>OU342772.1:0-10000000 GCA_910591435.1 Acronicta aceris
CCTAACCTAACCTAACCTAACCTAACCTAACCTAACCTAACCTAACCTAACCTAACCTAACCTAACCTAACCTAACCTAACCTAACCTAACCTAACCTAACCTAACCTAACCTAACCTAACCTAACCTAACCTAACCTAACCTAACCTAACCTAACCTAACCTAACCTAACCTAACCTAACCTAACCTAACCTAACCTAACCTAACCTAACCTAACCTAACCTAACCTAACCTAACCTAACCTAACCTAACCTAACCTAACCTAACCTAACCTAACCTAACCTAACCTAACCTAACCTAACCTAACCTAACCTAACCTAACCTAACCTAACCTAACCTAACCTAACCTAACCTAACCTAACCTAACCTAACCTAACCTAACCTAACCTAACCTAACCTAACCTAACCTAACCTAACCTAACCTAACCTAACCTAACCTAACCTAACCTAACCTAACCTAACCTAACCTAACCTAACCTAACCTAACCTAACCTAACCTAACCTAACCTAACCTAACCTAACCTAACCTAACCTAACCTAACCTAACCTAACCTAACCTAACCTAACCTAACCTAACCTAACCTAACCAGTCTGCGCTTCGATCGCGCCGGGAACGGTCGAACTTTAACTCGCGCGTGTTTGTAAAATTCGCGAAAGTGGCTATTTTTGTCGGATTGTCATGGTTTTGGTGTCTATGGATTCGTAACAGTGCCGCGGAAGTGACAGTGTTGTGCCGTGGACTCGGAGGTGTCTCCCTGAAGTAGGATCACGGAATACCTACTTCGGGCAACGCCCAAAAACAGTTTTTCGGCCGGCGCTCGAAATCTAAAGCGGTAACATATGCTTTTTTATATACCGTTAGAATCGTCTCAACCCCCCCCACCATCTGTATAAGTTTGCCTACCATCGCCATGTAAACGACGGAGATATAGCCATTTTTCTAAAATGACGTAATCGGCTATCTCGTTTTCTGTGATAGTTACGTCAATTCTGACTACGGATTCGGATTCCTCTCATGATCTTTTACTATAAATACATCCAACCGCTTCAGGTTTCGAGGGTCTTGGACCCCAAAACCACCATAAACTTTCACTTTGAACATTCATGAACTTTACAGCCACTTTTGGGGAACTTCCTATCGGGTAAGACCCCATTCGAATCCGTGTATCTTATAGACAATCTATCGGACTATCTAGTGCTTTTTAGTTTATAATTTTATGTCTATTAGTTTTTAAGATATTTCAATTTTTGTAAAGCAGTACTTTTTTGACGTTGGCGCCGAACTCCGTCACCTTTGGCCATAGATACGTGCTCACACAGGCACGTGGCACATATTTTGATTAATCACCTTTATAGCCTACACCTTACGCTATAAATACACATATTCACCACAATTGTACACATCAGGGTTACGGAGTTAGGCGCTTCGTCCTTGAGCGCGAATTTGTGCCTGGCCATTTTGAGTTGCCCCCGTTTGCCCCTCGTTTCCGACTGCTGGGTTGGAGACGGGCGGCATTTGCTTATATCATCGTATAGGGTATACCCTCACCTTTATCTTACAGTTTTCACGACATTTTTATCTCCATTTTCCAATTAGTTATTGCATATTTTCTGAAAATTTAATTTAACGTTTTTATTTTGTTTTGTGCCAAGGCATCGACAGCCTTGGGGGAGTGTACGTGCCTACACAGGCACGCACCACAGGTTCTGTGTATCTATATTTATAGTACACACCCTCAGCTACCTGTGGGTACTTTTTCCATCATTGTACCTACTAGGGTTGCGAAGCTAGGCACTCTTATTTGTGATGTAGTTCTGTTTTATCACCATTTCCGTTTGCTCACTTTTGCCCCCTTTCTCTGCCTTTTGGTTTGGGGACGGGTGGAATCTGTGGGTACCACTCAATAGGGCATACCCTCCCCTCCATATAACACTTTTTACCGTATTTATATTTCAATAATTAACGTAGTTATCCCATTTTTTGTTAACATTTAATTTAATATTTTTGTTGAAACACTCCGTCAGCTTTAGGCGACGTTACGTGCCTCCACAGGCACGCGGCGCAGGATCTTTGTATCTACGATTGTAGTACACATCCTTAGCTATTCGTAGCTACTTCAACCACCCTTGTAGCTGCCACGGTTGCGGAGTAATTTGACTTTTTCAAAATTTTAATAATTTAACCGACTTCAAAAAAGAAGGTCTTTCTTTTAATTCAGTTTTTCTCTTCTATCTGAATAGCCTTGGTAGTGGCCTCGCTGCCTCTAAATAGTAAACTTCTTTTGCTATTTGGACGATTTCATCCGGAGTCCGAACTCCTGGATTCCGGTGCACCACCAGGTACTTTTTCGTGTTTTTCCCACAAAATCCTACTTTTTATTTTGGAATCATTTGCCATAGTCCTTTTTAGCTTTATTTCTTTAGTCACCCCCCCCCCCTCCCCCCCCCCCCTTTTTATTTTTTATCATAGTTTCGTCTTTTAAACCCATTTATCTTAAAAACTGGACTGGCCCTTCCTTGGTCAGTCCCCCCCCCCCTCTGTTTTCATAAAAAAGATAGACCCACCTTCCCTGTTTGGCCTCTTTTTGCGACTCAGGGCCTAAAATGGCCTCATCTCAGCCCGCTACCGGGAGCTCCGGTTCTCCGGTTCGGACTACTAAACCCCTGACGGCGTTCTCTAACGTCATTCTTGGGAGCACCGACTCTCTGACGTTGTCGGACGAGGAGGGACTCAACGATCCCTGCACTGCGGGATCGGCTGGGGAACCTCACCCCCAATCCACCCCCAACAACAATGATACCCCCCCTGTTAAGGACTTATTTCATTCGTTTGTCCTTGACAAACTGAATGACTGCCGTAGGCTCATTTCCGAGGGAAGGAGCCTAAAAAAGGAAAACAAGACCGCTATTCTCCGTATTTTTGACGAGATAGCTTCATTCAAAGTCCCTCCCCCCTCCCCGACTACACCCCAAATCTCTGACCCAGCCACCCAGGAAAGCCTCAAACAATCGATAATCTCTGAGGTCACCAAAGCCTTGAAATCGGAAATAGCCACTCTTAAAAAGACTTTTTCCCCTCCCGCACCTACTCAGTTCGCCCGCCAGACATATGCTTCTGCTGCTAAAACCCAAAGCCAAACCACAACCCCCCCCAAAATTCCCACATCTAAACCGGCGATCATTATTTCATCTAAGAAAGAAGTGATCACCCCCCAAGACACCCTCAAACTCTTTCGCTCGGGAGTAACCTTCCGGGACACAAACTTCTCCCCCTCCGAGATTAAATTCGTCTCTAATAATAAACTTAGGGTCGAGTTTGACAACGAGGCCCAAAGGGAAATCACTCTGAAGAAAATTGACGAGGCTACCGATCTGAGTGCTGAAAAGTCAAAGAAACTTAAACCCATGCTGGTTGTCAAGGGCATCCCTATCGAGATCCCTTGTGAGGAACTGTCTAGTATTATTCTTAAACAGAATAATTTCACCACCCACTCATCGTCTGACTTTGTCTTCCGATTTAAGAGGGGGAATCGAAACGATCAGCTATATAATGCTGTCTTTTTGGTATCCCCCCCTCTATGGAGAGCCATCATCTCATTGGGAAGGGTCAATGTGGACCACCAGCGGGTTCATGTTGAGGAGTATGCCCCCCTTCTCCAGTGTTACTCATGCCTGCAGTTCGGCCACACTCGTAAGAACTGCACGGCTGAGAAAACCATCTGTTCCCACTGCTCCTCCCTTACCCATTTATACAAAGACTGCCCTGTAAAAAGGGATTCCAAAGCAACAGACTGCTACAACTGTGTGCAGTTTGGAAAGAAATATAACAAACAATGCAATTCTAAACATAGCGCCACATCATCAACATGCCCAAGAATGATCCAAGCCCTCGACAAACTAAAACTGAGGATCGATTATGGATCATAATCGCATAAACAGTACACACCATACACACACAACACGTACAAACTCTACTCATCACACATACACATGTACACAAATAAATCTTGGGCGTGGCAGAAATGCCACACACGAACTTAAAATACACGCCACAAACACAAACCCGGATTTTATATTTCTTTCCGAGCCATACACTGGTGCGGGGCGGCAGATGGGAGTTTTTCCTGGATACCTTGTGTATCAATTCCCTCAGCCGACCTCCACCTCCAGAACTTCCATTCTGGTCAGGGATAACCTGGGCAGCACTTTAGGGTGCCCGGAATTCTCTGACTCTAACATCACAATTATCAAAATAAACTCCAGAGGCAATCGAGACGTATATCTAGTCTCGGTATACATCGAACCTCGTAACGACAGCAGTCGCACACTTCTTAAACTGGCCACTTTTCTGGAGAGGACATCCGACTCGGTACACTTGGTGTGTGGCGATTTCAATGGGTGGCACACTATGTGGGGCTCCCCATCGAACAATAGGCGGGGGAATCGTGTCTTGGACACAATACTACACCACAACCTTCACATATGCAATGTGGGCAACATGCCCACGTTTGTAACTACCACACACAATAACATTCGCACCTCCATCATCGACATCACTCTAATCAACAACACTGAACAGGCACGCGTCACCAACTGGTCAGTGGACTCTACCATCTGTCCGTCCTCTGATCATAATGCCATAACATTTGAATTCTCTATTGGCAATTCCCCCCCTACGAAAAACCTTAAATCGACCACGTACCGGTACAATACCACCGACACCAAGTGGGATCTTTTGTCGGAACGGTTCTCCCTAGAGGTAGGCAGCAGCCTTAATGTCACTGCCCCTATCACAACATTCTCTCCCCCTGAAATCGAGGCATACATCCACCATATGACCTCGAGCATCACGCGAGCGTGCGATAAACTTTTACCTCGCAAGTCTCGTTACTGCCACCGCGCCCCCTGGTGGAGCGAGGAACTCGAGGCTATTAAGCATAGGGTTCTTGCTGTACACCACCGGATGGTGAATAACCGCCGTCGCAATCGTCCCATGGAGGATCTTGTCGCCGAGAACCTTAGAGTTCGCGGGGAGTACAACGATGCGATTCGAGCCGCATCCACCGAACATTTCCGCGAGTTCTGCAAAAAGCAGAAAAAAGAGGATGTGTATTCGGTCACGAATCGCATAATTAAGACTCCCCCCCTACGACAGCCCCCTTCCACCTTAAAGCTGGATGACGGATCCTTCACCACTAACTCCAGTGACACGGCTTTGGCTCTCCTTAATAAATTCTACCCAGACGACTCCCCTGACCGCACTGTCGGACAAAAACACACCAGAGCACTTATGCGCCAACCCCTCGACACCCCCACTGACCCCCCCTTCACATTCACTGAGATTTCTGAATGTATTAAATCTATGAATCATAAAAGAGCCCCCGGCATTGATCATCTCACTGCCGACATCTGCCTACAATTTATTACCCTATTCCCACAAATCATCACTGATCTTCTCAATAGATGCTTCACTTTAAACTACTTTCCTAAGGCCTGGAAGGTAGCTACTGCTAAAATCATCCCGAAACAGGGCCGAGCCGATTACTCCTCGCCCTCTTCATTCAGACCCATAGGGTTAATAAATGTATTTGGAAAGCTTTACGAAAAATTACTCACCAACAGACTGACTTACCACCTTGACACAACCTGTTCCTCATCTCCCCATCAATATGGATTCAAACTCCGTACCTCCACCCATCAGGCTATTCACGGCGCCCTTGACGTCGTGAGGCGTGCGATCGCCAACAGAGAGTTGGTGATAGCCGCCTCTCTTGATATTAGGGCGGCCTTTGACCATGCCTGGTGGCCCGCAATATTTGCTCGACTTCGTAAAACCAACTGCCCCCAAAACATCTACAATACCCTTCTAAGCTATGTTGAAGACCGTAAGGTCGAAATGTGCTTTGCTGACTGCCAGGTGAGCAAGTCCATGACGATGGGTTGCATACAGGGTTCCGTGTGCGGCCCATCGCTGTGGAATATCATTCTGGACGAACTTTTGTCAGCGGATCTCCCCAGGGGATGCCACATTCAGGCGTATGCCGACGACGTCCTCCTCATTTGCCACGCTGCTTCAGTGGGTGAACTCGAGGACGTCACCAATGTGGCATTGTCGCGGGTTATTGACTGGGGTAAATCGGTCAAACTCACCTTTGGGCCGGACAAAACCCAAATCATGGGTTTTACTAACAAGTCCACCCGGTGCAGTATTACCATCGATGGCCGTATTCTCCCCTTTGTCAATGAGATCAAGTACCTCGGTGTCATCATAGACAGAAAACTCAGATTCGTCAGACATTGTGAGTATGTCATTGACAAGGCTAAGAAGCTCCTCAACAGACTGACACTGTTCATCAGGCCCACTTGGGGCATCCACCCAGAAAATGTTCGTATTATATACGAGCATGTCATCCAACCCATAATCTGCTACGCAGGAAGCATATGGTCTGGCGCTCTCGAATACGAGTACGTCAGTAAGAAATTCTTGTCTTTGCAAAGACTCTTCGCCCTTAAAATAATTCAAGGCTTTCGAACTCTTAACACCCCTACAGCAATTTCACTTGCCAAACTTACCCCTCTACCTGCCAAAATTAGGGAACTCGCTGACAATGAGCTCACCAAATTCGAGGGTACCTCCGGTTTTCTACCCTCTGATACCCCAATAGAAGCACTAACACACCCCTCTCAGCTTCTTCATCCATCTGAACGCATCAGCATTCAATTCTCTAGCATCTTCTCCCAAGAGGACATTGGCACCATCGTCCCAGTCTCTGCCGTCCAAATCTACACTGACGGCAGCAAGCATGACGATAAGGTGGGCGCCGCTGTCTTTGTCATACATCCTGACAACAAAACCTTTGTTAAAAAGCTTAAGCTTCACGACTGCTGCTCGGTGTTTCAGGCGGAGTTATTCGCTATCGAATACTCCTGCCGTTGGATACTGAGTGGCAAAGTCTCACACTCTGTCATTCTGTCTGATTGTAAATCAGGCCTGACCGAACTCTCCAATCCCAACAGCTCCAATCATTTCGCCACTTCTATCCATCGCCTCATACATGAGGCCCGATCGGTTGGCTTGGTCATCGAGTTCGCTTGGATTAAGTCTCATATTGGCATTGCCGGTAATGAGGCGGCGGACTTGGCGGCCAAATCGGCTGCCCTTCTTCACCGCACGCCTGACTATTTTCATGTCCCCACTAGCCACATCAAACTTCGCAACCGCGACCTATCTTCCCAGTCTTCGGCCGAATTGTATGACAATTCGACCTACATTAAGACTATTATCCCAACTTATAATGATCTACAATCTTACCTTAAAGTGGTGAGGCCGAATTTTGCGGTCACTCAATTCCTATCGAATCACGGTTACCATAAGGAGTACCTTTATAGGTTCAAGATCGCTCTGGATGACAAGTGCCCCTGTGATGGTGTCACTATTCAATCAATGCGTCACCTCGTGCGCGACTGTCCGAGGTTTGCGTCCTCCAGAGCCGATTATCTCGCTATTGCCCCTCTCGATGTCAGCGACCCCTACGATATGAAGGTAGTGCTGAAACGACCCAGCACTATTGATAGTTTTCACACCCATGTTTACACCATAGTAAAAGAACTAAAGCACTTCAACAGTTAGTACTCAATACCTTCACATATCTTTTCCTTTTTACTTCGTTTCTGATATTATTGTCTTTAACTTTCTAAAACTTAACCAGTTCCCGGTTAAATCGTACTTAAAGCGCACTCACTCTTGCCACTCACACATTCATACGTTCTTACTTTACACTATAATCAAACCAATTTGTATATAGATATATTCTAGATATAAGTCATCAATGTACAGGATCATTGTATATAATCCCCACACCATTCTACAAATGCTGTTTATAGCCTCCTCATATTCACCTTGTATAAACTTCCTCATGATCCTTTACATTCATCTAGAATTAAGTTTATTAGTCATAAGGCTTTTGTTACTTAGAATAAGCTTTTTCTTTATATGCAAAAACAAACAAAAAACCAAAAAAAAAAAAAAAAAAAAAAAAAAAAAAAAACTAAAAACAAAAAAAACATACCAAATATATTTTTCTTTTGTCTTTATTTTTTCTCCCACTCTCTACAAATGTTCTCCTCTACGGCACAACTTAGCAGGCTAATCACCTGCTGCTTTGTGCAATAGAGGGGGACATAGTGTTTTATTTATTATTTACATTTATATATTTCCATCTTTTCCTACCCATCCTCTCTCAACTCCAATCAAACCTCTCTCACCCTCTTGAACCTCTCCCACATAGGAAAGGCGCAGACGTATTCATAGCGTTACCCTTTCCTTCCCATCTATTATTCCGAAAAAAAAAAAAAAAACCTAACCTAACCTAACCTAACCTAACCTAACCTAACCTAACCTAACCTAACCTAACCTAACCTAACCTAACCTAACCTAACCTAACCTAACCTAACCTAACCTAACCTAACCTAACCTAACCTAACCTAACCTAACCTAACCTAACCTAACCTAACCTAACCTAACCTAACCTAACCTAACCTAACCTAACCTAACCTAACCTAACCTAACCTAACCTAACCTAACCTAACCTAACCTAACCTAACCTAACCTAACCTAACCTAACCTAACCTAACCTAACCTAACCTAACCTAACCTAACCTAACCTAACCTAACCTAACCTAACCTAACCTAACCTAACCTAACCTAACCTAACCTAACCTAACCTAACCTAACCTAACCTAACCTAACCTAACCTAACCTAACCTAACCTAACCTAACCTAACCTAACCTAACCTAACCTAACCTAACCTAACCTAACCTAACCTAACCTAACCTAACCTAACCTAACCTAACCTAACCTAACCTAACCTAACCTAACCTAACCTAACCTAACCTAACCTAACCTAACCTAACCTAACCTAACCTAACCTAACCTAACCTAACCTAACCTAACCTAACCTAACCTAACCTAACCTAACCTAACCTAACCTAACCTAACCTAACCTAACCTAACCTAACCTAACCTAACCTAACCTAACCTAACCTAACCTAACCTAACCTAACCTAACCTAACCTAACCTAACCTAACCTAACCTAACCTAACCTAACCTAACCTAACCTAACCTAACCTAACCTAACCTAACCTAACCTAACCTAACCTAACCTAACCTAACCTAACCTAACCTAACCTAACCTAACCTAACCTAACCTAACCTTTTTTTTTTTTTTTTTTTTGGTTTCGTGTGGAAAATCCTCATGGACATCCGCCGCCCGGGGAGGCGACGGGGCGTGTCGGACTCCACCCAGAGTGGGTGACCTACCGACTAAAAACCACACGGTGTCTTCTCGCACGTGCGCGCGGGGCCGCGGGAATCCAAATTCTTCCGCAGCCCCACACTAGTGTTGGCCGGGTCCGTCCCGGCCTCGTCTCCTGCACGGGGTAGTGAGGTGTTGAACTACCCCGTGCATCGCCTCGGAGGCGCGCGCCGACACCCGCGCGCGCCTGCGACTCGGGTCCGTCGAATAGGGGGGCGGGGACTTCCCCAAGTCCCTCGCCCCTGGACCCATTCATGGGGGCCGGAAAAGGGCGTTGTCCGCCCTTCTCCTGCGCCCGGTGCGCCTCCTGCGGCCGGGGAAGGGAGTCGAGATCTCCCTCTCCCGTTCCGCAGTTTCCTTCTGCGACATCACGTCCTCGCAGAAGGACACCACCGCGTCCCACGACTCTGCGCTACTGACCATCCTCCGCACTACGGCCGGCAGCGACAGATCGTCTCCTACTTCATTTGTGAGGACACGGCGCTGCTCCTCCCAAGCTACACACTCGGCGAGCGTGTGTTGCGCCGTGTCCTCCCCGCAATGGACGCAGTGGTGGCACCGAGCGTCCGGCTCCCTGTCTATGCGGCACAGGTACTTGCCGAAGCAGCCGTGCCCCGACAGCACCTGCGTCACCCTGAACGACAGGGAGCCGTGCCTTCTCCCGAGCCAGACGTCGAGTACTGGCCGGATCGCCTCGACGGTAGCGAGGCCGGCGGTAGGGCGCAGAAGCCTTTGCCGCCATTCCGCCACCAAGACCTGACGGAGCTCCTCTCGGCGCAGCGCGATCTGCCGCTGCACCGGCATCGAGCCCCGTGCCCGCTCTTCCTCGCGCCATCTATATAATGACGCGAGTACTTTCGCCTCTAGGTCCCAGGGCGGGGATCCGGCCAGGACGCAAGCCGCCTCGTAGGAAATCGTGCGATACCCGCGGACGACTCTGACGGCCATCGCCCTCTGCGGTTTGCGCAGAATGGCGAGAGTGCTGGCCGTCATGTCCATCGCCCACACAGGGGCCCCATATAGGGCCATGGACCGCACGATTCCCACGTACAACCGCCTACAGGCGGCGCTCGGGCCCCCCAAGTTGGGAAGCAACGTTGAAAGCGCGCCCGCCGCGCCCATCAGCTTGGGCGCCAGCCGCCGAAAGTGGGGCCCGAAATCCCATCGGCTGTCGAGCACCAATCCCAGATACTTCATGGTGGACTCGACAGCTATCCGGGCCCCGCTGACCACGATGTGTGATCCCGGCGCCGGCGCACGTCGGGGGCCATGAAACACCATGGCCTCCGACTTGTTTAGGGCCACCTCCAGGCCCAGGCGCCGGATGCGGTTCACCACCTGTGACACCGCAGCCGCGGCTATCAACGTCGCTTCCCTGTGCGAGCTCCCCCGGGCAATTACGAGCGTGTCGTCCGCATAACACGTCAAGTCGGCGCCCGACGGGAGCTCGCCTCTCAGCACCCAGTCGTAGCCGATGTTCCACAGGAGCGGTCCCAAGACCGAACCCTGCGGAACACCGCACGACATGAGGTGCCGACCGGCACCGTCACGTCCCCGATAGGTGACACATCTATCCTCCAGGTAAGCCCCTACTGTACGGCGGAGGTAGGGAGGCACGCGATGGTATTTCAGTGCCTCCCGAATACAACTCCAGGGTAGGGTGTTGAATGCGTTGGAGATGTCTAAAGACACCGCCAGCACCACCCCACCCCGGGACACCGTCTCCTCCGCCAGGGCCCTCACGCGCATGATGGCGTCTATGGTGGAGCGCCCCCGACGAAAACCAAATTGGTTGTCGTCCAGGTTCGGCCCCTCTCTGCACAAGTGGCCGACGAGGCGATCTGCGATAATTCGCTCAAAAAGTTTGCCCGCCTCGTCGAGCAGCACTATGGGCCGATACGCGGACGGCGAGTCCGCGGGGCGCCCCTCCTTCCTGAGCAGGACCAGCCTCCCCTCCTTCCACACACTGGGAAACTGACCCCGCTCGAGACATGCCGTGAAGAGCCCCCTCAGCTGGGGCTCTAGCTCCTTCAGAGCCAGGACGAGAGCTCGACCAGGAACTCCGTCGGGTCCGGGCGCTGTGTTCTTAGCCCGGAGTCGCGACACGGCCGCTCTCGTCTCTGCTTGCGTCACCTCGGGGACATCGGTGCTCTCCTCTTCTGGAGAGTCTGTGGCTGAGGGCGAAGCCATCGTCGGGGGAACGTGTTCCGCACGCTCCGGGAAGAGGGCCGACACCACCGCCTCTAGCAACTGGGGTTCCATACTCAGCGCTAGTGGGGGCGCCCAGGGACGCAACTTGCCCCGTACCCAACGGTAGGGGCGCCCCCACGGATCCCGATCTAGGGACCCCAGCAGCTCCTCCCCGGCACGCGACTTTGAGTCGCCGATGGCCAGCCACAGAGTCTCCTTAGACGCGCGGTACACCTCATACAGCGCGTCCTCCTCGGCGGAATCCCGTCGACGCCGTCTCCGGTATCGGGTGTACTGGCGACGAGCCGCAACGCACGCTACGCGCAATTGCGCGATCTCGGCAGTCCACCAGTACACCTGGCGCCTTGCGGACTGTTGGTGGACACGGGGCATGGACGCGTCACAGATCTGCGTCATAGCCCCGCGAAACCACAGCGCCATCACCTCGACGTCAACGGGGCCGTCCGTCGTCGACTCCCAGATCCAGGACTGGACTAAGGCAGCTTCCTCGAGTAGTTCCCTGTCGATGCGCTTGAGCGCCCAACGCGGGCCGTCGTTAATCGGGGTTGTTGGATGGCGGCCGCTCGCGGTCTGGGCAGAGACGTCGAACCGGATATACCGATGGTCCGACAGCGTCTCCACCTCCACGGCGACACGCCAGTCGCGGACTCGGCTGGCGACAGAGGGGCTAGCGAACGAGACGTCCACTATCGACCCGCCCCGCTGCCGCACGCACGTATATTCCGAACCCCGATTCAGGACGACCAGACCGGTCGTCACCGCCCACTCTTCTAGCACCTCGCCCCGAGGGTCAGTGACCGGAGATCCCCACGCCGATGACTTGGCGTTGAGATCCCCGAGCACCAGAACGGGACGAGGGTGATAGCGGCTCACGACGGCGCCCAACTCGACAAGGAAACCCTCAAAGTCGGCGAGACTCTTGTTGGGGGAGAAATACGCCCCCACAATGACAACGCCACCTGAGACCGCAGCAACCCAGCCGCGGCCCCGAGACGGGTCGATCAGAGTCCCGCCAATAATGGCCACCAAACCGTCAGCGCATCCCAGCCAGTTGTCCCGGGCGGGAACGAAGTACGGTTCGGCGACCACAGCCACGTGAATCGACCACTCTGCCATGCTCTGGAGTAGGAGATCCTGAGCTCTGGCACAGTGGTTGATGTTGCCCTGGAGGAAATGGAATTGTGCCATTATTGACACTCCATTCCCTCGGCAACGGTCCTGGGCCGGGAGTCGGCCGCGGAGCTACTAGCCTGCGGGGGTGGCGAGGTTTCCCCGGCAGGTTTTGAGCTCCTCTTCTTTTTCCTCTTCCTCTTCTTCTTGGCCTTGCTGGCAGGCGCGCCACAGGCCCCTCCGCCCACTTTGTGTCCCGCTGGCTTCCCCGCAGCCGAACATAAGCTGCAGTTGAGCGCCGCGGAACACTGGGCCGCCTTGTGGCCGGGCTGACCGCAGCGATAACATAGATCGCTACGGTCAATCTCGGCGGTGCACTTTGCCCGGACGTGCCCCTTCTCCAAACCTAACCTAACCTTTTTTTTTTTTTTTTTTGTTTGCGCTGGGAAAAAATGCATTACGCATGCCCCCCCATCGGGGGATGGGGGGGTTATGTGGGACTCCCCGGTCTGACCCGGTATACCCACTAAAATAACCCAGCGGCACTCCCGCTTCGTCCTAGTGGCGAGGACTGGGAAACCGGCACAGCCTTTACGTCCAGTCCCCGCCGACGAATGCCCTGCCTATCGGACCCTTCACCACCTCCCCGTGGGGAGGGGGACGGGCCCGGGAGTGACCGACGAAGGTGGTGACGGCTGCAATGCGGGCGAAGGCACCCCCGCGCCTGTCGCCCGCCCATCACCACCGAGGGGAGGGAGAGCACCTGCGCGCCTTCTCCGACCCCTTCTTCGTCTGCGGAGCGGCGCAGCGAGAGGGTCGTCCTCCCGCGCGCGCTCCGCCTCCTCCTTTTGCGAGATTACATCCTCGCAAAAGGAGGCAACCGCTGCCCAGGCCTCCTCGCTCCCCAGCATGGCGATGATCACGCCGGGAAGCGAGAGGTCCTGGCCAACCACAGCGGTGAGGCCGCGGCGCAGCTCGGACCAGGCCGGGCACACCTCCAGGGTGTGCTGCGCCGTGTCCTCCGGGGCCCCGCATTCGTGGCACGCCGGCGTTTCCTCCCTCCCGATCCGGTGCAGGTGCTTTCCGAAACAGCCATGGCCGGACAACACCTGCACCAGACGGAAAGAGAGGAACCCGTGGGACCGCTCGAGCCAGCTCCGCAGGACCGGACCGAGCGCGTCCAACGTCCGGCGGCCAAAGGCGGCGGTGGCGAGGTCCTCCGTCCAGTGGAGGACGATTGCATCCCTCGCCTCCCGCCGCGCGGCCTCCCGCTCCTCGGGGACGGGGCACTCCCCGAGCGCCTTCCGGCGCGCCGACCACTCGTAAACTCTGGCGAGCACCCACGCCTCCAACTCCCAAGGAGGGGTGCCGGCCAGAGCGCACGCCGCCGAGAAGCCCACCGAGCGGTAGGCCCTCGCCACCCGCAGTGCAATAGCCCTTTGGGGCTTACGGATGGCGGTTGCATTCTCCCTCCTATGGAGGGAGTCCGCCCAGATGGGGGCCCCATATAGGGCCATACTCCTCAGAATGCCGGCATAGAGGCGCCGGCATTTGGCCTTGGGCCCCCCCAGGTTCGGGAGGAGCCACGAGAGGGCGTCCGCGGCCTTCAACAGGCGCGTCGACAGCCCGCTGAAATGCGGGCCGAATCGCCACCTGTCGTCCAGCACCAGGCCCAGATACTTCATCTGGGGCTGGACCCCTATCCGGACGCCCTCTACGACGATGTGTGCGTCGGGAGGGCAGCGCTGCCGAGGCCCGCGAAAGAACACGGCCTCGGTCTTTTGCAGCGCCACCCTCAATCCGAGGCGGCGGATCCTCTCTGCAACCAAGGATCCGCCAGCCGAGGCCAGACAGGCCGCCTCCCCGAAGCTCCTCCCCCGGGCAGTGAGGAGAGTGTCATCCGCGTAGCAGATGACACTCGTGCCCTGGAGGAGGGCTCCCCGCAGAAGCCAGTCAAACCCGATGTTCCACAGGGGGGGCCCCAACACGGACCCCTGCGGAACACCGGCCTCTGCGCCGTACCGCCGTATCGTGGCCGTCTTGTCCGCGAAGACGACCTCCCGGTCCCCCAGGTAGCTGGCCAGGAGGTTCCGCAGGTATTGGGGCACTCCGTGATACCGGAGCGCCTCCAATATCGTCGAGTGGGGGACGGAGTTGAAGGCGTTGGCAATGTCGAATGACACCGCCAGCACTCCGTCCCCCGCCTCCACCGCTTCCCTCACCTGGCCCTTGAGTAGGGCCAGCGCGTCGATCGTCGAACGCCCTCGACGGAAACCGAACTGGGCGTCCGACAGATCCGGCCCTACCCCCCGCAAATGGCTACCCAGCCGGGAGGCGACAATCCCCTCGAACAATTTACCGACCTCATCGAGCAGGACGATGGGCCGGTATGCCGAGGGGGAGTCCACCGGGCGTCCCTCCTTTCGGAGCAGGCATAGCCGCCCCTCCTTCCACAGTTTCGGGAACCTCCCAGCCGCAAAACACGCGCTGAAGAGGTCCCGAATCCTGTCCTCCATTTCGGGGGCGGCGATCGCCAGCACCCGTGCAGGGACGCCGTCTGGCCCGGGGGCCGTCTTCTTCGCGCGGAGGTTGAGAACCCCCGCGCGAAACTCCACCACCGTCACCGGGGGGACCTCCTCCTCATCCGGCGGAGCCGCCCCCCGCGGGGGATCCATCGTTGGTGGGGTGAAGTGGGTCCTGCGCGGAAACAGGGACCGGACCACCCCATCCAGCAACGACGGCTCGAGGGTCTCCGTCAGTGGGGGACCATAGGGGCGCAGCTGGTTCCGCGCCGCCTTGTATGGTCTCCCATAGGGATCCCTGTCGAGACCCTCCAGCGTCTCGGCCCACGCCGAGTCTTTAGCAGCGCCCATCGCAGACTTGAGGACCGTCGTCGCCTCTCGGTACGAGGCGTATAGGCGGTCCTCCTCTGCCCGGTTTCGGTTTTGGGCGCTGCGCCGTCGGCTCCGCGCGTAGGCCCTTCTGGCCGCCACGCAGGTGGCCCTGAGCTCCGCCAGCTCCTCCGTCCACCAGTAGACGGCACGACCTGGGGGCGGGCGGCGAGACCGAGGCATGCTGGAGTTGCACACCTCGGTCAGGGACCCCCTGAGCTGGACCGCTGCGGCGTCTACGTCCAGGACCTCCTCGACAGGGGGCGACAGCCAGTCCTGGAGAAAGGCCGCCTCCTTGGCTGCCTCCCGATCCAGGCGGGTGAGTGCCCACCGCGGGAAGGGAGATTGCCCAGCGCGGGCCATCCCCCCTCCCCGCTGCTGGGTGGAGATGTCGAACCGCACATAACGGTGGTCCGACAAGGTCTCCACCATCTCCACCCGCCAGTCGACGACGCGGGCGGCAAGCGCGGGGGTGGCAAACGAGACGTCCACCACCGACCCACCCCGCCGCCGCACGCACGTGTGGACCGCCCCCCTGTTCAGGAGGGACACACCGCACGAGGTTGCCCAGAACTCGACGGCGCGTCCCCGGACATTGCAACCCGCAGCCGGGTTACCCCAGGCCGTCGACTTGGCGTTCAGGTCGCCCAACACCACGACCTGGCGTGGCGCCGCCCTCCCTACGACAGAGGTGAGGATCTCTAGGAAATCCTCAAAGTCCGAGAGAGAGCGGTTTGGGGAGAAATAGACCCCCACCAGGGCCATGTCTCCCCACGCGGCGGCCACGTATCCCGGTCCCCTCTCTAAGAGCGAGAGGGGAGGGGAGTCCGTGGAAGGCCGCGACACCAACGCCACCAGTCCGTCCCGGTCGCCCAGCCAACGGCCAGGGACCGAGTAAGGCTCGGCGACCACCGCCAAGTCCACCAACCACTCAGCCATGGTCTGCATCAGCAGATCCTGGGCTGCCCTGCAGTGGTTGGTGTTCGCCTGAAGGATGCGATGCTCGACCCTATCCATCACTCGGACATCGCACCCCCCTCCGCAGCCGCCGCAGGAACGACGGTGCAGCCAGCGGCAGCAGCAGGCCTGTTCGGCGCCTGTGCTTTGCCCCGCTTAGGGGGAGGATTGCAGTTCCTCCCCCTCATAATGTGGCCCGCCGGGCGGCCACTGGCGGCACACACCGCGCAGTGCGGCGTGGCGGCCTTGCAGGCAGCGGATTTGTGTCCGTCCTTGCCGCAGCGGTAGCACGTGTCCGTCCTGTCCACCGTGGACGGACACAGGGACCGGGTGTGCCCGATGCCCAGGCACCGGAAGCACCGCAGAGGCTGGTCCTCGAGCGCCCGGACTGCAGCCGAGCTGTACCCGACTGTGAGCCGTCCTTTGGCAAGGACGGCTTTAGCAGCTACGACCGGGCACTCGAGGCGGATGGTGCCCATGCCGCCACGGCCGGGCCTTATGTCCCGGCCTTGGACCGCCTTGACGTCACAGCCCCCTATGACTGCGACCGCTGCCGCCACCTCCTCCTTGGTGACGGAGTCATCGAGGTCCGTCACCTCTATGGCCGCCGACTTGACGGGTCGGGCCACCTTGGCCGAGTCGGCGATGACCTCCTGCAGCTTGGCTGCAAAGAGGTCCGCATGGGCACTCCCCTCTGCCCCCGGGAACTCGAAGATTCGAGCCCCGGCTTGGGTCCGCCGGCAAGAGACGCCGCTGATCCCCAGCTGGGTGGGATCAGCATTGGCACGCGCCCGCACCAAAATGGACGCGTAGCTCTCCCCCCGCTCCGCAGCCTCCGCGGTGAGCGTCACCACGACGGCCGCGGTTTTTGGGGGGACCAGCTGTCCCTTTCCCCTCCCTTTCCCTTTCCCCTTCCGCTTCCTCTTCCGCTTTCCCTTGCCGGTCTGCGGTTGGCTAGGGGCGGCGGCGGCGGTGGCAGCGGTGGCGGTGGGGACGGCAGGGGCGGCCGTCGCCGACTTTTTGCCCTTCCCCTTGCGGACCACTTCCGTCCACTCGTTGGACGGGGTTGTCGAAGGGAGAAGGGCATCCTCCGACTGGGGCTCGGGCGGGGACAAGGACGGCCCCGGCTCACTCTGCCTCTTATCCGCCGCAAGCGGCGGTCGGAGGCGTTTCTCCGGCAGGAGACGGTCCTCTATTCCTGCGAAGCAGGCTCTTGTGAAGGCCCTCTCCTCCATTACAACCTTGCGGATGATGTCCTCAAGGTTGGAGGAGGCGGGCCCCTCTGCCGCAGGGCTCGTCTTGGCCTGTTGTGGCCGGGCCGTGGCTTCGGCCAGCTTCTGATGAAGCTGGCTGACCTCCGACTGCAGGCGATCCACCTTCGCCTGCAGTTGCCGCGTCTCGTCCGTGGCCTTTCGCTGGACTAGCTCCGCGACGACGCCACGCATGCTCGCGGCTCTGCACTTCAGGGCCTTCTGCAAGGTCCCCTTTAGGTTTGAGGACTTGGAGGCGACCTCCAAGATCTCCTCCTCGTCCTCCTCCGCCATCCTCTCGAGCTCGGCCAGTGAGAAGTCCGCGTAAAGAACGCGGGACGCCCCGTACCCGGACTTGGCCCGGGCGGCGAGCGCCCGTTTCTCTTTGGCCGCAACCCGCTCCTCCAGCTCTTGCTGGAGCAGACCCCGCCGAGACAGCTCCAATTGGCGTTGGGCGTCCGCGAGCCCAACGACGTGGGACTCCGCGGCCACCGTCGGCTTTTTAGCCTTCGGCAGCCTCGACCTCGAGGTCGAGGAGCCCTCGGACCCACCGCTCCGGTATACTCGCTTTCGCGACCCAGAGTCGGCCGCGTCCGACACAGTAACCATCGAGTCGTCAGACGACTCCGCTCCTCCGAAGAAGCTAGCCGCAGACGGCGCGCGGCTAGCCTCTGACGCCGAAGCGTCGGAGTGGCCCTGAGAAGGGCCTTTTGGTTGGCCCTGAGAAGGGCCTTTGGGTTGGCCCTGAGAAGGGCCTTTGGGTTGGCCCTGAGAAGGGCCTTTTTGTTTCAAAAACCGCCCGCAGGCGTCCCGCGAAGGTTTGGACATAGCTCCGCAGGTTCGTAGTCGCAAGGCAAGATGTTCGCTACGAAAGCACAGTGCACTTTGGCCAACCCAGACTGCCACTCCGTTACGGTGGTCAGTACTGGGCTGTTTCCAGGGGACGCGACGTGGACGCAAGCACTGTGAGGGGGTCCCCCAAACCTAACCTAACCTAACCTAACCATCTGCAGGAAAAACTTAAAAAATCGCAATATTTACGTTTTCTATAGACACCGAGGTTACCTTATACCTTCATTAAATTAGCAAGACGCGATTTATTTTTAAACGAAACATCGTATTTTGACTAGGTTTTCAACCCCTACATTTTTGATTTTATTTTTACCATAAATCGGGCACACGTCGGCGCCCCTGGACACCAAAAATTTTCCATTTTCACGAATTTTCATTTTCCTCCATACATTGACATAGCCAAAATTTTTAAATTTCCAAAATTTCACTAAATTTTTATCCCATTCGATTTGAATCATTCTGGAACACCTATCGGCGTGAGTCCCGGCGACCGCGACCTGAAAACAAACAAAATTATTAATATTTTCATACAAAATTCACCAAAAATACAGTTTTTCGACCATATTTTCCAAATTTTCTTCCCTGCCTACCCCCGATTGTTATATAGTCTTGTAGCGCTCGGCGACCCGCATCCGCTGGTACCCCACAAGTGGGCAAAATCTGCAGGAAAAACTTAAAAAATTGCCCACCCACCCTCCCGGTTGCGCTTGGCCAGGTAACCTGTAGCCAATCATCAAAAATCTTAGTCATATAAAAAGCCAATGCAACTTGCTTAGGAGGTTCCCAGTGGTGACACAAACATAAAATCCTTCCTAGGAGGTAGGGCGAAATAGAAAACAACAACGATAGGCCTTATATAAGGTCTAATATTAGTAATTAAGTAAATTTATTTGACAATATTTATCAAAACCTTACACGGTCACTCTATTGAGGACTAAGATTTTATCCTTTTACCGTCTGTCTTTTGACACCTCTATTGAGGAAACCTTCTTCCTTCTATCCTATTTACATTACTAGCGTTATTCGCATACACTATTATACCAATTCTTTTACAGTTTACTCTTAAAATTATTAAATAAACACACAATTTTTATTAACTTTATTATCGACACGCACCGCAACCAACATGTTTGGCATTAGAACGCCGGCCAAAAAGTACGACCAGACCCCTCAGTCCCCTTCAAGCGCCACGGAAGTAGGATCTGCGCAAACCTCCCAAGTGAGACGCAGTATTGGTGAATGGGAGACTGGCAAAATGCCCTCTAAACTTCCCTCACCCAAGACCAAGGAAACTGCAGTACCCCCTTCTAAACCAAAACAGAAATCTCTATCCCAGGACTCTAAAGCTTCAAGAGAGCGTGGGGTCGCGACCTCACCTAAGACTGCCGCGCCTACCTATTCGAGCAGAGTGGACGAGGCTAGAGCCTGCCACAACAGAGCAAAGCTCCACTTGGCCAATTCAAGGAACCTAAGAACCGATATTAAACAGGAAGTGACATTAGCAGTGGAACGCCTGTTTAAAATTGTGAAAGAATCGGAGGCGGAACTGATAGAGGAGAGAAAAGGGAAGGGGAGTATACACCAGGAACTCGAGAAGGGACTGACCGCAGAGACTACAAATTCAACAAACTTACTGACTGACACCGATAGGATTACGATGGACGGCTTGGTGGAAGCGTTGGGGGACACAAAGGAGAGGTTGGCAGAGTGTGCGCTCTATACACGCACACTCTCGGAACAAATAAAAAACTTGGAGAACAAATCTCCTATATTGACGTCCTCCTCCGCGACACACATAACACAAAACTCCTACGCGAAGGTGACGGCAGGAGCAATCCCCCAGCCTATGCACTCCATAATAGTGGCCTCTACCGACTTGGAGGACACAAGCAGCACTCTGGTGGACAAAATCAGGACCGCAGTTGACGCCAAAGAGACCCGGATTCGCATTGATAAAGTGCGAAGGGCTAAGGACCAGAAGGTTGTCGTGGGATGCCACAGCAAAGCAGAATTGGAAGCAGTAAAGAGTAGACTGGGCGGCTCCTCGACGAAATTTACGATCGAGGAGGCTACGAATAAGGACCCCTTGGTGGTGTTTTTGGACGTGTTATCGTACAACACGGACGAAGACATCATCAAGGCGATAAAGAACCAAAATTCACACCTTCTAGACGGCCTAAAGACGGAAGAGATTAGGGTAGCCGTAAAGTACCGGAAACGGGCAAGGAATCTCCACGAAAACCACATAGTGGTCCAAGTCTCTCCACCGGTGTGGCAGCGATTGACCGAAGCGGGCCGTGCACACGTGGACTTGCAGAGGGTACGTGTACTCGACCAGAGTCCACTGATTCAGTGCACCAGGTGTCTCGGCTTCGGTCACGGCAAAAAATTGTGCACCGAAAAGGAAGACAAATGCTCGTACTGCGGCGATACCCAACATCTACGAGTCGATTGTCCTAACCGTCAGGTCGGGAAGCCGCCCAGATGCTGTAACTGCGACACTGCCAAGCATAACCAGCTGGACCACGACGCTTTCAACCCCGAGTGCCCAATACGGCGACGGTGGGACGCGATAGCCAGATCCACTATAGCCTATTGCTAATGGCACCACAGACGAAACAAGAATGCCTCCTCCGACCAAGGTACATATATCCATAAGGCATCGCATGGAAATTACGACCGATAGACAGCGCGCCGCCTTGGTCCCTGACATGGTATACAAACGGAGGGTTGACAAAGGAGTCACCAACTCGGACCATAATGCAATTTTCAACGTGAAGCTGAGAAGAGGTGAGAATACAATCACACAACGCATGACTAGGCAATTCGAAACGAAAATGATAAATTGGAGCATATTTCATAAGAAACAGGCCCAATTAATGCCAGATGTTAGAATTAGCCCAATAAAAGTCAACACAATCACAAACACTGAACAATTAGAGAACACAATACACAAATGCACTAACACTATACACGGAACAAGCACGAAACACATACCAACGGTAACAATGACACGAAATCTCACCTTGACATTGTGGTCCGAGCAGCTGGCGAGCCTTGAGAAGGAAGCTGTTGCCATGGAGGGACGAACACGGTGCGCGGTACCGGCTGTGAGTATGCGGAGGAAAAATGGTTCACTGCGCCTCCTGGCGGTCAAAGCCCGCAGTAACCCGCAAACAGCAATTAACCGAAGCAAAGCTGTGCACTTGTTACGGTTAATAGTTCAGGCAGGACCAACGGGCAGCGAACGCGCCGACCTAGAAAAAAAAGACAGCCGACCTTGGTCTGGAACGCGCACACGACAACGATGGGTGTCCGATGCCGCTCGCCAAGGGACAAACCTGGAGTGGGTCCAGTGGCGAGCGAAATCGGACGCATAACGCGGAGGAACTGAAGGCATCTCGGGATGCGGTCGCTATCGTCACGGGAGGAGGTGACAAACACATTTACGCAAACCAGTACCCTTGTATAAGAAAAGAAGAAGAAGTTAAGACGAGACGGCTGCAGGCTTGCATAAATAAGTTTATGCAACGCCTGTAGAAGATTAGAAGATTAAGTAGGGATATACAAGGGTACGACCGACTGGAACGCTAAGCGCCTCACCTGTGGCGGTGGCGGCAGCGTCTGTGGCGAGTCATGTGACGACTAATCGGCTCTCTGTGGGACTGCTATTCTGATCGTTACAAAAAACAAACACATACAACAAATAAAATAAAAGTTCAATTGGCGGATGTAACTATGGTTAATATGAAATAAGAAGTAGCAAAAATAAAATAAAAACCTAATATACTATAAAACACCAACTGACAAAAGACTGAAACAAGATAAAAAACGGCCCTGCTCATGGTAGGGAATGGTGCGTGTCTAGGCAGGAGGGGGTTTTAGCCGGTAGGAGTCCGGCACTGTTCAGGTTGGTTAGCATCGCGAGCCAACCTGTTCGTCCATGACGGATTTCCCTCTCCTGCCAAACTAAAAAAAAAAAAAAAAAAAAAACCTAACCTAACCTTTTTTTTTTTTTTTTTGGTTTCGTGTGGAAAATCCTCATGGACATCCGCCGCCCGGGGAGGCGACGGGGCGTGTCGGACTCCACCCAGAGTGGGTGACCTACCGACTAAAAACCACACGGTGTTCCCTCCTGCACCTGCTGTGTCGGGGGCTACGGGAAACAGACAATTCGTCCGCGGCCCCCGACTGGTGCCGGCCCGCCGCTGCGGGCCCCATCTATACATATGTAGGGGGGGAGTGAGGCGTTGGACTCCCCCCCATCGTCTTTAAGGGGCGCGCGTGGAACACTACGCGCCACCGCCTCGGGTCCTAGAAGAGGGGGTGTGGCGGGCGTCCCCGCGCCCGCCACCCCCGGACCCATTTAGGGAGGCTGGAGGAGGGCGTTGTCTGCCCTCCGCCGACGTCTCCCGGTGCGCCGGGAGCGGGTCGGGTCAGTGCTGGCACTCTCCCTCTCCCGCTCCGCGACCTCCTTCTGCGAGACGACAGTTTCGCAGAAGGCGATCACTGCGTCCCAAGACGCCGCGCTGCCGACCATTGAGCGAACGACGGCCGGCAGCGACAGGTCGTCTCCCACCGCAGCTGCGAGGACACGGCGCGGCTCCTCCCATGCGGCACACTCCACTAGCGTGTGCAGCGCCGTGTCCTCCCGATGGGCGCAGTGATGGCACCGGGCGTCCGGCTCCCTGCCTATGCGACACAGGTACTTCCCGAAGCAGCCATGCCCCGAGAGCACCTGCGTCGCCCGAAACGTCAGGGAGCCGTGCCTCCTCCCGAGCCAGCGCTCGAGCACTGGCCGGACCGCCTCGACTGTAGCGAGGCCAGCGGTAGGGCAAGAGAGCCTGTCCCGCCATTCCGCCACTAGGACTCAGTGGAGCTCTGACCGGCGCTGGACTATTTGTCGGTGCACCGGTCTAGCCCCTCGCGTCCACTCCTCCTCGCGCCACCGATACAGTGACGCGAGCGCTTTCGCCTCCAAGTCCCAGGGCGGGGATCCGGCCAGCACACAAGCCGCCTCGTGGGAGATCGTGCGGTAGCCGCGGACGACTCTGACGGCCATCGCCCTTTGCGGTTTTCGCAGCACGGCGATGCTGCGGGCCGTCAGGTCGGCCGCCCACACCGGGGCCCCATACAGGGCCATGGACCGCACGACCCCCACGTACAACCGCCTACAGGCGGTGCTCGGGCCTCCCAAATTGGGAAGCAGCGTTGACAGCGCGCCCGCCGCGCCCATCAACTTCGGCGCCAGCCGCAGGAAGTGGGGCCCGAAGTCCCACCGGCTGTCGAGCACCAATCCTAGGTACTTCATGGTGGACTCGACAGCAATCCGGGCCCCCCCCACCTCGATGAGTAATCCCGGCGGCGGCACCCGTCGGGGGCCATGGAAAGCGATGGCCTCCGACTTGTTGAGGGCCACCTCCAGGCCGAGGCGCCGTATGCGGCTCACCACCTGTGAGACCGCACCCGTAGCTAGCAACGCTGCCTCCCTGTGCGAGCTCCCCCGGGCGGTGACCAGCGTGTCGTCCGCGTAACACGTCAGGTCCACCCCCGGTGCGAGCTCGCCTCTCAGCACCCAGTCGTACCCGATGTTCCACAGGAGTGGGCCCAACACCGAGCCCTGTGGAACACCGCACGACATGGCGCGCTGTACCGTGCCGTCGCGTCCCCCGCAGGTGACACACCTATCCGCCAGATAGGCCCCAACCACGCGGCGGAGGTAGGGAGGTACCCTGTGGTATCGCAGGGCCTCCCTGATACAACTCCAGGGCAGGGTGTTGAAGGCGTTGGTGATGTCCAAGGACACCGCCAGCGCGACCCCGCCCCGGGACACCGCATCCTCCGCCAGGACTCTCACCCGCATTATGGCGTCCACTGTGGAGCGCCCACGCCGAAAACCGAACTGGCTGTCGTCCAGGTCCGGCCCCTCTGTGAACAAGTGGCTGACGAGGCGGTCTGCTACTATCCGCTCGAACAGCTTGCCCACCTCGTCCAGCAGCACTATGGGCCGATACCCGGACGGCGAGTCGGCAGGGCGCCCTGCCTTCCTGAGCAGGACCAGGCGACCCGTCTTCCACAAAGTCGGAAATTGGCCCTGCTCTAGGCACGCCGAGAAGAGTCCTCTCAGTTGGGGCCCTAGCTCCTCCAGAGCTAGGACGAGAGCACGGCCCGGCACTCCGTCGGGCCCCGGGGCGGTATTTTTGGCCCGGAGCCGTGCCACGGCTGCTCCCATCTCTGGTCGTGTCACCTCGGGGACGCTGACGACAACCTCGCCTTCAGGCTCTGCGGCTGAGGGCGGTGCCATCGGCGGCGGAGCGTATACTCCACGCTCAGGGAAGAGAGCTGCCACCACATTTCGCAGCAGCTGCGGCTGGAGACTCTCGGTGAGTGGGGGGCCCGAGGCACGGAGCTTGCCCCGGACCATGCGATACGGGCGCCCCCACGGATCCCCATCCAAGGTCTCCAGCATCTCCTCCCTGGACCGCGTCTTGGAGCGCTCGATGGCCAGCCACAGAGCCTCCTTCGCCGCGCTGTACGCCTCATACAGCGCGGCCTCCTCTTCGCGGGTCCGTCGACGTCGTCTTCGGTACCGAGTGTACCGGCGCCTGACCGCCACACACGTGACGCGCAGCTGCGCGATCTCGGCAGACCACCAGTACACCTGGCGCCTCGAGGACTGCGTGCGAACCCGGGGCATGGACGCGTCGCAGATCTGCGTCATCGCCCCGCGGAACCACTGCGCCTCTCGTTCGACGTCGACGGGTCCGTCGGCCGACTCCCTTATCCAGGCCTGTATAATGGCCGCCTCCTCAAGAGCTTCCTTGTCCATGCGCGTGAGCGCCCAGCGTGGGCCGTCCCTCCGCGGAGCCGATAGGCTGCGGCCGCCCGCGGTCTGGGCGGAGAGGTCGAACCGGATGTAGCGGTGGTCCGACAACGTCTCCACCTCCCGGGCGACGCGCCACTCGCGGACACGGTGCGCTACAGCGGGGCTGGCGAACGAGACGTCCACGATGGACCCGCCCCGCTGCCGCACACACGTGAAAACCGAGCCCCGGTTCAGGACGACCAGGCCCGTCATTAGTGCCCACTCTTCCAACACCTCGCCCCTGGGGTCCGTGACCGGGGATCCCCACGCCGCAGACTTGGCGTTGAGGTCCCCGAGTAGCAACACGGGGCGAGGGTGGTGCCGGGCCACGACGGCCCCTAGCTCGACAAGGAAGCTCTCGAAGTCGGCGAGACTCCTGTTGGGCGAGAAGTATGCCCCAATGGTGACTGTGTCGTCCACGAGGGCGGCCACCCAGCCGCGACCTCGGGACGCGTTAACAAGAGTCCCGCCGATGATGGCCACCGAGCCACTCAAGTCACCGACCCAGTTATCTCGGTCGGGGACGAAATATGGCTCGGCGACCACGGCCACATGGATCGACCACTCCGCCATGCTCTGAAGGAGAAGATCCTGAGCTCTGGCGCAGTGGTTGATGTTGCCCTGGAGGAAATGGTAGTGCGCCATCGTTAACACTCCATCTCCTCGGCAACCCCTCCTTCACTGGGCCGGGAGTCGGCCGAAGTGCAAACAGGCTGCGGGGGGGGTGTGGGTCCCCCGGCAGCCTTGTTCCCCGCCTTCTTTTTCTTTTTCCCGCTGGTGGGAGCCTTGCCGCAGGCTTTTCCTCCCATCCTATGCTCCGCGGGCTTTCCCGCTGCTGCACAGATGCAGCAGTTTGCCTCCGCGGAGCACTGGGATGCCTTATGGCCGGGTCGACTGCAGCGAAGGCACAACTCGCTGCGGTCCGTTTCGGCGGTGCACTGAGCCCTGACGTGCCCTACATCAAGGCATCGGTAGCACCGCATGACCCTGGGTTCTACGAGTTTGACCCTCGCAGAACCCCATCCCACCAGCAATTGCCCGGCGTCAGCGACTTTCTTGGCTGCCGCCGCCGGGCACCTCACCCAGGCCGTGCCAAGCCTGCGCGCGCCGCGCCGACACGCAATCGCCCCGGCGGTCACGCTTTCAGGCGAACACCCGCCGCCCCGAGCGATGGCCTGAGCCAGCTCCTCCGAGGACACGGAATCCTCCAGCCCCTCGACGCAGACTTCTGCGGTTTTGACGGGCTGGTGTACCCGCGCATCCTCTGGCTTCAGGACCTCCCGAAGTTTGGCGGCTAAGGCGTCCGCCTTTTCGCCGCTCGCGGCACCCGGCAGCTCCAAGATCCGGGCACCCGTGGCCGCCGTTCTGAAGCGGAGGCCAGTCTGGATACCAAGGTCGTCCAACTTGACCTTGGCTCTGGCCTCCAGCAGGACATCCCTGTATGTGACGCCCCGCTGCACCGCTTCCGGCTGCAGTGTAATTACTACAGCCGCGGAGCGCGGGACGTCAATTCTGGGCGTCTTTTTGCCGCCCTGTGCGGCCCCGGTCGCCGGGCCCGATTTGGCCTTGCGCCCTCCTCGGCGTCGGCGCTTCTTTTTAGTGACCGTGGTCCACCCCTCGGGGTCTTGTCCGACCACGGTCGCAGCCTGCGCAGCCCCCTCCACGGGCTTCGCCTTACCCTCCACGGGCTGCTGCGCGGCTTTGCGGGGGGCTCCCTCCACGGGCTTCTCACCCTCCGCGGGCTTTTTGGCCCCCTCCGCAGGCTTTTTGGCCGCCTCCTGGGCTTTTTGGGCCCCCTGTGCGGGCCTTGTCTTTGGGGGCTCCTCCGCCCTCCGTTTATCCGCCGCTAGCGGCGGCCGGAGGGTTTGTTTGGGGAGCAGCCTCGGCTCCAGAGCCTCAAGGCGGGCATTTATCATGCCCCCGACTTGGAGCAGGACAGCCCGCACAATTTCTTCGACCTGGGTCGACCTCGGCGGCCCAGGTGTCGTGGTGGAGGCGGCGGTGGCGTATGATGGGCGCTCCTGTTGCCGACCGAAGTCGGCCCTTAGGGCGGCCATATCCCTCTCGAGGGCCTCCACTTTTCTTTGGAGACGGCCGTTCTCCTCCAGAAGCTTCGCCGTCTCCTCCGATGCTGTGCGATTGAGGAGGACCCCCATCGCCTCCTCAATGCCTTCAGCCGCCTCTTTCAGGGCCCGCGTGAACGTCCCCTTCAGGTTGCCAGATTTCGTGGCTACCTTCAGGATGACGTCCACGCCATCCGTCACCTGGCGGCTTAAGGCCGCCGATGTCAGGCCCTCCGCGGCGGTCGCAAGAGCGGACCGCCTTTCTCTGGCCTGACGTGCCATTTCGGTGACCTCATCGGTCGCCATCGCCCGTCTCTCCTCCCGCCTCGCAGCTTGGAGATCCGCCTTAGTGCTCACCAGCACAGCGTTATGCTGCGTCTGGGTTGCACTGGCGTCGCTTTCCTCGCTGCGCATCGGCGTGTTAGGGCGCCTAATGAAGCGACCCCGGGCGTCACGCGACAGCGACGAGCTAGACGCCCGACCTCTTCTAGCTGTCGGCACTTTGGCGACCGACAAGTTCTCCTCACTAGAGGAGAGGCCCGTCCCGGCCTCCGACACGACCTCGCCGTACGGACGCTTTTGTCGCCGACATCCTCCCCTCGACGACCCTTGGTCGGAGAGGACATGGTCCCCAGAGGGACGTGAGCCTCCTTGGCTCCCATCGTCTAATGGTTTTTTTGAATTAATTTTCTCCATTTGAAATCCCACGAGTATGGGGGAAATAACAGTCCACCCGGGCAGTGCCCCCTGTACCCGGGTAAGCGTAGTTTGTCACCCAACCAGGGGGTCCGCAGGTACCCTGGAGGGGGTCGCACTAGTGACTGGATGCTCCGAAGAGCCCCGCCAGCCACACATCCTCTCGCGGTGCGCCGCCGCTTAGGATTCGGGGTGATTTGTTCTCGAGGTTTTCTTCCCCGCGGTCCGGGCGATCAAGCCAAGACCGACGGAAGGTACCTTACGCTGAGCCGCGAGACATAACCACGACACCCAGCATGTGTAAGAGTACCCTCCGATTTAACGACGGAGGCAGGGAAGACACACTCCCACTGCCCGCTCGGCGGTAGGTTAATACACGCCGAGCCCGTCCTTGCTCCTCCACTGTGCCCTCTGCTAGGTCAGAGGGACACGTGGAGCAACGCCCCCATGGCCAGTGATGGCCCCACCCACGCCAGACTATTAGCCACGAGCAATAAGAATCCCCAACTGGAGAGAGTTATTACTCGTGCCCAGGGTGCACCGGCTCCATAACGAACGACTGCTGTTCCCCCCGGACGTATCCAGGCGGGACCAGCAGCCGGGAGCACACGAGGAGGTTGTCTGGCCCAGCACCCCAACCTAACCTAACCTTTTTTTTTTTTTTTTTTTTTTTGTTTGCGCTGGGAAAAAATGCATTACGCATGCCCCTCCCATCGGGGGATGGGGGGGTTATGTGGGACTCCCCGGTCTGACCCGGTATACCCACTAAAACAACCCAGCGGCACTCCCGCTTCGTCCGAGTGGCGGGGACTGGGAAACCGGCACAGCCTTTACGTCCAGTCCCCGCCGACGATTGCCCTTCATATCGGACCCCTCACACCCTCCCCGTGGGGAGGGGGACGGGCCCGGGAGTGACCGACGAAGGTGGTGACGGCTGCAATGCGGGCGAAGGCACCCCCGCGCCTGTCACCCGCCCATCACCACCAAGAGGAGGGAGAGCACCTGCGCGCCTTCTCCGACCCCTTCTTCGTCTGCGGAGCGGCGCAGCGAGAGGGTCGTCCTCCCGCGCGCGCTCCGCCTCCTCCTTTTGCGAGATAACGTCCTCGCAAAAGGAGGCAACCGCAGCCCAGGCCTCCTCGCTCCCCAGCATGGCGTTGATCACGCTGGGAAGCGAGAGGTCCTGGCCGACCACCGCGGTCAGGCCACGGCGCAGCTCGGACCAAGCCGGGCACACCTCGAGGGTGTGCTGCGCCGTGTCCTCCGGGGCCCCGCACTCGTGGCACGCCGGCGTTTCCTCCCTCCCGATCCGGTGCAGGTGCTTTCCGAAACAGCCATGGCCGGACAACACCTGCACCAGACGGAAAGAGAGAAACCCGTGGGCCCGCTCGAGCCAGCTCCGCAGGACCGGACCGAGCGCGTCCAAGGTCCGGCGGCCAAAGGCGGCGGTGGCGAGGTCCTCCGTCCAGTGAAGGACGATTGCGTCCCTCGCCTCCCGCCGCACGGCCTCCCGCTCCTCGGGGACGGGGCACTCCCCGAGCGCCTTCCGGCGCGCCGACCACTCATACACTCTGGCGAGCACCCACGCCTCCAACTCCCAAGGAGGGGTGCCGGCCAGAGCGCACGCCGCCGAAAAACCCACCGAGCGGTAGGCCCTCGCCACCCGCAGTGCAATAGCCCTTTGGGGCTTGCGGATGGCCGTTGCATTCTCCCTCCTGTGGAGGGAGTCCGCCCAGATGGGCGCCCCGTACAGGGCCATGCTCTTTAAAATGCCGGCATAGAGGCGCCGGCATTTCGCCTTGGGCCCCCCCAGGTTCGGGAGGAGCCACGAGAGGGCGTCCGCGGCCTTCAACAGGCGCGTCGACAGCCCGCTGAAATGCGGGCCGAACCGCCACCTGTCGTCCAGCACCAGGCCCAGATACTTCATCTGGGGCTGGACCCCTATCCGGACGCCCTCCACGACGATGTGTGCGTCGGGAGGGTAGCGCTGCCGAGGCCCGCGAAAGAACACGGCCTCGGTCTTTTGCAGCGCCACCCTCAATCCGAGGCGGCGGATCCTCTCCGCAACCAAGGATCCGCCAGCCGAGGCCAGACAGGCCGCCTCCCCGAAGTTCCTCCCCCGGGCAGTGAGGAGAGTGTCATCCGCGTAGCAGATGACACTCGTGCCCTGGAGGAGGGCTCCCCGCAGGAGCCAGTCGAATCCGATGTTCCACAGGGGGGGCCCCAACACGGACCCCTGCGGAACACCGGACTCTGCGCTGTACCGCCTCACCGCGCCCGTCCTGTCCGCGAGGACGACCTCCCGGTCCCCCAGGTAGCTGGCCAGGAGGTTCCGCAGATATTGGGGCACTCCGTGATACCGGAGCGCCTCCAATATCGTCGAGTGGGGGACGGAGTTGAAGGCGTTGGCAATGTCGAATGACACCGCCAGCACTCCGTCCCCCGCCTCCACCGCTTCCCTCACCTGGCCCTTGAGTAGGGCCAGCGCGTCGATCGTCGAACGCCCTCGACGGAAACCGAACTGGGCGTCCGACAGATCCGGCCCCACCCCCCGCAAAATGCTACCCAGCCGGGAGGCGACAATCCCCTCGAACAATTTACCGACCTCATCGAGCAGGACGATGGGCCGGTATGCCGAGGGGGAGTCCACCGGGCGTCCCTCCTTTCGGAGCAGGCATAGCCGCCCCTCCTTCCACAGTTTCGGGAACCTCCCAGCCGCAAAACACGCGCTGAAGAGGTCCCGAATCCTGTCCTCCATTTCGGGGGCGGCGATCGCCAGCACCCGTGCAGGGACGCCGTCTGGTCCGGGGGCCGTCTTCTTCGCGCGGAGGTTGAGAACCCCCGCGCGAAACTCCACCACCGTTACCGGGGGGACCTCCTCCTCCTCATCCGGCGGAGCCACCCCCCGCGGGGGATCCATCGTTGGTGGGGTGAAGTCGGTCCTGCGCGGAAACAGGGACCGGACCACCCCATCCAACAACGATGGCTCGAGGGCCTCCGTCAGTGGGGGACCACACGGGCGGAGCTGGTTCCGCGCCGCCTTGTATGGCCTCCCATAGGGATCCCTGTCGAGACCCTCCAGCATCTCGGCCCACGCCGAGTCTCTCGCAGCGCCCATTGCAGACTTGAGGACCGTCGTCGCCTCTCGGTAAGAGGCGTATAGGCGGTCCTCCTCTGCCCGGTCTCGGTTTAGGGCGCTGCGCCTTCGGCTCCGCGCGTAGGCCCTTCTGGCCGCCACGCAGGTGGCCCTGAGCTCCGCCAGCTCCTCCGTCCACCAGTAGACGGCACGATGGGGGGGCGGACGGCGAGACCGAGGCATGCTGGAGTTGCACACCTCGGTCAGGGACCCCCTGAGCTGGACCGCTGCGGCGTCCACGTCCAGGACCTCCTCGACAGGGGGCGACAGCCAGTCCTGGAGGAAGGCCGCCTCCTTGGCTGCCTCCCGGTCCAGGCGGGTGAGTGCCCACCGCGGGAAGGGAGATTGCCCAGCGCGGGCCATCCCCCCTCCCCGCTGGGTGGAGATGTCGAACCGCACATAACGGTGGTCCGACAAGGTCTCCACCATCTCTACCCGCCAGTTGACGACGCGGGCGGCCAGCGCGGGGGTGGCAAACGAGACGTCGACCACCGACCCACCCTGCCGCCGCACGCACGTGTGGACCGTCCCCCTGTTTAGGAGGGACACACCGCACGAGGTTGCCCAGAACTCGACGGCGCGTCCCCGGACATTGCAACCCGCAGCCGGGTTACCCCAGGCCGTCGACTTGGCGTTCAGGTCGCCCAACACCACGACCTGGCGTGGCGCCGCCCTCCCTACGACAGAGGTGAGGATCTCTAGGAAATCCTCAAAGTCCGAGAGAGAGCGGTTTGGGGAGAAATAGACCCCCACCAGGGCCATGTCTCCCCACGCGGCGGCCACGTATCCCGGTCCCCTCTCTAAGAGCGAGAGGGGAGGGGAGTCCGTGGAAGGCCGCGACACCAACGCCACCAGTCCGTCCCGGTCGCCCAGCCAACGGCCAGGGACCGAGTAAGGCTCGGCGACCACCGCCAAGTCCACCAACCACTCAGCCATGGTCTGCATCAGCAGATCCTGGGCTGCCCTGCAGTGGTTGGTGTTCGCCTGAAGGATGCGATGCTCGACCCTATCCATCACTCGGACATCGCACCCCCCTCCGCAGCCGCCGCAGGAACGACGGTGCAGCCAGCGGCAGCAGCAGGCCTATTCGGCGCCTGCGCTTTGCCCCGCTTAGGGGGAGGATTGCAGTTCCTCCCCCTCATAATGTGGCCCGCCGGGCGGCCACTGGCGGCACACACCGCGCAGTGCGGCGTGGCGGCCTTGCAGGCAGCGGATTTGTGTCCGTCCTTGCCGCAGCGGTAGCACGTGTCCGTCCTGTCCACCGTGGACGGACACAGGGACCGGGTGTGCCCGATGCCCAGGCACCGGAAGCACCGCAGAGGCTGGTCCTCGAGCGCCCGGACTGCAGCCGAGCTGTACCCAACTGTGAGCCGTCCCTTGGCAAGGACGGCTTTAGCAGCGACGACCGGGCACTCGAGGCGGATGGTGCCCATGCCGCCACGGCCGGGCCTTATGTCCCGGCCTTGGACCGCCGCGACGTCGCAGCCCCCTATCCTCGCGACCGCCACCGCCACCTCCTCCTTGGTGACGGAGTCGTCGAGGTCGGTGACCTCTATGGCCGCCGACTTGACGGGTCGGGCCACCTTGGCCGAGTCCGCGATGACCTCCTGCAGCTTGGCTGCAAAGAGGTCCGCATGGGCACTCCCCTCTGCCCCCGGAAACTCAAAAATTCGAGCCCCGGCTTGGGTCCGCCGGCAAGAAACGCCGCCGATCCCCAGTTGGGTGGGATCAGCATTGGCACGCGCCCGCACCAGAATAGACGCGTACGTCTCCCCACGCTCCGCAGCCTCCGCGGTGAGCGTCACCACGACGGCCGCGGTTTTTGGGGGGACTAGCTGTCCCTTTCCCCTCCCTTTCCCTTTCCCCTTTCGCTTCCTCTTCCGCTTTCTCTTGCCAGTCGTCTGCGGCTGGCTGGGGGCGGCGGTGGCGGCAGGGACGGCAGGGGCGGCCGTCGCCGACTTTTTTCCTTGGCCCTTCCCCTTGCGTACCACCTCCGTCCACTCGTTGGACGGGGTTGTGGAAGGGAGAAGGGCATCCTCCGACTGGGGCTCGGGCGGGGACAAGGACGGCCCCTGCTCACTCTGCCTCTTATCCGCCGCAAGCGGCGGTCGGAGGCGTTTCTCCGGCAGGAGCCGGTCCTCAATCCCTGCGAAGCAGGCTCTTGTAAATTCCCTCTCCTCCATTACAACCTTGCGGATGATATCCTCAAGGTTGGAGGCGGGGCCCTCTGCCGCAGGGCTCGTTTTGGCCTGTTGTGGCCGGGCCGTGGCTTCGGCCAGCTTCTGATGAAGCTGGCTGACCTCCGACTGCAGGCGATCCACCTTCGCCTGCAGTTGCCGCGTCTCGTCGGTGGCCTTGCGTTGCACCAGCTCCGCGACGACGCATGCTTGCATGCACGCATGCTCGCGGCCCTGCACTTCAGGGCCTTTTGCAAGGTCCCTTTTAGGTTGGAGGACTTAGAGGCGACCTCCAAAATCTCCTCCTCGTCCTCCTCTGCCATCCTCTCCAGCTCGGCCAAGGAGTAGTCGGCGTACAGGACGCGGGACGCCCCGTACCCGGACTTGGCCCGGGCGGCGAGCGCCCGCCTCTCCTTGGCCGCCACCCGCTCCTCCAACTCTTTCTGGAGCAGACCCCGCCGAGCTAGATCCAGCTGACGTTGGGCGTCTGCGAGCCCAACGATATGGGTCTCCGCGGCCACCGTCGGCTTTTTAGCCTTCGGCAACCTCGTTGAGGCCGAGGAGCCTTCGGACCCAGCTTGCCGCAGACGGCGCGCGGCTAGCCTCTGACGCCGAAGCGTCGGAGTGGCCCTGAGAAGGGCCTTTTGGTTGGCCCTGAGAAGGGCCTCTGGGTTGGCCCTGAGAAGGGCCTTTGGGTTGGCCCTGAGAAGGGCCTTTTTTCAAAAACCGCCCGCAGGCGTCCCGCGAAGGTTTGGACATAGTTCCGCAGGATCGTAACACACAAGGCAAAGATGGCTACGAAAGCACAGTGCACTTTGGCCAACCCAGACTGCCACTCCGTTACGGTGGTCAGTACTGGGCTGTTTCCAGGGGACGCGACGTGGACGCAAGCACTGTGAGGGGGTCCCCCAACCTAACCTAACCTTTTTTTTTTTTTTTTTTTTTTTTTTTTTTTGTTTGCGCTGGGAAAAAATGCATTACGCATGCCCCTCCCATCGGGGGATGGGGGGGTTATGTGGGACTCCCCGGTCTGACCCGGTATACCCACTAAAACAACCCAGCGGCACTCCCGCTTCGTCCGAGTGGCGGGGACTGGGAAACCGGCACAGCCTTTACGTCCAGTCCCCGCCGACGATTACCCTTCATAGCGGGCCCCTCACGCCCTCCCCGTGGGGAGGGGCACGGGCCCGGGAGTGACCGACGAAGATGGTGACGGCTGCAATGCGGGCGAAGGCACCCCCGCGCCTGTCGCCCGCCCGTCACCACCGAGAGGAGGGAGAGGACCTACGCGCCCTCTCCGACCCCTCCTTCGTCTGCGGAGCGGCGCAGCGAGAGGGTCGTCCTCCCGCGCGCGCTCCGCCTCCTCCTTTTGCGAGATTACGTCCTCGCAAAAGGAGGCAACCGCTGCCCAGGCCTCCTCGCTCCCCAGCATGGCGTTGATCACGCTAGGAAGCGAGAGGTCCCGGCCAACCACCGCGGTTAGGCCACGGCGCAGCTCGGACCAAGCCGGGCACACCTCGAGGGTGTGCTGCGCCGTGTCCTCTGGGGCCCCGCAATCGTGGCACGCCGACGTTTCCTCCCTCCCGATCCGGTGCAGGTGCTTTCCGAAACAGCCATGGCCGGACAACACCTGCACCAGACGGAACGAGAGGAACCCGTGGGACCGCTCGAGCCAGCTCCGCAGTACCGGACCGAGCGCGTCCAACGTCCGGCGGCCAAAGGCGGCGGTGGCGAGGTCCTCTGTCCAGTGGAGGACGATTGCGTCCCTCGCCTCCCGCCGCACGGCCTCCCGCTCCTCGGGGACGGGGCACTCCCCGAGCGCCTTCCGGCGCGCCGACCACTCGTACACTCTGGCGAGCACCCACGCCTCCAACTCCCAAGGAGGGGTGCCGGCCAGAGCGCACGCCGCCGAAAAGCCCACCGAGCGGTAGGCCCTCGCCACCCGCAGTGCAATAGCCCTTTGGGGCTTGCGGATGGCGGTTGCATTTTCCCTTCGGTGGAGGGAGTCCGCCCAGATGGGGGCCCCATATAGGGCCATACTCCTCAGAATGCCGGCATAGAGGCGCCGGCATTTGGCCTTGGGCCCCCCCAGGTTCGGGAGGAGCCACGAGAGGGCGTCCGCGGCCTTCAACAGGCGCGTCGACAGCCCGCTGAAATGCGGGCCGAAGCGCCACCTGTCGTCCAGCACCAGGCCCAGATACTTCATCTGGGGCTGGACCCCTATCCGGACGCCCTCTACGACGATGTGTGCGTCGGGAGGGCAGCGCTGCCGAGGCCCGCGAAAGAACACAGCCTCGGTCTTTTGCAGCGCCACCCTCAATCCGAGGCGGCGGATCCTCTCCGCAACCAAGGATCCGCCAGCCGAGGCCAGACAGGCCGCCTCCCCGAAGTTCCTCCCCCGGGCAGTGAGGAGAGTGTCATCCGCGTAGCAGATGACACTCGTGCCCTGGAGGAGGGCTCCCCGCAGGAGCCAGTCGAATCCGATGTTCCACAGGGGGGGCCCCAACACGGACCCCTGCGGAACACCGGACTCTGCGCCGTACCGCCTCACCGCGCCCGTCCTGTCCGCGAGGACAACCTCCCGGTCCCCCAGGTAGCTGGCCAGGAGGTTCCGCAGATATTGGGGCACTCCGTGATACCGGAGCGCCTCCAATATCGTCGAGTGGGGGACGGAGTTGAAGGCGTTGGCAATGTCGAATGACACCGCCAGCACTCCGTCCCCCGCCTCCACCGCTTCCCTCACCTGGCCCTTGAGTAGGGCCAGCGCGTCGATCGTCGAACGCCCTCGACGGAAACCGAACTGGGCGTCCGACAGATCCGGCCCCACCCCCCGCAAAAGGCTACCCAGCCGGGAGGCGACAATCCCCTCGAACAATTTACCGACCTCATCGAGCAGGACGATGGGCCGGTATGCCGAGGGGGAGTCCACCGGGCGTCCCTCCTTACGGAGCAGGCATAGCCGCCCCTCCTTCCACGGTTTCGGGAACCTCCCAGCCGTAAAGCACGCGCTGAAGAGGTCCCGAAACCTGTCCTCCATTTCGGGGGCGGCGATCGCCAGCACCCGTGCGGGGACGCCGTCTGGACCGGGGGCCGTCTTCTTCGCGCGGAGGTTGAGAACCCCCGCGCGAAACTCCGCCAACGTCACCGGGGGGACCTCCTCCTCTTCCGGCGGAGCCGCCCCCCGCGGGGGATCCATCGTTGGTGGGGTGAAGTCGGTCCTGCGCGGAAACAGGGACCGGACCACCCCATCCAGCAACGATGGCTCGAGGGTCTCCGTCAGAGGGGGACCATACGGGCGGAGCTGGTTCCGCGCCGCCTTGTATGGTCTCCCATAAGGATCTCTGTCGAGACCCTCCAGCATCTCGGCCCACGCCGAGTCCCTTGCAGCGCCCATTGCAGACTTGAGGACCGTCGTCGCCTCTCGGTAAGAGGCGTATAGGCGGTCCTCCTCTGCCCGGTCTCGGTTTTGGGCGCTGCGCCGTCGGCTCCGCGCGTAGGCCCTTCTGGCCGCCACGCAGGTGGCCCTGAGCTCCGCCAGCTCCTCCGTCCACCAATACACGGCACGATGGGGGGGCGGACGACGAGACCGAGGCATGCTAGAGTTGCACACCTCGGTCAGGGACCCCCTGAGTCGGACCGCTGCGGCGTCCACGTCCAGGACCTCCTCGACAGGGGGGGGCGACAGCCAGTCCTGCAGAAAGGCCGCCTCCTTGGCTGCCTCCCGGTCCAGGCGGGTGAGTGCCCACCGCGGGAAGGGGGATTGCCCAGCGCGGGCCATCCCCCCTCCCCGCTGCTGGGTGGAGATGTCGAACCGCACATATCGGTGGTCCGACAAGGTCTCCACCATCTCCACCCGCCAGTCGACGACGCGGGCGGCCAGCGCGGGGGTGGCAAACGAGACGTCCACCACCGACCCACCCTGCCGCCGCACGCACGTGTGGACCGCCCCCCTGTTTAGGAGGGACACACCGCACGAGGCCGCCCAATACTCGACGGCGCGCCCCCGGACGTTGCAACCGCCGGCCGGATTGCCCCAGGCCGCCGACTTGGCGTTCAGGTCGCCCAACACCACGACCTGGCGTGGCGCCGCCCTCCCTACGACAGCGGTGAGGATCTCCAGGAAATCCTCAAAGTCTGAGAGAGAGCGGTTTGGGGAGAAATAGACCCCCACCAGGGCCATGTCTCCCCACGCGGCGGCCACGTATCCCGGTCCCCTCTCTAAGAGCGAGAGGGGAGGGGAGTCCGTGGAAGGCCGCGACACCAACGCCACCAGTCCGTCCCGGTCGCCCAGCCAACGGCCAGGGACCGAGTAAGGCTCGGCGACCACCGCCAAGTCCACCAACCACTCAGCCATGGTCTGCGTCAGCAGATCCTGGGCTGCCCTGCAGTGGTTGGTGTTCGCCTGAAGGATGCGATGTTCGACCCTATCCATCACTCGGACATCGCACCCCCCTCCGCAGCCGCCGCAGGAACGACGGTGCAGCCAGCGGCAGCAGCAGGCCTGTTCGGCGCCTGTGCTTTGCCCCGCTTAGGGGGAGGATTGCAGTTCCTCCCCCTCATAATGTGGCCCGCCGGGCGGCCACTGGCGGCACACACCGCGCAGTGCGGCGTGGCGGCCTTGCAGGCAGCGGATTTGTGTCCGTCCTTGCCGCAGCGGTAGCACGTGTCCGTCCTGTCCACCGTGGACGGACACAGGGACCGGGTGTGTCCGATGCCTAAGCACCGGAAGCACCGCAGAGGCTGGTCCTCGAGCGCCCGGACTGCAGCCGAGCTGTACCCGACTGTAAGCCGTCCCTTGGCAAGGACGGCTTTAGCAGCGACGACCGGGCACTCGAGGCGGATGGTGCCCATGCCGCCACGGCCGGGCCTTATGTCCCGGCCTTGGACCGCCTTGACGTCACAGCCCCCTATGGCTGCGACCGCCGCCGCCACCTCCTCCTTGGTGACGGAGTCGTCAAGGTCAGTGACCTCTATGGCCGCCGACTTGACGGGTCGGGCCACCTTGGCCGAGTCGGCGATTACCTCCTGCAGCTTGGCTGCAAAGAGGTCCGCATGGGCACTCCCCTCTGCCCCCGGGAACTCGAAGATTCGAGCCCCGGCTTGGGTCCGCCGGCAAGACACGCCGCCGATCCCCAGTTGGGTGGGATCCGCATTGGCACGCGCCCTCAGCAAAATGGACGCGTACGTCTCCCCCCGCTCCGCAGCCTCCGCGGTGAGCGTCACCACGACGGCCGCGGTTTTTGGGGGGACTAGCTGCCCCTTTCCTCTCCCTTTCCTTTTCCGTTTCCCCTTCCCCTTCCGCTTTCCCTTGCCGGACTGCGGTTGGGTAGGGGCGGTGGCGGCGGTGGCGGCGGGGACGACAGGGGCGGCCGTCGCCGACTTTTTGCCTTGGCCCTTCCCCTTGCGTACAACTTCCGTCCACTCGTTGGACGGGGTTGTCGATGGGAGAAGGGCATCCTCCGACTGGGGCTCGGGCGGGGACAAGGACGGCCCCGGCTCGCACTGCCTCTTATCCGCCGCAAGCGGCGGTCGGAGGCGTTTCTCCGGCAGGAGCCGGTCCTCGATGCCTGCAAAGCAGGCTCTCGTGAAGGCCCTCTCCTCCATTACGACCTTGCGGATGATATCCTCAAGGTTGGAGGAGGCGGGGCCCTCTGCCGCAGGGCTCGTCTTGGCCTGTTGTGGCCGGGCCGTGGCTTCGGCCAGCTTCTGATGAAGCTGGCTGACCTCCGACTGCAGGCGATCCACCTTCGCCTGCAGTTGCCGCGTCTCGTCGGTCGCCTTGCGCTGCACCAGCTCCGCGACGACGCCACGCATACTCGCAGCCCGGCATTTCAGGGCCTTCTGCAAGGTCCCCTTGAGGTTTGACGACTTAGAGGCGACCTCCAAAATCTCCTCCTCGTCCTCCTCCGCCATCCTCTCGAGCTCGGCCAATGAGAAGTCCGCGTAAAGAACGCGGGACGCTCCATACCCGGACTTGGCCCGGGCGGCGAGCGCCCGTTTCTCTTTGGCCGCTACCCGCTCCTCCAGCTCTTGCTGGAGCAGGCCCCGCCGAGCCAGATCCAACTTGCGTTGGGCGTCTGCGAGCCCAACTACATGGGTCTCCGCGGCCACCGTCGGCTTTTTAGCCTTCGGCAACCTCGTTGAGGCCGAGGAGCCTTCGGACCCACCGCTCCGGTGTGCTCGCTTTCGCGACCCAGAGTCGGCCACGTCCGACACACTCACCATTGAGTCGTCAGACGACTCGTCCGCCCCTCCAAAGAAGCTAGCCGCAGACGGCGCGCGGCTACCCTCTGACGCCGAAGCGTCGGAGTGGCCCTGAGAAGGGCCTTTTGGTTGGCCCTGAGAAGGGCCTTTGGGTTGGCCCTGAGAAGGGCCTTTGGGTTGGCCCTGAGAAGGGCCTTTTTGTTTAATGAATCGCCCGCAGGCGTCCCGCGAGGGTTTGGACATGGTTCCGCAGGTTCGTAGTCACACGGCAAAGATGGCTACGAAAAGCACAGTGCACTTTGGCCAGACCCAGACTGCCACTCCGTTACGGTGGTCAGTACTGGGCTGTTTCCAGGGGACGCGACGTGGACGCAAGCACTGTGAGGGGGTCCCCCAACCTAACCTAACCTAACCTAACCTTTTTTTTTTTTTTTTTTTTTTTTTGCGCTGGGAAAAAAATGCTTTATGCATGCCCTCCCATCGGGGGATGGGGGGGTTATGTGGGACTCCCCGGTCTGACCCGGTATACCCACTAAAACAACCCAGCGGCACTCCCGCTTCGTCTGCGTGGCGGGGACTGGGAAACCGGCACAGCCTTTACGTCCAGTCCCCGCCGACGATTTCCATTCATAACGGACCCCTCACACCCTCCCCGTGGGGAGGGGGACGGGCCCGGGAGTGACCGACGAAGGTGGTGACGGCTGCAATGCGGGCGAAGGCACCCCCGCGCCTGTCGCCCGCCCATCACCACCAAGAGGAGGGAGAGCACCTGCGCGCCTTCTCCGACCCCTTCTTCGTCTGCGGAGCGGCGCAGCGAGAGGGTCGTCCTCCCGCGCGCGCTCCGCCTCCTCCTTTTGCGAGATTACATCCTCGCAAAAGGAGGCAACCGCTGCCCAGGCCTCCTCGCTCCCCAGCATGGCGTTGATCACGCCGGGAAGCGAGAGGTCCTGGCCAACCACAGCGGTGAGGCCGCGGCGCAGCTCGGACCAGGCCGGGCACACCTCCAGGGTGTGCTGCGCCGTGTCCTCCGGGGCCCCACATTCGTGGCACGCCGGCGTTTCCTCCCTCCCGATCCGGTGCAGGTGCTTTCCGAAACACCCATGCCCGGACAACACCTGCACCAGACGGAACGAGAGGAACCCGTGGGACCGCTCGAGCCAGCTCCGCAGGACCGGACCGAGCGCGTCCAACGTCCGGCGGCCAAAGGTGGCGGTGGCGAGGTCCTCTGTCCAGTGAAGGACGATTGCGTCCCTCGCCTCCCGCCGCACGGCCTCCCGCTCTTCGGGGACGGGGCACTCCCCGAGCGCCTTCCGGCGCGCCGTCCACTCGTATACTCTGGCGAGCACCCACGCCTCCAACTCCCAAGGAGGGGTGCCGGCCAGAGCGCACGCCGCCGAGAAGCCCACTGAGCGGTAGGCCCTCGCCACCCGCAGTGCAATAGCCCTTTGGGGCTTGCGGATGGCGGTTGCATTTTCCCTCCTATGGAGGGAATCCGCCCAGATGGGGGCCCCGTATAGGGCCATGCTCTTCAAAATGCCGGCATAGAGGCGCCGGCATTTCGCCTTGGGCCCCCCCAGGTTCGGGAGGAGCCACGAGAGGGCGTCCGCGGCCTTCAACAGGCGCGTCGACAGCCCGCTGAAATGCGGGCCGAAGCGCCACCTGTCGTCCAGCACCAGGCCCAGATACTTCATCTGGGGCTGGACCCCTATCCGGACGCCCTCCACGACGATGTGGGCATCGGGAGGGCAGCGCTGCCGAGGCCCGCGAAAGAACACGGCCTCGGTCTTTTGCAGCGCCACCCTCAATCCGAGGCGGCGGATCCTCTCCGCAACCAAGGATCCGCCAGCCGAGGCCAGACAGGCCGCCTCCCCGAAGTTCCTCCCCCGGGCAGTGAGGAGAGTGTCATCCGCGTAGCAGATGACACTCGTGCCCTGGAGGAGGGAACCTTTTTTTTTTTTTTTTTTGCGTGTGGAAATCCTCATGGACTTCCGCCGCCTGGGGAAGGCGACGGGGCGTGTCGGACTCCACCCAGAAGGGGTGACCTACCGACTAAAACCACACGGGTGTTTCGCCTCACCACTTTTTGCTGGGGTTACGGGAGCGAGAAACATTCAGCGCAATTGAGGGGGGACTGCTGTGATCCCCCACCTGCCAATCCACTTGAGTGGGGCGCGGCAACACCTACCGCGCCGCCATCTCGGGCCTTGTGTGATGGGCGGTCGGACTTCCCCAAGTCCGCCGCCCGTGGCCGTTTTACGGTGGTTGGAACAGGGCGTTATCTGCCCTGTTCCTGCGCCCTGTTCGACGGGCGCGGATTGGCAGGATGGAGGCAGTCTCCCTCTCCCTCTCCGCGGCCTCCTTCGCGGCGATGACCTCCTCGCAGAAGGAGGCCACCGCTTGCCACGCGCTCTCGCTCCCGACCATACTTGAGACGACGACCGGGAGCGAGAGGTCTTGGAGGAGGGAACCTAACCTAACCTTTTTTTTTTTTTTTTTTTTTTTTTTTTTTGTTTGCGCTGGGAAAAAATGCATTACGCATGCCCTCCCATCGGGGGATGGGGGGTTATGTGGGACTCCCCGGTCTGACCCGGTATACCCACTAAAACAACCCAGCGGCACTCCCGCTTCGTCCTAGTGGCGAGGACTGGGAAACCGGCACAGCCTTTACGTCCAGTCCCCGCCGACGAATACCCTGCCTATCGGACCCTTCACCACCTCCCCGTGGGGAGGGGGACGGGCCCGGGAGTGACCGACGAGGATGGTGACGGCTGCAATGCGGGCGAAGGCACCCCCGCGCCTGTCGCCCGCCCATCACCACCAAGAGGAGGGAGAGGACCTACGCGCCCTCTCCGACCCCTTCTTCGTCTGCGGAGCGGCGCAGCGAGAGGGTCGTCCTCCCGCGCGCGCTCCGCCTCCTCCTTTTGCGAGATTACGTCCTCGCAAAAGGAGGCAACCGCAGCCCAGGCCTCCTCGCTCCCCAGCATGGCGTTGATCACGCCGGGAAGCGAGAGGTCCTGGCCAACCACAGCGGTGAGGCCGCGGCGCAGCTCGGACCAGGCCGGGCACACCTCCAGGGTGTGCTGCGCCGTGTCCTCCGGCGCCCCGCATTCGTGGCACGCCGGCGTTTCCTCCCTCCCGATCCGGTGCAGGTGCTTTCCGAAACAGCCATGGCCGGACAACACCTGCACCAGACGGAAAGAGAGGAACCCATGGGTCCGCTCGAGCCAGCTCCGCAAGACCGGACCGAGCGCGTCCAAGGTCCGGCGGCCAAAGGCGGCGGTGGCGAGGTCCTCCGTCCAGTGAAGGACGATTGCGTCCCTCGCCTCCCGCCGCACGGCCTCCCGCTCCTCGGGGACGGGGCACTCCCCGAGCGCCTTCCGGCGCGCCGACCACTCGTACACTCTGGCGAGCACCCACGCCTCCAACTCCCAAGGAGGGGTGCCGGCCAGAGCGCACGCCGCCGAAAAACCCACCGAGCGGTAGGCCCTCGCCACCCGCAGTGCAATAGCCCTTTGGGGCTTGCGGATGGCCGTTGCATTCTCCCTCCTGTGGAGGGAGTCCGCCCAGATGGGCGCCCCGTACAGGGCCATGCTCTTTAAAATGCCGGCATAGAGGCGCCGGCATTTCGCCTTGGGCCCCCCCAGGTTCGGGAGGAGCCACGAGAGGGCGTCCGCGGCCTTCAACAGGCGCGTCGACAGCCCGCTGAAATGCGGGCCGAATCGCCACCTGTCGTCCAGCACCAGGCCCAGATACTTCATCTGGGGCTGGACCCCTATCCGGACGCCCTCTACGACGACGTGTGCGTCGGGAGGGCAGCGCTGCCGAGGCCCGCGAAAGAACACGGCCTCGGTCTTTTGCAGCGCCACCCTCAATCCGAGGCGGCGGATCCTCTCCGCAACCAAGGATCCGCCAGCCGAGGCCAGACAGGCCGCCTCCCCGAAGTTCCTCCCCCGGGCAGTGAGGAGAGTGTCATCCGCGTAGCAGATGACACTCGTGCCCTGGAGGAGGGCTCCCCGCAGGAGCCAGTCGAATCCGATGTTCCACAGGGGGGGCCCCAACACGGACCCCTGCGGAACACCGGACTCTGCGCCGTACCGCCTCACCGCGCCCGTCTTGTCCGCGAGGACAACCTCCCGGTCCCCCAGGTAGCTGGCCAGGAGGTTCCGCAGGTATTGGGGCACTCCGTGATACCGGAGCGCCTCCAATATCGTCGAGTGCGGGACGGAGTTGAAGGCGTTGGCAATGTCGAATGACACCGCCAGCACTCCGTCCCCCGCCTCCACCGCTTCCCTCACCTGGCCCTTGAGTAGGGCCAGCGCGTCGATCGTCGAACGCCCTTGACGGAAACCGAACTGGGCGTCCGACAGATCCGGCCCTACCCCCTGCAAAAGGCTATTGAGCCGGGAGGCGACAATCCCCTCGAACAGTTTACCGACCTCATCGAGCAGGACGATGGGCCGGTATGCCGAGGGGGAGTCCACCGGGCGTCCCCCCTTTCGGAGCAGGCATAGCCGCCCCTCCTTCCACAGTTTCGGGAACCTCCCAGCCGCAAAACACGCGCTGAAGAGGTCCCGAATCCTGTCCTCCATTTCGGGGGCGGCGATCGCCAGCACCCGTGCAGGGACGCCGTCTGGTCCGGGGGCCGTCTTCTTCGCGCGGAGGTTGAGAACCCCCGCGCGAAACTCCACCACCGTCACCGGGGGGACCTCCTCCTCATCCGGCGGAGCCACCCCCCGCGGGGGATCCATCGTTGGTGGGGTGAAGTCGGTCCTGCGCGGAAACAGGGACCGGACCACCCCATCCAACAACGATGGCTCGAGGGTCTCCGTCAGTGGGGGACCATACGGGCGGAGCTGGTTCCGCGCCGCCTTGTATGGCCTCCCATAGGGATCCCTGTCGAGACCCTCCAGCATCTCGGCCCACGCCGAGTCTTTCGCAGCGCCCATTGCAGACTTGAGGACCGTCGTCGCCTCTCGGTAAGAGGCGTATAGGCGGTCCTCCTCTGCCCGGTCTCGGTTTAGGGCGCTGCGCCTTCGGCTCCGCGCGTAGGCCCTTCTGGCCGCCACGCAGGTGGCCCTGAGCTCCTCCAGCTCCTCCGTCCACCAGTAGACGGCACGACCTGGGGGCGGACGGCGAGACCGAGGCATGCTGGAGTTGCACACCTCGGTCAGGGACCCTCTGAGCCGGACCGCTGCGGCGTCCACGTCCAGGGCCTCCTCGACAGGGGGCGACAGCCAGTCCTGGAGGAAGGCCGCCTCCTTGGCTGCCTCCCGGTCCAGGCGGGTGAGTGCCCACCGCGGGAAGGGAGATTGCCCAGCGCGGGCCATCCCCCCTCCCCGCTGCTGGGTGGAGATGTCGAACCGCACATAACGGTGGTCCGACAAGGTCTCCACCATCTCTACCCGCCAGTTGACGACGCGGGCGGCCAGCGCGGGGGTGGCAAACGAGACGTCAACCACCGACCCACCCCGCCGCCGCACGCACGTTTGGACCGCCCCCCTGTTAAGGAGGGACACACCGCACGAGGCCGCCCAATACTGGACGGCGCGCCCCCGGACGTTGCAACCGGCGGCCGGATTGCCCCAGGCCGCCGACTTGGCGTTCAGGTCGCCCAACACCACGACCTGGCGTGGCGCCGCCCTCCCTATGACTGCGGTGAGGATCTCTAGGAAATCCTCAAAGTCCGAGAGAGAGCGGTTTGGGGAGAAATAGACCCCCACCAGGGCCATGTCCCCCCACGCGGCGGCCACGTATCCCGGTCCCCTCTCTAAGAGCGAGAGGGGAGGGGAGTCCGTGGAAGGCCGCGACACCAACGCCACCAGTCCGTCCCGGTCGCCCAGCCAACGGCCAGGGACCGAGTAAGGCTCGGCGACCACCGCCAAGTCCACCAACCACTCAGCCATGGTCTGCATCAGCAGATCCTGGGCTGCCCTGCAGTGGTTGGTGTTCGCCTGAAGGATGCGATGCTCGACCCTATCCATCACTCGGACATCGCACCCCCCTCCGCAGCCGCCGCAGGAACGACGGTGCAGCCAGCGGCAGCAGCAGGCCTGTTCGGCGCCTGTGCTTTGCCCCGCTTAGGGGGAGGATTGCAGTTCCTCCCCCTCATAATGTGGCCCGCCGGGCGGCCACTGGCGGCACACACCGCGCAGTGCGGCGTGGCGGCCTTGCAGGCAGCGGATTTGTGTCCGTCCTTGCCGCAGCGGTAGCACGTGTCCGTCCTGTCCACCGTGGACGGACACAGGGACCGGGTGTGCCCGATGCCCAAGCACCGGTAGCACCGCAGAGGCCGGTCCTCAAGCGCCCGGACTGCAGCCGAGCTGTAGCCGACTGTGAGCCGTCCCTTGGCAAGGACGGCTTTAGCAGCGACGACCGGGCACTCGAGGCGGATGGTGCCCATGCCGCCACGGCCGGGCCTTATGTCCCGGCCTTGGACCGCCTTGACGTCACAGCCCCCTATGACTGCGACCGCTGCCGCCACCTCCTCCTTGGTGACGGAGTCATCGAGGTCCGTCACCTCTATGGCCGCCGACTTGACGGGTCGGGCCACCTTGGCCGAGTCGGCGATGACCTCCTGCAGCTTGGCTGCAAAGAGGTCCGCATGGGCACTCCCCTCTGCCCCCGGGAACTCGAAAATTCGAGCCCCGGCTTGGGTCCGCCGGCAAGAGACGCCGCTGATCCCCAGTTGGGTGGGATCAGCATTGGCACGCGCCCGCACCAAAATGGACGCGTAGCTCTCCCCCCGCTCCGCAGCCTCCGCGGTGAGCGTCACCACGACGGCCGCGGTTAACCTAACCTTTTTTTTTTTTTTTTTTTGGTTTCGTGTGGAAAATCCTCATGGACATCCGCCGCCCGGGGAGGCGACGGGGCGTGTCGGACTCCACCCAGAGTGGGTGACCTACCGACTAAAAACCACACGGTGTTCCCTCCTGCACCTGCGGCGTCGGGGGCTACGGGAAACAGACAATTCGTCCGCGGCCCCCGACTGGTGCCGGCCCGCCCCTGCGGGCCCCATCTGTACATATGTAGGGGGGGAGTGAGGCGTTGGACTCCCCCCCATCGCCATTGAGGGGCGCGCGTGGAACACTACGCGCCACCGCCTCGGGTCCTAGAAGGGGGGGTGTGGCGGGCGTCCCCGCGCCCGCCACCCCCGGACCCATTTAGGGAGGCTGGAGGAGGGCGTTGTCTGCCCTCCGCCGACGTCTCCCGGTGCGCCGGGAGCGGGTCGGGTCAGTGCTGGCACTCTCCCTCTCCCGCTCCGCGACCTCCTTCTGCGAGACGACAGTTTCGCAGAAGGCGATCACTGCGTCCCAAGACGCCGCGCTGCCGACCATTGAGCGAACGACGGCCGGCAGCGACAGGTCGTCTCCCACCGCAACTGCGAGGACACGGCGCGGCTCCTCCCAAGCGGCACACTCCACTAGCGTGTGCAGCGCCGTGTCCTCCCGATGGGCGCAGTGATGGCACCGGGCGTCCGGCTCCCTGCCTATGCGACACAGGTACTTCCCGAAGCAGCCATGCCCCGAGAGCACCTGCGTCGCCCGAAACGTCAGGGAGCCGTGCCTCCTCCCGAGCCAGCGCTCGAGCACTGGCCGGACCGCCTCGACGGTAGCGAGGCCGGCGGTAGGGCGAGAGAGCCTGTCCCGCCATTCCGCCACTAGGACTCGGTGGAGCTCTGACCGGTGCTGGACTATCTGTCGGTGCACCGGTCTAGCCCCTCGCGTCCGCTCCTCCTCGCGCCACCGATACAGTGACGCGAGCGCTTTCGCCTCCAAGTCCCAGGGCGGGGATCCGGCCAGCACACAAGCCGCCTCGTGGGAGATCGTGCGGTAGCCGCGGACGACTCTGACGGCCATCGCCCTTTGCGGTTTTCGCAGCACGGCGATGCTGCGGGCCGTCAGGTCGGCCGCCCACACCGGGGCCCCATACAGGGCCATGGACCGCACGACCCCCACGTACAACCGCCTACAGGCGGTGCTCGGGCCTCCCAAATTGGGAAGCAGCGTTGATAGCGCGCCCGCCGCGCCCATCAACTTCGGCGCCAGCCGCAGGAAGTGGGGCCCGAAGTCCCACCGGCTGTCGAGCACCAATCCTAGGTACTTCATGGTGGACTCGACAGCAATCCGGGCCCCCCCCACCTCGATGTGTAATCCCGGCGGCGGCGCCCGTCGGGGGCCATGGAAAGCGATGGCCTCCGACTTGTTGAGGGCCACCTCCAGGCCGAGGCGCCGTATGCGGCCCACCACCTGTGAGACCGCACCCGTAGCTAGCAACGCTGCTTCCCTGTGCGAGCTCCCCCGGGCGGTGACCAGCGTGTCGTCCGCGTAACACGTCAGGTCCACCCCCGGTGCGAGCTCGCCTCTCAGCACCCAGTCGTACCCGATGTTCCACAGGAGTGGGCCCAACACCGAGCCCTGTGGAACACCGCACGACATGGCGCGCTGCACCGTGCCGTCGCGTCCCCCGCAGGTGACACACCTATCCGCCAAATAGGCCCCAACCACGCGGCGGAGGTAGGGAGGTACCCTGTGGTACCGCAGGGCCTCCCTGATACAACTCCAGGGCAGGGTGTTGAAGGCGTTGGTGATGTCCAAGGACACCGCCAGCGCGACCCCGCCCCGGGACACCGCATCCTCCGCCAGGACTCTTACCCGCATTATGGCGTCAACTGTGGAGCGCCCACGCCGAAAACCGAACTGGCTGTCGTCCAAGTCCGGCCCCTCTGTGAACAAGTGGCTGACGAGGCGGTCTGCAACTATCCGCTCGAACAGTTTGCCCACCTCGTCCAGCAGCACTATGGGCCGATACCCGGACGGCGAGTCGGCAGGGCGCCCTGCCTTCCTGAGCAGGACCAGGCGACCCGTCTTCCACAAGGACGGAAATTGGCCCTGCTCTAGGCACGCCGAGAAGAGTCCTCTCAGTTGGGGCCCTAGCTCCTCCAGAGCTAAGACGAGAGCACGGCCCGGCACTCCGTCGGGCCCCGGGGCGGTATTTTTCGCCCGGAGCCGTGCCACGGCTGCTCCCATCTCCGGTCGTGTCACCTCGGGGACGCTGACGACAACCTCACCTTCAGGCTCTGCGGCTGAGGGCGGTGCCATCGGCGGCGGAGCGTATGCTCCACGCTCAGGGAAGAGCGGTTAACCTAACCTAACCTAACCTTTTTTTTTTTTTTTTTGGTTTCGTGTGGAAAATCCTCATGGACATCCGCCGCCCGGGGAGGCGACGGGGCGTGTCGGACTCCACCCAGAGTGGGTGACCTACCGACTAAAAACCACACGGTGTTCCCTCCTGCACCTGCGGCGTCGGGGGCTACGGGAAACAGACAATTCGTCCGCGGCCCCCGACTGGTGCCGGCCCGCCCCTGCGGGCCCCATCTGTACATATGTAGGGGGGGAGTGAGGCGTTGGACTCCCCCCCATCGCCATTGAGGGGCGCGCGTGGAACACTACGCGCCACCGCCTCGGGTCCTAGAAGGGGGGGTGTGGCGGGCGTCCCCGCGCCCGCCACCCCCGGACCCATTTAGGGAGGCTGGAGGAGGGCGTTGTCTGCCCTCCGCCGACGTCTCCCGGTGCGCCGGGAGCGGGTCGGGTCAGTGCTGGCACTCTCCCTCTCCCGCTCCGCGACCTCCTTCTGCGAGACGACAGTTTCGCAGAAGGCGATCACTGCGTCCCAAGACGCCGCGCTGCCGACCATTGAGCGAACGACGGCCGGCAGCGACAGGTCGTCTCCCACCGCAACTGCGAGGACACGGCGCGGCTCCTCCCAAGCGGCACACTCCACTAGCGTGTGCAGCGCCGTGTCCTCCCGATGGGCGCAGTGATGGCACCGGGCGTCCGGCTCCCTGCCTATGCGACACAGGTACTTCCCGAAGCAGCCATGCCCCGAGAGCACCTGCGTCGCCCGAAACGTCAGGGAGCCGTGCCTCCTCCCGAGCCAGCGCTCGAGCACTGGCCGGACCGCCTCGACGGTAGCGAGGCCGGCGGTAGGGCGAGAGAGCCTGTCCCGCCATTCCGCCACTAGGACTCGGTGGAGCTCTGACCGGTGCTGGACTATCTGTCGGTGCACCGGTCTAGCCCCTCGCGTTCGCTCCTCCTCGCGCCACCGATACAGTGACGCGAGCGCTTTCGCCTCCAAGTCCCAGGGCGGGGATCCGGCCAGCACACAAGCCGCCTCGTGGGAGATCGTGCGGTAGCCGCGGACGACTCTGACGGCCATCGCCCTTTGCGGTTTTCGCAGCACGGCGATGCTGCGGGCCGTCAGGTCGGCCGCCCACACCGGGGCCCCATACAGGGCCATGGACCGCACGACCCCCACGTACAACCGCCTACAGGCGGTGCTCGGGCCTCCCAAATTGGGAAGCAGCGTTGATAGCGCGCCCGCCGCGCCCATCAACTTCGGCGCCAGCCGCAGGAAGTGGGGCCCGAAGTCCCACCGGCTGTCGAGCACCAATCCTAGATACTTCATGGTGGACTCGACAGCAATCCGGGCCCCCCCCACCTCAATGTGTAATCCCGGCGGCGGCGCCCGTCGGGGGCCATGAAAAGCGATGGCCTCCGACTTGTTGAGGGCCACCTCCAGGCCGAGGCGCCGTATGCGGCCCACCACCTGTGAGACCGCACCCGTAGCTAGCAACGCTGCTTCCCTGTGCGAGCTCCCCCGGGCGGTGACCAGCGTGTCGTCCGCGTAACACGTCAGGTCCACCCCCGGTGCGAGCTCGCCTCTCAGCACCCAGTCGTACCCGATGTTCCACAGGAGTGGGCCCAACACCGAGCCCTGTGGAACACCGCACGACATGGCGCGCTGCACCGTGCCGTCGCGTCCCCCGCAAGTGACACACCTATCGGCCAAATAGGCCCCAACCACGCGGCGGAGGTAGGGAGGTACCCTGTGGTAATGCAGGGCCTCCCTGATACAACTCCAGGGCAGGGTGTTGAAGGCGTTGGTGATGTCCAAGGACACCGCCAGCGCGACCCCGCCCCGGGACACCGCATCCTCCGCCAGGACTCTCACCCGCATTATGGCGTCCACTGTGGAGCGCCCACGCCGAAAACCGAACTGGCTGTCGTCCAAGTCCGGCCCCTCTGTGAACAAGTGGCTGACGAGGCGGTCTGCAACTATCCGCTCGAACAGCTTGCCCACCTCGTCCAGCAGCACTATGGGCCGATACCCGGACGGCGAGTCGGCAGGGCGCCCAGCCTTCCTGAGCAGGACCAGGCGACCCGTCTTCCACAAAGACGGAAACTGGCCCCGCTCTAGGCACGCCGAGAAGAGTCCTCTCAGTTGGGGCCCTAGCTCCTCCAGAGCTAAGACGAGAGCACGGCCCGGCACTCCATCGGGCCCCGGGGCGGTATTTTTAGCCCGGAGCCGTGCCACGGCTGCTCCCATCTCTGGTCGTGTCACCTCGGGGACGCTGACGACAATCTCGCCTTCAGGCTCTGCGGCTGAGGGCGGTGCCATCGGCGGCGGAGCGTATGCTCCACGCTCAGGGAAGAGAGCTGCCACCACATTCTGCAGCAGCTGTGGCTGGAGACTCTCGGTGAGTGGGGGGCCCGAGGCACGGAGCTTGCCCCGGACCATGCGATACGGGCGCCCCCACGGATCCCCATCCAAGGTCTCCAGCATCTCCTCCCTGGACCGCGTCTTGGAACGCTCGATGGCCAGCCACAGAGCCTCCTTCGCCGCGCGGTACGCCTCATACAGCGCGGCCTCCTCTTCGCGGGTCCGTCGACGTCGTCTTCGGTACCGAGTGTACCGGCGCCTGACCGCTACGCACGTGACGCGCAGCTGCGCGATCTCGGCAGACCACCAGTACACCTGGCGCCTCGAGGACTGCGTGCGAACCCGGGGCATGGACGCGTCACAGATCTGCGTCATCGCCCCGCGGAACCACTGCGCCTCTCGTTCGACGTCGACAGGTCCGTCGGCCGACTCCCTTATCCAGGCCTGGATAATGGCCGCCTCCTCAAGAGCTTCCTTGTCCATGCGCGTGAGCGCCCAGCGTGGGCCGTCCCTCCGCGGAGCCGATAGGCTGCGGCCGCCCGCGGTCTGGGCGGAGAGGTCGAACCTGATGTATCGGTGGTCCGACAACGTCTCCACCTCCCGGGCGACGCGCCACTCGCGGACACGGTGCGCTACAGCGGGGCTGGCGAACGAGACGTCCACGATGGACCCGCCCCGCTGCCGCACACACGTGAAAACCGAGCCCCGGTTCAGGACGACCAGGCCCGCCTCTAGTGCCCACTCTTCCAACACCTCGCCCCTGGGGTCCGTGACCGGGGATCCCCACGCCGCAGACTTGGCGTTGAGGTCCCCGAGTAGCAACACGGGGCGAGGGTGGTGCCGGGCCACGACGGCCCCTAGCTCGACAAGGAAGCTCTCGAAGTCGGCGAGACTCCTGTTGGGCGAGAAGTATGCCCCAATCGTGACTATGTCGTCCACGAGGGCGGCCACCCAGCCGCGACCTCGGGACGCGTTAACAAGAGTCCCGCCGATGATGGCCACCGAGCCACTCAAGTCACCGACCCAGTTATCCCGGTCGGGGACGAAATATGGCTCGGCGACCACGGCCACATGGATCGACCACTCCGCCATGCTCTGAAGGAGAAGATCCTGAGCTCTGGCGCAGTGGTTGATGTTGCCCTGGAGGAGATGGTAGTGCGCCATCGTTAACACTCCATCTCCTCGGCAACCCCTCCTTCACTGGGCCGGGAGTCGGCCGAAGTGCAAACAGGCTGCGGGGGGGGTGTGGGTCCCCCGGCAGCCTTGTTCCCCGCCTTCTTTTTCTTTTTCCCGCTGGTGGGAGTCTTGCCGCAGGCTTTTCCTCCCATCCTGTGCTCCGCGGGCTTTCCCGCTGCTGCACAGATGCAGCAGTTTGCCTCCGCGGAGCACTGGGATGCCTTATGGCCGGGTCGACTGCAGCGAAGGCACAACTCGCTGCGGTCCGTTTCGGCGGTGCACTGAGCCCTGACGTGCCCTACCTCAAGGCATCGGTAGCACCGCATGACCCTGGGTTCTACGAGTTTGACCCTCGCAGAACCCCATCCCACCAGCAACTGCCCGGCGTCAGCGACTTTCTTGGCTGCCGCCGCCGGGCACCTCACCCAGGCCGTGCCGAGCCTGCGCGCGCCGCGCCGACACGCTATCTCCCCAGCGGTCACACTCTCAGGCGAACACCCGCCGCCCCGAGCGATGGCCAGCACGAGCTCCTCCGAGGACACGGAGTCCTCCAGCCCCTCGACGCAGATCTCTGCGGATTTTATGGGCTGGTGCACCCGCGCGTCCTCAGGCTTGAGGACCTCGCGCAGTTTGGCGGCTAGGGCGTTCGCCTTTTCGCCGCTTGCGGCCCCCGGCAGCTCGAGAATCCGGGCACCCGTGGCCGCCGTCCTGAAGCGGAGGCCAGTTTGGATGCCCAGGTCGTCGAGCTTGACCTTAGCTCTCGCCTCCGTCAGGACATCCCTGTATGTGACGCCCCGCTGCACAGCTTCCGGCTGCAGTGTAATTACTACAGCCGCGGAGCGCGGGACGTCAATTCTGGGCGTCTTCTTGCCGCCCTGTGCGGCCCCGGTCGCCGGGCCCGATTTGGCCTTGCGCCCTCCTCGGCGTCGGCGCTTCTTTTTAGTGACCGTGGTCCACCCCTCGGGGTCTTGTCCGACCACGGTCGCAGCCTGCGCAGCCCCCTCCACGGGCTTCGCCTTACCCTCCACGGGCTGCTGCGCGGCTTTGCGGGGGGCTCCCTCCACGGGCTTCTCACCCTCCGCGGGCTTTTTGGCCCCCTCCGCGGGCTTTTTGGCCGCCTCCTGGGCTTTTTGGGCCCCCTGTGCGGGCCTTGTCTTTGAGGGCTCCTCCGCCCTCCGTTTATCCGCCGCTAGCGGCGGCCGGAGGGTTTGTTTAGGGAGCAGCCTCGGCTCCAGAGCCTCAAGGCGGGCATTTATCATGCCCCCGACTTGGAGCAGGACGGCCCGCACAATTTCTTCGACCTGGGTCGACCTCGGCGGCCCAGGTGTCGTGGTGGAGGCGGCGGCGGCGTATGATGGGCGCTCCTGTTGCCGACCGAAGTCGGCCCTTAGGGCGGCCATATCCCTCTCGAGGGCCTCCACTTTTCTTTGGAGACGGCCGTTCTCCTCCAGAAGCTTCGCCGTCTCCTCCGATGCTGTGCGATTGAGGAGGACCCCCATCGCCTCCTCAATGCCTTCAGCCGCCTCTTTCAGGGCCCGCGTGAACGTCCCCTTCAGGTTGCCAGATTTCGTGGCTACCTTCAGGATGACGTCCACGCCATCCGTCACCTGGCGGCTTAAGGCCGCCGATGTCAGGCCCTCCGCGGCGGTCGCAAGAGCGGACCGCCTTTCTCTGGCCTGACGTGCCATTTCGGTGACCTCATCGGTCGCCATCGCCCGTCTCTCCTCCCGCCTCGCAGCTTGGAGATCCGCCTTAGTGCTCACCAGCACAGCGTTATGCTGCGTCTGGGTTGCACTGGCGTCGCTTTCCTCGCTGCGCATCGGCGTGTTAGGGCGCCTAATGAAGCGACCCCGGGCGTCACGCGACACCGACGAGCTAGACGCCCGACCTCTTCTAGCTGTCGGCACTTTGGCGACCGACAAGTTCTCCTCACTGGAGGAGAGGCCCGTCCCGGCCTCCGACACGACCTCGCCGTACGGACGCTTTTGTCGCCGACATCCTCCCCTCGACGACCCCTGGTCGGAGAGGACATGGTCCCCAGAGGGACGTGAGCCACCTCGGCTCCCATCGTCACTTACTTTATTATTAAAATTTTCTTCCATTTAAGATCCCACGAGTATGGGGGAAATAACAGTCCACCCGGGCAGTGCCCCCTGTACCCGGGTAAGCGTAGTTTGTCACCCAACCAGGGGGTCCGCAGGTACCCTGGAGGGGGTCGCACTAGTGACTGGATGCTCCGAAGAGCCCCGCCAGCCACACATCCTCTCGCGGTGCGCCGCCGCTTAGGATTCGGGGTGATTTGTTCTCGAGGTTTTCTTCCCCGCGGTCCGGGCGACCAAGCCAAGACCGACGGAAGGTACCTTACGCTGAGCCGCGAGACATGACCACGACACCCAGCATGTGTAAGAGTACCCTCCGATTTAACGACGGAGGCAGGGAAGACACACTCCCACTGCCCGCTCGGCGGTAGGTTAATACACGCCGAGCCCGTCCTTGCTCCTCCACTGTGCCCTCTGCTAGGTCAGAGGGACACGTGGAGCAACGCCCCCATGGCCAGTGATGGCCCCTCCAATGCCAGACTATCTGCCACGAGCAATAAGAGTCCCCAACTGGAGAAAGTTATTACTCGTGCCCAGGGTGCACCGGCTCCATAACGAACGACTGCTGTTCCCCTCGGACGTATCCAAGCGGGACTAGCAGCCGGGAGCACACGAGGAGGTTGTCTGGCCTAGCACCCCAACCTAACCTTTTTTTTTTTTTTTTTTTTTTTGTTTGCGCTGGGAAAAAATGCATTACGCATGCCCCCCCATCGGGGGATGGGGGGGTTATGTGGGACTCCCCGGTCTGACCCGGTATACCCACTAAAACAACCCAGCGGCACTCCCGCTTCGTCCTAGTGGCGAGGACTGGGAAACCGGCACAGCCTTTACGTCCAGTCCCCGCCGACGATTGCCCTTCATATCGGACCCCTCACACCCTCCCCGCGGGGAGGGGGACGGGCCCGGGAGTGACCGACGAAGGTGGTGACGGCTGCAATGCGGGCGAAGGCACCCCCGCGCCTGTCGCCCGCCCATCACCACCGAGGGGAGGGAGAGCACCTGCGCGCCTTCTCCGACCCCTTCTTCGTCTGCGGAGCGGCGCAGCGAGAGGGTCGTCCTCCCGCGCGCGCTCCGCCTCCTCCTTTTGCGAGATTACGTCCTCGCAAAAGGAGGCAACCGCTGCCCAGGCCTCCTCGCTCCCCAGCATGGCGTTGATCACGCTGGGAAGCGAGAGGTCCCGGCCGACCACCGCGGTCAGGCCACGGCGCAGCTCGGACCAAGCCGGGCACACCTCGAGGGTGTGCTGCGCCGTGTCCTCCGGGGCCCCGCATTCGTGGCACGCCGGCGTTTCCTCCCTCCCGATCCGGTGCAGGTGCTTTCCGAAACAGCCATGGCCGGACAACACCTGCACCAGACGGAAAGAGAGAAACCCGTGGGCCCGCTCGAGCCAGCTCCGCAGGACCGGACCGAGCGCGTCCAAGGTCCGGCGGCCAAAGGCGGCGGTGGCGAGGTCCTCCGTCCAGTGAAGGACGATTGCGTCCCTCGCCTCCCGCCGCACGGCCTCCCGCTCCTCGGGGACGGGGCACTCCCCGAGCGCCTTCCGGCGCGCCGTCCACTCGTACACTCTGGCGAGCACCCACGCCTCCAACTCCCAAGGAGGGGTGCCGGCCAGAGCGCACGCCGCCGAAAAGCCCACCGAGCGGTAGGCCCTCGCCACCCGCAGTGCAATAGCCCTTTGGGGCTTGCGGATGGCCGTTGCATTCTCCCTCCTATGGAGGGAGTCCGCCCAGATGGGGGCCCCGTACAGGGCCATGCTCTTCAAAATGCCGGCATAGAGGCGCCGGCATTTCGCCTTGGGCCCCCCCAGGTTCGGGAGGAGCCACGAGAGGGCGTCCGCGGCCTTCAACAGGCGCGTCGACAGCCCGCTGAAATGCGGGCCGAAGCGCCACCTGTCGTCCAGCACCAGGCCCAGATACTTCATCTGGGGCTGGACCCCTATCCGGACGCCCTCTACGACGATGTGTGCGTCGGGAGGGCAGCGCTGCCGAGGCCCGCGAAAGAACACGGCCTCGGTCTTTTGCAGCGCCACCCTCAATCCGAGGCGGCGGATCCTCTCCGCAACCAAGGATCCGCCAGCCGAGGCCAGACAGGCCGCCTCCCCGAAATTCCTCCCCCGGGCAGTGAGGAGAGTGTCATCCGCGTAGCAGATGACACTCGTGTCCTGGAGGAGGGCTCCCCGCAGGAGCCAGTCGAATCCGATGTTCCACAGGGGGGGCCCCAACACGGACCCCTGCGGAACACCGGACTCTGCGCTGTACCGCCTCACCGCGCCCGTCCTGTCCGCGAGGACGACCTCCCGGTCCCCCAGGTAGCTGGCCAGGAGGTTCCGCAGATATTGGGGCACTCCGTGATACCGGAGCGCCTCCAATATCGTCGAGTGGGGGACGGAGTTGAAGGCGTTGGCAATGTCGAATGACACCGCCAGCACTCCGTCCCCCGCCTCCACCGCTTCCCTCACCTGGCCCTTGAGTAGGGCCAGCGCGTCGATCGTCGAACGCCCTCGACGGAAACCGAACTGGGCGTCCGACAGATCTGGCCCTACCCCCCGCAAAAGGCTACCCAGCCGGGAGGCGACAATCCCCTCGAACAGTTTACCGACCTCATCGAGCAGGACGATGGGCCGGTATGCCGAGGGGGAGTCCACCGGGCGTCCCTCCTTCCGGAGCAGGCATAGCCGCCCCTCCTTCCACAGTTTCGGGAACCTCCCAGCCGCAAAACACGCGCTGAAGAGGTCCCGAATCCTGTCCTCCATTTCGGGGGCGGCGATCGCCAGCACCCGTGCGGGGACGCCGTCTGGTCCGGGGGCCGTCTTCTTCGCGCGGAGGTTGAGAACCCCCGCGCGAAACTCCACCACCGTCACCGGGGGGACCTCCTCGTCATCCGCCGCCGAAGCCGCCCCCCGCGGGGGATCCATCGTTGGTGGGGTGAAGTCGGTCCTGCGCGGAAACAGGGACCGGACCACCCCATCCAACAACGCCGGCTCGAGGGTCTCCGTCAGTGGGGGACCATAGGGGCGGAGCTGGTTCCGCGCCGCCTTGTATGGTCTCCCATAGGGATCCCTGTCGAGACCCTCCAGCGTCTCGGCCCACGCCGAGTCTTTAGCAGCGCCCATCGCAGACTTGAGGACCGTCGTCGCCTCTCGGTACGAGGCGTATAGGCGGTCCTCCTCTGCCCGGTTTCGGTTTTGGGCGCTGCGCCGTCGGCTCCGCGCGTAGGCCCTTCTGGCCGCCACGCAGGTGGCCCTGAGCTCCGCCAGCTCCTCCGTCCACCAGTAGACGGCACGACCTGGGGGCGGACGGCGAGACCGAGGCATGCTGGAGTTGCACACCTCGGTCAGGGACCCCCTGAGCTGGACCGCTGCGGCGTCTACGTCCAGGACCTCCTCGACAGGGGGCGACAGCCAGTCCTGGAGAAAGGCCGCCTCCTTGGCTGCCTCCCGGTCCAGGCGGGTGAGTGCCCACCGCGGGAAGGGAGATTGCCCAGCGCGGGCCATCCCCCCTCCCCGCTGCTGGGTGGAGATGTCGAACCGCACATAACGGTGGTCCGACAAGGTCTCCACCATCTCTACCCGCCAGTTGACGACGCGGGCGGCCAGCGCGGGGGTGGCAAACGAGACGTCGACCACCGACCCACCCTGCCGCCGCACGCACGTGTGGACCGCCCCCCTGTTTAGGAGGGACACACCGCACGAGGTTGCCCAATACTCGACGGCGCGTCCCCGGACGTTGCAACCTGCGGCCGTGTTGCCCCAGGCCGCCGACTTGGCGTTCAGGTCGCCCAACACCACGACGTGGCGCGGCGCCGCCCTCCCTACGACTGCAGTGAGGATCTCGAGGAAATCCTCAAAGTCTGAGAGAGAGCGGTTTGGGGAGAAATAGACCCCCACCAGGGCCATGTCTCCCCACGCGGCGGCCACGTATCCCGGTCCCCTCTCTAAGAGCGAGAGGGGAGGGGAGTCCGTGGAAGGCCGCGACACCAACGCCACCAGTCCGTCCCGGTCGCCCAGCCAACGGCCAGGGACCGAGTAAGGCTCGGCGACCACCGCCAAGTCCACCAACCACTCAGCCATGGTCTGCGTCAGCAGATCCTGGGCTGCCCTGCAGTGGTTGGTGTTCGCCTGAAGGATGCGATGCTCGACCCTATCCATCACTCGGACATCGCACCCCCCTCCGCAGCCGCCGCAGGAACGACGGTGCAGCCAGCGGCAGCAGCAGGCCTGTTCGGCGCCTGCGCTTTGCCCCGCTTAGGGGGAGGATTGCAGTTCCTCCCCCTCATAATGTGGCCCGCCGGGCGGCCACTGGCGGCACACACCGCGCAGTGCGGTGTGGCGGCCTTGCAGGCAGCGGATTTGTGCCCCTCCTTGCCGCAGCGGTAGCACGTGTCCGTCCTGTCCACCGTGGACGGACACAGGGACCGGGTGTGTCCGATGCCTAAGCACCGGAAGCACCGCAGAGGCTGGTCCTCGAGTGCCCGGACTGCAGCCGAGCTGTACCCGACTGTGAGCCGTCCCTTGGCAAGGACGGCTTTAGCAGCAACGACCGGGCACTCGAGGCGGATGGTGCCCATGCCGCCACGGCCGGGCCTTATGTCCCGGCCTTGGACCGCCGCGACGTCGCAGCCCCCTATCCTCGCGACCGCCACCGCCACCTCCTCCTTGGTGACGGAGTCATCGAGGTCCGTCACCTCTATGGCCGCCGACTTGACGGGTCGGGCCACCTTGGCCGAGTCCGCGATGACCTCCTGCAGCTTGGCTGCAAAGAGGTCCGCATGTGCACTCCCTTCTGCCCCCGGGAACTCAAAAATACGAGCCCCGGTTTGGGTCCGCCGGCAAGAGACGCCGCTGATCCCCAGTTGGGTGGGATCAGCATTGGCACGCGCCCGCACCAAAATGGACGCGTAGCTCTCCCCCCGCTCCGCAGCCTCCGCGGTGAGCGTCACCACGACGGCCGCGGTTTTTGGGGGGACTAGCTGTCCCTTTCCCCTCCCTTTCCCTTTCCCCTTCCGCTTCCTCTTCCGCTTTCCCTTGCCGGTCGTCTGCGGCTGGCTGGGGGCGGCGGTGGCGGCAGGGACGGCAGGGGCGGCCGTCGCCGACTTTTTTCCTTGGCCCTTCCCCTTGCGTACCACCTCCGTCCACTCGTTGGACGGGGTTGTGGAAGGGAGAAGGGCATCCTCCGACTGGGGCTCGGGCGGGGACAAGGACGGCCCCGGCTCGCTCTGCCTCTTATCCGCCGCAAGCGGCGGCCGGAGGCGTTTCTCCGGCAGGAGCCGGTCCTCGATTCCTGCAAAGCAGGATCTCGTGAAGGCCCTCTCCTCCATTACAACCTTGCGGATGATATCCTCAAGGTTGGAGGAGGCGGGGCCCTCTGCCGCAGGGCTCGTCTTGGCCTGTTGTGGCCGGGCCGTGGCTTCAGCCAGCTTCTGATGAAGCTGGCTGACCTCCGACTGCAGGCGATCCACCTTCGCCTGCAGTTGCCGCGTCTCGTCGGTCGCCTTGCGCTGCACCAGCTCCGCGACGACGCCACGCATACTCGCGGCCCTGCATTTTAGGGCCTTCTGCAGGGTCCCCTTCAGGTTGGAGGACTTAGAGGCGACCTCCACGATCTCCTCCTCGTCCTCCTCCGCCATCCTCTCTAGCTCGGCCAGCGAGTAGTCCGCGTATAGAACGCGGGACGCCCCGTAACCGGACTTGGCCCGGGCGGCGAGCGCCCGCCTCTCCTTGGCCGCTACCCGCTCCTCCAGCTCTTGCTGGAGCAGGCCCCGCCGAGCCAGATCCAACTTGCGTTGGGCGTCTGCGAGCCCAACTACATGGGTCTCCGCGGCCACCGTCGGCTTTTTTGCCTTCGGCAACCTCGTCGACGCCGAGGAGCCCTCGGACCCACCGCTCCGGTGTGCTCGCTTTCGCGACCCAGAGTCGGCCGCGTCCGACACACTCACCATTGAGTCGTCAGACGACTCGTCCGCCCCTCCAAAGAAGCTAGCCGCAGACGGCGCGCGGCTACCCTCTGACGCCGAAGCGTCGGCGTGGCCCTGAGAAGGGCCTTTTGGTTGGCCCTGAGAAGGGCCTTTGGGTTGGCCCTGAGAAGGGCCTTTGGGTTGGCCCTGAGAAGGGCCTTTTTGTTTTTTAAATCGCCCGCAGGCGTCCCGCGAAGGTAACGACATTACCGCAGGTGTGTGAGTTCCGCAATTCGTATCCTCAAGGCAGAGATGGCTACGAAAGCACAGTGCACTTTGGCCAACCCAGACTGCCACTCCGTTACCCCAACCTAACCTAACCTTTTTTTTTTTTTTTTTTTTTTTGTTTGCGCTGGGAAAAAATGCATTACGCATGCCCCCCCATCGGGGGATGGGGGGGGTTATGTGGGACTCCCCGGTCTGACCCGGTATACCCACTAAAACAACCCAGCGGCACTCCCGCTTCGTCCTAGTGGCGGGGACTGGGAAACCGGCACAGCCTTTACGTCCAGTCCCCGCCGACGATTTCCCTGCAATGCGGGCCCCTCACGCCCTCCCCGCGGGGAGGGGGGCGGGCCCGGGAGTGACCGACGAAGGTGGTGACGGCTGCAATGCGGGCGAAGGCACCCCCGTGCCAGTCACCCGCCCATCACCACCAAGAGGAGGGAGAGCACCTGCGCGCCTTCTCCGACCCCTTCTTCGTCTGCGGAGCGGCGCAGCGAGAGGGTCGTCCTCCCGCGCGCGCTCCGCCTCCTCCTTTTGCGAGATTACATCCTCGCAAAAGGAGGCAACCGCTGCCCAGGCCTCCTCGCTCCCCAGCATGGCGTTGATCACGCTAGGAAGCGAGAGGTCCCGGCCAACCGCCGCGGTGAGGCCGCGGCGCAGCTCGGACCAGGCCGGGCACACCTCCAGGGTGTGCTGCGCCGTGTCCTCCGGGGCCCCGCATTCGTGGCACGCCGGCGTTTCCTCCCTCCCGATCCGGTGCAGGTGCTTTCCGAAACACCCATGCCCGGACAACACCTGCACCAGACGGAACGAGAGGAACCCGTGGGACCGCTCGAGCCAGCTCCGCAGGACCGGACCGAGCGCGTCCAACGTCCGGCGGCCAAAGGCGGCGGTGGCGAGGTCCTCTGTCCAGTGGAGGACGATTGCGTCCCTCGCCTCCCGCCGCACGGCCTCCCGCTCCTCGGGGACGGGGCACTCCCCGAGCGCCTTCCGGCGCGCCGACCACTCGTACACTCTGGCGAGCACCCACGCCTCCAACTCCCAAGGAGGGGTGCCGGCCAGAGCGCACGCCGCCGAAAAGCCCACCGAGCGGTAGGCCCTCGCCACCCGCAGTGCAATAGCCCTTTGGGGCTTGCGGATGGCCGTTGCATTCTCCCTCCTGTGGAGGGAGTCCGCCCAGATGGGCGCCCCGTAAAGGGCCATGCTCTTTAAAATGCCGGCATAGAGGCGCCGGCATTTCGCCTTGGGCCCCCCCAGGTTCGGGAGGAGCCACGAGAGGGCGTCCGCGGCCTTCAACAGGCGCGTCGACAGCCCGCTGAAATGCGGGCCGAAGCGCCACCTGTCGTCCAGCACCAGGCCCAGATACTTCATCTGGGGCTGGACCCCTATCCGGACGCCCTCCACGACGATGTGGGCATCGGGAGGGCAGCGCTGCCGAGGCCCGCGAAAGAACACGGCCTCGGTCTTTTGCAGCGCCACCCTCAATCCGAGGCGGCGGATCCTCTCCGCAACCAAGGATCCGCCAGCCGAGGCCAGACAGGCCGCCTCCCCGAAGTTCCTCCCCCGGGCAGTGAGGAGAGTGTCATCCGCGTAACAGATGACACTCGTGCCCTGGAGGAGGGCTCCCCGCAGGAGCCAGTCGAATCCGATGTTCCACAGGGGGGGCCCCAACACCGATCCCTGCGGAACACCGGACTCCGCGCCGTACCGCCTCACTGTGGCCGTCTTATCCGCGAGCATGACCTCCCGGTCCTCCAGGTAGCTGGCCAGGAGGTTCCGCAGGTATTGGGGCACTCCGTGATACCGGAGCGCCTCCAATATCGTCGAGTGGGGGACGGAGTTGAAGGCGTTGGCAATGTCGAATGACACCGCCAGCACTCCGTCCCCCGCCTCCACCGCTTCCCTCACCTGGCCCTTGAGTAGGGCCAGCGCGTCGATCGTCGAACGCCCTCGACGGAAACCGAACTGGGCGTCCGACAGATCCGGCCCTACCCCCCGCAAAAGGCTACCCAGCCGAGAGGCGACAATCCCCTCGAACAATTTACCGACCTCATCGAGCAGGACGATGGGCCGGTATGCCGAGGGGGAGTCGACCGGGCGTCCCTCCTTTCGGAGCAGGCATAGCCGCCCCTCCTTCCACAGTTTCGGGAACCTCCCAGCCGCAAAACACGCGCTGAAGAGGTCCCGAATCCTGTCCTCCATTTCGGGGGCGGCGATCGCCAGCACCCGTGCAGGGACGCCGTCTGGCCCGGGGGCCGTCTTCTTCGCGCGGAGGTTGAGAACCCCCGCGCGAAACTCCACCACCGTCACCGGGGGGACCTCCTCCTCATCCGGCGGAGCCGCCCCCCGCGGGGGATCCATCGTTGGTGGGGTGAAGTGGGTCCTGCGCGGAAACAGGGACCGGACCACCCCATCCAGCAACGACGGCTCGAGGGTCTCCGTCAGTGGGGGACCATACGGGCGCAGCTGGTTCCGCGCCGCCTTGTATGGTCTCCCATAGGGATCCCTATCGAGACCCTCCAGCATCTCGGCCCACGCCGAGTCTCTCGCAGCGCCCATTGCAGACTTGAGGACCGTCGTCGCCTCTCGGTAAGAGGCGTATAGGCGGTCCTCCTCTGCCCGGTCTCGGTTTAGGGCGCTGCGCCTTCGGCTCCGCGCGTAGGCCCTTCTGGCCGCCACGCAGGTGGCCCTGAGCTCCGCCAGCTCCTCCGTCCACCAGTAGACGGCACGATGGGGGGGCGGACGGCGAGACCGAGGCATGCTGAAGTTGCACACCTCGGTCAGGGACCCCCTGAGCCGGACCGCTGCGGCGTCCACGTCCGGGACCTCCTCGACAGGGGGGGGTGACAGCCAGTCCTGCAGGAAGGCCGCCTCCTTGGCTGCCTCCCGGTCCAGGCGGGTGAGTGCCCACCGCGGGAAGGGAGATTGCCCAGCGCGGGCCATCCCCCCTCCCCGCTGCTGGGTGGAGATGTCGAACCGCACATAACGGTGGTCCGACAAGGTCTCCACCATCTCCACCCGCCAGTCGACGACGCGGGCGGCCAGCGCGGGGGTGGCAAACGAGACGTCCACCACCGACCCACCCTGCCGCCGCACGCACGTGTGGACCGCCCCCCTGTTTAGGAGGGACACACCGCAAGAGGCCGCCCAATACTCGACGGCGCGCCCCCGGACGTTGCAACCGCCGGCCGGATTGCCCCAGGCCGCCGACTTGGCGTTCAGGTCGCCCAACACCACGACCTGGCGTGGCGCCGCCCTCCCTACGACAGCGGTGAGGATCTCCAGGAAATCCTCAAAGTCTGAGAGAGAGCGGTTTGGGGAGAAATAGACCCCCACCAGGGCCATGTCTCCCCACGCGGCGGCCACGTATCCCGGTCCCCTCTCTAAGAGCGAGAGGGGAGGGGAGTCCGTGGAAGGCCGCGACACCAACGCCACCAGTCCGTCCCGGTCGCCCAGCCAACGGCCAGGGACCGAGTAAGGCTCGGCGACCACCGCCAAGTCCACCAACCACTCAGCCATGGTCTGCGTCAGCAGATCCTGGGCTGCCTTGCAGTGGTTGGTGTTCGCCTGAAGGATGCGATGCTCGACCCTATCCATCACTCGGACATCGCACCCCCCTCCGCAGCCGCCGCAGGAACGACGGTGCAGCCAGCGGCCGCAGCAGGCCCGTTCGGCGCCTGTGCTTTGCCCCGCTTAGGGGGAGGATTGCAGTTCCTCCCCCTCATAATATGTCCCGCCGGGCGGCCACTAGCGGCACACACCGCGCAGTGCGGCGTGGCGGCCTTGCAGGCAGCGGATTTGTGTCCCTCTTTGCCGCAGCGGTAGCACGTGTCCGTCCTGTCCACCGTGGACGGACACAGGGACCGGGTGTGTCCGATGCCTAAGCACCGGAAGCACCGCAGAGGCTGGTCCTCGAGTGCCCGGACTGCAGCCGAGCTGTACCCGACTGTGAGCCGTCCCTTGGCAAGGACGGCTTTAGCAGCGACGACCGGGCACTCGAGGCGGATGGTGCCCATGCCACCACGGCCGGGCCTTATGTCCCGGCCTCGGACCGCCTTGACATCACAGCCCCCTATGGCTGCGACCGCCGCCGCCACCTCCTCCTTGGTGACGGAGTCGTCAAGGTCGGTGACCTCTATGGCCGCCGACTTGACGGGTCGGGCCACCTTGGCCGAGTCAGCGATGACCTCCTGCAGCTTGGCTGCAAAGAGGTCCGCGTGGGCACTCCCCTCTGCCCCCGGGAACTCGAAGATTCGAGCCCCGGCTTGGGTCCGCCGGCAAGAGACGCTGCCGATCCCTAGTTGGATCGGATCGGCAGTGGTACGCGCCCGCACCAAAATGGACGCGTACGTCTCCCCTCGCTCCGCAGCCTCCGCGGTGAGCGTCACCACGACGGCTGCGGTTTTTGGGGTGACTAGCTGTCCCTTTCCCCTCCCTTTCCCCTTCCTTTTCCTCTTCCGCTTTCCCTTGCCGGTCGTCTGCGGCTGGCTAGGGGCGGCGGCGGCGGTGGCGGCGGTGGCGGCGGGTACGGCAGGGGCGGCCGTCGCCGACTTTTTGCCCTTCCCCTTGCGGACCACTTCCGTCCACTCATTGGACGGGGTTGTCGAAGGGAGAAGGGCATCCTCCGACTGGGGCTCGGGCGGGGACAAAGACGGCCCCGGCTCACTCTGCCTCTTATCCGCCGCAAGCGGCGGTCGGAGGCGTTTCTCCGGCAGGAGCCGGTCCTCGATGCCTGCTAAGCAGGATCTCGTGAAGGCCCTCTCCTCCATTACAACCTTGCGGATGATGTCCTCAAGGTTGGAGGAGGCGGGGCCCTCTGCCGCAGGGCTCGTTTTGGCCTGTTGTGGCCGGGCCGTGGCTTCGGCCAGCTTCTGATGAAGCTGGCTGACCTCCGACTGCAGGCGATCTACCTTCGCCTGCAGTTGCCGCGTCTCGTCGGTGGCCTTTCGCTGGACCAGCTCCGCGACGACACCGCGCATGCTCGCGGCCCGGCATTTCAGGGCCTTCTGTAAGGTCCCCTTCAGGTTGGAGGACTTAGAGGCGACCTCCAAGATCTCCTCCTCGTCCTCCTCGGCCATCCTCTCGAGCTCGGCCAGAGAGTAGTCGGCGTACAGGACGCGGGACGCCCCGTACCCGGACTTGGCCCGGGCGGCGAGCGCCCGCCTCTCCTTGGCCGCAACCCGCTCCTCCAGCTCTTTCTGGAGCAGACCTCGCCGAGCCAGATCTAATTGGCGTTGAGCGTCCGCGAGCCCAACGACATGGGTCTCCGCGGCCACCGTCGGCTTTTTTGCCTTCGGCAACTTCGTTGACGTCGTCGAGCCTTCGGACCCACCGCTCCGGTGTGCTCGCTTACGCGACCCAGACTCGGCCGCGTCCGACACACTCACCATCGAGTCGTCAGACGACTCGTCCGCTCCTCCGAATAAGCTTGCCGCAGACGGCGCGCGGCTAGCCTCTGACGCCGAAGCGTCGGAGTGGCCCTGAGAAGGGCCTTTTGGTTGGCCCTGAGAAGGGCCTTTGGGTTGGCCCTGAGAAGGGCCTTTGGGTTGGCCCTGAGAAGGGCCTTTTTGTTTTTTAAATCGCCCGCAGGCGTCCCGCGAAGGTAATGACATCGACAGTTCGTATCCTCAAGGCTAAGATGGCTACGAAAGCACAGTGCACTTTGGCCAACCCAGACTGCCACTCCGTTACGGTGGTCAGTACTGGGCTGTTTCCAGGGGACGCGACGTGGACGCAAGCACTGTGAGGGGGTCCCCCAACCTAACCTTTTTTTTTTTTTTTTTTTTTTTTTTTTTGTTTGCGCTGGGAAAAAATGCATTACGCATGCCCCCCCATCGGGGGATGGGGGGGTTATGTGGGACTCCCCGGTCTGACCCGGTATACCCACTAAAACAACCCAGCGGCACTCCCGCTTCGTCCTAGTGGCGAGGACTGGGAAACCGGCACAGCCTTTACGTCCAGTCCCCGCCGACGATTATCCCTGCATGGCGGGCCCCTCACGCCCTCCCCGTGGGGAGGGGCACGGGCCCGGGAGTGACCGACGAAGGTGGTGACGGCTGCAATGCGGGCGAAGGCACCCCCGCGCCTGTCGCCCGCCCATCACCACCAAGAGGAGGGAGAGCACCTGCGCGCCTTCTCCGACCCCTTCTTCGTCTGCGGAGCGGCGCAGCGAGAGGGTCGTCCTCCCGCGCGCGCTCCGCCTCCTCCTTTTGCGAGATTACGTCCTCGCAAAAGGAGGCAACCGCTGCCCAGGCCTCCTCGCTCCCCAGCATGGCGTTGATCACGCTGGGAAGCGAGAGGTCCTGGCCAACCACCGCGGTCAGGCCACGGCGCAGCCCCGACCAAGCCGGGCACACCTCGAGGGTGTGCTGCGCCGTGTCCTCCGGGGCGCCGCAGTCGTGGCACGCCGGGGTTTCCTCCCTCCCGATCCGGTGCAGGTGCCTTCCGAAACAGCCATGCCCGGACAACACCTGAACCAGACGGAACGAGAGGAAACCGTGGGACCGCTCGAGCCAGCTCCGCAGGACCGGACCGAGCGCGTCCAAGGTCCGGCGGCCAAAGGCGGCGGTGGCGAGGTCCTCTGTCCAGTGGAGGACGATTGCGTCCCTCGCCTCCCGCCGCACGGCCTCCCGCTCCTCGGGGACGGGGCACTCCCCGAGCGCCTTCCGGCGCGCCGTCCACTCGTACACTCTGGCGAGCACCCACGCCTCCAACTCCCAAGGAGGGGTGCCGGCCAGAGCGCACGCCGCCGAAAAGCCCACCGAGCGGTAGGCCCTCGCCACCCGCAGTGCAATAGCCCTTTGGGGCTTGCGGATGGCCGTTGCATTCTCCCTCCTATGGAGGGAGTCCGCCCAGATGGGGGCCCCGTACAGGGCCATGCTCTTCAAAATGCCGGCATAGAGGCGCCGGCATTTCGCCTTGGGCCCCCCCAGGTTCGGGAGGAGCCACGAGAGGGCGTCCGCGGCCTTCAACAGGCGCGTCGACAGCCCGCTGAAATGCGGGCCGAAGCGCCACCTGTCGTCCAGCACCAGGCCCAGATACTTCATCTGGGGCTGGACCCCTATCCGGACGCCCTCTACGACGATGTGTGCGTCGGGAGGGCAGCGCTGCCGAGGCCCGCGAAAGAACACGGCCTCGGTCTTTTGCAGCGCCACCCTCAATCCGAGGCGGCGGATCCTCTCCGCAACCAAGGATCCGCCAGCCGAGGCCAGACAGGCCGCCTCCCCGAAATTCCTCCCCCGGGCAGTGAGGAGAGTGTCATCCGCGTAGCAGATGACACTCGTGCCCTGGAGGAGGGCTCCCCGCAGGAGCCAGTCGAATCCGATGTTCCACAGGGGGGGCCCCAACACGGACCCCTGCGGAACACCGGACTCTGCGCTGTACCGCCTCACCGCGCCCGTCCTGTCCGCGAGGACGACCTCCCGGTCCCCCAGGTAGCTGGCCAGGAGGTTCCGCAGATATTGGGGCACTCCGTGATACCGGAGCGCCTCCAATATCGTCGAGTGGGGGACGGAGTTGAAGGCGTTGGCAATGTCGAATGACACCGCCAGCACTCCGTCCCCCGCCTCCACCGCTTCCCTCACCTGGCCCTTGAGTAGGGCCAGCGCGTCGATCGTCGAACGCCCTCGACGGAAACCGAACTGGGCGTCCGACAGATCTGGCCCTACCCCCCGCAAAAGGCTACCCAGCCGGGAGGCGACAATCCCCTCGAACAGTTTACCGACCTCATCGAGCAGGACGATGGGCCGGTATGCCGAGGGGGAGTCCACCGGGCGTCCCTCCTTCCGGAGCAGGCATAGCCGCCCCTCCTTCCACAGTTTCGGGAACCTCCCAGCCGCAAAACACGCGCTGAAGAGGTCCCGAATCCTGTCCTCCATTTCGGGGGCGGCGATCGCCAGCACCCGTGCGGGGACGCCGTCTGGTCCGGGGGCCGTCTTCTTCGCGCGGAGGTTGAGAACCCCCGCGCGAAACTCCACCACCGTCACCGGGGGGACCTCCTCGTCATCCGCCGCCGAAGCCGCCCCCCGCGGGGGATCCATCGTTGGTGGGGTGAAGTCGGTCCCGCGCGGAAACAGGGACCGGACCACCCCATCCAACAACGCCGGCTCGAGGGTCTCCGTCAGTGGGGGACGATAGGGGCGGAGCTGGTTCCGCGCCGCCTTGTATGGTCTCCCATAGGGATCCCTGTCGAGACCCTCCAGCGTCTCGGCCCACGCCGAGTCTTTAGCAGCGCCCATCGCAGACTTGAGGACCGTCGTCGCCTCTCGGTACGAGGCGTATAGGCGGTCCTCCTCTGCCCGGTTTCGGTTTTGGGCGCTGCGCCGTCGGCTCCGCGCGTAGGCCCTTCTGGCCGCCACGCAGGTGGCCCTGAGCTCCGCCAGCTCCTCCGTCCACCAGTAGACGGCACGACCTGGGGGCGGACGGCGAGACCGAGGCATGCTGGAGTTGCACACCTCGGTCAGGGACCCCCTGAGCTGGACCGCTGCGGCGTCTACGTCCAGGACCTCCTCGACAGGGGGCGACAGCCAGTCCTGGAGAAAGGCCGCCTCCTTGGCTGCCTCCCGGTCCAGGCGGGTGAGTGCCCACCGCGGGAAGGGAGATTGCCCAGCGCGGGCCATCCCCCCTCCCCGCTGCTGGGTGGAGATGTCGAACCGCACATAACGGTGGTCCGACAAGGTCTCCACCATCTCTACCCGCCAGTTGACGACGCGGGCGGCCAGCGCGGGGGTGGCAAACGAGACGTCGACCACCGACCCACCCTGCCGCCGCACGCACGTGTGGACCGCCCCCCTGTTTAGGAGGGACACACCGCACGAGGTTGCCCAATACTCGACGGCGCGTCCCCGGACGTTGCAACCTGCGGCCGTGTTGCCCCAGGCCGCCGACTTGGCGTTCAGGTCGCCCAACACCACGACGTGGCGCGGCGCCGCCCTCCCTACGACTGCAGTGAGGATCTCGAGGAAATCCTCAAAGTCTGAGAGAGAGCGGTTTGGGGAGAAATAGACCCCCACCAGGGCCATGTCCCCCCACGCGGCGGCCACGTATCCCGGTCCCCTCTCTAAGAGCGAGAGGGGAGGGGAGTCCGTGGAAGGCCGCGACACCAACGCCACCAGTCCGTCCCGGTCGCCCAGCCAACGGCCAGGGACCGAGTAAGGCTCGGCGACCACCGCCAAGTCCACCAACCACTCAGCCATGGTCTGCGTCAGCAGATCCTGGGCTGCCCTGCAGTGGTTGGTGTTCGCCTGAAGGATGCGATGCTCGACCCTATCCATCACTCGGACATCGCACCCCCCTCCGCAGCCGCCGCAGGAACGACGGTGCAGCCAGCGGCAGCAGCAGGCCTGTTCGGCGCCTGCGCTTTGCCCCGCTTTGGGGGAGGATTGCAGTTCCTCCCCCTCATAATGTGGCCCGCCGGGCGGCCACTGGCGGCACACACCGCGCAGTGCGGCGTGGCGGCCTTGCAGGCAGCGGATTTGTGCCCCTCCTTGCCGCAGCGGTAGCACGTGTCCGTCCTGTCCACCGTGGACGGACACAGGGACCGGGTGTGTCCGATGCCTAAGCACCGGAAGCACCGCAGAGGCTGGTCCTCGAGTGCCCGGACTGCAGCCGAGCTGTACCCGACTGTGAGCCGTCCCCTGGCAAGGACGGCTTTAGCAGCAACGACCGGGCACTCGAGGCGGATGGTGCCCATGCCGCCACGGCCGGGCCTTATGTCCCGGCCTTGGACCGCCGCGACGTCGCAGCCCCCTATCCTCGCGACCGCCACCGCCACCTCCTCCTTGGTGACGGAGTCATCGAGGTCCGTCACCTCTATGGCCGCCGACTTGACGGGTCGGGCCACCTTGGCCGAGTCCGCGATGACCTCCTGCAGCTTGGCTGCAAAGAGGTCCGCATGTGCACTCCCTTCTGCCCCCGGGAACTCAAAAATACGAGCCCCGGTTTGGGTCCGCCGGCAAGAGACGCCGCTGATCCCCAGTTGGGTGGGATCAGCATTGGCACGCGCCCGCACCAAAATGGACGCGTAGCTCTCCCCCCGCTCCGCAGCCTCCGCGGTGAGCGTCACCACGACGGCCGCGGTTTTTGGGGGGACTAGCTGTCCCTTTCCCCTCCCTTTCCCTTTCCCCTTCCGCTTCCTCTTCCGCTTTCCCTTGCCGGTCTGCGGTTGGCTAGGGGCGGCGGCGGCGGTGGCGGCGGTGGCGGCGGGTACGGCAGGGGCGGCCGTCGCCGGCTTTTTGCCCTTCCCCTTGCGGACCACTTCCGTCCACTCGTTGGACGGGGTTGTGGAAGGGAGAAGGGCATCCTCCGACTGGGGCTCGGGCGGGGACAAGGACGGGCCCGGCTCACTCTGCCTCTTATCCGCCGCAAGCGGCGGTCGGAGGCGTTTCTCCGGCAGGAGCCGGTCCTCGATGCCTGCTAAGCAGGCTCTCGTGAAGGCCCTCTCCTCCATTACAACCTTGCGGATGATATCCTCAAGGTTGGAGGAGGCGGGGCCCTCTGCCGCAGGGCTCGTCTTGACCTGTTGTGGCCGGGCCGTGGCTTCAGCCAGCTTCTGATGAAGCTGGCTGACCTCCAACTGCAGGCGATCCACCTTCGCCTGCAGTTGCCGCGTCTCGTCGGTCGCCTTGCGCTGCACCAGCTCCGCGACGACGCCACGCATACTCGCGGCCCTGCATTTTAGGGCCTTCTGCAGGGTCCCCTTCAGGTTGGAGGACTTAGAGGCGACCTCCACGATCTCCTCCTCGTCCTCCTCCGCCATCCTCTCTAGCTCGGCCAGCGAGTAGTCCGCGTATAGAACGCGGGACGCCCCGTAACCGGACTTGGCCCGGGCGGCGAGCGCCCGCCTCTCCTTGGCCGCTACCCGCTCCTCCAGCTCTTGCTGGAGCAGGCCCCGCCGAGCCAGATCCAACTTGCGTTGGGCGTCTGCGAGCCCAACTACATGGGTCTCCGCGGCCACCGTCGGCTTTTTTGCCTTCGGCAACCTCGTCGACGCCGAGGAGCCCTCGGACCCACCGCTCCGGTGTGCTCGCTTTCGCGACCCAGAGTCGGCCGCGTCCGACACACTCACCATTGAGTCGTCAGACGACTCGTCCGCCCCTCCAAAGAAGCTAGCCGCAGACGGCGCGCGGCTACCCTCTGACGCCGAAGCGTCGGCGTGGCCCTGAGAAGGGCCTTTGGGTTGGCCCTGAGAAGGGCCTTTGGGTTGGCCCTGAGAAGGGCCTTTTTGTTTTTTAAATCGCCCGCAGGCGTCCCGCGAAGGTAACGACATTACCGCAGGTGTGTGAGTTCCGCAATTCGTATCCTCAAGGCAGAGATGGCTACGAAAGCACAGTGCACTTTGGCCAACCCAGACTGCCACTCCGTTACGGTGGTCAGTACTGGGCTGTTTCCAGGGGACGCGACGTGGACGCAAGCACTGTGAGGGGGTCCCCCCCCCAACCTAACCTTTTTTTTTTTTTTTTTTTTTTTTTTGTTTGCGCTGGGAAAAAATGCATTACGCATGCCCTCCCATCGGGGGATGGGGGGGGTTATGTGGGACTCCCCGGTCTGACCCGGTATACCCACTAAAACAACCCAGCGGCACTCCCGCTTCGTCCGAGTGGCGGGGACTGGGAAACCGGCACAGCCTTTACGTCCAGTCCCCGCCGACGATTGCCCTTCATATCGGACCCCTCACACCCTCCCCGTGGGGAGGGGGACGGGCCCGGGAGTGACCGACGAAGGTGGTGACGGCTGCAATGCGGGCGAAGGCACCCCCGCGCCTGTCACCCGCCCATCACCACCGAGAGGAGGGAGAGCACCTGCGCGCCTTCTCCGACCTCTTCTTCGTCTGCGGAGCGGCGCAGCGAGAGGGTCGTCCTCCCGCGCGCGCTCCGCCTCCTCCTTTTGCGAGATTACGTCCTCGCAAAAGGAGGCAACCGCTGCCCAGGCCTCCTCGCTCCCCAGCATGGCGTTGATCACGCTGGGAAGCGAGAGGTCCCGGCCAACCACCGCGGTCAGGCCACGGCGCAGCCCCGACCAAGCCGGGCACACCTCGAGGGTGTGCTGCGCCGTGTCCTCCGGGGCGCCGCAGTCGTGGCACGCCGGGGTTTCCTCCCTCCCGATCCGGTGCAGGTGCCTTCCGAAACAGCCATGCCCGGACAACACCTGAACCAGACGGAACGAGAGGAAACCGTGGGACCGCTCGAGCCAGCTCCGCAGGACCGGACCGAGCGCGTCCAAGGTCCGGCGGCCAAAGGCGGCGGTGGCGAGGTCCTCTGTCCAGTGGAGGACGATTGCGTCCCTCGCCTCCCGCCGCACGGCCTCCCGCTCCTCGGGGACGGGGCACTCCCCGAGCGCCTTCCGGCGCGCCGTCCACTCGTACACTCTGGCGAGCACCCACGCCTCCAACTCCCAAGGAGGGGTGCCGGCCAGAGCGCACGCCGCCGAAAAGCCCACCGAGCGGTAGGCCCTCGCCACCCGCAGTGCAATAGCCCTTTGGGGCTTGCGGATGGCGGTTGCATTTTCCCTCCTATGGAGGGAATCCGCCCAGATGGGTGCCCCGTATAGGGCCATACTCCTTAAAATGCCGGCATAGAGGCGCCGGCATTTCGCCTTGGGCCCCCCCAGGTTCGGGAGGAGCCACGAGAGGGCGTCCGCGGCCTTCAACAGGCGCGTCGACAGCCCGCTGAAATGCGGGCCGAAGCGCCACCTGTCGTCCAGCACCAGGCCCAGATACTTCATCTGGGGCTGGACCCCTATCCGGACGCCCTCCACGACGATGTGTGCGTCGGGAGGGCAGCGCTGCCGAGGCCCGCGAAAGAACACGGCCTCGGTCTTTTGCAGCGCCACCCTCAATCCGAGGCGGCGGATCCTCTCCGCAACCAAGGATCCGCCAGCCGAGGCCAGACAGGCCGCCTCCCCGAAGTTCCTCCCCCGGGCAGTGAGGAGAGTGTCATCCGCGTAGCAGATGACACTCGTGCCCTGGAGGAGGGCTCCCCGCAGGAGCCAGTCGAATCCGATGTTCCACAGGGGGGGCCCCAACACGGACCCCTGCGGAACACCGGACTCTGCGCTGTACCGCCGAATCGTTGCCGTCTTGTCGGCCAAGACGACCACCCGGTCCCCCAGGTAGCTGGCCAGGAGGTTCCGCAGGTATTGGGGCACTCCGTGATACCGGAGCGCCTCCAATATCGTCGAGTGGGGGACGGAGTTGAAGGCGTTGGCAATGTCGAATGACACCGCCAGCACTCCGTCCCCCGCCTCCACCGCTTCCCTCACCTGGCCCTTGAGTAGGGCCAGCGCGTCGATCGTCGAACGCCCTCGACGGAAACCGAACTGGGCGTCCGACAGATCCGGCCCTACCCCCCGCAAAATGCTACCCAGCCGGGAGGCGACAATCCCCTCGAACAATTTACCGACCTCATCGAGCAGGACGATGGGCCGGTATGCCGAGGGGGAGTCCACCGGGCGTCCCTCCTTTCGGAGCAGGCATAGCCGCCCCTCCTTCCACAGTCTCGGGAACCTCCCAGCCGCAAAACACGCGCTGAAGAGGTCCCGAATCCTGTCCTCCATTTCGGGGGCGGCGATCGCCAGCACCCGTGCAGGGACGCCGTCTGGTCCGGGAGCCGTCTTCTTCGCGCGGAGGTTGAGAACCCCCGCGCGAAACTCCGCCACCGTCACCGGGGGGACCTCCTCCTCATCCGCCGCCGCAGCTGCCCCCCGCGGGGGATCCATCGTTGGTGGGATGAAGTCGGTCCTGCGCGGAAACAGGGACCGGACCACCCCATCCAGCAACGATGGCTCGAGGGTCTCCGTCAGAGGGGGACCATACGGGCGGAGCTGGTTCCGCGCCGCCTTGTATGGTCTCCCATAGGGATCCCTGTCGAGACCCTCCAGCATCTCGGCCCACGCCGAGTCTTTCGCAGCGCCCATTGCAGACTTGAGGACCGTCGTCGCCTCTCGGTAAGAGGCGTATAGGCGGTCCTCCTCTGCCCGGTTTCGGTTTTGGGCGCTGCGCCTTCGGCTCCGCGCGTAGGCCCTTCTGGCCGCCACGCAGGTGGCCCTGAGCTCCTCCAGCTCCTCCGTCCACCAGTAGACGGCACGATGGGGGGGCGGACGGCGAGACCGAGGCATGCTGGAGTTGCACACCTCGGTCAGGGACCCTCTGAGCCGGACCGCTGCGGCGTCCACGTCCAGGGCCTCCCCGACAGGGGGCGACAGCCAGTCCTGGAGGAAGGCCGCCTCCTTGGCTGCCTCCCGGTCCAGGCGGGTGAGTGCCCACCGCGGGAAGGGAGATTGCCCAGCGCGGGCCATCATCCCTCCCCGCTGCTGGGTGGAGATGTCGAACCGCACATAACGGTGGTCCGACAAGGTCTCCACCATCTCCACCCGCCAGTCGACGACGCGGGCGGCCAGCGCGGGGGTGGCAAACGAGACGTCCACCACCGACCCACCCTGCCGCCGCACGCACGTGTGGACCACCCCCCTATTCAGGAGGGACACACCGCACGAGGCCGCCCAATACTCGACGGCGCGCCCCCGGACGTTGCAACCGCCGGCCGGATTGCCCCAGGCCGCCGACTTGGCGTTCAGGTCGCCCAACACCACGACCTGGCGTGGCGCCGCCCTCCCTACGACAGCGGTGAGGATCTCCAGGAAATCCTCAAAGTCTGAGAGAGAGCGGTTTGGGGAGAAATAGACCCCCACCAGGGCCATGTCTCCCCACGCGGCGGCCACGTATCCCGGTCCCCTCTCTAAGAGCGAGAGGGGAGGGGAGTCCGTGGAAGGCCGCGACACCAACGCCACCAGTCCGTCCCGGTCGCCCAGCCAACGGCCAGGGACCGAGTAAGGCTCGGCGACCACCGCCAAGTCCACCAACCACTCAGCCATGGTCTGCATCAGCAGATCCTGGGCTGCCCTGCAGTGGTTGGTGTTCGCCTGAAGGATGCGATGCTCGACCCTATCCATCACTCGGACATCGCACCCCCCTCCGCAGCCGCCGCAGGAACGACGGTGCAGCCAGCGGCAGCAGCAGGCCTGTTCGGCGCCTGTGCTTTGCCCCGCTTAGGGGGAGGATTGCAGTTCCTCCCCCTCATAATGTGGCCCGCCGGGCGGCCACTGGCGGCACACACCGCGCAGTGCGGCGTGGCGGCCTTGCAGGCAGCGGATTTGTGTCCGTCCTTGCCGCAGCGGTAGCACGTGTCCGTCCTGTCCACCGTGGACGGACACAGGGACCGGGTGTGCCCGATGCCCAAGCACCGGTAGCACCGCAGAGGCTGGTCCTCAAGCGCCCGGACTGCAGCCGAGCTGTAGCCGACTGTGAGCCGTCCCTTGGCAAGGACGGCTTTAGCAGCGACGACCGGGCACTCGAGGCGGATGGTGCCCATGCCGCCACGGCCGGGCCTTATGTCCCGGCCTTGGACCGCCTTGACGTCACAGCCCCCTATGACTGCGACCGCTGCCGCCACCTCCTCCTTGGTGACGGAGTCATCGAGGTCCGTCACCTCTATGGCCGCCGACTTGACGGGTCGGGCCACCTTGGCCGAGTCGGCGATGACCTCCTGCAGCTTGGCTGCAAAGAGGTCCGCATGGGCGCTCCCCTCTGCCCCCGGGAACTCGAAAATTCGAGCCCCGGCTTGGGTCCGCCGGCAAGAGACGCCGCTGATCCCCAGTTGGGTGGGATCAGCATTGGCACGCGCCCGCACCAAAATGGACGCGTAGCTCTCCCCCCGCTCCGCAGCCTCCGCGGTGAGCGTCACCACGACGGCCGCGGTTTTTGGGGGGACTAGCTGCCCCTTTCCCCTCCCTTTCCCTTTCCCCTTTCGCTTCCTCTTCCGCTTTCCCTTGCCAGTCGTCTGCGGCTGGCTGGGGGCGGCGGTGGCGGCAGGGACGGCAGGGGCGGCCGTTGCCGACTTTTTGCCTTGGCCCTTCCCCTTGCGTACCACCTCCGTCCACTCGTTGGACGGGGTTGTGGAAGGGAGAAGGGCATCCTCCGACTGGGGCTCGGGCGGGGACAAGGACGGCCCCGGCTCGCTCTGCCTCTTATCCGCCGCAAGCGGCGGCCGGAGGCGTTTCTCCGGCAGGAGCCGGTCCTCGATTCCTGCAAAGCAGGCTCTCGTGAAGGCCCTCTCCTCCATTACAACCTTGCGGATGATATCCTCAAGGTTGGAGGAGGCGGGGCCCTCTGCCGCAGGGCTCGTCCTGGCCTGTTGTGGCCGGGCCGTGGCTTCGGCCAGCTTCTGATGAAGCTGGCTGACCTCCGACTGCAGGCGATCCACCTTCGCCTGCAGTTGCCGCGTCTCGTCGGTGGCCTTGCGTCGCACCAGCTCCGCGACGACACCACGCATACTCGCGGCCCTGCACTTCAGGGCCTTCTGCAAGGTCCCCTTCAGGTTGGAGGACTTAGAGGCGACCTCCACGATCTCCTCCTCGTCCTCCTCCGCCATCCTCTCGAGCTCGGCCAGAGAGTAGTCGGCGTACAGGACGCGGGACGCCCCGTACCCGGACTTGGCCCGGGCGGCGAGCGCCCGTCTCTCCTTGGCCGCTACCCGCTCCTCCAGCTCTTGCTGGAGCAGGCCCCGCCGAGCCAGATCCAACTTGCGTTGGGCGTCTGCGAGCCCAACGACATGTGTCTCCGCGGCCACCGTCGGCTTTTTAGCTTTCGGCGACCTCGTCGACCTCGACTTTGAGGAGCCCTCGGACCCACCGCTCCGGTGTACTCGCTTGCGCGACCCAGAGTCAGCCGCGTCCGACACACTCACCATTGAGTCGTCAGACGACTCGTCCGCCCCTCCAAAGAAGCTAGCCGCAGACGGCGCGCGGCTACCCTCTGACGCCGAAGCGTCGGAGTGGCCCTGAGAAGGGCCTTTTGGTTGGCCCTGAGAAGGGCCTTTGGGTTGGCCCTGAGAAGGGCCTTTGGGTTGGCCCTGAGAAGGGCCTTTTTTCAAAAACCGCCCGCAGGCGTCCCGCGAAGGTTTGGACATAGTTCCGCAGGATCGTAACACACAAGGCAAAGATGGCTACGAAAGCACAGTGCACTTTGGCCAGACCCAGACTGCCACTCCGTTACGGTGGTCAGTACTGGGCTGTTTCCAGGGGACGCGACGTGGACGCAAGCACTGTGAGGGGGTCCCCCCCCCAACCTAACCTAACCTAACCTAACCCGAGTCTGCTGGCAGCCACGACCGCGAGCGCCACGCTTTTTACACGCTCCGTAACGTAAAATCGTATTTAAAGGTTTTTTCGTGCAAACCTATATGTGTTTGGTATCCACGTACGCGTCTCAGTGAGGAGAACACAGCAGTGAAAACCGCGTCGAAATTTGTGAAAGTGTGGAAAAGTTATTTTCAAAAAACTAAAATTTTTTGGTGTTTTGGCAAACGCCACGGAAGTGGGATCGACGACCCTCCACTTTTTTGGGGTCAAATTGAGCGTCTCGAAGATTTCCATCCCCTGGACAACTTCCCGGATTTTTCCGGTGAAAAATCGCTGACGAAACCCCGATTTTCCAATTACCACGTGCAACCGGCCTCAACTTCCAGCACAGCTGGATAGGCGTGCGACACACCGTGGGAAGCGTCTTGACAAGACGAATTTGTTGACACCTCGTTCAGGAAGATCGGACCACCCAGGACGGAGCTACAACCCCTAAAAGGTCGGCAAATTCTTCAGATTCTTTGGTGCCAATTTCCAACTAAAGTAAATCAGTGACCCCCCTTTTTTATTTTATTCTAGAATAGCAAGCTACCTAGACAGTAAATTCCCAAATTTTTAGATTTTTTGACCTGGTAGTTTACTCAAAATTTATATTCTAACTTCGTGTAGAAATAATAAAATCAAATCTCATCAAATTTCACCCCCCTTAATAACTAAATTAAAATATTTATTGTGCTTAAATTGTTTGGTAATATATCCCCGATAATTACTTATAAACATTATTTTAATTAATTCATTTTTTATATAAAAACAAGACCCTTTGCGGTCGGGTAGGAAAGTGGCACCAGAGAAACACCCCCAGAAGAGGGTGAAGGAGCAACGGCGCGCAGATTTAAACATAGGTATAGAATAGTTTAGGGAATAGGGTACATATAAGTTTTTAAATTGTAAATTTTGGATCAATTTTCGAGTCGCGATCCTCTTCGGGACCTTTGTTTACATGCGAATGTAACCGCATAACAAAGTTAACGTGGAGATCGCGATTCGAAAATCGACTTTTTAGGTTATTGAAATTTCAAAATTTTGTTATCAGGACCGTGTAGGGCGTGGCGAAAAACCACCCCCCACGTTTTGAAATAGCCAGAAAAGTCCCTAAGAACGGTATATAGGAGACCTAAACTTTAAATAATTTAACTTAACCCCAGGGGGTAGTATATATATAAATCTACAACTACTGATAGTACAATAGAAAGGGCCTGACAAGACCTTTAAAACGAGCCGGCTTGCATTAAAATCGCATGACAGCAGCCGGAGAAATTCCACCACACAGGTTTTACCCGACAGCGCTGAAAAAGGGAGGTAAGGCTTTGTGCGACCCGGGGCCGTATCTCGTAAACCAGGGGAGATAGACCAATTCTGACCTCAAATTCGACCTTTGTGGTGTCGAAGACACCACGGTCAAAGCCGCATAAGAGTCTCCCATCCCCCCAGGTTTGGACCCCCTCCCCCGCACACCCCTGGTAAAATAAAAACAAAAGCCGATAACTCCGGAACTAGGAGAGATAGGTGAAATCCGACTTCAAATTCGGCCTTAGTGGTGTCTGCAGAAGTTATATAAGGGGAACTCCCCCCTCATTTTTTGGACCCCCCCCCCCAAATTTTTTTTTTTTTTTTTTTGTGTTTATTTTCTTTTCTTGTTTTCAAAATTGTGGGCGGCATTTAGATAGAACACAGACAGTAGGTATAAACTGTACCTACATAGCAGACTAAGTGCACCCACCTTTATACATTTTATTTTATTATTTACATTTATTATCTTTTTATTTGCTTGCTTACACATTGACCCTGACCCCCCTATACAGGGTCAGACCGACTTACATTGACAAATTTCCCCGTTCCCCTCACAGGGCCTACCGCACATAACACTATACATTACATAGACACACAACATACACATCTAACACGAATAAAACACAAGACACAAAGACTCCACAATGTATCGCACACCGACGACGTCCAGCGCTGCCACCAAAGCCTCCACCCCCAGCCCTTCTGCCACACGACCTGCAGTGCAGGATGCCGCCAAAACATTCATCCGCAGACCTGAGCGGAGCAGAAGGTCCTTAGACAACATGGAAGCGTACCAGAAGCACCAGGACAATTACACAGTAGTATCAAGCGACAAACTTCTCCAGGAACTAATGAAAACTTTTGAGGAAATTCCCTCAAAAGTCCGCGAATACCCTCAAATGAGGCGAGATATCAAGAACTTCCTGGAGGTTCAGTCTGACAGGGGCCAGCGTGTCCTATACGAGCTCAGCAAGCGGATGACAAGTCTGGAAGCGGCAAAACCACGGTCACCCACAGAAGAAACCTCACCAGGAAGGAAAGACCACATTCTGGAACGCCTGGGTGAAATGGAGACAGTCCTAAAAATGCGGCTAACCGATCTGGAGGCAAGGATGACGTCTGCTTTTGAAGAGCAAACTGCTCTCCGCAACGACGAAGGCTCTGACATCATCGACAAGATCATCGACAAAATCGACGAGGCCAGAGTGATTATTGACCAAACCGCCGAAAGCGTCACACTCATTGGTCACTCTCAAAACACCCTCGGCGATAGGATCGATGGTATTGCCGGTGATGTCGCAGCAGCCAAAGACTCAATCCAAGAAGTGGGCAGAGGTGTGATCCTGGGGGGGCAAACACCCGTCTCTAGATCATACGCCAGCGTTACAGCACACAAACAACCGCACCGGCCGGCACTTCACTCGATGGCGGTCACCTTCGAAGGCAGTCAGGAGACTGCCGACGAGGTGCTCGCGAGAGTGAAGAAGGCGGTCGATGCCAGGGCGACTGGACTAAGAATCAGCAAGGTCAGAAAGGCTAAGAATCAGACGGTCATCCTTGGGTGCGAAACGGAAGTGGACCTAGAGAAAGTCAAGCACAGGATTGAAAGTAAGGGAGAGGGATTAATGGTGGCGCGCATGAAAAATAAAAATCCACTCGTCGTTCTAAAAGACGTCTTTTTGGACAGTAACGACGATGAAATGATCATGGCGCTACACTCGCAAAATGAGAATGTGTTCAGGGGACTACAAGAAAAGGACAAAGAAATGGAAATTAAATTCAAAAAGCGGACAAGGAACCCGAAAACAGCACATGTCGTGGTTCAGGTTGGACCTATAGTATGGCAGAGAATGACGGAGGCTGGAGCCCTTTATCTTGATCTGCAAAGGATCGGGGTAGAGGACCAGTCCCCGCTCATCCAATGCACAAAGTGCCTTGCGTTCGGTCACGGCCGGAAATTTTGTACCGAAAGTGCGGACAGATGCAGTCACTGCGGCGGACCGCATCTGCGCGAGAACTGCGCAGATTATATTGCAGGAATCGAACCGCGGTGCTGTAACTGCTCGCACTCGAGGTTGCAAAAAACTGACCATAACGCGTTTAGCGCTGAGTGCCCAGTCCGACAGAAATGGGATTACCTGGCCCGCGCGAACACTGCTTACCCCTAACTCACTTCATGGAGGGTACGGAACACACACAATAACACACACAGACACAAATGACACACACGAACACAATATTGAAATAAACATAAAACAAAAAACAAATATACACAGATATGCGAACTATATAGTAAATATATATGAGCACATCAACAACACCAAACGTATAAACACTGAAATTGTACCCAACATGAGCAACAAAAACACGACAACAATACAAACCGGACAAGAAACATCAATAAATATATATAAAATGTACTTATATATATATTATTGCTAAAAGTGTATTAGTAAGTAAAATAAGATTGAATAAAAGTGAGCAAATTGTGAAATTAAAACAGGTTCCAATCCTACAGCACAACAAATAAAAGCCACAAATAATGTTAACAACGTTCACCGTTTACCATTTTAGACAAGTAAAGCAGTACTGTTAAAATCTTAAGTTATAACTGTATGCTTAAGTTATTACTAATAAAAATGTCAGCTAGCTAGATATAAGAACATAGAATCGTAGAAATAATCGTAAGACATAGAAATGATGACACGTGGAACGTATAAACGCATAGCGTGGAACGCAGAAACGTGATTATTGTTATTAGTATCTAAGAAAAGTTGTAAGAATAAGTAGTTGTAAGCATAGATTAAGAAACGCTAAGTGTAAGAACATAAAATTTTAAAATTATATGAGGTAAATCCTATTGAAAGCACTTGTGTAGTAACTTTAAAAAATAAAAATAAACATGTAAGACAGAACAAAAAATTGTAAGCACTGTAGAATTTAAAGATAAATGCTGAGATAAAAAAGTCAAGAAAAATTTTACCGAATAAATAAAATAACCCTGGAATTTATTTCCCCTGTCACAACAAATAAAGTAGAAATAGGTACTTAGCGGGAATCCCACCCGGCCGAGTGAAAATGATGAAGGATGAAAGAAGATAAGGTATGAAGCTTGAAAGTGCGAGAGGCATAAATGCGAGAACTAGTATGAATGAGAACTCTAGAATAACAAGATCCCGTTGATCCCATGAACGGGGAAAGGCAGAAAAAAAAAAAAAAAAAAAAAAAAAAAAAAAAAAAAAAAAACCTAACCTAACCTTTTTTTTTTTTTTTGTTTGCGCTGGGAAAAAATGCATTACGCATGCCCCTCCCATCGGGGGATGGGGGGGTTATGTGGGACTCCCCGGTCTGACCCGGTATACCCACTAAAACAACCCAGCGGCACTCCCGCTTCGTCCGAGTGGCGGGGACTGGGAAACCGGCACAGCCTTTACTTCCAGTCCCCGCCGACGATTACCCTGCGATGCGGGCCCCTCACGCCCTCCCCGTGGGGAGGGGGACGGGCCCGGGAGTGACCGACGAAGGTGGTGACGGCTGCAATGCGGGCGAAGGCACCCCCGCGCCTGTCACCCGCCCATCACCACCAAGAGGAGGGAGAGGACCTGCGCCCCTTCTCCGACCCCTTCTTCGTCTGCGGAGCGGCGCAGCGAGAGGGTCGTCCTCCCGCGCGCGCTCCGCCTCCTCCTTTTGCGAGATAACGTCCTCGCAAAAGGAGGCAACCGCAGCCCAGGCCTCCTCGCTCCCCAGCATGGCGTTGATCACGCTGGGAAGCGAGAGGTCCTGGCCGACCACCGCGGTCAGGCCACGGCGCAGCTCGGACCAAGCCGGGCACACCTCGAGGGTGTGCTGCGCCGTGTCCTCCGGGGCCCCGCATTCGTGGCACGCCGGCGTTTCCTCCCTCCCGATCCGGTGCAGGTGCTTTCCGAAACAGCCATGGCCGGACAACACCTGCACCAGACGGAAAGAGAGAAACCCGTGGGCCCGCTCGAGCCAGCTCCGCAGGACCGGACCGAGCGCGTCCAAGGTCCGGCGGCCAAAGGCGGCGGTGGCGAGGTCCTCCGTCCAGTGAAGGACGATTGCGTCCCTCGCCTCCCGCCGCACGGCCTCCCGCTCCTCGGGGACGGGGCAATCCCCGAGCGCCTTCCGGCGCGCCGTCCACTCGTACACTCTGGCGAGCACCCACGCCTCCAACTCCCAAGGAGGGGTGCCGGCCAGAGCGCACGCCGCCGAAAAGCCCACCGAGCGGTAGGCCCTCGCCACCCGCAGTGCAATAGCCCTTTGGGGCTTGCGGATGGCCGTTGCATTCTCCCTCCTATGGAGGGAGTCCGCCCAGATGGGGGCCCCGTACAGGGCCATGCTCTTCAAAATGCCGGCATAGAGGCGCCGGCATTTCGCCTTGGGCCCCCCCAGGTTCGGGAGGAGCCACGAGAGGGCGTCCGCGGCCTTCAACAGGCGCGTCGACAGCCCGCTGAAATGCGGGCCGAAGCGCCACCTGTCGTCCAGCACCAGGCCCAGATACTTCATCTGGGGCTGGACCCCTATCCGGACGCCCTCCACGACGATGTGTGCGTCGGGAGGGCAGCGCTGCCGAGGCCCGCGAAAGAACACGGCCTCGGTCTTTTGCAGCGCCACCCTCAATCCGAGGCGGCGGATCCTCTCCGCAACCAAGGATCCGCCAGCCGAGGCCAGACAGGCCGCCTCCCCGAAGTTCCTCCCCCGGGCAGTGAGGAGAGTGTCATCCGCGTAGCAGATGACACTCGTGCCCTGGAGGAGGGCTCCCCGCAGGAGCCAGTCGAATCCGATGTTCCACAGGGGGGGCCCCAACACGGACCCCTGCGGAACACCGGACTCTGCGCCGTACCGCCTCACCGCGCCCGTCCTGTCGGCGAGGACAACCTCCCGGTCCCCCAGGTAGCTGGCCAGGAGGTTCCGCAGATATTGGGGCACTCCGTGATACCGGAGCGCCTCCAATATCGTCGAGTGGGGGACGGAGTTGAAGGCGTTGGCAATGTCGAATGACACCGCCAGCACTCCGTCCCCCGCCTCCACCGCTTCCCTCACCTGGCCCTTGAGTAGGGCCAGCGCGTCGATCGTCGAACGCCCTCGACGGAAACCGAACTGGGCGTCCGACAGATCCGGCCCTACCCCCTGCAAAAGGCTATTGAGCCGGGAGGCGACAATCCCCTCGAACAGTTTACCGACCTCATCGAGCAGGACGATGGGCCGGTATGCCGAGGGGGAGTCCACCGGGCGTCCCTCCTTACGGAGCAGGCATAGCCGCCCCTCCTTCCACGGTTTCGGGAACCTCCCAGCCGTAAAGCACGCGCTGAAGAGGTCCCGAAACCTGTCCTCCATTTCAGGGGCGGCGATCGCCAGCACCCGTGCGGGGACGCCGTCTGGACCGGGGGCCGTCTTCTTCGCGCGGAGGTTGAGAACCCCCGCGCGAAACTCCGCCACCGTCACCGGGGGGACCTCCTCCTCTTCCGGCGGAGCCGCCCCCCGCGGGGGATCCATCGTTGGTGGGGTGAAGTCGGTCCTGCGCGGAAACAGGGACCGGACCACCCCATCCAGCAACGATGGCTCGAGGGTCTCCGTCAGAGGGGGACCATACGGGCGGAGCTGGTTCCGCGCCGCCTTGTATGGTCTCCCATAAGGATCTCTGTCGAGACCCTCCAGCATCTCGGCCCACGCCGAGTCCTTTGCAGCGCCCATTGCAGACTTGAGGACCGTCGTCGCCTCTCGGTAAGAGGCGTATAGGCGGTCCTCCTCTGCCCGGTCTCGGTTTTGGGCGCTGCGCCTTCGGCTCCGCGCGTAGGCCCTTCTGGCCGCCACGCAGGTGGCCCTGAGCTCCTCCAGCTCCTCCGTCCACCAGTAGACGGCACGATGGGGGGGCGGACGGCGAGACCGAGGCATGCTGGAGTTGCACACCTCGGTCAGAGACTCCCTGAGCCGGACCGCTGTGGCGTCCACGTCCGGGGCCTCCTCGACAGGGGGCGACAGCCAGTCCTGGAGAAAGGCCGCCTCCTTGGCTGCCTCCCGGTCCAGGCGGGTGAGTGCCCACCGCGGGAAGGGAGATTGCCCAGCGCGGGCCATCCCCCCTCCCCGCTGCTGGGTGGAGATGTCGAACCGCACATATCGGTGGTCCGACAAGGTCTCCACCATCTCCACCCGCCAGTCGACGACGCGGGCGGCCAGCGCGGGGGTGGCAAACGAGACGTCGACCACCGACCCACCCTGCCGCCGCACGCACGTGTGGACCGCCCCCCTGTTCAGAAGGGACACACCGCACGAGGCCGCCCAATACTCGACGGCGCGCCCCCGGACGTTGCAACCGCCGGCCGGATTGCCCCAGGCCGCCGACTTGGCGTTCAGGTCGCCCAACACCACGACCTGGCGTGGCGCCGCCCTCCCTATGACCGCGGTGAGGACCTCGAGGAAATCCTCAAAGTCCGAGAGAGAGCGGTTTGGGGAGAAATAGACCCCCACCAGGGCCATGTCTCCCCACGCGGCGGCCACGTATCCCGGTCCCCTCTCTAAGAGCGAGAGGGGAGGGGAGTCCGTGGAAGGCCGCGACACCAACGCCACCAGTCCGTCCCGGTCGCCCAGCCAACGGCCAGGGACCGAGTAAGGCTCGGCGACCACCGCCAAGTCCACCAACCACTCAGCCATGGTCTGCGTCAGCAGATCCTGGGCTGCCCTGCAGTGGTTGGTGTTCGCCTGAAGGATGCGATGCTCGACCCTATCCATCACTCGGACATCGCACCCCCCTCCGCAGCCGCCGCAGGAACGACGGTGCAGCCAGCGGCCGCAGCAGGCCCGTTCGGCGCCTGTGCTTTGCCCCGCTTAGGGGGAGGATTGCAGTTCCTCCCCCTCATAATATGTCCCGCCGGGCGGCCACTGGCGGCACACACCGCGCAGTGCGGCGTGGCGGCCTTGCAGGCAGCGGATTTGTGCCCCTCCTTGCCGCATCGGTAGCACGTGTCCGTCCTGTCCACCGTGGACGGACACAGGGACCGGGTGTGCCCGATGCCCAAGCACCGGTAGCACCGCAGAGGCTGGTCCTCGAGCGCCCGGACTGCAGCCGAGCTGTACCCGACTGTGAGCCGTCCCTTGGCAAGGACGGCTTTAGCAGCAACGACCGGGCACTCGAGGCGGATGGTGCCCATGCCGCCACGGCCGGGCCTTATGTCCCGGCCTTGCACCGCCTTGACGTCACAGCCCCCTATGGCTGCGACCGCCGCCGCCACCTCCTCCTTGGTGACGGAGTCGTCGAGGTCCGTCACCTCTATGGCCGCAGACTTGACCGGTCGGGCCACCTTGGCGGAATCCGCGATGACCTCCTGCAGCTTGGCTGCAAAGAGGTCCGCGTGGGCACCCCCCTCTGCCCCCGGGAACTCGAAGATTCGAGCCCCGGCTTGGGTCCGCCGGCAAGATACGCCGCCGATCCCCAGTTGGGTGGGATCAGCATTGGCACGCGCCCTCAGTAAAATGGACGCGTACGTCTCCCCCCGCTCCGCAGCCTCCGCGGTGAGCGTCACCACGACGGCCGCGGTTTTTGGGGGGACTAGCTGTCCCTTTCCCCTCCCTTTCCCTTTCCCCTTCCGCTTCCTCTTCCGCTTTCCCTTGCCGGTCGTCTGCGGCTGGCTGGGGGCGGTGGCGGCGGCGGTGGCGGAGACGGCAGGGGCGGCCGTCGCCGGCTTTTTGCCCTTCCCCTTGCGGACCACTTCCGTCCACTCGTTGGACGGGGTTGTCGAAGGGAGAAGGGCATCCTCCGACTGGGACTCGGGCGGGGACAAGGGCGGTCCCGCCTCGCTCTGCCTCTTATCCGCCGCAAGCGGCGGCCGGAGGCGTTTCTCCGGCAGGAGCCGGTCCTCAATCCCTGCTATGCAGGCTCTTGTAAAGGCCCTCTCCTCCATAACAACCTTGCGGATGATATCCTCAAGGTTGGAGGAGGCGGGGCCCTCTGCCGCAGGGCTCGTCTTGGCCTGTTGTGGCCGGGCCGTGGCTTCGGCCAGCTTCTGATGAAGCTGGCTGACCTCCGACTGCAGGCGATCCACCTTCGCCTGCAGTTGCCGCGTCTCGTCCGTGGCCTTGCGCTGGACGAGCTCCGCGATGACGCCACGCATGCTCGCGGCCCTGCATTTAAGGGCCTTCTGCAAGGTCCCCTTTAGGTTGGAGGACTTAGAGGCGACCTCCACGATCTCCTCCTCGTCCTCCTCCGCCATCCTCTCCAGCTCGGCCAGAGAGTAGTCGGCGTACAGGACGCGGGACGCCCCGTACCCGGACTTGGCCCGGGCGGCGTGCGCCCGTCTCTCCCTGGCTGCAACCCGCTCCTCCAGCTCTTGCTGGAGTAGACCTCGCCGAGCCACCTCCAGCTGGCGTTGGGCGTCCGCGAGCCCAACGACGTGGGTCTCCGCGGCCACCGTCGGCTTTTTAGCCTTCGGCAACCTCGTCGACCTCGAGGTCGAGGAGCCCTCGGACCCACCGCTCCGGTATACTCGCTTCCGCGACCCAGAGTCGGCTGCGTCCGACACAGTAACCATTGAGTCGTCAGACTCCGACGACTCCGCTCCTCCGAAGAAGCTAGCCGCAGACGGCGCGCGGCTAGCCTCTGACGCCGAAGCGTCCGAGTGGCCCTGAGAAGGGCCTTTTGGTTGGCCCTGAGAAGGGCCTTTGTGTTGGCCCTGAGAAGGGCCTTTGAGTTGGCCCTGAGAAGGGCCTTTTTTCAAAAACCGCCCGCAGGCGTCCCGCGAAGGTTTGGACATAGCTCCGCAGGTTCGTAGTCGCAAGGCAAGATATTCGCTACGAAAGCACAGTGCACTTTGGCCAACCCAGACTGCCACTCCGTTACGGTGGTCAGTACTGGGCTGTTTCCAGGGGACGCGACGTGGACGCAAGCACTGTGAGGGGGTCCCCCAACCTTTTTTTTTTTTTTTTTTTTTTTGGTTTCGTGTGGAAAATCCTCATGGACATCCGCCGCCCGGGGAGGCGACGGGGCGTGTCGGACTCCACCCAGAGTGGGTGACCTACCGACTAAAAACCACACGGTGTTCCCTCCTGCACCTGCGGCGTCGGGGGCTACGGGAAACAGACAATTCGTCCGCGGCCCCCGACTGGTGCCGGCCCGCCCCTGCGGGCCCCATCTGTACATATGTAGGGGGGGAGTGAGGCGTTGGACTCCCCCCCATCGCCATTGAGGGGCGCGCGTGGAACACTACGCGCCACCGCCTCGGGTCCTAGAAGGGGGGGTGTGGCGGGCGTCCCCGCGCCCGCCACCCCCGGACCCATTTAGGGAGGCTGGAGGAGGGCGTTGTCTGCCCTCCGCCGACGTCTCCCGGTGCGCCGGGAGCGGGTCGGGTCAGTGCTGGCACTCTCCCTCTCCCGCTCCGCGACCTCCTTCTGCGAGACGACAGTTTCGCAGAAGGCGATCACTGCGTCCCAAGACGCCGCGCTGCCGACCATTGAGCGAACGACGGCCGGCAGCGACAGGTCGTCTCCCACCGCAACTGCGAGGACACGGCGCGGCTCCTCCCAAGCGGCACACTCCACTAGCGTGTGCAGCGCCGTGTCCTCCCGATGGGCGCAGTGATGGCACCGGGCGTCCGGCTCCCTGCCTATGCGACACAGGTACTTCCCGAAGCAGCCATGCCCCGAGAGCACCTGCGTCGCCCGAAACGTCAGGGAGCCGTGCCTCCTCCCGAGCCAGCGCTCGAGCACTGGCCGGACCGCCTCGACGGTAGCGAGGCCGGCGGTAGGGCGAGAGAGCCTGTCCCGCCATTCCGCCACTAGGACTCGGTGGAGCTCTGACCGGTGCTGGACTATCTGTCGGTGCACCGGTCTAGCCCCTCGCGTCCGCTCCTCCTCGCGCCACCGATACAGTGACGCGAGCGCTTTCGCCTCCAAGTCCCAGGGCGGGGATCCGGCCAGCACACAAGCCGCCTCGTGGGAGATCGTGCGGTAGCCGCGGACGACTCTGACGGCCATCGCCCTTTGCGGTTTGCGCAGCACGGCGATGCTGCGGGTCGTCAGGTCGGCCGCCCACACCGGGGCCCCATACAGGGCCATGGACCGCACGACCCCCACGTACAACCGCCTACAGGCGGTGCTCGGGCCTCCCAAATTGGGAAGCAGCGTTGATAGCGCGCCCGCCGCGCCCATCAACTTCGGCGCCAGCCGCAGGAAGTGGGGCCCGAAGTCCCACCGGCTGTCGAGCACCAATCCTAGATACTTCATGGTGGACTCGACAGCAATCCGGGCCCCCCCCACCTCAATGTGTAATCCCGGCGGCGGCGCCCGTCGGGGGCCATGAAAAGCGATGGCCTCCGACTTGTTGAGGGCCACCTCCAGGCCGAGGCGCCGTATGCGGCCCACCATCTGTGAGACCGCACCCGTAGCTAGCAACACTGCTTCCCTGTGCGAGCTCCCCCGGGCGGTGACCAGCGTGTCGTCCGCGTAACACGTCAAACCTAACCTAACCTTTTTTTTTTTTTGTTTGCGCTGGGAAAAAATGCATTACGCATGCCCCTCCCATCGGGGGATGGGGGGGGTTATGTGGGACTCCCCGGTCTGACCCGGTATACCCACTAAAACAACCCAGCGGCACTCCCGCTTCGTCCGAGTGGCGGGGACTGGGAAACCGGCACAGCCTTTACGTCCAGTCCCCGCCGACGATTATCCTGCAGTGCGGGCCCCTCACGCCCTCCCCGCGGGGAGGGGGGCGGGCCCGGGAGTGACCGACGAAGGTGGTGACGGCTGCAATGCGGGCGAAGGCACCCCCGCGCCTGTCGCCCGCCCATCACCACCAAGAGGAGGGAGAGCACCTGCGCGCCTTCTCCGACCCCTTCTTCGTCTGCGGAGCGGCGCAGCGAGAGGGTCGTCCTCCCGCGCGCGCTCCGCCTCCTCCTTTTGCGAGATTATGTCCTCGCAAAAGGAGGCAACCGCAGCCCAGGCCTCCTCGCTCCCCAGCATGGCGTTGATCACGCTGGGAAGCGAGAGGTCCTGGCCGACCACCGCGGTCAGGCCACGGCGCAGCCCCGACCAAGCCGGGCACACCTCGAGGGTGTGCTGCGCCGTGTCCTCCGGGGCGCCGCAGTCGTGGCACGCCGGGGTTTCCTCCCTCCCGATCCGGTGCAGGTGCCTTCCGAAACAGCCATGCCCGGACAACACCTGAACCAGACGGAACGAGAGGAAACCGTGGGACCGCTCGAGCCAGCTCCGCAGGACCGGACCGAGCGCGTCCAAGGTCCGGCGGCCAAAGGCGGCGGTGGCGAGGTCCTCTGTCCAGTGGAGGACGATTGCGTCCCTCGCCTCCCGCCGCACGGCCTCCCGCTCCTCGGGGACGGGGCACTCCCCGAGCGCCTTCCGGCGCGCCGTCCACTCGTACACTCTGGCGAGCACCCACGCCTCCAACTCCCAAGGAGGGGTGCCGGCCAGAGCGCACGCCGCCGAAAAGCCCACCGAGCGGTAGGCCCTCGCCACCCGCAGTGCAATAGCCCTTTGGGGCTTGCGGATGGCGGTTGCATTTTCCCTCCTATGGAGGGAATCCGCCCAGATGGGTGCCCCGTATAGGGCCATACTCTTGAGAATGCCGGCATAGAGGCGCCGGCATTTCGCCTTGGGCCCCCCCAGGTTCGGGAGGAGCCACGAGAGGGCGTCCGCGGCCTTCAACAGGCGCGTCGACAGCCCGCTGAAATGCGGTCCGAACCGCCACCTGTCGTCCAGCACCAGGCCCAGATACTTCATCTGGGGCTGGACCTCTATCCGGACGCCCTCTACGACGATGTGTGCGTCGGGAGGGCAGCGCTGCCGAGGCCCGCGAAAGAACACGGCCTCGGTCTTTTGCAGCGCCACCCTCAATCCGAGGCGGCGGATCCTCTCTGCAACCAAGGATCCGCCAGCCGAGGCCAGACAGGCCGCCTCCCCGAAGCTCCTCCCCCGGGCAGTGAGGAGAGTGTCATCCGCGTAGCAGATGACACTCGTGCCCTGGAGGAGGGCTCCCCGCAGAAGCCAGTCAAACCCGATGTTCCACAGGGGGGGCCCCAACACTGACCCCTGCGGAACACCGGACTCTGCGCCATACCGCCTCACTGTCCCCGACCTGTCCGCGAGGACAACCTCCCGGTCCCCCAGGTAGCTGGCCAGGAGGTTCCGCAGATATTGGGGCACTCCGTGATACCGGAGCGCCTCCAATATCGTCGAGTGGGGGACGGAGTTGAAGGCGTTGGCAATGTCGAATGACACCGCCAGCACTCCGTCCCCCGCCTCCACCGCTTCCCTCACCTGGCCCTTGAGTAGGGCCAGCGCGTCGATCGTCGAACGCCCTCGACGGAAACCGAACTGGGCGTCCGACAGATCCGGCCCTACCCCCCGCAAAAGGCTACCCAGCCGGGAGGCGACAATCCCCTCGAACAATTTACCGACCTCATCGAGCAGGACGATGGGCCGGTATGCCGAGGGGGAGTCCACCGGGCGTCCCTCCTTTCGGAGCAGGCATAGCCGCCCCTCCTTCCACAGTTTCGGGAACCTCCCAGTCGCAAAACACGCGCTGAAGAGGTCCCGAATCCTGTCCTCCATTTCGGGGGCGGCGATCGCCAGCACCCGTGCAGGGACGCCGTCTGGCCCGGGAGCCGTCTTCTTTGCGCGGAGGCCGAGAACCCCCGCGCGAAACTCCGCCACCGTCACCGGGGGGACCTCCTCCTCATCCGCCGCCGCAGCCGCCACCCGCGGGGGATCCATCGTTGGTGGGGCGAAGTCGGTCCTGCGCGGAAACAGGGACCGGACCACCCCATCCAGCAACGATGGCTCGAGGGTCTCCGTCAGTGGGGGACCATACGGGCGGAGCTGGTTCCGCGCCGCCTTGTATGGTCTCCCATAGGGATCCCTGTCGAGACCCTCCAGCATCTCGGCCCACGCCGAGTCTTTCGCAGCGCCCATTGCAGACTTGAGGACCGTCGTCGCCTCTCGGTAAGAGGCGTATAGGCGGTCCTCCTCTGCCCGGTCTCGGTTTAGGGCGCTGCGCCTTCGGCTCCGCGCGTAGGCCCTTCTGGCCGCCACGCAGGTGGCCCTGAGCTCCTCCAGCTCCTCCGTCCACCAGTAGACGGCACGATGGGGGGGCGGACGGCGAGACCGAGGCATGCTGGAGTTGCACACCTCGGTCAGGGACCCCCTGAGCCGGACCGCTGCGGCGTCCACGTCCGGGACCTCTTCGACAGGGGGGGGCGACAGCCAGTCCTGCAGGAAGGCCGCCTCCTTGGCTGCCTCCCGGTCCAGGCGGGTGAGTGCCCACCGCGGGAAGGGAGATTGCCCAGCGCGGGCCATCCCCCCTCCCCGCTGCTGGGTGGAGATGTCGAACCGCACATAACGGTGGTCCGACAAGGTCTCCACCATCTCCACCCGCCAGTCGACGACGCGGGCGGCCAGCGCGGGGGTGGCAAACGAGACGTCCACCACCGACCCACCCTGCCGCCGCACGCACGTGTGGACCGCCCCCCTGTTTAGGAGGGACACACCGCAAGAGGCCGCCCAATACTCGACGGCGCGCCCCCGGACGTTGCAACCGCCGGCCGGATTGCCCCAGGCCGCCGACTTGGCGTTCAGGTCGCCCAACACCACGACCTGGCGTGGCGCCGCCCTCCCTACGACAGCGGTGAGGATCTCCAGGAAATCCTCAAAGTCTGAGAGAGAGCGGTTTGGGGAGAAATAGACCCCCACCAGGGCCATGTCTCCCCACGCGGCGGCCACGTATCCCGGTCCCCTCTCTAAGAGCGAGAGGGGAGGGGAGTCCGTGGAAGGCCGCGACACCAACGCCACCAGTCCGTCCCGGTCGCCCAGCCAACGGCCAGGGACCGAGTAAGGCTCGGCGACCACCGCCAAGTCCACCAACCACTCAGCCATGGTCTGCGTCAGCAGATCCTGGGCTGCCCTGCAGTGGTTGGTGTTCGCCTGAAGGATGCGATGCTCGACCCTATCCATCACTCGGACATCGCACCCCCCTCCGCAGCCGCCGCAGGAACGACGGTGCAGCCAGCGGCAGCAGCAGGCCTGTTCGGCGCCTGCGCTTTGCCCCGCTTAGGGGGAGGATTGCAGTTCCTCCCCCTCATAATGTGGCCCGCCGGGCGGCCACTGGCGGCACACACCGCGCAGTGCGGCGTGGCGGCCTTGCAGGCAGCGGATTTGTGCCCCTCCTTGCCGCAGCGGTAGCACGTGTCCGTCCTGTCCACCGTGGACGGACACAGGGACCGGGTGTGTCCGATGCCTAAGCACCGGAAGCACCGCAGAGGCTGGTCCTCGAGTGCCCGGACTGCAGCCGAGCTGTACCCGACTGTGAGCCGTCCCTTGGCAAGGACGGCTTTAGCAGCAACGACCGGGCACTCGAGGCGGATGGTGCCCATGCCGCCACGGCCGGGCCTTATGTCCCGGCCTTGGACCGCCGCGACGTCGCAGCCCCCTATCCTCGCGACCGCCACCGCCACCTCCTCCTTGGTGACGGAGTCATCGAGGTCCGTCACCTCTATGGCCGCCGACTTGACGGGTCGGGCCACCTTGGCCGAGTCCGCGATGACCTCCTGCAGCTTGGCTGCAAAGAGGTCCGCATGTGCACTCCCTTCTGCCCCCGGGAACTCAAAAATACGAGCCCCGGTTTGGGTCCGCCGGCAAGAGACGCCGCTGATCCCCAGTTGGGTGGGATCAGCATTGGCACGCGCCCGCACCAAAATGGACGCGTAGCTCTCCCCCCGCTCCGCAGCCTCCGCGGTGAGCGTCACCACGACGGCCGCGGTTTTTGGGGGGACTAGCTGTCCCTTTCCCCTCCCTTTCCCTTTCCCCTTCCGCTTCCTCTTCCGCTTTCCCTTGCCGGTCGTCTGCGGCTGGCTGGGGGCGGCGGTGGCGGCAGGGACGGCAGGGGCGGCCGTCGCCGACTTTTTTCCTTGGCCCTTCCCCTTGCGTACCACCTCCGTCCACTCGTTGGACGGGGTTGTGGAAGGGAGAAGGGCATCCTCCGACTGGGGCTCGGGCGGGGACAAGGACGGCCCCGGCTCGCTCTGCCTCTTATCCGCCGCAAGCGGCGGCCGGAGGCGTTTCTCCGGCAGGAGCCGGTCCTCGATTCCTGCAAAGCAGGATCTCGTGAAGGCCCTCTCCTCCATTACAACCTTGCGGATGATATCCTCAAGGTTGGAGGAGGCGGGGCCCTCTGCCGCAGGGCTCGTCTTGGCCTGTTGTGGCCGGGCCGTGGCTTCAGCCAGCTTCTGATGAAGCTGGCTGACCTCCGACTGCAGGCGATCCACCTTCGCCTGCAGTTGCCGCGTCTCGTCGGTCGCCTTGCGCTGCACCAGCTCCGCGACGACGCCACGCATACTCGCGGCCCTGCATTTTAGGGCCTTCTGCAGGGTCCCCTTCAGGTTGGAGGACTTAGAGGCGACCTCCACGATCTCCTCCTCGTCCTCCTCCGCCATCCTCTCTAGCTCGGCCAGCGAGTAGTCCGCGTATAGAACGCGGGACGCCCCGTAACCGGACTTGGCCCGGGCGGCGAGCGCCCGCCTCTCCTTGGCCGCTACCCGCTCCTCCAGCTCTTGCTGGAGCAGGCCCCGCCGAGCCAGATCCAACTTGCGTTGGGCGTCTGCGAGCCCAACTACATGGGTCTCCGCGGCCACCGTCGGCTTTTTTGCCTTCGGCAACCTCGTCGACGCCGAGGAGCCCTCGGACCCACCGCTCCGGTGTGCTCGCTTTCGCGACCCAGAGTCGGCCGCGTCCGACACACTCACCATTGAGTCGTCAGACGACTCGTCCGCCCCTCCAAAGAAGCTAGCCGCAGACGGCGCGCGGCTACCCTCTGACGCCGAAGCGTCGGCGTGGCCCTGAGAAGGGCCTTTTGGTTGGCCCTGAGAAGGGCCTTTGGGTTGGCCCTGAGAAGGGCCTTTGGGTTGGCCCTGAGAAGGGCCTTTTTGTTTAATAAATCGCCCGCAGGCGTCCCGCGAAGGGTTTGACATAGCAGGTTCGTAGTCGCAAGGCAAGATATTCGCTACGAAAGCACAGTGCACTTTGGCCAACCCAGACTGCCACTCCGTTACGGTGGTCAGTACTGGGCTGTTTCCAGGGGACGCGACGTGGACGCAAGCACTGTGAGGGGGTCCCCCAAACCTTTTTTTTTTTTTTTTTTTTTTTTTTTTTTTTTTTTTTTTTTTTTTTTTTTTTTTTTTTTTTTTTTTTTTTTTTTTTTTTTTTTTTTTTTTTTTTTTTTTGGTTTCGTGTGGAAAATCCTCATGGACATCCGCCGCCCGGGGAGGCGACGGGGCGTGTCGGACTCCACCCAGAGTGGGTGAAAAAACCACACGGTGTTCCCTCCTGCACCTGCGGCGTCGGGGGCTACGGGAAACAGACAATTCGTCCGCGGCCCCCGACTGGTGCCGGCCCGCCCCTGCGGGCCCCATCTGTACATATGTAGGGGGGGAGTGAGGCGTTGGACTCCCCCCCATCGCCATTGAGGGGCGCGCGTGGAACACTACGCGCCACCGCCTCGGGTCCTAGAAGGGGGGGTGTGGCGGGCGTCCCCGCGCCCGCCACCCCCGGACCCATTTAGGGAGGCTGGAGGAGGGCGTTGTCTGCCCTCCGCCGACGTCTCCCGGTGCGCCGGGAGCGGGTCGGGTCAGTGCTGGCACTCTCCCTCTCCCGCTCCGCGACCTCCTTCTGCGAGACGACAGTTTCGCAGAAGGCGATCACTGCGTCCCAAGACGCCGCGCTGCCGACCATTGAGCGAACGACGGCCGGCAGCGACAGGTCGTCTCCCACCGCAACTGCGAGGACACGGCGCGGCTCCTTCCGGTCCCCCAAACCTAACCTAACCTAACCTAACCTAACCTGAGCGAACCTAACCTGAGCGAACCTAACCTGAGCGAACCTAACCTGTGCTAACCTAACCTGAGCGAAGCAAGCACTGCTAAGCAACGAGGACCAGAGAGGAGAGCAGATGTGCGGCTTTCTGGAGGAGCTGGGCCTGCTGATCCTTAACACCGGAGATGTCCCTACCTTCGACACCATAAGAGGAGGTAAAAGGTACAGCAGTTATGTTCGGCAGACACGTGCTCGACCTGGTGGACGGCTGGCGCGTAGAGGAGGGTCTCACTAGCTCGGACCACAACGGCATCACTTTTGGAATAAATGTAACAAAATCAAAAGGCATACACATACACAGAACCACAAAAAAAAAAAAAAAAAAAAAAAAAAAAGAAGAAAATTGGAGGCAGTTTCATGAGAAACTGTCTCAAATTATGCAAGAAACACAAATAACCACAGAAGAATTGTTAAATGCTCAAAACACAGAACAAATAGACAAAATAGTTAAATCATACACACAAGCTATCACAGATACATGCACACACACAATACCTATTAAAAAAAAAAAAAAAAACTGAAGCACTTACCATGCCGTGGTGGTCCGAAGAGCTTGCAAGGATGAAGAGGCTGGTCGCCACCAGGAAGCGCAGAATCAGGAACGCAGCGCCGATCCGGAGAGCGATGGTTGTTGGCCTTTACCTGGAAGAAAAGGAAAAATATGAACTAGCAGTAAAAGAAGCGCAAACAACTAGCTGGAAGGAGTTTTGCGGAAAACAGGATAGGGAACCTTCCCTATCCTATCTTCCTTATCGGGTTTTGGGGAGAACTTCCAAACGGGAGGAGGACCTGCCTCTTCAAAAGGAGGGTATTACCCTGGACGCGGAGGGCTCTGTGAGGCTGTTGGCTGAGACCTTTTACCCCGAGGACCGAGAGGAGGAAGACAATGTGGACCACCGCCACATCAGAGAACTGGCCAAAACAGTAAACGAGTGGAGTCACGGTGAGCAGCATGAACCACCGTTTACCCAAAGCGAACTCGATCGGTCCATAAGGTCGTTCAACCCGAAAAAGGCTCCGGGAGCCGACGGCCTCACGGCAGACATCTGCACTCACGCAGTGAACTGTTACCCCGTTTTCTTCCTGACACTCAAAACAAATGCCTGGCACACCACTATTTTCCGAGAACCTGGAAAGAGGCGACAGTAGTGGTGCTCAGGAAGCCCGGCAAGGACTCGTACACCGTCCCTAAGTCTTATAGGCCGATTGGGCTACTGCCTGTCCTGGGGAAGGTGTACGAAAAGATGCTGGTTGCTCACCTCAAATTCTACCTATTGCCCAGGATAAGTACTCGCCAATACGGCTTTATGCCCCAAAAGAGTACCGAAGACTCCCTCTACAGTCTAATACAGCACATCCGTGCAAACATTTCATTGAAAAAGATTGTTGTTCTGGTGTCGCTGGACATCGAGGGAGCTTATGACAATGCATGGTGGCCGGCTATCAAGGCACGATTGGCTGAGGAAAAGTGTCCAGTGGATTAGAGGCGAGTAATGAACAGCTAACTGAGTGATAGGGTGGTCAGGGTAAGATACGGAGGAGAAGAGTGCAGAAGAGCCACCAACAAAGGATGCGTCCAGGGATCGATAGGGGGTCCGATCCTATGGAACTTGTTGCTGGACCCGCTCCTTAAAGAGCAGGAAAGTCGTGGTGAATATATCCAGGCGTCCGCTGACGATGTTGTGATGGTCTACGACGGCGAAACAGCTCTAGAAATCGAAGGACGAGCCAATGCCGCACTCGAACATGTACGGGCGTGGGGAGTCAAAAATCGTCTAAAATTCGCGCCGCACAAAGCTTGTGCGATGATGCTGACGCGGAGATTAAAATATGACAATCCGCGCCTGAGCATGGGGGGGATCGGGATTGGACTATCCCAAGAAGTTAAGATACTCGGGCTTACGGTAGATGCCAAACTCACCTTCAACACACACGTGACTGAGGTATGCAAAAAGGCAATTACAATATACAAACATCTAGCCAGGGCAGCGCGTGTGAGTTGGGGGTTGCACCCGGAGGTGATTAGAGCTATATACACCGCAGCCGTCGAACCCATCATAATGTACGCGGCGAACGCGTGGGCACCAGCCACGACAAAGCTTGGAGTCCACAAGCAGCTGAACGTGGTCCAGAGCTAAACTCACTGGTGCTGGCTGGGATACTCCTGCTCGATGGCTGGGATACTCCCGCTCGACCTCCGTATGCAGGAAGTGGCCTCACTCTATGGAGCCAAGCGAGGTGTGCCACAGCCAGTATTAGGAGACAGGGAAGTGGAACGCATGGCCCCGATGATAGAATCGCCACACCCCGCGGAGCAAACTAGCCTGGAATTCAAAAGCCTGATAGACGAGGAACAATATCAACACTACAACAATTTTGATGTGCGAATCTTCACGGACGGAAGCAAGATTGAGGGTAAGGTTGGAGCAGCGCTATCGTTATGGGATAGGGCCTCCGAAACCAAAGCCCTTAAGCTCACGCTTCCGCCCTTCTGCACCGTCTATCAGGCAGAACTCCTTGCTCTACAAAGAGCAGTGAGGGAGGCGTTGAAGCACTCGGGGACTGCGTTCGGCATCTTCAGTGACTCGATGTCGGCTCTTCAGACGATCACCAACGTCACTTCCCCCCATCCCTTAGCAGTGGAAACAAGAGACACAATCAGACGCTGCATGCTCCAGAACAAAAGTGTCTCCTTGTTCTGGATAAAGGCCCACGTAGGATTAGAGGGGAACGAAAGAGCCGACCAACTAGCCAAGGAAGCTGCTCTGCGGTCAAACGAACGAACGAAACGTAAGGAGAATGGAGCACTCCAGCATTACCACCCAGATACTAACGGGGCACGGTGGGTTCTCTGCATACTTGAAACGTTTCAGGTGTAAAGAGAGCTCATCGTGCACCTGCGATCCAGACGTGGAGGAAACGGTTCCGCACGTACTGCTGGAGTGCCCTATCTTTGCCCGGGAGCGCTATGACCTGGAACAGGAGCTGGGCGTCGAACTTAACAAAGAAATTTTACCAAACCTAATATTATTAAACCTAATAGTTAGAGGACAAGTTTGGTATTTATATAAAAAAAAAACCTGGGCGAACCTTACCTGAGAGATCCTTACCTGAGCGGTCACGAACTGGAACTCTCGCTGTAGAAGCAAGAACAAACATAGATCGTGCACTACAAAGACTAATTGTTAGTCCTTAAGATGGTGATTAGTTCGAAGAGTGGCGGTAACATGTACGCTGCAGATGCACGTTTACTGAACGAAGTCGCAGGTCGCCCTATGATGAAAAAAAAAGTGCACATTGTTTTTGTGATGGACGGCGAAGGGACATTCGATTTCGATCCAGAGACATTCTGTTTTAAGACATCGTGACATAGGCCCTACTTGCAAAAACATTCCGCTCTGCTAAATGCCTATGTTGTTCGAAGTTGTGTGCTAGTATGATTTTATAATTGTAGAACATCTACTATAACCTTATTATTAATTATAGTCGCGTTACCACGCCCAATAAATAATCACTTCTGATTTCGTTCGAGAGCAACTTACTAATTCCTATAATCTCTCCCTTACGCTCCGTTGTGACTAAGTTTAAAAATATAGCTAAGTAATTAAATTATAAAATACATACTTCCACTTAGGTTAGGAAAAATTTTAAAGAAAAAAAAAATGATAAAACCATCGAAAATGCCTCACGCCAGAGGTATAGGTACCCTAACATAACACCCTGCAATGGCTGGTGTCATTAAAAAAAAACTCTCTCTTCTCCAAGGTTCAGTCTCAGTACTTCGTTACGCTTATCTTTTCTGTCTCGCCGGCACTGTCACGTACCAGATGTATACGTCGTTCAAGTAGCTGCTAAATAGGTTGCAGATGTAATTTGGAAATTGCCTCCTGTCTAGCTCTTCCAGGATATTTTTCGATGACTCAGAGTTGAAGTAGTTTTTGACATCGAGAGCAATTAGGACACACATCCGCCTTGTACGATTTGTTTGGCTGTGTATGCCATGGTTTTAATAGCCTTAATCGCTTCTAGAGTCGATTTTCCCTTTCGGAAACCAAACTGTGTGTCTGCTAAACCTCCGCAGACAGGAATAAGGTTCTTAATCCTGTCTAGTAGCAATGCCTCCCGATTCCCGTAAACAGTTTCCCAAAACAGTCCAGTAGACATAGCGGTCTATACCCTGATGGATCCTCTGCAGGTTTATTGGGTTCACGGAGCAGAACCAATCTTGCCACTTTCCATATTGCCGGAAATTTGCCGCTCGTGACGATGTTATTCATCACCATTGTTATTTTATCAGGCATTGTTGTGATGGTGAGCTTTACCACCTCTGGTCTTATTTGGTCTGGCCCTGGTGCCTTCTTCAATTTAAGAGAGAATGCTGACTTAACTGCTCCACTGACATGCCACAACTCGTACAATCCGCTGGGTTATCAGCGGATCTTACATACCGCTAACAATTTGTTGATATTATTTCAGTCACCTCTGACTGACTTTTGACTCTATTGGCAACGAAGGGCTCCCAGCAGTTAGGATCTCCTCGGAGCCATCCCAGCACAGCTGTTGAGTCCGACCATGCGAAGATTTTGATATTATGTCCAACAAGACATTTTATGAATGTTTTCATTAGCTTTGATAATAACAATACTGCACTAAGTTCCAACTAGGTAGCGTCATATTTTTGTTAGCAGGAACAAGTCTTGCCTTTCCTGATACAAATGATATTGATAAGGGCTAGCTAATATCGTGCCCTTTGATCTTACAATAAACCACACAATCGAAGGCTTTTGTTGATGCCTCATAAAACCCATGTAACTCTATTCTTGCATTATTGGAAGTCTGCAGCCACCTCTGCAATTTTAGCTGACTTATGTTTTTCAGATCTTGTGTTATAAGTTAAAGCTCTTTCAGGAATTCTGCTCGAACTTAATGATACCATTTTAACTGCCAGATGGTTTGGAATAATAGTTTGAGTTTGGTGGTTACCGGAGACAGCCATCCTAACGGGTATTAAAACCTCGCTTCCATGAGTGTTTGCTGTGGGGAAAGCTAGGGCGCTTGAGGTATCAAAACCTGCATTATTGCGCAACACTATTTATTTATATCACAACAATGATTGAGACATTGAGACTTATTGACTTAACAAAAATTTTGTTTCACACGGACTACTACTAACGTTGGAGAATCTCGACACCGCGATACAGGAATTAACAAAAAATTCACACCGCCATCTAGTGGTGACAATACAATCAATTCGCGGCGGTTTGTCACAATACTCGTAATGCCGATAGATGGCTGAACAACGGGTCAACAATTTTTGATATTTCTTATAGGAGAGATATTTTTGTTACAGATTGAAGAAGATGTATTGATTTTATTTTGGAAAGTAAACTGATCTTCATTTGGATGCCATCGTAAGCCAAGAGTCTTGGTTGACTCTTGATGTCTAAAATCAAAGATTTCATGTGTCACATCTTCTAGTAATTCCGTCTTGTTTGACGACCACTTCCAGAGGTTGAACCCCGCTGATTGTAGAAGATTTATTAAATTTTACTACAATTGCTTTGCTTCTTGTAAGGTATGACGACCACTAAAAAGATCATCCATATAGAAGTCTTCTTCCAAAACCCTAGCTGCTTTACTGCTGGCGCTCATCATTCGCTAACTGCTTTAGCGTCATCATTGTTAGAAATGGCGTATGTCTCGGTCATAAGCTCATATTCACGCAAACGTTGATTCCGATTAACGTTTGCGTGAGAGACGCGCCAGATATTTTTTTGATATTTTAAATCACCCTTATTTATTTATTTAATTAGGTACACCAACAGCATACATATTTTACAATCTTATGAGAATAAATCTGCCTAAATCTTTTTTCCATATCTGCGATGTATGCGAATTCAAAGTCAAAGTCAAAATTATTTATTTCAATTAGACCATTAAAAAGGTACTTTTGAAAAGTCAAACTAATTGCACGGTTCCAAAAAGTGGGTCTTATGGAGAAGAGCCGGCAAGAAACTCCATAGATACTCTTTTAAAAAAAAACATGATTACAATATTAATCTTTACAACTTTGTTTTAAATAGTTTGACAATTATGCAGTTTGATGTGTAAGATGATTTATTCAGTATAAGTAGGTGTTATATTTAGTAGTTATATAGAAAGAAAGGGATTGCCACAGCAAGTAAGAGCTGACCAGTCCCGACAGACAGCACCCGTTCACGAGCATGACGTGTGTTTGGGGATGAACTCAAATCGCAAGAAGTAAAATCAACTCGACCATTGAACTACTGGTTTATTGGAACTTGACCTTCTTTTTCTGTTTTAGTTCATTTTAGCTACAGTATATTACTTTTGTACTGCGAGGGTCATTGAACGGCGGAGAATCTTAACACCGCCGTTCAGATTATGACGTCAACAGTACAGTGCCATCTATTATTCACAATGCGTACTAATTCTAACATACCGCCCACCAAGGACCTTTGTCCTTAACAATGGCCGCCCACCATGAGCTTGTTTCTTCATAGTGACCGCCCACCGTCATAAATGAAAATAACAAATTCTAACAGTAAGGATACCTAGTGGAGATTAAAAAAAAACACAATTTAACTCGAGTAACTAGCTACAGAATATCGAACTAAGGTTCCTATTCTTGAAATAGAAAACCCAAAATAATATTTTTAACAAATTATAAAAACTTAACATTCAAACCTATTTTTATAACAATCGACATAATAATAATTAATTTGCCACGGGCAAAATGCACAACCTTGATGTTGGCCTTTTAATATATGAATTTTTACATTTTAATGTCACAACTCTAGTTATATTGACACTACCTGGGTGTTTTTCAGTAACCTTTCCAAGAAGCCACTTAGCCGGTGGCAAGTCGTCTTCTTTAATCAACACAATATCTCCAACTTGTGGTTAGGTACTTTTTTCGTCCATTTATTTCTATGAAGGAAATGGGTCAGATATTCCTGAGCCCATCTACGCCAGAAATTCTGCAACATTCCTTGAACTAATTGCCATCTTTTTAAGCTACTAATAGGGTTAGTTTCATAACTTGCATCAGACACTGTTATTAAAGGTCCTCCTATTAAAAAATGACCCGGAGTCAAAGGCATTATCTTTTCTTGATCTGTTCCTTCAACAAGCGATAATGGCCGAGAATTCAAACATGCTTCCACTTGAGTTAGGAGGGTGGACATCTCCTCATATGTGAGTGTGGATTCGCCTATGACTCTTTTGAGATGAAATTTTGTAGACTTGATTCCTGCTTCCCACAGTCCTCCAAAATTAGGTGCATGGGCAGGAATAAAATGCCAAGTTGTTCCAATGGTAGCTAAACATTCTGCTATTTCATCACACAGGGTTGAGTATTGTAACTTTAGTAGATCCTTTAATTCTTTGGATGCCCCAACAAAATTTGTGCCATTATCACTCCACAAATCAGAACAATGACCTCTCCGAGACACAAACCGTCTAAATGCTGCTACAAAGCCTGAAGAAGTTAAATCACTAACAATTTCTAAATGTATGGCTCGTGTCGACATACATATAAATAGGCATATATATCCTTTATATGAACGATTTCCACGTCCCTTTGACGTTCTAACATTTATGGGACCGGCGTAATCAACCCCACTGTGTAAAAACGGTCTAGAAGGAGTCCCACGAACTGATGAAAGAGATCCCATTAGTTGATTCTTTACAGGGGCACTATTTTTCACACACGTAACACATTTGCGAACTTGCTGTTTTACTAATTTTTTTACGCCAACTATCCAATATGCTGAACGTATATAGATTAACATGAGTCTAGGTCCTCCATGCATGGTCTTAATGTGTGCATCTGCAATAATTAATTGTGTTAAAGATGAGCGATGAGGCAACAAAATTGGATGCTTGATTGATTCATCTAACTGAGCCTTTTGAAGTCTACCGCCAGCCCTAAGTATACCTTTATCGTCAATATACGGATTAAGTGATTTAATTTTACTTTCTTTTGTGTTAACCTGACCTTTCTGCGTTATTTCTTCGTACTCGACTCGAAATTCTTCCCTTTGACACTGTCTTATACAACAGTTAGAAGCTTCAGCGATCTCCCCACAACTTAAGTATATTGTACGTTGCGTATCCGTTTTGTGATTTACTACACGCCTACAGTAAGCTATAATTCTTACTAGTTTTGTAAGAGATGTGTGTCTGTATTGAACTTTCTAATTCAGTTTCTAAATGCTTTGGTTTTGGGTAAGTAATGTCCTTCTCATGCAAAATGTTCGGGCCTTGTAGCCACAGCTTATTATTTACAAGTTCTACAGGTCGAATTCCCCTTGAAGCACAATCAGCAGGATTTTGATTAGTTGGAATATGTGCCCATTGAAACGCATCCAAAGCAGTAAGAATTTCAGATACTCGATTTGCTACAAAAGTCTTCCATTGACTGGGGTGTTTATTTAACCATGCAAGGACAACTGTTGAGTCTGTCCATGCTCGCAAGTTGATCTTTTGTATACTTAAAACTTCTGCGATTTCAATTATCAGACGCGTTACTAGTACTGCACCACACAGCTCAAGACGAGGAATGCTTACTTGTTTTATAGGTGCAACACGTGTTTTCGCTGCAACCAGTGAAACACGAACATTGCCAGTGATATCAACTATACGTATATAAATTGCTGCGGAATACGCAACCTTGGAGGCATCAGAAAACCCATGCAATTCTTCCGATATATCACTTGATCTTACCCCAAACCATCTAGGAATTTTAAAATCTGTGAGTTGTGACAGCTCGCTACAGTAAGTAACCCATTCATTTAATAGTTGTTTTGGAATTTCTTCATCCCAGCTTATTCCAGATAGCCACAACCTTTGTATGAATATCTTAGCTGTTACAAGCGCCGGTGCTAACCAACCCAATGGGTCAAATAATCGTGAAATATTAGATATAATTGTTCTTTTTGTTTCAGGTCCCGACGTCTGCGTAAGCTTCACCGAGTATTGAAATATATCGTCTTTACGGTTCCAGGTAAGTCCTAATACCCTCATAATATCATCTAGTTTGATCTCTTTATTTTGTTCCGTTTCCAACGACTGTTCCTTTCTTTCTTCTTCTTTATACATCATATTTATTTCCTTAACTACATCCTCATTATTGCTGTTCCATTTTTGTAATTCGAATCCACCTTTACGAAGCAAGGTTTTCATTTCTTTAAACAATTTTATACCCTTTTCTACTGTCTCACAGCCACTCATTAAATCATCCATATAAAAATCTTCTAGAACTTTTCTAGCAACATCTGGGCATTTCTCTCCTTCATCAATAGCTACCTGTTAAAGTGCCTTGACGGCCAAATATGGAGCTGAAGCCGTACCAAATGTTACAGTAACCATCTCATAATCTTGTACATTATCTTCAGGTTTATCTCTCCATACTATCCGTTGAAATACTGCATCATTATCGCTGACTCTTACTTGGCGATACATTTTTACAATATCAGCCACTAAACAAATAGGGTGAACTCTCCATCTGATAATAAGGTGACGTAATTCTGGTTGTAGTTTTGGACCTATCATTAATGTGTCATTTAATGATACTCCGTTAATTCCTTTGCACGAAGCATCAAAGACTATTCTTACTTTGGTATTCAATCTGTCTTCTCGTACCACAGCGTGATGAGGAAGATAAACAGCTGTTGACTGCTTGACATCGTTTTCTGGAATAGGAAACATGTGACCTAATTGTATGTATTCTTTTATGACTTCAGTATATCTACTTTTCAAGTCATAATTTTTATCTAACCTTCTTTCTAATGATTTTAATCTGTTTATAGCAATATCACGAGATCTGCCATACCTGCATAAAGGATCATCATCCTTAAAAGGTAACCGGACTACGTAACGACCATCAGCAGTTCTGCGAGTGGTAGTCTGAAAGAATTCTTCACATTTCTGTTGTTCTTCAGTTTGCATTTTTTGTGAAATTAAAGAATTATCTGATTCCAACTCCCAGAACCGTTTTAATAATTCATCTTCGTTTATTATAGCATTCATAACTATTAGTCTAGGTATGTCTGGGCATTCAGTTGATACAATGCCCGACAAAATCCAACCGAGAGTGGTGAACTGAGCTACTGGTGTTCCAAATGGTCCTTTCAGTACACCTTGCTGTATGATTTGACAGTAAATCTCTGCCCCTAATAAAATGTTTATTTGATTGGGAGTACCATACTGGGGATCAGCTAGCGGAATCGAATGCAAATCCAAATCTAGCGGTCTGGTTATTTTCGTAACTGGAAGCAGAGTGGTGATTGAGTTTAACACGTAACATCTCACCATAATTTCAAAAGTTAGATCCATTCTCGATTGAATCCTTACTAAAACTGTGAACTTAGAGATGACCTTGCTATCTTCTCCAATTCCTGAAATAATATTCTTTGCCAGGACTCTTTGTAAGCCCAACCTTTGTACTGTTGCTTCTGTAATAAAAGAAGCTTGTGAACCTTGATCGATCAAAGCTCTGATTACCTGTTTACCCCCGTATTTCGACTCAGCATTGATTAGCGCTGTAGCTAACAATACTTGATTATTATTAATCTTTTCTGCTGAAAAACATGAGACAACCGGTTTATTGTCAGTTGCGGATGACTCCACCGTTTCTACTAAGGAGTTGACCTTTGTTACCTGATTAACCCGCTTATTTTCTTCTGAAGGTGTTTTTGAATTAAAGCTGTTGATTGGGTGCAGAAGTGAGTGATGACGACGATTACAAACACGGCAATTAGTGGCTTTTTGACATTGTTTAACTGAATGATTAGCTCCTAAGCAATTAAAACAGATGCTATGATTCACAACAAATTCGTGTTTTTTATCATAATCTAATTTTGCGAACTGTTTACAAAAACATAGTTTGTGATCTTCTGCACAATATTCACATTTGACATTATAATTATTTGAAATATGAAATACATTTGGTTTATTGATGTGACTACTGTTTTGTTGTATAAAAGATTTAAACCTGGGTTCAATAAACTCTAGTGCTCGAAACCTACTTTCAATAAATTTAGCAAACTGTTGAAAAGATGGCAGCTTATTTGAACTGTCACTTGTAACGTGCAATTCCCATTGTTTTCTTGTTTCAGGATCTAGTTTATATGTAACAATGTGGATTACAATTATATCCCACGTACTCACATCAATATCCAAATTCTTCAAAGCATTTAAACATTCCGTAGTGGTATCTAACAAATCTTTTAAAGCTGTAGCTGACTCTGTATTTGAATTACGTTGACTAAATAATCTTTTTAAAATACAATTAGATAAATATCTTTTGTTATTGTATCTGGACTCTAACTGTAACCAACATTGGTTATAATTTGCTGCTGTTATAGGTACAAATTTAATGAGCTGTTCTGCTTCTCCTGTAAGATAGCCCTTCAAATAATGTAATTTCTGTACTGAATCTAAAGACTTATTAGTATGTACTAAAGAAATAAATAAGTCGCGAAATGTTGTCCATTCAGAATACTTTCCTGAGAAGACTGGGATTACTATTTTGGGTAATCTTATAGAAGCACCACATGCTGATCCAGCACCATCTTGGGTATTCTTAGCTCCTGGTGGTAACACTTCTGGCGGTGGATGATTGCATATTGCAACTTTTAGTTCACACTTGTAGTTGATGTAAGCTTCCTCTGCTGCTTCATATACATCACATGTAATACATTCCAGAGATTTTAAAATTGCGGAATCCAATTCTAATATTTCAAAATAATTTTTAAAAAATGCTTTCCAATCTTGTTCTAATTTCTCTAATCTCGCTTCTATATATTGATAACACATCCGATCTTTAGGTGTCTTCTTGAAATTAACTCTAGACTTCTCAATTGTCGTCTTTAAGTTAACTTGCAAATTCGCGTACTTTTCCATGATAAATTAAAATTCAACTTGTTTTCTAAGTAAAATCTTGAATTTTTTACAAGTGTTTGGACTGTTCTTATTTTTAAGCAAAATGGGCATAGACTCCTCGTTCCCCCGTTTTTTTGCTTATTATTCTAAGTCCAAGTCCGAGAAATACGTAAAACCGACTAAGTTATTATTTTCGAAATTTTGCTAAGTCTTTAATTTTCTTTAGTTAATAATTATAATTGTACTCACAGTTTGTCCTTGTCACACACACACACACACATGTAAATGTTTGATATCCTCACCGAACCTTTGTTGTCGGTCAGGTTGAACTTCCTCTTCTTCAGGGGCGCCACCTGACGATGTTTTCCTTTACGAGGAAAACCCTTCCCACACCTGAGATGCGATCCACAACTCCTTCGGTGTTCCCCACTACTAACTACTGATAATATCCAGCTCCGACGGACCAATGTTTGGGGATGAACTCAAATCGCAAGAAGTAAAACCAACTCGACCGTTGAACTACTGGTTTATTGTAACTTGACCTTCTTTTTCTGTTTTAGTTCATTTTAGCTACAGTATATAACTTTTGTTCTGCGGGGGTCATTGAACGGCGGAGAATCTTAACACCGCCGTTCAGATTATGACGTCAACAGTACAGTGCCATCTATTAGACAAAATGCGTACTAATTCTAACAGTGCTTACGAGACCATGTGTCGTTTGCACAGAGAAATTGTTTTTGCCCTGCAATTTCGATTTACCACTTTCAGCATTAATTATCTTCCAAGTGGTTTTTGACCTTATTATCGGCGCACCTTATTTTATTACTAATATAATGAGATTTTGCTATCTGACATACTTTTTTAAAAGTTTTTGAGAAAGTACTCACATACTGAATAAATTTCTCACTTTTGTTATAACGCTTTAAGCCGTACAATTCAAATAAACGCTCCCTACTTTTACGAATACCCGCAGTCGCTGATTTTATTTTTAAAAAGGTATCAAATTCGCTTTTCACAATAGAAAAGAAATGCGAATAATGTTTATCACAGACTCACAGTTATTAAAATGGTTTCTTTGAACAGATAATTTATAAATTAAGGAATTATTAAAATTTTCTAATTTATGTGATGTGATATGCCTCGATTTTATTTTTATTTTACTTGGAGGTTTATGAGTATTAAATGTAACGGTTTGTCCACTGTGATCAGATGATAAACAATGTATGCCTCTAAGTAATCACAGCTGCAGAAAACATTATCAATGCAAGTTGCAGATGTAGACGTAATTCTAGTAGGTTCCAAAAATACATTTACTAAGTTAAAAGACTTAAATAGACACAATAACTTGCAACTAACTGCATTATCAACTAAAATATTAACGTTTAAGTCACCACACACAATTAAGGATTTCTTTGACTCTAAAAGTATTTTAAGTACATTCCATTACGGATTCAAATGTTGTATAATTTTTTTTATAATTAATTCATATTGTCTCCATTTACAAATTAAAGTAATCAAGTCCTTTTGAAGAATGATAAATTGATAATGTACAGAACTCGCTCGAGAAGACACAATGGTTAGAATAATCTACTGCTTGGTTGAATGATGCAATATCTACGTGACATACACGACGACGTGGTAAAAGTACCTTACTGCTGATTCCAGCTGTAGAAATCAATATTACCGCTTCTGTTGCGACAACTTCCCAAATTATTAATTTTTCGATAGAAGTGTATGTATGTGTTCACTACACCACGCCACTCGTTAAGCACTCCACTGACGTCACCGCAGTCGCTAATCTAAATGGGGTTCGTAGTAAATTCCACCAGATGACAAGACAAGTACTTTAACAAGTGATTTGATACTTATTCAAAAATTAAACATTTACACCTTAACTAAATCAATGTAACGAAACCATATCGCGATCTAATTCGACCCCAACGCTATCTATCGAGGTTAGGGTCAAACTTCTGCAATATTATGAATCATCCTAATCGCGATATGGTTTACGTTTCTACAGTATGTAAAATATCTATTTTTTTTTTTTTTTTTTTTTATTTATGGTCAGCCAACAATTGCTTACGCTAATACATATATAGTTAATTGGATTTATATTTATACATTTATGAGCGCAGCAATTACTTATAGGCTAACACAGCATGCACATTAACAACGGTTATTAATATGAATTATCAATATTACATAATCTATTTGAAATAATAATCATAAGAGCAATAATTTGGATAAAACAAAATGAAGATGACAAAATTCTATAGGTACTACTACAAAGTGCAAAGAAAATAAAAAGTAAATCATAAAATTTTTAACATCGTCAAAATTTGATTGAAATTTAATTAATTTACAATTAAAATTAATAACGGATTCCTAAAATGAAATAAATTATATAAAAATAAAATAATAAATTATAGATAAATCAAAACACAGTTAATATTTAGGTATTAAGAATCAGTACATTATTTATTTATACCAACATCAAATCTAATAAAATAAAATAAAAAATTAAAGTTATTTAATTTGAGAGAAGTGACTGATAATAGATTTATAAAATTGTGTGTAATTGTCGTGGTGTATATCAATTAAGTCACTACAACTGTTAAGGATTTGGCATAGTCTGGGGATAGGTGAATGTGCGCCAAGGACTGTTCTACGCAGTGGCGGGCATAGTGGTGTAATTTTGTTACGAGGATACCTGGATGGTGCGCGGAACTTCAGCAGACTAAGTAAACTAGGGCAGTCTATTTTATTTCTAAGCAACTTAAACATGAACTGTGCATCTATGACGTCGCTTCGTGTACTCAAAGAGTGTATTTTAAAATATTGCAGTCGAGAGCTGTATGAGGGTAGCTGTTTTGTCTTCCCTTTAGAGAAAGCCAAATGCCACAAAAAACGCTTTTGAACCCGTTCTAAGGTAAGTGCATGTGAGGCGTAGTGTGGTTTCCATACTACACTGCAATATTCTATGATACTTCGTACGAGACTATTATAGATCATTATTTTCGTTTTACATTTTCTGAAGCCTTTTACATTTCGAATTATAAACCCCAACATTTTTGATGCTTTCTTGGTTATGTGTTGAATGTGGGGTATGAACGTGACTTTTTTATCAAACAACACACCCAAGTCCCTCATTACTTCAACCTCTTGCAGTTTGTCATTGCCTATGAAGTACTCCGCTCTTATAATTTCATTCTTTCTAGTAAATTTTAAATGGCGACACTTTTTGGTATTTAATTCCATTTTATTACATTTACACCATTGAACAAGACGATTCAAATCCTCTTGTATGAGCTCTGTATCACTTGGTGTTTCTATCCGTTTAGCAAACTTTAAATCGTCTGCGTATAAAAAGCATTCCGAGAATCGAAAGCAGTGAGGAAGGTCATTAATGAATAAATTAAATAGTACTGGGGCAAGGTGTGAACCCTGTGGGGCTCCTGAAGTAATGGAATAATTCGTCGATTGAAAACCGTTTACAACAACATAAAATTCACGCTCGGACAAATATGATTTAAGCCATTTCAGCAATTGCCCGGTGATACCGTATGCTCCTAATTTTTTAATTATTATAGAGTGGGAAATTCTGTCGAAGGCCTTGCTGAAGTCGGTATATATTACATCGTACTGCGTATTTGAGTCCAGAGCTTGTATCAGGGACTCTGTGAACCCTATTAGGTTAGTGGAGGTGGATCGGGATGAAACGAAACCGTGCTGCTGTTCGCTCAAGTAAGGTCGTAAGTGGCATTGGATGTGAGTACAGATTATTGACTCGAGGACCTTAGCGAAGGTGGAGAGGATTGAAATAGGCCTGTAATTGGAGATCATTTCCTTCTTTTCGGATTTATGTACTGGAACCACCTTTGCTTTCCTCCACCGTAGTGGGAAGGTTCCCGTAGCTAGCGACATACAGTAAATTCTCAGTAGTGGTGTTGTCAGCTCTGTTGCACAAGTGGAAATAAACAAAGGAGGTATTCCATCCGGTCCTGGTCCTTTTTTTATATTTATAGATTTAAGCTTATTAAGTAAGAAACCCGAATCAATGCACGGAATTGTGAGACATTGACTATTGTTTTCCAAAAATTGCAGTTTAGGATCAAGCTTGAAATCTGTATCGCAGTCAGATGTGTAGACTGAGGAGAAGTACTTTGCAAATAAATCACAAATAGTTGGGCCATGAGATGTAGAAATTTGTCCGTCAGTCATAGTCAATGGGTATGAGCTTGTTCCACCGCGCTTGGTCTTTATGAAATTCCAAAAAAGTTTAGGGTTATTTTTCATCTCTGCCTCTAAATTATTCATGTAAGTATTGTATAGGGTCTTAGCAGAATCTTGACATCTTTTATTAACCAACTTTAATTCTATTTCATCCAGTGGGTTTGCATATTTTTTAAAACGTATTCTCAACTTGTTTTTTTCTTTCAGAGATCTTATAATAGATTTATCAAACCATGGGGGATAGCGACCAACCATAGGCTTACATTTTGGTACAAATTTGTCTATAGCAATGTTCAGAACTTTATAAAATACCTCTAACATGTCGTCTACATTGTTTTTTTCGTTAAATATTTGATCCCAATCTTGTTCAGTTAAGTATTTTCTAATCTCTCCGTAATTTGCTTTATAAAAATTTGGCCTCGTAATTATTTTATTGTAAGGGAGATGAAATGATTTCAACAGCGACAAGGTAATATCAAGAGGTGGATGTAATTTGTCGTCTATTGCCTACGATTTCATCAGATTGGTCATCTTGTGTCCATCTTTTTTGTCAGTTGAGTTTTTTTGGTGGTAAAGGAACGCACGTGTAATATTATAGGCCCATGATAGCATTCAAGCAAAAAAGCAATAGAACCATATGCTTTGTTGTTGTTTTGCGGTGTACTACGGAATGTCGTGATTGGGCAGGGTAAATGATTTTATCATATTTTTTTTTAAATATACTCATTTATTTAAGAATTCTATTACAAAACAAATTATTAATTTCTTAGGGTAACTATCAGATCTTCGTTAAATGCAAATGTAATAATAGATTATGTAATTAATATTATTATATTTTCATTCTTTCTTAAATTAGCATAGACTGTCGCTTCGCAAATTTACGATCATCGACAGCCAAAACGTTCGAGTAAGAGCTCGAACCTAGTCTTTGGTGTGTGTTGGAAGCGTGAGCCAAGCGGGCAGCGGCGCGGCTCAGGTGGCGGCGCGGGGCAGCGGCGCGGCTCAGGCGGGCGGCGAGTCACCGTCGGCCTCGTCGTCGGCGGCGCGCAGCGTGCGGCACGTGGCGTCGTTGGGGCGGCCCAGCGCCAGCGTGCGGCCCGGCGCCGCCGCGCTCGTGCTGCGCGCGCGCCGCACCCGCAGGCGCCGCGCGCCCTGCTCCGAGCTCAGCGTGACGTCGCGGCGCAGCGAGTGGTCGGCGGTGCGCACGCGCACGCACAGCGCGACCGCGTCGTAGAAGTCGAGGTCGGCGGCGATGCGCAGGCGCGGCGCGGCGCGCACGTGCGCGGCGGCGGCCACGCGGCCCCAGGCGGTGCGCAGCGCGGCGGAGGCGGCGGCCGCGGCGCCGGCGCGCAGCTCCAGCTCGGCGCGCGCGCTGCGCCACCACAGCGACACCTGCGCCTGCGCGTCCAGCGCCAGCGCCAGCGCGCCGCGCCACGAGGTGCGCAGGCGCACGCCGCCCTGCAGCGGCACGGAGCCGCGCCGCTCGGCCAGCGGCCATAGCGCGCGCAGCACGGGAGTGGCCGAGCTGGCGGTGCCGGCCCACACGTGGCCCAACAGTTCCGCCTGCGACAGGCGCGTCCCCGGCTAGTCACTCGTCATTCAAAATAGGAGGCACAAGGTCGTCGATTTCGATTTACTCACTTGTCCGTTGAATAAAGATATATCGGGCATGCGCATCCCGCCGACGGCTATGGCGAGGCCGCCGCTGGCCTCCTCGGCGGGCGCGTCGTCCTCGGCTTTCCCGGTGGCGTCACCGTTGCCTCCGCTGAACGCCTCCAAGCCGCGCGTCCATACCTCCACCTGTTTCATGTTTATAATCAATTTAATATATTGTCATTGTATTCACTCCAAAAATTATAAATACCTGACAACTGCGACTTGACAAATTTGTAGGTACATATTATAATTATTTACAAATGTAGGGTGTATAATTAATTACACTTGAGAGTGTCGAAATACACGTTTTTTTGCGGCACAAACGGCCACATAATTTTTTTACGTAAACTTAGAAGTTTTATTTTTTCACAGCTTCAAGGGACTGTAGACCTGAGTATATAGTTTAATTAAATTTTAACTCGATACCTCCATGCGTTCCTGAGATAAAGGGTCTTGACAGACAGACAGACGGACGGACAACAAAGTGATCCAATAAGGGTTCCGTTTTTCCCTACGGAACCCTAAAAAGCAATGTATAAAAAGTAGGTACATGAACGTACTTACTACAATATCTTTTTCATTTTCAAGATAACACATACAGTGAATCTCTTTCTGTATAATAGTCAATATTTTGTCACGTTACTCAATAGGCGATCGTGCCGTTCACGAATACTTTGTACACCTAACTTCCTACAACAACAGTAATTGAATATATTATTTAGTACAAAAAACACTCGTAGCCGGATACCAGACAGTGATTTTATTTCCTGTAACATCGCGTCCTCAGCGCTAACTTACTGCATCTCAGTGTACGGGCAAACTATTCGCACAACTTGTAGCAACAGAATGTCGCAATTTGTGTATTAAACAGTACATAAAATGTTATATTTTTATAAAATAATTGTAATATGATTGTGGATGTATTATTATCGACTCTTTTTTTTAAGGAGTGCCATACGGAGAGTGCGTCGAATATGTGGTGGTCCTGGTGAAGCGCGCGCAGGCGCACCGTGCCGCGGCGCAGCAGGCCCCCGGCCGCCACCTGCACCGAGTCCAACATCGTGCGCCAGCCCGCCGCCGCCCAGCCCGCCTCGCGCCGCAGCACCGCCGACGTGCCTGCACACACACCGCACGTACACACCGCCGCCCGCGCCGCTGCGTCTGCGCCGCCGCGCACTCCACCCACCCGAGTGCGCCTGCGCGTCCCAGCCGCGCAGGACCGGCTCCAGCATGACGGGCAGCGCGCGCAGCTCGGCGTGGAGCGGCGCCAGCGCGGCCATGCGCTGCCACAGCACGCGGCGCAGCTCGTGCGGGCCGCGCTCGTGCAGCGCGTGCGCCAGGCGGGCCAGCGGCGCCGGCAGGACGGCCCGGCGCCGCACGACCAGGTCCAGCGCGGCGGCGCGCAGCTCCAGCGGCGCGCGCTCGTCCAGCGCCAGCGCGTGCAGCCGGTCCAGGCGCGCGAAGCCGAGCGCGCGCGGCGGCAGCGCGGCCAGCGCGTCCAGCGCCGCCAGCGCCGCGGGCCCGGCGCCGCGCTCGGCGTGCTGCAGCAGCAGGTCGGCGGTGTCGGCGCGGCGCAGGTTGCCGAGCGCGCGCAGGCGCACGGCGCGGCACGGCTCGTCCGCGCAGCGCGCCAGGCCGCGCGCCAGCGTGTCGCGCACGTGCTGCGCCAGCTCGTCGTCGGCGGCGGCGGCGGCGGCGGCGGCGGCCAGCAGCGCGGCGGGGGCGAGCGCGGGCGCGGGCGGGCGCTCGGCCAGGCGCAGCACGTGGCGCACGGTGGCGGCGGGCGAGGCGGGCGCCAGCGCCAGCGCCGCCAGGTACGTGTGCGCGAGCGGCAGCAGCGGCTCGCGCGTGTTCAGCTGCAGGAAGTCGGAGGCGGCGGCGTGCGCGGCGACGGTGCCCGCCAGCCCCAGCAGCCGACACAGCCCGGGCCTGCACGACCGACGTAAACTATGCCATCATCGTCGGATAATTATTAATATTATACAATACCATACATAACAGATATTATTTAATTGATTATTTTTATTGTCTTCTCTTCTTCTTAGTCGGGCACTCTTGACAGAGTGGTCGTGGCTGTCGATGGACAGGGTTGCGTCCCGTCCCATTCAAAGGCTGCTGCACGTCGCGCGATAACCCTCCACTTCTAGTGACTTTGCATTGCGAGCACACTGTAGGTACTGCGGTGGATTGCATAGCTTAGATGAGGTCAATCTAGCGAGTTGGAGGTAGTACAAGTCGCTTCATTTCTGGTGATATGCCCAAAGAACTTCATTATTTGTAGCTGCACAATCGACGAAAGTCTGTCGTGTATGTCTTGAGGATGGAGTTATTGGTGCGAAACGCTGTCCAGAGTACCTACCTACAAGTATAAGTTCATAGTGAAGATTTGATATTGAACTGAAACAGGCAGTGGGTGTACGTACAGCGCGTCGTGCATGTCGTCCCGCTGCAGCAGCTGCAGCAGCGCGGAGTGGTTGGCGGCGCGCAGCGGCGGCAGCAGCTGCAGCGCTGCGGCGGCGGCGGACGCGTCTCCGCCCGCGCCCGCCGCCTCGCCCGCGCCCGCGCCCGCCAGCGCCGACAGCGCTGCGCCCAGCTCCTGCACTCGCAATGTAACTACATTTTATTATATTATTATTGTGTGGGTATTTAAGTTCGTAAACCGCATCCTTATCGATTTGAATTCTGAGTGAACAGAGAATTTATCACTAGTTAGTCGTAAAAGATTTGAATTCCATGGTAGTGGGCCCCCGGACTACCCTCATAACTTTTGATCCAGAGACTGACCAACTCTGTAATTTAGCGACTAATTCTGGGTGCCAACAGATTGGGCTACTGTAGTGTCACCCTAATGTAACGCATTTTGACGGACACTTTTCATACACAGAATCGATTCTCCTTCCTTCTACGCTCCATAATATTTTGGCAGCCCGGTATTTTCATTTTTTTAAATTAACTAAATTTTAAACTAAACAAACTTACTTACTTTTTTTTTAAACTAACTTAAATATGGAGTTTGTAGCATGATAATACGAGTATTGTTATCTATAGGTTAAGAGTTTGTCAAATATAAGTGTAACATTATGAGTAAGTAGGTATTGTTAAAACAAATGGAATAATAATAAATTATCTCCCAGTTTCGGTGACAGTGAGATAACACTCGTCACGTGGCGGCGATAGCGGACATCGTGACCCGGCGCGACCCGGCGCGACCCGCCTTATCTGTGCGGCGCGGCACATACCTGCTCGTCCTCGTCGTCCTCGGCCTCGTCCGCCGCCAGCGTGAGCGGCAGGTCGCGCAGCGCGGCGGGCAGCGCGGCCATCGCGTCCGCCAGCTCGGCGGCGGGGGCGGGGGCGGGGGCGGGGGCGGCCCCCGGGGCGGGCGCGGGGGCGGCGCGCAGCGTGTGCCAGGCGCGCGCCTTGAGGCCGAGCTGCGCGTGGCCGAGCGCGAGGAGCTCGTCGGCGTGCAGCGCGTGCAGCGCGTCGCGCGCGGCGCTGACCGTGTAGCGCGCCACGCGCCGCGCTGACGTCACGGCCCCGCCGCCGTCCGCCTCGCAGCTCCTCTGCCGACATTGAGAAGCGTAATGAACTAGTGGACAATTATGCACATAAGTTCTGCAAATACATAGTCTACCATATACTTATACCCTACATAATATTAATTACAAGCTATATATTAATAAATTATAAAATAATATTATCTAAAATGAATGTGGATGAACTTAAGTAGTTGATATCTACTAATTTCTTAAACTTACATACCTTAATTTTTCTGAACACTTGCTCTGATACTGTTTCATAGAGGACCTGGCAAGGGCCCGACACATCTGTCTCATTGTATTCACCATCCAACACTTGAAACTGAAAAATTATAAGAAACGATTAACATCATTATTATCTTTATTCATTAATATTATCATATCTTTTACATTTATAAATATTAAAACACAGTTATAAAAAACCGGACAAGCGCGAGTCGGACTTGCCCACCGAGAGTTCCGTACAATGTGTACCTCCTAACAATGCGAGCTGTGTCCAGGAGTACTGCTTTCCTTATCAAGCCCTTGATCCAGTCATATGAGAGCCTCCTTAGGTGTTGGCCGAGGCTCTTGGCTATTGTCACGGAGGAATGATTCTCTCGCTCCCGTAACCCCAGCAAAACGTGAGGCGAAATACCGGTGTGGTTTTAGTCGATAGGGCACCCCATCTGGGTGGAGTCCGACATGCCCCGTCGCCTTAAAAAAAGGCTCTTGACTATTAACACATTGGCTGACACAATTATTGCTACAATGATCGCCGAATCCACCTCCAACATGTCTACAACCTCGTGTGCTAAATCAAGATACTTACCTACATTATTATTTAATATTGATAAATTATTATTAAATAAATTATAATCAATTTTATTAAACTTATTTAATTTACTGTACAGCAAAATAATATTGGTACTATTTACCTGAAACAAACTGAGCAGAGACTTCTTATAGTTGAGCACATCGGGCAGCTCACTGGGGTCAAGAAAGGCCTTCTTGATCAGTCCATCACTCCAATGTGCATAGAATGTGGTATCACTGTACGAGTCCCACACTGAGTCATATGGCATGAAGTCTGCGTGCACATGCTTGCCTCTCAAATACAGTTTAGGGGAGAGTAACTGCAATCAAAATATACTATAATTGCAATTGGCACGAGGCGCAACACTGCAATTGGTACTTTAGCATTTTTGTTAAATAATGTGATTAAGTACTTATATATGACATTACTTAGGACTAAGTAATAAGGAGGACATGAAGCATTATATTTTAGTGACCTGGAATTGAAGAAAATAGTCAGTGTGTCGGTGTGACCAGAGCGGCGCGAGGTGGAGGGTGGCGCGGATCTTGTAGCCGACCTCCTTGTCGGCGCGCGTGACGTCGTTGAGCAGCACCGTGCTGTCCAGCTCGAAGGCGGCCGGCGCGCCGAACAGCCGCGCCTCGCCCGCCGCCGCCGCCGCCGCCGCGCACAACAACACGCACCACCAGCGCCAGCCGCGCTCAGCCATCGCACTACTAGGTACTTACTTACTAATCTACGTTTAAATTGCACTACACTGTTCATGGGTACGAAACAGCATAGTAGTTACTTCTACTTACTGCTACCTGCCTACTGCTTTATCAATTTACGGCAATTGATGTGTCACTACCAGTTGACTGAGTGACGTTGACGTTTACGATTTCATAGATCAGATGCGGGTGCGCAGGTTACAAGCCGTGGGAAAGATAGAGTTACTATTCAACGGATTTTTTTTTCGGATAATGTCAAGCGTTTCGTTCGCCTACCACGTTGTACTATTATTAGCTAATCTGTTCTGTGGTATTGTACTCCCCAAATTGTTGTGCGGAACTGCGGATAATAGTATATTGTATTATGTGTTTACTTAAAAACACACAGCGTCGATATGAAGAAGATTTTGTGACTTACCATTTTTTCCCGCAAGGCTGGTAACACTACCTGTTTGTCTCCGGTTGGACACCAATTTTTCTTGGGGTTGGGTTGCGTGAGATTGGCAACCCTTTACACCTGTCATAGCGTTTTGTGATTTTCCCGCGTGATGCACGGAAAACTTTTCTTCGGAAAGTTTTTATGAAAATCATGCTTTTATTTATGCAGAATTATAGATAAATTTAGTGCTCGGAAGCGCAAAAGTATATATAGCTCATAACTATTGGTGAGAAAAGTGTTGAACTGTATTCCTAGTGAAGAAAAATGAGTTCTCAATTCATCATCTAGTAATCCTAGTAATAAGGTAGTGTAGGTAATATGGGAGTAAGCACAAATGGATTCGGAGTCCGAGGCTTACCTACAAGAGAGCGACGAGCTAAGGTCAAGTGACTGCGACAGTGAGTACCTCCACACGTACACATAAAAATCAAGTAAGTCAAATTACCTACCTACATATGTACAAGATTGATACAGCACACATAGCCCGTCTACACGGTGGAATTTGTGGTCAATCCCTTTTCCTAGACCTTGAGAGACCACGCTATAACAGATACGGCAAAACAAATAAAACTGCTTAGGCTATTTAGGCACTATATTAATTAAACCCTTATAGGGGTATAGACTACTCTTGCCAAAGCGGAGTTGATAAGAGAGTTTGCCTTGGAGGCTGGTTACGACTATTAACATGTGATGAGCTTTGATGCCTGATACGAGCCAATGCCACTGTATACCTAGAAAAAGCGTAGAAGTACTATAAAAATTCTGTGAGACTCCCAGGTTCTCAGAATTTCATTTTTTTTTTTGAAGTTGATGGGGTAGAAATGATTGTTTGATATCACAAGTGTATAATATGTATCTGTACAGTACATAAAAGCCTACAATTGTGGGACATTGGTTTAATACATAATACAATACCTCGGCTATATTAACACTTGGCTAAGTATGCCAAATCATAATTATGTAAAATCAAATTGTAAGTCATTCAATAAATATGATATATGATAAGCTACACCAGTGATATTAATACAGTCCTCTTAGGTTGACTGTAGTTCGGTCTATTGAGGTGGCAACAATTAGCATTCTTACATCTATACTAAATATATAATATTTATTTTTGTACCTTAGTCTCATAAGATTTCCCATCCCTAGTGGGTATGGTGAGATTAAATACTTAAATGCATGAATGCCCCATGAGTGAAAAAGCACTAATTTTATAATACTAATACTTTGGCAGGAAAGATGATAGCAAGTGGTAGCACCAAAGTAATCCCAGAGAATATACAAATAATAAAGACATAAGAATTACAATAACAACAACAAGGGACTCTAAGTTTCTTGTCAAAAACATTGTTAAATACCAAAAGAACCTCGGTTCAGTCTTGGACTGATAAGTGTTCGAATAGGTATGTATGCACCACTGTACACATTAAATACTACTACACACTGGGGCACAAAAGTGCTTGATAACCACAACCCTGTCAGATTTGAGACTAGATGTTCAAGAGTTATGTTTAATGCACACAAATGTCTGTTTCACATTCTGGATATACACTCCTTGTTATTATCTGAGTATGTTAAGGCGAATTTTTTACAAATGTCCATCCCTGCCATTAGGTCTGGCATCGACTCGTTGCACTGTTGCAACCCAATTGGATCGCGGAGATCCTTCGTTTCAAAAGGAATTGAGTTCTAAGCTACTTAGTTGATATCCTTTTGGTCTACCAGACCAGTCCAAGTTGATCTCCAACTGCGGAAGTTGTGGGACTACTGGAATCTACGGCATGGTCCAAGTTGATCTCCAACTGCGGAAGTTGTGGGACTACTGGAATCTATGGCATGGTCCAAGTTGATCTCCAACTGCGGAAGTTGTGGGACTACTGGAATCTATGGCATGGCAAATAAGCTACCCAAATCAGTTCTTGACCAGTACTGCAGGTAGACTGCCAGGGGTTAATTAAAAGAACTCTAAGAAAAGATGAGAAAAAACGAAAGCCTTACAGTGCATTACCAGTACAGTCAGATAGCACTAAAAATTTTTTTTTTGTTGCTCTAGACATTTTCCTATCACAGGGTTATCCAATCACCATTGGTAGAGCCAAGTAGTCCAAGACCAAGGTCTTTCTACAACAGCAACCGTACCTACTACAGCATATGAATCTTTACAGTTGCACTACAAATATCATTTCGATTGCTTTGAAGGATGGATGGTCCAAATAACAGATTGTATGGTTTGTGGTATTTTGCAAGTCAGAATTTGTATTTCCATTTGGCCGTCAGTTAAAAAGTTGAATAGTCAAAAACTAGATTCACTGTTCCCAAAACATTGTTGCCATGTGTTGACACACCCTTCATAACAACCAATGCAGCAGATGCAGGTTGAGGGATCTCAATAAAGACAGCTGAGACTGCAATCATACGGGAATGAGTGGTTGCAGTACATGCATTGATTCGGAATCAATTACATTGTCTGCAGAATACCCACTTTCTGGTCTAGTCCAACTATTGGACATGTTTAACTTGCAAGTTGTTGTGACTGACACTCAGGCATAACATAGCCCTGTCAGCCCATTACCTCTCGGGGAGGTACAACTGCACTGCCGATCGTCTCTCTAGGCATCAGCAGAAATGACACTCGGGCATAACATAGCCCTGTCAGCCCATTACCTCTCGGGGAGGTACAACTGTACTGCGGATCGCCTCTCTAGGCATCAGCAGAGATGACATTCAGGCATAACATAGCCCCGTCAGCCCATTACCCATTACCTCTTGGGGAGGTACGACTGCACTGCTGATCGCCTCTCTAGGCATCAGTAGAGATGACACTCAGACATAGCATAGCCCTGTCAGCCCATTACCTTTCGGGGAGGTACAACTGCACTGCCGACCGCCTCTCTAGGCATCAGCAGAGATGATACGAATGGCATCTGTTGCCCACGGCAACAAACCGATTGTTTCATCGTTGGGGTACTTCAGACGTACTTAGATCCATTACCGTCTGCAGAAGCATCCGTGGTCAACAGATATGTGACATTAAACTGAAAAGTTCAATTTGTAATCTACTGGAATGCCTTCAGCCAAAGGTGGAAATTTCGGCCGAGATGGATCTCTTTTTTGTCTAAGGGTCCAATCTCATCTCTTGAGTATTGGCAACTTTAAACAGGATAGTGCTTTACAATAGCAGCAAACTGGGATAAACTATTTTGGCTGGTGATAAATTCTCACGCCCCCTTGCACCATGGTATGTGGACTTGATGTCGATTCCAAGACTCCCGGAGAGTCGAATAGACCTAGGACAATCAGCCTTCAAGACAAATATACCTACTGCCAGTGCAGGCTGGGTAAGGTGGAGGTAGGGGTAACAGACCAGCAACTGGTCAGTTTGTGAGAAACAACTGTTAGGTCAGTTGTTGTGCCAGCTGGAGGAAATTGACTATAGACATGTACTATTCAGCCATCAGAAGATGGATTTAATGATGTTATCACAAACTAAAACTTGATTCAAGGACTTTTAACTGGAGTAAACAGTCACACGATAAAGTTACATTAAATAGTTCATCTACTACTTACAACTTCTGAATTATTTTTATTTATTGTTTTTTCCTATGGTACTATTTTAGTACTGGAGACATAGATTGGCTAATTTTATATTTTACAGATTCCAGCTAGAAGTTGAGGCTGCACTATCGACAGCACAACATGTTCATTCATGGTACATGATCTGACATTACCAGAATTTATAAGTTGTACATAAAGGTATATCTTTCGGGTGATTATAAGATTGACATGGTAGTTATGGCATGTAACTGTTATTTAAATATCAAAATAAACAACCTTTTCCAGTTTGATCCAATTATATCAAACAGTATTACACATATTTGTAGCAAAAGACAGGATAAGCTAAGCAGAAGGTCTGGTCCCCTTAATTATATATTACAATTGACTGCTAAAACACACCCAACTTAAACCAGGTTATTGTGTGGGTAAAATATGTTATGTAAGATGTGGGGTCGCCAGCAACCCAAGATTACTTTAGGTTAGCATAGCCTCGGCCAGCTGGATAAAGAATTATTAAATTGATGAAATTCTGGTGGGGTAAAAAGAAAAGTAGACAGGCTGTCGGAAAATTCTACAGATATTACTGTAATTAAATAAAATAATACACTAAGGGAGCTCAGTTTCTCTTTAAATTTTTGGACCAGAATACTTGGTACCCCAATATTAATTATATTCAAATGTCATATTATTATCTTTTGATCAGCAGAGGACTAGCAGATGATCTCTTCAGAGTCCTCCAACAGTAGTAAGATTACTGTAAATTATATTGAATGGTAAAATTTACTGTTATTATAATAATTTATACATTTTATTCTTTCACATAGCGTTTTGTGTTTGTCACCAGCAGATACCAAACAGGTCTTCATATCGACGCTGTGTGTTTTTAAGTAAACACATAATATAATATTTTGAATAACAACAAAATTGTTATTATGTGTTGAAAGAAAAACACACAGCGTCGCAGGAAGATCTTCCTGGTGAATGAAGACACTATGACAGGTGTAAAGGGTTGCCAATCTCACGCAACCCAACCCCAAGAAAAATTGGTGTCCAACCGGAGACAAACAGGTAGTGTTACCAGCCTTGCGGGAAAAAATGGTAAGTCACAAAATCTTCTTCATATCGACGCTGTGTGTTTTTCTTTCAACACATAATAACAATTTTGTTGTTATTCAAAATATTATAATAATACAATTATGGATGGTATAAGTGAGCAGAACAATCTCTTATGAGTGAGCAGCTTGTTGCAAAAGTGTCCATTATCTATCAGTTCCAAATATTTCCATAATGGCGCTAGAGTAGTAAGAGGGTATGAAGTGTTACCAGATATACGGTAATTACCGCAAATGAACGGTATTTTATACCCGACCTGAAAAATTAGAAAGTTTTAAACCTTTTAATTTTATGATAGACAAAAAGCGCACTATAGGTACCGGTTTGAGACGCCACAAACCGATACGCTTAGAGGGGATGTTAGTATAGAAAACACTCGTTTTGTGGGAAAGGGACAAAGCATCCCCTCTCGAATCACCACCAAAAACTTTAATCTTAGAAGTTTATTATCCGATTTAAATATGTTTTTTCTGAATAATGAATAACTAGTTTTTATTGACACTTTTCACTAAGCCTGTTATTTTAATAAATCAACACCAGTCAACTATGACGAAGTACTATCTATGTATTTATTTTGCTCCATTACCTATTGAAATAATCTTTTTGATTATTGTGTTTCATTAAAACTCAGACGTAGCGTAGCTATCAGCCGACCGCAGCAGCTGATTGGGGTAAGGGCAAGAGGCAACGACCACGTGGCCGGCCGACCGTATGCTGGGACTGGGATCGACGTCCCTCACGAGTTTTGTTTTCAAAAAATTTTTTTTTTTTAGATAAGATCAAGATATCAGCGTTTATTTATTATAATACTAGCTCCTGCCGCCCTTAGTCTTCAGCCGCACTAAAGTCTATTTAGTGGGCCAAAGTGGAATGATTCACAAAATCCTTTGGCTGTGGGAAAACAACCATTAAAATTTCAGCGTGTATAAGTAGGTATATAGTAAAAATGATCACTTTATTTTATTATTAACCGACTTCAAAAAGGACTTCTCAATTCAACTGTATGTCTTTTTGTATGTTTGTTACTTGATTATTCCGTCAATTATGAATCGATGTTAAAGATTATTTTTTCTATCGGTAGGTCCTACCTACTTTAGAGGTGGTCCCATAAAAATTTGGTCAAGATTTTATGATCAGTAAAAGGAACAAACGTAACGACCCAGTAAATGTTATCATTTACTCGACAACGTTATCGTTGTCTAAGTCCTACGTAAAATTCTACTCGCTACTCAAAATGTTGATATAAAATAACTTTTAACATTATTTTTTATGTTTTACTTTTTCTTAATTTCATCCAGCACTGTGAATTATAGTAACCATCGTGAAACAATAGGTACAATACAATATGATCCAAAAGAGTATAAAAAATAAAGTTGTACGCGAGAGCCCTATTATATCTCAGTGCAGCAGTGAATGTCTTGGCATCACTGCTGCACTCGGATAGTTTGATAGTAGGAGTCAATTAATACACTTGCTTGCACTAAACTGATATATTCTATTGATCACTGACTCTATGTAAATTGAAATGTTATGATGTACGCGCACGCGCGGCTTTCTTGTTACTGAGACGCGAACTGATGCAAATCGTGAAATATGTATAATTGGGACAAAGGTGTTTTGCTGCGTGAGCGCAATAATATTGTACGGTTGGCCCGTAGTCCTTACAGGCATGTTTTATCCAATAATAATTGCATATCATCTTTATTTGATATTACTCCTCCCATGGTTCCCGTAAAAGGAAAAGTGAGATACAAAAGAGAGGCAGCAGTATTTTCGAGAGAATTAAATAAACATACTGCGAAAGTTGAACAGATTTGTGTCCTAATTTGGTTTGTAGGTACCCTTCCTTTTCCGTAATCGGGTTAAAATACAATTACAGAGTAAGTATGCGTGCAGTGACTAAGTGATTCAATAAAACAACGACAGTGTGTCATTAAATAAGTACATTTATTTTGAGCAATGTAGGTATGCGAGGCAAGCGCGGAGCAGGCACGGCGGTCCAGCGGGCTTAACAGTAAACAGCTTATTAGCTAACAAAACAGCTGAGGAAGGATCAAACACAATGTTGTGATGATGTTTATGGAGATTGTCAACACCTCAAAGATTAACGCGATAAAACGGGACGAGGTTCATGGCTAGGAACGGGTGCTCGGGGCATTCGCTCCGTGACCGTCCCTTGGGGCGCGTGCACGTTCAATGCCACTACGACAGGAATAAAATTTACCTGAACTCGCAGGGCGACTCTGTGGCACTGAACGTGTTAAAATAATGTACAGTTACATTAGATACAGTACGCGCAGCATAAGTTGGCCGGAGTGAAGTTCGCCGTTTTAATGCGCAGTGGATTGTTTACGTTAAAAATTGTGTACTGCGCAACCAAACAGCTAGCTTCAGTCCGGCCAACTTATGTCGCGCGTACTGTACCTAGGTATGATGTTATGTCACTATGACATTAGAGCGTGAGTGAGCGAGTGCCACAGTGTAGCCGCTGTCCCCGCGGCCGCGCCACATACACACATCGCCATATAATAATGCAATAAAGTATCACAAATCTTTTGCACCGGACAATGACAATAAATTATTTTTCTTTTTATTAAATTAAATAAAAATAAATTACATCTGCGCGACAATGTACCGCGTACACTTAAATATAGCATGTCGTAACTAGTTGAACAATATCACATAATCGCATGTTAGCGGTGCTCGCAGGCTACGCTATGCTTTGTACTCTGGACGCTAGCTCCAGCTGATTTGGATCGGATAATCTTTGGTTACTGAACTTTATCTGCTACGCTGGCGCGAGTCGTGAACTCGTGACTGCCGCGCTCCGGAGCGCTGACGTCACGTGCAGCACCGCTGCGGCTGCATCGACGACGCCGTAATAAATAAATATTGTTATATACTTACACAAATCATTTTAACTATAATTATATCGCTTTGAAAACAAAGTGATTATTATTTATATTTATAACAGACAACAAAAATAAAGCAACAATCAATAATATCGCAGGATCCGCGCCTCGCGGCCGACCGCCGCTTACGAGTAGATCGTCATCAGGATCATCTGCGAACGAAAACCTACGCTCAGTAACAGACAGAGACAGACGGGCCGCGCGAGAGCAGCGCACGCGAGACGTCACGCACCTCCTCCAGGGACAGCGGGTTGGACTTCATCTTGGTGTCCAGGCTGCGGTATCGCTCTGCAACAACAAGCGACGTATGAGTCTGTAGCGTGCGGCGCCGTGTCCGAGCGGGAAGAGCGGGGAGAGCGGGGAGAGCGGCACGTACCGTGCGCCAGGTGCAGCCGCGCCAGCGCCATCACGTACGCCTCCTCGCTGAGCGTGGCGCCGCGCGCGAAGCGCAGCACCAGACACTCCAGCACCTTGTTGGAGGCCGTGACGCCGGCCGCCCACAGCAGCGCGCGCAGCCGGTACGACGACACGGCCGCCGAGCCGCAGCGGCGCGCGCCGCCGTGCCGCAGGAAGGCGTGCCGCCAGTACGCCAGCAGCGCCACCAGCGCGGGCACGTCGCGCGCGCGCATGCTGCCGCACAGCGCGCGGTCGCGCAGCGGCACCAGCGCGCGGCACAGCTCCAGGGACGGACGCGCGCACAGGCACGCGCGCCACACGCGCCGCAGCGCCGCGCGCAGTCCGCCCGCGTCCAGCTCCACCGGCAGCGCGCCCGCCGCGCTCAGCCGCCGCACCGCCGCGCGCACCTCCGCCTGCAACGCGACGCGACCCGCCCCGCCCCGTCAGTCGGCGGCCCCGTGCGCCGCCGGCCCCGTGCGCCGCCGGCCCCCCTGCGCCCCGCACCCGCCCACACTTACCGGTATCGAGTGCGCGTCGTCCAGGAACTCGGCCGACACGTCGCGGACGATCACGTTGTCCTCGTTCACCTCCCTGCAAGCGACACAAGCGTGACACGAGAGCGGCCGCGCGCGGGCGAGCGCGGCGGCGGCGGTCGAGCTACGCACCACACGTCGGTCTGCTCGTCGGTGAGCACGCGCAGTAGGAAAGTGGCGTCGGTGTGCGGGCGGCGAGTGTGCGGCACGACCAGGTAGCGGCCGGGCGGCAGCGTGAAGAACGTGACCACCTCGCGCGCGCGCGACTCGTGCGTCACGTCGAGCGCGCGCAGCCCGCGCAGCGCGGCGCGGCCGGGCCGGCACGCGCCCGCCGGCGGCAGCTCGTACACGGCGAAACCGATGGCGCGCAGCTTGCCGGCGGCGGCGCCCACGTCGTACTGCTGCGTCACTGACACCACCACGTGACACTTGCGCGCACCCGTCGCCTCCGAGTGCGGGATCTGCACGTGGAACTGCGGGTTGGTGGCCGTAGTGTCTGAGGACGAACAGGCATGGTGAGACATGGTGGAGGCCGAGCTGGGCAGTTGGGACGTGCTCGCACCTGTGCAGTGCGGCGGGCCGCCGGCGTTGTAACCAGTGCGCCAGCGGCGGCGCGCGAGCACGGCGCGCCAGGGCCGCTTGGCGTGTAGCGCGCGCTCCAGCAGCCAGTCGTCGGGCCCCACGTGCACCAGTTCCAACTGATCAAAATTCCGCACGAAGTCACCGAAAGACATCCTGTGATCAAAAAGAAGACGACCGGATGCTTTTTTGTTAGTTTTTGTTACAATAGACATTAGCCACTAATGTGACGTCACTGACCAGAAGTCACCGGGTCGGTCGGCTCGCGGCGCTAGCAGGTCGCGGTCGGGCGGGGCCAGCGCGCACCACTCGGCACTGTCGGGCGCCCAGGCGCCGCGCCACACGCCGCGCCCGCTCACGGCGCGCAGGCGCACGAGCGCGCCGGCGCCAGGCCCGGCCGCTCCCGTCCCGGCCGCGCCCGGCCCGGCCTCGTCGCGCACGCGCGCCAGCCCCGTGACGCAGTAGGGCTGCGCGGGCAGCAGGCCGCCGCGCGCCTGTGCCGCGCCGGCCACCAGCAGCGTGGAGCGCGGCACGGCCGAGTTGAGCACCTGGAAGGTGAGCGCGCGCGGCTGCACGCGCAGGGAGAAGCTCTGCACGATGCCGCCCGACAACTCCTGCAGCGCGCGCGCCACGCTGCCGCCGCGCAACGCCGCGTACGACCCGTACAACCTGACGTTTGCAACCTCCTCAGTCATCATGATCGGCACACATGTACACTCATGTCAACTGGTCATAAAATATATCTTGTAATGTAGCATCTGTATGGCGGTGGCCTGTATGATCTACTTATGTGCGCTATTATAATTTTCTTTTTAAATAAAAACATATATATACATTGTAATGTTATTTTTTTGTAACGTTTAATCAAACTATAATAAAGTACATCACTTACGCCTGGCAAGAGTTTTAGTTATTTAATATTATTATTTATTTAATAAATAAATAACAATAATTAACTGCTTCATTACCTACTAAGCTAATTAAGTCTAGCTCAGGACTTAGTAGTCCTGAGCGCGACTGCGAGGTCCTAAATGTCCTTGGTGGGCAGTATGTTAATGATCATGATCAAAAGTAAGTGTAAGAGTTGAACTTGAGCTAACTAGATGGCGTTGGCATCGAAATACATCGCGATATGGTTTCGTTACAACGATTTGGTCAGGGTCATGTAATTTTTCGAAAACCGGCTTCTGCTTATAGGTCAGTATACGGTGGTTTTATTTACCCGATTCGTACTAATACACTCAAGGTCAGATATAGATATTATGTATATTTTTAGGGCTCTTAAGAGTCGGCAACATATCAGCAACTCCTCTGGTGTTGCAGGTGTCCATGGGCGACGATAACTACCAACCGCCAGGTGGCTCGTCAGCTCGTTTGCCGACTTAATCCATAAAAAAAACATGGGACATAAACATACCGAACTGTGTTTAGTTTTCTATAACTCGATACACTGATAGATCATATAATTTCAGGTATTGTAATTATCTTTTCGGGATTAACAACACACATATTAAAAACCACTGTAAACCATTGTAATCGAAAGTTTATAGGTAATATAAAGTTAAAAAATGGACAGTTTCGGAAAATTGGACACTTCAAATATAAGTTGAACTCTTATTTATATGATCAATCATATTAAATAGGGCATTATAATTAGCTTAGGCTGGACGTGCATTGGTACACGACCACCTATAAAGGAGTCTGCCCATTACACTGTATCATACCATGACCGTACTAGGAAATTAGGAAGTAGAGATGCGAAAAACGGCTCATTGAAAAGAAAAGAGAGCCGTAATTAGATCATGGTCGGAAGCGAGAGCGCGTGGGAAGCCGCCGCCTCCTACTGCGAGGAAGTTATGTTGCAAATGAGGCAGCGAAAAGGGACAGAACTGTCCACCTCTCTCCCGATTCGCAGTAGATGTACCGGGCACGATAGGTATACTTAATATGGAACAAGCTAATCAATTGTCATTACAAAGTATACGCGCGTATTTGCATAGATACTTGTATAGATTGGAAAACCTTAATTTCCAATCTATACGCGATTAGTTTTACACCTTTCTTTGCGTAAAAGCCCTGTGTCGCGGGGTGTTCTTTGTAAAACAGACATAAAGTAAGACTCGTAAGTAATATCCGAACACACATCCGACACACAAATATTTTGCCTCGGGTGGTAGTAGCGAGTGCAGAATTTATTTTTTAGATTTTGCTCCGGTAATACGTCTTTCTCTTTCTTTCATTCTGTGGTATGATATTCTCACTTGGCGTAGGCCTTCTCGAGCAGCGGCAGTGTGAAGTCGTCGTGCAGCGCGGATCGCGATGCAAGCAGGCGGCGCCCAGCGGCCCCGACCCCGCGGGCCCCCGCGACACTGACCCCGCCGCCTCGCGCGCCTCCGCCCCCGCCGCGCCCCGCGCCTCCGCCCCCTTCGCGCACTGGCAGGCGGTCGTCGACCACCACCTCGCGCCACGTGCCAAACACCCAAAAGCGGAACCTTTAACGTTAGTAACGTTATACATTAACTACACTACTCAACAAAGTCTAGGGAACAAGGACATTATAGTGGTTAGTGTGGTTACTTTAAATTATTTATTTTTTGTATTAGATGTTATCCTTACATCGACATAGAAGCGTAATTTAAAGGAGTCTGCCGACTACACCGTCTCGTACCATGACCGTGCCAGGAACGTGTCAGACAAAAAAATATTCCTTGTATTGAGAAGTATGAGACTATGCCCACTAGACCGTTCCGTCACCGACCAAAACCGTCGCGTGCCATACACGGAGCGTATCGTCACCGGCAAAATATTCTCGCCGACAATTGTTGCCGCTCCGTGCATCGCATAATCTCATACTTCTCAATAAAAATATATTTTTTTAACGGACCATCAACCATACGGATATTTCAGGCGGATAAATACACGGATGCTACAGTCTCTAACACCGCTTTGTGCGGGTATGATACGCTGTTGATACGTTCTAGTGGGTATAGTAGTTCATATCGTGGTCGTTTCGGTATCTGTTACGTTCCAAGTGTTGTCATGTCATCGTATGAGACGGTGAATTGGGCAGACTCCTTTATGCACGTTTTAATTTTTTTTATTTTATAAAATTTTCCTATAAACTAAAACAGGGCAAAGTTCGGAAAAATTTGTAAAAAATTGGAACGTATGAGTGAAATTTAATATTGTAGGGTTGGCGTAGGTGTGCGTAATTAACAACACATGTAAGTCTTATATGTTATTTTATTTACCGAATTACAAAGTATGTGCATATATAGCAACCCTAATGCGAACTAAGGGGTGGAATTGCGGGGCCTTCGCACTCCCTTGTCCTCCTAGCTACCCTCGTACCTAATGGCTTGCGTGGCTGCCGGTCAGGTCGAGAATTGTCCTTGAGAGGGATCAGCGGGGCCTCCGCTCTCTAAGGTTCCTAGCGATCGAATGATGATTTGCATGAGTCTTCACGGTTTATATTGGCGACAGATTTGTATGTGTGCAGGATCTTCATTATACACATCTGTAGTAACGCTGTGACAACGTTATGTGCTAATAGATGGCGTTAGTTGTCTATGATGACTGCATTTAAATTCTATGTGACGAGTGTCTAAGGTTATTCATGGTAACCGATAGATGGCGCTTGTTACATTCTCCCCCTCTGGTGCTCGATGATCGTCCCGAGAGAGTACCAGGATTGGTTTTTAAATGGTTTTCTTCTTGGGCCTTCCTCTACGTCTTATAGGTTTGACAGGAATAGGTATAGATTCGTCAGTGTCTCGTACTTGGAACGGTGTGATTGCAGATGTGTGATATCTTCCAACAGATTGTGTCGGATCACTGAGGTCCGCGACTTCATATATTGTGGATCCAATTTTATTAATAATTTTATATGGCCCGTCCCTGCGAGGTGCCAATTTTGAAGTGTAACCCTTATCTAGATTACTGATCGGATGAGTCTCGATCAAGACTAGATCTCCTTTTTCGTATCCAGGATCTGGCCTTCGTTTTTTATTTATTATCATGCGATTTTGTTCTTGTATTCGTTCTACATTATCTTTCGCAATTTGTAAATCTATTGCCAGTTTCTTGAGAGTAGGTGTTATTTCAGCTACGAAGTTTTCTGACTGAACTATTAAACTTAAATCATGTGTTAGATCATAAGGAGTTCGAAATACTCGACCAAATGTTAAATAGGCTGGTGAATATCCGGTACTTTGACACTTAGCAGTGTTTAAAGCAAACTGTATAGCTGGCAATGTTGGTGGCCAATTTGAATGTTCACCTCTGACCATTATTGCTATCTGTGTTTTCATGTCACGATTTCTTCTTTCTACCACATTGGCTTCTGGGTGATATACTGGCGTGAGTATGTGTTCTATATTGAAACAATATGTTATCTTTTGCATTATTGCCGAAATAAATTGGGTACCGTTGTCGCTTATTAATTTTCTAGGTAAACCATATCTCATAAATATTTCATTTATTAGTATTTTAGCGCATGTTTCAGCGGTTGCTTCACGAATTGCGAATAATTCTATCCATCTTGTTGCTGTATCTTCAATTATGAAGATCCATTTTTCTTCTGTCCTTGCTTTTGGAAGTGGTCCAAATAGATCAATGGATAATACTTCAAACCTTTGGTTATTTGCTGAGGATTGGTACAATCCAGCAGGTTTCAGATTTGATGGCTTATATCGTTGGCATTCTATACAGGATTTGATGTATTGAACAACATCTTTCCTTAATCCATTCCAATAAAAATGATTTGATATACGATTTATTGTTCTGTCTACACCCATATGTCCCGCTGTAGGAAGATCATGGTAAGTTTTAAGAATGTCAATGGTCTGTAGCTTGGGTATAACTAGTTTGGGGTTTTCATCATCTTGGTCAGGTGAATATCTATACAGAATCCCATGGTGGATTAGATATCCTTTCTTAAACCATTCAACATAGTCTTCTGTATTATCTTGTTTACTTTCTAGTGCGTTGATTATTATGGCTAACTTTTCATCTTTTAATTGTTCTTCTCGAATTGATTTAGCACTTTGTTTCGGCAATTCTATTTCAATGGCACAAGCTGTGCATTCTTCTTCATAATCATTGCATGGTGGGCGCGACAGCATATCTGTCAGAACATTTGTTCGTCCGGGTGTATACTGTATTTCAAATTCGTATGGTTGTAGTTGCAGTGCCCATCTTGCTAGTCGGCCTGTTGGAGTTTTGAGGCTCATTAACCACTTCAATGGCTGATGATCGGTAACTGTTATAAACTTAGTACCTTCAATATATCCTCTGAATCGTGCCACTGCCCATACTATTGCCAGTGCTTCTTTCTCAGTTACTGTGTAATTTTTCTCTGCGGAAGTAAGTAATCTGCTAGCGTATTCCACAGGATGTTCGTCTTTGCCCTCCCCCTGCAGTAAAGCTGCACCTATAGCGAATTGACTTGCATCGGTTTTTAATACAAATGGTTAATTATTATTTGCTTGTCGAAGTACAGGGCTAGTGATTAACGCTTGTTTTATTTTATCGAATGCATTTTGTTGTTCTATTTTCCATTCCCAGCTACTATTTTTTTTTGTTAAGTTGGTTAAAGGTCTTGCAATTTCTGCGTAGTTTTGTATGAATCTTCTATACCACGAAGCTGTTTGTAGGAAAGATACCAGTTGTTTAAGGTTTGCCGGTGGTGATAGCTGCAAAATTGCTGCAGTTTTCTCAGGATCAGTTTTTATACCTTCTGGAACTATAATGTGTCCCAGGTATTTTATTTTACAACATCCAAATTTGCATTTTTCTCGGTTTGCACGTAGGTTATATTCTATCAGTTTTTTAAAGATATCTTCTAAATCATTTAAGTGATCTTTAAATGTGGATGACCTGAGGTGTAGATCATCTAAATACGCAAGTATGTACCTAGTTTTGAGACTTCTTATTAATCTATCTATTAATCGTTGAAAAGTTGCTGGAGCATTTCGTAAACCAAATGGCATTCGTTTGAATTTATATGTTCCAAATGGTGAAACAAATGCTGTTTTTTCCTGATCGTCTAAATGTACAGGTATTTGCCAGTACCCTGATTGCAGGTCTATTGTAGTCATAAAAGGCATAGCTTTTGCCTGATGCAGCAAGTCATCCATTCTTGGCAACGGATATCGATCTGGTTTTGTAATTTCATTTAAACGGCGGTAGTCTATACACACTCTGACATCTTTATCTCCTTTAGGTACAAGTATTACTGGGGCACCCCAGGGAGAATCACACTCTTCAATGACGTCGTTGCCTAACATTTCATCAATTTTAATCTTAAGTTGCTGTTGACGCAAAGGAGACATACGATATGGTTTGACTGCAATTGGTTGGTGAGATCCTGTGTGGATGCTATGTTTAATGTGAGATGTCGGCGGCCCATGTTTATTAAAAACATTTTGATATTTATTTAAAAGATTATTTAATTGAAGCCTTTCATCTATAGTTAGTAATTCACCTTCATCATGTCGTAAGTTTATATTGGGATAGTCGTCGTTGAGAAATAAATCAATAGAATAGAATTGAATAGGATTTATTGGTAAGTATTTAATACGTGGATCTTTACGTTTAAGAAAGTCTTCATTTTCGGCTCTTGGTTCACGTGGACGCGAAACTTTTGTAGGTGAGTCCAGTTTAATCAGCTTCCAGGGAATTTCTGAAGTATCTTCGTAGACTGGTGATATCAGATTGGGGGGTGTATTTGCTATCGGTGATAATAATGTCAACTCTCTTGCCCATTTCATAAACTCCGGTATGTCTTTGTCAGGCCAGTCATTATTTGACGATTCCTCTTTATTATTAAAGTCTAACTTCATTGCAAGATGTGAAGATAGCTTTAGTTTCTGATTAGTAATAGCTTGTGTTATAACTGGCTCACTTTTCAGTTGCAAGAAGTTGAATGTATGTTCTGGATCATCAATGAAAAACCAACAACGTTGTGGCAAATTTAAAATAATTCCTGCTGCTTCCAGGAAGTCTATTCCTAACAGCGTACGGGTATTTTCTTCGGTTGGCATGGCTGCCATGGTGATAGGGATGCAACGATTACCGATTGAGATTTCGGTGGTTGTGTTGAGCAGGGTGATTTCCTTTCTGCTTCCATCTGCCAAGTTTATAACAGATTGTTGTTTAGTGAAAGAGGCACCTGCCGCGGCCAATATTTTATATAATGAGGAGCCAGCGATGCTTGTCCGAGCTGCCGAGTCTAAGTACGCGTAGCCTGGTTGGTCCTTCACCTTTATTTCAATTGTAGGTATTTTGACGCCACCTTGTATAGGTATAGGTACCATTGAGTAAAAAGCTACAGGCTTGGGCGGAGTTTCTTTGTTTTTGCAATTGGTGCAATTACTTCGATAGACTCCAGGGGTGCCACATCCATAACATTTAAGAGTTACTTCGGAACTTGTACTTGTGCCTTTTTTATCTTCTTCTGATTTGCGCTTACGGCATTCTTCAAAGAGATGTCCACGCCTTCCACAAAATGTACATTTTTTTGGTTTTGGCGGAGGCGTGTTTGGGCGTGACGCTTCACGCTCCAGGTTTTCAAAATGACGGCACTTTGAAAGTAGTTCGGTGAACGTTTTCACTTCATGTCGAGGCACATTTTTTTTCATTTTATAGTTTAAAAGGCCGTAAATAAGGTCAATTTGTTCCTCTTCTTTGTATCGTTTGGTGGGTAGTTGCGCTAAAAGAGCTCGTTTTGTGCACAAAAAGGTATCAATGGGCTCACTGTCTCCTTGTTTTTTTGAAAAAATTTGCAGATATACTTCGTGAGGTTGTTTTTTGGGGGCGAATGCGCTTCGAATTAATTTTATAGCGGTGTCCCAATTCTTCGCTTCCGATTTCACACCTTGCCACCACGTTGATGCATTCTCAGTAAGGAGCAGTCCTAGACCTTCTACGGCGTCTTCATCATTAATATTTTCAATTTTCTTAAAAATTGATATGGAATTGACAAATTCTTCAACTTTTTCGTAATTTCTTACTCCGTTAAAACGGGATGAACATTTTGCGAAACTTTTGCGATTCATTTCTGAATTGATAGATGTAGAAGCCAAACTCTGAACAATACGGTTAATATGATCTTCACTTGATGATAATGTTGTCGATGCAATAGATTGTATTAACCGACTGAGTTGATCTTCATTCATAGTGACAGACGTCATTCTTCTTGACATACCCTTTCGTGTGGGTAGTTGTGGATTTTTTTTTATTTTTTTTATCAACTCGGGTGGTTGTATAAATTTACGTTGGGCGCCAATTGTAGGGTTGGCGTAGGTGTGCGTAATTAACAACACATGTAAGTCTTATATGTTATTTTATTTACCGAATTACAAAGTATGTGCATATATAGCAACCCTAATGCGAACTAAGGGGTGGAATTGCGGGGCCTTCGCACTCCCTTGTCCTCCTAGCTACCCTCGTACCTAATGGCTTGCGTGGCTGCCGGTCAGGTCGAGAATTGTCCTTGAGAGGGATCAGCGGGGCCTCCGCTCTCTAAGGTTCCTAGCGATCGAATGATGATTTGCATGAGTCTTCACGGTTTATATTGGCGACAGATTTGTATGTGTGCAGGATCTTCATTATACACATCTGTAGTAACGCTGTGACAACGTTATGTGCTAATAGATGGCGTTAGTTGTCTATGATGACTGCATTTAAATTCTATGTGACGAGTGTCTAAGGTTATTCATGGTAACCGATAGATGGCGCTTGTTACAATATGAAAAAACTATTTCAGCAAACAGATTACTTAACTTGTTTGGGAAATGGCTCTACATGCGCGTTGCGAACTAAGTATATGGTTATGAGTGCCCATCGCCCGAGTGCACATGCCCCGGAAAGGCACTAAATGCCTTGCTAGGGCTACCGTATCTTCATGTATTCATATACAGAGAGGCGGAAGCTACCATGTACAGCAATCGGGGCAAAACCTGGCTATCCAAAATGAGGACTCCATTTTGGAATCCCCAATCCTTAATTGACCTTAATTTTATGGTAGCATCCTCCTAGAAATTTGTATGCGTACGTTTACCCCGCGCGCGTAGTTTTACCCTAAGGCGTGCGTAATTTTACCCACATGTCGGGACAAGAGTTCGCATTAGGAATTTTTTAGTTTAGTTCGCATTAGGTTTTGCCTACGTAATTAAAATATATTAATTACTTAGGCAACATTTTAAATATTCTACTAATTTTATTATCTCTAACAAGGAGTCCCTATATCAATTTTCAGACCTCTGGCATCAAAATTTGCGGAAGTCTCATACAAACTTCCATCCCCTAGTTTAAGAAGTTGGGGGGTAAAACATTCAAGTTTTCGTTTCTTTTTTTGGCTTTTGCAGGTGTTTTAGTAAATCACCCTGTACAATTCCATATAACTATTAAATAAAGTTGCATATTTTAGTTCACCTGTTGCAACTAGATGGCGTTGTACCGGTCGGCTGAATCGCGGTATGGTCTCGTTACCGGCAATAGTATAAGTATTTGGACCTATATTAAATTATCTTCGATCACATAAAATTTTGGTTTTATTCACACCCTATAGGGCTTATAACCCTAATTAAGTTTGTATGAGTTTCCCATACAAACGTTTTTTTTTTATCAAACTTATACCATCTGTAAATCTTCCATGCTAGAGATCTGAAAATTGTACATGATTTTAAAAAAAACAAGTAATAAGTCTGTGTACTTGACTTATTACTTGTTTTTTTTAATTCATGTGATCTGATAGGTTTTTGATAGTGCGAGCCCTACGTACGGTCTCATCTTGGCAACATTTTACATGATTTTTTTTGTGGGATATCTTATTCAGTATAGATCTTTGAGACCGTCAAAAATAAAGAGGGTGCTCTTGACCCGAATGACCCTACTTAGAAAAGGTGGGATAACATTTTGAAAAGGTGGATGAAAATTACATTTACAATTCTTCTCTGGCTCATATAAGAATTATTATTAGACGAGTTATAGTAATGAATTATTGAGGATATATTTAGTATTATATTTTAATAACTGGGCATGTGTTTTGTTGCGTGCCGCCTATTACAACTCATTGTCGATAAGTACGTAGGTACACTAGTACAGGGATAGATATGTACAATAGCAAGTAAAATGTAGTAGATAGCGATACATGTCGAGAGGTGAGCAGTGAGCAGCCTTGTTCCGGTGAGCGGGCAATATGTGCCGTGAGAATCGGAGCGCGCGCGCACACGCACACACGCACACGCTGTGTTGTGAGTGCGTGACACACATTAATCTTTGTTACGGCAAAATGTTTGTAGTCTATTATTATGTAACGCGTAACATTACAGTGTTGACTTTTGTCTGTTTATCAGTGACATTGGTCGGCGCCACAATGAACGTCCACAGTGGTGCGGGCACAGCGGGCACAGCGGGCACAGCGGGCACACCGGGCAGGTACCTGAAGGCGCCGGTGTAGCGGCGGCGGAAGGTCTGCGGCGGCGCCACGCGGTCGAGCAGGCGCGGGGTGAGCGCGAGCGCGGCGGCGGCGCGGCACACGTGCGGCGCGCCCGCCTCGCCCGCCGCCACGCGCCACCTGCCGACCACCACGATCACTCTAAGATATAGTCTATACATACGGGTACCTACTTATCCCAATCACATTACTAAATAAAATAAGAAACATTAATTATTCAAGATAGTAAACGTATTAATGAAATGGTCAGTGAAGTTTTCATACTGCTCTTTCTTGACCCACGCGACAGCTTTACAAAAGCTGGCTAAGTAAAATAATAAAAAAATATAGGTACCCTTATGTATAAGTATTGTTATCAGAAGATAATAATAGACACATTCGTCGTCACGGCGCTATATAGGTGACAAGTAGTGTTCGCTGTGTCAGTCAGTGGTGAACTGGCGAAGTGTCGATCGGTAGTATTATTTTAAAACAAGGCGGGAATGCTGTGGCCAGCGTGGCAGTATGTTATCTCGATGGCCCGGTAACAAATCGCGAACGCGCGACACACTAAATGGGAAACTCTGTCGTAAGTATTTTTTCCTTGTTATATAAAATTTTATTTAGACTATTTGTTTATTCTTAAAGTGAAATTAATTAAGTATATGTATAAACAGAACCGGATCTCGATACCTCACAATACCTCCATGGGTCTGAAAACATTCTGAAAGTAACTTCCAACGAGATTACATTCGTAGATATTACGAATGTTCATACAAGAATGGTTGAATGAGAATGGAGTGGCTTTGAGATACGTAAACAAGCCGGTGAAATTAAAACCAACAAGACGAGGAATTATTCTGTAAGGGAGGCTTATTTTGGCAATATATTAAAATATTGAAATATTTTTAAACAATTCAACTACTAGGTATTGCAAATACGGCGGTGGGAGTCTGTGAACTTTTTGCTGCGCATTTTTCATCTACATTCACTGAACCAGTAGATATTTGTATTTGCTATCCCTAATAAAAATCACATCCGCTAGTGTAAGTAGCGAAAGCATCTTGATGCTTTACAACAGACTCCGACGTAAGGGTGGTCGCCAGCCAGTCAGACCCCGAGAGGTCCTACCACCGATTAAATTTAGATTTGTTTTCAGCACCATGTTTTCGCAAGAACGTAAGAAATCTACTCTTATCAATACCTATATAAATGATCTTTTACCAATACAATAGGTATTCTCATTTCCATTCTTGGCATATTATCTATTGACAATTATTTTTTAATGTTCAATTTTAATGTTAAGTTGTAAGTGACAAATTTACAATAAATAAGATAAGTTAAGTTTAAATAAGATAAATGTTTGTAATAGTCGAGACGTCGTAGTGTACCTAGTGTAGTCGTAGGTGACTTATATAAATAAATAACATTATCATCAATGGATTTTTTATTTCAAATCAAACCCCTTACATCCGGTGACCCTACAAGAGAATGTCGCAGAATAGGTACTACAGGCGACAGTAGTAAAACCATGAAGAAAAACCTGAAATCGATCTAGCTCACACTAAGAACAGTAATTTTTTTTTAAGTAGGTATGTAACTAGTAGTCGTAATTAATGAATTTTGGATTTTGGTAAGGTAGTTATGATGGATAGTTCGTGTTATAAATATGTAGTACAAGTAGGTAGATACCTAATATGGATTTGGTTTTGAATAATAAGAATGCTTAGGTTTATTAGATTATTATGTAAAAAGCAGTTGGGAATCACTTGGTAAATAAGGTTTTGGTTACGTAATTGGACTGATCATCCAAATGCGATTCGATTGGATTGTAGTATTTTTATTGTTTGACTAGGTACAGAAGTGAATGTTTATGAGTTTGGATTCCCGCCCCACATTGCATAACGTATCGTTGCACACAATCATTTACACCATCATCAGCCTGCTTATTATCAAACAGAATTTAATAATAACATCACTTATGTAGCCAGACCCTACTTATATTACTTATACACAAACAGTAAATACGTATGTACTCAACACACGTATGTTGGCATGTAGGCCAAGGTCACTAACTAGGTAGGTAGGTAGGTAGGTATACTGACATAAGCGCCGCGGCGCGGGACCCCCCTCCATCTTTGGATTGCTAGTATTGTTACTGAAGATTCCCTAAAGAAAAAACTCAATAATGATCGATTCACAATAATTGGTGTGGATAGACATTCGGTGTGAGTGTGACCCTCGCACCGGTATGAGCGTGCCTGATATGATCATTGAGCTCCTAATATATACTTATTATAGTATGATAGTGCTGGCTGTTCCAAAATCGCATAAGTACGTGGGTACCTAGTGTACGTACTCAGTAGGTATTACCTAATCCTATTATTTGATTTGTGCTATTAATACCTAATACTTACCTACAGATAGTAGGCTTGCGTACAAAGTTGCTACTTTTTTTTATGTGATAGGAGGGCAAACGAGCATACGGATCGCCTGATGGTAAGCGATTACCGCCGCCCATGGACACCCGCAACACCAGAGGAGTCACGAGCGCGTTGCCGACCTTTTAAAAGGGAATTGGGCCTCTGGTAACCTCACTCACTCGGCGAAACACAACGTAAGCGTTGTTTAACGCCGGTTTTCTGTGAGGCCGTGGTATCACTCCGGTCGAGCCGGCCCATTCGTGCCGAATGGGCCTACTTGCCAATATGATTAGCATTAAAGAAGTTCATATACGCTATGAAGGCGCCGAACATTGCTCAAACGACAACATAAGTCGGTTTGAACTTGTAAACTTATTTAACTGAGTACTGAGTGACTCAATATACGTCGCGGTCATAGCCCCAATTACAAAAATAATTTATTTTGTAATCACAAAAAAGCATTCATTTTTTATTTGATGTAACTACGGATTTTTGCCTTTACTTGCGCTGTCACTATAAGACCTTGCTGTTTGCGAAATTTCATGATTCTAACTCGACGAGTAGTGCCCCGACGGGTAATAGGATTTGATTATTTATTTATTAGTCAGCTTAATAATAATTTAATTTACTTGCGAATATCGAAATATGGGAAATAAATAGCTGCGTTGCTTGATTGTTTTATGGGCTCAAAAGATTGTAGACTTTTTAGAATTTCAACTTTATAGTTCCACGCGTTCCTGAGAAAAAGGGCATTGACCGACAGAAACATGGACCTATAAGGGTTCCTTTTTTCCTTTTGAGTTACAAAACCCACAGAACCGTGGGAGTTCAACAACGACGAACATTAATGCCCGGTTTCTGAAGATTCCAGTTAAAGTCTGATTAGCTATTGATTCAGCAAAAGTTAAACGTCCGATAACTGCCAATGTGTTTCTGATGCGCAAACATCCGTTCAATAAGTAATAACTAAGTAACCAATAAGCAGTTCTACAATCTGTCGCTAGATGGGTCTGTTATGAAATACATGTTAAAATTGACTTTATTGTTTTAAATTCGTCATTATTACATACCGACTCTATTTAATTTTATGGTTACACTTTTTTGGAGTTTAAATAAGTGGTATTTGTCATAAAATTTTGATAATTTCATTAATTAACTTAGGCTGAATGAAAGAAAACGTGCCATCTGTCACTCTTGACGTTAATTGTTAATGTTGACATCGACTCAATTTTCACAAGAAAAATTCAAGAAGAAGAAGATATAATATTAATTGTAACTATCTGGCAATTATTAACAAAAAATATAACATATATCTATCGATAACTTAAAATGTAACCCAAAAATTGACAGTAGGATAAGAAATGAAACTTCAAATAAAGTTATGGAATCGATAAACGGCCCAGACTTGTCAGTTAAGTTAACCTAAGTTTAAACGGAGTTTATCGTACACTGCGTTCTTCAGAAACATAATTTCGCAGGTTATCAAACCAAAAGCGCTATTGAATAGATAAACTACTGATAAAAGTTCCTCAGAAACGGGGCATAAGTCAAGCCAAAATATTTGATGTGTGATAGTTGAGTGTGTCATTAGTCTAGTGGTCCTAATCGCGGCTGCTACGTTAGAGGTCTTGGGTTCGATCCCCAGGTCGAGCAAAGTATTATTGGGTTTTTCTATGAAATTCTCAGTAGCAGCTCTGAGTGCGGATTTGCGCTCGGGTAATGGCAATAAGCTCGCCCCCTATTACATGGAACCTAAACATACCGGCGAACTGTGGGTGTGTACACCTATGCCTAACCTTTCGGGGAATACAGGCGTGATAGTATGTTATGTTATGATAGTTTACATGTAACATGTGATGTGTGGTGTGTTAGTGCGCGGGAGTGTGACGTCACCTGGCAGCGAGCTGGTCGGGCGGCTCCTCGTCGCGGTCGCTGCTGGCCGCGTCGTCGCTGTCGTGCTCGTGCTCGTGCTCGTGCTCGTGCTCGCCGTCGCCGTCGCCGCGGAACCGCGGGCGGGCGCACAGCTCCTGTACAATCGTGCGTCAAGGTGCCTCTCACTCCACACAACATCGAAGCTGATTGCGCAGTTAAGATGTGCGCGGTGTCTTGCTCGTCGACAGTTATTTTTTGATGGACACTGTCACTATCAGCGTAGTTGCTCTCTGTTTATTATAGCCACAGAGTTATAGCTGCGCTTGCGATTTTAGTTGGAAAAGGTAGATAGTACCTATAGTAGATATCTACCAAACGAGGACAATAGACGAAAGAATGCGGATCCTATCAACACCTGCAAGCATAGCAGACGCAATACAAAAACAACGTTGAGTAAGCGATGTACACTACAGCCATACATTATATGATGATGAATGAATGACAATGAACTCTATAGAAGTTATTATTCCGTGTTACACTTTTAATATTAAAGCATAATATTAATATATGGATAGCTCAATGGTCCCGCCGCGCACCGTGCAGCAGAGACTCGAGTACCGTGCGGCCAGCGACAGGACACCTGATGACCTGATGTTCCAATATAGACATCTTTAAATGGACTTGTATCAATTTGCGCCCACGGAGTCAAATTCTGAGCTGCTACTGTGGATTTCACAGAAAAACCACGGTTTTTAACAGTGTCACGCTGTGCTGGCTCGATTATGAGCACTAGATGGCGTCCGGTAGGTAGGTAATATTATTGATAGTGCGGCGTCGGGTACCGTTGGTGCGGTATCCGCGGCGCGGGCGGCGGCGGGCGGCGGCGGGCGGCGGCGGGCGGCGGCGGGCGCTATAACGGCTTGTGCGCAGGTATAACTGCCGCGGTAATATAATTACTTCCACGGTGTGACGCCGGCCGCCGCCGCCGCCGCCGCCGCCGACGCACGGCGCGGAGGACACTATTGTCGCTTAGCTTGTACTGTAGTGTCAACACCGTCACGGCGGCGCGTGGCGCGTGCAGCACTACCAACTGTAGCCGTTCAACGTTTGAACACGATTTAGTTTGAATTTAGTTTAAATAAATACAATTTAAACATATTTAAGATGTTGCTACAAGTGGCTCTTACATTTGTAGGTAATTACTAGGTATAAAATTGGTTTCAGTCCTCTCCCATTTTCGAATTATGTAGTTAGAAAATATAAAAAAATATACATATTTATATTATTGATTAGATAAAACGATCAATAAATTTTAAAACGATAGAACAGTGACTGTTTTTACGGATATGGGCGTTAATGGCCAAATTGGCCAATATGGCGGCGTTTAAATCTCCCGATTCTGTTTGCAGTTTTGAATATTTATTTTTATGATTAGGTACCTATATTAATCTATATGTCAAAGAAATATTTTTTACAGTGCGTCAATAATGATAACTATTGATTACAAAGGACATGTATAAGTATTCCCTAGTCGAGCAGTAATCGCGTAACAAACATACAAACACATACAGTCAAATTGAGAACCTCCTCCTTTTTTTAAGTGTATAAGTACTGTTACTCCGTGTACTAAGTATCAGGCAAGTAATGTTAGGTACTTATATCTTAGTTGGGTTATTTATAAAACTACATTTTATTCATTAGGTGTACTTACACTTACATAAGTTAATAAATAAAGCCCACCCTCCCGCGTCTGTCTGATACACTCAAAAACTACTAAAGATCACGCTACAACCCTTAGGAACAGGGGAAAGCGGGTGAAACCGCGTGGTACAGCTAGTTAGTGGTTACTAGGTACTAAGTTTATTAGACTTCTTTTGAAAACTCATATATGTTCGCGGTGGCTTAGAGGTCAGAGCGTCTGGTGTATCAAACCAGAAGACGCAGGTTCGAATCCTGCCCGCGATTGAATTTTTTCCTTTACTATTAAATAACTTAATAATCTTAGCATGGAAAATGCAAAAAAATCACAAAAAGATAGTTAAAAGGTAGGGTGGCATCGTACGACACTGAACTGACTGTAAAGTAAGTCGTGTCGGTTGAGAGGTAAGGTAACTTGCCTCTCATAGATGTCACCAAACGTCACCTTATGACGTAAATTCAGAATGTGAAGGCAAAATTTCAATCATGCGGGTAGGGTTTGCAGTGGCTTAGAGGTCAGAGCGTCTGGTGTATCAAACCAGAAGACGCAGGTTCGAATCCTGCCCGCGATTGAATTTTTTCCTTTACTATTAAATAACTCATATAAAGTACGTGACACGCTTATTTTCTTAAAATTTTTATGTTATTATAACTAGAGCAGTATGTAGACGTATCATTTCGTTTTCATTGGTTTATTTCAACTACAAAACACAAAAATGTTTGAGACGTTACGCACGCGCTCGCCTGTCCCATAGTGATCGCGCTCGCGCGTTGATGTCTTTTTTATGCGATATCTGAGTCACGCTTGTGCGATTCGGAGCGCCATCATTAGGTAGCTGTCCACGAGTAGCCGTACAACGCATACGCGGGCGGAAGCTAGCGAAAATAATGTCTAGAAAACAAATCATGATATAAATAGATATACATAATTATGTATGCGTCCTGTTAATATTGGATTAGGAAACGCAGATGATTACAAAATCACGAGAACATCGTGTGATGCGCGTGCGTGAGTGTGTCGTATTTGCGCAGATGTTAGCGCGTCTGCGATAGTAGGCCGCAAGGTTAGCCCATGTATTGTGGTTTCGCGGCCGTGGCAAACGTGCCAGTCGTGCCCGCGGTGTGTGTGTGCGTGTGTGTGTGTGCGTGCGAGTGTGTGTGTGTGGGTACAGACGTGCGGGCGCAGCCAGCGCAGGCCGCGCGCGAGGCGGCGGTCGCCCAGCGCGCGCCACGTGGCCGGGAAGGCCGCGTCCTCGAACAGCGCGCCCGCCGCCGCCGCTCCCGCCGCCGCCGCCGCCGAACACTCCGACCCGCTCCAGTACCTGCGCGATGACGACACAGCGCTCATCATTAGCTCCCACTACACCACCTTCTCCGTTTGATCAAATGAAGTGCGTCGACTCGTAGAGAACTGCCCTCAGTGGATACACTGAACAGTCCCTATTCAATGAATAAGTACACCGTACACCTGCCTCCCTCGTGTAGTCGTGTCAATTAACACTGATACAATCTATCAACTAAGACATATTAAGTATGTATGACTGCCCCATTAGTCTAGTGGTCCCTAACGCGACTGCTACGCTGGAGGTCCTAGGTTCGATCCCCAGGTCGAGCAAAATTTTATTGGGTTTTTCTATGAAATTCTCAGTAGCGGCTCGAAGTCTGGATTTGTGCCCGGTTAATGCCAATAATCTCGCCCCCTATTACATGGGACCTAAACATACCGGCGAACTATGGGTGTACATTGGTACACTTCTGCCTAACCGTACGGGGCAGGCGTGATGGTATGTGTTTATGTTTATTAAATATGTATGACATGAAGTAGTTTTTGAAAAGTAGACTATAACATAATATTTGGGGACACGGCAGTGCCCCCGCCAAGTCGAGTAAAACATCAGGTCAGTACAATCCTTTTCTCGAAGCGATTTGCGGCACTTTTGAGCCCCCTGTATCTTCGTTGTGGGTAAAGCGGAAAGTCTGTATATGTAGTTACCCAGAGTACCCATTGAATATACCTCTACCCCCAAATTACAAGGTTATACTAATATTTTGTGACGGGCTACTTATCTCAAGTCAAAAGTCCCTATTTTGTTACTGACGCACTCACTGATCATCAATATTCTAAGGTACTTCTAGCAGACCCATAAACTTGAAATTTTGCATGTGGTTAGTGTTAAGTATCGATAGAACACAAAAAATATATATAAAAAGAAACATCTCGCGTACACCACAAGTAAAATATCACCCAGGTGTCCTTATAAACAATGCCTTCAAAAGTTTAATATGAGTACTTTGCGAGAACGAAGAAAGTTACAAGATATGATGATAGATGAACATATAAGATTGTAGTGAACTTATTACGCGCATAGCTTTGAATGTACCCTATCAAAGTTAGTTAAATAATATCTAGGTATAGATATTCTTTAACTAACTTATATCACATTCATCCTTCCCAGACCAATATCGGAATGAACTCACCGCTCAACAGTTAGCAGAGAGATGAATTCATTCACGAAATCTGTACGTAACGGATGCCGACATATACTATGACTGTTTTAACTCGTTTATGTCCAAAATCTTGAAGTCACTCAAAACAGGATAAAGCAAAATCTATTTTATAAATAACATACCATCATAACATACCATCACGCCTGTATTCCCCGAAGGGTTAGGCAGAGGCGTACTTAATGTACACCCACAGTTCGCCGGTATGTTTAGGTCCCATGTTATAGGGGGCGAGCCTATAGCCATTCACCGGGCACAAATCCAGACTCCGAGCTGCTACTATTTCATAGAAAAACTCAATAACACTTTGCTCGACCTGGGGATCGAACCCAGGACCTCTAGTGTAGCAGTCGCGCTTGGGACCACTAGACCAATGAGGCAATCATGTATTTTATAAATACTTATTCTAATACTGGCTTTATCTATCTATACTTATAATAAATCTGTAGAGAGGTCAATTCTGTACATGAAATATATTTCCAAAATAACTATCAGCGGGTGGTTAGTGATCGATACTGACGCCAAAAATGCAACCAGTAAAATTTTTGTCTGTCTGTCTGTCTGTCTGTATGTTCGTTATAGAAACAAAAACCACTCGACGGATTTCAACGAAACTTGGTACAATTGTTCTTCATACTCCTGGGCAGGTTATAGTATACTTTTCATCACGCTACGATCAATAGGAGCAGAGCAGTGAAGGGAAATGTTGGGAAAACAGGAGAACTTACTCCATTTTTTAAGCTTCCGTCGCGTGTGCAGCCTTAATGGTTAAAGCTACACAGAAATCATGTATGACGGAAATGTTCTCCTTAAAATTATATAAAAAATATTCCACGACAGCAAATGTCTATCTTTTATGGTTGACTCACAATAACACGTGTAACTCCCGATAGCTTAGCAGTTCGGAGCTTTCTGATTATATTTGTCTACTCTTACGTTAGGTGACTGACTGACTGACATAGTGATCTATCAACGCACAGCCCAAACCACAGGTTATAGTATACTTTTCATCACGCTACGATCAATAGGAGCAGAGCAGTGGGAAATGTTGGGAAAATGAGTGAAATTCATGGGAAAAATTTCAAGCTATAAAACATCACGCTACAACCCTTAGGAACGGGGCAACGCAGGTGAAACCACGGGCAAAGAACTAGGGAACAAAGTAACTATTCCACGCGGACGAAGGCGCTGGCAAAAGCTAGTTTGTACTATTTGCATAATTTAGTGAATGTTGGTTAACCCGTAATTGGCTAGTATGTAAGTCCAATAATGTAATGAATTTATACATACAATATTATATTGTATGCACAATCTACACACCTACACCTTTATAAATAAATCAAAAATAGAAAGGTTTTTATGCAATGCAATTGTTTGGACTCACGTGGACACAATCATATCAAAAGTGGCTAAATAATTTGGATTTATTATCCGGCGCTCTAAGTCTTTTAAAAATTTAATTGTACTTTTGTAAGAACCCAGCTAGAATACGCATCAGAAATTTTGAATCCTTGCTACCAAAAATATATTAAACGAATCGAAAATATTCAACAAAGGTTTATTATTTTTTTTGTGTTTCCACCGAATAAGTCCATATCATTCCAATAATACCTCGTACTTTGTAAAAAGTATCACTATTTCCTTCTGGCAACTCGTCGTCAGATCTCAGACTGAGTCTTTCTGCTAAAGATCTTCAAAAATGGCATAGACTTTTTTTATGGGAAAGGCGCCCATGGACACCCGCAACACCAGAGGAGTCACAAGTGCGTTGCTGACCTTTTAAAAGAGGATTAGGCCTTCGGTATCTCACCCACTCGGCAAAATACAACGTAAGCGTTGTTTCACGCCGATTTTCGCAAAAACTTGCAGACCTTCAGTATCAATTGTGAATTTCACAACCTTAATACTAGGAAAAAAAATTGCCTAATATTGGTGTATAAGAGGGCTTGTATAGTTAGAGGTTTGGTTCTACATGAGATCTTACAACTTTTTATGGTAAAATGATGGTGTTGCGATATTTGGCATTTTTTACATTTTATGCTTTGATGGGATATTGCAATGATATAATACTATTTTTAACTTTATAATGTCATTGGGATATTGCTTATAAATGTAGAATGATCATTGACGTAAGTAATATTAATTACATATTTATTTTTTACTGTAATACCCAATTAATAGGTAGGTATAAAGGTGTTATCAAAACTCCACTGTTGGAGTTCGTCGGGGATCGACCGGTTGCACAGATCACCGCATTGTACGAGGGCGACGTCGGTCGGCGTGTGCACTCGGTCGCCACTACTCGCCAGTCGGCACTCACCGTGACAGTGCGGAGTGGCGGCCGTCGCAGAGTGCGCCCGCGCCGCCCCCGCCGCCCCCGCCTCCCGCGCCGTTGTACCCGTCTGCAACACCACAACACTATTTAGCTAAGAAACTTGCCGTTCATTATAAACACAATTTAGTTGTTAGGCCTCATTAGTCTAGTAGTCCTAACTGACTGCTGCGCTCGAGGTATTGGATTCGATTCCCAGTTTTTTCTATGAAATTTTTAGTTGCTGCTCAGAGCTGCTCGGTTCTGTGCCCGGTTAATGGCAAAGTCAAAGTCAAAATATTTTATTTCAACAAGACCACTAGTATAGGTGATTACTTTTGAAAAAACTAGATGCACGGTTCCAAAATGTGGGTCTTATTGAGAAGAGCCGGCAAGAAACTCCATAGATACTCATAAAAAACAAAAACATTATTACGATATTAAGCTTTACAACTTTGTTTTAGTTGCTGAGAATTATGCAGTTTGATGTGTAAGATTTATTCATGACTAGCGAGCCCGGCAAATTAATTGTGGTCGGCACAGCATGTCCTCTTCTTCCATTCATCATTTATTCGTTTAGGTGCTGAACCAGGATCCAACCAACTTGTTGAGCGCTTGCGATTGTCAAACAGAATCCATTTTTCGTCGCAGGTACCTGTTGAGCAGTGCAAGGCACGTCTCGACGCGTACTTCGCGCTGGCGATCATTGAGTTCATGGGGCACCTATTTGTGAAGCTTTGTTACCTTGGTTCATTTTTCAGGTCGAAATTTCCAGAACGGAAGCGGGCAACTCAATAACAGGCGGTGCGTTGGTTTGTAGAGTTAGCTCCGTAATCGTCTTTGATATTGCATGCCGCGTTGCAACAGTATTCATATTACTTAATTACCGTATTTTTTAACGAATTTTTAACGTATTCATGATGACGAAAAAGATTCAAATGCGATGCAAACATAACTACTTAACACTAAACAAATGACTACTTTTGGAAAAATAATTCAATTATTAGCCAAACAAAAATTATTTTGATTTGAAATTTACGGCTAGTACGAGTACTGCAGAACGGCAATTTCATAGGTAAACACCTATTATTATTAGTCTTCAGCTACGCCTATTGAGCTTTTAGAAACGCCATTGCAGTCTCAGAGTATACGGATGGAGTAGTCGTACAATGAGAGACCAGCGTATAGTGGTAATGTAGGTAATGTATAGTTTGATGTATAGCCGTGCGTACACTGACGTCATGAGGCGAGCGCGGAGCGGTGAGCCGCGATCACATAAGGTGTAGGTACCTGTACACGACATTGTCATTACAGTCGCTGCAGTTACCAAATGAGTAAAGAAACCGGAGATAAAGTTTTATACAACTGCGCGCTGTGATAGGGATCGCCCTAGCCGTGAGAACTGGCGCGATGGCGCCCTGGCGGGCACTCTACCTAAGTGTTATTCATTACAATTAGAAAGGTGACATGGAATATTTTTATGATTTATGTTTTTGTTTGAGTTGATTTTTATCGTAGTCGAATTTTAGTTTTTTCTTTAATTTTTAATCACTGTAGAAATCGTTGTTGTATAACATAGGAGGATGAGTAGTTGATAAGTAATAGTAAGGTACTAACTTGCGTGGCCGTTGGTCTTGGGCGCGTGTCCATTGAGTGCAGTGTAGACGTCAGGCGGGAGTGCGGGCGGCGGGGGGGACGGGGCCTCGGGCGCCGCGCGCGTGCGCATGAACTTCCTCATGGCGGTACACTACTCCGCTCCGCATCGCACGCCGCGTATCGTCGCCTCACGCCGCGTATCGTGGCCACGAACTGGGTGGCGCCGCCTTTTGCTGTTCGCTACACACAGACATACGCATAACTCAATTGGATCCCTATCATCATTATTATTAAGTATCCATACTAGATTTTAAGAGGGTACATTATTGTATTAAGCAGATCGCATGGTCGGCTTCTAACTAAAGCGTAGTAGTAGCAGCTACCCACATCATACGTTTGTTTGTAATTAACTCTACCATGCACCGCTAATAAGTAGAGATCCTGCTCATGTTTCGATTTGGTCCAATTAGGCTAGAATACTAAATGACTGATAGATTACCTATGTATTAGTTATGGTCTCCATAGTTCTAATGTTAACCATACAAAGTTGACAAAATAAAATTACAATTGGGTCAAACCACCGTATTTCTAGGCATCACTTTAGATTCTAAACTTCAGTGGGGCCCACAAATAGATAAGTTGTCGAAAAGGCTCAGCTCTGCAGCATACGCCGTGCAAGAAATTCGTAGTTTGACTGATGTAGATACAGCTTGTTTAGTTTGTTTTAGTTATTTTCATAGTGTGATGTCGTACGGTATTCTGTTGTGGGGGAATGCGGCTGACATATTAAGCAGAAACTGTGTCGTAAGGGTTCCCATACTGTGAAAGATTACCTACCTAGGTATATAGATGACAAAAATGTTTGGGTTTAAGCTGCTCTAATGAGCGGGGTTATTGAATTTGTAATGGTACACTTGTGGCATTTCTGTAATTATTATATTTTTTAGAGTCTGACATTGTAATGATAAATTTATTTCAATTGATTATAATAGTAGTGATAAAATTATTATTACACTGAAATACAATGTTTGCGATGTTTGCGTGATCCAGTTTAATTTAATTTAATTTAAGCAATAATTTATAAAGAAAATATAAATGTGGTATGCAGGCTAATTACTAACATACAAACTGCTTTAAAGTGTTTTACTGGTGGGTATGAGCATTTCTTGTTGCCAATGCAAATGTTCCACTCTTCTGGTCGATGTCGTGCGACGGTTTGTCTGGCTCCCTAGATTAGGGTCGAGCTACACAATGACTGATGCATGCGTGTCGTCAGCTGGCACTGATCTACTCAAAGCCGCTATGGCTCTTTCTTCGTAAGGTACAGTTACATTACAGACACTACCATGTCTACACTTTAAAAGAGACCATGATTATCTGAGATTGTTTTGGTGTTAGTTATTTTTGCTTGAACACATAAGTGATTTGACGTGTGCGGCAGTTAGCAAAGCCTAACTTCAGACGCGCATTGTTATTTCGGGGGTAAGTAGGTAGGTACTGTAGACAGAGTTAGGTAGATACTGGTTTCTGACACTTACGCGAATATTAGACATGGAAATAAAACTACTTTTTACGGATTTTATCGCGTTGTATTGATATTATTTGATTCCCGACGTTTCGGATCCTTTACAGCATCCATGGTCACGGGTAGACTAAGTTGTTGGACGTCTTAATGTTACAATTACTAACAGCTACCTTACATTTTTGTTAATTATTGGCGATCCGATTCACGCAGAACGAGCTCACCGTATCCTTCGGTCTTGCAGTTTTGGACTTGGATTTTGATTTTATGGAATCTATAATGGGGTTCCAAGCAAGTGGTAAGACCCAGCCATCTTCTCTATTGAAATTTGGATGTTTTTTAATTTCAATAGCCTCACGGATCATCCTGGGAAGGAATCGGTTTTCTTTTGCGAGGACTTGTGGTTTATCAAATCTGATGTAGTGCTGGGCCTTGTCTAGAGTATGTTCACAAACTGCTGACTTCTTGAAACGGCGGTGTTTGACATCAGCGATGTGTTCTTTTACGCGGGTCCCTATACTTGTTTTAGTTTGGCCTATGTAAGAGAGACCGCAATCACAATCTAGCAATAATTAACAAAAATGTAAGGTAGCTGTTAGTAATTGTAACATTAAGACGTCCAACAACTTAGTCTACCCGTGACCATGGATGCTGTAAAGGATCCGAAACGTCGGGAATCAAATAATATCAATACAACGCGATAAAATCCGCAAAAAGTAGTTTTATTTCAGAGTTAGGTAGAATTCAGATTATAAGGTAAGAACCTTCCTATAATATTCTTGGCTAGCATTTTAATTATATACCAGACAGAGAGCGTAGTAAGTAAGTACTTTAGGTAGGTAGGTAGGTACTTATACCGAGAGATGACGTCATGTATAGGGGTTCACAAACATCACGTCACACACACATACCTCCTACATTTGTAATTAATTATAATATGTACCTACAAATTTGTACGGAGCCCTCGGTGGGCGAGTCCGACTCGTTCTTGCTCGGTTTTTCTATTTTTTTGGGGTGTATATGTATTTCTTGCATATCAGAGGTGCCTTTGTTCATAGCCCACTTTCTGTCTTTGCCTTTTTTCTTTGTTGGTTTAGTTTGTATGGGAAAACCTTTAGATTCAATTCCCTAATTTAAAGAGTAGGGGATGATTTACTAAAAACCCTAAAATTGGTATTTTTTTATTTGCTAGCTACAACCCGCGGTTTCATTTACGTCCAAAAACGATAAAAACTCTGGCCTGAGTATGTCCTTCCTCAGGATGCAACCTATCTCATTGCCTAATTTTATCGAAATCCCTTCAACAAATAAACAGAGAGTTACTTTCGCATTTTGCAATACTGTTATCCGCGGTTTCATTGCATCCCAAAGCACTTTTTAAGACAACGGTAGGTAGTATCTTTATGGATAAATTTATTTTGCCAAGATTTTTTTATGGGATAGGAGGGCAAGCGAGCAGACGGATCGCCTGATGGTAAGCGATTACCGCCGCCCATGGACACCATACTATAGGAGTCACAAGTGCGTTGCCGACACTTTAAAAGGGGATTGCGGCTTCGGCGCGGCGTGAAAAGGTAACAGACAGACAGTTACTTTCGTTCGTCATCACTGCATATCTAAGTTATACCAATTACCGATTCGTAAGGGGACCCGAAACTAAATCCTTTATTATTTGTCCCCTCATAGCGGGGTAATTAAAACACTATTAGGTATTTATATATTATGATAAACCGACCTTTGACATTGATAATATAATTGGAAAACAACATTTTTTTTGTAAGTTTATCCCCCCCCCCCCCCTACTGACTGTAAAATAAAGATATTTATGTAACATACCCCTAAAATCTGCCGCCCTAGGCTCCAGCCTACTCAGCCTGCTGGTGAATCCACCACTGGTTTGTACACTGAAGTTTTTAATCAAATTTGGTATCCTAAACACATAGTCATAAATTGGACATAAGTACAAAACAATTAGGGAACATATAAATATAGTGATAAAAACTAAGTATTTCAACATTAGAAGACTTTCTTATTAAGTAGGTATACGTTGCAATAAATAGTTTTTAATTGAATTAAGATTTTGAAATAAAACTACTTTTTACGGATTTTATCGCGTTGTATTGTTTTATTTCAATGTCTAATATTCGCGTAAGTGTCAGAAACTACTTAGTATGAATTACGGTTTTCCTTTGCAACTCAAGATCTTAAAAAATAAACAGACATAGAGAAAATACATACAAACAAACAGACAGACGGACATCAATTCCAAAAACCATTAATTCGGCTCCAGTGTCTTCTTCACCTATTTTTTGACAATTATCTTGCAATAAAAGACACGACTTAGACTTATTTATTATATGTAACTATGGATAACATAGAGTCCCTGTATGAATTTTCAGACGCATCTCGCATCATTTGCGGAAGTCTCATACAAACTTCCATCCTCTAGTTTAAGGGGTTGGGGGGTAAAAATTCCGAGTTTTCGATTTTTTTTGTTGTTTGTATATTTATTTGTTGTGTTTTCTAGGATTTCAGGAAGTACCCTAAGAATGTTGATGATCATCAGTGTATGAGTATTACTTAATAAAATCTAAAGTATTAAGAGCTATGTAATTGAAATTTTATATATTTAATAAGTCCACTATTAACGTCATATCCCGAGAATTTGGTTATTTGAAATAATCCAAACCCAAGTTATGAGAGTTTAAAAAAACGACGAAGCAAAAGAGATAAAGTAGGTAAAGGTAGGTACAGTGTACTGTCTGTGTGTCTTGGCACATTACACTCTGACACGCCACTACACCGACGAACTGCCGGATATAAGCCTCGGCGAGATCGTCTTGGCTTTAATACAGACAGGATAACTTTAGAACTCGTAACATAATCAACCCCATACTGTCCCACTGCTGGGCACGGGTCTCCTCGCAGAATGAGAGGGATTAGGCTATAGTCCACCACGCTAGCCTAATGCGGGTTGGCAGACTTGACACGCGCCGTCGAGAAAATCTCTCAGGCATGCAGGTTTCCTCACGATGTTTTCCTTCAGCGTTTAAGCGATAATGAACTATTAATGAATGAAAAACATGACTTCGGAAAGCAAAACACAACGTAAGCGTTGTTTAACGCCGGTTTTCTGGAAGGGCATGAACCTGGGCTATTCTGAAATCCTTACAGTTATGCCAAGTGGACTATCGTTACGTCAAGGTGCTGAAATTTCTCTATGAATCTGCCTTTACGAATGTCCAAGTATAGGTGCAACAGTCAAAACCCGTCCAATTGTGCAGAGGTGTGACACAGGGAGACTGTTCATATCTCTGAAACTGTTCTTCCATTGCTATGCAAAGAATTGTTTAAGACGTCGGACTAACGGCGATTACATCTCGCACGTACGATTCGCAGACGACATAGTTCTAATTGCAGAGTCGCTAGAGGAGTTGCAACAACAACTGGTCAGCTGACCAGTATTTGCAAAGTCTAGGTCTTAACTACTCTTAACATGAATCATGTCAAGACCTAGGCTTTCCAAAGTCATGTTCAATGACGACATTGGTCTGAGACCTATTGCTGTAAATGGTCATCGATATAAAGGTTGCTGGCGGAAGTTGGATGCGACAAGCCGAGGACGGGGTGAAATAGACTCTGATACAGGCTGATGATATACTATACCATCATCATCAACTATATCGTCAGCAAATCGCAGGTATGATAATATGTCGGGATACTCGTGACAGTTACGTCACGAGTACGGCATTCATTTAGGTGTTAGATTACTGACAGCTTACAAAGTCAAAGTCAAAATGTTTTATTTCAATTAGACCAAAATAGGTACTTTTGAAAAGTCAAAACTAGTTGCACGATTCAAAACAGTAGGGCTTATGGAGAAGAGCCGGCAAGAAACTTCATAGATACTCTTTGTAAAAAAAACGTGATTACAATATTAAGCTTTACAATAACTTTGTTTTAAATAGTTGCTGAGAATAATGCAGTTAATTGTGTGAGATTTATTTATTATACTTTTAAAAAAGAAGGATTGCCACAGCAAGTAAGAGCTGACCAGCCCCGACAGACAGCACCCGTTCACGAACATGACGTGTGCATCGGCGTGGTTCGACTCGACCATATTGTAGGTCATAAAATGACCCGACACACAACGCCTCCATCAGCAGGACGTATAAGTTGCACTTTTGTTAATTATTTGCAATTAGATTCCAGGTGAGCTCATCCTTTCTTTTTAGTCTTGCAGTTTTAAGTTGGATTTAGTATTAAATTAAATCTAAGCCGAATACGCCAGATTGGGCCAATTTAATGGCGTTCCAAGCACGCTGTAAGTTCCAGGCATCTTCTCTATTGAAATTTGGATGTCTAATTTCTATAGCCTCTCAAATCATCCTGGGCAGGAATCGGCTTTCTTTTGCAAGGACTTGCAATCGGCTATCTTTTGTAAGGAAATGTCTATCAAATCTGATGTTGTGCTGGGCCTTGTCGGGGATAGATATACTTAGTTTACCAAGTGACTTCCTGAAATGGCGATGTTTGAGATCAGCGATGTGTTCTTTTTCACATCATGTAGAAGTACCAATATAACACTTGATAGGAAGTAAAAACTGAGTACTGACGAGGTACTGACTGATATTATTCAGAGGCTTGAAGTAAGTTTTGATTGGAGCACAATTCAAGGTATAGTTAATTTTATATCTGTTTAATATTCGCGTAAGAGTCAAAAACCAGAAATCAATATTTAACATTTTTGATACTATAATTATGTCGCCGACGTTTTCCAACTGAATGCAAATTGTCGTCTCTGGAATCAACGTTCCTTTTAAGTTCAGACTTATTTGTATCAAATATGTGAGTGAGAGATCTCGCGTAATAAGTCGAGATCGAGATTGGTTGATTTATAATCGCGCTCGATAATCTGGCGAGATGTGGAATAATTTCGACAATATCAAGATTTCGCCAATTTTTCAAAACAATAAATGCAAATCTCAGAATGATCAAGTGTTGATCATGATAAATGCGGTAATTTACATTTATTTTTAAAGATGCTTAAATTCAATAAAAAGGAAATCTACACTCTCTTACGGTATTGCAGTTAATACCAAATTAATTGGACCTTGAAGGAAAACAGAAACACATATCGCATCAAATCAGCACACATACGTGCACAACAGATTTATTAATTATTTTGGAAATTACTTCTGAAGAAGCATAGCGTACTTAAGTTCTCAAATCTCAATAACCTAGCCCGCAACTAAAAAGCCTGCACGCTGCACGGCCTCAACGCTATTTAGGACACCGGCGAGCAGGCTGTTTTACGCGAATATCAGTTCCCTCTTCACTGTACTCGTAAAAATAAAAACAAATATATTGCGGTCGCGTAGTTTTCAAGAACGAGAGTGCTTTCCCCTTAGATTTAATTTTGCCCAGAAACCCTAGTGGTGACCTCTCGCTTCCGGTCGTAAACATAAAAGATAATGTCTTCACTGGCTTAAACTGTTACTTCATAATCATGTGTTTTTTTTGTAATATTAAACAATTACATACATACTGCTGTCTCACAATTTTTTAATACCTAACTCCAGGTCAACTTGTAAGCAATAGGTAATATTCCTCATGTGTAAATAACTGTTTTGTTTCTTAAATAAATAAAAATAAAAAAAGTAATTCGGTCCATGGTCGGGGGCCCGGATGCTGGACCGCAGGCTTTCATGGTCGTGGTGAATGTCACCAATCCCATGGCCGTGACAACAGGGCAAATTAAATTCTCCAGGTGGCAGACGATCCACGGGGATTTACTGTATTATAAAAAAGTATTGTTGCAAAAACACGAGTATACCTAAGTATCGTACTTATGATGTTGTTAAAAACGATCATATTCTTATTAACATCTGTCCTATTGTGACCAAAACCGAAATAAGTGAAATAAATTAAGTACTATCTTTACTTATTTTATTTTTTTGTAACGCAACCAAGTTTACTTTTGGATGTCTACAATTATTGCACGACATAAAACTCTCTTCTACATTCCCTCGGCTACGATCAATTATTGTATGAATAAAATTATGGTCTTTTATTATGAGACCTGGTCGTTCATATAACAGTTTATTAACTCGTAAAATGTGAATTTGACCTTTTTCACCTCCGCCTACATTCGGAAAAAAACATGCTAGTATCTGATGCATGCTAGTGCTAGATGCTACTTCTTAAGATTTTCATTTTAAATGTAGCTACCTATCTAATTACAGTGGCGGACTAACTAGGGCGAAAGTGGCGGTGCGCCCCGGGCCCCAGTTCTGGTAGCCCCAAAATCTGGAGAAGTCCTTTTTGGTCAAATTACTAGCAGACTCATGGTTGTATTTGATTTGTTTACACCTTCTATAGGACAGAACAAACTTTGTCTCCGCCCCGGGCCCCTGAGGGGCTTTATCCGCCACTGTTTTATAATAAAAATATTCACGTTTTTAAGTAGGTACTTATTTCAAGTCCGTTGTAAAATAGGCAATTTTTTTTTACCATTAAAGTGTCAAACAAACATACGGCCCGCCGGATGGTAAGCGGTTACCGTAGCCTATGGACGCTTGCAACACGAGGGGTATCAGTCGCGCGTTGCCGACCATGTAAATTTAGGAGGAATAGTTGGGCTGGCAGCATAGCACCACCGGTCCCCCCACACTGCCAACACAATGCTTCCTCGCGGAGCTCTGGCGACCTTGCTCACCGTTAGGAACACAACATAGCACGGATCTTTGTTGTTTGGCTGCGATTTTCTGAAAGGTGGAGATACTTCCCCAGCCGAGCAGCTCCAATTGTGATTATGTCTCCTTTAATTTATTTATTTATTTATTTATTTATGCTTCTTGTACAGAAGTGTACAAAGGCGGTCTTAATGCCTTAGGCATTTTCTACCAGACGACCTTAGGGTGGTGCAGAGACGATCATGGTAGATGCACTAAAAGAGTAGAAGTGAAATGTGTGATTTGAAGACTTACCAAAACTATAAACTTACACAATATATACATTACATAAATATTTATTATATATATATATATACAATATAAAATAACATAAAATACAATACATATATACTATACATATATACAATACACAATAGATATAAAAAGAAAAGTCAGTGTCGAGATGAATCTAACAGCGTTTTATCCAGCAAGTATTTGCGCACACAAGTTTTAAACGATTGCCGGCTGTTTATCATTCTGATTTCAAGGGGGAGAGCATTCCATAACAGTATTGATTGGACGAAGAAGGTAGAATGTATAAAGTCAGAGTGGTGAGAAGGACATCGAAGAAGACGATTATTAGTTGAACGAAGATGTTTATTGTGGAAGGAAGTAATATACTGAAAATGAGATGATAAGTACGATGGAGAATTAGGAGAAAATAGTATAGAATAAAGAGTAGTCAGCGCCCTCAGATTTCTTCGTTGGCGAATGGGCAACCATTTCAATTTTATTTTTTAATATGTATGTGGAAAATGTTTTGTTACAACTTAAATTATTGTTAAAACTTCTTGTCATATTGTAGGTAAAACATACCATCACGTCTGTATTCCCCGATGGGTTAGGCAGAGGTGTACTTAATGTAATTACACCTACAGTTCGCCTGGTATGCTTAGGTCCCATGTTATAGGGGGCGAGCCTATAGCCATTAATCGGGCACAAATTCAGACTCCGAGCTGTTAGTGTAAGCTAGTGTAGGTAATCTGTTGGTTTCCCAAATACAATAAAAAGACTAGGAAGAATATTAGGAGAAGGAAAGAAAGAATATTTACTAGGTAGGTACTTATTTTATTAGAATATTGAATTTAAAACTGTTTTACATACCTACTTATTTACCTGGTGGAAATTTTGCAATTATAAGCAGGAGATATGTAGGTACTTGTTCCATCCAGGGCCGTCTTTAACATATTGGAGTCCAAGGGCACTTTGGGATAATGGGGTCCCTACGACAATGACGTCAGGGGACTATTTTATAAACAAATGCAAAAAAAACCATAGGGGAGGGAAATAGGAGGCCCCCTTGTATCCCGGGGCCCTGGGCACTTGCCCATAGTGCCCAATGCAAAAGAGAGAGGACGGGAAAACATATTGTTATAATTTGAATATGTAATCAGCACTAAGTAACGAGGTATGTTTTTCATAAGTACCTGCCTACTTGTCATGCTGAGTAGCTACGGCAGTCTGTTTAATTGGGTCAGCGAAATCCGTTGGCTGCTTTCAATTTATTACAATTCAAATACGTAAGTAGGTACTTGGGTATCTATATGAATAGCGGTTCTTAAACATGTAAGGGCATGGAACACGTACCTACTTACCTCTCTACTTATTTTAAGAAATGTCTTTCATCTAATGTTACAAAGAAACCTTAACAGTAAAAAATCGGCGTGGATCCATGCTCTTATCCAAAGAATGTAGTTTAGGAATTGCTGTTCTAGCCATCACATGATCATTGGTCACATCCACGATTTAAAGTGGTGAAGTGGTAGGTACGTACCTATCTACACTAGGTATATAAAAGTAACGCACACATTAGTGATGCTTGAGCAATGAGCACATTTCACATAACTGTTGGTAACTGGGTAAATGGTTTCAATCTGTGAATGATAAAACAGTAAGCTTAGGCCATAGCTGCAGTTAAGTAAGTAGGTTGAAAATAGTAATGGTTCCAAGCAAAGGAGTCTAGTGTATACGGGTGAGGCACATACACGCACGGTGGGTACGTCGTGTCCCGCAGCTCACAGCTGTATTCCGTTAGAGGCGGCGGCGGCGGCGGTCGGGCACCACACAAGCATACACACTCACAGAAAACGACACGACACGACACGACACGTCTGACGTCGCGTACGGACTCACTGAGCACGAACACTGCTGGCGAGCGCCGGCCGCCGACTGCCGAACTCTGCCGATTGCGGCGCGAGCGCATCACAGCGCATGCACTGACAACACAAACTGACAACCGACTGACTGTAAGTGCGGTTCGGGCGCGGTTATGTTATTACAGTGCAAAGAGTAGGTACTTATAGTAATTTATAGGAAATTACGATGGTTCAATCAACTTCAGTAAAAATAAAATAACTATGCTGAACTCAGAACTGTGTATGTCAGAAGCTGTATACCTGTACACACAAGTGGTGTTGCACTGATAAAACACTGAAAAGTAATCTGTGCACTTCTCTGAAAAAGAACACCTTACTCAAACTCTCAACTGACTCGCATTTATTCGCAGTCTAGTTTCATTCAAAGCAAATATGATCACAGACTCACAGATAACAAATAACAATTTTTAATATATTTTGATACTTACTAGTATCTAATACTTTTGATATGACGCGGAAATACTGATTAATTTTAAATGTTGTAAGAATGAAAAACATGATTGGTGATTCATTTTTATTTATTTACTAAAACTTTGTACGTTAATCTATAAAGTGATAACAGTACTTATGTAGGTATACTTACACGGTGTAACTGAATAAGCGCAACACCTCAAACACGCTAATTAAAATATCGAGTACATAATTATAATCTATACACATAAAACAAAGTCGGGTTAGTTGCACCATTTATAACCTAAAGTATTAAAACATCGTGTAGCGGGTAGGGGTAGCGGGTAACGGGTAGCGGGTAGGAGTAGCGAGTAGGGTAGCGAGTAGGGGTAGCGGGTAGCGGGTAGGGGTAGCGGGTAGCGGGTAGGGGTAGCGGGTAGGGGTAGCGGGTAACGGGTAGCGGGTAGGAGTACTAGGAGTAGCGGGTAGGGTAGCGGGTAGCGAGTAGGGGTAGCGGGTAGCGGGTAGAGGTAGCGGGTAGGGGTAGCGGGTAGCGGGTAGGAGTAGCGGGTAGGGGTAGCGGGTAGCGGGTAGCCGGTAGAAGTAGCGGGTAGGGGTAGCGGGCAGGGGTAGCGGGTAGGGGTAGCCGGTAGGGGTGCGGATAGGGGTAGCGGGTAACGGGTAGGGGTAGCGAGTAGGGGTAGGGGTAGCGGTAGCGGGTAGCTGGTAGGGACGCAGCAGCGGCGGCGCCATCCTCCTGCCTACTCCGGCGGCACTTTTTATCTGGCTCCTTCATAAGACTCATAATACGGTCGCGAGAGTGAGGTAAGAATAATGGATTACTTTTTAGTAGTTGTGTAGGCGAGTGAGTGTTATTGTGTACGTTTGCGGACGGCAAATTTAATATGGCGTTTGAATTGAGACGTAAGCTTTTGATATAAGGTTCAGTTTTCTATAGCTCGATCAACTGATGGTGGATTCATTTGTCGATTTTGAACAAACTGAAAGTAGTCTATTCAGAATCGACTATTGAATCGGTCTAGTGCATATTCTGTTACACGGTGTATATTACGTAGTAGGTCCTAATACAAAATAAGACTATAGTATAATTGATTTTAGTTCTAACCAATATTGTTGTTAAAGCTGTGTACACATTATGTAGGTAGTAGAGATGAGCCGAATATTCGGTAAAAAATTCGTATTCGGTACATTCGGCGTATTTTTTGATGTTCGTATTTGGCGAAACATTTGGTTAGTTTGCCGAATAAATTCCGAATATTAAAAAAGTATTATTACTTTTGGGAATTATACATGTTTGGCTTTCTTCTGGGAACAGTATATAATATTCGTAAATGAAACAAGCAGTGCCTTGTGTAACCATCACAATATCATTCGAGAATTGCAATAAAGTGGAATTCTCTTGGGATAAATTAACTTGGGAGTGCGAGGGGCTAGTGGGGAGTGCGAGGGGCCAGCGGGGAGTGCGAGGGCCTAATGGGGAGCACCAGGGGCCAGCAGGGAGTGTGACGGCTAATGGGGAGCGCGAGGGACCAGCGCACAGCGCCTCTCCGACCTGTAAAAACCTGTTTGCTGCGTAAAAATGAACCGAATTATTCGGCCGAATATTTGTATTCGGTTGAACCCATATTCGGCGCATCTCTACTAGGTAGGTATATTGTTTTAAATTTAAAATAATATTGTAATAAAGCTAGCTAACAGCTGTAACAATAATATTAAATACACATAGTAAACTAGTATGGTATATTTACAATATTAATTTAGAGAGAAAAATAATTAAAATTCAATTCATAATGAGATTCTTTGATCGGGCATGTTATGTGGAGAGTGGTCCGAGACGGTACTCTCGTTAGGAATGTGTCGAAGTCAATATCATATCCAGATGTATTTTGGTTGGAGCCCCTTAGTCGTCCAAATGTTTTCAAGTACACCCTTGACTAATTATAAATGAAATTACATATTTTATTAGTATTAGCTCTTCCTAAATCGACGTCTCGGGTCAGCCACTATGCGGCGCATCATCATACATCTGCGTGCAGTTGCGCCAAACTCGGAACGTGGGCGGGACAACTACACGGCGCATGCACTGTGTGTTCGTGTTACAGAGGTGTAGCGCGGCGTGGGCGTCAGTCGTCAGTGTGGGTGGCGGCGGGGGGCGGGGCGCGGGCGGCGGGCGGGGCGCGGGCGGCGGGCGGGGCGCGGGCGGCGGGCGGGGCGCGGGCGGGGGCCGGGCGGCGCGCGCGCGGCAGCAGCAGCACGCAGCGCGGCAGCGACACGTCGATGGCCGCGCACGACGCCGACAGGCGCGCGTCCCGCAGCCGCAGCACGCCGCACACGGCGGGGGCGCGGGCGGGGGCGGGGGCGCCGGCGGGGGCGGGGGCGCCCAGCACTAGCGAGTTGAACTCGAGCGTCTGCGAGGCGCGCGCGCGGCGGCGGCAGGCGGGCAGCGGCAGGCGCCACCAGCGCGCGCCGGGGCCGCCCGCGCTCTCGTACACGTTTTCCTACAATTTTTTTTTAAATACCAGTACAGCGAGGCTTTCAGAGCAATATGTCCAAATAAATAATATACATAGATCTGTCTCCGTCTTTTCTTTTTTAGCCCTGGCACCTTACCCCCGACGGCACACATATTTGAAACCATAAGGAGAACGACATACATATTTGCAACTTAATTAACGACACCACAAAAACCGTTATAAACTCTCTGTAAAAATACAGAAATCTTATAGAATAGGAGAAATTAATCTACACATAATCACACTTCAGCTACACCATATTCATATGACCTATAATGTCCACTTCACTTTCTTCCTAAGCGGTCGAAAGGTGAAAATTTGTTTACCGGGTCAGTGTCTTGTCGCTGCACGTAGAGCGGGCGCCAGTGCGGGGTCGCCCCCGCCGCCTCCGCCCCCGCCGGCCCGCCGTCGTACGCGCCCACGTTGGCGTATCTGCACGAGAACGTTTGCATAAGCCACACGAGACGAGGGCGGCGAGGTCGGCGCGGAGTGAGCGGTGCGCGCGCTCACCCGGGCTCGGGGCGCAACAGCAGGCGCAGCGCGGGGGGCGCGGGGGGCGGCGCCGGGCGCGGCGCCAGGCGCGGCGGGGTGCGCGGGGCCCCCGCCGCGCGCCCTCACGCGCCCGCCCCCGCGCCCGCCCCCGGCCCCTCCACCACGCACACGCCGGCGTACGACCGCGCCACGGACATGTTGGCGGGCAGCAGCGACCACGTGTCGGTGGCGGGGTCGAACACCTCGACGGTGTTGAGGTTGGCGGCGCCGTCGTCGCCGCCCACCACGTAGAGGCGGCCGTGGTGCGCGGCCACGGCGGCGTTGCGGCGCGCGGTGTGCATGGGCGGCGCGGAGGCCCAGCCCGCGCCGGCCCAGCGCTCCACGGAGCGGCGCACGGCGGGCCCGTCGTGGCCGCCCACGGCGTACAGCGCGCCGTCCACGACGCCCACGCCGCAGCCGGAGCGCCGCGCCGCCATCTCGTCCACGCACTCCCACGCGTCGGCGGCGGGGTCGTACCGCTCCACCGTGTGCAGGCACTGCCGCGAGGCGCCGTCGTACCCGCCCACCGCGTACAGCTTGCCGCCCAGCACGGCCACGCCCACGGACGAGCGGCGCGTGGACATGCTCGCCACGGGCCGCCACACGCCCTCGCGCGTGTCCAGCGCCTCGGCCGAGCTCAGCCCCGTCGCGCCGTCGAACCTGCATCACCACACCACTACGTCACCGCACTAATCATTCCTACATTATCATACTCAAACTACATTTCATTTCTCAGTGTTATTATACGATTTTAAATGAAATTTAACGAAAATATTTTGTATGTACTGACCCGCCGACGGCGTAAATGACGTGTCCGATGACGGCCACGCCCAGCGTGGAGCGGCGCGCGCACAGCTGAGGCCCCGCCGACCATGAATCTGTCGCCACGTCGTACACGTCCACGCTGCGCACGCGCAACGTGCCTGCGGATCACACGCGTGAGTAGAGGGCAGCGCACAGCGGGGCGGGCGGGGCGGGGCGGGACGAGGCTTACCGTTAAATCCGCCGACGGCGTATACCTTGCCGTCCACCACGGCCAGGCCCGCGCGGCAGCGGCGCGCGAGCAGGTCGGCGACGGGGCGCCAGCGGCCCGTGTCCAGGTGGAAGGCCTCGGCGTCGCAGATGGCCTTGGGCGCCTGGCCGCCCACCACCAGCAGCAGCTTGGGCGAGCGCGGCGGCTGGCGCGGGCGGGCGCGCGCGCTGGCGGCGGCGGCGGCGGCGCGGCGCTCGGGCCGCATGAGGTGGTAGGACAGCGCCTCGATGACGAGGTCCTTGACGCGCAGCCCCGCGCTGGCCAGCGGCTCGGCCGCCGCGCGCGCCACCAGCGCGTCCTGCGCCAGCAGCGGCAGCCGCACGTGCTCCAGCAGCGCGCCCAGGTGCGCCGCTCGCGTCTCCGGCGCCTGCTGCATCCAGCGGATCACCGCGTCCAGGATCACCTCCTCGTCGGGCACCTGCGGGCGGGACGGGGCGGTGGTGAGCGCAAGCGCGGGGCGGGGCGGACGGGGCGGGCGGGGCGGGGGCGGCACTCACGGTGATGCGGTCGCTGGCGAGCAGCTGCGCCAGCGTGTCCGGCGCCAGCGCGAGGAACTCCTCGGTGTCGAGCACCTCGACGAAGTGGTTCTCGATGAAGCGCGCGGCGCAGAGGCTGAGGTCGGCGCAGGCGTGCAGGTCGGCGAAGGCGCGGATGCCGAGCGCGTTGTCGGGCGACAGCGCGCCCGCCAGGAACACGCAGCACGCCGCGCGTACGCCGCTCACCTGCAGCAGAGACGCCGCCGACAGCAGGCTCTGCGCGCGCAACCGTACGCTCATATCGATATTTATGTACACAATACACAAACTAACAGAATGTGCCCTGCTCTGTTTAATATCATTCCATAGTCTTACTTTTACAGGTTTATTCTCTATCTCAGGTCTATTATGTACAGCTCGAACAAAATTGAACAATAGTTATGTGGGAACTATTACATATACTCGTAATTATGTATAAGGGTAACTGATGTGTATGTCGTCAGCGGTTACGGGCAGTCGCTCGCTAACTGCCACATGTGTGTGTCATGTCGCACAGTAAACGTGGTTAAGTGGACTTATCATATTTCATTTACCTGACCTACAGAGTATAACAATAGTTCCTAAAGTTATTTTAGTGAATGAAAACTTCGGCTATGGACAGGATTCGGACTTGCGTTTTCTGGTTCAATACACCAAACGCTATGATCTATGATCACTAAGCCACCGCGAGTCCCACCCGCCAGATCGAAATGTACCTTCACATTCTGAATTTACACCTATAAGGTAACGTCAGTGGCATCCATTGAAATTTTCTTTCACTAAAATAACTTTATAATCTTAGCATGGAAACTGCTAAAAATAAATACAATAATTTCTTTAAATTAGAAATTTAATGAAACCCCCGACACAAATCTTTAAAGGGGGAAAAATTCTATATGTTGTCCCTTTATGATTAATAAAAGTAGGTAAAATATTTTAATCCAAGCGTCGTTGTGTCAGGGGACATCTCATGTATTCGTCAAAACGCATTGTTTGAGCCCAAACACAACATAGATGCCGTACACCGTTGAGGTGTTCTTCTGACGAGTTGGGACTTGGGTATGCTGCAGGATTTTGTAATATCATTGACAAGTGACAGAATTTCAAATTTCGAATCGATCAGACCTGTGGAAGTTGTTTATTCTTATCTATTCATCAAGAAAAAGATGGTCATCTTTAAACGGCTGCTTTACACACTACAAACTTATAAAACCCCTATTTTTTGTCGGGGGTTAAAAAGAAAATTGAACATGTTCACAGAACTTTATGTGACGTTCGAATTATGTAGGTGTAGCGCGTGACGCACCTGCACGTTGTCCTCGGTGATGACGAGCGAGTCGGGCGTGTACACGTACTCCACGATGGCCTCCAGCGCATGCGGCTCCACGTTCTGAAAGCAACTACAAATTAGTGAATACCTAACTACCTACACTCTGCCAAGAGTGTGACGACAGAGAGAAGAGAACTACCTACACTACATGATACAACCACATTCGACAATTGTTTCACAATATTTACTCTTGAAGAATATGCGATTTGAAGAAATTGGTATATTTTAGTGAGTGAGCCGTCACTTCGACGAAAGGTTGTGTGATAAAAGGACCAGATTTCACCTTACATTCTAATACAAATTCTGATAACAGTATCGATTTATAGTGATTAACAATAAACTCAAGCATGTTCGTACCCAAAATTGATCAATTAAACAATATTATCCATGTGAGCATTCCCACCTACGATAACGCATTCAATGACTATTTACAAAAACTATACAGCCAAATTAAACAGATGAAAGGTAGCGCCCGCCTAAAAGGGGGGCAGTGAGGCATAGAGGAGTACCTATACCAAAAAGAATAGAGAACCCACTCAGGCCAAAGAAGTGTAGCCTCCTTTGCCGTGTTTCATTAACACACTAGTGCCATCTTTTATTTGGTGCCAAAGTTATCAATGCGCATATAGCTATATAATACAATAATTGTGTATGTTTCATCATATCAGCCTATTGCCGTCCCCTGCTGAACGTAGGCTTCCCCCAAAGAGCGCCAACCATCCCGGTCTTGGGCAGCTCGCATCCATCCACTGCCAGCCACCTTCTTCAAGTCGTCGGTCCATCGCGTCGCAGGGCGTCCCACACTACGCTTGCCTAATCGCGGTCTCCACTCTAACACTTGTCTGCTCCATCGTCGTCTGTCCGTCTGCAGACATGGCCGGCCCGCTTCCATTTGGTGACTTTAGTTCTTTGGTGAATGACTTCGTTGCGAATTCTATCCACCAAAGAAACTCCAAGCATTGCTCTCTCCATTGCACTCTGAGTAACCTAGAATTTGTGGACCAGTCCGACCAGTCGATTCAAAGATATCACGCAGCTTCCCGAATGCCGCCCAGCCCAAACATATCCCTGGTACAAGCCATAATAATAAAACGCGAGAAAGCTGGGGCCCAAGTTTGCCTTTTCAACTAGCTGTATCTAGATGAGAGATTTCTGGCAGTTAGAGGCTGTCATGCTCACTTAAATGTCCTGCTGATGGTGGCGTTGTGTGTCGGGTTGTTTTATTCCCTACAACTTGGTTGAGTCGAACAAGGCTGATACACACGTCATGCTGGTGAACGGGTGCTGTCTGTCGGGACTGGTCAACTCTTACATGCCATGTCAATCCGGATTCAGTTATGTTATCTTTTGGAGGGTAACCTACTTTTATCACTCACATCAAACTCCACAATACTCACATTGATAGAATTAAAAATATGTAAACATCAATTATTTATTTAAAAGAGTATCTATGGAGTTTCTTGCCGGCTCTTCTCCATAAGACCTACTATTTAGAACCGTGGATGTAGTTTTGACATTTCAAAAGTACCTGTTTATGGTCTAATTGAAATAAAACGGCTGACACTGACAGATTAAGCAGACAAAACTGTGACGTTACAAATAATTAATTGTAGTCATCGAATGACGATTTCGACACACTAAAATAGCAGGGTCCCGAGTTCCTGACCTGTATGGTGATGGTGGGCTGCGTGCTCTCATCGAACTGCGTGAACATGGCGTGGAAGTACGGCGACGCCGCCGCCAGCACGGCGCGATGTGCGGCCAGCGGGGGCGAGAGCGGCGAGGCGGGCGTGGAGGAGCCGGCGGGCGCGGGCCCGGCGGGGGCGGGGGCGGGCGGCGCGGGGCCGGGCCCGGCGGGGGCGCGCGCGTGCAGGCGCACGTCGCACAGCGTGGCGTCGCGGCGCAGACGGGCCAGCGCGGCCAGCAGGCGGGCGGCGTGCGCGGCGCCGGCGCCCGCAGCCGCCGCGCCGCTGGCCGCGCGCTGTGACGACTCGTCCAGCGACGATTGCGACGCGCATCGCACCATCAGGCTATGTGCACCACGTTTATTCATGTTTATATCACATTATTCCCATGTTTACGACCACTATACATTAAAATAGGATAGTCATGGTACTAATGCACAAATGATGCACTGAATGTACTATCTATACCTAGTTACACATACCTATATCGCCCTCTGTCTCCATCGCCTTCGGCTGCACTGTTATCCATGCCTGAACTGCAAATAATTATTAAAATGTCTGACTGACATAACTTACTTATCACTACAAATAATACCAATTCATAACAAATAACTAGTTAATAGGGATGTTGACTCAATTCAAATAAAAATATAATTTTGATGCAAAGTAGTAGTGCCTAAAATGGAAACCCTAAAAAACGCAATATTTTTTAGATGTCATTTCAGGTCATGCTTACCATCAAAATGTCTTGTCCTTGGAATTTAATCAACATGTAGAAATTCAACTTTGTAACAATTCAGCTAGCAAGATTTTATCTAAACCAATAAACATGTAAAGAAAATCTATTTCTTTAGCTTTTATAAAAGAGGTTTAAGTTCAATTTAAACATAGAGTTTTTAGTATAATATTTATGATTAAAAAAGATATTTGAGTTACATGGACATTGTCACATAAGATTTTTAATATGAAATAAACTTAAAATGTTGTTTCTTTAATAAAAGCAACACATAATTTTATTTCGAAATAACCTTATAATTTGACATAATAACTGACTTAATAAGTAACTTGCATGTAACATAAAGAAAATGAGTTGATTAACTCTTAACTCAAATCTTGAGCAGGATTATCTACAGAACTTGGCAGTTGCCACCCATCTAGATCTCGATTCTTTTGTTGGTAAAGTTGACAACCATGCCTATTCTTGTTCATGTATTCATGTTTTTGATGGAAAAAAAGAAGAACTTAAATGTGAAATTGGGAGCCAAGTTCAATATTAAGAATAAGTATGCTTGTCAACTTGGACGGAGGCACTTCTAGAATGAATAAAATAACAAATGCGCACATATTCACATACACAAACTCTTATTACAATCACACATGCACACACATACCTAATTACCATACTATAATTTGTAATTAATTATTAAGTACTTACCTACCTACCTATAATTTGTCCAAACTGCTTTGTTATGGAAGAGCAGTCTCCTTACTTGGGCATTATTTGCTTACATGGGGGCTCCAAGCACTAATCATCATAATTTAAGCAGTGAAAGTAAATAAATTATATATATATATTACTTATTTGTATTGTATTCTCTTTGGGATGAAAAAACAAAAAAATATGTATTCATAGCACATCAATTATCAATTTAATCTCTAAATAATAGAGTTTATAATGGTTTTGGGAAATGTAACACTTTTTTTATACCACTAAGGTGGCAAACAACAACATAGGGCCCGCCTGATGGTAAGTAGTTACCATAGCCTATGGACGCTTGCAGCACCAGGGGAATCAGTCACACATTACCAACCCTGTAAATTAAGGAGGAATAGTTGGGCTGGCAGCATAGGAGATATGCTGCCATACATGAAAGCGGCGGTAACAAAACACCACCAGTCCCCCACACTGTCAACACAATGCTTACTCATGGAGCTTTGGCAACCTTGCTCACCTTTAGGAACACAACATAGCACGGAGCTATGTTATTTGGCTATGATTTTTTGCAAGGTGGAGGTACTTTCCCAGTCAAGCATCTCCAATTCTGAGTGGAATTCTTCGATTCCACTATACCCTACCTCTCTTATACTACACGTTACACTTTGTGGTAACTTGATGTGATATTACTTATTTTCAGAACGATTTTAAGATATAATAAGTTATATATTATGTATTTTTCCCGCCAATGTACTCATGAACACTCCCAAAATTTTGTCAGTGTGCAGTTTTTTTATAAAATATTAGGAGAATGACCTGCCTTACTTATGACGGTGCATAATAAAATTGTGTTGCGAAGAGCTGCCGTGAGAGTGCAGCAGGGCATACTCACAGGGCTCGGTCGCGCTCTGTATCGGGCTGGCCCTCCATGCCGTCGGCAGCTTGAGCTAGGGCGCTCGCTACCCACCACTGATCAGCCACCTCGGCTACCTCATTAAGTAGACACAAACAAATTCAACTATGCATATGTAGCACAAGTGCTTCTGATGCAATCATAAGTAAGTACATTAATAAAAATGTTTTTTTCTTCAAACATCACAGATCACTATTGAGTGTTCGCTTTTTCAGGGCCCATCACATCACATCTTCACATCACATCACAATTCACATTAAAATGAAAAATAAAGCCATTGGTAATGACAATAAATGACAAGTGACAAGGTGCAGTTGTTGCTTTGTCAGCTGTGCTGTGGTTTTAAACACAGACTATTAAGAGATACTAGTTTAATGTTATGTTCTGAACTTCTGGGGCTGTGGTTGTCATTGTTAGTGTCAAATAGTGATGTCAACCGGTTTTATGAAAACCTAAAGAAACGGCATTACGCGAAAACAGACACGCACCGGTTATTTAAAAGAAAACCGATTAAGTTTGAGCAGCTCTATGGAGGTAATCTTGTTCTTGCTCGGACATGGAGTTTAGGCGGGAAAATGTAAAGTGAACTTTGTCGGTTTTAAATTATTTTCCAAAACTTGTGTTTCCCTGCAGTTGAATGTATAATTATAGTGGATAGAGTGTTCGTGAACGTGTGCGAGTGTAGGCAAATGATATAAAATTGAAAATCGTGACTTTTGTGTTCACTCCTAAACTCCACCGAAGCCTTAGTAAAATTTCCACTGTTTTACTGGGGAAAAAGTGATGTGTTATACTACAAAAAAGACATGACTAAAAGGTCTCAGTTACTAGGTCATAAAAATCCTAAAAATAAAAAATTTGCTCGGACATTGAAAGGAGCGCTCCGTACTAGTACAATCAGTACAATCATTCAAATGTACTAGTTCGTTCTTCTAGTACTATTAGTACATTTAGTACTGTAGCACACTGAAGGAATAGTGATTATAGGGTCATGAAAATAACGTTCAAAATAGCTTTATGAACCCATGAATGAGATCCTTCATTAGCGCTCGTTCAGTCGCGTTCCGTGTTAATTGTGCTAGCGAGCGACAGTTCTAGGTTCTAGGCCAGTTCGTAATTCCTCGCTTAGTTCGTAAATAACCAGAGACTAACACCCGTATTCTTATACGTTTCCTCAACTCATCCTCGACTCCACTCAACCTCACTCAACGATATTGGTATTCTTACACCCGTATTCTTAGTCGTAACCTCGAAACCTCCTCGACTGCAACTCATTGGAGGAGGCCTCAAGGAACGGCTTGAGGAGCCTCGAGATTGGTATTCTTAGTTGTTACCTCAAGGTATTCATGAGATACCTCGAGTGAGGTTGAGTTGAGGTAATACGTCACGAATGACGTCACCGTTTGAGAAAAAATATAGTCCATCTCTCGTCTTTTTATAGAAAATCTATGGTTTTCACCTAAAATTTGCAATTTTTGTGTCAATTCTGTCAAAAATAAAATATAAAAATGTGATTTGGTATTTTTATTCATGTAATAGGGATAAAAATAATTACCCCCATATTCATAAAAATATAAAATTTCATAATAAACTTCTTCTTCTATTTTCCTTGTGGCAAATAAACTTCCTGTTTTGTCTTCTTATCCCTGTCACAGAACTTTACTGTCAAAACAAGACAAAACATATTAGGTATAGCTTTAAGAGGTTTTTAAGATATAAATATATTTTTATGAATAAGGGGTCTAATCTTTAATATTTAATTAAAATGTTAAGGATTGCTCTTATTACATTGCCTCGTTCATTGTCATATACAGTGGCCACTGGTACTGTCTCCTCCTCAAGTATCTTGCTCTTTGGTAAAATTTTCTCTTGATTTCAGACAATTCACTATTAGGCGGAAATTTAATAAATTGTCTTATTTGCAAGGCCAGCTGTTTTGAGATCCTAGCCACAATCTTTGATACAGTAGCTTGGCTTAATTTGTGCAGGTCTCCACAGTGAATCTATAAAGTTAATAAACATGTTGTTAAAAACTATTTCGATCCAAAAAAATATCATTTGTACAAACAATAAAGTATCTTCATGACTCACCTGAAATGAACCTGTAGCGTAAAACCTGATAGCCACCAACAATTGTATCAGCGGTGGTATTGGTAGTCCTCTTTATTAAAAGCTGGTGTGGATGTTATCAATGGGAGAATGTCATTGAATGGGAGGATAACATTGATTATCTTTTTTAAAACGTTATCTTGTTTGAAAGTTATCATCGTCATAAAACTCCACAAGATTGTTAGCGTCACGTAAATAACGCCGCGCCGGATAATGATACGGTTCATCATACACATAATCGACAAATTCTTCAAAATCAGACATCATTTACAAATTAAACACAACCAGTTAACTCGAAATCGTCACTTTTATATGCTTGAGGAGACCTCAAGGTAGCTCGCGACGTACCTTGAGTTGACTGTTGGTTCCTCAACCTCGAGTGAGGAAATTAGTTGAGGACATCTCGAGTGGAGGAATTTTTTTTGACTAGAATACTTCGCGAATGACGAAGTACTAAATGAATGATGTACTAAAAAGGAAAAGGAATAGTTCGTACGTACGTACTAGTCAGTGTCGGGAATTAATTCCTAATAGTACTTAGTTCCTACATTACATGTACTACACAAGCCTAATTAGTATCCATAGATACTCATAAAAAGTTTAAGTACAATCATAAAATGCCGTAAATAGTAGTGTGAAAAGTTTCACTAAATTATGTTCAAACATAAGTATGTTTGAAGATACTATATAAGATTTATATCAACAGTTCAAAACTAAAGATGCGCGTTTCATCTGAGCGCGATATACCTACCTAAAGTTTTATTATCCCGTCCCCATCTTTAATAGATAAGCTTCGTACTACGTCAGTACTGGTATTGTTATTATTGACTTCATTCTTAGTATGATACTATGATATGATATTACGTATATATGATATGTTATGATACTATACATATGATATGATACTATGATACTATTGTGATATCTTGATGATACTCCTACCAGGATACCTCTACATACCTGACTCCTGAGTAAGTACCTATTACACCATATTGAAAAAGTATGGAACTTTACAGTTGTACTGGCAAAAACTATTAAAGGTGCCTATAATCCCTAAAAAAATCCCTGTTCCATAGTCCATGTATCGAGGAAGGATAGGCTATTCTATACTAATAGTATAAAGCTGAAGAGTTTGTTTGTTTGTTTGAACGCGCTAATCTCAGGAACTACTGGTTGGAATTGAAAAATTCTTTTTGTGTTGGATAGTCCATTTATCGTGGATAGGTTATAGGCTATATAACATCGCGCACGCTACGCCCAATAGGAGCAGTGCAACGCGCGTGAAACCGCAGGCGGGTCGCTAGTAAATAAATAAAAATACTATGTGGAATCATGGACCAGTCAATCCTGGGGGCTTACTCTTGAACTCAATTCCGATACATCGACATTGGAATTGTGCCGTTTCGTCAAGTTTCGTACTCTTGAATCCGAGACTGATTGACCGATGTGATTGAGTGAACTAAATAGGATTGGGAAACAACCCAACCATTGGCCAATCAGGGATGCCGATACCAGGTTAACGGATTTGTGATTCGGATTCGGATTTTGCAATATCTGAGATTAATTATCGCTAAAATGAGTTACGTTATGGTTCAATGAATGTTAGTGAACAAATTATAATTTAATGTATTCATTTGTTTTCACGCGCATAATAACAAAGTTGAAAGCTGTACTTCAGGACCTTACTCGGCAAACGTATTAAACGTATCGCAATGACATTCCAGCTGAATGTTGTAGAGCTGTTTTGTAAAGCAGCTAGCGGTTATGTAAAACAGCTAGCGGTTATGTAAAACAGCTTAGGTATTATACAATCAATCTTTGACATATATCAATTCTACGCAAATTATCACTTTGTCCCTTTACGAAGCCTTCCATTACGCTGAAAGTAATAACAGGGAACATGGGAGCGTAATTATAGTAACACTACCAATAAATAAAAAAAACTAAAACCATTAGACTTCCGCCGCGCCGCCTTGATTGAGTAATATTTTGTGGTGCGATGATCTCAGTTAGGTAAAATGATGTCACACTCGAGTGAGAGACTGCAGTCGTTGTGCATTAAAATACTTTCACGTAAATAATTAATTTCTCAGTCATTTATTTAAATTTTTTTCTCCGCTTTATGGGTTTTGATCTAAATTTCCTCTCTAAATCTCCATTTTCTCAACTATTGCAAAAGTATTTGAGTCATTAATAATATATTCCCGTACATACAATCACATTTAAACCCTATTTATGTGAATCTCATCATGGCTTTGTAGCTTCTAGATCCATCTGTACAAATCTGGTAACTTTTACTGATTTTGACGACACGTTTGGCGTAGCGGCTGAGCGATCGGCTTCTGTTCTGCGTCACGTGTTGTGGGTTCGATCCTCACACGGAGCAAATATTTGTATGTTCTACAGATAGTTGTTCCGGGTCTGGGCGTTTGTGTATGTGAGAATTTGTGTTTGTAAATGCACCCACGATACAGGAGAAAATCCTAGTGTGGGGCAATGTTTAAAAAAAAAAATGTTGATATAGGTTCTATTGACTGTGAAAGCAAGTAGACGTCATTTACACCGATCTTACAAAATCCTTTGACCGTGTTTCTCACAACATGCTTCTACGAAAGTTGTTGGCGCACGGTATCACGGGTAATCTATTACTTTGGCTGAAATCATACTTAGTGAATCGCTTTTTCTTTGTTGCTGTTGAATAGATTTAAATCGGATATATTCAAGGCCACCTCCGGTGTCCCACAGGGCTCACAAATCGGTCCTATCCTATTTAATGTCTTTGTTAACGATATCCCTCTTCGTCGCACCTCTTCAGAATGCTTCAAGTATGCTGACGAATCATGCGAAGCCGTCGAATTACTTTATAAGGATTTGGATAATCTAGTACAGTGGTGCGCTGATGCTATCAAGTTAAGTTTTCTAGAAAAAAACAACTAGTAACCTCAGTATATAACGTTAATGCTGACACTATCCAAGAGACAGAATTGATCAGAGACCTAGGGGTATTATTTGGTCGAAAAGTTACGTTTATACCTCATACAGAGAACAATAATAAAAATCGTCTAGAATGTTGGGTTTCGTATTAAGGAATGTAGCAAGTTTTCGAAAGTCTAAAGCCAAAATCTTGATATACAATTGCCTTGTGCGTTCTTCTTTAGAATATTGCAGCCCTGCCTGGAAGCCACACTACGCTACTCACAAATTAAGACTAGAACGAATGCAGAAAAGGTTTCTTTGGCATAAATTAGCGTATTCCTCGGGGATAGCCAAAAAGAAACCATCATATGCAACTAGACTATCACACTTCAAGATGACACTTCAAGATGGTTTCATTAGAAAACCGCAGGAATATAATTGAAAGCACTTTCTTTGTCAAAATCGTCAAAAATAAAATTGATTGTTCTCCTTTATTAAGTAAAATCAAATTCCGAGTGCCTGCCAGCTATCCCCGTGCTCCAATTACCTACTCCGTTACACCCACCACTCCGCCGAACAGTTCTCGCCTCCAATTCACCAATTCCGCGGATATGTAAGCTCCTGAATGGCTGCAGTGATCTGGTTGATATTCATGCTGACTCACTTAGCAAGCTCCACAACATAATATCTGATAGTTTCAGCACGTAGTTTTTACGTTTAAAATTTTTATATTTTCTTTATTCTTATTTTGTCTTAATATAGGTATATATTTTTCTTTTCGTATTAGTTTTTAGTTATTAGTATGCAGTTTGTACCGAATAATTTTCATGTAATAGGATAAAGTTTTAGTTTTACCCATTAATTTATAGTGTATGCGGTGCCCACCTGTAAGTGATTTTGAGACTAGACTTTTTAATACTAATTGTAATATAATGTGTGAAAATAGTTGGTGAGCCATAAAAAAAAAATCCATTGCATTAATATAACGTCCAGTATAACAACGCATTCAGGGTGTTGTTGGGGCTGCCGCGTTACTGCAGTGCATCAGGCATGTTTGCGGACGCGCGGGTGGATGGCTTCTATGCCATTATCCGTAAACGATGCGCGTCACTGCTCTCCCGCTGGCGCGGCAGCGCCAATTCCATCCTGGGTGTGTTAGCCGATAGATGGGACAGCCCGATACTTGCCCACTGGATGCGACTTCACAATTAGAAAAAAAAAAATTTGACATTGACATTTTATTTTTAATCATTATAATTATTTAATTGTATGTAACCGAATGCCTTATTTGTAATTTTGTATTATTTAAATGTTTGATTATTATGTATGTAATGAAATGTGATTTTTGTATGGGCCTAGATGCCCGAATTAAACAATTTTATTATTATTATTATTAAACATTAAACTAACAACATTATGTAACTTCTCCATTATTCCCTCAAATGTTCCACTTCATGGTCATAATTGACGAACTCATGTCATTAACATTATGTCTGTCGACTTTCGGTGAATAGATTGTAGAGGCAGAATGTTAGAGAAAAACCACCACGAAAATCTTGTTTCATTTTTTCATTTTGCCGGATTATAATATGACTTGACAAGAAATTAAATGTTTGGAGATTTCACCAACAGCGGTAGCGGATGTTACGCGTGTTTATAATATTATGGATTGTTTTTTTTTATGGGATCGGAGGGCAAACGAGCAGACGTATCACCTGATGGTAAGCGATTACCGCCGCCCATGGACACCCGCAACACCAGAAGAGGAGTCACAAGTGCGTTGCCGACCTTTTAAAAGAGGATTGGGCTTCCGGTAACCTCACTCACTCGGCGTAACACAACGTAAGCGTTGTTTAACGCCGGTTTTCTGTGAGGCCGTGGTATCACTCCGTTCGAGCCGGCCCATTCGTGCCGAAGCATGACTCTCCCACGTGAAAGAAATTGTAAAATTTGTAAATTCGACTATTGCTTACACTGTAATTTATATTAAAAATACAGTAAAAAACGACACGATAAATGCATTTATGGTAATTACCGTGTATCTGGTAGCACTGTTCATACGCTGCAATGTTGCTAGTCTAGCTCTGTTGCTAACTCTATTATTTGTGACATAACTGGGAGGGTGAATATTCGAACATTAATAAACAAATCATTATTCTCATCATAGTAGTTCTCTCTTTCATAGTTCAGATTATTTTTATTCTTATATTATTGCTTGGCGACAGTGGTGTAGTTTAAGTTTTCGTTATCATAATTGTAGTTTTAAACATCTGCATTCTTAACTTTGGGATGAAGTTAATGACGTTCTATTGTTTTTCAAATATTCACCCGGGAACATTTGATAGTAGAATATTTTACCAATTTAAAACATTCGTTAATACCTATTTAAGTAAGAGGGTAGGTAGGTACCTAAGAAGGTAAGTTAAAGTTTAAATAAAACATGACATGATAAATGATACAATAACTAGGTACCATGTAACTATATACTTACTGAAAAAATTGGAACAACTAACAATCAATAATAATAATAATATATATTTTATTCTTTTAGGTAAACTTACAGCTAACAATTCTTTTATGTAATAACATAGTAGCAAAAAGCCAATTACAAGTTCTCACGTATGAATAGTATTACAATAATTTACAACACAGATTTACAACACGTAGGTACATATCTACTTTGATGGTGATGTGTCACCTCATAGATTACATAAGTTATACTACGCTATTACATAATTAATCAGTTAGATTAGAGAATATACATAAAAGGAAAGGTTAAAACTAGGACTCAACGAAATATTTGATAATGCACTTTTTCAAGTTGTATAGGTATTACTGTAATCTGTAAATCTTAGAGCGGGTCAACGGTTTTTTAAAGCAAAAAAAAATAGACAAATTTTTAAAGTGTTAACCAACCATCATAAGCCTTATTATGTTTGGCACCTAGGGTCGGAGGTGCTGTGAAGGGAGGACGTGCCCACTGCTGGGCAAAGTCCTCCTTTCCCCCTTTCCAAACCGCTCTGTCTGTGGTTTTTGCCACCAAATCTCTATCGTAAGAGTCCGATTCATCGCGCCACCTTCGTCTGGGCCGACCACGCTGTCGCTTTGCTCAGTGTGGGATCAAATTTATGGTGTCTTTCGCCCACAGTTCGTTTTGCATGGCGGATGTGTCCCGCCCAGTCCCATAAAAACAGCGTTAAGTTAACACATTGTAACCTAAATAAAATTTGCCCTAACCTAACCTACCAGTTATGATACTGAATGTAGACTGAATTATGCACATTTTAAACACTTTTTAAAAATTGGCCCCCAGATTTATGAGTGCGAGCCATTCATGATATCAACGACATCCTATTGTTTAGGTGCTTCACAGATATTTTTGATGCGTTAGTAGAAATTACTATGTAAGTTATATAAAAGTAGGTTGGTAGATACCTAATTAAATATATCTTTGGTGACACTATATTTTTATATTTTTATTTATACTTAATTCGCGAGCACATCGCCTAGTTCAAAAGAATACATACTGACATCATCGTTGCAAGCCTGTTTACGTATCCACGTAAACAGGCTTGCATGGCTGGGGCGTCGGACTTGCGATCATGTGGTTGCCGGTTCAAAACCCAACCATTGCACTAACGACGTGAACCCACTCGTAACACAAGCGTAACAAGGGGTTGACCAGAATACTAGTAACGAGCGACCCACATTACTAGTAAGCTTTTTAAAAAAAATAGAACTTAATAGGTACAATTTTGAGTTTTGGAATCGTATATACATACTTAATGCATATTATATCGTAATATAATATGAACCTACATACTTAATTCATATTATATTGAGTAGGGTGTCGGGTCGGGACTCGGGATACCTTACCTGCACATGTGACAAGTGTGCCCAGCCAAATGTTGCACCGAGATTTTGGAGTCTGTCAGAATGCAATGTGGGGCGTTCAGGTGTCAAATAACACAAACGTCTTGATGGTTTGATTGACTTTATATTACTGAATAAACTTACACTAAGCTTAATACTACCTACATAAAAGGTAAGGTGTTACTACACTACAAGAATTACAAAATTACATACCATCACGCCTGCATTCCCCGAAGGGTTAGGCAGAGGCGTACTTATGTACACTCACAGTTCGCCGGTATGTTTAGGTCCCATTTAATAGGGGGCGAGCGTATTGCCACTAACCGGTCACAAATCCAGACTCCGAGCTGCTACTGAGACTTCCATAGAAAAACCCAATAACACTTTGCTACCTGGGGATCGAACTCAGGACCTCTAGCGTAGCAGTCGCACTCAGGACCACTAGGCTAATGAGGCAGTTAACCCGAATATTATTTTTGGATATACAGTACCTACCCCCGAAATAACCAAACAGTGCGGATCTGAAGTTAGCTGTTGCGAACAGCCGCGCAGGTCTAATTATGCAAAAACATCGAACTCAGTAAGGACAATAATCACGAATGCGAAACATTTACGACCACGACTGTCTTTACGCAGAGTTTTTATATGTACTTACCTATTAAATAAAATTTAAAACGGCAAAACTTCAGACGGATAACTTCAGACGCGCGCTGATATTACAGGGGCACTGTTATGTAGCCGACTGTAGATAGCTAAGTAGATGTGATGATTACCTACAAGTGTTTTGATTGTAAAGTATTGTAGGTAACTTTACGTTTGGTCGGAGAAATAACTAGGTACTAGGAATTTTATCGAATAAGTAGGTATTATAGGTATTTTAGTTATTATTTTGGTTAGATAATACTGTAAATATTATGTTACTTAATAGAATAAAAAAATTTAATACATATAATCGCCTACAGTACCTATTACTGTAGGCGATTATATTATGGTGGCCTATTTTTCTATAAATTTAGGTACCTACTTACCTACTTAGGTAAATAAAATTGCAGACAGCTGATGAATTACAATTTATTAATACTTAGAGATAAGTACTAAGTATGTACTTATTTAAAGTAGGTACCTAATAGATACACGGAACTACCTAGAGGCCTGGCGGCGGCGCGGGGGGTGCTCGATGGTCGCGGTGTGCAGTGTCCCGCGGCGGCGTCGGTCGGCGGCGCCGCCCGGCGGGCACGAGCGGCGAGCTGCCCCCCGCCGGCGCGCGCTGCGCTCGACGCCGCTCGGCTCAGTATCGCGCGCGAGCCCGCCGCCGCCGCCGCACCGACCGCGCCGAGCCCGCTGCCGCACGCCGCCGCCCGCCTCCGCATCGACATGGAGCATTTCATCGAGACCGTGCGCAAGTACCCATGCCTGTGGAACACCACCGCTATCGAGTATCGAGACCAGGAGTTGAAGGACGCCGCATGGGCCGAGGTCATGAAGGAGACGGACCTGTCGTCAGGTGAGTGAGCCGCTCCCGCGGCCCCGCTCGGTGCGTGCGGCCGCGCCCGCCCCGCCCCGCGCACGCCGCGCCCCGCACGCACACACGCGCACCGCCCCCTCGTGCTGACACTGCTGACACGCCCGGCGCGCACACTGCCGCCACTCACGCTTGACGCTATTGTTGTCAATTTTGTCCCTATTTACAAGCGCAGCGCAGCGGGATAGAGGCACAAGAAAACAATAATTGACATCCTACAAAACCGTCAAAAATCAACGATTCCGAAGTTAAGATACCTACATTTTATTTTAGATATGTACCTACCTACTATTTTCTAGTTGCAAAATAAAATGTGATTTTCTTTTTGCATTTTCCATGCTAAGATTCCATGCGGACAGGATTCGAACCTTCGAAGTTAGATGCACCAGGTTTATGACGTAAATTCAGAATGTAAAGGCAAATTTCGATCTAGCGGGTGGGACTCGCGGTGGCTTCGAGTTCAGAGCGTCTGGTGTATTTAATCAGAAGACGCAGGTTCGAATCCTGCCCACGATTGAATTTTTCCTTCATTTAAATAACTCTATAATTTTAGTACTTATGGAAAATGCTAAAAAAGAAACACAAAAAGATAGTTACCTAAATAGTTTAATCATTATCATTCATCATTTGCCGACAACATCGTCATTTGCCGACAACATCGTAGTCATGATAGAATCAACAAAGTTTCCCAACAGATGGGTCTTAAAATGAATATGGGTCAGCAAGACCAATCCTGTCGACCGCCCATTCAAATATTAGCTGGGAACTGTTCTGGAGTTGTTGACGAGTAGGTACTTACGTCTATCTGCGACAAATCTTCTTCTTATCGCATCGACAGCAAACGGAAAGAAATCAACAAAAGAAATTAATGAAAACATTAAATTAAACTGACCCAGTAGTCTGCTACGCGCACGACACGTTCTGTAGCGGCCGGTTTTTTGTGTGCAGGTGTCGGCGACTCAGGGCACGTTAGACATGACAACATGTGGGCCATATCTTCCACTGCACCACACTTACAAAATACGATAGTGCCACTGGAGAATCTTCACGGGAACATGTTATATTTTACTCCGGCTGACCTGAGTTTTAAGTCTGTTAAGAGACTTCCAGGTTGTCCAAAAAATCCCATGTACCGGCGGGAGTTCTTCAGCCGGCCTGACAAATGAAGTGATCACCGGGTCGGTTTAATAAGACTGCCAGACACACACACACATAAATTGTTTAAAGCTTAAAACTGTATTCATCTGTTAAGTATGAGCTGATCTATTCCATACTAGGCTAACATATTCCTTAGCTGAAAAACGAAGAGTCAGTCCAGTGGAGCGCAGAACCGATGGCCACATTGGGTGAACCTTTTAAATATAATTATAGTTCGGAGTACCCAACGTTCTGCTTCACAATTTGGCAGTTTTTCTTGAAGGTTAAGTAAACTCCCAAGTTATCTTGGGTAACTACTGTGTTCAATGGAAACGCCCTATCATAAGATTTTGAGCGAGCAAACTGCTTCTCTTTTATGAAGATGGAAAGTACAAGACTGCGTTTTGAGGTTTCTTTTGTTAAATCTTCTTATTTAATATTGAATAAGTATAGCAATACCACCTTAATTATGGTTTTTCATGATGACATATATTCCAAAATTTCGTAACCATTCTTCCAAATTTTTCAATTGAGATACCAAATACTGTTACTTATTTTAGACCTTAAGATTTAGTATAATATATAGTCAATAGACAGGCTTTTACAGTATTACGTACGTACACACGTACACGTCACTTAGCACACGCCAAACTTAGTTGACATTGACTAGGTCCCTACTACTCTAGATATTCTAGTAAGATTGAACCTCCATTAGTTAAAGAGGCTTCACAAGAAGAACATATTCTAGCTGGCTAGTAAGTGAGCTGAACAGCACCGTTGCATTGCATCGCAATCCCGCATATCAGCGCACATCAGTGTGTCAGTGTGGAATGAAACAAAAATGCAAAACAGTGCATAAATACACATTCCTCGATGTGTTGTTGTGGTGTTATATTGTCGTTCGAAACATTGTCGTCTTTCAAAATATTATGTAGTTCTAGATGCTCGACGAGATGACACTGTCACAAGTCACAACCCTTTCGCAATTCATTTTATATGCTTCAGTATGTACTGAGACGATAACGGTTAATAGTCTGGTACTGCTTTTACTCTTGTAACGTCGTAACATTGTTGCAGTGAAGGAAGTAAAGTTGAAGTGGAAGAAGCTGCGCGACAGCTACCGCGACGCGCTCAAGAGGCAGAGCGAGATGCTCGCCAAGGATCCCGCTAACCCCGCCAAGAAGAACTACCCGTGGAAGTACATGGGGCTAATGCAGTTCCTCCAGCCCTACATGAGCAACAGGAAAAAACCGGCGAGCTCGCCGAGCTATCCGACGCCGCCGCAAGCCGCGGAGAACGGCCACGGCGCCGAGCACTCGTCCTCGGAGTCCGAGTCCGAGGCGGAGTCGGCGCCCAAGCGCAAGAACTGCTCGCAGCTGACGGTGATCGAGCGCAAGCTGGACTACCTGTGCAAGGCGGCGGCCGCCAAGCGCGCGTGCCCGGAGGCGGCGCGCCGCGAGCCGGCGGCCGCCGCGCCGCCCGCGCTGCCCGACCCGCTCGACATATTCTTCAACAGCATGTGCCAGTCCACCAAGCGGTTCTCCTACCCCACGCAGATTAAGGTGCGGTTGGTATTTCACTAACATCATTGTCTCTAAAGGAATTAGGATAGCTGACCGTGTGGTTGAGTGTATAGGAACATACTTTTCTAGGTATTATTTTCCCGCGAACCCTCCCGAATCCTCTGGCAATGTTTTACAAATGTTCTGTACCTACTTAATTATTTTTAGTCAATACTTTAGTAGGTAGTGTAGCCTGTGTGCGCCAATTTCACGTTTATAACTTTACTAGCTTTTCGCCCGCGGTTTTAACCGCGTTGTCTGGGGCAACGCCGGGGGTTCGGGGGTTAAAACCGCGGGCGTCCTTAAGGGTCGTAGCGCGATGTTTAATAGCTTGAAACTTTTCGTATGAATTCAGTAGTAGGTTCGGTTCAGTAGTTTTTTTAGTTTATCGCAAACAAACAGGCAGACAGATGTGACAGAGGATAAATATAATGACCACCAAATTTAGTAAATTGATCACCAAAATGCATACCACCACCAGTCACCAAATATTATGTTTAGGTTAACTTAGAACTGCGACCACAAGAGTCAGAGCCCAAATCTACCTATTTTAAGTAGTTAGTTGGTAAATTTATTTGGATTATTTTGAATCAGACAATCACAATTTGGAGTTGATTGCTGTAAGTAGGGTCACAAGTTGTAAAATTTTTGGTTCTAATTTGACACTACAATAGAGATTTATTATGGTAATCATAGTAGAGAGTACCTCGGAGTACTTACCTACTTTTTATTTCGTGTGCAGATAAAGAAGACACTATTCAATGCGGTGATCGAAGCAGAAGAGGCACTGATGGCGGAGCAGGCGAGCTACGCCAGCCTGTGGGCGCAGGAGGCGGGCTCGTCGTCCAGCAGCGAGCCCAGCGACGACGAGCGCAAGCCGTCCTGAGCCCGCCGCGCGCGCCGCCGCCGCCGCCGCCTCGCCGCGCTCTACGCGCACTACGCGCACTACGCGCAATACGCACACTACGCGCACTACGCTGCGGCCGCCGCGCTCGCCGCCGCCGCCACCAACAACAATAACACATAACCATAGAAACTTCATCGCAACTCCCTATTTTTTTAAAAATTGGGCTTCCGTCGATTGGAGGTACTCAAAAGTAGGTACAAGATCCAGTGTAACGGGTAATTTACTACATCGTTAGTGAAGGCTAATTCTTCCGCGTTCTCGCGTATTGTATCACTGTAGCATAAAGATTTGTTTAGGTAAAAAGTGCTAAGGAAAGATTTCAATGCTGGTCAAGCATTCGGTTAGCCCGCTAAATGTTTAAGTACTTTTAATTGTCCCTATTAAGTTGTGAAATTACTAAGTATAAGGTATATTATGTACTTAGTTAATTTTTAGGTTTGAAAAACCTAATAGGTAGGTACGTAAGTGTGAAATAAGAATTTGGTGCCATAAGCGAACGCATCGAGAGGCGAGGCGCAGCAGTGGCCGGCGCCGGCATGCAGCATGCGGCATGCGGCACGCGGCATGCGGCACGCGGCATGCGGCACGCGGCATGCGGCACGCGGCATGCGGCACGTCCACACCGGCCCACTCCAGCTCCAGCGCAGCAGTCGGCACAGTCATGTCGCGCGTTCATCTCACACCATACAATAAAGCTTTTAAATAGTCCAACGGTATCTGAGATGAGCCCAAACGTGGACCAACGTGGTTTTATACAACGTACCTATAACTGAATAAACGCAATACCTCGAATGTTTTAATAACGAAACCCGAGAGTCATTTTGAGACATGTAAGCATATTTTTTCAAGAAATTAGATATATCAGCTAAACATAAAATTCGTGGCCGTACCACAGTCGTACGAGTACTAGCGACGACTACGATGTCGATGCGTACACGCGCACTATAACATTTTGTGCAAATAGGTTTCAGTTTTCCATACTTCGACCCACTGATGGATCAGGGGCCATATTTCAGGTATTACATTTTTTTTATTTGAAAATTTAAAACATTTAAAACCCACTGTACTCGATTCAGTAGTCGATTCTGAACAAACCACTTTCAGGTCTTGCGCTTATTCTGTTACAGGTTGTTTACAACACGGACACGAATATCTCGCATTCCAAGATCAATTAGTTTGTATCTGAGGTAGTGATAACGCGTGTGCAAAACACTAACCTATATGAGTGTGACATTTAACATGCGTCAGAATTTGGTACCTACGAGTATTACTCGTATTATGATCGGTTTAACTAAAGAATGGCGCTTTGTAAAAATGTTGGTTTTGGTAATAAAACGAGTATTTTAATCATTTACTTATTGCAACTCTTATTATCAGCCAAATAAGTGTTATTTATGAATGAATGAACCCAACTAATAACATTTCGGAGTTAGTAAATCTGTTGTTACTGGAAGCTCTTAAGATTTTTGTAGTTCGAGCTTTTATGGTAACATATTCTGCATTATCAGCCAATCACAATCAGTTTCAATCTTTACAACTAGGGTTGCCAGAAGTCCGGCTTTTTACAGTCGTATCACTCGTATCTGCCCAAAAATATACAAGTCCGGTCTGTCCGGCTTTTGCTAGACTTATAGTCGAACCCGCTCCGTCAAAAGATGCCGGACGAAAGCTCGTGAGCCACTCACGTAAATAATTGTATTAATTTGTTTTCTATTAAAATCCGGTGTGTCGGGCTTCAGGGCCAAATGTCCGGCTAAATATGAATCTGTGTCCGGCTTTTCTATTTGTGGGCCTGACAACCCTATTTACGGCACAGTTGACATAGCCTAGGCACCTCTACATACGATCTGGATGTAATTGGAGCAATCGCAATCGCAATCGCAGGTAGGTGCCTACCTGTTATTGTGGGTAGAAGAGCTGGTTTTCGGAATAGAAGCTATAGCAATATAAGGGTTAAACTTACCTACTTACTTACTTAGGTATTATAAGTATTGTTTTCTTGAAAAGAATACTTATAGGTAGCTAAGAAAATAAGAAGCGGCAGTAGCCATTAGGCTACCGCCGCTTACCGGCGGCTACCGGGACTTGCGATCATGTCACGAGAGGTTAACAAGAATACCTACTAGTAATGTGCGACCCACATAACTAGTAGGTAAACTTAAAGTGCCACCGGAAAGTAACTAGGTACCTACCTACAAAACATAGGTTCACATAGGTACCTACCCTTAAGAATAAGATTTTTAATTGTATACTTATATGTAATTAATTCCTATAAATTAAGGACGATGACTGAAAATATTATTACGTAGGTATTTACTTATAAATATAAATACTACGAGTAGATTGCATAATGTTTATACATTGTACATATTTAAGTAGGTACCTAAGTCACGTAAGTAGGTATATATATCATTAAATAATATTGTATAATAAATACAAAGATCTCTAATTAAACATTTTCGTAAAAAATTGCAATTGTTTTTGTTATCAAATTAAACTCTATTTGAACCATTGTTGATACAACTTTATGCTACATACCGGCAATAGTGGCAACAGCAGGTAAGTACTATATATACCTATACATATACCATATCATAAAGTTACAATACGTGATGGGTCAAAGCGGCTCCGCGTTGTCCGGAACCCGATTGTCGAAGTATATGAGTACCTACGTCAACTAAACCCATGCCCCTGCCCTGCCCCATGCGGCATGCGGCAGGGGCTGCACTGCACCACAGCGCAGGTAGCGCCCGCGCCTCCGCCGGGCGCCGACACTCACGCATTTGCAATCCGCCTTTACCAAACTAATATTTTAAAGAGGAAAGATTTGTTTGTATGTAATGGAGAAACCAATTTTAATAATTCTTTCACTACCTATTAGAAAGCTACTTAACTACTTTATCTTGACGTAAATTAAGCTATAAGTTATTTATGTCAGCCTGAAATATTTGTATTTGTAAAGCAAGCAATAAAAAATAAGCGCTACCGAGCTGACTAAATGATTCGTCGAACTACTACCTACATAACATACATACATAATCAACCCATTATATTGTCCCACTGCTGGGTACGGGTCTCCTCTCAGAATGAGAGGGATTAGGCTATAGTTCACCACGCTGGCCTAGTGCGGGTTGGCAACCCGCACTAGGCCAGCACAGACTTCACACGCCATCGAGAAAATCTCTCAGGCATGCAGGTTTCCTCACGATGTTTTCCTTCACCGTTTAAGCGCGTGATAATTAACTATTAATACGTAGGTACATGACTCCGAAAAGTCTTTTGATCTGGTATCGTCGCGCGACGGCGTAACGTCTCGTTCTCTTTCTTCAAAAGGCCTGTTCAGATATTGCCCTACATCGTAACACTCACATCAGATCTGATAATACTACGACTACTGTCTGGACTTTAAAAGAGACCATGATTCTCTGAGTTTGTTTCGGCATTTCTTCTCAGAGGTCGGCAGTTAGGAAATGTCGGCGCCATCTAGTTACAAAAATTAAAAAAAAATGACTTGTAAAAGTATTTATAAAGGATCTATTTACAGAAATAAAATATCATTTATCAAGTCAGAGGTGCCTTGGGTTCGAACTCGAGACCTTTGATTTGGCAGTTCAACGCTCATACCACTAGGCTATCACTGCTTACTAACTACTATCTATGTAGTACAAAAATATTGATTTAAAATCTAATCAATAATATCTAAAAATACCGAGAATGTCGGAGAGTCGAAAATCACGCTCAGGTACCTATTTGGCCTTATTTTCCCAAGGGATCAGTTGGCCGTACCTATAGGGAGATGGGTTGAACTTGAGCGGACCGGTCGTTGCTTTTGTGGAAAAGAACGGCCGCGGTCTTGGAAGGATTCTCCTTTTCCTGAACCAAGTGCCGAGGGAATTGACTGAGGACTGAAGAACCTTGGTGGTTTTATAATGTGGATTAGTTGATTTTAAGAAATATTCGAAATATATAAAAAGTCGGGTATCCGGCTGGATATTGACATACTATCCAATAACTGGCCGGATAGCAAAATTAGGCCGGATACTAAACTTAATTTTATTACAAATCCGCGGGATCATAGACTTAGGTCTATGATCCCGCTGATTAATACTTAGGTATTAATTATTGGTAAGACATTTCAACTTGATAGGTGTCAGAAGATAAACGCACAACAAAATGATTCTTAAAGGGTTCTACTATTATCACAATAAAAGTAAACTTTTATAAAAATGCCCAAAAAAGTAAAATAAAGAAAGGAGTTTAGGAGGTTGTTTTTATCGTTATATTGTTTCATCCCAGATTAGAAAAGGGGTTCAATATGGCTGCGGTATAGAAGGGTAATCAATAAAATTGTGATAAATAGATACCAATCTTAATCAATATGATAATTGAAATAAAACTACTTTTTACGGATTTCGGATCCTTTACAGCATCCATGGTCAGGAGCCAGTACAATGTGATCATGTTCTTATGATCATTATATGTAAAAAAGGCATAAACTAAAAGTACCTAACTATATTTAGTGCCACGATCTCATCCCCAAAAAGGCGGTGTCCATTAGCGTTACCTACTTAACTAGATAAGTACTAGTAGTCGAGATGTAGGGATTTTGATTTCAAAATACTAACATACGTACCTACATTATAGGCAGGTAAATGTAGGTACCTACTAATATTTTATGTAAAGTTCTCTAAAATACTTATGTAGCAAATTGTAATTATTTACATAAAATTATTATGATCGCGGCGCATTATTAATTGTATTGTAGACTGAAATCGAATCAATAAAGAACGTTAAAACTTGTTTACGAGAGCGGGTGCGTTGGCTCGACTGTGTTGGCACCGCGGCACGCGGCCGGCAAGCGTGGGGTGCGGCGCGGCGCGTCGGCCGTGCGGCGCGCTGAGTGCGGCCGCCCGCGGCCCGCCGCGCCGCCGCCGCCGCCTTGCACCCGCGCGCCGCGCACCAGTGCGCCCGCGAGACTCACACTAGCAGGGCCCCTGCGACGCGCCGCTGCTTATTATTTGTGTTTATCTTGCAGTACAACCACATTTTCTTAACGTAAGTACTTTTTGTATTCATAAAATGTGTATATATACTGTTATTTTATCATTTCTCAATGACTGCACTAAATGTTCGACGCTTATAACGCGACGGCCGCTTCCGCTCATAGGTACATAGTACATAAATGTAATATTATTATTGTTGTTAAAGAGATGCCCCATTATTTATTCTGTGACGACTGCAATTAAAAATGTAGGTGGGTAGCCTGTACAATACTTTTTTTTCGTTTTGAATGAATTATTTAATATTATATTATAATAAATATTATTCAGTATGAAATCGCGTTGTCGTACATAGGCCTATACCTACATAGTATTTATTTATGGACCTACTATAAAATAATTTCATAAATAATTTCAATCTTTTGTCACCAGGAAATGATGGAAAAACCGAAAAGACCTATGTCGGCGTACCTGCTGTGGTTAAATAGCGAGCGTGCGAAGATAAAGGCGGATCACCCCGGCCTGAGAGTGACCGAGGTAGCTAAGAAGGCGGGAGAGCTTTGGCGCTCCATGGACGATAAAACCACGTGGGAGGAGAAAGCCGCCGTCGCCAAGGAGCAGTACGCGCGAGACTTGGAGAGTTACAATGCAAATGGCGGCGGCCCCCCTCCACCCAAGAAAGCGCAGAAGCGCGGCGGTGCCAAAGCCAAGCCGGCGAAAGCAACGCGTACTAAGGTGAAGAAGGAACCATCCGAAGACGAGGACGATGGCGATGACGACGTGGACGATGACGAGCACGACGACAGCGAGTGATCGTGCGCGCGTCACTCACACCAAGCCAACGTGCCGCGGGCCCAAGCACACACGCGTAAGCGTGCTGCACACAGTGACTGCGCGCGGCATCGGCAGTAGCCACGCCAGGGATGCGTCAGTGTGTCCATATCAAAACATTATTACTTTTAGTGAGTGTGTAGCAGTTGGAATACGATGCGCATTGAGCATCAACATGTGCGGAACTTGTGGATTGTGTCATATTTACTGACTGACAATTATTGCAGTGTGCGTGGCCCACTTAGGTATGAGTTCCATTATCTGTGTTAAAGTTTTAAAATTAGTAGGTACCTACTTATTTTATTTTAGGACACAAATTGTCTTTAAAATATGAAATACTTATTTGATGTCTTTTCCACTGAATGAGTAGACAAGTACTAAGTAGGTAAGTGCCTACTAAACCTAAAAGCAAAATTGAAAATGACACACAACATACAATGTTGTAGTTAGGTATGTTTCGCGAAACTATCGTAAGTAAATACGAATTAGGTACCTACCTACTTATAATTGTAAGAAGTATTTTTATGACTAATTCATATTCCCTAATATTTTTTAAACAAATACCTAGGTAAGTACCTGTCGTAAGTAAGTGGGTACCTATCTAATCTATATTACCTAGCTATGAGACTTAACTCATGCTAAAAGTTCATGCCGCATTGCGGCTGTCAGTTTCAGATTGTATGCATTTAATAGATGTAAGATTTTGTAAACGTAGCTCACTTTATGAAATAAATAATAATTTCTATTCCACTCAATAGTTATTATTCTCCCCTCAACCATTGTAAACAGTAAAAAAGCTGCGACGCAAATTATAACGAGAGGGTTCTAAAGTAGTTGGTGCAGCTTGCTTGAAGGGTAAACATAGGGCTGCCAACTGCTTTAGAAAATTTCGAAATTTAGTTTATTCGGTATCAAAAAATAAAGCGCTTTTCCAATTTAAGTTTCTAAGTATAATTAAAATGAACTGTTATTTTGAGGATCACTTTTTAAACAGTCATATTGCTTTTTCCAATCCGGTTTATATTTTGGTAATAAATGTCGGGAAACTCAAAAGTTGTAATTTTAAGCAATGCAAAACAAATAACCACCTACTTCAATAGATACCTTTCTTTTTCCTTCATACAAATTACCTAAGTAGGTATGATGGTTAACAGATGACAGATACAATGAATACCATTCTAAAAAGAATTGCTTGGGACTTAGGTACCTACTACTTTATTTCCATCTAAAAGTATAAATTTTGTTTTTAAATAAAACTAGTTAATAGATTTTATCGCGTTATATTTACATTAACAAAATCTATAAACTATGATATACTAGCTTCTGCCCGCGACTTTGTCTGAGTGGGTTTCAGGCTTGGGTCCGACCTGGATAGATGGTAGCCTATGTGTTATTCCAGGCTATAATCTATCTGTGTCTATTTGTGCCAAATTTTATCCAGATCCTTTCAGCCGTTTTGGCGTGAAAGAGTAACAAACATCCATACATCCATCCATACCCACAAACTTTCACGTTTATAATATTAGTAAGGATAATAGTATAAAGTACCTACGTTCATCAAAAAACTAACTTTGAAATAAAGTAGAAGTAAATACGTTATTATAATTTATGGTTGGAAACCCTAGATAGACACGAAGCATCGGGTGTCCTCGGTCCTGCTCGACCAAGGGAGAGATCGTTATGTTTCGCATCGCGTATCTAAATACTAGCGTCTGATTTTTGATCAAGTAGGTATCGATCTAAAACCTATTTAATTTATATTTTTTTGCAGTGCCACTGCTACGCTCGCCAAATCAATGAAATTGAGTCGGTATTAAATAGCTAGGTAAAAGTACTGAACCAAAAATTGTCTACTAATTATGTCTCGCTCCGAACCTAGAAACAAACGTAGGTATATGGAATCCTCCGGGGCTCCGCAAATAAAACTAGATCGAAAAACAGCGGCGCGCGGCGTCCGAGCTCCGGCCGAGGTGAATCAATAACCGTTAACCAGCGCGGCGGCGATGTGGAATTTATAAGTGTCCGGTGTAGCGGCTGTAGAGCGTCTGAGCTCTTGCTTTTTCACGTGATTCCGAATCCGCATCTCTCGCACGCGTTCCGCTCCCGCGCGTGCGAGCGAGACGAACAGCTTAGCGAGCTTGCTTCTCACTGCGCGTGTCTGTCTGCCGTTGTGCGCGTCAACATGTTTTGCTTCGTGCCCTCGGTGTGGCGTGACGTGTACTCATTCGAGATATTTATAAGTACGATATTCGTAGCTGTAGTTTTGTGGTGTAATTTTTAAGTAAGTACTGAGTGCGTTAAAGTCCTCAGTGTGGCAGTAATGTTAAGTAGCAAGACAGGTAAACGGATTCAAGTTGTGGCTGTGGATACGGATAATGGCGTCAGCGGGGACACCGGGTGCGGCGGGGGTGAGGCGGGTGCGGTGCCGGAGGTGGGGCGGCTGGTGGACGCGAGCCAGGCCGACGACCGCCGTATGATCCAGCTGGTGCGCCAGCGGCGGCTGCTGTACGCACGCATACCGAGGAACAACATGCCCGTTGCCAGTTACTATTCGCAAGTTAAGCGGCTCTGGCAGGAAGTCGCCAACAAAATGGGTTGGACCGGTACGAACACAAACTTATCAAATAGTTTAATTATTGCCATTTAGTTTCTTATACGTTCCGACACTGGTCCCAAACAGTGTTATCAGCCTTACAATTATAACTAGATCTATAATTTTGTACTGTAGGTATGTAGTTCTACTTCAACTACCTGCATAATTATTATAAACCTACATGTACTTTGTACCTATACGAGTATATACTTGTACCTATATCTATTATTTTTCTTATAACCCAGTAGGTAGTTTTTCTTTTTAAATTAGGGTTGAATCAGATTGTGTTTCAGCGTATTTATAACAGGGACAAAACCATTAGTAAAATGTATGTATATGTGGTGGTTGCAGTGGCAGACGTGCGCCGCAAGTGGTCACACATCCGCAACTCGTACTCGCGGCACCTCCGCAACGAGATGTATGGCGTGCGCACTGGCCGCGGTCGCATGGTCTCCCGCTGGTACCTCGCCGACGAGCTCGAGTTCCTACGGGAGCACATGGCCACCGACACGTAAGTCCCGGACCTACTCGGCTAGCGGTTACCATTAATGGTCAAACCTACTAGAAATGAAAGGGATAAGCCGGTCGTGAATTTTTCTGATGTTTTAGTATCTGGCCAGATATTGACATAATACTAGGCCGGATACCGGATATCCGGTATATACACCTTTATCAAAAATAAATTTCAGGTATTTTATTGTAAGAATAGCATGTATTTTTTTTCTTTTTGAGTCAGCTTGTACAGTCTTACAGTAGGTATTAGTTTAATAATTATCAGCCTTCTTCAACCGGAAGTAGCTCGGCTTACAAACCTAATTTAATAATAAAAACAAATAATGTTTATTTTAAAGCCAAAAAATATATATTAATAGGTACCTATTTTTCTATTTGTGGTTTATTCCAGTGGTTCGCTCGATCAATAAAAAATCTAAAGGGGAGACTAATTCTTTTTTATTTAAGCTTATCAATGCTAACTTCCAACAAATATATCTAAGAAAAGTGAGGAAGCAAGATTGATTCTAAGAAAATTTAGGAAACAAGATTTATTTTTGGTTACTTTTTACAAAAATGTATTATTAATTATTTTAATAATAAATTATTGTAGGTTAGGTAGGTAATAGGTACCTAGTTAGGTCTCGCTGCCAGCTATTTCAGGCGCCCGCCAGGCTTGAAAAAGTAGGATAAATAGGATTTATGTATGTGGATAGGCAATATGATGCGTTCCCTGCTTTAGCGATTATATCCAAGACAAACAAAATAATAATTTAGGGCGCCCATATAATATATACGTAGGTAGGTACTATGTGTGAAAACACTGTCCGACCCGAAAAGGTATTGTTAGGAATCGAGATCTGGGTTTCAATTTACAAGAAAAAGAAATTCCCAAAAAAAATGTATTTAAAACGAGATAACTGATATGGCAATAGTTTACAGTGTCAGCGACACCGTCTCTGGGTGCCAAACTTAATAAGGGTTCTATAATAGTTTAGAAAATGCTGAATTTTGGTGTAAGTAATTGTGGCAATTTGGGCACGACGACCGTGAATTTTAAATTTAATTGAAAAATGAAATGTTTATTTTTGTGAATATTTAATATTTTTTATTTTATTTAGTGATGTGACTGGGATACCTTTACACCCCTTTCGGACCGGACGCGGTATTTTAACAGTGTATAGATATAAGTGTAAGTGTATAAACAAGTGGACGGTATTTTTATGATTTAATTTATTTCGGGATAGTTATTGGTACAATGTTCTCAAAGTATTAGGTACCTATATACAATTAGCGTTTGCGAAACTCACGCACGATGCAGAAATGATGCACATTTTGATCAACGGAACTATCTAGGGAACAAAATGGTAAACTTTTTCCTCTACGAGAACAACATTATTTTTTACAACAAACCTCCCACCAAGGACCTTGCAAAACTTCCACCATGACAGGAATAGAAAAAATTGAAACCAAAGGCTGAAATGGCAATCCTTGGTGGTCGAAATTTACAAAATATACCTACCTACCTACTTTGATAAGAAAAATACAAATATAAACATTCAATAATCGCTACCCCCTGTCTAGGCACATTCCATTACAGTGTTTCGTACTTAGTAGGTACTTACAATGGCATTTCTTAACAAATGTTAAAATGATTACTTATATTCATGAAAGTAAACATTCACAATTGTCGTCGCAATTACCCCAAGTTGTGTAACTTTTTTTAAATGTGATAAGTTCACCACAGCCATGTATGCCACACAGTATGGTTGGGCTGGTTGGCACCCAGGGATAGTGTCTCTGCCACCGTCAGTATCGCCATTTCAGTTTTCTCGTTTTAATATTATTAAAAACGAAATTTACTTAAATAGAAAACGATTACGAGAAATAGTACTGGATCTTAATAACTAACAATACTTACCTTCAAGAGTCGGACAGGGTTTTCTTACCACGTTGTGCCTATATAAATTGAAATCGAATTTAACTATATTTTGACGCAAACTAATTTCATTGTCACTCGTGAGTAAAATGCAGTTTCCAAGTTGGACGCTTGATTTGAAATTCTTCCGTACAACCTGAAATGAATTCCGTACAAACTGTACAGTTTTGTGGGGCTTTGTGTTACTTCGTAAGACCTAATATGTACCTCATAAAAAATAAAATAAATAAATAATAATAACCATTTAGCCGGCGGCAAATTATCCTCCGTTACAAGGACAATATCCCCGACCTACGGGTCACGTATGCATTTAGCCTACTTTTGTCGTTGAAAGAAGGTTGAAAGAAGTTACGCAAATATTCTTGATACTAACGTCTCTAGAATGATTGAGTCATTCTCTGAGTTAGCTGCCAACGCTGCGATGTTTTCAAAATTATAATCTGGCACTGAAACTAGTGGTTGCCTTACAAGAAAATGGAGTTAGCGGTGGTGAGACCGTTGAATGATCAATTAGGTGGCATAGAGGTTTGGAATTCAGACCGGTCTCTATCTGTGACGGAAAGAGGTAGGTACTCATTTTTTAAAACGTTAGGGTGGAATCACCGATTACGTGCTTTAGGTGATGTTTAGTACTTTTAATCCATGCTTCCTACATCCCTCCGAAGTTGGCAGTATGGAGTTGGACGAAATGACATTCCGTCTACTATTGGCTAACAAAGATGTGATTTTTGAGGTAGGATGGCACGTTCATCACGAAATATCGCCTTGAGTTCCTTTCAGGCCCCTACAAAGTTATCATCGCTCCAAATACGACTGCAGTGACCACGTTGAGCAATGAAACGCTTAAAGGCACCTAAGAAACCTTGATAAGTCAAGTCTGTGTAGCGGTAGCCATGCAAATAAAAAGACATATCTAAATACCTATATCTATTAAAGACTGCAAATATTGAAAGAAACGCAAAGATTATTTATTAAATTAAAAAGTTATGACGAAAAAATTAAGTTGAAAAAGTTAAGTTCAGATTGATATGCAAAAATTAGGATTAAATAATCAATCATAATAGGATTAATAATAATAAAATAGGAATTAAATAATCTCAAAAACAAAATGTAAAACAGGAAAGGGGTTATTTTCCCATGGCTTATATTAAAAATCACTTTATATTATTGCCAAAAATAGTAAATGATCACCAAAATAAGTTCTAACCTAACCTAAACCTAAAATTTGGTGACCATATACCTATTTTGGTAAGCATTTTGGTGATCAATTTACTAAATTTGGTTGTCATTATATTTATATCCTTTTCCTATTACCGACCCATCGGATACCTAGGGATTGCTCCTACACCGATTTTGTGGTACCTATTACCTAACATACATAATCAACCCATTGCCCCATACTGTCCCACTGCTGGGCACGGGTCTCCTCTCAGAATGAGAGGGATAAGCAGACTTCACACGCCATCGAGAAAATCTCTCTGGCATGCAGGTTTCCTCACGATGTTTTCCTTCACCGTTTAAGCGCATGATAATTAACTGTTTAATACGCACATGACTTCGAAAAGTCAGGGGTGCGTGCCTTTCGGGTTCGAACTCGAAACCTTTGACTTGGCAGTCCAACGATCATACCACTAGGCTATCACTGCTCCATGTGATGTGATGCTGTGGTACTTATTACCGACTCATAAATTAACAAAATGCTTTACGTACCTATTTTCTATTAAGAAAAATTCAGTAGGTACCCTTACGTCATCGGAAGTGAGACACTATGAAATTTGCGCTATTTGCTTACTCATTGTTGATTTTCGCACATTAGCGTGTGATAAATGAAAACTATATCAATACATCTGTATTTTCTCTGGAGTAACCTCTTTTCTAAATCCGACAGAGCCTTTCAAAATCATACCTAACTTGAAGAAAGTTGCGGTAATAGTTGTAGTGGTGCCGATTGTAATAGGTCGCCTGTACGTTATTTTGGCTCTCCAGAAATTACAGTTCTTTATTTCTACTTTATTTCGATATTTTGTGTACTTATAAAAAAAAGAAAAACACATTTATTGAGACAAATTAGGTATTTGTATTTATAAGCAAAAGGTTTGGATGTAAAAAATAAATATGACTAAGTACCTACAACCTTAAAAAAATAACAGAATCATAAAGTTACATTACGACATTAATTGCTTATACGGCAATGACGGGAGTACACGGCTCGCTTCGTGGTGGTAGGTAGCGTTATTTGACTACTGCGCCTGGTGTACCTAGCCTTAATAAAATGTTTGGTCGGCAGGCGGCCTTCGCGCTACTCGTACACGCCGATGTACATGGACATGTCGCCGCAGCTAGCGGGCGTCGAACCGGCGGGCGGCGGAGACGGCGGCGGCGGCGGCGCGGAGCAGGTGGACGTGAAGCCGTTCGCGGCGCACCTGTGGCACGCGCCGCGCAGCCCGGGGCCGGCGCCGGCGCCGCCGCCCGCCGCGCCGCTACAGCTCACCGTGGAGCCGCTGATACGACCAGAGGACTCCTGCAGTCCGCATTCCTTCGATCCTGACGAGAACTCCGCTTACTTTCAGTTCTTCCGTGGTATTCACAACGATTACCAGGAGTTACCAGCGCCGAAACAACGCCTGTTTCGCCGGGAGTGCCTAGCATTCCTGCATCGACTCTTGGATGAGGAGGAGGCTAAGGGAGAGCAAGGTGCCATCAACCTCAGCCACTCTCCTAATACGGACGATGAGAGGGGGGGACCCAAGATTTTGATGGTTAACAAGATGGAACCCAGTGATAATGGTGACGGCGAATGTGGGGATAGCCCAGATGACATACTGCCGCACTAGGACGAAGCTTAAGTGAACCTTACGTTTGATACTTAAGGCTCACTGTACAACCTGTAACAGAATAAGCGCAACACCTGAAAGTAGTTTGTTCAGAATGTATCTATTACTGAATCGATTACAGTGGTTTCTAATGTGTTAATTTTTCCGAAAAGGAAATTATAATACCTGAAATTATGGCCCCCTGATCCATCAGTGGGTCGAGGTATGGAAAACTGGAACCTATTTGCACAAATTGTTATTACGTGCGTGTGCGCACCGATATCGTAGTCGTAGCGGGTACGACTGTACGACCGTAGTGCGGCCACAAGTTTTGCGTATAGCTAATACAACTAATTTGTTGTAAAAATATATATGCTTACGTGTCTGAAAATGACTCTTTAGGGTTTCACTATTATAATTATGTCTCGATATTTCTAATCGACATGTTTGAGGTATTGCGCCTATTCAGTTACACGTAACTTGTATGCCAGACAAAGGGGACTTCATGTAAAGGAGAGAATACAGTGTCATATCACGTACTAATGTGCCTGTCCGAACTTCTTGACATCGTCGGTGAAGTGATAAAACCATGTTCCTAGTAGTGTAGTGAATTGTGATGTAACTGTTGTAGATACGTCGCCAAGCAATGCGCCGGCAATTTATTTAATAATTAAGGAATATTTATTGTATAATAAAATAACATACCATCACATCTGTATTCCCTAAAGAGTTATGAAGAGGCGTACTTATGTACCACCCACAGTTCACCAGTATGTTTAGGTGCCATGTAATAGGTAGTGAGCTTATTGCCAGTAACCGGGCACAGATTCCAGACTCCGAGCTGCTACTGAGAATTTCATAGAAAATCCGAATAACACTACTCGGGTTAATGAGGCAGTTTTTATAAAAAACAAATTGTACGACGTTAAGTTTATATGCTAATCACTTAAAAATAATTAGATTGTTAAATAATACAATTAAAAATTTTAAACAAAACAATAGTATGCTAAGAACTGTTAGCTTACTCGATCATTATATTTCAGCTAATCAGGTATTGAATTACTTATTTGTCTTCGATTTTCTTACCTGCTGCGAAAATAATGTATATCAGGGGCTTATAGTAATTGCCTCGTTATTCTAGTGGTCGTAAGCGCGGCTGCTACGCTAGAGGTCTTGGTATTGTTATTGGGGTTTTTAAGAAATTCTCAATAACAACTTGGATTGTGCCTGGTTGATGGCAATAGCTTTACTCCCTATCACGTAGGACGTAAACATATTTTATGTATACCTATTTGCAACATATTATAAGGCCGTCATGGTCCTCGGCAATTCCGTCTTTAGCATAAGCGCCCAAGCACAGCCCCCCCGGCTTGTGCCTATATCTATCAAAATAATCATAAAATCATTCACTTATTTTTTTATTCTAAAAGGGCCCCAATGTCTGTCACGCTCACGCCCACGCTTGATGGCTAAAGACGGACCTGATATTTGCTCAAATTTTAGTTTAGTTCGATGTTACTTTAATCACGAATTATTTGGTATGAATTTTGTAACTAAAATCGTGTGTAAGAGAGAGAGTACCTACAACACGCGCGCGCGCGAACAACGATACACATATCGTTCGTTTGAATGAACATGTACGAGTTACCTACTAATACGAAAAAATACAGTTCTACTAAAAACCATGTCATTTTTCTATTGAAGGGAGTTGCATAACGATATGACGTCAGATTAGCGAGGGGCGGAGTTTAATTCGTTGATAATTATTTATAGATAATTTTTAAGGCACTCTTATGAAAAATAGGCTTTTTTGAAATGAAATGATATTTGAAATGAAATGAAATGATATTTATTCTGCAAGTAGATCTTTAGAGATACTTTTACATGTCAATGGTTTGGTTTTGTTTTATAGCTAGATAGCTTCGGCATTTCCTAACTGACAACCTCTGAGAAGAAACACCGAAACAAACTCAGAGAATCATGGTCTCTTTTAAAGTCCAGACATGGAAGAACACTTATAAGTGAGTGGCACTATGTAGGGTAATGTCTGAAATAGCCTTTTGAGGAAAGAACCATAGCAGCTTTGAGTACACCAGTCCCACCTGCGCGCACGCATGCATCAGTCATCGTGTAGCTCAACCAGGGAGCTCAACGTGCAATTAGACTCAATAACGCTTCATAAACGCTTGAAAAGCTTATCTATACTTATAATAAATCTGTAGAGAGGTCAATTCTGTACATGAAATATATTTCCAAAATAACTATCAGCGGGTGATTAGTGATCGATACTGACGCCAAAAATGCAATCAGTAAAATTTTTGTCTGTCTGTCTGTCTGTCTGTCTGTCTGTATGTTCGTTATAGAAACAAAAACCACTCGACGGATTTCATCGAAACTTGGTACAATTGTTCTTCATACTCCTGGGCAGGTTATAGTATACTTTTCATCACGCTACGATCAATAGGAGCAGAGCAGTGAAGGGAAATGTTGGGCAAACCGGAGAACTTACTCCATTTTTTAAGCTTCCGTCGCGTGTGCAGCCTTAATGGTTAAAGCTACACAGAAATCATGTATGACGGAAATGTTCTCCTTAAAATTATATAAAAAATATTCCACGACAGCAAATGTCTATCTTTTATGGTTGACTCACAATAACACGTGTAACTCCCGATAGCTTAGCAGTTCGGAGCTTTCTGATTATATTTGTCTACTCTTACGTTAGGTGACTGACTGACTGACATAGTGATCTATCAACGCACAGCCCAAACTACAGGTTATAGTATACTTTTCATCACGCTACGATCAATAGGAGCAGAGCAGTGAAGGGAAATGTTGGGAAAATGTGTGATTCATGGGAAAGGTTTCAAGCTATCAATGTATATATCATCACGCTACAACCCTTAGGAACGGGGCAACGCAGGTGAAACCACGGGCGAAGAACTAGAGAACAAAGTAACTATTCCACGCGGACGAAGTCGCTGGCAAAAGCTAGTTTGAAATAAAAAAAATTGAACTTGAACTTGAACGACCTGTCGCACGACCATACCAGATCAGCAGGACATTCGTGTAGGTCAAATAAAGTTCCCAAAGCCTTCAGACTATAACAAGCTTATTTAATTATCATGTATCAATAGCCTACATGGTACTTATATTATATTTTTTTATAACTAGATTATAAATGTCACAGTTCAATAATGTCACGGCAAAGTAGTAACAAATTCATAGATAATGTCAAAATTCAATTCAATATTAAACGAGTACTTAAAATGTCAACAATTAAAATGTCAAAACAATCAAAATGTGCTATCAATTAACATCAACATTCAAAATAAAATTGTAACATTACGTTTCGGACACACAATGTCAACTAACTAGCATAGTAAAGTAATAGCCCGGTTCATCAGAGCAGCTCAATCCAAAGCATTGTTATCGTTCAATTAATCTATCACTCTATAAAAACCCTTATTGCATAGTACGTTGACTGCCTCATTGGTCTGGACTTGTGCCCGGTGAATGGCTATGGGCTCGCCCCCTATAACATGGGACCTAAACATACCGGCGAACTGTGGGTGTACATTAAGTACGCCTCTGCCTAACCCTTCGGGGAATACAGGCGTGATGGTATGTTTATGTTATGTTATGCATAGTACGTTTTTATTAAGCGATTTAAATTTGTTGATGCTTCGATTTTGAATGAGGCTTGGGATTTTGTTGTAGAGTTGTTTTGAGTTAATACCCTGTTCATCTAGTCTAGAACCAATCATATTAGATGGCTGCACCGCCGCTGACCGGCTGGCCCCACTTGCCCTGCCAGCCCAACAATGTTTACTCAGTTGGGATAAATTGAAACGTGACGTCATTTGGCCTGCTTAAAGAATCTATTGTCGGGCGGACCTTTTATCCCTCGGGAGGACCAAAGTCACTTATTCCGACGAAATACCTACTCGCTTACCATATTCGAGCATACCTTACCGGGAGATAGGTATTCTAATGTCAACCTTGCCCCTTACACATAAGGTGAGTATTTACTTATAGTTTCTTGAACGTTAATAATGCCTGGAGGTGGTGGTGGGGTGCGGGGTATACGAGCCGATAAATCAAATAGAAGCCTTCCCAATAGTATCATTAAATGAGACGACCCAGTGAACTTGCATGTTTAGCTGTGAGCTTATTTGTCAACAGAGCAGTTTGTATGTATCTGTGGGTGTAATAAGTAATTAACTTACTTTTGACACAAAATTAAAAAAAAAACAAAGAAGAAAAGGAATCACCATTAATTAGGTACTAATATATTCGCATCATATCATCAAATATAAATTTGTAACTCGCCGATGTAGATATCCATCCACCTATAGGTATACAGAGATCTTTAAAAAATATTAATCTGACAGTTTTATTTTGTGTCTGTATGTTTGTACGCACATCTCGCAAAAACCACTCACTGCACTTGTACAGCCCGCTGCTTGCTACGCGCCAAACGTGCCTTCAATTTTACATGGTTGACTTGACGTATACACTACGGATGCTACTATTTTTTTTTATTCGTGATGGGCTTACGCTTTACCGCCAGTTCGCCTGATGTTAAGCGACACTGCGATCTACGATGGAGAGCATTTGCCTAGAAGAAACCGATTTACACGTGATTTAAAAACACCCAGATTATATCGGGAGAGACCCACTCGGGAAGCACAATTCACATTTCATTTCCATTTTATACATACTTACAGTTATTGTTATTTATTATACAGGGTGTCCAGTGAATAGTACCACGTACTGCGAGGGGTGATAGTCTACCAAAACAACACAATGTAGGTAGGTACTTACTCAACCTGCTTGCTTAGCAAAATCTTACGGATTTCAAGATATACTATATTTTCCATAATAACGAAAAATCTCTACCTTGCCAGACTTTTCAACATCTCTCCGTCATGTATTTTTTTTCGAGATAAAATTATTCGTTAGTGAACTATTTATTTGTGGTTAAAAGCAATATAAATTAATAAGTAATTAAAATAATCTCTAAATAAAATATTAAACTAACTTAAATAAAACTAGCTAAATATAACTAAAAAAGGGCATCAAAGAACTCCTCATCACTATCAGCCGGAAGGGTACCCAGAAGGCTGGCCGCATTGCCACGTTGGATGGCAATGCTGATTCTCTGACCTAAGTATAGGCCAGCCATTGGGTCACGTGAAACATCGTGCAGGCGTTTAGCAATAGCCTTAAAAAGAGAATGTGCACTCGGACCCCATGGCCCTAGCGTTTCAACCCCAAACGGTTCAAAAATATAACAGTTAATAAAATTGTTATATTTTCGCCGCTTGTTGGTTTCCGCAGTTGCAGCAGCAGCGCCAGCACCGCCCGCCGAGCTAGGAAGATGGGATGGCGCAAGAGTGTCGACGCATGTCGCGTCCCACACTAAAGGTCTACCCATCTTCCAAGGAAGTAATGACATCCCGTCCGGTCTCTTGCCATCGTCGCGAGCCAGGCCATTCGGTTCTAATATGGCCGGAACGCCGGCGGTGGCAAGAGCACGGCGAATGATGTCATTAATACTGGCGTGTCGTGCTATGCGACCTGCGCTTCTGCTACAAGACAAGCCATGGTGTCCGAGGCTGTCGACAGCCTCACCACACTGACAGCGATGCGGAGCACAACAGGGAGCTCCCAGACGAAGGCAAACAGCGATCCGGAAAGTTGTATCGTCCAACAAAGTACCTATGTTGGAGGAAGGAAGTGCTTGTAGCCACAGCCCTGACTCCCATTTACCCACAGCCAGCAGGCGTGCTCGCTCTGCAGTATTGATTGACGTTTTAATAAGTTCATTCCGTATCAAACTGCAGAGCGGCTCATCCCACAGCCTCTGGGAAAAAGGGTTCAAGGGAGGGTCGGCATTCGGGCAAATGCTACCCCAGGCATTCTTAGCCTCGGTCACGTATGGTATCTCGAAATCAACCAGTGACAAGGCTAGAATATTCCTGGTTAATTTCTCGGTACTGAGAACCGAAGATAGGAATGCCGGTAAACTTATACTGGAAATTTTGCGGACGCCAAGGCCTCCAAAACGGATTGGCAAGGAAGCTTGTAGCCAGGCTCGGTCGTCCAGAGCTACATTCAAAATGTTGGTTAGGGTTTCACGGATAATATAGTCTATTTTTTCTAAAAGTTCCGGACGTTTCCATAAAGGGGAAGAGCGAAGGAAATAAGTGAATTGGGGTCCAAAGCAACAATACCGAATAATAGTAAGTGCCGAATGCATGTTAATTTTTAAGAGTTTTTCAGAAATGTTGTTAAAATTTTGAATTTTTTCTTCTATAAAATTTGGGTATGACTCATCCAGAATTGGAGACCCTAGGAGGCGAAGAGAACATTTATCGGTTAATTTAATATGAGGAGCTACATTGTCAAATTTCTTAAAAGTAGTCTGTCTGTCAATGGAGTCTGATAAATATAATTCGCACTTGGAAGGGTTGAGTTCTAGGCCAATGGATCGAAAATGATCTTTTAAAAATATTAAGTCTTTTAAGACTGTATCTACATCGCCACCTAGAGTGCCATCATCCAGATACCACACATTAAATTTAGAATTTAGCTGACGAATAATGGGTTGAATTGCTAAACTAAAAATCATTGGCCCGAGAGGGTCTCCCTGTTGGCAGCCTACTGAGGAACATAATAGATGGTCTTGATAAAGTAATTTTGAAGGATATCTATAACACTGCCAGAGAAAACTGTAGATTTTTGGAACTTCTTTTTTAATCTCTGCCAACAAAGAGTCCCTGTTAACCGAATTAAAAGCGTTCTTTAAGTCAACCTTAAGAATAGCCTCTCCTTTCCCGCTATGAAGATAAGTAGACAGGGCATGTACGGCAGCCTCACAGCCCCCTTTCGAACCAAAACCGACCTGTAAGGGCTGTAATTTCGATGAAATAATGTCACTGTAATGCTTACAGCAGATTTTGGCTGCCGTACGACGATAGGTACTACCTACAGCAATGGGACGAATGCCGCCATCTTTTTTGCGCAGGGCACATAAATTTGCTCCATATAAAACGTCGATGACGGCTTCGTGCACATTACCGGAGAGCATGAGATTGGTCAAAACCGTAAGCTCCTTCAAAAGCGTCTCACCGGCCTCACCGGCGCTGGCACTCGTGAGGTCCTTTAAATGCTGGGGAGATAAGCCATCGAGACCACCAGCCGAGCCGCTTCGGAAGGAGCAAATAGCAGTGACCAGATGTCGAACTGTAATTACAAGTATGTCAGAAAGGGGGTCAGGGGGATCGGGAAAAGAAAGGTCATCTGGTGGAGATGGATGTTTGCTCTCCAAAGACGCAAGGGTTTCTGGAGAGCATGGTGCGACCACGTCACTACTAAAAATTAACCTTGCCGCACCACTTATATCACCTTCACTTAGCTTGGATTCTACACGGGTACAGATATCTCTTGAGGAGTATTTCTGCGTTGATAATTTCGGATCTAAATATTGATTTGGATTGTTGCAATTTTCTTTGATTAGAGCCGTTAATGATTTTGTGTTAGCTAAATTTTTTTGGACGTGTAAAATCCTATAAGGGAAGGTGAGTAGATGCTCCCAAGCACGAAGCGAGTTTTCCCTGGAGGCGAGACGGACACATCGTGCTAAGTGCGATGCAACTAAGGGTCTGGCTCCACGGGGAACTCGCTTAAGAACGGGTACTGAATGTTTTAATTTTGAAAGCCTTTTCCAAAACGGTGAAATAATGGGAGAAACGGGTGATGGTGGAATTGGCAGGGGGATGGAGGTGGAAACATCATTACGGTGGTGATGAACCTTCCCAAAATGGATATTGAGACCCCGCTTACCTTTAAAAAAACGTGCTTGAGGGCAATGGGGACATCTCACCAGATCGTCCGAAGACGATAGGTAAGGCTCACTTAAAACTTGTGAATCCGCATCGCTGTTGCCGCTTAACATAAATGACACAAGACTTACAAAGGTACTTTACTAACGTATAACTAAAAATATAATGTAAAAAATTTAAAACCGAAAATACAACTGAAAAGAAAACATGTCACTGTAACCAAATTATCTGAAATTTCACAAAAATAGTCGCCACCAATCGACGAACTCTGTCTTGCCGTTAGGGAACCGCACCAAAACAGATCGCACCAATCAGCAACAAGGGAATAGATGGCTTGAAATGCCTTAGCAACGGGCACTGTTATTTATTGAATTGTCAGAATGGGCATAAAAGTGTCAAATTCGACGGTCTCAATCACGATGAAATTTATAATTATTGCGCATGCCCCACACTGAAACTAATAGGTGAGCGCCTAGCTGATCACTACACCTAACCAGAGCACGTATTAAAACTCGTGATTTTGTTGAAAAAACCAAAAATATAAGATTTTTTTAATACAACATTTAAGGGGTGACATTACTACCCAGAGTTGCCAGAATAACTTAATCAGTTAGTTATTCGTTAGTTATTTCTGTAAGAGAAGAATGTGTTTTTGAAATAACGATTTTACTACGAATATAGGCACGATGTTCTTATGTTTAACTTTAAGGGTCCTGCGGAGCTTGAATTACCCACAAAAACGTAATACCAAAATAAATCGTAATCCAGACAATATTCTATCAAATTTTGATACTATTTCGACTACTACTACTTCGCTGGGAATAAAAGACCGGAAGATCATTCCAAACTTGGTAAAGTTATCAAAAATTGCATTTGCTTGCATTTATTTTCAGTGAAGTACTTACTTTGGACGAAATTGTACAGTAGGAACCTAGATTAACAGTATCGGGATCCGAATAATAACAGAATTCGATTAAATTGTATTTGAATTACGATTTATTTCGGTATTATGTTTGTAAGAGAAATTCGGTCCGCCGGACTCTTGACTACTGAAATCCGTAACGTTTTGCGGAAAATTTTAATATAGGTAGGTACCTATTGTACCACGGGCGGCCGGGCGGGGTGTGCCCGACCGGGCTAAGGCACAGACAGTGATCTTCTGCTGTAACCGCCCGGACACACAGAATGATTTCTGGCACGCGAATATTAGACATACCTATTGAAATAATATCACTTTACGGAATCTGTTCCGTTATTAGTATTTACCAACACTGCAGTCTGTGATCATGGACACTGTATAGAGTCCGAAACAAAGGACACAGGTTCGAATCCAGCCTGAGGTCCAATTTTTCTTTTGCTCTTTAAGTATGTTGAAACTTCCTAGTTCTGTAAGTACCTAGTTATAACAAAGAGCAGCCGGTTAATATTGAAATTAATGTTTTCTACTGCATCGATATTAAGTTCAATAAAATTTATGCAGATGCTTATAAGTCCATGACTCGGTAAACGTTCGTCGTGCGGTAAGTTACACTTACAATTTCAAAAGACAATTGGATAACAACTTACTGTTAGAGAACTTAGAGATGTCACTGTAGCCACTGTTCCCGTCGGCCGCCTGGCAACACGGCGGCGGATGGCGGCGGACGAGCTCCCGTGTGCACCGCGGATGTGTGTTCGAGTAGTACGGGGAGGGCGAGGCCGCGGACGGCGAGGTGACACCGCGGCCACAGAGCCACAGGACACGCGACGCCCCACACAACACGCGCCACTCTAGAACATTCTACACAATACAGACAGCTACTCCATCATTCGTCACTAACTATTCAAAGGGATCGCAGGGGCAGCTACCAGCGTTTATCTCCCTGGCGACTCCAACTCCTCAGCTAATATTTCGGTTTTTTTGCGAACATTCGCAAGTGGACTTCCATTAGAATGACGGAAACCGTGACTTTACAGTCAGCCTGTGTTAGTATACCTACTTCTCATCTTAAAGTCAATGGAATCAAAGATAAAACTTTTGTGACTCTTCATGTGCTGATGGTGGCCAGCGGGGTGGTTTTAGTGGTTAAAAAATCCCACACTCCCCGGTCTAATCTCCGAAGACCGGTCGCCTTTTGAAGGTTCCCCCCGTAAACACAAAAAACGTACTAGACTACTTGACTAGTGTTTCTGTGTTGTACGGACAGACCTCTATCTAGTCGTTCAGCCCTGGATTTTGGGCTTGCATCCAACTTAACATTTCTTTATCCTATCTTTAAACATTGTAGGTACAAGTATACAGTTAGGGCTAACACAAGTAGGTAACTAACCATGTATAATCATAATCACTTTAAAGAGAAGCAATAAGAAGCTAAATTAACACAGAAGTTCAGCGCTTAAGTACTGCTTACGTTGATATTTGTGTATAGGTAAGCATTATTAATATTAGGAGCCGGGTGTACGAGACTGCTAGGTGCAGGCGCCGCGCGGTCTGGTGCCTCCGACTGCACACACACACATGCACACACACTGTATAGCCGTGCACAACGTAACCAGGCTCGTTCATATGCTAATGCACACCGCTGCAGAACGACCTCTAAATAACACTGTCGACAACTGAAACTGGCTGAAAGGCGCGCTCGGCTTCTGAATACTTTCCTAACAAAAGGGAAAATTACCTTACCTCTCAACCGACACGACTTACTTTACAGTCAGTTCAGTGTCGTACGATGCCACCCTACCTTTTAACTATCTTTTTGTGATTTTTTGCATTTTCCATGCTAAGATTATTAAGTTATTTAATAGTAAAGGAAAAAATTCAATCGCGAGCAGGATTCGAACCTGTGTCTTCTGGTTTGATATACCAGACGCTCTGACCTCTAAGCCACCGCGAACCCTACCCGCATGTTTGAAATTTTGCCTTCACATTCTGAATTTACGTCATAAGGTGACGAATATTTTCCTTTACTAAAAAAAAATAATAATCTTAGCATGGAAAATGCAAAAAAATCACAAGAAAAGATAGTTGAAAGGTAAGGTGGCATCGTACGACACTGAACTGACTGTAAAGTAAGTCGTGTCGGTTGAGAGGTAAGGTCACTTGCCTCTCATAGATGTCACCAAAAGGGAAAATGTTTGGAATTATCATAAGTTGTGAAGGCGTTGAAAATGTATCAGTTGTTAACCCGGGTGTTTTCTATGCACCTCCGCAGCTACGTGACATCAAGATACTCGATTGTCACGAGTTGTGATCCATGTCTGGTACCTACTTGTTTGTTTATACACAATCAGATCCTGGTGAAATGCATAGATAGGACGATACTGGTTCGAGATACACTGCAATGAGAATTTCAAAGAAAAACCAATAAGTAACACTTTGCTCGACCTGGAAATTGAACCCAGGACCTCTAGCGTAGCAGTCGCGCTCAAGACCACTAATGAGCTATGAGGCAATTGGTTAAAAATACGGGTGAGTGAGTGAGCGGGCGACAGTGAGCGGGCCCCAGTGAAGGTCACCCTGTTCAATTAAAATGCATTAACATCAGTGCAATTAGGTTTTTGTACGGATATCGATTAATTTTGTTGTTGCCGCAAAAAACTTGGTACGTAGGTGGGTGAGCGTGACGGGCACAGCAGTGGTGATATCAGTATTGGTATGGTTTTAGCTGCAGACTGGTACGTCTGCTATCTATCTAAATATGTATAAATCAATATATAAAAATGAATCGCCGATTTTTTTTTATTCATAATAGCTTACGGCTTACGTTTGATTGCCAGTTCGCCTGATGTTAAGCGACGAACTTCCTAAAGACTGCACCAAGTTGGATAAGTAATTCTTTTTTTGTTGTGTTCGTTATCGTCAGGACATGATTTATATTAAAGTTTTTGTTTAAAATCCAACGGTAAGTCAGGAAAATTGACACAGGCAAGCCGCGCACGGGTCTTTAATATTAATTATTTATGTAGGAAATATTTAAGTATGTAAGTAGGTACTAACTATCTATGTAATGTATTTCTACCCAAATACGTCAAAGCCAATGGGATTTAGAACACTGTCGCCTAATTTTAGGCCGGTATCTGTTCTGCCTGCGCTTAGCAAGGTATTTGAAAAGATCATGCTCTATCAAATCCTAGTGCATTTCAAAATAAATAGACTTCTTCATGAGCAGCAATACAAAAGGGCGTAATACTAGTGGCGCTGGCATCAGACTTATTAAACCTACTATAGGTGTTCGTGGCTAAGTGTGTTTGACCGTAGCGTCCACGGCGCGGCGGCGGAGCACGTCCTCAGCTATAAACTGGACACCACAGTACCTTGTGTTGATTTTAAATTTCATAAATATTCTATAGGAGAGGTAGTATAAGAATATTAGTAAGTATTAACATGTGTTTTTTCATTGATTTTATTTACTTTTGGACTTATCTTATTGATTTTATTTACTTTTGCACTTATTGATTTTATCTATTTTCTACTTATTTATATATTGACGTTCCTTGTCAATTCCTCATATGAAAATCTATTGAAATGTTCTATCTAACATACTTACTTACTTAATATTATTTCTTTTTAAAAAAACGTTGCCCCACACTAGGAATTTCTCCTGTATCGTGGGTGCGTTAATACAAATGCTCACATACACAAACGCCAAGACCCGGAACAATTACCTGTAGATCATACAAATATTTGCTCCGTGTGGGGATCGAACCCACAACACGTGGCGCAGAAGCCGATCGCTACGCCAAACGTGTCGTCAATAATAAGGTATCAATGCAGGTAGGTCGTGATGGTCGTTATTACAATAGCAAATTAAGTTCTTTATTCATTCTTAGTATTCTTACGCGATTTAAAATGCATTATTGAAAATAACAATAACGCGCTGGAAAATAATGTGCCATCGCCATCGCCGCCATTCCATTCCATTTCCGCGATCGCGCGGCGCGCTTCATACGATAATGATCTTACGTAGCGTACGCAATGCGCGCGCAGAGCGATCGTGATGGAATAACATTAAGGTTCATTTTCGTTTCGAAGTGATCAACGTTATAGCTTTCCGTTGTCATTCAGTAAAATGTGTTTTACAAATATAAGCTTTATAACATTGAAATAAGGTCGTTTTTTTTACGAATTATCATTATTTAATAACAGAACAACACAACATGTCGTCGTCGTCACTTCGTCGTCAGTAACAGATTGGTATTCATTGCGCTCAGTGCTGTTCGATAGCTGTTTCGTTCCTCGCGATTTGCGTTTTACCATTATTGTTATTGTCTATTTGTCATCGGTCGTGAAATCGTGTTGTGTAAATATTTATAAACTATTATTAGTGATTTGCGTAAATAGATACGTTTGTATAAAAGTGAAAGGTTTAGTTTAGGTTTACTGTAGTTTTAGGTTTAGTAAAACATTTAAAAAAATGCCGAAAATTAGAACAACAATTGGTAACATTTGGAACTATTTTGAAAAAAGTGATTGTGTTAATAAAAAAGCCACGTGTAACTATTGTAAAAACTTATTTTCGTACAAAAGTACGATTACAAATTTAAAATTACATTTACAAAAAAAACATATCGGAGTATATGAAGAATATTGCAGATTGGAATCTTCTACCAGTGGTAATACTGGTAATGTAAATCCTCAAATTATGGATGATGATCTCAGCGTCGGTGGTGGTAGCGAAGAAGGAATGAGTAGTGGTGATATGGTTCTGCTTCAGCGTGACTTTATTGATAATGCTGCTGGACTTGACAGTAGGCCTGCACTAGCAAGCTCCTCTTCTGCAATATCTTATTTTATAATTAATGAGCCTATAGCAATACCTTCAACTTCTACTTCTAACATACAAATTCAACATAAACAGCATCAGAAAGAGGTATCGTCTTATTTACCTGCAAAATTAGAACCGAGTGAGAAAGCCCATATTGATAAATGCCTACTTAAATTAATAACTTGCGATTTTCAACCGTTTAGTGTAGTTGAGAATGAAGGCTTTAAGGAGTACACGCATGCCCTTAATCCCAATTACATATTACCACATAGAAAAACCCTCTCAAACAAATTATTACTCTCAGAATATGAAACAGTACTTCAGTCGACCAAACAATTAGTGTATGACTATTGTAAGTCGATCTGCTTAACTACAGATTGCTGGACCTCTCGCAATCTTGTGGCATATATAGCTGTAACTGGCCATTTTATACATTGTGAAACATTAGAATACCACTCTATTTTGCTACAATGCAGAGCCTTGGAAGGTTCGCATACGGGTGCTCATATAGCGAAAGATATAAAAAAGATAGCAAAAGAATGGAGAATAAACGATAAAGTGAATTTTTTTGTAACAGACAACGAATCCAATATGATTAGTGCTGCCAACATATTGGGCTGGGGACACTTTGGGTGCTATGCCCACAAATTAAACTTAATCGTCATGGAGGCACTTAATTTGCAAAATACATCTTCTACGTTGCAAAAAGTACAAAAAACCGTCGCGCACTTTAGGAGATGCTCACAATCAAAAGAAAAGCTCATAAAATATCAAATTAATGTTCAAAAAATCGCTCCTGGTTGTACAAAGAATGTCATATTAAGTATTCCAACTCGGTGGACCTCCACATTTTTAATGTTACAACGATTCTCCGAATTAGAAGAGGCCATTAGAACCATTACCTCTAATTTAATAGCCGAGTTACCCATAATTCCGATGCAAGAATGGCAGTACATAGAGCAATTAGTCACAGTGTTAAAGCCCTTTTATGAGGTAACAGTGATTATGAGCACTGAAAAGTACCTAACGGCTAGTAAAGCTTTAGTCCTCACACATGGACTACAAGATATTGTTGACCGACTCCTGACGACTGATATTTATGAACCAGTAAGAGATGTAATACAGTGTCTCAAGCAGGGTCTAAATACGACATTTGTGAGCTTAGAATCAATTGAACCCATTGGTCTTTGTACATATTTAGATCCCAGATTTAAAGAGCACGCATTTAATGACCGGCATGCGCTAGTTTTGACAAAATGTGTCCTCATAGATAAAGTGACTGCATTGTTGAGCGACGATGTGGTAGTTAAAACAGAAAGTTGCACTCCTGACATACATTCTGTTTGGCTGAACTTTGACTCTAAAGTTAAAATGGTACAAACACCAAAATCTGCGGCGACCAAAGCAGAGGAAGAGGTAGATATGTACCAGAAGGAAAAAATTATACCCAGGACGTCCTGCCCTTTGCAATGGTGGCGAGAGCACAAACAAATGTATCCTTCTCTCTACTCATTATTTATTCAACACTCGAATATAATGGTCACGTCAGTGTCATGCGATAGAGAATTTTCTAAAGCTGGCTATATAATATCGGATAGACGTACACGACTAACATCTTCGAAAGTTGAGCAAATCATGTTTTTAAATGCTAACGCAAAAATGTAAAATTTGCAGTTTGTATATGGAGTAAAGAAGAATGTCAATAATTAAATAATGTAGGTACAGATCAATGAACTTCTAAATATGCCTCAATAAAAAAATCTGATTTGCAACAATATCATATTTGACTTATTTATTTTTGTTATTCAATACACGGTCGTTTCATTTTGACAGTCCTAAGTCTGTAATAAGTATGAAGGAAAGTTCATTAATCATATAAATATTCGTATTAAGAGTCCGGCGGACCGATTTTCTATTACAAACGTAATTCCGAAATAAATCGTAATTCAAACACAATTTAATCAAATTCTGTTATCATTCGGATACCGATAATATACCGATACCGTTAATCTAGGTTCCTACGTTACCATTTCGTCCAAAATACTTCACTGGAAATAAATGTAAGCGAATGCAATTTTTGATAACTTTACCAAGTTTGGAACGATTTTTCGGTGTTTTATTTCCAAAGAATAGAATAGAATAGAATAGAATTTTATTTTGCAAATATGGGTAATACATAATAAGTTCTTAAAATTACATTTAGCTCAGCCACATTTTACCAATCGGCATGCAAATATTTGAAATTATTTATATCACTATTATTACACTTATTTAGATCAATTTATAAATTACTATTAAAAGGGGGATATAAATTAGTATCATAAGATTAAATATCATGTCATTACTATTACATATATCATACCATTAACATTACATCATTTAACATGTCATTATTATTACTATTATCATTAATATTACAATTCCAAAATCAAAATGTCAGAAATCAAATGAAGAACGTCGTATATCAACATTTCTAAAATCAAGATGTCACTAATTAACCAATATTTTTCTCCGATAGGAACTCGAACGAAGTAGTAGTAGACGAAATAGTATCGTAAAAACCTAGATTAATGATATACAAATCCGAATAATTTGATAGAATATTGTCTGGATTACGATTTATTTCGGTATTACGTTTTTATGGTCAATTCAAGCTCCGCCGGACCCCTAAGCACTTAATCAGAAGCGAATGTAGCCCAGTATATATACATAATCAACCCATTATACTGTCCCACTGCGGGGCACAGGTCTCCTCTCAGAATTAGTGCTGGGCGATTATGAATGATTTGTATAATTACTTTGTATTATTAATTTTGATAATCGATTATGAAATTTGTAACTAATATATTTTCATAATCAAATGACGTTAGAAAGTCCAGATCCTCGAGGGTGGCTCTTGAGGGTCACACTTTATTACCTATATAAAGTATATACCATATCGCCGTATAAGAACCAGATGGACGTATGTACAAAAAAAAACAAAAAACGTTTTTTCCATAAAACGGTTCACAATATAGTCCTTTATGAAATGCCAAAACGACGTAACGGTATAGTCAATATTTAACAAATTCCAAAAAAACTAAAATGCTTAAGAATCACTTTCATTGGAACCAGAAAAACGTATTATGAGTACCGTTTAAACAGTTCTAATTATCTTCCTACCTCGTTAGAGCTATAGGAACGTATTTGTAAAAACAATATTTTTATTCGTAGAATATAGTTTGTTTGGCAATATTATACGAACCATATCAACGTAAAAGCTTATACGTTGTTTTGGGCGTTACAAAATTTTGTTTTGATGCTTAGTTTAAAGAGCCAGAGTAACGTTTATCTATTTACGTTTCATTAGCACAAACATTCTCGTTAGATAAATAATACAAGTCAATGGCCAAAACGATGTATTTGTGATTTACGTTTTTGTGGCGGTATTATTTTGTTTGATAAGTATTATTGTTCATTGACAAAATATAAACCTACGTTAGTTTGGCACCTAAAAGTTGATGTAAGGTCTCAAACACGCAGTGCGGGGAGCCCCCTAATTTGAAGTTAGGAGAATACTTTGTTTGCTTTTTACTTCGTAATAGTGATTTTAAGTGATAATAACATAGATTCAGTAAAATGAACAGTAGAAATTGGAAGATTTTGGCATCGTTGGAACGAAGAGAACCATCTCAGGTTCACGACGAATTCCATCAGATTTTTGAACAGGTGAGTTATCTTTAATACCTATGTTTTAGTCTTTACTGTTATTAATTTGCATTGAACGTGCTGTTCTGGATTCGATTCCCTGGTAAGGTTAAGTGTAACTGACTTTGAGCTCGGTTAATACTAATAGTAACAATAATTGTCTTATTTGTATTATAAAATGTGTGTAATTTGCGATTTAAATTACTAATTTTATAAAACTAAACCCTTTTACTCATTAGGGTCAATATTAAGTACCTATACCTACAGCTATGATATTATTTACTTTAAAGGTGAATAATTTGTTTTATGTTGTCTCAGGAACCAACTCATTCAATTGAAACCATAGTCTGCAATGCTGCCGTTGAAGAAATCAACAATTGCTTAAGCCCTTGTCCTCAACCATCCTTTAGTAACTTAACGACAACTTTAGAAAAGGATTCTCTCTCTGTTTTTAGTGAACCTGGACCGTCACCTAGAAAATTGGAAAAGTGAAAAGAATGAAAATATGATGATTTACAAGACTTATGCAGACAACGCATCATTCCAACGCAATACCATAATTTTATAAAGAGTTTTCAGTTGGAACACCAACAACAGATGACGAAGATAATTAATATTTTTCTTAAATATGTTGATTACAGGTTGTATTATTTAAATTGTACTATTTCAGGAGTATATTATTATAAAGATTATTGATTTATTACCTATTTTATTTATTACTCATTTCATCCCTACATAATAAAACTTAACGTCACAAATAATGTATTAAGTTTGATAACAACATAAGTTTGAAAATAATTAAGGGCCACACTAACCTATGTCAACCGAATGAAAATTATATATATAAACAATATTCTTAAAGTGATATTGACTAATCTGCTCTGAATCGACTTGCGACCGCGACTACTTACTACATTAGTAATTACTAATCTGTATAATCGAGATATCTCGAGACATCGTCATAATCGAGTGATTTCATTAGTATATCTCATAATCGCCCACCGCTACTCAGAATGAGAGGGCTAGAGGTTATAGTCCACCATGCTGGTCTAGTGCGGGTTGGCAGACTTCACACGCTATTGAGAAAATCTCTCAGGCATGCAGGTTTCTAGGTTATAATTAACTATTTAATACGCACATGACTTCGAAAAGTCAGAGGTGCGTGCCTTGGGTTCGAACTCGAGACCTTTGACTTGGCAGTCCAACGGTCATACCACTAGGCTATCACTGTTATGCCGATGCTTAAAATTGGTGGCACGCGCGTGCCACTGCACGAGTCAACGGTTATGTTATGTCGGTTTAAAATTGCACTTGTCGTCGACGTCGTCGTGGTCGCTTCAATAAAAACTTAAAACGTATAGTACGTAGCAAATTGCTGTAGTGGTCGCATCAATCATTTAAACATTTTCTACTACACTAAACTACATAGTTCACCTTATTAGCTCTATTAGTTCGTATGGGACATCTGACCAAATTGCTTATTAATTCATCGTTCGGTCCCAATACAATAGTTCGACAGTCATAAGAATAGTTAAAAAAAAATGGTAAAAAAAGTACAATTTTTATGCATTAAGTTAATCTCTATATCTGCATAATTTAATTTTCCTTCATATTTTAACTTTACTCGGTACTGTACTATTAGGATATAGAATAAAATAGCGCAAGCTCTTTCATTCGATCTCGGTCGTTCAGAAACATTAAAAGTACGGTACAATAACGTACGAAAAGTACGAAGAACTATTAGGATCGAAGGACCGATTAGCGTTCTTCGTGAGAAAACGTGTCTTTTAGTCGTTCGTTCAGGACCTACACAAGACTAGTTTTAAGTTCAAGTTCAAATGTTTTCAATTCAAAGCTTTTTACTAACTGCCGAATATTGACGTCGCAGTTTTGGTTGTTTATAATGTGAAGTACAAACAATAGTTTGTTTTATGTGATTCTTTATCAATTTAGTAGCTGAAAAGTGGATCTCGAAATATCAACACGGTGACCTCTTGTAGTGTTTTCGCGAATATTGATTAATATACGCATTTGATTTGATATAATATGTATTCACAAAAATTGGGCAACTTCGCACATTCCGTGCATTTTGTTTGTCAGCCAACAGGTATGCTTGTTGTGTATGCCGCAACTCAACAGGATAACATAGCAGTGTACAATAATAGCTGTCGAGAAATAACATAACAGTATAATTCATTATACCGTTATGTTATACCAACGTATTACAACTGTAATACGACTTGATGTAACCTACGCTGTCTGCCAGGGCTGTTTGACTACGTAGGTTCTATACACATAATACAGCTGTGGAGCGAGGGGTGCGAGTGGCGAAAATGACATCGTTCATATGTGCGCGCGACCGGGCAGCGAATGCGGAGCGCCCTCCTCTAACATTGCCCTTTATGGCACTCTCCGTACGCCCGGTGGACGTAAGCCTTGCAAACTTAACAGGTCTAATAGCAACCAGCGAATATTTTGAACTGACAACAAAATACAGAGTCCGAAAACAAGGGAAGAAGGCAGTAAAATACTGTCAAAAATATTTTCTGCAAGCGATCGCTATAGTGAGCATGGTTCAATCATAGAACTTTGTATTGTGTTCTCTGCACCTAATACACTATTATAGGTACTCGTACGTGCAACACAAATAAGTATAGTTTAGGTATTTTGAAAATTGTCGTTACTATAAACCGCCTCCTTAGTCTAGTGGTCTCAAGCGCGACTGCTACGCAATAAGTCCTGGGTTCGATTCCCAGGTTGAGCAAAGTGTTATTGGGTTTTTCTATGAAATTTTCAATAGTAGTTTGGAGTTTGGGATTTGGGCCCGGTTAATGGCAATACGCTCACCCCCTTGGGACCTAAACATACCGGCGAACTGTGGGTGTAGTACATTAGTACACCTCTGCTTAACCCTTCGGGGAATACAGGCGTGATGGTATGTTATTTGGTAATATTATGGTGGTATGTTTGTAACTTATTACGAGTCTCCGCAAACAAGGCTAGTGTTCACAGTATTGTGCATGTGTGTGTGTGGGTGTGTTTGTGTGTGCGGATCAATAATGTTCGGGTGTAGATAGAGGTGCAGTAAGGTATCGTGGTGATATTAATCACCGCGATGTAATAACCGCGCCGCGCCGCGCCGCTGACAAATGCGCCGCGGGAAATATGGTACTGTTCATCGTGCCGTCTTCACGCCGGGAAAGTTGACTCGACAATCTTTTCAAATATTATCTTAGCCTATGTAGGTAACCTCGGCGTTAGGCGTCTGCCAAATTGCGTACTGCCCGTGCAGTAGATATTAATTAGATAAGAATTAGAAATCCGCAAACTTCAAAGTTAGATGGCTGCTTTAAAAATGTCAAACAATCCCTGAATTGTCAAATATTGCGGTTCCGCCTGTACAAGCTCACAAGTAAACTAAGTATCAATTAATTAACTTTTACACAGTATGTGATGTAGGTACCTTATTGGTATTACCATCAGTCAAGGAGCCCGCCCATGCAAATGGGGCACCAGTTATGGGCAGCAAACGAACCAAAACTGTCGCTTTTCACCTGAAAACGAAACAATATAGGTGTCTAACATCATAAATAACTGATTATAATTGAGTTGGATATGATATTATGAAAATGGAATATAGAATAATATAATTATACTGTCTTATTTTTTAACGAGCGAGTTATACTCGTATAATATTTTCAACTAATAAAATATAACATATATTAGGATATACCTACTTAAAATTATGGTCCTGATCTATTAATATTTATGGATCGAAGTGGTTCCTGTCCTAGTTTCAATTAAATAGAACTCAATACTATTCATGATTGACATTAATAATTTTAATTATAGTAACGAACGAGTTAACACAACAATGCGCATTGTGGCCGCAACGCAGTTGATACAACATGCACACATCAGAGACTTGCTATAGATATGGAATCTCTCTTGAGACTAGGTGACGTACAATAAAATGTGAACCACGCTTACTACGAGAACGTTGTGTGTGGATATCTGACATTGTGCTCGCGTGCATGTAACTAAACAAAGTTATTGTCGTCGCAAAACTAACACAGTAAGTAGGTATACTCTTACGTTTAAGTTGTATTTTCAGTAACAAGATTACGTAAACAATATCTAAAGTTAAACAATGAGTATTATGCTGTGCAAACTGTGTTGATACTGAGGGGCTCCTGTCGGCATGCGGCATGCGGCAGGGGGAGGGTACTGTGACTTACATTATTATTATCAGCGACCTGATAGCGTGCTGCGTTCTGTCGTCGCTCTCGCTCGAGAGTCGTGAGCGATTGTGAGCGCGAGTTTATCGCTAAGGTTGGGCGCTCCGCTGCACTTCATTAAAACTTCTCCCGTAAGTATCTCTCACTCGTAAATTGTGCGCAGAAAAGGTGGCGTTCGGTGTGCGCGACTAATACAATACTTACAAGTAGTGATGAGGCACCACTATTACTGCTCAAACCCCTTTTTTGTTTCACATAATGTAGCCTAACACGACCAATAATGTTAGCTAATACTAAAAATCATGAAGTCCAGCGTAATTCTGATTGACCATTCCACTAGTTACAATTTGCACAAAAATAAAAATCTATATTGCATGTACATAAAGAGATATTTTCAGTAGGTACCTATATCTGTAAATATTAAATATAGGTTACATTGAACCATAGGTAGTCCAGTCAACCGTCGCGTCGCGGTCGTATCGTGGAGACCGTACCTTAATTTGTTATCAGCTGGCAGTGTTAAGTGCGTCTCTAAATATTCATAAGTGAATACTAAGTTTGACTCGTTTTTTCGCTCGATTGAAACTTTGCCTATCTCCGCGACGCCTCCGGGGGGCGCCACCCGCGCTCCCTTCACAACTTCTACTCAAATTGATAAGGAGATTTATTCATTTATGAGTTTTATATAGGCTCGCTGGAAGTTAAACAACTTTGCAGCGATACGGAGTCGGTTTCATCATTTATGATCATAAAAAGGCTGTACGATGGGACCCTCCGACCCCGAAATCGTTGCGGTATTGATGATCAAAATTAATCTAGGTTCCTACGTTACCATTTCATTCAAAATACTTTACTGGAAATAAATGTAACCGAATGCAATTTCTGTTAACTTTACCAAGTTTGGAACGATTTTTCGGTCTTTTATTTCCAGTGAAGTAGTAGTAGTAGTGAAGTAGTATTAACGGTATCCAAATCCGAATAATAACATAATTTGATAGAATATTGTCTGGATTACGATTTATTCCGGTATTACGTTTTTGTTGGCAATTCATGCTCCGCCGGACCCTTATCCTACCTACTTACATAGCGAATGCAAAATTACGAAGAACAACCGCAGAAGATGACATCGAAGCTAGGACTGTATATTGGCGAGTGTAACGGACACTACACTAGCACTACAGTGTATAGAATAGATAGATAGATGTGGTTTATGTGGAATTTGTGGAAATAGCTTTTCACTCCTTGTATAATCAAATACTTAGTCCATCCTCTATCAATCTCTTTTTAACTCAAGATATCACAGTAGTAGTGAAGGCTTGATTCACGCAATGATTGAGGGCCACTGCGGGATGCGGGTTCGATGCCCGCACAGAACGAATATTTGTGTTTGTAAATGCAACCACGATAGTGACTCAAATTCTATTGTGAGGCTTATATTAAACAACGCGACTGTTTACTGTCAGAAAGTAGAAATTGTGCACTTCATGTATGTTGCATATATACATCATGTACAGAAGTGTACAAAGGCGGTCTTAATGACTTCTAAGGCATTTTCTAGCAGACGTGCTTAGGGTGATGCAGAGACGAACATGGTAGATGCACTAAAAGAATAGAAGTGAAATGTGTGATTTGAAGACTTACCAAAGCTATAAACTTACATAATATATACATTACATAAATATTTATATATAATAACATAAAATACAATACATATATACAATACATAATAAATTTAAAAAGAAAAGTCAGTGTCGAGATGAATCTAACAGCGTTATATCCAGCAAGTATTTAGCTTTGTGTCAGTGTCACTGCGTCCGCGGGTATAATCTGCTACATTATCGTGTAATCTTCTCTCTAAGAGCAATACATAATGTTGGCCTAGATAGAATGCTACTGACATGTGTTGCAGACTACTGACGCGCTATATAACCACTTAAAGGGAAGGCAGTGGCCGCGGGCTACTCGCCACGCGCCAACCCCACACTAATTGAATATGGTCTGCATCCCTGCACCTCGCGCGGAGCCCCGCCTGTTTGTGTGAGGGTGTTTGCCATCGTAGGTGCCTTGCATCGCTTGATAGCAGTTAGTGGTTACTGAAAATAAAATTTTCTGGTCCTACTTTTTGTTGTTAAAAGTATGTATTTTGAAAATACGTGTTTTATATTTGAAACACCTTTTTGAAAAACTATTTTGTTTACATTTAAAATAGAAAATATATTAGAGTATTTGCATTTCGTAATAAAATATTTTTCACTACCTATTTTTCACATCTTTGCTATAATATGTTGTATTATGTTATCATTTGTGTGCTCGCATATCATTCCATATTTTAATAAGCTGCGCCGTTCCAGATGTCGACTTTCCTCAGCAAGCATTGAGAACAATTTCGCTCAATACCATAGCCTCAAGGTTTCAGACTAGAACAGTATTACGCGCCAGCCGAAACTGACTTTTGTTAACTAAACGTAAGATGAAAATTACAACGCAACCGTACACAAAGGTTCGGGTATCACATTACGAACAGCTACCATGAAGTTTTTTCAGACTGAAGTGAAATTTTTAATAGCGCTGACGACAACTTCAAAGGGCTATTGTATTGAACATTATTTAAATAATATTCCTGAGGAGTGTTCGAGAATTGTGTGTGTCAGGTTTAATTACTTTGACGCCACAGTGACGTGCACAGAGCTACTCACATGGTCCTGTTTGTTGTTTGCTACTTGAGAGTGTTGCCATGCACGTATGTGTTGCCATGCCACTCAACACATAGGTATTTGTGGTAAGAATGAACACCTAACAAGAACGTTGACCTTATTATTTCTCGTCATGTACGAGGACTATATTTCTTTTAACCGGTGACAAATATATCGACGTGTATTTATTTCTTCAGCAGTCGCAGGCGGCCGCGGCGGTGGTATCATCTAAATTGAAATTTCGCCCAATTATGTAACAGAAGGGTTGGAGGGGTGATACTTATATTTGCTATTCAAATTAGGGTTAGGTAATAAAACGTTGGCGCTATTCGAGAGTAGGTACGTAAATTTAGTTTGGGGAAGAAATCTGTCTCATTCGTAAAATTCTTAAGTAAGTAATAAGCGACATGTTTTGGCTTCACTTTAATTATCCTTATATCAGAAAATGATCCTCTCCACGCGTACTGTACGTAAGCTAACATTTATATTACATGATCACTATGTAACTTACATAGCGATTTACTATATAAAGTCGCGCGACAATCTTTTTAACCCCCAAAGCAAAAAGAGGGGTGTTATAAGTTTAACGTGTATGTGTCTGTCTGTCTGTGTGTGTCTGTCTGTTGCATCGTAGCGCCCAAACGAATGGACCGATTTTGATTTGGTTTTTTTGTTTGAAAGGTGACTTGATCAAGAGAGTTCTTAGCTATGATGTAAGAAAATCTGGCCAGCGGTTTGAGGATTATCAGCTCTTTTCTGTTCGTAAAGGAATGTGAGCCACTTCCACAAGTCAGATCGAATTGAAATTAGGTAGGTAACCTGTTACTTCAATAATATTGCAAGGACATGGCTACCATGTCTTGATGCTGCGGGGGTGTTTTAGATTTTAAATTTAATAATAATTATTATTCTAACTTGTATCGACGTCATTATGGCTGCGGTTCGAAGTTTCATCTAAATTAAGAATGTTTATTCATTATGACGCTAGTCTGTGACCTGTCTCACGTTAGAGAAGTACACCAATCAACTTGTGATACCATGTGTGACCATGACCTGTGTGCCTATGTTCCACTGATCAATGTCGATGATACCTAAGTGTGTGGGCGGTGGCCCTTTAAAGATCTTTACGAAAGTTTAGAAAAACGCAGGAATACTTTAGAAATATAGGTATAGTGTTTACATAATTGCCAACCGAACTCATAGAATGAGCAAAATCCATCTTATAACCTACATAGAGGTCATGACTTATATTAAATTTTAGTGGAAGGATTCAATGGCATTGCCATTGTAATAAGTCGTCATTGATAAAGTTTGAGAGTAACGTTAATCGAGGAGGTTGTTCAATCTTGACCCTCCTATTTGAGTCAATTACGAAGTCACGTACCGAGTTTCTTAGACTTAGGTTCGCGAATATTGACTATATTTAAACGTTGGGATTTGACGATGTGAATATAAGCGGTAGAATCCATAAATAATGTGGTTTATGTCGCGTTATTCGTCACTAAGTATTTGTTAACGGTAACAGGAAAATGGAAGGACAGAGGCCTAGAAGACATAGCCCCATACGGTGGACAGACCAAATCTGTACCAGACTTGACAGGGGAATCCACGATGCGATACATGTTGCCAAAGATCGCAAGAAATGGAAGATCCTTGTGCAGGAGAAAATCATGAAGGGAGGTCGCGACCCTTAGAAATGAGGAAACGACGCACAGAGAGAGAAGTATTTGTTAGTGGTGGATGATGAACTTGTTAGCAGCAGCTGTGATGGGGCACACATACTTGTCTATGTATGGGAAATAATATTACTTAATTAATTATATTAGGTACCTATATTACTTATACTCGTATTAATATTGATTGTGATTCTCTAGTATACCATCAAAAACTTTTTTTTTGTCTACAGGACTATTGCTAACTTTTATTCTCCAAAAAATCATTGATGTTTGTTTTTAAAATGAAGGATTTACTTAGTTCATTGAGTTTTTTTTATGAATTCACGCATCGTCGCAGCGGATAGAGGTCGAACTGGTCGAACCCTCGAACTTCAAAATACGCCGGTGCCTCGCTTGAGTAATTGGCGTATCGTTTTAGGCAGATGCGGGAGGACACGAGCGTCCTCCTCGCGGCCGCGGTATCCGACGCGCCGCACGGTAATGCGGTCGTTTGTATGCGATGCGGCGCGGCATCAATAATGCATGAGAGGTGAAATGTACACGAATAGTCATGCTGCGCCGCGTCGAGGTGCTCGCACTGCGCTGCAATTAGCCGCGCGACACAATGCAGAATGCACACTAAACATAAGCGCGGTTGACGTCATGGAGTTGCGCGGGTGACGCCACGGTGGTGTATTGGTTGCATGCGGCGGCACCCGTGGTTCCTAACTACATTTGTTTGCAATGTTGGACATAACATAAATGTATGTGGTGAGAGCAGCTCCGGCTTTGGAAGTGTATAGTAACGCACCCACCGCCACCGCCGCCGGCGACCAACATGGTCTGCCGCAGCGTCTGTATGTATGCATGGTGGGTGTACTATATGCAAGTAACGAGCAGCTTTATGGCGTGCTGTAGACGTCACTGTTCTCTAGTAGCCGCATACTTCGTCCTATAACTAGACATCTACAAGAAAGCCTTACTATCGACTACTACTACTAACTACTTTTTCTTAAATTTCCTGTAAATTAATTCCGTATATGACATGCCAGTAATTTCGTGTCTAATACAGATTTCTGAGGAGGCACCTGTGCGGTGAAAGGTGGGGTGAATTATTTGTAGACATGTCTAACGGAGTTACCGGTTACCGGGTGCCCCCCCCGGGACCAGGCGGGTGCGGCCCCGCGCTGCTTCATCGACGCACGTTCATCATGCTCAACACATTACACGTTATTGCATTACCGAAAATCACCGCTGCAATCAAATTTACCACATATTCGATTAGCAATAACGGCTTTAATCGCGCACATAACAAGATGCGACACAAAATCATAATGACCTTCATTCCAGCCAGGTAGTGCGCTTACACAAAAAACATACTTAAATATATCGTCGACGTGTGTCAGTCAGCGCATTAAAAAAGCGAAGCTAAGTGAGGAAGAAGCCTTATAATAGTATAGCTACGAGTATCATCAGATACCTATATTTAAAGGTAGTTAACATAAATTGGTTATGTCCACATTTTGCTGAAATCATTTTTGGCGGTAGTATTTACTCTGTTTATTATCTATAATTTTAGTTAAAGGAAAATGGAGTTGTTAAGTAAATTGGTGCTGTTTAATAGTTAGCCGGAAATAATAGTAATACAAGTTATATTCATAATTTTCACCTTATGTGACTGACTTCGTGTGATGACCGTCGTCGGGGACCATTTGGCTCAAGGATATTTATAATCGACGTAGTGTACAAGAATTATATACATAAAATATAATGTATATCTTTCCCGTCTGTTTTTTTGGGTTTGGAAATCCTTATGAAGAAAAAAAATATTTTATTTACAGAGAAGTACATCCACTTACCTTACCACTTACCTACGTATATAAGGTGACCTAACTACGAGTGTGCTCCTGCCACTTTGTGCAGGACAAACATTTCTCCACGACCATCTCTTAGCATTGTTTATGTAAAAGTTTCAACAAAACCCATATTTCATAATGAGAAATTGTGTACTTTATTATTATATCAAGAAACTTCTCAAATAAACAATTCAAAAGAGCAAAGTTAAAACAAAACCATTTATGTAAATATCAAATTAAATATAATACAGTGAAACGTTTCTACTGAGTAAATGGACGAACTTGTACGGTCGGTCACCGGTTCGAATCCGAACAAAGGGCAACTTTCACCAATTACCATTAATAATTTATGCAAACGATTATCCACTCTAACGCTTGACATTTACAGTCCTAAATTAAATACGTAAAGATTTCGACTTTGTTTAGAATTGCGCCATTTGAATTCAAGCCTTAAAATTTACAGGGTTCATATGAAAATGGCGTGCAAGTGAAACACAAAGGGAGCAATAACAGATTTTCAAGGCGCTTTTATTTCAGCACCAATTTGGTAGGAATCGATTTAAGCGAGTATTTATGTAATGTGAATGGTAATGTAATAATGTAAAAGTAGAATGCTAGGCAGTCGCGCTCGCATAGTTGGCTGTAGCGCCTCGCGACTACGAGCTACGAATACACTACGCATGACTACGATCCTACGAGCTACACCACTATGATCTACGACTACGCGCGTCTTCGCCACTAAGAGCTACGACTACGCATGACTACGATCCTGCGAGATAACACACTACGAGCTACGACTACGCGCGTCTACATCACTACGAACTACGACTACGCATGACTACGATACTACGAGCTACAACGCTACGAGCCACGACTACGCATGACTACGATACTACGAGCTACAACACTACTAGCTACGACTACTTACGTCTACATCACTACGAGCTACGAGTACGCGTGGTGACGACACTACGAGCTACAACATTACGAGCTGTAACTACGCGTGACTCCGATATTCCGTGCTATAACTGGGCAACTGAAGGGCGACGAATGTTTTTGCAAAACTTTATGTAAACTAACTTTATATAAAAAAACTTGAGAGGTGTCAAGGGACACCCGGATGGAACGAAGTTCCTTTCGAAGTTTCGATTAATTACTGAAGGAATTGTAATAAATTAATTAATTTTATAATTGTATTATTTATTATTTACAAAAAACCTGTATACACTCAACAAAAATAATCGTCGCGACACCACACTGTTCAATGCGAAATAGAAATGAAAATATCTTAGGCTTGCGTAATTCGTGTCGGAAGCGGTCGCCGTAAAAGGAGATACAGGCCGATCTTAGTGGCGAGGTCCTTCAAAAAGTTCAGATGCGTTTACTCGCAACCGGCGCATATGTATGAATGTGGAAGAAGCAAAAGAAGTATACAAGAATCGTAGCAAGTGGTGGTCTATAGTTTCTGCCCTGTGCGAGAAAGGCGTGAGTGTATGTATGCTCCCAAAATCTAAACAGAATATGCTATATACTAATTCGCAAAAGCCGGCCGCTCAGTCAGTGTGAGACGGTAATTTTTCATCTTCTCGCAAACAAACACTATCATGCACCGCCCTCCAGCTGCAAAGCAATATCACGGGGTGTTAGCTTTAGCACGTATTATAACCCTATAACGGAGCCACCCGCCGCGGTTCGGGGCTGCGGGGCTGGCTCCCTACCTACCCTCGTGTGGCGCGCGATGTTACAGTAATTGACTTCTTGCGTGCGCACGAACCTACTTACCATTTTTCGTTTAATATAGTGCGTTAAGAGATGGGACGCCAACTTCAGAGTATCGATAGCGTGGTGGTAGCGTACAGCGGCAAGTGTAAAGCTACTCGATCAAAACTCACCGTTGGTGACTCACAGGGGCTGGCACAGTTACGATGTAACAGGTAGTAATACATAATTAATTATTATGAGATTATTAAATTAATCCCTCTGCTATAAGTGTTTCTCAAAAATGTCAATATCTTGAATCGTGAACGTCAATTTATATCTGTAGTAAAATACCTGTACTGTATTTTACTAACAGCACAGAACACACAATGCATTACTCTATTTAACAATAACTTTACTTGAAACTGAAAATTTTAAAATACTTACAGATTTACATTACATTATGTATTTATCGACACGTGCCGACCGCGGCACATCACAGAAAAAAATCTGTTTGTAGCGTTTCCGTTACCTACTCTTACACTCGGCTGGAAGATGATTTGTTCACTAATTTGATGGATACTTACCCCCACCCCCCACCCACTCTCCACCGTTTCCCACCCCTCGCTAAGGAACTGGCTCATTATTTGTTTAACGTAGTAAATAACGTGTTTTTGCTCGTAATACTTCAGTAATGTGTGACTAGACGCCATCTTTATTAAATTATTTCAGAATAACAAGGGCAATGGTGGGTAATTGAATTTTCTTCTGATGTTGCTGTGTATATTTTTAACATTAATGTATTTATTTCTCCACCTTACAGCTATCATTACATTGTATGACCTAATGCGATAGTGAAGAATGCCAATTTAAACTTCCATCGTTCATGATAAAAAAATACATATACACTACGATGGAGTTATTCGATCGTTGCAGTAAAGTTAAATGTTGTAGTAAATAAGGAAATCATCATCATCACAACACACATCACCATCATAATCTCGCGGAGACGTTCACTGCTCAAAGTCAAAGTCAGAATCATTTATTCAAGATAGACTAGGTACCTACAACTTTTTGAATGTCATGTAATTTTTACATTATAGACAGTTCCTAAAGCGCCCGCCCGTCACCGCCTCCCAGTGCTTTGGCTGGGAAGAAGAAGCAATGCAACAAACTCCCCAGCAACACATTTCTGTCTGATCGTCGCCAATGTTTTTTGACCGTGCGGCCTGCATTCTACGACGCCCAACGATGAACTTTATAGTAGTTTAAGTTTAAGTTAGTTGAAACAGTATAAAATCTAGCTCAATTACAAAGAAACAACCAATAATAAATTATATTTATTCCCGCTTAGATCGTAAAGAACACTTATACAAGTCAATGCTTTACATATTTTTTAACTAGATGGCGCCGGCAATCTCTATCTGACAACCTCTGAGAAGATATACCAAAAGATCCTAGAATCATGGTCTCTTTTTAAGCCGAGACAGTAGTATGTATTATCATATTTGTAATGTAGGTACCTATGTGTTTTGAAGAAGGAGTAATAGCAGCTTTGTATTGAAAAGTAATTATGATACGAATTGAAGCGATAATGCTGCAATACTCGTACTTCCACCTCTAAGAAATATGACGGATTTCTTCTTGTTTGTACTAGATGGCGCTATTAGTCTCGTGAAAACACTCGAACAAAGAACAGCTGATGTGCAAACAAGTAGGTATGTCGAGTTATAACAAGGAGTTATTTATTTATAGTTCAACGAGGAGAATCTGAGAATAGCTAACAGACTCTAATTAAGTTGTTGAATACGTACGCAGCGCGGTGTGTGACTGGGAAGCCTCTGTAAACGTTGCGTTAGTTCTAAGAGATACGATACTGTTGTACATGCCTATAGGAGTGTGGTATTGTCTACATTACTAAGTAGGTATTGTATTATCGTGTGTAGAGTGTTCACTTAAAGTATAAATGTATCGAGCGTACAACATCCGAGCAAGTTACACAACACAGAGCGGTGCGACGACCCCACGCACACTCGTACACACACGCACCCACACACACGCGCCCGCAGGTAAGTACCCGCAGCACGTAGCAACACGGAGAAAATAACTGCACATCTCACTTCATTAGATCAAAACAAGCTTTGTTTTTCAATGTAACACGAGATAGTCGTGTTTCAACTTTACCAATGGCGAAAGCAAAAAATAAGGCCCCAGGGCAACTCGTGAACGAAAGAAAATCAACCTTATAACGTGTAAATAACGTTTAAATTATTTATAGCCAGAATCCGAAGATGATAGTTGGTTAACATAATCTATACAACGAAGAAAATTGAACTCTGTTGGTGGAGCATAGAAATAATAATTCATAATAGACAGATTTTTCTTCAGAGTCTAGAGTCAAATAGTGCGAACAATTTTATTAGTCTGTTTATCTCCAAGATGCTGTTTTATTTGCGAATCACTCTTACGCCTATTGCATAGAGTTTGGAACACATTGAACATAGTGTCAAAGCGATGAGATGAGGTTTTTTAATCAACGAAGAGTCCAAATGACATGACATGTGCTGGAGGAGGCATTGAACCGGACACCTCGGGACAGGGCGTCACTGAAATACAAGCACTGACGATTTACCACAACGTATGTATCATTATTCAATTAAGTAAGTAGTAGTAAAACAATTTTGGTTAGCAAAAAAGCGTCTTTTCTAAAACGAAATAAAATCACGAAATCTAGACGCACAAATAGGAAATTGTTTGTATACTAAGTAAGTTGTTCATCCTATGTTGTAGAAATCCGTGGCTAAGTTAGTAGGGTTGGTACCCCGACTATTATACTGTTATGCCATACATTTATGAACTTTTTGTGTTCCAGTTAAAGGGGCAAATGTAGCCAGTGACATTACGGGGAAAATGAGGCTTAACATTATTTTGGTCTCAAGATGACAACGCGTGAGTGATACCACTGCTGCGGTTGCGGTGTCGCTACCATCAGCTCGTATGCTTGTCATCTTTGACGTCTTCTATAAATCAGTGTCACGTTTACAAGTGAACTATCACGATGAGATGGAGATGGGCGTAGCCCACGGCGGGCGTGCTGCGTGCAACAGGCGCGTGCGCGTGCGCCGGCACCGCCTGCGTGAAGCAGCGACGGTCACAGGTCGCAGGTCACGCCATCCATCACACTAGCATTATAATTTGGTGTATTGTGCGCCGCTTTCCAACAGCAATCAGACATCGACACGTCTCGACTGCACAATAGTCTATGTTAGAGTCGGTGCATTTTCAGTTTGTATCACAACTTGAATGACAAGTGTGTAGGGCAGAGTCGGGAGGACCTACTATATAACCGTCTGTGTTAAACCCGGAACAAATACCTCTAGATCATAAAAATATTTGACAGTAACAGCTTGCGGTAACGGCGAGGCATGGACATATTTAACCTTAGGGTCCATGTACGCTAAAGTTAAACCTGTTTTGGAAAGGTGTCTAGGGCTATAGTGTCTAAAGTGGCGTCATTGCCGCCTCACTTTATTGAGATGAAAATGACAAAGTCAGCTACATGTATGTTTTGAGTCATTTAGTCAACAGAGGATTCCTGCCTTACCCTAAAACCCTTTCTACTAGATATTCCGGAAAATTAAATTACTAGGGAGTAAGTATGGAAAAGTTATAAGTACCTATTGCGTGTGTTATGAACACCTCGTTCTGTAGTAGATAGGCTGGAGGCTGTCACTGCCCGGGGCTCCGCTGCTGACCCTTCGTCACTCCCCACACGCCTGACGCTCCACGCAACCGACCCGTCAGTGCCATGTTCCATCCGCTATACAGGCATACAGAAAAATACCACTTCGTTTGAACCAATGCATAATTCACACATAGAAAAAAAACATTGTAGGCAGTTTATTTTAAGGAGTAGGTATCTATGAAGTTTCTTGCCGACTCTTCTCCATAAAACCCACTATTTGGAACCGTGCAACTAGTTTTTATCTTTTCAGTCAGCACTGTTTAGACTAGTTCTAGTCATAATACCCATAAAGTATTACAGTACAATTCTGATAAACTGATCCATGTTGACCTTCTGTGCGTCCAATTTCGTCCAAGTATTGGAGGGTGATGCGAGGCTTGTGACGTCAGTGGTGAAGTAAGCCGATCACGAACACTCACTGATCGAGGATGTCGTTTACGAGGATTTCAATAATTTTTAGGCCCATCGTTCGGGTTCCCCTTTCTGTATTTGAAATATTACTTAGTTGTGATTATGTCGTTGTTTTTGCTTGTTTGGTTTGTATAATTATTGTAATTAGATAGTATTAGATGAGTATAGGTCGAATACTATCTATTTTGTACTACGTTTTTATATATTTTTAGTTTATTTAGCCGTAGTGAATCATTTTAACCACGCAACGTAAGGTAATGCACAAGTTAATCTTTCTTTTATCTACATATATGGTACTAAAAGATCCAAAAAATGATACTCATCTTTACTAGACATTTCTCCAAACCTACTTAGATTCGGCTGAGTTCCTCTTGATCGATGCAATGATTTAATGGTCTGGAGTAATTTCAGTTACTTGAGTCAAGGAGTAACTGGTTCAATCAAATCAAATCAAATCAATCAAATCAGCCTATTACCGTCCACTGCTGAACGTAGGCCTCCCCCAAGGAGCGCCAACCAGTCCGGTCTTGAGCAGTCACCTTCTTCAAATCGTCGGTCCATCGCGTCGCAGGGTGACGCTTGCCCAAACGCGGTCTCCACTCTAACACTTGTCGGCTCCATCGGCCGTCTGTCCGTCTGCAGATGTGGCCGGCCCACTTCCACTTCAGCGTGCTTATTCTTCGAGCAATGTCGGTGACTTTAGTTCTTTGGCGAATGACTTCGTTGCGAATTCTATCCACCAAAAAACTCCAAGCATTGCTCTTTCCATTGCTCGCTGTGCAACCTTGAATTTGTGGACCAGTCCCAAGGTTAGTGTCCACGTTTCGGCTCCGTAAGTCATCACGGGTAGGATGCACTGGTTATAGACCCTGGTCTTTAGGGATTGAGGGATCGACGATTCAAAGATATCACGCAGCTTCCCGAATGCCGCCGAGCCCAAGCGAATCCTTCTGGTCGCCTCCTTCTCGAAATTGTGCCGCCCCAGTTGTATGGTTTGGCCAAGATATATGTATTCTTGCACAACCTCGAGGGCAGCGAGCGAGTAACTGGTTGACTTTATAGAATGAGTTATTTTTTTCTAGAACATTTCACTGGGGCCCCGGCGGCATGGGTCCGGCACTATAAAACAAACAACCCAAAAGGACCACAACAAAACAACACGATAGGGCAAGTAATAATAATGCTACGATGGTACGTCCGCAACATTTCACAGGTTGCTCGTATTTTGTTTGAGAGTTTATTGTCAGTGAACATTCTGTGCATCAATTTTGTTTACCGTGAAGATGAGAGCATCATTGCTTGAGACTTAATAATGGTCGGCCTACACCGCCGCCCCTCGAGCCGCGCGCGCATTTACAAAATAATTACAGTTAATGCTTGCGCGCCATTACGTCACCATTTTTTGTAGCTATCTGTATTCTGTAGTTGTGGAGTGGATCCTGCTGTGTGAATGAATAGGTATATTATGAGCTGGTGTGGTGTTTTTGTAATCAATATTAATACTTATTAAGTTTTTTGCGATAGTAATCCGTACGTAATTGATTTGCGGTCATAAAATCTCAGAACAAAAGTTTATGACAAAAACATACCTACTACAATTTTTTCAATGTAGTCATTTTGTTCATACTAATACCTACTAACATTATAAAACTGTAACTGGCCGTTGTCTGCACATACCTACATAGGATTATGAGACAATACATATGGGGACTCTCTAAGTAAAATAGTAGCCAAAACAATAATTATCTTTAGAATTTTTGTTTATATGTCAGTCTTTGTTTGTTTGCTCGGATTTGGATTTCGTATTAGCTGGTTGTCTAATTGTGATATTTTGCGATACGCGCGTTTTGTGGAGTCAACCTTCTGATGTATTTGCGTCATGGCATTATCTTAAATAAATAAATTGCCGCGCACATTTCGCAAATGATCCTGCATTTACACGCTTTTATTGAAATCGTTACGAATAATAACCGCTTACTGTATAATGACAACGGTGTCTTTACATTCATACAAATCAAATCAAATCAAATTTATTGCGTTCCATAATGTATATACAGGTGGTAAACTTATATCTAGGGATCAATTATGGACCCTGTCGGGCACAGCATAGTAAAATTAATTAAAGTAGGAGAGAGGGAGAGTTTCAATAGGTTTTATCGTAAATTAATTAGTTAATTAATGTATTTTAATTATCACAAATAGATTTATCGTTTAATTATTTATTATTATTATGTGTAATTGAATATAGTATTTTTTATTTATTGTTGATTTGAATACGCAGTAATATACTGCGAATTAAGTATTTTTATTTAGGAGATTTAATGTCATTTAATTGTTGCAGATTGTTATTTGTAGGAAGGTTTTTTATTTATTTATTTAATTAACTTTATATTATAATTAAGTATTTGGTATGTATATATGAAATTGCACGAATTATACATTTATTATTATTATTTTCTTACATTACTTATTTATTGATATTTAGTTAAATTTATTTAATGTCTTGTATATAGTATTTTCTGTTGTTAATTATTAAGGTAGTGTTTGTTTAAAATTAGATTGTATCTTAAGTTATTTTATAGTTTATCGTCAAGATATTCTTTTATGCTATAATAGCTTTTGGTAATGAGGAAATGTTTTAATTTATTAACAAAGATGTTGAGTTTGACTTCTTTTTTAATTAGTTCTGGTAACTTGTTAAATATTTTTATGGACATGACCAATGGGCCACTAGAATGCATTTCTAATCGAGAAGTTGGTAGATTTAGTCTATTTTTATGTCTTAGCATAATTTTTCTTTGTATGTTTTCTCGTTTGCTATAGAATTCAGGGTATTTTCGGGCGAATTTACATAGTTCTAATATATATATGCATGGTAAAGTTAGAATTTTGAGTTTTTGGAAATGTGGTTTGCATGTGTCAGTTTCTTCAATGTTGACTAAAATTCGTACTAACTTCTTTTGTAGGTTAAAAACAGTCGGTGCGTCCGTGCTATTTCCCCATAAGATTACACCATAACTAAGCCAAGCATAGGCATAGGCATAGTAGGTGATGAGTGCGGTTGGTATATCTGTGGTCTTTTTTATTTCACGTAGGGCGTATGCAAATTAATTAATAATGAATAAATTGTTGGTATGAGTACCTCCCATAACAACAATTTACGAATGACCTGTGTATTTTACACGGCGCTGCCCTCAGAAAACCATATCGATCTCAACCTTCACGTTATAGGTACGATATTTGTTATAATTGAAGCAATAACTCTGTCAGGAGTCACAAAGCGGAGATGATATATCCTGACCGGAGTGAATGGCGATACACTCATCAAAGCTGAAACGATTACACGGTAGCAAGGCGCGGCGATGCGAGGGCGGCGGCGACCAGGCACCACCGCCACCGGTCCGCGCCCATCCCATGAATAAAAATGAATTATCAGTTGTTGAGTGGAACAGAAATGAATTATGGTGGGCATGGGGCCCGATCGGGCCCATTTCCGATGCCCGCTCAATTTCCTCTGACACATCGATCATGGATGCTCAGTATTGCCGCCGGGAGGCCAGAGGGCACCGGGGGATGGGCGGGGTGAGGGGGGTGCCGTAGATATATCCCGATGACATACAGATGGCACGTAAGTACACACTTTCGAATTAACGGATATATATCAGGTAGCGGCCATGACATATTGGGGAGACCGGGACACAAAGAAAATGATTTTGTTCGCACTACTGATTTTCATTAGTTAGTTAGTTAAGTATTTATACATATTTAGTTAATCTTTATAGAACTGTGTTTAACAACTCGCTAATAGGTATAACACGTTAAGACAATCGCGAATATTTATGTCTTGGTATAACGCCAAACAGCAAGGTAATGAGAGAATCACTAAAATCGATCCAGTAACTGGCTAATGTGTTGTATTTTCCAATAAACTTTATAACGAAGTGTTTGAGAAGATTTATAATACCTTTAAATTGTCATTGGCTCAAAACATGTAAACAGTATTATATTACGAATACTCAACAGATGAACACAATGTGGGATTAGTCAAAATTAAATCGACGTATTAACCTACGATTTGGATTAAGTATTTAATTTTTCTATTGATAATGTGAACATAGGACCCGCTGCGCGCCGCTTCTTCCGGTGAGACCAACCAGTTCATCGTGCACCGGAGACCAGCAGGCTTTCGACTATTACACAACGATCCAACAAGATTTGCTGCAACACGGACTTGTTATTTACGTCCGTACAAGTTTTATCGTCCATTACAGTTATTAGCTGAGCATTAGATAAACAATGTTGCATTTGCGCCGAACACGAGCGGCGCCCGCGCCGGCCGCCGGGGTCACCTTAGTTCAACACCACTCATCCAGCCGACGCCGACGTGTTTTATGTCCAAACTCAAAAACTGGACTCTTGGCACAAACACTGCGCTTTAATGCACATCGAAATAACTCCTTTATACACTCGGACCATCCGGTCACCTTTCAGTAACCTGAGAAAGGTGAAAAAAAAAAGCTTTGGAACTTGCTAAGAGTGCCGTAACAGGCAACCAACGCGTAAGGCAAAACAATGCCTTTGTATTCAAAGAGCTAGTCTATTATTATAATTTCTGCATGGAAGACAGTAGTTGTAGACCTCATTTATCTGCAGCCTGTAAGTGTGATAGAGTGTTTTGGCAGTTGACACGACACAGGGAATCCTGCAGAAACTGAAACTGAAAGGTGACCTGATTTTGCTCAAGGTCACCGGAGAAAAGATGTCAAAATGTTCACGTCAGAGCTCACCTAAGTTATGATACGGTAAGTTTTGCTTCTTAATTATTTGCGGGAAGCGAAGGCTGGCATCATAGCTATACGGACACCACCGTAGGATTGAGTACTGTCGGTCAGCTCATGTGCCGCGTTGTGTAACACCGTGTAATTAGTGCAGCGGCATCCCCGCGGAGTCACCGCCCGTTATACAGCGCTCATACTGCCAAATCGCAATCATATACAAAAGGACCACTCCTCACACCACAATCCACCATACTTTCAACAAACTTTTTTAACTCATCAATTGGAACAGCTAATAGCTGTCTGGATTGCTGAAAGCCTTTACTGAAACCTAAATCGAAAGATATAATTAGTAGTATAAGAGTAGATAGTAAGTTCAAAATCAGATTATTTGATCATCAGGATACAGAAAGTAGAGGAGTTTGTATGTTATAAGCTGAATAGTAATAAGAGAGGAGGTTAAGAATTATAAGAGTTTGATAGATGAAGTAATGCCAGTTATCATGTTGGTCGTCAGTGGTGTTTCTGTGTGCGTCTCGTGGCTGGCAGGCCCGGCAGGTCGCGTGGCGCGTCGCCAGCGCTTCTGCCAGCTCCGGTTGGCACGGTCGCGCCTTAATGAAAAATGATTTATTGCGGATTGCGCAAGTACTCTCACAGGTACGCCACTTACCTGCTCTCAATTGGCTAGGTTAGTGATACCTAGTTGACTTTGACACATACATTACATCAGCTCGTAAATTTCTATTTGTAACATTTTAAGTGCTAAGTTTATTGTTGTCTTGTCATATTGAATGGAGGTAGCAGTTTGAGCCTGGTTTGGTACCTTGATAAGGTATTGGATTGATAAGGTATAAGGACGTCCTATTTTAGTAAAGTGATTGTATTTTTGTCTAGTTTAGTCTTTGGGGCTTACATTAAGTAGTCACTATGAGCATAATGACATGAGAACAAAGGAGTACAGTATAAAACTGACGAGTTTTTTATTCAGTGATAGCTCAGTCTGTGTAATTACATTTTCATTTCGTAGCGTGATTAAATGGGAGCATGTAATTAGCGTTCATTTTTGGTGTAGATACAATAAAGAATATATATCATATCTATTATATCTTTCAGTAGATTTTTTGCAAACAGCAGATTGCACTGAACACTTGCTATTGCTTATCTACTTTTATTTGATCGATTGATTTAATTAGGGTCTGATAAAGTCATCCCTGGCCAACCCAAGTCCCTATTCTTCTCCACGCTACGTTCCATCTCAATCAACGCCCGCAAGTGTAAGTCGATTCGACCCGGTTAAACACAATGATGAGTACCTTCTATAGGTAAGTACATAGTGATACCACAAATGTTAGCATGACGTTAGTAGAGATCCACCTAAGCATTTTTTGTAAAGTGTTTGTAAGTGTGTGTGGGCGGGCGATGCGCACGCGCGGCCCCGCTGCGCACTGTGTGCGCGACTGTACCGCGCCGTGGTACCGCCGCGATGACGAGTGACAGCCTGCCGAGTGCTACAACTGAAACAGGTATTTATAGCACAAAGTCAAGGTTCTTTTAGGACACCGGTACAACGAGTCGCGGAGAAATTAAGAGACCTACAGAGGCGCGTCAGTGCGCGACTAGTCTGCTCGACCAATTTGTTCGTTGCAATCAAAATGCAGAAAGGAATCCAATCTAGTGCATTTCATTGATTGTCATTTTTTATTATCACTTTAGTATTTTTGTGCACTCGATCGGGGTATCATATTTTATTGTTTGATAAAAGCTACACAACACAGAGTGATGTGATGGCCCACAGTCATGAAATTTTCGACGTTTTACATTGATTATTATGTGCACCTAATGAGATAGTTAACTGCCTCATTAGCCTAGTGATCCTGAGCGTGACTGCTACGCTAGAGATCCTGGGTTCGATTCCCAGGGCGAGCAAGTGCTATTGGGTTATTCTATTAAATTTGTAGTAGCAGCTCGGAGTTTGGGATTTGTGTCTGGTTAACGGCAATAGGCTCTCTCCCTATTACATGGACCTAAACATGCCGGCGAACTTTGGGTGTACATTAGTACACCTCTGCCTAACCCTACGGGGAATACAGGCGTGATGGTATGTAAAGTGATAGTTGCAATTGACGCTGCCCATTATCTTCGTTAAAAATGTATAAGTAATAACTTGTTCCTCAAATATCCTGTACCTACCATTCGTTACGAGGACATCAGTTGCTAAGCTGCGCCGTGCACTACTGAAGCCTCAGCCTCAGCACAGCTATTTGCGCTCATTGCCGAGGTCGCTCGTAGGCGGAGGAAAATCACCATGATTTATATAATTCCCATACAACTACATACATATATGTAATTGATCTGGCCACGCCCTGCGGTGTGTCCGTGATGTACATTCATACACAATTGTGATACTCGTTGTTACGTGACGCTCGGTACTTAATATATATTTTACTATTATGCGATTTAAATTGTATTTTTGGGTGCGTTTATAAATATTCATAAATATACTCAAATACACAAACACTCGTACCAGCAACTAAGCAACTACTAAATGTACACATGTTTGTTCCTTGCGGGAATCGAACCCGCCACAAGTAGCGCCGAAGCCCACGGCACTGCCACTGCGCTACTCTCTTAAAATTCAGACAATTGACTTGTTTTTTTTTAATGAATACAAACAATCCGGTGAATTTAAAATTTTAATTTTAAGAAGTCCTCGTTGTGTGCCTCAATAACATAATATGTAGACACTAATAGCTCTTCATTAACAACATTAATTTATTGACGACTCGCTAACATGTTGACAATAACATAAAATCTAATTACTTATGTGTTGAGTGTCCCGTCACACAATGAACAGAGAAATTAAATCGACGATAAACGCATGGGGTACGACGAGGTACCGCTGCCGGTAGAGCTAGGTCCCACCGAGAGCGTGCGACATATTACGTGGAGCGAGTATAATGAAGTAAGAGGATACAAAAATGACACCACACACAATTTAGTTTTTATTCACACAACATGAATCCATGTTTTTAAGTAGTCCAAGTATAGCAAAACTAAGATTTCTGTGAGTTTTCTCTCATACAGGAGAGTTTAATATTGTATGCACATATGCTACCGACTGCATTATATCTGGCATGTTTGGTTAGAGTCATAATTTACTAGTAATCAATATTGTACTTCTTAGGAAATTAACAAACATAATATCACAGTAATACTTGTTTGTTGTCACGTCGCCCTCGCGCTTGTGATCCGCCACTCGCTCGCAGTGCGGCAGGTGCCGACAGTTTCATAGACAATATATCACGGGGTAGTGTGCAATAATTCAATTTAGTGCCTCAGCGATAGTGGCACGATAATGGCGCGATAGTGGCGCGACTGGCCACGCGTTTTACGAGCGTGTTATCGGTCGTTGATTGCGTTTTATGCGCGGCTTTAAACCGTTACCTCAGTTTGATAATTCACTATGTAGGTAACGTTATGATATCACACTGAAACACGAGCTTTTAGCAATGAAAAGATTAGAGAAGGCAACACTAGAACTCATGTTAGTGCTCATCAGTATAATTATAGTAGGTATTGTGTATTTGTTGGTCCCGCCATGTCATGCCTCGGCTAGGTGTATCCATATCAGGCTATATTGCAGCAGAACTCATTAATCTAGAACTGGACAATTATTTTGAATTAGATTATATTTGCGAGGCTCACATGAACTAACGTCTAAGTTATAATTGCACAAGTGCTCCTAATAAGAGAGCAAATAAAATTTAATTATTAACGGAATTGGTGTACAGACGGTGATTATGATATGGAGCACGCCATAACGACACACACTCTTGGCCTTACCTAGAATATGTTATTCCAAATTCATAAACAGTCAGGATGCCTGCTACATACCAACATTTATTTAATTGAAAAGAAAAATGCATTAAAATAATCTGGTCTACTTAAATGTTGTTAGCTCCATAATGTAAAACAATATTTATGTCATCGTATTTAAACGCCAGCAAAGCACACGAGGTTTTAAAGAGACATTATAATAAGAACATACCCTCCCGAGTACTGCAACGAAAGCTATACTTATGCAATACAAGTTCTCACTAGCCAGAGTAGCCAGACCAGATTTTTGACTACTTAGCTAAATATGCGTCAGCATTGACACTACAAGGGAAACGAATTCCAACATATCTGAAGCTTACTGGTCGGGTCCTATATCCTGTAAAGGCAGTGCTGTTGTAGAGCGCACGGAACCACACGGGCCCTTAGTATTGCGTACGCCACCGCTGTATTTTTTTTAATATGATGAACAGTGTAAAAGGATATTCAGATGACTCTTTTTCCTCAGCAAAACTCTATGTACACTCAGACGAGAGCCCCCTGAGTGATGGTAAGTAGTCTTCGACGCCCTTGGACACCTGCAACAGCAGAGGAATTGCTAGTATGGTGCCAGATTTTAAGTTAGACTTCTAGAAATATATAGGTGAAAACTGCATTCAATTTCGTGCAGTAGTTTTTGTGTGATGCGCGTACAAAAATGCAGACAGACAGACAGAAAAAAATCAAGAAATTGTTATTTTGGCTTCTGTTGCTCTAATAAAGACGCCCCTTACATAATAGTTTTTCTTTAAAATCTATAATGTACAGACATTGGCCTGTTACAATTTTATTAAAGATATTATATTATTATTAATTATATTATTTTATTATAGATACAGATGCTAAAATTATTTATCTAAGTAGGTATCACATACAACTCAACTATTATAGTGTGTATACATTTTTGTCGAGGACCATTGCCAGCATCGCGTTCCTTTATCTACTTCCAGAGGATCTTGAAATCTGTAGATCATTTGATAAAACCTAAACTGAGGGATCACAATATGGCCCGTGGTGATTTATGTTATTTAATTTATACGAAAAATGCGGCACGAAAGCTTTTCCATATAACAGGACGGGAAAAAGGAAATAAAATCATTAACAGAAAGCCAAGATTTATTTTGTTTGTTAATTTACTGTACGTACAGAGCTGGCTCCCGGTGCGGTGGCGGCGCGGCGGCGCTCGCGCTTATTTAGCAATTTTACAAAACTTCGTATATCACATTAATGAGAGCTATTTTTTTTTCCTCACAATGAATCAAAGTCATTAATTTCCGCAATTTGGTGTATTAGCGGCGTGGCGGGCGGCACTCTGCTTCCGAGCCGAATCGTGCCGACCTGTGCGATTTCCTTACTTAATATAAAACAAAGTCTCCTGCCGCGTCTGTCTGTCTCTTCGCGATAAACTCAAAAAATACTTAACGGATTTTTATGCGGTTTTTACTAATGAACGGATTGATTTTTCAGGAAGGTTTTAAGCTATTTAATATCATACTAAAATTCGCGTACGAAAAGCGGGTGAAACCTAGGCGGGTCACTAGTTATGGGAATTCTGTAGGCATCATGATATAGGTACAATAACATTATTTTGAACAGAAATGAAACTACTTTTTACGTCAATACACCGAATGAATAATGTGACAGAAAATTATTTCTTTGTAAAATATATATATGGGTAAACACCACAAAGAAAGAAATATAAATACTTAATAATATTATAGTATGGAAATAAACCAATGAGTCAGTGCAACACCTTCAACAGTGATCAGTCGGTGAGCATGTCACGCGGTTACGTAACGGGAGCGTTGCGCCGGCGCCGGCGGCCGCGGCTGCAGGAAGCGATAAGATTAATTCCTAACATCTCTAATGCGCACGCGCCGTTTCCCGATCAACGAATTATGCCAGTTGTGACACAAACATTTATAACGCGAACCGCGACACGACTTATTTCGGACGACAAATGAATACTAATCACTTACAGCACGAGAAAAACTAAATACACTTGAGTAATGTTGTGAACACATATACATACGTACTGTAGGAGGCGTTATTCCAGGTACGACGCTGGGATCACTCCTCCTAAGGAAAAATCCGTTTTTCCTTTAAACTCTTCTCATTTATTCAGATAAAACTCAAGGAATCAATTCATTTTACAAAATCATTTCTTCACTTCACTTTCAAGACCATTCTACTCAATATTTAAAATCCTTAGCTCTTATTCCTTTTCTAAAATTCTCAACCAACCAGCTGGATGAGACGTCACCTCTTTGCGGCAACCTCTACAGTACCTACTCTTAAAGTTATGGTAAATGATTTTATCAAGTTTTTGGATTCTATTGGGTCCATCAGTACGTCAGTGTATAAGAAAGCCTGCCAAAAGTTGTTCCGCTGAGCCGCGTTCGCTCAGCGGAACAACCGTAGATTTTTTATGTGAAAAAGCTAGTGTTAGGGTTTTGTGATGTCGTGTCGTCGGTCGATCTGCGGCACATTACCCTTACAACTTTTATACTTTTACTTCTCTGTTTTTCTCTTAGAGATGATACCGGTTTCAGTTTGTCTAAGGAAATTTTGTGCGAATGTTAACCCTACCTGCGTCCCCGGAGACGGGGTAAGGGTTATGATTGATGATGCTCTGCGTATTTGTTATTGTTCCTGGGTGTATATCGCCCGTGACTCATACAATTTCGTTCACGTTCACTGATAATATAATTTATTTAATAGATTAATTTTAGTAATTTATATTATTGTTACGAGCTGGGATTCGGGATAAATTTAATTAACACCAATTTCACCGAAACAACAAATATTTTAATTAACTTGACAAACACACAACAGAAATTACTGAGAGAGTCACTACAGTAACACTTATCGCACTATAATGTCGCACTTGTAATCACTTAACTTTGCTTCGATATTCACTTCACCGTGTTCAGAACTAAACTGCCCCGGCCGGCCCTCACGACCTGTATTTATATGAGTCACGAAGATTCTAGAATCGAACATTCTCGATAGGTCCACAAAATACGAGTAGGTAAGTACCTAAGTACCTACTTATAAACAATAGACGATAAAGTGATCGTCTATTGTTTACGGTCATTCACCTTGAACCCGGCTTTTCTTCGAATGTTCTACGTGCTTCTACGACTTAACTAGAATCTTCGTGACCCATCTCCGTACTAATAGCCACTTGGCGTAACATTATTATTATGCAGGCGTTGTCATCCCACTTCAGGGAAAAAGCCTTCCATTTCCCTAATTTATATATATACCTATACATGATTTTCTTGATTATCAACTACATACGCATGTATCTTGTGGCACTTAGTACGATCATCAATCTTGACGGGCTGCTCTTATTACCGACATTTTGGGATGGCAGATATCCACAGTAAATAAGACACATCGGTCATCCGTGTGAACGTAAATCAAGGTTGAGACTATCCGATACAAGGCGAGAGTTATGAGCGCCCATAAATCTCGTTGTTACCGAATACCTACTTACATAAAAACTGAGCATTTTAGCGTGTCTAACGTCGCGGGTGGAGCGGCCGCTTCGACGCGCGCGCCCTGGTGCCTCGCCAGCCTGCTGTACACTGGACACTGGACACTGCTGGGCATTACTTTCATCTCACACAGGCATTGATCAAAGTTCAGCCGATGACACGTGCGATATCCACGCGTCGCACGCGGTTACATGTGTGTTGATTCTGGGGACACGTGTAACATCCTCTGTGTTTACTGCCACACTTAATTTGCATTCGAATAACGTAATCGCGATGTTACACATTCTGTACAATTTCTAAAGTAGCTACATGTGATAGGTGATAGCTAACTCTATATCTGACCATTTTGAAAACAAAATACCGTGTACACGTCATGATGACCACAGCTTTTCTACATCTATCCAAAATACTTGGACTCACAGAATGAACTGTATACAATCTACGTTTAGAACCTATCTCGGGGGAGGAAGTCCAATTTCTAGCATTTAGAACACAAAAATGATGGCCAAGATGAAAAAATTGCTACTTTGTGAAAACCAAATCTAAGTAGGTACTTATAACTAATTAACTACTGTACTTACAGTAGATTCTGCTAATCTACACGTCAGGCAGTAGAACTTATCCGCATTAATCAAGAAAATAAAGGCTTAGGACGAGATAAAAAAACCTTTTTCAGTCAGAACTAATTTTCTTTGTAAATGAGTAACCACTTTTTGTAGTAGTAAGTATTTCTAAGACATAACCTTGGCAGTGGTCGCCGGTCGTTCGTCGGTGTCCACTGTCTAGGCGTCCCATCAGCCGCGCGCGCACCTCATCGCTGCCTGTCTATCGTCCGAGTACAAGTTCAAGGCGCGCGCGCCGCTAACACTGCGCGTCCTATCCTGGGACGATTGTTTAAGCGAGAACCGTATAGGTAACAATTATATTCAGAAGGCTCATCATTTAAAATCCGTCATACTTGTATCATCATCATCCTCCTGATCTAGGCCTAATTTAAAAGTCATTCATCCCTCGGTATACAAGATGGGGACGGCGGTTTGTAGATTTTCCCTAATACCGTATTAAGTACCTAATTAAGAAGAACTGTTTTTATGCGCGTATTTTCTTTAACATGCTACAACCAAGTTTTCAAGAACTTTCACTACCATTTAAGAAAATTACGTAATAAGTAGGTATTGGATAAAATTAAGGATAAATTAAATTACTAAATAAATAAATCGTTACGGATCAAATATAAATTACCTATGCTAAATGAAATCATTTGATTGATAGTAAAAGTAAGATTTCAGATTTCAGATTATGATTGTGAAAAGTAATGATTTTCATTCTTTAATTTGACTATAAGTTGTATAATGTTGCCAGCCTAAATAGAATAGAACAATATTAAGAATTAACACCAACTATTGTAATAAAATTTAAACATTCATCAAAATGGTTTATTATCAAGAAGAATTACACCAAGAAATGCCTCTCTTGGAGAAGAACCGAAAAATTATATAAACCGCCGGCAGGCAACGCACTCGTGACTAGAGGAGTCACGAGTGGGTGTTATGGGTGTCCATGGGCGGCAGTAATCGCTTACCGTCAGGCGATCCGTATGCTCGTTTGCCCCCCTATCCTATAAAAAAAATAACTTTAGGAGTTCGCTACAAAGTGGATTTTCTGTATCTTCTGTGATGTGGTCGTGACGCAAGTTGAGCTAATTTGAAACATTACCCAGTGTACCCATATGGCATAAACTACGTCACGTATAAGACTCGCTGACAGCTGACAATAATTACGGAAATGTACGCTAATTACAATTTCAAGAAAATTTATTTTAAACGTTTGACAAGTGGCTGAACACAAATTACTTATTGGATGTTTTGTGCGAGCGCTTCCTTTGAACTGACTCCAATTATATTTTAGAACTTGATGTAATTGAGCTGTTTGACTAATTTGGACTGTTACGTCAGTGTGTTCATACATTAATTAGTGATGTTGGTGAACAAGGAAAAAACAATTATTACTTTTTAGAGGAATATTTATAAGCTACTTTGGAAGTTCTTTAAAAAAGACGTATATTTAGGTTTAAAGAACTTTATTTACTCAAGAACATTACAGTTCACTTGTGAGCATAGTAGTATACTTATTTAAATATAAAAGAGAATAACAATAGTTCGACCGTAGGTATATATATATATATACATTTAGGAAGCTAATGACTCAGAAAAGGGATGGCAGCCAATAACAGTAAAGTTTGTTTGATTTTATCTAAACTATTAGTGAAACAATTTTTTAATGTATAAAGTAGATGTAAGTTTATAAGCAGGTATTGTGTTGGTGTTTATATTTTGGTTTTAGTTGTAATTTCGGTTTTGTTTTAGTGTTTATTTGTATATTTTATTTCAAATATATATTGTTTTAATTTTTTTCTGAATAAAGACATACTTTCGCACATTTTCACTTCATTTGGTAGTTTATTGTACCTCTTGACCCCGTCGTATAAGATATTTCTTTTACCATACTCGGTTCTTGGCATACTGAGTGTCAGTTTGTGTGTATTTCTTAGGTGGTGTGTGTATTTGCGTTTGGTAAGAGAAGTCTGCGTATGAATGTGCCCAGCTAGCATTTTTTTTATTAACATGCATATGTTTTCTGTGTAAATTTGCTCGAGGTTAAATATTTTTGTGTTTTTGTATAGTGTAGAAGTATGTGTTAGTTTAGGATATCGAAATAGCACTTTAATAACTTTATTTTGTGCGCGCTGTAATGGCATGATATTAGTTTTGGCGGCACAGCCCCAGATTTCTATTAAGTAGGTTAGATTAGATATTATGAGCGCATTATACAGCATGTGTCTTGTTTTAGGTGGTATACAAGAAGACATTCTGTGTAGTGCCCCAGTGAGTTGTGTAATTTTATTTCTCACGTGTTCTATGTGGGGTCGCCATGTCAGTTTATCGTCCAAAATTAAGCCAAGATACTTTTCCTGGTGCGATCTGTGTAGTAGTTCGTTGTTGATACGCAGTACTATATTATTTGGTATTGTTTTGTTTTTTGGAGTAAAAATCATGTAAGAAGTTTTTTTTGCGTTTACTGTTAGTAAATTACATTGACACCAAATGCTGTATTGGAGCAGATCCTGTTGTGCTTGTTCGACCAATTCTGTTAGGTTCTTTCCGAAGTAAAAAAGACATGTATCATCAGCATATAGTGTAATCTGTCCAGTTAGATTAATATTGGTTATGTTATTAACGTAAATTAGGAATAGTAATGGTCCCACCACTGATCCCTGGGGAATACCGCAAGTTATATGTTGAGGATTGCTTGTGTAACCTGGTTTGCCTATTTTTACAATTTGCTTTCGATTTTCTAGGTATGACTGAAATATGTCGTAAGCTGGTCCGGACAACCCTAGATTTTTTAGCTTTGCAAGTAGCAAGGGATGACTCACGGTATCGAAGGCTTTCTGAAGGTCGATGAAAATACCCAAACAAAAGCTTTTGTTATCAATTTCTGTATTTATTTTAGTTATTATATCAATAACAGCTGATAGCGTTCCAGATTTTTTACGGAAACCGTATTGTTGCGCAGAAAGGAAATTTAAGCTATCTAGATGTGTCTTCAAGCGTCCATACATGACACTTTCAAACACCTTTGAAATTACGGGCAAAACTGAAATTGGGCGATAATTGCCCGGGTCGGTTTTTGGTCCAGATTTGTGTATTGGTGTTATTTTTGCTATTTTTAAACTGTCGGGAAAAGTTCCTGTGGCCAAACATTTATTTATACAATCTGTTAAATTTTTTACTATAAGGTCACTTATGCATATAAGTGTTTTAGTATTGATGCCGTCGATACCTGTACTACATGATTTGTCTAAGCTGTTTATTATATTTTTTACTTCTTTAACAGTGCAAGGTTCAAAATGCGTTATTGTACATTCGGGGTCTTCATTTAAATAAGTCATAGTGTTAATAAATTCATTTGGCAGATTTTTTGGTATTTTTTGGGCTAGTTCGGAGCCAATCGATGAAAAAAATACATTAAATGTCTCGCAAATATCACTGCCATTGTAGATAATTTTGCCAGATACAACTAATTTTTGGGGGAGGGACTCGTTTTTAATTTTATTGTTAGCCAATGTATTGATTAAGCTCCAAAGCTTTTTTGAGTCATTATTACAATTTTTAAAGGAGGTATGATAAAATTCTTGTTTTGTGTTTCTAATTAATTTGTGTAAGTAATTTCTTTCGGTTATAGTATTTATTTATTATTATTATATTTATTTTAGTAGTTATTTCTATATTTGGAGCGCCCATAACCGACTCTAATTAAAACAAAATACACACTGATGGTCTCATTTCCTTATTAACTTCAAGTCCAGTACGTATCTTATAATAGGTATACCTTAAGTGTTTGGGCACTTAAACTGGACAGCGTTTCAGCAACGGTTGTGGCGAATGTCGTGAATCCCATTACCGTGACTCTATGGCACGTGTGGTTATTAGTCGACATTAGTCGGACATACCCCGCCACCTCCTCAAGTTCATGGCGAATTTTCGCACATAAAAAGGTAGTCATTCTATTATTAAAATGGTTTAAGTGATAAACCAGCGTTCACATGAAACTACATTAAATTCGGTTTAATAAAACCGCCTGCATGATGCGATACCAATATAAAGACCTCGAATTGAGATCTCGTCCTTCTTCTTATGTAATCTCCTTGCATCAGTGGTTAAAAGTGTGAGGTGCTGGACCGTCTGAAGTCATCGATTATCTTTTCTTGTCTTGCTCACTCAACACATTCTAATTGAGCGTACATTCAGTCAACACTTTGTTCCATTGGGCACTCGGTTCCCCAATATATCTTGTCACGGCGGATAGGGAACTAAATTAAAATACATTGCATTTGGCACTATGACAGATATTTACATACTAATTAAGATAAATATTTGAAGGTAATCCGTCTAAAGACGATCATCCCAACCCCGCGCTGGCTAGTAAAACCGCTTGCGAATCTGCTGATAGTCTTATGATAATACTTGTTATTTTAATAATTGCGTAACATTTTAAACCGGAACCGAATTTGGCATTGCGATGGTATCCATCTTGACGAACTCCTGCAGCGCTGTGGGGACTAGGCAATAACGTGGTTTATGCAGTGATTGACTGACTAATATCCATGGCAGCGATTAATTATCGTTCACTTCGTCAGTTGTTAATCTGTGGCAGATAACATTGTAAATTTGTATGCATAAAATTCCAGCTACGAATGCCTGTGTGACAGTTGGCGGTATTTCCATCTGTCACACTGAGCTATGTCCCGTGGAGGGCGGAACACTGCCAAGATTTCTCCAGACTTGAAAGCGACGGACGTACGGACGTCTGTCATGAATACAAGTACTTTACTTTATCACTAAGGGATGCATTAAAGTTCATAGTATAGAGATTTTTTAATACATACTTGACTTCCATATTAATATATAAAAAGCGGCGGTAGCCTAATGGCTAGGGCTTCGGACTTGCGATCATGTGGTTGCCGGTTCGAAATCCAGCCATTGTACTACCGACGTGAACCCACTCGTAACACAAACATTTAGCTTAGCACGAGGTGTTAACAAGTATACTAGTAATGTGTGACCCATATTGATAGCAAGCTTAAAAAAAAATATATATGTCACATCATTATTAACCCAATTATTGTCCCACAGTTGGGCACAAGTTTTGTCTTTATGAGATGGTTAGTCTATAGTCCACCACGGGCTAGGGCGGGTTGCCAGACTTCACACGACGTTGAGAAAATCTCCCATTCATGCAGGTTTCTTAACTATGTTTTACTTCACATTTGATTGCCTTGGAATCGAATTCAAGATCTATTAACTTAGCAGTCCAGTGGTCACTCGCCTATCGTTGCTTAAATGATCAAATCCAAATGTTTTTACTTAGGTATATTGCTCAACTAAGTAATTCCATCAATTCTGTCCATAAAAGTAGTGCTCAATTTAAAAGAGTAGGAACCTTGGAGTCTTAGTTGGCTCCTCGCCAAATAATACAAATTGAAATAATGTGCTTAAAGTCTTATATTTTGTGTAGGTATTGGCTGGAGCTTGCAAATGTATTGCATATGTATGAAATATAAAATATTAACAAACCTAAAGTAAAAAAAAAAAATTTTTTTCTTAACTTAGTAGAGATATTACATACCATACATACATACCATCACGCCTGTACTCCCCGAAGGGTTAGGCAGAGGCGTACTACTGTACACCCACAGTTCGCCTGGTATGTTTAGGTCCCATGTAATAGGGGGCGAGCCTATTGCCATTAACCGGGCACAAATCCAGACTCCGAGCTGCTACTGAGAATTTTATAGAAAAACTCAATAACACTTTGCTCGACCTGGGGATCGAACCCAGGACCTCTAGCGTAGCAGTCGCGCTTGGGACCACTAGACTAATGAGGCAGTCAAGAGTAGTAGAGATATTATTCTACTCATATCATACTCAAATAATATAACAACAAAAGATATGATTTAAGTTATACCTAAATAAGTAGTAATGATATTTCTTTTTTGTCACCAGGAAAAATGGGGACATTTTTGTCATAATTACATACAAACTATGTGTACACCTATGTAATACAGAGTGGACCGAGAAGAATTTATAAGTCGACCGCAATACCTCCGCACCTAAGTATTTGTGTAAAGAAAACAAACAACAGATGAACATAGGAAAAATGCCTCAAAAGGTGTAAGCTCGGGTCTCGGACCTTCTAAAGCCCATAAAAGAGGCATTCGCGCGGACCTCAAGGGGATCACTGACGGACCACAGGGAACGATGGCGTCAGAATAACAAGTCCATGGACGCTATGAAGTGCGGACATTGATTTGACTTTTAATTATGTTAAAAGGTTTTAGTATATAACTGGGTATTTGGGTCACTAATATATACATTATACTCTGGGCCGAAGTAGGGCATGAAACATCAATATTTACTCAACACAATTTTAAGAGGAAGACACGAACGTTTCCTTACGAAGTCTCAGTGTAGAATGTTTTGGTTTATTTACATCCTTGGCAATACCAAATAAATTCAATTCTCAACTCAAGATTTGAAGCTGTAATTCTAATTGAAATATAAATAGATTATTTTGAATCAGTGTTGACTCGTGCCTGAAAAATTGTTTGCATGTATCAAGATGTTTTTGGTAAAAAATGGCAACATATTTGTTGTTACAAGGACTTCACCGACTTGTCCTACTCGCCGTGTCTGTTCACGTTATGCTACTCCATCCATCGCTGGAAATATCAGCGAGCTTACTTCGATCGTCGGCTAATCCTAGCTTACCTGTACAAAGGGCGCTTTTATCTGCGCCCGCGCCCTCTCCGCCCCCACCCGTGCCTTTGTTTCTTATTACAAACGAGCCGATTACAAAATTTTGACGAAATAACGAGGAATAAAGACGAAAGGCCTGTCGAGGGTCAAATAGATTGGATGATGTATTGGGGTTGATTGAGATGTATAGGTAGGTATACCTCTCTCTGATAACTTTTAAGAGTTTATTTTAGATGACTAAAAAATGTTAACGCCTTTATCTCTAATCGTGAAAGTTTAATAAACCGTATACAATACATGCAACTAGTTTTAGTATTATCCTCGGATATCACACCATATCATGCTTCTGGAAGACACCCAATCCCAAGCTATTACATTATTTAAGTTATTACCTATTTACTAAGTTAAAATTGAGCTACGAACAGTTGGACACACATCAGTACACTATGTAGGTATTTGCTATTCGGAGTTAATAGTTATTAGCAAGTTGTGAGTAAAGCGTCGCTAACCGTCGGAACACAAATTAACGATCGACTAACTTCGCGACTGGATCGCAGCTCCTTGTCAAAACTCCTAGCTGATATTGCAACTACCTCACAACTGATATTAAGTCTTATACCGAAATAGATAAGGTTGCCACTAGTGTGCGTGGTGATACAGAAAGTTGTCGGATGAATTAATCCAACCAATTTAGATCGGTGGATGTTTGCGGGCCCGCGCGGCGCGGCGCGGTGCTGCGCGGCGGACGCAGTAGTCGGCCACTCTCATCAGATCAATTTGGAATGTTGTTTGTGTTGTTTGAGGATAAGTAATCATTCCATCTGCCAAGAATCACGATTAACTGTGGAGAAAATGAAAAACAACGATTATATTTAGATTCGCACAGATTGTGTGGGTATCTAGAGTATTTTTGTCATAATGTAATTATTACGTAATAACATATGTGTGAGATTGAAATGGTGGATCTTCCTAGCCTTGCTATATGCTCATAACATTACCTACCAAGGACATACTTATGTTACATTGATAACTGCATCGTTACATTGATAACATACACAAATATTAGTTTGTTGTCACCGTGATTTTCTCTTTTCTATCATTATTTCCATTTTATCATGTTAATACGAAATGTTGGAACGCAACACGATATTATACTAGAGTGACGCCGATAATATCGATACTAAAATACCGATACCATATCAAAGCCGACGCTAATACTACCAATATCGACGGTAATAAATACATTAACGATGTCAATAATATCGATACCGCAGCCAATACTATAAATAAATAAATAATAAACAATAATTTATTGTACACAACAAAAAACAAAAGCACAAAATAATACAAATTTTATTATATCTATCTATTATAAATTATATTATTTTTGATTTGACATTCTTTGACATGTTGCAATTGTTATACAAAATGATTACATTATTGGCAAATTTTACACTAGATATTACATTCTATAATTTTATATTCTTCTATAATTTTTTAATTTACGTAAATGCAAGTACGATGTAGGCTAGATATACTACGTCTTTGAACTTTTGACTGTCTGGTGGCTTCGATATTGTTTTATGTGGCCTACACAAATGTTCCGCCGATCTGGTATCGTCGTGTGACGGATTGTTGAGCTCTCTATAATATGGTTGAGCTACACAATGGCTGATGCATGCGTGCCGTCGGATGAGACTGGTCTACTCAAAGCCGCTATGGATCTTTCTTTAAAAGGCCATTTCAGACACTGCTCTGCATTGTATCACTCAAATATTCTGCTAATATTATGTCTGGACTTCAAAAGAGACCATGATTCTCTGAGTTTGTTTCAGTGTTTCTTCTCAGAGGTTGTCACCTAGGAAATGCCACACAAACACCATCTAGTACTTAAAAAAACAGGACATGTAAAAGTGTTTTAAGAGATCTATTTACAGAAATAAATATCATTTCATTTCAAAGTCTGTTCAAGTCGTACAGCAGTGACATAGATCAATGTCGAACGTTTCTTAAACTAGGCACGAAGCCTGTGTCTTAGAATCCAATGTTCCCCGAAATTGCACTATCAAAAATGTAGCTCGATACCGACACCATATCTACATAATATGGCGCATTCTTTCCACGGACGTCATCGGCGGTGAGGCTGTGTTGGCAATTTGACAGATTAATATGTATTCAGTAATCCAAAACCTCGTCAGATGGGTATATTTTACGAAACTACTTACCCAGAAAATCTGTAGAGAGCGTTTAGTTAGTATGGTAGCGGAGTCTGAGCACAAGTCTCACGACGCCAGGGCCCGCCACAGACCGTGACATGGGTCTGAAGGGTGCGAGCAGTGCCGACCTGCCAGGGAAGAGCCAGTCAGCCAGAAAATATGTTTAGCTGTGGCCCTTTTGGCACAATTTTTAAATTTAATGTAGGAAAGAAAATGTGTTTATTGGCACAAAAGCAAAAAACATGGATAAGTACTACTTACTTAATAAACACATTTTCTTTCTTTCTTTTCAATGTATGTGTATAATATACTTATCTATGTGGTCAGAGGTTAAACCATTTTAATGCTTATTGTTAAAATGGTTAACATATAACAAAATATTGGGAGATTGAGACATGCGGAATGGCACGAGACTCACATGAATAATAAGAGATCTAAGAGTTCTAGTAGATTCGATAGTAGATTCATCTTAGAGGTATGTGGAGCGGGCGGCGTGAGGAGTGTGTGGGTTGTTGATATGTGGCCAGGTGTCGCAGACGATGGGGTGACCGGAAGTGCGGGGTCACGAGCTAGCCAACACTTCCACACGACGATTACTTCAGTAAATGTACAAATACACGCAGAACATCCACTATTAGAAGCACATCAACTGACATTCTAATAATAAACTAATCAATAAGTACCTATAGACGGATTCAATACCTATTAAACTGCCTTATTAGCCTAGAGGTCCTGGTTTCGATTCCTAGGTCTAGTAAAGTGTTATCGGGTTTATCTATGAAATTCTCAGTAGCATCTCGGAGTTTGGAATTCGTGCCCGGTTCATGTTTCATTACACGATCAAATGTTTGTTGGGCAACTACATTTTTAAGATGCTTAGACTTGTAAACAGTAAAAAAGGTATTGTTGCCAAGCGTAGTGATATCAGCACGGCATCATGACCATTGGTTTACTGATTCCTATCAATTTCCCCTGTGATTGTTATCATAGCGATTATCATTATAAGAATATGTTGATCTAGAGGTTATTCTGATTACGAAGACCACTGAGCATACCTACTGACATCAGTTCAGAGCCAGCGTTTTCTACTACGTACCGTGACGGCTGAGCAAACCTCTTCGTGAGAAATATTAAACTTCCACATTTATACGACTAAGTATATTCTATAAATGTTATCCTTCTGCTTTAATTATTCTTAATCAATTCCGCCTACATGTCACACTCTGCCCAGCCCCTTGTCGACGTACATATAAATGGCGCGAGCAAAAAATCACATTGTAACGATACAATATGTCTCGATTCACACGCTGAGATCATTTCTAATTATTTACATGTATATTAATAACATTTGTAATTGGCAAGGCAACCTGAGGAAAATTACATAATACTGCCAGTGAGGGGTGTCAAGCAATCATTTAAATGAGTATCATAAACAATGGCGGTGTTATGACAAGACTACACTGCGCCTGTCAATGTGTTCACTATCAGAGATTGCCAACTAATTGGTTTTGATAAAAACTTTAGTTATTATTAAAACATGAAAAACTTCAATAGATGCTCATCCAGATTTCTGTATTTATTTTGTAAGACCCTGATAATTATAACCCTTCGTACACAGTGCGATTCTAAAGGATTTTGGAGTACCTGCCTATTTTCAGGTCCAGTTAATATCATAACCATACTCGTCATACTTACTACTTTGCTGTACATGTTAATGAATTTTGATGATATATTCTCCGTCTCATAGTTCACGTGGCATGATAAAACTTTTCCATAGATCAAAGTAAAATGTTTGTCAGGTGCTCACAATCAGATAATGATGTGCCACGAAGTCACGGCGTCATGGTGTGAGCAAAAACAACTTGTATTGTGTGCTAATAAAAACCAACCATAAGTGAGGCTCACCATGAATAGATGTGGAGATAAGATCATAATCACAGTCGAGAAACCTGCGCGGTGGTGGGTTGAATACGATGAGGTTTTTGTTCGTGTGGCACCGTGCTTAGCAACAACACAGCTACAAATTAATTGAAGTTATAGTTATATCACATGAGGCTTTTACATTTTTTTTAGTCGAACGATTGTGTCTGCAGTTGTGAGTGTAGTCCCCAGGTCAGGTAGGTAGTGTTATCGGTTTTAAAAATTAATTATATAAAATATTAGGTAATTATAGCCATAGAGCCCAATGTGTCAGTTGCATGTTACTTAAGTGAGACCTAGAAATATATACCATTGGCTCTTAAGAATAAGTAAATAAGTGGACTTAAAAAACTGACTTGTAAAAAGCTTCTTTAAAGACGTTAATTAATCAGTGAGCACCAGGTGGGCCACTTGCCAGTTCCACCGTCTAAAATCATCTTCCATATAATATTATGTGCGATAATGTTAATCATAGCAAATCCGTAACGTAATCGATAAAATTATTTGTGATCGTCAATATTGAAACAGCTGCAATGCATTTGAAACTAGACTCAATCATAAATCCTGCTTGCATCCGGAATATTCCGCGATACATTACAATATTGTAAACGAACGGAATCAATAAAGTAGGACTGGCCGAGCAACAAGCACCGAGCAACGTGAGCAAACAATGCTTTTAGACGAATTGCTTCAGCCAACAGGACCGCTTTGAATTATGCTAAAATGTTGTAAAGCGGTGCCATCCTTAAATTGCTGCTTGCGTCATATTTTATTTATGGTTTGGACGCACGCGAGCTCTCTATGTTATTGCAAATTGAACCTTATTACCTAAAGTTATGGTTCATATTGGTGATTGAAGAGTCGTCGTTGCCCAGGCAGACTGTCCGGCGCGGTGGTAGGTTGACGCAAAAGGCACGATTCCAATTACTATGTGAGAATCGGTCGCCGGTAGCCGCGCACGGCGGCACCACACAGTACATACTGGTACTAGTACATAGGTAGGTGCCGACACTGCCGGCGGCGGCGGCGGCGTGCGGCAGCTCACACAACCACACATCGATGGTTCAGTTTACATTTATGTATAGTTTCAGATCGGTTCCAATTGTCTGTTGGAGCGAGACTGATTGACGACAATGCTGTTTTTGTTTTCATCTTACGTCAGTAAATTCATTAGAATGTTAATTTACACGTTCATTTGTCATGGGCTTTAGACAAAGGAATAGAAAACTCATAGTTGGAAATAGCAGAGAATTAGTAGCAATTAATCATAGATAATATCAACTTGGAAACATTCACTGTTCAACTGTCAAATGAGAAATTGTTATTGGTGGCCTCAGTTTATTTTTACATAAGCTTTAATTACTTAACTAACAGATAAGAACGCTGTCCTAGGTGATTATTTTGTGGCATTTTTACAATAGGTCACCCATTGTTGGAGATTGTGATTGTTTTTTTGCCACCAAAGTGTTTTAAGCCTCGTGGAAGACGAGGCAAGGAAAGAAATAAAGCAAGATTTTTTTTATTTGTAGTCATATAGGCAGTTAAAGAAGGACCAAATATAATAATTAAAAGGTATAATAAAAAAGGTGAACTGCACGGGACGAATTAAATTTCTTAGCACCTGGAAACACCCGATTATTATTAGTAAGTATTATTAAAACCCAATTATTATTAGTAAATAAATATTATTGGATTTTTATTTATTATATTATATTAGCTCCTAGGAATCTAGGAGTAGCCGCACTTGTGATCATTACAACAAGCAGACAGTAGGTACATATACACCCAAGACGATTGGGACTCTGTCATGTATTCCTCGTTATATAGGGACTCTGGCATTATACTAATATAAATACAGTAGGTTGCCTCATTAGCCTAGTGGTCCTGAGCGCCACTGCTGTGCTAGAGGTCTTGAGTTCGATTCTCAAGTCAAGCAAAGTATTATTGGGTTTTTCTATGAGTAGCAGGTGAGTTTGAAATTTGTTCCCGGGATAGCGCATAGTAATTACATGGGACCTAAAACATACCGAGGAACCGTGGGTGTAACTACATTAGTACCTACTCCTCTGCCCAATCCTTCGGGGATAACAGGCGTGATGGTATGTAAATGCAGTAAGTAGGTACCTAAGTATTAAACACAGCTGTGAATGCTATGTACAATGCTATGTGTATGTAACATATTTTTTTTCTGAACATTTTTGTTTGGTATTCGGTAATGTTCGAATTATTATTTTTTGCGATTTAAACCATTATAGGTAGACGGGCCAACATTGATTGGCGTGTTTACTTTGGTTCAACCTCACAGTGAATCTACGTAATGAATCCCGGTTATTATAGCTAGTGTTAACAGAAGCATCGGTGAGGGTGCTACATAACGAGCAGGCAGTAATTAAGTAGCAGAGTAAATCAGCGCTTGCGCAAGCTGCGCACGCGCCGCCCGCCGGGAATAGCGCAGCCGTGACACCGTCCGCCCGTGAACCGCACACCCCAAAGACACAAACACAGAACTCCAATTCCATACAAAAACCAACATAGGGTACACTAAAACGCCAATAATAATAATAATTAAACCCATAACTTTCTCACAGCTGGTCAGCAGCCCCCTTGTTAATGAGAGGAATAGGCGGTTGGCAGATTTCAATGGACATCTTCAAGAAGTATAGGAACAATGATACAGTCCATGGACACTTACATACATGAGTTGCTGATGCGTTGCCATTGTATAAGAGCCCCTACGGACTGCAGACTGCTAGGGCTGCAGCGACCGAGGGGAAACTGGCTCTTACTGCTTAACGATAGACTCCGTAAGGGTGGTCGACAGCCAGTCAGACCATAAGTGGTCCTACCACTGAGCAATTCAGATATTTTCTCGCCTCTTACGAGATGCCTATTAGTGTGGCAGTGGGGAACAGTATTCTGACCCGTCCCCACACGGGAAAACGTTTTGTTTTTATTATATGAAGTTCTAGATTATAACCGTCTTTTAACAGCACTTAATTGATACCTTCCGAGTGCCTGTGGCGGCTATTATAAACTATTAAGTTCAAGTATCTCAATAAGTAAACCTTTTGCGAGTTGTTTTTAGTGGCACACAGTTAGTGCAAAATTGGAATAAGTATACTTTATAGTATACCACATTTACTTCATAAGGCGTGCGTGTGCCATTTTATGTTGTTACTCACAATTATGGTCAATCAGCGATACATTGATGACAATTAATTGAACGAATTAGATAAACTAGTCGCTGTGCTGTTTTCTGATGTTCTATGGTAAGAAACTTATATTTAGAATATTAAGCCTATATGGTGATGACTGAGGGCTTGAAAAAATAGCAGAACAAGATTGGACAAGAGTTTTGTAGAAGTCATTTAGTAGTCTGAGGAACAGATCGCCAAAGACAAAAACTTCGAAACACAAAGAAAATAAAATGCAAAAGATTACCACAACCAAATTGCAAAATTTAAGATAACAAAAACTGCAAAATAAATCCGTTTGGAGCTGAACAAGATGTGTGAGTAATAGCGTGCTCATTTGCACGAGCGTCGGACAAAAAACTTACAAGTGCATACAAAAATAATTACATTTTGAACCGGGTAACACAAGGGGGAGCGGGGAGGAGGCGGGTGGGGGCGGTTCTGGTGACTGATGATGATGTGCAGCAGACGAGCCCCGACTAATTGCTGGCCGACCCATACCAGACGTTTTGCACATTTCAATAGTAATTGCCCATTTTATTTACCATTTTTTGTTGTCAAAAATATCTCATGTAACGCGCTAGTTACCTAGAAATGCATTATTCTGTCCAGTTGCCAATTTTATGTAGTCGGTGCTACTAAATACAGAGGCATAATGTTGTCTAAATATCCGGACGCGAGGAGCTCAACCTACATTAAGTACTAAAAAATAATATGTAATTAACAAAGAGAGTCGCCTGATGACACGGTGGCACTTTCAAATCGTACGATTAACTGGACGCCCCAAAAACCCTCGGCATCTGGCAGCGATCTCTTTAACAGTCTCAACGACCTCTTTATTTGACTTTATTCTTAAATTTATGCGCGAGCAGCGCACGTAAATCTGCCCACGATGATATATACACATAACTCTGGATATTTTGTAAGGAGTCGATTAATAAAGTGACGTGTGAGAGAAAGACATGTTTATATGCAGTGGGATGAGCGCACGGCGCGTCGGGCGGGGCTCTCGACGCGACACATTAAACTCAGATTAATACCTGCCAACTTCTGCCAGATCATAATCTAACATCTGGCGAATGAACTGCGCCAACGTTCGCTGTCGAAACGGTCCGCGTTCAGAATCGACGTTAACGATTATTGTATAAACAATAAAAGCTAGACACAGAGCACATTACCTCTGAGAAGCGACCATCGAGCTACACAACGATTTGTTAATATTTGACTTTAAAAATTTGTGATCACAGTAGATAATATAGTGATCGACACGTCGCAGTGTCGTTTGGTTTACTCAAGTATGTAAGTGTACAACAGCGGCCACGTCTAATTTCAAGATCATTATAACTTGTGGACTAAATTGTTTTTAGAAGAAAGTTAACAACGCTTTTATCCAAAAACAATATATTTATGATTTATGATTATATTTATGGTTCATCTTTAGTATATGTATATAACAATAACATTAGTTATCAATGTTGGTTAAATTATGTCTTCATTTCCCTTTTAGTAAAACTTTGCACCTGCCTCATCGTATCTGCACCACCCTATGGTTGACTGGTAGAGAATGCCTAAAGCAACGAAGTCCGCCAATATATTATTTAAGATGAATGAAATTTAAATAAATAATAATAAATTAACTAATAAATGATATTCGAGGCGAAGAGTTTCAGCAACACGACATAGTTGTTCAGATGCTCTGAGAGGTTTGACATATGTAGGTACACTTGTCGTAATGTAATGGCCCCAGATTGCTTCGTGTGTGTCACGCACGTATTCGGCACACGTGCGTCTGCGCACGATCTTTGTCACTCTACGTTTGTGACTTGGATATATAGCCGGCAATTGCATTATTCTTTCTGAACGGATCAACCTGAAATAGACTTACTTAATTTAAATTTAAAGTTGGGAATGCTTCAGCGTTTGCCTCCTTAAAGAGAATTTTAAAATAGGTGTAGTGTCCTTTTTAATAATAGTGAGTAAGTATGTATTCATTTTTCAGGAAATAGGTATTGCTTTTTATCAAAATGATTGTTATGGTGGAAGTTAAACTTGAATCAAAATATGACTTCTCCTCGCAATTACGGACAGAGAATTATGGATTGCGTTAAAATATTCAACGATAGTCACTGTGATCTTAAGTAAAATAGATTTATATTTTACTATAAAAATATATCTTTCAGTAAGTTTTATCTATCACCTTAGTAAATAAAGGAATACATTATAATATAGTATTATTTTTGGGAAATTTCCGAGTTGTCCGTACACACGACATATCACATACGAGTACACGAGCTCGCAGACAGCTGGGCGCTGGCGAGCGTCCACCACCCACGCCCACGCGGACCACATAGCCCAAGTCGCGCCACATCGCCCACGCGTGGGGCACGATCCCGGGAATTCCTGGTTCTGACTGCAGGACCGGTGTACAAGATACTCCTTAGTAATAACGACAAAACAATAAGGATGATATGGGTAATGACGATTTGCAATCGACGAATTGTGCATCTCATTCAGTACTCGTATAACTGCAATTGATTTCATTGTTTTTTCAACATTTAGAATCTGAAGCCCGTTTTGTATATTATGTCATCGCAGAGGTTTCACCAATTGTACACACTCACATTCTGTGTGAGTAGTCAAAACTTCACGCGTTTATAACAATAAATAAGGTTCCTATAACTTAGAAAGGGTAAGCCGCGTTTGGTTTACCGTAACTATGAGCGTTAACGAACTAAGGATTAATGCCCATCCCTCGGATGGCGGGTCTAATCGCTTCGTTCTAATTTAGAGGTGTAGCAGGGAGCTTAAAATCTGCATAATGATGCCCCGGCCGACGCCGACTAAATTCGGTCGTTCATTAACGTGGAAGGCCATCGCCGAGAGCTGCAAACTTGAAGAATAGAGGCGATTTCAATTTGGGACTGTTTGTTTATAGAGGAATAAGGTTTGTGTGAATGTTTCATACCTGGGTCGCCACCGCCAGGGGTCGCCACCGCCAGGGGTCGCCACCGCCAGGGGTCGCCACCGCCAGGGGTCGAGCACCCCGAGCCCCCCTCCACGTGATCCGCGAACGTGCGCTATTCTAAACATATTTCATATTGCGGACTCATATTTTTCTCATTAAAATGTTTCACAGGCTTCCAAACAAAACTAACCTCGTCAAGTTTTGTAAAGTTTGAATTCATTGTTTAAAAAGAAATGCTCTCTTCGAATATTTTATGAGCAATGGCAACTTATTTATCGTTTGACGTCAGAACAGGCTTTAAAACTTTATATCGAGGGAAGGAGCGAATATAAAAATCCGACAAGTGGCACTGACAGCAAAATTTTATTAGAAGGTATTTTATTGTAACATATTGAGGTTGTGTACTGCATGCTGCAAGATATAAGCTGCAGACTGGGAACAGTGCGCACGAGAACAGAAGTACTATCCCATTAAGAGAGCAACTGTTGGCATGAAGATGCTTATTGCAACCAAAATCGCTAAAGGGACTCAGAGTACTCACACTTTATGAAGTAGTTAATCAAAGTTGTTGTTCCATAAATACCGGATTTTCAAATCTCTGTTTGTGCGATCTTGTTTTTTTACTTGACTTTCTGTAGTGTCTGTATCGCGGGTGGGCGTTCTGCCAGAGCCATAACACTAACCATAACATAGCCCTACCTCCTGGCGTTGCCTGCCTTGCACTGTAGCGTACAAAATTGTTTGTGTGCGAGTACAGTAGATACTGATAACAATCAAAATCCTAGACTTGAACTTAATTTAAATTTTGTATTCTCTTACAGCGTGGATTCTAATTTAATTAGGTAGGTACTCTATGTATACAAAAGTTCTTGTATCTTATTATTCACTAGCTTTTTGCCAGCGACTTCGTCCACGTGGAATAGTTACTTTGTTCCATATGAACTTTCATCCTCTATTTCACCCCTACATAGGTCGAAATTTATCAAAATCCTTTCTTAGGGGATGCCTACATCATAGTAGCTATATGCATGCAAAGTCTCAGACAAAGTTTCATACAAACTTTCATCCCCTATTTTATCCCCTTGGGGGTAGAATTTATCAAAATCCTTTCTTAGCGGATGCCTACGTCATAACATCTACCTGCATGCCAAATTTCAGCCCGATCCCTCCAGTGGTTTGGGCTGTGCGTTGATAGATCACTATGTCAGTCAGTCAGTCACCTAACGTAAGAGTAGACAAATATAATTATTGTGAGTCAACCATAAAAGATAGACATTTGGTGTCGTGGAATATTTTTTATATAATTTTAAGGAGAACATTTCCGTCATACATGATTTCTGTGTAGCTTTAACCATTAAGGCTGCACACGCGACGGAAGCTTATACTATAACTGAAGCTTATAACGGAAGTATAACGGAAGCTTATACTATAAGTATACTATAACCTGCCCAGGAGTATGAAGAACAATTGTACCAAGTTTCGTTGAAATCCGTCGAGTGGTTTTTGTTTCTATAACGAACATACAGACAGACAGACAGACAAAAATTTTTCTGATTGCATTTTTGGCGTCAGTATCGATCACTAATCACCCGCTGATAGTTATTTTGGAAATATATTTCATGTACAGAATTGACCTCTCTACAGATTTATTATAAGTATAGAAGATAAACTTCTAAAACCTGTAATCGTGTTTAAGTGTAGGTAGTTTTTATGTTTAAGGAATTAATTAATTGCATCTACTGTCTCTTTCTCAAAACGTGCATAATGTTCATATGGTCGCACATTCGGTAGCCACCGACTCCCGTCACTAATAAGACGCACGCACACTCGGCTATTAATAGCGATTCGGCGAAATGTTAACGAACGTGACGGGTGACAGGTTCAGGGCCGACCAGTGAAGGTGACAACAACATGAGAAGAGAGAAGACAGCGTTTATTTGGCACGGTTTTAGTAACTGTACCTAATTCAGTTGTAACGAAAAACTAGTCCCGAAATGCTGCCAAACACACAAAAGGGGAAGGCCAAGAAACAACTGTGCGTATTGACTTTTCAAAATTATGATGTAAATAGTGAATTCTCCTGTGTAATCTGTGAAAGTAGATACTTACTTCTGCTTCTTAGTAACTTTTCAATGATAACATATCATCGCTCACGCCTGTATTCCCCGAAGGGTTAGGCAGAGGTGTACTAATATAACACCCACAGGTCGCCGGTATGTTTAGGTCCCATGTAATAGGGGACGAGCCTTTTGCCATTAACCGGAATCCAGACTTCAAGCTGCTACTGAGAATTTCATAGAAAAACCCAATAACACTGCTCGACCTGGGGATCGAACCCAACATCTCTAGCGTAGTAGTCGCGCTTAGCACCACTAGACTAATGAGGCACTCATTTTTAATGATATGATATATTAAAGACCTAAAGGATGATATGTCTTGTCACACATGCGGAAACATCTCTTTATGTAGGTCTAAGGGGACATTGTTCGTTTTGGTTTTTATCTTATTATAATGCTAAGCTGTGTCTTCGTGATAGGAAAGGAACTTACAAGGTTGAGAGGCTAACCAGCCTGTCAACCTTGTAAGTTCCCTTCCTATCCCTATTTTCCATTATTAATCTTTTTGCGCTTCCACCGGTATCTTCATTACCAAAACAATGAACGCTGCAAACATCTGTATGATCCACCTTAGGCAGCCATTAATCGTACTGGCCACCATAATCTTAAGGGGTTCGGGAGTCTTCATCATTCATCGTCACACGGCTGCGGGGCGCGACGCCAGATAAATTAATTTTAAACCTAATTTAGAGGGGATGTGCCCCCCTCGCCCTCGCCCCGGGTCGTCCACTGTCTGAGCTCATTACCGGGCTATCAATTATAAGTAGGTCCGTAACAGTAGATACGGATCTATGTAATATTCTCCTTGTTACGTTGATTATTTCTGATGTTTGCAAATGTGTCATGTAACTGAATTAACAAATTATAATGAAATAATTTCGTTACATTACACATTACTGGTGCAGTCACTTGGAAGAACACAAACTGTTTATTCGCACATATAAATTAAGCGACTATGCGAGTAACTGTCAAGTTTTTATGGAAAGACGTTTACTTATTTCCCAAAAGTTAACATCAAATTATAAACTAACTAGGCTGAAGGCAACACTGAGAGAGTTGAGTAGAAACAAATAGCTAAAATACCTTATTAATTGATAAACTGATAACCTATAAATAACTAACATATACTTCAATAATTTAATCTAATTTCAATGCAATCTAACAGAGCAACTATTTCACACGAAATCCGAAGTAAAAAGAGAGCGAGCCGTTGGTGTCCAGTCTTTTTATCTTCTCGTACTGACAGTAGCTAGGTAAGTGATCACGGTCGTCCGGTAGGAGGCGCTGGGGTGGCTGCTACCGGTCATTGGGTTGCCAACAAAATGTTTTCATTTGTCAATACATTTACATAATTACCCTTTCCGAGTAGGTAATCATGTTGGTGTTTTTTTTTTAGTCGTATTTCGAAATGAAATCAGCTTGAGTTTTTGGATTCGATTCTCAGGTCGAGCAAAGTGTAATTGGGTTTTTATTATACGAAAATCTCAGTAGCAACTCAAAGTTTGGATTGTGCCCTTGTAATATAATCGAATGGGACTGAATACACACATTAAGTAATGGGAGTAAAGTCAAAAACCACCACATAGTTTATATTATTGATACAAACAGCGAAAGTTGAGCAAATCCCTCAATTTCCCTTTCAACGCCAGGTCCGTGAAGATAAATAAATCACGTCCTATTTACTGCCGCGTGTGTGCGCACGCGCATCGTTACGCAAACGCTTTAGCGCGCTGCATCTGCTATGTGTGGAAATTGTGGAACTAGCCAATTGTCATTAGCATAACATACCTACGAGTATTCTATAACTCGAGTTAAAACAATTCGAGCTGTTGATATAGCTATTTATGCTATCTACCGATAAAGCACATTATATTTACTTATTCGGTTTTATTACTGCATTTCAATAGAAAAATCTAAAAATATATTGTTGGGATAGCTTAAGCAAAAAGTAATCGGAAAATATTAGTTTCATCATAAAATAACAAAATAAATTTTATAATTTAATTCAAAGGTTTCAGTTTTTTTATGTTTTTAAACACTATGAAATAGTAGCCGCCATGTTATTACGTCATACGGCTGTATAAATGTCAACTGTCAACTGATCAGTCTTTGTACTTTTATTATTTACACAGCCAACTGACGTCATAACCACAGAACAATATGGAGTCCAGTGTTTTCGTCAAATTACCTAAGTGCCAAATTTGAAAATGTATTTTTATGGCACTTATCAATGGAATAAAAATGTTGTGTTTTTTTAGTGATAATCTAATTGAGGCACTTTTCAAAAATGGGTGTTATATCTATCCCTATTTAAATATCGAGATTTTGTTTCCTAATACGAATATGTTTTTATAACCTGCTTGTAAACTTTTTTTGTTTATAGAAACTACCTACCTATAAACTACAATTCTAGATTCTGTCATGTCGTGTTGTTTTTAGCAAAAGTTATTTTTAACATAACATACCATCACACCTGTCTTCCCCGAAGAATTAGGCAGAGGTGTACTAATGTACTCCCCCAGTTCGTCAGTATGTTTTAGGTCTTATATAATAGAGGGCAAGCCTACTGCCATTAACCGAGCGCAAATACACACTCTGAGCTGCTACTGAGAATTTCATAGCAAAACCCAATAACACTTTGCTCAACCTGGGGATTGAACCAAGGACCTCTAGCGTAGCAATTGCGGTTATATTTATATCCACATTACTTTTCAGTGGTTGTTCAGTGATAAGATAACCTCATCTTCAAAAAGACTACGTATCCTGAATACCCATAATATATTTTTTATGTAACCTTGTACTGTACCTACTCATAAAATCCATGTTTAAATAATGACATTCAGGTAGATAGGTGCGCACGCGACCTTTCCGACACCTGTCTAACACCGGTGACACTGACACATAGCTTCATGCTACTGGAATGTCATGTATTTTTGGAGAGGATAATATGTACCTTTCTCATAAAATAGTATTTTCAGCCAATTTCCTGTTATGTTGTCTGCTGTCAAATTTATTCATGAATTTGCCGTTTTCACACAGAATGAGTTTAAATAAAAAAAAATACATAAAGAATTGTCACTTGACAACGGCTCGATCCATTAGACTATTTTTATTTGTTCGTAATTATTAGGATCAGATTTGTATGAAATACATTTTAAAAATCCATCGCAAAAGTTGAAAGTGATGAGTAAATGTACTCAGGCAGAGCTGCGATCGGTTCACTCACTAGCATTTATATATTCAAAGATAATTATATAGCTAATAATATGAAATAGTATGTATTGGAGAACCGACCAATCTTAGTACCTACTCTTTTAATTTTCCTCAATGACTTAAAATATATTCATGGCAATTTTTTTTATACCACTAAGGTGGCAACCCAGCATACGGTCCGCCTGATGGTAAGCGGTTACCGTAACCTATGGACGCTTGCAACACCAGGGGTAAACCTCGCGCGTTGCCGACCCTATAAAAATCTTTTCATACCCTTTTTAAAGAACCCCTTTCAGAATCTTGCTACATATTTCAATAATAAAATATAAAATGTTCCTCTCACATGCTCAATAATATAGTATCTGTGTACTGACTTATAGTAAATCTTATTTAGTAAATAGTAGTACGTAATTGTTTGTGTCTAAGATTAACAAAATTAACTTCCTAGTGTCACCTTGTCCTCAGGTGTCGGAAGCGGCGTTGACATGTTCACTAATATGCCCAGAGTGGAGCAAACGAAATACATAATATATTAATATTTCCATTATTGCGATGGTGTAGGTCATGACTAGGACATTACAAGGCACGTTCACTGAGGAATTTATGACAAACATTTGCAACAAAGTACCTAGGTATGTAGTTGCAGTATAAATGTTATGCTATCAGTTTTGCTTAAATTAAATGCTTTTTTTTGGATAGCGAATAACGATATCGGTTTCTTCTAGGCAAGCGCGCTCCATCGTAGATCGCAGTATCGTTTAACATCAGCCGAACTGGCGGTCAAGTTTATCAAAGATAAAAAAGGAGATCTGATCTGGAGCCATCCCTATGTGGACATGGCTAGTGTTAGGCGGAATCTGAGTCCGAAATTACCCTCCATTTTTTCACATAGAGGGTGAAGTTCAAGGCCAATTAGATTATTCTTTAAATTCACCGGACTATAAGTAACAGAAGATTCTTAATCAGGCCATTTAAATAATTTGTGTTCGCTCAATTTGTAAATCCTGCAGATTGTTTTCTTTTAAGTAGGTATTAGGTACAGGTCATTGCAAGTAAACAGGACTCAAATATCCTGAAAACATTTATTCGGACACAAATTTTATAAATTTTATAAGCATTTTGTTAATCTTTTAATGTATTTGTTTTCTATAAGTATGGACTTGTAACTTGGTCTGAAATAAAGATTTATTATTATTATTATTATTAGCATTGTATAATTGTAATACGTCGTGTACTGAGTCTACCGTTTCGTAATGAAAACCCCACGAATGTACACAATAGCGAAACAAAGAAACGAAACAGAGTTGACATAACAATAGGATCCACACAAAACTAAAGAGCATGGCACGAGCTAATTGAATATTATCTTGTTTTATTCTCAAGCACCTCAGCATGAAGCCCATGAATATTATACTACACTACATAAATTACCCATCGGTAACATTGGTTTATAATTAGACGAGCATGGCAACACAAACTAACCATTGCGATTTATATACACCTTATTCACATACCTTAGGAACTATTTTCCGTTGCCTTTATGTTACAACTACTTGGGTACAGTATAGGATTATTAGAGACCTGTATATGAAAATAAACCTTATCAGCATCAGCTGAAAGTGGAGTTTGTGATGGAGTATTGTGCGTGGTCGATACGGTGACATGCGCAGTGTAAACGACGGGGATTTGCGACTGGTTGTGCGACAAGTGTTGCGTTGTGTCGCGCGACTGGTCGGCCCGCTCCTAGCAACAATCAGCTGTTTCCGGGCGGGCGGAGCGACTTCAATTTTCTCATGCAACAAGGTGTCTCGGTCCACAAGAGTACCTTATGGTATGGAGTCCGTGTAATTAATGCTTGCTTATTAATATCTTAGCTGCATTAGCAGACTCCAATGATCTGAATATACTAAATATAGCACTCCTACAACTGGCTTCTTAAAGAGCTTCGACACTGTGTCACTAATGTTCTGTCATTTTATAATACAGATCAGAGATTTAAAAGCTTCACAACCCGGGAATACTACATGTTTGCTTAGGATAACACAATCATGATAGTGAGCAAATAGTCAAACCGAAGTAGTGTACAGTGGCATGGTCCTGGTTTTTAATCCATCTGTGATTTGCACTATTACAAAGGATTTGCGTTTCGGAGCTGCTACGTACAAAGTCCTACATTTAGGGTGTCTTGTATATTCGAGGGGAGTTACAATACAACAGTACAAGAGTGGAGTACTTATTATTACAATATGTACTGAGATTCAAAAATATTTTTGATATCTGTTGTTCGCAAATGAAGTTACTTAAGCAATGTTCTTTCATGTATCAAATAAAAAAATCAACATCTTCCCTTCAAATAAAGACAAATGTTAAAGATTAGGTAGTCATTATAGGACTTATAACATCAAAACTGGGCATCCGTTTTCTTATTCTATTTCGGACCAGCTGCAATTTTCGTTCACGAATGTGAATCGATCCGTTATTTAATTGAATGTTGTTGTATGTATTGCCTTAGTTGAACATATTCGGGATAAAACTCTCCGAATGGTAACGTAATACAAACCTGATAAAAGAACACGTATACTTACTTAAATTAAAAAGGGCACTTAATAAATAAATACTGTAAGTACACTCTAGTAGCTACCAACATGGGTTGGAATAATCCAAGAGCACACTCCAGCTTAGAGGCAAAACATGCAGTAAAAATTTGCTCCTATAGAAGATTCCAACCACTTTTCTCTGATACTTCTTTGCCAGGTTTACGTAGACTATTTTGACGTAACGTTTATCGTAGTGGCTGAGCGGTTCAATCCTCTCACGGAACAAATATTAGTATAAGAAATAAGGTAGCGGTTCTGAGTCTGTATGTGTATGTGAGGATTTGTGTTTATAAGTGCACCCACGATAAAAAAGAATATCCTAGTGAGGAGCGACGTTTATTAAATAAAAGGATTCGGTTTCAGCAACTCTGCCAACAATTGTCGGGACCACAGCCTGTCACGGTTGTGGTGAACGTCGCGAATCCCGTTGCAGTATAGTTTATGGGAATACTATAAAGCAAGGTGATTTTAGTCTGTCGTTAACACGAGTCGAGATCGTCATACCCAACCGCATCACGAGGTAGCAGACGAAATATGAGTATTTTCCGAACCACAAAAAAAGGCCAACATAATTGTTATAGTGCCGGGTAATTCTCATTAGTTTAGGATTACAATACCAATTTGTTAGTATTGAGAAATGATACTTCATTATCTTTCATAGGTGCGTTAAGCGTTTAGATTTAGACACAAATCCCACATTCACAATTTCTCTATATCTATATATGTATTCATTATCAACCCATTTATCTACTGTCCTACTGCTGAGCACGAGTCACCTCTAGAGCCATGTTGCTACTCCATAAGTATCTTAATAAACCAAAGCCACTGTTTCAACATAACCTGTTTCAAAATTAGTCTTGCAACCGATATTATCTTTTAAAACGTTTTCACTCCAGCTCTATACTTAGTACACTTGCATCTTACATTAGTGTGCTGTGGACACTCTTCAGAGTCCTCCCCCCCTCCACCGCCCGCCCTATCGATCTGCTCCGACCTTGGCACTGACGGAGGACATCTATTTATAAACCACCCCCACTTGTACGTACAGCTGCACCCCTCCGGTCCCCATGCGCGGTGCAGGGCGGCGGGGGAGCGCAGATAGTGATTAAAGGGGAATATGACATGAGCTCGCGACGAGATTGGTTTTTGTTGCAACTTAGTTAAACGGGTCAGTCATGCGTGAACAGGACTTTACAATCAGATAATTATCGGGTTTGAGCGGTTCAGTCAATTGTAAAATAATTTAATTAGGCATTGATAATCAAAATTAGGCGCAGGGCCACTATAGTTTTTGTCATGGGGTGGGAATATCAAAGCTTGTTAAACTATACTTAACAGAGCCTTTATTGAGAGCGATTGCGGAAGTAATAGGTAACTGTAATCCCAGTGCCTAGGTAGATATTACCTGACACGAACTAGGAAAAAATGGCAGTAAAGATAGGTACTACCTGATAAAAGTTGCAAGGAAGACATCACAGATTAAGGGCGTCATCAATTACAATACGCTCTGTATAAAACACTAAGTGGGGGCTATGACGTAAGTACCTATTTATTTATGTTAACACAAATGCCTAATTGATGTAATCTTGAACAAATCACAGGAGTCTGTATTGACTGACCAATGAACCAATGAACTGTTGCTGAAAAAGAGATGGAGTAGTAAGACATTCTCAGAAACATATCGTCTACTTTTCCGATTATTTCGCTATAAATTAAAGTAAGTCATGGTCATAGTTTGATCGCCAGGATTACGTTGCAGATTTAGGAGCAGTAGGTACCTAAATTTTAGTTTTCCTGTTTCGATATAACTTTGGAGTATATTACGAGCGCGTGTTCCATTAAATGTTGATCGTTGATTTTACAGCGCCGGTGTTAACAGCGGGCGCTAGTTGGCAGGCTTCCGACGTCCGACCGGCCACCGCTGCGCTGTTGACGGACGTCCTCCGTCGCGCCGCTGTGCACTGGTAAAGCTCCTTTGTTCTCGGCAGTCAGTACCCGCTCTGCTGATCGAATTACAGGCGAATTTCAGCGATTCCATAACAGTCCCGATTGATGTTACAGTCCAGAGGAGTAAATAATGACGTAATCTTTATGTCAGTGGTAACTGCACTCAATGCAATAATCTCCAATACGTATATCTCTAACATGAAATCATAAAAAAGATATGGAATTGCGATCGCAGTTTATATCAACGCCTTTCGCGACCTCCACAGGTCACAAGTCCACTAATCAAGTTACAATATTGAACAGGTAGTTCCAAGTAGATGGTACATAAGACCTTGATTTCATGATGCGAGATGATGGGAACAATGTAGTCTTGGATAGTCAACAAACATATAGAAAGGCATACAGTAACTATAGTACCTATTACAAAGTTTTCATATTAGGTACCTACCTACATATGCATCGTCTGAATAAAAGGCTGGGAGGGCCTCGTAGGGCGGTCTCGTCAGTGAATCCTGTAAAATATGAAATGAAACGCGAATAGAGCTCACTAGCTAGTTGTTGCTGGGCAGGGAGCGATCGATGCCACCTGCGGGGCGTCGGCTGCGGCGCGGGGTGCGGGCCGGGGACGGTGGATGGCAACAGCCCCACCCCCCGACCCGCCACCCCTTCATTCCGAATATTTCCGAACTCTGACTGTGAATGCGAACGGGGAAGAGATTTATTTTAATTTTTGCGACGTGACATGAACGTTGAATGGATGTTTAGGGAGCTTGTCATTATGAAGGCGTTCGAGAAAGGAGTGAGGTCGCCTCAGCGTCGACGCTTTGCTGTGCAGGGCTCTTGTGTTACTGGTAGCAACTGCAACTAAACGATGGCGTTCAACACGTAGGAGCATGAGTGTTAAGTACGACTGCTACGCTAGAGGTGGGTTTGATTCCAATATCCGAAAAGTGTTGTTGGTTTTTTAGTATCTGCGTAATCCTTCGGAGAATACAGGCGTATGGCACGTAAAGGTGGTGTTTTTACCTTTCCTTATCCAACAGGCTTACACACACTGCTGGGGTCTTGGTATATCTGTTCATGACTCCATAGCCTTACTTAACCATAGGCACAAGAAGGCAAGGGCTGGAATCCGACATGCCATCGGGGTGGCCCATCTATCTGTATGAGTTACTTACTTACCGCACTATAAAAAAGGTTTATTATATACCTACATTCTGGACGACTGAAGCGGATAGACCTTGAGTTTTTGCGAGGAGCGGTGTAATGGCACGTCCATCCGGGAGTCCAGGCGACGACAGCACGCAAGCGAAACACAGAAGTACCAACAACGTGTGGACGTGTCTTGTCAACAATAACAATAAGATCTTCAATTTCTTTTATATTTTTTAACTATAAAAGAAAAAACTTTACTGGATGTCCTTGTTTACAGGCCCAGTACAGATAACTCTGGAAAATGAATTCAGACACAATTAACGACTGACGCCAGTGCGTGACACAGACGACGAACACGGAGATTTTTGCTGCGACTCGGTGGAGCGATAATAAAACGATTGAGTTGGTAATTAAGTTAAATTCTGTCTCACATCTGTACTGTGCTTGGGTTTGCAAGTTAGGCCATACTAAGGATTAGCATAAATAATCCTACTTTTGTGAAAAATTTGAACACCATAATGTCAGTAACCATACGATATTTCAGTTACTGGCGTTATGGTATCCACACTTTTCAACAAAGGAGCCCTAAGGATATGACTCGGTAAATCATTATCTGTTCGATGATGGGGGAACTTCAGTTCTTTAATATAAATATATAGTTTTTACGTTTATTCGGCCAAGTTCTGCCATAGAAATAAATTTGGGTATCTATAAGGCCTAAATCCAAAAGTCGATTTTCTCAAAGGGATGTGAAAACATCGAGTACAAGCTTGTACATGTAAAATAGAGATCTGGGCTATAATTCTAGATATTACAGTTTCAAACTCAAGTAAAGAAGTACAGGTTTAGATCAGATATTGTCTCAGGTCACTGCACTATTTGGCCTACACTTACATTCCTGTATATTTGGTTCCATAGAACGTGTAACCAAAGTAAAGAGGTAAGTGTGTCGTCCGGACTAAACCTTCTGCACTTTTACGCGTAATAATTTATGGTTAGAAATGTATTGTGGGGACGCGAGGAGATATGGCGCACGGCGGAAACAGCCGATGATTCACGAGCACGCTTGCAATAACGCAGGAGCGTGTCCCGGTTATTTATCATGCAATTGTAGTCCCCCACCGGCCGGCACTATTTGTACATTTGTTTTGGATTCCCGTTCGCAGCCACAATATTGATAACTGTCTCATAATTCTTCACCGTTGGATGAACAACTCATTCTATTCATATCTACTTTCCTTGAGCCCCGCGTGGTTTATCAGAGTTTTATTTGTCGATGCGTGAAACAGTTTCAATATAAGCCCGCCACTCACAGATGCTTACGTCATTGTTACCTAACCTGCTTATAAAGTCCGGAGGCAATTGTCGTGTCGACTGTGCTAACGCTAAGGATGCTGCAAACTAAAGAAAAGTCCTTGGAAAGTAATCACAAAAAGAAGAAAGGTTATAGGGCACTTATTAGATATTGCCATTTTAATTGTTAGATATAATTATTATGGTTTAAAACTTTAAAACTATTTTTAGTTTTAAAGTTTTTAAAGTAAAAAGTTAGCGTTTTGAAACCAAGTCCTTCATTGCACCGGTTGGAACTTCAGCATTATTTAATAAGTTTGTTTTTTTATACTATATATATTATTAGGTAAATATCACGAAAATTGTCACTTAGTCACTGACTATATTTAAAAAAACCTAATTTTAAAACCCTACGCCTGGTACTGTATTTCTTACATAATTTCACGTTGGTGACAGAATCACGTAAACATATTTCTTTTTACGGTACGGTACGATTTACTAGGCGAAGACTTTTAAATATATGTATATTAATTATAAAATTATCTATAATAGTTATAAACTTAATATATTATTTGGTCCACGAGATCTAAAAATCCAAATTTTACATTGTTATGTCTATTCTCTCATATTCCTGCAAACAAATGTATTAAAAGCTGATCAGTAAAATGTGGCTTTTTAGATGGCGAAGACTTTAAGTACACAATAGGAATGTCCAGTAATGGAAGGAACACCCTCATTCATAGTCCTTGTTGACTTCTGCCTTGGATTCCATCTGTTCCGTCTCCCACTCCTCCTCAACCCTGAGCAGAGCGTCCAGTACCTGTCTCTTGATGGACGACTGATGCTTCCGAGGTAGCCGTTTGGTGCTTTGGCAGACGCTAGCGAAAAACAGGTCCAAGGAGTCGTGGTCGCTGTTGGGCTGGTGCCCCGGGTCCCAAACATCGGGCTCTCGCTCCAGGTCCGACGCTATTTCAGTGTCGTCCATCTTAATGCTGCTTTTAATTTGTCGTTGACTTCTGGAATGACGGCGTAGGAGTTTAGAATTAGCCGATTATTCTAAAGTATTTTCTAAAAATAGTCTTATAAATTTTTGAAAATTTATCTAAAACTTAAATAGGTATAATAATTTGTGACACTTCTCATTAAACTGAGCATTAAACATTGAAATAGAAAACTACTTTTTACGGGTTTTATCCGTTGCTAGTGTATGTTAGGACTCACCGCCTTATGGTCATGTATGGCAGCACGAAGGCCATACGGCTCTGGAAGCGCCACTTCTTGCAGGGCAGGCCGGACTTGGTGGTGGCGCCGGTCTTGCTGCGCTTCAGCGCCTGCCGCATGGAGTCGCGCAGGATCTTCCACTCGCGCTTCAGCACCTCGCCTGATACATCGCATGGCTCTAATTCCGTTCCCGGATATACTCGTATACTTACTCAATTTAAAAACGTTATGTAGACATTAACTAAATATTCACTACCTCATAGTCTAGTGGTCCTTGGTTCCCAGGGCGAAAACAGTTTTATTGAGTTTTTCTACGAAATCCTCATTAGCAACTCGTAGCTTGGTAATGGCAATAGGCGCCTAAACATACCGCCGCAATGTCCGTGTACCTACACTTCTGCCTAACTCCTCGAGAAATCTCGTACAGGCGTGATGTTATGTTATGCTGATGATACCATTTTTGGATTCGTGTAGCATTTTTTTTATCTTCTATAATTTCCTGTGTGTCAAATATGTAATTTAATTTTTTTCTTTACCTATCCTATTACTACATTTTGCTTTTTCACAGAATTTAACCCTTTGCTATTTGTCTTCATATTTATGTACCAGAGCACCGAATCTATATATCTCTAAGCGAAGCTATCTACGGGACCTTAGGTGTATTGCTATTGTCGCTATAAATTCTTACCTATTTAGGTATCGGGGCCATTTATTTTCTCTCACAGGAAGGGCACAATCCACAACCAGCGCAAATATCATTACGGTAATAACATAAATATCAAAATTAACTATCGCATAGTAACGCTGGCGGTAGGTCGCTTAACGTTAAGATTTTGTTTGGACAACCTCTTTTTTCAATATGAATGAGTGTTTTTAATTTGGTTCTAAAAGAAAGAAACTAATAACCTTGAGACTTATTACGTAGACGTGTGCATTGTTTATATAATCTAAGTAGGTTACTAAACTTAGTAATTTATACAAAATGGGTTCTCAAATAACAAGATCTAGTCTCAAATGTTCGATGACACAATTCAAGGCCATCATATTTTAGTAATGGCATTGGAAAAAAGTATATAGTTGAGTATTATAATATTTGTAGTGTACATCATCAAGCTATACAAAAATTACCGCTATTGCGACGGAATAGGAGAGAGTGCCAAGAGCAACTTGTACCTGTAGCTTGATGTGTCATTGTGTGTACTTACATTAAAATATGTAGTTAGTATACCAATCTTATTTTGGAAAGTCTGATCAATGCGGCGGTCGTTCATAAAACATCAGACTTTTAACTTTTACTTGATTTAGTAGGTAATAAAAAATCTCTTGTAGCAGAAGTACCTATATGCGCTAGATATCTTATGTTTTCTAAATTACTTATGTAATTCAGTAAATGATTACAGATTTAAATTTTGCGTCTGTTTATTGTCCAAAATGGGAATAAAACTTTGGGGGAAAGAATTAAAATCGGGAATGTCCCAACATATCCGGAGTTATGGTAGCCCTAGGTAATTCCACACCATATCATATATTATTATCATAAATATCTATGTATAAACATCGAAACAGCCTTAACTATTTATGTTCTATCTTTAGATATAATGTCATGTAATAAAGTTTGTACGTACTGTTAGCTCCGAGTCGCTCGGATATCTCGAGCCAGCAGCGGTCGCGCACGTCGATGTCTCTGTGGTTCTCATGTTGTGTATCGTATAGTACCGGGTACTTCTTCACTTCGTCTATCAAACGTTCCCTGTAGTGCCTCGAGTTCATAATTTTTAAAATAAATTAAGCGAGCGATAAACGCGGCCTCCCGAAGCGACGCCAAAGCTATACTACTGCGAGAGAGAAAGCGATACGCGACGTTGCCGCTCCTCTGCGAAGTAAAACGGCCGTATCGCTCATCGCGCTCGGTGTGCGCCCTAGCTAACAAACATGGAGCGCTTTTATCGAGAAATGCGAGTGAATAGTGAATTGAAACATAATATGAAGTAGGTAGGTACTTACTCGCCTATTGATTTTATAATTATTAAATAGGTAAGTAGCTTAGACTAGACAACCCTAGTCTAAGGTAAGTAGGGAGGAAGTAGTAAGTACCTAAGTACCTACTAACATTTTTTTTATACTATGGACACGTGGGTAATCATTACTTATGAGTCTATTGTTTATCGGACGGTTAGCCGGCGCTATGTGATCTGTGACCAACTGGTTATTATGACACTTAATAAGTATATAAGTATACCTACTTAGGCACTACATAGGTAGGTAGATATGTACCTATGTCCTTACTACTTAGATATAGGCGGATATACGATATAGGTACATTATAGGACGACATGCGATAGCAGGCGGGAGTGTACCTATAGGTAAGTCAATGGATAAAACGGTAAAAACTGACTCGGTGGGTAGGACCTAGATTTTGTAAGGTTACAATTTCCAGTCGCTCATATTATTAGTGTGTGTGGATGCATAACCTGCATAGGTAAGGTTATAAGGTACCTAAGTGTCGGTCGCCGCGGGCCGCGCGCCGCGCGCCGTCCTGTGGCTTGCCGCGTGCGAGCGCGTCCGTGTTTCGGCTGCCCCCTCTCCTCAGTCTGCCGCGTTCCGCCGCGTTAACAACACGCGTTGTCTTCGTACCCTTGTTGCGCGCGCCGCTCACCATAAAACACGCGCTAGTGAGTAGTACATCAGTTATCCACCTACAATTTACCTACGTACGTTCACTGTCAGTGTTGTGTTATTTATCAACGCGGACCCCTTTACTATGGAAACAAACTCTGAAATGAGTTTAGGTACGCGTAATCGAGGGCCGTCCACAATATTAAAAGTGGAGCTATCCGAATATGACAATCCTGTACCATTCAAAGTTATAAAATTGGAGCCAGATGAAGCGCCGGATCTGTTCCCGATGGCTTTACCGCAGGAACTCGTATGGACCGCTCATTGCACTGATCAAGGCCCTTCTAATACAGACAATTCAGGGTCATCCAAGCTTACTCCAAGCGATTCACCTAATCGTATAAGTACGTCATTCTGCAACGTGAATAGGGTATTAAAGCGGTTCAGAAATGAGATAAGTAGCGACGAATCCTCATCTGAAAGTGACATTGGACTTAATAATGACAGTGACGCTGATTCGGTGTCTGAATATTGTGATGACCCTTCTGACATTCAGAATGTAACTGGCACTGATAAACAAGACGATGCTTTTTCAAATGATACGATTATAAATATACAAGATCGTCCACCTAATGTGGAGTGGACTACAGACCCAACATCTATGAAAAAAATAGAATTTTCCAAGAAACAAGAATTACATATAGCACCACCTCAAACTCCATATGACGCCTTCCGCTGGTTTCTTAACGACGAGATAATAGATACATTGGTACAAGAAACAAATAAATACGCTACACGTGTCTGTAACAAATCATCGATTTCTCCACAATCTAGATTAAAGGCTTGGAAAGATGTGACTCGTAAAGAAATGACCACCTTCCTGGCGCTACTTATTCATACTGGCACGTTCAGAACGGATATGCTTGGAGATTATTGGAAGACCGACTATCTGTTTAATTGGATGTGTTTCTCGAAATATATAAGGCGGAATCGATTTATGCTAATATTAAACTGTCTTAATTTCGCATCTCCTACGGGTTCACGCGACGATAGTGGCCAAATCAGCCCTATAATTACAAACTTTAATGCTAAAATGACTGAAATTTATTATCCAGGGAAGGAGCTGTTTTTGGCCAACACAATGGTCCTCAGGCATGGTCGGCTGGTGCGGCAGGAGTGTGGAAAACTTGGTCCGTCTACAGACGCTATTAACTTATACATGCTTGCGGAGCCCAATGGCATAGTGATCAAATACCAGGTCTATCCTAGTAACATTAATACAAACTTAAAAGCTACAAACGACGAAATAATAAAAGATCTACTAGAAGATTATTTAGGCAACGGACACGCCGTATATATGAAGAGATGCTACAGCTCGTGGATATTGGCAACCAAGTTACTGGGTTGGCAGACTTATTGCACTGGTATTTTAAATAAAAATAGTAGAAATAATTTCTCCACAGATACAACTTCCGACTTGTCGAACCAAAGTAATCAAACTCTCTTTCTAAACGGTGTACAAATTAGAAAATGGAATGATAGTAATAATAAATCTGTTCTGTATATATCTACGGAATTTGATGACGAAATTCAAGAAGTGGTTGAAGAAGATGGGACAACTATACGTAAACCCAAAGCTATCGTGAATTATTGTAAGTATATGACAGACTCGGACTTGCAGGAGCAGTTGATGTCGTATTACCCGTGTAGAAGAAAGTCGTTGCGTTGGAGCCAAACGATATTCATTCACTCCCTGCAGATATATATGAACAATGCCTATCATTTGTACAACAACTACTCGGGCAAGAAGTTGTCGTTTTACGATTTCAGGGTGGCGGTACTGAAGGCGATGTTACCGGAGACAAAAAAGATTCCGGTGGAGCTAGCAGAGACGCATGCCCTAACGAAGATTACAAATAAGTTTACCCGTACCAAGACGTCAAAAGATGGCACAATTATAAGACAAGTGAGAGAGATAATAATGAAGAAGTGCGTATTGTGCGTTGAGAAGCAAAAGAATACCGACACTATATACGAATGCCTGGGGTGTGAGGGCGAGCCCGGCTTCTGCGCTAGTTGCTTTTGTCAGTATCATAGTTCCAAAATCCCTTCTAATACATACATTACAAACTGATCAAGACGATAACTATATTATTACTAGCTTCTGCCCGCGAATTTGTCTGCGGAACTTTAGGATTGGGTCCGGTGGTTAAAATGTAGCCTAGCTGTGTTCTTTCAGGCTATAATATATCTGTTTGCAAAATTTTATCCAGATCCGTTCAGCCGTTCTGGCGTGAAAGAAGTACCTAGTAGTAGACGAAATAGTACCGTAGGAACCAAGATTTACGGTATCTAAATCCGAATAATAATATGATTTGATAGAATATTGTCTGGATTACGATTTATGTCGGTATTACGTTGTTTGTGAGCAATTTAAACTCCGCCGGATCCTTAATATTCGTATAGATAAGTCTCTTCACGCATAACAGTTTTGTTTCAAAATAAGTACTAATATATTATACTTACATAATTATTTACTCATTGTCACCCGATGATCTCGTTTCCCCAAATCCATGGGAATTTCTCAAAATCCCTCCTCAGTGCTCCCCTATGATATGAAGAAACTCGGCTTTTTGAATTATGTACCTGTACTAAAACATACTCATGAAATTTTGTTTTATTTATCTTTAGGTATAGGGCAATTTAGGGTGAATGACCTTTCAAATGATTTTCTTGTAACTAAAATAAATATTGACTTCATTGCTATACTTTGAAATTCTTTATTATTTTTAAATTCTTTATTAAGTAGGTATTAAAATAATTCTGTGGCTAAAATATTCTACAATATTACAAAGTAGGTAGGTAGGTATTTAGAAAAATAATTCTCGCATGCTCTTGAATACCTACTCACTATCGAAAACGAATCTAGGTCATTATGCTGCTGTGCGTAGACTCTGTAGGTAATATAATAAATACAATGTCAAAAATACATACTTCACACGGACATCTCGCCACGCCCTACCAACAACGTAGGATCTGAATTTTGCTGATTTTTTTTTTATGTTGCCTAGGTACTTTAAAAATTGTATTAAATAGTCCCACATTTAAAAAAACGCATTAATATTAATTATTTACGGAAATAATTAGGTTAAAAACGTTGGAAATGATGCTTGCACCCGTTCAAAAATGTCGGTAGTTACTTAACGACGATGTTGACCGCGCGAATTGAGCGAGCGAGCGTGCCGATCTGCCAGTTGCCGAGTTATTGCCTGGAGGAGCAAATGTTTTATGTTCGTTGCATGATAATTACATTTTACGTAGAAAGTGATGTCCATGCATAATAAACATTATCGATCTCCTAAGATTATGTGATTAGTTCCTGGTAATAGCCCAAAATTACTAAATATTAATGAAAATAATATCAATGAAAGTGCAACAGCAAGCCCTTCGAACTCGGATACAGTTGAGGTTTACTTTAATTTGTATTAACTTACCCCCTTAAATCATTGCTTATTACATTTTGTGAGGAGTCCCAGTTTTAGTCGAAATCAACAGCGGTTTTCATCATTATTCAATCTTAAATTTGTAGGTCCAATTAGAAACTACGGATCTGCCACATTCGACGTTATTGAGTGTACGTGATGATGTTGATAGTGTCGGATCTGCCATATCCTACGTTAATGATCGCACATCATGGAGTGTATATTGTAGGATCTGTCATATCCGACATTAATGGTCGTACATCGTCTAGATTGTATTGTTCGATCTACCACATCCCACTTTATTTACCGGATATTTTAAACAGTATGTGGTTCGTATCTACCAGATAATTTACTTTTTAGTAGAAGATCCGACAATAATTGTTTTAGTAAACGCTAATTATAAAACTATTTTTGGTTTAAGGAGTGTTTCGATACTCACCAGTACCTCAAGGAGCATTTTTGATGAAGAGTGTGAATCCATGGAAATGGAAGAATTAGCTAGCGACAATTTTAATCCCAACATATATTATCAACCCATTATACTGTCCCACTGCTGGGCACGGCTCTCCTCTCATTGTAAGAGGGATTAGGCTATAGTCCACCATGCTGGCCAAGGGCGGGTTGGCAGACTTCACACGCTATCGATCGATCACAGATATTCGAATTTAAAGTTAAAAAAAATTGGTAATTTTCTGTGAAATTAAAAAAAGTAAAAAAAAACGGTGCGGCCAAGGTCAAATAATTTGGGCCAAGTGGGTAGCAGATGACCCCAACTAACCACCATTTTTGTATGTTCAACGTTCTACCAAACACCCTGTAGGTAAAAAAAGACTTGTGCACAAGGAAGACTGGATTGTGGTTAAAAGTAAATTGCTAATAAATAAAAAGAGAGCCTTGTTGTTGCCGTATTTAATGTTTTGAAGCTTTTAAATGAGTAGGTACGATTCCGATTTTTAAGCTCCTATCTTTACTAAACCCTTTACTATACTCCCATACAATATACAAACATCCAGCCCCCCATACCAATACGCCTGTATTCCCCAAAGGGTAAGACACATCCCAAACTCCGAGTTGCTACTAAGAATGTCATAGAATAACCCAATAACACTTTCCCCGACTCAGGACATAGTAATTACAAAGATCGGATAATAATTATGTGAAGTAGTGATCTCATCCCCTTTAGATCCCAACACCTCCATACAGGGATATTTTTCAATAGCCGGCCAAAATTCAGAATCTAATTATATACATAAGTCTGTAGAAAAGTCGTGTCTGTAATTGCAACATAATTGAGAAAAAATAGGTGGAGAAGATTAAGCGATACTGAAACCGAATGATTGGTTTTTACAATTTATATCATTCTGTCTGTATGTATGAGTATTTCTGTATGTCTGCTTATGACTCAAGATTTACTTGACGGAATATGTTCTAGTCAACATTTAGGGTAGGTACCTTTTATCCGACTACGACTGCGTGTAAAAGAGGGCTAAGTTCTGCTGGGTGCATAAGAAAGGTGCTTAAGTAACCATAGAAGTAAATTTTCGATTTGTTAAGTAAATACTAGACTTGCAGAAGTTAAAAATATAACAAATTAAAGAATATTTTTAAAAAAACGTACGCTTTTGATTAAACTACTATTTTAGTTAGTTACTTTATCTTTTTCGGTATCCGCATACCGAAAACTACGAAGTAACTGGTTCTAAAGTTTTTTTTTCCCCGTGTGGGGACGCGTTAGAATACTATTCATCACTGCCTTTCTAATAGGCATCCCGTAGGAGGCGTGAAATTATCTGAGTTGCTCATCGGTAGGACCTCTTAGGGTCTGACTGGCTAGCGACAGTCGGAGTCTGTCGTAAAGCACTTTGGTGTGTGTTTAGACTTCAACGCGTAAGAGCCAGTTCCCCTCAGTTGCAGCGGCTTTGGCAATCTGCAGTCCGTAGGGGCTCTTAAGGGTCGGCAACTCCTCTGGTGTTGCAGGTGTCTATGGGCAACAATGACTATTTACCACCAAGTGGCTCGTCAGCTCGTTTATCGACTTAATTCCACAAAAAACGGTGCCATTTTTTCTCTACAAACTAATAAGATGTCATTGTCATTGGAAGTAACTAATATCAATATTGTTTGTCGAGATTTCATTTAGTTATGTTTAAATCTTTAAGTTCTATAGAACATAATTCTATGTTAATTACTTGTAATTTGATGATGACTGATTAATATTTTGTGATTTCAGACTGTTTAGAGAAGTAAAAAATTGTTATGAGTAAATAAAGCTGATTTTTCATATAAATACATTAATTATTTCTTATTCTGCTTACCATTTTCGTGTTTTGTGAAATACACCATAGTTGCATTTACACATATATTGTAATTACATGCATAATTGCACATAACATGACTTTATTCTTCAAAAAATATGCATTCAACAATAACTTAAGTACCAGATCCAACATTATTTATTCGATTTTTCCGATTAAAAAGGTCGCATTAGTCACATCCGTCATAGAGAACAGAATTTCATCCAATCAAAAATGTTGGATATACCACATCCGACAATAGTACTAAAATATATCCATACAAAATAGCGTCATGTGTAATTTCTACCACTTTTTCAATAAATTAAGTTAATCTGTTTTATTAGTTGCATTACTAATAAGGCAAGTAATGCGCGTTTTAAATTTTGTAATCCTGTCCCTTGTAAAATTATTTTTATCGTACATGTTAACTTTAAACTACTCTCCTTAAAAGTTGTGTTTTTGCAGATCCTACGTTGTTGGTAGGGCGTGGCGATCTGTTCTCCATTATCAGTGTAGGTACAAAAACTGTATATTAAAACCTATTTTTAAAAAATTATTATTCAATAATTTATTTACTTAACATTTTCTCAATTTTATTAATTTTGTAATTTACATTAAATTTACAGAAACTTTATTGAAGTTTTTGTCATTTTATTTTCTCAATTTATTTTCAATTATATTGTTTTTAACAAATTTACATAAATTTTTATCAATTTCAGAGTGATTTTCATTAATTTTATTAATTTTTTATCGATTTTATCAATTCTTTTCTATCTTTCATAGATTTTATTAATTTTAATGTTTTTTAATTATAATTTTATTTATTTTGATTTAATCAATATTTTAGAATAATGATATTTTAATTACGGATATAATTTATAATATAACTAATCTGATCATTTTAGCTTAACCCAATGTAGTGTTAGCAATTTTGTAAAAATAATTCAATACAAGATTATGTCTATGTAGCTATTAGACTTGTTTCGAATCGTATTGTAACATAGTGCCAAGTTGTGGCTTCTTATAATTGAGTAAATTATGACCCCGACTTTTGTAAAAAAAACATGATTGTGTACACTCCTTGTAGGAGGCCCTTAATAATAATAAATAAATAAATAATATTATATACCTACCTTTAGTAAAGCAACTGAAGAAAAAACAACAATTTTTAGAATTTTCGTCTGTCACTGCTCACTGCTAATTATCCATATTATCAGAGAGTTCAAAGGTGACCTACTAAGTTTGGATTTGTTACTTGACTTGACTGACTTGAAGCTCAATGTAAGTCCATAACATGTTGGTACCTGTAGGCCGTTGAAATATTTTTTCCGTGCGACAACGGATCCTGCCAGCAGCAACACTGATCGGTCGCTCAGGCGCTGCGCCAGCCAGGTTTGCCTTGTGAAGGCTAATAAAAAACCGGTCAAGTGCGAGTCGATCTAGTGCGCCGAGGGTTCCGTACCTACCCATTATACCGCCATAATAAATTGGCTGTAAGACCTTGCTTTTTGCCAAATTTCGTGATTCTAGGTCTACGGGAACTACCATATAGGTTTTCGCCCCAAAACCTATAGGGTACTTTCGGTTGACCTAGAATTGACAATTTTGGTTAAACACAGTCTTACAGCACATGTAAAGGGAAAATTCCGAAAAATAAAAAAAGTTGAAAATTAAGGTAAATCTTGGTACTTACAAGTTTTCGCGAATATCTAAATTTGCCCATATCTTTTTATCGTGTTTACTCAGAACCTTGATTTTATAAACATAATAGGGACTATAGACCTCACTATCTGGTATACATTTCAAATTGCCACCTTTTCCTGAGAAAATCGGTTGTGACACACGGACAGACAAACGGACAAGAGAGTATCTTATAAGGGTTCCTTTTTTACCTTTTGAGGTACGAACCCTAAAAAACGTTCCGAAGATTAGGTAGGTAGGTAGGTACCTACATTGTATTGTTTGATGATAGCCTTGCAGTAGGTACAGTAGGTATGTTATAAGTAGGTACTTATTGTTTAATTACGGGGAATTTTTTTTTAAAAAGAGAAATATCAACTGACAAGTGCCTGAATAGTGCAAGTACATAATAATTTCGTAAGTATTCATATTATCAACACCAACTAACAGCCGGCCGCACTCACACAAATGCGATGTTCAGCGTAGCTACAGGCTGCAGTTGGGCACACACACAGCGGCTATAAGCCGGCTACAGACCTCCGCAGTCTGGCTGCTGCCGCGCCGCTGTCGGGTCGCTAACGTTACATCATTGTACTTATATTGTATTTGTATTCATAATTAGTCCAAACTCACAAATCAATTGGCAATTTGGAGAAAATAATTTGTTTTGAAACGTTGAATCCACTCGCCCGCGCGTTATCGCGGTGCTATCTTCGTTTTGTTCCGTGACCGCGAGCCACGAACAAGTGATGCGAGTCCTTAGTTCAAGTGGAAATGGACACCGATGAAGATGATTCGTTTTGGGCGCAGCCGCTAGGCATGTCGGCTGCGCTACAAGAGTCCATGGAGAAGATGAAGAAGAGTTACTGCAGTGTCATGAACTGTCATATTAATTCCTCACATTACCCTAATCTGTCATTTTTTAAGTTGCCGAGCAATCCAACGAGGTAGGTATGAAACTATTAATTATCGATTTATTTGACACAAGTAGCGCCATCTATGTGTCTGGTTGGGTACTCGTTAGACGCGAAGTTCGATACGACTGCTAGCGCTGTTTGAGCGAACAAGATTATATTTTGTTCGAAATTTTAACACATGGTTTGCACTCACGTTTTCTATGTAGATACTACATAAATGGTAGATTAGATAAAATAAATTATTATGAAGGTACCTAATAAAGTTATTATAGGTAGATACCTAAGTAGGTACGTATCTACTTATCATGCCTACCTATTGTATCCATTATCTATTTGACTGATACAGTACCTACTTACATACAAGAGAATAGTTTCGATAACCATTAAAATATAAAAAAGACCTATAATTAGGTAGGTATAGGTACGGTAAGTACCCTTATTATGGGTCGAATCATGCAACCCGTGTAGGCAGGTGCCGTGTACTATATAGGTATGCCTACTACCTCACTAGTATAGAGGACCTAAGCGCGAATGCAACGCTGGAGGTCCTGGGTTTGATTCCCAGAAGCAAAGTGTTATTGGGTTTTCTTCTGAAATTCTCACTAGCGGAGTTGGACTAGTTCGGAGGGGCTCCGAACATAGCACAGTTATTGGGTTTTTCTGTGAAATAATCATCAGCTAGGAATACCGATCTTTGCCATTTTGTAATGAATAAAAAATTGTTGATGTGCGCAAATGGGTCTTTAGGGTAGGTATTAGTACTTAACTACATGTAGTCATTTTAATTGCAAAAGCAATTTCATGTTTTTTAAATTCATTTCATAGATTGGAAAATTGTAGTGTTTTTGGAAACATTCACTAACTTATAGGCCTAATACCCTTTAATCAACTCAACACTACAATCAATTTATTACAGATTAGGGTACTTTTTGTTCAAGGGCTACAGAATGGCTGGTGAGAATACACAGAGTGAAAGGTATAACAAAGAAGATACTCGTATGTGAGAGACACTTTGAGAGGCGTTACATAAACATGAACGAGTCTCGCAAGCGTCTGGTGGCGCACGCGGTGCCCACGCTGCGCTTGCCCACCGCCGTCACGCTGGAGTGCACGCCCGACGTGGACACCGCCGGCACCGCCGCCGACGCCGCGTACACCGCCGCCCACACCACGAACTCAGAAACTAAAAAACTTGCAAACGCGAACGCACGTATGACAATAACCAATGCCAAACATATAATCCGCACTTTTACAGGAAAATCTAATAAAAACGATGACAACGCAGAAAAATATATCGCTAGAATTATTAAACTACAACGAAAGTTCAGGCAACCACATGAAGGAAAAAGGATATCAGATTGTTTTAAGTTTTTTGCATTAAAACTGTATTCTTCATTTCCGAAAACATATAAGGTTCTGCAACCAGTTATTAATCTTCCTTCGATTTCTGCACTGTATCGTTTGCTCATTCCGTCGTCGAGTGAGGTTTGTGAAAATCTAATAATAGCCTTAAAAATCAAAGTTGACACTATGACAGAACCACAGAAACAATGTGCAGTGTGCATTGGTACAGTGAAGTTGAAGGAGCACCTGCATTATGACACCAAAAATGATGAAGTTTTTGGCTTTCATGAAGTCGACGGCGCTCAGAAATTAAAACCGGCCGATACAGCTCTCGTAGTTATGGTGCGTGGATTATTTGACAACTGGAAGCAAGCGATTTCGTTTTCACTTTTAGCACAATATGAAGATTACGAAGATGTGAAAGCTTATATTTACAAAATCATCCACAAATTGTTCGAGATCGGACTTAATGTCCGCGTCTTTATATCTGATATAGATTCAGATTTTGTTGGCATTTCAAAAGAGAAAAAAATTAACTCCAGATCTCCGTTTTTCTTCCTGGATGGGAAAAAAGTTTACTATATGTACGATACTGCCCATTTATTGAGGGCCATTCGTGAGAGCTTTATAACTCATGACATTCATTTTAACGGTATGGTCGCTAAATGGGAGCACATAACTGCGTGTTATGATCATGATCACGAAAGTTCTTTAAGGCTTGCACCTAGAATGACCTGTAATCATATCATACATACGCATTTGCAATCTGCAAGAGAACGAATACAATTGGCGACTCAAGTGTTCAGTAAGACGACGGCTGCAGCTGTATCAGCATACGCAGACACCAAGGTGATAGATGAGTCTGCAAAGCAAACCGTCGAGTGGATCATGATGATCAATCATTTGTTTAATATACTTAATTTTAATTCCCTTGAATTTGACGGTGAAACGAAGTCTCCATTCACGGGCATGGAAGCGGAGGTAAATTTTCTAAATGAGATAATATCAATGCTTAAAAACGTACGATTAATTCGCACAGAAGATGGTACAGATACTACTCATAATGCCAAATTCATCAATAGATTACAAGTAACAGTGAAAGTCGTACAAAAATTGCAACAAGAATTAAAAGATGTTTTTACTGAGGATCAAATTATAGGCTTAAATCGGGATTGTCTCGATGAATTTTTTGAGAAAGTTTTGCAGCAATATGGTAGGTATCCTACAAGTAGGCAAATTAAATTAATGATGGGCAAAGTACCTATATTTAATGTTTTTCAATGGAAAGGAAAAAAAATAACAGAGAGTATAGATTGTTTTCTAAAGGTGGCAATGATTGACAGTAATATGAATATACATGTCAATCCTAAAGTTGGTAGTATCGATGCAGGCTATGACATGCCTTTGAATATAGCTTTGAATGCAGTAGAAGTGGTCAACGAGAGTGGGTTGCACCGCATGGCTGCGTATCTACTGTACGCAGGTTACCAAAGACATAATGATTGTGAAGCTATGAAATCCTACACATTCGAAAATAGTAATAGCACTACTGTTATACTCACTATAAAAGCAAAAAATCAACTTGATAATACTGTCATAGTTATGGTGCCGATGGAATTTGTTGAATTTGTTGAGACCATGGAGTTGACTTTAAAATTATATATTGAAACAGATTGCCAGCGGAATCCACTAAGAGGATTAAAAGATCATCTATTTGCAGAAAATATAACACTCACAATGCCTTGCGAGTGTTTCCCTTTAGATTATATAAAGGTTCTATACATAAGATACAGATTTCATATTCTAATAAAATACAATAATCGAGAATTCCAAAATATGAAGGACAGTAGGAAGTACTTCGTGGTAAACGAGCTGTAACTCATTTAAGTAAGTTCTAATTAATTAATAGAGTCTAGTTTTGTATACCATGGATCAATGTTTATGTTATTACATAAAAAGATAGGCTTTTTGTGTTGATCGTTTTCGAATTTTCAACTAATAATAAATCCTTTATTTCAAAATTTTATTTATCTATATTGTTTCAATTTTCATTAAAATTTAATTACGTACCGGTTTCACTCGGGCTCCAAAGGGACTATTTACTTACTAATTTGTTTCAGATATTATAGTTAATTTCCTTCCTCAGAATACAATCTCCTTGCTTGCTTGAAAAGGTAACAGACAAACAGGTAAAGCGACATATACCGCATTTATAATTGACGACACGTTTGGCGTAGCGGCTGAGCGATCGGCTTCTGCGCCACGTGTTGTGGGTTAAATCCCCACACGGAGCAAATATTTGTATCACCTACAGATAGTTGTTCTGGGTCGGGGCGTTTGTGTATGTGAGAATTTGTGTTTGTGAACGCAGCCACGATACAGGAGAAAATCCTAGTGTGGGGCAACGTTTTTTTTTAAAGATAAAAAAAAATACATACTAGCTGTTGCCCGGGGCTTCATTCGCATTCCAAAGGACTTTTTTAGACATAAGATAGCTCATATCCTTCTCAAAGGTCCAATTTATCGCTATACCAAAGTTCATCAAAATTGATTCCGTAGTTTAAGTGTGAAAACGTAACAAACAAACGCTCAGAGTTATTTACTTACACATTTCTAATATTAATTTGAATAGTGACACTATAATTTATAATGTTTTAAAGTCCATAATCCACACTTGTCCAAATGTTCAATAACCTATTTGAGGTTTTTTTACAATTTATCAATTATTATTAATGTCTTGGGAAGGAAACTTCCACTCGAGTTTTTACTGGGTGTTACTCGGAATTCCCGGCCTGAAATCCTCTTGTGTGATGTATATTTCTTGGATAAATTACTTAGGTACTACATATTTAAATTTTTAACAGATTGAATAAATAGACACACATTTGGTTTTAATTTGTTTTAATAATCATTGATAGTCATAGATTAATTTGACCGTTGGAATACACAACTTATTGTACAAAAACACACCACATAACAGGTTATAAACAAGTAATACTGATGTAATCCGTGCAATCAACAGATTGATTGACAATCACGAGTCAAGTGCGAGCCATTGTCCGCTAATAACGTCGATTGACACAGCCTGGAGTTGATTTATATCAGGGTATCTATCGGCCGGGTGATCCGAGTGAGATATGATCCCGCTAATATCAGGCTGACAGGACCCCGGGACCGGGTGCTAATGAATACTCATTGATGAATGCTGATGTCACGGTATAGAATACCGAGCTGGAATTACAATTGGGGTCCGATATACCCATGTTTGTGTGATTTGAATAATAATCAACGTGAGATGGGTGGTTACTTGTGAATATGCGTTTATGTTGAAACAGCTCCGCTTTTTCTATGGTTGTCATAAAATGCGAAAGGATTATTTAGTACACTAAACGAAATGTTGATCGACATGTAGCGTCACCAGAAAATGCCGTATCTTCTAATTTTTACGATCTAAGGGCTGTAATACACTTACATGCTATAAAGATTAAGGCGAAGTTCCTCCTCCCACGCAGCGCGTGAAACGAATGCTACACACCGCTTTATTTCTAGTTCTCTCTGTTTCTGAGAAAGCATAATGACAATTCGTTGCACAATACACTACATTATAATACCTACTATTCTTAGAAATTAGCTAGAATTACTTTTGTTTTATTAGATAAATTATATTTTCTTTAGAGACACATAATTATATTATTATCATGTTATTTAAAGTGTGATGTTCTAGTAATACCTACGACCTACGAATAGAATACACAACTTAGCAAAGACTGTAAAGAAAATGCATTGTCACATAATAAAATCAAAGTTTAATCAGCGAACCTTGCCGATAGATGGTGTAGAAGGCGCGGCAGTTGCCATGACTTTCAGGACTGCGGCTGCGACCTCCGCAGCCGCTGGTCACCTTGCCCCGGACACCCGCAGGGCTGCACCCACCAAGAACAGCGGAATGAGATCGAAGGACCAACCATTGATTGATCCTTTATTTTATTTATAATCTCTTTTTTTGTGATTTTTTTGCATTTTCGTGCATCGTCGAGCAAAGTGTCATTGAGTTTTTCTATGAAATTCTCAGTAGGAGCTCGGAGTCTGGATTTGTGCCCGGTTAATGGCAATAGGCTCGCCCCCTATTACATGGGACCTAAACATACCAGGCGAACTGAGGGTGTACATTAGTACGCCTCTGCCTAACCCTTCGGGGAGTACAGGCGTGATGGTATGGTATGTTATAACAAAAGGGTAAGCTTGGCAAAACGTATAATTAAAATTTCCAGTTAAGTGAAAATTATGCTGGAAATTCAGCAACCACAGATGAAATAATATGAAGAAATTTGCTTTATAAGTTAAGGAAAATGATACCTATTAGTCTTTGGTCCTAAGTATCGCTAGGTAGTTGGCAGCCCTATCACGGCTCGGTGCTACGGACCGCGACTTCAATGTTTGCACTTCTAAATTTAGCACGCATCAGCAATGTTGTAATGAAACTAATAAACTGTTTTTATAGTGGACACCAGTCGCTGTTAACATATGGCTTTGTTGGCACTCGACTATTTTAGAAAATTTTATGCCTTGTTATGTTTTCTTATGATATGTGCAAAGTGATGAACTCATGGAATCATTGAGGTGTCACGTTGATCGAGGACTTTTAAGCCAGAGACTGTCTTATGAGAAATCTATTATCATCAAGGCATGAGACATGAATCCGACACTTTGGTCAATAGCTACAATTCGAGAATTATTCACTAATTCGAGAAATTAATTTATGAATGCTGTACTATTTAAATGAATGTTATTCATAAAAAATGTGATAACCTTTTTCGGTCAACAGCTTAGAGAATAACCTATATTCTCTACGGTCAACAGCAAGAGCATAGAACGATTGAATAGGATTACATCCATAGATAAGTAATTGTATATAATAATGTAAAGTCAAACATGACGTGCGTCGGATTTTTTACATATTTTTTATTTATAGTAATTTTACAATGTACAAACAGTTTCTTTGTAACCAGGTACATACCTTCGAACGACGACACTACCTTAACCAAGATAACTCTACCGGACACACTTGGCGTACATCATACCCTTATAGATAAGGTATCAATGGTGCCAATCCTAGGATCTTTTGGGGAGATAAAACTGCGACATCCTCAGAAACCTTACTTTAAGAAACCAGCCTTCTTCGTCACGAAATCAGGGCCTGGCAGTAAATACCAGTATACCAACAAGAGTACATCCACTGAGAAGTACAAAGATGCAAACCATACGGCGAGTATAACTGTTAGTTATACTTATGTACCCCCGGGGAACTTAAGTGAAGGCAATACAAGGACTGCGGCCGGGACCAGAAACAGTTCGGGGGCTAAGTCCTTTAATAAGCTGTCGCTGGGCACTGAAGGCAAAGCTGTCAATAACAGCCGACGCTGGTGGTTCTTCGATAAAATCTCAGGCGACGCTTTTACTGGGAAATCGATCGTAGCGAAGTGCTACACTTGCAACCAGCACGACATTGACGTACCAAAAGACGGCGGCATGTGTCACAACGCATTCGAGTCGGAGGACTGGCGGTGGAGGACCAAGGGCAGGTACTTTCGCGCGCACTGCTACTACAACTGGGATAAAGACGGCTACAAGAAACAGGAGTACACGTGGCGCAACACGCGGACATACAAAACCGATAGAGGACTGAAGATTGCGCTCGCCGGGAAATATAAGGGAGGATGCTACAAGAGGTTTCTGGATGTCGGCGAGGTCCACACCTCGCGGGGCTGTCGGAAGTACTGGCCGAACCCAAACACTAAGCAGTTGACGGAGCATAGGTTTCTGCGGCTGGAGCTGCTGCTGGAGGGTAAGAAAGAGGGATGCGTTTTCAGTCCCCACGCGGCCCTCACTCCGTTCGCGCGAGGCTTGTCACTTTACGCGCGCTACCACGTGTGTGTCTGCTCCGGCAAATACTGTAACAAAGCCACAATCGACAATAGTTGTATGTTTTTAATATATTTTGTAGTTTTATTGTTTATATTTTTATAAGAATTTTATTATAATTTTACGAGTACTTTATTTTTAATAAATGAAGTTTTATTTGTTACACCTTTTTGACGATGTCGCCATTTGGGACTGATTTATAAACCTATGGTCTGATATAGTACTGTTATCGCAATAGAATGAATACCTACGGTCGAATTGTTGTCGGTGAAAATGTTTACACTCAAAATCTCGGTAACTACCGCTCTGATCAGTGTGTGTGTGTACCTATTAAAATAAGTTGTAGTTACGTAATCATGATCTTGACGAAAAAAATTTAATTTAATATCTTTTAAAACACTTAAGTAACCTACGTACTTACCACTTAAGTAACCTTAAGTACACTACGTTATTTAGTGCTATTTAACAAGTAGTTATAAGTACGTATATTTTGTTGGTTTGTTTGTAGTCTAAATTTTACAGTCAAAACAGACTTGGAAAATTAAAAGTTATTGGTCGAATGCTTTTGGTCTGTATGCTATGCAATAACAGTAATACTAACTTTATGTGTGTCTCATTATAGATTTTATTTCCAGCTTCATAGTCAACGGCATGCGCGTGCGCCGGCCGCGGTTCGCCGAGCAGGAGAAATGCGATAGCGTCAAGGTCGAGGTCACGTTGATAACATGGCTTTATGCAATGCCAAGTTATGTAGGTGTCACGCTCTTTAACCTTGCCATTGGAGAAATCACTCAGAAAAAAAACATAAAATCGCATTTACAGCAGCCTTTTGTAGCTGCATAAAAGAAAAATACTCGTTTTTCCATTTTATAGTACTGTTGGGAGGGGTCAGACAGAGGTATGTTTTTTCGTTTCGTATAAAAGTGGTCGTGTCAGACCTAGAAGCAAATGGGGAGACGAGCTCGTCTCATTCTGTCAAGGCATGGATATAGAAAAGCTCTGGGAGATGGGAGGTAACATCCATTGAAGTAGTTAATGATCTGTATGATGTTCTGAATCTTCCTATGGCAAAAGATAAAATGCCGTGCATTTCATTATTGTATATCATTCCAACTGACAGAGTATTTATACCCAATTCACAAAAAATAAATAGACACATGTTTGGCATAGCGGCTGAGCGATCGGCTTCTGCGCAACGTGTTGTGGGTTCGATCCCTAAACGGAGCAAATATTTGTATGATCTGCTGGTAGTTGTTCCGGGTCTGGGTATTTGTGTATGTAAGAATTTGTATTTGTAAACGCACTTATGATACAAGAGGAAATGGATCGTTTTTTAAAAAAATTAAAAATTGTTCTGTACCTATACTGTGGTGCAGCGTCTTCAGTTGATTTTGACTTTTAGCCCTTGGGTGAACTTCGATAGAATGCGGAGCGCTACAGGTTTAGTTAATTGAAGTATGAGTACCAAATATTATTATTCTGAATTAGCTGTGCTGTGGTTGCGTCCCGCGGTGCTATTCACGTTGATCGCGCCTTTTCTAAGGGAGCAAACATGCCAACGTTCAAATTTCTAGAAGCAATGAATTGGATTATGCGTTGATCCAGTCAGTCGATCAGTTTTTTCTTGTAAATATACAGAGAGAGAGAGGGAGCGAGAGAGAGAGAGAGAAAGAATTTCATAAAAAAATACTAATAACACTTTGCTCGACCTGGGAATCGAACCCAGGGTCTCTAGCGTAGCAGTCACGCTTAGGACCACAAGGCTAATGGGGCAGTTATTATTTGGTTTTTCTGTGACATATTCAGTAGTAGCTCGGAGTTTGGAATTTGTGTTCGGTTAATAACAATAGGCTCGCCCATCGCTCGCCCCTCGGTTTACATTAGGACGCCTCTGCCTAATGTACACCCACCATGTACAATCCGAATATAGGCATGATGGTATGTTTATGTATATATGTTTTCTCAGTCAAAAAGTTGCAAGATTTAGATTCAAAACCAACTGGCAAAGCATTCGTTCATATCGCGTGGTGTTCGGCGAACGAACAGGAATGTGGCAGTTATCAGCGCGTCGGATCGCGCGACAATCGATTGTGTGCACTGACATTATGTCACCTCACCCGCCACGGGACCCGCATCTCATTAAATTCTTTCGATTGTTACAAACGCCCAATGGTAGGTGAGTTCGTCATGTTGTCGATAAGTCTGATATTTCAGTGCTCGCAATTAGCTACTGTACACAGTATACGGTAGTTTTAAAAGATAGTCAGATTCATGGGAGATTTTCAAGCGATTTACAATTCATTGCAGAAGTAAGGAGCAGTTTACGGAAGAGCAATATGCTACTTCCTTTTTGGACAAAAACCTTTCTAAAGAAATTTTCTTGGTTTTAAAGATGACTCTCCAAATCCCCAAGACCAGTTCTAGATCGTGCTGTTATACCCCGTCTATGTATACAATAGTGCTTACCCCTATTCTCAGTCAGCAATATTGTATGATAGTCCCTTCAGCTAATTCAGAGAATGAATTCAGAGATGCGGCAGAGAATAACCTCGTCCTCCAACCGGCCGTCTCATATGAGGTACTCTTCAAAGAAGAGACAAAAGTACAAGACAATCCGAATCGAGGGAAATGTCATAGAACAAATGATTCTGGAAAATTTTAAGTTATACATTAAAGAACATAAATTATAACATACCACATCAGAGTTGTACTAATGTATATTCGACTTCACAGGTATATTTTCTCAAGTAATAGGGGGCGAGCCTATTTCCATTCACAGTGCACAAATCCAAACTATCAGCAGTTACTGAGGATTTCATAGAAAAACCCAATAACACTGCTCGACCTGAGCATCGGACCCAGGGCAGTAGGTAATCAAGATATTTATAGGCATGACAACATGTAATAGTTTGTCGGAGCAAAAACGTTCCAAGGCGCGGGGGGGGGCCGCGTGGAGCGGGGAGCGAGAGCACGGACCAGTGTCGGCAGGTGCAGAAAAAAATAGGAGCAATTTATGCAAGTGCAGTGTCATTGCGATTACGTAAGCCAGTAGAGTGATCATAATGCGAGTAGTTAATTTTGTTTTACAATAATCTCATACCTATGATTGGTCATGAAATGATGGAGTACACCTTCCGGATATGTAGGTACCTATTTTAAATAAAAATTCGTTCATACTGGTTTCTGACACTTACGCGAATATTAGACATGGAAATAAAACTACTTTCTACGGATTTTATCGCGTTGTAATGATATTATTTAATTCTTACCACCTGCTTGGAACCCCATTATAGGTAGATTCCATTAAATCAAAATCCAAACCTGTAAGACGAAGAAGAAGTGACCTCGTTCTGCGTGAATCGGATCGCCAATAATTAACAAAAAAAAGGTAACTGTTGCAACATTACGACGTCCAACAACTTAGTCTACCCGTGACCATGGATGCTGTAAAGGATCCGAAACGTCGGGAATTAAATAATATCAATACAACGCGATAAAATCCGTAAAAAGTAGTTTTATTTTAAACAATCGTTCAGCCTTGACGAGCACGAATTGGTGTGAATTTGAAACTGCCACGCATTTGTGACCTGCTATACCAGTACCTATTCTATTGGAACACGTCCTAACTGAACTATAGTCCGATTCTTCTGCAAGTGAGCGAATGATGCTTTATTTTTCGACTTGGACGTACGCTGTTGATTCAGGGAGTCTTCACAGCGTAACCGGACTTGGTGGCGAGGCACCGAATGCCTCCCGCCAGGAACAAATTATAAACTAAGCAACAGCAGCTAAGGGCGTCGCCTAACGGGACTCGGACCTCGGCTTAGGGCGTTGCTGGGGGGACAGCTAGGGACGACTGGATGTGGGTAGCGAATGATGCTAACATCTCTTGGCTTTTTGTATGTATAAAATCGTCATTAAAAAATGGTTCGTAAAGCTAATCCTTACTTCCTTACAAATATTATAAATGTGAAAGTTTGTGAGTATGGATGTGTGTAGCGTTGCCAGGCGTCCGGATAAAGCCGGACATAGGTAGGCTTTTTGAATGCGTGTCCGGCCAAAATAAACGGAGTCCGGCTTGTCCGGCTTTTGTTAGGCTTTTTACATTTCGCAAACGAGCGAGCGCCAAGCGTGCCCGAGCGCAGGCGAGTCGACTATCGGTCGCTCCCGCAGGAGTTGTCGTACCTATTAATATTGAGACACAAAATCCTCAATAATGTAGGGTGTCCGGCCTTTCTACCTAAATCCGGCCAAACTGGCTGGTCTGTCCGGTTATTAGGTTTGGCGACCTGGCAACCCTAGATGTGTGGATGCATGGATGGATGTTTGTTACTCTTTTACGCCGGAATGCCGGAACGGATATGGATGAAATGGAATAATACATAGGCTACTTTTTATCCAGGTCGGACCCAATTCTGAAGTCCGCACAGACAAAGTCGCGAGCAGAAGCTAGTCTTTTATATAAGTAACTAAGTAGGTATGTGTTTTATATTAGACTCAACCATTATCAGGCGCAGTAGTACCTACCTACATAAAATATATTTCCCTTACCTGTAATTAACTTAAACTCCATTCAAGTTTTGAGTTCAAAACTGACTGGCAACAGCGGTTCACGGCCGTCGGCTAATGATGCGATACCCTACATAGTACCTACCTACATTAGGCGGCGCACACAACAATGCAACTCTCCAAGGTTACATTTGAAGGTGACACGGGGCTGCGACGCTCGTTCTAAACACGCGATACGCCTGCAACACGACTGCGACACGATTAAGTAATTCTGTAAGTATTATATTAAAATTTGTGATTAACTAGGTAGGTACTTACCTAGTTTATAATTGACGTTTTAATACAGTAAATTAATAAGGTTCGATGAATAAATGTTAAATGTGAATCGTGTCACATCACATAACATAACCATTGAGACCTACTACTGATACTGGCAGAACTACAATGGCAAGTGGTCGTTCAAAATTACAAGTTTTGAGAACAAAAAAGAGATATGAAGACTAAGTGCCGATTTTTCCATCGCTAGATAACTTTTAACTGAGGAATAAAATTGAGATTTGACAGATATTGTATGGAACAACTGTCAAAAATTCGAATTTATGCCTTCAATAAAGTTATCTGGCGATAGAAAAATCGGCCTTAAGGGAACAGTAAATAGAGATGTACTGTGAGGACATTTCTTCCCATAGAGGACGGCTTAGTGTTGGAAACTCCACTGGCAAGAATTACCCATGAAATCAACATTTAAAAAATATCAAAGAGGAATGGCCTTGAAAATTAATTCTCTTTAACACGCCATGACAACAACCATTGCCGTGTCGATAGATCGTGAGGTGTAAGTGTCTTCGCAATTATTATGCAGTTCACTTTACATCGATATTATTATATAGAAGCATGTGACTATAGCAATGTGTTAATGTGGTTTTTTATTACGTTTTTTGTGTAATTGACGGCAGTTGACTCGAGATAATCCGTTCAAACGCTTTTTGTACTCCCTGGAATATTAATTGAGGTAGCTTCAAACGTCGCCAGACTATAATAAGTCTTACATCAAAAGATTTAAAGCTTATCCGATGACAACTAAGCGACTAATTATTAGCTATCATTACATGTTCCTGCCATTACTCATGTGCACATGGATGGAAATTTTCTCTAATGGAACAGACTAAAACAGATCTGTTTCTGAGTAACAAACACCAGTTATTTTAGTGATTGATGTAAATCTTTTTTGCTTGTTTTTTTAGTTTCACAATGCATGACATCACACCATCTATAGAATATGTTCATTACGTTCAGGTCCTATATATTATGGACGGACATAAGACCGAACTCTCAGCTGCTACTATTTCATAGAGAACCCATTAGCACTGCTCGATCTGGGAATCGAACCAAATTATTACGTGGGAGAGCCATGCTTTGGCACGAAGGGGCCAGCTCGACCGGCCGGCGTTAAACAACGCTTACTTTGTGTTTCGCCGAGTGAGTGAGGTTACCGGAGGCCCAATCCCCTTTTAAAAGGTCGGCAACGTACTTGTGACTCCTTTGGTGTTGCGGGTGTCCATGGGCGGCGGTAATCGCTTACCATCAGGCGATCCGTCTGCTCGTTTGCCTTCCTATGCCACAAAAAAATATATTTACAATTAACTAAGTAATCTACTTCCATAACACCCTACCTCGTATCGTATCCGTGCCGTTTCATAAAAAAATCGAATAAGCATTAAATTATACTGGCAATTAAGTTGATAACAAGTAAATTCTTTCAGGAAGATAATTGTTATTTACAGAATGTGAATTTTTAAATTTTCCTTGAAATTTTCCTTTTTTACTAAGTAGGTATCAAATAGTAAGAACTGTTTAGGTAGTCTTCTGCGAGCTTAATTATGGGTCTTATGAACGTACCTAGTAGGTACCTCCCTATCTAGGTACAGTCAGCGCCAAAAGTCACTGAACACGATGCAATCTTCAAAAGGTTTTTACATCATTACTAACCAAAAAATTCTGACCTGAGAAGTTAGTACCAGTTTTCTGCATATAAGAAAACTGGTACTACTATTAGTTTGTGCCTTGCTCTAAAAAAGTATTGACTGATAGTAACATTTCTTGGGGTAAGTTCTGTAGTCTGTACCTACCTGGTCCACCTGAATTCTAGCTAGTTTTGATTAGCAGTCATCGTACGAATTGTCTGCTTTAGGTACCTACCTACCTACCTTTATCAGCCTAAGGATATTAGCTAACTAGTGCTATCCAATAGATTTCCTGATTGCAACGGAGGTTGTTATCTATCTACTCATACTCAGCGTACCTACCTACCTAGTCAGTACCAATAGTGTAATTAATGTCAATGGTTTTGAATTAGAAGGACTGAGTAGGTAGTCAGTAGCACATCAGTAGTGCCATTTACAAATAGGTAAGTAGGTACCTAATATTATATCAAAAAAAGTAGGTAGGTGCCTACCTACCTAATTAAAAGATAAAAAATATTAGTTTTATTATGCTTTATACTTAACACCTATTAATCAGTAGGTAGGTATTGAAGTGTAACATAAACATGAAACAAAAAAAAACCGCAGAACATGTTATCAAAACGGACGGCACGCAAAAAATGGTAAGATTCCAAGAATCATCGCCGATTGTGAGAACTCGCCCTTATAATGCCACCATACAAATACAATACTAACGCTGGCGACAGTCTGTCTAGCAACGCCGGTGATGGAGACGGAGATACGATGTATTAGCACGGAAGACAGAGACAACAAACACGTAGCAACAGTAACACGGCAAGCGTGCTGTCTTGCTTCAACGAAAGCTCTTTTACGTGATAGAAAGAGAGAGATAACCGTTGTATAGATGGTGTCCTTGAAACTCGGCAGCTATTAATATTATTAGTGTAATTATTTTGTAATTTTGTAAAATGTTGTAATAAGATTGATAGTGATGAGATAGGTCGACACGACACGTAGGTACATACTGTGCTCTGTGCACGTCATCGTAGGTAACTCAACCGCAAAACGCCTACTCTGTAATTACTGCTCAACAAAGCGCAACAAAACGTTTTATTAGATAGAAAGGTAAGTGCCGAGTACCTACCTACCTACCTATTACGACGAGAATAATGAATGGTCCTAAAGTTCTATCTAACGATTTAATATAATTTAGCAGCGTAAAATTGGTATGGATTCAGCTGAGATGTGTAGCACTTGCAACCTATTTTATGTTGTTAGGTATTGCCGACCGATATGTAAGGTACAACCATAAGTAGTAAAACTACTATGATATGATTCATAAGGTACGCGTTTCCTTCTGTAAGACTGTGATGCGATGGTCAAGAAGGAGGCTGCCCAGTTGGATGCCGGTCGGAGAAGGCAACCGCGTCGGCGGGCCTCTGGGGTCGCTTTGAGATGAGAGGGGACTCTGTTCGCCCAATGAGTGACCCCAGAGAAGAAAATGGCGGATAGTGATCTCGTACTGCTGGGCACAGCGAGGTTTAGGGGAGACCCTTTTACAGTCTCCTCAGGGATAGGGATCCTCTCATAACAGGCGTTACACAGTAAGGTTCGGTGGCCACACTCTCTGGTCTGGTCATCCACGAAGACCGGTCGCGGTTTGTAGTTTTCTTCCCCTGTAAACCTTATTGCATATTATGGAGATTAGTTATATAGACTCTGTTGTATGTAATGTAAATGTTTTGTGAAATGAATAAGTAATGAATGAGCAATCGTTGCGTGTTGGTTACAAAAAAAGCCGCGATCTGACAGCTCTATGTATGTGTTAGGTTGATGACTTCACAATAATTGAAACGATGACATCATTATTATAATAATAATTGCGGTTATGTAAGTAGCTAGATAGTAGTAGGTACCTACCTACTCACATTTTTTCCGCAGCTTTTCTTTACGGAAAAATTAATATGAGTTTTGGTTATCGCACATTTTGTGTGAACCGTATTACGTCCGTTGGGATTTGTGTCAGTATGGGTCCAAGACCTTGACAGGAGAAAATATCTTGTACCTATATGGCAACAGTTTTTTTTTCTAAAAAATCTGAAAAGCACAGGTAAGTAATCAGCTGATCATTCAGAAGCAAACACGCGTGAAATTGATTGCGCCCTAACATAGGAAAACCGATCTTTTGAAATATCGCGCTTCGATTAGGTAGGTACCTACCTACCTACCTACTGCTTCAGTAAGGTTTCATGTTTGGGGTTCCGTAGTTAAACAAATTTATGCTTAATTTTAACTATTAATTTTATTTAAGTAAGTTGTAACGGCACGTCAGATGTCGTATCCTGCATTGTTGGTGTATCTTGTGTGAGCATAAATATAAATAAGGCTCCATTAAGATAATGTAATACTGTGCAAATTGGAAATAAAGGCTGAAATTGAAGAAAGTATTTTTTTATATATCCCTAAATCTTTTGAAACTTGTCTTTTGTCTATTATGTTTATGTGTCATCCAGTCAAATATTTTTTTCTTAATTTGCTCTTTTTTTCATTTTACTTACCTATGTACATTTTTAATTCTAGTATTTAAATAAAATATGTAACGGCATCTGTAGAGGCTGAAAAAAATAAATATATAATTGCAAATAACAAAGGAACACTACGTGGTGGTATCTGATGTACTACCTTCTTCGATGTAGGTATTGCGATTTGCAACCATCGGTCGTTCGGTACCTATTATGTATTTTATTTTAGGATAAATATAATCACCTGTCCGCGTGTTCTTTTATATTTCGCCAGTGTAGGTACGCCCAGGGCAGGTCGCCATCGCCACACTTGCCGGATTACGCTAAAACTATTTAAAGGGGATCGGGATATTCGCAGGTATTCTTATGGGATTTACTTTATAAATATACCTACAAGCAAAATCCAACCGAATTCTTAAGTAGTAAGGTTTACATTTGGCCTAAAGATGTTTTAAACCGAATTTTGGACGTTAAAATTATAACAAGAGAATTTAGATCTTTAAAAGACGTGATACAGTCCAAATTGGCTTAATGCTCACGTGGGCCACTCAACATTTTTTGTTGACTTAGAAAAACGTCTTTTTTTCGCTGACACGTTGTCGATATATCACGTCCGTGACTGCGTCTATTGTCACGAAAATTTATTTTTAAGTTTTTGTCGATATTTTTACCTAAAGGAGGTTTATTACAACATTTACAGCCACGTAAAAAAGTTTGAAAGTAACTTATTATTAATCTGTGGCCTGAGCGCACAAAGCAGATTTATAACTACTTACAAAAAAAATATAGATTTGGTTTTCGGTTAAGAATTTTTCATTAGCACGATTTCGAACAATTTAATATCGATATAAAGAAGATGCATCTATTTTCATATACCTAGGAAACGGCTCAATTGTGCCGTAATATCTGGACAAAATTCTCATCTCTGAAGATCTACGTAATAAAAAAGAACTATACCTACTTACATCGTTTTAATATCTACTGAAACTTATCTGCCATCCCTAATCTTTAAAAGAAATTAAAATTTACTGTACGAGGCAAGTTCCCATAAAAAATGTTTTCTTACGCCTGAAAAGAGACGGAACACGCGTTTATGGTACGCTAAGAGTGAGATGGGGATACCGCCGGGATGCGCAGGAGTGTTTTTTTAGGTCACGGGTTCAGTGCTCGCGAAATGCGTTGCACATGTGATTGTGGGAGTGTTAATGGCTTAAAACTCCACGCTGTGGTTTATTATGGTGCGTTTAAAGCACCACAAGATGCTTCAAGAATTAAATTATTGATTGTTCTGAAAAGTTTTATGAAATTCGTTGTGTAATGCTGTAGTACAGCATACAAATAAGTATAAACATACTTACCATAAAGCCTGGGACTCTCCCGAATAATACATAACAGTTTCATAGTAAATAACATAACATAGGTACGCATCACGCCTGTATTCTTCGAAGGGAATTTATTTTATTTTTATTATCCCTATGCCTTACCCCGTGCCGGCGATCTGTGGGTGTACATTAGTATACCCACAGATGCCGATAGGTATGTTTAGGCCCCGTGGGGGTGCGCCTATTGCCATTAACCGGGCCCAAATCCAGACTGAGCTGCTATTGAGAATTTCATAGAAAAACCCAATAACTTTAACTTTGCTCGACCTGAGGATCGAATCCAGGTCCTCTAGCGTAGCAGTCGCGCTTGGGACCACTAGACTAATGAGGCAGAGGCATAATAAATAATATAACAACTAATTAGGAGTGTTATAACGGATATTTAAATGAAGGTTTAAACATCAGTAAGTAAATGTTTAAGTCACCATTTCGCGGATATGTTTCAGAGCTCATGTAATACCTACAGTAATAAGGAGTCATTATAACTCCAGGCTATTACAGTACTAAGAATTTTCTATGCACTTGTGACTTATACAGTACCAAATGAAGCATAAATCTATACTATATTATAAAGCTGAAGAGTTTGTTTGTTTGAACGCGCTAATATCAGGAACTACTGGTTGGAATTATAAAAATCTTCTTGTGTTGGATAGTCCATTTTTCGAGGAAGGTTATAGGCTATAGATATAACATCACGCTACGACCAATAGGAGCAGAGCAACACGGGTGAAACCGCAGGCGGGTCGCTAGTAATAATACAAAGCTATAGTATAGGCTAGGCTTAATTAGGTATTAATCATGAATTTAAATGATCTGCCTACCGGTGGTTAGTTTCAAAGACAAATTAATGTTGTCATTTCATTATAATTATAATTAGCTACTAATCAAAAAATCAACTAAGACATTAGTCTGACCATTGCTGTGCTGGATAATGGCGACTCGCAAGTTAGGTCATGATCACGATATTTGATTCTGCCACATTAATTCGCCTTAGCTGCCTTTTCAGGTCGTCACGTCAGTCAAAAAATATAAGGACAGCCTGTAATACGTACCCATAATATACACTCAATATTTTAAAAGACTTTAGATAAATAAAAAAGTGCTTTATCGGAGGTAGATCTTGTTATTTAATATAATAGGTAGTCATTCTCATGGAGGTCTATTTTGTAATCAACGTGTTAACGTACTATTCACGGCAATAAGGAACCCTAAAAACGAGCTTTCGAATTAAAATTGATGGAGTTACCAAAAAACAATAAAAGTTGCAACGTTGAGATTAAGGGTGCTTGCACACTAGATATGGAACTAGACTTTGCGAGGTTCGAGAAAAAGCTAGAAAAGTATATTTAATATATTGATGTCTTACGATAGTTTAATTAATTTAGGACAGTTAACGCTGATAGTTAAATCAAAGGATTTTTGAGCTTTCGCGGATATTGCAATCAATCAACTTACTTATAGCAAACATTTCGAAGTAGCTCGAAGTACAGTAGGTACCTATATAAAAAAATACTTATCCAACCAATAAAAAATGAATAATATTTATCTCTATTTTAGTTTCACTTGTAGACATGAAAAATCCCAAAAAGAAGAAAATTTTAATTATGTATTATTAAGTACTACATGAACAGTTATCAGACGTTTAATAATAGTGTAATAATTATAAAATTACCAACTAGTATTTATTTAAAATATACCTTTAATTAAATAATAGAACTCGAGCAAGCCGAAATAAACAGCTAGTTTTAAAATAATGTAATGTTTTTAGTGCAAGTTACACCACAGTCGGTTGCAACCCTACCCGAGAACAAGATAAACGATAAAGCTAGGGCTATTAATTCTGCGGGAGTATAATAATAAAAAGATGTAAGCCTTTTACAAAAAACATAAGAAAAGTAAAACGAGCGAGCGAACCGGTCGGCTACTGGGCGCGATGCCTATTAAGGCCCAGACACTTTGATATTTTTTTCAGTAACCAACGGTTAAAATACTGTTTTTATCGTAAAAACCAGTTGACACTTCATTAAACGACTTTGTTACTCTTACCGGATAATTTAAATGCCTCGTAACTCCCAAGTAGCAAAAAAACACTTTTTTAAGTTAGATTCTGTTTTTTTTTATCATTTTAAAAATATAGAGTCCATATCGTTCGTTTGAATGAACAGGGTGTTAAGACGAAATTTACGAATTATGAATACGATATTTTAAAATACAGCCCTACTAAAAACCATGCGATCTTTCAAATAATCGGGGTTACATAACGATATGACGTCAAATTAATGGGGGACGGGGTAGTATCTTCGTTAACAATTATTTAAAGAAAAATTGGCTTTTTAAAGTTAATACCCATCTACCAGACCATCAATCATCAGCCTATACTATTCCACTGCTGTGCGCCATTTACCAGACAACGATATCATAATTTGAACGATTAGGAAAAAAATATATTCGTAGCCTAGTAGTATTAATCAAAATATCCTTACAGAATAAATGCATGTTGAGATGTCATCAATATCTTCCCCTTAAGTCAATGGGCACATTGATAAGATGAACGTTGGTTTATATTTTTTCCTCTCGATTTCCTACACGGTAATAGGCAGAGCTTGTATTCATCAATCTTGGCTCTCTTCACTCAAAACCTTGGGAGTAGCAAGTTTTATAGACTACGAGAGATTCAAGGGCTGATGAGAGAGAACTTGAAGAAAATGTCCCCTATTTTCCTAGCCTTAGCACAACTATTTTCGGGTCAACTTCAAAATAAAATTGACGAAGTAACTGCCTGATTTGATTTTGTAACTTTCGAAGTATTCACGAAATTTGCTATCGTCATCGAGTCATAGTTTTTATAGACTGCTTAACGTAACCCTTTGCAACTAGTATTCTAGAGTTTTAGCGAATCAAATCCCCCTTAAGACTTCACCACCAGGGGACCAGTCTTAAGTATTAGTCGTCAAACTGTATTGCTTCAAAGTATAAGAGAAGCTAAGCGAAGCACACTGTTTTGCAAACAATGAATCACCCTTGTCATTTTAATACTAAGAATAGTATACTTTTAGTTCTCATCTTGCGAACATACGACACGACGAACGAAGCTCATTTTTTTAGTTTTTTTTTTCCTCAGCGACATATTGCGACCAGTTACATAATTTTTTTAGCGTCGCATCGCATCGCACTTCCTGTTAACTAGGACAGAGGGTAGCTCCGGCCAAGACGTGAAGTTTGAACCCTTTATACAAATATTAGCATGGTAATTATCGCTAATAGCACTTGGTATAATCGTTATCGTTGCCAGCCGCCCGCGCCGCCTCCCGGGCCGGCTTTCATCTAAGTTTCACCAAGTTTAAACTAGTTTAGTTAGTGCCGCCCCCTGGCGGATACTTGAGAATTTTTAGATTTATTGAAAGGGTTCCAAGTTTTGATATGGGATAGTCGGAGGAGCGTCCTAGGAGACGTTGCAGGATACACTTTGTACGTTTGTGGAACTAAGCTTTTGGGAAGTGTGTTCCTAGTTTCACATGCATTTCAATAGATTTTTTAACAACAGGTATTTGTTGTTAAAAATAACTATATAGTCCATAAAAGATAGGAAATCCTAAACCGTGTTCAAATCTTTTATGGACACAAAATACTTATGAAATTATAGACCATTATTTCATTCTTTGCTATCTAATTACGCATACGTGAGTCCGATTCTACTAACTTTTCAACTAAAGTAAAATCAATAATGCTTCTAGGAGGACTGTTTTCAGCAGGTCAAACTAACAATTTTTCTATCAATTGCGAAGGGTTTAATTTTGGTAAGAGGGAAGCCGGAGCCGAAACCCTACCTTACCTACCAGTACCTTTACTAGTGATTGATCAAAGGGAAATCGGTAGGAACGGCTTTGTATCAAGCCTGGGCCACAGCTTCCTGTTTCATCTTTGAACCAGTGTCGCTTAGTTTTCAGTAGACCTATTGTATATTTTGTCAACACGATGACGTCATCAGAGCACGTGATGTTATCGCCCAACTGAAGCGGCGGCGGCGACTGCGCGCTGTGCGGCGCACCCAGCGACTTTGTTACTAATGTACTGAACCAACAGCTACGCACACAGACACACACGAGACACACACGCGTATCAACTCTATACATATTCAATAGAGGCTGCCGAGTACAGAAAAAAGAAGCGTAAGTCGGTAGCAAAACAACATGCTAGGGTTGTCACTAACTGCCGATAACAACAGTCCCCGACGAAAGCGTTATCTTCTTTTGTTTCCTCCTCAATAAGCTTCATCAAAAGGTCCCCTGGGGATTCCTCGTGGTAATTTTTACTCAAAAACACTTAGTGTCTTTTAAAAGTAAAATTAAGACAAGTGCAGAAACATCTATTTTGACTCAGACAACATGTACTTAAATAACACGATGCAGAATAACAATAAATAAGCACAATTGTGATCTTTTACCAAAATAACACTAATGAAGTATTCTCTAAGTGTGTTTGTAGTCTAGGAGCCAACGTATTTGACAGGGATATAAATTTTAAAATTAAAAGCATTTTCATCTTAAATCCACTTTAAACTCCTCAGTTTTCTTCATTAATTATAACCATTAAAAGCCCCATTCACAGAACCTACGTTTTTTAGGCGTAGCGAGTCTCCTCGTCACTACCGTGCGTCGCGTGCCATGGATTCAATTCCCACTCGAGGCAAATATTTGTGTGTTCTATAGATATTTCTTTGGAGTCTGGACGTACTTTGTGTCCGTTTCAAGTTCAAGTTCAAATGTTTTTATTTTAAATAAACTTTTACAAGCGTTCATGAAACGTTATGATTCTAGTTGCACGGTTCCAAAAGGTTGATCCTATGGAGAAGAATCCGGCAAGAAACTCCATGAATTGTATGTATGTTTAAAAAAAAGTAAGTAAATATTTATGGAATATTCGTCAAGTTATCAAGTCAAACAATAACAAGAATCTACTCACTAATTATTATGATTCTTCCTTATTATTTAATAAAACCAAACTGTACCTATTATGTACTACCAGTTTATCAAGGAAGCGATTGACTTAGATACTACCAATAAAAAACTATACCGCGCAATTTTTAATAATAATTAATCAATTTTGAATAATAGTTGTTTCGTTGATGACCCTGGGTGGAGAGGCAAGCCTCCAAACACGACCGGTTTTTCGAGTTCCTTGGCGCTAAATAGAATAGTTTAGCGTCGTATAATCATGTATTAACCAATTGAAAATAAACTTTAAATCATTGTACTAAGCTTAAATTTTCTTTGCTAAGCCTTTCGGAGTCTAACCTTTTGCAGTGGAATAGCAAGGTGTGTTTCTCTCTCTGTCTAGCACACACGTGTTGTACATCGTTGTCCTGGTCATGACAGCTGTCAGAGCCAGTTTTCACAATTGAAACTTGAAAAGTTGTTAGGTAGTTGTATAGTCATAAAATGTATACAAGTTTAGTAGGTATGGATTTCCATTAAATTATTCTAATAAGATTCTAAAAATATAATGTTTATTGTTTTCTTTTTCGAGTGGTATTTTTATCGTATGTTTATGTCATTTTTCCTGTTTATATTTTTCTTACTGAAACATTAAAATACTTTAACACGTACACAAACACGTAGACATTCATATTTGTTCCACGCGGGAACCAAACCCGCGAACCGTGGCGTAGACTGAAGGCGATCGCTCATACTCCTCACATCTTCTTCAGACAAGTTGTCTCTTACTTACAATTTTATATGTCAATAGTACTTTAAAGCAGAATATTGTGTTGTTTTACATGTACTTACTTAGGTAGTGTAACTGGGCTGTCCAATTGGCGTGACTTTCAGTCATCTTCACCCTTATCTCCATCATAACTGTCCCAGCCACACTGCTTGCCCTTTTTTTGGTAAGTTCACTAAATTCTCTCCCATCTAGGGAGGCGGCAGAGGAAGTCGGACTCGTACCGACTGCCTGCCTACGAAAACCGAACTGTCTTCCCTTGCTCTATCAACATGAGTTACTATCGGAACATTCGCCACAACCATGACAGGCCGTGGTCAGGTACAAGAACAACTAGGTTCCTACCAAGCTTACCTCCAATTTTTCGAAATGTTCATTGCAGTTCTCGATCATTCAGTACGCTATCACTGCTTTGAATTTTATCTTAGCAGAAATAATAACTTAGCTAAGAAATTGTTTTGTACAATCTGTTTGACTATAGTTCTGACGTTTTAATTAAACCTACGATATCTTTCATAATCGCGTCTTTGTAGTCGCGGCCTCACGTTTACTGAATTATTTTAATTATATTCAATTCAAACTTTGTCTTGATCTAAGTCCTAAAGAAAATATTAAAATAGTTAGTTTCTGACATTAATTCCATGGAGTTTTATTTTAAAAAAAGCTTACTAGCAATGTGTGTCGCACATTATTAGTATTCTTGTTAACCCCTCGTGCTAAGCTAAATGCTTGTGTTACACGTTCACGTCGGTAGTGCAATGGGTGGGGTTCGAACCGGCAACCACATGATCGCAAGTCCAACGTCCTAGCCATAAAGCTACCGCCGCGCGCCGCTTCAAATTCCATTCCATGGAGTTTTGTTGTATTTCACAACAATATAGGTATCTACTTACATATCATATTATATGGTATATGTTTTTAACAAAGTTGAAAATAAAAAGCGTTTGAATGAACGTCTCAAGTATATTGTCTGTTTGAGATTTGTTGAAGTTATTAAAGTAAAAATAATCACAACAAAAGTATTATTAAAGCCGATCAGATAAAATAAAGTCCAGACAGTTTCGTTTATTAATGTCAGAATGAAAGGTCACTGTTTATTTTGGACGCTGAACATCGACTAACGAGAGGATATCTTGCAATAAGCGCGCGGGAAAGAAAGATGTATTTAAAGTAGGTACTCGATTTTACATTTTTATTGTGTTGACCATTATCATCCGTAATTACCATCGGCTACGGCAGTGGCTCTCAAACTTTTTGTACCATTCAGAATTTTGAAAACGCCTCGTAGGTAGCCTCGTAGGCGAGGCGTATTCGTGTCCAGTCTCCCCAGACTCCACTCCACTACTCCACGCCCAAACGTTAGTTTTACAAAGAATTACATAACTGAGTGATTGCGGACCCCTGGCCCTCCTGGTACTCATACAGGAACTAGAAACCCTGGGTTACGGCTTAAACTATACGTACATCATCCATTGATAGTAGGCGATAACCAGGCCCCAGGTTTTGACTAATATATGAGTTACAAATACGTGTTCCCATCATCTTGAGTCATACTTGACAGCCATCGTCAAAAATAAAATGCAGATTTTTATTTGAGAACTCGCCAGCCCGTAACAGCTTTTATATGACCCTGGAATGCTGGATTGATAGCTATCTCGATGATACGAAAATAATTAATTACCAATGATACACATGGAAAATTCTCACGTTAACTTTAAATAGGTAAAAGAGATTTTCTGATAATGATGTCATGATGTTATACTTAAATAATTCCATAATTATTCTGTTTTTGTTTTCAATAACCAAGGCCACAGTTTCGCAAGTGTCCATTTACCGATGATGACTCATAGAAGTCATTATGAGACAGTTTACATATTATTATACAACGCGGAATACAAAGATAGCGAAATAAAATTTTTATGTGCTTCGTTATCGGTGTGAGTCACCGTTTATTTTATACTTACAAAACAATGGAAACTTAAATGTGGCCAAAAGCAAGTTGGTGTATTATACTCATTTTATTTGAAGAAGAATAAGAAGTGATACGTTTCGCCAGTTGACTGAAATGATTCAACTACACGATGAATACACTAATTTAACAATCCAACCCTAAGCAGCTATGGCTGTTCCTTCAAAATACCTTTCCAGTCGTAGTCTTACGTAGTTAGGCACATATATAACATCAGCCATGTATTGAAGTTAGGCAGTGTATTGTGATGTATACCCACAGGTCGCCGGCAGGTTTTAGGTCCCATGTAATAAATAGGGAGCGAGCCTATTGCCATTAACGTGGCACGAATCCAATACTTCCTCATCCTCCACTACTCGATTTTGGAATTGAATCCAGGACCTCAGCAGCCGCACTTGTGATATTTTTTTAATGTAATAAAAGCGAGCATTTTCCATAATATTAATTGTATCTAAATAATACCTGCACATCATTTACCTACTAAGTGCAGTTGTTTCTTACATTATTTTTTTATTGTGAAAATTTTTGCGTGAAGGAATATAGACATAGGGCAAATCTCAAAAACCACTGCATTTTTGAAATGTTTGTAATTCAAAATAGCCTTACTAACTAAGTTACAATGTTATTCTTTGCATGCGTCGCTTTTATCTCACTGTTAACTGGCCTTTTGCGAGGCAGGAAATCTTTTGAATATATTTTTCTGGAAAGAATTACACAAAGTGAAAGTTCTAAGACCCTTCAAGCATCATGTTTCATGACCATATTTGATATTAGCGCACACTATGCTCAGTGACCCATTGCAGTGAAAGAATTAGAAAGCAGTGCCCTGGCTCTCGTTACTGGACCAGTAAAGGTCACGCAACATGTACGTACTTATTGTTTTTGTTATGTACCTTTGATGCGCACGCGTTGCACTAAAACAATGAACGTGAAAGGTTAAGCTTATAATTGGCGAGTTTTTTATTAGAATAAAATGAAGTAATTTTATTTGGATTTGTCTAGGTTCAGTTGCTGTTAAACGGAGTGCACTGTTCGGTGGATCGACTTTAAAGCCGAAAACCTCAAATATTTCAGTCTGCACGGTTGACGGTGTATGCTATGTGCTCAATGCATCCTCTATCCTCTAATGAATAAGTCGCATTCTAATGAGTTCATTCTGGCTGTGTTCAGGGACAGCCATTTCGATCCATAGCACATACAAAAACGATATTCCAATAAGAATGAACATCTCGTCACTCCAAGTTTCTGAACAGCATTCGTTTTATGGGCGCCTCGCCTCAAGCGGCCATAACCATAAACTAAGAGACACAGACATCCGATGTTCATTCCATGTTAATTTATTACTTGCCTCTCAACTCTCTAAGTGGCCGGGGAAATGGGCAGTGGAACGGGCGAGCCGCTCGCGCCAGTGACTCGCGCCTTTTACGATTACGACCTCCAGTGCTTCTTTGATGGATTAGTAAGTGTAAAAGGAAATGTTCCGTGAGTTTCACGCGCGTTAAGTTTTAACAGTTACGCGTTTTCGTTTGTTTCAAGTAAGTTTCTGGGTATAAATGTGTGTTCATCGTTTATTGCGCGGATATCCAGTGTTTTAAAGCTAAGGCGTTAAAATATGCATTTTCTGATGTAATGTCGTTTCGTGGTACTGTGTGCTACAGAAATACTGTTAAATACACTTTCATCCATCTCTATACATACTAACTTTACGAGTAATTGTAATTATTTTATAACAAATCATCTTCGTGGCCTGTTCAAAGCACAAATAATAGAAGACAAATAACTTGCTATGGTAACTATATTTTTATTTATGTAAGCATGTCAGTGCTACACTTTCGGGCTTCTGAAAACATGAAGTGATTATCACCTACCTAAGTATTAGCAAACCTTTTGAACTATGATTATTCCACATAAAATGCATCAATTGTCCTACTAGCTTTGTCTAGCGCCATTAACTTGTACGAGTATTCAAACGAGGCACAAGATTTGGGCTCCCCGTACCTGCTCACCTGGTTGGCGTGGGTGTGATACCTGTTTAATGGTCCACTATGTAACCCTCCAGTTTTTTGAAGCTGGCAACACGAGTCCGGAGCACGTATGCATTATTTATGCTCGCCTGTAATTTATGCCAGTTCGTAATTATAGTTTAGCTTATTAGTTGTTGGATAAAAAATATAGAGGTGTGGTGAATGATTTGTTGTGTTTTTTTAATAATCGTATTTTCGTTGAAGATTATAATTTTTAGTCATGGTTGATTTTTAATTCTGTTATGTTATTCTAATGTCTTTAGGGCGGATCGTTCACCTGAGCCCAATTTCAAATTTCAAGTGATTTTTCGCAGTTTGTAGGTCTATAACAAGTTCTAGATTCATGGCAGTAGTAATCGCGACATTAACTATACAATATTCACAACTTAGACCTTTACTACTCAGAAAAATTTGGAGTTTGATGTTGTGCCTGGTAAATGGGAAACCATCGCGGCTTAATTCTTCCTACGTTATGTTTCACCTAGATTTATACATTTATTGGAATAATGTAGGTATTATTATATATTATACATTTATACACTGGAAATTAAATCTAATAGACTAAGTAATGCATAGAACTGTGTTATGTGTCACTGATAAGTTGATAACATCAAACAATAGAGCAGACTAGTCTAGACTAGGCTTAGTGACGTCACAAAAGAACTTTCCAGTTACGAAACTGACATTCGCTTGAAACTAAGTAGGTATTTAAGTACCTATCTTAAAATGTACCTAAGCATGTACTTAAAGATGATGTTGGTACTTTACTACGTCATAGTGCTATCGAGATCACTGCATTTTCTATTGGCAGATCAAATTACTGCTCAATACCTACTAAATAGATTTTTTTCTTTCCTCATTCGAAGAGAATCCTCATTCTTTATAATATTATAGTAAATTTTCTATAAAGATACTAATTTAGGCCCAATATTACAGTATCTACTCACATAGTCATTCATTCATTCATTTCATTTTCATTTCATTTTAAACAAAAACATTGCCCCACACTAGGATTTTCTCCTGTATCGTGGGTGCGTTTACAAACACAAATTCTCACATACACAAACGCCCAGACCCGGAACAAGTACCTGTAGATCATACAAATATTTTGCTTCGTGTGGGGATCGAACCCACAACACGTGACGCAAAAGCCGATCGCTCAGCCGCTACGCCAAACGTGTCGTCACACGTGTAGTCTACCAAGATACAAATAAATGCTAAAAATATTACATAATTTTCTTCAGACGTACCTACAAATATGTATATGATATACAATCAATATTTGGATGAGCCATTGAAATTCTGTAAACACTTCCAACCATCAAAACGTAGACGTCCACAGCTGGGCTTGACTACCAATCACAACGAAAATGATTCATCCAGCGGATCTGCGCGTGCGCTCGTTAAGTCGTGAATATAAAATACGTGACGCCGCACTTTCTTATTGGCAATAAACTAATGTTATTGCTGAATAATATCTAGTTTTTACTGGTTATTACCGGTCTGTACTAGTACATAATTAAAATCAATAGTGGGCCGGTATATTCATGGTTATATGCTAGGCTTACATGCGACTGCGAGATGCGAGCCACGAAATAATTTTATCGTCAATCGTCACATAATTTTGTGCCGACACAGAGGCTAGAGACGACAGAATGTTATGATAACATTATGTCGCGGGACGTATTTATAATGATATTATACAACAATAAGGTTACTTATTGAAATAAAATGGCCATTATACTTTCAAGATTATGATGATCCTGAGGAATCCTCCAATTTTTTAGCATTAATAACTACGTACAATTACGCGACTTTAAAGCCTCTCGAAAAAATCATTAAATATAATTTTATTTTAACGATAGATTTAATCTGGGTGTTTGTAAATCACGAGTGAATCGGTTTGTTTTAGGCAAGCGCGCTCCATCGTAGATCGCAGTGTCGCTTAACAACAGGCGAACTGGCGGCCAAGCGTAGGCCTATCAATAATAAAAATATCTATTTTAAATAAAGTTGTACCAAAAACAATAGTTTCATTCCATGTCTATCAACTACGGGTCCAATGTTTATCGTAAGAATTACCAAATTATTTTTTGAATTATTCAAGTCACCTGTATAATTCCAGTTTATAATAGTAACATAGAATAGAATATGTGCATAATGTATGAGTAAGGCAGGTGGATGGGTCAACCCAAGCGAAATAACCCGCAGCTCCTAAACATCCGGGCGAAAAACATCTGATAGTTTTTATAAAGCAATAGTTAAAAAACAGCTGTAAGGTTTAACGTATTTTTCAAGCGGCTGTATTGAAATCGAGGTCACCATTGTATATATTATTATGTCCATTAGTATAGTCGACTGCTGCGCTAGTAGTCCTAGGATCGATTCCCAGGTTGAGTAATTTCTCTATAAAATTCTCAATAGCAGGTCGGAGTGAATGGCATAGCCTCGCGGGCTCGCTCCTTATCCTAAGCACCCCAGCGAAACTGTTGGCGGTATGCACACCTCTGTCTAACCATTCGAGGAATACAAGCAGGATGGTACCTAATGTAAAATGGTACAAAATTTAATAAGTTTTTTTTTAATAAAACCTTGCGGAACCGGAGTCACGCAGGTAATTCACAGCTAGTGTTACACGTGTTTGATATCTAAGTACTAGGGACCCATGAACACAAACAGCAATGGGTGTGCAAACACTCGCGCTATCCTTTCCGTGTTGGTTCAGCGAGACGCGCCGAGGACATCTTGTGTACACACCGTGGTGCCTGCAGCTGTTATGTAATACATAAACATACACACGTGTATGTCAATATCAGGTTTTTCGTATTTTACCCCTTCGGTAATTCGTAATTTTATATTCCTAAACCGCTTTCCTCGGGCGAGTTTATAAACGTCAAATGTCTTCAATTTTGTTCCGACAAAGGGGCCACAGCGATTTCTTCCTCCATGTTTCAAGAAATTCTTTTATACATATCTACATCATTACTCATTAGTCTAGTGGTCCTTAGCAAGACTGCTACGCTCGAGGTACTGGGTTCGCTTTCCGAGCTATTTAGATTTGTGTCCGGTTAATGGCAATAGGCTCGGCGTACATGGAACCTAAATAAACCTACCAGCGAATCGTGGCTGTAGATCTTTTTATTAGTACACCTCTGCCTTACCTTTCTGACAATACAAGCATGATGGTGTGTGCATGTAGTTTTTTAAATATTCTATCTTATAACTCCGAACATGATAGAACAAAATTCTAAACAGTTGCTTTCTTTCTTGTTATATTGAGCGGTGATGTCATCGTGTTCAGTGATCGCTGACTGGCACTCCGGCGGTCACAGGGTTCAGTGTAATTATGTTTGCGTTACTGAACAAAACTATTTATACCTTCGAGCGCTTCTTACTGAATTCATCATTGTTTCCGAGTTTTGTTAAATGCAATTTATGTTCTCTTTGTATTGTCTTTTGTTTTTATTTTACGGGGTTTTGGTAAAGAAACATTATTAAACAAGAATGGTAGGTCCAAAAAAAAGGAGTCTGAGTATGCAATATTTTTTTTATAATGTTTAACTAACATCTCACCTAATGTGTACAGGAAAACATCGTAAGGACACCTGCATGCCTCAGAGATTTTCTCGGCGGCGTGTGAAGTTTGCCAATCCGCACTAGGACAGCGTGGCAGACTATATAGCCTTATCCCTCTCATTCTCGGAGGAGACCAGTGATCAGCAGTGGGACAATATAATGGGTTGATGCTGGTGAAAATCTCGCCTGAATTTTCGGAAGGTTTAAACAGAGGCGTATTATATAATACACCTATAGTTAGCCAGTGCTTAGTCCCATGTAATAGGCCCTTTCACAGTCATGTATACACGACATAACCAAAATGTGAAGCACCCAGCACGCCACTGTCACGACTGGGTGACAGATTTCTAAAGGAAATTCGGAGCCGAGGGCACACTTTTTCTAATTTGACGTGGAGGTCAAAGGAATAATATTTCATAAAGTGGAATACGATTATTTTAACGAGCAAAAATAGAATGAAACCCAAAATACCTTCGTTGATCGCAAATTAGATTCTCAGTCAACAACTAAAGTCACACAGCGCTCATTATCTACCGCGGCAAGTAAATACTATATATATTTATACAAGTACATAGTCTACATGTAATCACAATTTAATCATTGTTATCAGATAAATGTCAGTCACTAAGTACATAGGAACTCATAGCGACCGGTACATAACTACTAAGAATAGCAGTTTGTAAGTCCGTACTAGCGATCAAGAAGATTCACATTTTCACAGTCCTGGTACAAGTAAGTGAGGGAGTATTGGCCCTGTCCTGTTTATTTGTTGCTGTATGAAACATTCTCCTGTCGTAATTACAATTACTTAATATGCTAATATTGGTAATGAGCGGTAATTAAGTATAAGTATCTCGATAATGTAAGTATCATTCCATCAGATAGTTCTGTAGCCTTAGCACGAACAACTTGCGAAAAAGTATTCGTATCGTCACGATAGAGGCGCTGGTCCATATCTCATACAAATTGGTCTCCATGACGATACGAATACTTTTTCGCAAGTTGTTCGTGCTAAGGCTACTGAACAGTAGCCTTAGCATCGTCATGGAGACCAATTTGTATGAGATTTGGACCAGCGCCTCTATCGTGACGATACGAATACTTTTTCGCAAGTTGTTCGTGCTAAGGCTACTGATGACATCTCTCATAGCAGTAACCATCTGCTTACAAAGAAACCTATATTGCAGTCTCATACACTTTTTTAACTGCATATTGATGCTGAAGCATACCTCCGCACGTTTGGTGTTAGGAGCTAATGATTCACCTGTACACCCTACATGTAAGGCAGTTTTATTGTATTCCGTCGTGTGTATCACTGTTTGTGTTTTCTATCAGGCAAAACTAGGGAGAAGCGCATTCAAGATAGCGTAGGAAATACACAATCTTTTCAAACCTTCACGTAAATGTATGTTTGTATATACGTACACATTTAATTAAGCCACGAGTAAACCACGGGGGCGTCGTAGTAGTGGTGAGTTCACGCGGAGACGGCGTGGCGCGCCGTGGCCTGCGCGTGCGCGTGCGGCCCACACTGTTGTAACAAACAATAGTAAACATTTAGCCACTCGCAAATCTACGCGAAGATATAGTGATATACATATGTACACGACACACGATGTGGCCTTGTGCCGTGTAGCTGACAAAAAATATTCTGCCTACAGATTTTGAAAAGGATGAACTGGTAACAGTGTTTATAATAGCAGAAGTTATTTAGAAATTCGGTATTGTAAAATGATAAACTAAAATTATTATTGTTGCTGTTTTAAATCGAGTTCTGAATGGTCATAAATAAGGATGACGTGTTTAAAATGTGGCCAAGAATTAAGAAGCGGAATAATAAAGTAAGACACGAAAATGCTCTATCAAAATAATATTATTTTTCTGTTCTTGTCACTGAAACTCGCTAGATATTAGTCTGGCAACCGAAAATAAATCTTGGTAATTTAAGATGATTGGATAGTACTCAATAACTAGTATAGGTACCTACTTACCGACATGATTATAATTATCCAATGATTTCGCCGTCTTACAAAATGTAATGTAGGTACAAGATATAAGTAAGTATGTAGATACATGAGTCGTTCGCCAAGGTATCATACATAAAGTACTGTTTACGCGACATACATGCAAGATTTGAATGCTATCTTCTTTTTGCGGAGCGAAGTCACAAATATAAACTCGCATTTTTCATTCAATTACGAAGTACTTACTTTCTGAATTTGTTCATTTATTTCCTGACACATATGGATTTACTCCGTACCGAGCATAAGTACTCTCGAGGCTAACAAAAAAAATAGTTCCAATAAAAAAAGGAAAAAAAGATTTTTTATTTTTATCTTGGATTTGTTCAGTTACTGCAATGTGAAGATAACTTATCAAGAAAAACTGGGAACTTTTAACGTGGGAGAGCCATGCTTCGGCACGAATGGGCCGGCTCGACCGGAGTGATGTGACCACGGCCTCATAGAAAACCGGCGTCAAACAACGCTTACGTTGTGTTTCACCGAGTGAGTGAGGTTACCGGAGGCCCAATCCCCTTTTAAAAGGTCTGCAACGCACTCGTGACTCTTCTGGTGTTGCGGGTGTCCATGGCCGGCGGTATTCGCTTACCATCAGGGGATCCGTTTGCTCGTTTGCCCTCCTATCCCATAAAAAAAAACTGGGGAGGTCATAATGAGGAACCTGCATGACGCCAAAACAAGTTCCTGTCTGAGCTTCTAAGTGCAAGGAGCCATTCTCATTTACAAAGAAAAGACATGCCACCTGTAGTTTATAGAGAGCCATGGCTCGCCTGTCGATACACATCGGGGAGAGTGGACTCACTACAACATTCAGCTTTCAGTTTTATTTTTCAGGGAAGTCAAGCCGCCTATATATTTACGTCCTGTTTACACCGACAAAAACCAAGTTTAAGCTTATAAACATGTTTAAAGTAATATTTGGGAGCCACGGTGACGCCGGCAGAGTCAATATTATTCTCGGAGCTATCATAGTGATAACATCGATCACACGCTTGTCAAGTGATCCGTGACGTCACACACGCCAGAACTGGATCAATCTCGTGTATCTGCACTATCAGAGATTACAGTAATTAATCAGTAACAGATAGTGCCAGCTGTCGAGTTAATGCCCGACCGACAATATTAATTATGACTCTTATATTATTGTTGTTTTAAGTCATATCATATCGTACTAAGATTGCCAATTATTTTATAACTCCAGAGTTTAAGTAGGTACTTACTAACTTCCTACCAATATTATTCCTATGGAAATCTGATTATGAAAAATACCAGAATGTTTTTTAAAAATCACATATCTACATGACGAAAATTGGATATAAACAACAACCCTATATCTTATGCCTATGGCAGCTATAATAGTTCCTAACTCACGTATCTATAGTTACATAGTCCAGGGTTTCTTGGTGTCCTCAACCATAAACTTACCAACAGAAAGTACAATGTAATCAAAGCAACGTGAAAATTTTCAATTTTCCACACGAGGGATCTCTGAATCGGAAATCTGTATTCCGCTACAAAATTGAGGATCACGATTTTATTAAAATCAAGGGGGAAAAGAGAATATTCTTATTTTTTGACACCGACTTTTTTAAATTGCATCGCCCAGGGGTGGGCAGACGCTGAAGGTATTTGCATTTTTATGCCATAATTAAGCGCCGCAGAGGGTCGCTCTCAGGACTCCACAATAGACGAAATGTGGATTAATTTTATATTTTTTTGCGCTATTAATTTGGTAAGGTCGTTAATTGCGGTATATTCTTATTTAGACTGACCTTAATTAATGGTAATGGCGCAATTATGGCTCGTTATACACATTTTCATGGTGATAATTTTCGTAGAATTTGGTAAAATGATAATTTTGACATTATTAAGATCGTTTGAAGTTTGTAGCGAAAATGGGCGGGAGACGGTTGTAATGTTAATAATTTTTTTTAATATAAAAATAAAAGCATCAATGATACACTGTATACACGGCACCTACTTAAGTCTTCATGGATCCATCGTGTTGAAGGCCTTAGATTTGTGATTAGGCTCTGTTTAAATAATTCGTAAGCAAGGAACATACACGTTTATATGGTCACAGTACACAACATATTGAGCAAAAGCAGTAGTTAGACTCGGCCGTGTCCTTGAATTCAATTCTGTCGATCATAGTTGTCTGGTAGCCTGGTATCCTCTTATATTCCCAACTCTTTGATTCGCAATTTTATTGCTGACAATAAAAAAAGTTACATTATATGGCGGCCCAACCATATATCACACTATAAAGTCACGGACACGGAGAAGGTCCACTCTTAAGATTACCTAAATTCAGTACTTAAAAGTAATTTTTAGATAATATCATTAATCCTTTGGGCTACGATTCACCATATTTTGATGTGCATTGAAGAACAGCGATAATTGAAGCTGACAATTCTGCTACTTGACGCGGATCATCTACAGGTTGACTTTAAATTACTTAGCATTTTGGAGAAACCTACACGAGATTGTGTTGCTAACCCCCACTAGGCCAGCCAGCGTGTGGACTAACCTTTTTTTGGTCGAAAAAAAATACCTGTCCCCACGCATGCGTTACCTTCGGGGAAAGGTGAAGTTATGTGGGGCTCGCACCCACTAAAAACTCCGTTCATGCCTACGTCTGCCTAAATAGAGGGGCCACGAGAACTGCTACGCATTATTTTCGCGATGTGGTGAACCTAACCTAAAGAAAGGCTCAGGCCCGATACGCAGAAGTAACCCATTCTTAAAGAAAGGGTCCAATCTGTTCTCAAGTACATGAGAGCTATTCTCAAATTCGGACCTTATGGTGAGATTTATGTCTGCTTAGTGTAGCGGAACTTCTTTAGGGATAATTATGCGTGCCATAAGGTCCATGGTATAGTAACAGATGTTAGGTAATTACGCGTTTAACGATTCATACCGCCCGTAAAACCGGCGGCGTTCCTTACAATGGTAAATTTTATTAAATAGCTGTAAAATACATACATATGTATATGAAATAAGGTTTTATGGATCAAAAAGGTTTTCGTTAATACATACATGTTTTTGCGGTCGTTACATATTGGCAAGCGATTTTAAACCCTATCACGCACTTATTAAGATCTAGGATTAATGGTGAATGTTGATCAAAACTTATTGTTATATTTTCTGAAATCGTCACCTTTCCTTTGTGAAGTCGGTTTTATTGCGTTTTTTGTGTGTTAAGTACGGTTAGCATTTTATTATATTAGTCGATTGTTAGTTTTACGAGCGTCATTGTTGTAAATTATATAAGAAATGTGATTTGTAAAACAACGTTTGTAGTGTTGGTTTGTTGAAGTATGTCCCATGGATCCGCGTGGTCTGCGCATGACATACCTATATAAATAACGGATTTAGGACAAACCAATTTTTATTTGGACCAAAAGTTCTGGGCTAATAAGTAGCTCGTTTTGATTTTTCTCGATAAGTAACATGCTCGAGAAATATCTGTGCCCAACCCTTCGGGGAATGGTGTCCACACCATTCCTCGTAGTACGTGTTGTTTAAGATTATTTATTATTTAAGCTTCTTACGTAAGAATCATAGCAACAAACGAAAACGAAACCCTTATTATTAATCAGCTGACGCTATTTTCGTTTTGGGCAGTAAAGGATAATAAGAACTAGCATTCAAGGTTACTTAAACTGATAAAACTCGAAGTAGACCTTTAAAAGTAACTGCTGTCAGCTCCGCAGCTGATCGGAAATGAGAGGGTTCTTTATGTGCTTAACTTTATAACATTTTACTTCAACGCTCGCCCTTATCTGTCAAATCACGAGGGAGATATCAAACTTCTTGTCTGCGTGGCCCAATCACGCGGTTGCCATGGTAACAGCCCCGCAGAGATCAGCTTCGTTAGATTTTTACGATTACCTTCCCCAACGGAAAAACCTTACGCTTGTTAATATTTGTACCTACTACTAACTAACTGGTATCATAGCTTGCTCGTATTTGAGTAGGTACCAGGACTTTTTAGGTTGTCAAGTTTGTGGGACAAGTTGATAAGCTATAGGAGATGCAATCAGTTTGACTTTGTCTGGGTGGACTTCAGAATTGGATCCGACCTGAATAAAAAGTACCTACCCTATATGTTATTTCGGTCAGCTGTTCTGGTGTGCAAGAGTAACAAACATCCATACATCCATACTCACAAACTTTCATGTTTATAATATTAGTAAGGATTTAGGTATAGAGGAATTGATAAACCTTGCTGTCAGTAAGTCTCCCAGTTTTGCCAAATCGGCTGCTTTTGATGTGTCAGTACAATAATAATATGACTCACATTAGACAATAGGAAAGATATCTGCTATTGGTTTTAAATATTAATTGATTCCTGAGGAAATTGCTACACGTGCAGTCCTCAGATCTGCCAAAATGAATGACTGCCTTATGAGTCTAGAGGTCCCATGCGAAACTGCTACGCTAGAGGTCCTGATTTCGATCCCCCAGGTTGAGCAGTGTTAATGGGTTTTTCTATGAAATTCTCAGTAGCAGCTCGGAGTCTGGATTTGTGCTCGGTAAAAGGCAATAAGGCTCGCCCCCTATTACATGGTACCTAAACATACCGGCGAACTGTGGGTGTACAGTATTACGCCTCTGACTAACCATACAGGCGTGATGGTATGTTATCTGCCAAAATGTCCGCATTTGAAGACTCATCATAGGATTAGGAAATAGTTAAGGATCAGGAGAAAAAAAATCATAGTACTTAGGATTAATAGGTACTTTCGCTTCTGGCGCAGCAGGCTTGTACAGCCATTCCTTGCTTATTGCATAAGCATTTGTGTGCTCTTCAGATCACGTTCAAAAACTTTTTTCCTGGGTGTTAACATTCGTCCCTCAACGTAATTCTGTCGCCGCTGCATACGTGACTGCCTCCTATGTCCGGCGCGGGTGGCTCCGATAACGATAATAAGAAATAGGTCACGCAATGAATATTATGTGGAATATTTTGTTATTTATCAAACATATACATTTAGAATAGTATTTGTTTGTTCAGTGCCATGTTTTGTGTAGAGGTCAAGATTTCATCTCGCTACTACCGTTCGATTCCCACCCGACGTAAATATTTTTGGTGTGTTTCACGGATATATTACGAGTATGGTTGTACTTTGAATCCGTTAATATTGTATGTTTATTAAGTCCCGCGCGACACTCGTTCGTGAGGGAACGGTAGGGTTGATTTTGAAAAAAATTACAAATAAGTACGTTAATTTGAATCCAAATTCATATCCACGTAGGTATAATGTAGCTATGTCAGTAAAAAAGCAGAACATTTTTATTGTCAATTTAGTGACTACCTACATAATGATTTTTCTCTTTAAAAAATCCCTTTGTGTACCTACAGTAAAACACAGCTCCGCATGACTGATTACTCATTTCCACAGAAACATGATGAACGTGAGATTTTTCCTGCTGTGTTATTATTATAATTAAAATTGACAACTTTCGGGAAAGGGCGTTATCATTTCTATGTAATTGTGTAAAGTTTCGTACACACTAGAGCACATTTCTGTCGGCATACAGTAGCGCAACTGTGGCGCGACATTTACGATAATAATAATAGTCGTAGCTTGTATATGATGAGACAACCACAGGACCAACGGGGAATTAGTAAATAAACTGTCTGAAACTTACTTAACAGGGAATTGTTTTAGATGACGATGATCATAGTCTTTAGGCACTTATAGCATATTGTATCGCGGTGTGAACCAGCCTTTACAAGTCAAACAAAAACATGTCTGTTTTGTGTACATCAACATTGTTATAAAAAACCTAATTCTAAGAACATTAAATCATTAGAAGATGTCTACCAAGATTGATCGCTATGGTGTGATCATATGATGGCTAAGTCATATATTGTACACAATATGGAAGACAGAACATGCATGTGACGTCACACCCCATGATATTAGGGGACAGATTTGAGTGATAGATGTGTAAATAATGACATCAAATGACATGAGATAATCGTTTTAATTAAGTGTGAGGAATAATTTGTCTCTGATCTGTAAATTAATCGTTGTTATTTGAAGGATACTCGCTTGTGTATCGGTAAAATATAAAAATCGTAGTTCCTCATGTGACAAGAGCTTTTCACAGACTTCCCTTCTATTTATAAGAACAAGTCATAGTCGCTCATGCTAGCCTAGTACCGGTTGATAGATTTGATAAAATATCTTTCTCATTACGGAGTCAGTAGGGGAGTAAGTTTTTCTTGAATTGCTTATCACAATTTCTACTCCTAAATATTACAATAATTTCAAGGAACTCAAACCAGAAAGTTAATTATTTGAGGGTTTGATTGAGTTAGAGGTGCATGCCCTGGATTTGAACTAGGTAGTCATTTATTATCAACTGTCATGCTAGATAACTATTCTTTGTAACACCACCTACTAATATAAGTATAACGAGCAATTGAGCTGTGTTACGCATTCCATCAACGGTTATTAAACATGTCATGTTATAATAATTACCATAGTGGTTGACATTACAGATGTGTGTACTTAAACATTCAAAAACACACTTCTTAATAACAGAAATAATCACACAACATAAAACCGTCCACCGTCCATAAAAGTGAAGTCTAAAAAGGCGATATTTCGGTACACGTACAAAAGAGCAAATTGAGCGTTCACCAGTAATTACGGGTAACGTTCTCAAAGGAAATTGTACCTTAAATTCTCGGCTTTGTTCTCCGCAAAAAATACTAATAAAGTTATGTTCCGCTATGTTCCGCTGTAGGTTTCCATTTGGTGGTCGCCACCTGCTACGCGTGGTTTGTGTTACTTTCGGCACGGGAAGGTGCATTAGCGGAGATAAAAGGTGCTTAGTGGCCCATATACGTGTACTTGTGTACTTAAAGGGGATGTAGAATTGGTTGAAGACAGTCATAATATCAGTTTTTTTTGCCGCGATCTTGTTTAATCGGCATTTTTGCGAATATAATGATAGTCTCTTGTTTGTTCCATTTACCAATTACCTAAGTTGGTATACGTAAGGTTAGATCTTTTGCATGATAATATTATGTTACAAAAAATGCTTTAATTATCTACATTCTTTCAATCTTCCTTGAAAATCTAACATGACGGGCCTTAAAGCTATGTTACACCAAGATCAATGTACGATTGAACGAATCCAATTTATTCGGTAATTTCAATTTTAATAACTTTATTGGAAAAATCATAAAGTGAAGTCGTTCGTATTTTATGATGCCAATAGAAAGACCCTTCAGATTAAGTATGGCGGAGGCTAAATGGGATTTTATATCATATTATTTATTTTATTTTTTATATTTTTATCCAGTAGCCGAATTGAAAATAGTCCAGTATAAATCCTACCTAGTTAATACACCCCATATGGATCGGTAACAAAAGGAATGTCGAATGTCTCAATTCTCAATAGGTATACTGTCGTTAATTAGACAATTATTTCCTCCAGCTTGCTTTGATCACTCACTCAGCGCGGAACAACCACCACAGAGAAATATCTCAGAAGGTAAAACATGCACACTCGTACTTATTATTTCTTGCACAAATGGACATGCCATTAAATTTTAGCTCAAAGTGTTCAGGAAAAAAATATAATACAGGTATTCCAATAACTGTGGACGTAGTTTAAGTTCATACTGTTATGTTACATTCTTTAAGGAATTATGCTTTGTGAACAAAATGGACTATAAATTCAAAGGTCAAAGTCAAAATCATGTATTCAAGACAGAACGTATTTTTTACATTTTATGGACAGCCCCCAAAACGGTCTTTCTTGCGTATATTTGCTGGGAAGAAGAAACTGTGCACCAAATTGCCCAGCCATACATTTCTGTAGACGTTAAAAGTTACATACAACAGAATTTAAATTTTTGCTTACTGCAAGCAATTGCAGTTAGTTTTTCATTGCTACATATCACTTAGCATCATTATGGCATACATGGCTTCAGTCTGGGATCGTTTATATTGCTCTGTACCTCCTACTGCTACTGGACAATCACATTAATCAATCTTTGAAAATAAAACCTTGTTGAAAGCTTAAAATCAGTATAATTATTGACATACTTACATAAAAATACCTTTACTACTCGATGCGGATATTTCTTTGAACATTTGCATTTATTAAAAGAAAAAAATAGTCGAAACTCTAGTGACGTTAACGTGACAGCAGGTGTACTGTCCTCACCTGTTTAGTGGCATTTTATTGAAAGCTGTTACTTCAACAGTTGCGTAATCCCGCATTTTAGCAACTCCCATACTTAATTGCGTTATTTAAGTTATTTTTGTTCAAAAGCTTTGTCGTAATGAGACGAATTTCAAAGAATCTTTCAAACAATATTGCTATTTTGAGTTATTATTAAGAAATTGTTCCGTAATGGCTTAATGTGGAATAACACGAAAGTGGGGAAATATCGGTTTTGAAAGGTTCTATAATTGGAATTTAAAAGAAAATTCTTGTTCTTTCATCATCATCCAATCGAATGACTTCAGTAAAGTTTTCCTAGTAGGTAAATAATACAAAATTAAACGTTGAAATAAGAATGTTGTTAATTCCACAATTAACCGCTTTTATTTCTAAACTGACTAGAACAATATGGGAAATCCGTGTTTTGCTAGTAAGCACTTGAAATGATTAAACCCAGTTAATGGAAGATAATTACTAACTTAAAAGCGGATATGCGTCAATATTATAATAATTATGATGTCATCTTTTGAAGTCAATGTGGATAAGTATGTAGATACTACATTTCCTTAAATATAGGTAGGTCCCATTATTTAGGAAAGATTACCTATTGACATTACATAGTGTAAAAAGAGGTGAGAGAGGCCTACAGGTAGTTGTACCTGGTCTGGGTGTTTGTTTATATGGAAATTTGTGTTTGCAAACGCGCCCACGATAAAAGTAAATCCTATTGTGAGGCAACGTTTTTCTACAAAAAAACACAAGATGCAGTACAGACTAGCACCATTACCCCATTTGTACCAATATTATTGTATGTAGCAGACAAGTAATACCTAAAATACAACTTAAACTGTATCAGAAAAAAGTAATTATACTGACCTTGTGATTAACACAATAAATGTCCTTATTAGATACACCCTGACCATTGCCTGATGGTTTACCAAACCGGACATTATAATATCAAGTCAATATTCCCTAATTACATGTTAATACCACTATATTAATGTTTAATTATAGTTCAGTGCTTGTGGCACATCTTATTTGTTTATGGGGCATGCGGTGCTAACCTGTAATTAATTGTTACACTAACTTTAGATAATAAATACTTACTTTAAATGTTATCAGTGTAAACAATTGTTGGTTGGCCAATAAAGAAAAAAATATATATATATTCTCTAACAATATTTAAAGTTTTTCAATGACTAAAGTTGATTGATTGAGTGACTTCACATAAGCTCTTATATTAACCATACTGTCATGGAATACCCATAAATAATGGCTACCCAAAACTTTGTGTAAACCCTCGATAATATATTATCAGGACGCTTATAATCCCTCCAGATTGGACTGCGATTATATCGTACCAAATTGTGCATACATCATATCTATAGTATGTCATATTAACTTAAAATTGGACACACATTTCAAGCTTCTTCTGTATATCTTCAGAACTGATGGTTAGACACTAAGCAAATGTATATTGGTCCGATTTACATATTCTATCAAATGAAAAAAAAAGGAAGTACTCCTCTTTCGGCACTAATTTTTTGAGCACCTAAGCTATTCCACTTGCAGAACCATTACGTATGGCTAGTATTAGCTATGGAAGTTTAGGTCCTCAAAAAATTGGTGCCGAAAGAGGAATACTCCAAAAAGAAGCAGCTACATCAGTTGACGTTCATCGAAGATACCACGTACGAATACACAAAAAATAATACCTAGTAAGATTGTGAATTTCCTCCTTTTTTTTAAAAAGAAACATACATTAGACAACATCAACGCAATATATTATTTAATTTGTGGCCCAATTCTACAATATTTGACAAACCCATTATTGTTTTGTTATTTATTTGGCATTCGTAATTTTTTTCTAATACAGTTGAATCTTTACTTGTAAAATATTTAAGTACCTAATGATCTTTAAGTACCAGAGTGTGAGTCAGTAACTCATTAAGCAATCGTTATAGCATAATGAAGCACTGAGCTATAACACATGTCACATAATATCATCCAAGCTCCATCATACAACCCATTGAATCTTTTATTTTTACATCATATAAATTTCAATCAAATTTAAGACCTATATTAAAGTAGATAAAGTTAAAATTAAGTCAGCTCCAGTCGACCACAGATCTAATTTCATTTTAATTAATGCGTTGCACTTTAATAATAAAAGCTTCCACTTGTATCTCTGGCCTGAAAATAGAATTCACGTTTGTACAATTATGATTTGTTTGCTTAAAGCTATACGGTTGAAATTGATATGTGTGTTATGTTGAAGCAGTTGTTAAGGGAGGTCGGTCACACACGTGTGCATTATCTGTCGATGAGTGGTCCACTTCAGTTTGTAAACGTCCTACGGGTTGTTGTCTTATTATTATGCTTCGTGTAAATTTGGTCTAAGACATTGATTAATCAGTTATTCATATTTTTAAGTTACCTAAATGACGGAGCACATTTAAAGTTAACTGTAAATCTCTGCCTATTTCATCACAATCATCATTCGTAACTAAACTTCACCTAATGGCTGCGTTAAGGCCTTTACAAATCGACGACGACGTGACAAGAACTCCTATGTGCAAAAACTGAATTTTACAGGAAACGAAAGACGTTCTATTGATAGAAAATTTTACGCATAGTTGCTTATTAGTTATTGATAGTTATATCAATGACTCTATAAAAAATAGGAAGTAAAGTTAGCTGTTCTTGATAAAATAATAATAATTTCTGGAGAAAAATAATATCTATCACCAATCGCTAACTGAAAGTTTCATTAGGAAGAAGATAATTTAATGTAATTTGTAATTGTAATTGCATCAAACTGTAATAGATAGTTACCTAATTTAAAATCCACATTTTAAAATATATTTATTATTATAAACCTGTGTACTAAGTTCACCCATTTTCGTTTTATCTCTGAATTCTTTACTAAAGTCCAGCAAACTCGCATGTTTTTAAAATATTCTATTATATTATTTTGGGGAACAACAATGCTTGTTATTTCTGTAGCATGAATACTTCTTCTATTTAAATGTTTAACATAGGTACTTCTACTGCTGAAATGTTCCAGGCTACTGAAAGCTTTCAAAGAATGTAAGCTCATTAATGTTCTGTTTTTCTCAGTAAAATTGTTAAACTTGATACTAGCTTTTTAGTTTTAATCACAGAATACATACCTACTATAATAATTTCAAGCTTCAATATATCATCGAAATACTTATTTAACAAGTATCCGACACAAACATGTCGGATACTTGTTAAATAAGTATTTCGTATAGATCATTTATGATCCTAATCTCCTAATACTCGTTTGTGGCTGAAGTAAAAGTACCTACCTAGTATTTTATTGTCGTAGGCGATGATATCCCATATTCATGAGATTATCCCATCTCGGCTGGGTGACATTCTTTTAGGAAATGGGGTCTTAGGCAACAGACTTTGTCTTTTTTTTATGTGTGGTAGTGGTGTTACGTTACTGTTGACCAGGCACAAATATGGGAGACCTGATTTTGAACTGACTAAAGTTTCTAGATTATTATGGTAGCTACTCGCCGTTGCGGTGCAGTATAACAAAGATAGTTCTTTTTTACAAAAAACTAAACCATTATGAAAAAAATGAAAATGTTTTTGTCTCAAATATTACATACAAACATAAAATTGAGTCAATTCCAGTAAGTTACAGAAGTACTTGTGTTGGAGCTGCCTCGCTTCTTCCCTTATGAATAAGAAATAACAAATTTTGAGACCATTTTATAGAGTGGTTATGCGATACCAATGCAAATAATAAAAATAAGATAAGAACAAAATAAAAACTTAAATTATTTATGTGTGTGTGTGTGTGTGTGTGTGTGTGTGTGTGTGTGTGTTAGTGTAAAGTTTATTTTGTTATAAATGTAGGCAGACTGTGTTACGTATTGACGTCTGGCAAAGACTGTACGAATTCCTGGGGAGTGTGCCACAATGTCTTTCCGTCTTCTGTTCAGGGTAGCTGGGTCAAAAGGAATTGTTTTATGTAACGATAAAGTTACGTTTAAAATATATAATTTACGGACTGACAGTAATTTGCTGTCTCTATAGAGATTGGTTGTTGGATATCTATAAGGTTTGAAATACATCACCTTAATGAGCGAACGCTGGGCTCTTTCAAGATCGAGGTATTTCATTTTTGAAGCTCCACCCCATACCGAAATGCAGTACGTAATTACTGACTGTGCCAGGGCAATATAAATCTTATTTAGAAGTTGTGGGGACATCAGGTGACGTATGGTTTTGAAAATCCAAATAAACTTTCTGACTCTTTTCATGAGTATTTCAATGTGCGGGTGCCAAGACAACCTTTGGTCAACAACTATACCTAGATATTTGGTGGATTTTTTATGGCTCTGTATTGTGTTATTACGACCCTTATAAACAACTACCTATCTATCTATGATTAGCCTGGTGTGCCTCACTGCTGGCCAAAAGCCTCCTATTTTTTTTAGCTTACTAGGAATGTGGCTCGCATTTTACTAATATTCGTGTTAACCCCTCGCTAAATGCTTGTGTTACGAGTGGGGTTCGAACTGGCAACCACAGGATCACCAGTCCGACGCCCTAGCCATTAAAATTACCGCCATTTAAAAGCTAGGTATTCGCACTGATGAAGCTGCAAAAAGCAGTAGATGTTCTTAGACTATGTATAATATTAGGTATAATATTTATAGCACCTGATGGCGTCCGGCACCACTTAAACTTTGTTCCAGGGAAGCACAAAAACGCATTAAGAGAACTTCCGAGTAGATAAAGTTTCTTTATTAAATCTTGTAACCCTTCTGCTTACCGTCAGGGCGAGTTAGCTAATGAGTCGCACGGTGACGCTAGCCGCCCGCCCAAACCAGTCGTCAGCGTCAACCAGTCGAGGGCTGACGGCTTGTCAAATTTAACCCTTAATGCGTTTACTCTGTACCTTGTCACCGTCTCTCAAGATGATCGTGAACTCTTGCCGTCAATTAATTAAGTATTAAAAATTAACTTGTGTAATGATGATGAATTGCGGCAGCCATCTTGTTTCAGTGGCGTACCTATCTGTCGCACTGAGTTGGTAATTTAATTTGCGGAGTAAGTTTCCCGTTTACTTCTTTATTCGAAAAGAGAAAATAGCAAGAAATGGAAGTATTGTTTAGTACGAGTAGTAGTAGTATATTTAATTTTGTAAACAGGTCCTTATCAAGTCCAGAATCAATTAGGCGACACAACTAGCTACTTTAAGCCTAAATTTAAACCAGTTCGCCGGTATGTTTAGGTCCCACGGAATAGGGGCGAGCCTATTGGCGTTAACCGGTTGTGTGCAATAAGTAAGTGTAAAATTGTAGAGTGACGCCTGGAGTGGCCTTTTGAAGAAGAAAGAAGAAAATGCCACAGTAGGTATGAGTTGGCCTGGTTTGTAGGATGTTTGGTGTTGTTACAAACAAACAAAACTGAAAACCGGAGCTGCAAGATTTTTTTTAATGCGTTATTTTGAGATATAAAGTCTCCAAAGCCTGTTTGCCCAAAATATCAGCTTTTAAAATATTGTTATTTGTGACATTTGTGTTCCGTACATGCGAGCCCAAAATAAAAAGAGTTCAATATACTTAAAGAAAACTTGGACGTGTATGCAAATCTCACAGGTTCAAACAACCAAATCTGGCAACATTACAAAAAAAAAAATATGTATTTTGTTTATAAAAATTGCTTCATACCTTATTTCAATTGCTACTAAATGTTATGCTATAAAATCTACGTCATTTCGAAGTAGTGAATCACCAGAGTTAGCTCCATGCGGGTACCGAATCAGTTACCCAAATCGCAGCACTTAGCCACAAGCCTATCAGTACATATCACTAAGCCACTGCACTGCAATGCGTCGACCAATCACATTTTATAATTACTTCTATTAAGCCCTTTTAAGCATAAAACGCGTATCAAGTTGACAGATAATCCGTTTAATTGGAACTCCTGTCCAATTGTGCGCGCCAAATATGGCGTCCGATGGTTTGTTTACGTACTAACCAGTATTTTGGAAAGGCGCGATAATGCCGGCCATGCTACAATCACCGTGGTGTCACTGACCATTGGACACAACTCCGACCAAAATAACTACTACTACTACTAAATTTTATTAATTCTACTTCTTTTTTTATTACATTTATGTCGTCGTAATGCATCCATTAATTAAACTTTATGACTGAAAACTGCAATGAACCGGTTTCTCAATGTGACGTTGTTTGGCAAAGAAATTTAGACTTTATTACTTTGGAGTAAGATTTTGATTATTCTTGGCAACGTTAGTGGCAGATAAGAACTGATGGATTAACTTGTTTTTGAAGATAAAATTGTATGTTTATTATGATCCACGTGCACGTGTGACCACATTCGGTTTATGTTACAGAAGTTCAATTTGGCACAGCTGTCCTCACGATATTATTACTTTGCAATGGGTGTCCACTTGAGCACGGACTTGAGCACTTGACTTGAAATAAAAGTTTTCTTACAGTCACAAATTTAAGATTTAGGGTTAGATAACCACCTGACATTTCACCTGACGTTATTAAATCGTGTTGGTCCCTTGTAAACCTTTATTTTTGAAAGTGTGCCTTCTGTCCTGCTCCTGCATGACGTTGTTATGTTTGCAGAGGTGATTATCCGGCAATGTATACTGTAAACAGAGTTGTTGCTATGTCGCTACACTTATCATCGCGCCGTGATACCAAGCGGGACGCGGACGTATAGAGCCCACGTCCGCACTGTCATTTAAGCAAGCAGGAATTTGCGCAAATTAAGCATATGTAGGGCTTATCAATGATAAGGATAACAGTAAGGTGTGGCTGACGAGCCTGGGTGACTTACTGTAGACCTTGGGGATAGTGTTGTAATCGCCGAAGGATTCCTGCTAAGCAACATCCGAGCCACGAAAATTTTGTCGAACCTTATCTAGTAGTGAGACAAAGCTAGAGACGAGAAAATGAAACGACAAGTTTATATCGCGTGACCCTCTAAGTATCAATGTTTGACAGAATAGAATCTAAGGTACTTCAAGCTTGTAGCTTTAACATCACGCTTATTACACTAGGTAAACTGCCTCATTAGCCTTATGGTTATAAGCACTGTTACGCTCGAGGTTCTGGGTTCGATTCACAGGTCGAGTAAAGTGTTATTGAGTTTTCCATGAAATTCTTAGCAGCACCTCGAAGTTTTCTCAGAATTTTCTATGGAATTCTTAGTACCTAGCTGTTACTATGTATGTACAGTAGGTACTAGTAATTGTAACATGACATCATTTTACTATGTAGGTAGTTTCTACGGCAGAGGTCGTGAGGGTACCAGTCGACAAGGTCCAAAGTGATTGTGTAGCGTCGCCGAAGCCGAAGGTGAGCGGTCTGGTGGATCATCTGAGATCTAATGATAGTAATAGAGATCGGATCGTATGAGACGCCCACAGCGAGAAGCCTTTTAGTTTAAATAGGAATTTATGGAGACTACTTATTTTTGTACGTAAATAATTTGATCTCTTGCTGAGAAAGTATCGGCTCAAAGACATTATGCCATCTTATTGTAGAATTAGTACAGGTTAGGTTTCACTCATTTTTTAGCCATTTTGGAGGATAAAGTAGGTTTTTCCTGTAGAATGTAGATACCCACTGTTTGGCAAAGGTCTTCCTCATCCTTCATCAGTTTGAGAAAGAAGTATTCTTTGTCAAACAAATATGAATTAATACTTATTGTAAGATGGTTAAAAAAAGAGGACACATTTTTTTTTCTCCTTTTTGAGGTCAGATAAGTTACTCACTCTCTTTCTATTGTTTCAACTTTTTGACACTGCTGGAATCGAGCCCAAACATATTAAGTTAGATTAGGTAACTAGGATGATGATCATGAAAGTGTCAATCACATTTTAACCATGCGCCGTCTAAAGCAATGAAACTGAACATTTATCAGATGTAACATCTCAATACTTGTCTCTAAGCGACTACTTCAAACATTGAGTTAAAGCGGACGGGAGTTCTTGCGCGAAATTGCTATCTGCGCTTACTTCGCAAAACCAGCGTAGCAAGATCTCTATCACCCTCCGAAACTACCGGAAAATTCTGCAAAATGTTGGGGTTCGAGTGATTGGCAGGTATCTAGGGGCAATGGTCTGGTGGTCTCCAAGTTTGGGTATGATTGATGGTAGGTGGGAGTCGCTGTAACAGGCTGTGACTTAAACATTTAGTAATTTGATAGGCTTCTCGACGGCTCAGCGTGAACTCTTCATAATTTAGTATGTTATTCTCATTTCGTTTTATTACGGAGTTTATTAGGCGACTGATGAAGTCATATTTTGCGGCAGTTTTGTGATGAAGTATTCAGCGAAAATTTAACGCTATATTACCTTACCTTAGATAATTGAACAAATATAGTAGGTATGGCGCAGGTGTTTCCGACTGGTTTCCTAAAGGATCAGGGTTCATATTTCATGGTAAGTAGACTTAATTAGACGTAGATTTAAGCGGCGGTAGCCTAATGGCTATGGCGTCGCACTTGCGATCATGTGGTTGCCGGTTTGAAACCCACAAATTGCACTACGGACGTGAATCCCCTCGTAACACAAGCATTTAGCTTAGCACGAGGGGTTAACAAGAATACTAGTAAAATGCGACCCACATTGCAAGCTTTAAAAAAAATCTGGGGTTATTGAAACAAGCATCATGGAAGGAATGTTATCAAAAACATTACGTACTCGATAGTACTTTCCTCAACTTAGCAATCGAAGTCAGGACCACCTCAGCAGTTGCACTTGCAACTCGAGCGCTGTTGTGTCTAGAATGATTAGATCAAAGATATTCATGCCTTAAATGTTTAGTTACTTAAATAATTTTATGATCTAGATACAAATAATATAAACATGTAGCGTGTCATATCGTAGCTTGTAGTAACATTCCACTGTTACTGCAAACTGATCATCGGGACTTGGTCAAACCTCAGGCAAACGACAATCCTGGAGAAACCAGCTGTCAAATGCAAAAACTATTTCTTCAAATCCTTCTGTTACTTTCGGAAATTAGCGTAGGTATTCAAACAAGTTCTGGTTCTACTATATGTATAGTAGTAATGTACAGATTGAATTCGTCATAATAATGTTGAACCTTCTATAAATCTGATTGACCGTAAGATTTCGTGTTTGCTTTGAATATCTTAGCGTGGTTTAACGATGTCTCCTCTGCCTACGCCCTCTACCGTTACGGTCATGAAGTTGCGGCACGTTTACCGCTATTCTGTTTTACACTTAAGAATTTTGTCACTATATTTGAAGATAGGTAGATTTTATTATTTATAGATATGTATATATATATTTGTAATCAAGGTTCAAAGCGATAAATATTGGTTTATAATTATCGTTATCTTCGATAAATATGTAAAATCGAAAATACTTAATTATCTGATTGAATATTGTCAGAAGCAAACCAGCTTGGACAATCTTTTTTTTTTAAACTTACTAGTTATGTGGGTTGCACATTACTGATTGTCTTGCTAGTGCTGAGTTAAATGCTTGTGTATGAGTGGGTTCACGTCGGTAGTGTAATAGGTGGGTTTCGAACCGGCAACCACATGATCGCCAGTCGTCCGCCCTAGACTAGGATTAGGATTGGATTAGGCTACCGCGGCTTTCAAAATTCATTGCTTCCCGCATCCCGAGGTTGAATAATTCTAACCTTATAAATCTTTGTTTGGGAGTTAGGCATGGAAATGATTGCTTCTTTTTATTCATTTTCATTTGATACAATTATGATTATTTGTCCCAGCGATTTTACATGTAAAGTTTCACATCCTGCTAATTTTCGTCTGTAATGAACTGTCATTCAAAATAATTTATTGGCACACTTGCTATTATTATCTACTTACAATGAAATCGTTAACAAAATGCGATTTCATTGAAATGCATAAAATAAAAACAAAATAATGCGATTTTGAGCAGGCTGTCTGTGAAATGTTCCATACCTACTGGGAATCAAATATAGAACCATACAATGGAGGAAATGTTGCGACACGGTCGGAAGAATTCAATGAATCTATTGGTTAGTCTAGTGTTTATTTTTCTACATACATAATACCTCTTTTAGAACCGTCACCAAGGCTGTTTTTGTTTATCTCGTTGTTATTCCATACAGGGTAGGCAGTATTCACGCGGAAACAATTATAGAGACGTAGATGAGCCCTCTAATAGTAATGATGGGCGTAGATAACGTGTTAGATACCACATGAAGACGTAAGTCGGAAGTTTAAGCCAAAAAGGTATTTACATAAATTATATAGCTAACATAATATAAGTACCATCATGTCTGGGTTCCCTAAGGGTTATACAGAGGTATACCTAATCATTTTCATTATAAAACTAATGATATATCTACTAATTAAATATTACTGGTATGTTTTAGGTTCCATCATATAAATAGGGAGTTGTTCTTTGGTTCTCTGGTTGTTTCTTCTAAACGGTTTGATGCCAAAGATTTTTTACGATACTTATTCTCTAATCTAATTTATTTTTGCCAAAATATATATGTTAACAAATATTTAGTAAATTACAATAATGCTTCTTAATTAATGTCTCGCTCATAAGACTGTCTAGTTAAAATAGTGGGCAAATAAAGCAGGTTAACAGATAAACTAAAACAATAAAGAACCGGTTTGTAGTCGGTGCAAGGTCAGGAGCCACTAACAACACTCGCACTATCAACACCGCAAAGATTACTGGAGCTGGATAAGACCTGTAGTCTAAGTATATTATTATGTAAAAATATAATATAAAATTACTGTTTATAATTTTAAATTTACGTAGGTAAATGGAGCGATTCTAATGACATAAAAGTATCATTAAATAAGTAGTTATAAAAAACAAAAGCAGAATACAGCATTACAGAATAGATAGGTTACCGTAAAACCTATGATAAAAAAGGAAAATGTCTACTCGATTAAAAACTCTGGCATCGTGCGATTTTGTTTTACAATTAACTGTGGTTTTATCCCAATAGAAAGGAATAGGCGTTGAAAGGATGTTATTTTCATTGTCATTGCATCACAGTCATCTGTTATAATAATATTAATTTTATGAAGCTAAATAAAAGGAAAAGCGAATCGCGTAACGGGCCCCTGAGCACACGAACAAAAGATTTTGCGTTTTTCTGTAATATGAAACTTGAAGGGCAAAATGCTGTATTACAGCATTTAGCTAGTATCGATTTTTTTAAATAATAAAGTGTATAACATAATAGTTATGACGTGACTACCAAATTTTCATTCTAAAGGTTTCAAATAAAATATTAATAAAAATATAAGTTTTATTAGGAGACGTTTATTATTAATATTTATGACTGTGTGCGAGTGGTAAAAAAATAAATAAAAAATCTCACGAGGAAGGAGTATCCAGTTTTACAAATTCCGGTTTATCTATATAAAAAAGTAGGTGATCCTAGTGGCCCCATTTCGTCCATCGCGCTATACGAAGCAGGCAGTTACGATTTTACGGCATTAAAAATACACTGTTTATACGCTATACATGCGTACGCGCATAACATTGTATCTACAGCACCGTGACGTACACAAAATGGTTGACTATTAATTATTAAGCTTTTTTGGCTTCTATTATAATTTATAATATAATTATTTCAATTTTAATAAATAATGGACTTTGTATTTTCACTCTTTATGTGAATAATTATTATTTAATTACTGGGCCTTGCTTAACAATAACAATAAAACCAAAACCAGTATCGATATAATTTATATCGTGTGTCCTAAACCTAAATAAAGACATCACGGGTTCCTCCTTGCAACATAACCAAATGTTTATATCCGCGAACCGGTATAAATAACCCTTTAAATACCAAACACCGTAACAAAGTGCTGACCCAAACGAAACCCGATCAAAGTACCCACCAACAAAAGGATTCTTGCTTTTTTGTTTTTTCTTTTCTCTTCGCTTATAGTATACGGGCTCTCACAAATTTTGAGCCGTATGTGTCTTTACGACCCCTTGTGGTGAGTCTCGATTGTACACGCTTGTCATTTATAGGGTTAAGGAATGAAAACTATCGAATGTTATGTTATCCTGATGGTGCCTTGTTTCAAGTTTTATTTGAGAAACCACTTTTTTATTTGTGATAGGCTTACGCTTGACTGCCAGTTCGCTGCGATCTGGAGCGCGCTTGCCTAGAAGAAACCGATTCACTCGTGATTTAAAGATACCCAGATTATATTTATCAGGGAATACCCACTCGGGAAGTATATTCCATATTGCAGCGGTACGCATGATAAAAGCGGACTTAAGCGTTTCGTTCGGGTTTTTGGAATGTCCACCATGAAACGATGTCGCTTTTTCGTGCTTCTGGTCGTCCGATAGTAGAAAGGGCTAGGGGGAATAAGATCGTGGAGATCTGATGCACACTCACCGAAATGTATCCGATAAAACCACTTTATATAATTTTGGTATTTTTGAGTAAGTTTAGTAATTTAACGCTACTCATGGCTTGATTTATTGGCATTGGCATAAATGATTATCAGCATAATCATATCATCGTCCTAAATAATAGAGTTTATTATCCATTGGTGAAATTTGACAGGTTCTGGTAACTTGATGTGTTGGACTGTACTTACATAGGCCTCCCTATTATCTACCGCATACAGGCGAAATGAACATTTTCTTATTCATTTATTTCTACTTTTATGCACAATAGAAGCATTTAAAGTAGACTCAATGCCATATGCCATTCTGTATCAGTCAACCTTTCTTTTAATTATAAGCATCTCGTATGGTCGAAGAGTGTTAATTTATCTTAGTTATTATTTTGGTGACAGAGGAAGACTGATCTATCTTCTTGAATAGCCTGCATATGCGGAACCCTAAAATTCGTTCCGGAGATCCACTCCTTGTACGAAGTCCATGGAATTATGGTAGCCCTGATTAGTTTAAAAAAAATATATTAACGAATTCAAAGCTTTGTTTCCAGTCAATAACACGACAAAAACTTTTTTTTTTAAATTACTTGTCTATGCAGCCGGTGTTTAAAAGCCCGTACGGTACGGATACGGGGCCATGCCGGAAGGTTAGCCCTGGAACCATGGGTCATTAGGCAGTCGGCTCCCTTGCCCAACGCCGCGGAATTTCTTAGTCATTTGCTCTTAATATGTTTTGTGTAAAACGTTCTTTTCGCATTGTTATGTGCGAAGGAGCTCGATTTGAAACATGAAGATGAATGATAGTCTGTTTTATGGTGTGAACAAGCTTGATCACGGTACAATATATGGTGATGTGTAACAATACCATTTATTTAATAGAAAAATAAATATTTAACATAAAATAATATCTACTGTTTCACTCTATTATTTTATAAACATTTCATTGATTTCTAGTCTGTCAAGCAATTTGTTTTCCATAAGTAAGAATGTATTTTTTTTATTCTTGATAGGCTTACGCTTGACCGCCAGTTCGGACAATGCGGTCTACAATGGAGCTCACTTGCTTAAAAGAAACCGACTCACTCGTGATTTAAAGATTCCCAGATTATATCTATCGGGGAAGGTCCACTCGGGAATCGCATTTGTTTACATTTGCAAGATTAATGACAGATAATAAATAACTAACTATGAGTTTTTGAAACTGTTGAAGCTCTTGTTTAGCTGTTTATTTATACTGGTATCATAACGTAACATTACTTTCTTTATTCCTCATTTCTCAGCAGTGTTGGCTTGCGTACGGCTGGGCGCGTCACTAGACCGGACATCGTTTCTATACAGTATTCAAAGGGATGTTTTAGCCTTGCTTCACTGGCTGCCAGTGCCTCCGGGGGAACGATGCTATTTATGTTTCCCGTTCCAATGTTGACGCCCGAATTTGTTTCGCCAAACGGTGGAACAATTTATGGGGCATTGTGTTGGAATTCATTTTATGAATCTTATTATCGTCCTTCCTTGATTTTTTTTTATATTGTTTGTCAAAGGAAGTGCTGCCAGTTCTTAAGAGCTTCTGTGGAATAAGTCGAAATACATACAAAAGTGCTTTAGAACATACCTAGATCGCCAGTTAGTCAGTCCCCAAGGGGTCCTATTACCGAAATTATAATTTATAATGTCTCATTAGCAGTGAATGTCTAACTAGCAGTGAAGAATTATATTGTATCCCGTCCAAACGGGGTCAAACTTCAGTAGCGAGAGGACACACCATCAGTGCGACGTGTCTAAACTCATAGAAGATAGAAACAGGTACATTCGACTAAATAAAGCTGGTAACCCTATTTAATCTTGAGTCCACACCTTGCTTCTTAGATGGTGAAAGAAAAAAGGTCTATAAAAACAGAGTACGCTCTAGTGGTCAGTTTGTCGATGAACAAGAAGCGGTTACAAACAACAACATCAGAGAAACTTTTGCATAAAATTTGTGTGAGGATGACGCAAAACAAAGAGTAATATGAAAACAAGGCAGGGTACGGTTCACTAAAGTTAATAACATACATAGCCTCGCGTATATTTATAACAAGGGCTGAGCCAATCTTTGACCCAACTTTGTTCTGCCGCAACAAACAATGTATAACATAAAAATTCGAAAATAACTCGGAGTTCATAAGGCGGGGCCGACAAATTCACTGACATGAACAAAATATTCTTGTATCTTGGCCGACTTCATGAATTTCATCAAGATTCGACGTCCCTTTCCAGCGTATGTTGGCGTCTCGCTTACACTCAATCTCCATTATAACGATAAAGCGACATTGAGCGTGAGATTGCTTGTGCAAGGATCTCTTCATATTTTCACTAGTTAGATGATTCTTGATGTACGATTTTCGCCCTTATTCTTAGTTTCATAGGAAAAAAATTGAAGTTGTTATTCGCAGAGAAAAGTTGGTGGTTGAATAAGGAAGTGTTTTCCTGTGAGAGTAAGTCGGTATCTTTAGGGCTGTCAGGGCGGCATCAGTAGCGATGTTCATAGAATATGTTACGGAGACGCGTCACTGTCGACTGATTGCCTACATGGTGCTTAGCTCCTGTTTCAAGGGGAAAAGGGTGTAACTAAATCACGGGCGTTATTGCGAATATGATTTAAATATCACGACAGTTACGTAGGTATATTATTAAGGTCTTATAATCTTCTCCTTTTAGTGCGGTTGACGAAGGTACAAGAGAGTCTTTTTGCTAGGAAACGAATAGACTAAAATCGAAATAAAAATAAAGAGTAAACAAAAAAAATAAAAGCTATTTCTGTCTATATAGTATAAGAAAGAAGAGCCCTTTCGTACCTGTGAACAAATACACATATTTGGGCGGTGAATTTCAACGGAATACAAGAGAGTAAGACACCAAATTTCTAAATACATAATTTAATTCTGTTCCTTGTTACCCATTAAGCACCAAAAGCTCTTACAGATATTACCATACGACATACCCTCGATAATCGACGTACATGTTTACAATCCCTGTGATCCGCGATGACGCACAAATCAATTGATCCCTCACATCGGTGCGGGGCGCACTCTTACTTAGGCACACTTAGGGTTGCCACTTGCTAGTGGCGTGCGGAAAACCTCTCAATCAAAAATATGTACAGATTATGTAGAAATCAAGCCGTACCAAACCGAAGATTAAAAAATAGGTACCTACTTAGATTTATAATTAATTATGTAGGTAATATAAATGGCATAAAAAAATAACTTTACCAATGCATTAAGATCTGAAGGTAAGCAAATAGATATAAAAAAATGACGGGTGGATTTTTGGAGTTCAGGCTTTTGTCTATGAGACAAACTTGATCACACATAAAATTTCCCGGAAAAGCTGTAAAAGAAAGCTTAATGATTTCACGAATGGCAGCCCTGTGCATACTTAACCACCATATTATCCCCTACGCATCTGCATGCGATGGGTTGAGCACACTCAGCTCCTATTGATTATATTCGGTAGCTGGTCGATAGGACCCGGGGTGATTTTTGACAGGTTGAGTATCAAAAGTACCTTGAGTAGGGTTGAACCAACAAGCGTCATTAATGAATTAATTACTACAAAATACTTAAAGCTCTACAACTTTATTATACTTTTAATTTATTATATTTAGTGGGCGATTTAAATTATTGCCCGTGTAGGCGGACCATAATTGTTACCAAACATGTGTAGTGTTTAGAATTTTAGATATGGGCGACTAACTAAAATATTAAATATTAAAATCAAAATTTTTTAATACAAATATCGATTAGTTATCGTTTTAGCTATAAACAGCAGTGTTTGTATCCATTTTACTCGCCTGGGGTTACTTCTTTCAACTTTTAAATTTTACTTCCAAAAAATGTGAACTCTTTTGTCACCTTTCAACTTTTTGATAGATTTTTCGAATTTATTTTTTAAAGTGACTTACTTCACCAATCGGTAAAACTTAGAAAGAGGTTCTACTTCGGGGAATGAATATATTTAGGTTATCCATAATGAGAGAGAAAATACTAGTAATATAATATTATTAATAATTGAGTTCATAGCATCCCTGAACCGCTTCCTTCCTGTATGAATTGTACGAAGTAGTGGTCGTAACAATATAATAAAATTAAATGCCTAGTAAATACCTATATATAATCGATATTCACATTTGGATTTTCAATATCCTACATTTTTAATTTACTCCGTAAATAAAGCGTGACACATGTGAATAAGAATGTGTAATATCTTTGTGTATTCGTAGAGAATTGTAAAGGTTTGTATGTAAAGGAACTCGATTCAATCGCAGTGAGGTGAGGGTTGAGACGCGCGTGAAGGAATGCTATAGCTACCAATGTGTATGTTTGGAGGGTTGAGAATTTTTCGGTAACTTTCTACTTTCAAAATATTTACAGGCAAGTGAAGAATTGCTTTCGTTTAGAATAAAGGTTAAAATATTTGAAAATATCATACAACTTTCTGTCATAAAGTCTTTATGACAGAAGTTGTTGTTGATAATATCTAAAATGAGTGTTTTCTTTTGTTTTTATCTCATATATTACACATATATCTTATATATTACATATATATTTAAAATAAATAGGTACCTGTGCTTGTTACAAGTTTGTATTGTAAAGCGTTTGTAAATAACATTAGTGTTATAAAAGCTATAAGATACAAGTTCTTTAAATGAGTTAAAACTTATTTTATTTAACTGAAGCTTTATTAAATGTAAGAAATACTCAGGCTTATTCTTTAACAGGGGTCTGAGCAGCCAGCAGATAATCAAATAATACAGATCAATAAGTAACGGTTCCTTTTTTGAGAGAACCCTTAAGAAACCCGTAAAAGCTCGATAAAATCATCAATCTTCTCAACCCAATTTTCCTTAAAAACTTAACGCTTATTTTCGATTCCTCGCGATTTCCCCCGAATCCTCACTCTTCCTCGGCATCACAAACTACGCCCTCAATATTTATGCGTTTGCCGCACACATCCAGGCCCCGCGAGGGACGCAGCCTCGCCAAATGTCAATTAATGTCACAGCGTACCCATGCTCCACTAAATATTCCACATAAACTCGAGGGTCTCATATACGCAGATTTAGGACGCATAATGGTCTATTTATAAAACGACAATCCTATTTTTGGATTAAACAAAGGCAGTTAATATGAGCTCAAGTAATTTGGGTTTGCGTAACGAACTTCTAACGGGCGAGCTTAATGAGTCGCTGAGAGGAATATCTGGTTATTTTGTTATAAATACTCTTAAGAAAGACTTACAGATAGAGTTTACAGAATGAAGTAGTAACATAAATAATAAGAAATTTGAAAAGATAATACGGCTATAGACATGAATATAGCTAGTTGATTGATAAACAATATTATCATTTTAATAACAATGTTTACAGTTCTTTCACAGCAATGGGAAGATATAATTCAACAACAAAAACATTGCGAGCGAGACGAATACTATAAATGGCGATCAATGATCGTAAGGACCGCGGGACGTCCCACTGGGAGACGGGTTGACGATATTAAGAGCAGCGTAAGTTATGGAATCGATTAGCGAAGGTCCAAGGATGGAGGAAACGGAATCAGGAAATTCATACAAGTCTATATTTAGCCGTAGATAGAGGCTATACATATAAAATGCCATGATTATATCTCGAGCGCATCTGATCTATACTTTTTTGAATATCACTGAAGACCTGTGTATTTCTTATTAAATCTTACATCGGACACTGTTATAATTCACTGCTACATATCTGTACATAAATAATTGTCCTGTCCTGTGTCATGTTTATAATAAATACTAAAAATGTTATGTTACAAATAAAAAGAATTAAAAATGAATCAATTTGTTGCAATCTTTGTACATTACGCTAATTAATGCTAATCCGAGCAGGTCCTGAATAACAGTATACATATTATAATAAACCTTGAAAATAAATAACATACTTATATTCTTCTATAAAACAAAAATAGAAAACTCGACTTAAAATAAACTGCGCAACTTAAAGTTGTTTGTTAATTAGGTATTGTTTAATTTTTAACAAGCAACATTTATTACCTTAAAATACAATAGGAATCGTGCGCCGAGACCAACAGTAGGTGCCTATATGAGTTAGTAAATTAAAGAATATTGTAACAAAGACTTCGTACACAAAGACAAAAGGCAGGTAACTTGTTTCGACTTCAATTACGAACATCATCGTTCCTGGTTCCGCTCCACAGTGCGCCCGATGCCGACGGTCGCTTCATAGGCGAAATTATTAATTCAAATTATTGTTCCGTCGAGGCCGAACTTACTAAAAGGTATTCGAATTTCGGCCATTAAATTATTGAGCTATTCAAAACTTTTGTCTGACGGGACTTGCGCGTACCTTAACGAATTTTCGTTTCTAATAACATCTGAACGACGCAGTCAGCTGACTTCCTGCCACCCTATCATTAGCCACGTACAAGGAAAAACCACCGTTTTTACTTGACGTTAAAGCATATTTTCGTACGGTAAGCATTAAACTCAAGGGTGTAGCCGAAACAATGAAAGAATCAGCTGTTCGCCACGCAATTTTGGAATTCGAGGGGAGAGAGTGGATTTTTAAATAATTAATTGCGTATATGTAATTTGTTTTCGACGACAAAAGCAATAAGATTTCAATTTACGCTAATATGTTATTGTTTTATTGTGAGAGAAACGAATTCGCAAGTTGTGTGAAACCACTGGGGGACTAAATTTAGAATCCTTACGGGTCGAATTCATACTGCGCTTCTGTTTGGGTATACCTTTTTTATGAACATGAGTAAATTTATCGATGCGGTAAGTAAAATACGGGCGTAAATCTCACCAAATCGGCTCCATAACCAAATAAAAATATTACGATACGGCGGAAAATTCAAATAATCCCGCATAATATTTATATAAAAGGGTTAAATTACGCATTCTCGCACGAAATAAGCGCCGAAAAAGTCCGATACGGAGACGATGAACTCCGTACGTCTCCGGCATTTCAAATGTAGGTATGCTGATAAAACAATAAAGAGAGCGACCGTAAAGAGGAAGCCTTTTTACGTCGAAGCGTTAACATACAAAACACTAGTGAATATATAGGTAGGTGTGCTATATTTTATGACACTAACACAGTCTTGATATCACGCACGATAAAGCGACGTTCGCCCTTCGTTATTTTTTCGCCCCCTGCGTTAGCCCGCAGAAGGTCGTAAATGTTTGGCGTACAATTTTTATGTGGCGAGCATAAAAGTTGCCAGTTAAAGTGCGGGGTTAAAAAATTGCAGCTGTCAACCGTCACTGTGGAACTGCCAGTGCCAAATGTTATTTATCGCTCGCTCTCGAGCGCGTTCCCGTGAGCGATGAAATATTTGTAATGTGATAAATAAAATCTGGTATGGGCGTGCATCGATATTATTATTGATTGAATACACTATCCTATCAATTTTAAGGCCAGTGTTTTTAATAGCTATCTTCCACAAAAAATAAAGAATTTAAATAGGAATAGTTCTCAAAACAGTAACTTAACAACATAAGTTATGATTCAGTTATAAAAATATAGTTTTCTCATGAATGCTTTAATATTCACATTAAAAACATCTAAAAGGTTAATAGTCCATTATGATAATTTATACTTATAACGATACAATAAAATTGTGTCTACCCTATTGGGTTTGGAGCACCGGGCGCCGTATAACTCGCCTTTATAGTTTTACACCGATCATTACTATCGAAGGTAACACTCTAAATGCTATAATTTTCGAACAAAAGACGTGATAAAAATCAAGAAGTATCGGGAAATAAAAAAGAAATGTATATAATGTATTTTACGACGCATACGAAATGGCGAGGAAGTGAGAGCAACAATTTCAGTAAATTATGACTACAATTCGATTTGTGGATGACAGCAACACTGTGCATCAGCTGGTTATTATCCCCCGCTGTTTAACAGAGGGTGACGGGAGGGCACACAGGGTGAGGACGGAGGGATGGATAATGCTACTTGTGCAATGTGCAAAATTGCGATATTTAAATTTAGCGCATTATGACGTATACGTTCAATATATTGTGCTCGTAAAATGCCTGTTTCTGGCGCTCTAACCCTCACCCTTACCATGGTCTTCTGTGAAGTCAGCTTACTAAATTTTCAAGCTGCATTCATCCTAATTGCGAACAAAATTGCATTCCAAGTCTATGACGGTATTTGGCTAAATTAAGCAGAAAAATCATTAAAGCACAATCAATCACAAATTAGTTAATAGATTACTCTCAATCATACTATCTAAGTGAATGGTTAAGGGTAAATCAAAGGGCTACCTACTTAAAAAGTATATTTGTAACCACATATGGTATAGTCTCCATATCTAATGGTTTTTTCTTTAAAGGAAAAGATAAATTGGATCTATACGTCAGAATTCTGACATAAACCTATTGGGTTTGTATGCTAACAGGTTTCTGACTCTGGAATATACGGGTGTAACAGTGAATGCCACTGAATATGGAAAACATGTAAGTATAAATAATAAACAGTTTTGTGACTGACAGACAGACAACATAAACACAACCACTGAAGATAGAAATATACAATTTTGATGTTCCTGAGAGGCTGTAAGTAACTGCTGAATCAAAAATAAACCTCTAAGGGGTTGAAGTAAGACCTTACAAATCAAACTGCATTTTTTTATGTGATAGGAGGGCAAACGAGCAGACTGATCGCCTGATGGTAAGCGATAACCGCCGCCCATGCACACCCGCAACACCATAGGAGTCACATACCTACATGGTTCTCAATAAATATTAAAAACAAAATTGTTAAGATTAATATTGCAATTTTTTTAAAGTTTATGGAGTTTCTTGCCGCATCTCTTCTCCATAAGACACACTTTTGGAACTGTACTTCTTTGGAGTATTAACTTTTCAAAAATACCTTTTATTTTAATAGTCCAATTGAAATAAAACATTTTGTGACTTAACTTTGATTTTGTTAACCTTATTCCTGAAATGGATGACGTCACAGGCAAGGCAACAGAAAGTTACGTGCAATTAAAACCCATAACGCTTACCTCCATAGTCCAGGGAACAGCCATAACTCAAGATAGGTGTCCGGTGTCCGGACACTTGTCCGGTTTATCTGGCTGCACCGGACGGCGACGGGCGGTAATCGCACGAGATACTGGTAAGTAGTTATTGTAAGTATGTGATGTGTGTTGGTGCAAACTCTGTGGGGAGAAAAAAAGAAAATATTAAATACATGTAGGTAATTAGTGAATTAAAACAGGTACATATCTAATAAAATAAATAAGAAATCGACTGCCTACCAATAGATAATAATAATGAATGCTATTTGCTTATTCGATGCGTCTGCCGTTTATCCACCTATCCTATAAAAAAAATGGACTTGAAAAATTTAATGTGACTTTAATTGGGTAGGTGGAACTCTTTAATAGACTTTATACGGCCATCTTGGACCGATTTTCATCAAACATAGCTAAGAACACTCCCAACTAATTATTGACCTTTCAAGCAAAAAAAAAACAAAATCAAAATCGGTTCATCCGTTCGGGAGCTACGATGTCATAGACACACACACACACACGCACACGCATTCACACACACGCAGACACGGCAATCGCAACCTATTGACGCCAGCAACACTAGTGGTATCACTCGCGCGTTGTTATCTTGTGACATGTGTTGTTACCCAGTAATTTTACTGTAGTTTCATGCTTACTACTTCAAGCAACCAATTACAGACACAATAGAAAATCTATTGTACTCGTGCGCTCGAAGCGCTTTAGTGAATTTTCTTTCACAGTCTTCTAAAAATCCCTAAGCTGCATATCGATAGCCGTTCTTTTACGATCGCATCCCAGTATTTCCCTAATTCCGCAATCATCAATCTACTTGGTACTGAGCCTTATCTCAACGCACTAAAATAAACCAATTCGGAAGCGATCTCCCCTGCAGCAAAACAATCGACCCTCAAATACTTGCGACCACTATATAAGAAAACACAGAAGAATAATACGTAATTGTGGCGGTGGTTCCCCAGTAGGACATAAATCAATAATTACAACGGTATGTATATTTGACGACACGTTTGGCGTAGCGGCTGAGCGATCGGCTTCTGCGTCACGTGTTGTGGGTTCGATCCCCACACGGAGCAAATATTTGTATGATCTACAGGTAGTTGTTCCGGGTCTGGGCGTTTGTGTACGTGAGAATTTGTGTTTGTAAACGCACCCACGATACAGGAGAAAATCCTAGTGTGGGGCAACGTTTAAAAAAAAAAATTAAGCGTACCTAGATTTACTGAGAAACAAAAAATATGTTACATGGTTTAGTTAATTATTTATCACTATTATTTACCTCGGACCTGAACGCATCGACAAAACTGTTTTTGTCGTTATCAGTAGTAGTACGGTATTTTTGCAGCAACAATCCCCGGAATTATTGGTTTATTATTGTTTGTTTGTGACATGGATATCAAAGAACAAGGTATGTTTAGTTACTTTTTAAGACAATATTTTATTTAGTATTTACATAACTACGGTGCTACGACACATATTATATGTAGAATATTAAATTTCTTTCTTATGTTGATTTTACGTAGAGATATAACTTTTCTCACCCGTTTGCACCCAATGCCACTAGAAATATACTACATAATATATGGTGTACTTGTCTAAATACAAAATAATATAAGTTTTTCGCCCGTTTTCGCCGGTGTTGGTCAGGGAGTTTTTATACAATATTTTTTATTTTAAGGTAATAAGAGTTTGCCCAGAAGTAAACTTCCAGGCTAACTCTGAAACCTGGAATCTGGTAGCTGTGTACACAATCGTTTTTGGTTTTTGTTGGTGTTATGTAGTGAGCCTTCTGTATTCTCTGTATTGTCACCATTGACACATGTAGCTAGCTATGCTACAGTTTACGACCAAGGAGCGGAACACCCACTGCGACCAACACTGATTGAAACTTAACATTTTACGCCGTTTCCGTTCCTCGAAGCAGCCGGTGGTTAATTGTGCGCTGTTTATTTGTTGCAGTGAACGTATGTGCGCACTCTTTGGGGTAAGCAGACTTTATGTTATACATGGAAACGACGCTTGCATAAATAAATGCAACTATGTCTATGTGTAATGCATTTAAAATGTTAGGATTTGCAATGATTTTGAACATAAGTAAGCAGTTATTGACGAATGATAGTAAACACTCGTCCGGTGCTCGAAGTTGAAACGTGAAATCTAAATTTTCAGTGTCTTCGTAATAAACGTCACAAATGTAAAATTAGGGACAATATTCGATTTTGTTTGGTCTTCTGACCTTTCGAATAATAATCATCAGCCCCTTTACTGGTTTACTACAGAGCACGGATTTCCTCTCAGAATGAAATGGGTTAGGCTATAGTCCACCGTGCTTATCGACGGCGGGTTGGCAGACTCCACTGGCTGTTGAGAACCAAACAGATTTCCTCAGGATATCTCGTTCACCATTTCAAATCAATAAGCGGTTCAGAAATTTATGATATAGGTACTATTGCTTTATACATCGGATTATACTTTATTACCGCTGTTTTATACTTTAGATAATTTCTTGGCACTTATATAAACGTGGAACTTAATAAAAGTAAACCCCAACGTAAACCATAGGCAATCAAGAAAAATGCAACGCCTAGCACAAATGTTCTGTCCGGCGTTTTGTGTTATTGTATAAAATACCTACAAATATTAAAAGAAAAACCCTTTGTTCTCACACCAGTACGTCTTATTTTAAGGATAAATTCAAGTACATCGAAACAGTTTATATTTATATAACAGATTTATAGCAAGTGAGGTCGCAGCCGTGACCCGGTTCACTAAATACGAAGGTCCGCGCTCTGATCCAATTACCTGCTGACGTCATCCGAACGGGGCTCTGGGGTAAGCAGGGGACAAAGTTCCTACTGTCCTTGAAGCGAGTGAGGATGTTACGTGGCGGATGTCGCGAAACCCATGGCCTTGCCTTCTCCCCAGGCGACAGGATAGCTGATCCTTGAGGATTCTTCACTATAAAAAAATCTTCTTACTATGTTACTATGAGTTTTGTAGACCGACATATTAACTGAATTGTTTTTTTTATGTTTGACGATGAAACGAAGCTGCTATGCTAGAAAATTGACAGCTCGATTGAATAAAGTCACAGGTTCGATGATGAGGGGCGACGACAAGCCATTGTGTATGTAGAAGTTACCTGCGTGACTGTCTCATTAGTCTACAAGCGTGGTTGCTACGTGGTCCTGGGTTCGATCCCCAGGTCGAGTAGTGTTATTGGGTTTTTCTATAAAATTTTCAGTAGCAGCTCGGAGTCTGGATTTGTGCCCGGTTAATGGCAATGGGGTCGCATCATATTACATGAAACCTAAAAAAATACCGGCGAACCATGGGTGTACATTTGTACAGATCTACCTAGCCCTTCGGGGAATACAGGCGTGATGGTACTTATGTTATGTTTAGAAGGTACTACAATTACTTATTCTGCTTAGTGCTTACCTACAGTATTCCCCCACACAGGTGAATATTGTAACTAAAATGACAATGTTAACCCTTAGTTAAAATTTCGCCACCCACATAAGCAGTACGCGTGGGAGTGAGCTCCAACATACCCAAAGTATACTGTTAAATGGTGTTTATGATTATTAAGAAAGGACTGAGGGACTCGTGAATAGAGGATAACGGTCATTTTACCCCGAGTTTAAAACATACAAAGATTTCAATGCGTCTATTTTGGGGTAGTTATGTACCTATTTTACTCTCATTATATTTTCCTCTATATGTTTTAGGTTTGTCCAAACCCCAAGAATACTGCTGAACCCCGGAATCGAACTCGCGACTAAGTACCTAAGTGCCTAACGACTTTTGTACCAGCTGGACAAAAACCTCCCCTATATTCTTTCAGGTAGGTACCTACTAGGTATGTACATATTTTCCTGCTCCACTTCAAACCATGTTAAGAAATATACCTAATAATAATTCTACTACGCGTAGGTACTTACACAAAAGATTAAATCTCCCATAAAACCTGATACCCAATCAATTAGGGTGCCAATTGTTTAGATAAAAAGTATAATACATAATTCAAAGGCGAGCCAGTCGTAATCCGTAATAAACGAGCCGGGAATCGAACCCCGCGCCCCACGCGAACCAATCACATAAAAAAGCTTAAGTCCAAACCTGAATGTAGTTAAGGGGCCCGTATTTAAGTTTTCTTTTTTTGTTTTTCTATGGAAGGGTAACTTGTTAGATAACTATTTCTTTTTCTTTTTTTTGTAACTAAGAGTTCTGGTTTGTGTTACATGAGGAAAAAAATGTTTGATTTACTACCACGGACTCATATGGTGAGTCCCTTACGTATTATTATTTTATACTAGAGGTTTTGGTATCATGTGACAAAGTGATTTAAATGTAGATAAAAGAAATATTCTCATTATTTTCATGTTGAAAGTTTTCATGTTTGCAAGATTATTTTGAATATTTATTCTGCCGGGAAAACGATGAAAAATCTCTAGAAAAGCTTCGTCTGCGTTTTGCGATTGCTGCAAGAAAGCCTAGCCATTGACGACACTGAACCGAGTAACAGATGGGTAAACACTCAGGGAGCGAGCTTAATACTATTTAACCGAGAACAAATCCAAACTCCGAACAGCTAATAAGAATTCCATAGAAAATCCCAATATAAAAAAACTGAATGCACTTGGTCCTCACTCCATACGGAACCCTAAATATCCTCTTGACTGTCCAACGCATCGAGCATAATAAAGATAGGTACGCACCGAGTTTATTTATCTATACAATTACACTCGGGATGCTGTGGGTGGGTTGGTATAAAGCCTCAGCAACGACAATTAGCGATAAAAAAGTATGACGTAATGACTAACAAACAGTTGCCAGCAGAAATAAAAGACGAGCAAAAAAGTTACCAGCCTCAGGCACACGCGTCAAAAAAATTGATAGAGAAAAAGAGTATGAAAAAATGTAACTTATAATGTATGTAGCGGATGTATGATACTTAGTTCAGTTTTTTGTATGAGGTAATCTGATCAAGTGTGTATGTTGGTATGTCTGTTCTTGTGTACTTTGACCCTCTCTAATGATTTCTAAGTAGTAATGATTATAGAAGATAATGATGAGGTCAGATGTAAAAAAATTGATTGGTATCGCGGAAATGGCGTGTCATTTCACTAAGTATTAGATAGACATAATGTAATTACACGTTATTTTTACAAATCATTTTTTTAAGGTATCTAAGTTGTATAGAATATTACAAAAAAAACTTCTGTATGAAATACAGATTTTTTACCTGATTTTCATTCCACTTGATTTAAAATGTACTGTAGTGGTAATAAAATAATTAAATTTGACAACCGAAAGAGTTATCGGTTTCTGTTCTAGGGTCTTCTGATCGCGGGTTTGATTCCCGCATGGAATAAATAGCTATAGCCTGCAAGGTAGGTGATCTGGGTGTTTGTGTTCGTTTAGATAAACTCAACCACAATAGTAGAGAAAATACAAGTCTGAAAATACTAGAAAAGTTTTCCCACGTTTTCTATAAAAAAATTGAATACATACACGCTAATCGAATCCAAGGCACCTCTGACCTTTTGGAATGAAGTAGCCTATTATCATAGCTTAGATGGCAAAGGAAAAGATCCCGGCATGGATTCATTTTTTTTTTGAGCTCAGGACCATGTTAATACAAAAGGCAGCATTACTAATAAAATGTTTATTATTTTTACTAAAGGTAATCCAATAATAATGATCATTGAGCCGATCATAAACACACTCGTTAGCTTCAGGAAAAATATCTAAAACACGTAGAGCTCACTTCCTCAGCTAACAAAGGAGGCGCTAGTAGGCACATTAATTAAGAAGATTATTTGCTTCAATAAATAAGTCGGGACAAAGCGAATAACACAAAGGAGCCGAGATTGGAGCGAAACTTGATTTCCGGGTTGAGGAGCGGAAAACAAAAGAAAGGCGCGCTGTATCGACGCCCACAAGTGGACCGAAATGTGGGATAATAGTGTTTGGTTCAGTAAATAGAGTTATTTTGGAATACATACAAAGTAAGTATCTATTCATAGGAGACTAATGATAGTGATGATAGATAGGATTGAAATACAACTACTTTTACGGATTTTATCGCGTTGTATTGATATTATTTAATTCCCAACGATTCGGATCCATTACAGCATCCATGGTCACAGGTAGACTAAGTTTTTTAATGTCTTAATGTTAAAATTATTAACAGCCACCTTACATTTTTGTTAATTATTGGCGATCCGATTCACGTAGAACGAGCTCAGTGTGTCCTTTCGTCTTGCAGTTTTGGGCTTGGATTTAGTTTTAATAGAATCTATAATAGGGTTCTAAGCAGATGGTAAGATCCAGCCATCTTCTCTATTGAAATTTGGATGTTTTTTAATTTCAATAGCCTCAAAAATCATCCTGGGCAGGAATTGGACTGCTGTATTTCTGGAACGGCGGTGTTTGACATAGGCGATGTGTTCTTTTACGCGGGTCCTTAAGCTTCTTTTAGTTTGGCCTCTGTAAGAGAGAGTGTCAGAAGCCAGTATGATAGGTAGGTACAGAGTTTTGAACGCGTTATCTTAATCACATTTCACCTTTCATAATTTTGACCCTAAAAGTTTGTCTCAGTTCCTTTGCCGTCTGAGTTTCTAAGTTTTGTATTGTGTTGTTAAAAAGGTATTATAGTCGATATTTTGCGTAGTAAGCACAATAGCTTTGAAAATATTATTAAAAATAATTAGTTACATAATTAAAATATACAGTGATAGAGAAACAAATCCTCTTTTTGTCTAAATAATGTCATTGAACTACTCATAAAAAAGGAAGAGTTTCATCAAAACTCATGAGAACAGACTCTTGGCCTTGTCCACGCTGTCTTTATTTCAAAGTTTTGTAGGTATATAAGGATACTTTCTTGTAAGTATATAACAATAGCCCGAAGTATCCCATCGATGGGATGTGCCTCAGCTGACCCTTTGCGACCCATGGGAAGATATCAGCTGATAATACCACGTAATGGGGAGTACCATGGGGTATACGTAACGATTTTTTGTGTTCGACACGTTATTATTGTCGATAATATTGTTTTTATGTTCCTTAGGTAATTTTCAACCGACTTCTACATACATCTGTATCTTGAATCCTTTATGTTCGTATGTTTCTTTTATGTTTTATGTAGACACTAGAGTTCTACGACATTTCAGTACATATCTACTTACATAAGAATAACTATAAGCGTTCTTTTCAAAACGTGTTATTAAAATAAATTATTATAATCGCAATTCAATTCACTACAAATAAAAATAAAAATAAAATCATTTTACCCAAAAACTAACTCACAATTTACTTTTTTTGGAACTTCGCAACTCTATTCGCTCCGAGCCTTGTGCCAACATCAGGACAAAAGATTCAGCATATTATTATTGATCGCAACTATACATTTACTGACATTGACCATGAATCCAGTCAAGGCTAGCGAATGACAGGTGATTCAATACTTACCTACCTACCAAACAAGTACAGTAACAGTATTGTGTAATGTAAGAATGTAAGGTAGGCTTTACGATTGAATTAGATAGGTACTTTCCGGTATGAAATATTCTGCCACTACAAAATAAGTTCTAACATTATTGTGGTCTAGTTTATATGGTAAACTAGGTAATAAAATTACTGGGCTTGAGTAATTTTATCGCTCAAATCCAAAAAAAACACCCAAACTTTAAAGAAGTTTCTAGTGAAATCGATAGGTGTGTCTCAATTTTGGATAATAATTGAAGAATAGGCCTTTTTTAACCTTTTTTTGAAATAATAAAGAAATACCCGAAACCTCATTAGCACCCCGCGTGAAGCACCCCCGCAAGGCCCGTGACTAACAAATACTAGCACAAAGACTAAATCCTCAAGGTCATTGGGCAATATAATACCCTTAACAACTGAGGTCTCAAGATGACAACGCGCTAGTGATAAGTTGGTGTTGTTAGATGGTTGGTTACCTACTGTTGGTGTTGTTGTCTATACTCTATAGGCTGCGATTCCCGCCTACCATTAGGTAGTCCGTATGTTTGTTTGTTTGTTTGTCATCTTAAATTACAATAAAAATGTGAAGGAATGGAATTAAAGTACTTATTGATAACTCATGGATGTTATCAATACTTTAGTTAAACGTACAAGTTACTTTAACTGGGGCTAAAGTAAGTTATGCGTAACAATTTTGTCGTCGCCTATCTCGCAGGACACAGTTGTTAAAGACGAAATAATGGGACGACAAAAATATGTCGTGGATATCGTGGACTGGGCTGTGTTGAATTTCATACATAATAATAAATAGGACTTACCTATACTTACAGGTTTATTTTCTTTCTTAGTGGTTCAGATTATTTTGAACCGAACCGAAAAAAAAACAAAGACACAAATCTTTGTTTTTTTTATCTGATGCTGACTGTGCTAGCAACTAGTACAACAATGACATAAGTCTAATAAGCTCCGTTGCGTGCAGTGACGTCATCGCAAATTCAACTCGGCACAATATTATCGATCGACAACTAACGAGTGACTGACTGAGTGAGTGGATGACGAATCGATTTTCGCAACGGTTGTCCCGGGTTCGAGGTCCGCAAAAAATGCCCACAGAGTATTGCACGAAGTTTAGATAAGTAATACATTTTATGTATTTAAGTACCTACTCATCTATAAACCTTTGACATCTAATACACTTATAAAACATACCATCACTCCTGTATATCTGAAACGATAAGCAGAGTTTACACCCACAGTTCGAATGTATACATGTTTTTAAGCCCATGTCAAGTACCATAAGTGACCGGGCACAACTCTTAAATCCGAGCTACTGAAAATCATAGAAAAACTTAAATTCAATTTTCTCTCAACCCGGTAATCGAATTCTGGACTTCACACTCAGCAGCCGCATGTGCAATCTCTACACCAGTACAACTCTAGTGCCGTGGATAGCTAGATACTTCACGATCTTTCCACCCAAGGGACACACACATCTTTACCCACGAAGCATTCTTGACAAGTCTGTCAAACTGACAGGCATACATAACATATACAACTACACATTCGAACAATAAAGCCACGCCCAGGAATCGAGCACCCGTCCTTCATCATTTTTTTCCCGGTAACCTGTTAGGGGAGCATTATTATACGCTTGTGAACAAAGGAGGTATGTTTTTTTAGCTTTCGAAGCACTTTACTGATTGATTTTTGTGATAGGAACAAGTTTTGAAAAGTTAATTTGATTGAATATGTGGGGTTGACTGTTTTGGCATTTAATTATATTTTTATTACAGTTTTAGGTAATATACCCCGTGTGGGGACCGGTTAGAATACTGTTCCTCACTGCCTTTCAGATAGGCATCCCATAAGAGGCGTGAAAATATCTGACTTGCTCGGTGGTAAGACCTTTTGGGGTCTAACTGGCTGGCGACCTCTCTTACGTCGGAGTCTGTCGTAAAGCAACTGGGTGTGTGTGTCGAATTTTGCACGTAAGAGCCAGTCCCCTCGGCTGCTACGGCTCTGTCAGTCTGCAGTCCGTAGGGGCTCTTATAGATCGGCAACACATCAGCAACACCTCCGGTGTTGCAGGTGTCCATGGGCGACGATGACTACTTACACTACACCCTACACCTAGTGTAAGTAGTCATCATACGAGCCACCGCTCGTCAGCTCGTTTGCCGACTTAATACATAAAAAATAGATATTTAAATATATAACGATAGAATAGTTCACTTGAGCCATATTTTTATTAATATTTAATGGCTTCAGAGTGAAAAATATGGTTCAGTAGTTAAAAAACCCACGCAGGGGTCGCCAAGTAACATTGCGTGCCTGTTGCCACTGTGATTTCTTTCATGACCCTATTTAATTATGTCTCTCAAATTTATCTCGAACTTCATTCGACCTTTCTCGTGACGTCATACTGGCGAACACCGCAAATATGACTTATTTCTTTGTTAGTTTGACCGAGACAGAGTAGTATTGCTTACTTATCTCACGCTCTCATCACTCCAAGGTTTATAAGGTTACATAGGTTAAAGTTTCAGCGAAATTAAACGCAGGTATACCTATTTATTCTATTTGTGAAACTCTGTCTATAAGAAAAAAATATCTTTATGTAGGAAGTTCTGCATGGAGTTGAATGCAATTTTCACAGCTGTATTAGTAGAGGTGTAACTTAAAATCTGGTGCATGTTTCATCTTGATGCGCCCGCTTAGAACCGGACTTATAGTACCTATGTTAATCTTTTTGGGACGTGAGTGAAACTGCCAGCAGGCAAAACATACAACTATTACAAACAACAACTAGTACATAATAATATGTGTCCTGTCTAAAAACATTTAGGTAGGTACTCGACCTGGGAATCTAACACAAGAGAACCTCTGGAGTAGCAGTTGCGCTTACAACCACTAGACTAATAAGTAATTAGTTTGTTAGTTAGAGGTAAATGAGGTAGGTAGGTACTAGGGTTGCCACCTTTTTTTTGAAGAAATATAGTATTTTTCTCAAAACCTTGCCAAAATATAGTACTTTTGGGAAATTTTGGAAAAAAAATAGTACACATTCATTCATGTATCATGTTTAAACATTATATACAAATCACAATCCTATATCACTTTATTGCACACCAGTTTAAGTAGGTACAAAAGAAACACAAATACAGAATTACATTATATATTTTTCCAAGTATATTTATTGTTACTCTGCGCTTTGGATATTAACAGTTTATTGTTTTTAAAATAATTATACGAATCACAGCAATTTACTTCCATATTAATAAAAATCAATCAATCAATCCGCTCTATTGTAAGACATGTTGTGTTTGACTGTGTGAAATGTTTTTGCTAGCTCTGCAGCTGTTATTGCATCATTAGAGTTAGCCGAGGATGTAGAACAAGCTGGAGTTGAAGTCGAAGCAGAGGATGTTCCTAGAAACCGTTGCAAAGTAGAAGCAGTCTTTCCCATTTCACTTTTATTTTTGTGCTGTTTGGTTTTACTATGTTGTTTTACCTGCAAATAATTAAGAAACACCATGCTCCAGTATTTACCATCACCAATGTCCAGTCCAAGTCCATGACAGACAAAAAGTACCCAATCCAATACCAATAAAATAAAACCAACCCAACCAATTCACACTAATCAATCACGTATTAATCAAGTAATAGTAAGTAAATAGACATTAGTTAGTACACCATGAATGCATGTCCTCAAGAACATCGAAACATTCGAAACTAATTAACTTACCTGGCCAATTCCACTACTGGCAATGGAAAAAGAAACTCTGCATATAGTACACTTCGCGCCAAATTTGTTGTTTACATCTCCTTTGCACCATTGGTAGTCAGACTCCCATTCATGTTTATACTTTTGAAGCCTTTTTTCTTTCCTTTGCTTTTTTTTGGGGGGCGTGCTGGGCGTGCAAAAACCATCGTCACTTTCACTTTCCATGTTTTTAGTTCAAAAGCAGAAAGTAAACACTTGAATTACTGATAAACGGGCGAAGTTAACGTTGACGATTTTTTTTTTTTATAAAACCTTGCCCCACACTAGGATTTCCTCCTGTATCGTGGGTGCGTTTACAAACACAAATTCTCACTTACACAAACGCCCAGACCCGGAACAACTACCTGTAGATAAAACAAATATTTGCTCCGTGTGGGGATCGAACCCACAACACGTGACGCAGAAGCCGATCGCTCAGCCGCTACGCCAAACGTGTCGTCAGTCGTCGTCAATTGACAATCAACATCAACAATGTCAGGTGACAGACCGAACCACAGAATAGAAACAGAAATGACGTTTCGTTGCATAGCCGTAACTAGGCTTCGTGAGTGCGTTTCGTTCTAAAATTCACAACGCGCCACTACGGGTACGTTCCAATTTAGACGATGTTTATACAAAAAAGTGCAGCAGTCGAGTTAGCAATGTAAATATAGTATTTTTCGTACTATATTATATTTCTATAATATATAGTACAATTGACCACAATATAGTACGATACTATATAATATAGTACAGGTGGCAACCCTAGTAGGTACCTAGTTATTAGGCAGGTAAAATAACAATGAACAACATTAATTACTTATTAAGTAGAAACTCCTTTTTTACAATAGAACAAAAAATGAAGGACCTAGATAGGTAGGTACATACCTACATACTTACAAAGAAAAAGCGGTTCCCAAAATAGGTAGTTAGAGCTAGGTACCTAAGTACTTAGCTTACCCACCAAGTTATTTCGTTAGGTAGTAGGTAAGTACCTACCTACGATCTTTCTTATATTTTCTCGCTTCGTTTGCGCTGTAACAAAAAATACTAAAACATATGCTCCTTCTAAGGAGTGATGGCCATTCGCACGTAATAACTGTCTTAACCAACTCTTTGTCCATCTATAAATCCTTTATGATTAATAATCTTCACAAAAAATCTTTGAAAATTTACAGAAAACTAAACCTTGCTTACACGTAATAAGGACGCCAATTGATTAGTTGTGTCACATAGGCCAATTAATGAAATAGCACATTGTATCGTTTGTATGGCGATAAGTACTAAACTTTTTCGCGTAAGCTGCGATCAATAACTTGTACACACTGAAGGAAATGAAACTTTCACTGTTATGAAATAAGGTTGGTTGTTGCGTGTTTGTAATAGAGTGCTTTCATTCGCTTGTTGCCAAGCGCGTTGCGGGACGAGCACCAAGGGATCGTCAACCTTTTTTTAGGCCAACCTGGTCTAGGACTTTCACCTTTAAATACTGTTCCCGGCGAATTTATACTTCCATATTTTTCTTCAAATACAAAAGTGGGTTAAGTCGTAATATGTTAGTATTACCTACTTTATGAAAGAAGCAGGCTTTTTGTGAAATTGCCTTATTATTATTTTAGGCTAGTGCGGCCGGTAAAATTTTGTCTTATTACCTTGAAATAAAATTATACATGCCCCAGTAAATTTGATAATTTATCAACACCAACTTGAGACACTCAGACAGCAGATAACGACGTTCATTTATTTATCAAACAAAAACAAATCGAAATACCTAATGATAATATTTGCTGGTCTACATAACAATTGTAGTATCATTTCAATCAACAAAGTATTATTAAACTCATTGTAACAGTTATTTCTCACATAAATAATGAAAAAATAAAGAAAAAAGGTTGGCAACTCGTGAACGCCGCCATAAATGCACTCGCTAGCGCAACGGGGCTATTACCTGCACCAAAACTAATTTGACTTATCGTCCAGCGAGCAATACTTTTTGTATTCTACCTTATTTTGTACGCAGTAAGGGCGACGGATGTGTTGATTTCTTTGTGAAGGTCGATGTCGGTTGCGCTGTTACGTTGCTGCGCGAAGACTTAACCGCGTGCGCGGCTGTGTGAGGGTATGTTCGTGTCGGTGTGCTGTAGTTTGCACTTGTGTGCGTCGGTACACTGCTTCGGTCACGTAGGCTCGTTTAGCGTGCTGTCACTAAGGAGTTTTTAGGACGTTTTTATGTGTATTCTGCTTTTCTTTGTTTGGAAAGCACAATTTTGATGTTTTCCTTTGATTTTCTTATTGAATTTAAGTGTTATGTAACAAAATCATTTGTATAGAATACTGCTAAGTGTGCAATGCCTATTACTCGGTAAATTGTAATCATAACAATATAGACAAATGAAAACATGAATTATCTAAAACAATAACCATTTTCGATAATATCATCCAACCATGCATTATTTATCTATCAAAATAATGATAAATGATGAGCCACTTTCTACCGAAAATGTCCGCTTTGCTCCGTGTCAACTGCACATAGCAACAGTTCGCGTCAGCTGTGGCGGAGTTTGCCGAGTGGTGTCGGAGATAGCCGAGCGCGCACGATTGATTGGCCGATACCCTGTGAAAGTACTGTTTACTTGTGAAGCTAGCATAGGACTGAATTCGATGACTTAAGTATACATTTCTATGCATAGGTACTTATTATATTATGTAGGTAGGTACCTATCTAGTACCTACAGTTTTAAAAACTTGGGGCTGACAATAGAAACTTACTTACATGTACCTACCTATACTTATAAAATATGTTTTTTTTTAAAGCTTACTAGCAATGTGAGTCGCACATTACTAGTATTCTTGTTAACCCCTCGTATTAAGCTAAATGCTTGTATTACGAGTGGGTTCACGTCGGTAGTGCAATGGGTGGGGTTCGAACCCGCAACCACATGATCGCAAGTCCGTCACCCTAGCCATTAGACTACCGCCGCGCCGCCCGCTTTGTTGTAGGAGTGCACAGTACACTACTTTCTTTGTTACGACTCAGAAATAGAAAAGAGTAGGTAGGTAGGTACCTACGAATCATGAGAGGTTTCTTTCTTTAGTAGAACATGTAGGCTGATGTAAGGTAAGGAGGTAGGTACCTATCTAAGTAGGTACCTACCTAGGTAGGTATATAAATTATAAATGGGATGGGTTTATATTGCATATAGGTACTTAACCGGTCCAATATTATAGCTCGGTCATAAGGTCTTGAGTTCTATGGTAGGAACGCAAGGAGCGGATTTTTCATGTTATTTTTGGCGGACAATGCCTCCCTACCTTTAAATATAGAAAGTTCTGGTTACTAGGCTAATTTTATTAAATTGTTCTATCAACACTGAAACAGTCAACGACGTTTTTAAGCATACTGCGGTGACCCTAGGGTGTCGCTCAAATCCTAGCCCTTGTTCTATGGAAGTTTAGGTCCCAAGTAAGTAGGTAATGGAGCAATTGGATTTAGCAAAAAAAAAAACACTTCCCAGTTGTCTAATTAAAAAACCGAATAACAATTTGCTCCACTAATCGAACCCAGGACTTACACTCGGAAGCCGCATTTGTGAATGCAAGACCTGTGACTCATACAAGGCAGTGTAATAAAACTGGGTAATAGAAACTGTTTTTCTAAAACAAGAAGTTTGCACTATGATTAATCGGCGTTACAAAAATTATAGTCCGAGAGCCAAGCGTGATAATTTAAACGACGGCGTCATAAAATAGTTACGAGTTTCGAGTAAGTAGGTACCCAATTATTTATTTCTTTTTATTTCGACAGGTTTTAATATGAACTACTAATTAAACGGAAAAGGCTTAAGGGCTATTTTTGTAAAACCGATATGTTTCTGTTCAATCTCTGTTAAGTCCATCCAAAGGTTGCCTGGAAGAGATCGCTGGTCGCGATAAGGCCGCTCATTGTATGTTTTAAATTGTGATTTGTATCCTATCTATATATACATATGTTTTTGGTGTACAATAAAGAGTACATAAATAAATAAATGTTGATAGTGGGATACTTTAATGTGCTAGCAAGGTAGCGAGAGGGGTGAAAGAGGGTGCATTTGTATGTAAAGTTGATGGAGGAACAGATTTACAGTAGGTCCTGATTCACTCACAGTAAAGGGAGATTGACGCGTTCAGTTTGATACAGTGTGATTCCAATTTATGATATAGGTAGATACTTTAAATTTAAATTGGATTTACTTAAATAAAAGGAGAAAGCTATAACAAAAATTGGTTTCTTTCATATGTCAATAAATATAAGTGCTATACTAAGTCATATAGGTAGCTACTTCGTTTAGCTGCACTCGGCTACCGTAACTGTTTCTAGAAGTGCTTAATTCCTATAGTAGGTACTCCTTTATTCAATACAGGTAACTAATAGAATGAGATACCTTCCTATATTGGTCTTTAGATTATTATGACTATTCTTTAATAGGTAAATGGTAATAGGTAAAAGGCCCTAGTAGTTAAAGAATTAAGAACAAGCCTTAGTACTTTTATTAAACAGACCGTTTTCCTCCGTCCTCTTTTTTAACCTATTTGATGATAAATATAGCAGTCGTTTCAGCATTTATTTCAGCATTATGAGCTGAAAAATATTTAATACAATAGATATGGTGTAGAAAGCAATGGTTAATAAAATAATGTTCCTAGATATTAGCTAAGTATTTATTGCAGCATCCAGCAAGCAAGGATACGTCCAGCGGAAGCATAATAATAATATCTCAATACTATTAATAGTAATAATAAACACAATATGGGCAACTAGCTTAATAACCATACTTCAGAAAGCTGTAATAAACAGTAAAAGGCAACTTCCCTTGGAACCTGTTCATGGTTACGGTGCGCCGTCCACTTGCGTGTGCGCACTGCTGTGGCAATGGATAGGCAAGGTGTCGTTGTATTTTCATATCAAAAAATATTTACCAACTAATGTTGTGATGGAAGCACTGATACTATTTTGATAAGCATTAGGTACACCTGTCACAAAAACAAACCTTGGAAAGAAAAGAGGGAAAACTACACAACTAAGCAGAAAGTACCGCAAACAAAAAATATTTATGTAATTTTAGCAACTTAATAGGCAGAAATGTGTTGCCGGGGAGTTTATTGTGCCGTTTCTCCTTGCCAGCAAAAACTCTAGGAGGCGGAGAAGGGCGGACGTTTCGGGACCTGTCTTTAATGTAATACCTAATACTCGATGTTGAATTAGTGGTTTTGACTTTGGGGACATCTATGGCGTTGCCGTGTCTATGGATGCTGGACGCCGGCAGTCACTTCCCTTAAGGTGACCATGTTAGGTTTAAAGGCATTTATTCTCAAAAGACATTAAGTCACTAACATATTTCGTCCGTTTGTTCGTTTGCTCTCTGCTAAACCTATGTAATAAGCTTTTCTTTTTTATTTATACTTCTTGGTAATTTTTTTTATTATTGAGTACCTACTGTGACGAATCATACACTTCAGACTGAGTATTACAAGTATTTATTCATCCAACAGTATGTAATTATCAACAATCACTTATCACTTAATCGCTCAATAATTATTAACAATTATACAACAACAGCACTGGCTTATAAGATATTATGTCTACTGCTCAACGCCTCGGAATAGAATGTCTCAGTACAGTCTGATCTATTACCAGCCGAATGTTCCCCACTCTTAGACGTAGGCAAACACTCAGCTGGGTCAGACCAATCAGAGCGAAGTACACAGTACGCATGATCAATTGATTAATTTAAATACATTAGATTAACTTTAAATTTAGCAATAGTTATAAATTGATTACACAGACAAATTGATAATATAACACCTACTTATATTTGACTAATTTGTAATAAAAAGGGCGTTTAATAACGAATAGTTCAACTACAAGCGCCATCTGTCGCTCGTGATAAGGAAACCTATATAAATGTCTTGTCATTATTTTATAAAATCATTACATTCGGCCATCCGACAACGTGCGATCTCCTGACGCACGTTATCGTAATTCAATAACATAAGTCATACATACAGAAATATTACATGCTTAAACTGTTTGAACAAACACGAATCAAAAATGCAAAATCATTACATTCGGCTATTCATTGATGTCCGACTCCTTCCTATGAAATAGTTTGTCGTTATCATTATTGCTTTCAGAAGATGGGCTACTATTACGATCTGATGAATCTTTATGGTCAGGCGAATTTATATTTATATTTACATTTTTATTGTATTTATTTATATTTTATAAGGTCTAACACGATCAGCGGAAACGACACTCTTAAATGAATCTCTACGTTTGCTAAAACCGGAATTTCAGTGATTTTATATCTGTCATTGCCCAAAACTTCTGTGGTTTTATTAGATCTATGAATTTAAAAAGTTTTATTGCCTTTATTATTATAGTCAGTTCTGGTAACCTTAGTCAAATAACCTTGTTTATAGGTTCTAGGGGTGCTACCGGCATCATAATAGTGTTTTTCGCGACTTTAGTATTAGTACGACCTCATCTCTTACGCTTTGTAACATGTTTTGTATAATGTCAGCTCCAACATCGAACTTATTACTCTAACTATCTCTGAATGTCAAAGTCAAAGTTCTTTATTGCTTCATGTGTAAATATACATAGATCTCTAGTTTGGTAAGTATCAACATGAAACCCCGTTGGGGCACAGCATAGAATACATGGGTACTAACAAGTTAATTACATAATTATAATTTAACAAATTACAATATTAGAAAATAAAATTATAAACTTTTACTTAAAATTAAATAACCATTTAGGTAGTCAATTTACAGAAATTTAAGGTATTGTTATTATTTTGGCAATTGTTTTTTATTGCACAAAGATTTTATTGTTATTAATTATAATTAAATTATCTTTTATTTTTATCTTCAAAGAATTCTTTTAGCGTGTACATGTAATAACATTATTGTAATAGGTGTTTATTTAGTCTGTTTTTAAATACATCGTCATTTAGGACATCTTTTAGTTCTCGAGGTATTTTTATTGTGGTGCCAAATAAAGCCCCTATGGCAGTCTTTTTGGTAGAAGAATTAACTGAATTATTTACACCCCATTGGATTTTGCCAAGACACATTTCCCAATTGCGTTCGTCATTTCCGTCATTATGTTTTGCTAATGCGTTTAAGATGGTTTGGTTATATCTTTCAGTTTGACTTTTTGCCCTGCGACAAACTACAGCGATAGGGACATGTTTAGTGCTATGACTGACGCAAAAGCTCGTGATCAGGTATTATTGGAGATGGTAAGCCAAAGTCATTTTTTTTTTGTTTTCGTGTCTTTTACCGCTTTCACATATATATATTTTGTAAAGCAATCAACTATTGTAATAATTTAGGCATTGCCGTTTTTACTCTTTACAAACGAACCAAGATGGTTTAGGTGAATTGTATGGAATGGGACGCTAACTTTTTCTATAGGATACAATTATTCAGTCTTTTGTCTGGATGCATCATCTTTATTATAAGCGTACCGAATGCACCGAATTTTATCGCCGCAGCCTTGGAAACCAAAAGACAGATTGAATTCTCTCAGTCGTTTTAGAAATGCCTAAATGTCCTATATCATCATGATTATAACGGCATATTTTCCAGCGAGCACTACGAGGGACAACTAGGCGTATTTCATCGTCAATTCTTTATACTCTATGATTTTTAATAACATAATTTTTCCTAATATCTTTAGATTCTTCGTCAGATTCAGGATTAAGAATTTTTAAGTATACGCGAAATGTCTGGATCTACATTTGTAGTGTTAATATCCAATTGTCAGTCTCAATACTTTAACAGAAGACTCGTCTTTAATGTCAGAAGGCAGAGAATGTTATTTCGGCTTAATGCATCGACATGTGTCATACGAATACCGGGTCTATACTTGTTTGGTTAGTATGGTTCGGAGCGTATTATGGTCTATTACAATTTTAAATTCTAATCCCAACAGAAACACAAAACTTCAAATTTCATAAGATTGTAAATGACGCCTTTCAGGTGTCGTCTGCCTACTAAAATAAGCAACCGGCTTAAGTACCCGAAGGCTAGACTACCACTGTACTTTCTCCCACATCTAAGGAACTAACATCTGTGTGCAACTCCGTATCAAGTTTAGGATTGTATAAGGCTAGTGTTGGTCTATTACTCAAACTTTTATTTTAATGCTTGAAATTGATCTTCTACCCAAATGATACTATAGAACTAGCACAATCGGAATCGGATTCTTGTATTATATCATTTCGCAACAAGTCATCAATAAATTCTCGTACCTGTCCTCTCTCGAAGTGCGATAAGCGATAGGGTCTATGTGTGACAGGTCTATCATTAAGCAAGTCTATCTTCATTTTAATAGAGTTATTACAACCTATCTCGCTCAAGTTAAATGCAAAAAATTCACGATACGACTGCGATAATGCATAGGTAAGGCTTATCCATTTGCCAACTTGAGGGACCGACTTTGATTTCAGACTTTATCAAAGGAGCCAAGTCAGTAATATCTCTCGTGATTTTGTTAGAGCATATAATTCTTTTTTTCTTACAAAAGGCATCGCTTTTGCAATTAGAGCATCGCAATGCAACGAATCTTGGGAAAAATTCTTTGGGAAAATTCAGGGTTCGATTAGCTAAATTTGATAATAAGGTGACATTTACCCATGCTTAGACGATATGTGCCTTGAGGTAAGTTATATTCTTTGCCAAGTTTATTACTATTATAACCTTCTATATAAACATTCCCTGGATAAGAAGAACCTAAATCCGAAACTTCAACTAATTCCGATTTGTTTCCGGCTAATTGAATGAAATCCGATAAGGTAAGCTTTAAGGGGCCCAAATCATTGGTTTGCTGCGAAGCTCAGGACTTAAAAATTTTATCCAATGAGTAACGCAGTCTGCATAAACCCATAATTAACCATAAGTAGGTACTTCTACATTCGATTCGATTTCATCAATCCTAAGAACGTACTATATACGGGTGTCACTACCAAAACCTTTGACTATAGGTAATCTCGACACAGTTTTCACGGGGTCAAGGCTGTTTGCATCATATTCACGCATTACATAAGTCAAAAGTCAAATCATCCATTTCAAATAAACCAATAATACAGGTACTTTTGAATTGCCAAAACTAGGCGCACGGTTCCAAATAGTGGGTCCTACTATACCCAATCTTAATAATTTATCAATCCCAACGAAAACTCGATTATTTACCAGTTTGTAAAACTTGTTATTACTGTTACTGTGTGTAGAAGTTGTAAGGACTTTACGTTCTATTTCATCGCTTGACTTTGGGTCTATTCATGGAATTAACGGTGTCGGTTTGCAATTTTCGTTCTAGCGCCCTGTCACACTTTAGACGCTTGTCAAGGGACTTGGGACATCTGGTGTAAGAGTGTTCTTTACGACGACAATTAAAACAAATAATTGGAGGTATCATTTGAAGTCGAAGGCGAGGTATAATCATGAGTTCATGACGCTTTCTATTTGTAGAAATAGGTTCTAACTAGGTATGCTGAGAACTGAGAATATGTAGCGAGTCTTTCCGGTTCATTACAATTTAAAGCTTGAGCTCCATTTCTAATGGATTTATCATAAATGCCGTGAGTTGCACAACCTACAGCCTTTTTATCACTAATATCATATCAGCTTGTATATCAGCATCAATTTATCATAAAAATATTCACGTAAACTTTCATTACTTCATGTTGTACCTTTTCATTTTGACACACATTATTGTAACTCGTAACATCCTAATTATATATGAAAACAATAAAGATTTGAATTTGAATTTGTACGTACCAATATTTCTTTACCTTTCCTTTTTTTTTGCTAGCCCGACAAGTTTTTGTCGGGCAAAATGTATGGTCTGCTTCTCGTCCCATTCATATATTACACACTTACCTTTCATAAACAACCTTCAATACTCTGAGATTTACTGGAGGGATTGAACTTCGGTATAACATTTGGTAAATGGTTGTACGACTAAACTGGCGGCTCTTCGTCTGGAGTATGCATTCATTGGTTTCATCATCATTCATTGGTATCATCAGATTCCATGGCCTCAAAACATAAAAATGTATAAGTATTGTTTCAATTTGACACTAACAAGTTAAAAACTCCTTTTTTTCTATTATTATTAAATTCATTTAATATTACTAAAATATCTACTCGAACTGGTTAAAATTAATAGCTCCATAAATTCAAAGTTATGCATGAAAAGATCAATCAAAAATATACGTCTTCCAATAAATGTTTCCCATTTCCAATTTATAAAATTAATAGAGGGTATATACACAACTATCTGCAACGCACTTAGTCGCATAATAATTCTTTTAATTGTTCTCTTAGTATAAATCATGCTTTACTTACGCGTCTGAGGATAGTTCCGTTCCTATTGGGCACACTTGGCCCAAAACTTTTGACTCACTTGGCCAAAATAACTTTAAGCACACTTGGCTTACTATCTTTAAGCACACTTGGCTTAATAGGCGTACATAGCCTCTAGTAGCTAGAGCACACTTGGCTTCCTATTGTAGGTACACATAACTCCTATTCCTACTGGTATACTAAAACTACTTTATACTTCTTTAGTGGAATCTATTTTGGATTATGCTCTTGATTGCTACGGCCTCACATTTAAAAACCTATATAGATAAACTGGAGAATATCCAAATAAGATTTATAAAACTGCGTGTAAATAAAAAAATAAAATAACTTATAGATACCCTACCATAAAACATTAATTGTGCACTCCATTACTAATTATGTACCTACCTACATGTTATTAAGACTAAAATTGATCCCACAGTCAAACTGTTTGTACAGTTTTGTGGGACTTATATTACTTCGTAAGACCTAATATGTACCTCATAAAAATTAAATAAATAAAATAAAAATAATTAACCTCTAACAATCTAAGCACACGTGGCTCAATAGGCATACATAGCCTCTAGTAACTCAAGCACACTTGGCTTCTTATTGTAGGCACACATAACCTCTAACAATCTAAGCACACATGGCTCAATAGGCATACATAGCCTCTAGTAACTCGAGCACACTTGGCTTCCTATTGTAGGCACACATAACCTCTAACAATCTAAGCACACATGGCTCAATAGGCATACATAGCCTCTAGTAACTCAAGCACACTTGGCTTTCTATTGTAGGCACACATAACCTCTAGACATACGTCACTCAACATTACTATATCTGTGGATTTTCTTGTAGGCATATCCCACTTCTGAAATGTGACGAATCATACACTTCAGACTGAGTATTACAAGTATTTATTCATCCAACAGTATGTAATTATCAACAATCACTTATCACTTAATCGCTCAATAATTATTAACAATTATACAACAACAGCACTGGCTTATAAGATATTATGTCTACTGCTCAACGCCTCGGAATAGAATGTCTCAGTACAGTCTGATCTATTACCAGCCGAATGTTCCCCACTCTTAGACGTAGGCAAACACTCAGCTGGGTCAGACCAATCAGAGCGAAGTACACAGTACGCATGATCAATTGATTAATTTAAATACATTAGATTAACTTTAAATTTAGCAATAGTTATAAATTGATTACACAGACAAATTGATAATATAACACCTACTTATATTTGACTAATTTGTAATAAAAAGGGCGTTTAATAACGAATAGTTCAACTACAAGCGCCATCTGTCGCTCGTGATAAGGAAACCTATATAAATGTCTTGTCATTATTTTATAAAATCATTACACTACTTAACTACTTATTATTAAATTTTTCATAAATAATATGTTTACAGTCAGTATCACATATTATAAATGTAAGTAGGTACTATGTACATGTATACAACGGTGTGCGCCCGCGACGGTAGCCACCTAACGACAGCATGAGGCCGGCCGATTGGAACTGCAATTAGTAAGCCTGTCTTTTGTTGTTTTATTTTTATTATGTGTGACTTGCAGTGTTACCTGCGCTGATTTAGTTTTTATCAATCTCGTGGGATTTCCTAATCCTTTCTTAGGCGCCTGGACTCCATAAGGATTCCTACCTGACGTATTTTTAGTTTGTAAGCTTTATAATTTCTAATTTTTCATGATTACTCACTAAGTGGTATTTAGCTTTTGAAAAACAATCGTCTAAGCAAGCAAGGAAGTAGTCAAGATTCTACTCGTATTTATGGTTTTTATATTTATGAAAACCAACAGCTAAATATAGTATCTAACAAAAAAGTTCCATAATTAAATGACTAGGGTTTACGAATAGCAAAAAAATATTAAAGGAATTTATGCCTCAACTAGGAAAACATTCGATATTACTATATTTTAAGTGTAAGAAGCAAAGAAGTGATTTGAGATTATGTCACAACTGCAGAGAACAACTTGCCTAACATCACATATAAATATTCCTTTCAATAAGCTCGAGACTAGAGATTACAGCACGAATCGCCGGAGCCGGTTCTCTTGACCGTCTCCATACCTTTTACGATAATACGGACCACCAATCTGGAACCAGTTTGAGTCTATAGTTCTATACGATGCACGTATGCCCGGTAGCCGCTGCGCTCACCAAGCCCACACTATTAATAATAGGTACATACTACTAACCTTTTGTTTAAAAATGGCAGTGAATGTTAATCTGTGACTTAGATACTATTTCTAAGCAAACAGTAGCTCAATATTGCAGACTTTTACAGGAATTGTTTTGGTTTTTACTGTTAAACTGATATTAGGCAGTAAAAAACTAATTTAGGTTAGGGATTAATTACCTGGCTGCTGATGCTAACTCCAGATTATGTCTTTGTATTAAACTCTAATGAATTTAAATTGATTATAATCATCGATATTTTAAGCATTATAATGCAAAAAAGTTAATCCATCGTTTTGTTTAAGGCATAACAAAATTGTATTCTAACAGGATAATAAACGGTACTAATTTAAGGGATTAAGGACAGTTATGCCTGACTGTTTCTAACCTCGGATTATCTAGTTAGTTCTACGACCAACGCCTAATCATAAAATACAATAACTTATGTACCTATTACGTGTTGTTTATAGTACCTAGTTATTGCTAGGTCCATTTATATTCACTTACAAGGCATAACAAAAACAAATGAAACACCATCAAACAAAGACAGGAAGGTACTGAACAATTTTTCAGCAAACGATTCCAAAGTCAGATAAACCTTTTCAAATAAAAACTCCTAAATCACGGTGCATTGTTCTCAAAATTAACTGGAACAACTTTCACTCGCCATTAAAACAATGGGTAGCGAAATCGACTAGAAAACACCATGGAGCATAGAGACCGACACAGCCCATACGGTTGTTAAACACGAGAGAAGAAAAAGCACAAAATATTGACAACTATAGATAGGTTCTGCACCTTGACCACACATTTTATTTCCATAATATTTTACCCTAGTCCACGTCTTTGATGCAGCTACATCTCCAGTTCTACTCAATCGATGGCAATGAAAAAACCTTAACTGCTGGCATCGAAATCCACTCGGCTGGTTCTACATAAAGTGCAGACAAACAGGCCGACATGGCGACAGAACATTAAATGGTTGATTATGCTTCCATTTCATAGAAAGACGTAGAATTACATACCAAAAGATCGCCCTGAATTTATAATTTAAGTAGAGATAAAATCCTCTGCTACGTTACCACATAACTCTTTGGAACCACAAAAAGTATGTGAGCTCGGCCTGTTATCTGACTGGTCACCATAAAAGTTTATGGTGTATATTCAACCCACGTTGCGATGGGACCGGCCAGAGAGCGATGATAAATAAAATAAATCTCACATTCTATGCGGTAAAGGGTTCCTCTATTGTCTTTGTGCTATTGTCTGGGAGACAGTATTATTATTTTACGACATGTTGGTAATAGTGATAAGTTTTCATTGAGAGTAAGTTCCTGTGAAAGTGTTTAAAGTAAATAGTGTGTAAATAGGTTTACATATAGGTACGTACGATAAAATAAAATTATACCTATATGTGTATACGCATCTATGTTCTTTAATCGTAAACAAATTTTATTTCACATTTTATTTTTTTGTAGAACAAAGTATATAGCAATAAAAGAGAATATTAAACAAATTTTAAACGGCAGCGCAATAAAAAAATTAAAAGTAAATTGTTTTATTTGCCGCATTTGAAATTACGACATCCGTCATTTTATTAAATAAGGAAACGATGTTACATGATATAAAAGTAATATGTATACACATGTAGTTCTATCATTACCCATTAATCTAGTTTAGTGGAAATGCAATACCCGCATTTGCCAGAGGACCTCTGATAAACAAAAAAATAGCTGTTTTCTACGAAAATTGTTCGCACCAACCCGTGTCTCAAATCGTGTACTATAATAAAATAATGTACGCTTCTTTTATTTGTCTTCATACAGTACACTAGTACTTCTGGTACAGTCACTTGGGTAAGACATTTAAAAAAAATACCTGAGGCAATACTAACTTTTCGCAGTATGTTAATAACCACTTCCCGGGGCCACTTACCATCTTTTGACACAAAAAGTAATGTATTTCTGTTAAATTGTATGCTTCCTGCCTTTTGAAGAGCACAACAAAAAAATATTTGTAGCTGTAAATGAACACCGCTCTCCGTTTTGGCAACATATGTCGAAATTCGGAAACAATTGAGCTAAAATTAGGACAACCACAGGTTTGTATTTCAAATGTTTGTGTCAAATCTGTGTTTTTGAAATATTATTATAATTCAAGTATAATTGCTACTATGGAACTTCCCACATTTATTTTACATTGTATTCACCATAGATGAGGTATTATTATTGGTTTTGGGACTCCTATACTATAAACGCCCTATGATTTCGTCATCTATCTCAGACGCAGTGGCAATAAATTATGACCTTTAAGTCTTTCGCCATAAGGTTCACGAAGTAATTGCAGCTCTATACCTTGCAGGGGTGCTCACCGTTCCGGCGATGATTACGTCATAATTTTGCCCCTTTTTTAGGGAAGAGACAGAGAGGTGAATATACAACAGATATTGCTTGCTCGCTCTAAACATGGAAAAGTACTGAAGTTCTTTGTTCGTGACGGGTTGGGAGTCAGGTTTTTGAGAAATGGATTAAATTGCATCACACATTTGATTCTTGTTATTTCTTTGTGCTTTCATCATTGAGAGTACTAGGTATGTTATTATATAAACGTCCATAATCTCACAAGCAGCTTGTGCTTGTGAGATTATGGAAATTTCGGGATGGGTTTACCTCGTAAAGTGTAACATGGACAAAGAAAGTAATGTAATCAATATTCCTTTTCCCTTTGTCGAACAGACCCACGTCGGACGGTTTATGGCTAGTTATAAAGTATGGGACATATTGACGCGTAGATTTTTTATTGAATTCGTCGTGAATCGTGAAATTTATAGAGAAAATGTAAGAAGGAGATAAAACCGGCTTGTTCACAGATGTATGGAGCTGTGAGCTGTGGGGGCCGGTGGGCGTCTTATATAGAATGTGTGTGAGATGGGACGAGATAGATCGGACCTAGCGACCCGATGTGGGAGAGGTACAATATACCTATGTATTACTCGCTAGGGATGATTCTACCTTACTAACTGTACTCACACGCTCCTTATTCTTAAATGGGGCCGAAATGTACACCGTTATAGTACTTACTGGGAATCGAACAAAGCTACCAACGCTAATATAATTTCAAAACAACGGTAAAAGCTCCCTAAGCTGTATCTAAAGTCACAAAGTTTGATGCCCGAGCCAATCGAAGTGGTTTCAAACTATTTAAAGTTATCTGTTTAGTTATCAGTAATTGGTTCTGTGGTGAGATTGATAGTATTGTGTTTCGGTCCGGAAGACCCGGCCCAGGGCTCAGGTCTTTTGAAGGTGGTCTATTGGAAGATCAAAGCGATAAGGACTAAAGATCGGAACGTTTTGTATAAGAAAACCATTCAAGCGAGTAAACATTAGCTAGTCCCTGACTTTATTTACTAACTAGTTTTTGCTAACGGTTTCATTCACATACCAGGTTTTTTTTAAGATACAAGGCAAGGGTATGCTTATGTCCGTCTCCGTGGTCCAATTTATCTCTTTACCAAAATTCATCTTGAAGCGGTTTAAGCGTGAAAAAGTAACAGACGAACAGACAAAGTTACTTTCGCATTTATATTATCTTCCACATTAGCCTAGTGGTCCCGATCGCGACTGCTACGCTAGAGGGTATACATTCGATTTCCAGGTCGAGCAGTGTTATTGGGTTTTTCTCTAAAATTCTCAGTAGCAGCTCGGAGTTTGGAATTTTTGCCCCGTTAATGGCAATAGGCTCGCCCCCTATTACATGGGACCTAAACATACCGGCGAACTGTGGGTGTACCTACAATAATAGGGGACCTACGGAGTACAAGCGTATGGTAATTTCTACTTATTAGTACCTATGAATATGGATAGGCAGGTATTTCATAGATATTGATCTTTGATTGCAAGATTTACTGATTATGTTGTGTGCATAATAAATTAATAACTGTGTCATTCGGTAGGCTTATGGCACAGTATAAATATTTTGTAGTATACCTATTTATACTGTGCTTATGGGTAAATAGGTAAGTAAATGAGTGCCGACAAGGCAAGCGTGTGACGGTTACAATTATAAGGATTGATGGGTGAAGGAAACGTGACAGCAGGGTTGTTGACTGGTGTTTGATTGACTAAAAAATAACAGTATTCGTGAAAAATATAGGCACCTAATTAGAATACTGAAAAAAATTAACTCCTTTAGCAAAGTACTAACGTTTAAAGTTTTTGGTGGAGATTGAGAGAGGACGCTGTCCCTTCCCCGCCGTGAGTTGTAACGTCACAACTCAATTTAGTAGGTAAGCTCTCTGTCTATAATAAAATTATGCTTTGTAACTTCGACTCTATTTATGGAAAACATTTTAAAAATAATCAGATTACAACGCTATTAACCGCCATCCAATGTTAAAATTTTAGTAGATTGAATTTTAGTTATACCAATTATATAATCTAACGAGTATGAATAATTAGTAATGTGATTAAGTAGTACCTATGCCTGGATTTGAATAAATACAAATTCCACTACACGGGAATCAGGGTAATGCTAGAAGTTTATCGTAAAAAACTCATTTTGTAAGAATCAATTTATTAAGAATTTATGAAACATACTTAACAGTCTAAATGTTAATTAAAACAAATATTCATTATAATTACAATTATCACAATTAGGTACTTAATAATCTAAAAGAACAGTGAAAACTGTTTGTTTTTACAAAACATTTTCTGTTGTAAGTATACAAACAAATTACCGCAACTTGATCGTAACATGCAATGCCAGTGCCGTGGCCGACGTGAGATTTCAAGTTTAAGATTTTTAGGTGCAGCAGAATAAGATGTATAACCCGTTTCCTACAAGTGCCTTAGACTTACAAAATCGTGAATTGATTTGCAATAAAATAATCATCAGAGTCGTTGTGTTCGACCTCATAATTTTTTTTTTTTAAATATTTTTCACCACTGGTCGTTCGTATTTTTTTTACATTATAAGACGATTTTATAAGCCTATAGTAATGAATATCACGTAGAGGTTCTACTTGCTAATTATTGAAGGCGACTCTGTAGAAAACCGATCATTATTAATGAGCAAAGTTAAAGTTGCCCATTTATAATTATGGAATGATAAAATATGCAGAATAAGAATTTACGTAGTCGTGCTAAGTACAGCTAAAAAATTATATTAAAAAGTAAGGGGAAGGCTATTGCTTCGGAGTGGGACAATTTAGGCTAGGTATATCTGATACACAGGCTGTCTATAAAACATATTAATTTTCTGACAAATTGTTCCATTACCTACGACAGAATTACAATAATAAATGTGAATACGAGTATAACTTTGTAAGTATGTAAAGAAATTAATTATCATTGGCATTATAAAATTATTTTTAAAAAGTGAACCCAAGCTACCCAGGCTTCACATTCTTGGTCTGTAACATCTATGAGAAACATGAATGGTTAGCAGATCAACGGTTTTGATTAGTCTTATATTTGCGTGGAGTGAAACTGACAGAAGCAACTAGTGCAGAATCCGGGCGTGCCCTCGCACCCCACACATTCAAACTGAGTTCCTGTTCTCTTCTTCATCTTCTTGCACATGACACACTCCTTCCTTACTACCTCATTAACCTCTCGTTCAATATTGCCATATTTATCAGTCCTGTACCGGTGTTTTACTTTAGTGATCTTCGTAAGGGCATGCGACTGCTGCAGCGTTCTCGGAGGAGCATCTTCTTGCTCAGGCAACATTGCCCTTAGTATCGCCACCCTAAAATCGTAATACAGTATTTTTTTCTTTCCAGAATGGTTGTTGAACAGTTGATGAGCATTGCCCACATATATCTGCAGGAAGTGGATGAACAGCTTCTTGTACCAACGTAACGACTTGTTGCCGCACGGATAGTACGACATTAACTGGTGCTGCAGATCCGTCGCTGTCATGAACTTACTATAATTTGTGAGAGCTTTGGGTTTAGCCGACACTATTCCATACTTTAAAATCACTTTTTGGAGCTGGTCGTCGAATTCCGTAGAAATATACAGCACTGATTTATTATTATCGACCCATTTTCCAATGTGTACACCATCCCGGAAGAAAGACTGATTGTTTTGCTTTGACAAATTGCATGCTGTCTTTTCAAACATATTTTCTTTTGAGTGTTTACTCAAAGTTCCAGTGCAATATGTCTGTAGCTCCAATAAGTAGGTTGCTAATTTCCATGAGCTGAAGCATTTGTCCATGTATACAGCGTGGCCATTGCCCTGATAGTGTTCAAGTAATTCCTTTACTATTTCTACGGCTTTAACTTTGAGGTTGTTTTGGTTAACGTTACCAGAATAAACTTGGCATTTGATCACAGTCCCATTTGGTTCCATAAGCATATACACATTGATTCCATCCTTTTGACGACGATGGTCTATGTACTCCAGCCGCACCATCTGGCCACGCCAGCAGACCATTGACTTGGTAAGAATCAGCTCCTTCCCGGGATAATAGATTTCAGTCATCTTTGTATTAAAATTGTTGATTATATATTGGATTTTATTAATTTTGCTCCGAGCTGGATGAAAAGACGGAGGAGGCCCGAAATGAAGGCAATTTAATATGAGCAAGAAGCGATTCTTACTCATATATTTGGAAAAACAGGTCAAATTAAATAGATAATCTTGCTTCCAATAATCCTCGAGTCTGGTCGTTCTTAACGTGCCGGTGTGGATAATTAGTCCCAGGAACGTGATCATTTCTTCATGGGTTACGTCTGTCCAAGATTTAAACCTAGATTTCAAATGAATCGATGACTTGTTACGGATACGAGCGGCGTACTTATTTGTTTCTTGTACTATTGTATCTACTAGTTCGTCGTTAAGAAACAGTCGGAATGCGTCATACGGCGTTTGAGGTGGTGTAACACGTAGTTCTCTTTTCTTAGTAAATTTCAGTTTAATCATATTCGTTGGGTCGAAGGTCCATTCTGGTGTAGGTGGCCGATCATATGATTTTTTATTCCTATCAGCATCGTTGAGTATATCAGCAGCTTCGTTCTTACTTTCGAAAGGGTCATCAGAATCGCTGAAGTATTCATATTCTGAATCAATCTCATTGTTATTATAACCTCTTAAGTCACCGTCAGACGAATCATCGTCGCGACTAAGTTTATTTTCTAAGTGATACATTCGTTTTGATGTTGGGTTCGACGTTTTCTTTACACGTTTATTTGGCGGGCCGCTCACAGGGCTATGGTTGGGATGAACGATGGAGGCACCCAAATCATCTACATTAGAGGGACCAGGGTTGTCTGTGCAATCTATCCACGCAGATAGTTCCGGTGGAGCCACCGAGAGAAAGGCTTCATCTTGCTCTAGTTTTATAATTTTGAATGGAACCGGATCATCATAATCTGATAATTCGAATTGGATTGTCTTATGTGACTTTGGACTGTCCGTATCTAAAATCTCCTGTTTAATATCAGAGGTGTCTATGTTATCCATATCCATAATGAAGAGGTTGGCGATAATGGCGGCACCTAGTAGGTAACAATGTTATTTCGATAACGCGGACGCCAATGCACAAACGCGTGTCCAAGGTTAACGGTGGGCGCGAGGAGTACACGTCTCGCCTCAGTTGCGCGGGCGCTCGCGTCGACAGCGGGCGGCGGACTGCGGCAGAGTGGGGCTGCCGGTGCCGGGCGCCGGGTACACGGCGCGTCGCAGTGCGCGCGGCTGTTCACACGCGGTCACGCGCACACATCTAATGAATACGAATAACAACTACCTATTGATGAGTACTTACATACCTATATTATTTGATTGCAAATAGGTAGAAAGAAAGAAAGAAAGAAAGAAGAAAGAAACACATTTATTTTATCCTATCTACCTACTTACCTACCTACAATCTTTAGTTTTACACCCAGATTCGTTTTCATAAGTTGCTTGAAATTCGTACCTACCTAAAGATGTGATAGGTTTTTTATTAGACATGGTATGGTACTTACTCAACTGTTTGACAATAAACTAGCTAAGTGTAGCATAAAAGTGCCTATTTTATATGTATGTATAGGTACCTATTATGGTTACACCTACGTAGAATTAACAACAAAATAACATCCATTAAGTAGGACCTATTTGCAGTTGCACCCTATGAATTCAAGATCAATCTTACACATAGGCTTGCTTTTACGCTTTTTAGCGGAAAGTTACAAAAACATTAAGTAAGTAGGTAGGTACATACTTTTTTTACATTTTTTTTTGTAGTAGGTTTTTTTGGGATTCATTTAAATGACATGTGTTAAGTATTGTAGGTACTTAACTTGTCATTTAATGATCAAATCTGTAAAACGTAGTTTTATTTCAATGTCTAATAGGTACCTACCTATTCGCGTATGTGTCAGAAACCAGTAGGTATTACTGTAGGTAGGTACTTACTTACAATTAGTTATTCTTATGTTGGTATGTACCTACCTATTTTACATTAAAATGAATCCTACACTCATAACTTGGGCCACACAACCTGCGATCGTCGGATGTTTATCGACTACGCGCCGACACGGACACTGCGGTAGTGATTAATAGGTACTAGGAACTTACTTCAAATTGTGTCAAAGTTATCAAAGTAGATAGTTCTATTAACTTTATAATTTTTAGTTATTTTAGTAAAGGAAAATTTCAATTGCGGGCAGGATTCGAACCTGCGTCTCCTGGTTGGATACACCAGACGCTCTGACCTCTAATTTACCGTGAACCCCACCCACCTGATTGAAATTTGCCTTCACATTCTGAATATGTAAGAATTTTATGTAAGTACCTAGGTAGGTAGGTAGGTATATTTATTTTCTTGTTAATTTGTTATCTATTATGTACCTACCTACTTAACTGTAGTTTCTATTTATTTTTAATTGTAGGTAGGTACTTATAAGAAAGTAGGTACTTACCTACTTTTAATGTTTCTTATAAGTAGTAAATACTCATAAGTAGGTAGGTAGGTAGGTAGGTATCTACTTTCCTAATAAAATACTCTAGACCCGTTGGTTCTTAATTGTAATAACTCATTCGGTAAAAAGAACAAACAAATGGTTTAGTTCAGGTACTTTAAGTATGTACCTACTTACTTGAGTATAATTTCCAGGCCCTGTGATGTTGTCACCTCAATAAGACGCTATTGTAATGCCGAGTCGCTATTGCTATACTAGTGTGTGTATGGACCAGCCACTGCCATGCCTGCCCCACTGCCGCGCTGCCGCTCCTGCCCGCTGCCGCCGTCACTGCGACGCCGTGTGCCCTGCTCCCCCGCTACCTCAGTCTGACGCGTCCCGTCGTAACGTGTGCATGTGTCCGCGTTGATTGTGTATAGTTCTCGCGCCGTCGCGCGCGCGCCGATAACCTTGAACACACGTACTTACGCATCGCTTGTTATTACTCCGAAACTCTTCATGATGGAAAACAAAAACCTTTCTGAAATAATGCCTGGGAGTTTAAGAATGGATAGTGAAGTGTCATTATCAACATTTGAATTAGAGCTATCGGAATATGGTAATTCGGTTCCTTTCAAAGTTATAAAACTAGAGCAAGATGCCGATGCACCGGACATGTTCCTAATGGCTTTACCGGAGAGCTCTTCAGGTAAGGATCATGCAGATACATCCAAACTATCTAATGATGTTCCTCTGGATAAACGCGTAAGAACCTCGTTAAAAGGAAGACATCGGTTTAAATATGAAATAAGTAGCGAAGAAGGCTCATCTGAAAGCGATATGGAAGTTGATATGATGAACAGTGAAAATGATTCAGAAAGTGAAGACATTAGCGACTCTGATGACCATATCGAGCCTAAGGATGGAAATGAAATTAATCCTGATGTACTCGACCATGCCGATGGGTATAAAAAAATACCTAATCGGCCCCCTACCCCAGAATGGACTTCGGACCCAACACCTATGAAAAAAATTGAATTTACCAAGAAACAAGGACTATGTATAGCACCACCTCAAACTCCATATGAGGCTTTCCGCTGGTTTCTTAACGACGAGATAATTGAAACAATAGTACGAGAAACAAATAAAAATGCTGCTCGTTTGTGTAACAAACCATCGATTGCTCCAAAATCTAGATTTAGAGCTTGGAAGGATGTGAATCGTGAAGAAATTGTCACTTTCCTAGCTCTGCTTATCCACACTGGCACGTTTAGGATGAACAGAATTGGAGATTATTGGAAGAAAGAGTATCTGTTCAACTGGACGTGTTTTTCCCAATATATGAAGCGGAATCGCTTTATGTTAATATTTAATTGCCTCAGTTTCGGATCTTCCACCAATTCTCGGGATGTTATTGGTAAATTCCGCCCAATAGTCCAAAACTTTAATAAAGTAATGACTGAAATCTATAGTCCAGGGAAGGAGCTATTTCTTGCCAATCCGATGGTCCTCTGGTATGGTCGGCTGGTGCGACAGGAGCATAGAAATTATAGTCGTCGTGCTGATATTATCCACCTATACATGCTTGCGGAATCGAATGGCGTAGTGATAAAATACCAGGTGTATGCTGGTGACTATAATATAAATAATTTAAGGATTACTAGCGGACAAATAGTAAACGAGCTACTTGAAGGTTATTTGGGCTATGGTCATGCCGTATACATGAACCGATGTTATAGCTCATGGAAATTGGCAGCCCAGTTACTGCATCAACATACCTACTGCACAGGAATTCTAAGTAAAAATAGTAGAGATAATCTATTTACAGAAACAGCTTCCGACTTGTCAAAGCAAAGTAATCGCTCATTATTTTTAGACGGTGTGCATATTGGAAAATGGATGCATAATAAACCAGTTTTTTATATTTCTACGGAATTCAATGACCAGTGCAAACAAGTGACTGAGAAAGATGGGACAAAGACAACTAAACCTAAAGCAATTGTAAATTATAGTAAGCATATGATAGACTCGGAGATACAAGAACAGTTCATGTCGTACTATCCGTGCAGCAGGAAGTTACTGCGATGGAACAAGAAGATGTTCATTCACTCCCTGCAGATATATATGAACAATGCCTATCATCTGTACAACAACTACTCGGCCAAGGAGGAGCTGTCTTTTTACGACTTTAGAGTCGCGGTACTGAAGGCGATGTTGCCGGAGCCAAGCCCTATAGCGGAGCCGGCAGTCTCAGCGAAGCACATGCTCACGAAGATTACAAAAATGAGAACCCGGATAAAGACGGATAAACATGGTCAGGTACATCACGTTAGCGAGAGGGTAAGGAAGACCTGTGTAGTATGCAGGCAGATGAAACTGAAGAACTCTACTGTGTTTGAATGCCAGGGCTGCAAGGGCTCGCCGGGATTCTGCACCAGATGCTTCTGCCAGTTCCACTCGGATATTCCGTCCACACACACAAGCTAACAATTGTGTATCCATTTTGACAGAAAGAGCTGTAAACAAATAATACGAATATCTTACTTGTGATTATTGCGTGTAGCGTCAAATAAATATTTTTTAGCGGCCTACTCGCATCATTGTTAATGATTATTGTATAAAATGTTATGCTTGTAATGTTAGGTTGTTACTGAGAATTTCTCTCAATCGCATCTGGAACCGCCTCACGCTCGCCTCGGCCACTGCGCTTGCGACAGATATAGGCACGATTTTAATGTAAACTTTTATAAGTACCTACTAAGTTTTTATAATGTGATTATTTCATTGATATCTTTGTATTAAACTTATATATATTTTTTGGATCTTTAACCGACTTATTTTTTTTCTAGTTAGCTTGTATTATCCCAGTCCTGGGCAAAGGCCTCCCCCCATTGTTTCCACTCTTCTCGTTAAGAACTGACCTATTATTTCTCGTTAATCAAAGTTTTTAGGTGATCTTACATTTTTTTATTGTAAGTAAGCAGGTTGCATAGTAACTTCATACACATACCATTATGCCTTTATTCCCCGAAGGGTTAGCCAGAGGCGTACTAATATGGTGAACATTACACAGTTCGCAGGTATGTTTAGGTCCCATGTAATAAGGGGCGAGCCTATTGCCATTAGCCGGGCACAAATCCAGACTCCGAGCTGCTACTGAGAATTTCATAGAAAAACCTAATAACACTGCTCGACCTGGGGATCGAACCCACGACCTCTAGCGTAGCAGTGGCGCTTGGGACCACTAGACTCATGAGGCAGTCTTTAAAATCTTTGTGAATTGAAATTGATACTAGGTACTGTAATGATTTTATAAAATAATGACAAGACATTTATATAGGTTTCCTTATCCCGAGCGACAGATGGCGCTTGTAGTTAAACTATTCGTTATTAAACGCCCTTTTTATTACAAATTAGTCAAATATAAGTAGGTGTTATATTATCAATTTGTCTGTGTAATCAATTTATAACTATTGCTAAATTTAAAGTTAATCTCATGTATTTAAATTAATCAATTGATCATGCGTACTGTGTACTTCGCTCTGATTGGTCTAACCCAGCTGAGTGTTTGCCTACGTCTAAGAGTGGGGAACATTCGGCTGGTAATAGATCAATCTGTACTGAGACATTCTATTCCGAGGCGTTGAGCAGTAGACATAATATCTTATAAGCCAGTGCTGTTGTTGTATAATTGTTAATAATTATTGAGCGATTAAGTGATAAGTGATTGTTGATAATTACATACTGTTGGATGAATAAATACTTGTAATACTCAGTCTGAAGTGTATGATTCGTCACATTTCAGAAGTGGGATATGCCTACAAGAAAATCCACAGATACAGTAATGTTGAGTGACGTATGTCTAGAGGTTATGTGTGCCTACAATAGAAAGCTAAGTGTGCTTGAGTTACTAGAGGCTATGTATGCCTATTGAGCCATGTGTGCTTAGAATGTTAGAGGTTATGTGTGCCTACAATAGGAAGCCAAGTGTGCTCGAGTTACTAGAGGCTATGTATGCCTAGGTATTGAGCCATGTGTGCTTAGATTGTTAGAGGTTATGTGTGACTACAATAGGAAGCCAAGTGTGCTTGAGTTACTAGAGGCTATGCATGCCTATTGAGGCATGTGTGCTTAGATTGTTAGAAGCTATGTATGCCTATTGAGCCACGTGTGCTTAGATTGTTAGAGGTTAATTATTTTTATTTTATTTATTTAATTTTTATGAGGTACATATTAGGTCTTACGAAGTAATATAAGCCCCACAAAACTGTACAAACAGTTTGACTGTGGGATCAATTTTAGTCTTAATAACATGTAGGTAGGTACATAATTAGTAATGGAGTGCACAATTAATGTTTTATGGTAGGGTATCTATAAGTTATTTTATTTTTTTTATCTACACGCAGTTTTATAAATCTTATTTGGATATTCTCCAGTTTATCTATATAGGTTTTTAAATGTGAGACCGTAGCAATCAAGAGCATAATCCAAAATAGATTCCACTAAAGAAGTATAAAGTAGTTTTAGTATACCAGTAGGAATAGGAGTTATGTGTACCTACAATAGGAAGCCAAGTGTGCTCTAGCTACTAGAGGCTATGTACGCCTATTAAGCCAAGTGTGCTTAAAGATAGTAAGCCAAGTGTGCTTAAAGTTATTTTGGCCAAGTGAGTCAAAAGTTTTGGGCCAAGTGTGCCCAATAGGAGCGGAACTATCCTCAGACGCGTAAGTAAAGCATGATTTATACTAAGAGAACAATTAAAAGAATTATTATGCGACTAAGTGCGTTGCAGATAGTTGTGTATATACCCTCTATTAATTTTATAAATTGGAAATGGGAAACATTTATTGGAAGACGTATATTTTTGATTGATCTTTTCATGCATAACTTCGAATTTATGGAGCTATTAATTTTAACCAGTTCGAGTAGATATTTTATATAAAATGAATTTAATAATAATAAAAAAAAGGAGTTTTTAACTTGTTAGTGTCAAATTGAAACAATACTTATACATTTTTATGTTTTGAGGCCATGGAATCTGATGATACCAATGAATGATGATGAAATCAATGAATGCATACTCCAGACGAAGAGCCGCCAGTTTAGTCGTACAACCATTTACCAAATGTTATACCGAAGTTCAATCCCTCCAGTAAATCTCAGAGTATTGAAGGTTGTTTATGAAAGGTAAGTGTGTAATATATGAATGGGACGAGAAGCAGACCATACATTTTGCCCGACAAAAACTTGTCGGGCTAGCAAAAAAAAAAGGAAAGGTAAAGAAATATTGGTACGTACAAATTCAAATTCAAATCTTTATTGTTTTCATATATAATTAGGATGTTACGAGTTACAATAATGTGTGTCAAAATGAAAAGGTACAACATGAAGTAATGAAAGTTTACGTGAATATTTTTATGATAAATTGATGCTGATATACAAGCTGATATGATATTAGTGATAAAAAGGCTGTAGGTTGTGCAACTCACGGCATTTATGATAAATCCATTAGAAATGGAGCTCAAGCTTTAAATTGTAATGAACCGGAAAGACTCGCTACATATTCTCAGTTCTCAGCATACCTAGTTAGAACCTATTTCTACAAATAGAAAGCGTCATGAACTCATGATCATACCTCGCCTTCGACTTCAAATGATACCTCCAATTATTTGTTTTAATTGTCGTCGTAAAGAACACTCTTACACCAGATGTCCCAAGTCCCTTGACAAGCGTCTAAAGTGTGACAGGGCGCTAGAACGAAAATTGCAAACCGACACCGTTAATTCCGTGAATAGACCCAAAGTCAAGCGATGAAATAGAACGTAAAGTCCTTACAACTTCTACACACAGTAACAGTAATAACAAGTTTTACAAACGGGTAAATAATCGAGTTTTCGTTGGGATTGATAGATTATTAAGATTGGGTATAGTAGGACCCACTATTTGGAACCGTGCGCCTAGTTTTGGCAAATCAAAAGTACCTGTATTATTGGTTTATTTGAAATGGATGATTTGACTTTTGACTTATGTAATGCGTGAATATGATGCAAACAGCCTTGACCCCGTGGAAACTGTGTCGAGATTACCTATAGTCAAAGGTTTTGGTAGTGACACCCGTATATAGTACGTTCTTAGGATTGATGAAATCGAATCGAATGTAGAAGTACCTACTTATGGTTAATTATGGGTTTATGCAGACTGCGTTACTCATTGGATAAAATTTTAAAGTCCTGAGCTTCGCAGCAAACCAATGATTTGGGCCCCTTAAAGCTTACCTTATCGGATTTCATTCAATTAGCCAGAAACAAATCGGAATTAGTTGAAGTTTCGGATTTAGGTTCTTCTTATCCTGGGAATGTTTATATAGAAGGTTATAATAGTAATAAACTTGGCAAAGAATATAACTTACCTCAAGGCACATATCGTCTAAGCATGGGTAAATGTCACCTTATTATCAAATTTAGCTAATCAAACCCTGAATTTTCCCAAAGAATTTTTCCCAAGATTCGTTGCATTGCGATGCTCTAATTGCAATGCCTTTTGTAAGAAAAAAAGAATTATATGCCCTAACAAAATCACGAGAGATATTACTGACTTGGCTCCTTTGATAAAGTCTGAAATCAAAGTCGGTCCCTCAAGTTGGCAAATGGATAAGCCTTACCTACGCATTATCGCAGTCGTATCGTGAATTTTTTGCATTTAACTTGAGCGAGATAGGTTGTAATAACTCTATTAAAATGAAGATAGACTTGCTTAATGATAGACCTGTCACACATAGACCCTATCGCTTATCGCACTTCGAGAGAGGACAGGTACGAGAATTTATTGATGACTTGTTGCAAAATGATATAATACAAGAATCCGATTCCGATTGTGCTAGTTCTATAGTATCATTTGGGTAGAAGATCAATTTCAAGCATTAAAATAAAAGTTTGAGTAATAGACCAACACTAGCCTTATACAATCCTAAACTTGATACGGAGTTGCACACAGATGTTAGTTCCTTAGGTGTGGGAGAAAGTACAGTGGCAGTCTAGCCTTCGGGTACTTAAGCCGGTTGCTTATTTTAGTAGGCAGACGACACCTGAAAGGCGTCATTTACAATCTTATGAAATTTGAAGTTTTGTGTTTATCTGTTGGGATTAGAATTTAAAATTGTAATAGACCATAATACGCTCCGAACCATACTAACCAAACGAGTATAGACCCGGTATTCGTATGACACATGTCGATGCATTAAGCCGAAATAACATTCTCTGCCATCTGACATTAAAGACGAGTCTTCTGTTAAAGTATCGAGACTGACAATTGGATATTAACACTACAAATGTAGATCCAGACATTTCGCGTATACTTAAAAATTCTTAAGCCTGAATCTGACGAAGAATCTAAAGATATTAGGAAAAATTATGTTATTAAAAATCATAGAGTATAAAGAATTGACGATGAAATACGCCTAGTTGTCCCTCGTAGTGCTCGCTGGAAAATATGCCGTTATAATCATGATGATATAGGACATTTAGGCATTTCTAAAACGACTGAGAGAATTCAATCTGTCTTTTGGCTTCCAAGGCTGCGGCGATAAAATTCGGTGCATTCGGTACGCTTATAATAAAGATGATGCATCCAGACAAAAGACTGAATAATTGTATCCTATAGAAAAAGTTAGCGTCCCATTCCATACAATTCACCTAAACCATCTTGGTTCGTTTGTAAAGAGTAAAAACGGCAATGCCTAAATTATGACAATAGTTGATTGCTTTACAAAATATATATATGTGAAAGCGGTAAAAGACACGAAAACAAAAAAAAAAATGACTTTGGTTACCATCTCCAATAATACCTGATCACGAGCTTTTGCGACAGTCATAGCACTAAACATGTCCCTATCGCTGTAGTTTGTCGCAGGGCAAAAAGTCAAACTGAAAGATATAACCAAACCATCTTAAACGCATTAGCAAAACATAATGACGGAAATGACGAACGCAATTGGGAAATGTGTCTTGGCAAAATCCAATGGGGTGTAAATAATTCAGTTAATTCTTCTACCAAAAAGACTGCCATAGGGGTTTTATTTGGCACCACAATAAAAATACCCCGAGAACTAAAAGATATCCTAAATGACGATGTATTTAAAAACAGACTAAATAAACACCTATTACAATAATGTTATTACATGTACACGCTAAAAGAATTCTTTGAAGATAAAAATAAAAGATAATTAAATTATAATTAATAACAATAAAATCTTTGTGCAATAAAAACAATTACCAAAATAATAACAATACCTTAAATTTCTGTAAATTGACTACCTAAATGGTTATTTAATTTTAAGTAAAAGTTTATAATTTTATTTTCTAATATTGTAATTTGTTAAATTATAATTATGTAATTAACTTGTTAGTACCCATGTATTCTATGCTGTGCCCCAACGGGGTTTCATGTTGATACTTACCAAACTAGAGATCTATGTATATTTACACATGAAGCAATAAAGAACTTTGACTTTGACATTCAGAGATAGTTAGAGTAATAAGTTCGATGTTGGAGCTGACATTATACAAAACATGTTACAAAGCGTAAGAGATGAGGTCGTACTAATACTAAAGTCGCGAAAAACACTATTATGATGCCGGTAGCACCCCTAGAACCTATAAACAAGGTGATTTGACTAAGGTTACCAGAACTGACTATAATAATAAAGGCAATAAAACTTTTTAAATTCATAGATCTGATAAAACCACAGAAGTTTTGGGCAATGACAGATATAAAATCACTGAAATTCCGGTTTTAGCAAACGTAGAGATTCATTTAAGAGTGTCGTTTCCGCTGATCGTGTTTAGACCTTATAAAATATAAATAAATATAATAAAAATGTAAATATAAATATAAATTCGCCTGACCATAAAGATTCATCAGATCGTAATAGTAGCCCATCTTCTGAAAGCAATAATGATAACGACAAACTATTTCATAGAAAGGAGTCGGACATCAATGAATAGCCGAATGTAATGATTTTGCATTTTTGATTCGTGTTTGTTCAAACAGTTTAAGCATGTAATATTTCTGTATGTATGACTTATGTTATTGAATTACGATAACGTGCGTCAGGAGATCGCACGTTGTCGGATGGCCGAATGTAATGATTTTATAAAATAATGACAAGACATTTATATAGGTTTCCTTATCCCGAGCGACAGATGGCGCTTGTAGTTAAACTATTCGTTATTAAACGCCCTTTTTATTACAAATTAGTCAAATATAAGTAGGTGTTATATTATCAATTTGTCTGTGTAATCAATTTATAACTATTGCTAAATTTAAAGTTAATCTCATGTATTTAAATTAATCAATTGATCATGCGTACTGTGTACTTCGCTCTGATTGGTCTAACCCAGCTGAGTGTTTGCCTACGTCTAAGAGTGGGGAACATTCGGCTGGTAATAGATCAATCTGTACTGAGACATTCTATTCCGAGGCGTTGAGCAGTAGACATAATATCTTATAAGCCAGTGCTGTTGTTGTATAATTGTTAATAATTATTGAGCGATTAAGTGATAAGTGATTGTTGATAATTACATACTGTTGGATGAATAAATACTTGTAATACTCAGTCTGAAGTGTATGATTCGTCACAGTACTAATGATCTCGATTTAAAAGTTGACAAGAAAAATATGCATTTAAAGATTTTTTAAATTCCGTCACTGAAAGAGGTACTCTCTCAATAATTATGTTTTATAATAAGTAATTAGGTTTATGGGTGACGAATGATAAGATAAGTAACTTAATATTATGGCATAGGTACGTACCTACTTAGTTGAAATTTCAAACACAATGGTCGTTCTTTTTACCTTTTGTGTCGATTTGTGTATTATTTCAACTAAATGTTATACCTATAACAAAACCAATTAAATCTCTATGCTTCCACTCGTAATTACATAAAAATCCCTTTTCTCGACCTCGGAATTGAATCCAGGAGTTCACACTTAACAATTATCTAAATTATTTTATTTTATTTTAAGTACCTAGGTATCTACCTACCTAACCTACTTAAAAAAAAATATTTAGGCCACGATAGAAAATTCAGGCCGAGTAGGCCTGAATTTTCTACAAACTCACGACAAACTCACGACAGTGAAGCTCAAGACGTTATGAAAAAAATCAAACTAACTCTGAATAGAGAAGTGACCATGGACTAGGTATGACAGCTGGTTATGTAATCCTCAAGTAGGTAGGCACGTCCACATTAGATCCCAACTGTACCCAGTAGCATCACAAAAAAGGTCCATGCATGGTCTCAAGTTACACATGTTTTCTGTCCAGAAATAGAAACGAGTACTTATGTAAACACTTTTTGCAAAGTTGGTTAAACATAAATCTTCACTTTTTTACTTTGTAAATATACCTACCGGCACATCAGTCCTTCTACAATCCGACAACTTAACAAATGAAATTCGACCTTACACTATTAATTATAAATTTCAATTTGGAATGTAGACAATGTTCATTGAATTGACTTTTAATTTTGATGCAGTGTAACTGTAGCCAATTCATAATCAACCTTATTTTAAAATTGAGAACGTCTAAATTAGATACTCGTCCATATAGAAATATATTTTGTCATCCCATACTTTCCAAAGAAAAAAAATAGATGCTGAATAGTTAATAGAGTCGATTTTTGGAAAGCTAGACCTATTGTTAATTTTTGGGTAAGTTTGCTTACAAGGGCGAGGGACTCTGGTGGCTAATGGTATCGTTTGGTTAATTCCACTTGGATCTGACATTTACTTACCTATTATGACTAGGTACCTATAACCCGACTGTGCAGAAAGAGAATTATGTTTTTCGAGCGTAGGTGTGTCTATAAAGATATTAGGTAGGTATATTTTTGGTAGGTAGGTACGCTCTGTAGCCTAAACGGCTTTATGATTTTAGCTTGAAATTGAGAGGCGTCGTTATATACCTATAGGTATTCGTCTCATTTGTGAAAGCGACACTGGGCAAGTAAGTAGGTACCTACCTATGTACTTATATCAATAAAACTCAAAATTTAAAATTCTCGATGAATGTTATGGTAAAAGGATTACTTAAATTAATAACATTTTAGAAACCCCCGACTAAATGACTAGGTACCTACCTACACATAGGTACCTATTCACTTACCTACAAGAAAACACAAGAACTTTTTACGTGGGAGAGCCATGCTTCGGCACGAATGGGCAGGCTCGACCGGAGTGATACCATGGCCTCACAGAAAACCGGCGTTAAACAACGCTTACGTTGTGTTTCGCCGAGTGAGTGAGGTTACCGGAGGCCCAATCCTCTTTTAAAAGGTCGGCAACGCATTTGTGACTGCTCTGGTGTTGCGGGTGTCCACGGGCGGCGATAATCGCTTACCATCAGGTGATCCGTCTGGACGTTTGCCCTCCTATCCCATAAAAAAAAATCCGTCAGGGCTGCCATTCCCATTTTTTTTATTTGAATTTCAATTAGGTAATATGATTGTAGCATAAAAATTCTTTGATGTGTCTTGTACAACTAAATGCAGCCCCCGCCGGATTTTCTTGTAGGTAAATGAATATGAAAAACGAATAATCAACCTGAATAGGTAGTAACAATTTATTGCTCTATTTCAGAATAACTGTACGATTTTTAAAACCACCGTTCCTTTTCCCAGAACCTGTCAGCAATTGGATTAATAAATAAGTAGGCAGGTACCTACATGATAAAATCTATTCACAATCGCTGCTAAGTAGATAGATACCTATTAGGTTCTTATTATTGTCACCCCAAGAGTGACGCTACGGGAAAGATGCTATTACTAACTGATAAGTAGGTTCCTACTAATATTTTATTGATAGGGTTAAGTAGGTAAATTTATTTATAGGTTTGAAGCAATAGGTACTTGACGTAGAAATATTAGGTACTTATTTACCTTCTTTATTAATTAATTATAAAACACCACCACACAACACCGACGTTGCACGTCCGTTATTGTTTCGTACCTAGTGTATAGTACGCGCGCCGTCCCTGGCTCGCGTGCCTCGCGTCAGTACGTCCCGCGACCCGCGCCACCCCACTCCGCCTCAGGCAGCCCTCAGTCAGTGACGTCAGTCAGTGTGCCGCGTCCCAGCGTGGCGAGCACATGCGTTGCTCGTGGCCTGTATATCGTATTCGCGCGCGCCGCTGATCTTGCTAACACGTATTCCTGCATCGTAGCTCTTTATTAGCTTTCAACTTCAATAATATCATACTTACATTTTTACTAGCTGTGTGCCTTGCATCTTTTTATTATGGAACAAACAAATACTTCGGAAATGAAACCAGGGTGTTCAGGAATTAATAGTCAAGAGTCATCAACCTTCCAATTGGAACTATCTGAATATGGTAATGAGGTCCCTTTCAAAGTCATAAAACTCGAGCAAGATGAGGTTCCGGATATGTTCCCCGTGTCTTTATTTCAGAACCCTGTATGGGCGGGAAACTCTGATGTCAAAAATGAAATTATTTGCGACGAATATAACATTGACATGGAACTCGATAATAATAGTGACACGGATTCAGAATGTGAATTCATGACCGATTCTGATTATCTCTTCGAACAAAAATACGGAACTGGCGTAAACGGTCCTGATGCACCCGACGACGCTGATGAAGATAATAAAAGACGTCCACCTACACCAGAATGGGATTCGAGTACAGTACCCAGAAAACAAAAAGAATTTACAAAACAAAAAGAATTACGTATACCACCACCTCAAACTGCATATGAGGCCCTTCGCTGGTTTCTTACTGACGAGATAATAGAAAGAATAGTGGAAGGGACCAATCAATATGCTGCTCGTATCTGCAGCCACCCATTGATTGGCTTAAAATCTAGATTTAGGTGTTGGAAAGACGTGACCCATGCGGAAATGATCACCTTCCTGGGACTTCTTCTTCACACCGGCACCTTCAGAAGCAACAGACTCAGGGATTATTGGAAGCAAGGCTATCTGTTCAATTGGCCTTGTTTCTCCAAATATATGACACGGGATCGCTTCATGGCAATTTTAAGTTGTCTCAATTTCGCATCTTCCACCGATTCTCGTGACGTTATTGGAAAAATCCGTCCTATGATCGAAAACTTTAATACAAAAATGAGTGAAATCTACTATCCAGCGAAGAAGTTATTTCTTGCCAATCCAGTCGTCCTGTGGAATGGTCGGTTTGTGCGGCAAAAGCACAGAGATTGTAGACGTCGTACTCACGTTATCAAATTACATATGCTTGCGGAACCGGACGGTACAATACTCAAGTACGAGGCGTATTTTAACAACATCAATCATAACTTCAAAAGACTTACAACCGGAGAAATTGTGAAAGAACTACTCGAAGATTATCTAGGCAATGGCCATGTTGTCTACATGAACAAATTTTACAGCTCATGGAAATTGGCGACCGAGTTGCTGGATCAGCGAACTTATTGCACTGCAATTTTAAGTAAAAAGAGTAAAGATAATCTGTCAGCTTGCAACCGAAGTAATCAGACTTTCTTCGCGGATGGTGTACAAATTGGAAAATGGGACTTGAATAATAAGTCAGTCTTGTATATCTCCACGGAATGTGAATACAGTTTTAAGCAAGTGACTGATAAAAAAGGGGTAAAAAAAACTACGCCCACGGTTATCATGAATTATTGTAAGAATATGACAGATTCGGAGTTGCAGGAGCAGTTGATGTCGTACTATCCATGCAGCAGGAAGTATCTGCGATGGGACAAGAAGTTGTTCCTCCAATCCCTGCTGATATACATGAGGAGTGCCTATCGTCTGTACAAGAATTACTCGCGTCAGAAGAAGTTGTATTTTTACGACTTTAGGGTGGCGATACTGAAGGCGATGTTGCCGGAAATACATAGTGCGCCTAACCTGGTGTTGGGGCCGCATGCGTTGACTAAGATCACGAAAACGAAAGTCCGCCACAGAAAATACAAAACTGATAACTCTGTAAGAGACTGTATAGAGTTCGTAAGGAAGAAGTGTCACTGGTGCAGGGTAAAGAGAAAGAAGGAATCCAAAACTTTATATGAATGCCTAGCGTGCGTGGGTGTGCCGGGATTCTGCCCAAAATGCTTCGATGAGGCTCACGTCAATCTTCCCGTACAAAAAAATCCACCGTTACCGCAATTGTAAATTTTAATTGATATTTTTATTACGTCTGAACCGAATTTTGGACATCCTCACAAACGCCCGGCTCATTGCGATTGCAAGTGATCAAACAATTAATGGGTAGGTAGGTACTATTGTTTGTTGTCTGGAAACATTTATGTTAAATTGTTTACGTTTAGACTTGATTATTATGTGATAATTGTAATTAATAATGGCTTTATTACCTTTAAATATATGTATATTTAATTATCCTGTGTCCCTTTGAGACAAATAAAATAATTATGTTTGTAGCATTGTTTCTCATTATTGATCTAGCTAGTTTTGGACAAACAAACAGTATTTCGTTTACTGTGCTCTTACAGATTCTCGTTCATAATTTTATTATCATCATGCTTGTATTTCACGAAGGGTTTGGCATTTTTGGTTTGGCACGAGGTGTAGCTGAGATGTCCCTCAGAATCCAGAACCTATTGTCGATAACCGGGCACAAATCCTAACACCAAGCTTCTTAGTTGCGTAGTTGCAGCGGAATAGAGCTCAGGTCCTCACACACAGCGGCCGCACTCACTACCACTAGACCGTGAGGCACTTAATATCTGATACTGACAAATAAAACAATCAAAATTATATTATTATTAATTGAAAAACAATTTAAGCATACACTCAACTTGGGCAATAATTGGGTATCAAACAATTAAATTTACAATCAATTATTTTTTTAATCAATTGAAATTAATATAATTACAATCAAAATAATTATTTTTACAGCCGAGAAGAGTGGAAGAAATGGGGGAGGCGTTTGCCCAGGCGTGGGACAATAAAGGCTAATAAAAAAATGCTATTAATTAATTGATGTAAATTTTAATTGGTTGGTGTCCAACACTGCTACTTACCAGTAAGTGGTACTTAATACCACTTTTTGGATTAATGTGGGGATTTAAAATTCATTGTCAGTTGAAATAAAACTACTTTTTACGGATTTTATCGCGTTGTATTGATATTATTTAATTCCCGCCGTTTTGGTAAAATCCTAAAAAGCAGTTTTATTTCAATGTCTAATATTCGCGTAAGTTGTCATTGTCAGTTGCTATGATCTGCTAATATGGCTCGGCCTGGGAATTGAATTCTCAGGACTTCACGTTTAGCTGTCGGCTTTACAACCGTTAATCGAAATCCAGTAATGTACCTACCTATTAATATTATCCAGTTTACTTAGATATAAGTAATTCTTGCACAATCCTCTAGCTTCACGCCAGTTCCCCCATCACTCTCGCTGATCCTTAACAAAATAACTCCAAACAGTACTTCGTTTGTATTGTTAACGGCAACTTAACGAAAACTTTGGACCAATAACATTTGCATAAAAACAGCTTAATACTGCTTTAACAATGGCCTTTTGGAGCCGGATTTGTGTGCCCTTCCCACTAGGGAAGCTCGCCGGGTTTGTGTGCCCATATTCCGTTTTCCAATGACTTCTCACTGACTGGCGACCACCCATATGCCTATGAGGTGGATCGTTTGCTCGTTTTTTTAAAAATGTTGCCCAACACTAGGACTACGACAATGACTACTACCTGTAGATCATACAAATATTTGCTCCCTGTGGGGATCGGACCCACAACAAGTGGCGCAGAAGCTGATCACTCAACCGCTGCGCCAAACATGTCATCAGTATGTCGCCTTTGCCGACATAAACAATAAAAATAAATTCGAGTTTCATCGAAAATCAGACTCCGTGCAAGTAAAACCACATTTATTTATCATTTACCTACTCGTGTTTTGTGTACATTATACGCGCATATTTTACATGAATAAGCCACCCCAGATATTTTACAGCAGTTTCTAATCTCATATACACAGACGAACAAACACTGCTCTTTACAGAGTACCCGAATTGTGTAATGACCTTCGCTGATCTGCTAATGATGTGCCCCCTAAGTAACGAGGGGGTCTTAGAGGGATTATTTTTAACGAGTCCAGGCTTACCGCTCAAATTTAGTAGGCGTGAGGTTATTTCACTCCTCAAAGATATTGAGAGGATTGTATCCCTTTGTAAACTTAGTCCAATGGGAGTATTAAGAAAATGTTGTCCTGAATTTCTTGTGAAACTTTATCTTGGGGGACTTGGTTTTTTGAGTGGTTTGTTTTTAAATGACAACAGGCAAAGGTATAAATAAGTTTTTTGGGCAATAATATCAAAATCATGAATGAGAAGCAGTAACTGCTTCGTAACTGTCACGATCCTGATTATCTTTACATCGGGATTTTATTAACAATAAAAAAATATGGTGTAGGGGTGTCATAAGACTTATAAATAGACGTGTGTCTGTGTGTCTGTCTGTTGCAGCTCGTAGCGCCCAAACAAGTGAACCAATTTTAAATCAGTGTTTTCTTGTTTGAAAGGTGACTTGATGGAGAGTGTTCTTAGCTATGATTTAAGAAAATGTGGCCAGTCGTTTGTAGATTATCAGCTGTTTTCTGGTTCATGAAGGGATGTGAGCAACTTACACAGGTCTGATCGATTTGCAATTTGGTATCCTGTTACTTACTTCAATGATACTTTTAACGTGGGAGAGCCATGCTTCGGCACGAATGGGCCAGCTCGACCGGAGTGATACCACAGCCTCACAGAAAACCGGCGTCAAACAACGCTTACGTTGTGTTTCGCCGAGTGAGTGAGGTTACAGGAGGCCCAACCCTCTTTTAAAAGGCGGACGACGTACTTGTGACTCCTCTGGTGTTGCGGGAGTCCATGGGCGGCGGTAATCCTTTACCATCAGGCGATCCGTCCGCTAGTTTGTCCCCCTATCCCATAAAAAAATGAGTGGAGAGAGATGAGAGAGAGAGGGGGTTTTATATTTAAATTATATTAAAATTTACCACTACAACATCATTTGCTGCTAAACTATACTTACTTTCGAGACAACATTTGATTTTCATTTTTCGAAGAGAAACTTTTTTAAACTAGTTTTCTGGCGTATTAACATAATGGCGCTGCTGGCGAGCCTATTACTATTCTGGTCTAAAAATATATCTAGTCTATTTGGAGTCCCCTTGGTTTCTCCTCTAGCAGGTGGAGCGCGGATCAATATTACTGCAGAATACTGACATAGCGACGAACGTCATAGCAACAACAATGCTTTAAGAATTTTATGTTTTCTAATCATGCTATGAAAGTAAATTGTAAGTACGTACGTACCTATTATTTTTTAAATTTTGCCTGTGTGTGGTGGCCCTAAGTAGTTTATTTCCCTAGTTTCACAGACCTGTGGTATTTTTCAATTCATGCGTGCATAGCCTTATTAATACTATCGTCTTAACCGTGACTGCTATACTGCTAGGATACAGATTCTGGGTTCCATTCCTAGGTCAAATGTTATTGGGTTTTTCTATGAAGTTCTTAGTTAATTAATTCTTACTTCATTCTCAGAGTTTTGATTTGTGCTCAACGCTCGCCCCATGTTACGTGGGACCTGAACACACGTCTGAATTTTAACCTTGGGATTCGAACCCAGAACTTTACGCCCAGTAGCCGTATTTGCGACAATAATCTTCGCCCTCGCGTATCAATCAATGACATATAATAGATATCCTAGTTATCTAATCGTTGATAATATGTACTTATTTATTTGTAAATAAGTATGGAAAGTTTTAGTCAATTAATGAATATTATCAGTTATCTGGCAGATTGTGATACGATATCAACATATGATAGCGGCACCTGAAATACACGACTTATGTAATAAATATTATATATGTAGGTCACTAGTTCAGTGTAGGATTACTCTAACCAATCTATACTTATAATAAATCTGTAGAGAGGTCAATTCTGTACATGAAATATATTTCCAAAATAACTATCAGCGGGTGAATAGTGATCGATACTGACGCCAAAAATGCAATCAGTAAAATTTTTGTCTGTCTGTCTGTCTGTCTATCTGTCTGTCTGTATGTTCGTTATAGAAACAAAAACCACTCGACGGATTTCAACGAAACTTGGTACAATTGTTCTTCATACTCCTGGGCAGGTTATAGTATACTTTTCATCACGCTACGATCAATAGGAGCAGAGCAGTGAAGGGAAATGTTGGGAAAATGAGTGATTCATGAGAAAGGTTTCAAGCTATAAAACATCACGCTACAACCCTTAGGAACGGGGCAACGCAGGTGAAACCGCGGGCGAAGAACTAGGGAACAAAGTAACTATTCCACGCGGACGAAGTCGCTGGCAAAAGCTAGTTATTAATAATAATGAAATATAACTAAGTACTTAAAATTCTATTTAGTGTGTTTTTTATTTGTTTATACGGCAAAACAGCTATAATCCTTTAAGGCCTGCCCCACAAGGCGTGCGCGTTCCTTGAGTGTGTGAACGACCCCAACGCCGCGACAATGCTCGCGTCGCGCGAGTGACGTGTGACTGACACTAGCAAGGCCGCCATCAGGGATTTTAATTTTGATGACCTAAAAAAATTGTCGCTAGATAGTCGAAATTAGTCGCCAAACATCAGAATTAGTCGGTCACTGGGTCAAAAGTTATAAGGGTTTATAGGTGGCCGATCTGGAGAACGCCTCCCAGCTTGGCCCAATTTGAATCTTTCGAAAAGTTAGGGCCAAGCGAAGATATGTTTTTTTTTCCAAAGTTAGTCACAATTTTTCGCCAAGTCACAGATTTATTCGAGTCTTAGTTTAGAAGATATATTAAGTTCAATTTTTGAGCTATAGGTCTCGTAAATTTCGATCTAGCTCGTAAAAATCCTTTAAGATGCGAGTGAAAATTCGGGCCTGTTGCCCTAGTTAATAATAAATCATATTATTATTATATTTATTTATACTAGGTCTTCGAAATCTGTACCTGGTATTTAAGTACCTACTAGCTATTCGGTTCAATAATTTGTGTAAACACGCCAAAAGGACTAGTGTTATATTACAATCTATTTAACAGTTGTCCCTGTCAATAAATGCACCCCTTCTGATAACACGAAAAGGTGGCAAGGTTGCCGATTCATCACTTGCTGTAAAACGTAACTTTTACGTTGACATTTTTACGGCGGCCGAAAGCCGAAACGCAATATTACTTACGTTTATTCGCAGCATTATCGTGACTATGGATAATTTTATATTTTAACTTTTGTAGTGATTTTTGAAAAGGCAATTAACTAACTGCCTTTTCAAAAATCATACAAACTTCTTACCACAAATGTAACTACATTTGTGGTAAGTAAGTAAGTATATGAAAATCAAGTTTTGATTCATACCTGTTTGACGAAAAATCTTTTTTTTTCCGGCAACATATGAAAACATATTATATTAAGTAAATCATATCTAATATCTATACTAAACCTATATTTAGCAGATAGGTGCTGTAAATTTATCCACTTTCATTATCAACCCCTCATCAACACTGTTGTAAGTAGCTAGGTAAGTATATATAACTAAGTACTTATGGCCCTATCCGAGAAATGTTGCGCTATGATGTGCCTATGTTCTCTTTCTCACGAAAGCCCTTCAAAGAGCCTCATGTAACGACTTTCAAAATTACTAATCTTATAAAAAAATCTTCTATCTTCATAATCCAATTCGCCTGCATAATTAACCCTAAAATGTTCACGTCCGCGGCGTTCCTTTTTCAGCAAAGTAAAATTTAGCGATCCCTTCGACCGGGGAGGTCAGCGGCAGGCTTTGTTACGTCCCGGCGATAAATAAACATGGTCAATGGTACCCCGTACCTGCCGCCGACGTTAATGTTTCCAGATAGGCTGTTTGGACGGTTAGATCGGTGTATTTGGGATACCTATTGAGTATAGTTAGGATCTTATTGATTGGCCGGCTTTTGGTTTCCGAGTAAGTAAGTACCTATGTGTTATATGTTGTAGATCTTGTGTTTTATTTTGTTGTTGTCATTACTATTAGAGGAATTGGCCGCGTGTCATGGCTTCGATTCTTATCCAAGACAAATGCGGGTTTTTTTTAAACTAAATAAATAGATACAATACCGAAATAGGTAGGTTTATGCTGTGCTGAACATTATTTCGTATAATAAGATAGTTTTTGCCTTCATAATAAAGACTAAGTTATTTATGAAATAATTAAGTACATACTTAGGTACCTACTTGCTTAATATTATTTTAAATATATTTTCGTTTTGTTATGATTCTATTTTGGAACTTATTCATATTCATTTACAATTACGTACATCATAAATGTGATGTACCTAAGTCCGTCAATCCGATAGCGGTCAATGGGTTAAGTGACTGAGCGAATAAATTGCATTCTCAGAAATGTAAGTTTCCTACGATTATGATATTATCTTTACGTCTGTAACACTAATGAGTGAGTTCTTAGTAAACCATTATTAAGAACTTCGGAAACCTTTGAAGGTATTTCCTGATTAGATAACATTTCGAATTTATTTAAGAGAAGTATGGCATAGTGGACTCGAATAATTCCACTCACAATTGGAGCTGCTCGACTGGGGAAGTACCTCCACCTTGAAGAAAATCGTAGTTAAATAACATAGCCCCGTGCTATGTTGTGTTCCTAACGGTGAGCAAGGAGTGAGCGTTGTTTTGGCGGTGTGGGGGACCGGTGGTGTTGTGTTACCGCCGCTGTCATGTATGGTAGCACTTTTTTTTATGGGATAGGACGGCAAACGAGCAGACGGATCACCTGATGGTAAGCTATTGCCGCCGCCCATGGACACCCGCAACACTAGAGTAGTCACAAGTGCGTTGCCGACCTTTAAAAGAGGATTGGGCCTCCGGTAACCTTACTCACTCGGCGAAACACAACGTAAGCGTTGTTTGACGGTTTTCTGTGAGGCCGTGGTATCACTCCGGTCGAGCCGGCCCATTCGTGCCGAAGCATGGCTCTCCCACGTGAAGATAGCATGTCTGCTATGCTGCCAGCCCAACTATTCCTCCTTAATTTACAGGGCCGGCAACGCGCGAGTGATACCCCCCTGGTGTTGAAAAGGTCCATAGGCTACGGTATCGTTAGTGGTAAAAAATAGTACTTATCGTGCGAGAATCTAATCTGGGACGCCTTGCGCAGCATCCGAGTGCTCGACCGCGCCGCCAATGGCACAGAACTTGGACTACAATGGTTAAGATTGCGGTAACTATGTAATGATTTTAGCATTTTATTATTATAACATACCATCATCACGCCTGTATTCCCCGAAAGGTTAGGCAGAGGCGTACTAATGTACACTCACAGTTCGCCGGTATGTTTAGGTCCCATGTAGTAGGGGGCGAGCCTATTGCCATAAACCGGACACAAATCCAGACTCCGAGCTGCTACTGAGAATTTCATAGAATAACCCAATAACACTTTGCTCGACCTGGGGATCGAACCCAGGACCTCTAGCGTAGCAGTCGCGCTTGGGACCACTAGACTAATGAGGCAGTCTATTATTATTATTATAATATGTTAAGAACGGTCACCCATCCACATAGTGACCGCGGTCTACGCAGGTTAACCTTATAGATCAGTTTATCAGCTTAGTTATTACTTAGGAATTACACAGATTTATTGTGCTAGAGTTACAGATTTATTGTGCTCATACTTAGCTATAAAATATTTGTTTGCCCTAAATATCACCCGCCAACCCTATACTAGGGCTGACACCCACTTTGCCAATTGCCTTGTGGACCGTTTATATCGCAAAGTTTATATCAAATTGAATTACACGTACCTTTGTTGCTACGCTATCTACCACGACTGTAGAAAATCATTACCTTTCCACGGGCCGTCGGGCAATTTGAATTTTCAAAAGAATGACCCCAACAATTGGGACGCAAAGTGCACTAATTTGGACCCCAGTTGTGAGGGGTCAGTCGGCGTAACGGGGGACAAAACCACGTTAGCATGAATTACTGGGCATTGTTACCAATGTATGTGAATATATGTAGTTGGTACAGATCCAGTAAGCGAACTTTATATTGTACGTGAATCTGCTACATTTTACATTAAAAGTTTACATTAAAAGTTTTTTTAGAAGAGATTGTAATATACTTACAGTGATTTTTTAAAACACTGTTTTACATCCATAGGATGAAAGTAAGTAGGTAGAGGTATTCATGATTATTAAACAGGTTTTACTACGAGAATAACCCTAAAATATCGAAAAAATGATGCTGTTTCATACAGTTTCATCGCTGCAAAATCACTACATGTATGAGCTTGTCTTACTGTTGCACTCGGCACTGTGGCACGCCTACTCGAAATAAGTGGCTTCATTGAAGTTCGGGCTCCGCCGTTATTGTGTTTTAATAACAAAAGGGTTTCGATGTCTCTCTGCATAATGGTAAAACATTAAACCATTTTTGTAGTCCGCTGGATGAGCAAACGAGCGTTATATTTCCTCTGATTAATTTATTTTAATCAAGATATCTTTGTTGTGTTACACATTTGGAAATTATATCAAGGATCTGTGTTGCTTCCTGAAACAGGTACATTTCGGATAAATAATGTGCAAGATAAAATCATACAAATTTTTACTACTTACATTTTTAAATGTATTAAGTAGATAGTGCCTATCCGGATAATCTAATATAGATCCTTTATCTGATAATTACCCTCCAATTATACTACGTTATCTTAATTGTGTCCCGAAAAACATCTTCGGTTATTAATGGAAGCCTAAAAAACGTGTTATTTGGCTTGTTATTCATTATAAGAAAATAGTTTCGTAAGTGCCTAATAAATAGATAAGTACAGTAAGATTAAGTTAATTAATTACAGTAATTTAATCTTTTAAAGTAGCTTTGCTTTATTAAATAGCAACATTCTTTTGATCTTAAAAAAATATGTTATTATTAAGATTTTATGTTAGATACATACGTTTACTTAAAAATATGGAATGGTAGGTATGGTAGGCTGACGGATACTAGTATTCTCTTTGGATGTCTGTAATTTAAAATATAGGTACTTAAAACTTGTGTGCGCTTGGCCTTTTTTCTGGTTCTATCTATTTATTCAAGTACGAAAATATCTAAAGCCGACCTGAAATAGGTATATTATGCCGTCCCTACATAATAGGCCTATACATCCATTCGTTACACTCTTCTTCAAAGCCTTGCGAGCACCGTTCATTGACCCCCCATTGTGAGCGAGGCGTCTTATAACTCTTCATTTGTCCACGCTTGCCTATACAAAACAGCTTCAACACTGCGAACAAAATTGTTTTAGTAGAAAAGTTAAGTTTGATGGGAAAAATGACGTAAGCGACACTTACTCTTAATGTCACTTACGTCTTTTAAGCTCCAAGATTTAGTTTTGAAGTGCTACTTCTTAAATGCTTTTTATACGACAGTTACTTAAGCTCAAATACGTAGATTTAAAAACAAATATATCTATAAATGAAGATCGTATAAGAAGACTCAATTAGTATAACCATGTGAACTACACCATTAAAAGTAGGCCTCATGATCAAAACATGGGACTTGCAAAGTACCACTTGACATAAAACATGTTTACAAATACACAAATTTATTCAGAATTCAATTAGTATGTACAGACAAGCGCAATCTTACTTCAGGAAATAAACAATTTTATTTTCCGCTGCTATCACAGAATGAAAGACAAACAACATGTTTATCACTACGATAACACGTAGCGACGTAAACAGCCCAAATATAACGAAAACATCAGCTGCCACTAAGTCAGTAAAAGTACCAGTAACTGACGCCACTGTACAAGACAGTACAGTAGAACCACTCGCAACCACTCGCAACCACTCGCGCATCAGTGTTCAATTTGATGTCACGCGTCATTTTGAACATCCGCTGACTACTAGAAATATAGTTTTTGTTTCATTCTGTATCTATGCCTTACATCAATAGACGTAAAAGGTAATTTATTATAATGTTCGGTGAAGTAACTTGGTGGTTGAGCATTTTAAGACTTTTTACCCTTAGCTTCAATAACAAACATCGCTGAAAAGTGATTAAGCGCCAATATTGTATATTATTATACACTACCTATAGTCACTTAGAAGACTTTGACCATTTTCTAGAGGTCCTTATGTACTTACCTTCTGCATTGTGTCGTTCAGTATCAACCCTAAGTGATCAGGCGACACTCTGTCGCTTCACTTACGACAATGTCCCCTAATGCTCTATACATCGCCGCTATTGTTCTGAACTAGCCTATAGATACGGTGGATTACAAGATAATGGATGCTTTAGACAATAGTCAGCAGGACAAATAGAGTGCTTTTAAAATTATTAATTAAAATTTTTGGTCTTGATTATTAAGCTAAATGCAATAAATGCACCCGTTAGTTAACCTTGTTTGTGTACATAATAGTAGCTAGTTTTTTGTTGTGTTATTTTCAGATAACTTATAGTATTTTTTTATACCTAGAAAAATTGTTTTGTCATCATTATTAGATGAGGTTTCACTTGCATCCAAAGACCATGGATTCAAATGAAAAGGCATTCAAAGAAATTCGTGAGGCAGTTTAGGCTGTCTCAAAAAGGAGTTGGGGGTGAAAACAGCTAGTATCTCTATAAAATATCTATGTACCTATTAAAAACATTCATACCATCACGCCTGTATTCCCCGAAGGGAGAGCTGTGCTAGTGTACCCACAGTTCGTCGGTATGTTTAGCTCCCATGTAATAGGGGGCGAGCCTATTGCCATTAACCAGGCCCAAATCCAGACTCCGAGATGCTACTGAGAATTTCATACAAAACCCCAATAACACTTTGCTCGACCTGGGGATCGAACCCAGGACCTCTAGCGTAGCAGTCGCGCTTGGACTAATGCGGCAGACCTATTAAAAATAAATCACTTATTTGATCGCCTGTATTTTACATGTCTATAAGACAAAAACAACATGTTTTTATTAACGTAATAGTAATTTATTTCGCATAATAAAGCCGACAAACGGGTTATTTGTTACATATTGTGTAATATGAGTCACATTATTACCTCAACTCCTGTATAATTTATAATAAAATAGAATTAAACACGTCCGGCGCTGCGGCCATTTTGCCAATCACAGTCCCGAAATCATAACATTTGCCCGGGCCAAATTAATTGCCTCATAACTACGGATACTTTTTTAATTTTGCCATATCCCATGGTAACCGTGCCATTACACTGGACAGGGCAAGGGGTTTTATCTTTCTACTAGTGATGTGACCCGGTGTGGAGTTTAATGTCTACGAATATCCGTGTTCGTAAATAAAAGGTATGACGCATAATTATTACCAAAATACAGTTGCCATATGCATAATCTGTAAGTACTTACGTATCACAAATTCCCAACAGTCGTCCCCTGCAATTTATGGTTACGACCTGTGTAAGATTATAAGCAGCTGTTACGCTATGCTTTTATATCCCAGATCAGCACATTTTCGGGGACATGCATGGGGTGTGTTTTAATATATCCAAAAGGATCCTAAGCGCTAGGGTGATAACTAAGCGTCTATAAAAATATATGGTTAAACATAATACCGTTATCATAAACGAACGCGACAAGAGTCCTTCACGATCAGGGACCTTCGTTATGTTGATTACGATAACAAAAATGTTACGTAGCATAAACATATTTACTTACATATCCTTTATAAATATTTATTTACTAATTTTAAGTATATACTCGTAAGTACGTATATGTAAAATATCATAATAATTGAAAAACAGAATTTAGATTTTATCCGACGAAAGTCTAAAATCTAATCAGTCTGCGGATATCCGCGGATAACTTTCATTGGTGTTGTCCATCACTATACCCCATGGTCATAATTTAATGTTCATAAATTGTTGTAATTGGGCCCGGAGTGGCGGGAGGCAAGTGACGTGTCGTTTTATTTTACAATACCGTGGATTTACGCCCCGGGCTAGCGTGGGGTTATCTAGTTAAAAATTGACGCTTACCGATGGCTCATGTAGATATGGGAAATTTATTAAGTATTACTTTTTGTTTAATTATAGAATAGGTAATAAAGCTATTGTTTTTCGGGTTTTTAATGGGTTTTGTGCAGGCAATTTTGCTTTGTTCCATGTAGCAGTGGTGCGTTCACCTAATGGGAATTTAAAGTCCTCTTGATAACTTTAAAGGCTGTGGCTATGATAACACACTCTGTCATTGTATTGATAACCTTCAAGAGATACAGTAGCAAGTTTAATGTTAAACAGTTATTTTTTATTTTTAGCTAGGAAGTTTAGGAGGTTATTCCGATTTGTTTAAATGTCGAGATTATGGTACAATAAATTTGTTACGGGCGAGTTCCTCAATAGGTTTTTCCTCCTTTATAAATATTTTATTGAATAGGTGGAGGTACCGACTGAAATAAGTATTATTGTTTTATTTTTTTATTATTATTTAGCGAGCCTACGGGCCGTCTGACGGTAAGCGGCAACCAGCCTAAAGACGCCAGCAACACCACCGGTATTCACTAGTTGTCGTTGTTAATTTGTTTTTTATTCTTGATAGGCTTACGCTTCACCGTTCGCCTGATCATAAGCGACACTGCGATCTACGATGAAGAAACCGAATCACTCGTGATTAAAACACCCAGATTTTTTATGGGATAGGAGGGCAAACGAGCAGACGGATCGCCTGATGGTAAGCGATTACCGCCGCCTATGGACACCCGCAACACCAGAGGAGTGCGTTGCCGACCTTTTAAAAGGGGATTGGTAACCTCGTTCACTCGGCGAAACACAACGTTAGCGTTGTTTAACGCCGGTTTTCTGTGAGGCCGTGGTATCACTCCGGTGGAGCCGGCCCATTCGTGCCGAAGCATGGCTCTCCCACGTAAAAATCAATCCCAGATTATATCTTATTAAATTAAGTATTATGGAAGGAAGAGTTGGAAGGGGCCGACCTTGGCGAACGTACCACAATCAAATTGCGGACGTTCTCAAAAAAGGTCAGGTTAAAAGCACCTTAAACCGACGATTATGCATGAGGAGATTAATGAACGTGGATGAAGCGAAAGGAGTGTGCCAGGATCGTAGCAAGTGGAAATCTATAGTCTCTGCCTACCCCAATGGGAGACAGGCGTGAAAAATATGTATGTATGTATGTAAGTAAGTATTATGCCCAGTAGTCACTGACCACATTACTTTTTAAATAAAATAATAAATAATAAGTTAACATATTATTGCTTCAGCAGCGGAGTCATAACACCTTAAAAATATATCAATCATAGTAACAAGAAATTTTCAAATATTTTAAAATTATATTCAATCGGGAGCTGTCACGTGCCAAAGGGACTTTCTACGGCATCCCCATGGCGGTGGGAAGCTAAAAGTTTCCGGCAGTCGACACCCTTGAGATAAATCCACTTCCTAGCCAGCAGAATGCATTACTTATTGGAGAGATGCTATTTACTTATGGGGCTAGGATCTAATAAAAATACTTAATATAATAATAATACTTAATCGCAGTATTGCTTAACATCAGGCAAACTGGCGATCAAGCGTAAGCCTATCACGAATAAAAAAAAAAATTAAAAACCAAAAAAACTACAATATGAAGTATATATATAAGATAACAATGATTAATTAAAATAATGTAAATTTTACATTATTATAAACACATGTTTATAATAATGTAAAAGTACGAAATAAAATTCAAAAGAATGGTATGTCTATGTAGGTACATACATATGTACCTACATAGACATACCATTCTTTTGAATTTTATTTCGTACCCAAATTATCATGTTTACAACTTAACGTTTTTATAAATATTTTACATTTTCAAGCTATAGGTGTGTAGTTGTTCGGGGTCTGTGCGGGGGTTTATGTCTTCAAAACACATAACAGAATCCTCAAATACACTGCCAAAAATTTATGGAACATTGTTACCATACATAACACCGAAGTCTCATTCAAGGCGGTCTATTACGGCGGCATTATAGCTGCTATTATACCTGGCATTATTACCTTTACTCCTGGCATTAGGCCACAATTAACCCCGCACAAAAACTTTCTGTATAGAAATGTGAAAACTACGCAGGAATCGTATGCCGCGTGATCATACCAGGTTAGGGTTGCCATGTTTCAGGATAGGATTGGGATAAATGTCACGATGATCAAAAATAGGTCAATTTTCTCATTTATTTAATTTAAGAATGCCTAAAGTGATCGATGTAGTCAGGAAATTCTTTTTTTTACCGCAAACAAAGGTAATATACAATTTACAAGGATGTCAGTAATAGGTATTCTTATAATAACAAGTTAGGATTGTCTTACAACTTTAAAAGTAAAATAAAAATTATTTAGGTACCTTTTCGTGTACATCAAACTCTCTGGCGAGTCGTTTGAATCATGCTTAGGTTCATAATAATTTATCAAGGTGCAATAAAAAACGACCTATCCAAGTATTTCAACAAAACCTCCCCTAAACTCAAACAAAGCCATATGCCACTATTTGCATTCCACTGTTATATTAACACGAAGCACATTCCTGCCTCCCCAACGTATAGTGTGTCCACCGTAATATTAGTAATAATGGGGCACGCACAGCCCGGGATTGGGCAATAAAATACGCAAGTTATCGCGAGCGACGCACCGCGTCCGCCCGCGGTTCAAGCTACGAGAAATTGACGGAGAGAGTGTCACCCTACTCCTCTAGCTCCAAAGAGCTGGCCTGAGTTTCATTTGAAAATTCAAATTGAAGGTCGGCACCGGCAGCGTAATGTCAATACCTCCGGGGTATTATTTGCAGGTGTTCGTAGGTGGCGATGATCAATTATCATTACTTGTGCTCCTTGATATAAATGACACCTTACGTAGTCATCGCCGCCCATGGACACCTGCTACATCAGAGGAGTTGCTGATGCGTTGCCGAGCTTTAATAGCCCCTACGGACTGCAGACTGACAGAGCCACCGCAACCGAAAGGGAGCTGACTCTTACGCGCAAAAGTCGAAACACACACCGCGGTGCTTTACGACAGACTCCGACGTAAGCGTCGCCAGCCAATCAGACCCCGAAAGGTCCTACCACCGAGCAAAATTCTATGTTTGTATGTATGTATAAATAAAAATATATGAAGAAGACTAACTAGTGGAAGATTTTCAGACTGTGTCGCTTGCAGATATGAGAAATTCGAGTGGATTCATAGGCAACATTGCTAGATGAGGTAGATGATGATCTCTTAAATATTCAGTATTCTGTTTAATTTTTTACACAAACATAATAATATATTTTTTAAGCCTGCTATTAAAATGTATTGTTTAGTTTTTTCGTCTGCCCGGACATGATGATGTAAAGAATTTTAATATAACTATGTAACGTTTTTTGTAGCTACGTTATCATTAAGTTTATTTAAATCAGGCTCTCTAAAACATAATTTATTGTAAACGCATTTTTAATTTTATTTGAAATGAAGTAATTTACTCTGGCATCACCTCTAGACAAAAATATTCCCATCCCAAGACTTCAACGTATTTTTTGTTCAACTATGCTGGTATATACGATATCGAACTAACTGTAAAGTAAGTCATGTCGGTTGAGAAACAAGGTAACTTGCTTTTCAATAGATGTCGCCAAAGTCACCTTATGATGTAAACTCAGAATGTGAAGGCAAATTTCAATCAGGCGGGTGGGGTTCGCGGTGGCTTAGTGGTCAGAGCGTCTGGTGTATCTAACCAGAAGACGCGGGTTCGCATCCCGCCAATGATTGAATTTTTCCTTTACTAAAATAACTTTATAATCTTAGCATGGAAAATACAAAAAAAAACACAAAAAGATTTGCTGCATATAAAGAAACCAATTTCTTAGAAAAACATTTTCCTTTAAACCACACCGCGAAAAGTTCTGTGACGTCAGTTCCTCTAACAAAAAACATTGAATACTACGAACCACAGAAGTTGGCCACAAAGGAATTAATGGCCTTCTTTTTGTATTGTTCCGTGGGCTACGGCGCTAATATATGAGAAGAGTCGCTAGTTATGTATTGTTGCCTGATTTAGGGGGTCGATAGAACATTTTATAGGACTTAGGAACCATTATATTTTGTACCAAACTTCTTTGGTAAATTATGTTTTTCTGGAAGTTATAAGATTCTTTACGTTATTCATCCCATATTTTGTTCCTTAGAACTTGGGATATCTTAAAAATAATATTTTAGGGTCACCTTAGTTATTTATTTTTCTAGAAAATGCATTTAATAATCAACCCTCTTGCTTAATATGATAACTCCAGGTATGTTCAGAAGTATGACTAACGACTATAAATCTTCCGGGATCAACTACTTAATTTATAATTGATGTAAAGAGTTATTATCTCGATTACCTTATTTTTATGGCAAACGATAAAATTTACATAAACACATGTATATCTAATTGTTAACACGTGGCTGAAAGACGGAAAACCCTCAAATTATATAAACATGTAACAAATACATTACCTACAGTTCAAAAACAAAACATATTGTATACATGACTCGTATCTATTATTACACACGGTTGCAAAGACCTCATTATAAAATTAATCATTTATTATTCGAAGTTTATTTAAGCAAAAGACGATTGTATCGTATAGGTGTGTTGTTAGGTACTAATTAAACATCTGATATTCTATTTATAATATTTCCTTACTAATATTATAAACGTGAAAGTTTGTGAGTATGGATGCATGTATGGATGTTTGTTACTCTTTCACGCCAGAACGGCTGAACGGATCTGGATGAAATTTGGTACCTATAGAGATAGATTATAGTCTGGAATAACACATAGGTTTTTTATCTGCTCGGACCCAATTCTGAAGTCCACGCAGTCAAAGTTGCGGGCAGAAGCTAGTTTTCAAATATTTTCCGAAGAGTAAAATCACTCATGAGCCCTTTCCGGAATACATCGAAATATTCGTAAACCCAGGCGAATAGCACCTTAAAAATGACATGCACAAAGTCCATAATCCATTTCCTTTTTTTTTAGATTAACGTTTATTTCTAAAAGAGTAACAGAGCATCGAAAAAAATATTACTAGTCGATACATTATCTATACTTATAATAAATCTGTAGAGAGGTCAATTCTGTACATGAAATATATTTCCAAAATAACTATCAGCGGGTGATTAGTGATCGATACTGATGCCAAAAATGCAATCAGTAAAATTTTTGTCTGTCTGTCTGTCTGTCTGTCTTTCTGTCTTTCTGTCTGTCTGTCTGTCTGTCTGTCTGTCTGTCTGTATGTTCTTTATAGAAACAAAAACCACTCGACGGATTTCAACGAAACTTGGTACAATTGTTCTTCATACTCCTGGGCAGGTTATAGTATACTTTTCATCACGCTACGATCAATAGGAGCAGAGCAGTGAAGGGAAATGTTGGGAAAACAGGAGAACTTACTCCATTTTTTAAGCTTCCGTCGCGTGTGCAGCCTTAATGGTTAAAGCTACCCAGAAATCATGTATGACGGAAATGTTCTCCTTAAAATTATATAAAAAATATTTCACGACAGCAAATGTCTATCTTTTATGGTTGACTTACAATAACACGTGTAACTCCCGATAGCTTAGCAGTTCGGAGCATTCTGATTATATTTGTCTACTCTTACGTTAGGTGACTGACTGACTGACATAGTGATCTATCAACGCACAGCCCAAACCACAGGTTATAGTATACTTTTCATCACGCTACGATCAATAGGAGCAGAGCAGTGAAGGGAAATGTTGGGAAAATGAGTGAATCATGGGAAAGGTTTCAAGCTATCAATGTATATATCATCACGCTACAACCCTTAGGAACGGGGCAATGCAGGTGAAACCACGGGCGAAGAACTAGGGAACAAAGTAACTATTCCACGCGTACGAAGTCGCTGGCAAAAGCTAGTTAAGAAATAAATTCATTAATTTTTTACCACTTTCTAATATTAACCAAAACTCTAAAAAGCGTTGAGTGACAGCATAGTTACAATTATTAAAAAAATATCATTAGTGGTGGTTTGGTTCAGTCAAAACATCAGTAAGGTGTCATCGTTAATTTTTTGTTTATTTATTAATCTTCATTACATTACTTTGACTGACAAGTGAAGCCTTTTCAATGTTTTTTGTACTGAGATCATGAACTGGATTATTAAATTATCCGTTAAAACTAAATTAATACTTATTCATATAAAACCATGGTCACTCTACACTTCAAAGACCAATGACATAAACCATTTTCATCTTTATTCGGATAACATAAAGCCAATTTTTGAATGTGGAGAATTTTTCGTAGCAGCAAAGTTGAGATTGTCAAGAATTTTCACAGTAACCAAGTAGTTCTTTTGTGTTGATATTAAAAAAAATCTCAAATAGCTTATTATTGTACCGCTGGTCATTGTGGCTTGGGTCATACATTATGATTTCTGCAAATAAAAGAATAAATTTTAGGTTGTAGTGTTTATGTAGCTATGTAATGAGGTCTAATGAAGGAGAATTAACTGGCTAAAGTGGTAGTTTATGAATTGAATCAAATAGAAAGTCTTTGATAAGCTGGGAATCCAACAACGCAGTCTTCGGTGTAAAAATACTAGTTTGACGATTTTGAATTTGGAGTTCAAAGCCCAATTTTTAATGAAGGAATGATGAGTTATGAATATGAGTCAGTTTTGTTGTAGTTACATATAGGTATATAATACGAATTATAATAGGTAATTAGGTATGTATAAGAAAATAATGTAATTTGCCTTTAATTTCCACACTTGAGTTTATTACTATACAAAAAGTAAATTTATGTATTCCTGCATGTATTAATACATATTTACAACTAATTAATTAAATTTTACAACTAAATACAAACATAAAAGTATTTTAGTAAACGTGAAATAGTACTCCAACAATACAATCTGATAAAATTCAGAACATTCCTGATACTGTGCACTGCAAAAGAAAACAAAATATACTGAACGATTTCCTTTATTGCCGCGACAATTGATCTTCCATCCACAATCTATGTGCTGCAGCCAGAGGAATGACAATGTAAACATGTTTACGACTACGTTCACCTAAATCAAGAGACAGTTTATTTATTTCTTTGATGTAATCTCGGCTTCTCCTCACTGCCTCTACTTGAACGATTGGATCGTGGGATACAAGCTTCATGGCTTCCGATTGATTGGCTGAGGCGTTATACTCCATTTTAGTGGCGACAGTGTCCTTGAATGAAGCCAATCAACACTTTGGCTTCTTCCTTATTTCATTTGATTACATTCGTTGACAAAAATCGAATACCTACTTTGGCTACAAGATAACGTAGTTGAATGAAAGATGATTGTCATTACGAAAACTTTGAAATGCTTTTAGTAAACATTTTGTCTTTGAATGAATTTACGTGTATTGCAATGATTACTGAGAGATATTAGTTTATTGAATTAAAGATTAGATTTTGTATAATGATAACGTCAACATTAATGTCCATTAACAAAATGTTGCGTCAATTTGCACGACACGAGATCGACATAAGATCTAGATTACGTTTTGTTTCATTAACAAATAAATATCGTTTTAGGAAAAGGTAAAATTACTGATACTGGCAGCTTACATGGAAATACTTAAACAATACATGAACAGGAAATAATACATTAGTGTTATTACATAATTATGACGCAATTAGTATGCTGAAATCAAAATGAAAGTGAAAAACGAGAAAACCATACAGTTGTTAATGATAATATACTATAATAATATTATACTAATATTCAATTTAGAATCTAGATTTAGATTTATTCTTCATCTGCCACTTTTTCATTGCCGCGTGCTAGAGTGTATCATCCTATGATATACACATTTATGGAGATATATGTATGCTCACGCATTTTCTCCTAAAGGGTAGGCAGAACGCAAGTTGCTACGACAGTAGTAATAGTCCTTTTGCCTCGTCTACATTATGTTATCCACAATGTCATACCCGCACCTGACCTTTTTGAAGGACTTCACCATAAGGTCAGTGTGTGCCCTTCTAGGGCATCCTCACAGTTGTAATGCCCTGATTATGTTCCTTGCAATGTTCATTGTCATACAATGAAATATGCTACACTTAAATGTGATGGATTGCGTTCATGAACCCGAAATTTGTCCAATAATGACCGCTCTTTCAAGTCAAATTGACTCTCATTTCCTTCGATCATCATTTGCACTTGCAGTGAATATATCGGTGAATAAGGTTTGTAACGAATTGTTATTGCATTGCCATATAATATGCCTGCTAACCAATCTGTGCTATCATTATTATGTTCCAGTTTCAAGGTCAATGTAGCTCTAGAAATTACTGGGCATGAGGTGTCAAGGTGACAACACGCGAGTGATAACACTGGTGTTGTTGGCGTCTATAGGCTGCGCTTGCCGCTCACCATCAAGCATGCTGTGCTTGTTTGCCATCTTATTACAAAAAGAAAGGGTGTGTGCTTAGCGGCCTCGGTAAGCCTTCGCTTGTAGTAAACCCATTATTACAAGGGTATGAATCGCTACCGATTGAACATTCTGTAGTTAATACCGATGACACGAAATTTCTTAATACAAAAACATTTTACAGTATAATTTTACTAGAAACGTCGTAAAAATAACGCAATGAAACCTGACACTTGGTGCTTTGTTTATCGTTTATATAAAAAAGCAAAATAAACAAGTCCAGTAAACAAACATCTAATCTGCATAAAATGGTGTGGGGCATCTCATCATTTAGCGACAAGAATTGTGGATGAGTCGCCTTTGCTAAGCCGATACTAAAAGAAAACAGAAAATATCGTTACAAAAACTCCGTAAACAAAACTACTTGGACAGTCAAGGACTGTTAAATTGTTTGTGTTGATGGTCTTGCGACTTCTAAAGTTTGAAACTTTCGAAGTCACAAAGATACACCGTGAAAAACTGTTAAGGGAACAGCTTGAATTCATTGCAGTTTCATTAATGTAGCGAATTGTATAATAAAAATGGGTCTCGGAATATTCGGAATTAACAGTCTAGTAATTTTATAATGTAGGTACTTACTTAAATGAAACATATTAATCGTTTACCAAAAAAAAAACAAAAATTATGAACTTATGTGTCGTTACATTGATTATTAGTTCTAATAGTTTTTTTTTTTATTTAGAAATACGGAGGATGTTTTATTCTTTCTAGTAGTATTTTCATTTTTTTTTATTCTTGAGGTTTACGCGTGACCGCCATCGCCAGTTGCCTTATAAGTTAGCCTGATGTTAAGCGACATTGCGATCTACGATGTAGCGCGCTTGCCAAGAAACGATTTAAAGACACCCAGATTATATCTATCGGATGTCCAAGAAACAACCTTCAACTGCGAATTTCTGTAAAGCACTAGTTAAATATAACTTATGAAATAACAAAATGTAAAATGTAGGCCACGCAAACAGATGAGCGAATACTTTTGGCAAACATGGTTTCATATTCTTTGGGGTTGTCCTAAAGAATATTTCACTATAGTGCGCATTGCACCATCTTGCCTGTATTTCTCGAAGGGTTCGGCAAAGGTGTACTGATGTACACCCACAGTTACAGTATGTTTGGTGCCGAATTACTGCGAGCGTATTGTAATTTCTTAAAAAATCAATATTATTAATATTATTCTTAATTGCTTGGAACCACTAGACTGCCTCATTAGTTTAGTGATCCCAAGCGCGACTGCTACACTAGAGGTCCTGGGTTCGATCCCCAGGTCGAGCAGTGTTATTGGGTTTTTCTATGAAATTCTCAGTAGCAGCTCGGAGTCTGGATTTCCCGGTTAATGGCAATACGCTCGCCCCCTATAACATGAGACATAAACATACCCGTAAACTGTTGGTGTACATTTAGTACGCCTCTGCCTAACCCTTAGGGTAAAACAGGCGTGATGGTATGTTATGTCATTATTCTTTATTTACTCAATAAATATTTATATTCTGTAGTTGGTATCAACCTTATTCACGCTGCTCACAATACGGGTAACAAAAACTGGTAAATTCCCCACAGAAGTAAGGAGACCTATTCTCAAAAAAATCGGAGATCCCAGCTACAGCTAACACAAAAAATACTTACCTACCTACCCTGTTTTGTTGTATCAGAAACCGACCTAGCAACAGTGTAGAGTCTAAACAAAGAGCCATTCAATGAATAGAATTGGCTAACGCTGTGAGAATGTGTGGTCGATGACCCGGCCTTACACACTAGAAGTTAGAACCGCTTTCAATTGAGGTGCTTGTAGGTACTTACTTAGAACATAGTAAGCCTTGTAATCATGATAAGAAAGAAAGAAAAAAAGCACATTTTTTTTACAGCTAGCACGTACATTACATTCATAAAAATACAATACTGAAGGCCATTTACATTTTTCATAGAAAAACCCAAGTACACTTTGCTCGGCTTGGGGATCGAACCCAGGACCTCTAGCGTAGCAATCGCGCTTGGGACCACTAGACTAATGAGGCAGTCAGTAAATTAGTTTAAATATATATAAAAAAAAACAAAGTGCTATTCGGCATACTATGCAGGGGCAAACTGGAATTAATTTAACAAGCCGTCTGAAAAGAAAACTTTACACATAAACTGCTTAAGCCGAGAAACACTGCCTCACGAACAAAATTATACGTATCAACTTCAGTGTTAAGTACCTATGTACCTACTTACTATATTCTTTTTACTACATAAGGTACAACAAATAATTTTATATAAGGATATTGGTTTGAAAGTAGATTGTCCCATAAGGGTCCGGCGGAGCGTGAATTGCCCACGAAAACATAATACCGAAATAAATCGTAATCCAGACAATATTCTATCAAATTATGTTATTATTCTGATGTGGATACTGTTAATCCAGGTTCCTGCGGTGCTATTTCGTCTACTACTACTTCACTGGAAATAAAAGACTGGAAAATCGTTCAAAACTTGGTAAAGTTATCAAAAATTGCATTCGCTTACATTTATTTCCAGTGAAGTATTTTGGATGAATTGGTAACGTAGGAACCTAGATTAACGGTATCGTAATCCGAAAAATAACAGAATTTGATTAAATTGTGTTTGAATTACGATTTATTTCAGTATTACGTTTGTAAGAGAAATTCGGTCCACCGGACTCTTAAGGTAGTAAAAAAAAAAATTATAAAAAAATATGTACATTGAAAAGTTGTGTGACAAAAGAGATTCACACTCAGCATGAAGCCGTATTATGCACAACCCATATTACAGCGCTGGTTTTCAGTGCGAACCCCAATATAATATATCCCACATATCCATTATTAGGTAGTTTATTATTTACAGGCGCTTGTAGATAAGTAAATAAGTACATAATCAACCCATTATATTGTCCCACGGCTGGGCACGGGTCTCCTCTCAAATGAGAGGGATTAGGCTATAGTTCACCACGCTGGCCTAGTGCGGGTTGGAAGACTTCACACGCCGTCGAGAAAATCTCTCAGGCATGCAGGTTTCCTCACGATGTTTTCCTTCTCCGTTTAAGTACGTGATAATTAACTATTAATACGCACATGACTTGGAAAAGTCAGAGGTGCGTGCCTTGGGTTCGAACTCGAGACCTTTGACTTGGCAGTCCAATGGTCCTACCACTAGGCTATCACTGCTTTTTCTAAATAAGTACGCTGATCAACTATTCTGCTGTGCTTGCTGCGGTCGGTATGTGGATGGGTGACTATTTTAACACATCGAGACCCCTCCGTGTCTCACAGAGCCGTCGCTCCTGGTTGTCATACGACTACCAATGGCAATCGTTAGAAGGAAGTCAGAAGCCCAAAATGGCTAACAACTGGTCTAACCTGAGTGTATCGGTGTTGCCCAGATATTGGGGTGCGAAGGTTCATACCTTCGACATGATGAAACTTATACTAGGCCCTCTGATGGCAGTCGCGTAGAGTAAAATACTGAATTTCAGCCGCATCTGGTTAGATTGGAACTCAACCCCAACATAGCTGGGTAAAGACTTGCGAGGGTTATAACTAGAAATATAAAGTTTAAACCATATTTACAGGGTTAAGCATAGGCGTAATAATGCACACCCAAAGTTTGCCAGTATGTTTAGGTCCCATGTAATAGGGAGTGAGCCTATTGCACAAATTCCAAACTCCAAGCTGCTACTGAGAATTTAATAGAAAACCCAAAAATACTTTGTTCGACCTGGGAATCGAACGCAGGACCTCTAGCGTAGCAGTCTCTGCGTCTCAGTCTCGCTCAGGACCACTAAGTTAATGAGCTTCAAAATACCTAACTTTCAATGATGCTGGCGTGATGACATACATCACGCGGGTGCTATTATTTTCCGGTAGGTTTCCTGTGTGAACGAGTTCCTTGGCCGTGACCATAGAGCAAGGAAAGGCAAGTATGGTTTTTAGTCGGTAAGGGTCCGACATACCCTGTCGCTCCCCAGGTGGCAGACGATCCATGAGGTGTTCTACATATTATAAAAAAGTCACTATACAGCCTTCCAGCGCATAAATTAGTGTTTATTTGTGGAAGGAAACAATATGTTAATTTTATTTTTCCACCTGTGACAGACTTGATTTTAAATCTAAATTAAGTACTCTGACAGACTTGATTTTCAGCCTACCTAATATGTAAATAAAGTTGCATATTAACTGCAGTAGGAAACTATAATATCTACTATGTACTGCATATAAACGCATAGTACTTATTGACTTCCTTATCACCCCGCCATGCTAGATGATAGGAAGTGCAATTCACTCGCGGACGGAAGAGTCGCACACACACAGCTTATATAGGTACATACATACTGCACACACACTCATGCAATTGGCAACAGCATGTTAAGAGGAAGCTAGTTATGCAAATTCGTTTTTTTATTTCTTAACGAATTTTTGGCCAACATATCATGGCAAAAAATATTTTTGTATTTGTTACGAAAATAATTAATCATTGTTTTTCCATATTATATCTCATATAGCTATAGCTTAGTAAAATATTATTAATTAGTGTAAAAAGTTAATTAAAATATTTATCTTTATGTATATACCTATGTATATATTATTTTTTTACATTTTTGACAATATAGCTTATCACCTTTCATAGTCCCGTGATAACAATCCTGACTAATATTATAAACGTGAAAGTTTGTAAGTGTGGATGTATGAATGTTTGTTACTCTTTCACGCCAGAACGGCTGAACGAATCTGGATAAAATTTAGCACACAGATAGGTTATAGCCTGGAATAATACATAGGCTACTTTTTATCCAGGTCGGACCCAATCCTGAAGTCCAGGTAGACAAACTTGCGGGCGGAAGCTAGTTTGCTATATATAGGAAAAAAATCAAGAACTAAACGTATGGACCAACCCTGACCATTATGATTCAATTCATCTTCTTATTACTTACTTCTCTTTACTTGCCTGGGTCCTCTAAAAGTGTCAAGTTCTTAAAAATGTAAAGATAAAATCTCTCCAAATGGTTATGAGCACTCATCCATTAATCAGTATGAAATAAAATAATAAAATTGAACGCTTGTCCTTATCGTATGCGTAAGCGCACCGCAGCCACAATGTCTGTGCCGGCGTTTAGAATACAATAAATGTACAGAAGTATCACTGAATGTTATTTTCATTAATTAGCGTTGGTTAGCAACTCATTATCTGAACGGCCTATGGAGAGACAATTAAGGATAACTTCCTCCCCGCATGGTGGAGAGAAACTCGTGTTGTAAATTCAAAAATAAAATTAGAAAATAAACAAAAGAAACGTCGAAAAGGTACCTATAGTGGTAGGATATAGTGATTCTGGTTATCACCGTCAAATGTAAGACCGGTGCTAGTTTGACTGTTCAATTGTGTGTATGTGAGAGCAGGAGCCTTAAAGGGTAGGTAAAATTATTTATAAAGAACGGCGACGCTGCTCTCAGGTCGTAATAATTGTTTCTATAATTTGTCTGTTAATTGTTCCTTGACAGGTTAATTAATTGAATCGACAGCCTCATCTCAGTGGTCACCTTGTGGTCCATTAGCCTAGATAAACAAAAATAAAAGATTTCATCAAGATTTCATCAAAAGAATCATTCAAGAATCATCTCCTTTGTAAGCGTGGTTCCTTAGACTTTAGTTAATACTAAACACAAACTGTTTGAATTGATGCATTATAGAAGGTTCTAAGCGAATGATTCGAACGGATAAGATCAAATTTTTCGACACCATATTTACCGTTCATTTTCCAGTGGATCTTCTGCAGTATTAGTGTGTTGTACAATCCAATGAGATAATGTCCTTGCACGCGCGCTGCGGTTAACCGACAATATAGTGTTATAGTATTGTGTTATTACCGCCTTCCTAACGATATTGCAACTATCTGTTGATGATGAATCGCCTGTTAGTGCTAACTAGGGCGTAGAATCACTATTTTTTTGTATGGCAATAGCTGTTGATTCAGGGAATCTTTACAGCGTAACCGGACTTGGTGGCGAGGCACCGAATGCCTCCAGAAACACTAATAGTGAGACGCGTCAATACTTACCGCTCTCCCACTTCGTTGTAGTGGCTATCGCCGGTAGGAATCCACATTGTCGACAACGAAAGAGTGTAGAAGTCCTGTTATTCCTCAGGATGTAATCTCTTTGCCAAATTTTATCGAAAAAGCGTTCAGCGGTTTGGGCGTGGCAGAGTTACTTCCGCATTAATACATGTAAGTATGTATTTTTAGGGATTTAAAATATAATTTTCTATCAAAAGCATAATATTATGAATGGTTTTAACTTTCGATCCTATGACCACTATTATTAAAATCCAGCCCACTACGTAACAAGTACCATGGAATGGACGAGGCACATGAAAATTTATATTTTATCTTCTAATGAATTAAAAGCTTGAATAAACATTGGAGCCATTAAGCTAATAGCAGAAAAGCAATTAATAACTTTCAAATTTTTCATACAGCAGACGCGAAAACAAAGGCATTGGAAGCCATTTGTCATAAGTCAGAAACTGTGAACCTATTCAGTATCTTTCTATAGTATCTACCGATATTTCTTGCTTTAACTTATAAATACTACTTGTTTACTCAAAGGGGCTTGTGGTTAAGTAATAACTACGCTGAGTAAAATTAAACGACGCTTGCCACTGTCAGTCTATGGATGGGTGACCGTGATTCTTCAATAGTGCTTCTAATGTGCCCTTGGATACAATCTGGCTCCACTATACTAGATGAACCAGTTCCAAAACACTAATAATGAGATCCGTTCCCTCACGTTCCGTAATCTCCAAGTCTTGATGCCAGGACTACAAACAAACAAACTTTTTCTGGAAGTTTCAGTGAAGGTAATTGCAATACTAGATCTTAAGCAAGACCTTGCATCAGTCTAGGCTAGACATGCAACTTATTATTTAGCTCTAATACTGCGTCTTAAATCAATAACTGCTTGTCCTAGTTCTAAATAACTCAGGTACGACAAGTTTGGTGTTTTAGATTCAAGTTTCTCTAAACTGGTACCTAATATTCTATCATTACACTGAATCTATCTAAAAAATCTGGTCTTCTTGGAACCGATTCATAGGTAGAACATTTGGACTTTTCTGTAAAATTTTTAGGAGCAATAGAATCGTTATTTATTAGGTATATAAAACACACCATGAATCGACGATTTTTGTCTTTCAATCCCACATTACCCATTTCATCCTCGTCAGCAGTACAACAATATATTTCTATTACATCCTATGTTATGCTTCTTAGTTCCCTGCATACCCAGCGATGGAGATTTCTAGCACCGTGTAAATATGAAAGTACCAAACCTAATTCAATCTCCATAATGTCAGCAGCATTATCAGGCTGCGGTCGGCGGTGAAACGAACTCAGTCCACTTATCACAAGCGATTGTGGGACGAACTGGATGGGACCGGTTCGCAACCGGTTTGAGCCGGTTTGCGCCGCTCGCCAGCCGATAGACCCGACACGCCTAGCTAATGACTGGTAATATTACGTGAAATTGTAGTTTCATAGGAGAAATTATGTATTATGTTGTGTAGATTTAAGTGTGAAACGGATAATTAACGTATTGCTGTTCCTTAGAGAAATAGAGCATTTTAAAAGAGGATGAGCAGTTTATAAATGATCTAAAATAAAAGCGCTAATCCCAATTTACAAAAAAACACATTGTTTTGGCTGTATAATCGGAGCTCTAACACCATTGTGCAGTTGAAGCAAGCCCACAAATTACCATATAAAACATATTAAAAAAAGACCTAAAACCATGTAACACAGTGATGTCTCAGTTGAAAAGTATATTGAAACGATATATTAATTACATATTTATCAAAATGACTACAGCAATAAAGAAACATTATGTAACAGACAATGGTCAATTAACCTGACACACATACAAATCTACTTCAACAAGGCTATTAGTATGATACCTAGGTACTCATAATAACACCTGGTAGAACATACCTATTTGATGTAGTAACACGATGACAAATCCAGCTATATAGCTTACACCGTATCCCGTTGTAATAGTGGTGATTTTTGCAGTGCAAGTTGCACCTATAAACTTTGATGTGTTTCCGTTTGTACCTGGATATGAAGTGAAAAAGTAGAATAAGTTCTGTAAATCATAACATACCATCACGCCTGTATTCCCGGAAGGGTTAGGCAGAGGCGTATTAATGTACACCCAGAGTTCGCCGGTATGTTTACAAATCCAGACTCCGAGCTGCTACTGAGAATTTCATAGAAAAACCCAATAACACTTTGCTCGACCTGGGGATCGAACCTAGGACCTCTAGCGTAGCAGTCGCGCTTGGGACCACAAGACTAATGAGGCAGTCTTTAAAATCTTTTTCTCTAAAACTTTTAGGACGTTTAGTCTAACAAGACTCCAAATAAACATAAAAATTGCAGAAAAAAGAAACTTAGAAATACCTCTTCGCTTATTCGCTTGTAGATGGTTTTTGATTAAAGATCAATTTCAGTTTTTTTTACACTATCATCAGGAAGTTATTCAGATTCTCGTTGGTATTCACATTCCTACTTATATTTTTTGTGTTTTTAAAATCAATCTGTATAAATATCACTCTGAGTGAACAGTCGCGTTTTATCTGATCTGTTAAAGAAAATCTCAACCTTACAGTGACGAAGGCTTCGTACATGTTGATAATTATATACATAAGTACATGCATATTTTTTCATCCGTCTCCTATTACGGTAGACAGAGATTAGCTTTCTACTTGCTATGTTCCTGGCACACCACTTTCGGTTGAGGGTGCTATTGACCTGGCCATTCTTAAAAACTTCCCAATTTAGTTGTGGTACGTTCGCTGAGGTCGGCCACTTCTAACTCTTCCACCGCCACGTATACTTGTTTTATCAATCACCATTCTCTCTACCTACCTTGTACCTGGTACCTTTCTTTCCATTCCTACCAGCTTATTAGTGTCTAATATTGTCAAATCTTGAGTAAAAAAAAAGTAAGCATTACTTGTCGCGGCTTCTCATTGGGTAATTACCTTTCATTAGCAAATTATCTACAGCAAGTACTGTCACTATTTCATCATCCACAAATCACACGATTTCGCTTACTCTAGGCTATATTTATTTTCAAAGGAATTTCTCAAACGTACCTAGGTTTAGTGGTCCCAATCGCGACTGCTACATTAGAGATCCTGGGTTCTATTATCAGGTAGAGCAAAGTGTTATTGGGTTTATCTATGAAATTCTCAGCAACAAAGTTTGGATTTGTGCCCTGTTTAATGGGAATAGGCTCACTCCATAATACTAGGGACCTAAACATACCGGCGAACTGTGGATATACATTAGTACTTCTTTGCTAAACTCCTCGGAAAATATAGGCATTTGTTGGAAAGTTTCATGATTCGTTGCTACTGCAGTAATGGGTATAGTATGACTACTTTGTGGTGAAAAACTTTAAACCTTACTAAAAAAGACCAGAGTCGAAAACTATTAATGTTTTCTCCACAAAGTATAAAGTGAAGCTTTCCTCTATGAAAACAAATGTAGTCGCTCTGATTATATTATTTTTATCGCGATATTTCCGTGTTGTTTTCCTCGTGGTACAAATTTTCCACGCGGTTGTGTGATGGGTGTGCGCGGGGTGTTGCGTCAGCTGAAGCACAGCTGAACATGTTGCATCATGTCGATGACCATGGTTCTTGACCTTATACTTGGACTAATATTAAGAAATTCGTAAGAGATGGTTTTAAAATCGGATGTTTTTTTTTCATCTTAGTAGAAGTTGAGAATTGGCATCCTTTTGCTTTTCCCTTCTTTGTGGCAAACTCAACTTCCACAAAGAAAAGAAAGATATACTTCGATCACGAATGGCATACTTAGGTATTCAAATAATATTTCTCATATAGTGTCAATGTTAATGACATTTTTATTTACAATAAAATAGTTAAATATGACATTATATAGTTTAAAATATCATTGGGTTTAATTAAATAAATAGGTAATAAATAATAATGTCTTCAATGTCATAAAAATTAGTGATGATTGACAGTGATTGACATTTTGTGACATTGAGATTAGATAGAACATAGGTACCTACTACATTTTTAATTATCGGTTATTGGCCTTTTGAACGCAAGATTTTATTCGGGAATAGAGGAAGGATAACGTCATGTGTTATTGTTGGTTCTTTATGTACCTGAAATTAGGATTAAAGTCAATATTTTCCACCTGAAACTCCTATTATCGTACAACAGCATTAAATTAAAAGTCACGTTGTACTTAGAAACATGTACCTATTTGAACGAAAATGTTATCCATCAGTGTCTTTACTGTATTAATTAACGACACAATATATAAACATACGACCATAAGCGTAATCAAATTTGAACCTTATTTACTGGGTATCATAGCAGAAATTGCCTTTGAAAATTTTCAGATTTAATGCTAATTAATTTAAACGATTTTAAACTTTATGTGACTGGAATAAGAGTGCCATGTATGAGTAAGAAGTTTTAAAATTACGTCATTTTACTGCTTCAAGATCAGGGGAGTTCAATAGCACGTGCTGTGCTGAGCAATATTGCCAGCAACGGTGTAAGTAAAGCCTTAAAAATTGCAAGTCGTTTCGTAATCTTAAAAGAGAGATTTTTCTAAAAAGTCAGCAACCCGTGCGTGTATGACGAGATGTATGACTACAAATGTGGACGAAGCAAATGAAGTATGCAAGAATCCTAGCTAGTGGCAGATTCCGGCCTTTGCCCACGGGAGAAAGGCGTGAGTGTATTTATAAACCAAATAAGCTACCAATCTTTCAACATACCAAATTACCAAGATGAAAGACTCCAAGTACTTCACTGAAACTGAAATATCTTGAAGTCAGGCTGACTTCAAGATATTTCAGGTTTATGAAGAGCCCAATCACTTGTTGAGGGATGTCGGTATCAGCTGAACGCTAAAGGCCGGCTAAAACGGGTGAAAATGGCCACGAGGCCATTTTCACATAGTAGTGGCTGCTTTTTGACTGTTTTCACTACTTTTTCTATCTAGTTTAGAATATTTTCTTGGTACATTTCTACTTGGCATTTTTCTCACTCTTCACTAAGTGCTTATCAGCGTGGTTATTAAGGAGTTTTACGTGAATTGTGTTCTTTAAGCACATGTAGTAAATCGATAAACTGACTCTCGCATAGCCAGTGTCTTTGATAAGGCTAATTGTCAAATACACTACCTAGAATTGTAATGTCTTAAAATTTATTTAAATATATAAAATACCTGAAACTTTGCAATCCAAATCACTAGTTCCAGGCGTTCCAGCTTCGCATAGAAACAGCGTCTAGCAAATCTAGTGACGTCATCAAGTACATATTCCGTGAGAATTTTTCCCAGCGGACGCGCGTACGCATGTTTTGTAAACCACGCTCATCGGTTTCCCAAACAATATCGACAACAGCAAATAAATAGCGGATATGCGTTGCTAGCGGCATTTTTGTGATAGAATAAGCTATTAATAGGCAGAAAAACTTAGCTCAATTTTCAAAATTGTAGGCGTTAACGGGGATGTGTGTTCCCCTTCTTCTTCCAACTCTAATTAAGATCAATTAGTCGGTACCTAGTAAACTAGTGCAATCTATGAAAGCAAATTTGACCAAATTTCGACAAAACTAAGGATTATTAATTAGGATATTTGTCATATCAACTGAATGTCTATGTTCAAGGAACTAGGTGCCACTGATCGGTCTTGATGTCTTGATTGGTTGCCCACATTGCATAAGAACACCGGTTATGTTTTCCAAAACATTATTCTCAGCCATAATTGCAAATCTTGAGTGCGGTGCAGAGTACCTTTACTTTACACATAATATATAATCCGATTATTGTTAAAACTTCTTGTCGTATTGTAATCTGTTAATTTCCCAAATAAAATAAAATAAAAATACCGTTATTTGATCACTTTTCTTCCGAAAGATCGAAGAAAAAATGTATGCCATCCTCTTGCTTTGTATCCAGTGCTTCCATTTCCTTTTATCCGTCCTGACTAAAATTATCCCGGAATCGCAGAGCACGTGGACCAGTGATTGTCCGTTATCATACAAATGTACGTTACCTACGTTATATCATAATGTGCTGATGCAATCAAACCGGTCGGTTGAGGATATGCGCGATTTGAACTCACCTGTAACGACTTCATGAATCACACTTTATCAGAAGCCTGTTGAACTTTTATCTTGCTTGAGCGGCAGTTCATTAATTTGTGAGGTGCATACAACTCTGCTACTGAGTCCATTTGGGTTGGTCCCACTGCATAGCTAGTTATTCTGTCTCCAAGCAATAATGTGCTAACATTATAGTGTTCTGGCTTGAAGCGTAATGTAGTCAGTGAAGATTACAGGGGAAATGAGGCTTAATAACGGAGGTCTCAAGATGACAACCCATTAGCAGTCTGCATACTTGTTTGACATCTATTAAAAAAAACACGAGCGAAGAAGAAGAAGAACTGGATCATAGTCCAGTAGATCAAGTGAACTGCGTGTTCTCATCCTTTATCAAAAATGAATATGTTACTTAGCTGATGCAATCACACCGGACGGTTGACGGTGTGCGTTCTCCTAACCCGTAACGACCTATAGAATCTGATATCAAAACATTACACATGGCTCGGTGAAAGTGGCATAATGATAAATGAAATATTTTTTGTTGGCAAAAGTTTTTTATGTTTACTTTATGGGATGACCCCTCGGGGGCAATGGAAGAACACGACCAGCAGTTTTTTTTATAAAATAATGGCTTGCGTCTGACCTTCCACCTGAAGTAGGCGACGATGGAACACGCTAGAAGTAACCTTCATTCGTCACTTAAAAACGCACAGGTGTGTTCTTAACAACGGTAATCATTAATTATCCTGCTAATATTATATATATTATGTTTGTTACTCAATTATGCAAAAATTGATGAACGGATTCGCATATAATTTGGAAAACACACATAGGACTTTTAATCCAAGTTGAAACTAATTCTGACGAACGAAGATATGGGCAGACGCTAGTTCATATTAATAAATGATAAAGTAACTCTGTTTGTCTGTCTGTTTGGTGCTTAAACCACTGATACAATTTGATGGTTTTTTTTTTATAAGTAGCGATAGATTGGACCTTGGAGAACGACATAGGCTACTCGTGCCTTTTGTCTCAAAAATTAATATGGGATTTTAGTGAAACCGCAGGTAATCACAGCTAGCTACTACCTATATATTTTGGATTATATTAACACGTCTTTCATGTAAACTAGCTGTTCCCCGGCATGGGTTGCAATGCCTCTTTTTTGTTTTTTTTTCGTCATAAACCTTTCCAGCCATGCACACAACAACTCATCTAAGTTTCATCGCAACACGATTAATGGTTTAGCAATCCATGAGGACAAACAAAACAAACATTCATTTTATTTATAAAGATATTAACTGCCTCATTAGTCTAGTGGTTCCAAGCGCGACTGCTACGCTAGAGGTCCTGGGTTCGATTGCCAGTTTGAGCAAAGTGTTATTGGGTTTTTCTATGAAATTCTCAGTGTTGCTCCGAGTTTCAGATTTATGCCCGATTAATGGCAATAGGCTCGCCCCCTATTATAAGGGACCTAAACATACCGTGTGCATTAGTACACCTCTGCCTAACTCTTCAGGGAATACAGTCGTTATGGTATGTTATGATAAAGATAAATAAGAACGAGTTTATGCTATTAACCGGGCATATACCCAAAATCCGAACTGTTACTGAGGATTTTTTTTTAAGGGATAGGGGGACAAACTAGCAGACGGATCGCCTGATGGTAAGCGAATACCGCCGCCCATAAACACCCGCAACACCAGAGGAGTTACAAGTGCGTTTCCCGCCCTTTAAAAGGGGATTGGGCCTCCGGTAACCTCACTCACTCGACGAAACAGAACGTAAGCGTTGTTTGACGCCGGTTTTCTGTGAGGTCGCTGTATCACTCCGGTCGAGCCGGCCCATTCGTGCCGAAGCACGGCTCTCCCACGTTAAAAAAAAAATTCTGTTTACCCGACCTGAAAGTTGCCCAGTTGAGGTAAATGGCTAATTCCATCATTTTAATTCATAATTAGCTGGAAAGTACACACAATAATAATTAGCTAATTGTGATGAAATATGTTCTTAGAATGACTGCAGTAATTATATGAAGCGTGCCCGCTTATCATCCGTCTAGCGCGCGCTGCACACGCCTAGAGGTCACAACAGATTATAATTATCTATTAATACCTATTGCTTGTAATATTGTGTGTACTGTATTGATACACGTGGCATTTGTGGGCGATGATAAGAATGTCTAGCTCCTACGTAGAGTTTTGTGTCTAATACAGCTCGTATTCGTAGCTTTCTATAAATATTCTTATATTTAGACCTGTTATTGTAATAAGAGGTCTAAGAAATGGTGTGTATGATATCCACTAATAATAAACATATAAAAAAATGATTTAAGTATAACTTATTTCAGCAGTTTCTGCTATATTTTATGATACGCCGCTCGGAGGGCCGAGTTATAAATGATAATGATATTCATTACTCTATCATAAAAGGACACTTTTACAAGTCAATGTATTATCACCGGCATTGCTTAAATGACGACCTCTGAGAATAAACACCGAAACAAACGCAGATAATCGTGGTCTCCGTTAAAATCCAGATATACTTAGTACTTAATAGCAAATATGTGAGTTGCAATGTCTATCTAGAATGGCCTTTTGAAGAAAGAGTCACAGCGGCTTTGAGTAGACCAGTCCCATGCATCAGTCATTGTGTAGCTCGACATAATCTATGGAGCCAACAACCCGTCGCATAATGATACCAGATCAGTGAATATTTGCGGAGGCCAGATAGTATGTTAATCATTTTCGGACGACGATGAAAAAGCGGACAACAAGTTTCATAATAACATTTGGGATTACCCTGTCTACTTCGGAACGGTATTACAAATCTGACCTTTTTATATGAAAAACCGATAATCAAGACGACTAATAACCTGCTCTTTGTTTTTTTATAAACTAATACATAAAATGACGCACATTTAGACCATAAATTCTCAAAAACCAGTCCAAGGAGTATTTAATCGAAATTATATGCGTGATGATGATGACGTCGCCGGACGAAAACAAGATGTATTAGGAAAACATGTTACATCAGCCTGCCATACCGGCTGATGTAGTGAGTAACGTAACAGGGTAAAACAGAGACATTTCCAAGTGTTAGTGTGACGTACGACTCACGTACGAGAACCGTATGGTGCAAAATAACGGGAAGTGTTTGGGCAAATGGTGTGTGGTGTGTCCGTTTACCAGATTGCCCTATTTTTACTTTAAAAGGAAGAGATTCTGAATATAGGCAATTTATTGTTATAGGTAGTGTATTATTTATGCTACTGAGAATTTGTCTAAAAAACTTATTAATGTACTGGTCAACCTGGGAATCGAATTCAGCGCATCTCATTCAACAGACACGCCTCTAACCTTTGACGCAGTTCTGTTCAAACTCTTCAAATCGTAACACTAGAAATATGAAATGATACTGAAAGGAAGTTACCATGTTTTCCTCTCAAACAAAATTAGCCGTTGTTATATATATGTTATATATATTTTCAAGGGTGCCGCTGCACATCATGGCAGCATTCCGAGAATAACGGAAATATTGCATGCAACAGACATAATTGCACATGGCATGACTCACTTATTTCGATGTCGGCTAACATGGAAACCTCCTATAATTTGCTGTTAGAACAAAGACGACCGCGACACAAGAATATTAATAATGGAAAATTTATGATTATAAATTAGTTTGTAACAGAACCATGATGAAATTAAATTAAGGGGACGCTTATACGCAGCAATTTTAGCAGCAAGGAGTTTTTTGTTTGAATTCTGATATAACTGCCTCATGTCTAAGCGCTCCTGCCACGCTAAAATCCTGGGTTCGTCTCGATGCTCGAAAAAAGTATTATTAGGGTTTTCTATGAATTTCCCAATAGCAGCTCGGAGTTTGGATTTGTGCCCGGTTAATGGCAAAAGACTCGCCCCCATAACATGGGACCTAAACCTACCGGTAGACTATGGCTGCACATTAGTGCACCTCTGCCTAAACCTTCGGGGAATATAGGCGTGATGATATGTTATTTCATTTTATATTCTTTATCGAGTGAGATCACCACCCTGCCTTTTGTCAACTAAGTTGGGATCGATTCCTAGTCTAACCCGAATGACAATATCAGTATTTGACACGAAACGACTACCATCAGGTAGTGTTTTGTAGGACCTCTTGGGGTCTGACTGGTTGGCGACCACCCTTACGTCTGAGTCTGTCGTGAAGCACTGCGGTGTGTGTTTTGACTTTTGCGCGTAAGAGCCACTTCCCCTTGGTTGCAGCGGCTCTGGCAGTCTGTACGAGTAGTCAAGCTTTCGGAAAACAGGCATGTATGTTATGTAAGCGTGATTCAATATTCACAAAATTTCCTTTACAAAGATAGGTACAATTGGTAAATAAATTGAAATTAAATTGTGACTCACAATATGTTTATTTGCCTTTTCCTTAAATACGCGTTGAAATTAATGTTACATCCACAGTAGGAGCGATAAATGTGCTGTATACATAAAAAACAGTCAACAAGTGTACGATCACCTTCAAAAGGTTAGTCATATCATATAATAGCTAACTGATATGGATGTAATATTTGTTGTGAAGGCAATGCTAATTTGTAAAACTCGTACGATTATTGTTTCTATGCAAAAACTGCAAGGTGCCTTCTAGCCGAAGAAATATACATAATATATACATACATACATACACTCATGCCATTCTCCCACAGGGGTAGGCAGAAGATATAGTCGGCCACTTGCCACGATTCTTGCATAGTTCTTTCGCTTCTTCCACATTCATACAACATCAGTCTTCTCATACATACGCGCCGGATTTTTTTAAGGGTTATTTGCAATTGTTACTTTGTGTTTCGCCGAGTGAGTGAGGTTACCGTAGGCCCAATCCCTTTTTAAAAGGTCGGCAACGCACTTGTGACTCCTCTGGTGTTGCGGGTGTCCATGGGTGGCGGTAATCGCTTACCATCAGGCGATCCGTCTGCTCGTTTGCCTTCCTATCCTAGAAAAAAAAATTCTATTGTATTGGAATTTTTTTTCAGAGGGGTGTGTTTTGTGTATCTGTCTGTCTGTGTGGGACATCGTAACTCAAAGGTTCGAACCCTGCCTGATATAAAAAAAATCTTAACACATACCACCTGTACCTTCCTATTCTCCAAAAGGTTAGGCAGAGGTGCACTACTGTATACATCTCCAGTTGGCTGGTATGTTTGGGGCCCACGTAATAGGAGGTTGTTGGTATTTACCTACTCAAATTTATGTGGCAAAAATTAATCGATTCCTATTTTAATAGTGGCAACACATTCGGGTAGATCTTATTTTATTTGTAATGGTCAACTGTCACTACCGACTATAAAAAGAATGGGTGTCTTTAGTTTCTCTCTCACTTCTACCTTCACTGTGCCAGGAAACAGACGTTATAACCTTCCTCGTGAGTATTATAAATTCAAATATAAAAGTTTAACGTTCATAATTTATATTCAATCTCTGCATTTTATTTCACGCCCGTAACCCAAAATTCCTATAGGTTATGGGCCCAGTCATGCTATTATAATTATTGTTTCTAAAAATTGAGTGTTTGAATTGATTTATTTGACTGAAATTTCACGGTGGACCTGGTGCTGTGTGTAGTAGTTTAGAGAAAGGAGTAGGTATGGAGAAATCAAAGATCAAGCGAGATATTAAACCATTCGACGGTGAAAATTATAGTGTTTGGAAGTTCCGAATCCGCGCGTTGCTAACCGAGATGGACGTTATAAAACTTATTGATGAAGAACCCACAATACGAACAGAAGCTTGGGAGAAAAGCAACCAAATGGCCAAAAGTGTGATTATCGAGTATTTGTCAGACTTTTCTGGGTTTTGCAAAAGATTTTACAGCAAGAGAAATCTTTAAAAACGTGGATGCATTGTACGAGAGAAAAAGTTCGGCGACTCAGTTGGCAATACGTAAGAAGCTGTTGGGCCTGAAGCTTCAAGGCCAAGAAGAAATCCTTCATCAAGTGCTACCATTGCGGACGCAAAGGTCATATTAAAAACGATTATTACTACTTCAACGGCTGAATCAATCCCATCAACAGAAACCTGCAGAAAGACCTCGAACTGTTCAAGCGGTGCAGCTTTCTGAAGGAACGACATTTTGCAGTGACGTTTCCGGGTTCGCATTCATGTTCGGAAATTATGAAGGTGGCTCGAAGGACAACCAAATAACTTTCCTACTAGATTCTGGAGCATCGGATCACATAATTAACAGGGAAGACCTTTTCTGTACCTACACTAATTTAAATGCACCGTTAAAAATTTCAATCGCTAAACACTGTGAATTTATTACAGCTACAAAAAGGGGAACATTACCAAGTGATCAGTAACACCGGCATTCAAGGTACTCTAGAGGACGTGTTGTTCCGTCGGGAGGTGCCGTACAACCTGCTGTCGGTAACGAAGATGCAGCGAGCCGGAATGACAATCACATTTGATGAGCATGGGACAAATATCAGTAAGGACGGTAAAGTACTGATGCAAGGTAAGGCAATTCATAATTTAATTTCTGTTGATTTTGAAGTAAAAGTCAATCTGTTTCCCAAATATGCAATGTTGATAAAAGTAATTACGATTTATGGCATCAACGGTTAGGGCATATTAGTAAACAAAAGTTTATGGAGTTGAAAAATAACTGCATGATTACTGACGTAAACTTAATTGAAGCAGTATCACCCGATGAAAAATAATGTGAAGCTTGCATAAACGGGAAACATAAACGACCATTATTTATTGTGCATACTGATGTGTGTGGGCCAATCACTCCTTCTACGGTCGATAATAAGAACTATTTTGTTTTGTTTGTCGATCAATTCACTCACTACTGTGTTGCATACTTAATAGCATATAAGTCGGATGTTTTCTCAGCTTTGAGATTTTGTGGCAAAAAGTGAGGCTAAATTCAATTTACAATTGGTTAATTTGTATTGTAACAATGGTCGGGAATATTTGTCTAGTGAAATGAAAGATTACTGTGTTTCTAAAGGAATTTCATATCACTTTACTGTTCCTAGAACACAACAGCAAAATGGGGTTTCAGAGCGTATGGTCAGGACAATAACTGAAAAAGCCCGTGCTATGATCAAAGGTGCTAAATTACTGAAGTGTTTTTGGGGTGAGGCAGTTTTAACTGCAGTATACTTAATTAACATTACACCTACCCGCGCTTTGAAAGAAACTAAAACTCCATTTGAATTGTGGCATGATAAAAAAAAACCTGAAGTCAAATATTTGAGAGTTTTTGGTGCTACCGTGTATGTGCATAATAAAAAACTAGTAAAACAAAATTTGATGAAAAGTCGTAAAAAGGTATTCTGGTAGGGTACCAAATGGCTATAAAGTGTGGAACACAGACCGCGAAAAATATGAATCTGTTAAGGATGTCATAGTTGATGAGGTTAATTTCCTGCAGTCGAGGCCTGCATTGCAATTTGAAGTAAATGAAATCAAACATTTACATGACAAAACTGATAATACTGACGTGAGTTCGAAATCAGTGTCGATAAAACCTCAAAATGACGACAAAACTGATAATACTGACGTGAGTTCGAAATCAGTGTCGATAAAACCTCAAAATGACGACAAAACTGATAATACTGACGTGTGTTCGAAATCAGTGTCAATAAAACCTCAAAATGACGACAAAACTGATAATACTGACGTGAGTTCGAAATCAGTGTCGATAAAACCTCAAAATGACAAAACTGATAATACTGACGTGAGTTCGAAATCAGTGTCGATAAAACCTCAAAATGACGACAAAACTGATAATACTGACGTGAGTTCGAAATCAGTGTCGATAAAACCTCAAAATGACGACAAAACTGATAATACTGACGTGAGTTCGAAATCAGTGTCGATAAAACCTCAAAATGACGACAGTCCTAAATCCGACGTGTCCAATACTGATATAATTAAATCTGATAGTTCAAAATCAGATGGTTCAAGATCAGTTGGTTCAAAATCGGATATTTCAGTATTACAGGATTCGAAATCAGATAGTTCAAAATCTGATGAAACGGTTATTTGTACTAAAATTCGAAAATTAAATTCGGATAACATGCTAAAGCCAAATCTTAATGATAAAGCAAGTACTAGTAAAACTTGTTCTAATAAAATTATCGATAGTTCTTGTCAATTGAGAAGGAGTGCTAGGCTTAAAGGTCGTCCCCCAATAACTTATAATGAAATTGATGTTTTGTTATGTGCTGAATCCATTAATTGCAAAGTACCTACTTCATAACAAAACTCGATGGGAATGTGCAATTAAGGAAGAATTAGATTCACTTTTAGCAAACTATGTATACTTGGACATTAGTACCTAAACCTAATAACAAAAATATAGTCTATTGTAAATGGATTTTTAGTATTAAAAATGATGAGTTTGGTAATCCAATTCGATACAAGGCACGTCTTGTTGCCAGAGGTTTTAGTCAGGAGTATTTAGTGGATTATAACGAAACCCTTGCCCCTGTTGCTCGTATTACTAGTTTTAAATTTATTATTAGTTTTGCAAATCAATATAATTTACTGGTCCATCACATGGATGTTAAGACCGCATTTTTAAATGGCATTTTAAAAGAAGAGATTTATATGAAAGTACCCGATGGAGTAGTTAGCAAAGACTGTTATGTTTGCAAACTAAACAAAGCTTTGTACGGACTTAAACAAGCTGCCAGATGTTGGTTCGAATTATTTGATCTGTGTCTTAAAAGAAAAAGGGTTTCTTAATTCATCAGTTGATAGGTGTATTTACATCTTGGATAAGGGTGTTTAATGTATGTTATGGTGTGTACTCGCCCTGATTTAAGTGTTAGTATCAATATATTGAGTAGATACACAAATAAAAATAATAAAGAGTTGTGGCAATGTCTCAAAAGAGTGCTTAGGTATCTGAAGGGCACAATAGAATTAAAACTAACTTACAAAAGGTGTAATGTATTTGATCATATATTAAGTGGGTATGTAGATTCAGATTGGGGTGGTAATGATGTCAATAACAGAAAAAGTACCACAGGTTATTTATTCAAGTTATTCAATAGCTATACAATAACTTGGAATACAAAGAGGCAAATGTCTGTAGCAACTTCTTCGACTGAGGCTGAATACATGGCATTGTTTGAAGCCGTAAAAGAGGCATTATAGCTTAAGTCTCTAGCAATTAGTATTAAAACTAATATTGTCAGTCCAATTGCTATTTTTGAGGACAACAATGGTTGTATTAGTATAGCAAATAACACTACTAGCCATAAAAGGTCTAAACACATTGACATCAAGTACCATTTTTCTAGAGAACAAGTAGAAAACAATGTAATAAAATGTCAATGTAATGTTTTATATATCCACAGGTAAATAAATAGCGGATGTGCTCACGAAGCCGTTACCAGCTGTGGTATTTAAACAGTCTAGAAATGAAATGGGTTTATTTTTACCATAATTTCATGAACGCTGAATTGATTGATGATTTAATTGAATTTAATTGTCATTTATTTTGATGAAATGGTCTGATTAGGTTTTCCTGGGTTTTCCTAATCCTAGCAACAAATGTTGGACCATAATTATTATAACTTTCCCAGGAATCACTTGGAAGGCTTTATAATGTTCTGTTTATATTGAAACTAATTTTCCCATTTTTATGTGATTAATTTTTGAGGGGGCATGTTGGTATTTACCTACTCAAATTTATGTGGCAAAAATTAATCGATTCCTATTTTAATAGTGGCAACACATTCGGGTAGATCTTATTTTATTTGTAATGGTCAACTGTCACTACCGACTATAAAAAGAATGGGTGTCTTTAGTTTCTCTCTCACTTCTACCTTCACTGTGCCAGGAAACAGACGTTATAACCTTCCTCGTGAGTATTATAAATTCAAATATAAAAGTTTAACGTTCATAATTTATATTCAATCTCTGCATTTTATTTCACGCCCGTAACCCAAAATTCCTATAGAGGTAAGTCTAATGCTATTAATCGGGGACAAATCCAGACTCCGAGCTTCTACTGAGAATTTTACAGTAAAACCCAATAACACTGCTCGACCTGGGAATCGAACCCACGACCTCCAGCGTAGCGGTCGCGCATAGGACCACAGAACTATTGAAGCAACCGAAGCAGAATAAATCTTACTATTATTAGTTCGTTCTTAATACGAAGATACAACCACCTTTTCCACGAATAGTTAAATTAGACACATTAGCAACGGGTTGCTAATTGGTAGCGAACTCGTACGATACTAACAATTGCAATATTGTTTGCTAATGCCAAAATAAATCTGCAATATTTAACACCTAGCATAAAGAGCACATGACTACATAACTATGACTCCAGGTTCAGTAGCTTATGCCTTAATGGCCTAGTGGTTCCAAGCGCGACTGCTACGCTAGAGGTCCTGGGTTCGATTCCAAGGTTAAGCAAAGGTTGACTATTTACTTATACTAGGGATCAAGACTTTAATCACTGGATAAAGAAGAGCCTAATTTTTTTTTAAATCTTACTAACAATGTGGGTCGCACATTAGTATTCTTGTTAACCTCTCGTGCTAAGCTAAATGCTTGTGTTACGCTACTCGTAACACATCGTTTCGCTTCACGTCGTTAGTGTAATGGGTGGGGTTCGAACCGGCAACCACATGATCGGAAATCCGACGCCCTAGCCATTAGGCTGCCGCTGCTTCAATTCAATTCAAAATACATATCTATTTGACTTTGCCTTCGAAATATTGTTCTTAGGTAAGAATCGAACCCACAACACATGACGCAACAGAAAATGGCGCAACCTTAACTAATACGTCAAATGGACAGGTTAAATAGTATTATGATGAAATATAATAAGTAGCCTAGAATATAAATATATTCTGTGTTGTAAATACATACAATAATGACATGACAGTACCTACTTTTTTTTGTCCAGCCCACCGATCACGCCTGACCGGGCGGCTACCTACAGCTCAATTATCTATGACTGTACCAATTAATTCATTTTAATTTACAATATAATTGAATACACATAGCTTTTTGTGCGCTCACCTGGTTAAGGTCACGTTAAAAGGAAATATAAAATGTAACACGACTGGAAAAGGTAATGATAAAAAAGTTGCTATAGCTCATGGCCACTCATAGGTTTCGATTAGGGTGTTGATACATGAGCATAAAGCTTTTTAAAAATACATGATATTTTTTTTATATTACAATCAGAATTTGTGAAACATATGGGTAGTAGGGCTGATATTTCAATCGTTAGATCTTTCTGAGGAATAAAATTAACGTTTGACAGATTTTGTATATAAGAAAAACTGTCAAAAAATCGAGTTTATTCCTCCGATAATTAGTAATTCCTCCCTTATTTAGTAATACGTAATTGGTGCGCTATGTTTTGCCTTATAGACTATTATTATTATTACGGTAATGTTGATAAATCAATTATTGTTGGGTTATTTAAAATGTGTAGTACAGTGTCAGATGTAATTATTATTATTACGACTTTTTTTTAAAAAAAGCTTACTAGCTTACGATTCCAAGATTAAGCAAAGGTAGGGTATCACAAAGGACTTAAATGATGAATGGACACAGAACAGACTAATTTTTTTTTTAATCTTACTAGCAATTTGGGTCGCACATTACTGTACTAAGCTAAATGCTTGTAATCGAGTGGGTTCACGTCGGTAGTGAATGGGTGGAAAATTTGACCGCTATTTTTATTAAGCTTAGGATATTATTTCGTCACTAAGATATTGCTGGAAGATTGTGATGGAATCTTGCATCTTAGAGGACTTCGAAGCTGTATAAAGTCGATCAACCAGTCCTAGGGGTGGGGGGAGTGACTCACCATAGCTTTCCTTCCGTAAATTAGTACCTATCCGTGTTTGTAGTTAACTGTGTGTGTTGTTAAAGAAAAACATGGTAAAAAGGCAAACACCTAATCAAACAGAAGCTTGTCAAAATTTCAGCTCGGCATCGCAACAGACTCAGAGTGCTAAAACGTTATGTCAATATTTTTCAGAGCTGCGCGTACGCACGTCCCCGCGGCCCGCACACCGTCCCCGCTCGTTCCGCCATCTTCACCTAGCGACAGTGTGGTCAACAAAAAGTTGTTATTCAATCTAGTTTAATAAAAAAAACTGTGGTTGCCGGGCCTTGCAATCTGAAGAGTGCAGCTATAGAAAGATATAGGCCTCTCTTTCTAATATTGAGCTTTTTGTAAAATATTTCAAGGTTAGTTCGATGGAAGTTTCAACTGTAAAGTTAATCAACGCTTAGTTTCGGCTAGGTTCTAAATGATTGGAGAACTGATTTGGCCGAACCACTGTAATAATAACGAAATTGGATTTATTTTTATTGGATTCCAAGAACTTAATATCAATTAATTGTTAATTATTTTTGTCAGTCATGTGTGTATTAAATAGTTAATTATCACGCGCTTAAATGGCGAAGGAAAACATCGTGAGGAAAATTGCATGCCTGAGATATTTTCTCGATGGCGTGTGAAGTCTGCCAACCCGCACTAGGCCAGCGTGGTGAATTATAGCCTAAACCCTCTCATTCTGAGAGGAGAACCTTGCCCAGCAGTAAGATAGTATAATGTGTTGATTATGTTATTGTTAAAGAGACATCCTCTTAAATTTTTTTCATAATATAACAAAATTCCACATACAGGTTATCTCTTGGTTTGTTTTTGGATTCATTTTCACAGAAATGCTTCACAGGCTTAGTGATCTGGCAAGCGAGATATCACCACTAATTTGAAAACCCACCTCTAGAAGAATAACGTGAGTAATTTGAGGACTGACTCTCAGAGACAGTTAATCTGTAGGTCGATTTTTATGAAGATTTTAAATGTAATTCCAGCTAACAATCGTGTTTACCGCCTATGCCAACGCCCAGAAGTGCGCCTAATTTCCATCATTCGTAATCTTCAGGCTAAAAATTAAAAGATTTTCCACGACTCAAGCTAGAAGACTTGTACAATTCCTAAATGAGCTTACGTAAACCCTATCTATACAATAATTGAGGTGCATTGAAATGCGCAAAATGAATTGCAGGGAAGCCGCGCGGTGCAGTCTGATCCGTGCCTAGACCGACTTACAAGACGTCGCTAAGTGAATTACCTGGTGTAAGCACCTCGTCTGCTTACCTACCACACCTGATTACTGCATGTGTGTGCGTTTTTAAATGACACTCGCACACAGAGAGCTCTCTTATAATATTTTCTACCGTCTACGTGTTGGTACGTAGAAATGAGAGTATAAATGTGATTACGTATGTAGAATTGTGTATTAAATTAATATTTACGTGCTATAATTCTTTCTCTATCTATACCTTATAGAAAAACATAATCTTGCGAAGGGAAAATTCGACGGCGGGCAGGATTCGAACTTGCGCCTTCTGGTTAGATTCATCAGACGCTATGACCATTAAGCCACAGCGAGTCCCACCCACGAGGATCACCAGAATTCTGCACGCAGTCGAATTTTTTCTCCACTAAAATAACTTTATAATAGTAACATGGAAAATGCAAAAAAATACAAAAAGATGATATCAATCGAGTTAAGAAAAAATTATGAAGATCATTTTCATCATCCTGGAAGTTTCCCGAGCTAGGTTGGTGTCAGCAGTTCAACCAGATGCAGCTGAATTTGAGCAGTTTACACGAAGCGACTGCCATCAGACCTCCGCAAACCTATTTATGGCCAGTACGGATATCATAAGTATAAGCTGTTTGAAAGGTCTTTGGGCTTCCGTGTCCATATGACAACTGACAATAGGTTAACATGCTATCCGAGGCACGAAGGGGTCTCCTTGTAGACTTATTGTAATTATCGACTTTGGTCCAACTTTGACATTCAATGTTCAAATATCCTGATATTGCAATATTGTATCAGTGAAGATTGTAACATATTTTAAAAGAGTGTCCATGGAGTTTCTTTCCGGATTCTTATCCATAGGATCAACTTTTTGAAACCGTGCAAATAGAATCATAACGTTTCATAAATGCTTTTAAAAGCTTATTTGAAATAAAAACATTTGCACTCGAACTTGAACTTGGCACCATCGACTGACCACCCACTTCTTTCTTCTTTTCCAGCGTGGAGAGTGAGTGAGAATGGAGAATGGAGTCTACACAATGTTTTGCCAACCCGTACTAGACAAATGCAACGTACATTGGCTCTATCCTTATGTACTATGTGCTTTGAAGTAGATTAATTAGTAAACAGCGAAATAATAGCGTGTTGCATTATGCACCTAACTGCCCAAGGAACCCTAAAAGACCATACACACAAACTATTCGAAGCGGAACACAACAGGGTTGCCAGTCGCCAACTCTTTGTTGCCACAGCGTATAATTAAATATTATTACCGTGCGGTATTGTGTTCGATCCCGTGCAGTGCATTGTTACTTTAAATGTGTGTTAGGAGCTTTCTGTACATTTTTATGGATGTCGTAAATAACTGGATTCGTGATTGATAAGTGACGTTAATGGTGAAGCTTGGGGAGAAAGAATAATGATTAGGACACATAATTTTATGATGAACATAAAAAAATATTATACCGAAAATTATTACAAAGCTGCTGAGTTTGATAAGGGTGTACAAAATGGCTGGTGTTAGGAACACTTAAGTTTACTGCTACGACAATGTAAGTACTCCACGAAAAGTGCCTTTTGCATATCTTATGGAGACAGTGGATGTCTTATTCGTCACAAATAAGATAATGGAATTGAGAGAGATACTTCATAGAAGTACAACTCGCCTGTATTCTCCGAAGGTTAGGCATAGTCGTACTAATTTACCTACACCAACAGTTCGCCGGTACGTTAAGGGTCCATGTAATAAGGGACGTGCTTGCCATTAACCGGGCATAACTCCAAACTGTTTTAGCAATTTCATAGAAATACCCAATACTACTTTGCTCGACCTGGGAATCGAACACAGGATCTCTAGCGTACCAGTCGCGATCAGAACTACTAGGCTGACGAGGAAGTTCATAGATTTAGGGTAGATTAACTTTGATTGGGAAAATATTTTTAAACCCAAGACAGCTTACTGTACTATGCATCAAGTACCTACTTGATGAAGATGATGATGAAGCTAATACGTAGGTATGTATTTACTAATCAGACACAAAGTACCTATAACCTGGAAAGAAAACAAATATCAGTTGATCACAGAAATATTTATTTCTGCGAGGAATTGAACCCGCAATCTAACATGCTTGCAGTCTTGTAGTCGCAATAAATTTTCTTTTTTCAAATGTTATTAACAGCATATTATTCATATTATTTTCATTCTCGTAATATATAGTTGTAACAAATGTAAATGTGAGTACTGCACAGGCTAGTTTAAACGCATAAGATTTATATAAAAAAAAGTCTGACGGTCTTGATAATTTTACAGGACACGGCCGACATTGTTAGGAGGCTTCTCTCTCCTGGGGCTCTGACCGCCGCGCAGCTTACCTGTAGCTTGGAAACTGCTCCCAGTGCCGGTGGACTACTATTACTCAGCCCCCGACTAAATGACTACCTACACAATCATATTCACTTACCTACAAGAAAATCCGGCGGGTGTCGCATTTAGTTCTTCAAGACACATCGTAGCATTTAATCGAAATTCACAACACGGCACGAATGGGCCGCCTCGAGTGATACCACGGCCTCACAGAAAGCCGGCGTTAAACAACACTTACGTTGTAATTGAGTGAGAATACGAGTGAGTGAGGTTACCGGAGGCCCAATCCTCTTTTAAAGGTCGGCAACGCACTTGTGACTCCTCTTTTAGTGTTGCGGGTGTCCATGGGCGACGGTAATCGCTTACCATAAGGGATCCGTCTGCTCGTTTGCCCTCCTATCCCATAAAAAAAAACAGAAATGGGAATGGCAACTGGCAGCTCCGACGGATTTTCTTATAGGTAATATGTATTATGTATTAAGAATAAATGTATTTTGTTGTAGGTAGGTAGGTATGAATACATTAATATTATTATGATGTGTCGATGTGGGGTTTTCGAAAATTTTATTTAATCCTTTTACGATAACAATCGTCGTGGGTTTTTTCAAAATTTTTGATGTTGTGTTTTATTTTACACTCTGTCTGTACAATGAGTAAAGATAATAAATGTTAATAATTTTGATTGCGCAAATATCAAGAGATACCTACCTACAAAGTGTAAGCCCTTTGCGATTATGACCATCCTAAATAAAATCTTTTATAAGCCCAGAGCCCCTATACGAATTCATCACAATATTGGCAATATAGCCAGTAATAAAGGAATGCTCTCAAATGAGCGCGGGGCTCCCTGTCAGGCTACAATTGGCGCAATAACGTTACTGCCGAGCCCCATCGGCACCGGCGATGTAATACTTGGTCTTATCGAATGCCTCCTATACTGCGCCTAGTATAATTTAGTTTTTTTTTTGTAGTATATGGTTAAAACAGAAGCGATTCAGATTAAAATAAAATAATATTACATGAAATAACAATTGTATTGTTTCATTATTTGCCAGATTCAGTTCTCAGAGAAAGTTTTTTTTAAATTTCAGTTCTATTAAGAGGATTTATATGATAAATCGTTATGTTTAGTATGCAATGCTGACTTTATAAACCAGTTCTGTTTGGCTGACAGACAACGCACCACTTCAAAACAGATGGGTGTAGCTGTAGAAGCAAAGTAGGAGTCACATTCCTGTTCCAAAAAGTTATAAATTACGACAAACTGATTTGTTTATCTCCGAACTAAGCATATACTGCAGCTCTCCCTTATTATACAGGGTGGGTCGTAAAATGGTCCTACCTATTTTGCACTCGTAAAAGAGGCTCGTAAATTTTACGTCACAAATGCGTCTCATTGTTGGCTGGGAGCGAAGATAGGCAGGGATCGAGCCCCGTCGAATAATCTCTGGCTCTACGATAAGTCGTGCATCCTTGATCGCTCGGCTGTCGATACCCAGTCCAGCCGATATCGATACCGTTGAAAAAAATTGGGAAAAGTGATGTAAAATATCGATATTCGCTGGGATTTTTTTACTAAGATGATAATATTGACGACACGATTGGCGTAGCGGTTGAGCGATCGGCTTCTGCGCCACGTGTTGTGGATTCGATCCCCACACGGAGCAAATATTTGTATGATCTACAGGTAGTTGTTCCGGGTCTGGGCGTTTGTGTATGTGAGAATTTGTGTTTGTAAACGCACCCACGATACAGGAGAAAATCCCAGTGTGGGGCAACGTTTTTTTTTAAAAAAAATCACCATTCCTTCTATACATATATAATATATCCTAACTACATAGATAAGGCTACCAGTATCTGTTTTATACTTAGGTTATGTAGAAATAAGTAAAACAAATGTCAACACATAATCCTCGCCTTGTTTGTATATGTGGCGTTATATGTTAAACCGTGTCAGCCTATAATGCCGCAGAGCTGTCGACAAACGCATCGTATCTCTTGAGAAATCCCTTGTAAAAAGCTTAGGACATAATCCGTGGGCAGATAACACTAAAATCATTAAAGGCCTAGTTATCTTATGACAAATATGTAAGTATATAATGTTCTATGTCATTCTGTTGATGTGGTCTGTGTATTTTTTATATATTGGTATATAATTCAATTTCAACCTCGATATTGCAACTTTTTTGAAATCATAAATGAGGATATAAGATTTCTTTTTGGACGTTACTCTATCTTTGTACTATTTTATCAAAATTGCTTTTGTAATTTTGTTTCCGAGATAAACCAAATAGACAAACCCACGTTCATGTCATTGTATTACTTCCTAGCGGCATGAATAATTTTCTATTAAATTATATAAACAACATAGATTGTTACCATCTGTTTTTTAATGTTTACAGGATATGGTGGTCGTCAATAGTGGAACAGAAAGCTATAATTTTTAAATAGAAATTAGGCAAACACAAAAAACCAGCGACGTAACAGTAACACAGAGTGGAGGCCATTCACGGTTTCGTTCTGCGTGCCTATAAACTTAATTAGTTCGCTGTTGTATTACAAATTATGCAAATACTTGATCCCCTTAATTTCGGTGCACCTGCGCCACGTCACACCTGTGGACAATGTCCACTGACAGATTGTCACGATATGTATTATTTTATGGCCGCACGTGAAAGGTTCGGCATTGCAAACTGCTGGACGAAACAGGGTTATATTCATGTCTTGGCTCCTGATGGAACCCGTCATCGTTTGGTCAACTTCGTCGAGCTGAACAAAATCGCTGTGCCGAAACCAGATACCGAAAAAGTGGCCCCTGTAGGTGATAAACCACGGAGACAACGTGCAGCTAAAAAGTAATCCCATAATGGCAGAACACTGTATAAATACAGGTTGCAACGTTCGGGTAATAAACTCATCATTCAGTAGGTAGGTACTTATTATGTATTTCTCTTCTACACGTATCTGATAATATTTTTCTACCCTGTTCTTTTCTACTTTATATTTATAACTAAAACCTGTAATTATTTATTTTATGATCTGAAATGTTGGTGGAATAAATTACTTGCGACACTCACTGACATGTTGACAATTTAATTGCACTGTCAAATTGATATTTACTTTTGGTAAAAGTCAATAGCGTTTTGTTGCTGTGTTTGCATGACTTTGTGCATACAGGTCTGTTGACCCAGAAACTTTTTATGTATCTGGATTTACCATTATAGCACTTTGTGTGCAACTATTTTAGCACGCGTCATGCGTGTGTTGCCCGGACGTTGCAAGATGTGTATTTTGCAGTGATTGTAGTTTTTGTAGTGGTGATGTATTTATTATTTTTGAATTAAGTACTTAATGTAACACACAACTGGCAGGTGGACATAACTGTTTTCTTTTTACTTAGTCTACATATATACCTATATATATATATATTAAAGTTATATTATTTAAGTTTAAATTTATAGCAAAATGGATGTTAGCGACCGTGAGTCATTAACCGACGGTGATAGTTTTTTCTCAGCGATTAGTAGCAGTGACAGTTTCAGTAGCATTCCGTCTCTAGCCGATACACTTGAATCTCATTTTTCCGATGTTCCCAAGAATCTGAATGTAGTCCATATTAATGCACAAAGCATTCCGGCTCATTTCCATGACATGCTGGCTACATTTGACTGTAAGAATATCCATGCAATCCTTATATCTGAATCTTGGTTGAAACCATGCCTTCCTTCTACTTCATACTCACTACCCGGATACCAACTAATAAGGAATGATCGCACGGCCGGGGGTGGTGGTGGTGTTGCCATATATCTTCGAGCTAATATACCATTCTCAGTTATAGACATGTCATCACAGCCACCACCGCTGAATGCCGGCGAGCATCTCTTCTTAGAAGTTAGCCTTCGGCATATGAAGGTACTGCTTGGTGTGTACTACTGTCCCTCTATGCGTATCGACTATTTCTCTTCTTTCGAGAATATCCTTGAAAAGTTAGCACCGTCTTACAGTCACACGATCATAATGGGGGACTTCAATACTTGTCTTCTGAAAAATGATTCCCGTTGTTCACTATTGCAATCTGTTTCACAGTCTTGTAATTTGACCTTTCTTCCACTAGATGCTACTCATCATTTTCCTAACTCAACTCCTTCACTCTTAGATCTCATCCTTGTTTCTTCAGCTCAACATGTTGCTAAGCACGGTCAATGCTCAGCTGACGCTTTCTCTTACCATGATCTTATTTACCTGTCATATAAAGTTCGTCCACCTAAGTCTAAACCTAAGATACTCATGCAGCGCAATTTTGGTGGAATGGACCTTGACGGCCTGCGGGAGGCTGCCGGTAACATCGACTGGTCGTGTCTTATGTCTGCTGATTCGATTGATGTTAAAGTCGATCACTTTACAACTAATTTGATCCAGCTGTACGACATTTATGCTCCAGTACACCCTGTAAAGATGAAACACTTTCCGGCACCATGGCTAACGCATGACATTAGAGCTTTAATGCAGAAAAAAGCTGCCGCAAAGTGTCGTTATAAATGTCGTACCAACTCGGTGAACTGGGAAAAGTATGTCGCTATCCGCAATCACTGTAATAAGGTGTGTAGGGATGCCCAACGCCACCACATTCATAATTCCGTTGAAAATGGGGATCCAACCAAGGTTTGGAAATTCCTCAAATCTATGGGAGTTGGGAAATCGCACCAAAACTCTGTTCCCAAGGATATTAACATTGATTTACTCAATCAACATTTCTCTTCTTCGTCCCAATGTAATGGGACAACAAAAGCTAATACAATTAATCACCTTTCATCTTTTCCAACTCCTGATTACTCACCATTTTTCTTTAATCATTTCTCTGATTGTGATGTTAAGAGTAGCATTCTATCTATAACATCCAACGCTGTAGGGAGTGATTCCCTCAGCCGTAAGATGGTACTCCCTATCCTCGACGAGATCCTCCCAGTGATTAGCCATATCCTCAATTACTCAATATCCTGTGGCGTCTTTCCAACTATGTGGAAAGATGCCCAAATTACCCCTCTGCCCAAAAAGTCAAATCCAAAATCTTTCTCCGAATATCGCCCCATTTCCATTTTGCCTTTCCTGTCCAAAGTCCTAGAACGCCTGATACATAATCAACTTAGCTCATTCCTTCGTAATAACAACCTCCTAAATCCTCTCCAATCCGGTTTTCGTCGTGGACATAGTACTGTAACTGCCCTCATCAACATTACGGATGACATTAGAATGGGTATGGAGAATGGGAATCTGACGGTGCTGTCCTTACTTGATTTTAGCAATGCATTTAACACCGTCAATTTCGATATCCTTCTAGGTATACTAAGCTCTCTTAACATATCTCCAACAGCGAATGATTGGTTTCGTAGTTACCTGTGTGGCCGCCGCCAACGTATTTGTATCGAAGGGTCTTATTCCTCTTGGTGCGATACTTCTGCCGGCGTACCACAGGGGGGCGTACTTTCTCCACTTCTTTTCGCAATTTTTATCAATTCAATTTCCAACCAACTTCTGTCATCCTACCACCTTTATGCAGATGATCTGCAAATATATTCTCAGGCACCATTAGAAGAACTACCGGAAGCAGTTAAAATGGTGAATACTGACTTGGCACGAATATCCGAATGGAGTGCAGCTTATGGATTAAAAGTGAATCCCATAAAGACGCAAGTTATTGTTATCGGTAGCCCTACGTGGACATCCAGGATAGACTTTTCTAGAGTTCCTCAGATTGTTTTTGACGGAACGACTATTCCATATAGTAATTCCGTCAAGAATTTGGGGATACTCATTGACAAAAATCTCTCTTGGGGGCCACAACTGCAGGAATTAAGTCGCAAACTTTTTGCTGCGGGAGGGTCCTTGAGAAGACTACGCAATTTCCTGCCCACTGCCACCAAAATTGAGCTTGCCAGATCCCTTCTTCTTCCTATCCTTGACTATGCTGATGCCAGCTACCCTGATCTCACTGAAGCACAATTAGATAAACTTGAGCGACTTCAAAATTTTTGTATTAGATTTATATTTGGTTTACGCAAATATGATCACATCTCCGACTATCGCACCAAGCTCAAGTGGCTTCCAATTCGCCTTCGTCGGAATGCTCATATTTTATCACTACTTTACAGTATTCTGCTTAATCCTGCTGCCCCCTCCTACCTCAAAGAACGTTTTAAGTTCCTTAATGACACACACACCAGGTACTTGAGATCATCGGAAAATCTGAGGCTTGAAATGCCAATGCATTCCACAAAATTTTATGATAAATCTTTCACCGTTCAAGCTGTCAGGTTGTGGAATGCATTGCCTGTATCCATACGACGTGCCCAGTCATTAGTAAGTTTTAAAAAACTGGTACATGACCATTTCTTATCACTTTAATTTACTACCCCCTCCTTTTATTAAAATCTATCAAGCCTTTCTCTGTACTTTCTTATCTGCTCTTCTATCAGTAAATTCCTTTTTGATAATGCTGCTTATGCTGCATGTCCACTGCTACTACTTTTCGCTACTTATTTATATAATTATATATGTACCTATATATATACCTATATATATACATATATATTATATGATTAGTTTGTATATATTATTGCATGTAAGTCTAATTATGTAAGCATATCTAATCGTATTTATGTAGTTTATTTATTTTTAATCGTTATGATTTTTTCTGGTTGGTACACCATGGACTACCCTAAATCTCCCGTTTTTTCATATCATTCCTGTCCATCCAAAGGTTGTCTGGTAGATATCGCTATTAGCGATAAGACCGCCATTGTACCCTTAGTTTTTAAAAATTCTTTAATTTATTTTCTCATATGGTGTGCAATAAAGATTATTCTATTCTATTCTATTCTATTCTATGGAAACGTACGAGTACGTGTGTTTGTGCTTTGTCCCCTGTGGTCAGCGGAGCGGCGAGGGACTAATTAATTACGTACAGTCAGTCTTTATACCCCTTAATGTTAACAGTTGGTGAAAGTCAACTGTGAACAGCTATTAATTGGTAATGTTGAAGTTTTCTCTAACCCGTAGGAGAAATAGGAATTCTCACAATAGTCTCAATACTAGACTTAACTATTAGGCACTTTTTAGACTGAAATATTTGACATCATTTGTTATAAAAGGTGTTCGGAGTAAATACTATAAGTACGGAGTAAATATATAAAATCTTTATACATCGATATACAAAAAATATCGACAATTTCACTCCCTACACAGCACTACGTATTTGGCATAATCTTTGTTCTCTCTCTCCCATATTGTTTTTAAGTTACGACAGTTTTGGACAATGGCTCGGAAATCCGCAGAGGCAATGTTGTCGCTCCCCCCCCCCCCGCTCCGCTTGCCAGTGCAACGATGTAAAATGAAACCAAATAGATTTTTTGAACATCCTGTTTAGTTAGAAGTATGGATAATAACTTTTTTGCGTGAATTACAATAAAATTAGTGTTTCGTTATATTGTAGATTATAGTGTATACTATAAGTAGCGGATATTTTTTGGATATTTTGTTAATAGGGTGATTGCTAATTGTAATTATTTAGTGGTTAAGTCCTTTTACAACACGCCTGTATTCCCCAAAGGGTTAGGCAGAGGCGTACTAATGTACACCCACAGTTCGCCAGTATGTTTAGGTCTGATGTAATAGGGGCGAGCCTATTGCCAACACACTTTATTTATCATTATTAAGCACTGCAATATAAAGGTCTATTTTGCAAATATATTAAAAGATATTAATGCCTATGCCACGATGAATAATAGCTCATAAATTATCTGTAAACAGCAATATAATTAAATTAGTAACCAGTAACCAATCTCTAATTCAATAACGACCCCACGAGAGACCTCCATAAAATCGGTATCACGATAAAACGGTGATCGTGGATGAGAACTTGCATTTAATTACACACAAACTAAAGCGGATTTATGTGCAAACATAAATAACGACAAAATTAACAGTGTCCTCGGAGAAAATAGAATTTCATTAATTTAATCACGACCTGCCCTCCGACAACAAAACGCTTCGAGTGGAGGACTCTCGCCCTCGCACCCCTCCCTGTGAACGAGGCTCTCCACTCAATGGAACTACACGACCAGCCCACTTGACCCCTCACAACAGCCCACCCTTCTGTTGACTCAACATCTACTGAACGCCACAACCGCTCAATTTATACCGGACACCAACAGCCTAGCGTAATCAGAACTCCCAAATTAAAGATTTATTGCTGCGTGATGGGTCTCCCTAAATAGGCGAACTTTTATGCCCAGTTTCTTTGTTACAAAAGTACTAAGGGTTTTATTTGGGAATTTTGTTTTAAATTGTATAAAAAGGGATCAACTATTGTCGTCAATTTTACGAGGGGACGGGGAAGGAATATTGATTTAAAATTTCGAACTAGGTGAGTAGGTAGGTATCTACCTAGGAACCCGAATTTAAAAGGCTGTCGTAAAAGGTTAATGGATTAAACTCAGCATAATGTTACAGCAAGTTCACTACTGTAACATTATGCTGATTTTTAGTAAAATTTGTTGGTGCAGGCTCAGTCCAAGCTCATCATTAACTACCTAGTATATACCAATGTCACAAACATAGGTAGGTAGGTATTATAATCCGCCATAATATTCAGCCACAGCTGCGGAAATCTCACATCCATGTAATAGCAAATTACAATTCTGTAGGTAGAATAAAGTTATCGAGCTAACAACTTTAAAAAACTTTTTGATCCCAAAGGTAGATACTTAGCATTAAACATAGTCTATACAATTTAGGTCTTACATAATTAAGGGATTCTAAACCAGTGTGGGTACTTACCTACTTGGACTTTACCTACTGATTAAACTTTTTCTACTATGGCAAGACCCCAAACTGCTTCAATATTGCTCGGTCGGCATCAGTTTCTGCGTGGCTAGCTGCCACCCTCTTATCGAGGTAAATAATCATCTTTTATGGCGATCCTTTGTTCGTAAGCCTGGCCATCGAATGTGGGACGTCGGACCTAAACTACACGGCAACAATACAAATATGGCTAACGTAACACTCCTTATTTCTAAAGTAAATAGAAAAGGTTAAAACGGTCATGGCGATCGGTGGGCGTGTGTACTTCGCGTATTTACATAGTTATGTATCGTCGGCAGACGGACGAGCCGCTCGATCCCGAACGCAGCGAAGCGAGCGAACGCACACAGCCGAGCGTACCCGAACGAGCCCGAGGCGCGCCGAACTACTATGCACCGCAGTCCCCGCTCGCACCGCGCTCGAGCGAACGTCTACCGAATACACGTTCGCCGCTCGTTCCATTTATAAATAGATTACATTCCTAATTTGAATAAGTTTCCGCGCATGTTCGGTGTGATCTCTTCGGCGTTGCGCGATATCGACCTTGACATTGTGCGGGAGTGAGAGGGAAGATGGCCGACGTCGATTGGTCGGGAAACTTGGCGATACGTTTGGTAAAGGAGTATAAGAAGCGGCCGGAACTATGGGACAATACGCATGGGATGTACAGGGTGCAGACAGCGAAATATGAGGCGTGGTCCGACATGGCGAGGATTTTCGAATGCGACATAGCCGACTTGCGAAAAAAGCTGAATTCGATATTCGCTTCGCATCGGCGCGAGAAGGCGAAGATTCGCAACGGTGGGACCTCCACCTGGTTTCTGTACCCTTATTTGAGATTCTTGCCGAGCCATTTGGAGAGCAATCCAGACAACAATGCTGAAGTTATAGTGGTAATTATTAAATTAAGTACTTACCTCCCTTTTAAAAATTGCAAGTGATAGATTACTACTGGTCATTGCGTGGATAAAAGTAGGTCGGTAGCGATCAAGAACTAAAGTGACACAATAGTACTAAATTAGGTACTAATCAACATAATAACAATGGCTTAAGTAGGTACCTAGGTAGATACGTGAATAATATGGACAAAACTATAAGTAAGTAGGCAGGTACTAATGTAAGTCACTATGATCTCAAATATAGGATAAGCCTAGATAACGCAAGTGCCCCTAATTTTCATGTTCACTTATGTGTGTTACCTACACTTATGTTGCCAGTCAGACGGCAGGCGAAATCTTGGAAATATTATAATTTTATTTGAAACTAGATCGAAAAATAGGATACCCGTATTTTTTATTTTTCCGATATTTAATCATTTTCATATTTATTTTCAACTTTGAAGTTCTTTCTATTCTAAACAGACGTAAGTGCCGAATTACGTCATTTATACGGTTAAATGGGGTAAACGGTAACATGATATCATTTTTTTGACCCTTCAAAATATTTTCATAAGTCAGTTTGGCATCTATCATAATTATTCTTAACCTTACATTACCTATTTCGTTGTTAATTCACTATTATTTCGACAAAATTTTAATTTTCTATAAATCTATATTTTCAAAATTTTTATTAGTCCCCGAAATGAAGAAATATAAAAAAATTGATAAAAATGTCTTGGAACTCAGGATAGGAAAATAAAAAACAGTATATTTGTTTTGGTGGCTTAATCATTTTGAAATGTTGACAATTGCGTTGTGATAAATTGCATTAAACTTTATGAGCTGCCAAACAAAAGGAAGTTCCTTTTGGAAGGAGTTTCTTTTTGGAAGGAATTTATTATTTTTGATTATAAGTACCGTAATAAATACATAGACCTCCGAAAATATATAATATCAATTGATATGATAAATATAGAAATAAGCGATACTGTCGTACATTATAGCAACATAAATCAATCGATTGAGAATCGATTTTGCAAAGAGATGAATTAGGTAGTACCTAGGTATACTTTTTTATAATATTTTCATTTTGTTATTTATTTAGTTTTAGTTTAAAGGAAAATCGATTAAGGCGACGGGACATAAGAAATGGTTCCCGTCAAAGTATTAAAATGTCTTGGAACTCAGGATAGGAAAATAAAAAACAGTATATTTGTTTTGGTGGCTTAATCATTTTGAAATGTTGACAATTGCGTTGTGATAAATTGCATTAAACTTTATGAGCTGCCAAACAAAAGGAAGTTCCTTTTGGAAGGAGTTTCTTTTTGGAAGGAATTTATTATTTTTGATTATAAGTACCGTAATAAATACATAGACCTCCGAAAATATATAATATCAATTGATATGATAAATATAGAAATAAGCGATACTGTCGTACATTATAGCAACATAAATCAATCGATTGAGAATCGATTTTGCAAAGAGATGAATTAGGTAGTACCTAGGTATACTTTTTTATAATATTTTCATTTTGTTATTTATTTAGTTTTAGTTTAAAGGAAAATCGATTAAGGCGACGGGACATAAAAAATGGTTCCCGACAAAGTATTGCTCCATTTGTTTGATAGGTACAGTCAACAGCACAAACTGTAAAATTTCCCCAATGGATAATAAACTCCATTATTTGGAGATTAAATTGTAAATCGATTGAAGAAATTTAACAGTCTTGGATACCATGATGTGCTGATGACTGTATATTTTGAGGAAGATGACTTCGTTGAAGGGAAAATGTATCGCTTACTGACAAAAATCGCATGTCGGAACTAGTGAAGAAGTTAGTTAAACTTATGTAGATACCTATTCGACTTTTGATTTTTTATTTAGTAAGTTGTAAGTAAGTCTCTTAACATCTGTGACAGTATTGGCATCCTTGGCGTTGACATTGCTAGCAGTTTTCAATTCCGCAGTCATTTAGAGGGCAAGGTCAAGCTGGCATCCAAAAAACTAGGGGTGCATAATAAGGCAAGACGGCAGGTACTTTACCGCGGCATGCGACTGCTACTTTATAAGTCGCAAGTCCGGCCCCATGTGCTATAGTGCAGTACTGCTGTCACCTGTGGGCGGGAGCATCGGCATAACAGCTTGATCTTTTTGACTCGGTCCAGAAACGTGCGGTTAGAACTGTCAACGATCCCAATCTCACAAACGGCCTAGAACCTTTAAGGGTCCGGAAGAGCTGGAATTGCCCACAACAACGTAATACCGAAATAAATCGTAATCCAGACAATATTCTATCAAATTATGTTATTATTCGGATTTGGATACCGTTAATCTAGGTTTCTACGATACTATTTCGTCTACTACTACTTCATTGGAAATAAAAGACCGAAAAATCGTTCCAAACATGGCAAATTTATCAAAAATTGTATTCGCTTACATTAATTTCCAGTGAAGTATTTTGGATGAAATGGTAACGTAGGAACCTAGATTAAAGGTACCGGAATCCGAATAATAACAGAATTTGATTGGATTGTGTTTGAATTACGATTTATTTCGGTATAACGTTTGTAAGAGAAATTCGGTCCGCCGGACTCTTAAGTCTAAGGAGAGACTTTGCCTATATGTGTGTATTATACCGTTTGTACAATGAGCAGTGTTCTGATGAATTGTTTGAAATGATGCCAACAGCTACTTTCTATCACCGGACCTCTCGCCATTGGCGTGGAGTTCATTTACATACCTTAGAACCACTCTGGTCTCCATACTCCAGCGATTCCAGAGGAATTTCCTCCGACGCACACTCAGGCTGTGGAATCAGCCGAGGTTTTCCCAAAAGAACAAACTACAGCATGGGGTTCTTCAAAAAGGGTGTGAACAGGTTTTTAATGGGTCGACAACGCGATTGATACCCCTGGTGTAGCAAGCGTCCATAGGCTACGGTAACCGCTTACCATCAGGCGGGCTGTATGCTTGTTTGCCACCTTAGTGGTAAATAAAAAAAAGTAGGTATAACGTTCAATGTTGAATTTCACTTTTGGTTTACTACAGTATTATCTAAAAGATCCAACACCCATAAAGACTTACTTATCGAAAAGAAAGACGGACATCAGAAAAGAAAATTCCTAACACAAGATCTACGAATGAATCGATTTACACAATTTTTTAATATGATTTATTTGTTGAAATTACTTTGTTTATTATTTCAAATTAAGGCGATGGTATCCAAAAACATATTAACAGAACATTAGCGCCGGCCGTTCAGCGTCTTTGAATTGATTTAGGTTTCCCTGGTTTAAAAGAGACCATGATTCTCTGAGTTTGTTTCGGTGTTTCTTCTCAGAGGACGTCAGTTACGAAATGCCGGTGTCATCTAGTTAAAAAAATGACTTGTTAAAGTGTCCTTAAAAGATCTATTTACAGAATGAAATATAATTTAATCATCCCTAAATTGTGCTTGTGACGTCATAATAGACACAGCAATAAATACTGATCGAACTACTTGCGTTATCTATGTCTATCTGTAGCTTGTAGGTACCTGTTTACATATCTGTGATTATTTATAATTATGATTATGTAGGTAGCTGCACTTGTCTACTTAGGTATTCAAAGTTCAAATCAGTTACGGATATCTTTTTGCTCTAATAATAATAAAATTGGATGTGAAAAAATTTGTTTCGAAAGATATAGGTACTTACAACTGTTGTTTTTTTAAATAATCGGTAATGTACTTACCGCCCTTTCGCATTGATACTTATAACCTTTGCGAATAACTCATTTAAACTTTATGCGCATACTTTTGGTCAGCATGAGACTGTTTAACGCGAGCATTTATTTTTACCCGATTACGGCAAAGCCAAAAGGATGGGTTATGATTTATAGCAAAATATGTATGTATGTATATGTAGCTCTTTAACTGTATTCTATCGAAGCGCCTAAACTATTTCACCGATTCAAGTGTCATTCTATTCGATAATATAGTCCCGTCCTGGTCACCCAGGCTACATTTTACACCATAAACTGGTCTATTCTAAAGGTCTATTATAAAATTTGAAAGGTCTATTACTGGTCTATTACAAGATATTTCATTATTTCATGTTTCTCAATTCATTTTATTCGTAGCGAGGTTTTAACATTTTATCTAATTCGTTTCCAAATATTCGTAGTTCTATTTAATATGTGGCAGTATAATAACAGTTATAGTAAATTGGTATCATCATGTGCTCAAGGCCACATAGTTTGTATATAGGCCATCAGGTAAATCATTCTCAAGAGTTGGGTCGTTCGAGCGTATAGACATTTATCTTTAAAAAATTCGGTCAGTGTATAACCTTGATTGAGCCAAACCAGTGCCAACAATCTTTGGCATACACTTATATTTATTTTATTTCTGGTTTTTATTAAGTAGGAACTTTATTACCTATATACTCAATTCCGCCCGCGACCTAGTCCACCGCTGTCAGCTTGGGGTACAAACAACAATCTTGGCGGTCGATCGTTTTTCACATTTATTATTAAGCGCATAAAGTCGAAAAATGTTCAACTGCCAACGTATTACGTACAGTAGTGTACAACTCAACGCGACGGGTTAAGTATTTGGCCGACATAAAAATGATGGTTCTCAATCCGAATGTTATCTACGTATGTTTGATTGCGAATCAAATTATAGTTTTCTTTTTTTTCTGATAGAATATACTTGTGAGATGGTCCCATATTTTAGCCAAACAATATTAAACATTAGTTAGCTATTACATATATTGTCCTTAGGCTTTCAATCTTCATCAAAGTTTTATGAAGACGGATCAGTATTTTAATGTTGCTCGACTTACAAAATTACGTAAACTTAACTATGAGTATTATAACCTTCGCCCGTTTTTGTCTACGTGTACGTCACGTTAAGAGTCCACTCTGCAGGGGTTTTTGATAGAAAAATCTATAAGCACAGTATTTGTTAATTTTCTCACACTTGGAATAATTCTGTATTTTGTAACCTTAAAGCTCAACTACTGATGTAATAATCGATTAGGAATTGCGCATTAAAGCAAAAAAAAAAAACATTTGGCAACCTAATAATATGATAAAAATAAATCATAAATCTAATTTCCCTAATAACGAAACGAAACCGCGCGTCAACATTAACTCTTCCACATAGCAACGAGTTATCACAAGGTCGAAGCTTATCAACAACCAAATTAATTAAATTGCGGAAATAATTGACTTGTTTATTGCAAAACACAAGGGCATCTGAACTCACGTTATCGAAGAGTTTCCACAGAACTGGACAATCTTACATAAGCCTTAATTCTTAGATTTTATTGTTTGATTACGAATATTTGCCACGTGGAAGTGAACTGCTACGATATAGCTGTGACAAACAACCCAGCGGTGGAGGTGTTGGACTAAGAATTCATTAGTTCAGACCTAGGGTGAGGTAGCACATTGTCGATTATAACAAAATTATGTTTACCTTACTTGACAAGGTTAGGAATGCTAGCTAGCGTGGAGCCGTAAGATTTAAGCAGGTTTAATCTTTCGTAAGTAATAATCATTTTGGCGACCCGGACGTTGCTACTGCCTTTTACTGATACGTAAATTACCAAAACCTGTTGTTAAATTGTTACAGTTTATTTTCAAGTTCGATTATCTGTCTAATTTCATTGTGGGTTCCAGCAGCAGTTGTATAATTTTATGGTCACGGTACTTTTTTAATCACCTGTGTGATTAAAAAAGATTCAGTCTTGATGGACTAGCAGTGACCGATACACACGTAATGTTCGTGAACGGATGCTGTCTGTCGTGGCTGGTCAGCTCTTACTTGCTGTGGCAATTCTTCTATTTTATAAGTTTAATAAATAAATCTAATAAATAAATATAATGCAGTTAGATGTGTAAGATTTATTAAAAAACTATTTAAAACAAAGTTGTAATACTTAATATTCTAATCAGGCTTTTTTTAAAGAGTATCTATGGAGTTTCTGGTCGGCTCATCTCCATAAAACCTGACTTTTCAAAAGTACCTATTTTGGTATAATTGAAATAAAACATTATGACTTTGACTTTGATCAAGGCTACTTGGTGTATCTACTTTTTTCCTCACTCATTGCTTCACACTGGGCAAAGGCCTCTCTTCCCCCAAACAGCTCTGTTGTTTTAGTGATTCTCTCCCGATGATGTGTTTCTCTCAATAAAAAGTTTCTTAAAATATTAAATTTCTAACTATAGACTTTAGTGTAAAAATGAAAGTGAAAATAATGATCTTTGTAACGTTGCAAACAAATGACTTGGGAATATTACACAAAAACACGGGGATTAGTCACCGTTTACAGCGATAATATCTACATAAAAGTAAATTCTTGCATAATACTTATTTTCGCTCTGATAACAATAGTTTTGCCTATGACCGTCATGTTATTTTATCAAGAAGGAAGTAAATACATCCAAAGATTGTTCTTGAAATCAGCATTCGTGGAAATGGAATTTGCCGCTGCGTATCTTTCAAATTTTTTAACATTTGCGTCAAGAAATGATTTCTTATCCATATCAAAGCAGACTGTGAGAAGTAATGGAATCAGTAAACAGCTTGCATCAATGCTTAATTATAATTTCTTCTTTCAGAGATAGCAACAAATAGTTACCCGGGATAGGTTTGGGAAAGACAGTAGATAAAATTACGTAAATAGAGGTAAGCGCAACATAACTCGTGCATTACTGGTCGGGAACGAGAGTCCTCTCAATATGAGAAGCAGTAGTTAGGACAGTTTGTGCTAGACTACTGGAGTGAGAAGTTTCTCACTTCTCGAAATCTTCTTTGTTAGACAGTGCTGGTTTCATCACATCTTTTCAAGTTACATTAATAATTCCTAAGACGTCTAAATTCTCTGCTGTTTTTTTTGTCTAGCCTCTTTTGTCTCCCACTGTTGCACTAACGCCTCTCCTAACTTAGTACAGAATTTTCGAATCTATTCATGTTCAAAATCTTTATGTTAGAGATCCTTATTTATAAACAATATGTATTGCGTTCTGGTGATAAAGTTACACAGTTTCTGATCCCCTTTCAGTAATGTAATTATAACAACTACTTAACCAGTAGGTTCCTACTTATTTCTCAGTTATTTGAAATACAAACATAGTATTGTAATAGCAATTGGCTATTATTAATAACAATGTTTTTCTACTTTATTTACAGCAGCCTGCCGATACGCGGCTAAACAATTATTGAAACAATTCGATTCGCCGATAATGACATCATCGCGAAATATAGGTCAGACAAACGAGTTAAATAAATAAATTAAATGTATTGCTATATCAATGTGTTTACAAACGACATTTTATTTCCTGGCTTATGTCAAGGTTGGGGTCTTTATTGAAATTAGGGACTTATTGTTCACGATTCGTGCTATAACGTTGCATAAACCAACGATTTTAAGTAAGAATTATTACGGTTCATTGCTAACAGCTAATTTATGTAGACTATTAATATTATTACGTATAAAATAATTAAGAAATATTCTCGGTTTATCGTAACTTTTTCGAAATTGATTTAATTGTTTAGCAGTGGAACTGACATGCATTAAGTAGGTATATTATAAAAATATTAACATATTTTGTTATTGCAGGGAACAACAAATGAAGTACAAATGTCTCAACCAGGAACAGAGGGATCAGATCAATCATCAGACGATGACGATGATGATGACAATAGAGAAGAAACAGAATTCTTGATCAAACAGGAGCCGATAGTGGAAACATACTGTATCACACAACAATCCAGCTCATCAAAAAAAAGGTTAGTACGACCCAAGGAACGGCCAGTGAAGAAGTACAAGTTAACCGGAAGACCTTTGCTTAAACGGAAAATTGTAAAAGAACAGGACACTCTAGATAACAGACTACTAGAAACTTTGAAATTGTTAAGAAAATCTGATTTGTCAAGGAAGAAGGATGAATGTGACAGTTTTGGAGAATATATAGCAATTTCTTTGAGAAAACACGATGAAAGAACACAGAGTATGATCAAACAAGCGATAAATAATATACTGTTTGAACAAGAAATGAAGAAGTACAGCACTGGACAGTATACTGTGGTGTTATCAGGAGTTGATGAAAATCCGTTGGTGATTGGTGATAATGACGATAAGTAGGCTCTTAGTGGATTTAGTTCACTACTGAAGACTGATTTTCATTCGTTTATTAAGAAAATAATGACATTTAAAGTGATGTAACATTTGGTTCGATAATATTTCCAAAAGTAACTGTTGAAAAGACAATAAATGAACAATATCGTCTTGAAAAGACTTTTTTAAGTTCGAAACCTTAGAAACGTTGTACGTTCAGCTTATGTTATTGTTTTAATTTCTCGTATCATTATTTATCTTACCGTGCATGATGGAGACGGAGGTTTCTAAAATTTGGTCTTCAAAAAAGTTGTTTTCATTTATATCTATAATCCTTATATTTTTAATACTTGTTATATCCTTGACCTTCGGTCCAAAAGAATATATTAGTCACATTTCAGTAAAGGTGACGGATCAAAACATGATCGAAAGGTTCATTATTCAAGTGTCTACATCATTAAATTCAGGGTCATGAACGTGAAAATACAATACTGAATTTTACAAATTTTACTAAATTTGAAAAGTAATCATGTAGAAAATTAAAAATCATTCTGCATTATAATGGTTAGTTTCCTGGTTGACTCTAATAAAACAGTTGCTGCTAAAATTAAGAACTGAAACATTTTCAATTAACAGGAAAACCGCTGTGCAATTCTCCGAATAGGCGAGAAAAAATATGCAATCAATAAAAAAGGCGACTTAACCACATGTATCGTCAACTGCATTGAAACAACTGCATTGTTGCCTTACGTTTTTACTTTATTTTTTACAACCATCAATCAATTATTTAGAGCGGCCTGTCTACGTGCCTGCTCACACGAATGACTCAAGTCTCTCATTACGATATTACCTTCATCTTCAACGGTTGCGACCATCGTGTCTGTTTTATTTCCATTGGTGTTTAAATTCACTGACGTTAGTGCAAGTTGGACGTAAATCGACAATGTAATGCGTAGCTATTTTAATTTGCAGTTAAGAATTACAATCTTAGTATATGTTGTCTGTTTTAAGTCTGGTAGTTTCTTTAGCGGTATTTCTACGTGCAGCGTGTGCATCGCTGCTTTTGAATTGCTGTTTGCTTTATCTTCATCAATATATAGTGTATTGTATATTGTGAAGATTGTTGTAGAAGTAATATGTATCGGATTCTTGGTGCGGTGCATCACGCCACCTACGTCACGACGTGTATTCATATCTGTTTTTTGCATGCAATCTAGCGATGCATTTGCATTTAATTGGCTTCAGTTACAAGAAATTTTTGCTCATAGCAAACTAGTTGATTCATTTTTCATTTAAATTGCTTTAACGTGTCTTATTATTGTAGTTTATTATGTTAAATGACTACTATTAGGTGTTACTTACTGATTGTTTTTTAATGACAAATGTCTTATAAATTAACGGAGAAATTAATTACCATGTATATTCTAAACTGCTAAACAACACTTTCAAAAGTAAATTGTTCTAAGGTTGATAAACACAACATGTAAGAACTTAACATTATTATACCTACCTAAATGAAAATTATCGTTATCCACAAACCAGTGTTCGACTTCGAAATACCTGAATTCTAAAATAACCTCGTTTACGAATATAATTATAATTAACAATACGTTTTTGACCTGACTATTTGACTCCTTTAATTCTGTTCGATGATTCATAAGAATATGTATGAAAAACAAAATGTTAATGCTTTCACGCTTTCATTATCGGGGCATAAATTACCTGAAAAGAAAAATGTTTAATGTACTGTAGGTAATAAAATATTACGGCGAGTGGGTGTGGCAGTAGCTTATCGCCCTGCGCATGCGTAATGTGATGAATAAGCTATGGCCAACGGGCTTTACCACAAAGACCTATAATTTTATACCTAAGTGCCTTATTGACATAAACTAGGCTTGATTGGTATCTGCAAGCCGAGAAGTGTTGAACCGATTACTAACATAGCTCCGTGCTATGTTGTGTTCCTAACGGTGAGCAAGATCGTCAGAGCTCCGCGAGGAAGCGATATGCTACCAGTGTGGGGGACCGGTTGTGTTTTGTTACCGCCGCTGTCATGCATGGCAGAATGTGTCCTATGCTGCCAGCCCAACCATTCCTCCTTAATTTACAGGGTTGGTAATATGTGAGTGATACCCCTGGTGTTGCAAGCGTCCATAGGCTACGGTAACCGCTTACCATCAGGCGGGCCGTATGCTTGATTGCCACCTTAGTGGTATAAAAAAAAAATGGGTACCGTACACAAAGATAAATGCATACCTATACTTTCTGCATAGATATTTATATAAGGGTGCTAATTAACACAACTTATATTTAATAGCATTATTCTCCTCTAAAAAACTACATCGTCCTCTGAATTACTAGATCAGCCAATATTAAAGTTCATCTAATAATACTGTCTTAGTTACTATTTATCATCGATGTAAATACGACCCAGCATGGTTGTTATTATCATCTACACAACGGCTACAATTCGTTTCGGGCATCGTGTGTTCTCAGTTCTAACCTAACCAATATTTATTTCAACTTTCATAAATAATTAAAAACTCCGATCATTAAAAACGTAGGTAAAATGTTGAGTGGTAAAATTCGTGACTAACTTAGTAAACCAGAAGACAAGTAAAAATAATTGATGTTCTTTACTTGACGCTTTTTTTTGAAATATTTAGTTGGCGTTGTTTAAAAAAGTCTAACTTGACATATAATTCCCCTTTACATAAACAATCATGCTTTTATGTCTTGTCTACCCTACAATTTCAACAAACCTATTTTTTTATAATTAAATCGAAGCAACCGGGCAAATCACTAGCTCAAGTTGCTAAGGATGTCCTAAAAAACCCAATACTTAACCCTTTACCTAACCTGTGAATAAAATTAACTCAACACTCGAACATTCGATCGATACAAAGATTGTAAAATTCGTTTACGTATATAATAGTACAATACATAAAAGTGCAAATTTGTTTGTTTATTCATCCGATTATGATGTTATTAGTTGCTATGTGCATGTCTACAAAATGAAATAAAAAAGGCATTGCAACGCATCGTCCACGATTACTAGGTAAATTATGACACACATTTGTCACCTTCAACGACACTCACGATATGAGTGGCTTATTTGACAGCAGTAAGGTCACTTAGATTAGCCTAGCAACAACAGCAGGCATTACACGACAAGCGCAAATAACGCTGTAGTCGACTTCTCTGTTGACAAAACAACACCAAATAAGGTTTTGTAGGCTGTATAGTCGACACAGTCTCTTCGGACACAAACATGGCTGCTCATCGTAGTTCTTGGGTTCGATCTACACTTCAAGCAAAGTGTTATTGATTTTGTTCTAGGTACTTCCCCGTAGCAGTAGTTCGATTTGTACCTGGCTAATAGTAAAGGTCACTGGAAATCAATCGGGGAGGCCTTTGTATAATGAACTTCTTCAGGCTGATATGATGATGAAGAATGACAAAAGGTTCACCCTCCAATTACTTGGGACCTAAAACATACCATGAGTGTACACTAGCAGAACTGCCTATAAACCCCTCCAGGAATAAAAGTTACATACGGTGGATATAGACAATCTAACTCACAAAAGCCGCAAAATTATTGAAATTTGATCTTTATTTCAGTGGCGTATTAGTCATCATACAGTATTTCGTGAAATATAATGACTAGTTATGTACATGTGTGTTCACACGTCCTCTCTAATAGTAACACTATCGCTCGTATCACTTCCGTTACATACAAAGTAGTGGAAGATCTCTCCCCCTCTTGCGTCAGCCGGCTAGCACAGAACGTGATGATATTGCATCAGAAATTGAATGGGTTTTAACCGATTCAGTGCTGCACCCATTTGTTTAAACTATTGTCGATGACGGCTAACATTTTCATGACACGACAGAAACGCCACAGAAGCTAATGTCACGCCTACCGCCGATTTCTGATAAAAATAGCAATTATTTTACCATGTAAATGCATGTACTTTACCATGTAAATGCAATGTATTTTACAATGTGTTTAATCACAAATACAATATAACTAAGGTAATTATGACACTACTCTCGTGTCACCCGCTATATGTGAAAAAAATCCTTGACACGCGTATCGTGTCATCCGCACAGAATCGGTTAATTTTGTCTTTGAAAAGTTGGCGGTTGTCTATTGTGTGTCATAAACTCATAAGCATAATTATGGGCTTGGTGTTAATTTACTTCCTTTAAGAAGGAAGCTTAAGATCACTAGTGATGTTGACCTTATAACGTCAGATTCAAAGTTTGTATTTACTTAAAAAGTAAGACCCAAGGATTAATTCAACTTCATAATGTTATTAAAAATAATTATTATCCAAACCATTAGCATACTTTTGAATCACGTTTCCCTGACTATAGTTTTCAATTTTCCGTACTTATCTAGTTTATAAAGGTAGGTAGTAGTGATAGTCACAAAAAAAAAGGAAGAACTGGGTTTTCTTTGGAACAGAGTATTATTGATTAGTATAGATAGATATCTACCTATATTAGTTTATTATTTTAATGGAGAAAAAACAGATTAAGATTAAGTATGCTCATCATCTCGGGAAACACTGTAGTAAAATTTTCAATCTAAGATAATAGAATCATGAATCATAAATTGAAATGACCCGTAATTTCCGATAACCTTCATGTAACCGTCCTGTACTTTTCGTGTTTGGTACATTATAAGACCATCAACTATACCGCAACATATGACTGTAATAGGAGCTCATACTGCACAATAAATGTCTCATAGCCTAATGGCTAGGGCGTCGGACTTGCAACCATGTGGTTGCCGGTTCGAAACCCACCTACACTACCGACGTGAAACCGCTCGTAACACAAGCATTAAACTTAGCACAAAGGATTAACAAGAATACTTGTAATCAGCGACCCACATTGCTAGTAACTATTTTTTTAAAAAGTGGACATGTTAACGAAATAGTAGTCTTACATAATTATGTACAGTAGCAAATAAAAATGTTTAGAGGTAATGATCTTCGGTAGGGACATTCTGGGCTGTCAATACCACTATGAATCTTCTGGCTAGCCAAGCCTTTTTACCTTGGCAAGAATTATAATAACTGTGTAGCAAAGATAACTAATACTATCACTAATAAGAAAAACTACAGAAAATAATTCACCAAAAATATTTTTCGATGTATTTCGTCGGTCGTCGGTACGCCGCAATGGGTAGATTCCCTAATATTTCAATGTGATATCGACCAATGCTTTTCACAGTCTATCGACACGCATGAATACTCCGAAGGGTTAAGTAGAGGTGGACAAGTTTTATTCTACAGATGAAGTCAGCTAATTATAAATTGAAAGAGATACTTAAGGTATGTAAAAAGATTGGGATTTGTGTTTCGAAGGACCAAAATACATAATATTTAAGGCAAAAAATAAAGCTTTATCCCCACATACATCATTACTAATAAACAACCTACCTCTAAAACAAAAAACACATGATAAATACTTAGGATTAAGAATGGACAGCTCTCTATCATGGAATGTACATATAGACCATACAAAAACAAAACTATCGTCACTACTCGGATCGCTTCGTACCATAGTTAAATGCATTCCCAAAAAGTTGCGATACAACATATATAATGCGTTAGTTAAACCACACTTGCAATATTTAATTGAAATCTGGGGTAGTGCCGCTAAAACCAAACTGAATGACCTACAAATTATACAAAACAAATTAGTAAAAATGATTTTCAACTATCCACGTCTCACGCCAACGAGCCAAATTTACAATGAAACTAAATTAATGCATTTAAAACAATTGTATATCTATAATACGTGCATCTTTATTCGAAAAGTTCTCGACAAAACCATTCTGACTCGTTTAACATTTACCAAAGTAAAACATATTAGCCAACGTAGTACCCGTCGCGCTAGTTTCCTAGTTCTTCCTAAGATTAGAACTAATTATGGTAAAAGAACGCTAACATATGAAGGGGCACAACTCTATAATAAAATACCCTCACACATAAAAAATGTACACTCATTTAATGTATTCAAAACTAAATTAGCTCAATTTGTAATTGCGAACAATAAGTCTCCTCAAGCATGAATACATTAGATGAGTACTAAAGAAACGACGAATTGTAAATATTGTATAAGTCAGCCTGTTTGTTCTCAAGTAAGTGAATGTATACTTTTTTTATTGAGAATAAAAATCTTTAAACACAAAATACATCATTTGACACCTAACCGTACCTACCATTCAAAATGATGCATTTTGAAGAATTAAATAATTGATCATAAACATCATCCCTCCTGTTCTACATCGGTCATGTAATGTGGCACGGGGATTCTCGTTGTATTATGAATGGAACACATCTACTAAATGACCGCAGCTGGAGTTGCCCCTAGTTACCTACAACTCGACAGATCCACGTGATATAATAAAGCCACGAGCCCCATCATTAAGCCAATTAAGCGATATTATTATAATTGCCTGTAATTTAAGACAACTCATAAAAAACTGTCTGACATCAAATAAAAATTTTCCGTTCAATATTAAGCAAAGTTTCCTCAATTTACCGGTAGGTAACCGTAATTACTTTGTCCTACAAATAACCACTGGTTATTTCGTAAAGAGGGTAGGTAACGTCAATAATTACTTTATAAACTCTTTGGAAGTTCAAACTAAAAATCTTCAACACACGTCTTCAGCAGCACTAGACATGTTGTCGCCTTCATCTAAATATATAGCTTACGTAAGTTTCAGCACTACACTTATCGATACACTGAAGTATTTTTTATCTGCTGCTACAACAATCAACGCTGTAAGTATAGAAATAGTGTCGTATTTTCTATAAGCCGCGTTGTAGATAAGGTCTGACCTCGAGATATCGGAGCTAGACGTCAATGCCTTTGTTTTTGTTGTTCATGTGTATCAGGCTGATAGTCTTAGGTAATGGCTAATCGCCGATAAGCTGCTGAAAGGTGACAAACAGCTGTTATTTTGTAAGACTAGGATACAATGACATATGTTGTAATAACTATTTCAGGGCATTGCTCTAATCCCTGTTTTGAAACCGCTTCGAGATAATTCCACAATCACATATTTATTTTTCTTTAGAACAATTATACTTTCCTTTATTCAGTTTGACGAGAAACCCTTGTTTAGCAATTCAATCATGAGATATAATAATGAACTTAAGTATATTTCTGTAGAGTAAGCAGAGCTCATATTAATGCTTGCACTGTAGACAAAGACTAATAAAATTCTGAATCCATGTATACATACTTTTAAGTATCATGCAACAAGAAAATTAAATCTCGGTCAGCATCTTAGCATTTTCTGAAATTCCAAATAGACACAGATCTTCTATCTAGCTATTTTTTTTAATCAACTTAATTTTAAGTTGATTCAAAACATTAAAAAATCTTTAATTTTATTATTTAAAATGTCCATGAAAAACATCGGAATCGTTTTCCAAATACCAGGCAACCATAATTGCAACCGGATTTAATTCTAGCTGTGTCGGCAGTTAGCTCGAAGCCATACTAGTGCTTTGGATATAAAAACTAGAATTTGCGTAACTGAGCTCGTTACGCAAAATTATATCACATAGACGGAAAAATGCTACGATTTCTCCACTAATAGACTTTTATATCAAAGAAATAATAACTAAATAAATATCTAATGAAGCAGAATTATTATTTATTATCCCTTGCAGAACTCTATATCGTCCCTTAACCATCTTTTAAGTTTTTCAAACCACATTAGACATTCACAACGACGATTATTATAAATCTCAAATAATGCGCATGCGATCATACTTAAGTATAAACTTTAGAAAGCCTTTTATAATAATCAAGAAATTTACATCTATCATTATTAAAAACATAAGGTAACACAACACACACCACTTATAGAAATAGTTTCATATCTACATAAAGTATTAAAGTGTGCAGCCAACAATAGATAATTATAGCAATCTTGATATTTCTGTTCAAGTATGTCTGGTCTGGTCTATAAGTGACTTGATAGATACTTGACAATACTTCAGTTGAGGGTATTTGTCATAAGTATCACGTATGAACGTTTGACTGTTCAAGAACTTTTATATATAGACCAGACATCGTGGCTATAAGGAAGACTATTGTCAATTGTAGAATAAAATAAATAATGATCTAGTAATAATAGAGGCAATTAAAATGATACTCATCTAAGTTGGCAACGCTTGAGACTTACAAAATAGATAAAATAATTTTAAAGACCAATAATGATCTAGTAGAATCATTCTTATAAATTAGATTATAAGACAGACGACAGGATTATTTTATAGAAACCGTCATAAAGGCAACTGAAAACCAGGTCATTGACCTCTAGTAATCAGACTAGTAAGAATATTTCACAATCTGAAAATGTAGGTAAAGATAAACTAAATAAATAAAACAACACAATGTTTTGATTAGCTATTAAGATAAGGAAATTAGAAATTGGTCCTTCTATGCGCGAAGTAAATTCTCTGTCCGATTGTTCTGCTGTTTTAACTGCTATACATGGATGTCATTATCTTGAAATTGTGTTAAATATACAAAATGTGTTCCCGTCTATTTTCATCTCGTACCTACATTTTTCATGGTCACGGTTGGACTGACACCTTCACTATTGCTAAGGTCGACGAACGATGCTTTCATATTGTTCAAAATATCGACATCGCTACTGCGTAAACTGAAATTGTAAATGAACATAATTATGGCTATTATTACTTTGCGTGATTAAAAATTAAAGATGGTTCTAGGAGAGTTTACTGATATAGTATGATTGTCTAAATAACTTAAAATATTGTTGTCATACACGTCATGTATTACTAGAGAAAGGTTAAAAAGATCTAAAGCTGAAGTAAACAACACAGTCATGTTATCCGTTGATATTTTTGTTCGGAGGTCGGGCCACACGTCACGTACACTCCACCGCTATAAATTTTACCACACGACTGTTTTCATCAAGGTGATTTCAACCTTATAACGCGTAATATAGAGGAGATAGTCGTGTGAAAGATTGATAAGATTTGTGGCAATGTGCGAGGGTTCATCGCTACAGTTTTGATGGCAAAAAGTAATTACTAAAGTATCACTTTGAAGTGAGAATCTTTTGGTGTTTACGCAAATTGTTGTGGAGAACACCCTGACATCAATAGCTGCCGATAAAAGCGTTGATAGTCGAGGGAAAATATTCTCATGAGATTCAACGAAAATATTTGCGGACGTTTATTTCAAGTAGGACTTTAGAATACACAACTGAATTTTTCCGTACTTCAAAAACGCGTGGTTATGATTGAATTGCGTAAACATTAAAATGAAATCTTAAAGACATGGGATTACAAATACTAATTAATTATTTATAATTAATATAGCAACCCTGTGATCTAGGCGAACTCAGGTGAAATCTAAATGTGACCGATTCAAACATGAGAATAGTAGTAGTAATAAAAGTAATTTTACCAAAATCTGATGATAAGTGTGATATATACGAGTATATGTCCGAAGATTAATAGTGTAAAAATTAAAACTGCAAAGCGTCTCTATTGGAAACCATGCACATAAATACTTACATTATCATAAGCACCTTTACATAATCTGAGTTAATGCGATCATAAATCTTTTTAATCTCTAAAGAAACTTTTTGGTCTTTAGATCCAAAAGAGTTTATAAAGGTCATCGAACTCAATTCACTAGTACAAGAAGTGTGTCTATGACAATAGTTGAGTTCTAAGTAGGTTTTGAACTCACGACCTCCTCGACCGCAAGTCGAAGCCCTTGGACTATTCTCGTTTGAAGAACAATCTACCTAACTACAGAATTTAGTTCAACACGTACTAAGTATTTAAACCCAATTAAAACAAACTGGAAGTTTTTTGTCATTTATTATTAATTGGACATTAATAATTGTTGCAAAATGCTTTGTAAAACATTAATAATATTAGCCTTGACATACAGAAATTTGAACAAAAACTACATTAATATTAGCTCAGTCGTTATGTAGTAAACACCTTAAATATGGACTAACAAGACAAGTTTCTCATATAATTTATGAATCGCGAGAATAATCTTTCGAAAATTCCGGTTTTGATAAAATAATAAGAATTTATTTAAGTCATCAAAGTACGTCATACATCTGGAAACAGAAATGAGATCCGTGAAAGAAAACAGTGATAAGAAAAATAAATTGATAATAGTAATCTGTCAGACTTGTACGTTTATGTCATGTTTATTACTAGGAAATGATATAATAACTTATATAATGCATTATTTTCAGCTTTGTAAAAAAAAGCAAGCACTTCCTAAAAAATATCAGTAAAATCGCATACTTTCCATAAACGACTGCAAGGACCAAACTGCATAGAATTGGTCCTCGCAATAAACATGATTATTACTGCCTATATAAACATTTATAAACACTTACAACTTCAATACTAAGTACTAGGTTCTTTATAAATTTTCCTTAAACCACAATATGCTCACCCATTTCCACTTCAAGGAAATGTAGAAAATACATAAAAATATAAATTCACAATAATTGAGTTCACATTTTGCGTACGTGAGGACCGCCACGATACAAGTCCACTGAAGATATAATTATCGCAAGTACTGGGTATTTTAGGATATGACTTGTCGCAAACAAAAGAAAGGTCTCGTACAACAATACATCTGCTGAACTTATGTTGTTTGTATGATCGTCTGTTTTTGGCCTGTCCGTGTATATTTTTTTATTGATTAGGTCGGCAAACGAGCATACCAGCCGCCTAATGGTAAATAGTCATCGTCGCCCATGGATACCTGCAACACCAGAGGAGTTGTCCCTACGGACTGCAAACTGTCAGAGCTGTAGCAACCGAGGGGGAACTGGTTCTCAAAAGTCGAAACTCACACCATGGTGCATCACGGCAGACTCCGACGTAAGGGTGGTCGCCAGCCAGTCAGACCCCGAGAGGTCCTACCACCGAGCAAGTCAGATATTTTCTCGTCTCTTACGAGATGCCTATCTGAATGGCAGTGAGGAGCTGTTTTCTAACCCGTCTCCAAAACGGGGGGAAGGTATTCAGCTATTTAGTTTAATCTCCTTTTCTGCTCTTTTATTTACATAATATTAGTAATTTGTATTATTTGGCTCTTTTAAGACATACTGTATGATGGATTTATTAATAATATAGTGACTTGTAAATGGTTCCTTTTCATCTTCATCGTTGATTTTAAGATCACTTTCACTTTGTATAATCAAACACATCTTCAGCCGGCATTCAGGTTTTTATCAATAGATATTGATGTCTATCTATATCTGTGCCATATTATATTCCTATTTCTTACTCCATAAATATACATTACAGTTAACTTTACGAGCGACATGTCGCATCGGAGGCTGGGCCGGTCTCACAAGACCAGTTCCTGCCAGGACAAGTTCGAACATGTTGGCATACAAACTGGCTAGGGACATCTTCACGACCAGTCCTTTAAGAGCATACAATGTGTTTACAATATAAAAGGAAGCATAACTTTGGAAAAAATAAAAGACCTTGTGAAATATTACCAACTTATTAAGTGAAAATATGTATTTATTTTTATAACAAACATACCATCACGCCTGTATTCCCCGAAGTGGTAGGCAGAGGCGTACTAATGTACACCCACAGTTCGCCGGTATGTTTAGATCCCATGTAATAGGGGGCGAGCCTATTGCCATTACCCGGGCACAAATCCAGACTCCAAGCTGCTACTAAGAATTTCATATAAAAACTCAATAACACTTTGCTCGACCTGGGGATCGAACCCAGGACCTCTCGCGTAGCAGTCGCGCTTGGGACCACTAGACTAATGATAATGAGGCGGTCTTATACCAAAATAACGATAAAATATGCTAGTTAACTGGAAATCCTAAGGAGTGTACTCGTAATTCACGGTAAGTAAATGAATCATGTAAGAGGTTAAAATTAAAAGAATAGATTAAACAAATTGATTTTCCACCGTTAGCACCCAATTGAAAGCACCCCAAGAAGAGTACCTAAGTACTGTAATCTGTAATTATCTTCGAGAAATGGTTGATTATGGTACTTAAGCTTAAGCTTTTAGGGGACTTAGCAGGACTTAGAAATCGCAACAGAAAAATAGATTTTCAGTCTAGAAAACGCGCACTTAACCATTATGACAATTCGAACAACTTCAAGCTTTATACTAAGGACCGTAAAATAATGGAATATTGTAAATCCGCGAGCATATTTAATTCTTTAATGTCCCCAAAATGTGCGCAAAAAATTCGCAGGCCTGAAATATTTCTACGGTCCTTATAATTGAAAAAATGAGGGATGGGGATGATTTTTGGCGACAGCCGGTCATTATAACGAATCCGGGTAAAAAAACGGGCCCGGCAGGAGGTAGGGACGGATTTTTTCTAATTTCGCAACCTGCCCTGGACTTTGCAGAGTATTCCACTGGTTAATGTTACGTCAAATTTTTGTTGAGAATAGGTATTCATAATTTTTATTAGGATACGATTACAATTGGAAGGTGCGTTATAAATTAATTACTTCGGTAAGATTAATACCGATAAAAAAGCATTAGTAAAAAATAATAATTAAAATATTTTGTATATGTATCCCATGTGCTATGAACTGTGGTATAACATAAAGGTCTAAAAACCCTCACCGTACTAGAAATATTTGTTTCGCACTGGAATCAAACCTGCATCTCAAACAGCAAATATTATTAGGCAATCAAACCGTTACGACCAATTTATCAGACTGTGTTTGTGCTTAGAGTCGCGTCTATTATTTCGGTTCACAGCATGCATGAATAAATACATTGCAGAGGCAAATGATGTAGATGTCGCAGTTGGATTGTATAATTCGCTGTTTCATATACCTAACCACTAGTTAGCTGTTTACAAAAAAACCCTGTTATCCAACTTTGACATAAATATTGCCATTGCATGACTGCCTCATTAGTCTAGTGGTCACAAGCGCGACTGCTACACTAGAGGTCCTGTTCGATCCCCAGGTCAAGCAAAGTGTTTTCTATGAAATTCTCAGTAGCAGCTCGGGGTCTGCCTTATGTCTGATTTATGCCCGGTTAATGGCTATAGGCTTGCCCATTATAACATGGGACCTAAACATACCGTCGAACTGTGGGTGTACATCAACTACACTTCTGCCTAATCCTTCGGGAAATACAGGCGTGATGGTATGTTACATTACATTACAGTTGACATGAGGTAGCTGATTGACGAACTGATTTAAACGACAATTATATTTTTAAAATTTTTATACCTCAACATAAATATCAAAGTGCATCATTGCCTACATCTATGTAACGAGTAATTAATTGAAATTGGTCAATTATGCTTTATTATATTTAATAGCGAGCTGTGACGTCACTCTATGCGTGAGGATCTGAAAAGGCGGGTTTGAAGCAGAGTCTTACAGTAATTGCCCCAAATACATAATCTAGAAATACAAAGTGAAATCTAGATTAAATTCTAATAATAATATAAGGAAAACTCTGTTGCCAAAACTGTCTACGTGACGTTTGGCAGATGTGTTGAAGATAGATGCGAGATTATTATCTCCTTAAGAGTGAGAGAGAAAGCAGATAAGGGTAAGGGTGATCGGCTACCTGTCCTTGTTATCGTTTAAGGGTAAGTTTATTATTGTTAATTGTTTGTAGAGACTATTATGCGTTACGCTTGTTTAGCATTCTGCCCAGCGGGTATTCCGAAGTAATAAATATATTACCAGCTACTTATTTGACATTGAAGGCGTTTTATTGACGAATACTTTGTTATGAGATAATCACTGAAGTTCTTGGTCGCTCTGCAGTTACTTACATGAGTATTATTTGTAGAAGAATAAAGTATATTTTGCGGTGGCAGTTTGTTATCATAATGACCCATGTGGGGACGGGTTAGAATACTATTCCTCACTGCCTTTGATGACTACTTACCACCAGGTGGTTCGTCAGTTCGTTTGCCGACGTTTAAGTCCATAAAAAAATTAAAGTAAAAACGAAGCTGATCTGCTTGCCGCGGTCAGTGCGTGGATGGGTTACCATTCTTAACATATCGAGACTTGTGGATAGTTTGGACTAATAATTAGTCTGTGTTTATGGTGTGTAGGTAGGTACCTATACGGTTTCAGTAGGCAGTAGGTACCTATGTAGAAGGATTTAAAATGACTACTGATGTGATCTTACTTTTATTATTTATTGGCGACACTTATGGCGTAGTGGCTGACTGGCTCGCCACGTGTTGCGGGTTCGATCCCCACACGGAGCAAATATTTGTATAGTCCACAGGTTGTTGTTACGAATCTGGGCGTTTGTAGAATACAAAAATATTCATTTTAGTCTGAATTGTCAAACTGGGAATCAAACCCAAATCCTCAATTCTTTTATACGTTGATGTGAAAGGATGTGGGACAAATATGTTAGTAGGTAATAGGGTCACACAATATTGATAAAAAAAAACACAAAATTAAAACTATAACTTTATAGGAATGCCAAGTACTTACATGAAATAGGTAGATACTATCAAAATAATTGACTACCATTACTTCAATAATTAACTGTAGGTATTAAGTACTTATCTAACTTTAAATTAAAAGTACTTATAAAACTAACGTCTAACTCGAATCAATAAACTTGAGTATCAGTTGTTTAAACCAACAAAGAATATTTAAGCATTGCACGTACCTATATAAAAGTTCAACGGATTTTAAGTTCAATAATTACCACACTAACGAGTTAGCAATAGAAAACATCTTGTAAGATTCAATGAAGGTTATAATTTGTACTTAGGATATCAATATCCCTCAGAAAGCAGTAGTGGAAGTCTGATGGCAGTGATGACAGAACTCCGCGAGGGAGCGTTGTGTTGGCAGTGGGACCGGTGGTGTTTTGTTACCGCCACTGTCATGCAAGGCAGAATGTCTTCTATGCTGCCAGCCCAACTATTCCTCTTTAATTTAAAGGGTCGGCAACGCGCGAGTGATACCCCTGGTGTCGCAAGCGTCCATAGGCTACGGTAAGCGCTAACCATCAGGCGGGCCGTATGCATGATTGCCACCTTAGTTGTATAAAAAAAGTGGCTTTGTCGAAGTTGCTGATATTCAGACGCTTAACGCTAGCACCCTTAAGAATGCTTATTGTGCTAGTCAAGTCTTACGTTAAAAAAAAAACAGTCATACTGCACCAAATGCTAGAAACACAGTCGAGTATCCAAGCTTCTGCTTTACTCTCATATCAATCCGTCTCACTATGGTCTCCGAGTCTGTCAGTCTCCACATTGTTGCCGCTGACGCTGCTTTCATCCTTGAGTCCGACCTCCACGATCATATTCACGATCTTCGGCTGCAGCATCAAGGCTTTCTGTGGCGGTAGACTTCTCAGCAATGACGCAATATATTTACCAAAGTTATCGAAAGTATCATCGTTTCTGGGAGTAGGGATCTCGTTTTGGAGAAATACCTGGGCTTGGCTTAAGGACTCGTTTGGTGGGTTGCTAGAAGTAGAACGCCTTCGTCTCTTAGCTCGCGAGTCATTTGACAGCTCGTCGCTCTCACTGGGACATGGTTCCGGGTGAGTAAAAGTCACCTCTCTGGTGGTGCTAGTGGTGGTGGGTGTAACGCTCTCCTGCGTCTGAATCGCCCAGTCCTCCTGCCCGTCGCTCTCGTAGTATTCCATCTTGATATCGGTCTCTTTCCGTTTTCTTCGCTGTGGCAGGAAAATTAAAAATATTTAAAAAAGTTACAATAATGGGCGGTGTTTGATGACATTCTTATTTGAATTCGAATTTCGACTACTCCAGCAGATAAAATACGAGTACATAAATATTTAAAGATGGATTACATTCATATGACGTAGCTTATGTATTCACGTCGACACATTAAGATATACAGTTTGCCCATTGAACCGCCCTTAGTCCGTTGCAATAGCGTTGATTTTTGTCGTGCAACTGTAACTATGGCTTGACATGTTACTGTGCACACCCGCAACTTTGTTGTTATTTAGGTTCCATATGAGGAGAGCCTATACCCATAGTCGTCCAGAAATCCAAGTTATAACGAGCTAGTGAGAATTTCATATAAAAACCCAATGATATTTTTCTCGACCTAGAAATCAAAAACCTCACGCACAACAGCCATGCTTGCGACCAATGAGACAAACTAATTACAATATTTTCTTGAGTTTTCATATTAAATGCAAAGAAACTTTTTCCCCCACCTATTATTATTTTTTGCGTAAAATTAGATAATACTTATAACATTCTTGAACACAATACAGGTACTTTCTTTATTCTTGTCATAAGGAATGGTTGCTAGCTTTCAATAATGCAGTTTTAGAGGTTATCTTGTCGATACAATTTTATTGATAAGTGATTACCTGTACCTACGTATTGTAAGAATACGCGTCCTTCAAGATTTAAAAAAAATTGGCACAAAAGTAATTTTAATACTTTTCATAGTATCTAAGATAGTAAATTTTTATACTTAATATTTTTTTTCATAAAAAAATACTTACAGTTTCTATAGGTAATTTAAAAACTCTTCTTTATATTTTTTGCTTAAAACGGTACAACACTAAAAGATAGCCATGTTCTTGTACCGTCCCACTGTTAAAGATTACGTCATCATATTTAAATTTCTTTTTCTGACGAAACATTGACATGAGTTTACACTTTTTCTTTTTTTTTCTTTTCTAACTTGTGTGACACAGAAAACACGTATTCATTTTGAAAAAATAACTGATGAAATTATATTAATAAAATAAATAGGTAATCAGTTATCAATATTTTAATTGTTGACGTCTGTACTTCAGCGCCATATCGGTATAAGTGTTCGTTTGCCGTACTAGTACTGCGCGCGCATTCATTCTCTCTCGCTCATGCTGTGCCAGACTTCGTTCAAAGTTTCTGGCAACCATTATTTGAGGTCTTTTTCTGAAAATCAACCATGTGGTTTCAAGTACCAAAAAGAAAAACTGCAATTTACTATAGTTTTGTATCACAATGAGCGTAATTAATTTTAAACTAGGAATTTTGAGGTCATGGCTGACGTAGAACTAGCAAAATTTTTTTTCATCTTATTCTAACTGCCTCATTAGCCTAGTGGTCCTGAGCGTGACTGCTACGCTAGCGGTCTTGGGTTCGATTCCCAGGTCGAGTAAAGTGTTATTGGGTTTTTCTATGAAATCAACCTAGTAGCTTGGAGTTTGGGATCCGTGATAAGTTAATGGCAATAAGCTCGCCCTGTTATATGGGACCTACTTGGCACACCGGCGTATCGTGGGTGCACATTAGTACACCTTAGCTTAACCCTTCGGGGAATACAGGCGTGTTGGTATTCTTTTCATCATTGTGTTTATTTACAAGACATTTTCAATAGAAAGCCAATAATTATGTTATCATTTTATAACATAAATCTAATTAAAAAAACAAACAGCATTTATCTGATATTGCTTTTAAACTAGCCAGCATTGTTGAAACGATAGAATACCTCTTTTTGATTTAAGTCGGGTAATAATTATATCTAGTACAGTACCTACCTAGCCGTTGCGAACAGTCATACGGCTGAGCAATAACTGAGTTGAGTGGTTCACCAAAAATATCAAAATCTGTCCAATAGTACCACGGCAGAACCACTTGCGTATAACTTCAGACGCGTGATGCTATTTCGAGGGTACTGTAACTAACTTACTTTTTTTGTAGCTGCCGGACGCGCTGGTTGCAAGTGTGGACGGATGAACGAGTCCATGAGAGGAAACCATTGTACTTTAGGCTTGTACAGCTTCGCCGATTTCTCCGTCCCAACAGTGTTCAAGCTCTGCGCTATCTTCTTCAACTCCTGGCAGTACGAGTTCCTGAGATTCTTGAACTTCATCATAACATGTCGCGCTTCGAAGTTTTTTATATTAAGTATTTCTGCTATCTTCTCTGCAGCCCTCAATCTCTCGGATCTGTTCGGGTAGTCCTCCAATGACGTGTTCCACAGGCACTCTTCATTTTTGTACTCTTGCAATAGTTGCATAGTTTGCTTGTCATTGATGCGTAGTATAGAGTTGCGCGTGAGTTCGAGCGCGTTGATGTGCGCGGAGGGCATATTCCCACGCATGACGGCGAGCGGCGACCGCGTGCGGCGGCGGGGCGTGGTGCGGAGGGGCGCGGGGGGAGGGTGATGCGCGCGCGCGTGGCGGACCCGTCTACTCGCTCGGCGTGACCACGCCTTACTGACGCCGCGCCGTGGTATCGCCGTGACGTCATCCAGACGTGATCGTTGTTTTTAACGAAGCGTGGTATTTTGTGCCTTGCTTAGTTAATATTCGCGCTTTAATTTCTTCAACAGGATATAGTGTAAAGGTCTTATTCATTAAAATATTATAAGTAACGTCTTATAAACCTCTGATAGCTATAATATGTTTTGTCTCGTTTTGACGCGTGATATTTCGTGACAGGGAAAAGAAAACAAAATATATTTTAACTATAAGAGGTTTATAAGACGTTTTACATTAATATGAATAAGACCGTAAGTTTACAACTGTGGGTCTGTTAGTTTCAACCTTTACGCGTGAAAATAAGTTAGGTAGGTATTTTATTCCAACTAGGTACATACTTAAATAGGTTCTATTCGAATGAAATATAATAATGTAGGTAGGTGTACCTCTGTGTATTATCAATAACAATATGTATGTAGGTAGTACCTAACAGCATCCATTAATTCATGTTGCAGTTCGTGTGCAAAGGACAGCTGACGGGGAATATTTTTTTAACCGTAGCTCAGCTGTAGACAACATTTTGTGTAGAAACCCGTAACGGTGTTCACAATTCCGGGAAGTTTACGGTGGCCTTACGTCCGGGGCTCTCCCAAACACCATGAGAATTGTGTTTTTTGTTAGGTAGGTACCTACTTACCCAATTTATTTCGTAAAGATATTCACATTTTTTGTGGAAATTGGCAAGTAGGTAAGTTAGAATTGAAATAAGCAATACTTATACGTATTGAGTAAGTAAATACATTATTTCAACATTAATTTACCAGTAGATAGATAAAAGACATTAGTCTAGTGGTCCCAAGCGCGACTGCTACGCTAGAGGCCCTCGGCCCCAGGTCGAGCAGTGTTAGGTAGGTACTTATTGGGTTTTTTTATGGGATAGGAGGGCAAACGACCAGACGGATCGCCTGATGGTAAGCGATTACCGCCGCCCATGGACACCCGCAACACCATGGGAGTCAAAAGTGCGTTGCCGACCTTTTAAAAGGGGATTAGACCTCCGGTAACCTCACTCACTCGGCGAAACACAACGTAAGCGTTGTTTGACGCCAGTTTTCTGTGAGGCCGTGGTATCACTCCGGTCGAGCCGGCCCATTCGTGCCGAAGCATGGCTCTCCCACGTAACACGTTTTTCTATGAAATTCTCAGTAGCAGCTCGGAGTCTGGATTTGTACCCGGGTAATGGCAATAGGCTCGCCCCCTATTACATTAATGTACCTCTGCCTAACCCTTCGGGGAATACAGGCGTGTTATGTTATGTTACCGATATTATAACTACTTAGATAGAAAATATATGCTACATAACAAAGGTACCATCACGCCTGCATTTAATTTCTCGAAGGGTTGGGCAGATGAGCACCTACTATTGTGGACCCTCAGTTCGCCAATGTTTAGGTTCCTTAAAATAGAGGGCGAACCTTTATATTTATATTTTAAAAGACTGTCCATGGAGTTTTTTGCCGGATTCTTCTCCATAGGATCAACCTTTTGTAACCGTGCAACTAGAATCATAATGTTTCGTAAAGGCTTTTGAAAGCTTATTTGAAATAAAAACATTAGAACTTGAACTTTTTCCATAAATACAAACTCCGAGCTGTTATCAAGAATTTCATAGAAAAACCCCTGTTCGCCCTGGGAATCAAATCCAGAACCTGTAGCGAAACAGACACGCTAAGAACCTCAAGATTAACGTAGCAATTATTATTTTAAACATTATTTATTATTAATAATTTGAGAGTAGTCACGAAACTCCTTGGAGATAAGCGTGTAGCGACAAAGAACCGGTCCTGTCTGGTTAGCTATCGGTCAAAAACCAGATATCTAATATGTATTATTATCAGCGTACCACTTGAAAACATGTATTTTTTGTATTCAGTTTTATTTCTGAATTATATTAATATATAACATAGCATCACGCCTGTATTCCCCGAAGGGTTAAGCAGAGGCGTCCTAATTTACACCCACAGGTCGCCGGTATGTTTAGGTCCCATGTAATAGGGGCCTGGCACAAATCCCAAACTCCGGACTGCTGCTGAGATAACCAATAAGACTTTACTCGACCTGGGAATCGAATGTGACCCACATTGCTAGTAAGCTTTAAAAAAAATGCCAATGATATGACAGAGTAACTACTAATATAATTTTATATTAAAATCCAAATGTAAACATTGTTTGTCTGTTACCTTTTCACGCATAAACCGCTGATGATATTTTGATTAAACTTGACAAGGAGATAGATTGCATCCTGAGGAAGGGCGGAAACTAGCTTACTTTTGTCTCACTAAAATTAACAAAGTAGGTACCTACCGTAAGTAAGTAAAATTAACTAAGTACGAACTACTTAGTTCGGGATGCGAGTGACCTCGAGTAAAAACCAGTTTTATATAAAATAAAATGATTAATGTATAGTGAATTTTATCATCTAGGTATATGCTTAATAAATATTATCTACTCAAATACGTGAACCAATGTGGGTCAAATGTAAATACCTACCCTATAGTTATTATCTACACTACTTTTGCATGAACGCGATAAGAGAAGTACAAAAAAATAGTTATGTATCTATGTATTATAACTATGTAGCTATGTATGTTAGTTTTTCGTTTCCTTTATTTACTTGAAAACTAGGTAACCAGCTCGTAGGTATACAGTATAAGTCTGGAAAAAGATTTGATATAATTTTAAAATTTAATTTAAAATTATTAATTTATTTGGAACAATCATTTATTTTATGCATAAAATTACACATTTTTACCTGCGACTTCGTCTGCATGGACTTTAGAATTGGGCCTGGAAAACTGGATAAAAAGTATCAATCGAGTAAAAGCATCAGGTTACAAACTATTTGTTTGCTAATTTCATCCAAATCCGTTCAGCCATTTTTGCGTGACTGAGTAACAAACATGTTAGCAGCCGATCGTTACGTTCAACATCCCAACTAGTTTATTTACAGGTTATAGGCAGTTTGTTACAGCTTCTAAAATTCTCATAACTAAGTGTTGCATACGCAAAAAATTTAAAAAAATATTTTAAAATGTCACAAGCTATCAAGGAATGTGATGTCTTACCGCTAAGTCCGTCTAGGTTGATCAACACATAGCCAAGTGTGCCGCCAAATAAAAATGTGCTAACATTATTCTGATGTTCCGATTCTTTATTATTATTATTAAATCTGTGAAAGACCTAACTATTACTAACCACTAACGTCTCAGTATGACAGCGAGGGTGTTGCTAACGTCTATGGGCAGCATGGCAAGTTACCACTTACCATCAGGCAGTTATCTTACTACAATAAAAAAATTACGTAACCGAAAAATGGCAACCCCATTTTGTTCATCATTCCTTTTCAAATACCCGCTAATTAACAAACTTATTTTAAGACATTTTTATCTACTGTCCAAGTTCTTCAAAGACAGTAGGTATACGGTGACGTCACTTGATAATTTACTTATACCTAAGGTCTGTCTGTACCAGGAACAGTGGCACGGTTTCTGGTGCGCCTGCGCCGGTTATCTCGCGCACACAATGTCGTACGATGTTGTTTGTCTGATAGCGGCTGATAGCGCAGTGGGACACCTTATATCCGAACATTATTTACTATATGAGTAGTACATAATAAGTATATACTTAAGTGCTTCACACATAGAAAGATTTAGATATTATGCTAGTTCTAACCGATGATTATAAGTCTTGTACTCTTCGTAAATTTATTAAAAATATTTTAAGCTCAGTTTAATGAGAATTCTAAAGATTTATTTGATCCAATCTTGACAAAATATCCATTTTTAACCGACTTCAAAAACTACTGTATTTTTTGTTATTATGTTAGTCTCGATTTGTGCCCGGTTAATGGCAATAGGCTCGCTCCCTATTATATATATGGGACCTAAACATACCAGGCGAATTGTGGATGTACATAGTAGTAGTACGCCTCTGCCTAACCTTTCGGGGAATATAGGCGTGATGGTATGTTATGATTCCCGATTGTCTTTCGACTTTTTTTTTATTCTGTCATAAAATACTTTACTTCTAACTGCCTCATTAGTTTATGGATTCTAACTACGACTGCTACGCTCGATTTCCTGTGTTCGATGCAGGTCAAGCAGTGCTATTGTATTTTTCTATGAAATTCCCGGTAGCGTTCAAGATTTTGTGCTCGGTTAATGGCAATAGGCTCACCACTATTACACAGAGTTTTGGGTGTACATTAATACAATTCTGCCTTATGCTTCGGGGAATACAGTCGTGATGTATGTTTATAATATACCTACTTCTGGGATAGATGGTATCTGAAAAAACACCACAAAATGCGTGAAGTCGATTTTCTTTTCTTAAAAAGCTTGTGAGGAATTTCTGGCTCGCTAGTAGCTGGATCAAGACATTCATCAGACATGTAGTTGTGACAGCACCAAACTGTTTTATGGCGAGTTCCGTCATTTGCATGTGACATTTAGACCCCGTATTCTCCATCTTCCCAATTAAGACTTTCCATCTGCCAAGATAAGTGGCAAACGCATCCAAGTTTAAATAAAAAAAAAATACACTGCTGTCATGTTATTAGTCCCACAAGATTATACAAACATCGATATCGCATTCCGTCAAAATTCAAAATTTATGACATTTAAATAAAAAATATGTTTTTCCAAAAGCTGTCATTGCACATGTAATCCCAGAATCGAGGTCTGAGATAGGCACTATCTTATCACAGTAAGTGTAAAGCAAATGCCTATGACATGCACGTTTCCTTAGTCGCACAGACGGAAAGGCACCGTGCATGTGTCATGCACGACTTGTGACGTAGCCATCACGCCATGTTCATGATGAAATATACCTATGAATTAAGTGGCCATGCACAAAATTTCCTCATTCGATGCATATTCTTTGCATTTCTTTGTTTGTGAACGCCGGCCGTTCATGCACACATCTGTATTATACTAATATTATAAAGCTGAAGAGTTTGTTTATTTGTTTGTTTGAACGCGCTAATCTCAGGAACTACTGGTTGGAATTGAAAAATTCTTTTCGTGTTGGATAGTCCATTTATCAAGGAAGATAGGCTATAGCCAAGTTAAGGTCAAAATGTTTTATTTCAATTAGACCATTAACTACTACTAAAAAAGTACTTTTGAAAAGTCAAACTAGTTGCACGGTTCCAAAAACTGGGTCTTACGGAGAAGAGCCGGCAAGAAACTACTTATATACTCTTTTACAAATACCTCGATTACAATATTATTCTTTACAACTTTGTTTTAAATAGTTACAATTATGCAGTTTGATGTGTACGATTTATTCAGTATAAGTAGGTGTTATATTTAGATATATAACATCACGCTACGACCAATAGGAGCAGAGCAACGCGGGTGCAACCGCAGACGGGTCGCTAGTCGCTACATAATTTTATTATCGTTGTTAATATGATTATAAGGTTTGGTTATAAAAGTTTATTCATATTATTTTTGTATCAGTTGAGTAGGTATATGTTGGAGGTACCTGTATGTTTTTAGTCAAATCAAGGTAAAATTGTAATATAAGTCAATATGTAGAATTTAAATAAAAATGAACAAATAAATTTAAAAAATCTTGAATCATCAGTGAATATAATTAATAATTATATTTTTTAGAAGTTTTATAGGTACCTACTTGAATTTCCAGGGTTCACATTTTCAGGTTCAATAAGATAGAAGTTTTTAATGTTAAGCTTGACAACTAGCATACTGTACCAAGAGATGACGTCAGGTCTTATATTTTTTTATGAATTCTACGCTTTATAAATAATGTATGAAAGTATGCTTAAATTAAATGAACAAAAATACTAGTACAACCAAACTGAAATAAAGTTCTCCGAAAAAATACTGAATGACGGATGGGTCGGCCTTAATTTGGACAGCTGCACGATTCCTGTACAATTATTCATGATTTCGTAGAAAATATTCACTAGGTATTGTGTAACGTGACGGTGGTATTTCCTTAAATAAGTGGAAGAAGGGGGGAAGGGGGGTATATGGAAAAGTAAGCAGTTATAATTTTTGAAACTGTATATAAAGTATCACTCTGATCCTTGTAAAGAACTTCAAAAGTACCTTTTTAATGGACTAATTTAAATAAATAATTTTGACATTGACTTTGACTTTGAACGTCCCCCCCCCGCCGAGGGTTGCTTGAGCCGCCCGCGCCGAGTATCTTTAAATTCACCCCTAACACATACACACACACACATAATCAACCCATTAAATGTCCTTCTGGTGAGCAGGGGTCTCCTTTCACAATGTCAAGGATTAGGCTATAGTCCGCCACGCTGGCCTACTGCGGGTTGTCAGATTTCAGGAGTTGCTGCAACATATAATCCATCGAGTTGTGTAGCACCCCTACTTAGTTACTTGCACAAATATCACGACTTTTACGTCAGCAGTAATCGACAGCGCAAGCATAATATTATAGTGAGTCATATTGAAATAATGAAAGTGACTCATGATAGTTAATGATGAAATTATCAACGTTGTGGCTATTGATATCCGAGAAAGTTTCGGTTAATAAGAAGATTCCCATTTTTTAAAAATATAACCTCGGTACAAGCTTTGCGTCGTGAGACGCACTTTGGAAACACAATTAACATACTTATAGAGTAAAACTGGACTTAAAACAAATATCTGTCGAACACACTAATATTGTGCAGTTAATTTTATAGAAAACAAGCTGTTGCCCGTGGTTTCATACTCGCATTCCAAGTATTTTTTTAAAACTAAAGGAAGTCTGTGTCCATCTTTAAGGACCAATCTATCTCTATACTAAAACTTCATCAAAATTGGTTCAAGGCGTGAAAGGGTAAGAAACAGACAGAGTTACTTTCGTATCCATTTACAATATTAGTATAGATGTTACTCTTTACATGGTACTTCATTTTAAGCCGGTATTGCCTTGTATTTTCAAGACCATCATACTCTAAGCTTTTTCCGAACTATTTTGTGGTCGACTTCTAGTCTAACAAGATCTACGCGATCTTTCTAAATATTAAAACGAAGCGACTGCTAATACTGCTGGATAACACTATATTATTAATATAGAATATTGTAATTCAGTCGCATTTAATTAGACTGGAGGCTGGCCTAGGTGGACGATAAGGATTTAATTGAACGCTTATATTCCTTACACTCATAATCAACCCTGCTCCGCCATTAGTCTCCGGAACACCCCTACGCCACACATTAACCCTTCGCAACTCTAAACCGCGAGAATGACGATACAAGATCACTCATTTACGAGCTGGCTCCGCGGAAGGCAAGGCCATAACAGGCTATAACAGGCTATAACTCATTGAGATACTGCAACGCGCAATGAGTCTTATCCCCGAAATTTGGGGTTACTTATCTTAAGATGGGGATTACTTCCGTATCCCGGGGTAGAGGAGGTTAGTACAGAAGGTTCACTAACAAACGTACGAGTCCCAGTTTAGTGATTTACAAATAAAATTATAAAACCTCAATTTTTTGCGCATATAGTAAGTATAATCAAGTACCTATAGGACTATGTATGAGATATAAATCGGGTTCAAATGATTTTAGTCTTGATAAATTTTGTCATAATTTCTTTTCAGAATCAGCCATCGTCAATTTTATGCTCTTTCATATATAATGCTCTTTCATCCATATATAATGACGTAAGTGGAAAAATATTTGGAATAAAAATATAACATACCTATTTGGAATAGAAAAATAAATTTCGATAACATGCATATTGGAGACCAGTTGTTTGGAGTGAGCCTTCTGTAATCTTTTAATGAGTGGCGATTCCTCATTTCTGGTGCGTTTTACGACATCTACCGTTAACTCGTGCGCTCTCGTAAACTTGATGTTAATTAAACCTACAGTCTTAATGTGCTGCCATGAATATATGTAGGCTAGGTATACTAATGTAGTGTGCCTGTGAGCACGTTATGATCAGTGTGTGAATTAAAATAAAATGACTGTAGATATGAGAACAATTTGTTGTAAGAGCAAACGTAGTTTACTTATGTGAATAAATATAAATTATCTCTGTATCTCCTAGGTTATAATAAAGATGACTAAGTGTTTTTCAAGGGTATGCGACAGCACCGACAAGGCGGCTGCGCCAGCATAGCTAGGCCGATGGTATGAATATGGATATACGCAACGCATAATATGGCGTGCTCAAAGCTTTGGCCGGAGCTATGTGATCTGAGGACAACCAATCGTATAATTTTTGGTCCTGGCTGCAGTGAATAAAGCTTTGATCGGGTCTCTATGATTCTCCCGGCACAAGACGCCAGCTTGGCATGCCTAAAGTTTTGATCGGCGGCATACAATTCGTGTAACGTGAACGTGCTATACACTAAGTTACGATAAACTCATTGTATTAATAGTTAATTCAATATTGACGGCATAAGCACCATTAACAACAGTTCAATCGATTGTCAGAGCTAGTAAATGGACACTGTCAACACTGTCCGTCTGGCTTGATTTATTGTCCGTAGTTCATCGGAGGGTCCCCATACTACTGGTATACTATCGATAATGACATCGCAGCGATATTTGATAATAAATAACGATCACTTAACTTTTCCGTTAGTGTAAACAGAATTTCTAACGCTATTAATAAGTATGCAGTTTATTCGTGAGAGGCTTACGCTTGTCCGCCAGTTTGCCTGATGTTAAGCGATACTGCGATCTACGATGGAGCGGGCTTGCCTAGAAGAAACCGATGCACTCGTGATTTGAAGTCACCCAGATTAGTCTATCAGGGAAGACCCACTCAGGAAGCGCATTCCACATTTCAGCGGTGCGCATGATAAAAGTGGACTTAAACATGATAAAATGCAGTTATGGGTATAAACTAGGCATAGAAATGATTACTAATTTGAAATTATGATTATTTTTCTTGGCACTTTCAAATTCGAAATTTCGCTGTTGCTACTTTTCGTCCGCAATGAATTTTCATTCGAAATCATTTATCGTTACACTTGCTATTTTGCTGCTTAGGTACAATGAAATCGTGAACGAAATGCGATTTCATTGAAATGTTATTTTGAGCGGGCTGAGTGAAAAAAAGTCGCAGGTGTGACGTATGAAAAATGATTCGATTTTTCAAATGCTACTCGTATCTGCGGAATGTTTCATGCCTAGTTTAAACTACGATACCGTAAAGGCGAAAATTGACCTTAAAAAAGGCCGGTAAAAAATCTAGCCTATTCGCTTTTGCCTAAATTATCTTTTCTAAAAATTAAATACACAAAATCAAGCTTCCCTTAAGCAATACAAAATAACACTCTGTATATCAGTAGTATATGATATACAGGCTGCTCCAGAACGATGCAATAAAAGCAAGGCGGTGCCACCTGCGCAGACTCGTAAATTCTCAAATCATTTGTGTGATTGTTGAAAGAGCGGGTGCACACGAGCGGTTATCAACAATATAGAATAACATACCATTACGCCTGTATTCACCAAAAAGTTGGGCAGAGGCGTACTAATAAACACCCATCCCACAGGTAGTCGGTATGTTTTAGGTCCCCTTTGAGGCGAACCTATTGATCCGAAATTCCGAACTGCTACTGAGAATTTCATAGAAAAACCCAATAACACTGCTCGACCTGGGAAACGAGCCAAGGTCTTCTAGCGTAGCAGTCGCACTTAGGACCACTAAGCTGAGGCATTATAAAATAATAATTATAAAATTGCACTAGTTGATAAACGTCAGTGGAACGTTATCGTTTATCATCAACACCCACTTAGCAACAACAACTTTTGCACAAATCAGAACATTATTTAATGTTCTGATTACCCAATGATTTACCCAATGATTTATGGTTTCGTGTACTTACCTAACAGGATGTGTAGGAATAGTGAATTTAACTGTTACCATGAAAATCAAATCAATAATAAATACACCTCATATGAAATCAAACCACAATTTATTAATATCCTTTCCCTAATCGTTATCAGGCAGCTGCTACTATACCTCTTTATAATTGGAAGGCACAGGGGATAGCAACAGCGACCTAGCAACAAAAACTAAAACCGCAGCGTTTGGCCCGCCCGTGTGCCAGTTCCAAAATGTAGGTAGCCGAGTCCCTTCAATAACGCCTACTCATCGCCGAGCCATGATGATGCAATACCCTGGCACACAAGATGGCGCCCGTTACTGAAGGAATGCCAGGTACTAACGAGGACCCCGAGTTGGTAACCCCTGACAAATTACTTGGTATGTTTAAGTTTGGCGTTTAAGAAATGACTTCCAGGAACATTGAAATGAGGCAATGATGATAGAGAATTGCAATGGGTGCGTATTGAGAGAAAAATAATTTCGAAGTAACTTAACATATAACATAACATACCATCACGCCTGTATTCCCAGAAAGTGTAGGCAGAAGTGTACTAATACAGTCACAGTTCGCCGGTATGTTTAGTTTTTGGTAATACATGGGCATAAATCCGAGCTATTTATATAAAAAAATCACATGACCTGGGAATCGATAATAGAAACTTTACTGTGGTAATCGCGCTTAGGATCACTAGATTAATGAGGTAGTATCATCAAAAGTATGAAATAATAAAAATAAAATACCTAAATAATAAAATCACGGAGAAAATTGAAACTAGAAAATTGAGATAGATAAAATTTGTGTCCATGGGTGAATATTTGAAAAACATTAGAACGTCACTAACTTCATCCCAAAGTTAAGAATGCATATGTTTAAAACTACAATTATGATATTAGAAACTTAAAGTACACCATGGCCGTCAAGCAATACGACAAGAATAAAAACAAACTGGACTATGAAAGAGAGGACTACTATGTGAGAAGAATTATTTGATATAATGTTCGAATATTCACCCTCATACCTAAAATACTAAAGAAATTAAATTTTATCGCAATAGAATTAAATTCATTTCAGAATGACAGTTGAAACATCTCTTATAACATTGAGTTTTCTAGTTGTCCAGATATCTTTAATTTTTATTTGTGTCTGATTGTTCTTATCGTAATTGTACACTTCACTAATCAATATCTTTCACAAGCGTTGTCAGACATTCATACCTGATAACTGATGTCTTTAAGTTAATAATTATAGTCACACCTGTCCCCTGGCGTTGTAAAAATCTATCCTTTTTTAGGATTATTATCCTAAATACAAACGTTACTCTGTCTGTCGGTTTCTTAAGTTTCCACACATAAACCGCTGAACAGATTTGGATAAAATTTGAAAAGAAGATAGACTGCATCTTAAAGAAGGTCATATTCTACCTTTTTTTTCAAAAAGTCCTTTAGGATGCGAGTGATCCGCGGGCAACCGCTAATTCAGTAAACATAATTTCGGTACGAACTTCAATGCCATTATTGCATCGCAACGTTATACCTAGACTTAATGCTGGCATGCGTGACCTAGCACGATCTCGCATAGAAAGTGGCTAGCCTAACTAGTTTTTATATCAGCCATTTGTCTAGACAAATAGCCTGAAAGGATAAAAATGGAAAGTGACAATCTTATGTGTAATGCAGATATTAACTGCACTTATGTAATTAGCTGCGTTCATAAAATATACATGACTTAAATTTAATTTAATAATTATTCGATGATAATACCAGTCTAGACATCCGCACTAACTTAGCGGCCTCCAGCGCAATTGCTACGCTAAATAATCTTCGGTTCAATTCCTAAGTCGAGCAAAGTGTTATTCAGGTTTCTATAAAGTTCCCAGAAACAGCACGCGTATTTTATTCTCGGAAGAAATATGACCATTACGTTGTTGGGATAAGGGTGAGTTTGCTATATTACAAGGTATATACCATCACGCCTGTATTCCCCGAAGGGTTATGCAGAGATGTACACCCACAGTTCGCCGATATGTTTAGGTCCCATATAAAAGAGGGCGAGTCTATTGCCATTAACCGGAAACAAATTCCAAACTCCGAGCTGCTAGAAAAACCCAATAATAATTTGCTCGACCTGGAAATTGAACCCAGGACCTCTGGCGTAGCAGTCGCGCTCAAGACCACTAGGCTAATGTGGCAGTTTTTTTTTAATTCCTATATTGACTTTTAAAATTTCGCTTCGATTCGCTTCGTCTGTGCTACCATGAGTTGACCTTATGAGGCAGTGCTTAGTATTATAATTTTAAAAATAATTTATCCAACATAAAAGTAACTTATGCGGCGTATAATCTCTATTGCGTCCAAAACTCTTGAATCGCACTCGACTGGGTATTCTATTGTTCGATGTTCCTTCAACAATTACACTTGCATGTGCTTACGTAAAACAATTATCTTGCAGTACGTGCTTCACGCAAGCGTCCTCGTATCCTGAGCTGACGTCAAAGATGACTTACACCACGTTCTTTATTGACGAACAAATTGATTGTAAAAGTAAAAAAAAAATACGTTTCTATTGACGGGACACTGTACTACTAAGGATTGACGTCATATAAGACACGTATACATTGATAAGAGCTCCTTAGATACATAGCTGCTTATACTCTTGTCAGAATAATATAATTATGTTGACATACGAAGGGTTGGACTATAATTGTAAAAGAAAATAAGGAAACTATGGTCACAAGCATGGATCTTGAGAGGTTAAATTCTCAGGGTGAGCAAATCTTGATACTACCTTGTTATTGGTCCTAAGTTTGACTGCGACGCTAGAGTTTGATTCCCAGGTCCAGCAAACTCTAGGTTTTTTTTAAAATTGTGAATAGCAGCTGGCAATTTGAATTTGTTCTATTACATTGGACCTAAACATACCTGCGAACTGTGAATGTACCTACATTAAGCACGATTCTGCCACACTCTTCAGTAAATACAAGCGTGATGGTATGTTACGGAAGCCATCCCTAAGTTTGAATTTTGGCACGGAAACAGTCTGTAAATGTTTCTTAAAGGAAAAATAGACGCATTTAATTGTTTGGTCTATTTTGTACAGTGCCTTGACAGTACCATTATCGCCATTTATATCAAATGTTTTCCTTGCAGAGAACCTTGCCATTCTCTTCTAAGTCTCTAAGCAAGTTTTCCTTCATCATTTTAAATGATTTTTTATTTCAAATTGGCCTTAACAGTTTTAACCTTAAAGAACATACCATTTTGTTCATGTACTTGAGGCCAGTCCCGTACCTAATGTCAAAATCCTATCTCTAGTAAGCAAATCTATTGACAGATTTGTTATTGGGACTGGGAACAAACCCTGTAAGTATAGCGAAAAAATTACAAACATATTTATATTGTTTATTATACTAATACGAAATATTTTTTGTAATTTAAAAGCACACAAGTTTATTATATATATTTAATTAGTATTTTTGTACCGGTTGCAACAATCTTTACGTAAATTTTTGACTATGCAGTGAGACGACACTAAAAATATTGAGGCACGATAGTCGATACTAAAAGTGAGATTGATAATACCATTGAAGTCGACTCGACAAGGCTGAATTACAGACAGAACGATCACCACCATTCAACATCTTTCTAGAAACATTAAACAATTTTTGACGTGGTTCGTCTTAGCAACAGTGCAAGGTTACTCAGAAATCAAACAGCGGTCGTCTCGCCGCCGTGAAATTTACCAAACATACGCTTCCGAGAACGGAGTGTTTTGCAACAATACCGATTCAATCTGCAGCACGATTGTGACCATTATTTGGCCCACTCACATATTGCTATGCTGGGTTGGAGATGAATTATTACGAAACCAGACAGCTTACAGCTATGTGGGGACGGTTCCTCACTGGGATTTAATCTCAGATCTGCTCAGTGGTAGGACTTCTTAGGGTCTGATTGGATTTAACACACTTATGTTGAACTCTATCATAAAGCATCTCGGTCTATGTTTTGAATTTTTCCCGGAAAAGCCAGTTCCCCCTTGGTAGTTGCGACTTGGTTAAGACTCAGCATCGCAATATCAACTCCTTTGGTATTTATGTATGATAGGTACCATTAGGTGGCTCGTCTGCTTGTTTGTCAACTTAAGCAATAAAAAAAGCATAATTATGGTCGAGTTACCTACACGATGACCGATGTAAGTATGTTGTCAGCTGTTGTGTTTCTCCCTTCGAAAGACAATTCCAGATACTAAAATATTCATAAACGTAGCCTCTACTATAATGTCGGAATTTCCAAAAGAGACTAAGGTTTTTGAGTTTGTTACAGGGTTATCTTAACTTCTTTTGAAGAAAATGCCGGACACTTAAAAGAAAGCGTACCCTATCGTTGACCGCACTGTCCGAAATCGAATCAGGTGAGAAAGTAGATCAACGTAAGCCTATCAAAATAAAAAAGGTAGGTATGTTTTTTTTATGGGATAGGGGGACAAACGAGCAGACGTATCGCCTGATGGTAAGCGATTGCCGCCGCCCATGGACACCCGCAACACCAGAGGAGTCACAAGTGCGTTGCCCGCCTTTTAAAAGGGGATTGGGCCTCCGGTAACCTCATTCACTCGGCGACAACGCTGATGTTGTTTTCAGTTTTCTGTGAGGCCGTGGACTGGATATCCACCAGGTATTCCGGTCGAGCCGGCCCATTCGTGCCGAAGCATAACTCTCCCACTTTAAAAATGTATATAGGTAAAATACATTGATAATTTTGAATTTTAATAGGTAACTAATAAAAATACCATTTGTAGATTTTATCGCTGCCAAAATTAATTTAATTATCGACTGAAATTCGTTAAGGTGACTAAGCTTAGTCGAATTAGTCAACTGACTGAAAAATGACGTATTAGTCAGTTGCTATGATGAAATAGTTCGGTAACAAGTCGCTACTTGTGTTAACTGAGTACGTGACTAACCATGGTTATCTTTAACCCAGCTGTTATCGGTCGTTCATATAAACGTCACACGTGAATTGATTATTAACTTTATTTCTCATCACTATGTAATATTGCCCTCGAGGTCCGAAGATAATAAAATAAGACTGTTTCCGGGAAAGAATAGGCCATCTGTTCTGTTCCCGATAGTGGCGTTAAAGCTGATTTTAGGGACACTAGGCAGACAGCATGGTAATTTTTAATGGTTAACATAGTCGTACTAATAACTAAGCCAGTGATACCCAAGGCACAGCCCAAGGTCTATATCGACCAACAGGGGTCGACGACGACCTGATGGACAAGGGGTCCATGTCAGCGGGAAAAAATAAGGATCCATGAAATATAAACGGGTATGGTATGCAAAAATATTAAATTAGGTAAGCAGGGGGTCTTGGGTCTTGGCAGTTTTGGGTAGACACCCAAAACCGCTGGCAGTCTGCAGTCCGTAGGGGCTTTTAAAGATCAGCAACACATCAGCAACTCCTCTGGTGTTGCAGGTGTCCATAGGCGACGATGACTACTTACCACCGATGGCTAGTCGGCTCGTTTGCCGACTTAATCCATAAAAAAAAACTGAAATATGATTCTGAAAGCTAATTAGTCTTTAGAATATCGGTATTACCCAGTATTTGATGATGAATGGTTAACCCATATACAACGTCAGCCTTTGAAAAGGTAACCTACTAACCGACGACGTCGCTATTTACATTTGTACCTAACCGTATAAGGGATTAACCACAAGATGCCTACTTGAAATTGAGTGGGTGTTACTCATAATAATGATATGTACTTCCGTTAAACAAATAGGTGCTAATACGTCATCACACTCATAACTTTTGCAGTAAGCATGATGAAATACTACCACAATCTGAATATGGGTGAAATCACCAATTTGGAAAATTGTATTCTTTCTAGGTGAAAAGATTAGACCTTCTGAAAAAAAGTTGTTGTGTAATTCATGAGTCATAATAAAAAATTTACAACGACACGTTTTGCTGTATTAGTATTCATGAAAAGTCCAAACTTCAGACCCCGAGTTAGATAATGAACTGTGTGAGTCATACATTGAATATGATTATAAATGAGAATCAGTGACTATAACGATACTGTAATGTAAATATATAATAAATTATGTTAAACTAGAATTTATAAATAATTTAAGTATAAAAGATTAAAAAATAGCAAGATTTCTGCTATTAATTAGCATAATTATTTTTAGCAACAACTTTCGGATATTTACGTGGGGGAGCCATGCTTCGCCACGAATGGGCCGGCCCGACCGGAGTGATACCACGGCCTCACAGAAAACCGGCGTTAAGCAACGCTTACGTTGTGTTTCGCCGAGTGAGTGAGATTACCGGAGGCCCAATGCCCTTTTAAAAGGTCGACAAAAAGTTGTGACTCCTATGGTTTTGCGGGTGTCCATGGGTGGTGGTAATCGCTTACCATCAGGCGATCCGCCTGATCGTTTGCCTTCCTATCCCATAAAGAAAAATCTAGTCAACATCATTATTTCTCCATGAATATGTCATATAGTTATTTAAATAATATTCTCAAAAAACATCAACTCATACAAAACTTAATTAGGTATTCTTACAGAATTGCAACGACAAACAATATTAACCGGAACACTAATTAAATAAAAAATACTTACAAGTAGGTAAGTATTTTTTTAAATCTTAGTCAAGCGAGAACAGCAATATATATGAGGTTTTCCTGGCAGAAAAATTCCCAGTTAGTTATAGAACATTGGCATTATTCCAGATAATGTTAATAGGCATGTCTCCTATTGCACAAGAATTACTAGCGTGAACACATATTCGTAATCATTGGAGGGCTTTGCGCGTAAGTAAAGTGACCATGGTTCTCTGAGTTTGTTTCGGTGTTTCTTCTCAGAGGTCGTCAGTCAGGCAATGCCGGCGTCATCTATACCTACCTATAATAAAATTGTACCGGGCCGACGTCTGTACATTATAGATATTAAAGAAAAACTAATATGGGAGCCTATATTAGAGCAACAGAAGCCAAAATATCAATTTTTGTCTGTCTGTCTATATGTTTGTACACGCATCACTCAAAAACTACTGCATGGAATTGAATGCAATTTTCACCGATGTAATGCTAGAGGTCTAACTTAAAATCTGGTACATGTTTCATCTTGATATGCCGCCTAGAATCGGACTTATAGTATGTTAATCCATTTGGGACGTGAGTGAAACTGCAGGCAACAGCAATTAGTTTAAAAATAAAAACATTGACTTGAACAATGTCCTTATATCATTTAGTCGTTCGTATGTACTGTACGATACCCCCTTATTCGGAGACTAGTTTCTGATTTGGGGGCTTCTAGGGGAGTTTTTTTTATGCGATAGGAGGGCAAACGAGCCGACGGATCGCCTGATGGTAAGTGATTACCGCTGCCCATGGACACCCGCAACACCAGAGGAGTCACGAGCGCGTTGCCGACCTTTTAAAAGGGAATTGGGCCTCCGGTAACCTCACTCACTCGGCGAAACACAACGTAAGCGTTGTTAAACGCCGGTTTTCTGTGAGGCCGTGGTATCACTCCGGTCGAGCCGGCCCATTCGTGCCGAAGCATGGCTCTCCCACGAAGTTAGGGAGTTCAAGCGAAATTCGGCTTCTTTTTCCATCGGATCGGGGATCAATGGTGTCACGAAAATATTAACTTCTAGAAGCATTCCAGTAGTTACAGTATACTAGGATTATTATAAATGTATCAGGTCAATAATCTTCCCACTTCGGGGCCTCTTTTTTTCCTTGAAGAGGGATTGGATCGTAGTCCGTTAATCTAGCCCATCAACAACCCATTTACTGTCACATGTTGGGCACGGGTCTCCTCTAAGAAAGAGAGGGATTTGGACTAATAATAGTCACCCAGGCTGGTCTAATGCGGTTTGGCAGACTTCACACACCGTCCAGATGATTTCTAAGGCATGCAGATTTCCTCTCGATGTTTTCCTTCACCGTTTAGGTAATAGTGTGATAATTAATTTCAATAATACATGATTTCGTAAAGTCAGAGGTGCATGCCTTGGATTTGAACTCGAGCCCATTGTCTTGGCAGTCTAATGGTATTACTAGGTTATCTGGTCCAGTATGAATGAAATGAGTTTTTTCGAGTGGGGAAAATTAACATACCATCACACCTGTATTCCCCGAAGGGTTAGGCAGAGGTTTACACCCACCGTTCGCCGGTATGTTTAGGTCCCATGTAATAAGGGGCGAGCCTATTGCTATTAACCAAGCACAAATCCAGATTCCGAGCTGCTACTGAGAATTTCATAGACAAAACCAATAACACTTTGCTCGACCTGGGGATCGATCCCAGGACCTCTAGCGTAACAGTCGCGCTTGATACCACTAGACTAATGAGGCAGTGGGGAAAATTATCATACGTTAAGTATCTACACATCCATGGCTGATAGAAATATTTGATTTGTTTCAAATAACTAATAACTGTCGATTTATTAAAACTAATAACGAATTAATAGGTGTCATCTAGCACGTCGTCATTGTTAATGAAGACATTATGTGTTATTACTATAACTTAAATAACTTATATCGTTATATGCTAGTTTCTTGCGTACGTGACCAATCGCTGGTAGACTCCGTCTGCACTGCTGTTTTATCCGCTATTTTGAAAGTCAAACTAATTTGCAAGGAATGACGAAATCTAATAATATTTTGAGTAATTACCTAGTTGGCTTTGTGAGTTTCTAGCCGGATTCTTTTTCTTCTAAGTAGGGTCATCTTTTTGGAACCTACTACTAGACTCGTTTCATAAATGGTTGTAAAAGTTTATGACGATTATATTAAACGTTGCACATACATTGTCGCTAGGTATAATTATCTTAATTTTGAGGCTCGTTAGCTTAATAGTCCTGAGCGCGCCTGCTACCCTTGTGGTCCTGGGTTCGATCCCCTGGCCGAACAATATGTTACTGGCTTTTTCTACAAAATTCTCAGCTCTAGCAACTTGGAGTTTGTAATTTGTGCCCGGTTAATCGCAATAGGCTCGCCCTCTATACATGGAACCTAAACATACAGGCGAACTGTTTGTGTACAATGTATACATTAGTACGAATCTGCTTAACCTTTCGAGGAATACAGGCATGATGGTACGTTGAGGCTTCCATTAATACTATCCTGTTTCATTTGTCTATTTAGTGGTTTCAGGTGGAGCTCCTATGTAAGCGTTCGATTCGCAGGCTGAGAAAAGTGTTACTGGCGTTTTTTATACAATTCTAAGTATTTCGGAAATATATTTCTTCTCGGCTAATATGTAGTCAACGTACGGCGAAAACTGTAGGTCTACATAATTATACCTCTGCCTAAGCATTCCAAAAATACAGGCGAGATGGTACGAATTATTTGAATACTAAATTAATAACTGAATAAGCACAACATAACAAAAGGTACTATCTTTTGCGACAATCCAAAAACCAGCAATTGTTTGAATTGTCGCAGAAAATACCTAATTGACCTACATTTTTTTTTCAAAATACGTGTCAAACTCTACCTTGAAACTATGAACTAAAAGTAAGTAATAAAAAAATGTATTAAGTACACCCAGATCATTCTTTGCAAGTTTGTGAATAGGTAAGAAGAAAATAAATTCTAGCCTGAAATAAATTAGTTATTTCTGAATAGGCAACGGAAGAAGGATGCAAACTATAAACTCATCCTTCATCACTTACTTAATTATCTATAATAACAGCATTTCCCGCAGAAAAAAACAAATTATTTTAAAACTCATTACATGTTAATTACTCATACCTCAGCACCTATTTCAACAGAAACAATCCGTCATACGTCACCGCAGAGTTCAAAATTTCACAATTTCGTACGCGGAGGTGCGTTTGCGCATGGCAACAGTCAGTCAGTCTGCCGTGAGTCAGCGCCGGCGCACGTGGCCCGCGGGAGAAGTCCGCACACATTCTAGAAACGTGGCCACACTGCCACAGCGGTTACTAATAACTTTATGTAATGACTTCGTGACTGCAGTCTCATCGCCTCATGGATGACTTGATGACGTTTTATTTTCTTTGTTGCTTGTCTTTGTATAACATACAATCACGCCTCTCCTCCCCAGGACGTTAGGCAGAGATATACAAGTTGTTGCTGCGTCCAAATTTTCTTAATAGCACTGAGTACGACCTGGGAATCAAAATCCAAGATCATTGAGACAAACTACATATAATATGTAGCTAGCTGTGAACGATTTGACCTCAAGTAGGATTCGAAGTTTGGAACCTGCATCCTCTGGTTCGGTACTCGTACAACGGATACTGGATAGGCAACTAAGGCTCTAAGATTAGGTACTGCTTCTGATATTGATTTTTCTTGCAGATTGTCCGTCAAAAGGTCATGTCTTACCAGAGGTTGAATATTTTCCGCTAAAGTATATCTTTGAAAATGATGCATGCGTTAATGCCAATTATAGCTAGCTATAATTTATTTTAAAGTACACAAAGTGAAGGATATTTTTTGTAGATTGGTTTTGTTTTTTTTCTGCACAAATTTTCAAACAAGCATGACGGCAACCACAGCCTATAGATGCCAGCAAAATTACTAAGTGGTGTTATTCTCAGTTGTCAAATCTCATAATGCATAATAATTCCACTGGCTACATTGCACTTCAAACCGGAACACAATAATGTTAGCACATTATGCAGAATATTTGACAACCCCTGCGGTACTACCCCTGATAAACTCCAGCAGTTTAGTCCTACCACCTTTAAATCCATTAATGGCATTATGGCTGGGATATTAAGTTGATCTGCGGCTTTAACGTTAGGGTTGTCAGTGTAAGAAAACATTTCCTACCATAATATTGCCCTAACTGGCTCGATTCCGAAGGTCGATATTGGTGAAATGTTTGTGCAGTGCAACCACGTTGCCCCTCGAGGACGTCAGGCGTGTCGGTTACGAGCTGCACCGCCGCGCCGGTCGCCCGCGCGGCTCCGATGCGCGAGCGCAACGTGATGTCGCCACTTAGCAACACAAGGCTTGCGTCATGTCTTTGTCTAGATTTCGTTTTTGGTACGTGATCAGAGGGCATATACGCTAATTATTATAGCGATAATAACGACTTTATAATAAGCAGTGATAGGTTATAGCGCTTGCTTGTCATGCGTGGCGGGTCCAGTTCAAATCTGAAGAAGATAACTGGGTTTTCGAATATTATATGATGTGTGTACTTATCTGATAGAAAACATCGCTAATATAATATAATTATGATTCTGCAGGCCTAAAGCGCTATCGATGAATCATAGATGCATATTAGAAAATTTCTAGCTAGGTCTAGCAAGCAGAGGATTTTTTCCCTCCGATCTAGTAAGTACCAGTATCAACGATATCCCGTTTAGATAAATTTTCGATTTAATGTATTGATAACTAGCTAACCTATCTAATAGTAAGTTTCTTACACAAAAACAGGGTAAAAAAATCTACTTTTGTATAAGTAAGAGTATCTCAGGCACATAAAGATTGTGATTCGGAAAAACAATGCTCATTTCCCGTGTGTCACTTTCGTCCACTTTGTAACAAATAATCTATTACGTCACCACTTATATCTAGATCTTGTTGCTACGTGACTCAGGAAGGAAGGCAGATTATCTAACTGATGATTATCATACAATGATACGTGTGTGTCATTATAGGTGTGGTTGGCAAGGAAATTCGCTGGACATAGCGAAATTTTCTGTTAGATTGTAGTTAAGGTAAAGCATAAATAATTGTCAAAAGAGGCCACGCACCGGGAAACGTAGTGTGGGACATCCTCCAACGAGATGAGAGTCGTTGGATGCAAGCGACATCTCTCGAAATCCAAAACTGTCAAATTTCTTCAATCGATTTTTAATTCAATCTCCGAATAATAGAGTTTATTATCCATTGGGGAAATTTGAGAGGTTGTGTTTACTTGATGTTTTTTTGACTGTACATAGATACATATTCCGCCATCCGCATATCAATTAGGAAAATAGAGAAAAAAGTGTCTTCTAAGCAATTGGATTTTCTATTTATATTTTCTTTCAATATCTGCGCTTGCTGTATTAAGGAGTGGGCCAATTGTCATAAACCAGGCTGAAAGCTCCTTCTGAAAATCTCATAAAAAACCCAATGAACACAGGATCTCTAGCATAGCTGTCACGCTTAGGCTAGGTAGTTCTACTAGTCGTGCGTTTTTATCAAAACCATTTCCTTTATCAATAAACAATTGCTGAATTATTCTGCATTATTTAAATCGACACAGCAATTACACGACCCGTTCCTTTAGGTGTAACAATGACTTCACATTTAATATTTCCTGGTTTTTGACTATAAGGTCATGGACAAGACGAGGAAACGAACCCACACGTTTGGAGAGAGGAGACCGGTGTTGAGCTTCCTTTAAATATGCATAAACTTAGATTAAAAATATAAATGACAAGTTTTTAAGTTAACAGGCTAAGATAGCCTGGGATTAGGTACATCACTAGACACATATGTATTAGGTTCAAAACCTATCTATTCTAATCTTGTCAAATATTTTCGTGAAGTCTTGATAATTTTTTATAAGTTACAAATGACTTCCAAGTTCCAACAACGTTCTTCATTCCATATCGACGCGTATAAAGTTTACGTATTGTTAATACATATATATTTTTAATCTTCTTCTATTTTTTTAATGATCTTAGTTTTCTTTGTGTTGTGTCTAAATTCGGCTGAATATCACAATTTTACACGAAGCGTACTTATATTATAACGACCTATTGACTTCCAAGATCCAATGTATCTCTATGACAAAATTCATTAAAATTAGTTCAGCGGTTCACGCGCAAAAATGTAACAAACAAACGCATTTGTCAGGGGTAACAGCGATTTTTTAAAATTACATAATAATTAGCTACTAACAATTTCGGTTTCTTAAAAAATTACGTTCATTATTATTAGCAATGTACTGAATGCACATGACTTGACTTGATGACACGAAGTATAATATTCAGTGCGTCGATTAAATTAAAATTTTAGAGCCATTTTAATAAGCTTAGTTTTACTTTTGTTACAGTAAATATGATCTCTAGACATTCAGACTCTGCTAGACATAGATTCTCCTCTAATCTAGGTCTAACAGAGCCATCGAATATGGGCTGAAGACAATAATTATGATAACGTAACACACATAAATAATATAAATAAGTTTTATGCACATAAAATTTCAAATGAACACAGTTTCTAAACGTAACGTACTCGACCAGCGTAATAAATATTCATTTTGTGTTCGTTACATACAAACATTTAGATAAATTGTTTGATAAATATATGTAAGCTAAACAGAGGAGAACAATGCTCATACATCGCCTACACGTACGTAGGGCCATTTCGGTGAGACGTGAATTTTACTTAATAACGTAGCTGTAAAAAACGGGCGGAAGACGAACAGTAGCACCTTGCATATTGCTGAAGTCATAAGACATAGCGAGATATGTATGTTTGGAAAGATGACAAGAGATGGCAATATGAACTGAATGAAATAAACAATAAAGGAAAGGCTTGTAAAAATGGTCACCGAAAGAGGCATTATAGTTTAATTTTATTATCACAGCACCCAAATTTACATGTTATTCATAAACGTTATAAGCGTAGTTTCGCGGTCCATTTGATTGATTGATCAAAGATTTGAATTGATCCTATGGAGAAAAATCTTCAAGGACACAATTATCTATATAAAGATACTAGCGGCCCGGTACGTGCTTCGCTACGTATAAAGCGAAATACAGCGGACAGCGGACAAAACCATTCCCAGATCCCCTTGAACACACACAAAAAATTTCATCAAAATCGGTCCAGTCGTTTGATCTAAACCATTCCCAGATCCCCTTGAACACACACAAAAAATTTCATCAAAATCGGTCCAGTCGTTTGAGAGAAGTTCAGTGACATACACACTCACAGAAGAATTATATATATAAAGATAATATAAGAACCTGACTGACGTATCAACGCACAGCCAAAACTACAGGAGCCAAAACACAGCTGTCATTCGCTGTTGACATTTTGACAATTGTTTTCTTCCTTTTATATTAGACTTAACACATTTTATGATATGAAACCTCCATGGTACAGGTACAGTGCAGGTCAGTCTATTTAGAAACGAAAATTATCTAAGTACGCAGGCGAAACTGCGCACGGGAAGTCTAGTAATACATACAAGAGGAATACATTCTTTACGGGTATTTCCATAACAGATTGTGCTGACAATCAAACTTAGCGTGAGAGGGATTTATACACAGTATTACTGCTGGAGGGTATAAAACAAATCTTCTCTTTTTATAATACGGAAAATCCGAAATCAGAAAAAAAATTACGTGGGAGAGCCATGCTTCGGCACGAATGGGCCGGCTCGATCGGAGTGATACCACGGCCTCGCTCACGTTGTATTTCGCCGAGTGAGTGAGGTTACCGGAGGCCCTATCCCCTTTTAAAAGATCGGCGCCGCACTTGTGACTCCTATGGTGGTGCGGGTGTCCATGGGCGGCGGTAATTGGTTACCATGAGGCGATCCGTCTGCTCGTTTGCCCTCCTATCCCATAAAAAAAATCCTCATGGATTATTTAGCGAGGCCAAATAATAGTCAGTCTTGTATTTATCGCTATTCGCTTATCCTTTGTACCTATCACAGTGGTAGGCGTTATTTGTTCGTAGTTTTAGTGCGGCACCGCCTCTGCCGGGTCCGTTAATTATACAAGTTTGAATGTGGGAAAGTGTCGGTGCTACCTACCTTCAGGGACACGCAGGGACACCGCTGAAAGTTTAGCATGATGTCAGAATCTCTTATGAGAGAACTAGTTAGCGCTAGTGACTCTGTTCGTGGGAAAGAATAAATTATAACTAAGCCAAAAATTTAAGATTAGTTTAATATTATTTATGGAAAGCCAAATATCGGGCTCTGTGGCGTTCACTAGGAGACGTATACGTCCAGCAGTGGACGTAGACGAATATAGGCTGATGATGATGATGATGATGATGAAATTAATATCTCCTGGCTAATTTAAGGCTTGGATTGGTTTTTGTATGAAATTCTCTGTAGAGAGATCAGAGTTTGAATTTGTGCCCAGTAATGGCAATAGGCTCGCTCCATACTACGTGGGACACCTTTGCTTAAACCTTCGGGATGATGGTAGAACCTTGACAATCTAAAAGTCGGCCTCTCTTATTTATTTGGTACTGAATTGGAAAATCAAACTATTTAGTTGTTGAGACACTATCTAATAAACCCGATGTTGACGATAACATAAAAAAAAGTTGCTACTACAAAAAAACACATTAAATAGACCCGAAATAGATACATTTGATAACAATACCATTTAGTTTTACATTAGTTAAAAAGTTCCAGTTAAATTAGACCCCTAAGCATACAAATATATCAAGTAGGAACAGCTCAAGTAACACTGGGTGGCGTCTTACACAATTCGGTACAGTTACCGTACCGTTACGCTAACTTATTTATAACTCAAGTAAGGTACGTTACTTGTTAAGTTAAACGAAAGTTAACTAAACACGTTAGTCATGTGAAGTTATGAATACATTTTCTGATAAAATTTAAACTAGGTACATTAATAATTTTAAGTAGTCTACTTACCTCATTGGTATAGTGGCTGCAAGTGCAGTGTTCTAGTGTGAGGTCCTGGGTCCGAAATTGAGCAAATTGTTGTTAAGTTATTTAATCAAAAAGAACTCAGTAGAAGCTCGATGTTTCGATATGTGCGTTCTCGTGTTTAATTTATTAATGGCAACAGGGACACCCTTATTTTATGGGATCTTTTAGAACATATCAGCTAATTGTGAAGACATTAATCAGTCCATCTCTGCCCGGCCTGTCAGGGATACAGGCTGATGGTAATTTTAATGTTGAAAATAATTGCTTAGGATAAGCTTGCATATAAGCAAGCATAAGTAATTGTGTATATCCGCACATTTACTTACAAGCCAATTACCTGACTAAGAACTCTATGTGACCTATTTTGAACCCCCGATGCAAAATACCTGTGTATCTGTCTGTGGCCTTGTAGCTCCCAAATGAATAGTCCGATTTTGATTCAGTTTCTTTTGTTTGAAAAGTGACTTGACTAAGAGTGTGCTTAGCTATGATTTAAGATAATCTGATTTTTTTTTCCTATTCTTCATATGTATATGTAAGATTATCTTTGTATGAGTACAACGTGATTTTAGCAACACCCAGTAGTATATTTAATGCTCCACTTGTAAAGGAAACCAGGTTATTTACAGTCGCGAAGAAATTTGCAACAAATAATAAAATCTATCGATACTTCGTTAGCAACTAAGTTTTTGTACGGCGTCGATCATCTTTTGTCTACCAATCAATTGCTCAACATGATTGATTGGACAACTAAACAATTAGAGACGGCTCGCTGATAGGAACCGGATAACAATAAATGCAAATTGATAATTGCGAAGGCATTTTGAAATTAATTGATGAACTTTTTATGTTATTATATGAAAAAACTCCTTTTTTAATTAGAACCAACTCGTTTTCTGTCATAAACTGACAAGAACTCTCAATAAGAATATTTTCTATCGACACTATTAAGAAGCTATAACTCAGGCTTTAAGTTCCATTATCATGCAATTTCTCGATTTTAAATACCGAATCAATCTAGGTAGCAACTCGATTGCAAAATCACTATTCAACCTTATTTGTATTACCAACTGTAACGCGCCTTCCAAATTCAAAGTTGTTGCTAGGAAAATAATTTAGAATTAAGAATCAAAGGGGATTCTCAATTCCAAATTATATTTGCCTAGCAACAACTTTACTTTGAACGTCATATTACATAATATCCACTCCCTATTTCCGAACCCAATTTAAAATTCGAATCAATCTCCCTTTCCCGAATCAATCGAGTGGCAACACGAATACTTTATTATTAATAAAGCGTTTTATTATTACGCTGTGTTGTCAGCTGCCACCCTAGGGTTGTCACCCGAGTATTGTGACCTTGCCAACTATCCTTGGCAACGGTATAATAACTCGTTACGAACCGTGCACAGTTAATGATGCTTAATGCTTCGTTGAGTTGGGAAAATTACTGGATTAATGTTGGTTAGAAGCGAGTACTTTGTTGTTGCTATACATTTAAGCGTTGTCCGTGTATCTATGTTGTGGGGAAAACTTGGGGCCTCAGTTTCTGTAAAAGGAGAGAACTGTTAGTTTAAAAAATCAATTTTGTAAAGATTTGTAGCCTATAATGTCGCTTATCCATTTGAAAAAGTAACATAAAAATAAATTTCACCAAACAGCCCTAAATCTGGGTGTGCCTACTTATCTTCCAATAATCAACTTCTATTAATTAGCACTAAAACTCACAGTATGTACCTATAAAAGTAAGAAAATCTAATTCCTAAGTCACAAATTGAAAGTCCAAATGTAATAGTAAACCAAATTACCGCTGGCCCGATTTGATATTTTGTACGAAAGTTCTTCACCTACCCCCGCTGTTGATTGAGGGGAGACGGGGGACAGATGCCTGTTATTTTTTTCACCCAACGTTGCAAACAAGATTGGTTTGAATATTTAAATAATTGTAGTGCGTTTCAGGGGTGGTGGGATGTAGTATTTTTCCTATTATAAATTGTATAAAATAGAAATTATTTAAGTATTCGTCAGACGATTAAGAAAAAGCGTTTTCATGCATACAAAATGAATGAAACCTATTAAAATGTTAAGCACTCTTTAAGATATTAAAAGCTTATTTCAATTTACATAGTCTTCAGTTCAATCCTCGACTGACTTAGCGTGCTAATACAATTCAGAACAATTTAAAGTGTATGTGAATCGGTTCAGAAGTTTCCGAGATTAGCCTGAACAATAGAACAAAGAACAATAGTACCTCTTTTGTCATAAAACATTATTCAGACAGAGTTTTATGACAGAAGGGGCACTTAATGGTGCCATTCCCATTAAGTTTATCGGCATGGCAACACTCGATGTTTGTTCCGCTATGCTTTCGATAGATGGCGTTGCTATTGACATTGAAATGTGGAGATTCCTTAATAGCTTTGCAATGACTGTAATGTGGTCTCTAATTTTTGAAACTAAACATATTTATTATTTTCACAAACCAAAAAGCTTCACGGTATCACCCCCGATGGGCCATCGAAAGGTGTTCGATTACACACATATTTACACACTTATTTATCAATAGCATTAGCTCGGGGACACCCATGGGACAGGGAACGAACTACTGAGAATTTTGTCATTGAATGGGACTTGATGGTCCTCAGTCGGTCGGCAACTAAGACAATCATCATGCTTAGGTTGGAAATACATAGATGAATTAGATTGCTGTAAGATTTTATTACCATGATCGTTCTACTTTGAAAAATTCTCCATGATATATGCAATCAATTCTTTATCTATATCATAAACGTTTCTCGTTACATCAGCTTTTTCCATAGCTTATAATTCTACAATATCTCCTTCGTTGTTGATTTTTTCATCGATATTGCTAATTGCTTCAAAATGTGTATTGTCAGATTAACAATAAAACTAGCCCAACATCTGACGTCAAAAGGTGCTACACAGCTTGAAGCTCATCCATCATCAGCTCAAGGTGTGATCACAACAATTAGCCCAAAATCAAACACGCGTATAATCGCATATCATTATTACGTCATACATCGCCATACTGCCAACTGCCTATTTCATGAAACACCTTTACCCCTACCATTTGTAAGTTGTTCAGCTTCGACTTACGAATTGTTATTGGTAACAATGCCAGTAGTAGAGGTCGCGTAGCAACAGCTACCGTTCCATTGACAATTAAAACAGTTTGCCTGTTTTTTGTCCGTCAGTCGTGCGTGACTCGAATCTCTTTGTGATAATCGCAAACGATTTTAACTGAGATACGTACCGTTTTTGATGGTGAATATTTTTGTAGGTATTATTTTTTTATACAAGTTTTTAATTTGCGAGTTATAAAAATGGTTTTTGTTGTAGCGGTGACTTTTAAAATCGAATCTGGTTGTGATTCATTTATTCAAAAGGCTATTTATTTTTTCAAACTAAATATTACATTTGAATTCGAATCGGTTCCATTATTAACTGAACAATTTTAAACTTGAAGTAGATTCATATTTCCTGAACATACGTCATAAGAAAGTAAATATTACTAAAGCAAATAACCATTTTATAAACATTAAGAGTAAATATTATTATCAGGAGCCCAAGAAAAGTAAACCAATTTCATTTTACGAAGTCATAAAGAAACTTTTGACCCAACATTCTTTTGTTTGTGGACAAATGTATATTCATAACGCAATCTCTGCCTACCTTTCTAACCCCATACCTAGCACGTAGCCGAATCGAACCCATTACAAGTGTAGCCATAATTATAAATCGCTTAACTCCAATACGGTAATGACCAAAAAGGATATAATTTCGGCCGTAAATCATATGAAATAACCTCAAATGTTAGTAATTTCGGGTTTGCTCAGTGTGGGGTGTTTGTATAGGGTTGAAATCAGGGGATGTTACTGTAGGCAAGCGACGTGATTTAAAAATAAACTTTGTTTCGTTTACATTCAAATGGAACTGGAATTGGGTTACCATTTTACCAAAGCTTATTTTGTTAAAATAAAAGCGTAGACTTTTTGTGTTGAAGTAGGTTTTTGCTTACTCACAGCAATGGTACACCCGATGTGACGAAAATAGATATTGATTTTTGCTGACACTTGGTCGCACTTTGTTAGAAAACAGATAGACGAATAAGCAAGACTTTTGTTCGGAATAGACATTCATTTTACGTGACTAGAAAACATTAAACCACCAAATGCAAATCGGTGTTAGGGTTGAACTCGCTACACCAATTCCAAAATCTGTTTAACCTTGACAACAAAAAAGCTTGGTTCTAAACCCATTTTCTAAATAAAACGAATCAATAAGTACTTTTACGACTCATTCGGGGGGTGAAAGGGTCTTCTTATTGCCGGCATAATCGTTTTCACCCCTTTCGTGTCGGTCCGCAATTCATTGCCAACTCTCTAGTTGCTAGTCCTCGGCAGGATTGCTTTGTGATTGCTTTTCTGCGCAAAAATGAAACGTTATTGAATAGAAATTGCTTTTTTTTTCAACATTAGCACTTAGATACGTACCTATTTAGAGTAAATTGCAGTGCCAATGCAGTAATAGTGTTACAATATTCTGTTTTGTAAATTATGCATGTATGTTAAATGTGCATTATTAATTTTGGTTAAAAAAACATTAATTTATATAAATAACCTATTTATATCATTAAGTACATACTTATTCTTATTTCCCATACAATCCTAAAATGTCTTCTGCAAGTACCATTAGAAGCAGTATAAAGGGCTTTGTTCTGTAGTGGAACGTTGTAAATATGACGTAACACTTTGTTACTGGGTTCGACACTTTGGATGTATGCCAAGCAGCGACATCTATCGGGTTAATCTTTAAGACTTCTGAGTTTTAGCAAACATTTATTTTCGTCTATGACAAGAAATACTTTACCCCGTGTGGGGACGGGTTAGAATACAGTTCCTCACTGTCATTCCAATAGGCATCTCGTAATAGCCGAGAAAATATCTGACTTCCTCGATAATAGGACCTCTCGGGGTCTGACTGGCTGGCAACCACCCTTACGTTGGAGTCTATCGTAAAGCACCTTGGTGAGATTCGACTTTTGCGCGTTAGAGCCACTTCCCTCTCGGTTGCTGCGACTCTGGTAGTCTGCAGTCCGTAGGGGCTTTTGGAGCTCGGCAACACATCAGCAACTCCTCTGGTGTTGCAGGTATCCATGGGCAGCGATGACTACTTACCATCAGGTAACTCGTCTGCTCGTTTGCCGACTTAATTAATAAAAAAAAGAAATGCTTTTAGATTTGGCAAGCATAGGCCTATGTCTTGTTTCAAGTAACAAGTTTTTATATGTTTTGAATTAGAACTAATTATTCTTGGCAATATTGATGGTTCCATTATTCCTCTGTTGAGAAACATGAAATATGGTTTCAACTTTTATGTTATAGCGACTTCTTCCTACATGGTGGGTGGAGGCCAGCCGTATTTGACTTCAACTCAATGCCATACTATGACAAGAAAACTTTATTTTTGGATAAGCAAATATAGTTAATTAAGCTAATGTTATGTATTATTAAACCATTTTATGTAGGTACATTACCTATATGTTACAAAGTGATGCTTTTTCAAACAAAGGATTTTAGAATTTATTCAATTTTATTTATAGCTTCACTGGTCTACAAAATTTAACATTTTTTTTTGCGCTTTGAGACTGATATATCTCTAAATTCCGACGTGCTAGAGCAATTCTGCTGCCGGATTAAGATTTAGAGTCAAAAAATCTACAAGAAATGATATGTCTCACCCATGTGACAAAATTTCGTAGACCAGTGTTATGTATTCGTGCAAATGCTGTTTTTAGATGTAATATAACTTTTACTAATGAGCATTATTTTACACTAAAACCTATAAGACTTTTAGCTTTTCTTTATACTTACACATAATATTTAATCTTAGTATACTGAAGTAGAACGTTTGTTGTAATAACATTTATTTCTTTATCAATAAATATATTGTTTACTCCACCTTTTTATTTCATACTTACTCCACAGAACAGAACAACCCATTTGTTCTTAGCTTCAAGATGATACTGTTGAATGAATATGTTGGCTGAATATGCTGTGTAGTCTTCTGTCGTCTTCCAGTCTGTTCTTTCTGTGTAATTTCGTCATTTATACCTTTAATATTTTCCTTTTTTCAATGTTATTTTTCTGGACGTGATTTTCGTCCAACGTTTGTCATTAGATCTCTGGTCAGCTTGACTTGTGAGTCAAGCTGTTTATCTAAATACATACTTATCACCCAGTTATTGTATCTTAATTGTCAAATATAGTGCCACAGAGTGCCATTATGACCTGAGATAATAAAACCACCAGATAACCTATATTTTATAATAACTTGTTTGTAATTTATATTACATATTTCCTTTTTTAAACTGCTTACTTGCTGTTGCTGTAACCTGTTGTTCCTTTGACAACATTTGATACCGACGTCTTTAACTATATTTTCGGCAATGGTTTATCTACTACTCTTTCTGATGATTACGATGTTATTTGGTAAACTGCAACAGTAATACTATGTAGATAATTGAATTTCTCAGAACAGTTAATTCCACTTTCGTACAATTTTATTCCATTATTATTTGCATTATTTATTCCATTATTCGCAGTTTATTTCCATATTTATGAATATTTTTTGTAGCTAAAGAAATTTAAAACAATTAAGTAGTATACAGATCTAAAGAAGCTTTGTTAAGCATACCTACAGGAAGTTACTCAGTAATAATAAGCCCGTGTAATTCATTATTTACACAAGCCGCAAGGACAATCTCACATTTATATAGTATTATTAGGTATCTTGTTACACAAAAAAAAATACCCTTGCCTAATAGTACCTAGTTATTTTTCTTTTACCAACATAACAAGGTAGGTAATTGGAGAAATAAAAATGCAACAATCTGTTATACAACGTTTATTTCTACTAACATTCATATTTTTTACAAAAATGGTCATGATAAATTTAACTATTCTTGTGTAATTCCATAATTAAAACAAAATGGAGCCCAGATCAAGTTTTATAAACTTTGCATTTACTGCATTTTCTTGAATTATTAATTTAAATTGTAGATAAAAACTTTGGAAATGTAAATAAAGATTATAAATTCATGACAGCTTACGATACTTATCTTAATGAGACAATATTGAAGTTTAGATATATTTAAAAGCATACAAGGCCAACTTGGAGCACAAAAACATGTAATATTATGATACAATAGGTATACACGTGACCATAGGACACATAAACAGAAACATATTAAAATTGCTAATGATACGTTGGCTAAACTTGGCATGAAGTATGGACGAGCGTTGAATACTGATTACAGCAAATATTGGTCGTATAAATCAACTACAGCCCGACCAAGTGGTAATGTAACTAGTACAAAGCCATTGTTAACCAGCTCAGCAGCGCACATCAGTCGTGTTATACCAACATTTGAGCAAATGTTTCGTAATGAAAATTTATGCAGATATACAAAGAATAATAACGTGTAATTAACATTTTATCATTTATTATCCAATTCTATTTAGTTAACCTTTTAAATTCAATTCTAAATTAGTTTCAAACTGAGCACCAGAATATTATTGAAGTTAAGTATATATTTTTTCTTGTAAATTTTTGCAAATCGCATGCGAAAATGTATTTCATACAAAAATTTAACTAAAGTGATAAATGACAGGAATAGTCTAGAAGGAACAGGTTGGGACATGTTACTTGTACACAGTGAGTTGTTAGGTCCTATTGTCCCTTTGTAATGGGATTGTAAGAATAAGAAGGGAATAAGGGATGTATTGTGTGGCGAACGGGAATCTCCTACAGGTTGGACGCTCTTTTAATTTCCGTTGGATTTTATTTAATCTTCCATCTCCCATCCAATATTCCCTTTTAATGCTCTTTCACATAAAACTTTTTTATTGATTTTATTGTTAGCAGCAAGAGGTGGAGAGAATAGTTTTGAGGACTATTTAAAAGTAAGTAGGTGAAATGATGAAATGATGATGATGATAGTAAGTGACGTAAAAATAGTAATAAAATAATAACATAATATCTAGAACTTATTACAATAGAAATACAAATGGCGAATACCAAAAATTACTGTAACCATTAAACAATTTTAAAACCATCGTTGAAACTTTAAAAGATAAAAACACTTACTCATTGAAATGAAACGAAACTTCAATAAACGTAATTAAACATTCTTATTAGCTTGTTTGAACATCGTTTAAGATTTATCTAGAGTAAACATCAATTTAACTGATTATGTCCAAGGTTTTGAGCTACGTAAGCCAGACAAACTTATCACGAACACATTTAATACAAACATTAGTTTATTCACGAAACTATCGATACACAATGAATCTGTACACAATGTTAATAATCACTTCGTTTGTTTAAACAATTACATCATTGTCATTAATAAAACAAAGATACACCGGTATCATAATGAAGCGAACTCTTTATTAAGTAGGTATCATTTAATTTAATTTAATGTGTGTTCAACGATAAATTGTGTGCGGAAGGAGTGATGATAACGATTATTCTATTACACTTTCCTTATTTAAGAACTTTGATAAAGAAAAAATTAAAGCTTGCATATATTTGCATAAACCACAAAATTTAACATACGATAATTATGCTTACTTTGATGATATCATTGATCCAAAAACTCAAGACAAAAAATCACAAAATAGGTAGCAAAACGAGATTGAAGCATAAACATAAACAGAAAAATCGACCCGTGAACTTTGATTAGATATGAATTGGCATTAACATTAGAAGCATAGAATTATAGTCACGAACATGGGCTAGTGGCTGAGCGATTCGGCTCGCTTGTCAAACGTGACTCATGTCCGTCCAAGGCCGAAACGCCGGCCGGCATCGCTTGGCAACCAAAGCAATTTTTTTCTTCATTTCTTTTTGTTCAATTGTTTTTGTGGCTTTCCAGTTATTATACCTATTTGAAATCGTTCTGTATTTTGCACTCATATTTTCAAAGTTAATTTTTTGTACAATACCTATCTACTTTTACTGCCATTTTGCATTGCAAAAAGACGTTTAAAACGACGATTGTTAGAAAAAAACTGTTTTGCATTAATGTGAAACATTTGTCGCGCGATAAGACACGCGATAATGAAGCCAATCTTTATTTACATTAAACAACATTTCTGTTCTTATAAACATATCCATTTTAAACACATTTTCTATACACACAAACCTTAATAATTTTGAAGGTAGATTAAAAACAATAAAATTTGTAAAACTACACAAAATGTTATTAGAGATTCGTAATGGTGGTCCCTAAGATGGGTTTAATTTTTTAGGTCCAAAATTGGTCTCCTGCAAAAGAAATTTCTAGTGGGCTGATGCAACTCGACTCAAAATTGCATGATTGTTTTCAAAATTATCGGTGACTTTTATAACTTAAGGTTTTACAGCACTTACATTTTATGGGAGTACTTTTGAGCTTGGTAATCAATTTTAAAACATTTCCTGTATAAATTGTTTTGAATTTATTCCTATTTGAAGTAAAGAGTTCTTACCCTTTTTATTGTAGTATCTTACCTATTTTTATATCATTAGGTAGGTACCTATTAGGTACTTGTAAATCATTATGTTATTGTCTATCGCCGGTCGGATCGTCACGTAGGCCACTTTTTACACCCATTAAGATTTAAATAGACTACTGGTGCGTTAAAAATTGAGACAATCCTTTTACTGCAATTTACATACATTAGTGATGTTTATTGCGTTAGAGACGTAGCTAAATTTTATCGATAGTTATTAGACTCTTATATTTTTGTTTTAATAGTATAGGTACTATTAAAACAAAACCAATAACCATTTAACTAGCAAATAACCTAGGTAGGCCTAGGTTATTTGCTAGTTAAATGGTTATAATATTTATTGCCTTGTTTTATTTTATTTTTAGTTATTTGAATTATTTGTTTATTTTATTTTAAGTTCGGCTTCGATGGCCAAGCTTTATTCATTTTTGATGGTTATTAGGTATATAAGTGGTCTTGTAACGCAACTGTTTTTTTTCTGTTTCACCTTCGCGAGTTACTGCTTCACCCAAAAAGATGAGTAGGACCATTATACCTACATGGTGTCGATTGCCGATTTCAATTATCATTATGATGTTGCCAAGTGTTTCAAATTTTCATGATTGTGATAAATTTGCGGATTTTGAACTTTAAGCTGTCAAATCTTAATATAGGTAGTTTATTTATAGTTTCAGGTCTTTATTGTTTGGTTCATTGCCATCTGTATCTAAAATTCTCCATAATTTTACTTTTATATTTATAAATTCAAAGAAAGTAATACTTACATAGGTATTTACTTCTTAAATTTATTTCACTTAACTTATTTTAAATTCCATATCTCAAATAAACACTTTGATTTCAATTTTCTTTTTTTGTGAATTTTAATGCAGTAACTATCAATTGCAGCAAATTATCTTATCATCAATGTTAGGTAGGTATAATTATTGAATCAATTTATTTGTTATTACTATTTTTCGTTTTCGTATTCACATCGTTATGAAAATTACTATCTATTCAGAAAAAAATTATAACATCGAAAAGAGTCGTAAAAAAATCTGGTTAGATAAATAATCTACTTAGAGATTTTTGTAATTTGTCAGAAAACCTGTTTAACGAGATTTTTTGTATCACTACTTACCTAAATATATTACATAGATATATTTTTAATACCATACAACAATGAACAATACACAAAGATTCACAATAAGAACCGATTACCTTAACCGATCCGTCTAAAACTCTGTCTTTATCTTAATCTTATAGAAAAATACGTAAAGTTTTGGCGATTAAACAGCAGACCGCTACGATTTTCATAATCTACTTTACAAAGATATCGTTACAACATAAGTAGGTACATTATATCTACATTCTAGCAATTTCTGAACTAGATATAATAATGAACAGAGAAACGAATGTTATAGACCATGAGAACATTATGTATAACACGAGAATTGAACTGAAGAACACTTTGTTATATTTTAAAACCGAGGCGTCCCACCGGTGGGACCCGAACAAAGAAGCCGGCCGGCTTGTACCCGGACGCCGGCACGGAGCGGCGTGGAGACGACCTCCGTCAACCGAAGCCCGGCGCAACTGGCGCGCGGGGCCCCCTCTGCCGCCCGCGGAGCGTCCCCCCGCACCCCCGCCGCGGTCCTCTATATAACATGCGACGTTCCCCAGTATCGCCAGTCCGTCACAGAAAGCGACAGGGTTGGGTGGGTCGAATAGTGAGCCGTGGGCGAGTGATGAAGCCCTATGGTTACGAGATCAGATCTGATGCGGTCGTGAGCTTCGGACGTTTTATCAATTTCCCATCGATCTCTTCACGATAACTAGTCGCCGGTGGTGAGGAGCCGGTTCATTCAGTGCGCATTCGCAGTACAAAAGAGACTTGTGATATTTTTCTAGTAATTTTAAGTTCCGCAGCGGAACACTTTAATTTTTTTGTCGTTTAAAAAGTGTACAATATAAGTAAAAATTTGGAAAACATGGAGATCCTGCCGGTCACGAATCAGTTCGTCGGATTCAATAGCGAAAAAGGTGAGTTGACTTTCTATTTGGAGTGGTGAGGCGAGGGAGGGAAGTGGCTTTCTACCGGGCTGACAGTTGTTGCTAAGCGGCGCGCGCACTGCGCTCAGCCGCCCGTCACTCTTAGATGACGGCTTAACTTATTTTTCTGCATCATCCGTTGTAACAGTGGCCTAGTTAAGTGATTTAACTTAGTGTAACAGTCGGTAACTTAAGTATACATTGGGGTCGGGGCCCAAACGTCAGTGTCAGCTGACGTGTCAGCTGTTCCGCTGCGCCGCGCTCCCTTGCCCTTGGTGCGCACTGGCTCGATTCACATTTTTGCATTATAAATTTAGTTTAATAATTCAAACGCATTGAGATCAAATTAAAGTTTTGAATATGACTTATCTCAACCGACAACTGCATCTTTGAGGGTTGAAATCTAAACTTTGTTTTCTCTTGTTTTAGCATGGAATGGGCCAACATGGCGGGAAGCGCCGGTGCCAGTGCCGACGGAAGCGGCACTGGCTCAGAGGCTCGAGAGGGAACTACGTGCGGCGAAAGGAGCCAGCGAGCTAGCCACCGCTGAGGTCCTAGTACCAGCGGAACTGCTAGCTAGAGCATCCCGACAGACCCTAGCGCTAGCCGAGGGCGAGCCCTGTGGGTCACGGGGGGCGGCAGTCATAGTCGACGTCGCGGGGAGAAGATTAGCAGCTTTCAAGATAGACCCCAACACGTTAACCACGCATGAGATACATCTACATCTGGAACACGACGCCACGAACTGGACCAGCCTGTTGCCGCAATTCTTAAAGTAAGTTGAGCTCTGTTATCGCGGATCGATAAACCGAACGTTTCATTAATGAACTAGCAACAGTGGCAGCGGCTCGGTACTAACGGCACTTCTCTATTGTTTCAGAAACTTAACGCGAGGCGGCACCATCATCATCAGTCCCCAGTTCACGATAGAAAAGAAGAAATTGTTCAGGAGCCAGGCGGAGTGAACCAGCCTGTGATATGCGCGTGATGCGAGCGAGCCGACTGACAGCCCTCCTCGATATCTACGTATCGTTATTTTAACAAATATCATATTATTATATATTATATATTTTTAATAAGAGAAAAAAGCACAGCGTGATATGTAACGTATAGTTGTAGTATAAGCGCGCGGAAGAGCGCAGGTTTTAGTTGCGCTCGCTCGTCAGCCGCGGGCACGGTCGATAGTGACGCGAAATGCACTTTGTTATCGATAAAGTGTTGATATTCGGTCGCTGGTCGAGCGTGCTGGCGGTGGCGAGCAGCGCGTGCGCCGGCGCGCGGCGGCGAGCGTCGATCTCGCTCCCCCTCCCCTTAGGACGTCGGTTGTCTTGTCTGCCCACCGCTGCGCTCGCCCCCCCGCGCCGCTCGTACTTATGTTAATCATTGTATGATCATTGTTCGTATTTTGGATATTTTAATGATTGTGAGTCGTGCTGGTTGGTCGCGTGAGTGGCGTGGCGGCGTTCGTGCGCACCCTCTGATCTCAGCCGCCGCCGCGCGTGTGATACTGATACCCTGAACGATATAGTCTTAGGTATTATTTTTTGTTTCGAGTTCGATTCTATTCTGAAGTTGCGTAGAGTTCGTATTTTCATGTATCGTAACTGTATTTATTAGAGGCGATCTCTGTAGAGGTCCGATATGTGTACGTTTTCGTAATTGTACTAGTTTGTACATTTGTTTGTGATACTACTTTTGTAATGTATAAAATTTAAATGCGAGAAAAATATTACTTTTTATGAATGTGAAAACATGAATGCAGATTTATAAATATTAGAGATGTGTATCATAGAGTGGTGAGTAGAGAAGCAACCGGGGGTGGGACGGGGCGGGTGCGCAGGCCGCGCGCGCGCGCCCGCCCCGTCCGCCCTGCGAGCTGCAGGCAAAAGATCTCAGGTTATATTATTAATAGTTATTAAAAGTATTAAGTTATTTAAGTTAATATAAAATGAAATTTTTTGTAAGATTATTTTCTATCGCCGCGCGAAGCTGCGTTACTATAGTCCAGTGGGTGATAAGAGATACATTTTGTACTAACAGTACATATATAATTGACGAGATGTTAATATTGCAGATTGCATTTTCTTCATCCAGTGTAATTACTACATTAAATGTAAATCAATAGACTAACAGTTTTTAAATGAAATCTAAATGTTTGTAGGGTCCAGTGTTTTAACGCACAATATCATAGTACTAGAGTTCACTTTCATCGATAAATAAAAAGATTTTAAAAAGCTACAAAAACATTTTACTTCTAAAACTTGAAATGTCGACATATACAAAAACTAACAATAATAATTAATGTATCAATTGTTTATAATTGATATTTATTTGATAGACAGTAAAAGAAAATGTAGAAATATTGAAGAAAAAAAATACATAGTTTCAAAATGAAAGTTATTGTTTTAATATGAAAACCTCTCCCGCAACACGATATGGAAACAAAGAGTTTAACAATGAATACGAACACACCTATATTACCTCATCAAGTCATCTTACACATAAATAATATTACTAAAGGAGATTAAATATTCCATACAGATGACACTTAAAAAAACAAAGAGAACGAAGAACATCGTTTTCATACATTATCATAAATTGAAGCTAGGTAAAAACAAGCAGAGAGCCGGAGTAATATTTTAATGAGACCGGTTGGGACCGGTCGAGACCGGTTCCAGACCGGGCCTCGCTAGAGATTTGTGCAACCCCATCCTCATTGGTCAAGTTGGTACAGTTTTCTACATTAACAGTCTTTTATAGCCCTGTTGCTACATGTCGAATGCGGGAATCTAAATGCTGACTTGGAATATGAGCAGATTTCGATGTGAGATAAATTGCATTGCTAGCTCATGTCTGTGGATGGTGCCAAATAGCTTTGATGTGCTTCGCGGTAATGCAAGAGCAGCTCTGTGGGTAAAATATAGGTTCTTATCCTCGAACACTGAATTGCCGCTTGCAGTAAACTGCCATGGCTTTTTACGATCGTGCTCTATCGTAGATTCCATCTTTTTATTATCATCTCTTTAGATCACTGTTTTATAAACAACCGACTCTTCCACGTACGAACTACTACAATAATATGTTCGAATCAATTGTTCTTCATAATTAAAAAGCAATCTTCAATTTTCATTTGGTTGTTATATTCGCTTCACTTTTTGTCGACTTTAGCGAACGTGTAAAGCTTTTATGTATTTGAAAACATAAAAATAAATTCGTTCCGTTCGAAGTAAACAAATTAACATGCAGAGGTCTTTGTATCGATTCTAAAGAAATTGGACCAGCGGACGTAGCAACACGTTTCGTAAAAAACGTACAAGCGACTATTGACATTATTGATAAGGAAGTAAAGGCGATTACTCTACGTATGCAGATGTAATAAGATGGTTTTGGCAAACATAAATTATTGCTTTTAATCCGCTAAGAAATGGGCAACTACTTCCGAATGTGTGACTAAAGAATTATGCCTTGTAGTATTTTTTGTTTATTTTATAACTTGTGAATTGATTTATACCTTAATAAGATACGTGGGAGTCATTTAAAACTTATGATATTAAAATATTATGAATATAATAGTCCTACTAATATTATAAACGAGAAAGTTTGTGAGTATGGATGTTTGTTACTGTTTCACGCCAGAACGGATGAACGGATCCGGGTAAAATATGGCACACAGATAGATTACATCCTGGAATAACACATAGACTGCTATTTATCCAGGTCCGACCCAATCCTGAAGTCCACGCAGACAAAGTCGCGGAAAGAAGCTTGTTGCTCAATGAAATCCACTCTAAGTATTTTTCTAAATATCACCACAACATAAAAATAACTATATATGTATATGTATAGTTGACAAAAATACTAACGTCGCTTTAAAAGTAGTACTTTAAATAATAAGCCATAATAACATTAAAGTAACAACGAAATCCCACAATTTCTGCAATATTTAATTTTATACCAAAACAAGGGTTATTTCACTTTCTAACCGCAAACTAACGACATGATTGGAGGAATGATCGTGACTGAGTTGACTTATCATCGACTGCATTAAATTATCGACATTCGACAACGCCGAGCATTGCCCATCACTAGTGACGAAATTATGTTTAATTAACTCAATAGAACCAACTATTGATTTTCAAATTATAAAATCTAGATTAGAAAACTTTAATTTATTAATAGGTCCTACTAGTGTTATCGAATTATTTAAACAAACTCATTTGGTATATTAAAAGAAAATTACAAGTACTAAACAAAAATCAATTTCTAGAGAATTCGAAAAGCCTTGATTATTTCGTCTTGTTGCTGGGCGAGGCTTGGTTGCATTCGCGAGTGTGACTGCAAACGCCATCTGTTATCACTTTACGTAACTAACTTCACTGAAGAAACCTTTTAAGCTGAAACATGATAAACCGTTATTTTTACAGACAGATTAACATTTTCGTACCATAATATTCAAAAGGATGTGTTCAAAATAACTTTGAATACGCCACAGTAATAGCAACTTTGCACGATAAAATGTAGGTGTATTCTTGTATGGCAGTGTACGGACGATGTTGTGGTTTAGTTATTTACTGAAGTAAGCTAATATTGATCCAAGTGTTGCTAAGGCCGAGCTATTTATGTCGATACCATCATAAACATAATACATATTATAGTTATTCCGGATTTCTCCAAAAATATGTTTTTTTCCATTTATATTAATATCACGTTTGGCCACTATATATGAGATTTTATTAAGATATTTATTAGGTATTATGTTTAAGCTCTTTGTTATTCTAGGCTGTAAAAAATAAATAAATATATTCTGCTTTGTAAAAATATTATATTTGGACCAATATTTTGTCTCTCGTAGATACTTAAATAAAAAATTCTAGATGATTACTTCCAAATTACGAAGGAGATAATTTTTGTCCATCTGCTTCTATCATAGTTAATTTGGTTACTAAGTTAATACGGTAATCATTAAAGAGAGTCAAGTTATACAATTATATCAAACGTAAATAAATTACTAATAATAACCGGGCAAATTGATTACTGAGGAATAATTCATGACATTCTTCAATTGCTGCGGTTATTATGAAAACGTGCTGGTAATTATTGATAGATACCGAACTCATTTACCGTTATAGATGTCATTATCATGTCCGTTCTTAATATCCTTACACATACATGAATTTATAAAATATGAAAAATATTATACTTATACCTACAGACAAATTAATATGTCAATATATAATGTATTATATATTATTAATATATTTGCGAAGTCGGTAAAAAAATACAGCTAAGTATTTTGTAATATAATAATTCACGCCAGTTCCGCTCGGCTGCTACGGCTCCGGCAGTCTGCAGTCCGTTGAGGCTCTTAAAGATCGGCGACGCATCAGCAACTCCTCTGGTGTTGCGGGTGTCCATGGGCGACGTTGATTATTTACCACCGGGTGGCTCGTCAGTTCGTTTGCCGACTTAATCCATAAAAAAGATATTAATAACGAAATTAGGAAGTCAATGTACTCACAGTTCAATATCTTAAGTGAGTCATAAAAATAAATTATTACACCAAGTACAAATTGGATCATTACAAGTTTTCTAATTATCACTTTTCGAATTACTTTTACTGAGTTACAAGTTAGTAAGTAATATTACAACTATATACAGGTGATAAATATACCTACTATCTAACTTATCATAGCTTACCATCACGCCTGTAATCCCCGAAAGGTTAGGCAGAGACGTACCTACTAATGTAGGTACATCGACATTTCGCCGGTATGTTTAGTTTCCATGTATTTTTTTAATACACTGAGGTGGCAAACAAGCATGTAATGGAGATCGAACTTATTGCCATTCATCGGGCACAAATTCCAAACTCCGAGCTGCTATTGAGAATTTCATGAAAAACTCAATAACACTGCTCGTCCTGGGAATCTATCCTAAAACCTTTAACGTAGCAGTTGCGCTCAGTACCACTAGGCTAATGATGCGGTCATGTGCCTACTCTGTGTATGTTTATATTTTATAACTGATTTAGAAAAAGAAAATTTGAAAACTTTAACTTACATATAAGGTAGGTACTTACTGTGTCTCACAAAGAAAAGATGAGGGTGGTTAACCAGGCGGGTCATTACTCCTACCACTAAGCGAATTAAAATGCAATCTATATTCTGAACTTTGTCCCAAAATTTGCTACTTTTTTTATATATTAAGTCGACAAACGAGCTGACCTGGTGGTAAGTAGTCATCGTCGTCCATAGACACCTGCAACATCAGAGGAGTTGCAGATGCGTTTCCGACCCTTAAGAGCCCCTACGGACTGCAGAGGCGCAGCAACCGCGGTGGAACTGCCTCTTAGGTGCAAAAGTCGAAACACACACCAGGGTGCTTTACGACAGAATCCGACGAAAGGGTGGTCGCCAACCTGTCAGACCCCAAGAGGTCCTAAAAACTGACAAATCAGATATTTTTTTGCCTTTTACGAGGTGCTTATCTGAATGGCAGTGAGGAACATATTATAATCTGTCCTCACACGAGTTACCTAAAAGTTCTATAAATGTAAGTAAAAAAGTTGGAAAAAAATATATAAAAAAGGATATTATTAAAAAGTTGTAAATAACTTTTATAAATGTAACTAGCTTTTTGCCCGCGAAAAGCTAGTTTAGATATAAGCTAAGATAAATGTCATATAAACTAAGATTATGTACACAAACAAAGAGAGCCTTCAAAACCAGTAGCAGGCTCTTAGAAAATATATCATCACAAGAAAATTCAACACTATATTTAAAATATTGATTATTCAACTTAATTGAACACCACAAAGTGTTCGGAAATGACTTTAATAAGCCAGTAACGGGATTAAAAATAATGTATTTTTTAATTAACATCTCTCAGCATACAAAAAAAACACATTAGACCACAAACCGGATCCACGGTCCGTTCATATAGTCATATTATTTGCTTCACAACTAGTAACAATGCTTCGTTTAGATAACATTAATGTTGTTATTATTCTTTCTAAGAGAACTAGCTACCATAGTTTTTTCTTATTGTTGACCTTTTTAGAAGAACTTAAGTGACTTCAAACATTTTGTCTTTAAAACCAATAGACAGACACTAACGAAGTTTATATGGACTTATGAAGGATAAGTAGAAAGTACAGATATATTCTATCCGATAAAAAATTATCGTCGAAATTGGTTCATGATCAGCAAAAAATTGTTGCTTCAAAAAAAGTGTTTTTTGAAGTCGGTTAAAAATATACATCACGGTTGTATTCTCTGACCGTGTAGGCAGATGTCTGAGAAGCAGATGACGTCTCACATTTCGGGTTCTTTTTGTCTGGGCAAGGTTTTAGGGACCCTTGATGACGTAGTAGGACGAACAAGGTGACGTCAGCAACTGCAGCTACGACTGGATTCCTAAACGACTTCAAAAACGAGGAGAAACTTAAATCAACTGTAATTTTCTTTATGAATTTTCTTACATCTGATAGAATATTGGTACAGGATGGTACTATAAACTTTTGGCTGTGTCTGACCAACAATTCTGGAGATACCCTACAAAATGCTTAAAGTCAGTTTTCATTTGAAATAATAATTATAATAAAGATCATATCCATATTACAACGTAGGATTCGTATAAAAACAATAACTCAGATCACAAAGACCAAGCAGTTAATACCTACTTAAGAATCAAATTATATTTAAAAAAAACACAATCGTAAACATGAAACCGACCCAAAATGGTACCCTTTTGAGTTCTCCACCGCAGGCGGGTAAAAAAGTAGCTAATGATACAAATGAAGATAAGCAAAATGGATGCTATTCATTTCATAAGCACATAACATTCAATTCACAGCAATGGCGATTTTTTTCTAAAAACCGCAAAGAACATAATAAGCTCACTTGTTTTTCTAAATAGGAAAAGCAAATTGGACATGCTCACATAGCAACGAGATTTAAATAAGTCCACATGCTCCTCCTCTTTGATACACGGAACAGATGTCTGGACAGAGCCGACACTGTGTACGATTTAAGCGAGGTTGTGGGAACGCTGTGTCTCACCGTGTACGCTGTTGGAAAGCGCATCGTCGTCAATTGAAACTCCGGCCTTAATTGTGTTGTTTACCACAGCCAACTGACAGCAGTCTGGATTTACTCCATGCCCCTGTATTATAACCGAAATCCTTCGATTCCTCAGCGATACTTTTGCATTCTCCCACATCCATCGACGATTTTGTGTAGAAAGCTTTTAGTTAAGTGATGCAAGATTTGCAATGGTCGTCGAATAATTGGAAAGTAAGTTCAATTAAGTCTTACAGCGGTGTGGTGTAATGAAACGGTAAGACAGACTGTTACCATTAAATTTTACAATGTTTATTCGGTTATTTTCAGCACAAAATCCCTCCGAATGGGGTCTTATATCTAATTAGGTATTATTAATGTAAATTAGACTTAGACTGATGGTGAATCGTAAAGATTGTTTTAACAAATTCAACTGGTTTTTTGAATCGACTGTTTTTTCAATGGTTTCTTTTTAGCGAAATTGTGGCTGAAGGTTATATATACTACTAAAATGTAATGGATATTGAGTAGTGTTATTTTGTGTAATCTTCGCGATATTCTCTTTCCTTACACGTGTTTCGAATTATGGACTATTCTCGTCATATTTTTATTGAATTGAAGGTAATTTGTTCCAGACGAGGAAAAGCTTTGTGATAACATTATCAGAAGGTATTAATATACACCTACTTATTACATTATACATCGTTACATATTTTTTCTTTTCTGTATTTCTTTTATAATGTTCATCATCAGACTTTTTTCACACAGCTCACAACGAAAATATCCATGTCGGATTTATCACAAGAATTGAATTTAACTCTTCATTTCTTTAATTTACTCTTGAACAAATTTACATACATTTAATTAATTACAATTTTCGGGTGGCTACTTTAACCGTTAAGTTCAAGAACTTATTGAATTTTTCCCCCAATTAAGAAACTGGATCCTAATAGATTGTAATTGTTGAAATAAAAATATTTTTTACGGATTTTATCGCGTTGTATTATTATTATTTAATTCTCGACGTTTCGGATCCTTTACAGATGTCAAACACCGCCGTTCCAAGAAGTCAGCAGTTTGTGAACATACTCTTGACAAGGCCCAGCACTACATCAGATTTGATAAACCACAAGTCCTCGAAAAATGAAAACCGATTCCTTCCCAGGATGATTCGCGAGGCTATTGAAATTAAAAAACACATAAATTTCAATAGAGAAGATGGCTGGGGCTTACCACCTGCTTAGAATCCCATTATTGATTCCATTAAATCAAAATCCAAGCCCCAAACTGCAAAATCGAAGGATACGGTGAGCTCGTTCTGCGTGAATCGGATCGCCAATAAATAACAAAAATGTAAGGTAGCTGTTAGTAATTGCCACATTGAGACGTCCAACAACTTAGTCTGCCCGTGACCATGGATGCTGTTAAGGATCCGAAACGTCGGGAATTAAATAATAATAATACAACGTGATAAAATCCGTAAAAAATAGTTTTATTTCAATGTCTAATATTCGCGTAAGTGTCAGAAACCAGTAGATTGTAATTGTGTTTACTTTCAGGAATTTATATGCTGTACTGGCGGGGCTTCTATCGAGCTAAAGATGATTTATTCATACTAATATTATAAACGACAAAATAACTCTAACTATCTGTATATTACGTTTTCACGATTAATACAGTTTTGATTAAAATTTTTGGACCTTGGAGAATTCCATACGCTACCTTTTGTCTGAAAAAGTTCTTTCAGCTGCGAGTGAAAGGGCGGACAACAGCTATAAATAAAATTCACATAGCAACAGTGACTCGTGATTCAGTTAATAATAAATATAACAACAAATAAAGGAAAACAACACTTTATAAACAAACCTCGCAGTTCACGTGTGTTACTCATCAGTTACTAATTAGAGATAGATGACCGCATTAAAAACAAATTACAATTAAGGGGTGTTGCTATGCGCTGTGGAAACTCTTATGTAGGCCACAGGATTTTTCCGCCAGGGCAAGGCTACTGGAAAATTATTCCGGAAACAAGTAAATGATAAATTATATTTATTTCCGTAAATTGATCTTCTAAAGACACTTTTACAAGTAAAATGTAGTGATTTTAGAACTAGATGGCATCGGCATTTTCTAACTCTAACGACCTCTGAGAAAAACGCCGAAATAAAGTCAGACAACAATGGCCTCTTGAAGTCCAGACATGATAATTATCAAATATGTGAGTGTCACAATAAAATTGTAGGGTAATGTTTGAAATGGCCTTTCAAAGAATGAGCCATTGTGGCTTTGACTAGATCGTATATGAGTGAGGGTATTATTGAGCATCCACAGTATGTCAAATCATATTTGCTGGATAGGCAACAAAAAGTTCACATAAATGTGGTTAAATCGCCCGGCACGCAAGTGAAAATGAGCGTACCTAAGGGTTCTATTATAGGTCCACTCTTATTTTTTTTATATAATAAAGGATTTAGCATACATGCTTGGCGACCAACCGAAGATCGTGTTATTTGCGAATGATATGATGATGAATGTTGAATAAACGCCTGTTTAGTTTAAAGTCTCTCATATTTTCATCATCATATCATTCGTAAATAACACGATCTTCTATTTTTGCTTAAAAGCAATTGAACCTTTTCCTGATAGAATGCACAAACAGGTTGTAAGATGGAGCACGCAATTAAAATAAATAGGTACCCTTTTAGGCTCGGGGTTTTACGTACATACCATGGAACACGGTGAAATTGTGTGATATCGGTCCTGTGTATCATTATCCTACAAAACATGCTATATTGCTGGTTGCAGTCAATAGGCTTACATTTACAGTTATAATATTTAGCCTGTCAAGGAATAATTAGCAGAAACAATAGAAAAACAATTGTTTATACGACTTTCTGGTCACCGTTCTTCAATTAAAAATAAATTGTCTATGAATTGTGAATTCAATGGGAACTGAAAAAGCTAATTTTATATAAGTAAACTTTATCATTTAAAAGGCATTGCATTAATATCAAAACATATTATTTATTCATCTACCTATAGGTACGACTTTGTCACGACAGCGCACGAACAAAACAAATAAATTAACTGAGCATAATAAAATCGTTCATATACACCAACTTATCAATACAACTCGACTGAATTATAATCAGTTTTATCACGTTCAGAATAAGGCGTGTTATTGCGTTTTCCAAGTGTATTATTTAAATTTGTAAGTACGGTAAATGGCCCTTCATGTTTGGCGTTATTTTTAGGAGTGTATGTGTGCGTATGACCATCAAATTGAATTAGTAGGTCTATGGAACGTGTAGGATTACTGGTGTGGTAGTGTTAGTAACTCTATACTATAAGTGGGATGTTGTGAACGTTTTTGGACTGGCTCTCGGACTAATTGATATTGAAATTAAAGTGTTGATGTTGGAATAACAGGAAGCGATGCGTGAAATGAAAGAATTATGTGGATTTAGTTTCACTAGGTGTTATTGCTATGGAAGAGGTTTATTTATAATAACGAACGATTGCGGTGTACGATAGCGCACCCACTGTAATACGATTTATAACTTCATGAAATAGGGGACTAACTAACTCAAACTCCGAGCTATGGGGTACATTAGTACACTTTTACCTAACCCTTCAGGGAATACAGACGTGATGATATATTATGTTGTGATACGTTCAAATTTATTTTCTATCAATGTCAAATTTGTAGCTAATCTAAACACCTACATCTAATTTGCTTACATGCACGCAGCTGGATAAAAAATGTGCAGTGTTAGGAAAATTACTATGCACTTTATTGCACATTTCTTCCCCAAAAACTTTAACTCTTTTAAATAAAAAAGATAATTTGGCTAAAATGTTTATTTACACCAAATACTTTCTAGTCTATTCAGCTGTCGATTGAGAGCCGGAATATATACAATGGGTTTAAGATAATCTTGGAATTTTGCCCAACTCGTGGAATATATTAAGGACGAATCCACGTTGCCCGCAGTCGTAGCCGACTACACACTCCTTGTACCTCTGTCCAACCCGCAATAGAAAGCACGTGCAAGTACCTACCAACCTAATCTAATCGTACACTGGCGGACACTAAAAATAACGCGCACAATTAGCCAATCTACGCTTATCTGCTCAATTGAGGCAATTCATCTACATTACACTGCTCGACTAGCTTTAAACTCGTGGGTAAGGCAGGTTGCACACTGAAAACGAAGCAAGAACGATTATAAAGCTATTGTATTTGAAACTAAAGGTATAATGATGAATAAATACCACGATGATCAATTTGGAACTCTTGAAAGTGAAGAAATCAGTGTTTAGGAGTTGATAGCACTGACAGACTTCCAATAAATAAGTAGTCACAGTAAAATAAGTAGGAAATCTTTTAAGAAGTTTTTCGACTTGCCCATACCTATATATTTAATCACTTTATAAGCCTCTTTTACAAAACATCCTTTTACAAAGAATAACTCTTCTTGACGGAACTATTCAGGAATATCCAACATTTTTAGGCGGTCGAAAGTTATAGGTAGGTTTTATACTCATGGAAGGATGAATATAAAAGAAGCGTCTATAGCGTGGTTATATCGCTGTCTGTATGACGCGTACTTAACTTAGCGTTGGTAATTACCTACGTACTCATACAATTTTACTAACTCTGAAGGTCTCAAGTTTAGTGGCCCGGATGACCTGCTCATAAATATTAGGTCCTGTGTTGCCTGTAATCCTCAATTTCATTCGTAATTTTTAATTTAGTCATAGCATTTCCAAAAATTCACACAACAATTAGTAATTTGTAAAATTATTACACTTCATTTTGAAGGCGATATTCCGTTTTCGGGTAGCAACAAGTAATATCCTTGCGAGCACCCATAGGCAAAAAAAGGGCAAAGAATAAGAGATATATGTAAGTAAGGGAGCAAATCTAAAGTACCGTCTTTAATTCTTTTTCTGTGATTTTGTCATACTTCAACAACTTCCCAAGTCTGATCTTGACAAAACTGGAAAAAACTGTTATAGACTCAACGTGATATTGATACGGCTATTACCAGATTTACACCTTCCAAATGAAGACCTTCTCCTTTACAAAGAATGCTTTATTCTTCAGAACAATATTACTACTACAAGCCTCATGTTCAGCTTCAAATTGTCATCATGTCTTTCGCAATAGCGTCATATTTTCACCTGCGATGCTTCACACATCGAGAGCAATTTAATCGATGAGGTGATCGCACGCAGGGTGGGGCGGAGGCGCGAGGGAGGGAGGGTGCGCAAACGCATGCACAAATAGATCTTGGCAGGGGCACGCATCAGTGCACCACACCAAACAAATCCAAGCCAGAAGGTGTACTTTAAAGTCTAGGATCAAATTCGTTAGTGCTGTCAATACTACTGGGAGCCAGTATGCATTCCTAATCAAAGGATGTCAGATAGAAACCCTTAATTTGAACAGGGAATTTGAGGCTCTTTTCTAAACACCGGTACTGTACGCTTGCGCAAAATAACAACAGTTACAGATTAAATGGCGGTTACCTTGTAAATAAATTTTACTATTAGTAACTAAGGAAATTCTAAAAACAATTTAAAATCTACTGTTGCTTGTTCTTCTGTTTTTTTGCTCAGTATTCTTCGTCTTCATATTCTTTACAAGAAAATACCGAGGTATTTTGTGCAAAAAGAAAGTACCTCGACACGTGATCAAACATCTAAATCAAAAACGATTTATTTCTGAGTGGAGCTTCTGTAATTTCCATAGTGTGGCGCACACGCATAGTCACTCACGCCACTCATACGCATGTGTGCATAACATCTTGAAGGAACTCTCTTATAGTTCATTATTAGGTTTCTAAGCACTTGTATACTTGAATTATAATTATGTTATAAGTAGGTATTAGACGTAATAGTACATTGAACTATAAGCCTGTGACTCCGTTTCTAGTTCTTAGTGGTAGGCAATTTTCTGAGGTAACTGTAAGGCCAAGGCAAGTTATGGTTTTTAGTAGTGATGAAGTTATCATTTAACGATGATATTAACGACAAAGGAGCATAGCTAAATTTATTCACTGAAACTAATTAAAACCATCTTTGCTAAGGAATTAGTACCTAATCAAAAATAGAAAATTATTTGAACTCAATATAGGATATCTAAGCTGGTATAATTTGATTTCATTGGTCACACGTGAATGACTTATTACTACCACCTACCTACTCGCTTTTTATTATCAGTGCCTAAAGTCACGTGTTTCGAAGTCGGGTGACTTTTCTAAACTGGTTACCAAGCTAGAAAGTTTCTGAGTCTGCAAAAAGATGTTTTATTTGATTGAATACGAAAAAATCACGTGACATTGATAATGTAATAAACGCCATTTTAATTGCATGCTAGTACCTACTTAGTACAGTTGGCAAAAAAAAGCGGTTCGAATTTGTTGTTTTAGATTTTCACACTTACAGTTTTTTAGCCAACTTTTAACAATTTTTTAAATATTTTTTTTGACAATGGTAATGAAACCTTCATGCTAAAGAAAACCGCTGAACAGAAAGTTGAAAGAGACTGTTTATTCTATAACCAGGATTGGACCAGCCTGGTGAAGTTATTGAAATGGGAAAGGAAGACCAACCTCAAGAATAGGTACGACTGTAATGGTCAGAATTATTTATGTAGGTATCATCATGCTAACATCAAACTTTTTAGCAATTTTTCGATAGAAGGTGCTCAATATTTTGTTTTAAGAAGTAGGTATCAAAACATTAACGAAGAACAAAGCAATACATCAATGAAAAATCGAAATAAATAACTGAAAAATAATGTGTTTTGCAGAAACCATGTTCTTATGTAATCGAATGTACACTCACACTCATAACTATATCACACACACCAACACGGCGAGTTCATTCACACAAGACCTTGACATGATTACGCTCAATGAAATTTAGTGAGCGTTGCGCGCACGCACACAGGCGTACCTCTCACGCACACCATCGCACGGACATGCGACTCGTGGCGAGATGCGCACGATTTGTTATGTAAATCCTTTGACATAACCATTTATTATTACCTATTTGTTTTCAGATTCATAAGAGGTTATTGTCCCATCCTATACAAAAATACAAATTATTTATTTACATAATTATATTTCCTTACGACAGCAAATAAAAATTTGTTTTGTAATACTTATTTGCATTAAATAGGTATAGTCTTAAGTGTAACGATATTATATTTTTGTTATTGCTGACTTAAACGCATTTGACCTTAATCTTTCCTGATGGTAAGCATAATCACTGTTTAATTATAGTATTTGGCCCTAAACGGGCATTTAAAGAGATGGTAGGACGGTTTTCTTTCTTGAAAAACATCCCTTCCGCATATATATAACCAAAGAGGTGATGACCAATTTAGTAGCCCATGTAAATTGTGCAAGAATTTAAACCACACGACTTTAAACCAGTCCGACGCATATATTTTATGAAAAAAAAAATATTATAAAAACATTTTTTATAAAAACCAGACGAAAATAAAATTCACAAATAAAAAAGGTACGGTACGGTAAGGTACTTAATACTGACATTAATTGAATTTCTATACAATTAACAGATAAGTCGAAGTATAATGGAACGTGTAAGTGGTTCATTCAGAATTTTTGATGTGTTTTTTTTTAGTAACGTGCTTGCATCTGAAGACATGAATATTCAGTACCTACATATTACTATGTATCTTTGTTAGACGTTTCTTCACATAATGGAGCCTGAAACATGGAAGCGAGCGCATTCTATATCGAACCGCTATTTAGGTATTTAATTATTATAAAGACTTCTATAAAGAAGGAGTTTCTTAATTCTGTAAGTTCATACTTTACTCCATTTACTTATATACTACGTAATTCTAACATGTAAAATATTCCTAGGTATAAAACATAAAAATATTTACGTCATAAGTAGTTACTATCTAAAACCTGGCCACCTACCAATTAATTTTCAAAGTCATTTGGCTTGGTAATGTAATATTTTCTGGTTTTTTAGCCGCAGAACTAATTCATTTTTCAAATGCGGTTGTTAAACGTAAAGATCTCGATATGTTTTGTAGGATAAGGAAAGTATCATTTGGGGCTTTTCTATGCAATACTAAGAAGCAGTTAGAAGTATGGATTATGGGCTTGTACACAAAACAGCGCTGCGACGTCGCATCGTAAAAATCTACCTCGAAATTTAATGATTAATCTCGTAGATTTTTACGATGCGAAGTCGCATCGCAGTTTTGTGTACAAGCCCTATGTCCGAACCTAGCGGAGCAATAAGTAATTAAGTCGAAAATCTTTTGAAATTTATAAATTTACCTCCTAACCTAAAATATTTAATTATTAAAATAATACCCTAAAACCTCCTTTTTGAATTCGTTTAAAAATGAAAAGGTGCTATATATTTGCAAACAACACAACAATAATTACATATGCAAAAGAATACGGATAGCCTTGAGTTATCAGGAAAATGTGGAGGAAAGGTCAGTGTGCAAAGAAAATGTATTGTTTGGTTGCTTGCTATATTTTAAAATGATTATGTACAAGAATGATGTCGTGAAATGATAATGATAAATGAACATAACATGACATACCATCACGCCTGTATTCCCCGAAAGGTTAGGCAGAGGCGTACTAATGTACACCCACTGTTCGCCGGTATGTTTAGGTCCCATGTAATAGGGGGCGAGCCTATTGCCATTAACCGGGCACAAATCCAGACTCCGAGCTACTACTGAGAATTTCATAGAAAAACCCAATAACACTTTGCTCGACCTCGGGATCGAACCCAGGACCTCTAACGTAGCAGTCGCGCTTGGGACCACTAGACTAATGAGGCAGTCAGTCAGTGATAAATGAAGATTAACTTATTTTTAAAAGAAAACCGACTTTAAGCATTTTGTAGTGTATCTTCAACTTAAAAAATGCTTAAAGCAACAACCAAGAACATGTATGTATATGAAAATATATTGGAGTATTCTATCGACTGATGAAACCGAAATCGTTTGATAATAAACACAAAAAGCTGTCGCATTGAGGAGAAATATTAAAATTAAAATCAATCATTTCATTGCTAGAATCCTGGTAGACAATAGTTGTTACAATTGTCATAAGTACAACATTTTTCGCCATTCTGGCGGCATGCACATATAGGACAATTTGAATTGAACTAAATCGATAATTATTATCACTCTTACATCATTAATTATTCTATATTACACACAATTTATTCTTAACATTTCTTAAAGTTACATTGAATGTCACTCAATTGAATTAATCATGGAAGATTATTTAATTTCAGTTTAATTACATAAATTAATATAGTCAAGCAACAAGAAAATTATAAATGTCGGATTTAATACATAAAATATAAACCAGCGACAACAATTATTATTAAAGATAAATGTAATTTTCCTTATAAGCTAGGACTCGATCACAATAGAAACACTTTCCCACAAGCCATCTCTGTAATCGGTGCTTGGACAAATTTACAGGTAATTAATTCTCTTTAAGAGTCCGATACCGAAATAAATCGTAATTCAAACACAATTTAATCAAATTCTGTTATTATTAAGATTCCGATACCGTTAATCTAGGTTTCTACGTTACCATTTCATCCAAAATATTTCACTGGAAACAAATGTAAGCGAATGCAATTTTTGATAACTTTACCAAGTTTGGAACGATTTTCCGGTTTTTTATTTCCAATGAAGTAGTAATATACGAAATAGTAGCATAGAAACCCAGATTAACGGTATCCAAATTCGAATAATAACAATTTGTTAGAATATTGTCTGAATTACGATTTATTTCGGTAAATTATTACGTTTTTGTGGACAATTCAAACTCCGCCGGACCCTTAATTCCTGCCCCACACTAGGATTTTCTCCTGTATCGTGGGTGCGTTTACAAACACAAATTCTCACATACACAAACGCCCAGACCCGGAACAACTACCTGAAGATCATACAAATATTTGCTCCGTGTGGGGATCGAACCCACAACACGTGACGCAGAAGCCGATCGCTCAGCCGCTACGCCAAACGTGTCGTCAGAACTTTAACTATCATACTATGACAATTTATTATACAATATATTGGTGTAGTATACTCAGGGATCTTGTTACAGCTAATTTAGTTGTGCTCCTTGAAAGGTATGTTTTGTGTTCATGTGCTTTAGTAAAAAGCTGGATGTTTTTTGACAAACATGGCATTTCAAGTATTTATGTGATTCAGACAGATATTAGTTTCAAGTGATGTAGAATAATGTAGATACTTTGTATCCGTTCATTGTTTGCTGTATTTAGTCCCTGGCGACATTAGTACGATTCTTTTTCTTTAAAAAAATATTTTATTAAAATGAGTCTTTGCTTTGTGTGTCAGATAATTTTAGCAAGCTATGCCATGCGTACTAGTTTGTGATGCGTTTATTACACGACCCAATTTTTTTTAGTCCCGCTCGTGATTCTAAAATAAATCGCATGCGTAAGACGCAACATGCGCGCAAATTGTCATTACCTACGTCTTTTCTACTCGTGGCAATGGTGATACGAATATAGATTACTATGTAAGTAAGAACTTACATAGTAATCTTACATAGGACCCAATGACACTAGATTTAAGATGCTGTTGTGACACGCGCTGCGACGAATAAACATTAGGTATCAGTGTTACCCCAGAGCGAAGAATGTCAAAATTAATTCAAAATCGGCGATTAAAGCATCAGCAACTCTTTTGCTGTAGCAGGTTTATATGGGTTTGTATAATTACTTACCATACTTACCGTCTGTTCATTTGCCGAATTAACCAATAAGAAAACATCCACAAAAACGAGACTGCACTTGCTTAAAACTTTCTATTAAAAAAAATATTTTTTAAAACATTCTGTCCATTTAAAAGTTTTTACCATTTGAATTTGTTAGTATTATTACCATAATTTATTATTAAATTATTTTAAATTTAATTTAATTATTAAATAATTAGCAATTTATTAAAAAAAGCAGCTGCAATCGGTAAAAAAAATTCGAATGGAACATTTCTGTTATCTTAGACCATATAATATACATAGTAAAAAACACAAACATATAAAATACATAACTACACAAACAACTACTTATTGCATGTTAGTAATGTAATACTAACATTTATATAAACAGGTGTCTCGTTTTCATGGACATCGCGTCACCAGCCTGTATATCGCGTGACAGACACACAAAAAATCAAATTAAGTACTTCCTCCTTTTTTGAAGTCAGTTAAAAATATTTTTAATCTAGATTTTACTGACATTACGCAAAAGCGTGACACATTTACAACAAACAATTTGATGCTGGATATATTATTTTATTTCTAAAGCGACGGATGCAATTAATGACTATTAGCACTGTTTAGTAATTACGACGATAATCTTTGTGGCTCTAGCTCTTAAAGATCGAATCTGCGTTTAGATTTCCTGAGATTTATAGCCTAGGCATAGATGTGCTAGATCTAGATTTTTTCTAGCATTTTTCACTGATTTAGTGTAATGGTCGTCTAGTGCTGAAACTTTTTCTGACGCACTAATAACTGTCACTTTGTAATTTAATGATGTGTTTGCGAGTTTTTTTTTACATTTCCTGGAACTATTTACATCGTTCGTATGAATGAAAGTTTTCGACGGTTAATTTCTGCTGCTCATTCTGACTTTGAAGCTTAAAATTAAGTAGGTACAAATCTTTGGAGAAATATTAATTAAAAATATCTCCTTAGGTATACTTGAGGGGTCGTGACAAGTAATAAGCGAAGGCGAGTGGTCAACCAACCGGCAAGGTTAAACAGCACTTGCCGCGGTTAGTGTGTGGATGGGATGATGGATGATTAACACACCAGGACTACTCAGTGCCTCAGAAAGCACGTGTAGCTGTCGGTACCGGATATCATAGGAAGACCTACGACAATCGTTAGGGTCACTTTAGGGCCCATGTAATAGTACCACCCTATTGCCGTTTACCGGACAACAGATTAAAACTCCGAGCTACTACAGGGAGTTTCATAAAAAAAAACAAAAACACTTTGCTCGACCTGGGAACCGAACCCAATACTTCAAATGATGCAGAATAAAGCGTGATATATGGTAGGTATTACTGAGAATTGTATCACATACAAGAACATTGATGTATTATGTACATCCTAAGTGCAAGAATTGGCAAGTGGTCATAACAGCGTGTACTAATAACAGCTAAACCACACGCGGTTTGGGAGCTCGCCAAACGCGGTTTTACATCATTTATTGAAACTTCGATTTTGTCGACTTTCATGGTATACACGTCATATTTGATTTATGTACAATTCTCCACGGGAGTACTTCCACAAAATGTAAACAAATAATTAATTAACTTTTATAGAAATACTGACTCCATTTGTGTAGATATCTTCAGAACTGATCGTGTAAAATCAACCAAACTACGTCCTAGTTGTTGATATTATACAATACTTCGAGCATTCAACATTAGATGAAAGTTTTGAAACTTTAGAAACGTAATAAAGAACTGCCGACAGCGAACGAATGTGGACAGGGTCGGTCGGTGTCGGTGGAGATATACACCAAGGTAGTTATTAAGTGTCTGACAGAGCCCATTTGTGTCTCTAGGCGACGGACATCAATGAGGATTTTCACCACGCACAAATAAACATACGGAGAGATTGACAACGTCCTTCCTCCATTTTATAAGTCGGTTAAACATTATACCTCGTTGCTAGCCGCGCATTCCACACACCTTCATCTGTCCAAATATAGGTCACCCCTTTTGATAACAACTATCCTGGGAACCTTATCAAACAGACCATACATAAAAAACTACATAATATTTACTTAAAAAACATTTACATAACTTAGCAAATAACCGTCGTCCTTGGACCAAGTATAACATCACTGTCCCGCCGATCAGACTGTAAACATAATAGGCATTTGTCATAAAAAAATACAAAAATATTGAAATATGTCGTAGTGGCTTCTCATGTCAAGCAAAGCAAATAAACTAAGTATTTAAGTTTTTTTTCATTTGACATTAACTAAGTATAGGTATTTCGTTATTGACAGTTTTGACAGTATATTTTTGTGGTTTGGCAGCTGAAATATTATAATTTTTTTTGTGGTAGTTTTGAGGTGTTATAAAATAGTATTAAAGTATTAGGTTCGAGGTAACTGTTTTTATAATAAAATTTTGATGACGATGATGGTGTTGTATGTAGTGACCATTTGCATGAAATAAGCATTCTGTTACGACCATCATGTTTCCAGGTGAACAGAATTTTACGGGATATTAGTGAAGGAAAACTTCGGCTTCAGACAGGATTCCAACCTGCATCTTCTAGTTTAGCCAACAAAGCTACCGATACCGAGACCCAAAAGATAAATTGCTCTTCGAATTTTCTTTGAAATGTGTGAATCTATATAACTACACATTTTATGTTGAGTTACTGACGATTCGGACACAATATATTGGGACACAGTGTCCGAATTGACACATTTTAATTTTAATATTTCTTTCACTGATGATTCGGACACCAATAAAAAAAAGCTGTTTTGTACAGTCAGATAAAAAAATTCCAACGATTCCAACGGATTTCTACAATTAAGGTATTAATTGTAGAAATCCGTCCTCCATCCGTAAAATACAGTTTTATTTTTAACGAAAGATGCCGTTTTTAATAAATAAAATTCTAAACCCACATACATAGATACGCGCCTTGGCAGTTGGGTAATAAGTATTTGAAGCGCTAATAGATGCATAGAAAAGACACTCTTTCTATCTCTTTTATTAGTAAAGGTCTCTCTCGCTCGTTTTGCTCTGACGCACCACCGACGAACAGCAAGCCATTCGTCCTTTTTTTTTTTTTTTGGTTTCGTGTGGAAAATCCTCATGGACATCCGCCGCCCGGGGAGGCGACAGGGCGTGTCAGACTCCACCCAGACTGGGTGACCTACCGACTAAAAACCACACGGTGTTCCGTCCTGCACCTGCGGCGTCGGGGGCTACGGGAAACAGACAATTCGTCCGCGGCCCCCGACTGGTGCCGATATGTAGGGGGGGAGTGAGGCGTTGGACTCCCCCCCATCGCCATTGAGGGGCGCGCGTGGAACACGCGCCACCGCCTCGGGTCCTAGAAGGGGGACCCATTTAGGGAGGCTGGAGGAGGGCGTTGTCTGCCCTCCGCCGACGTCTCCCGGTGCGCCGGGAGCGGGTCGGGTCAGTGCTGGCACTCTCCCTCTCCCGCTCCGCAGCTTCCTTCTGCGAGACGACAGACCTCCCATCTCTGGTCGTGTCACCTCGGGGACGCTGACGACAACTTCGTCTTCCGGCTCTGCGGCTGAGGGCGGAGCCATCGGCGGCGGAGCGTATACTCCACGCTCAGGGAAGAGAGCTGCCACCACATTCTGCAGCAGCTGTGGCTGGAGACTCTCGGTGAGTGGGGGGCCCGAGGCACGGAGCTTGCCCCGGACCATGCGATACGGGCGCCCCCACGGATCCCCATCCAAGGTCTCCAGCATCTCCTCCCTGGACCGCGTCTTGGAACGCTCGATGGCCAGCCACAGAGCCTCCTTCGCCGTGCGGTACGCCTCATACAGCGCGGCCTCCTCTTCGCGGGTCCGTCGACGTCGTCTTCGGTACCGAGTGTACCGGCGCCTGACCGCCACACACGTGACGCGCAGCTGCGCGATCTTGGCAGACCACCAGTACACCTGGCGCCTCGAGGACTGCGTGCGAACCCGGGGCATGGACGCGTCGCAGATCTGCGTCATCGCCCCGCGGAACCACTGCGCCTCTCGTTCGACGTCGACGGGTCCGTCGGCCGACTCCCTTATCCAGGCCTGGATAATGGCCGCCTCCTCAAGAGCTTCCTTGTCCATGCGCGTGAGCGCCCAGCGTGGGCCGTCCCTCCGCGGAGCCGATAGGCTGCGGCCGCCCGCGGTCTGGGCGGAGAGGTCGAACCGGATGTAGCGGTGGTCCGACAACGTCTCCACCTCCCGGGCGACGCGCCACTCGCGGACACGGTGCGCTACAGCGGGGCTGGCGAACGAGACGTCCACGATGGACCCGCCCCGCTGCCGCACACACGTGAAAACCGAGCCCCGGTTCAGGACGACCAGGCCCGTCTCTAGTGCCCACTCTTCCAACACCTCGCCCCTGGGGTCCGTGACCGGGGATCCCCACGCCGCAGACTTGGCGTTGAGGTCCTCGAGTAGCAACACGGGGCGAGGGTGGTGCCGGGCCACGACGGCCCCTAGCTCGACAAGGAAGCTCTCGAAGTCGGCGAGACTCCTGTTGGGCGAGAAGTATGCCCCAATCGTGACTATGTCGTCCACGAGGGCGGCCACCCAGCCGCGACCTCGGGACGCGTTAACAAGAGTCCCGCCGATGATGGCCATCGAGCCACTCAGGTCACCGACCCAGTTATCTCGGTCGGGGACGAAATATGGCTCGGCGACCACGGCCACATGGATCGACCACTCCGCCATGCTCTGAAGTCAAGGTCAGTGCAAGTACATACGTGGTTAAAGTGAAAAAAGAAATTATGAGTTCGATGAAAACCTTATTGCTACAATGACCGAATTTAAACAAGCAGAAATAAATGTTGGATTGTGCATAGAACGCCTTATTTTATAATATTTACGGAAAATGGTTTCTCGATAGTTTTAAGATTTATTTTAAGATTGTTATTTAGTGACTGTTAATAAAAATCTGTGATTAGAATTTCGCCAAATGCTGTGGAAAAATATTGTGATTGATGTAGGTTATTTTATTTTGTTCAAGATTCCAGTAAAATGACAAAATATGTAGTAGTTCTATTTCTTTCTATCTATATAACTACTACATATTTTGTCATTTTACTAGACTTAATACTATTATTTAGTCTATGTTTGAACTGATTATTATCTGTGATTTTTATGCATTATAGGGTTATGAGTTTTTGTTTAATAACAAGTAACGTGGCTGCCAAATCAATCAATGTTGTCGAGATATTTTTTATGATTATATTGTGAATTAATAAAAACCAGTATTTATGTTGATTTTATACTAAATAAACGTTTTGAATGATTTTTGTTTCTTTTTTCAACATGCATATATAAAAGTCTAAACCACTCTAAAATAGATTTGGTAACGCTTTTTTGTCTGACTGTACTAAATAGCTTCAATAATTTAATGGTATCCGAATTGTCACTAAAAATATATTAAAATTAAAATGTGTCAATTCGGACAATGTGTCCCAATATATTGTGTCCGAATCGTCAGCAACTCTTTATGCTTCCGACGTCATTTTCTTAAAATGTACAATGTGGAAGAGATGTTGATTTTATCTTTCACAAGCCTAAATAAATAAAAGAATTAAAAAAAAAAGAAATGCAATTACATAACATTGTTGAAAAGTAAGTAAGATGCTTAGAATAACCACCGCAAAAAACCGCCACTTCCAATCCAGCCTACGTCACTTACGAAGTAGCCATAGCAAATTGCTTACCCGATAAGCTGACACACAAAATAAACGATTCTTAATTTGTGGCTAACATTGTACTAATATAAAAAAAATGTAATTGGTCGATGTAAAATTAAAAAATATAATGATGGATTTCTATCAGAACAATAGAAGCCATTTAACAAGTATCTTTAGAATATTAGTTTAACAAAAAAAAAAAAACGTTGCTTAGGATTTCACTAGGATTTTCTCCTGTATCGTGGGTGTAAACACACCCACAAATTTTCACATACATATCTGTAGATCATACAAACATTACTCTTAGCTCTGTGTGGGGATCGAACCCACAACACGTGGCGCAGAAGCCGATCGCTCAGCCGCGCCGTCAAAATTAGATGCGGTTTTCACAGTTGGCTGTGAAAGGCTGGCTTGGTCTAACGTAAAATAAATGCATGTTTCATCTTAGGACGCAGCCTAGAAGCCGTTTTAATAAGATTAGTAAGTAAATCCTTTTGGGACGCGAGTGAAAACGCTGGCAACAGCTAGTTTAAGATAACACAATATATTCTGTAGGTAGGTATAGGTGTACTCGAATATATCATTACCCTCATTTCGGCTATCCAACTGCTTTGGTCATTACTATTGATAATAGGACGGTGATAACAGCGGACACGTGACCCTGGTAAGTATAGGCTGGCCTACACTGACCCGCCTCTTTTCCGTTGGTGTTATCTGTTTTGACGACAATGTCGGGAAGAGATTATTAACTCAGTAGAAATAAAACTTCGCACGGCTAGCGTGATGGATTAATACCTCAATGGTTTAAGGAACAGGGACTTGGCTATTAAGATGATGAATGTTTGTTTAATTTTTAGGGTTCCGTACCTCAAAAGGAAAAAACGGAACCCTTATATAGGATTACTTTGTTGTCCGTCCGTCTGTCTGTCAAGACCCTTTATCTCTCGGAAACGCGTGGATATATCATGTTAAAATTAAAACCATATACTCAGGTCTACAGTCCCTTGAAGCTGTGCAAAAATCAAACTTCTAAGTTAACGGCAAAAAATATACAACCGTATAGCGCAAAAAAACGTATATTATATTTCGACAGTCAAGGGAATCGAAATTTATAGGCTATTTTCCGGGAAAAATCTGAAAATTGTACATTTCTAATTAATTATAATACATACCTACAAATTTGTACGGAACCCGGTTTTATTTAAAAGTAGTTGACATGAAATTCAACGTAATCATTAACCCATATATGTACTGTCCTGCTGGGAACGGGTCTCCTCTCAAAATGAGAGGGGTTATACGCCACCAGACAAGCCTACTGGGGGTTTGCGGGCACGCCATTGAGAAAATCTCTTAGGAATGCAAGTTTCCTCAAGATGTTTTCCTTTACGTTTTGAGGAAGTTAACATGACACACTATCACGCCTAATATCCCCGAAAGGTAAGGTATAAGTGTACTGTAATGATAAGAATTAAATGTGTATTCAATAGAAATGTAAGTATCTTTTCCAGGTACTAATAAGACGTGCCCCACCTGTGTAAGTAAGGTAGTAATATTAACCCTAAAATGGTGGATGAAACGTGGCTCACTGTGAGCGACGTTCCAGGAAGCGTGACCCCTGACACAGACAGCGGCACGGCTCAAATTTTACCAACAATACATTGATACGTTATCCAGCGTTTGCAATTATTACCGGATATTCGCGAGCATTACAATTAATTGGAGGGTTCCGCAGATCGCGGGTTAGTATTTACAAGCTAACTTCTTCATTGGTTTAGTACCTAGATTTAAGCGTGACTGATCCTGGTCCTTGGATTCGATTCCCAGATCCAGCAATATTTTTGAGTAGTGGCTCGTAGTTTGGATTTGTGCCCGTTTAGTGGTAACAGGTTCACCCCTTTTACATGGGATATACATATACCAGCAACCTATAGTTGTAAAGCAATCCTCTGTCTTATCCTTCAAGTAACAAATTACAGGCAACGCAAATGATTCTTGGGTGCCGAGGCCCAATAGGCGATTTGCTGAATTTCAATAAAAGAACATATTTTGACTGCATGAATTAGAATCTATCCATATTAAAAAAATATAGATACGATATGCCATTGGCACGTTTACTTAGCTCAAAAATTTCCTCGCAGAAAAAAAGAAAACTAACGTTCTAATCTCACGTTCTTACCGGAAAGACAAACAGAAATTAAAAAATATCTATAATGTTAATTACACAGATATTGAACCCTGGTTAAAGCAGACACACTCCAGATAACGTATCTCAAGGATGAATTGAAAAAATATCGCGTTACGTAAGCCCAGTGTAGCGTAAACATGTTTTTTTTTCAATGCACATTTATTCGATAATACCGAAAAACAAATTTAAAAATACGACTATACTCAACTTTATTTTCTAAGCAATACGATGAAATTTTGTTTGTATCTTATACATTATATTTGTGGTGTACATTGAAGGCTTCAAGGTCAATATTGAAATTTTCTTACCTTTGACACAAAGAAGAGAAGAAAAGAAGTCTTATTAAGAAGCGTAAAAAGATATTTTAGACATTTTTATATTTTTAGTACTAGATGGCGCCAGCATTTCTTAACTGACAATATCTGAGAACAAACGCAGAAAAAAAAAACAGAGAATCATGGACTCTTTTAAAGTCTAAACATAGCAGTATATTAATAAATATGAATGAGTGTAATATTAATTACACATAAACATCGTGTGTTCATACTTATAATTAAAATGTCCTGCTGTGGTATGAGGTGTCATGTTCTTTGCAAGTGTTCGTAAAGTCTTGTCCCGTCGTCAAAGTCGGCGGGACATCTCTCAAAGCTTCTCGTTGTTATACGTCCCAGGCATGTTTGATAGGATTTAAGTAACTCGGGTCACTGTGCAGGCCAATCCAAAACTTGAATATCGTGCTCTCGGAGACCGGCCGACACCAGCCGCGCCGTAAGGGAAGGAACATTATCGTGCATGAATAGAAATTCCTGGCCCATTTGTATTCTGTGTGGGACATTAAAAGGCTCTACTACCTCCTCGTGGTATTTTTGCGGTCATGCTGCCTTGGATTCAAACAAGCTGGGTTCGTCCGCCAAGACGAATTCCTGTCCACACCATGATTGTCCCGCCTTGATATGAGTAGAACTACTGAGGGTGCCGTAGATGGCAAACTCTCCCTGGTGTTCTCCAAACGCGTCTTCTACGTGAACCCGGATGAAGCCCAAACCGGGACTCGGTGAACAGCACCAAAGGCCATTGTTCGTCACTCCATAGTAAATGCTCCTGCTCCTGCACGAAAACCGCCGGCCGTGATTGCCACGTCGCAATGCTGGAACACGTAGCGGCCTGCGAGCATGAAGACCAACTTCATGCAACCTCCTTCGCACTGTTTGGTCGCTTACCAGCAGCTGGTGGTCCTCCTGGAGCTTTTGTACTAGTTGCATCGCTGTGATATTGTGGTATTGGGTTGTCTTCTGGCGGTCATTTGGAGAAATCGATCCTATCGCTGCGTAGTTACACGATATCTACCCGTGTATTATTAAACCAACTAAGTAATCCTAACATGTCGTATTTGTTAACATTTTGTCGTAGCTTACCTCATGCTGTTACAATGGCTGGAGACGAGATTAAAACAACGACAAAATTATGTCTGTCTGTCTCTAGGATCTAATGAAATTATAAAGTCAATGTATTATGGGTTATTTTAGTAAACACAATAATTGTTATTTTTAAATTGAGAGTTTCTATAGATTTTTTATGGTTGGTGGTTCTTCTGATAAGTTTTTTGTGTGTAAACTTTTAATATTCAAAACTCCACTCTAGAATTCCTAGTCGTCTAGGCAATAAGTCAGCGTATCTGTGAAAAACAACTTTGATTTATAGTTGCCCGTTTGAATGATTGGTGGGAGTGTAGTCACGTAGCTATGAAAGTCATACATACATACATAAATTGTAAATGTTCAGGTAAGAGCAAGTATTGTTTTAATAATATATTATATAGCTATGGTTTGGTTCTTTCTTCAAAAGCCCATTGTTAGAATTAGATTATGACGTCAACAGTACAGTGCCATCTATTAGACAAAATGCGTACTAATTCTAACACCCATTTCAGACAGTTTTATATTATAACTCGCATCTTTATTACTAAGTATTATGTATGGACTTTAACAGAGACCATGATTCTCTGAGTTTGTTTCGGTGTTTCTTCTCAAAGGACGTGAAATAGGAAATGCCGGTGCTATCTTGCTAAAAAAGTCAACCGTGACTTGTAAAAGTGTCCTTAAAAGATCTATTTACAGAAATAAAATACTGAAATTCTACACTTAACATAATAAATATACCATCACGCCGATATTTACAGGGATAGGCAGAGATGTATACAATCACAGTTCACCGGTAAGTTCAGATCCTATGTAATGGTACAGTTATTAAGTATATTAGACTGCCTCACCAGCCTAGTGGTCTCAAGCGCGATTGCTAAGTTAGGTCGGGAGCTCGATTCCCAGGGTGAGCAAACTGTTATTGGATTTTTCTATGAAATTGTCAGTAGCAGCTCGGAGTTTGGGTTTGTGCCCGAATAGTGTGTTTAAGCACATAATTACTTCCCACATTAGATGCCTTCATCATTTACATTTAATTAAATTCATCATCATCATACATTCACACATAAAACTATAAATTATTTCTCAAAATGAAATAATATAGGGGTTAGGATCCAGAATTTGAACATGTAATGAAATAGGTTTAACTTTTAAATGTGATAAATAATTGATAAATAAAAATCAACAATGTAACTAATAAAAATATTCGATTCGCTGAAATCGAACTCGTGACCCAATATATAGCACAACACTCAGCCACTACGCTGACCGAACCGTAAAATTTCAATGAACCATCAATTTTTATTAATAAATTTCTAGAATTATGTATTATTTGCTGCGATATTTATTAATTAGTAAAACCACAGACAAAAACTAGCGTAAATTAAACACAGATAAATGTGTCAACTTACCTTACAGTCTGTATTTGCTCTATGTATTAAAAATAATAACGTTATCAAGGCGACGCGTAGTCTGAACTACATATATTGTTATCAGTACCGCGATACCAGTAGTGACTCAGTGGCACTTAGCATACAATGGGGTCGCGGGTTCGAGGGCCGGCTGCGGCACAGCTGCCCCGGTTGCGTATGCGCAACTGTATGTAGAACACTAAGTGAAGGCTGTTTCAATTAATAAATTTAACTTAAAATTGTTTGTTTTTCTACTACAAGATTTACTTGCCTCGTTCGATTCCCAGGTCAAGCTAAATGTTATAGGGCTTTAGTAGCAGGTAGTGGATTCAGGATTTGTACCAGGGTATTACATGGGTCCTAAACATACCAGCAAACTGTAGGTGTACACTTCTGCGTAAACCTACGGGGAATACAGGCGTGATGATATAATGTTAAAAGGTTTTAATGGTTCGTTATTCGTAACAGTTCGAGACACTTCGAGAGTTCTATCGAGTGAACCCGGATAAGAGTTATTCAAAATAAAGTTTGGTTACCTAACTACCTTTGTTTTTTTTATAATGTTGTTTATTACAAAGCGACATATGTAGTTATACAGTACCTAAAGATAATTTAAGCACGAAAACAGAGGTGATAAAGGAATCAGTCGCCGGCAGAACTGATATGACAAGTAAACCGGTTCTCTGGTGATTAGTATTTTAAAAGGTTTTAAATCGCAGCGGTATAGTTATCGCAAACGCGGCTGCTGTGTATGAGGTTTGGATTTTATTCTCAGGCAGATAGTGTTTTTTTTTTGTTTGGAAAGTCTCCGTAGAAGCCTGGCAATTAGATTAGATGGGTAAGCAGTAATATGTTCGTCATTAAACTTAACACCTGTAGGATATGCGTAGACTTTGGAATTCGTATGTAATTATGGAAAACGCTATACTTGTCACCTGGGAATAAAATACAAAAAAAAATAGCAGTTATTGATTCTGATCTATAATTTTCTTTCACATCAAACTACAAAATTCTTTGTAGAACTCGTTTGCGGAGTTCCTCTAAGTTGGTACCACCGCATTACCAAATAGGTACCGGAAATCAATAATGTACTAACGCAATGAAATTATTGGTTGACCTTCTAGTATTTTAATTATTACTTTCGCTATAATTCGTCACTCTAATTCAATGAATCATAGAACCAGCTTTGTACCAAAATATTGCACTTATAAGGTGTTCTGATGTGATAAAATACAAACAACATAACCTATGCAAATTCAAAGATAATGGTTGCGCCGGCGCATAATTTGATGTAAGTCCGACACACGTACGTGTTATGCAACGTGTTACGCGCAGTGTCCACTCATTTCTATTTAAAGTACGTGGGCTCAGATGCACAAACAATTAATTTTGTGTGATCTTAGCTTCTTGCATGAGCAGGTTTAATTTTTTTCTGAATGAAAAGCGTCATCGTTACTGTTGAAAGCTTGTTTAATTGGTAACATTAGTCATTTTTGACCAGGTTTAGTACATTCTTACAGTAATTTTATTTTAAAACATCTTTATGAATTATTGTAAGTAATAAAAACTTGCCTCACATTATGATCTCCACCAGTGCATTTAATTAACATCGAAGTATTTAGTTAAATTCAGACACAAGTTTTCAACCTTTAGGCCATAAAAATAAATGTTTACTTTGGAGAAATGGAGTCGTAATGCTTCGCGCAAAACGCGTTAGATCAGCTATAGTGCCATTTTCTCCGTAAATTTTACAATGACATTAAGTAAAGCCAAAAGCAAGCCACCTTCTTATAACCCGCCTTATTTTTAACGTCAGCACACCACATTTATGTCCCCTTCATTTTCGTCGCCACCTCATTTCCACAGCATAGCAACACAATAGGTTACGCATAAATTTTGTCACTCCGACTCTTGTGTTACGTAACAAGTTACAAACTGACACGCACACACATCAATAGAATATGCATTTAACAGTCTCTGTGTGTACATAAGTTAGTATTTGCTTAGAAACGGAGTGAAGCCGTGTGTGTGTGTGTTTGTATGTGTCTACAAGTTGGTATTTGCTTTGAAGCGGAATGAAGACATCGTTTTATCTGACGTGACTTACAACTGATAACGGGTACTGTGGCCACGCTGTATAGAAAAGGCAGGACAAAAGTAATAAAATAATAGTAGAAAAATATCCTTTTCCGATCAACGAGTAGTAACTAAAAACTGAATTATTCAGATTTACCGAATTAATTTCTGGTCTAGTTTTTGTAAGTCGTAGTTTTTGCATGCAATAAGAAGAAACAGACGAATAAAACGATTGACGTAGCGGCTGAGCGATCGGCTTCTGCGCAACGTGTTGTGGGTTCGATCCCCACACAGAGCAAATATTTGTATGATCTGCAGGTAGTTGCTCCGGGTCTGGGTGTTTGTGTTTGCGTGAATTTGTGTTTGTAAACGCACCCACGATGCAGGAGAAAATCCTAGTGTGGGGCAACGTTTTTAAAAAAAAATAAGAAAAAAATATTATTAAAAATAATTTGTAAGTTTACATACAATTTACGCAATAACTTGAGTAAATTGAAACAGTCTGTGTAGGAAGTCTAATGAATTCAATATTTGTGCATTAAAATGTAAATATTTTTTCGGTTTCCTGTTTTGGTAAAACCAAAAGAATAACACAGGATATATTATTGCTGTATTTCAAAGACCTTCTCCATTGTAGATATTGTAAATGAATAACTATTTACCTAGAGCAAATCAAGATGGGATACATAATAATTTATAAAATGACCAGTAACAAGACATTTCAACCCGTGCAGTGAGTTTATTTTTTTGTAACAAGGTAAGTTTGTTTTTTTGCAACACTTAATGAAATTACCGAATAGAGTATGACATAGAACGTAAGTAACGTTTTTATGATAACTCTCAACATATAGATATCAATTAAAATAGACAGTAAACCGTGGGAAAGCCATGCTTCAGCACGAATGGGCCTCACAGAAAACCGGTGTGAAACAAAGCTTACGTTGTGTTTCGCCGAGTGAGCGAGGATACCGAAGTCCCAATCCCCTTTTAAAAGGCCGGGAACGCACTTGTGACTAGTTGTGACTCCCTTGGTGTTGCGGGTGTCCATGGGCAGTGGTAATCGCTTACCATCAGGTGATCCGTCTGATCGTTTGCCCCTATCGCATAAATATTTGTTTTTGCAGTTTTATATTCTTTTAACAGAAAGTTATAGCCTTTTCAGTTGCTTATTAAGTTGCTTATTATTGAATTTCCTTGTTCAGTAATCTACTAAGATATTATCGTGATATTGTATAGCTAGATACCTACATTTCCCAGGTTTTTTAAGAAATTTTATGACTTATTTTACTGTCTAACAACTATATGTGGTTACCCTACTGACGTATCTACTCTGGCGTGTTTGTCTCCTTTTGGGCCGTCCGTTTATTTTGCGGCAACTTTCTACAGAACCAACTCGTCTGTCGGCATACTATAATTAGGCGTTGCCATATCTAGCGACCATATTGTTACATAGTCATGGTAACATGCATTTTTGTTAGATGCAGGTGAAAGTCTTGGTGAGTTTGGTAGAGTTATGGCTGCAACTCCTTACCACAATGCAAAATTAAGTTTTTCGAATACATTGTCATTTTTAAAATTCATGAATTAAGTACTGTTCAAAAGCTGGGCACAGGAACTCATGGTTTAATGGCTCTCTTCTTGACACTCATGACATTGATCCTTCACCACTAGTTACATACTTTCTCACTCATACATCCAAGCTTACTCATCATTTGATTTTAATTACTATAAATTACTTGGGCCTAGTTGGGCCTTGTTAATTGCGGTACCAGTAGAGTTCTTTAAGTCCTCAAAGGTGCAAGTGTATGGTTTAAGGTGCGATGAAGATGCACTTTAGTACCTTCCAGAAAGTGGTGGATACCGTACTCACTCTGAGCGATTTAAGGATCTATTATTCCCATTTTGTCAAGATGTATCGTGAGAACTACCCTACCGACTTCAACACTGGCCTATCCTGAATCCAAATACCTCAAGTTCATCATCCTCAAGAGTGCTAAACCGAGTCCAAAAAGGAACTCTAAAATCGCTCAATCGATTTCCATATTACGTGTGGCTAAGATTAGGCAAGTATAAAAAGATTACCTGAGGCTAAAACACGTCAGCTCGGCGAGGTCGCATCCGTGTGGCGGCATTGCATTAACAAACTGTTGCCAGGCAGATTTGATAGCCAAAGTATAGGTAGCATTGAGCAAAACAACTGCTTGACCAACCTTGGGTTTAGGTGTACTGAACTTATGCTAAAACCAAATTTCCAAACGAATATTATAAATGCGAACGTTATTTTGTATACCTGTTTGTTGGTTACGTTATCACACCTAAACCGCTCAATCAATTTTGCTGGATTTTGGTATAGATGTAGATTTGATCTTGGAGATGGACATAGGCTACTGTTTGTTACAAAAAAGTTCTTTGGGATACATGTAAAACTGAGAGCAACAGCTAGAACTATGAATGAGAAAATAACTCCTAGCAGCTTTCAGTGTTGTTCTGTAGTTTGTCCTGCGCAGGCTGGATTATCCGTGACGTATACAAAATTACTGCACTACCTCATTAGTCTTGTGGACCCACACGCGACTACTACGCTAGAGGTCCTAAAATCGATGCCCAGGTCGAGCATTGTTATTGGATTTTTCTTTCTGATGAAATTCTTAGTAGCAGCTCAAAATTTGGAGTTGTGCCCGTTAATGGCACCCTATTAATGTGACCTAACAATACCGGCGAAGTGTGGGTGTACATTAGTACTGTAATTAGTGTTCAGTACGAGTACATTGATACTAACTTTTTTTTGCGTGTGGAAATCCTGATGGACTTCCCCCGCCCAGGGAAGGCGGTGGGGCGCGTCGGACCCCTTCGGCGTATGTTATATAAACAAAATTATTACACTTTGATCGATTCCAAGAACATCTTTATCTCTTAACCTAGCTTAATTAATATAGATATAAGGTACTATTGCCATGAGAAAACAAGGTCTTGTGACCATCTAGTATGCATGAAGATAATATTAATTTACCAAATTTAGGTTACAGGTGTATTTGAGTGTTTCAAAGTCGTTCTTGACGTCATATTCGTAGCCATATTGAAACAAGGCACAATGCAAATGCAAAATTTTGCCTTCAATTATTTCAGCCAATTTTATTTGAATTAAAATATTGTTTCCACAAATGTGTTGGTTTGTATTGTTGGAGTGACGGTTTTGGTGTTGGGTGATGCGTCATTTGAAGAGAATTTATTGAGCACTGCCATTACTTTTAAGATTAAATATTATAATATGTTAGCTCTTGCCCGCGATTTTACACGCGTCTGAAAGTACTTTTCCAGACAAAAGGAACTAAATGTCCTTTTTCCAACGTCCAATTCATCTCTGTACCAAAATTCATCAAAACTGGTTCAGCGGTTTCATGAAAAAATAACAGACAGATAGAGTTACATTTATAATATACTAACTTCTGCCCGCGACTTTGTCTGCGTGGACTTCAAAATTGGGTCCGACCTGGATAAAAAGTAGCCTTTGTATTTATTCTATCTCATTAGTCTAGCGGTCCCAAGCGCGACTGCCACGCTGGAGGTCCTGGGTTCGATCCCCAGGTCGAGCAAAGTGTTATTGAGTTTTCTAAGAAATTCTCAGTAGCAGCTCGGAGTTTGGATTTGTGTCCGGTTAATGGCTATAGGCTCGCCCCCTATAACATGGACCTTAACATACCAGGCGAACTGTGGGTGCACATTAAGTACGCCTCTGCCTAACCCTTCGGGGAATACAGGCGTGATGGTGTGTTCTGTGCCTTGAACCAGATCCGTTCAATTGTTCTGGCGTAAAAGAGTAACAAACATCCATACATCCATACTCACAAACGGTCACGTTTATAATATTAGTAAGGAAGTGTAGATTAAATAATAATAATATATTATTTGAGATGATAATAGAATTTTGCTGGTGAGTTAGTCTGGAGTAATACCAACAATTAATATTCTCTCGCTAAGTAACAATGTGCTTACGTTATTATGTAGTCGTTCGAAAGGTAGGGAGCTGCCTCATTAGTCTAGTGGTGCTAAGCGCGACTGCTATGCTAGAGGTGCTGAACTGTGGGTGTACATTAGCACACCTCTGCCTAACCCTTCAGGATATACACATACCCAGCATATACATACGACTTATCAACTGACGTCTCAAGATAACAACGCGTGGTAGATATACCACTGTGTTGCTGGCGTCTACCGCTAGGCTAGAGGCATAGCCTGCGGTTACCGCTCACAATCAGGCGGCCCAAGCAAAAACTGTCACGGAATTGATTTTAAATTTTAACAATTCATCGTGAACTATCTTATATCTACACTAAATGTCTGATTAAAGAGTCGACAAGCCCTTTTCGATGTTATATAAATGCTGGACATTGGTACTTGGTAATAAATACCAGATTTTTGCCAACCTCCTCATTGCTTGAGCAATTTTTTTTTTAATTCTTAGTAGCAGCTCGGATTTGTGCTCGATTAATACAATAGGGTGGTACCCTGTACCATGGGATACTGTCTAGTGAGAACCAATCGGTCACTTATGTATTCATCACTCGTGCAACTCATATTGTTAGCTGTAACAAGATTGCTTGAGCAGTGGAACTGATCTTCAAGATTTCAGGCATGCATTGTATCCAGCCATTACATGTAACTATTAAGGTTTGGCTACACGATTATTCTTACTTGCACAATCAAGCATGTAGAGATGTTAAAAAGATATACGGTGTGAACCCCACATTAGTATTAGGTTACGATCTTTCCACAAACTGTTTGTGCATGCAAGTCGGTGCGTGTATCAGGGCCTTAACATTATAAAAATACTGTTTTAGAACACAGCGCTTTTGCGATCATTGAAACATCGTCAATGAATAAATTATTGACTATTTAGATGGGATCCTTTATTTCAATAGAGTCACAGACGTCATGTGACAACCTGTTTACCATTTCTAGTCTTTTGTTTTTTAAATTAATCTTGAAAGGATTCCATATTGATAAATCGCTATCATTCCTTCCTCATTTGAATTATTACTAAATCCAAGCTCTACACATCCGCATATTATATCATATTTTATTATTTAAATATAATAGGTAGGTATACTTATTTAATTTATCGGAACGTAATACAAAAATTGGCATACACGTCAAGGCCGGCCCAGGATGAGCTCTCAAGCACACTATAAACATTAATTTATATTATATTAATAAAACAATAAACAGACTACACACGAGATATCAGCGAACTGGCCTGACCTCCATACTGAATTTATATTATCACAAGAACTAAAATATTATTTGAATAGATTAGACTTTAGACCTGAAACATCCTAACGATACAACACAGCCCATTCTGTTATCAACTTTTTGCTGACAAAATAAGATGGGTTTTTCACTGCACTGCACAGTTGATAGTGCGAGCGATTTGCAAAAAGGAAGATAATAAAGTAGGTTGATATAACCGGATTGAACCGGTTTTAGGCACATGTGCTTCATTACGTGTCGATTGAGGCTTTAGGTAGGTAGGTACTGTTATGTAATAGAGTTCGTTTTTGCGGTCATTTTACTGTTTTTCATTTTACCTATTTATATGTTCTTCATTAGCATTGTTAGACAATCGATGCAGATTTGCATTTAGAGTTTTCGGAACACCGTGTAGGTACTAAGTACTAAGTACTGTTGTTTTTGTGTTTCGCTTCTATCAGAAATATATTATTTGACATCAATCTGGTACAATAGTACATCACCTAGCAGTTATTATTTTTATTCTATCATACATCAAAGTGTTATTAGTAAGCTTAATTAATTAACGATCTAAAACACAATAATCCACACAAAATTGTATCAAATGTACTAACAGAGGATTTATTAGCATTATCATGTTTTAATATTTTTAAATTCTAGAAATATCCCAGTCATTCAATTTCGTTAATATGCTTTAATCTTTGTAAGTGTCTGAAATGATTAATTCATGAACAAGTTAATGAAAATGCAGGCCATAGCCTTTTAATTGATTTAAAAGTCATAAAATCGTTTAAATACTAAATTATTCTGAAAACGTAGCATCGTTCAAGTTTGTCCTTAAACTCGTATCGTTAAATAATTTATTAATTTAACTTTAGCCCAACTTATCTACTCACCGGGTTTATAGAAATTTAAATTCTTCTAATTAATACTATGAAATTATTTCTAATAAAGTTACCTTGAAACTGTTTTTTTATACCACTGAGGTGGCAAATAAGCTTACGGCCTTGATGGTAAGCAGTTACCGTAACCTATGGACGTTTGCAACACCAGAGGTGTCCCTCGCGCGTTGCCGACCCTGTAAAAACCTTTTCACGCTTTTTTCGAAGGACCCCATGCTGTAGTCTTTTGGGAACACCTCGGCAGGTAGCTGGTTCCACAGCCTGATAGTATGAGGGATTTAAAGTAAGTAGGTAGGTGCTTACCTTTAAAGTATATACAAACTTGATTTTATAAATTGATTATTATATAAACCAAAATTATGAATACCAACTCTGACTTATTATTTTATTACTTTTAATTTTGACGTCATTTTGACCAACAGTTAGATACTCAGTAATACATCTAAAAATATCCTTATCTTAGTATGTTTGCTTTATTATTTCTTATTTTTATAATTACATGATGCAATTTAACCTAATATTTCATTATTTTTGATAGCAACTAACCGGTAACAATTGGCTATCAGCACATGTCTAAACACATACGTAATGCGCGCCCGATACAGTAAAATAGGTCAGTCCGATTAACGGCGCGTAAGAAATAGATTTCAATTGTGTTGTTGCTATGAATATCCTATGTGTTTATGGCTTTACGCCTCTTAATAAGAAAGCGAAAAACATTTGCTAGGTATCAAGTGAATTAAAATTAAATATTCATAGAAATCACCAAAGTCATTGTGCCTTAATTGAATAGATGTATAAAATATAATGCTTATTGCGCCTCCTTTTACATGGGGCCTAAAATTACCGGCAAACTGTGAGCGTACGTTAGTACACCTCCGCCTAACCCATCGGGGAATACAAGCGTGATGTTATGTTATGTTTTTAATGGTTATTGGGAGTCGTGGCAAGAGACATAACGACCTATATACCTACCCTGCAATGATAAGGCTTTCCTGCACCTTAAAAATTCTATTGATTAGATCAATGGTTTAAAAAAATGCATTTTTAATAAAAAAGTAGCAATTCACCAGTTCACGGTGAAAAAAATTACTAGTCCCAAAGCTTCATTAGTCTAACTCCCTCATTAGTGTAGTGGTGGTAGGCGACCACCTGCCGTGCGAGAGATTCATAGTTCTATTCCCAAGCCAAAAAAGTGTAATTAAGAGTCCGGCGGACCGAATTTCTCTTACAAACATAATACCGAAATAAATCGTTATTCAAACATAATTTAATCAAATTAATTTATCTATTTATTTATGTTCGCTAACAGTTGTCACATGAAACTTGGAAATTTTGCATACAGATATAGTTTTATGCTATATGCACAACTAATTATAAGCAAACACTGCATGCAATATAATTTAAAAGGAGAGAGGAGAGTTCATACGTAAAATTATGCTAAAGTACTTAAGACCCTGAAACGTAAGAGACACCTGGCATTGTCCCTACGGAAAAATGCCAAATGCCCCCGACTACTTACAATTGTGTTATTTTTCGGATTTGGATACCGTTAATCTAGGTTCCTACGTTACCATTTTGTCCAAAATACTTCACTGGAAATAAATGTAAGTGAATGCAATTTGATAACTAACAAGTTTGGAACGATTTTCCGGCCTTTTATTTCCAGTGAAGTAGTAGTAGACGAAATAGTACCGTAGGAACATCCAAATCCGAATAATAACATAGTTTGATAGAATATTGTCTGGATTACGATTTATTTCAGTATTACGTTTTTGTGAGCAATTCAAGCTCCGCCTGACCCTTATGTCTCGCAGTTTGGATTTGTGCCCGATTATTGGCAATAGGTTCACCCCCTAAACGTATACCAGTGAACTAACGTATTACACACACAGTCCTTCCTCCAATCCTTCTCATTCTGAGAGGACACTCATACCCAGCAGTGGGACAGTTTGTAAGTTGATGATGATAACCTTTTATAAATCCGGAATTAAATAACTTATTCTACTTTGAGACGTAGGAAGTAATATAATTCTTGCCATACACACAAATAAAATGCACACAATGCCATAAAATGACACTCTGGTTCACGGACAGTATCAATATATTAAGCATTTAAAGTAAAAACAATGGCTGCATGCACTTCCCCGCTGAGGCGCTGACTCACGAGGTTGGTGTACCTACCAACAAAAGAGCAGCCACACGGAACAATACCGAACACTTGTTACTGAAGCGTCTTTGTGTACTTATATGTAATTAATGACATATACCTACTTACTTACACGTGTATTATTGTAATACTTAAAAAACTAACTAGCAATGTGGGTCGCACATTACTAGTATTCTTGTTAACCCCTCGTGCTAGGCTAAATGCTTGTGTTACGAGTGGATTTCATTGAAAACATCGTGAGGAAAATGCACGCCTGTGATTTTCTTGACGGCGTGTGAAACGGTGGTGAACGAAAGGGTGGTGGACTATATCCCTCTCATTCTGAGAGGAGACCCGTGCCTAGTAGTGGGAGTGGGACAGTGTAATGGGTCGATTATGAATATTATAACACTAGTTATATATACTTTTTTCTGTGTTTTAACAAGCAAGAACAATCGTCCGTTGTAGTTATTGGTGCCACGCTGCTTATTTGAACCACATTCCAACCTACAAAACAGTTATGTACTATAATAACTAGTATGACTAATTCCCCAAATGGTACGGAACAAACCATCTGTCATATGTACAAACATTGGCCACCTGAACTAAGTTGGCGATGTAATCAATTTCAATTCACCAATGTTTGCTTACACCGACCTTTGGAAGTGCTGGACACTTGAGTAAAGCCAAATGTGTTGGCTTTAGCGAATGAACCAGAAGAAGTGCTGGCTCACACTTGGAGCGTTTCTGTTATATAGCTTCGGTAAATGGAGAGAAGTTGTTCCTGGAGTAGATATCAGAGTCTGACTTATCCAATGGAATGCAACTTTGTCTACGCTACACTTTTGTTTAGAATTCTACTCGTATAGTCCTCCTAAATCGTGAACCCATTTACAGCCCACAGCTGGGCACGGGTTTGGCTATAGCCCATTACGCTGGCTTTAGTGATAATTCACGTTAAGAAATTTCACGATGCTTTCCTTCGCCTTTTAGTCACGTGATAATTAATCTGTCTTTAAATATATAAAAGAAGAACGAAAGAAAAGTTACAAGCTGGTTCCTATTGTGACTGTAGACTAGCACAAAGATTTTTGGAAATTCAACCCTTAAGGTGGTGAAAAGGGGGGTAAAAGTTTATACACACACATACTCATTTAATAAACGATGACATCGTCAAGATTATATACAGCTGTCATTCGCTGTTGACATTTTGATAATTGTTTTCTTCCATATAAATTAGACTTAACACATTTTATGATATGAAACCTCCATGGTTTAGGTACAGTGGGCACAGTATATTTTAGAAACGAAAATAAACAAAGCACGGAGGCGAAGTTGCGCACGGGAACTCTAGTTATTAACGTGCACATGATATCGAATAGTCAGAGGTGCATGCCTTGGATTCGAACTTAAGATCTATGATACCTACTGACGCAACAGAATTGGCAATGATAACCTAACGTCCAGTGCGGTCAAATAACTGAGCGTGTCTGACGTTAGTCATATCACTAAAAGTTGTATTTGTGCAAAAATATCGAAATTATTATGGACAACGACCCCAGTTTTATATTAAAATTTATCACTGCAACACCATTTTTTACTGTGGGAGAGCCATGCTTCGGCACGAATGGGCCGGCCCAACCGGAATGAAAATAATAACGCTTACGTTGTGTTTCGCCGAGTGAGTGCGGTTACCGGAGGCCCAATCCCCTTTTAAAAGGCAAGCAACGCACTTGTGACTCCTCTGGTGTTGCGGGTGTCCATGGGCGGAGGTAATCGCTTACCATCAGGCGATCTGTCTGATCGTTTGCCCTCTATTCCCTAAAAAACACTTAGAAACAACGTCAACTACGCATAGCTACTTCGAACCACGCATATAAGTTAACAGCTGACAATTGCTGAATGCAGCTCTGCTCAGGCTACTGATATCAGACAAAGGTTAAGCATTCATCTTCATTGCGTCAAGACCCTGAAAGCCAAATATCACAATAAAGACCAGCGATATTAAATGTCAAATTAAAATCAATTGTTCAGAGTTGTAATATATTATTATTTATTCGTCTCTGCCATTTGCGTGTGCGCCAGAATTGCCGCCAAATATGAACCGTTGCAGAATAAATTGTCTGTTTTATGAGTTTCTCTCGTCTTCCCCTTGGCAATGTGTTTTACGATCCTTGTTTTAGGAAGCTTGGCAGTACATGGCTTCATCGATAGCTCATTGGTAAAGTCAAAGTCAAAATTTCTATTTCAATTAGACATTTACAATAACATAACCTACCATTACACCTGTATTCCCCGAAGGGTTAGACAGAGGCGTATTAATGTACACCCTTAGTTCGCCAGTACGTTTAAGTCCCATGTAACAGCGAGCCTATTATCATTAATGGAGCACTAACCCGTACTCCGAGCTGCTATTGAGAATTTAATAGAAAAACCCAATAACACTACTCGACCAGGAGTCGAACTCAGGACAGTAGTAGCAGTAGCGCTTACGACCACGAGACTAATGAGATCCATGAAATACTGTTCATTAGAGAGACAAAGACACTGGATGGCTTAGTGATATGTAGGTATATTTATTATTCAACATAATAGACTTTCATACAAACGTTCACCCCCCTTTTCACCACCTTAGGGGTTGAATTTCCTAGTGCTCGTCTACAGTGCAAAAGGAACCAGCATGAAAACTTTCAGCTCCTGTAGTTTCGGCTGTGCGTTGATACACATCAGTCAGTCAGGTTCGTCTTTTATATAGATACTAGAACTTCATAAGATGAATCATTAAAATATATTACTACCAGATAATACTGTGTACAAAAAACATGTCCGTGACATTACATCCTTTTTGTATATAGCGAGAATTAAAATCTAAATTACAACGATGATTACGTTAAAAATACAATCATGTTAATTTTTCAACTTTCTAAGAGTTATAATTTGATAACTTGACCTCGCCTGTCATGATGAAGGTATTATAATATTATTTTGGACAAAACCGGGTGAGGAGCGTTGTGTAATCATAATTACTATACAGATTATCTCAAGGATCGATATTGTTGGACGATGAATTACTATCATCATCATAAACCCCGCGTGGGGACGGGTTACAATACTATTCCTCCTTTCAGATAGGCATCCCGTAAGAGGCGTGAAAATATCTGCTCGGTGGTAAGACCTCTTGGGGTCTGACTGGCTGGCGACCTCTCTTACGTCGCAGTCTGTCGTAAAGCACCTTGTTGTGTGTTTCGAATTTTGTAAGTAAGAGTCAGTTCCACTCGGTTGCAGCGACTCTGGCAGTCTGTATGTGGTCTGTAGGGTTCTTAAGGGTCGCCTAATGCATCAGCAACTCTTCTGGTGTTGCAGGCGTCCATGGGCGACGACGACTACTTACCACCAGGTGGCTCGTCAGCTCGTTTGCCGACTTAAGCAATAAAAATTGACCCACTGCTGGGCACGGGTATCCTCTCGGAGTGAGAGAGCCTTTCGGTACAGGCTCGATGACATGTTTCTTATTTATTTCATTTAGCCACGAGCCACTCGTACAGCACTGAATATCATTACCCAGCAATTATTATTTACGTGCAAGTTGCAACATTATGGAAATAGCATAGTCTAGGAGACACGCACATTCGTATAATGAAGTAATTTTTATATAAAATTTATTATACCTATGCTAGTAGATTTATTTTTAATTGCGTAGGAGTTATTTTAAGCTACTTAAGATAATTAAAAAAATATATTATATCAATTATTATTTTATTTTACGGGCTATCCTGAACTGTAAGAAACCGTCTCAACAATAACATACTAGAAAAGATAAGCCGAGAAGGGTTCGGCAGAGTTATACTAAACTACACCAACATTTCGCCGGTATGTTTAGATCCCATGTAATACGGCGAGCCAATTGCCATTAAACGGGCACAAGTGCCAAATTCCTAGCTGCTACTAAAAAATTGATAGAAATAACCCAATAACTCTTTGCTCGACCTGGGAATCGATCCCAGGACCTCTAACGTAGCAGTCGCTTGGGACCACTAGATTAATGAGGCAACCTGATCCACCTGAAGACAATTTTAGAAAATAGAGAAAATGAAAGGAATTATTGTTCTAACAGTCTCCTTGATCTCCTATAAATGATATGTAAACTTCTTATAAAAAATATCGTGAAACTACTCATCTAGTTAAAAAAATTAAATATGTATAATATCATCCGAAATATTTTATTTAAAAATATCTAATAACAGAAATAAACAATATTAATCACGTGGACAAAGTCGCAGGTAAACGCTAGTCTTTTTATATCCAAGGATATATCATCCCAGCTCGAAGGTAGCACTACACAATTACCATAGAAGTAAACAACATTAGTTTAGAACTAGATATGACACAAACAACATTACATTTCTAATATATTCACCTTGTTACAGTTATTGATATGACAGAGGAATATCTTTGACTTCAAACTACGAATAAGTTGTTCAGCTTATGGGAAAACTTCTGAATATATTCAAAAGTATCTAGAACTTACCATTATGCATTCAATTGTAGAGAAACTTAGTATGTTATGACCCATATTACCATCCTTTGAGGAAAAGGCTTGTTAATCTTTATTCCATTGTTGAGGAATCAGTATGCGACTATAACCTTGTAGATAAGTAATGTATACGCTAATCAATCGATATGCAAGGCACAATTGAAAGAAAGAAAAAGGGTTTATTGACACAGTTACGGACACTGCCCTCAATGGTATAAAAAATATAATATCTAATTATCTTACAAAATAAAATGACAGCGAGAAAATAAGACAAAAAAAATGTGTGTCCCACGGCTGTGTCAAATAGGTCCAGGGGCCGTATTATGACGTGTCAATGCTATCATTTTTAGGTTGTAAGAAAGAGATGAGGCTATTTAATATGTAGAGCGGCATCTCTTTCTTACAACTTAAATATGATGGCGTTAAGACGTTATAATACGGCTCCGGTTCAGCTAAAAAGGATCACGGATGCCAACCAGTCTTTCAATACAGAGGTTGAATTCAGATTTTTATATTTTTTTTATAGATTTTTATTGGTTATCTCGGCAGACGAGCCACCTGATGGGAAGTAGTCATCGCCGGCTATGACACCTACGACACCAAAGGATGATGCTCTCCTACCTTAAGTTTACAGTTTATAGCCGAGGTCGCATGTCGCCGTAATTATACTTAATTTGGCACCTACGTTGTACTTATCCTAGAGCCATGCAACTTAAACCCATCTACGAAAATCGGGTATTCGTTTTTCAAACTTTTTTATCCTATCCGTCAGTAAATTTGCTTATTAGAGATAGGATTTTAACAGTAGGTGTATGGAGCTTATGTCAATATTCTATCATTAAGTAATTAAACAAATCTACCGACAGATTTGATATAGAAACTGGCCGTAAATAAACAAACTAAATAGGCAATCCTTGCATCAACAAATCACTCCAAAACCAAGCTTTTTGTGGCACTGCCTCCTAGCCTATCGCTATCAGGAGCGGCGCAGGCGCATACAACATAAATCACAACGTTATCTGACGGGCACATGCGTGGCTTTGGGGCAGGTTATAGACCTCACTATCGGGTAGGCTAAACGCGTGTAATTTCACACTGCTGGTAGAAAGAGGTAAGCAGAGTCAGGAGATTGATGAAATATTTTTAAATGTCTAGCCGTCGCCCGTGGATTTACTCGCGTCTTACAAATCCGTCCATAGATTTGCTTACTAGGGATAGAATTTTGACATTACTTGTATGTACCTTATGTCAAAATCTCTAGTAGACAAATCTACTGACTGATTTGGTATTGGGGCGGGCCGTCCATACGCTTCTGACTTATTTACTATCGATCACAAGGACTTTCCGCACGAGGTAGATATCAAAATATACGAGTATATCAAAATCAAATCAAATTCATTTATTAAATACTACATGATAGAAATATTTGATAGTAACAAAGTCTTACTTGGGTATATTATTTACATAACATTATGTGCCTGAACTAGGTAATCCCGTGTTACAGGCGAGAAATTAAGGACTAAAATAATCACAAAGTCAGTATAACAAAATAAGTTTATCAATAATAAATAAAAATTAACTAAAAAGAACATAGATAAATGCCTACTTTAACACAATTAGCAATTTCTCTGTATCTTCATAGGACATGCTTTGGAGGGCTTCCTGAAGAGTTTTTTTACAATTGTTATAATTGAGAGTATAAATATACTTTATAGCATATGACCGCAATCAAGAATCGAATATATTACTCATGGCAACCGCCAGCCGTGTATGTAGACTCAGCCTTAGTAATACAGAAAATAAGTTACATCAGCTCCACTATAAATGATTGCCCACCATCCGCCCTTAGAAATAAATCTCGATTTAAAGATCTATGTGCCACTAAAACCAAAAAAGCCCGTTGCTTTCAATTTCAGAACAGCTGATTACACATTAATTAATACTAAAATAAAAGAAATTAATTGGAAAGAGTGTCTACATTTGTGTTCCAATGTTAATTCAATGACTAAAGTATTTTATGAATCACTTATGGAAATTATAAGTGAAAACATTCCCAAAGTAACCCATAAAAGCAGCAACTTTCCCCCATGGTACTCTAAAAGATTAGTTAAGGTCCTCAACGAGAAGGAAAAGTTAAGAAAACGATTTAAAAAATACGGCAATCCCCGAGATGAAGTAGAGTATAGGATGCTCGACGATAGGTCACGGTCACTCATTAAAGAATGTTACAGGAAATATGTTCATGCAATGGAGATTAATATTCATTCAAACCCAAAAGCATTTTGGACATTCGTCAAAAACAAAAATTCTAAATCAAATTCCATACCATCTGAAATGAGATTGAACGATTCCACTGCTTCAACGGGAGATGAAATTTGTAAACTTTTTGCAACTCAGTTCTCGTCCACGTTTTCTGCTAGCGTTAACCCAATCACAAATACAGCCGAAAACTCTCCCTTATTGCCTCAAAACACACTTAGCAGAATTATTGTCACAGAAAGAGAAGTATTCAAGGCCCTAAATAGAATTGACATGACAAAGGGTGCTGGACCAGATGGGTTGCCTCCACTATTTATAAAAAAGTGCGCCCGTAATTTAGCTTTTCCCTTAACATTGATTTTTAACAAATCCCTAGAAACCTCCACTTTCCCAACCGAATGGAAAAAAGCAAACGTCGTACCAATATTCAAAAAGGGCGACACCGCGGACACCAAAAACTATCGTCCAATTTCACTCTTATCAACATTTTCAAAAATCTTTGAATCTCTAGTCTATCCTGTTTTAACTAACCATGTAAAACCACAACTTTCCTCACATCAGCACGGCTTCTGTAGTAATAAATCAACTGTCACTAATCTGGTATCATATGTCGACAAAATCTCAATGTCTATTGATTCTGGTCGCCAAATAGACGCCCTCTATACTGATTTTAGCAGTGCTTTTGATAAAGTGGATCATGAAATCTTACTGCTTAAACTAAGTGGCCACGGGGTACATGGACAACTACTAGAGTGGTTCAGATCGTATCTTTGCGAGCGAACACAAAGAGTGGTGGTAAATGGCCACCAATCACCAGAATATATCGCTACCTCTGGAGTGCCACAAGGATCCCATGTCGGACCAATCCTTTTTAGCATATTCGTGAATGACGTGGTACATTGTATCAAGCATAGTCAGTGTTCCCTATTTGCAGATGACCTCAAAATCTACCGTCAGATTAATACTCAGGGAGACGTTGCTTTGCTTCAATCTGATTTAGACTCTCTGCACAATTGGTGCATCGCAAACAGAATGATCCTAAATGCTACCAAATGTTACCATATTACATTTACGCGGAAAAAACTCCCTGTGCTATCTAATTATCGCCTAAATGGAACAAAATTGGAGCAGGTCAAAAACATACGGGACCTAGGGGTAGTAATAAGTAGTGACCTCTCATTTACCACACATATAAATAACACAATCACGAAAGCTATGAAAATGGTAGGATTCATTAATAGAGTGGGCAAAGAGTTTAAAGGAACTATTGCATTAAAGGTGCTGTATAATTCTTTTGTACGCAGTGTGGTCGAATATGCATCTCCCGTTTGGAACCCAGTATACGGAATACACACAAGCCGCATTGAGCGCATACAACAAAAATTCACGAAATATTTGAGATTTAAAGACCATCAATGTCCTTACAGAGCTGACTACGAAAAACGACTTAGTCACTTTAATTTGTTTTCATTGAAACGACGTAGGACACTTAATGATCTTTGTACGCTATACAAAATTGTCAACGGAATAACGTCAACTCCGGATCTGCTTGGTAGAATAAACTTAGAGGTACCCCGTCAGTGGCATGTTCGGCCTAACAAAATAATAAGAACGTTTGCTGCCAGATCATGTCGCACAAATCTAGGTCAACATGCCCCTCTAAACAGAATGATGTCCACGTATAATAAAGCCTGTTCGTGTAATAGCACTATTGATATATATTTTGATAGTCTGTCAAGTTTTAAAACTAAAGTGTTGAATATTGTTGACCTGTAATTGGCTGCCTTCACATTCACTTTCATCTTCTTAATCTTAATTCCATAGTTATAGTTTTAAGTAGTTGTAAACTCTTATTAATATTATTAATACATGATTGACTATTACTTTTCTCGTGACCATGTAATTTGCCTAGTTAATTCCTTGCCAATATGTAGTGTAATTAAATTTATCTGAAATTTAATATAATGCGGTAATGACAGAATAATATGATTTATGTATGTAATTCAATGTATTCTATTCTAAGCAATTTAAAATCAAGTAATGTAATTCAATTTTAATCTGTATTTCAATGTTACTGTAATGGTGCAAATTATAATGTGAATAGTGTGTACACCTATAAGTGACGTATTTACACAGCATGAGATAAATATTATGTACCTAAACAATTTCCTGTAAATATGTCGTTGGTGTGCCTTATTAAATAAATAAATAAATAAATAAATTGCCCACATTTATACTGGTTTCTAACACTTACGAGAATATTAGACATTGAAATAAAACTACTTTTACGGATTTTATCGCGTGTTATTGATATTATTTAATTCCCAACGTTTCGGATCCTTTACAGCATCCATGGTCACGGGTAGACTAAGTTGTTGGACGTAAGACCGAAGGATACGGTATGCTCGGTCTGCGTGAATCGGATCACCAATACCTAATTAACAAAAATCTAAGGTAGCTGTTAGTAATTGCAAAACACCTCAGCCTACCCGTGAAGATGGATGCTGTAAAGGATCCGAAACGTCGGGAATCAAATGATAATAATACAACGCGATAAAATCCGTAAAACGTAGTTTTATTTCAAAATCTTTCATGTCACTAATGATATTAAAATATTAGAATTCATAATTATTGATACGTAAATCTCGACTGCCTTGACTTAAACTTAACTGCCTCATTAGTCTAGTCGTCCCAAGCGGGACTGCTACATTAGAGGTCCTGGGTTCGATTCCCAGGTCGAACAAAGTGTTATTAGGTTTTTCTATGAAACTCTCAGTAGCAGCTCGGATTTGTGCCCAGTCAATGGCTATAGGCTCGCCCCCTATAACATGAGACCTAAACATACCGGCGAACTGTGGGTGTAAATTAAGGACGCCTCTGCCGAACTCTTCGGGGAATACAGGCGTGATGGTGATGATGTCATAATTGCATAATTGCATGCATGCACCAGTTATTAGTTGCATAGTTTTTCTTTGTACGAGTAGTTATATTCTGGAAAATGTATCTACGTTGCATAACCCTTAAGGTTAAAGTACACTATATTGACTTCTGTCAGTATAAGTGTACGACAGGGATATGAAAGAGCGGGGCTTTCTAATACAAGCATTTTTTGCTTAAAAGGAGGCTCCAAAAACGTTTTATGAAATGTAACCTTATATTTTCCCGATAAATATTTTTGTATTTGTATTTTGTATTTGTAATTATATAAAACCTAACTTAACTGCGATATACACCTACCTTTCCTCTAAATAAGACGTGCGTGATATACCTACAAGTCATGGACACTATTTAATTATACTTAATTACAATAATAATAATTTATGTAATTACAATACAATTGTTATTAATTTAAAGGATGTATGCATAAGAGATGGGTGTTATAGATAGAATTTTAAACACGGTTTCTTTTTTTTGTATTAATTATTCCGTATTTCCTCTCGATATTATCTGTAAAAATTAGTAACGATTATGCAGATCATGCAGTTTGCTCCTGGTAATATTATTGGCAGAAGGTTTGGAGTCGATGATCTCTCAATGAGCTACCTGAGACCCACTGGGTAATCGTAAAACTTCATTTTATCAATATTTGTGTGTTCCACGGATATTTCTTTCTAGTGCCGTAAATTGTAAGTTTGTGAAGTCTTCCACCACAGAGGGTCCTAGTAAGAGAACTGTGTTATTCTTTTCAAATACATTTTGACCACTTTTTCTTACGTTGTTTACGGTTATCGTGCAGTCAGAGTTTAAAGCTGATGATTCCCTGTTTCTTGCCCACTTACACAATTAATCAGCAATATCTCAACCATCCATAAACAAGTGGAGTTTATCCTCGAACCACGAGCCCCTCTACTAATAATCTATATTCCCCAAGACCCCAGACCCTAGTCATAAACAAAGAGAATGTACCACAACAAACAACGCACCGTGGAGGTCGGCCGTCACCTAGTTAGGGGTCGACCACCGCTCGGTAAACACACAGTTTGTTTGTAGCGGCGGCGAAGTGGTTATTAACATAAACATTATGTTAATAACCACTTCGCCGCTGTTTACAATTCAATAATTCGCGTGGTTTAATATGAGGAAAATTTATTTTCAATTGTTTTAGACGAGATGTTTCCACAAAGGAAATAAGATGCACAGATGGCGACATCTCGTCTGCTGTGAATAAGGAACGAATATTCGTTTGATCTATCTACAGGTAGTTGTTCTAAGTCTCTCCAGCCGTAATTCGTTCCATGGTCGGGAGCGAGAGCAAGTAGAAGCTGCCGCCTCCTACTTTGAACAAGTTATGCTTGCAAAATAGGCGGCGGAGAGTGAGAGAGGGAATTGACCACCTCTCTCCCGATCCGCAGTAACGAACCGGACAGGAAGGCGTAGACAGACCTCCGGTCTCCAAGAGCTGTGGCCTGCGGACTGCTGACTTGGGGAGTCTGCCGCCAGACCACACTATGGCCCCAGTACGTGGGGCCATAGTGTGGGTTTCGACAAGGGTGCGAGTCAAGGTCTCGTACTTTGAAGAACGTCAACAAACTGGACCACACCCTGTCATGGTTATGGCGAATACATGTGCAAGTACCCTGCCCCCAGGTGGCAGAGGATCCATTAAGATTTTCCGTACTAGATGTTTGTTTCTTGTTATATTGTTATGCTTGTTTGCCACAGTAGTGGTATAAAATATAAAACAAGTTCTAAGTCTGAGTGAAAACAATGTGCTATTATTGATGGCCGTGTATTTTTAGTCGGTAGGCGTCTAACATAGCCTTCCACCTCGTTCCGAAAGACGGAGAAAATCCATGAAGATCTTTTTTGTGTTTATTTTTTTTGCATTTTCCATGCTGAGATTAAAAAGTTATTTTAGTGAAATAATGTGGCCATAAGAAGTATTCAGAATGTGAAGGCAAATATCAATCTGGCGCGTGAGACTCGCGGTCGCTTAGAGCTCATAGTGTCTGGTGTATCTAACCAGAAGACGCAAGTTAGAATCCTCCCGCGGTCGAATTTTTCCTTCACTAAAATAAATCCATGAATATTTTCACACGAAAAAAATGTCTGTGTAACAGTATTATTAGTAACAGTAATAGGTATTGCTAGTCTGCCTACCTATATTGTTATAAAAGATTTGTGATCACCACAAACCTATCATCTAAAAACGTAAAAACTTATTTCTAGAAACTTCCATTTTCATTTTCACATAAAAAAACATCGGAACATAAACACTTGATACCTAATGACTATTAATAATAAATAATACATATATAATAAATTTTCCAATTAAGAAAAACAACATACGATTAGTCACAAAGGGAAATTATCTACAATTGTTTCCACCGTTTTTCATTCGCCATGTCTAATTTATAAACTAACGACTTCGTTTTCATAGCAAATTCTACCTTAACTTGTAGATACAGGCTCGTATATTGCATGGCATTGCAAATCCTTGAGGTTGGTCAGTGACCTGAGGTATTGCAATATGCAACGCTGGCTTGCTTTGAAAACTATATGTTCATGCATGATGAGTGCCCATGACTACCTATTGATGACTGTCGACATTATAATAACGCTAAATTATTAAATACTAACTTTTCCCGCAATTTCACTCGCATGACAAATGAATAAGGCTAAAGTATGAACTTAGGAAGCGACGGTAGATGTTGGATGATGGTAGATGGTGGATGATGGTGGGTGGTGGATGATGGTGGATGGTGGATGGTAAATGGCTAGGCCGTCGGACTTGCGATCATGTGGTTGCCGGTTCGATACCGACCCAATTGCACTACCGACGTGAAAAACTCGTAACACAAGCATTTAGCTTAGCACGAGGGGTTACCAAGAATACTAGTAATATGCGACCCACATTGCTAGTAAGCTTTAAAAAAAGGTAGCCTATGTATAATAACCTTCTCCATGTTCTAATATACCCATATACCAAAATTCATTGAAATTGATTCAGAGGTTTAGATGTAAACACGTAACAAACAGACAGAGTTACTTTCGCATTTTATTTATATTATTAATTATTTGGATTAAAAGCAGCGATGGCCTTGTACTAATGATCCTCATTTGACTAGTAAGTCATAAGGTCTCCAGTTCGAATCATCTTAATGATCACTTGCTTTAACGGTGATGGAAAATATCGTCGGGCTAACGCAGCTTGAGCTTTGGTAAGCGATTACAGCCGCCCATTGACACCCGCCACACCAGAGGAGTCACAAGTGTGTTGCCGGACTTTCAAAGGGGGGTTAGGCCTCCGGTAATGTCACTCACTTGGCGAAACAAAACGTAAGCGTTGTTTTACGCCGGATTTCTGTGAGGCCGTGGTATCACTCCGGTCGAGCCGCCCACTCGTGCCGAAGCACGGCTCTCCCACGCGTAACAAACATACAAAAAAAACATGCAGTCGAATTGAAAACCTCCTCTTTTTTGAAGTCGGGTAAAAACTACTAATTGAACTAAAACTACGACTGACCTTGCCTGGCTCGTCTGCTAGTCATCCGCGGTGCTGCTCCTCATGACGTCACGGGTCACTGATTCACTCACTAGCACTTATTGCACTCACTTGCACTTTAGAGTCTATATGCCCTACGGTAAAAGTACACTAGGTTATGCGTTTTCCGGTGTGTGGTCTCCACTCGAGAACACTTCTGCCCCAGTGGCCTCAGGGCCAGGCCTCAGGTCTTATTAGTTCTACGAGCTATGTACCCCGCCCACTGCCACTATATGTCGGCAAATTTAGTGTATCCTACCACCATTAGAACACACACATACACAAACACATTAGCACACTATATTCAACGTGTAAGTCACACTCTCACTAGTAAACTATTAGTAAGTAGGTAGTACAAAATTGCAGTGCTAATTACCGACCAATAACACAAATCCTCCCCCGGAAGACAGCTAAGCTATAAGCTAAAGCTGTATATGTTAGCGGTAAGTAAGCTGTTAGAACACGCAGCGGGCGTGAACTCCTGGGTGATCTGGTCAAACGGCTGACTAACGCGCGCGACGAATCCACCCCATGGGGTTCACACGTAAACTGTTCAAAAATCGAAGGTGGCTGAATGCTAGAAATTCAAAGACAGAATTAAAAAAGGGAACACATTTGTGAGTAGGTTTTCTATTGCAACAAATACTGCTGTCAGAGTTGAAATTTATGTTTGGAACACTTTTGAAATATATGAAATAAAATAATGGGATAAATATTGATCTTTCTGTCAGATTGACATAACTATGACACTAGACACAGTAATTAGTTACCTATCTATGGGCAATGATATGTCATTGTCTTTGGTTAATTATTAGTAGATTACGGTTTTGTTTGTGATGTCCCCACTATAGTTCGTAATAATTAAATATCTTAGCTTCAAACCAACCAATGTTTATCATACCTTGAGTACTACTCACACATTTGCGTAATACTTGTCAATACATAGTAAGTTATTTATTAACTAATAACTCTTAGTTACATAGTTGCTTTGTATTTTATATTTATCGCATGCGTTACACACGTCGAAATAGATTGTGGTAGGTCCGCCTTACTTGTGCGGTCTTGTTTAGTGAAAATTGACCTGGCTGATGTCATTAGCTGTCTTCATTGACAGTCAAACGACTGGAAAGTTCTATGGAACGTGAGAACTTGCTGCGGCATTATAACATGACATACCTTGTATTCCTCGAATGGTAAGGCAGATTTATACTGATACATAAACTCATCCATAGTTTTTTTTTTAAATACGTTGCCCCACACTAGGATTTTCTCCTGTATCGTGGGTGCGTTTACAAACACAAATTCTAAAATACAAAAACGCCCAAACCCGGAACAACTACCTGTAGATCATACAAATATTTGCTCCATATGGGGATCGAACCCCGCGATCAGCCGCTACGCCAAACGTGTCGTCATAGTGTGTCGGCATGTTTTAAACTAAACTATAATTAATATTAAGAAGATAAAATAAGACACATCTTAAATTTAGGTTGCTACTAAGAGTATACCTACATAAATAACATTATTATTTCTAAGTCATTTATTTAGTAAATATTTCAAATATCAAGAAAATCATATGAATCCCTTCACATTAAATCCGTCTAATGTTATTGTGGCAGAATATTTCGTTTTCCCGAAAAATTACCATAAGTAATACATATCAAATCAAAATTATCATAATAATTTAATTCATACTTCAAAAGTATTTTTTGTAATAGAAAACCTACCCACAAATATGTTCACTTTTTAAATTATATCTCGCAGTAAGCCACTGTTCGATTTTTAAAAAGTTTATGTGTGAACCCCATCAAGGGTGCATTCGTCGCGCGCGTTGGTCAACCTCTTGACCAGATCACCCAGGAGCATCACACATAGCTTATAGCTTAGCAGTTTTCTGCATCACCTCTCGATAGAACTTGTGATGAGGTCGCTAATTAGGGCTGCAATCAGTGAAATTATTCTACTCGTTGTTACTACTTACAACAGTTTACTAGTGACAGTATGATATACATATATACACATTGAGTATTGTGTGCTGTGAATGTGTTTGTGTAAGTGTCTGTTTTAATCAGACTATGTACAGTCAACAGCACATTATGGTATCCGAAACTGTTGTGTTAATCGATTTTCAAATTAATCTCCAAATAATTGAATTTATTATGCATTGGGGAAATCTGTCAGTATGTGGTAACATGTGCCGTTGACTGTGCTTAAATGTTTTTAAAAGGTGGTAGGACACTGCTGCTAGACTGCCTCTGGGACGGTACTACCGCATTGCCCCTAAACAATAATGGGCATTATGGGCATATGAGACTTAATAAATGAGGTCTCAAGAGGACAACGCGCTTGTGATACTGTTGGTGTTGCTGGTATAAGGCTAAGGTTGCCGCTTAACATCAGGCGGTCCGTATGCTTGCTTACCATCTTAATATAATAAAAAAAACACTCGACGCTTTCAAACCTAGGTTAAAGCTGTGTAGTTCTTAGTGCTTAGCAACTAGCGAAACAAGTGCCAGTGAGTGAATCAGTGACCCTTGACGTCATGAGGAGCAGCACTGCCGAGAACTAGGCGCTCCAGCTGCATACAAGGTCAGTCGTAGTTATAGTTTAAATTTGCCTTTTTCAGCAAACTAGGTGATAGCGCCCTAAAACAGGATCGGATATTTCAATAAAAATAAGTTACGTATGTATAAATTATAATATTCTTAAGGGTATTACATTGCCCAATGACCTTGAGGATTTAGTCTTTGTGCTAGTATTTGTTGCCTCACGCGGAGTGCTAGTGAGGTTTCGGGTAATTCTTTATTATTTCAAAATATTCAAAGAAATAAGAAATTAAAAACAATATAAATTGTTAATAACATCATTACAATTTGTTTGGTATAAAATTCATGACTAACTATTAAGCCGTTAAAGAGAAAAAATACAAATTAGTTTAAAAAAGGCCTATTTGCTTCAATTTTTATCCAAAATTGGGGAAAATTTATAAAAATTTTAAACAATACAATTTGTTTGTGATGACCTTAAGTATACAAATATATTTTTTATATGGCAAACGCACAAAAGGATGCCAATATAAACTTCTTTAAATCTAGGGTGCATTTTTTATTTGAGCGATGTTATGCCCTTAAACAATACAATTGACATTTATCACGCGATCGGATAGATTTGTTTGCAAATCGTCAATTTAAAGTATACCTACATAATTATAATAAGTCTGTAGAAAAGTCGTGTCTGTAATTGCAAAATAAGTGAAGGAGACTAATTGAGAGATACTGAAGACAAATTAATGATTTTTAGAATAATTGTTGTCTGTATTTCGGAAGGATTTCTATGAAATCTGGTGTACAGGTAGATTATGAGTCTAATCGACTTGTAGGGTACGTTTTATCGTTTTAATCCTTAATACTTTCATGCGTAGGTTTGAGCGAAGCCGCTGGCAGAAGATAGTCTCAAACATTTTCGTAGTTTTCGTGATGTGTAACGCTGTAGAAAGACACTGCACCTCAGTTGCTTTTCGTGGTAGTTACAGTGGCGACCAAAAGTCCATAGGCAATCTCACCACGCAATAGATTGACGTTTAGTTTGACTTACGACCTTCTATTCATTGTCGGTAACAAGTGACACGCACTGGCTGTATCGAGCTCGCTCGTACTGTTCATAGCAATGTAATCCTTAGCGTGCTTATGGTGTTTTGAGCGTTTACTGTACGTCATACTATTGATTTATAGTCTAAAGGTGATTTAAAAAAAAAAACATTTTCCATATTTATTAAGTAGTTTTTCTAAAAAAAAATATTTTTTTACTCTCATATCAATTTTGCATTTGGAATAACCTTTTTGCTATAAATAGGAGAGCTCAATCGGTTTCGAGGCCAAGACAGCCTTATGTCCTTAGTTCCACTTTTATTATAGTTATTTCCGTTTACATTGTATAAGTATTTTGTAAACTTTAGCAATAATTTCCGTATTTGATAGTGTACAATGATTACTGAGTATATTCTACGAGAAAACACGTAGCAATAGATTGTCGTAGGTCAGCCTTGGTGATAACTGTAGTGGAAAATTCGTAACTACTCGCGTTATAATTAAAATACTATAATTTAAATTAGCAAATCGATTAATTAATTAAGTAAAGAGACTGTGATCTTCCAAACGATCAAAACAATTGTCTTTATAATGTCTATTGATTGAGGTTAAGATGTTTTTTTCATGATAGCCATTGTGTTACTCAAGTCGTTTCTACTCTTACCAGTCTGTAGGAATTTTCCTAATCACTGACTGTTTAAGTCAGAAAAAGCTGTCTAAATAAATAATTAGTTTTACTGGTTACGCTAATAACAGCCGTATGTGAAGGGAAGTATGACTTTCAATTGGTCACTTCAACGTCTCCACGCGTTTAGAAAGAAAGAAAGAAATATATTTATTTGTAAAAGCCGTTTGTGTCGATCCAGTGATTGCTTTCAAGGTTATCGTATTACAGCATTGTATGTACCCTCTATTTCAGGCCTTAGATCACTGATGCTATAAAAATTAATATGTAAATCCAGAACGAGAAAGGAAAGTTCTCTTTTTATAAAATAAAATACACACGATACTACACGAGTACACTTGACAGGAAAACAAGGGATTCATCGTTCAACGGGTTGTGTACCTATTTAGGAACACATAGTTCTTCGGTAAATAAATAAGTTTTTGTTTATTTTTTTTTGGATTAAGTCGGCAAACGAGGTACCTCCGCAACACAATTTCTGTCCAATACCAATATCTGGGATAGATTAGTTGTTAGGCTTTTTGAGCCTACCAACTGCCACTAACGATAGTTATTACTTATTCACGAGCCTTGTATTTACTTCAGAAGATCAAAAAATAGGTAAGTACCGTAAATAAAAGTCAAGCTAGGTAGAGTTATATTTAGGTATTATCTAATTCGAGTTTATATTCCAAGATTGGCGTACATACATACATCATCCACCCATTACTGCCCCAAAGCTCGGCGCGAGTCTTAACTTAAAATGTGAGGGGTTTGGCTGTAGTCCATCACGCTGGCCTAGTGCGGGTTCGCAGACTTCATATGCCGTTGAGAAAATCTTTTGCGCATGCAGGTTTCCTCACGATTTTTCCCTCACTGACATAGGTGGCGCGCCTCCAATATACAATCCTTTGGCCGCGACAATAGGGCAAGTGTTTTTAAGGGCCTATGCACACTGGAACGGACTGACAGTGGATTCAATTTCTTGCCAAGGACATTCAAACTTATCTAGTAGGAAAACGACATAAATTCCAATATTTTAAATTGATTGCGTGGTATCGACAGGGATTTCTTGACACGGCATTGGAGAGCGCACTAAGGGATACCGCGGCGAGATGCCGCACCGCACTGCGGTATGCAACGGCACGCCGAAGGACGCCATGCCATGCTGCGGGGTGAGGCAGTACAGCCCGTATTTCGCACGTATTTATTTTGCGTAGAAGGCATGCCGCGGCACGTCGCGGGATGTCTTGATAGGCCGCCGGAATGCGACAGTATCTATGCGGCTAGTTTGCGCTGACCGGTGGCAAAATCCTCTGCCATTCCGTCCTGGTTTGCGTAGGTCTTAACTGGTACAAGTCCACATACCCTGTCATCTCTCCGGGTAACAGGGGATCCATGACAATTTTCCGCACCACAAAACAGGTTAAACAAAGCAATGTTTCTTAGTATACAATTCATTCCGATGATGAATACGAGTATAGTACCTATAGATACATATAATTATATTTAAACAGAATAATATTTATATTTAATGTATTGCTTATAATTATTTCGTTGTAATAACATCCACATAATATTTACGCAATATTTAGTTACATTGTAATGTTAATATATATATAACTTCCGGTTCGTAGTGGCACTTTGTTCCACACAATTTTATGGTGCACGTTAAAATAGATTGTGGTAGGTCAGGCGCAGTGTTTATGGCGTTTTCATGTCCGTCACGTTACGTTTTACGAGCTGCATTTTCATGTTTCCACGTTATTCTAGAAGTAGGTAAATAATATTTTTATTGCAGTTTTTTATGTGTTATTGAAATTAAAATACACCAAGCGTTTAGAATATTAGATACATTTTATAATAAAATTATGAAAGCATTATTTTAAGTTATCTTTTGTTTTGTTAACTGCTTCATTAATCTAGTGGCTGCTAAGGTGGTTGATAAGGAATAATATAAAAATATAAAAAACGAAACAGGTATTAACGCGCTATAAATACCTTTAATTTTGCTTGACGTTTCGACCAGGTTGCACTGATCGTGGTCACAAGCAGACTGATGCAGCGAGTTCACTCCGTCATTGCGTTGGTAGATTTTTCTTTATCTACCCCCACATTTTTATTATAGTTACAAAACCCGCGACACACTACACTCACTGTGTCCGTATTTTTAACCGACTTAAAATAGCGAGGTTTTGATATTTTAATCACTGGATTCCACGTTGGTGATAATTTAAAACCGTCCTCCCGATTGAAAGTTTTGTGTTTTTTAATTTCAATAGCTTCACGCACTGCTCTTGAATAAAAGTGGCGATCGGATGAGAGGACTTTCGTGTGCTGGAACTCAATCCAGTGATTACTGCCTGATTGGAGTATATGTTCGGCAATCGCTGATTTGTTAGTCTGACGGTTTTTTACAGCAGCGATATGTTCTTTGACCCTTTCTGCGATGGTTCGCTTCGTTTGGCCTATGTAGGAACTACCGCAGCTGCAATCTATTTCGTAGACACCTGGTGTCTACAAAATAGATTGCATATTGATATTGCATTCTCCGGTAGGATTCTAAAAAACGCGAGTGTACGTCTCCTGAGACAGCTAATTAGTGATAAGGAATAAGCTTGAGGTCCTGGGTCCGACTCCTAAGGGCGAGCAAAATTTTAATGAATTTTACAAAAAATTCTCAGTAACATCTCAGAGTTTGAATTTTTGACCAGTTAAGCCGATATAATTCAAGTTAACGTGATAATAGAAAAAAAATCAGTCAATGTAATGACTCATAGGTCAGATTTTACTTCAGGGAACAACGGCTAAGAATAAAACTCCCGTCCACGCGCTGAGAAGAAAAGCGTGCTGTAAAAGTATAAAAATCTGCACGCTTGGGATCTAATAACCCGCCCGGTCAGCTATGTAGGTACAATCCACATGTACTGTCATTCAATCAACTGCCTCATTACTCTAATGGTTCCAAGCGCGGATGATGCGCAAGAGATCCTGGGTTCGATTCCCAGGTCGAAGGAGAGCAAACTGTTATGGTTACTACTGGTTTTTCTACAAAATTCTCAGTAGCACCTCGGAGTTTGACATTTGTACCCGGTTAATGGCAATTAGCGCACCCTTTATTACATGGGATCTAAACATACCGGCGATCTGAGGGTGTACATTAGCACACCTCTGCCTAACCCTTCGGGGAATACAGGCGCGTGATGGTATGTTAATTTATCGAGTGTCATAGCAATAAACCGGGACCTACACTTGATATAGGTACGTGCTCTCGAAGGCACGGAGAACCTTAGTATTTAATTTTATAAAGATAAATAATTCACTAGGTACTTTAACAAAGAGATTGCAAATTGCAATGCAAATTAATGTTACTTACATTGAGCTTTACTGAAGTATTATTTATTTGCGAATAAACATCGTATTTGGTAGATCTGCACAATTTATTAACAATACAGCGATCAATCAGATAGTAATACTGTTCATTAATCATAAAGATGCATAAGATATGCTATGCTACGAGTATAGCTTTACCTCCTACACCAATGATTTTTATCACCTATATTTACATAATATTACACTTGTATTCTCGAAAGGTTAGGCAGCAGAGACTCTCTGACTGGTGAAGGTCTTAGATCACGCCAATCAGCACGGAGAAAGTCATCGATGTGTAAAATCGAAATGGTGAGATTTTACACATCAATCGACGATGGTTGAAACTCTAAGCCCCTTACTGAAAATTAGAAATTTAACTGCCTTCTTGATCTAGTGATCGCACGTGCGTCGGCTGAACCATTGGATCATGGATCATTCGTCCTCCTGCACCTAAATGCCTTGGAGAAGGTGTACAATGTATATTTTCCTTCTATAAATCTTCTATTTGTCATATTATCGTCTTTATAATCATACAATCTTTCACGTAATCCAAATACGTGATCATTATCAAGGAAAAGAGTAGGTAGGTATACAACAGTAGCTACTGCCTCTGCCCGACTGTTCACGAAATACAAGCGCCATTGTATGTTCTGTTATATTATTTATAAGTCTGATAAAAAAACAACAATATTGAGATCTGCCCACACAAAAACTTGTGTAAAACAATATTAGACACGACACTTTTCGTAAACAACTCACTTTTGCGTCCAAATCGTTGAGAAATATAAACAATAAAACAAAACGGCTTCTCAAACAACATCGTGACGTCATTATATTGTTTTAACATTTCTAGGAATTACAAAATATAGATTGAAATTATGCCAACTTAGAATTAAAATACATACTCGTAATAATTATGGATAATAATTATTACTCGTAATACTCGGAATTTAATAGCAAATTCTAATAACACTTTGCTCTACTTGAAAATCGAACCCAGGACCTCGAGTAGCAGTCGCACTTAGGTTAAGGTTAAGCTACACTCACCACGGTTTGATCATGAATGATCTAATATCTTTTTCGTATTTTTTTTTTCATTTTCCATGACAAGATTAAATAGTTATTTTCCCTTCATTAACGACTTTAAATACTCTGGGATGTATTATGAAAACCAACAGTAAGACACTTGTTCATAAAATTACCTTTTGCAAATAATATTGGGACAACTTTCTCTTTACTTACATTTCAGTATTTTATACGAAGCGACTGCCTTCAGACCTCGCCAACACAATTTCTAGGCAACCCCAATGTCCTCATGATAAACTGGTCAGGTCAGGCTTCTGAGGCTTTTGACTAACACTAATCGGAACCGACGGCTTAACATACCGATTTATACGTGCTAACAACGGTCACCCATCTACGATTGATAACAATTTGATGTACATATTGATTGAACTAGTATGGTATAATTTCCTAATTAGTATACCTACTGTAAAGTGTGGGGATCGTGCAGATATTGATGTAACAATTGTGTTAGTATATTTATCTATAGGAATATTGTGCCCACGGTCTGAGCTTGTCATGCTCACTTAAATGTCCTGCTGATGGTGGCGTTGTGTGTCGGGTCGTTTTATTCCCTACAATATGGTTGAGTCGAACCGCGCCGATACACACGTCATGCTCGTGAACGGGTGCTGTCTGTCGGGACTGGTCAGCTCTTACTTGCTGTGGCAATCCCTTTCTTTCTATATAATTACTAAATATAACACCTACTTATACTGAATAAATCATCATACACATCAAACTGCATAATTGTCAAACTATTTAAAACAAAGTTGTAAAGATTAATATTGTAATCATGTTTAAAAGAGTATCTATGGAGTTTCTTGCCGGCTCTTCTCCATAAGACCCACTTTTTGGAACCGTGCAATTAGTTTGACTTTTCAAAAGTACCTTTTTAATGGTCTAATTGAAATAAATAATTTTGACTTTGACTTTGACTTTGACTTTGACTACGCACTGATCGCGAAAAATGTAACCATACCTTCCAGATCGTTTCATCGCAAGAGCCTCTGAACTTAAAACTGTTTTATAACAATTCTCGGAACATTGCAACAAATATACATTTTAAAACAAATTCTAAAAATATTTGTTCCTAGGATTACTCACCGAAACTTCACTATACATTAAAGTAGTTATTTTCTCCTCCTTTCTCTCCGAGGGATCTTAGGTGACGATTAGGTAATTATAGTTCAATGACACTTTAAAAATGCATGAGGCCGAGGACGAATGCGTTTGGCCGAAAGCCAAATTGTTACAGCATGTGTTATGGACACTTCCCTATGGTAGCGTGTGTAATGACATCGTTTATGTGTGGGTGCTAAAATATTGCACATTTGAGTGATTCAGGCATGTTCCTATACTCTAAAATAACGTTATAACCCATCGTTATTTTGATAAAAGGGTCTAATAAGTATGTAAAGTTATTTTACGATAAACACAGAGATATGCCTCTGTGTTACCTATAAATGAATTTAAACTCTAAAATGCAATACCAATAGTTATTTTTTTAATGCTAATATGTAAATGGAGTATTGTAACATGAAACATCAACTGTTTTATTTATTTGTCCCACTGTTGCACGGGTTTCCTCTCTATAGTCCTGCATTAGCCTAATGCCGGTTTGGCAGATTTAGTTCACTGTTGAGAAAATGTAGCTTTCAGTCTTACCACACACAGATATTTATATAGTTAGGTTAAGAAGAAAACCCATCCAGAGATACACCGTGATAAGAATATCGTAGTAATAGTTAGCCACGAGCGGCACGAGCCCCTAAAATATAGTTTACTTTACATTTAATCGAAATATATCGCATTCCCATTTTTGCTCAATAAGTACTTAAACACTAAATATCATTACTTTTTCACAATTATTCCCTCTGAAAATTAAAACTGCAACGCGGAAATCCAGCAATGAACCTTGAAAACTTCAATGTTGAAATCATTTGGCAACTAAAACAGTTTTTTATTTGTGCCTTTTTAGTTAACACAATAATAAACAACATTGAAAGTATTTTTCCTAGTTTGGTACTTAGCATAATAAAATCACCTACAGGACTCGAACCCGGAACCTTCGACGCTTAGGCAGTGGGCGGGGCCTCACGGTAATTATCGACGCATACGTGCGCGCGCGCACGCGTGTTGCGGCAGGTCAATAACTTGCGCTCGTAACACTAGTACCATCACTCTACGCTGCCTGGAATATTTATAATTCTGTTTGCAATTTGAATTAATATCCTTTATGTCCATTGTTATAATCTGTCTCACGTAGGATCAGACATAAGTAGACATAGGCATAGGCATATAAGCGACTAGAGTTCCCGTGCGCAGCTTCGCCTTCGTACTTATGTAATTCTAAAATATACTGTACTTACACCATGGAGGTTTCATATCATAAAATATGTTAAATCTAATTTATATGGAAGAAAACAATTGTCAAAATGTCAACAGCGAATCACAGCTGTACTAAGGAATTGACGATGTCATCGTTTATTAATATGTTTAAGTGTGCGTGTATGTCAAACGCATGGTAGTGTGTGCGGATTTTCATACAAACTTTCACCCCCATTTCACCACTTTAGGAGTTGAATTTCCAAAAATCCTTTCTCAGTGCTCGTCTACAGTGCAAAAAGTACCAGCATGCAAACTTTCAGGGATCTAGCTCCTGTAGTTTCGGCTGTGCTGGAACCTATAGGCTAGAGTATGACCGTTCGACTGCTAAGTCAAAGGTCTCGAGTTCGAACCCAAGGCACGCACCTCTGACTTTTCGAAGTCATGTGCGTATTAAATAGTTAATTATCACGCGCTTCAACGGTGAAGAAAAACTTCGTGAGGAAACCAGCATGCCTGAGAGATTTTCTCGATGTCGTGTGAATTCTGCCAACCCATTATACTGTCCCACTGCTGGGCACGGGTCTCCTCTCAGAATGAGAGGGATTAGGCTATATACAACAGTCCATCACGCTGGCCCATTGCGGGCGTGAAGACTTCACATGCCGTGGAGAAAATCTGTCAGGCCTCCAGGTTTCCTCACGATGTTTTCCTTTAGGTACCGTTTAAGCGAATTATAATCATTGTAAAGGTGTGTGCCTTGGATTCGAACTCGACACTGGATTTGGAAAGTCCAATGGGCACATCCCCAAGGCTATTATTGATATTTGGGTAAAATACTCATCGCAGTTCTACCCAAATTGAGCACTAGATGTTAATATGATCTCTGTACAAATGTAAGACTAATTTATAAGATTGTGATTGTCAAATTGGAAGATACCTAATTATTGTAATTCATGTTGTTTTCTTGGCACAAGATTAAGGAGCTGGTGGGACATTGACCTGGGTGACCTTGAGAGAAGATTTTGTTTGTGAACAGCCAAAGTAATAATGAAAAATGAGAGTATTTAAATGATTACTGATGAAATATCTATAGCTAATTCAAATGGAGTTTCATTGAGTAAATCCCTGGTTAGAGGCTCTTAGTCTATCAATTTTCGGATATTTTTCGCTAGGTACCCCCACTTGTGGAGTACCTACCTGTGGTCGGGGGACGCTGTGTATAGACTATATATGAATCCGGGGTAGGTTAGGAAGAAATTTTCAGAAAAATGGGCGAAAATCTATGTCACAATTTTTGTGAAATTTATTCATGTTATCCGGTTTAAGTTGAGTTTTCTAACGCGTCATCGCCACACAAGGACCTTTTTACCACAGTGGCCATCAGATCCACGAGATATGAGGACCTTATGCTTCCATCTTTTCGTGATATGTTCACGCGATCAAAACGACACTTGTCTAGGAGCTGATCGGTTGCCAAAATGCACGTAAATTAGTGCAGGCCACGACGTGTGAATGTCATTCGTAAGTGTAACTTGCCAGCGTATCGCCAATGTAATTTATTTGGTGATATGGTCTCATGGCTCATTGGTATCGACGTGGCAACTGCTCACCTTGCTAACTATAAAACGTGACCAAATCTTTTATAGAATGACAACACTAGTTTACAAAGAAAAAACCCAGGGGTGAGGCACATCATTTCTTGTAGATTTTCTGATGCTAAATCTATATCTGGCAACAGAATAATTCTAGGACGTCAAAATTTGGAGATATACAAATCTCAAAGTACTAAAAACACTGTTTTTGGTGATATTAGAAATCATATTTCGAGGAGAGTAAATTTTTATGGTAATTTCTAACTAAAGCATAATTTAGTATTACTCTTCTCCTTTCAAATCCATTTTAGTTTGCTTCGCTACGAGTTTTTTTTCTCAATATATACTATTTCATTTTCATAATGTAGTCCATTAGTACTAAAATTAAAAATAATAATACAGGTAATATAGAAGTGCTGTAGCTAAAAATTTACATCTTGAGAATAAAAACTGGTAGCGAAGCAAACCAAAACGGATTTGAAAGAAGAAGAGAAGTACTAAAAGATGCTTTAGTTAGAAATGACCGTAAAAAATTTCTGTCTTTTGAAAAAAATACTTCAAATATCGTCAAAAACCGTGTTTTTAGCACTTTGAGATTGGTATATCTTTAAATTCTGACGTCATAGAGCAATTCTGTTGCAGGATTTATATTAATCGTTAAAAAATCTACAAGAAATGACGTGTCTCACCCTTGGGGCAAAAAAAAAATATTTTTTATAAACTACTGTAATAGACTAGTGTGAGGCATTTTTATTGTATTTAACATTAACGTATGCTAAAAATATTAATGATAAATTTCACATACACATATTATCACGCTTGTATTTCTTAAACGGTAAGGGAGAGGTGTACTTATGTACACGCACAGTTCGCCGGTATGATTAGGTACTAATTCTGAGTTACTATCGAGAATTTCATAGCAAAACCCAATAACACTGCTCGACCTGAGAATCGAACCGAGGATTTCTAGCATAGCAGTCTCGCTTAGGACCAGTCGAATATTGAGGCAGTTAAATACATTTCAGTGATAGAAAAATTCAACCTCAGGCAGGAGTCGAACCTGCGCCACAGAATAGATAATACTGACTCCACCCTTTGTCCTCCTGATTCGCATACTGAATGATTTAGCTAACTAAGCTACCGAGATCACCACTTATGATGTCGAATTCATCTTCCAAATTGATCTTAAGGTAATTTCGGCAACATCTTTTGATGACAAGCGGCAACCGCAGCAGATAGACGCCAGCAACAACAGTGATATCACTCACCCGCACGTTGTCATTTTAAGACCTCAGTTGTCCAGTAATTTCAATGGCTACATTGCCCAAACAGGAACACAATGATGTTAGAACATTATTTGATGAGCAGCAGAATATTTGGCAATGTGAGATAAACTCAACAATCCTCCACTGCTGAGTCTTTTTTATGGAATAGAAGGCAAATAAGCAGATGGATCGCCATATGGTAAGCGATTGCCTCGCCCATGGACACCCGCAACACCAAAGTAGTCACAAGTGCGTTGCCGGTCTTTTAAAAGGGGATTGGGTCTCAATCCTCATTCACTCGACGAAACACAAAGTAAGCGTTGTTTCACGCTGGATATCTTGGCCTTGGTATCACTCCGGTCGAGCCGGCCCATTCGTACAGAAGCATGGCTCTCCCACATTAAAACTGTATAAATATATGGAAATAAAAGTGCAACAGCATCCATGGTCACGGTTAGACTGTCAGCACAGTCTACCGATAAAGGATCCGAAACGTCGGGAATTAAATAATGTCAATATTTAACTATATAATGTCATTGATTACACGCTATAAAATCCGTAAAATTTGTTTTATTTCAGTGTCTAATATTCGCGTGTGTCAGAAACCAGTATGTATAATTGTATGTTGTTGTCCACGAGAATCGATAATACGACCCAATTCTAATATTATTAATAATTATTTTAACACGGCAAACATACACTGGAACTTATTGTTCATAATAATTGCAATATCTACAATAATATTATTTATATACTTCGTTAGTTTGTACCATATTAACAACGATAGGGCCACCTACATTGATAAAGTAATAAATAATATAATTTTGCAGAAATAATAACGATTGTTGAATCAATATTACTTGCGGTGAAGTGTTTTTAGTTTAATCGAAGGATAAATTAAATTGTAGTGTTGACATTAAGTTTATAGATAATTCGAGAACTTTTAGTCGCGTCAGGTAAATGATTTTACACAACCTTCACGCCTGTATTTCCCGAAGGGTTAGGCAGAGGTATACTAATGTACACCCACAGTTCGCCGGCATGTTTAGGTCCCTAATAGGGGCTGAACCTATTGCCATTACCCAAAACCTTTTACTCAGCAGTCGCACTTACGACCAAAGACTTAGACCTTAGACTAATGAAGCAGTTTTTAAATCCTATTTCCATCTCAACAATAATACTAATCACCCACAGAAATGGTTTTAATGACAGGTTGACATTGAAGTAGACATTTGCCAATTTAATAAACTGGAAGTAAGAAAAAATATAAAGAAAAATCAACATAGTAGCAAGACCGCTGTGCCATCAATAAATTATCGGTAGGTAACATTAATAAGAGACAATGCGACATAAATAGCACTTAACATTGTTTACTATCGGCAGTAGGTCGCTACTCGCACAGGAAACACACACACAAGCAAAACACAATAAATTAATTACTACACACGTACACATCGTAATTATAATACCTACTTCCCGAGTGTTATCACGGTGTTAATAATTATTTGTTTCTAGTTCAAACTATAGATAAGAGGGAGCACAGACGGTACGACAGACTTTTGTACAACGAGAATCGATGATCGAAAATGTAATCGATATTCTTTTTTCCAGATAGTTGCTTGTGTTGCTTAAAATTTTCTTTAGGTTCCAGGTAAATGTATATTACCGAACGTATGTTAAAGATTTTGCTTGTCTTTTTTTTAATAATTTTAGTTTTATTTCATACCAGCTGTTTCCCGCGGTTTCACACGTATCCCTAAACAGTTATGAGACAAAAAGTTGCCTATGTTGCCTCCAAGGTCTAATCTATACTACTATACTTACCAAAATTAATCAAGATAAGTTCAACCAGTTAGGTGTGACGTAAACGTAAACGTAAAAAACAGAAAGACAGACAGAGTTACTTTCATATTTATAATATTAGTATGGATTAGGAAGTTTATCCGACAAAAATGTCGGCTGTCAATCAGTCGCTCGTCTGCGGTTAATCTAATATTATATTACTCTTAAATTGATGTTGTTGAATTAATGTAACCGCACAGCGGAAGTCATGATTAAATCTGTTTGGTTGTATTTTTAGGTGTTTTTTAACGCTTATCTTGTTGACATTATTTATAAAAACAATTGAAGCACTTACCTATTTATAACGTGGAAAAGCAGCGTGCCAGCGAATGTAATGTATAACTATCACTTAATAGGTGGTAATTTTCAGTTTGACAATAAATGAAAAAAATAAAAAAATCCACATAAGTTCCATTTATGACGTTATAGATGCTGTAAAGGATCCGAAACGTCGGAAATTTTATTATATCAATACAACGCGATAAAATCCGTAAAAATTAGTTTTATTTCTATGTCTAATATTCGCGTAAGTGTCAGAAACCAGTCAGACAGACAGAGTTCTTATCGTATTTATAGTATGTCTAAGTTGTAACTATATCGATCAAACGATCTGCAAGATTATGTTGCGCTGAACCGGCTGACCAATCTTCGCTCATCTCGAACCATCTCAGCCTTGGAAAATGTGTCAGAAAGTCGGTCCCGGTTGTCGTACGAAGGCCTCTGACAATCGTTGGCGGTAGTGAGAAGCTTGAAAGCCAGTTTATCGTTAGGATAGTGATGTCCTACCATTCTCATCCTACATTTCTATAGAGCAATGTATGGCAAGTGCGATTTTTTGTTAGTATGAGACCGACATACCCTGACGCCTCCCCAGGTTACAGACGATCCATGAAGATTATCCGCACCCGAAAAAAAGGTGTATAACTCTGTCTAGCCCTTTATTCAATAGGGCGTAATGTTATGTATGTGTGTGTAGTTTTATTAATAGAAAATAACATCTGTGTCTATAGGAAGTATTTCAGGAAGTGACTATTATATACAATAGCCATGGCTTCAGGCTTCCTTCACCGCTGTTGCTAAGCAACCCACTTCCGCCCACAGCTACCACGGGCTGTTTTGATTTCCTTGTATGACACTACGCATACAAATATATATAGGTAACGTATAACAATCATTAAGGATAATCATTGATATGACCGCATGAGCTCTTAAATGGTCATGTTTGAGCAAATAGGTAAAGATATTATTACTGAGCTTTATATTAACAATAGTGTTATATTTAATGCTAAGAGGTAAGATTGGAGCCAAATAAAAAAAAATATAATTTTGAAAAAATATTATCCTATAATATCGGCGAGCTGTGGTGGCGGAGCCTCTGCGTAACCCTTTGGAGAATATAGGCGTGATGTTATGTTGGATTAGAACTGTCTTATTAATATAGTGGTCGTAACCGTGACTGCTACGCTAAAGGTCCTAGGTTCGATCCGATGGAACAAAGTGTTATTGGGTTTTTCTATAAAATTCTCAGTAGCAGCTCGGAGTTTCGTTTGTGCCTGGCTAATAGCAATAGGCTCATCCTCTATTATCCCCATTAAAGCCATTCACACACACACACCTCTACCTAAGCATTTGATTATAATTATTTATTGATTAGCTTCACAACACAAGTTTTTTTTTTAATCTTCTTATTTCACATTAACACAAATCTCACATTTATCGCACACTGAAGATGCTTTTCCAACATTAGGTCTACTGGACATCATTACTTTTTTTCCATTTAATAATATTATAATCTCACAGAACATCCAAACCCGCTTACACATTTTAAGCAAACCGTCCGGAACCAGCCTATAGCCATTCGTAACGCCATAACTACCAGTCACGCGTACCATGAAGCTAAAGGGAGCTCTTAAAGCTGCTAGCACACCGAGTGACGATCGCTACAGTTCATTATCTACAGTTCATTGTGAAATCATGAATGTAATTAATTCAGAACGGATTAAAAAATTTGAAAGCTATACATCATTTTGTACGTTTGCTTACGTGCATACTTCGGGGCTAGATGTATTTAGGTATTTCAAAGTGAATGAAAGACGATTAACGGAAGGAATTTATAAGGCGAATGTCAACGGCAGCGTCAGTAGAGGTCGCCCTAGAAGGACATACGATCTTATTGGCGAAATCCTTCAAAAAGGTCAGGTGCGTAGCACTCGCAACCGGCGTGTATGTATGAGAAGATGTATGAATGTGGAAGAAGCAAAAGAAGTATGCAAAAATCGTAGTAAGTGGCGGTCTGTTGTTTCTGTCTACCCCTGTGGGAGAAAGGCGTGAGTTTATAATGTAAAAAACCACAACTTAGTTACATAATTACCATAATAATTATCAACCGGAGTACGTGCACTGCTGAACTAAAGCGACCACATAAAATATGTTAATTTTTTTATTATTTTGTTACCGCATTTCGCAGCATCGCATCCCTCGCTCTCAGTGTAACAGCCGCCTTAGCAAGATTGTCTCAGCTAAACGACTCTAACCAATACTTATGAAATATCACAAGGTTACCATGTTCTGGAGGCTTGCGGGGGATGGGGGACAAATGGAGCGTTGTTTGTACTCCACTTTGGGGATTACTTAATAATTAATTGGAAACGTAAGTGGAGGAAACAGGGGAAAGTGAAATCTATTTGCTGAAGCTTTTTTGGGTAAAAAAATGGTAGGTACGGAATGTTTGGATATAACTTATAATGTGGGTCATCTGGACATTTTGGCAAACTGTTTAATGGCCCATTTATTGTGTGACTAATGCAGCCCCATCGATTAGACGAATTCGTGTCTTGAAATCGGTCTGGATGTTGCATGTGAGAATTCCTATTTGTAAACCACCCAAGAAATAATAGAATAAAATCCTGTGCAACGTTCTAATAATACATGCCTATTTAAAGAAAGTTACAGGTGTTCATCAGAAAGGTTTGCTCGATGGACCATTACGTCGAAGTCTGCTGTAAAATACCTTGATGTGTTTTTCGACGTGTACGCGTGAGAGCCAGTTCCCCCTCTCGGATGCTGTGGCTCTGGTAGTCTGCTATCCATAAGGGCTTCTATGGTTCCGCAATTCATCAGCAACTCCTCTGGTGTTACCGTGTTATACTCTCCGTCTGGGCGACGATGATTACTTACGATGATTACTGACGAAGTACTTTTCTTTTAAGAGTTTGTCTGTTCGATTACCGACATAAACAATAAAAAAAAACAAAGTAACTTCCATCTTATCGTTAACCTTAATTACTCCAGCAAGCTAAGACAGATATCCTATTACAAAGTAAACCAAACAAAACATCCTCACATTTTGTAATTGGTAACAAAAGTCTAAATATAGAACAGAGGAGTAATGGAGACTACACACCACACCAGAGTGAAACAGACAGCAATAGTGTAGAATTACTATTGTATAAAGATAACCAAAACAATTGGATTACTTACCCAATCGTGACGTGTTGTTTGTTGACTCCTATTTCGCGTATTATGAAGAAACTGTGGCCATATCTCTGTCCTTAAAAGACGCTTATAAAGCCCCGTTTTTGAGCGAAATAAGCGGTTTATGTTAACTAAGGGAGCAATGCAGTGTCAGCCTTGTTTGTATCCGCTTGGGTTTTTGAAAACCATGTCATGTTTTTGCCTTTTTTATGGGATAGGGGGACAAACGAGCAGACGGACCGCATGATGGTAAGCGATTACCGCCGCCCATGGACACCCGCAACACCAGAGGAGTCACAAGTGCGTTGCCCGCCTTTTAAAACTGGATTGGGCCTCCGGTAACCTCACTCACTCGGCGAAACACAACGTAAGCGTTGTTTGACGCCGGTTTTCTGTGAGGCCGTGGTATCACTCCGGTCGAGCCGGCCCATTCGTGCCGAAGCATGGCTCTTCCACGTTAAAATTTTGTCGGCTGTGTTATCCTGATATATATAAGGTGTTTTTTTATGGGATAGGAGGGCAAACGAGCAGACCGATCGCCTGATTGTAAGCGATTACCGCCGCCCATGGACACCCGCAACACCAGAGGAGTCACAAGTGCGTTGTCCGCCTTTTAAAAGGGGATTGGGCTTCCGGTAACCTCACTCACTCGGCGAAACACAACGTAAGCGTTGTTTGACGCCGGTTTTCTGACATTTTACCGCTAAGCCTTAATGTGCTAAAGTTATGTAGTCAGTGAAATTACTAGACAAATGAGACATAAAAACTGAGGTTTGAAGATGACAACGCGCGAGTAATACCACTACTATTGAAGGGGTCTATAATAGCTGCCACTTAATATCAGGTGGCGTACGCTTGTTTGTGATTTTAGTACATCGAAAAATTACTTTTCGTCTAGTCTTTTAAATTTGTAATTTCACAAATAGCGCTACAACGTAGATAATTTTTCATAACATATTGTACCTACACACATTTTATCACTTATGAGCGAGCTGCAGGTATACTTTTACTCCTCTTCCTAAATTCAGAGAACAATATAAGTTCCTCAAATTTAGTAAAATGCAGTTATGTATTCAAACATAATTATCCTGTAATGGAACCCTAACACTAAATTGAAATATCAGTATGTCCAGGATATTGTCTCAATATCCTCAATTTGCATAAAGATCCAATTCTTGTTAGACCGAAATGCATTAACCATTCTTCATCCCTTTCCCTCTTCCCAATTTCTCCATCCCAATCTCTTTCTAACGAATGATGTCCCTTCATTAATGCAAATGCCGGTGGACTATAACTCATGCAAGTAAATCCTAACGTAACTTAATAAAAGGCCTTTCCCCACTGGCTGCAATACGTTACTGGCTGACAAGCGCGCCTGCCTTCTCAATTTATAGCTTAACGCATCGATGGACAGCGTCCTGTGTTCGCAGTTGTGAAATATTAAAGACGTAGGATTTATAATTCTTGTAAGTTGTCCTTTTGACCCGGTTTCACTTGTAGTGTCCATGTAATGGAAATGTATCGAATGGGCTACAACAAGGGGTTGAAAGGTAACAGCTGATTTATGGTCATCCTATGTTACTTACATGTCGCATTGTGTTTTGTTGAAATGTTGAATCTATAGGGGAAGAAATCTGTAAACTTATGTACACAAAGAAAAACAAACTTAGAGTACTTGGAAACGTTACTTGAAACGGAAATTAAGTAAGTACTTGTACGTGGACCGATAGCAATGGTTTTCAATTGTGTTTGTAATTCTGTTATTAAATAAATTAAACAAGAAAAGTTAGAAACATTCATCTGACATTTTTTACTCGCCAATATTTCTATAACATATCACGCTGGTACCCTGGGGAGTTTATTAGAAATGCAATGATATAGGTACTTCCACAGTTCATTTTCACATACTTTCAATATTATATGCATTTCTAGGTTCATTCACAGTTTGCTTGTAATTTATTCAGGTCCCACATAATAGGCGGCCAGTATACATGGGAGAGAATCTCCTACTAGAAAAAATCAATATCACTTTGCATGACTTGAAAATTGAACCCAGCATCTTACCAGCCACACTTACGGTCAATAAAAAAGGCTGAGGATAATGATAATCTGTCATTAAGGACCCTCGTTACAACTATTTTATTGCAACAGTAATACCCATCGCTGCGTCGACAAGTATCATCAATATTAAATGTAATTATTTACCTTCTTCAGTTCAAAGGGAAACCATAATATTTTCGATAAAGATAACAAATTATCGTCAAGCCAAGGCAATGCCTTTTACAGACACTCCTACGTGCAAAATAAAGATCTACATTCATGGCGCGACAATGACTGTGAGCTTTATTAAGCCCAGACCGTAGGGCAAGGGAAGCAAAGTGCGGTCTAGTAGCAGTATCGGTCTAGTCGGTACTAGGCTGGTACACCATATCGCCAGCGGGGCTAACATGCGTACCGCGACATAAATTTGTCGTTACATTAGCAACGACAAAATTATTTTGTGGCGCACATGTTGGTTCCCACCCCAGAAAAAGAGGTTCGCGGGGATATAATCTATTATTAGTAAGCTTAGCATTACTTTCACCAACCCATGCCCATAGTTTTATCTTATATTTCTACTCATTAAAAAAATAGCACTGTGCCAAATAGCGTCAGTTTCAGGTAAATCAGCATTACAATTTTTTTTTAAAAAAAAAAGCTTACTAGGAAAGGGAGTCGCACATTACTAGTATTCTTGTTAACCCCTCGTGCTACCTGCGTGAGTAACTAGCATTTAGCTTATGCTTGTGTTACCAGTGGGTTCACCTCGATAGTGCAATGGGTGGTTTTAAACCGACAACCACATGATCGCAAGTCCGACGCCCCAGCCATTAGGCTACCGCCGTTTCTAAATGTCATGTTTTATTTATTGGTGGAATTAATGAAAATTATTCTATAAATTTTAATTCATAAATGAAATCTGGACTTTATCCAACAATAGATGGTATCTGAAATAAACATTATTTTAATTATTTAAAATTGATGCTAAAATGCCAAACTCGTACTTTTAAAATAATACTGAACATCACTTCCGACCAACTCTTCGTAGAAACAGAGCTATATACATAAGTAAGCTTTCTTATGGAGTTTAAACGCCTAGTGAATAGACAGCTTTATAGGTATTTCCAAATGACCTTAGTTCCCAAGAGGTCAGTTATAATAATACCGTAGTAAACATTATATTAATATATTATTGTGTTTTAAACATATCGGATTTTAACGTTGAGTTATGGATCATAAACATTTCTTTAATTAGTTTTCGTATTTATGCATTGAAGTGTTATTTTGGATAATGTTGCCATTCTGTTTCCTTGCTTTTTTAAAGTGAAGTGAACAATTTGAATTTAAGTAGGTACTTAAAATTGTAAAAAATAAGGCATAATAAGTTTGTACAAAGGAAGTCAATAAAATCTATTATTTAAGTTTTTGTTTTGTTTGTAGTCTTCGTTATCTATTTATACTAGCGAAAACGTGGTGATCTAATATTTTCCAATTCTGTGGGAATTTCCCATAATAATTTAATGATAATTTCCCACGTAACTAACTTAGGTACGTAAAAATTCATGCTTTTAGACCTGTGTTTAAGCAGTGCGTTTTTTATCAGTCAATATTAGGGATTTAATGCGTAGATAATGAACTCATTTGAACTGAGTCTAGTCGAGAACTAATGTGTAGAGCTTTAAGCTCTACACATTAGTTCTCGAGGACGTCGAACGAGGACGAGGACTCAGTTCAAAGTTCAGCTCACTCATGCTACAATCATCAAGATTGCTGGATTCTGCAGACACCTTCCATCACCATCTACGGGCGGAGGAAATCTTTCGGGCATACTTATGTAATTTCACGATACTCCTCACAATACTTTCCTTAACCATTTAAGGGATTGATAATTGGTCTCAGCTATGTGAATAACAAGAGGAGGAGGGAGAGAAGCTGATGATAATGACGAAAAATCTGCCAAACACCAAGGTGAATTAAGTATGATATATTTTTATTCAGATAAAACAAACCGAGATCTATTTACCATGGACCTAAAGAAAAATACGTGAACCAACCCATACAGTGTAGAACACGCTTTAAACATAATTTTCATCATCAATACGCACATTATTTTGAAAAGTCACAGGTGCCTTGGATTTGAACCCGAGACCTATGACTTGGCAGGCCATGGCATATCACTGCAAATTGGACTACCGTTTATAAATAAGTTTGAATACAATCAACTTATAATAAACATGCTTACATAACCGTTTGCATGACCATTATGTATATTATGTATGAGTGGGTTATGCAAACAACATTACAGAAAACAATCAGAATATCCACCCAAAGTGACACTGGCTTGCAGATATTTTTACAATGACCACACTTTGATAAAACAAATCAACCAAACATTCGTTTTATATCATTAGTTATATATATTGTATTTTGCAAGTGTCCTAGGGGTCCGGCGGAGCTTGAAGTGCCCACAAAAACGTAATACCAAAATAAATAAGCTTACGTGGGAGAGCCATGCTTCGGCAGGAATAGCCCGGCTCGACCGGAGTGATACCCCGGCCTCACAGAAAACCGGCGTCAAACAACGCTTACGTTGTGTTTCGCCGAGTGAGTGAGGCTACCGGAGGTCCAATCCCCTTTTAAAAGGTCGGCACTTGTGACTCCTATGGTGTTGCGGGTGTCCATGGGCGGCGGTAATCGCTTACCATCAGGCGATCCGTCTGTTCGTTTGCCCTCCTATCCTAAAAAAAAAATCGTAATGCAGACAATATTCTATCAAATTATGTTAATATTCGGATTTGGATACAGTTAATCTAGATTCCTACGGTACTATTTCGCCTACTACTACTTCACTGGAAACGAAACCTACCATAAAAATGTTAAGCATTCCCGTCATCATATAAACCAAAAGAGGTCCACTGCTGAACAAAGGCCTCACCAAGGTTGCAAGGATCCGTAATATTTTTCATTATAAAAAGCCAAAAAATTATAGTTAAGATAGCTTATTAAGTATGACCATTTGACTACCAAAAAAAGATCTCGAGTTTGAATCCAAGGCACGAACTTCTGACTTTTCAATGTCATATGCGCGTTAATAGTTAATTATCACGCGCTTAAATGCTAAAGGAAAAACATGGTGAGGAAACCTGCATGTCTGATAATGCCGAATCAACTTAATTTATATTTTATTTATCTACCTAACCTTCTATGTTTCTTGTGTGATGTGTACCTACAATGACATCGGTGTTCATTTCAAGGTGATCCGATGATGAAGTGATTTTGTAAGCGATCACTTATGTCTTGTCGGGCATATACGGGTGGGGAACGCCCTTTTAGTGTAAGGGGATCGGCAGAGCATCAAGTTCAAGTCATGTGTCACATTTAAATATATTTATATTAGATTTTGTTACTAATTTTAGTTCAATCTACATAACTGAATAGCCGCCTTTACGAAGATAATTTACCCAAAAAATCTGTAATAGAAAATGTAACAGAATCATGTAAAATTTATTTTGCGTCCCTGTTCTCGTTCCAGAATAAAAAACCTAAAATATAAAATTCTTCAAAGTTTAGTCTGTAGTTTTGATGATTGAGGAATAAATATTCAAAAACTTAAATGGTGACACTGACCTCAAATAACGACTAGCTATTTAAAAAGAAATTATCACCTATCCACAATTATTTTCAATTAACCTTGAAAATCTACCAATCTACTGTAAGCCCTCTATTACACAGCTCTATTAATCAATCAAGATATTACATCATAATTATGTACCTATTTATTAAGTAATACAGAATCGAGTTTCAGTTCAACGAACTAGAATTGCACACTTTGCAAACGACAATAAATTAAAAGTCCAAGGTTTTAGCATAACTGTAGTTAATCTAGGTCGGAAATGAGACCTAAACATTGCATTAGGCAACTGTAGGTAAACAACGTGGTTGGATCAGAATAATATAAACATATCCATTCCTTCTGTCAAAAGGGCCTAAGCGACAGTTGTGTTTTGTTATGTACGGAATAATTTAGGTCTTACTGTCTCTTTCTAATGAAACTCAAGAGACAAGGATAGATGAAATTTAAATTCCTGTCAAATGAGTTCACTTGCCGTCTGTATAAATCCCAGCTGTCATACAAATACCCCGAAAATCCCGACAGCCTATCGATTATTAAGATATCGTTTTTATTCGGCGTATCGACTCGTAAGTCCGAAGATTTTCCGCAGTACAAAAAAAACAAGACGAAAGAGATGATGAAAGAGTGAGTGAGTAGATTATAGATGATGAAAGAGTGTGATGATGAACGAGTGTTATTAAATTCAAATTAGTTTAGTGTGAAATGCCATAGAATTAGCACCAACAATACTACTGCTGGTGCTAACGTCGTTTTAGTCACAAGATGTCGGTAGGTTTACAAATGAAATGAGTTATGTATTTATTGTTTTACTGAGTAAATAATGCTGGTGGAGTTATGGTTTATTATGTAAACAAGAGTATAACAAAAACCAATATTATTTGCGATTCCTGAAAACTGGCGTGTTGGGTTAGTGTGTGTCAGTGAAATCTGAGCGTCAAAGTGGGGAATAGAGGGTAAAAATGAATAGATGCGACAAATTAAAATATATGATTCTATATTCTATATTATAATGAATGAAAGATTAACGAAAGGAATTTATATGGCGAATGTGAGCGGCAGCGTCGGTAGAGGTCGCTCGAGAAGGACATACGCCGATCTTATTGGCGAAATCCTTCAAAAAGAAATGAGAAGATGTATGAATGTGGAAGAAGCAAAAGAAGTATGCAAGAATCGTAGCAAGTGGCGATCTATAGTTTCTGCTTACCCCTGTGGGAGAAAGGCGTGAGTGTATGTATGTTAGATTCTACATGTAACAAAGAAAATTCAGAACACGTGATTAAGGAAAATAACTATGCGTGTTTAGTATTATATAGAGACTGTACAGCGTCTTGTGCGCCTCAGCTGCTACTTATTTCGAGAATAGAAAAAATAAATTAATGATAGTAGGTAAGTGCAAAGCGTTAATTAATACATAATAAATCTTAGCTTGGGTGTCAGAGTTCAACATCTATGTAAATTGTAAACTGATTGACAATAAACAATAAACAATAAACAATACTTCACGTAGTAACTATCTGCATAATGAATTTGCGCCTCGCGAATATTTTGATAATTGAGTTTGCACCATTAAGGGTCCGGCGGAGCTTGAGTTGCCCACAAAAACGTAATACCGAAATAAATCGTAATCCAGACAATATCCCAACAAATTATGTTATTATTCGGATTTGGATACCGTTAATCTAGGTTCCTACGGTACTACTTCGTCTACTACTACTTCACTGGAAATAAAAGACCGGAAAATCGTTTCAAACTTGGTAAAGTTATCAAAATTTGTATTCGCTTAAATTTATTTCCGGTGAAGTATTTTGGATGAAATGCAAGAGTAGGATTAAGGATAAAAAATAGGATATTTTTTTACAATTTAGATCATAGAAATAACTTTTAAAAATGAATAAGTGATAGCTACTGTACCACCCATTTCAATTTGTCAAATCAATCTTAGCAGTCCAAGATTTTTAAAATGTATTTTTTTTTTTAAACGTTTCCCCACACTAGGATTTTCTCCTGTATCGTGGGTGCGTTTACAAACATAAATTCTCACATACACAAACGCCCAGACCCGGAACAACTACCTGTAGATCATACAAATATTTGCTCCGTGTGGGGATCGAACCCACAACACGTGGCGCAGAAGCCGATCGCTCAACCGCTACGCCAATCGTGTCGTCATCTGTGTCATCTGTCATCTGTTTCTTTAATGAGTACATTTATCAGTAATACAAGTATTAGAACGATAGAAGTACAATTATTTTTTTATTGTATTGGTATTAAGGCACGCTAAACATGCTAGGGATTTGACAATGTGAATTTAACGCGATAGAATCCATAAAGTGGTTTTGTTCAAATACGTCCATTATCCAATATTCACGACATAAATAGCGAAAGAAACATTCGGTCTCAGACAGAATTAAGACGTAGAATGTAGACGAGATTTGACATCACAGGCTGTGGTGTCGGTAGCTTAATCGGCTAAAGCTTCCGGTACGTAGTTTCGAACCCTACCGGAGATCGAATTTTTCTTTCAATAGCAGTATTTACCGCGTTACTTTTGAAAAAGAGCTCTTTATATCAAAGCAATGTTTTTATTGGTTATGTCGGCAAACGAAGTCACGAGCTACCTGTTGGTATTTAGTCATGGACACCTGCAAAACAGAGGAGTTGGTGATGCGTTGCCGACCTTTAAGAACCCCTACGGACTGCAGACTGCCAGAGCCGCAGAAACCAAGGAGGAACTGGCTCAAAACGCACAACAAGGTGCTTTACGACGGACTCCGACGTAAGGGTAGTCGCCAGCGAATCAGACCCAGGTCCTACCACCGAACATTGTCCCAAAAAAAACGTAAAACCATCTCTTAGCAACAACCTCAAACGAAGCCTGTCTATCGTATCCTTTATTTTCTAATCTTTCCCGAAACACTAAAAAGCCTATCGTTTCGTTTCCATGCAACGCTTTAGCCAAATAGCCAACAAAGCGAGGCTATATAGGGCTATCGGCTAAAAGCTTTCCCGTAGTAACAATATCAATCATAGGTGCTTCCTCCCGTTACCATGGTAACGAGTACCTTAGGGTAGGAACATACGGTCGTTTGCACAACTGTAATATAGAGGGGGTTATGTTTTTGGGTTGTGTCTTTCTATGCTGATATAGGTACCATTTTTAGGCGTCATTTTTTGTTCCGGCCTGTTTTTTTATTTTAGTATTATTGTTTAAGGAGTTACAAAATTATTTTTTTCCTTTATATTTTTGTATTCGCTCCTTACAACTGAATGTGGATAGATTGTATCAAAACTGTTATTTTAATTTCTTGAATTTGAAATAAATATGGTTTTATTTGTTTCTAAATCATTATTTTGTCCCTAAAAATATTGAAGAATTTTATATATCTATAAAAACATAACCCAAAAAAAATCATTTAAATTCTATGCGTAAGTTTAAAAGTCGTGCTTGCAACCATATCTAACAAAACAAATAAAGCCATAATTTCAATTAGATACAGTGGCCATTATGCATTATATCTGTTGTAATATTAATATATAGGTAGGTAATATATACACTGTGCCTAATTCGCCGCGCCTCCGAGCCGATGTAGTGGAAATATTCGGGAGCCATACAGCTGATTTATTGCTACCCTCCCAAATAATATCCGTGAGGAGCATAGGTCGCTAGTGATGTGGCAAAATTAAGTGCTTTTGGGAAGTGTTGAGGAAGATTTCTGATAAGTATTTCGTTTTGCTATCGAATTTAAATGTACGGCTATTTACTTTTGTGTTTGATTTTATTCTGTGAAGAGTGTCGTCGGTTATTTTATTACCGTAGGCACTTAATTACCAAACGTGCTACTGTTACCTACCTATTTTGACTGAAAGTTAAAAAGTAAAATATTTTTTATACGTATTACCTATAGTACGAATTATATGAGATTATTAAGAAATTTTCTCAGGAGAGGAACAGGCTAAATTAAATACAAATAAATAAGGAGGTAAGGATACAATGCGAAAAAAATAAAAAAAATCTGTAAAAAATTCGTACAGTTCATTTATATTCATAGTTTATAACAGGAATAAATCAGCATAATTATATTATTTCCCTGATATCAGTGTCATGCTTAAGTTAAATAATTAAGTTACCGCGTACCTACTTACGCTTGCTTAGAAGTCAAATGAGGGGATTAGTTACTTTCCCCACCACAAAGTTACAGGAGGGTTGGAAATAACGAAGTTGCTTACCTAAGACTACCATTAAATTGAGTTACTTATTACTTAGGCTGCCATTAAATCCCGCGACAACGAATCCCGTAATTTCCGTATAATCCCGGAGTGGTACAACACTACGCTGCTTGTTTTCGCAACATTAAAAGTTCAATTGAACCTTAACAAATGTCGGGCCACGCCCTACATACGAAGGTAGTTTGCAATTAAATCGTTTAATGGTTTTATTTCAATATTTATGACATTATTAAAGGCGAGGAAAGTTTTTTTTTAATTGTGTGACATTTCTTAAATGGCGCAGTTCAAATGTCAGAGTCATAATGTGAGTTGATTACATGAGATTTAGTGGTTGGTTTTGACACTTAAAATTGCTTGCAAAGGTCCATAAGTTAGTTCAATGAAACTTTAAGAACTTTAGCCCAGTATTAATATTGACATTTTGATAATGTAATCAATAATCACACCACGTATTTTGATGGCTCATTGGCATCAGAAGTGATGGTATGACCGTTGGACTGCCAAGTCAAAGATCTCGAGTTCGAATCCAAGGCACAAACCTCTGGCTTTTTGAAGTCATGTGCGTATTAATATTTAATTATCACGCGCTTAAACGGTGAAGGAAAACATCGTGAGGAAACCTGCATGCCTGAGAGATGTTCTCGACGGTGTATGAAGTTTGCCAACCCGGACTAGGCCAGCGTGGTGGACTATAGCCTAATGCCTCCCATTCTGAGAGGAGACCCGTGCCCAGCAGTGGAAAAATGTAATGGGTTGATTACCTATTGGCATCTCATAAGGGGTGAGAATATAGCTGACTTGTTCGGTGGTAGGACCTTTTGGGGTCTTCTTCTTCATTCTCTTGGGAAACAGCTTTATGGTGTTTTAACTTTGCCCAGCTCCGTTAGTACTTCGTAGGGGCTCTTATGGCTCGGCAACGCATTATCTCCTTTGGTGTCGCAGGTTTTAATGAGCGGCGATGACTAACATCAGGTGGCTCTCGTCTGCACGTTTGTAGATATAATACACAACAGGCATAAACAGTAAAAAAATATATTTAATTTAAGAACTGCATCATTAGTCTGGTGATCCTAAGTCTGACTGCTACGCTAGAGGTCTTAGTTTCGATTGCCACGTCGAGCAAAGTGCTATTGGATTTTGAGATAAAATTCTCAATAGCAGCTCGGAGTTTGTATTTATACCCTGTTAATAGCAATTTGAGACAATCCTTGTTGGTATACTTCTTCATCCACGTGCATATATCTTGTGATACACACACATACACGCGTTGCAAGTAACAAAGTAGGTTTTACACAATTACGTAATAATTTGAGTTGCGAAAACGCTAAACAAGTACAAAATAATACACTTCAGAACATTTAAAATCAGGGTAACAACGAATCCAGTTCATCATGAACGGTATCGAGTGACATAAAGGTCAGCAGCGCTCGTGTTCGGTAGGTACCTGCGCCTGCGCAGCGCGGGGCTGTTGCAATACTAACCCATTACTTTATTGTTATATTTGGTTGCAGTTAAAGTACCAAACAACCTTTCCGTGGATTTACGAAACGTACTTGCCATTTGAACTTTAAGAAATTGATATATTTTTTTATGGAATAATAGATTTCATTTGAGAAATCTCATTTATCAACTATTACAATTTACTCCTGACAATCCAGCCACTGATAACCTAGTGGTATAATCATGAAATGCCAAATTGTTTTGAGTTCGAATCCAAGGCACACCTCTCTTCCCTATTAAGAAAATCAATCTAAAAGGCATGCTGGAGACATTGTCATCAAGACAGTATACCGTTAAGCTGCCGGTCGGTACACTGTTGAGATAAGTCGCATAATGTTTGGGCTCTAATGTACCGTAGTACCCCAATAGGGAGTCTATGCGTTCAGTAGAATCTGGGGATAATTCACTCATTTTTATAGAAAAAATCTGCCTCGCCGGTCTAATCTGCGGCTGCTGAACGTAAGGTACTGAGTTTCATTACCGGATCGGGCAAAATGTTATCAAATTTTATCCAAAAGAAAATTCTCAGTAGCAGCCGAGAGTTTGATTTGTCCATTATTAATGGACATGGGCCCAAAAATTTGTTAGAGAGTCGTTTATGTGTGCCTTTACCTAACCTTTTTTATTATTACGTGGGAGAGCCATGCTTCGGCAGGAATGGGCAGGTTTGACCGGAGTGATACCACCACGGCGTCACAGAAAACCGGCGTTAATCAACGCTTACGTTGTGTTTCGCTGAATGAGTGAGGTTACCGGAGAGGATCGGAAAAAACACTTTCTGCAATTTCATAAACTATGATTTCTTAAATGCACCAAATAATCATGTGGATTAAAATTAATTTCCTTCGTTTTTATAGAAAGAATGGGTAGTTAGATAGTAGTATAGAATAGTGATAGAGTTTTTTGTAAAACAATATTATATAATTGAAAATTTACCCATTTCTCACATGAGAGTTTTCTAATTTGTCACTCTTAGATATGTTCTAGGCAACAAAATTGATAGTTGATACAATAAATAAGTATTAGGTACATTATTATTAACATTAACTAATTATATTATCATCATAATTTAAAACACATATAAATGAATGCTTATAAAATCCTCAAGTTACCGTATACAAGAAAAAAAAAAACATTTTTACTTTATAAGAATTCTATTTTAGACGGGGGAAGTCCCAAGTCATCCCATCTCACGGCCACCCTACTCAGATAAGGGTATCTACCAACATCCCCCGGTTCATTAGTTCACTAACAACCAGTCGGTTTAAATTAACCATCTCGACTAACGGCCGCGACATCCAGCAGTAGTTCAGATCATTCAAGCAGATTGTGCAACATTAGGGATGAGGGGGGTAAATGACGTACTTAGGGGAGCTTTAGGTCATTTAGACTTGACTGATGATAATTACTTAATAAGGCCGCAAATTGTGGAAGAGAACTTATTGTACTATCACATCTGTATGTACAGAATGGTTAGGCAGTGGAGTACTCTGTCAGAGTCGTGGCGAATGTCACGAATCCCATGGCTGTGACTATAGAGAAAGCGAAGGCTAGTACGGTTTTTAGTCGGTACGAGTCCAAGTGGCGGACGATCCATGAGGATTTTCAGAGCTAGAAAAAAGAGGCAGTGGAGTACCTACTAATGTATTACCTCAATAACCTAGAGGTCATAAACGTAATTACTACGCAAGAAGTCTTGGCGTCGACTCTCAGGTCGAGCAAAATGTATTGAGTTTTTCTATGAAATTCTCAACAGCAGCCCGGAGTTTGAATTTATGCCTAGTTATCCACAGGCTCGCCTTCTATGACATGGTACCCAAAAAAATTAAGGCCAACCTCTGTCTACATCTTCTAAAATACAGGCTTGATAGTATTTTATGTTAATTTCGTTTTCTTAACTGCTCAGTTAGTGCTTAGGAAGTAAGTAGACCTTAATAGATAACCAAGTTACTAGACATCTTCCCTCTATCGTTGATAGGATTGATCTGCCGGGCCCCTGACTGTGGTAGCGTGAAAGCCGAGTCGCACCCGCTCGACGAATGTAAACCTTGTTACTGGTCGGGGAATATAGAAACGTGGATACGAATTATAAAGTACTTAGGTAGATATCTACTTACTTAAAAACATCGTTAATGTATTTTATTCATTCTCTCATACCATCATAACATAACATACCATCACGCCTGTGTTCCCCAAAGGGTTAGGCAGAGGCGTACTAATGTACACCCACTTTTCGCCGGTATGTTAAGGTCCCATGTAACAGGGGGCGAGCCTATTGCCATTAACCGGGCACAAATCCAGACTCCGAGCTGCTACTGAGAATTTCATAGAAAAGCCCAATAACACTTTGCTCGACCTGGGGATCGAACCCAGGACCTCTAGCGTAGCAGTCGCGCTTGGGACCACTAGACTAATGAGGCAGTCATTCTCTCAACATGCCTAAATTACCTACTCATTTAGGTACAAGTTAAGTACATTATTTTTTATGATTGATGTGTCTCGTAGGCAGTTTTCAAGTTCGTTTTCGAAAACAAGAAAGAAAGAAAGAAACAAAAATCATTTATTCAGCAATCGTTATTTCCTATAGTTATTTAGCTACTTACACACATTTGTAACACCATCTGATTTATTCAGGGCAAAAATAATTTATTTTTCGTAAAAACTCCGCCATATTTCAGCATCAAACATAACGTTCAAAGTTTGACATTTATTTGACGGTAATTGACAGCCTAACCCTTTACCGCCTGTAGATATTGTCTGTCATTCCTGCTCATCGAATCTACGTCAAAGGCAAATCAATCCGCAGTTGATGGGATAACCCGAGCCGCTGGCGATGGAATTCGTGATATAGTGGGAGACGGGAGCGGACGCGGATGCCAAAGTAGGTTTGAAAAAAATTACGTCATCGATTTTGTCGCGCTTGGCGTGTCTTCTCCTGAGACAACGACAAAGAACCAATCCCTAACTTGGGCATCTTACAAACACACAATATAATGGGCAAAAAAACACACACCGGACTTGAAACAAATTAAAGTCATTGAAATAAAACTACTTTTTACAGATTTTATCGCGTTGTATTAATATTATTTAATTCCCGACGTTTTGGATTCTTTACAGCATCCATGGTCACGGGTAAACCAATTAAAGTCCTCAAATATGTGCCTCTAGTGGAAATCGAACCCGCGACACGCGGCGCAAAGATAGTATCAATGTTGGACCTCAATCTATACGCCAAAGGTGCAGTACCTTCCAGTGCAATTTATAAAACCGCCCATCGGTTTTTGATAGAAAAAAAAAAATTAAAATCGCTTCCCGCACGCACCTTTCGCGGCATCCTTCCAATTTTCCACAAGGGCATCCCTGAATCCAATTGTAGTACAGGTAACTGAAATGTTCAATAACAACGTTCGGATATTGACGGAGCGGCGAAAATGGTGAAAATACATTACTTATTCATAAACACGTTATGACTGATTCCTTCGACCTCGGAATTGAATGACGTCAGTTATTGGGGTGTTAGGTTAGGTACTCAAATGAAGGCAAAATCCTTTTTTAATATTTATTTTTTTCATACTGACTTGAATGCCTTTAACCGAAAAACAAATCATGAACAGACTCGTAATGAACCTACTACTAGTTATCTGATCTACCCACAGGTAACGGATCTGTTTGTCTAGTGTCATACTTCATTTTAACAAAGTAAGATATCAAATCAAATCGGAATCAAAGTTTTTATATGAAAATGTTCCCAATATCTACTCTAGACCCATTTAAATATGTTTTTTTATACCACTAAGGTAGCAAACAAGCATACGGCCCGCCTGATGGTAAGCGGTTTCCGTAGCCTATGGACGCTTGCAACACCAGGGCTATCACTCGCGCATTGCCAACCCAGTAAATCAAAGAAGAATAGTTAGGAGACATGCTGCCATGCATGACAGCGGCGGTAACAAAACACCACCAGTCCCCCACACTGCCAACACAACGCTTCCTTGCGGAACTCTGGCGACCTTGCTCACCGTTAGGAACACAACATAGCACGGAGCTATTTTATTTGGCTACGATTTTCTGCAAGGCGAAGGTACTTCCCCAGTCGAGCAGCTCTAATTATGAGTGGAATTATTCGAATCCATTAAGCCCTACTTCTCTTAGATTTTTTTTTAGTTTAACACTAGTCTTGCACGCAATTGAAGAAAATACCATTTTGGACCTTATATACAACCGACTGAACACAGTATAGCTAACTATTTGACGCTGAAACTATTTAAATACCTATAAAAGGGTACGCTATTTATTGCATTAGATCAAACACAAAGCCCCATGGGTAATTTTTTGATAACGTACAAAATTCCCAGAACCATCTTCCCACACAGTAAATTTCCCATTACTGAAAGCCAAACTTTGCTGAAAGCGATGTACGAAAACAGGCGAGGCCTTCAGACAAACATCATGAAAGTTATTAACTACAGGCGGAAGTTTGTTGAAAAAAATTACTACGTGTTTCCTTCGCGTGTTCCCCGGACGTAACTGTGAGGCAATGGCGGACATAATAATGACTACACACCAAGATTTTATTTGAGGTAAAAAAGTATTTTGAATAGGTAATTTTTAAAAAATCACTCGTAATTCTTTTGGCCGGGAGTGCATCAGTAAAAATGTTAATCATATAACTTTTTCTTTTTCTCATTACATTTAAAAGTTTTTTTTGTGATAAAAGTCCAACCAATCCTGCAGCCCATTATCTTCTTAGAATATTATGGAGTCTATTACATTGTGACGGTGCATACTATGAAGTAGGTGTTAAATTGAAATCAAATTTTCACATCCCTTAAGGTTGAGTTAAGTTTTTTGTCTATAATATGGTACCGACTATAATAGCGGTTTTATAAGATATTTTATGTAGGTATATTTTCGAATAGGATACCTAGGTTATATTTTATTACAATAACTGGATTTAAATAGAGTAGGTAAGTTTGATCAACAAAACTGTAAGGATTTAAATAAATTATCTGGTAGTACGTGTCATTACAATACATCTTACTTCCTTCAGCGACTGTTAAATACACTCCCAACTTCAACGCAAACGGACTTGTCCCTGTACTCAACTTCCTCTGACAAACAATAATAAAATTAAACAAATATCACACTTCATAAGTTTCCGGTCGGAAGTAAAAGGTCTTGATCATTGTCAAGCTGTATTTAACACCACAGAACAAGTTTCCTCTACACAACAGTCACGTAGCACATTAATGATAATAAAGTGTCAAGGAGTGCCATATGACGTCACAATTGAAATTTATTGCGAGACATCGGCTATCAATTTTTGGGTGAATCTTGTTTTTACTGGTTAGTCGTGAAGCAAGCGGTATTTTAACGGTTATAATTTTAGCATTTTCTTGACCATATGGTCGTAAAGAATAACCGACATTTCTTTATCAACAAAAAAACAAAATTAAATGATATTTAAAAAGAGAATAAGATAAGACAAATTTATAAAATCAATGTTTTTAATGAAGTTAAATTAGCGTTTCTGTTTTCGTGTCCGCCAGTGTACAGCTACGGGGGCTGTAAACAGACCACACCACATTGCAGACACACAAATATTAAAGGAACTAGTGCGAGCGTCCCGCTGTTTTATACTCCTTCTAATTTATACTCGCCTAGTACTTTTATGGCGGTAATTATACGGATAAAAATAATATGTCGTGTTTTTATGTTCACGTAAGTATAATGTCTGTGTTTATATTACCTATAGTGCCTAGTTATTTAATTGAAACAGGAATATTGTAACTGTTTACCCTGGTACTGGTTAGCCAATGAAAGCGAGTTCGAATCCTATTGATGCTTTTAATGATCAGCAGTTTCATGACGTGAAACATCGCTTAGAACAAAAGGGTTAATAGGGAAATCTTAGAAAAGTGTAGCCCTGCAACTAATAATATCAAACTAATGAATATCGGTATTAAGACTAACTATGTTGGGAAAAAAGTAGGTTGATGATGTAATCTAAACTATACTTTTATGGGAAATTAATAACATCAATACCCATATAATATTTTATGATTGAAACCAACTCATACAACCGCCATGTTTAAAGGAACCACAAAAACAAACAATTAACTGCAGTTTCCACACATTTGCAAGTTTAATCGAAGCGAAATTGCAACGATTGTTGTCTAAGTTCACGTAAACAGGTAATAAATTGTAATCAAGCTGGGTATGGTTCGAATTATACGAGGGAGCGGTAGCGGGTGACCACGCTGTAGCGAAATGTAAAAAATAAGGTTTATTGCAAGAGATAAATCCAGCACTTTCATACGAAAAATAGATAAAAACTGTTTCGGCTTATTTATATTTATTTCTCAAATGTATACGCACAAAACAATACCGTTTAGTGTCTATAGATACCTAAGTACTAAAACAATGAAGGTAAATTAAAACCTTAATACAACGAAACTTTTTTTTCTAGTTAAGAAACATATACTCGTATCTATGTCATTGCATTATCTCGTCTTCAGCCATAGTTTGGCATGAGATAAGTGACGACAAAATTATTTCATGGCCTGCATGTCATCCTAGTAGGACAGTAATACATTTTGCGTCTGAAATATATAAACGAAACCTTACATTCTCAAATAATCGCACTATTTCACAATAGTGTTTGATAAATCGCCTCCGCTTATGCATTGTACCGTACCAAGTGGAGGTAGCTACTAACTGTTGGTTGTCATGCATGCTGTTAGTCGTCGAAACAATTGCACCGTGCACTGGTTGCGACACGGTTGCTATGTGCACGTAATCGTTGCTACTTACCATCAGCAACCACACTAATGATATCAATTCAAACTATGATAGATCGTCTTACTGTAGCTCGCTATAATTAAGATTATTATTTCGTTTTATTGTTTAATTCCTCATTGCTCTCGTGGTGGTAAGCGCGACTGCTACAATAGAGGTCTTGGTTTAGATTTTCTTCGCTTCGCATTATTGTTTTTAGCTTCCATGTGATAATGTAGGAGGCAAGCCTATTAAGCGTACCTACACAAAATCCAAATTACAAGTTACTCCTGAGAATTTCATAGAAAAATCCAATAATAGTTTGCTCGTTCGGGACTCGAACCCAGGGCGTCTCGCTTAGTCTTGCCCCTTTCGAATCAGTTTTTTTTTAATAGTTTATAATAATATGTATGTATGTAGTAGATGGTAGGTGTAAAGGTAGGTAAACAGTCAATTGTTTAATTTTAATTAGACCACGAACAGGTAGGTGCTTTTGTAAAAACTAGGTGCACGCATCCAGATAGTAGGTCTTATGGAGAAGAGCCGATAAGAATCTCTATAGATACCCCTATAAATAATAACATGTTCACAATATTTTCCTTCGATTTACATTTTTGTATGAGTGGGAAAATTATGTTTCTTCATTGAAAAATAAGAACAAATTAGGATCAAATTGCCTTCCAAAAGTATAATATATCAGAACTACATGGGATGTAGGAGCGACAGACGGCATTCGTTCACAAGAATGACCTCTGTGATCTGAAAAACCCTGAAACTCTGCTCTTACGTAAATCAAAGTAAGCTATAAAGATAAACCCCTTTTAATTATTTTCCCAGGGTACAAACAAAGTGACTTCATGACCCTTAATGGTACTGCCAAGTCACAACATCGCGTGATCCTACCCGATGTGTCACAATTTCATGTTAATTTTAACCACAATTTTAACCGCCGTTCTTTTTCTAACCGGCGTTAATGTGCGATTGGCTGACGCTGTAATTTATTGCCATGTACTTTGTTATCTTTTTTATTAGACGTTTTGTGTAGTATATTATGTAGAAGTATTTAAATATAGCCGGTTTTGTTGAAGTCGGTTTTTGGGTTTCACGTTGTTTATTAGCGAAAGTTTTTATTTTTTAAATTATATTGATATATAATGGTATATTTCATACACACACACACCATTATCAGGCATGTGTTCATGAAGGTAGAGGTTCGCCGATATGTTTAGGTGCCATGTAATAGGAGGCAAGCGTGTTGTCATTAAACATAACTCCGACCAGGTACTAAGAATTTCATAAAAAAAAAACCAATAACACTTTGCTCGACCTAAGAATAGAACTCAAGACCTATAGGTACAGTAGCTGTCGCGCTTAGAACCACTACACTGACGAGGCCGTATATTTTAACTTTGTTTTTAATGTAGGTACACCCGTTACCTGGGTTACATCGCCAGTTCCTCATTGGTCTTACTTGGGAACCAGGTCCAGGTTGCCACGCCATCTCCTCCATGGTCTGCAGCGTCTCCGATCAACTGTCTCGGGGCTCCAGCATGTACAATAATAGTCCATAGTTCATCTGGCATGCGGTAAACATAGCCGGTACTTACGGAGTTTACAACCTAAGGAACTAAGTTTTGTGGCCTTTCGAGTTACATCGGTAAGATGAATTTCGAAGACAGTACAGTTTAGACGTGAATACATGATTAGTAAATTATATTGTTACTGGACAATTTGGCCTATACTTAACCCCATATAAATAAATCCACAGTAACAACAATAATATAAACAGCAACGATAAATCAAATGAAACGTGCAATAATGTGACGTAAGTACTTGTAATATGATATGTTATTGTAATGTCACAAAGGACATTGTTTATTTTATTGTTATTAACTTGATTTTATGACTGACGTCATCGTTGTGAAATAAATCATAGGCTAGATTAAAGGCTAGGTATATTCATTTGTTAATTGATGTTAGTAACGATTACCTCTATCTTGGCATGGAAGAGGAGAAAAGGGGCCGCCAAGACACAGCTAAATTAATGGATCCCTAGACGAGCAAGCATTTTTAACAGTTTAGAACAATGCTAGTTAAGCAAACTACGTGCGTTAATACTTATTTAACGAAAGTTCATACGTATATTCGCAATGCTTGTCAATTATCTAGGGGCCTTGTTGCACAGATCAAGAAGAACCTGAAGGCTGCAACGTATAAAAAAAGTTCCAGGAATTAGCTCTCAATAGAGGGTTGTAGAAGGTACTGCTCCGACAAGAGCATAAAACTCTTAAAATAAGCAGGAACCTTAAAACTTTGAGCATAATATTATATGAGTCATATCTTCCAATGCACCACACAAACTGACAAAAAAGGTGTCCATACTGTGACATAAAGAATTACATGTTTTTACTAAGCCCAGAGCCGCACTCTTGGCCTTATATGCTTATTCAATTACGTGAAAATAAGCACAATTTTCACCATAATATAACACAAAGTCACTTAGCCCAAGATAAATGGTTACATTGCCCAACTAAAATATTTTCCGAAATATTTGCCAACCTCACAAATATCCTATCACAATGTTTCACGGAACCCCAAAACAATAGAACAAAGTTGAAGCTCATAAATCCTTCCTACTATTGTTACCAAAAAACAAAGACTATCTCCATCTCTCTCTAGTACAATATGATCATATATTTGTGTCTCGTACTAACGCAATAGTTGCGATCGCTTCCTGTTGCCTCAGACTTAGATTGCTTGTATGGTTAATCGAGCAAAAACTAAACTAATTTCGATAATATCTTTGGAACTTGTGTTTGTTTATATTAAAAAGGTTGGATGGATGGGTTTTGGAGAAGGAGAAATACATTTTATTAGTGTATGTACATTAATAAAATGTACCACGTTAGTATTAATTATAACTAGCTTAAATGGTACAGGAAAAATATTGTGAGATACCTGCACGCCTGAGATTTTTTTCTCAACGGCGTGTAAAGTCTGCCAACCCGCACTAGGCCAGAGTGATGGACCCAACAGTATAATTATAGTTGGAAAATTACTAAGTTCAAAAGTAGTAGGTTAAAGTGAATTGTATTCAGAAGAATTTCTTATTTTAGCCTTTTTAGCTCCTCAGGAATCACTCGGGGCAGGATCACATTAATGTCATGCACTATTTACCCTTGACCCGGGCTTCGTAGCTCTACATCGTGATGGCACTCACAGTAGCGTGATATCAGAGCAACTATCAGCAGGTGTGTTCATTTGTCACATAGATAAACATCGTCCGTGTCGAGAAGCGTGTTCATTGCGATATGCTTTTTATTTAGAATAAAGGACCATTTAGATTGGTCCTTTGTTCCGGACTCTTTTTGTATAGGAATGCAGCAAGGGAAATAAGATAGATATAATATTTTTTTATTACACAGCGCAAACTAATGTCAAGCACAAATTATTAATCATAGAATGATACGTACTCTAGTACTTAAATAAAACACACAAAGCATACTGCTAATAAACATTTACAATTGTTATTATACGAATGTACCGATGCAACCTAGCGTAAAACTTCATATTTTTAAAAGTCTAAATCTTTGCAAAACTTTTTGGGTTGAAACCTTTTTACTTCGTTGGTTACAGTCCAAGCGAAGCCTCTTAACTGTGCCACTCGCTGGAAATATTGTTACTTTGTTACTAAGGCCTACCGCGCATAGCAATTTTTAAAAGGCACCGCATATTCACCTTTAGAAAAAACTGCAAAAGTGTGCCTTTGCATGGAAACTCATTCGACATTTTTTAATCTTGAGGCTGTTTGGAAATGATTAAAGTCAGGGACATCAATATTGATAACCAATAAAGATTTTTGTTGAATCCACACGGAGGTTGTTCCGATTCTTCATATATATATAAATGTAACTTGATAGATATGTAACTTTTTGTTATATTTCAATATCCTATTTATACCATTCTTCATTCCTAAGACTAATATCCTGGCATAAAGTAATGGCAAGCTTGAGTTCCTAGTTTCAGCAAATTTTATTGGGCTTTTCTATGAAAAGGTGGAGTTTTGATTTGTGCTCGTTTTCAGGACTGACCTCTGCCTAACCCTGCAATGATAAACGCGCGCGATTACTAATGCCATGAATCTAGAACTTGTCATAGACCTACAAACTGCGAAAAATCGCTTGAAAATTGACTTTGGCGTGCTCAGGTGAACGATCAGCCTTAATTAAAGAACTCATTTGAATATCAGTGATAAATAATTGTTTATCAAGTGTTCCGGTAGATGGCGCTATAATTCGTGATGATTATTATGCACACTGTCTGATGGCGTTGATAAATTGAATTAGCCAGCCCAGTTGTTACGCACAAAGGTGTGAGGAAAGTGACCAGCCGACTGTATCTCCTGGTCGTGGTGGAGGGGTAGGATGCGCTGCATATTTATGAAAAATTATATTTTAGTGACCGAATTATATGTTAGTGGTAGTGATAGCCTCGTAATGACAATTGGACTGCCGATCGCAGCTCTTGATCCACACATATCTGACTTCTTGCAATCATGTCGATCGCTACACATCTCTAGAGCTTCGAATATTTTTATCTGCACCTATTTATTATATTTAATTACTTAAACTGACTTTTCGAAGCCATGTGCATATTAAATAGTTAATAATATGTAGGTGCTTTAGTTGTAGTTATATCACAAAACATACCTTACTGTTAAATTGTAATGATATAGAAATGTAGGTAAACCTTTTTTATTATAACTTAAATTAAAAAACAATATTTATTTTATTTTATGTGCGTATTAATATAAATATTACAAATCACACAAAAAATATCCAGACCCGGAAAATCTTTCTATAGGCTATACAAATATGTATTCTTTTGTACTACCGAGACACTCCCGAAACCCGATAACACTTTGCTGGACCAGGAAATCGTATCCAAGACCTAGACACTAGACTACTGAGACAGTTAGTTGTTGACCTACCCGTTGGTTAATTTCAAACATATTAATTAATTTATTAACAAACAATGTTACTTACATATACTATTGTATAACTAGAATACTGTAATCCTTTTCAAAATATTATACATAATTAAGTATCTTTATGTTATTGTATTTATATACCATTTAATAATTTCAACAGTTTCAGGGAAACTCAATCAGGGTTCGACAGATCAGTTCAGGTTAACAGGTTCAGATTAATCATCAGTTCATTAGCTCTTTAAAAGTTTGATTATATTTAGTTTATTGTGTAGAAGTTTGTTTATGGTGTAAAAAAACAATAGAGGTGTATAAAAAATGTAGTAAGAAATATAATTTAGTTATTTCCATTTATAATGTGTCTTATTGCTTCTTGGTCCATGGTAAACTTGAGGTCGATGCCGTAACGCAATTTTATAGTTGGTCTAATTATTTTAAAATAACAAACATAAATTGTCTCATACCATCTTTATAGTAGCGAAGCGGCGGTAGCCTTATGGCTAGGGCTTCGGATTTGCGATCATGTGGTTGCCGGTTCGAAACCCATCCATTGCACTACCGACGTGAACGCACTCGTAACACAAGCATTTAACTTAGCACGAGAGGTTAACAAGAATACTAATAATGTGCAACCCACATTACTAGTAAGCTTTTTTTTAAAAAGAAATAGTCATACAACTCGGACCGTCATTAAGACCGCTAATTGGTTTATCCGCCGAATCAATCTGCAAGCGATGAGCTGTGAAAACTGGTGTACCGAATGTGAGATTAGTGTTAGATAAAAACAATTTGCATAAGTTTTCTATAAAGAAATTAGCTTGCATTTTAATCTGAATGTAATTAATTTGAATAAGACACGGTCGTAAACAGCATTATTCTCCACACAACGGGTTTTGAGTTCGAAACTAAAAATTATAATTAGAATAAGTTTGGTTAGCAGTCTGTCATCGAATATTGATGATTTGGAGACCCATTTGGTCCAGCCGTGAGACTGCATTGCATAGCTTGTAGATTTTTAGTTCGATCCTTTTTGTTGTTTTTTATTTTCATTATGTACCTGTTTCTCAATGATGGCCAAAGGTTTTTTTTCTTTCAAATATTCTGCCACTGACCACTACACTATTTTGCAGGTATTGCTCCAACCTACTAGGCAATAACGGTATGTTTAGGTTTCATATACTCATAAAAGAGGGAGAGTCTATTACTATTAACTGAGCACACATCCAAACTGGGACCTCTAGCGTAACATAGAATGAATCAGTTAATTTTCTGAGCAATGCCGATATCTTATGTATAAACTAGTTCTCATGCCAGATTGTCATAGATTTTTTATAAAAACCTTCAGATTCAGAGGCAAGGAGAAACTTTGTGTTCAAAATGGTTATCCATCAATAGGCTGACTGCAGCAAGCGCAGCATTACTTTGCATATCGATTAGGAGAAAGAAAGAAAAACACATTTATACAAGGTCCATACAACACACAAATAAATTGAAAAATGTACAAATAAAACAAGGTCACCAGGATGTGCTGTTTGCCACAAATGGGTTGCTAGCTCAGCATTATGCTGAGCGGAATTAATACGCAGCGCTGGTTTTCCGAATGGCACCCTAGCAGTGACACACGGACACAGAAAACATAAATAAATATTGATCAGTGCTCTTTGCTAGTAAAACTTCTGGCACTATCTCGAAACTTCCATTCAAGCCAACCACAATAGTCGCACAATTTACTTATCATGACCTTGTCTGATGCAATACTCCGATGTTTTCCATCACATCTTTCAGCTATTGTACCAATTCTATTTGTAAATTGTTCAGTTGCCATGTTATAAGACCATTGGTTATCTGTCAATCAGTAATTTGCATTAATTACTCGACAATTGCGGTCTGCTTGTCTGAAACGATGTTTTTGCGTTGCGATAAAAAGTGTTGTGTGAATTAATTGATGGTTTTTTACTCGCGCTGTGTGCGTTTAGTCACGTTAGCTGATACGTTAAATGGAGCTGCAAATAATAATTGGACTGGCTCATTGATCGCAAGTACCACTTCAGAGAACGAGGCCCTGGGTTCAATGCCATTTGAAAATTCTGTGAAATAGACAGGCATGAAAATATGTATGTGAGATAATTCTTAGTTCTAGACTACCTTATTGATTTAATGAGCGAGGGCAACTATTGAACGTGAGTTCTTAGGTTCGATTCCCAGTGTTATTAGGCTATTCTATTAATTTCTCAATAGCAATTTGAAGACTTGACTTTTACCCGATTATGGCAAATGTGCTCACCCACTAATATTAAATGCATTATTAAATACTCTCCTGTCTTATCTCACGGCAATAGGTAGCATGATGTCATATTTTTTTACATACATACTTACTATCACCCCTGTATTACCCGAACTGTTAGGCAAAGGTGTACAAATGTACATCCACAGTTCACCGATATGTTAAAGTCCCATATAATAGGAGGCGAGCCTATTACCAACAACTGGGCATAAATTCAAACTCCGAGCTGCTACAGAGCATTTCAAAGAAAACTCCATTTATAAATTTCTTGACCTGGGAATCGAACTCTCAGGACTAGACTAGAGTAATGAGGCTGTTCTTGACTATAAGACTATTGTATTAGTTTAGTGAGTAAGTGCAGCTACTGAGCTTTTGAAACCTTTAAAAAAAAGACAGTTATTTAGAATCACGTCACATCTATTCACTTCACAACTCTATGTAAACGCATGTTAAATAGCGCGTATGTAAAACTATTGTTGTTCATTGTTTAAACCAACATATTTAACTGAAACAACGAGATCAGTCAGATTTGTTAGTTTAGTTAGTGTGACCCAGTTTCAGATCAAGGAGCGATGAGATACAACACACAAGCCCACTGCTCACTACATTGTTATTCGTAGAATATTTTACTAGAGATATTCTTGCCTTACCGCTGTTATAACACACGTACATACATACACTCACGCCTCTTCCCCAAAGGTATAGGCAGAAACAACAGAACGCCACTTGCTACGATTCTTGAACACCTCTTTTGCAAACCATCTCAACATATTCTTCTCAATTCGTGTCACTACATCATCTTTTAAGACGCAGCGTTACCTTATCACACACTATTTCTGAATCTATCATTCCGAGTTACACCGCACATACTTCGCAAGAAACGCTGTTATGAGTAATACTTAATCTTTATTTATTACAGACATTTCTGAATATTTTACATACATACATCTCATTAGCTTAGTGGTTCTAAGTGCGACTGGTATGCTAGAGGTCTTGGGTTCGACTCCCAGGTCGAGCAGTGTTGGATTGGATTTTTATATGAAACTCTCAGTTTGTGCCCGGTTGGCGATAGGCTCGCCCCCTATAACATGGGATCTAAACATATCGGCGAACTGTGGATGTATATTATTACACCTCTGTGTAACCCTTCGGGGAATTCAGGCATGAAGGTATGATGAGAAGAGTTTAAAAAATTGTGTTAATGGGATCACTATATTTATATTTTCTCTTCACCACTTCCAATGTAATAGTAACTTGTTTTCTAACAAACTATGCATTGGTTAGCAGTCTAAAATAATATATTGCAACATACTACATGTGATGTAAGACCTAAGTTTAAGTATAACCCTAGTATAGTTAACCCCCACCACCTACCACACTTTACTATAATCGTAATATTTATATGAATCATGCGCGCCTTTGACGTAAACGCGCTATATTTTATTAAAAACAGGCTATTAAATGATAAGGTAAATGAATATAAACATGCAATAATATAAAGTATCTATATAAATCTAGTTTTTATCTAAGATTGGCTTCGAAACACTGAATATTTATTTATCTTACCTATTTATTACAAATAATTCTCATAGTTCGAATTACATGATCATGACATGCAAAATCCTACTAATCTTAATAATATTATAAATGTGAAATGTTGTTTGTTGTTACTTAATCACGCCACTCATTAGGATATCAATCATAAATGGCATTCCGAAATATATTTCTTAGTTCTTAAAATGTAATACTCACTTTTTGCATGGGAGAGCCATGCTTCGGCACGAATGGGCAGGCTCGACCGGAGTGATACCACGGCCTCACAAAAAACCGGCGTTAAACAACGCTGACGTTGTGTTTGCCCCCCTGGGCAAACACACTGCGAAAGGTTTTACATGAGTATGTTTTGGGATAGGGATCCCAAAACATACTCATGTAAAACCTTTCGCAGTCACTTCAAATAAACAGGTATAAATATTATATCTTTGCTTCTCATTGTATGCAAATCATGCACGCCACTTAAATTCTGCAGAGATCCTTAAAACATGAAGAAATAAAAACGACTTATTCCCTATCCTTCGTAAGTGCCAGTTAATTTTCATGACCCGAAGATTCTGCAATTGTACCGAGCCAAGTAAAGCTCGAGGAAAATAAATATTAAATAGAAATTTCGACGTAATATTTTTCATTTTCCTTGCTTCCCTAGCTGAGGTAAGAATGTAAATTGGGGCCAACGATAAAAAGGGTCCAGTTTCTTACTGGGCCGAAAATGATAGCTGTTAGCGAATGTACCACCGAACAAAAAGTTCAATGATTTATTTATAATGTGATTTTTTTCAGTGAAAATCGGTGAGGATCACTTTTTATATCGTTTTCATAATAAATTCAGACATATTTTCTAAATGTGAAATCTAATATTTGTGCAACAGAAAACCCAATAATATTTGTACGAGAATATTTGATTCTCAAGACGAGACAAGACGAGACATGCAGATCGCATGCGAGAAACTCATGAAAAATATACCATCCAAAGTTTTACAGTCGGGTAAAAGGATATGGACGTTGAGCACTTTTGTCGGCGTCAGTACTTGGTCCCTCCGACATTGATACCTGTTCATATCAGATGATTCCAAGCCGCTGCCTGCTGATATCCCATGAATTATTGCGCCTTACGCTATCCACTGCATTTTCTACACAGACGAACTTGAAAGAAATTTTCGGGATGGTGTTTTTATTTTGTGGTCTTTTTGCAAGACACAAAAAATAATATAGTTGATATGTGCGTTGGAAAGAGATTGCAATAAATTGATTTTTCAAAGCTTTATTTTAAGTCTATGTAAGTAACAGTAGCACCCAGAGACGTCAATTAACGTAATTAATCATTAGCTGATAGTGACCAGTATATATCTTAGTATACTGACAACAAACTCAAATATAGGTCAATATGCCAAAATATGGTACCCAACTGTCACAGAACAGTTGGCTATATTTGAGCGTGCCAGTTAGACTTTGGGAAAATCACAAACATTCAGCGAATTACAAATGTTCGCCAATCTGTATAAAATATCTAAATATATTATGTCTTATAATTTAAGTTTGTATCTGGATAAGTTTACATTGATGTTATTCTGTTCTTGAACCAATAAATATTGTTTTATTATTATTATTCGATTTTTTATGTATAGGTATTACAAAAATCATTATGTCATCGTTAGAAACAAACCGAATTTTCTAATTTACCTACTTCGATTCCAAGCTTTGGCCTCTAACTAGGGCCAACTAACTAGGTGCCAGGCCCAAAAATTGAAAAACCGGACAGATTTATATTGAGCCGGACATTTTATTCAGAAAGCCTGCCGCACTGGTTTTTATTAGAAACAATCATCAAAAAATCTTTTGGGAGTGACTCGCGCGCTTTCGTTCGACATCTTTTGGCGGAGTGGGGTTAGCCAAAAGCCTAACAATTCAACGGACAACGGACAGGTCGAACTTGTATATATTTGGCCGGACATGACTGTAAAGATTCAGAAATCTGGCAACCCTACTTCCAACACCAGAGTTCTTCAACCTGCTCTAATCTGCGCGAGATGTCATAAATTCACTTATCTATTTGACAGAAATCTATAATTCATTACGCTTTCTCCTTTACAAAATATCTCTATATGTTTTTTTTATCTTTTATCACTGAGTTAATACAAATAGTTATTATATTATTTAATTCACGTTAAAATTTCATCACCCTGCAAAAACAACAAGTGTGATGTAGTCACAAGTGGTTCGTTCTAGAACAATACTATAAAGTGATAACGTCCAAAAACGAGTGTAACATGAAAAGGACTTTAATCAACCACGTAATAAATTAAATTTAAAGAGATTCTCGGTTCCCGGGTCAAACAAAGTCTACGTTAATAATTCACGTTAATAGTTCATAATTCGGTTTTGACTCGGATATAAGAATTAGGCTTCCTTGTTAAAGTCGTTTGGGATGCGAGTGAAACCGCAAACTACAGTTAGTAATAAATAAATATCATCACGCCTCTTTTCCTCAAAGGTTTAGACAGAGGCGTACTAATGTACGAGTACACCCACAGTTCGCCGGTATGTTTAGGTCCCATGTAATAGTTGGCGAACCTATTGCCATAAACCGGGCACAGATTCTAAACTCCGAGCTGCTACTGAGAATTTCATAGAAAAACTCAAAACACTTTCCTCGACCTGGGAATCATACCCAGGACCTCTAGTGTAGCAGTCGCGTTCAAGACCACTAGGCTAATGAGGCAGTCAGTTATTAATACATATACTAGTACCTATAATATAGTTTCAACTATTTCACCTCTGATTTAGAATTTAAAAAAATTAATATATTGTGTTTTAGATTCTATAGGGTTGACTCACTATTACTTGACACAATGTTATTTTATTTACTCGACATAAAGAAAACAATTTCCCCTTTAGAAATATGGGGTGCCATGACAAAACAAATGACGGGAGTTAGAAAAAAATGTAACGCCATAACATTGTGACGTTGAAGAGTTTCCTAATAAAGGATAGATGACACACTACATTGAAGTAGCATCAAGGTTTTCATTTTAAGTAGAGTCAACAGCGTATCCAAAACTGTCGAATTTCTTCAATCAATTTTCAATTTAATCTCTATTTTACAAATTTTACAGTTTGTGGTGACTTGATGTGCTGTACGTTTTATATTTTTCGTGCCTCGGAGAGCATGTAAACCTATCGATCCCGGTTGTCATACGTCGAATGAATTGTAACACCTATAATTATCGTTAGTGGTAATTAGAAGCGCAAAATGCTTGACAACTGGTATACTTGGTAGACAGTTGTCAAGCTTATCTTATCTACTTGTCTGGTCTATCTATCCAAAAATTTGGTAGCGCAGGTAAAATTGCTACAACAACAAGAGAGGTGAGTGGAATCGAATAATTCTACTCACAATGGGAGCCGCCCAACTGGGTATGTGCCTCCACCTTGCAAAAAATCGTAGCCAAATAACATAGCTCCGTACCATGTTGTGTGCAAGTGAGCAAGGTCGCCAGAGCTCCGCGACGAAGCTTTGATGGTGAGCGGTTACCGTAGCCTATGGACGCTTGCAACACCAGGGGTATCACTCGCGCGTTGCCGACCCTGTTATGCCCTGCCTCTCTTAAAACGTCTTCCCATGCCCTATAGTCACTGCCATGGAATTCCTGACAGTGTCTATAACAGGCTGTGGCCCTTGTTAATGCCAAAACTTAGTGCACCTAATGATCCACGACCATTTATAACGCCTGCTAAACTATTTTGTTAACAAATACACTTAACTTATAAAAAGTAACAAGAAAACATATAAATAATACTCATAGTATAGGATCTTAATTACCCACTTATAATTATTATTTTGTTAATTCCAGAAACATGATTAGTAAACATTCCGCTCACTTCCCTTTTTCTTGGAATTGCGGTATTCACAAAAGAAAAATGTAACACAAAAACTTGAATAACCCTTCTCATATCAGTACTGTGTGTAGCTCGGGTTCAATATCGGTTGAGATCGAACGTGATAAACACATAAATTGCTCCCGCGTAATTCGAATGTTCACTCGCCGTATGCGTGCGCGCAGCTTAATGCAGCCATCGTCAACCTTTGGTGCCTCCCGTACTGTGACACGAGGCAACGGTGCTGCTTCTGCGAAGTATTGGAACTTATTGTACACATAGGTATTTTAAATCTTTTCACAATTTTTATATGGCAGTAGTGATGACATCAAATTGAAATATAAATGATAATTAAGTGAACTTATCTAAAACGATTAATATTTTTGAGCTAGTTTTTAAATAATATTTATGTATCTTTTTGTGATTTGTTTTTGCATTTTCCATGCTAAGACGCAGGAGACGCAGGTTCGAATCCTGCCCGCGATTGAATTTTTCCTTTACTAAAATAACTTTATCATCTTAGCATGGAAAATGCAAAAACATCACAAAAAGATACTTTTTTGCTATTTAAAATGTTGACTACCCCTGAGTAGTACATAGTTGATACACGTGGATTCGGTAGCCATATTGGTATGCTGATCGAGGATTTAGTTAAAAATAAAACAAATGTAACACTGTACACCGGACATTGTCGATAATAACCAGAATTGTGGAACTTTAAATGCTGCAATGATTTTAGTGCTCTTTTTAAAAAATATATATAATAATATGTATACATATATAGAAAATATTCTATTGAAACGAATAGAATGCCTCATTAGTCTTAAGCATGACTGCTACGCTAGAGGTCCTGAGTTTAATTCTCAGACTGGGCAATGTTAAGTATTGGGTTTTTCTACGAAAATTTCCAAACTAATAGCTGTGGTTTGGATTTGGGCCCCGTTATTGGTTCGTCCCATATTACATGGGTCTTAAATATAGCGGTGAATTATGGGTGTACCATAGTACAAGTCTGCCTAACCTATATGTTAACCTCCGCTTTGAAGCAATAAGATTTTAACATAAAATGATTTGCCACAATTTCAAAATTAACCACTTCAAAATAGATGAGTTAATTAAAAAGAAACAAACTACAGATTCGTTCACCAAGCTGATAATAGACAATATTCACTAAACTCAAGCGATTTAATGGAACCTAACAATAAGAAAACAGCAGACATGTATCCAATCGCATGTGTGTCTAAGCAAATAAAACTAAATCAACCGACATTAATTTTTAAAAACCTGTATGTTATGATAGTAACAAATAATCTGACAAATCACGCACACATGATGTATACAAATGATTTGTTTGATCATTTTGTATGTGGAATTACGGATAGTGTCCGTATTAAAAACATAGATATGGATGTCACTGGTATTCAAAACGTCAGTGTTATGTAAGACATTGGTATTAAAAGCGTCTTTTTTGTAGACGACGGTATTGAAAGCAGATATTAATTGCAGCGGTATTAAATCGTATTTATGTAACGCGTCAGTAAGGACAGTGTCGTCCTCAACAGCGTCAGTATCACAGGCATATTGACCAAGCGTCGGTATTGATCGCTTCACTGAAGGTGTCAGTTTATAAAATATCTTCTTCAAAAGCGTCAGTATTAGGGGCGTTAGTCGTAAATAAACTCGTAAATAAAACAAAATGATACTGCACATCAAAATTACAAAACAATCTTTATAATATTTGTAACACGTGTACGTTTCCTGCGCGTACGTTTAGTCGATGCCAACGGATAATTAATACCTGTGACGTCACACACCATAGTGACGTATGTACATATCATTTTTGAGTGTTAGAAATATTGTAATTATTTTGGCTGGTTTAGCATAAACATGTTTTGATAGGCTGCAATGTTAGTGTATTTTTAAGACTTCTGTTTTATTAATAAATTTTCGGCTGCCTCTTACTTTGTGATTCCAATCGCAACTGCTACACTAGAGCTCCTGGGTTCGATTCCCAGATCGAGCAAATTTTTATTGGGTATTTCTTTGAAATTCTCAGTAGCAGTTCGGAGTTTGGAATTTGTACCCGGTTAATTGCAATATGGTCGTCCCCTATTACATGGGACCTAAACATACCGGTGAACGGTAATGTACACCACATTACTACGCCTCTGTCTAGCCGTTCGGAGAATACAGGTGTGATGGTATGTTATGTTTTGATAGGCTGCAGCAAATAATAGTGTATTTTTAAGAGGTCTGTTTTATTAATAATTTTTCGGCTGCAAAATTTTCCACATGATAAGAAATAATATTAATGTGAAGATTATGTTATTAAGATCCTTCATGAAATTCTCAGTTGCAGCGTTTTTTTTATGGGATAGGAGGATAAACGAGCAGACGGATCGCCTGATGGTAAGCGATTACCGCCGCCCATGGACACCCGCAACACCAGAGGAGTCACAAGTGCGTTACCGGCTTTTAAAAGGGGATTGGGCCTCCGGTAACCTCACTCACTCGGCGAAACACAACGTGGAATTTGGATTTATGTCCTGCTACCGTAGCATAATGTGTTATCGCCATCATTTTAAGATTGTGAGTAAGGGACGGCGCTATATAATATGGAGAGCGACATCTCTCTCTCTCTCAATCGCAAATGGATCGCAATAATACGTTGTAATATGGCCTATGTTAATCGCATTAGACAGAGAAATTACAGGAGACCTAAACATACGAACTGTCGAAGTATTCAACACACTTCTGGTTAATCCTTCGGGGATGGAGGCGTGATGGTATGTTGTTTTTCATGTTCGTCACACATGTTGGTGACCGCAAGACCTGGATCACCTTCGACAAATTAACATCAATTATGCAACAAAGCTCGATTCCCAGATCGACACAAATATTTATGAAGCCAAGATGTTTGGAGTTTGATGTTTTGCGTATTCCATGACATAATACAGGGAATTGAGGTGCGGCCTATACAGTAAACAGTTTATATTATGTTGGAAGTGTTTGGCGACTTACCAAGTCTCAGGTGTTCCCATCTTGATTAGCATAGAAAAACAACACCACTCTAAATGTAGGTAGAGAATTAACTATCAAGACATTTGATCAAAGATCAAGATAGTCCACGACTTAATAAGGCATAGGATTGTAATTAATTTTTGAGGATTTCAAGGACATTTAATGTTTAGGTGATAGAAGGCACAGATCTCCGGCCTTCATCCTGCAGAAGACAGAATTGGGGAGTCCAACGAACGACCAGACACAGGTTTCAATAGGCGACGTGCGTGTTACCTAAACTAGGCAACGCCTCGCCACGTTTGTTGTGTTGTACCGGACCACACCCTGTCAGAGTATGTATGACGATGCCATGGACTTGGCTATAAGGCAAGCGCGGTTTTATAGCTAAACGCATCGCCAAGCGGACTATCCACGAAAATGTTCCGTATCAATACTAATCCTTACCAATATTATTAACGTGAAAGTTTGTGAGTATGGATGTTCGGGGTAATCTCCGGTATTACTGATCCGATTTTGACAATTCTTTCACTGTTAGAAAGGTATATTATCCCCGAGTACTATAGATTTTGCTAAATATATATTTTCAATGTCACGCTACGACTATCAGGAACCGGGCAGCGCCGGTGAAACTGCGGGCAGGGCGGGTCGTTATTGATAGCATTCACCACGACCAGACGTCGAAACCTACCACGCTTTAAACATCCACGCAAGAAGGTGGCTCTGAGCTTTTGGGCCCTGGAGAGTACATCCAATCGTCAAAAAATCAATGCAAAAAATAATCATTTAATCATCAAAATAATCTTTTAATCTTCATAAACGTTCGGTAAATATTTCGTAACCAATTTCAGCAAGAACAAAAAGTCTACAAAACGTTGAGTCACAGCTCCCTAATTGCGGCACTCGTGACAAGTGTCGAGACATGTCTTATCTTGTTGAGAACGTGCCGAATTTAAGCAGTTGTTTAAAACACTTCTCAAGTGCGAGCTTGAACTCTGGTTGAGTTGACAGTGGGGAAATCCTGTTATTTTTGACATTTCACACTTTGGCGGTGACAGATGGATACAGTTACGTTTTGTTACATTTTCAGGACTTCAAAGTGATTTTTGAAGACATGTTTTCTGGTGACGGATTTAGATAGCCTTAATGATCCTTAGCAGGACAAACAAAGCAATAATTATACAAGAAAAATATAACAATAAGAAAATTGTGCATTAATATTTTTAGTCATAAAAACTATGTATGTATGAATGATTACTCTAAGAAAAACGAAATGTTGTTATGTCACTTCATGTATTAGAATTCCTTAAATCGTCCGTTTGTATAATACAATAAATTACGTATACGAGAGACAAACAAGTCGGCTTTACTTTCAGTTGTGTAAAAACAAGGTGATTCCTGAAAAAATTAGTTTAAAAAACATTGTATAAGCAACAGACAGCGAATCACTTTAAATTTAAAACATCGTTTAGCAGAAACAGAGCAATTTATCTACCGCCGCTGAATTGGAATTACATCGATACTTTGTAAATGTTGTTTGTGCTAACATTTCTGGGGATTTCCACAGATTTCATTAATAAATACATACCTCCGGATTCATTAATGAACATTTAACTAGCTCGTTTCCTTATATTTATGTGTGAATTTCGTTATGACTCATTTTCAATAATACTATACTAATTTTGCGAGCGGAATCTACAGTTAAATAGTTCCAGTTCGACAAGGTTAAGTTGCTTGCCACGGCCAGTTTTAGTATGGGATTACTTTACTCAAATCCCACCATATAAACTGTGCTATGAAAATCGTACCGCACTGCTATAATGATTTATTAGATGGTTGAATATGTCAGTAGAGAACATATTTTTATGTAACTTTTCACGCCTTAAGTACCTACGTTTTTACGTGGGAGAGCCATGCTTCGGCGTGAATGGGCCGGCTCGAGTCTCGACCGGAGTGATACCACGGCCTCACAGAAAACCGACGTTAAATAACGCTTACGTTGTGTTTCGCCGAGTGAGTGAGGTTACCGGAGGCCCAAACCCCTTTTAAAAGGTCGGCAACGCACTTGTGACTCCTTTGGTGTTGTGGGTGTCCATAGGCGGCGGTAATCGCTTAGCATCAAGCGATCCGTTTGCTCGTTTTCCCTCCTATCCCATAAAAAAACCTACCTATAAATGTGATGCTGGGGAGTTTGTTGGGCAGTTTTTTCATCTCACTAAAACACTAGGAGTCTAGTGCAAGTACTACCTAGTAGTCTATCTTGAATGAATGATTTTGACTTTAGAGTTGATGTCACCTACAACACTGGTAGGTATGCGGACATTTCCTTTGACCAATCCTATGCAGATCACAAAAGATATTAAACAAACGTTAAGCTGTGACAGAGAAAGACTGCTGACGTCAATTAGTTGCAATTGGCAGACAGATTGGCGACCGCACGGAGATATTCTTATACCCACACATGTTTTGCTGTCCATCGACCTATCACCTTTAACAACACAGCGAAAGGGCTATTCTTAGGCGGTAATAAACTGCCAATAAAGCCAAAATCACAAGATCTTTAAACTATACAACTGACAAGGATTAATCCTCTACATCTCAACTGGATTGCTGCCCTTCTACTCAATTTTATCCATCCATATCTTTGGCAGCCGTCCAACAAGCTGTTTTGCGTCCATCGCCGCACGCGCAGCTTTCCAGTGCCTATTTTTAAATGGCGAACGCCCGATGTGCTCCGGAAAGTGACGGAGATTTACGATCGGCTAATGGCTAATTAATTCGTGGTTAACATGTGTTGGATTATTACTGTTTTTTGGTGTGTTTGTCGAATTATAAAAAGGTGGAAAAAAGTAAATATTTTTTTGTAAACTTTACCTAACGCTAGAATTTTCTGCAGTACCTATCGTATATGAATTTACAAATAAAAATTCTCGTATAAACAAATATCGAAAGCCAAAGCAACTACGTGTAGACCATACAAATATTAAGTGTATAATATATTAAGTCCGGAAATCGAATCCACGATGGAAGCTGAGCAGTTGATTGATCAGCCACAACACCATTCGAGTTTCTTAGCTACTGATAATAGTTATAAATCTAGCATTAGCCGAGCACGAGCCCTTACTGTGAGCTACTAGATACTGAAGATATATAAGTAAAATACACTAATTTTAAATTAAATTACGTTTCCTGAAATTATTCCTCAGCTAATTACTCAGTAATTGATATGATTAGTCATAATTTGGAAACGTAATTAAAACTGTCTTAGATCTAGATATCACAGACGCGGCTATCTTGAGTTAAATTCCCTGGTCGAGCAGTGTTTTCGGAAATTATCAGTAGGAGCTGTTGCTAATTGGACTGATTGTTCTGTGTGGATTTATGCCCGGTTAATAAATGAATAAATAATGAAATCCTGCAAAAGGTCAGGTGCGTAGTACTCACAACCGGCGCGTATGTATGACAAGATGTATGAATGTGGATGAAGCAAAAGAGGTGAGCAACAGCAAGAATCGTAGCAGGTGGCGTTCTGTTGTATCTTCCTACCCCTGAGGGAAAGAGGCGTGACTATAGGTATGTACATATTTAATAAATGAAAAGAGATCTAATAAAGACATTTTACAGGTCAAAATGAGAATAGGTTCACCCCCTATTACTTATATGAGACCTAACACATTCCGCCAAACTGTAGATAATAACATATGACAATACACCTCTGCCTAAAGCTTTAGTGATATAAACGTGATAGTGTGTTATGTTTGAACTCTATTCAATAGAATTCCAGTCCTACAGACTGGAATTCTATTGAATAATGTAACTCGCTAACGTATTTTTACTTGAAATCCGTAGAACATGAAAAATAATGTTATCGACCATCAAAGCACTACGTAAACCTGTCACAATACATCAGATGCCCTCGTTACTGTGAGGGTTAGTAGACTCAAACTAAAAAACAAACATATAATTTATCTAGTGGCCTTTGACGTCACACTTGTTTATTCTGGCACGTGTCTTGTATTAAGTAACGTCATTAGCGAATCTTTAAAGGTGTAATGGAAGAAGAAAATCTAAGAATAATCGAGTATATTAACAATATAACTTCCTTTAAAAATAATTAAGTACTTAAGGGTCCGGCGGAGCTTGAATCGCCCACAAAAACGTAATACCGAAATAAATCGTAATTCAAACAATATTCTATCAAATTATGTTATTATTCGGATTTGGATACCGTTAATCTAGGTTCCTACGGTACTATTCTGCCTTCTACTACTTCACTGGAAATAAAAGATGAAGAAGAAAGAAAATCGTTCCAAACTTGGTAAAGTTATCAAAAATTGCATTCGCTTACATTTATTTCCAGTGAAGTATTTTGGAGGAAATGATAGAGTAGGAACCTAGATTAACGATATCGGAATCCGAATAATAACAGAATTTGATGAAATTGTATTTGAACTGCGATTTATTTCGGTATTACGTTTGTAAGAGTAATTCGATATGCCGACTCTTAATTAAATGATAGTATGGTAGGTATATTGCCCTTTAGAGCGTTGCCTAAGCGATCGGCTTGTCCGCCACGGGTTTTAGGTTCGATCCCCGCACGGAACAAATATTTGTATAAGCTACAGGTAAGTAGTTCTTCCGAGTTTACGTGAATATTTATGTGAAAATGTGTGTTTGTTGCTAGGTTCCTTAGCTATGATATACAGGGCAGATATAATAATAATAAAATTATCGTCTCTCTCTATTTCTTAGTATTAATGTATTAGCTGTATTATTCTTTAAAAAATAATTTATGTAATAAGTAACTAATATTTGTTTTTATTCTTAATAGACCTACGCTTGACAGTTGACCGCCAGTTCGCCTGATGTTAAGCAATACTGCGTTCTACGATGGAGCGCGCTTGCCTAGAAGAAACCGTTATTTTGATTAAGTCTTCTGACTACAGACTTATACTATCTGATTTGTCAGTATGTATCATCATCTTAGCTTTTTGTAGCCAACTGTGCTATGGTCGGCTTCTAGTCTAAGTAAGTCAGATGAATATTAACATTTTACACGAAGTTATTGCCATCAGTCCTCCGCAACTAAATTTCTGGGCAATACCGATAGCAGGCTATTCAAACTTCTGACTATCACTAACGTTTGACATATGTATATGTTTGTAATGACAACCGGGAGCAACAGCATAACGTGCTATACCTGACACAAAATTGCCTTCACATTAAGTTTTTCACACTTTCTGTTTCTGAACGATGCGGCAACGGATCACCTATCTAATTCAGTAGTTCAATAACTAAGCAGTACCGATCTAATTTGATTTATTAGATTGGTTCTACTAATAATAAACTTTAAATAACAAATTTAGATTTGACATTTACAAGCTTCCACAAGTATTTATCTAAGTTTAAATTATCCAACGAATTTAATCACTTCAGCGATTTGCAAAGTAAAGAGTAACATAGGTACATAAATACGAAAACAAAATGAACTGAGATCTTAAGACTATATTGATTGTTTGGCAGATCTTCAAGCCGGAAGCCCTGAAGTGTCGACGATTTAGCCACGAGCCATGTAGCATCATGTCTAGTAAGATGCGCATTGGGAAACCCTTCCGTCTGACTGAAAATTCTTGGCGATTGGTAAACCACGGGTTATTCATGTGTTACTTACACGAAATACGCTGAAAACATGCCAGATGAGTTTTCTGCAGTTACTGAGAATATTAATTAACTCTCCGAAGCTTTAATAAAATTAATTAAAAAAAAAACACGAGAATAACTTATCTTAATCAACACGTCTTATAAACCAGAATTATGTAAAAGACAGTCTTCTAACATGTTACAACCATTTATTTATAAACCTCTGTAAATAGCATCATAATTATAATCGACACGTGTTTAAAAGTATTTATTTTGATCCGCGCGTGGATGCAACGCGCGCTGTCACTGTTGGCGGCCATATTGTTGTCTTGACAATTATGACAGTTTGCGTTTCGTTCGGAATTTATTACGCCAGTGCCCTGACAACTGACGTAATGTTTGACTCGTGCGCCCTTCAAATAATTAGAGCATTAAATAAAAACAAACTCATTAATTTAACATAAAAGTTAATATTAGTTGGACGACTTTTCAAAAATTATATTATAGTCTGTTTATCTGTTTTCTTATTATTGGTGTAATTTGTTATTCAAAGATGACAATCTTTTACATAAATTGAGATTCAGTAGACTTTCATCCTACGTGAGCTCATAAAAGGCTTATCGTTTGAAGGATTGACGTACCTACAACTTTGATAGAACTGCTTCGAGAAGCTTCAAAACTTGGCAAAAACAAGTAATAAATAAACAGTAAGTAGTAAAAGTATATCTCCTCGCTTGCTGCAGGAAAATACCGAACGAATGGAAAAAATCGAAATTCCTTTGCAAGTCAATTACGAAAATATTAAAGCGATATTATACAAGCCGGGTCACAGGATGGCGCATCAATTCAAATGGATTCCACATATTGTAAACACATTATTCACGCCAAATACGAAAACACTTTCAAAGGAGTATTTTTGGTTTCAAATATATAGGGAAAGAAATGCTTCCTGTGATGTCGTGTCATATATTCGATTAGAGTTGTCATAACGCTTAAAGTTATTTTAATAATTTAGTAAGTAATTTTTATTTTTCTCTAGTTATGTTGCCAGTTGGAGTAAAATACAAACACATTTCAAATGCACAAAGGTACCTAGTTTGAAAGAAGCAAGATACAGTGGCAATGTGCCGATCATATCTCTTGGATAACCGAACTTGTTGAAACAAACGAGTTCTCTCGTAAAGACCGGATCTAGGCAAGTGCAGTGCCTTTTGTCCAGGTTCGACTGGCAATTGGATGACGAGAAACAAAAATCTTTGCTCGTTTCGTTAACAGACATACTTACATATTTTCATGCCTGTCTCCTTGGCAGGCATGTGTGAGTAGGCAGAGACTATAGATTTCCACTTGCTACGATCCTGGCACACTCCTTTCACTTCATAGCCCATCCACCTTTTCAATCCTTACTACTTTCACTCCACAACTCTTCCATATCACGCTGTTCTTCACTCTATCTTTCAATGTTACACAACACATACTTATAAAGGCTCAATTAAATAAACCATCAACATTGTGGTGCAGTAACGACTAGGTCTATTAGGCTGCGTTATATTGGTAGCATTTTTCATCGCACACCGCTCAGCTTCCTCACTCATCTTTAGGAAATCGTGTTCATCCTTAAAATATGATCTTTTTCAATTCCATCACTTCTTTTTTTTCTTGATAGGCCTACGACATTGCTATCTACGATGCAGCGCGCTTGCCAAGAAGAAACCGATTCACTCGTGATTTAAAGGCACCCAGTAACTGTCATATTTAAATGAAACTCTTTTGCATCATTAATAACATACGCCTTCCTACATCCAGGGGAAAACCTTCCAGTACCTCTCCGTGACTGATCACTATGCAATTAAACATTAAGTGTTGTTTTCTCAAAACCTTCTCAATCATGGCTACCAGAAGATCATTATAATACAATCTAGCGTCATACATATTTACCACACTACACCTGATAGAATATTGAGATGATTCGGCCCTGTGCTTTCCTATATACGCCATTTGCAAACACAATCGGCGAGGGAGCAAGGAACTGTACACGTGACCCAAGAGAGAATTACGACGGGAATTTCCATGCACTAAGACTAAGATGAGATTAAACTGTTAACTTAGAAAAGGCAGACAAAGCTCTAAAGTTAAAAAATCTAAAGTGTGACAAGGAACGCGTCAATTCAAATCGCATCAATCCGCCGAAGTAAGCGGCGATAGCCTAATGGTTAGAACGTCGGACTTGCGATCTTGTGGTTGCCGGTTCAAAACCCACCCCATGCACGACGTGACACAAGCATCTAACTTAGTACGAGGGGTTAAAAAGAATACTAGTAATGTGCGACCCACATTACTAGTAAGCTTTTAAAAAAAACGTACTAATATTATAGGTAGGTATGTCCGAAAGTAGCTCTGTCTGACTCTTTGTTACCATCTTATGCAGAAACCACTAAACAGATTTCGATAGAAATTGCCAAGGAGATAGCTTGCATCCTGAGGAAAAATGTAGCTTAGATTTAAAAAGGCTAAAGAACTAGTATTTTTTGGGTTGCGGGTGAAATTGCGGAAAATGGCTAGTTCTACACAAATGCCTTACTATGCAACTAAATAAAACAACTTATTGCAATTACCACTAAGAAATATGTAATAATAAGATTATTATCTTTTTGTTATCTTCCATAATCACACGTACTTAATATTTTTGTCTAAACCACCTCTGACTCCCCATATTCTCAGAACAATACGCAACGACCCCATTTCTCCTGGCAACACCATAAAACAAGCAGCGTGATAGTGAAGAAACAACTCTTCTTCAAAGTCGGTTAAGGACCGTTAACCGTTATTGATGAGTGACGTCACGATACCCACGGGGTAGGCAGCCCGCACGCCTCTGACAGATTGCACACGAACGATTCTAAACACAGGGAATCACAGCAGAATACGATGTTAGAATATCTATTTAACATAAGCACCAAGCCCGTATTCCTCGAAGAGTAAGGTTTACATATATATACACATACAGTTCGCCATCATGTTGAGGTCCCATGTAATTGGGGACCTAGCTTATTGCCATCAACCAGGCAGAAATCCAAACTCCGAGTAGCTACTGAGAATTTCATATAAAAACTTAATAACTACGACGACGACACGTTTGGCATAGCGGCTGAGCGATCGGCTTCTGCGCCACGTGTTGTGGGTTCGATCCCCACACGGAGCAAATATTTGTATGATCTACAGGTAGTTGTTCCGGGTCTGGGTGTTTATGTATGTGAGAACTTGTGTTTGTAAACGCACCCACGACACAGGAGAAAATCCTAGTGTGGGGCAACGTTTTTAAAAAAAGTAAAAGTAAGTAAACTCTTTGCTTAGTCTGGGAATCGATCCCAGCAATATTACATTTATTATTATTTATTTGAAGAAGTTTTTCTATGAATTTCTTAATAACAGTCGGAGTCAGGATTTGTGCTCAGTTAATGGCAATAGGCTCGACCCCTATTACATGGGAACTAAACATAAGGGCGAACTGTGGGTGTATCGACATTAATATATGGACCTCTGCGTAACCTTTTGGAGAATACTACCCGCGACTTTGTCTGCGTGGACTTCGGAATTGGGTCTGACCTGGATAAAAACTAGCCTATGTGTTATTCCAGACTATAATCTATCTCTTTGCCAAATTTCATCCAGATCCGTTCAGCAGTTCTGGCGTGAAAGAGTAACAAATATTCATACATCCATACATCCATCCATACTCACAAACACGTTTATAATATTAGTAAGGATAAATCAATCAATTTATATTTCTCTCGAGTAGCAATCGAATCCAGGACATTCGGTGCTACGATCGTTCTTACGTATTAATGCAATTCGTTAGAAGAAGAAGAATAAAAGACATTCAGACGTCGTATAAATTCCTACATTTAAACTCTGAGACTTTCTTCAAAAAACGTATTTTGCAGCAATTAACATAATTTTAACATAATAGAATCAGGCCCGTACTTGCACAAGAAAGTGGACCAAACAAACATATCTATTAATAAATTATAATAAGGAATAGCTATTATAATTACAAATAGACACGATTGGTAGTCAAAACATGTAGTTTAAAAACATATTATTATAGAAGCTCTGTTGAATATATGCAGTATTTTTGCATTGTACTCAATATCAAAAAGATATATGTTACAGACAAATCTCATAACCGGCCAAAACTAATTTTGTCTGTGAACATTCGTCAAAACTTTTCTTGTTACAATCAGTAAAAAGTTATGCCACCTTAAAGCCACCCTAAAATACTTTTGGTAACGCTTTTTTTCCACATTTCTAATTTTTTTTTATCTGGCTTTACTTAACAGCGTCTATAGTTTGATGGTGACCGAATTGTCAGTGAAAAAAATAATAAGAATATATTGTGTCCAAGTCGTCAGCAACTCGACTGATTTTCATAACTTAACGCCTGTATTCTCTAAAGGGTTAGACAGAGGTGTGCCAATGTACTCCCACAGTTTGCCGGTATGTTTTAGGTCCCATGTAATAGAGGACGAGCTTGGGAATCCAAATCAGGACCAAGCGTATCAGTCACGCTCAGGACCACTAGGCTAATGAGGCAGCAAATGGAGACTGCTTCTTGCGTCGACGAGCGCGTATCACGAAGTTATCAGTCCCGGTTGTCATACGAACATAAAAACACATACCATCAAGCCTGTATTCCCCGAGGCTGATGTAGAGGTGTACTAATGTACACTGACATACAAACCCTTATGACAATCGTTAGTGGTAGTTTACCTTGATAGTTTTTAGAGAGTTATCTACTACTACTTGATACTACGAGAGCCTTGTAATTATAAAATTAGTATTCATAAGCCATTGTGTATTCAAAATTATTCAATACTTTATTTTTTTCTGAGTCCTATTGACCTCGATACACTGTGGATAGTTATTTTTTGTATTATTGTCTAGCGTTTGTTCCACTGTGCATGTAAAACCGGTAGGTAATATTTTTCCACATTTTATTTTATTGTGTAAAGTTTATGGTAGATATAAAATAGCAACTTGTATGCTAGAGCCTTCTCGTTATAGGATATACTTATTTTAAATAATAAATAAAGTATTTTAAAGATCAAGGGAGGTAAACATGGTCATAAGTATGAAGTCTAGACATTTCCACACACAATAAGACTGGGATGTTTTTGTAACTTGTTTTTATCATGAACTTGGCATTTCGAGCGGTGAGATCATCTTGACTCTTGTATATTTATTTTGGTCCTTTCGCGATATGGGACTATGCATATCTATTCTTAGCTGCAGTGGAAACAAAACAGGGGTTGTTATTATTGTACGTAACTGATGTTTACATTTGTGATACTGGCTTCACTCGTTGGCTCCAACTTTATGGGTCAACATTGTTCAGTCAGATCGGTAGATCTGTAAAATAGCTAGCTGTCCTTTCAGATAGCTGTGTTTCAATTGGCTCAGACCGGTTTTTTTATACCACTAAGGTGGTAAACAAGCATACGGCCCGCCTGATGGGTAGTGGTTAGTTCCACTGTAGGCACAATCGTTGGGGCCAACTGTGGAACCGGTTCCAGGAATAACAGTGTCAGATCCGCACCTACTTTTACTGATAAATACTTTTACATCATTCTAGAAGGACATCTCTGACTAGAAGTATTAGTACTACTGTTTATCGACTTCTTACCAAAAATGTCTACCAGTAACTTTACAAGAAACTGCTACCGTAAGTTATCATGCTATCTGTATATCATTGAGTAAGTCTAGCTTACAAGGTATTCGTATGACAATCGGAAGGGACGGCTTAACGTGCTCTCCGAGGCACGGAGAGTTCTCGAGGAATTAAAAAGGAGACTCATTCTTAGACTGACTGATAAGACTTGTAAATCAATCGAGCAGTTCGTTGCTTAGCTATGGGCCCACTTACTACACTTGGATACGCAGGTATTATAGGTGCATATTAGAGTTGCATAATAGCTAATAAATAATTACATAAAATAACATACCACCATGCCTGTATTCCCCGAGGGGTAGGGCAGAATTGTACTACGTCACAGTACACAGTTCGCAGGTATGTATAGGTTCCATATAATAAGGGACGCGCCTATTGCCATCAACCAGCTACAAATCCAACAAACAAACCACTAGACTAATGAAGAAGTTGGATATAACTAAAAACGTAATTCAGATACAAATAACGACGTATAAGTACATAATGATAAAGTTAATTAGTTAATTAGGTAATTAATATTTAGGTTTAACAAACTGCAATTACTTTTTACTTAAAAAATCTCTGCACATTCATGAAATCTACTGTTACTAGTAAATTGTATAAAATGTGCAAATGCTTGCTAATGCGTTAACATTATGAAGCGCGAGAGGATCACGCGAATGCGCCTGGACATCTTTGACACGTGCGCGCGCGCAGCATAGCAAACAACAGAAGATGCACTCTATAATGGTCACCATTATCCTCTTCAGCTCCTGCTGACAGAATAAAAAGGCTTTTGAAATCGGAGACAGAGAATTATCAGCTAAGTGTCAGTAGCATCATCAACCTACTAACTGTCCTAACCGTGGGCAAGAGATCCCTTTCAAAATGAGAAAGAGCTTAGTGTAAGAGACGATGGTCTGCGGTGATGAGAGCCGCATCAGAGCCCATAATTTTTGCCGTCCAGCAAAGAGACTCCATGGTGAGGATATAAGAAAAGTGAATTCTACATTTACGCAGGTGTTCATCGGCGGTGATCACTACTTACCATTAGGTGGCTCGACTGCTCGTTTTCCCAAAATAATCAATAAAACAATCGTCCTGGTTCCTGTGAGTCCTTTAAAGAAAGAGAAATCAGGTTAGATAATGGTCAATCACGAACCTGCTTCACTAAGTTTATTCGTATTTAGAAATTATTCTCTTCCAGCCATTCTTTGAGTCTGCTCCCAATAAAGAAGTTCCTTCAGCAGTTACTAAGCAATATTATAAAAACCATCAAGAAGTCTATCTCTGTCGGCAGCTTTGGTCAGATGTGGGACAGCCTTAGTCACGGGCTCAGGTCAGGAAAAGTGTTATAGGTCATTTTTTTTTTGAAATTGCAAATTGCAGCCTAGTGGCATAAGAATATAATTATAGCATAAATCTTAATTCTTTTGGTAACTCTTTATTTGCCCTACCTTATTAAATGTGATAAGGCGTGATAGTAGGTATATTGGATGAACAAATCAAAATACCAGAAGATCGTATCATTTTCCACTGTCTGGTCACACGACCTTCCCATCCATCGACACAAGACATCGGACGCCCCTCCGGAGACGAATACATTAGAATATCATGTGCATAATTCACGGTTCATGGCAGGACATAGGGGCACCTGCAAGCCGTAGGGTGACCCACCGTTGTGGAGACAGTGAACCGTCCTAGATGAATGTCAAATGTAACAAAAGTGTATTAATTTTATAAGTGGAAGTATCATACATACGATCACGCATATATTCCCCGAAGGGTTAAGCAGAGGTGTACAAATGTGCACCCACAAGTCGCCGGTCCCGTGTAATAAAGGTCCTCCGAGCTACGACTCAGGATTTCATGGAAAACCCCAATAACACTTTGCTTGACCTGGGAATCGAACCCAGGACCTATAACGCAGCAGTCGCACTTACCACTAGACTATTGAGGTAGTTATGTATAGATAATTATATGTATAATATTCAATATAAAAAAAAAAACCTGTGGAAGATGTATAAAAGTTTAAATAATAATTCTTGATTTAAATTATCAAGTAGAAATAAATCATTGACGCATAGCAAACACATTAAAAATGTTGATTCAAAAATTATAGCCATACAAATATCATAAAAAAGTAAGTTTCGTAAGCTAGCCATACAATTTATGCCATACACCATACTGGGAGGGCCATAAACCAAAAGTTGATGTTAAAAAACCGCCTCGTGGGTTGCGTAAGCGCATATGAAGTGGCTCATAAATTAGAATCAATACTTTGAAAACACGAAATATTCTGTCGTTGGTTATATAAAGTATCTATAAAAAAACCTTAGTAATATAGATAAATGTTTATAAGCCTACCATCACAAGACTTCTAAAAAAAAACGTTAAAAATTCTATACGGTACCACTGTTATGCATATTCGTGCTTCTTTAATGCGTCTAGTAGTCGCAAGCGCAGTTGCTGTGCTGAGCGTGAAGGTTTGATTCCCACGTCGAGCATAAAAAAAAGTATTTATCATACTTCTACATGTACATGCACTATAATTTCTTACTTTTAGGAAAAATCTCAAAATCACCTTTAAAGGGGAATTGTCGAGAGGCGATTTTGATATTAACCCGACGAAAGTAAGTTTATCTTGAAGATTTGCCTAGTTTTAAACATAACCTAACTACTAAATTGGGCGGTTAGTAAAAAATAACACCAAATAATTACAGCTACGTTAGTAAACGTACAAACAAGCCAAGGACATTAAAGAGTGCCCTCCATGGGCGATTGTGTGCAAGGGTTATAAAAGCAAGTGCCACTATGAGCCAGTGTTATGGCCGCCAGAGATTCTGGACGAGGCAAAGGCGTGGCTATACAGCCAGCCCATCTTTAACTACAGCCGGATCCCTTACTAAGAGTAACTTGGATTAAAAAGTCACTACAGCCTTGTAAAATTATATGAAACTAGTTTCTGTTGCCTGCAGTTTCACTCACGTCCCAAAAAGATTAACATAGTATAAGTCCGTTTCTAGGCGGCGTATCAACATGAAACATAAACCAGATTTTAAGTTAGACTTCTAGCAATACATCGGTGAAAACTGCATTAAATTCCATGCAGTACTTTTTACGTGATGCGCGTATAAACATACAGACAAACAGACGTAAAAATTATAAAAAAATGTTATTTTGGTTTCTGTTGCACTAACAAAGACCCCCCATATTAGTTTTACTTTAATATCTATAATATACAAACATCGCCCTATTATAGATATAGTATAGATATAGATTTAACTATGATCAACTTGAAGTTGAATAAAAACTTTTTACGGAGAAATCGTCCACAAAAATACAGACAAAAGGATAGGGAACTTCCTATTTGAAGTAGGTTTGTATACGTAATAAGTACATGCATTCATTTCCGTTTTCCGGAAATTGTTCTATTTTTAAAGTTATAAACATGTTTGTATTGATATCGTTTTATTAATACGTTGTGTGTATTTTACTGCGATGGATAAACAAGGTAATAATATAGAAGGGGATAGAGGTAGTAATCGGTTATGTTATTGAGATCAGAGGGGATGTAGTATTGATTTGTTTAAACATGATGCTTATGACATGTAGGAATGTGTAAATGCAATAGCATATATTCCGTGGATTTAACAAAATCCCCCTTAAAATTAAAACTACTTTTTACGGATTTTATCGCGTTTTATTAATATTATTTGATTCCCGATGTTTCGGATCCCTTACAGCATCCATCCCTATATTTATATAACGCGATAAAACCAATCATTCGAACACATTTTTTTTTAAATTCCCGTATTTTAATGTCTTATCCAACACCATTTCTGAAATTCAAGATCTACCTATGTACCTGTGTTGCCTTTCTTTTCACAGTCAGTTAAAATATTAATGAGACCAATGATATAATAATGGATGAGTAATTGCAAAACTCAGGTGTTATGAACTTATTTTGAAAAACTTGAAACTCCTTTTCCACTAGCTACTTACATACTTACTTCAAACGCAAGTAACTCAACTCGTAGGTGCCTGGCGACCCCTCAAGCATGTAGGTTGCTAACGACCCCCAGTCCTCAGCCCCCAGCCCCAGGCTGTCAGCTAATTGTCAGCACTTCTCTCCCCTAGCCGTCAACTGCACACAGCTGTCATTAGAATACCTATTTATAGTATGTGGAATATAATACTCGTGTTTCTATGTTATGAGGGTGGAAAACTTTTGTAAGTGACGTAATTACATACCTACCTAATTAGTGACTACTAGTTTTTCTATACTAGGTGTTGCTTGCGGTTTCACTCCCGTTCCAATTGTTTTAATTACTATAACACGACTTCTAGGCAGTGGATTGAGTTGAAATATTCACCACCTATCCAATTTTGTGCATTTTTGCGTGATTACAAACAAACATACCGACAAACAGATCTAAATTTAATGTTTTTTTTGCTTCTATTGCTCAAAATACCGAATTATTATTGTGTTTTAAATATCTCCTATGGCCAGTTACCATTTTATTATATTACTATGACATTTACATTATTCACAAGCGCGACCGTTGCGCACAATCCAAGTTTCGACCAGGTCCGCCCAGGTCGAACAAAGTATTATCAGGTTTTTCTATGAAATTCTCAAAAGCACCTTAGTGCCCGGTTAACGAACACATTACGAAATCATGTGCGTATTCATAATTAATTAACACCTGCATGCTAGAGGTTTCTTGATGGTGGCATATAAAGTCAGCCAACCCGTTCTAGGCCAGAGTGGTGGATAGCCTAACTAACCCCTTTCAATCTAAAAGAAAAGCGTGCTGAGGACTGTATTAATAATGATGATGACTTCATTCCCCATTCAACTTAATTTATAATGTATAATGTTTATTTTTTTGTCTGATAAACAGGTTTTGCCTTTCAAAGTGACAATTACACACTGATACCATAATTCATTGCAAACAAAAAATAAATCGAGTAGGAAATAAATCAAGTCAGTCCTTCAAACAGCACAATACTCAATACTTAACCAACTCATTTGGTTAAATGTAAACAAAAAACGATTCGTGTTCGATAAAAAAACTGGCAACACAAATACAGTAGTTGCGCGAGTATTGTAATACTAAACGGGCGTCAAATAAAAATAGTAGGGTCCTGCATGCGTAGCAACACCAGCAACCAGTTGGCCAATATTCCACACGGACCGTTGTTCTGCAGCTCATGGCTTGTGGTCCAAATCACAAGAAATAGAGACACAGTATCCCTTGTATTGTTCATGCTCCCAGCCTTTTCCCAACTATGTTCCGTTTCTAGAGTTATCAGATTCGCCTGATCAAAATTTTACAAAAAACGTCTGCTTTCTGGACAATACTTGGATAGACTTGTTCAGGCTTTTTGTTCTTCTGACTAACGCAAACAATTATCATAACAATTTGTATGGTTTAAGTATTATTTTTTTTTAATTGCATGCTCCATGTTAGCTCTATGTGTCCGTAACTCAGTCAACAAAAATTAACAACATAAATGGCATCCTTAAAATACAAATGGAGGATATGTCTTGTTTTCAAATACCAGAGAGTATTCATTAAGAAGATAGTGACACTCACTCAAAGTCAAAATCAAAGTTTTATTTCAATTAGACCATTAAAAAAGGTACCTCTGAAAAGTCAAAACTAGTTGCACGGCACACTCATTAAGGTTATTATTTTTAACGCTTGCCTATCAAACAGACGTGTGAAAAACAGACTTATATAATAAAGAACTGGTTTCCCCGTTGGACGGATCCATGCTACATACTCAGGGGGAAAATCGCCCCGCTTCAGCCTATGTCTTGCACCGCCTCTACAAACTGTATTGCTTAATCCGCTGTTGCCACGCGACCGACTCGCGCCGAGCACACAAATGACTCTTTGTTCCTTATCACCACACACTGCAGCCATGGGAAACACGCCTCTTTGTGTACTTTGTTGTGCATTGTATCTGTGTTGTCTATTAATTAGTACATAGTTTGTATCTACATAGTTTATGCACTAAGCCAGCATAATGGACAATGGTCTGATCCTGTTATTTTGAGTTACATGCCCCTCTCAATCATGCCACTTGCCGCAGTATTATGCTAGTCTCATCGTCATATCATAACCGGGAGTTTTGTGAGCGATTATCGCTAGTTAAGTAGTTACGCTGGTCGCTAAGTAATAGCTCTACTAATTAGATTATCAAACTGCGCTTGCTACGATTAGTTTGTGAATGCGTGACCATTTTTAACACATCGAGACCTCTCTGTGTCTCCCAGCCTTCAATCCCGATAGTCATACGAAGACATATGACTATCGTCAGTGGTAATCAGAAGCCTATACAGCCTGACAGCAAGTCCTTAGGATATCGGTATTACTCAGAAATTGGGCACGGAGATCTGATAAGGATTCTTGTGAAATTCTGGACACTTCTGGAAACTACTCCAATAATTATGTAGTATCATTTTGTGATTTTTTTGCATTTTCCTTGCTAAGATTGTCACCTTATGACGTAAACTCAGAATGTGAAGGTAAATTTCAATCAGGCGGGTGGGGTTCGCGGTGGCTTAGCGGCCAGAGCGTCTGGTGTATCTAACCAGAAGACGCGAGTTCGAATCCCGCCCGCGATTGAATTTTTCCTTTACTAAAATTATGTAGTAGTTTTTTTTTGCTTAAAATTGGCTTTAATTTAACTACTATCCCCACGTGATATTGGTAGACAAGGGTGCTCAACGTTCCATTGAGACAAAACTTCTTTGACATAGTGCAAATGTGCTGATTTCAACCATAAATCCTTTCAAGGCTTCCAAGACTGAATTTTAACTTAGAACTAATTACAATAACCCTGAACATAATCTCAAATCGCAAGCGATGACCAATACTCGTTTTTTTTTTCAAAACGATGCCTTTGTCCCACGGGGCGACAGCGGCTAATCTATTCAACTTAACCGCAAAGTTTAACCTTAATTTACCAACGTTACATAACCATACACCACAGTTTAATATTACAGAATGTTATTTTCAAAGCGTGGAGAATACAATGAGTTACACAACGCAGCCATTTTGACGGAAACCACTTTTCTATTTATGTTTCTATCAAACAAACCTTATCGGGTACTTTGACGACACAGTATTTTAGTGTATTGTTTGTTAGCATAACTGTACAGGATTGTAGGTCTTGAAAGTTTTAAATTACAGGTTATTTTGGTGTGTGTTATGTGGTAATATTCCGATAACGCTAATGCATGGAAATGTGACGACGTGCCATGACCATCGCAACAGCTTAGGTGTCCCGTAGCAAATTGTTCTCATTGTCAAAGAAAATGAAACGATTACTTTTTTATATTTTAGTAACAGGAAACGCTTCGGATAATATTACGAATTTTATATCTATACATATAAAATGCTTTGTTCTGAATGGCTGACTGACGGATGAACGCACAGCCTAAACCGCTGATTGTAGGGACCTGAAACTTGGAGGATGTGTTCTTTATATGACGTAGACATCCGATAAGAAAGGATTTTCCGAAATGCTACCCCGTTGAAAGTCTACCCAGTTGGTGGTGGAAAAAGGGGGTGAAAATTTGTATGAAAATCCGTCATAATTATGTGTATTACTTGGAATCAACAACGTCAGCCGCAGTTTTGATTGCTGAAACATTATGTGAATAACAATAAGACCGCCGTCGAGAAAATCTTTCAGGCATACAGAAGTACTGACGATGTTTTCCTTCACCGTTAAACAGCCATGATAGAAATTTTGAGAACCAAGGAATTCTAACATAAGATATCATCACGCTGGTATTCCCCGAAGGGTTATGTAGAGGCGGACTACCTCTAATTAATTAAGTTTGATGGTTGTAAGTGCGACTGCTACGCTAGAGGGCCTAGATTCAATTTCCAGCTTACAAAAGTGTTGTTAGGTTTTTCTATAAATTTCTTATTAGCAGCTCGCTGTATGGGTTTATATCCGGTATGTATACTTAAAACGGTTTTTTTAATTCGTGATAGGCTTACGCTTGACCGCCAGGATTTTACATGGTATCTAAATATACAGGCGAACTGTAGGTGTACATTAATACCCCCGTGTAGTTGTAGTTGAGAATACAACATACAGTAGAAATGTACTGCAGCATACCCACAGTTTACCGGTAAGGGCCAGCCTATTGCTATTACCCGGGCACAGATCCGAAATCCGCCCTGCTACTGAGAATCTCTTAACGGAAATACTCTATAAAACTTTGCCGGACCTGGAAATAGAATCCAAGCTCTCTCGCTCAGTAGCTGTTCTTCTGAACACTTGCTAATGAAGCAGCTCCATGATCTCTATTAAAAATATCGCTACAAAACATGTCATACGGGGCTATCAGAAACAAAATCATTTCGATAAAAGTTAGTGTATTTTTTTTGTAGATTCAATTGTAACAAGTCACGTGTTCACTAACGTGAACGCAAAACGTTGCTAGCTCAGCCGTCCGCGTCGCCGACGCCGACGCAGCAGCGTTTTGTAAATGCGCACGATTCTGTGTCGCTGACCCACTGAGTGATCACTGCTAAGGCTACGTTTACAATGCATGCGTGTAGTGTCTAGCGAGAAAAGTATGGAAACTATAAACTTTTTTTTCATTTAGTGCTTGCAAGCTCGGCTGCTGAGCTTGAGCTCCTGGGTTCCAATTTTAAAATATGCACCCTAATTATTTTGTAGTTTCTGAACCCATTGTTACGATGAAAATTCATTTAATTTATTGAAAAAGAAAACCGATTTCAAGCTTAAATTGGTGGTACTTTATATCTGTTGGTAGATTTGCATACTAAAAAAAAGTAAAAATTGGCATAAGGTCCATGCAAGTAATGTCAAAATACTATCTCGAGTAAGCCAATCTGACAGATACTGACAGATTTGTTAAAGAAACCGGCCGTTAGTCAGATCTTCGGAATCGAATAACTTATCCATAAGGTATGTCTTTTACCTCAGATACCTTATCTATATACTCGTACCCACTATCCAAATGATGGAATTATTTTGCTCATAGACTAGACTATAACTCTAAACAAAAAAGGATCAGAGTTCACATCCTTATGTAATTTCCCTTTTTTTATAAACTGTCAAAGATCAATCAGCAGACATGATAGAAAATTGCTTCGACCTTCTGGTTCATTGTATCTTTAATGAGTTAACCGACAAAAGATCGCTATGAACATTTAATCATCATACGTTTTCCAGTCACGTGTTTTATAGCACTATATCGACTACCACCAGTCTGTTGCTAGCTGGCCAAAAACGTGTCGTACACCACACGGTTTTGTGTCGCTGACCGTGTGCATGACCCACTGTTAACTTAAGCAAAATTACTGCTTACCGCATTCAACGCACTACATCAGCGTTATAGTTAAACTACTTCGAAGATTTCGTTTTAATTAGGATGAAAAATTACAAGATTTTTGTGACGATTCGCAAGTTTGCAAGTTCCTCATTGCGTTATTTTTTTTTATAGAATAATTTCGCATTTACACAGTGTGGACTGGTGCCGTCATGCTATCATCCCAAATATGTTGCGGTGTAACTAGATTTTTATTTGAAAAAGTTATTTTTAAAAAAGTTTTCTTTTATTTTAATTTTTGTTTTTAACTATTTTATAGTACTGAATCCTCATGGATCGTCTGCCACCTGGGGAAGCGGCAGGGAATATGTCGCGGGGACCTCAAAACATGCAATCATCGAACACAAAGTACAGTCAACTACACTCAAAGCCGCTATGGTTCTTTCCTCTAAGGGTCCATTTTTGCGTCGCCAGATGACTATAACGGAGATCATTTAAAAAAAGAGTATCTATGGAGTTTCTTGCCGGCTCTTCTCCATACGACCCACTTATTTGAACCATGCAACTAGTTTTGTCTTTTCAAAAGTAGTACCTATTTTAGTGCTCTAATTGAAATAAAATATTTTGACTTTGTTTTTTTTAACAAAATCTGTCAAACGTCAATTTTATTCCTCAGTTAAAACTTATCTGGCGATAGAAAAATCGGCTCTAAAGGCTATTTCAGATAATTATAGTGTATACAGTATATTACTAGATAGACATAGTGACTGAGTTTTTATCGGGTTTTCTTCTCAAAAGTTGACAGATAGGATATGCAATCTAGTACAGAAAAAAAAGAAATATGTACAGAATTTTTAATTTTCGCCAAGTGGGGACGGATTAGAATAGGTACTGTTCCTCACTGCCTTTCAGATAGGCATCCCGTAAGAGGCGAGAAAATATCTGACTTGCTCGGTGGTAGGACCTCTTGGGGTCAGACTGGCTGGGGATCCTTACATCGAGTCTATCGTAAATCACCGCGGTGTGTTTCGACTTTTGCGCATAAGATCGCCAGATCCCCTCGGTTACAGCGGCTTTGACAGTCCGTAGGGGCTCTTAAGGGTCGGCAACGCATCAGCAACTCTGGTGTTGCAGGTATCAATGGGCGACAATGACTACTTACCACCAGGTAGCTCGTCAGCTCGTTTGCAGACTGAATTCCATAAAAAAAAACAGAAATAAATATTATTTACCCTTTCAAGCTCTGGTTCTCACATACATAAGTACAACGAAATACAGTAAAACTGTTTGATGCCTATTTATAACCTACGGTTACCGATTACCATCAGGCGGCCCGCTAGCTTGTTTACCACCTGGTGTTATATATTAAAAAAAACTACGATCTTCACAAAACGATTTCTTACTTGAGTACAATGACAGATGACACACAACGTGACAAACGTTTAACGTTAACCTGTAACCAATCAGTTTGCGGGAATGCCGTTAAATGGTAATAACCTTCGTAAGAACTGAATCAAAAACGGCGATTTGATCGGTAATCGATTCAGTTATCGCAACCGACCGTGGACAATAGCGAAGGTAGTATTCGTAATAGGTACTAGTTACTAGGTACCTATATAGTTATTATTTATTTAAAATAGACTTCTAACTGTTCAGTTATAGCCTAGATATTTGACCATTGGACATTGGACCATTTGATGACACGTTTGACGTAGTGGCTGAGCGATCGGTTTCTGCGCCACGTGTTGTGGGTTCGATCCTCTTACGGAGTAAATATTTGTATGATCTATAGGTAGTTGTTCCGGGTCTGGGCGTTTGTGTATGTGAGAATTTGTGTTTGTAAACGCACCCACGATACAGGAGAAATTCCTAGCCTGGGGAAACGTTTAAAAAAATGGCATACAAAATCATACGTCATACTCAAGGATTCTTGGATCTTCCATAATTAAGAAATTGGCTACCAACAAACTCCTGTTACATACGTCTGGCTATTTTTATATCGATCAGTACTTTCTATGAAAACGCCATTTATATAAACCTAGCGGCCCGTGCGCAGCTACACCTATGTAAATTTTCCCATCCACCTTTCCGGTGGATTATAAAAAATTAATAAAAGCCTTTTCCTGACAATTGCCAACAACAAAACCGCCAAATTGGATTTTTACTTACATATAATGTTATTTTTAGGGCTCCATACCTCAAAAGGAAAAAACTGAAACCTTAGATCACTTTGTTGTCCACCCGTCTGTCTGCCAAGACCCTTTATATTGGGAACGCATGGACATATCGAGTTAAAATTAAAAACTCAAGTCTACAGTCTCTTGATGTGAAAAAATCAAACTTCTAAATTAACGTAAAAAAAGATACGTATATTTCGAAACTCTCCAAGGGAATCAATTTTTATAGGGTAATTTCTGTTGACCTATAACTATGAAATTTGGCAAGAAATACCGTCTTATACTACAAGTATAGGAAAAAATCAGAAAACTATACATATGTAATTAATTATAATATGTACCTACAAATCTATACGGAACCCTCGGTGGGCAAACCCGACTCGCACTTGTCCGGTTTTTTAGTGAAGGAAATACTATATTGAATTACTTTATTAGTGTAGTGGTTGTAATTGACGCTGCTACATTAGAGATCCTGCGTTCAGTTCCCAGGTCGAACAGTGTTATTGAGATTTTCTATGAAATTCTTTGTAGTTGCTCGAAGTTTAGATCAATGCCCAGTTAATGACAATAGGCTCGCACCTTATTACATTGGAACAATACTGGCGAACTATGGATGTGTAGTAGAGTACATCTGTGCCAAAACTCTTCCGGGATGAGAGCGTGATGGTATATTTATACTAGCAACTTTACGTTTTACTTTAATATGTTTTTGCGAATATTAGCGCTATAGTGTAAACTATTTTTAAGTATTAATAAGAGGTACTTGTTTCGTATTTATTTAAATTGTTATATCGTTTATGCGATGTCTGCAGACTCACCTACTCTGTAGGTACGCGGATGTTCTCAATAAATATTTAAATAGATATTAATAAAATCTGTATATTCCTACCGTTAAACTTTATTACTGTAGCCAATGTTATGTACACGAACATCAAAGTGGTTCATGAAGTTTGAATGTAGCTATGTAAGCATGTATTATGTATAATGCCGACCAATAGGAACGAATAAAAAACTGATACCTATGTATGTTGCAGGATGATTTGATAATTCGATTTTTTGTGAAAACCCTAGGGATTTTGCGAAAACCCGGATAATTAGACAATGGTGAAAATAATAATATATTTTCTCAAACTTACTGGAAAAAGATAGGGATTTTGCATATTGTTTTTGAAATCGGTCCCCAACTTACGAAAATATCGGTGAACATACTACATTAAAAAAATACAGATGAATATAGAACCTACTCCTTTTTTTAAGTCGGTTAATAAAAGGCACGAAAGGGGCAGTGACCAAGCTATCGAGTTACGTCCTATTGGTCGCGGATTTGATTAAATACATAAATAACCAACAGATGATTTTATGATCCGTACTATTGCGGCTATGGGAGGCTATGGGATGGGTTTTTCTTTATAACCTTTTTGTGTTTGTAAACACAACTGCGTAAATAAAAATGTAAGTGAAGTGTTGCTAATGGGTTGTGAAGCCTTAAGAATCCTTACGGACTACCGGGGCTGCAGCTACCAAAAGAAGGGAATTGACTTTCGCGCAATAATCGGAACACAGAGGTGCGACAGACTCCGACGTAAGGGTAGTCGCCAACCATTTAAACCCCAAGAGGACCTACCACAATAAGCCAGATATTTTTCACCTCTTATGCCGTGAATATTAAACAGAATTTCTCTGCCAATTGTTATGACGTTGTTATTAATAACATGATGTTTCTATATGTGAAAGTACAATCGAACAAACAAAGGTTCAAATAATTTTTAAAGTCCACCTAATAGATTTCGTAACTTTTCACCGCACGAGCAACTTTTGTGCATACTCTTAATAGCCCATAACACATGCCTAACGCAAAACTTTTATGAAATCTCATCGAACCAGTCTAAAACCTACAAATTACTTGCTTCCATATAAAAATGCAAATTTAGCGTTAAGAGAAACTGCGTTAGATGATTTCAACATCTTTTTTTTTAACCCGTTCGCACTAAGAATGCATTTCTAGACGGTTTTAGAAAACCTTGTCCCGTCCTACATGGCAAATGCATCCGCCATTTAAAATATAAGACCATGTGCCAACATGTTTTTACTTTATAACAGCTATATAACCTAGAAAATAGATCGCAGTTCTATGAACTGGTACCATGAGTTCTCATTGCATTAACTGCATTTCATTTTCTTTATACATTACCCTGTATCTTTGTCAAATATGGATCAATCTCAGTACACAGCAAGCAATGGTTTCTCACGATGTTTTCAGAGAATGATGTCGTATAGTGTTGTGGTGCAGGGCGGTGTAGTAGATCTTTCTGCCTTCACTTCGGTTGCTAAGCGAGAAGCTTGCATGTGTGCGTGAGTGCAGTGCCCGAGGTTGTAGTGACGTGACACCGATGCTATCGACTCTGTTTCTTATCGACGTTGTACAAGTACCTGCAGGGATTCTGACGAAATAAGTACAACTGTGAGGCATTTGTCAGAATTCAAACATTTTCATTAAAAGTATTAGAAATTGCTTATCTGCATTGTTGTTTCGGCATTATGTTTACATAAAAGCGTAATTTTAGCCTAATCATGTAAATTGAATATATTAATCAAATTGCAATCAATTCATTGCCCCCTAAAATCAGGCATAGCTTAGCAATCAAACCGCAATCAAATCCCTTAATCAATTATTGAACACACCTATTACGTTCACTTTCGTAACATTCAATCTTTAACGCACAATCTAAGACAATCGACGCTATTCCAAATGTCTTATATCAGTTTCGACAAAAAATTTCGCAACTCTTTCACAACACTATTATTATCTTTCAACGATACAAACACATGCACAAACTGCATTCGATTATGACAAAAAACAATTTTACATTTGCCGTTCTATAATTGAAAGTTAGGCGAATTTAAACTTTATCTGCTGGAGAAAATGGTTTCGAGGTTAATAAAGGCTTGTAAGTGTAAATTTGTGTGTGTATAAAACTGACGTATTTTAGTGGTGTGAGTGCTGTGTGCAGAGTCATCGACCCGTATCTCGGGCGAACCTACCCCAACGCGAAAAATATAAGTATTTCCGAATGGTAACTACTGTTGTAATCATCCGTCACTTTCTAAAATTGACATGCGTTAAACCTAGATTCTATACCTACTTATTTTTTGTCCATTTTCCACTGATCAACTCGATTTTACATAGAATCGATTACTAGAAAGGCCAAAGGTTTATTTGTGTTTTTATATTACGGTAATTCTAGTGTTACACTCTAAAAGTTTGGAGCTGTGCCCAATAAATATTTATGGGTTTACTACCTATTATTTATTATATGGATTGAATACAATCACATATACACTTGGCGACACAGTCGTATTTCATGCGTGCTGGACGCTGGACTAACAAGGCGATACAATTTTGTAGTCATTAAGTTTTAGAAAAAAGGTTTATCCCGGAAAAATTCTGGACGAACTTTGACCACTAACGACTATAGTTTACTAGACCCCTAGGTCCCACGTATATTAAATTACTGTGTCAAAATTATCGTTCGATCCCATTTAGGTCCTACCCCCCCGTTCAGGTTTAGGTTTAGTGAGGACGGGTTTCTTTCTTTGGCATTCAAATAGGCATCTCGCAAAACGCGAGTATATTTGAATACTGAGCTATTCAGATATTTTCTAGCGTAGGACTTCGTGGATTCTAACTGGCGGCAGCCCAGGATGATAATCAGTCACAAAGCACCTTGGTGTGTGTTTCAACTTCTACGCGTAAGAACCAGTTCTCCCCTCAGTTGTTGGGACTCTGGCAGTCTGCAGTCCTTAGGGACTCTTAAAGCTTGGCAACGCGTCAGCAACTCCTTTGGCGTTACAAATAAATGTCCATGGCCGATAATGACTACTTACCATCAAGTGGCTCGCAACCAATAAAAATGTTATTTCCGACATTGTCTAAAACCACCAGTTATTCCAGTATCCTGCGGATGACCATTGGCCTGCCATATAAAAAGACTCGACTCTGGATTTAAGATGTTGCAGTTGTTTCTGACAGTTTCTTACGTGAATATTATAGACATTGAAATAAAATTATCACGGTATATTTTATAGTTTATTTTGTGTGCTTAATTAGCCCTAGATTAAACGGCGAAGGGAAACTTTAAAAGAAAAATATTGAGAGGAAACCTGCATGGCTTTTGCTAACAGATTTTCTAGCCGGCGCGCGGCGTGTGGAGTCTGTCAACCCACACTAAGCAGCGTAATTAATGATAACCTAACCTATCTCATTCTGACATGAGACCCCGCCCAGTAGTGAGACAGTAAATTGACATTGCTAACTAGATATTAACTGTTCAATGACTTTTATTACACCCACGAGAACCAGGTCACCTGACCTCTTGCTTCGAAAACTACGCTCTCTAAAACTACCAGTTAAGTCGTGTATGGGTATCTTTATTGCACGTTTATTAACATCGGTGCGGTCCAATGACCAAAATTATATGTGGATGGTCCATAAACAGGTGACAGCGGGCCGTACGCGCCGCTCTAAACTCCGAAAAACTTTATAGGCAGTTTTGGTGTGTTCGAAATATAAACATTTGTTTTGATTGTGAAATTGAATAAAATAGTGATAATGTTTGAATTATTTGGCAGTGTGGGGGACCGGTGGTGTTTTGTTACCGCCGCTATCATGCAGACAGAATGTCTCCTACGCTGCCAGCCCAACTATTCCTCCTTAATTTACAGGGTCGGCAACGCGCGGGTGATAAACCTGGTGTTGCAAGCGTTCATAGGCTACGGTAACCGCCTACCATCAGGCGGGTCATATACTTGTTTGCCACCAAATTAAGGGGAATATTAAAATTTAATATTTCTTGTGTTTTATATGACGGAAGGCATTCAGTAGAGGATATCTAGGGTAACCGAACGACTTAGAATTTATTTGATCATAGATTCATTTTTCATTAACATAATTCGAATTAACTTAAATTTATCTTTCTACAAAGATGTGGTTTCTTTCTATTTACCATACATACCATCACGTCTATATTTCCCATGAGTCAGTTAGGCAGAGCTTAACTAAAGTACCTACATCCACTTTAGTGCGTGAATCAAATCTGTGAGCCTTAGCGCAGATGACAACTGATCAGCCGCTGCACGAAAAATGCAAAAAAAGTTACTCTGGCTATCATTTGTTACCTTTTCAAGCCAAAACCGCTGAACCAATATTGATATATTTTGGTAAAAGTACAGATAGATTGGACCTTTTGCCGTAAAAAGTCCTTTAGGATGCGAGCAAAATCGCGGGCAACAGCATCTTACCTATGCTTTCTAGAGTAAAGATCACTTTCATCGCCAGTCCGTCACTGCCCACTTATACTTGTGTTTACATCGTCGGCAAGGGCTAATAAAGCCGAGTACACCGGCAGGCTATTTGCAACACTAGCACTTTGGTACATTAGTGGTGCCCTTCGGCGGTACGGATATATTGGCCCGCGCCCTTTGCCCTGCACTAACGACTGTTATTTATTGTATCGAGCCGGCTCGGCTGTAGCCCTGGATTACAATAATAGAAGGCACTCATTTATTGTGATTGTTGTTGTGTGGCTATGCGATAAAGAGCGTTGAAATTTGAAGGTTGAAGGTCGATTTTTGATTGGAATTAAAGGTCAACTTATTGACGGTGTCAATATCTAGTGTCAATATGCCTAACAACATAGAGATAACTCTACAGCAGGCAGTAATTTCACTTCGTAATTATGCGCAGTTTCCCTTTGAAATTCTCAGTTAAATCTCAGAGATGGGATTTAACATACATAAAAATACCATCATGCATCCCGCGTGTATTCCTCGAAGGGTTAGGCAGAGGTGTATTCATATTAGAGGACAAGACTATTGCCACTAAATAAATAAAATAATATAATACAAACTCCGAGCTGCTACTGAGAATTTCATAGAAAACACTTTACTCGACCTGGAAATCGAACTCAGCATGCCATGCAGAGAGGTGGGGTTTGTGCTCGGTTGATGTCAATAGACAAATTGACTGAACGGTTGCTTGCTCCGCTTATATATTTATATATTTTGGGTCCATTAATTTTTATTTTTGTACATGATAACTAAAACCAGCATCTCTGGATGTACAGTAAACGCTCAAAAGTCCATAGGCATATTAAGTATTACACTGTTGTCAACAGCACGAGCGAGCTTGATACAGCCAGTGCGTATCACTTGTTAATAACAATGAATAGAAGGTCGTAAGTCAAACTAAACGTCAAGCTGTTGCGTTGTGAGATTGCCTATGGACTTTTGGTCGCTACTGTACAATCAGTACACTTCTACAAAATGCAGTCCTAATTATATATAGATTATAAACATTTGTGTGTTTTACAATCAATGAAACCTATTCCAAACTATACAATGAGTAAACAAACGTTATCATCATTAAAACAACAATTATACCCAATTTCCGATCGCCATTCGAGCAATTCGTACCACAATAACATCACTACACGCAACTGTACCGCCGAAGTGGCCCGCTAGAGGTGGGCCGTCACTGCTAGAGGTGCGACTGGTTCCGCAGACCTACGGAACCGGTGCTGTTGCTAGGCGAAGTGATCTCTTGTCCTACTGGTAGGTATAGATGGGTGCAAAAGTGATTTGGACGTGATGTAGTGATTGCAACGTTTACTCCTGCGGAATTTATTGCTGAAGGAAAAGTACCTACATACGTATCTGTAATACACATAATACATAACATACCATCTTCCACCTAGGGTTATGTAGAGGTGTACAAATGTACACCCACAGATCACCGAAATGTTAAGTTATAAATTATAATTAATGATATTTAATAATTATAATTACATGAACTTAATGATAATTTAAAATTGTTGAGTATTATAATTGATTGATAAACCATGTTATTTTCTCAAACAAATATCAAAATCACTTTTGTCATCAACTGTACGCACACAGTCGATATTAGAAAGCGAGATGACGCTGGCGCCGGCGTCTTCCACTATTCGCGTTAATTGTACCGACACTCCGGCGCACCGGCGCACCGGCAAGCGTCACAAATATATGAAAGTTGTCTGTTTGTGCTAAAAGCTATACTAGTTGCTACCCACCCGGTTTTCACACTATGTTGCTAGGCCAATTAGATTATGTATACGAGTACATACATGTGTCTATAAAATTATGGTTTAAATATTTAACTATGACGACAAATACTGATTTCTGACACGCGAATTGAAATATGTATACATATTACAATTCGCGTTATTTACGTGAAAGAGCCATGCTTCGGCACGAATGGGCCGGCTCAACCGGAGTGATACCACGGCCTCACAGAAAACCGGCGTTAAACAACGCTTACGTTGTGTTTCGCCGAGTGAGTGAGGTTACCGGAGACCCAAAACCTTTTAAAAGGTCGGCAACGTACTTGTGACTCCTATGGTGTTGCGGGTGTCCATGGGCGGCGGTAATCGCTTACCATCAGGCAATCCGTCAGCTGGTTTGCCCTCCTATCCCATAAAAAAAGATTATTATTACAATTATTTTAGCACATTATTGCTATTTGACTTCATGATAGTATCACCAGAGCTCAGCAATAGAATTCTACCACCTTAATATAATATAAATCAGTAAAATGTATGGGTAACAAGCGGGTTATTTGTACAAGTTCATATAAAAATGTCTGCCTGTCCATCCACAGACACTGTCTGTCATTTTCGCCACCGAACTGTTTTTGTTAACCGTACTGTACAGTTAGTAACATAAATTATTCTCGGAAATAATCTGGGTCTTTTTTATATTCATTATATAAATTCATATTAAATACCTATTATTCGTGATCAGAGCACTATTAGTAGTTTCTGTCGCGTCCATAATTTTTTTGTGAATTTTTCCTATGTTTTAATAGTTATGCTGCTATTTGGGGTGGAGAAAAATCCAAAAAATCAAAGATTTTAAAAATCAGTTCAGCCGTTCTTGAGATAAAAATTATAAATTGTGTAGAATACTCGACGTTGTTTTACATAATGTTTAAAAATACGAAATTGTATAACGTCTTAACGTATTATAGTATGGTTCTCCAGCCGAAAAACAAAAAACAATGTAAGATTTCTAAAGGCAGTATAACGATCCGAAACGTCGGGAATCAAATAATATCAATACAATGCAATAAAATCCGTAAAAGAATTTTTATTTCAGTGTTTAATATTCGCGTAAGTGTCGGAAACCAATAAGACGGTATAACTTTATCTTGACTCTTTAGCATGACAGCGTAGCGTAGCGCTACGGTAGCGATGTAGCGTAGTGTAGCATACAAAGAATTATAAGCGTAGGTACTATAATCGTAGCATAGCGTAGCACAGAGTAGCGTAGCAAAGAATGACATAGCAGATCATAACGTAGCACAGCCGAGAGTAACAAAAAATGAGTATTTACTGTAAAGTATTAACTGACCAGACATAATAAGCTTAATTGAATGCGAAATAAATATTGGATTATGGTTTAGATATGTTTATTATGCTCATTAATTAGCATAATTAAGATTGATTGTTGTGAAATTAAACTAGTAACTTACGTGTGCATTCATCTTAACCTCATGTAGCCAATAGTGGAAGCACAGATTATAATACTATACTGAATGGTAACTCTCCGCTACTCTCTATCGATAGTGATTGTAGTGTTAGTTGTCTGTTAGGTTAGCGCACATTACACATACTTACAAACACAATTGCGCGTGTATCTCGCTAATGTAGTTGTAGTAGCTATTGGGATTGGACCGTTTCTTTGGTGTGTCCGAGTTGTGGTAGTGGGAACCATTTTTCTTCATCGGGTTCTCGCTTGAGTGGTTGCCTTCCTGATTCCCTGGACATAAAAAAATCTGATAAAATAATGAATTATTTAAAAGATGCATGTTATCTTATCTTATATGGGGCCGAAGCAGCAAAGCCTCAGTGCACTTCGACCCAATGGCATCTTTTGTGCTTCCCCTAGATACCTATTCCTCATCCTCACCCAGTTCTTTAAACAGCTCTTCCATGAGCGTTATAATGAGGCCTGGGGGAATGAAGATGCATGATAATTATAATCTCTAGACCTAGTTTAAAAATGTAATATTGTTAATGTTTGGTTATTTTGTCTTGTGATGTGAGTGTTGAAATAAGCTTTCTTTCTTTCTTACATTAAAATTACTAATTTGTCACTTAGCGCATAAAATGATCACTCTCGCATGGAACATCCTTACTACTTAGAATCTAAAAAACATACTGTGATGTAACTACATGTACTGTACACGTCTGCCTACTTTTCTGTGAATATATTCGCGATAGTATGTTATATTATTAAACTTCAAAGACAAAACTTAATATTAAATTGTCAGAACGATTAGCTACTACGCTGTGTAATACAGGTTCCCTTCCCATACTGATATGGCCTACATATTCAGCCATATGAGTGTTTGTGATATCAACGTTAGCGTATGTAATGTAATCACACCCACACGAAACCCTATTGCAAGAAAACGTCTTAAAAAAACTTCAGTCTTTCACATTGCTAAATAGCGTTAACATAATAGGTAGGTCAGTACATAATCTGTCACAATCACATACAGCAATAATAGAATTTCTCAATACTTTAAATTACTGGCCTACAATACAAACACACACAATTAGGTTTTTATAAACGTTTTTGAATTAAATTGGTTTTTAATTAAATCTCAATTTCCATTTAAAATGTTGTTTCTAACTGTACATGGTGTTTGTGATACGAAAGTTGATACCGCTCTGACATTTAATAAAGAAAACAATTATTTGTTTGTTTGTTTCGACCGTACAGTTACCGCTGGGCGGTTGCGCAAGCGCCTGTTCTCGTTCTTTATTCGTGTGGCAACCAATCAAATCTACCATTTACCTACATACGTCCCATTAGATAGAATTAATTTGTCAAACAAAATCGGGAGATTCATTCGTGAAAAAAGGATTTTTAGCTTCTATTCGATAGCGTTCGGGGGGCTTCGAGAACGTGCGAGTGTGTTCGGGCACGCTCGGCACGGGTCATCGCTCCGACCTAGATCGGTTGCGCCCGCGCAGCCGCTGTTGCTAACCGCGCGTTTATTCTATTATTTGTGTTAAATAGTGGAGCGTTGCGTGTTCATGTTTAGTTTGTTATAAAATTACACATAACTAGCTGCAACGTGTTCTTTTTATGACCATAACAAAGTAGAAAATGGCGGAGTACACGCGAAAATAAACACCAAGTTTGTTGATTATTTAACTTGCTTTCGATTAATGGTGGAGCCATCTTGACATTTGTACGGAACACATCCAGGATGTAATAAAATATCGCTGGAAATATCAAAGTTGTATATTTATGTGTGAACTCGTTGCAAGACCTGTGTATTAATAATTAAAGTTTGCGACTTTCACATACTTTTTTCTTTACTCTGTCAAGCATAGACATAAATATAGAAGATAGCAAGTAAATATACCATCACGCCTTTTTTCCCGAAGGATTAGGCAGAGTCGTACCCCACACTTCGCCGATATTTTTAGGTCCTGTGTGTAATAGGGGCGACGCTATTGCCATTAGAGACTCCCACTGAGAATTTCATGAAAACCTGCCGACCTAGTAATCGAACTCAAGACCTCTAGCGTAGCAGTCGCACGTCATTAGGCAGCTAGTTGGAAAATAAGAAATACGATGGAAAAGCTATTTAAAATCACAGACACGGCTTTAAAACGTTGCTTGATCATTATTCATTATAAACTGACGGTTCGGTTGCCGCAGTAGTAGAATTGCTACACTACAAAACACTGCACTGTGGAACAAATAAAAATAATCCGGGTCCGCGTGTGAGTTTATAAACGCAAGTACAATACAGAAGTAAATGCCAGTACCAGCAATCAATATTCGAAAAAAAAATCCATAATTATTGATACCTATCAATATCCTCCTCCTGCTGACCTAGCAAACGGGAGTATTTCTCTTTCGGCACCAATTTTTTGAGCACCTAAGCTTTTTATTAAACACCGAGCTAATATACGTAATGGTTTGTAAGTGGAATAGCTTAGGTGCTCAAAAAATTGGTGCCGAAAAAGGAATACTCGCTCAACAACTCAAAAACGTTATATAACATAACACATATATTATAATATAACGCTACCGTCGTGTACAATGTAGTAAGTACCTATGTAGTCGGTACCTGCAGGTAGCTAACCCTACCGCCGCCGCGACACACAAGTCCCATTAGCTGGCTAACGGGGGCACATGTGGGGCCCAGCATGCGGGACGCTTTTCTAACATAGAGTACTTCCAAAAGCAAGTAAGCGGGTCTAATTCTGTTGAATAATTTAGTATTTATTTTTATTTGTATCATTACTCAATTCTGTAAAGCCACTGGTTCACTATTATGTAAACTTCAAAGTATTTATTTCTATGTATGTATGTTGTAACTGCTTCATTAGTCTAGCGGATCTGGATTCTATTCTCATGTCGAGCAGTATTAGAAATAGAAATAATTTATTCAGAAAACATTAGTTTCTTAAAAAATATTTTTTTTTATATATACTATTACGGTGGCAAACAAACATGCGGCCCGCCTGATGGTAAGCGATTACCGTAGCCTATGGACGCTTGCAACACAAGCTACAGCAACATCACTCGTGTTGCCGACCCTGTAAATTAAGGAGGAATAGTTGGGCTGGCAGCATAGGAAACATTATTATTGGTTATTTTTATGAGATTCTCAGAAGTAGTTCGAAGTTTGAATTTGCGTCCAGTTAATGGCAATAGGCCCCCTATAACATGGTATCTAAACATACCAGCTAACTGAAGCGTACGGTACGGTAATGATACGTCATGTTTATGTATTTGTTACATTTTTATTTTATTCACGACCCCACCAAAAATATGACGCATAGATTTCATAACCTCTCTAAAACATAACTCCCCATATTCCATCCCATTAAAAAAGTCATATCAATTAATTTACCATACACATTAAATAATTCACGCTTGCAACAACTACGACACACCTTTTTAGCTTTCAATTTAATTACCAGAGCACACGTAAATCATGGACGGCCTACTGAAATTAACACCCATTTATGTAATTATGAATACATTTTATTTTACCTGTTTCTGCATTAATAATATTATATTTTAATTGATGGTAATTATTTCTGTGTGTAGCATGTCGTTTCCATAATATAGTTAGTGTAATTATTATGTGCAATGTAAAGAGGAAATTAAACCATAATTTTATAATCACAGATAATTTTTAGGTACCTACTCGTAAAGCCCAAAGTTGATAATTGCACAACAAAGATACTGGTTAGGATATTTTATTCTAAAATAGCTTTTAGTGAAAGAAAAATACGAACTCACGCAAGATTCAAACCTGCGTTCCTTAGATTAATGCCTATGATGATAAATTTCTACTCCACATCCTTTGTCACAGTAACGTCAGCGACATGTATTGACAGGAGCAGGTTAAAATCTTGCCAGAGATTGCATATTCCTAAAATAAATTGTATACCTTTAAATATGTTTAGCATGGATTAATGGCAAAAATAATATATAGAAAATACCTAGCGAGAGTTATAACTGCTCTTTTCAATGGATCTATAAGGTAAAGCCCTGCTTTTCGTGGTCAATCTGTCGATGGATAACCATTCTTAACCAATCGAGAGCCCTTAACGCCACAAAGAATCACGTAAAGACGGTTGTCATACGAAATACCCATGACAATCGTTATTGATAGTTAGAAACCCAAAAGAGCCTGACAACCAGTTTATCCTTAGAATATTGGTATTGACAGATATTGAGTTGTAGACGTCTGGTATTCTGAAGTAAAATACTAATATTCAACTCCAAGATATACTAGTTTTTAGTAGACTAGTAGAATTACAACCAAAAGTTCCTTTCTATCAGGCTAAGTATAGTTAGTAATGTTTCCCAAACTCCTAAAAAAGCAACACGCCATCATAACAAGATAGAGCAAACCGTGGTGCAATTAAAGTAAATGTCCACAGAAGATCGTGCTCCAGCGGGGACGTGACGCGCGCAGCGGGGGGGTTACGTGCCTCGTAATAAGGGACCCGATAGACATGACTTGCTGGAGACACAGAGCAGTAATAGCAGTAGAACAACTAATACGTATAACTACCTACCTACTGACAAACAATTTTTTTGAGATATATGTATACGTAACATTACATACCAACACGCCTGTATTACGCGAAGTGTTCGGCTAAGTTCGTCGCTATGTTTAAGTCCTATATAATAGGGATACAATAGAGAATCAATTGCCAATAACCAAACACGAATCCAAACTCCGAGCTGCTATCGACCTGGAAATTATCGAACCTAGGTCGAATTTGGTCATGGGGAAGGACACAAGTCCCATAATCGTTACTAAAGGGCAAATAAAGGCAAGTGCAGTTTGAGCCGGTACAAATCTGAATTACCGTGCCACATCCCATTACAGATGATCCATAAGCATTTTCCCTACCTCAAAACTAATAGTCAATTCAATATTTTGTTGATCACTCTTGTAGGTTATTTTATAGCACTCGCAGTTCCATGCAAAAATTACGATCGAACACATTTTGCTGATCTAGCGATCCAATATCCAATCCAATCCGGCGCACTGAGTGTATCGAGACATCAGCACATATTCGGACTGCATTCGTTCTTATTGACAGCTTAACCATAAGCATCTAGTATAGCATATTTTCAGTTTTAGCAATAAACCTTTATAAGTTATTATATATCCTATGTTACTCAGTGATAATGTAGCTTACTGACAGCAAAAGAATTTTTGAAATCGGTCCAGTACTTTTTGAGCCAATTCGTTACAAACATACAAATCTATCCTCTTTATAATATTAGTATTAGATTAAAGTTTAATTTAACTTACTTTAAATTTAATTTTTGTATAGCTTAGGTCGCGTCTCCTACAGCAATACAATCCTATTTTCAAACACAGTACAGACTTGACCTACGGCACTACTATCGACTGTAACCCTACTTCTAGTTAAACTACATGATTCGTAGTTATCGCTTCAGACGCTCACAAACAGCCGGCACAAAAACTACGCGTATCACCACACGTACCGACAGATTGCTTGTAGTAAAAAATACTAATAGAATTTATTATTGGACCGACATTTAACTGTGCATACCTCACGCTTGTGCGTAAAGGAGGAGATAGAAATGTTACAAAAATGTCATTAACGGTATACCCGTTTTTAAAAGTCATATAACTCAGCAACAGAGTTCTACCACACTCCTCTATTCCGCAAAGGATAGGCAGAAATGCACACACAGGTCCCATGTTATAGAGGACGATAACGGGCACAAATCGAATCTCCGAGCTGCTTCTGAGAATTTCATCCAATAACATTTTGCTCGACCTGGGACCTGGGAATCGTACCCAGGACTACTAGTGTAGCAGTCAGCTTATTAACGTAAACGAAAAAAAAATATTTTAAATGGGTAGGTACTACGGCAAAGATACAGGATTGAATATTTATTCTAAGACTAGCTTCCGCCAGCGGCTACGCCCACTTTATCAACGACCCATGTCACTTCCCAGAACAAAATAATCAAATAATTTTCCCGTTTTTGCAACATTTTTTAATTATGCTCCGCTCCTATTGATCGTAGCATGATGAAAAGTATACTATAACCTGCCCAGGAGTATGAAGAACAATTGTACCAAGTTTCGTTGAAATCCGTCGAGTGGTTTTTGTTTCTATAACGAACATACAGACAGACAGACAAAAATTTTACTGATTGCATTTTTGGCGTTAGTATCGATCACTAATCACCCGCTGATAGTTATTTTGGAAATATATTTCATGTACAGAATTGACCTCTCTACAGATTTATTATAAGTATATATAGTAGATAGTTTTTACTGAATGAAAATTTCGAAGTCAGGCAAGATTCTATCCTGCGACTCTTGCGTAAATCGCAAGCTTTAACGACTAAGGTGCCGAGGCAACTGCCTTTGATGATAAATTTCTATTCCACATCCATTGTCTCAAAGTGACATCAGCTACTTATATTATACGTATGTTCTTATGCAGGAAACAAACAAAAACAATATGCTGTAAACTAATATTATAAATGAGAAAGTTGTGAGGATGTATTGACGATCCAATTCTCAATCACGTCAGAACGGCTGAACGAATTTGGATGAAATTTGGTACAGAAATAGATTATAGTCTGGAATAGCACACAGGCTATTTATCCAGGTCTGATCCAATCCTGAAGTCCACACAAACGAAGTCGCGGGCAGAAGCTAATATTAAATAATGCCAAGTAAAATATCTATATCAAAAAAATAGATAGCATAATAAACATAAAACGAAAAAAAAAAACACAATAATAAGTCATTAAGTCATATGTTATTTGCAAAACAACATAATAGCTAATAGTTACACGTAATGTAACCGCTATAACTATGTAATGATAGCATAGCATGATACAATACGAATTACAATCATAACAGTGAAAGTCACATCAAAATGGATCCAGCAACTTTTGTAATAGGTAATGTGTGTTTATCTTAACAAACATACTTACATTAAAAAATTAGTACCTATAGGCTAGTAATATATTATCTGTGGTATAGGATAGCTGCGTTCTACAGGTTGAAATTGAATAGACGCGCCAAAAAAATATAATTATAATTCTGTAACACAGAAAATTAAGAACACGTGATTATGGAAAATAATTGTACTTTTTTAGTTCTAAAAAGAGGGTTTGGCAACGTATCTACTGCTACCTTTTTCGTGAATAGAAAAAATAAAAAAGATTGTAAATATGTACAAAGCGTTAATACTTTACATAATAACAACCTGAAATTATTTACTTGTGTTTTTTCTAGTTAAATACCTCCTATGCTGCCAGCCCAACTATTCCTCCTTGATTTACAGGGTCGGCAACGCGCGAGTGATACCCCTGGTGTTGCAAGGGCCCATAGGCTACGGTAACCACTTACCATCAGGCAGGCCGTATGCTTGTTTGCAACGTTAGTAGTATAAATAAAAACGATAAAAAATTCATGCCTACCTGAAGACAATAGCTTACTTTGCACAATTTTGATTTGTCTCGTGTTTTCAAAATAAGATAAGACAAGATAATCGGTTATTGCCAAAAGTTTTACAATTCCTTTACCTAATACATTATTATAATTATTTTAACTTAGTAGAATTTTCTGACTAGTGATCTCCACACTATGTCTAGCCTGTCACGTGGAGACCTTGAGGTCAAGTATTAACAAATAATTATACCAGCCTCGATACCCTATGATTATCATTAGTGACTAAATGGAAAAATAAAAAATACGTTAAAAATCAAAATAAGAAACATCTTAAATTGTGAATTAGAACGGTGTGTGCGTATCAGTGTACGTGTGAATAGGTGTGTACTAATCAACCTGTATACTTAATTACTCTTACCTCTGTTCTTTGGTCTCAAATTCTTTAACAAAAATTTACTTGAAATATATTTTCCCGCACTAAAGAACAAGCTCTGTGTCGCTGGTGATCTGCCATAAACAAACATGAAGTACACCCAGACTTGAAAACAAATATTCGTGGCACACATAAATATTTGCCTGGGGTGAGTATCGAATGCGTCACGTCATAAACGACTTTCGCTACTGGTAACCATTTACCATTAAGCGATTACATATTATTATATGCTTAGATAGATTAAAGTTCTCAGAATCATTTAGTAAACGGCTACGTTAAATTTAAAAAAATATAAATGATTATGATTTTACAACCAAAGAGTTCTAAACTGACATTTTAATTTAAAATACAACACAGAAATGTGCTCGTCAACCGATTATTTTTATAGATAGCAAATAGTGTCATTTGTCACGGCACATAATACGAAATGGAATCGTTTATGCGTCCCATCCCATTCGTGACCTCGTAAAGATACGCACAATAAAACGTCACGAAATATTAATAAGTTAATAGACTTTTGTCCGCGACTGCGTCTGCGCGGTCTTCAGAATTGGACTTAACCTGGATAAAAGTACCTTATGTTAATCCAGGTTATAAACGATCTCTGTGCAAAATTTTAACCAAATCCGTTCAGCCGTTTTTGCGTAATTTGGCAACAAACACCTAAATATACAAATTTTGCCGCTCAAAAAATAGTTCATAAAACATACTACCTATATGAATAGATTTTGACGAACGGTATACATCAGTGCACCCACAATCGCTATTAGGTTTCAGAAGATACTGCTCGATCACTCTACGAACCCAGAACCTCACGTTTCACAGACACCTTTGTGGGCCAATTAAATAAAGCTTTAAAAAAACAATACGGACTGAATCGCATGATATGTCGATCCTACTTACGGTATTTTTTTGAGGTCACAAAAAGACAGCCTTCAGCCCTTAATTTGGCATAAACCCAAAATATGAACTACTAAACATTTCATAGAGAACCCAATAACATATTTCTTGACCATTTTTAGGGTTCCGTACCTCAAAAGGAAAAAACGGAACCCTTATAGGATCACTTTGTTGTCCGTACACTTAGGTCTACAGTCCCTTAAAGATTTGAAAAAATCAAACTTCTAAGTTAACGTAAAAAAAAATTCGGCCGTTTATGCAACAAAAAACGTATATTTTGACACTGTCAAGGGAATCAAAATTTATAAGGTATTTTCCGTTGACCTAGAACAATGAAATTTGTCAAGTAATACCGTCTCGTACTACAAAAATAGGGAATAATATAAAAACTATACATTTTAAATTAAATCATAAAAAAATATAGTCTTTATTTGAAGTACGTATTCAAATTTGTACGGAACCCTCGGTTGGCCAATCCGACTCGCACTTGTCCGGTTTTTTCATACTACGGAGAATCCTCGTGGATGATCTGCCTGAGTCAGTTACTTACTACTATAATAATTTTAAAGTATCTCTCAGTACACCAATATCTAGACGTGACGCCACACCCCACTACCTCGTCATCGGAGAAATTATCTAAACTTATTTTAGAAAGATTTACTCGCTAAATAAAAAACTATGCCACGAATATTAAACACATGTTAACACCACGAATATCATTTAATTATGTGCAAAACGTATTTTAAGAAGTGTGTTTTTCATGTATAATATTTTGCATTTAAATTTTGTTATATTTTCTCTATCTCGGCATAATCATGGGCGGTCGTAATCACACCGGTCAGGTGTACCACTTGCTTGTTTGCCCCCTATCTTACGAGTATATCTTCTATCTATCTATGCCTATAATAAAATCGTAACAGGCCGATGTCTGTACATTATAGATATTAAAGAAAAACAAAAATGGGGGGTCTGTATTAAAGCAACAGAAGACAAAACAATTTTTAGAATTTTTGTATGTTCGTCTGTATATCTGTATGTTTATAGGCGCATCACGCAAAAAATACTGCATGGAATTGAATGCGATTTGATCACCAATGTATTGCTAGAGGTCTAACTTAAAATCTGGTGCATGTTTCATCTTGATACGCCACCTAGAATCGTACTTATAGTATGTTAATCTTTTTGGGACGTGAGTGAAACAGCAGGTAACAGCAACTAGTTTTCTTTAAAAATAAAAATGAATGTATGTTTGTTGGTCCTCTACGCATTGCTGAACCATTCATCCTATTGCGATGAAACTTGGGTGAGCTGTTATGTGCGTGCCTGGGAAGGATTATGACGAAAAAAAGAGGCAATACAACGCAAAGGGCACAGCTAGACAAATAAAAATTAAAATATTAATTTGTTCAAAATCTTAAATCTCCGAAGTTTCTTGCATCCAACGCGCGTGTTTTTTACACTTTAGAACCACAGCAACGCCTTAGTATAATAAAATTATCGTACAAAATGCCTGAATAATATAAACAAACAGTCCCTGAATACCGTGATATGTCACCAGCAGAGACAGTGGTGGGTCGCCCACGTGGCACTACTGACGTCATGACAGCGGGCGGGTCGCTGACCCCTTTATTTTATTGAGCGGTGAAATGCGAAGCTCAGACCACGATGAAAGTACTTAAAAAAAATATAATGAATCTCTCGACAACGTAGTAGGTAAATAAATCTTTTCATTTCGCAGTCATGAGACTGCCTCATTAGTCTAGTGGTCCCAAGCGCGACTGCTACGCTAGAGGTTTTGGGTTCGATCCCCAAGTCGAGCAAAGTGTTATTGGGTTTTTCTATGAAATTCTCAGTAGCAGCTCGGAGTCTGAATTTGTGCCCGGTTAATGGCAATAGGCTCGCCCCCTATTACATGGGACCTAAAACATACCGGCGAACTGTGGGTGTATATTAGTACACCTCTGCTTAACCCTTCGGGGAATACAGGTGTGATAGTATGTTATGTTATGAGAAACATTTTGATATTAATTTCAAGAGAAAATGAAGAGAATTTCAGTGACTTATCTTTATGAAGAATGATAATTAAGGCTTACAGTGTAGGTACCTACTTGTCGATTGGATAATGGAACTTTCTTAATAAAAGATGTAAGTACAAGTAGCAAGTGGCGGTCTAGTTGCTGCCTACCCCTGTGGGAGAAAGGCGTGAGTGTATGTATAAATGTATGTAAGGTACAATTTCCTGTTTTTCTATTCGTATGGCAAATATCTGGAATATCAGACTTTCGCTATATATACTCCTTTACGTCAATGTGAACAGAATGTTACATTTGTACCCCACCTTATTTCCCCCTCCCCCTCAAGACGGTTAACACAATCATAACTAAGTATTCGCGATAAACAACATTTTACACACGAAAAACCGATAAAAAACGTCACGACAACTATAAAGACGATCATTACCTTCCCTAACCGAGTCATTGTGAAAGTTAAAAGGGGTAATATATTGCTACAAAGACGGTAAACAGATCTGCCTATCACCTGTTCCTATCTTAACCTAGATCCGCTACAACAGACATACCTACATAAATTATATGTAGCTGAGAATATGCAAACAACTCAGAAAATTTTAAAAAGATATTGCAGTTTTACGAAAATGTCGTGTCTACTCGCTAAAGTTGACACATTCTTTTGTTTATAACCTTTTGCATTTTTCTTGCTGAGATTGTCATTGACGTCACCATAAAGACGTAAATTCAGAATGTGAAGGCAAAATTTGTGCCCCTATGACACTATTGTCATGGATGGTCCTTACTGGACTTTAGATGGATCACACGAACTGTTGGTTAACATTCGTAAACACTACACCTCTGCCTAACTCTTCGAGGAATATAGATGTAATGGTATGTTATACATTGACATTATCATGTGTATTTGAGATTTGTGTTTATATACATATATTTTTTATTCCTGATAGGCTTACGCTTGACCGCCAGTTCGCCTGATGTTAAGCGACACTGCGATCTACGATGGAGCGCGCTTGCCTAGAAGTAACCGATTCACTAATGATTTAAAGACACCCAGATTTAAATGTATCTACGAGAGGACCTGTCGGAGACGTGGTGAATATAATAAAATCTACAAGTCCCATGACCCAAGGGATAAGGCAAAGAATGGCAAGTGAGGTTCATTCAGTACGAGTCCGACATACTAAGCCGGTTCCCCTAATCCATGAAGAGTTTTCTTTCACTATAACAAAGGATACATTCACAGACTAATACATGCGCACGCGCATGACATGAAATGAAAAAACTAAAGAGGTGTTTGGCCGACTTGCGTAAATCATACCAAAACCATTCCTATATAATTTTCCCCTTTGTAACGTTATCTGGCATATGTAATTTTATGATGATTAGTAAAAGAGGTTTAAAAAGCACAAAAACATGCGAAATAAGAATACGGAATCGTAAATACGTATAAAAATTAACATGCGCCCACGCATTAGACGCACGTTATTACTGACCTAATTATACTCCAACAATGTGTAGGATTCATTTATTTGCTGCGTGTCTGGCTAAGAATAGGCAATCTCAAATCGTGGGTGTTATCAAAACCGACAGGAATGTTACTGGGGTAAAGACTGGGCAGTTTAATGGCGAGAAATTTAGACAATTTTAACTACTTACAGTCGCCAAAGCGTACATACATTATCTAGGGAGCTTACCCCACGCAAAGACATCTATAACGCGAAGCTTATTCCACAAAGGGTTAGGCAGAAGTGTACACCCACACGGAAATGTAAGCCCCTTGTAATAGGGGGCCAGCGTATTGCCACTAACCGGGCACAAATCCAAACTCCGAGCTGCTAAGAGAGTAAGTAGGTATTTGTTAAACAGCGTAAATTTACATACTCAAGTAATAGAGAGAAGAAGATCATAATATATTTGTAAAGTCGACGAAATAATCTCTTTTATGTACTCTCGAGGTGTACTGTTGTACTTACACCCAAATTGTATATTTCTCAAGCTTATGTTATTTGGTAAACAAACGTGATTTCCCATTATCTTAGGTCCAACACTTTTTAGTAAGTACATTTTTTATAGTCAGTAAGGGTTCTCAATATTCAATTCCGAATTATACATAAATCAAGAAACCACGATATCGGCGGAAGCTAATCTACAGAATGGTCTGCACGAGTCATCATTTCTCTCATTTCATTCTATATTCAGATTGACACGGATAAAAAGACTTATAAAACTCGTAATATTAACAGCAACTCATTCAAAGGCTCGCGACAGCTGAAACAACACAAATTAGTGCGAATACTTTTTAAAACAAACCTCTTTTATCAGCATTAGGTACTGACCTGACAATCCTACACATAGACATAACACGTGTGTGCTCTACACACACTCTACACAAGGATTTTGGTGGGTCCATTTACAAATACAAATCTGGCATGCAAGCTAAACACGCAGACCTAAAACAACAATTTGTGTCGTACAGGAATTGAATCCACTACCCTATGTATTCATCATCGTCGTCGGCAGTGTCAGGGTCAGCCCTAACACTGACGCCTCTTATACTAATATGGGTAGGCAGAACTTCTTAGATTCTTCCGTATTTCTTTTGCTCTGTCCTGCCTAAGTATTCTTGGCACCTCACGTGAACTAATTTTTATTTCTCGTACGTCACGAGATACGATTGACTCTCGGAAGTAGGCCGTCTAATATCATTAGCATATCTACCGCTTTCATTACTATTTATACTTTAGTTTAAATTATGCGCGTGAGCAGCTGTACTATGAGAGTGGCGCTTGTAATAAAACTTTATAGTTTTTTCTGGAATTTATGTTTGTTAATGAAGCGGTTCTAAATATTAATTTTTAAGCTAGTAATTAATTTAAAAATTACACTATACTCTATAAAGAAGTACCTACCATCGTCAGCCTATTATTTTCCTCTGCAGGGCACAGAGTTGCAGACATCCTACACGTATCGCATCACACGAGAAATTGTCTCAGGCATGCAAGCTTCATCACGATATTTTCCTTAATCCCTGTTCATGCTTCGAGTGATAATGTGCTTATCATAATACTAATAAACATAATAATAAGGTCAGGGGTTGCTGATTAGAGTCATGGACTTGGCAATCTACGGCTATAATTTTTTTTTGCAAGTTAGTATGAAGCAGCATAGTTTCTCATAACACCAGGGTAATATTAAATATACTTTTAATTGAAGTGTGGCAAATAATCAGTCAATCAATTAGAAATACGTAGATTGGATGAGCTTAAATCAACGCCTTGTGTTTCTAATTAGATGAAACAAAAGAAAGTTATAATTAGCTAGCTAACGTGGCCCTGGGCGGGTCACATTTCTCGTAGAACCGACAACTCTCGTAGAACGAGTTCTCTCGTGGAGACCGCATCTAGGTAAGCGTTGTAGGACGCACCCGGCCAGGTGGAGTGACAACTTGCAGAAGGTCACTGGCAGCGAAGAGACGATGGCAGCTGAAGATCAGACTGTAAAGCGTTCACTAAGAAAGTTTCATCCAAAAGTGGACGGATATAGGCTGATAATAAAGATATTGATAAAACAAGTTATCTTTATCTAATAATACAGTGATTTACATATATGTGTAACTATTTTAAACGAAACAGAAATAAATAAAATGGAATTAAGTCATTGAGATTAGTTTATTTTGAGATTCAGAATTAACTGTTAAATTTATTTTAAAACTAATATTTAACGTGATAGTAAGAATTTTAGATTATAATACAGTAAAGTAAGATACGCCATCATGGCGATTGATCCTCATTCATACCCTTCATAAGAATAGAAATGGTGATACCACAGTGTTCAAACAGTTAAATTCTTAGTCGCGATTTCAAATTGATGAAGGAAGACGTGGTGAATAAACCTGTATTAGGAGAGATTTTCTCGAAGTGTGAACTCTGGTACCCCGCACTTGGCCAGCGTTATTGGGATAGTCAATGGACTGATAAAGGGAGTGTATAAGGGAGTGTAACGATTGCCTTTAATTAAAATCTATATCTATACTTATAATAAATCTGTAGAGAGGTCAATTCTGTACATGAAATATATTTCCAAAATAACTATCAGCGGGTGATTAGTGATCGATACTGACGCCAAAAATGCAATCAGTAAAATGTTTGTCTGTCTGTCTGTCTGTATGTTCGTTATAGAAACAAAAACCACTCGACGGATTTCAACGAAACTTGGTACAATTGTTCTTCATACTCCTGGGCAGGTTATAGTATACTTTTCATCACGCTACGATCTATAGGAGCAGAGCAGTGAAGGGAAATGTTGGGAAAATGAGTGATTCATGAGAAAGGTTTCAAGCTATAAAACATCACGCTACAACCCTTAGCAACGGGGCATCGCAGGTGAAACCGCGGGCGAAGAACTAGGGAACAAAGTAACTATTCCACGCGGACAAAGTCGCTGGCAAAAGCTAGTTGTTTAATATAAGTGTATCTTAAGGACTCTTACTTTTTAAAATCTACCTACCTAACCTTTATTATGATATTAGGATAAGACGTCTAGATTTAAAAAAAAGACGTTATTCTATTTGATTTTATTTCGGCGTTCCTTCTCAGAGAAAAAGCCGGCGCCATATAGTACAATTTTTTTATGTCAACAAAAGATCTATGGATTATTTAACCGGATTCAAAGTTCATAATAATAAAATAAATTTGAAAAATAATACTCTCATTATAAGAGGACATTGTTCAACAGAAAGACAGTAACGTGCTAAATTATTACAGGATAGGCTCATTAAAATCACTGACTGTAGTAAATTGATTACGTTTTGTAGCAAACTGTTGAAATATCTGCAACATCATCACTGCGGTGACAGATACCCATTTCCTATGATGATGTTGCGACATCATTACTTGTACCCATTTTTATAAATAGAAATTATATTATACAGGCTGAAATAAAACAAGAATTATATTTTTACTGTTTTTTTCTTTAAGCAAAAGAGGTGTGCAAGAATCGTAGTAAGTGGCGTTCTGTTGTTTCTGCCTACCCCTATGGGAAAAAGGCGTGAGTGTATATATGTAATGTAAGTCTTTTTAAGGCTCATGGTACCTAAATTTGATACTGATACGTTTTGATTTGAGCTGATTAACAGGCTGGTTTATACTGAATGATGAACATGCTGTTGACGAAGAATTTATAATTTATAAATAACGACTACGTAGGGCTAAGTCCACACTATAAAAAAAATAAGGCCATATAGGCCGCATATTTCGACTCTCACATGTATAGATAAAGCGGCAGTAACCTAATGGCTTGGGCGTCGGACTTGTGATAATGTGGTTGCCGGTTCGAAACCCACCCATTGCACTACCGACGTGAATACACTCGTAACACAAGCATTTAGCTTAGCACGAGGGGTTAACATGAATACTGGTAATGTGCGACCTACATTGCTAGTAAGCATTAAAAAACTATACCTTTTGACTTAAAATTATGAAATTTGGCAAGCAGCAAGGTTCCAAGGTTTTATCGTTAGTACTTAATCTGATGAATGATATAGAAACGCAAGCAGGACATGACAAATATTCATCACTTAGTTTATCTATCATGCTCAAATTAACAACTATTTGCAAGCAATTAAAATTTTGTTACGTTGCAAGTCTGAAGTCCTTTAGCTGACACATTATTCATATTTCGCTTTCATGCCAACATCAAAACAGGAACACCCCACATCCACAAAAAATTCGGTCAACAAAACTGCACAACTCGAAAAGTTTATTATTTTAAAAACGAAATATTTAACGAACAGACCCGCGGAAATCTTTTATTACACGTCACTCAGCTGATCAATTTCAATGTTAGTACTTACGTTGAAAAATATAATGCTGTTTGCGACTATTCTCGTGTTTTTATGATTATTTTTAAATGAAGAAAGATGTCGTAAATACCTATCGTCACGGTCAATTCCTGGTTTGTCACCGGCAGTGTTCAGGGAATTGTGTTCGAATGCGTCACTTCCTTGTATTTGATAGCGATATTTTACATATTACGTGGGGAATACGTGTTTTTGTGGAATGCAGGAAGGGGAAATGCTGTAGGAAGCATATTTAGCAATCATCAACCATTATGACGGAAAATATAATAGGTTTCTTATAGAAACTAATTCAGCCTTTTAATCACAAGTTTACAACATTTTTCTTCACAGAGTGAGAAAATATCTACAAGAAATGTTGTGCATTTTGAGTTTTTTGACGCTAAATCTAAATCTGGCAACATAATTGCTCTAGGATCTTAAAATTTGTAGATATATAATTCTCATAGTAGTCAAAATACGGTTTTTTGTGATATTTGAAGTAATTTTATGAAGATATCAAGTTTTTACGGTCACTTCTAATCGATCTACGATTGAGCGCATTCATTAAGCATCCTTTTCGCACAAGCTACAAATAATCACGTTAATATGTTGCAATGGTAAAAGTCCCGGACCTGTTGCCATTAATCGGGCACAAATCCAAACTCCGAGCTGCTACGGAGAATTTCATAAAAAAAAAACAATAACACTTTGCTCGACCTGGGAATCGAACCCAGGACCATATATTTTTTAACCACCACCACTACAATAATAAGGCAGTTAAATAATTCAAATATTTCATTATTTTCTTTCTCAATATGCTAATAAATAAATTTAGTGTTTCATTATAAAATTCAAATTAAATTACTGCCATTATTGAAAACGTTTAACGACGTTAAAACATTGAATTAGGGACTGTTTGATAAATTTCTTATAAGGAAACTGTTTCTATTTACGGTATAAATAGATATACGAGCGAGTAGTAGTGACAGTAAGTGGCAGGGGTCCCACTCAACCCTCCACCTTCGACAAAACAAAGAAAATCCATGATGGATTTCGATCTGAGGGCCTAGTGCGAGTTTCATTTCACCGACTCGATTTTACGCATCGACTGCGTTTGGCTCTCTGATTGGTGGAGAGTGGTGAAGGTCACGGAAATTGCCAATAAGCACGCCAAACGCGGTCGATGCGTAAAATCGAGTCGGTGAAATGAAACTCACACTAGGCCCTCTGCAAAAGAATACAGTGGTGCTCTAAAGTGATACTGTATCCGTACGCTTAGAGCTTTAAGTGATAATTGTCCCCACACGTGGGGCTCTTAGTGATAGTCCACCCCTCCACGTGGAGCTTTTAGTGGACGTTATTATGCAATACTGTGTCAATAAACACATGAGATTTTGGGAGCTGACACAATATTACATAACGACAGTGTACAAGTGATAGTCATCTTAAGACGTGATGCTTTACTCTAGTTATGACATGTCCGCTGTCTCCTGTAAGACTCTTTCGGAGGGATGTTTTCATTCAAATAAAAAAGAATCATATCTGTTGACACCCAGGGCCTATACCTACACCTTCGTTTTCTTTTATTCGTATGTCCATTTTAAGAAAATAATCACCAAAAAAGATCTGAAAAGATTAGTTTATTTCCATACATATATCATAAAATACATCCGACACCAAAGAATAAAGAAAATAAAATAACAAAAAGCAATTTGAATATAAAATAAAGAACATAGCGAGAAATTAATAGCTTTTAATATATCACAGCCATTATAATTTCTCAGTTCCAATATTAAAAAGCTAGTTTTAACCGCCGACCATTAATTATAAAAAAACCTGAATAATGCGTTCTCCGTTCCAAGTGGAGCATCGTAAGTGAAAATTACGTGCGCGCGCGCCGGAGTGTGACCTATATCTGTGTGATCTGGATTGAATCAAATCAAAGATTAACGTGAGATAGTGATGGGTTTTGCTATTTTAAAATTATTATTTTTTAATTTTTTACTGGGTCATTGATCTAGTTTCTTGATATTTGAGGGTGAAGATATTGGGTTCTATTCTAAAATAAATTAAGTATAATATGAAATCTGTGTTGTACCTATTCCAATATTATAACATACCATCATGCCTGCATTCCAGTTCGCCGGTATGTTTTAGATCCCATGTAATAGAGGGGGGGGGGGGCTTTGTCATGAACCGGGCACATATCCAAACTCCGCAGTTGCTGAGAAGTTCTAACATCTTTGCTAGATCTGCGACTCCAACCCAGGACTTCTAACGTAGCAGTTGTAGAGTAGGACCACTGTTCTAATGAGGCAGATATGAGGATCGGAATTTTATCTAAACTTAGCTTCATACACAAAGTAATCCAATTTTCCTCAAATTTGTGGGAATTTCCCGAAATCACGCCTTAAAAAAGTTTTCATATTTCTACATCTATTGGTTTAAGATCAAGCTGCTTTAAGATTAAGATCGAGCTCGCAGCATCAAGCTCTGTCATCTCATGAGGTCTTAGCCCAAGTTTTATCATTCATTATATCACATGAGATGGGATCAGTAATATGGACATTACATGTTATGGTGCGAAGCTTTCATCACGACCGGCATTAAGACTATCTAAATGCGGTTCTTGCCTTTAGAAAGCTTGCAAGCTTATAAACTCATTGAGTCCATTTATTTTTTAATAAACAATATATATTCATGCTATAACATCCCGCCTGTATTCCCTGAAGCGTTTGGTAGAGATGTACATAAGTTTAAGTATAAGTTTAAGATTGCGGACCTGTGTAGGTCCCATGTAAGCGTTTTATTTCCGACCAGCCTATTTCCATTAACCAGGACAAACTCTTAGCTAAAGTTATTGAAAATTTTATAGAAAAACCCAATGACATGGACGTAAATGTTCACTCGAATCCACAGACAAAAGGTTGCCTACGTATGTCCTTCTCTAAATTCCAATATACCCTCATATCAAAATTTATAAAAATTGGTTTAGAAATTTATGCCTGAAAATGTCACAAACTGATAAGAGTGAGTTAGTTTCGTATTTTATAATATTATTATGAATTTTTTAACACAAATGATTAATGAAGTACCTACATATATGTAAGTAAACTATTCCAATTTTTGTTCAGGCAGCAATTCCTAATGTAAACTTGGCTAAACATTATTATTATTCAAGTTTACACAACTTAAACTTCATAATGTGGTGCCCAAAATTTAATCGTAGTTTAGCAAAATAATACACACTTGCAATAGCTAATAGCACCATTTCCACACTCATAAATAATCCTAAATTCTGACTTTTAAATTGATAATTTCCTGTTTTCCGCGTCGGCGAGTACTTCAGTAACCTAGTTGAGAGACCACCGAGGCGCCACCATGCAGCCATTAAAAAAAACTGGTTTGTCTTAAATTACACCAACACTATATTCAACGATCCCAAAATATTTTATAGTAAGTTCTATACCGGTCCTACGCGACTAAAAAATAAAATTACAGAAGGGAAAATCCATGCAGTGCGCTAGAAAAAGGACAAAGAAGGAAAAATAATGATAATTATGATATTAAACAAGTTGCAAACGATGCAAAAAAAGGAGAGAACTATGCATTAGGAGGAGCAAATTATAAAAAAGGTAGAGACTATGATGCAAAATGATGATTTCTTATACATTACTCATAGTCTTGTTCATCACTTGTATATTACCTCTTATGTACGCTAAGCTGTAGAGTAACTGATAATACTCCTCTGTTTACGGGACGAATAATAACCTTCACACACATCCAAAAACTGTCTTATCCGCACACATAAAGAAATCGATTGTCCAATTAAAAAAATTACACGAAAATATCGAGTTGAAAGGGATTTGGGACAGTTATTAATAAATATATAAGTAATTAAAATACCTAATAGGTGTTATCATTCTTCTTATTTTTTTAGGCATACCACTAATATACAACAGAAGCGACGAAAGGGCACACGACATTGAATTTGGCCTTCTGGACTTCCCCATGGTGTGTTCCATGTTTGTCAACGGTTGCACACAATTATTATAATAACACATCTAATAAATAATGTCGGCTTACGTCTATCATTTGCATTTTTATTAAATGTTGATTAAAATACATTTGGACAAGTCTCTTCTTGTTTTGGTATGTTATGGCTCGACACATTTTTGTGCGTTATCTTTTTAATTTATTGTGTAGTAACTCATTAAGCTGATGTTATTTTATTTTTGTAGCTTAACTTAGGGCTGGCACACTCTGCGCATGGAAGCATCACACACAGGCAGCGTGGCGACACTAAACTATATTTTGTATTGTAAAGGGTGTTCGTTCAGTAGAACGAAATTCGCTGAACGAGCTTTTCAATTCAATTCAATAATTTATTCCGTCCTTTGTTACATTAGGTACGTAAAATAATTTCTTGTAACTTATCACACAAAAACATTCAACTTATTTGGACAGTGACCCCTAAACTAGACGTTTGTATCTTGGGAATAGAGTTGCAATTTACGTATAAATCAAATTGTGTGAATGTGTAATTTGTAATTTCCAGATTGTGTCTAGATTAACCTAGACACAATCTGGAAATTACAAGTAATTAAAGTATCACGAACAAAAGATGAAGACAATAATTTATCCATACCTATATTATAAATGTAAAAGTGTGTGTGTTTTTTGTTTGTTACGCTTTCACGCCAAAACCAGATCAGCGAGTAACATAGGCTGTATTTTCTTTTAATTAGAGATTCCTACAATAATGTAACCCAAGGTATCAAAAATTTGCCTGTAAAAGTCCGCTGCCATTTTGTTATTTGTTAGAAAATTAAGTTACTATGGAGATCCCTTTGACACTTTATTTCACACTGATCTCGATAAAATTTGGTACAGAGCTTTTTGTCCAGGTCGGATCCAATTCTAAATTCGCGCCGAGAAGCTAGTAAATATAACAAAACTTGGAAATAATGAGAGTGTGCATGTGTGTGTGTATTTGTTTGTGCGTATGTGTGTGTATGCGTATTTTGAGGTTGCACTATTATTTTGTAGTTTTAGTGTGAGTCACGGTATGTATACATACTGATTCATAATTTTTAATTATTATTATTTTCTAGGTCAGGAGTGTGGCGGCTCGGTAAGTGTTTTATCTATATTTTTCAGATCACGTAGGTATAGATGGCAATTTTAAAATGACAAGAATTTTGGTGCACGTTTTTAATAAGTCTTTTCTAGAAGTTGGCGAGAAACTCCAATATTACCGATCTACCTGAGTATAAGATTTTCTTTTTCAATTTTTTTACAAAAATTACTGAACTGTGACATTGATAAGTGTGTTCAAGCCCTAAAAGTACTTGGATTTACCAAGATCTATTAACTATTGGGAAAGAACCACGTGATTATGGTTGAAAGTTTTGCTTTCGTCATTTCCCGCAAGCGTGTCCAACCAGTTGGATTTGTATGAAACATGCGGCTACTGGACTTACGAGTAAGTATCTACTAATTATCTTGAATAATTAATAAGGGCCGTGACATTAAGAGAAGATCATAAATGATTAGTCTTTAAAGCCTAGGCGGTAAAGTTTATTGGAAAATTAGGTTTAGTCCATGTTGAACCCCTACAATCTCTACCCCCGGCCATGTTGAATCTTTAAATTTCGTCCACGTTCAACCCCAGGGGAGGAACGTGGATTTAAATACATTGGTCATTTTTTCTTTGTCCATATTCAACCCCAAATGTTAGGTATCTAATAATTAAATTTAAGTGATACTGAGAACAAAAGTATATTTATTTTCTTTACAATGATTAATCTTTTAAAGCGGTTTAAAAGATGATTTTTGGTAAACAATGATGATGAAGGCGATTTAGTTGACACACCGTATAGTTACCGGCGAACCATTCTTATATTCTTTTTTCTGGTGAGACTGAGATACTAAGACTATTCTATTTTTTTTTTGTTAATTGTAACTAAAATTGAGTTTAAATAAAAAGTCACCAATCGATGAGTGCTAATACGTGGGCAGATGATTATTTTTTTTTAAATAAATTGTCTGTCTGGAGACATCCATTCATGGTGTTATGTGGTAATAAATTGATCCTATTACGCATACCTTAAACACCTCTAAGGTCATCTGCATAAAGACTTGACCTTAGGGGCATCATGTTATGTTATGGCACGATGGCGGTGCTAACTGACTGGCTAATATACAGTTCGCCGGTATGTTTAGGTCCCATGTAATTTATTGTAATTAGTCCCATGTAAAAGAGGAGGGCGAGCCTATTGCCATTAACCGGGCACAAATACCTAACTCCGAGCTGCTACTGAGAATTTCATAGAAAAACCCAATAACACTAATCGACCTGGGAATTTAACCCAGGACCTCTAGTAGTTACTACGCTTAAATTGGATTGCATTGTCCTGAGCGCATGGGACCACTAAACTAACGAGGGGCAGTTACTACTACATAGATAGATAGAATTATACAAAGATAGATTCGTTATTTCACACAAAAAACTATTGCATTGAAGATTTTTTTAATCATAGCCTGTATATACTAACGACATACATACCTTACTGAAGAAAATATTCGTCCCAAAAGTCCTTAAAATTCCCTTCCTTTATTAAAAAAAACAGGAAAGCAATAGCATTCTTTATCACGACACGTACCCGACAAGTTGTAAAAAAACAAATTGTAAAAAACATTAAAAGAAGGAGAACTTCGTTAAAGTTTATTTGAAGTCTCGTAAAAGGCTCGCCTTAAGGCCAAATCTAAAGTGTAATGGGGTCAATTGGTGCTGTTTAGCATATTTCACTAATTAAAGATACGGAATACTTTTCTATGTTAGGTGAGGGAGGAGAGGCGGTAATGCTGTCCACCACCCGTTATGGCTATTGCACAGCCAATGCGATATGGAGATAAAGATAGAAAAGAGAGTTTTCTCTACGTAATATTTGAGAATAGACTGCCTCATTGGTTTAGTGGTCGTTAACAAATCTGCTGTTAAGACCAGCTGCCCAGTGGGCAGACGATATCATACAAGTGGCTGGGGAACAATAGATGGAAATAGCGAAGAATAGGGAGACTTGGTAATCTCTAGAGGAGGCCTTCACATTTAACAACGAGGGGTTTTTACTAACGTAGCTCAAACGAATATCTAATTAATTTTTTATATTATAACATTCGTAGACTGTGTGTATTATTATTTTTATTTAGTAAGAAATATAAGGCTTTTTTATTATATTAACATACCATCACGCTTGTATTCCCCGAAGGATTAGGCAGAGGGTTACTTAATGTAAACCCACAGTTCGCCAGTATGTTTAGATCCCATGTTATAGGGGGTGAGCCTATAGCCATTAACCGGGCACAAATCCAGACTCCGAGCGGCTACTGAGAATTTCATAGAAAAACCCAATAACACATTGCTTTACCTGGAGATCGAACCTAGGACCTGTAGTGTAGCAGTCGCGCTTGGGACCGCTAGACTAATGAATGAGGCAGATTATCATATTTCATTTATTTACTTTCTAACAAGGTTGCTGAGTCATGCTGTCGATGCCCAGGTTGATTTTTTAATGTCATTCTTCGTCATTCTTAGACTTTCTTATCGTCTAGTGCCATCTCGGAGCTTAGATTTTAGCCTGTTTGGTGGTAATAGACATATTACAAGGGACTTAAAAACAGAAACTACGTTCAGGGATTCAGGTCACCAATGGCTCGTTTGTTCTCTAATATAATTAATATTATGAAGCTGCTTTTTACAGCATAGCATCGCAGCCTATTTACATAAAACTTAACGCACGCCGTCAGTAAAAACTTCAAGTTGTTGACGTTTTAAAGCTATTAAGGAGGAGGCGTATTAAATTAGCATAGCAAGTGGCCCGAGACAGCATTAGCAAAAGGGCCGCCTCTCCTCTAAACGAACAATCACGGAAGAATATGATTACATAAATCCGGTGTAAGTGGACGCCAATTATATCGCATTATCCATTTTATATCTGCAGGGCAGCTTTTTAAGGAAATTTTTGAAAAATATTCAAGTGATTCTTAAGTGGAAAGTTGCCTGACGATAAAGAGGGTTCATTTTTTAACAGGTAATTTTACTGAAAGGTGATACCGATGAAAATAAAATTATTTAGAACATAAATTAATGGGATTAGATTTTGTTTGGCCCGATTAGGTAAAAGTAGCGTTATGATATTTAGTGTAATGGACTTAGTATTTTCATGAAACCCAACTACTCTATTTCTCCCTCGTGGTTTCTAATAAACCCAGAAGTCAACGAACTTCTGACATACTTAAGTCTTAATTAAATAAGAAACATGAGTTAACACGACCCTTTTCTTTTGTATCTACAAGCTCATAAATAAAAAAAATGTAAGTATCAAAACATGGCTTCTTATCACCGAAGAAATCATAGAAATCACATTCAAAAGTTGTGTTTTTAAAATTCTTATCAAACTATTTCAAGAGAAAATCTCCCGTGATAGACGAACACCGAAATTATGCCATAAGTAAGTGTTCCGTTTTGTTAATTTTAGGCGAAACACGGGCCATGGTTGAGGAAGACATTATGCCCATCGTGTAAACGAGTGTTAAGGTCGAGTGCACATTGACAAGGGCCTCGGACCTTGGGGCCGTCGCGGCTCGCACCGTGTCATTATAATATGTACAAGGCCTTATATTGGTACTTGCGGGTTCTTTGTATTAGAATTGAAAGTTTTTCGTGTTCTATTCTATTTATTATGGCTTATTATTAGGAGGACATTAATTAAATTATACTTACATATAACATAGGGTACCATCACCCCTGTATTCCCCGAAAGGTTAGGCATATGTGTGTGCTAATGTACACCAACAGTTCACCGTTCACAATAGGGGCGAGTATGTTGTCATTAACCGGGCACAAATCCAGACTCCGCACTGCTACTGAGAAGTTCATAGAAAATTACAATACGACTGCTCGGCTCATGAGAGACAAATCTAGAACCGTAGCGTAGCAGTCGCGCTTAGGATCACTAGATCAATAATACAGTAATTTTATATAAATTAAAAAACGAAGAAGGAAATCGTTCGGAAACCCTTATGCCTGAGAGAATTTCTTCACAACGCGACATACGAAGTTATATTACCAACCCGTATTATGCCGCTGAATTTATTCACGCTTAAACCGCTGATCCGATTTAGTTGTAATTTGGCATAGAGAATCTCTATGCCGTCCCAGGGTCTCAAACTATCTCTATTAGAGATAGTTTGAGACCCTGGGACGGACAAGGTGGTATTTATCTGAAAAATTCTGGATAGGATAGTTTTTATATCAAAAATTCTGGATAGGATAGCTTTTATCTCAAAAAGTCTGGATAGGATAGTTTTTATCTCACAAAGTCGTCGGATGCGAGTGAAGCCGCGCACAATTAATTATATAAACGTAGAACAGTTAACACGTAACCTTTACACCCACGAGATTACATAATACAGGGTGCACATTAATTGCTAGGACTTCGGCGCAGCGCGGGCGCAGAATTAATAGCATAATAAACGCAGTCGCACTCTTCAAATTAACCTATAAGGTCGAAGTAAGAGAGGAACCATTAAGAAAAATAATTAAGTAACATTGAAAAATGACAAAAAAATTCAAGCATTTTGACGTGTAGGGATCTGCAGGACCGATGGTCAGACACCAGCCAAAGCATGCATAAAAAATATATAAAAATATTAATAGAGAACCTTCGCATTTACATAGAACCTAAACGTGCAGGCGAACTGTGCGTGTACATAGAAGTAGATATCTAAGTGGATCTCTGCTAAACCATGTACTCCCATATAGGCGTGAGTATATATATATATATATATTCTTATGTCTGTTACCTTGCGCACTTTATGATAATAACATATTATTTATTTATTTTATTTAATTTGATCACTGTTTTGCGCAAGATACCATAAAAGTCATAATCGTCATAAACATCAAGGAATTATGCTCAAATTATACCACCATAGCTGCTCTGAACATAGGCGAAACACCATAACAGACCATTGCATAATTTGTTACAATTTTTTGTTTCGTCATGTCGGAAAGTTTCCGAATATAATATTATGTAAAGATTCATGTTTCGATACGGTTTGAGTATAATTATCTAACTTAATATGAAGATATAATTATAAGCAGTGATAGCGTAGTGGTATGACCGTTGGACTGCCAAGTCATAGGTGTCGAGTTCGAATCCAAGGCACGCATCTCTGACTTTTTGGGGTCATGTGTTTATTAATGATTGATTTAAAGTCGCTTACACGGTGAAGGAAAACATCGTGAAGAAACTTGCACGCCTGAATGATTGTCTCAAAGGCGTGTGAAGTCTGGCAACCCACCATAGTCTTGTATGGTAGACTATAGCCAAACCCCTCTCACTCTGAGAGGAAAGCCGTGCCCAATGGGACAGTATATGGGTTGGTGATGACAGTTCCAGAGCTAGAACCCTCCTCCCCAAGTGAAGTCCCCTTAGTACTGCATCACTAATACAGCAGTTCTCTATAATTATATTTTGACTTATCAAAAGAACTTAGCTTTTTTTATATATATGATAGGCTTACGCTTGGCCAGTTCACCTGATGTTAAGCGATACTGCGATCTACGATAGGACGCGCTTGCCTAGAATAAATCGATTCACTCGTGATTTAAAAATACTCAGATTATAACTATCGGGGAAGACACATTCGGGAAGATTTTGAGCATTTTGACTATGATTTTGACTCGTAACTTTAATAACAACAGGGGCTTAGGACTTAGTTCATATTTCCATAAGATCAGTTTAAAATATGAATCTGAATGAATAATAATATTTATTCAAAAGCAGCCTTTTAAGCCCAACCCAGCCCAGCCCTTAAGCACATAGCAACCTGAATGACTTGCGTTATCCTCGGCACACAAACAACCTGACTAATACTGTTTCCAGTATTTCATCGTGCGATGTGGTTACACTGCATCAATCAATATGAGCAATGACGAAATTATTAATCACTGCATTAATTGCCATATTGCTTTTCATCTTGTAAAAACAGGAAAACATAAATTAATAACATACATTTTGACGACACGTTTGGCGTAGCGGCTGAGCGATCGGCTTCTGCGTCACGTGTTGTGGGTTCGATCCCCACACGGAGCAAATATTTGTATGATCTACAGGTAGTCGTCCGGGTCTGGGCGTTTGTGTATGTGAGAAATTGTGTTTTCAAACCCACGATACAGAAAATCCTAGTGTGGGGCAACGTTTTAAAAAAAAAAGTACCATTACGCCTGTATTCCCAGAAGAGTTAGGCAGAGGCGTACTAATGTAAATCGACAGTTCGCCGGTATGTTTAGGTCCCATGTAATAGGGGGCGAGCCTATTGCTATTAACCGGGCACAAATCCAGACTCCGAGTTGCTACTGAGAATTTCATAGAAAAACTCAATAACACCTTGCTTGACCTGGGAATCGAACCCAGGACCTCTAGCGTAGCAGTCGCGCTTGGGACCACTAGACTAATGAGGCAGTTTTAAAACAGGAAAAATATAACAATAATTTACAATTAATACTTATTAACCGCCTCATCGTCAGCATGTCTCTGGAGGTCCTAGGTTCTCAGGTCGAGCAAAGTGTTATTGGGATTCTCTAAGAAATTCTCAGTAGCAGCTCAGAGTTTCGATTTGTGTCCGGTGGGAATAGGCTCGCCCTCTATTATACGGACCTAAACAGACGGGCGAACTGTTAATGTACATTAGAACGTCACTGCCTAACCCGAAGATTAATGATATGAATTGGTATGTAATTAACAAATAAAGCGCAACACCGTACTTATGGTTACTAGGTTTTCATATCGCGCTTGTAGGTATTCCCCGAAGGGAAGACGCCTATGTCCTAAAGCTAGATTGGCTAACATACTAGTTTCTGACACTTACGCGAATATTAGACATTGAAATAAAACTACTTTTTAAGGATTTTATCGCGTTGTATTGATGCTGTAAAGGATCCGAAACGTCGGGAATCAAATAACAATACAACGCGATAAAACCCGCTAGATTAGCTGTTAAGGTTTTCGGTCTTCTGGCTACGATTTTTATCATAGGTGTTCGTATGATAACTGGGACCGACGGCTTCACGTGCTCTCCAAAGCAGGCAGCGGTCACGATGTATTAAGAATGATCATCTCTCCATAGACTGACCTTGGCAAGCGCAGGAGATTGATTGATCAACGTAATCATTACTTCACCACGAGCCCCTCATATTACAATAATAAATAATAATTTTCAAGTCATAAGTACGTAACTTAAAGATTATAAAACTTCTCTAAGGCATCGCGCACACGTGCTACAAAGCATAAGGGCGCGGCACACGGCCGGCTCGAGTTACACAATGAATGCATAAAGTTTGTGTGCCCGATACGAGGCCGAGACGCCTTCAGTTCAAGATTAATGAGCAGATACGACACAAGATTGTGCTATTGTGCCTATTATTGTACAGAAATATTGCAGTCATTACGATTGACAAGAGATTTTATAGAGAATCATTGTAGGTAGTACGCAATGCACTTGTTGTGGTATGAGGAAAAGTGGTTTGACAAAGGGCCCAGCTTAATTTGATCAAGTCTTGGACGTTGGAATCGTTTGAACCGACTTTAATAGAAAATTAATAATCGTAATAATTTCCTACTTTTGGAAGGGTTCTGTACTTACTGGCCTCAGGGGGCCTATCTGTTACAGAAATCTGTGGAAAGAGATTGCGGAGACATTTTCTCTGCAAGTAAAAAGAAATATGCTCAAATTCAGTAAATAAGAATTTTACGCATAAAGTTTGAGTAAGCTTTTGTTATTTTTTAGTCTAATTAAATTTATCAAAAATCAACAAAATGTTTCCACTAGTTACCTAAATCTTTCTTTTTTCTTTTCTCAACGACATTGCCTCTATAGCGTCGCCTACTCTATATTTTGTAGTGTATCCATGGCAACTCTCATTAACATACACAGCATTCAGTGTATTGTATGTACAAAAGTACATACAGATCTACAAACACGGCCAGCCTTGTAATCATTTAAGTAATTATTGGCGCCAACACGCCATATTTGATGTAAATGACAAATAGCATGCGCTAAGCTAATCAGCAAATGTTTGGCTGTGGTATGTACCAATATTTTGTGGATTTTCGTAATAATTATGCTTTTTTTACTGAAGGCGACCTGTTGTGGCAATAGCCATTAACCGGCCACAAATCACAAATCCCACTGCTACTGAGAATTTAATAGAAAAACCCAATAACACTGCTCGGCCTGGGAATCGAAACCAGAATCTCTAGCGTAGCAGTCGCGTTGCCAACTGGTATAAACTAGTGTAACAGTTTTATTAAGGACTTAAATTTCTTTAACGCTTTCTTCTACACATGTTTTTAGTAAAAAGATGTACAAAACCAAAAATGTACTTACAGGCCATGTAAATACATAGTTGCCCGGGAATCGAATCCGTGACTCGTTTCATGGATGCTTATTCACTAAGCTATTGGACCAGTCAAGCGTCAACAGTATTGAGGTTACGTCAAGATGGTGTTGGAATGCACATTTCCAAATTACAATTAATAAATATGTATTTAGCCACACAATATTAGTTCCATGCGGGAATCGAACCACTCATGTCAAACTCACAGTCGCGCCTAAACCAGTGAAATGATTTTGATAAATTTTGGTAGCTATAGAGATAGATAAGAAAAGAACATAGCCTAAATTTTGTCGCGGGAGTTCTTGGGATGCAAGTAAAACCGCAAGCAATAGCTAGTCTACTTCTTATTTAAATAGAATAAAAAAGAAATAAATTTGTATTTTTCTATAAATTGAATACTACAATAATCCGTTCACGCGCAACAATCGGATCATATTATTATTATAATCATAACTCCTATTTATAACCACTTAATCTAAATAATTTCCACATCGCCAACAAAATTAATATACACCATTATAATAATATATTATGACAATATTAACTATTATCATCAAAACTCCACGTGGATTACCGAAAATAAAAAATTGCACTATCTGGCAACATCTCAAGTCGCGACCAACCTCGTCCCATTTAGAGATGGGACATTATAAATAAACGCATTTGGTACGCGGAAGTACAGCGACGTACCAGTAAAACCTGGTTTCTGTTACAGGTTTAAGTTTACCCGCGTAAAGGTCGTGGTACACTGGTCTAATCGCAAGATGGACTATCGTAAATATTGTCGCAAAGACGTTATTTTGTGTGAAAACGTCGGCGTTGGTTAGACTTAGTGGAGGATACACAGAAATAATGTAAGCATTCATATTGTGTGCTGTTCATCCATTTATTTTATTTGTTGTAATAGTATACAGAGAAATAGCTTTGTTTTGCTAATAATTTTTACAGGGTAAATGTACTTTTGTAATAAAATCAGCAAGCAGAAAATTATGCTACATTGCTCTTAATAAGAAATATTAAAGTCTGTTGTGGGAAAATTAAGACCGACTTGAGGTCCGAGATTTGTTTATTTCTCAGACAGTTCACTTACATGAGAAATTTTTAAAGTAACAATACAAAACATAACAATAAAAAATAAACACACACCCTATTTTGTAAAACACAGTTCGCCCACTGGACCTGAATAGGTATTTCTTTCTTTCCATATTTTCTTTCTTTCCTCTAGTGTCGAACTCAAAAATTCACGTTTCCTCAAATCAATACTGAAGCTTCAAAGAAGTGGAATTTAGCTAAATACCTTTAAAAAATAGAAATTAATAACGTTTGAAGTGGATGCCAAGAAAAACAACATAATATTTTACAAGAGACTAAATAATATCCGGATTACCGTATCCTATTAATCAAGTAACTAAATCCGTTATTATGTCAAGTTTCCGATTTTAATCTTTATATTTCCATCATTAATGATACAGAAATACTTTTGTTTACTTATAAAATATGTTAAGAAAATATACTAATTTAAGTATCGAGATCTAATTCTATTTTCAACCGACTTCAACAAAAAGGAGGAGGTTCTCAATTTGACTGATTTTTTTAATTATAATTCTTTTCAGATAAGTTCTTCTTTTATTTTTTATTTTATTTTTTTTTTTTTTTTAAAAAAAACGTTGCCCCACACTAGGATTTTCTCCTGTATCGTGGGTGCGTTTACAAACACAAATTCTCACATACACAAACGCCCAGACCCGAAACAACTACCTGTAGATCATACAAATATTTGTTCCGTGTGGGGATCGAACCCACAACACGTGGCGCAGAAGCCGATCGCTCAACCGCTACGCCAATCGTGTCGTCAAAATTATAGACTAGACTTCCCGTGCGCAGCTTCGCCTGCGTACTTAGATAACTTTCGTTTCTAAAAAAACTGAGCTCATTGTACATAAACCATGAAGGTTTCATATCATAAAACGTGTTTATCGTTTATTAAATATGTATATGTGTGTGTGTGCGAAAATCCTTTCATAGTGCTCGTCTACAGTGCAAAAAGAACCAGCTTGCAAACTTTCAGGGATCTAGCTCGTGTAGTGCGCTGATACGTCAGTCAGTAGGTCAGTCAGTCAGGTTCTTCTTTGTATGTATAGATTATGAAGTAATAATATAACAATATTATTATATATATTATTCTTACTTACTTCTTAAAAAGATATAAATCTTGAAAATTGATTAAAAACCCATTTAATTTCACTATAAACACACACTCATTATTATTTTAATATTCCGCTAGACTTAGGATAAATAAATAAATGTATTCTTTATTTTGTTGCTGATTTACTTTAATATATTTTTCTTTATTTTTAGTGTCGATATTTTTAACATTTCAAAACTATGAAGCATTTGCGTAAAAGTCCCGATAATTTTTTACATCCATTGCTGCGATGGTCACACTCAGACTAACGGTCGGTAACATAAGGTCCATACAACTTATGTCAAAATCCTATCTCTAGTAAACAAACTTACGGACAAATTTGATAAAGAAACTGACCTTAAAACACCTTTCACTCTACAGTTTCATTTGTTTCTAATTTTATTATGGTTTTAGTACCTATGTGTCATGTTGAACCTAGCAAAGAGATTAAAAGCCAGCCCTACGTCTGTACGTCTACTTACTAGAATGGACTTGGATGGATCATGTCAACCGTATGCACAATTTTATAAAACCGAAAGCGCTGAAGCAGTTTTGATGAATTTTGGTATAGAGATAGATTGAGCATTGGAGAAGGACATAGGCTACTCTTTGCAAATGGGAATGAAACAGCTAATAATGAATAATTGTGATCATTTTGAAATAATTGTGTGAATGAAATTATTCATTAAGCAACGCCAGGGTCTCGGCACCCGAAAATAAATAATTAATAGATTTTCTATTATGTCTGTGATTTCTTGTTAAGATTGTATATTGATGTAAATAGAGCTCATTATAATTTTAGCCAATAATTAACAAGCTTCCTTGTTTTAAAAACTGACCACGCCATGTTTTTTTTTTACATATATTAGTTTGTTATCCAACAATGACATGCATTTTTTTTTAAATAAAAAATCGTGAGAATTTTTAATAATAGGTATCTATTTAAATTTTACACACAACAAGATTGAAAATTATGGGCATCTTAATGAATAATTAACATAATTTCATAACATGCTCGTATTTTTTTAATGTGATGATGATGGAATTAATTAAAGTTTCCAATAACGGCTTCATAAATGTTTCATTTTTTATTAAAAAAATTGAGTCCGAGTGACGATGCATTTATATACATATATATATAAGATTATTCTTAACCGTTTAATTTATTTATTCACTTTTCTGGTACTCGAACCTTGTTGGACAAGATAGTGGTGGACTTTTACCAGTATGGTATGGTATGGTATATATGGTATATTCATGTTTTTTTAAGAGAAGGTATCTATGGAGATTCTTGCCGGCTCTGCTCCACATTTTGGAACCGTGCAACTAATTTAGACGAATTTCAAAAGTACCTTTTTTATTGGTCTAATTGAAATAAAACATTTTGACTTTGATGAGTTATTTTCGATAGATCACCGACGACTTAATTATTGCGACCATATGAAATTATTCACACACACACGGAATTTTTGGTGGGGGAACAACAAATGCTCTTACTTGATGGACATGTGTTACAATGCAAGTATATTGTATCAATAAGAGAGATATGAGATTATGCAAAATTCGTCACAAATGACGTTCTGTAGTTTCTACCAACCTCTGTGGGGAAAAAGGCGTGAATATATGGGTATAGGTATATCTCCCAATGAATGCATTATTTTCACTGAAATCATATTATTTTTAAAACCTCTATATTTTTCATCTATTATGAATACATAATAACACACTGAATCATTTTTTCATAAATATCTTCAATGAAAATACCTGACCTTTACATATTTATGTTTTACGTATTAGCATATACAAGTACCTATCTCATAAATTATATATTATGTAGTAATGTAGTAGATACATCATCTACGCATGTTTTAGTTTTAAAATAAATGATATGATCTAATGACTGCTCGTCGAGTGATTACAAGCGTGGCTGCTCAACGTGAAGCCCTGAGTACGATTTCTAAACTCAGCAAAATGATTTGAATAAAATCAACATAATTATATAGAATTTGGATTCCGTTAACAAATAACTTACGCCCTATTACCACCTAAAGGTACCGACGAACCCTTCTTTTTTTTATAAAATCGTTGCCCCCCACTAGGATTCTCTCCTGTATCGTATGTACGTTTACAAACACAAATTCTGACATACACAAACACCTAGACCGGGAACAACTACCTGTAGATCATACAAATATTTGCTCCGTGTGGGGATCGAACCCACAACACGTTGCGCAGAAGAGATCTCTCAGCCGCTACGCCAAACGTGTCGTCAAAACTATATATTAACATAGATAGAAGATAGTTATTATATATTAACATAGATATTTAACCCATGAAATCCTGTATTACACACAATGCCAAATCTATTGTTTTAGCATTTGGCATCCGGGGTCATTACGGGTGTTGCTGAATTAATTAGAAAAACTAGTAATTGTATACTTAGCTGTATTTTAATGTGTAAAAATATTCTGTTTAATTTTAATGTTTTTTTTTACCAGCAGTACTTATTTTCAAAGTTTTAAGCGTTAAATTACAATTATATAATAGTATGCAGATATTAATTCTGAACGTGTTTTCAATTAGCGCTTGTTTGTTAATTGAAACTGCATACACAAAAGTAAATTGTACGTGTGTAATTATTGTTACAATCAATTAGTGTTCAGGAGTCACGGACCTAGATTTATACATGTCTGTCTAAACATGAGAAGTCTATAATAGTACCTATTCACACACACATAACATACGATTACGCACCTATTCCCCGAAGGTTTGGGCAGAAATATACTAACACACACAAATCTTAACTCCGAGCTGCTACTGAGAATTTCATAGAAAAAAAAAATAACACCTTGGTCGACCTGATAATCGAACATAGGAGCTCTAACATAGCAGTGGCGCTTAGTACCACTAGACTAGTGGGGACATAAATGAATTACGTAAAAGTTCAAGAGCTTGATTGTTGGTTAGGTATCATAATAATTATAACAATAGAGACAGAGACAGCTAGGTTAGGGGCCTGATACAGAAAGCGGTACTCCTGGATACGTCGCGTATTGTTAGGAGGTTCCATTCTGTGGGGCCCTGACCGCCGGCAGCTTGGACCCTGCTACCGATACCGGTGTACTACTATTTTTTTATATTTTTAAATGTTTTTATTTTTAAATTTGACGACACGATTGGCGTGGCGGTTGACCGATCGGCTTCTGCGCCACATGTTGTGGGTTCGATCCCCACACGGAGCAAATATTTGTATGATCTACAGGTAGTTGTTCCGGGTCTGGGCGTTTGTGTATGTGAGAATTTGTGTTTGTAAACGCACCCACGATACAGGAGAAAATCCTAGTGTGGGGCAACGTTTTTAAAAAAAATAAATAAAAAAAAATTAAATATTTGAAAATGTATTTAGATATGTACATAAATAATGAATAAAGGAAATAACACTAGAACAGTATTAAATAAGAATCATAGTAACAATCGTAGCTAAGTTGTAACTAAGCTAAGGTTCATCTGCACTTGTCGTGGTGACAATGGATGGATAACTATTCCTTAAACATCGAGACCCCACCTCAGAGGGTACGCAAAACTATCGCCATCGGTCCCGGCCCAGAAAGCTTGACCACCTCAGGATTTCTGTATAGCCCAAAAATGGCTATATGAGTCGTGGAAGTCCAACCAGTCGCTTTTTTTAAATACCTACTGATGTTCAACGGCATTTGCTTAGATTTGTTTTTTATTGTTTAAGTCCGCAAACGAGTTGACGATCCACCTGGTGGTAAGTAGTCATCATCGCCCATGGACACCTGCAACACCAGAGGGTTTGCTGATACGTTGTCGACCCTTAAGAGCCCCTACGGACTGCAGACAGCCAGAGCCGAAATCGCATTCTATATTCCCACCTTACAAAACACCGACCAACATTACAACTTAGTAATTATTCATAAGTACACGGACAATAATTAACGAGAAGGCTACACACGTTATCAGGGGCCGCCCGCCTATCGCGCCATCTGCCCCACCCTTAACTTTCACGTTTTTATCTTACAACTACATCTTTTTTTATATTCTATCTAAACTCATTTCCTTAAGGCGGGTCACTTCGCTTCTAACAACATACTATCAAAAAATAGCTTGACACACAAGTTTGAACTTTATTGCCATATACATAAGACTTATTATATCGCTATGATAGATTATTAACGGCAATCTTTGTGGTTACCAGTAAATTACCAATCAGTTGACGTTTGTGAGATCGTAAAAGTAACCTGCGCTTTGAATATCGGCTGTAAAAACTTGTAGACGATTTTAGTCGAGTCGTATCGATTTATTTCTACTCGATTATAGTACATCAAACGACTTTTTGACGTTGATATAGTTTTAAATAAATATAAGGTGCTATTTGGTTTAACTGCGGGCTATTTTTGTATGCATCGTTTTATAGCCTGTATGGCAAAGTAATAATAATACAACATACATACCATCATGCCTGTACTCCCCGAAGGGTTAGGCAGAGGCGTACTAATGTACACACAGTTCGCCTGGTATGTTCAGGTCCCATGTAATAGGGGGTGAGTCTATTGCCATTTTCCGGGCACAAATGCAGACTCCGAGCTGGTACTGAGAATTTCATAGGAAACTAAATAACAATTAGTAGTAGAGTATTTATAATCTCACAAAGTAAAAGTAAAGTAACTACATAGAATTGTTGTTTTTCACAACCTCTTTTTGGTATTCTAAATTACCGACAAATACTAATTTTAATATATTTACCAATCATTATGAAGTAAGTGAGGCACAAGTAGTTTCTAAAAGATGAGAGTGATCATTACTAGAGCCTTGGAAAGAGAGAAAAAATTAAATGATGTAGGCTTATTATTCATGATAACATTTTTACAAAGAAAGCAATGGTATATATCTGAGGCAGCAGTGGTAGTAGATTTTTGACACAATACACAAAAGCAAAGATACCTTTACTTTTAGAAATCCAATAACCGCCCTTGGCAATATGAAGCTATTTCAAGGGAGAGGCCCCTTTACACACGGTAGTAACGCACATTAGGACACACCCTAACTAAAACTACTTAAACCCATGGAAGTATCCATAAATTAATTTTAAAGCCAGTGTCACATAGTTCCACGTCACACACGCATCCCTCACGTCCATATATAAAAAAATATTTTCGTATCTGTGTAAAAATATCACAGCTCTTGTTATAATCGATTAAAAATAGGCACGTCAATTAAAGTTTATGACGATGACCTTTAAAAATATGGATTTATATAATATTTTCAATATTTTGTTAAATTATTACCGTTAATTTTATTCTGATGAAGATATTTAAATGCAATGCATATATTATATGGTTTAGAATGCTCTATTAACAGCCACTTTTGTCGGAATAGATTTAAATGATAATCGCCTACAGCGGAATATCGATATTCAAAAATTCTTTAAAAAAAATATTTACATAAGTAGTCGATTTCATCGCTGATAAATAATATGATTAATAATACATAGAAAGAAGAAAGAAATTCATTGAGACAAGGTCCGTACAACACACAGATAAAATGAGCAAATAAAACGAGAATATTTAAATCAGGCTCTAGATTATATATATATATATTATATTTACTATATATTATATTTGAACTTTTAATCATCCTCCACTCTTTTCTAGTGTATTAATCTGCTGTACCTATCTAGAAACCTAACTAATAGAGATTAAACCACAGTTGCTTTACGATTGCGTTATCAATTCTAGTTAATATAAGTACGAGTACTACTTTAGTCGATTCTCAAACAATACTTCACTAGTCGACTAAAAGGACTATTGTAGTCAACTAATTCAAAACAAAGGCGCGCATCCATTCCGTGTCATAAAGCACGAACGAAATGAAAACGTTACCGACATGATTTGTGGCAATAGGCACCGCATAAAAATGCGTTTGTCACGACATTCATATCATATTGTTTGTGTACTTTAGTGTACGTGAGATATTCGACATTTTGTTTATTTGTAAATACTCGTATGGTGCTTGTAATACTATTTTAGTGGCAGTAACCACATTTTGTCATTCGCAGAAGCCTACGACCGTAGTAGGTCTATTGTGATAGCCACTCAATCAATTAGAGCCTACCACTGCACGCTTTGCTTAGCGGTGAGTGGCCACTGCATCTTCTGGAAGCCAGGATCCAGATTTATCAAGACAATGAAACACGGTGCATTCTAGAAGAATTATTAAAATATCTTGGAATCTGCAATGAGAATAATGAGAAAATTATGTTATATAAGTACGAAAAGTATCTTGATCGGTGTGTGTATCTTGAAAGACACCTTTACTTAAACAATAATAAAATTATAATTGCCAACTGAGGAAATGAAATGAAATGATATTTATTTCTGTAAATAGATCTCTCAAGGATGCTTTTACATGTCTTTTTTTTTAAGTACTAGATGGTGTCGGCATTTCCTAGCTGACGACCTCTGAGAAGAAACACCGAAACAAACTCAGAGAATCATGGTCTCTTTTGAAGTCCAGACATAATACTGTAAGAATATGTGAGTGATAGAATGCAGGGCAGTGTCTGAAATGGCCTTTTGAAGATATATAGAAATAAAAGCTTACCTATTATAAATAAAAATAATACACAATTAACATAGAATTTAGAAAGCTTTACGTTATAAAGTGTGATAACGCTTGCCCAGGGGTGAAAAGTCGCGCTTATCGGCGAACTGCGCGTGAGACCGCTTGATTAAAAAGTATAAATATTAAGGCGATAAAAAAATAGATACACTAATTGATATGGTGATTTTATTACCATTTAAATTATTCCATCCATTTTATTATTTTTTATTATTGTTTAGTTAGAATAATTTGGCAATTATTGTTTACTAGTGATCATAGTATTATTATGTATCACCATACTGTGTGGGTGACCTTATAGTCATTAGTACGTACGTATATGTATTTATTGTACATAATATAATAATTTTGAAATGAAATTTGCATTTTAAAAGAGAACATTTTCTCAGTTAGTTTGGTGTGCAAGGTTAGCAGCGCCATCTATTATTAAATTAGAAACTAAAATATAACATAACATATCATCACGCTTGTACTCGCCGAAGGGTTAGGCAGAGGCGTACTAATGTACACCAACAGTTCGCCTGGTATGTTTAGGTCCCTTGTTTGGGGGCGAGCCTATTGCCATTAACCGGGCACAAATCCAAACTCCGAGCTGCTACTGAGAATTTCATAGAAAAACTCAATAACACTTTGCTCGACCTGGGGATCGAACCCAGGACCTCTAGCGTAGCAGTCGCTCTTGGGACAACTAGACTAATGAGGCAGTCAGCTAAAATATGTCATTACAGAAATAAAATAAAATATGTTTTTTTTTCTCAACATAACATACCATTACGCCTGTATTCGCCTAATTAGTTAAGCAGAGGTTTCCTATACAAGATTACGTCACCCTCATCGGGAAACAAGTACATACTTAGTTTCGTTAACTTAATCTACGTCTACGTTTGATTCCTGTGTTTACGAGACCGTACAGCATCCTGGCACCTTCCGAAGTGGGAAAAGCAAGGACGCTATTGCATTCTTCAGTCTCGCAAATTTTTTTTTTTTTTTAAAACGTTGCCCCACACTAGGATTTTCTCCTGTATCGTGGGTGCGTTTACAAACACAAATTCTCACATACACAAACGCCCAGACCCGGAACAACTATCTGTAGATCATACAAATATTTGCTCCGTGTGGGGATCGAACCCACAACACGTGGCGCAGAAGCCGATCGCTCAACCGCTACGCCAATCGTGTCGTCGAAAATTTATTGAATCTAATTAATAAATCTCGTCTCTGTGGTTCGTTCCGGACACTTCCATACTAATGTGATAAACATCCTCTAACTTGTTGCATTCTGTACATACGGAGAGTCAACCTTACCCAATAGGTAAGAGTTCGCCAGTATGTTTAAGTTAAGTGTAATAAAGGGCGTGTGCCGTTAACCGGGAACAGATCCAAACTCCGAGCTGCTACTAAGAATTCCATATAAAAACTCGACAACTCTTTGCTGGACGTGGGAACCGAACCCAAGAACTCTAGCATAGCAGTCGCGGTAAGGGCGACAATACTAATTCGGCGCTGAAAACATGTTCACAACAACAATGTTCTATTTGCCAAAATACACCGATATTACCCGATACACCAATCTCCAAGAACAAACGAAACTAAGTCATAAAGTATCGTCAAGCGATGGTACCGCGCCGTAATGCGGTACAAAGTGCAGTTACCAGCCCACTGCTGGGCATAAAAGGGTGGTCTTTATTGTTATGGGCCCATTAACCAAAATTGATATAGCTTTGATGGCGTTCGATGCGCAAATATAGGTACTTACTACTGTTATTGTGTATTCGCGTGTCTTATTCATGTGCTGGGTTTTGGATAAAAACATATTTGTTTGATTCTTAGGCATTATGGTTAGGGAAACCTAATGACGTAATATGCTAGAAGGTTGGTATGATGCTATCTCTAACCACACTAAAAGTAAAATAGTAAGTAAAAAAATACACTGGTTTGACTCCTAAATATATATTTTTCGCGAATTTGTGCGTAAGCATTTTCAAAACTTCAAAATTGGTTTAATATTGTTGACTTCAGTCACCGTGGAAAATAAATTCGATATAACGGAAAGACAAGGTGTAAATAATTGAAGGACACGGGTTCGAATCCTTAAAACTGCCTGAAAGAAATAAATTATATAATTAAGTATTTACAGAATTGGCCTTCTAAGTGTGCATTCGTGGTTCGATTCCCGTATCGAGTAGAAGAGAGACAGAAGTTCAATTTAAATAGACGTGATGTTGGAGTATTTTGAAGTACTCGTATACTGACAAGATCGATTTCAAATGCTGTTAAATCGCTGAAGTATTTGTAAAAAATAAGTTAGGAACATTTTTATATGTTATAAATACTTACAACGTGCACTTTGTCTTTCAATTAGTTAGATACATTATTGCATTGCATCTGTTTCATGTTTGGAGGAGGGCGTCAAAGCCTTATACTATTGCATCTGTTACCGTACTACGTATGTAATCTTCTATCTATACTTATAATAAATCTGTAGAGAGGTCAATTCTGTACATGAAATATATTTCCAAAATAACTATCAGCGGGTGATTAGTGATCGATACTGACGCCAAAAATGCAATCAGTAAAATTTTTGTCTGTCTGTCTGTCTGTCTGTCTGTCTGTATGTTCGTTATAGAAACAAAAACCACTCGACGGATTTCAACGAAACTTGGTACAATTGTTCTTCATACTCCTGGGCAGGTTATAGTATACTTTTCATCACGCTACGATCAATAGGAGCAGAGCAGTGAAGGGAAATGTTGGGAAAACAGGAGAACTTACTCCATTTGTTAAGCTTCCGTCGCGTGTGCAGCCTTAATGGTTAAAGCTACTCAGAAATCCTGTATGACGGAAATATTCTCCTTAAAATTATATAAAAAATATTCCACGACAGCAAATGTCTATCTTTTATGGTTGACTCACAATAACACGTGTAACTCCCGATAGCTTAGCAGTTCGGAGCTTTCTGATTATATTTGTCTACTCTTACGTTAGGTGACTGACTGACTGACATAGTGATCTATCAACGCACAGCCCAAACCACAGGTTATAGTATACTTTTCATCACGCTACGATCAATAGGAGCAGAGCAGTGAAGGGAAATGTTGGGAAAATGGGTGATTCATGGGAAAGGTTTCAAGCTATAAAACATCACGCTACAACCCTTAGGAACGGGGCAACGCAGGTAAAACCACGGGCGAAGAACTAGGAAACAAAGTAACTATTCCACGCGGACGAAGTCGCTGGCAAAAGCTAGTAGTATATATAGTTGATTAATTAAAATAATCAACTTTTGTATACCTAGAGAGACCTAGTAAAGGCTGATATAATCAGTACGGACTACTACGGATACGGAAAACAGGATCTATATTTCATTTTCTTACCGCTATATAACCACATAAAACTAAAGAGATGTTAAGCTATACCAATATTTAAGTTTGAAATCAAGTATGTAATGACATCCACAAAATAGAAAAAAACAGACCGAATCCTAGTACGATGCTATGGCTGTAGAATTTATAAAAAGTATTCCGGCTTTACAAAACAATACAGTATCATTGATATTATATGTACAGTCGTACTAAAGCAATCATGACAAAGAAATCTTAACACTGGAAAACCTACCTAGCATTTGTTACGTAATAAAACAGACTGGAAAATCATGACTTTCTTGTTATTTAGGTAATTATACTTTTGTGTTCAAGTTTATATGTGTGCATCACCATCTGCTTATCCATTTCCCAAGCCATGTCAGGGTCAGCTCCTATTTTAAGCAGTAACTAAATGTAAAACTATATTAAATAGATAGAATATTTTATGTAAGCTACTTACTCTTGATAATACAATATCTTTTACACAAGACCTAAAACATAAAGCCGAACTGTGGATACTCCGCCTAACCCTTCGGAGAAAGAGGCGGAATAATATGTTATAATATAAGTTAATCTTGCATACCTAAGTTAAATCGTATCAAAGCTTTGTTCACAGTGAACGTCTACGTAGGTATTATGCCAGTTCAGTTGTGGCGCTTATCACGTAACTTACGGAGCACTAAATCGTCGTACGGTTGTTTTAATACCTCAATTTTTATGTTTAAGTACAACCTACTTATTATTCGTCTCATGTTGCCAGCTTCGACCAAGTAATACGGGTTACTGCTTTAGGCGATGCGCTAAAAACATATCGCTGTTTATAAACAAAATGGAACCTATTAACTATTGTTTACGACTAGGTGACCTTTGATATAGCCAATGATCGATCATACCGATTAGCTGCAATAAAGTTAAATTATATTTTTAAACAGTCTCGCTTGGGGTCAGTAGTTGTAAACGGAGCTGTACATACCGCGAGGTTCTGGGTTCGGGCAAAATTTAATTAGGTTATGTAAGTTTAATCAGCTTTCTAATAAGAAATTAATAAGTCATTGATTTAGGAGCTATAATATCACAAAGAAACAGACAAACACGGACTAATCTGAAGGTTAGAACAATGGCTAATTAATTTTTCGTATATAATTCGTTGCACCCGCGCTGCTTCCGCCTAATACCTAACATAAATAGTAGAAAGGAAGTGTTCAATACTCATACTTCTATTAAAACTGGAAAGTAACTCTGTCCGTTTGTTTGTTGGGCGCCAATTTGGTACAGACCACCAATTTGGTATAGAGATATAATGGACCTTGTAGAAAGACTTTTTGTTTCAAAAATTACTTGGATATGCAAGTGAAACCGCGGGCAACAGCTACTGCTCCTATAAACACCACAATCAACATTAATCAGCTGTCGAGATAGATCAAATACTTGTTTTATACAATGCGCCAGTACTTAACCTGATTGAAATACCAGTACCTATAAAATCCCAAACCGTTGAAGGTTGTGTATACAAACCGAGGCTGGTTCGAACCATCGCGCTAGCACAGCGGTGGACTAGCACACAATGCCTTGTTTACGTTCAGCTGAGCCTTGAGCGGGCCCGAACCCACTTGCGAGTTGCGCAACCAGTGCTGGCTTGCTAGCGCTGTTGCTAGGGGACACAGAGTAGGGAAGAAGAGAGTGTTAAAGTTTCGACATCTTTGTGCCTAATTTGTCACAACAATTTCCAATTAAAAGTCTGATAGTTCTTTGATTTTCTGTCTGCATTATTTAAAATCGTGGTATATGCAAATTCTGCCTCATTGCAGTATTTGTCACAAACGCGTCTATTAAGCGAGAGTTGCTGTCTTTGATTTCTAGTTTGAGCAAAGAATTGTTATAGAAATCATCGAATGTATACCTGTTTTATTACAATCAAACTGTGACTAACCCTTCGGGGACTCGAGCGTGATGGTATACTTAATTGCTACTTGATTTACTGTACATCATTTGGTAGAGATTGAAAGTTAATATAAATCCAAATCAAAATACAATACTTATTATGGATGCAAATCTGCACTAGGCAAGTGTGACGAATTCCAACCCTGACACTAATTTAAGACGACCCCTGTCGCAAGAGGATAGATGGTAAAAAAATTATTGATAATTAATAAAAAAAAAGTATTAGCACCAATAAACATGACTACCACTAAAATCCCTATTCACACTTACGACATTATAAGCTCAGTTTCAGTGGCCTTTTTAGCACTTTTCCAACTACTTAACGAAATAGACCACAGCGGGCTCCGTCATCGTATATGCGTCTCTGCGCGCATACTCTATGGCTAGTTCGTCGACCCCGCGCTCGAGGCCTACCGATACCCAACAAACAACAGCTGAGCATTGCACCAACACACACAGACAAACACTCCATAACACATGCGTATTATCAGTCTGTTTACAAGTGCACACACACACAAATTTTTGTTTATGTTCACGCACACATTGAATAGTTTGTTTAGATGTACAATGTTGAAACATTCGCGTTTCAAACAGCTTTTGTTTTTGAATTTAGAATATGTAATTGATTTTTTTTTCAAGTACACTTGTACTGTACAGCCGTACTCATTCGAATAGATGGAAGATAAAAAATAAAAAACTGGTCTAACTACATAATATATTTTCAATCAGGGCTATAAACTGCCTTCGTTGTAATTAAATTCATAATTATGTACGCTCGAAGAATAGATATCACCGTCCACCGTCAAGATATAAAAGGGTTATGGACCAGGCGTTTAGACCATTTGAATACAAATACATACCTTATTCCAGTTATGAGTTGAATCAATTTATATGGTCGAATATATCAGTCAGTCTTTTAAAACATAACTTAAACTTAAGACTGCTTCATTATTCTAGTTGGTCAAGCGAGTATTACCTTATTTTTATGCCGTGTGTAAATCCTCATGGATACCCAAGGGTTATGTCGGACTCCTACCGACTAAAACCACACGGTCACGGTGGCCGTTTCCCGCACAATATGGGGAGGAGCTCCGAGATTTCCAAACGGAACATTACCATGAATGAGCCCTCCTGTGCAAATACAAACTATAATTTTCTCGCCAGTTATTTAATGGCGGAGAAGCATCTATTGCCCCATCTGGGCTGGGCACCAAGGCAGTTGCCGCAGAGGCCTTGGGTTCGATTCTCAGGTTGAGCAGTATTATTGGGTTTTTCTATGAAATTCTCAATAGCAGCTCGAAGTTTGGATTTGTGCCCAGACCCGCACCCATGAAACCTGAAACACCGGCGAACTGTGGGTTTACATCAGTACCTACACATCTGGCTAATTCTTTGGGGAATACAGGGGTAATGGTATGATATTTAAAATATAACTAAATAGGTACCTACTTACATAACAATAGAATCCTACAACTAATCTTATAGTAAAAAACAATGCTTGTGTAGAACCGACCAAGGCCGCCCGCGCTGGCTTGATTTGCATAGCAAGTCATAATTGTGAGCACGCGAACGAACCCTCTCTCATTATGCTATGCTAATTTGTACCATTTATATTGCTAGGCATTACTGGCGACTTTGCTTGGGTACAAGAACAACCCGCTTTATAATAATATAGTTTTTATATTTGTTTTTTGCTACAGTGGTCAAATGGATCTCGCGTTCGTTTCTCGGGATAATGCATCACTGAGATTCTTTATTAGGAAAATAACCCAGGGTTTAAATTTGTACCCGGTATTAGGTACCTATGTAAAAGGCTCATGGTCCCTCTACTACATGAAACCTATAAATAGAGGAAATCCTGGAAAATAAAAGACGTATGCTATTGAAATAAAATTACTTTTTACGGATTTTTGTACGGAGCGTTGTATTGATATTATTTGATTCCCGACGTTTCGGATCCTTTACAGCATCCATGGTCACGGATAGACTGAGGTGTTGGACGTCTTAATGTTAAAATTACTAACAGATACCATTTTTGTTAATTATTGGCGATCCGATTCAAACAATATCAATACAACGCGATAAAATCCGTAAAAAGTAGTTTTATTTCAATGTCTAATATTCGCGTAAGTGTCAGAAACCAGACGTATGCTATGTTTTAGGTCTCATATAAAAGGGGACGAGCCTATTAGCATTGGCCAGCCGAACTTCGTAAAGTACCTAAGTAAACAATAATACTTTGCCCGACCTGGGTAACGAGCCCCGTAGCAATCAACGCATTTATTAATAGGTACGATTATGTAGTTATAAATGATGCTCAATTTACTGTTATTAACAATACTGTTGTTAGTATTGTATAGAATCAGCGCCGTAATTATGTATTTATAGTTTCATCTAGACTTAACGCTTAATAAAATAAATATTTACATCAAACCACGAGTACTCAAATATAACATTTCAAAATGATTAAGCTACCAAAACAAAAATACCGTTTCTATGTTTTCTTATCCTGAGTTCCAAACATATTTATTTCAGGGAAAAAAATAAATATTCAAAAACATGTAATGATGTAAGTGTATACGGCGGAAGTTCAGAAAATTGAAATTTTGTCGAAATAATAGTAAATCAACAATGAAATTGGTATGTAATGTCAGGTTATGAATAAACAGGGTAGATGCCAAACTGATATAAGAATTTTTTAAGGATCAGAAAATGACGTCATGTCACCGTTAACCGTACAAATGACCTCATTTGGCACTTACGTCTGTTTGGAATAGAAAGAACTTCAAAGTCGAAAATAATTATGAAAATGATTGAGTATCGGGAAAATAAAAAAATCATGCCCTATTTTTCTATGTAGTTTCAAATAAAATCATGATAAATGGGTGTTAAAAAAATTAAATATTGTCATTTTTGTAATTAGAAAAATAAATCTTCTTTCGTATTTGCCCTGCCTGCCCTTGCCCTACAAAATACAAAATATTTTGTAAAAATAAAAGAAAATTAGTGATGTACGTTCAGTCGAGTCCGATCAATTCAGTCCGGAGAATATACTTAAAAACTCTACAGACGATATGAAGGTCTTCGCCTGTTTTAAATCGATTAAAATTCACCATTATTTTACTAATACTAGCTATGTTATAATTAGTCACGTTTATAATGTATAAGGAAGTCTTGGATTGTGCCTCATATGAAGACTAAAATTGAGAGGTCAGGCGGCAGAGTATGTCGGCCTCATTGCGTTTGTAGTGGTTTTTACTCATAGATTACTGATAGCTTTGTTTGATTTTAGTTTGTATAGTTCTTTGGTTGATCTTATAGTTCATGCCTGGCAAAAAGAACCATCATCAGACCTGATAATGAAAGTGCACTGAACTATCTCTTACCTACATACATCGTTTATCATAACATAACATACCATCACACCTGTATTCCCCGAAGGGTTAGGCAGAGCCGTACTAATGTTACACCCACAGTTCGCCGGTATGTTTAGGTCCCATGTAATAGAGCCTATTGCCGTTAACCAGGCAGAAATGCCAAACTGAGCTGCTACTGAGAATTTCACAGAAAAACCCAATAACTATGTACACTTTGCTAGACTTAAAAATCGAACCCAGGACCTCTAGCGTAGCAATCGCACTTCGGACCGCTAGACTACCGAGGCAGTTTCGTTTGTCATCATTATCATTTCGTGTACCCAATATTTAGTTTATTGTGTATTATGATCACTCGTGGGGGCTCTTTTAATACACATCTCCGTGTTCCTACATATAGAGGTGTATTGTGGATCGTGAAACCTTTAGAATAAACCCAGAATAAGCTAAAGAACCTTTTTAATTCAGAAAAAAAAAACTCAAACAACTGACAAGGTAAACACGGTTTTTGTATGTTGGCAAATCTAAATTCCAAAATAAGGTAATTTTTCCAGTAAATAATAGAGTTTTAATTTACCTCAGCTACTAAAAACTCGTGAGTTTCGAGTGAAAGGGACTCGATAAATTGTACATAGATAAATATATAAATCAAGTAATTAATGTCAGCGTATCTGAAAATAGTGTCTTGTTACATGGCTTGTTGTCACACCGTAACAAACTAATAATAATTTTAAAAAAGAAATTATTTCTAACAAAAACGACTGGTTGCTTTGCGCTCGACGTGAACGGAGGCACTGCTGTGCCGATAAATTTTGAAATAAAAAATTTTTCATTTGATAAAATGATCAATCGAAAGCAAGACCTTCATTACAGCGAAAATATATATCTCAAATCTCGAAATTCAGACCCCTCTAAAGATGCCTACTAAATCGGTGTTATTTATACAAGAGAAGCTTCACGCTCGAAAAACTGTAGGTGATAATTTAGGTCATAGTAAAATGGAGCAAAAAATATAAAAAATATATATGAAAAAATGGAATGTGTTATTCACTATTCACAGCTCTTGCGGAACAGTTATTAAGTAAAAAACTGCATATTTTTTATTGTTATAATATTAAAGTTGTTTTTATTAAAATTCTATGTCTTGGCTCGTTAAGCATGACAAAAACACTATTACGCTAACATTACTTTTTGTAACTGAACAAATTTTAACCAAAGACATATTTATAACATTGATCATATTTTAATAATTAAAAATTATTTCACATTTTAATTGATATTACATTTAAATTCAAAACTTTTATTGCATAAGCATTGTTGTGAAATTATTCTTTGAAATCGATGATTAAGTTTCGCATATTTTGAATAATAGGTAACTTTTAATTGATTCGAAATTGATTGTTCGCATTTAAATTTTCTGTTAAGTCCTTCATTATACCCAATTTCTATTCTGAATAAATTCAAAATTGCATAAAGAGTTCATTCAAATGTATTTATATTCGAAATTATTTCAACACAAAGTTCACGACTTTTTCCATCGCGAATAGGAATTAAGTTAGTAATGAGTCCGAGTTTCTGATAAAGATGTTCTACCATAGCATACTCCAGATACTCTATAAAAACTTTTGTATGTCGATCTATGAGAGAAGATGACGTACTCATCAGAATATACAATTCCAGAATAATTTAAACTCACATTGTAGGCTTTCCGTACAATAGGAAGTCAGCCTATATTGGAAATGTATAGCTTCATATTATTATGTAGCCGTGCGTACGCGTATGTATGTCACTTTAATTCTTTACGTATAGTATAGTTAGGATGGCTTTTGTGCCCATATGCGCCACATGTATCTTGCTTCTCATACAATGTTATCTTGCTTCGCATTAATTTGCCCGCTGACCCTTAATTTAGAGACAATTAAATGCGTGGAGCGGCGGGATATGAAAAGCTAAAGGGGAGGAGGGGGGTGAATCGAGTACTATTAATTATTCTGTGACCACAGGCTTGTCTCACCTCTTTATTGGCGAAATTTAGTTCCACCAATCCTAGGAGAATAAAACGTATCAAATATCGCATACGTTCGTGTTCAAAATTGCGCTACGGTGTAAATTCGGCCTATAATTCGAAACACAAAAATAAACACAACTGAAGCTTAGTTTTTGGAAAGTCGTTTAAACAGCGTAGCGGGTTTGTGACACGCCATCGCATCGCAGAGGTGCTCAACTGTTTTTTTTTTGGCGACTGTAAATGACACATGGTCATGAGGGCAAACATGTATATCATAGATTCAGACTTTGTGTTGTTACAAGCAGGAAAACACTGACTTATATCAAAAACTCGTTGATCTGTGTTACCAACCACAGGTCATGTAAGTTACCTACTTTTAATGATGTAGTAAAATCTAAATAATATAATTTGGTAGTAAGTTTGTGAAAAAAACCAGCATATGCAGCATTCGGAGCGAGCCTGTAATGTCGAATCAAACTCAAACTCATTTTTTTATTTCAATTAGACCATATACAGGTACTTTTGAAATGTCAAAAACTACTTGCACGGTTCCAAATAGGAAGTCATAAGGAGCAGGAAACTCCGTAGATACTCCTTTAAATAGGTAATTCATGTTTATAATCTCTTCCACTTTATCTGCCTTCATGTGACGTCAACTACATCTACTAATGACAATGAATAATATATTGCGATAATAAAACTCATAAATATTAAGTCATAAATGTAAAATAAATAATGAAGAACTATGCTTCTCATTTCTGGTAACTTTGCCCACTGGAAATACGACCACATGTTGAAAGCCCCTACCCTGTGAATGCTTTGAACTCAAATTCACAGTAGGTGATACTATTATAATGTTCTCAGAAATCGTTATGATCGCCCAAAATGAATCGGGAAGTAATTATCATTTATTTTTGATACTATACACATCGTCACCTTTCCAAATTACTTTAGTGGTTCATTAATTCAAAAGATCTAAGATATGATTTAAATTATATAATTTTTAATTTATTTAAATATTTTCTGGGAAAAACAGTAAGTAGCTCAAATATTCAGCTGGTTAGCGTTGTTGATAAAAAAATACTAATAATTATATTTTATCGATAAATATTATTTAATTCCCGAAGTTCGGGATTCCTTTACTTACTCTCACTGCACTCTTTTTTCTTTCTCTTCTTTGCATCTTATTTCAATAAAAAATACAGTTTCATTCTCTTTGTATCTAGCCTCTTTCCAAACTCTTATCTATGCTAATCTAGGGCTACATTAACCTCTGCCTCTACCCTTTATCAGTCGCCTGATAACAACCCTTGTTTAAATAATCTAACCAACATAAGTATCTTTAGGCTTACACACATAGTTTTTATCTTATTTAATTTAAAGTAACTAATGAATATATAGAAACAAGAATTACGTAAATATTTTTTTATCCTTGATTGTAACACTTTTTTATATTTCTTATATCTCTCATGTTTGTGGATAAATAATATTGGACTAAACTGACTAATCATTACTGAAATGTCTACTTTAGTGTCATGCTAGTTGATGTCATTTTTGAATGATTATATAAAAAGAAGGTCGTAGATACATTATGGTAGTAGTGAAAATTCAACTTAGCCATCTATGATATAGAGTTTGTAATTCCAAAACATAACAATTATCTAAGTTTGTCAATTCGAGTTCATTTATAAGTACTGTATTATTAGTCGTCGGTAAGAACAACAACAACTACATCAACCAATACGTTGAGCAAGCAATCTATAAAGTTAAGCTCGCTTACCGCTGTCAGTATATAGATGGGGAGTAATCCTTAGATGTTCAAAGTCGAGTCTCCTTTAAACGGAGGATTTCCGTTGTCATACGAACATTGATAACAATCGGTAGAAGACAGTAGTTAGAAAAGTGTTTGTTATGTAAGAATATTGCCCAGAAATTGGGTAGCGAAGGTCTCGTTGAAGTCGCTTCAGTATTTAGATGCAGTTGGACTGTATACTGACCACAACTTAATTGGAAGAAAGCTCGGAATCACCCATATAACAATATCGTAGAGCTTAAATGTAAAAAATACTAGTTGTAAGCTTCTTAGGCTCTTTCATAAGTATCGATATCATCAGATCGATACAAAACAAAATCGATCAATTCCAGCCTCATTCGTAACCAGAGTACGTCCCTAACGAACGCGCAGTCGCCCACGGCCCTAAAGGTACTATATTAACATTCAAACTGCAGCTCGTAACGCATCGTCCTAGCTAAGGGTCAAGCGACGCGATACTATGTAAAGCGACAGAGTTTGGCACTTGTGACAACATACATATATACGAGAAAGTGAAAATAACAAAATTAGGGAGTTTAGTTTGTCCCCGATTAATGGCCACTATTACTTGAAACCTAAACATGTGCAGACTGTGGGTGTATTTTATTAATTTATTATACACTAGCTTTTGCCAGCGACTTCGTCCGCGTGGAATAGTTACTTTGTTCCCTAGTTCTTCGCCCGCGGTTTCACCTGCGTTGCCCCGTTCCTAAGGGTTGTAGCGTGATGTTTTATAGCTTGAAACCTTTCTCATGAATCACTCATTTTTCCCACATTTCCCTTCACTGCTCTGCTCCTATTGATCGTAGCGTGATGAAAAGTATACTATAACCTGCCCAGGAGTATGAAGAACAATTGTACCAAGTTTCGTTGAAATCCGTCGAGTGGTTTTTGTTTCTATAACGAACATACAGACAGACAGACAAAAATTTTACTGATTGCATTTTTGGCGTCAGTATCGATCACTAATCACCCGCTGATAGTTATTTTGGAAATATATTTCATGTACAGAAGATTTATTATAAGTATAGATTTGCCTAACTCTTCGGGAAAACAGGCGTAATGGTATTTGTTTTATAATTTTATGACCAATATGCAGCATGATATTCCAACATATTTTTTTTTATTTTCCTTATTATTACCTATACATAATAAACAACTTAATTTTCCCACGACAGTCATCTTCGTCTATGATTGCAGTACTAGCCATCGCCTCGCATCGCGTTGCACCTCTGCCGTAGGACAGTGGGATTTGAATGTGAAGACATTATTACATAAAGATGGCGTCGGCTATGTCACTGACACAAACAAGACAGTTAGCATATTTAATATGAAACATTATTATTTTAAGTATAATTCTAGAACCGGTTAGAGCTTGTTTATACTTACTTGGGATATGTAAACTTTTGAACTATAATTTTATGTTCCTGGCTTTTTTCTTCCAATATGTGAGGTGTGTCGCGCTCGTGGTACACAAACATACACAATGTCACACTCAAATAACTCTGTAAGCTAGACAGGAGTTCAGCGGACGATAGTAATTAACGTATGGGTCAAGTATTGTGTTCTACCTATTTCCCACGGTTTCACTCGCATCGCGATAAGACTTTTTGAGACAAAAGGTAGCCTATATCGTTCCTCAAAATGGAGTCTATCTGCTTGTCAATTTTCATCGAAATATGTTCATAGGCGCGAAAAGGTAACAAATAGACAGACAGGTTTCGTTGTGAATTTCTCAATAACAGCCTGGAGATTTGGTATTATTTGGTTTTAAAACTGTACGTCAATAAACCTCTGCCTAAACTTCCGGTGATAGAAGCTTGATGGTTTTATGTTATTAGAATTTCATCTGAGTTTACCTATCTGTCAATGTCATGAATTCCTTCATGCTTCCACGAAAAACTATATAGAGGTTTTTTGTCTATACACAAACCAGGAAGAATAACTCAGAAATACACAAAAATCCATCTCCAAACCTGTCATAACTATTGAAAGGCGCACAGAATGCATTAGTGCGTTTGTTTGTGGTACTAATGCCTCAATTATCGGGTACGATGCGCGTGCGCCGGTGTTGGTACAGTCAGACGTTAATGGAGTTGTAAATGACGCGGGTAATTGGTAGCCCAGGGCGCGCCATTAGCAGGTAGATCATGACAGAAGAACTTTTAAACTTATAAGTTAGAATTTATTTACCACGACACCTCAGAATAAGAATAATTTTATTTCAAAATATGTATGTGATACAATGAGTTTTTCAGCGGGCGCAGCACTAAGCTCAAGGCTTGTATCGCTGAAGCCAGAGATAGTTTTATTATGCAGGTTCACACTTTGATTTCAGCTCATCAGTACAATAGAAAAGTAAGTATACGAGTTTAACCTGTTAATAATTAACTTTTTAGTAATTAACCACGAGCCTACTCCATAAGAAGATGGGCCTGAGTTACTCGTTAACGGGTCCAAAATTAACAGACATTACACCTTAAATACCTAGGGCACTATCTGGCCGATGAAACGTCAGGAACGATGTCGACATAGAGAAGCGCAGGGCTCTAGCAGGGTCTGTACACCGGGAATCTATGGATCAAATACAATTTAAAGTCGCTGGATTTACTGCGAGTACAGTACAACAACGCTTTCATGATGTTGTTCAGACTGCCTCGTAACTGCATTGCGTCTGAAATGTTTTCGGAGGCCCATACCGACGGTTTTTACACAATCATACGTAAAATGACAGCTTCGCTACTGAGGAAAGTGAGGGACAGTCAAAACAACATTCTGAAAACAGTTTGTGAGAACGGTGATTGTTACTAACACAAGATAGTAAGTTGATACTAATACTGTATGGACTTTTGGCCTGTAAATAAAAATTTATAACAATAATAACATTATGTCATAAAAAACTTGTTTCTTAGGCTTCTCTTGAGTGATTTCATAGCTTTCTTTCTCGTCAAGCGAACTATTAGTCAAGCGTAGGGCTATCAAGAATTTAAAAAAATACAGTAACGGCATAATTATTGTACAAGTCTGAAGTTAGTAGTGGCAAACGGCAGAGCAGATAAAATCAACTAAATAACTGTTTTTATCCAAAAATATCCAAATTAGTAAGGACAATGCGAAACATTTACGACTCCAATTAGTCGTGGCTGATGAAGTCCCTGGGTTTTATTCCCGGGTCAAACAAAGCGTTAAGTTCTACCATTAGAAAATTGTCAGTGGCGTTATGGAATGGTTAATGGCGATAAGCTCGCTCCTTATTATATAGGACAACCATGACAGGCTGCGGTCAATCAATCGCTGGACCCATTCAAAACACCTTTTAGCGTGATAATGACTGTTTCTAACATACCGTTAGAAAAGGTCAAATCTGACCACTTATTCATCGACACACGGCGATCAAGATACCCGAACTGGTTGAAGACCACACAAACCCATCATTTATATCATAATAACATTGAGCATTTTAATGTTCGATGTCGAAAACCATATAACAATACATTATTCTTCGATACAATCGTCTCTATACATTAACAACTCGTACACAATAGCACAACAGCTGCTTTCACTGCACAGACTCGAACCTTCGACCTTTCGATTATTTACAATGCTCGCCGCACGATCCGATACACACACAAATTAAAACTTGTAATGTGTGCGTTTACACAGTATTCCAAGGGAAAAGAAAGAAAACTTTAACTAGTGTTTTATTATACCTTGGAAAAAGTTGGCATTTAACAAGGCTTCTACTGCTGAGTTCGTTCGTATTGTTAAGAATTCTTTTTTTTTATTCTTCATAGGCTTACGCTTGACCGCCAGTTCGCCTGAAGTTAAGCGACACTGCGATCTACGATGGAGCGCGCTTGCCTAGAAGAAACGTGATTTAAAGACACCCAGATTATATCGGGGAAGACCCACTCGGGAAGCGCATTCCACATTTCTTCCGCTAAGGAATAATGTGCTATCATTATTACGTGCCAGTTTGAAGAGCCAGTAACATTTCTGGGCATGATATGAGACACAACAAAATTAAAGACGGACAGAAAAAGTAAATGCAGTCATCATAGTACCTATGAGTTTAAAACTACTATAGCGACTACGCATTTTTAAAGCCAAATCTCTTTAAAACAAAGTAAATAAATATAGGTTAATTAATTTGTTTTTTTTTATCCATTTGTAATCGAATGGACCCAAACACCGCATTAAACGTGTTATGGTAATTAGAAAACCAGTATAGTAGGCGTGCGCGATCAGAGGCGCAGGCGCACCGATATCACACCACACAGCAAAGCTCATGCAGAAGATACATAAAATCATAGTTACCAACACGCCTTTATTCTCCGAAGAGAAGAGGCTGTACTAATGTACACTAAATCATTATACAATTCAAACTCCGAGGTGCTACTGAGAATTTCATAGAGAAACCCTATAACAGTTTGCTCGAGCTGGGAATCGTACCCAGGACCTCTAACGTAGCAGTCACGCTTGGAACCATTAGAATAATGAGGTTTTTAAATATCAAAAATTAAGTATTTTCAATATATTGCGATAAAATGAGTAAAATTTAGTTTTATATCAATGGTCCTTCTGTTAAATCTTTATTGTGTTGACATAGTACAGCCTTTGTTCGACTGCATTCGGCTAACCTCGGCGATCTTCGATAAAGTTCGGCTACTCCCGGCGAACCACTGACGTCATCTGATAACATCGCTTCTAAGAATGGTGCACAGATTTCTTAGGATTTGTTTGTCATAAGATAAGACCACAGTGATAAGACTAACATTGTTATTATACTTATTATTTGCTCACTGATATCTTTACACTGAGATTTTTGTAATCAGGGTATGTTTCTTTATATGTTACATAGCATTGCAAATAAGACAGTCTAGTATTTAGCCTTTTTTATGGTATCAACGGAAAATCTTTACGGATTGTCCGACTAAAAATCGCACTTACCTTCTCTGTAGTCGAGACCATGAAATTCGCGAATGTCCTGGTGAATGTATGTACCACGACGTCATCATTATTATCGTCCACTGCTGGACGTAGGTCTCCCCCAATATGCGCCATTTCGCTCTGTCCTCGGCTTAAAGCATCCAGCTTCCGCTAGCTACCTTTCGCAAATCATCACTCCATCTTGCCGGACTCGAAGGGCGTCCTACACTACGTTTGTCATCAATAAATCAATCATCATCAAAGTATTACATTGTTGGGCTGCCGGGAACTGATCACTTCTCAGAATGAGATAGGCTGTCCACCACGCTAGTCTAATGCGTGTTGTCAGATCTCGCTACAGAACATCTCTTAGGTATGCTCTCGAGACCTTTGACTAGGCAGTCCAAGTCTTATCACTATGATATCACTACACATACTAGGCTATCACCGCAGATTAGAAATTGCCCTCTCTATCACTTCCTCTATATTTAGATTTTAGGATGCACGGTTTACGGTCTGTAAAGTCATTGTCGGTGTACTCGTATGCTCTATTGGGATTAGGAGCCGTAGTCCACTAACTCTGTAGACTGCTCAGCCCTCCTTCCTATAAAGAGGAACAGGCCAAATCAAATAATATATAAGTTATGCTTATATATTCCTACACATATATACTCGTTATCTTGTCCAATGTTCATATCACTTTGGTTAACTGGAAGAAAGAGCTTTAAGCGATAAGCGCCTATTTTAAATTCTTTGTGATAGTTAAAGTTTTTATTCATTTGTTTTTCTGGTGAATAATAAAGAAATCAGTAATATTTTTTTAATTTATGATAGGCTTACGCTTGACCGCTAGTTCGCGTGATGTTAAGCGACACTACTATCTACGATGGAGCGCGTTTGCCTAAAAGTTTTATTGCCTTGCCTATTTTTACAGTACCTGGATTACTTTGACTATATACCTTACTTAAGCTTGGCTTGGTTCCCATTGCATTTTAACACCTAACTATATATAGATAAAGAATAAATTGAGTTTATATGAAGCCTGAAATCATACATTAAAAATATCATAACCGTCTTATCGGTAATAGCAAATATATCTACGATATTTGAATAGATAACGAGTCTATTTAAAAAATGCAGTTATAGATAGCTAGACTTGATCAAGCATGGCTCTGCCACGTAAGAAATTTGTTTCGTGCTTCGGCACAAATGGGCCGGCTCGACCGGAGTGTCACCACGGCCTCACAGAAAACCGGCGTCAAACAACGCTTACGTTGTGTTTCGCCGAGTACGTGAGGTTACCGGAGGCCCAGTCCCCTTTTAAAAGGTCGGCAACGCACTCGTGACTCCTTAAAGTCAAAGTCCTTAAATTTAAAGATGGCTATAAATAAAAAATCTCATAAAACAAAGCCTTTCTCTCGTTTAACTTTCAGCTCCACTTTCAGATTTTATAGTATCCATGCACGGCCAGGACTTATTAATCTGCGCGTGCGCTGAGCGAAGGATCAGCATACTAATGTGATACGTGAAAGTGTGGCTGGGCGATAGGGCTGCTAGTTATATGGTTTGTTATTTAATTTACTTTTTACAGAAATACAAATACAAATAAATCGAAGTGAAAATTAACAATTAATTTATTAATTTAAGTATTGAATTTCGGACCAGTTACCAATAAAAATATTGAATTTCCGGCAACGAAATTGCCTGTATTTAGTTAAATATAGATCTAAACTAATTTTATAAAGATTTCTTTGTCTGTTTTAAAATAAACTAGCGCCAATAAAACAACAGTTGATGAACTGCGATAAAGGATAATCTATGCAAAATGTTCAAGGTAACCTTTGTTGTGTAACAAATTATTCACATCATATAATTTTGACGTCATATAATTGGTTGTATGGGAAGATCATCGATCGTCAAAATTGGTGTACATAATACCACAAATTAAATAACAATGTACTGCATAATAGTTATTTTGAAATTCTGTACCACATTGACAACCCGCAGTGTAGGCGAGCGTGGTGGACAAATACCCAAGATCCGTGCCCAGCACTGGCCCAATATATAAGTACCTACTACATTACCACACAGACTAGAGCGAGGCAGCCCTGTCGGCCATATAGATAACTTATCCGTATTGTATGCTGATAGGATTACTAAATTCAAGTCGTACTTATGATTGTAAATATGTATACTTTGTATGTTTAATATATAACTTCGCGCTTAATTCTATATTTGGTTTGTTTAGACTGCATATATTTGTAATACGTGTCGCTTATTTAGCATAACGTGTATTGAATTGTAAGCTAGTGAAGTAGGTGCAATTGTAGTTAATGTTGAGACGTTTAAAAAACTATTATTGTCCCACTGTTGGACCTCCCAGAACGGAAGGGGTCATTCACACCTCGTTAACCTACATTGGCAGACTTCCTTCAAGAACTTTTTGGCGGTATTAGTTTAGGTTTCGTGACGAGGTTCTTGCTTACCTTACCTTTCTTCTTTTTGTTCTCTTTCTTCTAGTTATGTCTTGATTCTTCTTCTTCTTATTCTTCTAAAGAAAGTCCATTTAGATACTACCATTATAAAACATTATCCCAATATACAAGCAAATCCTGTAATCCCTTCTAATTCGGGTTTAACGCTCATAAATGCAATATAATACACATAGCATCATTTTAAATTCCATTCAATATAATTTCAAATAACTAAGAATTTCATAAAAGGATATCGCAATGATTTATAGGATGTTTCAGAATGAATACAGCACAGTTTTACACAGAATAATGATCCGATTTAATACTGAGTGTGTAGGGAATAACGTAATTTTAGAAGATAAAACTGAATTACTTCTTCGAAATGGGATTCTTGAAAATGCCTCGAAATATCACTTAATCCTTCGCTGGTACCCAAACAAGTAGACGTTGGCAACAGCTTGTGTTGTGTTGCATAAACCGATCAGGTGGTGGCGACGCGCATGGCATGCTGATGGCCGCCATTGTTTACATGGGCACGATGCGCATACGCATTGACCACTAGCGAATAGCGGCGACGCTTCGATACCGGTAGCACGGGAGCTGGATGTTAAATTTTTAATGAAGAACGCCCACCACTACCTGACACTTTGCCTTTCACCATTCTATAATTGAAGGGGTTATCACTTGTTTTAGTGGTAAAGAAAAAAATGCGATGATATCAATACATTTTTCAATTAAGTATGTACATATTTATAAATTCTACAAACCTATACTAAGCTAGTATAGACAAATAACAAAAATATATTAGTTATATGATAAGAGCTTTTTTTGTTGTAATCTGTACAATTTCAGTCATGCCTTCTTCTTAATAATTATATACTTCTTTTGTAAGTTCCCAGCTCCTGGCATAACTCAATATTCCTCACGTTATGACGCGCGCACACGCACCGAATACGAAGGCCATCAATAATGGCGGCCGCTTGACTAACATACAAGAGTATAATTAATATAATATGCAGACGCTACCGTAAGGCCGGCTAAACAATGGATTTGTTACAAATGGACTGATTATCAAACAATTGATTATATTTTAACTTCGCGTTTTTGGAAAGGGACAAAGGATTATGGAAGTCTCGATTTGTGGTAGTACATGAACTTTAGAAGGGTTTCTTGGCATACAAATTGTGTGTTCGTAAATGGCAGCTGTGGTTGTGTTGGTTCGATTACAAATGTAGATTCTAATGTGTTACCATAAATGGTTATGGTAACACACAACATATACACACACACTACACAACATGCAGAACCCATGTTCTGCATGTGTCCAAAGAGAACGCATTAGCCCTCCTGTGGATACAACGTTGACCTACTTAACTTAAACTCCACTTCCTATGAAAACCTGGACTCTCTGGAATAAAACTGTTAAACTAATTCTAACGTCATATGGATACCTTCACATTTTAACTAAAATCATTACTAAGTAACAAGTTTGTCGGTTTTCAACATTAAAATCCTATTAAATTATTAATTTCCATATCTCCCGAAGTTTTTCTCCATAAAAGCAGCATCAGCACTCGATGTAAACGTCCCAGCACCATAAAACATGGAGAGCTATGGGAATAACTTTCCGAACTGAGTGAAAACACCATAAAAAGATTCCAAGTTAAAATATTTCCAAGATTTATGGGCACTCATTAAATAATGCATTTGCGTTACATTTCGCTTGCCCGGGGGAAATCTGGTGGTGCGATCACAATCACGATTTTAATTAGACCCCGCATTAGATGGGACCGCCAAATTGTTTTTATAAAACGGAATTGAGATATGACGTAGTGATATCTTTTTTGACGGGTTTTTGTTCGAGTGTAAGCGAAAAAGGTTCAGTTTTTTATTGGTGCTAGGGAAAGTGTTGCACCAGCTCACAATAATTTTTTTTTTTTTGGTTTTCACGATGATACTAAGAACCCATTTTCAACCGACTACAAAGGTGGAGGAAATTTAGAATTGGTTCCCAATTCAACTGAACTTTTTTTTTACGCGAAATCTTCGCCAATCTTGAACCGATTTCGATATTTTCTTTTATCTATTTAGATTAAAACTTCCTCGATAGTCCCATATTTTGTAAATATTTGATTAGTGTCTCCGGCAAGGACAGGTATATACTCGTACTACTAAAGGTACACAATCAGTTCGTCGTAAATTTTACATCTCAGAGGCGAGCCAATTTGAAATCCAAACTCGAACTGCTACTGAGAATTTCATAGGAAAACCCAATAACACTTTGCTCGACCTGAGAATAGAAACCAGGACCTCAGGCTTTGCATCGGCGCTTACGACAACTGACTCTTAAAGAACATCAAAGCATTTGATGAAACAATGAGATGACTTAGTATCGATTTTATCAACTTCCCTCAAGCAACGCGAGTTACAAGTTATAAAAATAGCGACTATCATCTCCCCTTATGCCCGTGGGGCAAAAGGGACGGTAGAATCACATTTCCATGTTCAGCCCGTCAATACAGGTATCGGTGACATCTCCCCTCAGGGGGTAATCAGAGCTGGAAGTGTTGTTGATCTTTCAATAACGAAAACATACAAGTCTCCATCGCTTCAAAATAGTAACGGTTTTTCATAGATACTGTCTAGTTAGTCTAAGGTTTGTTAATCTGTTTCATGAATATACATCTCATATTACATAATAACTAAATTCATTGTTCTGAGACCGTGCAATCTTTTTAATGACATTATTATATTTTTCTAGTTCATTTGAATCATGAATTTTGAAATGAAATTAGAGTATGGTATGAAATTATATAATATCATTAAATATTTTGTTTTACTAATCTATAGTAATATGATTCTAGAAGAATAAAGAAGAAAATTTATTTATTGACAACAATGAATTCACATAAGTCATTATAACATTGACAAAGACAAAACTTAACTTATTTTCCTGCTAAACAAAGGTCTCCCCGTCTATACTATATTTTTAAATGACAAATGAATTAAACAGTATTCTTTATTTTGCTGTTTTTTATAACACAAAATATTATTATCAAATTTAATAAGTCTGCGCTCAAAATACCAAAAATTACATCATTATTGTATTTTGCAAACGATTTTATCATAACGGAAAACAAAATAACCTCAAGATTTTTTAGCAAAATAAATGCTAAAAATACAAACATAAAAGGATAAAAAATATAACGCATTTTAAAACGCGTCGAGTTTGATCGTAAAAATATTCATTTAAAGAATAGAGCTACCAAACAGAGACGGCGCCGGAGGAAATAACATTAGTATGCTAACGATCTGTTTGAAAAAACGAAGGTTAAACCACCTTAGCTTAACCTACTTTAAAAAACATGTAATACATATATTAAATTTATCATTATATGTGGGAAAATGCAGAAGACAATACATATATTTGCAAATTATGTATATATTATAATCGTGACCCCTTTGCCTGCGTTTATTTTCCTGACAAAAAATTGATACATATAATTTCCCGACAATTACTAACACATCAAACAAAAACAGCCAAATCGGTCAAGCCGTTCTCGAGTGATGATCTAATATACATGCGGCAATTAATTTTTATTTGTATATATAGGATATATAGGACAAAGCGATATCGTATTCGCATTAGTAGATAACCGCTAAAAATGGATTTGGATTTGAATAGGTAGATGAAAGGAGAGAGGAAAGTACAAACCTAAAGCTCTTCAGTAAGCCTGATAGCGAAATATTCACAGAGAAGAAGGATTTTTTTTTAAAGCTTACTAGTAGATAATGTCGCACATTACTAGTATTCTTGTTAACCCCTCGTGTTAAGTTAAATGCTTGTGTTACGAGTGGGTTCACGTCGATAGTGTAATGGGTGGGTTTCGACCCGGCAACCGCATGATCGCCAGTCCGACGTCCTACACATTAGGCTACCGCCGGCGCCGCTTCAAGTACCTAATTAAACGAAAACACACAACATTCTAAATAAATTCATACATGCATAAAAGTTACATAAAAATTTAAATTAACAGTCATAATTATACAAAGCTTAAACATAATATACATTTTATTTATTTTTATTTTTGACCATGTTTATGTTAAATTATGTTCAAGGTTTTATGCAAGTAACATTAATAGCTGCCTTGTGCTTACGTAAGTTACATCATTGTGGTGTACATCTGTACTAATTATTATAAAGCTGAAGTGTTTGTTTGTTTGGTTGTACGCACTAATCTATGGAACTACTGGGTCGAAATGAAAAATTCTTTTTGTGTTGGAATAGTCCATTTATCGAGGTCCATCATCACGCTACGCCTTTTAGGACCAGAGCAATGCGGGTGAAATCGCGGGCGGGTCGCTTGTAATAAATAATACATATAACATGTATATACATACTACTACTGTTATATTACCTGTGTCGGCGAAAATAACTCTATCTCTTTGTGTTATTCATACCTTATATATATAATTTTCACGCCTAAACCGTTGAACAAATTTTGATGAATTTTGCTATAGAAATGGATTGGTCCTTGGAGAAGGGCATACATACGAGAATTTTCTGCATGTTTCATCTTAAAAATAATCTTGATACGCTGTCTAGAATCCTTGCAAGTACTTAAATTCTTTTAGTGAGTAAAACTGCAACGGCTAGTAATGTTATAATTATTGAGTTACGCCTTCCTTATTTATGATCATAACCGTAGGTAATTAACGTAGATATTATACATAAACAAATAAAAGAAAATCTTCCCAAACAAGCATTTTCCGAATGAAAACCCCGAGTTAGCACCAAAATAAACCGATTACAGTCAATTACCATATAAATAACACAATCCTGGAAATAATACTACGAATTAATGCGGGCACACCCTACCGGAGCGCTGCGTATGCGGCGAAATTATACAAATGATTACATACAATTTTACGACGTACCTAATGGCTTCATATGGGAAATCCGAAATGTTCCTGGTTGTATATGATATGGCCCGCCCTCCCCTCGCCTCGCCAAATATGGTTTCTCGTGAAAAATGATATTACGTCATGATTGTATTAATTGATAACCCAGGTTTGGGGAAAATGAGGAAAACGATTGGATATCGATGTACCGTTACATCGATGTGTTAATGATCAAGAATGGTATTTTCTGGGATAAAAGTAAGTAGATATAACTTTCAAATAAAAGCTTCGCTTCTTTGCGGTTGGTTATACAGGGTAACGATTTAATCACCTTTTCAACCTGTTATACTCGACAACTTTTCCTACGAAACGCAAATCCTATTCGTTACAAATAAATACAATTATTAATGAGTAAGTACTACTGTGTGAATACTATTTAGTTTAGTAAATATATCTAAATATATCCTATACAAAAATAGACAGACCTTATTAAGGCATGTATGAAAAGATGCCCTTTTCTCACGTCATCAGGGTCTCATAGATCAGGGATAAAAAGTAGGGAGAATGACGGGTACAGTCGCTCCTTTATCTAAATCGGCGGCATATATATATATATATATATACTAGCGGGCCCGGCAAACGTTGTCTTGCCCTGTATCATCATCTTCCTGCCCTTTATTTGTTGTCGGCGCAGCATGTCCTTTTCTTCCATTCATCACATTCCCATGTCTTGCCCTGTATATTTAAAAAAATAGTAGAACCCGATTGCGGTGCCACCTACCGGCTCAAATTGTGAATCTAAACCATCCAGGAACCCAATTAAACATACACAAAAAAAAATCAAGATCACACCAGCAGCTTATGAGAAGTTCGGACAATGCACAGATCGCCATCTACTTATTGGCCTTGCCGAAACAGAAATCGACAACATGTTCATTCATGTCCGTGTTTTATTTCTGTCAAATCTGTCAATCCGTTCCCGAAACAATGTAGGTATGAGAAAATAAATTTTCATCATAATGTTTTTTTTTCGATGTTTTAATAGTTATTCTGCTATTCGGGGAGGAGACAAATTCAACAAACCAAATATCATAAAAATCGGTTCACCCGTTCTCGAGTTATACGTGTTGTAACAAACCCGACTTTGTTTTATATATATAAGATGACCCGGTGTACTTCGTATCACCTGTCGTAACGATTTGAAAAAAATGGCTGAAAATATTGATTTTCTACTCTGTATCGTTCTGACTGCAAGTCTATTTTCCATGTTATGGTTCATGCAGTTATTCTATTACAGACTCGAATGTCAACAAATAAGGTGCCTATTTTTTTCGGTTTGTACCGGTTGCGCCATTCCTATTAATACAATCACGCCATACAATTCAGGTCTAAAAAAGTCTAGTAACACAAAATGCCATCAAATGTCTTTGAAAGGCTATCTTGAGTCGTTTGAAAAATACTCAAAACAGTTTTTTCTATGAAATTACTATCATGTTCTTGACTACTGACTCCAGTCTGAATCCATTCTTCTAGGTCGCACCAAATAGAAATGATGACATGGGGGTTTAGGAGTATGAAGCACAGAGAGTAAAGCGCTCCATGCACCGTAGAAAAGGGAGGATCCTCCGACCGGACGGGTGTTTTGTCCGGTGGGCTACTGCCCGACAGTTCTTGTCGGATTTTACTATTTGGTCTTAAGTCGCGGAGAAATCTGTTTGCGCGATGTAGGACTCGCGACTTAGTTCTTCCTTAATCGAGTAGATGGCGCTGTACTTGTAATGCCGCTACATGGATAAAAATGTAAAATTAAATTATCCCACGGGAACGTGATAAAAAATATCCTATGTCCTTCTCCCGGTTTTAAGCTACCTCCCTACCAATTTTCAGCCAAATCAGTTCAGCCGTTCTTGAGTTATAAATAGTGTAACTAACACAACTTTCTTTTATATATATAGATATATTATAAACTCGATTGCCTTACGATTGTCTTAGATTCCTTCCTTTCCTTCTAGCAATAGCAATTTTTCAATAGCAATCTTCAAAAAATACCAGCAGTAGGTACATGTTACCAAAAATAGACCGAAATAATTCATGTTAAAGACGAAAATGGATCTTAATTCAGTATTTCGCAACTTCTACTGGATGGAACAGCGGTATGCCTTGAACAATGAGAATAGGACTTGAATAATACGTATATATTATTATTATATACGTCTCCTTTTTATTTCCTCGTCTGGACGGAAGTCTAAGTTAGGACTAGAAGTATTAGTCCTATGTTATTCGAATTGCACGGTCTATGTGTCGATAGTTCTATGCAATTATTGAATAAGGTAAGGTTTTAAGATATACATTATACATGTATCTAAGTATATTTATCCTTTGAATATAATTATTCAAAATAATAAATAGTACTGGGTATTGTGTCTTTAGTGTAACGAGTCCAGGAACATGGTTTCAAATTAGTCGTTGCCGGAGAAGATGCGGCAAAAAACTCCATCGTTACTGTCATTATTATCATTTCTTGACAATGAATTTCGATAACTAATTGAAGTGCCTTATATAACTACATGTTAATACCGTATATATGTAGGAACAAGTTTAACTACAGTTTCGAAGTAACCTTGGTCCACCACATGTAAGCCGTAAATGTCACAATTTAAAAATAATCCGTAGCGAATCCCAGTTTATACAGTTGTTGATAGAATACAAATATATATAAATATATATATGGCAAAAATAATTATTTTTACCGTATTATGTCATGAATACTGATGTAGAATTTATGCCAAGGTCGACTATACAGCTGGGTAAAGCTGCTGGTGACTTTTTTTTGCATAGACAATTCATATGTATATGTTTGGACATAGACGACAGGCTTATGAACGCATAGACTGGCCAAAAATATGTTTATAATAAAAAAACACGTTTGGTGTATCGCTAGAGTTCACCGCCTCACTACCGTTGTGCTGAAAACTGTGGGTTCGATTATCACCTCATACGAATACTTTCGAGTGTGGATGTACTTTGTGACCATCACTACAACTCTGCCTCACCTTTGAGGTACAGGTTACATATGTTGTTATGCATATATTCATTATCCTTCTAACCTGTGTTGGAAGCGTCCAATCTAACCAGATATTTCATTTTCTAATTCCTTGCTAGTAAATAAAACCGACACGTCTTAGCGTTCATAGTTCTATGGCTTCCTTATATCTTGAGTCACGATCCGTCGTTTGGATTACTTTTCTTATAATTTAACTTGTTTTTGTAGTGGATGGCCTTGGGTTAAACATAGCTGTTTTGGCGGCAACCTGTTTTGGTACATCATACCTATCGTAGTCCTTTGTTTACAATAGGTACATAGAACATTATGTACACGGTAAGCATCATTGTTAATATGGTTGGTTGTCGCTTGGAACAGGTATTATTTATATGTACTATCTCGCCTGTATTCTCTGAAGGTATAGGCAGGATGATCATCCTCCGAGCCATTTCCCAACTAACAGCTTCCAATCTAACCAGATGCGGCTGGGCAATACAAATTTCTGGGCAATACCATATCCAGAGGGTATACTGGTTGTCAGGCTTTTTGGGCTTCTGACTCACGATGTTCTTATGACAACAGGGACCGACGGCTTTATGTACTCTCCGAGGCACGGAGAGGTCTTGATGTATTAAGAATAGTCACCCATCCATAACCTGACCGCAGCGAGCGCTGCTTAACCTTGCAGACCAGTTAATCAACTTAGCTTACTTAGCCACGAGCCCTTCCATACTCCATTATACGCAGAATGATACGAATATAGTATGAAATATTAATACATTATTTCCGATAGAAATAGAAATTATAAATATTCCTAACAGAAAACTTATACCTACTCATTACTTTCTTGAGTCACCCAAGCCGTTTTCCTTTAGAGGTAAGCAGAAATTATAAAACGCTACTTGCTACTATTCTTGCGTACTTCATTTGCTTTACCCACTTTCATACTTCTTGTCATACACAGGCGCTGTACTTACTCGTACTACGCACTTGATATCTTTAAACGACCTCATCAATAAGCTCGGAGTATTTATTTGTAGTGCATCTCCCCCTGATATTCGCCTTATAAAACCCTTTTTATAATCGTCTTTCATTCATTCTCTTCATATTTCCTTGCTCAGTAGGTACTAACTAAACTGCGGCGGTAGGCTAATGGCTAGGGCGTCGGACTGGCAATCATGTGTTTGCTTGTTCGAAACCCACCCATTGCACTACCGACGAGCTTAGCACGAGGGGTTAACAAGAATACTAGTAATGTGCGACCCACATTGCTAGTAAGTCTTGTACTTATTCGGTCAGTGAACTAGTTCACCTTATTAGTTCTTTTATGACATCTCACCGAATTGCATAATCGTTCATCGTTCGGTCTCATTACAATAGTTCAACACTCGTCAGTTTTCAGAATAGAAATATCCAACTGATTCGTTGAGCTTGATGATAAAAAAAATGTTAAATATTAAATACAATATTTATGCATAAAATTAATTTATATGTCTACATAATTTGATTTTCCTTCATATTTTAACTTTATTCGTTACTGTACCTACTACAAGGACATAAAATAAAATAGTGCAAGCTCTTTCATTTGATCTCGGTCGTTTAGAAACATTAAAAGTACGATACAGTTACGTACGAATAGTACGAAAAACTATTAGGACCGAAGGACCGATTAGCGTTTTTGATTAGGATACGTGTCTTCTAGTTCACGGGTCGGAACTGTCTTATATTTAGGTCGTTCGTTCAGGACCTACACAAGACTGATTGCTAGTCTAGTACGCTTTTAAAAAAAAATGATATTTTTAATAACGAAGCGTAAATAATAATTTTAAACAAAGTAATACGCTATACGAGTTTGTACCTTAAAAATTAAAGACAGAAATCTTTTTTAACACCACTTAAAGCATAATTACCCTGGACCCGGCCACTTACCTCACTGTAGCACTGTTCTAACTTTTAATTAGACCCCTGAAAGACGCCATGTCGGACCCTGCCTTAACTTACAATGAAGACGAGAAAATTTAATTTCCTGTAAGCTGTTGATGTTTGAATAGGCCGTGAGAGGGCGCTGCTTCGTGCAAATTAATTTCTTTTTTTTTTCATTTCAGCCTTAGAATTTTCAACCCTCTTTCACGTTAAACCCGTGAATTTTTAAAAAGTGTAGTAAAATGCAAGGGATTTAATCAGTTGAATATACCTTTGACAAATGATAGGATTCCGCGGCTCCACTTCGTCCGGGGTGGTAACAAAAAAGTAGTGGCAATGATTGTAGATTGTAGCTAGATAGAGTTCTTGGGAGTTAGGCTTTGTGCCAAGATAATGGTACAGTCACACGGCACCTAGACAAACGAGCGAACTGTAGCGGTGCAGTAGTACACCTCTGCCTAACCCTTCGAGGAATGCAGGCGTTATAACATGGTAATGAATGTTTAATTTAATAAATAATAACCCTATGTATGCCATACCATTTGCAAAAGCAATTTGGTACTTACTATTCCCACCACCCGCTAAACTTAGGTAAGTAATAACATAACCAAATTAATCCACTTGCAGGTATAGTTTTAAACGCGATTTCAAATTCCGAACACATTCAATATGGCGGGCAAAGTTCCCGCCTTCCCGGGTGCTGCCAGGTAGAAAGTAGCTGTTTAGAGAAATGTCTCAACGTTTATTACGAATTATGATTTGGTGAAAGTTTTAATACAAGTGGTGTAAGTTGTTAGCGACAGGTGTTTTTGTTCATAATTAATTTCAATAATCTACTCATGCCTGCCTCATTAGTCTAGTGGTCCATAGCGCGACTGCTACGCTAGAGGTCCTGGGGTCGATCCCCAGGTCAAGCTAAGTTTTATTGGGTTTTTCTATGAAATTCTCAGTAGCAGCTCGGAGTCTTGATTTGTGCCCGGTTAATGGCAATAGGCTCGCCCCCTATTACATGGGACCTAGACATACCAGCGAACTGTGGGTGTATATAAGTACGCCACTGCCTAACCCTTCGGGGAATACAGGCGTGATGATATGTATGGTATGTTAATTTCAATAATTCGGTGTTTCCGTAATGTAGTTTCATGAAGGGTTAGGTTGAAGTGTGTCTACTAATGGAAATGCCAGTAAACCGGGCACAAATCCAAACTCCAAGCCGCTACTGAATTTCATAGTAAAACCCAATAAATAACACTTTGCTTGACCTGGGAAACAAACTCAGGACCTCGAACGCAGCAGTCGCGCTTCACTAGTCTAATGAGATATACCTAATAACAAATTACTTTGAAGTAAACGGAACCTACATAGGTACCACTTATAATTCCTTTTTTAAAAGTTATTTAAATTAACAGAGGTGTTAAGTCTAAGTCAAAAGGTTTTCGTTCAATTAGACCACTAAAATTACCTACCTACCTAGTACTCACTAAAAAACCTTTGAAAAGTCGAAACTAGTTGCACGGTTCCAAAAAGTGGGTCTTATGGAGAAGAGCAAGAAACTCTATACTTAGATACTCTTTGAAAAGGATTGAAATATTATCCTAGATCCTTAGTTCCGTCATTGATCCGAAGCTAGTTGTTACTCAACATTCTTTCCAGACCATGCCATAAAAGTGACCCCACCACCAATTTACCTACTTACATGATCATAACCAGACAAATCCAGTTCACGTTAATTCTTTAACTGGATTTATCTGGTTACGTTATGCCGAAACTGAGTTATTATGAACTAGAGATGATATAATTCAGTTATTGCTCCGTCAGTTGTAGAGTAAGCGCCTAAGCCCTAACACCTACGATAAGTGCAGTAACATATCGTATTGCTCATAAAAAAATGATTCGGCCATTACATGATGTGGAGGTTCATGTTGCAGGTATAACACTTATTTAGTAAACCATTGTATACCTCAATGCTATCGAGCAACTTTTTACGCCACCCGCTGCTGACCGTCACTCACACCGCACCGTAACATCGCAGCGGCTCATTTGGAACCGCATGTTACGCGCACGAGTAACTTGCCACGTAAACGGTAGCAACTCCCTCACATCCTCAGATATATTGAAGGGGTTAAAAGTTTTGTTCTAAAGCGCGATCTCGGTATGTTTGTATTCTGACAACGTATTAACGCGAGGATATGGAACACAAATGTTTGAAACTTTGCGGTTAAAGAGTTCTCGAGATGTCTTGTACAGAATTTTAATTGTGTTATTAAGAAATTGAAAGGATATGGTATGCCATTCTCCAGTAAGAGACACCACGCTGGTGTAAACTTTTTAGAACGAAGTCTTTTTCTTTTTTTGAAATGATTACTATTTACCTACTATTATGTCAATAACGAATTTCATATCTATTATATGTTTAAATTTCATAGATAATTTGTTTTACACATTGCACTTCTACATATTCCGGCGATCACAACACAGTCTGTGTTACTAAACTAGTAACTATGAATTTTGACATTAAAGTTATAGAATTTTACGAAAAACATCCAGTATGTATTAAACTTTCAATGTAATGTTTAACATTATCAGTTTTGGTATTTCTTACCCTATATTTTTTTTCAATTCAAACTCCAATAACAATAAAAATAAATAATAACAAGCATTACATTTGTGCGCAAGATTAGATTCGCTTCGGTGTAATGGTCAGCGGATATTTTTTATTGCGATATCGCGTTCATATGTATGAATATTGGCAATATTATGTTAATATCGAGCACATGTGAGTTGATCACGTGCTGCACTAGGCGAGCCGGTTTCAATGAAATAATTATTATCTATCCATATTCAGAAACTCGTAGCTAAGTAATCGAGTAATCGATCTGCAAATCATACCATCACAGCTGTACACCATAGTCCGTCGGTATGTTTAGGATAAAAGCGAGTCTATTGCCATTAACCGGGCATAAATTCACTTCACACTTCGTGCTGCTGGGTGTACAGCAGTACACCTCTGCCTAACCCTTCGGAAAATATATGCCTCATAATATGCTATATTAATAAATGCAAGCAAAACTGGAAACAAACTGGTAATCTGATAAAAAGCAGTTTATACTGGTACACACTCGTTATTCTTATCGACGTTTATAAATAAACTTTCGAGACTCGTTTAGATGACATAAAAATAATATACAAACAAAACCACTTTTGTGAAACGAGTAGCTATAATATAAACTGATGTGAGACAAACCGGCTTCACTTATTAAACTGATATTACTTACGTGAATGAATCATTTACACATAGACTAGGATATTTTTGAAGAATATGTATATTTAATTTACATGGTGAATTTTATTCCCTGTTAACCTTGCAGGGGGTGAAAGTACCCATCATTATCCTTTACTCCCTTACCTTTCCGACTCTCTCCAACGCCGACGCCAACGCTGAAGCCGTCGTATGTTTTAGGTTCTATGTAATAGGGGGCGAGCCTATTGCCATTAACCGGGCACAAATCCATACACTTAGCTACTACTGAGAATTTCATAGAAAAACCCAATAACACTTTGCTCGACCTGGGGATCGAACCCAGTGCCTCTAGCGTAGCAGTCACGCTCGGGACCACTAGACTAATGAGGCAGCCAACCCTCAAATATCAAGGTAAATAATGCATTTCTGTATGAAACGTAGTTACTATCAAGAGTACTTTCACCCCCCAAAAGTTTAGATTCAGTTTCGGGGGGTGAAAGTACTCATAACAATAAATAACTTTCACTCACCCTTTAAAAACAATAAAAATATTGCTGTTTTATACAAAATTACATTATTTGCCTTCATGTTCGAGGGTTTTTTTTATAATTATGAGTATTTTCACCTCTCAAGAACTCATCGGAGGCCATGGGTTTTGCTTGCAAATTCCTTTCCAAGATTCCTCTCCTAAATGAACCAGCCTACACATGTGATACATAACCATTATAAAATGACCTTTTTTTTGTACCACTAAAATGGTTACCATAGCCTTGCCGACCCTGTAAATTAAGGCTGCATGCTGCCAGCCCAACTATTCCTAGTTGGGCTGGCAGCATTGGAGACAAAACACCATCGGTCCCCCACACTGCCAACACAACGCTTCCTCGCGGAGCTCTGGCGACCTTGCTCACCATTAGGAACACAACTTAGCTCGGAGCTATGTTATTTGGCTACGATTTTCTGCAAGGTGGAAGTACTTCCCCTGTCGAGCGGCTCCAATTGTGAGTGGAATTATTCAATTCCACTATGACCTACCTGTAATTGTTTGGCTTTCAGAAGAATCATAGTTCAGCTTAAACTGGAGTCCTCTTCGTAAGGAAAAATACTTAATTTCCTGTTTACTCACCTTTCATCGTAAACTTCATAATTAAGCAGGGGACTTGTTTAACTTATTTAATTAAATTAATCTTAATTAACACCAAGCTTCGTCTTTACGCGTTTAATACTTCAAGTATGTACCTCATTAAAATAACTACATACGGGTATATAAAGCCCTTACATTATAATATGTTAGCTGACATATCGACAAAATGTTTTTGTCACATTATCTACTTATCTCTCGTCTTCAGCCATTGTCTCATTCACTCAGAGCTGTCGAGATTATGCGTCGAGAATATTATTTCGTGGCACGTATGTACATTAGCTGTACCTACTGGGCACAGAGTTCTTCTTAAAAGAGATTAGAGCTAGTGATAAATGGGTAATTCATACATACCATCACGCTTGTACCCCTGAAGGTGTAGGCAAAGGTGTACTGATGTATCTACAGTTGACATGAATGTTTTTAGGTCCCATATAATAGAGAGAGAGTTGCCATTAATCGGTCATAATTTAATATAATTTTTATAAACAATAAAATACTTAAGGAAACTAATTATTATCAGTTTTATAATTAGCTATTACTATTTCTTTGTTTATTAATTGTTATATTTCTGTAAGCTTTCCCAAAAATTAATAAAGAAATCCAACTCTGAGCCCGTAAGTATCTACTAATGGCGAAACCCGATAACACCCACTCGAAAATTTAATCCAGGACTCAAACCCGCTTGCGATCACAACACCAATGATAAAGAAATAAATTATAATTCCCAAAAAAAACATAATCCTGAGTTTCACAGTTAAAAATCTATTTCCGTGGGGGTTGAAACAGGGTATTGGTAATAAAGACTTCAAGGAAATGGTTGACACATTCAGTTTAACGACTGCGAAGCCCTTTACGAGTGGAGTAGTCAACTAAATAACTATGTTTATTAGTAACAAATGTTGCTCCGATGTCGGCTAACACGAAAGTGTTTGTTAGTGACATTTTATCGGTCGGTGTCAGGTTATAGTCCTGACATTTGATTTGATGTTACATTACCCTACATTTGAAGATGTTGTGTATAGTTTCGACTTCTTTCTTTTTCTATATAAGGGTCCGGCGGACCTTGAAATGCCCACAAAAAAGTAATACTGAAAGAAATCGTAATTCAGACAATATTCTATCAAATTATGTTATTATTCGGATTTGAATACCGTTAATCTAGGTTCCTACACTACTATTTTGTCTACTACTACTTCACTGGAAATAAAAGATTGGAAAATCGTTCCAAACTTGCTAATTTTATCAAATATTGCATTCGCTTACATTTTATTTCCAGTGAAGTATTTTGGACAAAATCCGAATAATAACAGAATTTGATTAAATTATGTTTGAATTACGATTTATTTCCGTATTACGTTTGTAAGAGAAATTCGGTCCGCCGGACTCTTAAATCATCTCCCCACACTACATTAAAAATCATGGAGAACAAATAAGTATAAACGACCTTAAAAAATATTAAAGGTTCTATTAACTGGAAAAGCATATTATAATATATTGGATTTCTTGAAAGAGGAAAATTATTGAAATAATTGTGTTGTCGTACCAATTTGTACGCCGCGCCCAACGGCTAAACATGAAAGAACAATTTTAATATTTCTATTTAATATCTTGTATTTTTATATTACATACTTTTACTTTTTATAATAATCAATTTAGTGTTATTGACATTAACAATTATGTTAGCAAAAATTTATTTTTCACAAAAGATATTTACTATCTTACATCTCATAATAAAAGACAAGTAGCTGCATCGCTATCATATTTTATTGATATTTCAGCCAAAAATTTGGCTGATAGTTTTTTAGATGTTGCTTCTATTGAGCAGCTTTCTGACATTTCTATTGACATTACTAGAAATTTAAATTAAATGATGAGACAATAGAGGCAACCTCTTGCTTAAATACTATGAAAATTAAACCTATTTGTAGTAATGTTTGTAAGGTCCATAACACAATCAATCTGGTTCATCAAAATATTCAAGGCATGTCAAACAAAGACCTAGAAATTGAGTTATTCATGAACTGCAACAATATTGACTTTCTATGCATTACTGAACATTGGCTCAAAAGCCACCAGTTCATGTTTAACTTCAGTAATCACCAGGTTGGTAGTGCATATAGCAGAGAACACGCAATACATGGCGGCTCACTAATTTTAATTAATAAACAATTTAAATTTAAAGAACGTAAAGACATAGTGGGCCTCTCTGTTGAACGGACAATTGAAATAGCCTGTGTGGAATTGGAGCGACTTGTTGTATTGAGCGTGTACAGGCCACCATCATCATTATATGATTGTTTTGAGAGAGTCATGGATGATGTGTTACAAAAATTATGCAAGTTAAGTAAAAACATAATTGTATGTGGTGACTTTAATGTTAACCTTTTGGAGGATACCACAGTGTGTCTAAAAGTTAAAAACTTATTTCAATCCTATAATCTTGATAATCTTTTTTTGGAGCCTACTAGAATCACTGCCACAACGGCCACATGTATTGATAATATATTTACCAACATTGTCCCAGATAAAAAAGAAATTATTAATTTACTTGACTCTGATCACTGTGGACAATTAATGACATTTCTCAAGCAGACTAAACATTTGACAAAGAAAGATATTATTGTGTTACCTAAAACTGCAGGTCGCATGGAGGTTTTTAAAAATAAACTTATTAGTAAAATGTATTATTTAAATTTCAGTGAAGATCCAAATCAAATGTATAATTCTTTTTTTTCTTTATATTGTACGGAATTCAGTTCAACGTTTATCCCCAAGAAGATCTCGGTTAAAGGTACGGCAACTTTCAGTGAATGGGCTACTATTGGTATACATAGAAGTAGGAAAAGACTATATGAGTTATATGCAGAAAAAAATTATAACAAAAGTGAAGAATTTAATCTATATGTCAAAAATTATTCAAAATTATTTAAGAAAATCTGTAAAGTAGCCAAGATGATGAAGATGAGTTCTAAGATTAAGACTAGTTATAATAAAATTCAAATGACCTGGAATATTATTAACAATGAGACTGGAAGAGTTGCAAATCGAGATAGCGACTATAGCCTTAACTTTGAAAATACTATAGTTAAAAAAGATGAAGAAGTTGCCTCAGTTTTTGAAAAATTCTTTACAGACATTCCAGTCTCTACCACTAAGTCTTTAAATTCTTCACCCACGGTCGCAGAGTCATTATTAAAACAAAATGTAATCTCTTGTGAGAATGATTTCACTTTTCATTATGTAAATGCCAGAGACATTGTTAAAACCTTTAATACACTTAATGTGAAAAAAACCGCTGACCTATGGGGAAATTCAGTAGAGGTTACAAAATCAGTTATTAATATAGTAGCCTCCGAATTAGCTGTAATATTTAATCAATGTATTGACTGTGGTGTATTTCCTGATCTTATGAAGAGTAGTAAAATAATTCCATTATTTAAATCAGGTAGCACTTCAGATCCCACGAACTTTAGACCAATTTCCGTGCTACCCACCTTTAGTAAAATATTTGAGAAATTAATATTAGACCAATTGCTAAGTCATTTCAACAGGAATCATTTGTTGAGTAGGAAACAGTTCGGACTCACTAAGGGCCGCTCGACGACCGATGCAGGTGTTGAGCTTCTTGAACATATATTCGATGCCTGGGAGGATTCACGTGATGCCTTAGGCGTCTTCTGTGACTTGTCAAAGGCATTTGATTGCGTTTTTCATGAGACGTTGATCAGGAAATTGCACCACTATGGAGTTAGGAACATTGCTTTGGATCTTCTTATTTCTTACTTGGATAACAGGATCCAAAGGGTGGAAGTTAACGGAAAGAGATCTCCGGGGTCTGTGGTAGCTATGGGAGTTCCGCAGGGCTCAATTCTTGGCCCGTTCCTTTTTTTAGTATATATTAATGATTTACCTTACCTTGTAAAAGATGGCCATGAAATAGTGTTATTTGCAGATGATACATCACTTTTATTTAAGCTCAAACGGCAACAGCCAATTACAGACGATGTAAATAACGCTCTTTCTAAAGTAGTGCACTGGTTTAGTGTTAATAACTTACTTGTTAATGAGAAAAAAACTAAATGCATCAGATTTTTAACACCTAACGTTAGGCAGGTGCAAACCAGTGTACTGATAAACGGGGAAGAGTTGGATCTAGTAGACACCACATCATTTCTGGGTATTACATTAGACTCAAAGATACAGTGGGGCCCACATATAAATAAATTATCGAAAAGACTCAGCTCTGCAGCTTACGCAGTTTTCAAAATACGCCAGTTGACAGATGTTGACACAGCAAGACTTGTATACTTTAGTTATTTTCATAGTGTTATGTCTTACGGTATTTTGTTGTGGGGAAATGCTGCTGACATTCAAACTATATTTGTGTTGCAGAAAAGAGCTATTCGAGCAATTTATAACCTCAGTAGCAGACATTCACTGAGAGAAAAATTTAAAGAAATTAATATAATGACGCTAGCATCGCAGTATATATTTGAAAATATTATTTATGTCAAAAAAAACATTAATAATTTTTGTAAGAAAACCGATATTCACAGCGTCAATACCAGAAACAAAAATAAACTGATATTACCAATGACTAGGCTCCAAAAAATTAGTAACTCCTTTAGGTGCCAAGGTGTACGTTTCTACAACAAAATCCCCAGTCATATTCAAAATCTAAGTTTAAATAAATTCAAGACTGTGGTCAAGCAAAAACTGTGTAAAAAAGCATTCTATACAGTCAGAGATTATATAGACGACAAAAATGCTTGGGATTAAGCCGCTCAAATGAACCGGGCTCTTTCATTCATGGATGACATCTCAATTTTTGACATATTTATTTCCTTTGGACATGTTTTAATTTTTCAAGTGACATGTTTTATTTATTAATTACTATTTCTGGACATGTTTTTTTTTTTGTCATGGTAACAATAATTTGTGAAGTGTGAGTATTGTGTAGACTGATGTTACGATCACAAAACCTATGATAAGTCTTTCGATTTTCTGGCAGTTAGAGGCTGTCATGCTCACTTAAATGTCCTGCTGATGGTGGCGTTGTGTGTCGGGTTGTTTTATTCCCTACAACTTGGTTGAGTCGAACAACGCTGATACACACGTCATGCTCGTGAACGGGTGCTGTCTGTCGGGACTGGTCAACTCTTACATGCCATGTCAATCCGGATTCAGTTATGTTATCTTTTGGAGGGTAACTTACTTTTATCACTCACATCAGACTCCACAACTCTCACATTGATAGAATAAAAAATATGTAAACATCAATTATTTATTTAAAAGAGTATCTATGGAGTTTCTTGCCGGCTCTTCTCCATAAGACCTACTATTTGGAACCGTGCATGTAGTTTTGACATTTCAAAAGTACCTGTATATGGTCTAATTGAAATAAAAAATTTGAGTTTGAGTTTGAGTTTGTATACTCGTACAATGTATACAGGGTGGCCCGAAACTCAACGTCAAGCGAGTACCGGGCGATATGCCAGAAAGAAATCCATGTCTAGTAATAGACATGGATTTCTTTCCATTGGATTAGTAATAGGTATACCTATTACCACTTAGCCAAGTGACATGGATTTCTTTTGAATTTTTTTTTCAATTTCAAATTCAATTAAAAAGGTTCAAAATTGACACCCTAGACTACATCCTTGGTTCTGTATTCAAAAATTTCAGAATTCTGCAGTGTTTTTTTTGTAACGTAATCCTAATTAACCATGCTATTGATTACAGTCACAAATCCATTATTGAGTATTATTATTTTGGTAAAAAAAATAAGTTTGATTGAGTCATGGTTAAAAAAAGTTTTTTTTCTTATCTTTATCAGAACTGGTATAACCTAGCACAACGCCCGGTACTCGCTTGACGTTGAGTTTCGGGACAACCTGTATACACCATGTTTATACAAATAAAGAATATCTTATCTTATCTACTACTACGTTGCTGGAGTTCTGCTTTCCTGGTTTGGTGGTACCACCCGAAACGTGTTTGCATTGCCAAATATTAAACCTTTAAGCAATAATATGCATTATTGCAGTTTGAAATGCAATGTATGTAGCTTTTAATTTAAAATTACTGGGAAAATGAGATTCAACTGAGGTCACAAGATAACAACGAGCTAGTGTTACGTGGTGTTGCTGGCGTCTATAGGCTGCGTTTGTCTTAGCATCAGGCGACCCGTATGCTTGTTTAGCATCACTAGACAAGACAGTAGGTAAGGATTCTTGTCGATTCGATTGACAAAGTCAAATGTTTTATTACAATTAACCAATATTACAAGCACTTTTGAATGGTCATAAGTTTCGGAAGTCGCTGGCGAAAACTAAAGTTCAAACCAAATCGAAGACCGACATACGAAACTGTAAAAGTTATTTTATTTCAACATTTTTAGTAGCGAGTAAACACGACGTTACCATTTTATCATTTACGTGTTATTGTCATTTTGTTCTAAATTTTGCGATCAGATCTTAACCAAATTTTTATGGGACCACCTCTGAAGTATGACCTATCGAACAAAAAATAAATCATCAAAACCGGATTATAATTGACGGAGTAATCGCATAACAACGCAAACATACAAAAAAACAACATACAGTCGAATTGAGAACCTCCTCCTTTTTGAAGTCGGTTGAAAACTAGGTGCACGATTCCAAAAAGTGGGCCTTATGGAGAAGAACCGGCAAGAAACTCCACAGAGACTCCTATAAATAAAAAAATATAAATTTTTGTTCTTATAATGTGAGGATCATGTAGCTTGACTTTGACCTTTCTCATAGATCACTGTCAACAGATATCATTATAGGATTATCAGGATAGGATATCTGATTGCCTCCAAATTCTACGCCTCCCGACTCTACAATAGGTTGTGTTATAATGAAAATGGATGACCCGCCAGCCCTACTTTCCCTACGAGGCGCTAGTGATGCGCACACTGTACTTCGCCTCGACCACACACGTCACGGAAATAGACACACCACGGGTGTCCCATACAGTTTTTACGACTCATAAATGTTTAGTGCGACAACACTGACTACAAAGACCGTGAAACTCGTTATTTTGGGATTAAAGGAGTTCCAATTAATTTACGGTTGAAAAATAATCAAATTGTCAAAATATATTTTTTAACTGTTGGAAATACGAATGTTGTTATTATTATTGTGTGTTTATTTAACTGGCAGATGGCCCAACTGATGTTAGGCAGTAACCACTTAAAGTCGTAGTAATTTACACCGGATTTTTCCATATGATAGTCGAATTCAAAAGACTGATCATACATAAGACTGGAAAATTTCTTTAGGTATCGGAAAGGACAGAGACAAAACAAATGGGATACAAACCGGTTGTATATCCAATTCATCCGATCCGATAGTCTGATCAGACAATAGGATGTAAAATCTGATGTGTAATGACGTCAGACGAGCTGTACGTGTTAGTACACTGCACTCACAACTAAAAATCAGTTTCCCAAACCTCACAGATGGCATTCACCTGAGGCACGCGACATGAAAAGGCAAGTTGGATAAGTCTTAGTTTTTGTACTTGTACCTCCTTGTACAGTTACGTAATTAGGAAATCATATATATAAAAAAAATAAGTTTACATTTTCTCCCTTCGTAATTATTTGAAAGGTGCTTTTTCCACCCCAAACCGTAGAGAAATCAAACTGCAACTCGTTCTGTTAAAATCCTTTAGGCACATTTTACTACAAACTTTTAAGACGAGAAACAATGAAAACGAATAATAAATGATCTACAAAATCATGGAAAAGGCTGAAAGACAGAACAATACTTTATTTTAGCTTATTAACTTCTATTTTTAAACAAAACCGAACAATCTCGAGCTATCTATTTTACCACAAACATCCGCATCCGTCTTTTCTGAAAGACCTCACCAATCAAATTTGCACTGCCCTTGTTTCATATTGATACTTATAACTTGTAACATCCTAATTACATATGAAAGCAATAAAAATTATTAGAAATAAAAAAGGTTGGTGTTTGTAAGTTTAATTGCAAGGAAAAATACTTACTTTTACTTTTTTTCATCGACTTCTGCCAACTGAAAAGGACCTGACCTTTTTTTTTTTTTTTTTTGGTTTCGTGTGGAAAATCCTCATGGACATCCGCCGCCCGGGGAGGCGACGGGGCGTGTCGGACTCCACCCAGAGTGGGTGACCTACCGACTAAAAACCACACGGTGTCTCCTCGCACGTGCGCGCGGGGCCGCGGGAATCCAAATTCTTCCGCAGCCCCACACTAGTGTTGGCCGGGTCCGTCCCGGCCTCGTCTCCTGCACGGGGTAGTGAGGTGTTGAACTACCCCGTGCATCGCCTCGGAGGCGCGCGCCGACACCCGCGCGCGCCTGCGACTCGGGTCCGTCGAATAGGGGGCGGGGACTTCCCCAAGTCCCTCGCCCCTGGACCCATTCATGGGGGCCGGAAAAGGGCGTTGTCCGCCCTTCTCCTGCGCCCGGTGCGCCTCCTGCGGCCGGGGAAGGGAGTCGAGATCTCCCTCTCCCGTTCCGCAGTTTCCTTATGCGACATCACGTCCTCGCAGAAGGACACCACCGCGTCCCACGACTCTGCGCTACCGACCATCCTCCGCACTACGGCCGGCAGCGACAGATCGTCTCCTACTTCATTTGTGAGGACACGGCGCTGCTCCTCCCAAGCTACACACTCGGCGAGCGTGTGTTGCGCCGTGTCCTCCCCGCAATGGACGCAGTGGTGGCACCGAGCGTCCGGCTCCCTGTCTATGCGGCACAGGTACTTGCCGAAGCAGCCGTGCCCCGACAGCACCTGCGTCACCCTAAACGACAGGGAGCCGTGCCTTCTCCCGAGCCAGACGTCGAGTACTGGCCGGATCGCCTCGACGGTAGCGAGGCCGGCGGTAGGGCGCAGAAGCCTTTGCCGCCATTCCGCCACCAAGACCAGACGGAGCTCCTCTCGGCGCAGCGCGATCTGCCGCTGCACCGGCATCGAGCCCCGTGCCCGCTCTTCCTCGCGCCATCTATATAATGACGCGAGTACTTTCGCCTCTAGGTCCCAGGGCGGGGATCCGGCCAGGACGCAAGCCGCCTCGTAGGAAATCGTGCGATACCCGCGGACGACTCTGACGGCCATCGCCCTCTGCGGTTTTCGCAGAATGGCGAGAGTGCTGGCCGTCATGTCCATCGCCCACACAGGGGCCCCATATAGGGCCATGGACCGCACGATTCCCACGTACAACCGCCTACAGGCGGCGCTCGGGCCCCCCAAGTTGGGAAGCAACGTTGAAAGCGCGCCCGCTGCGCCCATCAGCTTGGGCGCCAGCCGCCGAAAGTGGGGCCCGAAATCCCATCGGCTGTCGAGCACCAATCCCAGATACTTCATGGTGGACTCGACAGCTATCCGGGCCCCGCTGACCACGATGTGTGATCCCGGCGCCGGCGCACGTCGGGGGCCATGAAACACCATGGCCTCCGACTTGTTTAGGGCCACCTCCAGGCCCAGGCGCCGGATGCGGTTCACCACCTGTGACACCGCAGCCGTGGCTATCAACGTCGCTTCCCTGTGCGAGCTCCCCCGGGCAATTACGAGCGTGTCGTCCGCATAACACGTCAAGTCGGCGCCCGACGGGAGCTCGCCTCTCAGCACCCAGTCGTAGCCGATGCTCCACAGGAGCGGTCCCAAGACCTCCTCGTGTGCTCCCGGCTGCTGGTCCCTCTTGGATACGTCCGGGGGGAACAGCAGTCGTTCGTTGTGGAGCCGGTGCACCCTGGGCACGAGTAATAACTTTCTCCAGTAGGGGACTCTTATTGCTCGTGGCAGATAGTCTGGCGTGGGTGGGCCTTGGGGCGTTGCTCCGCGTGTCCCTCTGATTTAGCAGAGGGCACAGTGGAGGAGCAAGGGCGGGCTCAGGGGAGCAGGCGGCGGGAGATTTATCCCTCGCTGCCCCCGCCTCTTAACTGGGACGGATTCCCTAAACGGGGAAAAAAAAAAAAAAAAAAAAAAAGGACCTGACCTAACGTAAATAATTTAGTAGGCATAACAAAACATATGTCCTACCTACGTGTGTTATCAAAGAAACATAATATTAATTATAATTATGTCTAAAGGTATACGTTTGGTATAAATAAACAGGATAACTGGTATAAATAAAACAGGGTTATTATACTGCGCAGTGACCGATTGGTATTGCCAGCTGATCAATAGAAAATTACTATAATTCTGTCTTCTATTTGTCACATGGATTAGAAAGAAAGAAACAATTTATTCAGTGGACAGTAAAGACAATTACATAAATAACTATGAAAGAACATAATATTAAACTTATAACAATAATTGCACTATTAAAGGTGATTTGATCGAGAATGTTGTTAGCAACGTTTTATAAAAGTCTAGCCCGCCATTTGAAGATTATCAGTTCTTTTCTAGTTAATGAAGGGATGTGAGATACTTCCACCGGTCTGATCGATTCGAAATTTGGTATCCTGTTACTTCAATGATATTGCAAGAACATGGTATCCAAGACTTGATGCTGCGGATTTTTTTTTTATTGTTGTTCTTATTCTTTTTTACGAAAAACAAAACCCATTCCAAAACCTTCTAGGTAGCATATTCTCCTTATCTCGTACTGCATTTACTAATCAATTATATTGATAATTAACATATAAATCCTTTGTCTTTCGAACCAGCAAGGTGTAAACAGAGCTAAATCAACGAGAAATACATAAAACATTGGTTTTAAATCAAATTCCGCGGCCGCGGCCTGTGCAACCCATTCGTTTGTGTCAAATTATTTATCTCATTATTATTTATCGGTGTTGAAACTCTGCAGAGAGGTGTGGGCTCTGCATAACTTATAAATATCTAGCTATTGCCCGTGGTTTCACTTGCATCCCAAAGTACTTATCGAGACAAAAGCCTATGGCCTTCTCCAAGGTCCCATTTCCTCTTTTATTTGATCTGCCTATTGAATTTTTTGTCATTCTTCAATTTCTCGTTAGTCTAGTGGTAAGCTACTGCTACGCTAGAGTTAGATTTGATTGAATGTTGTTAAGTAATACTGTGTCAACCCACAAGATCTTATTTCATCAAATTTTGTGGGTCCAGTTCTAGGTTTGGATTTGTTCCCGGGTTTGGCAGTAGGCTTACTTCCTATAGCATTGCACAAAAACATACCGGTGAATTGAAAGAGACGGTAGATTAATGGCTAGGGCGTCGGACTGGCGATCTTGTGGTTGCTAGTTCGAAACCCATCCATTGCACTACCGATTCGTAACACAGGCACTCAAGCTTGGCACGACGGGATAACAAAAATTTAAAACAAAGATTAAAAAAAATTGGGTGTACATAAGTATACCTTAATCCTGCGCAAAATACTAAATAAATACATTATTTAAGACCGAAAATTTATCCAAAAGTGTCATACATCACTCAGAAACTAGACTATAACTATCGTAAGTGAACACTTACATGGGATTTTGGGAAATTCCTATGGATTGGGAACTACGAGATGGTCGCGAGTCACATGCAAACGCACGACTAGAAATTATATCAGTAATTACAAATAGATTTGATTACTTTGTCGTTCTAACGATGGAAACTGAAAATGGGTTGTTTACGTGGGAGAGCCACGCTTCGGCACGAATGGGCCGGCTCGAAGGGACTGATACCACGGCCTCACAGAAAACTGTGTTTCGCCGAGTGAGTGAGAATACCGGAGGCCCAATTCCCTTTTAAAAGGACTGCAACGCACTTGGGACTCCTCTGGTGTTGCGGGTATCCATGGGCAGCAGTAATCGTTTACCATCAGGCGATCCGTCTGCTCGTTTGCCCCCCTATGACATAAAAAAAATGAAAACGTGGGTATACTTCAGTGCCAAACGATTATAATGACAAACCATTTAGATCTCTATTCATCGCCATAATGAATGAGGCGTGATAATATAATATTATAATGATAAATTGTATGTTATTAACTGAGAATATGTGTAACAATTTGTTGTTATGCTGTTTCTTAGCCAAGTTGGCAGCCAAATGACTTTCATATAATTATCATTCTTTGTTACTCCTCCGATCAATTTCTACATATGTCTAATATTAATTCCTCTCAAAATACTTGTCATCATCATCGTGGGTCTTCCTTTATATGCGCAATTTCACCCTATCCTCGGCTTGGCACAAATCTGACTACATTCGCGACCATACTAATAATTAATTAGTTAATAACACCTGGGAATTGGAACCCAGGAGGCGCGACGGTAAAATTCTCCTGCCAAGTTTCTCTGAGGTAGTGCTACTGCATTGCGCTACTTAAAGAGTCCTCGGTTGGATACTCAGCTCGACCAACCAATAGAAGAATTTGGAAAAACCCAAAGTTTCTGTCTTTAACTTAATTGTTATTTAAATTACATTTAAAGTTATTCGAAACCAATTACTATAATGTAGCTATTACTGTCAAGATACTCGTAAAAGTTTATTAATGTTATTCTATACTAGGAATTGCCCGCGGTTGCACTCGCATCCCGAAAGAACGATTTACTGTTTATTTTGTGAGAGACCTAGCCTAGGTCGTTCCTCAGAATCATCGTAGCTAAAGTCAGGAGGCAAGGGAAAGGCAAGTACGGTTTTTTAGTCGGTAAGAGTTCGAAATAGGTACCCTGCCGCCTCCCCAGGTGATCTGAAGGTAAATAGAAGTCGTTCCTCAGGATTTAATTTATATCCTTTCCAAATTTTATCGAAATCTCTTGTGCGGCTTAGGAGTGAAAAGGTAACAGACAGAGTTAGGTACTTTCACATTGATGTGTAATGATTGTGTGGATTTCTTGATACTTAGCATTATAATAAATATTACGAATTAAAATTCAACATGTTGCTTTACAATTATTAATTTCTATGGTAAAGGTAAATAAGGATTGTGTGTAGCTCGCCCACATATCTTTAGTCCAATGTTTGTGTTCACGACAAAATCTTGGACCAACATTGGCGCCTGATTCCCATAAACCAAAACAATAGTGAACACGCGTCGTGGATCATTTAACACCGTAGTATCGGGTATCATGAGACGTAATGGTGAATTGGATAACCCATAAACACTATGTACCTACTATTGACATAACACCGGCAGTCCGTGAATGTGAATCGCTCCCATATCACTAACCTTGAGCCCCACTGAACAACAACACCCACCAAATTATGTGTTACAATCATAACAACCTCTATTTCAATAGCATGAAGTCCAATATTGAAAATATTATCGGTAAAGATATATTGTAATGCCAAACACGTGTCAGCCATTGTAGAAATCAACTTCAGTTTTAAAAATTCTAATTTTATTCCTAAATACGTATGGATAGCGGCTATTTTCCTGTAGCTAATCAAACGTAAAAACAGGTCAGTATAATTTGAATCGAATTAAGAATACAGTAGAGTTGAATTTGAAATTGTTGTTAGTTGGTAAACAACATTTTCGCAAATACTGCGAGGCCACGCTTCCTGATTCCAATTTTAACAACAAATATAAATTATGCCATGTAGGTAGGTAGGTATACTTATACAGTTAATTGGTCGTGATAAAAATAATAAGTACTATTAAGTAATTATTTTATTAATTACTGCACAAAGTAAAGGTAAGGTAGTATTTTTCGCATGCGGAAAGAAGAAAATAAGAAAGTTAATCACAACATAATAAACATCATTAAATACTAAAATTTAATCCAGAATTACGACGAATCTATTAGCAAAGAGAATTAAAGAGCATTAACGTAGTCTGGTTGTCCTAGTCCTAATTTTAGCTGAAGGACCACATCCTATCACAAAACTGTTCATGTATGTTCATAATATAACGTCTTACCATCTGTTGACAATAGTGCCAAATAGATGCCAATACGTGGAGCACAAGAGCTCCAGAGCACAAGCACTGAACTGTGCTTGACATTATGCTGATTTGGAGACCCATTTGGCTCCATCATGAGGTACGTCCATTTCACTCTGTTATTGAAATAAATAACAGAGTGAAATGGTCACCTTTTGTTTCTTTTATTTCATTTCTTTTACTTCTTTTTCTAATTCTTGTAATCTGGCATTAGTCTCATGATGTGGTTCACCTAATAAACGTTCTTTCTTTCTTTCTTTCAAATAACGTTTGACATTTAGTACTTTGTTATTTGACAATATCCTCATCATCACCCATCCTTCCATAGATGCGATCAGTATTTAACACAAGGCGACTGCTTGTTTTTAACTTTGACCTAATTTCATAAGCTGTGTTTATATAATTATGTAAAATTTATGTAAGTATGGTAGATAAACCGAACCGGCTCATGTAATAAATCTTCTTAAAATAAATTGTTTTTGCTACTTCATCAGTGTCTCGTTGTTCCAAGCGTCGCGTCATTCGAATATTGTAGGCATCTTTGTCGGCAGTTTGTGATCGTACACAACTACATGTTTTGAGGTTATAGGAATATCGAGGATCAAGACCTGTTTTGGCTTCGTGATAAAGCTTAATTATACGCAGTACGTGAACCATTTGATATCACGCTAATTAAGATAGACGGTATAGGCAATGTCAAAATGTTTATTTCATTTAGGCTATTTAAAACAGGAAGTTTAACGTAAAAAACTAATTGCACAGTAAATTGGGTCTTGTGTATAGAATAACCAGCAAGATAAAGTGAAAGATAATGTTATTTAAAAACAAAGACATTGATATTCATCATTTTCACATTTAATACCAGTTTTTAAATTGTCCAGTTGTAATAACCAACTGGATTATTTTAAGATCTGAAATAAAACAAATGCAATATCTTCTTCTGCGCCACGTGTTGTGGGTTCGATCCCCACACGGAGCAAATATTTGTATGATCTACAGGTAGTTGTTCCGGGTCTGGGCGTTTGTGTATGTGAGAATTTGTGTTTGTAAACGCACCCACGATACAGGAGAAAATCCTAGTGTGGGGCAACGTTTTTTTTTTAAACAAAAAAAAAATATTTTTTCTCTAATTATGTACATATAGTTAATTTCATTAAGATTAGACATAAAACAGTTACATTTACTCATACCAATGGTAGAAAGCTCTACTGGTATGTTGTCATTGTACATAGATACCTACCTAAATTCTAATTTTATTACTAAATCCTTATGGATAGCAACTATTTTCCTTTAGCCAATAAATAGAAGAAATAGCCAGTATATAGTACTATGTCAATAGTTGCACCAGTGAAAACCCCATTTATTTATTTTTTCTGTAACGTAATGTCGGGTCAGAGCCCATTCGTCCCCTAAAATTCGTCCCCCAGCATAAAAGTTGTGGATTCGGCCCCTATATAGGTGCCCATTGGTCTCCTGGTAGGGGACCAATTAATATTTTAATAAAAAATATTATTTTTAAGGTACCCATTCGTCCCCTCTAATATATATACAATATAAGTTAAAGATTCGGCACCTATTCAGGTGCCTATTGGTCCCCTGAGATAAAAATAGCTATATTTTAAGAAACGGTTAACATAGTACACCTGTGAACAGTTTATTAACGGAATTAGTAATGTCCACCCTAAGGTTGCCTGGAAGAAATCGCAGTCCGCGATAAGGCCGCCCATTGTATATTTGTAAAACTGTTGTCTCCTATATATTTGTGTTCTTATTGGTGTACAATAGAGTATATATAAATAAATAGTATATAATTTTAGGTTGTATTTAGTTGATAAACAACATTTTTGTAAATAGATACTGTAAGACCATACTTCTTGATTTGAAAGTACTATTGTCACAAACTCAGATTAAGTAATCACGTCCCATCTCCAAAAACCATTATCCCTGTGCCTATGCAAACACTCATATCAGTCCTTTTCCCTACTGCACACCCCCATTTCCCCCCCACCGTCCCCCGCCCATCCCCACAAAGTTTGTTGATCAAGCCGCGAGCTGATGACCACTTGAATTAATTAGTTGACCATGGTTGTTTTAGGGGGCTCTCAAATCCGTAGGGTTAAGTTCAGCCTTGAGCGGTATCTGTGTAGGTATCTCCTTATTTACACCAGATCCTAGTTCTATTTTAGTTTTCGTTTTTGTTTTGCGCCTGTTTTCGATTTAAGTAATATAAATGAGTTCAAACTGACACCAAAACTTTAATTTCAAATTAAATTTGTCTGTTTATATTGCAAGTCCGTGGAAGCCTCCCCAGACTTGCCCTGTCGTAAGACTATGCGAACGACTATACAGACTATTTGGATAAAATCGGTTTAAAAGTAATGATATCAGGAATCTAAACATTATCATTCACGTAATATTATTCCCGTGTGAGAATCGAACCAGTGCCTTTCGCTACTGCAAGATTAACCACCAGTCTAGCTTTCAAAATTAAAAGAAAAAATATTTCCACCGTTACGAAATTTTGTTTTTCTCCATAAAAACAAAATTACAAAACTCCTCAATCTTAAGTTATCTCGTCTTATGAATTAATTAATTATGTAGCGTAGTTCGCGGTTACTTTGTGCGACGGGTGGCGCCCTCCGGCGGCGAAGCTCATTACCAAAGTGCCGGTGAGCTGTTGATAAGGAAACGTGCAAAGTTTCCTTAAAAGAAAATTCACGGTGAAGTGAATGATGAATATTTTATGCTGAACCGTATTTTGGAGAAGAAAATTGTATATACGTCCTTGTAAAAACATAACACTAGCTTCTAGATATTCATTCTTCAATAGATTCATTCTACAAAAGATAATTCGAAGTTCTGCAATAGGTACTTATGTTGTCTTGGTTGTGTTTGTCCCTGGTCTTACATGGAAAGCAAAAGCTGGGCATAACATGGAGCACGTTTACCTAATTCATGTAAATAGCCTCTGGTTTATAGCTTAGGTACATTGAGTACCTAAGATAGGATATAACTGTTTAGCTGTTTAGCTAGCTAGCGGAACATTCGATACCAAGCTATTTTTAGGTATAAACCAGGAGACAATCTCTCATGGAAAAATTCTTAGCTAATGAATGCGAACGGTTGCTGATGCACACGTTTATTATTACAAAACCATCTTGATGCAATCAACACATTTAAAACCGACAGTTTATCTCGACAAGGGATGCACAATCTCCTGCTACGAATAAATCCTTCGCCGGTTATTTATATTGTTATTATAATAACACAATAACAAATTGTGCCCATGTGAAATGTTATTTATTTGTTATTTAAACGCATGTGGGCTGTGTCTATATAAAGTATTCCTCGATAAACAACGGAAGCAGGTTATGGTAATAGTAGATAGGGCCGCACTTTATTGTTTTACGATATTTTTCTAGGTATTGCATCATTTGTTTTTATGGTGATCTACTCTAGGATATCGACAAACCATAGCCTATGTTGCATAATATCTAGGTGCAGACAAATGATAACACTAAGGGCTGATTTTTCAATCGTTATATATCTTTTAAATGAGGAATAAAATTGACCTTTGGCAGATTTTGTATAGAAAAATTTAAATTTCTTCCTCCAATAAAGATAACAGGGCGATGGAAAAATCGGTCCGTAGCTGAGTAAGCAAAACGTCTCCATTAGAACCCCTACATACCCCATACATACCTGATATTCTGTCGACCTCCTAATCATTATGTTTCAGCTTACAGGGCATTTTGAGAGATATCTCAGGGTTATGGAGATGGCGAATGTTACAAATCCCATACCCGTGACTGTGGGGCAAAGATAGGCAATTACGGTTTTTAGTGGTTACGAATCAGACATACCCTGCCACGTGGCAGACGATCCATGAGGATTTTTTCTTACGAGCCACCTTTTGGTAAGTAGTCATCGTCGCCCATGGATGTGAGGATGTGCCATACTCCTGAGACGGGTGGTGCGTTGAAGGTGAAGGAGACACCACCGAGCTATACTATACATCTAAAGGATTAAGTACTTATAGAAAAAATACAGCAACTCAAAACTATTGTTTAAAGGACATACTAATCATGTTTTGCTTGCAGCCCACACAATTGTTTTACAAAAGAATTCGACGTAAAAATACGTAACCTGCTTTACCGTTTTACTTTTCACTGATCTTAGCAGCAATCAACGAAAACATATGGCAAGATAAACTGGAGAAGAACAGATATGCGATGTTTGACAACCGTCATGACGTGGAGTCCTGATTCCCATAAAAGAAGCAGCAGGTCGCCTCAGCCGCGACACCGGACGATGCGACCGCGCTGTTTCCTGGTGTAAACTTCATTAATTACTTTACATACATTAACTTATTTTGGGGACAGACCGCAGTGTAAAATAAATATTAACTTTTTAGAAAAACAAAATCTAACTTTAAATTCGAATATTATTACATATCTCGTCAATCAAACCGTATGACGCGTCGTCTTCCTAAATAAAAATAATCAAATCGATTGAAACAAGTCGGAGTTTATTACAAATTTTACATACATACATTAAGTTAAAAAAAACTCTGTCCAATCCTAAAGGGGGATATAGATAATCCAATCACATCACCAAGTAAAATAAGAAACATTAAATATTCATGAAAGTAAACATATTAATGAAGTTTAAAATTCATGATTGTGGTGGCCTAATTGCCTCTTGAAGCATAAAAATCATCTGATTCATCAAGACAATAGTTCTATTTCAAATTCAAATTACTGTCTGTTCCTAACTAACCGGCTTAAAACTTATTGCTCTACAATACCTAACTATAAGTACTATAATCATATACCTTAATAGCTCACAAAACACATATGTTATGTACATAAAGCACGATAAAGGCACTCCTTCGGTATTCGCTATGTGTAAACACCATGATTCATGGTGGCATAGTAATTGCCTCCATACAAAGACAAAACATTTAATTCTACGAGTACCATTTAGATATAAAACTCGGTTAGGTAAGGACACCATTAAAATAACATAGACATAAACAGAGTTAACTCATTTAGCAGACTGCTCATTGGTCTACAGGTCCTGGGTTCAATTTTCTGGATTTTCACTGTTGTTAGGTTTTTAGCAGGCCGTAGTTTTGATTGATTGCGACATGCCGAGGACAGGGTGAAATGGCGCACATTCAGACGCCACCAACAACAGTAGTATCTCTAGCACGTCGTCATCTTGAAACCTCAGTTGTTAAGTCTCACATGAGTAACTTCACTGGCTACATTCCCCTTCAAAACGCAGCACAATAATATGGGGACTCTACAATGAAGCGCGTAATTCGCATGATTTAAAACAATAGTAGTTTCACTCGGTGGTAGGACCTCTTGGAGTCTGACTGGTTGGCGACCATTCTTACGTCGGAGTCTGTCGTAAAGCACATTGATGTTTGAGAGTCAGTTCCCCCTCGGTTGCTGTGACTCTGGTAGTCTGCAGTCCGTAGTCTCTTATGGCTGAGCAATGCATCCACAACTCCTTTGGTCCTGCAGGTGTCCATGGGCGTCTGGAATTATCATTAGATGGCTCTTATGCCGACTGAAGCAGTAAAAAATAAGATAACAAAACTTCACTTCACTTTCGATAGATTTTATTCTACTAAAAAGTACCCGAGACGGTAAACCAGTACCGGTCTATTGCTATTTCGTGAGCCTAAATTTCTGCTGATCCCACAACAAATAGCGCGAGGATAAACACAAAACCACACAAACAAACAGCTGTACAGATGTTCATTGCATAACACAGCACGTGCGGCCTTGGACGATATAATATCATGTACTACATAACAAGTATATATGACACACACAGATAAGTATATAACAATTATTATGTTTGTATACAGGCTTGAGTTACGTTAGTATAGATCCACGTGCGCCTGCGCTTATGTACTCTTGAATAATCCCGTAGAACGTTCGAGAATTATCTCAAGCATCGAGGATATTTTCCATTGTGGAATATGATCTGTGGACTATTTTTAACGCAAGTATGTACATGTGTAGCGTAAAAATAATTGTCTTAGTGCATTTTATTTAATAAGTATAGAATATGTTTTAACATTTTAGCCATTATTTTCAATTATTGTAAAGTATATTCATAGTGGCAAAGGGCTCCCTTCCCATTTTCCAAGTCGTTCTGTCTGTAGTATTAGCGACCGAATCTCTATCGTAAGAGTCCAGTTTCTACCGTGCCATCTCCAAGGAGAAGTTTGGCCAGCAGTATTAAGAAATGGGATACAAAAAAATAGTATAAACATGAATCGATCAGATTGGGCGGCTGAATATATTCGTATTTTACATGAAGCTACTGCAACACAATACAGAGCAATGCCAATATCCTGAGCGTAGACAGGTTGTCAGGCTTTTCGGCAACCACTAATGATTATCATTGGTGTTCTCATGAACTGAGTCTGACAGCTTTACTGAGAACCCTTAAAAACATAGCATCATAACGAACGACCACGACACACTCTATAATCAGTCATTACTCGGTACACATTATATTAACGTTATAACCATTTGAGTCTCCCACAAATCAGACTCACAACCCATCTCCTAAACAAACAACGAACGCAAACACCACTTCAATTCGGACAATTCCGTAGGGAACATCCATCGCGTACAGTTGAGGAACCCTCTAGTAATGCATACATTTTCACAGCCAAGGGAATCTGAATATCTAAAAAGTGTTACTTATGTTTTATTGTATTTTGCATTAACCCATGCCAATTTCCCATGTGACGGGTTAACCTCACTGTCTTTCAGGTTGGTATCTCGAGAGACGAAAAAATATCTGACTTGCTTGATGGACCTCTTGGGGTCTGACTGGTTGGCGACCACCCTCACATCGGGGTCGGTCGTAAAGCACGTTTATGTATGTTTCGACTTTTGAGCGAGAGACAGTACCCCCTTGGTTGCTATGGCTCTGGCAGTCTGCAGTCCATAGGGGCTTTAAGGTTTGGCATCGTATCAGAAACTCCTCTGGTGTTGAAGATGTTCGGGAAGCGATGACTTACCATCAGGTGGTTCGTGCCAATAGTTTCCAAAGTTATAAAGATGAAAGTAAAATTCGACCTTACGCAGGATTCAAACACAGAACAGTGTTAGCTTTAACGATAAAACAACTGAACATAACTCGTTATCTAAGATTGCCAAGAACTATATTTTAAAACGCTTAACTCTGCGGCTACTACTGCAGGATTTGCTTAGGGGTGAAGTCCAATGAAATTAACAATAATAAGCCTACTAATTAAATAATTACCTGATTACTTAGATTACATATAATACACACCCACAATTTCACAAAAGTAATTAAATTCATCGTTGTAAACATTCATCGACATTAATAATATCATAACGATAGCTATGTTGTCGGGGGCCCGGCTGATAGCTAGGTGACGTTGATAACCCCTGCGCCGGCGCAGACGCGGTGATAGCCTTGGAACGATACCTATTGCTAAATAAAACATTCCTTATTTACGGAAACGGTATCAACGTCAGCAATTTTTTGTCAATATTATGTTTGCATTTCGATGTTATGTAAGTAGGTAGGTATCTGTGGTGCGCATTATTGGCACCATTATATGTGGCATAGTGAGTCAGTAGGTTATGAAAAATGTTACTAAACCCTTTATATATGTACCCTATTCAGCTTGATAATGACTATTACTTTCAGCAACGTAATTAATGGTAAAGAAAACGTTCTTTCAACCTTTTTTTTTCTTTAAAAATAACGCTGCCCTGCTCTAGGATTTTCTCCTGTCCAATCTTGCTTAGACATCTGCCTAAAACAATCCATATGCTTAAAAGAGACCATGAATTATCAAAATCGAAACGTGGGAGAGCCATGCTTCGGCACGAATGGGCCGGCTCGACCGGAGTGATACCACGGCCTCACAGAAAACCGGCGTTAAACAACGCATATGTTGTGTTTCGCCGAGTGAGTGAGGTTACCGGAGGCCCAATCCTCTTTTAAAGGTCGGCAACTTGTGACTACTCTTTTGGTGTTGCGGGTGTCCATGGGCGGCGGTAATCGCTTACCATCAGGTGATCGGTCTGCTCGTACGCCATCCTATCACATAAAAAAAAAATTAAAAAAAAAATCGTCAGATACGAAATGCCGACACGGTCCAATACTAAAAAAATACATGTAAAAGTGCCTTTAACAGATATATTGACGTAAATAATTATAATTTCTCTCTAGAATCATTTTCAGACAATTCCAAAAAATCACACGTTATCAGTGAGAAATATATCTCGTATGGAAACTTGCACTAGCGGAAAATAAGACGGGCCTAACGGAAAGGGATGGGCCATGCGTATAATAGATTTTTCTCACAAGTCTTTATCACTAGACAGATAGATAAGCAGAAACGTGGACGCCTCTGACGACCGATGACATATTATTTAAGTAAATCGCAATAATACATAATGCGCACATTATTATTTAATCAATGAGTGTCCATGCGTTATGTTCATACAATGGACAGTACTATAGTATGTAGTAACATGCACCTTACTCATGGTACGTACACGTGCCACTTGATTAATTAGTGCCAATTAGGATTGCTAGGCTCATTTCGTATTAGTACCTATGTACATAATAACATACATAAGTACGGTTGACACACTAGCTGAGCGATCGGCTTCTATGCCACTACTCGTGGGCTAAGATTTTTTCCTTTGCTTCGTGGTCCATACTAACGTGACAATTACTAATAAGTACTATCACTATCACTTAGATTGGCTGATCGGTTGATGTATCAATATAATTTCATTTCATGTACCTATGTTTTTCTAGGGTGCTTCGAGTGACATTCCCTTGAAATGTTCAACGCCTATAGCTTCGTCTGCAAACAATATAAATGCATCCAAAAAATCCTTATAAGCATGACAGATAGTAAGCTACCGTAAAGCAAATTTCCAAAACAGTCGTTTCATAATTAGTTATATTTACCAAGTCGACCACCCCCGGCATACGCATGTTTTGTGTGTATGTGTGTGTGTAAAACAAACACGCGGTTGTGTGGGTGGCCGTGTCAACTGAAAGTTATGACGCGAGGTCGGACTGTCAGACTGTCGGCCACACAAGTGATTGATTTGAATATATTAATCGATTTTTGAGTCATTTATCAAACTGGTTAATTGAGATATTTTTTGTTTGATGATGACATAAAGGGTGGTTTGTTATTTAACGGAAATAATTGATGATAGATGTTTTATAACCAACAACGTAGATCAATTTACGTTTACTCTTAGCCGTGTCCACATTTGTTTGCAAAGCATTTCAAAAAGTAGGTACCTCTAAAACGGAGATAACTCTCTATGGAGACAACACCTCTGTCTAGGTCTGTACTCCAAGTTGGTCGCTGCATTAGAAAATAAATATTCCGTCTAGTGATGTGTGTAACGTGCATTACGTGCGATACGTTGTGTGCGTACCAAACATTCTGATAGCTTTATGTCCTCACCGGAGTGACGAGTACATCATTAAGGAGAAAAAATAAACAAGTTATGGTGTTAACTATTACGGCTAACAATGTTATGGTTTACGGCCTTTAGCTTTCAAAATTGAAACCTACATTAGTGATATGTATAATAAGCTATATTTAGTGTGATTGAATGGTGTGATGTAAAAGCTCACAAAGATTACGATTTATGGGCCGCACTAATACGTCATCTATATATATATAAAAGAAGACCCTGACGGACTGAATGTATCAACGCACAGCCGAATGTACAGGAGCTAGATCCCTGAAAGTTTGCATGCTGGTTCCTTTTGCACTGTAGACGAGCACTAAGAAAAGGTTATTGGATTTTCTCATTTTAAGGGGGCGGGGGCATGAAAGTTGAAACATCACTTTAGAACGAGAGGGAAACCACGGGGAACAGCTAGATTTCGTATATTTTTTGCGTACAGTCGTCGTCACTTTCCATCGTCACTGCATCTTGCAGTTCGCTTTGACGCAGTTTTGTAATGCCTTGCGCTGCAATCTGCACTAATCCACGCAAGCCTTTATAAAATTCAGAGTTGTGTGTCTTGAATTCGAGCTCGAGACATACTGTCTATTGGTCACATAACTAGGCGATCAACGGCTACAGGAAACTGCGTTTATAGAATTTGTTTTAAGAAAAATATGTAATAGTGTAGTACCTAGTAGGCAATTTAAACACACTAGCTTTAATTAAATTTCCAAAGATAAGATTACCTAAATCCCACGCGTGTGAGGTCGCGTGTGAAGCTGTGTGTGTATAAATAAACAACGTTATTTTCGTTCAGTGTCACTGTCCTACAGGGGCAAATACCTCTTGACATTCCTCCTCTTCATTTTTATTTTTTTCTTGGTACCTTTGACATAAGCGATTTAGAAAACTGATTTCCCTGTGTTTAGAGAGATGTATAAACGTCGGTCAAGCAGAAATGCTATATCGAAGCAAGTGGTTTCTATAGTTTCTGCCTATGACTTTTCCGTAAAAATATTAATATTAACGCAACATGTTGTCAGCAACCCTATCTGAGTCAGAGGTTACTGGTCAAAACATCCATCATTGTATTTTATAACATAAAGTACTAATAACAATAACACAACTTCGAACTTTCAAAGAAAAAAGACACAACAAAAGCCTTCGAATAAACCGCGGCACATTTGACACAACTCCATGTAACTTCGCTGCGGGATATCAATCAGGTGAGCCGAGGCGGGCGGACGCGGGGGGCGGGGCACACTGCGCAAAGTTACCTAGCCTACCGGGTACTTTGACTACCTCTGGACCGCCCTTAAGTAATGGATGGCTAGGGCTGCCAATTACTATCTGACATTGATTTTATCTGTTATTTTCACGGTGAACAAAACCCTGAAGAAACTTCATTATTATCATCAAACCATACACTTCCCAACTGCTGGGCACGGGTCTCCTCCCAGATCAAAAGGGAATAAGCTGCAGTCCGCCACGCTAGCCTACTGCGGGTTACTGAAAAAACTTAGGCAGTACCTATCTAAAATCACAAAGTCCTTCTTAGCTACCAAGCTGTCATATTCATATAAGTTTTTATACGTAAAAGCGCCCACGACCTCACTATAAAACATGTATTATGATCGTTTTTTAACAATAACAAAAAATATAATGAGCTTTTTGTATTGTTAAATGAATACTAATTATAATTTTGTATGCTTAATAACAACTGAAACCTGTTTTAAATCTTTGCCTTAAAATTAATTAATAATTAAAAATATTTATATTCTCGTCCAAAATACATAAGCACTTAATCGGTAATGAGTTGTTTGTTGAGGAGAGGGAGTTCACAGGATTTTGAATCTGGAGAAACCGCGGAAGACCCGCGAGGATTTTTGGTTAGGTGCAAAAGATTCGATGATTTATTTGACTACCATTATCTGCCAACCAAAACTAGATAGGTCTGCGTAGTCTGACGTCTTTCATTCTGTTAAAACGCTAGTGGCCATGCCCGATACTTAGTAAATACTAGACGAAAGCGTCTCTAAAAAATGTTTATATGGCGATTTTAAATTTAAAATAAATAAATAAATATTTTAGTTCCTCGAATAAAATAACCGCGAATAGAGGGATTTCCATACATAAAATCAGACACGTAGCGATAGACGCTAGTCTAGCGCTCACTACAATATTCCTAATTAGGCTACAGCATAATGAGCAGAATTATATTATTCCGCTAAGAGACAACCCTAAGGTAAAAAATAGGAAAGTAGTACACCGTACAAGTTTTTATGTCATTGTAAGGAACAAACGATTTTTTGTGCGGCCCCCCTAATTTATACACTTACTTGTTTATTTTTATTATTGTTCGTAATTTTTAGAGGCACTAGAGGGAGCCACTGTCTTCGCTCGCTAACTTTGCCTATATTTTTCAAGGAAGAACGTTAGAAACGAAGTTTTTCTTGTAGAAGTTTTTCTACCTGTAACAATAATTAATTGTGAAATACCCCTGAGGCTTGCTGTTTCCATATTTTGTGTGGGTGTATGTCCAGCAAACTAGACTAGTTTTTGGCAAACTTTACACACCAAGAACTGTTTTCGTTGTTTTAATACTAATGACAAACAAGCATACTTTGTTATTTGAAACTATTTGTCCATAGCATTAAAATAGATCAGTTTGTACCTCTTTGGATAATAAAGATTTATTTATTTTATTTTTCTTTTAGGCCGCCTGATGGTAAACGGAAATTAGAGTCTAGACGCCATCAACACCGGTATCATTCATTCGCGCGTTATCATCTTGATACCGCAGTTGTCAAGCAGTTGTGGTCCCAGACAGAGACTGGGGGTCATAGTCAGAGAGTAGGTACTCGTTACTAAGTAATAGGAGGTTTGTCAATTAAATGTGTACGATTTTGGGGGGGTCATGAGCCCCATGTCCCCCCTCGGACCACCTGTGTTGTCAAGTTTCTTAAGTGCAGTAATTTCACTGGATATTGTGTTTGTTTCGATTTGAAGGGAAAACACAATAATGCCAACACATTATCGCTTGGTAGCAGCTATGCGGTGGTAGTAAGTAAGATGACCTCAGCTGTGGAGTTCTGCCACCTCAAATTTCTAAAAACTTGTTGTAAGCGTTTAACTAATGTCCATTACGATTAAAGCATGTGATGCATTCATAAATATGTGCAAGCCTTGTGTTCGCACTCTGTGTATTCCGGGTCAGCTCTAACCATTTGTCTATCACTGCTCTATCTATACATATACATAATACAATTGTAACAGGCCGATATCCGCACATTATAGATATTGAAGAAAAACCAATATCCCCAGTCTTTATTAGAGCAACAGAAGCCAAAACAATTTTTTTTGTCTGTCTGTCAGTATGCTTGTACACGCATCACACAAAAACACTGCGTGGAATTGAATGCAGTTTTTACCGATATATTACTGGAGGTCTAACTTAGACTTAACTGCCTAGAAGCCAAGTTATAGTAAGTAAAGCCTTACTCGCCTAGTAAAACTGCGGGCAAAAGCTAGTAGAGTATACTAATATACCTATTTCTAGTTATTGATTTACAACCATACTCGTTATACGTTCATATAAAAAGCCAGTGTTTTCCAGCCACAAGACGTCACCTAATTTGAAATGGTAAATATTGATGTGACTAATAATATAATGGTAAACACTAGTTGCTAGCTGATGCAACGTTGTGATAACACAACGTCATTAGTGCACTAGTCAATGACAGCATTCATTGATATAGTCCTCATAAGCACGACTTCTAACCTAGACTTCCTGGATTCGATTTGCAGGTGGAACAGTGTTATTGGGTTTTTTTATAAAATTCTCAGCAGCTCGGCGTTCGGATCTGTGCCCGGTTAATGGTAATAAGCTCCCCCTTCGAGGAAAATAGGCATGCTAGTATGTTATGTTTTTTATATAGATAGTTTTCACTATTATATCGGTTGAGCTATACAGAAGTTTAAATCCAGATGGACCCAATGGATAAAGGAGCTTACCCCTTAACAAATCCTGCAGTTTATAAGGTTTAACGGTGAAATTTAACTCATCGAGTGGTGATTGCGATAGATCTACTATGGTCGCAATGATAATATAGCCACGACATCATATTATTAATAAAAACTGAAAAGTTTATGAGTATGTATGGATGTACGGATGTTTGTTACTCAATCACGTCAGAACGGATCTGGATGTTTGATACAGAGATAGATTATCTGTCTGGAATAGCAAGGCTACTTTTTATCCAGGTCCACGCAGACGAAGTCGCAGGTAGAAGCTAGAAAAATAAAATTTATAACGTAGTAAAAAGGTTCGGCGGTCGAAAAGTTTACAGCGGTACGACGATTTACAACTTGGAAAATGTCACGAATTACATGAATGTAATTATAGGACAAGGGGTTTTTAGCCGGAACGAGTCCTTCTTTTTTTATTTACGGGGAAAACCTTCCAAAAGGTGTTCAGTCTTCACGGATTAGACCGGGGACTGTGGGATTTTTACACACTAAAACCACCCGGGTAGCCACCATCAGCATATGAAGGGGGGCACTGTGCCCTCTTCAAAAATCACCCCAGAATTCGCCTGTTTGGGCACATCCCTGGGAAGACTGTAAGTAAAGGGGTTCCGAACCTCACTGCATACGGCAACACGTTACCACTGTGCTATTGTCTTCTCTGGAGCCACACAATGGGCGAACAAAGACCCCTCTCTGCGCGACCCCACATATTATCATGCATATGCATAAGAATTTTCTGCACTCACAAAAAATATATCTTTATCATCACAATTTTCACAGTGCACAATTCTATAGTTATCTGTATTTGTAACCACATCTGATTTACTCCACATTATAGGTTTTCTTCATGCACTCGAATTGCATGATAAAGCAAAAGCATTCCACAAGCCGCGTGGGCAATATAATGGGTCAACAGAACCGGACCAAAAAAACCACCTTGAAGTATTTCACCAAACCAGTCGGTATTATGTGACATTAGAAAAGGGACACACTTATTATCAAATCAATAAACGTGATTAAATCGATAATCCAACACGATATGAAGAAAACAAAAGTATAACTTCGAACAAAAATAACACCTCTCCTTATCGTACAAACATCACGCCTATATTCTCCGTTAGACAGAACCGGCAGACGAGTATTTAGTGACCCACAGCTTGCCAGTATATTTCAGATCTCTTGTAAAACGGGAAGAATCGATTAACTGGGCACAAATAAAAATCCGAGACTTTTTCTGCAAAGCTTTAAATGCTTTGTAAGAAACTGATATTAAATATTAGGATTATCAGCATAGATTCGTCATTGACAGTTATCAAATCCTCTCGCTCAAAATGGTTAGCTTTGTAATTACTAAAATCTTATTTCTGGAGAATGATATTGTGGATTAAGGCGGATTCTCCTCTCAATTAACGGTTTAGCAATGATTCTCAAATAGTTAATTGTAGTCGTACATTTACATTAGAATTACCTGTTAACACCTACCACCTACAAACCTTTTAGCAATTATTTCTGTTACAGAATTTTCCAGAGTGTAACCTTCTGTATTTCCACATCACTTGGCACAACTCTCGCTGCGCAGACGCATGCTACGAGGGAACGGGTTAGGAGAAGGGGAGACGTTGGGCAATACATCAGTGCTACCTTTCTAATGACTGGCGCCGGCGCCATGAAGAAAGCAGCCGACAACGACCGACACGTAAATTGTGCGTTTCGATATTATATTAAGGTTTAATTACGTTTCGAATAGGTACAATGCTATTTTCACTTGACATTGAAACGGCATTGGAAGGGATAAATCTAATGCCGCAGTAGTCGGCGCGTGTTTCAATACACGTGCATTCTAGTCAGCTCCGGGTCTATATTTTTTTCGAACCGAGGCAGAAATTTGGTGGCGCCTCTCTATAGCGTTTGATATTAGTTGATAAATCTCAATTTTGGCGCCCGCCCCTTTGAAGCTGCCCCCTCCCCAAATCCGAGTCTGATTCTAGTAAGATGCAGGGCAAGGCCTCGCCATTTGAAGGGATCCTGTAAACGCTGGACCACAGCTCATCATGGTCGCTGTGAATGTCACGAATCCCATAAATGAAAAAAATATTAAAATAGTTTATTTTAAATACTGGTTTTTGTTATTACAATTTGTGATTGAAGCCTCCTTTTAGGCAAGTAACTACCTGTATATGGAGTCTAAACCATGACAATAGTTATGATTCAGTTTTTAGTCGGTACTGCCGCCTCCCCAGTTGGTAGACATCCCATGAGAATTTACATTCCGGGAACCAAAAAAGGCCTAAAATTGTGAGTGCTATTAACTAATGAGCTGAAATTGTTCCATTTTTAGCTTCAAACCAAATGAGGTGGTTTCTCTTGCTGTTCCTGAAAACCCTTCTTTCTGTTTTTATCACCATTTTCGTAAAACCATTCGTAGCACAAATATATAGCTTAGCACGAGGTTAATGAGTATACTAGTAACAAAAACACTCACGCGATTTCTGGCACACCAGCCGACTGCTCGACCACTACACCAATTTAACCATCAAAACCAAAAGTTATGCTACTCACATTCCTAAACCATATCCGGCATAAGCTACAAAATAATAACAACTCAGCAGATTGATAGCAAAGCTGGTCAGGGTATTGCTTCACTGCCATTCAGATAAGCATCTCGTAAAAGGCGAAAAAGCATCTGACTTGCGCGATGGTACGACCTCTTAGGGTCTTAGATAGCGACCACCCTTACGTCAGAGTCTGTCGTAAACCACCGTAGTGTGTCTTTCAACGTTTGCGCATCAGAATCAGCTCCCACTCGGTATGGGCCCAGTAGTCTACCATCCGTAGGGCTTCGGTAACGGCAAGCAACTCCTCTGGTATTGCAGGGTGGCGATAACTACTTGCCATCAGGTGGCTCACAACTATAGGACAATCATATAAATATCTTCACTCTTCATCATCATCATCAACCCATAATATTCTTCTACAGCTTGAGATGGGTCTCCTCTCCAAAATGACAAGGATTAGGCTGTAGTCCACCACGCTAGCATAGTGCGGATTGGCAGACTTCACGTCGAGAAAATAAATCTCTCAGGCGTGCAGGTTTCTCTATGATGTTTTCCTTCACCATATCTCCACTTATATTTAACAATTGGAATACATTGTGCAAGTCAAGAAACGAGGTCTCGCGTGACCTTTTCACGTCACAGTACAGTTAGGAGCCCCGGGCCGTGGCGGCGGCGGCGGCGGCGGCGCCCTGCGGCTCTGCCCTCAAGATCCGTGATTACCAACCGGTACTTAGGTACCTCGCTAAATCTTTGACAGTATACATACCAACACGCCTGTATTCCCCGAAGTGTTAAACAGAGGTGTACACCGGTTCGCCGGTATGTTCAGATCGCATGTAGGTAATAGGGTGCAAGCCTATTGCTATTCGTCGGGCAAAAATCCAAACTCCGAGCTGCTACTGAAAATGTCATAGACAAATCCAACAACACTTTGCTCGACCGGGAACTCAGGACCTCTAGCGTAGCAATCGCGCTTAGGACCACTAAACTAATGAGGCAGTATACTCCTTTTTTATACCATGTACCGTCACTTGTTGACTCAGTTATTAGTAGCAGTTGGTGGTAGCATTGCCACGATCGGTTTTAGCACTATGGTTGCCCCATGAAATAATTCTTTGTATGGCTTGAATCCTAACCTCTTTCTCAACAATGTTGAAGTCGGCTCCCAGTCTAAACAGATGTGGCTGAATAACTTATATTTTACGCGAAGCGGCTGCCATTAGACCTCTGCAACTCAATTTCTTAATGCGTATCAAACATGATAGGGATATATTTAGACACATTTGCGCGGAAATAATGCTGATAATTTTGTTTTTAAAACCCGCACAAACATCAAATTGACGTAAATATTACTGATTCGGTTACAAAAACACGGATGAATAGTTTATCAGTAATATTTCAATTATTATGTGTAATAAATACACTTATACATAACCCTGCATTACTATTGCCCACAGTTTATTACGTGGAAGAGCCATGCTTCGGCACGAATGGGCCGGCTCGACCGGAGTTATACCACAGCCTCACAGAAAACAGGCGTCAAACAACGCTTACGTTGTGTTTCGCCGAGTGAGTGAGGTTACCGGAGGCCCAATCCCCTTTTAAAAGGTCGGCAACGCATTCGTGACTCCTCTGGTGTTACGGGTGTCCATGGGCGGCGGTAATCGCTTACCATCAGGCGATCCGTCTGCTCGTTTGCCCTCCTATCCCATAAAAAAATCACGTCATGACTATCTTTGGTACCATAAGTTCTCAAGCTGAGCGAAATATTATTGGGTTTTTTAAAGCGAATATTAGCTATTCGGAGTCTAGATTTGCTATCGGACCTCATTTCTTATTACAATACCTACACATCTCTGCGTAATTCTTCAGAGGAACTGACATTTTCTTTTCGACAGTACCTATTTAAAAAGCCTCGGAAACGCCATGCTCCTATTATGATTTACCATTACCGACTTAATTTCATGAATTTATTAAGCACTTCGTTTCAGTAAACTCACCATGTTGTAATATGGGACAACTTTCGGCGGCAATTACGAATACACGATTGATACAGCCTGGGGCTCTACCTACCCAACTGTGTATGCCAACACACAAAAAAATGTATCCTCGCGAATACTCAGTTAATTGTATTTGTTCCGGTTTGCGTCAAAGCGGGCGACTTCCGAACAAGCAGCTTTCCGAAATGGAATAAATGTTTGAACGCCTGATAAAATTGTTATAGCAACCAATTGGACATTGCTATTTCGATGCTATGTTTTTTTCACGTATTTATTACAGATGAAATGAAAACCAGTAGATGTAGGTTACGCATGGAAAAAATAAGGTTATGAAATAACGGTAATTCCATTAATTATCTGTGGACAAAGACATTTAAATATTGAATCCATAATCTCATTGTCTGTGACTTTAAAGATAGATGTATCGTCATTGCGCAAATGATGAAAATAAGTAGAATAAACGTATATAATAAGTAAAATTAACTCCAAAGTTTCTTCGTATACCTACTTACCTAAATAACTTCCAAAAAAATTTCCAACCGACGCGAAAACAACAAACAAAGATAAATAGCGGAAAGTTTTGCCACCGGAGAATATAATCGCTTTACTTTCCTTACAAAACAAATTCTAAGTAATTCATACTTTCTAAACCATGGAATAAAACGACTCCATTATTATCGGTACTTAGGTTCGTACTTTGAATTTTCCAAGAATTATAATGGTTCTCTGTATAGGAAATACAGATCAGAATATTCAACCTTTTACTTAGGTGATGGGTAAAATGAAGTGATGTAGGACGCAGGTCTATCAAAGTTTTAGAGAAAATTGCACGTGACAGACAGTTTAATATTCAGGTGAAGCTGTTAATAATCGCACCGTTGCGTTGCGCCGAGGCCCGAGAGTCGGTTGATTCGATTCTCATCCAAGAAAATTCTTATATTGATTGTTATTTTAAGTCTGAGTGAGTACATTGTACTCGTTACATATTGTAGGTATATTTGTATAAGTCCCGATGAGACGGCTTGTTCCCAAATCCCAAGCGCGGGAGCTATCTTTTAAAAAAAATAAAATAAAATAAAGCTAAGCAAAGCTAAGGAAACTCATAAAACGGTTAAGCTAAACTAAAGAAATCCATCGTTAAATAATTTTTGATGGTAAAAACTAAGTGTTCATATAGGTAATTACATAGGACAACCGGTCGCAAGAGATTGCAAGGTTGTGGAAAACCGTAAAATTACATACGACTGGTACTTAATTAAGTGATTACCAAGCGCTGTTAGTTGGGGCCGGCACCACTCTCTTTTCCTAAGAAAACTGTTCGTTAACTAGCTTTAAAACCCAGGTTTGGCTGTGGTTTTTTCCCATGAAGTTATATTCGCAAATTAATATAGGTAAAGATGGTCGCCTTTTTTTAACTAATCCCTGGGTATCTTGGGTAGGGTGATAAGTAACAATAACATTTTTTTTTCTGCCCGTGACTTTGTCAGCGCTGACTTCAGAATTGGGTCCAACATGGATAAAAAGATATCCTATGTGTTAGTCCAGGTTATGAACTAGCTGTGTACCAACTTTTATCCAAATCCGTTCAGTCGTTTTTGCGTGATTGGGTAACAAACATACTTAATTATAAACTTTGACATTTATAATATTAGTAGGATTTCTTAATTGGAAAACCAACAGCTATTATCGGAATACAAGTAGTTATTTAAATTTATGTAAAAGAAAGCCCTTTATTGCTAGGAAAACAACACGATGATGTTGTTCTTGAAGATGTGAGGGCTAACCCACAATAGGCTAACGTGGAAGAGTCGTTTAGTCAACCATATTCACTAGCGTATCTGTAGCGTAGCGTAGCGGTCACCTGAAGAACTAAATATTTCTATAAAAGTAAAATATATCTATGAAATTCTTAGCCTCCCTCCGCTATAACGTTTGTCCACAGAATTGGCATGTTCTTATTACTTACACTATAACAACTATATCAGAATAGGACACACCCACACAGGGGGCGCCACTGAGCGAGGTAAGTACAACAGCACATTGATAATACGGGAATGATATCTGGCTAAGATTGTAGGGGACAGGAATAGTATGATTTCTAATATGTATTTAACAGTTATAAACCCATAACATTTTTCTACTAGCGCCCCTGGCGCGCTTCTTTGTACCAGACAGTTATTGCCGGGGTAAAAAGCACAGGCTGTTGCTGTTGCTCCGAGCTGCTATTGAGAATTTCATAGAACAACCCAATAACAGTCGTAGCAGTCGCGCTTGGGACCACTAGACTAATGCGAAAGTCTATAAGTCTGTAATTCTGTAAATAAATAAATAAATAATAATAAGAAAAACTATTATATAGGTACTACTACAACTACTTACTTACCTACCTAACTACCTTCACGCCTATGTCCTCAATGGATTAGACAGAAGTGTAAACGCGTCTCTCGCAAAGATGTTTATGTCCCATGTGATAGGTGAGCAAGCCTATTGCCATTCACCACGTCACGTCATAAAAAGTTCAGACAATTATGACAAATGCTTCAACACCATTTACCTATTTACATCAATTATTTTTTTCTGACGATAAAATAAACCTTCTTATCCAACCTATCACACTGGATAATCCAAGGAACCTACATAAGTAGGGGAACATTGTAATCATACATTTATTTTGACCGCCGCAGGGGTACACGTAATTGCATTCTTTATGTAATAGATGACTGGATTCAGTGTTATTAGCGTTTCAGGAAGTATGAGAAAAAATACGAGTATGTTTTATTAAAATGGTTTTGATTATATATGCTAGAGCCAGTGGAAAAACGGGTCTTTGATGCTGATAAGATTATTTTGGAAATAATACGGAGCTAGCAGATTGGCAATGCGTGTAAACCTATATTTTGGTGTGCATGTAGGTACTTTTGTCATCTTACTATTAAATTAAACCAACTTTTCTTCTCCCACACATCTACAACAAAGTATGCCACACTCTAAAAGAAATTATAAACCTACCTACTAGTAAATTCAAAAGTACATTAAAAAGCTGGTTAAGGAATCATTCATATCTTGAAACTGAGAATATCATTTTAACTATTAGCTGACATTCAATTTCAGAACACACACATACGCACACACACACGCACACAGACGCGCTCACGCGCGCGCGCACACACACACACAAACACACACACACGCACACACACGCAAACGCACTTAAATTCATATATATATTTATATAATTGATACATTGACTAACACGGACAAAACATAGCTTATCTTGTTACTTCAGTCACCGATTTCTTTTTTTGCGTTCATTTCTAATAACTGTAACTGAATTTAATTTAATTTTAATTTAATTTAATTTTAATGTAATTTTAATTTAATTTACTTTAATTTTTGTGACTTGCCTATGATGTCTACGGAGTCCATAATACAACAATGTTAAAATAGGAATTGTTAAACTCTGTTGGTATCTGCGACACAAGCCCCGAGCTTAGTGCAGTAACCACCGCAAAACCATTCTGTGTATTTATTTGAAATACATTTTGATTTGATTTGATTTGATTTGATTTGAAATAACATAACAATTCTATTTATGGTTAAAAAAAGTACTCTCGCCTGTCTTTCTCGGACAAACTGTTATTTTTCAGAAGCATTACTGCTAGGCTGAATAAATATTTAAACTTTTCCAAAATGTTGAATAGGTTAAGAATTTAAATTATCTGAGCCAATTTTTTTTTTATTTGTGATACACTTACGCTTGACCGCCAGTTCGTAAACGAAACCAATTCACTCGTGATTTAAAGACAACCTGATTATATCAGGCTTATTGCTAAGGCTAAATAGTTACTGCTAAGGCTTTCCTTTCAAGTTACCATAAAAGTAAATATTTCAACACTATACACCGCTGTGACCTCTGAAGCCTGTGTACTATGAAAACAATAAAATATTACAAAAATAGTAGCCACTGACCGAAAATCTTATAATACACAGTCAATAACACAAAGAACAAAGACATTGTGATGTAACGCGCGACAAATTAATGCAGAAGATCCAAATAAAGTAAAGCTGTAGTGTCCACTCCTAACAACTCTAAAAAAGGTCTCATATATGAGAACTTTATGTTCTCGTGATGACTGACCATATCATACATTTTTTTTATTGTTTGCTTGTGTTTATAGAACCACTGCGACCACATTCGGTCTATTGTGATCGCCACTGATTGAGTGAGAGTTCACCGTTGAATCCTGCAGCTACTACGAATTGCAGGTTTTTTTTAGAGGGGAGGTCCTTTATTTCATCTGGGCTTAAGGTGTGTTTCCCTAGAATCCTAGATGAACACTACGCTTGTGTATTAGCGATCCACAATCCCCAAGAAGATGAAGTAGCGTTTCAACAGCCTCCTCACAGCATCGACAGGTTTGCGTATCGCTCAGCCTTAGGTTGAACATGTGCTTGTTTAAACAACAGTGTCCTGTTAAGGCTCTCGTCACAATAAAACATACCATCATACCATCACGCTTGTATCCGAGAAGGGTTAGGCAGAGGACTACTCATAGACGCACTCAATTCGATCGTTAATTTTTAGGAATCCTTAGGGTTGCCCGCCACCGTTCGGACTGGTACTGAGAATTTTGTTAAAAATCCCATTGCCTGGAATGAAGTAGTCTTTAGGTTCTTGTTAAGTACCACCACCAGATATTATGCTGAGCTGTGGCCCTTTTGGCACAATTTTTAAATGTAGGTAAGTACTTACTTATCCATGTTGTTTTTTTTTATTATTGTGCCAATGAACACATTTTCATAATTTCTTTTTTTAGTCTTGTGGTTGTAAATCCGTGGTCTTAAGTCAAGTAAAGTTTTATCTATGAAATTCTCAGTAGCAACTTGATTTTGGATTTGTGCCCTATTACATGGAACCACGACATACCGGTGCACATTTGTACACCTCTACCTCACCCTTCGGAGAATACAGGTGAGATGGTATGTTTATGAAAACAAAATAAATCGAAATGGATAAACGAAACTTACGCTATGGCTCCGCACAGAGTGGTTCTTCTGCACACTTACATGACATGCAACAAACTGTGTTTAAAACCATGGCAAACACCATTGTCCGCGGTTCAAGGTCGAAAAACAAATTAAACAAGCGCTAAAATACTGTATAAAAATTAATGCTTTTGTTCTAATATAATCTATTATCTACACGTGGAACACTGAAACGTCGTACATTACTGTTTTGGTCGATTTTTAACCGACTGCACATAAATCAAAGGGATGTTGTTTCACACGTATGCAGACAATCTTTATTCTTTCGTTTCCACCAAACGACTTGTTAACTAGATGCTAATGAATCCGTAATTTAGGTGAATATATGGTGCGAACTATTAGTTATCTCTAATTTCGAGACTACTATGAAGTATGAGAATTACTTACATATTGTTACGCCGAGTAACTAGGACGACGGAGATGGGTCACGGAGATTCTGGATTAGTCGATGAAGCAGGTAGAAAACAAACAAGAGGAATATGCTAGAATGCGGCACCCGCAACAAAAAGAAAGACAAACAAAACACAATAGCGTGAGACCGGGCTCAAGGTCAAGGATTAACAATGGCGATTGTAAACATCTATTGTTCGCAAGTTGAATAAAGGACGTAAACATCTATTGTTTGCAAGCTGAATAAAGGGACGTAAACATCTATTGTCTCAAAAATGCGGGCGGGTCGCATTATTGAGATTTATCGAGATTTTTCGAATCCAGAATCTTCGTGGCCCATATAAATAATGGTCGACAGCGTCGGCAAGAGCAGTTCAGTTTTGGACGCATCCAAGTGAAGATCGAAGTGAAGTTACAAGTGATTATCAGTGCAGTGTAACAAGTGCTAGTGTATAGTGACTGTTCGTGTGATTTCTGTGTGTTTGTGTGGTGAATAAAGTGACTGTTTTCGGTGAAATTAGTGATTTTAATTTATCCCGAACCCCAGCTCGTAACATTTGGTGTCAGAAGTAGTGGGATAAATTATGCCGGTTTTACCGAAAGAAGATACGGAAGGTATCCGGACAAGAAGTCAGCGGCAGCAGGAGATGGACCAGAGACGATTTGCAGATTCGCCGTCACTACCTTCGGGTCATGAGCAACCACCTAATGACCCAGTCGCTGGTCCATCCGGGACATCTCCAGCACCTGCAGTTGACCTTGCAGCCTTAATGGCACTGATGCAGGAGCAAGCCCGCCGTCAGGAGGAGCAAGCCCGCCGTCAAGAGGAGCAGGCCCGCCGTCAAGAGGAGCAGGCCCGCCGTCAAGAGGAGCAGGCACGCCTACTGCGGGAGCAAATGCAGAAGGATAAGGAGGAGCAGGCACGCCTGCTACGGGAACAGCGGCAGCAAGATAAGGAGGAGCAGGGACGTCGGGAGGAGGAGCAGGCACGTCGGGAGGAGGAGCAGGCCCGTCGCCAAGAGGAACAGATGAACCTCATAAAGGACCTCCATGGGACCCTTGGCAAACAGCTGGGTGTTATGAAGGAGCAGGTGGAGCAGCACGAGAGTCGACTTGCCAAAGCCGAGGAACAGATTGCTAACGTGACAAAGGCGTTGGGCGATTTGAAGGCAGGAAAGGGATTTGTGGCTCCTGTGGTTGACACCCCCATGACCTCCTCAGTACGTGGATTTAAAGTACCACCGTTTGATGGAACCTCTTCATGGTCAGCTTACAGACTCCAGTTTGAAGCCTATGTGGAATCAAATGGATGGGACAAAGCTCAAGCCAAGACGGCACTCACCTTATGCCTCCGCGACCAGGCTTTAACTGTACTGGAGGCGCTCGGCAAGGACATGACCTACGACCAACTACTGGAAGCATTGGACTCAAGATACGGCGACGCGCATCTAGAATACGTGTTTCGTGCCCAGCTGAAGGACCGAGTACAGCGCGGTGCAGAGACCCTACAGCAGTGGGCTCTAGAAGTTGAGAAGTTGGTTCGGAAAGCCTACCAGTCCACACCTGCGCTTATCGACGGAAATCTTGTTCAGGCGTTCGTCGATGGAATACGTGATCTAGAAGTCAGAGCCGCTGTGAGACTTGGGCACCACAAGACTTTAAGAGACGCCTTAGCCCATGCCTTGGAAGTAGAAGCAGTGAGACAGGACCATCGGGCTCACCGTATCCGGGAAGTCGTTTTACCAACATGCCATCTTTGCGGGGAAAAGGGCCATTTCCAGGCAGGTTGCCCGAAGCGCAGCGAGGGTCGAAAGGATGGTGCAGCATCACCAAGATGCTACATATGCGGAGAAAAGGGCCACCTCCGAGCTAATTGCCCAAAGGGAACCACGTGGCGACAGAAGACCTATGGTGAAACAGTAAGGGCGGTGAATGCAACCGTCGAGGAGCAGCAGGGAAACGAATAAAAGCCAGGACTGCGGGGCGGGTGCTGGCTGGTGCAGAAGTAGCCCCAAGGATTTCGATCTCACAAGCCCATGATGGAAACAGCCTGATCATCAAAGGTGAAGTCAACAGAACACCCTGTAAGCTGACAATAGACACTGGAGCTTCTCGCACGGTTGTGAATTCTCAGCTGGCACGTCGGGTTCTTGGGGACTGCATCAATGACCGTGAGTGTATACAATTAGTAACAGCTACTGGTCAGCACATATCCGTCCGAGGCGAGAAGGAGGTGGAGTTGAAACTTGGCAACAGAATATATCGGCATAATGTCATCGTAGCCGATATAGTAGACGACTGTATCCTGGGATTGGACTTTATGCGAGAGCATTATTGTGAGATCGACGTTAATCAAGGAGTATTGAAATGCGGGACAGAGGAAATCTTTATGAAGGCGCAACCGCTGGGAAAGTGTTCTGCCTGAAGAAAATAATTCTACCCCCTAAGTCGGAAACAATTGTCCCAGTCGCTCTACCACAGAATGCTGGGCAGGAAAATCGATGTATTCTAATAGAAAGATTGGACGAAGACTTACCATGGAAGATGGCACGAACGTTGGTGAAGGCTTCAAATATATCAGCTGTACGCATACTCAATCCCAGTGATAAGGAGCAAGTGATCAAGAAGGGCACATTAATGGGTACTTCTGAAGAAGTAGCCTGGATGCGACGTTGCAGTGATCAGTGTACTGGTAATAACGCTCACAATTCAAGGTTTAACGTGGCAACACTCTTGGAAGACTGTAGAAATCATATGTCTGAAGAAGAAATGGACAAGGCTAAGAAGATGTTGCTTCAGTACGCTGATATTTTCTCTGCAAATGATGCCGATATAGGAAAAACCGGATTGGTGCAACACAAGATCAATACTGGCAATGAGTCACCAATTCGTCAGCGACCTAGAAGACTGCCAGTTGCAAGAGAGAAGGAAGTGGAGATCATGATTGAGGGGATGGTGAAGGATGGTGTAATAGAGCCTTCATCTAGTCCGTGGTGTTCTCCTGTCGTATTAGTGAAAAAGAAAGATGGCAGTATGCGCTTCTGCGTGGACTATCGACGACTGAACGACATTACGAAGAAGGACAGCTACCCATTGCCAAGGATTGATGACACACTGGATACACTGACAGGCATGAAATGGTTTACCACCTTAGACCTCAAAAGTGGCTACTGGCAAGTGGAAATAGACCCAAAGGATAAGGAGAAGACCGCATTCTCTACGGGAAAGGGTCTGTGGCAGTTTAAAGTAATGCCGTTTGGATTGTGTAATGCTCCTGCCACGTTCGAGAGACTTATGGAACTAGTGCTCACTGGCCTGATCGGAGATGCCTGCCTGGTCTATTTGGATGACATCATCATTGTGGGCCGTACATTTGATGACCACCTACGAAACCTGGAACGTGTGCTATCAAAAATCAGAGGAGCCAATCTAAAGTTGAGTCCGAAAAAGTGCTCATTATTCAAACGACAAGTGAGTTTTCTGGGACACGTAGTTTCGGAAAAGGGTGTTGAAACGGATCCAGAGAAGATAGTTGCTGTCAAAGAGTGGCCAGTGCCGAAAGATAAGACGCAAGTCAGAGCATTTTTGGGCTTGTGCTCCTACTATCGACGGTTTGTGAAGAATTTTTCGGACATTGCGAAACCTTTACACAAATTGACCGAGGAAAAGGCACAGTTCTGCTGGGACACAAACTGTGACAGTGCTTTTCAAGAGTTAAAGGACCGTCTGTGCAATACACCTATATTGGGCTACCCTGACACTGAAAATGAATTCATCGTGGACACAGACGCAAGTAATACTGGAATTGGTGGAGTGTTGTCACAGAAAAAAGGAGATCAGGAGGTTGTGATAGCCTACTTCAGTAAATCATTGTCAAAACCGGAGAGAAACTACTGCGTCACGAGAAGAGAACTGCTCGCAATAGTCAAGACGTTGCAACATTTCAGCAAGTATTTATTGGGAAGGAAATTTTACCTGCGCACGGACCATGCTGCACTAAAGTGGCTATTGCAGTTTAAGAACCCGGAAGGACAAGTAGCAAGGTGGATTGAGCTACTACAAGAATTCGACTTCGTAATTGAACATCGCAGTGGCAGATCCCACGGTAACGCAGATGCGTTGTCACGAAGACCTTGTCCAGAGAAGTGCAAACATTGTTCCAGACAAGAGGCTAAAGAAACAGTGCCCGTGAGGATGCTGAAAACTGACCTTAGCGACGAATGGAAAGAAAACTTACAGCAGGCTCAGGAAAAAGACGCTGATATCAAACCGATCCTCGAGTGGATGAAAGCTGGTGCCTCTAAACCAACATGGAGTGATGTTGCGTCATTGAGCACAGTCACAAAAAGTTACTGGGCACAGTGGGACAGTCTGCTGATACAAAATGGTGTCTTATGCCGGAAATGGGAAAATGTTAAAGGGGACAAGTGTCATCTGCAGATGGTAGTTCCCAAAGCTAAGGTGCCAGATGTCCTGCGACTTTACCATGACGGATGTTCGGGAGGCCATCTAGGTGTAAAAAGGACTCTATTAAAGATTCGAGAGCGATTCTACTGGATCCACTGTCGGGACGATGTTGAAGACTGGTGTCGTAAATGCACTAGTTGCGCAGCTGTAAAAGGGCCTCACACGCGCAGCAGAGGAGCATTGAAAGTCTACAACGTTGGTGCGCCCTGGGAACGAATAGCCCTAGACGTTGCGGGACCATTTCCAGAAAGTGAAAGTGGAAACAAGTATTTTATGGTTGTGATGGATTATTTCACAAAGTGGCCGGAAGTGTTCGCCATTCCTAACCAAGAAGCTTCGACGGTTGCAGATAAATTGGTCCATGAAGTCTTCTGTCGATTTGGAGTACCCTTGGAGATTCACAGCGACCAAGGAAGGAATTTTGAGTCTCAAATATTCCAGGAGACGTGTCGGGTAATGGGTACCCATAAAACCAGAACCACCTCTTACCACCCACAATCTGATGGAATGGTTGAACGATTCAATCAAACCTTAGAGAGATATCTGGCAAAAGTCGTGGGGAACAGGCAGAGGGATTGGGATAAGCACATCCAGCCGTTCCTTTTGTCATACCGGAGTGCAGTTCACGAAAGTACGTCGGTAACACCAGCCTTCGCGAACTTCGGAAGAGAACTACGGTTGCCTGCAGATCTCATCACCGGTATTCCGCCTGACACCCCCCGTTGTGTGACTGATTATGCAAACGACTTGCGTACCAGAATGAATGACATATATGAGCATGTCAGACAATCAGGCCAACAAACATCTGAGAGGATGAAGACCCGCTATGACCGCAAGATGAACAATAAGGGCTTCGACGAAGGCTCACTAGTGTGGCTACATAACCCCGTACGCAGCAAAGGAAAATCACCGAAGTTACAGGCAAAATGGGACGGTCCCTACCGAGTCGTGACTAAGATCAACGATGTGACCTACCGGATACAGAAAGGACCAAGAGGTGCTCCGAAGATCGTTCATGTGGATCGTTTGGCACGTTATCACGGATGTAATAATGCTCGGGACGAGCATGTCTTAGGAGGGGGCAGTGTTACGCCGAGTAACTAGGACGACGGAGATGGGTCACGGAGATTCTGGATTAGTCGATGAAGCAGGTAGAAAACAAACAAGAGGAATATGCTAGAATGCGGCACCCGCAACAAAAAGAAAGACAAACAAAACACAATAGCGTGAGACCGGGCTCAAGGTCAAGGATTAACAATGGCGATTGTAAACATCTATTGTTCGCAAGTTGAATAAAGGACGTAAACATCTATTGTTTGCAAGCTGAATAAAGGGACGTAAACATCTATTGTCTCAAAAATGCGGGCGGGTCGCATTATTGAGATTTATCGAGATTTTTCGAATCCAGAATCTTCGTGGCCCATATAAATAATGGTCGACAGCGTCGGCAAGAGCAGTTCAGTTTTGGACGCATCCAAGTGAAGATCGAAGTGAAGTTACAAGTGATTATCAGTGCAGTGTAACAAGTGCTAGTGTATAGTGACTGTTCGTGTGATTTCTGTGTGTTTGTGTGGTGAATAAAGTGACTGTTTTCGGTGAAATTAGTGATTTTAATTTATCCCGAACCCCAGCTCGTAACAATATCTTGAAGTTGGCCTTTCGATCCAGTTTAACCAGATACACCTGAATAAATTCACCAAAAAGATATACTTATTGTAAAAAAGCAAATAGTACGTTTTTTTGTCGGTAGGTAGGTACGACTCGACTCTGACATCGATGCTGTGCTTTTTTTGGTCGCGAAAAAACCCTATGAATAGTTTTTCACCTGGGGATGCAGCGTATGTCGAACTCGTTCCGACTAAGAAAAGCACTTGGCTTCCCTCGCCCTGCAGTCACGGCCACGGGATTCGTGTCCAACATACTCTGCCGCTTGCCCAGGCAGCAGACGATCCATGAGTAAAAAATGTACCATAGCTTAAATGTTTGAAAACCTCTGGACTTAGGTACTAAACATCATCATCAGCCTGAAGCTATCCACAGCTGGACCAAGGTCTCTCCATGGGCTCCCATTTCTTTCGGCTCTTTCTTCCCCGCCACGTTCACGGGCTAGGTAGCAATGATATACTTCAAATACAAAGCCACAGCTGTTCAAGTGTTATACCACATTACATAACAAACAATTTATAATCATTCCTCATTTTGAGCAAGTTATTAAACTACAAATAAATTGCACGCAGCAGGGCTATGGAACCGCTTAATTAAACTAAAGGAATCGAGTTCAATTCTGAGCCAAATTACGAGTGAAAATAGCCACAAATGGCCACAGTATGGGCTACACGTTAAATAATAGCCGCTATTAATTACGAGCCAGACCAGAAACTAGCCAATAACACGAATCTCCTAGCGAGTAGATACGGGAGGAAAGTTGAGGCGGGCGCGATCATTTCCTTCTTCCAATATATGGGTATTTCCATTGCTATTCAATTACGCAGTTTTTTTATTAGAAAACTAGCTGTTACCCGTGCTTTCCAAAAAAATTTACTTACTATAATAATACCTCGGCTGTTAGGGAAAGTATCAAGATCAAACTTCCACCAGATTTTAAGTTAGACCTCCAGAAATACAACTGTGAAGACCGCAATTTTGCGTGATGCGTGTACAAACTTAAAGACTGATAGAAAACCAAAAATTCTAAAGATAAATACTTGCCTAATTGTTTTGGCTTTTATTGTTATTTTATTACTATATAGTTAAATATCTCCTATGTACAATTTTATCATGTTAGTATGAAGGAATATCCGTACATGGGAAGTTAACCGGGTCATACACAAAAGAGACATACAGATAATCTCCTTCCGACTTTCTCCAACGCCGACAGCAACACTGAGGCCGACGTATGTTTCAGGTCCTATATAATAGGGGGCGAGCCTATTGCCATTAACCGGGCACAAATCCAGACTCCTAGCTACTACTGAGAATTTCATTGAAAAACCCAATAACACATGGCTCGACCTGGGGATCAAACCCAGGACATCTAGCTTAGCAATCGCGCTTGGGACCACTAGACGAATGAGGCAGTACCTACATTAATTACCATATAATTATAATGTAAGTAAAGATAATATTTATAATATTATCAGTTTATTTACTAATACGCGTCCGCACACATTTCCTTCCCGTATATTTTTGATAAAAGCGATCAACCTTACCATTTCCAATACCTACAGCGATCACGACCATATCGCTGAGCTTCCTATTCTACTTACATTGCAGTTGTTCCATCAATATCATCTCGTCTGCGTTCTATCTAGCAAGCAATGTAACACGGTATGAAGAAAACTCATCGCCTATGGTGCGATGTAAATTATGGTGTAATTTGACAAATGGCGGGCGAATATAACGTAATGGTTAACAATTTATTAAATTTTGAATCCCCGGGCTGCTGGTGAATTTACAGAAGGTTTCCCGAGGTAGTTGTAATGACTTCCTATTTCTACCATGGGTCGGCGCCCCTTCGCCGCACAATATACATTTTGTTCCAGTATGAAGGTCACCCAAATTTTCTCTAATTGGAAGACATTTTGGAACAATTTGTGGCTTATAATTTGTAGTGTATTTAGGCACTGACGGGTTCATAATAATAATTATAGAGATGTTAATTATTTCCCGCTTTCTCTTAGGATGTGCACAGCAAGTTTGATTATTAGTTTTGGTTTAAAACGCCTAACGCGCTATGGAAAAAGCCCTGTGTCGCGGGGGAATTAACGGACACGAAGAACACCCGGACTCGAAACAAATATCCGTGGAACACATAAATATATACTTTGGGTGGGTATCGAACCCACGATATGTGGCGCAACAGTAGTGGCGAGTAGAACACCACTGCAGCAAACGTGCTGTCGAAATGCTAATTAAATACTCAAGTAGGTAATAAGTTTTTATAACGATTTGGTGGCGATTTTGGTTTTTTGGTAGGTATAGACTGGTTTTCACCGTCCATGGGCCGAATCAATGGAGTCCATTATACCACCTTATTTAACAAGAGTGTTATTACTCCTTCACCCCGTGTGGGGACGGGTTAGAATACTATTCCTCGCTGCCATTCAGATAAGCATCCCGTAAGAGGCGTGAAAATATCTGACTCGCTCAGTGGTAGGACCTCTTCGGTTTTGACTGGCTGGCGACCACCCTTACGTCGGAGTCTGTCGTAAAGCACCTTGGTTTGTGTATCGACTTTTGCACGTAAGAGCCAGTTCCCCTCGGTTGCAGCGGCTCTGGTAGTCTGTAGTCCGTAGGAGATCTTAAGGGTTGGCATCGCATCAGGAACTCCTCCAGGTGTTGCAGGTGTCCATGGGCGACGATGACTACTTACCACCAGGTGGCTCGTCAGCTCGTTTGCCGACTTAATCAATAAAAAAAAACATCTACCATTTTCTTAGTGTTGTGGGTGTGTATTATCAGCGGTGAATAATTCTGTGATCCTTAGGTATGTTATTAACGTTAGTATCTAAAATAAATAGTTCACTATTTATGCCTGTAAACGAAACACAATACGGGAGAACTCGAAACATTTCAAACAATACAATGTAAAATTTTGTATTTCTAAATGCGACCCCGAGCACCTTTTCTGACACAACAAAGCCGGCACGTCACACGTGCATAATCCAAAAACGTCACGTTATAAGTTGCGTTAGAAAGCAATTTAAGCGGCTAACTTATTTAGCGGAGGGACAGCCATCATTACAGGAGGGCCAGAGGGCTCGGCCTCTCATATTCCTATTCATGAACCGAATTCCCGGCTTAATAACGAACGCCCTTCAAAATTGCTTGCATTTAATTACACTGGACTCTGTTACGAGAACTTTTGTGAGGGCTTTTTTGGAGGACATTTTATTATGTTTTGGGGGTCGAGTTGATTACTTCCTTATTATTTAGTGTAACTAGCAAATGACACTGAAATACTCTACTACCACGTCGTGTGTCTTAAGTGTAGCTTTAAAAAGTTGTTGCCGAGTTTTTTTATAGTGTTGCGGTTGTATTGTCAATGCAATCGTCGTGCTTATTATTATGATCCCTGTGGCTTTTATAAACTACAGGATTTGCTTTAGAGGCGAGCGCCTTTACAATATCATCTGAGTTTAAAATATGTGTCCCTAAATCAGCACTGCGGCGAGCTTAGCTGGCATGAGGATTTCATCAATAAATGGATGTAGGAAAGGAGATAGATAGATCATTTTCCTCACGGAAAATGAAGAGTCGAAATCATTCCATTTTGATGTTAAACAAACGACTCTCAGCAACATAAAAGTAAAAATAACGAATAAATACTGTGTCCATAGCATGATTTATTTTCGGGCACAAATCCAAACTCCGAGCTGCTACAGAGAATGTCAATAGAAAAATCTATGTTTAGTATAACGCTTTGTTCGACCTGGAAATCGAATCCTCTAGCGTAACAGTCGCACTTAGGAACACTTGACTTACGAGGCAATTAATGAAATGGTCACATAAACCTTAAAGGCACTCTTTTTTCTAAAAAAAATATTTGCCCCATTCTAGGTTTTTTTCCTATATCGTAATAACAGTTTAAAAATATAAATAAATAAATATGAGGAGGTACATTAAGGGCCACTTGCACCAACTTCTTAAATATGTTTAAATTGTGTTTAAACAATAATTTTAAATGAAAAATTGTGATTAAATACAATTTAAACACATTTAGGAAGTTGGTGCAAGTGGCAATAAATTCTCGTACTAAATCCAATGTAATAATATATTCCGCCCCTTTGTCTCAAACGTCAATATTCTTACATAACAAATTCATCACATAGGTGGGATCATTATTTTCACATCCCCCGAAATATTGCAACTCGGGATGAATCTTGGAAGGATTCCCCATAATAAGACGAAATTGAAAATAATGGATGTGAGTATTAAGTTTCGAACACGTTATCTAATGTTTTCGCCGTCCTGAATTTACCCCTTGATTTTTTACTGGCAAGAAAATAATGATTTCTTTTATCTTATACTAGCTGTACGTCGCGGTTTCATCCGCTAAAAAATTACGGACTTTCATACAAACTATCACCTCCCTTTTCACCACCTTGGAAGTTGAATTTACAAAAAAACCTTTCTTATCGGATGCCTACGTCATACAAAGAACACACCCTTCAAGTTACAGGTCTCTACGATCAGTGGTTTAGGCTGTGCGTTGATCCGTCAGTCGGTCATACGATCAGCGGTTTAGGCTGAGCATCGATCAGTCCGTCAGTCATTCAGGACAAAGCATTTTATACGTATAGATGACACTGTGTATCAACCAAATTGGGAAAAATCCGATTTTACAGGTCTGATTTTACTATTCTTATCAAGACAATATTCTGGAAGCGAACTATGATTGTAAGCTAGGATTAATAATGCTAAAGGAACGAAACATAATTTACCATTGGTTAATGACACTGGAAACGACTTTAGATCTATTATTTCACCTGAGCAGACTAGACCCAGACCTGTTTTCTAAGAATAAAGCAAAGCCTTAGGTCATGCATGGATTGCATAATTTGTCGTGTATAATATCTTCACCTTGTAGGCTGAAATGGCCACTTTCGATGATTTACTGACACACGACTACACAACTTGCCATACATTTCCAGTACCTATGTGTTTGCATACGCAACACCTACCTGGATCTAGATTAATTACTGGTCATATAGATATTTGTTTCACGAGGATCAGAACCGTTCAACTTTTACGCCAAACGAGCCTCACTGTGAAAAAATCTCACACAAGATAACCAAGGAATAGTCAGCTCACCTCTGCTTGACGATTCCGGTTCGAACTACTTTTTCTAAGTTATTATAATACCAATTTCCCGTTTATTGTGCCCTTTCTTGACCAAACCTAAAATGAAAAGCTATGCAAACAATACTTTCTTTGAACTTTTATATTTAAGGGTCCAACATTTGAACAAGGGTTACATCAAAGAGCCTGGCTGGGCAGGAAATGAATGGTTATTGAAAAAATAATAATGTATTTTACCATGAACTTTAGTTATAGTGTAACTGTAGTTTAGAACTGGTCGAGTTTGACATTGTAATAAAGGGCGTAAACTTCAAAAAAAGCCATCAACGCTTGGTGGTAGAGTGTACCACCAGGCTAGCTCCCCATCCTCAGATGTAAGTTCTCAGTCGGGCTCCAAAAGATTATTTACTTAAATTTCGTACTCCATTTTAGACCCCATTTGTGCTTTCGGCATTCAAGTCACCAATAAAAAAATAAATGCTTAAACAAAGAAAAAACCTCGTTTATTTGCAAATCGATAAATAAATATCCATCGAGAGACGCTTTGGGAAACATTTCAAGTGTTTCTCGTTAAAATAAAAGGGAGGAAACGTTTCGCGATTGATAAAGGGCGAGAAAATGGCCGTCCCCTTGCGTCCTACCTCCGTCTCTATGGGGATGAAATTCTATTTATGGTGAGAGGATTTTTTTCTACGGAGCTTTGTTTGGTCCTTTTGATATTTTGGACCTTTAAAGTATTTAAAGGTCTCTTTAATGAATATTTTCTGCTTATCTTTGGCGGACAGAGTGCCAAGTAGGTATATCAACAAATCTTTTTACACTGAAGGGGTTTTTTCATTTATGAATTTTCGAGGTCATCTAAGATGTAGAAGGTCGGTAAGAAGTAACTGGCAGTGAACGAACATGTATGTCATGAATCATGATGGTTTATATTTCAATTATATAAAGTGAAAGCAAAGAAAGTTATACTTATCCCGCTCTCCAAGTTCGCCTCTACAGAAGTGCTTTATTATAACTTGTAACAAAAAGTAAAACCGCCATCAAAAACATAAAAATAATGCAAAAATAAAATAACCGTTTCAGTCGGTGGTGAAAACAAAAGTTCAAACCAAATCGAAGGCACCGACTTCCGAAACTGTTTTTGTTTTTGAAGGCGGGTTTTTGAAGGCGGGTTACCATTTTTAATAGCGAGTAAAATTGTCGCATACCTAGACGACGTTATCATTTACGTGTCATTGTCATTTAGTTCTAAATTTTGTGATCAGATCTTGACCAAATTTTTATGGGACCACTTCTTCACGGTTGGCGTGATATTGAGTTATACGTCCATTTGTCGCGCACATAGATACTTAATGCAAATTTAAGACTTACATGGTTTTCTCATGGACAGTCATGGATGCCATTGTCGGAAAAATTAAAATAGGACCACAGCACCAGCTTTCAAATAAAAAAAGAATCAGCAAAATCGGTTCACCCAGTTGAAATTTATGAGGTAACAAAAAAAAACAGTCGAATTGAGAGTTTCCTCTTTTTTGTTGAAGTCGGTTGAAAATTAACAACACCTGTTATACTTCACGTTCCATATAAAATATGGAATATCAAAGTAACAAGACGTAAAATTTAATATACATCAAAATGAGTACAAAAACCATAAAAGTGTTAAAGTATAGATGGAACAAGCAACATTAACAGCACATTTCCACCGCCCCACGACGTGCAAGATGGCGGCTTTATTATAAACACGGTACATTCACGCCTCCGTCCACACAAAGCGAGCGTTGATGAATAAATACATGCTCTTTCATGTCGCTTCCCAGTACAAAGGATAAACGACTATTTATTATGGAATAGCGTCATCAAAGATGGGTCAGCTTCAAAACAAATTGATCCATCCTAAAGCGGTACTGGATTTGAAAAGCAGGATAGGAATATCAAGAAACAATGTATAGTTGCTAAGCGTTTTTTCATCTGTAATATGCGAATCCTAATGCCGTAGCTGCCGGCTCCCCTGCTGCTACCCTAGGCCACAAAAGATGCCGACGGAAAGATAGTTTTCATATTTTAAAAATTTGTCTGATTTTTATTTTATTTGTGTGTTTATATTTAGAATCCGTGGAATTCCTTAGCAATTTTGTAATATGAATCATAATTATGTCATTCATCATTAATTCTAATAAAAAACTTTAATAGTTTTTACTGACATGGAAATGAGACATGATTCTTAAATAGTGACCTATTTAGGCCCCTTGAACTCAAGAGAAGAGTTATTTAAAAATACATCATTATCATCCGAAGCCTGCCTTCACCTCCTTCGCTATAACCCACTGCTACTATAAAAACCGTTTCTGCTAGTAAAGGGCTTCATTAATAAACGTCTGTTTCCAGTCCACCCTTTTCAAATCCAAGCACACTCGTAGCTCATCCTGTTATTTGTAATTTTATTTATTTCAGTTCAGCCGACAGGCGTCGTTATTTATATCTTTCGCTCCGCGTCCGCCCCTAGGCGCACTCTGTAGTTTCTTATTATAAAGACGCAATGTATGATGTGTAACTACTCATGATTCTATTGTTTACAATGGCGGGTGTTTAGTGTGAGGTCCCAGGTTTACTTCCCAGGTCAAGCAAAGTGTTATTGGTATTATTATTTCTCTGTAGCAGATCGAAGATTGCATTTGTCTCGGTTAAAAAAAATATGCTAACCCTCTATAATACACGGCATACTAGAAGGATTCAGCCAGTGGCAGTTTTCACAATGATATAGTAGAAAATGCTCTGCCTAACCCTTCGGGGAATACAGGCGTGATATTCTCTTTCAAACTCTAGAATTAACATGCCTAAGTGAAAAGATTTACTCCACCATATTAAACCGGTACAAAGCTTCCATTTCATAAATCTACATGCAAATTACATTGTAACAGAAAAACTCCAAGATGAAACACCAAGAACCCTAGAATTGTATTCATTCGTATTCCTACAAGGTCTGAGGGCACATATCCATGTATGAGGATATATTGAAGGCAGGATTCTATCAGATTTCGCCGGCCGTGTAATGCGTCTCCATTCCCGGCGCGGCGCACATTTCACGAATATCTGGAGATACGACAATTTTCACCCGACAATGACAAATGTTTGGGGTAACAACACTTTTAGTACGTATGAGGATAATCTTTCGTGCGTCCGATTTACAAGTGTAAAGCAAGGTAAGTTGTATTGAGAAATTACAGACGCAATTTAGTGCGTCATAGCTTGCTGGAAGGAATGGCAATATTGGCATTAGTTAACTGTGGTCAGAAATCAAACCCAATGTTACTTTTGTTGTCTGTTCTTGTTTACCCAGGTATTAGATCAGATGGTTAATAAAAATACGTGAATTATTCTGAGAACTTAATTTTGATCTTTTGGGAAATACAGGCTTACCTTAATTTCTTTGTATTCCCCAAAAGACTAAGCAGAGGTGTACTAATATACACCAAGAGTTTGGCGTTGAGTGTACTTCCATTAAACGGGCACATTCCAAACTTCAAGCTGCCATACCGATTGTAATATAAAAAATTCAATAACACTTCGCTCGACCAAGGTATCCTCACACTCAAGAACCGCGGTTGCGATCAACCATTGACCCATTTTTTTTGCTACAATACAAAATATAATTCCTTCAATATTTCAAACCCAACAGTCCTCAATAATCCTGATGAGCAGACACCCTTGTCAGGTGTACAGGATGATGTCACGCGCGGTCCACCATCAAACGAGGACGTGACGTCATAGAGTCACGCCGGCTTATGATTCGGAGGGGTTTATGTACTCTGCATAAGAAACCACAGGTTTGGAGGGTTAGTTCAAGGATTTATAAAATTTATGTTATTCTAATGTGATATACTCGTACTATAGGGTTATTGTAAAGATTCTAGCAAGGTTTTGGTTGGGGTTTATGATCAGTAAAAAATATCACCCATTGTTCAACCGATACATGAAAATAAAATGTTCTATCTAATCTAGTGATCCGTAGCGCGACAGCGACGCTAGAAGTCCTGTGATCGATATTGGGTCTATGAAATTCTCCAGTTCGGAGTTTGGATTTGTGCCCGGTTAAGGCCAATACACTCGATCCCTATTACATGTACATGAATACACCTCTGCCAAACCCTTTTATTTATTTATTTATTTCAGAATCTCCAACAATGTATACATTTTGTTACATAAAATATCCCCTTAATGAGGAATGACATTAATTATTATTTTGACATTTTATGGTATAATATCTTCAGAACCGATGGTCAGATACAACCCTTTATACATACAGGACAAACTAAGAAGAATATTCTATCAGATAAAAAGAAACATCCAAATCAGTTCCCGATCGCGTATACATACACACACAAAAATACAATCGAATTGAGAAGAGAACCTCCTATTATTTTGAAGATCGTTAAACATTTGCTAAGTTACTCATCATCAAAGGAGTTTTTCCCTGACTATTACTGTCGACAGCGTGCAATCTAAACAAGCAACAGAGTTCCTTCTGAAAACACCCAATTAGGAAATGCCGGCACTATCATAAGTAGAACTTGGAATCAAATGATCTTTAAATTTATAGAAAAAAGGAGTCCGCCTGGCCAGGTCGTCAGGCCGCCATTTTTCCCATAAAACCCCGTTAGTCTATGATGTCCGTTACAGTATAAAACACATAAGTTGGCTCGGGAGTCAGGATGGTAGTCAGAGAGCTCACAACAAAGTCATAGAACATCGAGCGGAAAAAAAAAATTAAAATTTAAACGTGTAACAATTTAAAATTTTATTCCTACTGTATACTTTAATATAGTTTTCCCAATATATGGTTCTACTATAAAGAGGTTGTACTCTTAAAAAAAGTATCTACCTGGCTACAAAGTTCTTACTCCAATAATTACAATAAGTAGGTATATATCTTTTCAACTACATATACGAGTATACATATAATGTCATTGACGTATTACGTGTTTTTGGTACAAAGTTTCGCCATAATATTAATTCAGAAACTAGTGGTAATTTCGTATGTTTGACAAAAGTAACATGTAATTATTAAATACAAAGAAAACGATTAATAATTTTAACACACAAAAATTTCTCGATCCAGCCCACCGATTAATACTAACTTAAGAATTCTTTATTGTAAAGCTATTTGACTGCCCCCAAGACCTGGAGACAAATTACAATCTGGCGTTCGAATCAAACAAATCGAAATACCCGATTTGTCGAAAGCTTAACAAATCAAAATGTTTATTTGTATACTATGTCATTTCTATACATTTGCAGCTAGAAGCTTGCAATTTGTCTATGCTGCCTGTTCCCCATCGATTAGTATAAAGAGCGATGTAGTGGTGTTTCACTTCATAGTCGTGAGCTCCGCGGCTATAATCCATAATTGAGCGGCAAGCTGATCGGTATCGCGGCCGGCTTACTGTTGCCTATCACGACGAGAACACGTTCGCATTAACACACGGTAACTTTTTTATCAGCACTTACCTACTGAGATGAGAAAGGCATACAGCCCGCCTTATGGTAATAAGCACCGTCTCGTCTGGAGTCGTCAGTTATTAAGATTCATTTGCTAATAATTTCATTGGCTACATAGTTACCCTATTCGGCTTGGAATTGTGGTAGGACACAAATAGACCACAGATATACATAACCACCATAACTACAGTGTAGTAAGTATGGGATGTGACTCTGCACGGATTCCCGTAATTCTTGTAATCAATACAACTTTATACGTAAACGTCGGTTTTGTACTTAGATTGTATACTAATTGGTTATGTGGTTAACTAACAGAAAGTGTGAACGAAGCTCTTAACAGTAGATTGACATTTATATGTACCTACATTATAACCGAGAACATGGTAAAAGTTGGACCGGAAATAAACTGATTGAAATACAGCTTGTGTGTGTAAATAATGCACTCATTAGAGTCACTTTTACGCATCCCTCCGGCCCGACATCACCCACTAAAATCGTATTATCTACGGTTAATTACTGTAACGCGCGCAGTGTTATACCAAAGATAATATAACATACGATCACGCCTGTATTCCCCGATGGGTTAGGCAGAGGAGTACTAATTTACACCCACAGTTCGCCGATATGTTTACGTCCCATGTGATAAGGCGGGACTATTGCGACTAACCGGGCACAAATCCAGACTCCGAGCTGCTACTGAGAATCAATCATACTTTGCTCGACCTAGAGATCGAACCCAAGCTCGCCTTATAAATTCCTTAATAATTATTATTATTTATTATTGTTAATCGTCTTTCATTCATTCATTCATTCTTTCAACATATCCAAACCATCTCAGCATATTTATTTATTTATTTATTTATTTATTTACTTTATTTGGGAAACAAACAGATGTATTATTACACTTACAAGTATTCATATAGATAAACAATATCCAAAATAGTTTCCACAGATAACATTACATATTACATAACGACAAACACTACAAGTAACACTACAAGTTTTTAACTTTTAAACGCAAGAGCCAAAATGTTTCTGATACAATTTTTGAATTTCGGAAGAGAAAGGTGAAAGATATCTACACTGTTAGAATCAATGGATATAATGTTATATAAACAACATGCTCGCTTAACAAAGATATTTTTACCATAATTGGTTCGCGATAAACCAATATGGAAGAGAGTCTTCCTGCGCATATTAACACGTGGACATCCTAAACTTATCTTGCTGAGAAGATAAGGAGAGTCTATTTTATTTCTTATGATTTTATACAGAAAAACTAAATCACGTTCTGCACGACGCTCCTCTAAGGACTGCAGATTAGATTGATTATCATGATTTTCGTTAAAACGCCAGTTGATATACTTCATAAATTTATTCTGCAGTCTTTCAATCTGATCAATGTAAATTTTGTAATGTGGATTCCACACCACTGAACCATATTCAAGTATGGTTCTCACAAGAGATTTATAAAGAAGCAATAGTGTTGAACTATGCCTAAAGTCTTTACCGGTTCTTAAGACAAATCCCAACATACGAAATGCTTTACTAGTTATACTAGCAATATGAGCGTCAAAGATAAGTTTACTATCAAGTTGGACCCCAAGATCTCGCACCTCAAACACTCTAGTTAAGTGTTCATTATTCATGTTATAGTTATATATTATAGGGTGTTTTTTCCTAGAGAATGTTATAATATTACATTTTTTTATATTAAGGAATAAATTATTTCTTTTACAGTAATCACACAACCTATTAATATCTTTTTGGAGTTCCAAGCAGTCGTCTAGTTTAGTTACGATTTTATATATTTTTTTATCATCTGCATATAAAATGAATTTAGAATTATGAAATATTTTAAAGACGTCATTAATATATAAATTGAATAAAAGAGGCCCGAGATGCGAGCCCTGGGGAACTCCAGACGTTACGGGCATAAAAGAGGAGCAAAACCCCTTGACGGTCACAGCCTGACTACGATCCCTTACATACGACTCCAGCCACCGTAGCAGATCGCCGTGTATACCGATATCCTCAAGTTTTTTTATAAGTAATTTGTGAGAAATTTTGTCAAAAGCTTTTGAGTAATCGGTATACACGACATCTACCTGATGACCATTATCCATAGCAGTAGCCAAGTAGTCTATAAATTCACAGAGATTTGTTTCAGTCGATTTTTTACTAACAAATCCATGCTGTTCCGGTATAATGAATGGTTTAAGTAAAGGTGTTATTTTATCGCAGACAATGTGTTCAAAAAGTTTAGGTATAGTGCTTAACTTAGAGATCGGCCGGTAATTGGCAATATCATGTTTATCACCATTCTTGAAAATAGGCACGATATAGGAACGCTTCCATATCGATGGCATTATACCTGATCTTAACGATGCATTAAATAACATGTACAATGGTATTGCAATATTTTTACAACATTTCTGTAAAAATAGAGGAGGAATGTGATCAGGGCCACTACCTTTATTAACATCAAGGGATTTGATGTATTTCACTATGGTATCAAATGTTATGTAAACGCAATCAAGACTTAAGGTATTCGAACAGTCATAAGACAAAGTTGATGACAAGGTAGACGCATCATACCTTTCAAAAACGGAACTGAAATGAGCATTGAAAAGGTCACTGATTACTTTTCCATCAGAGGAGCTACAATCTTCCAGAAACAGATTATCCGGTAATGCGTTTGATACTTTTTTAGAGTTAACATAGGTCCAGAAGCGCTTACAATTCTTTTTAATATCTTTTTCCGATTTATCAATAAATGAATCATAGCATTCCTTACTAACCCTCTTTTCTCTATCTCTTAATAGTGCAAAACTACGATAATCACAGTAATTGCCGTAACATTTCCATTTTGTATGGCATTTATTTTTTTCTTTAATAATTTTAATCAATGCTGGAGAATACCATCTTGGATACCTATTTTTATCGACAGCAGTTTTCAAAGGTACATGCTCACTTATTATATTACCAATTATAGTATGAAATGTCGTTGAGGATTCATTTACGTCCCGAATACCACCAAGGGCCGTATACCAGTCTATCTGAGAGAGAATAATATTTATCTGTTCGTAATCAGCATTATGAAAAACACGGTAAGTTTTCGGTGGTGAACGAAGATATTGTGGATAAAGGTTAACCATAGATATGTCAAGGGCAGGGTGGTGACTATCTTCAGATACTAAAGGAGATAAGGATCTTAATACCTTACAGTCACAAGTACTCATAACGAGGTCCAATTCCCTATTGTTGTTGTTAGGTACTAAATTATACTGTCCAAGATGACTAAATGATAAAAAAGTTGATAATGCATCCACCAAGCTATCCGAATCGGTAAATCGTAAAGCAGCCTGTAAATCACTTCTCAGCGCATACCACTGAGCATTTCTAATATTAAAGTCGCCCAATAACATGAATTGATCGTCAGGACTTTCGACAACACATTGTGATACTTCATCAAAAAATTCAACTAAATCATTGTAATGAAGGCTACACTGTGGGAAATAGCAGCAGTAAAGTCTGAGGGTTAACTGCCGTGATCTATTTTTAAGACGTATGGATAACGAGAGTATATCAGCAGATTTTCTATTACTAGAGGGTGATATAATGACGCCATTCACCTCGATACCCTTTCTAATTGCAATAAGAACCCCGCCCCCCAACACATCCGATCTAAAATTATAATCTCGGTCACACCTATAAACATTATATCTATGGTCGAATAATTCTGAACTATAAATTCCAGGTAGCAACCAAGTTTCAGTAATACAAATTATATCATAGGTAGAAAGCAATACATTGCTAAAAAATATATTAGTTTTAGTCCGCAATCCACGCACGTTCTGATAAAATATATTTAAATTGGTATACATTGATTTACACTACACACAGAACATCTAGGCAGAACATTTAGGAAAATTTGAAAGACTGCAGAATCAAAACAATCAAGCGCCCAATAGGGCAAAGTATTTGTATTTAAAGCATTATAAATAAGAAACCCAAGAAATCTCTCCCATACTAACATTGGTATTAATTCAGCTTTAAGTTTCACCTCTCCTTGAAAGTACATAATAAAATTAAAGCCAAGAATGCAGTTAATGTTGACAAAAACCAATGAATAATGATTAGGTTTACCTTTCATGTTAATGTTTAAAAAGTTTATAAAAACGTTTAAAACAGATACAATAATTCTTACACAATCTTTTTTAAATCAGCATCGGAAGATATATGCATCGCTTGACTAGAATCGGTTTTACGTACCATTATCGAGTGATTTTTTACCCATACGTATTTGTAATTTTTGTCCTCTGCTAATTTCTTTGTTTTATTCAGTAATAGTTTATTGGAGATAGACAGATGTTCGTTGCAGTAAATACGAGAAGTGTTTCCGGGGAAGCCGATATCGCTTGCTCTAAGATCCTTTATTGCCCTCAATCTTGCTATAAAGTTATCCTTCTTGTATCTGGCGAGAAAGCGAACGATAATAGGCTTAGGTTTTTTATCATCCTTGCTCCGGTGCGCCACTCGGGTAACAAAATCGATGTCAGTCTGCACATTGATAGGGCAGTTAGCATGTGTTCCTAAGTTGGATATAATATTTAGTAGGTTTTCTCCAGCTTTTTCAGGCAATCCCACTATCTCAACATTTGAGCGTCGTCCCCACTGCTCCTGTGTCTGAATATCTGACTGTATATTTTTTATATTACACTTTAATTCACAAATATTAGATTCTAATACAGAAATTGATGCATATTTGTTTTCTATAATATCGATGCGGTTCATAACAGCGTCATATTTGTCAGAGATAAACTTCACAGAGTTCTTCAGGCTAGCAACTTCAGTCTTAAAATCCATAAGGGTATGATTAATACTAGACATGGCCTCTTTAAATTCTTCTTTGATAATATTACGCACGATTTCCACTGTTAATACGGCTGAGTCCTCTTTTTTTGTATATTTACGAACTCCGGGTTGCCGCGTTTTAGTAGTTAGTTTCACCGGCGATAATTTTGCGTCTTCAGCTTTGCTAGTAGGTTTTGCACGGACTGGGTTATGTTCGTGGGCTATTGTTTCCACCTTTTTAGCACGAGCTTTACTGTTTGGTCGATTGGATATCTCGTCCTCACTTTCTTTAGGGTTACTCATACATTTTGAACATAGCCACGAAGATATAAATTCACTGGTAGGAGCCCAATTATCTTCTTTATCCGAAAAGACACAGCTGATATGAAAATTATTGTTACATTTGCAGCAAATTAACTCGCCATCTCCGTTATTGGAGGTATCATCACAACAAGTAAATTCCATTGCGAAGCGTAGCTGACACGGCGCCTAGGTAGATATGCGTTGTTCCAAGTTGTATATACTATATATTATATGATATGTGTACCTATGACACTTAATCAATCGATTTAGCCAAATCCTAATATCAGCTCAGTAATAAAGGCCAATTTTATGAATAAGACAGTTTAATCTGCTGCCAACATAAAAAAGTGCACACTAATAAAGGCCCCGGCATTCAGAGTCGACGTGTTCGTGACCAGAAGAACGTCGTAAGTGCCGTGTAATACGGGGCGCTTACGCGCTTTATCACCACTCACAGATATTAACTAACTGACGGTATGCAGGATTATTTTAAAAGTTTATTTGGTCTATATTTCTGTAACCATGCACTAAAACACTTGATTATTATCACAAATTAGTGTCAGTTATCACCTTTCAACAGTTTTACACTTAAATAACACTTTTCGTAAGTTTATGCCCTGAATTTTAAATACTTTAATGGAGCAACAACAAGTAGCAGTTACACGTGTGACTATGCCTATGACTATATCCTTTTCAATACGCGTCACTACATCATCTTTCAGCCCGCAACGTTGTCTTATCACACTGTTCCTTGGACAAATTATATTTTACAAAAATATCGTGATATAACGCACACGCACAGAAACGCGAAGCCGCAAGCGTTTTCCTAAAACCCAGTGCAATTACTACACAACCAATTATCTATAAACGTGCTACCGATTTATATACCTGTGCCACTGTCTACCCCGTTACGATGCGGGCCCTGATAGCGGACCAATGATAATTACTTTTGTAAACGATCGTTTTGAATTAATACTATGATTGGAAGCGGCTTGATTTTTAAATGGTTGATAATTATGAAAAATCTATATTTCAGCATCATGTGACGCAGCCGCTGAATGCTCCGTTTCTACGCCACAGCTCCCGGGTACAGTTCCCGAACGAATCTAATAATTTTGTGGGGCCTATAGATACTCGTCTGGGGTCCTTAGTGTTTGTGTTTATAAGCATGTTTGTAGGACGAGGCGATATTTTGCTGCATATTCTGTAAAAACCTATTAGATATTTGACTACCTCATTCGTCTAGTGGTCCCAAGTGCGACTGCTACACTAGAGGTCCTGGGTTCGATCCCCAGGTCGAGCAAAGTGTTATTGGGTTTTTTCTATGAAATTCTCAGTAGCAGCTCGGAGTCTGGATTTATGCCCGGTTAATGGGACCTAAACATACCGGCGAACTGTGGGTGTACATTAAGTTCGCCTCTGCCTAACCCTTCGGGGAAAACAGGCGTGATGGTATTCTGTAAAAAATTCCAAATCTAGATTGCATATTTGAATATTCCAATATTCTGGTGTGAGTGCCGCCGCCGACGACGCCGCGCCGACTGGTCCACCGGCTGGCTTCCTGAGTGACAAGCGCGCTCGTGTGCACAAACTTGTGTTACTTACAGTCTGGTGCACAGCACACTACACTACATGTCTCATGAACACGCAAATGAACCCAATATTCCATATTCCTATAGGGCAGAAACTACGGAAGGATACGTAGAGTGTATCTATTTTTAAGAGTGCCAATAGAGACCGTGATTCATGACGACATTGTACCCAGCAATGGATTAATTTAGGCTGTGAGACAGTCTCCTTAGGCCTGTGTGACATTGATCATTTTTAATATTTAGGTAAGTATCATTTTGCAAATTAGGGGTTGGTACACTAAGCATGAAGGACCACCTCCTTCTACTACCACTAGCTTAGGTGCTCAAAAAATTGGTGCCGAAAGAGGAATACTCCAGCATGATACTACATATTTCAACTACATTGTAGTGTAGTGGTTTTGAGTTCGGTTTCCACGTCAAGCAGTGTTATTGAGTTTTATTATAAAATTCTCAGACTATCTTGGATTTGTGTTCAGTTAATGGTAGAAGGATCTTCCCTCTGCAGCTTTGCCGAATCTTTCACACAGGAAGCGTGCTGGTGTGATGTATCAACAACAAATCCCAGTAGACACATTACACACACAGATTGTAATCAAAGCAAACAAACAGTTTGTGCCTCACGGCGACAACTAAACGGGGCCGGCAGATAAGATGATATCAAAAACAGACCATAGCGCATGCGCCGTTTAAATGACCCTATTGAGATAAAACTCAACTGAGCACATAAAAACAGATTATTATGTCTTGTGATAGGCCGATCTTATGGAATGTCTTCAGCGTATATCGTCAACAAAGTCCCAAAGAATCGCTTTTTTTACTAAGCCTCTGGTTCTGGACTGTGACTGTATACAAGTTGTAATTTTTCGACGGATGGATTGGCGCCGTGGTCGCTTCAGCTACCGTCGATCCTTTGGGCACCTGCAGGTGTTTCGAAAATTCCGCCTGCACTTACCTACTGAACAACCATAGACCGCTGAACAAAGATAACTATATTCCCTACTATTTTCGAAATTGCTGACAGTTGCTGACTCTAACATAAATAATTGTAACTGTATTCTAGGTCCAACATATCTTACTAATAGACCTACTAGTAAAGTTGTTAAAATCTCTAACTACTAAGTTGTTTAAAATCGATCACAAAACGGGTTCAAACTAACGATCTTAGATGTCATTCTCATAGATGTCACCAAACGTCACCTTATGACGTAAATTCAGAATGTGAAGGCAAAATTTCAATCATGCGGGTAGGGTTCGCGGTGGCTTAGAGGTCAGAGCGTCTGGTATATCAAACCAGAAGACGCAGGTTCGAATCCTGCCCGCGATTGAATTTTTTCCTTTACTATTAAATAATTTAAGAATCTTAGCATGGAAAATGCAAAAAAATCACAAAAAGATAGTTAAAAGGTAAGGTGGCATCGTACGACACTGAACTAACTGTAAAGTAAGTCGTGTCGGTTGAGAGGTAAGGTAACTTGCCTCTCATAGATGTCACCAAACGCCACCTTATGACGTAAATTCAGAATGTGAAGGCAAAATTTCAATCATGCGGGTAGGATTCGCGGTGGCTTAGGGGTCAGAGCGTCTGGTATATCAAACCAGAAGACGCAGGTTCGAATCCTGCCCGCGATTGGATTTTTTCCTTTACTATTAAATAACGATCTTATATTCGTCAGTCCCGTGCAAAAGCCGATGGACTAGCTTTCAAAGAATTCGCCAACATTTTGCCGTGTGAGGACAGGTTAGAATACAATTCCTCACTGCCATTCAGATAGGAATTTCGTAAAAGGCGAGAAACTATCTGACTAGCTCGGTGGTAAGACCTCTTAAGGTCTGACTGACTGGTGACCACCCTTACGTTGGAGTCTTAAAGCTCCTCGGTGAGTCTTTAGTGAGACTTTCGCGCGTGAGAGCCAATTCTCCCTCCCGATTGCTGCGGCTCTTCAGTTCGTAAGGGCCCTTAAGGCTTAGCAAATATCAGCAACTCCTCTGGTGTTGCATGTGTCCATGGTCGGCGATGATTAGGTAGCTCATCTGCTTGTTTGCCACGTGAAGCATCATGATGCTTCACGTTGCATTATAGTTATTAGCATCTTTGATGAACCACTTAAGGGCAGCGTCATACGTTCCCTCTTCAAGCGTGAAATACTTCCATTGTGATAAATTCATGCACAAAACCTACGAAGCCCTTGGGACACTACACAGCAGTCAAATGCTTGTACACGGTAATACAAACGACGTAGCCAAACACCCTTCTGAGCGGCCCCTTGAAATCATCGAGCGTGAATGTCCCTAAAATACCGTCCGCTTGTCCGTCACGAAGACGGATGGCCCGTTTATCCGGTCAGCCGGTGCAGCGACGAGTAATCAATACAAGTACAGCACCCCTACCCCTTTGTTGATAGAAGTTTTAGGTAATTGACATTTAAATGTAAAGTTTTGATGAGCTTTGAGATAGGTTTAATTTTCGATATCTTTGTTGTACCTAACTACCTCAGGAAGAGGAGACGGCTAACCTAAATCTTATCAAACAAAATCTGTTTTAACAACTTTACTATGGGTCTCTAGAAGCTACGTTGTGAATTTTGTTGTAAATTCTTCTCTGATTCCAATAAATACTTTTTTAATACTGCACGTATCTGTATTCCTAACAATTTCAATAATAAAAACGTCACAATTTATTCAATGCAAATAGCTTATTCCTAACGGATCCAGCAATATAATTTTTTAAGTGAATCGAGATTCGTTAGAAATAGAGCGTAAAAACACTTGAATCTCAACATGCCCCTGAATAGGTAACCATATTGATTAGAAAAAATAATTATAGTTAGATAATATTAACAAGAGAAGTGATTACAAAATAAAACATTAATTTTACAAAACTTACCCAACGCATTTATTGTTAAACGAATATGACATTATACAAATTTAACCGTCTACGCTACCCCACACTCGAAACAATTATAACTAAAACGTTTGCAATTTGCGTCATATAATTGCGCACTAATAGAATTCATTTTCGTTTGACAATCTCTCCTTGGGGTGTGCCAACCTTTTCTGACGTAATTTCGTACTGAGTATCCAATCTGTGAACAAAAAAAACTATTAAAATCATTTAGTTTAGTACGAAGGTTTAACAAGAATACTAGTAATGTGCGACCCACATTGCTAAAAAAGATACGGCCGTTTATGCCGCAAAAAAACGTATATTTCGATACTCTCAAGGGAATCAAGAAGGGAAGGGTATTTTCCGTTGATCTAGATAATCTAGCACTATGAAATTTGGCAAGTAATACCGTCTTATACTACAAGTATAGGGAAAAATCTAAAAACTATACATTTGTAATTAAAACATAAAAAAATAGTTTTTATTTAAAGTACGTAACCAAATTTGTACGGAACCCTCGGTGAGCGAGTCCGACATGCACTTGTCCGGTTTTTTTTATATATTTATCTATCTATACATAATAAATCTGTAGAGAGGTCAATTCTGTACATGAAATATATTTCCAAAATAACTATCAGCGGATGATTAGTGATCGATACTGACGCCAAAAATGCAATCAGTAAAATTTTTGTCTGTCTGTCTGTCTGTCTGTATGTTCGTTATAGAAACAAAAACCACTCGACGGATTTCAACGAAACTTGGTACAATTGTTCTTCATACTCCTGGGCAGGTTATAGTATACTTTTCATCACGCTACGATCAATAGGAGCAGAGCAGTGAAGGGAAATCTTGGGAAAACAGGAGAACTTACTCCATTTTTTAAGCTTCCGTCGCGTGTGCAGCCTTAATGGTTAAAGCTACACAGAAATCATGTATGACGGAAATGTTCTCCTTAAAATTATATAAAAAATATTCCACGACAGCAAATGTCTATCTTTTATGGTTGAATCACAATAACACGTGTAACTCCCGATAGCTTAGCAGTTCGGAGCTTTCTGATTATATTTGTCTACTCTTACGTTAGGTGACTGACTGACTGACATAGTGATCTATCAACGCACAGCCCAAACCACTGGAGGGATCGGGCTGAAATTTGGCATGCATATAGCTACTATGATGTAGGCATCCCCTAAGAAAGGATTTTGATAAATTTCGACCTACAATGTAGGGGTGAAATAGAGGATGAAAGTGCATATGGAACAAAGTAACTATTCCACGCGGACGAAGTCGCTGGCAATAGCTAGTAATGAATAAATTTTACACATCAAACTGTATAATCTCATATATAACTATTCTTTACTACTTTAAAGTAGTAAAGAATATTGTAATCAACCTTGTACCTATCTATAATGTTTCTTGCCGGCTCTTCTCCATACGACAGGTACTTCTTCAAAAGTACCTATTGTAGTGGTTTAATTGAAATTAAATATTTTAACTTTGACTTTAAGCTCTCGGAGAAAACAGGCATGATAATATCACGTATAAAAATCTTGGTCCAAAGTCTCCAGAACAGATCACGTGGCGCACAGTCGCATGGCTAAATTAAACAGTCGACAACCCCGCGGCACAAAACCTTGAGTGTATTTTAAATTGCTAAAAGTCTATTAGATTTTCATAGACGCGTTCATATGTAAAGTAGCTGCTATATATTGAGACGCCATGAAACAGGTCATTTCAATAAAACTCCCTAAAAGTATTTTCAATAAACAAGGATATGGGCCACCTGATGGTAAGCGGGAACCGCTGAAAGACGCTAGCAACACCAGTAATATCAGTCGCGAGTTGTGATCTTGAGACCTTAGTTGTGAAGTGTCATTATGGCCAGTAATTTCACTGGCTACATTACAATTTACCCTTTAATCTTAAACAGAATAATGTCTACACAATAGATATTACTCCTAGACCTAGACGAACTCACCTCAGTCATCAGTTATACCGTATGGATAGAATCACCTTAAGGGTCCGGCGGAGCTTGAATGGCCCACAAAAACGTAATACCAAAATAATTTGTAACCCAAACAATATTTTATCAAATTGTGTTATTATTCGGATTCGGATACCATTAGTTTAGGTTCTTACAATACCATTTTGTTTACTACTACTTCACGGGAAATAAACGACCCGAAAATAGTTCTAAACTTCGCAAAGGTATCAAAAATTACATTCACTTACATTTATTTCCAGTGAAGTATTTTGGATGAAATGGTAGAGTAGGAACCTAGATTAACATTATCTGAATCCGAATAATAACACAATTTGATTAAATTGTGTTAGAATTACGATATATTTTGGTATTACGTTGGTATGAAAAAATCGGTCCGCCGGACTCTTAATAATATTCTTTACGATATAAAACAGTCGGATCGCCAGCACTCGGTGACAGTAATAAAATAAGTAAGTACAACTTTTTTTTAAAATATAAAAGCTTACGAGTAATGTGGTCACACATTACTAGTATTCTTGTTAACCCCTCGTGATAAGCTAAATATATACTGCAAACCCGAAATCCTGCAAGTAAAAAAATCTAAGCATGTCTCTTCTCAGAAGCCAGCCTAATACGAGCTGGCGGGCTTGACACAATCTCAGTCGGGTAAACATAAAAGGCACACCGCTTTTAACTATGGATTCGTACCTACTTGGGATTGATGTCTTTACAGTTTATGGTAGTTAATATACTATTCTACTCTCCCTGCTGCTAGAATATACCTACAAAGTTTTATTTCACTCCGCCACTCTCCTGGCCTCAACATTACAATACGGGGTACATTCGGGCCCCACACAAGTTAACGACCGATAAATTCGAAGGTGATTCGAATGATGCCGCCGATAGGAATCCGCATGCATAATCCACGCATCTGCATATCTATGCGCCATAAGGAAAATACTTCAAACTACCAACATCTATTATTCATGAAACTTGAATAATATGTACAAATAGGTGTTTTTCATGTTTCAGTGGCTACTTATTATCAATGTGTTTCAAAACCTACAAATCATTCCTAATCATATAAGTATCACTAAAGATTCCGTATGTAAAAGTTCATATGTATTTTAGTGCCTGACTCTTGCCCAGGCTCTCACAGGACGTTTAAGGACTTTTATTACAAAGAGACATTCTCCTCCTCAAAGATAATTACGTAGTTCTGAGAATATCAAAATATCCATAATCCAAAGATTAATAATAATTAAAAACTAAAATATTCTCTGTCTGTTACGTTTTCACGACTAAACCGCTGAATCAATTTTATGAATTTTGGTATAAAGGTAAATTGGACCTTGGAGAAGGATATATGTAGATTACCTTTTGCATCGATGTCATTTGAAATGCGAGTGAAGCCGCGGGCAAGGGCTAGTAATAATTTTCTTATTATGCTTCAATATCCACGTGTACCAGCAGTCACGCAATACCTACGTATGTACATACATTTTGCATCGATCTCGACAGTATAGCGCAAAATTAAGTTCCACTTTAAATGAAAGCGTACGAAAAGCGAGCAAAATTAGGTCAATTTACACTGGAGATATATGGGTCGTTGTGAAGCCGTGTCTGTGAATCATATTATGATTCATCAATGGCCATTTTAGCCCCCCTAGATATGGACCCCCCATGAGTGACCATCTGTCACGCCCTGGGGGCTTACATGCGGGCCACGAAACAATTTTATCTTCGCTTACCTCGTGCTGAAACTATAGCAGAGGACGAGGTAATGCGACGACAAAACTATGTCGCAAAATGCATTAACCCACTGGAAGCTTCGCTAACAACCTGCAACCTTATTAACACGACAATCTATTTTTGTGTAGCTACTAAATAAACAAAAGCAAACTAAATAAATACATTCAGTATATTTCCTTCGATAATAACATGTTTACATCGATCACCACCCACCTGACACCCTTACAACTCAAGCCTAACCTTTAGCTATCGCCAAACAACAGTAGGTGTGTCCCGTCAGTGACAAAACAAGACACTGACACCGGTGACACTTTACAGAGAGACCACAGAAAACCCACTCCCGAACATTGTTAGATAATTAAGAATGTTTATACACGTTCGGGTAAAACTGTAGTAGCGTAGGGAAACTTCGCTTAACTGCAAAATGTGTTAGAGGCGTTTTATGAATATATATAAAAAAAAAATCAATTTTGTAATTGCAAGAACATCGTCTTCGTAGATTGCCAGCCCACATAGATTTCTGTCTCACTGAAATCAGTCTTCAGAATTATTCTAAAACGCACACAGCCCGCCTAGGGTCGTAATAATAGTAACATAATTCAGCAGACGGATCGCCTGATGGTAAGCGATTAACACCGCCCATGGACGACCGCTACACCAACAAAGCCGGCAACAAGTGCGTTGCCCGCCTTTTAAAACGGGATTGGGCCTCCGGTAACCTTTCTCTTAAACACAACGTAAGCGTCAAACAACGCAGACGTTTCATCTTGATACGCTGCCTAGAATCGGACTTATAGTATGTTTATCTTTTTGAGATGTGAGTCTGGGTAGCAGCTGCTTTAGTTATAAATAAAAAATTCCATCCTGAAACTACCGACGATCACTTACTTATGAGTAAAACTTCTGTACTTTCCTATTTTGTGCTACTAATGACCAGTTAATCTAATAACGCTGACATTTAGGACATGATACAACAAGGATGGGCACATTCAGACGTAGCTACGAGTACCACGATAATTGTTTTTGGAAAGAATAACACAAAGTAGGCTAATAGATAGTTAATCCAATAAAAAATACATTTAGGACGAGAGCTGACAAATAGGACTTTTATACACGACGAGGCGACTGCGATACGACATATTCTGAGATATTCTACCAGCGGTATTAACACGTCAGTTGAAACCGTTTCATTGACATGTTTGCCACGAGGAATCGAGGAGATTAGAAACACTAATCCCACCATCCCACCCCTAAGGTACAGGACTGTGTACCTAGTTTAGGGGACGGATATCTGTCAATACTTGTAGACTTGATGTACAACCTACTGCTTTTCCAATGTGCTATGTTACTCTGTTATATTTTTCCTTTGTACAAATAAATAAATTTATTATTATTATTACTACTAAGCTACCGACTCCACTGACTGTGATGTCGAATTTCGAATGATATTATTGTGTAGCTCATGCTCGTAGAAGAAACTAAGAATATATCTATTATTTTATTTTTGGACCCAATGAACCTTTCTGACTCAAAAGCCAAAAAGCTCACGAGCGAAAATCTCCCAAAAAGTCAAATCCGTCCTACCATACGATTTGTATTGTACTCAAACTCCGATCGTCATCGTATCGTCATTTCTAGTAGCACTTGTAACCAAAAAAACAAGATATATTTATCTTAATTCCCTTTTCCTTTTACAGCGTTACGTCCACACTTAATCAGCTCAACAGTAGACCTTGCTCCAACAACACAGAGGCTATTAATGGTGATATGTTTCGAAAGATATATGGGTATTGTACTTTACTAGAAATGTATGTTATAAGACGAACTGTTTGTTAGTGACTTGTGTTTTATCTTATTGTTTGTCTAGTTTAGTAAATGTATAAATATCTGGTTACTTTTAGGTTTATCTTAAACTATTTTCATCATAGAACATTAAATTACATAGCAAGCCATGTAGTCTCTATTAGATGAGAGAATATTCTTTAATGTACTCCAAAAATATCGCAAAAAAGATTCTATTCCCCGAAGGGTTAAAGCAAAGACAAACTTATAGACGTCCGGTATTTAGGTTCCAGGAGCCCATCTTCCTTCTAATATTTGCTGCTACTATGAATTTATAAAAACCAAACACACTACTCGATTTGGGAATCGAATCCATCGATCTCACGCTCAGTAGCTGCGTTTATGAGCAATAGATGATTTATCAATAACATTGTTCCCTCCAAATATCAGTTGACACTGTTGGTACTGTACTAATCGCATTCGCTACGAGGATAAAGAATACGTTGAATATCAACATCATTATTATAATAAAACGATGGCACAGGGTTCAGCAGCCTGTCCAGTCTGCGACACAGACAGACAGACAGGCAGAGGTCCCATCAGCCGCTCAGTATACAGCGACCACCATTAATGCCCCTCAAAATTCAACGAATCAAGTTCTAAATCCAAAATACATGAAAAATCATTCAAATATACATATTGTTGTGGTATAATTCACGTCAATTTATACAGGATTCGAACCTGGGGCTGCGAGGTGAGAGGCCGATCACCTATGGCATTGACTTCGTAAGGTAATCTTAAAATGTTTTAAAATGGATGGGGCATTAAAATGTATGGAACGAATGACGTCATAAAAATGGACTTCTAATAAACCCTAGAGACTTCGAGATTTTTATAGAAGAAATCTACTATGAAATGAAACCCATACATATATCTATATCTACCAATATATTTATGAGGGGCACGATGCTAAGTAGGTAATCGTGGCTAAATAAAGTTCTGTAATCATTGTTAGCTCATCAAGACGTCTTCGTGCTTCGTGTCTCAAATAGCAATATAAGCCGCCGACCTGGTTGTCATAATGAACACCTATAACAATCATTAGGTAGTCAGTAAGTTCTGCTTCCCCGGATAACAACAAAACATTATTGTATGTGCACGTATAATATTATAATATTTTAACACCCCGATAAAAACGTCTAGATAAAGGATATTAAAAAAATAATATTCAAGGAGGCGGAAGAAAATTTATACGTATCATTCTACTTTGTACAGTACCGATTTTCCCATATCATAAAGCGCAGGGTTCTCGAAAATACTTATTATGTGGGCTTTAATCATATGCCGAGCGGCTTACAAGGAATGGGTAGCGGCAACCCTTCCCACGGGTGACGTAAGAACCGATTAAAGGTTTATACTACATGGGTGAGCATCGATTCATATAGTATGCCAACCGAAATTTTCATACAGCGTGAAATAGATTTTTATTATGGAAAAAAAGAACGTACCTAAATCAGTCTTTTATGGTATGCGTTATAGAAATTTGTTCTCATAACGTATCTATAATCCATAATCTCTATTAGTAGGTTTATTCCGTGTAGAAACTGAACCGATCGCCTACGACCCCTTATATACTACGCCAAGTATTAAACTTTTATTAGTAGGTACTAGGCTTTAAGCTGTTAGTCCCTGAAAAAGATATATTTACTCAACTCAGACACAGAATAAATACAGAAGGGAAATTATGCAAATTATCCAGAGAAACCTTTCAAGCAGCTAAGATATGCTAGAAAACACAATGAAAGGACATAAAAATTACATACAGAGTGTTTTGCATTTACCTCGCCCCTGTGAAGACTGGTGCAAGGCCAAGAGAATACTAAATCACTGTAATAATGACATAAAGGTTTACAAACAATAGTCCTTTCAACTTGACAATCAAAACCCTATTTAGGTTACACGACCACCGCAAAACTTACGTTCTATCAATTACTTCAATGGTGCACGTGTCCCAAACAAACATAGGGCTGCGGCAAACACGAGCGACTTTCAACCTTAGATCCAACAGATAATGAAACAAGTTTTTAGAGTACCTACACAAAATAGAAGCTCTTTGGAAATTAGGGCAGGGAGTGAATAGTCTTCATTGTCGCGTCTTCCCCTTTTGATTAAAACACGCTTGCAATCGTGGACTGGAGTGAGTCTCGAAGCATTGTGGGACTTCGGATTGTCAGCGATAATTTAATAGACCTCCCCATCGTGACAATGTATTACAAAACATCCCTTTGTTACGTTCCGGTGGGAAAGTATCTGTCTTCAAAGTAATTGCTCAATTAAAATAAAAGAGATAACTGTATTTCTTAAATGTTTGAAGTGCTATATCTTGAATTTTCTTAATGCGATAACCTGAATATTATAATTAACAACAATTCTGCAATCAGTATCTTAATACTCTACTCTTTACCTCTGGAGTATTAAAACAAAAACGACGGTTTTCAGTGTAGTGTAAATAATATCATGTATTACACTATAGTTATCTAGAGTATACCTGATCCCCTGAGCAAATGTTACAAAAGTTTACGGAAAGAGGTCTTCTCTTCAGTTTTGATAGCTTTATATATTAGTATTAGAGCTAGCGATAGTTAGAGATCTTTTACAGATGGATCCCTGAACAGACTTTTTTGTAGGTAGCGATTTTCTTTAAACAATTCCTAACAATGGATCCCATAAAAACGTAACGCCATAAACACGTAACACACGTTACTCCCATTCTCGACAGAATTACGTCAGCCTAAAATACGCAACAATACGCTTCCAAAATCCTCACAAATTCACTCCGAGCACATTTCGTATTGTCGTTGCCGCCAACGAAAATAGCAACAAAAAGAAATAATTTCGCGATACATGTTAGCAAATGAAAAAAGTCTCTCGTCGGCCATCCATCATGGCAGTAACGAACAAAAGCTTTTAGTTGTACAAAGCGCGCGACTCGCGTGTCGCGTCGCTTCGCTATCGGCTTGTCGCGCGGGACCGCGCGTCGACATGTATGCAATCAGCCTTATTACATACTCCACATTTTGTCACGGGATTATTATGAAATGGGAATTTTAAACAGTATGTTTGTATGTTTTGTAACCTGATTGTGTTTGGCAGATAGAATGTGAAAAATCACATGAAACCATTTTTTATACGTCACATCTGCGACTTTTTGTCACATACATTTTAGCATTTCAATGAAATCATATTTTAATGAAGTCGCATTTTGTTCATGATTTCATTGTAAATAGCAAAATAGCAAGTATGGCGATAGATGATTTTGAATGAAAATTCGTTGCGGACGAATAGTAGCAGGCTGCAAAATTTCGCATGTGAAATTCATTCATTCATTTCATCAAATGAAAATGAATGCAAACTCTTTCACTTCTTTTTTTTCACATTTCATTAATTTAAATGAAACAACTGATTGATTGTCACAATATATCATATCGTCATCACTCCTGTATACGCCGAGGGGTTAGGCAATGTTGTAGTTCTAATATATAACCACAATAGGTACTCCGGTATGTTTTAAGTCCTATGTCAGAGGGAGCAAACCTTTTGACATTAGCCGGACACAAATCCAAACTGTGAGCTCCTTTCATTAAAAGTTTACTCGACCTAGCAATAGAACCTAGCACCTCATATACTCAGCAGCTCAATCAATCGTGCAACGAGGCCCTTACTACTGAAATAATATATCGGATTAATGTGTCTTATGTGGGACAACCGGGCTGATAATAATAATAATAATAATGTGCCTTATTCTGCACCCATTGTCCTGCTAGCTACGAAATAGACCTGCTAAATACATATTAAATAAAGAACGACAATGACTCCATAAACTGCATCGACCCTATTTATATATAATCAGATAGATATATGTGTCATATAACGTATAGATCTATATAACAAAACGAGAAGCGAACATTGACCCGCGCGCACCTGGGCCGGTGGGCACTCATCGCCCTTTTACAGGGCTGTCACTTGCGACATTAAATAAAAAAAATATATAGATAAATATTGTTGAAACTTTTGTTATAAAACTACACGAACCAACAATCAAACAACGTAATCATAATAAACTTGGCAAAGAAAATTTTATATAGTGCTTTTATTCAGGGCATTGATCCCGGAATCCAATCTAAAATTCTTTGAATACATAAAATGAAATGTGAAGTTGAGCTAACGAATTAGCAAAAAAGACATCCTGTAAAATCTGTTGTAACATAATAAATGGCTGTAATTGGCCCGGTTTTTAAATTGGTGTTCTTTTATCTCGTTTTCGTACAAAAGCTATTTAGATTGGATTAGAAATTATAAGAGAAGATTACCTACTTATTTATTTTTTTGGATATCAACAAGAAATCATCATTATAGGTAATTGTTTTTTTTGCAAGAAAACCGTCGAAAATAAAACATTTAGTCGTGGCCACCTGCGTAATCTTATATTACTTGTTTGTTGAAATAAATCGAAATTGGCCTTCTGATACTAATATTAATCAGTGTTTATGACCATTACACATAACACTAAGGTATAAGGTAAAGTTTGCTCTCACTACGTTTGAATCACGAAAGAAAAGCATCTTGCCCCTCGAACGCGAAGGCTGACTGACAAATTGACCTTAGTGTTTGGATCGTTAATGTAAATGTCATCCCACTAAATGTCAAACTCGTGAGTGATTTCGGCGAGAAGTTCGTTTTCGCGATTATGGGTTGCCATTTACGTAAACGATTGAAACCAGCTAGGCTGTCTCACACAACCTATCAAAATATCAAATTAGTGTTCTTAATTAAATTTCAATCCTTGTAACTCGAACTCTTAAAGTATACAAATTTATCTTTTCATTTACCTACTGTCAGAAAGTTAGAGTCCGAATGTGTCATTTATCTTTTATTTTACTAATTATTTATCAGATTGCCGGTAGCTGTTTATTTTTTAAATGAAAGTGTGTAACGATGATATAAGAATTGATGCAACTTAAAGGAAACAGCAAACCAACTCGTCACTGAACTTCTCTCAATAAGAAACCATATTGGCAACCCTAGCCAAAGTTCACAAGTGTCCACGACCCACGTTATCAACAAAGCCGTGTTCATAATATAACGCATTGATTACCAACTAGTCTTCCCCTCCGATTAATTCAAAGCGTTCCATGTCATTCAAATTGGTCCGCTTTGTGGCAAGACAAAGAAGCTTGACTCGACGCAGTTCAACGACATCATTGAACTTTATTACTGCTTTACTACTACTAAAATGCGTTACTGCTGAAAACGAATTGCATGGTTTGCTGTTGTAGATGCATGCAGGTCCCTGAAGATATGAACAAAAGTAAAAGCAAACTAAGACATTTCAGTTACAATGAGTACCTATAATACAAAAGAGTAGGCAGGTCTGTCTCTTGTACAACATAAAAAAGCCTATCAAAGTACATAAAATAATAAATACTACTATTATTTACACACAAATCCTTTACAACAAACATAAAGCATTAATCTCAGGTTCAATATGAAAGGAACGCAATAAAAGGCGGTAGCTCACACTTGTCTAAAGCCCACAACTTACCCCATTTTCGAATAAAATCACACTTTATACGTGAACCTATTGACAACAAGTCTATTGTTATTTTGCACGTGGCAACCCAACTACTTTTTCCCATGGTAACCCCCTTTATTTTCACTCACCTCGCTGTCGCTGTATAAAAAGCTATTAAAAACATTTCAAACGTAATAATTACATACTTAATAATACACTTGATATTATTTATACCTTCCAAACCAAATTGTTAAACCGAATAAAAGTAAGTAGAAATATTGGTACTTCTTTATGTTATAAGTCCCATAAGGTCTTTGTTCTCATTAAGCAAGATTCTAAGTAGGAAACAACATTTTTAATATACATACTTATTTGAATAAATGCTGCCGATAAAGCATGGAATGTCAGAAAAATAAAGTTCATTGATCTTCGACCAACGTCAACAATACTAGCAAGCACAACTCGAATTGATTTCAGGATAAATGAGTTAATTAGATGAGTAAATACTAAATACTTAATATCAAACACTAAAAATTCTATAAATTTCAAACCTGAGGTTTCTGAGGCGACAATCCGATATGACGCTGATTCGAGAGCGCGAATCGCGGATGTCGATGGGAGGCAATGTTGCTTTCGATCTGGCACTGAAAACCAATTGAAAGCATTAAAACAAAACTAAAAAATGTCTATAAACTGTAGACCAGAAAGCATTTAAAGCAAACTGAAAAATATTCAAGAGATTTCAGTCTATTACTAAGTCTGCATAATACAAAACAATGGAAGATGCGAGACCAGCTTTTATAGGGTTTTTATATATAATACAGAAATGGCCAAATGATTCGGTAAAATTGGGCAAATATAACAACAACACCAAATACTCGCCTGGTTTTTTAGAATGTCATAGTCATTGTTGGGTAAAACGATCCTTTTGTGTTCTTTAGCGAGGGATTAATTCAAAACTCTGACCACCCCCTCTACTCGCACGGTCCCCGGTATACTAATAATGGAGGTTGAATTACCCGGGCTTGATAAAGCTCTTGCTCTTCTCCGTGAGGCGCCTCTTAGGGCGCACCACGGTGGAGTCACCGGCACCATGGAGTGATCCGTCCACAGGAGTGGTCGTCTTCAACGCACAGATCGACGACTCCTAGACAAAAACATTTCCGAATACAATCTCATAATATGCGCACAACTTATGATGACAGTTAAGTGCTTTTATGTGAATATACAAAAGCAAAAGCTCCTTATATTATGAGTATATAGTTGTACACAATGACTGTTGCATGCGTGCCTTACACTGGGACTGGTCTGCTCAAACCCGTTGCGGCTCTTTCTTCACAAAGACATTTTCAGACATTGCCCTTTGATAATTATTATTAGTAGTTAGTCTGGACTTTAAAAGAGACCCTGAGTCTTTGAGTTTGTTTCGGCGTTTCTTCTCAGAGGTCGTCAGCTAGGAAATGCCGGCACCATCTAGTACTTAAAATTTTTTTTAAAATTGACTGTATTCTTAAAGGATCTACAAGGATTTACAGAAATAAAATATCATTTATGTTAAACCTTTACAATCATTTCCTCGGTGCTGTAATCAGTGACCTTCTGCAGCACCTCGCTTTCAGTGGCGAGGTACTCCTCCGACGTAGGTTGACTCTCGCTACTCGACTCCTGCACATAGTTCCACACCCCGCTCTTCTCCGTAAGAACCAGGAGAGGTTTCCGAGGTCTTTTGTGACCATCCTGGCAAACCAAATTGCAGTTCCTCCGCAATTAAATTTAGTGCAACGGCAATACTGCGATTTAAGACTCTTTATCATCAGAGCGTATTCAGTTTGCTGACAAATACAGTAATACTTCGAATCACGATATTTTTTACCCCTTTTTTACGAGTCTCATTGACCTTTTTTCTGGCAGAGATCATGACGAGAACTCGTCTAGTGCAGTCGCAATTCTTGGTAATGAGGACCGAACTACGGAGGAGGCTTGACCCACTTGGGTAACAAAGATCATGCAATTTAAAATTCCACTCACTGCACAGTGTTTCGATCTCCCCCAACACGTAATTACGAGGTATTATTGTAAGAGATTCTATAAAATATAGCCTTAAACATAATATACAACCTTAAATAAGTTAAATAAATCTATCTTAATTTTAAAAGGCGATGAGAGAGAGAGAACTTTAAAATGTAAGTTATTTGTAGAAGTAAGGTATTCCTCCATACCATCACACTTGTATTCCCTGTTGTATTGTAAGGGTTAGCCAAAGGTGTACAAATGTACACCCACAGTTCATGGGTGGGGTTCAGTTAGGTCCTATGTCATAAGGGCTAATTTATTAACATTAACTGGGCGAAAATCCAGACTCCGATCTGCTGACCAATAACACCACTCAACCGGGGGGTCGAACCCAAGACCTATAATAAGTAATAAATACAATATTAAAAAAGGTTTATACTATGCCTGTATTCCCCGAAGGGTCAGGCGGAGCTGTACCTACTAATGGTGAGGTAGGATGGAGGTGTAACTACACAGTTCGCCGGCATGTTAAAGTCCTATACAATAAATGGCTAGCTTAAATCCAAACTCCCATCTACTCAGAACTTCGTAGTGAAACCCAATAACAATTTTCTCGACGTAATAATCGAACAACTAAACTTATGACTGAGGCAGAAAATGACTGTTACGCTAGGATTATTAATATAAGCCTGTAGTGTTCGGCTGTAGGACAAAGACCTCCCCACTCTTCTTCCACTTCTCTCTCTCTCTCTCTCTCTATTGCTCTTATGGACTAGTCTTTTTAGAACGAGTTCAACTCATTCCGCAATCTCCGATTGGGCACCCATTAAATGCCAAAAACAAAAACTATATTCACGTTTAAATTTTATTATAACATAGGTACCAATGCTGTTATTTAAATAAAAACTAAAGAAATATTGTACTTACGTAGTTATCAGTATATTCATGTTTTTTCTTGCCACCCGGACGCAATGAGTCCGGCACGTTTACTCTGCCGGGGAACCTTGATAAAAATTAATTTATATAATATTTGACTACCTACCACCATTCTATAGGTAATATTGTCCTGAAAATTTACTTCTTCGTCCGAAAAGAAGTACTTACTCATTTTGAACGTTGCTTTTGTATTAGATCTATCTATATATTAAACCTTCTGCAATTAAAAAAAAAACAAAAAAACTATGGGACCCGTAGTTGTTACATCGTTTACTTCAGTCTTTCTCAAAGTGGGCGATAAGGCCCCCTTGTGGGCGCAGTAAAGGGTCTAGAGAAAATTGGGGGTGTTGAAATGGTTTAAGATATGGAGGCGCTAAAAGTAAATTGATTTAGATTATCTTGTGTTTTTTTGCATTTTCCATGGTAAGATTATAAAGTTATTTTAGTGAAGGAAAAATTCAATCGCGGGCAGGATTCGAACCTGCGTCTTCTGATAAGATACACCAATCTTCTGATAAGATACAACAATCTAAATCAAGTTATTTTAGTGATGGAAAAATTCAATTGCTGGCAGGATTCGAATTCTTGTTATCTAACCAGAAGGCGCAGGTTCAGAAGTCGGAGTTAGAGGCCTAAGCCAGATCGAAGTTTGCCTTCACATTCTGAATTTACGTCGGTGAGGTGACGTTGGCGATGAGGCAGTGGGTTTTTTCAAAAAAAATAATTTTGAGTTTTATGTAAGTTACTTCTGACTAACAAAGTTGAAATTGTAATGACTTTGTATGTTTTTAACAGATTTTTTTATAAACTATCCCAATTCTAAAATAAACTATACGCACTGTATCTACACCATGAAGATTTTACAATCATAAAATGAGTTAATTAGGTACTCTAATTCATTTAAAAGAAAAAACAATTGCTGTAGTAATCATTGAGGTAATAAAAACGACGTATTTGTACATACATACACTCACGCCTTTTTCCCTTATGGATAGGCAGAAACAACAGAACGCCACTTGCTACGATTCTTGAACACCCCTTTTGCTTCATCCACATTCATACATCTTGTCATACACACTCGCCGGTTGCGAGTACTACGCATTTGACCTTTTTGCACGATCTCACCGATAAGGCCGGTGTATGTCTTTCTAGGGCGTCCTCTCGGCGGCTCCACACATTCGCCTTATAAGTCTCTTTCGTTAATCGCTTTTCATCCATTCTCTCATTATATTTTTCTCAATTCGTGTCACTACATCATCTTTTAAACCGCAAGGTTGCCTTATCACACACTATTTCTCAATTTATCATTCCGAGTTACACCGCACATGCTTCGCAAGGAACGCATTTCCACCCCATTTATTCTACTTTCATGTCTCTTCTGCCACACCCAACATTCTTTTCCATACATATGTGTGGGTACCAGCACGGCATTGTGGATAGCCAGCCTTTTTTTTTTATAGCACGGAAAATCCTCATGGATCCTCCGCCGCCTGGAAGGCGGCAGGGTATGTCGGACTCGTACCGACTAAAAACCGTACTTGCCTTCTCTTGCCCTATAGTCACGGCCATGGGATTCGTGACATTCGCCACGACCCTGACAGGTGGATAGCCAGCCCTGCCTTTTGTGTGACGGCCTGGTTAGCCACAATCGCATGTATAGCACCATTCACTTTGTTTCCCGCAGTCACTCTTCATTCCACGTCTGCATCAATCTTTCAGTAGACGAAGAAGACGTATTAGTCTCCACAGAAAAAGCAGTAGTTACTCCAATCTAATATTTCGTTTTTACTCAGCCGAGGCCCGCCAAATAAGTGACGTCATGTTTGTATAACTGCACTAATACGAATATACCTATAGGTATAGTTATTATTATGTATATTCTGTGTCACAATGATGCTCTATTTCTTATTACGATTTATCACTTGTGAGTATATTTTTTTTTTTACTTTATATTTTTTGACTGGTGCTAGTGTAGTACAGAAGGTCTTAAATAGGAAATTTACTCCAATGGTTACTTTTTTAAAATGGCTAAATTCTTCGTTATCAATGTAATATTTTTGAGGTTAAAATTGTAATATGATATTTTTGCTATAAATGTTTATTGTACCTATCTACGAACAGTCGCTGAAAAATTACGAACCCTTTACAGAAAACCGCGTCTCAATTGGTCAAACCGTTCTGAAGATGTGGCAACATTCGTTGGCACACACAAACAAACAAACACTCTCTCACCCTAAACGCATATAGGTACCGTCTCCGTTCCGTCGTAGGTAAAAATATACGTAAGCAATTATAGTACGTAAAGATCGAAGGCTATTCCCTTTACCAATATTCCGAAGGTATCTCTTCTATGACTGGAAGATCCAAAGATGAGGAGCTGGGCCACCTCTGTATCGGTTCTTCATGCGTACTCTCTGACACGTTCAGATCCTGCCGCGCCCACGTGTCTTTTGGGGAAGGATCGGGTAATTCATCCGGAATCCAAGACTCCTCCCGTTTAGGGATATAGCAGGGAGGATACGCACTTGAGTCCTCGCCAGGATCATGACGATAGAAGTGCCTGGGGAATATTTTTGATTTTTAAAACCCTGACATGGGAGTCGAGAACGCAACGTACTTACCTAGTATTGTTTACCATGATTCAAGGAGACTTGAGAAATTGAATTAATCTATACATATAAAATGCTTTCTCCTGAATTACTGACTGACGGATCAACGCACAGCCTAAACCGCTGATCGTAGAGACCTGAAACTCGGAGGGTGTGTTCTTTGTGTGACGTAGGAATCTGATATTCTTGAACCTTCAACTCTCAAGGTGGTGAAAAGGGGGGTGAAAGTTTGTATGAAAGTCCGTCACTTTTTAGCGGGTGAAACCGCGGGGTGAAACTGTTTTAATTTTATTTTGCTTTGCTTACGTAAAGAAATAGGTCATTTTTCTTACCTGTTTACCACAAAGTTTGATTGATATGTAAATTAAAAGTATATTAATTACCAATCAATAAGCTTGAGCCAGGCTTGTGTGGCACAGTGCACAGTGAACACGGCAGTCTGCTTGTCCATGTACTTGGTGTAGCCAATTTTCAAAGCACCCTCCAAGATCTCCTCTCTGATGTCGAAAACTAATAGATCATTTTCCTCTTTTTGAAGAATTTCCGCCCTAATGGTTAAAAAAATAATTATTTAAAAATGAAACACCATACCGTCACGCCTTCTCCAAGGGTTAGGTAGAGGTATACTAATATAGTCAGCGTAAAATATTTCGTGACGCGCGTTCGTTGCAATGACCTTAATCTTATTATGTTGCGAACTATTTGGCCACTTTGGTTGTCACGAACTATTTGACGCTGACTGTACAACCACAATTCGCCGGTATATTTAGATCCTTTAAAGTAGGGGGCGAGTCTATTGCCATTATCCGTGCATAAATACAAATTCCATGCTGCTATTGAGAATTTCGCAATAGAAAAGACCAATAACGCTTTGTTCGACCTGGGTATCGTTTAGGACCTCTAGTATAGTGTGGCATACGAATTTTTGAAAATATTGAAGTGAATTCTGGTTTCTGGCAAGATGTGTAAAACTCCACATTTCTCCTCCTTGGAGTTAAGCAATGAGACTGAATTAGGACGCGAAGGGTCTGTGTTACCCAGGGGGGCTGAAATTTTGCCCTCCTGGTATGATGACGAATCTATATCAGGCAATACCATGTTAAGCCACAACCTTCTCCCTCCCAAGGGGTTCTCGCCTTGTCGCGGCGGGGGGGCTTAGTAACCGTGGATCGTGACGCACAGCGAAGCTAAGAAGAACCCCAGGGAGGGGCTGCTTGTGTGAGCGACACGGTGGCTGAAGGTTGGAGGGCCGCGGCGGGAGAGGAGTTCCAGTATTACGGTGCACCGCTCTCCCTGCCTTCCGCGGCCTCGGCGCAGTCGCAGCCGTAAGACTGCGGACACAGTGGAGCCGCAGGGGGAGAGGAGTGTCGGTATTACGATGCGCCGCTCTCCCTACCCTCTGCGGTCGACGTGTGGACAGCGGCAGGGCTACATATCTGTCCCGCCGCAAAGAGAGTCTTGGGCGGCGGACTCGGGGTCGTCAGCCGCCCATTGCACTTGGCCCTAGGAGAGGGTTGGACATTGGATGTCCGCGGTGGGATCGCGGAGCATGCGAGAGCGATTCCCGTGATCCCACTACTATGCAGAAAGTGGCAGTGGTGGTGGTTTTAGTCGGTATGCTGGTCACCTGGCTGGAGAGCAACCGTCCCGCATCCCGGAAGCGGGGCGGCGTGCATAAGGTGCATATCCCCAACCGAAAAAAAAGCACACAACCTTCTGAGGAAGCCGAACCACTCTTGTTGAAAAACTTGATATTTTGATTGGTATTATGATCATTAATCGTTTGCCAAAAGTTTTACAGTTCTTTCCCTTACTACTTATATTGTTATAATTATTTTAACCTAGTGCATGATGACCTATGATGATACATGATTGTATAACAGAAAATTACCATGTTCGTTCCGGAACGTCCTTTGGCAAAGCAATCAGGGTCCTTTGATCATCAGACATTTGGAGCTTCCGTCCTCTTCGAGATATTTTATATTTACTTACTGACGGTGTCGCAGTTGTCATGATTGGTATCAGATATAGAAATATTTATTTTTTACGATACAAGAAATATTCTTTTGCTAAAATGAAAAATATCAAAAATACAACCTTTCGAAATAATGGACGTCCACATGCATTGAATTGTCAGAAATTAAAAGAAAGTTGAATATTTTTTTATGCAATTGATATAATGTTAATGTCTATTGCTCATATATTTTACAATAAGTACTCTTTGTTCATACGATCCAAGAACTTCGAGATCGTTTCAAGAAGTCAGTATAATAAGCTGCCAACACCTTTTCATTGTGTTAATAAGTGCTCACTGATCTAGCTTAGTGGTCCTCTGCGTGGTGGGTAGGATTCACAGAGTGAGCAATGTTGGCTGGCTTGGAGTTTAGATTTGGAAATTGTGGGCGTCGTCGTCGTTTGGACTGAATCAAAAAAGGGGAGGACAAAATGGCCATTTTTGACACACAGCGAACCATGTCCATGTCCATATCTACAAGTGGAACTCTAAGTGTACGAAAAACCTATAGGTACAATGCGAGGTCAGCCTATAATGGAAATGTATGGCCCATGATTATGTGTAGCCGTGTGTACGTGAATCATAATTATGATTCATCATAAATGGCCATTTTAGCTCCCCAGCTGTAGTCTTTAACCGGCAATCTCTGCAACACTGCTGCCTGCAACGGAAGCATGCCAATAAATTCACATTATAGGAGCGAGAGGAGTAGCGAGAAGGAACTGTCCTTCTGTTAAAAATCTCAGCGTATTCAATGGTTCTGCGATGGTATGGAAATTTATCACTGTAGCTACATCCCTCTGAGACCTTGTCTCAAATAACATGCAATCAAATCGTCACTTTATTTTATTCTGTATGAGTTGGCGATCAAATCCTGTGATTTGGTCGAAGCGACCAAATTAAAGGACATTTCTATAATGTCAATGTCAATACGTTGCCTTGTTATACGCTATTCTGCAAGCGAAAAGGAAATAGAGTGCTAGTCGCGAACATGTGCTATCAGAATTGGTATGAGTGATATTGATATGATTGGTGATTCCTACTTATTTAGAATATTGATTCCATATTCAATTAACAAAAAGCTTGCAGCGGGTGTTTGCATGAGCTTTTGATTAAACAATTCGTCATGTATTATCTTACCTTATCTAAAAAATGATCCATTACGTTTATCAGCTTGGATTATTCACCTAGACAATATTTTAACATGTACCTATACATTATACTTAATTCCACATATATCATAAATTGTTATTTGTTTATATTCATTGAATCAAGTTGTAAATGAAAACAAAAAGTGGCCAGAAACAAAACTCAACCATAGACAATATTCAATGACAGTTTTTTGAAAAAGTGACAAAAACCGAGCGCAAATTACAAAAAATCACTGAATTATTTTAAAATCTTGAAAATATTTAAAGTGCCTAAGGATGAACATTTACATCAGTTAGAAAAGTGTACTTTATATCGAACGCTAAATAATGAGTGCATATTTTCTTTGTTTAGATTTTGTTAACGTTTGCTAATAATAATGTATACTTTGAAGGGTATCTTCCCCGAACCAAGTGAGTTCCGTTACATTCGATTCATAAACAATGCAATAAGCTGTTGTCATGGCCATCAGATTTATTTATTGTGACGTCGTAGCTGGGCCAAATAATGTTGATTGTGATAAAATAATCAGTGATTTTTACGAATAAATACAGAAGTCAAACTGTCATGGCTATTAGTCCATGGGACTGTCTCATCTAAAGATTGCTTGCCTGTTTTACAGTTTACTGAAGTTATTCCTTATCCATAGTGCGTGTTTTTCTTTAAATTTTTCATAATTAGGCGCCAATACAATGTATATCAGAAATTTACACAATAATTGCATCTTGATTATGTAGTAATACTAGCTTCTGCTCGCGACTTCGTCTGCTTGGAGGATTGGGTCCAACCGGGACAAAAAGTATCCTATATGTTAGTTCAGGTTAACTACCTGTCTCTGTGCCAAATTTTATCCAAATCCATTCAGCTGATTTTGTATGATTGATTAACAAGCATCCAAACATACAAACTTTCCAATTTATAATATTTGTAGAATACATTGTGCTGTGAATTATTTCTAAAAGGACTGCCTTTTTTAATATTTTCAGAGAAAGAACAAAAAAAGAACTTCATCAGAGAAAACATGAAACAGCTAAAATATATACAGAGCAAATCCCCTAAAGAACCTAAATACAATACGAAAAATGTCCACCCACCGCGGTTGACCAACCCCATCACAGCTGGGAGCTCCCTCAGCCAAGTTAAGTCATCACCTTCAAACAAAAGTGGGAAGGCTTCAATTAACGTTGCAAAAACCAGCTCTACAAATACTAGCAAAAAAATTACAGACATACAAATTAAAAAAGGTGACATGGCAGAGTTTCTTAAAAGAAAAGAGTTGAGGCAGTCAAAACCAGCAGAAGACTGTGTTGATTATGAAGTGAAGTCTACAGAGTCATCAGGACGCCTGCGAGATATTGGCTGCCAAACCATAGAGTCTAATCTTGCACAGAAATTAGCTGAAAGCGCCAAGTTAACAATGTTATATCCTAAGAAAGAGGGTGATGATGCTGAAGCTAAGATGAAGGCTAGCGGGGACACCGGGCACCACAGAAGTCCTCCTCCATCACAAACTCCGCGCAGGGCTGGTGATGATGTAATAGACGTGGAAAGAAACCGCAGCAGATTAAACTCTATTTTGGAAAGGAAAGATACCAAAGACCCTTATTTACCATCTGGTAAGAAAACAATTCTTTTGGATTGCAATAATTATTTCTACAGAACAATGTAGGTAATTATTCTTCTTCATTATAATATGCTCTGCACTGCACTGTTAATGAAGTTAAATACTAAAACCTAATGCACCCTCTTGAAGAAAATCTTACTAAGTGTAGGTACCTAGTAAAATAAATTATTTTCTTTTATTGTAAACGTAAAATGATTCACAAATTAAGTATACAAGTTAGAAAAAAGGTAAAAATTGTTAGTGAAATATTTAATCATCATATCATCTTTAAGTTATTTTTGCCACATAAATAAATAACTTATTACTTAATATTTCTTCAACCATTCAACATATTTTTTTTCATTTAAACATAATTTTATAATTTATATGACTGAAAATGAGCCATTATAAATGTTGCCAATGAAATAATCTCTAGGCCCACTCAGCAGATTGTTAGTGATTATTCTTGCTTCTTGAAGATGCTTGAAGACACCAATGACTATCCTGTCATCATTACATTGCTTTAATGTCATAATGATTTTATAGTCATTTGCTAAAAAATTTGGACCTTAAAAGTCCGGCGGACCGAATTTCCCTCATAAATGTAATAGGTACCAAAATAAAACTTTCGATTTGGTTCGAAACCCACCCATTGCACTGCCGACGTGTGTCGGCAGTGCAGTGGGTTCACCACTTGTAACACAAGCATTTAGCTTGGAACGAGGGGTTAAGAGTCCGGCGGACCGATTTTCTCTCACGAACGTAATACCGAAATAAATCGTAATCCAGACAATATTCTATCAAATTATGTTATCATTCGGATTTAGATACTGTTAATCTAGGTTCCTACGATCCTATTTCGTCCAAAATACTTTACTGGAAATAATTGTAAGCGAATGCAATTTTTGATAACTTTACCAAGTTTGGAACCATTTTCCGGTCTTTTAATTTCCGTGAAGTAGTAGCACACGAAATAGGATCGTAGGAACCTAGATTAACAGTATCTAAATCCGAATGATAACATAATTTGATAGAATATTGTCTGGATTACGATTTATTTCGGTACTACTAAAGTAAAGTATTCTTGTTAACCCCTCGTGCTAAACTAAATATGCTTGTGCTACGAGTGGGTTCACGTCGGTAGTGCAATGGGTGGGTTTAGAACCGGCAACCACATGATTGCAAGTCCGACACCCTATCCATTAGGCAAACGCCGCTTCAAGTTTAAAAAAGTTTAAAAGCATTTATTTCATTATTAAAAGTAGGTTCAAGTTTTGTTATAGTACTAATCGATCTAACATAGGAATCGTGATAATTCACGATCTATGATCGGTAGTTACCCAGGGCGAGGCGAAATTGCACGGAGCGAACCGAACTGCCCTTCGACACTATCGTCGTCGCTTAAACTTCGATCAACTTAGTGTAGTGTAGTGCCGGCATTAGGTTTACATTTCTTTCCCCTCAAATAGTAGGTATAGGTATATTTCTTATGTCACAAATATAGAACCTACTTTGTGTTTCCAGGTTACCAGAAGGGCGTGTTGCCTAAATACCTTCGCGAGCGCAAAGAGCAGGGGCCCAGGGATGCGGAGGGCGGCCGGACAGACGAAGACCACTCCGTGTGCCCGCCCGGACACGTCACACTACCGGACACCGAGCGAAAGGAAACGCTGCGGATGCTTAGGAATAGTCAGTATATCGTACTTTTCATTTGTTTCATAATAACTGTTGGACTGCTTTCACATTAGGTGGTTAATTCGCGCGGCTAAGCAGCGCGGCAGTCGCACTGCTTAGGAGCGCAACTGGTAGTTTGTTGAATCCTTAATTTTGCATTTGCTAGCCAAATTCTTTCTCCATGTTTCAGGTTTTGCAGAATTAGTAAGTGAACTGAACAAATTGCCAGTAAAAACAGACACACTGAAAATGCGAAATAGAAAAATGGAGCTAGAAAAGCAATTAGCAAAGCTTGAGGAAGGAATCAAAGTGTTTTCTAGACCCAAGGTCTTTGTAAAAATAGGGGAGTGAATGGCCAGTGCTGTTCAACCTTGCAACTTGTAAATTTGTGGTGTTCTCTAGGGCATTTTAGTGCAGTCAGATTTGTAAATAGGTAATAAACCAAGTTTGTGCCCCGGGGACGTAAATCTGCCAATCAATAAGTTGTTGTAATATTTTTTTAATTAAGAAAAAATTGATAGCAGTAGTATGTCTTATGTCTAGCACTAGTTTTATGTTGTTTGTTAATTGTGTGATAAAGCAAAATTATTACATCTACCTCTGAAAGTAGGAACATTCCTTTGTTAGAAATCGAATATTAGATGATGATGTATTTTAATGAAACCTTACATTTTCTAGTATTGATAGATCTGACTGCACAAGTCCAGTGACAGATTCCGTCCAAGTCTAATCTAAATTGTATGTCATTTCTGTTTCTTGTATGATGTCTCCAAATTATTGTGATATCGCTCATTAAGATAATCTGACGTTATCGTATGTTAGTATTAATTATATTATTGTATGTTATTCGTTGTTGTAACTAATATAATTAGATACCGTTTGTATGATTTACAGTGTTTCTATAACTTTTTATTTGTGTTTTTAGTCCATTTCTTTGACAAATGAAATAGGTTGTGGTTATAATAGAAATTTTATTTCTATAACTTGCGACAACTAGATGACATAATGCCATCGTTATTTGATTTATAAAATAAATTAATCTCTAAAGCTATTTTATGATTTTAAATCATTTCACAAACAGTAATCCATAACAGAAATAAATATCACATCTCATAAATATAAGTAATAGCCAAAAAATAGAAGACATGATCGTGCCACGCCAAACCGAACGGCACCTAATTTTGAGACAAATTATTGCAATCACATCAGTGGCTGGAAAAATTATGATTAAATTGTTACACAATTCTATTTCTTACCACATTTAGTTTTGATAATACTTTAGTCTTATAGTATGTTATGATTTAATCAAACAAAACTGCCTGCATATCCAGGTGGATATGCAACCAGATATTCGCGAACTACAAAGTTTCGGCTGACTATTCTAATCGCACGTTTTCCCTTCGCAGAGTATCAATTGATCGAATGTTGGGGCCCAATATTCGGAATTTATCTTTTGTTGCGTTAGTCCTACACCTAAATGTTATTTATCGTTTAGTAATACACTAATAGTAAAATCGTAAGATCATTGTGCGTCGTTGGATATCCCCGCAGTTTTCGCAATAGGCTGCTCGGCTCAAGTCGAGCGCGTGTATTGGCGAAGACTGATATTTGTCGCCCATACTATTATTATAAATGCGCATGTAACATTTACTAATTGTCTGTTACCTTAATTCTGTAGAATTTGTAAATAGATTCTGAGGACATCCTGAGGAAAGACATAAGCCACCTTATTTCAAAAAAGTAAATATTCCTTTTGGGATGCAAGTGAAACGGGTTACAGTCTGATACATTATTAGAAAAAAACATTAGTCAATAACTTGCAAATCTATTGTATAGTACACCCTTGATTAAACATGCTTAAATCAATAGATTCTAAGATCAGAGTGCAAAATTTAATTGTACTACTATAAATAATAATCTAATAATGTCTATCTAGTATTTTGATTTCCTAAAGTTTCTTAACATGTTGGAAGAGGTGTTCATTGAATAGGATGGGTCCCTTCCTATACCACTCCTCGTCATCCAAGCGCCAGTGGTAGAAGGAAAACTCAGGGAAGAAGAATCTTATCTCCCTTTCAGCTGAATCTTGTGAATCTGGAATGGGAAAAGGTATTTAACAGAACATGGAAATGCTGCTGGATCTAGCTTTGGCTGCATATTTAGCATAGTGGTTGAGGCAACCTCGCCACTGCCGTTGCACGGCGCGTCGGGTTCGATTCCCATCTGAGGCAAATATTTGTGTAATCAATAAATTATTTGTTTTGAATCTGATTGTACTCTGTATCAGTTATATATGTATGTTTGTATATTCTTCCGCGACACAAGGCTGGTGTGATTCATTTAAAAAATAAAAATATTACAATCACACCTGTACCTATTCGCCAAAAATACAAAGCAGAGAGAATACCAACCTACCTACTGATGTACACTAATAGAAAAATTCAAGTAAACTGCCCAACCATGGAATTAAACCCACGATGACTTTGGACAGCTATAAGTTCATGATCAACTGGTTTCTTACTACATTTTTTGAAGTTTGTAGCTTTATCAGTTCCAGTTGTTATTAAAACATGTCCCTGACAAGGCTTATTTCCAAAAGCTCAACCATTCTGCCAATCAGGCAGACAACCAATTCAGACGGAAATGTTGAATTATTATGATTTCAGTCTTGCAATTACTATGTACGATTTTACCTGAGCCATGTGCCACATTTCTAGTGTCAGAGATTCCAAACATGCCACGCAAACAATATGGCTCTTGGAATTGTCCTTTGTAAACACTGGTTGGGCCGAGGAGCTGCCTCCACAGCTGGATGGCATTGACATGCCCCAGCACATGCAAGTCTATGCAGCCACTGGAAAAAATTTAGTAGTCTTCATATCTAACTTCAATGGTTTAGTCGCCAAAAAGTCCACTAAAAATTTGTAAGGCCTATTGGTAACAGAAGCATGAGATAGGTAACATGTTATTCACAAGACTAATGTACAGACAACAAAATAAGTATACTGGCAGTGAACTTCATCTACATCATAACAAAGATTGCCTCATAATTATATTATGTACAATAACTCCTTTGTTGACTGTACCTACAGGTGGCCAATTTAGATTATTGGTCAAATATTCCATAAAGCTCAACATATCATAAAAAAATATGAATTACTTTTGTCTTTAACCCCTATTAGATACACTTAAACACACAGGCAAACTGGGTGTACATTAGTACATCTCTGCTTAACCCTTCAGGAAATACAACTGTGTGTTAAGTTCTTGTGGTCATAAGGAAGATTATATTTATTACAACAAATAGATTTAGAGATGATACAAGGTCGGTCAATGTTTTTAGATTATAAAACTTGCCTTCTTAGCCTTACCTAGTCATAAATGTAGTCAATCGGTTAAAAAAGAACTTTCCTACATGTTCTTGATAAAATCTGCATGCAGTATCAGTGTCTAAAGTAACCCTTTTTGTTTTTAAAACAACAAACTTATTTTTTAAAACATTTCTGATGAAAGATCGCACAACCGGGTTCTTTACGGCATGTGGTTTTATTATAGCTAATGTTAGTTCCAGCTTCTGCATTGTGAAAATATTTCTATTTTCTAATTTCTGTCATATCTTCCAAAATTGTTACAAATTGATTCAGAGTTTACTCGTACGTATTTTTCTTCCGTCTGGTCTTGCCTTACTTTTTTCCTACGACTTTTACATTCTGAATTTCCAAATACGCTGACAATATTTACGAAACAACCCCACAATAATTAATTATTTAAATAACTAAAGTATGTATTGTTTAAAAATAATATATTTGAAATTGTGTAGGTATTTGAATCTGACTGAAAATATTACTATCTCCTTTGAAGAAAAGTGTGAAAACCACAGTGAAAACCAAAGAGTTAGTACTATTAGATCAAATAAGCGGTCAAGCGTAAGCGTACCACGACTAAAAAAAATGTATACAGTGGGAAAGGGAAAACAGGGGAAAACTTGAGGGAACTGAAAAGTGAAAAGTGAAGAGTCAATGTCAATGATTTTGAATCACAGCACAGACTGCTAAATTTCCTATATCCTTTATTAATATTACTATACTCTGTGCTATTGTAGTACTAAAGCCTGGCCCTTTTAAGGCGGATCGTTCACCTGAGTCTGCGAAATTCAAATTTCTAGTGATTTTTCGTAGTTTGTAGGTCTATAACAAGATCTAGATTCATGGCAGTAGTAATCGCGACTTTAAGTATACAAAATTCACAACTGAGAACTAAAACCTTTACTTATAAATCCATAACAAGCCAAAAACTTGCCAAAACTGTGTCAATGGTCAAAATTGACACTACACTACTTTTAGCTACAATAATGATTTTGAAGCAATGATTTTAGTTAATCGTTGTGGATTTTGTATAATATCGCAATTAGTATTGCCATGAATGTAGAACTTATTAGACCTACAAATTGCGAAAAGTCACTTGAAATTTGAATTTGGCGGGCTCAGATGAACGATCCGCCTTAAAATAAAGATATGGCACAAAGGCCTCAGTAGCAATGCCAAAAATGCTAAAATATTACAAAAAAAAAGCCTGGCCCTGATTATTTGTGGTCACAGACTATTATGATGTTTGTGGTCATTAAGGCAGCATGGTCTTTGACCTTAGCCTGTTCCGTAAGGAACGAAAAAAAAATGTTTGTGGACTGTGGTCATCACTGACAGACAGACTGACAGCAAAGAGTACTGACTCTTTGGAGGAAAAGTGACAGTCTGACCCAAAGTCACAACAATAACATTCTAGGTTATCTTTATTAATTATTACAATTATTATTTTGAATAAAAGCCAACTAATATGCCTGAAATGGAAATCAAAAGAAAAGCGGATGACTTATCTGTAGTTCCAGCCAAACGAACTCGCCATGAAATATCCGTAGTTGGTACCAGAGAAAAAGCAGTGGTAACTTCATCGGTAAGTTGTGTCGGGCTTATATCTTTCTTTATTACAGGTTTTTTTTTTAAATAAAATTAATATTTTTTACCTGATAAACTTTCCAGGTACCGAGGACATCTAACCTGTATGCGCCTATAATGTTATTAGAAGGGCATCAGGGGGAGATCTTCACGTCTAAATTTCACCCTGAGGGTAAACATTTGGCTTCAGGCGGTTTCGACAGACAGATATGTAAGTAGTAAGATTATATTAATTAGCGGTAGAGTATAGCAGTGATCCCTAACAACGAGTGGCAATCACAATAATTTTTACCAGAAATAAAGTATATTTAGGTCTGAGAAGGAAAATAAACATTATTTTAGAAAAATTAAAAATGAAATTTTATATGCCACTATTGTGACTACGCTGCACTGACTTATTGTGTGCTTAGTGTTAGGCATTTTGATGCTGAAAACAGTATTTTGTATACTTTATTTTTGTTCAACAGTAAAAAGTATAATTTAGGGAAAAACAGTAAAATACTGTTTTTAACAGTATCATTGTCAACCCTAGATTGCAGTGATACTATAGCCGCAAAATAATAATATGTACTTAAGTACCTAGGTATTTCTGTAGACTTTTTAATCTTTTTTTGGGCCTGAAATCACTGATTTAATGGATAAAATTAAAATCGATCTGCTCAGAGAAGCGCCTACAGCCAGAAAACAAAAATGTATTGAAAAAGAAATATAGCATAGACTATCCTGCATTAAAAAAGTTGACTTGAAATTCTTTTCTAACATTCAAATGAAGTCTATGATGAATCTTTTTGTTTTTACAGTCCTATGGAATGTGTATGGTCAATGTGAGAATGTAATGGTGATGAAAGGGCATACCGGTGCCGTGATGGAGCTATGCTTCTCTCCGGATGGAGCCCACCTGTACTCTTGTGCTACAGACAACACAGTGGCCGTGTGGGATGTACCAACAGGTACAAGGATCAAGAAACTCAAAGGACATGCTAGTTTTGTTAATTCTGTCTCAGGTTAGTTATTTTATTTTTTTTACTTGTCAAATATAACTAATTTATTTTTTATTTAAAAATAACTTTAAGTTGCAAGTTTAATATTACCCTTAAGAAATCTCAAAGAGAGTTCTGATAGCCATAACAAATTAATAATGCCATAAGATTGAATAGAATAAATAATATATTACTGTTTACCTACTTATATTCTTCCACAAGGGAAGTGATCTGATCCATCACTTTATAGAGCAACATGTTCAAACTCAAACTCAAACTCAAATTTTTTATTTCAATTAGACCATATACAGGTACTTTTGAAATGTCAAAACTACATGCACGGTTCCAAATAGTAGGTCTTATGGAGAAGAGCCGGCAAGAAACTCCATAGATACTCTTTTAAATAAATAATTGATGTTTACATATTTTTTATTCTATCAATGTGAGTATTGTGGAGTTTGATGTGAGTGATAAAAGTAGGTTACCCTCCAAAAGATAACATAACTGAATCCGGATTGACATGGCATGTAAGAGTTGACCAGTCCCGACAGACAGCACCCGTTCACGAGCATGACGTGTGTATCAGCGTTGTTCGACTCAACCAAGTTGTAGGGAATAAAACAACCCGACACACAACGCCACCATCAGCAGGACATTTAAGTGAGCATGACAGGCTCTAACTGCCAGAAAATCGAAAGACTTATCATAGGTTTTGTGATCGTAACATCAGTTTAAACAATACTCACACTGTTCAACTGTGAATATGTTTTCCCCATAAAGGTTCATCATTATGATCATTCACTCTCTCTTAGTAAAGTTCTCCTTTTGGTCACTGTCATCCTTGGACCAGAGATGTTTATCTTTAGTACCTACTTGCATGCAATTTAACATTAACCATCAACAAAAACCATCACACTTATATTCCCTGAGTATAAAGTGCCGGGGTTAGGCAGAGGTGTACTGAAGTTAGCTGTTTGTCAGTTTTTGGTTGCGCAGTACACAATTTTTTACGTAAACAATCCACTGCGCATTAAAATGGCGAACTTCACTCCGGCCAACTTATGCCGCGCGTACTGTACTACTGTGTACTCCCAACAAATCACCAATTCAATATGTTTTAAGTAATGGAATAGGGGGTGAGCCTATTACTACTCCATCGCAAATAGGGACAAATTCAATGTTTGAGCTGCTACAGAGAATTTCATAGAAAATCTCGATAAAATTGCTCAATCTGGGAATCAAAACCAGGACCTCTAAGTCATCAGGTTGCTTGCCGCCACTAAACTGATCAAGCAGTTAGGTAACATCTAAAAGTCACAATCTCATATAATTAACTAATATTTACAGGTGCACGAAGAGGTCCAGAATTACTAGTGTCAGCATCTGACGATAATACAATAAAACTATGGGATGCCAGAAAGCGTAACCCGATAGCATCCTTTGACAGTGGATTCCCAGTCACATCTGTCCTGTTCAATGATACAGCAGAGAAGATCATCTCAGGAGGCATTGATAATGTTGTCAAAGTGTGGGACATCAGAAATAATCAGATTGCATACAAAATTAAGGGCCACACAGATACTATAACTGGTAAGGATTGTAACTGAATTATATTTTATAGCCCAACAAATAGAATATTGTAAAGAAACTTTTGTAGTAGTTACTTTTTATTATTAGGTTTGAATGCTGCCTGGGATCGAACTTATCTGTCACTGAAATTTATATATTGTATGCCTTTATGTAATTATACTTACCAAGGAATATTATTGAAAAACCACCGTTGAACTCTTGAGTGACAATAAAATTTACCCTCTAATTTGTTCCAGGCATGGCTTTGTCTTATGATGGGTCCTACCTGCTCTCAAACTCAATGGACAACACATTGCGGATATGGGACGTGCGCCCATTCGCGCCTTCGGAACGCTGCGTGAAGCTCATGTCTGGTCATCAGCACAACTTTGAGAAGAACCTGCTGCGATGTGCATGGTCACATGACGGGTCTAAGGTGCTTATCCATACTTCTGTAATTAATATTTTAAAGAGGTATTTTTGTTAGATCATATGTAGGATTAATCTCTGGAACAAATTATCCGATTCTGAAAAATTGATCACTGATCGATAACTACACTATCCCTGAGTAACGTGCTAGTTATATTTTGAGAACATCAAAGTGAATCAAGTTATTTCAAGATGAAGTTTATTTATGTAGGTGATACACCTCCACGGTATGTATTTGTTTTCAGGTCTACCCTAATAAAGTGGACATGACACTTTATTAGGGTAGACCGAAGGGGGAGGCGCCGAAGTTTGGTTTTGAGACTTGTTAGGCACAGAAGTCCTCAGAGACCAAAACTCCAGGCTGAAACTGTAGTTTTATTCAGACCCTAGAATCATATAAGAAATCCTTCATAATAGAAATCATATAAGTACCAACTTTCAGTTTTAAATAGTTTTACTTTTCCTTGTATCAGGTGGGGGCTGGCTCATCAGATCGTTTTCTATACATATGGGACACGACATCTCGCCGTGTGCTGTACAAGTTACCGGGACATAATGGCTCAGTAAACGACGTCGATTTCCATCGGACGGAGCCCATCGTGCTGTCCGCCTCTAGTGATAAGCAACTCTACCTCGGAGAAATTGATAATTAACTTAGTGATGTGTGGACAATGTTAGTAAAATTAAATTACTGACATAATATTAATGTTATTGAAGATTTCACCCAAAAGAAACTTAGGATTATAATAAACGGTTTTAAAATCGATAAAATAATGATATTATGATAATCAAAAAAAAAATCCAATAAGAAATATGAAAATAGTGTAAAAATTACTGAATGATTTTTTGAAGGAGCGAAAAGAATTTGAACTTAAATTAGGAAATATTGTAAAATAGACAGGTGGAATTTATTTTAAAGAAAATGCAATAACATCTATTTAGTTCGTCTTTTATTAATTAAACCAAATTATCACAGATTTATGATAAGTTTATTGCTTTTTCGAATAATAATTTATATTCATGTTAACAAAATATAAAACTTAATGGCGAGTGGGGCGCTGTGGCTGAGCAATCGGATTCTCCGGTACAGGTCACAGGTTTCATTTGCGAGAAGAAAATTTGTTCTGTCCACGAAAGCAATGGTAATGTTGCCAAAAGTTTACGATTTCTATAGTACTTTGTTGGTGTCTATCATCGACAAGTCTTACTTTTATAGTTTTATTTTAATTTCTCATATTGTGACAATGGATGACTGCGAGATGATGATAGAGGCGTTTGTCGAATGAACTATTGAGTCGGAAAGTTTTTCATAAGTCCAATATTAAATGGTACCTACTCGTAAACTGATAGCAGTCAATCCATATCGTTAATACTACCGTCTATCTTAAAATCTCGTGCATGTTTCATCTTGATACGCCGCCTAGAATCGCACTTATAGTTTGTTTATCTTTTTGAGACGTGAGTGAAACTGCAGGCAACAGCTAGTCAATAATAAACCTCCACTACAAGATGCTAGAAACCAGAAAGGTTAAGAAATTTCATGACATAAATAGTAATTGGTAATTTTGTCAGTTAAAATTTTAAATGAAGGAAATTTCCTTCCTCATAAATGAACTGAAACTGGACAAATTTTGTTCAGAAAAAATGTAGGTTATAAAATAATGTAGTCTTACAATTTTGTAATGCCTGTCTATAAAATGTTTCATATTACAAATATATTCCTTCCTAAAATTAAACTCCATTAGAACCATAAATATTATTAACTATTAACTATAAAAAACAGTCACGTCGGATTTAATTCTATAAACCATTAAACCTGCATAATAATTATTAGCTTAAAAAGTTAACAACTTATTACAAAACAACAGATAACTTTAAATTGTAGTCATAAAACAAAAAAAAACAGATTCTATCTAGACAGCACTATACAATATTTTCTATTATGTAGTCGGTTGATCCAATTATCAATTTTATTTTTATTTATGTAGTTAATCTGGGCTGACAGATTAAACAATCAGAAGCTGATTCTAACGATAATATTGCCAGTCTAATATTTAATTCACAATTAGGTCAGAATGTATTTAACCCAATTTATAATTTTCATAAAACTTTATTTATTACTATTGAAAGCATCAACCGTATCTTAAATTTGTTGCTTTCTAATTAAAATATGATGATCTTGTAGAAGCAGTACATAACTCATATGGTGGGGGAAGTTCAGGAATGAAACCTAATTCAAAACTATCGCTTTTGTAGGCCTCAAGGTCTATGTCACTCAAGTCTTCCATCTTGCTGTACACAGTGGGATCAGCCTCCATTTGCACTTTGTTGACTGCTTGCCCAAAAACAGATGATGGATTCTGAGCAGTCTTAAAAACATTCCCTTGATTAAAAGGAGAAGTATTCTGATTCTCATCTTGAGCAAAAACATTTTGGTTTGCTGCTGCAAATATGTTGGATGGACTATGGTTTTGGTTCATTGTGTTGTAGTTACCATGAACTGCTGTCGCAAAGATTGATTTTGGGTCTGGATTTTGATTTTGTTGAGCAAATATGTGTCCAGGTGATTGACTTGGGCCAAAAACATTTTGGTTAGTGGCTTGTGAGAATATTTGCTTTGCAGGATCTGATGCTGCAGTATTAAATATACTGTTTTGACCTTGACTGAATATTGATTGAGCATTATTTGCATTTGGACTTGTTAATGGAGAGGTCTGAACAGCACTACGAAATATAGAAGATGCAGCATTGTTAGAATTACTGAATGCATTTTGTTGGACATTATTTTGTCCCATATTTGAGAATGGTGAGGAAACAATTTCTCCTTTGTATAGACTCCTTAATACTTTGATGATATTCACATTTGGTTGCATAAGTTGTTCATGTTTTAATCTCGATTCCTTAAACATATTGTTCATGTATGTCACCTGTGAATAATAGAAAATATTTGTTTTTTATATAAACAAAAATTTTCATGCAATTTTTCCATTTGCCTACTACAACAGTGCCCGGTTGCTAACCTCTCAAGCGCATTAAACTGTCAATGTCCATATTATAGACACAATGTAAAATCTACTGTCTTGGTCTCCAGGGAAAAGTATGGGTGTTGCCATATTAGGGACTAACTTCATTTATTCAACTCCATTCGCGTTTCGGTGAATGATTTTAGTCACACTTATACTTAGTTCTGCTACTATCAGCTGCGCTGATTCAGCACCGTATACAGTCCTGTTCCACCACATTTGGACTGTTCCTAACTCCTCGTCGACAAGTTGTGACCACATACACGCGGAACAGGGCTGAACGCAGAGAAACAGCGCTGAACTCTATCTATAGCATTCACATGATAAAACCACATTTGTCCTCATTTTATACCTGTTTGTCACGAAAACTGAATAGATGCGGAAAGCTAAACAGATGTGTACGCATCTCCATACAAAAACTTTGTTTTCTATGGACAAAAGCTGAACAGAGCTTAATAAGAGTGGTTAGTGCCTTAATAGAATGTAAAATGTCAGTATTAATTTTATTTGCTGATATATTTTATGTAACCCCACACACCTTATATAGTATGAAAAACAAAACAAGACACACATTTAAAATTGAAAGTCAGAGGCGCTGATGCAATATTCAAATAATTAGGTAGGTATATTTCTACTGGATATTAAATTTATTAAAGTAAGATCTCATAATAATGTCTACTCACAGCTTGCTCAATATTATTACTACTTCTAGCTTCATATATGAACAGTCTAGCTTCCTCTGGTGATAAATCCAAGATTCCTGGAAATATTGGCTTTTCTTTGAATGGCGCGTAACATGAGAGTATCCACTGTCCTCCTCGGAGAACTGCTTGTATATCCGACTGTACTTGGTTTACTAGCTGCTCATCAGTGACTATGGAGGGCTGTTGTGGAGTTGGTACCGATTGGGTGGGTTGACTTGGTGGATTTGCTGTAATATAAAATCATTAAGATGATCCTGTGACAGCCATAATCTTATAAAGGTTTGTGCCAGAGCAATGAAGAAATTTTTCTTAATGTATGAAATCATGATGCCGATTGAAAACTCCTATTATCGACCAACTACAAGACTTGTCACTTCGTAGATATCCTATTAGGTTTGTTTAATCCTTTCCGTTACAAGACATCAGATGGTAATGCAAAAAAAAATCTGAATAATCATTTGGATTGGATTTAAACATGAAACTTACCATAATACGTATATTTAGAGCCATAAATATGTTCATATCTACAAGACTTTCCAAAACGACAGTTCCCTTGCTGAAAATATTTGCAAACAACCATTTTAACGAGCTAAATTCGAAATTTTATACGAAAATAAACATTTGTGTTTGTGATGATGTGACTTGACAGTTTGACACTATGACAGTTGAGTACTTTTTTTTTAATCCCCTCATGAGATATTTTTTTTTTTTAATATTTTGGCATGGCTACTGAGGCCTTGGTGCCAGCTCATGGGATATGGCGCCACCACTGTTGCCAGACGTTTTGAACGAGCGATCGTAGGATGGGTAAATAACAACTCGTATTCCCTAAGAAGTTCATGAAAATAAAAAAGTATTTACGAGAAAAATCGTCACAACATCCAAAGCGTTCTATGTGTTTTGCTAATAGTGTAGCGTTCGATCTCAACGCTGAGCCTATTTCGGATTTTCGTTTTAATTAGAGTTACTAGACAGAAGCATCATTCACAATCAGCATTAGAGTGAGGAAGGCATAGTAAATCGAGTCGAGAAATTTTGCAATACCTATTATTAAAGTCGTCAAAAGAACCTATTTCTGCCTAAACTTCGTCTGGCGTCCGATGTTTAGAAAATAGGAAATAGTCGTCGAATTACGTACGATTTTTAACTTTCGGTCGTATATGCATGAAACTCGTAAAAAATCATAGGAATACGATTTAAATCGTACATCTGGCAATCCTGGGCGCCACACTTTTTGTGTATTTGCCGGTGTAAAGTATAATTATGGAGTAAATAAGTAATATGTATTAGTTCCCGTCATGAGATTATATTAAATAGCGCCACACTTTTTGTGTTTGCCAGTGTCAAGTATACAGAATAATGCCCAGTAAAACAGTGGAAATTTCACTAAGCTTCGATGAAGTTTAGGAGTGAACACAAAAGTCACGATATTCAATTTAATATCATTTGCCTACACTCGCACACGTTCACGAACACTTAATGATAATGGTTAACTATCCACTATAATTACACATTAAACTTCGGAGAAACAAGTTTTGGAAAATAATTTAGAACCGACAAAGTACACTTTACATATTCCCGCCTAAACTACAGACTCCAGTTGAGTACCTTGTCGAATTGTGGATTGCGGATGTAGGTCATTGTAAAGAACCCTTTAAATATTATTATGGCTATATCATTGCCTCAGATCATGGCAGAACAAGAGCTATAGATTGACATTGACACATAGCTTGATATATAAGCACCTCAGTATGCACCAAGCACCAAGTCACCCACTTATCTAAGCCATTCCCGAAAATGGCTCGCAGTGACGTCACGAAACATATTAATCTCTTTTTTTATTCGTAATAGGCTTACGCTTGACCACCAGTTCGCCTGCTGATGTTAAGCGATACTGCGATCTACGATGGAGCGCGCTTGCCTAGAAAAAAACGATTCACTCGTGATTTAAAGACACCCAGATTATATCTAGCAGGGAAGAGCCATTCGGGAAGTGCATTCCACATTACAGCGGTATGCTTGATAAAGTGAACTTAAACTTGAAATAAATGAATTTTGAATTTTGAAAAGCGTTTCGTTCGGGTTTTCGGAATGTCCACCATGAATCGATGTCGCTTTTTCGTGCTTCTGGTCGTCCGATAGTAGAAAGGGCCAGGGGGAATAAGATTATGGAGATCTGATGCACACTGTCCGAAATGTATCCGTTAAAAAACCGATATGCTAGCAACTTTGCGTGGCGATGTTCCAGACTTTGGAGTTTAGCCCGGACAAGGGAGTCGTTGCCAATGAGCTTCTTGGCGCGTTTCTCGACGGATTCCAACGCCTCGAGCTGGTACTTAGCCGATCTATCCCAAAAGTGCGAACAGTACTCCATGCACGACCGAACATGTGCTTTAAACAATGTGAGCAATTGTTCCGGCGTGAAGTAACGACGCACCTTCGAGAGGATACCCAGCTTTTTGGCAGTTATTTGAGCCTTGGATCTATGTAGGAGCCTAAGTTGAGGGTTGACGTCAGAGTAACGCCCAAGAATTCAAGGTGGTCAGTTATCGGCACAGATACATCTGGGAAAGTAGGAGCCAGTTGGCATGGGCTCTTTTTGGCGGAAGACAGACACGCCTGGGTTTTGGCAGCGTTGAATTCGAACAGGTTGGCATCGCCCCATTTCACGATCAGTGTTGCCGTTGATTAACAGCTTCCATACCAATAAGGAAATTTTTGATTCATGCTTAATGTAAAATAAATTCCTTACTAGCCCAACTATTTTTGTCTCGCGTCATTCGTCTATTTGGCTAAAAAAGTAAACTGTATAAAATTACTAATTGAAAATTCCACTAACAAAGAAGCAAGATAATGAAAATATGCATCTTTCTCGGCTAATTTATTTGCATATAGTGGTATCATTTCAAACAATGACGTTGCCGCGTTCCATCCCCGTGACCGTGTCACCGGAATCCGTCCGTCCTAACTCTGTGGAGTTACATAATACCAGAGGAAAGACCAGCGTTGCCAGAATGTTACTTTTGTAACATTTTACGTTATTCATGACCCTCTCATGTTACCTGCATGTTACACGACTACAAATGTTACTTTTACGTTACTTTAAAGATTTAATAAAAAATAGGTATTAAAATATTTTCCAGTAACCAAAAAATAGTCGTAATACGCAACGCATGTAAGAATGTTTCGTTAGTCGTGTTGGCGCACTTGATTTTATGAACTTCGTTAGTTCGTTTTAGCGCATATTCATTCACTGGAGTCTATTTTTAATTCTCCCATCCCGCTTCCTTATGGCCAATCCCTATGTAGCGACATCTACCGCGCTACATACAAACTGGACAAGTCCTGAATCGCGCAAGTGAAGTTTGCATCGCAACCTGCATATATACAACCGCCCGACATTAACCGTCGGGCCGTGGCCCGCCAGGCAAAACACCCGCCTGGTCGGAGGATCCTCCCTTTGGTGTGAGGGGCAACATACTTCGCCCCTCCACACCTATAACAAATCTATCGATACAGTTACCTTACTTGTATGAACCTTATGTCAAAATCCTATCTCTAGTACGCAATTCTATCAACGGATTTAAAGGGACTGGCCATTAGCCGAGCGAGCGAGCGTCAGTGGCGTCAGATTTTTCGTTTTTTCAGGATCATCAGTCAATTATTCGTACAACTATTATTTTAATTCTTTCGATGCTTAACTAATAGCACTGAAAGCCTTTCTATTTTTTGTGTAATAAAGTGCTTTTATAGTATTATAGTCATGTCCACATAAAATTAGGTAATGTTACTTTTTTGGTAAAAATGTTACTTTTTGAGTGGGGTAACATGGGTCAGCATGTTATATTTATCTGTCACTGGCAACATTGAGAAAGACGAACATTCTATGGTTCATAGAGAAATGTAGATATCAGTGGTCAAAACTTATTAAATTAGTGGCGCCTCAGTAGCAATGGGGTAATAGTGTTACTAAAATCCAAAAATATTCATACAACAGATTTTATTAGAAATTAATTCCTATAGTGCAGATTGGGTCCAAATAGCAAAAGATCGTGATAGATGGCGACATAGGAGGGTGGCCTTTGCCCAGCAGTAGGACACACCAGGCTAATTGTAGTCATAGTCATTAGAAATAAATGGAGAAGTTTCCATTTTTTTTCATGATTATTATTTGAGTGATATTTTTTTGGTCTGACTATTTCGGTTAGGTAAAATGACATCACATTCGAGTATCATGCAATTAAAATCATAACGTTTCATAAACGCTTGTAAAAGCTTATTTGAAATAAAAACATTTGATTTGAGTGAGAGACCGCAATCGTTGTGCGTTAAAATATTTAAACTAAAATAATTAATTTCTCAGTAATTTATTGATGGAATAATATTTTTGTCATAATAGAATTTAGTAAATTGGAAGTTGTCTGTGGTAAGTACAGTCAACATCACATCATTGTATCCAAAACTGTCAAAATACTTCAATCGATTTTCAATTTAATCTCCAAATAATAGAGTTTATAATAACCATTGCGGAAATTTGTCAGTTTGTAGTAACTTGATGTGCTGGCAAAGGTTCTTGTGTGGTATCCGGATAGAGATGTTTTCAGAAAAAAAAACATTGTTTCTAACCTCTTCTTCTTCTATTTTCTTTGTGGCAATTAAGTCGGTGGCGACTATTTTGCCAATGTCAAGTTATTTGTGTTGGACATTCGGCAGTCTTCACTGCCGAATGTCCAACACAAATAACCTGCCGTAACAACTTTGTGAATTGTGGTTTAGCACAGATTAAAATAAAAGAAGCGCGACGAGTTATATTAGTACTAAAACATTGATTAAAGTCGATTAGTATTAGTATTGATTGCAACATAAACATCATCAGCCACAGTGGCTGACATCAGCTAGAATAAAATATAATTTAAATAGTTAGGCAAAAGTAACACACTACATTTTAATGTTATTAACATTTAAAAATTGTGTTAAAATTTGGATTAAATATGGGGAAAGATGGGTTAACAGGGTATGAAAGTTAATGGGAAGAGGAAGTTTTATTTTGGGCAGCATTGAATATAAATTAATTGAATTTGAATATAAAAAAAAAAAAAAATGTGGTCAAGGGTTCCTTCATCTATACCACATTCGCACAGAGTAGAGATGGGCTTAAACGTTAAAAAAAATAACACTGCTAAATGCTCATGCTAATAATAATCAACACTTACATTTAACAGCTATTTTTAGCAACTGCTAAATTTCAACACATACAGATTGTTAACATTGTTAAGTTAGACCCCCTAAAACGAAAACACTTACATTTAATAGCTATTTTTAGCAACTGCTTAATTTAGAAGAGAATTTGCGAAGATCGTACAAACAAAGTAGGTACGTATTTAAACTTAAGAAGATCAGTCTTTATTTAACACTAAGTAGCTATAATATTCATCTCCGAATCCGACCGCAGTTAAATATATCAACTCGAATAAAAAACAAACCAATCTGTTGAATTTGTCAGACTGAACACAAAATTAACAGTTGCTAAATGCTAAGTACTTAATGAAAAAAAAAATGCAATTGAGACGGAACATCATAGTGTCTTTTCTTTCATTTTTGCTGGGTACGTTTTGTTCATAGTATAAAGCGAGACAAACATAGATCCGTCCGTTCAGTCTGTTGCCTATTGTGTGTCTGTCTTAGAAAGAAAGAAACAACGGCACTGCCCGCGCGCGTCTTCTGCCACGGATAGCCTTTTTTTTTTCGGGTGGGGAAATGCTCCTTATGCACGCCGCCCCGCTTCGGGGATGCGGGACGGTTGTGCCGGGCTCTCCGGCCAGGTGGCCAGCATATCGACTAAAACCACCACCACTGCCACCCTCCGCATAGTAGTGGGATCACGGGAATCGCTCTCGCATGCTCCGCGATCCCACCGCGGACGTCCAATATTGGACCCTCCTCTAGGGCGACTGACGACCCCGAGTCCGCCGCCCAAAACCCTCCCTGCGGCGGGACAGATATGTAGCCCCACCGCCGTCCACACATTGCCCGCAGAGGGTAGGGAGAGCGGCGCATCGTACCGACACTCCTCCCCCCCTGCGGCCCCACTGTGTCCGCAGTCTTACGGCTGCGACCCCGCCGAGGCCGCGGAAGGCAGGGAGAGCGGCGCACCGTAATACTCCTCCTCCTCCTCTCCCGCCGCGGCCTCTCAACCTTCAGCCGCAGTGTCGCCCACACAACACCGCGGCCCGCCTCAGTTGCGGTGCCTCCCATACGACACCGTAACCTATGCTGCACCAATGCAGGCTTCCTGGGCAAAGCCCGCAAGAGCAGCCCCTCCCTGGGGTTCTACTTAGCTTCGCCGTGGGCCACCATCCACGGTTACTAAGCCCCCGGCCGCGACAATGCGAGAACCCCTTTGGGGGGGGGGGCACGGATAGCCTGTTCCAACTTTCATCATTATTTTGTGACTGCTAAATTTAACACCTATCTTATAAATTAATTAACAGGTGTTGACACTAAAAAAATTTAACACTGCTAATTTAGCAGCATATTATATTTAGACCCATCTCTACCTCAGGAAAACAGAGACCAACAAAATAGAGGTTTGCACCGGAGCGAAATTCACCGGTGATTGGGCATTCTCCGGAGATTCACCGGTGATCACCGGAGAATAAAGCCATTATTAATTTCTTATAAATGAGAACTAATATTGCGCTTTAACGCGTGATTCTAATTCGCTTGAACTTATAAAAAAGATGAACAATTGGACAATCATTGATATACTCAATTATGACGTCATGAAGTGCCTGAGTTATGATCGTTTTTTTACATGAAAGAGTTATGTAGCTCCTCAATGTAGCTCTCAGAGGAAAGGTGTAGCTCAATCAAATGACTTGACAGCGCGATTCTTCAAGATAAAGGATGACTGCATCTTCAGATGAAGAACAGGAAGATTCGAGTTTTACAAATATATCAATAAAGCAACATACACCACTTGTAACAAGAAATGAGACAGGAACTCAAACTGAAAATGAAAAAAATATGCATGCTCATTGCAACTAATTATTTGGAAAGCAGTAGCAAGTGAAATGAATCATATAAACGGCCAAGAGCGCTTTGAGTTAGTGGCCGAAATAATAAATCTCATTCGAAAGGAGCAAATTAGTAAATAGTTGTACCTAAGGCAGTTGTTCCACGCGAGGAAACGACTAACTCTCGGCTATTTTCTCGCTCAAGAAACGTACAATAGAGTCAATAGATATAGATTCCGTGTAAATAAAAGAGATGCTAATATTAATAGTTAATCGCTGACTGTTTACACTGCCGGCGAGGACTCGCTCCACTAGTTTGTCGCTGAGCGACAAGAGTTATCAAAGATAATACTCGGTCAGCGATGCTCGCTAGGCAGTCAGAACTCACGCTGAGAGTTATAGTTGTTTATATGAATTCAGTTTTATGTCCCAAAGTTAGGGATATTATCTTTCTCCTTGGGAACACGTATATCGGTTTGCGCAGAATTGCCGCGTGAGCGAGTAGTGCGAGTAATCGCCCGTCGCACTCGCACACTCGCTTATGGCACTTGTCCCACCGCCGACGATGAACGAGAAGCGAGTAGAGCTAGAAACTAGAAACAAGTTGGCGAGCAGCGGGAAGCGAGTCTGTAGTTCCGATAGTTTTATCGCTGATCTATAGGCAGTAGAAGCTCTAGTTTCTAGCTCTACTGGCTTCTCGTTCATCGTCGGCGGTGGGACAAGTGCCTAATAAATTTTGTTAAATACTAAATATTATTGATTAATAAATATTCCTTTCATTATTGTAGTATTTATTACATTAAAATATTCTATTTCTATGTAATACGATCACCGGAGGTTAACCGGTTAATAACCGATTGATTCAATCGAGTACTTTTACCGGTGATTCTCCGGTCCTCACTGCTCCGGTGCAATGCAAACCTCTATAACAAAATCAAAACAAAGTTCAAACGCATCGAATCTGTGATTTGTTTAATTTGTGTTGTAAATCAATGACATATTATTTAAATAGTTCAAATATCATTGTGTAAAATCGAAAACTTTAGAATCTGCAGTAAAGTATTATATTAATTAGAACTTTAGTATTTGTCTTACTTGCTCGAATTTTTAAGTTTGACGAGGTTAATTCTTATAAGATTTATCAGCAGGAGCTTAATTTGCTATTATGAAAACGAAACTTTGATATGCTATTCGTTCCAAAGATACTATGGTTAGTTAACTATATTATAAAAAATATGCATGATGTTCTTATCTCATTGTATTACTTTAGGTACTCATTATAATTAAGATAATTTGTATCTTCGTTTCACCTATCTTTATTTCTTTACAGATAAACCAAAAATGGATCAATTTAATATTTTTTCAATTCAAATTTTTTTTGCTGTTGGTGTCACTCTGGGTAAGTTCATGAAGATTAAACATAATTATATTTACTTATGTATAACTTGACTCTCAGCCTTCACCATATCAGCGTTTAAATACCTACTTATTAACCTTATTATTATTGTAGATATATGTAGGTAGTGATTTACAAATTGAATTAGACTTGTCGAACGGGAGTGAAAAGATCATCAAAAAGTGAATTACTGTTAGGGGAATAAAGGGGACAGCCCTTTATTTTGCTGTGGTATTGCTACTATGAAAAAAAAAACCAAATAATTAAATCATGAGTCATTGTTGTGCATGGGATATTTTTAAACTTAATAATAGAATTAGATACACTTGTTGCTGTATTTTATTTAAAATGCATAGTTCTTTGTGACACTAAAAATATATTCTAATGATGATGATGACATATTAGATCATTTTTATCAATATACTTACAGCAATCAATTAAGAGACACAATAGAAGACAATTATTTTGTATAAGTAATTGGAATTTTTGATTATGATTTTAAATTTTTATGTAATTAATATTGTTTTGTGTATTTATTTTGCATTCTTGCAATTTTATTTATTATTTTTATTATGTTCTTATTGCTTTTTTTGTATTCAAACAATGTTATTTGTTACTGAATTAAAAAATTGATAGAGTGCTGGCACATCATGATCTGCCCATATGTTGTTCTTATCAACCCACCCAGCATTTTACTGGGCAGATCACTATATGGCCGGCAAAATCGTGATCTACCCATTTAAATGATCAGACCACAACATAATATATCTATTTTTATGTGGGAGAACCATGCTTCGACACAAATGAGCCGGCTCAACTGGAGTGATACCACGGCCTCACAAAAAACCGGCGTTAAACAACACTTATATTGTGTTTTGCCGAGTGAGTGAGGTTACCGGAGGCCCAATCCCCTTTTAAAAGGTTGGCAATGCACTTGTGACTCCTATGGTGTTGCGGGTGTCCATGGATGGCGGTAATCGCTTACCATGAGGCGTTCCGTCTGCTTGTTTGCCCTCCTATCCACTTCAAACTGTGAGTTTGAAGCGGCGATGGGCTAGTCACATGCATCCAGACAGGTGGGCAAAACTAGCTACAGAGTGGGTACCTCACAATGTTATTCGTGGACGCGGTCAGCCTAGGAGACTTTGGCGAGATGATCTTGACCGCTATTTGCCGACGTGGTATGAGGAAGCCCAGGATAGAAAATCCTGGTTTGAGTTAGGGAAGGCCTTTGCCTAGCGATGGGACACAAAATAGGCTATTTAAAAAAAAATGTGTTAGATTTACATTTTCAAATGAAAACACTTTTACAAGTAATTATATTTTAAATATCTGCCCGAAAACTGATTGCTGGTCGCGTGCCCTTGGCCTCTGCCGTGCCGCACAGACATATAATTAAACTTATGTACTTAAAAGGCCAACCAAAATATTCTACATGTACTTGACAGACTCCTTTTTTAAATAGCCTAATAGATTTTAATATTTTTTAATATTATGTTCTTTTATAGTTATTTATGTACTTGTCTTTGCTATTCGCTGAATAAATTGTTTCTTTCTTTCTTCCTTTATGTTGACCACATGAAATAATGTATAATTCCAAGTTCAGTTAGGTGAACCAAGGCATTCTGCTCGGGGCTCGTGGTGACTAAGCATGTCGCCGAAAAAAATAATCATCGGTTTAACAGTAACTCTATTGTTTGTTGTAGGATCGCAAACTTTGGACCTAGGCGATAAGCACAAGTGGATCTTAACTGTAGGTGAGTAGCAATAATTAATCATTATTTTGTATTTGTTTATTGAATATACTTAAATATGTTTTAATACATTTACAAAAGTACAAAAATACTTGTAAAGTATAAGTATAAAAGTATAAAAATATAAAAAAAAAAGTTAACTGGCGATGGAAAAATCTTCCATCGCCAGTTAACTTACTGAGGAATAAAATTGACATTTGACAGATTTTGCATAGAAAAACTGTCGATATGTGGGACTTGGTAAATAATAATTAAATAAAAGAAAGGAGAGGAGAGGCCTTTTTGGAGTGTGAATAATCTTTATGGATTGTCTGTCATCTGGGGAGGCGGCAGGGTATGTCGGACTCTACCGACTTCGAAGACGCTTTACGTGGGAGAGCCATGCTTCGGCTCGAATGGGCCGTCTCAATAGGAGTGATATCACGGCCTCACAGAAAACCGGATAAGGCTTACGTTGTGTTTCGCCGAGTGAGTGAGGTTACGGGAGGCCCAATCCCCTTTTCAAAGGCCGGCAACGCGCTTATGACTCCTCTGGTGTTGCGGGTGTCCATGGGCCACGGTAATCGCTTACCATCAGGCGATCCGTATGCTCGCTGGCCCCCCTATCCCATAAAAAAATCGATTGTCTTCTTCAAACTATCTACCCTAGTCACATACATGGAATTTGTCATATACGCCACCACCATGCATACAAGATTGTGGTCCAGTATAATCACCGACCCTGGGTCTGGTGGGGTTTGCCCTTGCTTCACTATCTGATGAAGGCGTCATTGTCTGGCCACAACTCATAGAGGCCTGGGGCTTGTTAGCGTCGGTTAATCAATTTTCAACTTTCAGTGTAATAAAATAAGGTTGACAGTGATAAACCATCAAGCTAATCAATGATTTTTTACGAAATATTATTTTTATTTTACAGCACGATACATAATTTATATATTAACTGTGCAAGGAACGAAAGGGTTAAGCGTGATAACTTACGACGTGTTGCACAAGAAACGTGGTTTGGACGTGCGACTCCTTAAAAATATCAATGGGCTCCAAATAATCATGTTTATAGCTTCTGTCGGCGTTTTAATTAGCAACGAGCAGAAGTTCTTTGCCGAAGACTTCCCTCTTATTTTCATTGCCTGCCTTATTGTGGAATATCCAGAAATTGTAAGTTTATTTTACTGTGCACAAATGTTACATAGTGAAGTATAAGGCTTGACAAGCTACCCACAAATACAGCTACACATAAAGTTTAGTTTATCATTCGGCCCGATCGTATTCCGTCGCAATAGCGATGATTTTTGTAGTTCAATTGTTTGTATACGTGACGTGTCGTCGTGTGTACATAATCACTATTAATATAATTGGCTCCTTACTTTCTATTCTTGTGTAAATAATATACTTTAGTTATATTGCTTTCAGATTTCCCGAGCAAAAAACTCACAATGTCACGTCTTTTCAGGACTCGAAATCAAAATCTCCCGCTAATTACGGAGTAGGGATGGCTTGTAACTTCTATGAAGGTTACCTGATGAACGTAATACCTTCGGACGGTGGCAGGTTCGGGGGCTTTGTGCAGAACATACACGCCTTCGAGTCGCGCGAGGGCGTCGTGGTGCCGGTCAAGAAGCTGTTCCTCGTCATCACCAAGTCTCTTTATAGCCCGCCCGACTTGGAGTTATTCAATAAAGCGGACAGGGATGACCTTCCGAAGCTGGAAGCTTGCACGGTGAGACGTACCTTTGAGATGGATTCTGTCAATAAACTTCCATAGTGATACATACAGCAGTGATGATTGTGCTTACATAAATACAGAACGAAACAACCGTAGTTTTTTACCGTTAAAAAAGGTGTTGTTGTGTGTACTGGTGTATAGGCTACCTAAGTCTTATAAAAAAGAATACCTACTTATCGAATTTTTCGAATGTAGCATGTTAAAAAAATGCTTCTCCCGGTCTAGGATATTTTCCTGTGTCCGCCCCAAGATATAAATTTCACATGGACTTACATCCAGAGCAGGAACAACTGTGCGGATAACAATGTGGGGACCGAATCCGCCATTGCGCCTTCCAACTACTTACGCAAGTCCTTGTTAGATGAGCTCCTTACAACAACATCGCAAGGAGGTAGTGTAATATAAAATTACTTAAACAATAACATCCGCCTGTTTAAGGCGCTGACAACACCCAAATAGGCATATCTCAAACAATTTTTTAGCCAAACCCATACAGTTTGTGATAGCGAAAAAAATATATGTTAATCTTGAACATATTCCGGAAAACATAGTTGTTTTCAAAACATGTTTTTGAAAAGTTTTCTCGATACAAAAAAATGGTAAACTAGCCTCTTAAAACGACCTTCCAACAAAAAAATCTGTATTTCTAATCGATGCACATTGGTAAAATTAAGTACAATAACATATCACATTTAAATACAGAACTTAGTTGTTTTATATTTTGGAATACTTAACAAATTTTAAAGTAATTAATTGTTTTATGGTTTTGTAATAAGTTCAAATAAGTTGCGAGCCTTGCATCATCCCACTTCTCTTTCTTTTCTATGCAATCCGACAGTGAGCGCATAGGCGCCCTGCTAGACGGACGTATGTCGCTTTACTCCGCGCGCTATCCGCAATTACGTATTTTGCTGTATGACAATTTCAAACATAAACATACCTACATATTTTATTCTCTTCCCAATTTAATTAAAAGGATATAGTTGTACAATAAATATAGTTCTAAGCTGTAATTATAATCATTTAGAGTTCTAATTTGTAAATATAAATAAAGTTCTAAGTAGTGAAAATAGTTGCCGTGAAAAATGAGAAACAAACAAAAATGCCGGAGGCCAGACAAAAAGTGCTTTTATACTAACAAACAAAAACATCTCATGGATATAGAATGTGACAAAACAGATACACGAACAGAAATGAAATTCTAACTAAATAACTAAAATAAAACTTACGTTATTTTCTACAAGTGATAGCGCAAATTCGGCTACATCGGCAGTGTTCGATTGGTCTAGTGGTAAATGCAAAGGATTCGGAGTAAGAAGTTTCGAGTTCGTAATCTGCTGGCGACTAGTGTAATTTAGGTTTTTGATCTTTTATTATTTTATTTTAAGTTTTTAGAATAATAATTATTAATTTTAATCATTTCCTAGAATTATTTAATTTTCTCTACAGTAAAAAGAGACGTTTAGCGAACAGTTTAGAAACAGGTGTAGCCTCGGATTTTTTATTTATTTATTATTTACCATTATACCTATCTTTACAGGTCTTAAACCTAATGCGATAGTGTGGCAACTTACCTATAATACTTTAACAGTTTAGACATCTTATATACAATAAATACACTTACTAATAATAATATAGTAAGTATAAGTACTACTAACAGTAAAATAGTAATTCACCAGTAAGATTGTGATGTTACAATCATATTATTATACGTATAATAATTTATTATTTAGCGGGGATAGCGACAAAAGGATCCCCTTTACTTTTAGAAAAAAAGTTACAAATAAATCCAGTGATAAACTATCAAATTTCCATAGACCTATGACTCTCTTAGAACTGGACCTATAGGAAAATACTCGTAACTTTGTCTATTGTTTCTTGCCCATTGTACAAGGTCAAAATAAATTAGCTAGCGAAACTCTGCAGTCGTGATGGGTCTACATGATCAAAAAGACAACCACGTGCGTGTCTTTTTGAAATTCTGTTCTCTTTGTGTAAACTTCACAGACGTAATGAATATCGATAACTAAACCCGATAAAACAAAAAATATAACACAATTTTCTCAGCAAATATTTAAGTAACAACACCACCAGCGGTAACGGACCCCCAAAAAATCAAAATTATTATTTTGGTGTATTTAGATATCGATACCCATCATGTCTGCGGAGTTTTGCTACCTACCTATTTTAGTTGACCTTATATATAAATCACCGTGCAGGCTTTGCTATACTTTTTATTAGACCTGAGAGGTACATTTAGTGCTGAAAAAAGATCTTCCAAATCTGAATGTATTTTTTTGCAGATTACAAAACGTACATTTAGTGCTGAAAAAAGATCTTCCAAATCTGAATGTATTTTTTTGCAGATTACAAAACGTTCCAGTTGCATTTACTTCAGAAAGTGATAGTATAGTGACCCCTAAAAATTTAACTATTTAAATTTAACTAACATTTGGTTAGGTACTTAACTAAAGGTAAACAAATCATAAAAAAGGTTCTTTTATAGGGCCATTTTTCCTTTCGAAATAAAACGTAACCAAAATATTTTTTAATAATATAAAACCTCATTTTACTTTTATATACTAGCATATTTAACTACTTTGTTTAATATTAAATGCTTATTATTAATTCTTAAGCTTGTGAACAATTAGAAATAGAAATAGTTGTGGCAAACAAAGCGTCTATGCCAGTTATGTATGTGATACACAAATAACTACATGTGTAAATAGCGACCAGTTTAACATTTGTGTGAAAAATGTGTTGTATATTCCAAATCTCACAACTAACCTCCTATCTGTTAGCCAGTTAATAGCAAATGGAAATAGAGTTTCATTTGAGAGGAACTGTTGCAATATCCGTAATAATCACAATAAACTAATTGGGGTAGCAAGATTACAAAAGGGAGTGTCTAAATTAATCACAATGAAATCAAAGGTGTTAGCAGCTCCGGCAGTCTACACAGAAGCAAGAATATGGCATAGGAGACTCGGGCACATCAACAGTAGTGACTTAGAGAAAATGAAGAATGGTGCAGTGGAGGGTGTAAACTACAAAGATAAGGTCAACATCCAGAAATCAAACTGTGAAGTGTGTTGTGAAGGCAAGCAATCTCGTTTACCTTTTACATCAGCCAGTCATAGAAGTGAAACCCTGTTAGAGGTGGTTCACTCAGATCTATGTGGGCCTATGGAGACTAAATCTATTATTGCCAGGCAAAATATTTTGCCAGACCAATAGATTTCAATAGATTTTTTTTAGATGCCAATCGTTTGTCATTTGTATATTTTTTTAAAGAAAAGAATCAAGCATTACAGTACTTCAAGGATTATAAAATGTTGGTAGAGAACCAAACTGGAAATAAAATCAAAGTACTGCGAACAGATAATGGAGGAGAATTTTACTCCCAGGGGATGGAAAATTATTTGAAAACAGAAGGTATGGTTCACCAGAAAACCAACCCATACACGCCGGAGCAGAATGGCCTCTGTGAACGCTTCAACAGAACAATAGTTGAACGTGCTAAATGCTTACTTTTTGAGGCTAAATTAGAAAAACATTTTTGGGCAGAGGCAGTGAATACAGCAGTTTACCTAAAGAATAGGTCGCTGGCCTCAGGTCTAGGTGATATTACACCATTTGAGAAATGGACTGGAAGAAAACCTGACCTGAGTCATATCAGAGTTTTTGGTAGTCCTGTGATGGTGCATGTGCCTAAAAGTAAAAGACTAAAATGGGTCAAGAAAGCTGTCAAGTACATTTTAGTTGGTTACCCAGATAACATAAAAGGGTACAGATTATACCACTTGGAAAAAAGGCAAGTCACTACGAGCAGGGATGTGACTATTATGGAAAAGGAAAACATCCCAGATAATACTCAGATAGTAGTGCAGGAAATTACTGATGAACACGATTCACAATCAGTGGAGGAAGAAACAGAAGAGGAAAGGACCATTTTGGATTTAAATGATCCTACCTATGTCCATGAGATCTCTAGTTCAAGCACAACATCAGATGACTCATACCATACCTTATGTGGGAAGATGGTGATTTAAGGGCAGAAGAAGTCCATGATCTACCAAGCAAACGCACAAGAAAAATAGTAGAGAGATATGGAATTTCAAACCTCTGTACTGCTGACAAGCAGGAGTCTTGGAATGATGAAATAACCTACTAAGAGGCAATGAAGGGGCCAGATAAAGAAATGTGGAAACAGGCAATGGAACAGGAGCTCAAAGCTTTTGAAGAAAACCAGGCTTGGGAATTGGTGGACAGTGAAAAAGCGGACAGAGTGGTCCGGTGCAAGTGGGTGTTTAAAAGGAAATTTGAAAGTGATAACAAAGTGAGATTTAGAGCTCGTTTAGTTGCAAAGGGCTTCACCCAGAAAGAAGGCGTAGACTATAGAGATACATGGTCACCTGTTCTTAGATACTCAACTTTAAGACTGTTATTCGCTTTAAGTGTAAAATTGAATTTTAAAGTTACCCATCTCGATGTAACTACTGCATTCTTCAATAGCATACTCAATGAAAATGTATATATGCAAGTTCCACCCAACTTAGAATGTAAAAGTAACACTGTTCTTAAATTGAAACGTGCTATATATGGATTAAGACAGTCTGCCAGAGCTTGGAATCAACGAGTAAATGATTGCTTAATATCATTAGATTATATAAAGTCAAAACTAGAACCATGCTTGTATAGTAAAAAGACAAATAAGGAGCAGATTTTTATAACTGTGTTTGTTGATGATTTTTTCATTTTTTCCAATAGTAGCACTATGACACATAAATTAAAGAAAGATTTAATGTCAAATTTCAAGATTAAAGATTTGGGGGAGGTGTAGAATTATTTGGGTATGAGGATTAGGATGTATAAAGATGGCAGTATATCATTAGATCAGGAGCAATTTGTTAATAAGATTTTAATGAAATTTAACATGCTAGATTGTAATGGAGTGGATACTCCAATTGATAATAATTTAAAATTAGAAAAGTCTAAAGAAGTTAATAAAAGGTACCCTTATCAGCAGTTGATAGGAAGCCTAATGTATCTGTCTATCTTAACACGACCAGATATCAGTTTTAGTGTCAATTATTTGAGCCAATTCAATAATTGTTTTACAGAAGTCCATTGGAAACATGCAAAAAGAATATTAAAATACTTAAAGAAAACTAAGTCGTATGGATTAATGTATAGCAATGATAATAATCACTTGGAAGGTTTTGTAGATGCTGACTGGGGCTCTAATAATATTGATAGAAAATCCTATACAGGTTTCTGTTTCAAATTTTCAGGTGCTGTAATATCATATGAATGTAAAAAACAGCAAACAGTTGCATTATCAAGCACAGAAAGTGAGTACATGGCAATATCAGAAGCCTGTAAGGAAGCCATCTATTTGAAGAACTTATTGTCAGAAATTGTTGACTGTAATTATACAATTACTCTGTACAATGATAATCAGGGTGCTCAGAAACTGACAGAGAATCCTTTGTTCCATAGGAGAACAAAACATATTGATATTCGTCATCATTTTCTTAGAGAGGCTGTTGCTAACAATATTGTGAAAATTGTATATCTGTCAACTTCTGAAATGCCAGCAGACCTTTTAACAAAGGGATTAAGTAGTAACAAGCACAACCAATTTATTAAGCAATTGGGTATTAAAGCATTGTGTTAATATTTTTAATACTTATATGAAACTTGGTTAAGGTTGTTTGCCTGTTATGTTGAATGTTATTATGAAGATATCTTTGTTTTCTTTTGTTCTTACTACACTTACATTATTTTTATAAGTGGAGAATATTATCAAAATAAATGTTCAGTTACTAATATCTTCAACCTGTATAATTATGTATATGGCAACATATATTTGAATGTCTAGGTCTGTGTTTTTAATCTTTGGTATTCTCTGTGGTTCACTTTGACCAGTTATATAAAAAATAAACTAATAAAGCAGTCTTGTCGCAACAGCTACTATCTTTTATTAGTTAATATATATAGTTTATCGTTAGTGAGTAGTGTATTACTTTAAAAAAAAAAAAAAATTGTATAAATATTTTCGACTCCACATTCCACATGCTGGGGACCACCTGAGCTAGACCAATATATTTTTATATAAAAAAGCAAATAAAAAGTGCATGTAAAACTAATGAAAATTTGGCTAATATAAGTAGGTAGTTTGGGTTTTTATTTTCCTTACGCTTAGGTATATTGTTTTTAATTAATTGTAAATAAAGTTTCATAAAATAATTACCTATACATGGGTACTTGATTTTTTAATCGTCCTGTCTAATTTGTTACTAGTTCTTCGTACAGAGCAATAAATAAAACAGCGCCATCTATTGACTCAATGTTCATTATTGACCGCGTCACTTTGTTTCTTATTTGGTAGTTCGCTGTATCACCACCCTTTTAAAAAAGAGCGCTAGGTAATCGGAGCAATAGTGGGCGTGGCTAAAATACCGAAACATCGAATTTCATTAGCTGTTGTCAGCGCCTTAAAACGGGCCGGGCCGGGTGCTTTCCGTGTGTGTTTATTTCTTTAGGACTTACAATATCAGCTACAAAAAAAAGGCACGCTTGCAATCTCGAGTTCGTATTACAAAACGGTACTCGAAAAATAATAATAAAATGTTTGAGTAACGTATTTTTTTTAATGAAACATACCATCGCACATTTCCCGAAGGGCACACAGAGGTATACTACTGTACACCCGTAGTTCGCATAAATAATATTTTGTTAAACCTGGGCATCCAACCCAGAACCTTATGCGTAGCACAACTAAACTTATAAGGCAGTTAGACTAGTGATATTGGAGTAAGGCTACATTTTACAGATTTTATCGCGTTATATTGATATTATTTAATTCCCGACGTGTCGGATCTTTTACACTTGTACAGTATCCTGGACGCTGTCAAAATAATATTGTTTGATTTCCGAATAATCGATAGAAAAGGGACATGCAGCATAGCCGCATTTTAAAAAACGCGATGTCTCTAATTTCTCAAAAAGGTTCTCCAAACGAGATATTAACCGGTTGATTTTTACCAAGGCATGTATATTTAATTCCCAGAGGCCTATTTCGTGTGAGCTGGCCGCTGATGATGCTATGTTCCAGTCGCTGGATGATGTGGAAAAAGACGTGGCTGGAGTGAAAAACCGCAGCTACAAGAATTCTGCGTACAAGATCTACCGCCCCCGCGGCCGCCCCGTCTGTCTGGTGGCCGAGTGCGTCACGCCGCTGCACACGCTGCACCGGGTGCTGGAGAACCGCGACCTGTATGAAGGTAGGCGAGGACACGGACTGGGGAATTGGGTACTCCACTGATGTTTGATTTATTAAAAACTAGCTGTTGCCAGCGGTTTTACTCACGTCTATTACGTAAAGATTAACAGACTGTAAGTCGGATTCTAGGCGGCGTATCAAGATGTAACATACACCAGAGTTAAAGTTAGACCTCTAGCAATACATTGGTGAAAACTTCATTCAATTCCAGGCAGTAGTTTTTGCGTGATGCGCATACAAACATACAGATAGACAGACAAAAATTCTAAAAATTGTTGTTTTGGCTTCTGTTGCTTTAATAAAGACCTCCATATACATTTTTATTTAATATCTATATTGTACAAACATCGGCCTGTAACAATTTTATTACTTACTAGCTTTTGCCAGCGACTTCGTCCGCGTGGAATAGTTACTTTGTTCCCTAGTTCTTCGCCCGTGGTTTCACCTGCGTTGCCCCGTTCCTAAGGGTTGTAGCGTGATGTTTTATAGCTTGAAACCTTTCTCATGAATCACTCATTTTCCCAACATTTCCCTTCACTGCTCTGCTCCTATTGATCGTAGCGTGATGAAAAGTACACTATAACCTGTGGTTTGGGCTGTGCGTTGATAGATCACTATGTCAGTCAGTCAGTCACCTAACGTAAGAGTAGACAAATATAATCAGAAAGCTCCGAACTGCTAAGCTATCGGGAGTTACACGTGTTATTGTGAGTCAACCATAAAAGATAGACATTTGCTGTCGGGGAATATTTTTTATATAATTTTAAGGAGAACATTTCCGTCATACATGATTTCTGTTTAGCTTTAACCATTAAGGCTGCACACGCGACGGAAGCTTAAAAAATGGAGTAATTTCTCCTGTTTTCCCAACATTTCCCTTCACTGCTCTGCTCCTATTGATCGTAGCGTGATGAAAAGTATACTATAACCTGCCCAGGAGTATGAAGAACAATTGTACCAAGTTTCGTTGAAATCCGTCGAGTGGTTTTTGTTTCTATAAAGAACATACAGACAGACAGACAGACAGACAGACAGACAGACAGACAGACAGACAGACAGACAGACAGACAAAAATTTTACTGATTGCATTTTTGGCATCAGTATCGATCACTAATCACCCGCTGATAGTTATTTTGGAAATATATTTCATGTACAGAATTGACCTCTCTACAGATTTATTATAAGTATAGAAGAAGAAGATATGTGTAGAGAACAGTTTAAGTGAAAAATTTAATTAAATACAATTCGTATTCTGAAAAAACTAATTTAAATCAGCTAATAAAGTTCCAAGATAAAAGCATTTACAGTTTTTGGTTGGGATTGAGAGGCCCTGCGCCATACAAATCCTATAACACCCGCAAAACGAGTGATTTGTATGGCGCAATGAGTTGTGACGTCACTCACAGTTGCAGTTGCAAAATGCTCATAGGTTCCTTATTTTGAACCGATTTTAATTTTGTTCTTTTTTTTTGTGGGCTCTTTGTATGGTTAACATTTCATGTTGCCATAAAAAAAAACAGTCAATTGTAAAAAAAACCGGACAAGTAGGTACGAGTCAGACTGGGACAGAGGCTTCCATACAAACTTGCTACTTGCACCAATAGAATAGAATAGAATAGAATGTGTTTATTTCCCTAGTTCATATGTTACATTATGTCCACAAGTCGGTGGTGAGTTCGGCATGTGGGTGTGTCAGCTACTTACAGTCTACCTATGTTTGTCTGAAGAGATCTATATAAGTGTCGTGTGTGCTGTGAGTTTGTTAGTGTGTACAGAATAAATTTATATAGATTTATAATGTTTTTTTTATATTACCCTATCCTATTTACAGCTAATTACAATTTATGGGGACGTGGAGCGGTCGTTCGCTTGCTGAGCAACCGACTCCTGTCTTTTTTTGGTACATAGTCGATTTCACCTAGTCTAGTGTTAGTTAGGAGGGGATTGTGCTGTCCGTATCCGAGGTAGGCGTCACCAGTGGTTTCTAGATCCTCGATATGCATTTCGCGGAGTCGGCGCAGCATGTCCTCGTTTAGATCTTGTGCACGGAGGTGCCATGGATCCCAATCGAGCATATCCCAGAGTAGTGAGGTTTCTAGGCGTCTTGGGAATTGTCCGCTGGTCTTGAGAGCCATTCGATATTGGCGTTCAATTTTTATTAAGTTGCTCTTACTGTAACGTGAGAGTAGTTGTACCACGCCATAATCCAAGATAGGAAGTAAGCAGGCCTGAACGACAGCAAGTTTCACAGTCATGTCGGTCTTGGCGTGCCAGCCTATGATAGGGGCTAGCGCGCCGCGTGCTCGTCGCGCCTTCTGCACAACGTAATCCGTCTGTTTACCCATGGTCATAGTTTTGTCTAGGTGTACGCCTAGATATTTTATGCTATTTTTATATTCGGTAACCTCATTTTTAATGCGAATGGTTCTGCGGTAGTTTCTCTTGTTAGTGAACATAGCACACTCCGTTTTGTCTACGTTGCATTTTAGCCCCCAGCGACGGTAGTAGTCGATGACGGTGTCAGCAGCCCAGCTCGCGCGGTGTGTCGCGCCGTTCGGGTCGGGAGATCTGTTAAGGATGCACAGATCATCGGCGTATTGGGAGAGCTTGAGTCCACGGATACGGTCCCTTTGGTCCCAAACGTCGTGGACGTACAGATTGAAAATAATCGGACCTAAGATCGAGCCCTGGGGGACCCCGTGTGGCACCGGTTTTTCATCGCCGTTGGTGGTTCTGAAGCGTCCGTAGATTTTGCGACCACTCAGGTAGTTCTCTATTAGTTTGATGATGTTGTTCGGGACGTCAGCTGTTTCAAGCTTCTTCGTCAGACCTTCGTGGTTTATTGAGTCAAAGGCCTTCGAAAGATCCGTCAGGACAATGGCCACACTTTCCCCCGCTTCCAGCGCATCTGTGATGAACTTGCCGGTGCGAAGGATCTGTGTGCCTGTTCCTCTGTTCTTGGTGAAGCCATGTTGGAATGATGGTTGGAGTCTGTCGGCCGTCTGACGCAGGCGCGATAAGAGCAAGCGTTCATGTAGTTTACCCATGATATTTAGGAGATTGATGGGTCGGTATGATTTCGCGTCCCGGTGATTCTTGCCTGCCTTATGTAAGAAGATGCATTCCCCGATTTTCCATCTATTGGGGTAATAACCTGTTAGTAACAGATAGTCAGCTATAACTTTGTACCTGGTGAGAAAGGGGTCTCCTCCTAGTTTGAGGGCGTCTGCTTTGATTTTGTCCGGGCCAGGCGCCTTCTTATTTTTAAAGCGTTTCAGCGCGAATCTGATTTCCTCAATGGAGGTGGGATCAAGAGGCTGGAACGGTGTGGTCTTCTCTGTGCTCTTATATTCGTTTTTTATCTCAACTTCTGTGACGATCGCTGCGTTGACCAGGGCTTCGATAGTTTCTTTCTCACTGTTGCAGCCCTCAATGTGGGGGAGTCTCTGTACTGGAGCCTTGAGGTTGCGTTGGATTCGCCACATCTGAGTTCTGTTGTTCCGTGTATCGTTTATCATCCGGGTCCAGTTTTCGCTGCTGTATTCCAAGAGTGCTTGTTGGACCTGACGTTTCAGATAATTGTAGGTTCTTCTTTGTTCCATTATTCTGTCCTGGTTGAAGCGTAGTCGCCACGCTTTACTTTTTGCTTGGTTTCTTTTGTCGATCAGTTCATTAATCTCTTCTGGAAGTTGTTCTCTTCTGTTGTTTTCATGTAGTGGCGCATACTCATCCAAAGTTTCTGTAATGGCTTTTTCTAGTTGTAGTATATATTCCTCGCATTCTGCGTCGGTTGTGATTTCCTTAGATAGGTGCGTGGTTTTATCCCATAGGGTTTGTTGGAATTGTTGCCTGATATCTTCGTTGTTTGCAATAGCGCGAGTATTTCTTACCAGTGTTTTCTCTCTGTCCACCACTATGCTTAGGTCCAGTAGCCAGGGCATATGATCGGACCCAACTGGAGTTGTTTGTCGGCATGTTATAGTGTCGAAAGCTTGCGCATCGTGCGAGAAGATGGCTGCATCGAGGATGCCATAGCCCGCACTGTTGGGTCGCGAAGGTAGGCCCGTGTGGTGTATGGTGCAGACGTCGGAGTTACAGAGGTCGCGGACAAGTATTCCCGCCCCTTCGTCTCTCGTTTGGTTGAGTGCGGTCATTTTAAGGTTGAGGTCCCCTATGGTGATGTTTGGAGCTTCGGTTATTATATCTTCTAGCTCATCATTAAGTGCTGCGGCGTCGTAGTGCTCTGATCTGTGCGGTATGTATATTCCCTTAATTTTTAGGGAATCCCCGGTCAGATGATCATAAGTGAGGTTGATAGCGACGCCTTCGATGATGCGGTCTCTGTCTTCGGTACCTGGAGTAACATCGGTCTGATTCCAGCGTATTCCTCGCATCACGTACATGGCTGTAGTTAGATGCGACGCGATCGAGTGCGTGATCTTATCGTAGTTCGGAAGGTCTATGCGGATTTTAGAAGAGTCCACCCGGCACTCATTGACTACAATTATGTGTGGTTTATGACGGTCGGCTAGAGATTTTAGCTCAAGGATTTTACCTTTCAATCCTTGCGCATTGAGGTGCAGTATGCGCAATTTATGATATTGATGTCTCGGGTTATTTGTTGAGAATTTTTACGAGGATTTCGTGTTGTAGCTGTAGCTGGTGTAATATTTGTTTCATAGTTGTTTGTAGCTCCTGCCCTATGGGCTCCATGTTGTTTTCTTTGTTTGCTGTGTGTTCTTTTAGTTGCATTGGTGGCTGGTGCTGTGGTTGTGATTGTGGTTGGGATGCCTGTTTAGGCAACGGTGGATATTGTGAAGTGGAGGTTATGTTTACATACGAGACGTTTTCCTGACGGTATCTCAGTGCTGCGTATCTGCGTTCACCTGTTTCTCTTTTTTTCCTTTCTTTTTCTTCATGTTGTGCCAGTTGACGGTCCACTGCCTTCTGGAACTTCTCGCATTTGGCTTGGTTGGCCCCATGGCCCGGTTTCTTGCATGCTGTGCATATTTCAATATCTATGCCTTCTTCGTTTTGAATTGTGGAGGTGGGGTGTTTCTTCTCACCGTGACACGCCGATGTCGCATGCGTGAAGAGGAAACATTTCTTACATTGTACTACTCTCCTGGGGTCATCTTTGTATTCCTGAGGCTTCATGCTGAAGGCCCCGAAGTACGCATGCTTTGTTGTCTTCATAAGTGTGACAATTTCATCGTATGAGTGGGCACCATCAAAGATAAATAAGTGTAGGTTACCTTTAATTGTTCTCATTTTGATCGGTCTCACACCGATGCACCTCTCCATTTCATCAAGACATGCCGCGTTCGTCTCATCGTAGATGTTTGTGTTGAGCACAACCTTCGTTTGATGGGTCTGCTGGGCTTTAGGGACGCGTGCTACGAAGCGGAGCCTGTCGTCAAGTTTCCTCAACTCTTCTATAATTATTTTCCTCATGTCCGCGGTGTATACGCGGATCGTGATGGTTCTTTTGTTACTGGCCATGGCGTGTCTTGCTCCCTGGTCTGTCGTTATTTTTCTAATTTTGTTTAGGTATTCTGGATCGTTGATTTTCTTGACATCTGTTATGATTATATCGGGGATGTGACTGGATGACGTGATCACTCTCGGTTGTCGTTGGGTCGCGGTTGAGTTAGGAGTGACGGCACCTCGCTTTCTCTTCTTGGGTTTGGGTGAGGTAAAGGTCGCGTGGGCGTAGTCTTTTTCCCTTTTCTCTTCGTCTTTGTACCCCTCTTCGGTGGGGAGTGAAGAGAAGCGGTTGTTTGTTCTTAAGCCAGACTGTCGCTGTAAGGTGACGGTCGAACTGGCGGCGCGCGCTCGCTCATTCGTGTAACCGCACTGAGTCGCGGAGTCGGCGCACAGAAGCGTCGAGACGCTCATGTCGTCGCACGCAATGGGGGCGACAATAAGAGCTTGCGCATCAGCGAAGGCTTCATTCGGTTTCGTTCGCGCGGCGCCAGTGGTCATGCCGCCGGGCGCCGTCACAGCAATCGCGTCACCAAAGTCGTGACGCGGTGTTTGGTAAGAGGGGTGGCCCGACCCACAGCGCAATGGCTCATCCCTTGTACTTTGGGTCCTAGCTACCTCTCTATATTTCGATACTATTTTGTTAACTATGCCACATTCACAGGTCACGTTTTCTTCACTTTCAAGTCCTATAATTGGCATGTACTTAACATTTAATTGTCCGTTGCACTTACGGCAGTTTATCTTATTGATTTTGCAGAAGTTTATGTTACACGAATATATATTAATTTTGTTTACACTGTTCACTAAGTGTCCGTTTGAAATATTTGCTGACGTTTTTATGAAACATTTCACGACACTTCGCTTGTTACATAATCTACAAGTTAATTGTTTGATCTTGGTTTGGAGTCCCTGCCACTCATGGATTTTTTTAATTACGTTAATTTTTGCGCAGTGCCAACAAGCAACCGCGTATTGTCCTTCATTATCCGGTAAAAGTTCACTTACACTAACTAATTTATAGCCACTGTTCTTTTTATTGTTCACAATTGCACTGTCCGTGTCCATTTCACTAGTTTCACTGTTTTCGGGAGGGCCTAAAGGGCCTCCCTTAGTCTCCACACTCATATGAGCGCAAGCTGATGTAGGTAATCGCACAAAAATATTGTGTCGCTCGAGGCGATAGGCACGGAGCGCGACAGAGCTCCGCGCGCACGTCCGCTCGCCACGGCTACCGTCGCGTCCGACACTTGCACCAATATAGTTAACATTAATGAAGTTCATAAAATATGTAAGCATCGCACATTGCTTTGAAGGAAAGATAAATCTTAAGTGGGATTGAAGAACTTGAACCTGACCTAAGAAAAAGGTCTTGACAGACAGACCACAAAGTCATCTTATAAGTATGGGTTCTTATTTTTTTTTGAGGTATGGTAAAAATACACATTTATTGACAGCTGTTGCCCGCGGTTTCACTTGTGCCCTTTTTTATTTTATCTGTACTCAAGTTAAACAACAACAACACACACAACAACACTTTTAATTACATGCAGGCACTAAAGATAATTAGAATAAATAGTATCTACAAAATATAATTATGCTCTTTCTTTCGTTTAATAATTAGCTTATTAATAAACGACTTTAATTAAGTTGCACAGTTTATTTTCTTGCAGAGCTCGCGGATGTAAATGTGCAGGATGTATCTCACGAGTTCTGCAGCACGCTCACCAAGATTCTGGCAAAGAGCTCCGAATGCAGGGACAAGATCGAACTGGTTTTCTATGACGGTAATCTAGGCTCTTAGATATTTCTTCATGTCTTACCTTACGGAGAACACAAAAAGGGTTTATGATGGAGCATTTTTTGCATAAACAGTTACCTAAACTTTTTAGCGCCGGTGTTACATATGAGAGTAAAAACCATCTAGCTAGACGGATCATTAGATCCTACCGCCAAGCATGCCGTGTAACACGCATTACCTACGTGCGAAAAGAACGTTTTTAGTATTTTAACCACCTGGGTAAGCTTGTTGTTGATAATGTTTTGGTGCTATAAATTCAAAATCACTAGGGCCGTATTCCTATCTAGCTACGTCTTCTCTTCGGAAGACTGCGCAGCTTCTGGACGTGATTTCTCAGCAACGACGAAACGATAAAACAGAAGGTCTCCTTTTTGGGAAAATTTGTTTTGAACCATGTTTTCACGCACAAAGCAACGAGCTAGAGGTGTTTGTTATACATCTGTCCTAAGAAGAGCTCAATCTCGGGTACTGAGTCTTAATGACAGTACCTGTATGTATATACCTACTTACATTATTTTTCCTATTTACTTAGTAATTCTATTAGTATTATAATATTATCTATGGTAATACATTTTATTTCCCTGTTGTATTTCAGATTTAGATCCTGAATCAAACCTAGCCGATGTGTTGCTAGACAGAATACGTCAACTGGCACCGAACTTTGAAGAATTAATTAGTGTTAGAAGATAGAATTACTATTAAACTTGTCTTCATCATAATTATTATGTAAAGGCCTATGATGATGTCATAATTGGCATCGGACAAAATAAATAAAACAATCAAATTCAAATAAATCAAATTGTAACAGAAATGAAAGACTGTTAAAAAGTTTATTACTATTATTAACCTCACATTGTTGTTATTATTAAGATTTAAGTCATAAATTTATTAATTACGTTTACATGATACATCAACCTGTATAGTCTGATGTGTCACCGTGTGTAACTACCTAGGTACAAAATGTTATATTTTTATATTATGATGATTTTATTGTAATTATAACGAATAAAAACAAAAACCTGGAAGCTTCGTGTTAATTTTAGAACGCTACCCAGCAAATCTAGAGTTTTTATCTTGCTTGAAGTCGCGTTGACATGACGTACCTACACTCAAGGACACTGAGTAAATACCTCTCAAGCTGAAGGGCAAAACCTATAAGTCCATTATAAGACCTGTTTTGTATGGTTTTGTATGTCAATTATAAGACCTGTTTTGCTGGGCTGTTAAGAAGATGGATGAAAGAATACTGCATGCAGCGGTGTTGCAACGGTTGTCATTCTTGGGGTGACACCGAATGCCAGCCATGCCACTGGGTGTAATGTGTACTACACCCACAGCCCACAGGGGAGACATTTGCCATGAACCCGCCACAATCCAATCTTAAAGGTGCTATTTTGACATAGCTCGAATTGGGTATCGGGATACACGCTCAGCAGCCGTACTTGCGGCATGGAAACAAAATAACACTGCTTGGAGTTTAGCTTTGGATCTCGCAGCATCTCTTAGTAGTTTGTGATAGCACTGCACCTTATGACACTGAGGCAGTGTTTTCGAGTAATTTCAATGTAATAATCACCGAGTTCGGTACAGTACGCGCGACATAAGTTGGCCGGACTGAAGTTAGCTGTTTGGTTGTGCAGTACACAATTTTTAACGTAAACAATCCACTGCGCATTAAAACGGCGAACTTCACTCCGGCCAACTTATGCTGCGCGTACTGTACTCACAGTTTTTTTAAATAGGCTAAAAGATCATTATCCATGGTTATAGTTTTCCACAGATATATAGATAAAAATTAATAAAAAATTTCATTCGATTGTCAAAAATTTGAATCATTGCGACTAGGTTATTGTGTTGTTTACGGTTTTTAGTTGTTTTTTTGTCCATAATTCGTAAATTATGGATTTCCGCCGAGAATGGACGCATTTGTTTCTTAGAAATTAGATAATTACAAATATTGTTAAGTCTAATGAATCGTAAGTAGTTGATCACACAAATTACTGTAGATAAAAAGTTCATTACTTTCCTTAGTTTGCGGTTAGTAATAATACGATAAAGTTATGTAGTTCACAATCACATACGATTATTTCGATGAGTGCAAATCAATTATATAAGGCCATTCTCTGATCATATGTTCTGACATCAAAGCAAATAGATTCTACATTAGGTATGTGGGCTAACTAGCATTATAGTACCTAGGAAATTAAAACTTAAAGAGGGAAATATTCACTAAAGGTATGTAATTATTGTGTCTTTATTATCACTACAAATGTGACAACTTAGGGCTTAGGTCCAAATTGATTTTTCTTATTGAATGTGGATATATCAGTGAACACTTAAAATATTACCATTTTTTCTTTTAGAGACACACAAAAATGGATCAAGTACATATTTACATAATGCAAATATTATTTGTTGGTGGTATCACATATGGTAAGTTATTTGCTTAAACGTAAAATTATGATTTTTGACATAAAATCTCAGATAGACATTTCTATAATGATTGACTATTGGACAGACCGTGTTTATGTCTATTACTTACCTAGTCAGTAGTCATAGAAATGCCAAATGTCAGAGGTCTCGGCAAAAACATTTTGCAGACCCAATAGAAAAGCTATTGTATTCATGTGCCTGGATTCCGATGTCTGCAACTTAGGACAAACAACATTTTTGTAAAATAATCTTCAACTCCCTTGTTAGCCTAGTAGTCCATAGCGTGACTGCTACGCTAGAGGTCCTGGGTTTGATTCCCAGGTTGACAAAAACATTATAGAGTTTTTTTATGAAATTCTCAATAGCAGCTCGGAGTTTCGGATATGTGCCCATTTAATGGCAATAGGTTTGCCCCCTATTATATGGAACCTTAAAACATATCGTTGAACTGTGTGTGTACATTAGTATGCCTCTGCCTAACATCTCGAGGAATACAATCTTTTTCTTTCTTCTCCTGATACCCTCATAAGGGTATGTGATGGCAGATGTGCCATTTTCATGCCATCGGCTGGGATGCATATATATAACACTTATTGTAGAAATGAGACTACTTCATAATAATTTTCATACTGTTTGGTCACAGTGACTCATGCTTGACTGTTAGTACCAGCATTAGTTAGAAAATACTGCTTGCAAAAAAAAAAAAAAATATTATAATATAAATTTGTATAAAAATTTAACAAAATACAAATACTTTACCTGAAATAACCTACAAATCGAATTCCCATACCAACTTATTATATTACATCTCTTGGGTGCAAATCCCTGAAATTGTTTGTGCCAAATAAATAAATCGCCTATACATTTGCCTAACAGGTACTTAATCTAAGATTTCGATAAAAAAAAAAATGTCTTGGCAAGCTTTACCAATACAAAATACGTACAATTCATGTGTGGCCAGAGTAACCAGATAGAACATTTGAAACTCCAGAGAAAAAGTCTGAGTATTTATCGAATTTTGCGAATTCTCTCGCAAACGTAATTTACAGCTTTGTAGTCTGCTGCTCGACGCGTGGCCAGTGCGTGTAGATACCGTCTAGCCCTCCCACCGCGCCCACATACTAAAATGAGATTTCCAATCCTGAGAAGAGCTTAAAAATGTTGAGATCTCGGGACATATATTATGGTAACCCTGTGTGTGGTCCCAGCATTCGAAAAAGCTAAAAAGTAAAAACTAATATTTTATCATTCATATGGGGGTTGAGAGCACAACTAATTTTATTGAAAATATTCGTGACAAAGCCATATTTTTGTTGAATGTTTACAAAGTTCATTGTTACTGATTACAAGTTAAAAGCTCAGAGGTTTCTCTTGTTCAGTATAATAAACAATCCTGACCTCCTGTATTACCAAGAAGTACAGTCAACATAGAAAGATTAAAACAAACTTTTTATATTAATATTTTTGAGTTATTTAAGTTTTAGATAATATACCATCAAATAATTTAATAAATCTGTCTATTATTTTAATGGACGAATTTAACGGTTTTGGAATATTATTACAATATTCCAAAATACATAAATTTTAAATAATATATTATATATTAAATACATACGTTTTACATAGGATATGTATAATTGATATCAACTAATTTGAAAACTTCTCATAATAACTTATTATAATCCTTTTAAGAGTCCGGTGGACCGAATTTCTCTTACAAACGTAATACCGAAATAAATCGTAATTCAAACACAATTTGATCAAATTCTGTTATTATTCGGATTCCGATACCGTTAATCTAGGTTCCTACGTTACCATTTCGTCCAAAATAATTCACTGGAAATAATTGTCAGCGAATGCAATTTTTGATAACTTTACCAAGTTTGGAACGATTTTCCGGTCTTTTATTTTCAGTGAAGTAGTACCAGACGAAATAGGACCGTAGGAACTTAGATTAACAGTATCTAAATCCGAATAATAACATAATTTGATAGAATATTGTCTGGATTACGATTTATTTCGGTATTACGTTTTTGTGGGCAATTCACGCTCCGCCGGACCCTTAATATGATTTACTATCAAACAGACACAGATAAAAGACAATGTCTTATTATATTGCTCTCATATTGTAAAAGTATGACTATTACTCGTATAAAACAAGTTATTTTTTTGAAGACTGTACTTATTGTAGAGTAGCTTATTATAGAGTGTAGGAGGGCTACCTGTATTGGTAAGCGGTGTATTGTATTACTCTCTGACAGAAACAAAACAAATCGGACTTGGTTTAGTTGGTCTAGTTGGGACTTTGTAGCCGGAGTGATTCTGTAGTGCATAAGCATGGTTTCTAAAAATGTTACTGTAATTGTCGCATGTACAGTGATTCTATGGTTTTTTGTAGGGTCACAGAGCTGGGATTTAAAAAATAAGCATAATTGGGCGATCAATATAGGTGAGTACAACCAATGGTATTAGTATTTATTTCTTAGCAAGCTGCTTTTAATGTTTTTTCAAAAATTATAATTTTAATTTACCAAAAAATTACTTGAAAGATTCCAAATAACAGATCTGTGAAATGGAGAATCTTTTTGGCATGTGTTACAACACCTGTGCTGTGCCTTGTGAGTGCTTTTCCATGCGGAGATCGAATGCATAACCCGTAGCGCAGAAGCCGATTATCAGATCCGTGTGTCAATCCAGCCACCAAACATTATGCAGATACCCATAAACATAATATGTCTCCATAGATACTCGCATAATTAATAATAATAACAGATTACAGTATTCGCTTCAATTTTGAGTCATATTCATAACTGATGATGTACAGTAGATACTTATAAATTCTTGACTCATAGGTATAGTGTTGAGGAGGTCCTTCCTAATATTTTAATAGGTAGCAGAACCTTTCGAAAATGCATCTTTATCCATAATTTCAGCGCGTTACGTCATATACGTCTTAGCAGTACGAGGGGCTAAGGGCGCATGCGTGACGGTGTACGACTCGTTTCGTCACAAACGAACTCTGGATGCGCGACTCCTGCGCAAGCTCAACAGGCACCACGTGATGCTGTTCCTCGCAAGCATTGCATACTTACTGCTCAACGATCAGACAATAATTGATGGGAGCTTCCCTTTGTTTTTCCTCGCCAGCCTGCTTGCTAAATATCCGGAAATTGTAAGTGGCTTTTTATAATAAAAATTACACGTAAAAAATTCCTTCCTAATAGGTTTAGGTGCTTTACTTACTGTAATTTTATTTCATCATACATTTATTTATTTAAATAATTTATTTTAGTGTAATGAACTTTATCCTTGTAAGTTCCCTAAAAGCACGTATCACCACGTTTCTAGAAAGCCAAGGCATTCCTCGGTATCGCCGTAGGCCGGTGTCGTCCGAGCCGAGCAAAGCCGGGCGACGATCGTTTACTTACACTCTTGGCGTTAATTAGCCGATTCCACGTCAATAAGTGCGTGGACGGCCTAAAGCGTCCAGATGGCCCACCAACCATCACAATACTTTCTATTTAAGTACGTGTTGTTTTGATGAATATACTAAACTAGCTGTAGCCCGCGGTTTCACTCGCATTCCAACGAGTACTAGGACTTATCGAGACAAAATGTAGTCCATGTCATTCTCCAAGGTCTAATCTTATATCTATACCAAAATTCATCAAAATTGATTAAGCAGTATAGGCGCAAAAAGGTAACAGCAGACAGACAGACTAATGTATTTATTATATTAGTGTGGATTTTCAATACTCAATTCGTTTATTACACTCCACAATGTTAACAGGGGTTAAAAATAAATATAAAAGTATCAATCGTGGACCCTGTCGGACACGGCAATGTAGAAGAGAGGAGGAAGGCTTATGTTTTGTCATGTATATTATAGTATCTACATATTTGGTAATTACCATTTATTTATTTGTTTAGTTTTTCTTTCTTTATATGTATAGGTACTATATTAGTTATTTATTATAATAGAAAATTTCTATTAAAAAGTGACGTAGGAATATTTAGTATTTATGTACCTATTTGTTTTATCCCATCCTTTTCAGTAGATTTTATGTAGTGGGTTTTAGATTCTTTTTGTATATTTTTCTGTCAATTATACATTTTTTAAACAACGGTGGTCACTTTTTAGATAAAATCATCTAAGGTAACAGTGAACTATGGCGTCGGGATGGCGTGCAGCTACTTCGAGGGCTACCTCGTCCACGTGCTACCATCAGATGGCGCCAAGTTCTTCGGCTTCGAGGAGAACATCCGGGCTTACGAGGCCAGTCAGGGGGTCGTGTTCCCGGTCAAGAAGCTGTTCGTTATCGTCCCCAAGTCGCTTTACAGCCCACCTGCCCTTAAAGACTTTAATAAGTCCAATAGAGAAGATTTGGCAAAACTCGAAGCTTGTAATGTAAGTAAAGATACATTATAATTATTATTATATTGCATACATATACACACCCGGAACAACTATTTGTAGGCCATAAATATCCAAAATTTGTCTGCCAACGTACACTATCCCAGTGAGGTGGACTAAAGTTTCCTTCAATCTAAAAAAACATTGTTTGTTTCAACATTCTCAGGATTGTTACCAGCATTTGGTATAAAAATGACATAAATTAGTAGAGCTAAATCTATTCAGTCAGTAACACCCACTGTTGAGTGAAGGCACCACTGATTCCCGCTGCCCTCCCAATACCGTCCGACCCTCGCGCTGGTGGTCTCTCTGCGATCGATTCACATTTCTTGAGCAGCACTCGGTAAATAAGTATAGGTAAACATATACTTAACACACCATCATGCTTGTATTCCTCGAAGAGGTAGGCATAGGCGTACTAATATACACCCACAGTTCGCCCGTATGGTCCCATTTAATAGGGAGCGAGCCGATTGCCGGGCATAAATACCGAACTCCGAGCTTTTACTGAGAATTTCATAGATTAACCCAACACTTAACACTGCTCGACCTGGGAATCGAACCTAGGACACATAGCGTAGCAGTCGCTCTTGAAACCACTAGACTAACGAGGCAGTCAAAGGTAAATTTGTGCATTTAGATAAAATAAGTCGTGGTTAGTCATTTTTGTGGTGTTTTAGTCGCTGAGCGAAATAGAAAAAGACGTGGCCGGGGTGAAGAACCGCATCTACAAGAACTCGGCATACAAGATCTACCGCCCCCACCGCCGCCCTGTGTGCGTGTGCGCAGAGTGCGGCACGCCGCTGCACACCATGTACAACGTCATGAGGAACCGCGTCCTCTATGAAGGTCACAAACTTAATTTCAAAAATCATATTAAAACTAACTTATTAATTACTAGCTTTTGCCAGCGACTTCGTCCGCGTGGAATAGTTACTTTGTTCCCTAGTTCTTCGCCCGCGGTTTCACCTGCGTTGCCCCGTTCCTAAGGGTTGTAGCGTGATGTTTTATAGCTTGAAACCTATCTCATGAATCACTCATTTTCCCAACATTTCCCTTCACTGCTCTGCTCCTATTGATCGTAGCGTGATGAAAAGTATACTATAACCTGTGGTTTGGGCTGTGCGTTGATAGATCACTATGTCAGTCAGTCAGTCACCTAACGTAATAGTAGACAAATATAATCAGAAAGCTCCGAACTGCTAAGCTATCGGGAGTTACACGTGTTATTGTGAGTCAACCATAAAAGATAGACATTTGCTGTCGTGGAATATTTTTTATATAATTTTAAGGAGAACATTTCCGTCATACATGATTTCTGTGTAGCTTTAACCATTAAGGCTGCACACGCGACGGAAGCTTAAAAAATGGAGTAAGTTCTCCTGTTTTTCCAACATTTCCCTTCACTGCTCTGCTCCTACTGATCGTAGCGTGATGAAAAGTATACTATAACCTGCCCAGGAGTATGAAGAACAATTGTACCAAGTTTCGTTGAAATCCGTCGAGTGGTTTTTGTTTTTATAACGAACATACAGACAGACAGACAGACAGACAGACAGACAAAAATTTTACTGATTGCATTTTTGGCGTCAGTATCGATCACTAATCACCCGCTGATAGTTATTTTGGAAATATATTTCATGTACAGAATTGACCTCTCTACAGATTTATTATAAGTATATAGATATAGATGAAATATCAGAAACTAAAAGGCCTATTTACTTCGTTTTTCGAGTAGGTTTCCTATGCAGTGTAAACAGCAACTAAGAAACACGAGTAACACCGCGGGGAACAGCTAGTTTTTTTCATTATCAGTTTAGACCTATTTCTGTCTTCTTTTTTATATTGACCAGCTCATTAAAGGGAATTATTATTTTTCTTAGAAAAAGCTCTAGGATTTTCTTCTGTGTATCATGATGCGTTTACAAACACACGTTTACAACACATGAATGCGGGTATTTACCTGGACCTGGAACTACTACCCGTTGGCCATACAAATATTGTTAAAATTAATAAATAGTTCATTTTCAGAGCTGGCTGATTTGAACCAAGAGGAAGTTGTGGCTGAGTTCTTAAGCGCCCTGAGCAAGATCATAGCAAGGAGTCCTGAGTGCAGGGGCAAATGCGAGCTTATTTATTTTGATGGTAAGCAGTTTAAGTATAGGTTGGACGCCCTAGTGTACAGTACCCCCGAAATAATAAAATACGTATGAAGCTAACCGTTGCGAACAGCCGCACAGGGGCCGTATTATGACGTGTTAACGCCATAATTTTTAGGTTGTAAGAAAGAGATGAGGCTATATAATATGTAGAGCGGCATCTCTTTCTCACAACGTAAAAATGATTGTGTTAAAACGTTATAATACGGCCCCTGGTCAAATAACTTAATTAAGTGTTCTTATGCAAAAATATCTAAATCAGTAAGGATAATATTCACGTATGCACAACAATGATGACCTCAACTGTCTTTACACGGAGTTTTTATATTAAAATTTACCATGGCAAAACCATTTGCGGTATACCTTCAGATGGGCGTTGTTATTTCGGGGGTAGGTACCTACTGTAAGTTTGTTTTCACAATCTCGATATTAAGTAATGACCGCGTTCCTCATTCTAATCGCTCAAGAGCTCGGATCTAGCAATTAGAGTTTTTGCTTGATCTTCTTAGTCAGGCACTCTTGTCAGAGGGCTCGTGGTAATAACAATGGTGGGCTCGCTGGGTTCTCGTCGGCATCAGCATACAAAAAGACAGATAAAATTTGTAAAGGTAACTGTTTTGTCTTCTATTGCTCTTGTAAAGGCGTCTCATATATTTTTTTCTGGTTTAGTCTGCAGCAATCATTAAGTTTCTCATTTTAAGTGAACTATGTAATGTTCTCTTGGGAAATAAATTCTTAAAACGGAATCAGCGTTTCTTTAAAATTTTCAGTTAATTAACTTGTCACATATTTGTCATTACAGATAGGAACGAGGACTTGAACCTGGCCGATGTGTTACTCGACAGAATACGCGAGTTGGAGCCTAATTTCGAAGAAATTATTGCTGCAAGGAGGTAGAATATTAAGTACCAAGTACAAAAGTCCGAGGCCTATATTGGAGCTGTTGTTGCTATGTATTTTATAAATGAGATTTATAGTGTGATCTCATTTTTATAATGGAGTAGCCATAGCTTTGACTTAAGTCAATATAATTTAAGTAAACTCAACTGGTTTAAGTACAAACTGCCTGGCAGTTAGACCTCGTAGACATTAACGTAACAAACCTGGGAAATAAAGAAAAACTTAGAATAGATTAAGATAAGATTGCCTTACTTTTAGGTGAGCCGCGCTTAAATTCAGCGCACTTCTAACTCTTTTATATCATCATAGCATATATGACGATATATACTATATTCTTGGAAGGTTTACGTAGTTAAGTAGGTAACCTTCCAAGAATAAAAAAAACATTGAAATAAAACTACTTTTTTGTGATTTTCGTGCATTTTCCATGCTAAGATTATAAAGTTAAATTTAAACGGCAGTTTTAATACTTCAATAAGTCTAAAAACCTGAGAAATAAAGAAAAAAATAGGGTAATAAAAATGATGCCTGTTGACGTTCGGTGTTTTAATTAATTAGGATGAAATCGAACATGGAAAATACATTGAATGACAAATGAAAATCGATCAAACGTGTGCATAATATGTCGATCGATATATTAAAACGTTTTCGACCTATTAAAGTCGTATCAAACTATTATTTAAAGTTGTATCGAACTCTCAATTTCATAGATCCAATCAACATAAGTTCAATGATGATTCAATTAAGATGCTTGTCCAACAGTCGCACGAGAATAATATTAATCGGCATCGGCAATATGTAAGAATCGATCTCGTTGATTTGGTGGCAGTCGCATTGGAATAATATTACCCAAAAGAGTTCAGCATGCGGATAATCTCTAAAGCATTTTTACTCTGACGAATAAGATTTTATGTATTGTAAGTTATCTTTTAAAAAATTAGATGTGATATTTAGGTGTCAGTAGAAAAATGCAGTTAAATAAGCTAAAATGCAGTTAAATCGCAAAATGAGTAACTGACTTTAGTACTTGATGCTAGTTACAAACCGTGTTTGAAAGTTAGTACTTTTGCTGCTAGCGTTAAATTTTCTCCCGATAGTAGAACCTCGACCCAAAGAAAGAGAGGCAAGGTTAGGGACATTTGAAATGTGCTGCTAGAAGTTTTATAGCATAACAGAAGGAAAAAGTGAGTCTAGTCGTATCAAGAGGTTAGAAGGCAGAGTATCGAAAAACCTTGTCTCTTGTTTAAAGACAGCTGCGTAGCTGACAGATATTTTTTATAATTATTGTTATAATGTTGCAAATTATGTTGACAATAACAAACCTATTTGTGCTAGTGTAGCTTGATATAGTAAAGGGCATAGCCCAATTATATTTTTGATACCAAACACAAATTCTATTATAATTTTATTATTTAATAATGAAATGAAATGAAATGAAATTGAAATGAAATGAAATTGAAATGAAATGAAATGAAATGAAATGAAATGAAATGAAATGAAATTATTTATTCTGCAAGTAGATCTTTAGAGATACTTTTACATGTCAATGGTATGGGGGTTTTTTTAGCTAGATGGCTTCGGCATTTCCTAACTGACGACCTCTGAGAAGAAACACCGAAACAAACTCAGAGAATCATGGTCTCTTTTAAAGTCCAGACATGGAAGAACACTTATATGTGAGTGGTACGATGTAGGGTAATGTCTGAAATGGCCTTTTGAGGAAAGAACCATTGCAGCTTTGAGTAGACCAGTCCAAACTGACGGCATGCATGCATCAGTCATCGTGTAGCTCAACCATAATTTAGGGAGCTCAACGACCTGTCGCACGACCATACCAGATCAGCAGGACATTCGTGTAGGTCTAATGAAGTTCCCAAAGCTTCCAGACTATATTAAGCTTGTTTAATTATCATGTATCAAAAGCCTACATGGTACTCACATTTACAAATTATATAGTAATATAAGTGTCACGGTTTAATAAATAATGTCGCGGCAAAATAGTAACAAATTCATAGATGTCAAAATTCAATTCACTAATCTAGGAGTAATTAAAATGTCAACAATTAAAATGTCAACAATTAAAATGTCATAACAATGAAAATGTCAACAATCAAAATGTCATACCAATTAAGATGTCAACACTCAAAATAACATTGTCACATTACATTTCGGATATACAATGTCAAGTCCCAAAAGTGGGTCATGTGAAGAGGAACCATCAAGAAATTCCAGACTCCTAAAAAAAAAAAAACATATTTACATCATTATTCTTCAATAACATTAACAATTCTGTTCTGTGTAGTTTGCATTATGCAGTTTGATGTGACCCAATAAATAACAAAACATTGCCATAGCAAGTAAAAACCGACCAGCCCCGACAGACAGCACCCGTTCACGGGCATGACGTGTGTATCAGCGCCGTTCGACTCAACCATGTTGTAGGGAATAAAACGGCCCGTCACACAACGACACCATCAGCAGGACATTTGAGTGAGCTTGAGTGAATTAATAATGATTTATTGTTCTATTATTAATTTTGGTGGCCATTTTTTGACTCATACACACATCCGCGGAAGCAAAATGTGAATACAATGCAAATATCTTGTCTCTCTTTAGCATACAATAAAATTGAAGCAATAAACGAATTGCAACTTTATGTAGGTACTTCATCTATTGCATATAATATTACCTCCTTACCTATGTATTTTTGTGAAAATATATAGCGATAGGCTAGCCCCCTATTCCATGGAACCTACATTTCTTCGGCAGAGGTGTATGTATCTCTAGGTGTACCTCTGCTGAACAATTTGGGGAATACGGGCGTGATGGTATGAAATTATAGCTTTTGTGTTGAACACTCACAGTAGATAGGTAAAGGTGTGTTCATTCAGTGTTTCTTTTTTGTTGACAGAATCAATAATCCTACCTCGTTTACGTTTCGTTCTTTGAAACATGCAATAGTTGTTCTAATGCAGTACGTTATATTTTTTTTATACATTGCAATTTTTGCCTTTTCATGGGCATCTTGTTAGATAGGATTCATAACCTACTCACTAATATTGTATCCAGTTGTTTGTTATTTGTAATACGTAAAACTCCGTTACATTTATATTAAATTTATTTTTATCATAAAATTAATTGAAATAGAGGACTTAATGAATCGTGACCGATTTTAATTTTAATTATTTAATAATCATAATAAGTACTTGTGTGCAGTTAAACATAATAATATCATCGAGTTACTGAAACGTAATTTGTAAAAATCTACCGTACCTCTTTGTCTGATCCGTGACAGTCAGCATTTTAATTTTTTAGGGTAGATACCCAATTTATTAATTTGTGAAATAATTTTACCTATGTGTGACAAAGTTTATATCGATAACAATGTAAAATACAGAGCTATGACAATTACCTATGATTTTTTATTTAAATACGTAATTATACCTGCATAAACATTTCTGTAATCAATTCATCAATATTTTAATGCTCCTGCTCCACCTGCGTCATAACTAAAACAGTACCCAGATATAGCCAATATTATAACGTGTTATTTGATATTATTATGGAAGGAGCATAAAAGAAGCGGCGGTAGCCTAATGGCTAGGGCGGGTTCGTTCGTAAGCCGGACGTGAACCCACTCTTACCACAACCATTTAGCTTAGCCTTAGCACAAGAATACTAGTAATGTGCGACCCACATTGCTAGTAAGAAATAAAAAAAAATATCAATCAACGCACCAGGAGCATTACTGATAGAACCACACTAGGTTATTTAAGTCTGGTAGTGGCCATTCTCAGAAGAGCATATAGCATACGTGGTTAAATCGGTAGCTAAATCATAACGCATAATCTTATTGGCTTACTGAACATTTTAATTTTGAAACGTCAGAGGAGTCAGGAGGACTCTGATCAAGCAATATACGGGGAATCGATTTGGTTGGACTGCCCGGGAAAAACTGTATTTTTTAAACATTGTCCCGCACTAGGATTTTTTCCTGTATCCTGGGTGCTTTTACAAACACAAATATTCAGACCTGAAACAACTACCTGGAGGTTAAACAAATATTTTCTCCGTAAGGGAATCGAACCCTCAATTCATGGCGCAGAAGCCGGTCGCTCAGCTGCTACGCCAAACGTGTATCTATGATGTCAGTCTATTTAGCATGTGCTTATGTAGTTTAGTTTAGTTTAATTTTTCTTTAAAGTTTATGTCGTATTCCGTCGCAATTGTTATGATTTTTGTAGCGTAAAATGTGTAGCTAGTTATGTTTCGGGGCAGCAGCAGAGGTTGCAACTAGGAGTTGTAATAATTACCATTAATTATTACAAGAATAACTAATTGTAAATATCTAGGCAACCGCGGTCATGTCACAAGATTTTCACCTTCCTTCACCGGCATTGTCATCTAAGATTAAATGACAGTGCCGCATAAGGTAGAAGCTTTCGGTCGCGTTTTCACTTTTTCATACATTTTATTATACTTACTATCTCATCAGGCGAACTGGCGGTCAAGCTTAGGCCTATCAAGAATTAAAAAGTCCACATTTCTAAGTTCGTATGTTTACGGCTGTTCGTCGCCGAGCGTTTAGTCTAAACAAAATACTTATACTCTGAATGCTTTGTCAGCGGTGTGTTATTTTACCTTTAAACTAAAAATATTCAGTAAATCGATGTTGTATGTATTAATTTTTTCGCGACCGCGTCGTATAAGAAAGTATTTTTCTTATTTTGGTTTAACCTGTTTCCCTAAAATGCAAGAATTCATGTTTAATAAACTAGCAACTGGCAACTGTCAGCTGTCAGTGTCAATGTCCCGTCAATCGTCAACTTAAAAAAAAAATGTATCAACGTCAAAACAAACCCACGCGACGTGAACTTCACGTGCGCGGTGAAATGATTTTATTTATTAATTGAATACACAGTGATTAAATAATCATGGGCAAGCGTAAATTTGAAGGTGGTAAAGTGAAATCTTCCAAAAAAGTGAAAGAGGAGTCGGAGGTTGCTGATAATAATGAAAAAGTACAACCTCAAAATGAAACGGCCGATGTCAATAATAAACATGCTTCTGTCTCGAAAATGGATGGTTTTGATGTTAAATACTTTCGTAAAGAGCTAGCGGCCAAGCAGGGACAGACAATGGGTAAGTTTTTCTCCAGTTATACTGAATATGTTGTCATTAAATATCTGTTTAACTAATCTTAGCTTAAGAGCTTTTGTATTGGATAGTAAAGCTTCCCTATTAAAACATGCGGTGAATGATGCTCGTTTTTGGGTCAGAGACTTAGCTTATTTTGTGGGGAACGTTTATATTGTTATATTGACAAGTAAAAAAACGAAAATGTAGAAAGTAACTGTCTATCTGTTATGTTTCATGCCTGCACCACTAAACCAAGATGACTCTCTAACTACTGTTTTAGAATTTTTGCAAAAAGATAGTTTAGAACAAAAGAGATCCTAAGTCTGCCTAGGCATAGGCTACCTTTTGTCTCAAGAAGTCACCAACAGCTAATTTTAAGTTGCTTATTGTACATATTGTTTTTCTTATAAGTACTTACATATTCCATAAAAAAACATAATATGAAACTCAATACTTGTTTCTCTCATTTCAGCTCTTACACAATTTCTGCAAGTCTGTCTGAACCCTGACAGCCCCGCTGATTATTTGCTGGAGTATCTCAAATGTGGAGGCAATTCACATGAAATTCTACGGCAAATTCCTCCTGACAGTAAGAAAAACCTCACTCTAGCCACTCCAGCCTTCCACATCTTCCACCTTATCATAGTTAAGGTGCAAGCCTCTCTCCCTCACATGATAACAATCACAGAAGAAGCATGCCGCTACTTCCTCAATACTTTTATGTCAACTATTGAAATTATGATCAGTGAAAGTTCTGGTCCTCGTCACAGGAAAGTAGTTCTTAAGTTATTAACTTCAATGGTCACATTAAATTCAGACCTGGGTGTTGAAGTGCTGAACCAGGCACCATTAACTCCAAAACATTTACAGCATGTTGTGGAAAAACCAAATTTCAAAGAAAAGGATAATGTCAGAACTTCCTTTGTACATTTTATGACATCATTCTTGATAGAAGGTCACCTGCCATTGATTAAAGCTCTGTTAGAAAAGCAGGGTTTACTGGGACTTGTTATACCTGGCTTGATTAATGATGAACCAGAAGCCGTGCTGATGTTTTTGAACATCTTAAAAAAGAATGTTGTAGACAACATATTGATTTCTAAAAGCCTGAAATTAAAAACTTTCAGTCACCAAGTTCTACACAATTTATTCAAAGTGTTCTCATGGAAGGGACCTCCAGAATTCAGCCAAGATGTCAAAAACGAATTACGTCCTGAAATCTTGAATTTGTTGAGTGATATCATTCTAACATTATTTACATCACACAAAACGGGTCTTTACTTTGTTGACAATTCTTTAGGCACTGTTGATGGAAACAAGAATCAAAATTTGTATAAAGCATTGCTTACGTTGAAAAGGCCTTGGGAAAATGATCAAGAATGTGAAGTAATTTTGGGTATAATATATAAGTGTCCTGACCTGCATAGGGCTATATTTAGCGTGATAGAGCAAAGCTTTGACCCACAACATTCTCCAATATGGGAGAGGACCACGGCTTTTACCATAAAGCTGTTAAATAAGTTAAAACCAGAAGAAATGGTGGCAAGAATGACACATCTCAATCCTATACAAGTGGCAAACTTTGTCAGATTTATAACTCTACCTGTACCATTATTAAAATTTATCAACATCAATCTAGGTAAAGACCAAACGGTATCCTTGTATTGTGTTAAAGTTTTAGTTAAAATGTTGCAGTCTTTGAAAAGATACTTACAGATATTGGATGCTAAAGAAGCTGTGCATATTGGAGATTTAAAAAATAAACTTGAATATTTTATTCCCAAGCATTTGCCAACTCCCCCTGCCATAGTGGGGTTGATTGAAAAGGTGACATCTGATGAAACTAATGCTGAGAGCATTAAAGATTATAGACTTCCGAAAATAGATGACACAGATGCTCTGATAGCTCTTGTTGATTTACTTTTACTTTACAATGAAATCCAACCTGCATACTTTGAAACTTTAGAAGGGAGCATAGACATGAAGCAGTTATTAGATTTCTCTAAAACACTGACCACTGGTCATGTGGCACTTCTAAAGTTTAAAGTGGTGTCTCTTTGGCTCACATTAGATAGCTCTGCCATATCTCTCAAGAATACTATGTTTAAAGAACTGTTCCTGATCATGTTGGATGTCTACATGAGTGACGATGATAGCACCTGGATTGAAGCTAAAGATACTTTATATATGTTCTTCAAAAACACATCCATATTTGAAGGAGATGAAGATGAAATACACCTAATATTGTACACATTGAGAAACTCCAAAATAAGTCCTTCATCCCTTATAAGTGATATAATTGAGTATGTTCTAGAAAATTTAACAGAATTGACAGAATCTGTTCGAAATCAGTTAGTACACTTCGAAATTTCTTCAGAAAATACTGAGGACAGCTTGAAAAAGCTATTTAACGATCTAATGGAAAATAAAAATACCGAGGATAATGTGTTTTTAGAAAACAAGATGCCGTCGACTTTTATTGTTGGATGCATGCAGTACCTACAGTTGCATAAAGATGCTAAGAAAAGTCTAAAACATTTCCTGTCACTATACATTGCTAACTTACTCCACAGTAACTATTCACCTGAGTTGACAGAAGTGTTGATAGGAGATTGTAAATTAGATGCTAGGAATTATGTCGCCAGTTGGACCGGACAGCCCGTGTCATTGCCAGAGACCATTGTAGGTCAAGATAATGTTCTAAGAACAATATGTAGCTCCATAGTTGACAATGAAGATCTTCCTTTAAAGGATGTGTTTACCTTTTTAGAAATTTCAGACGACGGCGATATAGTAATTAACAATATTAAATATAAAATCGACATGACGAGGGTAGTTGACAATTCGGAGCTGTTGATGTCGGCAAAATATTTGATATTTTGTACAATAACGCTGACGAATATGGGTCAATTAAATGCAGAACAACAGAACAAAATAACGGAATACTTCGAATGCATCATCGGAATCTGTAGAAAACACCTCCAAGTAGATTTATGTCGGACAATAATACTGAATCTAATCAAAAACCCTCAATTTCTCAAAATTTATAAACCTCTAAATATAAGCAAAGATTCATCCAGTTTACATGCTACGGAATTCCTCTTACAAGTTTTAAAACAACATAAAGATATAGTAAACTATTTAAATGACAAACATAAATTATTAAAATCTTATCGACAAAAGAATTATAACGAAATCGTAAAAGCGTTTATAAAAATCAACAAAAGGAAGAATGTAGACAGTGATTACACGGTCCACGTATTAGAAGTAGTAGGTCTGTCCAATGAGGACGACTTGAAATTGTTCAATCTAATTTTCAGTGCAGATACTGATGCTTGCTTGAGAGACGACAAGGAGCCTAGTCTTGTACTAGAATTACTGCGATATTTAATAGAAAAATACTCGTCCACAATCAGTTTGGAGTTACAGCCAAGTGTGTTGAAGAAAAGCATCGTTCTGTACACGAATGTGCTGTCTAACAAAGAGGTGAATCCTAACCTGGCGAATTTGGAGATGGCGTTCACGAAATATTTTGAAAATAAACCCCATCAAGCGTTACGTGTGTTAGACGACGATTTCAAAAAGTTCTTTCTATCTAATACGTTAAGAAAATCAACCGCTAATCTGGCAGCAGTCATATTGAAGTTTAACGTGAAACTGTGTAACATATTCAAAGAAGAAATCTCCAGGCCCGAGATATTAGCTCAAAGAGAACTCACGTTACCATTAGGTAATGCAGTTATAAACCACAATCAATTCTTACTTGATAATAAGGAATTTCTCCCAACTATATTTAATGAATATAAATCTAATATTATAAAAATGTTGGAAAAGCCTCATAAAGCTGGGCAAGTTTACGTTACATGTTGGCAATTTATTAGGAAGTTGGTAATTGAATGCATGGATGTACAAGACTGCTTAAAATTATTCAACAAAAGCCACAAATTTGAAGCTGTTGAGATAACTCATGTACAAATATTACAGGGCATGTTTCTAAAGATCTGTGAAAACATTGCCAAGAAAGATCATTTTATCAACTACTTCCTATCTATGTTACATTTGGCCACTATCGCACTGAAAGAAACAAAAGTGGATGCGTTAAACGAAATTGTTAACGACATTTATAATGTAGTTCAAGTTTGTAAAGTAGTCGAAGGATTAAGTACAGAGCAAAAGGATGAATTCAAGAAAATGATCGAGAGTTCAATATGGCAAAATTTCTGCAAGGCGACGTTAAAAGATTCCTTAAAAGTAAAGACGGCTAATCAAGGCTACACTATTGGGCCTAAACTTCTGGCATTGCTCACTGAAATGGTCAAACTGTTGTATCCCGAAAAACATGACGATATAATTACTTTGTTTGACATGGTGACATCACATTCAGAATTTTTGAATGTAATGCTCAGTTTGTATAGCTCAGAGATAAAGTCGAGGCTGATAGAATTTCTGTACACATTGATTGTAAGAAATAAAACTGTAATGAAGATGCAACATATTCCTGTTTACTTGAGCGCATATCACGCTACGAGGAGTCCTTGCGATAGGCTTATAGTCGCCATTTTACATTTCTACGAAAACAATGGTCAGCCCGTTAACGAATACAAACCTTACGTCTGGGGAGATTCGGCGGCAAACTATTACGCAGTCCGTAAAAACAGATCATCATCTCTATGGTCCCACCCCACACCCAATCAAGTTCTAAACTTATTCGACAAGGAAGTTATCGAGCGGACCGTGAAAAACTTTCCCGTAACCCAAAAGTTTGAGTACCATTATGAGTTGAACCCGAATATTGGTGTTGCAAGTGAAGTGACAGACTCAGTCAGGTCTGTTTTGGATGAGATGTTTGAAGACGGCGTACTGAAGCCGTGTTTAGCCAAAGACATTGAGGGTGCAGTGAAGAATTTGAATGTTAAAGCGAAATATGAGCGTATTATATCGAAGTTTCTTGGGGGGGATTTATTGCATTCGTCGAATGTAGATCAAGATGAAGGGATCTATGACCCAGTGTTCGTGTTTCCTCTGCTGAGCCACCTGTTGGCGCCGGGCTCGGTAGCGTCGTGCTTCAAGCTGCTGCGGAGCGGGCTGCTGTCGGTGCCGGTGATGGCACTCAGCTCGCACTGCCCCACCATGCGAGCGGCCGCCTACCACGTGCTGCACAGATTCTGCATGCTGCTGGAAACTGAAACGTAAGTTATTTATGTATTTGTTATCTAATGTTGTGTTTAGTGGTCAATGCAAAGATAGTAGAAGTAAGTAAAGTAGAAGTAGACACACATGTACAGTGGCGATTGTAACGAAAACTTATAAGTTAAGGAATCTAAAGAATTCAATTGTCTTGTCTGTCTTGCGCTAATAGTTTTTTAATAATAAATTCTGTCTTTTATTTCAGACGACACAAAAATGACAAGTTATTCCTTACCGACTTCATCAACACGTTGCGTCGCAGTCTGACATCTGCCATCGCCAGCCCTGAACACTTCGATGGCCATGACATGAAGAATCCTCGTCTGCCGGCCATAGACGCTCTGTACCTCGCCAGAGCTCTGATGGTGTCCACGGCCCCCTTCGACCCTTTATACAAACCCGTCAATAACTTTTTCATAGCCAAGAACTTCGTGGACTGCACCTTAGTCCCCGACTTTCTAAGCCTCTTCCACGACAGTGATGTCGAATCTATCGACAGAAGACTCTGGATACTTGATGTAATTAAGGATGGGACAAAAACCATGACAGATATTGATGTTGTGTTCAAAACGATGTGTTTGAAGATGATTATGGATTTCTATTCCTCAATTTTGAGCGATAGGAAGGTCAAGGAAAGGATTCTAAGCGTGCTAAGTTCTGTAGTTGCTGTGCCTAGAGCGTATGAGATTTTAGTTGAAGGGCATGGACTTTTGTCGTGGCTACATTCAGCTGTGCGGCAGACAAATGACAAGGTACTAATCAAAGGAGTTTTTCGACTTATCAAGAATATGTTATACAGCATGACTATTGCAGCCTTCTCTAGAAATATTGCAGCTAAGAATGGAAAAGTAAATGAATTTATTGAACTAAGGACAAACAAGGATGTTGAGCAAGAAATCTTGGTGATACATTATGATTTATTGAAACATTTAGATGATTTGGAGGTAGAAGATGCCGTAGATTATGTCAAGATATGTAGACTTATGTCTAAAAGAACTATTAAGAGTTTATCTAAAAAACAAATGTTGAGTTTAGTTAATAAAGTAGGTATTTGGTTTAAAGACAGTGAAGTGATAAGATTGCTGACGAAAGCTTTACTCGCAAACGATTCTCTTGTGTTGAAAAGTCAAAATTTGAGCGCTAATTTTGATTGCGAAAATAAAACCAGTTTGGTGAACATGTTATCGGAAGTTGTACAGACGTATGTTATTTAAGAATATCTTTATCAATAAAATAGAAGTTATTGTTAATAAAGTACACAAAAATATAAATTTCACTTCAGACTATTTCCTCAAAAACGATGTACCTACTTGACTAGCAGTTATCTGACGTTATATTACTATATGCACCTTTAAAATAAAGAAATGTGGGACTTATTTGGCAGCAGACTTTCTTGTAAATAATTATCATTTTCTTATGTTTTTAAAGACATAATCGAGTCTAAATCAGTTTTGTAACTCATTGAATCACGTAAAGGTAAGGTAAGAAACAATAACTTTTCCATTGTCTAATTTGTTACTTTACAGGCCGATATAGTGCACCATTTATTACGTTGTTTTTGGAAAATCGTCACCCTATAATGGACCACACGATGTGTACGTTTGTGTGATTATTTAGGTCCATATGTCGCCATTGCGTGCTTCGATGTTTATAGCGGTCACCCGACGCCCGCGCCGTGCATCGCGTGTCCCGCCCGCGTTACATATCGCCTCTTATCTGATCATTGATGCCGATTTACTGCTGTGCATCCTAATGTATGTCCGACATTAGACTGATTTACTCGAATGCTTACATTAGAATCAGTGTCAGCTATTTACATAGTTTGGTGACTAATTATAGTGGTTTCAGATGATTATCTTGGCAATGATTTATGAAATGAGAACGTTTTCTGGAGTGCCACATATAGATGTTGGTTAGATTTTTTTAATAATACCGTTTTAACAGCCCAAGTATAATTTCATTCTGAATCGATGATGCTCATAATTCCTTCGAGTGCAAGATGAACTATATAAACTAGTTTTTAACGCAGTGAGGCATTTTATTAGGTTACTTTTGGGTTGTACCTAATACATATGTACTTACATATTCGTGAGATGACAGTCGCTTATTATCTATACTTATAATAAATCTGTAGAGAGGTCAATTCTGTACATGAAATATATTTCCAAAATAACTATCAGCGGGTGATTAGTGATCGATACTGACGCCAAAAATGCAATCAGTAAAATTTTTGTCTGTCTGTCTGTATGTATGTTCGTTATAGAAACAAAACCACTCGACGGATTTCAACGAAACTTGGTACAATTGTTCTTCATACTCCTGGGCAGGTTATAGTATTATACTTTTCATCACGCTACGATCAATAGGAGCAGAGCAGTGAAGGGAAATGTTGGGAAAATGAGTGATTCATGGGAAAGGTTTCAAGCTATAAAACATCACGCTACAACCCTTAGGAACGGGGCAACGCAGGTGAAACCACGGGCGAAGAACTAGGGAACAAAGTAACTATTCCACGCGGATGAAGTCGCTGGCAAAAGCTAGTAAGATAATATTAAAGAAACCGATTATTTGACCTCAATATGGCAAGGAAAAGGAATTTGGGAAATGTAATGATATCTCGAGCATTTCACTACAAATTGTTAATCCATTTAAGTACATAAATAGGGTACGTATGGTTGTTATAATTCAACAGAGGAACACCTGTCTGTTACACCTGTTTCATATCTGCAGTCGGCTTATAAGTCTTGTGCAGAAAATGGTTCTACCATTACGTAATTACTCAATATTGCCGAAATATAAAATACGTAGGCGCTTACTTATTTTATTTCAAGTTCGATAAATTAGTTGTCCGCTTATTGCAAACGACGGCCTATTATTAAGTAGGTACCTAATACGTAATCATAACAAATGCCGCGTAATAACTTTCCAATTAACAGCCTGTCTATATAAACGTACATGTAATGTATCTTACGTTATCGTCCGGCGGTCGGACGCGGTGATTTTCTTGTCCGGTGCGCGCCGGACACTTGTATGCGGCCGGCCGGCAATGCGACAAGTTGATTCTACCCGCTGGACAACGACATCTAATTATAATTGTATTTAAATGTGTTGCTGAGTAATTTATGGGCCGTTTTGTTTTATTTATCATGGTTATTTTGGCTTATTTCGACCAAAGCGACCAACAAATTAACGAGTTTGCAAATGTGCCGACGAAATAGTGGTACCTATTTATTATTTTAGAATATAACCCATGCATACAACCTAGTTAGCCATGTTTTAATAACTTCTAATCGTGCTATGGATGTATAGAGTCAAGACACTAACTCTACATCTTTTTCAAGTAGGGGACGCCGTAACTCCACATCGTGGATGTTTCACCATTGTTTTACCCCGTGTGGGACTGGTCAGAATAACAGTATACTGACCTGTTCATGCCTATCTGAGTGGCAATGAGGAACAGTCCTCATTGCCACTCAGATAGGCATCTCGTAAGAGATGAGAAAATATCTGACTTGCTCGATGGTAGGACCTCTTGGGGTCGGATTGGCTCCAAGCACCTCGGTGTGTGTTTCGAATTTTTGCGCGTAAGAGCCAGTTCCCCCTCGGTTGCTGCGGCTCTGGCAGGCAGTCCGTAGAAGTTCCTATGGGTGGGCAACGCATCAGCAACTTTTCTGGGTTTACAGGTGTCCATGGGCGACGATGACTACTTACCACCAGGTGGCTCGGCAGCTCGGTTGCCGACTTAAGTTGGTTTAAGTTAGATTTTTTATTGGTTAAGTCACTTAACCAATAAAAAATAATGCAACAATGACTTAATTTCTTGTCCATGAGAGTGTTGTGTGACCGGCGTTGGCTGTGAAACGGCCGAGCTATACCTACTTTTGACCAATATGTAGAGTTTGTTTGTAGTTAGAGCTTGTACTCTACATGAGATCATTCATTATTATTTTTTTACACTGAAAGGTTTATGATTTTGTGAGTCTTGGAAACCTGGGGCCGTTTTATGACATGTTAACGCCATCATTTTTAGGTTGTAAGAAAGAGATGAAGCTATTTAATATGTAGAGCGGCATCTCTTTCTCACAACGTAAAAATGATTGCGTTAACATGTTATAATACGGCCCCTGTACACGAAATGTTTTTGGTGGGATAATTGTCGGTAATTCGGAGATCTATCGGTACCTAGGTATTAGCTACATAACAGTCAGTTAAGTTTGAATATCAAGTGGAACTGATACTTAGATTGGAACCAAAACTTGGTAAAATAACGCCCAGATACACATCAGACTAGCAACAGACTACCAAAGCAACGACTTACGAGATTGGTACCTACTCCTAATTTGTCTTTTAAATAAGTTTCGCTTAAATTCTTTAGGAATGTAGGTACGTGATTTGAATTTAAGTGCCTAAGTACCTATTAGTTCTTTAAAGCGGTCTGGGGTAAACAGGAAAATTCGGTTTTTTTAAATATGTAATGTGGTATTTTAACAATTTAGTATCTATTATTTGATGAAGTAAGTTATTACCTACATTATTTTTTTTATTTATAGGTAATTATGGACGTTTATTGGGACGTCAGTGTAGGTAATCTCCTTTCCTTATATACCACGATAACAATGTTGATAAAAACCTCCCGTAAAATACTTTTATCTCTTAATGGCACTTACACTTCACAAATACGTAATATCCTACCCAACGGTTGACTCTTCAATGCCACAATACTTTCAATCACCAAAAACGAATCTGCATATCACAACATTTAATTAAGTCCACAATATACCATTCAGTTCGTACGAGGAAATATACAGCATGTTTTTTTTATAGTAAGTAATACTTATTTCAATGTAATGTGCTAACTACCTAAGGCTAATTGCATAGATTCATTTCTGGATGTGTCGAACGGTCGATACTGATGAAGCTTACCTATGGTGTTCACGGATATGCTGTTGTTTACCCTGGCTGGTGATGTCTTAATTTGACCAAGCTGTCGAAAATTAAATGTAGGTATCTTTAACTTTTATATAGGTAAATAGCGGCCCGCCCGCGGTTTCACCCGCGTTGCCCCATTCCTAAGAGCCGTAGTGTATGTTATGTATGTTAATAGCTTAAAACCTTTCTCTTGAATCACTATCTATTTAAAAAAATCGCTTCAAAATCCGTTGCGTAGTTTTAAAGATTTAAGCATACATAGGGACGGACAGACAGCGACTTTGTTTTATACTATGTAGTGATATAAAATATATGTAGGTAATTTGCCAATGAAGTAAAATATAGGTTGGTATTGAGATTTATCCCAAATTCCCAATAGATCGTCGGCCATCGACCCGAGGCAGGGTATATATGTATGGTACAAGTTCTTCTTACCTTCCTTTACCTTGTAGTCGGGGTCTTGGGACTCGTGATCATATTCGGAAGGCGAGAAAAACCCTGCTGTATTTAAAAAAAACCCACTATGTATAGTTCGCGACATGGCGGATCTTTGTTGCACGTTTACATTTTCCCACGGCGCGACGCGGTGCCTTTTCCAATTTATTCACTGTTACATATTGACTGTGACTGACGTAACTGCTATTCATGATGTACATTATTAGCACTAATGTTAAGATACCTATCGTGTAACATTGTTATTTGGGGTCAGGATCTAAAATCATCATTAAAATTCCTTACTTAAACAGACCATATCAACCAAATGAACAAATATATATGAATGACCATACCATCATAGCCTTATCCTGGAAGGATTGGGCTTACTGAGAATTTCGTAGATAAAACCAATACCTAACACTTTTCCCGTCCTGGGAATCGGACCCAGGACCTCTAGCGTAGCAGTTGCATATAGTAATGAGCCAGTTCCTTACTAATCTAATTAATAAAGTTGTTTCATTTTCGTAGCTAAGCAAGCAAGTAGTCGCAGGCGTCCAATCTCGAGTCAGTTATTTTAGATCATCTACAACTAGATACATTACAGTTTATTTCCAAACTCAATTAACACTAAAATACCAGTGTGACTGTCAATACACAAGTAAGAGTTTCCCAACCCTTGACATGCAATATGTGTAGTACGAGTAATCTGAGCATTGGCGGTATTCGAGAGCCACCCAACCTGCTTGATGCGGGCTCTGTTTGACCACTTGTCAGATTAACGTCACTTGTCATAGTGTTGGGTTGAACGGATTTAAAATATAGAAAGTAGATACTTTGTACAGCTACGTGTGAACTATTAGTTGGATTAAAGCAATAAGGAGATTTGAAGGCCGAATTTTATTTAAGTACACAATCGGCATTTAATTTACCAACAGGTTATCAATAGAGTTGCCGCGAATACTCGCTATTATTCGGTATTCGGCATTACTCGTCATTTTTTTGATATTCGTCGAATACCGAATAATAGCTAGTATTATTCGGCATTCGGCGAATAGTCGTCGAAAATAAACTTTTAACGAACAAAAGAACATCATATTCATCAAGTCTTTAATTCAATAGCAATTTTCAAATAAGTATAGAAATAAAAAATAAAAAAACGTCAACCGATGTCGAAAATCAATTAACAAATGCGTGCCGCCTATCCTAAACACAAGCGTATTGATTGAGCGGGAAATCCCCTACAATAATAATCGCTGGGTTATACTTATAAAAAACGGGGTATTTCCCGTAAACTAAAGAGAAAGACTTGTACAAGAAAAGGGTTGCCAGCATTTAAAATAGATTGAAATTAAATTTACTACATATATGTAGGTATGTATAACATGAAACAGATTTCTTTAACTTTATTGTTTTCTTTCTCACAACCTTAGAAGAAATTAGAAATATTTTTAATGTTTTTTTTTATGTCGAATAGTAATGTCGAGTTATTCGACTATTCGCCAAAGTGAATGGCGATTAATCGGTATTCGACTATTCGCTATAAACACTATTCGCGGCAACTCTAGTTATCAAACTATAAACCATTTTATGGATGTTGTTTGATTTGCTCTATCATTTTTTCAATCTGGAATAACTTTTTTTCAACGAGCTTTTAAGTTGAGTTCCATTATACCTCCACAGCCTCAAGGATCATATGATTTTTCGAACCAGAGCAGAAATTTGATTGTATCGCACCATTTCCAGCGGATGTGATGAAAAAAATTACAATCATTTTTTTTATACTCGTTTTATGTACTATTTTATAATTTTGACACCACGGTTTATTGAATTAAATTAGGTATATGGGGCTCTTATACACAATAACATTTATATTTGTATGAAGAATAGCGTTATTAGGTATCTTCGTGTACTTAGTTTTCGCCTGGTTATTTTTTTTTTTTTTTTTTTTTACAGAAGGCTTACAGACTAATAGCTTACAGACATATGTCTTAAAGAACATGTTAATAACAAATTGCTAATTACAAGCCTCCACATTTAGCAAAATGTAGATTTATATGTAGATTGTAGGTGTACTCATATGCACTAATACCTATATATATGTATATAGCTTTATCTGAACACCTTGTAGGGTGACCACAGTCCGCAGCCATAATATAAACCATTTTATTGATAGGTAGTATTAATACCCTCGTAGGGCCAGACATTTATGTTGAGTTGTAACCTTTACACTGCCCCGCACCATTTCAACCTCACGATATTTGCTAGTTATAAGTGCTTGTTTGCTATGTAGCAGTGAATAAATGTTTCTTTTCAAGCGGCGGTAGCCTAATGGTTAGGCGTCGGACTTTTGATCATGTATTTGCCGGTTCGAAATTCACCCATTGCACTACAGACTTGAAACCACTCGTAACACAAGCATTTAGCCCAGCACGAGGGGTTAACAAGAACACTAGTAATGATGTGCGACCCAAATTGCTAGTAAGCTTTTTAAGAAAAAAAAATTACATCCCTCAATCACTACGCCAACTTCGCCGCCATATTGCGCCAAGAAAGAATTTTTCCCGCCAAGTTTATTCATGGAGCCCCTACATCATCACCGATTCGCCTCTCATTAGTTCCTTTGTGCGGCAGATGGACGGCAGCTCTCTTATTTCGCCGCCGATATACCCATGTTAATGTCAAACGCACAATATCTTGCAGATCTTACAATTCTTTTTTTTTTAATATTAATGTTAATAATTGACGGTGTCCTTTACTGAGGATTTGCGTCGATCATCTTAATTAAATTTTAGTAAATAACTTAATGTTATACGTGTTTGGGAAATACACAAACTATATTTAATTTTACATAGAATTTGTTAAAATAATTTCTACACGAATTCTCTAATTCAATATGTACCTAAGTATGGCTAGGTACTTTAAATAATATCTTATATTCTTGTAAGTGCAAGCTATCAAGTAACCAGCTATAATTTGCGCATTAATACAATCCAACACAAGTGATGAGTGATATTTAATCGGTTTTTACTGCGGCCCTTACAATGTAGATAAGTTACTACCTATGGTCTTAAAATAAAGAACCTGTCGATCAACGTTGAAAGCCTGCCACGTAATGGTCTCAAACACTAGGTCTCATGTTATTTATGAACCCTTTCGATATTGAAATACTTGTCGGAGCAGTTATGAACTCTTAAGTTTTAAGGTGCATGCAAACTGAGGCTGTCCCGTAACCGAGGACTAAATAATTTTTAGTTTGGCTTTAGATAACGGCAACAGTGCCATTTTATTGAAGTTCGCAGTCAATATGACCATACTAACTAACTAACCTTTGAATAGTCTAATAGTTTGGTGGTTTAAGGTTTGGCCTTCTTGGGGGGGTCATTTTATTATATAACTATTCTGGGCATCATTTATTGAAACTCTGTCATTCAAATTAATATCTTTTTGGTGATCAGTTATATAACCAGAATTTATGCCAAATTGTAATTATTCCGGATTCTGCACCCACATTAGTTAGCTAGCGCCTTTATCCAGCCACTGCCTACATTATACAATGTACAAACTGAATTTGAAATAAATGTAAACTTTCTAGTGATCTAGTTGGACGTGTACAACTTTACTAACGATCAATTTGTCATTTGTTCTGTCATGTCAACGCAACGTTCAGACAACTTTGTAATGTCAGTTTGGAGTAAGGAGTCGCTTGAAATTATCCCTCCCTACCGAGCGCGCGGCGGTCTTTGTAATCGAAGTAAATGAGCAGATTAAACTTAATTCATTTTTTTTATGGATTAAGTCGGCAAACGAGCTGACGTGTCATTTTTCTAGTGTCAAACAACAACTACCTACTTTTTACAGATTTTATCGCATTGTATTGATATTTCGGGGGTGGGGGGAGGGGTAGATATTAAGTTTCTGTTAACCTCATTACCCTTCCTTTTTAGTAGTCGGTTAAAAAACAAATGGGAGCTCTATAAAATTATCTGGTCGACTGGGCTTGTTCTCATCTAACACCAGCTTATGAACCTATTCTATTTATACAATAAGACCTTAATTGTCACAGGCCTACTTATGTCTGTATATTATAGATAGCTATAAAAAAACTAATATTTTTAATTTTATAAATACTAAAAAGAACAATTTTTAGAATTTTTGTCTGTCTGTCTTTCTGTATGTTTGTAGGCGCATCACACAAAAAATACTGTGATAGGCTGATTGATACGTACGGTGAATGAATGAATGATTGAGTCGCTCTGATGAATAGGGTGGCAATCTGCTGGTAAAAGTCCAATAAATGGGGTTTGATATTTTTTTTTTGTTTGAAATTATTAATTTGTGTTTTTTTTTTATTTAAATACCGATAATTCGTACCTACCTGAAGATAATAGCTTTGTTTGCATCATCTAAGATAAAAATCAAGATATTTTTTTTACGATTTAGAGTAGGTATCGAAATTACATTTTACAGTGAATAAGTAATGGTTACTGAACCTCCCATTTCAATTTGTCACATGTTTTCAAAGTCACCCTGTATCAATTAATTAATAAGATAAGTACTTGGTATTTTATAATTTTATTATGGCATATTTTAATGGTATGGCTAAGGTGTCGTTTACCTAATGTATCTAACATATAAAAATATTTTTCTTGTTAATTGTATTTTACTAAAATTCTTAGAGACACGGTAAAGGCTCTACTTCCATCACTATATTATCAAATAAAAATGGCATTACTATAGTACGATTTCCTATGTAATGGTAACCTGCTCATAAAGCACAAATTAGAACGAACATAATAGGTATAATATTCGTTCTAATGGTGCTTGACAAATTTTTTCTTTTCAAAAAATAAAACCCTTTTTACGTGGGAGAGCCATGCTTCTGCACGAATGGGCCGGTTCGACCGGAGTGATAATCGGCCTCACAGAAAACCAGCGTTAAACAACGCTTACGTTGTGTTTCGCCGAGTGAGTGAGGTTACCGGAGGCTCAATCCCCTTTTAAAAGGTCGGCAACGCACTTGTGACTCCTATGGTGTTGCGGGTGTCCATAGGCGGCGGTATTCGCTTACCATCAGGCGATTCATCTGCTCGTTTGCCAGCTCCTATCACATAAAAACAAGCGTGTTAGGTTTTTTTCGTTACGGAATTTCTGGATTCGGTCCCCACGCTCAAGGCCCGCGATAGAAGCAATGCAATAGCTTAAAAACCTAAAAATTTGTGCATTACCTACGAGGTTTTCACTGCACGGCGACGGTCTACTTACTTTCAATAATTTAAACGTTGAAACCTCAACACAAGTGTGCATTTTTTCCTATGGCTTTCTAGTGGGCAAAGGAATGCATTTCTATCTGACAGGCATTGATCTCTGCAATAAAATATTATTACACACGATATAACAGTAAAAACTTCAGGGAAAAGCGCTTGAGAAACAAGAAAATCTGTTTCTTTTTGCAGTTCAACAAAGGTTTTGAAAAGTATTCATTTCCTCTCCTTTTCTACATAACAAAAACTTCTAAGTGTAAAAGGGATGGATTGCTTCGCCGGTGTAAAAGCCTCGCGTTGTATTCTCGCGGTGTTTGCCGGAGACGCACGAACGCGTACGATCATAAAAAAATATCGTTAATTTTTTATTCGCTTTTCAAAAATGTCACGTATAGCTTTTTGGTTTTGTTAAAAAAAAGTGTTTGTGGTTCGTGGTGCAATGACGTTGATGTGTTGTGGACATTGTGGTGGGAAAATTTTTTTTTGGTGTTTTAATATGTGTAGTAAGTAGTTCCAGTAATCTGCACTAAAATTGCAGTTGGTACCTACAAGTTGCGGTAAGTTTTGTTTATTTTTATTGTTAGCTTATGTGAAGTTATGGCTAGATTTATTTTTGAAATCGGTACGAACAGTAAATTTAATGGTGTATTGTAGTTGATAATTATCTGCTACAACTCGATAGGGATTATTTGAGTTTTGTTCTTGTTATCTAAGCTCACTCTACTAGATATATTTGTATTAGCCATCATGAATAAGGGAAGACCTAAACTTACCCGCACAATGGATGGTGTTGATGTCACAATATTTTTATTTAGAACTACCTTCACAAATAATTTTGTTAGACTCATTATAAGAGCAATTATTCGTATTGTTACTTGTATTATAATAACTTTATTTTCCAAACAATAACTATGGTCTACGAGACTACCTTTTAATCATTATACCTAAACCTAAATACAAAATCTGAGGGAAACCCATAAAGCCTGGGGCACACGATCGATATAGACATTGGTAATGTCAGGCACGAAGGTCTGTGCAGGGCGCCAGGCGATCACGACATTGTATTTACAGCTTTATTTTACACAAAATATGTGATTGCACCCTAAATGGCATCATAAGGTCACGATCATGTTTTGTTAACGTCTCTCTACGGTTTCAACCGAGTTCCATTTTTAAAATACAGGCTGGTAATGTGGTAAGTACAAGTAGCTATAATTTCTCCCATTACGATGACACGGCTAGGTTCCTATTAGAATTCACTCGATGATAAGATACCTACTTAACATTAATTTAAAAATTAAAAACCCCGCAGCGACAAGACATGGTTACCATGTTCTTGTAATACCTATCATTGAAGTAACAGGATAAACCATGAACCAGAAAAGAGTTAATAATCTTCAAACTTGGTAAAGTTATCAAAAATTGCATTCGCTTACATTTATTTCCAGTGAAGTATTTTGGATAAAATGGAAGAGTAGGAACATAGGTTAACGGTATCGGAATCCGAATAATAACAGAATTTGATTAAATTATGTTTGAATTACGATTTATTTCGGTATTACGTTTGTAAGAGAAATTCGGTCCGGCCACTCTAAACAGATATAATCAGTTATGTAATTACTAATCACATCTTAAAAACTTATTGCTTCTTATAAACCCTTAAGTCTAATTTTCACTATATTGTTTGTCTAAACTGCAGTCTAATAATAAGTACCCACATTCGGCATACAGTTTCTTTTTGTTGTTAAAAAATATTGCCCCTCATTAGGATTTTCTCCTGTATCGTAGGTGCTTTTACAAACACAAATTCCCACACACACACAAACGCCTAGACCCGGAACAACTTCCTGTAGATCATCACAAATATTTGCTTCGTGTGGCGATCGAACTCACAACACATGGTGCAGAAGCCGATCGCTCAGCCGCTACGCCAAACGTGCCGGCTTAAGTTGACTGGTTCAAACTGGAAAGTTCGTGGAGCTTTCAAGTTTACCGTGTAGTTACATTCTAATAACTACCGCATGCTAGAGTCATTTTCGCGATAATAGTAACAGACGTGGAAACAGTCGCCAATTTAACGGCAATCAGTCCTGACCACCGCCTAGAGGCATCGTCGTGAATATATACACGCTACTAGGGTTGTCACTTTGTTAGATAAGAGTGTGAGACTTAATTTACTTGATAAACTTCATCATTCAATCCACGGCAAAACGGATTAATTATTAGTAAAAATTAAAATTTCATTAAATTTAACTTATAATTTCTGATTTATACATAGATGATTCTAGGGTCAAATTTTATAGCAATAATTTGACTAACCAAGCGGGTAATAATGCTATCATAAATTATTATAGTTTAGCGGCATCTTTGACAATGTTGCGGTAGGTAGGTACCACTCCAAACGAAGCCAGGAGAAATTAATATGAGTAACTACGTACATGGGTTTCTTTTTTAAAATAACCATATAGACAGAGATACGACAATTATTTTAAAACTATATATATATTTTTTTTTCGTTTTTTTTTAAACCGTTGCCCCACACTAGGATTTTTTCCTGTATCGTGTGTGCATTTACAAACACAAATTCTCACATACACAAACGCCCAGACCCGGAACAACTACCTGTAGATCATACAAATATTTGCTCTGTGTGGGGATCGAACCCACAACATGTGGCGCAGAAGCCGATTACTCAACCGCGACGCCAATCGTGTCGTGATTTTAACCCTATAGTTTGAAATGGAAGTAGACCTCCTTTGTCTTTTGTGCGGGGGAAACCGGGGGAGGGCCGTACGATCGATTTTTAATCACTAAAACTCTGACCTTTTGTATGTCCCGTGAAGTTCAGTTTTTTTTATGTTTTTATTAATTACTCATTATTTATTATAGGCGACTCAGGAACGCTAAGGGCTTATGTCTGACTCGTGCTACTAAACACCACAGGTTGCTCATTATTAACTGGATTGATAGTTTTTTATATACATATACATCAAGCTTCCAACTTATTTTAGTCTGTTAAATAAATCGCCGCCAAGTCGCACGCTTGCTACCAGAAACCTGTAAACGGAACTACCATACTTATTGGAATTATGGTAATAAGTCCTAAGCTCTCCGGCACTCTCCGGCACTCTCCGGCTAGGGAAATGTCATGGACGTCGTAGATCAGTATTAAAGAGACATTCAATAGGGTTAAGCTTTTGATAAAATATTTGGATGAATATTTAAATTGAAAGGAGTTTTATAGTTAGTGCCCATTGCGTTATTTACAGCATAGTTAAATACTTGATTTGTTTTTGGAACATGTACGAGTATACATATATTAACTAACTTTGTGTTGTGAACCTTGACTGATGCTTACTGGTTTCTGACACTTACGCGAATATTAGACATTGGAATAAAACTACTTATTACGGATTTTATCGCGTTGTATTAATAATATTATTTAATTCCCGACGTTTCGACTTCACTGATGCTTTTAAGTACACTCTATCAAAAGTTGTGAAAAGTTATTAAGTACAATTGCACCTAATAACTTTTTATATGTCGATTGGATCGGGTTAGTCCATGTTGAACCCCCACAATCTTTACCCCCGGCCATGTTGAACCCCTAAATTATGTCCACGTTCAACCCCCCAGGGTATAGATTTTAATGAAATAAAGACTAAATGTCTTAAGATACGGCTAATGAAGTTCCTCACTTTCAACGTGTCATAATAGTCTCTGCATACCGCCATTTGTTATATATAATCATATAACAAATGGCGGTGCGTGACGTTGCTTGAAGTAGTGCCATGTACCAGTACACACTTGTGCCCCGTGAGCCCGCGGCGCCAATTAGATGGATGCTGCGTCTGCGCAGTACCTCTTGTTTCGTGCCAGTATCATATGTAGGGCTGTGTTCAAGGGTTGTCAATAAACAATATTCAGTCATTTGAATAGAACTGCAGAATAATCCCACAAGAACAAGTGTGTTTGGAAACGCGGTACCATGCCGAGAGGGTTTACATTTTATGTAACTTTGCCTATAAGTGTTTTTTAACTGGAAACACGTCCTTCTCATAGGTAGTAATGAAATACATAGTGAATTTGTAATTCATGATTTTATGTTTTGATTTTAGTAATAAGAATTTTTATTTTAAGGCTTCTCGTAACAAAGAGGTTCACACTATCCGCTTAGCTTAGTAGTCCATATTTTCACATGGCGATAACCACTTTCCAGCATGCTCGTTTGCCAATGATTTTTTTGTCTCTCTCTCCCATCTCACAGATAATATCGGCATCCACACCTGTGTGCTTTATAAGCTCAGTGTTATGTTACAGTATGCGGTTAGTGAAGCCTGCACGAGCGCGACCGCGTAATCGATACCGTAACGTCCACGCGTTACTGAAACCGATACGTTGTCCGTTCACGCGTAACTTTGTTACAACGCGTATATAGTAAGAACTGCGTGTTAAAAAAACTTTAGAATCTTGTTGTATGTACCTAAAATGACCTAATTTCTTATAGTGTGTATAGGTGTTGTCGCCACGATTATAATCTCGTGTTAATACCTCATTATCATCATCGGATGCCGTCTTCATAGTAAAGTTTTGAGGTCAGTCAGTAGGCAATATTCTTGAAATACCAATCTGTATTTTTACGTTTTCGGCAGCTTTACTTCACCACTTGATGTAATTTAAATATGTATTTTCTAGAGTGAAATTACTGATCATATGAGATTTAATTCAAGACTCACGATAACAACAGGCGTTGGCATTTAGCATCTTCCTGGTGTTGCTATATGTAAATATTTTTCCAAACTACGCACTACAAAAAAGATTCGACTACTTTTACTTCGTGTTTAAATACGTTCCCCTAAAAACCCATTACAATACTGAACTGAAAACAAACATTATTACTCGAGTTGAGCTCCGAAGACTTCATTAGTGTACACCGCATGATCTTTAGCGGCGATATTTCATCCTCCCAGCGTTTTATAGTGGTCTTAAACCATAAAACCCATTATCGAGCACCGGCCGGTATTAAGAAATCATCGCGGATTATGATCTTAAGTCCAGCGATATTTTATAGTATTTAAACACAAATACTTGACGATACTTGTTTATGGAATTCCGAACGTAAAATCGGAGTTCAAACTTGAGGTCTTGTGGACTTAGTTATGGGTTTAGTTGCACATGCCACAGTAAGTCCATGGATAAGTGACCAGTCTTAGCACACCGAGACATCGGCCCTGTGCCTCGTGCCTCGGTGAGCACGGAACATCAGCCATCACGGCAGCAGCCATCGGACCTGGTTGTCATACAAACACCTTTATCAATCGTTAGCGGTTGTCAGAAGCCCAATAAGCCCGAAAATCACTTCATATCTATATTGCCACAAATTGGTCGCCAAGTGTAATATTATACTGATATTCATCCGCATCTGGAAATATCCTTGGATTTTATAAACACGTAACGTAATTTACCGTTTTGTGTCGCACGAGCACGGGTGGTACTGCGCGGTACCAATGCCGGTAATAAATTCGCGATGCACGCGGTAACCATCCGCCCTTCGTCATCAAAACAAGAGCTGGGAATTAATGAAGCTTCCGGATTTACAACGATAAAAGGATTGCGTTCTCGGCAGCTGCTTCTATGTAGTAGGTACATTCCAAATACCGGTCACCGGATGTTTTTTAACGTCTGGAAAGAAATAATATTTTAGCATTTGTTTTTGTAGAAGCCTTTATCATTATCTAGCTTTCTTTTTAATTGGCGGCGCAACCTTCTTCTTTAACTTCCGGCGATTAATGCTTTTAAGACCTGTATTATTATCAGTGGAAACAAATATATTATTCTGTTTATTTTTTATCGCGTTTTGAACTATTGGTGGACTGGACACTATGCGGTTGATTATTAGGCCGACAAAAGTGTTATAGGGTTTATAACTATGAAACTCTCAGGTGAACGGCAAATAATTTGAACAGTGAATGAAAGGGACGGCTTGTGTAGCGTAGTACCTAAACACTCACTGTCACACATCATTGTTCTAGACATTTCTTTCTTCTTTGCTCAAGTTGTTTGCCAGAAGATTGTATAGATTGCACCCTATTAAGTTCATGGGAACTAAAAATGTACTGGTATTCAAGAAGCGACGTGTGGGCGTACATAATTACACTCTACCTAGCCTATAATGATAGGAACAGATTTGATTATATTTATATTTTTATATTTTTTTATATTATCTACCTATAACTATATTACAGCAGGTGCATATAGTGTACCACTTCAAAATGTCGCGTTTGACGATAGTCACTCGAGCGGTGAACCGTCCAGATGGTGGCTTTCCCCATAATCGATACTTGACACTCCAGTCATTAAAGATGCCATTGTTCTGTGAAATTACTAACAAGAACTATCGGCAGAAGCAGTTATAGTGTAATTTATATTCAAATTGCAGAGAAACTGTCAGTGCAAGTAGGTTATGAGGTTGCCGTTGCAAGCAGTAGGTCTAAAATACACTATCTTTGTAGGTAGGTAGTGTAATTTTTTCCAACTGCGGTGGGGTCGGCTTCCAGTTAAATCAAATGCGGTTGATTACCAGTATTTTACAGTATTACACATGACGGAATGGAGAAGGTTTGGGTTGCCATTGTTTACAATTATAAAGTATTTTTAAATTAGATAATTAATTAAAGATAATTAACTCAAATATGATTTCCAAAAGTCGGGAAGCTCGAGACTTTCCTTAGTAGTGATGATCATATCATGATACTTAACTGTATTTTTTTTGGAATTTGGCATGAAAGAAGACTAAAAGAATATAATCGATAGATGTCGCGTGACCGATGCTTCGATCAAGCGATAGCCTCGATACACCACGGGAGGTGATTAAAAAAAATAAACAAACGATCTGATGGTGGCAGTTTGAGAGGTAATGGGGAAACGAATACTAGGTTAGTCGCATAGCGGTATATCACACGATGTTTTTAAAATTAAAACAAATATATTATAACGGTAACTGCCTTGTTACTCTAGTGTTAAAAGAGTGTCCATGGAGTTTCTTGCCGGATTCTTCTCTATAGGATCTACATTTGGAACCGTGCAACTAGACTCATTAACGTTTCATAAACGCTTGTAAAAGCTTATTTGAAATAAACACATTTAAACTTGAACTTGAAAGTTGTCACAAGCGCGACAGCTACGCTAGAGGACCTGGGTTCGATTTCCAGGTCGAGCAAAGTGTTACTGGATTTTTTTTTATGAAATTCTCAATAGCAGCTCGGAGTTTGACTTGTGCCCGGCTCGCCCCCTTATTATATGGGACTTAAACGTACCGGCGAACTGCGGGTGTACATTACTACCTACATCTCTGCATAACCATCCTGGGAATAATGGCGTGATGGTATGTTATGTTATTATAGACAATTTATATAAATTTAGATGGACAATTCTGGTCATAAATGTTTCGCATTCGCGATTATGATCCATACTGATTTCGATATTTTTACACCAAAACATTTACATAAGCTTTTACTGTGACCTTAGGGTGACCTTTTTTGGATTATGGATATGTCTCAAGGATCGTTTGCCATCTGGGGAGGCAGGGCAATTGTTGTTTTACTTTTTTTTGGTATGTCTGACTAATACCCACCAAAAAACTTCATGGCCATGGGGTAAATGCGAAAAAGCGTTGCTCTTCGGAATCTAAGATATATCCCCCCAACCATGGCTTTTATCCTATAACGTAGGTGCGCTGTGTAGGTCATACAAATTGTCAAAATTATTCCGAGCAAGGAATAATTAACAAATATACAAAGAAGCCGATCGTTCGGCCATTACGCCACTACGGTATCTGATTCCCATCTGATAAATAAGCAATTCAAGTTACGAAGTCAGCTCGTAAATAGAAGACAGTGTTGTAGAAAACATGTCCTATAAATAGGCTGGGCTGTAAAGGTCTGATAGAAAATAAAAGTGTGGGCGCCCAGTGCCGACAGTCGCGCAATCGTTACGTGTGTAATTGGCCTAATAGTCGCGAGTGCACGCCGTCCTTAAATTACTGCAAGTCGGCCGACATTCTTGTTCTGAATTATTTGCCTATAAATAGATTGTGGGTTTATATACTTGAAAATTTTTAAGGAATGCTTTATGACTATAGGATAGAAACTCTTTCTGTCTGTTTGTTGTCTTCATGCGTAAACTGAGAGGCCAATTTTGAAAATTTTTGGTATAGAGATAGATTAGAACTTGGAGAAGATTATAAGCTACCGTTTGTCCCTCTGCTCGCTATGAATCTTAATAACCTATATATTCATTAAAAATACTAGTTGGTTTCATAAGTATCTCAAAGCATCTCTCTCCAATCTATCTCAATACTAAAAACCATCAAAATTGGTTAAGCAGTTAATTCGGAATTATTTAATCAAAGCAAACTGTCATGTCGCATTTTGTTTAAGAACTACAACACAACTTGTATATTATTTTAGTTACCTAATCTCCTAACAAAGTCGACAGTCTATCCCCGAGCCAATAAATCTATGCAAACATAAATCGTTCTGGTCGATCGGTATCGCGAAATCGTATATCTTTTTACGGTAAATCGGTCCAAACCGGGCGTGGTCGTCCGTTAATGGATTCGAATCCACGGTGCTTCTCGTTGCTAATTGAGGTAAAGGTGGACAAAAAAATTTGAACGATATAAGTAGGTATGTTGTAAAAAGTGACATGGTCTAGATTGCTTGCTGTGTAATAAATATTGAGCCGTAGAAATTGACTAATCTATGTAATTCATTAATCTAGTTGTCGCAAGCGCGGCGTGAGGTTTCGAGTTCGATTCTCGGAGAATCACAGTGTTTCGAAGGGTAGAGAACAAAATTAACCTCATTTCAAAAAGGTGATAAATATGAATCACCAAATTTAGTAAATTGATCACCAAAATGCTTATCAAAACAGATAGATGGTCACCAAATATTAGGTTGAGGTTAGGTTAGAACTGCGGCTACGAGACCCGAATTCTGCTTATTATACTTGGTTGGTGAATTTATTTGTTTTTTTTTTTTGGATTAGACAATCATAATTTTGAGGTGGTTGCTTTATGTAGGTTCAAATTCACGCTAAAATGGGGATTTATTTTGGTGATCATTTACTATTTTTGGCAATATTTAAAAATGTTTTTTTGCCGTAACAGTTTATTAGATCTGAAGCCTTTCAAAAATATTTATTCCCCCTACCTAACCCTCGGAAATTTCCTAAAATATTTTCTTAGAGGAGGGATCTTATGGGAGACTATCTGTAAAATTTCAAGTTTCTTACAGTTTCTGAAATTTCATGATTAAGAGTCACTCACTAAGAGTGAGTGGTATTTCACTTTTGTATACATATGTAGGTATATGTATACTAAGATATAAACTTAAGATAACATGTTAGCTGTTATTTCTTTTAATAGACTATTCAACGACGACTTTTTTATTAAGTAACGGTTATTTATGTTCGTTTAACCATTACCACTCACTATAATATAAACTTCATTTATAAGCCAACCCTGCTCATAAATCCGAGTAATAAACTTTTGATGTTTGCGGTAAGCTGAGGTAATCAGACAGATGAATAGATGGACAGACATGACAATTTATATTGAGTTGTGTTAATAAGCCAGATGACACCAATCAAATCTTTTTGACGAAATGAACGCAGTGGTTGAAAGATTGAAAGAGTTTCAGGGAGCATTCGACTGTAATGTAACATTTCAGATTCGATTTTGAGCATTACAAATACTGCCTCCTTGACGAGCATTCGCCTGTAATGTAACATTCCAGTGCGCATTGTTGTTACAAGTTGTATCAAAATATTACACATTGCATTATCAAGTTGCTCACTGATGTAATGCTCGACTGTGTAACGTTACATTACAGGCGAATGCTCCCGATGAGGGAGCACCTTAAGGATTTGTATGTGTAAACTGAGGAAAAAATTCTTGAGTGACAATTTCTTTTGAGACGTCATTTTAATCTTCCAGATAATGAAAGCTAAGCCAGTAACTCTACGCTCTAGCTTTACCGGGCCGCTCTTCAGAAAATTAGATATTATATAGATTTAGGTACTTACGACAATCGTTTGCTGGACTAACGTAGTAGTTGCACTTATGGCTACTAGGCTAATCACTATAACTACCAGACTTGGGCATTATTCGAATAAATTGTTGTCTAGATAATTATCCGAATAAAATTTCATTCGCCATAAAATTATCCGCGAATGATTCATTCACGAATGAATTATTAGTAGATAAATTGCCTACGAATAAATTATTCGTGATTTTATTCGTTATTTTAAATAATAATTTTTTGGATAGCAATAGTGTCTGCCGAACAAACGGTGATACCTTGAATATTACATTTCTAGATTCATACACTAGAATATCCTAAACCTATCATATCCCTTGCTTTTTTTAGATAAAACCTAGACTAAAGCTATCGGGAATATTCTACATAGATAAAGTACTACTCCTCGACAATAGATGGCGTTTGCACGCGAACCAAAGTAGGTAGATAATCTACAGGATGTTCCGCATGGTTCAAGTAGTATAGAAATTCTCAATTCAATTCTCAGTAGTATAGGAATGACCACTATTTAAAAAAAAATCTACGTTTTTAGTTAAATTTATGCTTATGTGAAGAGACTGTCCAACACAGAGCGCTCAAATTTGGCTCGGAAAATCTCAATAGTTTAGATACAAGATAAGATGTAATTTACATTCAGTGTGTTAAGACTCTCTTAACCTATGACTTAATAATTTAATTGTATTAAGATTTTTTATTCTTATGTCTGTATTCTAACTAGAGGGCGGATTGGCATAAAAAGTACTGCCTGGTTTGTTCACACATAGGTACATGTATGTTTTTTTATATTTAATAAAAATAATGTTTCATATTTGTGCAAAAAGTATGTAAATGCAATAAAATTACCATCATATTATTGCGTAAAACTGTGTAGGTACATAAAGATCAACAATCTACCCAATCGGGTCTAGCAATCTTAGAGCTAGGACTGTTTTTATTTTTTTTAATGATATTGATTATATATAATATGATCAACCGCCCATCCCAGGTTTCCTTTTGCACCACTAGGTATGGGACATTCTGTATATAAACTGTCAATTAATACCTACGTTATATTCCTCCATTTGACAATAGATGGCGTTCGCATAGCCAAGGTAAATAATTATTAATTTTCTACTTATTATTCCTCCATTTGACAATAGATGGCATACATAGTACCTAACGTTTTACTAGGGTAAAACAGACAAATTTCGGCGCACCTTAACAAAAAATCGAACTCAAAGCTTACCACGCCAATGCCTTACAAGTTCGACGGGATAGTCACCGACAATGATATCGTTAGAATGTTATTTACGCGATTCTTCTAGAATAGAGATGTGCTATGTTGGAAATGTGTTATGTTGGAAATGTGTTATTATGAAATATAACCATTTATGAAATGTAAAATAAAGTAACAACCATTCTAAGATCTGGCCATACACCTTATGTAAGCATTTAAAAAATAAACAATTCTGAAGGGTTCCGCTGGCTTGATTTTAAAAAGTAGGTAGGCACATACGTTATTGTATACTAGCTTCCGCCCGCGGCTTCGCCCACGTGGAGTTCGCTATCACTTGAAGTCTTTATCGACGACCAGTGTCACTTCCCAGCTCAAAATAATCAAAGAATTTTCCTTTATCTTTATACCTCAACAGAAAATGCTCATCAGGCTGAACAACTTTTGTTAAGGCATCATTTCTATATTTCTTATAGTTTAGCTAGCTCATTATGGTCCTGCAGTTTCCAAAATCAATTATACCCTATATGTTGCCCAGGCTTAATAGGTATAAAACAAAAAAAGTTTCATTCGAATCCGTCCAGTATTTCTGGTGATTAGCGTGTACAACAAGACAAACAAACAGTCAGATTTTTTAATTCTTACCCTATTACTGTCTCCATCGCTTAATTTTTTTTTGTAAATATATTCAATGTACAAACACATTTTTTTACTGTTTTATTATATGTATAGATGAAAGAGAGAATGATAAGATGATATCTTATTTCTGGTATTTAATGAATAATGGCGGTACAAGGAAGGGATAATTACAATACGAGAGAGTGAGACATGTAGGTAGGTATATAAAAATGACGGAGAGAAAGCGAGCACACTTTCATATCAATTGCGGTCACAAAATAATTATTTTATTTTTATAAATCTGGTACTAATATTGTGGCTACTCTCCCCAGTCATCTGGAATCTGTTTACCATAGCGGGCCGGCTAATCAAATAACTAGTACATAATATATTGTCGGCGACCATCCCGTCAAATCGCATGGCATAGGCGTGGTAAGTTCGATTTTACGTTAACAAGCCAACATTTGGGAGTTTTACCCCAGTCTAAAGTTACTACTATCACCATCTATCGTCGAATAGAAGAAAAAATAGATAAACAATAGTCAAATAGCTAATTTACCTTAGTGTGCCAACGCCATCTATCGTCGAATGGAGGAAAAAAGGTAATCAAATATAGTTAAGTAAGAGTCTATTATTTACCTTAGAGTGACAACGCCATCTATCGCCGAATGGAGGAAAAATATAGGTAATCAATAGTTATTGTAAATTATTAACCTTAGTATGCCAACGCCATCTATCGTTGAATGGAGGATTCTATGTAGAATATCACGAAAGAAATAACACATTGACAATAAACATTATGTAAAAATACTAAAAAAAAGGTCATGTTCGGAAGCTTATAATGCGTTTTCTTAACGTTTACTTACCACTTCCTTACGATTTTAAGGAAAAATAATAAGTTTTGATATTTTAATAATAAGATGATAAGAAGTAAATATCTAGAAATTTAAATAGTACTGGTTGTGTATGGAAGTATGTTTGGATATGTGTTATTACTCATATTAGAAGGATCTAGTAAGATCACAACAAATGTTCAGTTGTAGGTAACATATCGGGTTCAGTTTCCAGAAATTTCCCTCGCCGCAATGTTATTTCGCGATCGTTCTAGAATATTAATATGCTATTTCGCAATTTCGCGTAAACATTTTATGTAATTAGTTGAATCTTGCCTAGAAAGTAATTCATACCATCACGCCTGTATTCTCCGAAGGGTTAGGCAGAGGCGTACTTAATGTACACCCACAGTTCGCCGGTATGTTTAGGTCCCATGTTATAGGGGGCGAGCCTATAGCCATTCACCGGGCACAAATACAGACAACGAGCTGTTACTGACTATTTCATAGAAAAATCCAATAACACTGCTCAACCTGGGGATCGAACCCAGGACCTCTGCTTGCTACCATTACACCACGTGAACAAAGACCAATCAAAATATTATAAAATAAAAATAATCATAACATGACATACCGTCACGCCTGTATTACCCGAAGGGTTAGGCAGGGCGTACTTAATGTACACCCACAGTTCACCTGGTATGTTTAGGTCCCATGTTATAGGGGGCGAGCCTATAGCCATTAACCGGGCACGAATCCAGACTCCGAGGTGCTGAGAATTTCATAGTAAACTGAATAACAACACTTTGCTCGACCTGGGAATCGAACAGGTAGCAGTCGCGCTTGGGACCACTAGACTAATGAGGCAGACAGGCAGGCAATTAATAAAAATAATCATAACTGTAAATGCCTAAAAAATAATTGGAATCAAATAAATATTTAATTTAAATACCATATTTCCTCGTTTCGTTTTATTTTTATTCGTTATCCGACTAACGAATAAAATAATTTATTCGTCATCCGAATAATTTTTCTTTGAATGAATGAAATTATTTATTATTCGTGAATAACGCAAGAAACAAATAATTCATTCGTTATTCGTCATTCGGATAAATTTTGCCCAACTCTGATAACTACATAGTATAAAACAAAGTCGCTGTCGCTGTCTGTCCGTCCCTATGTATGCTTAAATCTTTAAAACTACGCAACGGATTTTGAAGCGGTTTTTTTAAATAGTTAGAGTGATTCAAGAGGAAGGTTATAAGCAATTTAACATTACGCTACGACTCTTAGGAATGGGATAACACGGGTGTAACCGCGTTCTCCCCTGTAAAGTTGCCAAAGTGGCGCTTTAGCATCTTTACTTTTCCAAAGTTTTCTAGATGTAGTCTACTTGTCATTAACCTAGTAGAAAATATAGATTGATGCTCGATGACAGCTTGTTTCCAATGCTCTAGGACAGAAAGAAAGTGTGCCAGGCACATTCTTTGCCTTACCTTGTGTCTCAGTCTAGACTATTAGATCTATGCGACTAGCTGCAATCCAATTACAAAGCTTTATCCAGTACCTACTTAATTAATTGAATTCTACCCGCAGAGCGGTACAAACCAGTGTGTAGTTTGCTGATCCGATATGGATAATGAAGTGTCCGTAGTTAGTAGTATTTTTTTTCAAGTAACTGAATATTAGTAGATATGTAATTTGGAGTGTGGTCTTTACAAAAGGTATCCGCTTCTGAGAAGAATGGGTTCCTTTTAACCGACCTCAAAAAAGGAAGAGGTCGATTTTGATCATTATTTTGATCAGCGACTGCTACGCTAGAGGTTCTGGGTTCGATCTCCAGGTTGAGCAAAGTGTTATTGGGTTTTTATATGAAATTTTCAGTAGCAGTTCGCATTAGGCTCACCCCCTATTACATGGGACCTAAAACATACCAGTGAACTGTGGGTGTACATTAGTACACCTCTACCTAACTCTTCAGTGAATTACAGGCTTGATGGTATGTTATGTTTTGTTTTAAACCGTGCTTTCGAGATCCTCCCGTATAATTTTCGTTGATTGGACCCGTCCATCGGTTACGAAAACAAACCACAAAGTTGCTTTTTTTATGAAAATATATAAAAAATATAATCAACAAATAATGATACGGTAGATAGGTGTGCGTCAGTAATTAAACTGATCCCAAGACGCGGCTTTTTGTACGTTAAAAACATTCGATCATCGACAAAGATTCGTATCGATAAACCACCAAACTAAGCAAGTGTCTACAATAAATTAATTAGTGTCTACAATAAATTAATTATTGTAGACACTGGCTTAGCTTCCATCCGCATTGCATGCCTTGTTAAGGTATAGTATGTATGTACCTGTGTATGTATCTGTGAATGAGGAGGCTATTTTGAGAATATTTGGAGAAATGGTCTTACGGATCCGCGTATAAAAGGGAGATCAAATCTCAGGATTATTCAAAGGTAAAATATATATACTAATAATATAATAAATATATATAATATAATATATAAATATATACTAATATTTCTGAAAAATAGTTTTCAGAAATATTAGTATGGTGAAAATAATAAATTGCAATGTAAGTATTTTAGCCTTTTTCTAACGTTAATTGAAGTCAATAATGGCATAAGTCAAAATATTGGCATTTTGGGACTTTAAATTACTTACATACTCGAATGGAATCAAAGAAGCAACTTCCTGGATCCTTTTGTTGACTTCATTCAGTTAATGTGGCCATTTATTTATTGGTGTGAGAAGTTGTCACAAAAGATTTATGCCCACAATTAATAATATAATAAATGACGCCAGAGATTAGAGATATGTATTTATTATATAATATACCAAAGTAAAATTCCTCATACTATAGTCTGGTCTGGTCTGAATGGGCGATGGCGGCGGTGCGCGCAGTACGAGACATGCGCAGGCGCAGCCGCGGGTCAACGACCGTTTGCAATTCGTCAACGCAGTGTCACTGCACCCCGCCTCCGCGAAAATATGCAACGGTTATTGAATAACTCTTAAACCACGGTAACTGTGTGGCGGTAAATTGAATTAACCAAATAGACAAGATCATTATTTCAGAATCTGGAGTGAATTGAAGTCGTCGTAATTCTTTTAACGCGATGAAATATAATGACTATTTTTATCTTAATATACTTTCATGAAGAGGCATTTGCAAAGGTATACAGAAGTACACATAAATACATTCACAGAGTTCTGATTATTACAAAGGGTCAGCCTAAATCGGATACAAATCTTAATTCCAGCCTTTTATAACTTTTCAAATGATTTCTTAACTCTTCGGTAATTTGCAATTTACAAGCTTTAAATTTCTGTGTGTATGTATGTACACATGGATATATCAATGTGTGTCCTTCCTATGTTGGCGCACGTGCAGCTAATAGAAAAGACACTACGTGCTTCATAATATGTTTACTGTGATTTTATTCACTTATATCATCATGTACTTGCTAACAAGTATTTTGCTACAAATAAATGTTTGAAGAATAACGACACGTGTGGCTTCAGCTACGGGTAGTTAATGCTAATGTGCTTTATCAGTTGTTTGAGAACATTCAATAGGCACTTTAATAAGCCCTGGCAGCTCTCTAGTATAGTTTGGGTCTCTATCGACAAAACAACTAGTTTTTTGTCTTATTGTTCGAAGTTTCCTCAGTGAATGCCATACAGCTAGATATTCTCATTACTACCAACGCTTAAAATATCATAATAATTATGTACACCCTGAACTTCACTGCCTGTTATCCTCTGTGACCATCTAAGATGATGCCCCAAACATCTCTAATTCAGTGATTTTTTTTGCATTCTATTGCTAAGATTATAAAGTTATTTTTTAGTAATGGAAAAATTCAATCGCGGGCTGGAATCGAACCTGCGTCTCCTGGTTGGATACACCAGACGCTCTGACCTCTAAGCCACCGCGAACCCCACCCGCCTTATTGACGCCTGGTCAGAGCGTCTGGTGTATCCAACCAGGAGACGCAGGATCGAATCTCTCCAGCGATTAAATTTTTCCTTTACTAAAAAAAAAATCTCCAATTCAGATTTAGCTGTGGTAATAAAGAACATCGCTATCTACACTAAATGGCGAAGTTTTGTCTTAAATGACAGCCTTGATAGGAACTAGATAAGGTTCTCGCTACAGTGAAAGCAGTTTTTCAACTAGTCTCGTTTAAGATCAATACCATCGCCAAATGTGACACACGAAAATGTTTTCCGATCGTTTCTGAGAAGTCCGTATTGCGCCAGCGTCGCATTCCATCGTGTATCCCTATTTAAAACTTAATTAAGTAATAATGTACCGCAATTAGTGTCTCTGTACACGAGACGAGGCTTGTTTTTTTATCGACAAGTACCTTTATTGCAGTCGATTGTGACTGAACAGTAGTCGTTGATCGAAATTATCGGTATCGATTCATTTGCGAGGCCGAGCTACGTTTGATGTGGATGGAAAACAACCATCAAGCTAGGATTCCACGAAAGATTTAGGTAAAGGCGTAGTGGGATATACCCACAGTTAACTAGTGATCTATGGCCTATTTAGGTTGTATTTTTTTTAAATAAAAAATAAGTCATGTCCATATGCACTTGGGACCACTAGGTCGGTGGAAATCGTACATTAATTGGTGCAAATCAGGGTCGTTCAAGTTGCAATGTAAGATTCTAATGATGAAATATGAAATGAAATGACATCAGCTTTCGACAGATTGAACTTTAATAATACTCGTAAATGCCATTTAGCTCGCATGATACACATATAGCCTGGACTTGACAACATTTCATTTTTTAACACCCATATATCATAATTTGATTCCCGTATTTTTTATTTTCGCGATATTCAATCATTTTCATTTATTTTAGACTTTGAAGTTCTTTCTATTCTAAACAGACGTAAGTGGCAATTGACGTCACTTGTACGGTAAAAGGGGTTAAACTTATCTTATGTCAGTTTGGCATCTATCATATTATTGATAACCTTACATTACCTATTTCGTTATTGATTTACTATTCTTTCAACAAAATTTCAGTTTTCACAGTTTCACAGTTTAAGTGACGTCATTACACGTTTCTTGATTTTTATTATTTTTCTCCGAAATTAAGAAGTAAAAAAATTTAATAAAAATGTTTTGGACTCAGAATAGGAAAATAAAGAAACGGTATTTTTGTTTTGGTAGCTTAATAATTTTGAAATGTTGTCAGTTCTCCGCTGTTGGCAAGCGGCTTTTTTATCTGTACAAAAAACAAGCACCCGATAATATCTACCCGTATTGATACACTTCTTTTATTTCGATATCAACACCGAACGAGAAAAAAGTTTTATCTCGAGGCAATGTATCTCTTGAACATCCGCTTTCTGTAGCCTTCGATTCGGAAAGATTTTACAATTTTATTTATTAACTTTTTAACTACGATACTTACAACTTTTATGCTGAGGGGAAAGCATAGTTGATAATATGGTCTTTTATTTCACGAGACGAGCTCATGGCTAAGTACCTACCTACGCTGATCTATCCATCTGCTGCGCCTGCCGCGGTCTCTCTATGGATGGGTAGCCATTCTTAGCATGTCGTTATTCCATCTTGTCAGACTTTTCAAGCATTGAGTCAAATCCCACTGGTTTAAAAATCTGACCAGTTTATCCTTGAGATATCAGCAGGGCCACAAAAATAATGGACTACGGAATTCTGATTCGTGTAAAAAACTGATGCTTAATTAGTCGCTTCTGGTTAGACTAGAATTCCTACTTATGTTGGATAAGAAAAATCGATGTAGATAAGTATAATCTATACTAATATTATAAAGAGGAAAGATTTGTATGTAAATATGTTTGTAACGAAAAAAGTACCGGACCGATTTCAAAAATTCTTTTGCCGTTAGAAACCTACATTATCACTGAGTAACATAGGCTATATAACATCACGCTATGCCTTTTAGAACGGAGCAGCGCGGGTGAAACAGCGAGGGTCACTAGTTTAGTTATATCGGAAAAAGGTCAGATAAAACGTTTTGCAGAATCCTTTTTATATTGTGTGTTGGGTTATTTATGTATGTATTAACTGTAAACAAGAATTTGGTATGAAAACCAGTTGTACGTACACCATCCTATTGTTTTACTTACCTTCCTTGAAATATTACTACTACCAAACGAGTTACTTTTATTAATACCCGATCATTATTGTAAAGGCGATGTCCATTGCCGGGCATGTGATGACTGTTGCGTGTATAGTTGATACTTAATGAACAATGTATAGACAATGGATCGATACACAGTTGTTGTGGTATGCTGTGGTGTAAGTTATAGCCTGCGGCTACGTTCTCTGGTCCATAGTATCTGAGACAGGTATTGGAGGATGTGGTCTAACTTATACAATGTTAGCGGGTGAACGTCGTACTCAACAATTTTTCTACGAAAATGGGTATTAATTTTGGGTATTTTCAAACGACTTCAAAAAGGAGGAACCTCTCAATTCCACTGTATATTTGTTACGCGATTATTCCGTCAATTATAAACCGATTTTGAATATTCTTTTTTCTTAGTGGTCCCAAAAAAATTCAAGATCCGATCACAAATTTTAGAACAAATTGACAAGAACACGTAAAGACCGAGTACTTAATAAAATGATAACGTCGCCTAGGTATACTTATTTACTTGCTACTAAAAATGTTGAAATAAAATAACTTTTAAGAAAAAGTAAAATCATAAACATAAAAAAATATGCGCGAAACAGTTTCAGAAGTCGGTCGCGAAATCAAAAGATCCGATCAAATCAAAGGTACCGACTTCCTGTTTCGCACATAACATTATTTTTTATGTTTTTAAAGGTCTCTGAAGGCGGTTTTACTTTTTTAATGGGTATATTTTGAAAGGGTATTTTTATTAAATGGGTATTTGTGAAAATATGGGTTTTACAGGGAAAGTTGGTCACTATGACGGACAGAACAACTCCATAGACGAGTGCAGGTGACTAATTTGGCATCCTGTATAGTTTGTCTTGGAGTCACCCTCATCTGAGGAGGGGTTCTTGCATACAACATATGTGTTAAATTTAAACATTAAGTTATAGATTGCAAAAAAACTAGTATGTATTAATTTTTTTTCATTTTTTATATTTTTTTTTCCAACAACGTTTAATTATTTTCTTACTCTTATTAAGTTGTATCTCTATGCAAGAAATAAAAGGCTTTTTATTTTATTTTATTTTATATTATAGTTTGTCTAAATTAATAATAATCCTCTTTCGTTCAAAAAATAGAATCATCCAAATCCATTTATACCTGACGGAGTTTTTCCCAAACATACATAAACAAATGAAACTTCCGAATTGAGAACCTCCTCCTTTTTGAAATCAGTTAAAACTGGTAGATACCTTGAAATAAAATATTTTAATAAAAGCAAATCATTTATTTTGAAGAAGAGATAATTACTTAATTATGACTTTTTCAGCGACAAGATTACAAAATTACACGTCATGCTAAGATATGGCTACTTACACCCTTTTGCAACATTATGAAGTACGAACACTAACTATCATTTGTTTATTTTATGACACAAGCTTAAATTAAAAACATTCATTTAGTATCATTAATGTTCCTGTAAAGCCAAACCATAACAAAGAAATTACCCTTAGGTACCCTTGCATTTATTCTAATTTGGTAAATTACCTATTTTTTTATCGGCGATTTCTAAAACAAAGGTATAGAAATTACTATACCAGAACATTACAAATAAAATTCAAATTGAATATAGTTTTCGCCTAAAGTCGGGATGTGTGCAGCGATAAAATATTTTATTTTTATTTATTTAAATAAAGCGTTGCCTCACACTAGGATTTTCTCCTGTATCGTGGGTACGTTTACAAGCAAAAATTCTCACGTACACAATCGCCCAGACCAGGAACAACGGCCTGTAGATCATACAAATACTTGCTCCGTGTGGGGATCGAGTCCACAACACATGGCGCAGAAGCCGATTGCTCAGCCGCTACGCCAAACATGTCGTCGTCGATATTATCTTCGCATTATTTAATCCACAGCCATTTCTTCGATTCACTGGCAATCGAACCCACGGCCGTATCAGAAACGCTAACAAGACTATAAAATAAATAAAAATCAATTATCTTTATTTCAAACGTATTACAGTCCATAAGTTGTTAGTGATAAGTTAGTAACAAATTGTACTTAAGTGCTATGTTAGTATTGTTAGTAGTTTATACGAGTATATTTAAGTTTTATTATGCCTACCTATAGCTAGCTCCACCCAGTGTCTCTGGATGGGGCAATCCAACTTATCAGCAATCATCTTTAGAATCTTGTCCCGAGTGCTACGCATGCGCTGCAGTATAATCTGTTTTGTTTAAATATCAAGGGTTGCCACTGTTTGTAACTTGTACCAATTCACTAATAGCTTATTAAGGACGTTCCTCGGATGTTTCCCGATGGTTTGTCGGAGCTGCGCGGGCGCAAGAATGCATTCATTCTACTGGCCGCTTGGCGTAGCCTCCACTCGTCATGTCTTGCTATGTGTTACGCCGTTTTGTTGGTTCTGTTCTTTTGACTTATTTTTTTTGGATTTCTTTGATATTCCATTTATAGCTTCTGCCTGCAGTTTCCTCTGCCTGGACTTCCGAATTGGGTCCAACCTAGATAAAAGATATTCTGTGTTAGTGCCGGTTATAAACTATCTGTGCGCCAAATTTCTTCCGAATCCGTTTTGGGTGATTGAGTAACAAAAATACAAACGTTCACATTTATAAATCATCAAAAGCATCATCAAGCATCAAAAGGTTCCTCCTATATAGTACGTTTATAAACTCAGTTTCACAAATACAAACACCCAGACCCCGAACACCTACCTGTAGAGAATAAAATATTTGTCCTTGTCCCTGTGCCCGCGACCCGATGCGCAGAATGCGATCGACGTTACTGGCGCAAATTAAGTACCATTACCATAAGTACCATCGTCACGCTTGTATTCGCCGAAAGGTTAGGCAGATGCGCACAGTTCGCCGGTATGTTCAAGTCCCATTTAATAGGGGGCGAGCCTATTGCCATTATACATAAATTCCAAACCCCGAGCTGCTACTGTGAATTTAATAGAAAAACCCAATACCACTTTGTTCGACCTATGAATCGAACCCAGGACCTCTAGCGTAGCAGTCGCGCAGAGGAATACTAGGCTAACGAGGCAGTCATATAGATACGTAAATAATAATAATAATGGTCGTGATTATTAGTGACATCGTTATCACCTTACCAGTCATAATCTTATCTATGATACATGTCTATATCTATACCTTTATTAAAATTGTAACAGGCCGATGTCTGTACATTATAGATAGGTATAAAGAAAAACTAATATGGGGGTCTTCATTAAAGCAACAGAAGGCAAAACATTTTATTTTCAATTTTTTGTCTGTATGTATGTTTGTACGCGCATCACGCAAAAACTATAGAATTGAACGCAGTTTTCACCGCTAGAGGCCTAACTTAAAATCTGGTATATGTTTCATCTGGTATAGTAGTTAATCTTGTTGGTACGTGACTGCGAGCAACAGCTGATAGCTAACTTTTAGAATTAGAGATAATGAACAAAACTAACTTGTTTCCTATCTACTCGTATTATCAGACATATCAACACCTGTACTCTCCCTGGGGCTAGGTACAGGTTTAATAATGTTCTCCCAAGGTGTTATAGAACGCGAACTTATTGCCAACATCAGCATCAACTAGAAAATAATAATATGTGACACTTCATCTCTCAAAAAATTTACGAGTGTAAAAATATCATGAAAATGGATGTAGGTACGTATTTAAAATTGCGCTTTGATTGATACATTTATTCGGTAGAGTTAATGTTGATAGTTTGTTCCCATGGCTGTTAGTTGTGGCGAAGGTCGTCGCCCTTTCAACCTTGTACAACCGCCTTGACCTTATTAAATCCGTTTGTCTTTCCATCGATGTGTAGGTTACAACCATGCACAAACTCAAAATAATCCTCGATTCACACAGACGGTTCAAAATAGTGCTATGTACATTTTCAGTAAAGCAATAGGTTTTATAATAAAAAAAATACCCACAAAACCTGAAGAAACTACCAGATCAAACTGAAGAGAGGCTAATTCCGCTAATACTATTGCCACTACTGCACTGTTGCGCTGGCCTGTCCTATTATAGTCCATTACATCATTAGCCCGTACTCCTCTAATGGACGTAGGCCATTTTTAGTGACCCATCAGTCTATTTAAAAAGATCTATTTAATCTATTATGATACTTAACACTAATTTCACAAAGTATATTTTTTATTGCACCAATTACACAGTTAAAATAATTATTGCGCAAGTTTTAGTATAGCAGTACAGCCGTGTAATCAATTTGGAAATGTTTTCTAGATAATGCTGCTGAATTAGAAAAAGGACCAAACTCCGACCTAAAGGACCAAAATTATATTTCCAAAAATACGCAAATAATACTGGTTTGCCTTTTTTCATCAATTCCTCTGTGATAGGTACATACAATTGCTTAGTCACCGCTACACAAATAGATTCGCTCATACACGCGTTCTGTGGGAGATAAGATAAATGATAAACAAAGTGTACTGATTGATTCACGGTAATATTATTCGTGTAAATATTCAGAACTCAATTCAAATTAATTAGCCCAATTAATTCGATGATTTACCCTTAATTATTATGCTGTGTGGCAGAAATTCGCAATTCTAAAAGTTCATAAAAAATTCTTTATATCATTAATATCCCCTCCTGTGTACCTAGAAGTAGGAATTACTTACTATACTCATGCTCAATTTTAATTTAAAATTATATGTGCCGGTCAACATAGCACCGATGACATCGACTAACCGCCTCACCTATATAGCAGTGAACTAATCGACGGCCGTATCGGGGCGAGCGGCAAAGTATACAACAAAATCGAGCGCATGATGTGGGCATGCCAATTCTTTGTTTATACTGTACAAAATTTGATCACTGCCAGACTTCGACTATTCTAATCTATAAAATACTGCTCAAAAGGGCGTTATTTTAGTATCTTTTTGAAAACAAAGTATCGACTTCTCTAATGAAATACATTAAGTCTTAAATACTGATCATACACATAATGTTTGTTTTGTGGATTAAAATGTGGGACCACTTAAACTGAACTATTCAAAAACTTTATTTAATTTTATTTATGTAGCAATTACCTAATGTAAAGGTAAACTATTACCCTGGACGGCGGATCACTTGGCTCGCGGGTCGATGAAGAACGCAGTCAACTGCGTGACATAGTGTGATTTGCAAGACACATTGAACATCGACATTTCGAACGCACATTGCGGTCGCTGGAGTTAATCCAGGACCACTTCTGTCTGAGGGCCGACTGTATTATAAGCCACATTGCGCTTCCTTCGTATACGCGAGTCTCTATCTATACATATATAGACAAGACAACCGAGTACGCGGAGCTGCTTATGACGGTTCTACAACAGAGGTGCCATGTGTCTATGTTTTAGTCCGTTCAAAAATGCCGCTTTGTAAATAAAGACCTGGTTGAACTGTGCGACGCAGTAAACAGCTGCGCATGCATTTCGAGTGCCTTTACGTCACGTTGTCAAACACTGATGACGAAGACACGTTTTGGCGGTTGTGTGAATGTGCGCGAGACTCCTCGGTCGGTTATTGTCATAACTAACCAAAAGTGGGCTTGTGTTGCACCGCTGTGCGTCACACGCGAATTCTTAAGTGTCTATTCGTACAAAGCTAGTAGGCAAATTCATGTAGTACTTACGTTGCGTCTGCCTCATTTTTCATTGTTGGCCTCAGATCAGGAGGGATCACCCGCCGAATTTAAGCATATTAGTAAGCGGAGGAAAATAAACTAACCAGGATTTCCTTAGTAGCGGCGAGCGAACAGGAAGAAGCCCAGCACTGAATCTCACCGTTGTTCAGACGGTGAGAGATGTGGTGTTTGGGAGGTTCCGATTTCTCGTCATCGTCACTTGTGTCCAAGTTCATCTTGAATGAGGCCTACCCACAGAGGGTGCCAGGCCCGTAGTGATCGAGAACTGTGACGAGAGGGACTCTCCTTAGAGTCGGGTTGCTTGAGAGTGCAGCCCTAAGTGGGTGGTAAACTCCATCTAAGGCTAAATATTACCGCGAGACCGATAGCGAACAAGTACCGTGAGGGAAAGTTGAAAAGAACTTTGAAGAGAGAGTTCAAGAGTACGTGAAACCGTTCAGGGGTAAACCTGCGAAACTCGAATGAACGAACGGAGAGATTCATCGTCATTTCGCGGCGTACGGACGCGCGTCTCGATGCTGCCTACTACGGTCGGTAGTCACGGGTCGCGTCCGTCGACGTCTGCGGACGGCGTGCACTTCTCTCTTAGTAAATACATCGCGACCCGTTTGATGTCGGCCTAAGGGCCATTTGGTATCTCGAGCGATGCCACGCGGCTTGCCGTGGAGTGGTGACTGACTGACACAGACGGTACTGAAAAGGAATCGCACACGCGTTTCAGGCGCGTCCGGCTCGACGCAAGTTAACGCTGCACCTGCTGGTGCGCCTTAGTGCGGCCGTGGGTGCGGCGCAGCTGTTGACGCCGTGTTGTCTCGGACTGTGCGCGTATCTGTCTGCGATGGATTAGCTTCGGGCACTCGCAGGACCCGTCTTGAAACACGGACCAAGGAGTCTAGCATGTATGCGAGTCATTAAGAGATTAAACTTAAAGGCGCAACGAAAGTAAAGGCGCGCCTTACCTGCGCGCTTAGGGAAGATGGATCATCGACATATAGGTCGATCTCCCGCACTCCCGAGGTGCCTTATTCCGATTTGGGAATTAGGTGCGCATTGAGCATAAATGCTGGGACCCGAAAGATGGTGAACTATGCCTGGTCAGGTTGAAGTCAGGGGAAACCTTGATGGAGGACCGAAGCGTATCTGACGTGCAAATCGATCGTCTGAACTGGGTATAGCGGCGAAAGACTAATCGAACCATCTAGTAGCTGGTTCCGTCCGAAGTTTCCCTCAGGATAGCTGGCGTCGATATAATCAATCTCATCTGGTAAAGCGACTGATTAGAGGCATTGGGGTTGAAACGACCCCGACCTATTCTCAAACTCTAAATGGGTGAGTACTCCGGCTTTCTCGAATGGTGAAGCTAGAGATTTGATGACGGTGCCAAGTGGGCCAATTTTGGTAAGCAGAATTGGTGCTGTGGGATGAACCAAACGTAATGTTAAGGCGCCCAAAAAACGCTCACAGTCAACAAAAAGTCGTAAGGCGACGCATGATACCAGGACGGTGTCCACGGAAGTTGGAATCCGCTAAGGAGTGTGTAATAACTCACCTGTTGAATGTGCCTTGCTCTGAAAATGGATGGCGCTATAGCGTTTTGCCTATACATTACTGTTACAGGCATGAGCGACGATATAAAGACGTCTTTACGCCGTAACAAATAGGACGAGCGCGGTGGAGAGCGCAGAAGGGTCTGGGCGTGAGCCTGCCTGGAGCCTCCGTCGGTGCAGATCTTGGTGGTAGTAGCAAATACTCCAGGGAGACCCTGGAGGGCTGACGTGGAGAAGGGTTTCACGTGAACAGTAGTTGCTCGTGAGTTAGTCGATCCTAAGCTCAAGGAGAAATCTTATGTCGATGTGGCGTGTTTTTCATATAATAATGGATATTAACGCCCTTTGAGCGAAAGGGAATCCGGTTCATATTCCGGAACCCGGCAGCAGAACCGTTTCAATAATCGTGCACTCGTTTTACAACGTTTGTTCGACGGGGCAACCCAAAATGGCCTGAAGACGCCGCCGAATGATCCGGGAAGAGTTTTCTTTTCTGCTTGAGCGTTCGAGTTCCATGGATTTCTGTAGAAGGGAGATATGGTTCGGAACGCGAAGAGCATCGCATTTTTAGCGGTGTCCGGATGCATTCTGCGGACCTTGAAAATTCAGGTGAGGTATATACGTGGAAGTGTTGCGCCGGTTCGTACCCATATCCGCAGCAGGTCTCCAAGGTGAAGAGCCTCTAGTCGATAGAATAATGTAGGTAAGGGAAGTCGGCAAATTGGATCCGTAACTTCGGAATAAGGATTGGCTCTGAGGACCGGGGCGCTACGGTTTTGGACGTAAAGCAGATGTGGGCGGTACTAGGGTCAGGGTAAACCTAACGTCCCTTACGGGGTGTGAAAGCGAGACCCAGATCTATATTCCGTGCCTCCGCAGATCTTCCAAATGCCGAACGCCATTTAACGGTCAAATCAGAACTGGCACGGACAAGGGGAATCCGACTGTCTAATTAAAACAAAGCATTGCGATGGCCCTCGCGGGTGTTGACGCAATGTGATTTCTGCCCAGTGCTTAGAATGTCAACGTGAAGAAATTCAAGCAATCGCGGGTAAACGGCAAGAGTAACTATGACTCTTCAAAGGTAGCCAAATGCCTCGTCATCTAATTAGTGACGCGCATGAATGGATTAACGAGATTCCCGCTGTCCCTATCTACTATCTAGCGAAACCACAGCCAAGGGAACGGGCTTGGAAGAATCAGCGGGGAAAGAAGACCCTGTTGAGCTTGACTCTAGTCTGGCATTGTATGGTGACATGAAAGGTGTAGCAAAGTGGGAGATCGTTTTCGCGGTCATCGTTGAAATACCACTACTTTCATAATTCCATTACTTACTCAGTTGAGCGGAGATGTTGTGCTGTTGAGTATATTGACGAGTACACTGTGTTCTGATTCAAGCGTGCAGAGTTGTGTGGGAGCACCCTTTGCCATTCAACTCCCGCGTGATCTGATCTGAGGACACTGCCAGGCGGGGAGTTTGACTGGGGCGGTACACCTGTCAAAAAATAACGCAGGTGTCCTAAGGCCAGCTCAGCGAGGACAGAAACCTCGCATGGAGCAAAAGGGCAAAAGCTGGCTTGATCCAGATGTTCAGTACGCATAGGGACTGCGAAAGCACGGCCTATCGATCCTCTCGTTTAAAGAGTTTTTAGCAAGAGGTGCCAGAAAAGTTACCACAGGGATAACTGGTTTGTGGCAGCCAAGCGTTCGTAGCGACGTTGCTTTTTGATCCCTCGATGTCGGCTCTTCCTATCATTGTGAAGCGAAAATTGCAAAGCGTTGGATTGTTCACCCACTAACAGGGAACGTGAGCTGGGTTTAGACCGTCGTGAGACAGGTCAGTTTTACCCTACTGATGGCTTGTCGTTGCGATAGTAATACTGTTTAGTCCTACAATAACCACAGTTTCGGATATTTGGTTCATGCACTCGGTCGAACGGCCGGTGGTGCGAAGCTATCTTCCGTAGCGAGTATCTCTGACCGCCTCTAAGAGAGAAACCTACCTAGGCAAATACGGCAAGGATATCTTTGAGGAGCCCCGAGAGTCGGGAGGCTCTAAACAATGTGACTCTGCTAGTCGCGCTTCACCTCGTGAGGTGTGACGTCGAAGCCCATTTGGTTCGCGGAGATCGATGCTGACCGCGTAACGCGTGCATCACGGCTCCGAAGATCCAGATTTAGCTCAGTTCGATGTCGGGGCTCGGAATAGTCTGTAGACGACTTCCGTTCCTGGCGGGGTGTTGTAAGTGGAAGAGTAGCAATGTTACAATCCTTTGAGACTCAGCCCTGAGCCAGGTGATTCGTTGAAAAAAATTTAATACACGAACTACATAAATCGAAACTTGTTGCTTTGTCTTCCGCTTTACTTTCTATAATCTTTTAAAAATACTGTGTAGCTGTCAAATGTAGACTTGCATTGCTATTGTAACATAACGATATTTCAGTTAAGGTTTTTATCAAACTTGTGAATACGGTAAAAGTATTGTAACAAATGTCTACTATTTATATAACCTTGCAAACTTTTATATTAACATACTGCGAAAATCGAATTTAAATTTGTTTTTTTGTGCACAATGGGAAGCTTCCCCTTAAGATGTTTAGGATTTTTGTTTTAAAAAGATTATAAGGCAGGTTTGTCGAATAGATTTTTTTTCATAGTTAACATCAATATTGTGAACTGATAATTATTTTCACTGTGAAAAAAATATATATTCGACAAACCTGCCTTATATCTTTTTAAAACAAAAATCATAACGTCGTTAGGCGGAGTCTTCTGTGTTTATTTACTAAATGTTTTTCAGTTGAAAATAATTGTCGTCTTCTGAAAGTGACATTCAAAATAAGTACCCTATTACTTATATTATTTTGAAACTTCTGTGGTTGTTCTTTCTAGTCGAACTAAAATCATGCACTCTTGAAATCTATGTGCTTGATTTATTTTTGACGGGCGTATGCACTGAACGTATAACATTTTAGGCTTGTGTAGTCTAACTTAACCTCTCTCATTCTCAGAAGAGACCCATACTACTCATTCTTGTTTCAGTTTCATGAGTTTCAGTAGTAGTGAATGGATGGATGAGGAATTTTAAAACATAATCAAAATTCAAAAGAAAAAACATCGTTTTACGTTCACAGTGATTTTAAGATGAATATTTTTATATTCTGGTCCTGGACCAAAAATTTTCAATAATGTAACGTTCACGTCTGTGGACGTAAAAGTCCACAGTAACATAAGTTTAACAATAGTATATAGCATACCACAGAAATAGGTGTTAATAATAGTAATCAGCCTTAATAGTCCGGGAATAAAACCCCTCATTTGTGACCAATTACATAATAACTCCCACTCTGGGCAACAAAGAATGATCCAAAATTGTACAGTCACGTATGTTAATAGCGAAAATGGATATGTGCCGGATGTGACGTCACAAATAGGTCAATTAATTTTTATTTTTGTTACTTAGGCGCCTAATATTGAAGTACTTACCAATATATAAGATTAATAAATTTTTTAGTTAATTAATATGACTGAACGTGTTCCAATAACAACAGCAGGAGATGACGACTTCTGTGTATCTCAAAAACAAAATGATAGAGCATTTGAGAAGAGACCCGTGCAGTTGACAGTAAATGGTAACATGGGTTAGATTTTTTTTTTATATTTTAATATCCAATTTGCGTATATAGATGACATTATTACGCGATCTTTAACTTACATACACAATTACAAAGTAAACTCTTAAGGGTAAAGGTAAGCAGAAACAGCGATGTAAATAGAAATACACCAGGTGCTTATTTATACCTCAGCACAGCGATGTTTTTTTTTAAATAGGCTTAGGTATTGTGGTTGAGCTACACGATGACTGATGCATGCGTGCCGTCAGTTGGGACTGGTCTACTCAAAGCTGCAATGGTTCTTTCCTCAAAAGGCCATTTCTGACATTACCCTACACCGTACCACTCACATAGAAGTGAGAGAGAGACTTTAAAAGAGACCATGATTCTCTGAGAGACTTTAAAAGAGACCATGATTCTCTGAGAGACTTTAAAAGAGACCATGATTCTCTGAGTTTGTTTCGGTGTTTCTTCTCAGAGGTCGTTAGTTAGGAAATGCCGAAGCCATCTAGCTAAAAAAAAACCCAAACCATTGACATGTAAAAGTATCTCTAAAGATCTACTTGCAGAATAAATAATTTCATTTCATTTCATTGGTTGAGCCTACCGCGACCTTGTGTTCTAAACAATCCAGTTCGAATTTAATTAGATGTTTAAGGTTTAAATAAGGTAAAAGGACCAAATTTTACCCGAAGGACCAAAATATATTTTGTTCCTATTATAAATGATAATATACCTCTTTATGTAAGTAGCTTTATTCTGGTAACGTTATACTCTTTATTTAATGATATTCAATCATTGCTTAGTCACTTTTACATAAGAAAGCTAGCGTTTGGTGGAAGTTGCGTAGTAACGAAAAACTAAAAACATTAATTTATAAAAGTATATACTAAAAATTTACTTTGTGTCCCACTGCTGGGCAAAAGCCTCCAAAAAAATATACTAGAAAAGGTTTATTAACAAAAATAAAAATCGATTTTTATAATAAGGAGCAAATATAGGCATGTCATAAGTGCATAAGACTTATGAGTACGTTAACAGAAAGGGTTTGAGCATAGTAGGCAGAAGGCTATAAACATACCGGCGAACTGTGGGTGTACATTAGTATACATCTGCTTAACCCGTCGAGGAATACAGACGTGGTGGTATGTCATGTGAAGGGATACAAGGGTAGGGGAAGACCAAAGAAACGATAAAAAAACTGTGTGTGAGAGATGATAATTATGGTCATAAAGGAAGTGATCGTTAACCGCTAATGGAGATTTATGGAAGAAGAAGATTTACTGCCCCGACTAGTAGTAGTACTAGTACTACAAGTAACTAGCTTGGGATTAAGGCAGGAGGATGATGTTGATGAGGGAGTAAATAAATGTATTTTTTTTGTTATTTTATTCGTTACAGGAGGCAGCATCTCGCAAAAAGGTTCACAGGCGGTGGGGCGTGGCGCATAATCAATAAAATTATACTATATCACCGCTTTCTTAATCGCGCCTCGCGATTACCATATTAATTGACCGGACTGCACCCTTGACGGTGGCGCCACTTAGTGCAGTAACGAGTAATTGAATCCTTTTGGTACTAATATCTACCTCCGTTTGCTAAAGCTGCTTAATGAGCAATGATAGCGCAGTGATTAGAGGGTTTGGAGTTAGATGACGAACAAGCATACGGTCTGATGCTTAGCAACAACTGCAGCCAATGCCACTAGTACCTATGATTCGCGTGTTGTCATTTTGAGACCTCAGTTTTTGTCTCATTTGCCCAGTAATTTCACTGGCTACTATAAACTAACTAGGCTGAAGGCAACACAGAGAGTTGAGTAGAAACAAATAGCTAAAATACCTTATTAATTGATAAACTGATAACCAATAAATAACTTACATATACTTAAATAATTTAATCTAATTTCAATACAATCTAACAGAGCAACTATTTCACACGAAATCCGAAGTAAAAAGAGAGCGAGCCGTTGGTGTCCAGTCTTTTTATCTTCTCGTACTGACAGTAGCTAGGTAAGTGATCACGGTCGTCCGGTAGGAGGCGCTGGGGTGGCTGCTACCGGTCATTGGGTTGCCAACACTACATGAAACAAAAATGTGATGTGAGCAGAATATTTGGCAAAGGATTGTGTGATACCAGCTGAGACAAACTCAGAAGTAGAGTTCTTACACTTCAAGTAAGTGCTCTGATGAGCGTTTTGGAATGAGGAAGGATTCCTCATTTCCATCGCTATCAGCGACAATCAAACTGTATACATAAGTTAAATACCGTATTTTACCTTTTCTTTACCGTTTTCTATTCCGTTAACCTTAGCTTAGCTTCCAATAAGGAAACACAGCGATGTTTCGACAAACATGCTATTAAACGCAATTTGTAGAAATGTACTGAAATTTACTTGCCGTGTAGTTTCACTATCAGCGCTGCCTACCCCCGAGGGGAATGAGATGCGCGAGCGCAAGTAATTGTGGCTCCGAGCCCGCATGCACGTACACCATCTTAGATTTACTTTAGATATGTATCGGTGGAAAAATGCTATGGTTTTTGTTGAGGCAGCTGCAGGCACCGGACTAGATTTATAAGCTAGATAAACTTTCTGTAGCACCGGATCACTTTCACTTAATGACAATTACGTTGTCAATTGGGTTTCAGTAGGCATAGGTCCTGATTTAATTACATAGATTAAAAAAGAAAGGTTAATGACTTTAAGAGACTTAATTGATTACTGGGGAAAAAAAGAATTTGTGATCGGCAGAATCGTTATTCTGATGATTTGAATTCATCAAATTTCTCATAGCTTTGGGCGGTCTTTCACGTAAGTAAAAAATACCATGATAAACGATAATTACATTATATTTATTTATGGAGGTAAATCTGTTCTGTGATTTTTTAAGTACCTAAGTGTACCTTTATAAATCAATGTTACAAAATATCGTGACGTCTATTCATTTTTGTTCGATTCTTACTCGTAATTCCTTTTAGAACTCATTGATTAATATAATAATAAGGTTCTTTTTAAACTCTATTATAATATTACGGATACATAAAGTGTTAAAAAATGTCGTTTACGTTGTTTTAAGCAACGTATTTAACTGTTTAATAACTTGTTATCACGTTTATCAAACATTCAGAACATCTGCTGACTCCTCTATGTCGTATAAAACAGAGATAAACATCTCTTTACTGAACGAGGTGATGTGCCGGCGCATTTGTCATGGAAATGCGCGCTAGATAACGTGAGAAAGTGGAGAAAAGGTTTGTTAAAAATCACTTACTGTGTGAAAATAATGCCATGAAATATAAAAATATATTTCATTGTTTAGATACGTTCTATTCATAACATACCATCACACCTGTATTCCCCGATGGGTTACGCAAAGGCGTACTAATACACCTACAGCTCCTAATAGGGAGCGAGCCTTTTGCCACTAACCAGGCACAAATCTAAACTCCGAGCTGCTACTGAGAATTCCACAGAAAAACTCAATAAAGCTGTTGCTCGACCTGGGAATCGAACCCAGGACTTTTAGCGTAGCCGTCGCGCTTAGTACCACTCTACTAAAGAGACAGTCAACGCACCGGTCGCGGATTTAATTCACGCACGAAGCAAATTAGTGTAAATTAGTGTGTGTGTGAAAAATGACACAAAAGTGGTCGCCCACTGTGCAGCATTTTAATTGTTGGAGTTTTTTTGTATTCTATATACAAATCTCCATAAATATAGCTCGTGATGTAGAATATCTGCCGTTAACGTGTGAACAGTTCGCACAATACAGTCGGACTGATTGAAATGCAACCAAACGGAGCATGAAACTGTTAGAGAATCGGCACAACTGTGAATGTGTCATTATGGACGATGCGCTTTAACATAGGAGACGATACTTTTCTAGTTCGCAGTGGTTTGACCTTCCCGAGCTAGAAGCTCAAACCACTGTGATGTACTGTTTAATCATAAATGAAGATACAACTTGACCTTTTTTAGGTATTTATAGGTCTTCATACGACGCGGAGATCGCCGAGAAAATCTCTCAGGCATGTAGGTTTGAATTTGAGAAGTTAGAAACTCGAAAGTGTGTGCCTTGAATTTGAACTCGAGAGATATGGCCATCAAATATTAACTTCAATTTCCTAATAGAAAATGATAACGGTACTTATGTTAGGTAAATACTTATGTATCTACTGATAAAACTTAAAGGTATCATCATAATTATTACTCAATGTGTTTTATCTTTAATTACCTAGCTCAAGGGTTCCCAATCTTTTTCAGTCCGTTACTATCTTGTCTCGACGCCCTAACTTATCTACATAACATAAACATAACCATACACTCACTTTCTACAACGCACCAGGGCGTCGCGGCGCACACTTTGGTCACCCCGATCTAGCTTATCATCATAATATAAATTAAAAGAGGCACAGAGCACTCTAACCACTGAACTATCACTACCTATTAGGATGATATTCTTGGCGAAAGTTTTTGAAGCGCTTGTTATATAAAAATTAAAAAAGAATACTTATTTCCGGAAGAAGTAGGTCCCTGGGGCCCAAGTCAGCTATTTTAACTGCCCTAATAAACGATACTAAATGAATGACACAACAACCTGACAGATTTATTAGACAAACCTGAAAAAAAAAAACAATTTCGAAGTCATATACATAATAACGATATTGACATAATATAGCAGCAGACTTGGGGTAAACTGTTCAAAATTTAATCACGTTGATAATGCAGCTGCTGGACTCAATATAATAGTACGAGCCTGTATAATAGCTTATTATTAAACTACGGTACCTATTCGCCATGTTTTTAACGTTGATTTAAAAAATCTAAAGGTTATCATTTGATCACGTGTGATCAAATAATGATAACCTTTGCATAAGTACCTTTTTAAAATCAATGTTTTTTAAAATAACCTTTTCATCAGTACCTTAACGTTTTTTATCTTATCTATAACAAAAACAATAAAAACTTATAATAAATGAGATATCATACGGTTATGAGCGGCTGAGCTCAAACGTGCCGCGCCCATCAACCAGCTAACACTAATAAAGCCACGGCCATTACTTGTAAACAGCCAATTAGAGATAAACGTTACAATAAAACTAATTCTGTTGGTTTTGGTGTTTTCCGCGTCAGTCACGGCTTGATTACATTCGAAGCATGGAGGTTGAAAGTGTTGCCAGTCTGGCTAATTGTAGATTTACTCATTTGTATTGGTATTTTAGGCATTGCAATACAGTTTTACCTTCTAAATTACAAAACTTCTGCAGTGGCATAAAAATATTAGTGATTCAGCAAATTCATAGCAGGAGTTACTGCCTAGTTTCTTGAACCTAATATATCCTTAAAATAAACTAAAACTTTGAAATAAAACCGATTTTATCGCGATTTACAGCGTCTGCTCGTAATCATGTAAAGGGTTCGAAACGTCTAAATATAAAGTGGCAATATTGATTTCAAAAATAGCAAATAGGTTAAGGGTTATTACAAAATATGATGCTGACAAACCGTTAGAAGTATATCAGTTCTTTTTTGGTTCATGAAAAGATGTGAGCATATTCCACAGGTCTATTTAAAATTTGGTATCTCGTTACTTCAATGATATTGCAAGAACATGGTGAACATGACTTGATACTGCGTTTCGATGTTATTTTTTAATTTTTAATTTAATACTAGCTTTTGCCAGCGACTTCGTCCGCGTGGAATAGTTACTTTGTTCCCTAGTTCTTCGCCCGTGGTTTCACCTGCGTTGCCCCGTTCCTAAGGGTTGTAGCGTGATGATATATACATTGATAGTTTGAAACCTTTCCCATGAATCACTCATTTTCCCAACATTTCCCTTCACTGCTCTGCTCCTATTGATCGTAGCGTGATGAAAAGTATACTATAACTTGTGGTTGTGTTCTATTTTTATGGTTGACTCACAATAACACGTGTAACTCCCGATAGCTTAGCAGTTCGGAGCTTTCTGATTATATTTGTCTACTCTTACGTTAGGTGACTGACTGACTGACATAGTGATCTATCAACGCACAGCCCAAACCACAGGTTATATTATACTTTTCATCACGCTACGATCAATAGGAGCAGAGCAGTGAAAGGAAATGTTGGGAAAATGAGTGATTCATGAGAAAGGTTTCAAGCTATAAAACATCACGCTACAACCCTTAGGAACGGGGCAACGCTGGTGAAACCGCGGGCGAAGAACTAGGGAACAAAGTAACTATTCCACGCGGACGAAGTCGCTGGCAAAAGCTAGTTTAATATAAATTTATATACTACACTTAAATTGCTATTACTTTTTTGAACTTTACTTTTTACTTAGCGCTATACGCAGAACAAAATTATGGTGTATTTTATTGTCATATCATATCACATGTAATAAAAAAATTAAGCTAAAATTATATCATCTATCTAAGCACGGCATCACCCTATAAATATCCATTGCAGTAACATTTCAGTGGAGCAGTGGCGTAGATAAAACGTCGACGTATATCTGTTACACCATCGACGTGCTGCTTTATCGACACATCTGGCCGTATTACTCGTACAACAGCTAGAAAGGTGGAGAAGGCTCATTTATTTACAAAGAATATATAACATTTGACATTTAAACATTTTAAAAACCCCAGCAGCATCAATTCATGGTTACCATGTTTTTGCAATATTATTGAAGTAACAGGATACCAAATTTTAAATCGATCAGACCTGTGGAAGATGCTCACATCTTTTCCTGAACCAGAAAAGAACTGATAATCTTCAAACGGTTTGTGAGCATCACATTTTGTAATTACGGTTCGCGGTGGCTTAGCGGTCAGTGCATCTGGTGTATCTAACCAGAAGACGCAGGTTCGAATCCCGCCGGCGAATGAATTTTTCCTTTACTTAAAAAAAAGAGCTAATAATCTTCAAACGGCTAGCCAAATTTTCTTCATATAATATGCTGTATAGTGCGGGTTGGCAGACTTCAGATGCCTTCGACGTCCAAAAAATCTGTCAGGGATCTGCAGGTCAGCTCACGATATTGATTATGAACTCCACAGTTACATTACTTGGCTTTCAACGCTTTCAAGACTGTAGCATAATCATAGTTATCTAATCTATATATATAAAAGAAAGTTGTGTTAGTTACACTATTTATAACTCAAGAACGGCTGAACTGATTTGGCTGAAAATTGGTAGGGAGGTAGCTTAAAACCAGGAGAAGGACATAGGATATTATTTATCACGTTCCCGTGGGATAATTTAATTTTACATTTTTACCCATGTAGCGGCATTACAAGTACAGCGCCATCTACTCGATTAAGGAAGAACTAAGTCGCGAGTCCTACATCGCGCAAACAGATTTCTCCGCGACTTAAGACCAAATAGTGAAATCCGACACGAACTGTCGGCCCACCGGACAAAACACCCGTCCGGTCGGAGGATCCTCCCTTTTCTAGGGTGCATGGAGCGCTTTACTCTCTGTGCTTCATAGTCCTAAACCCCCTAAACCCATATAAACTGTTATTTTGATAGTTGTCATAGTTGCCACATAGTATGATGGTTGTCATTGTTTGAAATCGTGCATATAAAAAAGAGTATTTAATGTGTTTAAACTATTTTGCTGGAATGCAGAAAAAAATTATTGATGTCAATCGTTTATTTGGTGCGACCTAGAAAAATGGATTCAGACTGGAGTCAGTAGTCAAGAACATGATAGCTATTTCATAGAAAAAACTGTTTTGAGTATTTTTCAAACGACTCAAGATAGCCTTTCAAAGACATTTGATGACATTTTGTGTTGCTACACTTTTTTAGATCTGAATTTTTTTAATAGGTATGGCGCAACCGGTGCAAACCGAAAAAAATAGGCACCTTATTTGTTGACATTCGAGTCTGTAATAGAATAACTGCATTAACCATAACATGGAAAATAGACTTGCAGTCAGAACGATACAGAGTAGAAAATCAAAATTTTGAGCCATTTTTTTCAAATTGTTACGACAGGTGGTACACCGGGTCATCTTATATATATATCGGGGAAAAATGCGGGGAGGGGGTTACTATTATTACGTGTCTCGTAATCAGAAGTGATAGCCAATCATTACTTTAGTGGGCGACAGTGGGTCATGTTGGTTCAAACATTAAAACACACATTTAGAAGTCATTAAATCTCTCATTTAATCAGACTTCTTGTAGTACTTTTCTTACGTCAATATTACAACCCAGCAAACCCCCAAAACGCCAGCGTGGCTTCACTAGTGCTATTTCCTACTGGGAGAAGAAGCCACAAGAAACTCCCAAGCACGTCCGTTACGATTATTAAAGTGACTTTTAAACTATAACGTTAACAATAACTATGTAGGTAGAATTACAAAGGAACGCGTGACGGTTCCACGACGTGCGCACAAGTCGACCACCAGATGTGTCGTGTGACTCCGCAGCTCGACTTCGCCGTCGCAGTATTTGCCCCTTCCAATTGTCACGCCTTTGATACCATTTAGTGCCACCAGGTGGCGCTAGCGTCTCGATTAGTCAACAGACAGTCCGTAATCATTCTCTCTCCGACACGGCCATTCTGACAAGACACACGTCCTCGTGTGTTAATCTGTAACAAAAACTCAACAAAGTACTTGTCCGACTCGGCCAATCCTGACCTCGTCTTGACTTTAAAGCAAGGTAACTTTAACAGGAGACTACAGCTCGGTACATCATGGTAGCTCAAGAACCAAGATACCATTCAACATCACATCACATCGTCACCAGCTAGTTCCAAAAGAAACTACTGTTAAGCATTTCACTATGCTTATCTTAGACTAACTTTAACGAACAAAGTCACGGATTACATGATTATAGCTCTTAATAAAATAACACTTGGTTTTCAGAGTAACACTGAAATGACTCAAAATCTCAATCAACAAACAAAACTCGTACTCTGACCTTCATCGGGTCTTCATCACACTTATAACCTCCATCCGGTCATAAGCATCATACCAAACGACCTCTATCCGGTCTTCAACACACTTATAACCTCCATCCGGTCATAAGCATCATACCAAACGACCTCTATCCGGTCTTCAACACACTTATAACCTCCATCCGGTCATAAGCATCATACCAAACAACCTCCATCCGGTCTTCAACACGTAACCCCCATCAGGTTACTAACACAACAGGCAACCTCTATCCGGTCACCTCCACACGTAGCCTCCATCAAAATAATCCTTAACTAGTTACAGAAACGCACGTCGTTACTGTTATCGTCATCATGAGGCCCTGTTATTAAGGCTTCGTACACAGTGCTTCCTGCACAACGTCACTTATTGGAAAAGGTCCGATAAACAAGTTACAACACAGTAATTAAAAAAAAAACTAAAAATAAGCAATGCATACTCAACTCTTAAAACTTTATTATTTTTTAATCTGTGCACCAACACAAGCCAGAATCGCACCAACGATTCTTTACGTATCTGCCGCCACATATGCTACAACACATGAGGGGCTCTGTGCACCAACACAGAAATCGCACCAACGATTCCTTCTAGACCCATCGCCACATGTTACTCATGAGGTGCGGTCTTAAGTTTTAAGTTTGAGCATACAAGCCATCTTTAATCAGATTTGGTCTCACTACCAATCATCAACTATGACATCTAATTCTCGAGGAACTTGGTGATCGGGGATCTTCCTCACAGTGACCCAAAAGTGGTCTTAGACCCAGACATCATATATCTAGCAGAGCTTTGTGCCCTGAACGACTCATAGAATCGCAGTTACAACTACGACTAGACTGTACAGGTTAATCTTAGTCATTGTCACCAGACAATACCAGGATAAACTACAACTTATCATTGTAACAACATTAAAAACATGTTTGCTACGAGAGCATTCAGATCCAGAATTATAAGGAAAACAATACAGCTCACCATTCTGTTCCTATGTGTCCGGCGATGGTGCTGGCTGTTCACTCTGTGCCGCGTCGCGTTATGGCGATAACCAACTTGATAGCATGTCCACACTTTGCATACAGACTCGTTTATTTATCTGAAATAACAAAATGTCTACGCAGCATCATTTACGTTCGGTCATGCCTGACCTGGCATAACTTCTTAACAGAAATAACTTTTCTTAAAATGGAATCTATGGCAGTATGCAATACTTTATATTTCGATGCCAGATGCATGACAAACATCTTTGTGATTACCCCATAATAACGACTGTTAAATATCATCATTACGTTAAACGGAAAACTATACCCATAATCATTATTATAATTTCTATCCGGCGTCTGATAGTCCTGGTGGCGTATGGTCACTAAACTAAGCGGTCGTGCTACCCTTCCTATAATCAACTCGAGAGGGCCAGATTTAGACCCTATTAACAAAGTTCATAGCCAACTGAAATTCTAATGCGTCCTACCAAGAGCGGTCATACTAGTCTCTACGGCTGTTAACATACTCGTTGATGGTACTCAATACCCTTTCGACCTGACCGTTTGCGCGACTACCTCCAATAGCTTAATCAAGTGCAAGTTAATGTTATTAGAATCACAAAAATCTTTAAATTCCTTACTCGCAAAACATCACTCTTGATCCGCGATAATACGAGTTGGTGCGTAAAATAAAGCTACACTATCTTTTACTGCTTTGATACCGTATTTAGAATCAATATGAACCGGATGAAATAATAAAACGTACTTGGTAAAAATTGAATTGAATCGAAAACGTTTGAACACCAAAGTCAGTATGCAATTTCGTACTAACCACCAAAAATTCCAAGGTCAAGAATACTGACAGACTTCATCAATCACCATTACTTAATTAGACATGGAGAAATTGAGAAAAAGCGAAATTTACTATCACTAGCCAAGGCCATGTACCACAGTCATCCTAATCAACTTTAACTTTATAACCGAAATCGTAAAAGCTTACAGAAACCTTCGAGTAAAAGCTCCAGCGCCATGGGTCTCCAGCCGACCGGCAATCGTATTGCCATCACATATCCAGCGCATGGATCAAAACTTTGCACACATAAACCATCGAGTGGATTGCCCATGTGTATCACCCAGTGACTACACACACTACGGTCTCTCCAGACCCTGACCTCCGCCAGAGCTAAACGCGCATCGCACACCCACAGACTGATTTCTACTGGGTTACGACTACGCAATAACCACTGGTACGGTCAAACACAATACGGCCGCTAGAACCCTTTACTCGAACTCAATTTAAGCTTGCTTATCCACTACATCCAAATCATTATCAGTATCAAGTTCGACTGGTACGTGACCTGCTGGCATCTTCCTTAACCGATCGGAGGGTATGATAAAATCTTTGAACGGGATTAATTAGCACACAATTTAATATCGGGTATACTTTCTCACGAACAAAGCTGGAATACCCAACTGTGAACATTCAATGTTATCACGGGATATGTGCGACTACCCACATTTTAATGACCATGTATAACAGTAATCTCCATTTAGAATTGAACAACAATAAAATGTAACAACATTACTTTCGATGAGTACTCATTAATCATAACTTCCCATAAAATCTGCATTGCATTTACACTTTTACATTAAAATATCGACTTCATGAACTAACTTAGTAACCAAACGTCGGTAATGAGCACTCAATACTAGAATAGTTGTGAAAATGACAACACTCACCAGATCTCGAAGTTTTCCTGATAAAGGATTCGACTGTACGCTTGTCTGTGCTACTTTATGCTTGAACCAACGACTTATCCCGCTTCTGATAACGGGGAAAAATGCGGGGAGGGGGTTACTATTATTACGTGTCTCGTAATCAGAAGTGATAGCCAATCATTACTTTAGTGGGCGACAGTGGGTCATGTTGGTTCAAACATTAAAACACACATTTAGAAGTCATTAAATCTCTCATTTAATCAGACTTCTTGTAGTACTTTTCTTACGTCAATATTACAACCCAGCAAACCCCCAAAACGCCAGCGTGGCTTCACTAGTGCTATTTCCTACTGGGAGAAGAAGCCACAAGAAACTCCCAAGCACGTCCGTTACGATTATTAAAGTGACTTTTAAACTATAACGTTAACAATAACTATGTAGGTAGAATTACAAAGGAACGCGTGACGGTTCCACGACGTGCGCACAAGTCGACCACCAGATGTGTCGTGTGACTCCGCAGCTCGACTTCGCCGTCGCAGTATTTGCCCCTTCCAATTGTCACGCCTTTGATACCATTTAGTGCCACCAGGTGGCGCTAGCGTCTCGATTAGTCAACAGACAGTCCGTAATCATTCTCTCTCCGACATATATAAAACAAAATCGGGTTTGTTACAACACGTATAACTCGAGAACGGGTGAACCGATTTTTATGATATTTGGTTTGTTGAATTTGTCTCCTCCCCGAATAGCAGAATAACTATTAAAACATCGAATAAAAACATTATGATGAAAATTTATTTTCTCATACCTACATTGTTTCGGGAACGGATTGACAGATTTTTCCATGTCATTCATGTCCGTGTATAAAACACGGACATGAATGAACATGATGTCGATTTCTGTTTCGGCAAGGCCAGTAAGTAGATGGTGTTCTGTGCATTGTCCGAATTTCTCATAAGCTGCTGGTGTGATTTTGATTTTTTTTTTGTGTATGTTTAATTGGGTTCCTGGACGGTTTAGATTCACAATTTGAGCCGGTAGGTGGCACCGCAATCGGGTTCTACGATTTTTTTTAATATACAGGGCAAGACATGGGAATATGATGAATGGAAGAAAAGGACATGCTGCGCCGACGACAAATAAAGGGCAGGAAGATGATGATACAGGGCAAGACAACGTTTGCCGGGCCCGCTAGTGTACAATAAAGATTACAAACCACCACGCCTGAATTTCCTAAAATATTAGACATTACTAATGTAGACCCAATAGTTCAACATTATGTTTGATTTATTAACCGGGCACAAATCCAAACTCCGAGCTGCTAGCTACTGAATATTATAAAGAAAAATCTACTAATTTATTAGGTTAAGGTATAAGTAATAACACTTTGCTTGACCTGGGAATCGAAGTTAGATCCTTTAACATAGCAGTCGTGCTAAGGATCATTAGACTTGTGAGGATTCATTATTTTTTTTGATTAGGTCGGCAAACGAGCATACGAGCCACCTAATAGTAAGAAATCATCGTTGCCCATAGATACCTGCAACCCAGAGGAGTTGCTGATGCGTTGCCGAGCTTTAAGAGCCCCTACGGACTGCAGACTGACAGAGCCGCTGCAACCGAGAGGGAACTGGCTCTTACGCGCAAAAGTCGGAACACACACCAAGGTGCTTTACGACAGACTTCGACGTAAGGGTGGTCGCCAGCTACTCAGACCTCGAGAGGTCCTACCACCGAGCAAGTTGGATATTTTCTCTGCTCTTACAGGATGCCTATCCGAATGGCAGTGAGGAACTGTATTCTAACCCGTCCCCACACGGGGAAAATTTAGTTCCTTTTGTAGGGAAATTATTTTTGGAGTACACCTTCGGTATTTGTCTGTATTGTGACGTCATCACGATATCGACGTGGTTCACTATCGACATCGACACATCTACGAGTGCGCCGGCGCAGGTTTTATAACATAGTTGTTACAACCGTTTTCGGAGCAGGGAAGTGTTCTCGATTAACATTAAACTTTTATTTTAATTAGATCCTTTTAAACTTGGAATTTCTAAACTATACAATTCTAAAAACTTCGAATGGTAATCGGGTGTAAAAATAATAATCTGTATCTTTTAAAAAAGTTTTCTGTATTAAAAATAAACACGATATAATATCACGCCTGTATTGCAGAAAGGTTACGCAGAGGTGCACTAATACATTCTCAGTTCGCTTTTATGTTTCTAAGTCCTATGTAATAGCGGGAAAAATAACACGGATTAACCTGAGAGTCGAACCCGTGACACTCAGCTGTTCTTGCAACCACTAACCCAATAAGGCAGCCACAAATCATTGCCTATTTGTGGCCATTTGACATTTCAGTTCCCTGGATTTTTTTCCGGGATTTTTTTTCTTGTAAATTGAAAATTATTATATAACGGATCTCGATACCTAACAATACTTTCACACGTCGGACAGGCTTTTCTTAACTAACACAATTTTTTTATTGATTAGGTCGGCAAACGAGCATACGAGCCACCTGATGGTAAGTAGTCATCGCTGCCCATGGACACCTGCAACAGCAGAGGAGTTGCTGATGCGTTTCTGAGCTTTAAAAGCCCTTACGAACTGCAGACTGCCAGAGCCGCAGCGACTGAGGGGGACAAAATATAGCTTGTGTTCAAAATGTATGTCTCTGGGTTGCAGCCCGAGCTCTGTAATAGCCGGCAGCAGTTTTATTGCGATGTTTGGGGCCGATAGCCGACTGTAACTACTTGTACGTTTGTGATCCCTGACCCTAGTTTACGCTACCGTACTTAGATTTCATTCTACAGTAAGTATAGTGTACTCACTACACTTACTGTAAAATAAAATCGGTTACCTTAACCTTAGTGAGTACTAAGGTTTATTTATGACGTGACCTTCGCTTGTGGTACAATGTGTTGACGATGTAACAATCTTTATAATTTGGTTCTTATCGGGTCCTTCAAAGGAGTGTCTACATACTCGTAGTTTATTAATGAAGTGGATTTCTTAGTTTCTAGACGAAATCATTTTACATACTATATCCAATCACCCTACATTCAATCCTATTTATCGTGATTTTCAATTACTCCTGAGCTCTGTACCAGAGACAGTAGTAGTAAATAAGAACCCCCCGGATGCCAAGATAATAGATTTTACATTGTGTCTATGATATGGGACTTGATGGGTTAAAATAATCATAGCTCCGTAAAATAAGGTAGGTTGGCTAACGCAGTTCTAAGTTCTAAGGTCCAAATTTTCCAACATTACTGTAGTTAAAGAAGAATTTTAATTAAAGCATTGCTTATTTTGTAATCTACGCTCTTAAAGTAGGAGCACTTTGCTTAACATTAGATACCACAAACACAGAACTTAGTCAATAACGCTATCCCCACACCCAAATATGTACGTACATACATCATAATGAATTCTTTATCTCTCAGCTAAATCAATAGCTTCAAAGACAAACTCGTAGTTGACTGCGATTTCCACGCCTCTCGCCATGACTGTTATAATCGGAGACAGGGCTGCTATAGTGCCGTCCGAATGCATTATCTCTGTTCGGGATGCGCCTGGGCCGGATTTTAAAAAGAGATAAGAATCCCAAAGTAATAGATTCATTAAAAGATGGATGGAGTGTGTAAGAGATGATATGGCTACAAAAGAAGCAAATTATGAGATGACGGCTGATAGTGATAGTATGAGGTAAAAAAAGACATACGGAGACTGCCTCATTATCCTAGTGGTCCTGAGCGCGACTGCTACGCTAGAGGTCCTGGTTTCGATTCCCAGGTCGGGTAGTGTTATTGGGTTTTTCTGTGAAATTCGCAGTAACAGCTCAGAGTTTGGAATTTGTGCCCGGTTGATGGCAATACGCTCGCTCCTTAAACATACCTGCCAACTGTGAGTGTACATTAGTACGCCTCTGATTAACCCTGGGATAAGGGCAGGAGGATGATGATAGTGAATCCCGAGCTACCAAAACGAAAATAAAGGTAGGTACTTATCCGGGTCTTTCGAATTGTTGGTCGAAGTTGAATGATTTTACCGATAGCAGCCCTATTCAGAAACAACACGCACTTGTTCGATGACCGGTAAAGAAAAACGGCGCACGCGCACGGACCGTTATTGAACCGAAATTCGAAAGTTAACATGCAGTATTTTGAAAACATACGGACGGCGTACGATGTGGAATCGTGAAGCATAGTCGCATGCAGGTTAGTTATTGATTTATAAGGGTCCGGGCGCCCGATACAATAGCTTTTCTATTAAGTCGTATCTCTATATTTCTCTATGCTATTACTTAGTCTTATAGAGGTCAGTGATTGTGTCAGGTTTGTTACTTGACAGTTTAACTGTCTCTAAGGATCGAAATGCAGTAACGAGGTATCTTCAAGAATTAGCACCTATTTATAGTTCACCAATAATATTTAGTTCCGTGCGACAATCCAACTTCTTTTATCTAGAAACAAGCTCTTCGGCCAATGAACTTTTCAGGTTAGGAATAAGCTTAGCTGTTGATGACTGATAAGAAAGCATGTCCATCGCAATAGCTTGACTTATGTTGTTTGGGGCAACGCGCGCGCGATATCCGTTTAATTCGGAACTAATTGTGTTTGATTCGGTGATAGCGTTGCGCCTGTTGCGCTTGCGCAGCGCCGCGCCTACTTGTAACGTTATAATAATATATAACATGCCATCATGATGGTACCTATTCCTCGGAGGGTTAGGCAGTAATGTATTAATGTACACCCACAGTTCACGTTTAAGTCTCATGTGAAAGGCCTACTTATTTCTATTAATCGGGCACAAATCCAAACTCCGAGGTGCTACTGAGAACTTTATAGCAAAACCTAACAACACTTTACTCGACCAGGGAATCGAACCCAGGACCTCTGACGTAGCAGTCGTGCTTAGGAATATTATTTTATTATATATCTTTTCTTATCTTTGTGATTGGAGTAAAAGCGAATTATAGGACGTAAAACAAGGAAATCTTCAGAATAACCTTCCTATTAACAGATGGGTGGGCCTCAACCATACAGGCTGGACAGCGACCCACTAATATATGTCCCTTACCTCGAAATGTCTCCTTATAACCCATGTGTACTGTGATATCATAAGTACATGTGCATAATTTAATGCACATGGAGATACTGTCAAGTGATATTTGACTTTACACGACTTTACTTAAAGTTCAAATTTTGCATACGAATAAAAAAATCCACGAACATGCCATTGTACAGAAGCAAACATAATAATACGTCCGTTGAGGACCTTGTGTGTGTGAGAAAAAGGCAGTTTATTACTTGGGAGGTTGTGATATTATGTTGGTGTGCTGTTATTCAAATTTCGCGACGGTACGGTCTCTGACAACTCTATAGTTTTGCATGGCGACCGCAGTGGGTTTTGTTTTATTTGTTTCGTGATAAATGCGCATGCTTTGTGCTCGTATGCTATGGGAATGCTTCAGTAAAGTACATCGCAGTATCTTTAGCGTAAAATGCCAATGCGAATATTTTTTCCGTGTTTATTTGAAAGCAAATGGAAACCTGCGACTGCAGTGGAGTGCTAATAAAATTTTAAGTTCAAATGGTCCAAGATCGATTGTTCTGGTGTGGCTGCTTTTTTACTACGATTCACGAGCTATTCAGCAATGTATTCTGACTAGCTGTTTCCCGCGATTTCGCTTTTATCCCAAAGGAGTTTTTGAGACAGAAGGTGCCAGGTAGCCTGTGTTCTTGTCCAAAGTTCGAAGCTGAAACAGTTTTGATATTGTTGACGACACGTTTGGCGTAACGGCTGAGCGATCGGCTTCTGCGCCACATTTTGTGGGTTCGATCCCCACACGGAGCAAATATTTGTATGATCTACAGGTAGTTTTTTCGGGTCTGGGTAAGGTTAGGTTTGTGTATGTGATAATTTGTGTTTGTAAACGCACCCACGATACAGGAGAAAATCCTAGTGTGGGCAATGTTTTTTTTAAGAAATAAATAAAATAAATATATAAGTAGAGACGACCAAATCGCTAGTTTGGCCGTAAAAACGTAAGAAACAGTTAGATAGGCTGACAGAGTTACTTTCGTATTTACAATCATAGATTACTTTTTAGGATTCCTGACCTCAAAAGGAATAAGAAACCCTTATTATTAATTAAAGATACATGATGTACATTTTCACTCGTCAATAATCTATACTTATAATAAATCTGTAGAGAGGTCAATTCTGTACATGAAATATATTTCCAAAATAACTATCAGCGGGTGATTAGTGATCGATACTGACGCCAAAAATGCAATCAGTAAAATTTTTGTCTGTCTGTCTGTCTGTCCGTCTGTCTGTCTGTATGTTCGTTATAGAAACAAAAACCACTCGACGGATTTCAACGAAACTTGGTACAATTGTTCTTCATACTCCTGGGCAGGTTATAGTATAGTTTTCATCACGCTACGATCAATAGGAGCAGAGCAGTGAAGGCTAGGGAACAAAGTAACTATTCCACGCGGACGAAGTCGCTGACAAAAGCTAGTCATTTAATAATTTTGACATTTCTTCATTAGAAATCGTAGAAACAATTTGATAATTGATTCAACAATTCGATGAACAAACAAAGTTCACACGATAGTTACATAGATTGTACAACAAACATTTAAACAACAATTACATTCGAAAGCGTGACAAATATATAAGGTTATGCGAATGTCAGATTGATTACATCGGATCTAGTGAAACCTTCGCCACACGTGAACCACGGACACTGACCTTCTGCATTTTGGATGCATTTATAAACCTAATCGTTGACAATTTTGACTCCCAACAAAATATCATCCTATGCATTATTCCATAACAAACAAAAATATTTAGGTAAATATTACTGCAATAGACGGGACACCACGAAAAAAAATTTAAACCTTTTTTCCAAATGAATATACTGGAGATTATCATATTCTGTCAGTCTGACAAAGAGAGAACGTTTTTACACGTGGGAGAGCCATGCTTCGGCACGAATGGGCCGGCTCGACCGGAGTGATACCACGGCCTCACAGAAAACCGGCGTTAACCAACGCTTACGTTGTGTTTCGCCGAGTGAGTGAGGTTACCGGAGGCCCAATCCTCTTTTAAAGGTCGGCAACGCACTTGTGACTCCTCTTTTGGTGTTGCGGGTGTCCATGGGCGGCGGTAATCGCTTACCATCAGGTGATCCGTCGGCTCGTTTGCCCTCCTATCCCATAAAAAAAAGAGAAAACAAGTCAAATCAGGATTACATTTTTTGTATGAAAATGTTAAGCAGTAACCATAACCTTTGTAAATCTCTTTACTACCAACACTCCTTTAGTATGAGCATGCGCATAGGCAGAAATACTTTGGTGTCTGCAACACAGTTCATACCAGAAAAGACAAAATGCGAAGCCAATCGACCACTGTTCAAAGATTTAAGATATCCGGTAAAGATTCGACTTACAAAAACTGAATTTGCATTCAAACGTGGTCAAACACTAGATAATAGAAATAGATATAATTTTATCTTTGAATCCTAAAACCAGTTCCAAAATATTAATTTTCTTATATATATGTGGCCATATACGTCGGTTTATTAGTTATTCTTTCCATTAATTCTAGACACAGAACCACCGTGATATATGTAGTATAGTACGCCTCTGCCTAACTCTTCCGGAATACAGGCGTGATAGTATGTTATGATACTTACTTAATATTCGTTTTTCGTGTGCAATTAAGGATATTCTATTCTAAATATATTCAATCTTCTCGTGTTTGGGTCTAATAATCAATATGATTTGCGTCTTATTTAACAACCTTTAGGTATGAAGGTACGCCAAAACACCCTCAGGGAGTCATGGTTTCTTTTGAAACCCAGACACATTATTTGATACTATTACATCAAATAATGTGTGACACAATGTAGGGCAACGAAGAGCCATAGCGGCTTTGGGAAGACCAGTCCAAACTGACCGCACACGGTAGTCAATGAGTAGCTCGATCATAATTTAGAGAACTCAATAACCAGTCGCACTATGGTACCAGATCGATACCTCAATTGCGTAGGCAACATAAACACCATAATCATAAAGGAGACTAAAGTGGCTACATGTAAAATAGGCTATTCACAGGCATTCGGATTAGCCAAATAAGTTGCCAACACGAGTTATGTGAGCGATAAATACTAGCTAACGGTATACATACTGATTCTATTTCTTCAGTTGACCGCTAGAGGGCATTCCATACATGAAAAATGTCAGTGACGCTACCTTAGTATCGCTATCGACTCCATATAAGGACTACAGAAACTTTGTCGTGAACAAATGGCGTGTGAAAAAGCACTTAAAACCCAATTTTGTTTCAAAAACAAATTATACATTTGAAAAATCCCAAAGTTTAACCATTATCGTCGCCCATTAATAAAACCGTCAAAAACAAGGATTAGGTATATCTTGCCGCAATGAATTCTGTTTTCTTAAGTGCGGGTCATTAATAAGGCCTGCGCACGCGCAGGTGTGAAGCCACTCACTCAGCACGTCTTGCAGATTAGCTCACTTAATATGCAAAAGTGTCCGATAAAGAGTTTCGTAGCGACATCTTTAAATAATCAAAGTTAATGTGTTAAGCATTATGAAACTAACTGTTGCTAGCGGTCTCACTCGCTACATCTTAAAGGACCTTTTGAGACTCAAAGCTAGCCTATGTCTTTCTCTAAAATCCAATCTATTTTTACACCAAAATTTATCAAAATTGGTTCACCGATTTAGACGTGAAAACATAACGAACAGACATTGTAACTTTCGCATTTATATTACAGTTTTGAATTTACAAGAATATGTACAACTTTCGAGATGCTGAGAAGTAACGCATCATAATATTTGTGCAATAATGATGAAATGCTTATCATTCCACCACAGTCAGACATCCAAGGAGCCACAGGGAATCCACACTATGGCGGCTTCACAGCCAATAATCAAAGGCTAAAGATCATGTTACAGCGTCGCGAGGTTTTCTCCCGCACACCTCCAAGATTTGGAACGGTCTTTCTCCTGAGGTGTTCCCATTGCGCTATGACATGGGGATCTTCAAACGGTGCGTATATAGGTCTCTTAAGGGCCGGCAACGCATCAGCAACTCCTCTGGTGTTGCAGATGTCCATGGGCGACGATGACTACTTACCATCAGGTGGCTCGTCTGCTCGTTTGCCGACGTCTGAATATATTTAAAAAAAATTATGAACCATACATAAAATAAAGATAACGTTGAAACAAAAACTGTTATACATCACTTTCTCTTAATGATGTCACGTTATAGAAAAAAACTACCATATCGTATATTTTCGTTTGGTTTTTCTTCATATAAAATCAATAAATCTTTTACAGAAATTCCAATAAGATAATAAAGATAGTCAATAAGATTAATTTCAAATAACTTTATAGCGATCCAACTTTCATATTCATCCATCAATAAACTATAATTTGAAAAATACATAACTTTCAATGTTGTTAATATATATATATATATATTCGAGAATTTTTGAATTATTTATTGATACTATCACACAACTTTTATTCATGTTGAATGCTAATAATTTTGCCGAGATAAATATGTCTAGACTCAAAAAGCGGTCTTGACCCCTGTTTCCGTGGCATTCTCAGAAATTTGTAGATAGGAAATAATGGCGTAAACTGGATAAAGTGAGTCTTTTTTATATTATTTATGTTCTCCAGTATTATCTTAGTAATAACATTAAATTTAAAATTTAGAAAATACCAACAGCATCAAGACATGGTTAACATGTTCTTGTAATATAATTGAAGTAACAGGATACCAAATTTCAATGAAAATCGATTACACCTGTGGAGGTTGCTCACATTCCTTCATGAACCAGAAAAGAGCTGAAAATGTTTAAACGACTTGACAGTCTCGATCATCACCTTTCAAACAAAAAAAAAAACTGAATCAAAATCGGTCCATTCGTTTAAGCGCTACGATGCAACAGACACACAGATACACAGATAATCGTCAATTTTGTAAGAGCCGGGACAAATAGTGCTTACCTTGACTTACCATTTGGCAATAGTAGATACCAAAAATGACTGTTCAAACAGGGAGCCGGTATGTATCAAGTTGTATAGAGCCTACGCAACTGAAACGCAGGTGATACGTGTAATGCAACAAGAACGCATCACCTGCGTTTCATATTACGCCATAAAAATATTTTAAAATCTTCTAAACACCTCCTAATCACCAGAGAAAATCGAAAACTATCCATGTTGTTATCAGGTTACTAATCTGGCTACCCGGGTGGTCGGTACGTCAATACGATTAAGATTACTTCTCTGGCTGCACTTTGGGTGCTTCAAGCCAACGGCTTCCTGTGCCACTGTGTGAACAAAGCTGTCACAATGATTAATAGCTGAAGATGGGATAGGCAGAGATTAGGGTCTTAGGGATTTGTGGTGACAGTTGTTTATAATAAGTCTTAAGGGGCAGCATGGTAATATTATGCTACTCCAGGCATTATCTTGCCACGACAGCCCACGACTGTCACGATTAGTGTTGCTGAAAGAGATTTTAAATTAATAATGAATATACAATAAATTGCCTATTAGCCCTATTATTTAAAATATACTGTATAAAATAACTATATAATTAAGAAGTGGACAAATGCTTGCACACATCAAACGACAGACTTTCTATGACGTAGTCTTAGACTTGTGGGCCAATCACGCGACCTAGCTGCAACGGGGAGAGATTATGGCGAAGCGTATTACTACTACCCCATGGCGCATAGTTTCTTTTCTAGTGTTAGCTGGAGACAATAATGGTGGGACGTGATAAACAAACAACCAATCAGTAGGATCAAAGGAGGCTGACCGCAATATGGAATTTTTCTTTAAAATTTATGGCGTTTCTTCTCCATAAGACTCATTTTTGTGAACCGTGCACCTAGTATTTGTCAATTCAAAAGTAAATAAGTAGTGTAATCATGTTTTGATTGAAATAAAACATTAAATGATTAAATGTGATTGTTATTTCTCGTTTAAGAATCTCGAATCTGGAATTGCCAAGAAAATTTACTTTAAAAGTTTAAACAAAATCATTCAAATTAGAATCTAGCCATTAAGCACACAGTAACTGACTGTTACTGTAGTAACTGGCTTACCATAGGTCCCTCCTATGGTAGCCATGTGCAGATTTTAATCGGTTGCCTACCCTAGTGGCGGACGATCGATGAAGATTTATCGATTTATCTCTAAGAGTCTAGACATCTACATACGAGTAGGCGTCACAATCGTGCCCTCCATCTGTTACCCTACAATTTGCATGCAGCATGCAATGTAATATATAGCAGGCACATCCTTGTAATTGTTAGGTAATAGCAGATCATACTGAGATATAGATCTGTCTGCGATCGCGGCTCGCTCGCCAATTATCATGTTTGTTTATGAACGAACCAGTTGTTGTCCGCAGTTGCACCCGCTTAATTTATCTCTACACACGCATCATTTAGACATTAATAATACTACAGAAACACCAATTTCTCTACTATCTGCAAAAACGCGTAGGAGTAGATTTGAATAACAATAACATGATATACCTAAATAGCCACATAATATCGCTAAATTATCACGCATCTAGACAGTAATGATATGGAAATTCTATTGACATTTGATATAATGTTTGAATCCATTTGCTTCACCCCACCTAAAGATATCGTTTGACTTAGTAATGACATCATTATAATTTTAAAAGCCTAATTAATATTTATTTGATTTAAATATATCTAAATATTAACTAGCCTAATCACAGACTAAAATGGTAACTTTTGTTGAACCACAATAATAATATGATTCACAGACAGACGGGCGACGGCTGCACATTTCCAGGTATGCTGACCTAGCATTATAGGCAGGTATAGGCTTTTCGTAGTGATGTGATTCATCAAAAATTGGCTTTTTAGCCCCTATGAGTTTAGTGAGCGACAGACGCTAGCAACTCTTATAAATTTTAACACGCTGATTTTAGTTCCTTAAGTAACCGCTAGAGGGCGTTCCCATAAAAAATCTCCTCTGTCTAGAACTATAACAACAAGTAATGACTTTATTCTAATGTAATTTCCTTCGATAATGCATTCGCAATAACTAAAAAGCTCATAAAGTCGCTTCATCTGAACCCGACCTTAGATCAAAGGCCACCGCAGGCGTCTCACTAATTGAGCTAACGCGGATTATGTCTGCATTAATTGAAGGTACATATTAATTAGGTAATTAGTACGCTTATGAGGCGCGGCCGAGTCGCTGCGGGTGACCACAACTTTATTCTGGCTGTGCAATATTTTTCATCTTTCATTTGATTAAGACGACATTCATAATTAATTTATGGAATTTAAACAGAATTTTAATTTTAAACAACATGACTATTATAATGAATTCGTATTTTAACGAACTTACTCATTAGATTAGAAAATCTTAGTGGTGTATTTCGTATAAAACATAAAATATGAAGCATTTAAGAGTCCGGCGGAGCTTGAATTGCCCACAAAAACGTAATACCAAAATAAATCGTAATCCAAACACATTTTTATCAAATTGTGTTATTATCCGGATTTAGATACCGTTAATCTAGGTTCCTACCGTACCATTTCGTCTACTGCTGCTTCATTGGAAATAAACGACCGGAAATTCGTTCCAAACTTGATAAAGTTATCAAGAATTAAATTCTTTTTTAATTTATTTGTAGTGAAGTATTTTGGACGAAATGGTAGAGCGGGGACCTAGATTAACGGTATCTGAATCCGAATAATAACACGATTTGATTAAATTGTGTTTGAATTACGATTAATTTTGGTATTACGTTTGTTTGCGAAATTCGGCCCGCTGGACTGTTAATTTAAGATTAGCTAGTTAATAATTAATTATTTACTCTGAGATGAGACCCGTGCCCAGCAATGAGACAGGTTGATTATGATGATGATTTAGTGGAATTTACATGAAATGATGAACCATTTTCTTAGTTATTTCGAGTAATAAATAGATAAATACGAACTGAAGAGCCCGAGGTATACGGAGATGAAAAATCAGGCAGGAGTCTCTGATGTACACCACGGCACGCAGATCCTATGTACTCGAGAGCGGGCCTATCCAAAGTCATACTCCGAGCTGCTACTGAGAATTTAATAGAATAACCCAATAATACTTAAAATATATAAATATATTTATTGACACAGGCTACGTTAACCAGCATTGTACTTATGACTAAACACTAAGTAAATGTATAATTTAAGACGTTGTTGACACTGGTCCACTCGTGGAAAGACACAATACTACGCATATGTATAAGAGTGAAGTGTAACTGCAAAAAGGCAACTAGCTACAACTTAGCTCGGTATGTTAAGGTTGTTTTGGAATGCAGAGGGTATGGCTGAACGGAGATTGACGAAACGTGTATACGTGGCGATTACGGATGGAAGAGTTGGAAAAGACCGACGTCTGATCAAATTACGGACGTTCTCAAAATAGGTCAGATTAAGAGCACCCTAAACCGACGATCATGCATGAGAAGGTTAATTAACGTAGATGAAACGAAATTGCTGTGCCATGACCATAGTAACTGAAAATTTATAGTCTTTATACTTACATAGTCTTTTTATACTTAACTCGACCGGGGAATCGAATCAGAGACATTAAGTAACTGCAGTTGCGATAACTAGACCAATGTCCGAAATTGTTTTCCGAGACTACTAATAAATTTTTTAACCCTCCTGTGATTTACTTCAAAACAGGTGCTCATTATCGTATAGCTACTTGTTAAATTTTCGTGTCACGTTAACCCTCCACTCGGTCACGTACAGTCGGGCACGCGTGACGATGCGCAGGATTCACTATCAGTTGAAGAGCTTGCATCCTGCACTTATGATGTTATATGATATTAATACTTGGTACCTACATACAGTTTACGTTGAGTTGTTGAGCTTAATTCAATACGTATAAAAATATGAACTTGTCAAAGTATAAATAAAAGAACTTTTTGTAGATATAGGGTGGGTATCATTATGCGGAGCTTGAATTACCCGCAAAAACGTAATACCGAAATAAATCGTAATCCAGATAATATTCTATCAAATTATGTTATTGAAAACAAAACAGCTTACGGATTCTATCGCGTCGAATTCACATTAATAATCCCGACGTTTCGGACCCTTTACAGCGTCCATGGTCCTATAATAGATGCGATTAAATCTAAATCCAAGCCAAAAACTGCAAGACCGAATGATACGGTGAGCTCATTTTGTGTGAATCGGATGAGTAATGACTAAAGTGGGAGGGTAAGTGGAGGGGAGCTGTCAATAAATACGACATCAAGACGCACAACACCTCAGTCTACCCGTGACCATGGACGCTGTAAAGGGTCCGAAACGTCGGGATTATTAATGTGAATTCGACGCGATAGAATCCGTAAGCTGTTTTGTTTTCAATATGTCGAATATTCGCGTAAGTCTCAGAAATAAATAAATTATGTTATTATTCGAATTTGGATACCGTTAATCTAAGTTCCTAGGGTACTATTTCAACGACTACTACTTCACTGGAAACTTGGTAAAGTTATCAAAAATTACATAAGCTTACATTTATTTCCAGTGAAGTATTTTGGACGAAATCGTAGAGTGGATTAACCTGGATTAACGGTATCGAAATCCAAATAATGAGTGGTCTGTCAACTACGCTGGCACTTTACGTACCTAGACCTAAGGATAATTAAATAGCGCCTGGTTTAGTTACTAAGAACCTGACTCAATATTATAACTTCAGCCTTTTCGCAACTATGTTTGGCTACATATCCTAGCCAAGTCACCTTCGCAATCGAATTTTATTATTTAATATTAATTGATCTTTCCTTTGGTTGAATTTCATTTCGCTAAAAGGCAATGCCCTTTACTATCACACTACAAGAGGAGAGATTTTTTGTTTCTCTACTGACAATATCTACAAAGAAAATGCCAAAGCAAATACTTAATTCCTTAAATCTACGGTATCTCTATTAGGGTCAAACACAAATTGCGGCATTCACAATTTGCAAAAAATAAAACATCATATATTCAGTTTGAAAATCAGCCTTTATTTGTATTGTACTCTTTGTTAATTCTTAATAATATCGACACAGATCAGTCTTACATATTTATGCAAATTATATCTGTTCACAGAAAAGACTTACTTGTCTACAGTAGATAACATAAACCTTATTTAAGTAATCACATTATTACGATTCATTTGAAAAACATAATATAATATGCTTAAAACAATATTCACTTTCCTTACTGAATAATTAAAATTTGACAATACTGTATTTAAGAAAATAAAAAATAATCAAAAACTGTCCACGGAATGGAAGACTTTCCTGTCGAAATTTCACAGAAAAGATCTAGTTTTCCACAGAATGGTTAAGCCATATACGTAACTTATTAATCATTGTTATCATTCGCTTGAAATATCTTATTTCAAATGTTCAAAATAAAGTCTTTTACCATAGTAAAGTAAATAATATTATATAATTGGTATATATTATAAAATAAATACCAATCACAATGTGTCCACACAAAGGACATCCTTACTGTAGAAATTAATGAAAAAATATATTTTCATCATCAGAATCGTCTAGCAATATCGTTTTCTTTGCGTTTATTTCTACAGAAGAATCAGAACTCTCTGAAAAAAATCGACGTACTCTCTTTACGGGTCTTTGGCTTGTTAAATCGTCTTGAATCAAATTATCAGGCGTTAATCTTTCAAGGTAACCAGGTGTTATTGACTCAGTTGAAGCTTCACTAGTTCCTGGGCTACCAGGAGATTGAATAGCTTCAGGTGGACTGTTGCGATGATTGGAAGGTCCTGCTTGAAGAGAAACAGGCGAAAAAATGTCTAAACGAGGATCAGATAATATAGAATTAGTTGGGGAATTTGGAACTTTAAACTGTATTTGAATCTGTCCTAATTCATAATGCAAACATTTTTCATGGGCTGTGCAATTTAAACAGCTTAGTCGTCTGGCACGGATAATATTAGGACACTGAATATTCCACAACGCTTGATGTATTTCGAGTGTTCCTTTGAAAGGTAGTGTAGCACTCTGATTCAAAACCTCATCGACTTCAGGAAACTTAGACTCGTCGATCGTATAAGTTTCTATACCTCTACAATTTACGCTTAAACATGCCATGAAATCATCTAAATTCGATACGTCATTTCCCTTCGCAACATAACTGTCACAAATGCGTTTGATGCACCCCCCAACACCATCAGGTGCACCTTTTCCGTGACCTCGCTCGGTAAAATTCCAGTTAATAGTTGTAACGGAAAACTCTTTACTTAATAACGTAGCGAGTAAAAAAAACATAGACTTGTTGCGGTACTGAGTCAAAGGACCATCGCTGAAAATGTGCAGAATTTCTAAATTTGGAGAGAGTTCCTTGATTCTGTTTACTAGAGCAATTAAGTGGACACATATGGCAGTTGGATCGTGTCGCAGGTTCTGCGATACGGTACAGAAAGATGTGGTATTTGTATAATTATTAGGAGGCTCTAAATTGCTATTATAATATACTGATGTATGTAACGATAGTTGAGGTTTGGATCCACCGAAATGCGCCGATTGAACTTCTTGCCCATACTTACAGTTATAATTTTCGGAAAAATCTACATGAAGTAATCCTTCATTGGATGACAAATTTTGTTTGAGATGTTGTATGGTTTTTCTTTGATGAATCATATTTGCCACATGCTTCCTTAAAGTCGGTAAATTAAATTTCAATTTTTGAAATAGTGCTTTCTTTGTAGTTGAGACTTTTTCTTTAATTGTTTTGCGACACTGCTTAATAGTATTTTTAATTACCACCGGAACTGTTTTCGTGATCCACCTTTCATATAATATAGTATCATTGGCATCAAAATGGTTACACTCCAAAGCTTTGTCTTTGCAACCGAAACATTTATTTTCTAAGCAAGTCACGCTCATTGTACTCGTATTATTACAGCACAAATGCTTGAGCAAGTCTGTAATAGTTTTGTATGGAATTATTTTAGCATTATATAGTGCTTGAATTATAAAAGAATTATTACAATGTATCGAACATAAACATGTGTTTCTGAGGTTGACTTTTGGAAATAATACCCAGAATGGGCGGTATATCCGAAAAGTTTCGTATGATATGTTGACTCCAAACTGATTTACAAAACTTTTATGTAAATTTATTAACGAATCATTCAGAAATCGAATTTGCTTTTTTTGCTTTTTTCTCGTTATGGTTTCTTTTTTCCCTGAGGTAAGTGTACTTTGTTCATCTTGCACTAAAAAGTCTCTTACTGCTTTTCTCATTTCTTGTGCATTTTTATATTTTTTTACTCTTTCGGATGTTTGCTTGTCTTTTTCTAATCTATTCGATGATCTTATATGTCTCATTCGGTATTTCGCCATTTTAGATTCCAAGTCCAGTATTCTTTTTCTTAGGTAATTATTTTCCATTCTTAATCTTCGTGCATTGCGTTTCACAACCGCATTACCAACGCTGACGCGTGAAAATGAGGGACTAGTCGGTGGTGTATTTTCTTCAACAATACGCAAAGCATTTTCGTAATTTTTTTTCTTCTGGCGTTTTAACTTAGCCTTCTCTCTCCATATTTTTCTGATTTGTCGTTGTTCTCTAGGTGTGTAATCTTTAATAGTTTTGATTTTACCTTGTTCCTTCTTACGTCGATATCTTTCTCTGTCTTGTCTTCTTCTTTCTTCTAAGTCTGCTTCGCTCATCTTAGCACGTGCACGACGTATACTGAGCTTCTTTTGTTCTCGCCTACGTTTCTTTTTATCTTCCTCGGAAAGCTGATTTTTTGTTCTACTTGCCCGTGGCATCGTAACTGTAACAATCACATGATACTGTGGGACATAATATAGCTTTAAGCATATAACCTGTGCGCAGTAGATCTAAGTCGCATTTCTAGCATTACAAACCAAACTTAAGCGGGGCGCAATCGTTCAAAGTGAGGGGTAGTCATCGGAAAACATGTTTTTGTTTGAACTGAAAACATGCTGTTAATATTTTTTACATCATCTTCTAGCAACATTGCATTTTTATATAAAAAGACTGTTTCTTGACCCGGGAAAAGTTATTTTGCTTCCCTTCTGTAGATGATAGTATTTCCTGTAGACACATGTATCTACAGGAAAGATGTCTACAGAAGAGACAAATGTTAATAAATTAAAGATGGCGTATTAAATTTTGAGGTTAGAACAAAAGCAAAATAGATTTCGCAACCAGTCACTTATTATGCGTATAAGTTGAGGTCACACTTATTTTTAAAGGATTTACTTACCAAAATATACGTAGTACAGGAAAGATTCACCAAACACGACCAAAATCTTGTGTAATTCCGTATATAAATATTCTTCACTGACACTAACACTGTTTATCAAAATTGCGTACAAATGACTGACAGCGAAAACAGTAATGCCAACAAGATAAAAAAAAAAATTGGATGCGTTCAAAATTTAAAAAGTATTGTATTTTTTACGTGTCTACAGAAGAAGACTATAAATATCAGAACATCATGTTTATATGTGTTTATTCGTAATTTAAGAATGATGTTTTTTTTATGAACTCATATTCTTAAAGTTGCCTAATTTTCGAATGTTTGTTTAATTGAAGGATTAAACTTATTGTCCCTGAAATATTTTTAAAACACTGTCAAACTGAGGTGCGTAGTATCCGAACAGGGCACAGAAGGGGACAATTTAACACTAAAGAGATCCTTATTTAATATTTTATTCGTCAAATCTGAAAAACTTTGGAAATCAAATAGGCCAAATGATAACCTTAAATTTAAAAAATGCCTGCACGCTAAAATAATGAATATCTACAGTTTATGTAGCCTGAACACTTTTTTTGACGTTTTTGTGTTTGACCCATTAGGGCAGTTCACAGATAGATGAAAACGACATATTTCTTTCTGTAAAAGGCGAACGAAAGCATCGTGCAGTGTTGCCGTGATCGAGATGAAACCTGTCATGTGTTCTAGGAACCGGCGACTAGGAGAGCGGCGCGACCTGCCTGAGACATTAGCCGTGAACCGAGCCATGCTACACATAGTTAGCATCGTTGAATGATACTTGATTGGCTCTCATAAATGCTAATGTGAATACTGTATCTAGAATTGACATTAAAAACGTTAAAAATTTGGTTCTCATATATGTACATATATCTATTATAGAACGCCTCCCGGCGAGATTAAATGAATAAATGATATTTATTTCTGTAAATAGATATTTTTTTTTAACTAGATGACGTCGGCATTTCCTAGCTGATGACCTCTGAGAAGAAACACCGAAACAAACTCAATCATGGTCACTTTTAAAATCTAGATGGAGTGATGATTTTCGAAAGGTTGCTGACGGAAGCTGGATGTGTAAAGCCGAGGACAGGGTGAAATGGTGTACATTAGTGGAGGCCTACGTAACCTAGCCCAGCAGTGGACCGATATAGGCTGACGATGTAGCTGACAATTAAATGCAACATATTCTTAGGAATTCTTCGAAAATAACGGTCTAATAGACAAAAAATACTCACACGAAACTCCGTCACACCTGCTAGAATCGACCACCGGGAGAGTTTGTGATTTTAGTGAGTGAACATATACACGTGAGTGAATGGTCGAAAGCTTATTTATCATTGAAATAAAACATTGAACTACTAACAATCAATATTGTACCCAGTCTCCATATATGGCTTTTTAATAGTCAAACCTTCAACCTTCGAAATCCATAAATACCCAGAACTATTAAATCTAACATACCATTGTTCTGCTACTTCAAACAATAACGTCGAAAGATTTCCTCAAGCTGCAGTCGACATGAAAGCGCGCCGCCCCACTCCTGCGCATACAGACAGCTTTTAATAAGCATACTAGCTAAGCCTGCGGTTTCGCCCGCATAATGTTATAATGCAAGAGTTTCCCATAATGTTTATGGCTAGACCCGCTGATCGGGTCTGGCTATGTGGTTGGAGACCAGATAAAATGTAAAGTTAAAATAGTTTAGTTTTTTGTGTCGAGATGATTCTATACATGTTCGTGTTACATAGAATTTTATTTTATAATAAAATATAGAGTTATCTGTCATAAAAAGGGCGCCAGTGATATAAAGTATGGAGAAAAAATATTCCCCGAAGGGTTAGGCAGAGGCTTACTAATGTACACCCACATTTTGCCGGTATGTTTAGGTCCCATGTAATAGGGAGTGAGCCTAATGGCACAAATCCCAAACTCCAAGCTGCGACTAAGAATTTAATAGAAAAACCCAATAACACTTTGCTCGAGCTGGGAATCGAACCCAGGACTTCAGAGCGTAGCAGTAATTTAAACATTTAACTTGTGTTAACATAATTAATTCAGTTTTATGACCATTCAAATATTTTAGTTGATGTGGTTTCAAAATGAGAGCAAACCTAGAGCGACCATGTATCGACAATTTCAAACATTGTACAAACTATTGCTCTGTGTTGAGTTACCGATAACATCTTGCTACTTTGTTAACGCAAAACTTACAGCTTTACGAGCAAGGAACCTTATTACAATTCACGACATGTGCGCAATCGATATTGGTCTCTGTGTCTCACGACAAGGTATCGATAACCTTCGATCATATTGACGATAATACATTGAACTGTTCATCATCATTTACGACCTGGGTGGGGTTGCCAGGCCCAAAAATAGAAAAGCCATAGAAATAATAACCAAAACAATCCCGATAATACATTGCTCTACCTTGGAATTGAAGCGTAGCAGTCGAGCTTGGGACCACTACACTAATTAGGCAGTTAAATGTTTAAAAAATATTACGCATGTCACCTAGAGAAGATATCTGACTGTCATTCTTATACAACGTATTAATGTGGCGGTAGGTATAAATACAGATTTATACCTACCGCCACATTTCCTAGGCAATACTGATAATAATAATAATAAAGCGTCTTTATTTTCTTTAACTTACAGAGTTTAGAACTAAATTTTACTAAAATTACTTAATACTGCACATTTAGATATATAGTTAAGGTCCCTGGCGTGTATAGGCCTCCTCCTAGCCTAGGTTAGGCCGAGGTCTAGGTATTTCTTGTCTTTGTTTTCTTTGTCCAGTCGTTTCCAGCATATTTTTTGATATCGACTACCCGGCGTTCCTTGGGACGGCCTCTAGGTCTCTTGCCACTTGAGCTTGTCCAATTTGTAACAAAAAACGCCCATCTTTCGTGTTAATAGTGCTACGTGGCCAGCCCACTTCCATTTGAGCTTTTTCATATGTTGTAGGGCGTCTATCACGATGGTTTTTTTCCTTATGTTTTCAGATTTTATCTTATCCTTTAACCTGATATTCAAAATACTCCTTTCCATAGCACGCTGAGACTTTTGTATTTTTTCTATATTCTGTGTATCTTTTGTATTCTGTCTGGAAATACTGTGGCAATGCATGCAATCTTACTGATATCTTACTCTTGATTACCCTTCTGAGAATCAACTGTAGTATCGTCTACACATACACTTAAGCATGTATGTCGATGCAGTCTATTCGCAAATTACCACAGCAATTTCTCAGGCATTTATTCAAAGATGGCGTCAAAAAACTGTAGAACACCGCACACCGTCACAGCTGGTTAACATTGAGTGATTTAACAGTGACAGCACGCAGACGCGGCCATTATCATAACAGTGTGCGGTCAGGCCCGGATCTAGGGGGGGAGGGGGCAAGACCGGGAGCACCAAAATCATAATATTTTTAAAACAAAATTTATTTCACAATTATTAATTTGATTTGATTTTTTGACTGCCTCATTAGTCTAGTGGCCCCAAGCGCGACTGCTATGCTAGAGGTCCTGGGCTCGATCCCCAGGTCGAGCAAAGTGTTATTGAGTTTTTCTAAGAATTTCTCAGTAGTAGCTCGGAGTCTGGAGCCTATTGCCAGTTAAAGGCAATAGGCTCGCCCCCTATTATATGAGACCTAAACATACCGGTGAACTGTGGGTGTACATTAGTACGCCTTTGCCTACCCCTTCGGAATACAAGCGTGATGGTATGTTATTTTATATGTCATTTGATTTTAACATATCACAGAAGTTATTAGAAGTAATAGAGAGGGCTTTACTAAAGGGTTCTTAATCTCCCGGTTACAAAAATTGCCAAAATCTCAAAGGTTGGGGAGAGGGGGTGCCACTATAAAGTTTATTCTCCGGTTCGAAAAAAATTGTGGATCCGGGCCTGACTGTGGTCACTTTTTACCGTCTATCGATGGTAATGGTCTGACGGTAGGTGATGCCAGCCATTACTGTTGCTGAGGGCTTCAAAAGAAAACATTAATCTAGGGATACCCGCGAGCGACGGCTTGTAATTAAGTATAAGTTGTGCTTTGTTCTTGTATTCGGTCAGTTTGGTGCGCCACAAAATGAGGATATATTTCTTTTGTGGTATTCATCTGGCGTTAGGAGAATTTTAATAAAAATACCTTTCTTTTTTAACTTTTTGAGTTTACATTGAATTTTGATCTGTTTTCCTCCAAAATTACAAGGTTTCGGAAAGTTGCACCTTTCAAACTTATTTTCAAACTTATTTAAACAGCATTTATTACAATTATTTATTAGAACTGCCTCATTAGCCTAGTGATCCTGAGCGCGACTGCTATGCTAGAGGTCCTGAGTCGATTCCCAGGTCAAGCAAACTGTTATTGGGTCTTTCTATGAAATTCTCAGTAGCAGCTCGGAGTTTGGAATTTGTGCCCGGTTAATAGCAATATGCTCGTCCCCTATTATATAGGACCTAAACATACTAGCGAACTGTGTGTGAACATTATTACGCTTCTTCTTAACCCTTCGGGGAATGCAGGCGTAATGGTATGTGTCTATTGGAAATAACACTACTATCTCATAAGAGTCGGGGTATTTCTGTTGTGTAGTGACTGTATTCACAATAAGAATTGATTAGCACATGTAATTACGGTTTCTTTTCAAAAAACAAGTGTTTATGACTCTCATACACACACACACACACAGCTCGGACTAGCAAGGCCCGATTGTCTCCATTGCGGACCTTCATAAAATTACAAATCAACTTTTTTACCAAAAGCTTTCGCTCGTCATCAAAGTTGTATACATTAATCATACCTGTCTGTCTGTTCCAGCCGCTATTGGGAAATCGCGTCAGTGAGAAAGAGACGGAGGATTAGCGGAGAGGTGCGCTCGCGCCGCGTCCGCAGCGCCGCGCCGCGTCAGTCGATGAGAACCTCGGTGCGGGACAGTCACGTCGAGTGTTTATTATTTTCATTAATCTTTTTGTTTTATCAAGTGGTGATACAGTACTAATAAGTGTTAAGTGTGAGTGACGTATATCGTGGGTGTTTGGATGTGGACTTGTGTGCTAACAGTGGAGATTTGTGTGTTTTGTTGTGTTTCGTCTGTGGTGTTGCTTCACGGTGATGATTATTGGATTTGCCCGAGGTATAGTATTTTGTTTTATTGTTTATCATATTATAACTGACTATTATATAACGGACGTGTTGTTTTACCACTTTTTGTGCATATAAAAATCTCAATAAATCAAATAGATACATTATGTATCCTGAAAAATTCGCCGAAAGGTTTTTTACCAAAAAGTTTTGTCAGAAATTCTAAACTGTTTTAATGAAAAAATCTAATCTATAACATTATAAAGAACAATAGCGAGCAAAATAACTATACAAGTTACGCAACCTAAATAGTTGAACCGAAAAGAATCTCTCACATCAACGTTGTTTGAGTAATATAGATCATTAATCATTACTTCTCGCTACGATAAAATCGTTAGCGACAATAGGTCGTTAAGCCGAACGAAATAAAAATTAAATATGCATTTGAAATACTCAATTCAGAATATGCAACGTGTGTCTCGCGTATCTTGAGATCTTATCTTAGAAAAGACATCAACGCGTTGGCAAAAAGGTTCAATATTTTCTCAGTTCGTTTTTTTATGATAGAAAGTTGTTTATCACAGATCTTAAGTACTTTTGTACTAAATGTTATATGGTTTCAGTAAGTATGTTTTTATGTATTTTTAATGATGTTTAATTTCTCTAAGTGCCGGTCTGTGTAGGCGTGCCAACAGAATATTTACTTCACAGCGATAGTTTACAGAATCATAAACAAATTTAATTACATATTTTAAAAAACTAGTAGATACATATAAAAAATATTTTGAATCTTTGACCATTTTGAATAAAAAGTTATTTTAGTAAAGAAAAAATTCGACTGCGGGCAGGATTTGAACCTGCGTCTTCTGGTTCAATCTCTACGCCACCAACTGAGCCACCGCAAGTCCCACCGGCCAAGTGTTTATAATCAAAGCATGGAAAATGCAAAAAAAAAACATACAAAAAGATACTTTAGAAATATTCTGACACTAGCTTTTGCCAGCGACTTCGTCCGCGTGGAATAGTTACTTTGTTCCCTAGTTCTTCGCCCGCGGTTTCACCTGCGTTGCCCCGTTCCTAAGGGTTGTAGCGTGATGTTTTATAGCTTGAAACCTTCCTCATGAATCACTCATTTTCCCAACATTTCCCTTCACTGCTCTGCTCCTATTGATCGTAGCGTGATGAAAAGTATACTATAACCTGCCCAAGAGTATGAAGAACAATTGTACCAAGTTTCGTTGAAATCCGTCGAGTGGTTTTTGTTTCTATAACGAACATACAGACAGACAGACAAAATTTTTACTGATTGCATTTTTGGCGTCAGTATCGATCACTAATCACCCGCTGATAGTTATTTTGGAAATATATTTCACGTACAGAATTGACCTCTCTACAGATTTATTATAAGTATAGATAGATAGATTATCAAAGAATCCTCAAAATAACCTTTTAGAGCGATATTTTTAACAAATCCGGCGATAATCTCATTTAAATATCATATTTAAAGTAAGTACAGGAATATTTAAAACTTGTTATTAGCGTACCTCCGGCGTTTCATGAAGCCATGAAAACGTCAATGTCGCCAATAAATGCGATAACGATACGAATACATCCTTATTACCAGTTCAAGAGAATTTCAACTTTCAGGTCACAAAACAAAGTCTAAATTCTTTTGAACTGCGTCTAGTATTCGAGTCACGTTCAGCGAAATTGATATTAAATTTTGAAATTATTGTAATTTGAGCTTTGTGTCTGTAAGTTTAAAGTTTAAACACGTATATTATGCTCTTAATAGTTATTGAAGAGATCAGTTTTTGCAATTTTATTTGTTTTATTAACTTAAGTGTGCGATCATCTATCTCGGCTTGTCTCCATGTATTAATAGTTGGAATTATTGAGCGGAGATGAATCTGAGCCGCAAATAATAGATCTAGATAATTTGTTGGCTACGATACCTACGATATATATAACATAACATACCATTACCCCTGTATTCCCCGAAGGGTTAAGCAGAGACGTACTAATGTACACCCACAGTTCGCCGGTATGTTTAGGCCCCAAGTAATAGGGGGCGAGCCCAGTTAATGGCAATCCATTAACTAGGCACAAAGCCAGACTCCGAGCTGATACTGAGAATTTCATAGAAAAATCCTATAACACTTTGCTCGACCTGGAGATCGAACCTAGGACCAACACAACAATCACGTTTGGGGCCACTAGACTAATGAGGCAGTCTACAATTTAATTTTAATATAATGTGAGATTCATGCAGTTATAAGTGAAAAATGGAAACGGATTGCCACGGCGTGTTTAGGCATTATTTCATAGGTAAACAACAGCTCATCAAGTTACCAAAAACTGACAAATTTCACTAATGGATAATAAACTCTATTATTTGGAGATTAAATTAAAAATCGATTGAAGAAATTTGACTGTTTTGAATATCATGACGTGCTTTTGACCGTACCTTACATTCCTATGGTGTCTGCCTATTAGTTCCTTGTTGTTTGGCACAATTCTAAAAATAATGTAGATACATCCCACGACACAGGGAATCCTAGTGTGGGGTCTAGGGCTGTAGACTGTAGCTGTACAACTTAATACAATAAAAAAGACTATTTTATGTTATTTATTTTACATTGCCGCCACAGACTGCCTCATTAGTCTAGTGGTCCCAAGTGCGACTGCTACACTAGAGGTCCTGGGTTCGATCCCCAGGTCGAGCAAAGTGTTATTGGGTTTTTCTACTAAATTCTCAGTAGCAGCTCGGAGTCTGGATTTGTGCCCGGTTAATGGCAATAGGTTCGCCCCCTATTACATAGGACCTAAACATACCGGCGAACTGTGGGTGTACATTAGTACGCCTCTGCCTAACCTTTCGGGGAATACAGGCGTGATGGTAGGTTATGTTTATTTTACATAACCGCATCTGTTATTATTATTTATGTATCAAAAAGGAGCTTCAGTTGAGTCACAGCTACAAACTTTACAATCTCCCCTTCAAAACTCTCTCGACAAAGTGTTTAATTTATTTCTTTATCTACGACTGCGCTTTTCATAATGAAAAGTGCCTATTTAATTTGATTTGACTTCATCTGCGACGTAGGCATATCATTATATTACGTTAACACAGAACTTTTTTCCAAAGTTACTCGTCCGACACGATAGCCAATCACGCAACCAAGTCAACGAGAGACCGCCCATGACGACCGCCTTCCATCATTTAGATAACACGTCACAAAGTACTTGCGACACTGATATCAAACACATGCTTATGTAGAAACGACATCCAGTAGATTATAGTATTTATACACATTGGAAGAACCGCCCATGAACATACTTTTTGATGATCTAAAAACATAATCCATACATCAATAAATAATTATATTGATGGAATCATTGGAAACATAACATAACATACCATCACGCCTGTATTTCCCGAAGGGTTAGGCAGATGCGTACTTAATGTACACCCACAGATCGCCTGGTATGTTTAAGTCCAATGTTATAGGGGGCGAGCCTATAGCCATTAACCGGGCACAAATCCAGACTCCGAGCTGCTACTGAGAATGTCATAGAAAACTCAGTAACACTTGCTCGATGATCGAACCCAGGACCTCTAGCGTAGCAGTCGCGCTTGGGACCACTAGACGAATGAGGCAGTCATTGGAAAATAAAAAGAAATCTCTTTCGAAATAGGTTCAATGGTTAAATAAAACAAGCAGACGAACTATTGGTACTTTTTTTCATCGATAGTTAAAAATAATAATATCTGTAAGCCTATTCCCATTTCCAAGGCAATCGCTTTCTTTTCTTTTAAAGTAAATTATTATAAGTAGGGGTTATAATAATTTACTTTATAAATATCTATATTTACCTACTTGTCAAGTTACAAAATTATAAAGACGAAGTAAAATCGAATAAAATAAATCGAGAATACAGTTTGAACAATAATTATATTAATATTAAACATATTAATACGCACACATACAAAGAAACTACGATATTCTGCGTACACACAAGACATTGCGCTTACGCACCTTGTTTTGGTTATAGACACTTCCGCGAAAGCTGTGTGTGTGTTCATGGGAAAGTATTTTCGAAGCTAACATTGACAACATCACGATATCATCCGCCCAACTATGTTCGGATTCTTGTAACCAATTATAATATCAATGGTGTTAACCTCTCGTGCTTCCAATCTGTCAAACTATTGTCAAACAAATCAGTTTTGTTATTTATTTTTAAATAACAAAAATGATTCGGGGTTTTCCCCGAGAAAACGTCTAAGCCACAGCCTTTTTTCTCCATGACACATTTATATACATAAGTCTACTGTAACAACTGGTCACTATCAATTTTGGGGTCACTAGACACAAATAAGGTTGCAAAGGTAGCATACTAACACGATACATACAATGACAGACGAGATATGTAAACAGCGCGTAAATTGCGATGTTCCCCCGCAAGCTACTACTACTATCTGTACAAGCCTTGATTTATTGCTTTTTATAACTACTGTTTCGTATTTTTATCAGGGGATTGCAATACAAAAAAAATCTAGCTTGGTATATAATTAGAAATAATTAAAAAACGCGGTAGAGACACTAATCGTTGACCCTCTTACGTTATTTAATTCCAACTTTCTCTCTCTAAACTATGCAGTAACTGAAGTACTACGTGGTACTTTAGTACTTTTTCTGTCGGTTAAGGAATGTGTTCGTTGTACTGGTGCCAGAGGGGATGTAAAGGGCACAGGCCGGCTGACGCACGCACCTGCGTCCTCGCAGCATTGTGAGGACGTTACGACGAATGTTCAAGCTTGTTTTACGTGCTGGGGTATACAGAGAAACTGCATATGGCTGCAGAATTGTTAGATAATTATTGTTAAATGGGCTTTGGATTTATTGAATTCAATTATATCTAAAAATAGTTTTATAAGAGTAATGCAAAAGAGTATCATAAAGTTTCTTCCCTGTTTTCTCCAGAAGACCTATTATTTGGATCCCTACAAATAGTTCATGACAATTATATAAGACTATGTAATACTCGTAATAGTCTAATTGGAGTAAAACATTTGAACTCTACGTAAGAAAAAAATATAATTATTTTTAAACAAACACCCTCCTACAAACTCAGAAGCATTTTCATTGACGAAAATGTCCATCTATACTAACTTTAACGCTTTATCCAAAAAGATTCTACTAAATTAAAAGATAAATCTTTTACAAACAACGCAGGCATTACTTGCAGAAAAGGAAACACATATAACTCAATTACTGATGCGGTGATGCCTCTTCTGATACCAGTCCACAATGGACAACCATTGTCTAGCGAGACGTGTCTACAAACACAGAGCGTAACCACAAAATAAAAGAAAATAGTAATATAAGAATGAATGCCTTAAGAATTCATATAATAGGAGGCTAGCTGATCACAAATTTAAATGTCGAGCTGTCACCGAAAATTTCATAGAAACTTAATGACTATGTTATACCTGGGAATGGAACTCGGTACCTTAGGCTCAGCAACAGCGTTTCTGACCTATTAAGAATGCAGGTTGTGTGCATTAAGCCAGATTTACTTTATGTATATCTATCTACTGTAGTATTCTGTTACTCTGTGGCTGAGGTTTCAAAATCATAGAATCCTATGACTCTCTCTTTTATATTAAATTGAATCTAAAACCCACGTGTTAAGGTTGAAAGTGTATTGACATGTTTTTTTATTAGCTCAATCATTTTGAAGATCCATTGTGTGGAGTTTGTTCGTTAAAACCGAATGCGTCTGTTTGATTTGGAGAGAGCTGGTCCACGGCTCCACGGCTCTACAACCATGTATTTGCATACATTAAATATGTAAATATTATGTAGGTAGCTTAGAAGAAATCGAGAGCAAATGAATTGTAAAATACCATACCATATTCGTGTAAATATGCTTCTAAAACAGTTCGTAGTTAAACTATACTATCTGAGCGGAATCTGAGAGATTCTGAGCAGCATAGGGATTGATCACATAAAATTCTAAAATAAGAATTGATAGATTGGATAAAATTATCACTTTTGATTAATACTCGTAATAATATGATTCATATTAAAAAATTGCCAAGAAATTACCACGGATTCTAAAGATTTATTATGTTGATGGAATTGAATTGAATTGTAGCCATTTTAGCTCTCGAGGAATGCCAATAACTCCGCCTCACATAGGAATTAAAACCAGGATTTTACACATAGCAGCTGCGCTCGTATCTAAATAATGCTACTACCGTTCCTTCCAAATATCAGATTTCTCTTACTGCCTATTCATTCCCCACTCTATTCACAAGACCCCCACAACCTTAGACCCCAATTAATAATAAAAATCTGTTGTTGAATTAATCTTTTCTTTTCTCTTATCAAATGAATTGCACTGGGAGCCCGCTGCGACCAACCCGTGCCACAATTGTACAAGCAATTAATTAAAACAAAATCCGACTTTTATTTTGAAGTCGTTTGTTCCCGGCTTTTGTTTTTGTCCGACAAGTTTTGTTTTACGTGTTTGTAAGTTATGCGTACTTAAATCCAATTGATATGTATTGTACTTAATATTTAGTGGTGTGTAAGGTTTTATGGCTGGTCGTAATGTACACCTCGCATTCTGCTGGCATTGTAAAAAAAAAATCGTGTTACGATAAAGTTTATGTGGGTGTTGCGTAGATAAGTTGTGCACGTGCTTTTAAATTGCGATAGGTGTCTTTTTGCATCTTTATCTTTGGTAGGTACCTATATCATCCTTACTAATATTATAAACGTGAAAGTTTGTGAGCATGGATGTTTGTTACTCTTTCACGCCAGAACGGTTGAATGGATCTAGATGAAATTTGGCACAGAGATAGATTAGAGTATAGAATAACATATAGGCTACTTTTTATTCAGGTCGGACCTAATTCTGAAGTCTACGCAGACAAAGTCCCGGGCAGAAGCTTGTATATTATATTCTGTGAAATGATATGTCTTATGTAAAGAATAGTGTTTAAAATCCGGGAAAGATTTATTCTCAATCGGTAAAGTTTGGTTTGATTGATTTCTAGCAAGTTGGTAATTTTTTATGGATTAAGTCGGCAGACAAGCTGACGAACCACCTGGTGGTAAGTAGTAATCGTCGCCCATGGACACCTGCAACACCAGAGGAGTTACTGATGCGTTGCCGACCCCCTACGGACTGCAGACTACCGGAGCCGCAGCAATCGAGGGGAACTGGCTTTTACGTGCAAAAGTCGAAACACACACCAAGGTGGTTTACGACAAACTCCGACGTAAGGGTGGTCTCCAGCCAGTCACACCCCAAGAGGTCCTACCACCGAGCAAGTCAGATATTTTCACGCCTCTTACGGGATGCCTATCTGAAAGGCAGCGAGGAACAGTATTCTAACCCGACCCCACACGGGGTAAAATGGTTCTTGAATGTATCAAATTAAGCACGTTATTTAGAACCAAATCTCTAAAGAATTCAGTCAACGATACAATCTAATTTGCTAGTGTATTGTTATTGTATATCACGCAAAAAATATTGACAGAAATGCGACAAACACCCTTCAAGTCGGTCAATTGCACCGACAGCGACAGGCTTTTTAGGAAAGCAATATTTACGATTCATTTGTGCACTTTAATCACACGTTATACCCGTTCTAAGGCCACAACAATTGCTCATAACCCCATGTTCCCATAGTCCGAGATCTGCGGAGCGATAGCCGAGCGGGGCAATTAACCCGCGACCCGGGCTATCGAGCGATCAGACAATGCCGATCAGCTTTATGAAAACCTGCCTAGGCTTTACTTGATTGCGGTATAGGGTTAAGGATATGTTCCTTTGTGTACGGATTTATTTAAATCTTAAGTAATGAAAGAGTTGAAGTATTGGTTTAAATATTTATACTTCAGCTCCTTCTTTAGTTGTAGCAAGGGATCATATAGGATAGAAAAAAATGTGTCCCCGTTCCACTGTTGGGCAAAGTTTTCGGTTTATATTCTTTAGGTGTAACTTTTGATAAGAAGACCAAATTAGAACTAATTTAAAAACGTGTAGGTATAATTTGAAATTTTTGTATACTTATAAAATGCAAAACGAATTCGTTGTCTATTTGTGTTTATATATACTCACCTCCTTTCCCCTTAAGGGTAGGCAGAAATTACAGAACGCCACTAGTATTTACGATGACGTTAAAAACGAATAAAGTGTAAATTTGAATTTCCTTCGTAGTTCCTCCTAAATAACACAATGGATGTTTGATACTCGTATTAAAAGTTGTTCAATCATAAAAACGCAGTAACATAATTACACTATCAAAAATCATGATGACCTCGGTCCGGCCTTGCGTGGCCACGAACTCATTCATAGCTATTACAACACACTATTTACTTAGCCAGCCATACCTATAATTTACACATAACACCACACTCAAATTAGATTTCAATAAAAAATGTGTTTCTAAATAATTAAAAAAATTATAAAAAAAGAATACATACATACCCTCCTTCTTTTTTGAAATTGGTTAAAAAATGTAATGCCTCATTAGTCTCGTGGTCCCAAGTGCAACTGCTACGCTAGAGGTCCTGGGTTAGATTCCCAGGTCGAGCAAAATGTTATTGGGTTTTTCTATGAAATTCCCAATAGCAGCTCTGAGTCTGGATTAGTACTCGGTTGGCTACAGGCTCGCCCCCTATAACATGGGACCTAAACATACCGACGAACTGTGTTTGTACATTAAGTACCTACGCCTCTGCCTAACCCTTCGGGGAATACAGGCGTGATGGTATGTATGTTATAAAATGTACTTAGAATATTGACAATCGATGGTAATTAATGCTGACTGAAAAATGAAAAATAACCAGGTTAACCAGGGTTCCAATCAAAATTCAATTCAATCCAATCGTTAATTTAAGCGTCAAAGTCAAAACTTTACGCTGAATGTTTTTAAAATATATCTAATGAATCATATGATACCTGTTCATTAGGTACATTTTATTAACTCTCTATTTCACCACCTGCCTGCTTAATAATATGTATACTGGACTCACTGTATATTTTAATATATCATGCAATACGTCATATCCGGTGACCGTGTAAATGAATAAGCATTCTAATAACTATTACATTACACACATTTTTGGTTGCTTTTTTGTTCAACTGCGAAGTAACTCATGCTCTGTCCCATTAGTTGGTTGAATTTAATTGTGTTTTTATGTTTTTGTTATGCATATAAGGGTGTGCACACATTCCGCAGGTATAGTGCACGCAACGCGCATTCTAATGTATCTCTGATGCAATTCAACATTACAAGGCTCATGGATAGCGTAGCACGCGCTTTTGTAGATGACCTTAACATATGCATAAAAGACTTACTACTTAAATATGTATTATGTCCATGTTTCTAATTACTTTGCTAATATTTTACAATACGTTTTTAACGTACGAGAATTATGAAGCTCCTTCAATTTATTGAGCAATTTTTTTTTAAACGTTGCCCCACACTAGTATTTTCTCCTGTATCGTGGGTGCGTTTACACACACAAACGGCCAACCCCGGAACAACTACCTGTAGATCATACAAATATTTGCTCCGTGTGGGGATCGAATCCACAACACGTGGCGAAAAAGCCGATCCCTCAACCGCTACGCCAATCGTGTCGTCGATTGAAACTTATATCATCACTATACCCTTCCTGCCCCTATCCCAATTTATTCGGAGTATATCTTGAAATTGAAACAAACAGTGTGTTAAATATACCATCAGTCCATCAAGACAGTTTTTCCCGAGAGGTCGTGCATAGGTGTATTAGTTTACACCCAGAGTTCGCCGGTATCATTTAGGTCCCAAGATTTGAGACATAATACGGTAGAAACTACGGATACAATACAAATAAAAAATTATAGACAATTGTTAAGTATGTATTTTATTTTTGTATTATTCGAAAGTTTGATGATATCATATCCTGTCACGATTTCTTAAAACAATTTCTTAATCGTTGCAAGAGGTTACGCTAGCTTAGTGAGGAAGCACCTTTATGTTTGCGTTGAGAATGTAAAGTCAATACGTTGTTACAGTAGCGAGTTCAACGTAATATCCGTTTAGTTATGTGCGTACAAAAACAATGGTTCTATTACGTGTCTGCAGGCTTTTTTGTGGTGAACTGAGCTTTGAGGTGGCCGACCGAATTGAACAACAAAGAGTTGGTGTTGTATGTATTCGTATCATTTATGTTACATATAAACGTTGTCGGTTTTGATTAAACAAATCATATTTTTTTTATTCGTCTGACAGATATCTGTGCTAAATTATAGCTGTTAGCATTTTTATAAGTTGCCCATGCCCATAATACACAGACCCGGAATATCTGTAGACGAAATCTTTAGGCCACACAAAATATTTGTTCGAAAATCGAACCTGAGCCACTACGCCATTTGATTGTCTTATCCGTCTGTGGCAACGTGAACTGAGTTACATGAAGATGTTTTTGTTTGAAATCCGGTTTTTACAGCATTGTTTTAGACAGTTTGAATTAGGTACCGGCGCAGACTTTGATTGAATTAATGACTTGACAAATTGTTTTGTAGATTCTAAATGGATACCGCCTCACTAGTAGTCTTAAGCAAGACTGCTACGCTAGAGGTACTATTTACGATACCCAGGTCGAGTAAACTGTTATTGGGGTTTTCTATAAAATTATCTGTATAAAAAGTTTGACATCATTGAAAAGGAATTTATAAGGCAAATGTCAGGGGCAGCGTCGGTAGAGGTCGCCCAAAAAGGATATACGCCGATCTTATTGGCGAAATCCTTCAAAAATGTCAGGTGCATAGCACTCACAACCGGTGTGTATGTATGAAAAGATGTATGAATATGGAAGAAGCAAAATAAGTATGCAGAAATCGTAGCAAGTGACAGTTTATAGTTTCTGCCTACCCCTGTGGGAGAAAGGCGTGAGTGTATGTATGTATGTAAAAAGTTTGAATTTGTGCCCTGTTAATGGCAACAGGCTCGCTTCTTATTACGTACCGACGAATTGAGGGTGTACATTAGTAAATCTCTACCTAACCTTACGTTTTTACGTGGGAGAGCGATGCTTCGGCACGAATGGGCCAGCTCGACCGGAGTGATACCACGGCCTCACAGGAAACCGGCGTGAAACAACGCTTACGTTGTGTTTCGCCGAGTGAGTGAGGTTACCGGAGGCCCAATCCCCTTTTAAAAGGCCGGCAACGCACTTCTGACTCCTCTGGTGTTGCGGGTGTCCATGGGCGGCGGTAAAAAAAAACCTTTCGGGAAATACAGGCCTGTTGATATGTTATGTTAAATGTAAATATGATCGTATTCCGAAGCCTGTTTAATTTGTAACTATAGTCTCATTTGATACACAATTTTCTACTCAATTTCGTGTGCCTGAGTCATAAACTTTCGACAGTAGATCGCAACCGCAAACCGAATTTTGTCAACCAGCTAATTATGCTAAATCCCAAATTGGTATAGCGATAAATCCGTGAAACAATGCCGTTCGCCCACGGCCGCGGCTGCGCCGGCGCTTACCCTGCGTCGATTCTTACTCGTTGTAGTGTACCGTTACCGCAAGCTGTGTGTTATAGTGTGTGGTCGTACTATTATATATTAATAGTTTTTAAATATTTCCAAAATGTAAACGTAAGTTTGGAGAAACATGGGTGTTTATCGAAGTTTTTATGTATTAATTAGTGTTAAAGTGCTGGTTTTGGATGTAGAGAGGATGGATGAACAGAGATTGACGAAACCAGTATACTTACATGGCGAGTACCGGCGCAAGAGTAGGAAGGGCCCGACCTCGGCGAACTTACCAATACCAAATTGCGGATGTTCTTAAAAAAGGTCAGCACCTTAAACCGACGATCATGCATGAGGAGGTTAATGAACGTAGATGAAGCGAAAATAGTGTGCCAGGATAGTAGCAAGTGGAAATCTATAGTCTCTGCCTACCCCAATGAGATACAGGCGTGAAAGTATGTATTTAGTGTTTATAAGGTTTTTAATAGGTTTGTAATAGATAATGTGTCAATTCGACAATATCACACAAACTATTTAGAGTCAGTTATTCATAATAATCGATTTGTTTTAAGTGAAGCATGAATGATACTTCTCATATAACATAGATCTTCAATCATACTAATGTAATACAATTGTATAGAGATAGAGCAGAGATTTTTAAGAAAAAAGAATTTTAAAAAAAATAATTCTAAAATAGAATTATTGACTTGTTTTGAAGTATCTACACGCACTAGGTACCCAGTTTTCCCAGTGGTATTTCTGGAGGTCTAACGTAAAATCTAAGTCTCAATGCGTCGCCTAGAAGCCAAGTTATAGCACCAACTCTATCCTGCGCATGAATTTATGAATATTGAATAATACATAATTTGAAGCCAGAACAGAACACAGAACTTTAATCCATTACACTTGATATTATCCGTTATGCTAGCTGCTATAATCAAAACAAATGTTTTATTTCAATTAGACAATTATTTCTATCTTTTCAAATGTCAAAAACTAGTTGCACGATTCCAAATATTCGGTGTTATGGCGATGAGCTGGCAAGAAATTCCATAGAAACTCCCAAACGACGCCAATGTATTACTTCCGTTTACAAATTTGTGATAATGAGCCGGGTAAGTCTATACCTAAATTCGTAAACTATAATAATTAAGAACGTAATCCCGAGAGTAACATCTAACTTTCATTATTTTATAACAAACGACCATAACAAACGCTAAGCATTGTAATACTTGTAAAATATCGAAGTCATTAATATGTGGGCCACATTCCAACAGACGAATAGTTAAATCTTTTCCCATCTAAGATTAGGGTTGCCTACAACCAACATTCATTATCTTAAGGATTTAATTAAGAACGCCCATAACTATGAGCGGGCTTACCCGTGGGATCTCACAACCTGTGGATGGTGATGATGATAACGATGAGACCATTATACACCATACTAACACCATGTGTGATAAGAAATAAATATATAATTTATTAATATTACCTAATTTCGACTTTAACAAAAAAAAAACATTGACAAATAACACAATAAATGTAGAGTACTGTTTGCTATTGTAATTTTAACCGCTAACAAAATCGAGGGTGTTATGGGTTTAACCTGGTGTGTACCTACATGTCTGTGTGCAGCTGCATAGTAGCTTTCAAATGGATGAACTGGTTTTGATTTACGTTTTAATACGAAAGGCGACTCTATCGATAGTATATGAAGATGATAAGTTTTAGTTGATGAAGGGATGTGATGGGATCCACAGGTCTGATGAATTAGAAACGTAGTGTCCTGTTACTTTAATTTTACTGCAAGAACATGGTAACCGAGATATGACGCCTCGCGGGTTTTTAAAATTGAAGAACTGTTGGGTTTTCGAATATCTAGCACTAGTATTTTGGGGTAATACTTATTAATTGGTACACAAAACAACATGGTAAGCATCACCATTTTACATTAAGAAATACGGGCTAAAGGGTAAACCTTTCTGTATCGTCGGGTGTTCAACAAGATCACAAAATCAAGATAAAAGAAGATATTGAAATAAAACTACTTTTTACGTATTTTATCGCGTTGTATTGATATTATTTGATTCCCGACGTTTCGGATCCTTTACAGCATCCATGGTCACGGGTAGACTAAGTTGTTGGACGTCTTAATGTTACAATTACTAACAGCTACCTTACATTTTTGTTAATTATTGGCGATCCGATTCACGCAGAACGAGCTCACCGTATCCATCGGTCTTGCAGTCTTGGGCTTGGATTTTGATTTTATGGAATCTATAATGGGGTTCCAAGCAGGTGGTAAGACCCAGCCATCTTCTCTATTGAAATTTGGATGTTTTTTAATTTCAATAGCCTCACGGATCATCCTGGGAAGGAATCGGTTTTCTTCAGTCTACCCGTGACCATGGATGCTGTAAAGGATCCGAAACGTCGGGAATCAAATAATATCAATACAACGCGATAAAATCCGTAAAAAGTAGTTTTATTTCAATGTCTAATATTCGCGTAAGTGTCAGAAACCAGTATATAAAAGAAGATTCCAAAATCCCTATCCTACATCCAAGTATGAATTCAATTTTACTACCATGCGTTTTATATCTAGTAAATTTGCTATAGTATTGTGTTTTTTTTGCTTTTTGTTTATACAAGAAACAAGGTCGAAGATGTTTAAATTACTGTACTGTATTGATATTACAAGCGTCGGTAGCGCTGTTCTGCCACTGATGGCACCAGTATCGATACTATTGACATCGTTATCGAAGTTATTAACATTATTATCGGTATTTTAGGCGTCGTTATAATTTACATTGGTATCGCTATTATTGGCATCCCTGATTTATGGGAAAATTATAGCGTAAATAATGTTCCACTGTTTGATTTCTCTTTCTTCTTTGAAAATAACAGGTTAGACAGAGGCGTACTACTGGTATACCTAGCGTTCACCGGTATATTTTAAATTTATTGTGTAAAATATTATGTGATCTGTGCTGGTCCGAAATAAAATGCTTTCTTTCTTATTTTCTATCCTTACTTTGAGATGATTTGTTTATAAATATTAAATGTATATTAGCTCTATCACCATCATTACAGCATACCATGAAACTTAAGCTATAAATTGAAAGCAATTTAAATACAACCAATGTAATAGATACGGTATCGTAAAACCAATAGAGTTGTAAATTTTATATTAAATGTAAGACATTTATTATGGGCAGGAGGTCTCAAAACGAGAGACGTAGTGTGTGGCCAACTTTATTGTGTTATCTGTAATGGGCCTAATCAAACGTGACGTGTTTCACGTGTTAAACGAATTTATAGTATTTTTACACACATTCGATTTGTTTGTTTATAACAGAATAATAAAAAATCTGACTTAAAGTTTTCCATGCTAAGATTATAAAGTTATTTTTAGTGAGGAAAAATTCAATCGCGGGCAGGATTCGAACCTGCGTCTCCTGGTTGGATACACCAGACGCTCTGACCTCTAAGCTTAGAGGTCAATCTGACTTAAAGTTTAAATATTTTACTACTAACCTATACGAATAACATACCGACGAACTATGCGTATGTAGGCATGTGTAGATATGTCAAGAGTCCTCTGCCTAACCCTGCCGGTAATACAAGTTAATAATGGCAAATTATATTTATGTAAATAGATCTCTTAAAGACACTTAGAAGTCAATGCTTTACATTTTTTAACTAAATGGCACCGGCATTTTCTAACTGATCTCTGAGAAAAAACACCAAAAATCATGCCCAGACATATTGGTAGTCGAAAATACGTGGGTAAAATGTTTTGGGTAGACCAGTCCCAGCTGACGGCAGGTACGCATCAGTCGTTGTGTAACTCGACCATAATCTAGGGAGCTCAACAACCCGCACGGCTATACCAGCAGAATATTTACTCCATATAATTGTATAGCCTATAATGTAATGAAAATTAGCTATGTTATTTATTATGTTATGTGTGCTACGTTGTGTTCCTGGCGGTGAGCAAGGTCGCCAGAGCTCCGCGAGGAAGCGTTGTGTTGGCAGATAGGATAAGCATCACGCTATTGTCGCCTATGCTGTCAGCCCAACTATTCCTCCTTGATTTACAGGGTCGGCAACGCGCGGGTGATACCCCTGGTGTTGCAAGCGTCCATAGGCTGCGGTAACCGCTTACCATCAGGCGGGCCGTATGCTTTTTTGCCACCTTAGTGGTATCTACAAAACAAACTTCTCAAAATATCTTACAGAATGATTAAACTTTCAACTGGCTCCGACAGAAGTAATGTAGTCATCAGCCATTTTTTTATTGTGAGTGTATTTTTTCTGACATAAGTAATAAATAAATTAGAAATGCCAATACTATTTTATACCTATCGGTATAGAGGAAACTATCGTATTAATGGTATCGGTTTACATCATAAAATTAAATAGGTATATCGAAACATTATGCTAAGCAGAGTGAATCGCCAATAAAATCATTAAACCTGATGTATTTATACATATATAAACATAATCTTAGCATTTTCTTAACTGCGTTTGAGTCGGCTTCCAGTGGAACCAAGTTGAATATTATACTCTCAGTTACTGTCATCAAACCACTCCGTAACCTAATTTCTGGACAATACTGTTAGCATAAGCATGATGTGGTTGTCAGGTATTTCAGGATTCATGACGCACCGATGGACGGCGGGGTCTCGATGTCGTAAGAATGCCATCCATAGACTGACAGCGGCAAGCGCAACTTCAGATCGTTTGTTTAGCGTAGCCGTTATATGAACAATATTAAATATCTAATTGCCTTATTAGTCTAGTAGTGCTACACTAGAAGTCCTGCATAATATATATTTTTTAATGGATTAAGTTGGCAAACAATGCTGACGAGTCACCTGGTGGTAAGTAGTCATCGTTGCATCGTTGCTGATGCGTTGCCGGCCCTTAAGAGCCCCTACGGACTGCAGACTACCAGAGCCGGAGCAACCGAGAGGATCTTGGCTCCTACGCGCAAAAGTCAAAACACACACCAAGGTGTTTTACGATAGACTCCGACGTAAGACCCCAAGAGGGCCTACAACCGGGCAAGTCAAATATTTTCACGCCTCTTACAGGATGCCTATTTCAATGGCAGCGAGGAACAGTATTCTATCCCGACCCCACCGAACTCGGTATTTGGATTTGCGCCCGGTTTATAGCAATAGGTTCGCCCCCATAAACATACCGGCGAACTGTGGATGTAAACTCTGCATAACCATTCGGGGAACACAGGCGTGATGGTATGTTATGTTATCATCATTAATACGTGATGACGAATTCGTTATTTATTCACATACTCGCGCATTCCACTCGTGGGCAGCGGAGGTAACAAAAGTGTTTTGCCGATGGCATTTAAATCGTAAAGAAGAGCTAACTATATAAATTCATGGCAGATTTGTATATCGTTTATAAATATTTATTGCTTTTTTATAAGGTCACGTCATATAGTTTGGACATGTTTATTTTCCTCCAATTTGTAGTAAATTAAACATAACGGTTTTTTACTAAATTAAATCTAGTAAATAGCTCTGTTTCTACAAGCAGGATTAAATAATTATGTCTTAATAAAACTGAATAAAAAACTATCGAGTCTCTCTACCCAATAAATTTAATAATTAATCAATTGACCTGGTTGCCGGTCGTTACCTACATATTTAGATGTAAAGACTTCACCAATGATATTATATATATATATATATATATACATATATATATATCTTTTAAACTACCTATATAATGACATTGACTACAATGATTAATGATCGCTTTTAATTTACAAAATTAAGTCTTTAATTCAATATAATAAAACGTTTTGTTTATTACTTCCTTCCGTATCCTTTCGCTTTCTCAACATGAGAATGTCATTCTACTAGCTCCTAAATTGAGCCAAAATAAGAAACGCACTCATATTTTGAGCAAAGCGAAAGATTGTTAATTGTACCAAAATTCCTTCCACCAAGCGTGCTACAGTAGTACAGTAGCACGTAAATCATAAAGTAGATTTTTTTAGCACGTGTTTCAGTGGTCATAGAGAAAAAAAATATATTGTTACTTCCTACAGGCAGGAATAATTAGCCCACTCACAAGTATTTTATGTAAAACTAGCTTTTGCCAGCGACTTCGTCCGCGTGGAATAGTTACTTTGTTCCCTAGTTCTTCGCCCGCGGTTTCACCTGCGTTGCCCCGTTCCTAAGGGTTGTAGCGTGATGTTTTATAGCTTGAAACCTTTCTCATGAATCACTCATTTTCCCAACATTTCCCTTCACTGCTCTGCTCCTATTGATCGTAGCGTGATGAAAAGTATACTATAACCTGCCCAGGAGTATGAAGAACAATTGTACCAAGTTTCGTTGAAATCCGTCGAGTGGTTTTTGTTTCTATAACGAACATACAGACAGACAGACAGAAAGACAAAAATTTTACTGATTGCATTTTTGGCGTCAGTATCGATCACTAATCACCCGCTGATAGTTATTTTGGAAATATATTTCATGTACAGAATTGACCTCTCTACAGATTTATTATAAGTATAGATATAGATAAACCGTTGTAAAATATGAATTTAGCTACTTAACATTATCATGGAACACTATTCTAAGTTGGTAAGCATGCATCCATTAAATATACTAAGTTTAGGTAACACCCAAACACAGAAATTGTACCCGGTAACTACATAAAGATAACGTTGTAACGGTCTCGGATAACTTTTCATTGTTCTCTTGGAGACCCAGTTTATAAAGTTCCTAGTTACTTAGACTTGGTCGCACTGCACTAAATGTCTTGTTGTATCCAGAATTTAAATGCGCTTTTATATAAAAATCATAAAAAGGAAATAAAATTCTAAACCTAAGTACTTCTATTGGGCAATCAACATACCTAGATGTAAGTATCTTATTTTAAGTACCTATGATATTCGTGATATCGGATCGATATGTATCGAAAATATTCATATTATGCATTTGCATAATCAATACCTAATTGAAAAGGTCATATTTTTAGCTTTACTTAAATAATAGCTATTAATCTTAGTGTAGCTTTATAAAAAATATCATAAGAGTACGTTTTTATAACATTATCTAGTTATTACAGTACCAACACCATAACCTATATCTTTCAGATCCTTCTATTTGTGGCTTTCTCCGACACATAAATCCATAAATGTAACTCTTCTTAACGATAAGCATGATACACGTGCAGTAACCTGAAATTCTGACATGACAAAAGCTCTAGCCTTTTAATATATAGTCAAAACTTGGCGCTAGGATCTAATGATCCTCCTGGCTAGCTACCACCCCACATCTAAGAGCAATTAGATCAGATTTTCTATGTTCCGTGGTGTGTGTTTCATCTTAGATCCCTGTTTATATTTACCATCAAGCAAGAGTCAAACACCAAAAAGACAAAAGTAAAATAGTTCCGTCTGGTTATTATCTAAAGCCGGCAAAACCAATTCTTGATAACATAGACTAATCTTATGACCTTTATTCCAAAGTGCGTGATGGTATGTACTTGTATGTTTAGTACGTAACAAGGCGTGACCTAAAACCAACTTCATTGTAATTCTAGCCAGTATTTCTCAACGAAATTTTCTGCTCTAATAACTATCAGTAGCACATACCAAGCAGTTTGTAGATATACGTAATTCATTAAGATTAAATTATAAACTAAGACACTTTCAATAAATAACAAATGTGTTAAATGTTAAATAATAATAATAATAACAAGCGTGCATATTATTCAGATATTATATCATAAAAGTGAAACTTGTTACAAATACTTAACGGTGAATGTTTATAAAGACGCAGTATTGTGAAAGCATAATTATCTTAGAGAACAGAAGAGCGATCTCCTTCTCTCCCGGATGCTGCTCAACTCCCTGTGTTGAGGAGGCAGTAAACATCACTTTGGGACTGACAGCATTAAGAGCTGGCCCTTCATTCACCACAGAAGACCTCTGATGTTCGAATCCAATAAATTGAGGTATAAGTCTACGTAAATAAAACAAGAATATGTGTGGCTGTTTACAATTTATGCAATTTTTTATATACTCAGAAAAACCCATACCCATCGGTAAGCTATAAAAATAGGTGTTCATGTTTTAACATATTGATACGCTTTTGAGTAAACATTTAAGCTTAAATAAAAGATCCTTTTGTAAAACCATCTTGCAAAATAAACAATTCTGTTAATAATATATTTGTATGCACCTACACGTTCTCTCTTGTGCAGAGAGTAAAATAAACCAACAACTAAGGCAAGCATTAACATCACAACTTTAGTATACAGTAAATTATAGCTCATTGTCTCCAGCCATAGTGAGCTGTCCTTTGTAAAGGTTAAGTATCTAAGAGAGTAATAAACTAGGGCCGGGTTGTAAGTAATTTTTTTTTTTAAGTTAAACCGATGTCCTATGCAGAATAAAATGGCACAAGCGTAGTCTTGACGTTAACAATCAACAACTGAGGTAAGTACATATAGACATTACAATACTTGCTCTTTACTAAAATAAAAAATGAGAAAGTTTTACTGCGAGCAAGAGCCGAACCTGCGTACTCTGGATTAGTAAATTCTGCATGTGTGAAAATGATAAATGAATATAATAGCCTGGTATGCTACTGCTGTACAAAGGCCTCTCCCCTCAAACCCTCGTCTATCTCAGCCTGGCTACCGGGACCACTGCCTGTGATGTCGAATTTCTCGAAGAATCTTTTCTTTTACAATTTTTTATTTTTAAAGATATTTAGCGTGTATCAATGCAAAATATAACTATGTATAGATGACTATTCTGGTCACATCAAGTTTATTTCGTCCATGCCTCAATTCCTGAGTATAAAATAGCCAACCATTACCAACAGTACCGACAGCTGCGTAACTGATATTCCTCATAAATTTAAAACTATATTATTTACGCACTTATCGCTTCTACAATAGAACAATGACAAACAGATCATCAATCTACGTATTGAAGCTTATAACGCGAAGAAACTTATTCCAATACAATGTAGCGTTAAAAAAGCTCATTAAAATACCGGCGCAAGCGCAGGAACGCGGAAGACGCGACGATAGGCAAAAACAATGATGCGCTATTTAAATTGTCACTTCGAGGTGAGATACACAACGTTTTAAAATTCCTGTAAGCTGTCGTGTGCTATGATTATTATGTCTTTAACCCCGACGCAAAAAGAGGGGTGTTATACTTATAAGATTAACGTCTCTATCTGTTGCATCGTAGTGCCCAAACGAATAGACCGATTTTGATTCCGTATTATTTTTTGTTTGAAAGGTGACTTGATCAAGAGTGTTCTTAGCTATGATTTAAGAAAATCTGGCCAGCCGTTTGACGATAATCAGCTCTTTTCTTGTTCATGGAGGGATGTGAACAACTTCCACATGATATTGCAATGAGATGGTAACCATGTTTTGATGCTGCGGGTATTTTTTTATTTATATTTAATGTTATAGTTTTTACATGAAAGGAAACATCAAAGCATATCTCACTAATGTGACGAAGGTGTTAAGTCTAATACTCTACTCGAAGAGTACTCTACTTGAATAAGTTATGAATTTAACGAATTTTTAACATCAACTCATTTATTTTTCAACTGGTTGGCACTGGTCTCCTCTCAGAATGAGAAGGATTAGAGTATAGTTTATCACGCTGACTTAATGCGGGTTGCCAGACATACAGGTTTCCCCGCAATGTTTTCCATCGCAGCGATTTTCACAAGAATTTTAATCTACGGTTTAAATTAATTAATACTTAATTACTCAAAACAAAAAATCGTCATGATCCTAGCCTTTTCCCCTTATATATCCTTATCACTATTTTTTACAAAGCTAACGAAAACCAAAATAATTATTAACATTATTAATTATTATAGATACTACTCTCTTCCTGCAAAAATATACTGCCATCTTTCGCCATTCCGCACCATTTTAATTTAATTGTTACAAATTATTCCAACAATGCCAATTAAACTATAAAATAAAACAGCTTAAGGAAGGGACTCTCCAATTGAAATTATAACCTCACTAAACATCGGGACCTCTTAATAGAGGAAAAAGGAAATCTAGCCCGGATACGCAGGTATCCTAGGAATCTTAAAAAGGTAGATACAGCTAGAGCCATGGTTTTCCGGAACCCATAGCGGCCATATTGAGACAAAGCCATGAATAATGTATCTGTGACAATTAACGCAGGGAGAATGCAGGATTCTTCCTGATGGGGAAAGAGTACCTATATTCGGACGGAAAGGGTAAATTGTTATTACTACTACCTATTTAGAATCACAGAGATGTCAATGTAGCTTTACTATGAGTATGTATACAGTTTACCTCAATCTGTAAAATAATGTAACTTTTCCGATTAAAGAAATGTTCTTTTGCTGTCGTGCTGCCAATTTTGTACCACAATTCCCTGCACCTACATAGTAAATGGCCCATTGCCGGAGAATCTAATTCCTACTTACCATCTTAAATTATTTCCGTCATGGACGTATCTACTGTTTAATTTAAAATACCAAGGATCTATTGTTTGTGTTATGTATTTCCACACTGCGCACGAGTTTCACAACTAATTAGCATAGTAAAACACGCATAGTTTGCGGTTAAAATAAGGTAATATTTACTTTAACACCCACGTTATAGAGTTCACGAGAAGTTTTTTGTTTTAGTGATACGTGGTTCAAGGCATAAAAAGTAGCGAAGTAAATCTTTAATTTGCAATGTATTTGTATGCAAGAACAATTTACATGATTATGTTGGAAGCCCACATTTTTCTATACTTACTGTCTGATATAATTAAAATGGGGGCAAACCTATTGCTATGAAATTATCTGGGCGACATTCACACGTGGGCGACGTCACCATAGATATCATACGGAAACGATATGAAAATGTTCGAACAGGCTAGAAGGATGGAAAAGAAATCTTTATAATAATAGCTTACAACGCTACTGATTGGTCTAGAACCAGTAGAATTTAGTAGCAATTTTTTAATATGAAACATCAATAGAAGCCATTAGCCATAGCCACCAGGATCATCAGATTATGTTAAACCAAAAAACGCGACAGATATTGTAACATTGCATGCAATTTCCACCTTTAGAGATGTGGAGGGACAAGGTGTGTTGTCCCTCCTACGAAAGAGAGAATCCTCCAACCAAGCGGGTGTTTTGCCTGGCTGGCCACAGCCCGACGGTACATGTAGGGCGTCTGTGTAGTGTATGTATACGCAAGTTGCTTGCGCGATTTGTCCGTTGAGTTTCGTATGTAATGCGATAGATGTCGCTATAGGGTTGAGGCCTGAGATGGACAGCTGACGTAAAACTCCATTAATGCACCAAATCGCTCCCGCTTTTCACTGAAGTCAGCCCCAACAAGGCAATAAGGTTGTAAATCAGCGACAGATGCGAATGTAGGTGAGCTCACAGCTCTCAGCTCGGTGTGTTCAGTGGGCGTAACACCCGGAAGTGACACGCACGTAAACATCCGCTAATATTGCGACAATGCATGTGGGGTAGACAGAATTAATAGCCAGATGTTCAGGTTTAATAAAGGGCGTTATGGTACGATTTGACTTGCCCCACCGATCTGGCGAGGGTGACGACTGGTGACCTTAAAGTCAGCTGGTTCGATTTATAGATCGCGTACCTACCACAGTGCGTCGCCAAGGGTGGGCAGGAAGATGCAACTGCAGCTCCTCCAGAGATTAAAATGAATTACTTAATCAAAAAAATGGTGTCATTAAACTTTATTCATAAAAAAATATTTATTTCATTAAATTGTTAGTAGCCGCGTAGACGTAGGAATGTCGCCCAAATTTCCTGGCAATAAGATCATCCTCATTATAATGACATCGGAGTGTAAGAAAAATATCGGTTTACATTATAATTATTTATATTTCTGTACGAATAAGGCGTTGAAACAACTACAGTGTTGCCAATTTCCGACACTTATTCGCGTTTACCACCCGCAGATACTTAAGATAAGTACCTAATTATTTTCGCTGTGAACCACACGGCAAATGTAACCTAATGCTTCGTATAACTACGAGTATTAAGGTAATATTATCACGCTACATATTCCAGTACTTTACTGCTTCAAAGATCCAGACAAATAAAGTAGGCAACAGAACGACAATGTAAGTTTATAATATGAATATTTGTGGCAACACCTTGCGTATGCGCAATGTACGGATTAGCTGGGGTTAGGGTTGAACGTATTTTTACTAGTTGCATACATAGCATGTAGCTTCGTAGCTTAGGGTTTAAAACTAAGCTTGGGTATGCCTAAATAGTTATGGAACCAGCTTCCAAAATGATTATCAGGCTATTGCCACGGTTTTAGTTTGTCATACATCTCTCTCTGCGATGTACCTACTTCACAATTCAAAATTCATCATCAAATCTCAATTTTAATTATAATTAATTATTGAAATAAAACTACTTTTTACGGATTTTATCGCGTTGTATTGATATTATTTGATTCCCGACGTTTCGGATCCTTTAGAATAGAATCAAATAATATCAATACAACGCGATAAAATCCGTAAAAAGTAGTTTTATTTCAATGTCTAATATTCGCGTAAGTGTCAGAAACCAGTATATAATTAATTATGATAATGCCCACCATGACTTGGCTAATATTATCGTCACAAATATTATCTTGAAAATCCAAGACGCCTCATATCTTCCGTTTATTAAGTAGAAGACCTGCGTATTTTCGCCAAACAGTTTATCAGGGTAAATACTCCTAAATATCCAATATTCTTCTAGGCCCTTAAAGAGAGACAGCACAGCCCTAGGTGAGGCAGTAATATTATTACAACGTGCTATCATGTTGCGGACAGGCGACACTGCCGCAACACCTAGGTTCTAACGTGTCCTGTCACTATAACCCGCAGGGATCCGATAAAATAACTTTTACAAGAATAGAATAAAGTTTTCAACACCTGACTTATACGCTTATCATATTTACATCCTCAAGGGGCAGGGTGTACCTACATCCACACTTCGCGGGTATGTTTAAGTCTCATGTAATAGGGAGCGAGCCTATTGCCATTATCTGGGCACAAATACAAACTATTGATCGATATTATACGAGCTATTGAGCTAGTCCTCTGAGGTCGATTTCTAGGTCTAGGATTGGGATTTTTCTATGAAACACAGGAGGATTTGTGCCCAGTAAATGGCAAAAGATTCGCCCCACATGGGACGTAAAAATCGGGGAAATGTGGGTGTAGGTACGGTTAGTACAGTAGTGCTCCACTGCCTAATCCTTCAGAGAATGCAAGCGTGATTATAGGTATGATATATGTTACAATTGTTTCTAGGTTGAAAGACAGGGATGGGACTATTTAACCTGTAAAGAAGCATCTTACTCTTACAGTTCATAAATTGCAGTCACAGGATCTGAAACTGAGACAGAAGTAATTTTGATTTACTGCACTTTCAATGCTAATACAAACAGACAATGTAATAAAGTGGTTGACTTATTAGTCCATCCTCAAGACGTTTAACAGCGGATGGGCTGGGCAGAGCTACTGGACCGATCGTAATTGCTTATTGTTTACAATCGGCAGTAGGCAGAGTATGTTGTGCCAAGCGGTAGCGATTCTACTTACACTACATTTATCAGATAATTATTAATTAAACTCTTTGAATCTTTCGCTGCGATGTATGAAAGTGTTGAATATGAATACTTGCAGTTGTTTATTGGTACCTTTCTTGTTTTGGTATTATTGTACTCCTTACGATAATAGCGTTGTACTTCGAATACTTCTACAGCAGTTGATTGACGTTTATCATTACTGATTTCGCAAAACCATTCTTTCGACTATTGATAATATTTTCTGAACAACAATGTCATATTTATTTGCAAAGACCCTAACTCAGCAACACCACTCAGCCGAGCTCAAATTGATATGATCTTTCAATAAAACACTTCGGTAGCTAATGTTTCTGACATTATCTATGTATTATATAAAGTGCATAACAAATCACCTGCACGTATTTGTCTATGACAATTATAATTATTAGCGATATCCTGTCCTTTAAACAATAAATCAAAGATATTATTCGCGAGGCAATTAAAGTTTGGAGATTAGATTCGATAAAAGATAATAAAATTACTTAAATTAATGACGTTGTAGCGATATTTTCATAATTATGCTTGGCAACAACTAATTTAGCTACCTATTACCTAATAGTAATTAATTTTTAAGTTTATTTGTTGTAATTATTGGTTAAGTTGATTGTACTTATTGTCCCTGTAAGCCTGCAAGCTGATACCCTAAAAAACTGTTCTGGGTGACCCGCAAGCAAAGTATAGTAATCATACGTAAGAGACCCTAGACATCTTTTAGAAAACAGGGTGTGATATTATCCAACATCATAGATATTCAACATCAAAATCAAATATTTTATTGCTATTAGAATAATGAAAATGTTGCACGGTTTCAAATATTGTTAGATAGTCAAAGTCAAGTCAAAATGTTTTATTTCAATTCGACCACTAAAATAGGTACTTTTGAAAAATCAAAACTAGTTGCACGGTTCCGTCGTATGGAGAAGAGCTGGCAAGAAACTCCATTTTTTTTTCTTGATTTTTACAATATTAAGCTTTACAACTTTGTTCCAAATAGTTGCTGAGAATTCTGCAGTTTGATGTATAAGACTTATTCATTATACAAAAACGATTAGGGATTGCCACAGCAAATGAGAGTCGACCAGCCCCGACAGACAGATACAATTTAAAAACACAGCCACGCAAATTTTTGAGACTGGTTGTGTTTACCCACGCATTCCGCTTTCCGCCCACAGCGTGCAGCGTGTTCGCCGATGCTATCTGTAACGATAGACATCGATCTATGTAAAACAAGTATGTTGATTGTCGTGTATTAGTGCCGAGCTGAACTGCTGAACGCACGCGATGTTACGTGTGCCGGTAACGAGTTGCAAGTGTTAGTGTTACATTACATTACAAGTTCACGTGTCGCATTTAGACTTAGGTTTTTATCACGTTGGTTATAAAAGTGAGTATTGTTTAGCAAAAGAATATAAATTGGTTAATAATCGGTAAATTGGCTAAAAAGTGCAATATGTAATTAATGGCTAATAATAAAAAATTTGCTAAAAAGTGCAATATTATGTGTTTCGTCTTTTAAGAAAAAACATTTATTGGATTAAAATGAGCTCGGCGCATTTAAGTATGATAGTTTACAATTTTATAAGATCAATACTTACCCAATCTGTTTGTTAAAAATAACTGTTTGCGGGGTGATTTTTCTGTGAAAAGGTCTGTTTCTATTCAAAATATTATGAAATTCACCATAATTTACATACATTAGAACGAAATCTATAAAGCCTGACATTTTAAATATTTCTACCTCTAAAACGACGGTAAATTAATTAGAATTTTAATTTATGATCAATTCCAATTTATGCAACGGTGAACCATGAGAAAGGGAAAGAGTAAAGAGCTTTCAGAGTCTCGGATACCAAATAAAAACGCGGGTCCAATGATGCGTTTATCAAAACAATAATAATTACAGTCTGACAAACAACAAAAACGTGTAGTATCATTATTACCTTCACATATATTTATAAATTAATATTCATAAAAACTTCAATAACCAGTTACTGACCAATTAATATCGGTTTCCGTATCTTTACTTTGTAAATAAATATTAATCTAAAAAAATGTAAAAGTGATTGCAGAAATAATTTAGACTATTAAGCGGCTACAGATTATTAATTATGTCATAAAATTAATTCATAATTATGCTGGTAGATATAGTATATAAACATGATAATTAAAATGGTTGTTAGATTGAAGCGACAAAATGATAACTAGAAATATGTTAATTACACCTCTATAGGTATTAAGTTGAAATAGAATTTAAAATCATTCATTTACATGTAGGATTATGTATCTAAATCTTTCATAAATAAAACAAATCTACATATACTTATAATAAATCTGTAGAGAGGTCAATTCTGTACATGAAATATATTTCCAAAATAACTATCAGCGGGTGATTAGTGATCGATACTGACGCAAAAAATGCAATCAGTAAAATTTTTGTCTGTCTGTCTGTATGTTCGTTATAGAAACAAAAACCACTCGAAGGATTTCAACGAAACTTGGTACAATTGTTCTTCATACTCCTGGGCAGGTTATAGTATACTTTTCATCACGCTACGATCAATAGGAGCGGAGCCCAATTAAAAAATGTTGCAAATAAAATTATTTGATTATTTTTTTCTGGGAAGTGACATGGGTCGTGGATAAAGCGGGCGTAGCCGCTGGCGGAAGCTAGTACATAATAATAATGAAATGGAGATTGTGTGATGGATGTAAAAGCTTAATTCAAATGCTCAGTTTCAAAATGAAGTTCAAAATCTGAAAGTTTACAAGTAGGTAACATGAAATCACCCTGATGCCGGATACGATTTTTGACAACTCTAGACATAAATGGTTGTACAGTCAGCGTTAAATAGTTCGTGATAACCATAGTGGCCAAATAGTTCGCAACACGTCTTTGTTACAGTTGGAATAAGGTCGTGTTGCAAACTTCTTGGCCACTTTGGTTGTCATGAACTATTTGACGCTGACTGTACCTAATAGCAATGACCTATACGTCAATGCTAGGTACACTGAAGAAAAATTGTAATGGCGCCAACACACACATCCAACTATCACTTCACACCTTTTTATTTTAAATTCTTGGCTAACCATGTACGATGCTCATCGTTAGCAAAACTGAATTGAATAGCCTTCAATGCCTTCATGCATAATGATAGAATGCAAAGCGGAATAGTTAATTGAGGCGATAGAGATAGCCTCCAATGGCTTCATATTTTAATAAAATGAAGCCCGTTATGGCAAAGGAACATGTATTTCCATTCTTGTCGCGATAATATGGTCGTTAACCATAATTTTACAATATCAGATAATGAGATGACGGCTACTAGAACATGTAGACAAAATCTAATTAATGTTCTAAAGAACAATAAAGTTTTAAGATATTTTTTGTTAATTTATGTAGCAATTAATATAAAAAAATAAAGCTTAAGTCTTCGCGATGATTAATCATTTAAAATCGAAATCGATCGTCAATTTATCGATATCGACAAAATGAAACATATACATTAACGCCTCATGAGATCCTCAAGATCGAAGTTCTAATAAGGTGGTTTTCTATAAAGTAGGTATGTCTGATAATTGAGCCTTGATGAGTTGAAAAGAAATCTTGGTGTTTATATTTCGAGGGGGTCTGTAGTCTGCCAACCCACACTAGGCTACGTGTTAGACTATAGCCTATCCACTGTCATTCTAAGAGGAGACAGAGGGACAGTAAATAGAATTATGATGATGAATAAAAAACAAACTTAAATTATCAACTTATACTGTATTTTCTCAGAGAAAAATTATCTGTGACTCATTACATCTCTCAAGGGATAATATTTTTAATTACTTACCTATTTTCTTACCTACTCAAATAAATACCATCAAATAAAAGCTATAATTAAATTACTTCATAATATCAACAAAGTAATGCATTTCAATAAAACCTCTCTACGGTCAATTTTACTGACGTTATAAAATTGCAGTCTATGATTTAACCCTCACGATGCCGACGCCGGCAGTTACACAAAACAGGCTGGCCTCCCGCTCAAATAGGCAGACAGACTCAAATTATGGCGGTACGTACCTAATGCTCTTTAGACTCCTATAAAAACACTTCTTACACAAACTGTATTAGATTTGAAACTCTATACTGTGGCTTTAAAGATTAAAGTGTATTATTAAAGTTGGTAAATATATTTAATTGTATATTTATTTGTTTAGTCGGTGAATGGAAGTCGCTTGCAAGCGGGATATCCTATTGCGGCTCGAAATAATGATACTCTTTTATGAAAACAGTAGGCTTTCATCTGAATGAGGGATTTCTTTGCAATCATTTTTTATAAACGACGAAGGAAATACTGGGATTTCCGATGTTTTTGTGGATACATTAATGTTACTTTAATTATTGTGACTTTAAAATTTCCTGACGCATTAAAACCTATATATAACTCATAAACGAGAACTATATTACAGACTACCAAACTCACACCTAGAAACAATAAAAACAACTTATATCTTATGTCCATACAGATTATTGTATATCTTGACAGTTTGTTTTACTTGTTTAAATACAAACTATTTTGTGTCAGCTAGGGCTCCCGGTATTTCCACACATACGCATTGTCGGGTTAAGTTAATAGCTTGAGATTATGATCGCGGTAGGACGCAATTATCACCTTTTACGACTCACACATGGTTGGATGCATGAGAACTTGTACCTACTGTCCAATATTAAACAAGAGATAAGAAAGAGGCCTAACACAACCTTTTCAGGAACCCATTCTTATCACGGATTTGGATTTCATGGATAATGAATAATCCATGTCAAGCCTGCAATTAGTGATTCTTCGGAAAAATTATAAAACACTAAGTAAAAGACGAGTAACCGGTAGATAATGGATTGGAGCTTGGAGAAGGATATTCTTCTCCAAGACCCAATCTATCTATATCTACAAGCATGAGTTCAGAAACGGCGGGGTATTCCGAACTTGTACCGACTAAAAACGGCACATGCTTCAATTGCACTACAAGCACTCAGCAGTGATTTATAAGTTATTTCTTATTGTTTTGCAGTGATGGTGTGAGACCGCATGGGTCTGGCCGCGGCGCTGCTGGAGGCGGCTGCGCGCGGCGATGCGCCCCGGCTGGCGAGCCTGCTGGCCGCAGACGCCAGGGACATTAACCTCGCTGACGAGGTAAACCTTTAGATACAAAATTTCTAGCTGGATGAACTTCATCAAAGCGTACAGACTCGGTGTCGCTGACCGTCAGCGCTACACTATATATTTGTTCATCGTGAACAAATTGGTACGCCGACCGACAGTCCAGGACTAACGACGGTGTAACACTATTACAATTCACATAGTCAGGATTAATGAACGTACCATCACGGCTTAGGCAGAGGTGTAGGTACTAAATGTATATACTGTACCCACAGTTCGCCGGTATATTTAGGTCCTATGCAGTGGGGGGTGAACTGCTACTGAGGATTTTATAGAAAACCCCAATAATACTGCTCGATCTAGGAATTCAATGAAATACTTATTATTTAATGCTTATGATTTTGATGCTAATTTTAAAAGGTTAACTAATTTTATGATGTTTCTCGTGCAAATGCAATGTTGGGAAGTGCGTCAGATTCTATTTCTCACAAGAAGAATGGACTGTCTTTATATAAGTCGTTTTGTTTCCGACTTGTTCAAAGTTCAAAATTTCGTTATTAAAACTCTGTGTTGAATGTAGAGCATGACTTAGATAGATCGTTTCACTCAAGAGTTACAGGAAACGCCTGATAATAAAAAGAATTCTGACCGAGATTTATCTTCTTTGTTGTCAGAATAAATAAATGGATTAGCTGTCTCGAAAAACATAAACATGTTTCTTGCTTCTTTTCTCTCTCGTATCGGAGGTGCACCGCCCACACAGTCATAGGAATAAAGAGGTTTTATATTATTTTCAATAACAGGCAACACAACGGCTGTGTTACACTAACAAAAATAACAACAAACAACCTCACAATAAAAGCGACATACAAAAAGATTTCATACAAAAGGCAATAAATATAAATTGTATTTATGATAAATGGCGGGAGAATAGTAATAAACGTTAGCTAGCGCGGCTCTTTCACCCAACAATGTCAGTTGCGACTTGGGCTCCATTCTGCGCAGTAGCATCGTTCAACATCGAATCGGCACCCAACTGTGAACAAATTAATATCTCGCGAAATTAATGTACCCATCACACGAGCCAATTTAAGTCCTATTTCATCTTAATAAAGTTTAACATTCAACTACATCATAAGTTATGCCATAACGCATTTATTTATAGCCAGTGTGCTCCCATCGTCCACATCGTTGTCCCTTTCGGATTCGATTAATAAATAATTAAAATGCATCGATATATCGTATAGTCGATATCGATTCATCTACTAGTGTCGCTACAGGCTGGTTGTATATTTCAATTTATATTCTGCCTAAAGATAATAGAAAGTGTACCCCTCTACTGTCTCCTCTGTGATTGATTAACATGAAATGTCCAATAACGAGTAAGGTAGAGTCAAAATCACAACACTGTCAATAATCATGGTTAATTTAAGTAGGTATACATAGCAGAATCAAAGAAGATAGCTATGAATTTGTTTTGTTGCTCTCAAGCAACAGTCACTATCAGTAGATAGTGGTAATAAAGATAATAGAAAGTGTACCCCTCTACTGTCTCCTCTGTGATTGATTAACATGAAATGTCCAATAACGAGTAAGGTAGAGTCAAAATCACAACACTGTCAATAATCATGGTTAATTTAAGTAGGTATACATAGCAGAATCAAAGAAGATAGCTATGAATTTGTTTTCATAGCAATTTGTTGTCTCAAGCAGCAGTCACTATCTACTGATAGTGACTGTTGCTTGAGAGCAACAGCACAAAAATGACGATTGTATTATCTAGTAAGATAATACAATCGTCATTTTTGTGTTATGTTGTTGTTGTAACGTGGTTTTATCCATAATCAAGTCGATTTTGTACAACACGCATGAGCTATTGTACCAAAACGGCAGCTTTCAATAAACTTGTTACGACAAATAAAAAAGTAAACAATCGTAATTGTCCATTTGAAGATTTACAAGAGAGCTAATTGGATCCCACGGTGCAGCATCATCAATCAAAGTAACCTAGGCCCAGTTTTTCTAACATAGCCGTGAACCATTTAATTTTTTCTATATAATATGTTACAAAATGACCGTTGAGAACGGTACGTGCAGACAATCAAACAACGGACCATTAAAGTCTGAAACATTTAATTCAGATCAAGAATACGTAGGTAAGTGATTTAGCTATCATTATTCTTTGTTGAAATAAATGTAGTTTTCGTTATGTTAAGTATACTCTTCCGTACACGTACTTATGAACAGCACGGAATAGCAATTGTTTTAACACGAGTTGCAATGGCAAAGGTTAGCTTCTGCACTGCCTTAGTATCGCGATTTGTGACCTCTTTGCCATTATATCGCTGCGACATCTCGGCAAACATCCCCGGCGTGTAAGCCTTAATTTGCAGAAAGTAGGAATTGTAAAGCCTACGAAACAGGACGACTATAAATATTACATTTAATTCGATATCTCATAAATAACACGTTTTGAAGAAACGGGTGTCAATATCTGCTCATTAAAATACAAATCCAGTAGTCGCCCGCTATTTCAAATTGTTGACATAACACGATTCGTGCGGAAACTAATCGTTTCCAGTTCTCTTACGGAAAAGATTGATCATGGCATGTGTTTATTCAGCCTAGAATGATCGAGTTGAGTAAGCGTTTGACGTAATCATGGATCTGACATTATTTTGATGCCTTCCTTGTACATACAAGTTTTTTAATTATTAACTATTTGACACCTGAGAGAGCATTAAAAACAGTATTTGATTTTTTAATATAGACATAGTTATGCGGGTCCATTTAACACCTTCCGATAGGTTGTAAAATTTTATGATTGAAATATCTATACATATAAAAATATATGGATACTTAAAATGCGAAACTCGCACCTCCGTTGTAACTTGAAACTGGGTTATGCTATGGTCTTAAAGTTTCAGGTCTTAAAAATATTTTTAACAAGATTATAATTACGAGTATGTACCGAGATATACGATATTATTACTATACAAAAATGTTCGGTAATTACCCAATAAGTTCAGCTTCAGCTTTTATCTTCTAAGTCTTAAGACTTTGCCTTTAAATAGCCGCGAAATATGTTTTTACCTCACGATAAATAAACCGAGAATATCAATTCCATAGACAAGCCGACGCTTGTCGCATTCACGCAAATAAAAAAAAATGAAGCGCGAAGATAAATTTGTTTATCCAGCCAGTGGCTTACTAACCAGTTTTCTACTAGAGCGGTGTTCTTGTGATTTCTGAACCAAAAAAAGGTGGCTGTCTCTGAAGTTTCCAAACAATTAATGTATTCACAATCAGCATCGTTATCTTCTGTCATCTTTAAGCAACCAAGCCTCCCCCACCGGGTGCCCGAGATCATTAAAAAACTAGTCCGCTCAGTGAACCGGTCCCTCTTGTTACGCACACTATTTTATTTTGTTGGACCCCGCTTGCTATCTATTATGCATCTGTGGTGTCAAAATTTAAATAACTTTGTTACTAAACGTTTCGATATTACGGTATAAAAACTTGATTTTGAAACTGATTTAAATCAAACTTTTCAAAACGTCTTCTTCCTTATGATTCCAAGTGCCGAGTGATTTTAACGATATCAATTCTCACAGGCATGCACAGAACGAATTACAGAACGCTACTACATAAACCTCAATACACAATAAAAAAACTCCAATGCCGACAAATCAAAATTTTTCTAAATTATTTTTTGCTTTAGATACGATTAATACTTAGTCGTGCTTAGTATTTGAATTGTATTATGAAAAGTATTATTTATAAATTCTCTTTTAAATTCTTCTAGAACGAACGAGTTATTATTAAGTTAGTACTTGACATGCGCACTCACGTTTCAGACTGTCTGAGGCACATTTAAATTGACATCTGGATGGTAAAACTTAAAAGATTTATTACATTCTAGTTGTAACGGTAGTCGGCCACACATTGGCCCCTTAAGATCATATCTACTCAATTTAATTATTGAGTTCTGGACGTTCCAATAAACAAAAATGTTACTGCGGAACATACAAAGTGTGTTTTGTGTGTATTCACATTAGACAATTGATCAGGATCTACGGTGGGTTCTAAATACGAGTTCACTCCAGAGTGATTGCTAAATGTAGCCTTTTGAACTCACTAATACAGTAGTTCTGACGGGTTGAAATAGCCACACTACAATAGGCACACGGTCTATTTAAAAACGGCCATTTTAGCCCACGCTTTATATTTAAAACTACAAACTACACTTTTAAATTGAAATATAACTCTTTTTTTCACATAACACACTAGACATGTTATATTTTATAAACCGCGTAAGAAAAAATAAAATGCTAACCGTTTACAGCAGTTAACTTCATTCTTGTTTTATTTTAATAATGTCATTTCTTAGTCTAGGTAATTTACAGTAGGTACCTAATTATAATTAAACAAAGATTCAATTTATAAAGATTTAAAATTCCAATCTTTACTACTATTTTACGACTTATTAGTATGGTGTCATCTGGTAAAATTATGTTATTTATATCCTACTGATTATAATGAAGTTATTAAAATATAATTTATATGAATCAACGAAAATAAATCTGTATTTATGACAGAATTTTATCTCATTTAACAACATTCTAATGTTAAATTGACCATCGATTTCTATGTTTATTATTTGAATATTTAATTAAATGGTTTATAATCTTAACGTCTTAATTTCTTTTTCTTGATTTGACTTGAATTCTCGTCTTCTTTATCAAATACCCCATCTAGGTGATAGTGTGATAAAAAGTGCATAAAAGTAAAAAAAAACTTATGTGCATGAAAAATGGTTCTTGTCGATTGAAAAGCTGACAGCCCATCGTCTGTGGGCGCTGGGCGTACATATGTTGCAAAAAAAAATTAAAACCTCCTTCGGCAATCGTTTATAAAAAACTAAGACTGTCTAGTGTCTACGTACTTATATGCAGTTTACGACCAACTTTTATAATCCGTCCATAGCCGCGGTAGAATGTCGCTGATAGACCCACTATAGCAACTCATTTGAAACACGTTTTAAAACTTTTCTCAGCAAGTACGGCAAGTTATACGACTAATAGTAGGTAGGTACATATTATTTAAAAACTGTATTACCGAAAAGTTTTGTGTATATTTGTGGCATCAATGGCTTCAGGTATAAAAGATTATTATTCACATAAGTTCTTATGACATTGTTATCTTTCTGCATAGTAATTATTATTGTATAATATATTATATATGTAGTGAGATCTAAAGAAAATGCTGTGCTGACCATTAATTTAAATGCAGGCAATGCTATTGTATTTGTAAAAGATATGTACTATGAATGTTTTTGTGGGTATTTAGTTGGTTTGCCTACATATTATACAATATAAATCATGAAAAGTAAATGAGAAAAAGTTGCAGATCTATCTTAATTTATCTTTATAAAATTTTTACGTGGGAGAGCCATGCTCCGGCACGAATGGGCCGGCTCGACCGGAGTGATACCACGGCCTCACAGAAATCCGGCGTTAAACAAGGCGTACGTTGTGTTTCGCCGAGTGAGTGACGTTACCAGAGGCCTAATTCCCTTTTAAAAGGTCGGCAACGCACTCGTGACTCCTCTGGTGTTGCGGGTGTCCATGGGCGGCGGTTATCGCTTACCATCAGGCGATTCGTCTGCTCGTTTGCCCTCCTATCCCATAAAAAAAGCAATTGGATAATAAAAGCTTAGAAACAAATCTTTAAAACATATCTCTACATTAAGTCACTGTTCGTTTTTACGTTGGATTTAAAAATTATATGTACAAACCTCGAAAAATCAATGCTCATCCTGCACATTCTTTTGTTTCTCCTATATAAAATAATAGTCTCTAAAATCTTATCGGAAAGTGAAAATAATTTTAACTAAATTAACCGAAAAAAACTATTATTAAACCTATTGATTAGCTTGTTGGTTTATTTTACAACCATGTAACAGTGGAATTAACAAGTAACTGTTAAAATTGATTAACTTAACGACTGTTTTTAAACCTCGTTAAAAATAAGAGGAAGCTATAATTTGGGTACCATCGTTACGAGCTAGCTAGCTTTAATTTCAGTTATTGGTGAGATTTATGATGTCACGTCGCTCACGAGAGAACCGTTGGGCAAACCGTAGTATGGAGGTCACATTGCCTTCGGTATGTGGTGAGCCACATTTCTGACAGGTAGAGTGACGGACCAAATATCCGAAAGTATCATTAGTTATCACAGAATTTCAATGCAATGCAATGGTTACCTAAGCACCTAATCATTGTAAACCGAGTTTATAAAACGTAAATAGAAATAGATCTACATTGACAACACTCAATATGAAAGGTAGGACGTAAAATCTCTCCCCTGGAAAATGGGAAATGGTTTCTAGAGAAAATTAAATATTTAGAAGGCAGATGATTTTTGTACAACGTGAGTATGAATCTTTCTAAGAACGAAGCAACCAATTATGTTATGCAACAAAACTTCCGAAAGCGATAGCCAAATAATAAAATTCGGCTTCACCAAGTATTTCCAGATGATACGTTATTTATAATAGCTTGTTTATTACTTGTTTACGCTTCCGTTATCAAACGATTTGTTGGAAGAAGCTTTGGTTTACGACCAGTTAAATACGTAAGCAAGTAGCTATCCAAATGTTTAACCAAGATTAGTAACTGTCTTTAGTTATTAATTTAAGTATGTTTAACTTTATGAGAATTCATTGAAACCATTTTGTCATCCGATTACATTATCCAAAAGCTATCTTTGCTTAAAAAAAAATATCGTACCGAGCAATTTAGAATCCACAGTAGATCCCTAAGAATTTTCTAATCTGCATCATTTTACGATTCATCGAAATTAGCCTAATTAGCCCCGCTACTATATTTATTTAAGTAAAAATTTAAAACCGGCGCAAGATACATAGGTACACGTAACTTTACAAACAGGGACACGCTAACGTTTAAGACATTCTCACTTTTTGTGAAGTCACTTAATTAACACAGACAGTGTCACTTACAGGGCGTTTTGCCGCGAAAAAAGGCCAAGCGAAAACGGCCATTTTGTTAGTGATGCGACGCTTGACGCAATGGCGATGCGGAGTAATGCCAATAAGGTTCCCGTACGTGATAAAAATGATATATGATAGAGGTGTTGACATCTTCGTGTGGACCTGTGGTATTTCTTTATGATTTATCGCAGAGAACGAGCCAATAATTTGTTATATGAAAAATTCATACAGGATACGGTAACTACCTACAAGTTAAACTAGAGGTGTCATGTCAGTTATGATAGGTGCACTCCAGCCAACTTTGTGTGCATCAATTCTTCAGACAACTTTACTTTAAACATATCTTAAAATACTTGTACCTAGGTACAATATATAGGTAATAATTATGTTGGTTACTGTATAAATACCTACTGTCTAATCATAAAAAAAGACCTCTCCCGCACACTTCATAAAACAATTGCCGTTGGCGATTGGCTTTAACTGCGAACAAAAGCAGCTAATAAATATTGACAGTACATAATTTGACATGTAGTAACCTCCGCAGCGTGCCTTTTGTACTAGTCAATGACTTACCTACTCTCACTCAAGCGTCTTGCACACCTCGCAGTGAAATACGACCTCGGCAACCGGAGCAACAGTACCTATAAATCCTAAGTCAAACACTCAGACATCGACTATTTATCGACATTTTCACATCACCAGCTAGAGTTGTATCGCTGGCAAGACGCCTCGGGCCGAGAATCGTTTGCGTAACAATCGTCCCTTGTCCGGGCATTCCACCGCGCACGACTCCCAACCACGCTGTCGTGTCCATTCGAAGTTGTACACCACGTTCCGAGACAATTGCCTCTAGAAAACTGCGATGTATAATGAGCGTTGCTCTGAAGAGGAAAAAGTATACTTTTGCTTGTGAAATCTTCATTATTCTTAGTGCGGAGTCGAAGTCGAAGTTGGAAACCGACGCGATCGTAAGAATAGACGGAATTGCGAAAACGAACTACGTAAACTGAAATGCAAAAGTCTATAAAAGGCTCAAGGCAAGGAAATAACCTCGGGATAATACCTTGAAATGTACAAAACTAGCTACGGCTTAAGGTTCGTGTCCCAGTTAAGTTTTATGTTCCATGAGTTTCATCGCCATTTGAATATTTTAAGATCTCTAAACAAAATTTAGACAAAATCTTTTTGTTTATAAGTAAGCAGGTATTTACATTATTTAAAGAAATTATTTGATAATTACTCGAAACTCTATTTAAATAGGTACTGATTTTTTTATTACAATACTGTACCTAAGTTTTATTATTTCAACATTTCATTGCCAATGTGCTCGTATGATTGTCGACACTCGTCATCTTATAACGGAGTTTGACGACTTCGCGCATCACCTTCACGTCATGATTGCCTGGTGATTACGATCCATGCATGCATTACAGGAAAAACATGTAGGTAATTTTGTATACCTAAATAAATAAAATACATATTTTTGGTGAGAGATTGCTGCATCGTTCAAAAATTATTTAACTATGTACATAGTATCTGCTGCTATAAATTAACTATTTATTTATTGGCTTTGGCGAACTAACATGAATCACGAATGTATGTAATTATATATTTTATGTAGGTAGTATTTAACTTCACCAGCTAGCTTTGGATGCCTCCGAACGTCAGTTTGGTACCGATTGCAGTTGGGCTAAAAAGGCCACTCGCCCTGAATCATGATAATGATTCACATTAAAATTGCAAAGGATCTGCAACTTAATCTAAATTTAAAGTAATTCCCTGGATACGTTCTCATAGATTGTTAGATCATTTTTAATATTGTCAATCGACTGGGCACAGGAATTGCATCTAAGCTAACCTACCTGACACTGTCAGATAGGTTTATTCTAAACAAATTTTAGAAAATAACTATTGCTACCTGTTTACCTCTCTCCTGCTGGATATAAACTGTAATTCTCTTCAATGTCAATTACCTCAATACTCAATATTTATGAGTTCCACAATGTAGTTCACAGTACACTACAGTACCTATTAGGTACACTACAGTACCTATTAGGTACAGTACACAGTACCTATTAGGTAAGCATTGTGGAATACGGAGTTCAGCGATTTTCCCAAGAGTTGATAATGTCTAAACGTGAAATGGTTATGGTACCTATAACTATATTCATATTTGTTATACACAAGAGATGTAATAAATAATTATTTTACTACAGCACTTGCTTTTGAACAGTGACAAGCATAAGCAATATATCATCACCATTTTTCATAATCACGTGTTACCATTGATTGGGGTTGACTTATAGGCAAAGTAACCTTAAAATCATTATATTTACCTACTTTTATTTACAAATGCTTACGTAGATAAATTATTTACCACATTATTTCGTTTTTCTCGTGATAAAATTGGTAGATATGTAAATTTTTTTAGAGCATGATATCGGACGAAACTTAAAAAAAGCAGTATTTTAATAACTCCTCTATTAAAAAGCCGGTACCTAGGCAATTTAATCAACCTGTTATTACCTGTGACGAGGTAATCCATCTCTCACAAGTCGCTCAGTTTAATTACTAATCAAAATGGCTGCGTTGACATTTTTATAACCACGCACGGGATTTTTAATTAAAACAAGGAGGAACACGTCCGTCTTAGCTATGGATCATAAAAAGGTAGATACAGAATGGATGTAAGGTTGATACTCTTATTCACTCATTAAGAGGACCTATTCATCGAGATTTTCTTTTCCATTTAAGTAGAACAGGAAATCGTGTAGAAGAATTTTAACCTTATTGATATGTAGAGAAAAGGCAGTCGCGAAGATGAGTAAATCGCCAAGTTATTATATTATTTCGCTTTGATACTTTTAATATACCAAGGTATCTTATGTAAATCTTCAGAAAAAGTACCTAAACAATTACTTGCTCTTATCATGTCTTTTAATAACTTAGTACATATTATCTACTAAGCCTTGAAGCCATATACCTAAAGGAAGATAATAAAGCTTTCACGATAATTTAACATTAACATCCGTTCAACCATACCTAGGTTGTATAATCTTTTTGAAAATCAAATGTCGAGTGTCTTATACAAAACTTTTAACTCGAAAAATGGTCTTGCTATTTTGCACATAATTTAAGGTTTTATAACTAAGGCGTCTTAACAAGGAGTCTTGTCTTTACAACGACAACATTCGCAGGACTTGGGGTCCAGGGAGGACCTCAAAAAACTTGGTAGCGACCGGTCCAGCCGGGCACAAGTTGAAATGCGCGGGATAAATCCACTTTACTGCATTCACTAACAAATTAACAGTTAGTGTGGAACTAGATGTGAAAGTGTCTGTTACAGCATGTAACAGTGTCATGCATGACATTGAAAGCAAAAGCTTAATGACCTGCAGGGTTACAATGGTCCGTATTGAATCAAAATATAATTCTTATTACAAAATTGCTAAGGATCATTTTTAGAGTTCCACAAATATAAATTGACTGTTAAGGTAGCTGTGCTTCTCCAAGTCCCAATCTATCTCTAGGTATAGCTGAACCAATTTTGACGAATATGGTATACCATACTCGTCAAAATTGGTTGAGCGGTTTAGACTTGAAAATTTCACAAACTGACAGAAAGGGTTACTTTTGCATTTATATAATAACTAGTGGACCCAGCAGACGTTGTCCTGCCCTGAAAATAACCCAAAACTCGATTGCAGCGCCACCTACTGGGTCCAATTGTGAATCTAAACCAATCCCAGATCCCCTTGAACACACACAAAAAATTTCATCAAAATCGGTCCAGTCGTTTGAGAGAAGTTCAGTCACATACACACTCACAGAAGAATTATATATATAAAGATAAGTAGTACGGATTCTACAGGAACTTCTTTTTAGGTTCTGCACTGCTACTCAGAATAATTCAAAAAGTTTCCTCAATCTACGATAACTTTTTCAGTTTTTCTGCAGGTAATTGCTTTCTTTTCAAATGTTTTTAGTGAAGGAAAAATTCGTTTGCGGGCAGGATTCGAACCTGCGTTTGACCTTGCGTGTTAGATACACCAGACGCTTGACCACTAAGTCATCGCGAGTCCCTTCCGCGAAATCGAAATTTGCCTTCACATTCTGAATTTACGTCTTTATGATGACGTCAAAATTGAAATGTGGTGTTCATATTTCCAAATTCTTAAATCAAAAGACAATTACGAGTACTAATACGTCTTCATTCAACTCCATTACAAAAGCATTCCTAAGCAATAAAAAAATCTATTCTATTTTTTAAAAACAAGTCTTAGTATCTAGTCTAGATATAGTCTATAGTCTAGTCTATCAAGTCTAGTCTAGATACTATCTCGGGCGAAATATCTGTGCGTGTCGAAATTACTTTTAGTAAGGACAATAATCTTGAATGGGAAATATTTATAACCCCTGTCTTTACACCAACTTTTAAAATTTACCTACTTCAGAGACGCTGAGTTATTTCATCGTAACTGTACCTACTTTACTTTATTGAACTCCAATCTCTACGCATTTAAAAGTTTCCTGCTATAACATATCTACATAACATAACATACCGTCACTGTATACCCCGAAGGGTTATGAAGAGGTGTGTAGGTACAATCACAGTTCGCCGGTATGTTTAGGTCCCATAGGCGAGCCTATTGCCCTTAATCGGGCACAAATTTAAAACTCCGAGCTACCACTGAGAATTTCATAGAAAAACCCTATAACACTTTGCTCGGCCATCGAACCTAAGACCTCTAGCGTAGCAATCGCGCTTAGAACCACTAGACCAATGAGGCAGTTTCCGGTTATAAGTATTTCTAAATTAAATTCTTCTAATAGAAATATTAGTTTGAAAGCGAGACGCGGAGCTTAGACCGATTTAGTATCCAATTACGTTTGTCGCAAATCTTATGAACGGATAACATAAATATTATTGAACTAAGGAGATTTGAATCTTATTTTACAACCTGCATAATTGAATGACCGGACAGTTACATAAAAAGAATAAATTTAAATAGAGCTCAGAAATGTAGAATTAATATTTTTTTTATGGCAAATTAATATTTTACTCTTTGGTAGAATATGTAATGGCTACTTTTTTAAATGTCATTCGAGATCACCTTAAAAATCACTGATGAAGTAAAACAAGAGTCAGAAAGATTATTACAGTACGCGCGACATGAGTTGGCCGGACTGAAGTTAGCTGTTTGGTTGCGCAGTACACAATTTTTAACGTAAACAATCCACTGCGCATTAAAACGGCGAACTTCACTCCGGCCAACTTATGCTGCGCGTACTGTAATATCATAATTATAAAAGCTATGAAGAAATACCTTTCCTTCGTTTCATTTGATTCATATTCCGCGCCAATCGCCATTTTTTCTAGTTATAAACTTCCTGCTTCTACAATGTTGCCTGTTTCGTAACGCATAAAAATTACACACCCTGTCTATTTATTGAAGTGGAAAATTATCCATTTCCCACTACAGCCGCGATCCGTTAGTTTGCCTCACTACCGCACTACTTAAATGGCGCAACACTAGTAATGCGTTAATTAAAATCGCTCAAGCCCTTACAGTGGTCTAATTGGTCTCGGCTATATGAAACTGTTAATATCGAAGAACTAGTCCGTCAGAAGCATATGAATTATTAATTGTGTAGATTTTGTTGTAAAAAAATGTGTTATTGAAGATAAGTGAGTTAGTTAAAGGTACCTGCGTGTGGGCTCAAGACATTATTACTATCTATAGATAATAAATACCTATCAGGAATAGTTTTTTAATTCCAAACCTTAGTTCCATAAAAACTACTCGATACATTTTTGGTGAATTTCACCTCCAATAGTGGTTTACTGACTACGCCCATGTTTCGGGGTTATGTAAGAATAGAGCAGGGATTCTGAATTGGACATCACTAAGAATTACTAACATGTAGGTATTGTTACAGAATGGTTGCACGGCGCTACAGCGCGCTGCAGCGGACGGTCACGTGGACGTGGTGCAACTGTTGCTGCAACACGGCGCCGACCCCAACAAGCAGGACAATGTGGTCAGTGCATTCTAATATTTTATTGCATATGGCGACTAAGGTACCTACTTTATACAAAGGATGCGCAAGAGCATTCTTAGCACTTATAACAGCAAACTGCATCTTAAATACATACCTATTATTTAACAGTATTCATTATCTAACGAACGTCGAATACCTATTATCATTGGATTTGATAGATTTTATCACTTCACTTTAGATTTTATCAATAAAATCGGAATATTAATTAAGTCTTTACTGAGGAACTCTTCCACACGATGCTTCACCTTCACCAGAATTTAGTAGTTCTACATAATTATGGTATGGTAAGCGGTCTGTAAATATTTCCGTTTAAACATATCTAGTTTGAAAATAAACACAAACGCCCATTATACTAGTTTAGATAAATAATGTATGTTTCAGCATGGTAACACGGCCGCTCATGAAGCAGCATGGAAGGGCTACTCGCGGTGCGTGGCGCTGCTGTCGGCGGCGGGCGCGGAGCTGCGCGCGCGCAACGCGGCGGGCTTCGCGCCGCTGCACCTCGCGTGCCAGAACGGACACAACCAGTCCTGCCGCGAGATACTGCTGGCAGGCGCGCCGCCCGACTTGCAGAATAATGTAAGTCTTATCATTGCCTTACCATTTTTGGCCGTCGCATAGTTCTTACAATCAATTCATTTAAAAAAACAGATTTAACTGAGATATATTAATGGGGTTAACTATTTTTTTATGACAAAGAAACTACGCAATCTCTGAAAATATTTCAGAGTAAATTCTGACTCTTGAATGTATAAGATCCTTGTACCACTAAGGTTTATTATTTCAATTCCTGCATTGATAATATAATACAATCATATCTTTAATACATTTTTTTATTTCCAGTACGGCGACACATCACTTCACACGGCAGCTCGATACGGGCATGCCGGCGTCACTCGCATCCTGATCTCCGCTCAGTGCCGGGTCTCGGAGCAAAACAAGAATGGAGACACGGCCCTACACATCGCCGCAGCTATGGGCCGACGGAAACTGACGAGGATACTCCTCGAGGCTGGCTGCGACAAGTCCATACGAAACCACCAAGGCGAAACAGCAAGAGATATCGCCACTAGGAAAGGACTGGAAGAAATTATCAACATACTTAACACCCCAATAGCCAAACAAGCCAAGAAGAAGCATAGAGACAAAAGTAAGGAGAGAACGTTAGACGAACCAGATGCTAGTAAGAAGAAAGAAAAGGAAAAAGGCAAAGACAAACGAAAGAAAAGCGTGCACTTCGAGACAGCTCCGCAAGTTCAATGGTCGCCATACGGCTGTCACTACTACCCTGACCCTAAATTCTTCCCAAAGCCAAAACTAAGCTCGCTACCCACCGAACCACTACGTAAAGGCGAGCAGTACTATTTAGATTTGGCAGGGAACATTAAAAAGGGTCCGATTGGTGCAGGATACACGTGTTACTGCGCACCGTTCTTCAAACACATGGAAGATAAACTGAATGAAGATAAGAAGGACTTGAAAAAGCATATAGACAGAGCTCATGAGAGGCTAGACCAAAAAGTTACAGATTTGGAAATGAAAACTCAAGGTCAAATATCAGAATTGACGAGATTCGTTGCGGCTGAGAGGGCGATGTGTAAAGAGAGACACAAACACTTAGAACATTGGTTAACGCGAGGAATGATGTTCAGAGCATCTGAAAGAGTCAAGAAATTGGACTACAGTCCTAAAGGTTCCTTAGATATACCACCACTTAAAAGAACTAGAAGCCTCGAGTTACTAGATGCTGATACTGAAGAATGGAACAGGGTGCACAGGATAATAAAGAGCTTCAATAAAAACTCTGAACACTATGAAAGTAATGCCAAAGACCTGAACGACAGCAAAGCGACGTCTAAAAGCACAGAAATCCTGGACAGTAGACAATCATCTAGCCCCAGGCGGAGATATCTAATGAAGAATTCTAAGAGCAGCGATCAGTTAGATGCTGGACCGAGCAAACTTTCAATACCGCCCTATTCTAAGTCAAATCAAGACGGCCACTTACAGAATGTCACCGCAGAAATACATGTCAAAGCGAACAAAATGTCTGTATCACAATCACCGATGTCTATGGAAGTGGAAAGTTACAATCAACGATATCACTCGCCTAGCCGACAGTCTGATGCAAAGTCTCCAAGTAGTAGTAACAAACAGCCTAGTGATTTAGAAGAAGACGTCAGAAGTCCAAAAGAACAGAATGTGCCTTTATGGAAGAGCCAGGTGCTACAAAGAACAGCAGATGATATTAGAAAGAGGGTAGCCTACGAGAAAGAAATGGCTGAGGTTATGGCCAGAACAAACAAGTCTTTAGACATATCCCAGGACGGATACGTCAAATTAAGAAAACAAGGCAGCTATCAAAATACTAATGAGATCGCCAGAGAACCAAGAAAATCTGTGCAAGAATTAGTAGCGCAAGTAGAGCAGCAAAAATGCGTGTCTCCAGAAACTACGTCAAGAAAAATACAACCCACCGAAAATATACAAACTGCACCATCCACCAGCCAACAGAATCCTGGCATCCTGAAAATGCCACAACAACCTCAAAGACCAGCCCCAGTTTTGAAAGAAAAGCCACCGAAGAGCAAACGATTCAGCTTACATAATCTCATCCCATTTCCAACCCGAAAAACATTTCAGAACCCACCGAAGGAAAACGGGAATAACTCCGAAAGTAGCGACGAGGAAGACAACCCAATCAGAAGTTCAATGCAACCAGGACCGATGAGGAATACAAACTTACTCCAAACATTACCGATGCCAAATTTCGAGACTGTGTCTACATCTCCATCACCAGCTCAAATGTCAACACAGAATCCTTACCCTCACGACTTGCGAACCATGATACCCAAAGACGCTTACTTTCACGACATCCCTAACAGACAGATGCCATACATGGACAACGGTCTACCCGTGCCTCAGTTTCCTTGTCCCCAGTACGACTACAACCAGCCTGGATTACCGAACCAAATACAACCGCGGAACAGGAACCCTCTTTACCACCATCAGACTGGAGTATTCGATGCGATGATGCAAGATCACATAATAAGAGAAATGGAGCGCATTCCACATTGCTACAGCGACCACTTAGATCAGAATACCGAAGTGGAAATCGCGAATCAGAATGACTTTCGGATGTGTTACGACCCGATGTACCCGAATTTTAGGGGGAATCCGCATGGAATGACCAGAATACCGAATTCCGACCACAGTTTGCTTCACAGTAGGCTGCAGTCGTTGGCTATCAACACCCATCTGACAGAAACTCAGAGTCAGACGGACCGGGAGTCGCATAATGATTCGGGTTACAGTACAAAGGTGTATGGCAGCTCTCAGGGTCCGTCGCCAAGCTTGTCAGGCCATGCGGAGGGCTCAGATAACATGTCTGGGCAAAGAGTTAATGTTGTACCTAACAGTAAGATTATGGGTGGGCAGATTGGAACCTCGAGTTTAGTTTGAAAAGGAGATTAATCTCGAAGGAAAAAATATAATTTGCGTTATATAATGCGAATAAAAACACAATGAAGAATGATACGGTTTACGGTGATGGATAATCCAAACCTGTAAATTGTTGTTACAAAAGATATTTTGGAAGAACTTATTGCCGTTTTTTGTGCAAATTATAAAAAAGAGTGAACCAATCAATTGTTGGCCGCTAACAATTGTTTATAGAATACAATTGAAATAATCTCTGGCGTAAGAAATTACAGTTCTCTCAATTATTGGCTAAAAATTGCCTGAGTATTGTGTTCAATTTTCAATCTATTTTTAAAAATAAAATATTTATCAATAATGTATCCAATACCAACTTTGATAATACTACAATCACGAAGCACGATAATCTAAGTCACTATTTTCACAAACTGACAAAAAATAACACTCAATAATAAAATTTTGCAAAAAGTACAAATTTAATTTAGGTTTTAACGATGCCATGTATCACAATAGTTGTAATTTAATATTAAGATATAGGTACTAAGTCTTGTTATTTTTTCTATTAATTTTAATGTGTAAAAATACTCATCACTGTATTGTTTTTACAGTCAGGTCCTGTATTTAAAATGCCTAGTTTTTGTGTAGTGTTTGTTACTTTTAAAGGGTGAAACTATAGAACCTCATAATTTTAGATTTAAATAGTCTATGTCTATGTAAACTCTTGTTAGGTACAAGTGTACCTAACAAGAGGAGAGCCTACCCATACTGCAACTAAACAAAAAAAAATTTAGTAGCACGAGGAATTAATTATTACTTCTTAATTATAGAGCCAATACCTATGTATGCCTATTTTTTATATTTTTGTGTGATTAATATATATAATTGAAAAAATATAGAAAATACCTTAGTATCCAGGGACACGTGAACAGATCCAGAATCCTGCAACTATTGTACGTTTTATTTTTATTCTAGAATGAGTTTTTTTAATAAAAAATAACTATTTATCAACTACTGATCTACTCCATGACACTTTCACAGTACTTATATCAAAATACAAGTCAAGTCTAAATGTTTGACGGAAACCATACCTACTTATTAAACATGATTTCATACTATATAAATGACAATTAACTGGCGGTCAAGCGTAAGCCTATCAGGAATTTAAAAATATATATATTTGGCTCATATTATATTACTAGCTGTTGCCCGCGGTTACTTTCACATTTATAAGGGATATATACAACCTGTAACAGAATAAGCGCAAGACCTGAAAGCAGTTTGTTCAGAATTGACTACTGAATCGATTACAGTGGTTTATAATGTGTGTTAATTATCACGCGCTTAAACGGTGAAGGAAAACATCGTGAGGAAACCTGCATGCCTGAGAGATTTTCTCGATGGCGTGTTAAGTCTGCCTACCCGCACTAGTCCCTGCTGGGCACGTGCCCAGCAGTGGGTCAGTATAATAGGTTGATTGTGTATATTTCAGTGGGTCGAGGTATGGAAAACTGAAACCTATTTTCACTCATTATTATTGTGTGCGTGTGCGCATCGATATCGTAGTCGTTGCGAGTACAAGTTTTATATGCTTACATGTAGTTATTTTAGTGAAGGAAAAATTCAATCGCGGGCAGGTTGAACCTGCGTCTTCTGGTTGGATACATCAGACGCTCTGACCTCTAAGCCACCGCGAACCCCACCCGCCTCATTGACGCGATTGAATTTTTTCTTCACTAAAAAATTTATAATCTTAGCATGGAAAATGCAAAAAAATCACAAAAACATGCTTACATGTCTCAAAATGACTTTTGGGTTTCGTTATTTATTATAATTTATGACTCGATATTCTAATCGATCTGTTCGAGGTCTTTCACTTATTCAGTTACACGTTGTATAATACCTGATAACTGCGTGTTCCACCCTACCCAGTGTACTGAGCTTAAAATATTGAATAATACTCTTATACTTAACATGTAAATGCATAATATTAAAATGAGCCTTATTTTTACGTAGTAAAGTCACAAAGTTGCGTAATATGTGTAATATAAACTATATTTATTGTGTTGCATCCTGATTGATGATTGATAACTTTGTTTTGTACTGATTGATTGAATCTAATAAAATGCACTTTTGAAGTGTCACCAACTAAAATGTGTTACAATTTTATTATTGATGATTTTAAGTTCGTTTTTTATCGAGATGCCTAAATAAAATCGGTAAATTGTGTAATTAAATTGTAATATCGTATAGCAACTAGGCAATAAATATTTTATTCATATAGACAAAGCCGTCTGGGCCAAATCTAGGAAGAATAATATAAATCCAAAAGTCAGTTTATCCATCCGTTTTATTTTTTTGTAACGATTATTGTTTGAAATTGTATAGGTACAGAAATTACAAAAATAGAACGAATATCTTCATTTACAACATCTCAAACAGCCCGCCTCGCGCCCCATTGATGTTCTCTGTAGAAATCACACAAACTAGTGTGATACAGTGGTACAGCGTGTAAGGTCGCCGATCTGGCCCCCACGATCCTGACAGCTACGTAATCCCCCGGCTTCGCCCCCCTCTTCCCACCATCCTCCGCCAATATCTCCGCCTGTTCGAACATTACCCTCATGTAAAACTCGTTCCTTGCAAGAATGTTGCCAGTTTTCTTTGCAGTTCCTTCGACTAACACGAGGTGAGTGTTGCCAATTTCGGCCTCGTTCAGTATTTGGCATTTTCTTCTATATACTTCGAGCATTCGGTTGTGTCGTTCTTTTTTTACATGTTCGGGAACGTCGTCTTTGTAGCGTCGATACGCTGTTGTTTTCTGAAGAAAATTGAGAAGCCGTAGTACACACACAGCAAATTAAAAGAAGGAAATCATTAAAATTACGCTAGATGGACTACGCTAGTAAGGACTGGCCCTTCCTAGCAGAGAACAGAATTGTGTGGAAAAGGGAGAGGGAGGCCTTTGCCCTGCAATGGGACAATACAGGCTAGATAGATAGTTAGTTAGTTAGACGAAGTGTTTTAGTGTAGAATTGTAGATAAAGAGGTTTCATGTATGTAGGTCGTAATCACTTCACTAAAACCGCGTTTTCCAGATATCGAGCTAGGTCAACTGTGACCCCTGCAGTAGGTATACGACGGTAGGTGACGAACGAATGGGATATTATTATTATTATGTATCTCCTTAATCCTTAAGTAATCACGGTATGCCTCCTGTGATTATTATGTATTATTATATCTAAAACAACTGAACGATTTTTGGACATACTTAGATATATCCTTTTTTTTTCATGATGCATCAAACTCGTTCTAAACCGCCTCTCCCTCCCTTTTAATTTAACCTACAGAACTAGATTTTCCTTTTAGAAATCATCGCATTGGGAGTGCAGCGACTGAACAAAAAAAACGAGAATTGGTCATTTCTATAACTGGTTTCCCAAACTTTTCTAGCTCACCTCTCTCATGCTATATGGGAATAGAAACGCGATGTTGTAGTCGACTATCTCCATCAGTGACAGCGTCTCCTGGAACTCCTCCTCCGTCTCCCCGCAGAACCCGCAGATCATGTCCGTCGACAGACCCACTGCAACATTGCAAAGTATATTATTATATAACACGTAATCTTCTTCGATACCTATCGTGTGACCGATGATCATAAATACTATTATACTTAATGACATCAGGGTCAAATTGGTTTATAGGAAATTGTTTAGCTCATTTAAATTTAGTCCTGCAGATATAATATATGGATATATGTAAATATATACACAGTAAAGTAGACGATGTTAGTATACATTCCAGAACTAGATCTACTATTAATCACTTCTGCAATTACTTCTGCTTCTGGAGTTACTTCTGCTTCTGTATTGGCAGAACATGACTCTTTCACAGAGCCATTATATTAGCTAGATGTATGGACGTCTTCAGCGTCAACTTTTAGCCTATAACTACGAAATCTGTTCTTGCATGAGTAGGTAATGTTTCCACTTCTCCAGTTAGGTATTTCAGATGGCAGTTGGGTAATCCTTGCATACCTCCAGGTATAGTCGTCTTAACATCTTCGACGAGTTGCAGGTAGGCCTCCCGCGAGTATCCGCGGCGCATGCGCTGCAGCACGGCGGTGGAGCCCGACTGCGCCGGCAGGTGCAGCAGCTTGCAGATGTTGGCCCGCTCCGAGATTATTTGTAGCACCTGCGTGCAACACGTGTAAATGTTGATGAAGGAAGAAAAGTACGAAACAAGCACGTTTGGCTTCTTTTTCGTTTCTGAGAAAAAGTCATGGATCCATAAACCATATGTACTGACGTAGCTAAGGATGGATACCCTAACGATCTAGGTTAGGATACTATATGCTTTTATTGAAAAACTAGCTGTACCCTGCGGTTTCACCCGCTTTGCCGAGATATTTTGTTCACAGTTTCAGTACACAGTTTGTAATATTTTTGCGCAGAACCTGATTTCTTGTTTTAAAACAAAAGTAGCTTAAGTTACTCCTTATAACATGAGATATCAGCAAAAATCGTTACAGCCGTTTCGGAAACACAGACATAAATTAGAAAAAAATACTTTTTGATATACCATACACTTTCTTAAGCATTCATTAATAGTAGTATTTTGACTTTACTATTTTACGTTTAGAACGAAGCTTACCTCCTGAGGGAAGTCTTTGGGATGCGCGGCAGTGAACCGTATCCTCATTTCAGGGTCGACAGCCGATACTTTGTCCAGGAGATCCGCAAACCTCAACCCGCCTTTCTTAGTCTTGTATACCGTTTTGAAACCTGTGACATTGAGGGTTTTGATGACGTAAACTGTTTTTTTAGGGATAGAAAATTTTAAATTGCCTCTAGGCAATGCCATGGAGTATGTTGGACTTGTACTAAATAAAAACTATTGCCTTCCCTTGTCCTATTGTCGTGACCATAGGACATATGATTAATTTGGTGGTCCAGCAATCCTTCAAAACGTTAGTTTCTAGAACCAATTTCGTACCTTTCGCCATATGAGTATCAAACTTCTCCGTAGCTTGTGAGATGTCTCTGTAGCTGTTGACATTCTGCCCCAGCAGCGTGACCTCCTTGACCCCCTGGTCGGCGAGCTGGCGCACCTCGTCCACAATGGACGCGACCGGCCGCGAGCGCTCCCGTCCGCGAGTGAACGGCACGATGCAGTATGTGCACATGTTGTCACATCCACGCATTATGGAACTGTCAAGTTTATATTATAGGAATATTAAAATATTATACACAAATTATTTTTGTGCAGTTTGCCGTTATATGGATGGGATTGTAGGAAATTCTAAATAATCTTTCTGCTCTTCAAAAAAGGCAAAAAAAAGAGAAAACAAAACTACTTTTACATTTTTTCTGTTCTGATATGGTTGTCAAAGGGTGAATAAAAAAAACACACATACAACATAGGTAAAACACATAAGTTTTAGTTGGTAGGCAGCTCACATGATTAATGTATGACCTTCCTAGGTGAAGAATGGTTAAAGACATTATATGTATAGCTTAACCCGTCAACACAATACAAAATTCTATTGTCTTCTATTCCAAGAGTCATTATGGGCATTATAGGAATTGCATTCCATAAGAGCATTGCATTTCCAATAACTTTGTATTTAGCTTTCAGAACACTTCTTTCTACAAGCTTAGTCCTTAAATATAAATAAAGTTATTTGCCTGTCATGCAATAAATAAAATGGTACATACATAAAAGCGGACACACTGTCCTCATTCAGCCGGACAGGCACCACATCAGCATATGTCTCATCTAGGGATAGCAGAACATTGACAGCAGTCTGGCCATTTTCTGTAAGTGCTAGCAGACGCGGCAAGTCTCTGTAGCTGTCTGGCCCTGCCACTGGGAATAAATAAATAAATGAATATTCTTGTAGCAAAACAGTTCACAATGTACAGTTTGCAATAATCAATTTTACAATAAAAACCAGTTCAAAATGGTTGTAAATATATACATACCTGCATTCCCCAAAGGGTTAGGCAGAGGTGTACTTAATGTACAGCCATAGTTCACTGGTATGTTTTAGGTCCCATGTTATAGAGGGTGAACCTATAGCCATTAACCGGGCACAAATCCAGACTCCGAGCTGCTACTAAGAATTTCATAGAAAAACCCAATAACACTGCTCAACCTGGGGATCGAACCCAGGACCTCTAATGTACTAGTTGCGCTTGGGACCACTAGATTAATGGTTGTAAATGTTTCACATTTTTATTATTTTCCATATAGCTTTTGATATTTTTGCACAAAATCACTTTTATAAATGTGACTTTACTTGTACCTATAAGAAAATACTTCTGAGGCTGAAATTGACAATACTATAGTTAAGTGTGAGTATGAAATTCACAGAGAAAGAAACCATAATTATTACAACTCCATAAATACATAAAGTTATGATGATTTTTCAGAAGAAGATTCACACAATCCTAAAGTTCTTTCTGCTAAATTAAGTTTGTTAACAACATAATTAATGTGAAATTACCAACATCAACAGCTTTCTCTTTCTCTATTAGTTTCTCTTTCAATCTCTCTGCCATACAACCGAGGATACCAATTTTAACAGCCCTGTCCTTCGCTCGCCTCTTGTAACCTCTGAGGTGGTCTAAGCGATGCCAGATCTTAGTTTCAGCACCATCCCGAATGGCACACGTCATCACTAGGAATATATCTGCTTCCTCTTCAACTTTTGTTCTCTCAAACCCTTCCTTTTTCAAGATAGACCACACAATATCTGTATCATTTAGATTCATTTGGCAGCCATACACATCAAAGAAAACTTTCCGCTTTGTGTTTATTTTAGCATTTTCTAACAAATAAGGTATGTGGGGGTGATCTGTTAAAACTGGTTCGGAACTTCCAGTTATGAATTCCTTCAAACCTGGCCCCTGCTTTATTTTTTCTTTAACTGAAATTATGCGAGCGGACTCTGAATAGCATCTGCAGATATTTGAGGAAAATTTCTGTAAAACGTTTGATAAACACTGTGCGCGTCTGATAAAGATCATTTTAGGGATTTCTCACTATAGTTACATTCAACAAAGATATGAATGCCTATTACATTTTTGAGTTACTTTAACCTATAAAATTTCCTTCAATTCAAATTATTTCAGCATTTCAGCAGCTGACTTGACTTTGACAGACTTTGATAATGATCATACTACTAAATCGAATAGAGTATTTGTTTCTAATTTTTTGGAGACATCTAAGACAATTTGAATTCCCTCCTGGGCTTCATCTAATGATTGCATTATTAATGTCAATGTCAAACAGCTGTCAAACTGATAAAGTGATCAAAAGTGATAACAAAACGTTTAGTCATCGTATCATGCAGAATTTCTGTGGCATTGCTACAGAAATTCTACGAAACTATAAAATTCCAATTAATTAAAATATACTATATCATTTCTTATTGGATTGTGTCTGGGAATTAGTATTATAACCTGTTTTTTAATACCATCCATAAACAAAATCAATAATAAAACGTTTACGTGTTCAATCAATAAAAAAGTAGAAAATAAAAATGGCCGACTTTTTGTCGTGGAGATTTACGAAGTGAAAAAAATAACATTTTTGTGTATTTCCTCAGCGATTTTAATGACTAAAGAATATTAAAACTAAACAACAATGAGCGGGCGCTATCGAGATTTTGACAAAGGTATTAGAATAGCATGGAGTTATTAGATATTTCATAAAATCTTACTGAACATCACCCCTTGAGCAATACTCTCACATTTAGTATTAATATACTCAAATATGTATTTTTATTTATCTTTGCCAGTGTTTTCGCATTGGCAGGGTCGTCTCGATCCACGCGCGATGATTCTAGGCCGTACAAGGAGAGGCACGAGGGCCGGGAGAGGGCTGAGAGGCGACGCTCGAGGTCGCGGTCACCCAGACGATGGTCACCAGGGCGCCGTAGCAACTACGCACAAGACAGGTCGTCGAAAAGCAGAGAACGAGACAGGAGAGAATATGAAGGTAACTTAAACCCCCTCCAAAAATATTATATTTACACAATAGCTAGCTAGAACAACGGATTCAACTTTAATGACCTAAATTGCGCTGCGTAGTATTCGTAAGTCGTGTTGTTCCTCGAGAAAAGACGGATATAACTAACATTATTATTTTTGTTTTAGATGTGAGTCACAGACATGCTTCAGAGTGGGAAGAACCAGAGGATGTACCCGCACCACCACCACCTCCTCGTATCACCAAGATCTCTATCGGGTTCAACAAGCCAAAGGCACCTATCAAAATGAACATTGGTGGTCCTGCCAAGCCGGTTGCTAAGCCTACCATAGCATCAGTGTTTAATGCTGATGATGATGATGAACCAGAAGAGATGCCTGCGGAAGCCCGCATGCGGATGAGGAATATTGGAAGGTGAGGAAATCTAAAGGTAGCAGATTATTTCCTTGTTTCTTTCAATTTAAACTAAGTCAATTCTATACTATTGTCATTCTCCTTAAATCCATACTCAGTAGCACCCATAATCAGAGTTTGTGTTGATGATGTTTGAAACTGTAAGTTATTGTAACTATTAATTAGATAAAACAAAAAAATTTTTGATTCTTAGTTCACAAAATTAATAATAGAGTAATGGAAAATACCTAAAATAATTTTAACATTTCATACTTTTTACAGAGAAACACCAACATCAGCTGGACCAAATTCCTTTGGCAAAACAAAGCAAGGCTTCTGTGATGCCAAGAAAGTATTTGAGAAGAATTTAAAGCATGCACTTGAGATGGCTGACAAGCCAAACATATCTAAACTGCCACAAACTATTTACAAGATTAAGGGTCCATGATGTCAAATATTAACAGGGAATTAACTGCAAACAAGCCATTGAAGACAGTCATATTGATGAGGCCACAATCATTTGGCTCTGGCTGATTTTGTGATATTGCTATAGCTCAAATACAAAATAATATATGTGATTTAAAGATTAGCAATAATGATTATGATAACACAGATGTTGGTTGCATCGAATGATAATCTTATGAAATCAGCACTGTAAAGTCAATGGAGTAATAAGCAAATTACAAACTATGCATATACATTTTTAATATTTTGCCTTTATGAGCACTAAATTGTGATAAAGCTATTTTAGTGGCCTTGAGATTGTAACAGTAAATGTGTTGTTATGACCATAGATTAACATACAGTGTGTCAGATTTCCACATCTATTTTAATAAGATATTATTATGCTCATTAGTCTAGTGGTCCCAAGCGCGACTGCTACGCTAGAGGTCCTGGGTTCGATCCCCAGGTCGAGCAGTGTTATTGGGTTTTTCTATGAAATTCTCAGTAGCAGCTCGTAGTCTGGATTTGTGCCCGGTTAATGGCAATAGGCTCGCCCCCTATTACATGGGACCTAAACATACCGGCGAACTGTGGGTGTACATTAGTACGCCTCTGCCTAACCCTTCGGGGAATACAGGCGTGATGATGGTATGTTATTATTATGATCTTAAATATCATTCCATTTGCTTATTGCTCCATTCTTGTAATCAGCTTAATATAACTTCAAATAAACTTCAATCAATAAGGATATGAGTAATCAACACATTCATGATGACCACTTGTGAAATAGGGCTCTTTGATAGCTGGTTTGCAGGTGTCCTAAAACTAACATTAAAACAGTAATTGCCTAGTTTACATAGTTAATCTTTTAAATAATGTAGCTTGGTTTTAAATGGATGTTGATGACTTTGGATTTGCAATATTGGAATTGATTGGAAATATGTTAATGTTTTATATGCACACTCAAATTGTGCTTGTCGTTTTATTACATACCACAAACAAGACACATGTAATATTCATGCACTGGTCAAATGTGTTAAGCATACAAATATTTTCAGCCACTGGTAGTTGTTACAATGTTAATTAGCGAAATGTGTTTTCTCCTATTACTGTTTTACACTGCATGTATTATTAGCTTCCATGCAAGAAAAGGTTCAACATTGCGAACCAGATTGCATGCATTCTACTTATATAACGAAACTGCATAATTATGTAATACATAATTGTGTTTGTGACTTCCAGACAGTGTGTTTTATGAAATGTATAAAGTTCTTCCTTACCATTTTAAACTATAATTTCGGTGCATTTTGAGTAATGCAACTGCCCCTCTGATGTTAGACTTTCGGGAGCCCCATAGTATTGTCCAAAAATAACGAAAAAACATGGAAAATTGACTTGAATTCTGCATCATACACACGGCTACACATTTCTAAGGTTTTCGTACAATGAGCGGTTAGCTTAGTAAAAATTAAATATGCACATGTATGCATATTATCAAACGGAACATAAGAGACCTCACCTCGCGGTTAACAGAAAAATTACTAATGTACAGCAGTACTTGCTAGCAAAATCAGGGGGCGTAGTTACATTTATATAACATTATAAATGTAAAATTAATTAATTATTATTTATACCATATTATAATATACACTCCGAAAAATTTGGCGGGAGTAAAGTTTGCTGCAAGTTACTTACTTGAAGTGTCTCCAAAACGTTATTTATTATTATGATAAATAAGTCAATAATGATAATAACGTAGTTCTTATTTTAACAGATATTTTTGTTCAGTTGAAATCAAGTTTGTGTTTCATAATATGTATTACGTGTTTTTTAATTGTCTTAGGATTCACCGGCGTTGACGATGCTACATTGGATATATTGAATCAGATTTTAAACCTTGATTGTTATAATACATCGTTTCAGTATCATATTGTTACATTGAATTTTTCATCAATAATGATTATGTATACTAGATAAATAAACGAATATACTTTACTAGATTATATTTAATTTAGAATAATTGTGTATACAAATGAATTACAGCTAAAAAAGGTGTCTGTGTCCCAATAGCTTCGATAAGCAACAAGCAACAATTTTTACAACATTCATGTTGTAAAAATTATTGGGAAAAACATGCTATCAATTTCTATTCAATTCGGCCATATTATGGTAGAGTTAACTAGAGTTTTCTTGTCTACATTTAAATTCATTAATTTCACACACAAACACTAACAACAGGATTCAGGATTCTATGATTTTGCAAAGTTATATTTGCTTCCAGGAAGTAAGAGTAAAATAAAAGCGTAAAAATAATACAATATTTATTCCAATACAACAACATCATAAAATGTTTATAGTTTCACTTACATTCATGATTCTCAACAATACTAAACATACATGATTTATTTCTTATCATACTTGTAAAAGCCTTCGCCGGCCTTCACTCCAAGCTTTCCCTCGGCTACCAACTTGTCCAACAATGGGATGGGGTTGAACAGAGGCTGATCAGGGTACTTCTTGTGCCAACCATCGAGGATAAACTTGTTAGTGTCGAGACCTACGTAGTCGGCCAACTCTAGCGGGCCCATGGGATAGCCGGCGCCAAGTTTCATCGCCGTATCAATGTCGCGAGCGGATGCGTCCCCTGAATAAAACAATTTATTTTGGTCACTAGCTGTTGCCTGTGGACCCACCTTCATCCAAGTACTTTTCGAGACAAAAGGTAGCCTATGTCCTTCTCCAAGGTCCAATCCTTTATGTTTATGTCAAAATTCATCAAAATTGGTTCAGTGGTTTAGGCGAAAAAAGGTAACAGACACAGTTTCGTCCGCATTTATAATATGCTACCTGCTCCTCAATGTTAAAAGTCTACCACTGTTCATAATTTATAATATGTATACTGACCTCTTTCATACAGCCTAATAGCCTCACAGATGTAGGGCACCAGCAGTCTGTTGACGACGAATCCGGGCGTGTCCTTGCATGTGATGCAAGTCTTGCCCACGGCCTTGCCCCACTCCATCATGGTCTTATAGGTCGCATCCGAAGTATCGGCCCCTCTCACCACCTCCAGGAGACGCATCACAGGAACAGGATTGAAAAAGTGGAGACCACCAAATCTGAGGGTATTAGTCAATTTTAATTTCAAAGTGGATAATTTTTTCTCAGAACTACACTTTATGGGTTCACTTCATACTGCTTTTTTTATTGACAGGGGAAGTTGGTATATGTGTGTAAAGTATAGAAATATGTTAATTAATTAAGTAATTATACTTATCTATTGAAGTGAGTTACTTACCTGTCTTTCCTCTTGACTACAGAACATATTTCATTGATGGATAAAGAGGATGTGTTTGAAGCAAAAATCGTGTGATTTGGTGCTACCTGAAACAGACAGTTATTAATTACTCTCAGGATTATGATTTAATTTATCTCAAAATTTTAATCAAATATTTGATGGTGACATGTCTAAAAGTTTACAGCTAAACATGGTGTATTTGGAAGATAATATGATTTTTATAGAAAATGTATTTATTTTCTCATCATGCACAGCCTGATTACCTACAGCTTGGTAAATGTAGAACATATCTCCGATGGTTCATCCATCACATCACAATACTGTACCATTTTCATCTAGGTATGTTTCACCCCTGAATTTATGTAAATGATAAATTATAAATATATCTGTACAATTTATTACTAGATCTGGCATGGGTCCTGGTGAGTGGGAACAATTGTATTTCTATTGTGTCTATCATTTTGTTACTTCACTGGTTCTCAACACTATGATTATGGAAAACTCACACCATCAAGTTGTGAAAACAGCTTGTGCTTCACACTGATGTTCTCTACGATAGCTTCAACAACTAGGTCTGCCGTCTTGGCAGCTTCAGCAGGGTCGGTGCTAGTCTTGATCCTGGCCATCGACTCTGACACAAACTTCTCTCCATCCTGAGGCTTATCCTTGTACATCTTCTTGGCTACTCTTCCTAAGTTTGCTCCAATGGACTTTTGGGACTTTGCCAAGACGTCTGAGCTGACATCTACTAGAATCACATTTTGACCAGCTTGGGCAGACACCTATAAAAATAATATTCGTAGGTTTTATTAGTCAAGCTATTATTACCTAATAATATCTTACCTAGGCTATATGTATATTATTTACCTAGCCTAACTTTCTACCTAAAGGAAACAACTTTTAAATTAAGAATTTGAACTTGTTTTCCATTAATTTAAAGTAAACAATACTACTAGGTTATTGACTGTTATATCATGTTTTAACACGGATTTAAAAAGCATAAATAGGACAGTGAATTATTAGGCATACATACATACTACTGTAATTATTGTCCTATGCTGAATGAAGTGTACTTTTTTTATAACTGACATTATGACCTTTAATAATAACCGATGTATTTTCGCTGAAATACGGACAGAAACCAACCTGTGCGATGCCGGAGCCCATCAAGCCCCCGCCGATAACAGTAACATTCTTGATTGCACTCTGCACAGCAGAAGAACTGGAGAAGTTCCTAGCGATCACGCCAAATTGGACAAGTTTTGTCATCTTTTAATAGTCTACTTACAATAGTACAAGAATTATATCACGGTTTGTGACTTTATCGAAAGTTAGAAAATGTAACTCCAAAGTTCAAGCCAATAAAAACTACTTGTCGAATGTTATAACTATTGTATGTAATCTCACTAGTTCTCACTCACTAGTTAAGTAGTCAGTCGCGTGATCGCGTCGCGTCTCGATGCGTGCGAGAAGGCGCGTAGGCGCCACGTATTTATTTTCGTAGAAAAAACGATGTTTTGCGTTACGAACAATATCAATTAATTTAATACACACGCTAGAGCAGCTTTTTGTCTCTCAGCTCTCGCTTGTTGGGAGATGTTGTTATCATATTCATCCATTCATCAGTACTATATCTACTAGATATTGTACTGATTGTACATACAGTACGCGCGGCATAAGTTGGCCGGAGTGAAGTTCGCCGTTTTAATGCGCAGTGGATTGTTTACGTTAAAAATTGTGTACTGCGCAACCAAACAGCTAACTTCAGTCCGGCCAACTTATGTCGCGCGTACTGTACATAAGCTAATATGATAGATAACAACAAGTGAGATCGAGTCATCGAGTTCGAGATGAGAAAATAAAAAATTGTATTTTTCGACTGAACATTTTTTACCGTTTAGAAACTCATAATTAAGTGTCGTAAAACCGATTTATATTTTTTCACCCTATCTAAGAGGTAAGTGTGACCTTACCTCATAATTATGGCGAATAATTTAATTTTCACCACTTAATAATACATACTGAATCACGAAAAATATGTAATAATATTGATTTTAATTATCGGTGTCAGTACATACCTAGCCTTAATTACCTACAATGAAAGTAAAGATTTCAGAACTCATTGTCATAAATGTCAAAGTCATCATGATTTCCTCTTGATTGCGTTTCATTACACTGTTCAGTTTCACTGTACTAGATAAAATTACAATGAAATCACATTAAATACCAAAATGTTTGTCCATTTAAATATTTACTCTAAGCATTTCTAAATAAATTACAAGGATTAATTTTATTATCATTTAAATGAAACATAATACTAGATTCAAATACTTAACTTGAAGAAGTGGGTAGAACAGAGAAACGGAACGAAATACATAAACATTTACAATATTTTTGAACCTACATATTTTTCATCCGAATTCCGATATTTTTCACCTCCGTTTTATCTTTTATGTACTATTTCCTCTAATATATAAAAATGTGTTGTGTTATCATGTCAAGCCACAAATCCCTTTATGGCAGGTGAGTAAGATTACCTAAGAGTTATCCTACACTATTTGATTTCACCGATAACATTATTTTATCAGCAGACGTATTTGCACTTTGTTCTGACGGGGTACGAATAGGTATTTCAATGATAATTTTTATACAAACCGGTTACACTGCAGACTAATCATACAAGTTTGTAGTAAGTAACCTGTACAGTTTAAAGTTTCGAGTTGTTTATATTTTTACGTCACTACGCAGCCGGCTTTCGTTCGATTAACACGTAAAAAATGAACAAGTTAATTGGTTTAACGAGGAATTTCTCGTCTTCAACATCTCTTAATGCCATCAAAACTGTGACCGTCGTCGGCGGAGGTCTTATGGGTTCTGGAATCGCTCAGGTAAGCAAACTTTGTGTATTTTTAAATAAATAATAGCTTAGTATACTTTCACCTTCCTGTACATAAATTTACTTCTCACTAGAAAGTACCTATTTAAAAGTTACTGTACTTCAGAAAGTATTTTATGCTTCATGGGTTTGAACAATAAAAACTTTAAATCCCATCATGCAACTAAAATACAGACAATACAATTTCAACTATTTACTTGACATGATGAGGTTAATTAATGTCTAATAAGATTAACAGAAATTGAGGTCAAAGAGGCGCCTTAGGGGCGGAGTTGGTGTGCCAAGATCATAACAAGTGGTGTATTATGTATAGTCTCTGCCTACCTCAATGTGAAACAGGCATGAAAATATGCATGTAGTACCTAATATAAACCTATTTTATTCATTAGAACCTATTTTAATCAGTTGTTGTACTTGTCACATTGTTATTACAAAGGTCATCTTATTTATAATCACAGCTTTATTTTGAATACAATAGTAGAACAAAATAAAACTGAACACAATTGTGTACTTATTTATTTATTTATATATACTTCATTGTACACCAAATAAAACTGTACTTAGTTATTTTAATGTGAGAATATTAGTACTTACATAGTTGAATGAAAAGTAAACAAAAAGTTGTGTAAGGGGCACCTATGAACAATACATAATTATTACTTTCTGTCTGTAATTTATTACTTGATTTTCATTGTAATCACATTTTATCTTGTTTTTTTTTAATACTAATTCACCATGACACAACTTCATTACTTTATTTTATTTGGGAAAAACAAATAATTTTACATTTTGCACCTACATCTAAATAGGAACATAAATGATGGAATAGATTATTAAATAACTCACAATATTTCCACAGATTACTATCATAAAGTGACGACACAGTGAAGGCTTAGGCAATTAAGTACTTAGGGTTTAAGTATAATAACAAATTTTTTTAGAAGGTCAAAACAACATCGACCTGTAATAAATAAATAAACCTGCTAATAGTTGCTTTTAACCCATAAAAATAGATCACCCTTGAATGGAACCATTTATTTTTATTCATGTTTTATAATACCTAGGTCATAATTATGTTACAATTAGGTACTTTACATTAATTAAAATATTTTAGCACACAGCAGTTTGCTAAAATACTTTGTTGTAAGATATTTAATTCAGATAGACACAAAACCTTGTGTAAATTCCCATGTAACAGACAATAGCAACTTACGAGTACATGATAAAGATACAAATATTTTAATTATAAAATACACACCAAATAGTTCTTTGAATGTGAAGTGTGTTACCAAGGACAAACTTGCATAATTATGTCTCTGTGTGTTAGTTAATATGGCACTTCTGTTCTCATTGACCCTTATAAAATTTATTGCTGTATTTATCACAAAGTTCACACTCTGCGTCCATCAGGGTATGCACACATGATAATACACTATTTTGTTTTTGTATGACATCCCTGTTATTCTACATCTAGTCACCTTTTGACAAATAAATAAATTAAGGTTGCAGCACAAGCCGGCCAAAATGTAACCATAGTAGACATCAACTCTGATCTTCTGGAGAAAGCCCAGAAGTCTATCCAGACCAACCTGACCAGGGTCGGCAAAAAGTTGTTCAAAGGAGATGCAGCCAAGATTGATAACTTTGTCAAGGAGTCGTATGACAGGATCAGAGTGTCCACGAAACTGGAAGATGGAGCTGATGTAGACTTGATAGTTGAAGCTATTGTGGAGAAGCTGGATGCTAAGCAGGAGCTGTTCAATAAGCTTGATCAGGTGAGATGTTTTAAAAGGACTCTTATAAGAAATAATCAAATAAATATTGTTTATTCTTGAAAACCGTGTCTTAAATAAAATACATTAAGTAGATATTTGTTGTGTACGGTTAGGGTAACGTAACTGCGCGCTACTGCGATGGCCGCGCGGGTACAGTCGAATATAGAAGTGTTATTGTGCAAAAATATTACAAGTTGTGATATTTTGTAATGTGTGAATGCAAAAAAATTACAATCCTGACTTTCTTCTGCACCAAATGAGAGGGACAAAAATGATAATTGTTTCGGTCTCTCGTAATATTATAATAGAACGTAAGAGTGAGCGAGACGCCACTCGACAACCGCTCACCCCTGACTGCGCGTGCGCCTCACCGATTTTTATCGTAAAATTGAGTACTGGGCAATGACTACTAAAGAAAGTGATGTTTTTAAGATCTTATTTAAATACTTTTTACTCACACATAGAAACAGAATTGTTTTTAGCAAAACCAACAAACTTCAATGGAGTCTAAATCTGATTATTACCAAATTGTAATTTCCAGCTGTCACCACCACGTACTATCTTCGCGACGAACACATCATGTATCTCCGTCAAGGACATTGGCGCTGGTATCAAGAGAAAAGACAAGTATGTTCATAGCTATTGTTACTTTATCCTCTAGATTCTCTAGGTACATCTATTGCATACCATCACGCTTTATTCCCCGATGGGTTAGGTTAGGTTAGAGGTGTACTAATGTACACCCACAGTTCGCCTGTATGTTTGGGTCCCATGCGGAGGCGATCCTATTGCCTTTAACCGGGTACAAACTCCAAGTTGCTACTGAGAATTTCACAGAAATTCCCAATAACACTAGAGGGGTTCGATTTCCAGGTCGAGCAATGTTATTGGGATTTTCTGTAGTGTCAAACAAATATTTTTTATGCGGCAATCGAACCCACTACCCGTGGCATAGATGCCTTCCTTCAGCTTCCTCTTTGGTACTTAAGATTAATTTAGAGATTAAAAAAGATACATAGAATAGATACATGGTAGGACAGGATTGAACAATTATTTACAATGCTACACTATAAATTACCCTCAAATACAACTTCCTTTATGCTGGCAACACTAACGAAAATCCCACCCACTCTTCAGATACGGTGGTCTCCATTTCTTCAACCCAGTACCCGTGATGCGTCTGTTGGAGGTGGTGAAGTGCGAGCAGACCTCCGAGGACACGTACCAGGCCATGATGGAGTGGGGCAAGGCCGTCGGCAAGACCTGCATCACGTGCAAGGACACGCCCGGGTTCGTCGTCAACAGACTGCTGGGACCTTACTCAGCCGAGGCCATTAGGATGTTGGAAAGAGGTTGGTATACAATTATAATCCTTCTTTTGCTTTTGGTTTGGAACCATCAGCTTATAATTTTTTTATGCCTTTTTTACATATGCTAACTGGTGAGACACTAATGATAACGAGGACGTGATAATTGACGATCATGTATGAAGAAAAATAAACATTAAAAATAAATATTAATTGAGTACTAAGTAAACTTAAGGCGGATCGTTCAGCTGAGCCCGCGAAATTCAAATTTCAAGTGATTTTTCGCAGTTTTTGGTCTCTAACAAGTTCTAGATTCATGGCAGTTGTAATTGCGACATTAACTATACAACATTCACAACTGAGAACTAAAACCTTTACTTATAAATCCTTATCAAGCCAAAAACTTGGCGCAATCTGTGTAATTGGTCAAAATTGACATTTTACACTACTTTTCGCTACAATAATGATTTTTAAGCAGTGGTTTTAGATAAAAATTGTGAATTTTGTATAGTAAATTCGCAATTACTATTGCCATGAATGTAGAACTTATTATAGATCTACAAAATGCGAAAAACCACTCGAAATTTGAATTTGGCGGGCTCAGGTGAACGATCCGCCTTAACCGAAAGTTATGTAATTAATTACGCAACGCATGGATAGAGTGTGAATGGACGCGCTGCGCTATCAACACAGACTAGGTACTGAGCTATTGTTTACGCTTAGACCTCGCCATGTGCTAACGGGGTAGCAGGCCTTTACTGAAGAAGCATCCACACTTCATTTATATTTGGTAAAAATTAGCTTGCGTTTGACTATCTCACATCCTCCTCTGATGTTGACATGCAGCGCGTAAGGATTTTTGGACGAAAGGACGTAGCGCGGAATTACCTTATGAGGGTCCAGTTCTAGACCAAAGACAATAAGTACAGATCTGGAAAATGAGTTAAATTGGTGGGTTGGTTAAGGTTTGACTGTCTATAGCTAGTTTAATATTCAAGGGTTTTTATTTTTGACGGTTTCTTTTCGGGTGTCTTTAGAGTGTCTCAAAATACGATGATCTATCAGACACTATGGTAGCCTGTTCACTTTTTTTTAAAGTTATGCTGTCGCCATCTTGTCTCTATCTTTAGTGTTATGGTTAAGTTGCTTGGAATCAATGTATTCACTATGGTTTGGATATTTGAAATATTATATTATAATGTAAGTATTTAATATTATTTATTTTATTTTTATTCTAAATTCTATTATTTTTATTACTGATTCTCCCGCTTCTCACGCTTATGTCATGGTCTAACTATTGGAAGGCGAGTCCATGTAGCATTAGGCTTGCTTTTTTAAGAGTCCATTGCTCCATACAATACAAGCTTATTTTTTATATACCGTAATAAATTTGTACACACTTTTTTCCGCGACTTAAGGTCTGGTCTAATAATAAACATAGAAATTAGGATATATCTTCTGTATCCTAACCGCGTATGCGTCCCGCCCTTTTTAACGTACGGTCAACAACACAAATATATATATATATAATTTTTTTTTTCAATTTAATCTCCAAATAATACAGTTTTTATTATCCATTGGGGAAATTTGACAGTTTGTGGTAACTTGATGTGCTGTTGACTGTACAATTGACTACAGCGCAACCATGGTATAGTAATAAGCTACTCTGGGTATTCTCTTCCTACAATGGGCCGCGACTACTTCACGATGTCGTCGATTGACATCTTCAATACCTTCAATGCCTTCATCTAAACTGTAAAAAATTACTCATTCAAACTTGCTTCATTACAGTATTATATCATTTTATATTTATCAAACGACAGACTATCGATGACGTAGTGTGGGCCAATCACGTGAAACTAGCTTTCACGGCAAGAGACCTACGCCTGGCGTATCATATTATTATACTATGTTCAAAGGTAACCTAACTAACTTCATAGGGACAATGTCATTGCCCAAACTTTACAAAAAGCTTCACATTATCATGTTTACCCTAGGCGATGCCACAAAGGAGGATATAGACATCGGCATGAAACTCGGGGCTGGGTTCCCGATGGGCCCGTTCGAATTAGCCGACTACACCGGCCTCGACACCAACCGGTTCGCCCAACAGGCTCTCTATGATAAGACCAAACACCCTGTATTTGAACCCATCGCCCTCGTGGATAAGATGGTCCAGGAGGGTAAGCTTGGTATCAAATCCGGTGAAGGATTTTATAAATACAGTAAGAAGTAAGGATAATTGAAGGTAAGATGCGTCAAAATGTTTATGCATTTAATTGTTACGGGAAATGTTGTTTTTTTATGAATAAATATATTTTTATATACTTGGTTTTGTTGTTATTCCCATGATACTTGTCTATCTTTATTTATTACTAGCTTTTGCCAGCGACTTCGTCCGCGTGGAATAGTTACTTTGTTCCCTAGTTCTTCGCCCGCGGTTTCACCTGCGTTGCCCCGTTCCTAGGGGTTGTAGCGTGATGTTTTATAGCTTGAAACCTTTCTCATGAATCACTCATTTTCCCAAGATTTCCCTTCACTGCTCTGCTCCTATTGATCGTAGCGTGATGAAAAGTATACTATAACCTGCCCAGGAGTATGAAGAACAATTGTACCAAGTTTCGTTGAAATCCGTCGAGTGGTTTTTATAAAATTAAAATGGTTTTTATAATTTAAAATTTTACTAATTGCATTTTTAGCGTCAGTATCGTTCACTAATCACCCGCTGATAGTTATTTTGGAAATATATTTCATGTACAGAATTGACCTCTCTACAGATTTATTATAAGTATAGATATCTACTGCGACCATTATACTTGTCACATGAAACCCATTTAAATTGGTTTCTCAGTTTAGCAGGCACGATAAATCAGACACAAAGGCACCTCTTTTTCGTCGATTCATTAACGTATTATTTCATATATAAAATCTTCATAAAACAAGAACCTTTTACAACTATTAACATTTTGTCGACCTTGTCAGAAAGTGTTGTTAAACCTTGTAATATGATAATTTTATGCTAAAATTGATTACTTAAGACGTCTATGAACATCCAAGGTTCGACAGTGACCTTATCAAGGATTTTCCGATTTGATGCACTTGATAGTTTCTTTTTTTTTAAATTGGCAGAGGTAATTGACGTTGCCTGACGTGGGTGGGTAAGTGAGACTGCAAGTACAGTTCGGTCAGAATCAGAATCAGAATCATTTTTATTGCGTCTAACATGGTAGGTAAAGAGATCTTAAAAACGAGTGTGTTTCACATATTTGTCCCTTGCACGGCATGCAACAGTTATTAGTTATGAGATAATTATGAATACTATAATTAAATTGCAACTCAATCAACAAGTAACGCAACGAATTATTATTATTTAACTTATGATATTAATGGTGTCTATGGCTATAATCTTAATGCTCGTGTCTGAAGTTTTCCGCAAGTGGGTCTGCAGTTGTAAATTTTAATAAAAAGGTTGGTTGGCTGTATGTAAAAACAAGGCATCCGCGAATATCAACCTTATTTTTTTTTATGTGATAGGAGGGCAAACGAGCAGACGGATCACCTGATGGTAAGCGATTACCGCCGCCCATGGACACCCGCAACACCAGAGGCGTCACAAGTGCGTTGCCGACCTTTTAAAAGAGGATTGGGCCTCCGGTAACCTCACTCACTCGGCGAAACACAACGTAAGTGTTGTTTAACGCCGGTTTTCTGTGAGGCCGTGGTATCACTCCGGTCGAGCCGGCCCATTCGTGCCAAAGCATGGCTCTCCCACGTGAAATATGGGGCCGAGGCAGCAAGGCCTCAGTGTACTTCGGCCCAATGGGATCTTTTGTGCTTCCCCTAGATACCTATAACTCATCCTCATCCAGTTCTTCAAACAGCTCTTTCCGTAAGCTTTATAATGAGACCTGGAGGTATGAGTCTGGTCTTGGATAACCCTGCCCCAAGAGGCGCATTATTAAGAGCAATATAATTATCGCCCTTAATAATTTTGATATTTTTGCATAATAACATTTGCGAGATTTCGCGCGACATTTCGCAATTGCTAACTTCAGACGCACAATTCAGTGTAGGAATAATGCGCTATAGCGTCCGTACGCTACAGTTACTATACTTACCATCCGGCGACCCATATATTGTTATTTCTTAAGTTATAACCGATAGTGGCCCTTCAAAGGGTTAAAAATTCGATCAATAGAATATATTTAATAAATGTGTCACATTGCGACAATAATGCTCTGTTAGCCTTGTTATAAAATAAGATTAGATAACTTAAATTCAGAAGGTGCGCCATTGAGTCGTAAAATCCATTTACTCACCTCTAAACAATAAACATAACATACCATCACGCCTGTATTCCTCGAAGGGTTAGGCAGAGGTTTACTAATGTATTTTTTTTTATGGGATAGGAGGGCAAACGAGCCGACCGATCACCTTATGGTAAGCGATTACCGCCGCCCATGGACACCCGCAACACCCAAAGAGGAGTCACAAGTGTGTTGCCGACCTTTAACAGAGGATTAGGCCTCCGGTAACCTCACTCACTCGGCGAAACACAACGTAAGCGTTGTTTTACGCCGGTTTTCTGTGAGGTATCACTCCGGTCGAGCCGGCCCATTCGTGCCGAAGCATGGCTCTCCCACGTGAAAAAATGTTTAGGTCCCGTGTCATAGGGGCGAGCCTATTGCCATTGATCGGGCACAAATCCAGACTCCGTGCTGCTACTAAGAATTTCATAGAAAAACACAATAGCACTGCTCGACTGCTGGGGATCAAACTCAGGACCTCTAGCGTAGCAGTGGCGCTTGGGACCACTAGACTAATGAAGCAGTCAAGTCTATAAATAAAAAATAAATTAGACGCATGCAGTAAAATCCGTGAACTTAACTGATTAAAATAATTATCTGATGATTAGTTGTTGAGATAGTAATGTAGTACAACGTCATTACGTACGGTCAGAAACGTAAATGATCGAATTTTACGTTCTTGATAGTCCAATGCCGCGTAATTTAGATACGCCTGTATTCCCCGATGGGTTAGGCAGAGGTATACTAATGTACGTACCTCACAGTACACCGGTAAGTATAGGTCCCATTCCCATGTAACCGGGCCCAAATCTGATATCCGTGCTGCCTCTTCTCGACCTGAGAATCGAACGCAGGACCGTAGCAGTCGCGCTTACGGCCACTAGACATATCGAGGCAGTTAACGTGTATCTAACACAGTTGTAGTGTTTTTTTTTATGGGATAGGGCGCAAACGAGCAGACGATAAGCGATTATCCATGGACACCCGCAACAACAGAGGAGTCACAAGTGCGTTGCCGGCTTTTTAAAAGGGGGGATTGGCCTCCGGTATCCTCACTCACTCGGCGAAACACAACGTAAGCGTTGTTTCACGTCGGTTTTCTGTGAAGCCGTGGTATCACTGTGGTCGAGGCGGCCCATTCGTGCTGAAGGGCTCTCCCACTTTCCTAACAATGTATACCTAACATTGAAAATTAGGTCTTTACGATACGACTTTGCTGACGGTACACGGCCGGTGTTGTCTTTACGTAATATTACTATCGTGTAGTGTTTACAAAATGATATCGATAAAGAAGTGTGTGTAAGTAGACTTATGTATGTCGAGTGTTTTTGTAAATACGTACTTACAAAAAATACAATGCAACTGCTACATAAGTCCTATTCTTGACCTTGTTCCAATTTCTGTAGGGTCGTCGTAGCATGCCCTTTTCTTTTTTCATCCATCCCTGTCAGCCATCACCGGAACATTCACTCCCTTTTCAACATAATTCGGCCTTAAAACAATTTTTCTATCTTTTTGTGACTTTTTGGTTTTTCCATGCTATGATTATAAAGTTATTTTAGTGAAGGAAAAATTCAATCGCGGGCAGGATTCGAACCTGCGTCATCTTATGACGTAAATACAGAATGTGAAGGCAAAAAAAAATCAATCAGTCGGGTGGGGTTCGCGGAGGCTTAGAGGTCAGAGCGTCAGGTGTATCCAACCAGGAGACGCAGGTCCGAATCCTGCCCGCGATTGAATTTTACCATCACTAAAATAACAATTCATCTATCTTTTCTTCGTCTATAAATCACATGCGTTTCATCCCTCGTCATCACATGCCCATACCAAAACAAACGCAAAACTTTCAGCCTTCTTGTAATTCCTTCTTTATTTTGTGCATTCTAGCGTAAGAGAAGTTTTTAGTAAAAAAGATTCAGAAAATTATAAATTAACTAACGTCATGCATGCTAAAGCTCAGTTTGGAAAATTAAAGGTTTGTTTTTGTGAAATTTTTTTAGACTTGTATTGTACAGTCAACAGCTGATCAAGTTACCACAAGCTGAAAAATTTCACCAATGGATAATAAACTCTATTATTTGGAGATTAAATTGAAAATCGATTGAAGAAATTTGTTCTGGATACAGTTTCATCAAAGAATCATCTTCAAAATTATACATGAAAGAAGTCGTTGGTTAAAACAAGCTATTAATATGATTCGCTAAAAAACTATTTGCAATAGACATATAATATCAGACTTTTTCAGGTGACGCGTCAGCCGAGGACATCGATATAGCCATGAAACTCGGAGCTGGCTACCCGATGGGTCCCTTAGAACTGGCGGATTTAACCGGCCTGGATACCAAGAAGTTCATCCTAGGTATCATGCTGGGCAAGACAGGCAACCCGGTGTTCAGATCCATACCGCTTTTGGACAAGCTGGTCAGTGAAGGAAACTTCGGAAGGAAAACTGGGGTGGGATTCTATAAATATGAGAAGTGATAAAAAAAAACATTAATGAGAACCGAATTATAGAATACGTATCAATACTTTTGTTTTATTCAATGACCAGTAGTATCCAAAACCGTTTAAATAAAAAGGAACTTTTCCCGTATAAAATGTAATATGGGACTGTTTTTTTAATGAAATCTACAAACCGGGCGTTCATAGCATAGGTAATGTAACTTTCATACATTGTGTTTCGATTCGTTATTTTGCGCTGCGCTTTTCTATGTCCTCAGGCCCAGGGTTAGAGATATATTGATCTATGCCAAGAGTGTTGATTATGATGATATGATATTGTACTGTAGAACTATGTAAAAAGATGCACGAAGAAGTTCAAACTTAATAATTTAAAATATTATCAATACCAAAAAAGTTTATGGTACCTATTATAGTTGACGTTAGAGAGTTGGTTAGGTTGGTCAGAGAGTAATCCTTACTAATATAAATGTGAAAGTTTGAGTATGGATGTTTGTTACCTTTCACGCCAAAACGGCTGAACGGATCTGGATAAAATTTGGCAAACAAATAGATTATAGCCTGGAATAACACATAGGCTACAATTTATCCAGGTCGGGCCCAATCCTGAAGTTCACGCAGACAAAGTCGCGGGAGAAGCTAGTAAATTATATTAAGTCGCTATAAAGTTATTAGGTACCTATTTAAATAAGTATAATAATTTGACCTACACTAGGAATTTCTACAAGTACTATCGTGTAGCTGCTCACCTTCAAAATACGTTCAAATAATATATCTGATACTAAAAGTTAGAATATTATCTTTTTATATTGTGGGTATGTACAATATTGCACTAATGTACTTAGTTACTCTAATACAATTGATTCACAAACATATCAAACCTACCTCCATTTCATATTATTATCGCCACACTGTAAGAGTATCAATCGATAAACACAAGTCAATCTTGATTTATGCGTTGATTAGATATAATAAAATCCCTGAATGTTCCAATGTCGCGAATATTTTAGTTGGTTTTAGAAACTGTTTGCTTACACTGTGAATCGGCGATACAGCCACAATAGGTATAATTAGTTATTGTTCAAATCATTTGCGGTAAGTGGTTGATTATGTGCTTCATCATTTATCTATTCACCATTTCGATGGTCATTTTAAACCATATTTTGGTCAAGATTTATACTGTGTTGTGAATCGTTTTCGTTTATTCGCACGATGGACTACGAAGGTAAATTTTTTTGTTAATATATTCAATATCGGAACTACAGTCGTGGCTCTTAGGGGTTGGAGCAAGTTCTAAATTAACAATACCCTCAATGATCTATCCTCAGAGATGAGGTCTGAATTCCATGGAATGGCAGGAATCATACAAGAAGAAATAAGCGAAAAGGTAATAATTATCAAACAGTGCAAAAAGAATAACGTAACTTGGGGTAGCGATATGACTGTATGAAATTGCTTCACCGCTTAAGCATTAACATTTTTGTTTTCAAAACTAGTATTTCTACATATCTATGAATAATAATTAATGTTCATATATTAGATAATAGAACTGTGTTAATTGGGAGTCGCCCGCATATACCTACCTGCTGTATGTACTGTACAATTTTAAATACCTATCGTTAGTAGACACTTTAGTAGGTAGGTATATGTAATAATGTGGGTAAGTAGATTTGCCATTTTAGGAGGGAAAATGTTTGCTTATCGTCTTTTTTTAAGTGATTAACTAATACGAGTAGTAATTTATTTTAGTATCTACTAGTTGTTCCCACGCTTTCACCCGCTGTGCGGCGTTCTAAGGGTGCAGCATGATGTTAAATTGCCTTTATCAACCTTCCTCATGAATCCGTCCATTGGTGTAAACAGCATGAAAATCCGTTCGGTAGTTTTTGAGTATATCGCGTTCAGACAGACGCGGCGGGGGGACATTGTTTTTATAATATGTAGTGATTGGCAAATGTATAATGTATTTATTTTGCTCAAAAACAATCGCAAATAAAATAGGGAAAATACATAATCATTTTATTATGTTGGTAACAAGCGATAAACAAATATATTATCCTTTATTTCATCTATCTCAAGTAGGTAGCTAGGTACTGTTAAGTGATAATATTATGAACAATAAATTTAAGAGTAACTACATAATAAACTTGAATGGTTGGTTTAACGATTCATTTAGCGAGCTTGCGATAAGATGCGCTGTGACTACCTATCTTTAATGTAGTACGTAGATACACCAACCCATTTTTTTATTAACCGTTATTCATAGTAGGTATTTCTTTGTTAAAAAAAGGTTGTTTAATGGTGTTATACGACTAATTACAAAAACAACAAAATTGTTACCTGGTGCTGCAGTGGCGTAGCGTGCATTTCTTCTATTAGGAGTGAACCCATTTTCGCAACTAAACAAAAATATCTGTGAAAATTCTGTTGCAATACGTTTCAAAATATAACATACATATATACACTTACGCCTTTCTCCCACCGGGGTAGGCAGAAACTATAGACTGCCACTTGCTACGATTCAAAATATAAGGTCATCCTATTTTCAATGGTTAATATTTATTCGTGCCTTTTGCTCGATTTCCAAGAATCAGGGATACCCAGATTTTTTAGGATCCTATTACAAATATGTTAGGATAAATTTACTTCGGTATCTGTATGTGTGTGTTTCCTACCATTCAAAACCTTAACTTTCAGGCATACAACTAAATGAGCGATGTCTGCGAAAAACCGAAGCGGCATAGCGTGCGTCGGCAGCGGTCGATCTACCAAGTCCACTACTGCATCAAGAGACAAGATAACGAGATGACGGCGAAGCCCATGCTGCTGCCCACCAGCCCGCTGGAGATCCAGGCCTACGCGCTGCAGGTGGCCGGACACACCAAGACCGAAGACACCAAGTATTTGGGTGAGGTACCACCAAGTTTTTGAAGGAAAATTGATTTATGAGGGTCATAAGCAATTGCCGCTAACGAAAAGGTTCTTAACTATAAGTAATATGAGCCCGATCATAGGGGAATCTAGCGGTTATTAATTGATACAAATCATCTCGGTGCACGGACGACCCATATTGGTATAGCGGGCTATTTTCAGTACTAAAAAGAAAGAATTGCCCTACTTCCGATGTATCTATAAATAGTCTTTTTGCATTCTTAAACATGATTATATTGACTGCCTTATTAGTTTAGTGGTCGAAAGCGTGACTGCTACTTAAAGTTTCTGGGTTCGATTACCAAGTCGAGCAAATTGTTATTGGGTTTTCCTATGAAATTCTGTAGATCAGAGTTTAGAATTGTCCTCGGTTAATGGCTAACCGGCGAACCGTGGGTGTACATGAGTTAGTACACCTCTACCTTCCCTTCGGGGAATACAGGCGTGATGATATGTTATATTAACTACTAGCTTCTGCCCGCGTTTTCAGAATTGGGTTCGATCTCAATAAAAAGTACTTAGCACAATATGCTATTCCAGACTATAATCTATTTCTGTGCCAAATTCATTCAGATCCGTTCAGTCGTTCTGGCGTGAAAGAGTAACAAACATCCATACATCCTCAGAAACTCAGGTTTATAAATTACTAGCTTCTGCCCGCGAATTTGTTTGCGTATACATCAGGATTGGGTCCGATCTGGATAAAAAGTAGCCTATGTGTTATTCCAGACTATAATCTATCTGTGTGTCAAATTTCATCCAGATCCGTTCAGCCGTTCTGGCGTAACAAACATCCATACTCAAAAACTTTCACGTTTATAATATTAGTAAGGATTATAGGATTCTAAAAAATTACAATAACTATAAAAGCTCAGTACTATGAGAACAATTTATCATTAACTACCCTTTTTACATTGAAGGATTACTCCAATGTAACAACGGCACAATAATGAAGCCGATAATCAAGGAGGCTCAGAAGCGCGAGGTGGAGTTCTACTCGCGGCTGGCGAGTGCCGCCGAGCCCGAGCTGCAGGAACTGCGCGAAGCCGTGCCCAAGTACTACGGCTGCCGCAAATATACCTACAACGGCTTCGAGCAGGACTACATCATACTGGAGGACCTCACCGAGAGGATGCTGGAGCCCTGCATCATGGATGTTAAGATTGGTGAGTGGATATGGTGTTCACCTTTTCAAGAACAAACAGCAGGAGTTGATTGTGAAGCCTGTTTTTGGTTTATGTTTTAGCATTTCCTTACATTTATAGTAAGAGCGGACCGAGTTTCTCTAACAAACGTAGGTATAGCGGGCTGTATTCCGCAACTCCACGACAAAGCGCGTATTTTGCGTGCGGGTGGAAAAAGATATGTTACTCGAGCCACCCTAACTCCTCGAGAAAGGCCATCACGCGAGTAATGTAGCTGACGATCTCTCGGAGAGTACTCGGTTTACCGAGGTACTTTGCCCTGTATGCGGCGACCCCAGGACAATGTAGGAGCACGTGGGCCGCTGTCTCTTCGTCCCCCAGGCAGGCTCTGCACAGGGGGCTGTCTGTGACATGACACCTATAACAAAGAGATGTTTATTGAAATGACCATGGCCGGTGAGGACTGCGGTGACTATTCTCAACTGCCATTTTGACAGTCGCAATAACTGTTTGGTTACGCGGCTGTCAATGGTAGGGACTGCCTCCTTTGCTTGTCTGCACTCACCATGATTCGTCCATGACCTGCTATGCCGGTCCCTGGTGCGTTTCCTTACAATTGTACGTATCTGAACGAAGGGGAGGGGTATAATGGGTTCGGGACCCACGGCATCCATGCTCGACCCTCTTCTAGCAAGCTCGTCTGCTGTATCATTGCCTCGAGAGCTGCTATGTCCTTTAATCCATTGAATGGTTATTTTGTTTTGCACATCTACTTCATTCAGTCTTTGGTGGCATTCGCATATTAGCCCCGAGTTTGCCGTGTGGCTGTTGAGAGCTTGAAGGACTGCCATGCTGTCCGAGAGTATACGGATGGAGTAATCCTTCACCTCCCTTGTTGCGATGGCTGATGCTGCTAATAGGATGCCCAAGCATTCAGCTTGGAATACTGTCTTACAAACGTAATACCGAAATAAATCGTAATTCAAATACAATTTAAACAAATTCTGATATTATTCGGATTCCGATACCGTTTATTTAGGTTCCTACGTAACCATTTCGTCCAAAATACTTAACTTGAAATAAATGTAAGCGAAGGCAATTTTTAATAACTTTACCAAGCATGGAACGATTTTTCGATCTTTTATTTCCAGTGAAGTAGTATTAGACGAAATAGTACCGTAGAAATCTAGATTAATAGTATCCAAATCCGAATAATAAGGTAATTTGATAGAATGAAAAAAACCATAATGTAACGCTTTAGGTAAAAGAACGTGGGACCCGCTGGCGACGGAGGAGAAGATCCGCAACGAGCAGACCAAGTACGCGCTGAGCAAGCAGCAGTACGGGTTCTGCATCCCCGGGTTCCAGGTGTTCCGGCTCGCCACCGGCAAGCTCAGCAAGTACAACAAGGACTACGGCAAGCGGCTGCACGGACACAACGTCATCGATGGTGAGAGACCATCATCCTGGCAAATGAATATTTGATTTGATTTGTACAGCAACACTGATCGTTAAAAAGCGTGACGTCACTGAGAGCCATTTTTGGGGAATAGAATACCTGGGGCGTAAGCAAATCTTATTCTGCCATGGTTAAACATAGCGTGACACGTGTGACAGCTGTCATCTAGATCACGCGCATGAATTTCCGTATTTTTTTACAGTAAAAATGTATGCAAGATAATGTCATACTTTATTGACAATGTTCATTGCATCTTACCTCCAACTGTAGTAAATCGATAATGATATTATAATGAATCGAATAATTTGTTTAAACCAGAACGAGCCTTGACGCCTTATATACCAAAGACTACAATAGTATACCTGCCATTGTATATCCTTATATCGTGGTCATGACCAACGTCTACATTTGGTGTAGCGCCGCCGCCACTGGATCCAATCATCCATCATCGTGCAGTGATGTATGTTTGCAGCTATTCGGAACTACCTGAACGGCGTGGGGTCGAGCCTGTGCCGCGCGCTGCTGCTGCAGTTCCTGTCGGAGCTGTGGAAGATACAGAAGTGGGCGCGGCGCCAGCGTCGCCTGCGCCTGTACAGCGCCTCGCTGCTGCTGGTGTACGACGCCGCGCGCCTGCGCCACTGCTGCCAGAACGACGACAACAGCGTGTCAGTCTTCATACAACATAACATACTATCCGCCTGTATTCCCTGAAGGGTTAGGTAGAACTGTACTAAATGTACACCCACAGTTCGCCAGTATGTTTAGGTCCCATGTAATAGGGGTGAGCCTTTTTCCATTAACCGGGTACTACTAATCCAAACTCCGAGCTGTTACTGAGAAATTCATAGAAAAACGCACTATCACTGTTCGACCTCAGAATCATAACGCTAATAACCACTAAACTAATGAATCAGTCCCAACTTATTTAACACAATTACAATCTATTGCCGTCTTCAAAACTCGAGTGAACAGGTTTTTGTTGGGTAAGCGTGCACCAGCGTCGATCTCGCTTCTTTGCTTGCCATCAAGCAAAGAAGCAGTCTGACGAAAGCGCAATGAGAATTAAAGAAACTAATTCAAAAAGTTAAAACTTTCAAAAAGAAGTTCTTATTCGAATATATTTTTCTGTGTACGTTAAGCTATTTTAAATGCTCAAGTAATTTCCCATCTCCTAATTTTCATACAAATTTAGTTAGAAATCTCCGCAATAGATGGCGTTGTTACCCCATCCTGAATCGCGCTATGGTTTCGTTACGCGCCGAAGTACAAGCGCCGGCCGAAGTAAGACCAGAGCAAAAAGGGTGTTTGTCGCTTAGATGACACACGCGCTGTAACGGTGCGTGGGGTATGGTTATCAAGACATACCCAACACGTAATTTTTAGATCGGAGAGGCTGTTAGTACCCACACGTACTGGCGCCTCCTCTGCAGAATACCATTACATCACACGAGACATAGTGTGACGATAATATTATTCCCAGATTCCCAATCGAATTGTAGTAATGTCCACCATTGCGTTAAAATTACCCACAGATTTATTTTCGCGCATTTCATCTAATTTTATTGCAATTTAGATTTCTTTGAAGGATGCTTTCGCCGATTGATCCAGTATACATTAGGTACTTTTTACCAACAAGTGTTTGTATGTTTGTGCTATCAAACTAACGTTACCAGTTATTTTTTTTGGGGTCTGGGAAATCTTCACGCATGGATTGTCTGGATATACTTGGATTACACTTGAGTAGGCGGTAGAGTACATCGTTTTCTTACCAACTACAAACCTTTTACTTTCTATTGCACGACCATTAGATTCGTGACGTTCGCCACCACCGGCCTATTCTTAGCCCCCTTTATATTTTGTTGTTAGATTGCACAGAATAGTCCAATATTTGTCCACCATTAAACATAGCAAGTGTATTTTTTTAAATCGTTTATTCCTGTCTAATAGAATTAGTGTGTATGTGCAGGAAGCGAGTGAACTGTAGAGCGGCGGGCGCGGTGCGGCGGCGGCACTCGCTGCACGGCGCGGCGCCGGCCGCAGACTTCAGCGGGCAGCTCAGCGCGCGCGGCCCGGTGTTCCGCAAGCTGCAGGCGGTGCCGCTGAGTCCGCTGTCGCTGTCGCACTCCAGCTTCGCGCCGCCTCCGCCCGTACAGTCCCCGTGGAGCGACGCGCTCGCCAGCTTTGACCATAACCATTCCTTCGAGCATAATTATGAGAACAAACTGTCCAAAATTAAAATGAACTACAGAGCTACGCTGGACCAGTTGTCTTACGATTCTCCGACACCTAATCCTTGGGGTACCGTAAAAATTATTGACTTTGCTCATGCATTCTTCAACGAAGAAGACGAAATGGAAATCGACGAGAATTTCCGAGACGGAATTGACAATTTTGTTGAGATATTCGAGTGCTTTCTTAGAGAAACTGACGATCAAGTTATTTGATAAATTATTCAATTGTGGCTGTTGTACATCTTTGACTTAAAAAGTGACATTTCGAATATTGCCGAGCTCTCGGAACTCATCAATTTGTAACTATGATCATTTTGTACTGACATATGAGCACTGTGCTAAAAAATTGACAAATTCAATATAAAATATTACACAATGAGTACAGCTGGAAACCGCGGCGGCAAAATTAAGTGCGGTATTATAAAATGTGTCAAAATTAGAATAACGTGTAGTGGTTTCAAATTAAAAGTAGTTACTATTTTTCTATTTACTTACCAAATTCTAATTCTAAAAACTGAAATTTACTGTTTTGTGATTATTTATTGTTGTAAAATGAGCTATATCTTTAAACTAGACTAAACTAACGTAAACTTGTTATCTAAGACCTCGCTAGATATAAAAGTTTTAGTAATTGTACTTGTAATTCTACCAGACTTTTAACTCAAACATAATGCTCAATTTTGTAAATAATTCCATTACTATTCGTCAGGTGTTTCCTACTCGGGACACGCTAAGTCAAAATATATTAGTACTTAAATAGATTTTATTATTCCAAATAATAGTTTTATATTTGTTATATAAGTGTGATAAATGTAAATAAATTGTTTGACGCTTTCGCGTTATAAATATTTATTATCGAAATCAGCCAAAATTATTTCTCCCAAATAAACATTAACTAATAAACTTAAATTATAAAATCAAATACGAAAAAATTGGCAAACCCAGCCGACAATAATGATTAATGAGTGAACTGATGTGCACCGCGCAGTGCAGCGAGTCTAACTATATCACCTGTGTCACTCAGTACGGGTCGAGATAACTATATCGCACTCTGTCGCGCGAGTCGCGTGGGTCACACTGGGGTGGATATACATGCGACTCTGTATATCAAACCGCTGTCTGCACAGCCTTGCAACGCCATCGGACAACGAGCCGAGCGCATAAAAATATTAATTGTATACTAAATATATGGAAAGAAAATATAGCTATAAAGTTCTAAACTACAATAGAACTCCAATATTTACAGTAGGCCATTAAACATTACGCTTGTTTGCTGAAACACGTTCGTGACACGCAATCAAAGTTTTAATTGTAAAATGTTAAACTTTAAAAATTGGTTAGTAACTTCTACAAATACATATTACTTATTAGTTAATTTGGAACAACATTTACGTAATTTAATGATTACGGTGATCACAAACTTGTTTCTACAAGCAAGCTATTCTCGGCGAACTGTCCGATAGAGTTGCGTCTTACAACTCTTTAGGCACCAAATATAGTGGCATTACCAGACCAGGCAAGTATGATATTCAATAAAAAATTAATATGTTTTAAGCATTAATTAATCTAGTGTTATACAATGTATTATACAACAACAAATTATGACGAGCGCTCACCGGACAACAATGTCAACTCCACCACATCGTACTGTTTCACCTGTGTATCATTATAACATCGTATTATTTTATAATCGCAGTCTTTTGTTTACATTACAGATACTTTCCTGTACTACGAGTACTAGATAATGAAAGTATTTACAAAAGACATGTAACAAGGGACTCAAAAGAATCCGCATTATAACAACAAGGGAAGGGGTCATCAACAGGCGAATCTTTGTACATCGTTGCAATGGAGTTACCTATTTATATAAACTTGCTTTTTAACAATTTCTATTTTTTATTTGTACTGAATTAACTGGTTTTATATGGAAAATGGGGGTTGCGCTACATTTGGGGCTCGTAATCGGTGCTAAGTAATAAAATATAACAATTTGAGTGCCGATTGCGACGCCTCCAATGATGGCGGTATTAGGGTGACGTCCCGCGACGTCACCGCCGGCGAGCGCGCGGCCTAGTAACCATACGAGTACGCGGATCCTAGCACAAAGTGAAGCACCTCGACGTTATCTAGGGGCGATATTTTAGAGCGAATAATTATTACATTTTTTTTGTGAATTTTCCACAACGATTTCATTAGAAAAAGAAAACAAAACACACACGTGGCGGAGGATTTTTGAACATTTTTATCTTAACGTAAGGGTCGGGGAGGGCTCGGAGGTCGCTAGATGCGCGGCAGCTTGGGCGCCAGCAGCGGCGCCGGCGCGGGCGGCCCCGCGGCGCCGCGGTAGTCGTAGCAGCAGCCGTGCACCTCCGCGTAGCGGTGCGGCGCGCAGTAGCTGCCGCCGCAGCGGCACCGGTGCAGCGTCGCGATGCTCAGCCGCTTGCGGCACAGCCCGCACCGCGCCCGCCGCGGGGCCGGCGCCGCGGGGGCCGGGGCCACCGCGCCGGGGGCCGGGGCCGGGGCCGGGGCCGGGGCCGCCGGGGGCGAGCGCCGGCGCGGCGTGTCGAGGCGCTCGTCGCTGAGGTGCAGGTGCTCGCGCGGCCGGTGCCGGGACAGCGCGGGCAAGATACGACTGTCAACATACAACATCATTAATAACGCTTGAATTCCATTATTATTTTCATGATACGAGTAGTATACATGCCAAAAAATAATGATTATATTATAACCAATTTTCTATGAATATATCGTTGGTGTGCCTAGATAAAACAAAAATAAAATACATCATTTTTGTCTATATTATGTTTGAAACACATAATATTAGAACGTATATTGTTGGAAAACATCTAGAATAATCTAAATTAATTTAACGTTTGTTTAGAAATCAACTCGCACCTCTGACTTTTCGAAGTCATGTACGTATTAATAGTTAATTATCACGCGCTTAAACGGTGAAGGAAAATATCGTGAGGAAACCTGCATGCCTGAGAGATTTTCTTGATGACGTGTGAAGTCTGCCAACCCTCACTAGGCCAGCGTGGTAGACTATAGCCTAATCCCTCTCATTCTGAGAAGAGACCCGTGCCCAGCAGTGGGACAATATGGGTTGATTATGTTGAAAATCAAAATATACTGGAATTTTCCTTTAGTGTTATTGTTGCACCACACACTATCGATAAAATACATTAATTGAATGTATTTAGATAATTATATGAATCTATACAATAAAATGTTAGGTTTTTATTTCGAGTATTATAGAGTTGCTCGTTCTTAACACGCGATTTAATATGGCAAACATTTTTTTTTGTTTGTCTTGTAACGTCTTGCATTTTAGGTATATTCTTTCTCTATATTGATATTAGGTTAGGCAGAGGCGTACATAATGTACACCCACAGTTCGCCTGGTATTTTTAGATCCCATGTTATAGAGAGCGAGCCTATAGCCATTAACTGAGAATTTTATAGAAAACTCAATAACACTGCTCGACCTGGGGATCGAACCCAGGACCTCTAGCGTAGCAGTCGCGCTTGGGACCACTAGACTAATGAGGCAGTCTTATTAGTCTTAGTCATATTTATATTTTATTACTATTTTATATGCAAAAGTTTGGATAGATGATATATATCAATAGCCTTTTTTATTCAAGTCGAATCTAATTCTAATGACCGCCCAGACGGAGTCGCGACCTTAAGCAAGATCTATAATGATGGAAGGATTGTGGGCGATTTTGTATGGGGTAAAAACTACTTTAGTTTACTTACTAAAGCCTTTTAAGTGAAATACGTCTCAAATTTCGTAGAGGGAGTGGCTTTTTTCCACAGTCCTTTGAAATAGAATAGAAGTCGTACCTGTTTCGTTTGAGTTTCTCGAGGTCGGAGGTGGAGGACGAGAACAGCGCGTCCGACAGCGGCGCGGCGCGGCGCGGCGGCGGCGCGCGCACGTGCAGCGACGACGCCGACTGCGAGTGCGCCCCGCGCCGGGGGCCGCCCCCGCCCCCGCAGCCCCCGCCCCCACCGCCGCCGCCCCCCGCGCCGCCCAGCGACACCCAGCCGCGTGCTGATCCGCACACCAGCGGACCTGTAGCGAATACAAAATGTTTCATTTCTGTATCATATTGTAAGACAAAAATTCTTCTCTAAATAGTATAATTAAAGTCGCCGTTATCGTCTGTCTGTTTCACCAGTATGTTCTTCAAAACACACAATGGATTTTGATATGGTTTTCACTATCATTTAGCGATTTTTTTCCGAAAAGTTTATACATATTATAGTAGAATATATTTTTTTAATAATTTCTAACGATGACATAAAAATCATATTTTTGGCTGCTCACATTGATTGCTAATGCTGGGACTTTACGAAATATATAAAATTAACGTACTACGGAATTGTATATCTAAAAAAGTCTATGATAGTATGTATTTATTTGTCTATTTCTTAAAGATAACCCACAGCAACCAATTTTGTCTTTTACTTATTAAAAAAATTAACTGTACTGTACAACTGTACGAAACCGGGGCGGGCCCCCTAGTTAATAATAATTTCATGGATAATTAACTAATTATGACTTATATTCGGGTACTAACCGTAGTCGGCCTGTATGGGCGCCAAGTTGTTGGCGGTGAGCTGCGTCTCGTCGGGCGCGAGGCGGCAGTCGTCGGCGTCGAGGCACTCCTCGAGGATGGCGGCGTCGTCGGGCGCGTCGCGGCGGCTCGCCAGCACCAGGTCCAGCTCCAGCTCCAGGTCCAGGCGCTCCGCCTCGTCCGCCGCCGCGCGCCCCGCCCCGATGCCCGGCAGCAGCGTGTAGCGGTCGGCCAGCTCGCCCACGTGCGCCACGTCGCCCACGTCTGCCACGTGCGCCACGTCGCCCACGTGCGCCACGTCGGCCAGCCCGCACTCGTAGTCGTAGCGCGTGTAGCGGCCGTCGTATAGCGGCGCGAAGCCCTCCTCTGCGTCGCTGAAGGGCGCGTATGACGCGGCGCGCTGTTTCAGGCCCTCCGAGGGACTCTCGTCTAACAAACTAGGGACGGATAGTGTTTCCTCGCTGCGAGTTTTTTGTATTTCTACTTTGTCTGTTGAGAAAAATATAATATATTAGATGCTGTAAGGAGCATCGAACCAAAAAAATTAAGTATTGTCAATTGAACATTTGTTTGTATACATTTTCGGTACAATAAATTAGATAGTGTTACAAAATTCATCCGAATATATAATAATCAATTAATCCGAAAAAATAACATAAATCCGAAAGTAACTATCTGTTTGATACGTTTTCACCCCTAAACTGCTGAACCAATTTGTATGAAATTCAATATCAGATTTTTGAAGAGTATAACCATCTCTATGGTCGGTCCTGGCGGTGGTGCGCTGCACGGAGAGCGACTCCATGCGGCGGCGCAGCTCCAGCATCTTGCCCATCGTCACGGCGTTGTCGTGCCGCGAGCCGGCCCCGGCGGCGCCCGCCCCACCGGCCCCCGCCCCGCCAGCTCCCGCTCCGCCGGCCCCCGCCCCGCTCGTGTCACTCGACCCGCCGCGCTCCACCAGCTTCGTCAGCGACGATGACGTCGACGAATCTGCACGATAAACACACTTATGTATAGTACTAAAAACCTAGAAGGAATTCAAGTTATAACAACTGTTAATAAAAAAATATAGGAGCACGAATTTTTGACATAACGAAAACTGACAATTGCCACTATTATAATAAAATAATAATAATGCTAAACACCCTGTATCTTTCACACTAAAACAATATGCATACCATCACGCCTGTATTCCCCGAAGGGTTAGGCAGAGGCGTACTAATGTACACCCACAGTTCGCCGGTATGTTTAGGTCCCATGTAATAGGGGGCGAGCCTATTGCCATTAACCGGGCACAAATCCAGACTCCGAATCCGACTGCTACTGAGAATTTCATAGAAAAACCCAATAACACTTTGCTCGACCTGGGGATCGAACCCAGGACCTCTAGCGTAGCAGTCGCGCTTGGGCCCACTAGACTAATGAGGCAGTCTAAAAAAAAATAAACAATATGCAATTAATCAATATTTTAAAAATAATATAAAAGTTCCCAAAAATAGGACAATCTGTCTGTTTTTATAATACTCAAATCTTGACAAGTAAAACAAAGCTACAAGTTCGATTTCACTACTTGTGTCTATTGAAAAACTTGGGTGTGTTAGCAATAGACAAATATATGACATAACGATGACATTATCTTTCCATTTATTGTCCCGCTGCTGGATACGGGTCTCCTCTCAGAATGAGAGGTGTTAGGCCAGAGGTCCCCAAACTTTTTTATCTTATCGACCACTTCACATGTTTTTCGGTTTTGGTTAAACCCCCTGTTTGCCTAATTTAATTTTTTTTGCAAATTCAATATACCATATACCCATTTAGATCTCTTACATTTCTATTTTTTTCCTGCTAACCTGGAAACAAAGGGTCGTTGTAGACCATTTTGGTAATCATGGGGGTTAGGCTTTTATAGTCCACCACGCTAGCCTAGTGTAGGTTGTCAGACTACAACAACCGTCGAGAAAATCTTTGAGGTGTTCAGATTTATTCATGATATTTTCCTTTACAATTTAAGCGAGTGAAAAGTCGGGAGGCTCGTGGCTTGGCCTACGATTTGGCAGTTCAATGGTGATATCACTAGAGTATCCCTGTTTATCACAACTCACTCTACTGTTAGCAAGTGTTACGGCCGAGATAAAAACAAGCGTCTGAAGTTATGTGAGTGGTTTTACCGATGTAAATTTTAATATTTTTCACGTGGGATAGACATGCTTCGGCACGAATGGGCCGGCTCGACCGGAGTGATACCACGGCCTCACAGAAAACCGGCGTTAAACAACGCTTACGTTGTGTTTCGCCGAGTGAGTGAGGTTACTGGAGGCCCAATCCTCTTTTTAAGGTCGGCAACGCACTTGCGACTCCTCTTTTGGTGTTGCGGGTGTCCATGGGCGGCGGTAATCGCTTACCATCAGGTGACCCGTCAGCTCGTTTGCCCTCCAATCCCATAAAAAAAAATATATATAAAAATTCAGCAACGGTTAACTTGAGACGCGCGTTGTAATGTCGGGGGTACTGTAAGGGTGTGTTTACATTTGTTGTGTTCGAGCGGCGAGTAGGTGCCGTCGTGGTTCTCCTTGACGCGCAGCATGTTGACGCGCTCGCCGTCGCGGAACACCAGCACCGTCACCTTGCACCCGCTGCCGCCCCATTCCACGTCGTCTCTGCAAACAACAAATGTCCAAATCAACTACGAACTTTTCGACACCCACGGTCGTCTAACAGATTTGTTAGAACCTTAGGACCTCATTGGTACAAAAAAGGTGTTATGGCATTTTAATTGGAAAGATGTTAGATTGCATTCTGAGAGTTAACATAGGCTATCTTAGAAAAGGTAGTATTTTATAAACTTATTTCCTTACTAGTTGCTGTTGTCCGCAGTTCCACTCACGTCCCAAAAAGATTAACATACTATAAGTCCAATTCTGCGGCGGCGTATCAAGATGTAACATGCACCAGATTTTAAGTTAGCAAATCTACCTCTAGCAATACATCGGTGAAAACTGCATTCAATTCCATGCAGTTCTTAGTTTTTGCGTGATGCGCATACAAAATTGTTATTTTCGCTTCTGTTGCTGTAATAAAGACCCCCCCATATTCGTTTTTCTTTAATATCTATAATGTACAGACATCGGCTTGTTACAATTTTATTATAGGTATAACAATAATAGTAATCGACAAGGAAAACAAAGAGAAGTTGTGGCGTAAATTGAGAGCAGCCTATGTCTAGCAGTGGACTATTGAGAGTCTGTTGATTTAAACCACGGAAGACTTGAAGCTCTTCATTTGTCAATATGTAAGTTATGTCCAGGTGGATAGTTACCTGTTAGTGTCGAGCAGCCTCTCGATGTCCCGCCAGGGCTCGGCGTTGGGCGGCGGCGGCAGGCGGCGCGTGGAGATGGGCCCGCCGCGCATGCCCAGCACGAGCCGCAGCCGCGCGCCGTCGCCGATGGCATGCTCGCGCAGCGACGACGAGTCCTCCAGCTCCTTCAAGTTGTACAGCAAGTGCTGCTGGGACACCGGGATACCTGCATATACATAACTCATCAAAACCCTGCATCGCTTGATTTTTTTTCCGGCGGGACGAATAAGGACAGTAGGATGAAACAGATCCAGCGATAGGTAATAGGGGAAATTATGTAGCAAGAATATGGAAGTATAACATCTTTGTCATCGCTTATCGTCCCGAGCCAATCTGCACGAGATATGTAACGACGAAACTATTTTGTGGCGCGCATGTTAGCTGTACAGGTCAATATGTCGGACGATCCATCGAGGTCGCATCGATTTATAATGTCATACATAACATAAATATGTATGCATCAATTCTCGACGGACTGATACGTCTCTCTCGATGAATGCTCCTTGTCAGTATACTTAGATTGCGTCAATAAAAGGATCCTTCTTTCGAGTTCCAACCCTGATTTTCACATTAAAAAAACAAAGATCCCTGAATGCCAGAAAAAATATTTTCATCACACAATGCACGAAACATTTACAAAAACAGATTTTCGATTGCGTCATTTGTAAAAACCTACACGTGCCTTGTACATAATAGCGGCTCAACGAATTTGGCAATGAGTTTATAAAAGTATAACATCTGATAAGTGGCATCGGCGCGTGCGACGGCTACGTGAATCATGTGGCTGGAGGACAGCCAAGCGAAAATTGTCCTGTCGCTATAGTAACCTTCATTGGAATACTTTTTTTTTGATAAAATTATGCACACCAGCTGATTCATTGGCTAGATTATTTTGATCGAAGATGTAAAGCGTGGCAGCTCAGCACAGTGTATGTTGAGGGGAAGCTTTGGTGTATTCGGTGGGACTCAAAGAGGGACTTAATCGATATTTAACAGGAAAGAACCGACGGCAACATTGTTTAGAACGTTTGGGCAATTTAAGTTGGGATTTTGGATAACTTTAAAAAATTACGATGGAAGATAGAATTATTCTATATTAAAGTTACCGATCACTGACACTCAAGATTTTACATTAACAAAAATCACGTTTTTTTATACCACTGAGATATAAGTACCACTGAGCTAAGCTTACGGTCCGCCTGATGGTAAGCAGTTACCTGATTTTCGGACCTTTACATCATCCATGATCACGGGCAGACACAGGCGGAAACTCAAATGGTTTTATTTATTTCAATATATCTAATATTCGCGTGTGTTAGAAATCAGTATCTTTCAAGAGGTCATTGTTTTTACTATTTTTTGTTATCTAATCTCAAGTTAGAACTATATACTTCCATCAATTGAAGCTGTCAAGGCTTGAAAAATTGCAGAAAATAGGAAAAATATCTAAATTTGTTCTAGAACCCACCATATCTGTGAATAATGAATAACAAATAGTAATATAACGTAGTCGTAAAATCACGTAATGAACTACGACATTGCTTGCGTCACTAGTTTGAGACACGTGCGGTTACGTCGTCGCAATAGTTCGTCACGCTGGACGGGGGGAAATAATACGGTGATACCTAAGAAATGCAGGACAAATTGTCGTAATAATATCGGTTTTTATTACTTATGATTTTATATAATGTTCAATGATTTTAAATGAGATCTTGAGGGAGGATTTAACCAGGGTGGACAGAGGCATCGAAGCTTTTACCACTAGGGTGGCAAACAAGCCACTAAGGTGGCCCGCCTGATGGTAACTGATTACTGATTAGGCTATGGACGCTTGCAACACCAGGGGTATCACTCAATTAAGGCGTAATAGTTGGGCTGGCAGCATAGGAGACATTCTGCCATGCATGACAGCGGTGATAACAAAACACCACCGGTCTCCCACACTGTCAACACAACGCTTCCTCGCGGAGCTTAGCCCATAATCACCATAGAATACGGAAGTTAGTGCACTACTGTCCTGATAATTCTATAGCTGATAATTCCATAAGTACGGTCTTTCTCTCAGAATGCGATATAGATTCGTCTCATTCTGAGTGAAAGACCAGAATATCTGCCAAGCAATACAAGAGTACTTTTCTGTATGTACTCAGTGTATTGCATAATTTTAGGCCTGTACGTCGTATTGTAAGGCCAGCTTTATTCTCAGATCACTGAACAAACATCAACTCAGGTGCCTACATGAAAACAAATATTATTTTCGCATCGGCAGCCATTAAACCGATTCCACACAAATTCTGAATGCGTACAGCAATAAATCAATCGCGATAAAACGATATGAGTGTGGGCTACGCGCATAACATATCTCAGGCCGATCGTTCTGGCACGACATCAAACGTCGTAACGTAATGTAAACCTCGTTGACCTGCGCGTAAAAAAACCGACAATATGACCACACCTTTATACCTTAAAATAAAAACAGCTGTTTAAGTAAACTTATGAATACTTGTAATTAAACTGTAAAATGCGTCTAAGCGACTTGCGAGGGGTAAGAGGTGTCGATCGCCCGGTCATTGGTTTGAAGTGGAGGGCTAATGCCTTCTAGTCCGGACGATGCCCCGAAACCGACTCTTCGCACCCCTTGACGATCTATGTAGTTATGTCATACCCTTTATGAGCATGAGGGAGCTCAGTGCTCTCTATCCACTCAACATCGAGTCCAGCAAGCAATCCCAACAGCGTTAACCCGTCAAGTAATAAATTACAGGCACAGTGCAGGAGCTATTGAATGGGCGACGACAGGATGTGTGAAGTGAGAGATAGGTATAAGCGTTCCTCATCGAGAATTGGTGGTCTTTATCCGGGTACCTTCAATCGCGGGGTACAGCTCAGCGCCCCCTTTAGCTTGGCACCTTATGCCACACTTGGCCCTCGAAAGGCAATACAGTAGCCTTAGCACGAACAACTTGCGAAAAAGTATTCGTATCGTCACGATAGAGGCGCTGGTCCAAATCTCATACAAATTGGTCTCCATGACGATGCTAAGGCTACTGTAGCCTTAGCACGAACAACTTGCGAAAAAGTATTCGTATCGTCACGATAGAGGCGCTGGTCCATATCTCATACAAATTGGTCTCCATGACGATACGAATACTTTTTCGCAAGTTGTTCGTGCTAAGGCTACTGAACAGTAGCCTTAGCATCGTCATGGAGACCAATTTGTATGAGATTTGGACCAGCGCTTTTATCGTGACGATACGAATACTTTTTCGCAAGTTGTTCGTGCTAAGGCTACTGAACAGTAGCCTTAGCACGAACAACTTGCGAAAAAGTATTCGTATCGTCACGTCTGGAAATCGCGATTTTCGGACGCGGCATTTTTTTGGCAAAACATAGATATAAAACTAAATATTGTTTGCGGAGAAATATGACCGCTTTTCGAAGTTCCTTGAGAAAAAAGACAATTAGATTATTGTTTTGAAAACTTTGCATCATAACATTGGGGCCAGTGTGTGAATAACACAATTTTGTGTCATAAGAATTGAGACCTAGAAAGATATAGATTTCTGAACCCTGTTTTCAGAAATAGAAAATATTTATAAAATCGTATGGAGTGTTAGGTGTACACAAGCATGAGATATTCACTATTGTTTGCAATATTATTCTTCGTTTCTAATTTACTCTTAGATATAGCTTATGTGGAGTTCACCTCCTACGAGTTTGATGTTAATTGAGATAAACATTTAAGATGTACAAAATCTCCTCTATCTTATCACAAATCAGAGATAAATCAGTGTCCTTGATATTATTAATGGAAGTTTAATTATTTTGCGAAAATACCTAGTTTGGATTATGTTACACTTTAGCGGGATTTAATTGATATCTAGATAATTTGGGGCCTGTATAGGGGGCGATAATTTCTATGGCTAATAGGTTTCTTTCTCTTAGGCTTGGACTATGGACTGGTATGTACAGAAAGAAAATGTCTGTCTGATTCATCAATCCAAATCACTTTCGCTTTTTTATGACGTAAGCAACCATTTAGACAAAATTAAAGGAAATTCCCACGGCATGATAAAGCAATCATTTTCATATGAGACAGTTAGCAAATGTATAATTTAAATAAGTACACTTGACGTGAAGATTTGGACATCATTGTGTAATGTGTAAGTGATGATAATTTTTACAATGAGATAAGTGGATTGTTAAGATATGTATACATTAGAGCATATTCTTGTAACAGAACATCGAAGCCAATCTAATGTCCTTTCACGAAACGAACATTGTGCACGACATTTGTCGTTTTGTTACAAGGGGATTTTACAAATCAACATGCAATTTTGTGTAAAAACAAGTTTATAGGTACAGAAGTACACACAGCTACACATTAAATTTCCAGTGTAACCTGACCTTGCATTTAGGCTTTGCATACAAGTTGAGGTCAGCATAAAGTGGTAGATAGTTAATAGTTAGATGTGTAGCGGTGCGTACTCTGCGGCTAGAAGTGTGATGCAGAAAATACAAAATGGGAAGGAAGTGGAACACATTGTCTAATTTGAAGGAATGGTACGGGGATATGCTGTTATGTGTACTAACCTTAAGAGCACACACTTGGCTATTATTGGACACAATCAAGTAGTACATTCCATAGATAATGTTACATATTCATTTGAACACACTATGTTATATGTATATCACTTATGGAAATTTTGCATGTTTTACTGCAAGATTACTTTTAATTGTCATGTTTATTTACATTAACAAAAAAGTTTGTCACATTTCTTGCATTTGCAGTGATAATATGCTTGTTTGCTGATTGGTGTGGACATCTTTATTCATTAATGACACATGGTGACAAAATGAAAATCTCATGAGTCAGAATCTACACAATATAATATGAATGTCCTTCTTACAAAGGAGGAAGCCACAGATTATAAAGACATTTCATTGACACTGATAAAACAATTGTGTTTCAACTTTTTTCCTCACAAGGTGAAATTAAGTCACTGTCCATTTCACACAATTGTCCATGTTGAACATGTTTATCATTATAATTATTTAACTGTATAAAATGACAGTCAGACACTTATAATACAAATTCCAAGAAAATACCCTACCCCAATAAAAAGAACACAGGAAATAAATTTTCAAAGGTGAAGATTTTAGCACAAATGTAATTGAGCCAAGTGCTTATTCTGCAGCCATTCTATGTTCTCATAGAATCTCAGCAAAATTATGAAATTTAAGCTAAAGCCACCCTCCTGAAAAGATATTATTAACTGTGTTATTTTTATAAACAGTTTTAGAAATAACTGGTCTTAAACATTGGTGATTTTGTAGCACTCAGCCAAGAGGAATTAACATAGTGAGTCTTCACTAAGTGACGGGTAGATTTAGGCTGTGTATGATGAAATTTGAATGTTTTTGTAAGTTACAGTAATAAGTACCAGATTGTTTACAACTCAGTTGAGTCACACTACTTGAAATGTAATTAACAGGTAAGTTGTATTTTATTATTCTAATATGGCATACTTAGCAGGATGAATCACAGAGTACTGCTAGTTTCTTAACATATTTAATGAATTGCACAAAACCTAGTATCATTTTGAAAGGCTATTGATTCAAATTTAAATACCCTGTATCCCAAATATACTTATATATTTTTAATTAAGTACTACTTATTGGCCTTTATGTATTTTTTAAGTAATTGTTAAAAGATCAATTTTTCATTTTAAGTAAATAAAATTTAATTTTATCGATATATTCAACTCAAGTCATAATGATTCAAAAACAATGAAAAGTGGTTGCACCAAGTAAGACTTTGAAAAGTGGTCATAACTTATGTTGTCTCTTTTCTATAAATAATACAGTAAATACAATGATTCTTAATTACTGTAAAGAACACAAATGATTGATAATAGAATATCAATTATATTACTGTGTAAATATACCCATGAGTGTATGCATGTATATAATAAAGTGCAATGATAAAATATACCTATTCAGGAAAAAAAAACAGCTGGAGAAAGATGTCCACAAAAGATTTTTTAGTGCTCCTGTAGCTGAAAAGATTCTAGATCTATTGTTATTCATTAACAATACTTAAGTTGGACAAACTTTCCATGTCATGTTTCATGAAAATGCAAAATGTGGAAGCATAGCTTGGTGGACCTTTGTCATAATTGTATAGTCATAGATGCCATAGAATATAAGTAATGCAGAAGCCATAGTAATCTGTAGGGAAAAATAGCTCAATGTCACTTTTTTATTATGATGTGTCCATAACCTGCCCCAATAACATTTTTTTGTGTGTCATTTTGGTATTCTGCCAGACTGGGTTCTACTAATAATAAAGAAAGTCTTTAAAATGTAACAAAAATAATCTAGAATAGTCTTTTTAACTTATGTATGCAAGGAAATCTTTAATACAGGTTTGTTTGACATTTGATGGCTAAAATGAGTGTCCAACACAGACCAAAAGGTTATTCACATTGTGTATGTACACAAGTATTGTGTGGCTACACACTGGAGTCAACACATCTACACTATCTACATACAACATTGTTTACACTGACACTGGACTTAGCTCAACAATACTTTAATTAAATTACTCATAATTTTTCCAACCTTCTTCCTTGAGTGATATATGTTGTCTACTGTGTACAGTGGTTTCTCATTACCCAGGATAGGTTATCAGCGACGGATCGTCATTTGCGACGCACCAACATCACGACATCCTTTGTCGAGCGTGCATGACGCACGATCAAGCCTACTCTGTCAAATAACACACAGTTGTGTAATACACAATCATACATACGACTCACCTTCGACCCTGAATATCTTCGACTTAATGGCAAAAATGGTGTCCGTCGGCAGCACGGTCATTTCAAATGCGGTTCCAGTGAGGGTCTCCACAAGAACCTCCATCGTTGGCTGACTGGGTCCATCATCCTGGAAACCTTTGGATCTATTCGACAGTCTTTCTGGGCATCCATGTTGTGACATTTCACACGCGATACACAACAATTGACTATCTGCACAACATCGCAATTCACAGAAATGTTTTTAGAAAAGTTAAAAAGGACACGGAGCACTGGGGACAATCACACGATGACGGAGTAAAGTTATGATCACTACTACGGACAGACATCGAACATAGTTGCAATTATTGTATGAATTACGCGAACTCGGAAAACAAAGGAATTTTTTACTAATCTATTATTATTTTGCAACAAAAATAATATTACAGTGAAATAAATTCTTCGTGACAGACGATTATTTTTTTTCTGTTGATTGATGGTGAATGGAATGAATGAGTCATTTGCCTGTTCGGAACGTGGAACTTTACATTGTCAATGGTTAATTTATTTTTCTTTTCCCAGAAAAAAAAATAATATTGATGGCACTCTAGCCAGTATTTTTATAGGCATCTAAAAAACTATAAAGTTTAAAAGTCGATAAGTATGTACCTCATTTTCCTGGTACCACAATAATAACGAATTTGTTTGTATTGTTATTTTCATGGGAAATATTTTTATTCTGGTAACATCATAAATTGAATAGGAAATCGTTCAATGTCATCTTTGACCGAGTCACTTGTCTATGCTTTAAATTTCTTTTCCATCCTTTTCTGTTCACAGATTCGGAGGTTAGAAACATGGTGCGTAAACTTTTTGAAATAAATATGAACAAAATAGTGCAATCAGCTAATAAGCAATCAAAATATTAAGATAAAGACGAGTGTTACAAATCAGAATGATTGAATCAATGTGTTCGAATTAGGGTTTGTCTAAAAAAGGACGCGTCACGTTTGTCCGGTCGAGCATGTGGCTTCAACAGCGTACAATTTTTCTTTTCAGACTCGTAAACGCCGTAATGGAGGACGGGCTAAGCACGGCCGTGGCCACGTGAAGGCAGTGAGGTGCACCAACTGCGCAAGATGTGTCCCAAAGGACAAGGCTATCAAGAAATTCGTAATTAGGAATATTGTCGAAGCGGCCGCCGTCAGAGACATCAATGAAGCCTCCGTTTATGCATGTAAGAACAATATCTCCAATTAGTTACATTATCATAAGTGTTCCGTGCTCCTCTTTGAATGCTTCAGTGATAATCAACAAAACAACTTTAATAACCTATATCTTAATGGACCTGCAATTACTGAACATGGAATCCATAAATCATCGCAGTGTGCCTCCTTCTAGCCTTGAGAATTGACGAAGTATGATCCAACCAATGTATCAGGAGATATTGGATCTTTCCAAACCTATCACATAGTCTCTGCTCTAACCAGCACACCCATTTGAAAAGATAAGATATCCTAGAGTCCACAGGACAAGCCTTTTACAAAGAGGCACATATTACTAATAAATATATGTTGTGGCCTTAAATACTAAGCACCTATTTCTGATCCAATTCTTCAGCACTGTAATAAAAACTTGTCTCTATTTATCCAGCATTCCAGCTCCCCAAGCTGTATGCAAAGCTCCACTACTGCGTCTCCTGCGCCATCCACAGCAAAGTTGTGCGCAACAGGTCTAAGAAGGACAGGAGGATCCGTACGCCACCCAAGAGCAACTTCCCCAGGGACATGCAGCGCCCACAGAATGTGCAAAGGAAGTGAAGTGATCAACAATAAAATTTAAGAAAACCCGTGCAAAGTTTTATTTTTATGCTGTACCTATCCAAAATTAGTCCACTTTTGATAAATATCATTCTTCCTATATGTATGTACTAATTTAATAATACTATGCTTCAGACAAAATAACTGCACATCTGTAGCTACAACTATTCCACACAGGTATGCAGGCAAATTTATTGCATTGAATTTATACAATGTTTGTTTTAATACTAATCTATAGAAATATGTAACGACAATTAAAGTGAATCCAAAATAATTACAACTCTCAACTAACTTAACACACCAACATTCTATACTTAATTTATTGCCAATCTGTACTTCATACCATTCACTGTACCATAGGGATGGCACTTATTCTCGGACTATCGGAAAATCATTAAATCTGGGAAATCTAAAACAAAAAACGTATGTGCTGGGTAGTAGTGCTCGGGTTTCTGTTTGCGATCACGTTACGTACAATACAAGCATATTTCATTTTTATGATCGGCACTTATTTTAGCTTGTAGCCTGTAAGTCGTGTATGTTTAGACGACTAAGCGGCTGTACAACAAAGGAGTTGACCTGAAATATCACTATAAATACCTAAATACATACACACTCATGCTTTTTATCCACAGGGGAGGGCGAAACTACAGAAAGCCACTTGCTACTTAAGTACGATTCTGGCATAGGTACCTAGTCTTTGTCCATCATTCATACACCTGACACGATTATTCATACAACATGCATGCTTATCACGCCTTTTTCCCAGTAGGCTGTAGGCAGAAACTCTAAAACAACTGTTCCATACTTCCTTTGCTTCATCCACGTTCATACATTCAGAACTACCGGTTGAGATACAACCATTTAATAATTTATTATTGATAAAAATTCACAAAAATCAACTTTATTTTTATTACATAATTATATTAAATTAAAATCTTAAATTACGTCTCATAGTCATCATCTTCCCGCTTCCGCTTTTGGGCGCCTTGTTCGTCCAGCTCCATTTTCACAGACGTGTGTGCTGACGGGCCCGCGGTCACCCTGACAGCAGGCTTGGCTACGACCTAAAACCAGAAGAACAATGTATTAGATAAAAGGGAATTGTACTTAATCATATGTATTGGTAATTAGTCTACTTCTTTTTATCGTGTAAATAATTAACAATTTCTGAGTCATTTGAGGCCACCTGAATGGCGTCAGGTGTGGCCGCGCAGAGATCGCCCCTTGTGCAATTGTTCGGGCATAAAGGACACATCAGCAGGTGTGGCATAGATTGCTCTGGGTCTACTGGTCACTAGCACGGCTGTGCTGTGCTGCTTACATGAGTATTTGGGTTTGATTCCCATGTTAACAAGTGTTGTTGGATTTTTCTATTTAGAAATTCTCAGTAGCAATTTGGATTATTGACTTGTGCTTGCGCAAGTAATTGTAATAGACTCGCCTAATAAACGGGATGTAAAACATACAGGAGAACTGGGCATAAGTACACTTCTGCAGGAATATGACGACAGGTTTGGCATAGCGGCTGAGCAATCAGCTTCTGCGCCACATGTTGAGTTTGATTGCTTTGTGTTGGGTTTGATCCCCACATAAAGCAAATATTTAAAACACAATGACTAATATTTCTATCTGGTATATACAGTGCAACTTTATCTGTACCACATGAAGTGTGAACATGAAGAAAAGGATCTGGAATCAATGGCAATAGCTATTGATGAGTTACATGATATTTATTTGTGTACAAATAAATATTATTACTTTTAATACTAGATGGTGTCACATCAGCATCTCATAAATGATGTGTTATCAGAATAAATGTTCAAATAAACTCAGTCCAAATAATAATATAATCGCTGCAATGCCTTTAGCTATTCCTGTGTCTGTCTTATTTTCTAAATAGGTGAGTATCTTCAATTTTATAAAGTACTAGCTGTTCCTGGTATGCATCACAATGTCACTATTATCTTTTTTTGTCACAACCATTCCCAGGCACACACACTACTCTTCAAAGTTGCATCAAAATAGGATGAATAGTTATGCAATGCATAGAGGAAACAAACATTCATTTTTATTTATATAGATTACCTTAGTACCAGATGTGAACTTGAGAACAGGTTTAGGAACAACAGTAGGTTTGGCACCGGCCACATTAACTATGGCTCCAGGAGGTCTTTTTACAACCACATTCTGGGTAGGAGGTGGTTTGGGTGTGGTAACAGTCTTGAGAGATGGTATTGCAGAGATTGTAGGCTTGGGTGCTGCTTTCTTGAGGGCTGGCTTCAAACGATAGTTGCAGGCAGATAGGCAATAACTGTAATTGAAAAAAAAAAGATTATTAACAAAGTGAAAGTAAATAATCATAATAAAAACAATAAAGTCGACATAATATTCTATTGCATTGCAATCTAACAGATATCCAGAATACAATCTTTCAAATACCACAATATAAAAATCGATTTCTCCCATCTTGGAGCAATGTGCGTATTAGCTGCCTAATAATACTATTGTTACACAAATATCACAGGATGTGCCTGCATATCACTGGGAGATAGGATTGCCAACTATCAAAAGATCCAACCTGGAAGCATTTTAATAAATGGGGGAGGAGTTTTGAAACAAAATCTCAATATTTGTGAACCTTATTGTTAAATATAATTTTACATTGCTCTCATTTAAATTTAGAAAAATACTGGATAAATTATTGCATTCCAGGAACTTGGGAGGTTTACCATTATTACCAGTCCCTCAGAATGACTGGGAGACTCTGGTTGGGGACCCTACTAGGGGAACAAATAAACTGTCAAATTTCTTACCGATCTGGCGGCAGCCGAAGGCCACAGTGAGGCTTGATCATCGGCAGAGGATTCACATTCTTCACCCGTGAGATTTCCAGCAGCACCTCTCTAGGCGGAGGGCTGGTGAACGACTTGTCAAGCTGCATCTGAACCGCAAGCCTAACGTCATCCAAGTCTATCGTCTTTTTCTTCGCATGGGTCGCAAACACCCGCGCATCGTCCAACACTGATGTCACGTACCGGTAAGTGAACTCTAGCAGCTGGTTTACGACCCGTGGCTCGTAATCCGTGATGCCTACCTCTTTCATGATCGACATGATAACTTGAGCGTCCTTAGGAACATGTTTTGCTTGGACATTCACTTTAGATTTGTCTTTCTCCGACATTTTGGCGGTTTTGATTTCAGATATAAGCTAAGTTAATACCAAGACCTGCAATTACGGGTTTGGTCTCGTGTAGATGATGAATCTAATGTCTATTTGTTTTTATTTTCGTCGTTTCAATGATTGATCGCGTCTATTTTCAGTTTTCCCCACTTGTTTGCTTTGCTTTCACGACATTTGTCACTAGGAATGGGCAAAAAATATCGATATATAAATAGTCGATATTTTTAATCCATTTAAATATAGATATTCAATCTTTAATTTGAAGTACCGAATTCATATTAAGTTCGCAGTTCGTTCGTAGTTGAACGCACTTGAATCTTACATCTTTGTGTTACGATATCCGACTACGCGGATAAAAAAAAAAATATGTTGCACATTATCATCCTACTACCGCTTCTATGTATGCTCTTATAGAATACAAATATCTTTGTGTATTACTAGTGTTTTTTATGGGATAGGAGGGCAAACGACCAGACGGATCGCCTGATGGTAAACGATCACCGCCGCCCATGGACACCCGCAACACCAGAGGAGTCACGAGTGCGCTGCCGACCTTTTAAAAGGGGATTGGGCCTCCGGTAACCTCACTCACTCGGCGAAACACAACGCAAGCGATGTTTAACGCCGGTCTACTGTGAGGCCGTGGTATCACTTCGGTCGAGCCGGCCCATTCGTGCCGAAGCATAAGCATGGCTCTCCCACGTGAAGAATATTAGAATACTATGTTCTTGTGTTAAGTGAATTGTAATAATATAATATAATTTTTAATGAGAATGGAGATAAATCTAACCCATATCAAATTCAATACTTTTTAGCGAAACTGGCATTTAGATGACTTTTTTGATACGCACATGTACCTCGAGCATCTTTTGAATTTTTTTTTTTTTACGAAATATCGATATTTTTCAGTCACGATTATCAATTCTCTTTTATCAATATCAAATCAATAGATATCGATATATTTTATTCATTTGCCCATCCCTACTTGTAACAGACCACAGACAAACAAAATTAACACTTGGAAAGCGCGGGAAACTTTTAATTTAGCGGACGCGATTTTTTTGGCTCTTTTCTTTTTATTTGTTAATTCGTAATTAATAAGGTCAATTGAGTTATATATTTATGATATATTAGTAATTAGTAATATTGTTTATATTTATTAGTGTTTAGTCTCGTCTTTCGGTAAGTTTTCTTTTATTTGTATTCTATAGGTGGTGGTCATGAACGACCCGCCTGATCCGGAGGGCTTTGTCCCTCCGGCAGGCAACTTTATCACAGTTAATACTGATAATACTAATATTTCTATTGTTTCGAATGAGTCGGGTATGGATACGGATGGATCTACATCTGCCCGTTCCTTGAAACGCAGCCGTTTGCACGTTTGTAAGCACTGCAATAAGAGGCGACGTGAGTCACGAAAAGACGCCGAAATAAATTATAATATGAATATGTCTCAATCCAATTATGAAATAGTTTCAAAAATCATTACAGATACTCGCAAACTCTTTAAAAGGAAAAAATATGAAGGGTGGCAAAAATTTTGTTCATCTATTTCACCAAACACTCACCCCACAATTCTATGGCGTAATATTAAAAGATTTAGGTCAGTCTATAACAACACCTCTTGTTCTCTTATGTCCGAGCCTTTAGCAAACGACTTTTTAGATAAATTAGCCCCTGCGTGGGTTCCCCAGCCCCTTTATTTACAATTACCCCCGGTAATTGATAATACGATCACTGACAATGGTAACTATTCTAGTTTGAGCCAGCCTTTTTCACTCCCCGAGCTGAAAGGCGTTATACTCAATACTGTTGATACTGCTCCTGGTATTGACGGTATTCCATATTCCCTCTTTGCAAATCTAAGTGATAACGTCCTTATTTACTATTTAGATTTGATTAATTCTATAATGAAATCCGGTAATATCCCACATGAATGGAAACGCCAAGTAGTATTGCCAATTCTAAAACCGAATAAATTACCATCGGATGTATCGTCGTACCGTCCTATTGTGTTATCCTCTATTTTGATAAAATTAGCGGAACACCTAATTAAAAATCGACTTGAATGGTATGTTGAAAGCAAAGGCCTTTTAGCATCTTCTCAATACGGCTTTAGGAAAGGCAAAAGTACGATTGATTGTTTGAGTATTTTTACTGCTGATATCCGGTTATCCTTTTCTTGTAATCATTCCACAGTAGCAGTATTTTTGGATGTTAATTCCGCCTATGATAATGTTATATTAACAGTTTTATATAATAAATTACAAGCTCTAAAAGTTCCGATCATTCTTTCTAAATTTATTTTAAATATTTTATCCGAACGGTCGGTATTATTGTCAGTGGCTGACCATCAAATGTCGCGACTCGTATGGCGGGGCCTCCCACAGGGTTCAGTGCTGAGTCCTCTATTGTACAACATATATACATATGATTTAGATACTTCATTTAGTAACGATATTAAGGTATTGCAGTATGCTGATGATTTATTATTATATCATTCAAGTGACTCGGTTGAACATGCCTGCACAGTTCTTTCTTCGGCTTTGACTTCTCTATCATCATGGTTGCATTTAAATGGCTTAGATTTATCTACGTCTAAGAGTTCAGCAGTTTTATTCACCCGTAAAAGAATTGCTCCCTTTATTAATATTTTGTGTAATGACATCCCTATCCCAGTTAATGATAATTTTAAATATTTGGGAATTATCCTTGATTCTAAATTGAGTGGAGTACCTCACTGCGACTATGTTATTAACAAATGTGAAAGACAATTAAATATACTCAGATGCCTGTCCGGTGTGTGGTGGGGTGCTCACCCATCCTCTTTAAAACTCATATACAATGCCATAATAAGAAGCATTCTTGACTATGCTATATTTCTTCTTGAACCTGGCAGTATTATGGCTCTCCAAAAATTAGACCGCATTCAGTCAAAAGCTCTACGTATTATTTCAGGTGCCATGAAATCTAGTCCCATAAACGCTCTCCAAGTAGAGTGCGTTGAAGCTCCCTTATATCTAAGAAGGCAATTTCTATCAGACAAATATCTTTTTAAAGTCATTCAGTTTACTAATCACCCTCTTATTTCAATATTACAATCTCTCCTCTCACAAATTCATACATCCAATTACTGGGCACATAAAACTGCTCCATGTTTAGTCACAAGTTATCAAAAATTCCTTTCTTTATCCTCTCCCACCCATCGTTCCAACAGGCTCCCTTTATTCAGCTGTAACTATGACAGTTTATTATTTTCTCCCAACATTATATATGACCTAATTGATAAATCGGACACTAATGCCAACACCACTCTTAGAGTAATCCTGTCAGAAAAGTTTGAAGGATATCATCACATTTTCACAGATGCGTCGAAACGTACCCCAACAGGTTGTGTTGGAGTAGGTGTCTATCACTCTCAATATAATATTGTCCAAAAAATCAAACTTCCTCCAGAGTCTTCGGTTTTCACTGGTGAATGTTACGGCCTTCTCAAAGCCGTAGAATATGTTAATTTAGTTAAACTTAAAAAAGCTATTATTTTTACAGACTCTCTCAGCGCTCTTCAAGCTTTTCATAAATTCCCATTTAAATTAAATTGTCAAAATCCCGTTATTTTTGGCATTAGAGACTTTACATTTAGTAGTATTTCAAAAGGTTATTCTTTACAATTTGCTTGGATTCCAGCTCACATTGGAATCCATGGTAATGAAGTAGCTGACAAACTCGCCAGTGATGCAGTGCAGTGTGGAGACATGCATCCTTATAAAAATTTCTGCTGCGATATCATAGCTTTACCAAAGTCTTTCCTTCGAGATTCATGGAGGGAAGCTTGGGAGTCAAGTAAACTCACAAAAGGCCGTTATTTTTCGTTGATTCAACCCGATGTCCCAGTGAAGCCATGGTTTTCCAAAACTAATATTGGAAAAGCATCTACTTCCATATTAATAAGAATGAGACTGGGACATGTTTGTTCCCCAGCCCACCTTGCCAGGCTTCACATTGTGGCTAGCTCATTGTGTTCGTGTGGATTTGAGGTGGGGGATGTTAATCATATTCTGTTTTCCTGCCCTCTTTTTGATCACTCTTCCTTTTTTAATGATCTAGTATCCCTTGATATTCCTTTCCCTACGTCTATTCTTTCTCTCCTATGCTCAAATAATCTTTCAGTGTATAAATGTATAGCTTCATTTATTTTCCATAATAATATTAAACTGTAAATAATTTATTGGTATCCTCATCACTTACACAATAATTTACAAACAAAAACTACAATGTAGTTTTTGTTTGTAAATTATTGTGTAAGTACGTATTCATAAATCCATATTTTACTTAAATATTCCCAAAACTCTCCTGACCTGTACAAATTCCGTTTTTCCTAATTCCTTTTAATATTTCGTTTCCCTACCTTTATCAAAAAATTACCATTCTTACTTGTCATTGGCTAAATGCACAAACCGTGCGGAGCCAGAATTAAAAAAAAAAAAAAAATTAACACTTTGACACTTCTGAACTGATTCTGAACGATATTTTTTATTTTGCCGTGTTGAAGTTGATGTTTTCTTTTCTAAATAATTCTGCGCCACTGATTTTCAAGAGTAATATGGATATTACTGTTCTTAGCTAACAATCATCAAAACTGACCAAAACAACCCTAACAACGAAAATTTTATGACAAGTATTTCTAAACGATATATTAATATTGTTGCCAAATTATTATACTATCTACTAAAATAGCAGTACTGGTGTTCCATGATCTATTAAAAAACTTTTGATATTCAGTTCGTTTTCTCCAATCAAATTACTAAACGAATTATGCAAGTTTTTCAGTTAACTTTTAACGATATATTCTAACAATAATAATATCATACCTAAAGATGTTCTTTGTTCTTAATTTACTACCTAAAAATATAATATCAAGCGATATTTTGACAGGCTCCAGTCCAGGTTTTTGTTAAACACTTCTCGCTCGGATATTTTTAGGGGTAAAGTATCTTTCCTATTACCAGCTTTTTATTACTTTTGCTCTCGTGGTGTAGTCACCTTATTGTCGTTGCAAGCCAATTTTATATAAAAATCCATGATATTGCAGTGCAATATTGCATCACAATACAGTGGTATTTTTCTAAGTCACTGAACTCGGTGTCTTTATTTAATTCAACAAACCGCGGAAGGGCCCCGGGGCATAATATTAAAAACAATAATTTTTCACCTATCACTGTAACCGTATTCGGGATGTTGTGATTTGTTACTTAACGTTGATACTGACTCGCTTTTCAATAATCATGTGAACAATTATAAAGTTAAAAATTAAACACACTGTATATAATAACCATTTCGATTTATTCAGTTAAAATATGAAATAACTTACGTGTACAGTAAAAATAAGTTGTTTTAGATAGTCATTGAAGTGTTAACTCAAGTATGTATATCGCTAGAAGCCGCGCGGCTTGCGTTCAACATTGCGACTACCATAACACCTTGTTTACCAAGTGTACTAAAATACATTCTAATGATTATATTATTGTAATTTGTATTAGGTTCATTAACATATAAATGGACAATTTGGACGTACAGTTGTGGTTTCTCTTTTATTTACTATAGTGATAAACAGAATGTCCTAAGGTTACATAGAATGTTCTCTTCACTTTCGTTCCATACGTATTAATATATACAGATTTAATACTAGACCTAAAACATTAAATATTATTGTATACTCTCGCAATTTATTATAATTTTATATTTTTGTTTTTTACAATACTAGCATCATGTTATGCTCTTTAGGTCATGATATTGTCTATATACAACCTTTTCAGACATGATAATAAGTTGTTATTTCCTAGAAATATATATGTTTAATATACAGTGTAAAAAACACTATGGAATGCAATTATTTATGTCGCTGAATACAATTGCTCGAATGGAAACCGAACAGTAGTCACAGATCTTAGACAAAAGCTTTATTTTTTTCATCCAAGTAGTTCTTCAGGATTTCTCACTAAAAGCGATGAATATATTTATTGTATTTTACTCTTAATATGCATGTGTATTACCTATAACCACCTATAACGTTATGGAACAAAAGTAAAGTAACATTGCAAACATACGAGCGATCAATTCATCATTTTCATGAAAAGTCTTGTCGAAAATAAAATCTATTGTGTCGTCCGTGATATGTTTAGACCCGAAATCATTAAAATAATATGAACGTTGATGTCTGATCGCTCACAAAGGCGAATAGAAAATGATCAATTATTGCTTTCATAATAATATTATCAACCGTTATACAAAATGATGCGCGCATCACAAACATGTTGTCGTCCAGCTTTTAGTTCTATAGCGAATAAATTGTGCTATTTGCTGAAACCATCCGTTAGACTATCATCATTCTTTATTATCCTTATTCATTATTATATCACCTAGTGAGGTTTCAAACAATAACCTACGAATCCCTCACACGTTAAGCCTTTGACGAAGAGCCAAAAAAAAGACTTCATGTTGGCGTCTTAAAAATGAAATTCTGTAGGTACTATTGAAACCCTAAATGTAGAAGAGACCAGAACTATTTTACGAGTTTATCATTAAATCCTAACGAGATTGTTTCTACAAAAGCGAGCCATCTGGCAAGTATAAGTATTCAACATATTTGTTCACTTATATTAACTACTTCCCGCGAATTGGGATTTAACAACCTCAATATAATGCCGGCACGACCGACTGTGTATTTGTAAATTGTGATCAATAACTATTTCTATGAGAACTCGATGTCTATTACGTATTATGATTTCAGTTCTCTTCAGCAACGTGTGAGGTGACCTAAAAGAGACTAATTAGGTAGAAATGTTCTTAATGATCTACTCTCGTACACTCAATACAATATTATCAACAACGTAACTCCTACTTACGAAAAACTATGAACATCACAAAATCCCGAGTAACTATTAAACGATGTGTATGGCTAAGAAACAAATTATAATACACGTTCATGAATCACTCATTATTTATTTCACGATTGCAAATTCTTACAAAATTCACTAGTACTCGAGTACCTACCTATGGCAAAAAGGTTGTGAATGGCACTGTACTTATAATTCGTTTAGAAATTCTTTAAGTTATTGGCAAATTGGGATATAAAAAGAAATTTGCAATAGTGATCAATTAACTCATAATTAAAATTACTAAATTAAAAATTATAATTACAAAATAAAGTAAACATAATATTTTACAATAAAACAGTATAAGCTCAACTTTTATATTTATTATTAAATTACGAATAAATTCATACAGCATTATCATTATAAATTAAAAACAAAAAGTTCATAGTTAAAATATTGCATCATAAACAGGGAATCACTTAGGTCATTTATTCATTAATGTATTTTATTACAAAAATATTCAAACATATCAAAGTCAGTCCATACGCTGTAAATCACCAACTTTATTTAGCAGCAATTCGCAAAAGGCACTCCTTAATGCAAATTAATTGTCGAAAGTCGTGAGACACGGGTGGGGTGTGTAGGAACCGATCATTAAAATGTTGAGCTTATTTTAAAAGCGTCCCATATTGGTAAATTAAAATTACAGCTTATCTACTATATATATCATAAGAAACAGGAAGAAACTACAAATAGACAAGTCATAACGGTATGTAAAATAATACAAACAAACCAGTACATAATAGAGTACAAATTTACTTCAGCTACGCTACGGGTTATTCTCTGTTATGCTGCCTAATTTTATAATCGTAGTGTCTGAAACATTCACTCTCCGTACACAAGAAAATGAACGAGTCAAATTACTTTCTCTATACTTTGCACTTGATTTCATTCCGTCGAGTATTGCACATAACATTTCCACGATAAATATATACATCAGTTAGTTATTGTATGTATAACATGTTAATCGATCACTTGTAGCCTCGATCCCGCCGGGACGGCTACACCGTGAGTAGCCGTCGTATCGTACGCAACACGTGTCGGTATTATGCGTTGAAAATTGTTCATGCACTGTGTTCGTAGATTAGATATCGGCGGTCAGCTCTGCTGAAACCTGGAACAAATAAAAAAACTTAAATTAAGTGATTTTATTTGTTTATATAAATTATGTTTGGTAGAATTTTTAAATGTTACGCTGACAGTACAAAATTCATAAAAAGGTAGGCATTTTGAACATTCATGCGCTAAATAAATAAAAAAGCAGATGCTTGAATATTTTGTTCAAAATAAAATGGAATGGTAGGTAATTAATAATTTAATAAAAAACTACTCTCACATTTTTTTATAAAATTGTGAGAAATTTAGATTAGAAAAGCAAAGGAAACTAGATTTTAAATTTAGTTTCTTTTGCCAGAATCATTAAATTATGATACATTTTAGGGGAAAATTGAATTTGTGGAAATTGTGATGTGTGGGTAAACGGATATAATAGGTAATAACATTTTAAACTAGATAGAAATATAGTAAATCTCACTAAGTATTAAGTAATTAGTATTACATTATTAAAATTTGAACTAAGGATTACTATCAATGCGTGATCATGATTAAAGAAGCCCTTTGCTTCTTTAATCATGACAGCGACAGCGACAGCGACCCTCGATCAATAATACAACTAGATACATAAAGCCCACGAACTAAAACAGAACTGAAAATAAAAAAATGATCTATAACTTTCATGTAATTTATTCCTTATAATGTACAAAATATAGAGGTCAGATTTGTTTGAGTTGACAATCGACGTTACGAAATTAAAACACATAAACGGTTACCTACTGTAATATTGATTGAAGGCCGTAACGCCTGGTTTGTTGAGGAAGAAAGAGTAGTCACTGAACGATCTTGGTATTTTATCAGGCTGCGGCGGTCAGCAGGCCGCTGAGTGCAGAGCACGAGTTACCTATAGTCTATTCCAATCAAAACTGAAAACTTTGTAAACAAAGAAAAGTCAATGACCTTAAATAGTTTTAGTGATGTGCCTATTGCAAAACATAATGTATATGAACGAATGAGTGAATGGATTTTTTCTTTCGATGGAATAAACTTGATTAGAAAATGTTGGTTTCTTTACATCGACATCGACATTAGTACCTATGTATAATAATACTTATTACAAATATAATATTAGTATACTGCTTTACTTAAATTTTTACTACTGTTATGCTTTCAAATAAGTATTTTGAGTTGGAAGATAAAGGAATTAAGCCTACTGCATCATTGAGAATATGTACATTGCATAATATTATTGATAAAAATTCAAAGAAACCTCGAAATAAAAATCTCACGACCGAAAAAAAATCTATATAATGTCCATTTACGTTTAATTTATGTACAAAGTACAGTTCACTGACGTCAAGCGCGCGCGTAGTCAGCATTTCCACGCTGACCCAAATAATTACTTATAACATTATAATAATTCTAAAGTTGGTTGACGAACAGCCACCAACCAAGCCGCGTTAACTCTAAACATTTTACCATTACCATTTAACCATTATCATTTTTACCAGTTTAATATATCATTGTGTTTTCTATACCTACGTGTTTTATTATTATTTGTTGGAATTACGCCCAACAATTTATATAAGTAGAATATTTAATCCGTCAAAATCAATAATAAATATGAAAATGATTGAATATCGGGAAAATAAAAAATACAGATATCCTATTTTATTCGATCTAGTTTCAAATAAATTATAATATAATAAGCGTGATACAAAAATGAAATGTTGTCAATTGGCATAATGCCATAATAGCTTGCCCTCTTCACGTTTTTGAATCTGTTTTTCATTCATTCAATATCGTACAGATCAGCACGTCACTAAAGCTTTAGAAAAAACTGTCAAACTAATACAAATTTTCTAAATTCGATGATTTTTACATATTTCAGTAGAAATTGCAATAAAAAACGAGTTAAATATGAAAGTGACAGTATCTACGAAGATTCCGACATCAGAATATAATCAAGTGATAACGAAATCAGTATGAAATCGACGATTTTATGTTGAGTGATGGTTTGTTTACAAAGTTTCCAGTTTTGATTGGAATAGACTTTATGTGGTGAGGGCAGGCTGGGCGTGGTCGGGCGGCGGCAGGTGCTGCGGCGGAGGCGGCAGCGCGGCGTACTGCAGCAGTTGGTGGTGCTGAGTGCAGAGCACGAGTTACCTATGTGGTGAGGGCGGGCTGGGCGTGGTCGGGCGGCGGCTGGTGCTGCGGCGGCGGCGGCGGCGCGGCGTACTCGACCACCTCCTGGTAGATGAGTTGCTTCCACTGCTCCACCGTGTGCTCGCGCTCGTCCACGGAGTGGTCATACGACGCGGGCGCAGGCTATACAAACACAGACACACACGATTACATCAAACTTGTTAACAGATTACAGAGGCCAACGAAATTTAAGTAATCGCTCTTGTAGTATTAAATTTTTTATAGTTACAAATTAAGTGTGTAGTGCCAATTTAACTATCGCGGAATAAACACACATATAAGAAGAGTGGCTGTGTAATAACCTTGATCACTCATACTCCAAGGTTAAGCAGCGCTTGCCGTGGTCAGTCTAGTTCATGTCTCACACAATACGTGAAGCCGTCGATTCCGGTTATCATACTTATGACATTCGTTATGGGTTAGATGTCTAAAAAGCCTGATAACTATTATAAAATCGTAAAAAAGCCGTGTGTGTACATTGAAGATATTTAAAAAAAAAACAAGTGGGTTGGAGTATATAAATGTCTCCGAACCCAAAAATGTGATTTTTAGAATTCTTGCCTGTTTATTACGGGTTGGCGTAAAAACTACTGAATATAAAATATGTATTGATATTTATGACACATCTAAGTGTGACCCCAGAGAAGATGTGATCACGTGTTGCCGTGTAGTTAGGTTAAGGGGCGACCCCTTTAGTCTCCCCAAGGGTGTGACTAAACAGGCATTGCACAGGGGGGGGGGGGGTGTTTCTGGGGTGGTCTTTTAAGAGGGCACAGTGCCTCCCTTCATTTGCTGATGGTGGCCACCGGGGTGGTTTTAGTGGGTAAAAATCCCACACTCCCCGGTCTAATCCCCGAAGACCGGTCGCCTTTTGGAAGGTTACCCCCCGTAAATAAAAAAATGCCACATCTAAGCAAATGTATGTATGCAAAAGCTAGAATAGATGATGAGGGTGTACTGACCGCGTTGACCTCGCCCTCGTCGTACCAGACGTTGATGTAGGGGTGCAGCAGCGCCTCGTCCACGGAGATGCGGCGCTCGGGGTCGATGACCAGCATGCGCGACAGCAGGTCCCGCGCCTGCGACGCCTGCCACACACAATAACGAACAACCTGTATGTATCCATCTGATAGCTGACCTAAGTATATAGGTATATTGAATGATCTTCGACAACTGAACTATGTTTTTTCGCAACGGTAATTTAAAAAAAAGTAAATATCACGCATAAGCTATATACTTACAGTACGCGCGGCATAAGTTGGCCGGAGTGAACTTCGCCATTTTAATGCGCAGTGGATTGTTTACGTTAAAAATTGTGTACTGCGCAACCAAAAACTGACAAACAGCTAACTTCAGTCCGGCCAATTTATGTCGCGCGTACTGTACGTGTTATTGGGTTTTTCTATGAAATTCTCAGTAGCAGCTCGGAGTCTGGATTTGTTCCCGGATAATGGCAATAGGCTCGCCCCCTATTACATGGGACCTACAAACCTACTGACGGTGTACACCTCTTCCTGACCCTTTGCGGAATACAAGCGTGATGGTATGTTAAGTATTTTAAATATTTGACATAAACATATTTTTTTTTATATTATAAACTTTTATTACTAGATAATACCACTAATGAGTAGAACTAAAGCCACCACCACCACTTTTTGTTAAAAAAATATTAACTAAAAGGACACAGGTCCGAATTCTGCCTAAAACTAAGATTTTCTGTGGGCTAAAATAAACCGTTTTTTTAAATGAAATAGCCTGTATTAAATTTAACTTATTCTTTTACTTAACGAAGCTATAGGATCTTGGTTCTTAACGTGACATAATAAAGGAGTATATACCTTGAGTCTGTTGTGTTCGTTGCTGTCGCTGGGGAACAGTATGTCTGGGAAGAGCCTCTCGAAGCTGTAGCCGGTGTAGCGCGGCCGGTTCTCCACGTAGTTGCGTACGGTGGGCTGCAGCCGCGCCATGAACGCCGCCGACGGCGTGCCCAGTTGCTCTGCGCATAACAACCTTATTATTACAAATCTTAACAAGGTGTTGCCATCCCAAAGGACTTTTTGAGACAAAAGGTAGTCTATGTCCTTCTCCAACTTCCAATCTATGTCTATACTAAAATTTATCAAAATTAATTCAGTGGTTTAGGGGTAAAAACGCATCAAACAGACAGAGACGCCGATTTTCGCATTTATAATATTTGTATGGATTTGGAAGTGAATGTGGATAAGCAAAAAAAAATAGTTTATAGAATTGCGCTATGGTAAGATATTTTATGGTATACCATACGATATAATATTTCACAGATCGTCCACTGCAACTACAGAAGTTTCAGAAGACTATGACAGACCTATTACTGTTATTAAATTCACTCCGAGAAAACAAGGCTTCTTTTCTGGAGTCAGTGCATGTTAGATTTGTGACCATGATGAAACTGGCGATTGTAACTGGCCGATGTCAGGTCAAAGATATTAAAAAAAAATTGATACTATTTTCACAGATTGTTGGGGTCTAATTTAAAATCTGTTTCACCCTGATACACCGCCTAAAAACCGAGCTATACTAAGTAAATCCTTTCGAGATACGAGTGAAACCGAGGGCAAAAGTAAGTAATAAAATGGATGAGTGCATACTGACCAATGATTTTGTTCCACTGGTCGATGTGATCGGTGCCGGGGAACAGCACGCCGCCGCGGATCATCTCGCCCATGATGCAGCCCACCGACCAGATGTCCACGTTCTCCGTGTAGCCCATGCCCAGGATCACCTGCAGACACACCATATCATGGTAAGTGATTATCTCCTTGCGTATTGCTGAAGCCCGAGCCCGAAATTGATTTTAAGGTAATTAACTTTAACTTCAGATCAGAAAGAGTTAGAGGTAAGGAAGGTAACTCAAAAATAACTCACTGACCACACATTGATTGATGAATCGGATCACCAATAATTAACAAAAATATAAGGTTGCTGTTAGTAATTTTAGCATTAAGACGTCCAACATCTCAGTCTACCCGTGACCATGGATGCTGTAAAGGATCCAAAACGTTGGGAATCAAATAATATCGATACAACGCGATAAAATCAGTAAAAAGTAGTTTTACTTCAACTTTTACTGATATACCTATACATATAGTTTCCAAATTATATAACTATATAGCACAAAAGTCTACACCGCGACAATAGACAGACAACTTTACGGAGGAATCGGATATTTTCGCATAAGAACACTTTTTTTCTAGCAAATTTCATTTCTGCTGGGCAAAGGCCTCCATTCCCTCATTCCAAACCAATGTGTCTGTGGTTTTAGCCACCCAATCTCTATCGTAAGAGTCCAATTCATCGCGCCACCTTCGTCTGGGCCGACCATGCAGTCGCTTCGACTTTGCGCTGCCTGGCTTTGCGCGTGACATCAGACATTTGAGTTTTGGAGCGCAGTATTGTAGTCATTATACATTCTGTGAGTTTTACTCAAAGGATACTGCGCTCCATCGCTCTTGGCAACCCTCGAGTGTGGATCTTTGAACGATAATCAAAGACCAATTTTGTGTACCGTGTGTGAGGCTGGGGAGAATGCATATATGAGCTTACGTTTCAGGTATTGAGGTAGTTTATAAGAACACTTAATTAAGTTATTTGAGCTGTGAGTTGTTCGCAACGAGTATCTTCAGACGCGTGTAGTTACAAATAACTGACCGCCAAAGCGGGTGGTGTACCTCGGGCGCGCGGTAGTAGCGGGTGACGACGTAGGGCGTCATCATGAACGTGGTGCCCGCCGTGCGCGCCAGCCCGAAGTCCAGGATCTTCAGCGTGCAGTCGCTCTTCACCACTATGTTGGACGGCTTCAAGTCCTGTCGACAACATTATAGACATTCATTCTTTAGTACAACGTACCATCACGCCTGTATTCCTCGAAGGATTAGGCAGAGGCATACCAATGTACATGAAATTGGGGTTTCAAGCCGATGGTAATCAAGCAACTACCATCTGCTTGGAACCCCCATTATAGATTCTATTTAATCTAAATCCAGCCCAAAACTGTAAGACCAAAGGACACGGTGAGCTCGTTCTGCGTGAATCGGATCGCCAATAATTAAGAAAAATGTAAGGTATCTGTCAGTAATTTTAACATTAAGACGTCCAACACCTCAGTCTACCCGTGACCATAGATGCTGTAAAGGATCCGAAACGTCGGGAATCAATATCAATACAACGCGATAACATCTCGTTGTAAAAATATTAATCAATACTTTTACAACGAGCTGGTAAAAAATCTAAAAACCATTATACGGATTTATATCCGATAAAATTTTACAAGGAGACAGAATGCATCCTGAGAAAAGAGCTTTTGTCTTAAAAAGTTCTTTGAGATGCAAATGACATGTAGTTCAAACTGTGGACGACACGTTTGGCGTAGCAGCTGAGCGATCGGCTTCTGCACCATGGGTTGTAGGTTTGATCCCCTCACATAATAAATATTTGTATGACCTGCAGGTAGTTATTTGTGTATGTGAGAATTTGTGTTTATAAAAGCACCCACGACACAGAAGAATGTCCTAGTGTGGGGCAACGTTTTCGAAAAATTCAAAAAACTCACCCGATGTATAATCCCAGCGAGATGCAAGTGTTTGATGCCACAGAGCATCTGGTAGAGGAGGTAGCTCATGCGCTCATGGTCCAGGTCCATCTGTATGACCTGGCAAAGATTGGCGTCCATCAGCTCCATCACCAGATACACGTCTTGGAACTCCTCGAGGCTCATCTGTGGCGTGAACGCATTTAGAAGACCGATTATCTGGAAGTGATAGATAGAAGAAGAATTTGAATTAGAAGTATCAATAACCATCTGAATGGTGCACAAGTTTAATTTGTAGTTATAAATGGACCGTCCTCCTTTTTTTTTTAAATTCGGTAAGAATCGGTATCACCTATACCAATGTAATAAATATCTACATTATACTCGTATGTATAACATCACAACCGTGGATTAAAATTGGTATCACTTCAGTTTAAAAAATAAGGAAGAAGGTTTAACTACAAAATGAGGTAGGTAAGGAAAAAATATTTTGAAATATTATACCTCTAAAAAAAAGCACCGTGGCGCCCAACGTGGGGCAAGTAAAGTGAACGTCCGATAGTGATAATTATTAAAGTATAATTTAGACAGTGTATTTCATAGTACATATATATTTTATAAAAAGTGTTTTTTAATAAAAAGGTGACGTGGCAATAGGCTCGCTCCCTAAACATACGAACTGTGGGTGTACAATGTACATTGGGTTACATTGTGGTTACATTGGGTTGGCTTCTACCTAACCCTTCGGTGAATACAGGTGTGACGCTATGTTTACAAAAAGGTTTTCCAGGAGAACAATAGACAGCAAAGACGTCATAATGTCGTACCTACACTATCAAAAGGTTGCGGTAAACTTGCGAAAATAAAGTTATAATAATAATTCAAAAAACCCGACTGTCTAAATGGATGCAAATAAGATGACCAATCACATGCAGTCAGAGGCATCGTCTTAAATTGAACTCTAAGATCTATTGCCTCTGACTGCATGAGATTGGTCTTCTTGTGTCCATGTTATTTGGCGTTTTTTGATTTGTTAAATTAATTTAAAACTTTTTAATTAGGATTTTTTAGCATTTCTCATTCCATTTAAATATATAAGTTGTATATATTTTTGTAAGCTATGTATAAAACCCTTTATTTTGATACACCACTCGATTTTTCAAGACACAAAAATCGTCCGATGTAATTTTCATACTTTTGATACAGGTACCCAGTGTCGCTCTCACAATTGAGAGGAATCGAAAGACGCCTCTCAAGCTAACTCCATCAAGCCATTTAGACTGTAGAGCATGACCATAAAATATACACAATACACTCGAAAATCATAACCTTTCTGGCGCAGTCGGGTAAAAAGTACTCATAGTGGCTTGCTACTCACATTTTTATGGTTAACGAGTTTCATGAGTTTGAACTCGCGGTATGCCCGCTTCGCATGTGTCACATTCTGAAATGGCCGCGATAGCTTCTTGATGGCGACATTCTGTTGTGTCACCGTATCGTACGCGGCACTGAAACCAAACATACACTCCATTTAATATGATAAGCAAGCAATGGATATCTAAGCAGTGAAGATGACGCTTATATAGAGTTTCTAGGAATCAAAAACCAATCGATAGGAAATACGTAATGTAGACTCCTTGATGCATGAAGCCGTGCAAATAAACACGCAGTGTCAGTTGTGTTATTGTTTTTAGTTGTTAGCGTAAAAATAATTTGATAATTAGATACAATGGAGAAAACTTGATATTTGAGTAATTATAAAAATCGTTAAAAATTAGTATTCACTATGCAAAGTTAATAGGTGTTAGTTTTGTCTATGTTCATGAATGAAATTTAAAATCTACATTTTTTTTTGTGCGAATTGATGATCCCCATGGCATGATATAAAACAACAAAAAACCGAAACCACCAGGATAATGATTACATGAAATTAATACTTCTCTGAAAATGGATAATTGAAAAAATCTTAAATCATAATTTTATTTGGGTTCAGGGTTCGCCGATAAATTTGAAATGATTCTCAGAAATAATTGGATCTTTCGAGCGCGGTGGGAAGTGATCGTAGGTACTGTTTTTTGCAAAGTCCGTTATAACATCCACCTAACTTCCTGGAAATAAAGGTAGGTAAGTAATTCTAAATTAAAGGAAAGTTCAAAGTTAAAAGACTTTTCCTACAACCTATTTCAATTCATTGCTCCGCGATAGTGGACCACGCAATGCGAAATTGTGAATACCTAGCTTTTATTTTGTTTTAATCTTCTGTCTTCACACAGTCCGACTATGCCATAACGGCTATAAAACTCCTTGAATGAAAAGCATACATGTAGAATTGTGGTCGTGTCAATATTAGTATTAATCCTAAAACCAAAGCAGACGAAAACATGTAAAGCGGCGGCCATGTTTGCAAGATGGCGCCCAGTCTTACCACACCATCCCTTGGGCGCCCGCGCCGCGGCTCACTAGCTCAGTGTACCGGGTCGGAATCGTGAACACAGTGTCACCGAGTGTGACTGAGTAAAACTGAACCATCTCTAACCGGCTAACGTACACTACTGGATCAGCTATAAAAGAAACAAATTATATTGTGACTGTGGGCGTAGCGAGGGTAGGGCGGAGGATATTCCAAATTTAGAAATAATCTAGGAAAATATGTAGTAAAATTTTTCTTTTGAATCAGGTGAGACGTGGGATAAAGGTCATTTAAAGATACAAGAGAAGCAAGAGTGTGAGACGAAGCGATGGATATAAATAAACAACCTTACTTTGTGACATAGAGATCAATAGGCGGATAATGTAAGGTGTAGTTTTATTTGTTTTTTTTAATTTCCTCATTCGACCCTATATTCTGGCTATACCCACATTGACAAGCCACTACAGTGCAATATATTACATTGGGTGTCATATATGGCTGTAGTGTAGTGGTGTGCGATGCATGCGTGTGTGCGTGCGAACAGGGATGCAATAGAGTTGCGTGTCATGTTTTAATTCTGCGTGCCAAAGGTCAAAGTAATATTTCACTTGTATGATAGTCGTGAAGTTGTCAAGTAATATGTATGTACGTAGATATAAAGTAAATATTTTACGCGTGTAGGCTCGATTTGTTATATAAAATAAGATAGACTTAACATGTGCTTTGTAGATCAACGGAGTAGAAAATTTTACATAATATATATATGTACATTAGAAATGACAATGCATTGAATAATTTGCATGCTTGTTTTGTTGAATAAAGCAAAGGAATTGTTAGAACCCATACTTGAGTATAATACAATGACATGAAGCGAAAATGTTCTTTATAATACAAACAAGAGACAATTCTGCGATCATTAAAACTGTGAACATCACCAAAAATACATATTACGAAATTGCGACAGAGGTAAATTAACGAAATACTTAATTAGCACGAATTTCTTAGTTCCAAAGTATGAGAAATGTTTAGCCCTTTAATTAGAAAACTCGGAATGTTCGGTGAGGTTTTACAAAATTTCTCAACTTTTGCAAACTGTCAATCTTGCCAACTGGAAGATTTTCTTGAGGAATTAACTGGAGATTCAAAGGACACCCGACCTGAGTAATTTAATATAACAAAATAAATCCGTGGCGTTTGGAGTGCTTAGCAATGCTTTCATTAACACAGTAAGAGATTTCGCAATCCCAACTTTACCTGGCAATGTAAACAAGTAAATTATTAATTAAAGCTTAAACTTTGATTTACATTAATATTTCTGAAAATGCGAATAATAATATAAGCAGTTCTGAAACAACTGATCAATTATTATTTTACGAAGGCCAAAAATATTGCGAAAATTAAAAATATATATACATGTTTTCTTCAATATGGACCTAAAATAGTAATAAGTACTATCCTAAAAAGGAAAGGAGATAAGAATAATAAAATTATGATAAGTATGAGAGAGAGCTGACTTACCATACTATTCCCTGTGCTCCGGATCCGATGGGTTTCAAGTTCTGGTAGCGCTTGAGTATGGTGAAGCGTGTGTCGCCGACCTCGACGGTGTAGAAGTGAGGGTGGCGCGGCGGGGCCGACATGGCGGAGGCTGGTGGCGCCGCGTGGGGCATGGACCACCCCTACCTGGGGATCAACACGTTAGTTACAAGCTAGCATAATATATTAGGGCGCATTAAAAGACTACACATGTAACCAATTCCGTATCCCAAGCCGAGGGTTCCTTTTAGGAGGCATATAAAAAGGAATGATTCACAGACTCCAGAAACCAATAATTTCAATGGAGGACTTCTTTGAATTAATTGTGTAAAGTGTATAATTGATTCCCTAATAAAGTAATTATAACCTCCCTATATAATTTTTCTTTCTATTGGTGAAAATCAATAGATATAGTTTCTGAGCGTTTTGGAGTAGTTTCTGAAATTAGCCCGAACTGTGATGCTTTTTAACTACCTATACTTTATGCACCCACTTATTATTTTAGTGCCATCTAAACATCACAAGAAAGCCATTAAGCTGCCCTTTCCGATATGCACATGGGGATATATTAATATTCAATGTTTGTAGCGAAAGATGTCACAATCGTCTACAAAGAGCGCATCAGGGGATCTATTGCTTATTAAAGTTTTAATACCCTTGGCGCAGGGTAGTGAGTGTGGAAGAGGCGTGGTGTAAGCTCTAAATTGAATACACGGCTAGAGATTACACCCTATAATCTCTGCATCTACTAGAAATATGAGCTCCATGAAGTATCCAAATATCTGCCTCATTAGTCTATGGTCCTATCGCGCCTGCTACGCTAGAAGTCTTGGGTCTGATTACCAGGTCGAGCAGTGTTATTGGATTTTTGTATGAAGTTCTCAGTAGCTCGGAGTTTAGACTTGTGCCCGGTAATGACAATAGGTTCGCCACCTAGTAACATGGGACCTAAATATACCGGCGAACTGTGGGTGTGTACAGTAGTACACCTCTGCCTAACCCTTTGGGGAATACAGGCGTAACCGTATGTTTGTTTGTTCGTTATATACCTATGCACGAGGCAAGGGTAATCACTATACATCTTGCTTCTACACACGCCGCTAAACGGATAAAGTTGAAAAATATTAATAAGGAAGGCCAACACAAAGGCAACTACTATTCACTTTGCCAGACTAGATAATAGAAGCTACCAATATCCAACTGTACCCAACATACTCTTTTATTGATCTGTTTGATCTTAGGTGGTCACTAGTTCTGATCATAGTACCTAAGTTATTTTATTCCATTGTGTCTGTCGCATGACGTTCAACAAGGTAAACAAAGTGAAAAAAATTGATTTCGTACGTACTTTTCGTGAATATGTGTACAGAGTGCGCGGGCGCAGTCCATATATTGCGCGCGGTTATTGTACACGGCGTCGGCGCACACCGCTTCACTCACTCAGTGTTTGTGGCGCGGCGGCTGGAAGACGAGACAATTACGTCTGTGGACAAGGAAAATACATGTAAAATTATTGCAAAATGGCGACTGTATCTCAACAAGTCATGGACAAATGACATCGTGCGAGGCCGAATTTACATTTTATTAGACGCAGCAAGACATATGTACAAATATTTAAATTTTCTGTAAAAGCAATACCCAAGGATTTTTCTTAAGATAACATACCGTCACGCCTGTATCCCCTAAGGGTTAGGCAGAGGTGTACTAATGTACACTCACCGTTCACCAGTATGTTTAGGTCCATGCCGTTTACCGGGTACAAATCCAAACTCCGAGCTGCTACTGACAATTTCATAGGAAAATCCAATAACACTTAGCTCAACCTGGGAATCAAACCCAAGACCTCTAGTGTAGCAGTCGCCCTTGAGATCATTATGTTACTAACTATGTACGCTGTAAGATAAAAAACAGTCTTGAAGGATTATAACAAATGTGAGAAAAATACTGCTTGTATGAATTCTTGGATAACGTTTTCCTTCATTGAATAAAAGTTTTTTTGTTACACCCAAACAAAGAGAATGATGCTCCATAAAAAGGAAATTGATAGTGAGAGATAGCTGTAACATGTACACAGACAAAGCGGCGGAGGATCTGTATCTTGTTAGCCATCAATCTTCATTTATACCCGTCGTCTGCAACAATTTTAGGTACACCTGTATTTTATCCTATTGGACATTAAAAATATGTATATCTATTTTTTAGGCAAACAATAGCATACTGCTTGCAAATAATATTTTAAGTTGTATGCCCATTGAAGTACGGCTTAGAATATAAAAATTCCTCTCGGCACGTTGGGAAGAAACGCTTTTTTGTAATAGATCTAAAGCTCCGCCTTACTTATACGCATCACATGTATGTAAGACCAGCCACCAAGTATGTATATGAAAGCAGGCCTCTAAACGGTGCCTAATTACTAGAATTGCGTGCTCCATCGAGGATCCTGATTATGCCTTTTATCACGCACGACCAGGGTTTAAAGACCAAACGCATTCAAGACAACAATAAAAAAACGAAGTTCATATTCGTTTCTTTAACGTGTTCGAGAATACTATAATTACAGCCCTAACAACACCCACAAAAATAATCACATACAAAGGTGAATTATGGCAATTTTTCACGACTTAGGGGCTGCGAACTTTTTCTAAATGTGTTATTAATTGGTTGCCTGCGTACGTGGGTGTGTTAAGGTGAGAGACGGTCGTTTTATCCGTGTTCAGAGGGTGGCCAGTGAACTGTGTATTCACACGAATCTCGTGTCACTTTCACAGTACCTCATATGCGATAATGATACTATCTGCAAGGTAAAATCAAAGTCGTTTTCGATACGAGTTTAAAGGGTGATTCAGTTTTTCAAATTCAATATAGCTAGAATTGCAGGTAGTTCTGAAACGAATAATTATATTGCTGGGAGGTCTGATAACTGTGAAAATTATTATTCTCTCAGGATTATATCCGTATGAGTAAGAAAATAAATCAATCTACATATCCATACTTATGGTTGCTTTATTTTTCGCTTTCCAGCAATTTTGATTGTGCAATATTTAAATTCTGTATCCGGTATAATTAAATGTAAAGATTTCAAAATGGCTTTTGCCAATTATCCGACAACAGGGTTAGGTCGCCGATCGTGGCGCAGGCATTCACACAATGTGGCGCGGGATGGTGTCAGACTGAATTTACATTCTGTTTATTAAGATTTGAACAACAATAGACAAGTTTCAATGAGAATTGTTGCGTCGAGTGTTTGGGAGAAAGAGCTCGCATTTGGAGACATTGAACTTGAAGAAACATTTAACATCGGAATTCTAATAACAAACAAAGTTGAAAGATATTTTTTGTTTTATTTAAACATTCCAATGATTGAGCTTGTGGTTAAGGTAATAACTGCGCTGTGTAATAATAATCAGCAAGGTTCAGTTACGTTTTATGTGCCTTTTTCACATAGTAGTCGTTTCTTCATGAGATAAATATTATATTAGGTTCCGTACCTCAAAAGGAAAAAACGGAAACCTTATAGGATCACTTTGTTGTCCGTCCTACCGTCCGTCCGTCAGTCAAGACCCTTTATCTCGGAAACGCGTGAAGGTGTCGAGTTAAAATTAAAACCATATACACAGATCTAGTTCCTTGAAGCTGTGAAAATATTCAAACTTCTAAGTTAACGTAAAAAAAGATAGGGCCTCAAGGGAATCAAAATTTATAGGGTATTTTCCGTTGACCTAGAACTTAGAAATTTGGCAAGTAATACTGTCTTATACTACAAGTATAGGGAAAAACTGAAAACTATACATTTGTAATTAATTATAATATTTATCTACAAATTTGTACGGAACCCTCGGTGGCCGAGTCCGCCTTGAACTTGTCTGGTTTTTTATGGATAGCTAAGGTTTCTTGACCACTAGGACTTGTAGACAAGTGGCGATCAATTATGAATTGTCAAACGAAATGACATAAGCATTCGACAAATCGGCCGTTCATAAATGTCATGATTCGATTCGTTTGTTCATTTAATCATTAGATTTCAACAACTTGTCTACAGGCTATGAGATACTCTTTCAATCATCGGACATCGCATACTTATTTGTTTTTACCTTATGCCGCATTAAGAACTTAAGCGTCACAGTCGTGAAGTCTGAGTTCTGACAAAAGTACTCACTCGTAACTGGTGATCACTTGGAACACTCATAAACAGAGTTCCTAATCTAAATCCTACAATTTACGGTAATCACTGCAACAAACTACGACCGGTTAAGCTTTTAATCGATTAATAATTTAACTCGATACAAAGGGCACGCTGTTGGCAATTTACTTAAGTTTAAGTTATCTGATAGAGGCAGGAAGTGAATTACTTTGAAATAAATTTAAAATGTTTTGACACGTTTGATCGTTTTTTGCTACCAGTTGCTTCTATTGTCTCCAATCCTTCATACATCTTGTTCTACAGACGCACCGGTTGTGAGTACTACGCATCTGACCTTGTAAACGACCTCACCTATAATATATATTATTGCTTTGGATATAATAACGTAAAGAATTTCCATAACGATAAAGGAATTTTTGGCACAATTATTAGCATAATATCAGCTTTAAAGCACGTTAGCTTAGAAGCCTGAAACATTTACAAATGCTCGTGGATTTTAATTCAAAATCTAATTTATACTTGTAGAGGATGACCCGGGCCACAGATAACGTATAAAAGTCAAGTGCGAGCGCCGCATGGGTAGCTATAACCGTATGGCACGTGTTGCAATTACATTGTAGAATAGAATAAGATTTATTTGTATATTTTGTCATTCCATTCATTCTTTTGAATCTCAAGCTTCTGGAATAAAATGTGACAGAGTTTATTTAGTGGTTTATTTATAATAAAGGGCTATGTAACCCGGTTGGTATCCCACTGCTGGGCAAAAGCCTCTTCTAACTTAGTCCAGGATTTTCGTTGGCAAAAAGCGGTCGAAATCATCTTGCCAACATCTCCTAGGCCAACCTCGTCTACGAATAGCGTTTTTTGGTACACACTCAGCAGTTAGCCTCGCCCACCTGTCTGGATGCATGCGCCTGACGTAGCCAGCCCATCGCATTTTAAAAGACTTTCAGCTTTAAATACTCTAATTATTTTTCAGCTGATATCGACTGGTGCGATGTATTATCCTATAAACATAAAAATAATTCCACTTTTTGAAAGAATTTTCATTCAATATTTCTCCCCGAGAAAGTGGCGTAAGAAGGCAAGTATTTTTCCATGTCGATAACTTTAAACTGAACGGGTGGCCAAAGTGACAGTTTTCTACCAACATAAAAAAATAAATACTAAATAATGATCGTAAAGACGCGAGTGCGACTCTACTCGGGTCGACTCGACTTGACTCGCTCCAATTACGCAGCACTCGCCCTGTACTCACTCCCACTCGACACCGTTGTGGGCACTCCAGTGCGCCAGTTGAGAAGCGAGTAGCTCGCTTTGTAACCTCAAACGTTTACATGTGTAATATATATTTTATTTTTAAGATTTCAAGGATAATGTGGTCGGCGTTATCCATTGAGGATTATTTTGCTTCGATATCGTCTGTGCTTAATTTTGACGTATTACCTATCTTAAATGGGACACTTTCTATGTGATTTTTTTACATATCTTCTAGACAATTTGTTTTAAACAACAACAGTTACAAAAATCAATGCCACAACAAAATTAATAATGGCTCGGCCTAATTCCATTTCCTTAGAAATATGGCGGCTCACACCCAATTCAATAACGATATCATTTACCATTTGTCTTTCAGTCATCCCACGTCCTACTTATTTCCCTTAGATCGTCTGTATACTTTTCTAGCAATGGAACTAGTCAACTTATATAAGTTAGGCTAAGATTAAGAGAAGATTCTAAGAGTAATAATTATAGTTTGAAATGAGGCTTTCAAAGTCTTTGTTGCGATTTTTTACATATGGAAGTACAATCGCTTCTGAGTGTCAGCAACATGCATAACTTTAACATCTGAATGACGGTGATTTTGTTAGTGGTGACCATTGGATAAACCCTCATTAACATTGCCCTTGAAGAAGTTGTAGGGTTATACTCCTATCGACTAAAACATGCTGTGTTTTACACTGTATGTCAGATTTATGGACGTAATATCTTGTTAAATTATGTAGCTTTATGATCGAGGACGGTAGAGGGTAATGTTGGGTTATCTTAAATTGATCATCGTCTCACGTTACCCATTATCGATGCGACGGTATTCGTGAAAGCTTTGTGTTGACCCTAGGGGCGCGAGCTCCTCAATATAATAAACCGCTACATTTTACCTAAAGGCGCAAAAATGTTGAGACATTCTCTGAATAAATAATTACTTTCCCGACCACTCCCGACGGATCGTGGAGCTGAATATAGCTCATTCGTTCGCCGCCATTACAGCGAGCGGAGTGAACGGGCCCTAGGGAGTGAATGAAATCACGCCGGCGATATAACTGTTTAGTGATTGGTAGACTAGCAGGAACTATTAGTGGCAGCGGTCGTAATGTCTTGTTATTGACGGATGTATGACTGGCTCTTTTTCTGTTAAGTTGTTGATATAAATGGCTGTATTGATCCTTAATTGGCACTGTCGATAGATTAGACCCTATGATTTCTCCTGCATTGTGGGTGCGTTTAAAAACACAATTCTCACCTACACGAACGTCCATATTAGAAACAATTATCTATGCCATGATGATAATATTTGTTCCGTTTGGGAGTAGCAAAAGCCAATTGCTTAGTCGTTGTACCATTCGTACCGTCGCGTCAATAAGGGATTACTTCTGAAGCCTATATAATTCTGACGGTAAATTCTAAAAGACAATAAGTATTGCCGATTCTTTTTCGAACTGTATAAGATTTACCAATATATTTCTATACACTTATTCAAAGCTGGTACTTACAACGATCAGGTGAAGTCTTGAATTATCTGCGTAAGTAGTACACTAATCGTTTCTAATAATGGTATTCTTTAAAGAATACTTATTTAAAATGTTATACAATCAGATAAAGATTATATTACATAAAATCGATTAATCGGAAAGAAGTGCTCGTTATAATAATCGACTTAAATTCAACAACGAGTATCGTCTAACACGATTGTTACCAATACAAGTAAGAGAACGTAAAATTATGTAAGACTTAATTTATAAAGTTCATTTAATTTAGTATTATTTATTAAAAGTTGTTAAATAAGTACCTCGGTAGAAGTTCTATATTATAAGATTTAGATTTGTAAATTCAAACATGTTTTTCTACAACAGTAGGCTGAAATTATAAAACACCAACATTTTATATTCTTCTCAGATAAATCACAAAAAATTAACACACAATTGTAGAGTCAAAGTTATTAGTTTGGTTTAAAGTCTGGCAACCCTAGCAAGCTACCAAAATAAAGTTGCTACACACCTTGGCAGCTCGCCAAGTGCCGAGCCCGGGCTTTGCTTACACGATAAATGTATTGTATTTACATTTAAGGGAGGATCGCTCGGCTAAATGTTGTGGTTTTAAGTAAAAGGTGGGCATGAAAGAATAATACAATGTGTAAACTTTATTTAGCGCGGAGTAATTTTGTTGCCTATTATCTTAAGATTGTTTGTTGTAGGATGAGAATCAACGCTCTTGTTCACAAATAGCACCTTAATAGTTCCTTTTGAGTTGTATGCTTATTTATTCAGCTTATAATACATTATAGATTATCCCTAAGGGATAAAATCCGCAACTAAGTTATCCGTTACAGAACCAAAGTAACTGATATAGCTGAAAGATTAGTAAGCTGAAGTGGCAATAGGCCGGTAACATTTCTTGCGAGACCTGAAAAACGTTGGAGCAAATGAGTTCTCGAATGGAAATTGTGGCTAGGGAAGCGTGTATCAGACGCCAGCCTACCATGTGGAATGACGACATGCGGAAGGCAGCTGAAAGCGACTGTATGAGGAAAGCCAAAGATGACTAGGAGCCATGCCATGTGTCGCTGGAGATCTTACAAACAACCAGAGTCGAAACAAATATCCGTGGATAACACAAATATTTATCTCGGGTGGGAATTAAACCCACAGAACTTGTTGCAGCGGTAGTGCAGTCAATTCATCAACATTAAATCAATGATCTCAAGTGACTACATAAACTAAACTTCCTAAACAAATTGCCATCTAGAGGATATTTACTATGTATGTACTAGTAACTAGTCCACTTGGTGGCACTAATTCGTAATTTTCTGAGCTGTAAACCACCGTCCCAGTTCCTAGCACAGTACGTGTCCAGGGAAATGAATGCAAAATGCACTGTAAACCAGGACATATAGACCCGTAACGCAGACGAACTTCGACTTTACGGCGGTAGAATTTAACGTCTAAATTTTAACTGAAGTGAGACGGTTAGGTATCAAAGTTGGCCTCCATTTTGTAAATTTTTTATTGGACTGCGGGCGCAGTGGGAATATTTTAGTATACTTAATCCGGGCGATGAAAGTATGTATTGGAAAAGTTATTCTATGTCATTTTCTTTAAATGTAAAAATTCAACGTAGATAATAAATCTTCTGTTCAATGATTCTGAATTCATTTGGACTCGAGGTGAACATTGGGGCTTACAACATTTGCTTTTCGTGTTTCCACAATAAAAACAAATCATGTCCCTCTGCTGGACACGAGTTTCCCTCAGATTAAGAGAGATACCTACCTACCCTACCTATTTTCCCTCAATGTTAAAGCGGGTGACTATGAAATCATGAATGCACAAATGAAATAAAAACTTAAATTCATGTTTTTTTTTTTTCGAAAAATATAAAAAGTTTTAATAGTGACAGCTTAATTAATAGCAATTACAATGCTTATGTTTAATCATAAATTAATTATTTTCTTGGCAGTAGGTACATACATATTTACTTATCGTTTCTCTCTCTCCAGGAGTTTTACGCACGTGGGAATGGTAAAGACTTCTTTCTCATTTGCTTTGTCTCTGGTTGACGGAGACAATGTAGTGACACGTGGGGCACGTCTTCAATGTGCACGTGACATGAAAGAAGCAGGTACTCTTGTAAATGCAGAGATTTCTCGTCTTTTAAAGACTGCTTAACATTATGGTTATCTTGATAACATAAAAGTAGGAACAAACTGAGATAGAGAATGATGGTTGGCATAAAAGCAAGGAAACATATATCCAGCAGTGTGATAATTAACATTATAATAAAAAATAGACTAACAATACATAAATATATTCCTTCCTTTGTCCAATTAGGGAACTAATTAGAAAGTATATTTTATCAGATAATACAGGTCGAATTCAATACATCCAAATCGGTTTACCATCGGCGAGGATATCACGTAATGAGCACCTACTCCTTTCTTGAACATAACATACCATTACGCCTGTATTCCCCGAAGGGTTAGGCAGAAGTGTACTTATATACACCCACATTTCGCTGGTATGTTTAAGTCCCATGTAATAGGGGGCAAGCCTATCTTGAAGTATTCCTGAAGTCGGTTAATAATAAATATAACAATAAAAAATCTCTATATTACTATATTTTATAAGAAAAAAACGTGATGTCCATTTGTCACTGTGTCCTAAGCTGTAGATTACTCTAGTTAATCTGAGCGTAGGCGCAGGTAGTGGTCGCAAATCCGCGATAACTAAGGTTAATGCCGCTAATCCAGGCGACTGTACACTTCACAGGTTTAAGTGTAAACTGGGAGTTGAGCCAGTCAGTTAAATACTGAGAGTGGGTTGCCCAACTATTCATTTAAAATGAGAAATGGTTCGCAAATTTTGAAAGGACAACTTACTTCCATATGGAACAAGTCAAAGTCAAATAAAAACTTGTAACAATTCAAACGAGATTTTCTCGTATAGCTCATGATGGCAAGAAATAACATAACATACCCACCACGCCACTATTCAAAAAAGGTTAAATCTTTTTGAATGAAATTCATTCAATGACTTATTTATCTTTTTTTATTCTTGATAGGCTTACGCTTGACCGCCAGTTCGCCTGATGTTAAGCGACACGGCGATCTTCGATGGAACGCGCTTGCCGAAAAGAAACTAATTACTCGTGATTTAAAGATTATATCAGTCGGGGAAGACCCACTTAGGAAGCGTATTCCACATTTCAGCGTAACGCACGATAAAAGGGGACTGTAAACCAGAACCTATGACACGGATTCTAAAGAAAACCTCAATGGCGAAATTCGTATGGAACATCGACTACGAGCGTTAATGTGAAGCCACTTTGGGCTTAAATTCGAAGGTATTATGTTGTATTTTACAGCAGCAGAACGTCGCATCTACGGAATGCTAATTTAAAGCTGTATTAACGAGCACCCTGGCTTGATTAACTTAGTTAGCATTAAGCTTGTTACATAATTAATACTAAGTGTCTCTGAATTAGGCTTTTGGAAATACAGCCGTTTTTCAATTTCATTAGGTTCTAGGTATTCATACTGACAGATCATACTGTTTTTTACCTATATATCTACTGTATAGTATGATCGTGTCGCCCAAACCGCTTGTTGAATGGTTAAATGCAACTTCAAATTTACTTCGTTTATTTATTTATTTATATAAGGCACATCTATACTTATAATAAATCTGTAGAGAGGTCAATTCTGTACATGAAATATATTTCCAAAATAACTATCAGCGGGTGATTAGTGATCGATACTGATGCCAAAAATGCAATCAGTAAAATTTTTGTCTGTCTGTCTGTCTGTCTGTCTGTATGTTCGTTATAGAAACAAAAACCACTCGACGGATTTCAACGAAACTTGGTACAATTGTTCTTCATACTCCTGGGCAGGTTATAGTATACTTTTCATCACGCTACGATCAATAGGAGCAGAGCAGTGAAGGGAAATGTTGGGAAAATAGGAGAACTTACTCCATTTTTTAAACTTCCGTCGCGTGTGCAGCCTTAATGGTTAAAGCTACACAGAAATCATGTATGACGGAAATGTTCTCCTTAAAATTATATAAAAAATATTCCACGACAGCAAATGTCTATCTTTTATGGTTGACTCACAATAACACGTGTAACTCCCGATAGCTTAGCAGTTCGGAGCTTTCTGATTATATTTGTCTACTCTTACGTTCGGTGACTGACTGACTGACATAGTGATCTATCAACGCACAGCCCAAACCGCAGGTTATAGTATACGTTTCATCACGCTACGATCAATAGGAGCAGAGCAGTGAAGGGAAATGTTGGGAAAATGAGTGATTCATGAGAAAGGTTTCAAGCTATAAAACATCACGCTACAACCCTTAGGAACGGGGCAACGCAGGTGAAACCGCGGGCGAAGAACTAGGGAACAAAGTAACTATTCCACGCGGACGAAGTCGCTGGCAAAAGCTAGTCAACAATATAAACACAAAAATTGGTTAGTAGCAAAATACAGAGGCAAAGACTAGTGTTTATATCAATTATAGATATGCACAACATTTAGGACGTTTTATTACAACGAGACCATAATTGTAGATACTTTTGAATTGGCTAAAGCTAGTTGCACGGTTCCAAATAGTGAGTCGTATGGAGAAGAACTGGTAAAGAAACTCCTTAGATACTGCTGTAAAAATGTAATGAATTATTACCTACTATTGTTTTTATTTTTGTACATTCACAGTTTACCGGTATGTTTTAGATTCGAAGTAGCAAGTATATTGGAGCACAAATCTAATCTCTGAGTTGCTCTGAGAACTTTATTAATAAAAAAATTGAATCACTTTTCTAGACCGGTCTAAACCTGGAATCGATCTCAGAACCTAAAATACCTTTATATCTACATATATACGATCTAACTCACGACTGTCTAATATATATCCAATATATACGACTGCCTCATTAGGCTAGTGGTCCCAAGCGCGACTGCTACGCTAGAGGTCCTGGGTTCGATCCCCAGGTCGAGCAAAGTGTTATTGAGTTTTCTATGAAATTCTCAGTAGCAGCTCGGAGTCTGGATTTGTGCCCGGTTAATGGCTATAGGCTCGGCCCCTATAACATGGGACTTAAACATAGGTACCAGGCGAACTGTGGGTGTACATTAAGTACGCCTCGGCCTATCCCTTCGGGGAATACAGGCATGATGGTATGTTATGTTATATACGATCTAATTACTCGTACATAGGCCTAAACACATACCTATTAACGAACCCAAGCGAATATAAGTTGAAGTTCGCTCTCAATTAATTCTATTACTACTCGTATAAACTACCTTAGTACAAAAACAAATTGGCATAATACTTCAATGAAATTCTGTGCTAAAAATATCGCTAGCCAAATTCTGAGCTCAATCGAAACTGAGTGAAAAAATGTCAGCCGCCGTATCCCGGCGATACCTCGATTTATCAAAGCTCGCCTCTATAATTTATTTTCCCTTTTCAAGCTTCCATTCAAAATGTAATCTGACTTACTGAGAATTATCGACGATTATAGGAGCCCGCCGGGAGCTTTGAGAGCCGAGTACTTTTGACATATTTTTATTTACGGCTTGATATCGGACGAGGAGTCTCCTATATTTTATTGTATTGGAGATATTGTTTGAATTATTTCTAATTTTAATATGAAAAACAGTGTGCCCACATTATTATCATTGGGTATAATTTTCTGGAAGATTTTATAACTATTGCTTATCGATTTCTGAAATAATACAAAACTACGCTTGAATGCGAAATACATTATTCAGTATTTTCTTTCGTTTTCGTTTAGCCAATCAAACCTACCAACCAACATTAAGACGTTTCTATAGGTCCGATTTAGATTACAGAAATTACATTTTAAAATGAATTAAGTAATGGCTGCTTTAACTCCCATTTCAATTCGTCGCATGTTTTCGAAGCTATCTTGTATATATTCAGCCCGGGAAAAGTCGAGAAGGGCCGCTATAAAATAAAGTTTTCCACTAAATTTCCTTTGAATCTTTCTTAGTTTATGACTACATTGCAGTAAAATAACGTAGGTATTACATGAATGTCAACTTACCATAAACTCCGCGTGCTCATGTTGTGTCAAAATGGCGTCGGTTATGATCACACCGCCTGTAACAAACGTCGTCAACGTTAGTATAAACTGTTTGACGCAACGCAACTAACGTAAATTATTTCATTTCTGCAAATGAAAACGAGCTTTTATTTAAATTCTCCTACTTGTGTTTTGTATTATGATTACGTAATTTAAGATTCCTAGCGACAAATATAACATAATCAACCCATTATACTGTCCCACTGCTGGGCACGGGTCTCCACTCAGAATGAGAGGGATTAGGCTATATAGTCCACCACGCTGGCCTAATGCGGGTGGGTAGACTTCACACGCCATCGAGGAAATCTCTCAGGCATACAGGTTTCCTCACGATGTTTTCCTTCACCGTTTAAGCGCGTGATAACTAACTATTTAATACGCACATGACTTTGAAAAGTCAGAGGTTCGTGCCTGGGGCTCGAACTCGAGACCTTTGACTTGGCAGTCCAAAGGTCATACCACTAGGCTATCACTGCTAGCGACAAATACTCTAAATTTTTTGGTCTCTATAGTCCTTCCAATTATTTCGATAACTTTTTATCGAAATAATTGGAAGGACTATAGAGTTACGTTAGATATCCACTTTTACATATGTAAGGGCCTTGTAAGCTTGGTAAAAATACATTGTTGTTTTAGATACATACATACATATTTTCACGCCTGTCTACCATTGTGGCATTCAGAGACTATAGATTTCTACTTGCTACGATCCTGGCACACCACTTCCACTTCATCTACGTTCATTAACCTCCTTATGCATGATCGTCGAATTAGGGTTTAGTTAGATAATCTAAATCATAATAATTTTTTTATTTATACTCCGTGAGGATACGTGTTATCATCAAACCATTTATTGTCCCTCTGCTGGGTATGGGTCTCCTCTAAGAGTAAGAGTAAGCTATATTCCACCACATATTACTACTACATAATACTCTACAACTTTTTGATTAAAACAAATCTGAACACGTATCGCGTGTGTAAGCCGTAAAAATCTTTCAGAACGTTAAGCGGCATAAAAAATAATAAAGCTCCACGCAATATGGTAGGCTATATATTATTCATATTACCACCAAAGCTAGCGGGTGTAGCGGTGACTATTTCCATTAAATGCCTTTATACCGACGTTACAGTTACAGATTACATCTAATACCGCGTAAATGATCGTCAATGGACACGCAAATATATTAACTAACTAACGATAATGTCGTTCCACTGCAGTAGTCGGCTGTATAGTTCTTGAGTGACAGTGCATATTTTTTTTAAACTAAGAAAACAACAATACATTAATTTAATCACGTTAATAAGGTTAAAAGTACGTAAAAAAAACTGCGTCATTAATCTGGTGCTCGTAAGTGCGATTGATAGGTCCGGATTTGATTACCAGGACGCAATAAAACTTCGCAGAAACCAATAACGCAATAATATCTACCACAAGTAAGTGTTATTGCCATATTTCTATGAATGTAAATTATAGTTGTTGTGTTGTTATGGATTTGATGACGAGAACCTTCATTTTAATTGAAAAAAAAAAAAAAACTTCTTTACAAATTTTATTATGTACTAGGTTCTGCTCGCGACTTTGTCTGCGTGAACTTCAGAATTGGGTCCGACTTAGATAAAAAGTATTAAGTAAGCCTCTGTGGTATTCCAGACTATAATCTATCTCTGTGCCAAATTTTATCCAGATCCGTTCAGTCGTTCTGGTGTGAAAGAGTAACAAACATCCAGACATCCATACTCACAAACTTTCACGATTATAATATTAGTAAGGAAAGGATTAATTCCCGAAGTTTCAGACCGTTCACAACGTCCCATGGACGTTGTAAACACACACGGGGCACACAGTAATCACTATACTTCATAGTTTGACATAGTGAAATGATATTTATTTCTGTAAATAGATGTTTTAAAGACACTTTTACAAGTCAATGTTTTCTTTTTTTTAAGTACTTGATGGCGCCGGCATTTCAAACTCATAGAGTTATGGTCTTTTTTAAAGTCCAGACATAATAATATAAAAAATATGTGAGTGATTGTGTCACTGGCAATGTCTGAAATGGCTCTTTAAATAATTTTTTAAATAATTAAATATTTAAAATTTAAATATTTAAAATTTAAATATTTAAATCCCACAGCGGCTTTGAGTAGACTAGACTCAGCCGACGGCACGCATGCATTAGTCATTGTGTAGCTCGATCATATTAAAGGAAGCTTAACAACCCGTCACACGACGACACCCGATCCGCAGAACATTTGCATAAAGTAACATCGTAAGAAATATTTTATGACCTGTTGAAGTGCAAATCCTCAGAACCATAACTCAGGAACTATGCTTACAAGCGCAATGCCTATAGTACAATTTATGTCCAGATTCTTTAAAGTAACATTTTTATTGTCCAACTTTTTCTTGCGACTTCGAGATCTTAAATTTTGCGTTAATGGCGCCATCTGTCGCTATAATTTATTCGATTGCATAAGTACAACAAGGATTGTGCAAAGAAATGGTTTCTATAAATTAAATTCTTCGCCCACTGAAGATTATTGAAACAAATTGGGTAGCAATAGGAAAGGTCTGTTTAAATAGGGTTGACACAGCTGAATCGCACTTGTAAGTATTCGGATGATATATGTATAGATATGTATAAATATCACACCAACGTTTTGTTAATGACTGAGACATGTGTGACATCCTCAATGGATATTTAAGCACTTTCAGCACGATAATTGCTCGTCTATATGGTTAAATTTATTCCTGAATTTGAAGCGGTGCGCCCTAGCCATTAGTCTATCACCTCGGTGGTACAGGCTTGCGATCACGTGGTTGCCGGTTCGAAACCCACCCATTGCACTACCGACGTGAACCCACTCGTAACACAAGCATTTAGGTAAGCACGAGTGGTAAACAAGAATACTAGTACTGTGCGACCCACATTGCTAGTAAGTTTTTTTTTAATATGTTACACCCGATTTAATACTATTATGCCTGTATTTCCCGCCTGTGATCAGCAGTGTACTTTTATTGGCCGATATGATGATGATGATGATGATGTATTCCCCGAGAGGTTAAGTTAGGAGGCGGGACTATTGCCATCAACCGGGCACAAAGTCAAACTCCGAGCTGCTACTGAGAATTTCATAGAAAAATCCAATAACACTTTGCTCGACCGCAGAATCAAAACCAGTAGCCTTAGCACGAACAACTTGCGAAAAAGTATTCGTATCGTCATGGAGACCAATTTGTATGAGATTTGGACCAGCGCCTCTATCGTGACGATACGAATACTTTTTCGCAAGTTGTTCGTGCTAAGGCTACAGAACTTGTACCGTAGCAGTCGCTCTTACGACCACAGACCAATCAGGCAGTTGTATTAAAATTTACATAAAAAGGTATTGGTCGATTGCAAAAACAAAAAAAAGACAATAAAATTAATACGCTTCTTCCACTATTCTCGTTGAAGTGGCATCCCTACGTATGGAATCTCCTCTCTTATACGGGTTGGCTCTTGACCTACAATGTTTTTGAAGCGGAGGTAGCCTGATGGCTAGGGCGTCGAACTTGCGATCATGTGGTTGCAGGTTCGAACCCCACCCATTGCACTACCGCGTGAACCCACTCGGAACACAAGCATTTAGCTTAGCACGAGGGGTTAGCTAGACACACGCTGCTAGTAAGCTTCTTAAAAAAAAGTATAATAAATATCCTGCAGATAGTTGTTATTGCGTTTAACGAACCGTGTTTTGTCATTTTTTTTCTAAAGGATGCTTTTCAACGTAGTTTTTTGTAATAACCTGACATATATCGACGTGATATTCGTAACATTATTTTTATATTGTGAGGTAAAAACTAGTGATCCTTAGATGGTAAGATAAACCTATTATATTTTTTCTACATATACTGAGACCCGAGACTGCCTCATTAGTGTAGTGGTCCCAAGCGCGACTGGTACACTAGAGGTCCTGGGTTCGATACCCAGGTCGAGCAAAGTGTTATTGGGTTTTCTATGAAATTCTCAGTAGCAGCTCGGAGTTTGGAATCTGTGCGCGGTTAATGGCTATAGGCTCGCCCCCTATAACATGGGACCTAAACATACCGGCGAACTGTGGGTGTACATTATGTACGCCTCTGCTTAACCCTATAAACGGGGAATACAGGCGTGATGGTATGTTATGTGATGTTATATTTTACATACATAAACTAAAAAACGCATTTGTCTAATGGTAAGCGCTACTGACTGGGTACTTGTGGGGTCTGTAAATGATTTTTTTTATTCTTAGTATATATCTCAGGATGTATGGGATCTAAACATACTACCGCCGAACTTGGGTTAATACATATCTACCGCGTACTACATAACGCCGGCAACGCACTCGTGACTCCTCTGGTGTTGCGGGTGTCCATGGGCGATGGTAATCGTTTACCACCAGGCTATCCGGCTGCACGTTTGCCCCCTATCCCATAAAAATAAAAACCTAACCCTTCCGGGCATACAAGCGTCATAGTATGGCTATGAAGTTATTTAAAGAAACCAAAAAAGAACACGAAACTCACATCAATTTCGTACCTTCTATATTAAGGGTCCTGCAGAGCTTAAATTGCCTACAAAAACGTAATACCGAAATAAATCGTAATCCAGACAATATTCTATAAAATTATATTATTATTCGGATTTGGATACCGTTAGGTTCCTACGATACTATTTCGTCTCCTACTACTTCACTGGAAATGAAAGACCGGAAAATCGTTCCAAACCTGGTAAATTTATCAAAAATTGCATTCACTTACATTAATTCCAGTGAAGTATTTTGGATGAAATGGTAAAGTAGGAACCTAGATTGACGGTATCGGAATCCGAATAACAACAAAATTTTATTAAATTGTGTTTGAATTCGCGAAAGAGATTTATTTCGGTATTACATTTGTAAAAGAAATTCGTTCCGCCGGAATCTTAAAATCTTATAATTTATAGTTTGTAAAGTCGACTTTAGTTTTTTAAGACTTTGTCTTATTTTTTTACTTACCTTAACTACTGTAACGGTAACTTACCTCTCATATATGTCACCAAACGTCATCTTATGACGTAAATTCAGAATGTGAAGGCAAAATTTCAATCATGCGGGTAGGGTTCGCGGTGGCTTAGAGGTCAGAGCGTGAGCGCGAGACGCAGGTTCGAATCCTGCCCGCGATTGAATTTTTTCCTTTACTAAAAAATAACTTAATAATCTTAGCATGGAAAATGCAACAAAATCACAAAAAGATAGCTGGCCAGATTTTCTTAAATCATAGCTAAGAACACACTCGATCGAGACACCTTTCAAACAAAAAAAAAACTGAACCAAAATAGGTATATTCGTTTGGGCGCTACGATGCAACAGACAGATACGCACGTTATACTTATAACACCCCTCTTTTTGCGTCGGGGGTTAAAAACTACTTTTTAAGGGTCCTGTCACGTTATTTAGACTGTTTTTTTTTTAATCTTACTAGCTATGTGTAGTGGTTCGCACATTACTAGTATTCTTATTAACCCCTCATGCTAAGCTAAATGCTTGTGTGACGAGTGGGTTCACTTCGGTAGTGCAATGGGTGGGTTTCGAACTGGCAACCACATGATCTCAAGACCGATGCCCTAGCCATTAGGCTACCGCCGCTTCAAATTGCTGAGGTGACTGGAGATGCTGAGATGTTAGTGGTAGCTCGGAGTTGGATTTGAGCCCAGTTAATGGTAATAGGCTCGCATCCTACTACTTGGGGCCCCTAGATATACTGGTGAACTGTGGCTGTAGACTTTGCCTGACTCTTCGGGGAATTCAAATACGGGCTTGTTGGTATATTCTGTTATCACGTGATACTGTTAACTCCAAATTATTGAATCAGGATTTAATAATCAATATAAGGGGATAAAATGAAACGGAAGTGGCGTCGGACTGGCGATCATGTGGTTGCCGGTTTGAAACCCACCCATTGCGCTACCGACGTGAACCCATTCGTAACACAAGCATTTAGCTTAGCATTAGGGGTTAATAAAGAATACTAGTAAATGTGCGACCCGCATAGCTAGGAAGCGTTTATTTTTTTTAACTAAAAAAATAAGGAAAAAAACTGTCAGAAATCAATAGATAGATAATTAATTATTATAACGCTGAAGGACTTCAAATAATTTACAGCGTTTCCATCGGACACGTGCTTAAAGTTCAAAGACTATTTATACACTTATGATACTCCTTATCCCGATCCTCAATCAAAAAATAGAACATTGTTCACTTGTAGTCGTGGCCGCGCCCCCCTGAGCTTATTTGCGTTTCTTTCAGGTAGCCACTTGTGGTGTATTCAACGGGTGAATGCGTGGGATTGGCGCAAACATCGCCTTTGCGCGCGACCCGACGGAAAATAATTGTCTTCAGTTAGGGACGTTACATTGTTTTGATATCGATAATTTTTTTTTAAATGTATGTACAATATGAAGTCTATCCTAATTGCGACTTCTACACTAGAGGTCCTCGGTTCGATTCCCAGGTCGAGCAGTGTCATTGGGTTTTTCGATGAAATTCTCAGTAGCAGCTCGGAGTTTGGAGTCAGCCCCCTATACCGGCGAACTGTGGGTGTACATTGGTGAACTTTTGCCGATCCTTTCGGCTAATAAAGGCATGGTATGGTATGTTACTCATTGTGTTATATACAATACGTAGCCCCGCCCCTAATAAAAAAATATCGTTATATTGAATAGTTCCATTGCTGTTAAACTGCCACATTAGTCTTGTGGACGCAAATGCGACTGATACGCTAGAGGTTTTGGGATTAATACCCAGGTCGAGCAGTCTTATTGAGTTACGCTAAGAAATTGTGAGTACTATCTCGGAGATTAAATTTATTGTGTGTGTGTGTGTGTGCATTAGTACATCTCTGTCTAACCCTTTGAGGAATATAAGCGTGATGGTGTTATTTGTTACTGTGCATGTGTGTATTTTAAATTACCACAAATAATTAGAAGCGCATACAACACTATAACTGATCCTCCATTAGAAAACAGTATACAGCAAAATGCGAAAATGCAAATACGAGAAGTGATTCCTTACACAATAAAAAAAGCTGAAATCGATTAACGGAATACCTCCATACAAAAAGAAAAAGCGATGCGGGTAGATCGACCAGGAAGGGAGGATTTAAAAATAGAATTATCCCGCCATTGTAGAGTACCCGCCATGATGAAAGATGTTTTTTTTTTGCTTTCTTTTATATTCTCGCTAGCGTTCATTACGTACATTTTATTTTCGTTCATCCGATATTTTTCCTCGAATTAGTTTTCTATATTCTAGTTATACTCGTAATTAGTAGGAGGATCTCCACAGAGATAAATCATTGTTTGTTTATTAGGAGTAATATCCTTTTTCCATAATGAAAAGTAAACATACTATTATTTTTTTATTGTTTGTAATATTGTTATTTTGTAGCTTTTGTGGTTTAATATGTATTTTTGGCAATGAAATGTATTTAAAGGTATTTTATCGATTGCTAATACAAATGTTTTTTTTTTGAAAATATTTCCGCATTGCTCTTAAGAAGAAGAAGAGAAGTGGAAGGAGAGTGGGGAGGCATTTGCCCTGCAGTGGGACACTACGGGCTTTTAATAATTTTAATAATAATAATAATTTCCGAATGAAATTTCCTTTTGTTTCCATAAATATGCTGTTTGCAATTATGGACGTAAATAACATCCCTTTTAAACATAAAAAAACTTGCTTCAATCTTAAACAAAAGTATGGACCTAATAATAAAGACAGGTATAATAATATAATCGAATTAAAATATTCAAAGATCACTTGGATTCTGCTAACAATAACAGTTTGATAGCCCTGGACTCCCCTCCCCCACTAATCCCCACTTCCTCCTTGTATAAATTATTGAAATGAGCTCAATAAGGATTTTACGAGACGCAAGTATTGCAGATTAGGGCTGCCTGATTTAAGCATGATTTGCACACAAAACATATTTATTTTATGTTGCTAAACATACTAAAGCGTCTTGCTAGTATTTTAAATTATTTTATTAATAAATATTATTGTATATTATGGGGTCTTCTAATAAAGTATTGAACAATAAATGCCACATAATTGTATTGTTCTAAAATAAACATAACTTAAATAAAGTTGAATTAAAACTATTTTTTACGGATGTTATCGCGTCGTATTGATATTATTTATTTAAATAAAGTTATAAATCATGAAAGAAAGATCTAACCGTGTGGGCAGGACTCAAATCTGCCCTCTCCGATTTAAAGTAACCTTATTCATTCGTTTTTTTTAATTACGCATCTTCGTGACTATCATGACATTACCGTATGGGGATTAAAGCAGGTACTCAGTGCCGGAGCGGCGGCCTGTCCGAGCTCTGTCTGGACTTGATAGAGTGCACATGAGTGCATTTGAATAGCATCCACTACTACAGAAAAATAATTAAGTGTTGAATACATTGACTGTAATGAACTCGTTTAATTTAATATTTGTGCTGTTAGTTTTGGAGAGTTACAATAACATTTTTATTTGAAGAGATAAAGGAAAGTTGTCCGTCCTTGCGCTATACTGAAACGAACATACCATCACGCCTGTATTTCCCGAATGGTTAGGCAGAGGTGTACTAATGTGGTGTACATTAGTACAGTTCGCAGGTTGGGTCCCATGTAATAGGGGGCGAGCTTATTGCCATTAATCAGGCACAAACCCAAACTTTGCTCGACCTGGGAATTGAACCCAGGACCTCTGGCGTTGCAGTCGCGCTCAGGACCACTAGGCTCATGAAGCAGTATTGAAATGAATTGACTTAACCAAGGCCAGTATAGACAAATTTTCGCCACAAAATAAGCAATAACTAATTTCAAAACACTTCAACAGAAACAGTTCTTTCCCAAAAGATCATAATTAACTACTATCATATGCATGCATTCAGTTTTGACCTCTAGTTCAAAACACAATCCTCACGAGAGCGACCAAGGTTGCTGAGGCTATTTCCAGAGCATTAGCCGGCTCATTTGCGATGCATTCTGGCTTGCTTGCACTTGGCTGGCTTCACTACACACGCCGAATTTGGGTGGGTTACGTCGTCAAAGCGATGCGGTCACCTAAGAGGAACTTTAAAGAGTTTGGTATGAGTCGGCGTTTGTTTTATGAGTTGTGGCCGAAAATGTTTTTTGGTTTCCCGAGGGAAAAATGAGCTACGGAATTTTTATCAGCCTTTGTTAGTCAGTAATATTTTAATTTAAATCCATCTATGTATATATGTACCTATGTATTCGAGTATGTTCTTCTGACTAGTTAAGTTTAGTGGTCCCAAGCGAGACTTCTACGCTAAAGGTCCTGGTCCAGCTAAGTGTTACGGAGATTTTCTATGAAATTCTCAGTAGCAGCTCGGAGTTTGGAATTTTTGCCCGGTTAATGGCAATACCGCCCCCTATTACATGAAACTTAAACATACCGGCGAAATGTGGATGTACATTCGTACGCTTCTGCCTAACCTTTCGGGGAATATAGGCGTGATGGTATGTTATGTTATGTCCTTCTGTTCCCTCATATTTAAATGTCAGTAGTCTGCGATACAAATGTCACACAAAGTAGCGTATTTTAAAAAACAACTCTATCTCATCTTTTTCAAATGGTATAGTAGAACTTTAAGGCGGATGGTTTCGGTGTACCCGCGAAATTCAAATTTCGAGTGGTTTTTCGCAGTTTGTAGGTCTATAATAAGTTCTGCATTCATGGTAATGGTAATTGCGACATTAACTATACAAAATTCACAATATTTATCTAAAACCATTGCTTAAAAATCATTATTGGAGCTAAAAGTAGTGTAAAATGTCAATTTTGACCAATTACACAGATTGCGCTAAGTTTCTGGCTAGATAAGGATTTATAAGTAAAGGTTTTAGTTCTCAGTTGTGAATGTTGTATCGTTGATGTCGCAATTACAACTACCATGAATCTAGAAATTGTTATAGACCTACAAACTGCGAAAAACCACTCGAAATTTGAATTTCGCGGGCACAGCGAAACGATCCGCCTTAAGCTAAGAAGAAATATAATAAATAATAACCACTCAGTTTTGCTATTGTGAACTAACAATTGTAACATTATTTTGTGGATAGCGGTGCTGGTCACGTAATTATGTAAAAAAATATGTGTTTTCTTGTCTGTATTCTGTATTATTACGTGATTGTTTGTTATCCTGAAGAAATAAAATAAAAAAATAAACATAAATGAAAACTACATCGCTTTACGTCAAAGAAGTTTACGTAGTCTCTTTTTTATATCTGGGCATTAAAAAAGTTCTAATATTCCGTAAACGTTGAAAATTAACAGATGGAAACGTTTTCCATGGGTTTGATTCTCATTTGGGCCGTGTTGTTGGGTTTTTGTATCAAATTTTAAATAGCAGCTCGGACTTTGAATTCGTACCTGATTCAAGGCAAAAAGCTCGCCCCCTATTACATGGGACCTAAACATTCAGTACACAGCTAGTATGACAGTAAAAGGTAGACAACGATAAAGCAAAACCACACATAAGATGACAAGCCCAGATTACAAAACGCCCACAAAAGTGAACAAGTATTTTTCCAAGGTACTCGCATATACATGTAGATGTCGTGTATCGAATAAGATCGAGGGTTGAGCTTTCAATAAAGCGATGTGCATCGGAGCGGAATAAGCGCTGTGAGCGGCCGAGCTTGGACACTGATCATGTATCCTTAAACTTGGTATAATATACATACATATTATATATCACTAGCGGCCTGTCCCGGCCTCACACGGGTGGACATTAATTTTTTCTGATAACATACCATCTCACCAGTATTATTAAATGAGGTATGTTGTATTTATTTGGAGGGCTAGGCAGAGCTGTAGGTACTAATTTATAGAAAGGGCACATTTCACTGGTAAGTATAAGCAATAATGTAATAGGGTGCGAGCCTTGTATCATTAACCCAGGCACAAATCTAAAATCGAGTTACTAATACACACCAAGATCTTTTACGACAGATTTGGCATAAGGGTGGTCGCCAGGAGTCAGACCCTCAGAGGTCCTACCAACAAGCAAAACATTATTTATCTCGAAAACAAATCAAACTACACACAAATCACTGCAAACATATTACCGTAAATACTTATCAGTCGGATTAAACTAATTGTACGATTCAACTGTTGTCACCCCCGGGGCATACATTATCCCTCCGCTGCGGCCTATACGACCATCTATATGTAAATTGACAATTAACCAGTGCGATGCAGTCACGTTCCGTAGCTGTCAAAAAGAATTAACCCGTCAGCCGCCGAGTGACACGAGATGACGTTTGTGATGTAATCAAATGATACACGTGTCACCGGTGTCACGGGATTTTATACTCAGAAATACGTTATTATAAAATAAAGCTAAACCGCTGAATTAATTTTGGTGAATTTTGGTATAGATATAGATTGGATATTAGAGAAGGCCATCAGTTACCTCTAGTCTCAAAAAAGCTTTTGCGACGCGAGTGCAACCGTGGGCCACAGCTAGTAAAAACATATAACAGCAGTTGTAAAAATTGTGAATTTCTATTTGTTAATCATTCCTAAATCTAGTTTTAAGCTTTGCATTTGGGCCCTGCGTTCAATAATAATAGATTTTCTACTGAGTCTAATAATTATACATAACGGGTTAAAACTACTCTCATAATTAAATATGTATTTATGCTAAAATTAAAATGTGCCAACATTTTTCGCCATAAACAAGATTAGATACTCGGCGGTAAACACTTAATTTAAACTTCTGCAAAGTTGAGCCATAATTTCAAGTACCCGAGTGCTTTTCTAGATTATAAGTTTATGGCCATAAAGACTTCACTAAGATTTGCATATTTCTTGTATCTTGCGTACAGACAGCTTTAATTCTAGTGATAATTGACTCGACTACTTTAATTTAATGTCAGCAATGAAGTGTAGCATGTGGGTACTCTAATTATAATATTATTTGGTTAAGATGTAAGTATTAACATAATAGTCTAATTGTTTTAGTCATTAGTAATAAATGGTCATTTATCGAGTACAGTTGTTTCATTAATGGCCAGTCCCTATAATAAATCCGTCGATCGATTTGCTAACTAGAGATAGGATTTTGACATAAGGTTCATACAAGTAATGACAAAATCCTATCTCTAGTAAGTAAATATATCGACGGATTTATTATAGGGACTGGCTATAAAAGAACATCATCATTGCTTAACATCAGGCGAACTGGCGGTCAAGCGTCATTCTATTCAAAAATAAAAAAACATCCCAACAGCAAAAAACGAGATCGGGACGTATAGAAAAACATATGCAGATCTTGTAAGTGAGGACCTTCAAAAGGTGCGGAGTACTCGCAACCGGTGATGCAAGACGCCTTGCCAAATTGTATTGAAAGCTGATCAAAAAAATAGATAAACAGATATTATTTTCGCATTTACAATATGACAATGGATATTCAATGGTAAATAATGTAAACAATAATCATTATAAGAGTTTACAATACGTACGACATTGCCGACACATTCTATCTGCGAATGAGGTTGCCAGCTTGCAAACCGCTAATGGTTTCATAGCTTCAGAAATCTGACAACGTCGCGTTGTGTCGCATAGCCGCAGTAGCCCAATTATGCAAGACATCGCTACCCCAGCGTGACAACCCTTGTCCCACGAAACAAGCACATACAGCATTAACAACGTGGTAATACGAAAATAGACCATATTATTCACGTGAAAAAGGCCAGTATCGAATGGTTGCTGATTAGACGGGTTTGAGCTGGGCGTCTGTAATGCAGAATCTATGTTAATTTTGTTGAATGGAGTCTTTGTAGGTATCTACTTTGTGGTTTACGTGCAGGGATCGATGCGAATCAATTGCTATGCTTTGCGGCCTCAAGGAATGTTTTGAGCGATTTCATTCGTCTGATTCACAATGAATTTTCAATCCATTTTGCTATTAATTTTTTGTACACGCAGATAGAGCATATATACGGGTGTATTGTTTTTACCGGTGAGTGGAGTTACATGCAAACAGGTAGTCAATATTTTTGAGATCATAATAATAGGATAGTTGACTTATGTTTTATTGATTAAAAATAACAAGCCTAATAAAAATTAAATATTTAAAAGAAAATATAATTAATTTTAATGAAAAAATAATTTAAATCGGCCAGTTTTCTAAGATATAAACGTTAAAAGTTTTTGGTAGGGATTGAGAGGGGATGCTCTATTCTTTTTCCGCAAAACTAGTGTAAGTATAGAATTTAAATTGACACATGCGATTTGACGTCATACGGTGAAATAGTACGCGCTCCATCTAGCGTAAATTTAAAATCCTTTTATCTTCCGTACTTTTGTACCGGCTCTATTTAAGGTCAATTCATATATGATGTCATAAAATATAATATAAATATTAATTTCCGTGAAATAGGTAGGTAATGTTCGTTTTGATTATGTAGCCAGTAGGACTAGGTAATGTTTTATGCAATACACTGTCAGGAAGTTGTTTTAAACATTGATTTGCAAGCCGCTAAAGAAGGTACATTAAATATTAACAGAAGGGGTACATACGTTATACTTTTAAAACATTTATAGACCCAACAACCAACAGTGCGTCGACGAAGTTTGAAAGCAGATTTACATGATATATTTGTAGAGATCTACATTAACAATGCCTTAGGTTCATGTACACATATACAATACTACATAACATACCATCACGTCTCTATTCCCCGAAGGGTTAGGTAGAGGCGTACTAATGTACACCCACAGTTCGCCAGTATGTTTAGGTCCCATGTAATAGGGGGCGACCTATTGCCAACAAATCCGACTCCGAGTTGCTACTGAGAATATCATAGAAAAACCCAATAACACTTTGCTCGACCTGGGGATCGAACCCAGGACCTCTAGCGTAGCAGTCGCGCTTTGGGACCACTAGACTAAAGAGGCAGTCATAACACACATATACAATACTGTAACGAAATATTATCTATCATTTAAAAATACGATTTCGGTTCGTTCACACCGGTTTCTTTACTTAACAAAATATGTTTAAAAAGGCCTGCAAAGCTTATATTGAAGTCATTAAGAGTAAAAGTGACATTGTTCTGCAGGCAAATTAACAATCCAAGTATTTTTTGAAAAGCTGTAGGTCACCCATTACTAGTATTCTTGTTATGTTTGTGTAACTACACGCATGCCAAAGGGTGTCAACAATGGCTAATAACCATCTAGGTGACCTAATAAGTACAAATAAAAAACATCAAAATCAATTAAGCTGTTTAGAAGGCAAATACTTATGAACCACGCACCCCGGAATTTGAATTGTATGTACTTATTTTACGACCGTGTACAAACTTATATATTTTTATTGATGACTTGAATATAAGATCATAATTATCGTGCTAACTAAGGTCAATCCTAGTTTTGCCCAATGGGAAGCATAAACAGTATCTAAGTTAAAGCATATAATGCAAGTAAACATTCTTTTAGGGTAAATTTCTTTATGTTCAAGCAATAATGTCATGGAGTTGTCAGAATCCGAAGGAAATACCAAAAACATGTATTATTTTGATCGAATATTCATACTACGAGTAATAGCTGTTTAGTTGACGCCGTGTTTCTTAGCAATCAGATCAAATCACTCAACTACAAGTTTTTAGAAAGTTTTTTACCCAAATTAGAAAAGATCCTAAAGATAAAAACATTTTACCAGTGGAATGGCCAAAAATGGCGTCTTATCGCCAAATAGTTTCCCTCGTTGACGCATTATGCGCAGTCTACGTCAGAGCGCTACCCTTGAACTAAGTATACAAATTGAGGCCGTCCAATTTGTTCCAAAAACCCGATCTAAATCACAAATGTAATAAATTACTACTTTATTTAACCTTCGAATGCCGTTGTGGGTCGTTAGGACCGCGTGCCAATATTCGAATTCTCGTCAACTTTGGTATACGCAACTTGGTAAAATAATGTTATGTTTTATGGAGTTTGGCCGGAGGTTATAAAGTACAGTCGGAGGCATGGCCACGCATCATTAAAGTTCACTCGCGTAGATTGGGAACTACCCCTCTGGCTTGCACCTAACCGGTTTGAGTAGGAAAATTGCCGATACGCGGATAGGATATCCGAATTTTCAATAGCTGTTTTGTTATTGTTTATTTTAGGGATTAGAAAATGTGCCTTTTAAGAGCGATAACGCTATCGCCTATCAGTACCTACAAGAAGTTATGCGCATATTTATACTTAAATATTTTATATGTGTAGTAAATGGAAATTTACATCTCATAACAATGAGTAAATGGAAAAAGCTGTCAAATACTCACGTTATATCAATAGCTGAATATTGACGATTGATATTATCTGATGGGCAGTGACCCCGCAATCGTTTGACGCAAAACTAACCCGTTCACTGCGGGTGTGTGTACCTGCGTCATTCTCAATACGCATGGAGATTGACGCACGTGAAGACATGTGCTAGTGAAAATGTTAAGCGCTTCAAACTTTTGTGCACGGTACATCAGATTTATCCGCCGATATAATCCGAACAAATTATATAAATGCGAAAGTAGCTCTGTATGTTTGTTTGTTATATATTTGTTGGTTTACATATCTACCGGCTGGACTTTAAGCCGGGTACTCATTAGCGAGCTGTAACCGTAACTTATGTGATACAGTAACGAGGTTCTAGTGTGTACGCGTTACGTCACGACGTCGCCGGAACGCTTTCACCGAGCGTACTCATTTTGCGAGCTGTAACTGTAACCAAACAGATACAGTCACGAGGTTCTAGTGTGTACGGGGAGTAACGAACGGGGAGACCTGCTCTGCCCTCAGTTTTGGTCGGCTCGCTGCGAGTCGCTCGTGTAGCGTTCGTTGCAGGCTCGCGAACCACGTACACATTATGTTTTTGGTAACAGTAACGGTTACAGTTACGTGCAACGTTACGGGTTTAGAAATGAGTACGTTGTAAACGTCGGGTCGCTGCAAGCCGCACGCGTACCGCTCGCAGCAGGTTTGCGAACCACGTACACACTATGTTTTTTGGTTACAGTACATGCAACGGTTACAGTTACAGCTCGCTAATGAGTACCCAGCTTTAGAGTTTATTTTATGAGTTTGTTTCGGCGCTTCTTCTCACAGATCTCAATTAGGACATGTCAGCATCATCACGTATCATAAATCTAACACCAAGATTTGATAATAACCATTCCTCATTTTGTTGGCATAACAGTATTCTGCTGCAGCCATTTTCATCAAAATCAAACACTTCTTTAGTCTGAATAGACTGAAAGTTAGTAGAAGATTATAATTAAGATAACAATAGGCGGCACCCTAATACGCCCGCTCTTCGCTGCCTTCACGGTTCCACTTCCAGATTAGATTGCCAATTAAAATTAACAAGATATTATTCGACTGCCTCATTAGCCTAGTGGTCCTGAGCGTGACCGCTATGCTAGAGGTCCTGGATTCGATTGTCAGGTCGAACAAAGTATTATTGGGTTTTTCTATGAAATTCTCAGTAGCAGCTCGGAGTTTGGAATCTGTACCCGGTTAATGGCAATAGGCTCGCCCCCTATTATATGGGATCTAAACATACCGGCGAAATGTGGGTGTACATTAGTACGCCTCTGCCTAGCCCTTCAGGGAATGGGGAATATAGGCGTGATGGTATGATGGTAAGAATAATTACACTTTAGTCCAGCTTGGTGGAAGAGGGTCCCACTATGGCTCATGACAGACAGAGTTATTTTCGCATTTATCCTTGCTAATATTATAAACGCCAAAGTTTGTATGTATGAATGTTTGTTATTCTTTCACGCCAAAACGGTTGAACCGATCTGGATAAAATTTGGCACAGAGATAGATTATAGTCCGGAATAACACATAGGCTTTTTATCCAGGTCGGAAACAATTCTGAAGTCCACGCAGGCAAACTCGCGGGCAAAAGCTAGTAACAACTAAATGTTCACATTTACCAACTCATACCATTTGAAATAGTCCATTTCGATAAACTAAAATATTTCAATACCCACACAACTACTTTCATATTTCATATTTGATGTGATATGTTCAGCAATTTCAATATTTTGATATTTCTATAAAAATATTGAATATATTGAAATGTGGCCCACTATACTGAATGCTTGAACGTAAATGGTATGAGTTTGTATGCAGTATCGTTCAGTAAACTAATGTTGATAAAAAATAACGAAAAAGAAATTAATATATATTTTTCTATATTTAAATTCATGGAATAAATAAATCTGGTAGCACAGCAGTAAAACGGAGGCAGCACTAGCGTACTTTTCTCAAAGCAATATTTACTAAAATTTTAAAAGAAATATGTTGGTTGAATTATTATAATTCTGCCCGTTGGCTGCCCCGCTGATGGGAACAGGACTCTTCATAAGGTTAGACCAGTTCAGTTAAGCTCTTAAATACGTGACTAGCTCATTAAAATATACTCAGTTTGGTTCAGTTAGGAAACTAGTCGGACAATCGGGACAATGCAAGAATATCTCGTGAGATTAAGTTCACAGTTTTAATAATAAGTACCTATGTATCGCTTTATTATAAAGGATGACGCTTCTTTGAGAAAGCTATTCAACTCCCTATGTCCTACAGTTGTTTTTCAATCATATCAAAGAACTTTGCGAACTTCCCTTTTGTGTGCACGTGCAGCTTGATGAATCAAGCAAGTTACAATTTTCTAGTCCCCATAGAAGTTTAAAAAGGTAAATGAGTGACGCGATGGCAGATGGCAGTGTGCATGGTAGGTCGATTGTGTTAAGTTTTTTATTTAATTTTTTAATAACATAAAAAACATGTTGCACTTGATGTTCATTATTTGAAAGGGAAGGTATATAAATATATTATTACCTCGGAAGCTTCACTGAAATTCATGAAACGCTAATTATGTTTGGTGCAGTTACCGGAGTGTGGGCTTCAATTAAGAATATGCATGAAACAACCAGAACGAAGCAATTATGCAATGAGGAGCTATTTCCGCATTGTGCAAATTTTACTTAAAATAGTGAGTGTATCAAAAACTCAGTATTTTGAAACTTATCATGGTAACATGATTCCTGAAGGAACTATGAAAGCAATGGTTATAGAAGAAATGCGTACGTAACCAAGGGTGGATCTAGGGGAGTGGAGATCATGGGGGTCATGTACACCCCAGAATTTGGTTATTGATAATTGTTTTGCTTAACAAGAAATACTTCGTGTGATGGATGAGAACCCAACCAATCTGGACCTAAACTTTGTGATCACCCCCTGACTTGAAAGCTGGATCCGAACGTCTGCAGACGTCGTTGAGACCGAACCGGACAAAATGAGCAGCTATACGGGAATGTACTATTATTGTCATGCACGTTATTTTCAATTTCTGCTTAGTTACTATGGAATACTATAAATAATATTTTTTTGAGTTTTACCGGCTATATTGTCATATTTCATCAAAAAATTATAGCCTATGACACTCTTAGTGCAAAGATGAATCAAACGCCACCTCATTTGTTAAAATCTGAAGTATTTACGTTAGGATCGAACATCCATACGATACATATATTACATACATAGTTACACACATACATACATAGACTGCTAAACTCATTACCCTTCCCTTTTTCAAAGTCGGGTAATAAAGAAAATAAATTTTTTTCCTCTTTTTCTTTCCATGCAAAAATGTCAATTCCTCTGGGATATTTTTTAGACGCCATTATAAAAAATGTTGTACTAGTTGAGACCTAACATTTAAGGTACAATTAATATCTGTAACACACTTGGACCAGCACCCCTTGTAAAACTGACATTCTCCTTTGAGAAACATTTTTTTAATTAAAGTTTTTCAACAAGTTTTTTAACAAGTTTCTCTGAGAGCACTAGAGATTCAGTACCAACAATTTTAATAAAACCAAATTCCCTAAACAACATAAAAATATAAACAAAAAACGAAACGAAAAAACAGTGCTTACAAAGCAGGGGCTCGTAACAGTGAGTTTGCGGTAATGGGTCGTTGAAACCGGCGGCGCGGCGCGTGCCGAATGTTCGCTGCTCCTGCAAAGTCCCAAGTGCATATTGCGATATTGTCGCAGCGGGCCAAAATGTTGACAACTAGTTATGAGTGTTACCCTTTGTGCGAAACAGGGAATAATGCTTTGTTGTAAATAAAAACATTATTTGAATGGGAATACATTCAGATTCAGACAAATAGGAATAATAACGATTATACAGTTATTTTAGTGAAGGAAAAATTCCACTGCGGTTAGGATTCAAACCTGCGTTTTCTGTATCTTAACATGGAAAATACAAAAAAGATAATTACAATGGGAAAAAACTACATCTGTGGATGAATATAGAATCTAGAAAAAACTGTGTTTTTTTTAAATATGAGGTTACTTTGTATCGTAATGAAGGCAGTCAGGTCAGTTACAAAGAGACTGAGTTTCAGACAGCAAATTGAAAGAAATAGGAAATATAAGCACGAGCTTTGATTCAGACACTTTATAGCGACTCAGTATAAAGGTAAAATCAGTAACAGGACGAGCTATTTGACCAACACAATTCAACTGTAAATATACGCACCGTAAGAGACGAGAAAAATAAAAAAATGAAAATATAAAATGTGTCCAAACAGATGCGATACTCGGCCGTAACACTCGGCCTGCGATAGTGGGCCATTGAGTTGGGGACTTGTGCCGAGGTTCGGCTTCGGCCTCGGCCTCGGCACTAGAGTGCAGTGCCATGTCGAGTTGTGTATAAATTGTTGAATACTAAGTTTTGTTTTCTACTGTAGTTCCCAGTTAAAGAACAATAAAGTTTTGCACTTTGCTATGAATAATAACTTTTTGAAAATTGATTTAAAAACAGCGTTCTGAAAACTTCAACTATGACCTAAGTTACATTCGTTGCAATTTCAACGTTAGTGAAATAATGCATATTATGTTTTGTGTACAGTTTCACATTTTGGTGAAAATATTACATTAATATTCCCCAAGGTAGGTAACTTGGATGGAAGCGGTACAAAGTGCATATCATTGCGCGTACATTTTAAAAGCACATTGCAGGCAATGTGCAGGAATTTATATGACAAATATTTGTTCCATATAAAGGAATGGAATCATTTGTGTATAGGAATATTAGAAAGAAATCGGACACTGAATATAATAATAAAAATATTTTATAGAAATTGTGTAAATAAATTAACTCGTCAAGTAACTAATTAGACACAACGCAAAATCTATTGTTCCTGTGCCCCCGGGATCTTAATTTTTTTCCTGAATTAAAACACTTAACGTCTGCTACGCTAGAGGTCCAGGTCGAGCAAAATGTAATTGAGTTTTGCTATGAAATTCTCAATAGTTAACAGCTCGAAGATTGGATTTGTGCTCGGTTAATGGCATCAGGATGGCCTCTATTACATGCGACCTAAACATACGACCGGCGTACTGTGGTTGGACATTAGTACACCTCTGCCTAACCCTTAACATACAAACATTTAACTAGACACTAGAAAGCAGTATACATACTTATCCAAATTAATACTCCTTTAGCTGGCTCATCGAATTCCTAATTTAATTATGACGAGTGATTGTCTCAACCCCTCCAAGATGTAAACAGAGGATGCAAGTGAGACGTAACGTAGAACAAACAGTGCAACAGCGCAACTGCAAACAAAGCAACTGTAACAACCCGGCTGACGCCTTTTGCAATGTTGCGAGTAAACAAGGAGTAACTACTTTGTGTACAGTGATGAGCTCGCAACTGTATAATAAATTTTGAGATAACACACCATCACTCTTGTATTTCCCGAATGGTTGGGCAGAGCTTTAGGTACTATGTACACAATCCACTGGTATGTTTAAATCCAATGTAATTGGGTGCGAGCCTATTGCGGCCGACCGGGCACAAATCTAGACTCCGAGTTGTTACTTATTATACCTATACATATATTTAAAACGCAATAACAATATTCGACCTTTGAACTGAACCCATGACCTCTAGCGCAGCAGTGGCGCTTGGGACTACTAGACTCAAAAGACGGTCATGGATTTTTTTATGAAAAAATAGTAAACGATTGTAATCAAGTTGATATAAATAAACGCTATAAGCTTAAGGTTCGTCAAAGGATGCTTCAGACTAGAATTATAATTAAACACCCAAAGGTTTGCCTTTGACTACGATCTTGACTGTGGTAAGGTTATTTTGGTATTAAATTAATTGTGCTTATAAACGAGATTGAGATATTAACCACACCAGATACACCTCTCACACCTCTGCCTAACCCTTCGGGAAATACAGGCGTGATGGTAATTAAGAATTTTACTTAGTGATATTTTCTACTGACGGCCGCTGGGGCAGAAAGGTTCTCTTGTGGATACCACGCACCGGAATGCGCAGTGTGGGACGACCTCCAACAAGATGGACGGACCACCTGGTTAAGGTCGCTGGGAGTCGTTGGATGCGGGCGGCATGTGACCGGTCCCTGTGGAGGTCTTTGGGGGAGGCCTTTGTTTAGCAGTGGACTTCTGTTGGCTGATATAATTATGATGATGATGTTTTCTAGCCTATCAAATGACCTGCAAGTCCCAAACACGCTCATAACAGACAAAAACTTGGTCCAAATATCGACTATTCAAACATTATTGTTTTACCCTGAGAGATCAGACTCAGATCATTAAATTGCGGTGAGTTATCAAACTCCCACTAATTAAGCTTACTTAGTTAATTAACACTTTCATGGAACTTATTTAATCAATTGTGACGGCTTAATTTGCTGAAAGGGTCTAACAGGCATTAGATAATTGTAATACTTCAATATGTCCATATTTTATGAATAAATCTTTTTAATTAATAACAAAACAGTTTTTGTTAGGTAAAAACTGTTTTTATCGCGTCTGCTTAGTATCAGAACAGCCAGATTTTTTTTTTTAAATCTTTTCAAAATTCACGTGGTGGTGTCTCGGTCGAAATCATATTTATTAGATAGAATATTGAAAACCCATCGGCACGGGCGGGTTAACTTTACAAGCTTAGCGGTGCGCGCCCTCTGAAGGTATATGCCGTGACACTAGTATTATCCGTTATATTCAAATTGATTTTGTTACTCTGAAGTCATTTTAGGTATAATCAAAAATAATATTTCTATATAACTTTGCTTCTACTTCAGCATTGAAAGTAGTGTGCTAAAGTTTTCAAGTTTTATTTTATCCAGAAAACATCGTAACATCAGTGTAATTTTATAAGGAATAGAGGAAAAAATACTCAAGTTATAAGAACAACGACTGCGAACTTTACGACACTTATATCGCATGCAAACGTAACTAGACACCTAGACAGCCATAATAATATTAATAAGTGTTCGTAATGAAATAATCTAATTTATGCAGCCTCCAGGTGGGCGACAGGGGCAATGAAGGGTATGGTGCTGTTGTTAGCGACTGAGCAAAGTTTACATAAAGTTTTAAATTAATTACTTCTACCAGTAACCAGTACTAAATTTTTAATAATTAACGTAGGTAGGTGAAAGAAAACCAGTCAATTACGATATTACCGTAAATTATGAGCCTCACTTATGGAAATCCATGTCGACGGCGATCTCCTTTTGTTTCGTGTTGACTTTAAGGTTCAGAGGAGATAAGACACAGGCAAATAAATTTTTGATGAGTGTGACTGCGGATGAAAACGCCAAAAAGGATGTTAAAGGGTGTTTTGATCCAAAACATCTCTCACAGTTGCACCCAACCCTCTTCGCAGGCAATCTCCGCATATATGGCGTATGATTTGAGCCTCACCCTATCGCCAGAGTAGCCGTGCAGTATATGAAATTAGTTTTTATGACACACGACCGGATTTATACAACTACCCTCCTCGCTGAGCCAGCAATGCTCGGAACGAATTTCAGAATTTATTGGGGTATTTTTAAAGCCATTTTAGTGGTACACGCGGTTAATATTGTGGGGATGAAGTTTAGATGTATGGGCTTGGTGTGAAGAATTTAAAGTGCCGTTCGTACTTGCCATGCTTCAAAGAATAGTTTTCTTTTATGTTTCGGTAATATAGTTATGGTTGTATTTATGGTCAAGGCAAGTTAATTTATAACAAGTTGATTTTTTTTCGAGGTTGGGACTGTGTTGCCGTTATTTCAAGGGTTGGCAACGCGCGAGTGACATCCCTGGTGCTGCAAGTATCCATAGGCTATGGTAACCGCCTACCATCAGGCAGAAAAAAATCACCTCTTGTAAATAAATACTGTTTGATCATAGAACTCGTGATATTTTACACAAGAATATACCAAGACGATTATATTACAACTTGGGCAGGTTGTGGGAATTATTCAGATTTCTACGGCGTGCATAATAAATATTAAACTCACTGACCAGCTCGTAATAGAATTCTGCAAAATAGAATTATTCTAAGTGGCTATCAGAAAAAGTAACGATTCAAGAGTAATCCCTCATCACGTCAATTTCGAAGTCCATTTCGAAGAATAAAGTGAACTACATAAAAAGTCGATGTAATCGTAAAATCCCGGAGTAGCGGAGCATGAAACTAGTCGTATATAACGTGAGACAATGCGTGCAGCAACAGTTCAATTAACTGGTCGGGTAGTGCGATGAACACCATGAAACATACGAAGAATATTATTCACGTAATGGTATGTAGTGGGGAATGTATCTTTTTTTATATGGCAATGCTTTTAGGGTAATAATTGCAGAAAAAATCTTTATTCAATGACTTTCGGTATTGTTGATTTATGATAGTTTTGTTTACCAAATCTGACTGATCTTGCTATTTCGTGTCACAGGACGACCATTTTAGAACTGAAATAGCAAACTTGGACTCTTGGACACTAAGGCGGCAAACAAGCATACGGCCCGCCTGATGGTAAGCAGTTACCGTAGCCTATGAACGCTTGCAACACCAAGGTTATCACTCGCGCGTTGCCGACCCTGTAAGGAGGTATAGTTGGGCTGGCAGCATAGGAGACATGCTGCCTTGCATGACAGCGGCGGTAACAAAACACCACCGGTCCCCCCACTGCCAACACAACGCTTCCTCGCGGAGCTCTGGAGACCATGCTCACCGTTAGGAACACAACATAGTACGGAGCTATGTCATTTGGCTACGATTTTCTGTAAGGTGGAGGTACTTGCCCAGTCGAGCAGCTCCAATTGTGACTGGAATTATTCAATTCCACTATGCCCTACCTTTCTTAATGTTTTGATTTTGTAGTTTCCCATGGATAATATAACCAGTAATTATCTTAGCTGTCCTTGTCCGTTGCTACCTAAGAATCTATTACTTATATTGATGATCTAAATTATCTATATTGATCACACAATGAACACATGGAATCAGATGTTTGTTATTCAGTGCAAATTATGGACGGCAAGAGGTCGTTAACTTCAGCATTGTTTTTGGTCTCGTTGTTTGAAGGAGGATCACCATTTCAGAATGCGAGAAAATCGGTGCCTACTTCCACTGAAATTATTTTCTAACACCAATCAAAACAAGTTGCCATGGATTTATTTATAGTAACAAGAATAGAACTTTGAGTTTGTTTTGATGTGAACATTTTAGTTAGTCAACATTTATTTATGATCCAAAGGAAGCTGGAAATCTGTATGCCTTATATCTTTCGAGGTGTAGAAATATCTCCCAATCTACATAGTAGTTCGGTGATATTTCTAAACCAAACGATCCTCTTTTTTGGTTGAGATATCTAATAGATAGATTGATTTTGTTTTGTACAGTTCGTTCTAATATGGGGCGACAGTAATAGTCAGCAATATTGTTATATTCCAGTTTAAAGGGCAATGTAGCCAGTGAAATTACTGGGCGTATGATGTCATCTCGCTAGATGACATCGTAATAGTGATACTATTGGTGCAGCTGGCGTCTGTAGGTCCAGTTATCGCTTACCATCAGGCGGCACGTATGCTTGTTTGTCTTCTTATTACAATAAAAAAGCACTCATTGCTGCACAATAAACACACATTTTCTCTCTTTCTTTCTTCAACACCTCAGATAGAACACACCATCACGCCTGTATTCTCCGAAGGGTTAGGCAGAGGTGTACTAATGTACACCCACAGTTCGCCAGTATGTTTAGGTCCTATGTAATAGTGGGTGGGCCTATTGCCATTAACCGTGCACAAATCCGGTCTCCGAGCTGCTACTGAGAATTTCATAAAAAAACCATGATCAACTTGCCCGACCTGGGGATCGAACCCAGGACCTCTAGCGTAGCAGTCGCGCTTCAGACCACTAGACTAATGAGACAGTTACCTCAAACAGCTAAAATTTATAATAATTATTTCAAAGTAGTTTTTTTAGCACTCGTAGTTCCTAGGCAAGCAAGCCAATGGTCCGCCTGATGGGAAATAGTGACCACAGTTTCATAACTCGTGGATGACATCTTGTGTCTTGTTCAAATCTTTTGGAATATTGAATACGAAAATATATGAAAATGAATTTTAAAGTCTTATCTCATTTCCAATAAAAATTCAATTACGTCTAATTTATTGGATTTCGATATCTATATTCTCCATCCATAATTAATTAGGAAAGACTCGACGTTTTTAATCGTTCTGTTTTTTCAGTTAGTCGCAATTAAGTATCCATTGCTATTAGGTATTGTGTATCACTTTGAATTGTTTTTTTATAGCACTGTACTGTTTTAACATATTCTACGAAATGATCAACTCAGTTATTTATTGTCATAAGTCCAATGATTCTTCGTATTGTCTATTGACTGGAATCATGGCTTTTTTACCTTGAAAAATAAGCTTGAAGTTGAAGCTAATAATATTACAGGCTGCTAATATCGGGTGGTAATAGTACTGTAGAGGTTGCCGCAAAGAGGTGACGTCTCATCCAGCTGGTTGGTTGAGAATTTTAGAAAAGGAATAAGAACTAAGGATTTTAAATATTGAGTAGAATTGTCTTGAAAGTGACGTGAAGAAAAATGTTGTAAAATGAATTGATTCCTTGAGTATTATCTGAATAAATGAGAAGAGTTTAAAGGAAAAACGGATTTTTCCTTAGGAGGAGTGATCCCAGTGTCGTACCTGGAATAACGCCTCCTACAAATGGTGGAGGCGCCGGGTATACTAAAAGAGAGCATACTAATAATTGTTATGTTATAGTTGGAAGTTCGAAGTGGAAATTATATTGCTGAAACAAAGGTTCCCCCTGCACATATCGAGGTGCGAGAGCAGTCAAGAAGTGCCTGCTGATTTATGGAAGTGGCCGCTGCGTTGAATTTCATTGTGCCAGCGTAACGTCGCGTCACGAAAATTTGAAGAAAAAACGCGTCGCGTCACGAAAAGCTAAGTTTTTTTTATTAGTGCAATATGGCACAAGACGTGTATTTCTTTTCTGGTCTGGATGATCTGTCCTTAGAAGAATTTTTAATAGAATTTAGATTGATCGCTGCAATAAATAAGTGGTCAGAGTGCGATCTAGCGTTGATTCTGGGCGCATATTTACGAGGACCAGCGCTGTTCTTTTTTAAGTCAATATATTACGATGGTATTGACTATAAAACTATTTGCAATAAATTGAGGGCAGAGTTCCCTACTAGAATAAATTATGTAGAAAAATTTTATACAACTAAACAAGTGGTTGGAGAGGACGCCATAACATATTACTATAGATTAGCAGATTTGGCAAAGAAGGCCGACATCTTAGATAGTATTTTTATTAAAACATTTTTAAAAGGTCTCCTAAAGGGTGATAAAGAAAGATTGGGCACACGAGTTTATTCTACAAAAGCCGAATTACGTTCCACGATTTTACAAATCAAATATCTATTCGAAGATGTTAAAAACCAAACTAGTCGGTGTGAACAACCATCAGCTGTGACTGCATTTCATAAGCCACAACAAAACTTGCAACCACTGCATACTAAATGTGTGAATCTAGATAATTACACTTATAAAAATTCTAGCTCAAGATGGGAGCCACGAGCTCCAAATACAAAAGATGAAAGATGTAGCCCACGTAGCTTGTGTGCGATGTCTGAGGATTCTAAGATGGAACAAATTCCTAGGGAAGATATGGAATCGGGTCAGTTCTTTCCATTTATTAATATTTGTATTTCTAATAAAGCTTGTGTTGCACTATTGGATACTGGTGCGTCAATTTCTTGTATGTCTGAAAAATTGGCGACGAGGCTGAATCTCCGTTATACCTGTGAACCTGCAGCTAAACGTTTTGTAAGATCCATCTCAGGTTCATGTTTGGATATTCTTGGAGAGACTATAGTTAATTTTGTTATTGATTCATGTTTGTTTTCTAATAAGTTTATGATTATTAAAAATATTAACCAAGACTTAGTGCTAGGACAAGATTTCTTTAATAGAAATAATGCTGTTGTAGATTTTTATAATAAGTGCTTGTTTTTTAAAGGACGTTTTAGTGCAAAGTTTATAGATAAGTCGTCTTTACAAAATAACGTGTCCATAACACAACCTTTGATATGCGATGATCATCATAATGAAATAGATAATATTAATAATGTTATGAATGATCATACAAATAATGATTATCTATATTCTTTAAATGTAGAACGTAATAATGATATTAATTCTATGAAATCTCATGCTATTGAGGAAGTAGAAGACGAAGATGATAATAATGAGAACATAGGTATAAATGAAGACATGAAAGGTTCTAATAATTTGAACGATATAGGGCAGACCGTAGGCCTAGAACCTATGTCATGCCAAGAAAATGACAGAGATTTGCTTAAAGCAAATATTTCAGAGATAAAAGTTGAGTCTCTAGAGAATGACTTTAATAAGAAACCTATACAGGTAACTAAAGTGAAGTCTGCAACAAAAATGGGTTTTATAAATAAAATTTGTACTAATAAATTTTTATTACGGAAGGATTGTGTGACTAAGTCTTTATTTTTATCTGATAATAAGGTTGTCAGGGGTGACAGTCAGTTTCCTTTGACTGACAATGTCAATAAACATATTAATTTTTATAAGATGTTCGGAAAAGTTTTGATTAGATTTTTTAAATCCAAACGTAAAAATAATTATGTTAGGAAGAGGTTTCAAGAATGTTTTAAGGAACCATATAAAGTATTAAGTTGGATTTATAAATTTAAATATTTTAACGGAAGTGTAAAGATGGGGAGATTCAAAAATTTGCCATTATAACATAGCATTATGTATGATTATGTGCTTAACGAAAAGTGCGATACTAATTATTCTATTTGTTTTCATGTTACCAATGATGTGCTGTCTGGACATATCGGGAGAGAGAAAAGAGAATAACGTTTAAAGAAGGAAACACTCCGAATTTGGGCTAAAGATTTTTAGTAACGTATATTAAATTATAATTCAAAAGGAACCGAATCAACTTCGCTTATGGAACATAGTTTCCGCGAAGTGTGTTCGAGTTAAACACAACTGATTTGGTATCTGGTTAACTTAAACATATAATTGGGAGATCGGCTTAATATATTTTCTGGTATGGGGAATCGGAGTGATTTCTTGATAAGATTAATGCTGCAACTTAGTCTTTCTCTTTCTCTGACCCAATAGCGTCCGAAGAAGCTAAAGATTTCGATGTTTAGTATTGATTTTTTTTATAAATTCAGCTTTGTAGACCCTTCTGGAATGATGCTTTTTGAGTATGCTTGTATTAAGATTTGAAGCGTCAGTAGTGAGGAGGCCGTTACGCGTCTTTTTCGGGCGTTTTTGGCGCGTTAAAGTTTATGGCGAGTTGCACGATGTTGAGTTAATTTATTTATTTAAGATTTTAGTTGGCGAATTTGTTTATTTTTGATTAATGTTAGGGTGTGCATAACGCCGTAAACTATTCCATTGTAAGGGACGTGCCTCACAAGTGTTTGTTAATTCTTTTCGCCTGATAGATAATTCTGGTTAGGAGTTAGGTAGGGAAATTAGTGCTTATTCCTTATGGATAAGACTCCTAAAGACTTATCCATGCTGGTGGGCGTAGCTGATGTAGAGGTTGCCGCAAAGAGGTGACGTCTCATCCAGCTGGTTGGTTGAGAATTTTAGAAAAGGAATAAGAACTAAGGATTTTAAATATTGAGTAGAATTGTCTTGAAAGTGACGTGAAGAAAAATGTTGTAAAATGAATTGATTCCTTGAGTATTATCTGAATAAATGAGAAGAGTTTAAAGGAAAAACGGATTTTTCCTTAGGAGGAGTGATCCCAGTGTCGTACCTGGAATAACGCCTCCTACAGTACTAACAAATAGGGGTTTTATGGATCTCAAACATACCAGCGAACTACAACCTTCGCAAATTTAGACAGCGATAGTATCGCATTGGAATTAAATAAATATCAATGTTCTACTTCTTATCGTATCGTATGGAAAGCGAAGAGCAAAACAAAATAAATCAATGGAAACATTAAACTAAATTGGTCCAGTATTCTGCTATGCACGCGGCATATTGTGTAGCAGCCCTTAGTAGGTCTTGATGTGTGCAGGTGTCGGAGCACTTAATACCCAAACTTAAATGAGTGCCACTGAGAATCAATATAAAATCGATACAAAATAGTTTTACATATTTCAGTATCGCACTGTTTACCCAAAACCAAAGAGATTTAAACCACAAATTGCACATAAATGAAACCGCACATTGTGTGCCAGCCGACACAATTAGCGTATGAAGCCAACAGTGCACAACTCACAATGTTATAAATTACTGTGACGTACATATTTGAGCCGGACTGAGTTACTTTCCATGTTTAATTTGCGACTTTTTGACGCGCATGCATATTTTAGTCGCAATTCGGAACTGGGTGGCCGGTGGAACGCAATGAAATGTCCATTTTAATTATTTGAAAGGACACAAAAGTAACACTGTTTCAACAGTTAATTTAGAAGTGTGTTTGGTGTTATATTTATATGGCCTACAGATAGTTTCGGGTATAGGTGATGGGGAATAGGGAGTAAACGTTTTATTCCCTACACGGTTGAGTCGAACTACGCCAATACATGCGCCATGCTCGTGAGCATGCTGTCTGTCGGGACTGGTCAGCTCTTACTTGCTGTGAAAACCCTTTCTTTTTTTAATATTATACCTACATAATATTGAATAAATCTTACACATCACACTGCATAATTTTCACCAACTATTAACTAAAAACAAAGTTGCAAAGATTAATAATGTAATCATGTTTTTTTTTTTAAAAAGAGTTCCTTGCCGGCCCTCCTTCATAAGACCAACTTTTTGGAAACTACTTTTGACTAGTAATGTTTTTGGAAACAACTAGTTTTGACTTTTCAAAAGTACCTAATTGAAATAAAACATTTTGACATTGCGTAGTTGCGCGTAATTCAGATTTATACTCAGCAAATGTCAAAAGGCTCAACTCACATAATTGATGATGTGGGTAGCCCTACCGACATTTCTTGAGCTGGAAATATCTCATGTAAAATAAGCAATTCACAGGTACATTTATAGATTCCCTGTAGGTGGCGCGCGTTTTCGCGTGCTCTAAGTGGGATGCGAGATGAAACCGCGGCTTTTGAAGAGGTCCAGCGAACACTGGATCACAGCCTGTCATGATCGTGGCGAATGTCATGAATCCCATGGCCATGACTATAGGGCAAAGCAAGGCATGTACGGTTTTTAGTCGGTACGAGTCCGACATACCCTGCCGCCTCCGTGGGTAGCAGACGATCCATAAGGATTATCCGTACAACAAAAAAAAGGTACATTTATAAATACCTATATTACAGCTCCACCTACAAGTTATTATTATTCCACAATTTAGTGTAGGTGTGCAATTTTCTCTGATATTATTATGAAACGTTTCAGTCAAAACATTGAACATAGTTGTGTGGGTGTTAGCAGAGGCCGTAAGAGTAAACAGAAGCCGTAAGTAAAACAAATATGTCAAAGTCAAATCTTTTATTTCAAATAAACCAATAGTACAGGGACTTTTTAATTGTCAAAACTAGGTGCATGTATCAAAGTATATAACATAGCAAGTAGGCTATTATTTGGTTTCCATTATAAAGACAACTCCCGCACTAGAGAATGAACCCTCTGTAGCGAGGGACTTTATAAACATACATTTACCGGACATAAAGTACATCCAGACTGGAAACATGATCCATGGACCACACAAATATTTGTCCTCGGATGGCAATCGAACACTCAGCCCAATGGCGAGTTGACAATCTTAACCACTGTGCAGCAAGTTGACTTTTGTTGCCTAATCCCGTAGAAATTGTATTAAATTCTATATGTATCAAGTAGGTAAAACTATTTTTATTTTGTGGATTAAGTAAATATCTAAATAAACACCAATTCATTCGTTACAGATAAAAACTTATTCTACGATTTCCTATTTCACGGAGAGAAAATATTACATATTTTTCCACGGTATAGTTATTATGTTTTAATCTCAAAGAAGCTAACACTCCCAACAAACCGGGGAACAGACGCGGTTTGCGACCGAATAAGAAAATAAAAGAAATACAAGAGGAACGGGAAATAGTAGTAAAAAGTGGAAATAGTCGTAATGCTTTGCAATATTTCTGGTAACAAAGGCTTGTACAAATGTATTGATAACGTCGACAGATGGGACCAAAGAAAAGCGTGTACTACGTGCAGTGTATATGGGTATTTGTGTTTTATTTTGGAGCTCGAGTGACGCAGTGCCTCAGAATAAATGAATAGGTACGAATTAATAATGAAATCATAATATTTGACTTAGCAGTCCAATGGATATGTCCATTGGACTGCTAAGTCACTATCATTACTATTTGATTTTGTTAACCCAAATTGAATTCGGATAAGATTTTGCTTTTGAAATTTACGATATCAATTCACTGTTAAAGAAGAATGTACTGTATACACCCCAAATTTTAATAATACATCGCACATTTTATCATAATATCTTGGAATTGAATAACCTATCGACTAGATGTCTTCTCGTTTCCACCTTTGTCACACAATGTGTGTATAAAACTAGACTTTGTTGCCCTTGTAATAAAATTGATAATAGATATAGTTTGTACAACCTCTAAAACTCCAAGCCCTCTCCCACCTTTGTTGAAGTGTACCTACATTTATAATAATTTAAAATTAGTCCTTTTGCTTCATAGTATAAGGTCGATAGTTGTAGGAGAATGTGTAAATCCCTTGCGGTTTTAGGATGATTGATCAGTTTAGCATTGACGAGGTAGCAATTCGTTTCATGGGGAAAATTTATGGGGTTGTTTCATACGCGTTGATTGATTAAATATTTCGCTGTGATATATTGTTGCTGGGCAATTTCGTAAATTTATCGCTTTTTGTGTTGACGTAAATATTCACTATATAATATGATTTAATTGGCCTATTTATTTTATCACGGTTTTGATCGACGATATCAAAATAAAAATAGCAACATAAGTATCAGCTAAAACGATTTGGTTGAAAATAAGAACACGCACAGGCACAATTAAAATATTTACGTTTCTTTTTCTTTTAAAAAGCTAGCAATGTGGGTCGCACATTACTAGTATTCTTGTTAACCCCTCGTGCTAGGCTAAATGCTTGTGTTACGAGTGGGCTCACGTCGGTAGTGCAATGGTTGGGGTTCGAACCGGCAACCACATGATCGCAAGTACTACGCCCTAGCTATCAGTCCACGCAGACGAAGTCGCGGACAGATGCTAATAGTTCATAATTACAAATTTATTATAATTATCTGATGTACCCATCAACAATTAAGGAAATAATTATAACAATTACGATGTTTCTCTTTTATCACTTATGTCGTTGTCTTCGATCCTAACATACCCTCAAAGAAAATGATTTACCAAGTGCGAATGCAATAAAAACAGTCCCCGTGTAATTAAGAGCGAGACAAAAGATGCGTGTTTTATTTATAAAGCCGTGATCATAGCGGTGGTGACATCAAAGGTGCACAATAAAAGGAATTATTCATTAGAGGATAAAGGCGCGAGGGGAAAGCGGTTGTCTATGATATATACAATTTATGGGTGATAATAAATAATAAATATTATTAAGAAAATTTTAGCATCTTTGGTATTAATAGCGGCTCACATAACTAATTAAATGTAATAAGCAGTACGTACATATATTCAACGTATAACTGAATAAGAGCTAGATCTCAATCACGTCGAGTAGAATAACCAACCTCTGCTGGGCACGGGTCTCCTCTCAGAATTAGAGGGATTAGGCTACAGTCCACCACTCTGGCCTAGTGCGGGTTGGCAGACTTCACACGCCATCGAGAAAATCTCTCAGGCATGCAGGTTTCCTCACGATGTTTTCCTTCACCGTTTAAGCATGTGATAATTAACTATTAATACGACTTCGAAAAGTCAGAGGTTCGTGCCTTGGATTTGAACTTAAGACCTTTGACTTGGCAGTCCTATGGTCATATACATATATATATATCCGTAGTCTTATATTCGATAGCTTCTGTTCGTCCCCTAAGTCAAGCGGCGTGATCAACGAAAACCGTCAGGCACGTGTTCCGATAAAGTTAAATTGTTTCGGAAACGAATAACTTTATTCGGGAAAAGATTGTGGAGACGAAAAACGATTCTGTTAAACTACCTACTATATTTGTATGTAAAATAATTTTGTAAGAAATACTTGTGTTACAAAAGTATTACATACCATCACGCCTGTATTCCCTGAAAGGTTCGGCAGAGGCGGACTAATGTACACCCACAGTTCACCGGTATGTTTAGATCTCATGGCGAGCACAAATTCCAAACTCTAAGCTGCTACTGAGAATTTCATTGAAAAACCTCGTAACACATTGCTCGACCTGGGAATCGAACCCAGGACCTCTAGCGTAGCAGTCGCGCTCAGAGCCACTAGGCTAACGAACTAACTACCTTCACCTACATTATTACACGATAACTAGGCACTTACCGAAATTCTTATTTTAGACCTCGATTATCTGAAACAATACATAAACACAACATAATTTACTATATATATTATTATTAGTGTATTGTCAGAGACCAAATATACATATTCTCCAAACAATTCTAACAAAAAAAATAGGATGGCAGTTTTTATATAGAAAACCACCAATCGTATTTCACAAAGTACTTTCTATTCTTCTATTTTCCTTTGTGGAACCTTTATATTATAGCTAAAATAAAATATACAGCCTCCAAGGATTGCTCGCGAGACGTACCGAACCATAAATCATCGCTACAAATACGTAGTCCTCGTAGCTGCTACGGCGTAGCGACGTAGCATCGTAGCACGTAGACACAGAGTACGTAGTGGCAGCAAATTGGTGTCTATTCAAATCGTCTGGCGGACGGCTGTGCATTAATTAAGGGATTTCACGTGTATGAGTAACGTGTATGTATGGAAATGTCCATTAAAAAGAAAAGATTTATGTGAACAATTCCTATTTAATTCGTTCAAGTTATAATTATAGTCTGTCGTGGGTTAATTTTAGCATCAACAGAATATACAGTATATAGTCTATTATTCGCAGGAGTTTTCGATAAAATAATAAACTATTCGTATTTATAGTGCGTGGCAAGTCAAATGAGAGATGAGAATGAGATCAATCAATATACCTTCTTCGATCGAATGAGTTTATTTGATCTGTCGCCATTACCGTGGGTTTGATTCCCACATGAAAAAAATAACTGGCTGCTAATTTGCATACCACTCCCAAAATTTTAATAGATACAGTAGACAAGCTATATTATTTTTACAAATTTCTAAAAAAAAACATAATGAAAAAAGTTTTCTCGGAAGGCCAACTCTTCGCGCGCAGTCTCCGAAATAGAAATAGCTGTTCCCGGGTCGAACTGACCTTTGTGTAGGCCGTATGTAAAACCGGAATCGGAAAATGTCAGGCATTCCAGATGCGTATACAGCCAAATCTGTTTTGTGCCAAAAAGGCGCTGGTTAGTTAAAATATTACAATAAATTTTTAAATGGTTTTACTAGTATGTAGAATCTATCAAAATTATTATATAATACGAATGACATTATTATATTATAATATACTAAAAAATATGTATAGACTGCCTCATTAGTCTAGTAGTCCCATGCGCGACTGCTACGCTAGAGGTCCTGGGTTCGATCCCCAGGTCGAGCAAAGTGTTATTGAGTTTTCTATAAAATTCTCAGTAGCAGCTCGGAGTCTGGATTTGTGCCCGGTTAATGGCTATAGGCTCGCCCCCTATAAAATGGGACCTAAACATACCAGGCGAACTGTGGGTGTACATTAAGTACGCCTCTGCCTAACCCTTCGGGGAATACAGGCGTGATGGTATGTTATGTTATGTTAAAAAATATGTTTTATGAACTATGTTTTGTTAAACTTATTATATAAGGTAAATAATGGTGTAAAATAAAAAATGATAGTCTAAACATATTTTGACATTATTATTCACGTTCTAAAAATAAAGTGTCTAATCTATATTGTAAAAATAAATATCTATGAATCCAAACTCGTATTTATTCAAGACTTAAAAATCGTGGTAAAAAATCAATCATAGGTCAAATATGTTATTATACATATATGTAAGAGTATACATATGCATGAGTATACAATTATGGTAAGCAACGGTGTGCTTGACACATAAAATCAAAATAAACCAACCTTTTTAGAATAAATATGAACCTATATTTATCTTAGAAGAGCCATCTGCAGACGTCGCTGAACTCGATAAAAAATATTTGTAGTATTTAAATCTATTCAGCTTTTTATAAAAATATAAAAGCAAAAGAAAAGTAAAAAATAATATTTATAACAAAAATGTATCTGTTTTACTGACAACTCTGTAGGTATAACTTTGTATTGTATACATAATGTTATAATTTAGAGATACGTTTATTTTAGGGTTAACATTGACAGGTGTGTGCTACGGCCTACGAGGGTCTACGACCGCTACGCCGCTACGGCGTAGGTCAAATGTTACTACGAATTTATAGCTCCATTTATAATCCATATATACTCACATAATAAATGCGAAAGTAACTCTGTTTGTCTGTTACCTTTTCACGTTTAATCCACTGAACCGATTTAGATGAAATTTTGCTCTCGTCGCCATTATACGAACATGCTTAGCACGTGTGTACTAAAATGAAAAGTCGAAAGGTTTGTCAGCAAATATTCCATGTGAGTTAAAATCCTTTAAAAAAGTTGCGTTGTCAGATCGCTAATGACTCGTGTGTTCTTACTAAGCAAATTTTATGGAACCCTTTTCCATTTTTAGGGACAGGGTTTTTTCTGATCAGAAACAATTAGTTCTGCTAAAAGCTAGAACATAAACGTACTGAAGGGCACATTAAATTTGATTTACATAAATAAATAACAATATCAACACATAACAATCCGCCTGTATTCCCCCAAGGGTTAGGCGGAGTATAGGTATAGGGTATACTAATGCATACTCACAGTTCGTGGGTTTGTTTTAGGTCACAGGTAATAGGGGGTCAGCTTATTGCTATAAACCGGGCACAAATCTAAACTCCGAGCCGCTACTGAGAATTTTATACAAAAAACAATAACACTGCTCGAACTGGAAATCGAACCCAGGACCTATAATAGCGTAGATACCATTAGAGTAATGAGGCAAATAATACAAATTCAAAGCTTATCAGAAGCATTTTAAATAAAACATATTCGCAACAACCCAAGTGAAACCGCAGGACAAAAGCTAGTTTGAAATCCAAATTTAGCTATCCGAGGGTTGAGTCTTGAGCACACTGGCACCCTCTAAAATAACAGTGCGTATGCAACCGCCGCCCAGGGACGTCCAGGGGTTTTTATAAAAATAAACTATCAGCATTGCGTATGTTTTGATTGTGGCTTAATGTATGTGAGGGAACGGCTGACGAAAGACGTTTCAATTATTTGTATAAAGAATAAATATTTTCGGGAAGATTTGTAAACATGTCAGAAATATGATACTTGTCACAGCTGTCTGGATAAATGATTGTTACTGTAAAAAAGTTTGAAGAATCTTTCTAATACTATTTTCACCCATGCGATGTTTTGTTAATGTTATAAAATGAAAAACAAGCGTAAGTCAGATAGTAAGCGGCAACCGTAGCATATAGACGCCAACAGCACAAATGGTATCACTCGTGCGTTGTTATCTTGAGACTTCTTTTTCTTTTTAATAAGTTTACTAGCAATGTGGGTCGCACATTACTAGTATTCTTGTTAACACCTCGTGCTAAGCTAAATGCTTGTGTTACGAGTGGGTTCACGTCATCGCAAGCCCGACGTCCTAGCGCAGCTTAACTTCACTTCAGTTGTTAAGTCTCGTTTATGTTATGAAACTATTAATTTTAAAAATAACCTAGATATGGACAGCTGCCCATCCTAGAGCACTTGGAGAAGCGGCAGGATATTTCGGACCCTTACCGCAGGCATAAGCAGCCTGCTAAATGCATAATAATATCTACTGAGCTATTGTTTTAAAATTTTATTTTAAGTAAAATAATACTATACGTATATTTTACATTTAAATTAATACATTTTATCAATAATTCACATTTTATTCGAATAGTGAAGTCGTTGCCCTCTTCAAGATCAATGTCAGTACAGTACACAGTAGCTATTTTATCTAAGTACTTGAACCATTTTTAATTAAATTATTTGTACTTTTTAATCAAAATTATAATGCAAGTAGCTGTGGGCAGGCTATTGTTATTATGTATTTTCTTTATGGTTCTTTTTTATCACCGTTGCCTCAAGCTAAGATTACTCAAATAACGGAGCTTTTGTGGACTCGAATATTAGTTAATTAAAATAAAAATAACAAAGCAATATATCTAGTATCTAAATTAACTTATAGTCCAAGTAGGTATTATTTTTTATAAATAAAATAATTCAAGCTTGAAGTGCTACCATAATAATTAAAATGATGACTAAGAAGTGTACATGACTGCATCCGTCCTCGATCACCCGTCGTTAGGACCAACTGGAATACAATGCCCCTACCTGAATTAGGACAGCTTTATGCTATCCCAACTACTCACATATCGTATCGTGCGAAGAATTGTCATGGTAGTGACGTCAGATATGACGTAATTTCCTGAAGATCGCCATCGCTATGCGATCATTACGAGGCTATAAACTTGGCTGGGATATTTTTATTCGGCGTGTTGCCAAGCGTGTGGCCTTGTAGCCTGTTCACTTGACATGTGACATTTGTTACTAAGCCAAAGTAAGGCTGTAGAGTGTAGATTGAGTTTTTTTATGTCCTTGGGGCCTAGTTTTCATTTGCTGGATAGTTTATTTTATCGTTGACTTTAATGCTTCGAATTTTTTTTATTCTATTCTTGCCTGATGGAAGGAAGAAGGTCTCAGATAGAGCACACAATTCTAGTAAATAACTTTTCGGGCTGGGCTCTCGCTTTCATATGGTGAAACCTGGTGATAGCTAGCCAGATGGATTATTAGATCCTACTGTTCCTCTATATTTGTATGACCTATAGGTAGTTGTTCCGGGTCTAGGCGTGTATGTGAGAATTTGTATTTGGAAACGCACAAGAAAAAATCCTAGAAAGAAGTCTTAAATCCCTATACGATCATTATCATGTGATAGACCGCGACTGACACGCCTGCCAGAACTATAAACTACCCTATCCTAAAAACACTTTCACAACTTAAGCCCTAAAGGCTACTATTTGCTACGGGCGACTTCAAAGTCGTTAAAAGGACTTCAAACGAGTCACGAGACTTTATAATCTTGTATAAAGTCTCGTGTCTCGTTTGAAGTCGGCAAATATAACTCTTTTATCAGGAGAAACTATTTTGAACTAAAAATAGTTTCTGATACGCTTCTGAGATCTGAAAAACGATTCTGTTAAACTACCTACTATATTTGTATGTAAAATAATTTTGTAAGAAATACTTGTGTTACAAAAGTATTACATACCATCACGCCTGTATTCCCTGAAAGGTTCGGCAGAGGCGGACTAATGTACACCCACAGTTCACCGGTATGTTTAGATCTCATGGCGAGCACAAATTCCAAACTCTAAGCTGCTACTGAGAATTTCATTGAAAAACCTCGTAACACATTGCTCGACCTGGGAATCGAACCCAGGACCTCTAGCGTAGCAGTCGCGCTCAGAGCCACTAGGCTAACGAACTAACTACCTTCACCTACATTATTACACGATAACTAGGTACTTACCGAAATTCTTATTTTAGACCTCGATTATCTGAAACAATACATAAACACAACATAATTTACTATATATATTATTAGTGTATTGTCAGAGACCAACTATACATATTCTCCAAACAATTCTAACAAAAAAAATAGGATGGCAGTTTTTATATAGAAAACCACCAATCGTATTTCACAAAGTACTTTCTATTCTTCTATTTTTCCTTTGTGGAACCTTTATATTATAGCTAAAATAAAATATACAGCCTCCAAGGATTGCTCGCGAGACGTACCGAACCATAAATCATCGCTACAAATACCTAGTCCTCGTAGCTGCTACGGCGTAGCGCCGTAGCATCGTAGCACGTAGACACAGAGTACGTAGTGGCAGCAAATTGGTGTCTATTCAAATCGTCTGGCGGACGGCTGTGCATTAATTAAGGGATTTCACGTGTATGAGTAACGTGTATGTATGGAAATGTCCATTAAAAAGAAAAGATTTATGTGAACAATTCCTATTTAATTCGTTCAAGTTATAATTATAGTCTGTCGTGGGTTAATTTTAGCATCAACAGAATATACAGTATATAGTCTATTATTCGCAGGAGTTTTCGATAAAATAATAAACTATTCGTATTTATAGTGCGTGGCAAGTCAAATGAGAGATGAGAATGAGATCAATCAATATACCTTCTTCGATCGAATGAGTTTATTTGATCTGTCGCCATTACCGTGGGTTTGATTCCCACATGAAAAAAATAACTGGCTGCTAATTTGCATACCACTCCCAAAATTTTAATAGATACAGTAGACAAGCTATATTATTTTTACAAATTTCTAAAAAAAAACATAATGAAAAAAGTTTTCTCGGAAGGCCAACTCTTCGCGCGCAGTCTCCGAAATAGAAATAGCTGTTCCCGGGTCGAACTGACCTTTGTGTAGGCCGTATGTAAAACCGGAATCGGAAAATGTCAGGCATTCCAGATGCGTATACAGCCAAATCTGTTTTGTGCCAAAAAGGCGCTGGTTAGTTAAAATATTACAATAAATTTTTAAATGGTTTTACTAGTATGTAGAATCTATCAAAATTATTATATAATACGAATGACATTATTATATTATAATATACTAAAAAATATGTATAGACTGCCTCATTAGTCTAGTAGTCCCATGCGCGACTGCTACGCTAGAGGTCCTGGGTTCGATCCCCAGGTCGAGCAAAGTGTTATTGAGTTTTCTATAAAATTCTCAGTAGCAGCTCGGAGTCTGGATTTGTGCCCGGTTAATGGCTATAGGCTCGCCCCCTATAAAATGGGACCTAAACATACCAGGCGAACTGTGGGTGTACATTAAGTACGCCTCTGTCTAACCCTTCGGGGAATACAGGCGTGATGGTATGTTATGTTATGTTAAAAAATATGTTTTATGAACTATGTTTTGTTAAACTTATTATATAAGGTAAATAATGGTGTAAAATAAAAAATGATAGTCTAAACATATTTTGACATTATTATTCACGTTCTAAAAATAAAGTGTCTAATCTATATTGTAAAAATAAATATCTATGAATCCAAACTCGTATTTATTCAAGACTTAAAAATCGTGGTAAAAAATCAATCATAGGTCAAATATGTTATTATACATATATGTAAGAGTATACATATGCATGAGTATACAATTATGGCAAGCAACAGTACGCTTGACATATAAAATCAAAATAAACCAACCTTTTCAAAATAAATATGAACCTATATTTATCTTAGAAGAGACTGCAGACGTCGCTGAACTCGATAAAAAATATTTTAAGTACTTAAATCTATTCAGCTTTTTATAAAAATATAAAAGCAAAAGAAAAGTAAAAAATAATATTTATAACAAAAATGTATCTGTTTTACTGACAACTCTGTAGGTATAACTTTGTATTGTATACATAATGTTATAATTTAGAGATACGTTTATTTTAGGGTTAACATTGACAGGTGTGTGCTACGGCCTACGAGGGTCTACGACCGCTACGCCGCTACGGCGTAGGTCAAATGTTACTACGAATTTATAGCTCCATTTATAATCCATATATACTCACATAATAAATGCGAAAGTAACTCTGTTTGTCTGTTACCTTTTCACGTTTAATCCACTGAACCGATTTAGATGAAATTTTGCTCTCGTCGCCATTATACGAACATGCTTCGCACGTGTGTACTAAAATGAAAAGTCAAAAGGTTTGTCAGCAAATATTCCATGTGAGTTAAAATCCTTTAAAAAAGTTGCGTTGTCAGATCGCTAATGACTCGTGTGTTCTTACTAAGCAAATTTTATGGAACCCTTTTCCATTTTTAGGGACAGGGTTTTTTTCTGATCAGAAACAATTAGTTCTGCTAAAAGCTAGAACATAAACGTACTGAAAGGCACATTAAATTTGATTTACATAAATAAATAACAATATCAACACATAACATCACGCCTGTGTTCCCTGAAGGGTTAGGCGGAGTATAGGTATAGGGTATACTAATGCATACTCACAGTTCGTGGGTTTGTTTTAGTTCACAGGTAATAGGGAGTCAGCTTATTGCTATAAACCGGGCACAAATCTAAACTCCGAGCTGCTACTGAGAATTTTATACAAAAAACAATAACACTGCTCGAACTGGAAATCGAACCAAGGACCTATAATAGCGTAGGTACCATTAGAATAATGAGGCAAATAATACAAATTCAAAGCTTATCAGAAGCATTTTAAATAAAACATAATCGCAACAACCCAAGTGAAACCGCAGGACAAAAGCTAGTTTGAAATCCAAATTTAGCTATCCGAGGGTTGAGTTTCGAGCACACTGGCACCTAAAATAACAGTGCGTATGCAACCGCCGCCCAGGGACGTCCCCGGGGTTTTTATAAAAATAAACTATCAGCATTGCGTATGTTTTGATTGTGGCTTAATGTATGTGGGGGAACGGCTGACGAAAGACGTTTCAATTATTTGTATAAAGAATAAATATTTTTGGGAAGATTTGTAAACATGTCAGAAATATGATACTTGTCATAGCTGTCTGGATAAATGATTGTTACTGTAAAAAAGTTTGAAGAATCTTTCTAATACTATTTTCACCCATGCGATGTTTTGTTAATGTTATAAAATGAAAAACAAGCGTAAGTCAGATAGTAAGCGGCAACCGTAGCATATAGACGCCAGCAACACAAATGGTATCACTCGTGCGTTGTTATCTTGAGACTTCTTTTTCTTTTTAATAAGTTTACTAGCAATGTGGGTAGCACATTACTAGTATTCTTGTTAAAACCTCGTGCTAAGCTAAATGCTTGTGTTACGAGTGGGTTCACGTCATCGCAAGCCCCGCCGCTTAACTTCACTTCAGTTGTTATGTCTCGTTTATGTTATGAAACTATTAATTTTAAAAATAACCTAGATATGGACAGCTGCATATCCTAGAGCACTTGGAGAAGCGGCAGGATATTTCGGACCCTTACCGCAGGCATAAGCAGCCTGCTAAATGCATAATAATATCTACTGAGCTATTGTTTTAAAATTTTATTTGAAGTAAAATAATACTGTTACGAGCTGGGGTTCGGGATAAATTTAATTAACACCAATTTCACCGAAACACCGAATATTTTAATTAACTTGACAAATACACAACAGAAATTACTGAGAGAGTCACTACAGTATCACTTATCGCACTATAATGTCGCACTTGTAATCACTTAACTTCACTTCGATATTCACTTCACCGTGTTCAGAACTAAACTGCCTTGGCCGACCCTCACGACCAGTATTTATATGAGTCACGAAGATTCTAGAATCGAACATTCTCGATAGGTCCACAAAATACGAGTAGGTACCTAAGTACCTACTTATAAACAATAGACGATAAAGTGATCGTCTATTGTTTACAGTCATTCACCTTGAACCCGGCTTTTCTTCGAATGTTCTACGTGCTTCTACGACTTATCTAGAATCTTCGTGACCCATCTCCGTACTAATAGTTACTCGGCGTAACAATACTATAGGTATATTTTACATTTAAATTAATACATTTTATCAATAATTCACATTTTATTCGAATAGTGAAGTCGTTGCCCTCTTCAAGATCAATGTCAGTACAGTACACAGTAGCTATTTTGTCTAAGTACTTGAACCATTTTTAATTAAATTATTTGTACTTTTTAATCAAAATTATAATGCAAGTAGCTGTGGGCAGGCTATTGTTATTATGTATTTTCTTTATGGTTCTTTTTTATCACCGTTGCCTCAAGCTAAGATTACTCAAATAACGGAGCTTTTGTGGACTCGAATATTAGTTAATTAAAAAAAAAAATAACAAAGCAATATATCCAGTATCTAAATTAACTTATAGTCCAAGTAGGTATTATTTTTTATAAATAAAATAATTCAAACTTGAAGTGCTACCATACTAATTAAAATGATGACTAAGAAGTGTACATGCATCCGTCCTCGATCACCCGTCGTTAGGACCAACTGGAATACAATGCCCCTACCTGAATTAGGACAGCTTTATGCTATCCCAACTACTCACATATCGTATCGTGCGAAGAATTGTCATGGTAGTGACGTCAGATATGACGTAATTTCCTGAAGATCGCCATCGCTATGCGATCATTACGAGGCTATAAACTTGGCTGGGATATTTTTATTCGGCGTGTTGCCAAGCGTGTGGCCTTGTAGCCTGTTCACTTGACATGTGACATTTGTTACTAAGCCAAAGTAAGGCTGTAGAGTGTAGATTGAGTTTTTTTATGTCCTTGGGGCCTAATTTTCATTTGCTAGATAGTTTTTTTTATCGTTGACTTTAATGCTTCGAATTTGTTTTATTCTATTCTTGCCTGATGGAAGGTAGAAGGTCTCAGATAGAGCACACAATTCTAGTAAATAACTTGTCGGGCTGGGCTCTCGCTTTCATATGTTGAAACCTGGTGATAGCTAGCCAGATGGATTATTAGATATATAACTAGTTGTTCCGGGTCTAGGCGTGTATGTGAGAATTTGTGTTTGGAAACGCACAAGAGAAAATCCTAGAAAGAAGTCTTAAATCCCTATACGATCATTATCATGTGATAGACCGCGACTGACACGCCTGCCAGAACTATAAACTACCCTATCCTAAAAACACTTTCACAACTTAAACCCTAAAGGCTACTATTTGCTACGGGCGACTTCAAAGTCGTTAAAAGGACTTCAAACGAGTCACGAGACTTTATACAAGACGGCAAATATAACTCTTTTATCAGGAGAAACTATTTTTAGTTCATAATACGCTTCTGAGATCAAAAAAGGAAGCTTTTGCTGTTCCATCAATTGTTGGTCATTTTTGGAGAGGTTTTCCATTTTGTTTTTGTAAGTTCCTGTTCCACAAATGGACAGAGGTCACCATTATATCCTTCCTAATATAAATGTTGTGGAGTAACTTCGACCGGTGTCTCATAACAATTGTAATAAAATATATAAATCTATCATCATCGGGAGCTGTCTGCGATTAATCCATACTATTATTGTAACTCTGTCTGTCTGACCTTGTCACGTGTAAACCTCTGAAACAATTTTGACGAATTTTGGTATAGATTGGACCTTGGAGGATGCCTATTGTTTCGAAAAGTCCTTTGGGGTGCTAGTGTAACCGCGGACAAATTATGTATAAGCCTTATCCTTACTTTTTTGACACAGAGCCTATTATAGTATATTAGATTTGTTTGTTGTTTGTCCAGCTTGTTTACCAGTCCGCCAGAGGTTAAGCCACGCTGTTAATGTTAATATTTCTTGGTCAAAGACATGTAAACTATATTGGTCTGAAGGCGATGTTTACAACGTGATGTCTACGAGGTCTACGCTGCGACGGCGCAGGCTGTTAAAACGGTTGGACAACCACGACGATGTTAGGTCCTCATTTAAAAATACCTAAGTAAATATATTTTAACTAATGAAACTATGTATATATTACCTAAGATGTTTGTTTCGCTACTTTTGTTTGGTGCAGTAACTTTTTTAAATAATACCCACTGTAGTAGTTTTTTCTGAAGTAAGACGAGGAACGGCCCGATAGTTTTTTTTTTTTAATAAACCACACTTATTCCTTCGGCTGTATCCAGAATCTGCAATGGATAATAATTTCAGAAATTCAATGTTGCTGAGCGTTTCCCAGGCGTGGACCATGGGATAGGTGATATATCCCATGGTCCACGCCTGTATTACGTACACACCTGTATTACATAAGTTACATAATACAGGTGTGATATTATATCAATCGGATATTATTTCCTGAGTACAGTACACAACCGGTTTCAATTGATTTTGCAGAGGGCGCCGCCATCGATTAGGCCAGCACATATATTATTTACAGAACAAACATGGCTTGGCCAGCGCGGGTAAAGGTCATTGACGAACAGGTAAAAACAAACAGTTTGAGTACTTGTTTTGTTTTATTAATATACGACGACATCCAAAATAGGAACTGAAACTTGATGGTAATGCTAAGCAGAGTGATTGACAAAGATCAGGGAGCCTTATCTTTAGGAGGATAACGTTTTTTCATGAAATTCTCAGTAGCAAATAGGAGTTTGGTTTTGTGACTGATTAATGGCAATAGGCTCGCTGCTATCATGGGACCTAAACATACCTACTGAAGAACTGTGGGTGTACTGTATAGTTTTACCAACCCTTTCGGAGAATAAAGGCGTGATAGTAACTATGTAAATAAAAAATCCATAAACACTCACATATTCCGTGCTTTTCGTAACAATAATTTATATCATAAAACCTAATAATCACCAACGAAATATTCAAACATTTTTAACAATAATTCCAATTAAAACATCCGGTAATGTTCACTCAAAGCGGTTTTCAAAAATATTTTAACAGTTCAAATCATCCTCAATTGCGTGCCGCCAACATTCCAGAGAGTATTTAATTTTTAATGTTTAAAATTAAATATGGGGCGCCGTGGACCGCGGCCTGTAAGCCGCAGCGCACGTTCAAATAGACAAATAATTTTGAACAACGATATAAACAATATTTGACATACGCATTGTCAGATATTCTGCAGTTATACGACAGTTGGACAGCCAATGTAACTTTTACTAAGATAATGAGACTTAACAAGTGACGTCTCAGGCTGAATGCTCTATAGCCAACTAACTCATATTACGGTCAATGATACGCTAAATTTGTCGCTGAACGTAAGCTGACAGCTGTACATATTCAGTCTAAGCCTCAATTGAACAATATACGTATTTATTTTTAAAGACAGCCAATAACAATTAAATAGTTTTACACTAACTATCGGCAGAAGGCAACACATTTGTTATTTATAGTTAGCTTGACAATTGCGATCAGTGTAGTCGTTAGCAAAAACCAGGGAAGAAAGAATTTAACGCAACATTAGGAGCGACGTCACGACCTGGCTGCCGCGAGAGTTGAATAGCAGTGATAAATAATTCACGGACCGGGCAGAACCGGAGTGTACGGCGTCCGAGAGTCCCCACCAGAGTACGCCACTGTATACTCCGTGCTTGAATTACAGTAGCGAGTGGCGCGGGAAGCGACGGAAGTTTTAGATACGTGAACAGAGTTCTTATTTCAAATAACTATGATTTACTAGCGACCCGCCCGCTACTCCGCCCGGGTAGACTGCATAATTAACACAATATCTTTATAAATTATAGCCTATGTGTTATTTTAATGTATGAATGTGTATTATTGTAAAGTTTCATTGAAATCAATACAATAGTTTTTGCGTGAATGAGTAACAAACATCCATACATCCTCACAAATCAGCTCATGACCAAGGACTAACCACGCTGCTGATCAATCGTTCTGCACTAGAGCTGCGCTTGATTCGATATTGTGTTTGTCCGTCTGTTAATTGTGTTTGTGAAGTCTCCTACGACGCAAAGCTCCTTTCTAGGGGGAAGAACCTTTTGAAAAAAAAAATATATTATCACCGTTAGTAGTCATAAGCCGAAAAAGCCTTTACTTTAAGACAGTTTATCTTTAGGATATTGAAGAAATAGGGATGTGGAGGTCTGATGGCAATCGCTTCGTGTGAAATATTCGCACCGGGTTAGTTACTGGAAGTCACCCCAACACTGTTGGGGAAAGTCTATGATCATAAATCTTCATATATGTATATGTTACCATGTCGTTGTATGTCTTATTGTCCAGTACTCTTTATGGACCTCTTGTCAATCAAGCTGATCAAGTGTACTTCAATAGACAGAACTTTGTAGAATCTTCTTAAAAATCTTTAATTTTGTTTTATTTTTATGGTGTGTAATAAAGATTATGCTATCCTACTTTTGCTCGCTTTAATATATATCAAAATCTATTGTTCTTGTGCCCTGGGCCTTACACTTTGCTGAATTAAAATCAAACACCCAGATAAATAAATCGTAGCTGCTGTCACTTCCTAAGTGAAACAACATAAAGTTTTTCAAGCTATTAAATTCTCTCATCTAATGCACCAAGTGTCGGTGCGACTAACGCGGAGAGTTCAACCGTTCAGTCTCGACCAGTTAGTGTTATTAATATCACACGAGGCGTCTAGACCGGCCAGGCGAGACAGCTACAGACGCAACCACCTGAAATATATGGCAAACGTGCCCCCGGGGACAAATATACAGATTGCCAGTAATGGGGGATGTTTCCTTACGGCGCGCAAACTTTGCGGTACGACGAAACCTGGCATTAAATTGGCTTAGTTTTATTTAAATTTCGAAGCATTTGGAGGAAGTTTTAATTTGAAATTGTGCCATTTATTTTAATCGCAAAAAAGAAAAAGAAAATTCTATTTCCGAAAATGGCGCACTAAAAGTTAAGGCCGCTTTTACCATTGACAGCTAAAATTCATTTATTGACATGTCATCAAATGAGAGAGCTTTTTACTGGGCTAAGGGCCAGATTAAGCCAAAGTGTCCTTTGTCAAAGAGCATTTGGCACGGGGATTGGAGTCAAGGTGATCGCCATGGCAACGTCTAGACCGCCGGCGCCTAATAAATCACAAATAGTCTAAGAGACTTAAGACTGTATTTAGATATTTTAAATGACAAACAAAAGCATTAGTATCAGATTGTTTACCTTTTAATTTTCACAACTTGCAGAAACATTTTATTTCTATGTCATTTGAATGTCATATTTATTTTTCATACTAGCTCTTTGGTGTCTCGAAGGTACTATTTACTATTTGTTTTTTTTTAAGACAATGAAGCTTATGTCCTTCCTCGTGATTTAATCTATCTACTCTTGCCAATTTTATCGGTATCTGTTCAGCGGTTTGGGCGTGCAAAGGTTAGGGACGAACAGAGTTACACATTTATAATATTATATTAAATAAATATATGTATGTATTTTAGTATATATGAAATCATTTTTTATTTATTAGTTTGTCGCTAGTTACTCAAATACTTATTGTTTTGTCCCTATTATAATTTCTCCGAAACCCAAAGGTTGACTGGTAGAGAATGCCATATGGCATTATGTCCATGTTATGTACCACTATTGTGCATAGAAGTATAAATAAATATAAATATGAATTGGGAAATTTATAACAAGTATTTTCTTTTAAGATGTTCTAAGCATTCGCATATCATTAAATTTTTATTTCATTAAATCAATTAAGTTAATTGTTAGATAGTTTCAATAAACTTTGTTAGAACTTGACACCCATATCTAATTGTATTAACATTTACGCATGCTGAGTAACTTGAAGTTTGATCTGACTTTAATCAATTTTGAATAATAAATAATATTCTTGAATTCTAAAGAATAATAAAAGACGACAAATCTAATTATTCATTTACAGATGTCGAAAGTTTTTCATGAAGAGTAGTAAAGTACAAGATTTTGGTGCAATATCAATACTTTTTGCGAATCCTTGTCTCAGTGCCTATTCGCCAAACCATGTTTGATAATATCATCCTTTTTTTAAACGTTGCCCGTGACTAGAATTTCTCCTGTACCGTGGGTGCTTTTACAAACACAAATTCTCACATACACAAACACCCAGAACCCGAAGAACAATCTGTAGGTCATACAAATATTTTGTCTGTGTGGGGATCGAACCCACAACACGTTGCGTAGAAGCCGATCGCTCAGCCGCTATACCAAACGTTTTTATCTTACTTCTATGATGAGTGAGAGACAAAATAATTTAATTACATTAAAACCTGAATCTAAAGCCTACAACAGCATGTAGGTTGCTTTTAACGTGCAGACATCAGGTAAGGAATGGTGAGCGAGACCTGCGAGACCACGGGGCACAGCTTAGTCATTTATATAAATACGTCACTGGCAGAGGCTCTTTCTTTTATCTATCTTTAGCTACATTGAGATGTCTGTGTACGAAACAAATTCGGGAATACTTTTAAAGTCGTAACCAAGCATTAAAGCATGACTTATTCAGTTAAGTTTTATAATTTCAGCGACGCGACTGGACGCAGATGAATAAAATATGAAGTTACAGCGACACGGCTTGTACGAGGTCCTAAGTAAAGGTTAGTTCACACAAGTTAAGTGTTATATGGACATAGACATAGACGAGTCTGTCACCACAACGTACTGCTACGGACGAGCGTAAATATTTAAAGTGTTGCCAGTATTAACGTCAGCATTTTATCCCTTCTGCGTAACGTTGCTTTAAAATAACGAATTTATTAATTATTAAAAGGTTTGGTGTGTGGATGATGTACGCAGCATTAATTAGAAGAATTACGCAGACAAGTACGAGTATATCCAAAAACATTACGATTTAAAAACAAAAATACATATACATTTTTCTATTTATAAATATTTATAGGAGCTGCCCTTTGGGTTTTGTACCGGTATGTGACATTAGGCTGGCCTCACCTTTTCATGGGTCCAAAAACTAGCATTATTGTCGAGCGAGATACCTCTTCTACCTCAAAAAAGTTGCGACAAAAATGGTAATATTACTTTTATTTGACACCAAATGAATCTAAATCCAAATAATATACAAAATGTGGATGCTAAAAATGTTACGTTGATTTCGATTGGCACGCGTATTTATAGGGTTGAATGAAAATAAAGCCGCTTATTCAGCATTTGGCTATCAACGCCGATAATCTGCGAACCGGCTTACTGTGCCGTAAAAATAAAACATTGATGAATAACTTTATTTTTGTAAAAATAAAATAAATTCGGTGACTTAGATCTTCAGCTCGCGATAAACTTTATTTAGTTTTCCAGATAAAATCTGTTGACAGCAAATTTCAAAGAATTTATCTTATGATTTCATCAAATGGGTATTCCCTTCGGGGAATACAGATGATGATTGAGGTTAGCGTCCAAGGCGAAGGTGAAAAGACAAAATTAATTCCTACCTAAAGAACTGTCCTTATTAGCAGAGAACAGAGATGTTTGGAAAGGGGAGAGGTAGGCCTTTGCTCTGCACGGGGACAATACAGGCTAGATAGATAAAAAACTATAATAATACAGTCCTCGGCGCTCTTGATTACATAGTCAATTAACATACATACATACACACACTAATGCCTTTCTCCCCGGCCACTTGCTACGATTCTTGCATACTTTTGCTCCTTCCACAATCATACATCTATAATAATAGTAATAAGTAATAATAAACCATTTATTAATACTTTTTTACTAATAAGTAATTAACTAAGAATCTTGAGAAGCTTAAGATCTCTTAATTGACATCAATGTCTACTTACATAAACAGAGTGGGGTAAGCTGGGCTTAGCTGTTAAGTCTGTAATTAGAGCGACAGTGGTTACTAATAGACAAACTATTTGTATGACCTACAGGCAGTTCTGGGTCTGGATGTTTGTGTATGTCATCTTAAATGGACACACACCGAAGAAAATCCCAGTGCAATTAAAAAAAAAATTATCGAAAAATTGTCTCCAATCGCAAAAAGGTCCGACAGTTTCGTTCGGTTTTCGTAACAAGAACCCAAAATTACCAATTTATATTCACATTTTAACTACACCCATTGCCGATATCGTTATAACTAGTTCACTTATGTAAGGTTCGGCTTGCCTCTGGCCGTATTACAGACATTCTATGTAGATAGAGTAAGACATAACATTCTGTCAGTACTTAAAGTTTTATGAACTAAACCATGCCAGATAAGACTGGTGTTTGAAAGTATTTCGATATCTTTTCACGACAGTTCGATATTTTATGACATATTGATGCTAACGTGACAAAGTTTCACGTCCTTCACAAGGTTGAAAAGTGGAGAGATGGGAGATGTGTTTAGCAGTAGGCTTTTAACATCGACGAGACACAATGACGGAAAATGACGATGTAAATAATTCTTATCGAGTAATATTCAACCGGAATTGTTACGCCTGTATCTCCGAAAGATTAGGTAAAGGTTAGCTGATGTATAGCACATCAAGTAACCACGAACTGTCAAATTTCCCCAATAGATAATAAACTCAAAATATTTGGAGATTAAATTGAAAACGGATTGAAGAAAATACCATGATGTGCTGTAGACCGTACACGGTCGTACGTAAGTAACGCCAATACGGTCGAACATGTGTACGAATAGGTATTGACCGTATTGGCGTTACTTACTGATATAAACTCAAAGTTTAAAATACAGTTAAAGGGCTGTCATCAGTCGTAGCATCAGTACAGTCGAGTCACGACTGGGGCGATAATCACTGTCGAGTCGGAAGACGAGTCACGCGTGTCGTCATTACTTAGCTATCGCTTGGGAGTAAAGAGAGCACTTTACACCAATTCGATCTATGAATTTTGGATTACTAGTCTCTTAGAGGCTTATGTAACTTAGTAGAAAAAAATTTACCCAGTTTGCGATTTATTTTAGTCTTCTTCTTTCGAATCGACAGCAAACGGAAAGAGAAGGTCGAAGAGATTTATTTTAGTAATCAATCTGTTTTTAGTGTATGTATATTGTGCGTTTTTGAGTTATACCGCTCATTTAAATGTTTTGTTACGGCTATTGGTTGACGGGATAGAAGCGGACCTCGTAAAATTCGTACAAAGGTTTTTGTCCATCCCTGCCTAGATCTACCCTTTTTTCAACTCGGGGAAAGGCCGTTGAATTGTTTTCTAAATTCTCACATGACACAACAAAATATGAGCAACACATTATCCCTTAGCACAAGGATCTTTACAAACTGAAGGTTCCTGATGAAGGTTTTGATGTCACTAAACTGACGTTGTCATAGAGCGCTATGGCTAGGGTTGCCAGACTGGAATTTTGGATGGATTTATCGTAATTTTGAAGTTGCGTAGGATTTTCATAAAATCTCTGAGGAGAAACTGGACTTGGAACGATCAGAAGCCGCGAAAACAAACCTAATCATTGGCGTGCCAATAAAACTGAGAAAGATGTGTGAAGATCTCAGCGATGAAAGTACGGTGTTTTAAAAAGAAAGATAGAAAAACAAATTTATTGATTTATTTATTGACAGATAGAATGAATAATGAACAAATAAAACAAAGGTAACTTAGGTTGTGCTGTCGGCTTTTAGAACTGTTTGTTCTAGCTAAATGATTACCGGTGGCAACCCTAGGCAAGAGTGACGGCGCCATGTTTTTGTACCCGGCCTGAATACGTAATGGATTGCGCGTTATCTCGCCCGGGGACTATCTGCACAATCTATCATCACAGTGACTATTTGTGAGTGTTTTGAGTACGTTCAATTTGAATTAATGGATTGATGTTGATGCCCTTCGTTTTTCTAGTTTGTGACAAAGTAAAATATAAATATCTAGTTTAACAAATCTTTCTTTCTTTTTCAATGGTTTGTGAATTACTTAATGTCTTAATGTCGGTGTTTGAAGAGGTTCACAGTATTGCAGGCCCTGACTATAGAACATGAAAAGGCAAATTTTAGTCGGTACGAGCCCCATATTAATATTTAAATTTATATAATAAATTAAATCGGGTGCTAACGTTATATCATCTACATCACACACTTCCACAAATATACACATACACGCTACTATAAACTACCTAATTATTATTTTTATATATTTTTTCTTTTCATTAATGTCTTACAAGTCACTTAAGAGTAAATTAAAACTCAGTTGTTATATCATAATGCGGTAAACGATGTATCTACATGTCCGTGGGGTGGGGACCTGGTGATTTGTAACACAGGCATTCTATGCCTATCACAGACACCAGCTCCTCACATAAAAAAATCTATTTTGCTGTGAAATGTAACTAGCTACTAAGTATACCATTGTGAGGAGAAATAAATAAATATATTATTATTATTCTCTGCCGCCTCCCCAAGCAGCAGACAATCCATGAGAATTTTCCGCAATGAAAAAAGGTTGAATGTGGATGAATATTCACAGACTTTTAAAATTTACGTCATATTTGTAGAAAGCTCTGTTTCACAATCAAAACAAAACACACAATACAAAACAGTATCAATAAATACTCCGTGGTTTATACTTTCACATCAACATACTCGTAAAATCCAGACATCATGTCTGTACTGACTTCACGATACTTAAAATTGTACATCATACGTATTGGTCTGCAAAGGAGTTTCCAGACCAATACTGGAGTTTAAACGGAATTTAAAAGGCTCTGTTGTACAGATATGCAACAGCATGACACTGTAAGGAATCGATTTGGCATTACGACGCTCCCGCTGCCAAAGTAGGTAGGGGACGTTGGCCCGGAGCGAAGGAGCTGTGTGCATTGTAAAGCGATATGCTTTTGAGGGCAAATGGGTGTAACATTAACTATAGAACTCGTATACCTACTAGCTAGTTTTCTTTACCCAATAAATACCTACATAGCTATACAGTTGTTTTCCTCAATATCTACTTAGGTTATACGGTTGAAAACTATTACATTTGTTGCATATTCACCAACATACATTCTGTTTCACATTATCTCCCTTTATAATTACGCCTCTCGTTACTTTTTAGGAAAAGTTAGCTTATGTTCTTCTGTAGAAAGGCCCAAATAATCAAAAATCGATAGGGATTGGGAGGGATCGGGAGGGATCGGAATTAGTAAAAAAAAACAGCTGAAATGTGGAATGTGCTTCCCGAGTGGGACTTCCCCGATAGATCTGGGTGTCTATAAATCACATGTGAATCGGTTTCTTCTAGGCAAGCGCGCTCCATCGTAGATCGCAGTATCGCTTAACATCAGGCGAGTTTTTATTGTAGTAAGATGACAAACGAGTAAACGGGTACCGTCTGATGGTAAACGGCAACCGCAGCCTATAGCCGCTAGCTACACCAGTAATATTACTAGCGCGTTGTCATCTTGAGAGCTCAGTTGTTAAGCTATTTGCTCAGAAATTTCCCTATATTACAGTATATTATTAGCTGCTTTGCTAATCACCAATAACTATTTAGAGAAACAAATATGATAAAACGAATTCAGCTTATACTGTACTCTGCTTACAGTGACTAATGAATAATGAGTGGATGTTTAATTCCCTAATATAGGTAATTAAAAGAAACTCATTACACGCGATATTTACGTATCGTATCGTGACGAACAATGAGCTCACACTTGCGCGCTTTAAGCCGAGAGGGCTGTCATTAACCGCTGGGAGGGTACGACATAATGGAGACAGGTGCAGAAGGTTCAGTCTACACATTGCGACGATGACACCGTATGAGACAAGAAATACCGAGACTTCTGCTTTTCCAGCTGGTTCATTTCTTGATAATAAACTCTCCAATATTTCGTAGGTTACGTTACGAGTCACGAACAATCCTTATATTACACATAAAGACCAACTTGTAAGGTTCCATGTGTCTGTAATGTCACCCGCTACAATGGCCATTACGATAAATTCGACCGAATCGCTAAACAAACATACAGCGCCGAGGTCAGGAGTTGAAATCACAGCTTGATGATTGGTTCACGAGGGCAGATCTACGTAGTCTCGTCATCCTATTGACACGTAATCGGCTTAGGCTGGTGGCGAAAATGCTTTATGTTGACGTCATAAATAACGTCTCTTGTTTCGTCTTGACTCTGGCGATGTGACGTCACGTCGGTCGACGGCAGTACGGCCATTGCCTTGGACTTTTCTAGTAAGTAATGATATGCAGTCGGCAGTCGGAAGTGCTGGGAGAAGCTCCGGTGCAGTATGGAGAGTCAGCCTGACTGTCACGTTCTGACTGACCAACCCTTTTACTACGGCCGCGGCGCGAACTGTCAGTATGAAATATGATAGACGTCCTTCTTATACGTCGCAGAATTTAATTTTAATACCTGGACGTGACAGTTAATCAATATACTGTAAAACAATAGCATCAATTTATACGCAATCAATCCACAAGTCCTCGCAAAAGAAAACCGATTCCTTCCCAGGATGATTCGCGAGGCTATTGAAATTAAAAAACACCCAAATTTCAATAGAGAAGATGGCTGGGGCGTACCACCTGCTTGGAATCCCATTATAGATTCCATTAAATCAAAACCCAAGCCCAAAACTGCAAGACCGAAGGATACGGCGAGCTCGTTCTGCGTGAATCGGATCGCCAATAAATAACAAAAATGTAAGGTAGCTAGCTGTTAGTAATTGCAACATTGAGACGTCCAACAACTTAGTCTGCCCGTGACCATGGATGCTGTAAAGGATCCGAAACGTCGGGATTTAATACTAATAATAGAACGCGATAAAATCCGTAAAAAATAGTTTTATTTCAATGTCTAATATTCGCGTAAGTGTCAGAAACCAGTAAATTTATACGCAACTTTATCGCGCGTTGTTATCGGGTCTTCTGCTCCCTTATTTTGCGCAACTCCCTAGAGACTAAGGGGTTGAGGCAGTGGGCGGCATACATGTGTAATTATTTCGTGAACCGCCGTGCACTCGAGTGAACCGCACGTTTCCTTTAAACAGATACTATAGTTCCGCTGATAGGGTAATGTTTGAATCGGTCGTGTCGTTGTACAAAGTGCGTGTTTGAAGTGATTGGAGTAATTGAAGTGTATGCGCGGCTTGTATAGATTGAATTGATTATAATACTCTTTTATCCAATCAAAATCCAACCATAAAGACTGAATCCACACTGTATTGTCAAGGCTTTACGGTTTTATATTCGCTCATTAACTTTTACTATAACACGGTTCTTCATCGAAAGGCTTGCAGGTGAGCTAATGAGAATAGCGGCGGTAGCCTAATGGCTAGGGCGACGTCTTGCGATCATGTGGTTGCAGGTTCAAACCCCACGCATTGCACTACCGACGTGAACGCACTCGTAATACAAGCATTTAGCTTAGTACGAGGGCTTAACAAGAATACTAGTAATGTGCGACCCACATTGCTAGTAAGCTTTTAAAAAAAATTAATAATTGTGTTAGGTACCAAGCTATACACACAGATGTGTGTTATTAGCGGAAGGATATTGTGCTCTGCATATTTTTATCGTTTTTTCTCATTTGATTTTTACAACAGTCGGAGAAAAAGGGTTTACTCAAACACAAGGAAAATTTCTCTCATAAAACTGTTAACTTTTGAAATATAAAACTGACTTCAAATATTTTGTGGTCTATCTTCAGAATTTAATCATGCCGAAAAGTATGCCCTATCATTATTATAAAGGACGATAATAAACTTGATCAAAAATATCCGTTCAGAAATAGCTAAATATTGCGCGAACATAAACAAAAATTGTACTTCCTCGTCTTTTAAATTTTGTTGGAAACCTATGCAAAGTTTCATTCAAACCTATTGTTAAGTCATTGAAAACGCTAACCACGTGACCTTTCATAAAAACGTAAAAAACAAGTTGGCTAACCAAACGAAAATGGTAACGTTTGATAAGGCTTCCCAATGAAAAGAGGCAAAGGTCACCACTCAATTCAAACGTCCGGGAATTGAAACAAAATCGCGACTAAATTGTAATGAAAATATTGGAATAACAAGAAACATAACTGCGTGATTTTTACTATAGCACTAACTAACCCTGAGTTTTACTCGTATTCTAAATGATTTTTTGAGATAATAGATATCCTATACTAAAAATCGTTCAGGCATGAAATCGTAACAGAATTACATTTGCATATATAATATTAGTTTGGATAGTATGCGAGACTAATTTTGGGGTCGTTGAGTCATTTAGAATTAGTAAGTGATGCCCTAAAGGCAAGTGGCTAATTTCATTCCTAACCCAAGCATAATTTAGCTTAGTTTAGATAACTAGCTAAGCATAATTTAGCTTAGTTTAGATAACTAAGCTAAATTATGCTTAGGAATACTAAATAACTCTCTCCACACGGGCACTGACCATATACCTAAGCAGGCAATGGATTGGAATCCCCAAGGAAAGTGAAAACGTGGTCGTCCCAAGCAAACCTGGCGACGTATGGCGCGATAGAGGAAACGAAGAAGATCTGTAAATCCTAGAGCGAAATAAAGCACGAAGCTCAAGACCGATTGAGATGGAGAGTCACTGTAGACGCCCTCTGCTCCATCTAGGGATCTTAAGTCATAAGTGCTTTGAGCGTAAAAGAATCGAAGTATAAACGAGATCTAATAAGAGCAAAAAAATTTGAAAATGTAATAAAACAATATCTTGTACCTTTTAGTTCAATAAGGTGTAATCCCACTGATCCGATTACGTAAATTGTAGATTTAATATCATTCATCATTTCATCTTTTTTTATTAAATTCATAAAATGTTCATGATACGGTTATATTACAAATGATTTTTTATAGGTTGATATAATTTGCATATTAAATGAAGTGGAACGCAATTAGGGGACTGGTTTTTTTTAAGCTTCGATTGACCCTAGTCTTACCTGAGGCCATACGTGTTATTGCGATCGTTTTGCGATTGAGAAAGAGAGGAGAGATACCGCTCTACATATTAAATAGCGCTGTCCCTTTCTCTCAACCAATTTTGTGGAAATAGTCTAACAAGTGAAGGTAGCAAGCCGAATCGCTAGATCCTACAACCTGCTGAGTGCTGTTTCGATAACTTTTCCAACACGAGTACCCAAAGTGCAAACAGGAGGTTTAGTATCCTTCACGGGCAAAATGTTCCTTATTTATCATTACGATAAAATAATAAGAAAATGAAATTTATTGTCGTTTGTAATTATGACGATAAAAAAACGAAATTCCTGCATCAATTAGGCCCTTCCTTTTGTCCATCAGAATAATAAAAACGGCTAACATTAAAAATAATGGATTACTGACCTGTCTCCTCTTCACACTTTTTTATTTACGAGACCATTCTCAGCTTTTACTTTAATGAAAACTTTGTTCATAAGTTTAAGAGCATACTGGTGCCTTGTTTCCTTACTGAACCTCTGATATTATTGTCGCCTTAAATATACATAAATAACTATGGTCGCTTCTGACTTTTGAATTCCATTTGCAATATCTGACACTCTCGTTCGGTGAAGAGTTTGTAATCTAACCCTGTCATTCTCAGATGAAATGGATGCCCAAGCACTGGGTCGGTGATGCCTGATGGGCTGAAATAATTATGACTCTTCAGGCCTAGTGTAACTTGCCTATCACTATAACTGGCTTTGAGAGTCACTGTTAATAGTTGAACGGAAACTGGGTTGGTGTATTTTTATCGTGATAGGCGTTTTAGGCTTACGCTTGACCGCCAGTTAGTGTTAAGCGATACTGCGATCTACGATGGAGCGTGCTTGCCTAGAAGAAACCGATTCACTCGTGATTTAAAGACACCCAGATTATAAAACTGTCAGGGAAGACCCACTCGGTATTTGTGAGTTTCTGAGTATGAATAGGCCAAGAATTTCCGAATATTACTCACAATTTCTTCCACATAGGTCACAAATAATTCCAGTAAATATTCTCCCAATTGAAACACAGATAACTAACCAAAATCTCCCCCCAACTCCCTAAAAATAAGTCTATTCAGGTAGCCTACACATTGTCTAATAACAATATTTTACGTATCAGCAGCGCCCTCCCGCGGAGAGACGCACTAATTTGACGACAACCCTCCCGGAGGGCAGAGGGTGAGGGTAGTCTTACACTTCATTGACTGAGGTGAGCGGGTAACTGCTTCGTCGGGAAATTGGGGTTTACTTTTAACTAGCGTGCTTGTGTGTGTTTGTTTGTTTTGTTTATCCTTTACGTTACCTAATGTCCAGAGGGAGAAATCGAAGGTATAATAAATCTCAAAGAAGCACCTTCCTAAGTAATTTGCAATAGCTTATTTCGGAGCAGTACCACCGCTTTACTTTAGGTAGCCAGTGAAGTTACTAAGCATACGGTGAAGCTTAAGAAACGCGCAAGTGATACCACTTACTGGTGTATGGACGTCTGTAGACTGCGATTGCAGCGTACTCGTATGCATCTTTGTCATTTTACAATACTAAATAAAATCTTTACGATAAAGGATTTAGTTTAATATTCATTGCAACTATACAATGGCAAGGCTATCTATACCAACAAACTTGCAGTGAAGTACTACGCTACACGCTATGTATATAGCACGACCACAAGTCTAGTAATTTCAATATTCAATGCCACAGTAGTTCAATAAATATTAGTTCAAATAATGTCCCGTATCACCAAATATCGATCGATACAATATCGACTGTCTTTATAATGAATTATAACCAAATGTGCTTGTTATAGTTCTTTAAGTTTATGCTCCCATCTGTCATGAATGTGCATTTAACTAAGCTTGGTTCAACACATTGGGTCATTCAATGAAGTGGGGTTAAAAAATGTGATGAGATGTCTAATATTTACTGAATAAGCCTCAAGTTGTGTTTCTTTTTTATGGGATAGGAAGGCAAACGAGCAGGCGGATCGCCTGATGGTAAGCGATTACCGCCACCCATGGACACCCGAACACCATAGGAGTCACAAGTGCGTTGCCGACCTTTTAAAAGGGGATTGGGCCTCCGGTAACCTCACTCACTCGAAACACAACGTAAGCGTTGTTTAACGCCGGTTTTCTTACATTACAAACTTTCTGACATCCTTCACATTCTTTTTTTAACAATAAACATAGCTTCCACTCACAAGTTCCATACAACCTAAAACATCAGTCGAGTCAGTGTTATTTAATTAGGTATTTCAAAAACTGTTTACTGTATCTTTTTGTGATTTTTTTGCATTTTCCATGCTAAGATTATTATGTTATTTTTTAGTAAAGGAAAAAATTCAATCGCGGGCAGGATTCGAACCTGCGTCTTCTGGTTTGATATACCAGACGCTCTGACCTCTAAGCCACCGCGAACCCTACCCGCATGATTGAAATTTTGCCTTCACATTCTGAATTTACGTCATAAGGTGACGTTGGTGACATCTATGATCTATGTTTACTGTATGTGTATCAGTCGTAACAGTTTGAAGATTACTTCAACTGCCTTTATTATAAACTTTTTTACTTGAAAAACGCCTCCCATCTCAAACAGGATCACAACAAAGTGCTTAAAAGAATCTTTTCTGTCCGTTATTAGGTTTGGCGGGATACATACCGAGCCAATATTTGGGCTCCTAGCTTCAACGTAATATTCTGTAGGGCGAAGCGCTGACTATGCGCCGGCCCCCATCGATCATAAATTGTAAACTAGGGTTTATTTCGGGAAAGTTGGGTGGTAAAATGCGAACGTGTGTTCTTGGCTTAGAATGGATCCTAACGTGGGAAGGGATAACTAATTGAATATGTAATGGTGTAACATTTTGCACTGTATTTGGTTAAGGTTTACGAAAATGCACAAGAACACTCAAATTCTTTTCCAGTGTATCTGTTTGATGATTGTATGATTTATATGTTCCCGCACAATTTCCCGAAACAAAACTTATCTAATGACCAAAATATCCAAAATGACGAGCAAAAACCTGCGACTCACAAGGGTTCAGCCCAAAACTATGAACTTATCCCGCGCTGACCGCAACCTCAAAAGTTCGAACAAATATATTGCTATACTTTTTGGGAACTATTTCACAATACTGGATTTCTCGACGACCGTTCGATGACGGCAGAGTGATTGTTTTGTGTGCTCTATTTTTGGGTGGTACAAACATGGTATTACGGGATTAGCTACGTTTACATAAACGCATCCACTATCAAAATCTACTGTTATTACGTTATGATTCCTGAAATGACTTCAGAATTGTAAATTATTAACAGAGACCAGTGATAGCCTAGTGATATGACCATAGGACTACCAAGTCAAAAATCTCGAGGTCGAACCTCTGACTTTTCGAAGTCATGTGCGTATTAATAGTTAATTATCACGCGCTTTAAACAGTGAAGGAAAACATCGTGAAGAAACCTGCATGCCTGAGAGATTTCTCGACGGCGTGTAAAGTCTGCCAACCCGCATTAGGCTAGCGTGGTGGGCTATAACCTAATCCCTCTCATTCTGAGACAAGGCCCGTGCCCAGTAGTGGGACAATGTAATGGGATGATTATGTAATTTTTTGATATTTTTTTCTACGAAATCTATAAGTTTAGATCACATCTGTATTCTCTCTAGCGTAGTAGTCGCACTTGGGACCATTATACTAACGAAGCAGTACTTATGTCACATAGAGCCATTGGACTTGGGCACATGGTACCAGGTGAAATATGCTCTTTACTTCCGACCATGATCCTTGATCCATGACACATACATGATAGCATGGGCAATTTGAGGTCCACAAACACAAAGTAAAACTTGGCGTGTATTTTTATTGTAACAGTTTCGCTCACGGACCGCACCGGCGAGACAGACGGCCTTGTTACGAGTACTGTCAGTTATACACTTATTAAGCATGTATAATTATTACATATTTTATTTAGTGCGTCTGGTTAAGTCAACAATAAATATAATTAATATTATCGCTTGCATTTCACTTGATAATTACAAGTATTCCGTACATTAATAAGTTCTTTTGTATTTAATTAAGATAGTGTATAAATAAAATACTTACAATAATTTATATAAAACAATCTACTTTTGAAGCATTTGATAAAAATACTCATACTTATACATATGTATTTACACGCCTCTCTTGCATTGGGGTAGGCAGTTATTATATCTAGCACACCACTTTCACTTCATCTACGTACTTATACATGATCGTCGGTTTAGGGTGATAAAATTTTATCAAGAGTTAGTATGTCTAATAAATGACTAGTGGTTTTGTCCTACCTATTTTCTCTCCATACAAAACAAGATCGTAAAACCACTGGTGTTTCTTGAATGGAATTGAGCAAACCGGGTTTATAGTTATGTTTTGTAAAACCCATAGCATAAAAGCTGTATCGTCGTTATTACTATAGACAGCGCAACTTTTACCATTGATATGTAAAACCATCATTTATCATGGAGGCATCTTTCCGTCCATTAAGGTGAGTCCTAATGCACTCGCCGTAACTGTAATTATGCACAGCGCGAACAACAAAACCTAGACTCAGAAGGTATGCTAAAAGAGTAAGCTAGAAATAAGGTGGACGAAAAGAAATAAACATGTTTGTATATTAAGAACGTTGGACAGAATAAGGCTTTTTCCTGCATCGTGGGTGTGTTTGTAAAAACAAATCCTCAGTATACTTAAACATCTACTTTGTAGACCCTGCAAATATTTCATGCTGAAATCGAACCCGCGACCGCACAGAATCAGTCGTTCACCCACTGCGTCAGTCAAAGATGATCTAAATAAACACAGGTTTTGAAATATCTCTCCTTTTTTGATTCTCATTAGAAAAAAAATTATGTTTTAAACCTGGGTTGAGTCTTGGCAGAGTTGATACATGTAATAAGAAATTCGGCCATCGTTTAATAGCCGGCACTTACATATATAAATGTATTCAGTCCACTGCTGGACGTAGGCCTCATCTATTGTGTGCCATTCCACCCTATATTCTTGTCGCATCCAGCTTCCGCCAGCAACCTTTCGCAAATCCATCTTGCCAGAAAGCGTCCTACGCTACGTTTGCCAAGTCGCTGTCTCCAGTCGAAAACACATCTACCTAGCAGTTGTCGGTTCTTCTACAGATATGGCTAGCCCATTGCCACTACAGCTTGGTAATTCGGTGCGCTATTTCAGTAACTTTAGTTTTCTGTTGGATATTCTTAGTGCAGATTTTATCCTTTAGACTCGAATCCGAACATAGCACCCTTCACGCTATATATGTATTATTATAGTGAAATTTGCGAGTTACTTACTACATTTATGATTATGTGTGGCAGTCCTTTATCCTAATTGTTAGAGATGGGCCTTCTGAATCTTTCTTGTGGAGTAGCGGTCTTAATATTAAACTCGTCACTCGTCCGCGACCATCAACTTAATGCGTTCCAAAGCGATCCGCTAACTGCTCCGCACGCAGGGCTGCCCGGAACAGTTAAAAGATATTGTTCAGAAAGATACCCACAACTTTGCACAGATATTCTATAAGTACTCGTATATGAATATGGAGCTTGTAGCTAAGTAATTAAGCTGATCAACGGATCTGCAAGGTTAAACTACGCTTACCGCGGTCAGTGTGTGGATGGGTGACCATTCCTACTTCCTCTCTGTGTCTTGGAGAGCACGTAAAGCTATCGGTCCCGGTTGTTATAAGAGAACAGCTAAGAAAATTGTTAGTGGTAGTCAGAAACCCAAAAATTCTGATAACCAGTCTATCATTAGGATTTTTTTTACCAGCGGTAAAAATCGCACGTTGCCAACCCTGTAAAGTAATAAGAAATAGTTGGGCTGGCAGTAGGAGACATTCTGCCTTGCATGACAGCGACAGTAAGAAAACATCACCGGTCACTACGAACGCAACGGTTCCTCGCGGAGCTCTGGTGACCTTGCTCACCGTTAGGAATACAACATAGCACGGAGCTATGTTATTTGGCTACGATTTTCTGTAAGGCGGAGGTACTTCCCCAGTCGGGCAGCTCTAATTGTGAGTGGAATTATTCGATTCCACTTAGCCCTACCTCTCTTAAATATCTTAGTATACCGGTATTCCCCAGAAATTAAAAGTGTTAAATGCTGATATTCAGCCACTCCTCTTCCAGTCCCACACTGGAAGAAAGTCGACCCTAACATAAAGAACTTGAACTTAAACATATTTGGAATAACGCCAGGAGGATCACGCGCGATGGTTGCAAAGATTTCATAGATAATGTCTCGCGTAAAATTTAAATCAAATTGAAAGTGTGAATGATAGAGATTTTCCCATCAAAATCAGGCACTATCTACTTCAAAATATAGAGATAGATATTGCCAAATAATGGTCCATACACCAATATAAAGAAGAATTCAAGGTCCATTGCCAAAAATATAGAAATGTTTCACAAAGCAGCTAGCTCAGCCATCGTGCTCAACGGATCGAAAAGGGCCGTCCCCTTACTTTCAAAAGTCATTGACCAAATTACTTTGTTTGTGCTTGGGTGACACAAAGGGGCTGAACGCATTGCCGGACGCCCAGCTGAAGTTCAACAGTTTTAAAAACATTGCAAGAACAAATAAAATAGACAATATTATAAGAAAACATCGACCTCAGGATTTCTTGTTTAGCAGTCATTAAGCATGAGACCCTGAGTTCGATTCCCAATCGAGAAAGCGGTATTGGTATTTCCTATTAAGAAATTCTCAGTAGCAGCTCAGAGTAAAGGTAGGCTCGGTCAATGACTCTAATATAAATCACTAATAGGCTCCGTCCTAATTATAGCTATCCCAAAATTCCTTACCATATGCCATCACGCCTGTATTCCCCGAAGGCTTAGGCAGAGGCGTACTAATACACACATAGTTCGCCGGTATGTTTAGGTCCCATGTAATAGGGGGCGACCCTATTACCATTAACCGGGTACATATTCCAAACTCCGAGCTGCGACTGAGAATTTCATAGATAAACCCAATAACACTTTGCTCGACCTGGCAATCGAACCCAGGACCTGTAGCGTAGCAGTCGCACTTGCCACTACCGAGGCAGTTGCTTACCCTTTCGGGGACTATAGATGTGATGGCCTATACTCGTATATTCTGTAAAACGAAAATATAGAAGTAATATGTACTCATTGCTCTTCTCCTGCACCTTCTCTATTTGCAATGCAGAAGATCGAATAAAGGTTCAAGTTTCAACATGTATCTTCCATTAAATAAAATAACTTTTAAGAAAAATTAAAACCCCCTTCAAAAACATACAAAATAATGTTATGTACGAAACAGTTTCGGAAGTCGATGCCTTTGATTTGATCGGATGTTTTGATTTCACCGCCGACTTCCGAAACCGTTTCGCACATAAAAATATTTATTATGGTTTTGAAGGCGTTTATGGGACCACTTCTGAAGTATGACCTACCGATCAAAAAAAGAATCATCAAAATCGATTCATAATTGACGGAATAATCGCGTAACAAACATACAAAAAAAAACATCATAATCATAATAGCTTTCAAAAGAGCTCCACTGCTGAACAAAAACCTCCCCATAGACTTTTACAAGGACCGGTTATATGACGTCTGAATATAATTTTGTTGTAACGGAACTAAATCAAATGAACATCATCGAGAACTTTCCACCGCCCGAATTTTGGCCAACCCTAACGCCCATAGCTTAGTGCAAATGGTAATTTAATACGTCCGTAAAACAGCAGTTTTTAGGACGAAACTTAAAACGACAATAATGACCCATTACTGTGCAGTAAATCTGGATTGGTTCAGCGACCTCGTTTACTGATTTTTATCATTATTTAAAATTAAAATTAGATTTTTTCTATTCGTGATAGACTTACGCTTGATGGCAAATCGGAAAAGCAATTTCAGTATAACTACTCACTAGCAATCGCTCTTAGAACCATTAGAGTAATACGCTAGAGGTCCTGGGTTCGATTTCTAGGTCGAGCAGTGTTATTGGGTCTTCTATGAAATTCTCAGCAGCAGCTCGGAATTCGGATTTGAGTCCGGTTAATGGCAATGGGTTCGCCCCCTATTACATGGTACGAAAACAAGCCGGCGAACATTAGAGAAAATACATATCGTATTTTATAATTTAAAGAAATATTGCAGTATTTTAAATTATGGATTTTAATATGAATACTTAATTAAAAACATACCAAACACACACGTATTCCAAAAGTGAAATTACCTAAAAAATAGATCAGTTTTTATTAATGGATATTTCACAAACCAATATAATCACGTTCATCAATATCCATTTAATGGAACAGCACTTTGTCTTTATTACTGAATACTGATCTACATAAGACAGATCTTTGAAATCAATAGAAGCGGCGGTAGCCTAATGGCTAGGGCGTCGGACTTGCGATCATGTGGTTGCTGTTTCGAACCCCACTATTGCACTACCGAAGTGAACCCACTCGTAACATAAGCATTTAGCTTAGCACGAGGGGGTTAACAAGAATACTAGTAATGTGCGACTCACATTGCTAGTAAGCTTTAAAAAAAATAGTCTAGATTTCTCATCGTAGCTGCCAATTTCAGTCGTCATATCACTTGGCCTTATCTTTTTCATAATAAGTCTTAAAATACCTTAAAAAGTTATTTACAAATATTGCAATATCAGATCAGTATATTTTTTGGAATCAAGTCAATACAATAACTGCTAAAAATTCATGAAACTCAAAATATAATACGAATCTGCAAGCTCCTACACTTTACCAACAAGGTGCAGTTTTATGAGAAACCAACACCGAAGTTGCTACGGTAAACAACTACGCCGTAGCAAAGTGCTACGAGACTCGTAGCGGCTGCTACGAAGTTTGTTATCTTTCTACAGTCGCTCGTGCGAGAAATATTAATGTAAAAAAATTTTTACGAGTATAAAATGACAACGGTAAGTAAAATAGAGTTTTATGGATTAGTTTAAAGGCTTACGTGCGAGGTCATTGTAGATTGTAAGTGGATGCTTACCTGGAAAAGAGAATTAAGTTGAATATTACATGGGTATAATCGACATTAAAATAATAATATATATTTATTTATTTATATATACACATTAATTTAATAATATTACAGTAAGGAACCAAAGCGTTGTAATGTTCAAAAGAAACATAATAAAATCAGAAAAGAGTAAACATTATCTACCTACAACAAACAGTAATAATTCTCAGTTTTTCATTGATCTTCTCACAAAATCGCAAACATTGATCCATTTAAAATCAAACAGATACCTAACAGAGGATTAATTACACATAATAATATATAACTAGAGCTCCCGTGCGAAGCTTCGCCTGCGTACTTAGGTAATTTTCATTTCTAAAATATACTGTGCATTGCAAGAAGGAAAACAATTATCAAAATGTGAACAGCGAATGACAGCTGCACATATCTCGACGATGTGTGTGTGTGTGTGTGTGTGTGTGTGTGTGTGTGTGTGTGTGTGTGTGTGTGTGTGTGTGTGTGTGTGTGTGTGTGTGTGTGTGTGTGTGTGTGTGTGAGAGAGAGAGAGAGAGAGAGAGAGTCAGGTTCTTCCTTTATATATATATTCTAATTCTACCAGCTTATATGTATTTATTTAAATCGTGTTGTAAATTTAAGTATCCGAGCAGAACATATTATAATTAAGTACGAAACATGAAGCTAACGCGTCAACAGGCTACTTTGGCAGCAAATAAGGTTAGCCTTTCGATTCAGGCTACGTCAAGCGGTAAACAAAGTTAGCCTGTAATGGAGCCAGCGCATTACCGCCTCGATCATTAGTTGCTAACTATCCTTTCATGAAAATGGTACGTGAAGTTACCTGTATATAAAATGAACCGCTACAGGTCCTTGGTTCGATTCCCAGGTCGAGCAAAAGGTTTAATTTGTTTTTCTATAATTTTCTCAGTAGCAGCTCGCAGTTTGAATTTGTGCCCGGTTAATATAAATGTAAGCTCGCCTGGCAATATAAGCTCCTATTACATGGGACTTAAACATACCGGCGAACTGTGGGTGTACATTAGTACACCTCTGCCTAACTTTCTGGTAATGGTATGTAATGTGTATGTTAAAACAATAAAGACTGGCACTTTTAACTCTCTAAAATCTAAACGATAATGAAAATCGATGAAAATGACGCGGATAGCGAAAAGCCAAACCCGTTTTAATTTTTTAAATACCCAAGTAACTTGCGATAAGGGCAGGATGATTTTAAATACCTACAATTTTCAAGAAACAAAATTTCTCGTTCATTTTTGCTGTTATGTGCTGGTTAACACAGCGATAACAAGTCTGCAAAGAATAACAACAGAGCCCACTTTAAATAAACATTTTTTATAATGTAAGCAACTAAACAAACCTGTTTCTTTAGCTCCAGTAAACAAGTCAGTGTATATAATAAACGAGCTAGCGCAATATCGCGGCGTTGATCGCTTTTTATAAAGTACCCGCTGTTCATTCAAATAAAATTGTTAATTGGTAAGTCTGTTATAAAAATATATTATCGCAATATTATACCAGTGAAGATTGTAGCACATCTTATTTTTATGGGAGTGTCCCTGGAGTTTCTTGCCGTTTTCTAGGCTAGACTCATAACTTTTCATAGTCAAAGCAAAGTCAAAATCATTTATTTAAGACTACTAAGTATTATTTTATAGCTTCTATCGCGGGCCTTGAGCGTCGGGACCGAATCCAGAAATTCCGTAACGAAAAAAACCTAACACGCTTGTCTCTTTAGTTCAGCAACCCGCCTTTAGGTGGCATTGGTTGTATTACATAAGTTGATAAAAAACGCTATGCAATAGCTTTACCGCGGCAGTCCCCGAGTGCCACACGTCATTTTTTAACGTAATTTTACATTATACACAGCCCTCAAAACGGCCGGCCTTCACCACCTCCTACTGTTGTAGCTGGGAACAACAAACGACGTAACAAACATTTAGCAACACATTTTTATTTCTAAAGCGTTAATAGTTACATAAAAAGTACAATAATATTTGGTTGGGTAATTAAAATTTGTAAATAAAGACACTTGAATAGTCCACTGCTGTCGATCGTTACATGAGTGACGGAGTGACTCGCATTTTCCACAGCGCGATAACTTACAACAATTAACCACTAATGCGTTATTGATGTTCCTAAAACTTGTATAACGTATAGATTTCGGAAAATCTTCAGAAATTTTCAAAAGTATGAGGGACTTTCTACACCAGGGAGAAATAATACGTGAGAAAAGAAATAGCGAACTAATTGTTGTCGGTAGGGACCGACATAAGAGAAGCCGCATTTCTAATAAAATTTAAATACGTTAAAATAAGATATATTAATATGGAGTTTTGTAGTATTTGAGTTTACTTTATGACTTAAATATAATAAACCAGTATTGTTCTATTTAAGTCATAAAGTAGTTAGTGTCTTCTGCCGAACCTTTCGGGAATTATCTTTTTGTATATTTTTGCATTTTCCATGCTAAGATTATAAAGTTATTTTAGTGTAGGAAAAATTCGACTGCGGCAGGATTCAAACGGGAACTGAGACGGTATATAGTGAGAGAGTGTTTGTTTGTGGTTTAATACACCGGACGCTATGACCAACAAAGAAGCTGTTGGAATTCTGCCCGCGGTCGAATTTTTCCTTCACTAAAATAACGTTTGGGAATTATAATATTATGGTTTAGTGTGTTGTAACGTTATTTTTTATATATGCTTGTAAAAGGAATGAGGTAAAAACTACCTCCACAATACGATACTCGATATAGACTATAGTTGAATTGAAGAAATTTAAAAATGAATGAAGTTCCATTTGATCTGGAAGTGCCTCAAACTATTTAATTGAGTCGGGGAGTGCACTCGGGCAGCCGCACTGATTTAATAACGACGCGTCTCTGCAGACACTCGTGCTTGACCCGACGAACAAACATAAACATATATATCTTGATTCTAGGCTCTGTTTAAACTACAATTTACGTCTAGCTTCCGTCAATAGTTGTAATATCAAAGTGATCGTTTGAACGGTTAGTTACATTGGTTCAGTTTTGTTAATTTTTTCATTTGTGTGATCATCTACATGTCAAACAGTATTATTTATTTACTAGCTCCTGCCCGCAGCTTTGTCTACGTGGACTTCAGAATTAGGTCTGACCTGGATAAAAAGTAGCCAAGCAAGTAGTAGTAGTGGGTTAACATACCATCACGCCTGTATTTCCCGAACGGTTAGGCAGTGCCGTATTAATGTAAACCCACAGTTTGCCGGTATGTTTAGGTCCCAAGTAATAGGGGGGCGAGCCTATTGCCATTAACCGGTCATAAATCCAGACTCCAGCCTGCTACTGAAAATTTTATAGAAAAACCCAATAACACTTTGCTCGAACCCAGTACATCTAGCATAGCAGTCGCGCTTGGGACTACTAGACTAGTTGGGCAGTCTATATCCTATGAGTTATTCCAGACTATAATCTATCTCTGTGTCAAATTTTATCGAGATGCGTTCAGCCGTTCTGGAGTGAAAAAATTACAAACATCCATACATACTCACAAATTTTCACGTTTATAAAAGCAAGATAAACTATAAATAACTGCAAGAATAACATTTATAATAACAAGACTAAAAGTTTAATTTCAAACAAAGGTTAAAAGGACAAAGGATTAAATCATTCGACTGCATAAAACAATCCAGACACCGAGACGAAGCTTTGTAGCTAAGTTTATGTCCTATTCTTTCATTTCAAAAAGCACGCTGTGCGAAAAAGACAGCAAATATTCACTCAAGAACGAACGCGCGAGAAACTGTCGCAAATCTCGACCCATAATGCCTTCACCATTGTAGAGAAAAGTCAAAGGCAGTGAACTGCAAAAAATAAATATAAAAGGAAGCCTATTTGAAACCACAATATTTCGAGTCTTTTTTATTTTTATCCATGTACTGACTAGCTGTACGCCCGACTTGCATTGCAATGTTTATTCGATCTTTTCCGTTATAAATCTTCGCTTTGGTAGTACCAAAGTGTCATCAAAATCGGTCAAGACATTTTCGAGTTTTGCGAGACTAAAGCATGGCAATTGATTTTAATTTCAATAGACACAACATACACGTCACCCCTATATTTCCTGAAAGGTTAAACAGAGGTGTACTAATGTACACCCACAGTTCGCCCCGTGTAATAGGGGACGTGCTTATTGACATTAACCGGACACACATCCCAAACTCCGAGCTATTACTGAGAATTATATAGAAAAACCCAATTATACTTTGCTCGACTTGGGAATCGAACCCAGGACCTCCAGCGTTACAAACACGTTCAGAACCAATTGGCTAATTAAGCAGATCAAAAAGACATATTTTGTATAATTACTTAAAGATATAGAATCTCTCACGTCTTGTAAGGAATTGGCCTTCTGTGCTTATCGATTATGTGTCCATACGTAACGTTGTCTTTATGTTCGTAGCTGTCTACGTCGTAGCACCGTAGCGTCGTAGCGATAAAGTGCTACGAGGAGGCGTCGACCGAGATAACAGGTGGGGCGCTACTCCTAGTCAATGGATGCTTATTACTCGATAATACATTACGTTAACAAGGGAACTCGACTCGACAGCACTAAAATAGTAGGAGTTACTATTAAATAGAATAAATAGTTCTGAAGGTCTAATATGCAAGTGTCCAATGTGGTGGGGAATTAAGTTGATGTTAAAATTATTAGGTGTATACTCGATTCAATTGAATTTCAATTGAATTTTTCCTTTCCTAAAAATAACTTTACAAACTTAGCATGGAAAATGCAAAAAAAAATCACAAAAAGATAGGGTGATTTTTAAATGATTTAGTGTTAAATTGACAATTAAACGAAGCTTACATTGCTTATGAAATGGATTGAATCGAGTATACACCTAATAATTTTAACATCAACTTAATTTCCCATCACCCTAAGTTATTGCTTTATAATGTATATATATAAAATAGTAACAGTTTGAAGTTTGTGAGAACCCCGCGCGCGTACATCCGTGATTTTGTCAATTCACTAAATTCTTAGTCAATGTCATATTTAAGTCATACACGGTTTTTTTATCGCATTATTACTAAGGCCTTTTAGCCAAATATTATTTTTTGTTTATTTTCTTCGTTATATGATAATAATCCTTTTCTGTGATCTAAAGTAGGTGGCCGGTATCCGTGATATCGCCCAAGGCTCTAGCAGAATACCAGCGCTGCGTCATTTATTGCAATGAAGTGGCATATGCTGAGCTAGGGTCCTTTTTTGTTCTCACAAAGCAGCAAATTCATAGTTTTTTTTTTAATTTTATTCCATATTTTCTTTTTTCGTGTGTTCTTAAAAACTATTATGTTGTGAGGACAAAATAAATGTATTTCTTTCTTTCAAATAGAACCAAACCGTGTAAAATCTGGAACACGTTTATCGGTGCTGATTCGTAATTTTTCTATGAGAAAAGCATGCTGCATACTGATAAAATTGATTCAGGTCCAAATTGAACAAAATAAGGAAACATGGTGATTGCGCTAGCAGTAAGAAATCCACAGACTTCACACTTTCCATTAGTCCAATGTTAGCTATCTAGGATTTCCTGTAACACCAAATACTATACGATACTATTTGGATTAAGACAAGTCCAATGACGAGATGTCTTTAATTTGAAGTCTTATGTTTTATTAGAAGATACCGTGGTACACACCTGGCCCACCCAGACGCGACCGACACAGTATACATCACATTAACAAGGCTCGTTAGTGTGGCCGACAATCCGACACTGGACACACCCTCCGACGTGTACTCATCGCATCAGGTAAACATTCTTTACAACCTAGCAGTGAGTTGCAGATTTATTGGAAAATTCTACGAGTATATATATTTTACCGATTCGTAAATTGAGTTTTACGAGTTATTGATAACATATTATCACGCTTGTATCTTAGGCAGATGTGTACTGATGTGCACTCACAGTTCTCCGGTTTGTTTTGGTCCCATGTAATAAGAGGTTATCGTCATTAACCAGGCACAAATCCACACTCCGAACTGCTGTTGAGAATTTCATAGAAAAACGCATGGCTATTATATTTTTATTATGGTTTTTAACTCTAAAAGTCTAAACACTAGTTAGTAAGTTGATGCTTATAGCTAAGTAAAATTCTTTCGGATCAAGATATTACACAAGATTAAGCTGTGCTCGTCACAGTCAATCTTTGGGTGGGTGACCACAAGTTTCCTACGAGCCTCGGAGATCTCGCTAATCGCAAAGTAACAAAAGGACATGGTCAAAAATAGTCACAAGATTTTGGCAAAAAAAGGCTCAGGTTCGCGTCACTTGGAAATATAATACTTAATTCCTAAGGCGGCCTGCCTTACTACAAATATATTCACACCTACACAAAAATTGACGAAATAGGGCTTAGTGAATAATCCTCGGATTCTGTAGCGTTTACTGATATATTTTTGTCATTTCATCACTGTTTTCATTTATGTGAACAGTAATATCTGAATGATCTGTGATGTCTGGCAATGTAAGTTTGTTTAAATACAAGTAGATTCCATTTGCTGGTATCCCTGTCACTCCACACATCTGTCCCAGCTATCTTCTATAAACCCTACAAGCTCAAAGCTAAACGCGTACACGTCAGTAAACAAGCTGCAACATGAGGTCTAATGTTTGCGCTCCTCGCCTCGGGGCAATCGGGGTTGCCAGCGGCTAAATAAAGCTGGACATGGGACAACATTAACGCTATAATGTCAGGTTGAATAAGTTAAATTTATTTATTTATTTAAGTTTATTGATAAAGAGACTGCTTCTTTAGTCTAGTGGTCCCAGGTCGAGCACAGTGTTATTGGGGTTTTCTATGAAATTCTCGGTTCTCAAGCAGCTCGGAATTAACATTTGTTGCTGTTAATGGCAATAGGCAAAAAAAAAACAATTATGTAAATGAAACTATGTATACTATTGTAATATTTTTTAAGGAAATAAAGATGCGTTAATAATAATAACGGCAATAGGCTCATGTCATGTCATATCTCTCATGTCTCTTACATGACACCTAAACATACGGGCGAACTGTATGTGTAGGTACATTAGTACAGCTCTGCCTAATCCTTTGGGAAAACAGGCGTGATGGCATATTATGTATGTTAAGTACATTAATAAATAAGTATCTCGTTCATCACACCTAACGAGGTTCAGCCACCTTTTTTAGATGCAACTAGATGGAAAACGTTTACTGCCATCACCAGTAATGTCAAAATGTGTCCAATGCTAAATTTACTTCGCCAAATAGATCTTTACAAGTAATTTTTTTGATAAAATCCGCAGGTATTTCCTGAATGATGAATATCTGAGATCTAATTTTGCTAGCGGCTAACACCTTAGCCGGTGGGTTGCTGGTATAAACAAACCACATCACAAAATTCTTCATGAATAGAACAGAATCTAAGAAAATAGTAACAGCAGACCAGTGTTTTCCTCTACGCTCCTGTAAATAAATGGGTCTAAGTATTGCTCTTACTGCGTATCCCGGGGGTACGTCGCTAAAGTAGCTAAATATAGTCTGTTACGTAAAAACGTCGCTTGTCACAACAATGCGTGTAATAAGATATGCCCAATGCGGTAGACATTACAGTACTATTTTTAGGCCTTTTACGTAAGAGGATTTTATCATTATCTGTAAAACAAACGAAGATTGGCATATCCTATCTATTGATGTTTGTCTTCTATTATCTTCTTGTGGACGTTGTAAATAAAATGAACCGTGGTTACAAAGGAATTAATAATTCTTTAAAGATAATCAGGGTTGCAGTTTATGCATAACTAATAACTATACATCCCAGTTTTATGAAAAAAATATTCATTATGTAACCCTATACTTTTTACCTGACTACGAAAAAGGCAGGGTAATTAATTTAATTCTAAATAATCGCTATTAGTATTCCTCGATCGTAAATTAATCGTATCGTATTCGCACAGGACCTTTATTCTGCAAATAAAAGAGAGACGCCTAGCGGAAATAGCTGACATGTCTCCATTAGCCAACGGGCTTGCGGTAGACTGCCGATAGCCTGCCCTTGACAATTGACCTCGGAATATCCGCAGCACCGATTAAAAGCTACCACAATTCAGTCATACTCGTAATCAAGAGTGATAAACCAGTAACTAAAGATGGTTACTAAGTCTTGGAGCATTTTTCAACATATTGCAACTTCACTGCTTCTCCTTTTAAGTATATTTCATGACAGTAGAGGGACCTCTATATTATATAGTATAGTATTAGTATTTCTTTATGAACCATGTTTTTGCAACTTTTCTATCTACATTCAAATTTTAGCTAGTGTGTATTGATAGTCAGTATCTTGGAAGACTATTTCCATAATATTCGCTACTAAAGGGTTACTATTCCAACGAAATAATATTGCTCTAAAAGATTGCATTCCATAACAAGTACTGTATCTAGTACTGTATACTTGATTTATACCTCATCATCAGTAAACGTGGACTTTTCATAAGACCGACTAGGCCCTAACTAGGATATAGGTACTTAACATGTTCACGTTAAAAGAAAATCAATATTTTCTGGAAAGAGCGGCTACTGCTAGTCCATCTCTGATCATCAATATCTGTAATAGAACGGTTAAGTAACCAAAATGTAATACAGTTAAATGTAACACAACGACAAGCTTTCGAGATTTTCCTATAATACCGAGTAACGATGCTGTCTCAAAATCGCAGGCATAATAATTCCAGCTATGCTTCAAAGCGGGAGAAAATACACTCCATGCCAACCTCTTGAACGCTCTCAGAGACAAAAATATCTAACGCGACGGTAAATTTGTGAAGAAAGCTTTCATGAAAATTAAGATATTTCCACAAAAGACAAGGTGACTCATTTAGCGTGGGAAGATCAAAGAGATTCTATGTATGGATATTATCTTGTACAGCCTCGGATGCTGTACTTATTTAAAAAATAATAAATGATGAATTAACAGCACTTTCCAACATAGTAACAAGTCGAGTACAAGTTATCACTTCTGTGGGGAGTGTTTGGTGTGAGGGCTCCTGAGGCACACTTAATGTCTAAAATGAACATTGAGTAAAATTTTAATAATCACAGAAACCCTGTTCATTTCGTAATTCATCAGGGACAACATCCGAAATTGAAGAGCCTAAGAATACTTAGTCCCTAGTATTTAGTACGTTTCTATTATTTCACAAGCCAATGACAGTAAGAAGTACGCTTTAAAGTTAAACATTTTCTGAAAATCAATGAAAAAGCTGTTCTAATGTGTCATTATGTTGATTTAACTACGATACCCAGTGTGCATAGTAGTATAGTAATTTTCGAACGTCAATATTGCAATGAAGACATTGTCCAAAAACCCACCCCAAAGCCCATCCATCTCAGAATCTTCCGAGGTAAAACACTGGGAAGCAAAATATTCCTAGTATTTAGCACTATTTCTCTCACGCTATGACTATTTTGGGTCTGATAATAGTACAGAGTTGGAAGGTATCAACATAATAGTTGTAAAAAACCCAATTTACTTGTACAAAAATGTCTACATCTTTAAACTGAAAGGACAGACGAGTCACAGTCAAGTTCAATATCACAAAACATCTCTCTAAAACAAAATCTAACTGAAGCAGCCGTGCCATTCGAGTACCTAATTAATCATAGGCTTGAGACAAGAACGGGCGGCCAGCGCGTCTCAAGCATCTGTTGCCGAAGACATAAAACACCAAACTTGTCGTCGTAGCGTTTCTAGTTTTTTTTTTTCAAGGATTTACAGTTAAAAAAAGCGGTCATTAACGATTAGTTGAATAATTTATGATGTTAAATGATGAGAGAATTTTAAGTAAAGAATTTCGAATGTTAACTCTGCTGAAAGTGCGCCCAGGACATAATGCTCAGCAATTTGTGCGTTTGTGTTCAAATGGGTAAAGGAAATGACACATTAGAATGATCAAATTTCTGTGTTTCCATGCGAGAGGTCTTACAAACCATTAAACAAGTCCCAGTGTATGCTCATATAACTCCGTATAGCGCATAGTACTGAATGTCCCTAAAGGGTAAGCATACATCGGGAATGGAGGGTGACACCTAAACAAGGTTAATGGCACAGAGTTCAGGAGGGGAGGCTTAAAGAGAAACCCGCAGCCCTTTGTTCAGACTGATTGGTCGCGATTTTTAAACACTGTGCGTTTCGAGCGTAGAATTTAGGTCAAAATGAGTACACGCGTTTGAGTTGGGTATGTAATAGCCCTAACCGGCGGGATGAAAATATTTTGGATTTGAAAAGCTGACTCTTAGGAGAACATGTTTCCTGTAAATCCAGTATCGATTATAATTGATAAACAAAAACACTCTTTTCGTTATAAAATTACAATACATGCCAAATAAATGGCACACATTTTTATTAATCACACTATCTAATTAAGACTGAGACAGAACCACAATGTATGAGTCCAGTCCAGCGATGGTTGGTAAAGATAAGAATATAATAAGCTTATCCTGTCCAATAGACGAATGAACGGCGTACTTAAGAGGGTCTTTATCCATTTACTATATGATTTAAGAGTGTCAGTTTAAATCGCTAAAACTGTTTCCAATAGTTTACTTATAACCACAGAAGAACTAAAACAACGTACATTCGATACCTCTCTACCTTCCGCACTTCGTAGTAGCGTTTGTGGGCTACTAAGCTTGTTAAGTGTGTCCAAGCTCCGAGGTATGCTATAACCAAAGGAGAATCTAATACTATTCGTAGATGGACTGCACCGACGATATTACTTTAGTGAGCGCACTAGTTCGTACCAACCTAACAATGTTATAACTGTAGATGTGCAGCTGTACCAGTCCAATGGAATTTGGTAACAATCCGCCACGATGGCAAAGCACTTGCTGAATGACTTTTTTCATCATTATCATCCACCTATTCGCCCGTGCTACAACGTGTTATTGTGATCATTTTTAGCTTGTGAGAAAAAAATGACGCTATTTAATGTGTAGAGAGCGTCCCTCTCTGCCATTCATGATAAGGCTTAAGGTGCTAATTTATTTACAAAATTACATGTTTAAGCACTGTTGTTACAGGCAAAGTAGCGGTGAAGCCCATTGAGGATCGTCCAAAAACAATATTTTATAAATTACAAATTGAGTAATCAATGAAAAGTCCTATCTCTGGAATTAATTCAAATCTGCATATCTCAGTTTGGTTTGTACACTAGATGCTATAGCAAACTAAGCTACCGGGATACTATGAAAGTTCTGGTATGTCCATTACAACGCTATAACATTAATTTAATAAATATGCATAAGTACTCCACCCATATTAATGATAGGTTTTTTGGGATTAAAACATTAACTTACTGAGTGTGATGCTCGAAGTTCATTTTCTTTTACTTCTTAGTTTAACAAAATCAACGCATTACATTGTCCCAGTGCTGGGCACGGGTCTCCTCTCAGAATGAGAGGAGATTAGGCTATAGTCCGCCACGCTAGCCTAATGCGGGTTGGCAGTCTTCACACGCCGTCGAGAAAATCTCTTAGGCATGCAGGTTTCCTCACGACGTTTTCCATCGCCGTTTAAGCGCGTGATAATAAATAAGCACATGACTTCGAAAAGTCAGAGGTACGTGCCTTGGATTTGAACTCGAGACCTTTGACTTGGCAGTCCTATGGTCCTATCACTAGGCTATCACTGTTTAGTTTACTTAAGTATTTTCTGAATAATTTGTTTGATCTTTTTTATATATATATATATAATATTTCATCTTAAGTAAAGATCGTTTTAGATTTTATGTTGCAGGCAAAACAATACCTATAGTAGTTGCCGGTCATTACTTTTTTATAGGCTAACACTTGACATCCAGTTCGTTGTCTATTGTGTTCATTTTCGGTTATTCATGTTATTATCTTTGTTCATACAATATCTTTTCTACTATAGAGCTAATTTAATAATAGACAAAAGATTTTCCTATTTAAATTACTCAGTAACGAGGTTAACTTATAAGCTAGATTGAGTTTTCCAGTTTTAGGAGGCTATGGCACACTATGCCTAAACACTTACAAATTTAAACACTTTTTGAAGTAGGTACATTTGGAGAATATTTTAATGACATAGTTACTTAACTTGTAGTTAGTTACAGTAATACGATATTAAATGGTCATTTTAAATATAGATAAATACGCACTTTTATATAACCAAAGGCTAACCTACTTCTAATTTATCTACTTATGTACTCAATACCTACTGCATACATAACTATACTACGACTTAAAAGTTATATAATAAACAACTTTTTCTTCACTGAAAAGTTACAAAACCATTACAACTGCAATACGGGCGCGGGACCAGCGCCATCTATCGACCGCCAAACATTCCCCGCGAACATGCCGCAAACGTTATTTTGTTGAAACTCACCGATAATGTATGAACCGGCGGTATTTTATCGCAGCTTCAATTAAAAAAAGTGTTTTATCACTCACTGGGATATGTCAGAACGCACAACAATTATTCATAAACACAAAATAGATCACTGTTTGTGCACGCGAGTGTACTTGTAAGCACTATTTGGTGTTCTGAGTAGTGTGTCGGAGGGTGCGTTGGTGGCGTGGTGCGCAGCGGGCCGGTGACGCGGGCGGACTGCCGCGGCGCGCCCCGCGCTGCGCCCCCGGCATGCGCGCCATAACCTAACCCCGTTCCGAATTTTCCAAAGCCAAAGAATAAACGCATAGATATGAGATTACTTTTAACTTTCACAGTAAAAGTCAATACGATCGGTTAGTTATTAAGTCTTAGTTTATAATAAAGATATATTAATATTATACTGGCAGAATATCTTTATTATAAACTAAGACTTAATAACTAACCGATCGTATGATCGGTTAGTTATTAAGTCTTAGTTTATAATAAAGATATTCTGCCAGTATCAATTAATCAAACTGTTAAACACCAAAGTTAAGGCTTAATGTAATAGAAACCGCTAGTCCCATTAATTGATAAACTTTTGACAAGTTAACAACAAATTATTCTAAGCATTACGGAAACATTGGTACGTTATTCAATATCTTGACAAAATTGTAATAAACAGCAATTTATCACTGAAACAAAAAAAGTCTATATTTCAAGATCAAAAGTTACACCTGCTTGAAAATTCGATTGTATACCTAGTTTTCCTATAACCTAACGATCTAAGTCTTTATTATTCTTGAGTATATTGCAGTACGTAAAACATTTAGATAGCTCAGTCGATATATTCGTCGAGTGGCCTAAGGAAGCCCTCATTGACCTAGAAACTTGTAACTACACACACAATATAGAGCAGAGGCTAGATCCTAATGGATTTAGTAACTGAGGGACAAAGACAGGCCTTGTGGATATTAGACTATATGACCATAATTTGAAGTTGGACAGCAACTTAGCAGCCAAGCCTAGATGTGAAATAATAGAGGTCATTATAAACAATACAGACCGGACAGTTCATTCATTTTACTGTGATTTGTATAAGTCGAAACAATTTATATAGGATCAGAAATAGCCTCGCGATATGACCAATGGACTGCCTAGTCAAAGGTCGAATCCAAGGCACACACCTCTGACTTTTAGAAGTCATGTGCGTATTAATAGTTAATTATCACGTGCTTAAACGGTAACGAAAAATATCGTGAGAGATTTTCTGACAGCGTGTGATTGCCAACCCGCATTAGACCAACGTGGACTATATTCCTAATTCATTTCATTGTAAACAGACCCGTGCCCAGCACTGGGACAATAAATAATGGGTTAATGATGATGTACTACAAGGTGCAACAGAAGGAAAGAAAAACGTAGTGTCAATCATTTCAGTAAAAGATTTGAGACCGCCATCGTTTGTACACGTTATCTTCCAGTCGATACAATAACAGAAACCTCACAAGTAATTCTATTAATGTTCAGGCAGAGCAACGTAAACATGTGCCATTTATGGTACAAGCATACTACTATTTAACACCACAAACTGTCACAGTAGGAGGCGTTTTCATTCAATCGTTCTTCCGTGACCCAAATGTGTACAGTCGACAATAGTTAGGTTTACAGACAGCGAATGACATCTGCGTCTTGACACAAATTGCTTTATAAAAAATTATCAGCCGATGAAACACCACTTGCTTTTTGAAACACATTATCATAACACAGTATTTGTCAAACACAGATGTCGTTAGCTGCATGCATACCAAACTCTTTTGTCGACTGTACCTACTACATATTTGCATAAAGTTTTAAAAAAACTCATAACTACAAATGTTGCTAACAAATATATCCCACCAAAAACATTTTCATGTAAGATATTGCCAAGACGAGACCTTATGGTTCGCACTGTCAAAAAGTTATCAGATCTCACATAGAGCCAAGCTTCTAGTACTCTTCACACCCTAACTCTACAAGCCCTAACTTCACAAACTCTACACCTTAGTCAAAATATATGGCTTGGCCGTTTAGATAAAATATATAACGTCACCTTATGACGTAAATTCAGAATGTGAAGGCAAAATTTCAATCATGCGGGTAGGGTTCGCGGTGGCTTAGAGGTCAGAGCGTCTGGTATATCAAACCAGAAGACGCAGGTTCGAATCGTGCCCGCGATTGAATTTTTTCCTTTACTAAAAAATTTACATAAAATATATAATCCAAACCATCGTAGTCTTTGCCATTATTATTTAATTCATTAGGCCTGCGTAGCGACATGATTGGGGTTATTCTAGACAGATAGAAGATCTTGGTCAATTGGAGCTGGGACTTATGTGCAACATAAGTTTTCAAAGAAACGGCACATATAAATAAAAAACGTACATGTTACGTACTGAGACATTTTAAATAATTACATCATGTTTTTATCAAAATTGGTTAATTATCGCCTTCGCTAAATTGATGTTTGAATTGAATTCGAAATTGTTAATTACCTCGTAATTGATCCATGTTCAAGAAAATCAAATGAGAACTCCTTTTGACGAAACAAATTAGGTTAAGTAAAACAAATAAGTCTGGAGACCTAGAAAGGTCAGTTTCGTATACTGAATCATAATGCGATTCACTGTTAAAAAGTTAATAAGGGTTTACTGTGGGTTTTAAAATGAATCGAAGAAATTGCTAAATCCTTCTTGCTTGCTTGCTTTCGAAAGGTTGAAAGAAATTGTCTCGTTAATGGTCTTGAGCGCGACTGCTACGCCCAGATCGAGCAGTGTTATTGGATTTTTCTATGAAACATCAGTAGCAGCTCGGAGTTGGAATTTGCCAGGTTAATAGGTTCGCCCCATATTAGAGGCACTAGTGAACCGTGTGGCTGTACTCGTACATTAAGACATTTCTGCGAAATCCTTCGGGGACTACAGGCGTGATGGTATGTTATATTTACTTTATCGTTTCTTAAAAATCCACGCTCGTAAATGTAAGATTTTTAATAGACAGCCTTTATTAAGCTGGCCAGCAACCTTACCCTGGGTAAGACTAAGGATATACATAGTAATACTTCTTTACAGTACCTCCGAGATAACTACGCTCGCTCAAATAACTTAATTAAATGTTCTTATACAAATACATATATCGATATCAGTAAGGATAATAGTCATGAATGCGAAACAATTCAAACCCCAACTGTCTTTGCACGTACTTTTTATATTAAAACTCGCTGTTGCCCGCAATTTCACTCACGTCCCATAACAGATTAACATACATATTCCGATTCTAGGCGGCGTATCAAGATAAAACATACACCAGATTTTAAGTTAGACCTCTAGCAATACAGCCGTGAAAACTGCATTCAATTTCAAGCAGTCGTTTTTGTGTGATGCGCGTACAAATATACAGACAAAAATTCTAAAAATTATTTTGGCTTCTGTTACTCTAATAAAGGCCTCCCATATTCTTGTTCCTTTAATATCTTTAATGTACAGACATCGGCCTGTTACAATTTTATTATAGGTATAGATTTACCACGACAAAATCACTTGCAGATAACTTCAGAGACGCGTTGTTATTTCGGAGGTACCGTACGTACAATAATAACGCCTTACATTCTCCGTATAAATGGCGTCGAGTCCCCAAGTCGGCGCGTTATTTATGGACCATTGGACACTTATCCCTTCCTAAGCGAGGTTATCAGTTGACATTATCCCTACTACGTAACGATACGTATAACTTGGTGATACATCTTGAATTTTGACAAGATTTATTCTGTAACAATGCTTGTTGTATATTTTCAGAATGACGCGTACTTAAAGAAACTTCGAATAAATGCCTAAGTTTCACAGAAGCGATAATCTAGTGGAAAATAATGAAGGACAAATGGGTAAAATCTACCAATTTCCAAAATTCTACATATATTTAAGTACCCCCATCTTGAGAGAAAACTAACCAAAAGGGGCTATATTATATAATTTATTGGCATAAATAAATAATTGATAGGCTGGATTATTGTAAAATGAAATGAGCTGCAAGCCTAGTTGGCTCAAAAATCCTCAGAATCTTTTGGAGCATATTTTCCATAGGCTACGGTAACCGCTTACCATCAAGCGAACCGTATGCTTGTTTGCCACCTTAGTGGTATAAAAAATAATAATAAAAAAAGCATTTGACCTGGACACAAACTTGCGTAAAACGAAGCAATGTTTATCCAAAAACATCACAATAAAAAAGAAATATCTACATCCTATTATTTTATTCCCTTGATGGATAAATTGAATTAGCATACTAATTCCGGAATTAAAGATAAACAGTGTACAGACTCTTTGTTTGCGTAAATTTTAGGAGACACGAAAAATCGGGCAGCTCTCTTGGTTATTCGTAATTACCACTTAAATATAATGAGGACCCATTTCAACAGGGCCTTAGTAAGAGTGCTAAGCGTGTAACAAATGAGTTACACGATAACATTATAATCCAACACATTTTGTGTCCGCTATACATAAAGGATGTTCAAATAGATTCTTGAATACAGATTTGAATGAATTTTCCGAGCCGATAAGTTACTGAAACTTCACAGCGCAGTGGTAGAGAAAAACAACATATATTTTTATGGATATAACATAACAATGAAGCTGCAGCCTTTAGACGCTAGCAACACTAATGTTTAGCACTTGGATCTTGAAACCGCAGTCTCATTTTCCCAGTAATTTTCTAGCTACATATCCCTTCATACCAAAACACAATAATGTTAGTACATACATTAATTATAGCTGCGGCAAAACGTTTTGACGAACTCGGCAGCAGAGTTCTACTGCCACAAAATTATATTTTAATGAGTTTTTTGTTTTAAGTAGTCATCGTCGCCCATGGACACCTGCAAGACCAGAGGAGTTGCTGATGCGTTGCCGACCCTTAAGAACCCCTACGGACTGCAGACTGCCACAGCCGCAGCAACAGAGCGGAACTGGCTCTTACGCGCAAAAGTCAGAACACGCACCAAAGTGCTTTACGACAAACTACGACGTAAGGGTGGTCGCCAGCCAGTCAGACCCCAAGAGGTCCTACTACCGAGAAAGTCAGATATTTTCACGCCTCTTACGGGATGCTCATCTGAAAGGCAGTGAGGAATAGTATTCTAATAAAATTAAAATTGTAACAATTCAAATGGTCAAATTGTATCCCAAGTGATTAGCAGTATTTTACATTTATGATAGCAATCGTTTTCAATGTAACCATATTGGCATAAATCATGTAACTATTAAATATGTTTTTATAGCCCAATCTGGCTCACAGCCAGACATTTCCAGTTATAACGAATATTTTCCCGATGTACACGCTGTTATTCCAAGTTATCGTTTTTTCATTATGTAAATACCATGTCCTACCGTACTGAACAATAACTACGACTGAGAGTTTAAAATTATATTCCGAAATAATTATTCGCTTAGTGCTGAACCAAGTTATGTACAATAAAGTTAAACCCACTGCGTAGTTCAGTAACTATCTTTTAGATACTAACTACAAAGGAAACAAGGCTTCGGAACATTATCTTTAATTAAAACACTCTTTTGTGAGGGACGTTTTCAGAAATGGGCCCAGGTATTGTATTGAATCTGCAAAGAGAAGACACTTGTATTACTTAAGCAAATTACAGCGTAGCAATCTTTAAAATTTCGACACCCGCGTGGAATTAAATTCTTTCGGTAGACTAATTCGTTTCATCGTAGATTTTTTACTCTTTCATAGGTTGTACAAATACCAAGTAGCTTAAGCGGTTTGCAATTTAAACAAAAAATCATGATTACCAAAAATATATTCTTTATTTCAGAATAAATAATAACAAGGGAATATTTGAGCCATAAAAAGAAATCAATGTTATCAAAGAAAGGTCTATTGTCGTAAAACTGAACGAAAAATATTGATGACCAACATATTAGGGCCTTCAGCGTCATCGCTTTGATGCTGGCCAGTTTGGGAATAGGCCCCCAGAGAAATTGGATTTTCAGCATCTTCCTGCGATAAAACATCGCATCCCTCGATGGGGCGGAGAAAAAGCGCGAAAAACCGCTAGACTTATTTTATTATTCGTAGTATTCGTACCCTCAGTAAGGGACATTCAAATAGGGAAGTTCAGTTGACTCAGTCGAATGTTGCTCCGAGATTTAACAAACTTATACATAGCTACATGTATAAGGAGCAGATAGAACTAAGGTGCCACCTGTCTTTGACAATTTTCTTTCCAATCGAAGTTTCGTAATAAATGCCTTTAGTAGCAAATGTTGCAGACGCTTGTGATTAATGAATTTAAAGAGTAAAAATACAGAGGTAATTTACACACACGAAATAAAAAAATTCTTCCCATTTTTGTCTTTGTTAAAACCAAAAGTATTTATAGCAAGTTCCGTTGGCGAAAAGTTTAAGAACATTATCCGAAATTGCCCACCTTCTGCCGACTAAGCCTTCGGCAATGGTCTACGAAAGTACACTGAACCGATTATCCTAATTGAGTGAGTCATCAAGAATTACGTCAAACTTAGGAAGGCGAACAACATTTCGGGGAAGATATTGTTACAGGCAGAGTAGACTGTGGGGAAATCGGAAACTTGTCTCGCAATTCGACCAAACAGAATGGTTAGTGGTTTATACAAGGTATTGAAAGACGGCTCGTTGCAACTCCGTTGAAATAAAAAGACATTCTCTTATTACATTCAGAAGAATTAAGTTTTAAAAAATCTTAATTGTTAGAGCGCCAGGTTGATTTTCAAGGCGCTCCAATAAAGGCTACGTACAGGTCCCTTTTCATGTTCCGAAAGTTACGGATCCGAATCGGAAATGGTTTATATTTTTTCTCATGTTATAGAAACTTCAATTTCTTCAACTTCTTCCTAATTCACAAGCTTAATGAACAGCTAAATCCTCAAAAAATGAGACAGAAGAATGAGCACTTGCATTACAGCTCTACCATTTTTCGGAATCAAAGTTGGACGGTGATGGACGATTCGTTTGAAGTGATGAAGTCGTTGGTGAGACGGCTGATACATTGCAGTTGCATCGGGTAACTGGCAAGATAAATGATTTCGCGTTAACACGAGCGAGCGCGTCGAACTGAGCTGTCAGTGTGTTGAATACAATTTACGTAAGGATTCTAACATAATTTTATTCATGTTAGGGAAGTAATTTATTAAGAACGCCTTCTGTTTGATGTGAAAAAATTAAATATGTAGTGACATCTATTTTGATTTTGTGATTTTTTAACGAAGCAGCTATGTGAAGCGGTAGTTATTATTTATAACATACCATACTATAAGCTACATTTATGGTAAATAAATAAATTCACTTCTCAGATAATTTACAATCAATATTTTCCATTAATTACGTCACGGTTTGTGCCCTCACGACCACACGTCGGAAAGTTTGCCACATCAATCAATGCATTTGACTAACTTTGCCAGTCTCCTCACTCACATAAACAGGAAACATATAATGTGCAGAACACGGTACAATGTCCCGATACATATTTACAACCAGCTTCCAAACAAGTTGATCACTTGCGCCATAAAATCCACATTACGCAAGACGAAAGGAATTATACTCCTCACGTTATGTTTCAATTTTGTTTCGTCGTAAATAAAGATAGAGCAACAATCTTTTGGTAGGATGCAGCCCTAAACCTTTCAATATTTGCTCTCGACGACGGAAATCCAATAAATACGGAGGTAACAGCGGCCATTAGCGTTTTTGTTCGAAGTGCTTCAAGCACCTGTCTCCAAATACCCACTTTTATACCGAATATAAATAAATATTTTTGGTATATTTTTGGTATATTTCGCTGAGGTTTTTATTGTTATTCGAAACTTGTTTTACCTTAAATGCAAACTATATTATTTAGAAATGACATCGTTATCCAATAATCTTTTCTATTAGTTGAGGCTAGACACTGTCATAATTACTTTTCTTCCGACAACTTTAAAAAAATCTAGTAATGAAATTAGATGCTCGAAGACTTTATTGTATATTGCTCTTAAATGTAACATATTTTTTGAAATATGTAATTTGCGAAATATAAAAATTTCGTGTTACTGAAATGTTTTAATTTTACAGATTACTTAGAAAATAAGGAGGCGTAAAGTCTTGAAGGCCCTCGTTGACGTCAGATCTGTCAGAAAGAAGTAGACAGACAAACAGATGGTAATCTCAATAAAGAGTCGACAAAGCGTTGTAAATTCACGCATTGTTCTCCGCAGGACAGGTCGTAACTTCATCTGTTAAGACGTTTTATTGAACAAGTGTTTTGGTAGTAGGTACATATTTTACTTAGGACGTCCGCTTTTTACATATATATCAGGACAATTACATCTTATCGCTTTTTAAGGGAACAAATACTAAGATTGTAAGATGTAGTCAACTATTAGGATCGATGAACAAATCGAAACAAAATGTACGAGTATGGAAATGACATTTCTGAACGCCTGATTTGTCGAAAGCTTATATCATTTCCATATAGTTTGATTTGATTCGTTTACCGATTCGAACAGTAGATTATTACTTGTCTAGCCGAAGGCTATGAATGTAACGTGATAGTGAATTTATTAGATATAAATTTTAGTGTAAGATAAGATAAGAAGATATTCGATGTTAGTCAGGATACGAACCTGCATACCGCTGGCTAAGTACACCGTATGCTTTAGCCATAGCATACCGAAACCATTAGCACTGCTGTCGAATTTCTCTTCAACATTCTACGTTGCAAGGTTCGAATCACGAAAATTTATATCAGTATATGTATTTTAATGCCAACTATTATCAAAAATAACTAGAGAGCTAAGTAAACGCAAGAAATTGCAATTTAATCTCGCAAAAGAGCAGGAGCAGCTTCCGTTAAAGTAAAGCAATCTTGCGGCAACTCAAAAATAGGTTTAATTTTCAACTGTCGAGTCAACTTCAAAGCCTAGAGAAAATTACAATAACTCAAATAAAACACTTATTTTAAAGATTAGAAGCTACGTTTTTGCGTCCTTTTAATCTTTTAGATAAAAAGGGTTCAAAGAACTTTACTAAGTCGGGTCTAATTGAATCTAGCTGGAAGCAACTGAACAAAATATTTATTTATTGAGGCCAGAATGCAAAGGGAATACAAAATTAGAAATATTTTACTTAATACATTTCCAGAATTCAAGAAGACACTTTTGAAGGTAAAAAGATCTTTATCTCCGTTCAAACGTTGTGTTATGTTCCGAATATAATCTTCGAAATACTAAAATAGACAAATAATACGCTATTACTTATATTTATTCGAGCATTTAATAATACTTAAATCTTGAGGTAGGATAGGGAAGGGTGAAAACTCAGCCAATTCTACGAAATATTAAAATTAAAGATTCCGGGAATTGTTATCTATCAAGAATAATCTAGTTTGATAAATAGATACGACTATGTTATGTGTTAATAGGGATGATGACTGCAATAAAAAAAATATAATTATATTCGGTCCGTCATTTAGATTATCCAAAAACATCGGGTACATATTTTTTGCTTTGTCAAAATAATAAGAATTGACAAACATAATGGGTAAAACATAATGGGTAAATAAAATAGACTACGACACTTTAGACCGTACACTCAGTGTATACAACGAATGTCTATGTGTGAAAATAAGACAGCCGCACTCACACGTAGACGTGTATAGTGTCATAGGCTAAACCTAGCTTAAAGAGCATCAAAATTCCAGAGTGGGAGGTTGTGACGTAAAAATTGTACGAAACTGTGACGTCACGCGAAACTTAAATGCACTGTATCGCCGTCATTTTTTGTTTGTTAAACAAAAGGAAAAATATGTGTACATTATTTTTTTATAATCTAATGGAAGGATAAAAAAAAATGTATTATCTAGCCAACTGTTATAATAAAACGAGCCCCAAGTGACGTCAGATGCAGAAATTACCATCCAGCATCCACTATTTAGCAAACCTATCACGAAGTTAAAAAGAAAAGAGCTCATGTTGATTCTATATAAGGAAATCTCTCCTCTCTCTCTCTTTTCCTGACTGTCAATCCCACTTTAATCCGACCTTAAATAAAAGGAGGTTCTCAATTCGGTTGTTTTTTTTTCTACCGTAATTAGCACATTATATATTTAGTCGCAGATCACATTACAGACAGTCAATTAAGTAACCGTTGCGCCGTCGCAAAGAACTCAAAACCTGTCATGATCAACAAAGTTCGAGCCACTAATGCTCCGCCCGCAAATAGTTGAAGTTCTTCCATTAGATGAGCCGAACGAATACAAGCGACGTAGTTACTAATGAACTAACTTTCTGTTACTTTACTCAATGTATTGTAGTGTAATTATAACGTTATCATAATTTTCAACTCCAAAGTCTAGAACAAAGTTGCTAGCTTATCAGTTTTTTATCGGATACATTTCAGAGAGAGTGCATCAGATCTTTACGATCTTATTCCTCCTAGCCCTTTCCACTATCTGACGACCAGAAGCACGAAAAAGCGATATCGATTCATGGTGGACATTCCAAAAACCCGAACGAAATGCTTTAAGTCCGCTTTTATCAAGCGTATAATCAAACATAATCCTGCTAAACTTGCAGGGCGCAATCAGCGGCACTATGTCATGAAAACATTTTCTATTAAAAATATGTAAACCATATTACAGAGGATAAAAATCATTGTGAAATTGTACCTATCGTGGAATATGGAACTGGGCGAATTCGTAAAAGAAAACGTGAAATCGTACGAATTTGTGATTGTACGAAGGCATGAGAAATGGTACGGATTTGAATGAGGAATTTTACGAATGTGTCCGAACTGAGACCTGTTGGGAGAAACGGATGTTACGGCCTCTGTTCACTCTTAAGAGAAACCTCTGTTTCGAATGACATTAAGAAAGTTTATACGAAAACTCCATACCGCTCCAACAACGGAATAACGCTAACTATAGTTATTCATAATACCATCCCAATAGCGGATTATATTACGAAGATAGGCAGCAACGTCCACCTGTGGTCTAATAACAATATCTCGCCATACATGGACTAGGTAGCTGTAGAGATTATAGTAATACGCTCTCAGGATCGTTTCATGAAACGGAGAATGAGTAAGCCTTTGTTAAAGACGTTCAGAGAATTGACTGGTCCATTAGAACAGTGGCTAGAGGATTGGTTTCCGGGATCTATTAATAGAAGTCTTTTGTAAGACCAGCGGATATTCCGGGTATGAATGTATTTTTTGTGTCATATTTCACAACGACTCTGTGAATGAATATATGTACAAGTAGCAAATGATTAATTTAAAAAAGAATAAGAATGACCACATTTGTATTGATGCACAGCTTATAAATATTGCCTTATTAGCATAGCGGTCCTGAGCGCGACTGCTACACTGGGTTCAATTCCCAGGTCGAACCAAGTGTTATTGGGTTTTTCTGTGAAATTCTCAGTAGCAACTTGGAGATTGGATCTTATGCCCAGTTAATGGCAACAGGCTCGCCCCCTATTACATGGGACCTAAACATACCGTGAACTGTGGGTGTACATTATGCCTCTGCCTAACCCTTCGGGGAATACAGGTCTTGTACTGTTTATGTTATCTTATGCGTATTATCTGTGGAATTCAATTATTTATTTAGATTCTAATAAAATTATTTTTAACACGTTACATGCATTTAGGCTAGTGATAATGTTCATTGGACTGCCAAATCAAAGGTCTCGAGATGTAATTGACTATTAGAAATCATGTGCGTATTCATTTATCACTCGGTTTAACAGTCCCGGAAAACATCGTAAGGAGACCTACATAAATTGAGAGATTTTCTCGACGACGACGGCGTGTAAAGTCTGCCAACCTGCATTAGACCAGCGTGGTAAATATAGCCTAACCCCTTTTACTCTGATAGGAATCCTGTTGATGATGATAAATACATACATAAGGCCATTTTTCGAAAATGAACGTCCATCATAATAAACAATTTTACACATTTGAGTGATAAAAATTACATTTTAAACTGTCAAGTGCATAAGAGTTTCAAACTTCTTTCTCATATTCGGAACTATTTCGGACCGAAATGATACGTACCTAACCCAATTCGGTATAACCATCGAGGAACTCCAATAACCCGTAAAATATTACGGTATTACGGATACTTGGAATTCATTATCGGGTAACAGGGATTTGGATGAGAAACGTATCTATGTCTATGGATGTTGCAGGAATCCTTCTGTGGAATGGATTTTTAGTAAGATTTTGTTGTACTTTCGTGCAATGCGTTACTGTGTCTCCAAGCATCCAGCCAATAAGCTTGCTTCTGAGATTTTGTGATTAATCACGGGTTAATCGTATTCCGCTTCTACATTTAATGAGAATAGATAATATTCCTAGTTCCAATGGAGTATTTTGAAGAAAACATTGAGGTCGATTACCTTCAGATTCTGGGGCGAGCTCAGATACACACAGACCTCAATAATTATTTTAAAGAATCTCTCTGTTGGGTCGGCAAAATATCATAAGCACTTTATCGCTAACCACACTTGTTTACAACTGATCCAACTTTGTAGCCAGTCTGTCTTTAGCATAATATTTTATATAAAGCGTTTCCAAGTAGCACGGAACACCACACGAGTTACACCTACGTCAGACCTGCCGATTGAAATGGCATTCTTGCATACTCGCAGTGAAGCGACACGCCACATACATTCACGACATCGGCTATCGACCCTTAAGACTACATTATATTGACACGAATAAAATAGTTGCGCCAAAGCATAACAAGCGGCGGTAGCCTAATGGCTAGGGCGTCGGACTTGCGATCATGAGGTTGACGGTTCGAACCCCAAGAATACTAGTAATGTGCGACCCACATTGACAGTAAGCTGTTTTTTTTTTAAATGTATAACAGCACAATACGAAAGGTCAGGCATACATTCTAGTTTCATAAGAAAATCAACTGAAATCTAAAACCTTACGCGCAGGGGCTGCTTTTGACGCACAACACAATTAGGTACTGATTCATGCGTGCACTCAGTTGAGAATCGTGTATTGAAAGTCGCTAAAGATATATCTGCAATGAGTAGTGTAGACACATAGTAGCAAAAATCTTATACATTGACTTGTTATCGATCTATTATTTATAGAATATCGTTATTGTGGAAATCTATGGGGGAGGCCTATTATCAGCAATGGACGTCCTTTGGATGATAGTGATGTTTTTTTATTGGGTAGGCTTGCGGTTGGCATAATGACGATGATGACGCGCGCGTGAAACGTAGTAGCTTCTAAAATTTAATGCATGACGTACCTCATTGCTGAACAAATCTAACTAGATTATGTAGTTTTAAACTGTTGAACACAGTTTGCCGTCAAAAGCTTGATTGATCGCGGTTAACTTGGTAACCGCAATGATCTATTAACGTAATCAAATCGCTTGGTGTCATGTTTATAGTAACCTGACAAGTAACAACATTACTGACACAATACAAAAGTCGCCTCAGGCGTTGGGCCCATATTAAAACTGAATAAAAATATGTTTGCGTGTTAGTACCTACGTATATTAAGGATCTGAATAGGTAATACTAGAACTGAACGAGATCGAACAAACGCTACATTTAATATATTTATAGATATAATCTTCGTATGAATCTGCGAAACGAAGCGGAAATTATGTTCGCTCTGTTATACAGTGCTACAATCTAAGCATTGACTAGTAACGCGGCTAATAGAATATTAACTGGGTGGCGATAATAGATAAATGATATACAGTAATATTGGGATATCGAACCGGGAATAATTGAGTTCCGTTACCAATCAAATCTAAGCCTGATATTCAACTAGATTGGCTCCGACAGGAGTATCCTAGTTGAAAGACCTTGGCTGCTTCATCTTCATCCATTATATATTTTCTTACTGCTGGTCATGGGTCTGCTCTCAGAACGAGTGGGTTTAACTCAAAGGGCTAAACTCTCTCGTTCTGAGAGGAGACCTAAACTTTAGGCTATAAGTCCATCACGCTTGCCTAATGCAGGTTGGCAGACTGCACATGCCATCGATACATCTCTCAAGCATGCAGGTTTTGTCTCGTCTGAAACTGAAGACGCTTGTTAAGCTTAGATATGGTGCAGACGACAACATAGAGTAAAAAAGTATTGACACTAATTTCAATAATATAGTTTTCATACACCTATGAGGTTAGCACAGTAGGTACAGCTTCAATCCTTTGGCCCCGTGAAGTTATTGCATTACAGAGTAAAAAAATAACTTAAAATAAAATGTCATATCATTATCCACACATTTTACTTCAATCTACACCTCTATCGCTTTGTCAGCGAATTGCATTAAGTAGATGGCTGCTATGAGAATCTGATATAAAATGAGCTCATTACCAAGACACGTAATTCAGGCTAAATATGCGAATAGGGCACCAACCTCAAATAAAGAAATGGTAATTACCAAATAATATACGTAGATACTATATTATACACGACAAAACATAAGCCTTCCTCCTCTCTCCTACATTGCCGTGCCCGACAGGGTCCATGATTGATACTTTTATATTTATTTTTTAACACCTGTTAACATTGTGGAGTGCAATAAACGAATTGAGTATTGAAACGAATTGAGTATTGAACCTGAAATGTCGTTTACGCCCTTTTGGGTGCCAAGGTACGGCATACGAAGAAACCTTCAAAATCCCCTCTTCTTCAAAACCTGTCAGATTAACTGTGGATAATTTTTCAAAGGGTTAATGTCATTGACCCAGTAAGGTGTAAACACCAACCTCCGTCCATGCTAAGAAAAGTAACTGAGTTACGAGGGTATCTTTATTTACGATCAACTTCATATTACTACGCTAATTAATTTTGGGGTCGCCACCCTTCCGTTTGACGCAAAACTTGATACCGTGAATATTGTTAAAGGATTATGATGTTTTGGGTCTGTAAAGTTGTGTAAAATTATGCTTTCAGAAATTGAAGATAAATAGGATGTTTGATTTGGGTTTATTTGGGTGATATCAGTGGTTAGAGATGTCGATGGTTCCATCGTCGACATCGGTACATTAACGTATTTTTTATCAATTGATAAAGCATTTTGACAGCTTGTAAACGTCCCGTATCGTCAAGACAATGTTGTCGATTTTTATCGTAAATCGTCGAGATTTTATACCACTGGTAAGTATGGAACTTAGATTTAACCGTGCCGACCAATTTATCGATCGTTAAATCCCGAAGTTACACGCTGCCTTACGTTAAAATTATTGATTTTTTTTAATGTATAGACACTTTTAACGGTCCGTGCTCGCACCACAGGTTGATTTACCTAGCTTGGAATACCTAAATGTGTAGTGTGTGTAGTAGTATGTATACTACCATCACGCTTGTCACTGAAAGGCTGGCAGACGTGTGGTGCTGTCCACCAGTTCCCGCGTATATTTTAGATCCGATAGATAGATAGATTAAAACGGTACTCATATAGACAACTAACAGCCGCGGTATCAATCGCATCCCAAAGGACTTTTTGAAACAAAAAGTAGCCTAAAAAGGTCTCTATCAAAGGTATTATAATGTCTACACCAGAATTCATCAAAATTTGTTCAGCGGTCTAGGCATGTAAAGATAACAAACAGACAGAGTTGTTTTATTAGGTAGTATGGATGCTTATATTCGAAAATAATAACTTATTGCAATTTAATCTATCGATATAATATAATAGAACCTAATTGACTGACGTATCAACGCACAGCCGAAACTACAGGAGCTAGATCCCTGAAAGTTTGCATGCAGTTCCTTTCGTTCGGGGGGGGGGGGGGGTGTAAAAAGGGGACTGTAAATTTGTATGAAAGTCCGCACATACTGCATATGCGTATGACGTAGAGTACTGTCTAGTCAGTGAAGAGTCTTGACGGACTTCTGTATGAGTTAGGGCTTTGCCCCATATTAAATAACAAAATGAATACCAAAGTTTGATTAGCTGCGCATTTCATTAGTTTCGATCCCTATAGTACACACACACATACATATATAATAAACGATGACATCGTCAAGATTATGTACAGCTGTCATTCGCTGTTGACATTTTGACAATTGTTTTCTTCCTTATAAATTAGACGTAACACATTTTATGATATGAAACCTCCATGGTGTAGGTACAGTAGGCGCAGTATATTTTAGAAACGAAAATTATCTAAGTACGCAGGCGAAGCTGCGCACGGGAACTCTAGTATTTAATAAACCAAAATGGTAGACCAACGTTTAGGTATATTATTGGATACCAAATCCTCTGCAAACACTGCTAAAACATCTTTTATATTGGGACGTGGGCGGAGAACCAACGTAAACTCCGTGGGCGGTGCACAAAGTTACCCGCTTGTTATGTAATTCAATGATACAATTTACCCATCCATGTTATTTTGTACTTAACTGTCACGATCATACATACGGAAGGGTTAGACATGAATCTGTTATCCACCCACAGTGCAGCTTTCCTAGAATTATTTTTTATCGAACCCTAAAGCAAAAACGCTGTCTCATTGGTCTTGTGGCTCCAAACGCGGATACTGGGCAATTTCTGGACGAGAGGTCCTATATTCGATATACAGGTTAAGCAGTCTTTTTTGAGTTTATGCATTTAAGAAAATATTCATTGATGATTGACACTTTGATTTGTAACAGAGCACAACATTGTTGTCCTCACTTCGGAAGACCGGAAAGCTTAAAACTTGACTATGTGGTCACGCTCCTCAGCAATGAGGGAACGACGAAAAAGAGGAATAGGCTAGTTGACTGATATTTGTAATAGTCTCTTAAAAAAGTTAACCATAAACAGAGCCGAACAACAAATACGAAATCAGTTTAAAAATAAGGAAGTTATAAGCATTTTAATTTTATTCTAGACAGAGAGCACACTACAACACGATGTGACGTCAAACCGTGCGCCATCCAAATTCTATACTGACATTTGTTTTGCGGGAAAGGGACAGAGCATCCCCACTCAATCCCCACCAAAAACTTTAAAAGCTTATACCTTAGAACTTTATGACTGGATTTAAATTATATTTTCAGTCTAGGAATTATTTTTAATAAAATTTTTCAATAGGACCATTATTTTTTATAAATCAAAGACCAGACAATTACCCTATTACTTTGTTACAAATAATCATTATGGCAGTTGGCTCACACTCTTTTACCCCTATTAAAAATCTATATACATAATATAACAAAAAATTTAAATATTCGTTTGTCCAAAATTTTTAATCCACGAAAGATTTTACTAGGCTTTGAAATCTAGACGCACTATTGCATTCTGCGTTTCTGACTAGTAAATCTATATAAACCCTAAAATATGTAAGTATAGTAGGAAAATATATGCAGCATCATTATGTTATAAAATTTTCATAAGAGGGTTAAACCCGAGGCGATAATAACATTAAGTGCATCGGTCACCGACCCCGCGTAACGAATTCAAACAGGTAGCGGGTGCCGGCGGGCGTTTCAGCTAATTATCTGCGTACGCCTGAACCAGCGGTACTCAACATTGCTGACACGCATTCTTATAGAAACGAGATGACTTTGATTTTCTGTTGCCTTTTCAACCGCTGTATAAACTTCAACAAGGAGATGGATTACATCCTGAGGAAGGATACCTTTTGGCTCAAAAACTCCTGAGTGTAACCGCGGGGAACAGCTAGTGGGAAATATGGGAGTAGCAGGAGTAAAACAAATTGACTAACTAAAGATTAAACAAGGAAATAAGAAGTGTAAAGAAAATACTTGCGTAAAAAACTTGCACAGTAACAACGTGTTGGAAGATTATTACCGATACTTGTGTAGCTGAAGAAACTATCTACCCTGACATGCTGAGTCGGAAGAAAATATATCGTCCAATCTACGAAGAAACAAAACATAATTATCGTAGATCGCAGTATCGCTTAACATCAGGCAAACTGGCGATCAAGCGTAAGCCTATCACGAATAAAAAAAAATTGGACCTTTGAGATTACAAGCATATAGGTATTTTTAAGATCTTGGGAAGGTAGTACTTGATATAGTCTCAGGCTCGGTAGGCTAAGTTTCTTGACTTTTTCAAGTCAGTAATCCTCAGTCCTCACTTAGGATTGGGTGCCGTTAGTAGACTAAAACCCTATTCTACATAACCTAAAAATAAATCCATCTCTTCCAAACGATGGGCGTATAAGAGGAAGATGTCCTCTTATACGCCCATCTACACCTTCGTTGAATACAGGCGTGATAGTATGTAATTCCAATAACGAAATCGGAACACGGCTGACACAATTCTTGTTGTTAACGTTTCGCAGCCGTGTATATAATGGTTTTCCGATTGAAACGGTGGCAATACAGAGTTGAAGATAGAAAGCAATCGCGGTAAAAGGTCTTCAGGTTGCCAACTCATCGTCTTCAAACAACATTGTCGTTTTTGTAGACTAACTCATTTTAATTTATTATCCACAAACTTGAAGGCACGATTGGCGCAGTAACTGGGCGATTGTCGTGCGCCATGGGAAATTTTCACTAATAACCATACTAAGAAAGAACGACAAACTAATAGGCTATGCAAATATTTATTCAATGCGTGATTCGAACCGGAATTCGAACTTGTTGAGCACAACATCTCTAAATCGCTTCTAAGTAGTTCAGAGATGTTTAATAGGAAAGCCGATCACGCAAAAAAATCTCCGTAAAACGATCAAAATGTTTGACAGCCACAGCCTTAATCAGTAATCAACTTTGGCCCTTTTTCCCCGGCCTGATAAAAGGGGAGTTTGGGGTAAATCTGACACTGTTACGATGAAAATTTCAAACAAAACTCGTTTTTTAGCTAAACGCTTTGGACTTGACAGGCAATATTTAGGTAATTTATAAAACGTCGTTACGCAATATTTTTTAGGAGAAACGATTCAATATTTTATTTAAGGCTATATTTTCTCGGGCTTTGATAGGGGTGTTTAATGATGTTTAACCTTGTGGTTTTCAAAATATTGAGTGCAACACCTTGTCATTTCGAGACTTCTGTTGGTAATTAGATCACAATGTGTTGCTGGCGTTTATGGGCTAGCGTTGCGTCTTAACATCAAGCGGCCTGTATGCTTTGTGTATTATAAAAAAGGAACAATTATTTCCCACAATGTCTCACAAAACAGAAACAGATATTTATTATAATGTGATACATGTTTGTAAATTTTAGTGGTAATATTCATAAATGATAAATAATATTTATTTCTGTAAATAGATCTTATAAGGACACTTTTACAAGTCATTTTTTTTTAAACTAGATGACACCGGCATTTCCTAATTGACAACCTCTGCGAAGAAACACCGAAACAAACTCAGAGAATCGTGGTCTCTTTTAAAGTCCAGACATAATACCTACTTACTAGCAAATATGTGACTCCAATGTAAGACAATGTCTGATATGGCCTTTAGAAGAAAGAGCCATTGCAGCTTTAAGTAGACCAGTCTCATCTGACGGCACGCATGCATCAGTCATTGGATAGCTCGACCATAATCTAGGGAGCTAAACAACCCGTCGCACGACGATGCCAGATCAGAGGAACATTTGCGTAGGACAGATAAAAATCTCAAAGCCGCCAGACCTTAAATCTGTGTATATCTAATTACCCAGCTTACATAATACTCACATTTACATTTTCCTTTTAAATTAATAATTGAATAGATTCATTAAATTGAATGTCACAAAAAAAATTACAGTAATGTCTTTGTTATTAAATTGATTGATACAAATTATAATTGTAATGTCAAACTTTAAAAAAAAATAGTGTCAGACATAAACAGAAATAATTAAAATCAAATTCATAAACTTACATAATTTATAAACTTATCTCTATCCCTCTACTATCATGGCGATCCCATCAACTTAAAACAATTTTGCGTTAGCGTGGTTTTTTTAAAACAATTTCCGGTGAATGTCCGAGATTAATGAAAAGTTTAAGACTGTAATATATTTTACTTTGGTAATAACAGGGTAATGTTTTAAAAGCCGAAAGTGAAAATGTTAATAACTGTGAAATATTTATATTTTAGAAATACGAAACCACCCAAATTTTTATAACAAACGAGAGGACATACAAACAAAATGTTCGTTGCGCCACAAAAATAGACTAAATTTGCCTACCTCCCGCCTTAAACTACACTTTTCTAGTCCATATGTAATGTTAATAAAAATATAAAATAAATTACCAGAATATTTGAAACAAGAACATAAAAACAATTAACTAAGACGTTTCCTGATTAATAAAAGCTATTACACAATAGATGAATATCTAACTGATAAACATAACCAATACACAATATAATTAGAATAAACATGATAATTGCAATATAAAATATTGAAGCAAATACATAATAATATAAATATTAATCTAAACCAATAATTTAAATAAAACGGATGATATAAACATAAAAATATTTTTAAATAGAAATTAATATATAAATTAAGAGTAAAATAAATAGAAAAATAATAATTTACTACATTTATCTACAATATATACTTACTACTTATATATACTTACTACTATATAATAATAAAATAAATAAATTTGAACTTAAGGAAATATGGCTCAGTATCAAAGTGCTCCTCCTCTCTCCTACTTATTAATTTTGCGGTGCCCGACAGGGGCCATCATTGTTTCTGTCTATTCGTCTTACCACCTATATATATACATTATGGATGGCAATAAATATATAAATATGAATAAAATTAATATCATCATTTCAGCTAATTCTATTCTTGTCATTGCTCTCAACTCAATGCTCTTTGGCTGTTTGCTAATCTATGATCCATATCCAACCTATTGCAACCTCAATCGCAGCTCAGTATTATTTATATTTAAAATACGGAATTATAAACTCACGGTGAAAGTCCCGCGAGTATTGCGCGCTAAACTTTGCAACTCAAATACTAAACAAGTGCGAGAGCACTAAAGTTCCGGGGAGTTAGTTCATCAGTTTAATTGAATGTGCCATGATATATATTGTAATTTGTAACCATACTTCCTGACGATTTTTAGTCCAACTAGTCTATACTAATATTATAAAGAGATAAAGTTTGTATGGTAATCTCTGATCTACTGAACCGATTTTGAAAATTCTTTTTGTGTTGGATAGTCCATTTTTTGAGGAATGTTATAGGCTATATAACATCACGCTGCGCCTCTTAGAAACAGAGCAGCGCAGGTAAAACCGCGACCGGCAAAAGGCATAAGAATTATGGTAATACCAAATATACCAACGCATGATCTTTTGTCGTAACAGTCAGTGGGGGAATGGTAAATATTCTGATTTAAGTTTAAATAAAACATTAATTTGGATCTCTAATTAGAAAATTGCGTAACGATGTCTGTAAATAGAACTCTTTGTCCCTATTTACAGTTTTAAAAAATTCTCAATCTCAACTGTTTGATTCGAAATTTAAACCTTTCAAGGTAACTTTAAATCAATACCTTCTATACTTACTGCACATTGGCATAAAATCATCGACAATATCTTTTAACATGCCGCAGCGAGGCAAGGGCAGAAAACCAAAATGCCTCATTTACAATGAGCTATACGCACGCCCCGGGCGAAGGCGCGAGCGTCGGGTGGCACGCCACGCGACCGCTGCAGTAGCAGCGGCGGCGGCGGCGGCGTGACGTCACACGCGATCAATGGAACTGACGTCGGAGCTGCTAGCCCTCCTCCCGTGCCCCGCCAGCCCGGGCGCACCCCTCCACTATGCCGGCAGCCGGGCTGCCTCGGATGGGACACGACAGGAATTTATTGTACTGTTAATTAAGTATATTGATAGAGCATTTCAAAACTTCGCATTCAAAGAGTAATTAATAAAAGTTAGTTGTTTTTTGTTTATTTTATTTTCAGTTCACATAGTTACGTAATGAACGCGAGCAACGAGATTGTGGGTATTTTAAGCCGGCAAGTAGTAAGGTTAATCCGGGTGCGACACTCGTAACTACTTAATTGGCGCGGTAGTTGTAGATTATGTCGACCGGCTTCACATTAATATTTCATGCGATTGTCTCCCATAAAATCCGTCGAGCTTTCTACTGTAATCTTCTACGAATTATTTTCTGGCATAATCTTAGATCTTTTAATCAATTAATCTTTCAATATGCAGGATGTAGTAATAAATGCTAATTAAAAAAAACGCTTAACCTACACACCCCGCACATTTAACTTGATAACAATAACCTTCATTAATATTAAAATAATATTTCCCTAACAATCGTATAGAAATATGATCTGACCAAACAAAAGTTAATGATTGGGATCAATATACGAGCCATCAGCTTTTAGAATGGGCATTAACTCGCACAAAGCCCAATTGACGCGGACACAACAATTATGAAAAATAATCCTACCGTGTTTGGACTGAAAACAATGAATTGACGTGTAAAGCTCGACTGACAGAAGCGGGCGAGGTTTACTTTGGAAAAATAAACTGAAAAAGTTAAACGTGCGATAAAAATGTAGACGTTTCTGTGAAAATTTCCTAATATAAAACTACAAATACCTTTTGTAAATGGGACACACTCAAACAACTATATTGGTCCCAAAAAAAGGTTGAATTTACTCGATCCTTATCAGACAAAACCCAAAGCATTTGTTGTGAGAATACCAAATATTTGACACGACCGCCTTAGACGAAATTCTTTTGTAGCTAGTGCTGAAATCTAGGGTCGAAGTCAGGTGTCTCGTCTTTTAAATTGAAAGCTTCACATAATTTGCGTTTGTATAATGAGAGCTTCCCTTTGCCACCCCTATCTCCCCCCGCTGGTAGGCTTCGCGTGGCTCTGGCAGGCGTTTTGTGTCTCACTTGAGGCACTGCTCAATCTAGTCTTGTAAGCATTTATTCGCGGCACAACTTGTATGTTCGGGTTAAATTTAATTCACTCGCGATATTTTATCACGCGCTATATCACCTGTGAGGTTTAAATGCCTGTATTTTGACACAGATTTAACTGTAGTTTAATATTATGTGACATCGTAATGCGCAATCACAAAATGTTGGACAATTTTATATTCAAAATTATTGTATTCACTCTCCTTGCCTTTTTCCCAGCAATGAAGGGGTTGGCTTCCAGTGAAACCAGGTGCTGCTGAATATCAGATGCAGCTTTTAAGAGAGGTAGGGCATAGTGGAATCGAATAATTCCACTCACAATTGGAGCTGCTCGACTGGGGAAGTTCCTACTTCCACCTTGCAGAAAATATTAGCCAAATAACATAGCTCCATGCTACGTTGTGTTCCTCACGGTAAGCAAGTTCGCCAGATCTCCGCGAGGAAGCGTTGTGTTTGCAGTGTGGGGGACCGGTGGTACTTCGTTACCGCCGCTGTCATGCATGGCTGCATGTCTCCTATGCTGCCAGCCCAACTATTCCTCCTTAATTTACAGGGTCGGCAACGCGCGAGTGATACCCTTTGTGTTACAAGCGTCTATAGGCTACAGTAAATGCTTACTACCATCAGGCGGTCTGTATGCTTCTTTACCTTTTTTAATGGTATAAAAAAATCCGGGTAATACGATATCTTAAGGTTGGTCGGATTTTTTTTACCTTCTAACTCCACCTATGACAGTCGTTAACTGTTATAGTTATAGGTGTTCTCATGATAACCGGGACTGATGGCATTACATGCTCTCCGAGGCATGGAGTCTTGATTTTGTATTGACATGTTTGTTTATTTTAAATTAAACATAATAGTAAGTAAAATGTGAGTTTTGTGTAGACTAATGTCTCATTTACTAACCCTGAGATATGCCATAGATCGTCTTGTAGTCAGAGCCTGACATGCCCACTTAAATGTCCCGCTGATGGTGGCGTTGTGTGTCCGGTCGTTTTGCTCCCTACAATCTGGTCAAGTCGAACGACGCTGATACACACATCATGCTCGTGAACGGATGCCGTCTGTCGGAACAAGTCAGTTCTTATATGCCATGGCAATCCGGATTCAGTTACCTATGCTATCTTTTTGGAAGGTAATACTCACACTGATAGAAGTAAAACATTGTAAACACCAATTACCTATTTAAAAGAGTATCTATGCAGTTTCTTGCCGGCTCTTCTCCATAACACCTACTATTTGGAACCATGCAAATTGCTTCTGACATTTCAAAAGTACCTTTAAATGGACTAATTAAAATAAAATATTTGAGTTTGAGTTTGATGTATTCAGAATAATCACCAACCCACAGACTGACCGCAGCAAGCGACATTTAACCTTCTGGATCGGTTTATCAGTGAATTTATTTCTTCGGTACAAACCTCTTAAAAATTAACGTACCAGAGGCGATTCCTGATAACTCCAAAAGTTTTCTGTAAACAATTTCCTGGTCTTTTATTATTTTACAAAGTTTCCAGACTTTTTCATGGAAGTTAAAAGGGAATCGACAGGTTTTCGTTCTGCAAAAACTTTAAATCATTGTTTCCTATGTTGTATATGATATACGATTATGCACGATTCCTTACATTACAGCTGCTCACTAATTACATACATTACTATAAGAATGCATTTTACGACAGCAGTAATGACAGGAAATGACATACAAGCAAATATTACAGAACGGTTACTAATTAAATAAATAGCTACAATGAATGAGGTAGGTAGTGACTGTTATTTTCACCGCCGACGAACAGGTAACGGTACTATTGCGCATAAGCCTGATAAGTCTTCTGCAGTGATTCAGTACGAAAATATGCGCATACCATTTCCGGACGTTATCTGCGTAGATGCTGCCAGATTACGAAACTGGCACAGGCTATTATCGCGATCATAGCTTTATATCAAAATGTAGGGCCTTGACTAGTTGTAAGGATCATAACATGTAAGGCTGGCAATACTGCGAGTAGCCACTGATTGCCTTGTAGATAAATAGTTAAATAGGGTCAGATAAAATAAACCCGTAGTAAAATAACGTTCACTTCTTAATAGCTGTCGATGATAAAATTATAATGTAAATTGTAACTTCTCAAAGAGGTTACTAAGATACAGCTGATGATAATTCAAAACGCTCTGTACATTCAATCCGCATCTCATTAACTTTACATGGAGTGATATTCAGCCTCTAATTCCACAAAATACACCTCCATTTAGGATATTCGCAGGCTCATTTCGCGTGATTGCTCTATAAAAAGATTATCTTCCGAGGCACGCGGCTCCTCAACAATTACCTAACGTACGCCCCAGAAACATTAACACAGATCTAGTCGACTCTCACAAAAATGAATCATGCCATATTCCGCATCGATTTTTTACCTAAACACACAAAAGAAATAAGTTTGTCACCCGTGATTCATACAAGTTTTTGTGTCTTTTACATAACACCCGAAATGGAGAATGTGTCTGACGCAGGAGATTGTTTCTACAACCACAGCTCGAGACCTTGCTCCAACAAAAATTAAAATATAAAAATACGAGTTGCTCAACTAACTTTTTATACAGCCTGTATTACTGTCGCGAATGATGTAGTAGGATATCGAGCATGAGAAGGTAACGTGCTGGTAATGAATCGTCAGGGAGCCAGACTGTAGCGGGTTTGTAATTCTATACTTTTGAATAAAGTTAAGATGAAGCATAAATTTGTCATTAGGCGATACAAACTCTTAACATTAAATAAATTTGGTTCGTATTCGTAGATAGCCGAATTATGTAAAATGTTAAAGCTAAGACCAGAAACTTTTACGATGTTAGCCTATCCCTAGGTGATATAAAGTAGTAGGCTAGACAGTGGAGCCCGAGGTAATGACGGTTATCCTCTTTTCAGTACATTACGTGAAACAATACGGCATATTGTGTCTCAAATTGCGAATATCACGAGCCAATTACTATAGTAGCGGGGATACATTCCTACCATTTCCCATGGATGTATAAAGCAAGGCTTTAAAGCGAGCGAAAATTACACTCGGATCACAGTTTTTAAAAATGTTCAAAGACAAATGAATCATCCACTTAGATATAGATTCTCAGATTATTTCTTTAAGCACATCGAGATTACAATTGATAACCAGTATCATATTGTAATCAGTCATAAATTACAACTAATCTTAATAATACGACTGTGAATCATTTCAAGGTTAGTCATTAAGTTTATTGTCTTTCAATAATTGATTACATAATACTTTCGATAACATAATATGACTAGAAGCTGTATTGATATCAAATTATGTGTTTGAAACTGAATCTATGATTAAAGAGAAAAGAGACTAACACGTCACATTTTTCATGCACCCCATAACCGCTAACTTCGAGGCCTCGCCTAAATTACATAACCCTCTTGAACGCGGCACGGGGCGAGGGACGCCCCCAACAATACGAGCGGTATCGAGCGACGTCCGTCCTACTCGCACGGGGTTCTCTCCCTCACACCCACCCACCAAAGCACCGGACATGACAGCTCGGATCCTTTCCATGGACACCATTCATTGCAGCTACAGAACGCGTACATTATAGAGCTATGTGGGTGAAACACCCCTGTACTACAAACACTTGGGAGTTTCATGAAAAGGCATTGATTTCAGTGCCATATGCTATGAATGGTCGCTGGTCAAAGCCCAGTACATAAAAATGCTATATATTGTGTAAAGTTAACAAAGAAGCTGTTTTTGATTTCATATATATATATATATATAATATTGTATGTCCTGATTACACACGATAATAAAAACATATCTTACTTTTATACAAATTAATACCATGTCAACTTCGGTCTTAAGTCAAGTTGTACTGGAAATATAAAATTGAGTTTAAAAACGAATTATTTTATTTTTAATATTAAGAAAGAAGAAGAAAAGAACTATGCAAGTTATTGCCAGAAATTCAAATATCAATCAACTGGTGAACTGACCAATAAAGCAACCAACAAACAATGTTTTTTTAAGTTATCCTTTAATTTGTCCTTCAGTTAAATTAATTACTTAATTCAATGAAAATATATTAATTTAAGATTGATATTTCCTTGCCCAGTAATAGGAAACTGGGGGGTATTGACCTCATCGGTAATTCTATTGGTACAAGATAAAGATACCTAGATACAAAAAAGATAAAGTAAAACTATTTACAAAAGTAATGCTACTCAGGAATATTTAACAAACACCTAATCAAACTTCTTGACTCTTTCGAATATGAATCTGAATGGTTCATAATTTTTTACCGACTTCGAAAAAAGGAAGGGTAATAAGTTTAGCATAAACATACCATCGTGCCTGTATTCCCCGAAGGGTTAGGCAGAGGTGTACTTAATGTACACTCACAGTTTGCTGGTATGTTTAGGTCCCATCTTATAGGGGGCAAGCTTATAGCCATTCACCAGGCACAAATCCAAACATAATAAAAAATACAAAGCTGCTACTGAGAATTTCATAGAAAAACCCAATAACACTTTGCTCAACCTGGGGATCGAACCCAGGACCTCTAGTGTAGCAGTCGTGCTTGGGACCACTAGACTAATGAGGCAGTCTAGTGGGTTGTTTTGATAATATGTTTACTTTTCGACAGAGGGGTGTTATAAGCTTAAAGAGATTATCTATATTATCAGCCTCTCGAATGGATTTAGATTTAGATATTTCTTTGAAAGACAGCTCTTTTCTAGTAGAAAAAGGATGTGAGCAACTTCTACAATTCTGATCAATTCAAAATTTAGTATCCTGTTAATTCACTGATACTACATCAAATGGTAACCTTGAACTGAACCTGCAGATGATTTTTAAATTATTTATTTTGGTTGTAAATGAGTGTTTTCTATTATTATTTATATTTCTAAGTAAGTATTGAATGTTCAAATTACTTGTGATCTTAAATAAGATAATTAAGTTAAATAAGATATTAAGATCTTAAATAATTGTGATGTTGTGACCTCAAACATTCACCAGTCTATTGCTAAATTAATATTAATAACAAACACATTCTTAATAGATTATGATCTCACTTGCCACCTGTGCTCCAAGTCTCCTGATAAGACAAGCTTTCTTAAAGAAATCTCAAGAATTAACTAATTAGGTAGGTAATTTAATAGGAGCCATTAAATTTGATTGCCAGTCTAATCAATATTCATCTTAATTCACTAAGTTGGACTTTGGTCCTAAATTTCCTAGTTTATACAATTTTATTTATACAATATCTTACTGTTAAGTTATTCAATGGCTTTGGGTAATTTAATTTCTTTAAAGCTATTTATTTAACGTTTATTCACACTTTTGTTCACTAGTCTGGTATTATCACTTAGATTTAATACCTCAAGTGTCATTCAGAACCCCACAGCAATTAATGTTCTAATGTGTCTCCTGATAGTATATCCTCCTCATAGTTGAGAATGACCCCAATCCCAGGTTATTAAATCCCTCTTGATTTAAGAACCTGAGATTGGGATCATTCTAAAAATAATATTTAGTGCACATTACACTGGAGTTCTAAAATATACTGAATAGCTCCTATAGTATATGTGACTAGAAGCCGTATAATTGCCGGCAGCAATTCTGTTTTTCAACAATTTTGTATCATAACACCGACGTCCGTATCGCTATCAATAGATCTCGAAATAGTCTAATACTTAAACATAATGTAACCGATATAAATTCCTATTACTCTTTTGACATAAAACATACGTCGGCGACGGCTAGACTCAAATACCGCCGCTGCATTCCACAACATACAACTATCGCCGACAACACAATTAGCAATAGCGACATTAATTTAATAATTCAAAATGCCATACGATCTATTTTCGCACCCCACGTTATTTGAAATTAGATTATAAAATATAACTCACCAACAGCAGACAGCGGCTCACAACTGCCCGAAAACTACCAATTTGTCACAATCACACTGTTTTCACTGTATTAAATTGATTTTTAGCCTGAAATATTCAATATTTTTGAGATAGACGTCGACAGGACAGTGAGTGACGGATTTTGACAATTACGACTTAGGTTGCCAGTTGCCACATTTATTATTGTATTGCCATTTTTATCGCTGCATTGCCATATTATGAAAAAATGTTCTTTAGAATAAAGTTATATTCCTGCCTTTTATTATTTAATTTACTTTCGAAAATAAAAATAAATACCTTTATTATACTATATGTACATACCCAAAAAAATATTTTTTACCCCATCATATAGTCAAGTCGATGATTTATCCTCAAAATTTATTACAAACGTAACAGGTAATAAAACAATTTTACACATTTATTTTGCTCATACTACTTAAATAGAGACTCATGATTATCATGATAAACAAGCAAGTATAACAAATACAAAATCAGACTAAAATCTAACTACAATTTGTTTGTTAATAGTAGGTTACCCAATATCTATCTTTAAGGACACTCCATTTACTATAACATATTCTAAATTGAAATACTAGGTATATTAGATACACACCTCAAGCTCTAAAGATTATAAATTAGTTATGCGCTACAGATATCATCACATTTATTATCGTTGGTGCGACGGGATACTGACGGCACAAGGGACAAACTATTTAAGGCAAACTGTATACCTCGAGAAGTCGTGATGTGTATACTTGGAACGTGCACGATGAAACCTGGTGGCGTAAATCTGAATCTTTTACAATTACAATACTTGACATTGATATTTCACGTTATTTATTTATTAATCACATTTATAGAAGTGAAAAATAAAATGTAACTAAGTGAACATGTGTTTCTGGGTGCTCGAACACTTCAAAAACAAAGAAAAATAAGTCAAATGGTGTAAAATTCTATTACTTTCCCACTTACGAATAGTAGTCATTTTCCATAGTCATATGATAAACGATAAAAGTGGATCAATGCAGAAAAAACAATTTAATAATGTTATTTGTAAAAAAAAACTAAGTTTTGTATGTAGTACTACTTTTCAATACACACATAACCTCAAATAATGTTGCATTTTTATTTTTTGGCCTTTTGACTTATTCTGGCCGCGCTGACGATAAGTAACTATTAATCGGTCAGAACCCATATTTTACAATTTTAATCATAATAAATAGAATAAATAAAACTTTATTTCATAAAAGTAGGTGTAGTACAGTGCCATACATGTTTATTAATAAAAATAAACACTTAATTATTGTAATTACTGTCCATTAAGTACAGTAAAAGTTTTTTTATTTTTTACCAACATCTTTCTGTGTATATCCATTGTCAGAGATCCTTAAGTAAATAAATAAATAAATAAACAGGATTGACCGCCATTTGATTTAAAATATAATGTATACATTGACGGCAACATAATGAGAGATCTGAAGTATCTTTTTTAACCACACTGTGGCTCTCGTGTCGATTTGTGCTACCACCTATAGTTCCTGCACGTTTCCTTTATAGATCTGAGGCTCTGTAATTCTGTTTTTGTTTAAATCAAGAATGAAATCGAATCAAATCGATGCCGAGGAATTATTCCTCACAATATCGATGTATTTTTTTTTATTTCCCCATATTATCCCTAACTAAGAAAACAGCTTTATTACATGCACGGAGGTAAAGATAATATTATGGGAACGATGATAAAGTTTTCTTGGCAGAAAAAGAAATAACTATAAAATCACAGCATGTAATGAACCAAATGTTTCGGGCATAAACAACTGGTTCTCCGTCTTTATTCTTTACTTTCACTTTTTGTTGTTTATGATTGACCGGAAACGAACGAGACTGGTTCACCAAGAAACAACGCGTCCGTCCGTCACTCTCCCGAGTCTCGGTCTTTCTATTTATCTCTTGTCGCCATTTTGTGGTTAAGTTCATTATAGCTGTGGCGTACAAAATACCAGTAGAAGTATAACCGTGTTATTTCTTGTAATTGTGCTTATTCCACGCGTAGTTAATATTGTGTAAGGTAAGTATCTCTTAAAGTTGGTCCTCACCGTAAAATAAGTACTTTTATCGGTTTGCGAACTTTCATTATCCATTGTCATGAACGCTGCTGACTCATTTCGTCAAATTATGTATGCGTTTCAGAAACTAAAATGCCGGGCGCCGGTACTTTCAAAATCTTCGTCGGGAATCTTTCCGATAAAACAACGGACGCCGATCTTAGACCGCTATTCGAAAAGTACGGTACGGTCGTAGAATGCGATATCGTCAGAAATTACGGGTTCGTGCACATGGAAAATGAACAAGTCGGACGCGAAGCCATTCAGAATTTAAACGGAGAGATAGTTCATGGCCAGGCGATCAAAATAGAAGCCGCCAAGAGCCGAAAGGCGCCGTCGACGCCGACAACCAAAATATTCGTCGGTAACCTTACGGACAAGACGCGCGCGCCCGAAGTCCGCGAGCTGTTTCAGAAGTTCGGCACGGTCGTCGAGTGCGATATCGTTCGTAACTATGGCTTCGTGCACTTGGACGCGTCGGGCGACGTGAACGAAGCTATCAAAGAGCTGAACGGTATGATGGTGGACGGACAGCCCATGAAGGTGCAGCTATCGACGAGCCGCGTCCGCCAGCGGCCGGGCATGGGCGACCCCGAGCAGTGCTACCGCTGCGGTCGGGGCGGCCACTGGTCCAAGGAGTGCCCGAAGGCGCTGGGCCCCGACCGCAACGGTTTCCGCGATCGAGCTTTCGGCCGCGACCCCTACCCCCCGCCGCCGCCGCCGCCGTTCCTTCGCGATCGCATGATGGGAGGATTTGGGGTAACGCGCTATCACTTACTATCCGAACCGCCGGTTTCCATCTGATCGCTTTCGATGCATCACGTAGGCCGAGCGCGTGGAGTCTGTCTTCGCACGCGGTACCTAACTCGGGCCGAAATAACATAATCGGGCTCGGTGATGCTACAGTCGCTGCTCTCCACCAAAACAAACAAACTTTCTTTAGCTAATATCATCTGTAATGGGTTTGAATTTATATTTATATACTTGCCAATTGACTTCACTAATGCTCTACTATTATGACAGGATCCCTATGATGGATACTATGATCGTGCAAGGTTCGAGTCACCACGCGACCTGTTCGAGCGTCGCTACCCAGTGGGAGCGTCGCGCGGGCTAGAGATGGGAGCGTCACGCGGCGGTCGTGGTGACTTCGTGTCGCCGCCGCTGCGCCGCGAGCCGATGCCGCCCATGCCGAGCCTACCGCCGATGCGCAGTGGGATGGGATCTATGAGGTCGTCGTATGATGCTATGTACAGCAGGCGAAGTCCCCCGCAAGGACCACAAATGTCCCGGGGGTGAGAACTGACTTGTGTGAAATTGTTGTCTGCAATTCTGATCTCACTTTTGCTTTGTACAACTTGGGTTGTAGTTACAGTTTGATGTTGTAAAGTATCCCTCTTGCTTATCAATTGTATCAAGCAGTTTCTCATTAACACAACTGACACACATTTTAGTGTAGGAATAAACAAAGTGGCTCTACTCAATTCATAACTATAGTGTAATGAAACCAACTGTTTGTTGCCACTGCAAATTTCAATGTTCTCCAAATCCTTCCAAAAATTAAAATTAAATTGATTTAATATATTTTTGTTCAGTTCTAGTTCTCTTCTTGCAAATAATATAATTAATTTTCATTACAGAATGTATGAAGACTTCAGCCGAGACACATTTGATGATAGAAGGTATGAAAAATTCCTAATTTATTTTACAATGGGGATGATGACTGCATCTATTCAAAAGTCCATATGCAATCTCACAACCCAATAGCTTGACTTACGACCTTCTATTCATTATCGTTAAGAAGTGACACTGGCTGTATTGAGCTCGCTCATACTGTTCATAACAATGTAATTCTTAGACTGTTTATGGACTTTTGAGTGTTTATTGTACATTTATTTTTTGCTTTATCAAAAAGTTCTGGAGTGGGACAGGTTGTGACGACACTATTTCGTAAAAATTATACGAAATCGTGACGTCACGCGAAACTTAAATGCACTGTATCGCCATCATTTTTTGTTAAACAAAAGGAAAAATACGTGTACATATTTTTTTTGTAATCTGACTGATAAAAAAAAAATTTTTGTCGTCTAGCCTATTCCATATAAAAACATCACTGATAATTTTATTGTACTAATTGTGTGATTCTCTATATTTCCAGGCCGGGAATGCGAGGACCGTCTCCCTCCAGAAGATACGCGCCTTACTAGGTTATTATTAGGTTAGATTTAGCTGCCCAACGCTCAGTTGCAATCAATTGTAATTTGTACTACTTGACTGGCTGACCGATAGTTAGTACTGTTTCATAGAGAATAAATATAATTTGAATAAGTTAAGGTTGGAGTGACTGATCTGCGATTTCCATAAGTGCGATTGGTATGGATGCATAATGAATGTATTTTGTGACTGAATGTAAATAAGTGAAATAAAATATCATTGTAAGTACAAAAACCTAATTTTATTTTTATTCAACACTACAGCAGCCTGCGTGCTTGCGTGCTTGACATATTTTACCAATACTTGCTCAAGGCCTAGTAGGTACCTATACCTAGGTAAATAAAATACACAGTTACTGTTATCCGACGTCAATACTAGGCTAATGCCTAGTATTGACGTCGGATAACAGTAACAACAAAGTAATACTTATTACGAATTTTATAAAAAGTTGATAAACTTCAATTATCAGACTAAAGGGTCCGTCCGGCGCACGCAATTGAGTGATTTATTTATTTATTTTTTGATGGAAATGGTGAGTTATCATTTGGATACAGTTTCCTACTAAAATATGTAAAACCCTCTGAAGAATGACACAACGCCTGGGGGTACACCTTGCGTACACAGGAATAAAATGAAATGAAATTATTTATTCTGCAAGTAGATCTTTAGAGATACTTTTACATGTCAATGGTTTGGGGTTTTTTTTTAGCTAGATGGCTTCGGCATTTCCTAACTGACGACCTCTGAGAAGAAACACCGAAACAAACTCAGAGAATCATGGTCTCTTTTAAAGTCCAGACATGGAAGAACACTTATATGTGAGTGGTACGATGTAGGGTAATGTCTGAAATGGCCTTTTGAGGAAAGAACCATTGCAGCTTTGAGTAGACCAGTCCCAACTGACGGCACGCATGCATCAGTCATCGTGTAGCTCAACCATAATTTAGGGAGCTCAACGACCTGTCGCACGACCATACCAGATCAGCAGGACATTCGTGTAGGTCTAATGAAGTTCCCAAAGCCTCCAGACTATAATAAGCTTGTTTAATTATCATGTATCAAAAGCCTACATGGTACTCACATTTACAAATTATATATTTTTTTTATGAAATCTCTTGAATATCGCGGCAAAATAGTAACAAATTCATGGATGTCAAAATTCAATTCAATAATAAAAGAGTACATAATTAAAATGTCAACAATTAAAATGTCATAACAATGAAAATGTGCTATCAATCAAAATGTCATAACAATTAAGATGTCAACACTCAAAATAACATTGTCACATTACATTTCGGATACACAATGTCAAGTCCCAAAAGTGGGTCATGTGAAGAGGAACCATCAAGGAGTCCCAGACACCTAAAAAAAACATATTTACATCATTATTCTTCAATAACATTAACAATTCTGTTCTTTGTAGTTTGCATTATGCAGTTTGATGTGACCCAATAAATAACAAAACATTGCCATAGGAACCTATATACCTGGTATTATTTGAATATAGTTCAATCAGCTGCAAACAGATGGCGGTGACTCATGAGGGATAAAATAACCATTCAAATTGCCCACCATGCCCATGGATGTATAGTCTGCTCACTACTCCGACTCGTGCCATGACCGTACCGAAGAAACGGGTTATTCCTCTTGGCTTCTTTGGCCCCACTGGGGATAAACAGGAATTTTTGTACTGTTGTTCCCAACTACCATTTCATTTTTTAACACCCATTTATTATAATTTTATTTGAAATTAGATCTAAAATTAAGATACTTGTACCGTTTTTTTATTTTCCCGATATTCAATGATTTCCAATTTATTTTCGACCGAAGTTCTTCATAATCTAAACAGACGTAAGTGCCAAATTACGTCATTGGTACGGTTAAACCGTGAACCTAGGTACCTACAGTTATGGTTCTTGAACAGTGTTCAACCTTGAACATGGTCACTAGCAACAGCAGTGCAGCATCAGCGACATACTTTCGTTCCGTACACCGACACACCGTCAGCGCTAAGTAGTGACCTACTAGATATTCGCTTCATCGGCTCAATACACATACAACACACATGTAAATAGGCATCAATGTGTATTGACCACATAATCTGTATAAAATAAGAATAATAATTGTAATAAAGTAGTCATCAAGTTGGAGCCGAGTTTGATTCATCTTCCGTTACTGTGTTCCCTCACTGTGGCCAAGACACCTTTAGCCGCAAGCAATCCTACGAGTCTGTGGGATTGGCAGTGAAAATCATTTCCTGTGTACATTGCACTACGTACACAAACCCTATTCCTACCCAAATTCCGTCTGTTACCGTAGGTCTCCTTGTAACAGACTTCCTTCTACTAAATTGGTATGGTTTGTATGGTAGGTCAGGGAACTAGGGTATTTAGGGTACCGCGATAGGGCTAGGTCGAGTCAGTAGAATCTTAGGTAATTCACGGTACCAGGCTCAATTGGTTTGAACGTAGCCACACTGTGCGGACCAGGACGTAAAAGCCAGAGTCCCGGTGCGTACAAACAGGTTAAACGGTACAGTCACATGACCATTTTTCTGACCCTTCAAAAATTGTTCTTGTCAGTTTAGCAAGATATCAGAATTATTATTCATAAACTTACATTACCTATTTCGTTGTTGATTTACTATTTAAAAAAAAGTTCAGTTTTCTCAATATCCTCCGTATAAGTGACGTCATCGATATTAATGTTTTTTATTTTGTTTTTGTTTTCTCCGAAATGAAGAAATATGAAAAATAAATAAAAATATTTTGGAACTCAGTACATAGGAAAACAAAGAAACAGTATTTTTGTTTTGGTGGCTTAATAATTTTGAAATGGTGTCAGTTGAGTGGGGGCCAAACGGAATCATAATTTCCTGTTGGCCCCCAATAAAATATTATTTTAAATTGCGTCTTGGTATCGATATTTAATTTTTGTTTATTCATTTATTTGTTATGTTGTTTTCAGTATACAATAGATATGCTGCGTCTAAAACGTCTCGAGCAGGTAATCTATTGTTTACCCCTTCCCGTAACACAAAAGGGATAGGAATGCAATGGGTGCATTTTATCAGTACCTAGAACACCGCGCCATACCGGAAAACGTCCCAAGTTGTAGCTCGGGTGCTAACTCATAAACGCACCTTTTGATATTTTCTTTATTTCTATGAAGAACCTGACTGAATGACTTATTAACGCATAACCAAAACTACAGGAGTTTGCATGCTGGTACCTTTTACACTGTAGACCAGCACTAATAAAGAATAACCCCCTGAACCATCAACCCCTAAGGTGGTGAAAAGGGGGGTGAGTTTGGTATTTTTCTGTGGTCAAGATATAATGTACAGCTGTCATTCACTGTTGACATTTTGACAATAATTGTTTTCTTTCATTAAAAATAGATAGGTAACACATTTTATGATATGAAAGAAATAAATAAAAAAGCCTTTATTCTATTTCTACTACTTACAATAATTACTAACCTTATGCTTACCCTAGATTTTACTTCACTACATAGTATAAAACAAAGTCGCTGTCGCTGTCTGTCCGTCCCTATGTATGCTTAAATATTTGAAACTACGTAACGGATTATGAAGCGGTTTTTTTAATAGATAAAGTGATTCAAGAGGAGGCATCTTCCACTGTAATAGTTTTCCTTTCTCCGTTTGTAAGGATTTTGGTTTTGGCCGTGTTGTGTATGTATTTTTAGTAAAACAGGCGCCAGAACTCCACGGGGAAAAATATTCCGACTATTCGTGCCCGATAACTACTGGCGCAGCAGAAAGCACTGTCTATCTGCCCCACCTGTTAGTCGCACCGTAGCACGTGCTATCTCACCCATTTCACCTGCACTTATGACACTCTACGCTCTCCTGGAAGTAAATCCAGACTGCGATTTGTTTATGGACGCATGGAACATAATTTTATCTGTATGTCTGGAGTATTGCGAGAAATCTGTGTGCTATTTTTTTATAGTTGTGTCTATAATTACCTTCTAGTTAGAGTAACTGGCCTTAGGCGGTTCTAAATAGATATAAAAAAAGAGGCCTTAGGCGGCTGAATAAATAGATATAAGAAAAACTAATATGGGGGCTTTTATTAGACAGAAGCCAAAACAATATAACAATTTTTAGAATTTTGTTTTTGTCTGTATGTTTGTACGCGCATCACGCAAAAACTACTGCATGGAATTGAAAGCAAGTTTGACCGATGTATTGCTAGAGGCATAACTTATAATCTGGTGCATGTTTCATATTGATACGCCGCCTAGAATCGGACTTATAGTATGTTAATATAGTTGGTGTCAAAGGTAACATTAGTATGTAGAGGTAAATAAGTAAAGTATATTCTATGTCCATTAATATTTTATTTTTAACTTAACATGTATTAGAGACCTATGCAATGTCGGCTACCTGCTATATTTACACAACACTGTACAGGGTGCGATGCGCACTAGTAAATGCTAGGCGGACACTTGGTCTATACTGTACAAATTCAAACTCATTACATGACGACGCCGTCTCAATTTGCACAGAAGAAAATACGTTGTAATATTTATAATATTACAATTCCATGAGGCTAAATATTTTATGAGGAATTTCACTTTCAATGTTTCGACCATTTGGATCGTCTTCAGATTCTTTTTAATTTGTATGTGTAACAAGGCACAAACTCGTAAAGGCACATCAGACCAAGTGCGTCGCTATACAAAACAAACTGTTAATACTAATCGTTGCAAGGCATCTCCATAGGACACAGCGCCATTACGTACCATTATATCTTTAATACTCACACACTACTTTTAGTCTTTTTATCATCGTTTAAGTACAATCCACATTGGCTACCAGTACCGACAAACATGTGAATATAAAAATGCATTTTACATGGCTAAGTCGATAATTTTGAAATGAAACCTTTTGTACGATTATAAAGGCGTCTTATTGTCAGAATATCACAATACATGTCGCTCGGCCACGCTGCAGCAGTCGCTGTACTTCACAATAGTGAGCATTGTTACATATCTACACTCCCACATAGCTGCCTCAACGCGAACACATCGATTGCTTATACGAACGGAAGACAACAAATTTTTCATTATAAAACACTTCATAATTACATCTAAGTAACAGTAATAAAATAAAACATTACTTTTAGAACAAAACTAAAACCAAAATCATACAGTTGCGGAGAGATTCCATCGGGAACATTCATAAGTTAGTCATAATAATAATTATTACAGTATCATTTCACTGGTCGCGTGACCTGCTATCCGAATAAACTTAACAATACTGAGATTTAAACAAAAACGGTGGTCAAACTGAATTTTCACATCGATGGGGCTTTACAGCTATTGATTTTCACATGAATCGTAAAATAAATAGAATATTTTATCGAGGAACTTAACTTGGAACCTAAACTAGGTACATGGAGTTCGTGTCCGCGATCGTTCACGAGTACACAACGACAGTCACAGTAGGTATTTACAAGTGGTGACGGTCGCGGTCGCGGTCGCGGTCGGTAGTCAGACGAGCTTGACGGTGGTCTCGGTGTTGTACTTGGCGAGCGTCTTCTTGACGCGCAGCGCCGTGAGCCGCACGGGCGGGTTGGCGTGCCAGCACTCCGCCATGAGCGCCGCCAGCGTGGCCAGCGCGGCGGCGCGGCGCCAGCGGGCCGGCACGGGCGGGCGCCGCGCCTGCGCCACCACGGCGGCGTGCATGTGCTCGAACGTGGGGTCGGCCGGCACGCACTCGTGGTACGGCAGCGCGTACGCCTCCACCTCCTGCGCCTTGTCGCCCGTGGCGCAGCGCCGGCACATCTCCCACAGCACCAGCCCCAGCGAGTACATGTCGGCCATCTTGAACGCCTCGAAGTTGGTCACGTCGAGCTTCTCGTCGAGCACCTCGGGCGCCATGTACCGGCGCGTGCCCACGCGCGTGTTGGGCGCTATGTCCACCTCGTTCCGCTCCGCCACGTACCGCACGGCGAGTCCGAAGTCTGCGATGGCGCACTGCCCGTTCCGTTTTACTAGAATGTTCTTGCTCTTGATATCTCTGTGTGCGATCGCCGGTTTGCCTTTAGTGCCGAATATGTCCATGTGTAGGTGTGCCAGGCCGCTAACTATTGAATAGGCCATTGTCATGAGGCTGTGCGTGTCGAGCACCACAGTCTGTAGGTAGTCGTGCAGGGAACCGTTCTCGTGATAGTCGGTGATGAGAAGCATCTGCGTCCAGGAACCGGTGCCTTTGATGTCGGCAGCGATGAATCCAAGTATGTTTTCGTGTCGCATAAGTACTGTTTGATAGATTTCCGTCTCGCGGAACCAGGAAGCTTCTTCAGTGGTGAAGAATACTTTGACGGCGACTCGTTCTCCGCGCCAGCGCGCGAGCCACACTTCCCCGTAGCGTCCCTTACCGATAGACTCGACCATCTGTATCTGTTTGGCGACGGTGCGCTGCACCAGCAGCGGCAGGCCGGAGCCGGAGCCGGAGGAGACGTCGGCGGGGTGGTGCGCGGGCGGGGAGGGCGGCCGCTTGCCGGCGCGGCGGCGGCGGCGCAGCAGCAGCAGGCTGGCGGCCAGCGCCGCCACCAGCGCCACGCACAGCGCGGCCGCCACCACCAGCGCGGGCGAGCCGCCGCCGCCGCCCAGTGCGGGCGTCTCCGTCACCTCGGGCGGCGGCTCCGGCAGCTGCGGCCGCAGCCGCCGGTTGCACAGGTCGCTCTCGTAGCAACATTCGATCACCTTAGGGTGTTGATGTGGCACTTGCGAACTTTTGCACTGGAAACCGACAAGATACAAATGTTAAATTTGTATTTCGCCATGTAGACAAACACAACATACTCATGCAACAAGTGTATGATTTGATATAGGTATGTTTAGGTGATACCTTGCAACGGCGGTGGGATAACTATAAGTTTTCGGCTATTAAAATGTCAGAAATAAATAAATACTCACTTGCATGAAGCCCGACTCATCTGGCGGCAGACAGCCGGCGGTTCTGTCGAGCACGACGAGCCCGTTGTCGTCCAGCACCTCCTCGACGGCCACGAAGCAGTAGCCGCCGGGCTGCGTGACGCACGTGCCATTGGCGGCGCCGTCCGGACACGCGGCCGCGCCGAGGCACTCGCACACTAGGCCCCGACCTGCAACTGGAACAACCAGATTCTTGCTTTATTTGAACAGAAGACAGTTATTTCCTACTACAAAAATAGGAATAATAAAAGATTGCGACTCGAAGGACCAAAATCAAAATCACACGAAATTTTGGTTATGATCTGGATGTGAAAATCATCTAGATCATAAACATCGTCATATTTCCTATTATGTCATTTCAAAAGTTAATAAATAATATTAAATGTAGGAATAACTTTTTAGTGAAAACATAGCTGATGTGTCCAGCAAATCATATGACATTTTATAATTTATTCAGCTAATTATGATACCATACCAAATTATACATACCAAATTACTAAAAACCTATAATGACATGCAAAGTTATTATCAAAAGTATCACGCCATGTCCAGTGGCGCAAATCTTAACAGATAACACTTTATTTAAGGATCTTAGATATCACGTAATTCAAGGATGTTTCATATCGACGTGTGAGAAAAAGACAGGCTATGAATAGTAACTGGAAGACTGTATAATACTACAACATTTATAAATACCTAAACAACATTTGAAAACGTTAATACCGCCAAGTTGCCACAAGGGAATCACAATCATAAAACAGACGTCGCCAACTAGGAATAAGGATTTTTATTGGAAAAGCGAAATCCACACAATTATAACAACAGTTTTTTTTATAAAAGTATCATTGAAACCAGCAAATTATATGGTATCAAAAATTAAAGCCAAAGTAGTTACTTTATATTAGTTTCCTTTTTATTAAACTGAGAAGTCTACAGGTGCCTACATAAGGCGTGTAGATACCTGCATACAATCATGATAGTTACGACTACGAGTTATGAGCCTGCATCAACGAACACGAAACACTGCGACTTTGACATCCGAGAAGTTTATCGCCTGCAACAAAGTTAGTTGAGAAAACTTTGTCTTTTTTTTTCTTAATCTTTGGAGTAAAAACCAACTCAAATTAATTCATTTCAAATACAGGAAAAGATTATAAGACGTGTATGTAATGTATGGTGATTCTAACTATAATTATTACAATGCATAAAGTTTCCTATACACTTTGCAAATAGGAAAATGAGTCGAGAGAGTAAAGGAAAATTAACAGAGAGGGAGAATAGTTTGATAGTGAAATAAATCAAGGTGAAAAATCAAGATAATAATTCAAGTCAACCATCCGACGCGTTAATGACTTCGAAGACTCCAACTAGGTACCTATATTAGGTGCGCGTTGATCATTTCTTGTTTCATTAATATATTAATCAATATTTAAATAGTAATGGCGAACTGGCTGCAGGTGTTTGATGTATTTGGCATTTATACATTATACAGTAGAATCTAGATTGACTAGTTTGTAAAGATTGGTTAACTCCCAAAATAAATGATATTACATTCAAATAAGTAATAATTGCTGTGCACGTAAATTAAATACAGTTACAATTTTGTCGAATCAATTAGTTTTTAAGTGATAGAACATTTAAGGATCCGAAATTGCCAATACCAATGTAATACCAAAATATATCGTAATTCAAACAGGATTTAATCAAATTATGTTATTATTCGGATTCAGCTACCATTAGTCGAGGTTCCTTTATTAACAATATTTTAATTTTACGTATTTTCGACCGGTTTTCCGGTCTTTTATTTCTATTGAAGTTGTAGTAGATGAATGAACTTAGATTAATGGTAGCCGGATCCGGATACTAACACATTTTAATCAAATTATATTAAATTCAGATTTATTTTGGTAATACGTTTATATAGGCAATTGAGCATCCGGGCGACTCTTAAGCTTAACCTCTAAACCTATTATTGCGAAGTGAAAACTAAGTAGACGAATATCTCAATTTTTAAAGAGCCCCCAAGCTGGTCCTTTTTCCTATAATCTGAAGATGAGAACATGATACGGTACGTCTGTATGTGAATACAAAAGAATTATGAAGAGGAATATAAATATTAATAGCATTAAACATTCAGCCAGCATCGGGGCATATTTTTTGCAAGCAGCGAGCAACAGGTAACCTCCCTGTCTACACCCGACGCGCTCCGAAGGATACAGAACGTCGACACACGACAGCCAGATAAAAGGCAAATAGTACTAGTTAGTAGTAATATTTTGCTTCATATATTGACTTCAAATACTATTTAGGCAATAAGACAAATGAATTTGATGTATTATTGTAGTGAAGGAAATGTTCAAGGAATCATAAAATTTATCAATTCATGTCGCCACTAAAAGTATCCAGACGCTATTATAGACAAAGTTATTATTACGCTATCAAGTTTAATTAAGTTTGCTTGTCAAGAATATTGAACATAAAACTAAGTTCTAGTAAAGGCAACTCAACCAGTATGATTTTATAGGTAAATAATTATTAATGGAATGAAGGTAATAAAGCTGTGGTCAGTATATACCGATAGGTAGCAAAGAAATATGAGACCTGAGTTCATAGAATTACATACTAGAGGTAACAACAAACTATGAATCAATGCGTATTTGAATGACTTTACACAAACATGAGCTACCTACATATTGCTAACACCAGTATTTGAATTTTACAATGATCCCAAATAAACTTCTAAATATACGTCGATGATCACATCAACATAAGTTTACTTACGACGAGACAAACTGACGAAGAAAATACAAATACAATAATGATAGGAAACTATGAATGATTCAACATCCAGATCCTTGACTCGCAAATCCGTCCAGAAAGCGGAAACTGATACACGTTGAAATCACTACTCTAGGTCCCCACATGCAAACACTTCAAAACAAACAGAAACACAGCGGAGCAGTCTCCAGGTGAAGGTAGGAGCAACCTTGAAATCCTTGGACGACGAACCGAAGAAACACAATACTCAGGCAACAACTTTTGTTAGGATTAACGATCTGGTTTAGGTGTTGTACTAAGGTGTTACACGTACTTCGTCTCATGCTGTCGGAGAGCGTTCGAGGCGAGCCCGGCCCCGCGTCCGTGCTATCATTTAAATATAACTTGGGACGCCGCCGTCTGTCGCCGGCTTTATTTTTACACCACCGATTATATGAGGACAGTCACAACGCACGCTGTCTCACGGGAGACGTTATGGTTCGCGCGCGACACTAAGCCTGCAGTGGATAACACTGAAAGATACGTGCAGTTAAAGCGACGCCCACAGCGCGAATGACGGGCGGAGCGCGAGCGGCGTCCCCTTGGGCCTGCGCCCCGCGCCCGTGGCCGCCCCCGTGCAGTATGCACCGCTGCACAGCCTCCACATGGCTCCGCAAGATAACGCGAGCACCGAGCCGCGATCGCACAGCACTCATCAGATACACAAATATGGCGCGCGCGTTGCAATTAATTGACGCCAAAACACTGCATTGTCATTATTATCGACTCGGAAACAAAGTGTAAAGTGCGTAACTTCGTAAAGTTATTAGCATATACAATTACAGAGGATCTTTATCAAGACCACTAATATGATAAAAATATCAAGACTTCATAATAGAAACAAAGAAGCATTGAATATAAAGGAAGAACAACTAGGTACGATGTTGTGAAGAAAAGTTTAAACACCATTTTGATAACATATTTCAAGAATAACGAAGCCTTTCATGAAGTCACAAGTCACAACTGTTCCAGATGAAAATACCGCGAGCCGATATCGTAAATACGCACACAATCATTTTAGCGCAAGGCGTTTTGGTAGCAGTTCTGGAAATCCAACATCTGTCGGAAGCTGATGCTTTTTATAGTTTACGAGGAGCACTAATACTCCTTCTTCCACATGTTATCAGAGAAACGAAAGCAATAAAACCTTACGAAGCTAACTAATCGGAACGCTATTAACGTCTTCTATTTTATTTTCTTTCTAATATACGTTACCTTCTTAGTTCAACGGCTCCTTCAAGTGCTTTAGCGCAAATGCTTATGAGGTAGCGTCGTCACTCAGATTTCATGATGAGTTGTTGTTATGTGTAGTTGTAGGTATGTGCTGCGTCGCACATTCCTCCGCAACACATGTAGGTAGCTGACATGATCACCGCACTCATTACACCGCCTCCAATAGCAGCAATCAATAACCGCTCGTTTGGCGGTTGTTTAGCTGCGCAATAATGCATCCCAAGGATATCCGCAAGTTACATATGTGAAACTCAGGGGCACGTGGCGACTGCCAAAACGTATGCAAATTACTGTTATGAATTCAAATACCTACACAAAGAAACGACACTATTGTTCTCCAGTCCCGTCTGTGACATAAATTTGCAAATAATCATAGTTATTAGTCTAATGTGAATTGCGATTGGGGTTCTGAATTTGTGATGGCGTGATTTGGTTAATATAATTTGGACATTATTTACCCCATGCTGCATTTAACAACGAGCGATTTATGCTGGAGTGTCTCGTGGGAAATGTCCAGACGATGCTTAACATGCCATCAGAACCTCATCAACAGCATCGATGTTAAGTATCAATCATGTGGCAGTCTACGAACTACTTTCACGTTATTACATATAACAGTGATTGTTGATGTTATGGGAATAGGTCGCTGGGGCTGTGCACCGCACGTGCAAAGCTAGTTCCTTAGATTCGGCAAACGGCGCAGATGTTTCTGGTATTGGTCAATAATGAAAACGGATTGACGCTGCGAGTGCTGCAATTGCAAGCGATCGTACAAATCGATTCGTTGAAGATACGGGTAAAAGGGCAATCGATCAAAACTTAATTTGATTTAATGTGGGACGCCGGGTCGTACTTGATCTTGTTTTTAATGAGAATAAATTGCATGGCTATTCCGTCCAATTGATTATATTAAACTATATCATAATTAGCAATAAAATTCTGATACAAATAATAAAATTTTAACCAGATCTATAGACATGACGAATACTGATGACGAAAAGTAATTAAAACAAACAGGCGCACAGCACGCCAGCAACGCCTCTCAGATATCGGGAAAACAATTCCGTCGTGACTATTGCAAATGGCATTCGGTTCCGATCATACTGCCGGGGCGAAAGGTCATCATCGCACAGCGCGCAGGCGCCGGCGATCTAGCGACCTCTAGGATTATCCAACTCGATCGATAAGGTCCCGAGGGGAGAGCGCGGGACGCGGAGCACGTGATACGGGCCAAAGAACATAATTTATTCGGCGGCAGAGTGGCGCGCCTCGGAGGTGCCGCGCCCGCTCCCTGCCCCCGCACATCTCCTAGCTCCTTTCCAAACAGGATCCCGTCACTATTTTTTGTGACCCGAGGATTAAGGAGTATCGTGTTTAAACGCAGGTTACGTAATAGTTTTTACACGCCCTTAATCTTTTGGGACTTTAGGACCGAGTCATATTTTACTAATTTTATTCCATGGAAATGTGGAGGTGTTTAGGATATATTTCACTAACTAAGTGTTTGAACATCACCTGTTAACGACCTATTTGCACGATAAGAGCATGTCACCGTAAATATTTGCGCTTGCGCATATGCCACTTGGTTTCGATCAGTTACTTGCTTGAATTGACAAGATCGTTAGATTGAAAACAAATATTTAAGCGGAAAATAAATAGGTATGTACCTAATTGATTATTAACACGAACACTTTTTAATTGCTCAGTTCATCACGTTTTGTGGTTTAGAGAACTGTATAATATGCCAAGAGATGCCCACGCAAGAATGTTAAATATGCATATTTTCTCCGAAACTTTGCGTTTGTGTTTTTGTCATAATTAACATATTCGTGACCATTGATACTGGCTGTGAAACCATTTCTAAATTGTTTGGGGCATAGCAACGAATATCAGTCTCAAAGTCGCATACAATACATTGGATTCATGATAAAGTTGACAACAAATCAATATTTACAAAAATTCAAGTGAATGTGAAGTGTTATCTAGTTACCTGACGTGAGAATTACTGTGTGTATACTTTTTATCTCCTTTGACAACAATTTCAAGTTTAATAACCTGTTGTACTCTAAGATAAAATGCGAAATTAACATCAAAATACCTGCTTTTATAATGAGAATTTTTTTTTGGTCTTGAACTCTTTGATTTAGGCTTCGAGACGTTTACCTACACAGTTTTTTTTTTATAGAAGACTGGATAATCTGTTTTATTTGACGGATAAATATATTATAATGTTATACAAGTATATTATAGTATTATTATAATATATTTATCTATTATATTATATTTTTTCTCAAAAGCTCAAAGGACCAGAAAATTGTTTTGGTCCTTTGAAACAGATTTGAAATATCTATGGATCAAGTGTAGATCTCGGCTTAATTACACATACTAATAAAATAAACGCGAAAGTAACTGTGACAGTTACATTTTCACGCATAAGCTGCTGAACCAATGTTGATGAATTTTGGAATAGAGATTGATTGTACCTTGGAGAATTCTAATCCATCGCTTATTATTCAGTCATTCACTTAACATTTCTCTAAATTTTTGAAAAACTATCTACTGAAACTCCAATTAATATAAATTATAATATAATAATATAAATTATTATTCGTACAAATTTTGTTACCGAACAAAATAATAAATACTCATATACTTATTTAAAAACCTAATCAATATTATCGGAGTTTAATAAAGATAAGGGTCGATACAGAAATAGTACCAAGAATTAAGAAACTAGGGCAATACGTGACAAAGCCCACGCTCACTGGTCTATAAGCTTTGATTACAAACATTTGTGTTGATTGTATATTAGTTTGTTAACGAGATGTAACTCGCAAAATTCTTGGTTTATTTTCGAGAATCACAAATTTGTTTTTTTTTGCATTTCTTTGATTTCACACAACTTCAAAGCTTAATTTTAACTGCAAACACAAAAATATTAGTTAAAAAAAAAATGTATGCGCAACATAACAGCTCTAATTTTAAATACGAAAATATAAATCCATCACATGCAAATGGTGGATGGATTTATATGCACAATTATCGCAAAACTTGCGCCTGTGCATAGGTAGAATAAAGACACTATGTAGTGGAAAATTCGCACATGACAAGTTTGTAAATACACTATTAAACCTACGAGGATTTTAAAAGAATTAAATATTCTAAATTCAAGCATCAAATAGCAGTGCGTTCAGAACTGTTAACTGTCTGTTATTATTGATCACCCCAAAAACATTTCGAAAAAAGTAATTAAAGTCGTTAACTAGAGTGTCTTTTGCTACAAACTTTTAAAACTGTATTTATCTTAAGCCTTATTTAATCGTAAGCGGTTGGAAATAGTGTTATACTCAGTTGTCGGCGTAAATACGTCGTGTGCGTAATTGACGCTACAAGGAGGCGGTCAGGTGACTGTATTAACATGCTGATGGATCTGCACTGCATATTCATGCGCACACGCAGATTGCAAGTAATGTCGTTTTCTATGCGCGACCCACTCGATTGATCGACGACCGTTACCCTGAGGTAGCGAAGCCGGTCACTACTGTATATAATGTACCTGGATTTATACGTTCTTCTATATGTATATTCATTTACACATTTACACATTTACGGTTACATTCGATTAAGTGTTTACTGATACATACCATTCCGCCAGTATTCCCCCAAGGGTTAGGCAGAGGCGTACTAATGTACACCGACATTTCCCCGGTATGTTTAGGTCCCATGTAATAGGAGGCGAGCCTATTGCCATTAATCGGGCACAAATTCCAAACTCCGAGCTGCGACTGAGAATTTCCTAGAAAAAGCAAATACAAAACCAATAACACTTTGCTCGACCTGGGAATCGAACCCAAGACTTCTAGCATAGCAGTCGCGCTTGGAACCACTAGACTAATGACGCAGTGTTTACTGATTAAAGTCGCAAAATAAACCTGATCGTATTATCGCGGCATAATATAAAATATGATAACGAGAGTTGAGACTCGCACCTTATTTCAGAATGTAGACGTATCAAAATAGATTCGTGAATAACCGTGTTTTTATGACAATAATTGTGCAACAGAGGCCAGAGGTCCAACGCGTTAGAGTGTACACGATACCGCGACTCGCTCCATTTGTAAGGGATCTATCAAAACAACAACATATATTGGTACAGCATTATCAGTACTTAGTGAATGGACATTGTTTGTTCGCAATAGATTACGTATTTAATTGTCAATACACTTGCACATAATTTGATAAAGGCTCTTGATACAATGAGGTACGGACGTCATTGAGTAAACTTTTCACATTCCAAGGAGATAACAGTCCCGAAACCAAATAATCAGGTCACTTAATAAATTCGGTAGCCAAAATGTTCCACGATAGGTTGTTAACTTTTATGAAAGCCAAATACTGCGCAATTTGAGGTCGAACCTAATCTGTTAATCACGACGTGATAATCTTAATTGTAGGGGCGCGGTCGTTATCACCGAGGAGAGAACTACACTATCGCGTCTGCCTATCTTGAGGTGATAAACAATTTATTTTAGTCGAGTGTATCATGCGGTGTGGCGATGGGCGGCGTTGTGCAACCGCCCCGTCGAGACACGCGGCGCATGACAAATTGACACGTTAGAAAAATGCTGATAAATGTGCAACAAGGAGGATGTTATAGCTCAGCATACACTGGTACACGTATACTACGCAGTTGAATTTCGGACACGATATCATATCAATAGATATGGAGTACAAAAGATACGTAATGTGCTTCGATACAAAGAACCTTATCAAAGAGATTACTATAGTGGATTACGTAGTCGACACCGCCGCTCGAATAGAATTATACAAACAAACGAAAACAAATCGCTTTGACAGTAACAGATGTAATTAATGATCTGTCTATGAACGTTCAGATGGATAAAAAGATAACGATTGAAAGATACCTACAAATCCGACAGTGGGCGATAGTTGGACAAATACACACAAATTGAACGTCACTCAAACTAGAATCAATGTCGCAATTATATGTTTTGTTTGTGACTGACAACAGACAATCGTGTTTAATGGTAACACAAAAACTGTATGATTATGTAGGCGAACAAGTAACTATAAATGAGTATGCACACAAACCAAGTGATGCAACAGTTAAAAAAAAAACAATTAAACAGCAACAAAGGTTTAAAAGCTAAATTGACAAGAATTGCAAAATGTTTATTAAGAACGTGATATAGGTATAAATAAATTGAGCTATACTTCTTGTGAGTAGTCACGATACTATCAACAATAAAGCATGGAATTGTAGAAATTAAATTTAGAAAGTGTTGTAATTATGAAACAATTTTTAATGAAATTCAAAATAATGAATTCAGAATCTCTAGAAAAGCTAGCTCTGAGTCCAATGAGCGCTAGTGGGCGAGACCTGGCAAGGTTGCATTTGCTAGATATGTGTTTAATATGGTCTTTATATGTTGATGTATAAGATATATTTTAGTGCTAGGTAGTAGATGCGTGTGTGCTAGTTGAACACGGTATGGCACGACAGGTGACGCCCACAGCGAGAAAGTCGTGTCTGGTCTGCAATACATGGCCTCGGGGGTAGCTGAGTTATTGGACTATCGCTTGATGAGCGCCGAGCTGGCTGTAAGCTAATCAGCTTAATAATTTTATTACTTATATGCTTAAACATTAAAATAGACTCATTCACGTTTAAAACTTTGAAACCTACACTTATAGCTAAAAGAGAAACAATATATCAAAGGAATTATTTAACTTAGGTACCTAACTACTTTTTTACATACTGGATATGATTTCCGAACTCGCTTGCTTGATTATACATATGCGATACACCTATAAATTAACCTAACCAAATAAATAAAATGAAACCATGTACGATTATGTTAAAATGTCTCTCAGCCTGAGGAGCAAAGGCTCGTACAATACATAAGAATTTTGTCGTAACTCACGTCTTACATACATGAACAATTCAACTTAATAACTGCTATAGAAGTCAAAAGTGTAGTGAATCAGCGATTCTGGACTTTATTCCATCAGATTTAAAGCTTTTGTACAAGAGAGGGATCATTAATAATGAGTAACGATAAGTTCTCGCTACAGTGGCGATCCGAAACCACAGTTAAAATAAGTAATCCACAAAACCGATCTAACACAGAAGTTCCGCTGTATAAAATACAAATACGTGATAGCAAGCTAGGTTACTCAATGATCATTGTGACGTTGACTAAATTACGGTATAAAGTAAATAAATTAATGTATGAAGCAAATAAATAAGCAAGTTCAAGCAAAACACAATTATTTTTGTACTAGCTTCTGCCAGCGATTTCGCTCCCATAGGATACTTATCTAAGAAAGTACCGAAGGGTGAAAGCGATAAAAATTACTCTAAATGTTCACCTTAATCTACCTAAATGTACCTAAATCTGATGTACGATTTCGTAAAAATCCGTCAATTAGATCTTAAGTTGTAAGCGGACATCCGGACAGAAAACAATACTAAAAATCATTAATTCGGCTTCAGTATCGCTATATTAGTCTCCTTCAGTTAATTTTGTCTAATTATTTTGCAATTACAGACACGACTATTGTACAGACTTATTATACGTATAGATAAGGTAATCCTGAGTATCGTGAGTCGTGACCTGAAATGGTTAGATTAGACTCTATTCTACTTCTCCATAACGTAAAGACCCGGTAAAATTTAACTAAATATAGCGTTACTTATGCAATCTTGAAGGCCTATTCCTAAAGTTAATGCGGACTTTCCTAGTTCGCTTTAACTTTAGGAATAGGCCTTCTGTCCTATTGGCTTCTGACATCACCTCCAGAATTCGCGTAGGCGTGCGCAGGCGAACTTTTGACCGGCGCAGGCGCACTGTGTGGCCGTATTACGTAACTGTAAAGCTTTCTTCGAAATATTTATTTATTTCTTTTATGCATTATACATTTCACATTTTTCGTTTGACCAACTGTAGCGTCGTTTATGGAGTTATCAAATCTCAGGTTACATTACGACTATGGGGATAGTAAAAAAAAAATAAGCGAAGACCTTTTTATTTAAAATTAGCATAGAATTCATATTAAAAGCTGTAACAAGATACATGCGCTTGATCCGGATCCGAGGACCAAAAAAACATAGTTAAAATATACATTTATAAGACAATAAATGTATAATGATATGCTTCAATGAGTGAAATGTAGGTTATTGTATGATTAAGATTGTGGTAAGTAACGCGCAAGCGCGCGTTTATTCTAGGCTTGTTTGTATCCTGCCTGAGATATTTTTTTTTTGCCAGGTCTCAGGTTTGTTTGAGGTCTCATGTAATAGAGGGCGAGCATGTTGCCATTAAAAATCCAAACTCTGAGTTGCTACTGAGAATTTCATAGTTCTTCACTCGACCCCAGGACTTCACGTTCAATATTAATGCTTGCCACGCCAAAAGAATTAAAAAAAAACGTCTGCCTCATTGGCAGAGGTTTTTTAAATTCTTTTTAATATCGGCTTAGAGTTTATCTGTTCCAGATGCTAACCTACTGCCTACTATAAGTGGTAGTAATTAATTAATATTATCTTAAACCAATCTAAGCAGTCAATAAAGTAAAGCGCGATCGCGTCTTTTAATCGTGAGCGTTTTTAATCGCGGCGCGTAGGCGACTTCCGCGACATTAATGTCGAACCTACGGCTGACACACGACACCCATTTACCATTATAATTTTACATAATCGTTCGTGCAACATAGCCATATAAATTCAGGATTTTTTTTGGGGGGTTTATAAACTAGATCTAGCGTTTTATTATTCAATATAAAAAGAGTCAAAGGTTTTTTAAAGAGGTTTATCATCAACCTAATTATTCTACTGCTGTGCAAGGCTACATCTCTTAGGCGTTCAGGTTTGCTGATGATATTTTTTTAACGATTAATGGAAAGATGTGTGAAGTCCAACTAGCCTACTAAATTTTAATTAGATATGACCTAGGTACTTACACCCTTCCTCAGAAAGTAGGCGTGTTTACTATTAGTGGGACCAATCATATGAACTAAAGCGTTGGAATCACAGTCACTAACAGTATAGTTGAACAAAATTAAGTTTTAAAATATTCATTTAATTCAACCTGCCACATGTAAAATAATATAACGCTTTAAAACACTTCATTTGCTTCGACGACCAAATCTGTAATACGATATTTTATCACCAGAAAGGAGCGTTCTATCCGGATCGAAGGACAAACAACTTCAGCCATGTTTTTAGTGTTCCGTACAGCAATTACCATTTTAAAACAACGCATTACCTAAAAAAATGAAATCTAGGTTATTAAACAATTCTTCATTAACAGAAATTATTTAATTAGCACAATTCTAAACTAATATAGGTAGCGTAGTAAAGAGGAGGCTTATACTCAGCACTCAGCAGTGTGTGCAAATCTGCAAAGAGACTAGCGTGTTTGATTTAAAACTAAATTCGAACTCAAATTTCATATCAAACATCGTATCAAAGCAGACCATGAGTATTTTCACATTCCATTTATTATACACGGATCACCAAATTCCCGTCAACTAATACGCTGTTTTTTAATGTGAAACTAAATACTGCCTATTGACAGCTGCGGTGTAATCAAACTCGCTTGTTCCAGCCCGCGTAACCGACACTAATGACTATAAAAACAAAAACCTGTGTAAAGTAAACAATGCATTACATGGTCTTTCGAAACAAAACTACGCAGAATTTTTATTCTTTAAGTACAGAAAACGACGCAGTTGAGAGCAGTGGGTATGTGCTATGTGGGCATGACTAGACTATACTGTTGAATAATTCAGTATTGTGATCTTAGAAGCTTGCCACAACAAGCAGAAATTCTCTTTAGACAACACAGGAAAGAATTGAAATGTTAAAAATAGTTTATTAACATTGCTCACAGACGCTAAAGCGTAATAAACCTTGCATTCACATATTGGTACGTGGTCGTATAGCCATTAGATAAGCGTGGCGCATCGGATCGGCGTAGAAAGCTCACCCACGCGTGCAGAGAGGTCACCACCGCCCACACTACCCCTCGATTACTGTTGAGAAATAAGAGAACAAGCCTTCGAAGGTGCTCGAAGGTGTTCGTCGACCAATTACCGTAAATTGATGATTATTGCGAAACAGCGCGGTGGGCGCGCGCCATTAGCGATGCGATCGAGGGCGGATTGAAGACATGACTGATTGCACCAATAAAACGCTAACAATATGATCCACGAGCCACAAGACGACGGAACAAAAAAGTGGGTAGTACATCAAACTTAATGGATGTGACGAGCTTTTTCTTAAGTTAATACCCAACGAAAAACTGATAATGCATCAATGTCAAATAAAAGAACAGTTCAGTAAAAGTAGCTGCAAACATGAATTTCCTTGGTAAAAGTAAAGCCATTATATATATTTTTTTCATATCATGTCTAAGAGTTTTCTAGGAAATAAAAGAAGCAAGTTTTACAATTTAAATGTCGCCAAACCGATCAAGTTAAATCAGCTTAAAAACGAATCGTGACTGTCGATCACGACTTGTAGAGGGTAGGTACTTTAACACCAAAATTTTAACATTTTTATTTCCAAAAAAATAATACCTAATTACTGCACTCGAAGGTGTACCTAATTTTGCGAGCATGTCTCTTGAAGCCACTGTAAAAACGCGAATTACGATCGACAAATTGTTGCCTATCGCCACATCTGCGATATTTGGGTACCGAGCAAAAAAATAATTAGTGTTATTCAGGGGGCAATTTGCAATACGATGAAAGGTCTCAATAACTATGTTTTGTTGCGTTAATACGCGTACGTTATAATTACGGATGTGAGTATCATCACAAGTGCAAATCGGATGCGCTTTCGATCGACACCAGAATTTATAATTTGCTTTTGTTCTTATTTAAATTACTTGAGCGTAACCATATTAGTATTCTCACATCGTGTATTGATGCTCAGATCGTTATCTGCCATCGGGAAAGTAGATTTCAGATAAACAACAAAGAGAAAATTAGACTGTAACGGTACAGTTAAATCTACGATATATTTTAATTGAGATAGATTTCACGAAGAAGAAGAATTTAAAGGTACTAATGAAACGGATCTAGTCGTTAACAAAAATTGTAAGAATTCGGCATTCCCAGTTTCTAGATTTGCCGATGTGTCTGGCCACCGCAGTCTAGAGAAACGTGAATCAGGTAGCTATCAGTACACTGATGGACGCTGCTATTCATCTGTTGATAGAAGTCATCACGTAACACCCACTAGCAAAGAAAGATAGGATGGCCTGCTCTTAGCATAAACATAACTGATACCCAATATAATTTAATAGTGGCACCGCATTTATTTTTAGCACGCTATTAAAAACAAAGGACAAACTTGCGATTATAAAAATAAATAAAGTCATTGAGTAGGAAATATCTAGTGATGCTTTATTAGCGTCGATAAGGTGGGGTTAAGCGTACCATTAACCCTCCTACAACGATCCATACCTCAGGAACAATTAGACGACTGTCGCATTTTTAATGAGTTTCAAAGTTCAATAAAAGAAACTGGTAAGTACAGTGTTTTATCAGTTCTGTTAGTATTTCAATACATACAGAATACAGACGTATTTTTGACGTGTGACGTCAATATTTAAGGAACGTTTCCGGTTGTAAGCGAAAATGTGCTTTTAAAAAATTATTTATGTTTCAAAATCTCATTTCATATAATGTTTATGTTCGAGAACATATTTGAAACGTTTTAAAGTCTTATCGAATTGGAAGTTACACTAATCCTATTCGGATAGTCAACGTATTAGGTTTTAAGTAAATGATATCACAATATAATAATAGCATTTATCAGATTAATAAATATTTTTCCAATAACTTGCGAGTTCATTATAATAATTGGTTGTCAATGATAAAATTTAATAAATCGCTGCCAACCACCTGACTAATTAAATTAGTAGCCTTCACGAAAACAGCAGCGTAACAACCGGTTCAAAGGTAATATTTTGATATTGATGTACGTACCCATTTTTCTAGAACACGACGAAACTCCAAAAACATCCACGTGCAAGCAGTTTTGTTAAATATAAAATTTACACATTATTACTGATGTAATAATGTGTAAATTTTATATTTAATAGAATCATACTCTTCTGCTTATTGTAAAAGAACATAAAATAATCATATTTTATTTAGAAGAGTATGATTCTATTCGACTCAATTAAACATTGCGATATAAATAATAACTCGATAGAACTAAATGAACAATTTTAGAGTGTTTGCATATATGTATCTGGAAGCTGTCCAAATATTAAACTCAACATAGATAACAAACCAAACACGGCTAATACAAATAAAAACAAGCCAGCTAATCAATGTACAGCTGTAACGAACTTTAGTGACGATGAATGGAGCGGTGATCAAAATGTTACTATAGACGTTTATGCAAATAGCCGTGGTCCATTGATGGGGCCCATTGAGAGAGTAACGGGCCCAGACTGGTCTGCAACAGTGCCACCGGTGTGCCGGTTATTAACACGCAAACGTACACATATGCATATTGATTTATCAATTTCAGATAATATAACTTCTCTTGTTTGTTGTGGAGGAACGTGTGGAGGTACGTGATACCAAAAGAGAAATATATCAGAAAACAAGAATCTGTTGGTGTTACAAGTGATTAAATGTGGATTTTAGGATTTGAGAAGTGGGAAATGGCGAAGCTTCGAAATTTTGGAAGAGTAATTTCTCCCGCCAAAGCTAGATATTTTAATTAAACACAGGTGTTCGCTTGTGACAACTTTTTCCAAAAGCAATAATAAATATCTCGCAAATTCAGCAAAAGATATTAACTTAGAATACATTATATTAGTTTTATTAGATTGCTTTGAGTCATTGACCAAAACGAGTTGGATAAGGACGGTAATAACGTCTAGAATTTTCCTTTTTTGAACCAATACAAAAGGTTTACAAAGTATGCTAGTTAATTGCCCTTTTACTATGAGAAATATTCTTGCAACCATATAAATTTTCAGCATGCCAGTGAAGTATTTAGCAGAACTATTAATAAGACTTAAATTGAAGACTTGAAGACCTATAAATCACTATCACAATAAGACTCCGCTCAATTACGACTCCAAAGATCATTTCAGACGAGTCTCGGACCATGTAAGGTAGAACTATAATTTGTCCAATATTCGGTGTGTTGATTTTAAAATGTTGCTATATACGAAACTAGTTTCGTCAGTCGCGAGTCGTGACCTCTTACTTATTGGTCGTAGACGAGTCGCAACTAGTCGGGATCTGATGAAACTTTCTTTTTGATTAAACGTTTCTTCATTATGACACTGGCAACCCACCTGCAGTTTAAAATGGCGCTGGGGAAATCAGATTTCTTCTAAATTGTCATCCGCTGCGGACTGCGTCTATGCGTCTGTATGATTATATCTAAGGATTTTTTGAGTTAACAAGAAAGCTAGGGTTTTAAAATAATGAATAATGAGATGTTAAATTTTATTTTCACATGAAATAATCGATAAACCCATTGATTTATCCAATATTTGTCGCTGATCATTATATAAACAGAAAAGCTGTCATTTTTACACCGGTTGTTGGATAGATGTCGGAGGCCAAAATTACTTTAACAAGATTCCAAACTCAGCTTGGGATAATTTATGTAGATATACCAACCTGTTATCCGACACATAAATCATCAAACTGTGAATGAGAAGTCAAGATTCAGATAAATTCACAGGAACCATAACCAGATAGGCGCATGTAGGTAATTAATTATTTGATGTACTAGACAATATTACAGCTATAAATTGTGGTATTATTTTTGACTGTTGTAGAAACTTATATCATATTATTTCAAAAAGTAATAGATTAGTCTTATAGTCCCAAGCACGATTGCTACGCTAGAGGTCCAGGGTTCGATCCCCAGGTGGAGCCAAGTGTTATTGGATTTTTCTATGAAATTCTCAGTGCCAGCTCGGAGTCTGAATTTGTGCCCGGTTAATGGCACGCCCCTTATTACATGGGACCTAAACATACCGGCGAACTGTGTATGTATATAGTAGACGTAGGCAGCGGCGTCAATTAGTAGGCCACTGCCTACGCCTATCTTTCGGAGAATACAGGCGTGATGGTGATTATAAATATCATAAGTTTATCAGGATAATAAATTTGGACTATGTTATATATAAATTGTTGTAAGTATTAACATGTAAAATTCTTTAATAGCACAGACAGCAAGTATTATAGTAAGTTCGATGACATACATCGGACGCAGATAATATGCACACCCGAGAACAATCGGATGATATGAATATCATTGCAGTTATTACGCAAGGAGCACCTACGAGTGGTACATTACATACAAGTATAGGTAATAGACTACTCTACACATGCTTCAAAAGCAATACGTGATGCAACTATATTCAGTATAACAATATATAGGAATCGGGCGTATTCAGTATAGAAATGACTTCATAATTTCACTGGGCACACGCACGCACCCATTCGCGGGTGTGTGACGTTTGAGGCAACTCACACAGACACAATATCCGGCCGCGTCTGTGAATGACGCTTACGCATGTTTACTACCGCTCTGTGGCGGCTGTCGATCATTTCGGTACGATATTACGTCATCATTCATTACAGTACTAATTTCCACGTCTGTAGAGTGCGAGCCAATGCTATTGGCGTTGACCTTTTTGTACTGCTTACTTGGATTCTTTTCAAACGATATCATATCTATTGCGCTCTTTAGACCGGTCAAGATGTTTAAATATTTATGATTTTCGCGACTGTTGCCCTGACTGTAGCTTGTGAAAGCTTCTTATTAAGATGAATAAGTTGCCACCGACTTACGAAGATTCTACAAGAGAAATAAAATTAATGCAAACGCGACAATTCAACACTTCAATTCATTGATGACAATGTTGGACTGGTAAAATGTGAATTAAATTAGCATAAGTATTTATGGCCCAATATGCTCGCCCGATCGTTTAAAAGAACTGAATTTAAATGCAAATTGCCTTCCATTACGAGCATCGAGAGTTCGTGTCTACGAGACCCTTAAACTAACGTTACTAGAATTTAAATAAGGCCTCCTTCCTGCGGTCAGCGCTGAGCAGACTCTCGACAACCGTTCGGCAATCGTTCAGTAGATTAGATAGGTAGATACTGCTTTAATTTCGTTAACAGAATTATTGTTTTACAATAATAAAACATCACGTTTATGAACAACATTGTTACATCCCGACCTATACGACTAACATTATTATCGTCTATATAACGAAAGTAATTTATTTATAGATATAATTTTAATGGCTTCCGAGATAAATAATTTAGTCTGCGATACCTACACACCATAAATTTTATTGAGTTTCCTTTACGAGTAAATAATAAAACAACATTATGATCGCATATGTTCCCTAAATTCGGAGGAGCTTTTATAGCTGTGCTTTATTGCGATACGTGAGTATTTTATCTCATATTGACACCTAAAATCCTTCAAATAATAACTTCTCTATAAATTGGAACAGTTTTTAGTTATTTATGTTGATTATAATTAGGTTAAGTGCAATTAAACCAATTTCGCTACACGTTCACTAGTTGCGTTCATTGACTCTTCAAACCGTCTTGATTGATGTAACATCAGAAGTGCGAGTGCTTATTACCGAAACATTTACATATCTGAACCGTTAATTATCTCAAGCTGATATCCGGTGATTCAGGACGATTAATTGGCGAATGGAAAACGGGTGACGTCACTTGCCTTCAACTGTGCAGACACTGCTTCCGACTGTTCCTGTCCACTCGCTTTAATTTCCTGAAGACCCAAATCTTAGCGTGTGATCGAGGCGGCATTAATATATTAATTGCTAAATGCTTCCGCAAAGTGCAAAATTACCGGATTTGTTTTTACCTAGATATTAGTTAATCAAGTCAATGTTCATTAGGTTTCATAACTGTACACCTGAGGAAATAGGCGGACTTTCTAGCTAGTTATTGAAAACTAGACATGATATTATGTCTGGCGATGTTTCGGCGGATATTGACCTGAGTTTGTCGGATGTTATCTGGCTATGCTCTACTCGTATGATCCTTATTGGTTAGAGGCAGAGGCCGACGCGCTCATGGGGAAAACATTGAGGTAATTAATATTGGTACTGCAAAACGATTGAAAGTTATTTAAATCCTACTAAAGATCTGCAAGAAAGACTACAAACGCTGCACTAAAAGGCGAGAGTTACAGGTAAGAAAACATTTAATGACTACCATTTAACATACTCCGCGTACCATTACATGGAATGTTGCAAAATCTTTTCCGTCATATCAGCTATATTTAACTCTCGGTCCGGATAGCGGTAAACCGCACAGACGAACAGTTACCGCACATTATGCCGCACTAAAGTCACAACGACTAGCTATCAGGTTTCAGCGTCTTTCAATTTACCTTGCCTCAATATTGACCCCTGTTGACCACTCACAAGACATTTCGTCCAATGAAATGTATAGGTACCATTGAGTACTAAACTACGTAAGTGGGTATTCTTACTTCGCGGACTCGAACTGACTAAACGTTATTTAGATGGTATAACTGATTCTCGCGCATCTTCCGCAATATCAATGAAATTTTCATAGCGTGGCAGTTGTATAAAGTACCCTTTCATTATTAGAAATGTTTTCAGGGACCCTAGACTGTTATTTCAATTGTATCAGAATTGACACAAGGACTGACAGATTTAGTAGACAAAACTGTTAAAATTTAAATAATTCGAAGCCATCGATGACATAAAACTACATGTAGCAGACTCATGTCTGTGTCCAGCTAAAGTTTATAGTGTACCAAAGGACCAGAGGGCCTTTACCAAATATTCCGGTTGGTAAACATGAGAGGAATTGGTACTCGTACTAGGCGGCTGACCGAGTTCAGGCTGTGTGGAATGATTCAAAAAGTTCATACAATTTTATGTATAATTACTCAACATTCTGTGAGAGGAGAAGCGGTACTCTGAAGAATAGCTTTCCATTTAGTTTTTTTTATATAATACAAACGTGAAACTATGTATGAGAAGATGTACGAATGTGGAAGAAGCAAAAGAAGTATGCAAGAATCGTAGCAAGTGGAGGTCTATAGTTTCTGCCTACCCCTGTGAGAGAAAGGCGTGAGTTTATGTAAAAACGTGAAACTCGTGAAATTGCACAAATACAAATAATGTGTATAACTCACTTAATGTAAAGATGAACCAAAATTCGTGCATACTAGAAGGAAGGAAGACAGCTGTTTAAGTGAATGGATTCCTAATCGTGACTGCTTTAAGCTTTACGATTTTTATCTTAACAAAATGGCAGGAACAAGGAATATGAGGAGATCGAAAACTCAAATCTCTTTTGGTTTCTCCTTTTGGAGATTATTTTTCCCTTGTACAGTCAACAGCACATCAAGCTGCAAGTGCTAACAGAAACTGTCAAATTTCCCCAATGGGTAATAATAGTCTATTATTTGGAGATTAAATGGAAAATCAATTGGAGACCGTACTGAGGAACATAGTTGTACTTTGAGTTGTTGCTAATGGTGCAATATGAATCAAAAAAAAATATTTAACAGAAATCTAAATAATCTTTTGTTACCACATTAATGAAACTAAATCTAAATTAACTCTAATTGCCAACGTTAATCAACCGTGCGATCGTAGTTTGTTTTGGCAAGCACATACCACTATGCAATTAGATAACTATAATCGTTATAGTGGTACGTAACCATTATTTATTATATGTAGTGTAAATTATGAAACGCTGTAAAATTGCAGGTGTCCTCAGCTAGACATAACAGTCGGCGACATCCGCGGTGCGGTGCCAACACCAAGTGTATTTGCGCGCCGGGCCGTCTCGAATGCAACTATGCGCCCGATATAGGCATTATCTCGACATCAGGTAGGCTAGACTGAAATATTGAATGTCTTCTTCGTGTGGTTATAAATAAAGGACTATATTTAAGATGGTATGAATATCTGTGTTTGATTTATTGTGCTTCTTTGGTAGGAAAAGGGAGAAGGAAAGAAATGGGAGCGTGTTTTTTTAATTAAGATGTTAAAATGAGAGTGACTCTGGATTTAATAGAATACATTCATGTTAATGTTCAGATTGTTCACCAATATCGAATCAGGTTTGCGTTTGTCAGGTAAGCTAACTGAAAATCAATTCAGTATCATGTGTCGTTATGAAGCTTCGTTCAGCAATCCATAATTAATTTTCTAATGATGAATTTTAATGAAAGGACAGGATATAGATTTCCGCAGTATATATTATTTCGAAGAATCACTAACTAAATATACAATGCTATACAGGTGCATTCGCTAAGTTGAAAGACGTAGGTAATTCTATTTTGTGTTCATAGTGAATTCAATCGAACAAAGGTAAGCTAATGATTACAAGTCGTAAAACCTTACGACGCTAACGCAACCGTCCGAATGCTGAACATAAAGACCTTTACAATAATTCACAAAAGGTACCATTTTACGAGGCGTGGGTGCAGGTACACAATCAGTGACCAAAGAACATGTGCAACCAAGCTGGAGATTTCTTAGAAAATCTACTTTTTCTCATGGTTCTGACAATAGAACATCGCATCTGGCAGACACGGTGTCGTCAGTCTAACAACTGACAATGGTCGACACCGTCCGTTTTGAGAAAACGTTCGTTTAACACAAAGAACTACCTGTGATATACCTGCGACGCTATTGTATAGCTCGGTCTGGTGCGAATCGTAAATAAAAGGTACCTTTTAATGAGGAACACAAAACGAAATAAAATAAATATCAAATTTTATAATAGCTACGTCTATAATAGTGAGAAGGATGTCGAAGACATTTATTACTAAAAAAGCACATAAATATTTGAAATATAAATAAATAGTGCATAATACTTGCTTTATGACGACATTTTATAGGCTTGAAAAATTTTAAAACAAAAAAAACAGTAAAGCTCGAAAAAAGCGTGTGTTAACTTAGTTTAAAACTCCGTGTACAACAAGGTATAAGATAAACATAATGATCTTGCACAACCCGAGACCACGTATGTCCGTAAAGAACATAAAATGTAACGGACACGCAGACTATCAGGTTAAGTTGGCCATAACAACACCATTACCTAATTCATAACGATCGCGGTAATTAGAGCTGGGCGCGCGCCGAGCCATTGACCCGACGACGATGGTTCCAGGTACTCGGCGTACTGACACCAGGAAGACAATGCCTCATTCTATTGTCATAGGAGGCGCAAACTCAAACGTTAACGGATACGCTGGAACTCATTCCGCAAAGCCAGTCTTGCCAACGCGAACTGCGTGTGGCAACGTCGACATTCCTACGCAAAAATGCACTCGCCCAGATAAACTGAGGATCCGCATCTGACTGGGTTTAGAATAATCCGACAGTATGACATTCTCGTGGAAAATCCCTGGCTGTGGCGCAGATTAGCAAGGGGTTTAGTATTAAAATTCATAGTGTCGCATATTTTAGACCTTTAAACGACCAAATGACATGTAACTAAACCTAAGCCCCATCACAACATGAGAAGTTAGATAAAGCAGACGCAATAAGCACATACAAATAGCCGGTTTTATCTCAAGAAATATGATGATAACCGCAACAAGTGTGACAGTTGGAAAATTATGCAGCCAAGGTGTCGACTAATGACGTTGTTAAAGCTCACAGACGGCCGATGTGCAGCGATGAAATCAGACTCTTTCATATCCAAGATTTATAGGCAGTCCAATTAAATTTCAAGACGGTACCGTATCTTGATTGATGTAGGAGAAAATAATCGAAACGGCTAATGACGTTATGTTTCGTCTGGGGCAGTAAAAAATTGAGGAATCAAAATTCGGGAGTGGTCTTAAATAAGCTCATGTCCAAATCAGTTGCAACGAGCAGAACTTTAGTAGGTAGGCGGATCCTTTGATAAACCATTAATTATATTCACACCTTTGTCGACCGCGACTGAGCATTCGGTTGAGGTTTTTTCTGTAAAGCGACAATTCTTGGAAAGATGGCGGCGCGACGGTGGTGTGGCGAACAAAAAGTGGAAGCGCGAGCACGAGCGACTCGGATCTCGACGAATGTTTTAGAGGTCGTGACAAATACAGAAACATAATAAAACAAACGATACATATTAACGAACTGATTTTTGATAATAATAGCTATGTGGAACAGAACAATTCCAGATAATCAGAAAATTTAATTGATTCCAGCTAATCAAAAAGTTGAATTGATTGGAAAGGTAATTTACACCAATACGTTGATTAAGCTCTATAGATTCTGTACCGCAAAGTTATGTTTTGAATTTAGGTATTCAAATTCTTAAAAGTAATGCCTAAGCACACAAAGCCATTAATTATCTTAGCCATTTCGGACCTATGTTGGAGTCTGGGGTAGTCTACCAGACAAACCAGAATATGCAAAAGCACACGTAGTAATACAAAAAACACGACCGAGTAATTCAGCACTTAAGATGTGTCCAAGTGATGACCCTGAAGATCTCACCTCGATAGAACTTTTAAGAATTCCGTGGCTCGTTTTGTAGAATGACAACAAAGACTGAATTCTTTGAACACGTACCACGAACGAGCGGTTAATTCTATCCCTGTCAACTTACTTTTTGTATCCACGATGTTTTCTGTATAAACGAGGCAATTTATTTCACACCAATTTAACAGACATTTTACATCTAGAGACATTTTAGAAATGTTGCGGTCGTAATTATTTGTTTCAGCGAAAATCTAGACTAGTAACATTGCTCAAAAAAACAAAAATCGGAGAAGCCAATTTATTTTGATAAAAAATACAAGCTAAGGTGGAGCATAAAATTGTGAAAGGATGTCAGATCGTTTCTAATAGTGGCGAATAATAGAGCATATTATTATTCACGATATAAATTGAAAGATGCAGTCTAGCAAAAACTAAATGAAAACAAACAAAAAGTACAAGTACAATTTCATTACATTCATTTCAATATTTTGATGCTCAATCTACTCAGTTTATCTGCGTTTACTATTTAAGTAATAAGTAATTTAATTTAATTCTGTATGTTCGATATAACTCATCAATCAGCATTAACTATGAGTAGAATGCACATTAAAAACCAGTTAATTATACACATTATACAGTCAAGTACATGAATCAATAAATTAATAGTCGAGTATATTTCTAAGAAGTTTCTAAGTAACCTGCGTCTATGTGTTCCTAAGAAATTCAATAGGTAAAAACTTCAATAGCTAACAAAATCAAGAAAAAGAAAAACCATATTTTTCATGTTATCTAAACGATGGTCGTTGAAGCAATTAGCGTAATTGGAGCAGCAAAACCTTAACCGACATTGTCATTTATTGGGCTAATCGTAACTGGTGTTGGTATCTATAAATACTACATAATAAACGATAAATAAAATACGTACAGGCTCTTGTATAATATACTTTATACACCAATGATAGATCAGTGGATCATTATTTGCATGTGATTGCTAATCAATCAGTCTCACTGGAAGTAATGCTTCGAAGCTTACAAAACTGTTCACACCATCGATCGCGTCTCGTCGTCTAGTACCAAATCCCTGTCTACTGAAGCGAATCAGGTTCAACGCTCGATGTGGGTAGGTTACACCACGCTCGACTAGCGCATGTTAGACTATACCATGGTAGGTGCTGTGGTCTAGATCGCCGCGGCGGATCATGACACGCTCTGTCGCCCGCCTCTGAGCTTGCTGACCGCACCTTTGAGGTTCGGTCACTGTGCATAATCGAAGCGGAGTTTGCACAAGAAATTCAAGATATCTACATAGTTAATTCTACATACTGACATATACTCGTGATTCCCACAGGGGTAGGTAAAAACTACAGACTGCCACTTACTACGATTCTTGCATACTTCTTTTACTTCTTCCACATTCATATATCACACTTGTTACGAGTACTACGTACCTAACCTTTTTGAAGGACCTCGCCATTATGATCAGCATATATGTGTATCCATTGATGATGTCAACAGTAAAGCATATCATTACTTCGACGTAAACAACTTGATGAGAATGTAAATAACAAAACAAGATAACTACCATAAGATCGTAAATACCGCAAAATGTTTACGGTTATATTTCGTGTAGGGGAACTAACAATTTTATTAGTTAACAAACGCGATAGGTCAAGCGCGGCAAATCATAACGCATTTGTAACGCCGAAACTGTGAGAACTGTCATGTATCAGAAACGCAGTCGCGTGCCCAGAGATTTCAGTACTGCATGCAGTCCATGTAAGAAACGTCGTCAAAATGAACGTCTGTTACCCAACACTGTGTGACAACCTACTGGAGGATGAGGATGATGATGTATTCAGCTAAATATTTAAGGCCATGATTTTGATTATACTATAACTAGCTTCTGCCCGCGACTTTGGCTTCCTGAGTGGTCTTCAGGATTGGGTCCGACCTGGATAAAAACTCTATGCGTTATTCCAGGCTATAATCTATCTTTGTGCCAAATTTAATCCAGATCCGTTCAGCCGTTCTGGCGTGAAAGATGAACAAATATCCATACTCACAAACTTTCACGTTTATAATATTAGTGAGGATTACTTAAGGAGGACATATTATTATGACTGTAGAGAAACGCTATCGCCAGCAATTTGTCCTCAGCTTTAAACCGGTACTGAAATGTGGCACTACGTCTATTAAATCTTTAACAGTCCAATGAGTGGAGGTTTAATACTGATTTCAATTTAGGTTCACTGCATAATGACGCCTGCGCAACAATTATGCTCGTCACATATTATGTTACAGCTTCTCTAATAACTACAATCGGTTATAAATACACTTTAATCTTTCTGGATTCTATATGTTTAAAGTTAATTATAAAGTAAATTATTTCATGGTAATGAATTTGTGAATGGCCTGTGGATATACAGTTAGAATTGATCGAGGATAACTGAACGTGAAATGTTGAAGATGATGTACATCGATCGCGACAAAGCACCATTAATAGATATTATCCTTTGGGAATTATCACTTTAAATAACTCAAGTTGAATCGTCATAAAGATAAAAACTGAAACTTGAACTTCCTTATAATTTTTTTACTATAATTGACAGCCATGATCTATCTAAAGAGATAATTCTCACCATAGTTAATACAAATATCAATTCATCTTAATAAATCCCACATTACTTAATGACCGTCACGAAACCAGTTGCAACAACTGGTGTTCCAATCGTGTTTCAATCAGCTTATCTATTCAAATCTCCGTGTCAAAGAACAATACTTGTGGTATTAGCATGAATGGCTCGGATGCCTGAAATACTTGCGAGTGGGCTGCACGACTCGGCTGGCATGCTGCCTTTCTAACGACCAGAATGGCGAAAATATTCGTAACACTTTAATATTATACAAATTTCAAATTATAATATGGCGTAATTTAAGCTGATTAGTAGTTATGACTGTAATCCCTATTTTGGATGATAGGGGATTTGGCATATTTTGAACTGAGGTTAAGCTACAAGTGGCAGCGGTCGAGACTATAAGCAAAGTTGCCTAACAGATAGATCCCATTCTAGGGAACAAGAAATTATAGCTCTCACTACAATAACGATACCTAGGTCAAAGAAAAAAAATCATCTCGCAGCGGTCAGAAATGCCTTTGCCTTGACAGAATATAAAAGTAGCTGCAAATTTGAAATTAAAGCTGTAGTGGAACTCCTTTCTTTATACAGAGTCAAGTTCGAAATCCAAAAGGACTCTTAAATGACCACGTCAGCCCGATGTCTACTGCCGCTTATACAATAAAGCAACCACGACGAATTTAACACAGCGTGGTTTATGCTAAATACCTGTCTAGATCAAAAAGTTTCCATGCTCACCTCAAAGCAAAAGAAGCACAAAGTGCTTATCCCACGTATGTCTAAGTGAAATGAAGAACGAGTTATTTAATAACGTTTGTAGAATAGATTAAAACTTGGCATTATTTATATGGCCTAACAATTTGTAAATGGAACAGTTTATTAGTTAGTATCCATTAAGATGAGAACTTTGTCTTCAATCTGAAATCAGACGCGTTTTTCTGATATAACAGCTTTTGGCTCAAATCAGTATAATAAATAGGTAGTATCATCGGCCAAAGTCTTTTCAATTTCTACCCATAACTCCAAATCAATTTATCTGGTAATTCTTGTTTATAACGAAGACCCACTGAATTTACAAGCCATGCAGACCTGATCTTGAAAATAATGGACACGTCGCCTATTTCGCCATGAATTAATATCAAGAATACTTACATAATACTTAGAATCTACAGACTAAAATAAAATCAAAACACACAAAATCCTAAAAGTATTTTTTTCCAGCCCGGAAGTAAAGTTTAACCGCAATATATTAATTTATCTTATCGCGTAGACGTGGATTGGTTTAATCTCTACCTTAATCCCATTGTAACGTAATCCATTTACAAAATTCGTGTCGTATAATCTTTACATCTTTACAATCTGGACATGTTTACAATTCTCAGCAAACGATGGAACAGCACTCCAGTGTTGCCACATAAAACCTAATCACGGGAACCTACTAACAGAACCCTAACAATTAAAAAACATATTAAATCGTATCCATCTTGCGGCAACAATCGATTACCACCACAGAAGAAAGCGTGCAACTTTTTATTCCATACAATACATAGAGTACCGATGCTTCCAGAGAATCGAGTGATGAAAAAGCTCGGAGCCCATTCGAGCGAGAGTACCGAACAATGTTATTTACGTACACAACGGTATCGTTGAACCGGACACAATTACTATGTGACTGGGGACTCTAATGAGGTGGTTAAAAAATGCACGCTTATTTGCATGGTATAAAGTTGAATTTATGGAATTATTATTTTTGAATATAGCTTTATTTAGTAGTCTCGCTTAACATCAGGCGAACTGGCGGTCAAGCGCAAGCCTATCACGAATAAAATAAAATAAACAAATAAATAATAATAACATCTGTAACTATAGGCCCAAATGTTAGTAGTCTTACCTATTACCGTGGACTTTTTACTCAATCGCGTCGAATCAGCGATCGAGTTACATTTGTGCAGTGGTCTATTCAGATTAGCGTCCGACCACAATGTACAACAATGACATTTGACCCTGCCCACAATGCGGGCACCTTTCTAATCAAAGTTGGTTAAGGGACGTCGCACACAAAGCATTCTATTCGGTATTAGGTACTTCAACTCGAGCAAATATTCGTTTCGTAATAATTTTCAGCCAAAGAGTTTTCAAATTGTAAGAGATTTTGTAGAATTTAATACAAGGGTAAGGGTAACTTACACCCCGATCCAAGAAACGTTAAGAAGAAACGTATGGCCGATGACGTATTTCTAGTTATGCTATTCGCTAACGATACCCTGCTGTTTACCGTTAACTCGTTATTTTTATTTATGGTACCTCCATATAAGATATTAAAAGGTAACCGCATGAGGTGAGGCCTAAGCGGTGCTGATTAAGGACCCTAGTGCAAATGAACGACATCCCTAACTTGGCAATGCCTCGCCTCCTAGCTTCACTCGCTTGCCAATTAACGTATATTAGCACATGCACCGGTTAAACATTCCATCGAGGTAAAAAGTGAGCAAGCCTACAAGGAATGTTTATTTTTCCTTTAATCAGGCATACATAGGGATCGTAAGTTGTCACAAAAATGTTAGCAGGGAAAAAAGCTTATGACATCAACCATGACGGCAAGACAATGCTAAGGTACGACGAGATTGTGAAACAAAACGTATAAGGTAAAGCCTGTTGATACGTCGTCAGCCTCAATATGGTTAGTTATTTGAATAATAGCGTGGCGTGTATTCAGAGAATTACGTTAATAGCGTAAATGGTATATTATGAACAAATTTATTAGTTAATCGGGCGTAATTGAATAAATTAATAGGTCCGGAACTGCGCGCTGGCAACTGGAGTACCTACGACATCAGAATTTACTGCTTGTATACCGTTAACGGTCGCCATTAACATTTAATATCAAAATTATATTTATAAATATCATTTAATTTGACAATAAATGTAAACCTACCTTTGCTGAAATTTGAATAGGTACCTACTGATAGTGTGACGGTACGTACCTGAAACAATAAAAATAACATTATTCATTACAAGCAGCACAATAATAAATATCAGCATCATGCTGCAGCAAGCATGTGCATACTGCTGCTCAGTTGACATAGAAAATTTTTATATAGCTTATTAAAAGTGATCGTAGACCTCTGAATTTTCAACTCAATACCTCCACGCGTTCCGCGGGAAGAAGGGTCTCTTAACAGACAGACAGACACACAGATGAACAACGAAGTGATCCTATAGCCATGTATACCTAAGGGTTCCTTTTACCCTTTTGAGGGTAAAAGACGGACTCCTAAAAACATGGTATTAAAGAGTATTACGTTGGTATCGACATCTCGGTAATGGCAGGTACGTGTCAACGAGCAACCAGGCCGATCTCACGTTCAGATTGCACACCTTTTATGGAAGACAAAGAAAACCTACGGGATAAAGTAGACCCGTCCGTCTCGAGATCACGAACGGCACAGATAACCGGGGCAAACAGCACGACAGGGCTCATTGGACTTAGCAAACAAACGGACGAACCGACGTGTTTACTGTGCGCTTTACGCGTCCACACGGCAAATATTTGATCACAATTTGAAGGCACAACGCTCTCCGTGTGTCAATTAGCCAGCAAGCAGAGTCAGGCTTAATTCCGTTTAGTTTTAAGTCACAGAGATTTGTGTGAGCATAAACAACGAGTAAAAAATATGAATTACAAAAGAGCAGTAAGTACCTATACAACACATTCGAGGTTTTATAAAAACAAGCATCGATACATACTATGTTAATGCGAACAATCGGGCGCATCTGCACGGGAGCGGCGCGCGCGCTCCGAGCTTGAATCTAGATACGAGCACCGCACACCAAGACGCATTTGCTATTCTGCCGCCGCCACAGCCGCACGCCCTGGCGCCGACGCCCTTGTTAATCCGCTGTCCATCGCACAATGCCCGCGACAAAAACAAAACAAACGCACCACCGACTACATTAAATAAGAAATGCAAGGACATATTTTTATAAACCAGATTTAATACAATGGATGGGGGTTCTCATGAATATTTTTAGAGGACAGGTGTATTACTTAAAATTTGAGATGAGATTTAAAATTTGTTTTATCGTACAGCACTTGATAAATGTGGGTAGATGATAGAGAAAACATAAATTCAAGGGCATAAACCAATACATTGCAGTCGCATGAATGTCCAAGAATACCACAAAATACATATAGGGCGATGTAATGACAATAAAAATAAACAAGACCAATGGCGGCGTACATTTTGGACTGTCGGGGTGGAACTCTTACAGTTTTTCTCGCACGGCGTACAAATAAAACGCGTTCGAATGGTGCGCGATTGAAATCGGTGCGCTCGTTTAAATTCCCAACGACAAACCGAGGTGGGAAATGGTGGTCAAGAAAAACGAACATGGAACACACAAAAATGTAGAGAGCAAACCCTTGTCGGAATGTTAGTGACCACATGGACGAGAATTAAGGGGACACGTCCTTATTAAGAGCTCGCTTTGAACCGCTGCCGACCGCGTGCTGAATTACCATATAAAATAAATTAAGTGTACTTTTACTTTATTCGACTGATCGCAATGGTTATCTAGCAAACCCGACAAAGACTACAAATATGTCATAGAGCAACACCAAAATGGACGGTTATACAAAATTCATCGTTCAGATATCCACCCACCGACGGTAAGAAGATACCTACCATTCATTGTGTACCAGAAATAGCAGTTACAAAATCCCTTGTTATCCGTAGTCGGTACATAGAGCGCAATAAACATGAGACTTAAAAGGCGTTGTCCGAATACGAAAACGGAAAGTAAACAGGACATTTCCGCACACATGTTGGTCGCGGCTGCCTTCCCAGAAAGGATAAATCTCGCTCTTTTAAGATACCCAACACGCTTAGAGCTTTCTCAGTCGCTGTAGTTTTATTAAGTAATAAATTTAAGTTAAATATAAACGTTAGATTTTCTCCATGTGTTATGATCAGTTGCGTGAGAGGGTCTGATGCATCAGAGCGGGGGTGTTTTAATAAGCGTCCACCTCGCTGTGATTTATCGATTTAAGAATCTTGGGTGTGATACATTGCACCTTGTAAGTATAGTCTGAACGTTTATAGTTCATGATTTATAGACGATAGTCAATAAAAATATTGTGAAACATGTAATAAAACGTACCTCCTGGTGCCCGATATGTGTATGTCTGCCTTGGTTTATGATCGAGAAATTATTTAAAGTGGATTATGGAGCCTTTAACCACTTAATGGCTAGGAATTATTGATGCGAGACCTTCCGATAACTTTATTGATTCGACTCGAGGTTTCGTTTCATGTGAACAACTGATATTACGCCAGTTCCTATTTTCATTGTGTTCAGAATGGCGCGAATTTTGCACTTCACGCAGTGAACGCGAATAAAAAACCTGCTGTTGCAGGTATTATAAAACATTCGGTTTTAATGCGATGTAGGACGACAGACGAAGAAACACAAACCCATGGAGCCTATAACGCGTGAATGGTTAATGTAATTGACATACACAAAGGGTATGTCAATTACCTTAGCCGACGAAAATGTGAATGTTTTGCACCTGGTTAGACTAAGTTACTATTAATAACCGTTAGGATGGAAAACATATATAATACTAAGCGAACTAAATCAATATAATACGCTGTAGCCATGATATTTCATGATATTTTATTCCATTCTATGTTCTAAATTTATGGTAAACGTAATAAAACTCCCTGATCTATGTCACATACCTGACTTTAATCGGATTTACTGAATAGCTTCTGACTGAATATTTTTTCTGATAATAATCAATTCCATCCATGTTTCTCAGACCACCATATATGTAGTAGAATTTATTTGTACTGCTGCATAAGTGACTGGTTGCCATAATAGAAAAACTTCTAGGGTTTAATACGAGTTGTCGTCTCCTTGGTAGTTTGTTCTGGATCGGGTTGAAACAAAAGTGCACTTTTGTGAGCGCGCGACAGGACAATGGGTATATTGGATTTATACACATCCCGCAGCGCTGCTACTCTTGTCCACTTTATATATTTTCGCCTGTATTTACATTATACCCTTAAGTGTATGTGAGACGTTTCCTTTTCGCAGCCGCCCAAAAAACAAATTGAATTTATTAGCACTTGTCGATCGGTAAGCAACACCAAGATTTTTGGTATCTTGATTTCACGAAATCACAACTATCGTTTGTTTGCCTCTTGTGCAAATATTAGCAAGACGTGATCACAATATACCTACTTCATTTAAATTCTGCAATGTGGTATGAAAAATTATGTCAAGCAGCAAACATTGAGAGCAGCGCAGACATAAATGATTGCCACACCTAATAAAGTCGTTAATAAATATGTATCCAAGTCGATAGTGCTGGCAGCCGTGACGTTGTAATCTTTAGAATTAGTCCACAAATTGTAATGCATCAAGCTCACGAAATCGTCCCACGCAAATCCACACAAATTGCAATAATTTAGAATAGCTTGTCAATACCGAGCGTACCTAATACCGCGTTTGGTGGCGGTCTAACTGCAGGGTCGGTAGGGTTGCTGGATGTCACAGAGCACTTAATCCCATATTTAGGATTTTTTATAGTTATTCTACAAATAATGAGTACAAAAAGCTTGAATACAAACTCTTACAAATAATTCCCAAGAAATCAGCTGGGTAGTAGATGGATATGTGTTATCTTAGAGTATTTGTTCCCAATTTTCGGAGGTTCCGGAAGCGTATTTATAGTGTCAACCCTGAGCGCGGCCTAAATTTTGTTACACATGGGCCAGTCTATGCGAGCAGTGGTGCCAGCGACCAGTCGACGGTCGAGAATGGCACCACTTCATTACAGGTGAACGTAATGACAAACTGCCCGCGGCCTACTCTGCTCGGACTTAGGTACCCGGGGAAACTGCGACGGAAGCCAGGAATTAAAGACAACCGTAATTGCGTCGATTTAAACTAATATCCTCAATTTGAACGGTTGTGTTTTTTCATTCTCATTGATATATAATGACATTTTAACGATGCACAAAGGGAATTATTCATTCTGTCCGTAAATCAATAGGCTCTGATAGAAATTCGTAACCATCAATTGTTAAATCAAATCATCAGTCACTTTTTAAAGTTCTCGTCAACGTATATCAAGCAGTAAGACTTCCCTGAAGATTTTCTATGTTACGTGGCAGAATTAAAGCTTTTTGTATACTGCCAAAATTACATATATGTCCTCTAACGCACTGTAATCCTAATCATCTAACATGGGTACAGAAGTGCAACTGTAGCATACTAGCGGCAAAATAAACCGATCCTCAGCGACTTACTACCACAAGTATCAATTTACAGTAATCTCGGCCCCTAGCGATTTGTATAAAACCATTTATCCAGCCCAGTCCGCATTTACAATCATATAAACTTGTATGTAATTGAATGATCGCAGGAAACTGATCGTCCGCCGTCGGCATCGGCGTCGGGGTGCCCCGCATACATCATCATCATCGGAGACAATCTCAATTGATGCCGCTAAATTGGTTACATTTGGTTTGCTTATTGAAGTGATTCAATCTATTGGATTTGATTATTTTGTTCCTTAGATTTCCTTTAGTGGCAATAATCCAATCTATTTATTTGAATTCTACAAAAGAGATGTACCTATGTAATCACTACTAAGAACCAATGAACTGAAATGAACTGGTCATATGTTCAACCCTTTTAAGCTCATCTCAATAGATGGGAGTTGGAAAAAAAATGTAAGGAATTATAATACTCATCAAATGCGACGTAGCATGAATAAATTTCACAAAACCTGTCATGTACAATGAGGCTGGTGATAAAACTGAAGGCGTAATCATAAAAATGACTGATCCTGGATATAATAAAAACTGTTTATAGATAAATGGATCTCTTTTAGCTATCGATTACGTTATAGAGAAATTGATTAGACATTTTAGTAATGTGTTTTCTTTGACATACGTCAAAGTATTTCTAAAATCAAGATTATCTTCAGAAAATGCTGTTTGGTGAGAAAGTCTTCCTTTCACTTATAAGTCAATAAGAATTACGAATATAGGTATGTAACTCGAAAATGTTTCTCAATCGTTTGCTTGTAATGACCCTGTTTAATGTGTCCACCCGATTTCGCATCAAAAAGTCGTAGACCAACCGGTATTCTTAAAAATAATTATTAAAAATAAAAATAAATTACTTTTACCCTTTACTTTCAGAAAAAGGAAATTAACATTTGTGGCACTTACATAAACTTGAACGGTTGCTAAATGGGCTTAAACAATAACTAGAATCTTGGCATTGTGAAGATGACGATGTGAGAAAATCCGTGCTGGTTATAAGGAAGTCTTTATTCATTTCTACTGTTACCTAATATTAGTTATCCTATAAATACCCAAATTAATCATTCGGCTAGTAGTCAGTCCAAAACATGTGCGCCGACGCATTGGCAGTTCAAATCCAACACGATCCGACATTTCGACAATCGACACCTCTGATGAAATGATTAATGGATTAAGTTAAACGATCTCGTTGAAATTGTGTTCTTTTGTACACATCAGATTTATATCTGTCAGATGTTTGAGAGACAATGTCTACGTATTGATGAATGATTAACAGGATCAGAGGCTTTGTTCAATTCACAATACAACATTAATATCTGACATACCGTTTCTCATTATCATATTGCAAATGAAGTGAATTGTAGGCCCAATACTAATCTATATCAATACCTATAATAAAATTGTAACATGCCGACGTCTGTACATTATAGTAATAAAAAAAACGATTATTAGAGCAACTGGAGCCAAAATAACGATCTTTAGAATTTTTGTCTGTCTGTTTGTACGCAACAAAAACAGCATGAAATTAAATGCAGTTTTCATCGATGTTGCTAGAGATCTAACTTCAAATCTGGTGCATGTTTCATCTTGATACGCCGCCTATATCGAATCGGACTTATAGTATGTTAATCTTTTTGGGACGTGAGTGAAACTGCGACCAATAGCTAGTAAACAAATATAATGAGGAAGAATGAAGAATATAAAAGCAAGCGGTTTTGCCATTTTTGTTAAACTACAACACGTATTTGGCTATCTATATCTTGATATTTGAATAGTGAAGTAGCGATGCGAGATCGACCCATTTGGGGAAGACATTATTCGAAAGCTAGCCGAGCCGGATGGCCTACCACAGTTGTGAAGTGTAAAGTGTGATTGATGTATGGCAACTTCCACATTGAACAGATAGCATCGAGAACGAATTGCCGGAAACTTATCAATCGAGATAGCGTGTATAAAATGACGTGTAAACCACTATTTCCGGCGGAACGCGTTTTGAAGCTCGTTGCGGGCAGTGTCGATTTCAAAACATGGCATGTCCGAATGGGTCACGATATACAATTACATGATTCGATATGTCATTCAGCCAGTGTATCGATTATATCTCGCGTTGTCTAGATCTAGTTTCCCACGGTGACTCAGTCGACGTACCTCATGCACTTGGTATATGTGGAAGATGCATGCGGAAAACTGAAGAGGGAAAAATGTGTAATTGTACCTACTGGTATTAGAAACATTTGAATACTTAATTGGCGTAAATGAAAAGTAATAAAATTAAGTAAGTACTTACATAGGTAGTAATGTAAGTATGTACTTACATAGATATTCAAAAATAGGTTAATAAATTAAGTATAATAAAAATACATTTAAAGTTTTGTGACAAAAGAGATTCATACTTAGTATGATGCAGAACCCACAATACAGCGCTGGTTTTCAGTACAAACATCCACGTCATCTAACATAAAAAATACCAACAAAAACATCGTGTGAAATAGCAAAATGATCCATACTAGAGGGACGTCGTGTCTGGAAATCAGATACGCATCAGCCAATTGATTTGAACGCGGCTCAGCATGTTAGGCACACGGCGCATATCTCGCGAAGCCATCGAAGTGTGTATGTGGACCGTACTTTACATTGATTTGCTAACTTGTGCACGAATTTGTTTGTCCGTTATTTGTGCTTATACTCCCAGTGTCCAAGAGTCCAATGTTTCCACAACTTTCTCAAATATATTTCTGATAACGTTTTATTCCAAAAATATAAGAGTCGAAAGTTTTGTCAACCGTTTAATAATTCTTCTATCATACGCATAATTACATCGAAATCACGGAAATATTTCACGTGCTGAGGCCTTTATTCTGCGAAATCTTAAAACGCAATGGATGATTCGCCAGTACTTGCCGGAATCAAAACTAGCGTCGTGCAAGAAGCGTTGACCCGTGAATTTAATCGAATCGATCTATCAGGCCACTCCTCAAAACGACGCGACTTCTCTCAATCATCTACAACATATATCTATTAAATAAAATCTAAAACTTGTCTCTTATAAGATCAGATACATCATACATTTTATACACGTCGCACTCTGACGTATTTTTATCGCCTTACAATAAGTTATAAGGCCGGTTTACAATAAACTTATCTCGAAAGCTAAGACGTTAGATTCATCTGTAGGATCTTCTAATAAACAATTTACTGACCTCACGTCTTAGTTCGTTTATGGAGGCAAGAACCGGTCGTGATGTGGTCCTTAAAAGTCCATATCAATAAATACGTTGGCGACGATCGGCTAGCCGGTACGATCCTGGACCTAGCTCAAACAGATGTGACCTCACTCCAAGAGACCAAGTTTACAGTCCCTATCTCTACATAAACTTTTTCGCCCATCCGTCATTGTCTGCTAATATAAAGATTCATAGTTCGTGTGATGTGTATATTTTGTTCAACATACAATTTAGTCTCATTACAAAAGAAATAGAACGGAATCTGTAATCATAGTTATTTTGTTTAGTTACATGTGAAACTAGCTAACGAGATTCAAGAAAGCAGTTATTTAGTTTACGTTTTCTCTGTTGGACTCTATTTCAAGCAAAGGATACGAAACATACAAAAACTCACTAGTTAATAATTTCCTGTCAAAAAAAAACTCATCTAAATCAAAACCTAATCCAATCTTCTCGAACTGACATGCAAGGGGTTAAAACCCAAAAATTCCACGTCGATTCCACGGCTACGGTCTGACGGGAACAACGCGTTACCATTTCGTCCCATGACCAATCGCTAATCGCCGTACCGAGCCGTTGGCACGACCATCCATCCCAACTTTAAATCATGTTGTACCACTAATTTGTGCACATCTGACAGATTAACTACGACACCTGAAATATACGTCGATAACTTTGGAAGCACCTATTTCAATTACGGAATGTAGGTACTTTAGAGAACATATATTATAGGTACAACATATTTAGTTTGACAAATCAGGTTTTATGTTGTTCATGAGATAAGGACCTAAGAATAACATTGAAATAAATAATGTAACATGATCGTTACATTGCAGTGCAGCTCGAGATTTCATTGCTAGATAAAATTAATGTAGGTACCTACACTATCTTTAACTTTTCAAGATATGTTAGCGATTCGAAGAACGTAATAAATAAAATATCTGAGCTACTGGTGGAAAACATCAATTTTCAATTTGCTATCGTGAAGCAAACTTATTAGCAGAAGGAATGTCCAACTTCTGATTTTCTATGAAATTAATTTTCACACGGGGCTAATAATCTGGAAAAATAGTAAGAATAAACTTAATGAGGAGCCAATTACTAAATGAGGAAATGTATAGGCGATATTGCTAATCACATAATCGTATCAGATATTGAATGAGATCAGATAGAAAAACCAAATGGAGTCATGCACAGATGAATCAACAAAACATTGGTTAACACTATTTACCAAGTCGCAGTTTTGATACACAGTCCTACAGCGATTTGCGACGAATAATATACCTAGATACTTATATTGTCTTTGTAACTAAGTTAATAAAACAGACACGCACAAACAACGGATTAATAACGTCAATAAAACTTATAGGCAGCTTCTTAACAAACAATCCAGCTTGGTACTAAGAAACATCGTGACGGCATACTGACCAAAACGAAGCCTTCAATAAATCACCAAACAATCGTAACGTGTTCGCTAGTCACCTACCTATCACGTATTCTGTACGGAGCGTATTGTAGCGGGCCATTCATGAGTCCGCGGTGTACATTACAATTAATTATCAACCAGTGAGCGGCGACGCGTCCTGATTTCCAGTTTAATTGGTGCCGCTGTGAACAGCGCACGGCTAATTGTCGACAACGCACTATATGAGTAGGTCGACACTAATTTACCTCACCACTTCTATCATAATTCTGACCATATTAACGACGTCTCCTCCTATTAGAATGAAAAACATAGAGTATAAAAGTTGTCAATCTCCTCTTGCAGGCTTATAGCCAATTAACCTTAAGTGCAATCGTAAATGTGCCTACAAGCGATTCCAATACACTTAACGTTGTCAACGCATTAAACTTTACATACGTAGGTAAGACAGAAAAACGCAGCGATGCCACTTTCCGCTATGTTGTTAGTCCACTATCTAGTCTCAATCTAAAACAAAATTACGCAAATATATTTAGTTTACACATACGGAGATACCATTGATACCGAACCCGAAACGTTTTATAGTAGATCATCAAACGGGTTTCACTAATTGCGCGATAAGACACCTGCAGAAGTTGAGTCCGTAAACCAAATTAATTTGTACTCGCTTAAAAATAAATAATTAAGCATCAATTCACTTATTAAATCAGGCTAGCTTTAACATAGGAATATTTCTAGAATTCAAGTTTTTATTTATATCCCATAACAAGACTGACAAAGTCTACGGCGAAGTTGAAGATTGAGATCATCTCTTGATATCGCAGACAAGAATGTATACCTATGGAAAATAGGTCATATCTATTTAAATGCAGCCTACAACTCGGACATAAAAATATGTGGATGAAATGTACGTCTTTTAAATATTATTTATCATGTAAACAACGCGCCGTGTTCCCGTAATGCATTACAAACATTTGGTCCGCGATATTTTCTCGCGGAAGCAACCTTAGGGACGATTTTATTATTTTAATAACTGTCCGAAAGATCGTAAAAGTATCTTTATTGTAGATATATATTATAAATCTCCCTTTCCGGCAGCAGTTGAGCAGACGCATCCGGAGTGAAGAAATTAGTGACCCTATAAAATCAACACAAATATAAATACTTTTAACGGATTTTGTAGCGTTGTATTGATATTATTTAATTATTTAAAATTATAAGGTAGTTGTTAGTAATTTTAACAATAAGCCGACCAAAATCCATTATCAACACGTATTGATATAATTTAATACTCGGGAATTAAATAATATCAGTATAATTATTCTTAATTAAGTACCTAGTTTTATTTCAATCTATGCGTAAGTGTCAAAAACCAATACTTATAAGTAACTAGCAGTACCCCGCGGTTTCACCCGCTAAAAAATTATGACGGACTATCATACAAACTTTCACCCCCCTTTACACCACCTTAGGGGTAGAATTTCGAAAAATCTTTTCTTATCGGATGCCTACATCATACAAAGTACACACCCTCCAAGTTTGAGGTCTCTACGATCAGCGGTTTAGGCTGTGCGTTGATCCGTCAGTCTGTCATTCAGAACAAAACATTTCATATGCATAGATTAAGCAACACATTTTTTTTAAATAAATAATTAAGCTCGTTAACTTTCAAGTTTTTTCGAAAGGTACGTACAGATAGGCGAGTTTTAAATGGTTGGAAGCTGTAATATTAATCAAAGAGGTAATTAATAAATGGCAATAAAAATGTCATAAGATGAAAGTCTCTCGGCAATGAATCAAAGTGTGCAGCTATTACGTCCTGTGGTTGTGGTGGGACCGTCGCGTGCGCACCTCACATCTGTTATAATTCTAAAGATAAACGAATGCGGTCGGACACCCGGCCTTGTTCGCAATGGGGACGCACGACAACACCGTAACGTTTCTATCGACGATCGCCGATACTGAACGGGAAATATGATACCAATACCAACCGCTTAATGTGTACCTAACTAATAGTTTCTAATTTAACCCAATATTCAGACTAAAATGCCAACAACTTTGTATTTACTTAACAAGCTTTCAGATCTAGATGTTTAGTGACCTGTATCATAACATTGTTAATACATTGCTAAAAGCTATGGAGATTGAACGCATTAACGTAAAGTGGTCCATATGGATGTTGGCTATCTTTTAGCGGGTGAAAAGAAACAAACATCGTCGGATTGTTGGCCACTTGGACTCAGTGGTCGTTATGTGCTCTTTGATTGAATTAAACAAACTCGTGTCGTGTGGACGCGCAATAAAGTTTTATGCTTCTACAATGATTATCCCTTCCAGTTTGGTAGGCAGGACTTGCTGCCATGTAAGGCAACCTACCTGCATTACGTTCAGCTGACAATTTGCTCGTTCCAATTCGAACAAGGGCACAAATTGCAGCCGAGATGTTATCTATACAAATGAACTGGTCGCTTTCGATTATTGTTAATTACTTATAATATTCCACAACTTAAGGTGTTTCCATTGACGCCTTGTTATCATTACCGGTAATTTGTGAGGAATTTATTACAAATCAGTTTTGCAACGAAATGCAGTTACAGAATAGACACTATTGATCGAAACTCATAACAAATTTATTTTCATGCAAAAAGAATTAAAGAGGTTTTATGTGAAGCGATAAAACTGTGCATTAATTGTCACTAACTTGGGCCTTTGATGCGTCAAGATTTTTAAAACGCACGTCGCATGCATACCAGGGGCTGGCAGCATGCGTATGTTGCAACAGTTGCAACTTTATGACGGACAAGATTTACACAAAGGAAACATACAGACTCATTCGTTTATTATCTCGACCGATGTTTACTGTTGCGTACGATACTAGCGCGCATGCGCGGGCGCCGCTCAGACGCCCAGACGTTTGGATAATTCATAAGGGCACGAGTTTCCATCAAGAGCCGGCCCCTGGTACCGAGGTTCCACTCTTCCGGGTTGCTGTTTACATTTTATTGTTTACCCGAAATGGAAGCTTAATAAGCTTTCCATAGATTTGTTAAATGTCCCAGTTACGGCATTATTGTGAGCTGGCCTATTCTGTGAATTACGCAAACCCTTTTGTTCTATCCGTAACCTATCGTAGTTTCTAGATTTATTACAAAACGATTGTCTATTTGGAAAACAGTAAATATGAAACGAGTAAACGACACTTGAGTTCACTGGTAACGAGCTAAACAACAAAGGAGATATAAACAGTGAGCCGTCATTGAAGCGCGAAGTTGAAAATCTGCCCACCTTAATGGTCCATATTGGAATGGAATAAAAACTGGTCGTTTATACATGACGGCGGGGGCAGGACCGCTGGCGCCGGCGCACGATGGTTTTGTTGTTCAACCCGAACAAGTGATGGTGGAAAATTATCATATTTCACTACGGCACTCGCGCCTGGCTTTTATGAGATATGAGGCAGTGTCGTACAATCCTAAAGAAATTTGCTAATATTTATAATTGAAAATGACCTGCAACGGTTTCTGGACTTTAAAGTCCAGAAAACGTTGACAGAAATAATTTTGTGAATAAATTTTTTTAAGAGTTTCATGATTTTATGGCTAGTTTAATAAATTTTAAATGTAATAAAATAAGGTGCCGGAAATCCATGGTCGTTAGTCAAAAGCCGAAAATTACAATCACTAATACTATTAATAGTATTCATTGACCAATCCTATTCGTGGTCAGTTTAAGATTACTTATAACTCTTGGAAGTTAATAGTTGCCAGACAATATTAAGAAGAAGCTCGATATAACTCAATAATCTTTAAAAGGTGCGGAGTAGCGCAAGGCAACAAGGTGCAACGGTAGGAATCATGCATGCGCGCTCAATCCCATGCCACGACACGACAGAAAAAATCTCACTTGCCTAATAAGGACCTACTACGTGCTTGGACACTACCGTTTGCGATTATCTCACGGTCTGCAGCAGAACGGGGTCATGTGAGAACCAAATTGCTGCTTCTGTACTTAATGACCACTTTTAAAATAAATAACCCCAACTTGGGAGTCACGGAATCCTTTTCAGTCGTGTACGATGTAAATGATAAGGCTTTTTGCAACGCACCGGAGGAAACAGTATTACAACTAGATGATAATATTTATGTGACATGAGAGCCAAGGGAAAACCAGTTGTGGTTGTGGTACTTCATAAGTAGAATGTTTGGAGTCGCTTAGCACTGTAATTACGTCGAGTACAGACAAATTATATCCTTAGTGGGGACAGTAAGCGCTGTAATTTACGCATAGTAGGCGCGGAACAGCTCCAATTATGGCATTTAATTAAAATCGTCAACAAAGTGTATATAAAACTTACATATACTCATATTGACAATAACTTTGTTTCTATTTATGTAAGAATTACTTTCATAGGTGGCATTGTCGTTGATTAAACAAGCATGAATAAGCATTAGTTATAAACCATAGGATACGTGGAAATCTCTTGTTGAATGAAAATAATAAATGCTAGAAACTTGACGTGGTCACGGTGAAAATGCTAGCGCCAAGAAATGTGGTAACAAGCTGTGCTAGAAAAACAAATGGCGCTCATATGAAGGAAGTGATTAATTAATTGACTCATTATTAGTTTCGAAGTAAAACACATATTCCGATAATAATTGTATTATATCAAAATATAAACTAAACACCTGCAGACGTACCCGTAACCAATTGCTAATCGTATCAAACGTAAAAATGAACAAACGTTTCATCCCAGATTAGGAATTTGGTTTGAAGCGGTTCTCGAAGTTGAATATCAAGATGGTCCGACCTATAAACGAAAAACGAACCGGTTAGTGTTATCGATGGCGAGCCACGATAGGGGGCGAGGCGCCTGCCTGACGACCACGCCGGCAGAATAATTGGGCACCACAGGACTTCACACCATATACAATGAGCACCTCAAACTCGGCCAGAACGAGACGGTAAAACATCGAATAAGAATCGTAATTTCACAAATAAATTATCTTGAAGCACACGAGTTTCGGAAAGGAGAATTCGAATGGAGGTAATAAATGGTACAAGAATTGTATTTGGGGACGTGGACGCTTAATCGAAATGTTTCGAAACGTTATTGCGTGTTTTTGTATAGATAAAGAACTCAGACCTGTGTATGATATTAACGAGTGTAAGCAAGACTCAAGACAGCTCGGCAGTAATATAATGGATGTATTCAATTCTGAATTTTAAGCGATAGTGCGTATAATAGGTGTTTTAAATTTGTTTTAATAAAAGATAGGTAGTCCAGTGGCAAACAAGATATTATCATGTCATCGGCCAATCACGAATTAGCTTCTTAGTAATATTTAACCTGAAAATATATTAGGTGAATCATTTAATCTCTTGAAATGCGTATGATTTCGCAATGAACTTGACCGATGTAATCAGTCAAGTGGATCTGATACATATAAAAATGTTGACTCATCAAATAATGAAACTTTCCTTTAAACAATGTTTAAGTTTTAATCATCCGATCAAGATTAATATGTCTGTCCTCTTTAGATTTGGAAGAAACAAGCGCAAATATAGAAATTAAAAAAGGTTTCCACAAAAACACAATTGTCAATGGAGATGCCTATCTCAACGGGGTCTCTCCATAAACTTGGAGGCATCATGCTCCCATCTTATCATTAAAGAGAGAATCTCATTACAAGTTCGTTCACCCACTAGACGTCGCGGAATTTAGCAGGCGACCGAGTATTTTGGTCCAGCGGATGCTAGTAGGCTTCCTCAGCAGTAAATCCACAAGTATATAAATAAACGTTTTCATATTGGCCACAGCATAAAGTTTATGCGGACTTTTACGAGGACTGGCGTCGATAAGGATGCCCTTTTGAGTACTACTATTTATGGTCATCAATAACATTTGTAGGAGTATAAAATCTGTGTTCTCCAGATACGTGAAGCTAAAGTAAATTAGATTCAGTTTTTAACTTTTTATGCCTTTGCAATTTTAGGCACGGAGCTAATGCAAAATCTTTCTTGTGTATATCCATAAATTTGTTATTTTTTTTAATTCGTTTGCTATCGAATGTGTAAATTTATTTTTTCCTGGAAATTATACTCCCATGAAATAATTAAGTACAAGAAAAATAAAGAAGGCTCTAATTAGTATTTGAGACTAATACTAGTCTACAGCACATACTTATTAGAAAACATCTGAACCATTCATATCAAGTTAATCTAAAACATATATTATGTAGCTGAATAACAAGCTCCTACTTCAGGGCGTTCATGCAGTTACAATGTTGCATATACCACATTATTTTGTACTTGGAAACCAGATAAAGCCTAGAATAATGATTTGCTTGAAAAGTCAGCTTCATGGGATGGTGTTCCAATATTCATGGAAACTTTAATACTTCTTGCAGTGAAACTGCAATTTACGTGAAAGCTGTATTGACTCCGAGAAAGTTATTTTGTGCGTATTTATAGAATTTCTCCGAACGTTTTCAAGGAGATTCACAATTTTTCCTTCATTTAAGTAAGTCTTTGGGAATCTTCAAAGTATCAAAAACCCGCTATAATATCCATTTTTCAACGGGTTATGTGATAAATTTATAATCACCTTAAAGAAGATTTTTGATTTTATGATAGAGCTCAACCAGAAGCTTGCCTCGCTATAGTGTCATGTATTCGTCGACCAATGTGGAGACCACACAAGACTGGGTTTATAATACCGCTAGTAATTCTACTCGGCTTGTAAAGTTAAGGAGCGTGACTCTATACACACTTATCTCAGCAAAGCGTGTTCAAACATAAACCATAAACATAAATGTTATTTCAGTGTGCCTTTCGACATAACTTTACCTGTGACTATTCTATGATCTCTCCCAAAACTTGTCAAAGTAAGCCAAAGTTAAAGAAACGAGACTCTTTAAAAGACAATAAAAAAATCGATTAACATAAAGACGTAGGAATAAAATTCGCTTAATAAGTCTATAATCGATTTAATTTATCTGGCCCGAAGTGAATATGAGTCAATAAAAAGGTTGGTTGCGTGCGATGTTCACGTGGGAGAGGGACAACGCGTAAGGTGCGCGGGCGCAGACACCCGCTAATTAAAAGGATTTTGTTAGCTGTCAACGTGAGATAAAACCCCACTTTGATGTCGCCGCTCCGCCGCACTTTAAACGTTGATCGTGGTTATTAAAACTATTTATAGGGAAAAGTTGCTTATTCAGGCTAGATGGACGTAAATCAACCGGATTTACTGATATGGAAATCGTTTGGTTTAATGTTCGGGTTGGCAGTTTTGGGTTGCCACGATTACAACGTTTATGTATAAGACGAAAACATTTCATACGATTTTTTCAAAAGGCCGTAATTTAAAATTAATTCATGATAAGAATCTTGTGCAAACACACAAAACTCCACGGAATAACATCGACCATAAAATATGAACATTAAACATAAAACGAGGGCACAATTAGTGACGAGACGTTATCTTATCTTTTAAGGTAACCAATACATACCTCATTTGGCCACATTAAAGTATGCAGAGTTTACTGTTGTACAAGCACAGTTTGCCGATATGTTTTAGGTTTCATGTAACCCTTTGCCTCGTATATTACCTAATACGTTTTATTTTAAAACTAAACATCTCAAGAACAATTTACACTCGCAAATGGAATCTTACGTCTCCGTAACGCAAGTAGAAACAATAGTATGTACTATGAGATCATCATATCGATATAGCAATAACAATTGTTCACAACATTCGGGCCGGGCCGTGCCACGCTTCGATTAGACCGGCGTTCGTCTCAATTGACGCCCATTTCCTACGATATGCACAATTTGCAAATGTGCGTCATTCGTGTCACATATCGCATGTGTGTTGTCTAGTCACATGAACTTTTCATTGGGAATATTGTCTGTGATTAAATCCTACGTAGAATTGATGATCATTCCAACTTTTGCAACGTTATTGGACGGGAAACTTCATCTGCAACTACCATAGCTTTCAGCGAATCATGACTGAATTGTTCTTTTCGTGTTCTTAACCTCCGACGAAAAAAGAGGGGTGTTAAAAGTTTATAGTGTGTATCTGTATACTTATATTAAATGTAATGGGACAATATGTATTTAGATATGATTTTTCTTTTTTAAAGATTTTTGTATTGTTTTTTTTATTTTTTTATTTAATGTTTATCATTTAATTTTTTATTTAATCAGATGCGGCTGAAAGTATCATAATATGGATGTCACAGAACTGCCTGCTTCGACTTCTCATTTCGTAGAATTTCCATGGCAAGAAAGTTTACCTTTTAGTAAAGCATGATTTTAACACTCTTAAAAAGTGACAGATCTTATCTACAACACCACATCATCATCTACACAGCAGTCACTCACTCCTGTATTAATTGACCCTTTACACTTGTTCTTGATTACATTCCACTGATAGCTGTATTCTGATGATCTCGACAACATACTCACTGAGTAATTTGAATCTGCCTGACAAAGAGGTGTACCAAAATACCCAATATTATCTGGGTTAGCATACAAGCCTTAAAATCTTAAAATCTAAAGCAGTTGTCCAATTAGTGACAATGGGTTTGTGGGTTACAAGTTGGTAATGAGAAAGTAATTAGTCATAAGTACTTAACAACTCTGGTTACTAATGTACGGTGATAAAGGGTAAAGTATACGGAAAACATACACTAAGTACATCTAAATAAAATCCCAGAAAAGCTAGCGGGTCTTGAAGTGTAAACATGAAAACACACAAGAGACTATAATGAAGTTGTAACACGTTCTGCGTTCATAACGAAAGCAAACACTGCATCGGCTAATGACATATTAACACAACAAATAAGTTTAATGACTTTCCGGATCGGGAACAGGTCGGTTTAGAGTACTACCACTACAATAGACCTTTAACGAAAGGATTAGGTCCGGTGTCGGATTTTGTTAATGAGACCTTTTGTGGCTCTCTCCACGGACCGACGGAAATCATTTATTTAACCGTAACCAATTGACATTTCCATATTTTTTTTTTATTTATAACGTGCCACGGGTTTATTTTTGAGCCTTCACCTACGCTTGAGCTTAAGAAACTGGTCACGAACCATCACAGCCAGTCAAACTACCGTACAGTCGTGTAGGATGCCTATTTATGTACTGAAGTATTTAAAACAAGATGAGTGGCCGTTACGAAGTGATAGATTGCGTATTTCTGGTAGCTAATTTAGGTGTAGTGCTAACAACGAGACGGATATTTAGAAATGAGTTTGAGTTAAGAGTGAGGCCTACTTTCGAAGTACAAAGTTTGAAGTACGATGAAACAACAAAGTATTGGTCAGTTCCTATGAAAAGCACTCCCACACCATGCTGCGTGTATCACTATAATCAATAGTAGCAGACCGGGGAACGGCGCCTGCCGTCAATCAAACTGACTGACATCATATCATTCCTGGGTTCCTTAATAAAACATCTGCCGAGTAAACTTCTCGGATTCAAAGCGGATGATAGTGTTAGTACAAGTTTATTTATATTTTGGAAAAACATGACTGTAGAAAATTTACCCTGATTCATTTGAAGCCAGATTAATTTAAACGTTGGGATTGGAACGTAGTAAAGTAACTGGAATGTACTATCAGCCAACTCCATATCTAGCCATTTTGAAAACAAAATCCCGTGCACACGGTGGTGTTGGCTTTTAGGAATTAAACAATATAAATATGACGGGATAAAATCTCTAAAAAGTAGTTTTATTTCACTATCTTTTTTTTGTTTATATGATTAGAGATGTGATTTCGACTTCATAAAAAGGACGATGCTATTGGTTGACAAGTGTAGGTAAGCATTGGAACAGCAGCCGAGGCTGCAAGCAAATATACCCCTTGAGGTGGCTAGATATGGCGTTGGTCGATAGTACAAAGCTAATAATTCTTGGAAGAATGAAGTTAGTGTAGTTGCAAGTGTCAAAATTATATGGGCACTTAGAGCTTAATCGCTAATATGGAGAACAATAAAGGTCTTTGAAGAACTATACAACCTATGAAACAGGAAACCGTAATTGGAATAAACACCGATTTAAAAGTATTAACCCCAACAACAGGCTTTAAATGACAAAAAAGAAGAAAAAGCAACTTTCAATACAGGCCAGTTTCCGAACAATGCGAGTGCGTGATCAACCCAGCGCTTTAAAGGGTCAAACAAAATCATTTTAGTCGGACCACAAGAAATATCACACGTTGTAAATGGAGATGAGACTGTATTATTTACGAGTGGCGTCTTCGGACGAGTTTTGGTTATGTATAACCCCACAATGCGCTTTTGAAGAGGGCTCTAACGAAGTAACTTAGATGTCAATCAAACTGTTGTATCATTGCGGACAAAGCCACTCGAAATGGATGATTTTATTTGATGGGAGGTGAGTGCGTTTCTAACCCATGGAGGAAAGAAAAGGGAATTAATGATTCGTACTGAAAGCTCCAATTTATAAGAAACTGGTTTCAAAAATTCTTAAGTTAATTGTTTTAGCTTAGATTTATCTTGTAAAGATGAAAAAGATCAAAATAAAATAATAATATGAGGCATTATTTTTCTTAAATATCTAAGTATATTATCGGCTACTTACAATTTTATAACATTAGTATGATTTTCAACCACAATAGAACAAAGAACTGGATATAGAAATCACGATGTGAGCACATAACGAGGAAAATTCAATATAAATCTATAAAACTAATTCAAAAGAAATCTTTGAAGAAACGTTCAAAGATAAAGATCATTTAAGCGATCGTTAAATAACTGTTAGACACGTTTAAAATAGAACGAAAGACTATTTCCGGTGCTGATAATAGTAAAAGCTTGTTTAGTGGTAGCTAATGAAAATTATTTTGTCCAAATATTTTAATTTCCAATTCTATAGAAGAATTGTTAATTAACATAAACTTTTAGTTTACTGGGTTAATTTGTAATTACAATTGTGAAGGTATTTCCGGAGATAGACGAAGCTAATTCTACCATGGCGCCTCTCTAATTACCTACCAAAGCTTTTGCATGACGAATGGCCATGCTCAAAAAAGTACGCGTTACGATATAAATGGCAAAAAAAGGCTATAACTTTGATAGAGCCGACTATACCAAAAGACATTAGTGTAGACATGGTAATAATTGTTAAAAATTTAATAAATTAAATGGGTTTTTTTAAGTAAGTATTGATTAAACAAGACAGGGAGGTATGTGTTATTCATAATTTGAGATAATAAAAACGATTAAAAAAGAAGTGATAGGTATTGCCCGACAAAATTCTTAGGAATTTGCGTCCGACACTGATTAAAATGTTTAAGGAAATTTAGCGCCGCTTATTATTTTATTGAATACCAATTTACTCAACACTAAACTCGAAATACACGTTTAAAAAAAAACTTACTTAACCTTTTTTATTTACAAGTGGCTTTTAATCAACACATTTTTGTAACCTTCGTCATTTTAATGCAACGCCTAATGGCAATCACAATTAGAATGAGCCCGCCTCAAACGTCAGCCATTATTCATTAGAAAAAAAATACATATATTTATCCCATTTGTTTCTGTATATTTGTGGAAAAACACGTATTCGTGGGGCACACTGAGGCGAATATGATTTATAAGATGACAAACTTATTTTTGCCAATAAATATTTCAAAAATAAACCTTGAGGCTACCATAATAAGGGAGTTTGTATTAATTTATCGTGTATATCTGAAGGTCGGCGCAGGCGCCGGGGAGCCGCGTTTTTTCATGAGAAGATTTTATTTTATTATCCGAGGTCGGATAGGAATACAGATTGGTTGGTGAATACCACAGGTACTGGTGCAGATGGAAGGCGATCATATTACAAAATATGTGAATAGTTCAAATAGCTATCTACTCTTGCGTAAATAACGCTTTAATCGTTGAATATTAGAAATATAAACAAAGCCAATAGGTATGATTGTAAATAATATCAGCTATAAAGTTCAACATTGAAAGTAAAGTCAAAAGAAATTGAAGGTAGGTACTTATACCCTTGTATTTATCAACTAAACTGAACATAAAACATTATACAATACTAGCCTCTTGTTTACAACCTTACACGAGTTATGCAATTAATCCGTAATTTGATAACGTATGTACATCATTAATAAATTGGAGTATGTATTAAACTTTATAGATAATGCAGGGGTCACGATTAGAAACCAAAAGTCAAAGTGTTAGTTTCAATTAGTGGGTAGTAAGAACGTGTAGGCATTAATTAATATTGGTTTCTTAGAACTTTGATAAATGGTAGTTTTTTAGTCGGCTCTATGATATCACCTCACGCAACTAGAACACTGTGAAGAAACAAAAGGCGTCAAGATGGTTTTAGTCTGTTAATAGTTTCAAAACACGCTATGTACCCTAAACAATTTTAATTACAAAAATATTTTAATTTTAATTGGAATTGCATTTTTACTGCGGCGCAATTTCATAATTGAATAAATCAATAAAAAAACTCAAGGATAATATTTTAATTCTTTCTATACGGATTTATAAGTAACTAAGGTAGCTACTAAACTATATTTCAATATAAATAAATGAACGCATATCGTGTGGAGCGCTGGGAACTTGGCAGGTATACAGCAGTGCATTTAGATAATAACAGGGGTAAGTGGCGCAGGCGCTGCTCACCGCGCTGCGCCGGCCGCGACCGTCCGCGTGCCGGTAGCAATTAGCGTTTAGACCCATACAATTATTGCTACAAATCGATGTAATTGAACATGGGAAACAAAAAATACGAAGACCATTTCTAGCAATAAAACTTGATATTCTGTATTTATGAATGGGTGTCGGCATTATGAATGTGCGTAGCTACACGAGTTACTGAGGCGTTCACTCACTTTTTGCTAAGATTTATTATCGACATAATAACTTTACTTGCGTGCGTAGATATTGCGTAGATTTGTCGTAAGATTTAAAAAGAAAGCTGATTGACTGATGCGTACCGAAGGCTAATTCGAAGCAGCGCAAGAAAAGGGTACCTGGAAGTCCCTGGGGGCTTTGACTAGCAATAGGACAGAGAAGGCTGAAAAAATAGTAAAAAGTAAAAGATCGAAGAAAAGAATTTAGTCAAGGACACACACAATCGATTATGAACGGAGCGACAACGAAATTAAACGCCACTTTTTGGTGGACAAAACATTGAACGCTATAAATCGGCGTTCCCCGACACTAAAACACGCCCAAAAAGAGTTAAGCGTTCGGGAGATCGTCGAATACAGATTACCGGGCGCAGGTGTTAAATAAAAATAATAAAATTCGACGCGGCCCATGTTAAAAAGAGGAGTTGGAGCGGCCGTGCGGCGCCGAACGAGGCATAATTTCGTTCGCAACGCCCGGCCCAACAAAAAACGACGTGTACCCTCGAGTTAACCACAACCCAGCACATTGCCGATATTCGCCATTCACAGTCAATCCGCACGCTTCGACGGCGTCTATTTTAATGCCTTATAAGCGCGGCCGTAACTCCCACGTGCCTTGGCGGCAGTAGAGACCTTTATAAGATCGGATACAATTTAAAAAGCGTGTGACAAAAAATGCATGAGAAACTTGAGTTCGAATACGTGTTTAAATCAAGATAAAAATTTAGCGAAAGGATTCCGTACCTTAAACTTTTGAATTCGGCTATAGATGATCAGAGAAAATGAAGGGTAATCAAGACACATTATGCATTTACAGGCTCGACTGACAAATTGACCACTTCCGAGAAGTAAATTCGACGTGATGGATAATGCGAAGTAAATAAAATGGTCGACGCAATGCGCGCGCAAACTGCAATTAGGGGAAGCAATTCCTCTTCGCACGTACGAACAAATTGCAGGCACCAGGGCTGGCCGGCGGACCGCAAAAACTTCAGATATACAACACGCACAGAGCAATGCAAGTAAAGTGACGCTTGAGAGATACCCCTCCGGCTATATTGCTTCACTAATCACACACCATCCACGTAATACTACGAGAATATAGAAACGCTATCAACTACTCCATTTTATACTTGCAAAAGAAATGTAACTACATCCCAACGGTTGAAGGCATCATTATTAAGGGTTTGATACGATTCGTGCGGCGCCATCCGACAACAAAAACTATTGAGTACGTAGAGCAATCAAACATGACAAAAAAATTACAACCACACAAATTCTTAAGAAAACATTTAAAGGCCTCGAGTCCGATTTTAAAACGGAAAGAGGTCATTAAGTAGAGCTTAACGTTTCAAAAGGAATCCATGGGGTAGTACCCGAAATAAATATCACCTCATGTGTCAGTATTATTGGACGTTAAGCCCACGTTTAATTAAGGGCATGGACAGGATGAATAAATAACAGGATTATCGTACCATCGCACATGTGATCCGAACATCCTTCAACGAGGCAAGATTTACGGTTTGTTTTCAGTTATGTAAGACCATCGTAGGCATTCAGGAGTAACTACGACTACGAGTTGAGGACAGCTAGGTAACACAATGGATGTTCTGCAACTGTACTCATACGTAGTCTGCACAGAATCAATGCATAATGGCATTGTAACAGAAACATTACGGTACGCACTAGTGGAAAGATACGAGTCAGACGTAATCCATACTTAGGTTCAAACTAGTTCAGCCATATTATAATATGTAATAAGGAAGTTTTTATTGCAAATGTATTGCGCTTTTTCTATATAAACAATTTATATATACTTAGACTTCCCGTGCGGGGCCGTGCGCAGCTTCGCCTTATATTTATTATACGTAATCAAATTGCATTTATAATTAGTTTGTAAAGAGATTTCGAGTGTAACTTGCCATTTTTATATTAGTGGGATTATCTTTTTAAATACATATATATTAATTAATTTTCACAGACGCCAAAATTTTCTATTTTTTATTTAAAGTCCGCTACATAGAAAATATACGCTACTTATGTGTATGCTATGAATGGTATTCTGCAACTATATTATTATAACTATATCTCTATATTCAGAACCAAATTCGTTACGTTTTCTAAAGCATTCTTACTTTAGGATGCATTGATTTGTTGTTATTAAATCACGTTGTGGCCTTTCAATTACAAGTCAGTTTTAATTTACAAGTACATGAAGTTAAATATCTTGACCAATACTTCAAAGAACATTCCAGGGCCCGCTGTCAAACACAACCTCAAAATAGTTGGAGTAGACTAAACCGTCGAATAAGGCGTGCACAATTACCAAGTGTTACCAGTAAGGAAATACATCGGAATGCGATACATTGTTATAATCTAAACAAAGCTTGTTGTTAAACAAATAGCTCATTTTAGAGGGGTAACGCCCTAGATTGTAAACTATGTTGTACTTACAACAATACATTCTTAGTATTTTCCGTTCGGGTCAGCGACTCGTAAACAAACGTATGCGTGGATTTGTACAGAAATAATGTGTATTGTACCAAACTCGTGAGAAATTCGTGACATGCGTAGGTACCATATTTCTCGCTTCAATGACCGAGCAATGACACGGTAAAACGGTCTAACGTCTTCAAGTTTATCTCAAGATCGAAACCCGCTCGAAATATACCATTATATTAAGATTTAAGTAATATAATAATAGGTACTAAGTGAAAGATGGTACGATAAAGGTTACCTTTTAAAAACTATAAACAAATTTTAGAAGTGGGAGATTTGAATTACAAGATAGAATAGAGTTGCAGCTCTGGCTCTTAGCGTCAACAATAGTAATGATTTCCTATTGATACACAGATCGAACCATCGGTCTTCGCTCTTACATCGGTGCTTAATTTTTTTTAAGCCACGAAATAAGCGGTGCTGAGCACAGATGGCGAAGTTACAACAGAGCTACGAGATAAAGCTCTTACTTACATTATGAAGCTAGATAAAAGCTGACTACACAGAACTCCATCGATAATGTCCAAATAAATGCAATCAACATTACATGATCGCTAATGATATTTATTTATCAACATTTCACTTGATTTGCAATGATAAAGTAGAATAAAGGGGATTCTAATTATTACCGGCCATGCTTATCTGCAAGGTTGTCCTTAATAGCGGATAAGAATCATTATAAAACACAACCTTAAGACCGCGACTAGACATGCACGTTGTCAAACTTAACACAGGTATGTATGAATACAACTAAAAGTATTTCCCTGACCCCTGAACTCCTCTAAATCTTATACGAGTAGTGTTCCTGTGATTCATTCACCGGGAACAACTCCTGAAAGTTTGAAAGACGGCTACATTGATCTTGTAAGTGAAAAAATATAATTTTATTATTTCAAATGTGGCATACCTTTGGGAAAGCCCGTGAGGGATGCTTAAGAATACAAAACTAGCTCTCCACACGCTGCACTTGGAACAAACGTATGTTGTATAAATACAACAAAGCCCAGTACGCTTCAACGTAGGATCTTATGATCCGCGAGGCTAATCACCAATTCACCACCCTGTTATATAAGATTGACTGCAAACAGTTTTAATGTGTGCAGTCAGTCGTGTGTATGTCAGAGCCATACCAACGTACGTGCTCTCCACTTACTTTTAACCACGCAATTATAATAAAAGCATTATTAAAGACGGCAATAAATACATTCAAACTTCTAATTGTATATCACTGTATTTTATATGACTGTATGTCATATCTTCATTGTCTTTAATAAACACGCATTCATTTAAAAATTAATCGCTCTTTTCAGGGCCCAAAACTTTTCCTGGTGTAAAAATACGAGGTAATCGTTGTTATGATGACCACTTGGAAGGGAATCGCTTTAATACGTGATCGCATCAAGCCGAGTTTCAGATTCGTCACGCCGCATCAGGACATTAAGATGAACGATATTACATTTCTATACAGCTACGAATGCTGTTTTGCTCCTTCGTTCAAGCCGACAATAAATCTATTCAATTAAATTTTTTGCTCGGGTTCATGTTCAACTCTTAATTCTTATATAATTGCATTATATTTTTTGTGAGCTTTATGGAACTCGCAAAACACATTATGCTAGATTGCATTAAATTCTTTGGGTGTTTTTTTGGGTCAAGAGTTATACGTGTTAACCGTAAATATTGTGCTTATTAAATAATTAACCTTAAGATTACATGCAGCTGTAGGACATACTCGTAACTTGAACTAAGAGAGACTAAATTTAAAATACATAATTTATAAAAATCTTTGGAGCTCCATTCTCCAGTAAAGACTAACATGAATATTCCCCTTTGATAACATCTCTTAAGTAATAAGTACCTACTTTACAAGACAACCTTCCGGCTTTAATGGAGCATTTTTAAGATGAAAGAATTTTGTAAATTCTAGCACATCATAAGACCACTAATGGACCTCCTCCGTATTCCATTGGTAAGGCCATGAACGTTCGAATACCTAAATCATTTATAGTATAGTAACTTCATGTCTTGAATGTAACAATAGAGGCATCATGACGCGTGTGGGATGTTCTGTCACTGTCGACCACGAAGGCCGTTGAAAAAGTCATTTTTTACTATTGTAATTTAAATACAAATAGTAATGTCTAGACGAAATAAACAAGACTAAATAATAAATAGTAGGTATGCTATCCTGACAGGATTTTCTTGGAAGGAAAGCTGATGCAACATTTTGCTTGGAAATTTTGCAAATAGGTTGCCAACGCACGCAATTTAGAAGTAATCATCTGGGGCTGAGGTACAGTAATGAGTTGAGTAGTTGTCACAATTGCAACCCTGAGCTGAGAATGGCAATCTTTATGCATAAGTACTTATAATTCTTCTGTACGTGTGTTTCACTATCATTGAACTCCTACACGGCCGGACCAATTTTGATTATTTATTTTTGTGAGTGTTTGAGTGGATCCCTGGATGGGTTATATTCATAATTGGACCCAGAAGCGCTGCAATTCGATTCCAGAAATAAGCTTCCAATGGTCAAGTTCTAAAGCTGTGGGAGGTACAGTGCTGCACCAACAAGAGTAAGTCTTAAATAGAAGAAGAATAAAAGTGCCTCAAACTCTAACAAATTTATTGAAAACGGGTTCCTAAAGACGACTGAGGAAAGTCTAAAGTTCAATAAGTTTAGAGCAACAATAGTCCTGTCAGCTTGACGGGCGAGCCGTACCGCCATTGTCACGAGGTGTCGGGCACCGAATCTCGACAGGGGAAATACGTAAAAAACGAATCAGCCTGTATCTCCAACTAAGGATGTCAATATGAAGAAAAAAAGTATATCAATCTTTTTTCTATGTTTCTTTCATTCAATTTGAAATTGCCAAAGAACTCATTTCTAAATCAGAAAGAATATTTTTTAACAGGGGTCGAAATTAATTACTTCAAGCACACAAATGGTATAGAAAAATAAAGTTAATAATTATTCATAGACTTTTAACAGCTTAAATTGAACTATGACACCATTATAATAAATTTTTGTGAGTCACAGAACAAAAAAACTTTCCATAAACGTAAGAATTTAGTTATTATACTATACTTTAAGGAAAACCACAGATCTAAATTGCATGTCATAAGTATTTTATAGCAAGCAAAATTATTTAACACGTATGATCGTATTTTTTATGGCCATGTTTTGAGGCAACCCTGTAGGGAACCCGGCTATTGTTATTACAAAAACGGTTCTCGGAACCAAGTTCTTCGCGGTTGAAATTATGTATAACGTAAGCGCCTTTGAGCATTTTATAAAGGCTTACTTCTGACACCTCGGATGAAACATGGCGCATAACGAATGCGTATGCGCATCGACGGGATGAGACCATAAAGGTGAACCTCACAGAATGGGATACTAAATTGGTTACACGATTTATATATGGATATTAATAAATTAAATGGTTTAGCTACGTATCTAATTTATATGTATAATTATTTTCAGGTGTGAGAAATAATTATCATATTCTGTGTCTACCTCTAACACTACATACATATTTAGGATACGGTTAGAGATACGTAGAGAAGCTTCATCTTAGTTTCTTTTTACAACATGGCATTATGCAAAGGCTCTTCTATCTTACAGATTTTTACACATACTGAATCGGGTTAGAAAGAACATGACGAGCCGCTAGCCATTTTCTGTTTGAGGATTCTGAATGTTCCTCGTCAACTTCAATAGGGGCGGAAACTAAAACAGTCGCAACGTATTAGTACTCGCGTTTTATGATCGTTAATCGTTAAATATGTCATAAATGGTTATAACGACCAATATATCAGAATGTCACTAAAATTAAGTAGGTAGGTATACCTACTTAACTGTTTCCAGCTAAATATCGATATAATTAACCTAGCCCACATTTACCTAGTATCATCAAAAATTCCATAATCTGAAGCATTAAGTTAATGGAATAATTATTGTAAGAGGTGCCTCAATCAGGGCAAAGGCTAAGCCGTTTTATGGATGTTGGCGCCTCCAAATAAATTGGTATTTAATTAAATCGATTCGATATAAGTTAGAGATTGTATAAAAAATGTATATCTATTTATATATATTTATATCTTTACATAGTATAAAACAAAGTCGCTGTCGCTATATGTGCGTCCCTTTGTATGCTTAAATCTTTAAAACTACGCAACGGATTTTGAAGCGGTTTTTTTAATAGATACAGTGATTCAAGAGGAAGTTTTTAAGCTATTTAACATTACGCTACGACTCTTAGGAATGGGGCAACGCGGGTGAAACCGCGGGCGGGTCGCTAGTCATGTATAAAAAAATTGTGAATGTCTTGAATAGTTTCTTATAAATGTATAACATTTTTTTTCTTTAGAAACATTACTTTAACCCAGAAACGGAAAAAGGCAGAAAAGACATTTGCGCAAGAGATTCATATCATAAGGGTATTTATAAAGGAATAGAAATAAAAGATCATACTTCCTTCAAGCTGCAGTGCAGTTTTAAGCAGAATTAGCCCCATTTTTTTTAAAAGTAAAGTCAGAGCTAGCGCTTTACAGTCTATACTGGCATTAGCATTTTAAAGGTTCAAGGTTATTCTGATTCTGTGAACCAAATTTCGACTTTGAATTTGACCATCACAGAATAACCTAACAACTTTCTTAATAATGGTACAATATATTCTACTCCTTGCCATGGGTAGAATTTAGTCTTAAGTACACTATTTTCAGCTTTGTTTAAGACTTTATAGTATTAATATTATGTATTCAAAACTTCAAACGATAAAAACCTAATAAAGGAGTTCTGCAGAAGCCATTCAATACTGTTTAAATTAAATTGCGTCGTAAATTTTATAATTTTTGATTTACTAATGAGTGATCATGTTATTGCCTCAAAGAAAATCGTTATCAATGTAAAAAAAAATATCTGCATAATAAAAAGCTAAATTTGATAAACTTAATATAATATTGTAAAATTTTCTTAGCCCAAAATGATGCCATGTGGAACTCTCGCCAAATATTTTATAGAAGAGACATTATGACTTTACTGTATTGTATTTGAAAATCGCAAATTACAGACAGTAATTAATGTCCTAATTTTTTTTTATATATGTGATAGGCTTACGCTTGATCGCCAGTTTGCCTGATGTTAAACGATACTGCGATCTACGATGGAGCGCGCTTGCCTAGAAGAAACCGATTCCCTCTGGATTTAAAGACACCCAGATTATAACTACCGGGGAAGACACAATTCATCGGTTCGCATGATAAAAGTGGACTTAAAGCGTTTTGTCCGGGTTTTCGGAATGTCCACCATGAATAAATGTCGCTTCAAAAATAAAATTTAACTGTAAGTACTTAATATAAGCACGACTTGAAACTTTTTCCACTTCTCAAGTAATATTTTATGTTATAGTTATCAAAGGCTTTTTAACCGTTTTGAATGATGGGCAGCTTTTATTCTTCTGTATCAGCCCTATCCTGACTTCGTTTGATGGTCCGTTAAGACCAGTGGTTTAGGATTATTGAAACTTTTAGGCAATTCTCCCAATAACCTCTCGACATGATATTCCGAAATAACAATGACATGACCGCTGTTTCAATAGCTAACAAAATTTGGTGAAACGAATACTGGAAAGGACTAGAAGCAATAACATATATATACACACGCTTTCCTCCCACAGGGGTTGGCAGAAACTACAGACTACCAGATGCTACGATTCTCGCATACCTATTTCTTTTGCTTCTTCCACATTCATACATCTTCTCATACACACGCACCGGTGGCAAGTATTACGCACTTAACCTTTTTGAAGGATCTCGCCAACAAGATCGGCGGCTGCGTCCTGTCCTTCTAGTGCGTCCTATACCGATGCTGCGGTGCTGACATTCACCTTATAAATTCCTTATACCTATTAGTAGAAATAACTACACCATATATTTGTATACAAACAAGCTTCGTAGAATCGTAGTAAAACTTCACTCTTAAAATATTCTTTAGGTTCAGTCGCATCGCATCCCAAAGGACTTCTTCAATGAATTCAAAGAAAGGCGTGAGTTATGATCCGAACTTTAACCCGATAACGTGATCCGGCAAGCAAATTCGTAAAATGTCTAAGTACCTAGGTACCTACATTGAGTGCAGATAGGTACCCTTTTCATGTCGCTGGCAGAGACCTTTTTATCTCATACCTACGGAAAATCGTAGATCAGATAGGCTCGTCCGTCGCCGCCTCGGGAGATGGCAAAGTACCTAGGATCACGTAATGTCTTCCTCATCCCGAACTCTTACAGCACTAGCCTTCTCGTACTTAATATCTGTAGCAACATGGTAAAAACACCCGCCTGGTCGAAGGATCCTCCCTTTGGGTTGAAGGGCCCCATCGCCCTCCCACATATCCTTAAAAGAAAGTTCGGAAGACTACTTCTAAGCTTACTATGCTATGAGTACATACTACCATAGTATATACTTGCTATTTTAATGGACGGACGTCATCACTACAGTTAAATTCCCAGATTATTTGTTAGTGTTTCGACCAGTAGTGGCATCTGTTGGAAACTATATGTAAACTTATATGAGATAGAATTTCTCAAAAAATATTTTGCAGAATTTTTGGAAAAGCAAATTATGTTAGAATAGTTTTGTAGGATTAAATTACAGATACAGCTATACCAATATAACTTTAGAATATTATACAAATCTCCAGCCTATTGACTAAAGCAGGTACAGTAGCAATGATAATAAATAAATGATGGATTAGTGGACCAGTTTAATTGTGGTTCTTCTCATCAATTTCAAGAATATTATTTACAGACTATTGTTTACTTAGATATATATCAAATATAACACTTTCTTCGAATCATTGAGTACACATGAAATAGAGCCTACCCGAATAGAGTTCATTGAACATTATAAACATCTGACTTCTTAGCACCGCTATAGGACGCAATCGTTAAAAAAAATAAGGAAACCCTGTATCAATAATATGTAAATTCTTTCAAATGATGTTTTTACTTACCCATTATATGAAGAATTCACTTATAATTCACTTCCAACAATGTTAAACACAGAAAAACATAGCCACAAACATTACAATTCAGTAGCCATTTTGCTTTTTCATTTTTTTTTATTTTTTTCTACAAAATTATTACCTGTGAGAAAAATACTTACTTAATTTTCAGTATCTTACTTTAAACATATGTGTATAAATAAAGTTATTTATTGAAAACAATAAGACCTATTAATAAAATACATATGTATATACTTTAAATTGTTTGGAATTTGAAAAATTCATACCAGACTATAGTATAGAATAAAGAAGAATATAATGTAATCTATGTCCTATCCGTAAATGTTGCCATAAGCTCAATTGTTTTTCTTTTCCTGTCAACAGCTGTCAAATAGGTTGGGCTTTGTGTGTTACAAAAATAATTTATTAAAAATCTATCTCAATCTTGCTAGAAGTCCAAGAAATTTGAACAAAACATAGTGATATCAATAGTGGAAGACGTGTTACTTATAATTTCTTTAATATTTCAGCTCCAAAATGGTACAGCGGCTTACGTTCAGACGACGTTTGTCGTACAATACAAAATCAAACCAAAGGAGAATGTGAGTATTTTAATAAATATGTATTAACACATTTAGTATTAGCATTTTAAATTCACCTAGTCCTGTAGGAAGCGTTACATGGATATATAAAAAGATGTTATTTTAACTACTTACAATCGAGTCTTATTTACAAAGTTAACCTCAAATATTTACTGAGTAGTAAGCTCTATTCACACTTCTAATAAACCGGCTTACTATGAACTTAAATTATTCAGGGGTTTATAAATTAGATGAAGGTGCAAAATATAGTCGCCCAGACAACCCTATGACCAAATATATCATTAGAATAAGAATATCGATAAAATTAAATAGCTGATTTAGACACAGTCGCCTTAGGGCCGGTGCAATGATGGTGTTATGCCCTAGAATAACAATTTATCAGTGTAATATCCATTCCAAACTAATAATTATAACCTTCATAGTTACTAATATTTCATGATAAAGGAATAGTGGCATAGTCTTATCTATGTTACTTCTATTAAAATAAGAAAAAATTGATGTAAAATTTTATTATCCTGGGGTCAATTTCACAGCCTATGATAGTATATCATATAATAATTCTTCTAATGATTAAAATCAATAGGATACCATTCCATTCAAACAACAAAAAAAAAACAACCATTGGTCAAGAGCATACAAACCTTTAACCACACTAGTGTTGTTGACTATAGCCTAACATGTCTCTGAGACAATATGCGTGGTAGCACTGAGACACTGATTGTGTCAATTAAAACATAATACGAACATTCATTCAGTATTCTTTTGGGTGATCAAAATAGACTGATTGTGGTCTCAGTGATGCCTCAAGCAATTATTTAAAAAATGCTTAAAGTATGTGCTTAATTGTCTTGTACCCTTATGGACGTTGCTGAATTAATGATTGATGACTGAACTTTGGAAACCATTAAAAAGATACATCATTATCTGAATAGCTAATTATTTATTATCATATAAGTTGTAGCCTATTATTATTCTAAAAAGTTAATTTCTCTTAAAGTGACGCTATGTATCACTTTGACTTGGTTAGGTTTGAATGTTATTGATGCATCCAGGATCATTCTAGATGCTGCAAGGCTAACATGCATGCCACAATACAATATTGTTATCATTATATTATCTCTTCTCCAGTGACAGTGTTCGTATGCAAACACCTCGTTATGTCACAGGTGCAGTACCTACATAGATAAATTTGGTATGAAATAGGCAATAACAAAATTAATTTTGCAGTAGAGCTGATGAGACATAAATATATTTAAATAAACAAAGTTTGAGGAGTTCCTTTTACTAGTTCTCATTATTAGTGATAAAACAAGGCTAACATAATGATATCATTCTATAACCCAATATTTTATCAAATTTCAGAGTAAGAACTCCGGGTGGACGTCTTGTCTATCAGTATGTTAAGAAGCCCAAGAAGATCCCAAGATGTGGCCAGTGCAAGAGCAAACTACGCGGTATCCAGCCTGCCAGGCCCGCCGAACGCTCCCGCCTTTGCTACCGCAAGAAGACCGTCAAACGCGTTTACGGAGGTGTTCTTTGCCACAAGTGTGTCAAGCAGCGCATCGTCAGAGCTTTCCTCATTGAGGAACAGAAGATCGTCAAGGTCCTCAAAGCACAACAGGCGAGCGTAAAGAGTGGCAAAAAAGTAACCAAGTAAATGTTAGGTTAAAAATATAATGGAAAAATCAATTCTCTTGTTTTATTTCAAAATTCTATTTCCGAGTTAATTTCGTAGTTTATTAACGTACCAGAGTAGTACAGTACGCGCGACATAAGTTGGCCGGATTGAAGTTAGCTGTTTGGTTGCGCAGTACACAATTTTTAACGTAAACAATCCACTGCGCATTAAAACGGCGAACTTCACTCGGCCAACTTATGCCGCGCGTACTGTAAGTTCATGCACTCAGACCTATTAGTCCTATTACGCACTGTCGGCTGGTCGCCGGCGACACTGACTGTCGACGGCAACCAAAGTCAAAGAAGTATTTATATATATTTACCAAAACTAGGCAAGCGACCGGCGACCAAATGCGTAACACCTAGTTTAAATTATAGAAAACTACAGTCGCCGGCGACTGGTCAACAGTGCACAATGGCTCTTAACCTAAAGTATTCATTACTAATTTGACCAAAAAGGACTGGCGCGGTTTAAAAGAAACTAACTCGTGTTCAGAAAATCGGAACTAATAATAGGGTTCCATCCATATCCGAAGGATCCAAACGGAACCCTATTGCTATCACGTGTCGAAAATTTTTGATTTGAAGAATTTCTTTTATAATGAAATAATGTGTTTTATGCGTAGGGGAAATTATAAAAGATTTGTCACTACTACTCCGTCTCGGATGTACGCAAGAACCCTAAATAGATATAAGATGTGTCAACTCGGTTTGGCAAACCGGGTCAAACCGGGTTGAGTGTAACTCGAGTCAAACCGGGTTAACATCTGTCCATTCGGTTTAGGTTTGTAACCGCTGACGCGGACGAGACGGTGCGACGTCCGCGCGATGCTACATATCGTACGACGGTTTGACGCGAAGCCCCGGGCCCGAACGATAACCGAATTGCACCCTACGAAGTCTTCGACGCCGAGTCGCCGACTAACGACTTGTTCTTTGCGCGCGATGTTATTTTGACAATTTAATATTTTTCTAAAATTTAACAGTTTTAAAAATTAAAAGAAAGCAGAACTCGTGTGTTATAAGTCACTCACTACTATTTTTGCAAGTGATTAATAAAAAAAGACGTTAAGCAATTAAATTGTACTTTTTGATACAAATTGTTTTTTTTTATTGTCTTTTAAATGTTTATTTACATACAAAGATAGGTGAGTAGATTAAACTGGAGTCATGCATTAGTTGAAGTGTAGACAGTTGTTGATCTTATTTTTATTTTATACTAAAAAGTCCAAAATGAAAATCTAAATTCCTCAAACCGAAGCGAACGTTTCGGTTACCTACGCTAATGCAAATATACGCAAGCGACTTTTCGAACCGAATCGGGATCTTCACAAGTTACCTACCCGCAGCACGCGGTCGTTTCGGTTTGGATAAACCGGGTTGCAACCCGGGTTGAGTCCAATTTTGATTCGGTTAGAAAAATTTACGGTTTGGCCCATCGCTAATAAGATTCTTGTCTGTACGGTACGATCATCTCAACCTTGTCACTTTCTTCTAAATCTAAAATACATGACTGCTTGTTACAGTCCGACAGAGTTGGCAACACTTACACCTGCTAAGGTGGCGGCTGAGGAACAGAGAATTATCCACTAGAGATGGGCTTAAACGTTAAAAAAAAAATAACACTGCTAAATGCTAATGCTAATAATATTTAACACTTACATTTTTAATATAGCAAAGCTATATTTAGCAGTTGCTAAATTTCAACACATAGAGATTGTTAACATCATTAAGTTAGAGCCCTAAAACGTAAACACTTACATTTAATAGCTATTTTTAGCAACTACTAAGTTTCGACACAAACAGCCCTAAAACGTAAATATAGTTCGTAACGAAGCGAAGATCGTACGAACAAAATACTTAATTAAACTTAAGAAGATCAGTCTTTATTTAAGGCGGATCGTTCACCTGAGCCCGCCAAATTTAAATTTCGAGTGGTTTTTCGCAGGTTTTTAACATAATGATCTAATCAATAAATCTGTTGAATCTGTCAGACTGAACACAAAATTAACAGTTGCTAAATGTTAAGTACTTATTGAAAAAATGCAATTGAAACGGAACATCATAGTGTTTTTCTTTCATTTTTGCTAGGTATGTTTTGTTCATAGTATAAAGCGAGACAAACATAGATCTGTCCGTTCAGTCTGTTGCTTATTGTGTGTCTGTCTGAGAAAGAAAAAATCAACTGCACGGCCCGCGCGCGTCTTCTGCCACGGATAGCCTGTTTCAACTTTCATTCATTATTTTTATTTTGTGACTGCTAAATTTAACAGCTATCTTAGAAATTAATTACCTGTTAATTAATTTCTAATGTTGACACTAAAAAAATTTAGCACTGTTAATTTAGCAGCTTATTAAATTTAGACCCATCTCTATTATCCACTTCTTTCCCGATCCGCAGTAGACGCACCGGTCGCAGACAGACCTCTGGCCTATATGAGCTTTGGCCTGTGGGTGGTTGACTTGGGGAGTCCGATGCCCGACCAGACAATGGCCCCAGTAGGTGGCGCGCGTGTTCGGTAAGCATGCTCTAAGTGGGATGCGAGGTGAAGCCTCGGCCTTTGAATGGATCCAGCGAACACTGGATCACAGCCTGTCATGATCGTGGCGAATGTCATGCACGGTTTTTAGTCGGTACGAGTCCGACATACCCTGCCGCCTCCCCGGGTGGCAGACGATCCATGAAGATTTTACGTACAACACAAAAAAGCGTTTGTAATACTAAACCGGGTTTTTGGGTTTAAACAAACAAACAACAAAGTGTGACCAGCTTTTATTTTGATCCCAGACTCTTTTTATAGTTTGCGTGGGAGCTATTTTTTTAACATAACTTACCATCATGCCTGTATTCCCTGAAGAGTTAGGCAGAGGCGTACCCACAGTTCGCCAGTATGTTTAGGTCCCATGTAATAAGCAAGCTTATTGCCATTAACTGGGCACAAATCCAGACTCCAAGCTGCTACTGAGAATTTTATAGAAAAACCCAATAACACTGCTCGACTTGGGGTTTGAACCCAGGACCTCTAGCGTAGCAGTCGCGCTTGGGACCACTAGACTAATAACTTTTTATCTTATGTATATGCTCATTTGTGTTGTGATGTTCGTTTAACCAATTTAAGAACCCTGTCGCTCAAGTAGGTAGATCGCAGTGTCGCTTAACATCAGGCAAGCTGGCGATCAAGCGTAAGCGTAAAAGGCGACCAGTGGCCATTCAGAATTTTTCATCGCCGATTTTCATCCCGAGTAGGCGCCAAATCGACTACGTTGGCAACACATAGAGGTACCAAACTGAAACGTAAAACCTCAGAGGAATCTGTCTTTGGAGTTTAGGCGGGAAAATATAAAGTGCACTTTGTCGGTTTTAAAATATTTGCGAAGTTTAATTTTTAAATATAGTGGATAGTTAACCATGTGTTCGTGAACGTGTGCGAGTGTAGGCAAATGATATAAAATTGAAAATCGTGACTTTTGTGTTCACTCACTCCTTTTTTTTTAAGGGATTTTATGATCTGGTAACTTAGACCTTTAGGTCATTCCCTCACTCCTAATCTCCATCGAAGGCTTAGAGTGAAGTTTCCACTGTTATAATGGGGATATAGTGATGTGTTATAAACTACAAAAAAGACATGACATGAAGGTCTAAGTTACCAGGTCATAAAATTCTTAAAAAAAAAAGATCCGTGATTCAACTCACGGATTCAATCAACAATGATACAACAATCAATGCCAAAATTGTCAAACCAAGAGGGTTTGTGTAATCCATTACTAATAATCATAATATTGTGTAATAAATTACCTTTTTATCAGGGACATAATTAAGATATAATCATTAACTGTAAGATCTGTGATATATAAATTTAATATATTTGAACAAAATGTCGAACCCCTGGAAGAAAATTGCTGCTCCTGCAGAAGTACAAGATTTGTCTGACATTATGTCCGAGGAGTTCGCACGAGGTCTTCAAGTGAAAGAGGAAATAAAGTTCGCTGAACAGTTGTCTGACCAGCATGTTAGTACATCTAACGATATACCACCCGAATTGTTGCAAGAAATCGAACAATCAAATGTCAAGGAATATTGCGATTCGGATGCAATTATTGCAAAGGTGTTGCAATGTCAATTCGACCGAGAGTATGATGACGAACTCAAGGCAGTGGAGAAAAAACGCAATGGAGATGCTAAAGTATCAGTTTCATATGATAACTATTTCAATGTACCTAAGTATTTGATTTACGATTCAGATTCTGATGAAGATGATACAGAAAAGAAAGATTGGGATCGCTTTGAGACTAATGAGAAAGAGTTTGCTAGTCTGCCTAAACGGGGGTATGTTATGAAAGATGGAGAGATGGTCACTAAACATGACAGTGTGATCAATGGTAGGAGGAATGCCTGCCGTGTCATGGCCTTCCCACCAGAGGTGTGCACTGGAGATGGCGCTGGGTTTGACATGAAGCTTTCCAACTCTGTGTTCAACCATTTGAAAGAACAAACAAGGCATCACCAGTCCCGTAAACACAAAATGTTGGACCGCAAAGAAAGCCATGCCACTGCAGAAATGGGTCTTGATGAGCCTACTAGGCTTATTTTGTTCAAGCTTATTAACAATGAATTGTTAGAAGATATCAATGGAATAATTTCAACTGGTAAGGAATCAGTTGTGTTACATGCTAATGGGAACACCAAGTTCCCAGACTTGACAGTTCCTAAAGAATGTGCAATCAAAGTATTTAAGACTACACTCAATGAGTTTAAAACTCGTGATAAATATATTGAAGCTGATTACCGTTTCAAGGATCGGTTTTCTAAACAAAACCCACGCAAGATTGTCCATATGTGGGCTGAAAAAGAGATGCATAACATGATTCGTATGAAGAAGATTGGGTTGAATTGTCCTGATATGGTTTGTTTGAAGAAGCACATTTTGGTGATGTCTTTCATTGGGAAAGACAATAAGCCTGCTCCAAAGTTAAGGGAAGTTATATTGAAGCCTGAGAAATGGCAGAGTGTATATAATGAGGTGGTGGAGGCTGTCCACAAGCTGTACAACACTGGGCACATGATTCATGCTGATCTGTCTGAATACAACATTCTTTGGTGGGACAACAAGTGTTGGTTTATTGATGTGTCCCAGTCCGTCCAGCCTGATCATCCTAATGGTCTTCAATTCCTGCTGAGAGATTGCCGCAACATTGCTAATGTAAGTAGTTTTTATGAAAAAAAAAAAGCAAATGGCTCCTGGATTGTTCCAGTATCCTAGAATACAAATACACAATCAGATGTAAATACAGGACCCAATAACTAATCACTGCCATTTATTTATTGATTATAATGAGTTGGTCACATTTATTACATCAGTACTTAGGATGTTTTGTCCTTATAAAGCTTTATAACAAATATTGAGCAATAATACCTACAAACATAAAGTCTTACCTGTTTATTTACTTCTTATTTCAGTTCTTTGAAAAGAAGGGTGTTGTTGACATGAAATCTGGTGAAGAGTTGTTCACATCCATCACTGGCTTTGATGAAATTGATGTGAATCTGCTGGAAGGTGTTCACACCACCTATAACTCTTTGTCATCCCGCTTTGAGATTGCACCAGATGATAACAGGAATGTCAGCTACCCATTTGAGTACTGCTGGCAAAAAACGAATGAGGGAAAAGCCAAGAGTGATAAGAGTGCTGATGAAGATGGTGATGTTGAGGAAGATGAATTTGAGGAGATGTGGACTCATTCCATCCAAAACAAGTCTTTGGATACAGCTGCTGACTTTGGCAATGAGGTCAAGGCCAAAGCGGGGGGCTCTAGAGAGAAAGTCATCCACATTCATGAAGAAAATTTTGCTGAAGAGTTAAATGTTGTGTTACCTAAGCAGGACAATATAAGTAGTACTGACAAAAAGTCTTAAAATAATTGTGTTGTCAATGGTCAAGGAAGCACACAAAAATATTTTTATGTGTATAAACAAAAAAGACAAAAAAAAATGTAATGAAGTATACATTTGTATAACAATATGCATAGCATTATTTTAAAAACCGTCCCTCAAGGTTTGAAGCAATAAAATTGAGTGGTAAACAGGTTCATTTTATTTTATTACATAGTAACAAATTATTGGATTAAATTCTCATACCATCATGTCTGTATTCCCCAAAGGATTAGGCAAAGGCGTACGAATGTACACCCACAGTTCGCCTGTATGTTTAAGGGGCTATGTAATTCCATATAATAGGGGGCGAGCCTATTGCCATTAACCAGGCACAAATCCAGACTCCGAGCTGCTACTAAGAATTTCTTAGAAAAACCCAATAACATTGCTCGACCTGGGGATCAAACCCAGGACCTCTAGCGTAGCAGTCGCACTTGGGACTACTAGACTATTGAGGCAGTTATGAATTTTATTGTGATTAAATTCTCATTTACAAATCATCAATGAATGTACTTTGTGTAAAAAAAATTGGGGCAAAACCCCAACAACTCAAAAGTACCGATATGAAAACAATATACAGTAGTCTCACTAATCCGGCACTATTAAAAACTAGGTGGTGCCGGATTATTGGAATGTTCGGATTACTGGATTTACTACTGGTCTTTACTTGACATTTTCACTATTTTCACTTTAAAACAGTAGCAAAAGATAAACTGGAATGTGTGCAGAGCGGTAAATATGTACGTGCTATTGTGATAGGTTTTGAGGGCGCAAGCACAGAGCGGGAGTAAGGAGAAGCGCGGATGGAGGGTGCCGGATTATTGGACGTGGCGTATTGAAGTGCCGGATTAGTGAGATTCTACTGTAATTTTAACACCACCTAATAATTAGGCCTTTAATGTATCAGAGGCAGGATAAACAATTTACAATAAAAATAAAATGTTGTACTTATGTACCACATAGACATAACAGATCACTATTATTTTATAAACAATCATCATAATCCACACATATTATTCTCTTATTTTTAACACTGAGTGAAGATAATTTCAGATCTTGACGAAGTTAATCTGCTTTATCAAAATTTACCATTGCAAGACAACTTGGTAAAGTCGTCCTTGATACTGATTGCACAATGTGGTGAGACATTGATAAAGAATGCCTGCAATAGTAGACTTCTAAAAATCAATAAAGAAAATACATTAAATTTGTCTATAAGCTCTAGCTTCTCTCCTCAGATATCAATTTGTGTAATAGTTCAACTTGCTGCATCGTTAGGAACTGCTTGGTGTCAGCAGTCACACTGACGAGGGCGTGTTTGTCGCCTGTGGTGTGGCAGATTACTATCGACTGAAGCTTCAGCCGCAGGTCTGTGTTCAGGGGAATTACTGAAAAATGAAAATAAGTCATTAGCCAACCTGTCAATTAGCACTGAGAGGGTATTATTAATTCTACTCTCATTATCATCATCCATAGCCTGGATATTGGCCCCCCAACATTTTTTTTACAGTCATCTCTAATAAAAGTCTTACCATCACAGTCATTGTCATTCATCAAGTCAATGAAGAGTTGTTTCAATGATGGAGGTTTACTTTGTTCTGGTGGCTGTACAAGAAGTGTCAGCAGTATTCTGCTTACCTGCACTCTGAAAACAGGATAATGATTTAGTAAATCATCAGCAATTACAGTATACCCATCCAGATCCTAGTGGGGAAGTAGAAAACACGACATTGACACAGGTATTCTCTGGACATTAATGTTTCAGGAAGTACCTAATGCATAAGCCATGAGTCAACACATAGTGATGACTGTCCTGGAGACATGGTGCAGCATGCGCTAAAGGTATTGCTCGGCTGGAACAGTGACATGATTGATCTAGTAGTAGTGGCAGTGGGTGGTGACCTCACGCTTCCGGCCGTCATTATAGTCTAGAGGCGGGAATAAGAGCGTGTGTAAAGCCACCCGACCAGCAAAATTGCCCTAGTTGTCAGCTCCACACATCACACAACAGCCAAACAATGGGGACTTTAGAAGGAAGACTTGCGAGATTTCCTTCCATTGTTGGGTTTTACCTTAAAAATGCATACATACATACACTCACGACAGGGGTAGGCAGAAACTATAGACTGCCACTCGCTACGATTCTTGCATACTTCTTTTGCTTCTACCTTAAAAATATGAAAGATAATAACCAGACTCACTCTGCAAGAACATCTTCAGGTATGTTCATGTTGGAATCAATTAAGTTGTTAGCTATTTCTAAAGCCACATCAAGTTGACCTGAAATAGAAGTGGTATTATACAAAATAGAGAAGGTAAGATGATGAGCTGGATTCTTTTAAATAAAACTGGTCCCTAACAGCAATCCACAGAGAGTGGGGAGGCCTTTGCTCTGCAGTGGAACACTACTAATAATAATATTAATAAACATAACATACTGTTACAAGCTGGGGTTCAGGATAAATTTAACTAACACCAATTTCACCGAAACAACAAATACTTTAATTAACTTGACAAACACACAACAGAAATTACTGAGAAAGTCACTACACTATCACTTGTCGCACTATAATGTCACACTTAACTTCGTTTGATAATGTCCACTGGACACGGTGAAGTGAATATCTGTAGCCTTAGCACGAACAACTTGCGAAAAAGTATTCGTATCGTCATGGAGACCGGACGGAGTGTGTCCAGAACTAAACTGCACTAGCCGACCCTCATGACCAGTATTTATAGGAGTCACGAAGATTCTAGAATCGAACAATCTTGATTGGTCCACAAAATAGAGTAGGTCCTTGAACGTCTATTATTGTTTCCGGTTATTGACTTTGAACCCGGCCTTGAACTATTATTATTATGTTTTACGTGTTATGTTCTACGTGCTTCTACAACTTATCTAGAATCTTCGTAACCCATCTCCGTCCATCTAATAGTTACTCGGCGTAACAATACCATCACCCCTGTATTCCCTGAAGGGTTAGGCAGAGGTGTACTATAGACCCACAGTTCGCCGGTATGTTTAGGTCCCATGTAATCGGGGGCAAGCCTATTGCCATTAACTGGGCACAAATCTAGACTCCAAGCTGCTACTGAGAATTTCATAGAAAAACCCATAACACTTTGCTTGACTTGGGGATCGAACCCAGGACCTCTAGTGTAGCAGAAGAAAGATTTAAAATCACTGCTTCCGCAGCAACTCACAAAGTATTTGAGGTATAATTATAGGAAATAGCAGTGTCCCTTACTCTCCCAATAACAACACACTAATTGTTCAGTTAGGCAAAAGAAAAGTAGGGAGGTGCTTAAGATTTCATTTGGATCATTGTTTATCCTTCTTTTTTTGAAGAAGTTAACCAATTAAGCTGTTACCAAAAGACTTTAAATTTTACTTTTGTTCATTATTGTGGTATATAACTGAAACCATACAAACCACAGTCAATCCTCAAATTGAGAAGATTCTTCAAACAGATAGTCTTCATAGTACTCTCAGTGACATTGGCTAATGCTTGCTCATAGTATGATGCGGCTTCTATGTTGTGATTCAGCTCTACCAGGTCACTGGCTAACTCCATCCATATGGCTGTTCGTATAGATGACTTTTCTGGATATTTGTTCAAGGCTTGAATGTAACTACCTATTGCTGCCTTAAACAGTCAAAATAAAAGAATAAAAATATTACCTTATTTGCAGCTATTTGATGTCAAATAATGGTCAGAGTCGCCTTAGGGGCGGAGCAGCACATAAGAATAGCATACCTCTAAATTCTCTCTATCTGCACTGTAAAATTTGAGAGATTTGAGTTTCTTCTCAGCCTTCATAAATTGTCTCGCTGCAGCCAAGAAATGCTCTGCCTCGCCAAGAAAGTGGCCTACGGAGGCTTCACACTTAGCCGCACCGACGTAGGCGTGCCCAGCAAACGCAGGCTGGTCAGAGTGCTCACACTGTATGGCCAGGGCTATGAACTCGTTCGTCGCTTCTGACACATTTGGCCTTCGCATAAATCTCCTGTACAATTAGGTAATTACATTATTTCAAGAAGCTTTGGTTTTAATATGAAAATGAGTTATGCTTGACTAAACGCACTTTTTCATCTTGGTGTTGATATTCATGTATTGCTCGTTGAAGCTAGAGCTGAGGTCGGTAGACATTGTTGCTGGAAATATATCGAGATCACCACCTAAGATAACGGGAGCGACCACGATAATTTTTAAAAATCTTTAAATTAAAATTTACAAAAATATACCTATTAAACAGTCGATAAATATTGACTTTCTGACAACTGACGGACGTGACGTGCCGAACAAAACAATCTGAATTATTATTAGAATGATTAATAAAAAAAGCAAGTTCAGCATTAAAGAATAAGGTTTAAATTAAAATATTTGTAAACGTTGACTATATGTCAACTGACACTGACAAGTTATTAATAAATTCGTTTCGATATTCCGTTCGCAGAGTGTTACTCATTATTGGAATGGTTAACTCATGAGTAATTCATTACATATCTCATTAAATTAATTGAGACGAGAAACATTGAATTACTGAATATTATAAATTCGATTTAAAATTAAACTGTGAATATTGTACCAATATTATTTTGATTATTCACTCATCTCGCCCCTATTACATGGGATGGGACCTAAACATAGTAACATACCGGCGAACTGTGGGTGTATATTAATACGCCTCTACTTAACCCTTTGGGGAATACAGGTATGATGGTATGTTAAGATATTCACTCAACATTGAAAAAGCTATCTGTTTAATACATTTGATTTTTGTTTGATTCACATATAACCTTTTATTACTATACTCTTTGCATATAACAAAACGTAATCATAGAATGTCAAAAATGCTTTGACGTGTCGTGTAAGGTTGATTAATTTTTGTGAGTTTTCGTATTTTAACAATGATTTCGTATTAAATAAGTTTTAGCTGTGTTCTAATTATAAATTAAAAATTGCGAAAATGGATTTTCTAAAGAGCGGTCTGAAGACCGTTCTCGGGGCTCCCGAACCTGGTCACCAACCTTCGGGAGCGGAGATCGTAAGTATTCCAATATTTACTTTCCAGAATTAAAATATTAGCTGACCTATTTATAGTTAGCAATGTGGAGTCGTTTATATCTATAATTTCAGCGTGGGCGTGTCCAATGTCTCGCTAATTAAAACAATATTTAAAGAATTTGACAGCAGAACATCATTACAGCACTCGTGGACTGATACTCATTTTATTTAGATGATTATAATTTTTTAAATTATTTGATATAAATAATACCATATTTCCGTCAGGTATACTATCGTACCCTTACTTATGCCTCTTCTATATTCAAATACATGGCCAGTATGGGTCCTGTGTTCAAGTATCATAATTTTCAATATTCTATGAATTCCATTCCCCATCTCCATTCTACAAATGAGGCCTATCATTCCTCATTGTACTTATCATCTCACTGATGGCTCATGTTTAGACAAAATAAAATTCGCCAATAAATTATCCAAGATATGAAAAAATGCATAAAGAAGGCACCATAAGGTAAAATCATTTATGTGTTATCTTATTGAAAATTAAATACCAAACCTACATAATGTAATAGTTCTATCCAGATCTGCTCAGCCATTCTGGTGTGAAACAGTTACAAACATCCATACTCCCAAACTTTCATGTTTATAATAAGGATTTACTATTTTCTATGCTATAATGCATACAGTTGTTGTTATTTTTTATAAAATTAAATACCCATAGCAGAATGATTATTAGATACATTTTTTTTTAGTTAATGCAAGTATTAACGAGTTGTTGTATTTCATTTAGGTATTCCACAATATATAAATGTATGAGCAATGACTTGACTTGGAATGACTCAGTAATTTTAAAATATAATTGACTTTATTAGCACATACTTACTGAAAAACAAACAAATATGGAACTAAGTTAGCAAACATTTAGGCAGGATGTAATTCTTGTAACAATATTGAAACATTGAATACTTGAAACATTAATAAAGTCTAGTCTTGAATTATTCTCAATGTGCTAAACATCAAGGCTAACAAGAGTTTGATCTAGGTATGTTATATGTATGTGAAGTACTATGCTAGTTGGAAAATACTCAGACTAAATAATTATATTATTTTTATAAATTATCTAGAAGTGTATAAGAAACATAATAAATTCAGTGATGGATGAGTTATGGTGTCTGAAATGAAAATTGAGAACAAGCTTTTAGTTAATATTCTCCAATATAAGATTTAGGAAACAATAAGTGTCAATACAAAGAATAAAGATTTCTTTTTCTCGAACTTCACTGTTTTATTTCAATAACTCACCATGGTGTTTACATATAGGTGGAGCGTCTAGTAGATAGAGTAAACAACTCGACGCTGCTAGAGGACCGACGGGACGCGTGTCGCGCGCTCAAAGCGATGTCGCGCACATACCGCGTCGAGGTCGGCGCACAGGGCATGGATACACTCAAACAAGTAAGATTTCCATGTGTAAACCTATACCACAAGTCATTTTGTAATAAATTATGTGTAACTAAATTGCTTCAACAATAAAATAATATTAAGTTGCCCATTGTTGAAATATTTGAAAATATAAAACAAAAATGTTTTAATATTCGAAAGACAAAGGCATGAATGAACTAGCAAACCAAAGATTGTTTATTTAAACTTCACTTGATATCCAAAAACCGAATTTCATTGGATTATATCAATATCTTTTTGTTTTTTTTTTCATTTTTGTTATTTTAGTGAAGGAAATATTCGACCGCGGGCAGCGTTCGTCTGGTGTATTCAGAAAACACAGGTTCGAATCCTGCCCACGGTCGAATTTGTCCTTCACTAAAATAACATTATATCAATAGTTTCTTAATTTAACAAATAAATTGTTGTGTTCACCAGGTGTTAGAACTGGACCGAGCTGACAACGAGACAATAAACTATGCCTTAGACACGCTAAACAACGTCATGTCGCCCACACAGTTCGAGGAGGAGGAGAACAACCCTCGCGTGCCCATGAACATCGGGGAACAGTTCACCGAAATGTTCATCAAAGACCATCACAACATACAACTAGTGCTAGACCTCCTAGACGAATACGACTTTAGAGTAAGACTGTCTGCCGTACAACTCCTCACTTCACTACTAACAAACAGACCAAAAGATATTCAAGAAATAATTCTAGTTAAGCCAATGGGAGTATCCAAAATGATGGATCTGCTGGGCGACACGCGAGAAGTGATCCGAAATGAAACTTTGTTACTACTCATAAAACTAACCAAAGGAAATGCTAATATACAAAAAATTGTTGCATTCGAAAATGCTTTTGATAGACTCTTCGAAATTGTGTCGACTGAAGGTTACTCTGACGGGGGAATAATTGTAGAAGACTGTTTATTACTTATGTTGAATTTGTTGAAAAACAATAGCAGTAACATCAACTTCTTTAAAGAAGGGAGCTATATTCAGAAGATGCTGCCCATGTTTAACACTCCCGATGAGTCTGAAGAAGCAGGCTGGTCACCGCAGAAAGTGTCCAACGTCCACTGCATGCTGCTAATAGTAAGAACTCTAGTTTCACCAAGCAACTCCGCCCAAATAATATCCAGCTGCCAAAAAATTATGAAGAGTGTTGGTTTATTGGATGCCCTTTGTAATATTTTGATGTCGAGTGGAGTCCCGGCGGATATCCTGACGGAGACCATCAATACCGTGGGCGAGTCGGTGCGAGGAGAGGTGACCAACCAGGAGTTCCTGGGTAACGTGATGGCGCCCTCGAATCCGCCGCGGCCGGCCATCGTAGTGCTGCTCATGTCTATGGTTAACGAGAAGCAACCGTTCTCGTTACGGTGAGTGTCTGTTCTATTTAGGGCCGATTTTCCCATTGCCAGATAACTTTATCGGTGGAATAAATTCGTCAGTTTTTCTATACAAAATCTGTCAAACGTCAAATTTTATTATTCAGCTATGTAATCTGGCAATGGAAAAATCGGCTCTTAGGTTAATAACAACATACTTAAAGTAAAAAATTGTAAATTACTCCTATTTGTGGGTGCACGCGTTTACAAACACAAATTACAAATGCGCAAACACCAAGATAATTTTACCTGAAGGCTGTACAAATATTTGTTTCGTGCGGGAATTCAACCTGCTATCCTAACCGCTGACCATTACATGTGTAATAATTATTATAAAATAATGATATGATTGTAAAATAATAACGATATCAAACGATAATCATAACAAAATTTATTTTTTGCCAGATGTGCAGTCTTGTACTGCTTCCAATGTTACCTATACCACAATGAAGTGAGTCAGGCGGGTCTAGTGCAGACTCTCCTGCCATCATCTTCGGACATGTCGAGCCTGACCAGTGGGCAGCTGCTGTGTGGAGGCCTATTCTCCTCGGACGTGCTGTCCAACTGGTTCTCCGCCGTGGCGCTGATGCACGGGCTCATCGAGAACCCTGTGCAGAAGGAACAGCTGCTGAGGGTGTTGCTAGCAACCAATATTGGAAGTTCGCCGGTCTCGTTGCTACATCAGTGCACATTGTTGCTGCAACAAACTACTAAGTTGAAATCTAAGGTGTGTGTAATTCAAATCAAAAGTCAAGTGTTGTAAGCACGACTGCTACACTAAAGGTCCGATGACATGTGTGCTGGGACATAATTTTATCGTGGTAATATCTCGTCTCCAGCATCGGCACGAAGGATTGCAACACCAGGGGTATCACTCGCGCCTTACCTACCCTGTAAATTAAGGAGCAATAGTTGGGCTGGCAGCATAGGAGACATGCTGCCATGCATGACAACGGCGGTAACAAAACACAACCGGTCCCCCCAATGGAAGACCTTGACTCTAGCGACCTTGCTCACCTTTAGGAACACAACATAATACGGAGTTATGTTAATTGGCTACGTTTTTTTGTAAGGTGGAGGTACTTCCCCAGTCGGGCAGCTCCAATTGTGAGTGGAATTATACAATTCCACCATGCCTTCAAAATTAGCTATTTCAATTTTATCAGAATGATCGTGTAATGGAGCAGACAACGCAAAGTTTAAACAGTCAAAGTCAAAATTATTTATTTCAATTAGACCATTAAAAAGGTACTTTTGAAAAGTCAAACTAATTGCACGGTTCCAAAAAGTGGGTCTTATGGAGAAGAGCTGGCAAGAAACTCCATAGATACTTTAAAAAACATGATTACAATATTAATCTTTACAACTTTGTTTTAAATAGTTTGACAATTATGCAGATGTCAGCACCTCTGATTTTTCCTACGACATCCAATCAAAATGTGCTATATTGACATTAGGAATCATGTTATTAGTTCCTCATCCATGACACTAAATGACAACAAGTTTCTTAGACAAAACTATAAACATTCAACAATTCTGAAGTCTTTAAGAAGAATTTATACAATAAAGTAGCAAACTTGGGGCCCGGCCCTCGTCAGCAGAACGTGAAGCTAATGTATAGTGTGTCCCGTATGCTATGTAGGTGGGGCTGCTGATGCTGCTGTCGCAGTGGATGAGCTACTGTCCGGGCGCGGTGGGCGCGTTCCTGCGCGCGCCGGGCGGCGTGGGCTGGCTGGTCGCGCAGACCTGCGCCTCCGAGCACGACGACAACGAGTACCTGCTGCAGGGACTCTCCGCCTTCCTCCTCGCCATCTGCATACACTTCAACGACGACTCTGTTGACAATTACTCTAAGGTGAGCTGAACTTTGCACCAGCATAGAAAGGCTACGATTGCCATTTGTGATCAAGGATGGTTCCACCCTTTGAGTTAGGGGGGGTCATAAACTTTAGGTCCAGACACGACTGTTTGTCTGACAACGGTTGACTTAAATTATGACAATCCCCTAGATCCGATATCTCATAGAGAAATTTGACATCACACGTGGTCTCGATGTGCTTAACCGGAAGGTTGCAGGTTCGAAACTTAGCTGAGACCAAGGTTTTCTTTCACCAAAGTTTTCTTTGACATATACAAACTGGGTGAATGTTGATTGACGAAACGAGTACCTATATATGGCGAGTACGGATGGAAGATTTGGAAGGGGCCGAACCTCTGCGAACGTACCACAACCAAATTGCGAACGTTCTCAATAAAGGTCAGGTTAAGATACCGTAAACCGACGAGCATGCATGAGATTTATGAAAGTAGGTGAAGCGAAAGTGGTGTGCCAGGATCGTAACAAGTGGAAATCTATAGTCTCTGCCTACCCCAATGTGACAGGCACTTTCGATTTTCCCACAACTTATTAATCCACACTACAAGTCCTGGTGTGAATGGCTGCAGGAGTCTCTACGGCAGCTGCTGACAAAGCGCATCGGCATGGAGGTGTTCACGTCGAAGCTGAGCGAGGTGAGCCGGCACGAGCTGTACAACAAGGCCGCCAAGCACCCGCAGCTCCGCGCCAAGCTCGCCGCTGAAGTTCTCATAGACTACGAGTTCTGCCGTCTCTTCAAGGTGCTGGAGAGTAAGTTATACTTCTACATTTTTTATTTATTTATTTTAAAAAGCCTCCCTCCTACCTAGCACATTACTAGTATTCTTCTTAACTAAGGCTACCGCCGCCGCCGCGTCGTTACCATCACGGTTGTATGCGTGATGCTATGGCGAAATGTAAGTATTTCACCCACATTTCGCCTATAACTAAGCACAAATCCAAAATTCCGAGCTGCTACTGAGAATTTCATAAAAAAATCTAATCAGACATCATTTAATTATAATATGTATCTTAAAATAATTCCCTTCAACCGTTGGACACTAAACAATTAAGTAAATGATTTAATACCCAATACTGTCTTCAACCAGTGAGGTGTATAAGGTTAGTTTTGGTGTTGGCAGGTGTCCTGATCGCGAGCCTGACGGATCAAGTGCAGCGGCAGCAGAACGGCGGGTCCCCGGCGCCGGAGCGCGGCTCGCCGGAGGGCGGCGCGCTGGACCAGTACAAGTCGCTCATCCGCCAGCAGGACGCGCGCCTGCAGGAGCTCATGTCGCAGCTCGAGGGCCTGCTGCAGCAGAACCAGTCGTTGCAGGTCATTTACTTTATTCTCGTGTGCAGTAGTTTCTTACGCTAGACACTCTTTGGATGGGTGACCATTCATAAGTCAAGTCAAGTCAAAATGTTTTATTTCAATTAGACCACTAAATAAAATAGGTCCTTTTGAAAAGTCAAAACTAGTTGATCATAATAATATGGAGAAGCGCCGGCAGGAAAGTCCATAGATACTCTTTTTATTAAATTGACAACCAGTTGAGTCTATCCTCCGGATATCGGTATTGCCCGGAAATTGAATGAAAACCTCGCTCCCGGAACCTCAACAAAAAATGGCGAGGTGAAACACCCGTGTGGTTTTAATCGGTGGATTACGTAGTATGGTGGAGTTCGGCACGGCCCACACCTTTCCCAAGCGGCGGAATTCCAAAAAATGACACTAAATAAATAAATAAATAATAAATAAATAATTAATAAATAAATAATTAATAAATACATAAATAAATGTGGGCTTAGCAGATAGTGTTGGCGTTTTGCAAAAGCTGTCTTGTGGGATTCCGTGAGGGCTTTTTCTTACGGCGTGCTGGGTCAGGTGGAGGGATTTGGCTTGGAAAGGTTTCCTTTAACTTAATCCAGGATTCTCTCCTCCTGTATGATCGAAATTTCTAATAATTCTAATGTATCGCTTATTAATTTCAGAGTGCCCTTAACGACTCAATATCAGCGAACTCGCACTTAAAAGACGAAAACACGCTCCTCAAAGCTCAAGTATCTGCCGCTAAGGCGTTACCAGGCCAGCAGCCGCACGTCGCTCCCCCAGCGCAAGACGACGCCAGGCTGCACGAGTACGAAGCTAAAATCCAAGGGTTAGCAGACGAGGTAGCTAGGCTTACCAATGAACTGAAGACCAGCCAGGACTGTCAGAAGAGTACGGCCGAAGAACTGGAGAGAATCAGGAAAGACCAGGATGACCTTTTGGAACTTCTTGCTGATCAGGTTAGCCATTTTGTCAGTTTTATGTAGTATTTCTTAACTATGTAGATGGTGCTGGCATTCCCTAACAATCTCCGAGAAGAAACACCAAAACAAACTCGGAGAATCCTAGTCTCATGCGTTCTTGACAGATTCAATTAAAAGACAATACAATTTCAAGGACTACTGAAAAGGAAAATTTAAGGAAATTATTCAATAGATTTTTAGTTTTTACGCAGACTAATATTAATACTATCTTTCGCCAGGACATAAAACTCAATGACTACAAGATGCGGTTGCTATCCCTCGGACATCCAGTGGAGGAGGACATGGCGGCTGCAGCGCCCGCGCCCACGGCTGGCCCTACGCCCACGCCAGGCCCCACGCCCCCAGTCGTCCCCACGCCCAGTGCCCCGCCCGGCCCCTCGACTAGCACTGTGCCTAGTCCCACGTGATCCCGAGCCGCTTCCACGCAGCTGCTACCAAGACACGCTTCACACTAGCGTAAGCTAAACATTCAAGGAAGGAAAAGGCAAAATGTTAATAAAATACTACCCACTTACATGTAACACCCTTATTGGACCGGTGAACTTAACGTTCCGAGTTCAAATCAGAGATTGGTCATTGTTATTAAATTTGTCTGATTTCCTATCACAGTCTATTCAAACTTTTACCCGTGAAAGCAATTATCATCAACATCTCCCGTCGAGTAATGAGTGAACACTTCTGCCTTACCTTGATACCTTCCAGGGAGAAAAAGCGTGATTAGTCGTGTGTTAGCTATTGATACTACCTAACAAAAAAGCTACTATATAAATTTCAAGTTCGAGTTCAAATGTTTTTATTTCAAAGAAGCTTTCACAAGCTTTTATGAAACGTTATGATTCTAGTTGCACGGTTCCAAAGGGTGGATCCTCTGGACAAGAATCTTGCAAGAAATTCCATGGACACTCTTAAAATATATGGTGTTACATTCTTCACTTCACAATGTGGGTAGTAGTTTCCTTACATTTTGTATTTTTTTCGTGTATTGCGCAATTGAGACTATTGCTGAGGTTAGATGCGATGCGAAAGATATAAATGGTAAATGATGATAAATGATTTATTTTTGTAAATCGATCAATTATTTATCGCATTCCCTAACTCAAGATCTCTGAGGAAAAAACGCCAAAATAAACTGAAAGGTCATGGCAGAAATTAAATTAAATTATGATAGCAACATAATATGGAATAACGTAGCGTAGATTGTAGTTGTGAAGATTATACACATCTTTTTTAGTGAACCTGTAATAAGGGCTATTCTTAAATAGTCAACTTAGTTACCACAAGAAACTAATGTTACTTTAATTATTCCTGCATCAAACTACCTCAGAAGCATTTTCAATTGAGTGGTACACAAATAAATAATATATATTTATTAAGTAATATATTGCGACATTATATTAAGATAATTATTGTGATTCGAATGTAAAAATGTATGAAATAAAATGTTATACTTATTTTGTGTGTAATATTATTTTTCATTGGCGGTGTCTTTGTCTTTTAAGCAAAACCTGAAAATAAATGTATTTTTTAACCTCAATAAAAGCGAAGTACAATCTCCAAAACTATAATAAAGCCTACAAACAAAGAAATGTAGTACTTGTAGGTTGCTCATAGAGTGTAGAGTTTAAGCGGCGGTAGCCTAATGGCGTCGGACTTGCGATGATGTGGTTGCCGGTTCGAATCCCACCCATTGCACTACCGACATGAACCCACTCGTAACACCATCATTTAGCTTAGCACGAAGGGTTAACAAGAATACTAGTAATATGCTACACACATTGCTACTAAGATTTTTTTTTAAATAGGTCTGCTAAGGAGTTTTGAAGATTCCCACGGAATTCACAAAATACGAGACCATTGAGAACACCGCGGGCCACAGGCCACAGCTAGTCTATGTATTAAAACTTAGTAATAAAATAATATATGTGTAAACTAAGAATAATAAAAACTAAAGCAAGTTTTCGTCAAAACATTTAATACATTTCAGCTTGTTGCATAAAGATTACACTTACGATTGTAATAAATATTTATCTATCTACATTAATTTATTATTAACAGTCTCATATACATGATAATACATAGATGTGTTGAATTAATTGTGAGAATTGTTTTATGAAATCTTAGCTTATGTGAAATGTAGTAACAATGACCAACAACCAACTCTGATAAAATATTAAAATTGAGTTGTTATTTTTTTTTACTTTGATTGCAGTTTCTTATAATAATCATTATATGCATTGAGGTATTATGTACAGATACGACGCCACGAAGTGAGCTGTTTAACTCATCCAATTTAAACAAATAAGTTCACACATTCAATAGTGCTTAATACCTCATTGTATATCTGGCACAGAGGTATATTTGGAATTTCCTAGAGTATAAATAAATAAATGTTGACTTTTAATGACACTACTGTAAGGCCCAAATTCAAATGATGGATGATGCCATAGTGAATTAACTATTTTATATTATTTCACAAAATTAATATTCTGGGCATTTAGTATTAGAACCAGTGATGGTAATTATTACAACAACAAATTACGCATTGCACTTTTCTTCCGCAATTTATAATGCATTACTGAAATTATCAATAACACGCTGTCAGATAACAATCCGCCATGCCATTCCATTTCCACGATCGCAACACAGGACAACACAACTTGTCGTTGTCATCACGTCATCAATTACGCGCTGTCAAATAACGAGCCGCCATGCCATTCCATTTCCACGATCGCGCTGCGCGCGCATCTCGTACGATAATGACCTTACGCTACATGATGTTAAGGTTCATTTTCTTTTCGAAGTGACCAACGCTACTGCTATCCGTTGTCATTCAGTCAAATGTGTTTTACGAATATAAGCTTTACGGCATCGAAATAAGGTCGATTTTTTTTTAACGAACTATCATTATTTCATGACAGGGTTATAGGACAACACAACTTGTCGTTGTCATTACGTCGTCAATTACGCGCTGTCAAATAACGAGCCACCATGCCATTCCATTTCCACGATCGCGCTGCGCGCGCATCGCGTACGATAATGACCTTACGCAACATGATGTTAAGGTTCATTTTCTTTTCGAAGTGACCAACGCTATTGCTATTCGTTGTCATTCAGTCAAATGTGTTTTACGAATATAAGCTTTACGAAATCGAAATAAGGTCGATATTTTTTTACGAATTATCATTATTTAATAACAGGGTTACATTTACATTACAACACACATGTTGTCGTCGTTGTCATCACGTCGTCAGTAACAGATTGGTATTCATCGTGCTCAGTGCTGTTCGATAGCTGTTTTGTTCCTCGCGATTTGCGTACTTTGTTTGACTATTATTGTTATTGTCAAATTGTCACCGGTCGTGTAATCGTGTTATGTAAATATTTATAAAGTATTATTGGTGACTTGTGTAAATAGGTTTAGTTTAGATATAGTTTAGTTTTAGAAAATTGCCGAAAATTAGGGCTGGAATTATTTAAAAAAAATTGATTGTGAGACTAAAAAGCTACGTATAACTATTATAAAAATACTTTTTCGTAGAAAAGTTATTCATATTATTTCTAACTATATTGAGTTCTAAGAATATATAAGTAGGTATATTGAGCAAATCATGTTCTTAAATCCCAACGCAAAAATGTATATAGTAAAATAACCAGCTTGTATAAAGAGTAAAGAATGTAAATAATTAAATCATGTACAAATCAATGAACTTTAAAATACGCGTCAATTAAAATTTTTATTTGCAACAATATCATATTTGACTTATTTCTTTTCGTCATTTAATACATGTTCATGTTTTATCATCTCTTAAAAATATATTCATATTTAAGGTGGATCGACCCGAGCCCGCCAAATTCAAATTTCAAGTGATTTTTCGTAGTTTGTAGTAGGTCCATAATAAGTTCTTCATTCATGGCAATAGTAATTGCGACATTAACTATACAAAATTCACAATGTTTAACTGTGTCAATTTTGACAAGTTTTCACAGTTTTTGGCAAGTTTTTAGCTTGATAAGGATCTATAGGTAAAGGTTTTAGTTCTCAGTTGTGAATGTTGTCTATTTAATGTCGCGATTACTACTGTCATGAATCTAGAACTTGTTATAGACCTACAAACAGCGAAAAATCACTTGAAAATTGAATTTCGCGGGCTCAGCTGAACGATCCGTTTTAATAAAACTTTGTCATGGTGGTCACATCAATAAACTAAAAATCTTTGGCACGTGTGTAGAGCGCTTAAATTGTCTGTGGTATGCAATATCTATGGAACCGATGGAATGGAACGTGGGCTTTTTAGTTTCGACAGTTGACATTTGTCAATGTCATCAACACTAACATTTGTCGTAAACAAAGTTGTGTTTTGAGACAAAACTTTTGACTATCCGCCGAATACTTACGTCGTAGTTTCGACGCAACCCAACAGAATAACAACAGCAGTTTACAATAACAGTTGTTGAGAAATAACATAACAGTATAATTCATTATCGAAAAGTAGCCGTTTTTACCACCACTAATTAGAACGCACAATATTTAGAAATAACCTTAATGGTTTCAATAATATATAGGAATGAGATAAATGCCTTAGACAACCACAGGTAGGTAAAAAGCAAAAGGCTTACGCCAAGTTTTCTCTTTTAGTAAGTACTTTTTATTAAAGCCCCAAAGCTTATAAAATCAGAATAAAAATTTGAAGTTCATCTTCGGGACCCATGCCTGCTCTCAGGATGGGAGGGATAAACCATGCCTAGTGCAAGTTAGCAGACCCACTGATTAACACTAACTTTTAAACTGTTGCGTTGCATTATTCATATCTTATTCTATACTATTTATACTAAAGAAGTGAAGTAGATTTTATTGTGTGTAAGTGATTGTTAGAAATTACTGTCTGGAACTACTGATTCAATTCACAAAAGTAATTCGCTATTGAGTGCTGCAGTATTCCCGAGTGACATACGGTATCTTAAATTTCCACGCAAGCGAAACCGCGGGGCGCAGCTATAATATACAATATATTACGAATTTTTACTAAATTGATCACAACTTATTGCTTAAGCCTGCCGCGGCTGCGGTTAAAATCTGTTATTTACTAACCTTTACGTATATTTCACAGTATACACATTTTACATAAACAGCTTACACAAAGAACCGTATCTGGCAGCTGTCCCTGAAGACGCAGACGCGTGCGGCTACGTGACGTAGAAGTAGAGCGCCACGCACAGCAGCACGCCCAGCACCAGGAACACCATGATCAGCATGAACCGGTCCTGCAGCGCGCGCATCACCATCGTGTTCATTAGCCGGCTCGAACGGTTCAGTTGCTCATCCGTTTCGCGGAGCTGGAAGCAAATTAATAATTTTCGTTTCTAAAATTTACTGTGCCCACTTTACCTACACCATGAAGGTTTCATATCATAAAATGTGATAAGTCTAATTTTTAAGGAAGAAAGAAATTTTATTGTGAAAATGTCAACAGCGAATGAGCTTATCTGTGTGCCAAATTTTATTCAGATCAGATCCCTTCAGCCGTTCTGGTGTGTAAGAGTAACAAACATCCATACTCACACTTTCACATTAATAATATTAGTCAGAATTTATATGTGTGTGTGTGTCGGGGCGGGGGGTGTATGTCAAATGCATACAAACTTACTTTCATACAAATTTTCACCCCCCTTTTCATCACCTTACGGATTGAATTTCCAAAAATCCTTTCTTACTACTTGTCTTGTCTCTTGTCTAGACTACATATTTTATTTTAAAAAAACGAAGCGCGCTTGCAATAACGCCATCAATATCCTGGAATTTTACTCTAGTGTTCAGAATTATATGAAGTATCGATTACTACAATAAAAAAGTCATGGAACAACATTGAGGTTTATAAAAAACTGGAGTACCAAATACAGGAGTTCCTCATTAAGTTCATTCACATAATTTGCACAATTATTACCTTTTTATCATGTCATAACAAGGACATCTATAACGTCACCTTATGACGTAAATTCAGAATGTGAAGGCAAAATTTCAATCATGCGGGTAGGGTTCGCGGTGGCTTAGAGGTCAGAGCGTCTGGTATATCAAACCAGAAGACGCAGGTTCGAATCCTGCCTGCGATTGAATTTGTTCCTTTACTAAAAAATAACCTAAGGACATCTATGTTTATAATATTAACCCACAAAAGTCTACTTGGAGAAGAGGAAGCATCATTGTCAGTTTTGCAGACGATGAACCAAACAACGGGCCTGCTATTTAAAACCAGCATAAAATGTCCCCGATAATTTATAATTAATGATGTCACCGACCCGTCCCCGCGACCTCTGTATGGTCTCGCGCTGCACGCTGAGGTCCTGCAGCACGGCGGCGCCGATCTGTTCGGTCTCCAGCACCACGCGGTAGCCCTCCGTCAGCGACTTGCCGGTGCGCTCCAGCCGCTCCGTGTTGTCCAGCAGCTTGCGGTGCTGCTCGCTCGCACCACTCCAATCATCGTATACTTCATCATTCTCGAAGTTGTCTATATTAGTCCGAACATAATAAAAATCATCACAGCAATGTTATACAAAGAGGAATTCAGAAGTGAGGTGCACTGTCCCACAGGTAGTACTTTAAAAGAGGTAGGTCTACCATCACTATTTTATAAAAACTCTAGTTCTAAGTTATTGTTTTTTTTTTGTCAACTTCAATATCTTTATTACCACTTGCACAGTGCAAATTTAAGCCTTCCTCACGAATCCGTCCATTAGTGAAAACATGCATGAAAATCCATTCAGTAGTTTTTGAGTTTATCGCGGAACAAACAGACGCGGTGGGGGACTTTATTTTATAATATGTATATAAGGTTTTATTTATGAAATAAATAATGGCACATTGGATGCCGTTTCCTGCTTAGTTAGTATGTCTTGTGACACAGGCCTCCTCCAGCTCCACTTGTCCTACTACATATCTCTAAACCCCAGGCTGAGGGTTTATGTAAACCTAATAAATAAGGACAATTTGCTAGGAATTTATCATGATAGCTATATTTGTGATCAGTGTGTAGTGACATATCAGTACCCACATCTCTGATTACTCATGTATAAAGTTTTGGGGATTGGCTAGTACGTAACATAAAATTAGTCTAAACTTGAGTAAATTATATTAACTAAAGTGTAAGACTCACAAGACCCTGCGCTGTTAACGACGGAGCGGTATTCATCTCTGACGCGTTGCAGCTCGGCGCGGTACGCCGCCACTCGAGACCCGGCGCCCGCGCCGCGAGACTCCAGCTCCAATTGCTCCAGCTAACAACAACATTTAGACCTTTATCATTAGACTTGTTTCTGTGGAATGAATGGTTTTTAATACTTTTAGCCTATTTTTGTTATCTGTAACCATAGTCGGTCTTTTGCTTTTTTTTAAACGTTGGCCCACGCCAGGATTTTCTCTTGTATCGTGGGCGCATTTAAAAACACAAATTCTCACATACATAAACACCCAGACCCGGAACAACTACCTGTAGACCATACAAATATTTGCTCCACGTGATGATCGAACCCACATCACGTGGCGCAGAAGTCGATCGCTCAGCCCCTAAGCCCCATACGTGTTATCGAAATTGCCGCTCAATGACTAAAAGAGTTAACTGTTAACTAACCTCGCAGCTGTTATAAACATTAGGTTTGCTTAGGGTTGAGTCCCTTTATTTCATTTGGACACAATTTTGTTTCTCTAAATGAGCACAGTGTACTAACCACATTTCCCTGGAAGGTGAAGTGGCGTATCATCAGCCTTCTCACAAAGACTGCAGGTTTGCATCTATTCCTAGGCCCCATGCTTGTTTACGTAACAGTGTCCGTTAACCCTATACTGTAGCTTGTGCCAATTTAGATTTGATGTTAAACTATTTCTGTGCAAGTATAACTCATAATTTTACAAATACTTGAACAAAATAGATATGTCTGACTGCGTCATTAGTCTAGTGGTCCCGAGCGCGACTGCTACACTAGAGGTCCTGAGTTCGATCCCCAGGTCGGGCAGTGTTATTGGGTTTTTCTATGAATAGCAGCTCGGAGTCCCTATTCTCATTTAACCGAGCACAAATCCAGACCGACCAGTGCCCGGTTTAATGGCAGGCAATAGACTCGCCTCCTATCACATGGGACCTAAACATACCGGCGAACTGTGGGTGTACATTCGTACACCATAACATAACACATAACATGTTATGTTAAATAAATATGTCATCGCGATTCTTTGATAATACTTATCACCAGTTCCTACAGAAAAGTGATTTTAAAAAGTGTTTATTATCACACTATGCTAATTTTAATTGATGTTTGTTATGTGATAATTTTTCACAATCAAACATTCAATAAATCTGTGTAATGTTTTATCTAAATATAATTATGTGTATCTATGCCTTTTATGGCGTTAAGTAATTTCCTTGGCAATCCATTAGTTAAATTTATTTGGTTCACTTTTTTCTTTATCATGTAACTAGCAACCCGCCCGCGGTTTCACCCGCGTTGCTCCATACCTAAGAGTCGTAGCGTAATATATAATAGCTTAAAACCTTCCTCTTGAATCACTCTATCTATTAAAAAAACCGCATCAAAATCCGTTGCGTAGTTTTAAAGATTTAGGGACGGACAGACAGCGACTTTGTTTTATACTATGTAGTGATGTCACCAAGGGTAGTTACTTATATATTTTATAACCATATACTTATATATTTTATAACCGGATTATATCTGGATTATAACCGGAGAGACGCAGGTTCGATCTCTGCCTAAAACAGAATTTCTCTTCCACTAATATTACAACTAACATTACACACAACACTAAAATTCTTTGGAAATGTTTAGCATGTGTTATTTTTATTATATATAATAAAAAATAACTACTATAAAGTAGGCATTATTCTTTGGCTTCAAACTAACTGTAAAGTAAATCATGTCAGATTTTATACTTCTTGATGGGCTTACGCTTGACCGCCAGTTCGCCTGTGTTAAGCGACATCTGCGAATTATGATGGAGCACACTTTTCTAGAAGAAACCTATTCACTCATGATTTAAAGATACCCAGATTATACATTTCAGCAGTATACATGATAAAGTGGACTTAAAGAAAAATTTTTTGGGTTTTTGGAATGTCCACCATGATACGATATCGCTTTTCCGTACTTCTGGACGTCTGATAGGACGGATGTCTTGTCTGTCCTGATTCGGACGTCGGACGTCAAGGGGGAATAAAATAGTGGAGAAAATTTATAAAATGCTTCTTCGATTGATGGCACCAACATCACCTCAAGACGTAGCAAGTGAATTTATTTAAGAAAATAAATGAATATTATGTTAAAAGAATATTTAGTATTTTCATACTGGATGCACTGAGCATAACGTCATCATAAGTAATTTTAAATATGGCTATAGAGATTAATTACCTGTCTGCATCAAATGACCATTGCAATATTTTTGAAAGTTTGCCACCAATAGAACTAGGTAGGTATTGTTTTATTTATTCAACAATAGTGTCAGTTACATTTTAATTATTTTATACTCTAGAATGCAATAGATTTGTAACGGTTTTGGTCTGTAGTGGATCAGTGCGAAATAAATAGTAATATAACCTGTTTGCAGGGCATCAAACCATTAAAGTACCAATAGGGAATATGCATAAGATTCAAATTTGAGTAAAATAATTTTATTTGTAATCTTTATTGCTAAAGAATTATGGCCATGCTATAATTTTATGAAAGAGGAAAGAAAGGAAAGAGGGTAGGGAGGCCTTTGCCCTGCAGTGGGACGACAACGGCTGAATAATAATAATAATATAATTTTATTACATAATCGCATTTCCAGCAAGATTTTAATTATTTAAAACTAGAAAAAGTTCGCGGCAAATTTAACAGATAAAAACGGAACTTAGGACAAAGTTTACATTGTGACGCCCTAAAATCTCTCATATCTGATTGCAGTATCCAATATTTATTTTTATGATTATATATTAATATTTTTGTCAAATATATTTTTTTTATGGTGCTTTAATAATGTTAACTATTGATTAAAAATATAGAAAAAGACTTGCTTATTACATACCCTATTAGAATAGAATATTCTTTATTTCACACCACAAAGAAATGTAAAGTACAGTAAATTAAATCAAAGTAAATGAGCAGGCACAATAGTGAAACAAATGGTCGGGTGACACATACTATAAAAATAATAATCAATAATATTATTAAAAAGATCGCAAAAAACTCACCAAGTCATTTGCTTCTTCAAAATTTGCTTGAATTTCTCGAGTTAACTGATCATGGTTATCTGTAAATTACTTACAATTATTATAACTTTATTTATGTTTTTAAACACTTTAAAATGCAACATTTCTACACAATTTATACATTTCATTTGCAAGAGGTTAAGATCAAAGTAATATAATGTTTAATTAGGCTTCATATTACTTGTGGAGAAAATAATATTACGCACAAAGGCCAGGATTTATTTTTTATTATTTGAATATAAATAGCAATAGTTATTTACAAGAAATAAGGCGACTCTCGGACCGAAAATATTGATACCTAATAATATTTTGATAAATATTTTTTATGAAATACAAAACTTACCTTCAGTTCCTGCCTTTAGACGTCCTATTTTAGCTGTTATATCCGCTGTAAGTACAGAATACTGTTGCTCGTACGACTGAATTAACGTAGCCATTGCAGTAAATTTACAGCAATCAATATTATTACACTACGAAATCAATGTTTATTTTTTATTATGTCACGTATTTCACAAAAAAAAACATGACGAGAAAACTACTGAATCAAAATTATTTTAGCTGTAATACATGTAATGTAAAAGTAAATAATACTTCTCAATCCCAAAATATGATGACAGATCAGTGAGGGACGGAAGATGACGTTTTGTGGGGTACCGTTTTTAAGCTCACTAGATGGCGCCACTGGCGAGTCAGGTCCTGAAGTATAGCTTTCGTAAGCGCGTAAAAACCATATTTAAAACATGCCCTAAAAATATCTAGCATGCCGCAGATATAAGTAGTCCCGTTTTGTTCGAAAATAAGGGCGACCCTAGGGGAGACCTATGTTTCCGAAATATAAAACTGTTACAAAATACTTACATTCATTGACCCGTATCTCAACTCGTACCCATACTGCCCCCGAAAGTTAAAATACTTTCGGGGGCAGTATGGCAGTCCTTTTGGGCTTAGCATATATTTTTCCAAAATTGAAAAAATATAAAAATATATTTCCGGAATGAGGAAAAAAGACGAATCGGCTGATATATTTTTTATCTGATTCGGATTTACCACAGTAATTATGGGAAAGGAAAATACCTGAAAATACTCCAATAACATTTTATAGTTTACTAAGATGAAAGGTATTTTTTCTCCGTATTTTGTTTTTGTTAGATACGTCTTTCTTATTATCAGGGGCAGCATACACAATCTCTGATATTGCCAAATGCTCACTAAATTATTCCAATGAATATTAAACCTTAGGTAGCCCACTCACAGTGTAATTTGACATTTCGGAGACCCCACTCTACACTAGCGCTTCTAGCGGGAATTCACACGCGATAGCAAGGCGATAGCTCTCTAAATAGTCATGCATAGTGTTGGGATTTTATCCAGACCATCATCATCATCATCATCATCAGCTTATATTCGTCCACTGCTGGACGTAGGCCACTCCTATTAGACGCCACAGAGCCCGATCTTTGCCTTTTAATGGATAAATACTCATAAATATCCGTTTTTACTTGAGTATTTATACAAAACAGTTGATAAATACTATCTAAAGGTTTCGTTACGTTATTTATCGTACATTTTTACATTTTACAAAATTCAAGTATTTTATAATTTGTTAGTTTATGAATACAACATTCTAAAATTGAAAAACAAATACTGAACAGTTAAACTAAGTGACAAGCAAGGAAGCTAGATATTATTGCATTGTCGTCTAGTTATAAGCTATGTTCAAAGTTACAAGTCTCTGGCTCATCGAGAAAACCGGGTTAATTAAAAAGTTATCTATATATAAAAAAAATAATAGCTGTTCGTTAGTCTCGCTAAAACTCGAGAACGGCTGGACCGATTTGGCATTGAATTTTGGTCTTGAATTATTTGTGAAAGTCCAGAGAAGGTTTAAAAGGTGAATAAATATGAAAATGCTCAGAATTAAATAAAAACAACAATGAGGCAGTACGAAGTCTGTCGGGTCATCAATTACTAATAAACAGTGTGTCCGGACATGGACTAGCGATATTCTAAATACTTAAATATAAACTATTTTAAAGTACAATTACACTCTAGGCTTGGGTCCAATACACTTCCCCGCTATGTGGCAGCCATTTTGTTGAAATATGCTCTATGCGAGTACAAAAAATATGATATATCCCAAAGTTTTAGTCATACTGAGATAAAAATAGGCTTATTCGAAAGGCAATAACATTGTCTACCATCTGCATTACAAAGCAATGTAATGCAGATGTGTGAAATTAGCCTTTGCCAATAGTCGCGCTGCAGTCGCGCAGGTCAAATTACATAATAACATAACATAGACTAACTAAAGAAATCAGTAAGGACTTATTTACGAATGGGAAACATTTACGAACCCAACTGTTTTTTTCGTTGAGGAAAAATAATTTTTGGTTCCTGAGCTGTTTAACTATAACATTTTTTTTTGCTTGGTGGTAGTACCTCTTGGGGTCTGACTGGCTGGCGACCACCCTTACGACGGATTCTGTTTTATAGCACTATGGTGCGCTGCAGGTGTCCATGGGTGACGATGATTACTTACCGCCAGGTGGCTCGTCAGCTCGTTTACTGACTTAATTCCACAAAAAAAGTTCTTGATGTTGTAGTTATTATTTATTCTGTGGTTGTAGTCTGTCTCTGTTGTATACCTGGCACAAAGGCCTCAGCAGCCATGCCAAAATATTAAAAAAAAACTGTTGTATACACTGGAGCTTTTTTATACTAGTATCTCTTAGTAGTCTGTGGACTTTTTATATGTGAATGTGAATGTGTTATCACAAAACTCAAACGAAGAAAACAAAAGTTTTAACTATTGTGTTGACCGAAATTTACGAAGTAAAAGAAAATAAACAAAATGTAATTTATACTTGTCGGAAATCTTGAAACAATTTAAATCTAAGTAGAATAAGTAAGATTTGTTTTGAAAACTTATGAAGTCTTGCCGATAAAGCAAGTTTTAGTTCGTTATAAATTATTTCGGGACTGCTTGCTACAAAATGAACCAACAAACCATTTTAACTTTTTTATTTGTTTTTGTGTACTAAGTGTACATTCGAATCAATTATGTCCGTTATTTGTTAAACATAGACATAGTAATAGTACCACCTACCTTTATTGTATCGTCGCACATTATAAAGAAAAGGGGCATGGCGTTGTTTTTACGAGATCTTGGATTTGTGTTAATTTTGTTAAACAATGCAGTTTGGATAAAAACTATCGGTGCAGCAATTCCCACCGTCCTCAATCGTTTGCCTTTTTTATCTGTAAATACGAAGCCCCTTTAACTACTTCTTTTATAAAAGTTATAATTGCTTATTTGTTTTAGCACCATGCCTCGTCACTGTGATGAGGATTCGGGCCGGAGCTCCTGCTCGGCTGCTTCAATCGGCCTCAGCCCACTCATGGACTTTCATATTGATGATGACTACAACCATATCAAAAGAAGACATTCTAAAACACAAGAGCCTAGCACAAATACAGAACTAAAAGTCAGTGTCCGTCCAAGAAGCTGTGTGGGTCTTGTCAAGTCTCCTGATGAGAGGGACCCATTCCCCAGCTACAGAATGCCAAGAAACCACAGAAAACCAGTTTTTAACCTATTTGATACTCCTAGGAAGGGAGGTTTGAGTAATGCCCATTCTACTTTAGAAATTGCCTGCAGCACTCAAATTGAGGAATCGAGGATACAAGCCAGCACTGCTTCAATGACTGCAATAGCTTTAAATGACAATGTGGCTAAACCAGCACAACCAAGTTCAAATTTTAGAAGAGGAAAACCTGTACAGCGTGCTGCTTCAAGGTTGTACAAAGCTGAATGTGGTTACAAAGGTAGAGAAGGGTGTGTTGGTCCTGAGTTTATAGTGAGGGCTTCACAGACAGCTAAACACATTGATCTAACTCTTTCTGCGGTTTCTGATTCTTCTAAAAGAGTGATTAATGTAGTTTTACTGAGTGGTCAGAAAGTTGAAATCTTGTGTGAGCCAAATGTAATAACTGCTGGACAATTGTTTGAGGCTCTAGTCCACAGTGAAAAGTATGAGCATAACTTTATGCTTGGAATAGCCATTTTGATTGGAGGGGACTTTGTATTTTTGCCAGATGATTATAAAATTAAAAAAGTCGCTCCAGAAGCTTGGCACAAAATAAATAGCAAGAAAAGAATGTCAGAAGAAAAGGCTACTTTAACAGTCTTCTTGAGGATAAAGTTTTTCTTGCCTAAAAATATAGCCAGTAACATTCAGGGTGGGGAATGGAGGTACAGAGTGTATTTGCAGTTACGAAGAGCTACCTTAGAAGGTCAGTTGACTTCAACAATCCAGAATCTCATTTTATTGGCTGGATATGCACTACATATAGAATTTGGAGAGTTTTCATTCAGAGAACATGGGACAGCAGACTACTTTTTGCTGGAACATTATCTGCCTGAAACTGTGATAACAAATGATATGGCAGACATCAAGCTACGAATGAAGAGAGCACATGAATCTCGGCGTGGATTGGAGAGATGCAAAGCCATAATAAATTATATAACCCTTGCACAAACTTTTCGCGATTATGGGGCACACTTTTATTCTGCCATTTGGGCCACGAGAGATGGATTTTGCAGAGATGTGTGGCTCTCTATTGGTCCAAGAGGTATCACCCTATATTCCAGAAATAATCATACAACAGACGACACAGGCACCCACACAAATAGGATAGTTTTACAAAGTCTACCTTGGCATCATATACATACATTTTATTACAACAAGAAAAGTTTGTACATCATGCCCAATGCATATTCAGGGTTATCAAAAATTGGTGTCAAATATAAATTGAAAATGGTAGACAATAAAAGCTATTTCACATTTTGGTTGGCTTCTCTACATCATCGACTGTACTTGAAACTTTATGCTAAAGAAGACTTCCTCACTTATTTATCAGATGACCTTAATTGCCCTCCAAATGTTGCTGGAAGTCCTAAAAAATATGATTGTAGTAATTTTCAGGACAGCTACAACTTGGCAGTAAGAAACCCTATCAAAGTGAGAAGGCCTACCAGGAGAAGATTTAAAGTAGACTTATTTGGAGATAAAAAGGTTCAGAACAAAGAAAATGAAAAGCCTAACACAGAAGAACTTCTGAGACAAATATTGTCACCAAGGCCTAATGATGAAATGGTATTAGACTCATCAAATACCCAAGGCTATGAAAATTCTTCTAATGATGGCCTATCATCCTCAGAAAGTTGCAGTATACCTAGGAGGCAAGGTGTCAAAATGGGCACTAGAGTGTTCCATGGTATGAAGTCTGTTACAGATGGGAGGTATCCTGTTTCCCCAGTCAGGACCTCGAACCCATGTTCAAGATCTGAGTGTGACTTAGTTATGACACAGAGTGATTCTGATGATCTTAGTACAGAGCACAAACAGCATTGTAACATCAACAGCATGCAATTGTTACCTGAGAGACATTATAACCAAAACTTAGCAAAAGCACCAACTGCTTATGTTTTAGAATCTCCTAAAGTATACCCTGATGTTTTCAATTATAATGCAACAAACAATGAATCCTGTTTAAATACATCACTCTTTGAGAAACTCGACAATATGGAATGTGTACAAGGTGAAAGAATATTTGTCACTGCTGTACTTGAAAGAGATGAAATGAATGCTCTAGGATTACAAGTAGCAGAGGGCTCTGATGGCAATGTATACATAAAATCAATATCACCAGGAAGTCCTGCAGATTTGTGCAAGAAACTTTTACCTGGTGATCAAATTATATCAGTCAATGGGAAGACCCTGTTGAATATGAAATATGACAAAGCATTAGTTATGTTACAAGCAGCTCCAATTAGAGTGGAACTAATTGTGCTACAAAATTCTAATAAACCAAGTGAGTTACACTGCCAACACAGTCTTGAGAAACAATTTCAAGAAAATAGTACCAAAAATGTACCTCAAAAGTGTAATAGTAATAGTGTTGCTAGTGCATTAGATGTGGAAATAACAGATGATGAATTACTGAATGAAGAAGCTTTAAAAACGATTTATGCTCTAATAAAACTAACAAAAGATAAAGTTATTAGCAGAATGAAAGACAGATCTAGTAAACAATCGACACCTAACAAGAGCACCTTACAAAAATGCTTCTCAGAGAACAAAGTATACGAAGAATCAGATTTGGGTAATTATTCATCTCAGGAAAACACACCCCAGAAGAGAAGCTCTCAAAAATTCAATACATGGCGCGGTCAGCTTACCAGTAGCAGGTCTAAAAGACGACCTTTAAGCCTAAGCATTCCAATAGATGTAGATTTACCTGAAGATTACTTGAACGACAATTCAGATGACCTACTTAAGAAATCATCATTAAAATCTATTAAATCCTCACTCAGTAGCTTAGATAAATCAGTAAAGAGTAGTTCTTTGAAGAATGTAGCACTACCACGAAATTTTGGATTTAGTAGGAGGTGGCTGGGCCCAGTAAGGTACCCTGTGACACCCTGTAAGAATAGCAATGTTGAGACTGAACCGAGTGCAATCGCTACCGAAAATGTGACGCGAAGACATTTCGTGTATGGTGCTGGAGATTCAGATGAAGATCAGATATTTTTGTAACGTTTTATATCAATATTGTGTATTGTATTATATTTTTATACTTATAATAGGATAGAGGAATTATATTGTATGTTAAGTTTAAGAAGACAAATTTAATAAATGGCATTTATTAAATGCTAATATGTAACCGATTACAGTATCTATTTTATAATGAAAACCGGGAAATAAAGCTATCATCTAGTTAATATCTGTTATCAATTGTTATCACTGTACTCTGTCATAATAAGTTCATTGCGGTAAAAGTAGGTTATTCAACTTCATAATGAAGGGGTATGTCTGGCTATGATCATAATTTATCCGTTAGTGCATTTCTCATTAACGGCCTATTTGGAAAATTGCTATTAGATTAAAGATTCTTTTTTCTGCCACATGTTACTCATCATTATAAGTAGTTGGACGTTGAACTTTTGTATTCTTATCAATCGTAAAGATGTTGGCAACATGCAAATTCTTTGCCGGCGTTTTTATCGCGTACGGTATCAAGTTATGTAATTTACGCGCGCCGCTTTTGGTGTATGATGAACTCAAGATTGGCCTAGAAAGTTCTAGGTAGTATTAAAACCGGTTTTGGGTTTATGTAGGGGTACCCGCACTGCTTACCTACTCGGAATGATCGCAACATTCGCAATAAAAAAATATGTACCTACCTAGGTACTCTTGACAGAACAGAATAATGAATATAGGTGCCTATACATTATTAATATTTATGTGGGTAGGTATTATACAATACCATTTACCTAGGTATATGTACAAATGGCTGGTAATTAGAGCTGGTAGAGCCACAGAATAATTAATAGAGTACAGGTAGTCTGTCTTTCCTCTGAGCAGGTAGCAGAGGAGAGGTTAGGCCGACAGTGCTCTATATTAGAGCAACAGAATCCAAAACGATTTTTAGAATGTTTGTCTGTCTGTATGTTTGTATGCGTATCAGTGTACCACGCAAAAAACACTGCATGGAATTGGATGCTATTTTCAGTCGTATTGCTAGAGGTCTAACTTAAAATCTGGTGCATATTTCATCTCGATACGCCATGTAGAAGCGGGTTATAGGAATCCTTCTGGGAAGAGTGAAACGCGGGCAGCAGCTAGTAAACATTATTATAATACTGTCTGTCTAAAACGGATTTGGATAAAATTTGGCACACAGATTATAGCCTGTAATAACACATAGGCTACTTTATATCCATGTCAGACCCAATCCTAAAGTCCACGCAGACAAAGTCGCGGTCAGAAGCCAGTACTAGATAATATTATGATGGACTAGGAAGAAGTAAAATACACAAAATAAAAACATTAATTATTTATTTAAAAATAACACTGCTTGCTCTATTCAAGCAAATAAAACTAATTAATTCTAAGACAGACTTGCCTTCCTACATTTTGTAACTCAATCAGACTCAAAATAAACCTGGGAAATACACATTCACTCCACAATTTGTATAAAATCAATCAAACTATCAGATATCATTACAATACCCATAACAGTTATATAACTACTAGTTTAACAGTTCTCTTTACACTATAAATGCATTAAGAAATTCTTAGCTGAACTTTACATCATGCCTCCCATACCACCCATACCTCCCATGCCACCCATACCGGCCATGGGGTTGGGCTCCTTCTCTTGTGGGATGTCACAGATAACTGCTTCCGCGGTGGTTAGGAGTGATGCTACTCCACTGGCATCAGTCAGTGCCGTCCTCACAACCTTAGTGGGATCAATGATGCCTTTCTCAATCATGTTCACATATTCATTGTTAAGTGCATCATATCCAAATTCAGGGCCCAAGTCCTCAACTTTAGCAACAACAACAGAGCCATCAATGCCAGCATTGCGCGCAATAGTCATGCATGGCATCCTAAGAGCCTTTTTGACAATTTCTACACCTGTAGCCTGGTCACTGTTAGCTGTCTTTAATGATGCAAGATCAGGAATACATCTCAGGAGAGCAGAGCCACCCCCAGGAACAATACCTTCTTCAACAGCTGCACGGGTTGCATTTAAGGCATCATTGACACGGTCTTTTTTCTCATTGACTTCAACCTCACTTGATCCACCAACATGTAAAACGGCAACACCAGAGGCTAGTCGGGCGAGGCGCTCCTGTAATTTTTCCTTTTCATACTCAGAAGTTGTCTCGGAAATTTGGTCACGGATCTGTTCAGCCCTCCTGTCAATATCGGATTTCTTGCCCTTTCCTTTAAGTAACAGGGTGTCATCCTTTGTGATGATAACCTCACCAACTTGGCCAAGATCAGAAGCTTGGAGGTTCTCTAACTTGACTAAGTTAGTATCATCTCCAAATATAACAGCACCAGTGGCAATAGCCATGTCACTGAGGGTTGCCTTGCGGTTGTCACCAAAGCCTGGAGCCTTCACCGCGGCAACCTGCAGACCAATCTTAAGTCTGTTAACTACCAGTGTTGATAGGGCCTCACCGTCAACATCCTCAGCTATAATAACAAGGGGCTTTCTCTGCTGGTTGGCCAGCTCCAGAGCTGGAATGATTGTCTGCACATTGCTTATTTTCTTCTCTGAGAACAATACTAAAGCATCCTGGAACTCGACTTTGGCACCCTTTGATGAGTTGATGAAATATGGTGAAATGTAACCTCGATCGAACTTCATACCTTCAATTATTTCGAGCTCGTCGTTGAGAGTCTTGCCATCCTTGACTGTGATCACGCCGTCTCTGCCGACCTTCTTCATGGCATCAGCGATCAGCTGGCCGATGGCGGTGTCACCATTAGCGGAGATGGTAGCTACCTGTGCGATCTCCTCGGGTGTAGTGACAGGCTTTGACATGTTCTTCAGCTTGTCTTTTACGGCATCTACAGCGAGCATGACTCCTCTTCGGATCTCAATAGGATTAGCACCCTTTGAGATTTTTTCGAAGCCCTCCTTAGCAATAGCTCTGGCGAGGACTGTGGCTGTTGTTGTGCCATCTCCCGCTTCCTCGTTAGTGTTGTTCGCAACATTTTGAACTAATTTTGCACCAATGTTCTGGAACTTGTCTTTGAGTTCGACACCCTTGGCAACTGTCACACCGTCTTTTGTAATCTTAGGTGATCCCCAAGACTGTTCCAAAATGACATTTCTGCCTTTAGGACCCATTGTAACAGCGACTGCGTCCGCGAGAACGTCTACGCCCTGCAGCATGAGGGCTCTTACATCAGCACCAAACCTCACATCTTTCGCGTAAAATCTTGCAATTTGGTGAGATTTGTGGAATGACGCTGATAGGCGAACAACACGTGGTACGCGCAGCATTTTTGTGATGATTGGAATGATATTTCAGTATCTCAAAAAGTAATCCCAACCTTTATTCTCGAAAATTCTCTCCGGGATCGCACAAAACGTGATCTTCCGCCGGTTGTAGGTTATGAAATACTAACGCTTGGCAGTGGCACCTTCACACAGAACAGAATTGAACAATGGTCAGAGTACTCTATGGTTTTTTCGAGTTATCGACTGCCTGTATTTTACACTACATTAACAGTTAACCCTTTTTGTATGCTTTTTGTCAAGAGGAAGGAAGAACCATAGATAAATAAAGTATAAAAAGAGCTCATTGCATTGATTGAGTCCAATTCAGATTTTGTGTAGGACCCAAAATAGTAGTAGCCTCGTCGAGTTGAGTCGAATCGAATCGCATTAATTCTCCTGCTATATATTTACTATGAAAGTGCGTCCCAACTGCGTCAATAGAAGCCATGGCGCGGCGCCCCGACCAAATCTCATCGGCGCATAGCTCGTAAGGAGAATTTTTAGGGCGATGCGATGCGAATTGCGATGCCTTTTGGCTCGACTCTCTCTGCACCCTCCGAGTCGGGAGTCGACGCTCCCCGCGTCCACTAAGATTGCATGCACGCTGCGCATTTGCGCATTGACGAGTTTTTATGTAATATATTTTTAGTGTGTACGTACCTACTTTTATATTTCTTATTCAAATTATCTTTTTTTATAGCATACGTTTGTCTCTATAAAGAAGAGTAGTACATATGGAGAAGTATAATGGTATAGGAATAATTAATATGAATGAAATTCGTGACTTTTTTAATGTATCGACCTATAGATCTTTATTTCTAATTTTTTGCACTCATCTAAAAGTAAAATAATTTCTTCATCCGAGTTGTCTATCACCCATCACGCACACACGACCTACTTTGACAACGAGTTCTGATGAATGAAATCTTCGGTTCGGTTCAGCTGTAATGGACGCGGCGTAATTAATGCGTACCTACTATTCGATTATAATCGGCGCGCTTCGATTTTCCTCTACTCGACTTATGGCTATATTCGTTCCTTCTTTATTCTCAAACAAATTTCTAGTCTTGTCTATGATTGTGAGTATTGTGACTCTATTTCGCACTCGCTCCTTAAAAACATACCGACGAACTGTAGGTGTACATTAAATACGCCTCTGCCTAACCCTTTGGGGAATACAGGCGTTATGGTATGTTAAGTGACTCTATGTTTAGTTTCCGTTATAACCCGTTTTTAGTTATAACGCGTTTTCTCTAGTTAAAACAAGTTTTTACTAACGGCCTTTTTTAAAACTAAAATTTCCTAGTTATTACTAGAATTAAGTTATAAATATGGCTATAATTTAAACGCTCATCAGAAATATTTTTACACCCTAAGCTTAAGTACCAAATAAAATAAATAACTCCAAAAAATTAAATTGACTATAAAAAGGGTCCTAAAATACACCATCATAAGGTCCAAAATAAATAAAGAAACACCAGAATAATTCACCAGGACCATTTAAACATTTTGGGAACCAAAAAGAATATTTGTCTTAATGTGCAAAACGTTGGGTTAGGTTAGAACTGTGACCCTCCCCTCCCCCAAAGGGGTTCTCGCCTTGTCGCGGCGGGGGGGCTTAGTAACCGTGGATGGTGGCCCACGGCGAAGCTAAGTAGACATGGTGGGGCCGCAGGGGGGGAGGAGTGTCGGTATTACGATGCGCTGCTCTCTCTACCCTCTGCGGCTGATGTGTGGACGGCGGCGAGGCTACATATCTGTCCCGCCACAGGGATGGTTTTGGGCGGAGGACTCGGGGTCGTCAGTCGCCCTAGAGGAGGGTCCAATATTGGACGTCCGCGGTGGGATCGCGGAGTATGCGAGAGTGATTCCCGTGATCCCACTCCTATGCGGAGGGTGGCAGTGGTGGTGGTTATAGTCGGTATGCGGGCCACCTGGCCGGAGAGCCCGACACAACCGCCCACATCCCCGAAGCGGGGCGGCGTGCTTAAGGAGCATTTCCCCACCCGAAAAAAAAATAAAATTAGAACTGTGACACCCCCTGACGAAACCGAATCACTTTGTTTAGCAGAGGACCTAAGGCTAATATAATGATGATGATGGAGGTGACAGTGCTAGGAACACAGCCTTTGTTATAATATTTTTTACCTCGGCAAAAATTACCAAATTAAAACTCGTGACATAAAATATTGATAACATTTAGTTACTGACAATAATTATTAAATATTTGGTAATTTCAGACCAATCTCAGAAAAATCTTTAAAGGCGTTCATATATCTTTATGGCATTCAATAAAACTGGCACAGTGGAGTAAAAAAACCCTAATAACCTGACCCCACCGCTGACTGACTGACTGACTGAACTTAATCATTTCGAGAAAACGCGTTTTGTCTAGAACACGTTTTGTTTAGAACTAGTTTTATTTTAATTGTAATTGCGATGTAGTCATGTAAGTAAGGCAGAACCCTTTTTTAACTACAAAGTTAAGTTTATTGTATTTAAATATGGACAATGTTACTATTAAATACTCTTTGGCACACGATGTGGCCATGCAAGAATGCTAAGTGTTCTAATTCAATGAGCCTCGCTTTCCTCTAAAGTACTCTACATATACATTGCTTTCGCTACGTTACCTTATGCCCATATTCATAAATCAACTAAAAGGTTTCTTTCGCGTTATCGTATGTACTTTATTATCTATGGAAAATGGAAAATGAAACACTGTCATTTAAATTGACAATCTCAGTTTCTGTCTGGTTCTGTCATTATTGGCATTTCTGGCTTGCGAGTCGAGGCTTGTGAACACGTTTTACAAATTTGTAACAACAAAAACATGCGGTAATTTTTTTTTGCAAGTTATTACCTGGCCGTTTATTCTGTTTGACTAAAATAGTGTCGAATACTTTATCTGAAATTCTTCAGTCCTCTATTATTGATATTACATAATGGATTCAGTTAGGTAAGTTATTTTTTCATCAATAATTTAACTTCCTTTGACGGACTCTTAAATTGGTGGAACAATTCGCAGTAGTTTTAAATCTACAGCAAATCAATTAAATCATAGGACGTTTATTAATTTAGGCTATTAAATGCAGTAATTGTAAATGTCAATATAAATAATCATACATCGTCAAATTATGAATCATTAAAGATTGAAAGTTAAGTATTTTTTTATACTTACTTATTAAACCTTTTTCTCAGACCAACTCTTACACCGTGTTACTCAATAATTGGGTCAGAGAGTCGCCTTAGGGCGGAGTTTGTCGTTCGGTAATATAGTTTACTTAAATAGATGATACCTATATTTTAGAATAAATTTGTTCACTATAGAACCCTTGGGCACAACAATATAGGTTCCAAGAACAACAATGTACATCTACAATTACTTAGTTAAATTATTATATTATTATTGTTTTTACTATTATATAAAATAATATTTTATCTATCTTTATGCCAAATATTGGATAATTATACATATTTATGATGTATACAAAATACCAATAAAGATTTAAAGTACCTATTTTTTCCATAACTTTTTTGATTAACTAATACACTGGTCTGCATAGTAGCAAAATAACCACAATCTTCCTTCCAGACTCTATCCCAGTATCACTAATATTGATATAATACCATTTATATATAATTAGAAATTACCTAAAGTATCTCCACCTACTACACGACCTTATTACTGCACACATTTATAGGAATCTCTAGACATCCAATTATAATTGGATGGATTACATTTAAAACTAACTCCCAGAAGCATTAAAAAATTAATGAATCCAATAATCTTATTCTTCTTTGATCAGTAGAGGTTGGAAATCAGCTCAACATACTTCTGGTCTCAGTTGGGCAAGACCATAGAATGCTGATTTCACTGGGAACTTCTTCCCAACAATATATATTTCACTTTTCCAGAAAGAAAAATTTATGACAAATCCAAGATTTGTCATTAATTTTTCTTTATGCAGTGAGTGTCAGTACAGTAGTGTTTCTTGTTAGTACTCTTACCATAAAAAATAATCTAAATATTTACAGACGAGAAAGACGTTGTTGCCCCAGCTTGTCTCAAGATAACCCGTGAGTAACTTGACCTAATCCCTCCAAGTAGGAAGTTGGAACTGATCATGAAGTTCAGGCCTGTCTTGTTGATTTCTGTCATTACAGGATTGTGTAATGTCTGCCTTGTTATCCTAAATCCTTATCCTCCTTATAAAGATATATAACATCAAGTGTACTGGTGTATTCACATTGCAGTCATGGGCATATCTAGGATGGGCAATACCCACTCTATAATAGAAACCTCTTTGCCCACCCTAAAATTGACAGTATTAAAGATTTATTTATGATCTCTCATTAAATGACAGCTGGGTGGCTGCTCCCTGATAAAAAATCCCTAGCTATGCCAATGATTGCTGTCATACTCATATCATAGCATACATATGTAAGTAGAGAAAAAAATATTTTTGTAGTTTTAATGAACTCTTCATCTTTAGGATTAGCATAACCAAGTTTTCAAATGTTTTGATTTTTATATTCTCTTAAAAATAATTGTTTTTGTTGTTCCAGTTATGGATTAGAAGAGGGTGTCATCCTTGGTGTAGGTAATCCACTGCTGGATATCTCTGCGGTGGTAGGTGATGACTTGCTGCAGAAGTATGATCTTAAGCCTAATGATGCGATCATGGCTGAACCTAGACACTTACCTTTGTACAAAGAACTGACTGAAAAGTAAGTCTGCTACTGTAATTTTATTATTAACTAGTTGCTGTTGCTTGTAGTTTCACTCACATCCCTTAAAGATTAACATACTATAAAGCCGATTCTAGACAGTGTATTCACTTGAAACATGCACCAGATTTTTAGTTATACCTCTAGCAATACATTGGTGAAAACTGCATTCAATTCTATGGAGTAGTTTTTTCGTGATGCGTGTACAAACATACAGACTGACCGACAAAAATTCTAAAAATTGTTATTTTAGCTTCTGTTGCTCTAATAAAGTTTAGTTCCCATATTAGTTTTTCTTTAATATCTATAATGTACAGACATTGAACTTTTACAATTTTATTATAGGTATAGATTGAGGATTGAGTGGAGTTTGAATTGTTTTTTCACAAACACCCAGACCTGGAATGCGTGTCTGTAGGCTGTACAAATTTTGTTCCATGCAGGGATCTATCTCGCCACCTGCAGCTTAGAAGCCAATTGCTCAATTACTGCAGTAATTTAGCAACTATTTGTGACAATTACAGGTTCATATCTTGAGCAATCAAATATCGCGTCAGTATTAAGTAGTTGTTGTAATACCACTATGAAGATATGACAGTAGTGGTACTTTTACAATGTTTTATGTTCTAAGATTGTATTCAATGTTGAAACCTAATATCCAATCAGTATTTGAATTTTAATAAAATACCAAGTGTCTTGACCCACAGTGTCCTGCCCTGTAAATTTAAAATTTTATTTAAATAAATAACAAGGTTACAATGGTACTGGTCATGTTTAGGGTTCCATACCTCTTATACGATCACTTTGTTGTCTGTCTGTCAAGATCCTTTATCTCGGGAACACGTGGAGGTATTGAGTTGAAATTAAAACCATATTCTCAGGTCTACAGTCCCCTGATGCTGATATTAAACTTCTAAGTTAACGCCAAAAAAGATACGACCGTTTATGCCGCAAAAAACGTATATTTCGACACTCCCAAAGAAATTAACATTTATAGGGTATTTACTATGAAATTTGGCAAGTAATACCGTCTTATACTACAAGTTTAGGAAAAAATCTGAAAACTATACGTTTGTGTATCAAAATCTTTTTTCTTCAATCATAATTTCACATAAAACTTATAAAATTTACCGATAACAACCGCCTTCTATCGGGTAATAAGTTTATTAAAAAGCTACCACACTTCAGCGCTAGATCGCGTTGTGCAGTTTACGAAATTTTCTGAATCGCGGTGCTAAGATTCGCGACTTAATGACCTCCGCTAATACATTGCGATTTGTGAACACTCTTTACGGTTGCATCTGTGAGTCGTCGTTTCAGTGATAACGATTACAGAATAGTTGTCTTTGTTTTTTTTTTTATAGGATTGCAGCCACCACCTTCATCCAAGCGAGAAAGGCTGGTTGGTTCTGCGTCTATTATAACAAGATTGTTATCATATTTTATTATGAATCTGGGACAAATATTTAAGTATTTATGAATACTAGTATTTTCTAATATTATAAACGTGAATGTTTGTGAGTATGGATGTGTGGATGTACGGATGTTTGTTACGCCAGAACGGCTGAACGGATCTGGATGAAATTTGGCACAGAGATAGATTATAGTCTGGAATAACACGTAGGCTTTTTATCCAGGTCGGACCCAATTCTGAAGACCACGCAGACAAAGTCACGGGCAGAAGCTAGTACTTAAATAATTTTATCGCAACTCCCGGATTTCACTCGGCTACCGTGACGTCATCAACACACACCTACATTTGTAATTAATTATAATATGTACCTACAAATTTGTACGGAACCCGCGATGGGCGAGTCCGACTCGCGATTGTCCGGTTTTTTTAAAAATTATTTTTCCTTAAATCAGGTACAACGCGCAGTACATAGCTGGTGGTAGTGTGCAGAACTCCATGCGTGTTATTCAGTGGATGTTAAAGAAACCCCGCGTCAGTACCTACATGGGCTGCGTCGGCAATGACGAGTTCGCCACCATATTGAAAGCTAAAGCCGAGTAAGTACAAATCTCCTATTCTTCAAAGACAAGTCTATATCGAAATCAAAAAGGGAGATACGTGAGAAGACCGAAAATCCAATATAGTGATGATGATTATACCTGTTACCACACCTTGGACACTCCGTGGAAATGCTCTGATCCTAACGCCTAGGTACAGTCAACAGCACATCAAGTTATCACAAACTGTCAAATTTCCCCAGTGGATAATAAACTCTATTAATTGGAGATTAAATTTAAAATCGATTAAAGAAATTTGACAGTTTTGGATACTATGATGTCCTATTGACCATACTACTAGGTATGTAAATGAGATGATGTTATTACATGCAGAAATGTGAGCTAAGCTTGTTTAATAGACATCAAATGCTCCTATGAAGTGCATTGAATGTAGGGAGGAGCGGAGTGTGCCTGTTCTTTACGTAGAACTTATTATTATTTATTAGTTATTCTATTCTATACGTGGGAGAGCCATGCTTCGGCACGAATGGGCCGTCTCGACCGGGGTGATACCACGGCCTCACATAAAACCGGCGTTAAACAACGCTTACTTTGTGTTTCGCCGAGTGCGTGAGGTTACCGGACGCCCAATCCCCTTTTAAAAGGTCGGCAACGCACTCGTGACTCCTCTGGTGTTGCGGGTGTCCATGGGCGGCGGTAATCGCTTACCATCAGGCGATTCGTCTGCAGGTTTACCCTCCTATCTCATAAAAAAAAATCTTATTAGGTGTATGGTACGTACTGCCATTGATGATATTTCGTCTCTTATTACAAGGGGCGTACCCATTTCCATTCCCCGCCTCTGTTTATAGTTGAAATTACATTATAATTCATAGTATAGTGACATTCCTTGACCTGTGTATTGCAGAATGAAAACAAAAGTTTCATAAAATGTTGTAATGATAAACTAAGATAGCACTTTAGCCCCCTGACGTAATCCGCTGTTTCCGATTTAAGAAACCTTATCTATTGTCATTCCTCACCGACTGTACCTTAGGATCGTATCTCAAATTGCTACGATTTGCAACGGGTAAGAAGTGTTGTAGCAGTAGCGTAGCGTGGACTAATATGGACATGGGCAAAGTCGCATCAGCGAGGTCCCTTTCTTTCGTTCCCAAGATCTACCCATTAGATCTATACTACCAAACATGTGACGTTATTTTTCGAGCGTAAAAGTCATCAAAATAATTCACCTATGGTAAAGTCTGGGGGCATCGCATTTCAGGGGGCTTCGCAAGGCCTTTAAGTGTGAGGCCGTGGGTCCACTTCGCCCACGCCTAGCTGCGCCACTGTGTTGTAGTCAGTTTTGAGATTATGCTACGGTTTGCCCGACTTAAGATAAAAGATTGGTTGTCGTTGCAAATTTGTCTCTACCAGAAACAGTGTTCAGCTTTTCAGATTTATCTCATCGTGATAATATACATTGACACGTGTGTGACACAATCATATAACACAGATACTACACACAAATCCATTTATACAAGATACTATCAATCAATAGTGACAAATTTAGGTCGAACATAGCAAAATCTATTCGCAACTTAAGCGTTGAGAGGCGAGAGAATTGACTAAGAGAAAAATAAGTCAAAACCTTTTTATTTTACGCAGTGTTTAATATTGATTGTAGTCTGATAAATCTTATCGGGCATTCTACTAATGTTTAATGAGGAATAATACTCATTTCAAAAAAATATTCCCCTTTCAAATAAGGGTTGCCTCTGTATAACTTTATAGTTACTATTTAAATTTATCTCATTCTGTTATACCTACAATTACTAAACTGACTCAAATATGACCTACAGTTATTTATGTAAAACCGCAAAACTTCGCTTACTCTTTCGTTCCGCGGTTTGTTACGTGATAACGATAAAATAAAAGTATATAATGTAAGCATTTGTTGAATCAGTTCATGTATACGCCTTGCCAACCGATACGCACGTGTGAATTTACAATCATTCAATAAAAGAGCCCCCGAGAGAGACGATAATTAAGTAGGTACCTAAATAATCATCCTGAAGGCCTGAAGACAATTTATCCAAGTTCGGCATGATTTAAAGTAAAGTCTTATTATTATACCACTGTAGGTGACGGCGATGGGTCAATTTTGATAAGAGGAAAGCTGGAGCAAAAAATGCTTTCGTTGACTAATTATCTCGCAATACTTATTACTTATCTACTACTATATTTTAACCCGTCTTGGGACTTGTTAGAATATGGTTCCTACTGGTTAGAATACACGTTAATATAAAACGAAACAGGCTCGTATGTTAGTATATAAATTAATACATATTTTTTTAATAGTAGTAACTGTATGAAGTGATGTAAGAAGTAGAGCACTAAGATAGCGTCAAGTTCTCGCCCATCGAGATAGCAGTCACCTCTGTTATCTGGCATCATTGCGTGGTTATCTCACTGGTATCTGTCTAACGTCGTTTGTACAATTCTTCGTTCACATTGAATCTCAAAATAGATATCCTATTGTATCTATTATCTGAAGTTTTCGAGATACAACGGAAGTACTAATTTATAATAACCGACTGACGTCCAATTGCGTTTCACTCGGCAATTAGTCTTTTGGTGAAAGGTGGGCATACGTACAGGGCCATCAACGAACTGACTTTATCTCCATGAAATAAAGTTCAGAGTGACAGTTTAATTGAGATATACGCCAATTTTCTTAGCTGTTCACACCATTTTGAACCGTGTTTGTATGTTCCGAATCCAGATATATCTGATGTTGACTATATTATCAGGCGGATTTTTATCATGGTCATAATTTTGCGCCCACTCCCATTTAGCTTCACCGTTTTATTCAGCATCCACTATTTGAGCTAGGATAAATAGAGGTTCTGCGTACCTAACGAATTCTGTTTAAAACTCTCTCCCATGTCCATCTTATCCCTCTTTCCCCATAGGTTTTTAATATATCTTCGAAGTTCCAAAACCATATAAATAAATATGAATTTTTGATATGGTTCTATGAAATTCTCAATGGCAGCTGTATTTGTGTTCGGTTTATGTGTAGGCTCGCTAATTACATGGGACCTAAACTAACTAGCGAACTGTGGGTGTATATTAGTACTTACACCTCTGCTTAATCTTTCGGAGAATACAGGCGTGATGGTATGTATAATTTTTTCCCACATATTAGCGTCATTCGAAATATGTGGGAAACCATTTTATAACATTTGCCGTTCTGTAGATGGCTCATAAACTGGTACTCGTACCTAATATCGTACTCATTACAAATGGTAATTTAAAACATTAAGATGGATTATTCACCACTTTATTTGCCTTTATTATATACTATGCTACTATATACTATGTCTTTTTTATATTGTTCGTGCATGGAAGTTTTCGTTCAATAATGTAGGTACATATTTTTATTTAGAAGAACCAATTTGGTCATAATATTTTGACTTGTGCCTGTATTGAATTCAGTTATCAGTTTCTTAGAAAGTTTTTGATTAATATAAGTACATAATGGCTGTAAGACCTACTTGTGGCTGAGGACTTGATGATTCAACAATTAATTAATTGCATTCACATTGTATTTTCCTCTACTTTATACATCTAACCTTGGGAACCGGACGCTACCTACCTTCGTTACGGTTCATAGGAATTAGAGACTTCGTGTCGTTTTACGTAGGTAAAATCTAAATTATCTAATTACATTCACATAAGTATATTTGGAGAATATTACACAATCATATGCGCCGAATATGTTATATTCGTTTACCGCATGAACTTATTCATATCCCGAATATTTAATCCCACAGAACCCGATCAAAAATCAAAACCCTCAAATTTGGGATTTAAAATAATATAGATTTCACCAGTCACACCTTTCGTGGAGGACCTTTTTCACATAACGTCCAATTAGACTGGTCACAATTTCCTGTCCTCAGAAGCGACGGTGTCCGCGTCTTGTACCAGGTGACTACGCAAAAGCCCACAGGCACGTGCGCGGTGCTCCTGACTGACGGCGGCTCCCACCGGTCGCTGTGCGCCAACCTCGCCGCCGCAGAGATGTTCTCTCCCGAACACTTCTTGGAGGCCACCAGCAAAGACGCCATCGAGAAAGCCAAGACATTTTATAGCTCGGTAAGTGGCCTTGTGTTCTGCTGAACTGACACTTTTTTGTCTTTCGTGGAATAAAATCTTGGGCTGTTTATGCAGCCATTTTGATACACATACTTAACCTCACTTCTACAAAAACAAAGATCCCTCCTGTGTCCTGTTGTAAAATAAAATAAACATTCATTTCATAAATGATTACATTAATAAATGCTCATACTATTTAACTTCTACAACTGTGGGCTCAATTTAGCATAATATGGAGCTCAAGGTTGTAAAGACGCCATTCGCCATTGTCCTTTTAACTTCGAAACATTACGGAGTTTCATCTTATCTTCCTAGTCTTGTCCCAATTATGTTGGAGTAGGTAGGTAGTACGATCCTATTTCGTCTGCTACTACTTCACAGAAATTAAAAGATCGGAAAATCGTTCCAATCCTGGTAAAGTTATCAAAAATTGCATTCGCTTATAATTATTTCCAGTGAAGTATTTTGGACGAAATAGCATCGTAGGAACCTAGATTAACAGTATCTAAATCCGAATGATAACATAATTTGATAGAATATTGTCTGGATTACGATTTATTTCGATATTACGTTTGTGAGAGAAAATCGGTCCGCTGGACTCTTAAGACTGACGGAAATAAATTTATGGTAAAATAAAATCTTTCTTTATTTGAACATACTGTTGTCTCCAGGGTTTCTTCCTAGCGGTTTCCCCGCCTGCCATGATGCAGTTAGCGAAGCGCGCGCACGAGAAAAACCTGCTGTTCATTCTGAATGTGAGCGCAGCGTTCGTCTTTACAGGCTTCAAGGCGCCGCTCGAAGAGGTATTGCCTTACGTAGACGTCATCTTTGGAAACGAAATGGTAAGTCGACCGAGATTATTTTAGATCGATTTTTCCATCGCCAGATCGGAGGAATAAATTCGAATTTTTTACAGTTTTTCTATACAAAATCTGTCAACTGTAAATTTTATTTCTCAGTTAAAAGTTATCTGGCGATAGTATAAAAAAGTCAAAGTCGCTGTTTAAGTTTGTCTGTTTCTCCCCTAACTTCTAAACCACACAACGGATTTTGATACGGCTTTCAGATATTTTTTCCTGAAGTTATATGTAATAAATACATATTATAGTAGAGAAAAGCCAGCAGTTTTAATCTTGTGAAGCCGGGTCGCTAGTTATTATGATAAAAATATTGATAGATTTATATGGACTTTGTCCGGTTAATGACAATAGGCTTGCCCCCTATTACATGGGACCTTTTTTCGGGTGGGGAAATGCGCCTTATGCACACCGCCCCGCTTCGGGGATGCAGGACGCTAGTGTCGGGCTCTCCAGCCAGGTGGCCAGCATACCGACTAAAACCACCACCACTGCCACCTTCCGCGTAGTGGGATCACGGGAATCGCTCTCGCATGCTCCGCGATGCCACCGCCTATTACATGGGACCTTAACATACCGGTGAACTGCGGGTGTACATTAGTACACCACTGCCTAATCCTTCGGGGAATACAGGCGTGACGGTATATTATTTATAGAAAACTACGCGGCCTGACGGCTGACGGCAGTCGGATATACTGGAAGGCAATCCTGACAGAGTTGGGGAGTGGCTGGTTGTTGATGAAATTATGACTTATAACGAACCCCATACATAATCAACCCATTATACTGTCCCACTGCTGGGCACGGGTCTCCTCCCAGAATGAGAGGGATTAGGCTATAGGCCATAGGCTATAGGCCATAGGCTATAGGCCTAGTACGGGTTGGCAGACTTCACACGCCATCGAGAAAATCTCTCAGGCATGCAGGTTTCCTCACGATGTGTTCCTTCACCGTTTAAGCGCGTGATAATTAACTGTTTAATACGCACATGACTTCGAAAAGTCAGAGGTGCGTGTCTTGAGCTTGTGCTCGAACTCGAGACCTTTGACTTGGCAGTCCAATATATACCGGTCATACCACTAGGCTATCACTGCTATAACGAACCCCAAAATATTGAAAATTTTCTACTCCATTTACAGGAAGCAGTAGCATACGGAAGTGCTTTTAAAACAAAATCGCAAGCTTTAGAAGATATCGCATTGGAAATGGCTGCCTACCCTAAACTGAACAAGGAGCGGCCCCGCATGGTTGTGATCACCCGAAGCGCCGAGCCTATCATCGTTGCCAGGAACGGAGAAGTGAAAATATTTCCGGTTAAACGGTTAAAACCGGAAGAAATCGTAGATACCAATGGTGCCGGCGATGCGTTCACCGGAGGATTCATTAGTCAAATAGTGGCAGGTAAACCATTAGAGCAATGTATACAAGGCGGTATATACGCGGCCGTGCACGTGATTCAGAACTCCGGCTGCACTTTCTCCGGCCCAAGTGACTTTAAGCCGACTGTCTAAGAAAATAATTACACGGTTTTCGAGACAACGAAAGCAACAATGTATTAATATTCCCTACACAAGTGTCATTATTATAGTTTAGCAATTCCACAATTTGAGGCAGAAACTTTTTAATGTTTATATATGTATAGAAGTTGCATGAGATTGTTGTTTTTGTGAGATATATCAGATGATAGATTATTATTAATTAGCCATCGCTTAAAAAGAAGGTGCCAAGATGTTTAGCATCGAGAAAAGCTCAACCAGACATCGATGTTAGGCATGATTGTGATGAAATCGCTAGACATTTATAGAAATGTCTATAATCATTCGGTGATACGGTTTTTTTTAACTCTACCATAATAATTAAAGTCTTAAAAAGTTCTTGCAGAAGTTTAGAACGGCAATAATGTATATACCTAGTGTAAGAATATTATAGTGAACAGACGCACAATATAGTATCGTATTTCATCGATACATTTTGCTTTTATTTTGTCTAGATTGCAAGCAGTGCTCGAATATTTGAATTTGGATTGCAATCATGTAATTATTAAGAATTACGCTCAATGTTAGTTACCAGTATATTTGTTGATTTATGATCAAACCCGGTGCAGAATCACCTACCTCATTAATCTTGTCCAGTTCGCATAACATAAGTGTGTCTACCTGAAACAGCCTTTTGAACTACGCAGGTATACACGGCGACACATAAAGCTGTATCGTTTAAAATTTAAACCGTATTGAGTCGTAATAGCGGTGATTTTTGTACGGTCAAGAGCACATGGTATCCAAAACTGTCAAATTTCGTCAATCGATTTTCAATTTAATTTCCAAATAATAGAGTTTATTATCTATTGAGGAAATTTGACAGTTTGTGGTAACTTGTATGGCTGTAACGAAATGTGTGAGATAGCATATAGATGTAAGCCTATCATGAAAAAAAAAACAAAAACAAATTGCACGTGACGATTGCGCTCCCATCATCGCACTTTACAACTTCAGGGAGGCACATTTATATTACTGACACCATACTGTACTTTGAAAACATCCTGTATTATAATTTAAAACAATAGGCCAATGGTCAGGTTAGTTGTTATACGTATATAGCTATTTGTGTTTTGTTGTTGTGATTCGTTTTGAATGTATTGTCACTTAAAAGAAGAAAATAATTTTTAAAGGTTTTTATATTAATCTCCATGTTATATCCTTACTAATATTATAAACGTGAAAGTTTGTGAGTATGGATGTATGGATGCTTGTTACTCTGTCACGCCAGAACGGCTGAACGGATCTGGAAGAAATTTGGCACGGAGATAGATTATAGTCTGGATAACACATAGGCTTTTTATCCAGGCCGGACCCAATCCTGAAGTCCACGCAGACAAAATCGCGAGCAGAAGCTAGTACGGTATACCAACCGCTTTGCGAACTAAGCTGAGTCGTTCGCATTCCTCCACATTTAATCGATAAAATAATGTGGTTGAATCTTGTTTTCCACATAGGTACAATTATAAATTTAAAGTTCGTATCCCATACGAAAAACCCGTAATAAAAGTTCAAATTAGCATTTTTAAAAGGTGTACTACGGTAAAGTAAGGTTGTTTACCATCCAATAATCAACCTTATTGTCGTAATTTTATATTTACGGCTGCAATAATTGTTTAATCTATTTTATAGTTATCTTGGATTACAGAATATCATACAAATCATGTTATCTAGTACCCAACAATTTCGAATATTAGAAAATACTTATGATATAATCAATCTAGCTTAGACTGTATTCTCAACCAGTAAATAATAGTATTATAAATGGATCTGACGTCGTCGAATTTTCACAAACAATTATTTTATCTAGCCCATGTTAGCAACCATTTTGATAAACTGTCAATCGATACATCAGGATTATACTGGCTAATATAAAATTCTTGATAGTAGCAAGTGTAGTTATATTTTAGTAAAGGAAAAAATTCAATCGCGGGCAGGATTCGAACCTGCGTCTTCTGGTTTGATATACCAGACGCTCTGACCTCTAAGCCACCACGAACCCTACCCGCATGATTGAAATTTATTTTTTGATTAAAATTTTCCTTTACTAAAAAATAACTTAATAATCTTAGCATGGAAAATGCAAAAAAAATCACAAAAAGATAGTTAAAAGGTAAGGTGGCATCGTACGACACTGAACTAACTGTAAAGTAAGTCGTGTCGGTTGAGAAGTAAGGTAACTTGCCTCTCATAGATGTCAGCAACGTCACCTTATGACGTAAATTCAGAATGTGAAGGCAAAATTTCAGTCATGCGGGTAGGGTTCGCGGTAGCTTAGAGGTCAGAGCGTCTGGTATATCAAACCAGAAGACGCAGGTTCGAATCCTGCCCGCGATTGAATTTTTTCCTTTACTAAAAAATAACTTAATAATCTTAGTATGGAAAATGCAAAAAATCACAAAAAGATAGTAGCAAGTGTAGGTATAGGAAAACAGGTCAACTGTTTAAATTGCCAAAAGGGCGTAGGTATACGTAGCAAGCATATAAACTAAATACATTAAATTAAAAATTTAAAGAAACCTCCGTCACCGCCATTTTGTGGCGGTGGCCATCTTGGACCGATTTTCATCAAACCTTTCAAAGAAAAAAAAAATCAAAATCAGTTTATCCGTTCGGGAGCTACGACGCCACAGACACACACACACTCACACCGCGGTTTTTGCGTCGAGAGTTAAATACAAAAATGCATACACTGAGTGAGGTAATATTAGAAAAAAAACCTATCCATAAATATTACTGTAGGTGTAGGTAGGTATTATGAAAAATAGTTTTGAATAATAATAATTTCATATAATTTTTCTATAATGTGCCTAGACAATGATTTTCCAATTAGAAGAGAAATACCCAAATACCATGCGTGCGTCAACAGGTAGGGCATTTTAGGCTAAACATAATAATTGTATGCCCATTACATTATAAACGTACGTATATAATGTAATTGGCATACAATGTTATCTTGCTTCACGTTTGCTCGCCTGCTTACTCTTGTACGAAGTGCAGGGGGATATCAAGTTAGGGAGGAGAAGGTGACTAATCTTCACGTAGTACTATTAGATAGTGTGTCCTATAGGTCTACATAAAATTAATTGAATCTAGTGTGCCTTCCATGTGCTCCAAAGCATTAGTTAAATTTACTATTTAAATGCATTGTTAATGAAAAAGGTTTAAGGAATCATTTTTATTTTGTTTTATTCAAAATACGTGTCATGTTATCTTGTTTGTGTCATTGCAGAGTAGGTATATTAAAAATTAAAAATATATAAGGCATAACATTGTAGTTAGGTACTTATACTTTCCAATGTTTTATGCGTAATCACATTGATCAATATTTTACACGTCTTAATAATCTCTTAATAAAGGGCACAAGATTTTGCATTGTCTCTGTAATATAAATAATCAACCAAAACCAGGAATTAAATTAACAATTTAAAAAAAATGCTCGAACTTACTAATACCACTTCATTATTTTAAATTAATATATGTACCTACTCAATCAAATGTTCTTCAACATGTCCTTAAATGTTTATTTACCGAATCTGCATGTATAAATAAGATTAAAATTTGAATAAAATATTTTTATTTGTAATCTTTATTGCTGAAGAATAATGTCCATGCCATATTTATTTTACATAATCGCTTTTCCAGCAAGATTTTAATGATTTAAAAGTAGAAAAGTGCGCGGCAAATTTAACAGATGAAAACGGAACTTACAATAAAGTCTGCGTTGTGACGCTCTCATGACGTCACCGTAAACATTTAGGTTTGTAATTACTAGAATTTATTTCAGTTCTCTCGCGTATTCAAATTACTTACTAAACTTAAAAATATAGATAATTGATTGGATAAAACGATCAATAAATTTTAAAAACGATAAAACACGATTTTTGCGATTTACAAATTTAATGCTATGATCGCTAGTTTCTGATGAAAATCAATTGAATATCGCATAATAACAAAATCCCGGTGTTCGGTTAATAGCAATAGGCTGACCCCTAAACATATCGGCGAACTATGAGTGTAGGTACGTTAGTACACATCTGCTAACCCTTCAGGGAATACAGATGCGACGGTATGTATGTGATTATGTAGTACTATTCTTTCGTCAATGGGTACGGCGCTATGATTGGAGATGACGTAATTATTCCGGTTTATGGATATAATTGTTGCCCATATAAGTTGTTCAATGTACATAATTATAGCAGTTTTAATGTACTTATGTTTGTAATAGAGTTGTCTAATAAACATGTTTTATATCACTTTCAGTTTTATTTATGAACCAGCTCTTCCCTGAGGTGGTACGGAATAAGTATGGTCAACAGCACAATCATGGTGTCCAAAACTGTCAAATTTCTTCAATCGATTTTCAATGGTATATCCAAATAATAGTTTCTTTTTCTATTCGGGAAATCTGACTGTTTGTGGTAGCTATGCGGTGTTGACTGTACATGGGTGCGTAAATTTAATTAATTGGGTTTGGGCGGCCAATTTAGGATGTCACTGCCAATGAGTCAATGCCATTTATTTCATAACTTATTTGCTTGATAAATCACGATGATAATAGACGATATAGATCACTGCTGGTATATTACCAGCCTATACTAGTCCACTGCTGGACATAGGCCTCCCACAATGTGCCCCATTTCACCCTGACCTCAGCTTGTCAGCAAGCAATTGCATGTTGTGTAGGTACCTACTTTATATCCATTCTATTTTGATTATTTTTTTATATCATACGGGGCAAACGAACCTGCAGGTCACCTGATGGTAAGTAACTACTGCCGCCCATGAACATCAGCGACATTTTAAAATAAATCTGCATGTACATTATTTATTAAACTATGCCATTGATAAATAGGTCTCTACTTTTGTTCCTGTTTAGCTTTATTATGTACTTATAACAATAATAATGGTTTTGTACAACAATATAACATAACTATTAATCAAATAATGGGTATTAGCACAGCAATTTGCACATTATTCTTAAACACTAATTAGACTAGGTATATAAACACATAACATTACAATAATAACAAAATATAATGATGTCATATACATTACAAATGAATTTTACTTGTTAAATTGTTATAATAGTACGAGGACGACACGTTTGGCGTAGCGGCTGAGCGATCGGCTTCTGCGTCACGTGTTGTGGGTTCGATCCCCGCACGGAGCAAATATTTGTATGATCTACAGGTAGTTGTTCCGGGTCTGGGCGTTTGTGTATGTGAGAATTTGTGTTTGTAAACGCACCCACGATACAGGAGAAAATCCTAGTGTGGGGCAACGTTTTTTAAAAAATAAAATAAAAAAATAATAATAGTAATTTTTTTTTAATATCAAATGATAATTTGGTTTAGTCAATATAAGAAATAATAATAATTAATAACCTCAGGAATATTAACTTAGTATAAAACTAAAAATGATCATTTTCTATAATGAACACATTATTACTGATACAATAATGCTCAGCATGTTTCAGATGAATCAATTCAAGTATGAAGTTGAAAGTTTACAAAATACAATTGAGTATTGCACAATATGCACATCCCAATCAGGGACTTTCTCATGCTCATCACCCAATAGAGGCATGCATCTATAAGTCTCTATTATAATAAAATCTTTTAAGTCTTCAAGCAACTTTGACAAACTCCTTGTAACACAACCACTATACAGATTAGGGTTTATCCTGCAGACAACCGAGGGTATTCTTTCATCAATACATTGCCTATGTTTGCAGATAATGCAACCTGGCTTCAGAACTGTTTTAACTCTTGGTGCCCTGTAAGTAAACACAGTATTTGTTATATTTTTTTACTTATTATACTTAATACTACAGTATCTATAAAGTCTGTGAATACTAATAGTTGTCTAATAAAATATAATAAAGATCAGTAAATATATAGAAGAGCTTTAAAAAAAAAGCAAATACAGTACATAAATTTAAGTGAATATAAATTATTATCCCTAAAAAGCAACGAACTGAAATCTCTAGTAGTAAGTTAGGTATTCAAAAGTAACTTATCTCTTAACAGATGCCTGCCGGGTCTGCATACATTTCTAGTTTTAAAAGTAGATATCTACAAAACAAGATACCTGTCAGAGAGTACCTCCTAAAAAAATCTTTAAAAAAAACCTACCTCATTTTGCTATCGATCACAATGGAATGGCACAAGTATGTGGTATTTCAAATTTCAAGGTATCATGCATATACATTTAGTAAAACCATACTATTGTTTGTTTGAATAGTGTTTTTCAATTCAACCTTACATTTTATTAACTTTAAAGATACGAATCTTCAAAGTTAGGAACTGAAAGAAAAGATTTAGATTTTGTAATGAAAACGAAATTTCGAAAACATTCAAATCAAAACTATGAAATTACCCGCTGACCGCGCATTTAATTGCTCCACAGACCTACATACATACTGAATTACTGATATGAATTGCTTTTTTTTAAGGAATTTTATGACCTGGTAACTTAGACCTTTATGTCATGTCTTTTTTGTATTTTATAACACCACTTTATCCCCAGTAAATCAGTGGAAATTACGGCTTCGATGGAGTTTAGGAGTGAACACAAAAGTCGCGATTTTCAATTTTATATCATTTGCCTACATTCGCACACTTCACAAGCACTTAGTTAGAATAGTTAACTATCCACTATAATTACACATTAAACTTCTGGGAAACAAAATATATGGAAAAATTATTGGAAAATAATAAAAAACCGACAAAGTGCACTTTACATTTTCCCGCCTAAACTCTGAATCATGAATTGACTTTTTTTTTGTAATATTTTGGCATGGCTACTGAGGCCTTTGTGCCATTGAATTGATCTTCGATCGGAGTAGTGTTGCCAGACGTTGAACGAGTTTGAACGAGTGATCGTACAATGGGTAAATAAAAAGTTCATGAAAATAAAAATAGTACGTTTAAAAAAAAACTTTTCATATTTTAACACTTTATTAATGTATTTTTTTGTGTTTTTTTTTGCATTTTCCATGCTAAGATTATTAAGTTATTTTTTAGTAAAGGAAAAAATTCAATCGCGGGCAGGATTCGAACCTGCGTCTTCTGGTTTGATATACCAGACGCTCTGACCTCTAAGCCACCGCGAACCCTACCCGCATGATTGAAATTTTGCCTTCACATTCTGAATTTACGTCATAAGGTGACGTTGGGGACGTCTATGAGAAGCAAGTTACCTTACCTCTCAACCGACACGACTTACTTTACAGTTAGGGATGGGCAAATGGAAAAAAATATCGATATTTATCGTATCGATATTTTTCAAATATATCGAAATATATCACCCAAGAAATATCGATATTTCGATATTTTTTGCCCAATTTGCAATTATTTATAAAAATTGCCTAAATTATCGAAATTTTAAAGCAAATACAGAGTAATTTTTGTTTGTGTTTGAAGCAAAGAAACTAAACCCATACAGCCTACTGCATATTTTCTAAATTTAAGAAATCGGATTGGTCAAAATCATGATGTGACGCATGAGCAGACAGCAGAGCTTTAAAAATATATCGATTTTGATATCTGAAAATAAATATCGAAAATTGATATATCGCGGGAAAAAATATCGCTAATTAGTATCGATATTTTTCTGAAAAAATATCGATATTTTGATATATCGATATTTTTTACCCATCCCTATTTACAGTTAGTTCAGTGTCGTACGATGCCACCTTACCTTTCAACTATCTTTTTGTGATTTTTTTGCATTTTCCATGCTAAGATTATTATGTTATTTTTTAGTAAAGGAAAAAATTCAATCGCGTCAGGATTCGAACCTGCGTCTTCTGGTTTGATATAGCAGACGCTCTGACCTCTAAGCCACCTCGAACCCTACCCGCATGATTGAAATTTTGCCTTCACATTCTGAATTTACGTCATAAGGTGACGTTGGTGACATCTATGAGAGGTAGGTCGACTTAAATCTGGCAACACTGGATCGGAGTCAATGGAGTGGTGTTGCTAATTGTAAAAAATGTGCAGTACTCCGAGTCTCCGAAATAATTGTGGGTCGTCTAAAGTTATCCGCAAGTGGTTTTTGTTGAGATATATAGCAATGAACGTACACATAACTCCTTGGAAGTGTTTTACTTATTTCGTATAAGGTGTAACAAATTTGTCGGTGGTATTCAAGAAAAAGAAAACGAACTAGAGAGGTGAAATAAAAATGTTTAAGTACTTCTCAGTACTTCGACTTTTATTTGTATTCAGTAACTTGACAGTTGAAGAGTTACCAGTTTTGACAAAACAAGACCTGCCGTGATGTTGGCACTATTGCTTGTCATTTTGTAAAGGCACTACCTATTGATTGTCATAATAGGAAGTGATCCGCTCGTTTTTGTGTTATTATTTAATATTTTTCGAATTAATGAAGCCAAAGCCATTTAAAACAAGTTTAGAGAAATTGTGTTGAACAAAAAAAACTTTTTTCAAACTTCCCGCCCAATTCCCGCTCCAAAGTGTTGTTTCTGCCATAGACAATTGCCGGTATAAAAATTATGATGTAATTCTAATTAAATGGCAATACATTTGTGGCCGACAGGATATCAAAATATTTTTTCAACAAGGCAATCTAATTGATAGCCATTTTGAAGAGCCTTTTGTTGGTGTTTTGTGAATGTTTTCAACAAAAATTTCTAATATTTCTATGATACGACGGTGTATTGAAGACACAAATCTGGTTGTTATGATTGAAAATTGAATCAGTACTCTATAAAACGCATAGTTGTTTGTTTGGTAAAGGTGCATTGTGAAAAAAAAACCGGAAAGAACTGCCGTATTTGGGATTTGTGAAAAAAAAATCTCGTGAAATAGAGATAGTTACTGTGACAGTGGAAAGATTTATTTCGACTTATGTTGTTGATAAGTTTAGTTAAATTGTTTTAGCAGCCGTTATTATTTACGTCGCGTGTTTTGTTCGCTACGTAAAATTAGGATCGCCACAAGATGGCGGCCATCGGATGCTCGCTCCGCCAAAACCCGCTCGCGGGGCCCGATGTGTCATCGGGTAGCGAGAACTTCGGTGACATGCTGTAAACCGGCGTCTCGCACCGCGGCCAAATTTACCGGCCGCATACGGCGGGGTTCCATTTCATAAAATGGAATTTCGCTCGAGGCGCCAAAATGCGAAGGGTGTTGACATAAGTGCAATACCGTACCGTTACTCAGGCGGCAGTACATAATAATTATTGACGAAGATGTGTGAGCCGGACGACGTCGGCAAAGAAGTGTGGAAGCGATGGATACTGGAAGCGATACACAAGATACGCTCTCAGAAGCAAAGGCCTAGTGTGGAGCGCATCTGTCACGCGATTAGACAGCATCACAATTACCACGAAGATGTGGTGTCGGAGCGGCTGGAGCGCGCTGTGCGCGAAGGTGCTGTGTTAAAGGTGTACAACAAGGGCCAGAGCTCGTACAAGGATCCCGGAGGTCTGCAGAGCAAGATTCTGAGGATCACGCAAGATGTGGACCTTTCTAGAGCTGTTGCGAAGGCAGTGCGCGAGTTGGGTGAACGTGACGGTTCTACACTGAAGACTATTGAAAGACATATGCACCAAGCATATCAAGTGAGTGTGGAAGGTGAAGTTGATGTGCGTGCAGTGTTGCGAGCCGCAGCTAAGCGTGCCGTGGCGCGAGGTCTGCTCACCAATCAGGCTGGCGCCTACAAGGCGACCGACAGACCTCTCGCCACATCATCAGACCGTAGCTCTAAACAGCGGTCCAAGACTACCCAAGAATCCCCTGAGAAGGTAAGACTATTGCTTGCTATATTATTCAAAACATTTTATTTATTGTGTTTACTCAGTCCTATTAGCCTTATTAAGTAATAATAGAGCAGCAGAAAATATTTTAAATAACATATTTGATAATGTTTGTAAACAAAACATAAACAAAACACTTTTTCACTACATAATAATTAACCACTTAAAATGTAGGTAGGTATTTTAATTTCAATTTTTAATTAGAAAATTTAAGCAAATTGAAACAGATAAAACTGAGATTAAGAATTTTAAGTAAACAAATGTTCAGTTTGCTATAAAACTTTATAGAGGTTTGATAGATTTGAAAAAAAATTATTCAACATGATTATTTTTAAATGTTAGATAAGATTGCATTTCTGAATAAGACAAGAATTTTTAAGAGTCAATATTATAATAGTACCTATATGCTCTATAATAATTAGTAAAATTAGAAATAAGAACAAGACAGGTTAAAAAACATTATGAACAACTTAAAAAATAATGTTCTATTCAACAATAGGAGGTTATCAACCTGTCTATTAGTGTTCAAGGTCATTACGGCTCATTTGGAGCAAAAAATTTCAACTTTACTACATATAAAATGAACTTACCAGTATTTTATTTTGGTGTTATATTTTAGCTATATATATTCTAGCTGAGAGATTTTGAAAAGGGTTGGGGAATAATATTGATGCCCCACATGATCAATAACCTGAATAAGTTTAGGTAGCAACAATACTAAAAATTTTAAAATTGGACAAAGCTTAAAGATTAAGAAATAATTAAAATAACAAAACATAATTAGCCCATCAAGTAACAGATTCAAAGATTTATTGCTTACTAAGTGTACATATGGTGTTACATTAAATTTTAATGAACTTATAACTTAGCGGCCTTTTACAGCATTGCAATATAGAGGGCTATACATATTAATTAATATTTCGTATTTATTTATTCAAATTATTAACTCTAATAACAAGTAGGTATGTATTTATTTATTAAATTATGTTATGTATGCATACATAACATAATTTAATTACAGTAATAGAAAAGCCATTGTTACCAAGCATGAGAGAGACCCATGTTATTTATTGAAAATTATTAAACTACTTCAGTTCGTTCAGAATGTAACAGAGAACAATGATGCTCACTGTCCACCTGCAGAAGGTCACTTTGCCTCTCCTCATCCTATGACTTTCATCTTCATAATACTTTCTCTGGTGAATTTTTTTGTCAAAGATAAAAGCAGTAAATACTCCATTCTCTTTGTGACAATAATTTGTGAATAAATACAGAATTATAGGCTTAGCTATTTTTATTATGGCCTCACCATTATATTTCACTCATAACACTATGTTAAAGTTAATCACCTTGTTGACCTTTGTAGATTCTATTTTTAGTAATAATAAAAGGGTAGATGTTGAAAAAGTTCAGTTATGGAAAATATATTATCTATCTAGTTATTTTAGTCTAGTTGGATACACGAGACACTATATTCAACTAAACCACTGCGAGTTCCAACCCGCCAGGTCGAAATTTGCGTTCACAATCTGAATTTACATTTTTTGAGGTGATATGGTGACAAATTTTTCCTTAATTAAAATAACTTTATAAATGTAGCATGGAAAATAGAAAAATGATAAAAAAATATATCTATCAATCAAAAATTACTTTGTGTCACATTTTTTATATTTATATTCTATATATAACTTGAATTAAAATACTTATCACTTAATTACTAGATTACTATTTACATAAAATACATGAACGTAAAAAAAAGCTATATATATATAAATCTAAAAGACAGGTGTGACTAAGCGTCAAAGTATTCCTCGGTATCGCTGTCGTCCGGGAAGGTGCCTAGAATACTGGCAGCATATTACTAGATTTATATTTGTTTGATACATATTTAATGGATAAAATTGTTTTTTTATTGTGCCTCTATACATTCCTGTACACTGTAAAGTTGTTGTCTAATGTTTAAATAAAGCTCTTTTAACAAAACTAATAAGTTTGTTTATTCATGGTAAGTTTGTGAGAATGTTTGTGCCCTCCAAGAGAGAAAATAAGGCATTGCATGGCATGCCAGGGACAGTAGTAAACAATAAAATATTACATAACACACCACTACACCTGTCTTTTTTGAAGAGGTGTAAATACTGCTGTACACCCACAGTTCTGCATATGTAAGCCCAATGTAATAGGCCTATTGAATTAGAGACTATTGCCATTATTTCAGCAACTTGATAGTTTAATGGGGCAAAAAGCTAAACTCTGAGCTGCTACTGGTGATTTGTTTATTTGTGTTGATTATGTGTGCTTTTAATACTACAATTTTACATTACATTGTAGTTATCTATACAAATGATTAACATACAATAATGGTCTGTTAGGCGGGTAATGGAATCAATTACATTTCATAAACTGTGAATACTCAATCACAGTTTACATAATAATATTGCTAGTGGATGCTGTATTAGCATTTTATATCTATAAAAATGGGTCAACTACTATCCTGTCTGAATTTATTGAACCTATCTTTAATGAATTTACAAGCCATTTTTTACTTTATTTATCCTGGAATCTAAAATATTCAATAATAAGATCTGTTAGAGAAATAAAATCATTCATATTTTATTTAACAAGGTGTGCTTTTTCAGAAATATATTTTTACTGTGGATTAAAATATCATTGTTGCCAAAGTTATTCTGCTACAATAAAGAAGTCTATGTACACATTATTAGAATTCAATGCAGGTTCTGTTTTCTTATTTTCACTCTCTATAATTTTGTTACAGAAACCAAATACAGGAGGAGTGCCTGTATGTACAGAGTGCCTTGGAACTGATGCTAGGAATAGGCTAGGAGCTCTAGAGGCTCTCATTTGCTGCCAGCAGTGCCAGTCCTATGCTCATCCTACTTGCCTCAATCTACTAGATCAGACTACACTACCTGTTATTAAGGTAAGGCTTTTTTCTAACATGTTAAGACACAACATAGCAGTCACACAATTCTTAAAAAAATCCAGTGTTATTGATTGATTTACACTATTTCTTAATTATGCATTCTTTCAGTTTTCTATTTTCCCAAAGGTGTAAATAAATCAGGGATTACTTTTGAGTATAGTGTAAACTTTTAAAAATGTAGACTTCCTTGTATGATGGCAGATCATATTGCCATGAATTTTATTCTTTCTTTGTGACAAGTAGGTTTGAATGTGTGTTATTTTGTTTGCAGTCGGTGCGATGGTCGTGCGGAGCGTGTGCGTGGTGTGCGGTGTGCGGGGCGCGCGCGGGGGCGGGGGCCGATGCGGCGGCGGGGACCGGCGCGGGGGCGGGGGCGGAGGCCGAGCCCGCCTGGGCGGCGAGCTGCCTGCACTGCGCCCGCACCGCGCACCCGCACTGCGCGCCGCCGCCCTGGCGCTGTCCGCACTGCCTACCCAACCACAACAACAAGCGGTCAGTGCACCATTAAATTTTTAATGCATACTAATCTACGCCGGGATTTAGCTTGCAGTCTGAACTGACCATTTATTAATTTTGCAGGTCGTCGACGGCGGGTACTCCACGCGGAAGGAAGCCACGCACGCCGGCGCGGAGACCGGACTCCGACGACGATCCTTCCGACGGTAACGCTCCCCCGCGACCTTCGCGTCCCCCGCCCGAACAGAGAATGTCGAGGGAGAAGCAGAAGTTTTTCAGATTCTCCGCGTTCAATCTAGTGAAGCGGCGCCGGCGCCGGTCGTCGTCGGGCGAGTGGGCGGCGTGGGGCGGCGTGCGCGTGACGCGTGTGCAGCGCCTGGAGCTGCGCCTGGAGCGCCGCGCCGCCCAGCCGCGCCCCGCGCCGCCGCCCCGCCCGCCCTGCCCGCCCGGCCCGCCCTGCCCGCCCAGCCCGCCCAGCCCGCCCAGCCCGCCCAGTACGCCCAGCCCGCCCTGCGCCTCGTCGTCGTCGCGCTCCTCGTCGGCCGCGTCGCTAGCGTCGCCGCTGGAGCCGGATTCCGCCGCGTCCGGCTCGGACTCGCCCGGTTCCGCCGTGTCCTCGAGCGACAGCGAGGACCGGCCCGCGCCCGCGTACGTCTCCACCGTGTTCGAACGTTTAGCCGCCGATTCGGGACCCGATGGCGTTTGGGGCTTCGCCGCCGAAGCGCAAAAACCGAAGCGTTTAGAAGTCGAGCCGCAAAATCATAGATTAGATGTCGAACCCAAAATACGGAAAAGACTTGAAATCGAACCGAAAAACTACAGGCGACTCGAGCTCGAACCGCGAAAACAGAAACACCCCGAGATCGAACCTTATAGATATAAAAGACTGGAACCCGAGCCTAAACTGAAAAGACTGGAAACTGAGCCCAAACTGAAGAGGCTCGAAGTCGAGCCAGTACAGAAAAGACTGGAGCCCTCACCTCGGCTGGCGTCGCCTCCCCGGCAGCACGCGGCGCGGCGGCGCAGTCGCTGCGGGGAGCGGCTGCTGACCACGCTGTTCGACGGACTGTCGGAGTTCTACTCCGTGCGGTCGGCGTCGCGCTCGCAGTCGCGGCCGCGCCCGCCACCGCCCGACCGGCCCGACCGGTCCGACCGGCCCGACCGGCTCGAGGAGGACCGACAAGTGCTGAAGGAGACGAGAAGCACTTTCCGAAAGTACCAGGCGTCGCTGCGACGCGCGCGCACTCGCACGAGGGAGCCCTCGCCCGAGCCGTCCCCCTCGCCCGAACCGTCACCGTCGCCCGACGAGAAAATGATGAGACGCGGCCGGAGTCGAAGTAGATCGCGAGCGCGGCCGGTGCCGGAGGTCGGACAGAGTGAGAGTGGGCACAGTGGGCAGAGTGGGGAGTGGGCGGCGGCGGGCCGGGCGCTGTCGGCCTCGCAGCTCGTGCGCTCGGCGGCCGGCAAGCACGGCGCGGCGCGGGACGACTCGGACAAACTGAACCGCGGCCTAGCGCTGGCGGGCCCGGCCACCAATCAGACGGGTAAGATCGGTTCGTGAGGTGCGGTGAAAGTGTCGTGGTGGATCTGACCGTCTCGCTCGCTCTGATTGCTGGCCGGCTCGCCGCTCGCGCGTCGACTCGTTTCTCTTTCTCTTCCGAATCTCTGTTCGGGTCGGGTGAGTGAGCCGCGCGCTCTTCTGTTAGCTTCTCCGTTCGGACACCGAGCGCCGATGACAAATCATTTGTTACTCGGGTTTCGGCAGTATCCACACATGCACTTTCGCTCGCGCCTCTGTAGGCGTGAAGGACGGAGCCGGAGCACTCGCAGGCCCGCCGCAAGCGTGCGGGTACTCGGGAATAACTTGCTTTATTTTATTTGCCGTATTCCCTTTATTTTATTTCACTTATTCTATTGACATTGAAATTTTCATTGCATTTTATTATTGTTATTATTATTATTGTTTTTTTTTTATAAATTTAATGTCTGCATAGACGAGGGACTACTTTTTAGTCCTTAAAAATAGATCCCTTACAACTGTATAAAGCACACTATGGATTAAAAGTACCGCATATGAAAAGTCCCTCGAACAATCGAGGACATCGATAGACCGGAATGGACAAAAGTGAGTCCCCGAAAAAAAAGAATTAATGTGACTAGTCGCAGCAACGCACACAGCGAACTTTAGTGCATGAATATATTCATTCATTTATCGAGCTGAATTAAAGGGATTGACCCTATATTCTCTTCTTATCTCCTTCTTAAACTTCATGTAAATAACAACACAACGTAATTTGAGAATATTTGTTTCATTATATTCTTCCATAGCGTGCGTTTCACAAAATTTCTGACTTTTCCGAGCAACAAATGATCGCCGACCGTGTGCGTTAAGTCCGTGGCAAGTCCTCGGGAGACATTTTATTCTAGATTCAGGGATTATTGTCCTCTGCGGACTGAAAACCTTCGTCTTCGCAGGCCTTTATTCTTCAAATTAACTGACTACTTAATTATTATACATTATTTTTTCAATCCATTTGCGTGGGACACCAATGACGTCACATAAACTGCAGTTATGATCTGGTAGTAAAGTTGTGTGTTGCATTTCAGAGGGCAAGCGGCTGCCGGCCGGCGTCACGGAGGCCGACGCCGAGCTGTTCAACGCGGCGCTGGCGGCCGCCGGCGCGGACGAGCCCGCCGCCCCCGCGCCGGCCGCCCCGCCCGGGCCGCCCGCCCCGCCCGGGCCGCCCGCCCCGCCCGGGCCGGCCGCCCCGCCCGCCCCGGGGGCCCCGCCCGCCCCGGCCGCGCCGCCCGACAGCGCGGCGCACGCGCCCGCCGCCGCTCCGCGGTGTCCGTCCGCCATAGAGTTCGGCCAGTGGGAGATCGACACCTGGTATTCGAGCCCCTTCCCGCAGGAGTATGCCAGGTACACATTTCCAACCATTTACATTTTTTTATAGAATATCTTCTTATTTAGAACACGATAATATAATTATTTTGTGATAATATAATACAGTATTTAAAAGTAGCTTTGTTACTTGTAATTTAAGAAGTCCAGAATTATGATAACTTACATAGACTCTAAAATAATGTCTAATGACATTTAATAATATAATTCTTTCATTTCAGGTTACCCAAATTATTCCTGTGTGAGTTCTGTCTCAAATACGCGAAGAGTCGGGCGGTACTGGTCCGACACCAAGACAAATGTCTGTGGCGGCACCCTCCCGCCACTGAGATCTACCGATGTGGAGACATATCCGTCTTTGAAGTCGACGGCAACGCTAACAAGATCTACTGTCAGAACCTCTGCCTCCTTGCCAAGCTGTTCCTCGACCATAAAACCCTATACTATGACGTGGAGCCCTTTCTGTTCTATGTACTCACCAAGAATGACAGTAAAGGATGCCACTTAGTTGGCTACTTTTCCAAAGAAAAACATTGTCAGCAGAAATATAATGTTTCGTGCATCATGACGATGCCGCAGTACCAGCGGCAGGGCTACGGGAGGTTCCTCATCCATTTTAGTGAGTGGTGGAATCTTTACACATTTTATTATTAATGTATATTGGATTTCACAGGTCTGTGTTGAACAATTTTTAAACACGTCTTTTTCTTCCCAGGTTATTTACTGTCGAAAGAAGAAGGACAGCCCGGCACGCCGGAGAAACCGTTGTCAGATCTCGGCAGAGTGTCTTACCACGCATACTGGAAGTCTGTAATACTCGAATATCTCTATGACCACAAAGATAAACCATTCACATTTGAAGATATCGGTCATACGACAGGGATGCATATGAACGACATTGCGGTAACGTTTCAGTTGCTTGGTTTCGTAAGATACATCCCCAATGATGAGACCACTAAACTAGGACTCTGCATAGATTGGAGTAGAGTTGACAATCACATGAACAAAGTGAAGAGCAAACCTCGGCTGGAGATCGACCCTGAATGCCTTAGGTGGACTCCTCTTTTAGCCCCTACTGTGAATCCGTTCAGGTCGCCCGAGGAAGCTTCTGGTGACCAGGAAACTGAGAACGACGAAGCTGAATGTAAGACTGAGAGTGAGGACACTGCAAATGAGTCTGAAATTCCTACGACGAAGGAGGAGATTGCGGCGGCACCCAAAGTAGAAGCCGAAACACCTGAACCGCCTGTCGAGGTTACATCATCGGGCAGAAGACGAACGCGACCACTTAAATACAGTGAAAATACTTATCAAACCACGCCGACGATCGCAGAAGGCAATCGGAAAAGAAAACGAGAAGTTAGCAGAAATATTTCCGAGTCTAATATGGATGAAGAAAAGAATAAAGAAGAAGAAACGCCCCGGAAACAGAGAAGTAAAAGCGTCGCCAGAAGATCGTCCAGAGTTACGCAGAATGAGACTACTGAGGAACCTGCACCGAGGAGCAGGAGACAGAGTGTCAAAGAAGCGCCATACGCATCCGACAGCCAGGAGAGCCAAGAGAGCATGGATATGGAAGGGGTCACTCCTGTGGCGGCTCCTGTCAAACCCAAGACCAAAAGAAAAATCGCCTGGAGAAGTCGACAGAGGAAACGACAGAAAGTCAATAAGGCTGCACCAAGGATCGCGTCCCCGGCCGCTAAAAAAGTTAAGCTTGAGGCGACTCCTGTCGTGGATAGCAATGATTATAAAACTAGTGAGCCAGCAGAACCGAGCAACACTGCACCTATTGAGGATCACAACACGTCTCCTAAAGATAAACTTTATGAGGCTACACAAGAGAAAAACAAAACCTCAGAAGCTAGCTCAGAAGACTCTTCAGGTGAAGCCGATGACGAGATGGACGTTGAAGAAGGCGAAGAAAGAAAGACCGTTGCTAGCAAGCCGGCGTCGCCGCGGAATATTGAAGAGAATAGCACAGACCACCATACTAGCGATATGGAGCTTGACAGTATACACATGGACTCTCCAAAGTCAATTGCAGAGAAAGATCAAGTTATCAATGAAGCAAGTGATAAACCCGACGATGTTCCTACTGACAGCAGAACAGAAGCAACTCCAGCTGAAGATGATACCAACACAGAGAATGGTCAGACTGAGGATAATAATTTGGCTGAAACCAGAAATGGTGAAATGAAATCTCCTAAACCCACCCTAGAAGGTAAGGAGACAATCATCATATCGGAATCTGATGATAATAACAGTCAGAGCTGTCCATTACCTTCGCCAAAACCAAATTCAGTAGCTCCTGTTGAGCAAAATAACGAAAATAAACCCAAAGAGGTTGAGGAAAAAGATAGTCCATCTAAAGTGATACCGGTCGTGTCCACAGAGAACGCTCATATCGTGCTCGATCCCAGCGGAATGCAGGGAGAGGTGAGCACGACAAAGCCTGCCGTAGATCTGATTGTCCCTAAAATACATAAAATTGAGACAATCGTCGTAGAAGGAGAGTCTGACAATGCGAACTCACCGCCAACTGATGTATCGCCAAAGAAAAATGATAAATCTGTGATTAATCAGTCACCTCAGCCAAGGAAATCTCCAGAAAGTACGAACACCGAGGTGATTTGCGAGCAGAAACAATTTGAAATGAGAAAAGAAACCGTAATACAACATCAAAATATAGACGAAACAAAAAATGTAGAGAAAAAATCACCCAACAAAATAGATATTATACAAAATGTAGACAATACACAGAGAGAATTACCTAGTATGAAGAAGCCAGACCCCGTCAAAATAGATAGTTTTACTGAAATTGATAGGAATAAATTATCTAATCCAATTGTAAGTAGAGAAAGTGAAATACCATTTCGGAACGACTTGATAAACACTAGAAAAGATGAAATAATTATAACTAGAAACGTCATAGAACCCACGTCGATGCAGAGCTTTCAAGCACCCGTGAGTAATTCCATGACAATACAGCAGATCAATACCGCTCAACATTCTTATTTGAATCACAGAGCAAGTGTTAGTAAAGAGTCTCAAGCGGTCCAAACTGACAAAATTCATGTGAAGTCTAGTGAACAAAATCGTGTTATAAATAATACTCTAGATTCCACACCTGTTATAAGTAAAAGTACAACAAAATTGGAGGTCCCGCATCCGATATCCTCCCCAGTGATAAATCCAGTAATACCAAAAGTGCCCAATGTTACTGATATCAATTTTTTACCTCGGTGCCAAAGCGCTAACGCCGCTATTAGCATGGGTTTGGAAAGAGCGGATTTAGAATCTAGTTTCGCTAACAATGCGTTGCAAAATTCTATGACTGGATCAATGAGCATAGCCCAAAATAATTCTCAAGACTGTAAAAACGATCCTAATCAAAAGCCGAGAGAAAAGAGTAAGCTACGGGATGTGCGAGTGAACTCGGCTCATAGCAAGCTGGAGAAAACTGACAAGAAATCCAAGAATGACACTCCCAGGAGTACACCTGAACCGAAAATGTTTTTTCCGGAACAAAACACTAACGCGCGGAAACCAGAGACGTCGGTCCCTATAAACGTGATAAACTCGGCGCCAGTGACAAGTAAACTTGAAACGAAAAATGAGACTCCAAAAAAGCAAGAATTTTTTAAGAAAGAGAAATCTAATAATTCCAAGTTTGACTCAAAAAACCAGTCTGTGAAACATGACAAAAGTTGTACTGCACAGCTGAACTTGAAAGCTGATCAGAATGACTTGAACAAAATGCTGCCTAAATTCAAGTACGATAACGAACTTGTTCCTAAGGCTGACTATGCTATGAACCAAATTCCAAACTACCACACGACGCACGGGCAGTATCAGTGGCCGCCCTGGGATCCTACCAGAATACAGGGCACATGGGAGCATAATAGATTTCTAGATATGAAAAATATTGTAAGTGAAAAGAACTACTTAGATAAACATCAATTTAATCTTCCACATTTAGAACAAGTTCAAAAATCGCCACAGAAGTTACTTCCCAAGTATGACCAGAAAGACTTTCATAATATTGCGTACGGCGCGTTGAGCGGTAGTTTGTACGCGACGGCGGGGCTGCCGCATTTCAAGGAGACCAAGACACCGACGTCGAAAGCGGAGTGTTCCCAGAAAAACGAATGCAAGTCATCAAAACAGTCAAAAACAACGACTGCCTGTCAGACTCAGTGCGAGCCGAAGAAGTCACAGAATACAGCCGACCAGATGAAACAGATGATGCAGAGGCAGGTGAATAAGCAACAAGAAGTGGCGACAAGCTGCGCAGAGTACCGGCAGCAGAGCTCCCAGGTTCTCACATCCCCTGGCTGTAAGACGCCGTTCAATCAGAATGGACCTTGTGCACAAGAGAAGGAAATCGAGAAGAAATCTCGGCAGCAGAAGAAGGAAGAATCCCCGAAAGAGAGCAGCAAGGAGGAGCTGTGCGAGGCGGTGAGTCCGGCGCTGCAGTCGCTGGGCGTGTACACTCCGGACTCGACCAGCAACTCCGTGCACTCCGTGCAGTACCCCGCCTGCGAGCTGGACGTCTCGCAGCTGGGCCTGGAGTCGCCCACCAGCATCGGCTCCGACCTGGCCTCGCCCTGCTCCATGATGCACATGCACCCCGCGCCCAGCCCGCAGTACTCTTCCATACACATCCCGTCCATCATGACCCAGCCTAACCAACCGCCCAAGCAGCAGAAGATTAATAATAGAAATAGGTATGTCAACATATATGTTTGTTCAGTAGATTTATTTTGAGGGATTCATTATTTATGTTGTACGTGTATCATGTGATAAGTAAATTTTGGTCCTATTTTTTTAAAATAATTATTTGACAATGCTACTCATTGTTGCATCGCGTAATAATAGGATGTAATTAGTTATTTGTGCGTGAATTTAATGTAATGAATTTTTTGAATTACGTCTTAATCATAACAACACATACCACGCCTGTATTCTCTGAAGGGTTAAGCAGAGGCGTACTTAATGTACACCCACAGTTTGCCGGTATGTTTAGGTCCCATGTTATAGGGGGCGAGCCTATAGCCATTCATTAATAATAACAAGGCGTCGGTTAATTAAAAAAAAATGATTTTAAAGATTAGATATATATTTATGGTAGGTAAAATATGTCAGCATGACGAATTTTCGAAAAATTTGTCAATTTTTTCGATGGGTGTTATTTTTACTAAGTGTATTGTTCAGGAGCAGCGGTGGAGGGTCCGGGTCCGGGTCCGGGTCGGGGTCCGGGTCGGGCGCGGGCGGCGCGGGCGAGGCCGGCAAGGGGCCGGGGCTGCGCGGGGCCGCCACGCCGCCCGCCCCGCCGCGCCACCGCGCCACGCCGCCCGCCCACCAGCCGCACGGTCAGTACTCTACATCTACTACATTATTCAGCCCATCACATCTTAAGCTATAAGGCCACAGTGGCGGTCCGAGGGGGAGGGGTCATGACCCAACAAATCGTACAAGTTTAATCAATAAACTTATTAACAACTTAGACATGAGTACCTACTCTCTGACTATGAGAAGCCGCCTCTGTAAGGCCATATTACTGGACTAGTATATTTTGGCAGACCATTTAGTTTCTAGCTTTACCAAAACGCAAAACATCTAAATATCATAAGATTATTTCAAATAATTTCAGAGCTTGTACACACCATTCATTCGACATTCTTCTATTCTACTCTTACACTTGTTTTATTATTGATATATCGTATTAAAATTCGCATTCTTGCTATGATAAATATAGCGAGTTTTTTGGACGCAGCGGCGAGCGGCGCGGTGATGCAGGGCGGCGGCGGCGCGGGCGGCTACCAGGGCGGGTACCTGTCGTTCCAGCAGCAACAGCAGTACCACTCGGGCGGCTGGCCGCCCTCCTGCTCTCTCGCTAAGCTGCAGCAGATGACCGAGGCTCCCCAACACCATCCACCACATCAGGTAAACTTGACAAACCCTAGCGACTGCCGATATAATTTACCGACTTAACATATTCATGATGCCTGTATCCCCAAAAGGGTTTTGTTCTCTATAGAGCTTATGCCAGGGCGCAAATACAAAACTCTTGCCCAACATAGAATATGACACAGGCCCTCGCGCACAGCCGCGTTTGCAACCACCACACATGTTACAAGAATTTATTTACATTTTATTACCATACTAGCGCCCGCGGTTTCACCCGCGTTGCCCCATTCCTAAGAGCCGTAGCGTAATGTTAAATAGCTTAAAACCTTCCTCTTGAATCACGCTATCTATTAAAAAAAACCGCTTCAAAATCCGTTGCGTAGTTTTAAAGTTTTAAGAATACATAGGGATGGACAGATAGCGACAGCGTCTTTGTTTTATACTATGTAGTGATAACGATCAATGAATATCTATTAAAAACACGTGATGACCATAACAGTTATATACTGGCTAGCGTGTTTCACTATTTGCTAGTACAAGGGCTGCTCTCATTCAATGATATCCAATACCAAACTTCTTGATGTTGTGTCTAATGAAATCATAACCTGTGGCAAGGTGTGACAAGTTGTTGGAGTAAGTCGAAGTCTAATGTTTTATTTCAATTAGACCAATATTACGGGTACTCTTGAATTGTCAAAACTAGGTACAGTATGATGAGCATACAAAATCTATATTGGCTATATTGCTCAAGAAGTTTAGTTTTTTAGTTACAGTGTGATAAACTGTTCTTATCGTTAATGATGTTACAATAGCAGAGTGGATTTGTACATTGGTGCAAATCCTTCATTTCTGAAGTCATGTTATGTATGTTTACAACATGCGGGTCGACATAACATATTTTACACATTTTCACGCCTGTCTTCCATTGGGGTAGGCAGAAACTAAAGATTTGACTTGCTACGATCCTGGCACACCACTTTCGCTTCATCTACGTTCAATAATCTCCTTATGCATGATCGTCGGTTTAGGGTGCTTTTAACCTGACATAACATAACATTGACACAAAATATTATTCAATGTGTACCAAATGACAAGACGTCGGCAACAAGTATGCTGTCACGTATACCGACATTTTCATGACGCATATTTGTGGTCTTTCAGTATTTCGAATCTAGTTGTTTTCTACAGTACGGGCAGCAGTCGAGCACGCCGCCCGCGTCGGCGCCGGGACACTACCACGCCGCCGCCAAGTACTACCCGCCGCACAACCAGCTCGACTCGCCCAGGAACACCAGGAACACGTCAAGTCAGTACTTTTTTTTAAGTTGCTTGACTGGCAGGAGATTCCTTTTGAAAACCTTGCAACATTCTAGTTGCAACAGGGCTTAGGATACTATTGTTATTTGCAGGTCAATAAATATTTGTTTCAAATAATTTATATGACGATGGCATGGTTCCACAGATGGTTCGCTCTGTAGTCACTATCTTCTAAGAACATGCAACAGTAATATTTGTGTCTCCCACTGTGACTTCTTCTTGAAGTTTGTCTAAATGAGATGCTTATAACATTACATTATCATTACGAAAAACTTTTACAAGGTCATCACTTGATGGAAATCAGTGTCGCCTGATCGAAATGAGTACATTTTGTTATTTATGAAGGAAAAATTCGTCGCGGCCAGGATTCGAACCTGCGTCTTCTGGTTAGATACACCAGACGCTCTGACCTCTAAACCAGAGGCTTAGACTTATTTGGTGTTTCCTTCATAAATAACTTTATTATCTTAGCATTGAAAATGCAAAAAAAAGATGAGTACATTTTAAAAATTAAACATTATAAATACGTTTGTCGGTTCGCAGGCAACTTGAGTCCGATGCAGCACATGCAGATGGCGCCCGGGTCGCGGATGTCGCCCAACCTGAACACGCACCTCATCAGCCAGTACGGACTCAACGGGTACCGCGTGGCGCCGCAGCAGCAGTTCAACAACCTGCAGATGATGAACGTGCAGCCGGGCGTGGGCGGCGTGGGCGGCGTGGCGGGCGTGGGCGGCGTGGGCGGCGTGGGCGGCGTGCAGTACGGCGGCGCCGACCCGCGCGCGCAGCAGTCCAACGTGTACGCGTACGGGTACATCAACGCGCCGCCGCCGCCGCTCGCCATGCAGACGCTCAACTCCACCATGCGCCGGTAGCGCCCACGCCCACGCCCAGCCCCACCTCCACCCGCCACGTCCTAGCGCTCGACGGTCTATTATAGTTTAAGTATAGCATAGTACAAATAAACATTGCTTTCCGACGTTAAGTGCTAGTTTGTATGAGTAATGATAATCGAGATGAACATTGAACACCACTTCGGTTGCCTTACCCTGTCTCGCGCTCGTTGCGTCGCGTGTTATGTTACGGCGGTCTTGTGGCAGCTCTGTTATTGTTTTTGTATCATAATTATGTATGTAAAATCACGTTTTATTTGTTGTCTATACAGTGCAGTACCGGTAAGCTAAATAAAAGTACAAAATTGCAGATAAAGGTATTTAAATCTGTTAATAATAATGACTACGTCACTCAAATGTAGCATAATTATATAGTGCAATAAATATGTGTACACTGATAGTAATCGGCTTCGTTTTGTATTGTGGTGACTAAAGTATAGAGCCCTGTGTGAGAGTACTGTGATGCAGTGAAATGGCGCGTACTTGATTTATAAATTAATAATATATTCTCGATTTCCAAAGAAGCAATGTAATATTTAAGTCTTTGGTTATTTTGAAATAAGTGCAATGTTTTTTACTGAACGCAGATTATTGTACTTCAGATGTAAAGATTTGGGACTCTCATATTTTATATGTATATGGTGTTTACGTTTTGATGTATTGTATCATGTCGCGACAGCGTAGGTAGTGTGTACAGTCGTCGTTGTGTAATTATAATTTTACCTTAGGATCCTAGTTCGTCTGAATCTGTTCTAAAGTGCCTCTCACATCCCGTCTGTCTGCTTGACTTCCGTGTAACATATTGTAAATGAAATCGCTTTCGATTGTAACAAGGCTGTATACATATAGAGCTGATAAACCTAGTGTATTTTGTAAGATATGGATTTTAATTTTGATCAATGTGATAGTGCGCTAAATAAGATGAGGAGTGCAGGGCCCGCCCTGGTGACGCGTCCTGTGGTTACTTACGTAAAACAGGCCTAATGGAAGGAGTTTTTTTTATATTCTTTTTACACTGGTAGTTTTAACGTTTTATAATTGCGATGATAATTTTGTTTTAACGCTTCGCTTAAGGATTATTTTCGTGTTATCCCAGTAATTTATTGCCAAATGTTATTAACACTTACGTTTACTATAATTATGATTATAAGTATTTTTTAGTTAAGTCGTGTTTAGTTTCGTCCTCTGCACATGTAGGTAAGGTATGTCCGCGGCGCGGGGTCGCTCGTCGCCGCTCGTCGTAAGTTATATTGTAAGATCTGCTCCTCTAAGGTTATGAATGTTATTTGTTACTAATGTGTAGTATATAAAATATTGTAAATACAATAACAGTAAGGAACATGTAGCAGGTGTTATCACACAAAATATAATTTTGTGAAAAAGTTGTGGTTTTATTTTAGTGTCCTTTATTAATAGTTCTTAAGTATGAAGTTTTTCATAATTCTGGTATTAAAGATAGGTCTGCAGAATATTATTTATTCTTTGAAAATCTATTTTAACAGTATTTAATATTTCAATTTCGGAAACAATTCTTTAAAAACATTCACATTTTTTTAAAATAAATAAATGTCACAATCAAAATAAAAAAGAATGTCAGTCAACAGAAAATATAATATTTTGGAGTCTCTATCATCCACTTCAATTTTACAAGTTCAGAGATAACCAAGTTACTTTTAAAAACAAAATCAACAATTAAATGTTAATTTTATATGGGATTTTATTATTTTAGATTACTATGTTGAAAGATACAATTCTATACCTAAATAATATAGTAACTAGAATAACAGATAACAAAACACTTAAATTTTCCTGTCAATACTTTAATAATATTGTTAGCTACAGGACACTACTTATCTAACATGATTTATCTGGAGTTTACTAAGTACGTATAGACATTCTATATCATTTAGAAACTCATAACATTTTTTGTTTTTGCTTTTTTTTTAAGTCAACACCATAATAAATAATTACATACGTATAACATAAGTAAACTTGTTAATCGATCCGGTGGTCTAACAATTCAGTCAATTAGGTATTTAAATTTTAACTTTATGTCAATGACAAAGGTCTCCAGATAAAACGACTGTAGAAGCACTAGTAAACACTATTCTCCGCTAACCTACACAATGGTTGCAAATATGTATAAATACATATACAAACTACAACCGATCCAAAAAAAAATTGGCGGTTTAATAATTTCACCTATCAGGTATAATAATTATAAATATAGGCATGGCTATCTTTAACTGGGGAATTTATAGGATTACGGGCCCCACGCCATTGATAATAATAGAAATTATTATTAAAAGCCCGTTGTGTCCCACTGCAGGGCAAAGGCCTCCCCACTCTCCTTCCACCTCTCTCTGTCTATTGCTCTTAAGGACCAGTCTTTTTGAAAAGAGTACAGCTCATCCCGCCATCTCCGTCTGGGCCTGCCGCGTTGGCGTCTGTTATTAAGTGGAACCCATTGGGTTGTCAGTTTGGCCCATTGTTCGTCTGGCATACGGCAGATATGTCCAGCCCAGTTCCATTTCAGCGTGGCAGCTTTCCGAGTGACGTCTGTTATTTTCGTCTTGGAACAGATTGTTGTATTCCTAACCCGGTCAATAAGTTTTATACCCAGAATACTCCGTTCCATTGCTATCCGACAGACCCCGAGCGTGGACCTCAGCTCTTCTGTCAAAGACCATGTTTAAGAACCGTATGTGAGAATGGGAAGAATGCATACGTCCATGAGTCTCCGCTTCAGGCATAGAGGCAGATCACCCTTCATAAGATCCTTCATGGTCCAATAGCTCTTCCAAGCATTTTCTGTGCGTCTTGCAATTTCTTGATAATTACAACAGGAGTATTTTATGGCACTTGAGCGGAAATGGTCACCCAGCGAAAAAAAAGCTTACTAGCAATGTGGGTCGCACATTACTAGTATTCTTGCTAACCCCTCGTGCTACTGCTAATTAAGCTAATTGCTTGTGTTACGGGTGATTTTACGTCGGTAGTGCAATGGGTGGATTTTGAACAGGCAACCACATGATCGCAAGACCGACACCCTAGCCATTAGGCTACCGCCGCTTCAAACTATAACGTTGCATGTTGAGTTAGTAAGTAAGTAGTAGTTAGTAGTACCTAATAGCTCGTTCTACTCATTAATATTGCACACAATACCACAAGTCAAAATAATCACAGAAACGTTTCTCCATATTTTTTAAGATTAACATAATTTACAACCAACCACAAATAAACATTATTTAAAAAAAACCATGCCCGATCACATTACAAATAAAATAAGAAACATTAAATATTCAAGAAAGTAAACATAATGTGTTGTAGGGCAAATGGCATGCATGGTGACATCAATACAGGTATAATTTTTCCCTCAATTTATTTAATTTTATTTGCGGATTTTTTTTGCTTGTAATACCAAAATAATTATTATGATTAGAATTGGATCTCGATACCTAATAATATCTTCACGGATCGGACAGGGTTTTCGTAACATATTGTTTAAGTTGCTCTTCATAGGCGAGTTTTACATCATAGGTGTAGCAATATTTTTTAGCTGTTCAGCTAGACTACAGAGTTTTACAATTTCATCTATAAACTACAAGAATACCGACAAGAATTATAAAATTATCGCAAATCACAGTGATACTGACAAGACAACATAACAGATTGTGCCAATTTAGTCAAATTCACTCAGACTAATTTTTATAAAATCATTTCTCATACACAGACAAATAGTTAAAACTGATTTGTGGGCTTTCTTTGTGTATAAATGTTACTTATTCACCTTGTTCCCAGAAGGAGGGCAGGGCAACATGTTCAAAGTTAAATCATTCATACCTGTTTCATGAAATCCAATAAATATACCTATGTTTATTTCATGAAGATACAATGAATTAAATTTGAACCTTATGTCAGTGACATAAGATCGTCATCATGAAATGATCTTACTGTGTAGTAAGTAGGTGTCTACTTATATAATAAAAACAAATGTCTGCCAAATCCTTATGACAACATACCATAAGAAACTGTACCCATGCTGTTATTGCTTTACTCTCATACCTGCACATATAAAGGTATTGGCACAGGTTCTGGCGGCTTGCGGTCTAGTTTGACCCTGTTCCGCATCAGCTTCAGGCTGTGCTCTGTCACCTTTGGGCACCCTCCGACCAGCAGGCCTTTTAGCTGGGGACTGCGGAGGGCTAAAGTTCTGAAAAATAAAATATGTATTGAATAAGTTATGTTAAGCTTTCCTTCACCCTACTTAATAAAAAAGAATAGAGTTCAATCTAAGAAATATTAGTCTAAGTTTTTATTCTTAAAACCAAACAAAAATGTACCCACTGTTTTTTTTTTAATCTACGAAACAAAAGCTGATTTATAATCAATTATTTTACGTACTAATGACATTAATTTAGCTTCAATCTTTAAATAATTAACAATAAAAAAAAAACTGATTTCATCCCAGAAAAAATGTTGTCATAAGACAGTCACCACTTTTTGTTTCTGTTCCTTGAAACGTAGGTAAATTAGCTCACCTTTTTCCAATCACTGCTAATGAGTCACTACCACCAGCTTAATGACTTAATGAGGCAGTCAATATAAGTTAATCAGGCACTTTTTTTAAAAAACAGCTTCTCGATGTGGGGCTTGAACTCACAACACGTGTCGTAGAAGCCAATCACTCAGCCGCTACGCCAAACATATCGTCAAAGTCAAAATGTTTTATTTCAATTAGACCAAAATAGGTACTTTTGTAAAATCAAAACTAGTTGCACAGTTCCAAAAAGTGGGTCTTATGGAGAAGAGCCGGCAAGAAGCTCCATAGATACTCTTTTAAATGAATACAAATCATTGTAGGAAGATAAGATCCATTAATATTATGTCCAAAACACATGATAGCTGCTAGTACACATGTATTAAAGATTAAATTCATTAGAATTTAATATGTGTAAGAGAGTGTCTGTTGATATTCTTTTGCATGTTATCATGCAAAAGAATCATCATCAAGGTCATAACAAATTTTGTATAACAAAATGTTTGTTCCCTACTCAAACCAAATACAGTACCCAAAAGATAACAACACGCAACTGAAAATAGCCAGTGTCAACAGCTACACAGGTCGCAAAATTAACCAGGACTATTGCCACTCATCAGACAAATCAAAATGCTGATGTGATATACAGAATATCCTTACAGAAAAACTCTATAACTTATTTCTCAGGACAGAATTCACTTATTAGCTGCAGTCAATAGATCAATGAGGTACTAAAGATAAGAAATAAAAGTAGTTTAAGTTTCAGAGGGTAGGTTTTAAGTTTATTTTGTGAATTTTAAAATGAGGGTTTCATTAATTATTGGTGCCTGAAAAGCTAGCACGTGCCAATTTAAAAAAACTACATAAGTACATGTATATCTAGTACATACTAAAAAATACATACCTTATACCTTTGTCAGTTATTTCTGTACACCCACGCAGGTTCAGCATCTTCAGTGAATTACTATAATTTGCTAAAGAATACAAGCATTTATCGGATATCTGTTTGTTGCCTTCCAAGTTAAGTGTTGTTAAATCCCAGAACTTTTTCACAAATATTAGTATGCAGTTTTCTGGGATTGTGGTACAGTATGATAGATCTACATCCTGGAGCTTGCACTGGTGTAGCGCCAGCGCCTCCATGGCCCCAGCCGTCAGCCACCCACAGCGCGCCATCTTCAACGTCCGCAACTTATCACAATACAGAATGGCTGGCTGCAAACACTTTGCCGACAAGTTTTTACACTGACTCAGATTCAAATTTTCCAAATTCCGGTTCATCAATAACAGCGGTATCAAATCGTCGTCCGTGAGAGACTCACAACGGCTCAAATTTATAACAGTCAGTCTCTTACATGATAGTATTAGCACCTGCAAAATATTTTTTTTTGTAAATATTATTGCTTGGAGACGCGTAAATTTTGTTGCATAGACCACTTACTCTGAACGTGTCGCGCGAGAATCTCGTGTTCATCAATTTCAATGATTTCAGCTTCGCGAAATACATATCTGTGATTTGTAAGCATGTTTTCGAAACACAACGAAAAGTAAAACATTCCTTAAGAGTTAGATAAGGCAAAATCTTTGCTACTAATATATCTTCCCAATATAAATCAAATAACTGTGTATTTCTCTTCATGTTTATTTTAATTTTCTTGGAAACTAAACATTTTTGACGCATTTATGATTTTACGATCCTACCTACTTCTCGTAATATTTTCGTCAAATTATTAGAATATTTAGCATTGCATATATTTTCTCTCTATCCTATTTGGACCTATGGAAAATGGGAGCCTAACAACAAAAATAAAAATATCCAACGCCAGGATTGAATGGATAGTTAGCTTACATCAAGCTTACTCTTCATAACTTGACATTGACAATGACAGAGAGGACGTTTTGTTGTTGCGGGTGTAATGGATATGTTTATGTTAAATACCTTGGGGTTTTGTATAATAACTTTCGTGAGGCGTATTCATAATTATTTAAAGACTACACGGTTTACTCACGCGCATTCTCGGGATCGCCCGACTAGTTTCAGGCTCAATAGGAGTCCTTAATCATGAGCTGACGCGGCGGCGGTGGTGTCGCGAGTCGAAGTTCGACTCGCGCGTGAGTAAACCGTGTAGTCTTTAAATAACCTTGGGGTTTTGTTGGAAAAAGACGATTATCGTACGAATTGAAAATAAATCGATAATCGTTTAATATAATTAATTAATAATTTAAATATAATTGATTGTAACTCGACTTAAATCAAGTAATAAAACGAGAAGAATATTAGAACCTTCAATGGTACGTATAATATTGTAGTTTTTGGTTTTTAGGGCGTTAGGAATCGTATAGTTTAAAATAAATAATTCAATCAATTATGTTTTCATGTTAGATTTACCACAGTAGACCAAAGAAGACGCAATGAAAATCCCTTTTTGTCAAGAAAGTATGACATTGTCTTGCCTACCTTCATTTTGACTTAAAAAATTAACTTCATGCGCGTGATCTCGTTGATAGCTGTCGCGCGTATCAAGCTATGTTTAAGGCGGATCATTCACCTGAGCCCGCCAAATTCATATTTCGAGTGGTTTTTCGCAGTTTGTAGGTCTATAATAAGTTCTGCATTCATGGTAATGGTAATTGCGACATTAACTATACAAAATTCACAATTTTTTTATATAAAACCACTGCTTAAAAATCATTATTGTAGCTAAAAGTAATGTAAAATGTCAATTTTGACCAATTACATAGATTGCGCCAAGTTTTTGGCTTGATAAGGATTTTTAAGTAAAGGTTTTAGTTCTCAGTTGTGAATGTTGTATAGTTAATGTCGCAATTACAACTGCCATGAATCTAGAACTTGTTATAGACCTACAAACTGCGAAAAATCACTTGAAATTTGAATTTCGCGGGGCCAGCTGAACGATCCGCCTTAACAAACTATATGGTTCAATGATAAAATTAACAAAAATTGCACATGCACCAGAATAAAATGCGACCCTATAAAAATATTAATGAAAAAAAAAAATATATGTTTTAATGTTTCTAGCGGAGTTTGGATTTGTGCCTGGGATTTATACTTTGGCAATAGGGTCGCCTTTTTAGCCCTTTTTTTTAGCGTGTGGAAATTCTCATGGACTTCTGCCGCCCAGGGAAGGCGACAGGGCGTGTCGGACTCCACCCAAAGTGGGTTACTTACCGACTAAAACGACACGGGTGTGTCGCCTCACCACTGTTTCCTGGGGTTACGGGAGCGAGGTTTCATTCCTCCGCGACTCGAGCAGTGGCAGACCGTCGTTGCAGTCTCCAGCACAATTAAGTCCACGGACTTCTCTAAGTTCGCACCCGTGGTCATTTTACTGTCGTTGGAAGAGGGTGTTATTTGCTCTTTTCCTTCGCACCTAACCTAACCCTTCGGGAAATACAGACGTGATCAAGACATGATGGAATGTTATGTTAAGCTTATGAAAATTGTAACGGTACAGAGCTGAACAAGATAAAGGTAGATTTTATTCACAAACATGTGTCTCCGACAATACCGAAGTGGCCCCGTGTTCATCACCCTAATCACATAATGCTAATACAAGTGTTATACGAAATCATAACACGTTGTATTCAAAGGCATGTAATATGTAATCATGAACTGTCGACAGGACACTGAAAGTGCACTAATACACTATCATTACGAAGTAACTAGTAATTTTCGTAATAGGTATCTACTGTATTTTTTTTAAATAAGACGCACATAATATTTTAATACCTGCCAAGAGGGGGCGAACGAAAAGTTAGGTACTGCATTTTTCGAGTGCACCTGAATTATTTGCATTGTCAAATAAATCAAATATGTATAAGAGCTATAATTATTTAACTACAAATAATAAATAATTACCCAGTAATTTCATTGGCTACATGGTTATGTAATTCCGGTTTAAAGGGTTCTTAAAACAGGAACACAATAGATACTTTTAGCACATGATTGCTTAGCACCAGAATATTTGGCATTGCTAATTCAGACGAGCTCAGTAATAGAGATCTACCACCTCAAAAAATATTAAATTTTATCAATTTTTGGTTTTAAACTACCGGTGGTGGAAAGCAAACTAGCCTAGGAGCAGGGAACTCCAGCTACGCGCCCATACTCACGTCATATGATGCACAATTGCACACACATACATACCTTGGTGATTGGGAATTTTGTTGAAGTCTTCAGGAAATAATCCGGGATAATTTACACATTGGAACGTGGAAGGAAATTAGTTGGCGTATGTCATAGGTACAAGCATGAGCATTAAAAAAGCATTTAAACATATGACCATGATTTATACGGTTATTATTATTAATACAATTTTCTGCATCCAATTATGTATCTTGGATATTCTCAGATAAACGTAAACGAGGTATGAATAAAGTGGCACCTACTATCTACTTATTTTTAAAGTTGTGGTTGCCTGGAGGTTTATCGGGGATAAAAAGGTAATTTATATTTAGAGCCCTTAGCAGGTAGGCTAAAGTTGATACATCATCAATTGAATCACATTAAAAAATCCTAAGGATCTAATGCGCTTAAAAATGCCATTTTTGGTACCGTAATGTTCATCGTAAAGAACTGTTACCGAATTACTACGGAGTCTAATTATGAATTGTTGTAGAATTGCTTGTGGCCAGGGGACTCAAAAGGCCAAATTGATTTTCTACTAAATGCGGCCGCTTTAGCTGAGTTGGATAATGTAGATAAAGATAGTAAGTGTATGTATGAGAAGATGTATGAATGTGGAAGAAACAAAAGAAGTATGCAAGAATTGTAGTAAGTGGCAGTCTATAGTTTCTGCCTAACCCTGTGGGAGAAAGGCGTGAATGTATGTATGTAGATAGTAATTTGTGTGGCCAAGACAATGTCCCAATCCTTATCATACACGTAGTCTTGTTATACTTTCTTCAGGGGATAATAATCAAAGTTATATAAAAAGGGAAAGTTTGCTTCAAACACAAAAGTTTTTATATTAGGCGGGTACGGATCGAACGAAAGGAGGAAACAAGTTTGAAGATTAATTAAATGGGGTACTTCGGGGACTATGATCTACGTTGGAATCCAATGTCGGACAGTCCCTTGTTGGGGACCAGACAGAAGAAATACAGCTTCAGCCAGAGATCGTTAAAAAATAAGTAGGTATGATAAATATATTTAAGAAAAGATATCCTGCAAAATATACTTGATACAGAAGAAACTAACTAAAACCTTGAAACTTTGGAGGAATTAAAATGTTCATTATTGATTCCTCATGTAATGTGGAAGTCGAATTGTTACGACCTTAACCTTTTTAGTGGTTTTCGTGACAGACGCGGCTTCTTTATACCTCAATGATATTCCAATTTGAATATAGAATCTACACTATAAGAAAAGATAGATATCCCCGCAGAGGTATACTTTACAGCCACAGTTTGCCGGTAATTTTCATGTCTCATGTAATACTCGTAGAGGGCGAGCCTATGGTCATTAACCGGGCACAAATCCAAACTGCCGAACTGCTACTGAGAATCTTATAGAAATATCCAATGGTCTTGGGCAACCTCTGGACTTAACTTGCTTGCAGTAGGGCCTCCTAGGTCTGACTAGATATGACTGACCAGTCATGATTATTTCACAATAAATATGAAAGCTAAAAAAATATCTGGAAGGTTTTTCTTTCGACTGTACTCAAACCATTTAATTCATTGTACGTAGGTAGGTAGGTACGTAAAGATACAGACGTTTACAATGATTAGAGTAATTTATATACTAGGGTCTCTTCGCAAATTGTGCAATCTTTTGTTCAACGTCTTCCTAATACATCGCGTGTTGCTAATGTAAGTATGGTGATAGTCATGTTATATTATATTTATTTCTGTAAACAAATTGACGAAACAAAGTCGGCAGTAAGAAAATGCCGGCGCCATCTAAGACAATCGTTAGGTCGGGTCCACCACGCTAGTGGACAAGTTAAACATAACATAACATAACATAATCAACCCATTATACTGTCCCACTGCTGGGCACGGGTCTCCTCTCAGAATGAGAGGGATTAGGCTATAGTCCACCACGCTGGCCTAGTGCGGGTTGGCAGACTTCAAACACCATCGAGAAAATCTCTCAGGCATGCAGGTTTCCTCACGATGTGTTCCTTCACCGTTTAAGCGCGTGATAATTAACTATTTAATACGCACATGACTTCGAAAAGTCAGAGGTGCGTGCCTTGGGATCGAACTCGATACCTTTGACTTGGCCGTCCAACGGTCATACCACTAGGCAGGCTATCACCCGTACCGTAAATTGAAAAAGGCCTTACCTTATATTTTGAATTTAGATGCCCCTATGGGTGTACGTTGTGTGCCTGCTACTCCTCTGCGCATGCGTATTACTGCTGACTCGTGAGCGACGCGCGCGCAGCAAATTTAAAGGTTTGCCGAGCTACCCGCTACTACCTTTCATTGGCAATGTGCATCAGGTCTTAGGCGATGGTAAACGTGAGTGTGTTTTGATTAAAATAAAATAATTAGTTTCTACTAACGATGGCACTCACGAGTCTTTTTTTTGTTTCAGTATTGTTTCGTCATTTGGTTAGGATATCAGAAATTTGTGAGCAGACGATGTCGCCTTTTGTGCTCTGGCTTGGACCGTGTTCCATTTTTGGTGAGTTTTTAGTTTATAATCTCTCACTGAAAACCAGCGTTGTGTTGAGGCTTGCCTTAATACGGCATCATGCTGAGTGAGAACCTATTTGTCACATCTACGACGTGCAACTTTATGTTTTTCATTAATTTATATTTCAATTTCTACCTGTTTTATCATATTTCAGCTAGTATTGTTAATGTTTTGTGCCTACACTAGTGTAAGTTTGTACGTCTTTCTTGTGACAATTAAATATGTTTCTTTCTTTCTTCTTTAATACTAGATGGCACCGGCATTAGCTAGCTGACAAACTTTGAGAAGAAACGCCGAAGCAAACTCAAATAGTCATGGTTGTGGTCATCCAGACAGTTGATTAATAAGTCTAAGAGTATAATAATAATTATATTTACATAGTGTAATTTTGATGAGTGGTGTAATTTGTAGTGACGCAAGACCCGGACGACGTGAAGACCATCACCAACGCCTTCGTGGAGAAGCCCTACTACTACAGCTTTGGCAAAGTGTGGCTCGGTGATGGCCTCGTCACTGCACCTGGTGAGAATTTGTTACATAGGTACCATCACGCCTGTATTCCCCGGAGGGATAGACAGAAGTGGACTACTAACGAACAGTAGTCCAAATCTATAAATATAATAAAATAGCAAGAGTAAAATACCTGATGTCTCTATATTATACTCGTAGATATAGAAAAACAACGGTCTTTATTAGAGCAACAGAAGGCAAAACAAGAATTTTTAGAATTTTTGTCTGTCTTTCTGTACGTTTTACTGCATGAAATACGATGTTTTCACAGTCGTATTATATTGCTGGAGGTCTAATTTAAAGTATATTGAATATTTAATCTTGATACGCCGTCTAGAAGCTGAGATATAGTAAAATCCTTTTGGGATACGAGTGAAACTTCGGGCAGCAGATATTATAATATATTTTTTGGCCGGTATAGTTAGCTATTCTATACAAAATATGTAGGCTCTTAAAAGTACACTCATTATATTTAATTATATCTTAACTTAAAAATAGATCAGTGAATTTAAGTTTTACTTTAATATTTTAACAACGGACGGATTTATAAAGTTTCACGAGAACTATTTTTAGGTTTTGTTTGGAAGAAAAACATCAAGAAGCTAGCAGGCACTTTCTCTAGCTCTGTGGTGGACGGGTACCTCGCCGTGTTCAATGCGCAGGCGCAACGGCTTGTGGAAAACCTTAAGACTGAAGTGGGGAAGGAACCCTTTGACATAATGCACAAGTACCTAGCCCTTACTACACTGGAGACAATATGTCGTAAGTTTGTACGGTTCAATTGCCTCATTAGTCCTAAGCGCGACTGCTACGCTAGAGGTTCTGGGTTCGATTCCCAGGTCGAGCAAAGTATTATTGGATTTTTCTATGAAATTTTAAGAGAGGTAGGGCATAGTGGAATTATATAATTCCACTCACAATTGGAGCTGCTCGACTAGGGAAGTACTTATTTCCATCTTGCAGAAAATCGTAGCCAAATAACATAGCTCCGTGCTATGTTGTGTTCCTAACAGTGAGCAAGGTCGCCAGAGCTCCGCGAGGAAGCGTTGTGTTGGCAATGTTGGGGACCGGTGATGTTTTTTACTGCCGCTGTCATGCATGTCATGTCTCCTATGATGCCAGCTCAATTATTCCTCCTTACAGGATTGGCAACGCGCGAGTGATACCCCTGGTGTTGTAAGCGTCCATAGGCTACGGTAACCTCTTACCATCAGGCGGGCCGTATGTTTGTTTGCCACCTTAGTGGTATAAAAAAAAGTCTCTTTCTTTTCTTTTTAATATGCAATTAAGACGACCTTGGCGTGTGTACCTATGGATAATGTTATTTAACACAATTTGATTTAGTGACAGCTTTAGGGGTTTCGAAAATATCTGAAAGTATAGTGACGACGGAGTATTACGAAGCCTTCAACCGGTGCTTGGAGCTAATGATCAGAAGGGGTCTGAATGTGCTGTTGCACCCGGACGCCATCTACCGGCTCACTCCTGCTCACAGGGAGATGACGAAGTGTGTCGCTATTCTGCATAATGTCTCTGATACGGTGAGTTATTGATTACATATATATTTAATTTCAAAATATAGCCAAAAGTTTTTTTTTTAAATAGTTGGCTGTGTGCATTCCTCAGGATGCATCTTCTTGAAAATTTGTGTTCATCAGTTACTTCTGCCCATGATAATAGTAGGTGCTACATAACAACCACGATCTCTCTGCCAAGAGCGAAACGACAAATATGAGAGAGTTAAGACGAATGAATCAGACAGAAAAATTTAATTACTATCGTATTTATAATATTTTATTTACTCCCGACGCAAATAGAGGGGTGTTATAAGTTTACCGTGTGTCTGTTTATCTGTGTGTCTGTCTATTACATCGTTGCGCCGAAACGAATGCAACGATTTTTTTGTTTGAAAGGCGCCTTAATCTATAGTCTTCTTTGCTATGATTTAAAAAAAACTGCTCAGCTGTTTGAAAATTATCAGCTCCTTTCTGGTTCGTGAAGGGGTATGAGCAACTTCCACAGGTGTAGAGGTTTTTAAAATTTAAATTTAATGTTATTTTATAATATGAATTTTACCATGGTCCGTTGGTCCAGACATATTGCAATATCTAAAGGCACACCGGGATTGGGAGGAATCCAAGTATAGTCCACCATGCTGGTCTAGTGTGCATTAACAATCTTCACCTACTTCCTTCACTAAAATAATCTTCACACACCTCAAAAAAGTCGAAGTTTTCTTATGTGAGCTAGTTTCATCGTTTATCTACCGTTATCGTTGTACTTACCCTGAATTAACTAGAGCTTTTAAATATCATAATTTTGATACCCAGTCTCTTGTAACAGGTTATGAAAAAGAGAAAATTTGAAAGAGAACAGAAAAAAGAAGACAGCAACTTCTCTTCTTCAGGTTCTAAAAACACACCAAAGTTCAAAGCGTTCTTAGATATATTGATAGAGTTAAGTGAGACAGACCCCACCCTCACGGAGCAGCAGATCAAGTCAGAGGTGGACACTATAATCGTGGGGGGGCAAGAGACCGTCGCCTCGACTATCTTCTACGCGTTGCTGATGATTGGCTGCAAGCCTAGGATACAGGAGAAGATGTATGCTGAGTGAGTATTGCAAAATGAAGTTGAGGACACTCACCAGGTAAGTGGACAGATAGGCAGAAATGGATGGAGTGTGTCTAGTAGTGATGGTGGTATTTGGACCAGTCAAGGCTTGAGACTTACAATTTATCTAGGTTTTTTGAGTCATGATGCTCTAAGTTTATTTCGGTGTTTCATCTCAGTGGTCGTCGGTTAGGAATAGGTTCCAACAGAGGTGCGATTTATTGTTGGATCAAAGAATTAACATTGCCATTCAACATGGTAATCCTGCCAGTCTTCTGGGTACATTGATGTGGAGGAGTATTTTGACGCCTAATCATGTCAATTAATCTTTAAATTTTGTCCATTTTTTAAAGCATTTTATGACATATTAAAAAACATCCTTGAGGTAAATGGATTTTTGTATTTTAAACTTCAGGATGAAGAGAATATTTGGTGGGAGCAATCGCCCAGTGAGCAAAGAAGACCTGTCCCATATGGAGTACACAGAGGCTATCATCAACGAGACTCTGCGGATGTTTCCGCCTATACCTGGCGTCATGCGATATGCCGACAAAGACCTACAGCTTAGTGAGTAATAAAGGTGATAGATATTAACTTAGATATTAAATGTTGCGTAGAATGGGGGTAGCCGTACTAAGCAAGTTATTTCTCGAGCCGCTAAAAGCGTAGCGTGTTTATGATCACGAAGAAAATTACTAGCAGCAGGTCGCCTAGTTATGACGTAACGCGTTAAGATTGACGTAAAAATATTATGGAGTATATCAACTCACCCAATCTCCCTTCTGAAACTTCTTTGTTACAGAATCGTGCATTCTGCCGAAGGGCACAGCTTGTGGCATTAACTTTTGGGGAGCAGGGCGTTCAGTGCGCGTGTGGGGGCCGGACGCCTCGCTCTACAGACCTGAGCGCTGGCTAGAAGACCAGCCCCCCGGCAGCCCAGCTGCATTCCTCGCATTCAGCTATGGAAGAAGAGCGTGTATTGGTGAGCTGAACTTTACTAGAGAGATGATTGGCCGCCCGAATCGATTGATATTGGCTTAAGCTGCAATGACATACTTATTAAAGCAGTCCAACCTCACCATCAAGGTAATGGAAGCTGTTCCTGTTTCATGGCTAAACTGTGTGAGAATGGACCAAAGCGTATCAGAGACTGTTTACCTACATGTATCACTTATGCAGCTAAATCAATGTATCTTTCTTCATTACTCTGAGTACCAAAACCCCATTTTTATCAGGTAAGAAGAACGCAATGGTGATACTGAAGACCATGCTGGCCCATTGTGTGAGGGAGCTGCAGTTCCTGTCAGACGCCGACAACTTGCAGTTAAAGGTGGACGTAGCACTGCGCCCCACGTCTGGGCATCTCATACAAGTCCGACTGCGAGATCCCAAATAGGATATGACTTACGTTAGGACTAATATGTCAACATCTTGACAAGGTTTCCTGGCGATGTTTTACTGCATTTATATATTCCTGATCCGTGAATTAAATATGGATATAATGCGAGCCCCAGATTTGTGGGATCACTGTAGACGGTTGATTATTTTTGGCTTACTAGGTTATCACAGCTTGTTTGTACTCGTATAATAAATATATGCTTAGAATAAGCTTCATTAGTGAATCCAATTTCCCTTAACCTTCATAAAAATCTACCAAACTGCCTCATTAGGTTAGTGGACGTAACCGCAACTGCTACGCTTGAGGTCCTGAGTTCGTTTCCCAGTTCGATTATCGAGCAAATAATTATTGGGTTGTTCGATAAAATTCACAGTAGCAGCTTGGAGTTTGGATTTGCGCCCGGTTAATGGCGATCGGCTCGCCCTCTACTACACGAGATCTAAACATACCGTGGAACATTGGGTGTATATTAGCACACATCTGCCTAACCTTTCGGGAAATAATTCGGCTAATAGGCGTGATGGTATGAATGTGTCGTCTAGTCGAACAGTGGATTTAAACTCGACGAGGCTTGTCTGGGGTTGTTCGCCTCAATATGACCCGGCCTACCATAAGACGGGTAAACAAAATGCTATAGAAATATCTAACATTGAAGCGATTCTATCTTCTAAATCGGCAACAAAACGTATTAGACGTCGAAATCATTAGTAGCAACAGCAGTGTCTGGGTGCGATCCTCTAATCGTTTCTAATCCTGCTAATTGACACCCGCCACTGGCATCGTTAGAGCCGGGGCACACGGACCTTTCCTGGACTCCTGCCTAACGACGCAGCTTCGATTGCACAGGACTTTTTTGAAGTCTCAAATGGCTTTAGTCGGCAGTTTGTTTTTAAAAAAGAAAATAGCGTTGCAATGCGTGTTTATTTTATGTTTCTGGACAATTGCTGTAGATAGGTATATAAACGTTAGTTGGCTAAAGATAAAAAGAATTTATAAGAAGGAGAAGGCTTTGAATTGCGCTATTCTACAGTCGAGATTAGGAGTAATTACAAGTCAGCCGAGGGTAGCCCGAGACTACGAAGAATCCAGTTCTACGCGTTCTTTTATTGAGATTCCTAAACGACAATCGCAGCCCATAGACGCCAACAACATCAGTTGTAACAATGGCGCGTTGTTAAGTCTCATATGCCCAGTAGTTTCAGTGACTAAAATGCCCTTCAAACCGGTACAATTGCCATTGACTGGGCACAAATCCCTAACTACGAGCTGTTACTGAGAATTTCATAGAAAAACCCAATAACACTTTTACTCGACCTGGGAATCGAACCCGGGACCTGTAGCGTAGCAGTCGTGCATAGGACCACTAGACTAATGAGGTAGTGATTGAAGACTTGATAGCTGATTTTGCCCATCACTATGCAGAATGAAACGTTAAATGCAAGCGCTACGCTAATTCGCCTGTCACCACAACACGTGTGTCCCAACACTAATGTGTGTCGTAATCCTACACGAGACAGATCCAACTGGTCGGAACTGGCCGTTAGTCCAATTTATTAGCGCACTATTTGTTGAGGTCGACGGTTTTAGACCTAATCACGCCGTGGTACTATTGTGACTCTGTTTAGTTATTCATTTATGTTAAGTATCAGGATTATTAGTAATCCATGGATGGATAATGTTAGCCTAAAATACCAATGATAGCTTAGTGCAGGCGTCGGTAAACTTTTTAGACAAAGAGAAATAGATGCCGGAAAATATAGATTTTTCGGAAGATCAAAGAGCCGCAGTCTTCTGTTTTAGGTTTATCATAATTCTCATTTGTACCAAATACTTATTTTTGAGGGAAACTTGAAGAGCTGCTACTGACCCTTCAAAGCGCCGCATGCGGTTCTTTGAAGGCTCTTCACTTGGCACAAGTAATATGGCCATTGCACTGCTAAGTTGTAAGATCTCTAATATCTCTAGTTCGAATCCAAGGCAAGGCACGCACCTCCAACTTTGTGCAATATTTCTCGTATTACGTGGGAGAGCCATTCTTCGGCACGAATGGGCCGGCTTGACCGGAGTGATACCACGGCCTCACAACGCCGGCGTCAAACAACGCTTACGTTGTTTCGTCGAGTGAGTGAGGTTACACGAGGCCTAATCCCCTTATAAAAGGCTGGCAACGCACTTGTAAATCCTCTGGTGTTGCGGGTATCCATGGGCAGCGATAATCGCTTACCATCAGGCGATGCGTCTGCTCGTTTGCCCCCCTATTCCATAAAAAAATTTGATTAATTAGTTATTATAAGTTAGTTACAGTTATAACAAGGTCCGGCCATTATGATAGGAGAAGTGTCTACTCCTCAATCGGAGTTTCAAAAGGTTGCCGATGTCAGCTCCACGCATGTGCGTGTAAAGATATTTTATCAATAAATAAATGTGATTTTTTATACTGGATTCGGACACTAACACGAATATTAGACATTGAAATAAAACTATTTTTTACGGATTTTATCGCGTTATATTTAAGCCTAATGGCTAGGGCGTCGGACTTGCGATCATGTGGTTGCCGGTTCGAAACCCACCCATTGCACTACCGACGTGAACCCACTTGTAACACAAGCAATCAGCTTAGCACGAGGGGTTAACAAGAATACCAGTAATGTGCGACCCACATTGCTAGTAAGCTTTTTTTAAAAAATAAAATATATATATATTTAATAGATTCCATTAAATTTAAATCCAAGGCCAAAACTGCAAGATCAAAGGACACGGTAAGCTCATTCTGCGTGAATCGGATCGCCGATAGATAATTAACAAAAACGTAAGGTATTATGACGTCTAACATCTCAGTCTACCCGTGACCATGGATGCTATAAAATATCCGAAACGTCTGGATTTAAATAATTTCAATACAACGCGTAATAAGTAGTTTGTAAAATAAACTACTTATATTAAATAACACGAGAAAGAGCGTACTTTCCTATTATCAATATTTATTTCCATTCAACGATGTAATATTTAACATCTACCCCTACCTACACACATAAATACAGTAAATAGACTTAAGTAACACCTACTTACTCCCACATACAATACAGGGCCGATCTACTTAGTGCTCGATCAATCACAGGTTTAGCTAACTCTTGGTGGAGCCACCGTCGAGCCGCGGCTAATGAGCCGTTAAATTAGCTCGACTTACAGGTTAAACCTGTGCCTAGAACGTGGTAACCTTACAGTTTAAACTAATCCTCTTTAGTAGGTATATCTTTAATCTCCATATTGTAACATACCATCACGCCTGTATTCCCCGAATGGTTAGGCAGAGGCGTAATAATGTACACAGTTTGCCGGTATATTAGGTCCCATCTAATAGGGGACGAGCCTATTGCTTAACTTGGAACAAATTCAAAACTCCGCGCTGCTACTGACAAATTCATAGTAAACCCAACAACCAACACTTATCTCGACCTGGGAATCGAACCCAGGACTTTTAGCGTAGCAGTCGCGCTCAAAACCGCTAGGCTAATGAACAGATAATGACCAGAAGCACGATAAAGCAACATCGATTCATGGTGGACACTCCAAAAACCCGAACGAAACACTTTTATATGTAAAATAAACCTATAATATTTTTTTAAACTTTAATAAATTTTTATAAGCATTTTTTTTAAATAGATTTTTTTAAGTCCACCTTTATCATGCGTCCCGCTAAAATGTGGAATGCGCTTCCCGAGTTGGTCTTCCCCGGTAGATATAAGTAATCTTGGTATCACGAGGGAATCGGTTTCTTCTAGGCAAGCGCGCTCCATCGCAAACCGCAGTGTCGCTTAACATCAGGCGACCTGGCGGTCAAGCGTAAGATAAGAAAAAGATAGCTCAATATTGTAATACGATCGTAGTGTGAGTATATTTGACGAGATAGCAAATTATGAATATGATCTTATTGAGAAACGACTAAACTGCTAACCCAAACTTCTTGAATCTTACAATACGCGACATTTTCTACGAAGAATCGTTTTGATCAGGGACCTTGTCTAGACGGTGCTAATTATAATTGTACATGAGAAAACAAGTCGGAAGTCAGGTGCACCGCAAATTCATCGTTCGCGAAATCGATTACATACAAAATTCACGTAATTATTTTAATGGCTATTAAAGTGCTGTGCGCCCGAATTCGTTTGCCAAAATGTTTAATAAAATAGTAATGTTTTTGGAAACGGGAATACTTTGGTATTTAAATGGAAAGAGACGGAGATTTTTAATGGTTTATGATTGGGTAAATATAACAAAAATGAATAGATACTTACCTACAAGTTAGCTTCCTTCTTGCGTAGGAAAAATCTTTCACGGAATATAAAAATAAATTTTCTCTTTCGTGATTGTTATGAATAAATAAATTATCCTGCCTCATAACCTTTAAGATATATAAGATTAGGTAAGCGAAAAACTGACGATTCGATTGTCATTCATTACAACTGACAGATTTTTCCTCAGAGGAAAGACAGACATTTTTCATAGGTACGCAATGACCCCGCTGAGCTGGAAACACTAACTAACGGGTTAAAAAATATCAAGCCCTCTTATTCCACGGCTATCTGAAAAAGAACAAAGGGTTATAGGTTCATGATTTTTTATTAAAAATATTTAGGGAATTAACAATATATTGGATGCAGCATTCCAATATGTATGTCAAAGTTCCATTGCAACCACTATACAGGAGGAAATCCTAGTGTGGGGCAACATTTTTTTTTAAATCAGTTCTATGTTAATAGAATCAAAGTCATTTATTTTACACAACATCAACATAGAGCAAATGTATGTACCTAAAGATTAATTTTAATCGTAGACCTTGGTCTAAGATTGTAATACCTACAACAATCTTGGATTAAACAAAAAAAAACAATTTAGTAAAAAATTACTTTTATTGCAAACCTCGTGAAACCGTTCTTTCTCTTAAAGGCAAAGGCAACACTATTATTCAGCCTAATTAAAAATTATATTATTCATTGGCCTTTACCTTACTAAGCCATAATTTAGGCAATTAACGTAGACGTTTAATAATTGTGCATCATTTAGATTGTTAATTACTATTGGAGGGCATTGCAGGGAGCTTTGGTAGGCGTTTACATAATTAAACTGTAGCTACCTAAGCTTTGAAAAGGATTAATTTTGATAGAATAAAATAAAAACTATGTTTTTTTTATTGATCGTTGTATAAAAGTGAATAAGTAAATAACCTCCTTCAGATTAAAATAGATTATCAAGTTGGTACGTATTTTTTTATATTTATTTATTATAAAAACTTATAATAAGCCACGTATTTTAAAGTTTTCATCACTATGTAAGTATTATTATATTAACTTGAAAATATAATAATCCCATTATTTTTTTCTGTACTATAATGTCCATCCTAAGGTTGTCTGGAAAAAATCGCAGTCCGCAATAAGGCCGTCCAATGTATATTTGTAAAACTGTTGTATCCTGTCTATTTGTATTTTTATTGGTGTACATTAAAGTATATATAAATAAGTAAATAATTTATGTACCTAATATGAACATCTTTATGTATATAATTCTTCTGTGAGTGTGTATGTCACTGAACTTCTCTCAAACGACTGGACCGATTTTGATGAAATTTTTTGTGTGTGTTCAAGGGGATCTGGGAATGGTTTAGATCAAACGACGGGACCGATTTTGATGAAATTTAGGGGATCTGGGAATGGTTTTGTCAGCTGTCCGCTGTATTTCGGTTTATACGTAGCGAAGCACGTACCGGGCCGCTAGTAAAATATAAAACTTACTACTGCGCAGGCTTTACAATCGTTTTAAAATGCTAATATTTGTTTAAGAGATAAGAGTATAAACCTTTTTTGTGAACTCATTTAAGTAAGTGATAACCTCGCTAGGAGCGAGCGTCTGTAAACGAAGATTAGCATACAGAAATAAAAAAATTAAACACATTTAACTTTCTCACAATTCGATATTAAAAGAAACAAAAAGAAATCTTTGTTCAACTTCGTTACTTTCCATTTACTAACTTTCCTACTTACTGTATAATTTTCTTTATCTTTAGAATTCATAAAAAAGGTCTAAAATTTCAGAGTGAAATACCAATGACCTCTTCTTTTTCTTCTATTGAAGGAGTTTTTCAAATAAAATTCTTATGATGATCGTGCGAATTTCTTTGTTAACTTTTTTATTTTTAATTTTCATAGCGTCTGTAAAGTGTTCAGTTTTTTAAATTGCAGATATTTTTTTTCACTCTACAGTTAAGAGTTCGGACCGAATTTCTCTTACAAACGATATACCGAAATAAATCGTAATTCAAACACAATTTAATCAAATTCTGTTATTATTCAGATTTCGATATCAATAATCTAGGTTCTTACTGTACCATTTCGTCTAAAATACTTCACTACAAATAAATGTAAGCGAATACAATTTTTGATAAATTTACCAAGTTTGGAACGATTTTCCAGCTTTTATTTCCAGTGAAGTAGTAATAGACGAAATAGTTCCGTAGGAACCTAGATTAACGGTATCCAAATCTGAATAATAACATAATTTAATAAAATATTGTCTGGATTGTGATTTATTTCGGTATTACGTTTTTGTGAGCAATTCAAGCTCCGCCGGACCCTTAACTGTTTAAAAAATAATGTTACATAAACATTGAACAGTTAAAGAGTTTTAACTGTTCAATGTTTATTGCAGGCCCAGGACTTAGATTCTTTTCAACCAACTTCAAAAAGATGGAAGTCCACGTTCTCAATTCGATTGTATTTTGTTATTTATTATTTTATTTGTGTTACGTCGGAACTCTCGACTAGGTGAACTAATTTCGATGATTATTTTTTTGATTTGAAAGCTGGTGCTTCCTGTGTGGTCCCTTTTCAATTTGGTCCAGTTCTGACAATGGCATCCATGAGAAAAACATATAAGTCTTAATTTTGCATTAAGTATGTGCGCGACAAATGGAGGAATAACTCAATATCACGCCAACCGATTTTGATGATTCTTTTTTTGATCGATAGCTCATACTTCAGAGGTGGTTCCATAAGAATTTGGTCACGATCTGATCACAAAATTTAGAACAAAATGATAATAATACGTAAATGATAAAATGATAACGTACTCTAGGTATGCGTAAAATTTTACTAGCTACTAAAAATGGTAAAAATGAACCGCCTACAAAAACATAAAAATAATGTTAGGTGCACAACGGATTCGGAAGTCGGTGCCTTCGATTCGGTTTAAAGTTTTGTTTTCGCCACCGACTTCCGAAACTGTTGTGCACGTAACATTATTTCTATGTTTTTGTAAGCAGTTTTGCTTATTGTTTTATTACAACATTTTTTAAAGCTATCGAGGTAATCTATAAAACTTTTTCAAGATCCCCAAAATCTATTTGGACCTAAGAATTTTTTAAAAGTGAACAGAAAGGCGACTAATTCCAAAATGTAAATACTAAATTATCTGTAAAGTTGACATAGGTAATTATAACAAAATAAAAATCTATAGTTCCCTATTATATTTAATAGATATATTCCACTATTAAATGCGAAGCTAACTCTGTCTGCCTGTTTGTTTATTTTCACGCCAAAATCACTGAACCGCTTCCATACGAAACGTAACATAAAAAATTCAAAATGATTATACAAGTTACTATTTATACTTATAAAGTACATACAAACACTGCTATTTTTTGCTAATTACTGCGTCAGTATTGAACTGGCGTGTCCAAGGTCGGTTTGATTGCAGGTGTTCGATATTATCCAATAAATAAAATACTGATGGATACCCTGCGAAAGTTCGGGCTGGAGTACTGCGATGTGAACACCATGCTGTGGAATGTATCAGTCATGCTCAGAGTCCTCACTCTGAATATTGATAAACGCAATAAGAAACGTAAGTTTTGATTATGAATAAGTATAAAATGTGTATACGTGTGTAATATGTGTAGCCTAATGGCTAGGGCGTCGGACTTGCAATCATGTGGTTGCCGGTTCGAAACCAACCCATTGCACTGCAGACGTGAACCCACTCGTAACACAAGCATTTAGCTTAGCGCGAGGTACGACCCACATCGGTAGTAAGCTTTAAAAAAATTATTTAATATAAACATACCAGATCATCACGCCTGTATTTCTCGAAGGTGCCTAACCCTATTAGGATTTTCTATGAAATTCTCAGTAACAGCTCGGAGTTTAGATTTGCGTTCGGTTAATGGCAATACCCAACTAAATACATGGTATCTAAAAATACCGGGAAACTGTGGGCCTAACCCTCCAGGGTATCATGATAAATTGTTATGTTCTAGCGATTCCAATAATGTTCTACGTCCTATCGGTGTTGGTAGCCGTGGGTTACTTCTACGTGTACCTTTGGTCTATGGTGTGGTTCGTGTTCTACCGCTGCCCCACCACCGGGGACTTGCTGGCCGCCATCATTGTGTTCTCGCTAGGCATCTCCAGTGAAATCGGGACTGTTAAGCTGTTTTACATGTTTTTGCATATGTGAGTACCTACTTATTTGACCTTTCGAAGCAAGCATCAGATGCGTCATGACTGCTTTAGCGCTCTGACGCTACTGACTCCTGCTTCGAAAGGCCTAAGACGATCATTCCAAGCAGTAGATAGGACTTTTTAGAATCTTATACACATAGTGGAATAAAGTAGCAGAAACTAAAGCGGGTATAACTTTTAAGAAAAAGTAAAACCGCCTTCAAATATGTAAAAAATAATGTTATGTACGAAACAGTTTCGGAAGTTGATGCCTTTGATTTTATTGTATCTTTTGATTTCGCCACCGACTTCCGAAACTGTTTCTCACATAACATTATTTTTTATGTTTTTGGATGCAGTTTTACTTTTTCTTAAAACTTATTTTATTTCAACATTTTTAGTAGAGTAAAATTTTACGTAGGTATACCTAGACGACGCTATAATTTTATCTTTTTCTCAGTCGTAACGAGTTATTTCTAAATTTTGTGATCAGATCTTGACCAAATTTTTAACCACTTCTGTAGTATGACCTAATAACCTACCAATAAAAAAAAGAATCATCAAAATCGCTTCATAATTGAGGGAATAATCGCGTAACAACCATAGAAAAAAAAAATTGAGAGCCTCCTCCTTTTTGAAGTTGAAAAGGGTAAACGTTTTGCTGAAAATATGTAAGTAATACCCAATTTTCATATTTTTCCAGCAAATTCCAATGTTCAGATCATAAATGACAAAGGTAGTACGTGATTTTGAGTTTTATAACATTAATTTTGTTTCTTTGTTACCAGTGACAAAGTAAAAGATATAGTGTCAGAATGTCTGGCGTGTGACGACTCCGTGGTGCCCGGCAGCCGGTTCTCTGACAACCTGCTAGACACCCTGAGGCAGGTCAAGAAGCGAGCCATTGTGTTTTGGGTGGTCATCATTGGGAATGGAGTGGTGTACTTCGTCAAACCTATTGTGACGCCCGGAAGGCATTTCGCAGAAGACTTGTTTGTACTTTATGGTAAGTAGTTTTATCTAAGCCTCTAAGCATTGTATGTGTTTAACCTAAATAGATGAGGTTAATACTGGGGATTGAGTTCTTCAATAAAAAACCAGGATCCTCTTAGAATGACCTGGATGGACACTCCAAGCCTGATTTATTAGGTTATCCATAGATTACGTTAGGTTAGATTAAGTAGGATAGGACAGGTTAGGCGATTTACATATTGCATGTCTGACTACTTATACTACAGGCGGAGAAACTTAACACCGCGATTCACGATGTGGCGTAAAATGCACCCTGCCATCTAGTTACATCAAAAGTACATTAAAATATATAAATGTCATCCGTGTCAAAATATGATACCAATATTTACCAATAGATGGCATAAACAGTATGTACAGTCAACAGCAAGTTATCACAAACTATCAAACTTCCCCAATGGATAATAAACTCTATTATTTGGAGATTAAATTGAAAATCGATTGAAGAAATTTGTCAATTTTGGATACCATGATCTGAGCCGTATTACAACGTATTATTGGGATTGATTTGCGATTAAGAGAGCTTTATCTCGAGAACCCGAGGAGGTATCGAGTTGAAATTTATACTACATATATACTCAGGTCTATATTCCCTTGAAGCTGTGAAAAAATCAAACTTCTAAGTTAACGTAAAAAAAAGATACGGCCATTTATGCCGCAAAAACGTATATTTCGAGACTCAAGGGAATCAAAATTTATAGGGTATTTTCCGTTGAAGTATGAAATTTGGCAAGTAATATCGTCTTATACTGCAAGTACCTATAGGGAAAATTTTGAAAACTATACATTTGTAATTAATTATAATATGTACCTACAAATTTTTACGGAACCCTCGGTGGGAGAGTGCGACTAGCGCTTGTCCAGTTTTTTTCACTTTCCTCTTCCCAAAACTGACCTTCATCACCTTTCGCCACTATTCCAAAATGTGTGCTCTTAATCAGCTCGGCTAGTTAGGACTTGACTGAATAAATCATTTAAAAATATCTAGTTTTACGTAAAACTGATACATAATCGAAAATTATGTTTACCAATGAATGTTTAAGGTTTAATTAAATAATTTTAAGATTGCTTGTTTTATTTATTCAACTGTTTAGTTTCCTAAATAAATCTCCTTAGTGTATAGATTGCGACCTCCGAGTACGAAAACGGCTGATCATTAAGCTAGTTTATCATCGTGGTATAATCTTAAAAAATAATACAAATACTACCACAAATCCAGAACATCACTATCAAGCCACATTTAGCAATCTAATCACAATCTCGCCTGATTTCCCCGAAGGGTTAGGCAGAGACGTTGGTACTAATGTACACCCACAATTCGTTTCATGTAATAGGGGGCGAGCCTATTGCCATTAGCCGGGCACAAATCCGAAACTCCGAGCTGCTACTGAAAATTAAACTCTCTTAATCCATCTTAATTAAATAAAACAAAGTTGGGTTTGTTAACTACTTACAACACTTATAACTCAAGAACTGCTGGACCGATTTTTATGATCTTTGGTTTCTTAGATTTGTCTGTTCCCCAAATAGCAGAATAACATCGGAAAAATTTACGAAAAAAAACATTATGAAGAATGTATTGGGATCGGATTGACAGATGTGACAGACGGGATTTGAACCCGCGTTTTCTGGTTAGATACACCAGACGCTCTGACCGCTAAGCCACCGCGAACCCCACCCGCCTGATTGAAATTTGCCTTCACATTCTGAGTTTACTTCATAAGGTGACGTTGGCGACATCTATTGAAAAAAGATTTTTTCTTTACTAAAATAACTTTATAATCTTAGCATGGAAAATGCAAAAAAAATCACAAAACGGTAGATGTGACAGAAATAAAACACGGACACAAATGAACATGGCGTTGGTTTCTGTGAGGTTTTCTGTTTCGGTAAGGCCAGGAGATGGTGTTGTGTGCATTGTTCGAACTCCTCATAAGCTGCTGGTGTGATTTTGATTTTTTTTGTGTATGTTTAAATGGGTCCCTGCATGGTTTAGATTCACAATTTGAGCCAGTAGGTGGCACCGTAATTTTTTATATACAGGGCAAGACATGGGAAAGGGAGTGAATTATTGAGGTGACGGCTGTTAGGGACGAATGGAAGGAATGGACTTGCTGCGCCGACCACAAATAAATTGGGACAAGGGCAGGAAGATGATGATACAGGGCAAGACAACGTTTGCCGAGCCCGCTAGTATTAAATATTTTGTACAAATACCACCAGAATTTACGACTATCATAAGCTGCACTGAGTAATCTGTCTGGTATCAATTCATATTGAGAAAATAGAGTAGGTCCTAACCATTTATCCAAAGCAATCTTTTGAGCCAAGAATTCATCAGGGCATCTGTATGACAATGGGGATGAAAATAAATTCCTAACTTCTTCCACAGGTTTGGAGCCAATGACTGAGAATCCAAACTACCAAATATCCTTCCTATTGATGACAGCTGGAGTCATCTTTACCTGCTATCTTACAGCCAATATTACAGCATTCCTAATAGTAGTCACCGGGTACATAGAAGGACAAATGTTGTCATTAAGTGAAGAACTACTCCAGCTTTGGGATGATGCTCAGGAGTATTATTATAAAACAAAACCTACTAGTATTCAAGATGAGAATAACGAACTGATTGACATTAAAAACAAAGTAATTAATGATTACATTGAAATTCATCTCAAAGACATAATAAAAACCCACGGAAAAAATATTAATTTACTCCATCAAGTGGAATACGTGTTTAGTGGAGCCATAGCGTTGGAATTCTCTCTCCTAGGAATCGGTCTTATAGCAGAATTGCTTGGAGGACTAGAAAATACGTATCTAGAAATTCCTTTCGCACTGATGCAGGTTGGCATGGACTGTTTCACAGGGCAGCGTGTCATGGATGCTAGCACGAAATTTGAGAGCGCTGTGTATGATTGTAAATGGGAGAACTATAAACTGTCTAACATGAAGATCGTGTTGACGATGCTGCAGGGCTCCCAAAAGACTATGAAACTCTCGGCTGGTGGTATAACTATGTTGAGCTTCAGTTGTCTGATGCAGGTGATTAGGTCGATTTACTCGGCGTACACGACGTTGAGATCTACCATTAAGTAAAGATACTTAAGTCAAAAATTAATAATTTCACATTGTAATGTGTTATTAGTATTTATTTTATAGCATTCGTTGAAGAAAGAGAAAATAACTGAAGAAATAGTTTGTACGAATACAATAGTTAAAATATAGTTAAAACTATAAGAAATTGTAATAAAAAACATGTTTTATTTAAAACACGGCACAAGTATACGTAAACGAAATGAAATATAGTGGAAAGGACAAATTACTTTGCAATAAGTACTAAACATGAATGTAATTTATGACTTATTAAACGAATCAATTAAAATGGTCACATAATAACTTTCACGTACAAACAAAAAGTCTCAGATTGAAAAGAAATGAAGTTTGTGAAAAACTTAACAATTGCGTAGAAAATGGTTACATTGTCATTATATTATTATGTAACAAAAATGCATTATACATATTATATATTGTTGTAAAATGAAAGAAAACTTTGACCATAGTTATTTTAGTATCCTCAAACTAGCTCGTGTACTCTAATTTAAAAAAATGTTGGTGTTCCCCCTCGATCTCTCTAAATGCAGTTGAATATCAGCGTTTTAGAACGATTTTTTAATGTGGAAGGCAGTTCGAAAGTTCGCTTTAGAATATTGTCTGTGTTGTGACTTCCCCACAATGTTGTCAAACGCATCTACAATGATGAGGATAATGACCCTCAACATTGATGACCGGAATAAAAAACGAATGTATTTATAAGTTACACTAATAAATCTGTTGATCAAGGGCTAGTCAGCAAAAGAAACCCTTAGAGTTTCTTGACGATCGCGTATAGTTTTTGCGTTTCATGTGAAATAGAAAAAAATATTGTTGTGATTTCGAAAGTTCCGATTTAATAAAGAATTCCTTATCAATATAAATTATTTATTGATTAGCGTAACATGTATCACTCGTTTGGTGGATAATTATGTTGATTAAGAGTCCGGCGGACCGAATTTCTCTTGCAAACGTAATACCGAAATAAATCGTAATTCAAACACAATTTAATCAAATTCTGTTATCATTCGGATTCCGATACCGTTAATCTAACGTTACCATTTATTAGTTTGGAACGATTTTCCAGTCTTTTATTTCCAGTGAAGTAAAAGACTGGAAAAGTAGACGTTGTTTATTTCGGTGAAATAAGTGGTATTTAATTTATCCCGAACCCCATCTCGTAACACTATGAACAGTACGAGCGAGTTCGATACAGCCAGTGCGTGTTACTTGTAAACGATAATAAATAGACGGTCGTAAGTCAAATAAACGTCAAGCTATTGTGTTGTGAGATTGCATTTGGTCTTTTGGTCGCCACTGTACGTCCACTTATTCGGCTTATACTAATTTAAGGTCAAAGATGTAAACGTCATCAAAATCTTTTGTGTTTATAGGTATACTAGCTTCTGCCCGCGACTTTGTCTGCGTGGACTTCAGCATTGAGTCCGACCTGGATAAAGAGTATCCTATGTGTTAGTCCAGGGTATAATGTACATGTGTGCCAAATTTTATCCAGATCCGTTCAGCCGTTCTGGCGTGAAAGAGTATCAAACATCCATACATCCATACATCCATACTCACACACTTTCACGTTTATACTCGTAATATTAAGTAAGGATAATTAAAAAGAATTGTAATATAATTATACGTATCTACTTTACACGTGTTACTTAAAGTACGAAGAGTGTCCGTGACTCTGCCTTTTTTTGAAACAAACGCTTCGAATTTGCCCAGACTGTCCTATTATTATTGATCCCAACATGGTTACCCTAACCGAAGCTAACGAATTAGGTATAGTATTACGTTTACGTTTAATTAATCCATGCATTCGACTCAATAATTATGTCACTTAACAGCTGCGAAAGACTTCACCCATAGACGTTTAAATATTCCAAGTGTTTAGGCCTAGGTCACCTGAACTTCACTTTTTAGATTCCGACCTAAAAAGTGTACTGTAAAAAGTATAATGTACTTGACTGTTGAACTGAACTCTTGAATTTCTTGAACTGTTTGAGAACTATTTAGCACTGTTTTGAATTATTTTGAACTAACTACCTAAAATGTACGGCGTGAAGTCATTAAGTCGCGGAGACTTTTATCACCGCCATTCAGAAATACGCGTCATAGGCAGTCACATCTTTTGGTCAAAATATGAACTTCAACACTTGAAACTTGAAACACTTCAAAATGACATGAACACAAGTGATCGACGGGACAATTCTGAGGGACGATTCGAACATAATCGTTACCTACCTCATAACATGTTACCCATTAACAAGAATTCTCTGTCTAGTGTCCATATGTCAGCCTGACAAAGGTGTTTAAATAATTAGATATGTGTGTCGTTTAAATAATTAGATATGTGTGTCGCCACATCGCACAAGATTGAAGACATAAAATACAATAAAAAGACATGATCTCATATTTTTAGACCTGTTTACATATATGTGTACATAAAATATGAGAGTTTACTGACTTATTAGCTTAATGGTCTTGAGCGTGACTGCTACGAGAGGTCCTGGGTTCGATTCAATATTGGATTTTTCTTTGAAATTCTCAGTAGCAGCTCAGAGTTTGGGTTATGTGCCCGGTTAATGGAAAGTCAAAGTCAAAGATATTTATTGCTTAAAACTGTGTACATATGGTGTTTAACAATTTTTAGTAGGTTTCAACAGTCTACCCAATCGGGTGTAGCAATATTAAAATGTTAAAATGTATTAAGGTAGGTATGCCTGTGCTAACAATCTTATAAACAAAAACAATAATTATTTTTTGGCAAAATATTCATTTAAGTTGTAAAATACATTTTTAATTAACCACTGTTTTAATTTACTGTTTTACTCGCTTAAATAATTTACCATCAAGTTTTTTTAGATCTACAGGTAAGTGGGTACTCGTATGGCAGTGATGTATGTACTTTTATAATAAATCATGTTGTGTATATTTGGTAAGTTTAAATCATATTTATATTTATTACGTACGTTTAAATAGTTTAGATATGCACTTAGGACTAAAGGAGTAGATATTATGCTTGACAAATAAACACAGCTCTAAGATATATATACCGGTTAATGTGAGGAAACCCTTTTCACAAAAAATGGATCTCAACGATTCGGTGTTTTGCTTGTTATAGATAACGCGTAGACATTTCTTTTGAAGTATGTATGTGTACTGAACCTCACAGGAATTTCCCCAATATATGACAAGTTACAGTTGACCTGTCATTGCACAAAGCTCTAAAGCTATATACTAAGCGTAGTTAGTTTATAATGGTAACGTATAGCAGGATGGGTAGCGGTGTGTCTAACTTTACTAGGGGCTCTATAGTTTGGAAACGTACCTATACACCATACGGGAAAAATACTAGGGTCCTGTGACGTCTTATTAAAACCATTCACAAGTAATGGGTATTATTAAGTAAGTAACCTATGACACATATACTCGTAACTCGAATCGTAGGTTATATTTTAGAGATACATATAATCATAGTGTCGGTCATAATGTATATTGACATGTTTGCAGGAAAGAGTGAAATGTGTACATTATAGAGGGTGAATATGTGCATCGTATTTAATCGGACAAATATAATCGATGCTGGCTTTACTGGGAGTAGCGGGCTTGAAATCATAACTAAAAAAATATCTGCGAAAGTAGATTTTGGTTACAATGTCCATTTCTCACCTGCGTCTTCTGGTTAGATACACCAGAACCGGAAGACGCAGGTTCGAATCCTGCCCGCGATTGAATTTTTCCTTCACTAAAATAACTTTATAATCTTAGCATGGAAAATGCAAAAAAATCACAAAAAGTTATGTCCATTTCTTTTAATAATGCTAATCCATGTAATTTATTTGCTTAATTATTACAGAAATAAATAATGAACTTAGTTAAATATATGCTAGCATTAACTAAAATTTAAATAACTTAAATTATCTACCAGTGGTTACTGGTAGATAATTTAACGTAGGCCTCCCCCAATATGCGCTATTTAGGTTTAAATGGCGCATATTGGAGGAGGCCTACGTCCAGCAGTGGACTGCTATAGGCTGATGATGATGAACCTAAATAACTAACTAAAATAAAACAAGGTAAATATTACTAAAAAGGACATCGAAGAAGTCCTCCGCATCGCTATCGTATCTATTTTCTTTAAAATATAAAATAAGCAGTATGTGGCTTAATTTTATGGGAAATTGATATACATACTGCGCCGAAATTAAATAATTTTGAATAAAAGTAGCCACCACTACCACCACCACTATGGCATTTGGACATTGGCATTACGGTAAGTATCTGAATTGTGGTGACTTTAAGTTCCAACTCTTCGTTACAGACTAGGTTTTTATAAGCACTCTTAGATTTAAAATCATATTATCGATTGCAGCGGAATACAGAGGAGAAAACTGCTTTAGATTATGTATAGTGTCCCATTTTGTTGGCACTCGTGTGGTCAACCTGGCTCAAACAAATAAGGTTTGAATAAAAAAGGCAAGACATAGCCATTATGTGGGTTGCATTGGGGAAAATATGTCAGTGAGCAGGTGTGAAGGCTGCCACCTTGCCGAAGACATGATTACACGGGTTAAGTATGTGGTTAGCGTCTAAACACACCGCGTAACCGCTACTTACATTATTAACGAACTGTTTAACGCAGAATATCGAGTATTCATTACTACTTTTATTTCTAATGTAGACAGCGTAAAATAATTATTAAGAAAGGGTTAAAAATTATAATGTCATTGGGTAATCAACAGCAGTTTAGTGTTAACGTGGACTGCGATAGGACATGTCAAGACTTCAAAAAAACTTTCTAATCTTCTGAAACTTCCAAGATGTTAGGGCTACGTGGTTTGATTGAGTACTTCCGAAGATTTGGCATGGAGTATTGTGATCTGCCGACCATGTTGGACAATGTGGCAATATTGCTTAGAGTCCTCACTGTGAATATAGACAGCAGGCACAATACAGGTAAGTATAATAACAATTTGTCGTTGATCTAGGGAAAATATAGGAGAAACAGGAGTCCAACATTAGAAAAAAAATATTATTTCAAGAAGTTGAAAATTTTCTGTAAGAACCGTTTGGAATAATGGAACTAATTTAAATAAATCATTACAATTACTTTATTCTTTCAATAAAATAATTATTTGACTTCGATCTTAAAGTTAATATCAGGGTTGGTAAGGATAAAGTTACATACAATATAGTTTAAGACTTGGTGGGTGGCGACGGAGCATGGATCTCAGTGGAGGGAAAGATAGACTAAATTATATCAGAACTGATAGATTTGGTAGAGAAAATTGTCAAAGTCAACAACTCTGAAGTTATTTTGACACAATAAAACAGTAAGTAGACTTAGAGCCTAAGAGCTACGGAAAGAGAAGAGCAAAACAAAAGACATAATTGAAAAACATTAAACTAGATTGGCCCAGTATTACGCTATTTGTATATTCCAGTATTCCAAAACGACTATCTAATTTAAATTATTAATCGTTCTTGAACCTTCCAGGTATTGTTATTTACGCCTATATCCTGACTATATTCACTGCTGTCTGTTTTATCTACGTGTTCCTTATCTCCATGGCCTGGTTCGTCTTTTACCGGTGTCGGATGACCGGGCAAATTATCGAGGCAATGGTGGTTCTGTCTCTTGGCATCACAGGAGAAATCGGACCCTTCAAGCTACTGTATATGTGTTTCCACATGTAAGTTGGTGTAATGTAGGGTATTTTTAGCAACTGTCCCGCCTATTTATTTTAAGTATGTTTAATTTAGCTGTCGCTACAGCATCCATATTATAAAACCTTATCTATTTTTAATTTCATTACCATCCTCTCCTTTTCCCAACTATGTTGGGACCTGATGATCTGATTGCACTGGAAGCCGCCCTTTCAGTCTAATCAAGTCATCAGACTTCCGTAACCCGAGTTCGGGCACCGGTTTCCGAGCCCCTCCATAAAAAAATTAAGGTGGCATTGTATTCACTATGTTTAACTTCTACTATAAGAATAAAACTGAATACGCGAAAAAATATACATATTATCGGCCAATAGAAAATAAGGTTGTATAGCAGTCAATACTCAATTCTTTTATTGCACTCCATATCAATGTAGGAGATATAATCGTATCAATCGTGGACCTCGTCGGGCACGGCAATGTAGGAGAGAGGAGGAAGGCTTTTTTTGTTAGGTATAGTATCTTTAGTGAACGAAAAGTCCAGTGTAGCTATAGCATAAGCCCTAAAAGGCTTTAATTATACGCATATATTAGTATTTAATATTACGTTTCCACGATGTAAGACACCAATGTTGAAATTTATTTCTTAATAATCAAAAAATGCTATGTTTACAGTGTCGAAATAAAAAAAATAGCTGCCGACTTCCTCGAATGTGACTCCCTAATGGTGAAAGGTAGCCGGTTCCACGTGAACCTGATGAAGTGTCTGCGGAACGTGAAGAGACGGGCCATTGTCTTCTGGATTGTGATCACTGGGAACGGTGTCCTGTATGTGACCACGCCCGCTCTCATGCCTGGCAGGAATTTGCCTGAGAACTTCTATGTTATTTATGGTTAATATTTATTAAGGGCTTTACGTTTAGATACGGTTGAAAACAGAGAGAATGGCGGAAAATAACGTGCTACACTACTAATATACTTAAGTTACTTATTATGGTTTTTCTATAGAATTCCCAGAAGCAGCTCGGACCTTGTGCCCGGTTAATGGGCATAGGCTCACCCCTATTACATGGGACCTAAACACCTACCTGCGGCCTATAGGTGTACATAGTACATCTCTGTCTTACCCTTCGGGGAATGCAGGCATGGTATATCTATACTAATACTAATATTACAAAGACAAAAGATTTGTATCTAAATATGTTTGTAACGAATTGGCTCAAAAGTATTAGACCGATTTCAAAAATTCTTTTGCCGTTAGATAGCTACATTATCACTGAGTAACATAGACTATATAACATCACGCTACGCCTCTTAGAAACGGAGCAGCGCGGGTGAAACTGCGAGCGGGTCGCAAGTTAACTATACAATATGTACTCGTATGTCACTTACTACAATATTCTATTTTTTAAACTTTTCCTCACATTTAAGGCTTCTCAAATAGAGCAATATATCTCAAATAGGTCATAGAGATATTTTTTTATAAATATATTTTATTATTGAGGCATTTGCCCTGCAATGGGATAATATCGGTTTGATAGATAGATTATTATATACTAGCTTCTACCCGCGACTTTGTCTGCGTGGACTTCAGAATTGGGTCCGACCTGGATAAAAAGGCCTATGTGTTATTCCAGACTATAATCTATCTCTGTGCCAAATTTCATCCAGATTCAGCCGTTCTGGCGTGAAAGAGTAACAAACATCCATATATCCATACTCACCAACTTTTACGCTTATAATATTAGTAAGGATTTCTTTCATTATCAAATTATATGAAGCGCAAAGTCAATTTATTTTCCAATGGAGCTATTTATAATGTCAGTTATAGGTGACTGATATTACAAACAGATTTGTCTCCCAATGAGAAGACATCTCATTTGATGGTATGTGGTCATCTCCGCCAATGGACACCTGCTACACTAGAGAAGTTGCTGATGCATTGCTGGCCCTCGTGTCAGTTAACCCTTATCCTAATGTAAAGATACCAATAATCTTAAAATTTCCAGGATTGGAACCAATGTTTGAGTCACCAAACTACGAAATCGCGTACTTCTTGATGATCGGTGGTGTTTTCTTCATATGCTATGTACCAGCCACCGTGACCGCCTACCTAATCGTCATCACTGGCTACACGGAAGCCCAAATGTTGGCCTTGAGCGAAGAAATGCTGAACCTATGGCCTGATGCCATCAAACACGCAGAAACAGAGACTGGACTATCAGCCTCTGAATTATCCTCCATTGAATTTGAAGAAAATATGAAAACCGCTGCTAATGAATTCGTGACGCGACGCTTGAGGGAAATAATCAATCGTCATGCTACGATTATCAATCTCCTGCATCGGGTTGAGACTGTGTTTAGCCAAGCTATTATAACAGGATACCTGTTGTTAGTACTTGGGATATTATCGGAGCTGCTGGGGAAGTTGGAGAACACCTTTCTGCAGATGCCTTTCGCGTTTATGCAGGTATTTTTCAAATTAGTGTATCACAACAGAATTTTTTTCGATAGACAAATTGAGACTGCTTGACCTGCTGCAAGATATATATTTCTGGTTTCTTCGTATTGTTAATCCTGATGATGGAACCACTAGTAGTTACTTAACGTTAGGGACATAGTTTATTTCTAAATCCTGGTACGGTTCTAGATCATCTATTAGGATTTTCCGCACCACGGCTGGTTTTTGGGACATTTGGGTCACCTTTCCCCTTATATTTATTATATTATATTATTATATTATATTTATCAGGTTTCAATGGATTGCTTTGCGGGCCAGCGAGTGATGGACGCCAGCAAGCAATTCGAAGAAGCTGTATATGACTGCAAATGGGAGAACTTTGACAAGGCTAACATGAAGATGGTCCTGGTGATCCTGACGAACAGTCAGAAGACCATGACAATTTCCGCCGGTGGTATCGCTACACTGAGCTTTACTTCTCTTATGACCGTGAACAGAGGAATCTATTCTGCCTACACCGCACTTCGGTCAACCATGAAGTAATGTAGTCGATGAAACTATATCAGAAATACTCGTACTATGTTATACTAACCATTCGTATTTTAATCTCTGAGACCTTTGAGGCCAGGTAATGGTCTTTTTTTTTATAGATTGATCTATTTTTAGCCAAATTGATGTGTGTATAACTATTCTCAGTTTTAGAAAATCTCAAACACGGTAGCCCAGACAGTGTCAGACTGATTTCTGGAATTAAAAAACTAATTTTAGAGTAGGTGATAGGAATATTTAAGTGATTATAAAATATATATCGTCTAAATAAGTTAAATTGTGTATTACTTTTTTAATTTTTTTTTTACGGTATAGGAGTGCAAACGAGCAGACGGATCGCCTGATGGTAAGCGATTACCGCCGCCCATGGACACCCGCAACACCAGAGGAGTCACGAGCGCGTTGCCGACCTTTTAAAAGGGGATTGGGCCTCCGGTAACCTCACTCACTCGGCGAAACACAACGTAATCGTTGTTTAACGCCGGTTTTCTGTGAGGCCGTCGTATCACTCCGGTCGAGCCGGCCCATTGGTGCCGAAGCATGGCTCTCCCACGTATAATTGTATTATGGAATACGTTCATACCCCATTCTTGTTTCATTATGACTACATTATGACTATGTACACACTCAAAATGGGTACTTACTCAGCAGGTCCTAATCTTAGTATAATGAAAACTTACATTTAAGGGTCCCGCGGAGCCTGAATTGTTCACAAAAACGTAATACCAAAATAAAGGTAATCCAAACAATATTTTATCAAATTGTGATATTATTCGGATTTGCATACTATTAATCTAGATTCCTACAATTCCTGCAATTTGATTAAATTGTGTTCGGATTCGAATTAATTTGTTATTACGTTTGTATGGGAAATTCGGTCCGACGGAGTTGTATAGTAAACGCTCAAGTCCATACGCAAGCTAAAGATTACATTGCTATGAACAGTAAGAGCGAGCTCGATACAGCTAGTGCGTGTCACTTGTTAACGATTATGATGATGCATGAAAATAGCATAATAGAAGGTCGTAAGTCAAACTAAACGTCAAGCTATTGCGTTGTGGGATAGCCTATGGACTTTTGGTCGCCATTGTACATCACAATCTTTTACTAGACCAATATTCCATGCATTAAAACTTGTTAGAAAACAAAAATTACAACAGTTTTCAATCGAAATATCGTATCCTAAAAGCGAAGCTAAAATCGATAAAATGTAATCACAAATGGGTTGCATCTACATATAAACGTGTACGAGCCAAAGCCTAATAACTTTTGAATCGATTAGACAAACAATTCGATGCATTGGTGCATCGATACGCCTACAAACAAACGTGGAATTAATCGGAATATCAAACTGCGGGCATTTACTCGATTCTGGCTGTATGTTTTGTAGAAATAAATCAAATAAGGTGATTCTCAAATATTGTTTTTTGGGTATTTTACCTTACTAACTTATATACGGGATTATATACCTGGACAGGAACGATCAATTCCTGTCCTGATTATCACCATCCCATATACAGTCTCACTGTTGGCCACGGGTCTCCTCTCAGAGTGATAGAGGTTGGACTACACCACGCTAGCCTACTGCGGGTTGGCAAACTTCACATGACGTTAAGATAATCTCTCAATCTCTCTAAATCAGATTGTAACGCATGCATGCCCTTTGCACTTTCCTCGACCCGGGCATCGAACCCAGCACCTCTAGCATAGCTGTCGAGTTTAGGACCACTAGACTAATGAGGCAGTTATATTCACACACACACACACGCAGTTTCGTAAACTACAACACAGTACAAGGTACTCTCACACCTGTATTCCGCGACAGGTCGGGCAGAGGTGTACTAATGTACACGTACAGATCGCCGGTATATTTCGGTCTCACTCTCACGTAAAACGGGGTGAGCCTATTGACATTAACTGGGCACTCTGAGCTGCTACTGAGAATATTTCATAGAAATACCATATATATTTTCGAAATAGTCCCACATTCTGATTTCTCATGGGACGTTAACATACCCAAATCTATTAAAACTTTCATGATTCGTGTTGCACATTCGAATGTGTTCACTATTTTACCCACGTACACTACGCATGTTTGTTTGACTAAGTTCGTCTCGTGAAACCTGCTTTGTATTGAGGCATCCTGGGACCACATGAAAAAAAGTCCAAGCTTACGACTTAAGCTTGGACTTTTTTTATAGCTATTGGACTATAGCCTAATCCCTCTCATTCTGAGAGGAGGATTGATTATGTTATGTTATGGACTATATATAGCCTAATCCCTCTCATTCTGAGAGGAGGTTGATTATGTTATGTTACGACTTAAGACTTATTTTAGGAAGAATAAATATAGTGTAGTATCACAGAATAATAGCTAATAGAAACTACAGTTACCATATCATTAAATTTAATATACCCCCCATTAAGGCATGGTTATCATTTTTCAACCGACTTAAAAAAGGAGGAGGTTCTCAATTCGACTGTGTTTTTTTTGTATGTTTGTTACTTACGCATTATTCCGTCAATTATGAACCGATTCTGATGTTTCTTTCTTTGATCGGTAGGTCATACTTCAGAGGTGGTCCTATAAAAATTTGGTTTGGAATTTGGATCTGAAATGACAATAACACCTAACGACTGAGTAAATGGTAACGTCTAGGTATACGTAAAATTTTACTCGCTACTAAAAGTGTTGAAATAAAATAAAGTTATTTTATCTTGCAATATCATTGTAGTAACAGGATACCAAATATTAAATCGATCAGACCTGTGGAAGTTGCTCACATCCCTTCATGAACCAGAAAAAAGTTGTTAATCTTCGAACGGCTGGCCAGATTTTCTTAAATCATAGCTAAGAACACGATCAAGAAACATTTCAAACAAATAAAACTGAATAAAAATCGGTCCATTCGTTTAGGCGCTACGACGCAACAGACAGACACACAGATACACATGTTAAACTTATAACACTCCTCTTTTTTGCGTCGGGGTTAAAAAGACTTAGGTATGTAGGCAGCGAACGACATCGGCGTCTTGACATAAATTGTGTTATAAATAATTATTTATCTGCCAAAGGGATTGGAATAAACAAGAAAGGCATAGTGAATTCGAGTCATTCCACTCACAATTGGAGCCGCCCGACTAGGGAACTACCTTCACTTTGCAGAAAATCGCAGCCAAATAACATAGCTCCGTGCTATGTTGTGTTCCTAACGGTGAGCAAGGTCGCCAGAGCTCCGCGAGGAAGCGTTGTGTTGGCAGATAGGATAAGCATCACGCTATGTCTCCTATGCAATTTAATTAATGTTAAAAGGATTTTATGTAAACGTGAGTACGATGTAGGCTAGATATACTACGTCTTTGAACTTTTAACTGTCTGGTGGCTTCGAGATTTTTTTATGTGGCCTACGCAAATGTTCCGCTGATCTGTTATCGTCGTGTGACGGATTGTTGTGCTCCCTATAATATGGTTGAGTTACACAATGGCTGATGCATGCGTGCCGTCGGATGGGACTGGTCTACTTAAAGCCGCTATGGATATTTCTTCATCTGCCCTGCATTGTATCATTCACATAATCCAATACTATTATGTCTGGACTTCAAAAGAGACCATGATTCTCTGAGTTTGTTTCGGTGTGCTTCTCAGAGGTCGTCAGCTAATGCCGACACCATCTAGCACTTAAAAAAGGACATGTAAAAGTATCTTTAAGAGATCTATTTACAGAAATAAATATCATTTTATTTCATTTCATTATTGTCAGCCCAACAATTCTTCCTTAATTTATAGGGTCGGCAACGCGCGAGTGATACCCCTGGTGTAGTAAGCGTGCTTAAGATGATCCCTACCCGGAGCAAATATTTGTATGATCCAGGTTCCGGGTGAACGCACCCACGATACAGGAAAAAAACCTAGTGTTTTCGTCTTTTTTAAATAAAAAATATCTCAGCAACTATTTCGAACAAAGTTGTAAAGCTTAAAATATATTTTTTTTAAAGTATCTATGGAGTTTCTTGCCTGCTCTTCTCCATAAGACCCACTTTTTGAGCCGTGCAACTAGTTTTGACTTTAGAATAGTACCTATTTTAGTGGTCTAATTGAAATAAAACATTTTGAATTTGACTTTGGAAACAAGTCGTAGTAACAAGTAGTGTAGATGCATTTCCAATTAATCCCCTAACCCATAATTATTGCATTCGGAAAATTCATCATACAAACAGCTGCTAGATTACATTTTGACACCTCGTCCAGTACTAACGACATAATTACTCACTATGAACGATATTTAAGGTGAATAATCTCGACTAACGTTCCATACAAAATACATTTTCTGAGTAAATTAAGTCGCAGGTGCGTATGTTGAACTAAAGGTCTTGGGGTCGATACAATATATTAGTTTATTTTATAATCGTTTTTTTTAAAACGCAAAAAGATATTGTGTTTTATTTCTTTTTGTTTATTGCTGCTGTGATCATATGTATAACTAGCTTTTTGCCCGCGACTTCGTCCGCGTGGAATAGGTACTTTGTTCCATATGAACTTTCATCCCCTATTTTATCCCCTTGGGGGTAGAATTTATCAAAATCCTTTCTTAGCGGATGCCTACGTCATAACATACATCTACCTGCATGCCAAATTTCAGCCCGATCCCTCTAGTGGTTTGGGCTGTGCGTTGATAGATCACTATGTCAGTCAGTCAGTCACCTTTGAGTTTTATATATATAGATTGGTGTAAATAAAGTTGCGAACTTATGTATAATTACGGCGCGTTCGACCACGGCTATAAACTGTACACCACTGTTCCTATACGTATATGTGTTGATTACTATTTGTAGAGAATTTGATTTACGGTTATAAATAAGAAAGTTATGTGGTTACTAATATTTTATGCTAGACAGAAACACAGAGAACAGACTTTATAATTTTGTATGGAGCCGTGACAAAACGCATCCCCTTAACGTCAGCGTCACATATTGCAGTTAATTGTTATTTACACAGCACTTAGAACTTAATTGTATATTCTAGAATATTGTCTTCAAGAAGCTAGAACACTGAGTGAAGAGTTTCCGTGAAGGCGAGGACTTCGCTAGTTTCCCAGTTAAAAGTTTAACAGCATTTTCTTTGATAAATTAAGTCTTTTTTTATCATAAAAAGTTTTGAGTAATTTAAAAAGTATTAGTTATTCTGGATTCGAAACATTTATGAGAAAAGAAAAAATATTAGAGGAAAGAAAAAATCACGCTGTTACAGCAAAGAAAAAGACAAAACATAGCTAAACTAAACGTGTCAAATACAAAAAAGCCGCTGTTTTAATTATATTTTATTTAATGTATTATCCGTTAAATGGCTTATCTTATCTTGCTTACTGAGTAGTCTTTCCTTCTATTTTAAAATTTTTATGGTATCTCAATTAAGAATACTAAGAATCACCGTTATCTTAGAGTTCAGAACTATTAAAATGGCAGAGTCACAAAAAGTGTACAAGTCTAAAGAAGCGTCGATTCGCATTTTGTCTGTCATATTGGTTACTTTGGATCCTTCGGTCCTTCAAGCATAGATCTTTCCATAGAAGATACACTCCGTTTTCAAACTATATTAGAGCTATCAGAACTCCAAAACCCTACACATTGCACTACCGACGTGAACCCACTCGTAACACAATCGTTTAGCTTTGTACGAGGGGTTAACAAGAATACTAGTAATGAGCGACCAACATTGCTAGTAAGCTTTAATATAAATAAAAAAGAAAAAATAAAAAAAATATCTGGGAAATATCGATATCTTAACACAGGGTGAATTAAATAAAACCGTCATCAAAATCATAAAAAAATTATGTACAAGAGTTTCAGATGTCGGTGCTTTCGATTTAGTTTGATCTTTTGCCTTCGCCACCGAGTTCCGAAACTCTTGTAGGTATCTACATTATTTTTTTATGTTTTTGAAGGCGGTTTTACTTTATAATAAAAGTTATTTTATTTCAACATGTTGAGTGGTAAGTATAATTTTGATCTTATTTATGTAGATATTTGATGCCAAAATGCGAATTGATTCTGACAGACAACTTAATTCATTAAAATTAACAGTAAAATCTCTTATGTATTTGTTCTCTATTCAACGTTCGTTGAACACCTTTAGGTTTTTTGAAGATGAAGCGACAAATAAGTAAGTTTGGGTTGGAATATTGTGATTTACCCACGATGATATGGAACGTGTCAGTGTTTTTGAGAGTACTTACTCTTAACATAGACAGCAAAAACAAGAAAGGTAAAAACTAAATAATTACTTAATATTAACATCAACGCCCCGTACCGACCCTCAGATACCCAAACAATAGATATTTCTTTCTTAATAATGCTGGCATTGATCCGTTAATAACTACCTCATACCTAGAAGTCTTGGATTCCATTCCCAGGTTTCCTGGGAAAAGAGTTTTTTGTAGGCTCAACGAATCGCTTTAAGGGTCCGGCGGAGCTTGAATTGCCCACAAAAACGTAATACCGAAATAAATCGTAATCCCGACAATATTCTATCAAATTATGTTATTATTCGGATTTGGATACCGTTAATCTAGTATTTAAGTATTTCGGACGAAATGGTAGAGTACGAACCTAGATTAACGGTATCTGAATCCTAATAATAACAGAATTTGATTAAATTGTGTTTGAATTATGATTTATTTCGGTATTACGTTTCTAAGAGAAATTCGGTCCGCCGGACTCTTAAGGCTTAGTGACATGACTTTCAAATTGAAATACTTCCTTCCTCACTAGCAATACCAATTGGATTCTACATAATCACGATATTGTCTTACCTGTTGTACTTCTACACGTACTTGGTGAGCGTGCTGTGGTTTGTGTTCGTGAAATTTCCGCAGACGGGGGATCAGCTCGCCGCCATAGTGCTGCTGTCACTGGGCACCTCTAGCGAGATCGGAACCCTCAAGCTTCTATACATGTTTTTGTACATGTAAGTTTGAACATACGTCCACGGATCTGGCGATACTCTACCGCGCAATTTTTACAATATTATAATTGAGGTCAAATTGACAACAAAAATACAGTTTCTTTGTTTTCCTATCCTGATTTCCAATACAGTTTTATTTATTTATTTATTTTTCTTAATTTCGGAGAAAAAAAAAATTTAAAACGTGTGATGATGTTACTTATACGGCGGAGACTGCGAAAATTGAAATTTTGTCGAAATAATACTAAACAACGAAATAGGTAATATAAGGTTATGAATAATTAAGACTGACACTAAGAGCTTTCTGTGACCCTTTAAAAAATTACGCAATGTCACAGTTTTACCCGTTTCACCGTACAAATGACGTTATTTGGCACTTACGTCGAAAATTAATATGAAAATGATTGAAATCGGGGAAATAAAAAATATGGGTATTCTATCTTCAACCTAGTTTCAAATAAAATTATAATATATGGGTGTTAAAAAAATGAAATGTTGTCAATTGGCGTATCGGAAATAAAAATAATCATGTATTATTGTTGTTTGTCTATGTAGCTGTTGGAAATAGTATCTGTCTATAGATTTTGTTGAAAAATAAAATAATTTTAAAATGAAATAAAATTTAAATGTAGAAAGAAACAATTTATTCAGCGAACAGTAAAGACAAAATAATAAAAGAACAAAATACTATATATTAATAATTGTACTATTGCCTTACGAATGCGCTGAAAAGGATCTGGTTCAGCATATGCCAGACACATTTGCCCGACGCTGGTTTTCAACCAGACCTATAATATAAGATGTAATTTAAGATTGAAATTATATGTGGAAGTTTTCCTAGAGAAACATGCTTAAAGATATATATTTTCAGCGATACCATTCGGAAACTTACAGACTCTTTTCTGGAGTTCGACTCCCATGTAGTTCAAGGCAGCCGTCATGCCCAGAACCTGCTGAAGTCCATGCGCAATGTGAAGAAACGGGTCATCTTGTATTGGTTGGTGCTCATGGTCAACGGGACCTTATACAGCATGCAGCCACTCGCCTACACGGAGAAACATTTGCCTGATGATTTCTTTGTCATGTATGGTAGGTATAGATGGTTTCCTTTCCTGTTTAGCCATATTATTTAGAAGTTGGCATATTTTAGAAATCAATGTTTAATGGTACGAGCACAAGCATGCAGTACACTTACTGAAATTCGAAAACGATTTCTTCGTGAAATAGGAATTGCAAGTTTGAGATAACAACAATATCATTATATTATTGTTTCGAAAATACTATATTCTTTGAGAACTAAGTGTATACCTACTTAATTTATGCTCGTGACTGTTAATTTAGGCTTCTATTTTATAAAATGCTGCCTTTTTGAAGTTTTGGATTTCAAACATTATACCCAGCCTATTAGTGAGAATGCAATGAACGAAGCAAAGGAAAATATAGATATAAATATAGGTAATAGATTGTTTTTTAAGCTGAATTCATATATTCATTTTGATATCAACAGGATTGGAGCCAATGCTTGAGTCACCCAACTACGAAATAGCTTGCATCATGATGGATATCAGTGTTATAGTAATATGCTACACCGCTGCAAACGTGACCGGGTTCCTCATAGTCATTGTTGGATATGCTGAAAGCCAAATGCTGGCCTTGAGTGAAGAAATAATACATGTATGGGTAGACGCTAAAAAACAATACAAAGCTATGGCTAATAATGAATCCGAGCTTTTTAAGAATGATGATGTCATAAAGAACCAAATCATTAATGATTTTGTGAGCAGAAATCTCAAGGATATTATTAAACGACATGCTACAGTCAAGGATCTTATTAACCAAGTTGAAGACGTATACAGAGTACCTATGGCATTAGGATTTGGTCTTCTAATAATAGCATTAGTATTAGAACTGCTTGGAGGTTTAGAAAACACATATTTGCAGTTACCTTTTATTTTCATCCAAGTAGGAATGGATTGTTTTATCGGTCAGAAGATTATGGACGCTGGTGCGAGATTTAGCGACGCTATCTACGATTGTAAATGGGAGAATTTTGATAAGGCTAATATGAAGACGGTCCTAATCATGCTACAGGTTTCCCAAAAGACTCTAGCGATATCTGCTGGTGGCATAACTGATATGAGCTTCATATTCCTGATGAGTGCAATACGAATGACCTATTCTACTTACACTGCTCTAAGATCTATGATATAATCATTTAAAATTAAATTGTAGCCACAAAGTGACCACAAAATTTTAGAGGGAAATAGACGATATTAGTATGTAAGTAAATAGTCAACATAAAGTTAGTAAAGTTAAATAAACATTGTTTGGATATTCTTCTTCAATTGTTTCCAAGTTACTATTAGTTCTTTCTTTTATTTCTTTTTTTTATGGGATAGGGGGATAAACGAGCAGACGGATCGCCTGATGGTAAGCGATTACCATAGATTACACTAGAGGAGTCACAAGTGCGTTGCCCGCCTTTTAAAAGGGGATTGGGCCTCCGGTAGCCTCACTCACTCGGCGAAACACAACGTAAGCGTTGTTTGATGCCGGTTTTCTGTGAGGCCGTGGTATCACTCCGGTCGAGCCGGCCTATTCGTGCCAAAGCATGACTCTCCCACGTTTTTTATTGAGATTTTATAAAAAAAATCAAGAAACAGGTGAGTATAATTGTTTTAATTATAATAAATAATCATTACAAAGACAAGCCTAAAGGAGATTTTTGTACCCCATGGATCGCGAGTTCAATTCCCGCTTATATTTGTGTTTGGAAGCAAACGAGTTTTTTTTAATTGGTTCTGCCCAGACGTTGGGTTTGGAATTCCATACTCAATCGTACAACAAAGTCATTATGCAAAATAATATTTGATGTAGAAAATTGGTTATATAAATCATAATAAGTGGGATTAATTAATGAATAGAGGACTAAAATGACCATTTTAGCCTCACTATATGGATAGTAGCCTACACCAATATTAATCATAACATACAATCACGGCTGTATTCCCCAAAGGGTTAGGCAGAGGCGTACTACTATTACTGTACACCCACAGTTCACCGGTATGTTTGGGTCCCATGTAATAGGCCTCGAGCCTATTGCCATTAACCGGGTACAAATCTCCAATTCCTAGCTGCTACTGAGATTTTCTTAGAAAAACCCACTAACACTTTGCTCGACTCCAGGATTTTTAGCGTGACAGTCCCAGGATTTTTGTAGTGTAATTTGTTTGAGTTTTTTTGTGTCAATCAGACCAATGTTTAGTTAAAGTTTAAATTATGACAGACGAATAAGGTTCAGAATAGATAATATTTTTATCGCGGCTGTCGCGTTCCTTACCGCTTATTTACTTGGTCTACATTATCAGAAGTGTGCGGCCGTGTGTAACTAATCACGATATTATAGTTAAAAGTAATTAATAAAATGGTGGCGCCTCTGGTAAGAGAGGTAAGTGAATCATAATAAAATTGTTAGTTCAACGATACGTTTGGGATCGCGGCTGAGCGTTCGGCTTGATCCCCACATAGGTAGATGTTCCGGGTCTGGGCGTTTGTGTATGTGAGAATTTGTGTTTGTAAACGCACCCACGATACAGTAGAAAATCCTAGTGTGGGGCATCTTTTTTTTAAAGAAAAATGTAAGAAGTTTAGTTTCTCTCTGTTCACATAGTATTATACCATAAAAACAGTGATAGCCTAGTGATATTACCATTGGACTGCCAAATCAAAGTTCTCGATTTAGAATCCAAGGCACGCACTTCTGACTTCGTCTGCGTATTAATATAATTAATTATAATTCGCTTAAACGGTAAAGGAAAACATCGTGAGGAAACCTGTACGCCTGAGAGATTTTCTCGACGGCGTGTGAAGTCTGCCAACCCGCATTATGCCAGAGTGGTGGTCTATAGCCACTAATCCCTCTCAACCCGTGCTCAGCAGTGGCACAATATATCATGGGTTGTTGATCTGATGATGACATAGTAGGTATAGGTACCGTTACTTTTTGATAAAATTGATATATATTTTTTGTTATTCTTGATAGGCTTACGCTTGACCGCCAGTTCGCCTGATGTTAAGCGATACTGCGATCTACGGTAGTGCGCGCTTGAGTGGAAGAAACCGATTCACACGGAATTTAAAGACCCAGATTATAATTATTTATTATATTATATTACGAATATTTTGCTTCATTGGTTGTAAACATTGTCGTGAGGGGCAACGTTGTTTTCGATTTCCAGGTCGTGGTGTTATTTGGATATTTTGAATTAGGAAAAAATTAGAAAGAAATTTCTACAGGAGAAATAAATTCTATCAAGGAAATCTAAAATTCGTTCAACAATTTGGAAATCTAGGTCTTACTAACGAACCGATCTGACGAAGATCCTACGACAAAGAGGCTCGGAATTGTGAGCCTTTGTAATCCTCAAAGACTTGCTTGATTATAACCTGCATAGAATCATGGTGCAATCATTTTAACTAACTAACATTTAACTATCTAATAATAATTTTAAAAGTAGTAAATAGTATTAATAGTAATATTAGTAGTAATAGTAAAAAAATCTGAGTTTTACTAGTACCAATGTCTTGGATACTCTAAATTAAATTTATGGACATAGTATTTAAAAACACTATTGTGAAGGGAAGGAACTGACCTTCAAGATACAGTATTTTTACTAGTTTGGAGGTCAGGGTCTCACCTGAAAGACGCACATGTAAGATGTTCATAATAAAGATTATTATTATTATTATTAGTATTGAAATAAAAATTTGATACAAACTTGTGAGTTATACAATATAGGGCAAAATCTGAGCTGGTCTTTTTAAGAAAGAACCATAGCATCTTTGAGTTGACCTGTCCTAACTATATACTCACACATACGCATATATTCTACATGCACACATACATTAAGGGCAACGACCGACGTGTGTCGCGTAATAAAAAGTGGTTCTTTTAACCCCCTACATCGGAATTTGGGTTTCTGTCACCTATTTACTGGTTGAGTATGTAAAACATGCGTGATGGTAACACAATAATTATATAACTCCGTTTTACTCAAGTCTATCGTACAAATTAACAACCACGACTGCAGTAAAAACCTGTGAAGTCACGCTTCAAAATACGTACAGTCGGGCACGTCTACGGTTGATTACTTTTTCGATTTATGTCCTTAATGATAAGGTAGGTAGTTAACCTCTTTTCCTGTACGTAAGTGGCGTTCGTGTTTGCCATAGGCGTGCCTTCGAGAAAGATGCTTCTTTGAAGGGGTCTATCGATTCCGCTGGATCAAAGAACCCACTCGTGACACAAGCATTTAGCTTAGCACGAGGGATTCACAAGAATACTAGTATTGTGCGACCCACATTACTAGTAAGCTTTTTAAAACAGATTGTTGCGAATGTGATCCAGAGACTCATGGACTCCAATCCTCGAGATCTGGAGATCTGACCATAGGGTAAGGGTATACCACACTTTCCAAAATGTAGTTTCTAGCCTGCAAGAGTCCGAAATATCTCGTTATCTGTTCTAGCGGCTGACAAGACATGAGGACTTTCAAAACGTCAAAACTGATTCAAAACACTGGTTGAAAAAAAGTTGATCAATTTACAGGTCAATCATCAACATTGACATACATACATCATCATCATCATCATCATATCAGCCAACGTAAGTCCACTACTGAACAAAGGCCTCCCCGAAAGACCTCCGCAGCGACCGGTCACATACTTAAAACATGCTTTTGTAAAAGTGAATATAATATAAATTACTATCACGTATACTTCTAAAGGGTTACATTCATTAATTTTAGGTCCTATGAGATCGAGTCTATATCCATTAACTTGGCACAAATTTCAAATTTCGAGCTTGTACTGACCACACTGCTTGATTTGAGACATTCGTTAGCCAAGCAAAGAGGGGTTTTTAGTACGCGTAACGTAACTGCTGAGTGATGTTCTAGGTCCCTTGCAACCAATAAATCAATGAGGCAATTCATAGGATGCAAGTGGTTGTGATGCTAAGTTGTATATATTTTTAGTGGTGTGTGATGGTACCCCTGATCTTTCATCACCTGGCTATCGGCTTCGTGCTGTCCTACCCAGCGGTGCTGACTCCAGCAATTACCGAGAGAGATAAGAACAATGGCGCTGAAGTACGTGCTACTAAAGGAGAGGCAGCTTGGATTGGTAAGTATATAAACACTATTTCCATATTTGACTGTCTCAATAGTCTAGTGGTCCCGAGCGCGACTGCTATGCTAGAGATCCTGGGTTCAATCCCGAGGTCGAACAAAGTATTATTGGGTTTTTCTATGAAATTCTCAGTAGCAGCTCGGAGTTTGTATTTGTGCCCGGCTAGGCTCGCCCCCTATTACATGGGACCTAAACATACCGGCGAACTGTGGGTGTACATTAGTACGCCTCTGCCTAACCCTTCGGGGAATACAGGCGTGATGGCATGTTATTATGTTCCATATTTGGGTCACTTGTAATGTCTACATCACATTTTGGTACTGAGTGCATTGAATGGGCGTGAGTGTATGACGTGTATGTATATAAAAGATTTGTAGTCTAGTTAGCAGATTTAATTGTTATAGTCTATTCTGCTTAATATCAGAAAGACAGACTGATGGAGTATTCTTAATTATGTCCGATACCTAAAAAAAAATATTCCGTACTTTCTGATCATCTACATATTTGATGACGTATCTTTTGTCTCAATTACAATCATTACCTTTTTGTTATAAAATCTATGTCTTTTTAGCGGCCGCATACAGCATGACAGGTGGAATAGGCTTCCTGATCCTCCCACCATTGATGCAGCTATATGGACGGAGGTTCATAAACGCCACCATGAACCTAATCATCTTCATTGGTTGGATCATCATTGCTGTGTCTCCTAACGTCCCAACCCTCATAGAAGGTAGAGCAATTCAGGGCCTCTCGTTTGGAGGACTTTATATTTGTAGCATATTAGCTGGTGAATACAGCCATCCAAAGCGGAGAGGCTTCTTCATCATTTTTAAGATTACAGCGACTAGCATCGGTGAATTGATATGTCATGGTTTCGGTTTCACCTTGTCTTGGAGAGAAATGGCCTGGTTAGCTTCTATTCCACCTGCAATAGCTGCTCTAGGCACCATAGTTTGGCCTGAAAGCCCATCATGGCTGGCTTATAAAGGACGATTCGAAGATTGTGTGACATCATTTGAGTGGATAAGAGGAAAAGACACGGACTCGAAAAAAGAAGTAAAGGAATTGATATTAGCGCAGCAAGAATTGAGGAATTTGAAGAGATCGAAGAAATCGGGACTCTTTGTTAGGAATTTCCAAGCGATGAGATCAAAAGAGTTTTTAAAACCTTTCTTAGTAGTACTGATGCTAATAATATTGACACAAGTTTGTGGCAGACATTATCTTTTAGCTTATGTTGTGCAGATAATGACTTCGTTAACTGAGGACAAGTCCAAAGCGTATTACTACACCATAGGGTTGGACGTGATGAAAATTATAGCAATATTAACATCAAGCTACATCGTCAGAATTTTTAAGAGAAGAGCTCTGTTACTCCATACAGGTATCTTAGCGTGTATTTTGTTAAGTTTGATATGCCTATTCCAACTGTTGGTGCACAAACATTTCTTCGAAGTAACTTGGTTGACACCACTACTGTTGATATTGTACAATATAGTTTGTTATGTCGGTGTTATACCAGTATCGATGGTGTTAAAAGGAGAATTATTTCCAATAGAATACAAAGGATTAGGGACCAGTGTTTTAGGAATATTTTACGCTCTGTCAAGTATGATTTTGATTAAACTGACGTCAGTAATGCTTGACGCGATGGACACTCATGGAATGTTTGCAGTTTACCTTATAATCGCTGTTGCTAGTTTGGTGTTTCTATACTACATTCTGCCAGAAACGAAAGACAGGACATTACAGGATATTGAATTGGAGTTTATAGATTTAAAATTGCCTAAAGATGGAAGTGGTTGTGAAATTTTGAGTATAGTAAATCGTGATAAATTGTGACTTATAAATACTTAAAGAGATTTAATGCCGATGCAGAACAAATCTAGGTTTGAATACTCCGTTAACCAGACTAATGTCAACATACAATAGTTGGTGCGTTTTGTATGATTTAGATATATTCTATGACCACTCCACGCGTTTTAGGTTAAAGATTATAAAGAAGAAGCATGATAAATTCGAAGCTAATACTAATATTAATTAATTTCTACTAATTCTTACTTATTTTTACAAATTATAATACAATTTTAGTTCATTTTTAACGTTATTATTATTTAACATTAACAACAGCTTATTTAATATAATTATAATATATATATAATATACTGTGAAATGTTATCCTAAATGTTGTGCTTATCTATAATTGATATAAACGCTAGTCTTTGTCTCTGTATTTTGCTACTAACCAATGTTTGTGTTTATATTGTTGATGTGCCTTGTGTAAATAAATAAATAAATAAATTTGACTCTTTTCACATTTTCCTTAAATTGTAGAAATAGAATAACTTTAAAAAATAAGCAGTGACGTAGTTTAGTACCAATCTGGTAGATAGATGTATGTTATTGTTATTTAAATTTAATTTAAAAAAAGACGAGTTTCAATCAGATATAAAACGTTATTTTGTGTCTGCATTGTTATATTAGGTGTCTGTATTAATGCTAATTAGTAATTATTAAGTAACTAGTTAAGTTTCCCATAATGCCTACGTGTAAAATTACTGTTGGGAGTGTATGGTGACAATAGAAACATATAATCATAAGCTCATTTTGAGTATAACTATAATTTATTATCATATTTTTGTGATTTTTTTGCATTTTCCATGCTAAGATTATAAATTAACATTTCATGACCATATAATTGCGCTTGCAAAAGAGTCGTTTAGGCGTATGGGTTTCATCCTTAGAAATTCACAAGACTTTCGCAATCACAATGTGATACGTATGATTTTTGGGGCACTGATACGTTGCAAGCTTGAAAGTGCAATGTCTGTGTGGAATCCACACGAGAGGACATACATTCTGCTGCTTGAAAAAGTACAAAAGGCCTTCCTTCGCTACTTATACAAGCGTATCAACGGATACTATCCATACATGTACCCCACGAAATTTCTTTTGGGCTGCCTAAATTATAACTCATTGGAAGTCAGACGGGAAAAGCACCAACTTATAGTCATGTGCAAAATACTCCGGGGTAAGATTGATGCACCTGATCTGCATGATGAGTTGTGTAGATTTTTTGTTCCTAACAACTACCGTCGCAACCGAAGACACCTTTTGTTTGCCGTGCCCTGGTGTCGCACCATGGCGCGTGCTAAGTCACCAATACCACGCTCGCTGTCTGCTCTAAACGCTCTCCTGTGCGCCAATCCTGACTGTGACTTGTTTGCGGATGGATGGCCGTTTATACTGTCAGAATGTTTACGTTTTTGTGAGAAGAATGTATAATCGTGTTTGTTTTTATTTTAGTAAAATGTAGTAGATATAAGTCTTTCTGTGTCTTCAGTTATTGTAATTGGTATGTACCGTTTTAATTGAAGTAAATAAATAAATAAATAAATAAAGTTATTCTTGTGAAGGAAAAATTCAATCGCGGGCAGTATTCGAACCTGCTTAGCGGTCAGAGCGTCTAGTGTATCTAACCAGAAGACGCAGGTTCGAATCCTGCCCGCGATTGATTTTTTCCTTCACTAGAATAACTATAATTTATTATTTTCTTAGTGCCAAGAAATTAAAAATTTAATTTTGATAATAAAAACAAATAACAAATAGTGAATTTCAAGAAACCAAACTCATTTTTGTTATAAAAAACAACCTATTATACTGTCCCCCATAATGAGAGGGGGTTATAGTCTATATCCTATAGGGCTATAGTCCACCACGCTGGCCTACTGCGGGTTGGCAGACTACACGCACCGTCGAAAAAAATCTGTTAAGCGTGTAGGTTTCCTAACGATGTTTTCCTTCACCGTTTAAGCGAGTGATAATAATTGATTGATATACTCATGGTTGCGAAAAATCAGAGGTGTGTGCCTTGGATTCAAACTCGAGACCTACGTCTTCGCAGTCATATAATCATATCAATAGACCTTTACTGCTTGAACCTTTAAATATCCTATCACGTTTTAAATAATAATTCTTGTACACTAAACAAACCATTATAGTTAGAAATTGGAGCCTTAATAGATTTTCGGTGGAAGGGCTCCGAGCGACGCTTGACAGCATAACGAAGGAGAGTTCGGGTGTCGGCGGCCCAATTAGGGTTGTTTAGCCCTTCGCCATTTGATATCCTGGCTTTAAATGACCCATTGGTAAATGATGGCGTCTTATATTTTGAAGCTTAGTAGGTACCTACGATACCTATAGTCAAAATAATTGTGCGTATGAACTTTTTTTATGGATTATTTCGGCAAACGAGCTGACGAGCCACCTGGTAGCAAGTAGTCAAGGTTACCCATGGACACCTACAACACCAGAGGAGTTGTTGATACGTTGCCGATCTCTAAGAGCCCCTACGGACTGCAGACTGCCAGAGTAACCGAAGGGAACTGGCTCTTACGTGCAAAAGTCGAAACCCACACTGCGGTGCTTTACGACAGACACCGACGTAAGCGTGGTCGCCGGCCAGTCAGACAGCCCAAGACATTTTCCAACAGCCGAGCAAGATATTTTCACGCCTCCTACGGGATGCCTATCTGAAAGGCAGTGAGGAACAGTATTCTAACCCGTCCCCATACAGGGTAAGTTACACTTGCCCGCAAGTGATTTTGCCGTGGTAAATTTTAATATAAAAACTTGGTGTAAAGACAATTTGGGTCGTGAATATTTCACATTCGTGATTTCCTTACTAATTAAGATATTTTTAAAGGTGATTTCACCTGCGTGGACGTTCGGATTACAGGCAACGAAAAAATTCAACTGAAAAGAATAAAACAAGAAAATTTTCCTATGTCCAGGAACAGTGGTGTCCAGTTTATAGCCGTGGTCGCTTTCTGCTATGACCAGGGTGCAATAAAAATAACTAGTAGGTATCTTATTCTTTAAATGTAGTAATAATGATTTTCAAGTTAAACGATTCCGAAATTGATTTTGATTACGGCATTATTTTCCCGGACAAGACTTATTAATATACTGCTTTATTCTATTCTGTTCTATTGAATATTCTTCATATGGAAAAATATTAAAAAATATAGATAACAGAATAGAATAATGATTTAGATACCGTGTTCAATTTTTTTTATAACCCGGAAATAAGTTTATCGTATGTAGTGTGTCTGTGTGTCTGTGTATGTGCGTAACTGTGTATCTGTATGTCTGTCTGTTGCATCGTAGCTCCCAAAAAAATCGACCGATTATGATTCCGTTTTTTTAGTTTGAAAGGTGACTTGATCGAGAATGTTCTTATCTATGATTTAAGACAAGCCAGACGTTTGAAGATTATCAGCTCTTTTCTAGTTCATGAAGGTATGAGAGCAACTTCCACAGGACTGATTCATTTGAAACTTGGTATCTTGGTACTTCAATGATAGTGTAAGAATTTTTTTTTATTTGTGATTGGCTAACGCTTGACCGCCAGTTCGCCTGATGTGAAGCAATACTGCGATCGACGATAAAGCGCAAATTGCCTAGAAGAAACCGATTCACTCGTGATTTAAAGACACCCAGATTATACCTAGGGGAAGAATGAACATGGTAACAATGACTAGATGCTGCGGGTTTTATTTTAAAAAAAACAATGTTATATTACAAATGCAGTTACATTCTCAATATGGGCGTGCATTGATATAAATGTGATAAAAAGGTCTTATGCTAACTAAAACATATAAAATACAAAAGAAATACTAACTCTACAAATAATCCTAAACATTCTAATTGAATTTAATTATTTTAAGCTAAGAAGTTACGTTTTAAAGTAGTTAGAAGTTGACTAATTTAATTAATGATCCCTTCAATGGCGGCGTTTCTGTTAAATCTTTTGTTCGTTGTTGATTGTAGTTTTAATTATATTTTATGAGAGCCTTTCTAATGAGTATTTCAGTTCAAATTGATTTTGTTATAATAATGTTTATGCAATATTGGCTGTTACCCCCCGGTTTAGCTCGAAATCTTAAGGAATTTTTAATAGGTACAAAAGATAGCCTATGACCTTCACCAAGATCTAATTTATCTCTAAGCCCAAATTCGTCAAAATTGGTTGAACCGTTTAAGTGTGATAATGTAACAAACAAACAAAGAGTCTCCATGACGATATAATTAATATAATTATTATCCTGTGTTAGTGTATCTAGCACAGGACAATATATATTATCTATTATATTATATACTAGCTATTGCATGGAGTTTCACTCACGACCCAAAAAAGATTAACATACTATAAGTCCGATTCTAGGCGGCGTATCAAGATTAAACATGCACCAGATTTTAAGTTAGACCTTTAGCAATACATCAGTGAAAGCATTCAATTCCATTCAGTAGTTTTTGCGTGATGCGCGTACAAACAGAGAGACAGACCAAAATTTAAAAAAAAATGGCTTCTGTTGCTCTAATAAAGACCTTAGTTGACCTTAGTAGACCAAGAGATATTAGTTTTTCTTTAGTATCTATTATATACAAACATCAGCCTGTTACAGTTTTATTATAAGATTATATTATAATATAACACATATATTAATTATATCGTAGAACGTTGAATGTCAAATAAATACTTATATTCTACTCTAATAATATGTTTTTGTAGTATTTTGTAAGCAATCACGGTGAATAGGTGTTTAGTATCAGGTATTATTGTGTTTTGTACATTTGCTTCACCACCGGGGACGTCAGGACTCTTGCCTTTTAGAATACGTGATGGAAAAAATTATGGAGTCGATTTAGAACTTTATTTATTTTTTATCACAATAAATGGACTGCTTGGACGTATATATATACCGCCGCTTCTGAAATGTGCCCAGCAAGCCAAGGTCGCGACTAGGTGACAGATTTCTAAAGGAAATTCGGAGCTTTGCGCACAAAGTGTTAAACACCATCATGGCAATGCTAACGAAACCCCCGCAACCCAATTTCTGGGTAAAATCTAATTCAAAGATTGTTATAAGTGTTCGTAACACAAGTTGGGCCGACGGCTTTACATAATACCGGATGCACGGAGGGGTCTCGTAGTGTTATCAATGGTCACGCATCAGCACACTGACCGCGACAAGCGCAGTTTAACCTAAACGATCCGTTGATCAGCGTACATATTACTTAGCCTCGAGACCCCTGGCTAAAAAACAAGTGAGTATCTTCAAGGCGGAATAACAATTCTCGTGACGCCCCAAGACCTATTATCATTTTCAAACAACGTGCATTTCCCACAGACAGCTCAAAATCATAAAATAAACAGAGCCGTAATTAGAAGACAAGTCAAATCTACCAGAAGACTTCAGAATTTCATGTTATATTCATTCAAAATGCTAAGGGAAATTACTGGCTTAATTTGAATGGTAATGAAACCCGATCCTTAACAATTTAGTAAGTAAGATACAAAATGGTTGTATTGTACTCGTAAATGATGGCATCGTCAGGTTTATTCTATTTTAGGTTTAAAGCATTAGTAGATAGATAAAATAGGTATAAACTACCTATGCTAGAGATTCTGGGTTTAATCCCCAGGTCAAGCTAAATATTGAGTTTTTCTATAACATTCTTAATAGCAGCTTGGAGTTTGCAGTTATGCTCTGTTAATGGCAATCGGTTCGGCCATATTACATGTAACATATCCATCCGCGCAAACTGTTGGTGTACATTTGTACACCTCTGCCTAGCTCTTCGGGGAATATAGGCGTGATGGTGTGGTATGTTTGTGCTTCATCTAAGTAAGATTATGTAGTTTTTTTTATAAAAAAACTTGTCAGAAAAAAGAAAACATTTTTACCAGAGTCGACTCCATGCTTTGTCAGTCCTAGATATAATATTTTTTGCTGACTCTAATATATACGCAGAGGTCGCGTGGCTCACCTGACCCCCACTCAGCCGAGGTCACACGGGAATGCCCGCGAAATATGCGCCGTTGTGCGAAACCCAGCGCCACCAAATATTTGAATTTTATTGCAAGTTTTGCTTTGTTCTGTAGTCGTGGTCGTGGAGTCGTGTTGGAGATTTCGTTTATGTTTTGTTTGTTTAAATTTAGAACTGGTTTGCTGGATATTTTGGTGTGGTGTTAACTTTTGGTTGGTACTTGGAAGTAAAGAGAATAATCTTTATAAATTAAAATCATATGCCGCAATAATAAAAGATCTCATTTGAGAACGGCTCGACTGATTTGACTAAGTTTATTGATGAGTTCGTAGCCTGGACAAGGTTTGTAAGTAATACAAAAGATGAGAGAAAATAGACAAGAAAAATTGGACATTTTGTTGTAAAAAATTGTTGGAAGTCGCAAGTTTTTAATAAAACAGCATACAATCACGCTTGTATCTCCAAAGGGTTAGGTAGAGGTGTACTAATGTACACCCATAGTTCGTCGGTATTTTTAGGTCTCACGTAATAGAGAGCGAGCCTATTTTTAAATCCGACGTTAATCCAAATTCTGAGCTGCTATTAAGATTTTCATTGAAAAATGAAATGAAGTATAACACTTTGCTTGACCTGGGCGTTCAACCTAGGACCTCTAGAGGAGCGGTTGCGCTTAGGATCACGATTAATAAGGTAGTTCCTTACATGCAGTAGGTACTTAGGTAATAGCCGATGCATATTATGGATTTTAATTTGTGAGATATGTTTACTTTACTTGAAAGCAAGTTTCCTCAAGCAATCATTCTGTGGTTTCTGCCTATCCCTGTGTGAAAAGAGCGTGACTGTATTTATGTATGTAATATTCTATTTCGTCTAGTGGTCTATACAGTTTCTTTGAATACTTACCAATACTAGGGATATACCTATATTTATATATTTACACTATATATTTTAGTAGCTATATTATTAACTAGCTTTTGCCAGCGACTTCGTCCGTGTGGAATAGTTACTTTGTTCCCTAGTTCTTCGCCCGCGGTTTCACCTGCGTTGCCCCGTTCCTAAGGGTTGTAGCGTGATGTTTTATAGCTTGAAACCTTTCTCATGAATCACTCATTTTCCCAACATTTCCCTTCACTGCTCTGCTCCTATTGATCGTAGCGTGATGAAAAGTATACTATAACCTGCCCAGGAGTATGAAGAACAATTGTACCAAGTTTCGTTGAAATCCGTCGAGTAGTTTTTGTTTCTATAACGAACATACAGACAGACAGACAGACAGACAGACAGACAAAAATTTTACTGATTGCATTTTTGGCGTCAATATCGATCACTAATCACCCGCTGATAGTTATTTTGGAAATATATTTCATGTACAGAATTGACCTCTCTACAGATTTATTATAAGTATAGATGAAATGCTTTGTTTCGTTACCTTTGACTGCAGACTCAGGAGCTGTCGTTTAATTAACATACCTCGTATCTATTGTAACATTCCACTTGGCAGTTCTCGATTACACCGGGAGCTAGCTAGCATATCTACTACTCAATGAAACATTAAAACTAACTAACTAACAGACAAAGGACAGCTTAAAGTGACGAGTTGACATACCTATAGGAAATTTTGGAAGTAAGTTTTATAATAACGTAGCAGTGAGCAATTGAGCATTAAGGGCATTACATCGCTCAAATCCAAAAAACACAGCTTTATAGAAGTTTCTAGTGGAATCCTTATGTGCGTTTGTCGTATAAAAAATATATGTTATATTTTTTACTATATGTTTATACTTTATATTTTTTTAAATTTTTTATAAAATTCCCCAATTTTGGATAATAATTGAAGTAAACAGGCCTTTTTTAACCTAATTTGTATTTTTCTCTTTAACGGCTAGTTAGTCATGAATTTTATACCAAAAAAATTGTAATGATGTCATTAACAATTTGGTTTGTTTTTATTTTTTTATTTCTTTGAATATTTTGAAATAATAAAGAAATACCCGAAACCTCACTAGCACCCCGCGTGAAGCACCCCCGCAATGCCTGTGACTAACAAATACTAGCACAGAGACTAAATCCTCAAGGTAATGGGGAATGGCAAATACCCTGTAGACGAGAAGTGTAAGACAAGTGTATGTAATTTTGCAATTATTTTTATAAATCCGGTTTTATTTTTCGGTAAAGATTTACCTATAATTTATTATCATTACTGACTAGCTTTCGCACCGCAACTTCTGCTTATACGTGAACTTTAGAATTGATTTGAATCTAGCTAAAAAGTCATGGCTAAATTATATCTTGTGTTAGTCCAGGTAATAAACTATCTGTGTGCCAAATTTCATCGAAAGCCATTCAGTTAAGAAAGGTAGGACATAGTGGAATCGAATAATTCCACTCACAATGGGACTTGCCTGACTGGGAACGTACCTCCACCTCGCAGAAAATCGTAGCCAAATAACATAGCTCCATGCTATCTTGTGTTCCGAACGGTGGGCAAGGTCGCCAGAGCTCCACGAGGAAGTGTTTTGTTGGCAGATAGGATAAGCATCACGCTATGGTCTCCTATTCTTCCAGCCCAACTATTCCACCTTAATTTACAGGGCCGTACGAGTGATAGCCCTGTTGTTGCAGGCGTCCATAGGTTACGGTAACCGCTTACCATCAGGCGGGCCGTATGCTTGTTTGTCACCTTAGTGGTATATAAAAAATGGTATTTTTGGGTGACGAAGTAACAAATAGGTATACAAACATTCACATTTAGAATAAGTATAAGTTATTTAGCCTATCTTAGTTAAAGGAGGTAGGAGGGAAGAGGGAGAGGTGAACGAAATATTTATTTATCAGGAAAATAAAGCATTTTCTGCCTTATCTTAACCAGAGAATTTACTAGCTAAATGAGGCCACTGGAAATATTAATCAGGAAGAGAAAGCTTATACAGTACAGCACATTATGACAAACACGAAAACTCGCCAAATGCACAAACACGAGACATAGCAAACTTGCTAAAGAAACATCGTGTTTCCTTTCCTTTGTCCGTACTTTTTCCCTTTGTCCTTTATAAGCTTATTATCAGAAACTTTGCTGAAGTCTATACGGTGTTTATATATACTTTCACCGCATTTATAGCCGCTTACAAATTTTATTCATCCGTGTAGCCTTTTCCCAAGGATATTGTGGTTTGCCTCAAGTGAACTAGATGTAGCTGAATAGTATACAGCATATTGTATACAGCATATTGTATACAGCATTTTGTACATGATGTCCAAATGCATTTAAATATTTTTTGCGACTGTCATAAAAACTCTGCAAACCAATTTCGGGCAATATGAGCAAGGTTAATTGGGTCATTTGGGTCCAAGAATAAACTGGTGGTCAAGCTTTATACGGGTTTTGACTACCGTTAATGATTGTTAGGAGGTCTTATGGTTATTGGGACCTTTTTTTTCGGGTGGGGAAAAGTGCTTTTTACTCGCTGCCGCGCTTCAGGGATGCAGGATGGTAGTGTCGAGCTCTCCGGCCAGGTGGCCAGCATACCGACTAAAACCATCACCACTGCCACTTTTCGCATAGTAGTGGCATCACGGGAATTGCTCTCGCATGCAGGGAGGGAGAGCGGCGCATCGTAATACCGGCACTCCTCTCTCGGTTCGGCCCTCCGACCTTCAGCCGCAGTGTCGCCCACACAACAACGCGACCCGTCGCAATTGCGGTGCCTCCTATACGACATCGAAACCTACAGTGGCCGCTCCAATGCAGGCTTCATGGGCAAAGCTGGAGCAGCCCCTCCGGCTCCGGCTCCGGCCGGTTTTACTTAGCTTCGCCCTGGGCTACGGTTAATACTTCGTTTTTTTTATCCTTTCATTCTTTAGTTGACACTAGATCCATATCTAGTGGTGTCATAAACGCGTCTACTACGCTTGGGTTTGTTTCTCTGGTCGAGCAATGTGCTACTGGGTTTTTCTATGAAATTATCAGTAGCGGCTCCGAGTTTGGATTCGTGTCCGATAAATGGCAATAGACTCACCTTCTATGAATATCATGAGACTCAAATATACCGACGAACTGTTGTTGTACATTAGAACACCAACTCTAAATAAGACCCACTATTTGGAACCGTGCACCTAGTTTTGACAATTCAAAAGTACCTGTAATATTGGTCTAATTGAAATAAAAGTTTTGTCTTTGACTTTACACCTCTGTCTAACCCTTCGTTACGTTATGTGTCATTATTTCTTTCTTGTTCTCTATTAACATAAACGGTATTTCATGCTCATACGTGTGAGAGCCATGCTTCGACACGAATGGGCCGGCTCGACCGGAGTGATACCACTCACAGAAAACCGGTGTTAAATAACGCTTACGTTGTGTTTCGCCGAGTGAGTGAGGTTACCGGAGGCCCAATCCCCTTTTAAGTGGTCGGCAAAGCACTCGTGACTCCTCTGGTGTTGCGGGTGTCCATTGGCGGCGGTAATCGCTTACCATCAGGCGATCCATCTGCTCGTTTGCCCTCTTATCCTATAAAAAAAATTACGCATAACTGATGTAGATATGTTTAAAAGTTTGAAGTGATGCATGTTTAGCATATCTATTAAACTTCAAACAACTCCGGGACTATAGCAATTGTAGTACAGTGGTAGGAGCGACTCACTTTGAGCAATTTGCGAGCGCGCCCACAGCGCCCCTTCTCGGAGCTGCAGCGCAGCCTAGAGTTAATTGGCCGGGTAATAGCGGATACCTCCTAAAACACATTGGACGTCACGCGGATGTTGGTTCAATGGTTTTAGTTTTAAAACGTTTTATTTATTTATTAGTCGACTCGACACGTCTCGTCCAAATTTGAATAAAAAGAAATGGATATTATGTATGATTTATTTGGGAACTGCGACCTTCTACGAAGAACCGGCCAGAACTGAATTAGTTATTACAACTTTGTTATAATTTATTTTTAATCAGAAATAAACTTTAAAGAGATTTAGATTTTTTATGGCATATACATAAAAAGGGAAATTTTGACGACACGATTGGCGTAGCGGTTGAGCGATCGGCTTCTGCGCCACGTGTTGTCGGTTCGATCCCCACAGGGAGCAAATATTTGTATGATCTACAGGTAGTTGTACCGGGTTTGGGCGTTTGTGTATGTGAGAATTTGTGTTTGTAAATGCACCCACGATACAGGAGAAAATTCTAGTGAGGGGCAACGTTTTGTCTCAAAAAAAAAACAAGCTTCAATCTAACATTTTAGTACGTTCAGAAACGACTACTTTTCCACTTACGTGAGAAAATTTAAAATTTTATACCTCTACCTCTGGTCTTGCTTAGACTGGCGGACTGACGGACACACGTACAATAAAGCGATCCTATAAATAAGGAAGGGTTCCGGATTGTTTTAAGCTACGAAGCCCTAAAAATAAGTGTCAACAACGAAAAGGTTGCGCGAACAGGGATTGAGGACTCCTCATTCTTAAAGTTGAAAAAAGTTAAACTACAAACATTTGGTGAGTTTATTTCATCATACTAAATGCGCTTTCTTGCTAATTTTAGCCACTTTGACTTCCATATCAATGCTGCCACTGACTAATAGTCTGGTAGAACCACTTTCTTCAATCGAAGTATTACAGTAAATACGGCCTTTCAGAAAAGGGAAGCCTTGTGGCACATGATGGATATACAAATTCTTTAGATCATATTCTCCCTGAAATAAAGTTGAAAAATAAATATAGTTATAAAAAATGCGAATAAACTAATCCGAACTCTCAGTTAATACTCACATACTGGTTTTGCTTGTCATATTATACATTAAAAAACCTTGTCGCGTATGTCTATCTCTATATGTACAGCCTAATCAAAATCTATTGGAGCAATTTTGATGCGGTTTTCATTATAATTTAGAGAATATTTTTCGAAATATTGATATGTATAATACATTGTGTAACACTAATGTGAAATCGGGTAGTAATAGATAAAGGGGATTTACGGTGGGAGAGCCATGCTTCGGCACGAAAGGGCCGGCTCGACCGGAGTGATACCACGGCCTCACAGAAAACCGGCGTCAAACAACGCTTACGTTGTGTTTCGCCGAGTGAGTGAGGTTACGGGAGGCCGAATCCCCTTTTAAAAGGCTGGGAACGCACTTGTGACTCCTCTGGTGTTGCGTTTATCCATAGGCGGCAGTAATCGCTTACCCTCATCATAAGCATCAGTAATTTCTTAGCGAACCGTATGCTTATTTGCCTCCTATCCCATAAAAAAATTCTAAAAGTATCTAGGAAGCTAGCATTAACTTTGTCGTCATGACAACAATGACGAGGGAAAAAACGTTAAGTACGTAGGTACTTCACGTTTAGGTACGGTAGGGCAAAAGGGTAGTATTATTTAATAAGTACAATTATTTAATGTTGCCCATTGACATATATATCATTGGTGTCGCCTTTTACAATTGCCTATATTTTATGTTTAGAGATAGGGCTTTGATAATAATATGTAGTAAATTGAGAGGAAGTAAATGATCTATGTTCATAATTACCGGGACAAAAGGACACGATATATTTTCTACTGCCCGTTTTATCCCAAAGAATGTGTCCTTCAGCACCAAATCGCAAAATTTGAAATGCATCTCTACAAAGCTGGGACGATATCTGTTTGTCAGGAACTGGTAGAAGTAGAACTCAATCTAGAACATAAGTGTAATGAGCGCCCACTAGATTAACGAGGTAGCAATTATGATGTAAGAGCACAACTATTATGTAAAGACAAAATTATAATGTAAGGACACAGTAGTGATGTAAGAGCACAATTATGATGTAAGCACAAAATTATGATAGCAGGTCATAATTAGACTTAGATTGGATAGTGTTTGCGTCAACAACATCAGTTACGCTGATGACATGGTGCTATTGAGTCCATCCATCGGTGCAATGAGAAGGCCTCTTGTGAAATTTGTGAAAGTTATGCAGAGGCTCATGGGCTCAAATACAATACCGATAAGAGTGAATTGATGGTTTTTAAATCGGGTACTTTAACCTACAAACAGCTTCTTGAACTGTCACTCACTGGATCTCCTCTAGGTCGGGTTCCGAGGTTTAAGTATTTGGGTCATTGAGTCACTAATGATTTAATAGACAATGTAGACATAGACAGGGAGCGCAGGTCGCTGGCTGTCCGTTGCAACATGCTGGCCTGCAGGTTTCCATACTGTACTGATTCTGTTAAGATAACGCTTTTTAAGACGTGCAACCGTTTTACTCGTGCACCCTTTGGACCAAGCATCGATCAGCGGGCATACAGCGACTTGTGCGTAGAGTACAATAATGCATTCAGGGTGATTTTGGGGCTGCCGTGGCGATGTAGAGCGTCAGGAATGTTCACGGAAGCGCGAGTTGACGGGTTCGCGATCATGTGGAAGCGATGGGCATCCATGCTGGCGGGATTGCGCTCCTCCTCCAATGACATCCTTAATATGTTTTTAGACCGATGGGACTCTACTCTCGTACGAAGGTGGGTAAGAGTTCAGTTGAGTTGTATCCGAAATAAATAATTTGCATTTGAATAATTATGACATAATTTTGATGTAAGGATACAATTATTATGTAAAAACATAATCATGATGTAAGGACACAATAATGATGTAAGGGCACAATTATGATGTAGGGACACAATTATTAAGTCAGGTTATAATTATGATGTCAGGGCACAATTTTGATGTAAGAGCACAATTTATTATGATGTGATACAATTAACTTACCGTGATGTCATTACTTAATGTTTTGAGTGTATATAAATATACTTCCACAAAGTACCTAGGGTCCTGACGGCTGTGCCGACGATTGAATAAACTTACATTTTTAAAATATGTCTTGTCAAAATAAGTTATGACAGGATGCTCCGTACTTATGTAAGTTATCTGCAACATAATGGAAGTTACTTTATAGGGAAAAACTTTATAGATTTAGATATACTTTCTCTTTGCGGGCAAACATTGGTCTTTTATCTTTAGGCAATTGATTTGAAGATTTGCATGCACAAAAATACCGTTATCTGACTAAGATGCATAAACCATGTCTGTTTCCTTTCCTTTTTTATATATTTTTATGAAAACTCGTGAACAATGGTGTGGGTTATGTTACGAGTTTATTATAATTTTACATTTAAGAATATCATTGTAAAATCTCAACAATAATAATAAACAACAGGTCGTTGAGCTCCCTAAATTGTGGTTGAGCTACATGATGATTGATGCATGCGTGCCGTCAGTTGGGACTGGTCTACTCAAAGCTGCTATGGTTCTTTCCTTAAAAGGCCATTTCAGATATTACCCTACATCGTGCCACTCAAATATAAATGTTCTTCCATGTCTGAACTTAAAAGAGACCATGATTATCTGAGTTTGTTTCGGTGTTTCTTCTCAGAGGTCGTCAGTTATGAAATGCCGAAGACATCTAGCTATAAAAAAACCAAACCATTGACTTGTAAAAGTATCTCTAAAGATCTACTTGCAAAAATAAATATCTTTTAATCATTTCATTTCATAAAATATAAATTAATAGTTCCTTCGTGACCATGCGCATGCATGCTGAAAAGGATCCGAAACGTCGGAAATTAAATAATACCAATACAACGCGATAAAATTCGTAAAAATACCTAGTGTTATTTCAAAAGACAACTTACTTTTTCAGTATTACACTTTTCTAATTGATGATAAATATATAGCAGTATTGCCAAAAAAACATATTTTATGTCCATTTTACTGTAGAGAGCGTTTCCAAACGCAACTAGGATTTACTATTCAATGATATATATTGAAGTCAATGATCATTACCTATAGTAAAGGTAATTAGGGTTAAATTATAGTACATGTTGCCATATTTAATTACAAAATAAGCAATCAATGATATATGAAGCAAAATGGGGTTTGTTACAACACTTATAACTCGAGAACGGTTGAACCGATTTTTATGATCTTTGGTTTGGTGAATTTGTCTCCTCCCCGAATAGCAGAATAACTATTAAAATATCGAAAAAAAAAATATGAAAAAGTACATAAATGAAAAAAAAAATTTTTTCGTACATTTTGTATCGGTCGGGAACGGATTGACAGATTTGACAGAAATAAAACACGGACACAAATGAACATGGCGTTGTTTTCTGTGAGGTTTTTTGTTTCGGTAAGACCGAAGAAGATGGCGTTATGTGCATTGTCCGAACGCCTCATAAGCAGCTGGGGTGATTTTGATATTTTTTTTTTGTGTATGTTTAAATGGGTCCCTGGATAGTTTAGATTCACAATTTGACATCGCATTCAGGTTTTACGATTTTTTTATATACAGGGCCAGACATGGGACAGGGAGTGAATGATTAATGTGACGGCTGATAGGGATGAATCGAAGAAAAGGACATACTGCGCCGATTACATATAAATTGCAGGAAGATGATGATACAGGGCAAGACAACATTTGCGGGGCCAGCTAGTTATATATAAATTGATCTTATAAAGACAATATTTTTTGTAATACATTTCGCTGATACATTTCCCACTGAAGATCTTTGAGGAGAAACGCCGAAACAAACTCAAATAATAATGGTAGTTCAAGTTCAAATGTTTATATTTCAAATAAGCTTTTACAAGCGTTTATGAAACGTTATGATTCTAGTTGCAAAAGGTTCCAAAAGGTTGATCCTTTGGAGAAGAATCTGGCCAGAAACTCCATGGATATGGTATATTATATTAGTCTAGTATTGCTCTCAGGACCGCTTCCGTAGCAGTCGCACTAACGCAAAAGGTCCTGGGTTCGATTCCCAGATCGAGCAAAAAGCATACTAATAGGTACATATATCATGTACAAATAGTCATCAAGAAGGCATTTGAGTGAATGAATCGGTTTCTTCTAGGCAAGCGCGCTCCATCGTAGATCGCAGTATCGCTTAACATCAGGCAAACTGGCGATCAAGCGTAAGCCTATCACGAATAAAAAAAAAAAAATTTGCATAAAATATAACAATGCTCAAGTAACTCTTTCTGTTCTGTGGGCTTCTTAGTCCTGATCGTTCGTTCTGTAGTCGTGTTCATTGAATCAGTAGCACATGACACGTTTTGCCTGACATATAAGGTCTGTTGCCTAAACAGCTGAACAGATAGCCAGATAGCAAAAAATTTGTCAAGGAGATAGATTGCATTAAGGACATAGGCTGCCGCTTGACTCAAAAAAAAGTAAAACCGTTCATTCTGTTGTAGTTATGTTAGATGTCCGGATTAAGCCGGTCATGTCCAGTTTTTTACAATCGTGTTCGGCCAATTTATCAGCCGGTCCGAATTTTAGTCAACCCCACCCATGAAAAATGCGACATTCGCGGACATACTCAAGATTTTTTTCTTTTAAAAATTACTGCTTAGGCTTTCAAGGTAAAATGTCCGGCTAAATATGAATGTGTCCGGATTTTCCATTTTTAGTCCTGGCAACCCTAGTTGTAGTTATACATCAGAAAGTAGTACAGATTGTCATGGTTTTTTGTCATATTGTTGTTATAATTTGTTCTCGTGAAATAGCCCCATGCTTTCCAAATTGCTACCTATTTACTCGACTACTTTTATGCGCCTATTATATGGTGACAGGATATGCCTACATAATTATGATCAATATTTAAACAGCTAAAATTGAAATCGCAGTGATTATTGTAACGAATACATAATATGCAATGATTAGTGTCTGTAACAAGCATTTTTATAAATTACAATTATCTAATGATCGCATGTAGATATTTAGATTTAGTGAATGTCCGAGATAAAATGAAAAACCGCTTTAAAAAACATTAAAATAATGTTAGGTGCACAACAGTTTCGGACGTCGGTGCCTTCGATTTGGTTTGAACTTTTGTTTTCGCCACATTGTTAGAACTGGATCAAATTGAAATGGGACCACACGGAAAGCACTAACTTTCAAATAAAAAGAATCATCAAAATCGGTTTACCCAGTCGCAAGTTCTGAGGTAACAAACATAAAAAAATACAGTCGAATTGAGAACCTCGTCCTTTTTTGAAGTCGGTTAAAATTTTAATGCAAATAGGTTGGTTAATAGCTTAATGATTTATAACTATTGGACTTCCGAGTTAAAGGTTCCTAGATAGGATCCAAGGCACGCACCTCTAACTTTTCGAAGTTATGTGCGTATTAATAGTTAATTATCACGTGCTTAACCGGTGAAGGAAAACGTCGTGAAGAATTCTGCATGCCTGAAAGATTGCACTCGGTCAACTGCATGTAAAGTCGATCAATCAATCCGCTCTAGGCCAGCGTGGTGGACTATAGCGTAATCCCCTCTCATTCTGACAGGAGAGCCGAGAGTCCAGCAGTGGCACAATAGAATCACTTGCTGACTAAGGCTAGTGGACTGATAATTTTATTTTTCATGAAAAAGGCTAAAATACCGGTTTCTGACACTTCATTGAAATAAAACTACGTTTTACGGATTTTATCGCGTTGTATTGTACTTTACTGATATATTATTTGATTCCCGGCGTTTCGGATCCTTTACAGCATCCATGGTTACAGGTAGACTGAGGTGTTGGACGTCTTAATGTTAAAATTACTAACAGCTAATTGACAGAACGTCGGAACCAAATAATATCAATAGGTAAAACACAATAAAGTCCGTAAAAAGTAGTTTTATTTTAATGTCTAATATTCACGTAAGTGTCAGAAACCAGAATGTAAGCTTTTTTCATGAAAAATAAAAGTATCAGTCCACTAGCCTTAGTCAGCAACCCATTCTTTTGTGCCACTGCTGGGAACGGCTCTAAAAAAAATGATTTAATAATACTAGATACGCCATGTTCATAGTAAATGTCATTTAGAATAGAGTCGCGCTACATACCTATAAAACTAAACATTTTAGGTGTTCCTAATGAGCGCGCGCATAGACAGGCAGCCTAAGATGAAAAGAAATAGCCTCAGAGGAACTTTGATATGTCCAGTATATCCGTTTATAGTGACGTGTGACGTGAAAAGTATTGGGTCCCTTTCTCTCATACTAATAAGGCATGCGCTGATTCTTTCTTTTTTTAAAATTTTATTTACAACGAAAAAATTAAAATAAATTGTACGGAAGCTAAGAATTTATAACTTACTTGTGATTAGATACTCCATGCTCTTTTCTTACTTTAGATAATAATTTGATCAGTATCGCAGCACAAGACGGCACACAATAAAATAAAAATTTATTGCTGTCAATAGCGCTGTCAAACACACTTCTGCGCCTTAGGTCGGTCAACCTCATAAGTCACACTACAAATTACACATTGCCCACTAAACAATATTCGCATTTGAAGGATGATAACGTGTCTACCTCTTTTTAACAATATAATGTTATTGATTTATAATCATTTAAATTTTATGCACACGATAGCAACATATGACGTCAAATGTTCTGTGCGCCAAACAAAATCAATGCTTTTATTCGTTTTGCGAGAGACAGAGATCATGACAAGAATATTAGAAAATTTCCAAATTTGAAATTTCTAAATGCATGCGAATATTGCATAAATTCAATATAACTTCATCTTTAACTTTTTTCTTGCTTGTAATTTATGAAACTCTTTGTGATTCAAACTGTAGCAAAGTGCTTTAGGGTACAGAGAATGAATTCCTGCGATTCATGGCATGTAAGAAATAAATGGAGCCAGCAAAGATTCGTGAAATAAAAATATGTTTTCTGTTCAAAACTGACAAAGCGATGTAGTTTGCCGGTTGGCTAGACTTATATTTTGTTCACTAAGTTTGAGTAACTAAGTGGTACACGTATACAATATTTTTTATACGTTTCGATTCTATGATTCTTGATACCTTTAGTACTCTTATTAAATCTTATATTGCCTCGTTCAATTAAATAATAACAATAATATTAAATGTACTTTAAGGATGTTCCGAAACCCGGGACCATTGTCCCGAAAAAAAATGTTGTTGCAAGGAAGTCTCCACTCTGTTCTTTGAAGTTAAGGTAAATTAGCTCACCTTTTTTCTGATCACTGCCCTTTAGTCTAGTAGTCCTTAGCGCTAAAGGCGATTTCAGGTCGAGCAGTGTTATTGGGTTTTTCTACGAAATTCTCAGTAACAGTTCTATGTTGGGATTTGTGCTCGGTCAATGGCAAAAGGCATGCCAAATGAATGGAACCTAAACATACCGAACTGAACTCTGCCTAACGCTTCGGGGAATATACAGGTATAATTTTATACCTATGTATAATATAGAATAGAATATAAAATTGATATCTTAATGTCCCAGAATAATTGTGTATTTAGGAATACGTAAACAAGGAAAGAAAATTGAGATTTTTAGTCAGTAAGAGTCCGATATAGCCTACCGCTTTCTAAGGCAGACAGTCCATATGGGTTTTCCGCAGTCCAAAAAAGGGATAAATGTAGGTACTTACCTCTCGACATACGCATTGTGACTTTCTCTGGACCCATAACTACACTTATTATTATAATTATTCACTCTAAAATAGTAACTCCACGAGTTCAAATATTCAATTCTGACACTTATTTAACACTGAAATAAAACAATAAACTACTAATTATGGAATTTATCACGACGCGGCGTCCCAAACCCTTTGACAGGATTCACGGTATCGAATAGACTGAGGTATTCGATGCCTAGTTTACAATTACTAACAGCTACCCTACATTTTGTTAATTGTGTTGACGTTTCGTGTTGTACAGAGTGCAATGACCTTGTCATTTTATCTTTTTAAATTGGATGTTTTTTTTATTTGTCTGCCTTATTGGCAATGATTTGATTATTTTATTTGGCATGGAATGGTTTTTATTTAAAGTCATGAAAGTAGGTACCATGTATAATATGTAAAAATATATAATTACATACATCCCGTGGCAATCTTTTTCCTTTTTCCCCTTATTTAAAACATTTATTTTTCTCGTCACACTACTTAATTCTCTAAATAATAATAAAAAAAATCAACAAAATTAAAACATTAACATAATATTTTTATTTTTCCTCTTCAAAATTTGGTGCATGGAGTTCAGGATGATTTGAAAGTACCACTAATAATTTTCTAATATCAATAAAATATTTAATATATCTTGTCAGGAAGAGCAGGCAAGGAATAAAGATGTCAAAACTCTTCTTCTCGATCAGGAAAAATAAGTGAAAAATACTTAGTGTAAATTATAAAGAAAACAACGTAAAACGTATTTGTAATTTTTTTATTAATATTATTTACAAATCTAATCACATCCGTTTGTTCATCTAAATAATACAATTAGTATGATAGAAGTGCTAAATAAAACTATCAATCACATCGCCTGAGCAAGTATTGCTCTCACACTATGTCCAAGGTTCAATTTGCATAAAAATAATACCATAGATTAAAGAAACAATCATATTCTATCATAGACATGAAAAAAATACATTTCCATTAAAATATTTTTTTCTTTTTTCACTAGTAATAAGTAGTAATTTTCTCTTTTTCTATTTAAAAATAAAGTTTATTTTGTTTTATGCCAGAATAAAAATAATATTTTACATATTTGTAAGTTTTCAACCTTTCAGGTAACATTGGAATGGTCATCAATGAGATCATATTAATGTTTTTTTAAATACGTACATAGTGTGATTTCCAAATGATGATGTATGTATTTGTAAAATATTACTTGAAATTAGGTCATATCCTTATTGGAAATCGACATAAAATTATGTATTTTTATACACTTTATTACGAAATATTCCTAACTGATATGGCGGAGCCAGTCCCAAAACTTTTTTGACAAGAATCTAAATGTATTTAAATTTTATAAAAAATGTCCTAATTATTGTTTATTTCATGGATTATATTAGAACCACTTGTCAAAAACTACTTTATTAACTACCGGGAAAAAGTCTTCTATATCGATGTCAATTTGTTATTTTTTTATATAATGGGCAAATTAATTTTAATAATACAAGTACATTCTAATTAATGCCCAAAAGTAAGTATAACCTTTAAAATGTGACAAGAACTGTCACAACAGTGTTAAGATTTATGATTGTTTGACATTTAGCGACATTACGACTTTTCCCCTACCTCTGTACAAATGACTACTGAACGTTAGTGTACACGTATATTTACACTAGATACAATTTACAGGCCGAACAGGTAACTACGCTATCACTAATTACTTCATAAAACATTCGAAGGCACATTTTTGTTTATAGAATGACCTAATTTTATTCTGTCTTTATTCTGAAGCTAGTTATCTATAGAACTTCTAAGGCGGATTCTTTTATGCGTTAAAAAAAAAATATATACAAACATTTGCTCTTTAGATGTTTTATGAAATGTCAGTTTCAAGATTTCGACGAGCGCGTAAAAGAAACTCCGTCTTTATCACTAACCAACGTTAGGCGTAAAATCATTTCTACACTAACATGATTGTATTCCATGCGTTGGTAAGTATAAATATTTACATGAAATGACAAGAAGTTATGAGGTCTTCTTTTTTTGGTTAAAATCACAACAAGTACGATACTGAAAATATAATTATTTTTTTTATTTATATTTTATTATCTACAGTCCGCTCCGGCCACGTTAACTATCCAATAATTCAGAAACACTACTGTTCCATGTACACTATATTTGAATCACTCGCTCACTTTTTTAGAACACAGAATATTTGAATTTAAATTGAAACGGTCCGAGAAAAATACTGGCACACTATTATTATAATTTGAATTTAGAATCTTCATTATAGCCGGTAAATGTGTGAAAACTCACGCACATAACGTCTAGGGGAAATCATTGTTAAAGACAGTGTTACCATTAATGTAAGATTTTACAATATCGATGCGTCAATGTGAAGATTCATAGGCCCAGTTTATATGCGTGAGGTTTCGAGTACGGTTTTTCTCTTTACTTTCTATATTTTGTAGTTCGTTGATAATCGAGCGAGTTTATCTGCGAATTGATGCGCGCGGGTCCCAGCGCTCAGTAGCGCGGCGCCACCCGCGGCGAGGACAGTCGCGGCGAGCGGAGCGGGGAGCGGCGCGCTACCTCGGGCTATGGCTTTAGCCTCTTGAACCCTGCGCCGTCGTGTCCTAACTTCAGCTCTTCATACAGCGTCGGGTCTACCTCTCGAGCTGTGGGGATCGTGGTGCCAGGGTTGTTGAGCGTTTCTTGTCTCCACGCGGCGGAGTTTGACACGCCATTCGCGATTGGTGCCACACCATTGGTGCCATTTGCACCGTTAGCGGTGCCATTTGATACTGTGCCCTGTGGGAATAATTCAATATTTAGGTGCTTGAATCTCAGTGATCTTGATACAATTAAAGCTGGTTTTACTGTAAAGTTGAATGGTAACGTCATAATTAAGCATTTGGGAACAAGGTTAGATTTTGTTTGGTTGGAAAAGACGCAGTTAAATGGACAATGCCTTCTTCAAAAGGCCATTTCAGACACTGCCCTGCATTGTATCACTCACATATTCTGATACTATTATGTCTGGACTTCAAAAGAGACCATGATTCTCTGAGTTTGTTTCGGTGTTTCTTTTCAGAGGTCGACGGCTATGAAATGCCGACACCATCTAGTACTTAAATAAAGGACATGTAAAAGTATCTTTAAGAGGTTTATTTACAGAAATAAATATCATTCATTTCATCATTTCAAGAAAAGACTTTTAAACTAAGTAACTACAGAGTGGTTATTAGTACTTACATTGACTGCTGTGTCAGGATTTGGTTCTCTGAGGTAGCTTGGGTTCTCAAATGCTACACCTCCTTGTGCCTTAAGTTTAAGATTCTGGAAGTAAAAAGGATAATTAGTTACGTAATGAAATGTCAACTTTATTATTGATACATTATTGTTTTCTTTGAGAAAGACGTCAATAAAGTTGATTCCTTATCGGCGTAGTACCAGTTCCCGGTCAGTTGTGATTTATATGGATGTTTTTTTTCTAATTCTTTGTCGCTTTTTATGTTAAACATGGATCTTGAATCTGTTTTGGAACAACATAAGACTTGGTGTTAGACTAACAAAGTGGCACAATCGAAGACTGCTTGTAAAACCTATAATTAATGAATTAGCATTGAGTAGAGTAGAATTAGACCGCGTTTAATGATTACGATTTTCATCCCGCCATCTTTGTTTGAGTTTGCCGCGTGGGCATTTGAGTGTATCATCCCATTAGGTCATTATTTTGGTTCATCTGACATGGGGAAGAAGTATCCGGTCCATTTTAGCGTGGCTTCTTCCCAAGTGACGTCATATTATAATATGTTTTTCTTATTAGTACTAACGAATAAACAAATTATAAATAGTGATAATCTTTAAAATGTATGATTGCCTCCGCAACAACAATTGCTTCGTTAGCCTAGTGATCCTGAGCGCGACTGCTATTGGGTTCGATTCCCAGGTCGAGCAGTGTTTTTAGTAGCAGCTCGGAGTTTGGAATTGGTACCCGATTAATGGCAATAAGCTCGCCCCCTATTACATGGGACCTAACCATACCGGCGAACTGTGTACACTAGTACAACTCTGCCTAACGCTTCGGGGAATACAGGCGTGATGGTTTTTATGTTATATTCTTACCTTCTTATATCTATAATAGAGTCCGGCGGCCAGCAGGACGGCGGCGACGAGCACGCAGGCGAGCGCGACGCCGACGGCGGAGGCATGGCCGGCGCCGGGCGCGGGCGCCGCGGCCGCGCCCGCCTCCTGCCCCGCCGTCGTGAACATTATGGGCTCGCTCAGCGACGACGTGCCTGACACACAACCAGCAAATCAAGCATGATCCTAAAAAGGGCCTCTTGGATAGCAGTGATAGATATGGTTCTTGGACTGCCTTGGACCAACGACGTCATCAATGTAAGGAGGCAATAAAAAAATTAACTAAGTAGGTACCCCAAACAAAAATGTTTTGAGAGTCCGAACGATGTTTCGGTCTTTTATTTCCAGTGAAGTAGTAGTAGACGAAATAGTATCGTAGAAACCTAGATTAACGGTATCCAAATCCGAATAATAACATAATTTGATAGAATATTGTCTGGATTACGATTTATTTTGGTATTACGTTTTTGTGGGCAATTCAAGCTCCGCCGGACCCTTAACGCCTTAGTAATAGACAAAAATGTTAATAGGGAGAAATGTTTATAGGGAGTTTATTGCGCCGTTTATTTTTCCCAGCAAAAATACTAGGGGGCGGTAAAGCTCGGGCGTTTTGGTGGTTATCTATAATGTGTAACTTTCAAAAACTGCTCCCTAGTAGTTTATTTTGAATAAATGGTTTTGACTTTGAACTCGGGATCGAATTCAAGGAATAATTGACTTATTCGACTCGACTGATCGATTACTCGCTTAACCCATCATCGTCCTTTATATTTTTTATTTTTGCTCAATGCAACATCTGTTGTATTGACATCCCGGGGTCATTACGGGCATTGCTGAATTAAACAGTGAAATACGGTTGAGAACTCAAAGATCTAAGGAGTGTGGTACACTCACCGACGTCATTGGCCGCCTTCACGACGCACTCATAGCGCACGTCGTCCTGCAGTCCCGTGAGCACCACGCTGGTCTCGCTGGTGTCCAGCTTCTCCGGCACCTTGGCGCCGTACGCTCTCCAGAACACCCGGTACAGGTACACTGTTTGAGGGTTCTTGAGAGGCGCTTCCCAGCTGTTTACGTCAAAATGTAACGTGAGGGAACGATTATAAAAATGCAATAGGTATCTTGAATTCAATGAGCAAGTGGTTTTTTTTTTTTTTTATTCGTGATAGGCTTACGCTTTTATTGCGACAGCTACAATTGAGGTTCTGGGTTAGATTTCCAGGTCGAGCAATGTTTTATGCTATATCTCAGCATGAGTTTAGAGAACTTATAGATTTATGTCTGTTTAATAATGGTAATAGGCTTGTATTACATGGGACTTAAACATACCGGCTAACTATGGGTGTATATTATATTAATATATCTTGCCTAACTCTTTGTGGAATACCGGTCCATCACAATGCTGACATGACAAAATCATCGTCACAACGCGAATAAAATAGTTTTTAGTACCTACGTTTGAAGCTTTTGCAAATGGATCATTGACTCTAATAAAGTAGGTATTTCATTACAAATTTATAATAGCTGAGTGTATAATTAGTAAGATGTGGAGTGTGTAGGGACCTGAGCAGCACGGCGTTGGGCGTGGGCGCCCTGTGCGCGCGCAGGCGGCGCGGCACGCCGGGCAGGCGCGCGCCCGCCTCGCGGAAGCACGCCAGCGCGCGCCGCGCGTGCTGCAGGCCGCACGCGCGCGACGCGCCGCCGCCGCGGCACAGCTCCAGGCAGTTGCGCGGCACGCCCCACGACGCGCAGCAGCTGCGGTGGTCTGCGCAAACGATTGTCACTTGGCGATTTTCTAATACGTGTAGCGACATTTATCGCGCTACATAACAACTACGACGAAGTAAATCCTGAATCACGTAAGTAACATTTGCAATGCAATTTGCATACATCTGTCGAGCCGTGGCCCGCAAGGTAAACACCCGCCTGGTCGGAGGATCCTCCCCTTTGGTTGGAGAGGATAGTGTCTTCCGATAGACATTTCATAAGTATACATCAATTACACAGTATATAATAGATCTGTACAGATCGGAAGATTAACAAAAAGCAAAACCACCCTCAAAAATAATGCAAATATAAAATAACAGTTTTGAAGGCGGTTTTACTTTTCGTTAAAAATTAATTTAAGTTAATTTTATCTCAACCAAATTTTTATGGGACGATCTCTGAAATATGAGCTATCATAAAATCATCATATCAACATATCAGATCATAAAAGAATGTAAATTTAAGACTTATATGGGTTTCTCATGAATGCCATTGTCAGAAGTGACTAGAGAAGAATTGCAATGGAAAGCATCAGCTTTCAAATAAAAAAAGAATCATCAAAATTGGTTCACCCAGTCGAAAGTTATGAGGTAACAAACATAAAAAAAAGACGTGTGGCACTCGGGGACTGCCGCGGTAAAGCTATTGCATAGCGTTTTTTATCAACTTATGTAATACAACCAATGCCACCTAAAGGCGGGTTGCTGAATTAAAGAGACAAGCGCGATATTTCAAACATTAAAAGTTTTGGTATTTATCGATAGATGGAAAAACTAAAAAGTATCACCGCTGTGCCGGTCGGAGTGGGGGGTGTTAGGTTTTTTTCGTTACGGAATTTCTGGATTCGGTCCCCACGCTCAAGGCCCGCGATAGAAGCTATGCAATAGCTTAAAAACAAAAAAAACAGTCGAATTGAGAACCTACTTCTTTGTGTAGAAGTCGTTTGAAAAAACTGTACGTGTCTGAAATTAGCCGTTCCAAATGGCCGCGCAGACAAAAGCAAAATTCTCCTATCGTAAGTGTGAACATACCTGAGCCATCAGCGGCACACTTCATGAGCTTGTCGAAGTCATTCATGCACTCGGGTCTGTCCATGATATTGTCCATGTCGAGATGGAAGCTGCACGCGTCGATACACGTGGACGATACGTTCATCTGTATAATGAGTGAACAACATTAAACTGAGTAACATTGCCTTAAAGACGTAAATTCAGAATGTGAAGGCAAATTTCGGCGAGGCGGGGTGGGAGTCGCGATGGCTTAGATGGTCATAGCGTCTGGTGTAATAAACCAGAAGACGCAGTATCGAATTCCGCCCGCAGTCGAATTTTTCCTTCACTAAAATGACCTTATAATGTTAAAAAAAAAACAATAAGATAATTTTATTATTATTGTTATTAAAGGCAGTGATCGCATAGTGATTGCCCTTTGCCCAATCCAAAGCACGTACCTATAACTTTCTGAAGTCATAATTATGCATATTAATAGTTAATTATCACTCGCATAAATGGTAAAGGAAAACATCGTGAGGAAACCTGCATGCCTGAGAGATTTTCTCGACGGCATGTAAAATCTGCCAACCCGCAATATACTAGCGTGGAGGACTAAAGCTTATTTCCTCTTATATTATATTATTGATCTCTAAAACGGAGGTTTCTCTATGATCTTTTTTCAAAAATTAATTTTTACCTGAATTGAAATTCAGGTCAGCTCCTCACGGTGTTTTCCTTTATATGATACTTCATATTGAATCCATGTCTTAGATCAATTTGAAGTAAATTAATTAATTATTTATAAAGTAAATTACACATTGGTTTATTCCAGGTTTAAAATTGAAAGGCAGCGTGTGGTAAGATCGGGAAATAATTACGGTACTGTTGGCGCGCATTCCAGCATGAAGACATGATTTGTCTGAATCTCCAAGTATTGATCGAAAGAGCGATATCTACAACCAATCTCATCCGCCAAACTTATGGAACAGACAAGACCCAAAGGCATCAAATTATCGGAACCGTTCCCAAATTAATGTTTCTCAAAGAGCGGCGTAGTGCGGTAATCGTACGCCGTAGTTTATATTTGGATACTGCGATACGCCAGACGCTATTTCGGTGACAAGTAGAACCTCTAATTGAAGGCCGGAGATCTCGGATAAAGTTCGTTGTATTTGTCTTGGAATATTTCAAATTGAAATGTGTTCTAAGATTCGTAAATATATTTGACTTTGAAATATCTTCTAGAATTGATTGCTATTTACTTTCTACTCAGTAGCAAGCTCGACGGAGGTTTTAGATCAAAAGTTCTATTTTTAAATTAAGGCTATCTTCAATAATATCAATATAACGCGATAAAGTCCGTAGTAGTAGTTTTATTTAAACAAATCCCCTATTTACATAGGTACACAAACATCCACCCGGTAAATCTATCTGTAAGCCATAGAGATATTTGTTCCGTAAAGGTTTGATTCCCATATCTGTGGTACCCATAAAAGCCGATCTTTCAGCCTCTACGTTTTCTGTCTCCTATGTTACCTGTGCGCAGCACTCGGTGACGTTGTGGTGGGGCATGGTGGGTCTCAGTCTCACGGAGACCGGCCTCAAGGTCTTGCCGAAGGCGTTCTCCGCGTGGCAATAGTAGTCCCCTTCGTCCGATTCCGATATCTTCTTTATTATGAGACGCATTGTGTACTTGGTTTGTTCCTGGGGAGAAAGGTAATATTTAGCGCACTGGATTTCGTCGAAATCAAAATGAAGGGAAACACGGGAAAACAAGTACGGTTTTAGTACGATTCCGATTTAGGTACCTTGCCGCAACTATAGGTAGCAGGCAATCCTTGAAGATATTATGCAACCCAAAATAAATGTATAATTAAGAAGCCCCCGCAGCATCAAGACATGGTTCTTGCAATATCATTGAAGTAACAGGATACCTTTGAAATGGATTAGTCCTGTGGAAGTTGTTCAAATCCCTTCATGAACTAGAAAAGAGCTGATAATCTTCAAACGACTGGCACGATTTTCTTAAATCATAGCTAAGAACACGCTCGATCAAGTCACCTTTCAGACCAAAAAAACTGAATCCAAATAGGTCCATTCGTTTGGGCGCTACGATGCAACAGACAGAAACACAGATACACGCTTTAAACATATAACACCCTTCTTTTTGTGTCGGGGCTAGAAAGGGTTAATCCCATTTATTAATTCTCGACGTCCAATGTACGTAATCTTTTTACGACTAGAAAGATTACTGTGTGTCTTTTGTCACGATGGCAAATTGCCATCTGAAAAAAAAGGTTTACTAAGTTTCGAAAGACAAAATAATTTGAAGAGTTATCAAGTCGCGTTGCGGTTATTAAATTCGTGACGTAACTCGACCAAGATTCACGTTGTGAGGGTTAAAAGTTTAGATGCAAGAAGTTTAGGCGTCTGCCTATTGGTTGAACCATTTTATGTAGAACTACCCTCGTATTGGAAATTCGGTGATAAAATCTGTTCACGAGGATCAAAACGTAATTCGCACGGGTATTTGGTGAAATAAGGAAACTTTGAACGGAGCTCACTAGTCGTTTGTTTTGGGGTTATCACTACCTTATACGAGTACTACGGTATAAGTAACTATATCATTACGCCTGTATTCCGCGGAGGGTAAGGCAGAGAGTTCTATATCAATAGAACTTTGCGCCTGGGAATCGAAACTTTGTCTTCACAGCGCTTCTTGCGATTATTAGTCCACTCAAAACACTACTATACCTACTGTAGTACAAAAAGTAATCTCGAATGTTATATTACATAGTTAGTTACATATTTTGATGATGAGTATTTTTCCACATAATTGAAATCTCAGATGCTGGGAACCTTCTTTTAATAATCTCGTTAAACTTCAATGTTCAACACTTTATCGCTATTGTGCCAGTGAAAAATGTAGTAGCTGTTATTTTATAAGAGTGTCCATGGAGTTTATTGCAGGATTTTTCTCCATAGAATAGACTTTTTGGAAACGTACTTTTAGAAATAAAAATATTTTGGCAACATACCTTGCCCCTCCACAAAATTGAATTATAGGTAAGAAAGAAGAAGAAAAACAATTGAGACAAGGTCCTTACAACACACAGATAAAAAAAAGAAATGAAAAAATAAATCAAGGTCACCAGGATGTGCTGTCGGAATGCTTGCTCCAAATGGGCTGCCAGCTCAGCGTTTTGCTGAGGTAAAATATACTTGAATAAATAGTACTTGAAATCCGGCTATATTCTATACACTATTATCTTCCTAGCCTCAAAGTCGTTGGCTTGTCTTCAAGTTTGATCAAATGCGGGTGAATTCACAAAGTTAGTATCGTTTGCGCGATAACTTTAGGTATTAGTACTTACTAGCGATCCGCCCCAGTTTCGCAAGGGTGTGTTCATAAATTGTAGCCTATAGCTTTCTTAAATAATCTTTCTTTCTATTGACGAAAAACGTATGAAAATCCATGCAGTAGTTTTTTTTTATGTGATAGGAGGGCAAACGAGCAGACGGATCACCTGATGGTAAGCGATTACCGCCGCCCATGGACACCCGCAACACCAGAGGCGTCACAAGTGCGTTGCCGACCTTTTAAAAGAGGATTGGGCCTCCGGTAACCTCACTCACTCGGCGAAACCCAACGTAAGCGTTGTTTAACGCCGGTTTTCTGTGAGGCCGTGGTATCATTCCGGTCGAGCCGGCCCATTCGTGCCGAAGCATGGCTCTCCCACGTGAAAAGTTTCTGAGATTAGCTTAATTGAACTAAATTTTAACTGTTTATGGTCAATTTTTTATGAGATCATTAAAAAATATCAGTCAACTAGCCTATTGGAGTGCTGGTATGTTAAATACCTACATTTCTTTCTTTCAACTGATTGGAAAATCGAAATGAATTATTATTATGTAGCTCATCAAGATCTGGAACCATTTCTACATACCTCAGGATCAGCCAGCAGTTGTATGGTGTAGTTAGGCCCGTCGATAACCGGAGTGCGGCCGTTGGGGTCCCTCCAGAACGCGATGGTTGGCTTGGGCAGAGCTTCCACCCGGCACTCCAGGATCACTGCGTCGCCTGCTGCTGCCATTGTGATACCCGAAGCTTGGATCGTTGGTACGTCTGTGTGGGGTAAAGTCACACATAGAAATTTATATTTTAAATTGTCGCGTCTATTAAATTTCACCTGTAGGCTTCGTAGGAACAGCTTGTTGAGTAGGTACGCCGGACAAAATCACTTCGATAACGAGGGCAGGTGACTAAATTAGAAGCCTGTATACAATACAATACAAGTAACTATGTATTAAATAGTAGAACTCACGGGAAATGTTAATCTTCCTGGAAGCTTGCATTGGCGTGCCGTATCCATTGTCGGCGTAGCAGGAGATTTGATCCATGTCCCGCGTCACATTGTGGATCACGGTCACCATGTGACGCGTCACTTCTTGACGAACCAGGCGACCTTGGAAAAAAAGTATTGTAAGTTGGATTACAAACAAGCATACAAGCTACATGATGGTATGTGGCATTTGCTGTCTGTAAACGCCGACAATACCAGTAGTAGTTAAATCGTAAGATCATTTTTTTTTTATTCTTCGCCTTGTGCGATGTTGATTCACCTCACTAACAAATATTATTGTTCAGAGTACTGTCCTGAAAAATATGGTCAGAAGGAATATGGTGTGTATGAGTGTGTGTGAAGTCTTCGGTAGCAACCAGGAGTTATTGCCATTGCCAAATAATATAGACACTTGAGAATATATACTATCTTACTATCTTACAGTAGCTCACAGGATAACTGCCTCTGAATCACGCGAAACAACATGGGTGTTGGAATATATTTATACAATTGCATTTATTTCTGTGTGTGCATGTGCAAAGATGCCTCTACTACAGCGCGACACTGCGATCTACAATGGAGCGCGCTTCCCTAGAACACTCACTCATGATTTAAAGACACTCAGATTATATCTATCAGGGAAGACCTACTCGGGAAGCGCATTCCACATTCCAGCGGTAGGCAAGATATAAGTGGACTTAAATTGTTTCGAATCGAAGCTTTGACGTTCGATTTTTATAGTAACCCCCCGGCACCCGTCAAATAAAGTCGAAGATGCAATTGATTTGTTTCTAAAAGAAACATCTTTTTATTTATCTCTAGAGAATACCAAGATACAAATAATACTGACTTTAGCATAACGACTGACTCAAGCAATTGTTTACAAAATCAATAATACAATACAAGGTTTAGATGAAGCCAATCAACGCAGGGTGACGCAGTATTGGAAAACGATTGGACTCGGTCTCTGAGGCAAGATCCGGCAGACGCCTTATTACCACAAAACAAGAAAAATACAGAAATTTCACTTTATAAAAAGGTGTTGAATTGAGCAACAATTCAAATCATACGCAGTACCTATCTACAATACAAATATAATAAAATTGAAATTGGTCGATGTCCTTACAAAATGATATAAGAGCAATAAAAGCCAAAATAAACATATTTAGAATTTTTATTTGTCTGTCTGTATATTTGCACGTGCATCAAGCACAAACCACTGCACGAAATCTGATGTGGTTTTCAGTTGTATTGATGGGTCATCTTGACATACCGCCTAGAAGCTGTATTCTTACGGGGGACAAGGGATGCGTTCACGAAATTAAGAAAGAAAGAGGAAAGAAAATGTATTAACGTTCTGCCACTTTACTACGCTTTTTTTCCGAATGGAAATTCTGTTCATTTCTCTATTATGTGGCGTCATTACATAAGTTACATCTTAGGTCTTATAGTATCCTTATTATTGGTCTTGGACTGGGGATTTTTATTGTTGGTTTTAAAATTCTTAATATATATTACCTCTGGGGGCTAGACAGGTCGTAAAACTAAGAATTTACAAATTAACCCGCCGTTCATTCCTCGTTTCTAATTAGGAATTACCATATTTTGTTACGTCTTGGGTTCGATTCCCAGGTCGAGCAAAGAGTTTTGGTTTTTTCTATGAAATTCTCAGTTTGCTCGGAGTTTGGAATTGTGCCTGGCTAATGGTTGCCCTATTACGTGGGATTCAAACGTACCGGCGAAATGTGGGTGTACATTCGTACACCTCTATGTACAGGCGTACATAGAGGTGTACGCCTGTACATAGAGGATATATAGTTATAATCTGGGTGTCTTTAAATCACGAGTGAATCGGTTTTTTCTAGGCAAGCGCGCTCCACCGTAGATCGCAGTGTCGCTTAACATCAGCCTATCCTTACTAATACTATAAACGTGAAAGTTTGTGAGTATGGATGTCTGGATGTTTGTTACACTTTCACACCAGAACGGCTGAACGGATCTGGATGAAATTTGGCACAGAGATAGATTATAGGCCGGAATAACACATAGGCTATTTTTTATTTAGGTCGGATCCAATTCTGAAGACCACGCAGACAAAGTCGTAGGTAGAAGCTAGTCAACTAAAAAATAACTTATCCAGGTGCATAAATGTTTTAATAAAGAAAATATTTCACTCTTGTACGGTAAGTACTTACCAGAGATGTAGAGCGATATAGTAGGCGTGGGCGTTCCCATGGCAATGCACAGGATGGTCATGCTGGAGCCTTCCACCACCAAGTTCACGGGGTTCACTGATGGCGGCTGATGAGAGGAACATATCATTAATATAAATTGCTACGAAAAACTGGTATGAACAAAAACAATTAGTTTCCTGGTTTAATGCCAGAGGCCGTCAAATTATAGAAATTCGAACTTTATGTCAATGACTTAAAGGACATAATTAAGGACTTCGTGAGATAGAATGACTATAAATGGACCAAAAGGCATTGAGCGCAACTGCTACGCTAGAGGCCCTGGATTCGATTACCAGGTCGAGCAGTGTTTTTGTATGAAATTCTTAGTAACAGCTCGGAGTTAGGGATTTGTGTCCGGTTAATTACAATAGGCTCTTCCCTGCTCGACCTAAACATATCGGTGCACTGTAGGTGTATTTTAGTATGCCTCAGCCTTAGGCTTGATTTCCTCCTACGCTGACATCGGTCGCTGACGTCGGTCGAGCGTAACCGTCACTGGTGTATGTAATAAAAACTCTGCGGCGGACGTCAGCGTCGCTTTGCGGTGTCTCATGGAACATTGTGTTATCTATACGTTCGACCGACGTCAGGGGCCGATGTAAGCGTAGGAGAAAATCAAGCCTAACTCTTCGGGGAAAACAGGCGTGGTGGTATGAATTGTTATAGTGTTATAATGTTCAACATCAAAATAGGTGTCCTATTTACTTGCCCTGTTTACCTATTCCTCAGTTTGTTTAGCCTATACTGCATAAAATGGTGTACCAATGCAATTTTATATTTTATTTCTGCAAGACTTTGATCTTTTCAATTTCATATAATATTCCTATAACGCTTCAAAAGGGCCAATTTGCATTTAAATCTTCAATATCGCGAGGAAACTCATAATGGCGCGCGATATTGGATTCTATTTATTTTAATTTAAAATTGGTACCTAATTATTGAGTTATTTTTTTTCTATTCTTTCTAAAGACGATACTGCAAAGTGAATTTTGCTCCTAAATGAATGTAATGAACTATGCACTACTACATACTTTATTGTGAGTAATTTTAGTATGCGGGTGTGTGTGTGTGTTTGCGTGTAGGTATTTGATAATGTATACATTATACTAAACCTTTTTTAATCGGAGACCACATTGATGGACCACTTTGATTATAGGCTACTACAATAGGTACTTTTGAAAAGTCAAAACTAGTTGCACAGTTCCAAAAAGTGGGTCGTAGAAAGTCGTCGTGGGAGAAAAGCAGGCAAGAAACTCCATAGATACTTTTGTTTAAAACTTGCTTAGCTGCCACTTAGCTTAGAGGTCCTGAGTGCGACTGTTATAGGTCCTGGGTTTTATTCCTTGGGTTTTCTATGAAATTCTCAGTTACAGCTCGGAGCTTAGAATTTGTGCCCGGCTAATGGCTATAGGCCCTATTAAATGGGACCGGCGCGGCGAACTGTGAGTGTACATTAGTACACCTCTGCCTAACCCTTCGGGGAATATAGGCGTGATGGTATGTTAGACTATTGCCATCCAGATTATTTTCTAAAGACTCTCTTAACCCCGTGTGGGGACGGATTAGAATATTGTCTTGTCTCATTGCCTTTAGATAGGTATCTCGTAAGGGGCGTGAAAATATCTGACTTGCTCGGTGGTAGGACCTCTTGGGGACTGACTGGCTGGCGACCACCCTTACGTCCGAGTCTGTCGTAAAGCACCTTGGTTTCGGTTTCGACTTTTGCACGTAAGAACCAGTTCCCCTCGTTTGCTGCGGCTCTGGCAGTCTACAATTCGTAGGAGTTCTTAAGGGTTGGCAACGCATCAGCAACTCCTCTGGTGTTGCAGGTGTCCATGGGCGACGATGACTACTTACCACCAGGTGGCTCGTCAGTTCGTTTGCCGACTTAATGCATAAAAAAAGTCTTACTTCAACATAAGCTGGGTACGCCGGGTCGGTCCAGGCCAGCAGTGTCTCCGACGGCTGCGAGTCCCCAGCCTGCGCATGCGCCTTCACCCAGATGACGTACTGCGTGTTAGGCGACAGCTTCTCCAGCGTGTGGCCCGGCACGGTTGTGGTGATGTTGGTCACGTTGGTTTGACTCAACTGGGATGGCGATTTGTAGAACAATCTAGAAGGAAAATGTTTGTTATTGGTGCTAGTTATTTGTGAAGTTCCTAGCGACACAGGGCTTGATCCCTAGCGTGGGAGGTAAGTTTCTAAAAATTAGAAAAATCAGTTTGGGTTATTAGAACGTCCTTGTTCTGCAATACCACGGAAAATTAATTAAATTAGGTACAATGCATAGATGGCTATGGCTCAGCTACTGTGAACATAGGAATATGTCAATCTCATTTTGGCGCGGCCTATACCTACCTATCATTTTGCTAGAGCCGATCTCACTCTGCCATAGCCAAACCACTTCCTTCAGCTGTAAAAGTGTGGCTAAACATACAAGTCGGGCCCCAGCATAAGTCCAAGGAAATTGAAATACGAATTTCGATTTTAAATTCCACTATTTATCAAAATTCGTAATAATAAATAAAGTTTTTAAAACTCATCAATGTTATAACTTAGCAAAAATATATAATAATTCAAGACAGTGAAGCTAATGTTCTAAGACGCGTGATTTACTTCACGAAAATTAATGGTTTCAGGAGTAGAAGAAGCTTTTAAGGTTACACAAAAATGTTGTAAACTGTTTAATGTTTTGTCTAACAGGATCTCTTTTTAAAGACTAAAGAGATTTATTACAAATCACATATTGAATTGTTTACCAAAATATTTTGGCCCTTTCTGAACGATTTCAAACAATATTAAATATATAACACCCATTCTGAACTTCTTGATGTTTAAATTTGTTTTTGTTTGTAAAAAAAACAAAAGGATAACGTGATCAAAAAGAAATTGATATTTATTGATATAATAACGGGAGCCTTGATACCTACTTGTTATGCATAAGACACCTAATTATTAGTTTAGCGCCTTCGAAAACATAACGAACAGTGCGAAACAGTTTCGGAAGTCGGTGACGAAATCAAATGATCCGCTCAAATCAAAGGCACCGACTTCCGAAACTGTTTCGTACTAAACATTTTATTTTGTTTTTGAAGGCGTTTTTACCTTTTCTTAAAAGTTATTTTACTTATTTTTTCCTGGTTATGGAGTAATAAGCACTTACGTGTAGGAGATCTTCTCGTCGGGCTGTGAGAACTGTGGGGGTTGCCACGTTAGCGTCAGCCACGTCGCAGAGTGGGACGACACGGAGAGGGAGTGAGGTGGTGACGGTATACCTGCTACCTCTTTCTCATCTGTTGGCAAGAGAAGCGTTGATCAGTTCGATAGTCCGGCGGAGTGAGCGCCCAACTACGATACGAGATAGAAGTCAGCTAAAATAGTGTTGTCTCTGTCGCCTGACCACACTCCCCGATTAGAGCGCACGAGACAGCATCAAAATTTTATGGAAAAGATTTTCTGACGTTATTCGAAAAAAATATATGTTGTGTGACGTCGAAGAAAATACTTTAAATAATATTTGTGTTTTTTTTTAATTAAATAACAGTCTAAACGGCACAAAAATATCTAGAACTACATTTCTTTCTGGCGCACTTTTTGACGAAATATGTTTTCGAAGGATACTAGATTAACAGTTTAATTAAAGTATGTATGTTTTAATTAAGATTAGTTTTGGTATGATGGAACTATTTAGACTGTCAAAGCTTTAAGGGAATGCGCAATGGCTTTCTTCCCACATCAGTGTTCCAAGATTGGATGCTCACCAGTTTCCGTGACGTTGAAGAGCAGCATGCTGGAAGGCAGCGACTCTCCGTAGCTGTTGGCTGCCACCACGAACACGTGGTACGTGCTGTTAGGTTCCAGATCATCCACGTGAACAATCGTATCAGTTACATTCATTTTCTGTACAAACAAAAGGAAAAAATAGTAGGGTAAGTTTGAGAAGACAGAATTAGGATACGCTGTAGGTAATATAAACTCACAGTTCGCTGGTATGTTTATTTAAACATATGGCAATAGGCTATGTCATGACATGGCGAGCCTATTGCCATGAATCAGGCATAAATTAAAATTTCGAGCTGCTACTTAAAATGTCATAGAAAAACCCAATAACAATTTGCTTGACCTGGGAATCGAATCCAGAATATCTAGAGTAGCACTCGCACTTAGGACCACACCGCTAATGAAGCAGTCTTCCTTTAGTAACTGAGCTTTAAATTTGTTTCTTGGAAAAAAAGATCCAAACGTTTAATTCTGTTAATTAGGTTATTCTAATTCATACAACATGAGTTAAGGGCAGATTTGCTTAGTATGTACATAATATATAATCAGCCCATTATACTGTCCCACTGCTGGGCACGGGTCTCCTCTCAGAATGAGAGGGATTAGGCTATAGTCCACCACGCTGGCCTAGTGCGGGTTGGCAGACTTCACACGCCATCGAGAAAATCTCTCAGGCATGGCAGGCATTTCTTCACGATGTTTTCCTTCACCGATTAAGTGCGTGATAATTAACTATTTAATACGTACATAACTTCGAAAAATCAGAGGTGTGTGCCTTGGGTTCGAACTCGAGACCTTTGACTTGACGGTCCAACGGTCATACCATTAGGCTATCACTGCTTAGTATGTATTTGACGTTATTTATTGTGTTTCGAACCGAATTTAAGCTCTAGCACTGTGACCCAGTTGTATGAAGGTAGGTAGGTATTGTTAGAAGTGGGGTGTAGGTACTTCCAATGCATGTTAGGAAAGTGGGAAGTGTTTAGTGAGACAGAAAAATTTAATGGTTAGCTTAGCAATCCAAGGTAGGATGCGAAAGCGTACGTATGTTGTACGCATTTTATCTTGAAATCAATTGTTGCAGTCTATATTTAAAAGGAAGACGAACAATTTTAGTTATTTGTCTTTTGTGGACGAGTTCATCCCCCGACGAAAAAGAGGGGGTTATAAGTCTGTAGTGTGTATCTCTGTGTCTGTGTATAACGAATGGACCGGTTTTGATTTACTTTTTATTTTTAAAAAGTTACTTGATCGTAAGCGTTCTTAGTTATTATTTAAAAAAATCTGGCGAGCCCGGCTCTTTTCTGGTTCATAAAGGGATGTGAGCCACTTCCACAGGTCTGATCGACATGAAATTTGGTATCCTATTACTTCAATGATATTGCAAGAATATGGTAAAAGTGTCTTGATGCTGCGGGGGATATTAAGTTTTAATCTTATTAATATTTTTTATATTTGGCATTAACGTATGCTGAACATTTTGGCAATATCTCTAATGATATAATATACAATTACAGGTCTTGTTACAAATAGTTTTGGTTTCAACAAGGACCTGAAACTGTCTGTCTTATTCCACATTGGTATGATTGGAGTTAGGAGAAGAATATAATCACAGAATTATCGCTATAAATTGCTCCCAATTTATTAGACAGACAACAATGACATCAGTTGTACCTGATAGACAACGTACAGCTTCCCGGCTTTACCTATGATTTGAAACGATATCCATAGTAATTTTAACGACTGCACGATCGTGTGCTTGTGTAGACTTCAAGAGTATGAATTGATACCGAAGAATACTAATTTAATTCGTAAACCCGAAACTAACATAGTTAAGAAAAGGCTAGGCTGACGTTGCCCCACACTACGATTTTCTCCTGTATCGTGGATACGTTTACAAACACAAATCCTCATATACACAAACGCTAAGACCCGGCACAACTACTTGTAGATCATACAAATATTTGCTCCGTGTGGACTTCGAACCCACAACACGTGGAGCAGTAGCCGTACGAGTACTACGCTATAAGTGTCGTCAAATACTTTTTTTGTCTTTTTTTGTGTTAAATACTTTTATTTTGTCATGATGCTGATGAATACTAAAGTCTAAACTGACGTTATAAGTAGACTGCATGGTATTGTAGCTGAAGGGCTGCGAGTTGTTATCGATCTTCTGCCAGTGCACCACGTACGAGGTGGCATTGGCGCCATCCTGCGGCGCCGCCCAGTCCAGCAACAGCTTGCCCGAGCTCACCAGCGCGTGCAGCTCGCGGGGCGGACCCGGCAGTAGACCGGTACCTGTAGGTCATACAAATATTTGTTCCATGCTGGGATCGAAATCAAAACCAACGCAGAAGCTGGTCGCTCAGCCACTACGCCGAAGAATCAAGTGTGCTGCAGTTTCATACTATCCAATAAGAAAAAAGAAGACCAAATGCTAGACTGATTATTTTATAAGGTCTTATTTGACCAATAGAGCTGCATAACAAAAACCAAATTCAAATCGGTTCAAAAATAAGAAAAATATAAGCATTTTAATTTTATGCTACACATATATGCAGACAGCGCACTAGCGCACGCCGTGACGTTAACCGTGCGTGCGCCACGCAAGTTATATACTGAAATTAATTTTGCGGGAAAGAGACCGAGCATCCTCTCTTTACCCCAACCAACAACTTCAAAAGCTCATATCTTAGAACTTTATTATTAAATTTCAATATTTTTTCAGTATACGTATTATATTTAATAAAATTTATTATAAATGGCACTGACCTTCTTCGAAGCATTGCACAATGTTGCCAATGTAGGGCACACAAGTGTTGACGCCGCCACTGTATGCGCCTGCGCATACACCGCGGCAGGACGTTGGTACTCCTCGACGAGCACAACACGTCTCATGGTTACGTCCTGGACAAACATTTACATATTTATTTTATAGATTAAGTCCAAAAAAAGCAGAAGAGTTAAAATTCAGACAAATAGTGGCTCTATTTGGTTCAAATTCGAGTTCCTTCCTTATAGACAGGCAAATAGAGCCTTAAAATAGAGCTCTAAATATTGCCACTGACAACGTTAAAAGCCTTGAATTCGTATGGAAGGCATCCTGTATCTGAGTGCTGAGTAACAATTTGCAGTAGTCTACAGCCTAGCTCTTTCAATTCTGTGACCCACCAGCCAGTAGAAAGGGAGTAGAGGGAAAGAATAAATGAGTAGATGATTCCTTTTCCCAGTCTCAAAAAAAGCAAAAGTCCTTACCTCCAGCTCCACATCGTAATAGCTTGTGAAAGTCCTGAGCGCAGAGCGGTGCCAGCATCCTGAGGTCTGACATCTTGGCGTCGTAGGAACACAGAGGCATGCACACTCCAGCCAGCTGGACTCTCTCGCAGCAAGCCGTTACGTTGTAGGCGTTTGCTGTTTCTTCTTCTTCCTCTATCACCTAGATAGGAGTGGAATCGTCTTCCTTTAGTTCTATTGTTTTGTTAGGTAGATTTTGGAAGTTCTAGGCACGTAGAAATGTCCTAGATAGCTCATTAACGTCCTAGTCTGTACCTGAGTCTAGCCAGATCCAACTATGTATTTTACACGTTATGATTCTGCGATTCTAGTAACTAGGAAATACTGATCTTAAGAACAAACCGTTTCTCAAGAGACTTCTGATTAAGACTAGATTGAGAGTTGTCAGTATGACGAACGGAACTAATGCTTACTATATTATAATGCTTGCGATATAATTTTGGGAACCTTTTTTGACTTTTGATGCTCTTTTGAAGTATAAATAATTAGAATTTGGCTGAATCGTGAGGTACTTACTGTACTTTGGGTCCTGAAGATGAGTCTAGGAGAAGCGTCTCCTACACCATGCTCGTTGACTGCTTCCAAGTAAATTTCGTAGTCCATGTTAGACTCCAGATCTTCTAAGATGTATGGAGAATGAACCTGTATAATTTTTTTCCAATGTTGTGACATTCAGATACAAGAGTTTTTCTCTGTGTAGTTTCTTTTGGCAAGATCCTTCCAGACTTTAAGTTTAAGACTCAAAGACTCACATAATGTTTAGGTACTTTCGAAGAGATTTCAAAGAGCTTATTATTGGTTCTGGCGATTTTTCTCTGAGATCGTCAGATATTTATTGCCAGCAACCACCTAGTCTAAGAAAACTAAAACATCTCCAAAGTAAAAACTGTAAAAGTTCTCGTAAAAGATCTATTTACAGAAACAATTGTCATTTGGTCACGTTACAGTAGGAAGTTTTCGAAGTATTTAAACTCAATAAAAGCTATTTCCAGATTATTTAAGTCTCTACATCATTGCTATGTACCTTTTCTACATTAATATAACTGTCCATTCAAGTGTGTCACCTTTTAGATATCTAAATAAATAAACAAACTAACTCCTGTACCAGGGTAAGTACTAGCGCATTAAGACTAGATTCGGTATCTATGTAGAATAGTCAATTGATAATAAGGATTAAAAAATATAACAAAATGGCACATTTTTTATCAGACATTTGAAGCTGAAACTCTGAAAAAACTTGATTTGAGATACGGCATTTTCAAAGTTTGACATACATACAGACACATACCACTGGTAACTTTTAACTAAACTTTCTCTTAAAATGTCTGGTACATCTTATAAAGTCAGTTACTATATGAACGTGTAGATACGTGAGCATTAATTAATAATCATTAAAATCGCGAAATGCAATTTTTCACTTAAATGCATATATCTCGGCAACTAAATACCGAGAACTTGGACCCTTTTTGCTTGGACGCCTACAATTATGTACGTACCTATAGTAATTATGTCAATAAATATTTATTTTTAATTATCTTTAAACCAAGCTTACCCTCTCAAGAACTCTGTACTCGTCACCAGGCTGCAGCGTCTTGAAATTCAAGTTGTAGTACTGGACGGTGTCTGCCAGGGCAGCAGGAGGAGACCAATGCACCACCGCGTAGTCAGTGTCGATGTTGGTGAGGTACAGCCGCGAGGGGGCGCCGGGGAGCACGCCGTAGCCGCGGAGAAGACAGTTTGTGTATGAGTTCATGTAGCGGAGACACCTGGTGCAATAAAAAAGATGAGAACGAAGAAACTGCCTCAAATAGTCTAGTGATAGAAACTTTCGATTACCGAGCAAAGTGTTATTGGGATTTTCTATAAAATTCTGAATTAAAAAAAAAAAGTTTATTTCATTAACATTTCGTATTTAACATAGTGTGGCTAGAACCACCCAGGAAGCATGTAGTAATGCTTGTGTTGGGTGAATAGGAGCTTGGAGTTTGGATTTGTGCCCAGTTAATGGCAAAAGCCCCCTATTACATTGGAACTAAACATACCGGTGAACTGTGGGTGTACATTAGTACACCTCTGCCTAATGCGTACGACTCTGCGTAATGACAATTAAACACCATAGCATATAGATGCCAGCCACACCAATGGTCATGTTGAAATCTCAGTTATTTAGCCTCATTTAACCAGAAATTTCACCGGTTACATTTTACATCTTTCAAACCAGAACATAATAATGGTAACACATTTTTCCTGCAGAATATTTGGCAATGATGTGCTACTAACGTAGACAAACTTAGCAGCAGAGTCCTTCCACCATAAAATACTATTCAATTTTAAAAAAGAACTAAGTTATGGGCAAAATGGAAAACAGTGCGATTCTTGAAAGGTCTCAAAGTCTTTAAATACATCTAAAGCCTTTGAAAGTGCTCTCAACTTGTACAAGTCACAAATAACAAAGACTTTTAAACAAAGGGACCTTTAGAAAATTATTTGTTGCCGAGAATTTTGCTGAATATTGATGCCAAAATTTTACTTAATTATGTTGACGACTTCTGGTTCTGAGAAGAGATTAGTATAAAAGTATTAGACTTAACTATTGTAAATGTGAACCGGGTTCCAACCAGTTCTTAGTTTGATAAACCTTATAAAGAGTTTTAAATCTATTGACACGAAAGCTTACTGAAATAAAACCACTTTATACAGATTTTATCGCGTTATATTGATATTATACACCGTGATATTTAAGTCGTTTTGGAGCCGAAAGGACGGTGTTATACTCATCACTAGGAATACCTTTTACTATGGAACCAAATCTGAAAACACGAAAATAAACAGCTGTTCCATACATTTGTGTACACTGTACATGACAAAATGTATGAGAAAATAAATGTTCTTCATAATGTTCTTTTTCGGGATTTTTTCGATGCTGTAATAGTTGTATGTATGGGTTGTCGTCAGCCAGTCAGACCTCAAGAGGTCCCACCACCGAGCAAGTCAGATATATTTTCGCCTCTTACGAGATCTCTTGCTGAGTGGCAGTGAGAAACTGTATACTAATCTGTCTCTACAAGGGGATCATTGCAAAAGCGGACAGAGTTGAGGTATGTCTTTCTCCCTTTAGGTTAACTGTGTGTGTGACTAGGCTTCCAAATGTTCTGTCAAAGGATCCTTTGATATTTCACGAAGTAGCGGCTTAGCGATTGCCAATTTTGTTAAACTAACTTTGGAATATGATTCGTAAAGTTATGCCTAGATGTAACCAGTATGGCGGTGCAGTAACTTCGATGCGGGTAGGATACTTGAAAATTAACTTACGCCTGATACTAGCCGAAGTTTCACCTGAAAACTTTAAACTAACTCTGTTTAGATATTTAGTTAGATAACTGTAAAATTTTACAATTTATGGTACTTTGGTTAGTAACTCTTTTTAAAAGTATTTTATCATCATGAGCATATTTTTAGCGGTCTTCTATGTTGAGATCTAAATGCATACCATCACGCCTGTATGTCCCGAAAGGTTTGGCAGAGGTATACTACTTCCTCAGACGTAAACTACTACTACTACGGTTACAGTTTGCCGGTATGTTTAGATCCCATGTAATAGCGATAGCCTAATGGTTAGGGCGTCGGACTAGCGATCACGTGGTTTCCGGTTCGAAACCCACCCATTGCGCTACTGACGTGAACCCACTCGTAACACAAGCATTTAGCTTAGCACGAGGGGTTAACAAGAATACTAGTAATGCGCGACCCAAATTGATAGTAAGCTTTTTTTAAAAAAAAATTGTATTAACCGGTCACGAATTCAAACTCCAAGCCCTAATGATAATTTAATAGAAAAATTCAATAACACTTTTCTCGACCTGGGAATCGCGATCCCAGGATCTTTAGTGTAACTGTCACGTTTAGGATTACCTGACTAATGAGGCAGTTGAGATTTACTTACAGTCTATTGTCTTTATACGTAGTTAAAACCGCAAATCTATATAGGTACATAAAAGAAGAATCTGACTGACTGACTGACGTATCAACACACAGCCGAAACTACAGGAGCTAGATCCCTGATAGTTAGCATGCTGGTTCCTTTTGCACTGTAGACGAGCATTAAGAAAGGACTTTTGGAAATTCAACCCCTAAGGTGGTGTAAAGAGGGGTGAAAGTTTGTATGAAAGTCCGCACACACTACCATGCGTTTGACATACATACACACACATATTTAATAAACGATGACATCGTCAAGATTATGTACAGCTGTCATTCGCTGTTGACATTTTGACAATTGTTTTCTACTTTATAAATTAGACTCAATACATTTTATGAAAGAATTTAATGATTAAGTAAGTTTCAGAGTACAATTTCGTAGAAAAAGACTTCATAAAAATGCCAAAAATTTATTCACCAAGTACCTAATCCTATGACTTCTGAGATAAAGAGATTAAAAATATTACAGATAAAATTCTTCTCAAAGACTTATTTCTAAATATAAGAACAAGGAATTAAAAAAAGAACTGAATTTGTAGGAGGTTAGATTTTTGCGGATTGGGACGTCTACAGATAAGTAGGGTGGTGAATCGATTTATCACGAAGTTAGAACCAATTTTTAATCCAATTAATCGCTTGGCTAATTGAACACGAAATTGGGACGTCGTTAGGTAAAACTTTCTACTTCACATCTCTAATTGAGTTTAGGTGGACTGAAGACTTATATCTTTCATAGCATAAGCGTTTTAGACATTTATACAGAGTGCCAGTTTAGTTACCTGCGTTATAGAGGTGATACTACCCGCATCTCCTCATTACCATGACTCCTCATGACTGCCTCATTAGTCAAGTGGTCCCAAGCGCGACTGCTACGCTAGAGGTCCTGGGTTCTATCCCCAGGTCGAGCAAAGTGTTATTGGGTTTTTCTATGAAATTCTCAGTAGCAGCTCGGAGTCTGGATTTGTGCCCGGTTAATGGCAATAGGCTCGCCCGCTATTACATGGGACCTAAACATACCGGCGAACTGTGGGTGTACATTAGTACGCCTCTGCCTAACCTTTCGGGGAATACAGGCGTGATGGTATGTATGTACTACCCGTATCACCTTAACAACTTTTTCTTGTACCTTCAAATTGTACTTATTTTACACGTAATAAGTGCTACCAGGCATCCGCAACACAATTGCTGAGCAATACCTATATTCTTAGGAGACTGGTTGTCAGATTTTCGAGGATTCTCATTAGCGATTCACTAACTTTTATCATAGATGTTCGTAAGACAATTGGGAGTAATGGTCTTACAAATCCTCCGAGGTACAGAGGGGCCTCGATGGGTCAATGTTCACCCATCAATAGACTGACCGCAGCACAAGCATAGCTGAATTCATCTTGAGCCTTTCTAACATGATGGAGGGTCAAAAATAAATGGCTACTCACTTGAAGTGATTGAAATCAAGCGTAGTGATGTTCCCGCTGCACAGCGGCAGACAGGAGTCGGGCAGGCCCTTGGATCGGCAGCATGGCGTGTGGTCCATGCCATTGGCAAGGCAGCCGAAGGTCACTCCTGCCCACGGCGCGCAGATCATCAGGTCTGTCACCTGCAGCTGAGGGTTAAGCGCGGCTCTCTTGGGTGATCGTGCGTTAGTCACAGATGACGTGTCGGTGGTGGTGGTGATATGGAGTGGGGATTAGTTATTTGTATGAAATTATGCAGTAGATATCTACGTCTGTGATTCATGATATGATAATACTGTTTATACGCTAAATATGTGGCGTATATGCAGCCTGACTTAACCCACTGCTGGGTATATGCCTTCCTCAGTTTGTGATATCCACCACGGTCCTGTGCTGCTCTCATCCAGGTACTACTTAATTTTAGTATTTCTATATTAAACTATAATAAAAAAGCAGTTGGTCAACAACCCGGTAAGATGTTCGCCTTATAAATTCGTGTCACTACATCATCTCCCAAGTCCGCAACGTTGTTTTATCACACTGGCCTTCTATCATTCTTTGCACATACATTTACATGGAACATTTCCACCGTATTTATTCTACTCTATCCTCTACTATTGCCAAATAGCAAATCAAGGTAAGCATTTTTGTGTTGCAGCTTTCCTCCATTGAATACTGACCTTACTCTATTGACACTCATATTCAGAGACGATATTAAGCGTAAACTTATCGTTCTATAAGTCAAAATTCAATACAATCAAAAGTTCGATGGTGCAAATGCAGTGGCACACTTAGATGATCGATGATCCCACTTACTGCAATCTCGAAAGTCTTGGTGGGGTCACAGAGCTTGTCGACGCAGCCGTAGTGGTTGACTCCTGCCGCCATGCAACAACCCCTGACGTCAGGTAACTTGGGAGCAGCCGCCACTTCTGTAGACTTCATCTTGCCAGGAGTCAGGGTTAAAGATCTAAGATAGGATATTTTTAGACAATAATTTAGCTGAAATCACAGTAAATGCCCAAGGAACAAGTTCAAACCATTGAAAAAGGGGAAAAAGATTTGTTTAAAATGCAGCATTACCTATCAACTCGGTAGGCAAATGATAATGTTAACAAGGTGTACTAATGTACATTTACAGTTCGCTGCTATGTTTGAGGAGATTTTCATAGAAAAACCCAATAACTTACTTATCCTAGGAATAACAGTAATAAGTACAAATGGCTCACCTGATCGCATAACTCGGCAAACTGGATCCATGAATATTATATGACGTCACAGTGATCTCGTACATTGTAAACGGCAGCAAATCATTCACTATGAAGTAGGTCCTATTCGGAGGTATATGTATATTATACGTCATTGGGAGAACACTCCTCATCGTTCCATTATTCTTGATGGAGCTCTCCGAAGGATCGATCAGGTGTGCATCGAAGGACCGAAGGGCAGTGACGTTCACCATGTATTCTATGACAGAGTCTGTGTTCTCCACCGGTGGAGTCCAGGATACGTTTAGTTGCTTCTCGTTAAGAGGTTCCACTTCCACGTCTTCTGGGGGACTTGGGAGCAGTTCTGTGAAGAAAGTTTTAGGTCAAAACTGTTTTGGAGATCGTTGTATGACTGGTGGAACTGGGGAAAAGTGGGATGTAGATAATAGCTATAGTTTTAGATAATTATCTTATATTTGGATTTAAAAAAAATACCTACTAATATTTTGAATTAATGTCAACATGATATCGATGACATTTCATTGAGCCAAAAAAAAACAAGTTTTTTCATGTAAAAACCCAAAATATATTTTTTGAGTTGAAATTTTAGCTTACCAATTCCTTCAACGATGCAAGCGAGCGTCTTCTCCATATATGATGCGCAGGAGTAATGAGTCTTGATATTGTCAGTGACGGGAGTGAACTCTCCTCTGCAGACGTCCTGGCAGATGTCGGGCACTCGCTCCTGGACACAGCAGGGCACGTGGTTACGTCCATCTGCCATGCACCTGATGGAGGTCAAAAGGTGAAATCGGATGAGGACTTCCAGAATTTTCTCTTGTATTTTGGACAAAGAGAAGTAGAAGAAGAGGCCTTTGTCCTGCAGTGGGACACTACGGGCTCTTCACGGGACATCACCGATGTCAAACACCGCTGTTTCACGAAGTCAGCAGTTTGTGAACATACTCTAGACAAGGCCCAGCACTACATCAGATTTGATAAACCACAAGTCCTCGCAAAAGAATACCGATTCCATCCCAGGATGATTCGCGAGGCTATTATAATTAAAAAACACCCAAATTTGAATAGAGAAGATGGCTGGGTCATACCGCCTGCTTGAAACCCCATTATAGATTCCATAAAATCAAAATCGAAGCCCAAAATTGCAAGACCGAAGGATACGGTGAGCTCGTTCTGCGTGAATCGAAACCCTAACCTAACACTGCTCGACCTGGAAATCGAACCGAGGACTTCTAGTGTAGCAGTCGCGCTAAAAAAGGATAAAATTTATTCCAAAGATTATCAAAGTTATAAATCGCTTGAATCTCAACTTTCATGGAAAGCTGGAGTCTATTAAAATGTAATTCGACGCGTATGTTCCAACACTTCCAACACCCACCAGTTGATAGACGAGACCTTTATAAATTGAAGGTAGGCTCTTGATAAATTGCTGTTGAAAAACGAAGGTTAGCTGGCAATATCAAACGCAACAAGCAATCTATCTTACTAAAAATATGGTGATTGATTGCTTACGTCAAGGGTAGTGACACAAACAGAGCATAATCAAAATAACAACGTTAAAATACTCGTACTCATGTGTTATAGAATCGGAACGAAGTAAAATGGTCAAAATGGTAAGTACTATTTTTTAGTAAAAATATTCATTTTAGTGAAAGAAATACTTAATCGCGAGCAAGATACGAATCTGCGTCCCTTCTCAGTCAGCCAACTGCCAACATTTAACTTCTAGCTACAATAATGATTTTAACGTTTAACGTTTGAAGATCATCACTTCTTTTCTTGATGAAGAGATAAGTATAAACAACTTCCACGTGTCTAATCGATTCGAAATTTGAAATCCTGTCACTTATCAATGATACAAATCCTGTAGCATACCAACACGTCATAAGAACTATTCAACGGTCTACGGCATCTACGTTGTGTTTGGGTTCAAATAATGCGTTTTGACGAGCACATGAGAGGTCCCCCGACACAACGCCGCGCGACGCTTGTATTGAAATATTTCACTTAAATTAATCATAAAGGAACACTAAATAGATATTTTTTCCTTTTTAAAAATATTTGTGTCGTGAGTTTCTTTTAGTTTAATTATATTAAACAATGTTTTAGTTATCAGTTGTGAATAGTGTAGGTATATGAAATAATATTAATGTCGCATTTTAATACTGTTATGAATCTAGAAAGTAGACCTAGGGCCTCTAGCGTAGTGGTTGCAAGAATAAATCTCTAAGCTTTAAAGAAACTTACTTGACAATAGCAGGGAAATCGGGCTGGCAAGTCTCCGGGTCCTGCCCAGTTCCCTCCAGAATGGTTTGGATGCTGCAGAAACCGAGACAGGTTTTGGTGACGTTGGCAGCGATGCAGCAGTCCGTGTAGTTGTGGGAGAGAGCCAGAGATGACAGGGTGGGGATGTTCGCTGAGTAGCTGTCTGTCACATTCTGGGTCTCAGGAGGTGTTAGTCCTCTTGAGATTACTGCAAGAAATTGATTAGGTAATATTCTTGGCCGTTCCACATGTCATCATTTCGTAAAACCAATAAAAATTCCGTATGCCGATATCACTTAAAAGATAATTTAATATTGTCGGAAGTCCCCGGTAATTGGGTTTGGAAATGTTTTCATTATAAAATATTCCGAAAATATAATCAAATATTTTAATTTTTATAATTTAGATTATATATCCAGTGTTACTCACAATTGAGACGAATCTAACTACGCATCTTAAGATAAAATCCATCAAGCCGTTTAGCTGCTGCGGCTGTCGAGCGTAACAAGGAAATATACACCGTAGAATTGAAATGGTTGTTATCCCGCAGAAAAACGAATGTAGTAATGAATACGAACAACTTTTACTATGGAACCCCTTCTTGCGCAGTTGATAAGAATACAAGAGATGTATTTTTCTGATGTGAATCTAGGCATATTTTATCTTTATACACCCGAAAAATTCATTATTTAATTAGGTGTAACTAACCTGTAAGTCTATGGAAGCTCCTGACAGGTGGTTCTGTGTTCAGCTCACACATGTACAGTCCTGCATCTGAGGCTCTGACTGACTTGATAACCAGCGCCCAAACGTCACCACCCTTCGCAATGCCGGGGCCCGGAAGAGGTTCATCCGCTGGGAAATTTTAATTTGTAAGTAAAATCCATCAAATAATCAGAAGACAGTCCTTACGCTGCAAAGTAGAAGTATAAAAAGTCTCTCTCAAGAAAGAACTTTTTTGAAAGACACTCATTATACTTTTCTCTTTCTTTCTTTATTGGGTATTTGTAGAATTCGCAACTAAATTGAATTTAAACTAAACTCCATCGTCTCTAGTGCGGTGGTACTACTCTGAATTCAGTAAAATCAACATATTTCTCAGTATTATTGTGTTTGTAATTTGTTGCTTGGGAATACAGGTAGGTTTAAAAACGCAATCAGTTGAAAGAGAAATTCAGCAAACCCACAAAATGTTCCAAAATATTCTGACCTTCGCTACTTTTTATTTAGAACTGGGTACGCCAAAGTGATTCCTCGTCGGCTGTTTCATGTCGAAGCCATTATAATTGCAAATTCAGAAGCGCTTCGTTACACGTAAATAATGTATTTGGTGCAAGGTTGAGAGCCTGCTATTCAGGGCTTTTTTTAATGGGACCGGTGTAAATTATGTCGAGACAAACTTCTTGGGTCATTCATTAATACGTAATTGTCTTTCAAACTGCTTTTATTACAGCAAAACGCGTAGGAGCTTCGGGGCACAAAAGATCAATAGACTTTGCATTGTCTGTAACTTGTTACTTGAAGAGATAAATTACAGCTTGGGTGTAGTTGATGAGAGATATGTTTTATATTTTGACTTTCATAGGCGTAAATCTTTATATGTATTCTTTTAATGTTTTAGTATCTTCTACTCTTCATATACTGGGAAAAATACTAGTCAATTGATTGCTAGTATGAACCAATAAATGAAAACAATATCCAAGAGATGCAACTCTTGGATATTGTTATCATTATTAAAACAAATAATTAATGTACCTACACCTTATGTGCTAGAGCATAGTTTAGCTTCGATACTATGTATGGCATAACATACCATCACGCCTGTATTCCCCGAAGGGGTAGGCAGAGGCGTATTAATATTCACCCACAGTTCGCCGGTATGTTTAGGTCCCATTTAATAGGGGGCGAGCCTATTGCCATTAACCGGGCACAAATCCAGACTCCGGGCTGCTACTGAAAATTTCATAGAAAAACCCAATAACACTGCTCGACCTGGCGATCGAACCCAGGACCTCTAGCGTAGCAGTCGGGACTACTAGACTAATGAGGCAGTCCTATGTATAGGTACTGTCTTATTCATAAAATATCTTATTAGAGCTTAGAGGTGTGCTCGATGGATAAAACGTTCAATAGCGCTATTTGACGCTTATCAACATACGTTATTCATAAATGTTCAATAGGACTCCAATGTTATAAACTAAGACTATGAAAAATCATAACTTACAGTCATCATGTAGCACGTCGATCCTATCATCTCTGGTAACTCGAACTCCTCCAGCTGTCAGGAGCTGAAGGTCCTTCGCTCGCCTCCACAGCACCGGCCGGCCCTTGGCACCGAGGACTACACAAGTGAGGAGAGCGTCCTCCCCGCTTCTGACGGCCACGCCACCCACTGTTGGCGTTCTCATGTAGGCCTTTGGTTCCTCAGTCTCTTCTTGAGAGCTACCCGTTGATGTGCTTGCGCTTTCCACCGATTCATTTCGTATTAAATCTGTGGACAAAGAAAAATGATTTTATAACGATTGTATGAAATGTATGTTCAATTGTTTATGTGTATATTAGACCGGCGTTAAACAACGCTTACGTTGTGTTTCGCCGAGTGAGTGAGGTTACCGGAGGCCCAATCCCCTTTTAAAAGGTCGGCAACGCACTCGTGACTCCACTGGTGTTGCGGCGGTGATCGCTTACCATCAGGCGATCCGTTTGCTCGTTTGCCCTCCTATCCCATATAAAAAAAAAACAGTATACTATATACTTTTAATTATTTAGGTAATATTAATTATTTATTTAATTCTTTATGCACACTCAGTGTACATAGGCGGACTTAATGCCTAAGACGTAATTTTATTTTCTATATTACCCAAAAACTCAAAACGCTAGCGACCAATTCCATTCTAAAACTAACAAAACTTCCTTTCTCACCAAAACCCTACCATATTTAAACAAAAGCAAACATCAAACGGAAAACGTAAAGAGGGGGTCCTTCCATTAAAACGACCACTAAAAACCTCTCCCTAAGTACTGAACTATACTGTCATACTTCAAAAGACCTTTGAAGGATTTAAAAGGCAATTCTGACCGAACGGCTCCACCTCCGATAAAAAGGTCATCTATACTCCGGTTGGGCGTCTACGCGAATATAAATGTCAAAAAGAGAGTTTTGGGGTTGGGCCCCAGTGAAGGCGACGACTAATACGATTTTTTTAAAGCAGTTTTTAGAAAATTCTTTAAAAATATAAGTGTGTGAAGTAGGTAGGTGAAATAATCAGTCTCGTCGAGTGAGACTGACACCAAACATTCACCTGTCTTCAACACTGAATCATCCTTCCTACATTTTTATCTTAGAGACTGTATAATAAATAATGTATAATAAATGGTTTGTATAATATAACACACTTTTTTTTCACACTGGTTTCACTCAAAACCGTGTCTTTAGATCTAAGTATGCCCATTGTTATATAAACCTCTTTTCTTATACGTTTCTCACGCTAGTAAGTCCACTGCGAATAAAATATCGCATTCAAACGTGAGTTGCCCTACATAAGTGGGGCTAAAGTCATGTTTGTAACAATATAATTTTATAATGTCAACTTAGCCTGGATAAAAGGCATAATATTTTACGCATTTTAAATAACAAACGATTGTTATGCCTTTCATAACAATTTAACAATAACTTACATGTCGATTATATTGTTTTGATTTAGCTGCAGTTCACATACGTCGCTTTAATGTTATCGGGAATGTATACATAAAAGCTTTCTTGTTGTCAATGATGATATATGCCAATCATCAGCATCATCATTAAGTATGTCAGTTTATAAACTTATTTTGTTGCTGTGTATCAGTTGCTTATTGCAAATCGCAAGAACGGAATATCAAATGAATGGAGACTTTTTCACTGAATAAAGCAATTATTTTCCTTTTAGGTTCCTTTTAGAAGATAAAATATTTAATCATTCCTTTGCCAAGAACAAACATGCTTGACTTAATATGGAGAAGGATACAATCATAATTATAAGTACGCTAGATAATTTTTGACTGACTGTTCGTTCGATATTTCCCATCAAGTTATAACTCATAAACGCTATCACTGCCACCCTACCCGCGAACTCATTTGGATTCATCGCGAGTGGGTCACGTGCGCGCGGGCCCCGGATAAAGAAATCAACGCAAATTGGGCGTGCACTTGCTTCAATTTACCACATATTTCCCGAAACGCAACAATCTGTATGATAACTAGCGGGAGTGGCTTGGAAGCATGTCTTTAGAGAGCGTGATGAGGGGAGTAGGTATTCTTCTTTTGTCCCTTTTGTTGGTAGATTATGATGATGAAAGTAATATAATGCAGCACAGCTATGTTTACGAACGCTACGGAATAAGGGTAAGGACAGACATAAGGAAAATATTATGTAACATAGTTATTTTATCTGTCTATACAACATCAATCAATTATATTCATGTTATTTATGTAATTTAATTTTAGCCAAGTAAATAGCATTAATTATGCAAATGTAGCAATAGGACATCAAGAATAATAATTAATAAGTGTTGTATGTATATCTTTTCTTTTGTACAACATTGTATGGTATGTAAATGTGGTAACTTGACAATATTGTAGAACTGTCTGTATCCATATTTATTGCAAATAAAATTCTTCTTATCTTTTTTTAAAAATTAAAAATGGGTTTGCTCTTGATTTCAAACTTCTTATCGGAAGGACCAAACCCTGTCAATATAATTAGCGGAAAATGTATGTAAATGGATTAAAAGTAACAAAAATAAAATAATGTTTTTTTAACTGAGAACGAAACGCTCAATCTCTCACAATGGCACCACGCATCGCCGCTCGCGGACACTTTCATTAAAAAGTACACTGGAATTTAAAAAACTCGGTAAAGTTGCAGTTTTTAATTTATTTAAATGGGCGGGAGAAGAATAGTAAAGTGTGCTGATTGAAAATGAAGCCTGAATGAATGAATTTTTTATTACTTGAGTACAATACTGCAAGTGAGCAATAGCGTCAGAACCGCTTTCCTACTAGAAGGACTGTGGCGTAGAGTGTTGAGCTTGTGTCACATAACATACCATCACGCCTGTATTCCCCAAAAACACCTACAGTTCACCAGTATGTGTATGTAGGCAGGGCGAGCCTGCAAATCCGAATTACGTGGGAGAGCCATGCTTCGGCACGAATGGGCCGGCTCGACCGGAGTGAAACTACGGCCTCAGAGAAATCCAATCAAATAACGCTTACGTTTCGCCGAGTGAGTCAGGTTACCGGAGGCCCAATCCCCTTTTAAAAGGCGGGCAACGCACTTGTGAGTCCTCTGGTGTTGCGGGTGTCCATGTGCGTCGGTAATCGCTTACCATTAGGCGATCCGTCTGCTCGTTTGCCCTCCTATACCACAACAGTTTGGTATTCAGTGATGTGCGGATCTGGTCAGACCATCTTATAGGACTTCGACCTCTAGAGCGTTTGCCGTCGATTTTGTAACCATCAGCTGTGCGAGGTTTTTGTAGGGTATAACATAACATAATCAACTCATTAAACTGTCCCACTACTGAGCACGGGTCTCCTCTCAGAATGAGCGGGATTAGGCTATAGACCACCACGCTGGCCTAGTGCAGGTTGGCAGACTACACACGCCATCGAGAAAATCTCTCATGCAGGCATGCAGGTTTCCTCACGATGTTTTCCTTCACCGTTTAAGCGCGTGATAATTAAATATTTGTAGGGTATAGTTATAATTATTTCTATGTAGGTATTTGTAGATATATTTTATTCTGTTACTTATTTGCAAGTGGATATAAAATAAATTAGTGCTTAACCAACTCTCGTGTGTTTCACTACATGACAGCAGCTGTGGGATACAAGATACAAATATTGTATCATTGGGTTTTTACTACTACTGTATTTTTTTTACAGTTTAGACCATCTTTTTTGGCCATGTGACCGAAGAGGTTGTGTATAGTGATAATGTGTAGTGCGCTAAGAAATAGCGCCTACAATGGCGGCGCAGAGTGAAGTGCAGCACAATGACGTCACAGAAAATACTTTTGAGAGAGAGAGCAACGCATTTAGTGTGTGATATAGTGATGGACCAGTTACTCATCATAAACAGTTTAGGTTTTACTTTATGTTAAGGTAATTAATGCGTTTAATATAAAAAAATAGATGGTTTTGTAAGGTGTATAAAATTTAACTATAATATAATAAAAATGGTTGTCCGCGGTTTCACTCGGGTTCTAAAAGACATTTTGACACAAAATGTAGACTAAAATTCATCAAAGCCAGCTTAGTTGTTTAGGAACGAATACGTTACTAACAAACAGAAAGAGATACTATCGCATTTATATTGGTATTCATTTGGATTAATAGACAAAATATCGGCTATTCTCTATCTGACAGAGACGATCATAAATATGTTTTTTTTTATTTAAAAAAAACGTTGCCCCACACTAGGATTTTCTATATATGATATACCTATTCTCACATACACAAATACCCAGACCCGGTACAACTACCTGTACATCACACAAATAATTGCTCTGTGTGGGGTTCGAACCCACAACACGTGGCGCAGAAGCCGATCGCTCAGCCGCTACGCCAAACGTGTCATCAAACCTTTGGTTGATGTTTGAGCATAATTTCTAATCTTAGAGTTTTAAATAATTAATTTTAGGTTTTGCGTCCTTCACAACTACAAACTCGCTCATGTAATATTACATCAAGTAACTGTCATATCTACAAAACGCTTGCCTTTTGTACAGAAAGTACAGAAAGCCTTTTGCATATATGATTTTTTTATTATTTTTAAAATGTAATTTTACTCAATAATGAGGTACTGTCCATAGTTTTTCATCCTTCGTACCGGTGTGACATGTCTCCCTGACTCCACACTCACTACACCGCCTCTCATTGTAGCTATGTAATTCTACAGCGGCTCTCACGCGACGAGATCCTTCAGCAACGGGTCCTTGCTTGACTCTCAGCCTCTCTGCTCCTTTGTATTTTAACTTTAATACGTTGCCAGCATTATGAATTCGTGTCACTCATAAATGTGAAGTCTAGAAGTTTCTAGTCATGTTTATATAGCATAATATATAAAGTTACATATTTATTTTTATAAAACATTCTAAAGGGGCGAACTGTGGGTGTACATTAGTACGCCTCTGCCTAACCCTTCGGGGAATACAGGCGTGGTGGTATGGTATGTTCTAAAGGTAAAGGAAATTTAGAAACCGAATAGATATTTCAAAGTAGTGTATTAATTTAATTACGTACTTACGTAGTATTCAGCCGGTAACACCCACTGCTGAGTGCAGGCTTCTTTCTTTTTTTTACTTGGTCTACATAAAAAAAATGGCTGACAGTTTTTGGTTTTGGTTCGAGCGCAATTCACTGTTTTTTTTATTAAAGTTTTATTTATTTGGGCAACAAAAAAACCATTGTGTTAGTCATAATCCCTTGTAACTAGTGTTAGTAATTCAAATTTTTTAACATAGTTTACCCTCGAGTACGGAACAGGAAGGAAAAGAAAACCATAGGCTTGCCTTTTAGATATATCCTACCGGATGATGAACCAAGAAATTCCGAAGACATCTTTGGAAGAGCCATCCGGGCCCCGTTTAGACAAATTTAAATTTTAAAACAGTGCAAATAAAGATCAAAATACCTAAATAGGACAATTCACCATCCTAGAATTTAAACCTTCATCCGCGCTGTGAGCCTTGACCATATGCTTCTAAGCCAACACTAGGATACTCTTATTCAGGACGCGGAACAATTTATTGAAACATCCCAATTCAATACATTAAGAAAGGGTTACAGTAATTTTCAGTCCATACTGAATCGCAACCCCCATTACTATTCATGAAGGGCCAGGTTCGAATCCACCCTTTGGATTCCATTAAACTGGAATCCAACCCTTGTCTGTACCAAAAAACCTCATATAAATATTTACAAGGGGTAAACTTACATCAAACAATATTATACTTTACAATTCTTGTTACAAAGTCAATTTTTATTTGCAGATGTTTCTATTTTTTTTTGTCCTCATGAATTTCTGCGAGACGAGACAAATTATATTATCTGATATTATGTAAAAGTTTAAGGATCATTGTTGTGAAATTATGTTAAGGGTCCGGCGGAGCTTGAATTGCCGACAAAAACGTAATACCGAAATAAACCGTAATCTAGACAATATTCTATCAAATTATGTTATTATACAGATTTGGACACCGTTAACTTAGGTTCCTACGATACTATTTCGTCTAATACTATTTCACTGGAAATAAAAGACCGGAAAAACGTTCCAAACTTGGTAAAGTTATCAAAAATTCGCTTGCACTTATTTCCAGTGAAATATTTTGGATGAAATGGTAACGTAGGAATCTAGATTAACGGTATCGGAATCAGAATAATAACAAAATTTGATTAAATTGTGTTTGAATTACGATTTATTTCGGCATTACGTTTGCAAGAGAAATTCGGTCCGCCGGACTCTTAATAAAGAATAAGTTTCTAAAACTTTTTTTAACTCAGATTACGAATATAATGTTGAATTAATTTTAATAAAAATAAGCTAACGAACAAACTGACGGCTAGGGCTCATTGGCAACGAGTTGTGGGATCGAACCCCGCACGGAGCAAATAATACTTTGTACGATCGATAGGCAAATATTCCAGTTCTGCGTGTACGCGCCACGGATAGAATAGGAGAAAATCGTTAAGCAGAGATGTATAGATGTACACCACGGTTCGCGAAGACGCGTACAAAACAAAAAAGACACCGTATCCTGTCCTTATACTAAGTATATTAAATTCCATAAACTTTTACAGTACACCTTAAACTAGCAAGGTTTGCCATTCAGTTTATTCAAGTTCAAGTTCAAGTTCAAATGTTTTTATTTGAAATAAGCTTTAACAAGCGTTTATGAAACGTTATGATTCTAGTTGCTCGGTTCCAAAAGGTTGATCCTATGGAGAAGAATCCGGCAAGAAACTCCATGGACACTCTTTTAAAATAAATGGTGTTACAATCTTCATTGGTACAATATTGCGATATGAGGATGTGTGAACATTGGATGTCAAAGTTAGGTAGAAGGTTCTCAGTGTTTGAGAACTCGATGTTTTATTTTCAGTTTATTATTTATATCATTCATATTCAGTTTATGAAATAAAGTATTTATAAGAAGATTCGACTTAATCCCCGTAAACACAGAATCCACTGACAGTGCCAGCGAAATAAAAGCTGTATGCAGAATAAAACTTCACTTATATTCTATTAATGACATGGAGTTCTCAAACACTGAGAACCTTCTACCTAACTTTGACATCCAATGTTCACACATCCTCATATCGCAATATTGTACCAATGAAGATTGTAACACCAATTATTTTAAAAGAGTGTCCATGGAGTTTCTTGCCGGATTCTTCTCCATAGGATCAACCTTTTGGAACCGAGCAACTAGAATCATAACGTTTCATAAACGCTTGTTAGAGCTTATTTGAAATAAAAACATTTGAACTTGAACTTGAACTAAAATAACCTTTTTTTGTCGGATTAAGTTCTGTTCATGTGGATGTTGTAGGTACTAGCATAAGTAGAGTACAAATGTTCAATCATACCATCACGCCTATATTCCCGGAAGGGTTGGGCAGAGGCGTACTAATGTACACCCACAGTACGCCGGTATGTTTAGGTCCCATGTAATAGGTAGCGAGCCTATTGCCATTAACCGGGCACAAATCCAGACTCCGAGCTGCTACTGAGAATTTCATAGAAAAACCCAATAACACTGCTCGCTTTGGGGATCGAACCCAGGACCTCTAGCGTAGCACTAGACTAATAAGACAGTCAATCTTTTATAACAATTCTGGGATCTGAGTCCTAAGCGAATATTCGACACATCATCATCATCAGCCTATAGCAGTCCACTGCTCGACATAGGTCTCCCCCAATGTGTGCCATTTCATCCTGTCCTCGGCTTGTCGCATCCAGCTTCCGCCAGCAACCTTTCGCAAATAATCACTCCATCTTGCCGGAGGGCGTCCTACGCCACGTTTGTCAAGTCGCGGTCTCCACTCAAGAACACGTCTACCCCAGATTTATTCGACATAAAAATTACATAAAACTATAACTATACTAGCGCCCACGGTTTCACCCGCGTTGCAATTTTTCCAATTTTTCTCTCCATAAAAACCTTTCTCAGAGTTCAATGAATAAATAAATAAAAAAAATACCTGAATTGGTCCAGGCGTCTTCGAGTTTTGCGCTTAGCAACAAATTTTGCGATTCATTTTTATTTATATAGATAGATAGATTGAACCATATTGTGTCACATTCACTATCTGTCAAACCACCACTGTCAAATACCCGAGACGTTTCGGCCCCTTTACCCTTTACCAAGTTCTGTTACAGGTCTGGGAAACAATTTTATGTCTATTTACCAAACAAGGTTATAAAAAAATAATTGTAAAGTAGCTTTAAAAAAAATTAGTCCAAGAGACGGCGTACAAAGTATTTCTATATTCAAGTTAAAGCAGGGGGGGATTTTCACAAATATTCGTAGTCGTTGCGCCAACGTGATAGGTAATGAATTTGCGGGCGCCGACTCCTCGCCTAGTCTCAAGAGCTCCGCTAACATGAAATCGCGTGCTCTAGGATATAAGCTAGGAGACAGATCGTAAATTAAGCCGTTTGTTTATACATGGCTCATGTATTCGTGGAGTTGCGGTAAAAATGAAAATTTTAAGACAAAATATTTTGCTATTTTTTTGTAACGTTACAGTAATAATGAAACACTAACCGATTGGGTGCAACACAATTCTATAGAAATAATCATTAGAGTCCGAAAGCTAACTTTCCTTGTCATTAAAAAAACAAAAGCGCACGTAGGTAATTTTTGGGTGTCTCCAACTAATTTAATGCGTTAAACTAAGACTTAGTAGAACGAACAATAACTAAACACACAAACAGTTACCACAAGAGACGTCACTATCAATTTTTATTTCGATGTTAAGTTTTTATATAGCAAACACTAGCAATACAGTATTCCCCGAAGAGATTTGGATAACCCTGCCCCAAGAGGCGCATACCACTTTGGTCGACCCACATACCCAGAACCTAACGTTAACGTTAACGACCACTAAACGAGTTACTAGTTGTTAAGTTTTTAAAGAAGATAATACAATTATTTATTTCATACTAATGCGTACACTGACTCCTGGTCTACCCTATACTTATTAAAGAGATTCCTCGTGAGTTATATGTAGATCACCTGATGTTAGCGAGCAAGTTAATCAATGTTTACATGGAGCTCGGTGCTTCTTCACCTGGTTTCCATTACTTTTAAATAAATATACGGGTAAGGTAACATGAGAAAAGCTGATCGTAAAAATAATAAAGTTAATATCGATTAAAAACATATTCTTACAATTCCAATTTTCGCGTAAGTTTCAGAAATCACTAAATATATTTACGTTTGGTTTCAGATTAATAGCATAGATATCCTTCATATTCTAAGATAATATATGTACCATACCAATATATGATAATATACCTAGTTTTTCTCTTTAGTAATACATACAATAATGTAATAATATCTAGTGGTCCGCGAATGCTACGCTGGAGGTAATGCATTCAATTCGCAGATCGATTAAAGAGTTATGAGATTTTTCCTATTTCTCAGTAGTAACGCGGTGTCCAGATTTGTGTCCGGTTAATGGCAATAGGCGCGCTCCCTATTACATGGGACCATAGTTCAGCTCTACCATAACCCCTTGGGGAATACAGACGAAAAGATAACTCAAAAGATACTCTATCTCTGAGCCTACTTTAGTGACGTTCAGTCTCTACGTTTTAGTACACGGAGCGCGCATACCGTCAACTTTATTGTGTCAAATATGAAGCTGGATTAAAATTTTATTTCACCGTTGAGTTAAGAATGCCTGAATTCACTATAAGCTGACTGTTTAATAACGTTATAACCGACTTTAAAAAAGAAGAGCCTCCTTCTTTTCTTCTCCTACACTCTTAAAAATATTCTAACAGAATTCAAAAAGTCACACGATTTAAAAAAAATGATTTTATTACTCTTTTTCACTATGTTACGATTTCTTAGCGGATCGTGAACTGATATCGGTGTTTTTTTTTATCTGATAGGATATACTTTTAAATTGGGCCCATGTTAATTTGAATAAGGTCTGACCATCGGTTCTGAAGATACAATACAAAATGCGTACAGTCAAATTTATTTTCCTAAAAATGTGTTCGATATGATAAATTATCCAAACCGGAGTTGGTTTGATAGAGAAAACTGGTACTAACTACTCAGGTCAGAATTTTTTGGTTAGTAATGATGTAAAAACGTTTTGAAGATTGCATCGTGTTCAGCGACTTTTGGCGCTGACTGTACCTACGTTTGTGTTAATAAAACACGGGATGAGATCATCTCACCAGTGCTTCGTTACTCTACTTTAAGACATTTATTTGCTATGAGTGTAAAACTTAACTTTAAAATTACTCATTTGGATGTTATTACAGCATTCTTAAATGGTTATCTAAACGAAAATGTATACATGCAAGCTCCGCCTAATTTATATTGTGAAGAAAATTGTGTTCTGAAATTAAATCGAGCAATTTATGGTTTGAAACAATCAGCCAGGGCTTGAAATGTAAGAGTGAATGATTTTTTATTGAAGGCCAACTTTGTTAAGTCAAAATTAGAACCATGTTTATACATAAAAAAATGAAAAAGGAGCTGATCATAGTAGCAATTTTTGTAGATGAATTTTCCATTTTTTCCAACAGTAGGAATATGGTGAATGAGATGAAAACTGAACTGATGTCAAAATTTAAAATTAAGGATTTGGGACGATTTATGATTTGTGTCATCTTATTTAAATATTACAATTAAAAAAAAAAACGTTCCAAAATACACATAACTTTCAACAATCTTAGACGACCTTCTAACCGTATAATAATCACAAGTCATTAGCGTTGTAATTGAGCTCCACTCCAGATAATGGGGTTCCATATCCATAAAATCGTGAACCCTTACTACCTGTTCATGTGACGATGGAGGAGATAATCCAGCCACCCGTAAATCTTCCACGATAGAGCGCATTCCACACTTATTAACTCGGGAGTTCAGGACTCACAGCATAGACTTATTAAGTTTGAGACTCGACTAGTATTACGTACTTGTAATAAGTGTTATTTTATAGTAATGTGTGTGTGTTTATTGTCTTGAATTTACACTTTGTCTTGTGTGTTCTAAAGTTTATTAAGAGTAAAATGGGAGACTTAATTTATGTAACAGTAATTAATCTGAGAGTTGCTTTAGTAATTATATTATTGTCCCTAAATTTCACTGACGTCAGGTACATCTACAGTTCAGGATCTGGTATGTTTTAAGTCACTGACTTCTTCCAAAGTGACAAAGTGACACAACTGTAACTGGACACAAATCTAAACTCTGAGGTGCTCTTTGGAATATTTGAATAGAAAAACCCGATAAAACTTTGCTTTACTTGGAAATAAAGACACACTTTGCGTTTAGCGATCGTCTTTGCGGCCTATTGACCAATGAGAAGTTCATATATATTTTATTACATTTAAAAATATATTGTATACCTACGTAATTAAGCACAGAACATTATTGAAAATTGCCAGCTAAAATTTCCATGCTTTTCCCAGCTCATTTCCTGTGCAATATAACATATTGTTACCCTTTAGTTCGTGCAGTATAAAATTCATGGCACATCTAATACCTACTGCAGTCTACGCCGCGGGCGCCGCATGTAAATTATGGAAACAGCTATGGTTTCATTAAACGCTTTTAATAAAACTCTTGGGTCCGCCATTTTTGCACGGATAACTCACGCTCTGGGCGGGAATTTCAAATGTTTGTTCAATTAACTAGCAACACGTGTACAATTATTGCAATTTTTTTCCACCAGATGGCAAGCAGTCCCTACGGACTGCAGATTGACAAAACCGCAGAAATTGAGAGGGAAGGAGGTTCTCATGCGCAAATGTCGAAACAAACACCAAAATGCTTTACAACAGACTTCGACGTAAGCGTGGTTGCCAGCCAGTTAAACCCCAAGAGGTCTTACCACTGAACAAAAATTAAATAAGTATTGTGGTGAACTTGTGGTGCCATTGTTTTAGATAATTCATATTTTCAGTGAAGAATTAGATAATATTTAAGCGTTTGTCTGAAAAGTAGTTAGATGCTAATCCGAGTGTCGGGTCTGGAAGCGCGTTCTGGATTTTTTGTTGTTGTTTGTTGAAAGGGGTAATATTATTATCTACTCCTGACACGCCTGTTGACCTGGGTTTCATTTTTTTATAGTATCGCAAGCAGAAGGGTGTTATTTCGGGGGGTTTTTGTATGATTACTGGGAATGTGATATAAATAATCTATCATATTCTTCAAAAGCCTCAATAAGCCCGAGTCAGTTGTTCCGTGTTAAGTACTGATGTTTAGCTGCATCTGATGGGACTGGGAGTCGACCCCAACCTAGTTGGTAAAAAACTAGGAGGATGTAACATAAAAAGTATAACTAAAGACCTATATTATATGTCTAAATGTATTTTGAAACATAACATACGATCACGCTAGTATTCTCCGATTGATTAGGCAGACGTGTACTAATGTATAACACCCACGGTTCGCCGGTATGTTTAAGTCCCATGTAATAGGGGGCGACCCTATTGCCATCAACCGAGCACAGATCCAGACGCCGAGCTGACCGAATTTAATAGAATAAAATAACTTTTAACAAAAAGTAAAACCGCCTTCAAAAACATAAAAATAATGTAAGGTGCACTACAGTTTCAGAAGTCGGTGCCTTCGATTTGGTTTGAACTTTTGTTTTCGCCACCGACTTCCGAAACTGTTGTGCACGTAACATTATTTTTATTCGAATGCGGTTTTACTTTTTGTTAAAAGTTGGACCACGTGGGAGAGCCATGCTTCGGCACGAATGGGCCGGCTTGGATAGCACCAGATTTCAAATAAAAAAAGAATAATCAAAATCGGTTCACCCCGTCGAAAGTTCTGAGGTAAAAAACATTAAAAAAATAAGTCGAATTGAGAACCTCCTCCTTTTTGAAGTCTGTTGAAAACTCAATGACACTAGCTCGACCTGCGGATCAAACCCAGGACCCCCACCACCTACCACTAATGAGGCACTAATGAGGCAGTCTGTATTTTTAGAGTAAAATGTATAATCCTACTAATATGATGCAGATGTGAAAATTTGTGTCTTATACTCAATCGATTTGGAGTTTATAACCAGAACTAAGTAATACATAAGATTTTCATATAGTTTGGACCCAATTTTTAGGTTTACGCAGGCGAAGTCGTGGGCAAAAGCTAGTAATATTATATATATGTAACCAAAGCTAGTGTAGAATGGAAGTAACTGTACAGAGCAGTTCAGTCTGATATTTGTGAGTGTTCGTCTTCACGATAAGAAATGAAAGATTCCCCCGTCGACAGCGCAGCTTCCTATGTATTCTTAGTTTGGGCACACACGGATGCGGATTTTGGCCAACTGTAGATTAAATATTTTATTATAATTACTAGCTTTTGCCAGCGACTTCGTCCGCGTGGAATAGTTACTTTGTTCCCTAGTTCTTCGCCCGCGGTTTCACCTGCGTTGCCCCGTTCCTAAGGGTTGTAGCGTGATGTTTTATAGCTTGAAACCTTTCTCATGAATCACTCATTTTCCCAACATTTCCCTTCACTGCTCTGCTCCTATTGATCGTAGCGTGATGAAAAGTATACTATAACCTGCCCAGGAGTATGAAGAACAATTGTACCAAGTTTCGTTGAAATCCGTCGAGTGGTTTTTGTTTCTATAACGAACATACAGACAGACAGACAGACAAAAATTTTACTGATTGCATTTTTGGCGTCAGTATCGATCACTTATCACCCGCTGATAGTTATTTTGGAAATATATTTCATGTACAGAATTGACCTCTCTACAGATTTATTATAAGTATAGACTAGCCGCAGTTTCACTCACGTCTCAAAAATATGAGTCCGATTCTAGGCGGCATATCAAGATGTAACATGCATCAGATTTTAAGTTAGACCTCTAGTAATACATCGGTGAAAACTGCATTCAATTCCATGCAGGCCCTACTATGTTTGGTACCCAAGGACGATTTTGCTGCCAACGTAATGCCGTTTCAGTTTCCTCGAGTTATAATATGTTTTTTTGAGCATTTTTTTATTCTTGATAGGCTTACGCTTGACCGCCAGTTCGCCTTATGTTAAGAGACACTGCAATCTAAGATGGAGCGCGCTTGCCTAGTAAAAGCTGATTCACACGTGATTTAAAGTCACCCAGATTATATATATCGGGGAAGACCCACTTGGGAAGCGCATTCCACATTTTTTTTTCTTGTAAATTGAATGTAGAAACCGAATCAGATCTCGATACCTAACAATACCTTCACGGGTCGGTCAGGGTTTTCTTAACATACTGTATAGATTGACATTACTGTATCCTTTACCTTGTTTGATGCATTATATCATAGGTCACGTCCACCTTGGACGTAAAATCCACATAAAACGACGACACGTCGAAATAACATTTACCATTTATCATGTCAAGTTTTATGCAGAGGATAAAATATTGTTATGAATTACAGAATTTAACAAAAAATATATAAAACTCGCATGTGTCATTTTAGAGCAATGGGGCAAACGAGCAGACGGATCGCCTGATGGTAAGCGATTACCGCCGCACACACACGCAACACCAGAGGAGGAACAAGTGCGTTGCCGTCCTTTTAAAAGAGGATTGGGCTTCCGGTATCCTCACTCGGCGAAACGTAAGCGTTGTTTGATGCCAGTTTTCTGTGAGGCCATGGTATCACTCCGGTCGAGCCGGCCCATTCGTGCCGAAGCATGGCTCTCCCACGGTATAAAAAATTATATTACATACATATATATTATAAATATTTCATGGTCGTAATATAGACGTAGGTATTTACCTACCTACACTCACGCCTTTCTCCCGCAGGGGTAGGCAGAAATTATGACCGCCACTTGCTACAATTATTGCATAATTACTTCTTTTGCTTCTTCCACTTATTTAAATATAAATAATAGAAGTTTTTTGAATAACGAAACAAAATAAAAAAACGGATGCCTAAAATGGCCACGTAGCAAAAATAATAGCGGTATGTGGCTCTAATTTGAATCCCCAAATGAAATTTAGGGTACGTGATACGATTTTTATATTTAGTGGCGTCAAAACACGTGAGCGTCGCGGTGTGTGGACGGTGCCTTATTTGTGGCCAAAAGTGGTTTACGAGTCCCTGGGCGAGCAGATGTGAGTCACCGTGAGATCTCGCATCTTTGAGAAAAGCCTACATTCACTAGCCCGCTGTGATAAGCTATACAGGGGCCGTATTATAACGTGTCAACGCCATTATTTTTACGTTGTGAGAAAGAGATGCCGCTCTACATATTAAATAGCCTCATCTCTTCTTACAACCTAAAAATGATAGAGTTAACACGTCATAATACGGCCCCTGGGGTTACAATTACATACATTTTAATGGAAGTTAGATTGAGTGTCTTGCAGTCATAATAATTTCTGCACGAATTGTTAGTTTTCACGCTAATCGATCTGCGGGTGTGAGCTACGCTTGCCGTGATCAATCCATGGATGGGTGACGGGAATCCTATGCAACTCATAGAGCGCGTAATGCCGTCGTGTCGCCCCGGTTTTCATAATACCACTTAAACGACTTATTATACGTATTACTTATCTGATTTTATATCAGTAGGTACTGTCCAGAAATTGGGATTTTTTATGAAATTCTCAGTAGCAGCTCGGAGTTTGGGATTTGTGCCCGGTTAATGGCAATAGGCTCACCCTCTATTACATGGGATCTAAACATACCCGCAAGCTGTGGGTGTACAAGTGTGCATAGGTACACCTCTGCTTATCCCTTCGGGGAATACAGGCATGATGGTTTCTTTACATTAATAATTTTATTTTTTTAGTTTAAATCTTTATTCTTTGGCTAAGAGATAACTGAAGTCGGTGTTTGTTATCTTTAGATCAATATTAATGAATACTCATAGAAAATGTTTAAGGCATATTTCTTCAAGTTTCATTTGTTAATAGAGGTTAATTCCAGGAATAAGGACTTTAATTCACACGTATCTCCCCTTTGCGTGATCCATACAAATTACGTTTTTGTTTGTTAAATATTATTCTGCCTGTCTTATCAACATGTGTAATTATTTTAGTTTTGTTGTTTCAACGGTTATTAGCGTTGGAATATGTTATTTGATAATGATTTTATGTTGGTATAATTAATTTGCATACCTCATGAAATTATGTCTAAGTTTGCATCCAGCAAATATAATTGAATTGTTCAACTTGTAAAATTAACGAGTAAAGCACGTTATGAATGATGTATTTACGTACAAAGTTTGACATGAAACATACCATTACGGCCATATTTCACAAAGGGTTAGGCAGAGGCTTCTAATGTCCACCCACAGTTCGCCGGTATAGGTCCCATGTAGTAGGGGGTAAGCCTATTGCCAATAACTGGGTACAGAACAAAACTGCGCTGCTACGGAGGATTTCATTACCCAATAACACTTTGCTTGACCTGGGAATCGAACCCAGGACCTCTCGCTCAGCAGTCTCGATTGCGGATCATTGGTCTGAAGATTTTTTTTGACTTAATTATCCCTTTTCCCCAGAAAAAGTCTATTCAACTTCAAAATTCAAATATACACAGGGAGAAGAAAATTTTGTGTGAAAGAAGCAAAAGAAGTATGCAAGAATCGTAGCAAGTGGCGGTCTATAGTTTCTGCCTACACTTGTGGGAGAAAGACGTGAGTGTATTTCTGTATTTAGAAGAAAATTTTATTTCATACTCATGTTTTGCTACTCATTTTACGAGGCAGTGTGTCTCGCAAGAATCGTAGGTCCATTACGTTTATTTGCCGACATCCCCAAAGTGAAAGAGGTCAGCTATCGTCAGACTGGAATGATGTATTGTAGCTAGATTTCATTTGCTGAAACCTCTCCTACTTGAGACTGCTGTCATTTTGATTTTCGGCAACAGAATGATCATTTTGAGTCGATTGTGTCTCAGAGATCCCAGTGTCACTTTTTCATTGAAACTGTAGTAGACTCGGTTTTTTTTATTTAATTGTTTTTATCTTTATCTATTAATTTGACAACATTCATGGATTAAAGGCATTTAGTTAAAGGAATAATGGGGGAGAGGGAAGGTTAAGCTGCGATATCCGAGGTCTGTCTATGGATGGGTGAAAATTTTCAACACATCGAGAACCGAGTTGTCTGTTTGAATGCCGACATCTCACATATAATAAACTTGTAACAAGTCGATGTCTGTACATTATAAATTAATATTGAAGAAATACTAATATGGGGGTCTTCATTAAAGCAACAGTAGCCAAAACAATTTTTTTTTATCGGTCTGTCTGTATGTCTGTTGTAAACTACCGCATGGAATTGGATGTGATTTTCACAGTCGTGTTGCTAGAGGTCTAACTTAAAGGTCGAGCAAAGTGTTATTGGGTTTTTCTACGAAATTCTCAGTAGCAGCTCGGAAATTTGGATTTGTGCTCGGTTAATGGCAATAGGAGGCTATTGCCATTAACCGAGCACAAATCCAAATTTCCAGAGGTGCTAATCGAGGCACTAATGCACACCTACAGGGTGGGTGAGGACCCACCCTGTAGGTGTGCATTAGTACACCTCTGCCTAACTCTTCGGGGAGAACAGGCGTGTCATAAGATAAGATAATTTTTCATTTGCATAAACACGTATGTGCATATAAATTGCATGCAAAATGTCCATTAGGTATATAATGGCATGCAGAACATTACGAGTAGACATTACTAACAAAATTTAGAAATAAATTATAATAATAACGTCACTACAGTTTCTCAGAATCTTAGATTAATCAATCAAATCAAACATACTCGTAATAAATGTCAAGAAGAAATAAATTGGTCGGTTAAAAAGTACGGCTTAACTTATTACAATATTTATTGAAATAATGTACAAGACAGGCAACTTTGTAGACTGTTTACAAGACCATCGATTTTTACTCAGTTTTTAATGGACCTGACCTAGTTCACGGTTTTATGTTTGAATTTTAAAAGTACACAGTTCAGTTTTAGTTAGCCAGGGTTTACCGAGTGTAAATGCCTGCTTGGTTAAACAACTTTCATGTACACGATGTATATTATGGTACAATTTTGAAAGAGGTAGGGCATAGTGGAATCGAATAATTCCACTCACAATTGGAGCCGCCCGATTGGGGAAGTACCTCCACCTAGCAGGAAATCGTAGCCAAATAACATATATAGCTCTGTGCTATATTGTGTTCCTAACGGTGAGCAAGGTCGCCAGAGCTCCGCGAGGAAGCGTTGTGTTGGCAGTGTGGGGGACTGGTGGTGTTTTGTTACCGCTGTTATGCATCCATGTCTCCTATACTGCCAGCCCAACTATGCCTCCTTAATTTATAGGGTCGGCAACGTGCAAGTTATACCCTTGGTGTTCCAAGCGTCCATAGGCTACGGTAACCGCTTACTATCAGGCGGGCCGAATGCTTGTTTGCCATCTTAGTGGTATTAAAAAACAATGTATGTTAATTAGCATAGTAGGTTTAAGTCTGCCGCATTAGTCGTGGTTCTAAGTGAGACTGCTTAGAGGTCCTGGGTTGATTCCCAGGTCGAGCAAAGTGTTATTGGGAAAGAATGTAGGTAGTGCAGGTGACTGACTTGAGGAGTCTGCGGCTTGATCAGATAATTGCCTCAGTAGGCAGCTTTTGTTTGCCATATTGGTGCAACCAGATCACAGCCTGGCAAAGTCATAGCAATTTTTTTTTGTTGCTTAAGTCGGCCAACGATCTGACAAGCCACCTGGGGGTAAAAAGTCATTGTCGCCCATGGACACCTTCAACATGAGAGGAGTTGCTTATGGCGCTGGTTCTTACATACAAAAGTCTAACACACACACCAAGGTGCTTTACGACAGACTCCGACGTAATGGTGGTCGCCAGTCAGACCCCAGGAGGTCCTACCACCGAGCTAGTCTAGCCTCTTACGGGATCCCTATCTGAAAGGCAGTGAGGAATAGTATTCTAACCCGTCCCCACATGGAGTAAAATGTTATCACTACTTGATACTCATCTATAAGGATTTTCAACCGTAGTTCTGTTTCTCACCTTTGTAAAATTCTATTACGTTTTACAAGGTGGCTATTCCATCTATGTTATAAGTAATAGAAAAAAAATACAAAAAGTTCTTTTGCTCGAGATGTCAGGGTGAAAACACCAATAACGCGATCTGAAGAGATTAATTAAATCAAACACTAGCATTGTGGTGAGTGCACCGAATTTCGTCGTAGCCGTTGATTGAGTCGTGCGTATCAATGGGGACGATAATTAAATACTACCCTCTCGCCAGTGGAATGGATTTGTTTTGTGCGCTATGTAATGTTGGTGGCAGATTAATGAATCCACTGTTATATTAAACGAGTTTTCTTAATACTATTATACAAAAGATATCTGATTGTGTCTGGAATGTGTTGTGTCGTATTCGGACACGTATTTTTGGATTGAACGAATATATACATATATATACATATATTCGTTATGGAACGGTGGCATAATGGCTAGGGCATCGGACTTGCATCATGTGGTTGCTGATTCGAAACCCACCCGTTGGACTACCGACGTGAACCCACTCGTAACACAAGAATACTAGTAATGTGCGATCCACATTGCTAGTAAGTTTAAAAAAAATGTATTAGAGGTCGTAAGTGTGAATGCTACGCTAGAGGTCTTAGATTTGAATTCCTGGTCGAGCAAAGTGTTATTGTGGTAAGTGGTTTTTATATGAAATTCTCAGTAGCAGCTTGGAATTTGGATTTTGGCAATAGGCTTATACTCTATTACCCCATGTAATTAGGAACTAAACATATCAACAAGAACTAACAAATACAACCAATAACAACAATACAATACAGTACAACCAATAACAAGCGTGAACTGTGGTGAGTTTGCATTAGTATATCTCTGCCTAACCCTTCGGCGAATATAGGCGTGATGGTATGAGTTATCATAATAAACTACATCTTAAAACTATTAAATTAAGTTCCTATTTCATTTATGAAAATATGAAACTGTTGAACACATTTTAAACATAGCGCAGTACGTTATACCAATTAAATAACATTTCCAACTTAATCCTACAATAAACCGCATTCTGTCTGTCCTCTATTCACAGAATAATAAACTAGTTTACAGCTTAAACCTTTATCTGGCGACAAACACGCCCTCTGGCGGTCGCCGGATGAATTTAGTGTTTGCACATCGACAGCTTGATATTGAGTCCGTAGAAGTTATATCAAGTGAGTGTTTGGATTCGTTGCCAGATCTAGTTTAAACTGTTTAAGCGACGGGGTTGTATTTTGTCTCAAAATCTTAGTAAAATTGTAACAGGCCGATGTCTGTACATCCTTATTAATATTATAAACGTGAAAGTTTGTGAGTATGGATTTATGGATGTTTGTTACTCTTTCACGCCAGAACGCCTGAATGGATCTGGATAAAATTTGGCACACAGATAGATTATAGTCTGAAATAACACATAGGCTACTTTTTATCCAGGTCTTACCCAATTCTGCAGTCCATGCTGACAAAGTCGCGGGCAGAAGCTAGTTATATATAATGATGAACGCATTAATGCTTTTCAAAGAATTCTTTTACACTATAGAAATAATTTTGACTAACCATTCATGTAACTTCGTTTTAAAAGAAAACCGTGTGCTTAACAATTTTAGTTAGTTAGGTCAATACCTGTAACAGTCGTTTAGGTTAGTCTGAAACCCAAAAAAATCTGACAACCAGTTTCTCTTTAGGAAAATTCCCTAGAAATTGTGTTGCGGGGTTCTGATAGAAGTCGTGTATAAACTTCACTTCACTGCGTCTGGTTAGACTGGGAAATTGGGAAAAATTGATGATAATTGTCCTTGTATATACATATCAAAATTTATCACCGATCATCGATTTTGATCATGTTCTACGTGCGAAGGTTTATAACAAAAAGGTCGGAAAAGAAGGATTGTAACGCATAGCACAGCCTTTAAGTAAATAAAGAAGTATTCGCAGTTATAAATAACTTGCAAAGTATTTTTAATTGGATCCAATTCAATTACAACTCTGCAATAAATTCGCTCCAAACTCTATTTACACTTAAGGGGTGTCAAAATGAGAAAATCTGAAAAATTAATGGATTTTCCGTTGAACGAGTTATAAGCTGTTTCAATTTCGTCCGTTGATGGAGAATTTACACATAGCTACAGGTTATACTTTATTGAAGGAAGCAAAAGGGGAAAAATATGCTTCACAAAGAGTTTTCTTTGTAGTTGATTCATATATGTTATTTATTCGATATGCAGTAGACCAGTAAATCAAGTAACATTGATTCTACCCGTGAAGGCTGGCAAGTCACCAAAAAGTAGCGGCTTTTTGGTGGCGTTCTTCGCGATTTATACTCAGCTGAGAGTGAGCGAGGGTAAACTGGAAGTGGTTTAGTTTTATCGACATCCTCCATAAGTTCGAAAGTGTATTGTTCTTTGTTATGACTTAGAACGTTTTAATTACTGTATCGATTTCAATGAAATTTGCACTGTACTCGTAAATTACACTTGAAGTACGGTTTATGACATTTATTTCTCAAAACAGAATACAATAATTCAGAAAACATTGAGAAACACAAGATAGTTATATAAACATAGAATAGATAGAAACAGACCACAGATTGTAAGCGGCTAATGACTAATGAGTTCTCTTTTAAAAAAAGAGTTGTGGCCATATTACGTATCGAAAAGCAATTCCTATCAGAACTATTGTAGAGAGCTGATGCTAATGATTTTTGGTAAAATAGTATTTTAATTTTTTTTTAAATATCTGGTAAAAACTTTTTAAGTTTAAATACAATTTCAATGTTTAAAATTTCACATAAGAATAAAAAAGTTTAATTACATAAAAATATTGACATTCCGTCGTCGAAAACTCATTCTTAAAAATATAAAACGTCCAGTAAACCTCCTATACGTTCTATAATGTGTTTTGTCTTCTTTTTTCTGTCACAAAATATCACGTCTCAAAAAAAGGAAAAGTGTACACATTTGTACACGTGGGAGAGCCATGCTTCGGCACGAATGGGCCGGCTCGACCGGAGTGATACCACGGCCTCACAGAAAACCGGTGTTAAACAACGCTTACGTTGTGTTTCACCGAGTGAGTGAGGTTACCGGAGGCCCAATCCTCTTTTAAAGGTCGGCAATGCACTTGTGACTCCTCTTTTGGTGTTGTGGGTGTCCATGGGCGGCGGTAATCGCTTACCATCAGGTGATCCGTCTGCTCGTTTGCCCTCCTATCCCATAAAAAAAACAAGATAGAACACATTACACAACATGATGAAATTATAGCTACTTTATCTTTTAAATATTAATCTGCAAATAAAAGCATGCTAAATTATATAAAATTAAGTTGAGTTATTTGAGTTTTGTGTTTTAGCACGCCTATTGTGATTTAGGTAAAATATTTGTCGTCACCTAATCTATTAAGCAAGTGTCTTAGCTAAGTACTTATATTTTTTTAATATAATTCATACCGTAACATGTATGTAGGTATAATAACATTGACATTTGAATTCATCGAAAGTTATACAATATGACGCTGTCCTGTTTAATAATGCATCTACTCCGCTCCCCTTCCGAATAACTTCACACGCACCGGATAAAATGAAAATTTGGAAATATCGATACCCACTGTTCCGTTATGATATCGGCGTCATAACAGAAATTTGGTTCGAACCATTGCGGTACTAATGTTATCGTAATTCGTACTAGAATAGCGGCGTAAAATTCTTGGGTTACGAAAAATATGCTTAATAGAAGAAGTTTGGTTTGAAACATTGTGGCACTATGATATTTATTTTGTACTATTCCTTAGTACAGTAAGGCTGATATAACTGTAGTACTTCAAATTTTTGAGAGCAAAATACTTTGTTAATAGTTCATCCAATTATTGCATTACTTCACTACGAGGTACGAGTATGTGCTTCGTATAAAATCAATAAACATAAAGGTACCACGTTCGTTTAGTGTGAATCAGGAGAAGAAAAACTTAACTTACCGATTTATACTCACTCTTTAAACACTCGTTTAAGCTATAACTTACAATAAATTCTCTCTTTGTGCCGTGTTTAAGATATTATAATATCTCAATGGTTCGAGCTAATTCTGTACGCAGAGATATGGTTGTGTTTGGTATTATGAACGTCTGATTCGAGCTGAGTGAGTAAATTATTGAATTGTCTATTCAATTGCTTAGATAATATTGTGGCCTCGGATAAATTTAGATTTCGAATCATACTAATAGCAAAAGTGGATTAACTCTCTCATTTTAAGAAGGATTATTCTATGATAAATGAAATTTAAATGGGGAACATACAAAAAAAGTTTGTGTATAAGGAATTCTTCAGTATTGCCTACTTGGAGTTGGATTTGTACTTGGAAAATGTCACTAGGGTTGCCATTAATATTATGTGTAATAATGACATAATTATTGCACACAATATTAACTATAATTATGTGCAAAAAATTATTCTACTTAATTGTATAACCAAAAATGTATAATTAATTTGATTTATGACACTAATATTAATAAGAGTGAGCCTATAGCTGATAATGATGATGATGATAATATTACGTACCTTCAGTGGACTCCGCTAATGTGGTGATGACGAGCGCAAGCAGCGCCGCTCCCCACGACACCCCTCTCATCTGTAACAAAAGAAAACAAACAATTATAAAACGACAAATACGGCCACACAGAAAACCGGCGTCAAACAACGCTTACGTTGTGTTTCGCCGAGTGAGTGAGGTTACCGGAGGGCCAATGCCCTTTTAAAAGGCACGCACTTGTGACTCCTCTGGTGTTGTGGGTGTCCATAGGCGGCGGTAATCGCTTACCATCAGGGGATCCGTCTGCTCGTTTGCCCTCATATCCCATAAAAAAAATAGTTTCTTACATTAATAATAGTCTTAAGGTACTTCTATACCATCACGCCGGTTTCTTAAAATGGTTAGGCATGGTCTCAAAATGGTGTATTGATTTACAGTTTGCCGGTATTGTTTTAAGTCCTATGTAATGGGGGGCAGTCCGATTGTCATTAACCTGGCACCACTCAAGCTACTTAGAATTTAATAGAAAAACCCAATGTCATTTTTTCTCAACTTGAGAATCGAAACCGGGACGTGAACTTGCGACCACTAGACATTTAATAGGGTATTAAATATCTAGTCTATCCTTATAGACACCCACTTTTGAAAAGTGCCTCTATGTTTTTAGATTTTTTCTTATATACAGAGAGTAAAATACCCTATTACATAATTCAATTTAATTAAAAAGCCAACAGTAAACAATTGATGTAATTAAGCAAACCCTCTCGAAAATCTTCTCAAATTTTAAATTGTAATAATATAGGGTTACACTTTACCCCGTCCCACCCCTCAATTAGTCGTATTTACCAGGGTGGATTACCTTTATTCAATGTTTAACGAAGGAAAAGCTAATAAAATTCATGTTTTATTTATTTTATGTTACGTCATTGTTATATAACTTTACAAGTACCTGTATACATAGATTTGTAGAAATCATTTTAGGAATTTGTTTGGGCAAAATTGCTTACAAAACTAACGTAAATACAAATCAATTATAACAGTTTGTACGCATATTTTTGTTCGCCATATTACAGAATATAACAATACGTAGGTACCATTGATCTGATAAATCTTATTTACACAGCGTTCGGCTTCCGAAGAATTCTCGAAGAAACGTAATAAGCCAATAACTCGCCAACCCTTTTCATAGTATCAAGGGGAAATTTTCTTTGGCCTACAAACTCCTTTTGTAAGTTTTCAGAATTTCCTACAAGCATTTATTCAAGCATTCGTGGAGTGCTACGAGACCGCTACGAGAGCGTAATTGCTACGAGGCTACGGGCTACGGGCTACGCCATGATTGCACGTCGGACCGCGTTCAACGGTTAACCGACAGTTTTATTTTAATTGACTTCTTTGTTTTATTCGACTGGAAACACTAACTTTTGAACGTGGTCGGTTAAATTTTGACGACACGTTTCAATCTGTGGTTTTATTGACGTAATTAAAAAGTTTCGCGCGGAACCGACGATCGGTAAGTACTTGTAATTTTGGGTAAGTATGAACATTACATTTTGGCGTTGAAATGATACGAATGTTTTTAGATAAGTGCTGGTTTAACGGGCATAATTAATACGAATTTTCTGGGTTCCATTAGTGATAATTTTCACGTATTAAAGTTGCAAGTTATATCTGGAAATATATTTTGATCCGAATAGAGGATTTTTGAGGTAAAAAATAATCTGCAGTTGACTTCCTGTGACTAGCTAGCTAGCTTATTGATACCACCGCTTTCCTTAATATTCTTCCGCTAAGTTTACACTGGGAGAGCCATGCTTCGTTACGAATGGACCGGCTCGACCGGAATGATACCACCGCCTCACAGAAAACCGGCGCGAAACAACGCTTAGGTTGTGTTTCGCCAAGTGAGTGAGGATACTAGAGGCCCAAACTCCTTTTTAAAGGCCGGCATCGAACTTTGCGACTCCTCTGGTATTGCTCTGGCGATCCATCTGCTCGTTTGCCCCCTATCCCATAAAAAATATATAAGCAATAATGTGCTAAAATTATTGCTTTTTTAGTTTTTTAGCCAGCGGGGTGGGAATTGGTCCAGTACTATCCACTCGTGGTCCACCCTGGGCAACGGCCTTTACTGGCTAAACTTTCTTGACTATAATCGGCTCACCGAACTGTTACCAGTGAATCTCCCGGTGCTTTCTCTACGATATTATCATGGATCTCCGTTGAGAAAGATCTCTCAGACATGCAGGTTTCCACGCTGTTTTCAAAAAAGGTCAGAGGTGCTTCGGATTGGAAGCCTACGACTTTGCAGTCCAATGTTATTACTACTGTACATGTCCATATTCCCCACATAAGGTACTCGCACAGTTAGCCACATATTGCTTGTACGCAGCCATTACAGGCACCTCGGTTTTATGTGCGGCGACCCGTTATGCCGGCACTCTCGATATACACTGGCCGGGTTTATTGCGTCTGTTACATTTAATTAGCTGTGACATTGTTGAGTCGAGTGAGTTTTATATTAGAAATCTAAGATGGCGTGATGATTTCTAGGACTAATATTAATATTCATATTATTTATTTGCATTCCACAATGTGAACTTAGATGGTAAGTACATGTATGCTTTAAAGCTGGTAACAATCATGGACCCTGTAGGGCACAGCAAATTACAATTTACAATTAAGTTATTTTAGTAAAGGAAAAATTCAATCGCCAGCAGTATTCGTGGACTCCTGGTTGGATACACCAGACGCTCTAACCTCTAATCCACCGCGAACCTCATCCGTACTATTTGTACCTCCTGGTTTCACCCGCTTTTCTGCGTTCCTAAGTGTCATAGCGTGATGTTAAATAGCTTAAAATCTGCCTCATGAATCATGCCGTCTAACAATGAAAATCATATGAAAATCCGTTAAACAGTTTTTGAGTATATCGCGATCAAACAAACAGATAGACAGGCGTGGCGGTGGCGGGGGGCATTTTTTTATAATACGATAAAAAATAATTGCCGTGCGTTAGTCTTGCAAAAACTCGAAAATGGTTCGACCGATTTTGGTGGGTTTATCGCCGGGGGCACAGTGACTTGAGCTTATAACAAATGTTCGCGAACGGTGTATAAGCGGCTTGATTACACAACCCCTCACTGCTTATACGTGAATAATTAAAGCTTTTTACAATGGCCGGTTACATACTCGCGACTGAATGAGGTTAGAGGTTTTTCGAAGACTGGATTTGCGAGTACAAATCGGCTGAAATAACTGTGCGTACAGGTAATAATAGATAACATAACAGATCATGACGTCTGTATTCCCCGAAGAATTAGGCAGAGGCGTACTAATGAACATATTAGTCGACTTGGGAATTAAACGCTCTGAAATATGGAATGCATTTCCAGAGTTGGTCTTCCCTGATAGATTTAATCTGGGTGTCTTTAAATCACGAGTGAATCGGTTTATTTTAGGCAAACGCGCTCCATCGTAGGTCGCAGTCTCGCTTAACATCAGGCGAACTGGCGGTCAAGCGTAAGCGTAATTAAAAAAAAACGCAGGACCTCTAGCGTAGCAGTTTGGGATCACTAGACTAACGAGGCAGTACTCGTATAATAAGTTAATATAAGATATTTAAATAAAATTACTTTTTACGGTCGTTTTGTAAATTTTGTATTTTCCAAGCTATGAAATGTATATAAATTTATTTTAGTGAAGCAAAAATTCGACTACGGGCAGGATTCGAGCCTGCGTCTTCTGGTTCAATACACTAGACGCTATGACCAACTAAGCTTCCGCGAGTTCCATCCGCCAGGTCGAAATTTGCCTTTATAGACTGAATTTACGTCTACAGTGAATAGTAAAGCAGTGATAGCCTAGTGGTATGACCGTTGGACTGCCAAGTCAAAGGTCTCGAGTTCGAACCCAAGGCACCTCTTTCGAAGTCCTGTGCGTATTAAATAGTTAGTTATCACGCGCTTAAACGGTGAAGGAAAATATCGTGAGGAAACCTGCATGCCTGAGAGATTTTCTCGATGGCGTGTGGAGTCTGCCAACTTGCACTAGGCCAGCGTGGTGGACTATAGCCTAATCTTTCTCATTCTGAGAGGAGATCCGTGCCCAGCAGTGAGACAGTATAATGGGTTGATTATATAACGTCTACAGTAGGTAGATCTGACCGTATCACCATGGATACTGAATTACTAGGTATATTCGTAGCGAGTACTACGGTGCAGTAATGTGTACATTTAGACAGTATTGTGTACCTATCGTTGCAATCTATGGGGACATGCGTGGTGAGCGTTACATACGGGTTGTAGGACTCCACAGGGATACACGGTTGCATCACCCTGCACGGAAGGGTTAGCGCTATTGTACACAAGGCACGATTAGAAGCGATTCAAATGTGTAACTAGAGGGTTAACTATGAGATGTCGAGCTTAGAGGTACGAGTATGTTGCCTCTAAGGAATGTTTGATTTTTATCTATTCATTTACCATGCTTTGTGTACTAACATTAAACCAGTGTCCCACAAAACTGTCTTGTCAGTTTGACTGTGATATATCGAGTACAATATTACACTGTACAATATTTATACCCTGGCACTACAAAATATGTAAACACTACCTACATAAGTATCTTGGTAATATTTTCTTAGCTTATACGACTGAAGGTTTGTATGTATGGATGTTTGTTATTCTTTCACGCCACAACGCCTGAACGATCTGAATTAAAATTTGGCACAGAGATAGATTATTGCCTGGAATAATACAGGCTACTTTTCATGCAGGTAGGATCCAATTCTGAAGTAGTCCACGCAGATAAAGTCGCTGGCAGAAGCTAGTAATACTTATATATTCTATCAGATAAAAAAATATCGAAATCGGTTCATTAAAAGTATTGGGTAACATATACATAAAAAGAACAAATAAATACGATTAAACCTCTTTAATAGAAATGCATTTTAATATAACATAAGAAACAGTCATTAAGAGGCCGGCGGACCGAATTTCTCTTACAAACGTAAAACCGACATAAATCGTAATTCAAACACAATTTAATCAAATTCTGCTATTATTCGGATTGCGATACTGTTAATCTAGGTTCCTACATTACCATTTTATCCAAAACACTTCACTGGAAATAAACGTAAGCAAATGCAATTTTTGTTAACTTAATCAAGTTTGGAACGATTTTTCGGTCTTTTATTTCCAGTGAAGTAGTAGTAGACGAAATAATATCGTAGAAACCTAGATTAACGGTATCCAAATCCGAATAATAACATAATTTGATAGAATATTGTCTGGATTACGATTTATTTCGGCATTACGTTTTTGTGGACAATTCAAGCTCCGCCGGACCCTTAAGATAATGACCGGTATATTTCGGAAGGATACAGTTTCGAATCCTGCCTGAGATCCACTTTACTTTTTAATATACACGCACCTAATGAGTTCTAATTACACACCCACACGATAGAAACACAAACATAATTAAATTTTAAATTTTTCCCGCCTTACATTAGGTTAAAATTAATCAACTTTTTGCGGTTTTACTTCGAGAACCCGCAATAAAGTACGTATTACGTGTCGAATTGTCGATACATGGAAATCGCATTTCGGATTACAAAATATCCGATAATTGGTTCAATTTGGTTCAGAGAACAATTTGTTTTCTGAAAGTAAGTATATAGATAAAACTATACACATTATAATTGCTACTCCTAATGAGGCTGACTGCCCCATTAGTCTAGTGGTCCCAAGCGCGACTACTACGCTAGAGGTTTTGAGTCCAATCCTCAGGTCGAGTAAAGTGTTATTGGGTTTTTTTTATGAAATTCTCAGTAGCAGCTCGGAGTCTGCATTTGTGCCCGGTTAATGGCAATAAGCTAGCCCCCTATTACATGGAACCGACGAACTGTGGGTGTTAGTACGCCTCTGCCTAATCCTTCGTGGAATACAGGCGTGATGGTATGTTATGTTATATTTGCTACTACTATGTCTGGACTTTAAAAGAGACCATGATTCTCTGAGTTTGTTTCGGCGTTTCTTCGCAGAGGTATTCAGTTAGGAAATTTATAACGAACCCAGATCTATAACGATGCTGAATACCCAGGGTGAGCCAAACGATCATTATTATTCTACTAGCTTTTGCCAGCGACTTCGTCCGCGTGGAATAGTTACTTTGTTCCCTAGTTCTTCGCCCGCGGTTTCACCTGCGTTGCCCCGTTCCTAAGGGTTGTAGCGTGATGTTTTATAGCTTGAAACCTTTCTCATGAATCACTCATTTTCCCAACATTTCCCTTCACTGCTCTGCTCCTATTGATCGTAGCGTGATGAAAAGTATACTATAACCTGCCCAGGAGTATGAAGAACAATTGTACCAAGTTTCGTTGAAATCCGTCGAGTGGTTTTTGTTTCTATAATGAACATACAGACAGACAGACAGACAAAAATTTTGCTGATTGCATTTTTGGCGTCAGTATCGATCACTAATCACCCGCTGATAGTTATTTTGGAAATATATTTCATGTACAGAATTGACCTCTCTACAGATTTATTATAAGTATATAGATTACTAGCAGCAGTCGTACGCAGTTTCTCTCACGTCCCAAAAAGATTAACATACTATAAGTTCAGATTTTAAGTTAGACCTCTAGCAATACATCGGTGAAAAGTGCATTCAACTCCATGTAGTAGTTTTTGCGTGATGCACGTACAAACATACAGACAGACAGAAATTCTAAAAAGTGTTGTTTTGGCTTCTGTTGCTCTAATAAAGATCGCCAATATTAGTTTTTCTTTAATATCTATAATGTACAGACATCGGCCTGTTACAATTTTATTATATTATAGGTATAGATAGCGTCATTCGTGCATGAAGAAAAAGAAAGAGAATGTTTCAGTTTTACTCAACAAAATGATAAAAGTGAGATTCTGGATCAATTCGTACGTCAAATCGAAAGCTGGAACGCTGCGCCGCCGTCTCTGGATGTGGGCGTTACTGACCACGACATAGTTTTTCGAACTACTGTAGCTATTATCGTGCACTTTTCATTATTGTAAACTTTTGTTATGGTTCCGATATTAAATAACATAAATCAACCGGTATTGGGTCTTCTGTGACGGACAATAAAAATGGAAGTCTTGCAATGGGATCTAATCACTTTATTTTTGATTCTGTAAACACAGTCGAACAGAGCTTCACCATTACATACACAGCATTATTTTCAATGACGGAAGGAAGGATTGTTTCGGATTATTATACGTGTGTGGGTACATTTACCGATTATAATTTAAATAGTACACAACTAACTGGCTTATGCATAAGTTAACAAATATCAATGGTGCATGCGCTTAATATGCTAACACTTCCTGTTAGAACATTTTCAGTAACAGCCCAGAGTTTTTACGTATTTTACTATTCTATAAATAGATTTTCCGGGAACCATATTTCGCTCAAATTAGTGCCACCCGATCGCGTTTGAAAGCGAATACACAAGTAAAATATTTATTTACCAAACCAACCAACAATTTTACTTCGACGAAGAAAAAATCATAAATGAATAAATACTCTATGGAATTGGACCCGCAAAGCTTTCTCTTATCTAAAATAAACTCAATCAGTAAATATATACGAATGATTGGTACGTTTTCCAATTACATTGCGTCTTTTGTTACGTGCGCATTGAACAATGTTGATTGATAGCGATCGATATGCGTTGATTGATAATTTGATTCGATTACCTTTGTGTGTTTAAGATTATTTAATGTTCGGCCTGCGGTATAAAGGGATGCAATAAATGAAGAATTTATGAAGGACTTCTGTTGACCGTGAGAACCTGGTTTCAATTTCTGAGTCGAAAAATGTATATTTTTCTATGAAATTCAGAGTAGCAGCTCGGAGTTTATATTTGTGTCCAGTGGCTATATGCACGCCCCTTATTACATCTGTAGAAGTGGGATTATTTAAATTAAATAAGTACTAAAGGAATACCTACTGGGCCAGTTTAAAGGTTTTATTAATTATATTTGCTATTCATTTACTGTCAACATGACAGAAAAGAATTAGGTATCTAAATGACACTTAAATGTTTTTTGAGTAAATTGCTATTCAACTTCAGGTCTAAAATACTTAATTCTAGCTTATTTGAGAATCCAATTAAGCAGGATAAAATCTATAAATAGTACCAGCATCGGCAAAAAAGTAACTTGTGTATTTCATCCGCTGCAATCACAAATAGTTTGTAATCCAATCACTAAAATAAGCTACAAATCATTTTGTTAACCCAGCACCGATAACTCTTTAACTTGACCTCTCAATCTTACAATACTAAGAACATGACAAGGATCAAGTTATACCGGTTATTCGATATCCGATTAAAATCTTCCCAATTACGTATGCCGATAGCGTTTTGGCTGAATTAACGAAGTAGAATGTACGTTAGACATGGACGGTTTTTGATTTTTACGCGAACGGAAATAAATTAGATTTCAGATTTTGAAATCGACATCGATAGTATTATAATCGATATCGATTCGTATCATCGTCTTTTGTCGTTTCCGTGAGGTCGATTTAGATTTTGCATTGATTTGGTTTTGTGAAATCAGTTGGTTTATCTTTTTGTAATTTTTTTTTCCATTTCCATGCTAATATTACAAAGTTATTTTAGTGAAGGACAAATTCGCCCGCGGGCAGGATTCGTACCTCCGTCTTCTGGTTAGATACACTAGACGCTATGACTGCTAAGCCATCGCGAGTTTCATCCGCCAGATCGAAATGTTCCTTCACTTTCTGAATTTATGTCTTGAGTTTGTCTGGTTCGGATTTTCGATACGATACCTACATTTTGTGACTGAAATCGGATTTCAGATACATTTTGATATATTGAACTCATGTTTAGTGTACGTAGGTCGGTGCTTAGGTGACATGGAATCGATCCGCCGATAAATAGCCTTTTAGACGAGGAGTCTTTACGTCATTTGCTTTTGTTTATCGATGAGATTATCTATTTCATAATGGAAATGTGGAAGGCTAATATAATTCTTAGACTTTCTTCTTATAATATAATTCTAATATCATTCTGGGACTACTTTTATATCGGTTTTTTATTATTAAATATGTAGTAGGTACCTACTTATCTGGTAGATCTTATGAATTTTATAATATGAGATATTATCAAATTATACTCTATAGTGGTCTCAGGAGCTGTTGCAGAGTGTGAGTCCCATGTTCAATTCAGGTCAAGCAACGTGTTATGAAAACGGGTATGAAATTCTTAGAACAAAAACAGCTCTGAGTTTGGATTTATATGGAACTTGTGACCCACTCGCGGTTTTACTCGCGCTGCTCCGTTCCTAAGAGGCGTAGCGTGATGTTATATAGCTTATGTTACTCAGTGATAATGTAGCTTTTTAACGGCAAAAGAATTTTTGAAATCGGTCCAGTAGTTTTTATGTTTATTCATTACATACAAAATTACAAATCTTTCCTCTTTATAATATAAGTACCCATATAGATGATCGATTGGATTTATACTCTGTACGCTTTTGTAAACCCTAAAACATACCGGCAACACAGGCTTGATGGTATATAAATATTTTGTAATCACATTTTTTACGTGGGAGAGCCATGCTTCGGCACGAATGGGCCGGCTCAGCCGGAGTGATACCACGGCCTCACAGAAAACCGGCGTCAAACAACGCTTACGTTGTGTTTCGCCGAGTGAGTGAGGTTACCGGAGGCCCAATCCCCACGCACTTGTGACTCCTATGGTGTTGCGGTAATCGCTTACCATCAGGCGATCCGTCTGCTCGTTTGCCCTCCTATTCCATAAAAAAAACGCGTTGTGGTCGTTACCTAACACCATAATAGCAGCCATAGTGATAATAAAAAAGCTATTTAAATTATTTTGTCTATTTAAAAGTAACAATTTTCTAATAACATTATAGAATGAATGAGTTCTTTATTCAATCCAGTTGATATATTTTCCAATTCAGTTTACGATTTAAATATAAATCAAGATACAAAACTGGTCGACCTCGATTAATTACACATTTACAGGGGTGTAATCCGATAATCTTATTATAATTTATATAACCAATTTGTAGAATAAATTGTAGCTATTCGGTGTTGTGATCGGTTTTCGTGATTTAATTTAAATAAATAATTGTGATTTAAAATACCTTTGACCGCCACGTCAAAATAGAAAAAGCGTGCCCTCAGCGCCAAGCTTCCGAATTTCCTATAGACATTTGTCACTCAGTCGTGACCGTGGCGTACTGGGTTCGATCCCCAGGTCGAGCAGTGTTATTGGGTTTTTCTATGAAATTCTCAGTAGCAGCTCGGAGTCTGGATTTGTGCCCGGTTCAGGGCAATACCCTCGCCCTCTATTACATGGGACCTAAACATCCCGGCGAACTGTGTGTGTACATTAGTACGCCTCTGCCTAACCCTTCGGGGAATACAGGCGTGATGGATGGTACTTTTTATCTAGGTTGGATCCAATTCCGAAGTCCACGCAGACGAAGTCGCGGGCACAAGCTAGTAGGTAGTTAATAATTAGCAATTCGCCGCACAATAACTAAATAAATAAAATATATATTGCTATCACAGCATAAATAATTCAGAAGCTGTGGAATGTATTGCCGTGAAATATAGCGGCCACGATTTAGGGGTGAATCGGAATAGCCCTCTTGATTTTTTCCTACTTTTTATTTATTTTATTTTTCTATCCTTCGCCTTCGTCACGTAATGATAGATTTATTGCTAGTTCCCTGTGTTTTTCGCCGGTTATTTAGATGGATTTCAATAGTATATATATATATATATATATACGTTTATATATATATATATATATATTTGTTTACGTGGACTGGTTTGGTTATAATATTTATTTGGTTACTCGTGATTAAATATTGACACTCTGATGAATTAGGTCACGTAAATTGATTCAGGATAGTTACTAACATAGATATGGTAAGTAATTAAAAGTGTATGTATCTATGAAGTTTCTTGCCGGCTCTTCTTCTTAAGACGCACTATGAACCATGCAACTAGTTTTTGACATTTGAAAAAAAGAAAAAAGAAAGAAAACAGATCTATCTTTTATTTTATTTACACACTAGCTTTTGCCAGCGACTTCGTCCGCGTGGAGTAGTTACTTTGTTCCCTAGTTCTTTGCCCGCGGTTTCACCTGCGTTGCCCCGTTCCTAAGAGTTGTAGCGTGATGTTTTATAGCTTGAAACCTTTCTCATGAATCACTCATTTTCCCAACATTTCCCTTCACTGCTCTGCTCCTATTGATCGTAGCGTGATGAAAAGTATACTATAACCTGCCCAGGAGTATGAAGAACAATTGTACCAAGTTTCGTTGAAATCCGTCGAGTGGTTTTTGTTTCTATAACGAACATACAGACAGACAGACAGACAGACAAAAATTTTACTGATTGCATTTTTGGCGTCAGTATCGATCACTAATCACCCGCTGATAGTTATTTTGGAAATATATTTCATGTACAGAATTGACCTCTCTACAGATTTATTATAAGTATAGATAGATTTCAATAGTACCTTTTATAACAATCGATTTTGAGTGCGCAAATTCGAAACTAAAACCAAACTGATTATATTTTTATACCACTAAGGTGGCAAACAATCATACGGCCCACCTGATGGTAAGCGGTTACAGTAGCTATAGACGCATGCAACACTCGCGCGTTGCCGACCCTGTAAGGAGGAATAGTTGTGCTGGCAACATAGGAGACATGCTGCCATGCATGACAGCGGCGGTAACAAAACACCACCGGCCCCCCCACACTGCCAACACAACGCTTTCTCGCGGAGCTCGCCAGCCTTGCTCACCGTTAGGAGCACAACATATACGGAGCTACGATATTTGGCTACGATTTTCTGCTGGGTGGAGGTGCTTCCCCAGTCGTGAGTTTTTTTTTATTGTGAGTGGAATTATTCAATTCCACTATTCCCTACCTCTATTAATATATTCCCTGAGATATTATTTAAAAAAGATATGATCAATGAGTAGATAGAACTTTTTTAAATAATAATCGCAGGGAATAGTTATCGTCAGTTTGTTAAACCCAACCGATTACTACTGATTTTTATAAGAAACTTACGACTTGATGAAAAATTGTGAATACTTTAAAAAATATAGGCGATTGCGGATTCATAAATTAAAATTCAGAATTCTTGTAATAAATATTTAACTAAGTGCTAATAGCTAGAAGACGTACCTTTGGTTTGGTGTCCGGAACCCTTTGGATTCTTTTGAGCTAGCTTACTGGTCGCATACGAAACCTGGAACAATGAAATCTTTATCATTACAATTAGTACTTTAGAAATTATGGATCTAATATTATTCACCCGCATTTGGGTAGACTAGAAGTCGACCCTAACATAGTTAGAAAAAGGCTGAAGGATCTCTTTGTGATTTTTTTGCATTTTCCATGCTAAGATTATAAAGTTATTTTAGTGAAGGAAAAATTCAATCGCAGGATTCGAACCTGCGTCTCCTGGTTGGAGACACCAGACGCTCTGACCTCTAAGTCACCGCGTACCCCTTGTTGAGAAGCAAGATAACTTGCTTTTCATAGATGTCGCCAACGTCACCTTATGACGTAAATTCAGAATGTGAAGGCAAAATTTCAATCGTCTGGTGCGAGCGTCTGGTGTATCCAACCAGGAGTAGAAGAACTAAAATAACAGGATGATGACTTGTTAAAATAATTAGGTGATTGTTTCTTCGATTTAGTAGTTGCAAGGCGTGCAGTTCTGAGTTCGATTTCTGGCGAGGCCAAATAAAATGTTATTGGGGTTTTCAATAAAACTCACAAGAGCAGTTCGATATTTATATTTATACTCGGTTAATGGCAATAGGCTCGCCCCTATTACATAGGTTCTATACATACCGGGGAACAATGGTTGTACATTAGTACATTAGTGCTAACCCTTTGGGGAATACAGGCGTAATGATATGTTTGGCAATTAATAATCTTCAAGTAAACAAACAAAATCAGTCTATACAAAAACAAAACACAACTTACATAATTAACAACAAAAAATCCGACCAACAACAATTTTCATCACGTTTTTCACACAGTGTAACTTTTTAACAAAAAGTAGTAAAAGTTGCTGGGGGTACGAGGGTGTGAGTGATTGTCCGTCAGATGTTTAGCCTCTGGGAGTAACCTGTCAACGGCCAACCGGCTAACTTTCTGCCAAGTTCAGAATACTAAAACGTGAAGCGACTTGAGGAGCTTAAAATATTGATGTGACGCATTATGGAGTATGTATAGGTTATAGACACTTTAAGAACAAAGATGGCGTCGTTGATATATTCAAATGGAAGCTAGGACTTTACCTTGGTTTGAAGGTGGTTTAAAGTAGTCTTGTGAGACAGAGAAATTTGGACCTAGCGCTATTAGGTAATGTTAAATTTCTCAAAAAGGGAGACAGAGAGAAATGACGGACAGAAAAAAGAAGGGTGCGCTACTGTATTTTTATAAGGAATTTTATGACCTGGTTACTTAGACCTTTAGTTCATGTCTTTTTTGTAGTTTAAAACACATCACTTTTTCCCCAGTAAAACAGTGGAAGCTTCACTAAGGCTTCGATGGAGTTTAGGAGTGAAAACAAAAGTCACGTTTTTCAATTTTATATCATTTGCCTACACTCGCACACGTTCACGTTAACTATCCACTATAATTACACATTAAACTTCGGGGAAACACAAGTTTCGGAAAATATTAAAGAACCGACAAAGTGCATTTTACATTTTCCCGCCTAAACTCCAGCTACTGTCTTTATGATTTTGTTAATTGCCATTAAAATATTTACCATTAATACGAAAACAAGAAGAATCTTGCTCGATTTACCTCAAGTATATTTCAAATTGGAAGAGAAGTACCATAGATAACCTTCATAATATCACGACCAACAGAAATATCTAATCTAAATAATAAAAAATATAATGTATAATCTGCAATGTATAGTAAAGCAATGAAATAAAAAATAACATGAATTCGGAAAAAAAGCACCTTGATTTTCCGTCACCCGGAATTTGTAAACGTCGACTTATGACCTTTTACAATGTCAGCGATGCGCGAAACGTTTCGTCCGATTGGGTAATGTCAATAAATGTAGGTATCATTTATGTATTGTTCGAAATACGCTCTGCTTTTTTTAAAAAAATCCGTGACTGTTTAAGTTTTTTTTCGAAAGAGTGCGGCTATACTTAATGAATGTGTATTTTTCGAGTAGAAAACTTGTGTTAGAAATTATAGTATTTATTGTAAACTTTATTGTAAAAAAGCCTATAATATTAGTATAAAATAAAATGGACATTACCAACAACAACTACATAATACATATTATATACTAGCTTTTTGCCCGCGACTTCATCCGCGCGGAATAGTTACTTTGTTCCATATGAACTTTCATCCCCTATTTCACCCCTACATAGGTCAAAATTGATCAAAATCCTTTCTTAGGGGATGCCTACGTCATAGTAGCTATATGCAAGCAAAGTCTCAGCCCGATCGGTTTAAAATTGACAAAGTTTCATACAAACTTTCATCCCCTATTTTATCCCCTTAGGGGTGGAATTTATCAAAATCCTTTCTTAGGGGATGCCTACGTCATAGTAGCTATATGCATGCCAAATTTCAGCCCGATCCCTCCAGTGGTTTGGGCTGTGCGTTGATAGATCACTATGTCAGTCAGTCAGTCACCTTTGAGTTTTATATATTTTAAGATATACACTCACGCCTTTCTCCCACAGGGGTAGGCAAACACTATTATGTAGATTGCCACTTGTTATGATTCTTGCATAATTCTTTTGCTTTTTTCACGTTCATTTATCTACTCAATACGAAAATAACACACTCCACTACAGAAATTCCAAATAAATTCATAAGTTAACGACACCATTTTCTTTTCCCGGGTTTTGCGCCATTTTCGTGTACCATAAACGCCCCGTCCCGCCGTACAGCGGGTACAATATTTAACACAATATTACGATACCCTGGTCGCCTGTTCAACCTGTTTACATCTCCCCGGAGTTGTGCCGACATGTTGGCGAACGTGTTGTCATTGGAATACAGTAAATTCCTTATTTTTTAAGATATCGTAATGATATGTACCTGTTTCGATTATCGAACACATTTTCGCTCATTTGTATTTGCGCGGGACAAGTGACAAGTTTTTATTTTATCTGTGAATTTTGTCAATTTTTTTTTGAACGGCTTCGGGTCCTATTTGGACCATGTGTCCATGACCAGCAGTGAAAATATGTTTCTTATAATTCCTTTTTACTTCATTTACGTGTATCTATCTACTTATGACTGATCTCCATATTCCCTACTCTATTATAGTTCTTTATAGTAAAGTATTATGGAAGTCAGTGCGAAAAAAGAAAAGGGTTCGTTTTGTATCTGTAAGATTATTATAGTTTCAAACTCTTTTTTTATAATAAGATCTCCTTTGTTACATATACGTGTTAAACATACCTTTTTCTGTTACAACGCTTACGTTAGATTATATGTGTAGCAATATTATTAAAAATAAGTAACTTAAAACATCTTCAGTATTCATATTCTTTATAGGTTTCCTCATAAATCTTTTATTAACATTATCACGTCTCAGCGCAGGCTACAAAAGATATTTTTCTTTGAAGCTAACCCTATAATGCTGTACCCGCTTGCATTTTATGAAGAAACTTTTATAAATAGTGACAGTGTTAACTCGCTTCTTTGCATAACCCATAAGTGCCCCGGCTGTTTTTGAATGTAAATCACTCTTGTGAGATAACAGTCCCTTTGTAAAGTAATAGGATGTTAAATTGACTTTATTATGGGGTCCATTGTGAAACTCTATCTTTATTAGTACAATTAATTTTGGTCTAAATTGTTATACATTAGCCCATATAAGGTGAATAAACAGTGAACTCCTTATTTCTTTTCACTGAGGCAATTTTTTTTTTTGGTGGCAACCAAGCATACGGCCCGCCTGATGGTAAGCGGTTACCGTAGCCTATAGACGCTTGCAACACCAGGGGTATCACTCGCGCGTTGCCGACCTTGTAAATTAAAGAGGAAAGTTGAGCTAGCAGCATAGGAGACATGTAGGTGTTTTGTAACCACTGGTCCCCCTCACTGCCACCACAACGATTCCTCACGGAGCTCTGGCGACTCTGCTCACCGTTAGGAATACAATACAACACGAAGCTAGGTTTTGTATGTTAATGTTGTTTGTTGTAATGTTAGCAGACTGCACATGTCATCGAGAAAATCACGATGTTTAATAAACTTGACAGAATATACTTCCGTTTAAACTTCCGTTTTTTACGATTTATAAATTAACATACCATCACGCCTGTATTCACCAAGGGGTTAGGCAGAGGTGTACTAATGTATACCCACAGTGTGCCGGTATGTTTAGGTCCCATGTAATACATACATGTCTGCGAGTCTATTGCCATTAACCGGGCACAAATTTCAAACTCCGAGCTGCTACTGAGAATTTAATGGTAAAACCCAATAATACTTTGTTCGACCTGGGAATTGAATCCAGCACCTCTAGCGTAGCAGTCACACTCAGGCCCACTAGGCTAATGAGGCAGTGTTTACTTACGATTTAAAACACATACCATCACGCCTGTACTCCCCGAAGGGTTAGGCAGAGGCGTATTAAATTACACCCTCAGTTCGCCGGTATGTTTAGGTCCGATGTAATAGGGGGCGAGCCTATTGCCATTAACCGGGCACAAATCCAGACTCCGAGTTGAGAATTTTATAGAAAAACCTAATAACACTTTGCTCGACCTGGGCATCGACCCCAGGACCTCTAGCGTAGCAGTCGCGCTTGGGACCATTAGACTAATGAGGCAGTCTTACGATTACGATAGGCATACTTACGATTTACTTATCTCAAAATTAGTTACATAATATCCAGTAAAGTTTGACGAGGCTCCGTCAGCGAGTAACTTCGTGTCACTAAGTTAAGCCCTTGTCTGGAAACTTTGCCTACTACTTAGAACATTTTATTCCAGGCCCCTTCGCGCCGACGCGATTCCATAATATAAGTAGGAGCCTTTACCCGTCACGCACTATGAAAGTTTTGTAAGTAATAAATAAAAATCTATATCGCAATATCATAAAATTAAGCTGCTTTTCGAATTTAATCCTTCTAGCTGCCTCAAATAGATTGAAACTCTATTATCTTTTTGTGATTTTTTTGCATTTTCCATGCTAAGATTATTAAGTTATTTAATAGTAAAGGAAAAAATTCAATCGCGGGCAGGATTCGAACCTGCGTCTTCTGGTTTGATATACCAGACGCTTTAACCTCTAAGCCACCGCGAACCCTACCCGCATGATTGAAATTTTTGCCTTCACATTCTGAATTTATGTCATAAGGTGACGTTTGGTGACATCTATGAGAGGCAAGTTACCTTACCTCTCAACCGACACGACTTACTTTACAGTCAGTTCAGTGTCGTACGATGCCACCCTACCTTTTAACTATCTTTTTGTGATTTTTTTGCATTTTCCATGCTAAGATTATTAAGTTATTCATATATCAAACCAGAAGACGCAGGTTCGAATCCTGCCCGCAATTGAATTTTTTCCGCGTCCCGGTACCTGAGGGTTATTGATTTTTTTTACGGAGCTGGAGAAGAATGGCAATGGATGATAGATGGCGTAAATCAAGGGTAACCGTACCTATAATAGATAATAAAATAAAAATTGGAAAGTCAGGTAGTACATGATGATGACTGAAATCTGAAGTGAATCTTGAAAGCCGACACAAAAATATTCTACAAATTTTGAGAAGTTTTTAGTCCCAAAAACCTGAAAGGAATTTAATAGGTAAAATTTGATATTATGTTCATAAAAAAATTAGGATAATAGAAACCATTACATTCTTTTGTTCGAAAGTTATATTACACATAGATGTCGCTACTTCAACTTTTTATTAGTAGGTAAATACATCTTTTCATGCTCTATCAATTCTAACGATACCAAAGAGGTTATAAAAGGAAATTCACATTACGTTTACCTACTTTTTTAGTAAAGGAAAAAACTCAATCGCGGGCAGGATTCGAACCTGCGTCTTCTGGTTTGATATACCAGACGCTCTGACCTCTAAGCCACCGCGAACCCTGCCCGCATGATTGAAATTTTTCCTTCACATTCTGCATTTACGTCATAAGGTGACGAATTTTTTCCTTTACTAAAAAATAACTTAATAATCTTAGCATGGAAAATGCAAAAAAATCACAAAAAGATACGTTTACCTACTGTTGGAAAATACGTTCTTGTATTCACGTTGTTGGCAAAATTGTGAATATAATCGTAACGATGAATTGAAGTTGTTATGAATTATTTTGCGCTCTAGTTAACTTTATTTCAGCGTGTCCTGATTTGTGTTAAGTACTTAATTTACATAATATCCGCATTCGTAGTTGACTAGTAACTGTGGTAAGATTTTTTGTACCTTCTTACAAGGGGAATAACTTTTAATAGGATCTTACCTCAGACATTGCGGCTAATGTCAAAATATAGAGTACCTACATTTTGACAGTTGCTACTGTCACAGGTTTTTGACATTAGCCGCCAGCGCGTTAATATATAAGGCGTAATAATGAATAAGGCGTAATAATGTCATTCACTTATTGGTTTGTTAACTCTAAATCTGTTTTTTTTTTGCATGGATTGTACAGCGTTAATTTTCATAAACCTATATTGTCCTACTCCTGGGCAAAGGCCCACTTTTATTCATGTTGCGCTTCTTTTTTCGCCATGATCTTCATAAACAGCTGTTTACTTGAGGCCTTACTGAGTAACAATTCGTTTAATACAAACCAACTTAGTAATTTGTTTTAAATGGTTAAACCGCAATAGGTTACGCGGTAAAGTTGGAAGTCACGACCTTTATAGATTTCGACCTCACTAAATTATGGAAGCTAACCTCCTTCGGTCAGAACTAAAATTATCCACTTACATGGACTACATTTAAACGACATTTAGGACGTTAATCAAAGCTAACGTATAACCTACCTATTAAAAATACAAAACAAAAAATCGCAGAACATACAAATGTGGTTTTGTGTGTAAGCTTTATTTATATATTACCTTTGCCTAAAGTGTTATTATTACTTAAAAGTACATTAATTATAATTCCGCTGTAGGGTTCATGGTATAGATAAAAAATATACAAGAATACCTATTTGAGAAGCTTATCTAAATTCATCCATTTGCTCAAAATGTGTAGGAACTTTTTAAAGGAAATTTTAACCCTATGAACATTCAATTGGGGGCAGCGGGAAAGTGTTACAATTTCCACCGAAATGTCTCTGGGGACGGGGTGACCGGGCAAGAAGGGTTAGGTACGACGTCGATTTATTTCTATTACCATCTGACCGCGGCCGGGCGTGTGGAGAAAACTCTACTCACTTAAAACGAAAACACAAAGGATAAATAAAAACAGAAATAAACAACTATAAACTTTATGGTTAAACGACCTTGTCAAAGTGAAGTCAAACAAAATAGAAAATCCCCATTCCCCGTGTGTTACGGTCTAACCCTTCACATAGCTTGCGGGTCGGGATGGACCGATTGAGTTTTTCCCGGATTACATTTGAGGTACCGTATACCGGTTCTTCTCGGGGAGGAAGGGTTGCGGTGGGGGATAAGATAGTGTGAAGCTGACAATGGTTACATTGTTTCATGTATTTCTTAGGACCTTATAAAAAAAAACAATTTTGATTTGATTTCAACAGAGCTAGTATAATTTTTGAAAATTGTTTACAAATTCAATTTTTTTTATTTCAGCAAATAAACCTATTATAATAAGAGAGAAAATTGCTTAGGTGTACTTTATGATTACAACTTATGTTTCTCCACTAAACTGTTGTATTTAAACATTTTACTATAGGTTGTTTTTAGCAATATTGTTCCGTACCTTCCGAACTAGTGGATACTGTATCTCGAGAGGTAGCTGTTCATCAGTGCCGATAATATCCTAATTACAATAAAATAAAAATTGTGGAGAAAGTGGCAGTTTTCCCTATTGGATTGAGGTATGTTAGAGACGGTTTGTTATTAGCATCAGTAGTACGTTGTCCAATAAATTATCTTATATGTTGGTGAGGTTATAGTCTACGTTATCAAGAAGGGATTCGGTGGGGTCATAGTTTAGTGATTTAAGGTAATTGAACATAGTAAATAGTTTGACCATTGATAATATGATAAGAAGAAGAATGATTTTTGTAAATTTTGATATGTTAAAATGTATAAAACGCGACAAGAATAATCATCAAGTAAGTGGTTTATCTTCAAAACCGATATACAGATACCAACCAAAATGTATATGGGGCCATTTCGGAAGTAGTTATAATAAAAAAATAAGCAAACGGTTTAGATTTAGTAAAGATATCGCGTGACATACACACTAATAAAAATAAATCGAATCGAGAACCTTCTTATTTTTTGCAGTCGATTATAATGTATGACTGTTCATTGTGTGTCTATGATTTTATGAGTGTCCACGTTTCTTGCTGGTTCATAAGTGCTTGTTTGAGATTAAAAATACCTTGAGATTGAACTTAAAAACCAAAGGAGGTTTGTAAGTATATATTTCTCGTGTAGGACTGTAGGTACATATATTATGCGGATAACTTTGTCTTTTATGAAACAATTTTATATATTTATGCAAGAATGGTCTGCTTAATTACTGATCTAAATGTGATTGGCCATACCATAGACGCTGAAGATGTCAAAATGTTAATTATTTTCATATTTCAGATGAATAAATAACGTGTATTTAACAATCTTAGATCCTGTTATCACTGGTTTGCAATCGTATTGGCCAAAAATAACAAAATAACGACTATCAACACAAAAAACACTAAACCGACCAAATGACAATGCAAAAATGATAAAAAACCTAGCGATAAATCCTTAATCTCCGTTTCAATTATACGAGGTTTTATCAATCCCATTGTTTTAAGCTGTGGCTAATTTAAAAAAGACCAACACTGGAAATAAATCGCTCCAACTCGTTGTCATGGCAACAAAACACGGGGATAACAAGTTTAATAATTCAGTGTGTCAAAATCGTAATTCAATTACTTCAGAATTGTTAATTTTTGACAGTTTTTTTTATCCCGTCATGGGATATGACGCCACACTTTACCAATAATCCCCAGTAAAACAGTGGAAACTTCACTAAGGCTTCGATGGAGTTTAGGAGCGAACACAAAAGTAACGTTTTTTAATTTTATCATTTACTTATCCTCGCACATGTTCACGTTAACTATCCACTATAGTTACACATTAAACTTTGGGGAAACACAATAACTACCAACCAATAACAACCAATAACAATAACAATAACAAAATCAAAATCGGTTAAAAAAGAAGGAAGTTATAAGCATTTTAATTTTATGCTAGTTATTAGAACTTAGGTACTATAGCGCCAAATCGTGCATGCGCCGCAAATTTTATACTTACTGACATGCGTTTTTCGGGAAAGGGACAGAGCATCCCCATTCAATCCCCTCCGAAAACTTTAAAAGCTTAATAAATCTTAGATCTCTAAGACTCGATTTAAATTATTTTGTCAGCCTCAGTATTCTTTTTAATAAATCAAAAACCAGTCAACTATCCTATAGAAATAGTAGACGTGGGCCCAGGGTAGGTACCTAATTTAATTTTAGAACTGTACGCGTGTATTTACGTGTGTGTTTGTTTTATTCGCAATCCAAAATCTGTGCATAACTTTATATTTGTAGTTGAAGTTAACCCGTGACAAGGGTGTTGTCAGTTACACACAGATCTCCCGGTGTTGCCAGTGGCTTTGATCGATATAATATTATAACATTTTATGCCATGTACAGATGTTTCTAATGTTGGTTTTAAGTTGTGCCAACATAATGGTACGAGATTTTGACATAGATTGATAGGTCTACAAACATACTAGGTTTATGATATTTCAAAGTAAGTGTGCATAATGTATTCGGTAATGTTCTTAGGTGCGTAATGATGTGCAGACAGATATATAGGCAGAGCCATAGAGCTGTTATTTTTTGGCAGTAAACGCATAACGGCATTAATACTACACTGTGTATAAATGTAGTTAAAAAGCAAAAATAAAATTACCTAATTGTTTTTTTTTTATGAATCTTTCAGTAGCAGCTGGGAGTTGTATTGTTCCCAGTAAATGGTAATAGGCTCTCCCACTGTTACTTGGGTCCTAAACATACTGTGTGTTTACATTAGATAATACACCTCTGCCTAACTCGTCGGTAAACAGACGTGATGGTATGAAATATTGTCATACGTGTGAAGTTGAGCAGTTAAATAAAAAAGAAACATATAGTTTTAATATGTATCATTTTTTCAACGTTGTTTAGGTGCGTACATTTCGAAAATAGAATATGGCATAGCCATGCTAGTGTTATGCCAGTTATAAAATTCTCAGTTTGCAAGTATTCAAATGGAACCGGCCGCGACACGCCAGCACGCTATTTTACCAGGAAATTTTAATTACGCTTCTATTTTTGAAATTCGAATACGCTTATTTATTGTTTTATGTTATTTTTTTGTTTTAGATTGCGATCACGAAATTGCGTTTTGTTTTTAGCAGCATCATGTGATAAATTGGAAGCTATGAAAACCTAAACTTTTTCTAATGATTATTATACTAACTGCATGACAGGTTCAATTTATAGTCGAAAAGTCTATGATTTATATTGAAGTAGATAAGTTTTACAATGGAAATTGCAAAAAAATGCAAAAAATCTCATTCGGAAAGTCTGAAATCAAAGTTCTTTTTCTTTATCCAGGCTAGCACGCTCTATCTTTGGCCGCATCTTTGTGGACAGCAGGACTGCGGTTGAACGCAAACGTTTCACGATTTAGTCTTTTTGTTGCTGAATTCAGTTTTTATTCCTTTTTGTAGATTATCTCTATTTCTTTACGAAACGAGAGAGGCTGATATTTAGGGTAGGTACCTGGGTACTCTGTGATTTTACATAAACAAATTTTGGAATTTAAATCTCTCCCGGGTGGGATTCTGCGTCACAGAGATGTACTTTTTACTTTTTACTTCCATCAAAATTAAGCTCGCGAGGCTAGCTAGTGTGATTAAGTTTTTCCATTCTGCGATTCTTCTTTGATGAGTTATTTTCAGGCGCACGACGCGAATGGAATTTCAAATTTAAAAGTTTCCTTGTCATCGCCGCGCTGCATTCGCTGAAATTCAGGAACTGATGCAATTTTTAAGAGCGCCGCCATTTTACTGAAATACATCTCTCGCCCTACTTTTCGCGGTCTTTTTAGGTTCCATATTTAAACGTTGAATTAGTACCGAGCTATGGGTTGGTGTTTTTTTATGACCAACGAGGTGGAACGTGAATTAGTTTAATTTTAAAAGAAAACAATAGCGGTTGGCCGTTTGCCAAAGCTCTCGGCATGAATTCATAAAATTGAAATTTCGCGAACAATTTGCACCGTCAATTGTTATATGGTTAGTCGGGGGTGTAAATATGAATTTTAAATTGCGGTGTGATGAATTTTGGGACCTAAAATATTACGCTCAAATATCTGAGTATATTTGAGTACATTTTTACAGTTGAAAAATATATTAGCTAGCTAGGAGAACAGTTTACTTCACCCACTAACTAGATTAAGAAACGATGTATGCCTGTGCTAATATTATCTTAACATGTAATCTGGTCCTAGTTTATCAATAAATAAATAAAAATAAATAAATATTTTTTTGCTTAAACAACCATCGCCAAGGTACAGGTCAATAGTAGGTATTATAATAACGTAGAACTGCCAGGTAAAATATTTTTAAACGTGATATCAAATAACATAATTATTACTTAATATGTTACGGTTTATGGATATATATTTGATTAAATGATTAAATGATGATGATGCTAGTTAAATGATATTTATTTATGTAAATAGATTAGTGGTATTATAACTTTATCATAATATGTGAATGTTACGGATGTTGTTATGAGCAATATCTGAATGGGCCTTTTGAAAAAAGAGCCGTAGTAGCTTTGAGTTGACCTATCCTGAATGACGGCACGCATACATCAGTCATCGTGAAGCTCAACCATTATTAAGGGAGCTCAATGACCCGTCGCACGACCATAACAGAGCAAGACATTTGATTAAGGCGCTGTGACTAGTCAAAATAGGCATCTTAAAACAGTTTTTTAGCAAAAAGTATACATTTTAACACAGCAATAAAAATATATGTTAATCTTGAACATATTTACGAGGGAACCTTTGTTTTCAAAACACGTTTTCGTTAAATTTTCTCGATAAAAAAAAATCATAAAATAACCATTAAAATTAAATTTCTAGCACTTGTAACTGTATTATTTATTAACAAATCTTGATCAAATTTATAACAGTGACGTAATATATAAAAATAAAGGGAACTGTTGTTTTTATTTTTTGATTGAAATACTATATTTTTAATAATTAATAAATATCATGATAAATAACTCGCACGAGTCGAACGAAACATCGCGGCATCGTGGCGTCTTTTTTCTTCTCTTTCATTTCTACGGTAAGCGACAGTGAGCGCTGAGGCGCGCTGCCTGATGGACCTATGTCACTTTGTTCCGCCCGCCGCTCAGAAATAATTTTATATCTGGTCGTTTTGAAAGCTATTTATTTTATTACAATAATAATAATAATATTCATTTTTATTCGATGAAACAAAAACTCATGATAGAAATTGTAAAGTAAGTACATACAAATAGATTATTTATAGATTCGTAAATTCGATATGTAAATCTGTAACTCGATTGGTCTAGCGGTATCGTGTATTGATCAGATATGCACTGATCTTGGGTTCAAACCCCGCAATAATTTTTCACTTTTTGTTGATTTTCTTATTTGTAGCATATAATTGCTTTTTTTTATTATTATTTACTTTTGTTATCTTCTTGTTTGAAATAAATTTTCAATAATTATTATTTAACTTCCTATTAATTCTCTTTTTTTATAAGCTTTTACTAAGTTTTTTTTAAATTTTCCTGAATCGTTTTTTTTGCATTCTATAGTAAAAAGAATCGTCTGGTGATCTATCCGTCAGTAGATGAACCATCGGAGAAAACTTTTCACGAGTATGCTTTTATATGGTGTTACAAAATATTGTAGGTAGTAACCAGTAATGCGAAAGGAGATCATTGTGAGTTGAATGAGGAATATCAACAATGTGCATCAGAATGTGCATTGTTGATATTACTCAATTTCTAAATGGCAATTATGACAAATGAAAATTTGTCACTGTCATATTTATATTAGAAAATTTGTCATTTTTACAATTTACCATTTTGATACTCGTATGCCAATTAAATTAATTAAATTTATATTACGGCCATTTTGAGAACTCGTCATATTGCACCGAAACCCAGTGCTAAGTGATACATACATACCTACTAAAGTTTATAATATTCAAATTATTTGCAGTCTTACAAAAGAGTGTAGAAATACGAAAAGGGGTCATTACAGTCATCACTCATCATTATGAACAACTTTTACTGTGGTGCCAATCAACAAACTATGGTCATTTAGTCTTTTTTTCTTTAAAAAAAAGAGGTCATTTAGTCGCGGGTGAATGAGCTTTTTCGGCAGATAATTTTTCGCGATTTTAGGGTTGGAGTTATAGTGAAAGTTGTTCATAATGACATTATTATGAACAACTTCGACGACGAAATGACCATAGTTTAGACTATAGCACAATGACGAATTTGTAAAGTGGCCACAATATAAATCGATAAAGTGGCAAATTTTCTAAATGCTAAATGCATTGTGGATATTCATAATTTTCTCAAAAAATCACATGATTTATTTATTTATTTATTTAATTAGAACGGTCATAGACCAATTACACTAATTAAATAGAATTGTAATTTCTTGATTAACTAAACAAATTTCAGAACTACTACATTAAGAGCTTCATTTGGCTTTTCATTCATAGAACGATGGTGTAATATACTAAATAATTCCAATAATCTAAAACATATCACAGATTCGCACCAAATTGAAGTCGATCATAGATCCTTCTCGCACAACTTCAAGGATACCGTCAATAGCCTCACCCATCCATCCTCAAACAAATCAATATCTGGGCACGAGTTCAGGAGATCGTTGAGTGCAGAGAGTGTGCGCGGTATTGGGGACTTTGCTCGGGTTAGAGTACGGCAAGTTGGCACTGCAAGCAGTTTATGTTTCCTGCCTCTTAGATAGTTATTAGGGGTAAAGAGTTGACACAGTTCATTAAACAAATCAGGTGAATCAATTTTTCCACGTAGGATTTTGCACACCGTGACAATTTGGTCACGGTTCCTTCTGGTTTCTAGGGAATTGTAATCGAGACAACCCAGGAGAAACTTGGTGGGGTAAAGATATGGGTATCCATAGACCCTCTTGTAAAGATATCTAAGATATCTAAGAATGACACTGGTATTTTGGAAGTCACGTGCGTTTCTGAGGACAAAACCTAGTCTAATATAGGACTCCTTGGCAACCGCGACCATGTGATCATGGAATGTTAACCCCCGGTCGAATGTAACATCCAAGTCCTTCATGGTCGACGATTTAGGTATAGTTTCGTTATTTAACTTATAATCGAAAACAACTGGGTGCCGCGCTCCGCTAAAGGTCATAGCATTATTTTCAGTTTGACGGTAGACAGTGACCCGTGCGCACGATTAACTACGCTCCTTGCACTGCTCGAGTCCCGACAAAGTTTCTCAAACTTTCGGATTATTTATAACATCAATGTTTACCTGTAAAAGGTGTGAATCCGAAGCCAATGACGGGGTAACGTGCACCGTGTGCGAGGCCCAGTTTGACTTTCCGTGCGCTGGAATTACAGAGGGAGGATGGAGAAAATTAGGGGACCGCAAACTTACTTGGAAGTGTAGTACGTGTAAAGCCCTGGCAATTAGCCCCCGCCCCGGTTCTTCCAAGACTACATCAGCGGATATGGACGGCGTACTATCTGAACTGAAGAGACTATCTACGCAACTGGAGTCATTACCGACAATAATGGAGAATTTGAAGGCGATAAACAATGAGTTATCTGAGCTCAAATCCCTTAAAGCCGAATTTTCAGATGTTAGTAGTAGTAGACTATTTAAGTCTTTTAACTTAGTAAATGTATTTTTGGAACCTACTAGAATTACGTCTACATCTGCAACTTGCATTGATAATGTTTTCTGCAACTGTGATTATTTAGAGGCAGCTATCATACATTGTTTATCATCTGATCACAGTGGACAAACCGTTACATTTAATACTCATAAACCTCCAAGTAAAATACAAATAAAATCGAGGCATATCACATCACATAAATTAGAAAATTTTAATAATTCCTTAATTAATAAATTATCTGTTCAAAGAAACCATTTTAATAACTGTGATAAACATTATTCGCATTTCTTTTCTATTGTGAAAAGCGAATTTGATACCTTTTTTAAAATAAAATCAAAGAAAATAAACTGTCAGTTTAAATTCAGTGACTGGGCAACTGCAGGTATTCGTAAAAGTAGGGAGCGTTTATTTGAATTGTACGGCTTAAAGCGTTATAACAAAAGTGAGAAATTTATTCAGTATGTGAGTACTTTCTCAAAAACTTTTAAAAAAGTATGTCAGATAGCAAAATCTCATTATATTAGTAATAAAATAAGGTGCGCCGATAATAAGGTCAAAACCACTTGGAAGATAATTAATGCTGAAAGCGGTAAATCGAAATTGCAGGGTAACAACAATTTCTCTGTGCAAACGACACATGGTCTCGTAAGCACAGATGCCGAAGTAGCCCAGGAATTTGAGAACTTCTTTGCAAATGTTCCCTTAAAAATTACAGCTTCATTAAATTCTTCCCCCGCACTTTCTGCGGCTTTGCTGAAACGGAATGTAGCTCCCTGTCCTGTAACGTTTAGATTCAAGCATGTTCGCCCCTTGTGTATTACAAAAGCCTTTAAAGAAATAAAAATGAAATTAACTGAAGACTTGTGGGGTTTATCGGTAAATGTTTGCAAAAGTATAATAAATACTATAGCACCACACCTAGCGATACTATTTAACAAGTGTGTCGACCAAGGAATATTCCCAGATTTAATGAAGCCCAGCAAAGTTATACCCTTGTTTAAATCTGGAGATTGTCAAGATCCTGGCAATTTTAGGCCGGTGTCTGTTCTGCCTGTGCTTAGCAAGGTGTTTGAAAGGATAATGCTCAACCAAATGCTATTGCATTTCAGTTTAAATAGACTTTTTCATGACCAGCAATACGGCTTCACAAAAGGGCGTAATACTACTGACGCGGGTATCAGGCTTATTAAACACATTTTCGATGCCTGGGAAGAGTCTCAGGACGCGATCGGTATATTCTGTGACCTCTCGAAAGCCTTTGACTGCGTAAGTCATGAAACTTTGCTGTCTAAATTAGAGCATTATGGTTTGAAGCATAAGTCTTTGAAACTTGTCAATTCATACTTGTGCGATAGGCAACAACAAGTCCAAATAAATGGGGTTAAATCGCCCGGCACGCAGGTGAAAATGGGCGTACCCCAGGGTTCTATTTTGGGTCCATTCTTGTTTTTAGTGTATATAAATGATTTACCATACGTGCTTGAGGATCAAGCGAAGATTGTGTTATTTGCAGATGATACTTCTTTAATTTTTAAACTAAACAGGCGTACACCTAATACTGACGATGTAAATAACGCACTTCTTAAGGTCCATGAGTGGTTCACAGTTAATAATTTAGTATTAAATGGGCAGAAAACTAAATGTATAAAGTTTGCTCTACCCAATGTAAAGTGTGTAGATTGTGACATCGTACTAAATAATGATAAGCTGGAATTTGTCGACCACACGGTTTTCCTAGGAATAAAGATAGATTCAAAGCTACAATGGGGGCCGCACATTAGGACTTTAGCAGGACGCCTGAGTTCGGCTGCTTATGCGGTTCGAAAAATCAGACTACTTACAGATGAAGCCACCGCAAGACTAGTTTACTTTAGCTACTTTCATAGCATTATGTCTTACGGAATATTGCTATGGGGCCGCGCTGCAGATATGGAATCTATTTTTATACTGCAGAAAAGAGCTGTTAGGGCCATTTACAACCTACGTAGTCGCGATTCACTCAGAGAACTCTTCAAAGAAATAAATATATTGACAGTACCTTCTCAGTACATCTATGAGAATATTATGTACGTAAGAAAAAATCTACACTTTTATTCAAAAAAATGTGAACTGCATAGTTATAATACGAGACATAAATCAAAACTAATGCAGCCGCAGTTTCGTCTCGCTAAAGTCCATACTTCTTTTATGGGATACTGTGTAAGATTTTATAATAAAATTCCGGAATTCATTTTAAAATTCCCAGAAAACAAATTCAAAAAAATTATTAAGTTTACTCTGTGCAGGCAAGCTTACTATAAATTGGAAGATTATCTTTTAGATAAAAATATTTGGCAAATTGCTGGTCCAGCTCCACAGGATGATGTCATGGATAATTTTAATGTAGACTATACAATTTGACATACCCAATTGGCAATATTATATTTGATGACATTATATTAATATTTATTTTCTATTACCATTTGTCAGCATAATTATTTAACATATTGATTGAACTAGTATGGTATAATTTCCTAATTACTATACCTACTGTAAAGTGTGGGGATCGTGCAGATATTGATGTAACAATTGTGTTAGTATATTTATCTATAAGAATATTGTGCCCACGGTCTGAGCTTGTCATGCTCACTTAAATGTCCTGCTGATGGTGGCGTTGTGTGTCGGGTCGTTTTATTCCCTACAATATGGTTGAGTCGAACCGCGCCGATACACACGTCATGCTCGTGAACGGGTGCTGTCTGTCGGGACTGGTCAGCTCTTACTTGCTGTGGCAATCCCTTTCTTTCTATATAATTACTAAATATAACGCCTACTTATACTGAATAAATCATCATACACATCAAACTGCATAATTGTCAAACTATTTAAAACAAAGTTGTAAAGATTAATATTGTAATCATGTTTAAAAGAGTATCTATGGAGTTTCTTGCCGGCTCTTCTCCATAAGACCCACTTTTTGGAACCGTGCAATTAGTTTGACTTTTCAAAAGTACCTTTTTAATGGTCTAATTGAAATAAATAATTTTGACTTTTGACTTTTGACTTTTTTAGATCTTCTGTGGCAGACATGAAGCATTCCATCGAATTTGTTCACAGCTCAGTGAGAGACCTTACAGAGAAAGTATCCTGCTTGGAGCAGGATATTGTAAGCCTGAAAAAGACCAAAGATGACATTTCCATTTTGCATGAGCGCTGTAGGAACTTGGAGCTTCAGTGTCGTGAAAATGAACAGAGGGCCAGGATGAATAACATTGAGATTAAGGGTGTACCTGTATCAAACACCGAAAACTTACTCAATATCCTAGCCAAGATCGGCGACAAAATCAAATGCCCTATAGCTAAGGAACAAATAAATTATATAGCCAGAATTCCCATGCGAAGTAATAACCAGAATAAAACAATAATATGTTCAGTGCATAATAGTTATCTTAAAAATGACTTCATCGCTGCGGCTAGAAACTATAAGAAATTAAATGCCGGAGACTTGGGACTTCAAGGTGATAGCAAAATTTATATTAACGACCACCTGACGTTGGATAACAAATCTTTACTAAATAAAACCAAGATCTTAGCTAAAGAACACGGCTATGAGTACGTTTGGGTTAGAGGTTGTAAAATTTTTATACGCAAAAACCAAGCGTCACCAAAACTTCACATCAAGACTGATCAAGACTTAAAAAAGTATTTTTAAATATTAATACAAGTCGACTTCCTAACATTCTTTGTTTTGTTGCTGGGTCATTACGGTTGAGAAACACAGGTACCCATTTTTTCTATGCATTCCATTCTCACCTGCCTTTTGTTTGTGTCGTGTATTCATTAGACACTTTTTGCTGCGATTTTAATCATTATATCTGCAGTACTAAAGATGTAATCTGCTTACACATATTGACTTTTATTTTAACTTACTTCATAAAATACATTTATTATGCGTTGAATGTAAACTGCGACGCTTATTCATTACAATTAGTTTTGCAATACGTAGCGAATGTTTTACACTATATATTTGAGCCGACATTTATCAACTATATTACTTGTTTTAGGGCTGATGTGGGTGTACCTTTTATCTTTCTATTCGTATTTCTAAAGTTAATTAGTTATTATAATGGTACCTCTTAGCATTTACTATCAAAATGTTCGGGGGCTACGGACAAAAACATGTGTTTTTTATAGGAATGTGTGTATTAATTGTTTTGATGTTATATGCTTGACGGAAACTTGGCTTATTGACGGAATAGCAGATAGTGAACTTTTTGATGATCGATATTTTGTTTGGAGACGGGATCGAAATTACCGGTATACATCTCAATCTATGGGTGGGGGCGTTTTGATAGCTGTACGGCGTGAACTTGTCGCCGATGTTCGCAATGAATGGTGTTCGTCTGCCGAAGATATTTGGGTAACCCTTACTTTGCATAATTCGAAGCCCAGAGTAACTTATAAAATGCACGTATGTGTTGTTTACATTTGTAATCAACAATCAGGAAACTCTCTGATGTGTCAATTGAATAATTTTTCTTTGAATTTGACCGATATCTTTCTGAAACATCCTGCAGACAAGTTCATAGTTCTGGGTGACTTTAATCAACCGAATATAGACTGGCGTGTTACGGGTGACGGTGATAGCTTGTATCCCTGTAATTTACATGGCCCTATCCAGACAAGTTTCTGCGATAGCCTCACTGCTTGTAATCTGCTGCAGTACAATTATCATGCTAATGCTAACAACAGGATACTCGACCTCGTATTTTCTAATAGTGACGTTACTGTTAAGTGCAGTCAATATCCCTTAGTGGAGGAAGACCAACACCATAGGGCACTATGTGTATCTGCTGACTTTGTTCAACTTCATCAACTGCATTCATGCCCACGAGTTAAACGCTTATATGCGCATGCGAATTACGATGCTATCATCGATGGAATGAACAGGGTTGAATGGTCGATGGAGCTAAACAGTAGGCCATTTGAAGACTCGGTAAAGTTCTTCTACGACACTATCAACATGCTTCAAAACACCTTCATACCAACTAAAACAGTTACCCCACAGAGAAAATATCCACCCTGGTTTAAAAGCCCACTCATAAAAATTATAAAAGAAAAAGCCAAATACCATTCGAAATTTAAGAAGTATGGCAATCTCTCTGATCGCCACTCCTTTGCTACATTGCGAGACCGTGCCAAGGTCCTGGAGAAAGAGATGTTTGATAGATATATCTCAAACATTGAATCGGCCATCTCTATTAATCCTAAGGCTTTTTGGCAATACGTAAAATTAAAACAACAAACTAATTCTTATCCGTCTGTTCTGAAATTTGGTGCAAGTTCGTTCAATAATGGTGAGGATATTTGCAATATGTTTGCGGATTATTTCCACACTAACTTCCAGGAACAAAACCATAGCGATAATTATTCGTCTTCACTAGTTCCTAGCGTTGTTACTACCGATAGCAGAGCTGACATCTGCTCTGTGGTGGTACATGAAGAGGAAGTATTTAGGTTATTGAGACAAGTAGACCTAAAAAAATCTGCAGGCCCGGACGACTTACCACCAGTCTTTATATTTAATTGTGCCAAGTGTATATCAGTTCCACTAACTATTTTATTTAAACGTTCATTTAAATTAGGGGTTGTCCCCACAATTTGGAAGTCAGCGTATATAACACCGATTTATAAAAAAGGTACCAAAGACTGCGTTGAGAACTACAGACCGATATCCAAACTTTGCGTGTTTGCGAAAATTATGGAGAAAATCGTACACAAACAGCTTTCTTCTTCACTTAAATTAAGTTTTTCTGAAAACCAGCATGGATTTCTGAAAGGTCGCTCCACGACATCTAATCTCGTAGTTTGCAGTGATTACCTTGCAGAATATATGTCCATGCGGGAGCAAGTCGATGTTATATACACTGACTTCAGCAAGTGTTTTGATCGAATAGACCATGTTTTACTCTTACGTAAACTTCAGTTAATTGGTGTTAGGGGCGACTTATACAGATGGTTCTCATCATACGTGCAAAATAGATGTCAGACTGTCGTCCTCAATGGCTATACGTCTAGAGCGGTGTTGATTCCTTCGGGAGTTCCGCAAGGATCCTTGTTAGGACCCTTATTATTTAACGTTTACATCAATGACATCGCCACATGTTTTCAAAGCTCCAAAATCATATTATACGCTGATGACATGAAGGTTTTGGGACGAGTTGCAACCACAGAGGACGCTAGGTGTCTGCAGGATGATCTAGGCCGATTTGAAAACTACTGTGTCGCTAATAGGTTAGACTTAAATGTTTCCAAATGTTATGTGTGTACATTTACGCGTAAACCAAGCTCTATTAATTACGATTACAAGCTGTCTGGTACCTCTATAGCTAGGGTCAGTGTCATCAAGGATCTTGGAGTTACATTTGATTCTAAGCTTCTTTTTGACGTGCACATTGACAATGTGATTAAAAAGGCTTCTAAAGCATTAGGCTTTATATTTAGAATTTCCTGCGATTTCAGAAACATTAAAACAATGAAAGTTCTGTACTGTGCGTTTGTCCGTAGCCATCTTGAATATGCTTCACAAATTTGGAATCCAAATTATAATGTGTATATAGATCGCCTTGAAGGTATTCAAAAGAAATTTCTAAGGTACATTCAGTTTCGCTCTAATACATACTTGCCTAATTACAAAAGTCGATGTAGAAAATTTCATGTTCTTCCGCTATATGAAAGAAGAAAAATTGCAGATCTCTCTTTCTTATTTAATATTATGAATGGATCTATTGATGTCCCTGAACTGGTAAGCAAGATTGGGCTCCGTGTCCCATCCGCATTTCTACGTAGATCACATCTCTTACATATACCCGTGGTCAGGACTACCTATAGACAGAATTCATACCTCGTTAGAGTATGTCGTTTATTTAACACGGAGTGTCGGGAAGTCGAGCTTGACTTATTTACAACTAGCACTTCTCAGTTGAAAAAGATATCTTGTAAAAACTTCTTTGATGCATAGTCCCTTTTATCTATCGCATATATATTATATCCGTATCATATATTATTATTATAACTACTATCCTTTGATTATTAAACCTCGATCTCTAAATTCTGTTTACAAGCAAATCAATTCTTAATGCATGTTAATTAAGTAAATAGGTGAAAACTTGTAATTGGCCATCTTCTGCTTTATTTAACTGTTTACTTGACTGTACTAGCTGTAAGTTTTCCTAAAATATTAAAATAAAAATAAAATAAAAATAAAATTACACTTAGTGGGGTTGAATTCAAGTTTGTTATCAACGCTCCATTTATACACCGCCTCGATGTCGCGCTGGAGTGCCAAGAAGTCCTCCTCGTTTTTAATTGCTGCGTACAGCTTTAGGTCATCTGCAAATAGTAAGCATCGTGCGTGGCTGACTACTGTAGGAATGTCATTGATCATAATAATGAATAGTAGAGGCCCAAGAATGGAACCCTGACTTACCCCGGAACGCGTGTGATAGGGTCTAGATTTAAAGATACCCAATTTGACAAATTGCTGACGGTCTCGTAGATAATCCGTGATCAGATTGAGAAGTCCAGGGGCAAAACCTATAGCACAGAGTTTCGCCAGCAAAATGTCATTATTGACTCTATCAAACGCCTTCCGGAAATCGAAGTAGAGGACGTCAACTTGTAGCCTGTGATCTAGCTGGGTGGAAATGAAGTCAACAAGAGTTATGAGGTTAGTGTTCACAGATCTCTTGGACCTAAAGCCGTGCTGCTCGTTACATAAGTAGGCGCTAATTTGATCGTTGATATGCTTATGCAAAATGCTCTCGAAGACCTTCGCAGGAGATGAGAGAATCGCGATGGGTCGGTATTCTTCGATATCAGTTTTTTTCGAGGATTTAGGTATAGGCGTGACTCTTGAAAGTTTCCATTGTGAGGGGTAATTGCCAGTGCTTATAGCTAGATTAAGAATATGACAGAGAGGTTCCGAAATATACTCTTTTGACATTTTGAGGAGACCAGGGGGGATGTAGTCTGGACCTATAGAGCTATTTGCTTTTAACTTTTTTTGATATTTTAGCACTATGGAACTGCATGGTGTAGTACATCTGTCCACCCAGTTATATATCCATTGTATTTGTACACATCGCGTAATTACTGTGATTTAGAATTACTTTGTTGTTTTTTGTTTATAACAAAACAAAAAATGAAGAAATTTTTATTTCAGAGAAATCAATAACGATGTTCTATTCGTTGAACCGTCGACAGAATTTCAAGACAATAATACATACTCACCAGTTCATAGTCGAGGAGTCGTTGACGTAATGCATTTTATCAGCAGTTGCAGACTATATGTAGCCATAGTTCTTTATTCGATTGTTCTTCTCACAGCTGTCATTCATAGCAGAATAAAGGATTGGCTTGATCTCCGGATTCAATTTTAGATGCAATATGTGCAAAGACGATTTTATTGTGACAAGCAAAGATTTAGCAAGTACACACAATGTCAACGCTAACGTGGCTGCTGTTACAGGAATTACTTCTGCTGGTATTGGTTATTCGCAATTCGAAGAAATTACAGCATGTATGGACGTACCCAAATTCATCATCAGCAAAAAATCTATGACAACAGCAGCTATGCGTTCTTAAAACCTGCTACTGCTGCCACAGGACTCGTCAGATGTTGATTCCCATTTTTCATAAATGATGTCTTGATCAAATCAAATCAAATCGTTTATCTGGGATCTTGAGCATATGTGGTTTTCGTAAATGGGTATGTCGATACATGCTGTAATTTCTTAAAATTGCGAATAACCAATACCGGCAGAAGTAATTCCTGTAACGGCGGCCACGTTAGCGTCGTCATTGTGTGTACTTGCTAAATCTTCGCTTGTCACAATAAATATTATCGTCATAATTGTTGTCTTTGCACATACCTATTTTATTTTATATTAATTTGTAAATTATAAACTTTAGTAGGTATTTATGTATAACATACCACTGTGCTTAGGCACAAAATGACGAATTCTCAAAATGATCACAATATAAATTGAAATTTGCATTCGAATCTCAAAATGGTAAATTCAAAAATTACAACTTACTATACAGTAATTTTGAGTAATTCCTCATTCAACTCGCAATGATCTCGTTTCTTTACTAGTTACTAGTTCATCGTATGGTTTAGATGCAGAATGCCAAATTCTCAAAAAGGCATAGTTTTTTTTGGCATGTATGGTTTTGCGAAAAGGTTAGACGAGAAAAAATATTTTTTAGCGATTTTAGGGCAGGCGCCATAGTAAAGATGTTCATAGTGGTGAGTACAATGACCTCCTTTGGTATAACTACAGTCTTTTGTAACATCCTGTATCTGTATTATTTTTCTTCAGAATAAACCATCAAGTTTGGTGACTGTTTTTTATACTACTCTGAAGAAAAATATATACGGGAATAAAAATGTCTGTTTATATTAATTTTTCGCAATTTTGACAATTGCCGTTTTGAGAATAGGCCATTTCTAGAATTGACCATTCTACGCCCAAGCCATTTTATTTATGAATTATTTATTATTCGTCTGATGAATCTGTTAAGTTTCTCTATATTCTTTTTTTTTAAATAACAATTATTAATTAATTATTTAAAAAATAAGAAAACAAGTGTGTACATTTTTAAAAATAAAAAAAACTCATAGTATCTATTGAGATTCGAACTCGTGGAAGCACGATTTCAAGCCGGACAGCGGCGCGCTAAGCCAAACGTGCACTTAACCAATGTTGCGAAATTATGTTTCTGTATTTAAAGAACGTCGCGCATGGTTGACGTTCGCCCGGTGCGCCCCGCAGTAGGCGGGACTACGCGTGCCCCACTTCATCTGCTTCACCCCCTCAAATACCTAAATGTTGACTATGCACAGCGCCTTAAACCATGTAAAATACTCAAGACTATCAGAAAATTTTTAATATAAATCTTATGTGTGTTTAAATTTGCCTACACTGTACTCGCATTTACATTTATTACAAAATAAAAAAATATTATGATGATTTAACTGATAAATTATAGATACGCATCATAATTTCGTAACAAGAACTTGCACTCATTGACAACTATTAGACATTGTAATTGAAAATAACGCTTAAAATTTAAAATTCAAATCCATCGGAACGCTGCATTCGAAATTTTAAATTCCGAATGGAACAGCGAATCATGTCCGATAGAAAAGAAAAAATGCGTTGCAAAAAAAACATCACTATTGAAACGGAAAACAAAAGGATTGGAGAATTCTTGCTGTGAATGGTAGTATCTATAAAAAGGCGCCAACAATGGTTAGCGACTGAAAAGAGATTTCCGAAATCAGAGCTATCGTGGAAACAATAAAGATTTTTTTCGCATTGACGTGGGGTTCGTCTGAGGTGAAAATGTCTATGGTAGGTTTTTTTCGTTAGGTAACGTTTGGTTATCTTCGAACTGTTTTCACGTGTCAGAGCGGCCATTTGCATTTATGTCGTTTTCTTAGTTTTGGCGCGTAAAAATGTGAGCTGTTTTTGGCTCGTTCAATTGGATCTCTATGATTTATTAAAATTAATATTTTCCATTTTGGTTGTAAAAACTGATAAGCTTTTATAGACTACTAGAGTTCCTGTGCGCAATTTCACCTGCGTATGTAATTTTCGTTTCTAAAATATAAGTAGTGTGCCAACTTTACGCATCATGGAGGTTTCATATCATAACATTTTGAAGCGGCCGTAGCCTAATGGCTAGGTTGTCGGACTTACAATCATGTGGTTGCCGGTTCGAAACCCACCCATTGCACTACCGACGTGAACCCACTCGTAACACAAGCATTTAGCTTAGCACGAGGGGTTAATAAGAATACTAGTAATGTGCAACCCACATTGCTAGTAAACTTTAAAAAGAAAAAACAAAAATATGGAAGAAAACAATTATCAAAGTGTCAATAGCGCATTCGCTGTGGCTGCTGGCGAAAGGCGGTTTTACTTTTTCTTAAAAGTTATTTTTGCAAGTAGGAAAGTTACCTTTTGTAACTAGGAAAGTGTTTAAAATGTGATTACTCTAGCCGCATGTCCAACAATCTAGATTAACTATTTTATTTTATTACTACTGCATATTTCACAATTAACTTTAAATAAAAAGCGAATCGACTCCATCAAGTACCTACTTGAAATAGTCAAAACAAAGGTACCTAAGCTTCTCTCTTTACTGTTAGCTGAATAAATTGTTTATTTCTTTCTAAGCGCGAACAACAATAAATATATATAACTACAGACGAACTGAAAATCCTCCTTTTTTGAATTCGTATAAAAATATTGTTTCGAGAAAAACATTACTAAACGGGAATAGACAAATTGTACGTCAGTACCCACTGACCCGGAACATTGGATTGCTCTTACCTGTTTTGTTTTTTCATCCAAATGCTGACGTGGTGTGTCAAGTATTTATGATAGGAATATAAAAAGTGAATCGTTTTTAGGGAAGCTTTTCCGCGGTTTTGTGTTGAGCACACCATCCTTTGCTGTCAAAATTAAAATAATAACTTTTCAGAGATAGGAAATCGACTCCTTCTGTTTTTGTTTCCTTAGGCTGATTTGTTGATATTCAAATAGGTTGACAGAGATTTTTATTTGCGACCACAAAATACGAATAATCATGTCGACTTCTGAATAAATATACAGAAATAACATTGAAAATTTCTCGAATATAAGTCAGTCTTGATAATCTTTGTAGTTCTGAAATCTATTACAAGAAATCGAATATTAAAGAAGGAGCAATTTTATTGCGATTTCGATTTTTCTATTCGATTGCAAAAGGTCTACTTTCCTTCATCAAAACAGGTACCTTCCTATTGATCTACAGTAAACAGGTTCATTACAAAGAAATATCATCTGCATTCTGACGGAATATTACATTACAGCCAACTAGATATCTGTCAAACGCATACATAAAATGACGGATGTTACTCAAGAGCACCTTCGCGAATGACATTTGTGCATCGACCAGCGCGTGCGCTCCCAAGCGGGCAATTGTGAAAACTGCGCAAGGGCAACTTGCATAAACGATTCATAATTGACGGATGAATCATACAAACATACAAAATAAACATACAGTCGAATTGAAAACCTCCTTTTTTAAAGTCGGTGAAAAAGGATTAAAAATAGTTGTTTTTAAATACGGCAAAAACATTACCCACATTTAATTTCAAGAAAAACCTAACTAAAAACTGAAGATCTCCAAAAGATTTCTTTAACCTCAAACAAACAAACAAGGCACGTAATTAGCTCCCTCATTGATTTTAATCAGTTCCTGTGTTTATTTTTGTCTACCTTACAAATAAACCATAACGTTTTTTCAGCCTTGTACATAATGAATTTGTTTGTTACAACAAAAAGACGGACAAATTATTCTGCCCATATGTGTCAAGTCCTTGCTTCCTAAAAGGGCGCGGGCGCACGTTGCGATGGTGCGCGCACGCTGCCGACGAATAGGGTTGACAGAACTGAATCTTGTCGATTTCATTATATGAAATTGTTTTTTTTAATAAAATAGGTATTATTTTTAACATAAATACGGGTAAGGTGTTTTTAATGTTCATATAAAAAAATATAATAATTCATTAATTAACTAAAAAAAATGTTACGTTTATATGGATATAGTTCCTTAAATCTGTGAATTTTATTGGATTCCGAGAACAATAAAAATGTCAGCTAATTCTCTATTTAGTTTACTAGTCATAAAAAATCGAACCTTTGAAAAATCTGCCTGTGTCAAAAATTATTGTGCCCTTTATTTTTAAATTTTCATATATTTACCTAGTTCTCGTGGCCCTACAGAATGCGCACGCGCCTTCCCTCGGCCCTACCGATCTGTATGCAACAGCTAACAAGTATCAAGGTTAACCACACAGCGCTTACGTACTCAGTTATCTAAGAATTAATTAGTTAATTGTTATTTTATTGTCGCAAGAACTATGTGAGTAAAAAATCTAATGAAGTGTGTTCTCTTATCTATTGGTACCTAACCCTTTTTCAAAGATGATGTTGATAAAGGTTTGAAATAAAGGATTGTAATATCACTTCTGAGTTCTGAGTCTTGGTCTAGTCCAATCTCTTATTTTTGACCCCTACGCAAAAAGTGGGGTGTATCTGTTTATCTGTGTATCTGTCCGTGGCATCGTAGTTCCCAAACGAATGGACCGATTCAGATTCAGTTTCGTTTTTTAAATTTTGTCCTTTTTTATTTTAAATTTAATGTTATTGTACCTCGGAGTTAACTGGTACATATTGATATACATAAGAATTTCTTATCAGTATCAAACAGGTAACTATAATACAGAAATAAAAATAAATTACACAGATCAAAATAATATCTATTAACAATAAATAGGTTAGATTATACAAACATGAGTTTGTTTCGTTTCTTTTTTATCGATTCTTGTGTAGGCTACCAATAGCCGACATTGCTCTTTATTATGCCACCCATCATCACTCAAGGTTAAGCACGCTATTATAATGTATTATATAAGAATTAATGGATTAATTATATTGTTATAGCTAGTGTTTATTGCAGCTATAATGTGGAGGTCAAGGAGGTTACCTGTTGCAGGAAAATATTGCGTTTAGACAATTAATATTCATAGTAATTGTTATATTGTAAACATACCTACTTACTGTGGGGTGATGGGTTGATGTAGATACTAAATGATGATCATCACTTTATATAAGTACCGATAAATTTTACTGGTATCTTTTTTTTTAAATGACGTTGCCTCACACTCGGTTTTTCTCCTGTATCGTGGGTGCGTTTACAAACACAATTTCTCACATACCCGGACCAACTACCTGTAGATCATACAAATATTTGCTCCGTGTGGGGATCGAACCCACAACACGTGGCGCAGAAACCGATCGCTCAACCGTTACGCCAATCGTGTCGTCAAATACGAGTATTTAAGTATCAATTAAAATACATATTAAGTATTTCGTACGATCTAATTGCGAGAGTATGGGGAGACGACTGCTGCCCCGCGTAACGTCACTAAGTTAATACAATGTAATTCTAATGCGTCAGCAGTATCTCTACAATACCATCACGCATACTTTCCCTCAGGGGTAAAGAAGAGGCGTACTTCTATACACCCTTAGTTTACGAGTATGTATAAATTAGATAGTATATATTAGTAGTATAGAGTATGTATATATTGTAATAGGGAGCGAACTTATTGCCATCGGGCACAACAATTTAATGACAACAGGCTCGCCCCCTATTACATGGAACCTAAATATAACAGTGAACTGTGAGTAACACCGCAGCCTTATCCCTCGGCGAATACAGTCGTAACAAGTCGTGATAAGTATTTTTTTTAATGGGATCGGAGGGCAAACGTGCAGACGGATCGCCTGATGGTAAGCGATTACCGCCGCCTATGGACACCCGTAACACCAGAGGAGTCACGAGTGCGTTGCCGACCTTTTAAAAGGGGTTGGGCCTCCGGTAACCTCACTCACTCGGCGAAACACAACGTATGCGTTGTTTAACGCCGGTTTTCTGTGAGGCCGTGGTATTACTCCGGTCGAGCCGGCCCATTCGTGCCGAAGCATGGCTCTCCCATGTAAAAGTATATCAGTCATCCTCCTCGTCCAGAGGAGTTGCTGATGCGCTGCCGACCCATAAGAACCCCTACGGACTGCAAACTACCAGAACTGCAGCAACCGAAGGGCTGCAACTAACTGGCTGTTACGCGCAAAAGTCGAAACACACACCAAGGTGCTTTACGACATACGTACGACGTACCTACGTACATAATTATATGACTCCGACGTAAGGGTGGTCGCTCCAAAAGGTCCGACCGAGCAAGTCAGATATTTTCTCACCTCTTATAAGATGCCTATCTGAGTGGCAGTGAGGAATAGAACCTATTCTGACGCGTTCCCTCATAGGGAAAAATAGGTATGTCAATTATTGTCATGGGAGTTTCGTGATTAGTCGTAGGCAGGTAAGTGTAGATTCATAATTAGTTTTAATTATTCCCTTAACATCATTATTTTAGCATATTCTCAGCTCGATAGAATCTTAATTAAAGATAATAACAGCAATTAGTTTTATAATGTATCTATTAATTTAACTCTCACGGGGATCGTCTGCGATTTTCTTGTAACCTTTAGCATTTGCTGTAAGAAGTTTGACCTAACCTAGGTGTCATGTCATTTTGAGTGTTCGTATCTTCGATGTTGGAAATATTTTCATGTATCAAATGGTCATATGTTGGCAAGCAGGTGTGGTGCAGCCGGTCATGGTCATGGCAGATCCCATGGGCATGACTTTTTTTTACACCACTAAGGTGGCAAACAAGCATACGGCGCGCCTGATGGTAAGCGATCAAGTCACCTATAAAACTAAAAAACTGAATCAAAATCGGTCCATTAGTTTGGGAGCTATCATGCAACAGAGAGACACACAGATGCACAATGTTAAACTTATAACACCTCTCTTTTTTGCGTCGAAGGTTAAAAAGATGGTGGAAACGCGCTCACTTAGCCAGCCAAATTTATTAGTTTTTTTTTTAAATTTAGCATACATAAATTACATAATTAATTATCATTTAGTATCTGATTCCACCAGCAACTAAAATAGACACTTTACAGTACTAAGCGGCGGTAGCCTAATGGCTAGGGTGTCGGACTTGCGATCATCTGGTTGCCGGTTCGAAACCCACCCATTGCACTACCAAGCGATTAGCTTAGCACGAGGGGTTAACAAGAATATTAGTACGTAATGTGCGACCCACATTGCTAGTAAGCTTTTAAACTGAGAAAAAAAAAACAAGTTATTTCAAGAAAGAACATCAGGTTGGTTCAAATATTATACGTTTATTATAGCTACACCCTAAACTGCCTACAGGATGTTCTTAGATTGAATGAGACATAATATCAAAATCGATTTTCCTTTTACCAACGTTGACGGTGACAATTTGATTCGAAGCAGTTGATTGGTTGATTTTATACGAAAAATTATATTCAGAATAATATTGTATCATAATTATTATATTACTTTGCAAATTGCTTGATGAGCTTTTCTTTTTTAATCTTTGCCCTCCCCTGAGAATTTCTTTTGTACTGTAATCATTCATTATAAATTATCAACCATTATTTAACATTCCACTGCTGGGCATGGGTCTTCTGTCAGAATTAGAAGGGTTAAGCTATAGTTTTGGATGTTGGGCCTAAAGCTGGTAGGCAGGCTTTACACGCCGTCGAGAACCGTATAATGTTTGATATAACTACCTGCGCACATTATTGGAACTTGAGACCTTGAATTGGCAGTCCAATGATCATATCACCATGCTAATACTGCTTAACTACTTATTAAAGAATGGAACCCTGTAACAATTGTTTTTCTATTGTATTTTTGCTAATTGTGATGTTTGTGGAGAGGCCTCAGACCAGGCAGGTGTTTTGGTTGATGTCTGGCGGTTTTGTTGCGTTGCAAACTTCACTTGCGCGATTCAGGATTTTTCCATCGTAGTTTGTATGTACCAGCGGTAGATGTCGCTACACGTCCAACAGTCGCATAGGTAAACATTAATATTTTACTATAGCTCCGGTCGACGGTCACACGGCAGCTGGGTCTGACTGACAACTAGAATATCATCCATACCTTGTGCGTCCATCGACAACAACTACCTAAATATTTTTATTGTCATTACGTCACACTTTATTCCTTGGCAGTTTAAAAATCATGAGATTTATAGTCTCCACGAGCATGTCATAAAAACGATTATTCAATAATTTTTCCTATAACTTCAATTGTCTAGTAATTGTCTAATTACAGTTAATTTTATTTGTTTCGTGGACAGAATGGCGTCTCAAACAACGTTAGTGCATAATTCTCGTTACTAATGATCTAGACATGCGCAGTTTGACACGAAACATACAATGTCGTGGAAATAATAGTATGGAATGAGGAAAGCCGGTCTTTTTTTTTGTCGGATGTTATTTGTAATCGGGAAAGTTAGTTTCTTTATGGTTCAAGGAAACCTTCACAACTTAGCCGGGAAAGGTGGTGAGAAAAGTGGCCTTACAGTCTGGAAAGAAAAGGTGGTTTTAAAAATGAAAGTAAGTCTTGTACTTATCTAGTCTACCAAAGACAAATAAAGAATATCTTATCTTATCTTATCTTACCACTTAGACGGTAGTCTAGAAGGTAAAGGTCTAAGGTCTAAGGTAGTGCACTCCAAGAAAATAGGGATAAGGGTAGAAAAATGATGAAGATGATTTGTAAATGTATCTTTAAAAATCTATTTCCAGAAAGAAATATCATCGGAATAAAACTAAATTGGAATTATATAATTGGAACTGCCTTATTAGTCTAGTGGTCACAAGTGCGACTGCTACGCTAGAGGTCCTGGCAATTATTATACTTAGCTAATCGAAAAGTAATTTATACTTATTCATGTACAAGATTATTAGGAATGTTAGTCCTTACCTAATATTAAAACGCGAAAGTTTGTGAGTACGGATGTGTGGATGTATGGATGTTCGTTACTCTTTCACGCCAGAACGGCTGAACGGATCTGAATGAAATTTGGCACAGAGATAGATTATAGTCTGAAATAACACATAGGCTAAATTCTGAAGTCCACGCAGACAAAGTTCTTTCTTTCTTTCTTTCTTTTCTTTTTTAAAAAACGTTGCCCCACACTAGGATTTTCTCCTGTATCGTGGGTGCGTTTACAAACACAAATTCTCACATACACAAACGCCCAGACCCGGAACAACTACCTGTAGATCATACAAATATTCGCTCCGTGTGGGGATCGAACCCACAACACGTGACGCAGAAGCCGATCGCTCAGCCGCTACGCCAAACGTGTCGTCAAAGTCGCGGGCAGAAGCTGGTATAGTATGATAAACAGCTATCCGATCCGAAACGTCGGGAATTAAATAATATCAATAGGTAGGTACAATCCATAAAAATTAGTTTTATTCCTATTTAGTCTAATGTTATTTTTACTAGTCAATATGTTTTAGTAAACACATAGGACATTACAGGTCTGTAACCTCAGTAGCTAAACCAGTTTGGACCAGATTGCAAAGGTCATGATTTATAATAGCTGGCAAATGGCACATTTTATATGGGTACGTTGAACTGAGGAATTAAATATAGTTTTCTAAATTAGTTATTGAATATTCAACAGGCTTTTGGAAATTTTAACGTTCATCGGGATTATGTCAAGATGGAGTTTTTTTTAATTTTTTTTATGGATTAAATCGGCAAACGAGCTGACGAGCCACCTGGTGGTAAGTAGTCATCGTCGCCCATGGACACCTGCAACACCGGAGAAGTTGCTGATGCGTTGCAGAACCTTAAGAGCCCCTAGGGATTACAGACTGCCAGAGCCGCAGCAACCGATGAGTCATATTGATTTGTTGGTTTTGTAGATAATTAAAATTATGATATGCTACTTGACTGATTATTTTTATATATATATATATTATAATCAACCCATTATACTGTCCCACTGCTGGGCACGGGTCTCCTCTCAGAATGAGAGGGATTAGGCTATAGTCCACCACGCTGGCCTAGTGCGGGTTAGCAGACTTCATACGCCATCGAGAAAATCTCTTAGGCATGCAGGTTTCCTCACGATGTGTTCCTTCACCGTTTAAGCGCGTGATAATTAACTGTTTAATACGTAATATTATTTTTATAGCATCATGGAAATGTTCCATAAATAGAGCCCATTAACAAAAACATAATAAAAATCGGTTTAAAAATAAGGAAATTATAAGCATTTTAGTTATATGCTAGGCAGAGAACGTACTATAGAGCTGATCGTACATCGATGTAGGCGACGACTCGATATAAGCAAAGAAAGAGCTGCACTAAACTAAACGAAATAAAGAAAACATTACTAGTCCAAAAACATAACCCTTTCACTGCAATACTTTTGAATATACTCGAAAATTCCCTAACATTTTAATTACAACTACGAAAACAAAACGAGATTTATAAAAATACTCATTAAGCTTAACACTTCATTAAATTAACAACCTTACAACTTAGCAGTTAAGGCGTAATTTCATTTGAAGTTCAATAAAGAACATTGAGGTTTATACGTGTGCTTCCGTATGCACCGTTCAATAAATTGATGTGCGATCTTCATAAGGCTGAAGGTTTGACGTGTGATGTGTATTGAGTTATAAGTACTCGTGTGATGCGGAAGTAAAAAATATAATATAATAGGCTCTATGAATTATTGTTTAGCTTATATTCAAGGTTTGTTAAAAGGTTAACTTTTTTATTAATGTTGCTAGCCGTAAAAGCGAAGAAAATTAGTGTTTTTTTATCACGATGCTATTATCTGCTCTAAGATTTGTATATATGTTTACTAGCGTCGGCGGTTTCGCTCGTGTGCCGAAGGGTTAATAATATTATTTTAATGACAAGGTCCTTCTTCGGGTTACAATCTATCTCCGTACCAATTTTTATCGAAATATGTTTAGCGGATTAGGCGTAATAAGGTAACAAATAAACAGGGTCAAAATGCAAACGCATTTAAGTAGTGCGGATATTTTTACCGATTTTGATTTTATTTTTGTCGTTTGGCTCTATTTATGGTCAACTTTTTAATGAGACCATTAAAAATATCAGTTAACTGGCCTATTGCCTATTAACGCCTTGTGAGCCAATAAGTACAGCTTATAACACGATTTAATACCGCCATTAATCCGAGGTTATATAACATGAGGATACGTTTACTAAACAAAGTAAACACTAATTAGCGATGCAATTAATCGTCCGTGACATATCGCTGTATGCGTGATCTGAGAACACGACCTTATGTAAAGCATCGATTACCGATCTTCATAAAACCATAATAAGATTTTAATCTTTCCGTGACATAGAAAAAAACGCACTTAGATTAAGTGAATCGACTTTCCGACTACCTTAACACATTAATAACATTTTTATGTAATAAGAAATAGGGTTCAATTTCCTGTAACGCTAAATGAGTTTCCATTACGCACTGACCGCTACATTTTTGCAATATCATCCCGACTTTATGGCCATCACTTAAAGTTGATTTTGGCTTACTCAAAGATTGCTTCAGGAACATCAGATAGGTGAGCTTCCGATGTGAGCTCGTTTATAACCATTATCTCATGAATGTTATGACGTTTGATAGCGATGACGTCATGAACGCATTCAATCTATTTTTGTGTGATGAAGGACTGACAAGGGTTGAAAAATTAATATTTTTTGGTAGCTGTCTTCGTAGAAGGTAGAAGTTAGATGGTACGATTATGTCGGACATTGGATGGCTTTGGCTTTGTTGGAAACATGAAAGAGGTACCTATTTAAAACCCTTAACATGGTAATGACTCTAGGCCCTTTCTTCTGAACGAGACAACATATTGTGTAAGTAACTATACAGACATCGATTGCGATTCGGGTTTAAAATTCGCCAAGACAAGGTAAAATTTTATTTCCTCGACAAGAATAAAGAATACCTAATAGGTAGGTATCCTATCGTCAATATCTAAGAGTAGCGACCCGCTGGCGGTTTCCCGCGCTGCTCTGTTCCTAAGAAGCGTAGTGTGATGTTATATAGCTTATAACCTTCCTCGATAAATGGACTATCCAACACAAAAAGAAGTCTAGAGTTTACCCCCTACAACCGCACAAACTCGCCAACTTTACCTCTTTATAATATTAGTATAGATACTCGTATCTTCAATAATCAATATGTTTTGTGTGAAAAGGCAAGATTAATAAAATAAGACTAGGTTGATATTTTTACTTATTTAAAATAGGTACTTCGGTACATAAAAAACCTCTCTTTTTTATGGAATAGGAGGGCAAACGAGCAGACGGATCGCCTGATGGTAAGCGATTACCGCTGCCCATGGATACCCGCAACACCATAGAGCTCACAAGTGCGTTGCCCGCCTTTTAAAAGGGGATTGGGACTCCGGTAACCTCACTCACAAACACAACGTAAGCATTGTTTGATGCCGGCTTTCTGTGAGGCCGTGGTATCACTCCGGTCGAGCCGGCCCATTCGTGCCGAAGCATGGCTCTCCCACGTAAATAAAATCCTTGATGAACGATGAATAAAGACATCAATAAAATCTAAATGTAATTACCTACGCGACCTTTTATAATTGACTCTTTCTCAATTAATTATTCTAATATTAATAAAACACTAAAAAACTCTCGATAACCTACAAACGACACCCGAACGCACCTATTCGCATGATTAATGACGAAAAAATCTAGTTTTATCAAAAACAGATGACAACCTAACAATAAGGTCATATGAAAATGACAGAAGATCAATGAAACCGCAGAGGTCGCTATAGGTGTGACCTTTGTCAGATGTAACGATCCTAATCAAATAAAACTAGACATTATTTTATTTTGATGCACTATCAAAAAGTAATCAAACAGGCAATTTGGATTCTTTTGTGATGATAAAAATGTTTGTTTTTATATATCAACTAGCTTCTGCCCGCAACATCGCCTGCGTAGTCCGACCTGGATAAAAACTAGCTTATGTATATTCCAGACTATAATCATCTCTGTGCCAAATTTCACCCAGATCCGGACAGTCGTTCTAGCGTGATTGAGTTACAAACATCCATTCATTCAAACTTTTGCATTTAGAGTAAAATGCCAGGTGTTACAAAGGATAGACACAACAACAACACAAATTACATGCATCTTATTTGTTATTTAATTTTAAATTAAAATGTTTTCTATTGTACTCTAATGTATAAAGTCACTTAAAAATAAGCTCGCAGTTTCACTCACGTATCAAGATGAAACATGCACCAGATTTTAAGTGAGACCTCCAGCAATATATCGGTGAAAACTGCACTCAATTCCATGCAGTAGTTTTTGCATGTTTTGCGCACAAATATGCAGACAGACAAAAAATCTAAAAATTGTTATTTTGGCTTTTGTTGCTCTAATATTATTTTTTCTTTAATATCTTTAATGTACAGACATCGGCCTGTGACAATTTTAGTAGAGGTATAGATATATATATATATGTATATATAGAAGAAGATGTATGCCATGGGAAGGGCGTTACTAGATGTAAGCACAGATATTTAGTCATAAACTTCAGACAAAGATGTTCACTGAATGGAGTATTTAGCTGTATATCTAAGTGTTCTAAAAGTTAAGATTCCCTTTGTTTACTGAAATGTTTTAAATAAATAATAGATAAATAAATAGTTCAAGCAAAACCAAGGTTCCATGGCCCCCAATCTTAGGGCAGGGGAAGGCAAGCGCAGTTTTTAGTCAGTAGGTACAAGTCACACCCAAGACATACCCTGCCATGTCCCCTGGCGGCGGATGAATCATTAGGATTTTCCGCACTGTCCATGCGTTGCTCAAATTATTACATAACTTTCGGTTAAGTTTACTTAGTAGTCAATTAATATTTATTTTTAATGTTATTTTATTCTTCACTAGCTTTTGCCAGCGACTTCGTCCGCGTGAAATAGTTACTTTGTTCCCTAGTTCTTCGCCCGCGGTTTCACCTGCGTTGCCCCGTTCCTAAGGGTTGTAGCGTGATGTTTTATAGCTTGAAACCTTTCTCATGAATCACTCATTTTCCCAACATTTCCCTTCACTGCTCTGCTCCTATTGATCGTAGCGTGATGAAAAGTATACTATAACCTGCCCAGGAGTATGAAGAACAATTGTACCAAGTTTCGTTGAAATCCGTCGAGTGGTTTTTGTTTCTATAACGAACATACAGACAGACAGACAGACAGACAAAAATTTTACTGATTGCATTTTTGGCGTCAGTATCGATCACTAATCACCCGCTGATAGTTATTTTGGAAATATATTTCATGTACAGAATTGACTCTCTACAGATTTATTATAAGTATAGATATATGATCGCCAAATATCACATCCTCGAGTATCCATGTTTCACCAGTCAACCTGTATATAGCCTAAGACCTCATTCCAAGACGATTACCGAGCATTCAGCTCATAACAATAATCTATAATATACAAATTGAAGCTCAATTTATATGCAGATTGTATGGCGACAGCTGTATTCGTGTTAAGGTTACCAGCTCGTCTTCAAACACCGGTTGACCGCCATCTTAACCGTGCATTTCATTAACTTGCTTACAGAAATATGCATTTAAGTTATTATATAATATACTCGACTGGCGAAGTCTAAATTGCCCATAGATAAATAAATCGATATTCAAAAATATTTTAAGGAAATCTTGTTAATATTTGGATTCGGTTATCGTTAATCTGGCTTCCTACACGTCCAAAATATTTCACTAGAAATAAATGTTAGGGTGTACCTAATACTTGATATTTTTACGATTTTTCGACCGGTTTTACACGTTTAACGGCTGAAACAACAATGATTCAGCCGTTACAGCACGCAGCGCATTTTAGATCAAATTTGAAGTAAAGTAATACTATCTCGTGCTATGCTAACCACTGGCTAGATGGTCGGATGACCTGAAAAAGGGAGCTATGTCTGGATGTAGGTATAGTTAGGAATTCGGTAACGGAAGACGCCTATGAATTTCGATAGACTGATTAATTGAGAGAGATCTTATACAATTACGGGTATATATAGGTATATATTCCCTTGATAAGCCCTGGAACTTCGTGATTAATTTAAACTAGTTATTTTGAGACCATGGAATAAACCCGTTACTATAAAATTGTCTGGCTGATATTTGTAAAGTTAGGGTAATGTAACATATCAAAATTATGTATATTTTGATCACATAATCACACTGGGTGAAGATAAAAACATTAAATAATATGGTAATAAAAAAGAATGTTCTGTAATATGTTATTTTCTTTCTTTAGTGTTCTAAAGGACATCACTTCAACAAAACGTCGACATTGACCACAAAAGTACAAAGAAACAAAGTTAGCTAACAGTTCTACTCTTACAAACTTTGAACTAGAAACCCAAACATACACAAATTCATACTAATTGACATATAAGAACAAACCAGGTGTTAACAGCCGGAAAAATATGCAAATATTTTTTTGTTTGGCAACAAAGCTTGGCCTTCACAAATTATGACATAATACGTTTGACAGATTGTCAATGTCATCCGCTAAGGCCGTACATTGTCTAATTAGATGTTCACATAATAAATACGTACATATTAAATATGGCATTTGTATCGCCTGTTATTGTAAATACAAGGATTTTAAACAAAGTATTTTGTTTATTCATAGTTATCTTGTTTTGTTAAGGAATGTTGCAAGTTATTTTAAGATCTCTCCGTAGTAAATAAAGTATACTCTTAATAAAAAAAAACATATTCATAATTGTCCTGAAATCAGAATTAGCTGTAATTCTCTCTATGAATTGATATTTTTTAACTGCCTCATTAGCCTAGTGGTCCTAAGAGCGGCCCTCGGTTAGATTCCCAGATCGAGCAAAGTGTTATTGGGTTTTTGAATGAAATTTTCAATAGCAGCTCGGAGGTTTTCGGAATTCGTGCCCGGATAATGGCAATAGGCTCGCAGGGGACCGAAATATACCGGCGAACTGTGGGTGTACTTTAGTACGCCTCTGCCTAATCTTTCGGGGAATACAGGCGTGGTGTTGTGTTATAACTGCTTCATTAGCCTGGCAGTAGCTAAGCGCGACTGCTACACTCTAGTGTAGGTAATTGCCAGGTCGAGCGTTATTGGGGTTTTCAATGAAATTCTCAGTAACAGTTCAGAGTTTGGATTTGTGCCACGTTGATGGTAGTAGGCTCGTAGCCCAATAACATAGGAAAATTGTGGAAGTAGTGCAGTTATTACACTAGTTCACTAATACACGAGGCCTTAGTGATGTGACTCCTAGATAAATCTTATAAAATACTCACAATAATATTATCCCAACTGACATCTGTCAAGTCAAGCTGTCAACTAATGGTATCTGTGAGACGGTGTCAATCTAACAAATATTATTTATTGAATATCAAATAATGTAGTAACTTTAATATTTTTTACAGCAGAAAAATAACAAAAAATCCTGAGAACAGCAACGAAGACGATTTGACATCTTCGAGCTACAGATAGACCTATATTTTAACCTTGTAGATCGATCGATTAGAGTTTTTAACACTTAACCATCAGCACCATCAACGTAGCTACACATAACCACGAGTATCTCAACGTACTTAATGATTACAAGCAAGTTATAATTTTTGGTTTCAACACTGATTCAGGATAATTGGTATAAGTAAAAACTGTGGATGATGTGTTTTACGATGGAACAAAAACACTTCGATTTGAATATCGATTAAAATCGACTATTTATAATCTATGTTTTTTTTATGGGATAGGGGGACAAACGAGCAATCGGATCGCCTGATGGTAAGCGATTACCGCTGCCCATGGACACCTGCAACACCAGAGGAGTCACAAGTGCGTTTCCTGCCTTTTAAAAGGGGATTGGGCCTCCAGTAATCTCACTCACTCGGCGAAACACAACGTAAGAGTTGTTTGACACCGGTTTTCTGTGAGGCCGTGGTATCACTCCGATCGAGCCGGCCCATTCGTGCCGAAGCATGCCTCTCCCACGTTGGTATGCAGTTTCTTGCCGGCTCTTCTCCATAAGACCCACTTTTGACACACAGTTTAGACTTTTCAAAAGTATCTAGTTACCTATTTAATCTGTCTGATTGATATAAAACATTTTGAAGTTGACTATTTCATCATCGTCCTCCGAGCCCTTTCCCATCTATTTTGGGGTCGGCTTACAGTCTCACTAGATACGGCTGAAAATCAATATTTTCCACGAGCCGACTGCCATCGGACCTCCAAAACTTCCAACGTCGAATTTCGATATCCGGAGGGTAGACTGGTTGGCAGGCCTCTTTGGGCTTCTGACTACTTCTAACAATTGTCATTGATGTTCGTATGAAAACATGGCTTTATATGCTCTCCGAGGCATGGAGGGGTCTCGGTGTGTTAAGAATGGTCACCCATCTAAAGACTGAGGAGTGTCGAGGATTTTACCTGACCTTGGAATCGAACCAAAGTGTCATTAGCACCCGCATTGCACTTATGATAATGTATTAATTTGCTATAGAACATACCATCACGACTGTCTAAAGAAATAGTATTTTTGTTTTGGTGGCTTAATAATTTTGAAATGTTATCAATCAAATAACTTACTAGGTACATAGACATACTGTGAAAACAATATTCTCATTCTACGCCAACACCTGTCGTCCGTATCTCTTCCCGTAACAAATAAATTAACATAAATATTTCAAACAACTCACCGTGTTAACTATGTTGATTCACAGCCAATCTGTAAAAAATAAAAACATCATTAATATTCATGATATTGATATATAAGTACCTAAGTACTACAGGTACCTAAGTACTACATTTCTGCATAATACACCGTCGTTAATGGTAATGGGTGTAACTACGCAGTAGTCAAAAAGCCTGTATGGTAAAGGTCGGCACATATCTCCGCGCACTTTTTTAAAAACGAATTTGCTTTTTTAACGTACAGCAATTAAAAAAAACCTTTTTTAACTTCACTAAGACGTGCTCGATCTTGCCGTTGCCTAATGAGGCTGATGATTAACGAAACGGATACGTGTTGGTGTAGAACTTAAGAGGTTGTAAGTATAGGTATCAATTGCAATTTTTATCGGAGAGTAATACCTAATCCAATTTTCAAATTTTATTAAGACTTGGTCTTAATAGGCAGGGAATAGTTCAAAAGTGGCTAGACATAAAGAAATTTTTACCTTTAAACTTAAAAATTATTACTAAACTGTGATAGATGCGTTTTGAAACAGTTGTAAGTAAACACTATTGCATGGAATCCAAAATTTGTAACCTGCTCGCGCTCGTCAAGAATACGCGCGTCTGTGCTGCAAATGTGGACACACCCTTATTTGTACACGTGTCCATTACTTCCTAGCTTTTGTTTTTAAATTATGCTTTTTATATTGTGTTGTACAGCATGCTGATGACAAAGTGCATCTCTATTATGTTATGTGAAAATGAACGTAACGTGTGTTGGTACGTTGGATGTTATGCAAAACAAGCATGTTCGTCTTTGCGTAAGGTTGTGATAGATATGCATATAAATATTTTTTTAATTTCGTAGATAAACCACCGTTTATGTCCACGTAGGTACACCAAGTGTGTCCGTGACATATTTATGATTTACCAAATGTGTCGAAGAAAGTGAATATTATTTTGTATGACCTTAATAAATGAATAAAAGTAAACCGTAAGTCCGCTATTTTACCTTAGATAGACATTTTGGTGAAATGTTCAACTATTTTACACAAGATATGTAGTGACAGTACCTAAAGTACTCAATTAAGGACCTTTGTCCAGACGATACCAACTTGTATCTTTCATTACTATATTTCTTAGACAACATTAAGCTGCAGTTATTGACAAAATATCTTTGTAAAGTCCACTGAACCATCAATTTTGGTCAAATAAAAACGATGCTATAATGATTCAATATAAATAATTTATGTGGTCTCGTTAGGGCGTCGTTTTCGTCCAAATTGGTTGAAAAAGTACGAAATAAGACCCGGCCGTTATTGGCGACATAAATATACTGTGGCAGTTTAATGGACAGACATGACCCCAGTTTTTATCTATCGCCAAAAATATTTGAAACATTGAGAAAATATTACGAGTAATTCAATACATATCGCGCCTATATTTTTTGTTGTTGATTAGGTTGGGAAATGAGCAGACGAGCCACCAAGTAGTAATCGCCGCCCATGCAATACCTGCAACACCAAAGGATTTGCTGATGCGTTACCGGCCTTGCCGAGCCGAGCCCCTACGGACTGCAGACTGCCAGACCCGCAGCAACCGAGGGAGAACTGGATCTGACGCGCAAAAGTCGAAACACCCACTAAGGTTCTTTACTCCGACTCCGACTCCGACATACGACTTCTTCGACCGTCCCCTCGTTCTTCGAAAAGTTAGGCAAAGATAAACATTTAAATGATATTTATTTCTGTAAATAGTTTTTTTACAAGGCAATGCTTTTCGTGACTAACGACCTGAGAAGAAACACCGAAACAAACTCAGAGAATCATGGTCTCTTTTAAAGTCCAGACATACTTTTAATAATACAGGTATCGATACCGGTTCGCCGGGAGGCTTAGGTCCATGTAAAAGACATTTTCAGTAGCAGCTCGGACCTTGGATTCACACACAATTGATTACATACCTAGTATAATATTATATGAGAACCAAAAAATACCGGTGAATTATGGGCCTACATCATTTACCTCTGCTAGCCCTTTCGACTGTCGGACGACCATAAGCACGAAAAATCGACATAGATTCATGGTGGGCATTCCAAAAACCAGAACCAAACGCTTCAAGTCCACTTTTATCTTGCGCACCGCTGAAATTTGGAATGCGCTTCCCGAGTGGGTCTTCCCTGATAGATATAATCTGGGTGTCTTTAAATCACGAGAATCGGTTTCTTCTAGGCAAGTGCGCTCCATCGTAGATCGCAGTGTCGCTTGACATCAGGCAAACCGGCGGTTAAGTATAAGCCTATAAAGAATAAAAAAAATACCCTTACAGGCATTATGGTATATTATATTCATTCATACATAATAGCTATGTTCCACACATATAATACCTACACATATAATATACCTTATATTATATGTGTAGGTATGTAATAATTATTGAATATCATTAGTCTAATATTGTTACAATTAGTAATACGTATTACACAAAATGTAAATTAAAGACGTAGGGTACAACACGACAAGATCGCGTTTATCAATTAGCGAGCAAATTAATTGAGATTGATACGTATAAAGCGTACATGCGATGTATGTACGAATTAATATTACGAGTAGTGTTTCGGAATTTGTAGCGTTAGCAACCAATATTGTATGTAAATGATATTTTTTTTTATACCACTAAGGTAGCAAACAAGCGCACGGCAAGCCTGATGGTAAGCGGTTACCGTAACCTATGGACGCTTGCAACACCAGGGGTGTCACTCGTGCGTTGCCGACCTTTTAAAAATCTTTTCACACCTTTTTTGAAGAACCCCATGCAACCCCAAGGATAAACGTCGGCGGGGAGTTGATTCCCCAACCTGACTGTGCGTGGGAGGAAATTTCTCTGGAATCGCACAGCATGAAACCAGAGTGGTTCTAAGGTATGTGGATGAACTCCATGACATCTTTTTAACCCTTTGATCGCCACTTCAAAACAAAAAAAGCGTGCCCTTAGCGTCAAGTTTCGGAATTTCCTATATAAGTCTGTCACCCAGTCGCGACCGTCGCGTGTTGGGGTCATTTTGGTTTGTCGTCTATACTTGACTGTCGCGTTAACCGAGACAATATTTTACTGTTTTCATTAGATGGCGCCGGTATTTCCTAACTGAAGACCTCTGAGAAGAAACAACGAAACAAACTCAGAGAATCACGGTCTCTTTTAAAGTCCAGACATAGCAGTAGCAAATATGTGAGTTACAATGCACGGCGATGTCTGAAATAGCCTTTTGGAGGAAGAGACACAACGACTTTGAGTAGACCAGTCCCAATTGAAGGCACGCATGCATCAATCATTGTATAGCTCGGCCATAATCTGTTTTGATACCAATTTCTGTCCCCCATCACCGTAAGACCGATTGGTAGAAAATGCTTCAGCTATCAAATCTGCTTCTTTACGTAGTATTTGTCTTGTGCTTACGAAAAGTGTTAGTGATAGTAGTTAGTGATACAAATGAAATAATAGTTAGTGGGAGTCAGAATCCCGAATAGCCTGGCAATCAGTTCATAACATCACGTTTGTATTCCCCGAATGGTTAGGTAGAGGCGACATTGTACACCTACAGTTCGCCGCTATTACCATAACTATTGCAAAAAACGCGTGATGTCGTCACTTAAAAAATGAGAAAATTGAAATGTTGTCGAAATAATAGTAAATCAACAACGAAATAGTTAATGAATAAATAGGATAGATGCCAAACTAGCATAAGCCAATTTTTTATGGGTTAAAAATGATGTCATTTCACTGTTTAACCGTACAAATGATGGCATTTGGCACTTACTTCTGTTTAGAATATTATTATAAAGAACTCTAGGTCTAGGTCAAACTTAAATATGAAAATTATTGAATATCAGGAAAATAAAAAATCCGAGTTTCCTAAGTTCCCAATAAAATTATAATATAGGGGTTTAAAAAAAATTATATGTTGTCAATTCGTTTGCGGACTCTCACTTATGCTGTTGTTGACTGTACCATGAAAGCTTAATTGAAGAATTAAATAATTGGACGACGAGATTGCGGGGTAGTTATAGCAAGGATTTTCAAGTTGACTGAGTTATATGATTTTATTAAATTTTAAAGAAGTTGGATAAATTAATATATTTAGTTGGAAAAATTAGTATTTAGTTGGCTAAGTTTTAATTTTGTCTTAGTTTAACGGCCGCAACTAATGCAACTGCCTCTAATTAGGCTAGAGGTCCTCAGCGCGAGTGTTAGCCTACTGCGGTCCTGGGTTTGATTACCAGGTCGAGCAAATTGTTATTGTTTTTTTTTTTTATGAAATTCCCAGTAGCAACTCCGTGTTTGGATTTGGGACCGGTTAATGGCAATAGGCTCGCTTGGGACCTAAACATACCTGTGAACTATGGGTGTACATTAGTAAATCTCTGCCTAACCCTTTGAGGAGTATAGGTGCGATGGTATGTTATGTTAAGTATGGATATTTGAACATAAGGCATATTGCGTCTTACAACTTATTACTTGGTACCTGCTGCGAAGCTTAACAAAGAATAATAAGTTAAAATATTGCTAAACCTGTTGTGGTACAAGTAACAAGCTGATAAACGCTCATGGTCTTTATTACAAAACGTAATAAGGTTAATGTACATAATTTTTTTTTTTTTTTTATATCACTAAGGTGATAAACAAGCATACGAATCGCCTGATGGTAAGCGGTTACCGTAACCTATGGATGCTTGCAACACCAAGGGTACCACTAGCGCGTTTGCGATCCTTTAAAAATCTTTTCACACCCTTTTTGAAGAACCCAACGCTGTAGTCTTTTGGGAAAAACCTCGGCGTTGAGTTGATCCCACAACCTGAGTTTACTTGGGAGGAAATTCCTCTGGGATCGCACAGAAGTAAGACCAGAGTGGTTCTAAGATATCTATACCTTAGAACTACACTGGTCTAAGATATGTTCCTTAGAATCGAATAATCATCAAAACGTGTTTATTTTGTTGTATTTATAAGACCTTCATCAAATATGGTAAAATATTAATAAAATGTTGAGCCAAGTATCATTCCGCTACCGCTCCTGCCTCGATGCATTTCCTCAAGTATGGCAGAACACTGTAGCGGCATCTCCGAGGTATGTCGCGACTTGGCATTGGCTGCCATTGACTAACGCGGTCGCTGGCACGGTGCCAATGAGCGATTGCCAATGCCATAATTGCTTTGTACGCCAGTTAACGTCGATACCATGTTTATGACGGGAAATGTTGTCGCCAATTATGACAATATAGTAGATAAGGTACTTTTGTTGTTATTTGATTTTGTTCTATTATGGATTGGATGGCAGACGCCAAGCAATCCCGGCGGCAGGCCCATACGGATATGGCAGAATGAGCTGGACTCTTTTTAAAAAGACTGGTGCTTAAGAGCAATAGACAGAGAGAAGTGGAAGAAGAGTGGAGGGCCTTTGCCCTGCAGTGGGACACTACGGGCTTTTAATAATGATGGATTTTAATAACATTTAATTTAATAAAGACCCCTGCAGCATCAAGACCTGTTACCATGTTCTTACAATATCATTGAAGTAAGAGGATACCAAATTTTAAATCAATCACACATGTGGAAGCTGCCCGCATCCCTTCATGAACCAGAAAAAGCTGATAATCTTCAAACCAGATCTGAAGACAGTCGATAACTATAACTAAGAATACTCTCGATCAAGTCACCTTTCAAACAAAAAAAACTGAATCGAAATCGGTCCATTCGTTTGGGCGCTACAATGCAATAGACAGATACACATCTGTGGATGTACCTCTGCGTAACCTTTTAGGGAATACAGGCGTGAAGGTATGTTATGCTTAATATCGCGGCTGGCAGCTATATAGTGGCTGGCCTTGAATTTGGCTCAACCTTGGTACGATATGATATAACGGACAGTTTTTCACAACTCCACGACATAGCGCGTATTTTAACTCAACCTTATTTACAATGTGGCATTGGGAAGCACAAAAAGTCTAACATTTGTACTTACTAATCTTCACTAATCGATAATAATATAATTATGTATACCGATAATTAGATTAAGGACTTATAGCCATCAGAGTCGTATTCGCCTAATTAAATTATACGTATTACATATAATCTCTCGCCGTTAAATGACAATGTTTGGCAAATATATTGTAAAGTAAATAAATAACTTAAAAAAATTAAAAGGCATCCTCACTCCAGCAATTTTGGAAAACTACAACAGATTTTATCCAGTGTAGGGATTTAATAATAATTATGAATATAACACGACAAATTCGTAAAAAAGTACATTTATTACAAATTACAATTCGCGAATCTGTCAAGACTACAAATATTGAGAAAATACCTATTAAAAAAACAATAAATTTTAATTCATTCGAAATTTAATAGATTAATATTTCTTCTTTAATAATTTGAATAAGCAAAGGCGCGTCGCCATTCTGCCACTACTGTCAACAACTATCATAATATCTGTCTAATTCGACGTTCAAATTAACCGTTTTCCCGCCAAGTGGTCCTAACGATCATTCTGGATGGGCTGTCATTATCTACAGGTGTTGAACGCTTTAATTAGAACGCTCCGAACTTAGTAAGATGGTTTCATGCTAACCTAGATAAAGGTTATTTTTTTATTTTGTAGATAAATGAGAATGTAAAGTTACTAAAGATATATTTTTTCTTTTCTTTTTTTTTAAATAAAAAATTGCTTGATGTCGTATATTTTATTCGTCATAAGATGAAAGAATTGTAATTTTTCTTTAAAATAAAATTGTAAAGTTTTAAACGCCACAGTTCGTGAGTTCGATTCCATTCCAGTACGGAGTAAGTAAGTACAAGTAAAATTTATGTTAAATAAATGATTTATTTCTGTATATAGATCTTTTAAGGACACTTTTACATGTCAATGTTTTTTTTTAACTAGATGACACCGGCATTTCCTAACTGATGATATTAAGTTGTTTCTGGTCTAGGATTCATTAATTTAAAGAATCGCTTATGTATGATGAGTCATAATATCATAATACAGTGTGTCCGGACATGGACTAGCGATATTCTAAATACTTAAATATAAACTATTTTAAAGTACAATTACATAATGCGAGTACATAAAATATGATATATCCCAAAGTTTTAGTCATACTGAGATAAAAATAGGCTTATTCGAAAGGCAATAATATTGTCTACCATCTGCATTACAAAGCAATCTGTTTACAATTCCATAATTCTTGAAAAAAAATTTGAAAGTCGGAAAAAAAAGAAAAATTATGCAATTCAACCAATAATTGTTAATTACTACAAAAACATACCCGACAACTTTTTTATTTTTTTTACTAGATCGACAGATTTTGAGCTAAGCTACAATACAACATAAACAATTCACAACTGTAAGTCTAATACTTTAAGAGTTATTGTTGAAGATATGGAATTGTGAACACATTGCTTTGTAATGCAGATGGTAGACAATGTTATTGCCTTTCGAATAAGCCTATTTTTATCTCAGTATGACTAAAACTTTGGGATATATCATATTTTTTGTACTCGCATAGAGCATATTTCAACAAAATGGCTGCCACAAAGCGGGGAAGTGTATTGGACCTAAGCCTCGAGTATCGTCGCGGCATTCGTGCGAGCGGGTCGTGTTCTTATCAGTAGATTACGTCAACGGTATACTCTGCCCATTGTTTAGTGCAATATTAGAAAGGTAGGGTTAGCGGCCAGCTGGCCAGCTACCTGCCGCAGATGCGACTTGTTTACGATCAAAATGAGCGATCACGAGACTTACAGCGAATTAAATAATGATTCTATTAATGAGATCTATACTTTTAATGAAGATTTAGATAAAGAGATAAAATCCAATAAAAGAATGAGAGAAAGCAGTGATGAAGAATGGACAGAAGTTAAACATAAAGGAAAAATAGTTAAAGACACGGAAAAAATTGAATTATATATTTCTTGCAAAGATAAACTTCCCAAACAATTTAGTTTAGCAAGACTATTTAGAGATCAGAATATTAAAGACATAATTAAGGTAAAATTTATAAACCCGTACAGAGTACGAGTAGAATTAATAAATGAAATCAGTGCTGAAAACTTAGAAACATGTCAACACTTTATTGACATGGGATGGCAAATCCAGAGAGCGATGGAAAAGAATTTTTCTTATGGGGTGATAAGAGACGTAGATCTGGATATGTCAGAGGAAAAAATTTTGGAAAGTTTATCTTGCCCTGAACCTACTAAGATAGTATCTTTAAATCGTTTGAACCGAAAGAATTTTGAGGAAGAGGGATGGTCACCAAGTGAAGCGGTTCGCCTTTGTTTCAAAGGTTCATTCTTACCACCTTTTGTTTACGCGCATGGGATGCGGATAAAAGTAGACCCATATATTTTTCCAGTGACGCAATGCTCGCGTTGCTGGAAATTCGGACATGTATTAAAAAAATGCCCTAGTTCTAAAATAGTGTGCCCTAAATGTGGCAAAAATCACGATAATTGCGAAACTACAAAAATGAAATGTGTTAACTGCAGTGGCGAACACATCTCTCTTTCAAAAACTTGTCCCATCTTTCTAAAAGAAAAGAAACTAAGAGAACTCATGTCCGAGTTTAATTGCACATATAGAAAAGCCTTAACTATTTATGTACCTAAAGAAGAGTTGAATTATGAGAACGAGAACAAAGATACGAAGAAAATTCAATTCTCGTCCCTTCAACCCTTGGAAACAACTCCCACGCAAGTCACGAAGAAGCCAACATATGCTGAAGTGACAACCACGGTAACGGCACAAATACATGATCAAAAACAAACTTCAGGTTCTCGGAAAAAAAAGAGTGAATCATCAGTTTCTGAATTTATGGAGTGGACACAAATGGAAGAAGATGATATTAACGAACAAATTGAACCCGAGCCCCAAGACTGGCCGGAGACAAAAAGAAAAGAGAGAGATATTAGTTTTAATGAACTGTTAAGGAGATTAAAGGAGATAATATTTATGAAAGGAAGCACGATACAGACAATTTTGAAGGGTGTGATTAAAACTTGCGTGGAGTGGTTAATCCTTGTAGTAGTGGATAACGTTGCAGATTGGCCTATGCTTAAATTAATTCTTAACTATTTTACAAATGACAGATAACTTTAAAAATATTGTGAAATTAAATATCATACAATGGAACTCACAGAGCATCAGGCCAAAGTTAATTGAATTTGAAAATTTATTATTACAAGAGAAAATTCACATTGCGGTATTAAGTGAAACATGGCTAGAACCAGAAAGTTACTTTAAAGTCAAGGATTACAATATATTTCGCAAAGACAGAGATGACTCTTATGGAGGTGTTGCAATCCTCACACACAAATCAATTAAATCTCAATTAAGTTATCAATCACTTAATTGCAATCCTCGGATAGAAATTCTTCATGTTAAATTATACAATTGCAACCAAATTGAAAACATTTTATCTATTTACTGTCCACCTTCTATTAATACCGATCAGTCAGACTGGGACTTACTTTTTTCATACATAAATAAAAACACCTTATTATTAGGGGACTTTAATGGACACCATCCCAATTGGTCTAACAGAGTAGACAGAAGAGGTAATCAAATTTTTGAGGCACTGGTTGACAGTAACTTTGTTTCATTGAACAATGGCGACCACACACGTATTAAGTTAGTTAATGGCGTACTACAACAGGCATCTCCTGATATTTCGCTGGTATCGTCAGATATAAGCTTAAGTTTGAATTGGCAGGTTTTGAATGAGACATTGGGAAGTGATCATTGCTTTATTAAAATCACAACTTATTATCAAGCTAATAAATTTAATACAACGCGTCGAAACTATAAAAGGGCTGACTGGGTAGCATATAAAAAATTATTAAATAACCTTTTCGATAACCTGTGTCTGCCTAATGATTTGCAAAAGGCATATGACACATTCGTGGATTACTTAGAAATTGCAGCAGATTTGGTTATACCAAATGTTAAAATTAATTTGGATCCTGACAAGAATTTTATACCAAAACCGTATTGGCATCCAAATCTTTCTAAACTGGTAGCAGAACGCCGATTGGCCCTTTCTAGATTTCGTCGTAACTCTTCACCAGATAACTTAAAAATACTCCAAGGTAAAATTTCTGACGCGCAAAGATCTATGCGAAACGCTAGAAATAAATCATGGCAGGAATTTTGTTCTAGTTTAGATCAAACTTCGAATCATAGCGAGGTATGGAAAAAAATGAGATGGGTTAAGGGATACAAAACACCATTTTCTAGTATTGATAATATAAAAGCAAGTGAATTACTTTGTAATTTAGCACCCGATTCTGTACCTTATGACAACCCGATATTTACATCTGCCAATCCACATGTTGAAATACCTATTACAATCCAAGAATTAAACAAATGTATAAAGAATAAGGATACATCCCCGGGCGGTGACAAAATTTCGTATTCTATGATAAAATATTTACCTGATAATGGTAAAGTTATCTTACTATCTCTATTTAACCAATTTTACATGTCCACTTTTGTACCTAAGCAATGGCGTGATATAGTGGTGATACCGATCCCGAAACCCGGTCGTGATCCCAATTTAGCTACTTCTCTCCGACCGATATCAATGATCTCGTGCATATGCAAAGTTTTCCATAACATTCTATTCCATAGACTAGAGTGGTTTATAGAAAATAATAGTATTTTAGCCGAAATGTTGAACGACCCTTTCTAAATCCTGTAGTATACAGGATTTAGAAAGGGTCGTTCAACATTAAATAATCTTACTAGCTTGGTTTCCGAAATTCAAACCGGATTTTCAGAAAAGCAAATGACCATTGTTGCTTTATTGATTTGGATAACGCATATAATAATGTAGATTTACGTAGTTTACTACGTATAATGGATGTGTTAGGGGTAGGAGTTAAATTATGTGGTTATCTATGGCATTTTTAAAAGAAAGAAATTTAAAAGTATTTATTAATAATTCCGTTTTATGTAGAACCACTTGCAGAGGCTTGGCACAGGGTGATCCACTATCACCTCTGTTATTTAATATAGCTACAATAAATATTTGTAAAAACATAAGTGAAGTCTGTATTTCCCAATTTGCAGATGACTTCGTACTATATTATTCTACTAACAATGCTTTAAAGGCAACACAGAAATTCCAAACAGCTTTAGATACATTTAATAAATTAACTCAAGATATTGGTTTAAATATTTCATCTGATAAAAGTAAAATTTGCATATTTAAAAATAACTTTAGGAAAGACACTATTAATCTAAAAATAAACAACAAAGTCCTTCAAGTCGTAGATAATTATAAATATTTAGGTTTGTGGTTAGATCAATCTCTGAGATGGTCTAAACATATCAATGAGATAAAAGAGAAAACTTCAAAATTTTTGAACGTTTTCAAAATATTAACAGGTCCAGGCTGGGGTATGCACCCAACTCATTTGCGAAGATTATACATTTCTATTATACGCAGCAGAATAGATTATGCCAGTTTTCTATATGACAATAGTTGTCAAACCCACTTGAATAAATTAACTAAAATTCAAAACCAATGTATGAGGATTATGGGTGGCTTTATAAAAAGTACAGCCATTCATGTAATGGAATCCGAACTCCACTTACAACCGTTACATATACGCAGATATTTCTTAGCAGGAAAATTCTTTTTGAAGTTTAAATCTTTTGGAAATAGTAACATGTGTGAAATAATTGCCAATCTTAACAATCTTTGTCAAGGTACATATTGGAGTCGTAAAAAGAAACCACTTATTACTATTATATATAATACACTTAATAATATTCCCTTATATTCTAACAACCAATTAGGAACATTTTCACTTGATACGTGGATAAGTAATGTGAACTTATCTTGTAATATTAAACCGCAAGTTACAGATATTATTGAGTCAAAAAAATCATATAATCATTATCAGTTACGAATTGTTTGTAGTAAATTATTTTCTTGTAAGTATTCTGGATGGTACAGGATTTATACGGACGGATCTAAAATTTATGATAATGTTGGAGCAGCATTTTATGACCCTCAAAGTGACACTTCGTTTAAATTCAAGTTACATTCAAAAATCTCTGTTATGTATTCGGAACTAATAGCTATTTTTGAAGCAATTTCATACCTCGAATCGATACAATCTGAAAATTTCGTTATTTATACTGATTGTAAGAGCGCACTACAACATTTGATTAAGTGTACAGTAAATTTTCGCGGTAATCCTGTAGCATACAAAATAATAGAATCGATTTTAAGGCTTAAAAGGAATACTAAAAACGTCGTTATACAATGGATACCTTCCCATATCGGTATAGAAGAAAATGAAAAAGTTGATAAATTAGCGAAAGAAGCGTGCTTCCATGGTGTTCCTATTTTCTACAAGCCTTACTTAACAGATATTTTATGTGAGATCAAGTCCAGAAGCTATGCTGCTATGCTATAGCTATGCTATGCTATATGGAAGGAATACTTCGATGAAAGGTCATTGACCAAGGGTATTTGGTATCGGACACTACAGCCAAACATTAATCAGTACTCCTGGTTTGATAAAACCAATATGGGAAGGCAAGAGATCGTAATGAGTTTCAGGCTTCGCTCTGGACACATCCCATTGAATAGTTTTGCAGCTTTGATGGGTAAAGTCCCTTCTCCAATGTGCATGGAATGCAATTTGGTTGAAGATGTTTATCATATTTTAGTGGAATGTGTCCGGAACGAAGCAGAAAGGGTACTGATCCATAATATATATAATATTAATATACGCGAATTAGGGGTATGTAATTCTATTCTGTCCTTCCCTACATCTAAAGTCGCTAGAATTCTGTATAAATTAGTTAATTTAGGAATTAAACGTAGAGGTTAAGTTTTTCATGTAAGGTTTCCTATGAGGGTGACATGGTCAGAATGTGATCAAACCCTCTTTAATCAATAAAGACTATATAAAAATAAAAAAAACCTAAGCCTAGAGTGTAATTGTACTTTAAAATAGTTTATATTTAAGTATTTAGAATATCGCTAGTCCATGTCTGGACATACTGTATATATTTTTAATCTTTGCTTATCATTCGCTATTTTTTGTGCATTTCAAAAAAAACCTAACTTAGTTAAGAGTTTGGCGGACCGAATTTCTGTTATAAACGTAATACCGAAATAAATCGTAATTCAAACACAATTTAATCAGAGTCTGTTATTATTTGGATTCCGATTTGGTTCCTACTCTACCATTTCGTCCAAAATACTTCACTGGAAATAAATATAAGCGAAAGCAATTTTTGACAACTTTACCCTGTTTGGAACGATTTTCCGGTCTTGCATTTCCAGTGAAGCAGTAGTAGACGAAATAGTTTCGTAGGAACTTAGATTAACGGCATCCAAACCCGAATAATAACATAATTCGATAGAATATTGTCTGGATTACGATTTATTTCGGTATTACGTTTTTGTGGGCAATTCAAGCTCCGCCGGACCCTTAATTATTACTATTATTCAGTCGTTGTCATCCCACTGTAGGGCAAAGGCCTCCCTACCGTCTTTCCACGCCTCACGACTCAAGGCTATTTTGGGCCAATCCTTCCTTCCAACCTAGTTAAAGTAATGTTATTTTTTCTTATTATATGCATGCCATACAAATATTTTCTCTGTGCGGGAATCGAACCCACAACTTGTAAAGCCGATTGTCCGACAACTGCGCCTAAAATGCCAGTTACAAATGACCACCAAAGCGTATCCATAGCAATCACTGCTTTTAGCCTAACACCGAATTTGTTTTAACGGTTAAGAAGTAATCGGGGGCCGTTCCGACCCGTCGCGTCCGTCAGACCTTCGTCACCCGCGTAATCTAAGCACGGGTTATTAAACTACCTGCAAACTTGGATTACGAGCGATAGATAATTACATGCGTAAGAAAATGACGTCACAATCGCCTATGAATAAAATTTGGATACGTTTCGGTTCAATAAAGATTTCTTAAAGGCTATTTCTATGTAATAGTGCCTTTTTATGGTTTCCTTAAATAAATCCTTACTAATATTATAAATGTGTCAGTTTATGAGTATGGGTGTATGGATGTTTGTTACGTTTTCACGCCAGAACGACTGAATGGATCTGGATAAAATTTGGCACACAGATAAATTATAGCCTGGAATAACACAACGGCTACATTTTATTCAGGTCGGACCCAATCCTGAAGTCCACGCAGACAAAGTCGCAGGCAGAAGCTAGTTATTAATATTTATTTCAAAATAAAATTAAGTATAAGACAACATCACGCCTGGTGGGCACACCCAGCAGTGAGCAACAGTAATCATCATGCCTGTATTCGCCGTAGGGTTGGGAAGAGGTTTACTAATGTACCCAAAGTTTACTGGTAACAAATCCTATTAATGGTCATCAAAAATTGGCGGTAAAGCGTAAGCCTATAAAAACGAATAAAAAACAAATTACTTACAACAAGAACCTTCTTTGTTGATGTCAGTTAAAAATGATTATACCTAGTTTATTGTACTTACATACCATCACCCCTGTATTCCCCAAAGGGATAGGCAGACGTGTACTAATGTATACCAAAAGTTCGCTGGTATGTTTAGGTCCCCTGTAATAGAGGGCGAGCCTATTGTCATTGAAGGGCATAAATTCAAAATCCAAGCTGCTACTGAGAATTATAAAAATACCAATAACTTTGCTCCACCTTGGAATCGAACCCAGGACCTCTATCCTAGCAGTCGCGTTTGGGACCACTAGACTAATGAGGCAGTTATAGTTTATTTTACTATTTTACACATTTCCTGATAGTGACTCACAAAAGTACAATAACAAAACAAGCATTGATATTGAGAATCAACCCTGAAGTACAGTTGGCAGCGGTGCCAGGATCGCGCGTGTTCCGGCACCCAGCACACGTTTATGTGGTGAGTTCGACAGCTGTGCGAGACGAGGTGAGGGTTACAATATTTTAAGTACTATCAACAAAACAGCTAGGTATGCAGGCAGTTAACGACATTAATTTGAGATTTGACAAGATTGTGTAATAATGAATCATGCATTTATTTATTTATTTATTTATTTAATATTTATTTGACAACAAACACAGGTACATTAAAGGTGTTATAAATGAATCATGGCCCACTATGTTTTGCTCTTACGAGCGTACAAATATTTTATGAAGCTAAGAACATTACTAATTTTCAAAAGCACAATCTAACAATATAATGTCAATTTATAATTTAAATTCAAAGAAATCATGAATGCTATAAAAACATTTTTCAGCAAGCCACCGCGTCAACTCTTTTTTAAATTTAGAAAATGTCATGGATTTAAAATTATTAGGAATTTTATTGAATATTTTAATACACATTATATAACTATTATTAGATGTCAAAGTCAGTCTAGTGAATGGTCTGTATAATTTATGCTGATGTCGCGCCCGTCTACTATAAGAACTAGAAGCTTCCTGAAATAGGTTCTTATGCTTAAATACAAATAAACATGCATCCAAAATATACAAGCATGGAACAGTTTAACATTAAGTCTCAAATTAAAAGGTAGGTGTTGTCAGCTGCCTTCATATATAAAACCTTTTGGCGGATAATTATTTATGACTGCCTCATCAGTCTTGAGGTCCTAAGCGCGACGGCTACGCTAGAGGTCCTGGGTCCGAGACCCCGGTCGAGCAAAGCGTTATTGGGTTTTTGTATGGAGTTTCGGGTTGTGCGCGGTTAATGGCAATAGGCTCGTCCCCTATTACATGGGACCTAAACATAACGGCGAACTGTGGGTGTTACAATAGTACATCTCTGCCTAACCCTTCGAGGAATACAGGCTGATAGTGTATTATGTTTTCTTTTTTAAAGATTGCCTATCTATGGAATTTTTTACCGGCTTTTCTCCATAAGACCCACTTATTGGAACAGTGCATCTAGTTCTGACTTATCAAAAGTAAGTACCTCTTTTAGCGGTCTAATTGAAATAATACATTTTGACTTGACCTGATAATGGGCCACATTGAAATAAAACTACTTTTTACGGATTTTATCGCGTTGTATTGATATTATTTGATTCCCGATGTTTCGGATCCTTTACAATATCAATACAACGCGATAAAATCCGTAAAAAGTAGTTTTATTTCAATGTCTAATATTCGCGTAAGTGTCAGTAACCAGTAAATGGGCCACATGTTTATATAGGACTTAAGGTAAGGCCTCGAATTTGAAGATGTTTTTCGAAGGTTGAACAACAGCTTGGAGCTCGAAACACACGGTAGTGGCGAATATCGCGAATTCCATGGCAATGGTACCGCCTGAGCTGTCTAAACATTAAATATTTTGAGCCGAACATCTCACATCTCATTTGGGAGTATCCCCACAGAAACGTATCTTTAAAATGTTTACATAACTATGGATTATTTCCTTATAAACCGTATGACCTGGCGTACTGAGAGCATAAACAAGTCTCGCAGACAATAACATCGGTTTTGTTATTGTAACAAAGATTTCGTGAGACAATTTTAATTAAACATTGATCGAAGAAAGAGGGCCGTAGTGATAGCTTATTAATATGTTTCTATAATATAAAGATCCGGACAGTTATGTATCGTCTTATAGGTATTAATTTAGAAAGCCTTGACACCCATAAAATAACATACTGTCCCACCGCTGGGCACGGGTGTCCTCTCAGAATGACAGGGATTAGGCTATAGTCCACCACGCTGGCCTAGTACGGTTTGGCAGACTTCACACGCCATCGAGAAAATCTCTAAGGCATGAAGGTTTCCTCACGATGTTTTCCTTTACCGTTTAAGCGCGTGATAATTAATTATTAATACGCACATGAATTCGAAAAGTTAGAGGTGCGTGCCTTGGGTTCGAACTCGAGACCTTTGAGTTGGCAGTCCAACGGTTATACTACTAGGCTATCACTGCTTGACACCCATAACACAAGTTTAATCTTAGTCTGGGTGTCACAGGTACATAACTCTGTTTACTATAAAGTAACTATCCTATAAGTAAAATTGTAAAACTGTGTTAATAAAGATCTAATAATATTATTATGAGAATTGACTGCCGAGTCACAGGTCTCGAGTTCGAGTCCAAGGCACGCCTTTAAGTTTTATAAATAATGTGCATGTTTACCTCATTAGTCTTGTAGTCCTTATCGCGATTGTTACGATAGAGGTCATGGGTTCGAGTCTCAGGTTGAGTGTCTATTACATGGGACCTAAACATACCGGGGAACTACGGTTGTAAGTACATCTGCCTAATCCTTCTGGGAATATAGGCGTAACGGTATGTTATGTGCAGATTAAATTTTCACTCGTATAAACATTGAAGGAAAACATTGCGAGGAAACCTGCTTGCCTGTAAGATTTTCTCGACGTTGAGTGAAGTTTACCAACCCGCACTTACGGTCAGTCCCAATTACAAAATCGTCGATAGATTTGCTTGCTAGAGAGGTAGGATTTTGACATTACTTGTATGAATATTATGTCAAAATTCTATCTCTAGTAAGCAAATCTATCGACTGATTTATTATTGGGACGTTAGCGAGTTAGGTGACTCTCTTTCTAGAAGTCGTGTCCAGAACTGAGACAGTTATTTACCTACTGTCCCATGCCTTTATAGTTATTTACTATATCACGCCTTTTGTAATTATTTTTTTAATTCTAGTAATGCAGCGGCGTTTCGTAAAACGCCGAAACAAGCTCAGAGAACCTTCTTTTAGGGTTCAGGCAGTACTTAAGTATTAAGAAGGCATGTAAAAGTCACAATGTAGGGCACTGTCTGCCTTATGTAGAAAGGGCCATAGCGGCTCTGGGAGGGTTATTCCCAACTGACGGTATGCATGTATCAGTCATCGTGTAGCTCAACCACAATTCAGAGGGTTCATCTGAACTTTGTGTCCCACAGTACCTACATACAACCTATAACAGATTTTTTTTAATGTGTGTGGCAAACGAACAGCCTGATCGCCTGATGGTAACCGATTAGCACAAAACCTGAATCGATTACACTGGTATTTAATATGTGTTAATTTTTCCAGAAAAAATAATAACAATACTTAGATAAGGAGGTCATAATTTGTCCTCCTTATCCATTAGTGGTTCGAGATATGGAAAACTGAAACCTATTTGCACAAATTGTTATTATGTGCGTGCGTGCGCCGATATCGTTGTCATTGTAGGTACGACTAAAGTACGGCCACGTTTGCAACGTTTAATAAAATAAATTAAAAATAAAAACCGGACAAGTCTGAGTCGGACTCACCCACCGAGGGTTCCGTACAAATTTGTAGGTTTTTATGATTAAATTACATATGTATAGTTTTCCGATTTTTCTCTATAGGTACTTGTAGTTAAATTAAATTACTTGCCAAATTTCATAGTTCCCTATTCTATAATTTCATAGTTCCTATACCCTATAAATTTTGATCCTTCTGAGAGTGTCGAAAGATACGTTTTTTGCAGCTTAAACGGCTGTATCTTTTTTACGCTTACTTAGAAGTTTGAATTTTTCAACTCGATACCTCCACGCATTCCCGAGATAAGGGTACTTGACAGACGTATGGACGGACAACAAAGTGATCGTTAAAGGATTCAGCTTTTTTTCCTTTTGAGGTATGGAACCCTAAAAATGACTTTAGGTTTTCGTTATTATAATTATGATTCTATATTCTAATTGGCGTGTTTGAGGTCTTGCTCTTCAGTGTCAAGGACTGACAGTTAAAATTATACAGTAATTAAATTCCAGCAACAATTTTTACGGTTACGGTTACGGCTAAAAAATTCGTATTTTAATTTGCACAATATTTTTTATCGATTACAATTCTTCAATAAAAACAATCGCTATTAATCGATTAACCGTCAACCTTGACATTAAGTGGTCACATGATGGCGGCCGGAAGTGGTCATCAGAGGAACAATGGAGTATGAACCGGATGTCACCCATTTCGTGGTTACGTACGCTAATGATAAGCTCAATTTCATCTAGATGCACATTATTTTTTTCATGATATTTCCTGATAAGGAAATCATGTGTTTGTTAGTAATTATTGTAACGTGACCTGTTTTTCAGTGGTCACGTTTTTTCTGAAAACAACTAATGTTTTTTATTTTTTTCATCAACCGTTTTCGTCCTCCTATGAGGCAACGGCCTTCATATCTTCTTTAATCAACTAAACTATTGCTCGAAGGTAAGCGAGGAAGAAGGAATTAATTCTAACTATTAACTTTTCCAACGACACAATTCTTTTATTTATTTTTTTAGTGTCGTACCCATTTATATGTGTTTAAAACCATTGGTGCCGCACGTGCAATGATGCCGTGCTCAATGACGTATTTTTTTTGTAACAAATCTTTCTTAAGGAAGAATCCAATCCAAACAACACTGCTCAACTTTGGAATCGAACCCTGGATCTGGAGGCAGATACGTGAATATTATGAATATTATTCTTAAATGATAATACATAGATTTTGAATTCTACTTTCGTTTCTCACAATGGGATAAAGTAGATATCGTGTAACAACCAATAAAAGTAGCTGCTACACAGTGGCAATAAAGACCGACACTGGTGTGGCCAGGCTATAAAATTGTTGTGCCCTCTTTACGTCGCCCACCCGGAAATTTGGGAGAAATTCCTCGTATAACGTGGCAACACTAGTTTTATTATCCGCTCAACGTTTTATGGCCGATTTGTAGACATTTGTGGAAAAGTTTTGGTAGTTGCTTATGAAATACGCGGGAACAAGTCACGTGAATTTTACTGTTGTTATGAATGATAACTAATGTACGAAACGATCTAAAACCTCAATGTCTTTATGTAAGTATATTTGTTTCGATTTACTAAGCTTTATGGGACCTAAGCATACTAGCGAACTGACAACATTTCATTTTTTAACATCCATTATAATTTTATTTGAAACTAGATCGAAAAATAGGATAGGTACCCGTATTTTTTATTTTCCCTTTATTCAATCATTTTTATTATATAATATTTTTTTAAAGTTCGACTTAAAAGTTCTTTCTAAATGACGTTCATTAGGATTTTAGCTATAAAATAAAACATAAACTGTACATGAAACTGGTATGATTTTTTTAAATATTTTTTTTTACACAAATGCGTCGCCATTTTCATTCTCAACGGGTTAAACGGTCGTAAGACGTCATTTTTTAACCCTTCAAAAAATTGACACTGACATAAGTCAGTTGGCATCTATCATAATCTTACCTATACTAATATATGAGGTAAAGTTTGTGAGATTGTAGGGGGTAATCTCTGGATCTACTGAACCGATTTTGAAAATTCTTTTACTGTTAGAAAGGTATATTATCCTTGAGTACAAAGTAGTTTACTTTTTATTTTGGTAAAGATATATTTTCAATAACACGCTACGGCTCTTAGGATCGGGGCAACGCGGGTGAAACCGCGGGCGAGTCGCTAGTCATTCATAACCTTACTTTACCTTACTACGTTGATTTACTATTATTTCGAAAAAAATGTCTAAATGTAGCCCAATCTGATACAATAGACAAAGTACAAAGTTCAATTCCCGGGTCATGAACGTCTTATGATGTTGTCAATTTAATGGACTTTTGTCCTCCGTGAGTTTAAGCCGCTATTTCCTGTGTACGCTGTTATACAATGATCTGATTCAATCTGCTTCATTCCGGATACACGTCACTAGGAAAGAAATCGGTGGTCCGTATTTTGCATTGTTTTGCAGATAAACAAGGAAAAAGTACGATTAAATAGATAATTAATTTATTCATACTTACTTACATACACTAACGCTACCTTTTTCGCATAGGGGTAGGCAGAAACAACAGAACGCCACTTGCTACGATAATTTATTCATCTATCGATTAATCCGTAAAGGAAAACATCGTGAGGAAAATCTACATGCCTGAGAGATTTTCTGGACGGCATAAGAAGCTAATCCGCACTAGGCTAGTGTGGTCGTTTATAGTGTAACCCCTCTCACTTTGAAACAAGATCCGTACCTACCATTGAGACAGTATCATAATCATCGTCCTGCTCTTATCCCAATTTATATGTGGTAGGCGCAGCATGTCATTTTCTTCCATTCATCCCTATCAGCCGTTACCTCATTATTCTTTCACCTCCTTGAATCCCTCTCTAAATTAAAGGTAAGTTTCTATTTTTTTTTATATATTTAGATGTCGGCAAACGAGCAGAGCTCGTCTGCTCGTTTGCCGACGTCTGACCGACCGTCCGACCTGAGGGTAAGTAGCCATCGTTACTCATGGACACCTGTAACATCAGAGGATTTGCTGATGTGATGCCGGCCCTTAAGAGCCCTGTATAATGCGAAAACCTCAGGAGAAAGACCATTCCAAATCTTGGAGGTGCGTGGGAGAAAACCTCGCGATGCTCTAACATTCTTGGAGACCCAGGTGACATGGGCCCTACTCCTGAGGCGGGTGGTACAGTGATGAAAAGGTGACGGGGGCATCAGCTCGAACAGTTCCTCGGAACACTCCCCAAAAAATAGACACGCGCAGAGTACTAACGTCTCTCTTTCATCTGTTCTTTAATATAGAATTACCTTAAAACAAGAAAATATATTTAAACAAAACTCTATATACAAGAAAATATTCCAATGTCACCTTTCTAATGACCATTTACTCAATTCAAATAAACACATAGTTACAGTGGTGTCCGCTATGACCTGTTGGTGCCTTTAAGTACGATTGTGACGGATTCTAAACATTTTGACTTTTTACCTATGTTTGTACGCGCTTCACGCAAAAACTACAGCACGAATTTCGGTGTGGTTTTAACAGTAGTATTGCTGAAGGTTGCTTGGAAGTCAAGTTATGAATTAATTTAAATAATGTACCATATACATCACTTTGGTAAATAAATATGTCTATCAAAATACATACAAGGGTAATATTATGCATCCACTATTTACTACAGGGTACTTATTACCCCACTCTGTATATATAGCATGTCAAGATGGCACTTAACCCTATCAGTGCTGTACACTCGCGACATTGTCCGCAGCTGTCTGTCGAGGGGATGCCAAACGTCCGTGAGGACACTCGAGCGTCATAGCTTTTGTTTACATTAATAAAATAGAGTGATGTTGTATTCTAGGAAAGAATTCGGCGATTTTACTTATATAATAATATCTATAGATCTTTTACCCTGGAATTTTGATGATAACCTGCATGTGTAATTGATGATTGTTTACTCCTATTTTACTAATCTGTCAGCTCAGGATAATGTTTTTTTTTATTCGTGATAGGCGATACTGCTTAAGAGACGAATCTAAACAAAGTCAAAATGTTTTATTTCAATTAGACAAAAAAAAAACTTTTAAAAGTCAAAACTAGTTGCACGGTTCCAAAAAGTGGTTTTTATAGAGAAGAGCCGGCAAGAAACTTAGCTTATTTTTAACAAAAAACATGATTACATCATTATTCTTTACAACTTTGTTTTAAATATTAACCCAGAGATAACTTTTGGTTACTATAGTAGTTATTTGGTTAAAATGTGTTTTAAAGTCTACTAACAGGCAATTCAATTCAGAAATATCGATGAGCGAAACCGCGGGGCAGAGATAGTGACACCAGAGACGCGTGTACAACACACCGAAGTCGGAAATTGGAGAACTGTGTACGCTTAGCGGTAGGAAATGGAACCATTTCTTGTTATCTACTATGTAGTTCTTGGTATACGTTGAGTTATAATAACTTTAATGTATGCAGAAGCTAGTTAGTACGATTATTGTGTACTAGAGTCGAAGTGAAGTGAAGATTGTTGCTGTATGAGTTTTGTACAATTTCAATGACAGTGACCCAATAGTGAGGTAATAAATATCATACTAAAATATAATAATACTATAAGCAAGAAAAATGCCAAGTTTAAATAGTTATTATTTAAAAGCAAGGTGCCAAAGTGTATCTATCGTAAGTGACATGTTTTCTTGGACACATAATGTTGTGATGTTTACATGGGTGCTATAGTACGGGTGTACAGTATACCTCTATGTTAGTAAAGAACTACTTATACTATGTAGTATAGTGACGTGACACATACGGTAGGTACCTACACGTTATGAACATGGCGAAACAGTTTTTGATTTAGTAGCAGCCACAATGCAAAATGGTATAACTTATAAAAAAGAAAAGATAAGGAATCTTGTTAGTTTTTAAGTTCGTAAAGACTTTTCTTTATGTGACAGAACAGAGCCATTAAAAACAGTGTCTTTAAAAATCTCATGTGTAGCAAGAAGGGTATTTTTGGTACTTAAAATGATCCAAATTTAATTTCGGTATAGTTTCAGTATCATCAAATGGCAAAAAATGGCTGATCAATGGTCAAATCACACACTAACGTTAGGCCTTACGACAGACTCGGACGTAAGAATGGTCAAAAATGCATTTTAGTATAATTTCATTTCTTAAAATATTGTTCATTATATTTACATGTGTTTCATTCAACAATGTATATAATAAACCTCACTCCAGACAACAATACAGGTCAACGTGGCATCTAACTTACACAATAATGATATAGTTCGTGCTCGTTCGTATTATTCAATCATAAGTAACATTCCATCTGAGCCGCCATTATGATTTCTTGCTCCATTTGAGAATCACGAACGGTTTTAACCTGTTTGATACTTATTGCTGTTTTGATCACGATTGTGTTACTGGGGAAATATTATAATAATAACTGCTTCATTAGCCTAGTGAGCCTAAGCGCTACTGCTACGCTAGACGTCGTGGATTTAATTCTCAGTCCGAGTACTTTATTGGATTTTTCTATGAAATTCTTAATTGCAGTTTGGAGTTGGTGTGTGCCTGGTTAATGGCGACAGGCTCGCCCCCTATTACATGGGACCTAAATATAAATTATAGTACTTACATCTCTGAAATATGGAATGCGCTTCCCGGGTGGGTCTTCCCTTTAATCTGGGTGTCTTTAAATCACGAGTGAAACGGTTTCTTCTAGGCAAGTACGCTCCATTGTAGATCGCAGTATCGCTTAACATCAGGCGAACTGGCGGTCAAGCGTAAGCCTATCACGTATAAAAATGCATGTTTTTGATTTTCACTAGGAAAAACTAGGGTCTCGTCCCCTATGATATCTACGGCACTCGGCCCCTATAATATTGGTCTCTCCCCCTATGACATGGCACCAAAACATAACGGCGAATTGCCTAACCCTTAGGGTAATACAGGCGCGATGATATGTAAAAACTAGGGTCCAAAGCATTCAAGTGAAAGATGGCAATAAATTAAAAAAAAAAAAACTACACCTACACTATCCTAAATTAAAGTTCTGACACAACTGGAAGTATTACAAACAAAAAACAAAAACGACACACACAATCAAATTTACGACTCCGACACACAATGTCGTCGATGTTTCTAACGTAACCCAAATACGTAACAGTAACGTAAAAACGTTTCTTATTTAATATTATCTGTTATTCCAATCGTTATCGTTACGCCCTGTGATTTCCTTTTATGGTACCCTGTCGATTCCCTCGAGAACTATAAAGGATTGTAGCAGGGATATGTGGAATATCAACCCGAAAACTTTTGTTACCACAATTGATATTGGTTTTGCATATATTTTCTTAAAAAAAGAGATTGAATCTTAACTCGGTTGCACATTGGCGGAAAATTTCTGATCAATATTTTTTGATAGGTAGTCGCTGTGAGCGAATATTTATTTATTTATTTAATATTTTGTTCGCGACTGAATATAGTCAGATTTTTTTCTGGATCGACTGTTCTGTTTGGAGTATTCCTCTTTCGGCACCAATTTTTTGAGCACCTAAGGTTCCATATTGACCACAGAGCTAATATAAAAATTAAATTTAAATTATCTTTTAATAAGCTGTGTGTTGCAAAACCTCGATTTCTATCTTACTAGTGTAGCACTCTACAAACAAAAAGGGGAATAATACATTAGGAAGATAATTAGTTAAATAACGATAATTACCTTCCAATACCTCTCCTTCAACTAAAGACTCGTCACTTGCTTCAAATAAAAGGATAACTTCCAGGTGTTTGAAATAATATTATAATATAAATGAAATACAATGTAATGTACAATAATAATTACAATAATTATAATAATCACAACACCAAGTTAGTCAACTTCCTACCACGACCGTGGCTAGCACTAGAAAGCCCGGTCAGGACGGTCGCCACCCCGCCATGAAAGTATCCCCACTCTATAAAAATCATGACTAACTTCACGTCAGTGTCAGTGTTGCCAGTAAAATAATTATAATAATCTACAATAAAAACATTTAGAATTGTTAAGACCTAACACTCGACCATCCTGACGACGTGCATGTCCTCATGCACGCAACCTAACACTCGGCATAACAAACAATATAAGACATCAAAATATTTAATCTATCATTTATTTAATTATAAACCTTAGGTATGTTGACATACTTTTGCAAGACCTCCCTACAAAAGTATATCAACTGGTTCGTGTGTCATGTCATTGGTGTGAACCCTGCTTCTCACGTTGTGAACCTTGCTTCTCACGTTGTGAACCCAGTTTTCTCACATTGTGAACCCTGCTTCTCACATTGTGAACCCTGCTTCTCACATCCAATGACACGACTAAACTCATCATCCTTCAACTCCACTGTCACTCGGTTTAATATGCCAATGCGAACATTCTTTCTCACAAGGACATATCAAACCCTTAATTTATCATTTCGTTGGTGTGAACCTTGCTTCTCACATCATTGTGAACCCTGCTTCTCACATCCAACGCAATGATTATTTTCATTTTCAAAAAGTATCAGTCATGACATAAATCATATTTATTTTATTAGATAATTATTAATTGATTCGTATACTAAAACTCATTATATTTTAATAATTTCATACATTTAAATCGATAAATTAATAGATATCTTGATTAGTATCTTAATTAGTATCATTATCAGTATCATAATTATCACTATCATTATCACTTTTATCATTGTCCATTTCATCATCATTATTAACTTCCAGAGAAGCTACATGAATCCAAGGTGACATGCGATCGGCTGCTATTGTGGTTTTACGTTTATTTTTACTGCTCGTTAGACCCGGTATAGCCGCGACCCTATAGCGATCATTCCCTAATATAGCCTCTACCCTATAGGGACCTATGTAGGAAGGGACAAGCTTCTTGCTCTTACCATCGTTGCTGAAATTAGTCCTAGTGATCTTTACAAGATCACCCTCATTATAGGTACGAGAAGGAAGCTTGTCTCTGTCATATCGCTCCTTTTGTTTAGCCTGCTCGTAGTCAATGTTATCCTTAACAGTTTCTCTAACTATTTCCAGATCTATATTTTCCCTGGCCTCTGTCACAACCTCATTAAGTCTAGGATCCACCTCGGACTTCATACCCGGACCAAACATTACGTCAACAGGAGTTTTACCGGTTGTCTTTTGAATGGTATTGTTTAATCCCCATTGAATAATCCCTACTTTGGTATCCCAATCTTTTTCGTTATCCGTAAGATTCTGGGCTGTCAGAGAACTCAGAATCGTACGGTTATAACGTTCGACCTGCCCATTAGCTCTCGGACATGCTACCGCATTTAAAACGTGTTTTATACCCTTACCTAAGCAAAATTTCTTAAAAGAGTGGGAAGTAAACGATGTGCCTCTATCACTTATTAAACGATCCGGATTCCTGAAAGTATAAAAGATTTCTTCTAAAACCCTAATAGTACTATTCGACTTGGTATTACGAACCGGTTTTATAAAGATAAACTTCGTAAATGCGTCTATAATAACCAAAAGATAACAGTTACCTCTACTGGATCGTACAAAGGGGCCTAAATGATCAACATGAATCGTATGAAAAGGGAGCTCCACTTTAGTAATGGGATGCAGAAGGCCTTCCCTACTTGTAGTCTTTTTAGAATAGGCACACTCCATACAAGCCTGAACGTACTTTTTAACGAAACGGGACATTCTTGGGAACCAATAAGTGCTCTTCATTCGTTCCAAGGTCTTTTCTACTCCAAAATGTCCTATCTCGTCGTGGTTCTTACGAAGAACCTGCCACCTAGCACCCTTGGGAACTACCCAACGCAATTTAGATCTGTCACCATTTAAACATCTATACAACCTATTGTCTTTGATCAGATAATTATCTTTTATGTAATTTAATCCTTCAGCATCGAGGTCACTATTTAAGATGTCACGAGTCCTACGCAATTCAGAGTCGCCTAGCTGTAGAGTTAACAACCAATCCTCGCTAGTTATCGTCATAACAAAAGGGAAAGGTTCTGATTCCACGACATTATCCATTACTGGGTTACGAGACAGTGCATCAACATGAGACATCTTTGTACCTGCGCGATATTCAACCGTACATTCGAACTCTTGAAGAAGTAACCACCACCTCGCAATACGCGGTATGAGATCTCGTTTTGAGAAAGTGGAACGCAACGCACTACAGTCAGTAACAATCTTGAATGTTTGACCCATTAGATATACGCGGAACTTTTTCAAAGAGCAGACCACAGCCAAAGTCTCCAGTTCGAAGGCATGAAAGTTTTTCTCTTCTGGAGACGTCTGGCGGCTAAAATATGCTACTGGTCGTAACGGATCACTGTCATGTGCCCTCTGCAATAATATTCCACCTAAACCGATTTTGCTGGCATCTGTATGTAATTCAGTTTGTGCAGTTGGATTATATATAGCTAATATTGGCCTACTAACTAGTCTATCTTTCAAATCATTAAATGCTCTCTCCTGTTCTTCTTTCCATTCCCATACAGCATCCTTCTTAAGTAGCTTATTCAAGGGATGCGATAGTGTAGCAAAATTCCTTATAAATTTCCTGAAATAACCTACAAGACCTAAAAACTGTCGCACGGTGTGCTGGTTGGTAGGGCAAGGAAATTCTACGACACAGAGAGTTTTCTTATCACCAGGGCGAACACCGGCGGCACTGATCTCATAACCTAAATAGTTTATTTGTTCTTGTAGGAAACAACATTTAGACAAATTTAAGGTTAGATTTGCTTGCTCTATCAATTTTAAAACTCTTTCAAGCCTCTCCAGACATTCATCCACACTCTCACCATAAATTAAAACATCATCAATATAAGCCGTTGCCTCCGTGAACCTGGACGAACCTAAGACTTTATTAATCATCCGCTGGAAGACAGCAGGCGCATTTGCTAACCCAAACGGCATACGGGTAAACTCGTATTGGCCGTCGGGTGTAACAAATGATGTAAGAGGTCTAGAGCTTTCCGATATCGGAACCTGATAATAACCAGATTTCAAGTCTAGGGTGACGAAGTAAGCCTGGCCAGACAATCGCGCAATCTCATCTTCAATCACGGGCATGGGGTATCGTTCCTTGACCGTGATCGAGTTGAGCATGCGATAGTCCACGCACATTCTGAAACCACCATCCTTTTTGCGAACCAGTATTATCGGGCTTGCATATTCAGAGACAGATTCTCGCACAATGCCAGCATCCATCATCTCTCCCACCATATCCCTCACATGCTCTCGTTCCTTGTGCGATAACCTATAAGGACGATAAACAACAGGACGTCTACTGTTCAATTCAATTTCCATTTCTGCTACCTTCGTACACCCTAAATCCCTCAACTTCGTCGCGAAACAATGTCTAAATTTTTGTAATAATGCCAATAATTTCTGCTTATGGCTCTCGTCAATGCCATCGCCTATGCGAACCATACTCTCATCTACGTGATCTGAATTCGTCAATTCATGTTCATCAGCCTGCGACAGGATGCGATTTACTACTTGTACTTTTGTGCCTCGAGCTATAACCAAACCTTCACGCAAGAGAACTACTTTGGACAATGGGGTAATATCGACATAAACGTAACTATCCTTAATTTGATATACTCCACCGTTTACTACAAACTGTTGGTCTGGTCTACCTATTGCCTTACTATCCAATAGGATGGAACCAGTTAAGCAACGATCGACCTTAGCCTTGATTGTAATTGGACCATAAACACTAACAACTCCAACTACTGACACCGAAACATTTATATTACTAACCAGATCATCCTTGTCAATATTCAAGTTGAAATTAGTGTCATAAAATTTTAGTTCATTAGAATTCTTGTATACCAATATGTGCGTCTGTTCTGTGAATGACTGGCCAACTAATATTGGTATGTCCAGATACATATCATCTACTATCTGACACGAGACCTTCGCACAAACACCATCAATATCTAAATTAATATCAACTTTGCCTAATGAGTAGACGACCTCGTTCCCAAAACCCCTTAGAGGCGATTTAACGTCACTCCAAACTAAACCAAGCGATTGTGCTGTAGACTCCGCTATCAATGATACCTCGCTTCCAAAGTCTATGAAACATTTAAACACAGTGCCATTGACACGACCGTCTTTAATAAATTTAGAATTTGAATCAGAAACGGATATTTTCATCGTTCTGGGAACACTACTGGAGCTAGATTTACCTCTTTGATCTAACTGAACATCATTTTTAAATGTACATGTGTCAGCTTTGTGACCATACCGATTGCATTTAGTGCACTGAATAAGCGGCTTTGGGCACCTAAAGTGGGGGTGACCTTTTTCTTTACAATTAAAACAAGTAAGAAGAGGTTGAGACTGATTAGGTAACTTACGAGGAAAAGAATTATTCTGTTCTGATCCTATTTTATTCTTAACTTTACTGTGTTCAGCAAACTGAGATACATCCTGGTTACTCATTAAGAATTGTAATAATTGGTCGGGCTGGGTGCAGCGCAGTGCATTCGCACTTGACCTCATAGTTTTATCGCTCAAACCGTGGATCAGACAATCAACTGCACGTTTTCCGATGATGTCACATTGGTTCAATAATGCTAATTTTTCATAGAAGTATATCTCTAATGGTTCATTATACCTGCTCTTTCTACGTAGCATGTCCTCCAGGGTTTGGCCGTAGTTCTGTTCACAAGGAAACGCACTCAAAAGTTTCCCCTGCCATTCGGACCAATTAAATAAAATAGAATTTTGACTTTCGTACCAGACCTTAGCCAACCCCTGGAGTTTCTGCATAGCGAAATGGATTGTAGTCTTTTCATCCCAACCATAGACAGAAACACACTCATTAACCTTTCGAAGCCAAATATCTGTTCTTTGATTCTTATTTGAAGGGTCAAACTCTGGTAAAATATTTTTGTGATTAATAGTGGGTAGTAATGAGGTGCTTGTTGCCACTGGTTGAGATTTTAATGAATTTAAAAGATTAATAATATCCTTGGAAGAAAAAGTAGGGCTACGTGACCTTGCTCTCCGGGTAGTGTCGCCATGTTCCTTTGAAGCATCTCCAAGTTCCCCGCGTTCGACATGGTGCGTCCGCCGATCTTCGCAGGTAACACTCGAACGGGAGGATGCTCGGCGACTCTCCTTTTCGCGTTGATAACGACGGTCTCTGACGATCCCTTCTTCGAGAATCTTGAGTCGTTCTCGCTGATATTCAAGTTCCTGCTCACGTTCACGTAAGTTGGAGCCCGGACGTTGTCTCGGCTCACGCTCCCTGCTGCTCGAGGCATTTGCTGGGGTACGCACAGGACTGCGGCTGCGATAGCTGCGGCTACGCTGCCTGGCTCTATCTCTCGACCTTGAATCACGACCATCTGGCGTCGCTAAGCGGCGTAGAGGCGACTGTTCGCTATCTCGTGGCATTATCTGAAACTCGAAACAAAACACACAAAAAAAAAAAAGGTTATATTGATTAAAAAGATATTTTACGTAAGGATACGTAAGGATAGACCCAAAAATAAGTATATCATGAAAACGGTAGGTCGTAACAAAATGAAATTTGGCTCCCCTTTGACCCCCAAGACTGCACCATCATTTTTTTTTATATTTTTTTTTTTACCCTCGTTGACTTTATATAATACAGTAAAAATAAAGCAAAAAGTGCAGGTTATATCCCACTTCTGAAATGTAGCACTCTACAAACAAAAAGGGGAATAATACATTAGGAAGATAATTAGTTAAATAACGATAATTACCTTCCAATACCTCTCCTTCAACTAAAGACTCGTCACTTGCTTCAAATAAAAGGATAACTTCCAGGTGTTTGAAATAATATTATAATATAAATGAAATACAATGTAATGTACAATAATAATTACAATAATTATAATAATCACAACACCAAGTTAGTCAACTTCCTACCACGACCGTGGCTAGCACTAGAAAGCCCGGTCAGGACGGTCGCCACCCCGCCATGAAAGTATCCCCACTCTATAAAAATCATGACTAACTTCACGTCAGTGTCAGTGTTGCCAGTAAAATAATTATAATAATCTACAATAAAAACATTTAGAATTGTTAAGACCTAACACTAGCCAGGTAATAATAGGTTTTTTTATACCACTAAGGTGGCAAACAAGCGTACGGTCCGCCTGATAGTAAGCGGTTACCGTAGTCTATGGACGTTTGCAAAGGGGCATCGCGCGTTGCCGATAATATCGTGATGCTTATCCTACGTGCCAACACTACGCTTTCCCGCGGAGCTCTAGTGATCTTGCTCACCGTTAGGAATACAACATAGCACGGAGCTATGTTATTTGGCTACGATTTTCTGCAATGTGGAGGTACTTCCCCAGTCGGGCAGCTTCAATTGTGAGTGGAATTATTCAATTCCACTACACCCTACTCGTACCTCTCTTATTCCACTATACCCTACCTCTCTGAAAAGGTAGATAATATGGCAAAGCTGGTCAATAATAAAATAAAATACCAAATAAAATAAATTTTACAAATTTTATGAATTGGTAAATTGTAAGACGTTTGAACGTGGCAAATTGGCAATGCAGCCAGCCTTCCGGGTACCCTTCCGGCTGATAGCGATGCGGAAAAGATTTTTGATGAACTTTTGTTTTCTGGTGCTCTTTTTTACAAGATAGTTTCATTTTAGTTAGTTAATAATATGTTTTAATTAGATTTTAAGGTGTTTTGTTTTAATATTTAGAAAGAGTACCGATAAATGTAATAAATTTATACCTATTATTTATATAAATATAATTGTGTAATTTACATATAATATTTGTATTAGAAAATTCAATTTAATTCAATTCTTTATTGCATTCCATAATGTACAAATTAAAACAGATGCTAGGTAGGCTTATATTTAGGGATCGATTATGGACCCTGTCAAGCACAGCATAGTAAACTATGCTTGCTCGATAGGGTCCATAATCGATCACCATATCGAATCGATAGCATAATTTAGCAGGAGATGTCGTGTTGATGCGTGAACTGCACGTGTACAGAAATACACCTTTACCTAACCCTTTGAGAAACACAAGCGTGATGGTATGCCACATGTTATGTACATGGTGTTTTTTACAAACTCGGATGCTTCCGAGTGTTCCGACATGTTACAAATCATTTAGTCAGTCGGAAGGCGTTACTGTAACGTAATAGTAATATTAAAAATGTGCAGAATAAGTATTCGCTGTGTGCGCATGAATTTCTTTCTTGTTACACAACATTGCGTGTAGCAACCGGCCGTTACTCGCATTGGCTACTACTGATTAATGGTGCGGCGTAAGTTGTCGGCGATAGCGGTTAATAATAATAATACTAATAGCCAAGAGCCTCGAACGACACCTAAGGAGGCTCTCATTAAGTAGCTTGATCAAGGACTTGATACAGAAAGCAGTACTTCTGGACACAGCCCGCATTGTTAGGAGATTTCTCTCTCTCTGGGACTCTGACCACCGGTAGCTTGGACTCTGCTCCCGATGCGGATACTATTTTATAATGTTTTTCTTATTTTTCTACAAATATTTAAAAATATATACAAATAAGGAAAATGAATAAATAAATGGAATCTTTATATATATAATTCTTCTGTGAGTGTGTATGTGACTGAACTTCTCTCAAACGACTGGACCGATTTTGATGAAATTTTTTGTGTGTGTTCAAGGGGATCTGGGAATGGTTTAGATTCAATTGGACCCGGTAGGTGGCGCTGCAATCGAGTTTTGGGTTATTTTCAGGGCAGGACAACGTCTGCTGGGTCCACTAGTAATACTATAAATCTACTCGCAACCGGCGCGTATGTGTGAATGTGGAAGAAGCAAAAGAAGTATTCAAGAGTCGTATGAAGTGGCGGTCTATAGTTTCTGCCTACCCCTGTGGGAGGAAGGCGTGAGTGTATGTATGTATGTTAATATGCCAGCTCGCGTTTATATTTGGTGTGATTGTTCTCTGAAGGTATAACAACTCGCGCGCGCTCGCATTAAATCTGCACTGGTCCTGACCTGTATTTGGTTTGCGAAGGCTTCATAGAGTATATTGCATGACTGGTTGGAGATTAGACAAATTTTAGGGCTCGTGTCCATGCTTCGGCTTGGGCATGCTTGGACACTTTGTAAAATTCCCTGCGACACTAAGCTCGTATAATATGAGGTCAGCTTAGGACGCGTTATTTTTTGTGTTTAGAATAAACTAATTATTTTTTTAAAGAAAAATCCCTAACTGCCTCATTAGTCTAGCGATTCCAAGCGCGATTGCGACTCTAGAGGTCTGGGTTTCGATTCCTAGATCGAACAGTGGTATTGGGTTCTTCTATAAAACTTACTAGACTCGCCGCCTATTATATGGGACCTAAACATTAATGAATCGAACTATTATTATAAGTACTAGAAGAAAGAACTACTATTATAAGTATATTATTAGTACCTAATGATAGGTAAGTATATTTGTTATTAGCCATATGTACCACACTAAAGCTTATGCCTTATGCCGTCTCACTGATTACAAGTCCAAAGAAAGTGTTCCACTCGGTCGCCGTGTCGCACGCGGCGCTTCATATTCTATTGCGCACACGCGCCGTGCATTCATAAAACGTTATTAGCTTTGCCGTGACGTAACACACAAATTTCGTATGTATTACGAGCTAGGTGTGTTGTCGCAGGGAAATGTCAACATCAATGGGTGCTTGCTTAGACTTTTCTGTCGAAGTATTTTAGTGTGGTCAGTCTTTATTTTAAAATAGCTTAGTACAATACAGACAACGATAACAATGAATATTTTTAATATATATGTTACTGTAAAAGCCCGAACTACGGTAAATCCTAAGATTTACCAACTCTGACTGGTAAAAGTTCGAAATGTTCCACCATGGTTAGGTTAGGTTGTTAGGTTTTTTTTTTAAACCATGGTGGAACATTTGCATGGCGCTGTAAGCTTTTTTTTAAAAAAAACATAACAACCTAACCTAACCATGGTGGAACATTTCGAACTTTTACCAGTCAGAGTTGGTAAATCTTAGGATTTACCGTACTTCGGGCTTTTACAGTAACATATATTTTAAAATTTAAAAAATCTAAATTTTTTAAATAAAGTAAAAAATATTTATAATAATATTTGTGGATATGTTCGACCTCTATGCATTCCTATTCCATTGATCCACAGTTCGTATGTTTGTTAATAGGTCCCTTTAGTTTTAGCTCCGATTATACGATTATAATAGGAGGCGAAATATTAAAATCCAAGCTCCAAGCTGCTACTGAGAATTTTGTAGAAAAACTTACCAAATAACACCGCTATTTGGGAATCGAAATCCAGGACCTCACGCCTAGCAACTAAGACCGACCAATGAGGTGGTCATCTATGTACCTAAATGTGACAATTTTATGATTATGTGTTTAAATATATAATTAAAACAATAAACATACCTACAACGCGATCGTCGAGAAATAATATGTCAGTTATACATACGACTTATTTCCATACGATACACTTTTTTACGTGGGAGAGCCATGCTTCGACACGAATGGGCCGGCTCGACCGGAGTGATACCACGGCACTCACAGAAAACCGGCGTTAAACAACGCTTAGGTTGTGTTTCGCCGAGTGAGTGAGGTTACCGGAGGCCCAATCCTCTTTTAAAAGGTCGACAACGCACTCGTGACTCCTCTGGTGTTGCGGGTGTCCATAGGCGGCGGTAATCGCTTACCATTAGGCGATCCGTCTGCTCGTTTGCCCTCCTATCCCATAAAAAAAATACGAGTTTATGGTGTCAGAGACTGGAGAAATAAATTTTCTTTAAGAAACATTATTTAGTTAATGATATGAGAGGAGAAATTATATTTATTCTGGAACGATAAAAACCATAACTAATAATATTTCTACAATATCAATAAACAATAACTTTCAAACTAAAATCTGTTACCGTCGGAGCTAAATTAACATTACTTTTAGAAGCGCGGCTGCCGCGTGGGGCAAGTCGATGCTAATGCCTGCGCAGCAGACAATCCTCCTGTTTATCAGCTAGTTACTTCGCAAGCAAACTTTAGATCGACACCACCATTTGCCACCATCCCAGCAAAAAGCAAAGCCCGCGGCAAACCAACAATCAAGTAACAAATCACGCTCATCTTTGTCGGTCTTAGCAAGGGATTGACACGGCCGCTATACTCTTGCAATGCAGTATATTGCCGCACGCGGCATTTTTACGCATGGCTGTTGTACAAGGCAAGCTTACCGCGTGCATTCAAGACGCAGTTTTTAAGAAACATAGCTATCTGTTGTTGTTGTCGTTTTATTATATTACAAACAACTGTGGTGTTACTCAAGCGTTACCCAAACAACATGGTTGTTTATACAAAGTGGAAATAATTTCCCCTATTAAAAAATAGGAACGAAAACGTTCAAACGCGCCGCATCATCGTGTTGTGTTACAAAGGGGATGAAATAAGGGGGTCGAAATAGGGGATGAAATGGGGTTCTAAAATACAACAGTTTGTAGGTAGTGTCACCATAATTCAGAACCAAATAAGGACAGTGTAGTTGCGTCAAAAAATTGTTTATTTCTAAGAACTTTTATGAAATTGTTTTTTATCTTAAATAAGTACAGGTCATATTTGTGTTAAAGGATTCCATTTTGTTTAAAAATATTGTATAATTGGACTTCGATATAAAACTCACTTTTTTACTTAAAAAGCTTATTATTAAATCTCGACATTTCAGACCCTTTACAGCATCCATGGGTCACGGATAGACTGTCAGAAATTAGCATTGAACTTCATATTGAAAAAATGGTGATAATATCTATTCTCATGACGCTTACCTACACGGATAGAAATTGAGACCTTGCTCTCAAAATTGTAACATTTCGAAATGTCAAATTTTGTTACATATTGTTTTGTACGTACGGACTTAGGATTTTGACCTTCACCTCTAGACATTGCTATTAAGAGTAATATTAAAGACACCTTTCGTTTTATTTGAAAGGTTTTTAAAAAGGTTGGGCCTATACTTTGAAGTGAGATAGAAAGGTCCTTCCTGGAAACGTGAATTGGTTTTTGAATAAGAAATTTTTCTGAAAATCTTTGAAGGAGTGTATCGGATTTATCAATTGATTACAGCTATGGTACTGTATAAATGTGTATTTTAGTTTTGTTATTTCATAATATAAGAAGATAAATTATTTTTACGGATTAAGCTGTATTTATCTATATTTTTTTTTTAATTTACCCATGTTTTAAGATAGGTAAATTATAAAAAAATATGCTAAAATAAATATAGTATAAAAATATAAATATAAACTAGACAGATTTCGTTTCTCACATAACAATGTAGACATATTCAAAACGTTTCCACTCATTTCTCAACCCAATTTCTTTTAACAATAAGTTGTAGGAAATAGAATGATCGAGATAAAGTCACCGAGATTTGAACCCTCGTCAAAAATCACATCATTGTAACAGTCGTACATACTTTCTAAAGAAATGTATTGTATTTATTTGATAAATAAATATAAAATAAATAAATTCCTATTGTGTCCTGTTAAGTTCAATATTATGGTAACACCACTCGTAAAGTGTTAATTAACTAAAATTGTTCAAGTGTTTATAAACGGTAACAATGATTTGTAGAGATACTGTTGTTATAGATTTAGGTTTAGAGACATTATTTAGTTACTACATTTAATTAGCCCTTGATTCTACTAATCTGTACAAGCTTTGTTTTTGTGTACCGTAGCTCCTAAAAGAGTTCATAGTACTCATCAATATGAACAACTTCTACGATATGGAAGCTGAAATCTCGAAAAACTAAGATTGTATATACAAATGAGGTCTCAAGATAGCAACGCGCTAGTGACAGGTAGTACTGGTGTTGGTGGCGTCTAAAGGCTGCCGTTGGCTCTTACCATCAGGCCCGTAAGCTTGTTTGTCATCCTAGTATAATAAACAATTCATTCAGTGACTAAAAACGCTACCAGGGATCCTAGCACCTTATAGTATAAGTTCACTAAGCTTCAAGTTAACTATTGGGCTACAGCTGGCATTATTTAGACGAATCAAACATACTTTCTCCATAAAAGAAAACGCAAACCATACTGCGACATATTTCAAAATTAGATCATCCACTGCGTGTTTTAAATCACAGTTCTGTCTCAGACATGCAACAACTCGTCAATGGTCATTGAAAAATTCTAAAGTGTCTAAATTGACACGTTTCTGTGTAAGGGTTGGGTCTAAAGCTGTCATCAGACGAGCCGGGATGCGTGACGCGCCGTAATTGGGCTTTGATTGTACGACCACTTACTTTTGCAAAAACAGGCGAATCTGGAGGCTGGTGTTTACCTGGAAACGGAAAAAAAGGTTACATTGACGTTTGTTTGAAATTCGTTAGCTTGTGTGTATTGGCTCTTTCGAATAATTACGGAAAAGGAGAGATTTAGAGTGTTTTTTTTTTGTATCTATATCTATGTAAAGTCACTCAATCCCGGAACCTTAATATGAATATTTATTATAATTATTCAAAGCCAAAATAAAATTCTGTTGACAGAAATGTAATGCTGGAGAGTATGTTGTGCCATTTCGTCTACCCAGCAAAAACACTAAGAGTGCGGGACAGGCGTTTTTGGGTCTGTCTTAAATGTAAAACTGACGATCAAAAGGAACTATCTAAGTATCTTTAAAAAAAATGATTTTGACGTCGTTGGCTAACATGAAATGTGGCGACATAAGCAAAATCTACGTAGCCCACATTTTAAAATAATCAAAATGGCGTCAGTTTTAGGCGTAATGATAATATTATATCACTAGTTAATAGTAGCAGTCTAAAAATACAAAAATTCACAATCACATCAAGCTTCAACGACCCCGTCAACAGTTCGATACCCGGGCCAGTTACACAAAATCAGCATATTTGTACCATAATAACAAGCAATAACATGATAACAAGTTCACAGACCTATGCGTTCAATATCAAGATCTGTAACCAGTTGCGTTTGCGCAACGGCCGTGCGATCATCGCGGACCGGTATTTGAATAGAGAATAGTTGATTGGTATTTGACTTATTAAACACTAGCTTCTACCAGCGGCTTCGCTCGGATAGTATACTTATCTATGTAAGGTAAAACGATAAAAAGTACCCTAAATGTTGATCAGACTCATAATCTACGTACATTTAATAGAAATTCGTAAAGTAGATCTTGAGTTGTAAGCGAACATACGACGAATTATATACAGAATACAATTCAAAAAATAATTTAATTAAAGACAACTCTGCCGAGTACCTTGTTCCTTTCACACAAGCGTAATGGATCAGTAATTTCCACGAACCCAACATAGGTAACCCTAATCTGGCAGTAGCTCAACATTCGCTTCGGAGGTAACCCTCCATTACCGGCGTAACTCGTTACTGCATCTGTAGATAAAGCACGAACTGCACGAGTATTTGTTAAATACGGACAACGTTGCAGTTTAAGGGTTGATGGACTGACGGTTCTGTAAATGAAATTTACTGTAAATGAAATGCCTCAATAGCCTAATGCGACTACTACGCTAGAGGTCCTGGTTTGAAGTCCCGGATCAAACAAAGTGTTATTGGGTTTTTCTATGAAATTCTAAGTAACATCTCGGAGTCAAAACCTCTTATTGTATACCAGTTTTAAACGATAGCTAGTGAAATTATTGGGCAAATAGACATAACAACTAAGATCTCCAGATTAATCAATGTCAAATCTGTCAGTAGATTTGCTTACTTGCGGTAGGATTTTGACATAAGGTCCATACAAGTAATGTAAAAATCCTACCTTTGGTAAGTAAATCTATCGACGGATTTGTTTTGGGGCCGGCCGTAAGTGATACGACTGGTTTTGCCGGCGTTAATAGGCTATGGTTATCTACCACTTATCAGGCGGCCCGTATGCTTGTTTGTCATCTTTATTACAAATACCTACCTACATTAAAATAAAAAATTTAAGAAACCACTTTGATGGCGGCTGCCATCTTGGAACGATTTTCATCAAACAGATCTAAGAACACTCCCGACTAATTCACCTTTCAAACAAAAAAAAATCAATATCGGTTCATCCGTTCGGGAGCTACGATGCCACAGACACACACACAAACAAACACACACACACACACACCCACAAACACACACACACACCTACACCCACACCCACACACACCCCCACACACACACTAACACCCCCCCCCACACCCACACACATACCCACACACACCCACACCCACGCACACACACACACGCACACACACACACGCACACACGCACACACACACACACACACACACACACACACACACAGACAGACACACTGACACGTCAAACTTATAACACCCCGTCGTTCGACGAGGTTTAGTCAGAAGTATGTGTAGGTGTCAATTTTATTATAAACTCGAACTAGTCCTAATAATAACTTCACATAGTAATCTCTACGTAACACAAAATGAATGATCTCCGACCTCGTTGCTCACGTACAGTCGACAAAAGCATTAGGTATACAGGCAGCTTATAGCTATTTAGCTATATATTTGTGTTTTAACTTCCTCATTAGTCTAGTGGTCCCAAGCGCGACTCCTACGTGCAAGTCGAGCAGTGTTATTGGGATTTTCTATGGAATTATCAGTTGCCTCTCGGATTTGGGCCCGGTTAATGGCAATATTATATGGGACCTAAACATACCGGCGACTTTGGCTGTACAGTACTATACCTCTATTCCAGGCTATAATTTATCTGTGTGCCGAATTTTATCCAGATCCATTCAGCCGTTCTGGCGTGAAAGAGTAACAAACATTCATACATCCAGATATCCATACATCTCACAAACCTTCATGTTTATAATATTAGTAGGGAAGTAAGGTTATTTAAATTTAAGTAAATGTTTATAATTTTATTCTCTAAGATTGTAATTTGTTAAATTATAATATTAACTAGCTGACCCGGCAGACTTCGTACTTTTATATTTATTCACCTTTTGACTCACTCTGGACTTCCACAAACAATTCAAGACCAAAATTATCCAAATCGGTGCAGCCGTTCTCGAGTTTTAGCGAGACTAACGAACAGCAATTAATTTTTATATATATAGATTTAAACCTACTCTGGACTTCCACAAACAATTCAAGACCAAAATTACCCAAATCGGTCCAGCCGTTCTCGAGTTTTAGCGAGACTAACGAACAGCAATTCATTTTTATATATATAGAAGATAATACATTTTAAGTTAGTACGTAATTAAATTTAAGTATGTATTCTATGCTGTGCCCCAACGAGGTTTCATGTTGATACTTACCAAACTAGAGACCTATGTATATTTACACATGAAGCAATAAAGAACTTTGACGTTGACTTTAAGGATGAGTTTACGTTTGATCTGCATAAATAGTGTATACCTAGCTATTTTGTCGTCTGTACCATTTCATTAAATTGAGGATGTCATTACGTCGGTTGCAGAACGCAGAGGCGGGCTCATCAACTTCATTTGTACGACATTGCATCTTGAGATACGATCTCATACACGTGTTTATTGTGTGCTGTAATCTATGCATGAGGGATTATGAGTATGTGTCTGTAATATGTGTGGTGTGGATTACACTGCATTATAGCAGGCGTCGTTTTTATAAAACGTTGTCCCGTACTAGGATTTTCACATGTATATTGGTTAATACTGATATTTACAAATTACAAATAATAATTGTTACGTGTGGTAATAGAACCGACGACTTTTGGTTGAAATCTATCGCTCTGTATATAGTGAAATTATAGGACATTGAGAATTTAGGGCATATATATTTATTTAAATAAACGTGTATCCAAATTACGGTCGTTCTCAAAAAAGGTCCGGTTATGAGCACCCTAAACCGACGATCATGCATGAGGAGATTAATGAACGTGGATGAAGCGAAAGTGGTATGCCAGGATCGTAGCAATTGGAAATCTATAGTCTCTGCCTACCTCAATGGGAGACAGGCGTGAAAATATGTATGTATCTATGTATGTAAATAAACGTTGCCCCACACTAGGATTTTCTCCTGTAACGTGGGTGCGTTTACAAACACAAAATCTCACTACACAAACACCCAGACCCGGTACAATTGCCTGTAGGTTGCAACTTTATAGAATTCACAACAACCAATCTGGGCAGTTACTAATAATTATTAAGTGCTGGAATATGGTATGACTTGTGGCTGAAATCTATAGCTCAGCCACTGACCCAAAGGCACACAGTGTAGTTATGGGACATTGAGCATATGGCACTTAACATCTGAGGTATCAAGATGACAATGTGCGAGTGTTACTATTTTTAGCTACTAGTGTTGCTGGCGACTTGTGGCTGTTATTGTCATGTGGCGCGTATGCTTTGCGAGTTTATCATAACATACCATCATGCCTGTATTCTCCGAAGGGTTAGGCAGAGGCGTATTAATGTACACCCACAGTTCGCCTGTATGTTTAGATCCCATGTTATAGGGGTGAGCCTATTGCTATTAACCGGGCACAAATTCCAAACTCCGAGCTGCTACTGAGAATTTCAGAGAAAAACTCAATAACACTTTGCTCGACCTGGGGATTCACAGGATTCCAGAATCGAACCCAGGACTGCTACGCTGGAAGTCCGGGGTTCGATTGAACTCAGGACCTCTAGCGTAGCGCGCTGGAACACTAGGCTAACGAGGCAGTTGTTTGTTTACCATCATATTATATGAAAAAAAAAACTTAATTTCCATGAATTATTATAAGAATAAAACAAATCTAATATGTATTATATTATAACATAAATGACTATGGTTATTTAAACATTTTCCCAATTTTACGTAACACGACGAGACGCGGTTACATTTTGACGCTGAGTCGTCTCATCAAATTTTGCGCAAATTCCGTGACGCGGCAGGTGACGTCATACATATATATTATTTACGCGTCATAGCGTAACAGGAGCAATAGTGGCTACAAAACTGAGGCGCTAAAACAACAAATATTTGTATGACCTACAAGAAGTTGTTTCAAATATTGGTGTTTGTGTTTCAGAATTTTTATTTATATTGTATAGTTTAGGAGTAGTTGCTCTTCCCCATTTTTTTACTGTATTAAGATCTCATGCATACCAGCCACCTGATGGTAAGCGGAAATTGCAGACTATAGACACCAGCTACACCAGTGTTATCATACAGACAAAATTAAATAACTTCGCCTCGACTTCGGTATAAGACCTTTCATGATAATTCCATTTTTTATTGATGAAAACTGTATGAGAATCCGTACGGTAGTTTTTGAGATAAGCCCGAAAAAACACAAACTCTTGGTTGCGGGAACTTTAATTTATACATATTACGTATCTACGACTGCTACGCCTGAAGTCCTGGGTTCGATTCCCAGGTCGAGTAGTAAGTTATTGGGTTTTTCTATGATTCTCTATAACAGCTCGGAGTTTGGGATTTGTGCCCGGTTAATGGCAACAGGCTCGCCCCCTATTACATGGGACCTAAACATACCGGCGAACTGTAGGTGTACGTACATTAGTACACCTCTGCCTAACCCTTCGGGAAATAAAGGTTTGATGGTATGTTATATTACGGATGTAATGATTTCAGCGTTGAAGCATTTGCAGTACTATTTATAATTCAATTCATTCTAATTTACATACATTTATAGAATAATCTATAGGTATAAATTAGAATTTCATTGAATTGAAAACTGGCGTCAAACAACACATTGTGTTTCGCCGAGTGAGTGAGGTTACCGGAGGCCCAATCCCCTTTTAAAAGGTCGGCAACGCACTTGTGACTCCTATGGTGTTGCGGGTGTCCATGGGCGGCGGTAATTGCTTACCATCTGGCGATCCGTCTGCTCGTTTGCGCTCCTATACCATAAAACAATGCCCCTTTTATGAAAAATCATCACAGCAATGTGGGTCAGACATTACTAGTATTCTTGTTAACCCCTCGTGCTAAGCTAAATGCTTGTGTTACGAGTGGGTTCACGTCGGTAGTGCAATGGGTGGAGTTCGAACCGGCAACCGCATGATCACAAGTCTGACGCCCTAGCCAATAAGCTACCGCTGCTACGAAAATTGGACATTTGTTTGTTTGAAAGATTTATTTTAATCCACCGGTAAAATCGGTAGAGATGGGAACATTTACCCGAGGGAAGCTGAACACAGGTCCCTAGTTTTGTTAAAATAAAATCCAAGTTTTATAGTGACAGCGTAAAGCGATTGAGGTCGACACATTGTGATTTCTTTCATTAAAATGAGGGTTCTAAAGAATGGGGACAGCAGGCAATGTTTTCTATTCGTTAGGGCGAAAGGGTTAAGGTTTCGGGACGAAATGGAAACAAGAAATTGTTTACACATTGCCTGTGATGTATTTACAGAATTTTTGTGTGTAAAAATAGTGTTTTATTTATAGCTGTTATTTTGGTGGTTATAAAAATATAACATAACATACCATCACGCCTGTATTCCCCGAAGGGTTAGGCTGAGGTGTACTTAATGTACACCCACAGTTCGCCGATATGTTATAGGGGGCGAGCCTATTGCCATTAACCGGGCACAAATCCAGACTACGAACTGCTACTGAGAATTTCATAGAAAAACCCAATAACACTTTGCTCGACCTGGGGATCGAACCCCGGACCTCTAGTGTAGCAGTCGCGCTTGGGACCACTAGACTAACCAGGCAGTCTTATAAAAACATAACTTGTGCAGTTACTAGTATACTATAGTTACGCGTAAATGTGATGTAATATGTAACTTAAATAACTTAAAACAATATTACTGCTTATTTTAGAAAATTGTATGCAAATAAACGAAAATGGCCAAGAACAGTCGTCGTGTTGTTTTTGACAGTGACGTATTAGAACTGTCAAAATCAATTGACACTACAAATATACTAATTAGTTTACGTTTATCAGGCGTCAGGTGCGTGTTACTTGCAACCGGCATTTATGTATGAGAAGATGTATGAATGTGCATAAATAAATGAATAAATAAATAAAATATGAAAGGAACAAAAGAAATATGCAAGAATCGTATATTTCGCCAGTATATTTAGGTCCCGTGTAATAAGGGGCGAGCCTATATCCATTAACCAGTCGCAAATCCCAACTCCGAGCTGGTACTGAGAAATTTATAGAAAATCCCAATAGCATTGCTCAATCAGGGAATTGAACCCAGGTCCTCTAGCGTAGCAGCCGCGCTCAGGCTAATGAAGCAGATAAAGGCAGATGAACTTTTTAAAATAAGCTGAAATAATTGGTACATGTCACAATTTCCTAAACACTCCCTGACACAAAACTTAAATAGAAAACATTACCTCATTTGTCGGCGTGGTTAAGCAAACCTTGATATTCGAAGCGATCATGAGACATAACTGGTTATTATGTGGTTGCAGAAGCCATATTGTGGTTGGTTAATCTTCGTCAAAAATATCATTATTTCACAGTGAACTGAGAAGGGTCGATGACCTGAATGACGCGTAGCTAGGCTGTTTTAGGATTCCTCTTTGCATTTTTTTTTAAAGTAAAGGTATTATATATTGTTTTAAATATAGAGTGAAGTCATATTTGAAAAAAATGACTTACACAAACACAGATTCGTAATAACTAAAGCCGATATTTTATAGCCAAATATTTGATCCGTACGGGGATTAAAACCGGCGACTTGTTATACTAAAGCCGATCGCTCAGCCCCTACGCCAGACGTGTCACCAATTTATATTTTTATCGTATTTTACACATTGTACATATTTAAATTAAAATATAGTGGATACCGTTTGAGGCGAAACATAGCTAGAAGACAAATACGCGCTGGTTGCGAAAACTAAACGTCATTTTATTGTCGTCAAAAACAATTAATAGGTACAATCTTTCTTAAAAAAATCTCAGAAACTGCGTCGTTAGCCTAATATTCCTGAGCGCGACTGCTACGCTAGTTCCTTGGTTCAATTCCCAGATCAAGGAAAGTATTATTGGGTTTTTCTATGAAATTCTTAGTAGCAGCTCGCAGTTTCAAATTTATGCCCGATAAATGGCAATAGGCTCGCCCCTATTACATGGGACCTAAACATACCGGCGAGCGTGTACATAAGTAAGTCTCTGCGTAACCTATCGAGGAATAGAGGCGTGATGGTATGTTATGTTATCTTTATAGAATTACTTTCTGTCTCATTTTCTCTCTCTTTTTTACTTACACAATCACATTTTTCTCCAAACATTCATTACACTAATACATCATCATTATTTTCTCAAATTTATTACTCCGAGGTAATTGAATTGGCTCCAATTTGATGGCCACAGACATAATAACTTACAGGCTGGCCATCAAAACAACATAAAACAACATGGAACAACAATGTCAACGTATTAGTTTTACAACGCAATAAAAACGAAACGCAACGATCGTCAATTGTTCACTATGACGTAAAACACCTAGCATCAAATAGAAATATTTATACATTTATAGAATTTAAACAAACAATTTATGAAAGCCTGCAATATAGAAGATTTATCGGCACTACACGTCTGTCCCGGTTTGAGTCGCACGCACGTCCGAATTTTCGAATGAGCCCCATCGCGTAGACCTCACGTAGGCACCATGTAGCCATCGCGTAAGCACAGCGTAGCCATTGCGAAACACCACGTAGCCATTGCGTAGGCAATACGTAGCCATCGCGAAGCACCACGTAGCCATCGCTTAGGCACGTCGTAGTCATCGCGAAGCACCACGTAGCCATCACGTAGGCTCCGCGTAGGCATCACGAAGGAGACCGCATAGAGACCGTGTATGAGACCACGCTGCATAGGAGTGGACATAAACACTGCATAGGCACCTCGTGGTTCGTAACCACCACGTTAGCAGCTGCGAAGGTGTCGCGTAGAAACCGCGTATTGGAACAGTTATGGGTATACATTACGTCATGGCCACGTACGTCATGGTTACGGTATTGTTCTAAAGCGCAAAAAAAGCTCCCTTCTTCATTAAATTTACAAATTAATCCTCACAAAATGCTTTTTTAAAATATGATGTCTAGCGAATATTAGTTTCATAATCTCTTACCCTAATTCAATAATTGAAAGCTTAACTTTACATTAGTAATTTCTGCGACACTCTTTCTTCGACAAAATTCTTTCAACCCCAATTTTAATATCGCTGTCAAAAATGTCTTCACGTGTCAAAAAATTCTCGTCACCGAAGAATTTATTTAAAAATTCTAGACTCGAGTATTTTTTAATTACATGAAAGAATTCGGTAAGGGTCGTTATGTCAGTTTGCCACCCCTGCAAAGGGGTAGGCAGGGGTCATAAATCAAGGGTGACTTATGAGAATTTTTGATAATGTCGAACGGTGACGTTTTGAAGGGGATGACGTGACGTCATGCCTCATGACATAAATTAAATATTAGGCCACGCGTGTTAACCTTATATGATCTACATGTTGAGAATTCCTTCTAAAAGTTGTGATTAAAGATTTTGTAAAGAATCTCGAGTTCTTGCATTTGAAGGTGTGAAGGTGGCGTTAATCAAAAAAAGAAATCTTGAAGGGACATACTCGTAATTTTAATTATAGTTTTTGATAGTTATCTATTAAAATATTGTATTATATGAATTGTAAAAAAAACATTTGCAGGTTATTATATAAACAAAAATATATATGGACAACTTTAAATTGTTATATTATACTTTAGATAACTACTACTCGTATACTTTGGCAAATAAATAAAATTATGTGGTCCCAGGCCTAACATAGACATTACCAAAAAGGCTAAATCTAATGGCCTAATAGCACTTAATAAATACGAATAGCACACAACTGCGAAATTGAAATCTATTACTGTTATATGGCTTTCCTGGGGATAAAATATTGCGGGTACGGTTTGGTATGCCGATGGCTTCCATTCCATAAGGAAAACGACGTAAATCTAACTACCTACATACGTTTATGGGTTACCAATGTCAGTAGTGTCGCTTTGGGAAGATTGAATGTCAATAAATCAACAGAACCTTCGAATATTGTCGGCACGTTGCAGTAGTGACCAAAGATCAGCTTCGGCGATACCACTCGCTGGTTTTTATTATGGATTAAATCGGCAAACGAGCTGACGAGCCACCTGGTGATAAGTAGTCATCATCGCCCATGGACATGTTATGCTATGTTGATTTATTAACACTCTTACAGGGAAAAACTTGCCGATCCTCCCCCATGGGAAATGTCTTAACTAAAGCAATATTCTTAAGTCGCGTTTCTTAACAATATTTTAATACACAAAACATAAAATTTAAACAAAAGCCTTAGAAATGAAAACATCGCGACAGCCGTTACTACAAAACTTCGAAGACTTATTGTACAATGCTTAAAAGGAAAGTTGCCTAAGTCGTAAACTTTGAAAATTAAACATTTTAATAGACATTCGAGTTTCCACGGTAATTATACTGGGGCACGCGGAATATGAACGTTATTTCTGTATTGATGTTAAACTTAATGATTGGAACGAATTTTGGATACAAAATGAATATTGGAAGTAATTTTGTAGCGGTATTGTCTTCGAATTGAGGGTTTTAATGGAGGTAGCCAAATTGGATCATAGAATAACTAATATAATGTATACAGAACGATTACTCTTCGCCCATCCCTACCCCCGCATTTTTGTTGTTTTTAAAATATCGTTTTAAAGACAACGAATAGAATAATGTCTAAATGTTAGAATACGGTTCCTCACTGCCATTCAAATAGGCATCTCGTAAGAGCCGAAAAAATATCTGACTCGCTCGGTTGTATTTTAATGACTGGCGACCACCCTTATGTCGGAAATCACCTTAGTGTGTGTTTCGACTTTTGCGCTCGAAAGCCAGTCCCTTGGAGCAACCAAGGAGGAACTGGTAGTCTCCTCTTCAAGGTCAACAACGCATCAGCAATTCCTCTGGTGTTGCAGGTTGTCTATGGGAGGCAATGACTACTTGCCATCAGGTGGCCTTTTCGTTAGTTAGCCGATATAATAATCAATAAAAAAATAAGGGTGCGCGGATAAACGCGAATCTAAATAACATCGTATGCACACATTCACACGTATAGAAACGAAGACAAACCTATCTGTTTACGCCTACATTAACGTGTGTACAAATGTCAGTCTAAAATAGTGTTCGTAAGCGTATAAGGTCGGATTCGATTCACAGGTCGAGCAAAGTTTATTGGATTTTTCTAAGACTTTCTCAGTAGAAGTTCGGTGTTTAGATTTGTGTCTCATTAACAACCCGTCCCCTATTACATGGGCCCTGAACTTACCAGCAAACTGTATTCACTGTTACACCTCTGCCTAACCCTTTTCGGATTACAGGCGTGAGGATATGTTATGTAACTGAGAGCCAATCACTCCGCCAATCGAGAAGCCGTATTTGAGAAAGTATTTCCTAATACCCGATTATCTTTACCGATCCTGAACTCTTGATTACGAAATATCATACGAATGATACCTACATAATAGGATTAACTTATCTATCTTCAGTTCCCCTTCACAACGGTGTAATAATAAAAGGTTCTATATTATAGGAAATGTCCTTATTCCTATCTATAATGGAGTCTGCTCACTATAGCGTACCAATGAGCGATATATGAATCGTGAGGCGAGAAAAAATGCTTTGGAAACTATCACGTTAATATATATAAACTATAACGAAATTAAGAGAGGTAGGGCATAGTGGAATCGTTCACCTAACCTAATCTTACTAAAAGATACAAAATATCTTTACAGTAATTATAGCAATTACAAAAGAATAGAGAAGACCAGAACGAAGATGTGGGAGATCCAGGTGGAGTTGGCTGGACGAACTGTCAAAGTCAGTCAGTCTAATTGATATTGGTAGTCCGAGTAGTTTTTGGAATTGTCAAAAACTGGACTACTTGAGCCGAAAAAACCTTAAACCATGAGGAGTGGAAGGAAGGTAAGTAGGCATTTGGTCTACAGAGGAACCAATCGGGCAGATAATATTACAATATAGAGTACATACCTACTTTAGATACAATCGATCAATAAAACTTATTTAAGGTATCTCCTAATAATATCGGATTATGCGTCAATTTATCCCGCCTTATCTCTATCATACTTAAAGGAAATGTTGTCGTTAGAATGGGACGGGTATATAGAATACAATAGCCGAGGGATTCCTTGTGTAAGATCATAAAGGAGCAAGTATGTGGCAATAGGCACATCCTGTGAATTGTGACTAATCTAGAAACCTGTTCATGGAGCAAGTGAAGGACGAGAGCGATTAGGATTAGACGTCACATCTTGGTAATTTTGTCCTTCGGAAATAAAACATAACATATCATTACGCACATATTCCTCGAAAGGTTCGGCAGAAGTGTACTAGATAATACCTAATAACTCTTTGCGACCTGGGAGTCGAACCAATATTGGTGTAGAGAAACATCGTGATGAAACTTTCATATCTGAGAGATTTTCTCGATGGCGTGTAAGTCTGCTAACCCGCACTAGGCCAGCGTGGTGGACTGTAGCCTAACCCCTCTCATTCTGAGTGGAAACCCATGTGAGACAGTAATTGATGATGATGAATCCAATGAGACAGTTCTTTAATAAAGAATCTTTTCTCTTCTTTACAGGCACCCAAACCCTAAAGCATTAATTAGCATACCGTTACTTTAATAACAGTCACTGAACCCGATACCATGGAACGTTTTAGCATCAATAAGTGTCACTCGCAGTCTCGTTCAATTATATCGCGCACTGAATATAGCCAATATTGCAATACAGCTGTATCCATTAAATGGTGTAGGATTACTATTGGTTTGCCAGGAAGCCGATATTGGAAATTTGATATTTGTGTTGGGTTATTAGCATTCTGTAGTCATAGAATTGTTTGTATTTGCAACTGCAAACACTAGGGATGGGTCTTTGCTGCTCGATTAGTCCTGGTACCACCGTCTTACGAGTCGACTGGTGTTTGATTTCCTCATAAAAAACTTTTAACAAAAAGTATAACCGCCTTCAAAATCCTAATAAAAGCTAAAAATTGATGTTTTTTATTCGATATAGGCTTACGCTTGATTGCCAGTTTTCTTGATGTTAAGCGAGACTGACGACGAAAACGACGAAACGACAGACGAATGACTCCATAATTATGTCACTTTATAGTTTCTGAAGTCAGTGCCTTCAATTTAGTCGGATCTTTTGTTTCTAAAAGTCAAAGAAGTTTTATTTCAATTAGACCATTAAAAATCTGACTTTTGAAAAGTTTTAAAACTAGTTGCACGGTTCCAAAAAGTGGGTCTTATGGATAAGAAACGGCAAGAAAGTCCTTTGATACTCTTTTAAAAATTACTACATGATTACATTCCGACTACACAAATTTTTAAATATTTTATTACAATCATATTTCATTTTAAATTTTTAATAGTTGCTGAGAATTATGCAGTTTGATGTGTTTTCGCCATCGACTTCCGAAACTGTAGTAGAATCTTGGCAAGTCTTGGAGTATAGACTATTACGTCTACTAGAGTGTCTATAGTAATCTAAATTCAAACACTACTACTACATACATATATTCATACAACCCTTTAATGGAAAACACAATTTGATTCGGTTTGCCACGTGCCGATATCTGCGTAGGCGACACATTTGCATTTTACAATAACACATTTGAATATAACGGCACGTGTGTTTGTCTGAGAGTGTTTGAGTTCGTAAGGGTTGGTTAAGTAACTTGCTAAGTCAGTATAAAATCATTTAATGTTGTTATGTTACAATTAATATGACTGTGTTGATTCTCATAGTTAGCGGTATTTTGGAAGAGTATAATTAAAAAAAAAAATGAAGAACTTTTAGTACACATTATGTATAATATAGTCAAGGGATTTTTTTTATGCGATCGTAGGGAAAACGATCGGACGGATCGCCTGATGGTAAGCAATTACCGCCGCCCATGGACACCCGCAACACCAGAGGAGTCACAAGTGCGCTGCCGACCTTTTAAAAGGGGATTGGGCCTCCGGTAACCTCATTCACTTGGCGAAACACAACGTAAGCGTTGTTTGACGCCGGTTTTCTGTGAGGCCGTGGTATCACTCCGGTCGAGCCGGCCCATTCATGTCGAAGCATGGCTCTCCCACGTAAGATCTTATAAATAGTTTTAATAAAGGCTAAACAAACATTGTGTATAATATCTAAAACAGTAAAATTAATGGTGCATGGGAAATTGACTTAACTTCAAGTATAAGATGCGACCTGCCTGAACTAGGTTTATTCAAACCTGTGCTTCAAGCCATAACTACTATTAAATAATTGGGACAGTAAACAATATAAGTAAAAACTTATATGAGAATACATTGCCCTCTACAACTGTTGCTTTAACATCGTCATTTCTACTATCAGCTTTTTAATAGATATCATCTAAGTGATAGATGAAAAGCGTTTTGTTAGCGACGCGCTCAGTAAACCTTAAAAACTGTATTTAATTAGTCTGTGTGTCTGTAGTAGGTACGTATAGATATACAGTACGCGCGACATAAGTTGGCCGGACTGAAGTTAGCTGTTTGGTTGCGCAGTACACAATTTTTAACGTAAAAAATCCACTGCGCATTAAAACGGCGAACTTCACTCCGGCCAACTTATGCCGCGCGTACTGTATATTATTGTATAGAAGCGGGCCCCGTGACGTGCCTGTCACAATCGGCCCGACAGTCTGCCACCATACGTGAGCCGTTACGCACGGTCACCCCTTGTAATTTTTGCCTACATAATTAAAGTCAGTTGTGTCCAGTTTTCTCAAATTTATTTTCACCGTTCCACATCATCCTGAAGCAACAACCCCTACACGTTTCAAAAAACTATAAGATTCAGATTATTGTTATGTAATTATTTAATAGAAGTAAGGTCAGTTCTTGCTGGCTGTGGCAATCTTTTTTTGTTAATTTATTTAATTAAATTAATCTTACACATAAATTGAACTCTTCTCTCAATTTCAACAACTATATATAACATAGAACATTCAATCACGCCTGTATTCCCCGAACGGTTAGGCAGAGGCGTACTTAATGTACACCCACAGTTCGCCGGTATGTTTACGTCCCACGTAACAGGGGGCGAGCCTACTGCCATTAACCGGGCATAAATCCAGATTCCGAGCTGCTACTGAGAATTTCATAGAAAAACCCAATAACACTTTGCTCGACCTGGGGATTGAACCCAGGACCTCTAGCTTAGCAGTCGCACTTAGGACCTCTAGACTAATGAGGCAGTCCTATTCTAATGAATCAAAAAGAAAACAAAAGAAAAAAGTGTATAATAAGTACGACAAAAATATAAAGTCTATGACGCTTTGTTGGTAGACGTAAGTTTCCTTAAATTATGTAATGTTAAGGGCATTACGAGTACATCGCTCAAATCCAAAAAACACCCTAGCTTTAAAGAAGTTTTTAGTGGAATCCTTATGTGCGTTTGCCATATAAAAAATATATGTTATACTTAAGGTCAACAAACAAATTGTATTGTTTAAAATTTTTATAAATTTGCCCCAATTTTGGATAATAATTGAAGTAAATAGGCCTTTTTTAACCTAATTTGTATTTTTTCTCTTTAACGGCTTAATAGTTGGTCATAAATTTTATACCAAAAAAATTGAAATGACGTAATTATCAATTTGTATTGTTTTTATTTTCCTATTTCTTTGAATATTTTGAAATAATAACGTAATAGCCGAAACCTCACTAGCACCCCACGTGAAGCACCCCCGCAATGCCTGTGACTAACAAAAACTAGCACAAAGACTAAATCCTCAAGGTCATAGGTCATTGGGCAATGTAATACCCTTAAGGTTATCTACTGAATAATAATAATACAGAAGACAAAGTAAGAGGTAACGCTTTGCTTTGACTGGAAATTTTAGTTTCCCTTTTAACCCTTATCATTAAATCCCCCTAAGATGGGGTGAACATGGGTTTCAATGGTGACAGGCGCGTTAGTGGCGAATCATGGTATCATTAGTTCACAAGGAGGGGAGTTTAGAGTGATATTTCTTTCCATTTCCTGGGCAATTTGTCCCCGTACATCGCTGGAGACAGGAAGCTCCACAAAATGGAAAAGTAAATCCTTATAAGGTTTTTTTGTGAATGGAAAGAATATCAATAGTATTTTCTGAGACATTTTGACTCATTATTCTAGTAGTATTTTACACATTAGTCTAGTGGTCACAAGCGCGACTGCTACGCTAGCGATCCTGGGTTCGATGAGTCGAGCAGTGTTATTGGGGTTTTCTATGAAATTCTCATGACAGCTCGGAGTTTGGATTTGTGCCCGGTTAATGGCTACAGGCTTGCTACCTTAGATGGGACCTAAATATATGTGCGAGCTGTGGGTGTTTAATAGTACATCTCTGCCTAACCCTTCGAGGAATACAGGCGTGATGGTATTTTTATGTATTTCAAATAATTATAAGGTTTTTCTGTTAATGTAAACACCGTCAATTGTATTTTAGCAATTATTTGTCTGCGTCTACTTTCAGCAATCTGAAGGTCAATTCCGGTAATAAGAAGTGTTCAAATTACGGTTCTAAGGCCGTAGGTATTATAACGTGTTAACGCGACCAATTTTAGGTTGTGAGAAAGGGATGGTGTTACTTAATCTGTAGGGCGGCGTCTCTTTCTCTCACAATCACAAAAAGATCACAATAACATAATCATGGTATTTGTTGCTTCAGGGGCCCAAGACTGCTGTTTATTTTGTATCAGATTTTTTTTTATGGGTTAGGAGGGCAAACGAGCATACGGATTGCCTGATGGTAAGCGATTACCGCCGCCCATGGACACCCACAACACTATAGGAGTCACAAGTGCGTTGCCGACCTTTTAAAAGGGGATTGGGCCTCCGGTAACCTCACTCACTCGGCGAAACACAACGTAAGCGTTGTTTAAGGCCGGTTTTCTGTGAGGCCGTGGTATCACTCCGGTCGAGCCGGCCCATTCGTGCTGAAGCATGGCTCTCCCACGTAAAAAAAATATTCGGTCAATGCCACCTAATGTCTACGAAATAGAACTGACAGATTCTGGAAAGTAGGCTTGGGTCTCAGCCAGTGACCTCTATAATACTCGATAGGAGAAATTAAAGATCAGTGGTCTTAGCTTATTTTCAATGGCTTAAACGTCACTAATGTCACACATTTCTGTCAATTTACGATATCATTACAATATCACTGTTCACGTTATCAAGTAAGAATAGATTAAATGAATTCAAGTCAACAGTAAAAAAAAGTTCATGCCTGCTTTAGACCGTCTATCCAATTACAAATATTATCAGTCCAGTTGGTCACACTGCAGGGAAATTGCCCCTGGGCTCCTACAAGGCTCTCTACCCTTCTTCCACTTCTCATGGTTTCTATCTTTTTCGGCCTAACTAATTTCTCCAACAAGAGTCCAGTTCGTCCCACCCGCGTAACTAACGTCAACTAGAACGCTATGATGTCAAAATTATTACGGACATACGAGAATGTATCCATAGGACGTTAGACTAGTAAATAAAATGGTGGTCATCGATTCATGGTGGACATTCAAAAAACCCGAACGAAACGCTTTAAATCCACTTTTATCATGCGTACCGCTGAGATATGGAATGTACTTCCCGAGTGGGTCTTCCCTGATAGATATAATCTGGGCGTCTTTAAATCAAGAGTGAACCGGTTTCTTCTAGGCAAGCGCGCTCCATCGTAGATGGCAGTGTCGCTTAACATCAGGCGAACTGCGGTGAAGCACAAGCTTATCATGGAAAAAAAACTACGAACTTAAAGCACTCAAAGACTCCTTATATTTGGTACGAGTACGCGAGTAGACTTCGTGTAAACGTTGCGTATTAACTGTCGGCCACGCACTTAAGGGCTTAGCCACGTGACGCTTTTGCTAATACTCACCCCACCCGCTAGAGAGGGTTAGGTTAGGCCACTGATGAGAGGAGCGATTTTGTCAAGAAAAAACGCTTACGTTAGCGTTTTTGTAAGTGTTTTTTAACTGCTAGATTACGGCGCCCTTCAAATAATAAACTACAGATACGATGCAAAATAAAAAAAATGTAGGTAATAGTATGCCCCTTTGCCGAAGTCTCCCCGTAGACTATCACCATATATATATGGGTGATGGTATATTAAGTATATGGTAATAGTCTAATATCATAAGTTTTAAGATACCGAGTGGGTCAACCTCGATAGATATAACCTGGGTGTCTTTAAATCACGAGTGAATCGGTTTCTCTTGGGTTAGCGAGCTCCATCACAGATCGCAGTATCGCTTAACAGGCGAACTGGCGGTCAAACGTAAGCCTATCACAAATAATAATAATAAAAAAAACACTATTCTCCAAAGGTAAGAGAGAAGTGTGCTAAAGTACACCCACAACCGGTATGTTTAGGTTGTATTGTTACGAGCTGGGGTTCGGGATAAATTTAATTAACACCAATTTCAGAAACAACAAATATTTTAATTAACTTGACAAACACACAACAGAAATTACTGAGAGAGTCAATACAGTATCACTTATCGCACCATAATGTCGCATTTGTAATCACTTAACTTCGCTTCGATATTCACTTCACCGTGTTCACAACTAAACTGCCCTGGCCGACCCTCACGACCAGTATTTATATGAGTCACGAAGATTCTAGAATCGAACAATCTCGATAGGTCCACAAAATACGAGTAGGTAAGTACCTAAGTACCTACTTATAAACAATAAACGATAAAGTGATCGTCTATTGATTACAGTCATTCACCTTGAACCCGGCTTTTCTTCGAATGTTCTTCGTGCTTCTACGACTTATCTAGAATCTTCGTGACCCATCTCCGTACTAATAGTTACTCGGCGTAACAGTATGTTATAGGGGGCGAGCCTATTGCCATTAATCGGGCACAGATCAAAACTCCGAGCTGCTACTGAGAATTTCCTAGAAGAACCGAATAACACTTCTCGACCTGGGAATCGATTTAATGACCTGGCTTATATTCAAATCGCTCCGCTTAACAGACATCACAACCTCACATGTAAGCTGTGACAGGTTAAATAGATGTGAATTCAGTATTAAAACGTATTTTCTTGTAATGCTCCCACCTAAATGCTAACCTAACCTAACCTAACCACCTTGAACTCTTGGCGTTACTCTTACGTCAACCCTCAACTTTGGCTCCTACATAGAATCCAAGGCTCAAATAGCTGCCAAAAAGCTGGATATTCTCTCGAAGGTGCGTCGTTACTTCACGCCGGAACAATTGCTCACATTGTATAAAGCACAAGTTCGGTCGTGCATGGAGTACTGTTCGCACCTCTGGGATGGATCGGCTAAGTACCAGGCGAACGGCGTTAGAATCCGTCGAGAAACGTGCCAAGAAGCTCATTGGCAATGACTCCCTTGTTCTGACCAAACTCCAAAGTCTGGAACATCGCCGCAAAGTAGTTTATCGGATTTTTATCGGATAAATTTCGGAGAGTGTGCATCAGACCTTCACGATATTATTCCCCCTAGCCCTTTCTACTATCGGACGAACAGAAGCACGAAAAATGTTTTTTTTTTGTTATAGGCTTACGCTTGACCGCCAGTTCGCCTGATGTTAAGCAATACTGCGATCTACGATGGAGCGCGCTTGCTTAGAAGAAACCGTTTCACTCGTGATTTAAAGACACCCAGATATCTATCGGGGAATACCCACTCGGGAAGCGGATTCCACATTTCATTTCGTTCGGGTTTTTTGGAATGTACACCATGAATCGATGTCGCTTTTTCGTGCTTCTGGTCTACCGATAGTCGTGCTTTCAACCAAATAGACTAATGAAGCAGTGTATAGAAATATTTCTATAATGCCGTATCTATATAACCTTACAGTTATAATTATATAGGGATGGCAAAAACAAAGGTCGGCGACGATAGCCGATATCCATTTTAAATATAATTGTCCTTTGTGATGGTTCTAAGACAATGCATAATGGTACCAACGTGACACCGGACACGTACGATAGTCCTGGCCTAGATCACACAGGATGTTTCCTTATAATAACAACATATCTACCAAAGAAAAATGCGTAAGTAACAAAATGGTAGTTTGGGAAATATTAATATACTATCACGCCTGTATTCCCCGAAGTGTTAGGCAGAGGCGTACTTAATGTACACCCACAGTTTGCCGGTATGTTTAGGTCCCGTGTTATAGGGGGCGAGCCTATAGCCAACAGGGTACAAATCCAGACTCCGAGCTGCTATTGAGAATTTCACAAAAAAACCCAATAACACTTTGCTCGACCTGGGGAGCGAACCCAGGATCTCTAGTGTAGCAGTCGCGCTTGGGACCATTAGACTAATGAGGCAGTCATTACTCTATACCTTGGGAAAATGAAAATTTAAGTGATCCTAAGCGCAACTGCTACGCTAGAGGTCTTGAGTTCGATTCCCAAGTCGAGCAAAATGTTATTGCTCGGAGTTTGGATCTGTGCCCGATTAATGGCAATTGGCTCGTCCCAATTAAACAAACTTAAACAAACTCTAAGTTTCTACGTAATGAGAATTTCATAGCAAAATTAGCATAAAAGATTCTAAATTAATATTAGGATCATAACACGTAAAACCCATCAAGGAAAGCCATACAGCAAAATTTTAACGACGATATGACCCTCTAAACTGCTTATATCACGATCATTCACTCACATCACTAATGTAGCCTGACACTTCATTTCAGGCCACTAAATTGCCATGTAAACGTCGCCCAATTTCGTCAGGCCATTTCCGTGATGGCGTGATCATCGCACTGGCTTATCTTGTGGGCCAGCCAGGCCTTTGTGATGGCGTTTCGCATAAATTTGCAAAATGATCGATTGAGAGGCAGCCGACCGTTTTTGTTATGTTCTCGGAGGGTAGATAGTATTTTATTTATGTCTTAAGCTGTAAGATGGTTTAACAGATTGGTTGATTGATGTCATCGGGCAATAACAGGCAGTCTGCTATTTAAAAAAAAAAGTTATTACCAATGTGGGTCGCACATTACTAGTATTCTTGTGAACCCCTCGTGCCAAGCTAAATGCTTGTGTTACGAGTGAGTTCACGTCGGTAGTGCAATGGGTGGGTTTCGAACCGGCAACCATATGATCGCAAGTCAAAAAAGAAATACAGATGAGAACCTCCTCTTATTTCAATTTTTAACCGACTTCAAATTCAACAAAAGGAGGAGGTTCTATGTTGAGCTGTATGTATTTTTTGCTAATTTAATTGTGTCAAAATTGTACTAAACTTTGATAGTTTTGACTGCCAAATCTGTCAGTGTTTGTGTCATTGAATAATCATTTTGTATTGTTTAGTGTATTGACGATGGTATGTATATGAAATCAACACCTAGCGCAAACATATAAAAGTAAATAATTGTAAAAATTACTAATATTACCAGGAATGGTTTATTGGTTCTTTTGTAAAGTTTCTGTAACAATGGCCTAATTTAAATAAAACAAGTTATTCAATAAACAAGTGAAGTGAAAAGAATACCCAAAACTTAAATAAGGTAGAGATAGAAATGATAAATTTAAAATTTAAAAATCCTCGCACCGTCAAGACATGATTACCATGTTGTTGCAATATCAGTAAAGTAACAGGATATCGATGATAATTCGATGAGACTTGTGAAAGCTACTCACATCCCTTTATGAACCAGAAAAAGCTGATAATCTTCGAACGGCTGGCCAGATTTTCTTAAATCATTGCTAAGAACACTCGATCAAATAACCTTTCAAACAAAAAAGAACTGAATCAAAATCGGTCCATTCGTTTGGGCGCAACAGACAGACACACAGACACACAGATACACATTACAAACTTATAACACCCCTCTTTTTTGTTGGAGGTTAAAAATACTTAGGAGTAAATTGAACTGCATGATAAGCTGTCAGAATAGGGATAAACAACGTTAATACGCAGAAATTTCCTAAAACAATCCACTACTGTATTACATACGCATACAAGAGACAAGGATAGGCCTAGTCTTTATACCCCAGCCATAAATCAAGTCCGAAGCTCAGGGCACAAATCCTCTCGAGGACAAATTAAAATGAATACGTTTTTTTCATCTTTGACGTATGGCTTAAGCTATTAACATAATAAGCTTGTTTAGCTTTCTCCATAATACGTCATTATAATGATAATTACATAGGTAATAACGGACTTATCATACTACTATGCCTGTATTCCCCAAAGGGTTGGGCTGGGGTGTACTAGTGTACGCTCACAGTTCGCCGATATGTTGAGCGTCATGGTATGTTATATCTTATATATTCGCATGAGACTCAGAAATCAGTATCATTACTCTTACTTTTTGTAATCGGGTAAAAAGTCACCTAAACGCTCATAACTTGCACCAAACACGTAGGTATTAGAGTGGGTAGTCGCTCCACGTTAACAATACACAGCAAAATGAAAAACGTCCGCGCCGCTGCACCGGCTCGCAGCGCCCGCGCCGCTCCCACTAATAATATAGCTGCATTTAATAGCTAGCTGGTATTCATTTTAATAGTAGAGTGTATTCATGAAATTGGAAACTTTTGAGACACGGGTGGTGGCTTAAATCCTATTATGTATGGGAAAATTTGGGAACCAAACGAAATCAGAAAATACTATTGTATGGCAATGATTTACTTTTGGCAGCTTTTTAATTCGTTAGTATTTTAATTTATTTTAGCCTTTGAGAAAATCTCTAAGACATGCAGGTTTTCTGACGATGTTTTGCTTCACTATTTAAGCGTGTGATAATAATTATGTAATCATTAATATGCACATATCGTCACGCATGCATATCCCCAAAGGATTGGCAGAGGCCTACTAATGTACACCCACATTTCGCTGGTGTGTTTAGGTCCCATATAATAGGGAGCGATCCTATTGCCATTTACCTTACCAAATTCCAAACTCCGAGCTGCTACTGAGAATTTCACAAGATTCAAAAATAACAATTTCAAAAAGTAGAAACGCATGATTTCAAAAAATCAGAGGCCTTGGATTCGTAGTGGAGACCTTTGATTCATCAGTCCAACGGTCATATCACTAAGCGATCACTGTCACTTGTCATTTGTCTAGGAGGCTAGAAATACTAGCGTGTGAGCCAACAGTAACTACGCTATGAACATATGTACGACTGTTGTAACTGTTCCACTTACGTTTAGCAATTATGCGCCTGCGCACTACTGCAAGATATACCAATTAATATGGTGCAGTTTTCTGTTTGGTCTTCATACCATTACGCCTGTATTCCCCGAAGGATTAGGCAGAGATGTACTAATATACATTCACAGGTTGACGGGTATGTTTATCTTGGTATTTAGCTGGACCTATTTGGCACAGTCAATATATACAGTCAATATAAAGCCAGCAATATTTTATTTGATTTTTGGTTTATTTTATATATATATATTAATTTTATTTTTCTTATGTTATTGTGTGACAGTGTGAAGAAACACTTTATCATCTTTCTTCATGTAGATGCCATGTAATAGAGGCGAACCGATTGAAACTGCAAACTGCTACTGTGATTTTACGACTCAAAAGTACATACATCGTACATACACTCACGCCTCAAAAGACAGCCTCTTGCAACGTTTTTTGCATACAGTCATACTCGTACATTTTTTTTATTCATGATAGGCTTACGCTTGATCGCCAGTTCGCCTGATGTTAAGCGACACTACGATCTACGATGGAGCGCGCTTGCCTAGAACAATACGATTCACTCGTGATTTAAAGACACCCTGATTATATCTATCGGGGAAGACCCACTCGAGAAGCGCATTCCACATTTTAGAGGTACGAATGATAAAAGTGGACTTAAAGCGTTTCGTTCGGGTTTTCTGAATATCCACCATGAATCGATGTCGGTTCTTCGTGCTTCCGCTCGTCCGATAGTAGACAGGGCTAGGGGAAATAAGATCGTGGAGTTCTGATGCACATCTTCACACATCTTCTCATTCAAGCGCGCCTGTTTTAAGTACTACGGACCTGACCTTTTTGAATTGTATTAAACTTGTTTAATTTCCATGTTTCATATTCGCGTAATGTCAGAAGTCAGAATTTAGTTAGTTTTAACATGGAGTTTCTTTAGCTCCTCACTGGATTTCATACCCAACTGTAATAGTGACTTCTCTGCAATAATTTTACGACACAGCCCGCAAACACCACGTACGCCGCAACCGCGTAATTCGTATAACCTTGCCTGTTTTTCAGTCTGGCAACTAGTTTAATAGCCCTGATCTTTTGTTTGCGACACGAAAATTGGATTTGTGTAGTGTCGGGTTCTGAAGGCTAATTAGTAATTGGGAGAAATTTTGGGTGATGTGGTTTTGTCCCTATCATACGTTCATACATATTTTCACGCCTGTCTCCCATTGGGGTAGACGGAGACTATAGATTTCCACTTACTACGATCCTGGCACACCACTTTCGCTTCAGCTACGTTCATTAACCTCCTCATGCATGATCGTCTGTTTAGGGTGTCGTAGTCGCGTTCAAGAAGGGTTGGCCAGGGTCAAGGTCAACCTTTCTTGAAAACGTCCGCAATTTGGTGGTGGTTCGAACACCGAGGTCGGCCCCTTCCAACTCTTCCATCCGTACTTGCCATGTATACTCGTTTCATCAATCTCCGTTCATCCATTCTCTCTACATGCCCAAACCAACTTGATTGATGATGAGTTCCTATCATGATTCTAGCATAACATAATAGTCACACCTGTATTTCCCGAAGGCTTTGATAGAGTTATACTAATGTATAACCATTGTGCGCCTGTATTTTTCAGTTCCATATAATAGGGGACGATTACGAGCCTATTGATATTTACCGGACACAAATCCCAAATTCCGTGCTGCAATTTTTTGTTAAAAGTCATTTTATTTCAACATTGTAAGTGGGGAGTACATCGATACATCTGCTTACTTCTTTAAAGCGTACAGGCTTGATGTTATGTTACAGAATGGTGAAAACAATGTATAGATATGTATTGTCACAATCGCGGTCTTTAGCTTTTCGTTATTGAAGAGTTCCATTGTCTGTCTTTAAGAAATTTAAATGGGACCATTCCGGAATAATCCTGTTTCGATCAAAAAAGAATCATCCAAATCTGTTTATAACTGACCGAGTTATGCCCGAATATACATACAAAAATAAACACCCGGATTGAGAACTTCCTCTTTTTTTGAAGTCGGGAAAAAAACCAATAATACTGCGAGCAGTTAGACCTTAGTTATTAGTTAGTTATTAGACCTACGTCAGAGCTTCAAGTCGAGACTTGAAGCTCTGACGTAGGTCTTACTGGAATACAAAATATTTGTCTGGTGCACGTGCCTCGGGCCCCTGTATTATAAAACTCATTATTATAATGCAACATCAAGTGGTGATATACTCGTTTGAACCCCTATAATCCCCTGTCGCCCCTTTAGGGAATGCATTAAGAATTCCATGGATGTGCTCACAGAATGGATTATAGAGATGAACATAAGTAATTGCATTGTTTTTCTCTAAGTAAAATGGTTAATTATTTTCTTGTAGCTTTTCAAGTGTTTTGCCTAAACACAATGAATGCGAATTGGTATCTTTGCCACTGCCGATGCTCCGGGTGTCGTGGGTTCGATTTCCACTCGAGGCAAGTATTTTCCAAGGATATTATTTTGAGTCAAGGTATCTATTAATTATAGGTATGTTTGTGAAATCTCACGCGACATAGGGCGTGTTCTCTTGAGCAGGAGCTGTTTTTATAAAAAACAAAAAAGAAAACAAAGAAAACCCAGATCGTAAAAATTATTTAAACTAATTAAATTTTTGCTCAAAACTCTTTCAACGTTTTTCAGGAAACCACAATTATTTTCAATAAATGTTTCCTGACTCGAATTTATTAATTGAACTTAACTTACACATTCAAAACTAATCCCTATCATACAAGAATTAGAAGTCATTCAAATAACTGGTCTATTGTTCCTGCTCTTAAGTTCATTATAGAAGAACAATTATGTGAAAGTTTGTCGATGGCACGTGCCTCGTTTATACGTAGATTGTACTTGAATGACTTGTTTCACGGTAGAGTAAACTTGGGAAACGGGAAAGCATCGCAAGCTATTGTTTGCAACATTAAATGGAGTTTTGGATACTGTAGTCATCAAACATGGATGGACGCCCGTTCTCGCATGATGGACATGCGAGAACATCATCCTAGCTCCTTTATAATTAGCAGTAGTCACCATAGCCGAAATCGGCTGGGATGTTGTTTATCATTATTATTATTAAATGGAGTTTAATTTTTTTTTATGGGATAGGACGGCAAACGAGCAGGCGGATCGCCTGATGGTAAGCGATTACTGCCGCCCATGGACACCCACAACACTATAGGAGTCACAAGTGCGTTGCCGACCTTTTAAAAGGGGATTGGGCCTCCGGTAACCTCACTCACTCGGCGAAACACAACGTAAGCGTTGTTTAACGCCGGTTTTCTGTGAGGCCGTGGTATCACTCCGGTCGAGCCGGCCTATTCGTGCCGAAGCATGGCTCTCCCACGGTAGATGTTAAATGTTGTTTTATGAATTTTAAAGGACTGACCGAGGCAGTACCACAAATAAAGTATACATAATCACGCTTCTATTCCCCGGAAGTTAAGGCAGAGGAGTAATATTGTGTCATCATATTACACCATATTACTAGGTCAGCCACTATCAATATTCATGTAAAAAATTCTATTGTAAATACGACCTAGCTTGGTGTTATAGCAACTCCACAATGGCTCTAATTCGATTCTGGCATCGTGTGGTCACCGTTCTAACGTAACCTAACCAATATTTCAATTTCATTCATAAATAAAACTAAACATAAAATGTTGGTGACTTGTAAAATTCGTGGCTTATTAGTAAATCAGAAGACAAGTCAAAATAATTGTTGTTCTTTACTTGACGATTTCTTTGTCATTTTTAGTTATCGTTGTATAAAAGACGTTAGCTAGTTTATTAGAAGCTTTCTTATTTTTCCGTTGCTCACATATGAAATCAGAGGTTGGATTCCGTGGTTAAAAAAATATTCTGTGGCTTGACTTATAATTCCCCATTTCCTAATAGAAAAATTCAACATTATTTTGCTTGACCTGTTAATCGAACGTAATTCTATAACTCGTAATTTTTTATCGATAGTTTTTTTTTGATCCGTGGTTATTAAGGATTTGTGTGAGTCATTTATAAAAAAATATATAACAGATATTATGTTTTTAAAAAGGTCACGATGAAATTTAAATATAGACGTATCAACATCTGTTGGTGATCAAACAGCCGACCTAATGTTTTAGTATCTAAAATTCGATTATTATCATGATTAATTTCCAACAAAGCGTCTATATATAATTTGTTTGACTCATAAACACTTAATCTTCTGATGTAATCTATTGAAATATCAAAGGCAAACACTAGTTTAATACCAACAGAACTAGTTCCAATAAACTTGACTTGACTTGACTTTATGAGTCACAGTGGAAATAGTTGCAAGCTTGCGTGTTTACTCTCCCGAATTCCTGGAGCATCTGAAGAGGGCATCGGCTGTATAAACCATTCCTTTACCCTACCGAGAACCATTAGTAGAACAAACAGGAATGGCCGCAACCGGACTCAACAAACACATTTAATTGTTATTACATCGGATAATCTTTTGTTTGATTTGTTTACCATTTAATTACAATTATTTAATTAGTTGCCAACTTGCACTAGGCTGGGTTTTTCAGTTTAGTCTATGTTGAACCCCCACAATCTTTACCCCCGACTATGTTGAACCCCTAAATGGTGTCCAAGTTCAACCCCAGGGGAGGAACGTGGATTTCAATTCTATGAAATTCTCAGTAGCAGCTCGGAGTTTGGGATTTGTGCTAAAACTCGCCTCTAATTACATGGGATCTAAATATATCGGCGATCTGTGGGCGTACTACATTAGTACGCCTCTACCCGAATGTGGAAATGTAATGGTAAGTATGTATGTAAAAAAGTTATGTGCGGAAATTCCATAATGTGAACCAAGTTAACAAATTGTCAAAGAGCACCTATTTTCAGCAGTTTATTTAAAATTTACATTGATTTCAATATACAAAAGGGCTTATTACAAATGTGCGAGGGACTGCCATCAACTAATTATAAGCCTACATAACTTTTAATGATCCAAAAATCAATACATTTTCCACGGACCAGTAACTTCTTTGATCTTCTAAAGGGAGTCGACTCAAAGTTAATACGGGGTTTCAGGTTTCCAGTAATGTCACAGTTCATGGAATTCCACCGGCCATAAGATTATGGGAGGGGTCGCAATTAGTCAATGACGGATGATGACGTAACAAAATTGCAGTAGTTTTAGTTCAAACAACTGCGTATCTAGGCGCCGAAGGCAACAAACATTTTGAGTGTATACCGAATGAAATGGGCCAAGGTTACCACAAATTGAGTCACGGATATAGATGGGTTTCTGCCCAGGCATTTTGGGCGAAAAAAATAAATGCCCTGGCATAAACCCATCTATATAGATGGGTTTCCGCCCAGGCATTTTGGGTGAAAAAAATAAATGCCCTGACATAAACCCATCTCTAGTCACGGATCAAAGTGACATCTACAGAGCCCTAGACGAAGATGGCGCGACCAGCTTCTCACAATAAAGATTGGGCTGTTAACAAAGGACAACGTGGCGGCACGTTTGGCGTAGCAGCTGAGCGATGGGCTTCTGCGTCACGTGTTGTGGGTTCGATCCCCACACGGAGCAAATATTTGTATGTAAATATTGTAGTTGTTCCGGGTCTGGGCGTTTGTGTATGTGAGAATTTGTATGTAAACGCACCCACGATACAGAAGAAAATCCAAGGGTGCTGCAACGTTGTTTTTTTAAAAAAAGACAACGCTGGAAAGAAGGAAATGAGATCTTTGTTCAAAATGAGGTCTTTGTTCAAAGTGAGGTCTTTGTTCAAAATGATATATTTGTTCGGCAGTGGGACGAAACAGGCTAAAAAAACGGGCAAAGAAAAATCATGAAGGTCTAGGTTGCCTTTAATTGTTTAAGCTTGTGGGTCAATTATGAGATGATTCAGCCACAAGCCCCACTTTCACGAGCCTTCTTACTTTACTTTACTATGGCAACATCTTGGCAATTCAACGCATTTAGGTTAACGAGATAGATGCACATCTTTAAGTAAGTAACATTCTCTTCTCTTTCAGAATATGTGTCGTCTTAAGACGAACGTCTTGGCCATTTTAATTAAGGAATTGAATAGATGTAGTGCTATCAACCTCATCAAACAATACCCCAGTCTGTCATGAAGGCGAATTGGTGCAGCAATTGACCGAAAGTTCGACGAATTTCGTAGGAAAAATCAATAACACTTTACTCGATGTGAGAGTTTCTAGCGTAGTAGTCGCATTTAGGATCATATAATGTCATTGTAATTTCATGTGACCTTCAGATGTCAGGGTGGTACTAGCTGTTCCCTACCTTTATTCCGTGCATGTAGTTTTGACATTTCAAAAGTACCTGTATATGGTCTAATTGAATTAAAAAATTTGAGTTTGAGTTTGAGTAGGAGTTTCCCGACTAAAAATCGCACTTGCGTTCTCTTACCCTACTGTCAGGGTCATGGGCTTCATGATATGCGCATGACAGACTGTGGTCGTCGTCCATCTCTGGATATCAAGTCAGAGGTCTTTCTTTGACCTTTGTGGGGTCTTCATCCACGTGAATACAAAAAGGCAGAAGTGCGTAACCTCGGGTTTCAACTCAAACCACTGCGCTCCGCATTTTAGGGCTATAGTACAAACTTTTTCTTCTACAGTGCGATCGAAATTACTGTGTGAGCGTCTGAAGTTGTCTGCAAATAGTTTCGCAGTGGTAAATTTTATTATAAAACCTCGGTGTTAGACAGTTGGGGTCGTAAATGTTTAGTGTTCCTGATTACTGTTCTCACTGATTTCAATATCTCTCTTCTAGGCAAGCGCGCTCCATCGTAGATCGCAGTGTCGCTTAAGGGTCCGGCGGAGCTTGAATTGCTCACAAAAACGTAATACCGAAATAAATCGTAGTCCAGACAATATTCTATCTAACTATGTTATTATTCCGATTTGGATATTGTTAATCTAGGTTTCTACGGTACTATTTCGTCTACTACTACTTCACTGGAAATAAAAGACTGGAAGGAAAATCGTTACAAACTTGTTAAAGTTATCAAAAATTGCAATCGCTTACATTTATTTACAGTGAAGTATTTCGGACGAAATGGCAGCGTAGGAACCTAGATTAACGATATTGGAATCCGAATTATAACACAAATTGATAAAATTTTGTAAGAATTACGATTTATTTCGGTATAACTTTTGTAAGAGAAATTCGGTCCGCCGGACTCTTAACATCAGGTGAACTGGCGGTCAAGCGTAAGCCGATCACGAATGAAAATAAATATTTTTGCACAAAATCACTTATTTGAGTGATTTTACCTGTGCGAGTTTTCGAAACAGTTAATTTTTAAACTGTAATGTACTAAGATTATGTAATGAGTTAATAATTACTAAGAGACGGCCATTGTTGTACACGTTACCTCGAAAATACATTTGGGATAATTAGGCTCATGCAAATTTAGAGACTTAGCCGTCTGCTGGTTAAGCTTCACGTTAAACCTGGTTTATATAGAATTAAATTATTAGTGTGGATGTTTCATTAGTTTATTTTGCGTACATATTGTGCCACTCTGAAGTTGCATACACGTGATTTCACAGTGATTAAACTATACTATAGGCAATTCATCATTATCATCCTCCGAGCCCTTTCCCAACTATATTAGGGTCGGCTTACAGTCTAACTAGATGCGCCTTAATATCAATATTTTACACAAAGCGCCTGACATCAGACCTCCGAAACCCAACTTCTGGGTAATATCCGATATCCGGAGGGTATACTGGTTGTCTTACTTTTTTGGCCTTTTAACTACCACTAACGATTGTCATAGATGTTCGTACGACAACCGGGACCGACATCGAGAGAGCTCTCCGAGGCAGAACGGGTATGTGTTAAGAATGGTCACCCACAATGGTTTACTAAGCTATAATTCTTCCAGCTCTACATTAAGCTGGATAGGAGAGTTTCTTAAAATGAGGTCACATAATCATGGTCCCCGGTTTGACATAAGCGCCAGGGGTCCGCTCAATTCACGTCGTTTGTTAGATGCACGGGGGACCGTATATATAAAAACACCTGGGGTCCATCGAATTTTTTAAATACTGGTTTTAAGGGGTCTGTGACTACAAAACGTTTGAGAACCACAGACTGCTGTATAGATAAATTCGCAAACAAGTAATTTTAGTTTAAACATTGATTTAAATATATATTAATGAGTTTTAAATTTTGTGTTTTTTTTAATAACAATAGTTTCACTGAAATTACGTAAACTACCTCATTAGTCTAGCGTAGTAGCGTCGTAGCAGTCGCGCTTGGGTGGTCACCTAGAGATACTGGGTTCGATCCCCAGGTCGAGCATAGTGTTATTGGGTTTTCTATAAAATTCTCAGTAGCAGCTCGGAGTCTGGATTTATGCCCAGTTAATGGCAATAGGCTCGTCCCCAATTACATGGGACCTAAACATACGCCTAAGCATTACGCCTCTGACTAACCCTTCGGGGAATACAGGCGTGATGGTATCTCATGTTATGTTACATAAACATTTTAATGTCATGTGATATTAAAATTCCGCTCATGTACTCGTAATTTTTGTATACGCAATTAAAACAACAAAAATACTTAGTAAATAACGTAACAACAGCAGTTTTAGTATAAATACAATATTTTAATTAGTAACAAGTGCTTAAAAATCGTTTAACTAAACTTCCAATGCAAACTTCAATGCCACGCTAATGAGTAACGCGGTAAAAACTACGGTCGGCATAAAAAATGTATATCGACTGAGGTTTTGTATCTGTAAGGTCAGTGGAGTCAGCAAAAAGGCCGGTTCACGGAAAGAATTTTCTAGTTTTCGTGATTTTAGTTCTATTTCGTTCTAGCTAATGATGATTATTTATTAACTAACTCATTATCTACTACGCTGTTACGCTAGATGTTCTGGGTGTGAATCCCAAGAGAGTAAAGTGTTATTGGGTTTTATAATTCTCAGTAGCAGCTCGGAGTTTGGATATGTGCCCTTTTAATGGTTTGCTCCCTATTACATGGGACCTAAACATACCGGCGAACTGTGTGTGTTTATTAATATGCTTCTGCCTAACCCTTCGGGGAATACAGGCGTGTTGATATGTTACGACGTTACGTTTATTTATACGATACTATTAATACTTCTTTGTTAAAATTTATGTAAGCGAGAAATTAAAAGTGAAATAAGTTCCTTTTCAGCTATTTCTGTTAAGCGTGTACTATTTACTGACTGCAAAGCCATTCACCGCGGTATATATTTAGGTACTATAACGTCAGGATAATTAAACGTGTATTTTATGCGTCTTTCCATTCTGTATAAGGCCAGAACGTAGGGTGCGAAACTTATCGCGTATAGATTGGAAATCACTTTTTTACTTAGGTCATCCAATCTATAGGAGCGTCTATCAATAATCGTACAGAAGCGCATTTTGACATTATTTGGGCACGTGTCGCGAAGAGATGAGGATCCTTCGAGCGACTGATTGTGCAGGGCAGGGTTGCTGGTACAATACATGGCGGTCGGTCACCAATGCGATGGAGTGATCAAATCAAGAACGTAGTGGGTGGCCCCGTAAGTGAATGTACCAGGATGACAGCCAACAGAGAGAGATGGTGGGACATCGTGAGCTCGAATAACATCTGCGCCCAACTGCCACCACTACTGACGGCCACGACTGCTCTGACTAGAGCGAATCGGCTTGCAAGAGCTGTTTTACAAAACAGCTCTGTTATACAGCTCAGCAACGTTTAGCAGTTTTTCATAATTGTTGAACTTTAACCTTTTGACCTGGCGGTAGTAGTAATGTAGGTAAAGAGGGTATGCTTTTTTGGTTGGCACCAAGCTCCGAATTTCCTATAGAAATCTGTCACCCACTCGCGACCTTGGCGTACTGGGCACATTTTGGTTTGTCGTCAATACCGGTACAAAGATTAACAGGCGACATTAGATGATCGAAAATTTGGCGCTCGTGGCCCATAGCCTCACGCCCTGTATGGCATAACAACAGTAAAAGTACTTACCGATGTCGATCTTAAATAATATTCACGACTCAATATTGAAAATAGAAATCAATTCACGTTTGAAACAATAGTTCGCCCGTTTAATAAAACGCATGAATCATCGTACGTCAAAAGTGACAACGTCATCACACAGAATTTCACCGGGTCGGACGAAAACAATGGTAGCGAACAATGGTGTATTGATATATCCCAGACTGCACAAACAATATATGTAGGCCCAGCATTTGTAAACACACTGATAATTTTTATTCATCCGTTTTTATGTTTGTAAATATTGCACTGATTTCTCGTCTCGTTTTTTGCGGATATTTCTCACCATAAATAGTTGTAGATGTGAAATGTACAATGGAATCGTTGTCTGAGCCAGATAATATAATATGTATTGATGGTATTAGATTTGACAATTATTGGAATGACAGTTGTAGGGAAAGAGAAAGAAAGAAAAAACTTTTATTTTGTACCTCTCACAAGATATCACACAAAGAAATTACGGTGGGAGGCCAAAATACGGTGCCAATCTCAGCTGATGCTACAGCCGCATAGTTGCTGCAGCGCTGATTTTCAGAAAGGCCCAGAGTAGTGTGTAGTCACGGATGCCGAACACAGTTCATAAAGTTAAACATAGATAGTTAAGATAGTTACATTCAACGTACCTGTTCCTTTTGTGTGATATTTTTTTTTTTTTTTTTCCATCTTGGAATCGTCACTTGGAATGTCACGCACAAGTGACAGATACGATTACGATACTCTACGACGTAGGGCTGTTAGAGTGATAGCATATTAGAATGGTACGCTTAATCATAGGTACCTCCGTATAATATCTAGTAGCAGTAGCAGGAGCAGGTAATAAGAACAGTAACAATCTAGTGATGGGCCATCTGACTGCCAAATCAAAGATTAATCAAATTTTATTTTTAAAAATGTTCGTAATAGTACGAATAAGGTTCTTAGAAAATGAAAAATTTAAAAAATTGCCCAGAGCATCTGAAGATTTTTTTAAAACAGTAAGTGTTATGTGTCCTGTCTTCTAGTTTTATTTTAAACCTAGATTTAGCAGAGTTTGTTTCATGTTTTGTAATTAGGGGAAATTTCCAATTCCTCTGATTATGGAATCCAAAAGATTTTTTATTATCATCTCATACATGACCCTCTTTCATTGTAGTTGCGAGTATTTCTTTGTTTATTGGTAGAGTCATTAGCGTCAAAAATACTCTAAGTATTTGTTTTGTGTGACGCTACTCGCTACACATGACCTTCACTGACCTTCATTAACCTTGGGGAAACTCTTAGGTAAACGTTTACAAGTTTTGTCAGAATTAAGGCAAATATCTTAAGTACATATTATTTATTCGGTGTAATATTGATGGCTCTACTTAGTCTCCTAAATACTACATACTATATAGCTACCTATACAGAGCCGGCCGGTGAAATTTACAGAGGCTGATCAGAATCTATAATATTTTTGATCTACGAAATAAAAAAGTTAAACATTGAAATTGAAGTATCAGAAACCAGTAGAAGAAAGTTCAAAGTTTTTTTTTCACATGATTTTATTCCTGTCCCTCTCTAAATTACAGAATGCATGGATATAATTACCACTAATCAATATAGATATAATCATTAATTCATTTCAATAACCTAGATAGCAAATATTAATAAATAAGTTGGAGAGCCCAAGCAAACGACCACAAACCGCAATATGTATGGATTTAGGTTTTTTTTTTCAAATGAATGGTTTAATTGAAAGAGTTTACTCCTGAAGTTCCATACAAATTTTGTGAAGATCTGATCACAAATGTAGAGCAATATTACAATAACATGTTCCGACCGAACAAACAATGACATCGTAGAGGTAAATAAAATTCTACTCGCCACTCAAAATGTTGAAATAAAATAACTTAACAAAAAGTAAAATCGCGTTGAAATACATAAAAAATAATGTTATGTGCACAACAGTTCGGAAGTCGATCTTTTGTTTTCGCCACCGACTTCCGAAACTGTTGTGCACATAACATTAAGTTTTATTTTTTTGAAAGCAGGTTTTTTTCGTTATTGCGGACATTTTTTTATTCTAGATAGGCTTACGCTTGACCGCCAGTTCGCCTGATATTAAGCGACACTGCGATCTACGATGCCCTAGAAGAAACTGAATCACTCGTGATTTAAAGACACCCAGATTCTATCGGGGAGGACCCACACGAAAAAGGCATTCCACATTTCAACGGTACGCATGATAAAAGTGGAATTTATGTATTTGATAGCAGTTTTACTTTTTATTAAAAATTATAATATTACAATAAAACTTAGCGGCAGTATAATAATATAAGCATGCATTTCCAGCGGTAGTGTTCACATCCCTACCGCTGAAATATAGATATAATGGTGTGTATCTCTTATGTAAATATTATCATCCTGAACAATAGATGTAGAGAAGTAGGCCACATGTAGAAAAACTGAAGTCAAAACATTAAATCTGAAATACACCTGCTTACTACCCTACTTCACAGATGTAGCAGGATATTTTGTCTCCGGCGAGACAATGTAATTATAATAGAGACTAGGTGTACCCCGTAATTTCATCCGCTAAAAAATGACAGTCTTTTATACAAATTTTCAACCCCCTTTTCACCACCTTAGGGATTGAATTTCCAAAAATCGTTTCTTATCGGATACCTACGTCATACAAAGAACACACCCTCCAAGTTTCAGGTCTCTACGATCAGCGGTTTAGGCTGTGCGTTGATCCGTCAATCAGCCATTCAGGACAAAGCATTTTATATATATAGATTTTAATACCGATGTCCATAACATCTCCATCATTGTAGAAATAAAAATATTCTTTACTGATTTTGTTATATTTATTGCATTATATTGATATTAAAAAATATGTGTACGGTCAACAGTGCATGGTATCAAAACCATTCAAATTTCTTCAATCGGTTTACAATTGAATCTCCAAATAATAGAGGTAATTATCAAATAGTTTGTGGTAACTTTATGCGCTGTTGACTGTACAACGAGTGGCTGTACAGCTGAGTAAAAATTCAGTTTTTTTATATCATTAAAAACAGATTTTTAACCTATTGCATAGCTTCTATCGCGGGCCTTGAGCGTGGGGAACGAATCCAGAAATTCCGTAACGAAAAAAACCTAACACGCTTGTCTCTTTAGTTCAGCAACCCGCCTTTAGGTGGCATTGGTTGTATTACATAAGTTGATAAAAAACGCTATGCAATAGCTTTACCGCGGCAGTCCCCGAGTGCCACACGTCTTTTACTCTAAATAACAATAGGTATCATCTTTTAAAACTGGTACAATATTAATTGACTAGCTGTTTCAGTCATCTCGCAAAGGATATTTTAAGATAAAAGGTAACCTATGTCCTTCTCTAAGGATCATTCTATCTGTTTAACAAAATTCATCAAGATTGGTTCAATGGGTTACGTGTGAGAACGTAAACAATAGACAAAGTTACAACTGCATTTATATCTCTTTCGATTGTTTTTCTTAATATTTTGTGTATTTAGTATTATATTTTATGGCACATTTAAAAACATAACTACTTAAATTGTGTACCTATAAAAAATTAAGTAATGAATAAAATATTTAAAATAGTACCTAACTACAATAGTGTGAAGTAATATCATACAACATGATTTACATACAATCATTATATCTATCATACCATTACGGTGACTTTGTCTTGATTACAACAAATCTTTGAAATAACTACAAGGAAAATCTCCAGCGTACCTTCCGTGAGAATAATAGCAATACTTATAATTAAAAAAGAAACGTAATGTAATTATTGTGTGATTTTTAAACAGATAACCCTCTAGGGAATAAAACAATAGTCACAATTAAATGCAGGTACCCTTCGATCCAAATCTCAACTGTTTTTTTAATTTAATGGGATCAAAGAGCAGCTAGTGAAGAATTTATTAAGATAGGTAAAATTATTTCGGTCTAATTTGATTTCTTTCCGTCAGATGTACCCAGCACGCGTAGCTAGATAACTATAGACAACATTTGTCAATGAAAACATTTAAAAGCATGACATCCAGAGTAAAAAGTTATTATTTATTTATCTATTGCGGTTTATGAAACATACAGTAATATAATTACTAAGTATAGGAGAGGAGATAATAATGTCAGAAATGTCACCAATTAAGTTTCTAAATATTAAATTGCACTCGACGGTGAGTTGCAGTTAAACCATAACAAACGTAAAACCAAAATAAATCATTATCCAAACAATATTTTATCAAATTGTGTTTGAATTACGATTTATTTTGGTATTCAGTTTCTATGGAAAAGTCGGTTCGCCGGACTGGACCGGATGGACCGGATGGATTTGGATACCGTTAATCTATGTAGGTTCCCACGATACTATTTCGTCTACTACTACTTCACTGGAAATAAAAGACCGGAAAATCGTTCCAAACTTGGTAAAGTTATCATAAACTGCATTCGCTTACATTTATTTCCAGTTAAGTAATTTGGACGAAATGGTAGAGTAGGAACCTAGATTAAACGGTATCGGAATCCGAATAATACCACAATTTGATTAAATTGTGTTTGAATTACGATTTATTTCGGTATTACGTTTAAGAGTAAGAGAAATTCGGTCTCTCGACTCTTAACAAAAATTTTAGAGAACTTAAAAACATTAATAAGTATTAAACTTAGTCGGTACTCAAATTAAACTTGAACAAAAGGTTGATAACGATGCGTAGTCATTCCGTATTTTTGCAAATTTGATATCTGAATCTACATCGTTCCTCTTGAAAGATGTCAACACTGCCGAATTTTGCATTGTAGCAGTTACAAGCTCGTAACTGCGTAATAGTTAATAGCTCGTTATATTATGACTAAGACTCTTAGAACTCGTCATAATATTTTCATCTTCTCTTGATGCAAAAGATTTCGGAAAGTCAGAGGTGACATATAGTGGTTGATAATAATAAATACTGAATTATTATTGTATTATATATATATTTGTATATTATTTATTTAGTACATGGAGGATTTACAGCTAATAAAAATAGACAAAAAACTAAAACATAGATAATAGAAAGCCAATAACAAATCCTCACTTATAGTTATACAATAATAGTTTATGGTGTGAGCACACTAAAAAAAGATGATATAAAAACACGTCGCCATAATAATAATATATGGTTAGTTTCTTCTATCATAGTTTGCAAATATATGACTGGAATATTAAAAACAGTGAAACGATAAAAGAAAAAGACAAACTTATACTAGGTTATAGCGCTATTTGAAAAATTTGAGGCTTAAGCACCTTCTGGCTGAATTTACACTAGTTGTGAATGGATCAAAATCATATTCCTTGCATATATCATTGAAATGTCTGCTTGCGCGCACAACATAACTGTCCTGCCTATAATTTGAAGATGAATGAGGTACCCGTAAGGGTGGATTAAAACGGATTGCTTTACATGGCACATTAAAATAAAATTTTGATAGTAATTCAGAGTTATCAATATTGTTATTAAGTATTTTTAACAAGAATAAACAGTCTGCAATTTTACGACGATCTACCAGTGGTAACAGATGGTGTCTCACAACACACACTTACACAATCCAAGATAACTGGTTGACTGATATGGAATCTTTTGGTGAAAACAAAGATATATAATGAACCGTCTTTGGATATTTTCAATGCGGTCTATGTAGGTGTGATAACGTGGATTCCATATCTGAGACGCATACTCTAGCTGACTTCTTACAAAAGTGCAATACAACATTTTTAATGTTTTGACATTAGTAAAACATTTAGAGAGACGCATTATAAAACCAAGCATATTGGATGCTTTTTTGAAAATTGCGTCAATGTGCGTGTCAAAAACTAACTTACTGTCTTGATGGACGCCTAAGTCGCGAATCGTATTCCACCTTGGCAAGACCTGGTCACCCAAAGTATAAGTAGTGGCCAGGATTGCACGTTTTCCAGTGTAGGTGATCACCGAACACTTGGATGGGTTGAGATCCAGTTTATTAGCCTGACAATATTCTTCGAGCCGATACAAGTCAGATTGAAATGCCAGTCTGTCTTCAACAGTTGAAATAGTGGCAAAGATTTTCATGTCTTCGGCAAAGGATAATAGTTTGGATGAACGGAGGCACAGATCGATGTCGTTCACATAGACTATAAATAAGAGAGGACCGAGCAACGAGCCCTGGGGCACTCCACTGGGCACGTATACCCAACTAGACATATAATTATTGAGTACTACAGCTTGCGACACTAGGTAAAGACACAAAAATTAAATTACTGGAAGTGAAATTACTGGTCAGATGTCAAACTCGAGATAAGGTAATTTTCGTTTCTAAAATATACTGAGCCCACTGTACCTACACCATGGAGGTTTCAAAGGAAGAAAACAATTCTCAATATGTCAATAGCGAATGACAGCTGTACATTTATCTTGACGATGTCATCGTTTATTAAATACATATGTATATGTGTGTGTGTATGTCAAATGCATGGTAGTGTGTGCGGACTGTAACACAAATTTTCACCCCCTTTTCATCACCTTAGGGGTTGAATTTCCAAAAATCCTTTCTTAGTGCTCGTTTACAGTGCAAAAGGAACCAGCATGAAAACTTTCAGGGATCTTGCTCCTGTAGTTTCGGCTGTGCGTTGATACGTCAGTCAGTCAGGTTCTTTTTATATATATATAGAAAGCAGCTTAATCTCAAGATGACAACGCTCTAGTGATACTACTGGTGTTGCTAGCGTCTATAGTATATTGCTACTTCTTAAGTATATCTCTCTACCTATGATTTAGTAGTTCAAGGATTCATTTAGTATTTGAATAGTGTTATTATTAAGATATGGGAATATAGCCGTGTGGCTATATTCCCATATCTTAAAAGGTGTAAAATATTCTTATGACAATTTATCATCAAAATCACAAACATACATTGATCAAACGGGTGCTGTCTGTCGGGACTGGTCAGCCCTTAGTTGCTGTGGCAATATCTTTCTTCCTAAATATATAACCTAAAATATACCTACTTATCGTACAGTTTGCTGTAAGGCCTTATTTTCAATTTTATTCAATCAAAGTTAGACTTTACAGCAAAGTGTTAGTTACGCGGTATTGCACGCTAACCGACGTTATACTGAATAAATCTTACACATCAAACTGCATAATTGTCAAACTATTAAAACAAAGTTGTAAAGATTAATATTGTAATCATGTTTTTTTTAAATGAGTATCTATGGAGTTTCTTGCCGGCTCTTCTCCATAAGACCCACTTTTTGGAACCGTGCAACTAGTTTGACTTTTCAAAAGTACCTTTTTAATGGTCTAATTGAAATAAAACACATTTTGACTTTTCACTTTTGACAAAAAAAACGATAGATCTGTCTAGAAAATTAAGATAGTTACAGACACTATTATCTAATTCAGAGAACCTGTTTCCTTCCTCGTGTCTGTTTATACTAGAAGACGATTGTTTATATAAAACATCATTTATTTTGACGTGCACTGGTCTTGTGACGTCATGCCTATTGTGTTTTTGTTGATGTGAAGTAGTTTCAAGCTTCAGTCGATGTAAAAAATGAGGAAACTTAATTTCAATAAATCAAGATGGATAACATAACATAACATACCATCACGCCTGTATTCCCCGAAGGGTTAGGCAGAGGTGTACTTAATGTACACCCACAGTTCGCCGGTATGTTTAGGTCCCATGTGAATACCAAAATAATTCGTAATCCAAATAATAAAGGTCCTGGGTTCGATTTCTAGGTCGAGCAAAGTGTTATTAAGTTTTTCTATAAAATTCTTAGTAGCGGTTCGGCGTTTGGATTTATTCCCGGATAATGGCAATAGGCACGCCCACTATTACATGGGACCTAAACATACCGGCAAACTGTGGGTGTACATTGGTACACCCACAGTTTGCACTGCCTAACCCTCGAAAAAACTATCCATTTTACCTAATATCTTCAGACAAAAATCAACTGTTATTTTTCTTAACCCTTGGACTTTGTCGCCGAGACAGACAGCCAGAGTAATTGTGCCGCGTTTTTCCAATTTACCCAACACTGGATAGAAAGAGAAAGAAAGGAAATAAGGAGGGGCTGTCCATATTATTAACTTTTAAGAGCAGAGGGTTAAGTTCAAGATATGTCTTCACGACTATTTTTAGTTTATATTTTTTGGGAATTTCCCAAAACCCCATTTTAATTCTCACTTATGCTATGTTATGTTACAATAGGAACTTCTGTGCAAAATTTCATGTTTCTAGACCTTGGTTATAGAGATTAGATTTGTCAGAAACCATGTAGAAAAGTTACTGTAATAATTGTGTTACATAATATATCACGACGCCTGCCTGTATTCCTCGAAGAGTTGGCAGAGATGTGCTGGCTATACAGACAACCACAGTTCACTGGTAATTTTTAAGACCCTTGTAATGGGAGCGATCCTATTGTCATTAACCGAACAAATCCGAATTCCAAACTCCTATGTGGATTATTATAAAAAAAACACAACACTGCTTTACTGGGGGTCAAATCGGTGACCTCACGCACTTCACTTAAAATAATACATATGTTTATTAAATCCGTCAATATATTTGCTTTCTAGAGGTAGGATACGGGCTTTGTCTAAATCCTATCTCTCGTAAGCAAATCTATTAATAGATTTGTTATTGGGACCACCATAAGTAGGTAATCATTACATAGATAAGTTCCTAAGATATTTAAGTCAATAGAACGTTTATGTAGACATTACGTCACTGACAACCGACGTTTATATTTACTTTGTAATAAATAGCTGTGTGTTTATATGCTCATAGTAATTAAAGTTATTTTTGAACATAATATTAAAATAACCCATAACTAATCATCGTTTTGTAATTACTGGTAAGTTTGTTAAAATTTAACTTTTCGATGGCATGACGCAGTAGCTCTTTTCGACTTCTTCGTTATGGGTCGCAGGTTCGATTTCCGCCCGAACTAAATATTTGTATGGCTTGTCTGGATAATTGTGATAATTTGTGTTGACGCACCCGAAATAAGAGAGAAAATTTGTGTTTTTTTTTAAATAAACTTTTTTTAAACTTCTGCGCCTCATTAGTATGTATATAGTGGTCCAAAGCGCGACTGCTACGATAGAAGTCCTGTGTTTGATTCTCAAGTCGATCAATGTATTATTGGGATTTACATAGGACCAAAACATTGCCGTAGGTACATTAGAACACCTCTGCCTAACCGTTCGGGGATGCAGGCGTGATGGTATATTATATAATGCAAAGTCTAGGGCCTGATATAAAGTACCTACCTATTGAATAGCGCAATTACTATCATTGTATTATATATTTCAAACAATGAAACTGTAAAACTGACAATCCTCTACGTGCAGGCTGGCTCAGGGATTATGTCTAAGTCGTAGAGGATAGGCAGCTTAGCCTAACTGTGACCTAACTTTGCGAACCAATCCCTCTACTAAATCAATCCTTGTAATTAAATTATAAAAATAATTAATGCTACATTTTCTCAATTGTACCGATTTGAAATCTATACTTATAATAAATCTGTAGAGAGGTCAATTCTGTACATGAAACATATTTCCAAAATAACTATCAGCTGGTGATTAGTGATCGATACTGACGCCAAAAATGCAATCAGTAAAATTTTTGTCTGTCTGTCTGTCTGTATGTTCGTTATAGAAACAAAAACCACTCGACGGATTTCAATGAAACTTGGTACAATTATTCTTCATACTCCTGGGCAGGTTATAGTATACTTTTCATCACGCTACGATCAATAGGAGCAGAGCAGTGAAGGGAAATGTTGGGAAAATGAGTGATTCATGAGAAAGGTTTCAAGCTATAAAACATCACGCTACAACCCTTAGGAACGGGGCAACGCAGGTGAAACTGCGGGCGAAGAACTAGGGAACAAAGTAACTATTCCACGCAGACGAAGTCGGTGGCAAAAGCTAGTTTAATAATAATTCTTTTACAGGATAAAAATATTTTAATATCCTTTTAATCTAAACAACAACGTAAAATTATTTTTTCTATGTAATTCTATTCTAGAAACTGGGTACCTACCTATTGTTGCGCATTATTTGACCTTTATAGAGTAAAACAAACAAAAATAGTATAAATACCTTGCAGCTATTTTACTACTCTTGATAAATAAAGAAACAAAATTTTAATGTCAGAATACTAGAATTTTATTAATAGAGGTACAAAACCTTGCAAAATACCAAAGAGTCACACATTTTTTCTTTTTAGAAAAATAATGGTACCTACTTGGTTTTACCTTATTTTTGTATTATTGATAATATTATGGTCTTACAAAACCTAGTTTGCTAAAAAACGATAGTAAAAAAATAAGATCGTAAATATCAACGTTAGATACGTGATGCAATTACGTTTTCTGTTCATCTAATATATTTCAATGTCATCTCAATAATTCTCAAAAAAATGGCCAAGTCCGAATCAATTCACAATCAAATTCAACAAAACCTTTTTGCAATAAAACCTTTTGTTCAATTGTGAATAATACAATATTTTTCCTAACCACAACATTGTTATCAGAACACAAAAAAATAGTACCAACCTGTATAGTAAATAAAAATCCTCACACAGTTCACAGAAAAAATAAAATTAAAAAAACACTGGTACAAACACTCGCGACGTATTTGCAGCGGACGATGTTTAGTGTTCACAAGAAATCAGTCCGCGCCGAGCGGCCGACGCGGGACGACTGGCTCCCACAACCTTTAGCTACCACCCACACATAAAACAATCATTTGTTTATATCATAATTATTATCAAAGGTAACTTTATTTGCAGCATTTGAGCAGATTCTGGCGTTGTAACGAGAAAGGTCATCGAAATAACAGTTTTTTTGCAATTGCTAATTGGTATCATATTTGCAATTTCAATGTCAGTCGGTAGGTATAAGAGGGTTATTTGGTTATGACCGCCAATGTAAGTGGGAAATGCCGAGATGTTTTGTTTTACCAAGGCATTTATGTCTACACGATGATCTCGTTTTACATAATCTCGTTAGAATTCTCTAAAATCCCACCTTACTAATTATGCTCCATTAACATGAGAAGATTCCTATATAATAAAAATTGAAAAAAAAAACATGAAAAGAATAAGATAAAATACTATCGCTATTATTTCGATAGCTTCGTTATTTCACGACAGATACAAAGGAATGTAATCTTTCTAATGTAGCTCGAAGTATGGATTTGTGCCCGTTGTGGCAATAGGCTCTCCCCCTATTATAGACCTAAATACCGGCGAACGGTGTATATTACCACCAGTACACCAACATCCTCTACAAAATCTAACATCTAAAGCCACCGATTTGAGGAATTTGTTGTATGTCAGAAAGTGTCAGTTATATCAGAAAGTAATAGCGATTTTCTACATGTCTATTTCTCTCTAGTACCTAGCGCTGTTTTCGCCAATTCATTTTTATCCTTGTTGTCCAACCGTGAATACCCTCGGATTTCGAACGTTTTCGCTTTGGAGCACTTTGTTTGGATTTCAATCCTATATTAGAAGATTTAATTTACTGTCAACAAACTTATTATAGAGATGGACTTTCTACTAGCTAGAGATCTGCATAATTTATATTTGGTTGTAATAAGCAAGATAAACAATAAAAATCCTCTATACTTCTCCTTCATCATACCTGTGCAGTACTTTTCTCTTTTCTCTTCTGCATTGTGACTTACCAATGAACTCAATATCCTTATCTCGATTCCTTTACTTACATGAAGCTAATTATAACGTTCTGTAGATAAGACCACATAAGAATGCAATCTTCGGAGACTCGTAAATGGCCTTCATCTCGGAATATATTCAGGAAAACATATTGGATTTATGCGGATCTTCGCCTTAAGGGGTTATTTGAGCCCCTAAACGCATTGAGGGTTGACTCTTGCGTCCGTGAGCGTTGATAAAATAGATTGAGATGGAAATTGCAATTTGCGTACTAATGTAGTAAGGGAAATATGACATGGAGCAGTTTTGGACTCACATGCCTGTATTCCCCAAGGGGTTAGGCAGAGGTGTACTAATGTATACCTACAGTTTGTTGCAAATAAACATACCTACAGTATGTTTAGGTCCCATGTAATCTATTAACCGAGTCTATTCGCCGAGCACAAATCCAAATTCCAATCTGCTATTGAGAATTTTATAAAAAAATACGATAACAGCTTTGCTCAACCGAGGATTCGAATTAGAGTAGTCATGGAGTCATGTTGTTAGTTGTAGTTTGTAGTCATGTATCAACTAATAGAAATCCTTTGAATACACTTAGTCTGCACTTTTTGAACCCAGTACCTCTAGCGTAGCTGTGGCGCTTACGACCACACTGCACTAATTTTCTTTTTTTATATACCACTAAGGTGGCAAACACGCATACGGCCCGCCTGATGGTAAGCCGTTACCGTAGCCTATAATAATAATAAATAATAAATTCCTTTATTGTTCTCTTCCACAAAGGTGACTTAATTAAATTACAAAACGGTAAGGATAACAATCCTTTGTGGGAGACTGGTATCTGCACTAGGATACTCTGTCACACAGATTACCAGGCGCCCCTCGAACAAAAGTATGTTTTTAGTAGGCAAGTATACACCTTAGCCGTAGCTTATGGACGCTTGCAACACCAGGTGTATCATTCCCGTGTTGCCAACCCTGTAAATTAAGGTTGAATAATTGGGCTAGTAGCATAGGAGACATGCTGCCTTGTATGACAGCGGTAACAAAACACCACCGGTCCCCCACACTGCCAACACAACGCTTCCTCGCGGAGGTATGGCGACCTTGTTGACCATTAGGAACACAACATAGCACATAGCTGTTATTTGGCTACGATTTTCTGCAGGTGGAGTTACTTCCCCAGTCGAACAGCTCCAATTGTGAGTGGAATTATTCGATTCCACTACTCGTATACCGTAACTCTCTTAAATTACTAATGTGGCAGTATACCTGCCTATATTAATATTTTCTGTATTTAATTTTATGAGCCTTAATATTATAATTATTATAAATAGGCTCTTCTATACACAGGCTCTTGAAATACCTAATTATCTTTTTAATTTAACCGCTGATTCTGTAATAAAGAACATTTTTTAATTAAGTTTCGCTAATGAGTCCGTTTTATTTTTATTTGTGGAAGACTCGTCGATATCTTTTTAAACAAGTATTGTTTAAAGAAAAGGTAATGTAATTGTGATTAGAGCTTTCCTGTCGTGCTCGATAGTCGTGAGTTTGAATCCAAAGCACGCACGGATTTTGATAAATTCCACCCCCCAATGAGATAAAATAGGGGATGAAAGTTCATATGGAACAAAGTAACTATTCCACGCGGACGAAGTCGCGGGCAAAAAGCTAGTAATACATATGTGTATTATATACATACACATATAAATGAAGGGGAAAGTGGTAATGGATAGGTTGGCGATACGCTGATATTCGATATGAAAGAAAATAATACTAATTAGAAACTGCAATAAATAAATGCCTTGCAAATATCAAATTGAATACCCGTAGATACTAACTGCATTAGGTATTGGTGTAGTGGTCACACAAGCTACAAAAAGTGAGGTCCTTATACAGACACTTGCGCGAATTTGACGACACGTTTGGCGTAGCGGCTGAGCAATCGGCTTCTGCGCAACGTGTTGTGGGTTCGATCCCCACACGGAGCAAATATTTGTAAGATCTGCAGGTAGTTGTTCCGGGTCTGGGTGTTTGTGCTTGTGAGAATTTGTGTTTGTAAACGCACCCACGATACAGGAGATAATTCTTGTGTGGGGCAACGTTTTTTTAAAGAAGAAGAAAGAAGAAATATTAGACATTAAAAAAAAACGGTGCTATAAACTTGCCAGTTACCCCTAGAAGAATACAGCTATCTATGAGACTTGCAGACAAACAACTTTACTGAAAATTTTCTGTAAATAAATCACTACCCATCCTGGAAAACGAACCCAAAACATCACCGCGGTAGCATTTGCACCTTCTAGAACAATAAAACGGTCTTGCAGATAAAACCGCTAACTATTAAAGCTATTAAAAAAAAATATAACATCTTCCTGTTTATAATGTCAAAGTATTTTACATATAAATGTTTAACCCTGAATTTGTTACAGTAATCATTATCACACATCCAATTTTAGATAGTAAACCTTTAAAATACAATCCTGACTACTAGACAAAATATATACAGAAGGTTGGTTTCTTCTTCCGTGTCAAAAGAAGACAAAATGTTTTACGTGGGAGAGCCATGCTTCGACACGAATGGGCCGGCTCGAACGAGTGATACCACGGCCTCACAGAAAACCGGCGTCAAACAACGCTTACGTTGTGTTTCGCCGAGTGAGTGAGGTTACCGGAGGCCCAACCCCCATTTAAAAGGCCGGTAACGCACTTGTTACTCCTCTGGTGTTGCGGGTGTCTATGGGCGGCGCTAATCGCTTACCATCAGGTGATCTGTCTGCTCGTTTGCCCCCCTATCCCATAAAAAAAGACTTGAACCGAATTTGGCCCAAAGATAGATTATGGCCTGGAATAACACAGGCTTTTTATCTAGGTCGGACCCAATCCTGAAGTCCACGCAGATAAAGTCGCGGGCAGAAGCTAATTAGGTATAAAAAAGGCGTCTTAAATAAAAGGCGATTTTACTATTTCATGCATTATTAACACTGAACCAATTCTATTCATGTATTCAATAACAATTTTAATGTTGACCTTCTAAATGATACTGGTGTAGTGTAACAAGCGTGCATTTGGTTGCAATTTACACTTTTGTGTCAACAGTACTTATTGATAATGACCTTAGACGGAGGCTGTTTGGTGTTAAGTCAAACATTTGACACATTTTGAATATACAAGGTTATATAGGTTTTCGACATTACCATATTTTATCAAAAAGCGTTATATTATTATACTAGCGACCCGCTCGTGGTTTCACCCGCGCTGCTCCGTTCCAAAGAGGCGTAGCGTGATGTTATATATGCCTATGTTACTGATGACAATGTAGCTTTCTAACGGCAAAGAATTTTTGAAATCGGTCCAGTACTTTTTGAGCCAATTCGTTACAAACATACTTACATACAAATCTTTCGTCTTTATAATATTAGTATAGATTATTTATTAGCATTATTAGCATTTTTATGCATTTTCCATGCTAAGTTAATGTTTCATTAACTTTTAACTGTGGAGTCTTTAATTTTATTTACTTGTGGTAATAAGTCATTAGAAAGAACGTAAAAATAATTTGTAGTTAAAGTATTACAGTATGTAATTACTATAAAATGTGATAAAAAATCGGTTAAAATTAAATCGCTGAGCAAATTTTGATGAATTTTCGTATAAACATAGATTGGACCTTAGAGATGGACATAGATTAACTTTTGTCTCAAGTAGTCCTTTGGGTTGCAAGTGAAATTCTCAGTAGCAGCTCGGAGTTTGGGATTTGTGCCCAGTTAATAGGCGAGGCAATAGGCTCGCATCACTACATTGTGAACATTATCCCTACCCATTGTGTATATTCCCCTGGGTGTACATTATCTACGCCTCTGCCTAATCCTTTGTGGAATACAGGCGTGATGGTATATATGTTAAGAATGAAGAATACTTTTTTTATGTGTTAGGAGGGCAAACGAGCAGACGGATCGCCTGATGGTAAGCGATTACCGCCGACCATGGACACCCGCAACACCATAGGAGTCACAAGTGCGTTGCTGACCTTTTAAAAGGGGATTGGGCCTCCGGTAACCTCACTCACTCGGCGAAACACAACGTAAGCGTTGTTTAACGCCGGTTTTCTGTGACGCCGTGGTATCACTCCGGTCGAGCCGGCCCATTCGTGCCGAAGCAACTTTTGCTACATCAAAGCCATAAAATATTACACAACTTGATGCTAATTTCCTCGTTACTGTTATGCTAGTGTTTAGCTAGTTCGGCTTCCAATAGCAAGTGAAACCTAGGGGCGTCACGCTCTCGAGCAACTGAACCGATACCTACATCTGTGATTCGGTTCATGGCGCGCCGTTTTTATATAAGACCTTCACTATAGTACTTGCCTACGTTTTCTAGATCTTCCACTGACATTACCAAGTACTGTAGCTATTAGAAACTAACGACCAGCCCGCGGTTTCGTCCGCGTTGACCCGTTCCTAAGCCGTAGCGTGATATTGAAAATATATACTTACCATAATAAAAAGTAGTCTATAGCACTTGGGGATAATATCACTTTCTAACAGTGAAAGAATTTTCAAAATCGGTTCCGTAGTACCGGAGATTACCCCGAATATCCATATTCACAAATTCTTTATAATTAACCGATTTCTAAAAAGAAGAAGACGTTCTCAATTCGACTGCGTTTTTGTACGTTTGTTACGCGATTATTTCGTCAATTATGAACCGATTTTGATGATTCTTTTTTGATCGGTAGGTCATACTTTAGAGGTGGTCCCATAAATAATTTGGTCAAGATAAAAGGTCTGATATTAAATAAAATAACTTTTAAGAAAAAGTAAAACTGCCTTCAAACACATAAAAAATAATGTTATGTGAGAAACAGTTTCGGAAGTCGGTGGCGAAATTAAAAGATCCAATCAAATGAAAGGCATCGACTTCCGAAACTGTTTCGCACATAACATAATTTTTATGTTTTCTTGGCTTTTGCGTCAAGGAAAAAGGCCTAATAATTGGGCGTTTGTGTATACTGGTTTCTGACACTTACGCAAATATTAGACATTCAAATAAAACTATTTTTTACGGATTTTCTCGCGTTGTATTAATATTATTTAATTCCCGACGTTTCGGATCCTTTACAGCATCCATGGTCACGGGCAGACTAAGTTGTTGGACGTCTTAATGTTGCAATTTACTAACAGCTACCTTACAATACGTTACGTTACAGCTACCTTACGTTTATATGTGAGAATTTGTGTTTGTAAAAGCACCCACGATACAGTGAGAAAGTCAAGTAGTGTGGGGCAACGTTTTAAAAAAAATCTTATCTAAACTTCGAGTTGCTACTGAGAATTTCATAGAAAACCACAATATTAACACTTCGCTTGATCTGGGAATAGAACTCGAGAACTAACGTTCCGCAGTCGTGCTTGAGACGAGACTATTGAGGCATGAATAAATAAAGAAAAAGTCGAACTTCCTCAAAAAGAAAGAGTCATAACGTCCGGTGTTGCCAACTGATGCGTGTAAGCAAACCCATTGAGCAATGTTAGTGTAGTCGAGGTTTTATTTGCATTGACGTAATAATTATGTTAATGTGTGAAATGTAGGTTAAAATATGTGTGAATAAGTGTGTTAAGACTCATATACACATATGTATTGACCTGACCTGTCACGGAACAATTAGCAGAAACAATAGAAGAATATTTTTTATAGACTTCTGTGGGGTCACGATTCTATCCATACTAGTTAATTTTTAAGATTTTCTCCTGTATCGTGGGTGCGTTTACAAACACAAATTCTCACATAGGTACGCAAACGCCCGGACCCCGAACAACTACCTGTAGATCATACAAATATTTGCTCCATGTGGGGATTGAACCCATAACACGTGGCGCAGGAGCCGATCGCTCAGCCGCTACGCCAAACGTGTCGTTATAACTTTGTTTGTTTATTAATTTTTCACGCCTAAACCATGGAATCAATTTGGATGAATTTAAGTATAGAGATAGATTAGACTTTAGAAAAAGAGATACGCTTCATTTTGTCTCAAAAAGTCCTAGAAAGAACTACAGCAGTCATACTAATATTATAAACTTGAAATTTTGTGAGGATATATGGATGTTTGTTACTCAATCACGTCAAAACGGCTGAACGGATCTGGATGAAATTTCGTACAGAGATAGATTATAGTCTGGAATAGCACGTAGGAATATTTACCCAGGTTGGATCCAATTCTGAAGTCCACGCATTCGAAGTCGCGAACAGAAACTTGCAATTAATAAATTGAATAAATATTTATTTTCCCCGTGTTAGAAATACAGTTCCTTACTACCATTCGGATAGGCCGAGCTGTCTCGTAAGAGCCTAGAAAATATCTGACTTGCCCGGTGGTAGGACCTCTCGGGGTCTGACTGGCTGGCGACCCCTTAAGTCGGAGTTTGTCGTAAAGTACCTTGGTGTGTGTTCCGGCTTTTTCGTGTTCGAGAGTTCCCTCTCGGTTGCGGCGGCTCTGTCAGTCTGCAGTCCGTGGCTGCAGTCCGGGGCTCTTAAAGCTCGGCAACGCATCAGCAACTCCTCTGGTGTTACAGGTGTCCACGGGTGGTGATGACTACTTACCATCAGGTGGCTCGTCTGCTCGTTTGCCGGCAAAATATTTAATAATATTTTTTAAAGTACTGGTGAACTTTGTAACCGCGACTCGGCAAACATAGTGTAGGACGTCCTTCGGCAAGATGGAGTGAGTTATTCACTGTAAAACTGCGTTCCTTTCCACCAAATAAAGAAACCAACTGTCTATTACTTAAATAACATAACTTTATAATTTCCTTTAAAACATGTTAACACATCAAAGTTGTATGCAAGTGATTATAAATTACTTAGTCGATTTATTACATGTCTATTCGATTTCAATTGCGTAAGCTGAACATCAACGCATCGATTTTACATGATAATCGGTGTGAAAACTTCTTAAGTGGACTCAAATTCCGCTGGTCTTGGGTTCGAGTATCTAGTGATAATGAGATTTGGCAATAGCCGCAGAACCGTTTGGCCTCGCAGGAATCAAAGCTGAATATACAGAGCTGACTGCCTACCTACCTATTGAGGACGCAAGTAGAAAAATAATGTCAATAGGCTCACCCATATTACATAGAACCTGTGGGTGTATATCAGTACACCTCTACCCAGGACGCAGGCTTGGTACTTTTTTTAAATTGTCCCTCCCTCTACATTTTCATTCGATTCAATCCCGATTAAACAGAACTCAGAATCAAATAATATCAATACAACGCGATAAAATCCGTAAAAAGTAGTTTTATTTCAAAACAGAACTCATGATTAATTTCTCACACATCTCTTTAAGCGTTCCTTGCAAACTATGTGCGGTGTACCTCGTGATGATAGATTGAGAAATTGTGTGATAAGGCAACGTTGCGGCTTAAGAGATGATGTAGTGACACGAATTCAGAAGAATATATTGAGATGGTTTAAGCATATCGAGGGATTTAATAAAAGGCGATTAACGAAAGGGATTTATAAAGCGAATGTCAGTTGAGCCGCCGGGAGAGGGCGCCCTAGGAAGACATACACAGACCTTATCGGTGAGATCCTGCAAAAAGGTCAGGTCCGTATTACTCGCAACCGGCGCGTATGTATGGAAAAATGTATGATTTTTTTTTATGGGATAGGAGGGCAAACGGATCGCCTGATGGTAAGCGATAACCGCCGCCCATGGACACCCGCAACACCATAGGAGTCACGAGTGCGTTGCCGACCTTTTAAAAGGGGATTGGGCCTCCGGTAACCTCACTCACTCGGCAAAACACAACGTAAGCGCTGTTTAACGCCGGATTTCTGTGAGGCCGTGATATCACTCCGGTCGAGCCGGCCCATTCGTGCCGAAGCATGGCTCTCCCACGTAAGTGAATGTGGATGAAGTAAAAGTAGTTCTGTTGTTTCTGCCTACCCCTTTTGGAAAATGTCGAACAAATCCTATATTGTGGGGATACAGATACATACAATTAACGAACACAAAGAATCTACACGTAGACTAGAAATAAACATCCGTGGAACACACAAATTTTTGCCTCCACTGAGGATCGAACCCACCACACTCGGCACAACGATAGTGGCTAGGTAACCTTGACCGCTACACATGACTTACAGTCACACACTATAAGCATGTCTAAAATTCGTCATGTTTGAAATCACTAAGTAAAAACTTACACAATTCCTAATTATATTTTTTTAATTCACCAATTAGGTATCGTGGTACTGCAACTTCTTAATCACCCATTGGTTAATTCGCCACACATCACAATCCAAATGGCGAGTTAATCGATTATGTTGTTAGTTATCGATACCAATCAATTGTTTACGTCACCATTTCTTGTTACAGGAATGTCAAATATAATAGGAATTTCTTATCCGACTGCCTCATCTTATACTTATATATATCTGCTCTATGTATTGCTCTATATACTCTTATATAACTGTCTCATTAGCTAGTCCTAAACGTGACTGCTACGCTAGAGGTCACGGGTGTGATTCCCACTTCGAGGAATAGCAGCTCGCCGTCTATTAGGTACATGTGACCTTAATATACCGGCGAGCTGTAGATGTACAATTAGTACACCTCTGCCGCACCCTTCAGGGAATACAGGCGTTTTAATATGTTATATTTCTTATCCAGATTTAAATGAGTTGATCAGATATTATGATTTTTTTCATACAGATTCCAATTTTATTTGATATCTCAATCTGTCAGGCTGACAATGACTATGACAATAACAATGGGTATAAGATATAGACATTCACACGGGATTAGCAAATACGATATCAACGTGAGTAACACCGTGGGGCACTGCTAGTTATTTGTTTATTATAGGAAACAAATAGTAGATATCAAATTTTGTAGTAACATTGAAATTTTTATAAGAAAAAAAATATGGTTATGCTGATCCTCCTCGTTATTACATCACAGCTAAGGATCATGGCTCCGTTTCAGTTTGTCAACTCATTTTTTCCATATTCATGGAAAATCCCGATTATCCTTTTACCAAGGAATTACGTTAATAAGGAACTCCTACGCCAGATATAATACTTATAGACCGGAGTATATAGCTGTGCGTTATTTTTTCTTTTTTATACGTAGACAACAAAAATATTCCCATCTATATGATAATCATATCGAACGTACAAGTCACATCTTTCCACAAAACAGCGAAGTTTAAGAGTCCGTCGGACCGAATTTCCCATACAAACGTAATGCCAAAATAAATCTTAATCCAAACACAATATAATCAAATCCTGTTATTATTCGGATTCCGATACCATTAATCTAGGTTTCTAATCTACCATTTTGTCCAAAATACTTCACTGGAAATAAATGTATGCGAATTCTATACTTGATAACATTCATTGATAAGTTTGGATCGATTTTCCGGTCGTTTATTTTCAGTGAAGTAGTAGTAGACGAAATGGTTGGAACCTAGATTAACGGCATCCGAAGCCGAATAATAACGTAATTTGATGAAATATTTTTTGGATTACGGTTTATTTTGGTATTACGTTTTTGTGAGAAATTTAGGCTCCACCGGACCCTTAATTCACATTGTCTTACACACTAGGCGAAAATTACAAAGTTGCACCCATTGTTTTTCCTCTTTTATTTTCATTCGTTCTACTTATATGAAGTAATCGTCACTATTTCCGTGTTCGATATTCAACGCGCGTTCGCCTGATCGGAACCAAGTGCCTTATCGAACGCATTGGTATTCGGAAGTCGAACGAACGTAAGCGAATAATCGAATAAACTTATATTTTGCTTTAGTGAAATGTGGGAAGCACTAGCGGTTGTTTATTTATATATTTCGTGGTACCTATTTATGTGGTTTTATTTCTAAATGGGTGACATTTGTAGAACTATTTTATGCTTAATGGTATTTAATATTATTTCACATACATACAATTTGCAATTTATGGGTTTTTAACATGTAGAGAGGATGGATGAACGAACGTCAGAACGGATGGAAGAGTTGGAAGGGGCCGACCGAGGAGATTAACTAACGTGGATATTGCGAAAGTGGTGTGCCAAGATCGTAGCAAGTGGAAATCTATAGTGTCTGCCTACCCCAATGGTAGGCAGGCGCGAAAATATGTGTGTATATATGCATACAATCACCACTTATTCGAACTATTACCTAATCAACCCATTACATTGTTCCATTGCTGGGCACGGGTCTCCTCTCAGAATGAGAGGAATTCGGCTATAGTCCACCACGCTATCCTAGTGCAGGTTAGCAGACTTCACACGCCGTCGAGAAAATCTCTCAGGCGTGAAAGTTTCCTCACGATGTTTTCCTTCCCCGTTTAAGTGTAAGAATTAACTAATAATAAGCACATCACTTCGAAAAGTCAGAGGTGCGTACCTTGGATTTGAACTCGAGACCTTTGACATGGCAGTCTTATGGTCATATAACTAGGCTACCACTGCTCTATCTGTATTCGGACTAAAACGAAAATTTTAAAATAGAATTTGGCAAATCAGTCTCGCCGTTCTCAAGTGATGCACTTATCAATAAACATCATGATAGCATTGGCATAATAAGATCAGTGTACCAACAAAGACCAATCAATCATGCGATTCGGAAACCACGTAGTAAAGAAACTGTGCTGGTTGGTAAGTTGGTTAGTTGCTCAACGCCTAACTTCCTATTAGGAACGTTATGTAAGTGGCCGGCCGGCAACCTCAGCGATTGTCGGCTGACACTGATAGCATCGCACACGCAACCTCGGGGCGTTGTCACTACGTACACAACATTGTTCACGTAAACAAACATATGTTTCCGCTGCACGAAACGTAAAGCTTTGTCAAAACATTACTTATTTCTTGTAAGCTTTTTACTGTTATGAGGAGTGGTTCGAGACGCGATTGTTTTGAAACGGCATAAAATTAGTTAGATTGATGGACGTACAGAATACAAATATACAACTGTTGTGTGCGTCTTATCCATGTAAATAAATTTATTTTCTTTCTAGAAACAGTAGTTGACAGTAGACTGTCAAGTCGAAGGTCTCGAGTTCAAATCCAAGGCACGCTCCTATAACTAACCATTAATATTAGTAATAACAATTCATTATGACTCGCTTAAACGGTGAGACGACAGGCTGAGGACAGGGCGAAATGGCACACATTGGGGGAGGCCTACGCCCAGCAGTGGAAGAGTATAGGCTGATGATGATGATGAAACGGTGAGGAAACCTGCATGACTGAGAGATTTTCTCGACGGGCGGCCTGTAAAGTCTGCCAACCCGCAGCAAGCCAGCGTGGTAGACTATAGCCTAAGCCCACTCATTTTGAGCAGACCCGTGCACAGCAGTGGAACAGTAAAAGTCTGTGATGTTGAAATAAAACTACTTTTTACGGATTTTATCGCGTTGTGTTGATATTATTTGAGTCTGTGATAGTTAAGATGACAAACCAGCGCTTTTTTTGGAGTGTGTCGAGGCGTATCGCAAAGTACAATACCCCTGAAATAACAACGAGCATCTTTTTACCCATAGTTATGTATTATCTATATCTATAGTAACATAAAGTTGAAGAGTTTGTTTGAACGCGCTAATCTCAGGAACTACTGGTTCTATTTGAAAAAATATATTTGTGTTGGATAGTCCATTTATCGAGGAAGGTTATAGGCTATATAACATCACGCTACGCCTCTTAGGAACGGAGCAGTGCGGGTGGAACCGCAGGCGGGTCGCTAGTGTATAATAAATTAAATGTAAAATATACTCGTATGCCAATAACGTAAAAAGGCAGGTATCATTAAGTAGGTAGGTACATTTGGTGGCATTTATACTTATTTTATGTGTTAATGCCCGCCACAAAACCTTTACCTACTGACACACTGACTCGCAACATGTGTAGGACAACGTTATTATAAAATGTACATAATATATTTACATTTGCTATACTGAACTGCATCGTTAGCCTAGTGGTCCTGAGCGCGACTGCTCCGCTAGAGGTCCTGGGTTCGATTCCTAGGTAAAGCAAAGTGTTATTGGGTTTATCTGTGAAATTCTCAGTAGCAGCGGGCAATAGGCTCGCCTCCTATTTAGGACCCAAACATACCGGCGAATTGTGGGTGTAGATACTTTTAGTACGTCACAGCCTAACCTTTCAGGGAATACAAGCATGATGGTATGTTAATAATGTATCGGAGTGATACCACGGCCTTACAGAAAAGCGGCGTGAAACAACGCCTACGTTGTGTTTCGGAGGCCCAAACCCACTTTGCGTCACCTTTGGTGTCGCGGGTGTCTATGGGCGGCGATAATCACTTACCATTAGGCGATCGACCCGCTCGTTTGTCCTCTATCCCATAAAAAAATTCAGTTTGTTGCTGACGTCACTTTAAAAAGAATAATGTGAACGTAATATGCAAAAAACCAGAGGACCGAATCCCACCTGTAGTCGAATTCTTTGTCAAAATGTGTAGAAACATCTATTTACCGACACTAATAATACCATACTATAACTGGGTACGTCCATACCACGGGTAAGGTGCAGAAGTAAAAAATCAATGCTAGTTACGAGTCGAGGACGCCTAGTTTTTTCGTCAAATTACTTGTAATGCCACGGTCAAGTTGAGATTTAGGGCACTCCGCACTTGTACCAGTTTCGAAATTGCCTGTCGCATAACAATACTGAAAAAAAAATACCCTTTACATAGATATCATAAAAGCTAGTTCGTAGATTCATTTTTTAGAATATTCACGATAATGTATTTTTATTTTCTTTTAAAATACTAGCTTCTGTCAGCGGCTTAGCTCACGCAAGATACCTGCCTAAATATTAAAAGAATAAAAAGTACCCTACATTTTGACCACGCTCATGATCTATCATGAGATGACATGCACGCTCATGATCTATCTGCACACGAGATTTCATAGAAATCCGTCAAGTAAATCTTGAGTTATAAGCGGACGTACATACAGACAGACAGACAATAGGGAATATGTTTGTGTTTTTTTAGGTATTTTAATCAATAGTTTACATTATTAAAGCACCGTAAAAACGATTTTTTTGACAAAAATAGTAATATTTAATCATACCAATGTAATGATTTTATAAAATAATGACAAGACATTTATATAGGTTTCCTTATCACGAGCGACAGATGGCGCTTGTAGTTGAACTATTCGTTATTAAACGCCCTTTTTATTACAAATTAGTCAAATATAAGTAGGTGTTATATTATCAATTTGTCTGTGTAATCAATTTATAACTATTGCTAAATTTAAAGATAATCTAATGTATTTGAATTAATCAGTTGATCATGCGTACTGTGTACTTCGCTCTGATTGGTCTAACCCAGCTGAGTGTTTGCCTACGTTTAAGAGTGGGGAACATTCGGCTGGTAACAGATCAACCTGGACTGAGACATTCTATTCCGAGGCGTTGAGCAGTAGACATAATATCTTATAAGCCAGTGCTGTTGTTGTATAATTGTTAATAATTATTGAGCTATTAAGTGATAAGTGATTGTTGATAATTACATACTGTTGGATGAATAAATACTTGTAATACTCAGTCTGAAGTGTATGATTCGTCACATTTCAGAAGTGGGATATGCCTACAAGAAAATCCACAGATACAGTAATGTTGAGTGACGTATGTCTAGAGGTTATGTGTGCCTACAATAGAAAGCCAAGTGTGCTTGAGTTACTAGAGGCTATGTATGCCTATTGAGCCATGTGTGCTTAGATTGTTAGAGGTTATGTGTGCCTACAATAGGAAGCCAAGTGCGCTTGAGTTACTAGAGGCTATGTATGCCTATTGAGCCATGTGTGCTTAGATTGTTAGAGGTTATGTGTGCCTACAATAGGAAGCCAAGTGTGCTTGAGTTACTAGAGGCTATGTATGCCTATTGAGCCATGTGTTCTTAGATTGTTAGAGGTTATGTGTGCCTACAATAGGAAGCCAAGTGTGCTTGAGTTACTAGAGGCTATGTATGCCTATTGAGCCATGTGTTCTTAGATTGTTAGAGGTTATGTGTGACTACAATAGGAAGCCAAGTGTGCTTGAGTTACTAGAGGCTATACATGCCTATTGAGGCATGTGTGCTTAGATTGTTAGAAGCTATGTATGCCTATTGAGCCACGTGTGCTTAGATTGTTAGAGGTTAATTATTTTTATTTTATTTATTTTATTTTTATGAGGTACATATTAGGTCTTACGAAGTAATATAAGCCCCACAAAACTGTACAAACAGTTTGACTGTGGGATCAATTTTAGTCTTAATAACATGTAGGTAGGTACATAATTCGTAATGGAGTGCACAATTAATGTTTTATGGTAGGGTATCTATAAGTTATTTTTTTTTTTTTTATCTACACGCAGTTTTATAAATCTTATTTGGATATTCTCCAGTTTATCTATATGGGTTTTTAAATGTGAGGCCGTAGCAATCAAGAGCATAATCCAAAATAGATTCCACTAAAGAAGTATAAAGTAGTTTTAGTATACCAATAGGAATAGGAGTTATGTGTACCTACAATAGGAAACCAAGTGTGCTCTAGCTACTAGAGGCTATGTACGCCTATTAAGCCAAGTGTGCTTAAAGTTATTTTGGCCAAGTGAGTCAAAAGTTTTGGGCCAAGTGTGCCCAATAGGAACGGAACTATCCTCAGACGCGTAAGTAAAGCATGATTTATACTAAGAGAACAATTAAAAGAATTATTATGCGACTAAGTGCGTTGCAAATAGTTGTGTATATACCCTCTATTAATTTTATAAATTGGAAATGGGAAACATTTATTGGAAGACGTATATTTTTGATTGAACTTTTCATGCATAACTTCGAATTTATGGAGCTATTAATTTTAACCAGTTCGAGTAGATATTTTAGTAATATAAAATGAATTTAATAATAATAGTAAAAAAAGGAGCTTTTAACTTGTTAGTGTCAAATTGAAACAATACTTATACATTTTTATGTTTTGAGGCCATGGAATCTGATGATACCAATGAATGATGATGAAACCAATGAATGCATACTCCAGACGAAGAGCCGCCAGTTTAGTCGTACAACCATTTACCAAATGTTATACCGAAGTTCAATCCCTCCAGTAAATCTCGAGAGTATTGAAGGTTGTTTATGAAAGGTAAGTGTGTAATATATGAATGGGACGAGAAGTGGACCATACATTTTGCCCGACAAAAACTTGTCGGGCTAGCAAAAAAAAAAAAAAAAAAAAGGGAAAGGTAAAGAAATATTGGTACGTACAAATTCAAATCTTTATTGTTTTCATATATAATTAGGATGTTACGAGTTACAATAATGTGTGTCAAAATGAAAAGGTACAACATGAAGTAATGAAAGTTTACGTGAATATTTTTATGATAAATTGATGCTGATATACAAGCTGATATGATATTAGTGATAAAAAGGCTGTAGGTTGTGCAACTCACGGCATTTATGATAAATCCATTAGAAATGGAGCTCAAGCTTTAAATTGTAATGAACCGGAAAGACTCGCTACATATTCTCAGTTCTCAGCATACCTAGTTAGAACCTATTTCTACAAATAGAAAGCGTCATGAACTCATGATCATACCTCGCCTTCGACTTCAAATGATACCTCCAATTATTTGTTTTAATTGTCGTCGTAAAGAACACTCTTACACCAGATGTCCCAAGTCCCTTGACAAGCGTCTAAAGTGTGACAGGGCGCTAGAACGAAAATTGCAAACCGACACCGTTAATTCCATGAATAGACCCAAAGTCAAGCGATGAAATAGAACGTAAAGTCCTTACAACTTCTACACACAGTAACAGTAATAACAAGTTTTACAAACGGGTAAATAATCGAGTTTTCGTTGAGATTGATAGATTATTAAGATTGGGTATAGTAGGACCCACTATTTGGAACCGTGCACCTAGTTTTGGCAATTCAAAAGTACCTGTATTATTGGTTTATTTGAAATGGATGATTTGACTTTTGACTTATGTAATGCGTGAATATGATGCAACAGCCTTGACCCCGTGAAAACTGTGTCGAGATTACCTATAGTCAAGGGTTTTGGTGATGACACCCGTATATAGTACGTTCTTAGGATTGATGAAATCGAATCGAATGTAGAAGTACCTGCTTATGGTTAATTATGGGTTTATGCAGACTGCGTTACTCATTGGATAAAATTTTAAAGTCCTGAGCTTCGCAGCAAACCAATGATTTGAGCCCCTTAAAGCTTACCTTATCGGATTTCATTCAATTAGCCAGAAACAAATCGGAATTAGTTGAAGTTTCGGATTTAAGTTCTTCTTATCCTGGGAATGTTTATATAGAAGGTTATAATAGTAATAAACTTGGCAAAGAATATAACTTACCTCAAGGCACATATCGTCTAAGCATGGGTAAATGTCACCTTATTATCAAATTTAGCTAATCAAACCCTGAATTTTCCCAAAGAATTTTGCCCAAGATTCGTTGCATTGCGATGCCCTAATTGCAAAAGCAATGCCTTTTGTAAAAAAAAAAAGTATTATATGCCCTAACAAAATCACGAGAGATATTACTGACTTGACTCCTTTGATAAAGTCTGAAATCAAAGTCGGTCCCTCAAGTTGGCAAATGGATAAGCCTTACCTACGCTTTATCGCAGTCGTCTCGTGAATTTTTTTTTGCATTTAACTTGAGCGAGATAGGTTGTAATAACTCTATTAAAATGAACATAGACTTGCTTAATGATAGACCTAGATAGACACATAGACCCTATCGCTTATCGCACTTCGAGAGAGGACAGGTACGAGAATTTATTGATGACTTGTTGCGAAATGATATAATACAAGAATCCGATTCCGATTGTGCTAGTTCTATAGTATCATTTGGGTAGAAGATCAATTTCAAGCATTAAAATAAAAGTTTGAGTAATAGACCAACACTAGCCTTATACAATCCTAAACTTGATACGGAGTTGCACACAGATGTTAGTTCCTTAGGTGTGGGAGAAATATTAGTACAGTGGCAGTCTAGCCTTCGGGTACTTAAGCCGGTTGCTTATTTTAGTAGGCAGACGACACCTGAAAGGCGTCATTTACAATCTTATGAAATTTGAAGTTTTGTGTTTATCTGTTGGGATTAGAATTTCAAATTGTATTAGACCATAATACGCTCCGAACCATACTAACCAAGCGAGTATAGACCCGGTATTCGTATGACACGTGTCGATGCATTAAGCCGAAATAACATTCTTTGCCTTCTGACATTAAAGACGAGTCTTCTGTTAAAGTATCGAGACTGACAATTGGATATTAACACTACAAATGTAGATCCAGACATTTCGCGTATACTTAAAAATTCTTAAGCCTGAATCTGACGAAGAATCTAAAGATATTAGGAAAAATTATGTTATTAAAAATCATAGAGTATAAAGAATTGACGATGAAATACGCCTAGTTGTCCCTCGTAGTGCCCGCTGGAAAATATGCCGTTATAACCATGATGATATAGGACATTTAGGCATTACTAAAACGACTGAGAGAATTCAATCTGTCTTTTGGTTTCGAGGGCTGCGGCGATAAAATTCGGTACATTCGGTACGCTTATAATAAAGATGATGCATCCAGACAAAAGACTGAATAATTGTATCCTATAGAAAAAGTTAGCGTCCCACTCCATACAATTCACCTAAACCATCTTGGTTCGTTTGTAAAGAGTAAAAACGGCAATGCCTAAATTATTACAATAGTTGATTGCTTTACAAAATATATATATGTGAAAGCGGTAAAAGACACGAAAACAAAAAAAAAATGACTATGGCTTACCATCTCCAATAATACCTGATCACGAGCTTTTGCGACAGTCATAGCACTAAACATGTCCCTATCGCTGTAGTTTGTCGCAGGGCAAAAAGTCAAACTGAAAGATATAACCAAACCATCTTAAACGCATTAGCAAAACATAATGACGAAAATGACGAACGCAATTGGGAAATGTGTCTTGGCAAAATCCAATGGGGTGTAAATAATTCAGTTGATTCTTCTACTAAAAAGACTGCCATAGGGGCTTTATTTGGCACCACAATAAAAATACCTCGAGAACTAAAAGATATCCTAAATGACGATGTATTTAAAAAACAGGCTAAATAAACACCTATTACAATAATGTTATTACATGTACACGCTAAAAGAATTCTTTGAAGATAAAAATAAAATATAATTAAATTATAATTAATAACAATAAAATCTTTGTGCAAAAAAAAAAAAAAACATTTACCAAAATAATAACAATACCTTAAATTTCTGTAAATTGACTACCTAAATGGTTATTTAATTTTAAGTAAAAGTTTATAATTTTATTTTCTAATATTGTAATTTGTTAAATTATAATTATGTAATTAACTTGTTAGTACCCATGTATTCTATGCTGTGCCCCAACGGGGTTTCATGTTGATACTTACCAAACTAGAGATCTATGTATATAAATTACACATGAAGCATTAAAGAACTTTGACTTTGACATTCAGAGATAGTTAGAGTAATAAGTTCGATGTTGGAGCTGACATTATACAAAACATGTTACAAAGCGTAAGAGATGAGGTCGTACTAATACTAAAGTCGCGAAAAACACTATTATGATGCCGGTAGCACCCCTAGAACCTATAAACAAGGTGATTTGACTAAGGTTACCAGAACTGACTATAATAATAAAGGCAATAAAACTTTTTAAATTCATAGATCTGATAAAATCACAAAAGTTTTGGGCAATGACAGATATAAAATCACTGAAATTCCGGTTTTAGCAAACGTAGAGATTCATTTAAGAGCGTCGTTTCCGCTGATCGTGTTAGACCTTATAAAATATAAATAAATATACTGAAAATGTAAATATAAATATAAATTCGCCTGACCATAAAGATTCATCAGATCGTAATAGTAGCCCATCTTCTGAAAGCAATAATGATAACGACAAACTATTTCATAGAAAGGAGTCGGACATCAATGAATAGCCGAATGTAATGATTTTGCATTTTGATTCGTGTTTGTTCAAACAGTTTAAGCATGTAATATTTCTGTATGTATGACTTATGTTATTGAATTACGATAACGTGCGTCAGGAGATCGCACGTTGTCGGATGGCCGAATGTAATGATTTTATAAAATAATGACAAGACATTTATATAGGTTTCCTTATCACGAGCGACAGATGGCGCTTGTAGTTGAACTATTCGTTATTAAACGCCCTTTTTATTACAAATTAGTCAAATATAAGTAGGTGTTATATTATCAATTTGTCTGTGTAATCAATTTATAACTATTGCTAAATTTAAAGATAATCTAATGTATTTGAATTAATCAGTTGATCATGCGTACTGTGTACTTCGCTCTGATTGGTCTAACCCAGCTGAGTGTTTGCCTACGTTTAAGAGTGGGGAACATTCGGCTGGTAACAGATCAACCTGGACTGAGACATTCTATTCCGAGGCGTTGAGCAGTAGACATAATATCTTATAAGCCAGTGCTGTTGTTGTATAATTGTTAATAATTATTGAGCTATTAAGTGATAAGTGATTGTTGATAATTACATACTGTTGGATGAATAAATACTTGTAATACTCAGTCTGAAGTGTATGATTCGTCACACCAATAAATATACAAAACTGCATTCAAACACGGGAGATATAAACGCCGCCATATTGGCCGCGTGTACTGTGACGTCAGTTTCCGCAAAAAACAGTCAATATATTATAGTTTTTAAAATCAATAATGGTTTTATCCAATCAATTATCTATATTTTTAAGTTTACTAACAAATTCGAACACGCAGGACTGAAATCAATTTTATACCTAGAAATTACAAACTGACGTCATGAGAGCATCACAACGTAGACTTTGTCGTAAGTTCTGTTTTGATCTGTTAAATTTGCGCGCACTTTTTCTACATTTAAATAGTTTATATCTTGCTGGAAAAGCGATTATGTAAAAAAATATGGCATGGACATCATTCTTTAGCAATAAAGATTACAAATAAAAATATTTTACTCGTATTTGAATCTTGTGCATATTCTAAAAATCATGAATTTGGCTTTAGTATCGTTCAATTAGTTTCGTCCGCTTTTTTCGAGTTATTTTGAAATTACAAGCACGAGTTTTCTGCGGACTTATTATTAAGTATCTAGATAAACTGCGGTCTTCTTTGCAAATATTGTTGAACCCAAGGGATCTTTTGTAGTGAAGGAATTTAATAAATGATCTCTTCATAAACTTCGAGCTTAAGAAAGATGGTTAGCATTTTCATAAAATATGCTTATTTTGTGGTTAAAAGAAAATTGTTAAATTAATTATCAAATAAGTTCTAGCTTCTACCCGCGGTTTCGCTTTCATCTAAAAGGACTTTTTAAGATAAAAGGTTTTTAGCCTTTGTCCTTTTTCAAACTCTAAGCTAGCTCAATATGATGATAGCATCAAGATTGGTTCAGCGGTTTAGACGTGAAAACGTAGTAAACAGAGAAATTGACGCAGTAACTATCGTATTCATAACATTTGTTATGGGGAATTCGTTTACGCCTGTATTTCTAGAAGAGTTAGGCAGAGGTGTACTAGGAGGTACACTCACAGTACAATCAGTCACAAATACAAACTCTAAGCTGCTAACAATTATTTTTTTTTTCAAAGCTTACTAGCAATGTGGGTCACACATTACTAGTATTCTTGTTAACCCCTCGTGGTAAGCTAAAATGCTTGTACACAAATTAAAAATCATTAGTAGTAATCAAAATCATTACTAGCTGTCCAGTTTCCTCCTTGACCTGAGTGAGTATATGGTCCTTGGTTCGATTCTCGATTCGAACAAAGTATTATTGAGATTTTCCATAAGGAAGCTAGCTAGTTGTTTATAATTCTGATGTCACGTGATCGTAAATATTTAATGTTTGTGTGTATTGTTACAGCAATTCGGTTCTGCATATCCGGTTCTCAATAAATAACAATAGTTTGGGCGCCTTATTAGTTGGTTGTGGCAATCTCATATTAGCAATTGAAGCAAATGAAGCTTAGCAGAATTTGATTTACAGGTTGAGCAAAATTATATCGGATACATAATAAACAATCCAATATACTATCCCACTATTGGACATGGGTTTTCCGCTCAAAATGAGAGGAAATAGACTACAATCCACCACGCTGGAGTGCGGTTGGCAGACTTCACACGCCATTGAAAAAATTTCGGAAGCATGCTGGTTTCCGCACGATATTGGGACACCTACTACTTGTTGAAAAGTAAGTAAGTTGCTGCGCCGGAGCATTTGGGTTTGATTCCTAGGTCGAGGAAAGTATTACTGTGTTTTACTATGAATTGGTTGAAAACCAGCGCCAGGCATTCCATCTGGCATACGATGAACCAGCGCCGTTTCAGCGCAATCCTGGGGCACACGTTTCAGACATAAGTACATAACTAGAATAATAATTGTGCTGAATAAATGTTTTTTTTTTCTTTCTTTCTTTAACACTCAATTCAGCACAACGAGTTTTGCTCACACGTGTCTAGCATGACTTTTTATTGATTATGTCAGCAAACGAATAGACAGCCACAGGCTGATGGTAAGTAGTAATCGCTGTCCATGGACACCTGAAACACCAGAGGAGTTGCTGATGTGTTGCCGACCTTTAAGAGCGCCTATGGACTGCAGACTGTTAGAGCCGCAGCAACCGACGGGGAACTAACTTTCACGCGCAAAATTCGAAGCACATACTAAAGTGCCTCATTAGGTCCTACCACCGAGCAACACGGACTTCGATGTGTCTCAAGACTTCGACTGTCGATCGCCGACTTATCTGGTCCAATTGATCGAAATTTAATCAGACTCCGAACTGCTACTGAGAATTTCATAGAAAAACTCAGTATCACTTTACTACCCTGGGGATCGAACCCAGGACCTCTAGAGTAGCAGTCGTGCTTGGGACCACTAGACTTATGAGGCAGTATTAGACAATTTGTTAAAAGTCAAAATTCACACATTTACCACAACGCATTCGTGAGACGATATGTCTGCTCATATTATTACATATTGAATAAATATTTTTTACTTAACGTGGGTCGCTGACTCCTGGACTAATAATAGATAATTTTGATGTTAAAATAGACCTTATGTATTTGAGAATAAGGATGTAGCAAGAAAGGAACACGTTAAAATTGTTTTTTGTTGATTATAAAGTATATAGAATGGGTTAGTAGTTGTGTATGTCTTTTTTTGTCGAAGCATCACTTCAGAACCACGGTTCTATTATACAGTTTTCCTTATATCAAACAGAAATTCAATGAAATTGGATTTAGAGTTCGGAAAATGCCATTAAGAGACCGGCGGACCGAATTTCTCTTACAAACGTAATACCGAAATAAATCGTAATTCAAACACAATTTAATCAATTTGTGTTATTATTCGGATTCCGATACCGTTAATCTAGGTTCCTACGCTGCTATTTCGTCCAAAATACTGGAAATAAATGTAAGCGAATGCAATTTTTGATAACTTTACCAAGTTTGGAACGATTTTCCGGTCTTTTATTTCGAGTGAAGTAGTATTATACGAAATAGTACCGTAGGAACCTAGATTAATGGTACCCGAATCCGAATAATAGCATAGTTTGATATAATATTGTCTGGTAAGAGCCAGTTCCTCACGGTTACTGCGGCTCTGGCAGTCTGCAGTCCGTAGGGGCTCTTAAGGATCGCCAACGCATCAGCAACTCTTCTGGTGTTGCGGGTGTCCATGGGCGACGATGACTACTTACCACCAGGTGGCTCAGCTCGTTTGCCGACTTAATCCTTAAAAAAAAACATATCGCAAACTCCGAACTGCTCCTGAGAATTTTATAGAACACATATTGCTTGACCTGGGGAATCGAAACCAGGACCTTTATTATCTACGAGCGTCCAAGAAATCGTGTTTTACATCATCGTCAATATCACTAAGATAAATATAAATAAAGAGGTCCACTGCTGAACAAAGGCAAGATCCGATTATATGCCGCCTGCATCCAATGACTCCCAGCGACCTTCACCAGGTCGTCCGTCCATCGTCCCACACTGTGTTTTCTGGTGTGTGGTCTCCACTCGGGAACCATTCTGCTTCAGCAGCCACCAGGTCTACGGACTATGTGCCCCGCTCACTGCCACTTCAGCTTGCTAATCCTTTGAGCTATGTCGGCAACTTTGGTTCTTCTACGGATCTCCTCATTTCTGATTCGGTCGCGTAGAGAAATACCAAGCATAGCTCTCTCCATAGCGTTTCAGATATAATTTCAATATAAAGCTCTGAAATCTGCAGGTAAATGTACTACCTATAACAATATGACTGTTTATCCTTCAGGGAAATACGGGTATGTGTGTAAGAATAAATTATAACTATCTAATCAACATTTCATTGTACACTAAAACACAGAGGTGGGATGGTGAACTTCATAATATACACACATACCATCACGGCTGATTCCCCCTTGGGTTAGACAGAGCTTTAGCTATAGAAAAAATATTTATTGACACAGTCACGGCCACTGCACACAATAACATACAAAAAAAGTTATTAACGTATAAAATATTCAAATAAAACTACTTTTTAAGGATTTTATCGCGTTGATTTGATATTATTTGATTCCCGATGTTTCGTATCGTGAGCTCATTCTGCGTGAATCGGATCGCTAATAATTAACAAAAATGTAAGGTAGCTGTTAGTAATTGCAATAATAAGACGTCCAACAACTTAGTCAGGTATTAATTTTAAAAAAATCAATATAACGCGATAAAATCCGTAAAAAGTAGTTTTATTTCAATGTCTAATATTCGCGTAAGTGTCGGAAAAAACCAGAACGAGAAAAGAAAACATATGATCCCTCCTGTATTCCCCGAAGGGTTAGACAGAAGTGTACAAATGTATATCCACAGTTCGCCGGTATGTTTAGGTCCCATGGAATAGGGGGCGAACCTATTGCCATTAACTGGGCACAAATCCAGACACCTAGCTACTACTGAGAATTTAATAGAAAAACTAAATAACACTTTGCACGACCTGGGGATCAAACCCACCTCTAGTGAAGCAGAGAAAAAAAATATCATTTCCCCATGGCCAAATAGGTCCAGCTTAATTTAGGTTCAGCTAACTGCCAGACCGTCGGTACCTACTGTTACGATACTATTGTTACTGTTAGATACACAGTTCGTCGGTATGTTTCATGTCCCAGGGGAGCGAGCCCATTGCCAAAAACCGGGCACGAATGCTACAGAAACTTCGATGTGCTACAGAAAATTTCATATAAAAACTCTGTAACTAACAGTCCCAAATTCCCAAAGACTTTTGAGACAGATTGTAACATCGGTCCTCACACAAACTAATTATTTTCAGTAATAATAATTTTAATCAGTAATAATCATTGTAATTAAATAAAAAAGTGACGTCAATTCTTGTACAAAACAATTATTTCTTAGTGATTATAATCACTCGGCCATCTTCGTAATCATGTAGGTACCTACACTGTATATTTATAGTTAGCATCGTCTTAATAGGTACTGAAGTTGGTTCGACGAGGATGTTCGCTCCGTGGCACCGCCAGGCACAGATCGGCAAAAACCGGTGACGTCACACCTTTTGTTTTTATCTGACCTACGTCACGTGCATAGTAGAGGGAGGAACAGTGAGATTACTAAGATCAATATTTGAGAATGATTTCTATTACATTCAAATAATAATCTTGTTTCAAATCTAATAACCGTGACAAATGTTAAAATTTGTTGTAGTTGTTTTTAATTTTGCTTAATGTTAATTTAATTTAATTATGTACATAATAATGAATAATATATTTTTTTATAATAATAAAATACGTACACAGGACCCTTTTTCAAATGTATGTATATACATGTATGAAATTCTTTGGTAAATAAGTTTTTGGTGTGCCTTATAAAATAAAACAGAAAAATATTTTTATATTGAAACCGACTTATAAACAAAACTTCTTGTCAGAAGTACGCCTTTTGTTTTTCCAGAAGCAGAAAAGACAGGATAGAAGGAAACACAATTTAGTTTTGAGGTTAAAAGAGCCACTTTGAGTATTAGCGGAGGCCCAATCCCCTTTTAAAAGGTCGGCAACGCACTTGTCACTCCTATGGTGTTGCGGGTGTCCATGGGCGGCGGTAATCGCTTACGATCAGGCGATCCGTCTGCTCGTTTGCCCTCCTATCCCATAAAAAAAGTGACAGGAGTATTTTATTGCTTTGCTCGTTTGCACGAATGATCGTAAATATTAGATAATATTTTGAAGATTTGTGTCTTTATTACCAGGTGCCATGGTTGTAAGTAGGTTGAATTTAAAACTATTTTAAAATTCTCCGTTTGTTTAAGTATATGTATATTTACGTGGACAGCTAAATGCTTTGATTTTGTACGTGACCCTTTATCTAGTTGCTATTATTGATCGAAGTTTTTGACGGATATCTTCTATGGGAGTATTATTTCCCACCATAACTTTCTTCATAGCTCGCTGTGCGACTTTATGCTTGTGCACCAGTCTTTAATACTGCGGTCGGTGATACCACATAAACGTTAAAAGTATAGCCACTTCAACTATCAAGCTGTCATCATTTCCCACAAATCGTGTCTCCACAATAACCTTTAGATTATTCATGACCTAAACTGCAGGCGTAATCTCCTATGATTTAGCGTTAAGTATTGCGCCATGCCGCCTAGCTTAGCAGTCACGCGCCTGCGCCTGCGCCGGTGGCAGGTGCGTCGCTTTGTTTTATTTAACAATGACATCTGCGATGAATAATTTTTACTATTTTGGAAAGGGAATATAAAATCATGTAGTTTCCATATATTATAATGGATGGTATGTTGTTGGGTCCGGCTGAGCTTGAATTGCCGACAAAAACATAATACCAAAATAAATCGTAATTCAGACAATATTCTATCAAATTATGTTATTATTCAGATTTGGACACCGTTAATCTATGTTCCTACGGTACTATTTCGTCTACTACTACTTCACTGGAAATAAAAGATCGAAAAATCGTTCCAAACTTGGTAAAGTTATCAAAAATTGCATTCGCTTATATTTATTTCTAGTGAAGTATTTTGGACGAAATGGTAACCTAGATTATCGGTATGGGAATCAGAATAATAACATAATTTCATTAAATTGTGTATAAATTACACGATTTATTTCGGTATTACGTTTGTAAGAGAAATTCGGTCCGCTGGACTAAAAACTTAAGTTTTTTTATGATTATTTGCTGCATCGCATCTCCTGTGTTACTTTACACGTCGACAAAACAAATAACAATAATATTTCTCTGTAAGTAAAAACAAATCTTGACTTACTTGTAACATTGCACTATACAGGTGACAATACAAGCCACTTTATGTTAAACAACTTACAACACTTCATATAAACCCTACTTCTAAAAGAAAAAGGATAACTATCCTCTGGCAAAACACAATAATTAATTTGGTCAAGTAAACAATTGCGTAAATGAGAAAAAATCTCATAATTTGCACTTGGATTAGATTCCACTTGTCAGTTGAGATTATCTGTATACCTAAGTAAATAACCAATGTGAATAAGCAATGCAAAAGTAGTTGTAAGTATGCCAAGACTTTTTTTGGGGTACGAAAAATCGTTATGCATGCTCAACTGCGGAGGTGGCAAGCTATTTTTTTTTATATATTTATTATAGCTACATTAACAATAATCGATTTGTGCCCGGTTAATGGCAATAGGATCGCCCCCTATTACATGTGACTTAAACATACCGGCGAACTTTGGGTATAAATTAGTACGCCACTGCCCAACTTTTCGGGGAATACAGACGCGATGGTATCTATGTTCTGTTATTAACAATAATATACACATATAATTTTATTATACTTTTTAACAATTCTTGCATTTGGTTAGGAGTTCTTATATGTATATCAATTACAAATGTACACAATTTTTACTGCAGACTTTTTTTCATTTCTTGGTGTATTTGCAATTTTGGCTTTTCTGGTGGTGCGGCCACTGCCACCCCTACCAATGAAATAAGGTGGTCTCTTTTAAGTCTCTTGACCACCGCAGACAGGTCCAGCAAATCTGCTACGAGAGGATTTTGGTGTAAGAATAACCGCTCTATGACGTATTGTATCGCTATTTAAGATGTAGGTAAGTTACTGCAGATGATACTATAAAATGTATTTCTTTTATTTCCCTTTAAAGATAAAAAAGGGAAATACAAGCAAAGGATCTTAAATTATTTAAATTAAACAATAATAATATTATGATTGAAGCTATGTTAGACTAGTCTAAATTGCATCATTGTAATTACATTAATTTGCTTGCAATTAAAATAATACCGCAGGCCACAGCATACGAGTAAGGATGCCAGAAGCCTGTCTGCGCACTCCAGCGCCAAATAAAAGTGAGCTGACAAACTTGAAAGTATCATTTTCTTTTTTTTTATGCCACCTTAGTGGTGGCAAACAGCCCGCCTGATGGTAAGTGGTTATCGTAGCCTATGGACGCTTGCAACACTAAGGGTATCTAATAATAACTCGCACGTTACCGACCCTGTAAATTAAGGAAGAATAGTTGGGCTCGCAGCATAGGAAATAATAGCGTGATGCTTATCATATCTGCCAACACAACGCTTCCTCGCGAAACCCTGGCGATCTTGCTCACCGTTAGGACCACAACATGGTACGGAGCTATGTTATTTGGCTACAATTTTTAGCAAGGTGGAGGTACTTCCCCATTCGAGCAGCTCCAATTCTGAGTAGAATTATTCGATTCCACTATGCCCTACCTCTCTTAAAATCTCCTATTTTGAAGTGCCTTTTCTAAACTAATTTAAATTGTAGATACTTCCATTAATTAGTGTCGTAATCCCATCTTGTGTAGCAGTAACAGATTTCTTGTATATGCTTACTTACTCAATTTGCATATCATAAATCCCGACTTATATAAGCCTCTTACGTCCTACTGAAGGACAAAAACCTTTTCCGGTATTTGCGGGTTTGCCATCATTGTGAATGACCCTGAAGCCTGATGCCGAGCCATATGTGTTTGGCTTAGTTGAATACTATTATTTTTTGTAATTTGTATTTTAAATAACACCGAAATTGCTAAGATAGATTTGTGGCGTCATGGATATTGACAGAATCCCTGTAGGCACACCTATACTTATCGAAACAATTTTTTTGATGACGGGGCGATGAACATCTTCCCGCTTAGTATCAACCCAAACACTGTCCCGTTGCTGAGCACAGATCAGGTCTCCTCTCAGAATGAGAGAGATTAGGCTACAGTCCACCACACTAGCCTAGAGCGAGTTGGCAGACTTCACATGCCGTAGAGAAAATCTCTCAGGCACGCAGGTTTCCGCACGACATTTTCCTTTACCGTTTATTCGAGTGATAATTAACATGACTGAAAATAATATTATATTCTATTCTGTTTTATTCTATACCTGAACTACAGATTATACAGCATAAAAAGATTATTAAAATTATCTAGATCCTAATGTTACTTTAGAAAGGCATAAAGGTTGGCATGAACTTGCACCCCGTCACTTTTTATTGCACGATTGTTAGGCCTCGTGCCCAATTACATCGCCTGCAGTCTGAACAGCCGGAAGCAATATTATTATTTCAAGAATATTAGTCTTAATAAATAATTACACATCATCTTTATTAGCAAGGCTATTTTTTACGTAAGTACTCAAAAAATATAACATTTTACGGCCTTTTTCTGTTGTGTAACGCGTAAAAAGTGCATACAGTAGGTATCTTATCGTATTGTAATTTGCTATCATGCTTAAATTCGTTGAAAGGAGCTATCGCACACGCATTTTTTTTTTAAACTTTGCCCCACACTAGGATTTTCTCCTGTATCGTGGGTGCGTTTACAAACACAAATTCTCACATACACAAACGCCCAGACCCGGAACAACTGTAGATCATACAAATATTTGCTCCGTGTGGGGATCGAACCCACAACACGTAACGCAGAAGCCAATCTCAAGCTCAGCCGCTACGCCAAACGTGTCGTCAAAGTTAAATTAATTATGTCGCCAAACAAGCAAACGAACTACCCGATGGTAAATAATTATCGCCGCCCATGGAGACCTGCAACACCATAGTTGCTGATGAGTTACCGAGCCTTAAGAGATCCTACGTATTGCACACTGCCAAAATCGTAGGTGCACACGCGCAAAAGTTAAAACACCAAGGTGTTTTATGATAAACTCCTATCTAAAAGTGGTCGCTAGCCAGTCAAACCCTCAAGAGGACCACCGAGCAAGTTGGATATTTTCTTGCCGCTTACGAGATGCCTATCCAAACGGCAGTGAGGAATTATATTCTAACCTATAATTCTAGCTATGAGGAGTACCCATATAGTTATTACACACATTTTGTATTTGAATTCTATGGAGCACGGTTCGATTTCCAGGTAAAATTTTATTGGTGTTACCTTTGACGAAATACCTAACAACATCGCAATAAAAAAATACCAAAAAATTTCAATAGCCTTCACAGGGTCCGAATACCTTCAACGCGGAATAGTGGTTGTCGAAATGCGTTCATGTTAAAGCTCCGATTCGATCCGGTATCGGCTCAGTTCCGATTCCGGATGTTGCATCAATCAATCAATCTCAGCGTAGGTAGGCCTTTGTTCAGACTACCCTCGTTTGTATACAATGACAGGTGGAAATCAATTGGGGCTATAACCAAAAATCTCTGTGCCATACATACATAGCAATAGACTAATGCAGTCATTAGTCTATTGCTATGTATTAGATTAGGACCAGTGTCCTAATCGCAAATGCTACGCCTGGTTCTGAGTTTGATTCCCGGATCGAGCAATGTACTATTGAGTTTTTCTACCTATGATATTCTCACATAAAATTCACGTGCCCAGCAGTTCAGTCATGACAATGGATACGTTAAAGTTAATTAAATTTACCTTTCATTTATACAAAATCCAAAATAATTTATTTCTTTAAGAAATGGTTTTACAAACATTTATTTATCTTCTTCTTTGATAGATAAGGACTAAAAAAAACAGCACCCAACTTAGCCGAAACATAAACAAAGATTACTTTGCACTTACATAAGCGGGCGACTGTACTTGACATCTAACTTACATAGCCGACCAACCGGTACAGTCATGCACAACTTTACATGTGAATAAACTTATCCCATAGCGCTCAACCTTCTGGACATCGGTGTCTACTAAGGCTTCAATAATAATCAAATTATTTTAAGTTGCATTTCGAGCATGAATTGGGAATGTCACACTGGAAGCTGACTCCATTATTGAGAAAAGCGGTAACGCGTAACAATAATGAATAGAGAGAGAGAGAGAGACATTAATAACAAGAGTCTTAAATAATACTTTCTTTGACCATGATAATTAATATTTTAATACTTTTTTATTGACTGCTACGCTAGAGGTTCGATCCCCAGGTCGAGCAAAGTGTTGTTGGGTTTTTCTATGAAATTCTCAGTAGCAGCTCGGAGTCTGGATTTGTGCGCGGTAATCCCCCTATAACATGGGACCAAAACATACCGGCGAACTGTAGGTGTGTATTAAGTACACCTCTGCCTAGTCCTTCGGGGAATACAGGCGTGAAAGTATAGATAGTACTTTTGGAACGAAGTTCCTTATCGCGCGTTGTGAAAGGGGGCTAGACGGAAAAAATTCTTACGAAAAGTTGTCACGACACTTTTTGCTATAGTAAGCTATTGTAAGCTGTGCGGCGTGCGCATGTTTCTCTGTCTGTCTCTCTCTCTCTAATAAGATAGTAGTTCCTTTCGATTAATTAGTGAAGGAATTGTAATAAAATATTATTAAAAAAAAAAACTCGTGTGGCACTCGGGGTAAAGCTATTGCATAGCGTTTTTTATCAACTTATGTAATACAACCAATGCCACCTAAAGGCGGGTTGCTGAACTAAAGAGACAAGCGTGTTAGGTTTTTTTCGTTACGGAATTTCTGGATTCGGTCCCCACGCTCAAGGCCCGCGATAGAAGCTATGCAATAGTTTAAAATTAAAAAAAAATGTATTTTTTTTTAACTTCGTTCAATCCGGGTGTCCGTTGACACCTCTCAATTTTAAGGTTTTATTGACATTGTTATATTGTGTATTGAACTTCTAAATTGGGTTTTGTGAGAAGGTGTTTTGCTATGAATAGTCTAGAAATCTAGAATGAAGCGCAAAGCGTGAACTGCATGATTCAGAGACACAGAATTATTTAATATTGTAGCAACAATTATTTAATTGCGCCAATTGGATTCAATCTCGCAAAGATTAACTGCTCGCCATTATCTACCTTGTGAACAGAGCCAGAAGATTATCCAATTTAGTGGAAGATATTTGAAAAGTCTCCAACGCATTTCGACAATCAAATGAATGTGTTTGCTAAAAACCCAATAACGCTGCTCGAATCGATTGCAAGGTTTTCTATGAAATTCTCAGCAGCAGCTCGGAGGTCGGATTTGTGCCTAGCAATTGACTCATCTCTTATTACATGAGACCTAAATATACCATGAACTGTGGGTGTACATTAGTACACCTCTGTCTAACCCATAGGGGAATACAGACGTGTTGGTATGTGTTTATGTGAAAAAATACATTTATTTTGTAGCCATTAATTCCGTATACCTAGATTGCGAAAGAAAATTCTACAATTGGTATTCGTAAGTGTCCGACTGTGTGCAGTCGCAGCAGCAATTATAGCCTAGTGGTATGACCGTTGGACTGCCAAGTCAAAGGTCTCGAGTTCGAACCCAAGGCACGCACCTCTGACTTTTCGAAGTCATGTGCGTATTAAATAGTTAATTATAACGCGCTTAAACGGTGAAGGAAAACATCGTGAGGAAACTTGCATGCCTCAGAGATTTCCTCGATGGCATGTGAAGTCTGCCAACCCGCATTAGGCCAGCGTGGTGGACTATATAGCCTAATCCCTCTCATTCTGAGAGGAGACCCGTGCCCAGCAGTGGGACAGTATAATGGGTTGATTATGTAAGTGCCCGACTTAACCCTTGACTTTTAGGTAGACATAATATCGACTCTATTATAGTGAGAATAAGACAAAAATAATAATCATAGTGAACACTTTTGTCTCCGACTGTACTAGTTGCGCGTGAGTGTTTGAAGGTCATCTCGAACTGTGCAATGCAGCACGATCACGAACCAATCACTTCTCAGCTTTGAAACAACGTAACTCTAGCTCAAGTATTCACACAACACAAACCTTACAACCTAAAACTTATGGTTTAAAATGTGTGGTCAATTTCGATGTGTACTTAGATTAAGTTAAAATTATATGTTATTAAGTGGTATGATTCATGTATCGATGTTTAATGGTGATTTTATAGCGTGTGTTTACCGACCAGGTGCTCATCTGCGTCTTATGGGAAACTTTATGAAATGGTGATTTGAATTGATGGAAATGTATTAGAATTATGACGCACTATTGTTTCAAAGAACAATGTGTGAACAAGTGTTTTATTGTAAAGTAATCTATACTAAATGCATTTTGTATGGAAAATTATGTATACAATATATGTTATTTTTTTATAAGATAGGAGGGCAAACGAGCAGACAGCCTGATGGGAAGCGATTACTGCCGCCCATTGACACCCGCAACACCAGAGGAGTCACAAGTGCATTGCTGACCTTTTAAAAGGGGATTGGGCCTACGGTAACCTCACTCACTGGACGAAACACAACGTAAGCGTGGTTTAACGCCGGTTTTCTGAAAATTTTGCGATTTACTGGGCACAAATATTTTACTCGACCCGGGAATCAAACCCACTCAGAATTCCGAGAAGTACTTGTGACGGCAAGACCGGTGAGTTATTTCAGCTTTGTAGTTTCATTTAATTAATTATTAACACAAATATGGTTTTGTAAAATTTCCCAATTAACGATACATCTGACCACGGAACTCGTAAAATATACAATTTTGATACATTTGTGGTCGTATTCCAATTTGAAAATGGCTCTGATGAAGTTTATACGGACCATGTTTTTGGGAAACCTTAATAATAATCATGAAATCAATCTTCTATGTATAAATAATCTAGCTTTTGCCCGCGACTTCATCCGTGTGGTAGTCAACATCAGACATCATAGAGGGATACAATGATAAATGAATCAAGATTGTAGATTTCTGACTTTCATAGACACGGCTCTATGTTACAGAATTAGTTAATAACTTATAGTAAGGGTAGTTTTGAAAAGTAAAAAACAATTGTTTCTCATTCTGAAGGATCAATTCTTTTATCTCAGAAATGAAATCATGATTATCGAGATTCAAATAGATTTATTTTGTAATAAAATCAGACAACCTTACGTTAGCTCGGTAAAATTAAGAGTGAGGGGCCACCTAACTTTTGCTTGTCATTGAATCATGACAGCACGAACAAATTAATAGTGAACTATTCTGTCACTAACGTCAGCGTCATCATAATTACTAATCAAGCTGGTAGCACTACCCACACCTCAATAATAATAATAGATTATATTAGCATTCTGGAGAATAGACCTTACAATACAAACTGGCACCCCTTTTTTTGGATAGTTTTGAAAAGTTAGTAACAACGGTTTTGATTACTTTTAATGAAGAGTATTTGGGTACTGTGAGTTGGAAAAGGCTACTTACTACCAAAAATAACGAAGTTTCATATCATCTTTTTTTTAGTTTACCTACCTACCTACCTATGCTTCTAGACCCAGCGTTTTCAGCTGTGCATTGGTTGATCAGTCAGAGAATAAGTCTGTCAGTGTCTTCTTTTATAGATATAGATATCAATTGCCTCGTGAGTCTAGTGGTCCCAAACGCGACTGCTACGCTGGAGGTCCTTGCAAAGTGTTATTGGGTTTTTCTATGAAATTCTCAGTAGCAGCTTGGAGTTTGGTTCTGTAACCGGTTAATGTAAATAGTTAATGGCAATAGGGCGAGCCTATTGCCATTAACCGGGTAATAATTACATGGGACTTAAACATACCGACGAACTGTGAGTAAACGATCAAAAGTACGCTAAGGATTACATTGCTATGAAGAGTACGAGCGAGCTCGATACAGCCAGTGCGTGTCACTTGTTAACGACAATGAATAGAAGGTCGTAAGTCAAGCTAAACGTCAAGCTATTGCGTTGTGATATTGCCTATGAACTTTTGGTCGCCACTGTACATTACTGCCTAACCATTCGCAGGATACTGGCGCGATGGTGTGTTGTTATGCTTGTTCCATACAGTAATTAGCGATATATTTCTTCATTACTTCCTTGAACAATCTTTCGACACGTATAAACCATCGGAGTAGAAAATTAGTCCATAATTATAGTCATCACCAGCTTTCAATGCCAACAACGTATATTGTTATATGAATAACATACCATCACGCCAGTATTTCCCCGAAGGATTAGGCAGAAGTGTATTATTGTACACCCATGTAGGGGGCGAGCCTATTGCCATTAACCGGGCACAAATTCAGACTCCTAACTGCTACTGAAAATAACCAAAATAAAAAAATACCAATAATACTGCTCGACCTGAGGATCGATCTCATGAACTCTGGCGTAACAGTCGCGCTTGGGACCACTAGGCTAATGAGGTAGTGTTACATAAATATTCAACATATATTTTTTTATACCACTAAGGTGGCAAACAAGCTTACGGCCCGCCTGATGGTAAGCGGTTACCGCAGCCTATGGACGTCTGGAACACCAGAGCTGTAGCTCGCGCGTTGCCGACCTAAATTGTTGATATATACCTATACATACAGTTTTTAGAACGTTGCCCTGCACTGTTACACTACAGGTGTTAGGTTAATTCCCAGCACGAGTGTTAGTGGGTTTTTCTATGAAATTCTCAGTAGCAGCTCGGAGTCTGGATTTGTACCCGGTTAATGGCAATGGAACTCTGAGTGTACATTAGTATACTCTGCTAACCCTTCGGAGAATACAGGCGTGATGGTACGTTACTTATAATTACATTCTGAAATGTTAAATTTTAGCTGAATATTAGTCAAGGTCCGTGAAATCTGCAGTAATTACCCTTAATTCAGTAACAAGTACGGTTAGCAAATTAGAATAAATAAATAGTGTTATAATATACACACAACGGATTTCTTTAACCAGTGTCGAACCGATTGCGTTCTGCGCTAAGGGCCGTGGGATAGAAGGACGTTTCTAATCTATATATATAAAACAAAGTCGGGTTTGTTCCAATACTTATAACTCGAGGACGGGTGTACCGATTTTTACGATAATTATTTTGTTTGTTAGATATGTTTCCTTCCCTAATAGCAGAATAGGTAACTGTTAAAACATTCGAAAAATTCACGAAGAGAACTTATTTTGTCATACAAGGTGTATCGGGAACGGATTGACAGAAATAAAACACTGACACAAATGAACACGGCGTTGTTTTCTGTGAGGTTTTCTGTTTCGGTAAGGCCAGTAGATGGCGTTATGTGTGATTTTGATTATTTTTTTTTGCTAGCCGTACCTCTAAAATGGGTGCACGCGATCACGTGATCTAAATAAGCATTGCATAATGTATCATAATTTGTGTCCTTGACTGGGGTAATCGTGTGACCTCTTTTGAATATCAAAGACCTTACCATATCGTGTTATTGCGACCGTTTTCGGATTGAGAGAGAGGGATGCCGTGCTACACATGAAATATCACCATCTCTTTCTCACAAGCTAATTAAGCATAATTTTTTTATTCAAACGTTACCCAGACTCGAAAAGCTACCCGTCGCAAGTCGATCATAATGATATTTGTTCGGTGTAGAAATCGAACCCGCGGCCCGTAGTTTAACAACTACACCATTGGTGTACGACAACTTCAATGTTAGCCCAATTTTTCCATTTGGCGTTTGCTAACACAATGCGCATACCATTGTTTATATGACATCGGTACTTTCGTAGTATTTGAGCATGCTTTCGTAAAAAACATGCAAAAGTGAGAGAGCCACGCTCCGGCACGAATAGGCCGGCTCGACCGGAGTGATACCACGGCCTCACAGAAAACCGTTTTCCGCCGAGTGAGTCAGGTTACCGGAGGCCCAATCCCCTTTTAAAAGGTCGGCAACGCACTTGTGACTCCTCTGGTGTTGCGGGTGTGTCCATTGGCGGCGGTAATCGCTTACCATCAGGCGATCCGTCTGCTCGTTTGCCCTCCAATCCCATAAAAAAGACCCCTTTTCCTCTTCGCACTCTTAGGGTGAAAAGCGACTTAAAAGTGCTTAACTAACCAAGTGCTTTCCAGGTAATAATATGATGAACAATGATGAACGTAATTTATGGAATACTGGCATTAACCCAGTTTACGATTTTGCTGATCCTAATATTTTGCCAAATCATGTACGACTTAAATAATTTAATTGATAAGGATAGAATAAGTAAAATAGGTTTAGTTTTACCATTTCTAATCAATGTATGCAAACTTTCATAGGATCTAGATGCTGTGGTTTCGGCTGTGCCTTGATACGTCAACCAGTCAGGTTCTTCTTTTTTATTTAAAGATAGAGAAATCCAATTGTTCTAAATAAATCAATTTAAAGAAAATATTACATATTTGCTATACTACCTACAAATTATTGGAATAACATTAACATCAGTCTAGACTGATCATGAAACAAACTAAACGTAATCCTACAACTTTTTAACTCTAATTTCACAAACAAAACGTATCATAACTAACCTTTTTCGCCGAGAATCATTATAAAACAAGGCAAAGAAATACTGCATTCAGCCGATGGCCTACAAAAATCGATGGCCCAAGAACGTAATTACTGGGTTGCCATGGTAACGAAAGTGTAAACAATGTACAAGTTATTTGTGCCAGCTAAAAAATGTACCTGCATGCTATATTGAGCTAAGCTATATAATTAAGCTGGATTAATAGTAGACGGGCTAAGTTTATAGGGTTTAAATTAAGTAAGATAAGGTTTATTCTTGAAAGTAGTCTTTTAAATGTGAAAAGAAGTAGGTAAGTACCTACTTAATTTAGTTTTAAAGTTGATTAAATAGATATAATAATATAATATATGTATAGTGTCATTGAGTTGAATAATCTATCAAAACTATTAGCAATATACTTAAACAAAATATAATCTATGGTATTTACCTAAAATATAGCTAATTCTTTCCAACAGTAAAATTACACAGAAAAAAAAAATAAACACAATAGGAAAACCATTGTTCTCAGGCGGGAACTGTGATTTTTTAACTTCGACAAACGAACAGACGAGTCACCTGATGGTAAGTAGTCATTACCGCCCATGGACACCTGCAGCACCAGCACCAGAGGGGTTACTGTTGTGGACTGCAGACTGTCAGAGTCGCAGGAACCGAAGGGGAACTGGCTCTCAAGCGCAAAAGTCGAAATACAATACGGTGCTCTACTCGACTCCGACGATAAGGGTGGACGCCAGCCAGTCTGATCCCTAGAGTTCCTACCAACGAGCAAATTTGCTGAATTTTTTTTTTTTTTACTTAGAAATGCTTTCATTTTACCAGTAAAAAAACTGTACCATAAAAATATTCGGTTCCATTTGAAAAATCTATTTATTGGTCAAGCGAAACAATCTAAATCCCGAAATCAATTTCGCTGAAGAACGTAAAAATGTGGGTACTTGAATAAATAAATCCATGTCGCGAAGAGTTGAAATTGAATTAAATGTTTATTCTGCGGATGCCGGCCGCGCGGTCCGGACGTGTTTCATGGTTTATTGATAGGATTCGCTCATAATCTCCTCATCTAGACCATTTCTCGGAATATTATATAACTCCGGACGTAGTTTGGCATTTATGTAAATAATTTCAACGCAGACATCCGTGAGATAATTTGATATCTAGGTAGAATAAAACGTTAGGTAAAGCTTCATTTAAATTATATAGTTTTATTACATTTCAGTTAGATAATAAGGTTAGTTGTTTTATAATTACTTATGTAATAATCCGTATTCGTATAATAGTTTTAATTTGGTAGTTATTACCTGTTTTATAACATATTCCCTCTAATATTGAATAAAGACCTGGAGAAAAGTGCTAACATTGATAAGTAAATGTATATGTATTACAAATAAATCAACTATCTTATGCAACATCTATAAATTTCTGCCTTATCAGTCTAGTGGTCGTAAACGCTAGTCCCATGCTAGATGTCTAGCTTCAATTCCTGGGTCGAGCAAAGTGTTATTGGGTTTTTCTATGAAATTATCGGTAGCATCTCGCAATTTGAATTTGTCCTCAGTTAATGGTAACAGGCTAACCTGTGGGTGTAGATAGAGTACACCGGGATTATCCACAGAGGTGATGGTATGCTAATTCTTAGCGAAACTATATTTATTTGAATCCCTGCTTGAGCAAAAAGTGCTATCCTAGACAAGTAAAGGTCTCAATATACAAATAAAAACTGTCCGAGGCAACGTCACTCGATTTGCACAGTTGTTATCTAGTCACAAATCCCTATTTTCAAGGCAGCGCTGGAAAACCTCAATCTTCACACGCCCGCAGCTCCAAAACCAACAATGGTATTCCCAGAAACCTCTCCATCCTATCAAAGCACCCTTACTGTGATCAGGTTCTACAAAACATCCCCCTCAAACGCTCCCCTAACTCCACGTGTGGCGGGTACAATTTATTTGTCATTTTTTACAACGCGGTGCGCGACGAGTGCGTTTTATCCCGAATTTCACCCCAGGCTGGAAAGATGAGATGTCCAGATGAGAGAGAAAGGCAGAAGTCTAACTGGACAGATCGATCGATTCTACTGCCTGCGACGCGACTGCTACACTATAGATTAGTGCAGAGTGCGAGCAGAGTTATTACAGTTTTTTTCATTAAATTGTCACTAGCTTGGAGTTTGACGTCGGGATTTGGTATTGTAAATACAACACGATAAACTCCGGAAAGTGGTTTTATTACAATATGATTACCTACGGTATAGCGGCTGAGTGATCAGCTTGTGCACCATGGGATGTGGATTCGATTCCCGCACTGAGCAAATATTTGCATGACCTACAGGTAGTTATTCCGGGCCTGGGCGTTTGTGTATATGAGAATTTCTGTTTGTAAAAGCACTCACGATACAGGATTAAATCCAAGTGTGGGGCAACGTTCTTAAAAAAAAAACGCGATATGCGTCAGAAATCAAAAGGACCATAACTGTAAATTTTCTCATGTTTATCCTTACTTCCTTACTAATATTATAAACGTGAAAGTTCGTGTGTGATACGGATGTTTGTTACTCTTTCACGCCAGAACGGTTGACGGATCTGGATGAAATTCGATACACAGATAGATTATAGCCTGGAATAACACATAGGCTATTTTTCATCTGGGTCGGACCCAATCCAGAAGTCCACGCAAGCAAAGTTGCAGGCAGAAGCTGGTACTTCATATGGGCGAGATGGTGAAAAAATCTTCTTTAAAAGACAAAAATGGAGAGGATTTTGTCCAGTGTAGTTCGATAAAATCAGCAAATGATGTTGTAATACTTCTCATATTTCCCGATACCGTACAAATCTTTATTGTTAAACGCGCCGGACGTCCGGGCCCTCGGTCGTATTCAGTTTGTTCCGCGCCGAGCGATTGTGGAACACCTAATGCGAATTTGGAGTTATCCTTTGAATATTATGTTATTCCGACGTCGCTCCAACGTCGCTCGTTGCTTTTTGTGAGGCTGTAAACTTGAAGGATTCGGTTATGTATTTTAATGTGTTTTTGTACGGCAAAGACCACGTTTAATGTAAGCTGAAATTCAATATGAAATGTTCTTGTAAAACAAGTTTTTGTGTTGTCTTTTTTAACCGATGCAAATTTAATAAAGGAGGAGGTTCTCTGTTCGTCTGTATGTATGTTCACCAATATTTTCGTCAATTATGGACAGATTTAATTAGTATTTTTTTTTATTTGTAAAAGTACTTATAGGTACCTGTAAGTACTTTTATTGGCTTAGAGGGCGGAGCGTCTGGTGTATCTAACCAGATGACGCAGGGTCGAATCCTGCCCGCGATTGAAATTTCCTTCACTAAAATGACTATTAAAGAGCTTCCTCAAAAGATACCCTAAATCAACGCCTGTTTTTTTTTTAACTGCAACTTACGAGACGTGAACGGTATGTATGTAGGTAGAAGAAAGAAAAGTTCCATTTGGAAGACACAACTTATATACAAGGTTATTTGTAAAACAATAATAACCTTGCAGGCATATTCTAGTTCTATATCTAAGTATTAGCGACCCGCCCGCGGTTTTACCCGCGCTGCTCCGTTCGTAAGAGGCGTAGCGTAATGTTATTAGCTTTTTACCTATGAAATTGCCGTTCAAACAAAAAATATTTTTATTTGAAATGGGCAGTATTGCGGAACGGCAATTTCATAGGTAAGGACCTACTACAATAAAATTAGCCTATCACCTTCCTCGATGAATAGGGTGCAGTAGTTCCTGGGATTAGCGCGTTCAACCAAACAAACAAACTCTTCAACTCTATAATATTAATAATAAGTATAGATAAGTACCACATGATACACCAACGGTACTTATAAGACTTAATAATTCATCTAATTTTGACTTTGAAATATCGCTTATCCTACTATTTTTCATAATTGTAAGTACCTATATTTTTAAAGATATTTTATAACGTGGAAGAGCCATGCTTCGGCACGAATGGGCCGGCTCGACGGGAGTGATACCACGGCCTCACAGAAAACTGGCGTCAAACAACGCTTACGTTGTGTTTTGCCGAGGTAGTGAGGTTACCGGAGGCCCAATCCCCTTTTAAAAGGTGGGCAACGCAGTTGTGACTTCTCTGGTGTAGCGAGTTTCCATGAGCGGCGGTAATCGTTTACCATCAGGCAATCCGTCTGATCGTTTGTCCCCCTATCATATAAAAAAAGAAAAGGTAGGCAAATAATCTAAAAGAAATAACCAGTGGGTTTATTTCGTATAAAAATTTTACAGTTGAAATGAATAACAAACATTCCTTATTTCAGACAAATATTTTTTGCTTTTAGAGGAAACGGAATAGCATGCTTTTTTGCAAAAGCAACTGTCAGTCTTTTCCTACAGAATATGGGGGCTGATGACTTGTGATCCTCATTCACGGATACAGTCTATCTATTATCATGATCAGCCCATAGCAGGCCACTGCTGGACATAGGTCTCCCCCAATATGCACCATTTCACACTGTCCTCGGCTTGTCGCATCCAGCTTCCGCCAGCAACCTTTTGCAAATCATCACTCCATCTTGCGGGATCTCCATCTTACGCTACGTTTGATGAGTCTATCTATATTATGATCTCAATATCACGTCACAGTTTAAAACTAACCCTGTTTCACCTTTGTCAAGCCTGTGACGTTTGTCGACGTGTTCCGCCGCAATTCCTACGTGATTCTATATCGTCTGTCAAGTTTAATTTGTTTCCAAATAAAGTGCTTATAAGTATTTAAAATATACCAAATACATAGCCCACCGGTACTAGTGTCTAAGCTACCGGCGCCCAGGGCTTATGGAAGTTATTTTAGTGAAGGAAAAATTCCACTGCGGGCAGAATTCGAACCTACATCTTCTGGTTAGATACACCAGACGCTATGACTACTAAGCCACCGCGAGCCCCACCCGCCATATCGAAATTTGCTTTCACATTCTGAATTTATTAAATGTTGAAAGGTGTTTATGGAAATTAAATGCCAATTTTGATCAACACGTCGTGACTTGATGACGTTATTATTAGCTGCTATAAAACAGCAGTTTAGGGCAATAGTGGAGCAGTGATTTGATATCTGTTGGACTGGCAAGTAAAAAGGTTTTGAGTTCAAAGTTCACTCAAAACATTATGTATGAATTGGCAGTTTGATCTTCAAACTCAAGGCACGTACCTACCTATAACTTTATGTGCGTATCATGTGTGGACTAATATTTAATTATCACTCGTTTAAACGGTGAAGGAAAAAAATAATGAGGAAACCTGCATGCCTGAGAGATTTTTCCAACGGTATGTGAAGTTTGCCTACCCGCAGTAGGCACGCACGGCGGATTATATCCTAACCTATCTCACTCTGAGAGGACACCCCAGCCCAGCAGTGATATAATTATGATGATGCTTATGACTCTACACAGCATGCTAGTATTCTTCTCATCTTTTGTGGGTCCTACAAAGGAAGTAGCTGCAGCAAGACCATAACACATACATACACAACCTCACGCGCGCACACATGAGTAAGTTTTAAAAGGTTTTCCAATATATTTTTTCCGCATGTAAAACAACAAATGTTATTTGTATTCTTTACATTACCTACAAGATTTTGGATTTCCCATGGTAAATTAACAGCATATTCGATATAAGACTCGAATAACTGCCAGTACCGTAATAAATAACCTGATTCTTTCAGACACAGTAGACTATTGTACCTATATCTTTACATAAATCACATGATTCACTTAAGTTTTTAAATCTTCAAGACTTCAGTTTTTAAGACTCAGTATCTAGAATAGTGTGTAAATAACTTATTTTAACTAAAAAAACGTTGCCCCACACTAGGACTTTCTGCTGTACGTTTAAATTAAAATCAACCCATTTTACCGCCCCACTGCTAGGTACGGGTCTCCTTTTAGGATGAGAGGCTATAGTCCATCACGCTGGCCCTTTGCGAGTTGGCAAACTTTACTCGCCACCGTCAAGAAAATCTCTCAGGCATACAGGTTTCCTCACGATGTTTTTTCCTTCACAGTTTAAGCGTGTGATAATTAACTATTAATACGCACAGGACTTGGAAAAGTAAAAAAAGCATTTTAACTCGGGTGCGTATAAACTCAAATTATCAAACATAAAAATACTCAGACCCGGAACAACTAACTGTAGGCCTTACAAATATTTTTTCTTACTTGTCTTTACATCGAGTTTCGCGCAACTTGTTATTTTCTCCTGAACTGTACCTCTTAACCTATCAGTCATCGCAAATCGTCCGACATCTCTTCACACTATCCCATAGAAATAATAAGTGCAAGACTTAACACTGAATAGACCCAACAAATCCCCACATAATAAATAACATGTAATGTCCGGGAGCCTGTCCGGGAGGCCGATATTTGTCTGAAGATTACTCCACGTCCCATTGTGGCCATCATTTGGGCCGTGTAATACACAATACAGGGTGATCTCTTACGCGCGATGTTTGTAGGTACCTTCCATAACTCATGAGAAAAGGTTTGTACGACAGCCGGTGGAAGGGCGGAGGTAGATCGACGATTTGTGTGCGATTTTTTGTCGCGATGTTTACTTTTCTTATCATCATCTTCTTGCCCTTGTCCCAATTTATTTGTGGTCGGTGCAGCATGTCCTTTTCTTCCTTTCATCTCTACCAGCCGTCATTTCATCATTCACTCTCTTTCCCATCATATCGGCCTTAACACAATCCATCTTTTCTTTTACTTTTCTTATCAATAGCCAAAAAATGTTCACTGCTCAACGAAAGTCTCCCCCAAAGACTGTCACGACAACCGGCTATAGGCCACCTGCATCTAACGACTCTTTGCTAACTTCACTAGGTTTGATTTCGTTTTTTTATAAAGTGACTTAATCGAGAGTGTTCTTAGCCACGATTCGAGAAAATCTGTTCAACCGTTTGAAGATCATCAACTCTTTTCTAGTTGATGAAGAGATGTGAACAATTCCCACTTGAATGATCGATTTGAAATTTAGTAGCCTGTTTATACTTTAATGATATTGCAAAAGCATGCATTTTTAAAAGGGTGTCTATGGAGTTTCTTGTGGGCTATTCTACTAAGACGCAGGTACCTATTTGAGTAGTATAATTGAAATAAAACATTTTGACTTTGACATGTTAGGCCTTTACCTGATGCGGCGTGGTGGTTTTAAATTTTGAATTTCATTCTACGTAATGTCACAACTCAAACATAACATCCACGACAAATCGCAAATCCGCATTCACCCTTAAAGTTATGTGACCTAAGCATGCCGTTACACCCTGTAATATGAGATTTTTATACGTAAATATCTTTTGAATTCGTCCAAATGTGTTCAGCACACAAAAGAAAAGTTTTCCGAGTGGAAAAGTATAAGGGCGCGAGGTTCTGTTACGTTTCGTTAAAATTTGAAGGCTTACGAGTCTGGCAGACGAGTGTTATTTATAAATAATGTCATGTTTTCTTTGCGATGTTTGTGATTTTTTAAATATTTATTTTTTAGCATCGGCCTACCTAATTGACGATCTCTGAGAAGCGCCGAAACAAACTCAGAGAATCATACATACCATCACGTCTGTATTGCCCGAAGGGTTAGGCAGAGGCGTACTCAATGTAACCCACAGTTCGCCGGTATGTTTACGTCCCATGTTATATTGGGCGAGCCTATAGCCATTAACCGGGCACAAATCCAGGGGTGCGCCAAAGTTCACCTAAAATTTCAACTCCGATAATTGGAAATCCGAAAATGTTCTTCCTAACATTTTTCATCCTAACAATCACAATTCCTAATTACTTTGTCTCTAACGTTAATAATTCCGAAGCATTCAACTTCATAATGTCAGTAGCAATAAACATCTATTATACTTTTATTTGTTTTCCTATATTTTCTCAGCATAACCATCTTTTACACTATTATTCAAAGTCATATCTTTTTTGTTTAGATTTCTTTTTATTCATAATAATCAATTCAGTCAAGATCCAGAAACGAATCGGTCCTATTAATAATTATTGGTTAGGTTAGGTTAGAACTGTGACCACAACGCACATACCCTCAAATTAAAACTATAAATATCATCTTCTGCCCACATATATTTTTTATTACACTTGGTAAATGTTTCTTTCTGAGTATGAGTGAAAATATTATGGTAATTATGTTTAGGGATAAAAGCGTTATGATAAAAAACAGTAGGAGTTTAAATATATTTACATTAATGATGTTATTAATTACAATTTTCGGAAACATCAGTGTTATGAGCATCGCCGGTAGCACTACAAATAGTAGGAATGAAAACTTTAGGATGAAAATTTTTAGGAAGAATGATCATTCGGATTACAAATAGTTAGGAAGAACAATTTCTCTCCTCCCAAGACTACAAGCCTCCATTCTCCTACTGAGAATTTCATAGAATAACCCAATAACAATTTGCTCGACCTGGGGATCGAACCCAGGACCTCTAGCGGAGCAGTCGCGCTTGGGCCCACTAGACTAATGAGGTAGTTCAGAGAATCATGGTCTGTCTGCTGTGTCCGTATATCTATTATCTATATATAATAGATATACGGACACAGCAGACAGACGGATACAATTTTATTTTATTAGTATGGATACATAAAAGCAACTGTCTTTATTAAATAGATGAAATCCTTAAAATCTTTGGGGAAATCAAGGGTTCACCGTTTCACCTCTTATTTCAGATTTAGTAAAGATACGCGGATTTGAATTTATGATTGATGAAATAAAAGGTACTTTCAATCAGCCTCCTTTGTCCTTTACAAAGACATTTAAATATTAATCTTTGATTCAAAAGTAAGGCATTTAAGGATAATTTATGAAAAAAATATATATTAGCTGATTCATTGTGAGATTTATAATTGTTTTAGAAAGCATACTCACAGATAAAATATCGATTTATTTGTTTTTTTTCGTGCCTCCGAGAGCACATTATGTTGTCCAGTTATCATTGTTAGTTATGAAAACCCCGAAAAGCCTGACCAGCAGTTTACCTTAGGATTGGTATTGGCCATAAATTGGGTTGCAGATGTCTAATAGCAGTTCCTTAATGTAGAATGCTGCTATGCAGCTGCATTGTGTCTTGATTCAATACAGCTGGGACACGGCTAGTACCTAATAAGTTTTTATTTCATGTCAGTTGCGTTTACCATCAGACGCTCAGAAGCACGAAAAAGCGACACCAATTCATGGTGGACATTCCAAAGACCCGAACGAAACGCGTAAGTCCATTTTTATCATTCGCACCTACTGCTGAAATATGGAATGCGGTTCCCAAATGGGTGTTCCCCGATAGACATAATCTGGGGGACTTTAAATCACGAATGGCGAAATGAATCGGCTTCTTCTAGGTAATCGCGCTCCATGGTAGATCGCAGTATTGCTTATCATCAGGAAAACTGGCAATCAAACGTAAACCTATCACGGATAAAGAAAGCTTTCTTTGCGAAAATAAGTAGCAGAATAGATTAGCTGACTGATTATTTTTTATAGCCCCATGACAATGATAACTATATGAAAATGATAACTTCCTCGTTAGCCTAGTGATCCTAAACGTGACTGCTATGCTAGAGATCCTGGATTCGGTCCCCAGGTCGAGCAAAGTACTACTGAGTTTTTCTATGATATTCTCAGTAGCAGCTCGGAGTTCGGATTTTTGACCAGATAATGGCAATAGGCTCGTCTCCTATTACGAGCAGTGGTTTCTTCACTGTTTTTTTTTTACTTTTACCAATTTATCCAACATGGCTTCGTAAAATCAGAGATACACCTTGAATTCGAATCAAAGACTTGTAATAAAGCCACTCTAGACTCCAGTAGTAATATCACTACTCTAACACGAATCGAATCCTGCTCGAAGTCGAATTTTTCCTTCACAAAAATAACTTTATATTCTTAGGATGGAAAATGCAAAAAAAGAACAAAGAGATGATAATTCATTATTAATACGCCGATAATAAGGTCGAGCAAAGTGTTTGGGTTTTTCTATGAAATTCTCAATAGCAGCTCGGAGTTTGGAATTTATTCCCGGTTAACGGCAATAGGATTGCCGCCCATTACATGGTACCTAAACATACCGTTGAACCGTGAGTGTTCATTTCCTACTTACGCCTCTGCCTAATCCTTTGGGGAGTACAGATGATATGTAATAAATTTTCTGCCTCCACTAATGTTAACTCAACTTGATTGTTAGTACTAGCCGTGTACGGGTCGAGCATTGTAGCCGGGGCCTGTAAGCCTACAATTTCCTGCAGAGCTCCGCCACCGAATAGCTCATTTCCGAGCCGTTCTACCAATGTGAGCAATCGACTGTAGGTACACCATGATTTACGAATAATGCGAGAATTTCTTAGTATTTGGAAAAGAAAACAAGATTTTTTTAAGACCCTACTCATATTATAATATGTGATCGGATTTGGATGAAATTTAGCACACAGATAGTTTATAACCTGGACTAATAATAGATGAGATCCTTTTTATCTCAATTCTGAAGTTAACGGAAACGAAGTTGCGGGCAGAGGCTAGTAATTAAGTGATAAATTAATCTCAGCAGGCCGGCTTGCACCCACTGCACGGGTGCAAGCCGGCCTGCTGAGATTTAATTCTAGGGTCGAGGAAAGTATTATTGAGATTTAGAATTCTATAATTTTTGTTCTAGTTAATTTTAAAGGACCATAACGGTAAACAGTATTTATTTCAGTATTTATATTATAAAGCACAGAATATAATCCGTTATTATATTTAGAAAGAAATTAGATACTTTCATATTCTTGCATATTCTGATTCGGTATATCATCTGATACGCTGATGTCAAAGCATTTGTTTTTTTTTTTCTCAAAATCTTTCTGTAAAATCCCAGTGTTATCAATACTGTTGGTAACCCCACCCCAACGTCGCCCTGATCTCATATTGGGGGACAATAGGCAATTTATTGCTCCGAAAGTAGCGTGTATTTTAGTAGCGGAAAAAGCTTTTCTGCAGGCATTATTTTGTTTGTGAGTATTTCCTAGAAGTGATCAGCTTTTAGATTTTAAACCTGGATTTAATATTTCAACGTAGGTGTGGATGTAACTAAAGGCAACTGTTTTTTGGGCAGTATCTATACAGTGTGGTTCGCAGTGTCTTAGAGGTCAGAGCGTCTGGTGTATCCTACCAGGAGACGCAAGTTCGAATCCTGCCCGCGATTGAATTTTTCCTTGACTAAAATAAATTTATAATCTTAACATGGAAAATGCAGAAAAATCACAAAAAGATATTATCTATACACATAATAAAACAGTAAAAACATACGTTACGTACACACTGATGCAGTACAATTAAACTATAAGACTGCCCCCCGCAATGCCTGTGGCTAACAAATACTAGCACAGAGACTAATCCTTAAGGTCATTGGGCAATGTAATATTAACAAAAGTTGTTCAGTCTTATGAGCATTTTCTTAAAGTTAAATTTATTTGCATAAAAACACGATCTTTGCGGCAATATGTTGCTATTTTTTTTACGTAGGCGTCTACCTTTCAATAAAATTACTCGGTCGTTACGTGTTATTGTGATTTTGTTAAATTTATTTGCATAAAAACATGAGTTTACAAATATTTACATAAATAATGAGGAAACCTGCATGCCTGAGAGATTTTTCCAACGGTATGTGAAGTTTGCCTACCCGCAGTAGGCACGCACGGCGGATTATATCCTAACCTATCTCACTCTGAGAGGACACCCCAGCCCAGCAGTGATATAATTATGATGATGCTTATGACTCTACACAGCATGCTAGTATTCTTCTCATCTTTTGTGGGTCCTACAAAGGAAGTAGCTGCAGCAAGACCATAACACATACATACACAACCTCACGCGCGCACACATGAGTAAGTTTTAAAAGGTTTTCCAATATATTTTTTCCGCATGTAAAACAACAAATGTTATTTGTATTCTTTACATTACCTACAAGATTTTGGATTTCCCATGGTAAATTAACAGCATATTCGATATAAGACTCGAATAACTGCCAGTACCGTAATAAATAACCTGATTCTTTCAGACACAGTAGACTATTGTACCTATATCTTTACATAAATCACATGATTCACTTAAGTTTTTAAATCTTCAAGACTTCAGTTTTTAAGACTCAGTATCTAGAATAGTGTGTAAATAACTTATTTTAACTAAAAAAACGTTGCCCCACACTAGGACTTTCTGCTGTACGTTTAAATTAAAATCAACCCATTTTACCGCCCCACTGCTAGGTACGGGTCTCCTTTTAGGATGAGAGGCTATAGTCCATCACGCTGGCCCTTTGCGAGTTGGCAAACTTTACTCGCCACCGTCAAGAAAATCTCTCAGGCATACAGGTTTCCTCACGATGTTTTTTCCTTCACAGTTTAAGCGTGTGATAATTAACTATTAATACGCACAGGACTTGGAAAAGTAAAAAAAGCATTTTAACTCGGGTGCGTATAAACTCAAATTATCAAACATAAAAATACTCAGACCCGGAACAACTAACTGTAGGCCTTACAAATATTTTTTCTTACTTGTCTTTACATCGAGTTTCGCGCAACTTGTTATTTTCTCCTGAACTGTACCTCTTAACCTATCAGTCATCGCAAATCGTCCGACATCTCTTCACACTATCCCATAGAAATAATAAGTGCAAGACTTAACACTGAATAGACCCAACAAATCCCCACATAATAAATAACATGTAATGTCCGGGAGCCTGTCCGGGAGGCCGATATTTGTCTGAAGATTACTCCACGTCCCATTGTGGCCATCATTTGGGCCGTGTAATACACAATACAGGGTGATCTCTTACGCGCGATGTTTGTAGGTACCTTCCATAACTCATGAGAAAAGGTTTGTACGACAGCCGGTGGAAGGGCGGAGGTAGATCGACGATTTGTGTGCGATTTTTTGTCGCGATGTTTACTTTTCTTATCATCATCTTCTTGCCCTTGTCCCAATTTATTTGTGGTCGGTGCAGCATGTCCTTTTCTTCCTTTCATCTCTACCAGCCGTCATTTCATCATTCACTCTCTTTCCCATCATATCGGCCTTAACACAATCCATCTTTTCTTTTACTTTTCTTATCAATAGCCAAAAAATGTTCACTGCTCAACGAAAGTCTCCCCCAAAGACTGTCACGACAACCGGCTATAGGCCACCTGCATCTAACGACTCTTTGCTAACTTCACTAGGTTTGATTTCGTTTTTTTATAAAGTGACTTAATCGAGAGTGTTCTTAGCCACGATTCGAGAAAATCTGTTCAACCGTTTGAAGATCATCAACTCTTTTCTAGTTGATGAAGAGATGTGAACAATTCCCACTTGAATGATCGATTTGAAATTTAGTAGCCTGTTTATACTTTAATGATATTGCAAAAGCATGCATTTTTAAAAGGGTGTCTATGGAGTTTCTTGTGGGCTATTCTACTAAGACGCAGGTACCTATTTGAGTAGTATAATTGAAATAAAACATTTTGACTTTGACATGTTAGGCCTTTACCTGATGCGGCGTGGTGGTTTTAAATTTTGAATTTCATTCTACGTAATGTCACAACTCAAACATAACATCCACGACAAATCGCAAATCCGCATTCACCCTTAAAGTTATGTGACCTAAGCATGCCGTTACACCCTGTAATATGAGATTTTTATACGTAAATATCTTTTGAATTCGTCCAAATGTGTTCAGCACACAAAAGAAAAGTTTTCCGAGTGGAAAAGTATAAGGGCGCGAGGTTCTGTTACGTTTCGTTAAAATTTGAAGGCTTACGAGTCTGGCAGACGAGTGTTATTTATAAATAATGTCATGTTTTCTTTGCGATGTTTGTGATTTTTTAAATATTTATTTTTTAGCATCGGCCTACCTAATTGACGATCTCTGAGAAGCGCCGAAACAAACTCAGAGAATCATACATACCATCACGTCTGTATTGCCCGAAGGGTTAGGCAGAGGCGTACTCAATGTAACCCACAGTTCGCCGGTATGTTTACGTCCCATGTTATATTGGGCGAGCCTATAGCCATTAACCGGGCACAAATCCAGGGGTGCGCCAAAGTTCACCTAAAATTTCAACTCCGATAATTGGAAATCCGAAAATGTTCTTCCTAACATTTTTCATCCTAACAATCACAATTCCTAATTACTTTGTCTCTAACGTTAATAATTCCGAAGCATTCAACTTCATAATGTCAGTAGCAATAAACATCTATTATACTTTTATTTGTTTTCCTATATTTTCTCAGCATAACCATCTTTTACACTATTATTCAAAGTCATATCTTTTTTGTTTAGATTTCTTTTTATTCATAATAATCAATTCAGTCAAGATCCAGAAACGAATCGGTCCTATTAATAATTATTGGTTAGGTTAGGTTAGAACTGTGACCACAACGCACATACCCTCAAATTAAAACTATAAATATCATCTTCTGCCCACATATATTTTTTATTACACTTGGTAAATGTTTCTTTCTGAGTATGAGTGAAAATATTATGGTAATTATGTTTAGGGATAAAAGCGTTATGATAAAAAACAGTAGGAGTTTAAATATATTTACATTAATGATGTTATTAATTACAATTTTCGGAAACATCAGTGTTATGAGCATCGCCGGTAGCACTACAAATAGTAGGAATGAAAACTTTAGGATGAAAATTTTTAGGAAGAATGATCATTCGGATTACAAATAGTTAGGAAGAACAATTTCTCTCCTCCCAAGACTACAAGCCTCCATTCTCCTACTGAGAATTTCATAGAATAACCCAATAACAATTTGCTCGACCTGGGGATCGAACCCAGGACCTCTAGCGGAGCAGTCGCGCTTGGGCCCACTAGACTAATGAGGTAGTTCAGAGAATCATGGTCTGTCTGCTGTGTCCGTATATCTATTATCTATATATAATAGATATACGGACACAGCAGACAGACGGATACAATTTTATTTTATTAGTATGGATACATAAAAGCAACTGTCTTTATTAAATAGATGAAATCCTTAAAATCTTTGGGGAAATCAAGGGTTCACCGTTTCACCTCTTATTTCAGATTTAGTAAAGATACGCGGATTTGAATTTATGATTGATGAAATAAAAGGTACTTTCAATCAGCCTCCTTTGTCCTTTACAAAGACATTTAAATATTAATCTTTGATTCAAAAGTAAGGCATTTAAGGATAATTTATGAAAAAAATATATATTAGCTGATTCATTGTGAGATTTATAATTGTTTTAGAAAGCATACTCACAGATAAAATATCGATTTATTTGTTTTTTTTCGTGCCTCCGAGAGCACATTATGTTGTCCAGTTATCATTGTTAGTTATGAAAACCCCGAAAAGCCTGACCAGCAGTTTACCTTAGGATTGGTATTGGCCATAAATTGGGTTGCAGATGTCTAATAGCAGTTCCTTAATGTAGAATGCTGCTATGCAGCTGCATTGTGTCTTGATTCAATACAGCTGGGACACGGCTAGTACCTAATAAGTTTTTATTTCATGTCAGTTGCGTTTACCATCAGACGCTCAGAAGCACGAAAAAGCGACACCAATTCATGGTGGACATTCCAAAGACCCGAACGAAACGCGTAAGTCCATTTTTATCATTCGCACCTACTGCTGAAATATGGAATGCGGTTCCCAAATGGGTGTTCCCCGATAGACATAATCTGGGGGACTTTAAATCACGAATGGCGAAATGAATCGGCTTCTTCTAGGTAATCGCGCTCCATGGTAGATCGCAGTATTGCTTATCATCAGGAAAACTGGCAATCAAACGTAAACCTATCACGGATAAAGAAAGCTTTCTTTGCGAAAATAAGTAGCAGAATAGATTAGCTGACTGATTATTTTTTATAGCCCCATGACAATGATAACTATATGAAAATGATAACTTCCTCGTTAGCCTAGTGATCCTAAACGTGACTGCTATGCTAGAGATCCTGGATTCGGTCCCCAGGTCGAGCAAAGTACTACTGAGTTTTTCTATGATATTCTCAGTAGCAGCTCGGAGTTCGGATTTTTGACCAGATAATGGCAATAGGCTCGTCTCCTATTACGAGCAGTGGTTTCTTCACTGTTTTTTTTTTACTTTTACCAATTTATCCAACATGGCTTCGTAAAATCAGAGATACACCTTGAATTCGAATCAAAGACTTGTAATAAAGCCACTCTAGACTCCAGTAGTAATATCACTACTCTAACACGAATCGAATCCTGCTCGAAGTCGAATTTTTCCTTCACAAAAATAACTTTATATTCTTAGGATGGAAAATGCAAAAAAAGAACAAAGAGATGATAATTCATTATTAATACGCCGATAATAAGGTCGAGCAAAGTGTTTGGGTTTTTCTATGAAATTCTCAATAGCAGCTCGGAGTTTGGAATTTATTCCCGGTTAACGGCAATAGGATTGCCGCCCATTACATGGTACCTAAACATACCGTTGAACCGTGAGTGTTCATTTCCTACTTACGCCTCTGCCTAATCCTTTGGGGAGTACAGATGATATGTAATAAATTTTCTGCCTCCACTAATGTTAACTCAACTTGATTGTTAGTACTAGCCGTGTACGGGTCGAGCATTGTAGCCGGGGCCTGTAAGCCTACAATTTCCTGCAGAGCTCCGCCACCGAATAGCTCATTTCCGAGCCGTTCTACCAATGTGAGCAATCGACTGTAGGTACACCATGATTTACGAATAATGCGAGAATTTCTTAGTATTTGGAAAAGAAAACAAGATTTTTTTAAGACCCTACTCATATTATAATATGTGATCGGATTTGGATGAAATTTAGCACACAGATAGTTTATAACCTGGACTAATAATAGATGAGATCCTTTTTATCTCAATTCTGAAGTTAACGGAAACGAAGTTGCGGGCAGAGGCTAGTAATTAAGTGATAAATTAATCTCAGCAGGCCGGCTTGCACCCACTGCACGGGTGCAAGCCGGCCTGCTGAGATTTAATTCTAGGGTCGAGGAAAGTATTATTGAGATTTAGAATTCTATAATTTTTGTTCTAGTTAATTTTAAAGGACCATAACGGTAAACAGTATTTATTTCAGTATTTATATTATAAAGCACAGAATATAATCCGTTATTATATTTAGAAAGAAATTAGATACTTTCATATTCTTGCATATTCTGATTCGGTATATCATCTGATACGCTGATGTCAAAGCATTTGTTTTTTTTTTTCTCAAAATCTTTCTGTAAAATCCCAGTGTTATCAATACTGTTGGTAACCCCACCCCAACGTCGCCCTGATCTCATATTGGGGGACAATAGGCAATTTATTGCTCCGAAAGTAGCGTGTATTTTAGTAGCGGAAAAAGCTTTTCTGCAGGCATTATTTTGTTTGTGAGTATTTCCTAGAAGTGATCAGCTTTTAGATTTTAAACCTGGATTTAATATTTCAACGTAGGTGTGGATGTAACTAAAGGCAACTGTTTTTTGGGCAGTATCTATACAGTGTGGTTCGCAGTGTCTTAGAGGTCAGAGCGTCTGGTGTATCCTACCAGGAGACGCAAGTTCGAATCCTGCCCGCGATTGAATTTTTCCTTGACTAAAATAAATTTATAATCTTAACATGGAAAATGCAGAAAAATCACAAAAAGATATTATCTATACACATAATAAAACAGTAAAAACATACGTTACGTACACACTGATGCAGTACAATTAAACTATAAGACTGCCCCCCGCAATGCCTGTGGCTAACAAATACTAGCACAGAGACTAATCCTTAAGGTCATTGGGCAATGTAATATTAACAAAAGTTGTTCAGTCTTATGAGCATTTTCTTAAAGTTAAATTTATTTGCATAAAAACACGATCTTTGCGGCAATATGTTGCTATTTTTTTTACGTAGGCGTCTACCTTTCAATAAAATTACTCGGTCGTTACGTGTTATTGTGATTTTGTTAAATTTATTTGCATAAAAACATGAGTTTACAAATATTTACAAATGCGATGTTAAACTTACAGTAAACCACAGCAGTTTGCATGTGTATTATTAGCAAAATAAGTGTAAGTAAAAAAAAAATTGCTACCTGAAGCAAATATTCCACGCGGACGAAGTCTCGGGTAAAGCTAGTTTATCAATAATAACATTATCACTGTACTCCAAAATTATAGAAGGTAAGCCTATCGGGTATAAAAAATATGGGTAAGTACGTTAATATACTTTCACGCCTGTATTCCCCAATCGGTTAAGTAGAGGTCTACAAGTGAAAACCCCATATTGTCGATATATTTAGGTCCCACCTATGTAATAGGTAATAGGCTCGCACCTATTACCTATTAACTAACCTATAGGTGCGAGCCTATTGTCATTAACCAGGCACAAATCTAAACTCCATGCTACTTCTGATATTTTATGAAAATACCCAATAACGGTACGGTAGTAATGGCACTAAGACCATTAAATTGATGAAGCAATTTAAAAAAAATACAAATAAATTCATATTTTTACGGTGGATATGTATTTGCTTTTGCTTTATGCTTAAAGTTTTTTTCTCACATTATCATCTATATTTATATATCCATAAATTCTGTAGCATAATATAGTAGATACCTATACAATCATATTCCAATCATTCCGAATATCTACCTACCTAATTTATTCCAAAATTAAAAGTCAAAGTCAAAGGTCAAAGTCAAAGATACTCGTATTTATTGCTTAAAACTGTGTACATAATGGTGTTTAACAATTTTTAGTAGGTTTCAACAGTCTACCCAATCGGGTGTAGCAATATTAAAATGTTAAAATTTATTAAGGTAGGTATGTCTGTGCTAACAATCTTATAAACAATAACAATAATTATTTTTTGGCAAAATATTCATTTAAGTTGTAAAATACATTTTTAATTAACCACTGTTTTAAAACTCGCTTAAATAATTTACCGCCGTGCCGTCAGTTGGGACTGGTCTACTCAAAGCTGCTATGGTTCTTTCCTCAAAAGGCCATTTCAGACATTACCCTACATCGTACCACTCACTTATAAGTGTTCTTTCATGTCTGGACTTTAAAAGAGACCATGATTCTCTGAGTTTGTTTCGGTGTTTCTTCTCAGAGGTCGTCAGTTAGGAAATGCCGAAGCCATCTAGCTAAAAAAAAAAACCCAAACCATGACATGTAAAAGTATCTCTAAAGATCTACTTGCAGAATAAATAATTTCATTTCATTTCATTTCATTTCATTTCATTTCATTTCATACCATCAAGTTTTTTTAGATCTACAGGTAAGTGGTTAAATACTCGTATGGCAGTGATATATGTACTTTTATAATAAATCATGTTGTGTATATTTGGTAAGTTTAAATCATATTTATATTTATTACGTACGTTTAGTTTAGATATGCACTTAGGACTAAAGGAGTGGATATTATGCTTGACAAATAAACATAGCTCTAAGATATATATACCGGTTAATGTGAGGAAACCCTTTTCACAAAAAATGGATCTCAACGATTCGGTGTTTTGTATGTTATAGATAACGCGTAGACATTTCTTTTGAAGTATGAAAAAAAAAAGCGCCTACAATATTTAAATTACGATCTTTGCGGCAATATGTTGCTATTTTTTTTACGTAGGCGTTTGTCTTAATTACTCGGTCGTTACGTGCTATTGTGATTTTGTTCTAAATTTTATGATCAGATCTTGACCAAATTTTTATGGAATTACTTCTAAAGTATTACCTACTGATAAAAAAATAATCATCAAAATCGGTTCATAATTGACGGAATAACGTAACAAACATACAAAAAAAAGATGCAGTCGAATTGAGAGCCTCCTCCTATTTAAAGTTGGTTGAAAACAAATACGAAATCGAACATCGTCCAGTATATACCCTACAATGCTGCAATAAAGTGTTAGCACAAAGCTAACCCCCGTGGTGTGGTATATTAAATTCCCTAACTGACCCGTCAAGCTACTAACAATATTGCTCTAGGGCTCAGTAAACTAAATTTTAAATCTAGATTTTTCGTCTTTTAAGCAACCTATTTTCATCATATTTTAGTTATATCAAAGGACTAGCTGTTCCCCACGGTTTCACTCGCGCCCTAAAGTGGTATTAAACTTTAACTTAGACTCGAGGTAAACGCATACATTGCGTTGATTTCTTTAGGGGTCCGGCAAGATGTGAATTTCCAACAAAAAAGTAATATCGAAATAAATTGTAATCCATATAATATTCTATCAAAACTATGTTATTAGTTGGATTTGAATAGGTACCGTTAATCTAAATTCCTACGGCACTATTTCGTTTACTACTACTTCACTTGAAATAAAAGACCGGAAAATCGTTCTAAACTTGGTAAAGTTATCAAAAATTACATTCGCTTACATTTATTTCCAGTGAAGTATTTTGGATGAAATAGGAACCTAGATTAACGGGATACAAATCCAAACTCCGAACTGCTACTGAGAAATTCATATAAAGACCCAATAACCCTTTACTCGACTCGGGATTCAAGCCCAGGAGTTCTAGCATAAAAGTCTCGGTATTCACGACCACTAAACGAAAGCGGAAGTTGTGGTCTAATAATAACACTATCGTATTTTAAACAAATCAACATCATGAAGTACAAAGATGTAATCCTTTCAAACTTCGCCCAAAAGTTAACCCGTTAACATCGCAACAAATTGTCCTGGAGGCCAAACTTGTCCATTTCATAAATAGTATTATCGGAAACCGCAACTGGAGTCTTGATAGCAACTCTCATTTATAATGAGCGTGTCACAATGACGAATAGGTGTCAACCGTAGAGAGTGCTCAGGTTGAAATTGACAGCGCAGAATTTTAACTTTTCGACTTAAATTTTTTACCGACTTCTAATAAAAAAAGGAGGACGTTCCATGTACATTCGTCTGTATTTTCTTAGACCTTTTAACATATTCGTAATACCTACGTATCGCCATCAAAAACATAAAAAATAATGCTATGTGCAAAACAGTTTCGGAAATCTATGCTTTCGACTTGGTTGGATCCTTCTCTACCAGTAAACCTTTGGGTTTGGGAGAAATGATAAAAATAGGTACAAAAAAATAAATATCTGAGTAAAAAGTAATATACTATAAAATACACAATAATATAAATATATACACAAATACATACATATGTATAATTTAACTATATATGCCAGAGATAACATAAATATAGTATTATCTTTTATGATTTTTTTTTGCATTTTCCATGCTAAGATTATAAAGTTATTTTAGTAAAGGAAAAATTCAATCGCGGGCAGGATTCAAACCTGCGTCTTCTAATATAGTATTGTCAAAAAGGAAACAAAACAGTTTTTCTATGGGATAGGGAGCAAACGAGCAGACGGATCGCCTGTTGGTAAGCGATTACCGCCGCTCATGAACACCGGCAACACCAGAGGAATCACAAATGCGGGAAGTAGGTAGGTACGCTCTTTTCTTGAAGATTTGGAGTTTTTCTCTGTTCTGTTTTCTTTTTTCTTTTTTCGTATTGTAGTTCGTATTCCGGAAATACTGCAGTAGATACTTCATTCCAAAGATTTGTTGTGCGAACAGAAAGTTTCTAGAAAAATGCACAGTTGTGGTCTGTCAACCATCAAGATGATGGTGATGGAACTGCTGTCGCGTAGAACGATGGCGAAAAGGGGCAGGAGGGATCGATCCGAACAGTGCCTTTTCTGATTTATTAATTACTATTTATTAAATCATTCCACACAAACCATCGCGGGTTTAACAATGGTATATCAGACATACCATCTCGGTATTATAATTAGATACTTATAAGTAACTTACAGTGACCATAAAAGTATGTAAATTATTTCAGTTAATGATACTGAACGAATTATAGTTTATATATCTCGTTCAAATGTGCACAATTTTGGTTCATTAAATAAAGTACACTATTATGTACTTTATTTAATGAACCAAAATTGTGGTTTATAAGAATCATAATCTATACAATTCTCCATGATCATCCATTATATTTATGATCCTTGCTTGTAACGTTTGTTATTTTAAAAGTATGAATCCTAAATATTATATATTATTGGTATTTTTATTTTATTCGTACCATCTATTAAAAGATTGCGATGCTGAAAGCGTAAGTTGTGTATTTATGTATCTTCACTTCAGAGGAACCACACCAGTGAAGTGCTTTTTTGTATTTAATTATCCATGAGAAAGGAACAAAATTATAAATTTGACCTGGCGGGATTCGAGCCCGTGTCTTCTGGTGTGTTACAGTGGACGCTTTAGCGTTAACTCAGTGACACTTTTGACCACCTTTTTTTATGCCACTAAGGTGACAACCAAGCATATGACCCGCCTGATGGTAAGCGGTTACCGCAGCCTGCAGACGCTTGCAACACCAGTCACTAGCGCGTTGGCGTCATTGTAAATGAAGGAGGAAAAGTTGGATTGGCAGCTTAAGACATGCTACAATGCATAACAGCGGCAGTAACAAAACACCACCGGTCCCCCCCTACCGCCAACACAATGCTTCCTCACGGAGCTCTGGCGACCTTGCTCACCGTTAAGGAACACAACATAGCACGGAGCTATGTTATTTGGCTACGATTTTTTGCAAGGTGGAGGTACTTCCCCAGTCGAGCAGCTCCAATTATGAGTGGAATTATGGCACCTGGTTCGAATACTCTTCGCGAATCCCATGGTCATGACTAGGCAGGGTTTTGCGTTTTTAGTTGGTACAAGTCCAACATTAATTTCGTTCCAAAATAAACATTAATTTATACCCTGCCCAAGTGGAAGGCTCGCCATCTATTACATGGAACATTTCATCTCCATTACATTAGTACACCTCTGTCTAACCATTCGAGTAATACAGGCGTAATGGTATCTGTTGCAAAATCTTTGAAACGACACCAAGTGTACGAAACCATTTTTTTTTTAATCTTACTAGCAATGTGGGTCGCACATTAATAGTATTCTTGTTAACCCCTCGTGCTAAGCTAAATGCTTGTGTTACGAATGGGTTCACGTCAACCACGGCAACCACATGATCGCAAGTCCGTCGCCCTAGCCATGAGGCTATCGCCGCTTCTATTATTGTATTATTTTTCTATTGTGTCTGCTAATTTTTGACAGAATATTAAAATGAATACATACATTATGTATTATATACATACAATCACGGCTATCTCCCACAGGAGTAGGCAGAAACTGCCGTCCGCTACTTGCTTATGTAATTGTGTGGCAATCTTTTTGTTCATACAATCTTACACATCAAACTGCATAATTTTCAGCAACTATTTGGAACAAAGTTGTAAGTTAGCTAGCTAGCTTTATTAGTTGAATGTTGTAAGTTTTAAGCTTAATCATGCTTTTTTTTAAAAAGGCAATCTATAGAGTCACTTTTTGGAAAATTGCAACTAGTTTTGTTTAGTGGTCTAATTGAAACAAAACATTATAAAGTTATTTTAGTGAAGGAAAAATTCAATCGCGGGCAGGATTCGAACCTGCGTCTTCTGATTAGATACACCAGACGCTCTGACCGCTAAGCCACCGCGAGACCCACCCGCTTGATCGAAATTTGCCTTCACATTCTGAATTTACGTCATAAGGTGACGTTGAAACAACACATTTTGACTGTAATCTTACATTCGAGGAAAACGGGGTGTCCAAGAATATTGCAAGTGGTAGCATCGATATGGAAGTTAAAGTGGGTGTAATCAAGAACGGCAAAAAACACAACAAAGTTTAATATTCTCTCTTTTAAGATATATATTTTAGGGAAGGAAACATTCGATCTCAGCAGGATTTGTACCGGCGTCCGTACACCGAATGCTTGGGCTACTAAGCAACCGGGAGTTTACTGCCGAATTTCTCTTCCACAGTCTACGTCTCAAGGTGACGTCAGCGACATCTATTGACGACTTATTACTATATCTTCCTATTTTCTATTACATACCTTATGCTTGAATACCTTACAATCATTTTGGCGTCTACACCCTCTATAAAGTTATAGATTAAGTTATAGATTTGTTTTTTTTTTTTACATTATCTAAGAGCTTTTATTATATATTCATAAATTATGACTTTTAACCTTTCTAGATAATGTATGTTTCTATTAGTGAAAATATGAAAATCTGTACCTAAAGTAGTTTTTGAGATACGTTTGAACAAACACAAACCCAGCGCAGCGAAGACTCTAATTTGTGATTTTATAGTGATTATTCAAACAATCCAATATTTTCAATTCATGAGTTTGTCGACGGTGACGGTGTCGACGGTGACGACGGTGACGGTAAAGATATATTATGTGTAATGAAATTATAATAAAATATTAATAGTCCTGAAATATATGGCGTGTTTTATTATCTTTTTGCATTGAATTCCCTCTTATTCCAGTTTGAAATCTGATTTAACCTGACACGCAGATACCGAGCAGTCGAAGTTACTGTGCGAGTTTTTTTTATGAGATAGGGGGGCAAACAAGCTGACAGGTTGCCTGATGGTTAGCGATTACCACCGCCCATGGACACCCTAGGAATCACAAGCCGCAACACCAGAGGAGTCACAAGTGCGATGCCAGCCTTTTAAAAAGGGATTGGGCCCCGGTTACCTCACTCACTCGGCGAAACACAACGTAAGCCTTGTTTAACGCCGGTTTTCTGTGAGACCGTGGTATCACACATTCGGCCCATTCACCGATGCACGGCTCTCCCACGTATAATAAGTGTTTTACAGTTGTACATCTTTATATTTATATAAAACAAAGTGCGGTAACATGCGGCGGTAGCCTAATGGCTAGGGCGTCGAACATTGCATATAGCATTGGGCTCCTTAAGGAAGATAAATTTTAGTATTTTTAAAGCTCAAAAACGCTGCATCAGAGCTATGTTTGACCTAAAAGTAACTGACAGCTGTCTACCTATATTTCAGTCTCATAAATTGTTAACCTTCCCATGTCTTTATATATTGGAATTATGTATATTTGTTAAAACGAACTCACACCTGTTTACCACCTTGAAAGAAACTCGAAATAGAACAATAGGTATTAGATCCCAATATAAAAATCTTTTAAGCACGGGTGTTTTTAAAACTACACTTTTGAGGAAAAGTGTTATTTGTATGGCACCACTAGTTTATAATAAGTTACCGAATAATGTCAAGGAACAACCACTAACAAAATTTAAAAAGCATGTTACAGAACTACTATTGCACAAGTGTTATTATTCAGTACAAGAATTTTTAGATGATAAGTTATATTAATTTAAAAAAAAAATAAAAAAAATATGTAAATTTGATGATAAGTTTTATTAATTTTGGACGATGGGTTTTATTATTAAAAAATAAATAAAAAAATATGTAAATTTGCATACCAATTAAGGTAGAATGTACAAGGGACCTTAAAACTTTGTAACACCTAATAATTTGTACCTACACTCTTTGCAAATAAATAAATCTATTCTATTCTATCTATTCTATTCTATTCTATTCTATTCTATTCTATTCTATTCTATTCTACGACAATCCATTCTTCATCATCATCATACCCATTACCGGATACGAGTCTGATCTCAGAATGAGATCAAATAGGTTATAGTATACTCCATCACGCTGGCCGAGTGCGATGGAGCTCCCTATGTGCAAAAACCATTTTACGTACAGTTGTTTATTAGTTATTGTCAGTTACATCAATAACTCTCTAAAAATAGGAAGTAAAGTTATCTGTTCCAGACAGCTTACGCAAACGATTTTTTAAAGTAATGTAGAAAACTGAGGTTGAAAATTTTACCAAAATGTCAGTTAGGAGTTTTTGTTTCTTCATCGTCGATATGGCGTCGAGAAAATTTCCCAGTTTAAGCGAGTGATTCATTATTAATATGCATAAATCCGCTTTTTTTCCGCTGGCAAAAGTTATCTCATAACTGCAGAACGAGCACAAAGGCAATTTTAAAAGTCTCTTACAAGCTAGGTATACGATTTCCCACAAATTTGCTGTATCAAAAGATTAAAGTGCTGAGTAAGTGATTGATACGCACACGGAAAAACACGCTCTCACACATACACACTGACACATTTACACTCAAATTCCCACACACACACACACGCTCCTATACATATACACATACCCAGATACACTCACATGCACACACACATATATATACACTCAGTTACCTAACGTAATACAATATGGAATCCCTGCTAACCAAAATGGAACAAGTGAGCCTTGATATCGGCTTGAAGATAAATCGCAGCAAGACGAAGATTATGATTGTTGATCGACTCAACAATAACTCGCTCGAAGTTTCGAAAATTGCGAACTGTGACGTCATTCAATCATACATCTACCTTGGAGCACTGATATCGAACAGTGGCGGATGCACGGAAGAGATAAAACGGCACATGGCTATAACCAGGTCCGCCATGGATCGGCTCGGGAAGATATGGAGAAACAGAAATATCACAAAGGCCACTAAAATGCGACTTGTCAGGGCACTAGTGTTTCCCATATTTCTTTATGGTGCCGAAACGTGGACTTTAAGAGAAAGTGAGAGAAAGAAGATAGACGCTTTACAAATGTGGTTTTGGAGACGAATGCTTCGCATAGCTTGGACACAGTTCCGAACCAACGTCTCAATCCTCGAAGAACTGGATATAAAACAACGTCTTTCTTCCATCGTTCAAGGTCGTATTCTCACTTTCTTTGGACATATTACACGTCGAGACGACACGTCTGTGGAGCGACTCGTGGTTCAGGGCAAAATTGAGGGCACGAGGGCGCGCGATAGATCACCAATGCGCTGGACCGACCACGTCAAAACCGCACTAAATGGTCCACTCCCCGAATGCACGAGGCAAGTAACAGTACGAGAGGAATGGCGACGAATTGTGAAGCTTGCTACCACCCCTATCATGACGACCACGACCACTTTGCCAAGAGTGTGACGACAGACAAGAAGCACCCAACGTAATGATTAAGTAACAGTTAAGAGACCTACTTATATTCATAGTTATGTAACTATAGCTGTCGAAAGAGACTGGATCCTGCAACACAGGGTATCCTAGTGCAGGATCCAGAGCCCATAATGTAGGTACCAATTGTTTTATTATTTATGAAATAAACTTTACTTTAACTTAACTTTAACGTAAATGATTTCGAAAAGTCAGAAGACCGTGGCTTCGATTCAAACTTGGCAGTCCAACGGTCATATCATTAGGGTATAGGCTACTGCTTTTAATGTAAAAATCCATTATTACCATGTTTTTGTTGTACAATATACGGTAAAGAAGGAAGGCGGGAAGGTTTTTTGCATAGAACAAAGATTATTTTTTAATGTTCCGTAGTTTTATGTATTTAATTTTAATGATCCATAGTTACTGTACTTGAGCCTAGGCTGAATATTATAATTTGTTTTTTTTTTTTATATAATTGCACGAGGTAATTCACATGTGACAGAATGGACAGATGTTTACGAATGAATAAGTATCGGTCTCGGTCACAGTGTGGTTAAAAAAGAAACTTTTCAGATTTCTCATCGTGTTGCCATCTATGTCTACATTATATTATTATTTATATAATTTTTATTATGATTAAAATTCTAAAATATGAGTTCCTGACCAATTAATAATTATCGTCAGTGCAGCCAAAATATGTTAAAAGGCCAAAAAAATTAAAAAAGCAATTTTATTAGAGGTTATGTTTACTGCTTATTCGATAACTTTGTATTGAAAAAAGTACAACTACATAGAAAACTTAGCTATTTTTACAAATAAAATTATTAGTGAGCAGCTTCCAAACGTTTTTTACTGCATTTATCCACTTTTCTCGTTTATCACATACCTAACTATGGAAAGTGTGAACTATTCGTAGGAAAGTAATAAAATATTTACACCATTTAACTTATTTTTCTTTGTCTTTAAAGTGTTCAGAAATGCATTTTTAGTTAAATGTTATTTTTCACTTCTATAATAATCTATACTTATAATAAATCTGTAGAGAGGTCAATTCTGTACATGAAATATATTTCCAAAATAACTATCAGCGGGTGATTAGTGATCGATACTGATGCCAAAAATGCAATCAGTAAAAATTTTGTCTGTCTGTCTGTCTGTCTGTCTGTCTGTCTGTCTGTCTGTATGTTCTTTATAGAAACAAAAACCACTCGACGGATTTCAACGAAACTTGGTACAATTGTTCTTCATACTCCTGGGCAGGTTATAGTATACTTTTCATCACGCTACGATCAATAGGAGCAGAGCAGTGAAGGGAAATGTTGGGAAAACAGGAGAACTTACTCCATTTTTTAAGCTTCCGTCGCGTGTGCAGCCTTAATGGTTAAAGCTACACAGAAATCATGTATGACGGAAATGTTCTCCTTAAAATTATATAAAAAATATTCCACGACAGCAAATGTCTATCTTTTATGGTTGACTCACAATAACACGTGTAACTCCCGATAGCTTAGCAGTTCGGACCTTTCTGATTATATTTGTCTACTCTTACGTTAGGTGACTGACTGACTGACATAGTGATCTATCAACGCACAGCCCAAACCACAGGTTATAGTGTACTTTTTATCACGCTACGATCAATAGGAGCAGAGCAGTGAAGGGAAATGTTGGGAAAATGAGTGATTCATGGGAAAGGTTTCAAACTATCAATGTATATATCATCACGCTACAACCCTTAGGAACGGGGCAACGCAGGTGAAACCACGGGCGAAGAACTAGGGAACAAAGTAACTATTCCACGCGGACGAAGTCGCTGACAAAAGCTAGTAATAATAATATAAGCCTTTATTCCGACACAAAGTACATTACACTATAAATGTGATTAATTTATAACGTGAAGTATCAATGTCAAGTATTGATTGCGTAAAAGGTTCGGAATTACTCTCCCAGGTGGCATAGCGTTCGTCGTGCACTTTCCATAAACGGCTACGAAATTCACTCAACATTTTCAACCACTCTGAACATCTGTCTTTTCTAGTCTATGGTCAATGATCAACATCATCTATCGAGCACTTACCGACCGGATACAAAACACTGATGCGATGCTCAATTAGTACACAGATCATATCATTTACCTAGTCCAATTAATTAAACTTTCTAGGATACTAATATTATAATATCATGTTGTCGGATTTTTTTTTTCAGTCCGACAAAGAGCTGTCTCCACAATCATTTCAAAATGAATTTAAAGTTAATTTTTGTCAGTTTCCTTTATATTTTTTATCACTGCTCTGAAAATTGCAATACTGAAACCGTAAGTTATGACAGATCCTACTGTAAGCGTTTTACAATTATTATACTATAGCATGACTGCTATGCTAAAGCTCCTAGGTTCGATTCCCAGGTCGAACAAAGTGGTTTTTTATTGTTCTTGAGAGTTTACGCTTGACTAGCAGTTCGTCTGATGTTACGCGACACTGCGATCTACGATGGAGCGCGCTTGCCTAGAAGAAACCGATTCACTCGTGATTTAAAGACATCCAGATTATATCTATCGGGGAAGATCGACTCGGAAAGCGCATTCCACATTTCAGCCGTACGCATGATAAAAGTGGATAATGGGTTTTTCTATAAAATTCTCAGCAGCAGTTAATGGCTATAGGCACGCCCCCTATTATATGGGACCTAAAATATCCTCGAACTGTGTGTGTACATTAGTAAGCGTCTGCTTAACCCTTTAGGGTATACTTACAGGCGTGATGGTATGTTATGTGTACGATTGTATTTGTCTTTACAGATTACGTATATAAGTACGGAGCATCCAGTAATTTATTGGTACAACCCATTGTATGCTAAAAATGTTAGGATGACCAGTCGACGCATCAGCCGTCAGGATCCTAGGTACTATGTGGATGTATACTTAGAAACCCTCACCCCATGGAATAATCAGATCGTGGTGAGTAAGAAAGCTTTAGGCCAATGCGCTACTTAATGCACAAGACCTATCCTACCACGGGTTGGTTGTATTACATAAGTTGATAAAAAACGCTATGAAATAGCTTTACCGCGGCAGTCCCCGAGTGCCACACGTCATTTTTTTTTTCAAAGTTAATTTACATTTAATTATAATATACAATGTGGGGAGGACAATATGATCATAAATGAAACTTCGTATAAGTCATGATATTCCCAACCGTCACACAAAAAATCAAATGAATATATCCAGTAGTTTAGCCACAGGACATTATTTTTCATTTTAAGTATTTTCTACATGATGTATTGTAAACAGGAGAGCACGCGACAGGTTAACGACACACGTTTCCAGCTCGCTACTTTAAAAACCTACGCCTTTTCTTTCAAATTTAAAGTTTGAAGTCGCCGCGCGAGTGTTATCGTATCTTTGTTGTTGTGTTGTGCGAAATTTGACGCTTTGTTTTAATAGTGACATTAATAATAATAAGAATAATGGCGCCAAACATTACGTCGCTGCGTCGGCCACAGCTTTATCATGAATGAAACCAAGCTGCGTTGCCATTCTTATCGCAGGTCAGTGTACCAATTTTATAAATGGTGTTTTATTTTGTTTGTAGTTTTTAGCTATTTAGTTTGTTGGAAAAAAAATTTTTTTAATTTCGATGTTCGGATTTATTTGATAGTTTACAAATGTTTCTATAATCCAGTATTGCCAGTGTTTTCATTTAAAGTCATATTGTCATCTCCACATTGTATATGTACCATTTTGCTCAACGACTTTTTGCCATCTTGTGGGTAGTGACATAATCCCATTGTTGTAGAAATTTTGGGACTTCTGATCTAAAAAACGTGACAAGTAGTTTTGGCAGTCCTCTCTTGATGTTAACCTGACACTACCTAAAGAATTCTGAAGAGATCGAAACCGGTGGAAATCTGAAGGTGCAAGGTCAAGGCTATATGGCGGATGCATTAACACCTCCCAGCCAAACTCTCTTAATTTTTGCTGAGTGGCCAAAGATGTGTGTGGTCTAGCGTTATCGTGATGAAAGACCACACCCTTTCTATTGATCAAATCCGGCCGCTTTCTTCCAATTTCTTGTTTTAATCTCATCAGTTGTTGGCAGTAAAGTTCCGAAAGCTCATAATGAACAATGCCCTTCCAATCCCACCATACACACAGCATCACCTTATTGCGAGTTAACCCGGGTTTTGCCACAGTCTGTGAAGCCTGGCCGACCACGACCTTTTTCGCACGTTCTTGTCGTACGTGATCCACTTTTCATCACCAGTTATCAATCTCTTTAAAAACGGTTCAGTTTCATTACGTCTCAATAAAGAATCGCAAATGAGTACACGGTTCATTAGTTTTCTTTCAGTGAGCTCGTGTGGCAACCAAATATCGAGCTTTTATGTAAACCCAGCTTTTTTCAAATGGGTCAAAACTGTTTTGTGGTCAATCCCCAGTTCTTCAGCTACATCGTAACTACAGATACGCCGATCTTGCTCCACTTTTTCAAAAATTGAGTCAATTTTATCTGTAACAGGGCGACCAGAGCGAGGTGCATCTTTAACATCAAAATTCCCGGATTGAAAACGCATAAACCAACTTTGTGCTACTCTTGCTGACACTGCATTAGGTCCATATACGTCACAAATTTTTTTCGCGGCTTGCGTTGCATTTTTCCCCTTTTTGTAATAAAACTTTAAAATGTATCGAATTTCTTCATTAGATTCACTCATTTTGACAGAAAGAAAAACAAATAAAAAATAGCGGGAAACAAATTTTTACTAATTTGTTTCTTTTTTAAAATGTAACTTTTTTAAAGTTATCAAAATCAGCCGGATAAAAATAGTACAGCCAAAGATTTTTTATTAAAAGTATTTACATACTAAATGCGAAAAGACTTATTCCCCAACCTAATATATTACCATCTCTTTCTTTACGCTCATAGGGTTAAAGTTTTGGAATGAAGGTTTGGAACTCCTGTTTTGATTTGATTATCAACAATTTTTTTTTATAGAATAGGGAGGCAAACGAGCAAGGGAGTCACCGGATGGTAAGTGATCACCGCTGCCCATTGACACCCACAACACCAGACGGGTTGCAAGTGCGTTGCCGGCTTTTGAGAAAAGAATAGGCTCGCTTCTTGCAGGTTGCCATGTCGTAGCGAATCGGAAATACCTGCGTTGGTAATTGATTCCACAGGGTAGTTGTGCGCGGTAAAAAGTTTCTTTCGCACGGTGGTGGACACTCATTCATCAATGTGGTAAGGATGAAATTTCCACTTCTGGCGAGTGGATCTGTGACGGAACGTAGCAGGAGGTACAAGTTCGAACAATTCCTCAGAACACTCCCCGTGATAAATGCGATAAAAGACACATAGAGATGCCACGTCTCTCCGCAGGGCAAGAGGATCAAGCCGTTCAGTTAGACCACCGTCACCGACGATTCGAGCTGCGGGACGTTGAATGCGATCAAAAGGAAGAAGCTGATACTGTGGGGCCCCGGTCCAGATATAGCAGCAGTATTCCATATGCGGTATTTGCGCCTTATATAATTGGAGGCGATGCGCCGACGTAAAGTACCGTCTAGCTCTGTTGAGGACACCCATCTTTTTGGAGGCCAACTTAACTTAATCCCAATACTCGGCTTAATATCAAGTGGAGTGTTTTGAAACTGAGGAGGCACGACTATGGGGGCTTTTTTGCCCAAAACGCGCAGACCTTTGTCTTTTGGGGGTTAAAGTTCACCAAATTGAGATGACCCGAATTCGAGACTTGGTCTAAGGTAATCTCAATTTCAGACACAAGTTTGCCTCGATACTCAAGGACGTGTGCCTGAGAAATGTTGGAGCGGCCAATGTAAGAGGCATCCAGCGTACTGTCATCTGCATAGCAGTGAATGTTATCGGGATATAACATATCATTGATATGCAGAAGAAACTGGGTTAGGGAAAGCACACAGCCTTGTGGAACACGGTGTTCACGGGCTTCGAGTTGGAGCATGAACCGTCGACAACGACCTTAATGCTGCGCTCCGTGAGGAAGCTAGCAACCCAGTTGCAGAGTTTCTCAGGTAGCTCATAGGAAGGAAGCTTCGAAGGATTTTAAAATGTCCAGACTGATCGCTATGGCCTCCCCTTTGCTCTCAATCGCTAACTCCCAATGATGGGTCAGGTAGGCGAGAAGATCACCAACTGATCGACCCTGGTGAAACCCGTATTGGCGGTCACTAATTGGCTGGTGTTCCTCTAGATACTGTAAATGTTGGCGATTAATAATGGATTCCATTATTTTTGGGAGCAAGGAGGTGATAGCAATGGGCCGGTAGTTACCCGGATCAGAGCGATCGCCTTTTTTAGGGTTAGGGGTACACTAAGGCTGTCTTGCAAGAATGTGGGACTACGCCTGCATCGTAGGAGAATCGGAAAAGACGCTTTAATATTGGAGCCAACTCTGAAGCATATGTTTTTAGCACATTAGGAGGGATGGCGTCGGGCCCACTGGACTTGTGAATGTTCAGTGAGAGAAGCTCTTTTCGGACAGCTCTTTAAGTGAACTGAATGTCCATCAAAGTGTTGTCACACCATGGAATGGTCGGTGGTGATTTCTCCCCGTCGTCCAAAGTAGAATTGGATGCAAAAAGAGAAGAGAAGCCAGAAGGTCGGCCTTCTCCTTTGCATCGTGAGCTAAATCATCATCCTCCCTGCGCCAGTTTCTTTTTTTTGTAACAAAAGTGAGACGTGTCATTTTTTGTAGATTTTTTGACCCGCTAAATCTATATCGGGCATAATTTGAAAATGAAATTTTTTTATGGCACTTATTGATGGAATAAAAATGTTGTTTTTTAGTGGTTTATTACCATTAGCACTATAGAATCTAATTGAACCAATTTTCTAAAATGGGTGTAATACTCAATTGCAAAATATTCTGTGACGTCACGCTATGGGAAAGAGATCCCCACTCTAATGTGACGAAGTGTGACGGGAGGAAGGGAAAGGGAGAAGAAAATATGAAATTGGTGTGACGTAATTTATGGATGGTCAAAACACTATATTTTATACTATAATGACGTCACATTATGTTTCAGTTGGACTTCTATTTCTACCAGTTCCTGACAAACAGATATCGTCCCAGCTTTGTAGAGATGCATTTCAAATTTTGCGATTTGTTGGAAAAGGACCTATTCTTTGGGTGGGCGATAAAACGTGGGTTAGGTAACAGGTCGTGCCCTATTCTACCAGTAAGTACTTACCTTAAGAGTCCGGGGGACCGAATTTCCCATACAAAATAAACTTTATTTTTAACACAATTTAATCAAAATGTGTTATTAATCGGCTTCAGACGCCAGAAAGAGAAACAAGTCATTAGAAAGAATTTAGGTTATAATAAAAAAAGACAAAACAAAAAAAAAACAGAGTATAAAGTAAAAATGGATTTGACTACGTTTCTTTAATGTGTAGGGAGGCTGAAATTCTTGTTTTGAATTTTGCTTTAGAGTGACTAAAGACATCAGCTTCGGGTACGGACTTATAAAATGAATTTAGGTTGTTACACATCTTAATGAATGGTGAGTTGAAACCTGTTTGTAGACGTGGTAGGGCCCTGTAGCACTGTTTTGTAGGATAGCGTGGAATTTTGGGTGGAACTTTTAATAAAACTCGCAATACTCGAAACGAACTCACTACAGTCTATACGGCCGTTCACGCTTGTAAAGGAACAAGGCTATGCATAGTTCTCCGTTGGCATAATGTGGTCATCTTAAAGAAAGACGCTCAGACGCTGTTGATAGGGACACCTATGGGAATATAGGAAACATTAAAAATATAATAAAAATTTGGTATTCATGTTAGTATAAAATGCACATTGTTGTGCCCAAATTACTGCAATTTCCCTAAATCTAACAAGTTTTAAAATGTAAAAAGCCATCATTAGCCTTAGTACCTATATGCTTAGTATGTTTGGCACCCAGTGCCGATTGCCCCTATAGGTATGCCATTTCAGTTTCCTGATTTTATTCAGGGTTTTTTTTACTTATGATCTGGAAAGGATTGCATTATATACGTAAGTAGAATTAGATCTTGATACCTTCACGGATCGGACAGGGTATGTTAGAACACATTGTTTGTCATGTTATAACTCCATATCTTAAAAGCCTAATGCCAACACTGCCAAGTCAAAGGTCTCGAGTTCGAATCCAAGGCACGCTACTCTGGCCTTTCGAGTCATGTGCGTATCAATAGTTAATTATAACGCGCTTGAATGGTGAAGGAAAACATCGTGAGGAAACCTCCATGCCTGAGAGATTTTCTCGACGGTGCGGCGTAAGAAGTCTGCCAACCCGCATTAGTGAGATGCCAATTCTGAGAGGAGACCCGTGCCTAGCAGTAGCACAGTATAATGGATCTATTGTGTTTTTTTTAAATACGTTGGTCACTAGGATTTTCTCCTGTCACGTGGGTGTGTTTACAAACACAAATTCTCACATACACAAACGGCCAGACCCGGACCAACTATCTATAGAACATACAAATATTTGCTCCGTGTGGGGATCGAACCCAAAATGTGTAGCGCAGAAGCCGATCGCTCAGGTGCTACACCAAAAATGTCGTAGCGGTTGTTATGTTATTAGTAACATAAAGAAATTCAAACTGCTTAATTGTTAATTCTAATGTAATTGTGTTTTAGGGAAAACAAGATATGAGAAACATGTACATCCCGTATGTACCAAAGAGCTTCCCGTTTGTAAAGGGCCGTATTATCTGCAATATATCACATGTGCACGGGGGTGTGACCGATATCGTAGGCTCTGGCAGCATCGACATGGAAGTAAAAGTCGGCAAAATTATCAACAATGGTAAAAATAGTAAACTTTGATGTACCTAATAAAATAAAACGTTGAAATGACAAACCCGCTGTTTAATTTTATCTGATACGCACTGTTGTGTGGCTTTTTCTGGCTAGGACACCATCACCGATTTGAACTCTGATTGAACAGAGAATTAATCGCTAATTAGTCGTGAAATATGGGAATTATTAAGTTGTTTTAGTGAAGGCGGAGAATACACCACCATCCATGGTATCTAACCAGAAGACGCAGGTTCGAAACCGGACTACGGTCGAATTTTTCCTTCAATATAATATGGGATTATAATATATGACGCCACACTTTCTGTGTTTGCCAGTGTCAAGTATACAGAATAATCCCCAGTAAAACAGTGGAAACTTCACTAAGGCTTCGATGGAGTTTAGGAGTGAACACAAAAGTCACGTTTATCAATTTTTAATCTTCTTCTTTTATATAGGTCTTCCCTGATAGATATAATCTGGGTGTCTTTAAATCACGAGTGAATCGGTTTCTTCTAGGCAAGCGCGCTCCATCGTAGATCGCAGTATCGCTTAACATCAGGCAAACTAGCGGTCAAGCGTAAGCCTATCATCAATAATAAAAAAAATTGCCTACACTCGCACACGTTCACGAACACTTAATAGTTAACTATCCACTATAATTACACATTAAACTTCGGAGAAACACAAGTTTTGGAAAATAATATAAAACCGACAAAGTGCACTTTACATTTTCCCGCCTAAACTCTTTGTACACTTATATATGTCAAAGGGATCTCCATAGTAAGGTATCTTATTTATTACAATACTCTTTGGTAAGCATTGCCACAGTAACCATCTCCATGGTAACCATCTCCATAGTAAATTTGCTAAGAAATAACAAAACAGCACACGTCAATATTCGTACGAATCTATAACTAAGAAAAAAAAATACAGCCAATTTTGCTCGCTAATAATGTAGCATTCTATTGATGCAAGAATTTTTATACTCGATTATGTGGTTTAAGTGTGTAAGTGTAACGAACAAACTCACTTGCGCATTTATAATATAAGTTAGGAAGTTAGGATTATCGGTAGATATCTTCCCCGATATATATAATCTGAGTGTCTTTAAAACATGAGTGAATCGGTTTCTTTTAGGCAAGTGCGTTCAATCGTGGATCGCAGTGTCTCTTAACATGAAGCGGTCAAGCGTAATTAGGAATAAAAAATCCTCGTTAGGCTAGTGGTCGTAAGCGCATCTGCTATGCTAGAGGCCCTGGGTTCCATTCGTAGGTCGAGCAGTGTTGCTGTGACAAATGTCGCGAATTCCATATTACTACTATTGGGCAAGGAATGAGTAGTACGGTTTTTAGTCGGTACGAGTCCGACAATTATACCCTGCCAACAAACCAAAGATCATAAAAATCAGTCCAGCGGTTCTCGAGTTATAAGTGTTGTAACAAACCCGACTTTGTTTTATAGGTGTGTGTGTATTAAATAGATTGATGTCAAAATAAATAAATGAAAACAAACAAAAAAGCATGTACATACATAGAAAATAAAACGATTTCATTTGTCAAGCAAATCACTCGTACGATAAATACTGGGACAAAATTATATTTACCTATAAAAATCGTTCTGATATATCTATAACTATTCAAAACCGAATACAAATGCAATTGTAGGTAATTATCTTTCATCACATCTCTATTAGACATAGATAAGATAAATGTTATAGCTGCAACTACATATTTTATTCGTGATTTAATTATAATAATCAATTCTGCATTGCATTTTGCTCTCATTCCAGTTTGAAATCTGATTTAACCTGACACGACGCAGGTACAGTGCGGTCGAAGTAACTGCGCGACTAGAAGTAATTATTTGACGTGCGCTGCCATTTTGTTATCTGTTAGAAAATTTAGGTTACTCTAAAGATCTCTTTGACACTTAACATTCAATTTTTTTATGGATTAAGTCGACAAAGATAAGATAAGATAAGATATTCTTTATTTGTATAAACATGGTGTACATACATTGCATGCAAGATATTAAATGGAAATTATAAAATGTTCTTTCATGTTTAGCCGTTGGGCGCGGCGTACAAATTGGTAACGACTAAATACAACAAAATTATTTCAAAAATTTTCCTCTATAAGAAATCCAATATATTATAATATTCTTTTCCAGTTAATAGAACCTTTAATCGTTTTTTAAGATCGTTGATACTTAATGTTCTCTATGATTTAGGTAACTTATTAAAGAATGCAAAAGATACTTTTACGCATAAGAGTTGTTTTAGCATCGTGTAGACAGAGTTTAGAATTATCACGTCTATTTCTATGGATAACATCAGATAAGCGCGGAAATAAATTTAAATTTGTTTTAATGAAAATTAACAAACAATAACAAACTAACTATCTTTTTTTTATTCTTGCAAGGCGTACGCTTGACGGCCAGTTTCTGAGATCTACGATGGAACGCGCTTGCCTAGAAGAAATCGACTGGCGATTCTGTATTTATTTATTTTGAGTTACAGCACTATTGCTGCATGAGGTAATTCAAATGTACAGAAGTTTAAGAATAAATAAATGAATAAATTAAATAACTGCCTCATATTATTAGCTAATGGTCTAAGTGCGACTGCTACGCTAGAGGTCCTGGATTCGAGTGGGTGTTTATTAAGTACGCCTCTGCCTAACTCTTCGGGGATTAGGTACAGGCGTGATGGTATGTTATTATGTTATGTTTATTACTAATGAAACGTAGCATCCTTACGCTCTAAATGATATCTAATCCTGGCAATTATAACGTGAAGTATCAATATCAAGTATTAATTGCGTAAAAGATAAGGATTTCCTCCACTAGGTGGCAGAGCGTTCATCGTGCACGTTCCACACACAGCTACGAAAGTTACTCAACATTTTCGACCACTCTGAAAAATCTATTTTTCTTTAGTCTACGGTCAATGATCAACATCATCTATCGAGCAGTTACCGACCGGATACAAAACACAGAAGCGATGCCCGATTAGTACACAGATCATATCATTCACCTCGTCCAATTAATTAAACTTTATACGATACCAATATTATAATATCATGTTGTCGGATTTTTTTTCTCAGTCCGACAAAGAGCATTCCCCACAATCATTTCAAAATGAATTTAAAGTTATTTTTTGTCAGTTTCCTTTATATTTTTTATCGCTGGTCTGAAAACTGCAATTCTGAAACCGTAAGTTATGACAGATCCTAGTGGAAGCGTTTTACAATTATTTACTACAGCACGACTGCTACGCTAAAGCTCCTGGGTTCGATTCCCAGGTCGAACAAAGTGTTTTTTTTACAGTTGACCACCAGTTCGCCTGATGTTAAGCGACACTGCGATCTATGATTGAGCTCGCTTGCAAGAAGAAACCGATCCACTCGTGATTTAAAGACGTCTAGATTATATCTATCGGGGAAAACCGACTCGGGAAGCGCATTTCACATTTCAGCGGTACGCATGATAAAAGTGAACTTAAACCGTTTGATAATGGGTTTTTCCATAAAATTCTCAGCAGCAGTAAGCAGGCTCGCCTCCTGTTACATAGGATATAGAAATATAATCGAACTGTGGGTGCACATTAGTAAGCATCTGCTTAACCCCGTAAGCTATACTTACAGGCGTGATGGTATGTTATGTGTACGATTGTATTTGTCTTTACAGATTACTTATATAAGTACGGAGCATCCAGTAATTTATTGGTACAACCCATTGTATGCTAAAAATGTTAGGATGACCAGTCGACGCATCAGCCGTCAGGACCCTAGGTACTATGTGGATATATACTTAGAAACCCTCACCCCATGGAATAATCAGATCGTGGTGAGTAAGAAAGCTTATGGTCAGCACCCCACTTAATACACAACCTAGCTTTCCACGGGAGGGGGACATTTTGCGACAAGGGGTATAAGGGTTAATACGCAAAATGTTTCTATATGCTAGGGTTAAAGTGATTAAAGAAATGAATCTGCATATTTGGAACTTGCAGTTTTGATTTGATTGTCAATAACATTTTCTTTTATTGCAACAAGTGTAAAACATAACATAATCTACCCATTATACTGTCCCACTGCTGGGCACGGGTCTCCTCTCAGAATGAGAGGGATTAGGCTATAGTCCAGCAGTGAAGCAGTGATAGCCTATTGGTATGACCGTTGGACTGCCAAGTCAAAGGTCGAGTTCGAACCCAAGGCACGCCTCTAACTTTTCGAAGTCATGTGCGTATTAAATAGTTCATTATTACGCGCTTAAACGGTGAAGGAAAACATCGTGAGGAAACCTGCATGCCTGAGAGATTTGCTCGATAGCGTGTGAAGTCTGCGACCCCGCACTAGGCCAGCGTGGTGCCTATAGCAACAAGTGTGAGACACATCCATTTCTTGTACTTAGATTTTTTTTCCGCTTATTCTATTCTGATATCCGGCAACATAAATCTGTATATTAAATATAGGCAACATCGAAGCACCGTAGCTAAAAATTAATATCTAGAGAAAAAAAATTGTAGTGAATCAAACGAAAATGGATTTGGAAAGTGAAGAAAAAGGATGCTTTAGTTAGAAATGTTTGTGTTTTTAGGACTTTGATTGGTATCTATGGTATATCTCCAAATTCTGACGACCTAGACCAATTCTGTTACCGGATTTAGATTAAGCGTCAAAAAATATTCCAAAAAATGATGTCTCACCCATGTTGCTGAAATTTGTAGACTATAATTTTCAGATGTAAAATAGGGTAGGTATTTCACTCTAGGTTTAGTATAAGAAAAAATCTAAAAATATATTATTGTAGGTAAAAAGCATTCGGAAAATGTTAGTTTTAGTTAATAAAATACAAAAAAATATATATATTAAATTTCAATTCAAAGTTTTCAGTGGGCTGTGTAAAATAAACTAAAAAGTAAACTAAAAAAACTTGAGAGGTGTCAAGGGAGACCCGGATGGAACGAAGTTCCTCAGACCTCATTAAGTCAGCTTTGTTTGGGGATGAACTCAAATCGCAAGAAGTAAAACCAAATCGACCGTTGAACTAATGGTTTATTGGAACTTGACCTTCTTTTACAGTTTTAGTTCATTTTAACTCAATATATAAATTTTGTACTGCGGGGGTCATTGAACGGCGGAGAATCTTAACACCGCCGTTCAGATTATGACGTCAACAGCACAGTGCCATCTATTAGACAAAATGCGTACTAAAAAAAGTGTCGTGACAACTTTTCGTAAGAATTTTTTCCGTCTAACCCCCTGTCACAACGCGCGATAAGGAACTTTCGTTCCAAAAAACTGTCAACTGATCAGCGAAAATAGGCTTTGTTTTTTATTATTTTCATTATAATTATGCATTCAGCAACAGCACACCAACGATAAGTAGAATAATAACTCATTTTTAAATTATAACCAATTATCTTTACACAGCCTTCTGACGTCATAAACACCAGTGGGTCCAGCGTTTTCGTCAAATTAAGCGCGCATTTTTGTGGCACTTAACGGTGGAATACAAAATGTTGATTTTTTAGTGGTTTATTAGCACTATAGTATCTAATTGAGACAATTTTCAAAAATGGGTGCAATACTCTATTGCGAAATATTATGCGGCGTCACACTACGGGGGAGAGACCCCCTCTCAAATGTGACAAAGTGTGACAAGAACGGGGCGAAGGGAGAAAAAATTATGAAATTGGTGTAACATAATTTATGGATGGCCCAAATACTATTTACACTATAATGACGTCACATAATTATGTTTCAGATAGACTTCTATTTCTACCAGTTCCTGACAAACAGATATCGTCCAAGCTTTGTAGAGATGCATTTCAAATTTTGCGACTTGTTGGAAAAGGACCTATTTCTTGGGTGGGCGGTAAAACGTGGGTTAGGTAACAGGTCGTGCCCTATTCTACCAGTAAGTAGACCTTAAGACCTGCCAGCTATCGATTGACTAATTCCAAAGTTGATCGCTCAGGCGCTACACCTAACGTGTCGTAGTGATTCTTATGTTATTAGTAACAAAGAAATTCAAACTGCGTAATTGTTAATTCTTATGTAATTGTGTTTTAGGGAAAACAAGATATGAGAAACATGTACATCCCGTATGTACCAAAGAGCTTCCCGTTTGTAAAGGGCCGTATTATCTGCAATATATCACATGTGCACGGGGGTGTGACCGATATCGTAGGCTCTGGAAGCATCGACATGGAAGTAAAAGTCGGCAAAATTATCAACAATGGTAGAAATAGTAAACTTTGATGTACCTAATAAAATAAAACGTTGAAATGACAAACCCGCTCTTTGTTTAATTTTATCTGATACGCACTGTTGTGTGGCTTTTTCTGGATAGGACACCATCACCGATTTGAACTCTGATTGAACAGATAATTAATCACTAATTAGTCGTGAAATATGGGAATTATAAAGTTGTTTTAGTAAAGGATAGGATCTACCCAGAAGACGCAGGTTCAAATCCTGCCTACGGTCAAATGCTTCCTTCACTAAAATCCTTAATTATTATAAACGTAAAAGTTTGGGAGTATGGATATGTGGATGTATGGATGTTTGTTACTCTTTCACGCCAGAAGGGCTGAACAGATCTGGATGAAATTTGGCACAGAGATAGATTATAGTCTGGAATAACACATAGGCTTATACTTTTTATCCAGATCGGACCCAAATCTGAAGTCCACGCAAACAAAGTCGGGGGCAGAAGCTAGGATACCTGCAGAAGGATGATAGGGTCATCGGAGTACGTCAGAGCGTGCCGCGGACGGTGGACTCTGCTGATTTGGGAGGGTTTGTAGTCGGCGCTACTGACTACCAGGAGACATAGGTGTGTCATTAGAAAACTATTTATATGCACTACAATTGTTTAAATGACGTCTTGTTTCTAATCGCTATACATATCTATCCATCCATATAAAAGCTATACTTATATGGTTAGCGAAGTTAAATTATATGGCTTGATGTGTATTTGTATGAACATAATTTTTTTTTCTGCATCGTTGCGTCGACTTATGAGCCGGATGCTAAACACGATTTAATATTTTTAACGATCCAATTAGTTGCACTAAAATCAGCGCTTGGCAATAGGCTCGCCCCCTACTATATGGGACCTAAACATACCGGCGAACTGTGGGTGTACATTAGTACGCCTCTGCCTAACCCTTCGGGGAATACAGCCAGTTAAAATCAGCGTTGAATAAAGCCAAAATCTGAAGTCTAATTTCGGTAATAAAATGTTTAAAATATAATTTCAATCCAATTATTGTCAAAATTCAATGGTTTTTTGGTGGATCAATTTTGTAATTTTATTGCAATAATTATAATAAATTGACCACGTTATACGTTGATGGATAATTGAGGAGTCCATCATTTATGATAAATACCTATTTATCATAAATGCCGAACCTTTTGAGACTAGATTTGTACTATACGTACGAGTACTTTGACCATTTTAAACTGGCATTCAGACTGCAAGTGGTCTATATCAGAGTTTAATATGAATTTAAATTTATTTTTTCTTCCTTTATTTTATATTTTGTATCACGGAATTGGAAGGAGCAATTCTGAAACCGTAAGTTACGATAAAGATAGTAGATACGTATAAATAAACAAACAACTCTATCCTGTTTATAATATTAGTTTCGAACTAGGTACCTACTGCAAATATTTGGCAAAAACGAAAGCACCGAGTAAATCGAAGGCTCCAACTTTTTTTTTTTATTTATTTATTTATTAACCAACTTATACTTACAGTTTACACTACACATACAAGTTATCGGTCATATAACGTACGTAGTAACGAAAGAATACATTAATTTTTAATTATTTTGAAATAACTTCTAAAAATGTTGTGCACTTAACATTATTTTTTATGTTTTTAAAGTTGGTTTTACTTTTTACTAGCTTTTGCCAGCGACTTGGTCCGCGTGGAATAGTTACTTTGTTCCCTAGTTTCGTCGCCCGCGGTTTCACCTGCGTTGCCCCGTTCCTAAGGGTTGTAGCGTGATGTTTTATAGCTTTGAAACCTTTCTCATGAATCACTCATTTTCCCAACATTTCCCTTCACTGCTCTGCTCCTATTGATCGTAGCGTAATGAAAAGTATACTATAACCTGCCCAGGAGTATGAAGAACAATTGTACCAAGTTTCGTTGAAATCCGTCGAGTGGTTTTTGTTTCTATAACGAACATACAGACAGACAGACAGACAGACACAGACAGACAGACAGACAGACAGACAAAAATTTTACTGATTGCATTTTTGGCGTCAGTATCGATCACTAATCACCCGCTGATAGTTATTTTGGAAATATATTTCATGTACAGAATTGACCTCTCTACAGATTTATTATAAGTATAGATTAAAAGTTACTATAAGGAAGGTATTGGACAAATGAGACTTGACAACTGGGTGACAGCGCGCGAATACTTTTTTAAAGTTTTCTTTAAAAACTTATTTTTCTGTTTTAGATAACTTTTATAAGTACTGAACATCCCTTCATAGAATGGTACGACACGAAGTATATTAAAAATTTTACTTTATACAGTCGACGGAATAACCGTCAGGACCCGAAGTACTATGTGGAGCTCTATATAAATACATACATCGCACTCGATAACCACATCAAGGTGAGTTAATTAACCATGATTCTATTTTACTGTGACTGAGCGTGGTAGAACAATATTTCTTACGCCCACCAAAAAAGTAACCGTGGAAGAGCCACGCTTCGGCACGAATGGGCCGGCTCGACCGAATTGATACCACGGCCTCACAGACAACCGGCGTCAAACAACGCTTACGTTGAGTTTCGCCGAGTGAGTGAGGATACTGGAGGCCCAATCCCCTTTTAAAAAGCGGATCCCTGGGCGGTGGTAATCGCTTACTATCAGGCAATCCGTCTGCTCGTTTGCCCGTACCCCATAAAAAAAATAAAAATACGGTTTTTAGTTGGTACGACGATTGAGTCGACATAATCTACCGCGTCCCTGGGTGACAGACGATCCATGAGAATTTTCCGTATTACTGAAACAGCTCTACTCCATAAGACCTATTATTTCGAACCGTGTAACAGTTTTGGCCATTTCAAACTACCTGTATTATTGCAGTAATTGAAATAAATTCTCATTAGCCTAGTGGTCCTGAGTGCGACTGGTTCTGGGTTCGATTCCTAGGTCGTGCAAAGTCTTATTGGGTTTTTCAATTAAATTCTCAGTTCCAGCTCGGGGTTTGTGCTCGGTTGTGCATGGGACCTAAACATACAACGAACTGTGGGTGTACAGTATCTATGCCTCTGCTTACCTTTCGAGGAGTTCAGGAACAGGGGTGATGAAATGTTATGTTAATGTTACAAAAAATACATTGACGTCACGGATGTTTCAGTTGGACTTCTACTTCTACCAGTTCCTGACCAACAGATATCGTCCAAGCTTCGTAGAGATGCATTTGAGAGTGTGCGATATGGTGAAAACCGACTTCTTTGGCACTACTATTAGAAAGGAGCTTGGAAACCGAACCTGTCCTTTTCCTCCGGTAACTCATCATCTCCCTAGCTTTTCATCATTAGGTTACGCAGAGGTGTACTTAATGACCTTCCAAAAGATATAAGTTTTGGTTGGAGAAAAAATCGATCTCGAGATTGGTCGCCTCTAGACATTTTTTTTTCTCTATTGGAAGGCAAGTGATCGTGGTCTCTCGAATTAAGTATGTTATGTATTATCCTGCACATCGAGCTACATGAGTCTCACATTATAAATACTTAACAAAATTGTAAACAACCACAATGTCATGATTTTTATTTAAAAGAGTATTTATGGAGTTTCTTGCCGGTTCTTCTCCATAAGACCCACTATTTGGAACCGTGCACCTAGTTTGACAATTCAAAAGTACCTGTACCATTGGTTTATCTATACTTATAATAAATCTGTAGAGAGGTCAATTCTGTACATGAAATATATTTCCAAAATAACTATCAGCGGGTGATTAGTGATCGATACTGGCGCCAAAATGCAATCAGTAAAATTGTTGTCTGTCTGTATATTCGTTATAGAAACAAAAACCACTCGACGGATTTCAACGAAACTTGGTACAATTGTTCTTCATACTCCTGGGCAGGTTATAGTATACTTTTCATCACGCTACGATCAATAGGAGCAGAGCAGTGAAGGGAAATGTTGGGAAAATGAGTCATTAATGAGAAAGCTATAAAACATCACGCTACAACCCTTAGGAACGGGGCAACGCAGGTGAAACCGCGGGCGAAGAACTAGGGAACAAAGTAACTATTCCACGCGGACGAAGTCGCTGGCAAAAGCTAGTTTGAAATAAAAGATTTGACTTTGTACTGATGAACTAGCTTTTCTAGGCCTAATGTCCACCTATCCTGTTATTGCAATATTGTACCAGTGAAGAATGTAACACGATTCATTTTAAAATGATTTTTTAAACCTGTAAAATATTTATGTACTTAATATTGCCGCTTAATATTGCCATTCTATCGTAGATACATTTATAAATGCCTGTATCCAATATATCTTTTTGTATTTTTTTTATATGAAATGAAATGATATTTATTTCTACAAGTAGATCTTTAGAGATACATTTACAAGTCAATGGTTTGGTTTTTTTATAGCTAGATGTCTTCGGCATTTCTTAACTGACGACCTCTGAGAAGATACACCGAAACAAACTCAGAGAAGTCTTTTTTAAAGTCCAGACATGGAAGAACACATATATATGTTGCACTACCGATGTGAACCCACTCGTAACACTAGCTTAGCACGAGGGGTTAACAAGAATATTAGTAATGCGCGAAACACATTGCTAGTAAGCTTTTAAATAAAATGTGAGTGGCACGATGTAGAGTAATGTCTGAAATGGACTTTTGAAGAAAGAATCATATCGAGCAGCTTTGAGTAGACCAGTCTCAACTGACGGCACGCATGCATCAATTTGCATTTGCCGTGCTAAGATTATAAAGTAAAAAAAAAATTAGATATATGTAGTTTTTTTCCCTTTTAAATTTTGTCAGCAAAAAATTGTTTTATGTAATTTCAGGGCGAATATCATCTGAAGAACTTGTACATACCGTATGTTCCAAAGGGGTTCCCTTTCGCAAAGGGTCGTATCTACGGCAATGCTACACTTGATCGTAATGGTGTAAGCCAGCTTTTAGGCTACGGTAAAATAGATATGGAAATAAAAGTAGCCAAAATTAATCATGTGAAGTAAAATGAGTATTTAAGATGAAACTAAATTGTTTGTTTTATTTTTACTCTGTTGCTAGACCTGACTCCAGGTTGGATTGGAGCCTACTGGAGGGACCGCACGGCTAGTGATTTTGAGGTATCGAATCATACCTAATATAGTCCGAGTAATTTGCTTGACTAATAGATTCGTTATGTAATTTTTGGCACTGACACTTTTTTAACCCCCCCACGCAAAAAGAGGGGTGTTATGAGTTTAACGTGTGTATCTGTGTCAAATCAAAGCAAATTCTTTATTCATAGGTATGGTACAGATGGTAGGTATGGATCTGTACATAATACAGATGTTATTGAAAGGTTTGCGTTCGGCTATGTCCCGCCCTTTGAGCATACAATTATTACAATTAAACAGTTCGGGAAATCGTTATATTTTAATTTGCGGAACATTCTACTGGATCTGCCACCAGGGGAAACGGCAGGGTACGTCGGACTCGTGACGACTAAAAACCGCAATTACCTTTCCTTGCTCAATAGTCACAGCCAGGGGATTCGACAACTTCACCCAGGACCTCCAGCATAGCAGTCGCTCTTACGACTACTAAACTAATGAGGCAGGCAGGCCTTCAGGTATTTAAGAGTTATTATACAAGTAAAACTTTTAGTTATAAAAAGGTGATAAAATTATTGGAAACCGTGCCTCTAAAACTGAGGGAAAACCTATGATTTAGGAATCAGTGTTCAGTAGAACACTGATTCCTAACATTCACAACATTCCTTCAGAACAGTAGTTCTGATTACAAAGTTTACAATACAATTGTACTTATTTCAAAGAATCCCTTTAATCCAATAGTACAATACAGTACCTACTGATTTCAAATAATCCTTATCTGTGTATTTTGTTCATAATCGACTTAATTAACGTTGATTTTGACCTTCGATACACGCTGCACGGTTGGTGACAGATCATTAAATCCTACCACCAAGCGTGCTGGTTTTTAATTCTTCTTTCTAGCGTATAGGTGGGAAGTTTTGAAGTTCTGTATTCTTGCTCGCCCTCCCACTTAGCATTAGCTATGTATAAGTTATAATGTATTGTATTATAGTATTTTTTATAATAAGGGCCTTGAAATAAAATTAGCACTAGTTAGAAATAGAATAACTACTTGCCCAATCGTATCTCATAAGAAAACTCTTATTATGATAATTTCATTTGTCGTCTGTCTGTCAATCAAGACCTTTTTCTCAGGAATGCATAAATACCATTAAATACCTATTTAAGCTCTATAGTTTCTTTCTGTAAAAAATAAAGCTTCTTAATGAATAATACAGCCATTTATGGCTAATAATTAGCCTGTTCAGTGCTTTCATAGTATCAACTGCAGTTATGTTATTGGTGCAAGAGGCAAGTTTGTACGGAAACCTTGGTGTAGGAGTCTGGCTCGCACTTATCTGGTTTTACATCACTTAGATTGTAGATATTGAGTCAATCGTCAAAAGATACTTAAGCACAAGCGGCCGTGGGTTCACTCAGCCCTGGATGTAGGATTTTTCGAACCGGGCTAAAACTTAATACTGCGCCCCCTTCCCTTGGCAATTTTTGTGACCAGGAGAATAAGACCCCTTTAGTAAAATTACCTACTTTGTTACGTATTAGCAAATAAATTATGCGATGTGTTAAAAAATACTGGGCGCTTTAAAATATTATGAATAATTGTGAATCCATTTTTGTTTTAAACATAAATTATTATTTTATGATTTTGGAGCCCCCTGAAACTGCTGCCCGAGGCAGGTGCAGAATTAATGAAAAGAACACCCAAAATATTACGATTATTTTATTCTAATTTGTTAGCACATCATTATATCTACGTATAAGGGTTACGGTAGGCACGGAATGATGACTGCTGAGGTCGCGGAGGAATGAAACCTCGTTCCCGTAACCCCAGTAAAAAGTGGTGAGGCGAAACAGCCGTGTGATTTTAGTCGGTAGATCACCCACTCTGGGTGGAGTCCGACCGTCGCTCCGTCGCCGTCCCTGGGCAGCGGAAGTCCATTTCTACAGGCAACAAAAAAAAAAAGGTACGGACTGATGACATACCCATCAAAGATATAAACTGTGTATGTAATCAAATAAAAGTTATGACAAACTCGCTCTTTGTTTAATTTTATCTGACACGCAACTGTCGACTCGAGAATATCTGCGCTTTACTGTAAGTAGAGCGCAGACATTACGTGCGTGTAGCGTGACTAGAAGCAAAACAGATGATCGAACTCCAAACAATATTTTCTACGTACCTGGGCTCACGCCTCCATTGATTGCTACGGCAACTGCCATATATCGGACGCTGTTGATTCAGGGAATCTTTACAGAGTTCGGCGAGGCACCGATTACTTCAAGCCAGGAGCAATTACGAGTATAAACTAAGCAACAACAGTTAAGGGCATTCCATAACGGGACTTGGACCTGGGCTTAGGGCGTTGCTGGGGGGAATAGCTAGGCACCAAAAATGGTAGGTTTAATTTAATGGTAGAGCTACGGCATGGAGTTCTTCAATATGGACTGTGAAGTTTTTGAAACTGGTGTTGCAGGCATCCATAGACTACGGTAACTGCTTACCATCAGGCGAGCCGTATGCTTGCTTGCCACCCTAGCGGCGCAGCGGAATGCTGGGCCAATGTAGTTTAATGTTTATCAATTCTTTCCTTTTTTTTCTCTGTTTATTTTACACTTCTCTTTCCGTTTGCTGTCGATTTGATAAGAAGAAGCACAGCGTATCGTTGAAATGTGGAATGCGCTTCCTGAGTGGGCCTTCCCCGATAGATATAATATGGGTGTCTTTACATCACGAGTGAATCGGTTTCTTCTCGGCAAGCGCGCTCCAAAGTAGATCGCAGTGTCGCTTAACATCAGGCGAACTGGCGGTAAAGCGTAAGCCTATTATGAATAAAAAGAAAGAAGTGGTATAAAAAAAGGTAATTTCAAAATCAACGTCCAAGTCTGTCGTCTCATCAATTTAATTTGTACGGAATGTTTTTTGTTCTGATTATCATTTTCTCCGTGGCTGACAGGGATGAATGGAAGAAAAGGACATGCTGCACCGACCCCAAATAAATGGGGTCAAGGGTAGGAAGATGATGGTTACCACTTCCTCTTTTAAAGTGATTCTTAAGCATGTGATTCTTACCCGATTCTCGACTACACACCTAGCTATATATCCAGTATCAATTGACTGCCTCATTAGTTGGTCCCAAGCGCGACTGCTACGCTAGAGGTCCTGAGTTCAATCCACAGGTCGAGCAAAGTGTTATTGACTTTTTCTATAAAATTCTCAGTAGCAGCTCGGAGTCTGGATTTGTGCCCGGTTAATAGGCTCGCCCATACAGTTCGCCGGTATGTTTACGTCCCATGTAATAGGTTATATGGGACGTAAACATACCGGCGAACTGTGGGTGGTACCTACATTAGTACGTCTCTGCCAAACCCTTCGGGGAATGCAGGCGTGATGGTATGTATGTATGATATGTAAATTGACACCTCATTGCATGGAAATCAACATAGAGAGGTCAGTTTATACTGGAAAAGAATAGCTTGACGTAGATGATCTATCTGCATCGTTACATCGACTTATGAGCCGGATGCCAAAAAGAGATATAATATTTTTAATGAGTTGCATTACAATCATGTCGACAAAATAAACCGAAATCAGAAGGCTAATTCCAGTAATGATTTTTTTCGTGTTTTTTTTATTCTTGATCGGCTTACGCTTGACCGCTTAATAGTGGACTTAAAGTGTTTCGTTCGGGTTTTTGGAATGTCCACCAATACTCGATGTCGCTTTTTCATGCTTTTAGTCGTTCGATAATAGAAAGGGCATGGGGGAATAAGATCGTGGAGATGTGATGCACACCCGCTGAAATGCTGAAAAACCGAGAAGCTAGCAACTTTGCAGCGATGTTCCAAACTTTATGTGCTTTACGATAGACTCCGACTATTGGGTGGTAATCAGCCAGTCAAATTAGAGGTCCTACCACCGAGCAAGTCAGGTGTTTCTTCTGTTACGAAATGCTTATCTGAATGGCAGTGAGGAACTGTATTCTAAACCATCCCCACAGAGAGACAAAATGTATTAAAAGTCAACATTAAATGGTTTTTCGGTGGTTCAACTATGTAATCTCATTGCAATATAATAAATTGGTCACGTTATACGTTGTTTGGTAAATTAATAAGACTGTAAAGGCACCCTATTCCGAGAGGTTCTGAAATTCGCACCATATTCCGAGGTATTTAGAATATCAGTGTTTATAAAAGATTTATTAGCTCTTTTTTACTGCAAGATTTCTTACTCAATAATTTCTCTTACCGTGGTTATATGGCCAAAGGGATAGTTCTATTTGTCTGTGTTTTAAAATAATCGGTTCGTTTTGCAATAGCAGCTAGTCCGAACGGACGCTTCATACATTTTGGACCCTGTGCACGCAAGTACCTGGATTTTTTAAATAGTGTTTTTCTCGTTATTATTTTTTTTTAAAGAAAAGCTTACTAGCTATGTGCGTCGCATATTACTAGTATTCTTGTTAACCCCTCGTGCTAAGGTAAATACTTGTGTTACGAGTGGGTTCACGTCGGTAGTGCAATGGGTGGGTTTCGAACCGGCAAACACATGATCGCTAGTCCGACGCCATAGGGCGCCGCTTCTGTATTTTTGTACTGAATGGTTATTGTTTCGGTTGAAATATTATTAGGATTATAAAAAGACTCAAAAGTTAAATGATTTCGATGAATAACGAAATCACTTAATTTTTGAGTCTTTTTATAAATAAACTAGTGGACCCAGCAGACGTTGTCCTGCCCTGAAAATAACCCAAAACTCGATTGCAGCGCCACCTACCGGGTCCAATTGTGAATCTAAACCATTCCCAGATCCCCTTGAACACACACAAAAAATTTCATCAAAATCGGTCCAGTCGTTTGACAGAAGTTCAGTCACATACACACTCACAGAAGAATTATATATATAAAGATGTAGGTGAAAATAAGTAATACAAAAACCGCGGCATTAGGTGCCAAAATTTTTTTCTGGTTCCTTATTCCGATGTATGCCTATTGCAGAATAGCCATTTCATAGAGATGATGTCTTTTTAAAATTTTTTGGGCTGTTTTTGTAGCTGGGTATGCATTTTATACTTTGGATTTGAAAACTTAAATAGTCAATTCCGAGGTTCCCTTTTGCACCGCATTCAATAATTACATCATATCGAATGTTACCAGTTTAGGTATTTTGTAAATTCGTTCAATGAAAAGCCAAAAAACAATATTAAGTTCACATACACACACACACACACAGATACACATTTCGATGAAATGTTTAGCAAGTATTCTTTAAACATGTGAAGATATTGCTTTTAAGCATTAATTCTTGTATGCAAATATCCTTAATTTTTTAATACTCGGAATCATGAAACGTGATAAATTGTTAAAAAACGCTATTCTGATGTGATCAACGATGCGATGTTGACCTTACAGTAAGTCGGAGTCTATGAGTCTATGAGGGACATTATTCCGAGGCATAAATACAGGCTGTTCACAGTTTTACGTAGCCCGATATAAGAAATTTAAATGAAACACTTGTTTCATTTCAATAATGCACACTTTTCTATATTTTAATCGAAAGGATCTTCATGGGCTTTTAATTATAATAATAGATAGTTAAGTATTTACATATTTCAAAAATGTTATAGGTACCTAATAATAATAATTTATCTTTTTTTGCATTTTCCATGCAAAGATTATAAACTAATTTTCGCGGGCAAGCCTTCACTAAAATAATAATTTATGTTTGGGTACATATTATATTATTCACTGTTAGCATAGCAATTCTAAACTAGTTATCTGAGATTGATTATTGATTCAAGAACAATTAAAACCGAAATTAATAAACAGAGTTGATTTTTGAACACTCGGAATTAGGAACCATCGGAATTTGGATTTTTGCATCGGAATAAGGTGCTTAGGACTATTTTCATATTTTATATTTAAATCAAGATTTTAAAATTAAACTTGTCCAGTACAAGAGTGAATTTTTAATTTTTAATGCTCTTTCTAGTTTTTGTGAAAACACCGCAGGATTTAGTGGCATATATTAAGACTAGATTGGAGCTATATTTTGACTATTTTAATGTGTTTCAGGTTGCAAGTCTCGCATAGACCGAGAATTTAAAATGAATTTAAATTTATTCTCTTTCTACAAATTTCTTTTACTTTATATTTTATATCACCGAATCGGAAGAAGCAATTCTGAAACCGTAAGTTACGATAAAAATAATAACTAAGTCATAATCATATCAGCCAAAAGACGTCCACTGCTGGACAAAGGCCTCCACAAACACAAATAAAAATAAGAAGAAAGAAAATAAGAAGAAGCATCACGCTATTGTCTCCGATGCTACCAGCCCACCTGTTCCTCCTTAATTCACAGGGTCGGCAACGCGTGAGTGATACCCCTGGTCTTGCAAGCGTCCATAGGCTACAGGAACCACTTACCATCAGGCGGGCCGTATGCTTGTTTGCCACCTTAGTGGTATAAAAAGAAAACTTCCACAAGGACCAGTTACATGCCGCCTGCATCAAATGACTCTCAGCGACCTTCACCAGGTCACCAGCGGCCGTCAGCAGTGTCACCGTCAGCGGAGGCGGCATATAGCCGGTCCTTGTAGAAGTCAATGGGGGAAGGCTTTTATTTAGCACCTCTTTTGACTGACATGATGATGTTATCATGAGTTATTGCAAACTTTTTTATATATATATATAGATTTTTAAAGACCCATTTATTAGTCAATGTACTTAGATTTTGAGTACTAGATGGGTCGGAATTTCCTAATTGGCGACTTTTGAGGAGAAACTAAAACTCCGAGAATCATGGCCTGTTTTTATTCTCAAACATCATCATCAATATCAGCCAAAAGATGTCAACTGCTGGACAAAGGCCTCCAGAGACTTCCACAGGGACTGGTTATATATATAAAGTAAAAAAAAAACATTTGAGTTTGACTTTGAAATTGACTGTGAAACATGAATCGTGATAATGAATGAAGTTAGCAGGAGCCACCAAAAAGTTCCAAATAAAAATGACAGCTTAAAAATTAAAACCTGACTACGAAAAAAATCAACTAAAAAGTATTACCCTTTGAACCGCCCCCTCAAAACAGAAAAAGCAGGCCCTCGGCTCCGAATGGCCTTTAAAAATATGTCACCCAGTAGTGACCGTTGCTTGTCTCAAAATTTCATACCTTTCAGTTGGTTTTAAAATATATTCATTTTTCTGTTTTAGATAACTTTTATAAGTACGGAACATCCCAGTGTTGATTGGTACGACACGAAGTATTTTAAAAATGTGAGTATGTTCAGTCGACGGAACAGCCGTCAGGATCCGAAGTACTATGTGCAGCTATACATAAATACACACATCCCACTCGATAACCATATTAAGGTGAGTAAAATAAGGATCTATTTCACTATCACTAAACATGGTAGAAAAAATACCAAGGTATTCCTTTCCCGCGATGGCAAACGGTGACGACACAAATGTCACAATCACTGATGATAAATTATTATTATCTTCATTGACTGGTATTTAACCTCCCACGAAAAAGAGGAGTGTTATAAGTTCGTAGTGTGTATCTGTGTCTGTCTGTTGTATCGTAGCGTCTGATCGGGTGAACCGATTTTGATACATTTTTTGTTTGTCTGAAAGGTGTGTTAGTAGAGAGCGTTCTTAGCTATGTTTAAAAAAAATCTGCCTAGCCGTTTGAATTCCATCACCTCTTTTCTTGATGAAAAGATAAGTATAAACAACTTCCACGGCTCTGATCGATTCGAAATTTGAAATCCTGTCACTTGTCAATGATATTACAAAATCCAGCATTGTTATTATGAAATTGCAGCATATCCAACCCGTCAGAAGAACTCTTCAACGCTGTACGGCATCTACGTTGTGTTTGGACTCAAACGAGCGTTTTGAAAAGCACATGAGCGGTCCCCCAACAAAACGACGTGACGCTTGGATTAAAATATTCTACTTATATTTATTATAAAAGGACAATATACATATAGATACTTTTTTCCTTTTTAAAGATTTTTGTGTCGGGGATTAAAAAAATGCATAATCAAATGCAAAACAAAAATGCATAAGCATGCATGCATAATCTATCTATCTATATATATAAAAGAAGGACCTGACTGACCTGACTGACTGACTGACGTATCACAGCTGAAACTATAGGAGCTAGGTACCGTAAAGTTCACATGCTGGTACCTTTTGCACTATAGACGAGCACTAAGAAAGGATTTTTGGAAATTCAACTCCTAAGGTGGTGAAAGGGGGGTGAAAATTTGTATTTAAGTCCGCACACTCACATGTACAAATTTTATAAATAATGACATCGCCAAGATATGTACAGCTGTCATTCGCTATTGACATTTTACAATAGTTTTCTTCCTTATAAATTTGACATAACGCATTTTATGATCTGAAACCTCAGTTCATTTAAAAACGAAAATTACCTAAGTACGCAGGCGAAGCTACGCACGGGAACTCTAGTTTATTTATAAGTGGTATCTTATTCAACGATGACGTCGATGTGCACCAATCACGTGACTGCTAGCTGCCACGTCACGTACTAGCTGTCACAGGAAGAGACCACCACATATCTGAATAGCAATTTTGATATGTTATGCTTTTTGAAGGCCATTTATAATTACCTCTCACATCCAACTGAAGCCCAAGTGTGAGTTTAATTTCACCGACTCGATTTCACGCATCGACCGCGTTCGGCTCTCTAATTGGTGAAGGCCTCGGATCACGCCAATCAGCACGCAGAACGCGCTCGAGTCGCTCGCACACTAGGTTCTCTGTAAATCCTGACATGGATAGAGCAATTTATAAACAAAAGAAAACACTATAAACATTAATTTCAGTTGGACTTCTATTTCTACCAGTTCCTGACAAACAGATATCGTCCCAGCTTCGTAGAGATGCATTTGAGAGTATGCGATATGGTACAAAATGACACAATCTTTGGCCCTACGTTGAAAAGGGAGCTTGGAAACAAAGAATGTCCTTTTCCTCCGGTAACCTATAATTTTCCATTTCATCGACCCATATCCACTTATTTGACTTTCTTGAATATGTTAGCTAAATGTGAGTTCCACATCAGCTTTTGGTCGATAGTGACGCCAAAATACTTGACAACAATAAAAGTCTCTCTGTTGACAGAGAGGTCACTTTCTATATTCTAAGCATTGACATTATATACACTCCCGGACACCTAAATCGAGCCACCTAGCATAATGAGTTTGTATCGTCCATAACTTTAAATGAATATATGAATTATCAAAAAAAAATTATGCTGTTTTGTAGCTGGCATATTCAACATTAGGCTCATGTACTGTTGTCGTTCTGAGTTTGAACACATATTTTTCAATGCACTTAAATGAAGTATTGATTGCACCTGGCTCCATTACCTTTGCGTCCAGCATTAATGTTGGCGCGCAAACTGAAGTTTCGACATTCGGTGAGCACGCTCTAATTTGGACCCATTGGCTTATTTATGCGGTCTTAGTTCACGTTCTGCAAGCCTTCTCCTTACAGTACGAGCACTAACAGCTACTCTATGAAAGTCTCGAAGCTGTTCCTGGATCTGGACCGAAGTTAGGTGACAATTTCTCAAACTGGCCATAACCATAAATCGATCCTGTCGTTCTGTTGTTACCCGAAATCGTGGTCCACGTAAACGACAAACATATCCCCCAGTCTCTAGGAACCTGTGGTACACACATTAAACAGCGGATTGGCTTATGTGGAGTTGTGTACTCATGTTTCTCTGGCTTAAACCAGACTGAAGAAGAGCCACAGCTTGAACCGCTACTTCAGGCGAAGTATCCATAATTTCAACCCAGAAACGGTTTAAACATTAACAAAAACAACTGAGGAACTTTTTCAATCCGTAGATACGAAAAAAAATTTTAAAAAGAAATTGTAAACGTACTGTTCAGGTTTCTTAAAAAAAGTACAACTGCAGCTCTTCATTTGCGAAAAATCACTTGAAATTTGAATTTCGCGGGCTCAGCTGAACGATCCGCCTTAAGCTAGGTGGCTCGATTAAGGAGTCCGGGAGTGTAGTTAAAAAGAGGATTATAATGATTCTAATGTATTAAACACACCAATCACGGACAGTGTTAAGTCCACATGATATGAAACCTCCATGGTGTAGGTGCAGTGGGCTTAGATTATTTAGAAACGGGAATTATCTAAGTACGCAATAATAATTAATAATTATTTAATAAGTTGGTTTGGTGAATTAATTATTGTTAAAGTGACTTCCTTCCTTTCATTTATACGACACACGATACGATTTGGACGACACGATTGGCGTAGCGGTTGAGCGATCGGCTTCTGCGCCACGTGTTGTGGGTTCGATCCCCACACGGAGCAAATATTTGTATGATCTACAGGTATTTGTTGCGGGTCTGGGCGTTTGTGCATGTGAGAATTTGTGTTTGTAAACGCACCCACGACACAGGAGAAAATCCTAGTGTGGGGCAACGTTTTTAAAAAAAAAAAAAAAATTATAGAGTACTTTACAATAGGCTAGATGACTAAAAAAATTTTTTGATCCGTCAGATTATAAAAACATATTTTACTTACACGTATTTTTCCTTCTGTATATCAAACAAAAAATAACAGCGATACAGTGCATTTAATTTTCGCATGACGTCACGGTTCCGGATGGCTGCGGAACTTTGATACTCTTATGTTTGTAGATATTCTTATTATTTTGATAAAGGAAAAATACGTGTCCGATATTTTTGGATAATCTAACTGACGGACTCAATATAATGATATTTTACTTTACTTCAGATATTTTACTTTCTAATTTCAGGGCGAATATGATCTGAAGAACTTGTACATACCGTATGTTCCAAAGGGGTTCCCTTTTACAAAGGGCCGTATCTATGCTAATGCTACACTTGCACGTAATGGTGACAGCCGACTCGTAGGCTACGCTAAAATAGACATGGAACTAAAAGTGGCCAAAATTAACAACAACGGGAAAAAAAATAAACGTGTGAAGTAAAATGAGTGTTAAATTTAATTTTTATTTATTTATTTACATTACCCCGTGTGGGGACGGGTTAGAATACTGTTCCTCACTGCCTTTCAAATAGGCATCCAGTAAGAGGCGTGAAAATATCAAGTGGCGGTCTATAGTTTCTGTCTACCCCTGTGGGAGAAAGGCGTGAGTGTATGTTTGTGTGTATGTGTTCAGTAGCAACTCGGAGTTTGGATTTTGTGCCCGTTTGATGACTATAGGCTCGCTATTATATGGACCTAAACATACCGGCGAACTGTGTGTGTATACATTAGTACGCCTCTGCCTAACCTCTCGGGCGTAATGGTATGTTATTTAGAAGTGACTATGACTCAGAGTGTTAGTAACAAACTTAATCACTATAGTATTCCTATTGTGGGGTTGATGGTTGATGTGGTAGTTAAATGATTGAAGGTCGTCACTCGATATATAAACTTTACTGGTACCAGTTGAAATACATATTTTACTTATTAACTATGAGCGACCTAACTGCTTGGGTGCGGGGAGACGACTGCCGCGCTGCGCTAAGTTACTAGTTAATACAATCAAAATCTAATACGTCAGCAGTGTCCCACACTATTTTACATACTAAATCTAGATTAACTGTACTGTAGATTTACTTAGTATTTGAAATCTCTGCTAGAAGCTCAGCACTGATGTAGAAAGCTTGCCGCAGAGGTTTACACACAAGCAGTCCAATCTACTCGTGACACATCGCAGTATAATGTTGGAGCTGTCCCGCACACAGCTTCAGCAAACATCCCCGATGCTTTACAGAAACGGGAAATCCCCATTAACATCCAAAACGCATTATTATATTGTATGCGAAGGGCGCTGTATGATTTATGAGTGTAAATAACCCACAGGCTGCACGTGTAAGAAGAAATGCAATATGCACGAAAGAAGGTTTTCAACTCTCTAGAAGATCAACGTGAGAACTTACGAGCTATCATATTACCTCTAACCGACAGCGCACTTCGTTTTCTTTCTATTTCCTCATCGTCCCTGCGGTTGACGGTCAAAAGTTGTCCTAGGCACACCTAATTGTCAGAGTCATCCGCGGGTACCGCACGATCTCCCACGAGGCGGCTTGTGTGCTGGCCGGATCCCCGCCCTGGGACTTGGAGGCGAAAGCTCTCGCGTCACTGTATCGGTGGCGCGAGGAGCAGTGGACGCGAGGTGCTAGACCGGTGCACCGACAGATAGTCCAGCGCCGGTCAGAGTCTCCCGCCATTCCTCCACCGAGTCCTGGTGGTGGAATGGCGGGACAGGCTCTCTCGCCCTGCCGCCGGCCTCGCTACCGTCGAAGCGGTCCGGCCAGTGCTCGAGCGCTGCGGAGCGGGAGCGGGAGAGGGAGAGTGTCAGTACTGACCCGACCCGCAGCCGGCGCACCGGGAGACTTCGGCGGAGGGCAGATAACGCCCTCCTCCAGCCTTCCTAAATGGGTCCGGGGGTGGCGGGCGCGCACCCCCTCTTCTAGGACCCGAGGCGGTGGTGCGTAGTGTTCCACGCGCGCCCCTCAATGGCGATGGGAGTCCAACGCCTCACTCCCCCCCTACATATGTATAGATGGCGCCCGCAGCGGCGGGCCAGCACCAGTCGGGGGCCGCGGACGAATTGTCTGTTTCCCGTAGCCCCCGACGCCGCAGGTGCAGGAGGGAACACCGTGTGGTTTTTAGTTGGTAGGTCACCCACTCTGGGTGGAGTCCGACACGCCCCGTCGCCTCCCCGGGCGGCGGATGTCCATGAGGATTTTCCACACGAAACCAAAAACAAAAAGGCACACCTAATTGAATTTATACACCCTAGCCAGTGGTACTCCATTCATCCTAACTAGTTGTATAGTTTCTGGACATCAATCGCCGGCACCAAAGACCATAACCTCACTTTTACTGACGTTTTAGACCAGTCCGTGAAACGTCGCGTAATCTTAACAGATAGCCACCAACCTCCTAAGGACCGCAGACCGAGGCGCTCAGCAGCGCCATATCGTCGGCGTAATACTGATGTTATAAGCAAGTTCGCGTGCTCTCTGTTGAGCGCCTCCCTTAGCTCATTGAAAAGCGTGGGTGAGCTCAACCCCTCGTACGACTCCAACAAAGCCCCGCCGGTGGGGCGGCACCTGATTGATCTGGCCTCCATACCAGTATTTGAAAGTGTTAATCAGCTCATTAGGAACTCCAGCTTTCTTTTTTTTTTATTTGTGATAGGCTTACACCTGACCGCCAGTTCGCCTAATGTTAAGCAATACAAGGAAGAATGGAATTGAATTTCTCTAACTTCCTCTAGAGAATACTGTCGGAGACCAGATCAAACGCTCTGGACAGGTCGAGACAGGCATTTATGTTGGTGTTTTGCGATCTGCATAGTACCTGACACCCCAGACACAAGACGATACTCTCAGCAGATAGACCAGGACGAAATCCGAACTGATAGTCGTGCAACTGTCTATAGCTATTAAGTTGTCTGTTTAGCAGGTTATCAAGCACATTCGCGATCACCGTAGCCAGAGAAACAGACCTGTAGTCTTTAAAGTCCGCGACATCACTGGTTTTATTGTTAGGGGATATCGCGGACAAATATCAAATATCCATTTATTTCTAATTCATTTATTTTATTTGTTTTCTAATTAGTCTCGTGGGCTCAATAGCGATTGCTACGCTAGAGGTTCTGGGTTGGATTCCCAGATCGAGCAGTGTTATTGGGTTTTTCTTTGAAATTGGCTAGTCAGAGGCTATAGTTTCCGATATTATAGATTCGTAGTACTTAATGTAATTATCCTACTAAATTTATGCACCCCAGTTACCCCAGCAACGGATACAAATAAGATATATTGTATTCATATCTCTGTAAGCCCCCATTTAGCGGGTCTAATCTCAAAGTTCACTTAATCGTCGATTAATGTAAATCTATTGTCCAAAACGCTTAGTAGTTAAACTGTAGCTTTGAACATCTCGCTGAAATATTACTGTTACAATTACGGTTGACATAGTATCTGGCTGGCTAGCTGGTATCCTTGATGGGTTAGGCAGAGTTGTACCGATGTACAATTGTACAAACAGTTCGCCAAATAAATCCAAACAACGAGCTGCTAACAATTAAACAAAGACAAAATAACCTTTAAGAAAAAGTAAAATCGCCTTCAAAACCATAAATTATAATGTTATGTGCGAAACAGTTTCGCAAGTCGGCGCCTTTAATTTGATCGGATCTTTTGTTTTCGCCACCGACTTCCGAAACTGTTTCGCGCGTAACATTATTTTTGCGATTTTAATTTTTCTTAAAAGTTATTTCGCCTTAAAAGTCCTTTGGGATGTTGTTGTTGTCCGAGTGAAGCCGCAGGCAGCAACTAGTTTATAATATTAGTATAGCAGTAATATAGACTGATATGACTTTTACCAGGGTAAAAGTCACTCATAATAAATAGATATTTTTTTTACCAAGAAATTCTAATGTAATTTCTAAGTACTTCCTAATAAATGACTACCTCGTTAGTCTAGTGGTCCCAAGCGCGACTGCTACGCTAGAGGTCCTGGGTTCGATCCCCAGGTCGAGCAAAGTGTTATTGGGCTTTTCTATGAAATTCTCAGTAGCAGCTCGGAGTCTGGATTTGTCTCGGTTAACGGCAATAGGCTCGCCCCCTATTACATGGGACATAAACATACCGGCGAACTGTGGGTGTACATTAGTACGCCTCTGCCTAACCCTTCGGGGAATACAGGCGTAGTGGTATGTTATGTTATTATGTTTCCCAATAATTTTTTTGCTTCATAATATATTGCAAAACATGGGCCACTATGTCAGCTATTTGTATATGTTTTTTGCGTGATAAGGGAGCTATGTGGTGTGAAAGAAGATGTAGTAACAAAGATTGAGAAAGGTATGTTAAGATGGTTTGAGCATGTAGAGAGGATGGATGAACGAAGATTGACGAAGCAAGTATACATGGCCAATACGGATGGAAGACTTGGAAGGGGCCGACCTCGGCGAACGTACCACAATCAAATTGCGGACGTTCTCAAAAAAGGTCAGGTTAAAAGCACCTTAAACCGACGATCATGCATGAGGAGATTAGTGAACGTGGATGAAGCGAAAGGGGTGTGCCAGGATCGTAGCAAGTGGAAATCTATAGTCTCTGCCTACCCCAACGGGAGACAGGCGTGAAAATATGTATGTATGTATGTTTTTACAAATAAAATATCTCTTATCTCTTAGTACTTATATCCGAAAAAATTACAGACTACGCTCAGTTTGTCCTTTCTATCAATTCGAGTTCTTTGTAAAAGATATTCCCACTACGACGCCAACAATAAACAGTCACCCGTGCGCCGTAAATTCATAAGGAATGCAATAAACCTTATTTATATGACTGTAAAGTTACTTTTTATTATGCTATTTTTTCAAAAAGTTTCTGTAGAAAGTTGAAATTCACTCGAGAAGCTTTTTCTTTGTTACATTAAATTTAAATTAATATTTTTATAGTACGGCTTGGTGTGTGCCGATACCGACTAAAAACAGCACTGCAGCACGATCTATCTACTTACCTACGAGTAGTTACTTGAATTGTTCACAAAAACGTAATACCGAATTAAATCGTAATCCAGACAATATTATATCAAACTATGTTATTATTCGGATTTAGATATCGTTAATCTAGGTTCCTACGGTACGGTATACGGTATACGATTCTAATAATACTTCCCTGGAAAAAATACCGGAAAATCGTTTCAAACTTGTTAAAGTTATCAAAAATTGAATTCGCTTACATTTACTTCCAGTGAAGTTTGTTTACGTGGTAAAGCCATGCTTCGGCATTCGCCGGAGTCATAAAGGTCAAAATCTCTACCAGAGAAGAAGAAAACTGAGAAATACTAGACAATACTGCATCTTTGTCTGAAAACGTATGGAAAACCTATACATGCATTACACCTCTATCGCCTATCGCCAACGAGATTATCCATACAATTGTCTGTCTTTCCTCTGAGATACAATCCTATCTGAATGTCAAATGTAATATTATAACCCAAAGAGAAAAAATCAATGACATTATATAGTTTAGTAATAATACCTAATAATTGTACAAGAGAGCTCACTTGAGCCAATTCGATGCATCCCAATTTGAAGCGCCATCTGCATTTCTTAACAGTAACTAACGCTCTGCATGTAACTACAGGCACGATAGACATAGGTATATATTTAAACCTACTGGTTCCCAAAGTGGTCCAGGTGGACCCCCAGGGGTCCACGGGAGACTCGGCGGGGGTCTACGGTAGCCACATTTTTTATCGAGTTAGTCGTCGAAAGAATTAGTTGTCGAGTTTTGGGAGTATGGTAGAAATGTCGCTGCAAGGGGTCCACGAACCAGCTAAATTTTGAAAGTGGTGTATACACCACTTGATTGGCCATGATCGGCCCACGACAAACATATAACTGACTGACTGTTCTTCACAAACACTAAACTTAATCAATTAATATAATTATATCACTAAACTTGAACCGTATTATAATAATATCCCTAAGGATATAACTATATTACGGCTTTATCTATTCCATAGAAAAAATACTATAAATAATACGTTATTAAATTCCAGTAATTAATCATCCGTGTCTATCCGTGAATCTATTACGTATTTCTCTGAAAAAAGATAGAAGGTGCCCCACCTGTTTTAACCCGTCGACACCCGTCCGTTCCACACAGAGGAAATCTTTGAGGACTCTAGAGAAAATGATCTATTTTTAAAAGTGGGCGATACGTTGTAAAATATTTGCGATAGGTGAATCGTATGCATATTTTTATCACTGTTGAGAATCTCACATTCTGCTGGATTTCGAGGTTGAAACATAATTTCCGGTTACCGATTTGCATTAAATACTTAATTATGCTATTTCCGGCGGAATAATCTCTCGGAACATCTAATATAGCTGTTGTTGATATACATATATTTAGGTTATATTTAAGGCTAAATTTTGGTTTAACAGACACGTACCTGCATGACTCCATAATATTTTTTTCCGGGTGAGTTAATGCGCCATAAGCGCGCCGCCCCGTTTCGGGAATGCGGGAAGGTTGTGTCGAGCTCTCCGGCCATGCACACTTTCCGCCTAGTAGTGGGATCACGGGAATCGCTCTTGCATGCTCCGCGATCCCACCGCGGCAGTCCATTGTTGGACCCTCCCCTAGGCCCAAATGCAATGGGTGACTGACGGCCCCGAGTCCGCCACCCAAGACCCTATTTGCGGCGGGACATATATATAGCCGTCCACACCTCGGCCGCAGAGGGTAGGGAGAGCGGCGCATCGTAATACCGTAACTCTTCTCGCGGCCCCCCAACTTTCAGTCGCAGTGTCATCCACACAACTCCGCCACCCGCCTCAGTTGCGGAGCCTCCCATACGACACCACAACCTACAGTGGCCGCTCCATTGTAGGCTTCCTGGGCAAAGCCCGCAGGAGCAGCCCGTCCCTGGAGTTCTAATTAGCTTCGCCGTGGGCCACAATCCACGGTTACTAAGCCCCCCCGCCGCGACAAGGCGTGATCCCCTTGGATGACTCCTAAACCTAAGTTAAGCCTTGAATCAAACGATTATGTATATGAAATGAGTATAAATTTAAAATAAAAAAAGAAGCTCCTGCAACATGGTTACCATGTTCAAGTTCAAATGTTTTTATTTCAAATAAGCTTTAACAAGCGTTTATGAAACGTTAATGAGTCTAGTTGCACGGTCGCGTAAGTCTCAGAAATCAATCTTACCATTCGAGAACTAAATGTCATTATGAATGAAAAATTTTATAAACTTTATGAACATGTTCTTGCAATATAAGAATCAGAGTATCTATTTGCCAAAATACTGCGATAAGTGGTGTTACAAAAAAAGTAGGTTCCAAGTATTTTTACCTATAGCGGCATGCAAAAACATCAGGTAGAAACAATACAATTATTAGATTAAACACATACAAATAATTAATTTAGAGGTCATCAACCTTGAAAAAATAATAATAATAATAACAAACCATTACATAATTTAATTTAAAAAAAGAGTATGTCAAATCATAATAAAAATAAGAAAAAAAAATTGAATAATAAAATAAGATTAGGTATGAAGTTGTTATTTATCATTTAAATAGTCTGCCAGAGTGTAATAACATTTACTTATTAAAGATTCATTAAGCTTTTTCTTAAAAAAACACCGGCCTGTATTCGAGCACCGCTGGACGTAAGCGTCTATTAGTGAACGCCACAGAGCCCAATCTTCAGCTCTTCTTCCAGTTTCTGCCAGCTGCTTTTCGCATATAAATTATAGGGAACATAAGACTTACGAAATAGGGGGAATAAGATCTTACTCCCCTTCCCTATATAGCCCTCTCTACTATCGGACGACCAGAAGCACGAAAAAGCGACATAGATTCCCAAATGAATCCCTTTAAGTCCACTTTTATCAAGCGTATCGCTGAAATGTGGTATGCGTGTCCCGAGTGGGTCTTCCCCGATAGATATAATCTAGGTGTCTTTAAATCACGAGTGAATCGGCTCCATCGTAGACCGCAGTATCGCTTAACATCAGGAAAACTGGCGGTCGAGCGTAAGCCTATCATAAATTAAAAAAGAACAATGTCGTCACTCTACTTGACCTGCGAGCGACCCACACTACGCTTGCCTTTATGTGGTCTCCACTTGTAGGTTCCCCGAAAGATGTGATCAGCCCATACCCCCGTGATTTGTAAGTCGAGAAAAATGTTATTGAAATTCTCAGTAGCAACTTGGAGTTTGGATTTGTACCCAGATAATATTTTTTATTTATTTTTTTAATTTTAAATTCTTTATTGATTTGAACACATTTTACAAAATAATTAAACCCACCAAAATGTGTAACAGTTTGTCGGCGGGAACAGTGCTCAATAAACATTTGTTATGAAGTACAGGGATAGTTTTACTTATTAGCTATATAGGTATATAGATGCAGTTTATCTTAATTTAATCTATCTAAAATATAATATAAAAAGGTAGTAATAAATACTTATAGTTTTTTATATAATTATTAATTATGCATGGCCGTACTCGGCCATACTCGTAATTTAATGGCAACAGGCTTGGTGCCTATTACATGGGACCTAATCATATCGGCAAATGGACGGTGTATAGTACCTCTGCCTAACTCTTCCAGTAGTATTACTGGAAGAGTTATAAGCGCTTGTATAAGCGTGATGGTATTTCTTTATATAAACCGGCACCTCACGGCAACTGCGCACGCGCATGTCAGAAAGGGGGGGGTCTATTCAATAGAATGTTAAATATGTAAATGTCAGGATTATGATATTATCAAGTTATAACTATGTGACCAAGTTAGCAGCTAATCTGTTAATAAAATAATTGTCGGGAAATATTTGCCAAGGATAATTTAATAATAATTTTAATAAGGAATGAAACAATGCATTATATACTTCTCAATGGAAAGAGTATTATATTTCAATCTGATCGTTAATGCTCGGTTCCAAATAGTGTACTATGGAGAAGAACCGGCAAGAAACTCCATAGCCATATTCATTTGATATTTATAGTACAGTTTCACATTTCACATAAAGCATAAAACAATTATCACATAATTTGTATCAAACAGTAACATAACACAGCATAGTAACAGTGGAATAATAACACAGCATAGTAACAATCAGAATACTTAACTTTAACAACCAACAGCCGATCCTTGACTAACTGTAACTGTCACTCTAACCAACTAACTAAACGATTTTGAGGAATACCTCCCTTTTTATACTTTATTCAAACAATGGCACCATATTAGCAATAAGGCGCCATTTTCTACCAATCACAGATCGTCATACGTTTTAGCCAAATATCTATAAACATTAGCAATAATAATAAGATACAATTCAGTAGAACTGTTTTAAAACATGATAGGATAATTAAGCTAATTTGAAAACCAACAAATGTATTCACTTTAGCTTTAACTCTGTAAATATTGCGTCAATTGACAGTCTTATATAAATTAAATTAACAGAATGAAACCTGAAGATCATTTTAAATATCATTAATTAATTTATAGTCATTAAACATATTTATGCTAATAAATATGTACTTTGTATTATTATAAATAGTACCATAGATCATAACTTTCGTTCCGAAATCATGATCTATGCTATATAACAGCTTTAAAGTAAAATATTACAGAAATATTTAAAAACAGAACCGAGGGATATATACATATCTAACACGCACGATAAAATAACGGTCCTCCCTTCCCCTGCTTCCGTTCCCTTCAATTTTATTTTGCAATTACAAACTAATTATCATGTGTACAAAGCATATAATAACAATTCAATAATCATAAATATAAAAATGAAGAATTGCGTTCACGAAAATATTTCGTTGAATTCCATCAAAGTGCGTGGTTATTGTAGTTGTTTTCCTGTTTGAATAGGCGTTATGGAAAGCTTATTTAACTGTTTCTTGGTATCTTTGTTTTCCTTTACCAGTGTTTCGGAAAGGGTAAGTCTTAAATGACTAACTTTGTAAACCGATAACGGTCTACAAATAAATAACTTCTTCATCTTCTTATCATGTCAATGGTCAAATAATGTTCAGGTAATAGGAGGCCATTTCGATGGCGTTAGATGATCGTCCCTCGAGCAGGTGTTTGGCCAGGGACACACCAGTAGATGTGACATAGGGTCGCCGCAGTAACATTGAGCAAGATTAGGATCTCTGAACCCCCAGTGTCCAGTCTTGTCCAGGTGGTAAATTTATCTATTATTGTTACAGATAACTTACATTAGCGTTGAGCATCCCGCGGTGACATATTACAACACTACATTTTTGGCGTACGCTAACTTGACGTCAGTTCGGTATGGACGTGCTAACCCCATCTATTACGTGGGACTTAACTTCGAAACCGTTATACCTTTCGACCATAGCATATATGTAAGATGCTAAATAAAAAAGTTTTTATTCCTTCAATTAACGCTTCATTGCTTGAAAGAGCGGACGCTGAGCGTGAAGTATTGGGTTTCATTCCCGTGTAGAGCAAAGTGCAGGGTTTTCTATTAGAAAAATATTACACAAATATTTTTCTAATAGAAAACCTGACCAGTGACCTGGAGTTTTCTTAAGCGCCCTAACTCACTGGTAACAATAACCAGACTATTCATACTAATTAAATTCGTTTTCCATTCTATCAAATTACTTCATTAGTCCTAAGCGTGATCTTGCTACGCTAAAAGTCCTAGATTCGATTCCAAGGTTTAGCTGTTATTAAATTTTTCTATGAAATTCTTAGCGGCAGCTCGGAGTTTGGATTTGTGCTCGGTTCGCACCGACCCCTACAATAGTACAATAGGGGGCTAACCCATCGGGGAATACAGACGTGATGGCATGTGATATCTCAGCATATCATCAATCAGTGCAATGCGCGCTCGACTACGGACGTGTTTTGTGCTGCGCGGTACGAATATTTAATTCGCGTTTTGTGCGGCCGCAGCCGCTGCGTCGCTATGAGTTCACAACAACTCATAGCTAACGAGTTGTTGGCATTTGTACAGCATGCCATCGACTTCATGGACGAGGTCAGCATCTTGCAGATCTGCAAGTCTGCCTACAAAGAGGAAGAGGTAAGCAGTGCCAAGTTACTGTTATTCAAAACTCTCGGAAGACTCGACCAGATCCCTCTCGCCGGAGGGACGGAACCGAAAAGAGCGTTCAGGACATCATCACCCTGTTTAAGGAGGTCGACCCAGATGATGTGCCCGCTTTCGTGGCGAAGGATCTACATTAGCTGCCCCCCGTGACGTTCGACCATGTCGATGTCACCAGGTTGTTAAAGGACATAACGACCCTGAAAATGAGCCTGGCAGTCCAAGTTGGAGGTGTCAAACAACACCATAGGAGAACTCCGTGCTGAAGTAGTGTCATTACGCAACACCGTTTCAACAAGTAGGTCACCTGATGTCTCCAACGTGAACACTCGTCGCGGGGCGCAAATTGCCACCATCTGCAGTTTTGAGTCGGCGAGTCCCGCTCATGTGTCACCAACCGCCGATTTAGCTTGCCAAGCAAAATGCGCCGTCGCCGAGCCATCGGCCTCGACAGAGGCAACGTCACACGTCGGTACGTCGACCCCCAAACGTGCCTACGCAGCAATTGTCGCAACTGGCACGCCTGCTGTGTTGCAGGTTAAGCGACAAAATCAAATAGGGGGTAAGCAGAGCCGCAGTGATTCCACGCGAACGGTTCTGCAACCGGTTGGTCCTGATAAGGACCTGGGCGACAGGGATGGCTTCATCAAGGTGGAGAAGAAGAAGAGGAAGCCAACCAGTCTGAACAAGTGCGGAACCGCACCGACTGGACCGAGACACCTACTGCGTCCTGCAGTACCAGTGACGCCGCTCTACGTGTCCAGGCTGCATTACTATACAAAGGCTGAAGAGGTTGTAGAGTATATTGCAGTTGAACTCTAAACACACCGTGAACTTCAATTCCTTTGTGGTTAGAGTACCCACTGAACATCTGTCGTCCTTCATGAAAGAGGAGTATTGGCCGAGAGGTGTAGTATTCCGTCGCTTCCGAGGCCGGATACCTAGCCCGGTACAATGCACACCGACATGTGAAATAGTGATAGTATGTATTGTTAAATGTATTTTATAGTATTTTATGTTTTATATTTTGTTAACTTTTATAAGTATTGTATTATATTTATTTTTATATGGGCCTTGTTGCCTGAAATAAATGGTAATCTATACTTATAATAAATCTGTAGAGAGGTCAATTCTGTACATGAAATATATTTCCAAAATAACTATCAGCGGGTGATTAGTGATCGATACTGACGCCAAAAATGCAATCAGTAAAATTTTTGTCTGTCTGTCTGTCTGTCTGTATGTTCGTTATAGAAACAAAAACCACTCGACGGATTTCAACGAAACTTGGTACAATTGTTCTTCATACTCCTGGGCAGGTTATAGTATACTTTTCATCACGCTACGATCAATAGGAGCAGAGCAGTGAAGGGAAATCTTGGGAAAACAGGAGAACTTACTCCATTTTTTAAGCTTCCGTTGCGTGTGCAGCCTTAATGGTTAAAGCTACACAGAAATCATGTATGACGGAAATGTTCTCCTTAAAATTATATAAAAAATATTCCACGACAGCAAATGTCTATCTTTTATGGTTGAATCACAATAACACGTGTAACTCCCGATAGCTTAGCAGTTCGGAGCTTTCTGATTATATTTGTCTACTCTTACGTTAGGTGACTGACTGACTGACATAGTGATCTATCAACGCACAGCCCAAACCACTGGAGGGATCGGGCTGAAATTTGGCATGCATATAGCTACTATGATGTAGGCATCCCCTAAGAAAGGATTTTGATAAATTTCGACCTACAATGTAGGGGTGAAATAGAGGATGAAAGTTCATATGGAACAAAGTAACTATTCCACGCGGACGAAGTCGCTGGCAAAAGCTAGTAATAATAATAATAATGCTGAACTGGCAATCCATTCGGGGCAAGCATTCTGGTGACATTATTTTTTTTGTTCATTTTTCATTTTATCTGTGTATTGTACGAACCTAGTCTCAATCAATGTGTTTTTCTTTCTTTATGTTTTCAATATTTTCTCTGATACCTACTCCTTCACTGTTTTTTTCAGGTCGAAATATATTTCTTTGAGCTGCTAACGAACCAGTACAAACGGAGCTTCATAGAGTTCCACTTCACCTGGTGTTACATGGCGGAGAAAGACATGCTCTTTGGGTATGCTCTGAGATCAGCAGGATTGGATCAACCATGTCCTCATGGTCCAGTAAGTACCATATTTATCAATTATCAAGGGTAATTGCCTATCAATTCGTTCAAAATACTTCACTGGAAAGAAAAGTTACGTAATTTCAACTGGTTTTCCGTTCGTTTATTTTCATTGAAGTATTTTGGACGAAATGGTAGGGTAGGAACCTAGACAAACGAATCCGAATAATAACAGGTTATAGTTACAATTTATTTTGGTATTTCGTTTGTATGAACACTGAGACTCCGTCAGACCCTTAAGCAGTATGTTTTAGCGTCAGTATGTCTTATTTATTTATTTAAACTTTTATGTACAAAAGAAATGGTACACAAGGCAGACTTAATGCCATAGAAAGCACGTGTAGCTGCCGATATTAGTTAACTGAATTTTATGACTCCTTTTACTTTAACTTGACTTACTTCAATTTGACGACATGTTTGGGTAGCGGTTGAGCAATCGGCTTCTGCGCCACGTGTTGTGGATTCAATCCCCACACGGAGCAAATATTCGTATGGCCTACAGGTAGTTGTTTCGGGTCTGGGTGTCTATGTATGTGAGAATTTGTATTTGTAAATGCACCCACGATACAGGAGAAAATCCTAGTGTGCTCACACTAGAAAAACGAGTGAACTCTTTGTTTTGTTTTAGGGCCCATTCAACTTACAAAATATGACGATCAACCCAAAATTCATCCCTAGGGGCTTCCCATTCACTAGGGGTAGGATATATGCTAACTTTACTCACCCCAAGAGCAAATCTAGAGTGGCAGAAGGCTACATCGACATGAGGGTGACGACCATTGATAGAAAAAACGCTCAAGCATTGTTTGAACAATAAAGTTTATTATAAGTACCTACTTAAAGTATATTTTGTAAGGTCTCATTAATAAACAAAATTCCTAGTTTAAATTTTATTCGTGGCAATAATGATTATAGTTGCTAATTTGATCAAATGTCATATTTTAAAATGAGTAACACCGCACATAAAAGGGCATGACACCCGGCAAGTTGGATCTCTCGGTTAGTTGTTGTCAAGGTGTTCGGACGTTTCACGGACGTAACAGTTTAGTGCAAGTACCTACCTAACTACATCTAGTTATCTATCTTCTATGCTTATAATAAATCTGTAGAGAGGTCAATTCTGTACATGAAATATATTTCCAAAATAACTATCAGCGGGTGATTAGTGATCGATACTGACGCCAAAAATGCAATCAGTAAAATTTTTGTCTGTCTGTCTGTCTGTCTGTCTGTATGTTCGTTATAGAAACAAAAACCACTCGACGGATTTCAACGAAACTTGGTACAATTGTTCTTCATACTCCTGGGCAGGTTATAGTATACTTTCATCACGCTACGATCAATAGGAGCGGAGCACAATTAAAAATTGTTGCAAAAACGGGGAAATTATTTGATTATTTTGTTCTGGGAAGTGACATGGGTCGTTGATAAAGCGGGCGTAGCCGCTGGCGGAAGCTAGTAAGTAATAAAGTAGTGCTAGAAGTGAATCTCTGGCGTTTTATTGGTGTGTTTTTATAATTTTTCCCTAAATATTATATTATTATCATACCTGTATTATATAAAAATAATCGAAGAAAGAAGGTGGTGAGACCACGGCTGGCATTGGTCTGGTGGTATCACCGCGTTATATTGCCGATAAGCAATAATGTCCTGACATTATTGTGGTCCAGTGAAGAGCAATGTAGCTAATGAAATCACTAGGTATCTAAAGTAAAATACCGTGGTGTGTTTCGACTTTTGTGTGTCATAGCCAGTTCCCCGCGGTTGCTCTGGCTCTGGCAGTCTGCGGGCGGCAAGTGCTCTTAAAGCTCGGAAACGCATCAGCAATTCCTCTGGTGTTGAAGATGTCCATGACCCTACTACTTAGCATCGCGTTAGTCTGCTCGTTTGCCGACATAATCAATAAAAAAGCCACATGACTTACTGACTATCGTATATCGTATCCTATCGTGTATCGTATCTAAGGTTGTAGTTGCCGCTTATAATCAAGCAACCAGAATTCTACTTTGTCATTAAATAATTATTTTAATTTGACTCTGACGTCACATCGAGGAAGAAAAATTACGTTTGTATGTTTAGCATCAACGAAAACCGACAAAAAGAAAAACAAATAAAATTAAAATCTATGGCCGTGACACACTAGCGCCAAATGTGAAAGGCAGATCGAAAGCCGATTAGTATTTTTTCTAAAGTAAAATTCGGAGCTTGGCGCTGAGGACTCGATTTTTCTGTTTTGTCGTGTGTCGACAAAGACTGTCACGCTGGAGATCGTGCGTTCTATTTCCCGATTCTTCTATGAAATTCAATAGCAACTCCGAGTTTAGATTCAAATTAATGGTGATGGTAATAGGTTCGCCCCCTATTACATGGAACCTATATACCGGTTAATTACCGCTAATAAGCGACACATATGCAAACTCCGAGTTGCTACTGAAAATTTCATAGAAAACTCCAAATGAGGTAAGTAGTTCTCTGTTTTTATAAAAAAAAAATGTGGGTCTGTTTGTTTGTTTGTTTCTTTATTTATACTTAACACGAAATTTCGCCGAAAGACATAACATACTATTACGCTTGTATTCCCCGAAGGGTTAAGCAGAGGTGTACTATGTTACTATGGTTTTTTTGCCGAAAGATATAATTCCTAAATCCATGGGATCCTTAAGAACAAACACCTTTCATTAAATTAACTAATACCGCTGTTTAGTAATAACAAGTAATATTTTCAATTGCAAAAAAAATTACGGAAAATATTTCAGAAAAAAATATATTCATGATTCATGGTATGTACAATATTATTACGTAATCTTAGTGTGGCGAGCTAATAGCAGCGAGGGAGCGCGAGCAGTCACCGGCCTTTCGTTGTGAAGCATTGTGAAACAATGAACAACTGAAACCCACATTTCAGCGGTAAGAATGATAAAAGCAAACCCTGGACTCTATATAGGAGCGGAAGTTGAGGGTTGACGTCAGAGTAACGCCCAAAAGTTCAAGGTGGTCAGTTATCGGCACAGATACATCTCGGAAAGTAGGAGCCATTTGGAATGGGCTCTTTTTGTCGGAAAACAGACATGCCTGGGTGGCAGTGATGAATTTGACCAGATTGGCTTCGCCCCATTCGTAGACTGTCTGGAGGGACAAATTCAGGTGCTCGACTATAGCCTCTCTTAGAGACTGGATGTCCGGTCCAACTGTGTAACTCTCTACAACGGTGCTTTCGTCTGCGTACAAAGATACCGGGCTTCAGTAGACCATCAATGTGCAGCAGGAAGAGTGTCTATTCGATCTATATCTATTCGATCGGATGAGCAGCCACCAATGACGACTCGTATCGATCGATTCCTAAGGACGTCCGATATCCAAGCAACGAATCAAAGGGGCAATACATACGATGAAAGCTTGCTAATAAGGCTATCGGGCCTTTGAGATGTCAAAAGAGACGGCAAGCACCTCACCGTGTTTCTCGATGGCTCTACGCCAGCGTGACGTACGCTAGAAGGTCCCCAGTAGACCATTTTCGGTGAAATCCATATTGTCGGTCACTGAGGAGATCATTTGCTTCTAGGTACGCCAGGAGCCTGTCGTTAAAGACACGCTCCTTATTCTTACAGAGTATAGACGTGACCGAAATAGGCCTGTAGTTGGCAGGGTCGGCACGACTACCTTTTTTGGTAAAATTACTAATTGAAAATTCCACAAATAAAGCAAGTAAGTGAAAAAATGCATCTTGCTCGGTTAATTTATTTACACATAGTAATATACAATCAAAAGATGAAGTCGACGGGTGTCTTTAAATCTCGAGTAAGTCGTTCTCTTCTAGGCAAGCGCGCTCCATCGTAGATCTCAACTGGCGGTCAAACGTAAGTTTTTTAGAAATAAAAAAAACGGCACCGCAGCGGCAGCGGCAACCGCAAACGCATCCGTTCCCTTCAAATTTGTTTTGCAATTACAACCTAATTATCATGTGTACAAACCATAAAATAACATTTTCATGATCATAGTATATAAACAGAATAGCATCAATGAAAAATATTTTGTTGCATTCTGCCAAAGTGCTTATTTTGGTCTAGTGGGCGCTATGGCAGGACCGAAAAGCTTAATTAGCTGTGTTTTGTTATCTTTGTTTTACATTACCAGTGTTTCCGAAAAGGTAAGTCTTTGTAGACAAGAAATCAAATCCAATCAAATCGTTTATCTATGACACATGGCTTACATAAAGATGTTCATTATAATCTATTTAAATAAAAATTAATTGCTGTTCGTTAGTCTCGCTAAAACTCGAGAACGGCTGGACCGATTTGGCTAATTTTGGTCTTGAATTATTTGAAAGAAGATTTAAAAGGTGAATAAATATGAAAGTACGTCAAAGAACGTGAAAGTCTGCCGGGTCAGCTAGTATAATTATATACTTATTAATGTTCATACCGTGATCAGCCACTGGGGCACACAAATTATTAATTACTATATTGGCAATATGATTGTAAAGATTAAAAATATTAATTCTATTATTACTGTTAGTCATACAGGACATATACAAGACATATACAACATATATACAACACAAGACATATACAACATCAATAAATTATCGTTAAGCAAACATGAGACATTTAATAGAATCTAGTCGATAAAAAATCATCGACAGAGTAATAACAATTTTCTATAAGACAGACAGGACAGACGGTAAAGACGGTGTCCTTACCATGGGAGAGCCATCCTTCGGCACGAATGGGCCGCCTCGACCAGAATGATACAACAGAAAATCGGCTTCAAACAACGCTTACGTTGTGTTTGACCGAGTGAGTGAGGATACCGGAGGCCCTTTTAAAAGGCCGGCAACGCACTTGTGACTCTATGATGCGGGTGTCCATGGGCGGTGGTAATCGCTTAAAAAAGACATTTATTTTGTTAATATTGTTGAAATAACCGTATTCGTAAATGGTAAATACATTATATTCCTCTGTATTTATTGTGAATTTACAAAGCTTATTAGAAACACATCGAAATAACGAATTGCGTAATTACCCATAATTGCCCGTCTGAGTTGGCCGCTACTCATTTTGCAATACTCGGTGTAAAGATAATTGGGGTTGTACATTTTTTCCAATTTGTGAATCAATATTCTCTTCCTAATTTCGATAGTTTTGCCCGATTAATTAGAGTCGCCCCCTATTAAATGAGATCTAAACATACCAACTAACTGTGGTTGTACAACAGTACACCTCTGCCTATCCCTTCGAGGTATACATTCATGATTGTATGTTACCACCATCAAAGGGTGCAGGTTCGAGACCAACCCGCAGCCAACGGACTTTCAAAAAAGAAAAGAAAAATTCGATCTCAGGCAGGATCGAAGTTTTCTTAACCTAAAATTTATATCTTTATAGCATACGTTAATACCAAATATTATTAAAAATAAAATCGTCAAGGATATACGACGATCTTATTGGCGAAGTCCTTCAGAAAGGTCAGGTTCGTAGTACTCGCAACCGGTGCGTAAGTATGAGAAGATGTATGAATGTGGAAGAAGCAAAAGTATGCAAGAATCGTAGCAAGTGGCGGTCTATAGTTTCTGCCTACCCCTGTGGGAGAGAGGCGTGAGTGTATGTATGTATGTAATTAAATCGTTTGTCCTGACAGATCGATCAATGCACAGCCAAAACTACAAAATCTAAAAAGCTGAAATTTTAAACATATTTTTTTGTTTTAAAAAGTTTTGGGAAGGGGAGGGTTGAAAGTTTAACACAAGTCGCGAGTGAAACTGCGGGAAACAAGTAATTATTAATAAAAAAACTTTGTAAGTAAATATAATCTTGTTACAGATAACGTACATAAGTGTTGAGCATCCCAAGGTGACTTATTACAATCCTAAATTTGTGGCGTACATTAACTTGACGTCAGTTCGGTATGGACGTGCTAACCCCATCTATTACGTGGGACTTAACTTCGAAGCCGTTGTACCTCTCGACAATAGCATATATGTAAGATTTTTTTTTGTTATACCATGTAGGTGCCAAACAAGCCGGCCCGCCTGATGGTAAGTGGTTACCGTAACCTAAGAAAGCTTAGTGGATAACAAAAAATGAAAAAAATAGTAGAAATTCTGCCATGCATGACACCGGCGGTAACAAAACACCATCGGTCCCCACACTACCAACACAACGCTTTCTCGCGGAGGTCTGGCGACCTTGCTCACCGTTAGGAACACAACAGCACGGAGCTATGTTATTTGGCTATAATTTTCTGCAAGGTGGAGAGAGGTACTACCGCAGCTGAGCAGCTCCTATTGTGAGTGGAATTATTCAATTCCACTGCCTCTCTTACAAAAGTTATTTGAAATGAAATTATTTTATTAATGACAATATTTGTTTTTACCCTTCAAAATTTTACAGCGCGTTTGGCGTAGCGGCCGAGCAATCGGCTTCTGCGTTACGTGTTGTGGATTCGATCCCCGGACGGAACATATTGGTATGATATGATACAGGAGAAATTTCTAGTGTGGGGCAATGTTTCAAAAAATACGTGTAAATTTACTAGTAGTTCCTCTTCTTCTTCTTTATGAACTCACTATCTCATCGGCCTAGTGGTAGAAAAAAAATGTTGCTATTATTCCACTAAGGTGGCAAACAAGCATACCTACGGCCAGCCTGATAGTAAGCGGTTAGCCTAAACCCTTCGGAGAATGCAGTCGTGATGGTATGTTATGTTCAATATTTATTTTCTCCCTTACTCATTTTTCTATTTATATTTTATATTAAGATTATTCTTACACTATGTTTGCAATTATCCAGGTCGATTTGTGTTTTTTCGAGCTGCTAACGAACCAGTACAAACGGAGCTTCATAGAGTTCCACTTCACCTGGTGTTACTTCGTTGAGAAGGACATGTTCTTTGGGTATGCCATGAGAGCAGCAGGATTGAAAGATCCATGTCCTCATGGTCCTGTAAGTACCATAGTTATCAAGGGTAGACATTAAGAAAGGAAGATATTTATTCATTCTACTCAACATTACCATCATCACCACCACCATCATCGTCACCGCCAGCTTTACCACAGTCATCATCACCCTCATCATTATCACCATCATCACCATCATCACCACCACCATCATCGTCACCATCTTCGTCACCATAATTATCATCATCATCACCATTACCATCACCATCATCACCGAATTGGTTGAGTAAATTTTATGAAACCTTTTGCTTTAAGGATCAATTCATGCTAGCACAGAGTCGAAGCAGTAGAAGCGAAGAAGCATTACGTTGTTGAGATTAGAGTGAATATACTATTATCACTTTTAAAAAAATCTGTGGATGCCAGCACAGAGCCGAAGCGATTTGAACCTAACTGCAGCTCACTAAAACATAGATATTTTGTTTTAGGGCCCAATCAACTTACAAAATATGACGATCAACCCAAAATTCATCCCTAGGGGCTTCCCATTCACTAGAGGCAGGATATACGCTAACGTAACTCACACCAAGAGCAAATCTAGAGTGGTAGAAGCCTACATCGACATGAGGCTGACGACCATTGATAGAAAAAACGCTCAAGCATTGTTTGAACAATAAAGTTTATTATAAGTACCTACTTACAGTATATTTTTCCCTAAACATTATATTATTATCATACCTGTATTATAAAAAAAAAACATTCGAAGAAAGAAGTTGGTAAGACCACGTCTGGCATTGGTCTGGTGGTACCACCGCGTTATATTGCTGCTAAGCAATATTGCGCTTACATTATTGTGGTCCAGCCAGTATTGTGGTGTAGTCAGTGAAATAACTAGATATCTTGATACCTCGGTTGTAAGCTTAACTTTCTTAAAGCACCGTGGTGTGTTTCGACTTTTGCGCGCGGGAGCCAATTCCCCTCGGTCGCTGCGGTTCTATCAATCTGCAGTCCATAGGAGCTCTTAAATATAGAAAGAAAGAAACACATTTATTTTGTCCTCACAATACTTAAAAGATACTTATGTAAAGAAGAACATTAAAAGAGTAAAAAAAATCTAGAATAGTCTAATCTAATCTAGAATATCAGCAACGCATCAACAACTTTTCTGGTGTTGAAGGTGTCTATGGGCGGCGATCACTATTTACTATCAGGTCAGGCTCGTCTGCTCGTTTGCCGACATAATCAAGCCACAGGCTTACTGACTTACTCATAATATACTCTGGTGTTCGCGAGTGGCTGGCGTCTATAAGCTGTAGTTGCCGATTAAAATCAGGCATCCCGCATAGTCAAAGTCAAAATGTTTTATTTCAATTAGACCATTAAAAAGGTACTTTTGAAAAGTCAAACTAGTTGCACGGTTCCAAAAAGTGGGTCTTATGGAGAAGAGCCGGCAAGAAACACCATAGATACTCATTTAAAAAAAACATGATTACAATATTAATCTTTACAACTTTGTTTTAAATAGTTTGAAAATTATGCAGTTTGATGTGTAAGATTTATTCAGTATAAGTAGGTGCTATATTTAGAAAGAAAGGGATTGCCACAGCAAGTAAGAGCTGAGCAGTCCCGACAGACAGCACCCGTTCACGAGCATGATGTGTCTATCGGCGTGGTTCGACTCAACAATATTGTAGGGAATAAAACGACCCGACACACAACGCCACCATCAGCAGGACATTTAAGTGAGCATGACATGCTCAGACCGCGGGCACAATATTTTTATAGTATAATATATATATTTTTATATATAAATATACTTACACAAATTGTTACATCAATATCTGCACGATCCTCACACTTTACAGTAGGTATACTAATTAGGAAATTATACCATTAACTTTGTCATTATTATTACAATAAAAAATACATATAAATTTGAACGAATGAAAAATACGACCTAAAACAGGAGCTGAACCTACGTCTTCTAGGTCGGTACAGCAGACGCTTTAACCTGCTAAGGTACCGCGATCAGTGCCTGGAATTGGATAGGATACAGTAATATAAATTAATAGTACATGGTGTGACGTCACAACATAATCAACCCATTAAACTGTCCCACTGCTGGGCACGGGTCTCCTCTCAGAATGAGAGGGATTAGGTTATAGTCCACCACGCTGGCCTAGTGCGGGTTGGCAGACTTCACACGCCATCCAGAAAATCTCTCAGCCATGCAGGTTCCCTCACGATGTTTTCCTTCACCGTTTAAGCGCATAATAATTAACTAGATATTAATACGCACATGACTTCGAAAAGTCAGAGCTGCTTGCCTTGGGTTCGAACTCGAGACCTTTGACTTGGCAGTCCAACGGGTCATACCACTAGGCTATCACTGCTGCGTGTGACGTCACAACGAGGACGAAAAAATAATGTTTAGCGTCAACGAAAACCTCCTAAAAGAAAAACAAACAAAATTAAAATCTATGGCCGTGACATGCTAGCGCCAAATGTAAAAGGCTGTTGATTGAAAGCCGATAAGTTTTTTTTCTACTTTTTTAGCAATTTTCACACTGCAACGACACCGTGGTCGAGCGACACTAAACGAACGAAAAAAAAGCACAAATCTAGTTGATACTGGAAAAAATATACAGTATTTTTTTCTGCATGTTTGTGCTAGGCTGACAGTCTAGGTCTGTTTTTGGATCGGTGGCCATTTTTTTTTTTGGGTTTGTGACTTTATTCTCATAAGAATATAAATAATTCACTTACGTAATATATATTTTAATGAGTATTCCTGTGCTTGCGTTTACTAATTAAAAACAAAATAACAATAATAATATTGTTGATTTCGAAACATTATCTAAACACGACTGTCACGTTGGAGATCCTGGGTTCTATTTCCAGATTGGGTTCTTATATGAAATTCGAATATATTCGCAAAGCAACTCGGAGTTTTGATATTTTAATATTTTGTCCACCACAGTCATATATAGACGACAAACCACGGTCACGACTGGGTTTCGCCCAGTCTTCTAAAGGAAATTCGGAGCGTGGTGCTGAGGGCACGCTTTTTCTGTTTAGTCGTGTGGTCAAACGCGCCCTGTGGGGATGGGTTAGAATAGAGTTACTGCCATTTAGATAAGCATCTCATAAGAGCCGAGAAAATATCTGACTTGCTCGGTGGTAGCACCTTGGTGTGTGTTTCGACATTTGCGCGTAAGAGCCAGTTCGCCCCCGGTTGTTGCGGCTCTGGCAGTCTGCAGTCCGTAGGGGCTCTTAAAGCTCGGCAACGTATTCTTTGTATGACGTAGGCATCCGATTAGAAATAATTTGTGGATATTCAACCCCTAAGCTGGTGAAACAGACTTAACATATTTTTTATGGCTTAGGAGGGCAAACGACACACCATAGGAGTCACAAGTGCGTTGCCGACCTTTTAAAAGGGGATTGGGTCTCCAGTAACCTCACTCACTCGGCGAAACACAACGTAAGCGTAGTTTAACGCCGGTTTTCTGTGAGGCCGTGGTATCACTCCGGTCGAGCCGGCCCATTCGTGCTGAAGCATGGCTCTCCCACGTAAAAGTGAATTTTATGATATTAAACCTTCATGATGTAGGTACAGTGGGCTCACTTTATTTAGAAACGAAAATTATCTAAGTACGCAGGCGAAGCTGCGCACAGGAACTCTAGTTTTATTACATAACTAGCTTTTGCCAGCGACTTCGTCCGCGTGGAATACTTACTTTGTTCCCTAGTTCTTCGCCCGCGGTTTCACCTGCGTTGCCTAAGGGTTGTAGCGTGATGTTTTATAGCTTGAAACCTTTCTCATGAATCACTCATTTTTCCAACATTTCCCTTCACTGCTCTGCTCCTATTGATCGTAGCGTGATGAAAAGTATACTATAACCTGCCCAGGAGTATGAAGAACAATTGTACCAAGTTTGGTTGAAATCCGTCGAGTGGTTTTTGTTTCTATAACGAACATACAGACAGACAGACAGACAGACAGACAGACAGACAAAAATTTTACTGATTGCATTTTTGGCGTCAGTATCGATCACTAATCACCCGCTGATAATTGTTTTGGAAATATATTTCATGTACAGAATTGACCTCTCTACAGATTTATTATAAGTATAGATTATAACGAGAATCGAATACTGGGTAGTATCCTTCAGTATTGTTAGTGTCGTTTTGTCGTCAGTATTGTAGTTAGTGGTGATTATTAGAAGACACACCTCTGTTTAATCTTTCGGAAAATACAGGTGTGATGGCATGTTATTTTTATATACTATACTAGAGCTGGGTACGCCCAGCAAAACGCTGAGCTGGCAGCCCATTTGGGGCAAGCATTCCGACAGCACATCCTGGTGACCTTGATTTAATTGTTCATTTCTTTTTTTATCTGTCTGTTGTACGGACCTTGTCTCAAACAGTGTGTTGTTCTTTTTCTTTAATTAAGAAAAAATAAATACAGCCTTAATTTTTTACACTTAAATATGTCAAAGGGATCTCCATATTAAGAATTTTCCTATTTATTACTAAACTCTTTGGTAAGCATTTCCACAGTAACCATCTCTATGGTAACCATCTCCAAAGTAAATTTGCTATGAAATAACAAAACAGCGCAGCGCACGTCAAATAATGAGTTTTTTAGTCAGTCTATTTTGCTCGCTGATAATGTGGCTTTCTATTGATGAAAGTATTTTTATAATCGATTTTGTGGTTTAAGTGTGAAAGTGTAACAAACAGACAAACTCACTTTCGCATTAGTTATAATATATCATTATAGTCATAATATTAGTTAGGATTAGCTTTTGCTCGCGACTTTGTCCGCGTGGACTTCAGAATTGGGTCTGACCTGGATAAAAAGTAGCCTATATGCAATGATATATGATTATTAGATACGCCGTGTTCATAGTAAATGTCATTTAAAATTGAGTCGCGCTACATGTTCATACCTTTAATCCTAAACATTTTAAACTTTCCTAATATGCGCGCGCATAGATACAGGCAGCCTAAGATGAAAAGAAATAGCACTAAGCAGTTGTCTTAAATGACACATTTGATATGTCCAGTATGTCCGTATATAGTAACGTGTGACATGAAAAGTATAGGGTCCCTTTCTCTTATACTAATAAGGCATGCGCTGACTCTTTCTTTCATTTTAAATTTTATTTGCAACGAAAAAAATTAAATAAATTGTACGGAAGCTAATAATTTATTAACTTACTTGTAATAAGATACTCCATGCTCTTTTCTTACTTTAGTATAATAATTTATGTAGTATCGCAGCACAAGACGGCACATTATAAATAAAATTAAAATTTATTGCTGTCAATAGCGCTGTCAAACACACTTCTGCGCCTTAGGTCGGTCAACTGCCTAAGTGACACTACAAATTACTAAGGTCCGACCGAGACTAGTTTTTTGTCGTTGGCCGAGACCGAGACCGAGACCGAGAATGAAAAAAAATCTCGTCAGAGACCGAGACCGAGACCGAGAATCGCTATATTAAAGATTCCCTTTTTTCAATGTGTTTTCCCCGACTGTGCGAAAAGGAGAGATGTTTTTAGAGTGTATGTATGTGTGTATATTTGTTTGTCACGCTCTGTAGCCTAAACGGTTTGATGGATTTTAGCTTGAGAGGCGTCGATACATTCGCATATCACATATTATTCGTCTTGAAAATATTTTTTTTCCTCAAAACTTCTGAAAATAGCAGTCGCAAGTGCGGCTCCGGAATTAAATTTAAGGCGATGCCTCCGACTGCATGAGCTTGTTTCCATCTTTTTTGTCAGTCGAGTTTTTTTTATTATTTATTGTTTATTTGCAGCTATACTCGTAGTATCACTGCGACCGTAGTAGTGTTGCTGAGGCCGAACCTTGTGCGCTGGGTCGACGCCTTGAAAACTCGAGCGTTCAACGATTTAGTCCTCAAGGTTCAGTGTCTCGAATCTAGTGTCCTTTATTTCATCTGGACTTCCTTAAATGAACACTGCGCTTGAGTGTTAGCGATTCGCATTCCCCTAGTTGAATTGGGAATTCATCAGCCAACTCACAATGTCGATAGGTTCGTGTATCGGCCAGCCTTAGGTTGAACATGTGCTTGTTTAGGCAACAGTATCCTATTAAGGCTATCGTCACAATTCGTCGACTTTTCCTGCTTAGCTCTAGAATAGGAGGTGTGTCCATTTTATCATGGGCTTTAATTAAAGCTTAAGAGTGGACTATTAAGATACAATAGATGACGTAGTGATACGTATTGGAAAGAATATACTGAGATAGATTGGATATGTTGACAGAATGAAGGAAAGACGATTAACGAAAGGAATCTAAAAGGCAAATATCAGCGACAGCGTTGCCCTAGAAGGACATACGCCGATCTTATCGGCGAAATCTTTCAAAAAGGTCAGCGTAGCACTCGCAACCGGCGTGTATATATGAGAAGATGTATAAATGTGAAAGAAGCAAAAGAAGTATGCAAGAATCGTAGCAAGTGGGGGTCTATAGTTTCTGCCTACCTCTGTTGGAAAAAGGTGAGAGTGTATGTATGTATGTAGATACAATAACAGTTTAGTCAGCGGTGATAGAGAGGTCACGTTCTATATTTGAAGCTATTGATACACCAAACACTGACAGTGTTTAGTCCTGAGTCCTTCAGTGTGATATGATTACGAATGCAAATACAAACCGAGTGGTTTATTACATTATTTAGTTTGATTATTTGATTTGGCAGTTTTTTCATCAATTGGTCAATCACAAATGGCGCTCTGCGATTGAATTGGCACGCCAGTCATGTTTAAAAATTTCAAAATTGCGTAAATTTTGATTCTCGGTCTTGGCCGAGACTCGCTCAAAAATAAATCCGAGACCGAGACCGAGAATGAATTTTTGGCCGAGAATGGCCGAGACCGAGACCGAGACCGAGATCTCGGTCGGACCTTACAAATTACACGTTGCCCACGAAACAATATTCGCATTTGAAAGATAATAACGTGTCTACCTCTATATAACTATATAATGTCATTGCCTATTATATGTGTTATTTCAGGCTAGAATCTATCTGTGTGCTAAATTTTATCCAGATCCGTTCTGGCGTGAAAGAGTACCTAACAAACATCCATACATCCGTATATACAAATTTTCGCATTTATAATATTAGAATTTTTTTTGTGGGAAGGTACAAATTAAATGATGGCCCGTCAGCGTAATTGATCTATTGTGAATTCTACGCAGTATGAAAACATCTTTTTCTTGAAAATTTTAAAATTACATCCATATTTCACTTAATTCATTCATTACACACGCCAAGGTACCGCTTATGGAAAGGAGGGATTAAGGTTTTATTACAGCGACCAGAAGAGGAGTGGCCTACCACAGATCCTAGAAAGAAGGGAGTTATGCAAGGAGATATGGTATTTACGGTCCGGCGGACCGAATTGCCTGAACAAACGTAATACCAAAATAAATCGTAATTCAAACAGAATTTTAATCAAATGATTGGCGAACGTCACGAAACCCATAGTCAAAACTATATGGCAAGGAAAGGAAAGTGCGGTTTTTAGTCGGACGAGCCTCACCATACATACTACTTGCAACTATTAAGGGGCGAGCTTATTACCATTAACCGGGCACAAATCCAAGCTCCGAGTTGTTACTAATAATTTCACACACTGCTCGACCAAGGAATCAAACCCAGGACAGCATAGCAGTCGTACTTACCTACGACCGCTAGACTATTGACGTAGTTCTCTGTTTTCCTGGAAAAAAATATGTTTGTTTGTTTGTTTATAATTTTGCCGAAAGACATACCAGTCAAAATTAATGAATCACCCGAAAGTTAAAGTCAAAATCAAAATGTTTTATTTCAATTAGACCATTAAAAAAGGTACTTTTGAAAAGTTAAAACCAGTTGCATTAGTTTAGTGGGTCATAAGGAGAAGAGTGTGTAAGTGTATTTATCTATAAAAATATTGTGCCCTCGGTTTGAGCTTTTCATGAGCACTTAAATGTCCTGCTGGTGGCGTTGTGTGTCGGGTCGTTTTATTCCCTACAATATGGTTGAGTGTCCATGCCGATACTCACGTCATGCTCGTGAACGGGTGCTGTCTGTCGGGACTGCTCAGCTCTTACTTGCCGTGGCAATCCCTTTCTTTCTAATATAACACCTACATACTGAATAAATCTTACACATCAAACTGCTTAATTCTAAAATAAAATATTTAAAACAAAGTTGTAAAGATTATAATGTAATCATGTTTTTTTTAAAAGACTATCCACACCACTCCATAAGACCCACTTTTTGGAAACGTGCAGCTAGTTTTGACTTTTCAAAAGTACCTACTTTTTTTCTTGATCTAATTGAAACAAAACATTTTGACTTTGACTTTGACCCGGCAAGAAATTCCATAGATACTCTCTTTAACAAAAAAACATGATTACATTACTAATCTTTACAGAAGGGTTACACAAAGGTATACTGTGTTACTGCATACGGTTGTTTTCCGAAAAATGCCGTTTAATCTTAACAGGTTTCCTAGATCCGTGGGATCCTTAACCTGCCCAACAAACACCTGCCATTAAATTAACTACCACCGCTGTTTACGACTACGCGTAATCTTTTCAATTATTTTTCCCGTTAAAAAATGTATAATTACTGAAGCGTCTGTTCCATAAATTGTTCCAGGAAACATTTTATTCATGATTCATGGCGTGTAAAATATTTGTAATCTTAGTGTTAGGTTGATGGGTGAGGGGAATTCTAAGGAAACCCTTCCTCGCTGCTATTAAGCAGCGAGAGAGCGCGAGCAGTGACCGGCCTTTCGCTGTGAAACACTGAACAACTGAAACCCAGTCTCCAAGTAGTTGTTATTTCTATTTTCTAGCATGGCAGAATAAAATCTTTGCTTACGCCCAGGTAATCTCTTCCCGCGATGGATCCCAGCGACGTCACGAATTTCACGATCTGTGTTGCCACAGATTGACGGGTTCGATCCCGATAAGGAAATTTTTAATTTCCCTATGACCCTATTGCTGAGAGTTCGCTGTAGTCTGTCATTCACTGCGTATTTTCTTTTGAACGTTAATTGGTACAGTTAAAATTTTCAGAAGACGTGTATAAATATTGTTATATATGTAAATTAAATATAAATAATTTTGGATTAACAATAAAAGATATTAATGTTGAATTCAAAAGTAGCTAATTTTTATTTTACTATTAATTTACTATTAATAAAGTTGTAAACAATATTTCAGTGAGTGCTAAAATACCGGAATGACTTTCCGGTGAAATGGCGTATCCATGTTATTCTTTATATGAACATTTCCAACGCAAGTAGCAAAAATCAATATACCTACTCCGATCACTGATGATAACGCACGAATGATACCTACCACTGATGTTGCTGGAATCTATAGACTGCAGTTGAATCTTACCATCAGGTGGCTCATATGCTTGTTTGTTATCTTAATGCAGTATCGTATCATCATCGCGATGCGATGCGATGCGTTGCGACCCATGTTGCCATGAGATTGAGATTATTTCAATTAATACAGTTAGCATTATGTCTGTACGTGTATCTAAATTAATATAAAAAATGTGATAGCAACTCTATTTGCATGTTTGTTTACATTTTCACGCCTAAACTGCTGAATATATTCTGTTGAATTTCGGAACAGATTGGACCTTGGAGACAGACATAAGCAAGCTCAAAAAATCCTTGAAATGCGAGTGAAATTGCGGATTAAAGCTAATCCATACTCATATTATAAACGTGAAAGTTTGTGAGTATGGATGTATGGATGTTTGTTACTCTTTCACGCCAGAACAACTGATCGGATCTGGATGGAATTTAGCACAGAGATAGATTATAGTCAATAACACATAGGCGACTTTTTATCCAGGTCGGACCCACTTCTGAAGTCCACGCAGACAAGGTCGCGGGCAGAAGATAGTAATAATATAAAATCACGTCCGTATTCACACTCAAAGGATTCGGCAAAACAAAGTTTTTATATGCATTTACTTTACAAATAAATGTTTTCTCGTTTCTTGAAATGTTTTCCTTTTCTGATAACAACATAATCTTTACAAAATACGCCGGCAGAGAATCAATCTCCGAAATAATTGAATTTCTTCTCCGTCTTCTTCACAACAATCACTCAAATTGTATTTGTGTTAACGTCAAATGTCAGATGACAAAGCTTTTAAAAAGTTAATTTTCGTTAGGAATATCCATTGTTGTACGAGTAATATTATGAAAGAGTGTCTAGATTGTATAATATAAACAATATACATATAATATGCCTCGTTAGTCTAGTGGTCCCAAGCGTAACGGCTACGCTAGAGGTCTTGGGTTCGGTTCCCAGATCGAGCAAAGTGTTATTGGGTTTTTCTATGAAATTCACAAGGGCGAGCCTATAGCACTAACCTGGCACAAATCCAAACTCCGAACTGTTACTGTGAATTTCATAGCAAAACCCAATAACACTTTGCTCGACCTGGAAATCGAACCTTAGACCTCACACTCAGTAGACGCTCTTAAGACCACTAGTTTCAAAAGTCATTAATTCATAAGAGATTGTGGTAACACTTTTAATTTTGAGCGTAGCGTTCTAACGTAGCAGTCGCACTTGGGACCACTAGACTAATAAGGCAGTTCTGGTCCTAGTTTTTATAACAAATCTTGCTTTAACTAACCCTCTAAACGTCTAACTAAGCACAGGTAAGTGCTTACCTGTATTAAGCAAGCACACAGCAAGTTTTTTAACGTGGGAGAGCCATACTTTGTCACGAATGGGCCGGGTCGACCGGAGTGATACCACGGCCTCACTCTGAGTGATGTTACCGGAGGCCCAATCCCCTTTTAAAAGGCGGGTGTCCATGGGCGGCGGTAATCGCTTACCATCAGCCGATCAGTACGCTCGTTTGTCCCCCTATCCCATAAAAAAAAACACACAAGCATTCATTCACACCTTCCTATTTGTGACTCCTTCCGTCGTCAAATAAAAAAAAATACTAAAAAAGTAACCCGAAACATTCGAAGACGCGTAGATTCATGTTTGTGCAACTGTATCGAAATGTTCCCTTGTGTGTTTGTTTTTATTGTGTGCCTAGTGGATTTCCCCGGGGCACACCTGAACCCCAGTTACGATGTTTAAACTCACCTTATTGCTATTTGGGTTGGTACACTTGTTTTGTAAACGGTGTGTGTTATGACAAAACTTTTTATTACGAGTGAAGCTGGGCGGTTTTTTATTGTTTATATTACTGCAATTGTAAAGTTTAAGAAACATACCATCACGCCTGTATTCCCCGAAGGATTAGGCAGAGGGGTACTAATATACATCCACAGTTAATTTAATAGGTATCATCATATATAATAGGGGGCGAGCCTATTGCCATTAACTAGGCAAAAATCCCCCGATCATCATCCCGAGCTGATATTGAAAAATTCATAAAAAACCCAATACCACTTACTGTACTATAATATATCTGTATAATTTAATATATAGATATACTAGCTTTTTGCCCGCGACTTCGTCAAAATTTTTACAGAATTGTCCATTCTTTGTCTTGTTGAACCGTCGATCGGAAAATAACGCACGCAAAAAGACAAGTAGTTATTCCGGGTATGTATATATATATATGTTTGCAAAAATTTGTCTAGAAAGTCCCAGTGTGGGGGCAACAAAAAAAACAGGTTAAATAAACTCCTAAACAACAATTCTTCAAGGTATCCCGCCACTTAATAATCCCGGCATCGATCTTGTTATCGGTAAAATAAACAAAAACTACTTATTAGTTTAGAAATCCGCCATTTCAGTGCTGTTATTAGGTAAACAATGAACCGGCTTAGCGAGATTTTGGGACGGAACACGATTAGTTAAGAACAGAGATATAAAGTTGATAAATGTGCCAGTGATTCTACACAAGTTGATTCCTACCCGTTTCCCGGCTTTCCTCTCACCGAAACTGACCCTTCTGCACTACCTATTTAAGTAGTTTTCCCTGTGTGGGGATGGGTTAAAATACAATTCCTCATTGCCATTCAGATAGTCATATCGTAAGAAACGACACAATATATCTGACTTGCATGATGGTATGACCTCTTGAGGTCTTACTCGTTGACGACCACCCTTACATCGGAGTCTGTCGTAAAGCATCTTGGTGTGTTTTTCGACTTTTGAGCGCGAGAGCCAGTTCCCTCTCGATTGATGCAGTCCAGAGGGGCTCTAAAGACTCGGTAATGTATCAGCAACTCCTCTGGTGCTGAATGTGTCCCGGACAAAAACTACGATACGACTGTCCCGTTGGAAGGCCCGTCACGATATGAGATTCACCTACATCGCATCCAGGCAATATTGCTCTCTGTTTAATGTTATTTGTTCAGGACAGGACAAGTTTTTGACTGCTCCCACATCATATTAAAAGCTCGTTAAACTGAGTTTGTTTGTACACACCTGACTACTTGGACCTGCACCGATTCCCAGCCGAACACAAACAAAACAGGCTGTAACTGTTTTAGACACACTCGTAAGGAAAAATATATTTAGGTTTGGCAACGCAGCTTAACAGATAAATAAGTACCTACCTATCTTTTTGGTTTGATTATAATGTGATTTTAGTGAATTGCTTAGTGCTCATAGCGTCTTCAAAGTCAAAGTCAAAATGTTTTATTTCAATTATACCACTTTTTAGTGGTCTAATTAAATTAGGTACTTTTTGAAAAGTCAAAACTAGTTACACGGTTCCAAAAAGTGGGTTATATGGAGAAGAGCCGGCCATAAACTCCATAGATACTCTTTTAAAAAAGAACTTGATTACAATATTAAGCTTAACAACTTTGTTCAAAATAGTTGCTGAGAATTCTGCAGTTTGATGTATAAGATTTATTCATTATACAAAAAGAATTAGGGATTGCCACAGCAAGTAAGAGCTGACCAGCCCCGACAGACAGCACCTGTTCACGAGCATGACGTGCGAATCGGCGTGGTTCGACTCAACCATATTGTAGGGAATGAAATAACCCGACACAACGCCACTATCAGCAGGACATTTAAGTGAGCATAACAAGCTGAGACCGCGGGCACAACAATTTCTGGTGTATCTAACCAAATTTGACTGCGGTCAGGATTTGAACCTGCGTCGATTCAAATCCTGACCGCAGTCAAATTTTTCCTTCACTAAGATAATTATTTAAGTACCTGTTTAATACATTGGGTTTTAACCATTCAAATAAACATTAACTAGACGATACAAATATTTTTATTGGATTTTGTTACAACTTATAGGCATTGCAGCAAGACCTCGCGGCTGCGTACTTCTCTTTGTTATCTGTGAAATGCCGGCACTAATTACTACTTGTTAACACTGAAACAAAAAGTCACAAACCCTAAGCGCATATTCTCACATTACGTCGTGGTTATAAAAAATGAAAACGTTTGAGATATAAACGCTAAAGGAGGCTACCCACTACCCCGTCCAATACCATGACCGTACTAGGAATATATCAGACACGAAAACGAGCACGATACGAACTACTATGCCCACTAGAACGTAACAACAGCGTATCAAGCCGATACAAAACGGCGTTAGAGACTGTAGCATACGCGTATCATCCTCCTGTCATATTCTTAGGATTCCCGGTCAAAAATATTTGTTTTGAGAAGTATGAAACTATGCCATGCACGAAGCGTCAACAATTGTCAGCGAGAATACTTTGTCGGTACCAATAAGTGCATGGCACATAACAGTGACGGATCGGTCTTGCTTACTAGCAATGTGGGTCGCACATTACTAGTATTCTTGTTAACCCCTCGTGCTAAGCTAAATGCTTGTGTTACGATTAGGTTCACGTCAGTAGTGCAATGGGTGGGGTTCGAACCGGCAACCACATGATTGCAAGTCCGACGATGAAATATCTACTGTGCATAGTATCTACTGTACTAGTAACGTCTCATACTTCGCAAAATAAATAATATTTTTTGTACGATACGAGTACATTCCTAGTACGATCATGGTATGAGACGGTGTAGTGGGCAGACTCCTTTAATATTCATTTTATTTTAAATGAGTAAGTTAAGTAATTACTAAGTAAAGTGCACTCTACAAGTGTGGTAGGTAGAATAAAGTTTACACGAAAGGTTAAGTCAGGGGTGGATTATTGTACTCCCTCTGGGGTGATCCAACCATTTCAACTGAGTAATTGTGTCTGTCTACGATGACGTAGGCAGCGTAGCCAGAGTCAGCTTCACCGTAGCAAACGCGTAGGCCCCATTAATTCCTTTCCCATAGACGAAACTGTTGTTTTTTTATTTTTGAAATAGATGACTATTGCTAGCGTATCATAACATCACACCTTCATCACCCGTCGCTATAAATAAATAATGCTCTATGACACACATCGACTGTAAACTTATTGTCCTTTATTTGATTTTCTTCTATATTTATTTATTTCTATTTTTCTTCGGGTATTCCTTCGAGGCGCAGAAACGTGAGCTGGCTGTATGTCGGCAACAGTTGGCCAATCATTTTCCATTGTGGTACACCGCCCGAGGTTTATGATCGCCTGGTACATTTTTGACGACGACACGTTTGGCGTAGCGGCTGAGCGATCGGATTCTGCACCACGTGTTGTGGGTTCGATCTCCACACGAAGCAAATGTTTGTATGATCTACAGGTAGTAAGTAGTTGTTCCGGGTCTGAGCATTTGTATAATTATGTGAGAATTTGTGTTTGTAAACACACCCACGATACAGGAGAAAATCTTAGTCTTTAAGCAACGTTTGTAAAAAACATAATATACCATCACGCCTGTATTATCCGAGAGGATAGATAGGCAGAGGTGTGTACCATTTAATGTAAACAGAAAAACCAAACAACACTCTTTGATGTTAGCAACATGAAGATATGAATTACAGCTGCTACGCATTAATACATAATTACGTGTTTCAACGTTTTTGGATTGAGTTGTTGGGAAAACGGGAGGTAGACGTTTATATGGGAGTATCGAAATTTTTAAAGATAAGAACTTAATAATCGGGATCCTAACTATTCCTCTATCTATTTTCTATATATAAAAATTAAAGTTTGTATGTTTGTCCTCTATGCATTGCTAAACCATTCATCCTATTGCGATGAAACTTTGGAGAGTTGTTATGTGCGTGCCTGAAGAGGTTTATAACGAAAAAAAAGATAAATAAATAAAATAATATCGTGTTTTTGGAATTATCAAATTTTAAGTGGGGGTGTGAAACCGCGCAGTTAAATTTACTATTAGTCTTTTTAATCTCTAATGGCAATATTTGATTAAATATTTATTATAGAAAAATAATCTGAGAGATGGTTTGGACAAGTTGGGAAAATGAATGCAAGATGATAAGCGAAAGGAATTTATAAGGCGAAGGTCAGCGGCAGCGTTGGAGGAGCCCTCTTGAAGGACGTACACCGATCTAATTGGCGAGATAGTTCGAAGAGAAAGAGGTCAGGTGTGTAGTACTCGCAACCGGCACGTATGTATGAGAAGATTTATGAAAGTGGGAGAAGCAAAAGATGTATGCAAGAATCGTAGCAAGTGGCTGTCTATAGTTTCTGCCTACCCCTGTGGGAGAAAGACGTGAGTGTATGTATGGATTTGGACAACATTTTGGATGGCGAGTGAAACTGCGGGAACCAGCAAGTCATAAATATAATATAGTTATTCTTCAACGCTAGTAAAGGTAGCGAGGTCTAAATGGGACAATAGTTGGGCAATTTGTGTCTATTGTTGGTGTCCAGTCGGGGTGTTGCAGTAACCCCGTCCTATTTCATGTTTTGTAGTTTAGCACAGCGGTGGAGCACTGGTCGCTTGTTCGATTTAAACAAATATTTGGATGGCTTATATTTGAGAAAATCGTAGAGTGAATAAACTGTATTTTTTTAATTATTTTAACGCTCTCATAATAACTGCGTTATTTTTCTAGTGGAAGTAGACTCCAAGCGTGGCTGAGTGAAGTCCTGGGTTCGATTGGGCCCAAAACGTTATTGTGTGTTCAGATAATGGCGATAAGCTCACCTCCTATTAGATCTTTTTGAGCAAAGCAACAAAAAGATAGACTACGTCCTTCCTCAGGATACAATCAATCTTCTTGCCAAATTTATCCAAATCATTTCAGCTGTTTAGGCGTAAAGTGAATCAGACAAAGTTACTTTCGCATATATACATAACTAGCACTTGCTCGCAGTTTCAGTCGCGTCAGTCATTTATAACCGGCGCTAAAGGAGTGGTGTTATATTTCTGAGAAATCAGTCAATCCGTTCTCAAAATGTACGAGAAAATCAATTTTCTTCATAAATGTTTTAATAGTTATTCTGGTATTCGGGACAGAGATAAATCCAACAAATCAAAGATCATAAAAATCAGTGCAGCCGTACATAAGATATAGATTGTGTAACATACCCAACATTGTTTTATATACTTCAAAGATATTATGTACGGTTTACTGACGTCAAATTTTTAACACGTCTTCGATACGTCATACGTATACCTAACACGGTTAAAATTCTATGCATACATGGGTATTTAGGCCAAAAGGACGAAACATCCAAAGGGACATAACCCCCCAAACTAACCGAGATGACACGGTGTGAATTTTAACTGTCTTTAAACTGGACATCTCATTTGAATATAACATAAAAATAATGTCTGTTTGTGTGTTTGACCTGTGAAATGCGTGTTCCGAACTTATGTTTGGGCCGGAAGCAATTTAATAAATGCGTGTACATACATAGGTACTTTGGTTTATTTTGTTTTATAAAATTTGAACTGCCTCATTAGGTCCGCAGATGTAGATCAATCAAAACGCTATTGGGTTTTGGTTTATTTTGGTTTGTTTTGTCGTAGGTAATATACAGCATAAATGGGCATAATTTTTTGGATTTAAAAGCTTGCTTTTTTACAGGTCGACTATCAATCTAAGCAGAATACGACTGCATATCGAACTAACTGTGTCATAAAGGTTACGTGCTGTGAGAGATTATGTGGATGACAGAAATGCTTGGGATTGAATTGAACTGTTCCAATGAACCAGGCTATTGAAAAAAAAAACTGAAAAAACTTTATTTATTTCAGTAACTTAGACATAAATTACAAAATATTTTATCAGGCTAATTTAGCTCAGATTAGGTAGTGTAGTCATCTGTAGCCGAACTAGGCAGAGCCTGTATTTCGGCTATCAGCGCCAAACCCCTCGAGTATTTTACATAAATAGTAGCCATTAACGACATTTCATTTATATCTTGTACATAAACAATTTGACAATTTATAATGTATTTATTTACTATATTTTATTGATTTTATAATGACGATATTTTATTACAAATTTGATTTTAATTATTTCTATTCATAAGTCTGACATAATTTTTTTTTAAAGTTTCACATTACAATTATATTTTTTATCAATAAATTTTTATCAAAGACATTACTGTATTTTTTATGACATTCAATTTAATGTACCTATTCAATTATAAATTTAAAAGGAAAATGTAAATGTGAGTATTATATAAGCCAGATTATGAGATATACACAGATTTAAGCGGTCTGGCAGCTTTGAGATTTTTATCTGGCCTACGCAAATATTCCACTCATCGGTATCGTCGTGCGACGGGTTGTTTAGCTTCCTAGATTATGGCTGAGCTATCCAATGACTGATGCATGCGAGCCATCAGATGGGACTGGTCTACTTAAAGCCGCAATGGCTCTTTCTTTTAAAGGCCATTTCAGACATTCTCTTACATTGGAAGTCACATATTTGCTACTAAGTATTATGTCTGGACTTTAAAAGAGACCGTGATTCTCTGAGTTTGTTTTGGTGTTTCTTCTCAGAGGTCGTCAGTTAGGAAATGCCGGTGTCATCTATTTAAAAAAGCATTGACATGTAAAAGTGTCCTTAAAAGATCTATTTACAGAAATAAATATCATTTATCACTATTTTACACGAAGCGCCTGATCAGACCCCGACAACTAATTTCTGTGCAATAATGATACCCCAGAATTATTGTCCAGACTTTTTGGTCTTCTGACTACTACCAACTATTGTCATAGGTGTTCGTATGACAACCGTTCGACAGGTTTGCACACTCTCTGAGGCCAGAAGAGGTGTCGATGTGTTATGACTGGTCACCCATCCATAGAATGGCCGCGGCAAGTACAGTTTAAACTTGGAGAACAATTAATTAACGTAGTTATTAGGTTTAGCCATAAGCCACTTACGTTATGCCCTAATAATTATGTCATATTATTAAAACCAAACGTACTACGGTTTAACGAGACAAGTTTCATATATAAACCGGAGATTAGCTCGGTCTAAACATGGCTTAAACTACGATAATCGTCGATTAAGACGACGCCAACAAAGTTTCGCAGGTTGAACGTTTATTATTAGAAAAGTTTGACGGAAAAGGTGATGGTTGAGATGTAATGTTGCTGGAAGTGACAAACTTTTTTTTACTACGCTCCACGCGAGAATATTTTACTGAATCGTAGATACATTTTCAAATTCAAATTCTCATTTACGTAAACTCCTAGACCCGGAACAACTACCATACAATGTAGACCACAAGTACAAATAGTTATTCCATTTGAAGATCGAACCTGCGACAAACAGTATACGAGCCGATAGCTTAGGCGCTGCGCCAACCGTCTCCAATAATAAACGATGATAGATGCATTTTTTTAATTAGTAGATTATGTCAGCTAACGAGCAGACGAGCCATCTGATAAGTAGTCATCACCGGCCACCCATGGACACCTGCAACACTAGAGGTGTTGCTGATGTGTTGCCAAGCTTTAAGGACCTCTACTGACTGCAGAATGCCGGAGGTGCAGCAACCGAGGTGGAACTGGTTCTCACGCGCAAAAGTTGAAACACACACCAAGATGCTTTACGACAGTCCCCGACGTAAGGGTGGTCTTACCACACTAGACACAAGTCACAATTTCTCGTCTCTTACTGGATGCCTATCTGAATGGCAGTGAGGAACTGTATTCTAACAGTCAAGGACGACAGAACAGAACCACTACGGCCTCAAAAGGCCATTCTAAACGTTGTCCTACAATAGAATAACAAGTTGATTAGACTTTAAACAGACAGAAGAAGTTGAAGCATTTATTCACGCAGATCCTTAAATGACATTAAATGTTTAGGAATCCTTTATCAGATCTTTTTATGCGAGTTTAGACGCATGGTTCTGAATTAGTCGTTTCCAATGGAGATGTACCGGAAAGGAGCTTCTTGGTTGCTCTTATAAATTATCCTTCCTGACAATGCACCTAGTTTTGACAATTCAAAGGTACTTTAATTTTGGTCTAATTGAAATGAAACATTTGATTTTGAATGATATTTAATGACTGGATAAAAATATAATTTCAAAACTATTCGATTTTTTTTTATCACATTTTTCCTTTGTATCTTTGTAACTGTAGCGCGTCTGACCTAAAACTAGTGACACTTCTAGCACTGTTGATACATCGTGTTTGTCACAACTCCCTCTGTGATCACAGACGGGCTCTTCCTTTGATCTCTGCCATTATTGTGTACTGAAATTAACTATTACTAACAAGTTTCTATCCTTTGCGTGATTTTTCTATGATATCACGTCGAGGGAAGTAAAATGCAGAATTTCAGATGAAATCGTATTTTTTTTATGGGATAGGAGGGCAAACGGGCAGACGGATCACCTGATGGTAAACGATTACCACCGCCCATGGACACCCGCAACACCAAAAGAGGAGACACAAGTGCGTTGCCGACTTTTAAAAGAGGATTGGGCCTCCGGTAACCTCACTCACTCGGCGAAACAAAACGTAAGCGTTGTTTAACGCTGGTTTTCTGTGAGGCCGTGGTATCACTCCGGTCGAGCCGGCCCATTCGTGCCGAAGCATGGCTCTCCCACGTATAAAATTAACGTATACGTAGGTTTGTAACTCCTGCTACAATAGCTCTATATATGTAGTTTACGTGAGTCGTTAATTAAACGACTTTAATTAAGGACGGGGTTCTCAATTCGGTTATATTTTTTATTTTTTTGTCAACAATACTAAAGAAATAAACTTTATCTCAATGGGATAAAATACGTGTAACAATGCCAGTTGTGTGTGTATGTCCAGATATACAAAAGAAAGAAAGAAAGAAGTTGTCATGCAGATTGCCGATGGACCTTAGCTACAATGACCTGTGTGACATAGACATTTTTATTTATATCTGTCAGTAATTTTTTCCATGAAGGGTCCGGCGGAACTTGAATTGCCCACAAAAACGTAATACCGAAATAAATCTTAATCCAGACAATATTCTATCAAATTATGTTATTATTCGGATTAAGACACCATTAATCTAGGTTCCTACGGTACTATTTCAGCTACTAGTACTTCACTGAAAATAAAAGACCGGAAAATCGACCTAAACTTGGTAAAGTTATCAAAAATTGCATTCGCTAACATTTATTTCCAGTGAAGTGTTTTGGACAAATTGGTACCGTTAATTGAGGTCAATAAACGGTATCGGAATCTGAATAATCACAGAATTTGATTCAGTTGTGGTCAAATTACGATTTATTTCGGTATAACGTTTGTAAGAGAAATTAGGTCCGCCGGACTTTTAATCCTAGAAATATTTTATGTTTATTCAGTGCAGGATTCAAATCTTCTAGACAATGCAAAACCCAACCACTCAACCTCGACGCCAATCAATACAGATATTCCAATACTTCCAATAGAAACTAATAATGTACCTAATAATATATATACAGCTATCAATGTTATACTAATGCTAACACGGCTACAGTGGGGTCTCTCTAACACAAGTAGTCATTGTAATTAATCGCATAATTAAGCTAATTTTCCATTGAATGCGTCTATTATGTTTAATTAACTATTTGATCTTAGTATAGGTAGTATAATACATACAATGTCTGCCTTATTGATTTAGCGGTCGCAGGCGCGGTGCGGAGGCGCGCGGGGGCGCCACCACCCGCTGAGGTTTTATTTTTATCCGTACGACGGCAATAAATACGGCACCAGAGGCACCAGCATCACCTCCCACCACCAGCCCACATAATTTTTGCATTGTAAATGAGTGTCCATGGAGTTCCTTGCCGGATTCTTCTGAATAGGATCAACCTTTTGTTAGCATACACAATAATCGACTAACTTATTATTTAAACTGGCAACACTTTTTAGACATTATTTTATTAATTGCGGGTAGCAACACATAGGTTATTTATATCAGAAAAACTTTTTGTGCATTTAATTCCGTTCGCAACTACAGACGTCGAAATGAATAATAAAATAAATAATAAATTATATTTATTTCTGTAAATAGATCTTATAAGGACACTTTTACAAGTCATTTTTTTTAAAGAAAGAGATGAAAGTGGTCTCGAGTTAGTTTGAGTTTGTTAATTGTCGATATAATAGTGATTTAACAAGTAGACGGTGCATATTTCTTTCACTTTGGATCCGTGCAACTAGAATCTTAACGTTTCATAAACGCAATTTTTTTGTCTTGCTCTTGTCTTCAGTCTTGCCTCCAGGTCAAAGATGAGGTCAACGGTGGAGCAAGCATCCACAGAAGATGCCTGTTCTCCTTCTGTTATTTGAAATAATGCCAGGAATGCAACATAAAAAAGCAACACATATCCAAACTCCGATTCTGCTACTAAAAATATCATAGATGAAGTCTGTTAAAAAACCCAATAACACTTTGTCCGATTCCTGGAAATCGAAACTAGATCCTCACGATAAACCAATGAGGCAGTCCTAACACACCATGACAAATAATGTCCGAACAAGCAAATGACGTCACAAATCACAAGATCTCTAGCAATTGTGTCATCTGAGCAAATTTGGCAAGTTAACGCATCCATCAACTGAAAGACGACATTAATTAGTAGAATTAACATTCCATCCAGTTATAATTAGACACCCACCCCCCTAACAACGGGTAGGAACCCCCAAGATTACCCGCCCAGAGTTTTATGGGCCAAGTTCTGACAAAATTGCGAATTAATGCTGATTTTCGTTGGTATTCAATTAGTATTGAATCAACGGTTTGGAAACATCTGCTCCTTCAGGTGAGAATGCTGGAATTGGAAATGGATCAATTTTTAGATGGATTTGGCCATCTGTTTTTTAAGCAATAGGCCTCTGGAGACCCCTGCTTTAGAACTTTTCAGAAAACCTTTTTTATAAAGTGAATTTTAATGAGATATAAGTTATCCTTTAGTGAATAACTAACTTTGCATTTAGGTTTAAATATTGCAGATCTGTATACCATAATGATATCCATACTAACCCATTATAAATGCTGCTCTTATCTGTTTGTCTGTTATCTTTTCACACCTAAAACACAAAACAGATTTTGATAAAATTTCGCAAGGAGATAGGATAACATTCTGATGAAGGACATAATTAAATATAAATTACACGGATATTACATGTATGTGTACATTGAAATAAAACTGGTTTTTACGGATTTTATCGCGTTATAAATACTCGTATATTAATATTATTAAAACTGGACATTTCGGATACTATACACTTCACAAAAACACCTCAACGTACCCGTGACCATGGAAACTGTTAAGGATCCATAACGTCGGAATTTAATATTAATAATTGTTACGTGACAATTACCGGTGCAAGCAGTGATAGCCTAGTGGTATGACCGTTGGACTGCCAAGTCAAAGGTCTCGAGTTCAAGCCCAAGACACGCACCTCTGACTTTTCCAAGTCATGTGCGTATTAAACAGTTAATTATCACGTGCTTAAACGGTGAAGGAAACATTGTGAGGAAACCTGCATGCCTGTGAGATTTTCTCGACGGCGTTTGAAGTCTGCCAACCCGCACTAGGCCAGCGTGGTGGACTATAGCCTAATCCCTCTCATTCTGAGAGGAGACCCGTGCCCAGCAGTAGGACAGTATAATGGGTTGATTATGTTATATGTAATTACCGGGAAAAGTTTTATATCCATAGACTAGTGCTGTTAAATCAAGTTTCTAGGCTTTTCAATAAATTTCGGGATTATGTCATTTGGTCAGCTAGTATTTTGACATGATTATTTTTACCATTTAAATGGGATTTAATTTTGGAAACCTATTTAGTGGCGACCGACACAACCAAATGTAGACATATTATGTACCTAGGTACATACATATTTCTACAACAAATGATTGCAATGGTATACTTATATAACGTGTGCTTAAATAGTTCACTTATATAATAATGTGATAGGTAGACGTTTGTTATTCTTCTTCTTTTATTTTTTGTCACATATTTTTTTACTTCATAAGTAGGTACCTAAGCACATGTACGTGTTGCTGTTTTTATAGTGATTAAATGTTTCTTTCTTTCTTTCTTTCTAACATAATCAACCCATTATACTGTCCCACTGCTGGACACGGGATTAGGCTATAGTCTACAACGCTGGCCTAGTGCGGGTTGGCAGACTTCACACGCCATCGAGAAAATCTCTCAGGCATGCAAGTTTCCTTACGATGTTTTCCTTCACCGTTTAATGGCGTGATAATTAACTATTTAATGCGCACTGTATGACTTCGAAAAGGCAGAGGTGCGTCCCTTGGGTTCGAACTCGACACCTTTGACTTGGCAGTCTAACGGTCATACCACTAGGCTATCACTGCTTGGTATACTTACGGCAGCCTAATTCATGTTCCTACCCTTATATAAAAAAAATACTAAAAACCCACTACAAATTCTAAAACACTTCAACAAAAAACCTTTAATTAAAACTAAAACAACTCACATTTAAAGACATTTTACACCTCTAAGTGATAATTTTACTTCAATGTTGACACGTTGAAATTAACAAAACGGTCTTCCATCTCTTTCTATCTTTAGTTCATATTATATCTCCGTCTCACTTACTATTAAGGGGTCCTTGAGACGGTGTATTTCACCACGTAAGACGGGCTCGGTAGGGTTGTCATCCATCAGGATTTACTGTGACAAGTCAGGACAAGTCGGCCATTTTATATCATTTAGGGCTCAGAAAGGGTCGTTAGGTGTCAGCTACTTGATAACTTGGTAAGTCGTCTAATAGTGATTTAAGTGTTGTTATTTTGTTTCCATCGGGAAAAATATTTAAGCGGGTATCATTTTGTTATTTGAATAGCTCCAATCTTCTGTCTACCCTTGAACCAGAGACAGCATAAATATATTATTCTGGCATAGGAAACGTGTCTGTGATTGCATTAAATATACTATTATTACCCTTAATTTAAGCCAATCTAAACTACAATGGCAATAAACTTTATTTTGTTAAGTTAGGTTAACTTTTAATACCCCTATTACTCTTCCTTTCCTTGTTGTTACAGTCAGCCTAATAATAAACAAATAAAGTCCACCTAATTTCAGAAATAATTAATTACCCTCTTAAGTCTAAGAGAGGTAGGGCATATTGGAATCGAATAATTCCACTCACAATTGGAGCTGCTGTACTGTGGAAGTACCTCCACCTTGCAGAAAATCGTTGCTAAATAACATAGCTTCGTGCTATGTTGTGTTCCTAACGGTGAGTACGGTCGCCAGAGCTCCGCGAGGAAGCGTTGTGTTGGCAATGGTGGTGACCGGTGGTGTTTTGTTATCGCCGCTGTCATGTATGGCAGCATGTCTCCTATGCTGCGAACCCAACTAGTCCTCATTAATTTACAGGGTCGGCAACGCGCATGTTATACCCCTGGTGTTGCAAGTGCCCATATGGCTGTATGCTTGTTTGCCACCTTAGTGGTATAAAAAATAAATTACGGTCATAATTTTACACTTTCACATAATTGTTATTTAACGATGTCAATAAATTAAATTTCGAAATTGATATGCGACAGCCCTGCGCGGAGGGCGGACGGAGAATTTACGGAAACTTTTAACGAGTTCAACCCTTTGTCCTCGCAGCAATTAGTTATTCTTTACAAGGTTGCAATTAATATTTCATATTAAAAGTTGCAACAACGCAACAGCCTTATTTGGACAGCTTCATATTAAGTTTATTTTGGGATGCAATATAAAAGCTGACACGAGTGACGTTACCGCAGACAAGGCCTGTAGATGCTGTATACAAATAACAATGAAATTATATAAAAATAAATGAATGTTTCTTTATCCTCTATGCACTACTAAACCATTCATCCGGTTGCGATGAAACTTTAGTGAGTTTTTGTGTGCCAGCCTGGGAAGGTTTATGACAAGAAATAGAGGCATTGCAACGTATACCAGGGGACAGCTACTAATTTATGTACTTGTTTACCACCTTAGTCGTATAAAAAACTTTGAGAAGAGATCTGTGCCCAGTGGATGCTACTGCTGAAAATATTAAATTTAACCAATATTCTTTTTTTATTAAGAGAGGTAGGGCATAGTGGAATTGAATAATTCCACTCACAATTGCTCGACTGGGGAAGTACCTCGAGCTTGCAGAAAATCGAAGCTAAAAAACATACCTCCGTGTTATGTTGTGTTCCTAACGGTGAGCAAGGTCGCCAGAACTCTGCGAGGAAGCGTTGTGTTAGTGTAGGGGACCGGTGGTGTTTTGTTACCGCCGCTACATTCCGCCCCACTATTCGTTCTTAATTTACAGGGTCGGCAACGCGCGAGTGATACCCCTGGTGTTGCAAGCGTCCATAGGCTACAGTAACCGCTTACCATCAGGCGGGCCGTATACTCGTTTGCCACCTTAGTGATATAAAAAAAAATACTCCATTTCATATTATTATTGAACACTATCAATGGTAAAAGTTCGCAATGGATTTATATTAGAATTCCATCCACACAAAATGTTTGGTGTCTGCCTCAAAACAAATAAACGTCACTTGTCACTTCAGCATTTTCAAATGTTTCAAGTAAATACAGGGCTTTCACATAACATCACGTTTGTATTCCCTGAAGGCTTAGGCAGAGGCGTACTAATGTACACCCACAGTTCGCCAGTATGTTTAGGTCCCATTTAATAGGGGCGAGCCTATTTTCATCAACCGGGCACAGATCCCGAACTCCGAGCTGCTACTGAGAATTTCATAGTAAACCCAATAGGTAACCCCAATGACATTATATAGTTTGCTGGGAATCAAACCCAGAACCTCTAGCGTAGCAGTTGTACTTAGGACCACTAGAATAATGAGACAGTTAATTCAAGATAAAATCAATGTTATTTGTATTTACATGTGATTTAAACGATGATCGATTTATTTTCAATATCGTACGGTAATCGTTTATTTCCAACATAACCTCAATCCTAGAAATGTCACTTGACATATGTCGCGCGTATCAATCTATGTATCTAACTAAAGTCTATGCAGATTTTAATTATTTTTTAAAAAAGAAAATGACAACTACGAAGTGCTTATTCAAAATTAGAATTTCATTTTCGTCGAATAAATCAAAAAGTAATTTGAACAACATTTTATTACGCACTTCCTAATATAGACCATTCAATCGTAGCAATTATCATAAGCAATATTAAAAAGCTTTTTTTATGTTTCTGTAAAAAGTCCGTGGAAATTGTACGTAACGTTTAAAAAAAAATCCCGTCAAGTTGGAGTCGGATTTGGGCGCTTCTGTTCTGTGCCATCAACACGTTAGATTTCTAGAATGGCGCTTAACTTATCTCTAGTAGAGAAAACGGGAATGATACCTTTGACGTAAGTTACGTCAACTTACGTCAAAAGTTCATCATTATGTACTAAAATTCTGGTAAATACTGGCTAAGTCAATTCTTGAGCAGGATTATTTACAGAACTTGGCACCTACTCGTATTTACATCTCAATTCTTTTGTCGGTGAATTCGACAACTACACCTGTTCATAATATTGAACTTGGCTCCCATGTTCACATTTATATTTTTAACTGTTGCCTGCAGTTTCACTCAAAGATTAACATACTATAAGTGCGATTCTAGGCGGCGTATCAAGCTCAAACTTACACCAGATTTCAAGTTAGACCTTTAGCAATACATCGGTGAAAACTTTTTCAAGTCCTTGCAGTCGTTTTTGCGTCATGCGCGTACCGACAGACACACAGACAGAATTTCAAAAAATTGCTATTATGGATTCTGTTGCTCAATTACAGACCCGCCTTATTAGTTTTTCTTTAATATCTATAATGTACAGACATCGGACTATTACAATTTTATTACCTATAGGTATAGATGGGATTAGTACATCTCTGGTGACTTTGACATTCAATGTCCACACATCCTGATATCGCAATAGTGAAGATTGTAACACCATTTATTTAAAAAGAGTGTCCATGGAGTTTCTTGCCGGATTCTTCTCCGTAGGATCAACCTTTTGAAACCGTGTAACTAGAATCTTAACGTTTCATAAACGCTTGTAAAAGCTTATTTGAAATAAAAACATTTGCACTGAACTTGAACTCTGCCCTACAACTTCAATTATACAATCGTGAGTGTATGTAGATAATAGTCAATCTAAAATTAATATCTATCTGTATTGTTTGAATATTAAACAGTTCAGAGAAAATTATCCGTCACAAACAAACAAACGAATATCGAAGTCCATGACCGCAGTTCACCAATTCTGCCACGGATCACCAAAAAGTCCTGGCATAAAACAATAGCATTGTACAATGGTAAAAAAAAGAAAAAGTATATTTTTTTATTGTGAGCAAAAGCTTCCTTCATCTATTGTCCCCTTTGAACTCTGAGGGCTAAATTAAAGGGACGCCGGACCAATTCGACTTTTAATTATCCTCTTAATGAAACATTTTCAAAGGTAACAGACGTTCACGTAATGATTTTTCCTGTGCTTTCACATTTATCATTTGTCCGCTTTTTCCCAACTATGTTTGGGTCAGCTTCTCATGTAACCGACGTTACTCATGTTGACTACACGTTTGGCGTAGTGGCTGAGCGATCGGCTTCTGCGTCACGTGTTGTAGGTTCGATCCCCACACGGAGCAAATATTTGTATGATCTACAGGTAGTTGTTCCGGGTCTGGGCGTTTGTGTATGTGAGAATCTGAGTTTGTAAACGCACCCACGATACAGGAGAAATAGTTAGTGTGGGGCAAGGTTTTATTAAAAAAAAACATTGTAATATGTAACCAGATACGACTGAATATCAGTCATTTACACGAAACGCAACAACATTTTTTAGACAATACAGAACAATCTCTGTAATCTGCGTATTTCTTTACCGAAATATATTAAAATTAGTTAAGCGGTTTAGGCATCAAACGTAAAAAAGGGAAAGAGTATCCTAATTACATAACCAGAGATCGTTATTTTAATAAATAAACCGGCTGTTTTGATAATTGTTTGAGTTTTTATAGCGTTATACAACTGCTTCATTATTATATTTGTCAAGCTTAGTTTCTAGCTAGCTTTTTCCTTTCTAAATATCCAGGGATCTAGTTCCAATATAAATAGATGCGACGGAATATATTTAACTCTGCTTGACTGCCATCTGGCCTCCTCAATTCAATTACTAGGCAATCCCATTGCTAAGACCAGTTGTCTGATATTCAAGCTTCGGTAAAGAGGGTTTCTTTTGATGATGTTATTATTAAAATAAATCTACTTTTTACGGATTTTATGGTCACGGGTTTAATTTCAATGAATATTATTCGTGTCTTATTTCATGACAGAATGATACAGATACTGTGTACAGATCAGTAAACAATATGCCATGACGCTTGTACGAGTATTCCGGAAGGGTTGTGTAGATGTAGATACATTTATTCCTTACCCACTTGCTATAGACAACACAGACCCTTTATTTTTTGGATTATGCGTCTACTGTTAACATAAAATATTACCATCACGCTGGTATCCTCCAGTCGGTTAGGCAGAGGTATACTAATGTACAAGCACAGTGCACCATAAGCGAGCTTATTCCTAATAACCAAGACAAATCCAGATTCCCAACTTCTACTGAGAATTTCTTAAAAAAAAGGGCGTAGCGGCTGAGCGATCGGCTTCTACGTTACGTGTTGTGGGTTCGATCCCCGCACAGAACAAATATTTGTGTGATCTACAGGTAGTTGTTCCGGCTCTGGGTGTATGTGTAAGTGATAATTTATGTTTGTGAAATGTACCCACGATACAGGAGAAATTCCTAGTGTAGCCCACGACCACTACTTACACCAATAACTTTTCATTAAAAATTATTCGCTATCGAAAAGGCCCTTATAAAAAGCAGTAAAATAACGTCCTAATATTTTAACGAGTGCTTCGTAAAATCTTATTTCACAATATTACTTAGAAGATAAAGAGAAGACAATATTAACAGTGGGGACTCGACTCAATTTTCAAATTAGTTGACAATTATGGGACGCTGGAACGCGACGCAACGACATAAGGCTTAGAACATACAAAATACCTACTTAGTAATTCCTTAATCCTTAAACTACTCAATTCCTTTTTAGCAGGAATTTTAGTAACTTGAAATTGAGGACCATCGGATATTTGGAAATATTTTGTGTTATTATAAGTTGCTGATTTGAATGATTACTGAAGTGAAACGGTGTCGTATTTTTAATGTACAATGAGATATAGGTATATTAATAATATATATTACCATTCTGTACTGGTTTCTGACACTTTCACGAATATTAGATATTGAAATAAAACTACTTTTTATGGATTTTATCGCGATGAAATTCGTAAAATCTATCTTTATTTTAATATTCTCTTCTGATATTATCAAGCAGTGATAGCCTAGTGGTACGACCGTTGGACTGCCAAGTCAAAGGTCTCGAGTTCGAACCCAAGACACGCACCTCTGACTTTTCGAAGTCATGTGCGTGTTACGCTGAAGGAAAACATCGTGAGGAAACCTGCATGCCTGAGAGATTTTCTCGATGACGTGTGAAGTCTGCCAACCCGCACTAGGCCAGCGTGGTGGACTATAGCCTAATCCCTCTCATTCTGAGAGGAGACCCGTACCCAGCAATGGGACAGTATAATGGGTTGATTATCCTTATCCTTCTGATATTCAGTTAGCATAATAATCTGTAGTCTGTGTATGTTACATGGAACCTAAACATACCGGCGAACTGTGGGTGTACATTAGTACGCCTCCGCCTAACCCTTCGGGGAATACAGGCGTGATGGTATGTTTGTTCTGTTATGTTATGTTATGTATGTATGGAGGAACTACGCCAGCAGCACTTTAATATCTCAACTAATTGAAATTCTTGCAAATATAATATTAAAACAGCAAACCTGTCGTTAAACAACTGTGAGTTCCTACACATTATTTTGTAGGAAGCCCTCGCTCGTGCAGTCCAACCCTAACAGTAAACTTGCAGTTTTTGTTTCGTTACAATTTCATTTCCACAGAACAATGTTTCGTTTCCAACTGTAGAATTACGTTTTATTTTACGGAAAAGACCACGATATTTTTGTTTTTTTTTTGTTACCGAAAGGCGGAGGAATTTGTACAGCAATAACATGGTAATATTTCTCAACCGACTTCAAAAAGGAGGAGGTTCTCAATTCGACTGTAGGTATGTTTTTTTTTGCATGTTTGTTACGCGATTACTCCGTTAATCAACCGATTTTGATTATTCTTTCTTTGATCGGTAGGTCATACTTCAGAGGTGGTCCCATAAGAATTTTGCCAAGATCTGATCACAAAATTTAGAAAAAAATGACAATGACATAATAACGTCGTCTAGGTATACGTAAAATTTTACTCGCCAGTAAAAATGTTGAAATAAAATAAATTCTAAGAAAAAGTAAAACCGCCTTGAAAATCATAAAAAATAATTTTACGTACGGAACAATTTCGGAAGTCGGTAGCGAAATCAAAAGATCCGATCAAATCAAAGGCACAGACTTCCGAAACTGTTTCGTACATAATTTTTATTTTCTTGGAGGCGGATTTACGTTTTCTTAAAAGTTAAATTATTCAAAATTAAAAATGTTACCAGTGTTGTTAGTGGTCTTAAGCGCGTCTACTGAGTTTGAGTGGATTTGATTTCTAGGTCGATCAAAGTATTATTGGGATTTTCTATGAAATTCTCAGTCAGACCGAAGCTCAATTTGCTCGACCTGGTAATCGAACCCAGGACTAGCGTAGAAGGCGCGTTTAATACAACTAAAGTAATGAGGCAGTATATCCCATTGCAGACTATCCTATCACTTAACAAAAAGGATACGATTCATCGAGCCGTTTCGCAAACACCGACCCGCCGGAGTCCAGCCCTCTCGCTGTCCAACTTAATTAAACCAAAGTTGGGCATTAATTAGTTTTTGGGTACAATCACTGGATAGTTACGTTATAGAACTTGAGCATGTTGGTATTACAATGCAATCAACATGTTGGTATAATCGTGTTGCTTGGTGTTAGCTATTTTCGCTGTTATTGAAAGTTCAAGTTCATTGATTAAATTATTCACTAGATTTCTCCCGCCAATTTTTTCGTGTCGATGTGATCTCAATAAAATTTAAACTATCTTTATCATAATTATGCTGATGCTGAGAGTTTATTTATGACATGATATGTGGAATATCTTCCCTATAGCTATCATCAAGTGTTTTTAAATCACGAGTGAATCAGTTTCTTCTAGGCAAGCGCGCTCCATCGTAGATTGCAGTGTCCGGTCCGGCGGAGCTTGAGTTGCCCACAGAAACGTAATACCGAAATCACTCGTAATCCAGACAATATTCTATCAAATTATGTTATTATTCGGATTTGGATACCATTAATCTAGGTTCCTACAATGCTATTTCGTCTACTACTACTTTACTGGAAATAAAAGACTAGAAAATCATTGCAAACTTGGTAAAGTTATCAAAAATTCCATTCGCTTACATTAATTCCAGTGAAGTATTTTGGACGAAATGGTAACGTAGGAACCTAGATAAACGGTATCGCAATCCGAATAATAACAGAATTTGATGAATTGTGTTTCTATTACGATTTATTTCGGTATTACGTTTGTAAGAGAAATTCGGTCCGCCGGACTCTTAACATCAGATGAACTCACCGCACACCGCCGCGGTAGGCGGTGAAGCGGATCTCATGTCACATTGGCCGTGATGAATCCGTTGATGCCTAACACACGTACACCACCCAACCGCGCGGACACCGCTACGAAACCCGCGTTACCGCCTCCGCACTCCGCGGCGGTGCGCAGATCTGTATTATTCATTATTCAATATTTTATTCATAAAACATACTTCTGTTTACACTGTATACATTGAAGTATGTAGTATTTCATAAAATGTATTTAATGTATGTAATTTTAATGGTTTTCATTTACAAAAATTACTTTATTAGTCTTGGTGCCTTGGTAGATTACCAGATCAAGCAATTTTTCTATGAAATTCTCAGTAGCAACTCCGAGTTTGAATTTCTGTCCGGTTAATGGCAATAGGCTCACCCCCCATTACATGAGATAACTTACATAACGGCGAAGTATGGGTGAACATTAAACCTCTGTCTGACCCTTCGGGGAATACAGGTGTGATGGTATGTTATATATTTTATTTCTGTAAATAGATCTAATCTTATATTGTTGTAATTTATGTAATTATCTCGCAGAGAGCCAAAGTTCCGGCACGAGTTAATTATGGTATGTACATAAAAATATAGTGACAACATTTGTGAAGGTCAGTGAAGGAAAGATTTTAGTGAATTTTGCCTTCATTAAAATAACTTTTATAATCTTAGCGTGGAAAATGCAAGAAAAACACAAAAATGTAGAGACATAAACGTGGTGTACACGTGAAAGGATGATAGTAGCATTTTTTATAAAAATAATTTTATTTTACCTATATTTAATTGTTTATTACGGCGTGGATTGAAATACAATTTATGGATTGATTTAAACTTTAGTTATGCGTAATCAGCGAAACGAAATAATTTACATGTTTGTAGCACAGGAGTGACTTAGACCAATGACGGCGTGTGACAGAACTTAAAACGATTTACTTATTTTACTCATCTTTGAATAAACATGCGAGTACAACTCACAGACATCATCAAATTTATTCAATTTTTTTCAAATTTAGACGACTCATTTGGCATAGTGGCTGATCGATCGGCTTCTGTGCCACGTGCTGTGGATTCGATCCCCACACGGAGCAAATATTTGTATGATCTACAGGTAGTTGTTCCGGGTCTGGCCGTTTGTGTATGTGAGAATTTGTGTTTGTAAACGCACCCACGATTTAGGAGAAAATGTTAGTGTGGGGCAAGGTTTTATTTAAAAAAAAAACATTGTTATTAGTCTGTATGATTATTTCGTGGCGCACATGTTGACTAGTTAACCTCTAGTACAGTTTATTATTAAAAACTCCTCCCTCAAAAATAAGCGCCGATAACTTTTTCAATTCAAGATCACTCATCCTTTCTCATACAGATTTACCCCTCCGTGTTACCCTCATATTCATATTGAAAATCCTTCGAGCACCGCGGTATTATTACATTGAACTTTGAATTCTGATTGAAAAAGCCCTCAGATGTCCTTAGATGTCTTTGGGTGGAGCAAATTTCACAAGATCCTCAACCAAGCCCGCATTTGAATGTAAATCGTATTCCACCTCGGGCAGACAGAAGAGATTGAAACAACTGCCGCCGATAGCGACAGATTAGTTTTTTTTTTTGTTCGAGAAAATTCCACGAAGAAAGATCCGTTCCTTTTGCCGTTTTGGACGGCAAATTATATTGTGATAGATTGACAGAATTAATTTATGTAAATGTAATGATGTTTTATATTTTCGTTTTTTTCAATATCTGAATGTACCTATGTACATATCGCACACCTAGATAAAGAGTAGTACAACTCAAAATAATTCAAAATCGAGTTATTGCCACTATCAGAATCTACGTCGAAAACTACATTGACTCCGACGACACCTGCGTAAAAATCTCCATTAATGAATTGTAGATGACGATGTAAGTTAGTCTTTCCGAGTAGCTCCATGTTGACTCCCCATCAACAACAGTAACACATTAACAGTTACGACTGTCAACCGTAGGGAAACATGATGTCAATACGCAGAAAGACTAAACTATTTTGACTTAGTTTTTTGTTCGTGGTTAACCCCAATAATAAAGCGTGATTATTTTGAGTTGATTTGGTATTCGTGATCGGACCAGTTTAGTTTCTTGGGCGTCCTTCAAAATATTTCCACTTACTCCGGTATTGTTTGCAAATGTAAGTATTTTTTGTTTTACTAATTAGTAATAGTTTAGTGTTGGTGAAATTATTGTACACTATTTGAGTTGGTCTGTTCTTGATGGTTAAATTTAAATTCGCTCTTATTTTAAAGCAATAAATGCTATTGTTTATTTTGATAAAGGCATATTTAGACATGTCTTTGTATTTTTTAAATTGTTTTTAAACAATTTAATTCTTAAATAAAATACTGCAATTTATAAATATTTTTGAGTTAATATAGTATTCGTGAGTTTCATTAACTAGTATTTTTTTGTTACAAATTATGAGGGGCCATGGTCTTTTACTTCTATAGAAGGCGATGGAAACTAGTTCAAATAAACCTGAAAGCAATCATGTGGACATGGAGCTTCAAGAGAATTCAACAAAGCTTTCGACGACCACCAATATTATAGAAGAAATCTCAGGAAATGACATAATGGATTTACAAAAAAAACCAGCAACGTTAGCAGCACCATTAATCAGCACCCAGGTGAAACTATCGCATTATATTTCACCTGTTAACAGCGAGAGTATCGATTTCGACGATTCAGATGCGGATCCGATCTTTAACCCACCTCCCAAAAACTCTATCCATGTCCTGTCCAAACCTCACTATCCATGTCTCATCGTTCCAAAAAAAGGTATCGTTCCTCCAGTGTTACCTCCTCCTCTAGTTCTAGTTGTTCAACTCAACTCTGCAACTCTATACCGTCTGCCATGCCGGATTCTGAAAATATTTTAACCGAGAATCCAGTTGCTGAAACGTCCACCATTCAACCAATCATAGACCAATCTGTTGATCCTGAGAATGTTCAAAGTGGTAGGAAAATGACAAGAAAAATGTATCGCTCTTCCAGCAGCTCATCATCTAGAAGTTCCAGCAGCTCTTCAAGTAGCAGTGATACAGTAATACGTAATAACTCTGTGCCACCTGCCATGCAGGATTATCCCAATCTTTTAAATGACAATTCACTTGCTGAAGCTTCCACCTCTCTGCCGGTTATAGATTAGTGCTGATTATGAAAACCTGCACAGGCGTAGGAAAAGGACAAGAAACCCTGCCACTTGGTACACAACTATTAAGAAATCTCGTCGAAATACCGGAAAGGCTTATGTAAGTTCAACAAGAGCGTCCCTGAAAGAGCGGTCAAGCCTCCATGCCACGATAAGTGCGAATTGAAATGTAAATCTAATATAAGTGAAATATTACGCAAATCTTTGGTATCATAGATCCATCTATGTTTAATGGATCTCAAATTAGAATAATGTACCTAAGGTGTTCATTCTATTTTCCGAGGCATTTCCTAAACAAGTGCTGTGTTTTTATTAGCTTTATTTGTTACCTAAATAGAAAATAAATATTAAGTGTCTAATAAAAATAATGTTTTACTTTATAAATATAATCATACAAAATATAATTACGATAGTATGTGTACTCTTTCTGTGAAGATTATAAAAAAAATAATAGAGATTATGAGTGAATTAATTCAAAAATTTTCACTAACATGGAATCAATTTGAGTTGATAATACTGTAAAACAATAATTTAGTCACGATTACCAATATAACACGAAAAAAATCAATAAAAAAGTGATACGAGTATTTGAAGCCAAGTAATTGAGCAATGTAATATCTCATTAACATAGTGCACAACATAATACAACAATATTTTAAATCGGTCAAATAGATAACGCGTAAGACGTTTTTTGATGTTCCTGAAAAAAGATGTATTTTGAGTTGGACTACTCTTCATCTCGGTGTGCGATATGTCTTTACCTATAGGGTGACTAATTAGTGTAAAATTATTAAACATGTCATTGTACTCATAATAATAAACAACTTTCCAAAGAAGAAATATTTGTTATAAAAAATCCATAATCGGAGCGAAATCGGTATGCGGTTCGACCGAGCTGCGTTAATACCGTAGTAGGAGGTTTAGAAATAATATTAAAATGGAAATAAAAAAAATCGTCTCTTTGGAAAAGTTGTTAGGTTTAATAAGTACCAACATTTCATTTTCAGTATTTTACACTAAATACGCTGTATTATGAATGTAGAAATATATCAAAAAAGATAATACTTATATCTTGGAACAATATTGACTCACCTAACCTGGCGAAACAATAAATCTTCCCCACAGCAATAAAAAGAAAATCTCGCACAAAAAAAAAACAAACAATTGTCGGTATCAATAGGATGGTGGAGAAAGGGCGCGCAATAAGGCTGTATTTTAGCCGGCGCCATTCCACAAGACGTGGGCAGCGTCCTCGCGGTAAAATTGGATGTGTCCATCGCTTTATTTATAGCCGCGATCTGTTCCACTGAATAAGTATTGAATGGCCAATGGGAAAATAACAAAGATGTTGATTGTAGTGAAAGTTTTCTGGAAGAGGCATGACATACCATGTCAGTACGTACTCCCGGTGTGCCTGAAAATGTAATAGGAGGCAAACCTAATGCCATTAACCGGGAACAAATTCAAACTGCTATTGAGAATTTAAAAACCCTTTAAAATTACTCTTTGCTCGACCTTCAAGTTCAAAATCAAATGTTTTTATTTCAAATAAGCTTTTTGAAGCGTTTATCAAACATTAATGAGTCTAGTTGCACGGTTCCAAAAAAGTTTATCCTATGGAGAAAAATCCGGCAAGAAAATCCATGGACATTCTTTTAAAATAATTGTATTACCATCTTCAAGTAGATACAATAGTGCAATAACAGGATGTACTGACATTGATTTAATGTCCAAGTTGGACCAAAGTCGATAATAGAAAAAGAAACTTCTCAGCCTGAATATCAAACTCAGGAGCTCAAGCTCAGCAGCCGCGTTTATCACTAGTCTTATGAGACAGGCATTGTAGAAAAGAGTAGAGTTGATATTTGTAAAACCTCGTCTGGCCTTTGCGCGGCAAATCCTATATTAACTCGCGCAGCAGTATTATGTTTATTAGAGACCGCATTGCCGCGCGGGGCAAGTCAAAATTGACTAAACGTTTAGCATCACGTCGCCAGTACAGTTGCGCCGAAAGTCGTGGGTTCGATCCTACATCAGACAAAATATTTTATGAATAGTAATTGTTTCGAGATTGATCATACTCTTTTATTCCTCGATCCGCGACCACATGGATTATATCGTAGTGCAGGAACTGTCGTTTATAAATGTTTAAAAATAGCAGCGTTTGTCTAAGGTTGCGAGTCATCCCACGCAGTTGGTTAAGACCCTTGTGGGTTTGCCGCGTGTAAGTGCCGCTGGCAACATAAGTTTCTTGGCGCGACAATGAGACAGTCGACGGAATCAGAATAATTATGGAGTAGCACTTCTAGTTTCGATTATGTCTGTGTTAAAAGAAAGGGAATCTGGAGAATAGATTTTGATTATAGCAAACTCATGACAATAGACGAAAAATCTTGTATGAATGTTATTCAAACTGATAATTTGTATTAATATCTAATCTCTTTTATACATTAATGGTATCCTAATTAAAAACCTAAAGTATGTATAATATCATTTCATGCCAACTAACTTCTCTGGTTACATTGGCCATCAAATCAGTACACAGTAATGACTGGAATAAATGACGAAATGATATTTAGTTTTAGTTTCGGATTTTTTGTAATAGGTGCACTCATGGTAGAACACGATATGCTTACGCCCCAGGTATTCCATTCCCGAAAATGGAACGCAGTGACGTCACGAAAATCACGAATTTCACGATCAGTGTTGCCGTTGACTGACAGCTTCGATACCATTAATGAAATTTTTAATTCATGATGAATATAAAATACCTAAATTGCTTACTAGACCCACTATTTTTGTCTCATATTATTCGTCTATTTAGCTAAAAAAGTAAACTGTATAAAATTACTAATTGAAAATTCCATTAACAAAGAAGCAAAAACATGAAATAATGCATCTTGCTCGGCTAATTAATTCACAAATAGTGGTATCATTTCAAACAATGACGTCGCCGCGTTCCACCCATGTGACCTAGCTGTCACCGAAATACGATACCTGGTGCACTGATCTCTATATTTCTTCTATATGTACTATACTAATACAGTATAGTAATAAAGAGGTCAGTGAGCAGGTGGCATCAGCATTTCCTAACTGAGGACCTCTGAAGAAGATACGATGAACTAAATTCGGAGAATCATAGTCCCTTTCAAAGTACAGACATAGTAGATGTATGAGTGTTACAATGCAGAGCAATGTCTGAAATGGTCTTTTAAAGAATGATACTCAGCGGTTTTGAATAGAGGATTATGCGTTTCGATTTTAATCTTTAAAGTAATAAAGGATTCATTTCAAATCGCTTATTGGATTTCTATAATCTTCGTTAGTTAATCCGTCAAGCCTACCGATTAAGAGACATGGAATTATAATTGAATATAATTGAAATACATCAATACCAATAATTTTGCTAATCATAATTTTATAGTTATAAATACTGCGGTTGTTAATTCTATCAAAGTAGTAGTGTTATGGACGACCAAATCTGCTTGGAATCATGGAGTTATTTGCAGGTAAATCAATAACCCCCTTATTCATCCTAGTTTTAATAATATTAAAACTGCCTCATTAGTCTAGTGGTCCCAAGCGCGCCTGCTACGCCAGAGGTCCTGGGTTCGATCCCCAGGTCGAGCAGTGTTATTGGGTTTTTCTATGAAATTCTCAGTAGGAGCTCGGAGTCTGGACTTGTGTGTGTCAACGTGTCAAAACAAAACACATCATAGCTATGGAATTTTTGTAAGATGTTTAATATTTTTATGAAGGGGGTTATATTTCAATGTATATTGGTTTCTATAGAATGGATCGGAGTACGACGGCATTCAGCACCCTATACCCCAATGATACTTATGTTTTAAGCACATTTTGTAATTCATGTTTGCATTACAAAATGATTACTTATTCTTGTTCTTTGTTGGTGAAAGTTTCATTAACCTAGTGGTCCTGAGTTCGATTCCTAACCTAAAAAATACTGGTGAAGCGGGTTGGGGTGAGCCTATTGCCGGACACAATTAAAATAGACATCCCAGTTTGCATTAATTCCCAACAATTTGAACTTGTAATGACACATTTAAGACCTGAACAAAAATGCAGCATATTGTAGGGAATTAATGCAAACTTTATTCGTCTATTTTGTCTGGACTGTAAGAATTTCATAGAAAAATCCAACAAAGCAATACTTTACCGACGCGGGAATCAATTTCCCACCGACTTTTTAGAGCCTTGCAACTAGTTTTGACCTTTAAAAGTACCTACCTATTTTAATGTTCTAATTAAAATAAAACATTTTGAGTTTGATTTTGAGAACAGACTTAGACCAGCTTAAAACTTCATTTTCTGTTGCAGTTATTTGCTGGATACTAATTCTTCAGTATCCTCGATACTACGCAGAGCCTGTATCTACAAAACCAATTCTACGACAACGCACTTATAAGATACTACCGGTATATTTGAATAAAAATTCGTTCAAAAGATGGCCGGAGGCATGGAGGAAGACAAAGATAGATCCTGATCCCATACCCCTGGTGTACAATATAGAATCACTGTTTCCCAAAAGATTGGGGCCAACGAGGAGACCAAATGACAGATGTCACCCTTGAAAGCATCGAAGTACATAAAATCCAATGTCGATGGACAGATTAGGGTGAAAATATTTAAAATGAACTTGAAAGCAGAATGTTTATAAATTATAATAATATATAATTATATTCCATAAGTAACTGTTACCCGCAGTTTCACTCGCGTCCCAAAAAGATTAACATACTTACTAAAAGTCCGATTCTAGGCGGCGTACTAAAATTAAACATGCACCAATTTTTAAGTTAGACTTATAGCAATACATCGGTACAAAACTACATTCAATTCCATGCAGTAGTTTTTGCGTGATCCGCGTACAAACATACAGACAAAAATTCTAAAATTGTTATTTTGGCTTCTGTTGCTCTAATAAAGACCCCCATATTAGTTTTTCTTTAATGTCTACAATGTACAAACATCGTCTTATTACAATTTTATTATAGGTATAGATATAGATAGTTGTTTCCCTCGGTTTCATTCGAGACCTGGAGTAGGTGACACCGGGGGCGGGTCGTACATATTATAAGACGAGACCGTCTAAAGAGTCGAAAGAATTGTTTTTCTATTGTGTCTGCTAATTGATTCTTATATGTGGTACTAGCGACACGCTCGGTTTCACGTGCGCTGCTCCATTACTACAAAGCGTAGCGCCTATAACCTTCCTCGATAAATGGACTATCCAACACAAAAAGAATTTTCAAAATCGGTTCAGCAGATCTAGACATTACGCCCTACAAACTCACAAACATTATCTCTTTATAATATTAGTATAGATTGCGATGGTACCACCCCAGACGAACTCCAACAGTAGAACTCTTTATGCATCGATTGATTTGAACGACTGTATAGGCCGCCTTTTGTAATAGTGTTATGTTCATTGACTTATTCAAGAACCTTGTAATTTTCTGTCCCATAGAAAAATTAAGGCGTGAGCATATTTATGCAAATACAAATTTAGTTATTCGTCTCCCTGTGGTATATACCTAAATCCTTAAAATAATTTATTGTATATAAAGACCACGTGTTTGAATCTCGGTTAGTGCTCTATAAACAGGATTGGAGCACTTCGCTTTAACTTCTATACGTAGTCTCTTCTAGGGTTCCGCAGTAATTACCACCATCTTTTTTATTGCTAGGAAATGTTAGTTTTTTTTATACCACTTAGGTGGCAAACAAACATATGACCCGCCTGATGGTAAGCGGTTACCGTAGCATATGGACGCTTGCATCACCAGGGGTATCACTCGCGCGTTGCCGACCTTGTAAATGAAGGAGGAATCGTTGGGCTGGCAGCGTAGGAGACATTCTGCCATGCATGATAGGGGCGATAACAAAACACAACTGGTCCCCCACACTGCCGACACAACGCTTCCTCGCGGAGCTCTGGCGACCTTGCTCACCGTTAGGAACACAACATAGCACGGAGCTATGATATTTGGCTACGATTTTCTGCAAGGTGGAGGTACTTCCCCAGCAGCTCCAATTGTGAGTGGAATGGTTCAATTCCACTATGCCCGACCTGCATAGTGGAATTGAACAATTCCACTGGTTGCAAACCCAGCTGCTCGGTGTAAATCAACGTTTTCATGGATTTTCCCAAATACGAATTCTCAGTAGCTGCTCGAAATTTAGATCTGTGACCGGTTAATGGATAAAGATTTGCCCAATATACCGATAAAATGTGGTTGCACTAATAAAAGGCTTCTGCCTAACAATTTAGGGACACAGACGCGATAGTAAGCAGTTATATTATTTAAATCTAATTTTTAAAACGTACAGAACCTCCGTCATTCCCGTCAAACTAATCTTGACCGCCGCTTTATCCGCCCGTCGTTTTTACTAGCGGTTTTATTTAAATCCATAATTTAAATGTAGATGAGCAGTGGTCGGAGACGCGCCGTCGAAACTCCAAGAATACGAATAATTCCTGAATAAAGTCTCCTTAGACTTTTTAATGATAAGATAAAACCGTTTCGTGGAGAATGTACCTACTTTTGTTTTTTTTTTATTGATTGTTTGGCGATATAAGGTTGATTTTAGATCAACACAGAAATAGGTGCGAATGAGACGTGTGTTAGCTTCAATGAATTAATTTACACAACTCTTCATAACATTACATGCTTAAGGGTCTGCTACTACTTCATTGAAATTAGACAACCGGAAAATCGTTCCAACCTTGGTAAAGTTATAAAAAATTGTATTCGCTCTCAATTATTTCCAGTGAATTATTTTGGACCAAATAGGATCGTAGGAACCTAGATTAATAGTATCTAAATCCGAATGATAACATAATTTGATGGAATATTGACTGGATTACGATTTATTTCGGTATTACGTTTGTGAGAGAAAATCGGTCCGCCGGACTCTTAAGAGTTACCTAAGTTTTATGCATAATAATATATAGGTATAGAACCATCGTAACATTGATTAAGTTGGAAAAGTAACTGACGAGCCACCTGGTGGTAAGTATTCATCGTCGCCCAAGGACACCTGAGCTGTAGCTGATGCGACGCCGACCCTTTACAGATCCTATGGACTACAGACTGCCAGAACCGCCGCAACCGAGGGGAACTGGATCTTACGAGCAAAAGTCGGAACACACACCAAGGTGCTTTACGACAGACTCCTAGCATCATCCTAGACCAGGGATGGCGAAGCTTTTTTGTCATAGTGCAATTTTTTAAATGGTTGCCTTGATGTGCCGTCAAACAATCTCGAGTTTGGTATTAAACACCACTTTTTTATGATTTCAAGCGAAGCTGCGCACAGACCACTAGCTTTTAATAAAACCAAACAAAATCAAGACAAAATGTTTAATTACGTCACACTTCACAAATGCAACATCAAGCAGACGTGATATATTTCATTTGGTACACGTCAAACGCTTAATATCCTGGCTTAGCGGGTCTGGAACGCGCTTTCATTGCGCAAAAGCAACTTAATTGGCGTAGAACGGATATTGCAGAGTCGTAAAAAATGGCTTAAAGAGCTCAGCAGCGTAGTCAATCTAAGTCTAAGTCTGAGAATTCAACCAGTTTGAAGATATTGAAATGTGACGTCAGAAAAATGTTACTCAAAATAATAAAGGGATTTTCTGCTAAGAATTATTCAGTAGAAGCCTAGGATTTGAGTGTGTGCTCTTTAAATTGTACGAACACTAGCTCTCACAAAGAATATAAATTATTAACATACCATTATACCTGTATTCCCCAAAGGATTAGGCAGAGTTCGCACAGTTCGTGGCTATGTTTAGGGTCTATCGCCGTTAGCTGGGCACAATTCCAAACTCCGAGCAGCTACTGAGAATTTCTTAGAAAAACCGACATCGCTTCAGGGTGGACACTGCAAAAACGAAACACTTGTAATTCCACTGTTATCATGCGTACCGCTGTAATGTGGAATGCGCTTCCCGAGTGGGTCTTCCCAGATATATATAATCTGGGTGTCTTTTAATCACGAGTGAATCGGTTTCTTCTAGGCAAGCGCGCTCCATCGTAGATCGCAGTATGACTTAACATCAGGCGAACCGGCAGTCAAGCGTAAGTCTATCCCGAATAAAAAAAAAAACATTAAGTAACACCTTGCTCAACCTGGGGATCGAACCAAGGACCTCTAACGCAGCAGTTGCTCTTACAACCAATAGACTAAGGAGGTGGTTCTGCTACGGAATTTCGATGAATGATTACATATTACTGAACATGTAATGTTCACGGTTCATTGTGTATACAATAGTTAATAATGTATTGATGTATCAATGTACATGATGTGATATGAAGCGGTTCGCACATTTGCACAGATGGCATTGTATCACAATGGAAACTGATTAATATATATGCTATTGCTATTCATACGAGTGTATACATTGATTGCTATGCAAACAGCGGTGCTAAAATGTTCTAGAAAGAAACATACCATTACGCCTGTATTCCACGAAGGGTTAGGCAGAGGCGTTCTAATGTACACCCACAGTTCGCCGGTATGTTTAATTCCCATATAATCGGATCAAATCCAGGCCCCGAGCATTTCATAGAAAAACCCAAGAATACTTTGCTCGACCTGCGGATCGAAACCAGGACCTCTAGCGTAGCATTCATGCTCAGGACCACTACGCTAATGAGGCAGTATTGGAAAAGTTTCCTAAAATACCATGTTTTGTCCTTTTAAATTTTTTATGACAGTACAAACACCATAAAAGTAAAAAAAGACGTCTGAAAATAAATTCACTGTCTACTCTCTTCAAACGCTCTCATTAGTCCAGTGGTCCCAAGGGCGACTGCTACGCTAGAGGTCTTGGGCTCGATCCTCAGGTCGACCAAAGTTTTATTAAGTTTTTCTATGAAATTCTCAGCAGCAGCTCGTAGTATGGATTTTTGCCCGATTAATAGCAATAGGCTCGCTCCCTACGAACTGTCGATGTACATCAGTACACCTCTGCCTAACCCTCGGGGAAGACTAGCGTGATATATGTTATGTTACTCTTCAAACCAAAACACGATAATGTTTGCACAAGAGAGGTAGGATACAGTGGAATCGAATAATTCCACTCACAATTGGAGCTGCCCGTCGGGGAAGTACTTTGCAGAAAATCGTAGCCAAATAACATAGCTCCGTGTCAAGGTCGCCAGAGTTCCGCGAGGAAGCGTTGTGTGCCAGTGGGGGGGACCGGTGGTAACAAAACATCAACATGTCTCCTATGCTGCCACCCAACTAAACAACAACTAACAACTTTTCCTCTTTAATTTACAGAGTCGGCAACGAGTGATACCCCTGGTGTTGCAAGCGTCTGCAGGCTACGGTAACTGCTTACCATCAGGCGGGTCATATGCTTGGTTACCACCTTAGTGGTATAAAAAAAACATGCAGAATATTATTAATAGACGACACGATTGGCGTAGCGGTTGAGCGATCAGCTTCTGTGACACGTGTTGTGGGTTCGATCCCCACACAGAGCAAATACTTGTATGATGATGATTGTGTATGTGAGAATTTGTGTTTGTAAACGCACCCACGATACAGGAGAAAATCCTAGTGTGTGTGTCTTTAAAAAAAAATTATGCCGTTGTATCCACCCAGACGAACACTCACTACATAGCCTTCCGATGTCTATTGCCATGTCGATACGTAATAACAACTTTTGCGGTGAATATGGAATTGGCTTCACACAATAGTTCGTTGCAGATATTTTTCGAACAATTGGCTGAACGTTAGTTTAACAACCTGACGGAATATACTATTCCTATATTGTATTGGAAATGTATATGTTTTAACTAGTAGGCCTGTTTTCGTGAATATAAAAGTTAAACTGACTACCGGATCACTCACTAGATAATGCCAGTGAGTAGTCTAAATCGCCACCGCCAGAAGTCCTGGGTTCGATCCCCAGGTCGAGCAAAGTGTTATTGGGTTATTCTATGAAATTCTCAATAGCAGCTTGGCTCGCCCGCTATTATATGGGACCTAAACATACTGGCCAACTGTGGGTAACATTAGTACACCTCTGCCTAACCTTTCAGGGAATACAGGCGTAAGGGTATGTATGTTTTTTTACGTGGGAGAGCCATGCTTCGGCACGAATGAGCTGGCTCGACCGGAGTGATACCACGGCCTCACAGAAAACCGGCGTTAAACGACACTTACCTTGTGTTTCGCCGAGTGAGTGAGGTTACCGGAGGCCCAATCCCCTTTTAAAAGGTCGGCAACGCACTCGTGACTCCTCTGGTGTTGCGGTTGTCTATGGGCGACGGTAATCGTTTACCATCAGGCGATCCGTCTGCTCGTTTGCCCTCCTATCCCATAAAAAAAACAACGAGAAGGCTTGTTTTCTTGAATACCTACCTAAATAAAAGTTAAAATATATTTCTAATCTACTTAGTATCAGTGTCGTAAATAAAGAAATAATGTTCTCCTACGCCAGTGCTAGTCAATCGATCGAAAATTTTGAAAATTGATCGCATGTTATCATTATTTTAATTTTATGACTGATTGGAACTACATTTTTGCCTTTAAGATTGTTATTACACAAAGATAAAATGTTTCGAACTTAAAAGAGTTTATTACGGGCGTATCTATTGCCAAATATCAGGCATAATTCCAAACTCTAAAAGTTTCTACTAAATTTCTTGATAGCTACAATATATCTTTAAGGATAACGCTTTGCCCAACCTGGGAACTGAACCCAAAACTTTACTCTCTGTATCCATATCTGAAACCAGAGCAATCAGCCACCAATAATATATATAAATATACATACTCGTAATCAAAATCAAATGAGTATTTTGCGAGTAGCTACTTTTCTCAAAATATTGACAAGTATAATGACCTCGGATCTTTTGATTTCAAATAATTGAATTCATGGAGTTCCCCGTGTAATATTGCAGCCAATAGCATTAGCGTATTGAAGGCGGTCACTATCTGCGCAAACAGACGGACCGACGGACATCCAATATCAATTGAGACTACCTCGCTAACAATATCAACAGTTCATATTGGCAACATTGCAGTCTGACGCTTATAAATGAACAGAAACGCTGTACCTGCTGTTATATGGACAGTAGGTAATACCTACTAGGTATCTATCTAATCTATTTCCCATCAAAGAAAAAAAGTCAAAATGTTTTATTTCAATTCGGTTCCAAAAAGTGGGTCTTATGGAGAAAAGCCGGCAAGAAACTCTGCTTTTGTTTAAAAAACGTGATTATAATATTAAGCTTTACAACTTTGTTTTAAATAGTTTTTTTTTATGGGATAGGAGGGCAAACGAGCAGTTGCTGAGAATAACGCAGTTAGATGTGTAAGATTTATTTATTATACTTTTATATAAAAAAAACAAGGTTTGCCACAGCAACTAAGAGCTGACCAGCCCCTATAGACAGCACCCGTTCACAAGCATGACGTGTGTAATCGTCAAATAACTTTCAGGATAATAATAATATGAATACGTGACGACTCTTGGCGTATTAACTGAGCAACAGGCTTCTGTGCTACGTGTCGAAAGTTCGAACCCGGACGGAACAAATATTTATTCATTTAACCTAGTGTATAAACCCACACAATACTTACAGGTAAAAATCTTCGAGTTAAAAAATAGAACACTTGTTTCTAACTAAAATGCTGAAATGAATTATAGCGTTCTTATTATCAAGAAAAAAGGAGTGTTTTAAAAATAATTTCATAATTTTGAAACTGGTTATATTCCTATGGAAAAGAAAGTTCTTTTTATGTTGTTATTACTTTTATAATAAGAAAGGCTTAAATCTTTCTCTGTAAGAATGCAATAACATTTCAATAAAGACAGAATTCGTAATTTCAGGCTTAGATAAACTAAGTTTCTATCATAACGTTTCTAAGTCGAAGTGTGCGTTAGTCCTTAAGTCAATCATAACCGCTTTTGAGACTGTGGGGGCAAACGTCTCAATAAGGGGAGCCAAGCGCCAAAGTCTTCAACAAATTTGCATCAGAGACTTATGAACTTTTTGGTAATAATATCTTTCACAGTCTATACTTATTAATAAACATCCATTGCCGCGTTAGACTAGATTGCCGCACGTATAAAAGATTATCACTTGAAAAAGGCTATAGTCTTTTAACTGTTCTTCTTTGTATTGGTAATTATGAGGACCAGGCTTGAGTGTAAGTTTTTTTTTAATTCACCCGAAAAATAACGCAAGAGAAGCAGCGCACGGGTTGCTAGTTAAAAATATATTTTTTATGTTTTTGTACGCTCTGAGATAGACATGAAGTTTGTGTTTTCTGTGTGATATGTCCTTATCACAGATTAAAGTGGAGCACCGTAACTGCTTAAAAATATTACTTATTCCTAACGGTGACCAATCAAATAATTTCATTAGGTTCAACACAAAATTTCATCAACTCAATTCCTTGTAAGAAGAAAAGAAACTTTATTAACTTAAAAAAATGTGTTCATAACAAGCGCGTAAATATAGATAGGTACGAGTATGTAGGTAATTCATTTTAAAATAACGTAAGTAAAATAAAATTATTATATTCCTAATTCAACGTAGCCCGCAATTCGAAAATTCAAATTTAATAAAAGAATACGGCCTTTCTTAATTACATTCCTGACTCGAGAATCTCGTTCGTATCGATACGCGATATCGATTTATTAGTATCACTCCAAGTTGGTATTAACTAGCGTCTTTTTCGTCGGCGGTTATAAAATCAATATGAATAAAAGAATTCTGAGCACGAAAAATACAACGGTAAGGTAAAGATCACAAACAAAACACATAAGACCCCTGTAGCCAGATATATCTATATTGGTAATGGATTAGGCCGAAAATAGAATCCAGTTTCAAGGAGCTTGAGAGGAAAAGCCATGCAATTACTTACCCAAGGAAACCGCCTTAAGATCTGCCTGCGCTAACTAGATGTCTTCATGCACTTCACAAATGTTTTCAAGACACAATCACTAGATAACACAATCACTAATAAGTTCGAAATAAAGAAAATTGAAATACAGTTCAGCGATATTTTTCTATCAATATGGTCCACGTTAGACAAACAGCCATGTTTTACATATGCACGGTAACCCACTGGATATTTTGTTATGACAAAAACAACATAAACAACCCGCAAACAATGGAATAAGACTGTGTTTTGAAACGCCAACAAAAGTTAATATTCAAAAATCGAATTCATAGTAGAATTAGGTATGGGTTATTTTTTTTAATTTCAAAGGAAATGGCAATGGTCTATATTTTTGTAGAGTGCAATTTTTATCGAGAAATCTTGAAGTGTATTTTTTATTCGAAAAATCATTACATAACAAGTAGATAGTATGGGGAAATGCAAACCCACGTAGGTATCTAAAAAGACGATTCAGCACGCCTTAATAGCTCCCATTTCGTGACCCAATCCCTAAAATAAGTTTCCTAGTAGCCAATATAACGGTTTAACTAAATCCCCACGGACTTTAAATTCTATTTAATTTGGTGAATGATTCGTAAGTAAAACTACCGGTATAATAAAATAAAGTCCGCTGGGCCTCCGCGGGCCGCAAGTCGCGAGCTCTATATAAATTTTCACACCGCATTACAGCTGGTGATAAAAATTCCGTGCCTCGGGACCGATACCTATCCTTTTCCTTATAGGTTAGATTTTTGAATTCAGAGACTGCACCTTAATTTGAAATCAGAAGGTACAAAACACATGTAATAAGAAAGATTTGCAATTGATCAGTATTTTGACGACCTTTTTTTAGAAACTTTTTTATCCAATAAATGTCATTCAACTTGCTCATGTGGTTTTTTAATCTGCATAGATTATGTTTATGTAGTATAATTATAATGAAGTATAGTATATATTCCCATGCACACTGCCCACTACACAATGGGACAAGAAATGGGTTTTTCCTTCTCACTCTCGGAATAATGAATCGCCCTTAACATTTACCGTTGCTAAATTTTCGCCGGGGCATGACTTTTCTTAAAAAAAATAACATCAAAATTATGTTTGACAGCAATGAAAGCAGTCATCATTTTAATATCGCCTACACTTATTTTTAATGATTGCGTGGGTAATGGGTATATATTGGGAGCTTAGTCCATCATTAAACGCTAAATATTTTAACTATAAACTTAACATAAAAAATGGCGAATTTTCATAATATATTCTAAACTAATTTAACTAATTGCGATGCATCATCAATTTAATAAATTGATAGAAGAGTAAAACTAAGTGACGTTGATTGATGAAACTTAATGTTTTGTACACGTATAATGGATGATGCGGTCATTTAGATATATATCAAATACTGCTGATGAAAAATGGATTGTGAAGATAAATGCAATAATAAAGTTTACGTTTTTAAAAGAAGGTTCGTACTAATAATGTCATTAAGGTGACACAGTCGTCATAAAGTTATCTCTATGTGTTTTAAATTAATTACAGGTGAAATTAAGTATATCCCTCTCGATTCAGCAATAAAGACTCCCGATATACAAGACAATAGATCTTTAAAAAATTATAAAAGAATACGGTAGGAAATATTACATAGTAGTTTTGAAATCCAGACAATCTATCTATACTGTGGAGGGGCGAGGTGTGTTGCCCCTCACACCAAAGGGAGGATCCTCCAACCAGGCGGGTGTTTTGCCTGGCGGGCCACGGCCCGACGGTTGATGTCGGGCAGTTGTATATATGCAGGTTGCGATGCAAACTTCACTTGCGCGATTCAGGACTTTGTCCACACACAGGAAGTGTTTGTATGTAGCGCGGTAGATGTCGCTACATCACTCCCCCCCGAGACCGGAGGTCGATGGTCGTGTCGATGAGTCAGCGGTCAGTGTGTCTGAAGAGCTTGCCAGTGCCAGTGGAGTGTGTTCCAGTGAGTCGGAACAGGATGCCGCGTAGTCCGCAGTGAGTTGGGACTGTGTTGCGGTGCGTGCGTTGAATGCCCCAGTGAGTCGGGGTGATGCTGCGTAGTCCTCAGTGAGTCGAGGTGGTGCAGTGTTGAGTAGTGGCTGGCTGCTGCGTCGACCAGGAGAGACTGCCTCTGCTTGTTGACCGGCCGAAGTGCAGTGTGCTGTGCCAAGTTGCTTGATGTCGGCTGAGGGTGCTGACCAGGCATGCGTGTTCGCTGCAGGCGTGTGGTCAGGATGCCCGTTGAAGCCGGAAGAGTGCTGGCTGGCTGTGTGACTCGCTGCTCGTGCTGTGAGGAAGGGAAGACGACGGTGTGATGAAGCTGCTGGTCTTCGAAGGCTGCGCTGATGTTCTTCTTCAGGGTCCCCAGTGTGGATACACTGGGATCACGTCGGGGTCACCACTGTGGAGGGGCGAGGTGTGTTGCCCCTCACACCAAAGGGAGGATCCTCCGACCAGGCGGGTGTTTTGCCTGGCGGGCCACGGCCCGACGGTTGATGTCGGGCAGTTGTATATATGCAGGTTGCGATGCAAACTTCACTTGCGCGATTCAGGACTTTGTCCACACACAGGACGTGTTTGTATGTAGCGCGGTAGATGTCGCTACAATACTTATCACGCTACGGTCAATAGGAGCAGAGCAGTGAAGGGAAATGTTGGGAAAATGAGTGATTCATGAGAAAGGTTTCAAGCTATAAAACATCACGCTACAACCCTTAGGAACGGGGCAACGCAGGTGAAACCGCGGGTGAAGAACTAGGGAACAAAGTAACTATTCCACGCGGACGAAGTCGCTGGCAAAAGCTAGTCTTGAATATAATTTTGATAGTGAAGTAATTTTAAGGGAAAATGAACTTCCAATTCGTTTTCAGTATTTCCGTGACCATGGATACTGTAAAGGATACGAAACCTCGGGAATTAAATAGTTTAATTTCAATGTTCAATTTTAATAAACTACATTTTAATAAACACGCACATTATTAACTTTAAAACTAATAATAGTTTTTCATTGTGGTAATTCTAAAACAATTTACCGATTTCTCTGTCCCTAACTAACCTTCTTAAACAGTCATTTCAATATAAATATTTACGGTACGGTAACCGTTTTATAGGCGTAATAAAATCAGTTGGTACCGCACTAAATTGGGGGAGAATTACCCCTTTTTCGCGGAGCCGGGAGTCGAGACTAATGCTAGAGCTGATAACCTCCACATTCCTCGGTTTATGGCCACTTGAAGGTGTAGTACTGAGGCTGATTAATTGTCCCTGGAGTGGAAGTAGTGGTGGTTATTGATGAAGGTCAAATACCTTGAGACTTGAGGGTCATGGTTTTCCTTTAATTCTGTCTTAGTAGATGCCTACATTCAAAATATAATACATAATAAATTTCAAATCTGTGGACCAGTTTCTGATAATATTGAAATTATTTAAAAATAAAATAAATTGACTGACTGCCTTATTAGTCTAGTGGACGCGAGCGCGACTGCTACGCTTGAGGTCCTATGTTCGATTCCCGGGTCGGGCAGAGTTATTGGGTTTTTCTATGAAATTGTCACTCACACCTCGGAGTCTGGATTTATGCCCAGTTAATGGCAATAGACTCGCCCCCTACAAAGAACCTAAACATACCGGCGAACAATGTGTACATTAGTACACCTCTGCCGATCCCTCCGGGGATTACAGGCGTGATAGTATGTTATGTAATATAAAATAATTTAGTATTTCAAGGTTTAATATTTCTTTACCATCGTATTCAAAACAGTATTCTTTTCAATAAAGCCTGTAGGTACTAAGCAAGTAATTAGAAGCGTGTATTCATCACTTTTCATTGAGACCTTTTAATGTCCTTCAGTTAACTTGCCCTCAGGCGTCAGACACGTGAAAATTGAGTCTGAACACAGACTTGTATTACAGATTAAGCCTAGTTATGCATGACTAACTTTTTCTGCGACTCCGCCTGCGTATAATTTATCTTTTTCCAATACTACTGGATAGTGCCAAGTGTTTTGTAACAATACGTATATTAGCTACTAAGTTGATATTAACGCTAGTGACGCTTTTATAATTTAATCTACATTATGCACATATCTGCAAATCATTTATTAAAGGAATAATTCTCGTTCACCCCGAATAGCGGTATTTTTTCAAGATGCCTTGTCCATGACCAGTAAGTAGTTCCTATAATCATTTCCAAGCCCAGTTTTACCTCTGTGTTTCAGTAGTTAAGGCGTTAAATAAAAATAAATGATTGTATGTTTGTCCTCTATGCATTCCTAAACCATTCATCCGATTGTGATGACACTTGGTGCGTTGTTTAATGCATGCCACGGAAGGTTTATTACAAAAAAAAAAATACAAAGAAAATAAGATAAAAAGAGGCATTATAGCGCATCCCCGGAGCACAGCTAGTTATCATTACACCTGGACGCCCTGAACGAACGAAAAATATTACATAATGATATTATTATTAAACACGCGTAAATTTAATTGAAAAGAATCCCAAAAAATTAATCTCGTAAGGTATATTATTCTCAACCCTATAAACTTTCTATTAAATTTTTTAAACTGTAATGGGGTTTGAAACTTGTGAAATTTAATCATGAATGCTTTTATAGACGAAATACCCTTTTAATTTCATAAGAGACGACAATATATGTGACCACCTCGATGGTAACACCTCTTGGGGTCTGACTGGCTGGGGACCACCCTTTCGTCGGAGAATGTCTTATAGCGCCTCGGTATGTCTTTTTACTTTTGCGCGTAAGAGCCAGTTCCCCCTCGGTTGCTGCCGCTTTGGCAGTCTACAGTATGTAAGAACTCACTAACCACAATTAATTATCCACTTAAAAACGTAAGTCCTAATTACTTCTCTCAATCTCATTACTTGCTCCCAAAGTAACTATTAGGTTCGCCTAAATTCTACTTGTTCAACATTTAGATACTGTGAATTTCTTGTTAGGCAAGCGTATTTGCGTTAATTAGTCAGTAATTGCCTCGTTGTTCTAGTGGTCCCAAGTGCGACTGCTACGCTAGAGGTCCTGGGTTCGATTCCCATGTCCAGCAAAGTTTAATTGGGTTTTTCTATGAAATTCTCTATAGCAGCTCGGAGTTTGGACTTATGCTCGGTTAATGACAATAGGCTCGCCCCCTATTACATGGGACCTAAAAATACCGGCGAACTGTGGGTGTACATATTAGTAGGTACATTCTGCCTAATCCTTCAAGAGAATACAGGCGTGATGCTATGTACAGTGGAGACCAAAAGTACATAGGCAATCTCACAACGCAACAGCTTGAAGTTTAGTTTAACTTACGACCTTCTATTCATTGTCGTTAACAAGTGACACGCACTGCCTGTATCGAGCTCGCTCGTACTGTTCATAGCAATGTAATCCTTAGCGTGCTTATGGACTTTGAACGTTTACTGTATGTAGTTTGAAATTAACGGAACAGTTTTACAAATTATCATTAACATACCATACCATTAGGTACATCTGTTTTTTGTAGGTTCTTCTACTGTTCACAGTATGTTTAAGGTTCTATGCAATACGGTACCAGCCTATATCCACTAACCGAGCATAGATCTATGTCTGACCTAAGTATTTCTTAATGAAAAAATTCTGCACGACATATGAACAGAAACCACGACCTCATGCACAAAGTTCTCACAGTCTGCTGGGATTCAAAGAGACAAAATATTATAATATGCATAAACAATATTACCTGACATGTAAGTATTTCCAACCTCAAAAAAGTCGCTGGGTATCGTTGGGTGAAAGCGACATATAACTGGACCTTTTTTTGAGTGTGAAAATCCTCATGGATCCACACCGTCTCTCAGAAAGAAAGGCAGAGGATTATGTCAGACTCTTTCTGACTAAAAACACACGGCCATCCATAGCACATTGGGGAAGGGGCTCCGAGATCTCGAATGAACAACTGGACCTAGTGAAAATGTATGAATGAGCCTAGGCGGAGACGAGAGTATCTAGCCGTTCACGCTAATATGATAATGATGTAAATTTCAACTATTAGTTTCTCATGCCACTTTTATTTAGTCTTACGGACCCTCCCAAACAGTTTATTACACAAAATACTAAGATATATTCGAGGCAAACCCTAGCCTGTCGCCTTACAAGAGAGGCGTAATTTTAACTCAATGGATGCCCGACACTGCCCCGCCCATTGCTTGTATTTCTTTCCCATTTCCCAAACAGATTCACAGAAAATACAATTGATTTTTATTGAATATTTTCCTGCAATTACCTTGCAGGGAATTCTCACAGAGCATGTACACTTTAGATATTTTGATAAAATTATAATATTATGGCATACCTTAAGAGTCCGGCGGACCGAATTTATCTTACAAACGTAATACCGAAATAATTCTCAATTCAAACACAATTTAATCAAATTGTGTTATTATTCGGATATTCAATTTTGTCCAAAATACTTCACTGGAAATAAATGTAAGCGAATGCAATTTTCGGTAACTTTACCAAGTTTGGAACGATTTTCCGGTCTTTTATTTCCAGTGAAGTAGTAGTAGACGAAATAGTATCGTAGGAACCTAAATTAACAGTATCTAAATCAGAATAATAATGTAATTTGATAGAATATTGTCTGGATTACGATTTATTTCGGTATTACATTTTTGTGGGGGGACCCTTAAACTCTCTCATTCTGAGAGGTGATCTAGGAAGGGGGTAAATGGGACAGTCGTTAATCTCATTTTCTTGTATCATCACCTTTCTTTTTCTTGTAAAATGAAAGGTAACGTTTGCCCTGACTACGAAAAGGTTTTCCATAGTCAGTATCAGGGAAAGAAAAATTATTTGATGACGATATTATTTTATTATTATACGACATATTTTTATTATAACAGTTATTTTAAACCACTCCAGGACACTCAGGTTTAGCACACTAGCATGACAGCAGGGTATTTGAAACAATTATTGTAGCAGAATCTTCTCACCAATGAATTCTGTCACCCAGGGAAATAGAATTGTCCTTCACAAGAAGCCTCCCAAAATAAAATTCACCAAGTTATTTGCTCCATGATAATAATTTTCTCAGAAAGGCCTAGAAAGAGTATCCTTTTGATTTAAAATTCTGAAAGAAATCTGCCTCAGTTTACGAAATGAGATCCGTAATTTAAATTTAAGACTATAAAACTGTCCACCCAGTTGATCTGGGAATAAAAAATAGGGGTAGAGATTTGTCCTGGAGTGAACACAAGTATGTCTTTTATTTTCTCTTTCAGTCAAAAAATACGTTGGTTCTTTGATCTTAAATTCTTTTTTTAAGAATACACACTGTGTTTTGCCGGCGGAATAGCACAAGCAATGTCTCTCTTTCCATCACTAGTATCAGCAATCTATCTATCTATAACTTCTGAACAGGCGGACAGGTATGATTTTTTCATTCTCTTGGAATATTAACTTACAGATTCATTAATCTCATTGCACGTTTTGAGACCGCTCGACTTATTTTGAACTCAAAAGAAGCTCTTGACAAGCATCGTAATATAGCAATTCGTAAAGCGAATTCAGAAATAGGTTATCGATAACTGAATATTTATAGCAATAATTTTATCAGTTTTTACCTCTTTAAACTACAGTTCCCGTGCGCAGCGTGCAGCATTTTTGTTTCTAAAATATACTGTGCCCACTGTACCTACACCATAGAGGTTTCATATCATAAAATGTGTTAAGAGCCCGGCGGACCGAATTTCCTTTACAAATGTAATACCGAAATAAATCGCAATTCAAACACAATTTAATCAAATTCTGTTATTATTTGGATTGCGATACCATTAATCTAGGTTCCTACTGTACCATTTCGACCAAAATACTTCACTGGAAAAAAATGTAAGCGAATGCAATTTTTGACAACTTTACCAAGTTGGGAACGATTTTCCAATCTTTTATTTACAGTGAAGTAGTAGTAGACAAAATAGCACCGTAGGAACCTAGATTAACGGTATCTAAATTGGAATAATAACATAATTTGATAGAATATTGTCTAGATGACGATTTATTTCGGTATTACGTTTTTGTGGGAAACTCGAGCTCCGCCGGTCCCTTAAGTCTAATTTATAAGGAAGAAAACAATTGTCAAAGCAAGCGATTCCCACCGCCCATGGACACCCGCAACACCAGAGGAGTCACAAGTGCGTTGCCGACCTTTTAAAAGGTGATTGGTTTGTACTAACAAACCCAGTCAGACTATTCATATTACCATATAATGTAAGCTAATGTATTAAACATAACGGAGCGAGTACCGAAGCTCGTCAAGACAGCTCTGTGGGACTTGCCGACGAATTTGTAGACTTTGTTATTCAGATTTGTAATGGCGGTATCAAAGGGCGAGTGTTTGCAGACTTCTGACGCTTAGGGTTGCCATTTTGTAAATGTCGTGCTTATATTTTTTTGTCTACATTATAAGAATGGCCTGTACTACCTTCTGACGTATAGGCTGATAGGTAAAAGTCGCAGTGGCCTTTCCTTGCCCTATAATCACGGCCAATGGATTTAGCGAATCTAACGAATCCAATAGCTGTGACTAGAAGCGCTTAAAAGAAGATAAAGGACTAGGTCCAGAGGAAACAAATGCGGTTTTTTGTCAGGCAAAAGGCAAAAGTCCTGCACTCAATTATATGGGACCTAAAACACACGGCCATAATATTACAGCTCTGCCTAACTCTTCGGAGAAACAGAAATGATAGTCACGGTACCTATATTTTGTCATTATCACTGCGACTGTACTCGCTCCTTTCCAGTAATAAAGTGCTAACGTAATATTTAGCTTTAATTATTAGTTAACATCGGCAGATGAAAAATTTAAAAAGAAGTATGCACTGTACTGAAGCAAGCATACTCGTATGAAAAAAAATAAACAACGTTTTTAATCAATCCGCCGATCAGTTTTAATTAATTTTAAAATCTCTGGATGGTACATCCCTAGGCGTGCAGACAGCCTCCCCTCCACTGGTTCAATTTTCTATTGAAACTATCTGGTACAGTCAGCGAACGATACTTTATTGCTCGGTAAAGTTATTAATTTATTTTGACGAGGTTAAAATATTCATTTAAGTAAATTAAGGTCGAATATAGAAAGTACATACATGTTTTACTTTAAACGTTTAACTGAAATTATTTTGATGATCAGTTGTATACTCGTATATATATATATATATATTTGGCATGTTCATAAATTTATCGCTTAGGAGAAAAAATACCCCTATGATGGACGGTGGGATCGATCTCAATAACTAGAAAAAAGAGAAAAGAGAGAAATGCGTTGCTAGCTGTACATTTTCGACGCCTGGGGCCAAGCGAATTAAAATTAAATGTAATAATATCGAAGCATTGAGATGCAGTAATCGAAATTCACTCATTATTCATATTTTTACGTGTAAATAATAATTTACTATTGTTGCAGTGGTTATTTACGTACTTTAAAACACTATCATTATAATCATAATAATCATTATCATATTAGTCATCGCCATCATCATCATAATCATGATTGTCATTCTAGTTTCTGACACTAACGCAATTAGATCTAGAAATAAAATTAGGTACTTTTTAATAATATTAACAATGTAAGGTGATAAAATCCAAAAGTTTTATTTCAATTTTTGTCATTGTTATCATCATGACCTTAATCAATACCGTCATCATCATCATCAACATAATCATCGGTATGATAATTATAATCGTTATGATGATGATACAAAAATAAAAATCAAATACAAACAAACCAGCTTGAAAGCAGCTTGGTTTCCAAATAAATTGATGCGATAAATTGATGCAATATGAAATTTTATGTTTTTTTTTCTGGCCATGTATTGGCCATTACTTCAGATTCGGGGAAAAAATGTTATAACCTCAATATTTTAAAGATAGTGCCTGTCATGGGATTTTGATGGAATTTCATCACATATTTCATTTATTTAATATTAGCCTCTGCCCGTGACTGTGTCTGCGTGGACTTCAGAATTGGATCCGATACCGATAATTTTCTAAAAAATAACATTTTGTATTTTTTTTATACCTTGGGTTACATTATTGTAATTTTCGTAGGGATCTCTCATTAAAACAAAAAAGACGTGTGGCACTCGGGGACTGCCGCAGTAAAGCTATTGCATAGCTGTGGGCGCTAGGGAAGGGTACTTACTGCAGATTGGAGATTGGGTTCTTCGATAGGATGGAGATTGGAGAGCAGTAGAACTATATCACGATTTGTTCGTCACTGATTCTTGGCAGCAGCCCACAGCAGTTTGAGTATGATAATTTAAACACAGCACACAAAGTTACATAATATTTTGGTTCACCGGGACGCGGGTTTTTTAAGCGGGACGAGCGGGAGCGCATGCACACGTGCGCGTTCGAATTTGAGTTCTTAGCGACTGTTGGGAAATGGGGCGGGGAAAGGATTGGTCTTTTTAATAGTGGTGTTGTAGTGCGTGTTGAGCGGTAAGTGTGACCATATTAAATAATATTAATTTATAATTGTGGTAGATTGTGTAAGATAATATTTTATTTATTAATAAGAGAGTGGCGCATACAACTCCCCCGGCCTAGAGGTTTCCTCTAAACATGCGGTAAAAATGAGAAAAATTGAGAGAGTTGAGAGCGAAATTAAAACTAAGTTAATAATAATTGCGAAGCGAAATTATTGCGAAGGTAAAGGGCAAATCCGAACCACAGGGCGTACGTATGAGCCAGAGGCGGTCCGAACTTTAACCGTTCTTATAACGTTGTCCTTTCCAGGATAAATCTCATCTACTATTCCCAGAGGCCAGCAAAGAGGATGAGCGTTATTGTCCTTTATAACGACAATCGTACCTATTTCAATAGGCTTTGACGGTGCATTCCACTTCTCCCTTTGCTGTAAGGAAGTAAGGTATTCCTGACTCCAGCGGTGCCAGAAAGAGTGCGTAATTTTATTGAGTAATTGATAGCGAGTTAAGCGGTTATCTGGGACAGCAGTGAGATCCTCAGCGGGTAAGAATTTAAGCGGAGTTACATTTAAAAAATGGTTAGGCGTTAATGCACTAACATCAGAGGGATCAGAGTTGAGAACACTGAGAGGTCGACTATTCAGTAGGCCTTCAATTTGAACCAGTACGGTATTAAATTCCTCGTACGTGAGTATTTGCGAACCTATCACTTTATATAGGTGAGTTTTGACACAACGAACATTAATTTCGCTGAGACCATTAAAATGCGGGCCATAAGGCGGACTATGTTTGAATTGAATGCGATGTTCAGAAAGCTGTTGACCAATATAATTAATATGCGATTTGGACTGTATAAGCGAATAAATCTCATCAAGTTTGCGTTTTGCACCTATAAAATTCGTGCCTCCGTCAGAGTATATCATAGAGACGGGGCCTCTTCGAGAAATAAAGCGTTTAAAAGCGGCGAGAAATAAATCAGAACTAAGGTCAGAGACTAACTCTAAGTGCAGTGCCTTAGTCGAGAGACATACAAATAAGCAGATGTAAGCCTTGTGGCTTTTAACACCTCGTTTGCGAATATGCGTAATAAAGAAAGGACCAGCGTAGTCAACAGCGGTAAAAACGAAAGGTTTAACTTCCGAAACGCGAAATGCGGGAAGATCACCCATTGGAGGGTAAGTATTTTTAGGGTTGAGTCTAAAACAACGATTACATTGATGTACTCGTTGGCGTACTAAATTTCTTGCGGATAAAATCCAAAATTTTTGTCGAATTAGCGAAAGTAAAAGAGCGGGACCTGTATGTAAATTAATTATATGAAAATGATCAACAATAAGTTGAGTTAAGCGTTCTTTTGGCGGGAGTAAGATAGGATGCTTTTGACCGTAGTCAAGCTGAGAGTGAGTTAACCTGCCACCTACTCTTAGAATATTATTAGCGTCAATGAAAGGGTTGAGTTTAATTATTTTTTTAGAAACAGGTTTATTTGATTTTAAAGCGGAAATATCATGAGAGAAGTGCGTATTTTGAACGTATCTTATAAGATATAATTCAGCGTTATCTAAGTCCGACACAGTTACAGGACCGTGTGAGTTTATACGTTTTGAAAATCTCAGAACAAAGACTAGAATTCGAATTAATTTTGAGTAATTAGAGATGCGGTCAATTAATATTTGAACAGGATGAATAGTCTCAGATTGAGCTGTCTGAGCTGAAAGAGTGACAGTTTTAGTTTCCATGATTTCAGAATTATTAGGGTTAATTTCAAATGGCTGAATGGGCCATTGATGCGAGGGGAATGAAAACCAATGAGGAGCGTTAAACCAAAGACTGAGATCTAATAATGATTTAGGCGTTACAGGGCGAGAAACTATATCAGCGGGATTTTCACGTCCGTTGATATGAAACCAGTGTTTAGCGGGTAATTTTGAATTTATTTCAGTTATCCTATTAGCGACGAATGTATGAAACTTATACGCGGGCGAGTGAATCCAAGTAAGCGTTACAGTTGAGTCAGAAAATGCGTAAATATTATTTATTTTACAGCGTTTACTTAGCGTATTTTTAACAGCGATTAGAAGATTTGATAGAAGAAGCGCGGCGCAAAGCTCAAGGCGAGCTAAGGACATTTTATTGAGAGAAGCGATGCGGGATTTTGAGGTGAGTAACGAAACATATCCTTGAGCGCGCTCATTGGAGCTAACCCTTATGAAAACAGCAGCGCCGTAACAGCGTTCACTAGCGTCTGCGAAACCGAGAAGCGTAACGTGAGAATCAGCAGTAATACCTACATGTCGCGGAAATTTAATTTGCTCGAGATAAGCGAGTTCATCGTGGAACTGATTCCATTTACTTTGAATATGAGAAGGCACAGGGCTATCCCAGTCAAGCTCATGTTTCCAGCACTCTTGTACGAGCAACTTCATAAAAGCTGTGACGGGAGCGATCAGACCTAAAGGGTCATAGAGGCGTGCGGTTGCGGATAAAATTGTGCGTTTAGTACATTTAAGAGCGTTAGCGTTGATTTTAAATTGAAAAGTGTCCTCTATGGGATTCCATTGCATACCTACAATTTTTGTTTTAGCGTCAGCGTCAGAGTCAAAATTGATGTTTTGCGGATTTTTATGTGATAACGGAATTTTATTTAAGAGTTCGGGACTATTGGATAGCCATTTAACGAGATTGAAACCTCCGGATTTGAGCATAGCGACCATTTCCTGGAATGTTTCCTCGGCTACCTCAACACTATCTAACGAACATACATAGTCATCCATGTACATATGGTTTTCGACTTCATACGCAGCTAGGGGATATTTATCCTGACTAGCAGCGGCGAGCTGGCGAACTACCTTCATTGCGAGATAGGGTGAACTAGAGAGACCGAACGATATTCTATTGAATTCAAAAGTGGACAATTTAGAATTACAATTAAATCTATATAATATTCGTTGAAATGGATGATGTTCTGGGGCAAGTTTAACTTGAAAGTACATCTTTTCGATGTCAGCGGCTACAGCAATACGATACATGCGAAGGTTGAGGAGTAAATCAAAAATATTAGTTTGTAGATTTGGGCCTACATATAAGAGGTCATTAAGAGACTTGCCAGATGTGGTTTTACAGCCAGCATCCAGAACTATGCGTGTTTTAGAAGACTGTTTATCAGGGCGGTAAACAGCGCGGTGCGGAATATAATAGTGCGGGACATTAAGCGGGGGGTCATCGACCTTTGTCAGATAACCTTGATCTATGTAATCTTGAATTGTGGAATTATAATTCTTGCGAATTTCAGGATCTGAGTCCAATTTCTTTTCTAAATTAAGAAAGCGGCGATGAGCGATAGCGTAAGAGTTACCTAATGCGGAAGGGTGAGATTTAAAAGGTAAATGCACGGTATATCTACCAGTGTCATCACGAGAATGCGTGTTATTAAATATTTGTTCACATGCCTGATCTTCAGGACTCATGTGAGTCTTACAAGGGACGCTTTCTAGCTCCCAGAAGCGTTGCGTGAGCTTTTCTAATGATTGCGTTTCAGTAGTGCAGAAAAATGATTTATTTTGTTTATTGAGCGTAATTTGAAAGTTGCGGGAAAATAAGCTGCGATCACAGTCTGCCCTACCCATGGCTATGTAGCCGAGAGTGGTCTGTACGGCGACAACCGAAGAGTCAGGTATAGAAATCTTTCCACTTCCCAAGAGTAGCGGGAATAACTCGTTACCAACTAGGCAATCAATTTCAGCGGGGAGGTGGAATGCATCATCGGCCATAGGTAAATTGCGTAAATGTTTAAGATTAGAAATGTCTATGGGTACGCTGGGTAAACCATCGGTTATACTGTCAATGACGCGAGCGTTAATATTATACGAAACGCGAGAATCAAAGCGGGAAAATATTTTAAATGTCGTTAATCCAAGAGAGGGAACTTTAGATTGACCTATACCAGAGATAGTCGAATAATTATCGGGAGTAATTTTTAAGTTTAAGCGATCGCAACAAGATTTAGAAATAAAATGACTCATCGAGCCAGTATCTAGAAATACGCGAATTTTAATAGGTTTATTATTAATATATACGTATACAGAAGCGGTAGGTAATAATACTGTAGTATTAACATCAATATTTGACGTAGATGCGGAAGTTGCGGTCATTGAAAGCGCGAGATTATTTGAATTTGCGCGCGAAACGTTATCAGTTGCGCTCGGTCGCGGCGACGACGACTCGATCGCGGCGGCCATCGCAGAGTGCGAGGCGTGGTGGGGAGCGGGGCGCTCGCGCGGCGGCTGCGGCGGCAGCGGCGCGCGATGGTACAGCGGTGCGTGAGGCGCGGGTTGCGTTCGCGGGGACATGGATTCAAAGTTATTTTGCGTGCGGAAATTATCTATATGGAGTAGCGTATGATGTTTACGTTGACAAATGGAACAAGTATTTATTGACTTACAAAATTTAATATCGTGAAATCCAAGACAATTGCGACAAAAGTTATGTTTGATGACAAGTTCAAATCTAATGCGTGTGTTTTTATTTATAAAATCGGGACATTTATAAAGAGGATGAGAGATAGGCGAGTTACAAATTTTACATGGGCGTTGTTGCGTTTGCGGGGGGTGCGGGCGCGTGTTTACTACAAAAGTACGAGTATGAGAGGATTTATTTGCGTTATTATTATTTGCGTTTGAGTAGCGTGAATAAGAGTGCGATCTTTCGTTTGACCGAGAATTTGAATTAGGGTTGCGTAGCGTTTGAATTTTACTTTGTTCTTTTAAAAATTGAGAAAGATGATCGAAAGTAGGTACTTGAATATGCCTATGTGACTGTTCAAACAAAGTTACTAATTCTTTGTCAAGTTTACTGAGTGCGATATGAGTAATTATGAAATCTGAGAGATCATCAATGTCTAAACGACGTAAAGCGGCTTCAGCGGCGTAAAATTGTTCGAGAAAAGTATCTACTGATTGATTGGGTTTGAAATGAATCATCTGTTCTAAGTATAAGGAAGCTTGGACTCGGGTGTCTTGGTACTTTTCTAATAAAGAGTTCCAAATGATAATATAGTTATTAGCGGTAGGCGTGATACCTGAACAAACAGTTAATGCTTTGCCAGATAGACAACCTATTAAATACTGGACCTTTTCGGCCTCGGATAGATGAGAGTTATCGTGGATAAGACTTTTGAAGTTTTCATAAAAAGAACACCATTTGCTTGGTGTACCATCAAATGAGACTAATTTAAGCGGTGGTAATTTACGGTTTAATAAATCGAATTTATGAGAATTATCTGAGTGAGTTGAACTAATAGGTTGCGTTTTAACTAGCGTGGACTCAATACTTTTTATGTAACAGTACAGTTCATCATACGACTGTAATGCTGAGTAGTTCGGTTTTGTAGTGAGATCGGCTTCTAACTGAGCCATAACGCACGAGTCGAGCGTCTCCAAGAAGTTGGAACGTATTTGTTCGAGTGAATTTATCCGAGCTAAAAATTGCGATTCTAATGTTTGATCATGAGTAGCGGAAACCTTTAGACCTAAGTCGTAAATGCTCTGAGTAATTTGAAATAGGCTTTCTTTCTTGGCCTCGAGAAGGGAAAGTTTGGTATAAACTTCCTGATCATCATCACTGGGTGACTTCTTTTTCTGCGTAGGAGCCATTTCGAACTAAGATAAAAAAGGTAAGTAGGTAGGTAAAACAGCTAATGAGCTAGCGAGCGAGCGAAGTTTGCGTGGAGGTGTGTGTGTGTGTGGATGCGATGCGTAGGTACTTTGATAAGTAGGAAGCGAAAACGTAATAAATGCGTGTAGGTATAGCGTAGTTATAATTATAATAATTATATTATATGAATATAGGTTTGAGAACCACGTAATTATGCGTGTAATGCGTGTATGAAAGCGTTTTGAGTAATGAATTGAATGCGTAGGTATGAGCGATTGCGTAGCGGTGCGGGTGCGGTAGGTATCCAAAGATCCTAATAAATAAAAGCGTGCGAGTGAAAATATTATCAAAATATTATAAATTTATATGCGTAGCGTTGAGTGAGTATGCGTTTAATAAGTAGACAATGTGTATTAGCGAGATCTAGCGTGATTTTTCGAACGTGTTTGGGCATGTGCAATATGGCGACGTAGGTGCGGGGTGCGAATATTATGTTTGCGTAGCGTAATAATAAATGTGAGTGTGTTTAGCGTGGAGTAAATTAGTTTTTTATTCGGCGAGAGGGACCAGGAATTGTGGGCGCTAGGGAAGGGTACTTACTGCAGATTGGAGATTGGGTTCTTCGATAGGATGGAGATTGGAGAGCAGTAGAACTATATCACGATTTGTTCGTCACTGATTCTTGGCAGCAGCCCACAGCAGTTTGAGTATGATAATTTAAACACAGCACACAAAGTTACATAATATTTTGGTTCACCGGGACGCGGGTTTTTTAAGCGGGACGAGCGGGAGCGCATGCACACGTGCGCGTTCGAATTTGAGTTCTTAGCGACTGTTGGGAAATGGGGCGGGGAAAGGATTGGTCTTTTTAATAGTGGTGTTGTAGTGCGTGTTGAGCGGTAAGTGTGACCATATTAAATAATATTAATTTATAATTGTGGTAGATTGTGTAAGATAATATTTTATTTATTAATAAGAGAGTGGCGCATACAATAGCGTTTTTTATCAACTTATGTAATACAACCAATGCCACCTAAAGGCGGGTTGCTGAACTAAAGAGACAAGCGTGTTAGGTTTTTTTCGTTACGGAATTTCTGGATTCGGTCCCCACGCTCAAGGCCCGCGATAGAAGCTATGCAATAGCTTAAAACAATACACCCTATGCCACTCGCTGATAATGTAGCTTTCTACTGGTTTAAAATCGGTTGATTTAGGCATGAAAGAGTAACAAAGAAACGAACTCACTTTCGCATTTGTAATAGTTAGGATTATAGGATAGTCTACCACAGCATATATGTATTTGACTAGGTACCACATTTGACTAGGACGTACTCATATGTCTACTTATTATCTAGTTCTTCGTAAACACTATCTTTATTAGGTACGGATTCATTGAAACAGTTTAAAGTTATAACAAGTTGAAGTTAGGAGTTCATTTTAGGAGTCATCATTTCAAATACCGTCTTTAGTAATAGCGACTGTACCTAGGTACCCAGTGTTCAGTAGACATAAGGCGAAGCTCCGTCTATTGTCTACAGAGAACAGGGTGCCGGCACAGACACAGGTCTACGTCGCTTATACGTTACCCGCTCATTATTTGGACTCATCTTACCGTGAATCGCGCCGCGATGTGGAGTTGACAACCTAAGGGTTATGTTTTAAATGTTTTGAACTATTTTTTTTGTTCGGGTCAAGTCTACTAATTCAATTCTATCAGAATTGTCACTCATTATCACTAATTGACACAAGGACCAAGTAATTTGCTAGACAAGATAGAAATTGATATTGATAACAACATTGACAATTTGATAGAAAAAGTCACAGACCCAACAAAAATCACAGGATTATTGCCCTGATCTGTTGCTTTGTTGACGATGATAATATTATTATGTACATCTTATTAGACCAGCGTCACCAAATTCTTGATTTTTTGCTTTAAATGGGAGCAAAGTATAGTACCTATGTCTTCTTGAAATGTATCTTATTAGGTACCTTATAAACCATATTATGCCTTAAGACTCTGTTTTAACAAAAACAATGTTGAAGTTGTGTATTAATATTTATGTTAAGTTTCTTGGCTCTGCAGCTGTTTCTTTTCAGCTTTTACTCTTGTAGGTAATTAGTCAGCGAGTGACATTTAACTTTTATGTTTGGATTTGAAAACGCTACATATTATTAAATTGGATTTGAGTGTAATTACACATTAAGATTAAAATTTTACGTAGCGGCTGAGCAGTCGGCTTCTGCGCCACGTGTTGTGGGTTCGATCCTCACACGGAGCAAATATTTGTATGATCTACAGGCTGTTCTTCTGGGTCTGGGCATTTGTGTAGGTGACAATGTGTGTTTGTAAACGCACCCAGGATACGAGAGAAAACCCTAGATTATGGCAACATTAAAAAAAATATAAGAAAAAATTACATCCTACTAAATGTTGCCAGCCCCTGACCGGTGTGTCTACGTGTCCTATCTATCCATTCACAGTCGCGACATTGTCACAACATCTCTCAGTTTATAGGCACACAATATGACCTGCTTGTCACCTGACATGTAAACGACTACCTTAATATTTATAAAGGCCATGAACCAAACAGTATTAGAGACATGGATATTAAGCATTTTTTTTATGGAATAGGGGGACAAACGAGCAGACGGATAGCCTGATGGTAAGCGATTACCGCCGCCCATGGACACCATAGGAGTCACAAGTGCGTTGCCCGCCTTTTAAATGGGGATTGGGCCTCCGGTAACCTCACTCACTCGACGAAACACAACGTAAGCGTAGTTTGACGCGGTTTTCTGTGATTCCGTGGTATCACTCCGGTCGAGCCGGCCCATTTGTGCCGAAGAATGGTTCTCCCACGTAAAAGCATTTTTATTAATCGCAGATTTTCACTAATTCTTTCCCTTTTTTATAAGAACACGGATGCGTAGCTACCCGTTAGAGTGTAAGTTATACGTACGCTTCGAGACATGTGAGGGTCTCCCGTGCCATTCTTCACCCATCCACAGACGGACTTCGCAACTTAACCTTGCACATTGCTTGAATTACTTGTCTAGTGATGCCTTCAAGTACCGGACAGGGTTGTCTTAACATACTGTATAAACGTCTAGGGACCAATCAGCACATAAGGTCATTGAAAGTACATTTCTAAATTCTCTGAAATAATGAACATAACACTATTATTACTTAGTTAATTATTATCTTTTTGTGTGTTTTTTTTTTTGCATTTTCCATGCTAAGGTTATAAAGTTATTTTTAGTAAAGGAAAAAATTCAATCGCGGGCAAGATTCGAACCTGCGTCTCCTGGTTGGATACACCAGATGCTCTGACCTCTAAGCCACCGCGAACCCTACCCGCATGATTGAAATTTGCCTTCACATTCTGAATTTACGTAATAAGGTGACGTTGGTGACATCTATGAGAGGCAAGTTACCTTACTTCTCAACCGACACGACTTTTTACAGTTAGTTCAGTGTCGTACGATGCCATCTTACCTTTTAACTAGTTATTTATTACTAAGCCACGAGCCACTTACCTCATCTTCAATTAATACAATTCCTCACTTCCATTCAGATCGTAAGAACATCTCGTACGAGGATAGATATCGCGAGAAAAGATCTAACTTGTTCGTTGTTAAGAAAGATATACTTATTGGGGCTTGGCTGGCTGGCGACAACTCTTACGTCGGAGTCTGTCGTAAAGCACCTTGGTGTGTTTCGACGAGCGTTTTACGCGTGATAGCCAGTTTTCCCAGGCTGACATATTATGACACTTCGACAGAGCTATCTGTTTCCAATTGGAGACAACTAGTACCTAAGTATATTACGACTTTGTTCGCGATGTATCGAGTAGTAATATTTTAGTGTGATTGTTTTAAAAAATGAGATGGATGATAATAGAAATAATATTCCCAAAGCTACATATCAAAACTGTTGCTATCAATATCCGGGTATATCTGAGATCAGCAAGAAATATGACTATGCCTAGCGAGAATACTCCGCCTCAAAACTTGCATCACCACTATAAATGTACACCTCAAAAATAATCCCACCGCTCTTAACTTCTAGGCATAAAGTTCATACTCGTTTGAATTTGTTTTAGAGTTACGTTGGTGTTGTCTATCCAAAGAAATAGCAACAACTTATCATATTCGAGGCGTCGGTAATAAATACGGATGTCGCACTGCCATCTGTATCGTTAAACTTCTTGTTTTGCTATTTGTTCATGGGCCATCGATAAATAATAGCTGTGTTTAGGTTTTATAAGAAAAGAGGTCAAATGCAAAGATGTGGTCGAAAGCTGATGGTTCCGTACTACGCTAATGTTTAAGTATTACTTATGGCTTTTATGGAGATGACAGCAGGGAGGACCCTAGAACCCCCTGTCCTGTGCAAAGCCTTAGAAGACTTAGACTTAGATACGACACATATTATACGATAATAAATATAAATTTAACGAAACTTATCAGAAGATGGCAAAACAATCCTTCATGCATTAAAAAATCGGTGAAAAAATAAGATTCAATAGGAAACTTGTTTCAGGAAGATTAACTATTAATTAATATGATAATTATTGTAAGGTATAAATTAAAGAACGACGTCATATTGCATTAAGGAGTTTGACATTTAGTATTAAGGAGATGTTGATAACATTTTATTTACAGAACTCTAAAATCTGACAGCTCCCGCCGCGAATGATATAGAGCCCGGATTGGCTCAGCTCATCTTTCTTCTGCGGTGTAACTTGGAGCAATATTGAACACCAGGTGCTATACTATCGCTTGGAAAACTACGAGTAATCCAAAAGAATACGAGTCGGTTACTTAAGCGTCTATTCACTTTGGAAAAAACGAAGTTTGTTACATTTAAAAAAAATATTATCCGTGGAATTCTTAAATAAAAGGTTGCTTTTCTAGCCAGACTGTAGCTTATTGAAATAAAACCACGTTACAGATTTTATCGGGTTATAATAAATCCGGATCACTCTTTAAAGATTTAAGTAATAGGTGTCAGAAGTCAGATCTTTTTCTATTCTGCTGAATTCTGTATATCTACTTATATATTTTATAAGTTTTTGGGAAAAAATTGGAAAAAAGAAAAGCGATTTCATGCATTTTGTGGTATATCTTTAGAATTATCTTCTTGTGATTTTTATTTTCATTTTCCACGCTAAGATTATAAAGTTATTTTTTAGTAAAGGAAAAAATTCACGTGCCACCTTTCTTCAAAAATCTTGCGGGTAGGGTTCGCGGTGGCTTAGAGGTCAGAGCGTCTGGTGTATCCAACCAGGAGACGCAGGTTAGAATCCTGCCCGCGGTTGAATTTTTTCCTTTACTAAAAAATAATATCTTTAGAATTTGAGAACCGAGGGTCACACACCAAAAATGTATATGGGATCGAGGAAATATCTAAATCGATTCACAATCAGCGAAGATATACACATCACGCGTAACATACAAACAAAACAACATATTACCTGCAGTCAAATTGAGAAGATCGTTGTTTGAAGTCGGTTAAAAAGTCAAGTCCAATTTCTGTGAACAGCAAATGATAACTCAAATCATTATACACTACAAACTAAGCTTAAAGATGTTACAATGTCACGGCAAGTATAATTGTCGTCCAACTCTATAGTTATTCATGAATACAAGGCAGTTGGTGACTCGCTAAAGTAATATACCTAGTATACACCCCAGGGATGACTTGCAAATTCTCGTTAGTATTCCTTTATCGTACCCTAGACGATAACAAATGCAAATTTATTACCTTTACATATAAAATTCCGGTGTACCAACGTGTTTTTGTAATTTTTCTGCTTCTAAGCACCCTGCGACAGGATGGACCGACGATTTGAAGATGGTGGCTGGCAGTGGATGGATACAAGCTACCCAAGACCGGGATGGTTGGACCTCTACGTTGAGCAGTGGACGGCAATAGGCTTATATGATATGATAATAATAAACAATCAAATAAAAAATAAAACAAATAACACTGATCTTTTTTTATGCATCTATCTAAGAATGCATCTGGCTAAGAACTATCCAGGTAACCTCTTACCTGGATAGTTCTTACCTGGATAGTTCTTAGCTGTAGTTGGTAGGTGGCGCTGTCTTCGACTTCCTTTGAATTGCGACTGAAACACTAACAGCGAATTATGTTTCCGTTCGATTTGAAGCAATATAGAGTATCAACTAAAATATAAACTGTAACAGAGAATACTTAAAGTTCGCGAAAACAAAAGACTTTGTCCAACAGCACAATTCGTATACAAATTCAGTCAAAGTTTGTAACAGTCAACGGTAAAACATTGTTTGCGTTGGCACGGCGAGTGACGCCGGGGCGCGCGGTTGAGAGGAGCTACGAGCAGTGCTACGAACGCTACGAGTGCTACGAGACTACGTCTACGAATACTACGGATTTAACAAACACTTTTGTAGTACTTTGGAGATGGTCTAATTCATAAAATAAGTGATGTCATAAGTCATCATCATTATTTTCAACAATATATCATCACGCCTATATTACTCGAAGAGATAGGCATTGGTGTCCTGTGTAGGCATGGAAATGATTGCTACTTTTCATTCATTTTTATTATTTCATGGATTAAGCCACCTGGTGGCAAGTAGTCATCGTCGCCCATGGAAACCTGTAACACCAGAGGAGTTGCTAATGTGTTGTCGATATTTAAGAGCCCCTAAGGACTGCAGACTGCCAGAGCTGTAGCAACCGAAGAGACTGGGTCTTCAGTGCAAAAGTCGAAACACACACCAAGGTGCTTTACGACAGATTCAGACAGTAAGAGTGGTCGCCGGCCGGTTAGACCCCAAGAGGTCCTACCACCCAGCAAGTAAGATATTTTCACGCCTCATGGCATGCCTATGTGAAAGGCAGAATACTGTTACAGGTTAGATTATTCTATCCCGTAACAGTATTCTAACGGGGTATATACCTATTTATTATATTATTTGATGAAATTACTTCTATTTTTCACAGCGATTTCACACGCGAATTTTCGGGACCGGGAATTTCATCCACAATGAATTTTCATTCAAAATCATTTATCGCACACTTGCTATTTTATACAATTTTGAGCAGGTTGTGTGAAAAAACGTCGCAAGTGTGACGTATGAAAAATGATTTCATGTGATTTTTCCCATACTATCTGCAATATGTTCCATGCCTGTGTAAACCCACAGTTTGCTGGTATGTTAAGTCCCATGCGTCCCTTGGACAAGACGAGCATATTGCCATTGACCTGGCGCAAATCTCCGAGCTGCTTCGGAGAATTTCATAGTAAAACCCAATAACACTGCTCGACCTGGGAATCAAACCCTAGCATTCATTCTAGCATAGCAATCGCGCTTACAATCACTAATGAGGTAGTCTGAAATTCGATATGTCACTAAAAAAATATAAATATCACTATAGAACAAGTAGATATATATAAGTATCGTTAGTTTGTAATAGATCTAGCAAGATTGTAAACTGACGATATATTGTAAACAAATTAAATTACCATCAGTTTACAATCTCGCTCGATTATTTACAAACAGACCGTGCTTGCAATTATACTATGACATGTAACATGTCAATTCGACATTACCGACCAAAAGTATCAAAACATCTCAATCAAAGTAAGTAATCTCAGTAAAAACTGTACAATCCACAGCGACAAAAGTTTTATTGTTTGGCCCTCGTTTGGCCCCCACAAGTTAGGACACAGATAGATTGCGTGCGAGCCACGCACCAGATAAATTATAAGATTACTCTACTTTATCTATTATTCTATTAATTTGTTCTTCGTTGCTCGATTCCTTGTGGGATTCCAGATAAGTTTGTTTGTTTGTAGGTCAGTTTGGAAAGACGCGAGATAGACGTGTAATTATTCGTTATTGATTAAAATCACATTTTTTTTATTATTATTATGGGATAGGAGCGCAAACGAGCTGACGGATCGCCTGATGGTAAGCGATTACCGCCGCCCATAGACACCCGCAACACCAGAGGGGTCACGAGTGCGTTGCCGACCTTTTAAAAGGGGATTGGGCCTCCGGTAACCTCACTCACTCGGCGAAACAACGTAAGCGTTGTTTAACGCAGGTTTTCGGTGAGGCCGTAGTATCACTCCGGCCGAGCCGGCCCATTCGTGCCGAAGCATGGCTCTCCCATGTAAACATTTTGATATTTGTTCTCAACCATATAATTAGTCCGTAAAACTTTACTGATCAAGTTCAAGTTCAAATGTTTTTATTTCAAATAAGCTTTTACAAGCGTTTAAGAAACGGTATGATTCTAGTTGCACGGTTCCAAAAGATTGATCCTATGGAGAAGAATCCGGCAAGAAACTCCATGGACACTCTTCTCACTATTTCACTCTAATCTAGATAAGGTACCTACTTGGTACACTTACAAAACACAATTCTCAATGAAACTTTAGTTAATTAACGTAAGTTTTATTTTTTATTAACGTAAGTTGCAGGCCTTAACTTTAATTAAGGCCTGCAACGCACTTGTCCGCTGGAGTTGCGGGTCCATGTTCAAGTTCAAGTTCAAATGTTTTTTCATTTGAACGTATAGTTGCATGGGCGGCGGTCATCGCTTACCATCAGGCGATCCGTCAACTCGTTTGCCCCCATCCCATAAAAAAAGTACTTTTAAAATGGTAATTGACACGACATCTATATAATAGCATTATTCTCCTCTAAAAAACGTTGTCTCTAAATTACTAGGGCAGCCATTAACAATGTTCATCTAAAAAATACTATCTTAGCCACTATTTATCATCGATGTAAGCTACTGTAAATACAATCCAGAATGGTTGTTATTTTATAGCATCTACACAACGGCTATAATTCGATTCTGCTACTCGCCGGCTGCTGCCGCTAAGCAAAGCGATTGCTCTTAGGCCATGTTCATTCTTCCATCATCAATCATCTTCATCACCTTGTATTTTATGCTCATCTTATCTTAAATGGGGCCGAGGCAACAAGGCCTCAGTGCACTTCGACCTAATGAGATTTTTTATGTTTCCCCTAGATACCTATTCCTCATCCTCACCCAGTTCTTCAAACAGCTCTTTCTTCAGCTTTTTAATGAGTCTGTAGTCCTCCGGTCTTAGATAACCCAGACCCAAGAGGCTCATTCGCTTTCTAAAATGCTCACATGCTCATCTTACAATACTCTCAGAAGATAGGAACCAACGTTATATAAGCAGTTCAATTTCAATAATAATGATGATGAATTGATGATAATGATGAATTCCCAACTGAGAACAAACTTTTTCACGAAGAACAAAAACCCAAAAATAGTCCCCAAAAAATTATTTCCGACTGACAAATAATTTTGTCTCTTCCATTCCACTACTTCCAAAATCTCAATTTCAAATGTAAGTAGTTCTCTAAACCATAGTTTTACATGAAGCGGAAGGGTAAACATTTAGAATCTCTATTGAACGAGGTGGCGCATTTAATTCATGCAGATGGCAGAATTTCATAGTGGCCATTTAATTCGGAACGTAGTTTCAACTTTATAACGGTACAATACGATTCAACAATGGAAAATAGGTAGGTGAGTTTATTAAACAGTTTGAAGTTGAAACACACCTTTGAAATAACAATAATAGGTAAGTTTTCAACTTAATTAATCATCAACTCACAGTCTATCACGCAGGCCTAGTCTGGGTAAGCAGACTTCACACATCGTCGGGAAAATCTCTCCGGTATGGTAACCAGTACCACCGATTAAATCGAGGTCAAATAGACCAATAGAACTAGAGAAAAACGTAGAGAAAATGGGCAGGTAGGTAAGTTCTTGCAGGTGGTATGGTAACCAAGACACTATTATTTTATTTTATTTATTTATTTGGCTCTTCAACAATGGGTAGGTACACTATTACAATAACTAAAGAAAAAAATTCAACTAAGTGCTTACACTGCATGAGCTATAATGTACTGTTAGTCTCTTTACCTTAAAAATGGAATTATGAGACGAAACTCATAATTTATTGATATAAAAATATTGAAGAAATTGATGATGTTGTGCATACTTATTGAAATATGGTTGGTTCTTAGTCTCATATATTGGCAACATAAAAACACCTTATTAAGTGTACACCCTATAGGACGACCAGAAGCACGAAAAAGCGTCATCGATTCATGGTGGACATTCCAAAAACCTGAACTTTTATCATACGTACCGCTGAAATATGGAATGCTCTTCCCGAGTGGGTCTTCCCTAGTAGATATAATTTGGGTGTCTTTATACCACGAGTGAATGGATTTCTTCTAGGCAAGTGTGCTCCGTCGTAGATCGCAGTATTGCATAACATCTGGCGAACTGGCGGCGGACAAGCGTAAGCCTATCAAAAATTTAAAAAAACATTAAAATTAAAATCGCCAATGTCTTTACTTTGTCATTGTCAATGTCAAATTGTCAAATGTCAATATTATTATTCCGTCAAAAATTCAATGAAAATGGGTGAATGGGAGTTGTTGTGAAAAGTAAAACGTGTTTTGAAAAATAAACCAATAAGTTACAATATTATGACAATGCGGTGGAGTGAAGCTGTGACCCTAGAATTCGTTAAAATATATATAAAGCACGACTGTCTCTGGAATCCTTCACATCCAGGTTATAAACTGAGGTATCAGAGGGAACAAGCCTACTCAGACATAAGTGCTGAATTCAAAAGTTCTACCATGAAATCTCTATCTATTCCGGAAGTAAAAATGAAGATAAAGAACTTGAGGACTACTTACGCGCAACAAGTGCAGAAAATATTGCAGAAATCAAGCCCTAACTCGATATATGAACCATCGCTAGTATGGTTCCATGAAATGGATCGCTGCTTGAAACATATACCTAGTACTCGACATTCAAGCTCGTTCAATTCTGTAAGCGGTGTTGTCCTACAGCTTCATCACATACTAAATATGACACTGCCTGTCTCACTGTAAAAAAGTCATAAATGTTTATTAATTATGTCCATCATTCAAGCTTCTTGACAAGTGAATTTTGGAAATCTTGATTTTTTTATTCGATTTTTGTCTGAAACTCTTAAAAACATCTATAAAATTATTGCCGTGGTACATTATATTCAAGACAAATAATGATGTATTTATCATTTTCAGTCTCAAGATGCTCCGGATGTGGATTCATCGTGCCAAATCTGGGTTGATCAAGAGCTACAGAGTGCTAACACAGATGAAACAAACCCAGACCCTCTAATTCCACAAACTGATGATGAATATGATTCTACAAAACCTGATGAGCAACCCTCAAAAATAAAGGTGGAACTACAGTCTTCCCCGGTGTATTACAAAAAGATCAAAAAGAAAAAACTCAAGCACAGAGTCACAGCAAGAAATTACTCAACTGACTCTAGTTCACAGGGTACAAAAGATGATGAATTTGATATTTATGGTAAATATATTGCTTCACAACTAAGAAAAATGGAACTTCACAAAGCATTAAGGCTTCAGTTGGAAATACAGAACCTTGTCAGTGAAGCTAGGATCTCCGATATAGTGTCTAGTGATTAAAAATAACAAATCATTTATTTATAGATTTAGTCTATGTTTACTTGTGATTTTTAGGCATGGTTGTAAATTGTGACTGGTAGGAGAGCAATGTTTTATCATAATGTATCTAAGACCAATAAAGAATGGCTTCATGCAATAAGTAACAATTTTGCAATTGGCATGCATTCTATTAGAGTTAAAATGTCCTCCTGAGCTTTAGGCACATTTATTCATTGAGCACATTCTCCTCAGATGTTAGGTATACCAGAGTATTACAGAGGTCAGTGGGTATACCTAATTTGGGGTGCCCAGAGCGTTAGATCTGTCAATATTTTAATAAGCATATGTAACATCTAGGCTAAACTAAAATGTACTTTTTAAAATGCAAATACCTATTGTAAGTTAGTTAAATGATCAGTTATTTTTACTAAATTTATTTTAATATTCTATAATATCATTTTATTGTTCAATTTCATCTTTACTTCCTAAATAACAACCAAAGATTTAAGATATTCCATGTAATATAATAAAATTGCTGTAAAACGTTATGTTTAATTTATAATTCTGATCATAATAATGTGTAAACTGGTCGCAGTGTCGTCGCTGCTTGGGGGCACCTAGAGCCTTCTTTGACCTATTGGAAACCTTTAGCACTACGATAATTCGGGTCTCCATGACTATAATATTATGCAAGTCCATTTTATTAACAGAAATAAAAATAGGCCAAAGGAGTAGGAACTAAGTGGCCTCGGTAGCGGGTAGTAGCGGGGCCCGTGGTACGTGCCCAGAGCGGCTAATCGAAAAGCGGGGTCTGGCTGCCCCAAGATTCGGCTGTGGTTATATACCGAGTGGGTCATGTCCCGTACAGTACAACAATGAATTCATGAATTTTTAAGTGTGTTCCTGTTACCTATACATGATACACAATTAATTCCCAGTCATCTTCAGTGACCAGCGTGTTACAACGGCAACACCATTCACCAGATTGTCAAAGCCATCAACGAGTGTCATGTCAATTTGATAAGTGACAACTGTTATCAAAATGCCATTGATAGAACTTGTTTTGTTGTCCTCATCACTAGTCGTCAAATCGAAGTAAATTAATATTCCATTAGATTTGTTTTATTTGTGAATGAAAATAAGCAAAATGAGGTGGAGTGAAAACGAAACATATCAATTCGTAAAATTATATCTCAGACACGATAATTTATGGAATCCTGAGCATCCAGCCTACAAGCTAAAAAGTAGAAGACTGAAGGCCTACAGAGAGATAATCGCTGAGCTAAACGAAACAACGGGCATTTTACTCAATGTAACTGAACTAAAGATAAAAATAAAAAACCTTCGATCGACTTACATGCAAGAGATTGTGAAAATTAAGCAGCGATCAGGCCCTGAATGGTCCTACAAACCGAATATGAAATGGTTTGCAGAATGGCACAAGCACTTCGGAGGCTTGAAGAAGAACATAGAAGATCCTTCAACGTTTGATAATGTAAGTATTATGTGTTCAAATCATATGCCTATTTTTCCAAATTTGCAGGCCATATAATTATTTTGAAAAATTATCCTACATTCCTACATAATAGAAAAAAATGCAAATTCATTTTGTAACTTCAAACAATGGACTGGAAATTACCTAATTATTTTTTTATCCTTATTGTTGATAATAAGGATAATATACTAATTCTATGAATGTTTCCAGTATCAAGATTCAATAGATGACACAAACCAAAAAATATGGCTATCACAAAATGAAGACATAATGGAAGAAGAAACCTTGGAGCCATTCCCTGAAGATGATGAATACACATTAATTTTAAAAACGGAACCAAGGGAAATACCCCATATCAATAAGAGCAGGTATCAAAATAAAAAGAAAAAAATAGAACGCCGAAGACCTAGTACAGATTGTTCTGACAGAACATTTAGAGAAAGTACAGATTCAAATACAGAAACATGCACAGAAGATGAATTTGATATCTATGGCAAGTATATTGCATCACAGCTAAGGAAGATGGACTTACTGAAAGCCTTGAGGGTACAGCTTGATATACAGAGCCTTGTAAGTGAGGCCAGGATAGCAGGCTTAAATGGAAAAAAACATAAGTAATTTTAAAAATAAATTTAAGTACAAACTTTTTGAAGTATGACAACATTATAATTCTATCAAAAGCAGTGCTTGCAGATATGAAAGGGGCATCAATTAATTACCAATTTTTTGCAGGGAAAAAATTACTTGATATTTGTCAAGACCCCTCTCTCCCCCGGCGTGAGATTGGGTGAAATTTAGCTCGACCCCCTCTCCCTCCTGAAAACCTCACGTAATTAATGGACACCCCCAAACTTGTGATCTCTAGAGGATGAATCTTATATATGTTCACAAAAAGTTACTTCCATTTGGGTATAAGTAATAAAGTACAATTATGTTTGTTGTGCTGCAATTAATTCAAAGAACTTAATATTAATATTGTGTAGCGACATCTACCGTGCTATATTAAAACAAGACAAACAAATCCTGAATCGCGCAAGTGGAGTTTGCAATGTAACTTGCATTATATATAACCACCCGACATCAACGATCAGGCTGACTGGAGGTATTTAGTGCCTTACCACCAAGTCTGGTTACACTGTAAAAATTCCCTGAATCAACAGCTTACACCATACATAAAAAAACCAACCGTCTGGCCGTAGCCTCCCAGGCAAAGAAACACCCGCTCGGTTGGAGGATCTTGCCTTTGGTAACACACCTCATCCCTCCAAAATTGTTAAGAATGTTGCAATTTAGAAGTAAGAATCGGTTTGAGTAATTTTGCACTATACAAAACTGATTTATCTTATATTTCTCAGATAATGTGAATAATATTAATAAAAAAGTCTGTTTTATTTAGGTAATTGATTTCACACTATGTAGGTATAGGTTTTCTATTGTTAATTTTACATACCTTGAAGGTTAAACTGTGCAGGCCGTATGAACATTTTAATTATGCTCCTGTGGTTTTGTGATGAGTTAATATGGCACTGTGCAAGTCCTGGCTGTGATCAGCGCTGTAATATTGGTCAAGGACCCGCCCTTACCAATTTTGTTGTACATATAGATGATAAAAGTTCGATAACGATTTTCTACCCATAACAATCTTTATGTTGTAAATTTCGGCTTCGATTCGGCGCCAGTGAGAATTATCTGGTACAAGGAAATAAAACCTTATTACCTTATTACTCATGGTTTTTTATTGTATAAATGAGTCCTTACTGTCCCTTGCATGTCAATGTGCAGTGTCCAAAACCTAAAGGAAATCATGTTCTTTCGTAGATACTACAACGTAACCAAGTCTGATCATGTTGTATCATAAAGTACATTATCTACATGATTAGGGTGGCCATCTCTAAAATCTGGTAACTAAGACAAGAAATGTAAATCCCCCGGATTTTGAAGCTTCGAACACGGACATGGACTGGGCGCGTGGCGACCCGGTGGTCGCGTGGCTCGACGCGCGTTTTACCTGCAAGAGGTAACTTAAAAATCTTTAAACCCGGACTACAAATGAAACACTACCAGGATGCTCCCTGGAAACCCTTTAAATTAGGACAAATCCTGGGAAACCCGTACAGATGGCAACCCGATCTGACTAAAAAATATGAATGGTTGGTAAACCTGCCTCATTACTTAGTGAATAATAAGCGCGACCAATACGTCAAAGGGCAAAGGTCCTTCGAAACCCATGACGAGCAGTGTTATTGGGTTCTCAGATAACAGCTCGGATTTATGCCTGATTAATGGCAATAGGCTCGCCCCCTATTACATGGGTCGTTAACATACCAAACGAGGTGTACAATAAACGCTCAGAAGTCCATAGGCTAAGGCATACGCTAAGGATTACATTGCTATGAACAGTACGAGCGAGTTCGATACAGCCAGTGCGTATCACTTGTTAACGACAATGAATAGAAGGTCGTAAGTGAAACTAAACGTCAAGCTATTGCGTGGTGAGATTGCCTATGGACTTTTGGTAGCCACTGTACAATTAGTAAACCTCTGCCTATCCCTTTGGGGAAAACAAGCTTGATAATATGTTATCACTACATATGTTAAAACAGTCCCCCGCTGTGTCTGTTCGAACGCGATAAACTCAAAAACTACCGAACGGATTTTCATAGTTTTCACCAAAGGACAGAGAAATTCATGAGGAAGGTTTTAGGCTATTTTACTATCACGCTACGACTCTTAGGGACAGGGAAAGCGGTTGAGACCGCGTGGTACAGCTAGTGTTATACGTATAATAATGGTAAAAGAAAAACAAAGTTGCAAGTCTGATTTTTTATTGCTGTAACAGCATCTGTTTATAATACAAACAAACATTATCACTTACATTTCACTAGTGAAAATTCAGATCGTTCCATTGTACGTTTGTTCCTACGATAACGCTCTCACATTGATCCGGTTCCATGAAAAAATATACATCGGTGTCTGTGCAGACAATTTCATATTCCAAAAAAAAAATCACATCAAGTCTAAATCTAAAATTAAGTACTTTTCACAATATTTGTTACGTAGTACCAAACTATAGAACGGAAGTTCAACTTCGTGGGCAGTGCGCAGTCTGATATTTAAAAAAACTAAACGTCTAAACTTAGGTTTACAAATAACTTTAAAGTTTAAAGGTCAATTCACACATGTCCGCGACAGTCCGAAACTGTAATCTCACTCTAAAACACAACAAATTGTATGTGATGTCACACATCGTTATATGAAGGGATGACAACCTACATTCTTAGAAAATATATCACATCTTACTGATAAAAGTAAATGTATGCGCTAACTGTCGATATTAAATACAACTGACTAGTAACGTAAATGCCTGCAGAACGATGCTAAATCGACCTTTAGTAAGACTAGAGTGAACGTGACACAATCTCAAAAAAATAATACGGCAATATTCACGTTACATTTTGATATATTTATCCAATGTGCGTTTCATCGCTTGTCATTGTGATGTGTGAATGCTCCTAACACCTTATATACTTATTTCACTATAAAAATATTTATATTTTAGTACATTGTTAATGCATCACCTTCTATTTATCGTCGGTGAGAGTGCAATGCCGCGTAACTAACACTTTGCTGTAAGGTCTAATTTTCAATTTTATTTAATCAAATATAGATCTTACAGCAATGTATTAGTTACGCGGTATTGCATTCTCACCGACGTTATATTTTTGTTATATTTGTGTTCTCAATCAGTACCTTTTTGTTTAAAAAACATTAGCAATTAAACGGGACTTCAATCAAAACGTTAACAAACTGTAAATCAAAATTATTTGCTACAATTGAATCATGTGTAATGCTTATGAATATCACTTCGGACAAATTCAGACCTTTTTAAATCATGTTTGTTTCTTTTATGAATGTCAAATAAGTAAACAAGTGCGGAGATATAAAGAGTAGAACATATTGGCACAAACAGCATGTCAATATTCCACAGCATCCTTTAGAACATTCCAATAATTACGACCTTACGACCTTTTAGGGGCCTCATCACACATTAGGGTCAATTCAGATAAGGCGGAAAAATGCTCGAGCACGTTTTAAGTTTTATCCAATAAGACAGTAGCGCGTGTTCGATGTACATCCCCTCCGCATATGCGCGAGCGCACGCGCGACTACTCAATCATGTTTGAATATGACAGAACGCGCGTGCGACGGTGGCTTAATATTTCGTGTGCATTCTTCGAATCGCAAGTGCGCACTGGCTTTAAGCACGAGCTGATCGAGTATCCGTTAGCTAAATGTAAATGGCGGCCAAGAACAAGCTCGAACATACGCGAGCATTTTTCAGCCTGATCTGAATTGACCCTTATACTCTATGACATACTGGTTTCTACCACACTGGCTGCTAATATCAAAAACCTACTCTATAACACTAGACATAGTATTCATTTTTGACATTGGCCGCTAGTGTGCTAGAGGCGAATAAGCCCCCAGGCTCGTATTCTAATATGGCACTGGATCGGTGATCACATTTATACTTAAATAACAAGTAATGATCGGAATCACAGGGTATGGATATGCCCTAATTTGCCCAAAATTTTATTTTATTTCGGTAATCAGTTTTAACACGACCTGAAATAGCATTAATCGGTAATACGTGATTTTTATACGCGAATACGACAATATTATTATACCAGCCTGTTCAGCTGTTTGATATAGTGACATGGGTCCGAGAATAGCAAATAGTTGTACTTTTGCATGTTTAAATTGATGCCCGGACTTGAACTCTGAACTTCTTAGAGCGCATCCACATACTATTGATATCATTTGCCTCCGTGCATCCGATCATTGATAATAAGTTTTTTTTTTTTTGCATCTCAAGCATTGTATAAGGTGATTTAGGTTAAGAGAATTTATGACAAGAAATAACAGGCTATAATCATCAGCAACTCCACGACTTACAGCGTATTATGCGAGCATAAAAAATATTTTATGTGAATTGATTTGGTATATACTTCTTGACAGCTGAATTATTCATTGATTTTGTTACTCAATGAAATCTTGACCGGCCGTATAATTATGATCACTGCTTGAGTACTATTGTAGAACACCAACCTTTTAATCAGCGAGATTATACAGTATACGAATCCTTCACGTTTACAACCTACATAATCTTACAATTCCAATTCTTAGTACATAACTTGGGACTTTTTTATAAAATTAATTGTACTATGTAAATGCAACAGAATCTACTTGGAAGCTGTGTTTGTGTGGGAAGAACGTAATATCAACGCCAAATGGCTTACCGTATACATAATATTGGATTCACAAGTATTTTTTTAATGACAGATTAATTCGACCATTGGCAGTAATGCTGCGTACACCGTAGCCAAAGCCAACAGCCAAAAATAATTAATAATTGAAAATGATTAATACGTACGTCATCTCTGAACAATTTTTCAACAAAATCCTTTATCAGTTCGGATAAAAAGACCTATACTCAAGTCGACCTATACTGACCTATACTTAAGCTTGGTAGTAACTTCATAAGTTAGGCTTGCCGTTTCGTTATAATTCCCATTATTTGTGCTACGGCAAAAATATTCGCGATAGATGGCGACATGGTTGGTAAGTTTTTAAAATCGAAATATGGTTCAATGCGAGATTGTCGCTTGTAACATTTTTTTTTAATAACACAAAGTTATATTCTATGAAATCACTGTCAATCTTGGGCGAATCTGGTATAGTTACTGAAAACTTCGCTATACCCTCAACATGGGTTATGCAAGTAAAAACATTTATGGCGTACAAATGACATGCAACCTCCTTTTAATAATCCTATTTCTTTGCCAGTTAAAGACGTACAGTTCTGAACAAACAATATGTTTTAACTAAAACAATAATTAAGAAGTTGTGGTGCCTGCACCTTAACTAGTTAAAATATATCTTTTGTACAAAACAGCACGGTCTCATTCTCTTTGGCAGGATTTGTTGGTTCTACATGGATGTATACTTTCAATGTTTTACAAATTTAATGCAGAATAATTTTACTTATATACGTTTAGGTAAATGATTAGGTACGTATGTATGTTTATAAACTAAATTATAGTAGAAGAACCAATTATTATATATGTGGATCGTTGATGATACACGTTTTAAATATTTAAGAAGAAATTAATCCAAATATTATTAAGTACGATTTTTTTGCTATAAACATTTTTTTATAAACCGCAGACATCTACATATCTAAACAAAATTGCAGGAACAGTACAAACAAACCGGAACATCGGTCAAAATCCCAGCTGTCATGGTTGAGTCATCTGTCAAAATACTGTCACACGTCGAACAATTTGCAACTCTCAAATCTTCAACAAGAAAATGTAAGCGCCACGCCGATAGTTCCCGAACATATCGCCCAGTGGCGCCACACGTAAATACAGACAAATTTGGACTAAAACGTCGAATAATACTACAAATTTAATATACAAGGAAGAAGACTCGATCTCAGATCTTAATTTGTACAATTTATCACATAAAATTCAAAAAGAACACGTATTTATTAGACTGCAGCAGCGAATCACACAAAGGACTGTATCTACACAAATTATGCTTGAAGAGATCATTTTACGGCCCCGTTTTGGAGAAATGCCAAAAAATGCACGCACTGTACGTTCGCGTTGCATCGAAAAATGCATCTCAATTTACGTGATAACTGAATTAAGATGCATATTTCAACAAAACTTTAGTCACGTGTGTTTGAAATTATACTCGCTGTTTTGGACACAGTTTACTGGCTAAAAATACAGTAATTGTGCGCACAACAAAGCGAAATGTCTCATAGTCAATTGTAAAGTGTCAATTCTATCAAGAATTGTATACTCTGGGGCAATTTCACACAGTTAAAGACATAGATTAAGTTACCACGAAGGTGCGAAATTCAAATATTTCAATTTTATGAAAAAATAAACGCTCTGTCTCGACAAAATGTACGTACACTGTTACAAAACTAACACACTTGTTTATTTTTAAGTTACATCCAGTTTTATTTTAAATTACCGATATTTGTATGGACATTTGCGGGCGTCGCGCTTGGAAGTCAAGACTGATTTTTTATTAAATTAACAAAAAACAATTACGAATATCATGTATCATCTAAATACTGAAATCTATTTTATAACTCAGGAAATTTTCTAATCATAAAAAATCATTCTCAACGAATAATATCCAAGCAATTCGCCAGCCTTCGACTTACAAAAAAATCACTTTTAAAAATTTAACTAACACAATAAATTAACGAAAACATCTTGTCAGCTTACATTATCAATTAGAAAACAAAAAAAAAAACAAATTGAGATCAGTAAACGCCCATACAAAAACCAGCATCGCTTGGGTAGGGTTTGAAGCTCGGTATATCGACCTAAGGACGAACGCGTATGTTGGTTTTCTTGCAAGAAATGCGAGAAAAGATTTCCTCATATTTAAGTATTGTCTAAATTACTTCTGCGGTAATATTATGAATATTCAAAGCCATGTCCATATTAAAAAGAAAACAGTTTTGTAAAGTGTCATTCGACGTAAATAATTTTCGAAAGAACATAACATAACATACCATCACGCCTGTATTCCCCGAAGGGTTAGGCAGAGGCGTACTTAATGTACACCCACAGTTCGCCTGGTATGTTTAGGTCCCATGTTATAGGGGGCGAGCCTATAGCCATTAACCGGGCACAAATCCAGACTCCGAGCTGCTACTGAGAATTTCATAGAAAACTCAATAACACTTTGCTCGACCTGGGGATCGAACCCAGGACCTCTAGCGTAGCAGTCGCGCTTGGGACCACTAGACTAATTAGACAGTCAGTCAATTTTCGAAAGAAATAGCAGTTTATTTTCACAAATTTCTGCGTTTTCCGTGCGTATGAGCAGGTGTGCGCAGAAACTTATTTACAGTACGCGCGACATAAGTTGGCCGGACTGAAGTTAGCTGTTTGGTTGCGCAGTACACAATTTTTAACGTAAACAATCTACTGCGCAATAAAACGGCGAACTTCACTCCGGCCAACTTATGCCGCGCGTACTTTAAGTACTTTGAAATTTTACTTAAAGATCCATATTGCAAAATTATGCTGAGCAAATTCCATGTTCATGATAATTCCACGATCCAATCCAATCCACCACCGGATCGAGTTAATGTTTTTGTGAAGTACTACAAAGATTACTACCAAATAACAACATATATTTATGTGACCGAGGCTTTCCACAGACAGGTCTCCCACTTTTAACAGACCCTTTACCCTGGTTTTATTCTTAATCTGGCAATACAAATCACATAGTACATAATATATTTTCTGAAATCGATATTTTATCATAATCGGCGGGCTTGTTGGTTGCTTGAAAATCGATTAAAATATTCGTACGAACCAAACATCGGTATTGATTTTGAATATTGCTTTTACACGCTATTATTCCAAATACATAACCTTGCTAAGAGAAATATTTTTTGTTTTTGTGTAAAATGAAGAGTATATTTTACGGAAGTAACTTAGACAATACTTGCAGGAACGCGTTCGGATATCCAGGTTCTTAGGCGTCAGAGCATTGCGCGAGCTGTTTGGGCGTGTAGACGGACGCGTTCGGGTCCAGCGGGGACCCGTCCGAGAGTCGAAGCTTGGACACCGCGACGCTCGACGGCGGTACGAACTCTGTCGGCATGACTGCCAGCATTTGAGCTTTAAGTTCCTCTATTTCTTTGTCTTGTTTCGATATTAAGCCTGCGGATAAAGAATATTAGGTACAATTTAGAATATTTTACCAATATAAATGATGACAAACAAACAATAAGAGGTTCACAATAACAGGTTCTTTGATTTTGACCAGTAATGTGTAGTTAGCCCTCGGCATCGTGTCAATCTTTTGCGTTACAATTCAATTATATTATAAGGTCTAATGAAGAAGTGGTAGTACGTACTGTCCTGTATGTGCAGCTTGCGCTTGGCGTCGCCGAGCGCGGACAGCAGGTCGAGCTTGACTCTGGTCTCTGCGGACAGCGAGTCCTCCAGGTACTTGAGGCGCGAGCGGGCCACCTCCAGCGTGCCGCCGCCCGCGCCGCCCGCCGCCGCCTGCTCCTGCCGCGCCTCTAACGACCGCACCTACACAACACCACCGTCATCATTTGCGACGATATGTACATCAAAAGAACGTTTGCCCATACATACATAATCAACCCATTATACTATCCCACTGCTGGGCACGGGTGTCCAGAATGAGAGGGATTAGGATAGCCTAATCCCTCTCATTCTGAGAGGACAAGGAAAACATCGTGAGGAAACCTGCATACCAACCCGCACTAGGCCAGCGTGGTCGACTATAGAGTTGGTAGACTTCACACGCCATCGAGAAAATCTCTCAGGCATGCAGGTTTGCTCACGATGTTTTCCTTCACCGTTTAAGCGCATGATAATTAACTATTTAATACGCACGTGACTGAAAAGTCAGAGGTGCGTGCCTTGGGTTCGGACTCGAGACCTTTGACTTGGCAGTCCAACGGTCACACCACTAGACTATCAATCACACCAACATCTAAACCCGGAACATCTACCGTATATTTTGTATTAATAATCATTTTTTTTATCGATACAACTATCGATGAAAAGATATAATTGATATACTGAAATGATAAAAAAAATTTGGTGGGAATAGCCCCTTTTTATCCTCACCAAAAACTTAACACTGCTTTATTTTCCTCATTTAAGCTGTCTCTTTCACACAAAACGACTGTTACTTTAGAATATGTATGGCGCATGCATTTGACGTCACAACGTACTATAATAGAATAAAATACAATATTCTATATTAGACACCAAAAACTAATGTCAAGTACAATTTTATAAATCATATAATGATACAATGGGTCGTCTGATCGCTAAAAGCAATCTCTTACAGACAACCGTTGGATGAACTGAAGAAAAAGGAAAGGCGATAAATAGGTAATATGGTGTACACAAAAGAAACTAAACACTTAAAATTAATTATTATTATTAACTAGTTTTTACTCATAGACTGCTGGCCGTGGGTCTCCTCTCATAATGAGAGGGATTAAACAATAGTCCTATAGTACTCCTTCTTATTAAAATGCTTGTTATTAAACCGACTATAATTTTATTTTTGTTGTTCGAAGAATGAAATCAGATAACTAGCCTATTTGTTGTGACGCCGCAACGTGCGATGCGACCGACACGAATCTTGTACGTATATAGTGGTCTATATAGGTTATATATACCTGTTCGGTGGCAAGTGTGAGGTCACGCTGTAGCTGCGAGGCGCGGTCCCGGGCGCGCTGCAGGTCGCGCCTGAGCGCCGCGCTGTCGGCCTCCGCCGCCGTGCGACGCGACCGACACGACTCGCTCTCGCACTCTCCGCTAAAATTATGAAACTTTCAATAGTACTCACATTTTCCGCTTTAAATCCCAAGTTTACTAAGAGAAGTTTTTTGGATTCACAAAAGACCATGTGTGTATATTCAAGCATTTGTTCACGCTACTGTTACTGAATGGAATATTTTTTTTATTTTTTATTATGACACTTCAAAGACTTATTCACTAAACACAATAAAAATATAAATTAATAAAGAAATTTCAACGGTGAACTCGTCACTTAAAGAAGTGCACAGCAATAAATTGTCTGAATCGAATAAATTGTCGTAACTAGATAACACTTTCTTAATGTTGTCTTGTTGATTGTGTTTATAAATAACAATTTCAGTTAACATTATTACAGATTAAGGACACTAAAACTCATCGATTTGACGATTTATTAAAAGTAAAAGTATACAAGGCAAATACCAACACATTACGAGAGTGGGACCCAAAATGCTCCCTTGAGGAACACCATTAGTTACTGTAACTTCATTACTCATATAGCCCTCTATTTTCACCTAAATTTAGTTTAGTTCGTAATTAGTATTTGATGAAATATTATGAAGACTTATCCATTTCCCTGAACATGTACAGACAGACAATTTAGATATGAGAATAGTGATAGAGACCGTGTCAAACGCTTTAGAAAATTAAAGGATCAACCGATTAGAATATTGTATAGGAATTAATGTGGTTAATCACCACTAAAAATGCTGGGCGTTGTATATACCTAGGTTACGTTGTAGAAAATTAGACTCAGTTGAAATAAAATCATATTTTCGGGTTTAAATAAATGTGGAATGTTGTGTATCTAAACCAGTCCAAAAGCTGACCATATATTTTTGTATAGCTGAAGTATCCTACAGATGTCTGATACCAAGAACCATATTCATTACTTGATTCATTATTGAGCTTTCATCAAATACTACTTCTTCCAATAATATTTTTCTTTGCGATTTACTATATTTTACCTTAAATTTTTTAGCCCCAATGACCTTAATTCAATGAGTTAGTAGGTTTAAAACTTTAATTAAGTACGTTTATGCTAGTTTCCTGGTTTTAGAAGTCCAATGTCTTTGTTTTATCTATGTAGACGACATTATCATTTTGGCTCTCAGTTTATATATTGGGATGAAATCGTAAATGTCGTCGAATGTTGCAGTAGAAGATACTAAATATTTTACAGCAAATTCTTTTTCATTCTACTGCTTTTATATTTTTAGTTAAAGTTACTGTAATTCTTAGAAAACACGTTGGTCTAAATATCTTCCAAAACTTATTGATATAGTATCTACAGTACGCGCGACATAAATTGGCCAGACTGAAGTTAGCTGTTTGTCAGTTTTTGGTTTCGCAGTACACAATTTTTAACGTAAACAATCCACTGCGTATTAAAACGGCGAACTTCACTCCGGCCAAATTATGCCGCGCGTACTGGACTTTAGGTTTAACAGATACAATTACTTTTTAAACATTATTTTAATTTGACTTTAGAATAATTTTTGCATGTAGTTGATGTTTGGCTGGTAGTGGTTTCGTGTCCGTGTATTTCCTTTGTTTGAATTCTTCATATTTATTATTACGTACGAGTGTTGTCACTGTGTTTATCAGCTTAGGTGAGGATATCAGACGTGATAAGTGTAAGGAATGTAACCTGGGCGGTCGGGCGGCATGCCTGGCCCGCAGCAGCAGCGTCTCTGCGGCGGAGCGAGCGCGGCGCTCCTCGCCCAGGCGCCGCTCCAGGGCCGCTCGCTCTCCTGAGCGCCATGCGGTCACCCTGACACCAAACATACATTCAAAAAACACCTAAATAATGAATTTACAGAATCTCAATTACGGCCGTCGGTCCCATTATCAAATCCTTCGATAGATTTTACTAGAAACAGGATTTTGACATAAGCTCTTACGAGTAATGTCAAAATAGTATCTCTAGTAAGCAAATCCATCGACGGATTTGATATTGGGACCGGCCGATAGTGTGGTTATGATATTACAGCATATATAGTAATAACGTTTTCTACTCTGTTAGACACGTTTTTGTGTTAATAGTGATGATGATTTTGATTGTGATGATAATAATGATGATGGCCGTGATGTCACTTATGACAGCGGTGATAATCATGATGATTATGATTATGATTATTGAAATGATAATGATAACGGCGACAATAATGAAGATGTTAGATATAGGCATTGGTGACGTAACGTCGAGCTTTAGAAAAAGAGAAATGTTGTAAAGTCTAACTTTAATTAAATAACATTGAAAATTAGACCTTACAGCAAAGTGTTAGTTACACGGTATTACACTCTCACCGACATTAAGCCGTTTAGCATTTTGATATTTAATATTAATTATTTAGCCAATTATTCGGTTGAAGACCAATATTCAGCAAAGACGGAATGCCTAATTTTTAGTATTCTGCATTCGGCCTAAATTTCTGGCGAATATTGGTGGGTTGCCGTTGTGACGTACTTATGTTGCAGCGCGGCGTGGGCCTGCTTGAGCTGGTGGTGGTCGGCGCGGCGCTGGCGCTCGGCGGCGGCGGCGGCGGCCAGCGCGCGCCGGGCCTCGGCCTCGGCCTGCCGCGCCAGCGCCAGCTCGCCGCGGACACGCTTCAGCTCTTCGGCACATTCGCGGGCTTCACGCTGCAAACAGGACCGACATCAATATTCCTTTATAAACGTAACTATACTCTTTGGGCGCTGTAGGGGATGAACCATACTATACTTTTTAGGTGCTTTAGGTCCCAATAAGAGATATCAGAAACCAGCGTGGGTATAGTCATCTAATCGAAAATGACCTGCCTCATACTGGAACATCGTAACCGATTTTTTCCGGATCCAAAAATATGAATCAGTAAACGCCACTCTTGTTTTTCCTTCCAAAATATTCTTAATTTCATTGCATCGCAACAAACATTTTTAACTATTTTTTTAATATTTTCGCTATTTCCCATGATTTCTAAAAAAACTCCCCAAGTATAAAACAACTTACCTGTTCGCGTTCCCGCTCTCTCTCGCGTTCTTTTTCCCGCTCTCTCATTTCTCTTTCTCGCTCCCTCTCTTTTTCCTTTTCCTTAAATTCTTTGTTACTGCATTCCTTAATTTTTACACTTTCTTTTGTACTCTCTACTTCTTTATCTTTAACTATTTGTTCTTTTGCTGATAAAAAATGCAGAAGTTATTATTAATTAAAAGACACTAAAATATAAAATTATATATGGGTTCATTTTTGAGGGGTTTAAAGAGTCTAAAATATCGTAGTTAACTGGTGTTTGAATTATTAGAATAACAGACTTAGTGAAAAATTTAAGATAATAAGCGTTTAAAGTTTTTGGTGGGGGATTGAGAGAGATCGTTCTGTCGTTTTCCCACAAAACGAGTGTTAGTATAGAATTTGTACCGCGTATTAGTTTGTGATGTCACAAACCACTACAGTACTTTGCGTCTCACATAAAATTATAAAATGCCAAAAATTTCTTTATTTTTGAGCCGATTTAGATTTGTTTTTTGTTTATCGGCTCTATTAATGGTAACATTTTCAAAAGGCTATAATTAATATATAGTCAAGTAGCCTATTATACAACTGTAGACTAAATTTTTCTTACGCTTAATATTATTGATAATAGAAATGAGTGATGCAGTAATTTTACTTACTATGTTCTGTATTCTTATGACTATCGCTGTTCTCTTTATCTTTATCTCTGTTTTTATTCTTTCTTTTTTCTTCTTTTAATGTGCTAGCCTCTTTCTTATCTCTTTCCGACTTTGAAGACTTCACACCACCTTTAAAAGAAAACTAATTTTATTGATGTGCAGCGAATCCTATGTTTGGGACCTTAACGGTTCAATATCTTCAGACTACTAGGACTAATAATGTAAAAAGGTTACGGGATATCAAAACGTCTGTTGTCATATTTTAGAATTACGTCGTATTTTTGAGAACTGATTTTGTTATTATCGGATGGATACACTACTAATTGTTTGAAGTCGATTTTCATACCAAACAAAAAAGAATGTGTCGAACTTCGCCTGGAGTCATTGTGGAGTCCCGAATTTTTTATTAAAAAGTATATTTTTTTAAATAAATTAAAATCAACAATAACCTTTACTGTGGTCGTGTTTGTCGTCGTCGTCGGGCTGAGCATGGCATGCGCTGCCGTTACTGAGCGCATGCGCGGCGTGCTGGGCGCCCGCGCCCGCACTAGCGCCCGCACTGGCGCCCGCACTCGTGCCCGCACTCGCACCCGCCGTCTGCGCCTGCGACGATTTCTCGCGCTCGCGATTAGCCGTCTGCTGAGCTAAATGCTTTTCTAATCTCTCTAACTGTAGACAAATACAATGAGAAGACTTAAGCTAGAGTGGACTATGTCACATTTTTTACTAAATCCATTTATGAGCGTTTTGAACATAAAAACGATGAATAAATATGGGTAAAAGTGGTCTAAGGGCCATTTCGTCACTAAAATAAAGTAACCACAAAAATACCACATTATGTAGAAAATGGTACCTTAGCCTGCAGCTGTACGTGCTCCTGCGGACAGTGGCCGTTGTGTTCGGCCGTCTTGAAGCGACAGCGGCGCAGCGAGCCGTTCATACAGCGCGAGTCTGCGGCCTGCGCCTGCGCCTGCGCCGGCGCCGGCGCCGACGTCTGTGTGCCGCACTCCGCGCCGCCGTTCGCGACGTTTCCGTCTTTGGTCGGCACTTGCTGCGTCTGCTGCTGCTGGCTCTGCCACCAAAAGTTAATATTAAAATTAAAATAAATTACCTATCTACAAAACCCTTAATTTGCATGCTGAATGAAGCAGGTGAAATATGAAGAACAATTGTATTATTATAAAATCTTGTAAAAAACCATATTTTAAGCAAATAAATATATTACGAGTATTACTATTATTATTCAACTTATGTCATTTTGTTTCTATTCGCTTCATTGCAACTTGTCTACAGGCCTACTACTTGACGCAGAAAATAAAATTGGTTTCAAAATTATTATAGACTTTCGAAATATATCAATTTTTTACGGACTTTATTTCGTTATATTATCCGATTTGATTCCCGACATTTGGTGACCTTCACTTTTAATTTACAGCATCATGGCCAACGGTAGACAAAATTATTATGAATACGGAAAAGTTAGTTTGAATTTGTTGAAAAGGCAGCAGAATTGGAGCAACTCTATTGTTTATGAATAGCGACCTGGTCGAGCGCCGTCTCCGGCAGCGCGTCGCGCATGAGCTGGAAGTAGAACTCGTTCATGGCGCGCACTTGCCGCTGGCGGCGCAGGCGCAGGCGGTGGGCTATTAACGCCTTGCAAAGAAAGAAAGAAACTTTTTATTGCCATAATAAACAGTGACTAAGTACATAAAAAATATATAATAAAATATATATAACATACTATCACGGGTTAGGCACGGGTATACTAATGTCAACCCACAGTTCGCCGATGTGTTTAAGTGCCATGTAATAGGGAGCGAGTCTATTGCCACTAACCAAGCCAAACCAACCAAAAATTCAATTGCTAATGAGAATTTCATAGAAAACCCGAATAATACTGAATCCTGGGAATCGAACCCAGGTCCTCTAGCGTAGCCGTCATGCTTAGCAGCACTAGGCAGTTATGTGCTATAAATTATTTTGCTAAATAGTAGATCGCCGTTGATGATGAAATGAAAACAAATGAAATCATTATTGCTTATAGCATTCATCCTGCGTACGGATCAAATTCCTATATCCAAGTGAAATGTTTTTTTTAAGCTCTAGTAAGCTTGTAATGTGGGTTGTACATTACTAGTATACTTGTTACCCCTCGTGCTAAGCTATAATGCTTATGTTATGAGTGGGTTCACGTCGGTAGTGCAATGGGTGGGTTTCGAACCGGCAACCACATGATCGCCAATCTGACGCCCTAGCCATTAGGCTACCGCAGCTTCATTATGATAATGAAAGGAAACGATATTTATTTCTATAAATAGATCTTTTAAAGACACTTAGTACAAGTCAATTAGGATTTCGATCGCGATAAGACCCCAACCTTGGCGCCGAAGCCCAGCGTGACGACGGGGTAGCCCACGCAGTGCGCCGCCAGCGGACGACAGAGCCCGCCGCCGCGGGACCCGCGCCACAGCCCCTCCACGTACACCACCAGGCAGCACATCGCCACAGTGGGCACGCAGATGCCTTTGTCTGCGACTGAGAAAATAATACTTAAAAAAACTGTACTGCCGATAGAAGTGAAAACTAAGTAACTTGTGAATTATATCGTCGATAAGTGGGAAGCGTGCGGTGACGATGACGCAAGTTTCACGATTTTTGTTTACCCAAAAAGTACACATATATACACAGTATACATATAGCTCATGGAAAGCGTTCGGTGACGATGACGCGAGTTCAATGATTTTTGTTCACCCAAAAAGTCTTCTACGCGCATAAAGAAGTTTTCTTTTCAAAAAACCGTCTTCGCAAGGATATGCTCATAAGAAATTATAGCCGATAACCTTCATAGATGTATGTGAAAAGTGCCGTATATGCCGTAGCCGACTACCGATCCGCCGCAACTTCGCATGTGGTTGAATATTCGAAAATTATTTAACAAATCATTATTCTCATTAAAGGAATTCTGTCTTTCATAGTTCAGCAGGCTTACTCTTGAACTCAATTCCGATACATCGACATTGGAATTGTGCCGTTTCGTCATGTTTCGTACTCTTCAATCCGAGACTAGCGCCAAATTGTTTCAATATTGCGCGGTGATTGACCCAACCATTGGCCAATCAGGATGCCGATACAAGGTTAACGGATTTGTGCTCAAGAGTACAAAATCGCCCGACAGCCAAATTGACATTGGAATCGGATCACGTTTGGATTGGTATTGTATTGTTTTCAAGAGTAAGCCTGACGATTGTTTTTATTCTTGTCTTATTGCTTGACGGAAGTGGGGTAGTTATGTTTTCATTATCATAATTATTGTAGTTGTAAGCGACAGACGTTCTAATGTTTTTCAAATATTTACCCACGTGTATATTTACAAATTATAATAATAATCTTCCTAGACAATCTCTCTTTCTAATGGTGTAAACCGTGTAAAAATCTGTACAATCGTTTCTAAGATTAGCCTGAACGAACACAGCGCGGACTTGGTTATAATATGTAGTTAGGTATATACAAACGTTGTCAAACTATTTTTGTATTATCTTAAGTACCATAACCGATATTCATTCACCCTTTGATAGCCAGATAAAAACAGAAAAAGCGTGCCCTCGGCGCCATGCTCCTCATTTCCTTGGCTTACGCTTGATCGCCAGTTCGCCTGATGTTAAGCGACACTGCGATCTACGATGGAGCCCGCTTGCCTAGAAGAAACCGATTCACTCGTGATTTAAAGACACCCAGATTATATTGTTACGCCGAGTAACTAGGACGACGGAGATGAGTCACGGAGATTCTGGATTAGTCGATGAAGCAGGTAGAAAACAAACAAGAGTGTAATGATTTTATAAAATAATGACAAGACATTTATAAAGGTTTCCTTATCACGAGCGACAGATGGCGCTTGTAGTTGAACTATTCGTTATTAAACGCCCTTTTTATTACAAATTAGTCAAATATAAGTAGGTGTTATATTATCAATTTGTCTGTGTAATCAATTTATAACTATTGCTAAATTTAAAGTTAATCTAATGTATTTAAATTAATCAATTGATCATGCGTACTGTGTACTTCGCTCTGATTGGTCTAACCCAGCTGAGTGTTTGCCTAAGTTTAAGAGTGGGGAACATTCGGCTGGTAATAGATCAATCTGTACTGAGACATTCTATTCCGAGGCGTTGAGGAGTAGACATAATATCTTATAAGCCAGTGCTGTTGTTGTATAAATTGTTAATAATTATTGAGCGATTAAGTGATAAGTGATTATTGATAATTACATACTGTTGGAAGAATAAATACTTGTAATACTCAGTCTGAAGTGTATGATTCGTCACATTTCAGAAGTGGGATATGCCTACAAGAAAATCCACAGATACAGTAATGTTGAGTGACGTATGTCTAGAGGTTATGTGTGCCTACAATAGAAAGCCAAGTGTGCTTGAGTTACTAGAGGCTATGTATGCCTATTGAGCCATGTGTGCTTAGATTGTTAGAGGTTATGTGTGCCTACAATAGGAAGCCAAGTGTGCTCGAGTTACTAGAGGCTATGTATGCCTATTGAGCCATGTGTGCTTAGATTGTTAGAGGTTATGTGTGCCTACAATAGGAAGCCAAGTGTGCTTGAGTTACTAGAGGCTATGTATGCCTATTGAGCCATGTGTTCTTAGATTGTTAGAGGTTATGTGTGACTACAATAGGAAGCCAAGTGTGCTTGAGTTACTAGAGGCTATGCATGCCTATTGAGGCATGTGTGCTTAGATTGTTAGAAGCTATGTATGCCTATTGAGCCACGTGTGCTTAGATTTTTAGAGGTTAATTATTTTTATTTTATTTATTTAATTTTTATGAGGTACATATTAGGTCTTACGAAGTAATATAAGCCCCACAAAACTGTACAAACAGTTTGACTGTGGGATCAATTTTAGTCTTAATAACATGTAGGTAGGTACATAATTAGTAATGGAGTGCACAATTAATGTTTTATGGTAGGGTATCTATAAGTTATTTTATTTTTTTATTTACACGCAGTTTTATAAATCTTATTTGGATATTCTCCAGTTTATCTATATAGGTTTTTAAATGTGAGGCCGTAGCAATCAAGAGCATAATCCAAAATAGATTCCACTAAAGAAGTATAAAGTAGTTTTAGTATACCAGTAGGAATAGAAGTTATGTGTACCTACAATAGGAAGCCAAGTGTGCTCTAGCTACTAGAGGCTATGTACGCCTACTAAGCCAAGTGTGCTTAAAGATAGTAAGCCAAGTGTGCTTAAAGTTATTTTGGCCAAGTGAGTCAAAAGTTTTGGGCCAAGTGTGCCCAATAGGAACGGAACTATCTTCAGACGCGTAAGTAAAGCATGATTTATACTAAGAGAACAATTAAAAGAATTATTATGCGACTAAGTGCGTTGCAGAGAGTTGTGTATATACCCTCTATTAATTTTATAAATTGGAAATGGGAAACATTTATTGGAAGACGTATATTTTTGATTGATCTTTTCATGCATAACTTCGAATTTATGGAGCTATTAATTTTAACCAGTTCGAGTAGATATTTTAGTAATATAAAATGAATTTAATAATAATAGAAAAAAAAGGAGTTTTTAACTTGTTAGTGTCAAATTGAAACAATACTTATACATTTTTATGTTTTGAGGCCATGGAATCTGATGATACCAATGAATGATGATGAAACCAATGAATGCATACTCCAGACGAAGAGCCGCCAGTTTATTCGTACAACCATTTACCAAATGTTATACCGAAGTTCAATCCCTCCAGTAAATCTCAGAGTATTGAAGGTTGTTTATGAAAGGTAAGTGTGTAATATATGAATGGGACGAGAAGCAGACCATACATTTTGCCCGACAAAAACTTGTCGGGCTAGCAAAAAAAAAAAGGAAAGGTAAAGAAATATTGGTACGTACAAATTCAAATTCAAATCTTTATTGTTTTCATATATAATTAGGATGTTACGAGTTACAATAATGTGTCAAAATGAAAAGGTACAACATGAAGTAATGAAAGTTTACGTTAATATTTTTATGATAAATTGATGCTGATATACAAGCCGATATGATATTAGTGATAAAAAGGCTGTAGGTTGTGCAACTCACGGCATTTATGCTAAATCCATTAGAAATGGAGCTCAAGCTTTAAATTGTAATGAACCGGAAAGACTCGCTACATATTCTCAGTTCTCAGCATACCTAGTTAGAACCTATTTCTACAAATAGAAAGCGTCATGAACTCATGATCATACCTCGCCTTCGACTTCAAATGATACCTCCAATTATTTGTTTTAATTGTCGTCGTAAAGAACACTCTTACACCAGATGTCCCAAGTCCCTTGACAAGCGTCTAAAGTGTGACAGGGCGCTAGAACGAAAATTGCAAACCGACACCGTTAATTCCATGAATAGACCCAAAGTCAAGCGATGAAATAGAACGTAAAGTCCTTACAACTTCTACACACAGTAACAGTAATAACAAGTTTTACAAACGGGTAAATAATCGAGTTTTCGTTGGGATTGATAGATTATTAAGATTGGGTATAGTAGGACCCACTATTTGGAACCGTGCGCCTAGTTTTGGCAATTCAAAAGTACCTGTATTATTGGTTTATTTGAAATGGATGATTTGACTTTTGACTTATGTAATGCGTGAATATGATGCAAACAGCCTTGACCCCGTGAAAACTGTGTCGAGATTACCTATAGTCAAAGGTTTTGGTAGTGACACCCGTATATAGTACGTTCTTAGGATTGATGAAATCGAATCGAATGTAGAAGTACCTACTTATGGTTAATTATGGGTTTATGCAGACTGCGTTACTCATTGGATAAAATTTTAAAGTCCTGAGCTTCGCAGCAAACCAATGATTTGGGCCCCTTAAAGCTTACCTTATCGGATTTCATTCAATTAGCCAGAAACAAATCGGAATTAGTTGAAGTTTCGGATTTAGGTTCTTCTTATCCTGGGAATGTTTATATAGAAGGTTATAATAGTAATAAACTTGGCAAAGAATATAACTTACCTCAAGGCACATATCGTCTAAGCATGGGTAAATGTCACCTTATTATCAAATTTAGCTAATCAAACCCTGGATTTTCCCAAAGAATTTTTCCCAAGATTCGTTGCATTGCGATGCTCTAATTGCAAAAGCAATGCCTTTTGTAAGAAAAAAAAAGAATTATATGCCCTAACAAAATCACGAGAGATATTACTGACTTGGCTCCTTTGATAAAGTCTGAAATCAAAGTCGGTCCCTCAAGTTGGCAAATGGATAAGCCTTACCTACGCATTATCGCAGTCGTATCGTGAATTTTTTGCATTTAACTCGAGCGAGATAGGTTGTAATAACTCTATTAAAATGAAGATAGACTTGCTTAATGATAGACCTGTCACACATAGACCCTATCGCTTATCGCACTTCGAGAGAGGACAGGTACGAGAATTTATTGATGACTTGTTGCGAAATGATATAATACAAGAATCCGATTCCGATTGTGCTAGTTCTATAGTATCATTTGGGTAGAAGATCAATTTCAAGCATTAAAATAAAAGTTTGAGTAATAGACCAACACTAGCCTTATACAATCCTAAACTTGATACGGAGTTGCACACAGATGTTAGTTCCTTAGGTGTGGGAGAAAGTACAGTGGCAGTCTAGCCTTCGGGTACTTAAGCCGGTTGCTTATTTTAGTAGGCAGACGACACCTGAAAGGCGTCATTTACAATCTTATGAAATTTGAAGTTTTGTGTTTATCTGTTGGGATTAGAATTTAAAATTGTAATAGACCATAATACGCTCCGAACCATACTAACCAAACGAGTATAGACCCGGTATTCGTATGACACATGTCGATGCATTAAGCCGAAATAACATTCTCTGCCTTCTGACATTAAAGACGAGTCTTCTGTTAAAGTATCGAGACTGACAATTGGATATTAACACTACAAATGTAGATCTAGACATTTCGCGTATACTTAAAAATTCTTAAGCCTGAATCTGACGAAGAATCTAAAGATATTAGGAAAAATTATGTTATTAAAAATCATAGAGTATAAAGAATTGACGATGAAATACGCCTAGTTGTCCCTCGTAGTGCTCGCTGGAAAATATGCCGTTATAATCATGATGATATTGGACATTTAGGCATTTCTAAAACGACTGAGAGAATTCAATCTGTCTTTTGGTTTCCAAGGCTGCGGCGATAAAATTCGGTGCATTCGGTACGCTTATAATAAAGATGATGCATCCAGACAAAAGACTGAATAATTGTATCCTATAGAAAAAGTTAGCGTCCTATTCCATACAATTCACCTAAACCATCTTGGTTCGTTTGTAAAGAGTAAAAACGGCAATGCCTAAATTATTACAATAGTTGATTGCTTTACAAAATATATATATGTGAAAGCGGTAAAAGACACGAAAACAAAAAAAAAATGACTTTGGCTTACCATCTCCAATAATACCTGATCACGAGCTTTTGCGACAGTCATAGCACTAAACATGTCCCTATCGCTGTAGTTTGTCGCAGGGCAAAAAAATCAAACTGAAAGATATAACCAAACCATCTTAAACGCATTAGCAAAACATAATGACGGAAATGACGAACGCAATTGGGAAATGTGTCTTGGCAAAATCCAATGGGGTGTAAATAATTCAGTTAATTCTTCTACCAAAAAGACTGCCATAGGGACTTTATTTGGCACCACAATAAAAATACCTCGAGAACTAAAAGATATCCTAAATGACGATGTATTTAAAAACAGACTAAATAAACACCTATTACAATAATGTTATTACATGTACACGCTAAAAGAATTCTTTGAAGATAAAAATAAAAGATAATTAAATTATAATTAATAACAATAAAATCTTTGTGCAATAACAACAATTACCAAAATAATAACAATACCTTAAATTTCTGTAAATTTACTACCTAAATGGTTATTTAATTTTAAGTAAAAGTTTATAATTTTATTTTCTAATATTGTAATTTGTTAAATTATAATTATGTAATTAACTTGTTAGTACCCATGTATTCTATGCTGTGCCCCAACGGGGTTTCATGTTGATACTTACCAAACTAGAGATCTATGTATATTTACACATGAAGCAATAAAGAACTTTGACTTTGACATTCAGAGATAGTTAAGAGTAATAAGTTCGATGTTGGAGCTGACATTATACAAAACATGTTACAAAGCGTAAGAGATGAGGTCGTACTAATACTACTAGTACTACTAAAGTCGCGAAAAACACTATTATGATGCCGGTAGCACCCCTAGAACCTATAAACAAGGTGATTTGACTAAGGTTACCAGAACTGACTATAATAATAAAGGCAATAAAACTTTTTAAATTCATAGATCTGATAAAACCACAGAAGTTTTGGGCAATGACAGATATAAAATCACTGAAATTCCGGTTTTAGCAAACGTGGAGATTCATTTAAGAGTGTCGTTTCCGCTGATCGTGTTAGACCTTATAAAATATAAATAAATATAATAAAAATGTAAATATAAATATAAATTCGCCTGACCATAAAGATTCATCAGATCGTAATAGTAGCCCATCTTCTGAAAGCAATAATGATAACGACAAACTATTTCATAGAAAGGAGTCGGACATCAATGAATAGCCGAATGTAATGATTTTGCATTTTTGATTCGTGTTTGTTCAAACAGTTTAAGCATGTAATATTTCTGTATGTATGACTTATGTTATTGAATTACGATAACGTGCGTCAGGAGATCGCACGTTGTCGGATGGCCGAATGTAATGATTTTATAAAATAATGACAAGACATTTATAAAGGTTTCCTTATCACGAGCGACAGATGGCGCTTGTAGTTGAACTATTCGTTATTAAACGCCCTTTTTATTACAAATTAGTCAAATATAAGTAGGTGTTATATTATCAATTTGTCTGTGTAATCAATTTATAACTATTGCTAAATTTAAAGTTAATCTAATGTATTTAAATTAATCAATTGATCATGCGTACTGTGTACTTCGCTCTGATTGGTCTAACCCAGCTGAGTGTTTGCCTAAGTTTAAGAGTGGGGAACATTCGGCTGGTAATAGATCAATCTGTACTGAGACATTCTATTCCGAGGCGTTGAGGAGTAGACATAATATCTTATAAGCCAGTGCTGTTGTTGTATAAATTGTTAATAATTATTGAGCGATTAAGTGATAAGTGATTATTGATAATTACATACTGTTGGAAGAATAAATACTTGTAATACTCAGTCTGAAGTGTATGATTCGTCACAAGAGGAATATGCTAGAAGGCGGCACCCGCAACAAAAAGAAAAAACAAACAAAACACAATAGCGTGAGACCTGGCTCAAGGTCAAGGATTAACAATGGCGATTGTAAACACCTATTGTTCGCAAGTTGAATAAAGGACGTAAACATCTATTGTTCGCAAGTTGAATAAAGGACGTAAACATCTATTGTCTCAAAAATGCGGGCGGGTCGCATTATTGAAATTTATCGAGATTTTTCGAATCCAGAATCTTCGTGGCTCATATAAATAATGGTCGACAGCGTCGGGAAGGGCAGTTCAGTTTTGGACGCATCCAAGTGAAGATCGAAGTGAAGTTACAAGTGATTATCAGTGCGACGTTAAGTGTAACAAGTGCTAGTGTATAGTGACTGTTCGTGTGGTTTCTGTGTGTTTGTGTGGTGAATAAAGTGACTGTTTTCGGTGAAATTTGTGATTTTAATTTATCCCGAACCCCAGCTCGTAACATTTGGTGTCAGAAGTTGTGGGATAAATTATGCCGGTTTTACCGAAAGAAGATACGGAGGGTATCCGGACAAGAAGTCAGCGGCAGCAGGAGATGGACCAGAGACGATTTGCAGATTCGCCGTCACTACCTTCGGGTCATGAGCAACCACCTAATGACCCAGTCGCTGGTCCATCCGGGACATCTCCAGCACCTACAGTTGACCTGGCAACGTTAATGGCACTGATGCAGGAGCAAGCCCGCCGTCAAGAGGAGCAGGCACGCCTACTGCGGGAACAGCGGCAGCAAGACAAGGAGGAGCAGGCACGTCGGGAGGAGGAGCAGGCACGTCGGGAGGAGGAGCAAGCTCGCCGCCAAGAGGAACAGATGAACCTGATAAAGGACCTCCATGGGACTCTTGGCAAACAGCTGGGTGTTATGAAGGAGCAGGTGGAACAGCACGAGAGTCGACTTGCCAAAGCCGAGGAACAGATTGCTAACGTGACAAAGGCGTTAGGCGATCTGAAGGCAGGAAAGGGATTTGTGGCCTCTATGGTCGATGCTCCTACGACCCCCTCGGTACGTGGATTTAAAGTACCGCCGTTTGATGGAACATCTTCATGGTCAGCTTACAGGCTCCAGTTTGAAGCCTATGTGGAGTCAAATGGATGGGACAAAGCTCAAGCCAAGACGGCACTCACCTTAAGCCTCCGCGACCAGGCTTTAACCGTACTGGAGGCGCTCGGAAAGGACATGACCTACGACCAACTACTGGAAGCATTGGACTCAAGATACGGCGACACACATCTAGAATACGTGTTTCGTGCCCAGCTGAAGGACCGAGTACAGCGGGGTGCAGAGACCCTACAGCAGTGGGCTTTAGAAGTTGAGAAGTTAGTCCGGAAAGCCTACCAGTCCACACCTGCGCTGATCGACGGAAATCTTGTTCAGGCGTTCGTCGATGGAATACGTGATCTAGAAGTCAGAGCCGCTGTGAGACTTGGGCACCACAAGACTTTAAGAGACGCCTTAGCCCATGCCTTGGAAGTAGAAGCAGTGAGACAGGACCATCGGACTCACCGTATCCGGGAAGTCGTTTTACCAACATGCCACCTTTGCGGGGAAAAGGGCCATTTCCAGGCAGGTTGCCCGAAGCGCAGCGAGGGTCGAAAGGATGGTGCAGCATCACCAAGATGCTACATATGCGGAGAAAAGGGCCACCTCCGAGCTAATTGCCCAAAGGGAACCACGTGGCGACAAAAGACCTATGGTGAAGCAGTAAGGGCGGTGAATGCAACCGCCGAGGAGCAGCAGGGAAACGAGTAAAAGCCAGGACTGCGGGGCGGGTGCTGGCTGGTGCAGAAGTAGCCCCAAGGATTTCGATCTCACAAGCCCATGATGGAAACAGCCTGATCATCAAAGGTGAAGTCAACAGAACACCCTGTAAGCTGACAATAGACACTGGAGCTTCTCGCACGGTTGTGAATTCTCAGCTGGCACGTCGGGTTCTTGGGGACTGCATCAGTGACCGTGAGTGTATACAATTAGTAACAGCTACTGGTCAGCACATATCCGTCCGAGGTGAGAAGGCGGTAGAATTGAAACTTGGTAACAGAACATATCGGCATAATGTCATCGTAGCCGATATAGTAGACGACTGCATACTGGGATTGGACTTTATGCGAGAGCATTCTTGTGAGATCGACGTTAATCAAGGAGTATTGAAGTGCGGGACAGAAGAAGTTTTTATGGAAGGTGCAACCGCCGGGAAAGTGTTCTGCCTGAAGAAAATAATTCTACCTCCTAAGTCGGAAACAATCGTCCCAGTCGCTCTACCACAGAATGCTGGGCAGGAAAATCGATGTGTTCTCATAGAAAGGTTGGACGAAGACTTGCCATGGAAGATGGCACGAACGTTGGTCAAAGCTTCAAATACATCAGCTGTACGCATACTCAATCCCAGCGATAAGGATCAAGTGATCAAGAAGGGCACATTGATGGGCATTTGTGAAGAAGTAGCCTGGATGCGACGTTGCAGTGATCAGTGTACTGGTAATAACGCTCACAATTCAAGGTTTAACGTGGCAACACTCTTGGAAGACTGTAGAAATCATATGTCTGAAGAAGAAATGGACAAGGCTAAGAAGATGTTGCTTCAGTACGCTGATATTTTCTCTACAAATGATGCCGATATAGGAAAAACCGGATTAGTACAACACAAGATCAATACTGGCAATGAGTTACCAATTCGTCAGCGACCTAGAAGACTGCCAGTTGCAAGAGAGAAGGAAGTGGAGATCATGATTGAGGGGATGGTGAAGGATGGTGTGATAGAGCCTTCATCTAGTCCGTGGTGTTCTCCTGTCGTGTTAGTGAAAAAGAAAGATGGCAGTATGCGCTTCTGCGTGGACTATCGACGACTGAACGACATTACGAAGAAGGACAGCTACCCATTGCCAAGGATTGATGACACACTGGATACACTGACAGGCATGAAATGGTTTACCACCTTAGACCTCAAAAGTGGCTACTGGCAAGTGGAAATAGACCCAAAGGATAAGGAGAAGACCGCATTCTCTACGGGAAAGGGTCTGTGGCAGTTTAAAGTAATGCCGTTTGGATTGTGTAATGCTCCTGCCACGTTCGAGAGACTTATGGAACTAGTGCTCACTGGCCTGATCGGAGACGCCTGCCTGGTCTATTTGGATGACATCATCATTGTGGGCCGTACATTTGATGACCACCTACGAAACCTGGAACGTGTGCTATCAAAAATCAGAGGAGCCAATCTAAAGTTGAGTCCGAAAAAGTGCTCATTATTCAAACGGCAAGTGAGTTTTCTGGGACACGTAGTTTCGGAAAAGGGTGTTGAAACGGATCCAGAGAAGATAGTTGCTGTCAAAGAGTGGCCAGTGCCGAAAGATAAGACGCAAGTCAGAGCATTTTTGGGCTTGTGCTCCTACTATCGACGGTTTGTGAAGAATTTTTCGGACATTGCGAAACCTTTACACAAATTGACCGAGGAAAAAGCGCAGTTCTGCTGGGACACAAACTGTGACAGTGCTTTTCAAGAGTTAAAGGACCGTCTGTGCAATACACCTATATTGGGCTACCCTGACACTGAAAATGAATTCATCGTGGACACAGACGCAAGTAATACTGGAATTGGTGGAGTGTTGTCACAGAGAAAAGGAGATCAGGAGGTTGTGATAGCCTACTTCAGTAAATCATTGTCAAAACCAGAGAGAAACTACTGCGTCACGAGAAGAGAACTGCTTGCAATAGTCAAGACGTTGCAACATTTCAGCAAGTATTTATTGGGAAGGAAATTTTACCTGCGCACGGACCATGCTGCCCTAAAGTGGCTATTGCAGTTTAAGAACCCAGAAGGACAAGTAGCCAGGTGGATTGAGCTACTACAAGAATTCGACTTCGCAATTGAACATCGCAGTGGCAGATCCCACGGTAACGCAGATGCGTTGTCACGAAGACCTTGTCCAGAGAAGTGCAAACATTGTTCCAGACAAGAGGCTAAAGAAACAGTGCCCGTGAGGATGCTGAAAACTGACCTTAGCGACGAATGGAAAGAGAACTTACAGCAGGCTCAGGAAAAAGACGCTGATATCAAACCGATCCTCGAGTGGATGAAAGCTGGTGCCTCTAAACCAACATGGAGTGATGTTGCGTCATTGAGCACAGTCACAAAAAGTTACTGGGCACAGTGGGACAGTTTGCTGATACAAAATGGTGTCTTATGCCGGAAATGGGAAAATGTTAAAGGGGACAAGTGTCATCTGCAGATGGTAGTCCCCAAAGCTAAGGTGCCAGATGTCCTGCAACTTTACCATGACGGATGTTCGGGAGGTCATCTAGGAGTAAAAAGAACTTTATTGAAGATTCGAGAGCGATTCTACTGGATCCACTGTCGGGACGATGTTGAAGACTGGTGTCGTAAATGCACTAGTTGCGCAGCTGTAAAAGGGCCTCACACGCGCAGCAGAGGAGCAATGAAAGTCTACAACGTTGGAGCGCCCTGGGAACGAATAGCTCTAGACGTTGCGGGACCATTTCCAGAAAGTGAAAGTGGAAACAAGTATTTTATGGTTGTGATGGATTACTTCACTAAGTGGCCGGAAGTGTTCGCCATTCCTAACCAAGAAGCTTCGACGGTTGCCGATAAATTGGTCCATGAAGTCTTCTGTCGATTTGGAGTACCCTTGGAGATTCACAGCGACCAAGGAAGGAATTTTGAGTCTCAAATATTCCAGGAGACGTGTCGGGTAATGGGTACCCATAAAACCAGAACCACCTCTTACCACCCACAATCTGATGGAATGGTTGAACGATTCAATCAAACCTTAGAGAGATATCTGGCAAAAGTCGTGGGGAACAGGCAGAGGGATTGGGATAAGCACATTCAGCCGTTCCTTTTGTCATACCGGAGTGCGGTTCACGAAAGTACGTCGGTAACACCAGCCTTCGCGAACTTCGGAAGAGAACTACGGTTGCCTGCAGATCTTATCACCGGTATTCCGCCTGACACCCCCCGTTGTGTGACTGATTATGCAAACGACTTGCGTACCAGAATGAATGACATATATGAGCATGTCAGACAATCAGGCCAACAAACATCTGAGAGGATGAAGACCCGCTATGACCGCAAGATGAACAACAAAGGCTTCGACGAAGGCTCACTAGTGTGGCTACATAACCCGGTACGCAGCAAAGGAAAGTCACCGAAGTTACAGGCAAAATGGGACGGTCCCTACCGAGTCGTGACTAAGATCAACGATGTGACCTACCGGATACAGAAAGGATCAAGAGGTGCTCCGAAGATCGTTCATGTGGATCGTTTGGCACGTTATCACGGATCGAATAATGCTCGGGACGAGCATGTCTTAGGAGGGGGCAGTGTTACGCCGAGTAACTAGGACGACGGAGATGAGTCACGGAGATTCTGGATTAGTCGATGAAGCAGGTAGAAAACAAACAAGAGGAATATGCTAGAAGGCGGCACCCGCAACAAAAAGAAAAAACAAACAAAACACAATAGCGTGAGACCTGGCTCAAGGTCAAGGATTAACAATGGCGATTGTAAACACCTATTGTTCGCAAGTTGAATAAAGGACGTAAACATCTATTGTTCGCAAGTTGAATAAAGGACGTAAACATCTATTGTCTCAAAAATGCGGGCGGGTCGCATTATTGAAATTTATCGAGATTTTTCGAATCCAGAATCTTCGTGGCTCATATAAATAATGGTCGACAGCGTCGGGAAGGGCAGTTCAGTTTTGGACGCATCCAAGTGAAGATCGAAGTGAAGTTACAAGTGATTATCAGTGCGACGTTAAGTGTAACAAGTGCTAGTGTATAGTGACTGTTCGTGTGGTTTCTGTGTGTTTGTGTGGTGAATAAAGTGACTGTTTTCGGTGAAATTTGTGATTTTAATTTATCCCGAACCCCAGCTCGTAACAATATGTATCTGGGATGACCCACTCGGGAAGCGCATTTCACATTTCAGCGTTACGCATGATAAATGTGGACTTAAACCGTTTCGTTTGGGTTTTCTGAATGTCCATTAAGAATCGATGTCGTTTTTTCGTGCTTCTGGTGGTCAGATAGTAGAAAGGGCAGGGAAAATAAGATCGTAGAGTTCAGATGCACACTCTCCGAAATGTATCCGATAAAAATCCGATAAGCTAGCAACTTTGCGGCGATGTTCCAGACTTTGGAGTTTAGCCCGGACAAGGGAGTCGTTGCCAATGAGCTTCTTGGCACGTTTTTCAATGGATTCTAACGCCTTGAGCTGGTACTTAGCCGATCCATCCCAAAGGTGTGAACAGTATCTGAAATCTGTCACCCAGCCGAGACTGTGGCGTGTTGGGCACATTTTGATTTGTCGTCTATACATGACTGGCGGTCAAAAGGTTAAAGAAACCATGACCCTCCAGAGGGTCGGACATATACACAGATAGATACCGACAGTTCACGAGTTCAGACACGTTTGGCGTAGCGGCTGAGCGATCGGCTTCTGCGCAACGTGTTGTGGGTTCGATCCCCACACGGAGCAAGTGTGATCTGCAGGTAGTTGTTCCGGGTCTGGGTGTTTGTGAGAATTTGTGTTTTGTGTGCACCCACGATACAGGAGAAAATCCTAGTGTAGGGCAACGTTTTTTTAAAAGAATAAAGATACACAGATACAGTCAGTACCTATATGTGGTCGACACAATATTGTTGATAGTGTCTGCTAATTTATCCTTGATAGGTCAGTTACAATAGCTCACACAATACCGACCAGATAGCAAGACCAAGTGAGCTGTATTAGATATATCTGTCTTACAAAAATTTTAAAGGCAAAAATAATATTATTGTCTACTAAAACCCATAACATCAAAGCTCTCAAATATTTACAAAACCGATTCCGTAATCCTTATGTAAATTATCGCGTAAAAGCTGTATGTGTTAATAAAATGTAACTTTTGTTCGTAAGCCAAATTCTATTTGTGAAACACTCGTAATGCAGCATGACTGGAAGTAAACTTGGTTGTAATTGGTCACACCGCTATTTTTGGTAGCAAACGGAGCGAACAAAATGTTCCCACGAAAAAAGTTCGGATTTCTGAATAATATTAGTATTTTAGGGTTCCCTGCCCAAAGGGTAAAACAGGACCCTATTACTAAGACTCCGCCGTCCGTCCGTCTGTCTGTATGTCCGTCTATCACCAGGCTATGTCTCATGAACCGTGATAGTTAGACAGTTGAAATTTTCACAAATGATGTATTTCTGTTGCCGCTATAACAATAAATACACACTAAAAAACAGAATAAAATAAATATCTAAGGGGGCCCCCATACAACCAACGTGATTTTTGCCGTTTTTATAAATAATGGTACGGAACCCGTCGTGCGCGAGTCCGACTCGCACATTACTTGGTTGTTTTGATTTAGGTGTAATAATTTCATGTTTATACAAAATCCTGGAGCTGTTTTAAAGCGCGTTGGTACAGGTATCCCCCAAATGTAAATGTTATTCATTAGGTTTATGTGGTTTTGCGGAATATTATGTAACTATATCTATACCTATAATAAAATTATAACATCTATACTAATAATATAAAGAGGAAAGATTTGTATGTAAGTATGTTTGTAACGAATTGGCTCAAAAAGTAATGGACCAATTTAAAAAAATCTTTTGCCGTTAGAAAGCTACATTATCACTGAGTAACATAGACTACATAACATCACGCTACGCCTCTTAGGAACGGAGTAGCGCGGGTGAAACCGCGAGCGGGTCGCTAGTTATAGATATAAAGAAAAACTAATATGAGGAAGCCAAAATATTAATTTTTATCCGTTTGTTTGTCTGTCTGTATGTTTGTACGCGCATCACGCAAAAACTACTGCATGTAATTGAATGCAGTTTACATCGATGTATTGCTAGAGGTCTAACTTAGAATCTGGTGCATGTTACATCTTGATACGCCGCCTAGAATCGGACTTATAGTATGTTAATCTTTTTGAGACGTGAGTGAAACTGCGGGCAACAGCAGCTAGTCAATAATAAAATTGCAATCTAACCTGTTGTACTATTGAGCCAATAATTATACTAAATATTTTGTGCTGTGCTAGAAAGTAAAATTTTATACATTTTCATCCACATAATCCTTACTAATATTATAAACGCGAAAGTTTGTATGTATGTATGGATGGATGGATAATTGTTACTCTTTCACGGCAAAACGATCTGGATAAAATTTGGCACAGGCAATAACACATAGGCAAAAGTAGCCTATGTGTCTTTCCAGACTATAGTCTGTATAACACATAGGCTACTTTTTATCCAGGTCGGACCCAATTCTGAAGTCCACGCAGACAAAAACGCAGGCAGAAGCTAGTACTGTATAACTCTACAATTTATTACTCTCAGTACAGTAGTAAATTCTTGAGATGAAAAATTCTGCTTATGAATTTGTCTGGGGTAGTAATACCACACTGCAAAATATTCCAGACATGCAGCAAACTACTGTTCAAATTAGATTTAACAACTGAGGTCTCGAGATGACAAGGCGCGAGTGTTACCACTGGTATTAGTGTCGTCCAGAAATCAAGAAAAAAAAAATTTTTTTTAACGAACCTCATCGTAAGCGTTGTTTGACGCCGGTTTTCTGTGAGGCCATAGTATTACTCCGGCCGAGCCGCCCCATTCGTGCCGAAGCATGGCTCTCCCACGTAATAATTATGTGATAATGACATTAAATCAAAACTAAATGTAAACGAAATTAATATACTTACATGTATACCAGACATATTGTACCCAAACATAGGTACTTGCAGCAAAGAATATGTACTGCAGTGGTATGAAGAAGAAACATATCATGTCTGATGTGAGTGCTATGCAAATGAAGAATATTGAGAATGCCTGAAACAAATAGAATAATATAATATTATTATTATAAAGAGGAAAAATTTTATTTTTTGTTGGTTTTTTTTTATACGTGATAGGCTTACGCTTGACCACCAGTTCGCCTGATGTTAAGCGATACTGTGATCTACGATGGAGTGCGCTCGCCTATAAGAAACCGATTCACTCGTGATTTAAAGACACTAAGATTATATCTATCAGGGAAGACCCACTCGGGAAGTGCATTCTATATTTCAGCCGCACGCATGATATAAGTGGATATGTCCACGATTTATTTGTTACGATTTATCTCCAAAACTACTAGACCGATCTTACAATTAGAAAGCTAAATCATAGGCCAAGTAACATAGGCTATATTCTATTTTTTTTTATTAGAGATCTACCTAAAATGAAACAATTTACTTAACCCAAGGTATAAAAATGTTGCCTATAAAAGTCATTATTATGCGTGCGCTGCGAAAATGTCACGGTTTGAACAAGCTGTAACTGTTCTAAGTTTAATCTATTAACAAATACAAATTTACGTTAAATAATAGTTTTTTAATTTGAAACTTAATATTAAGTATATTTTTTACATTAAAAACGCTTTATTAAGTAAAATACGGTGGACGCAATCTACCAAACGCCGCAGTGCCGCGCCGTGTTGCCTGCCACTACAATTTAAATCAAGCAAATTAGCCGAGCTATCACAATTTTCGCGAAGTCGCGCGCGAAGTGCTACGAGAATATAATTATGGAAGTCATCACAATCTCCACATTACTAATAGCCAGTTTCTATAACAAATCTGTCAGTAGATTTGCTTGCTAGAGATAGAATTTTGACAAAAAGTTCATAAAAGTATGTCAACATCCTATAAGGAAACCTATGGACAGTTTTGTAATAGAAATTTGCTGTTAACCACCAAGACCTTTGGAGGCATTTAGGAAAACACAGTTTAGCACATTATTCTGTAAAAGAAAGCTAATGGTTTATATCTCTAAAGCTGTCTCACTCTATTGAAATAAAATCAAAATGGAAGGCATATATTTCAAAGTGTCAATGAAAAAATTGTTATGTTAGAATATTTTTAATTTCAATTTTGTGACTAAGAAATAAGTGTACTTCTATAATATAGGAAGCTATATAGTTTTCAGTCTTCTATAAGTCTTAGGTACTACAAAGAAAATCAGCACTGTAAGTTGACATAATTATATTTATAGCTGTCTTGCAGCACATAGCTGAATGAATGAGACACCTTTTATAGGCAGCCATATATCATGTTATTTAATTATGTTTCTATATCATATTGAACATATTTTTGTAATTTTTATGTAAAAAAAAATCTAAATAAATATTTTTTTCTATGCCACCTAAAACACAGTATTAGTAATTTTCGGTCATATTTTTTGGCTGTAAAAAAATAAACAGGTTACTTTAAAAAAATATTTTTATACTGGATTTAAGAAACCAAGAATGCTGCCCTTTTGGAAAAACCCTACCAAGTTGAAGATAAATTTATACCTTGCACTTTTAAATTTTGTAATTCACAATAAAAAAAACAACAAATTTTGTTTTTCATTCAATTTCTTCTTCAAAGAGTACTTACCATCTATGCATCTATTGTCTTGGCATTCATTTACCACAATCAATAGTTGTGAATCCCAAGATGATAAATAAACATCTGGTATTTATATGAAAAAAATGAAATCTTTTGTCATCACTAATCCATTTCTATTAACCCATTCAAACCCAAAAGTATTAAGTTATTGCTATATGTACCTATATACCAATTTCTGACATGTAAATATTAGACATTAATTTTCTGACATTGAAATAAATCTACATTTTTATGGATTGAGTGTTAAAATGGCACTTACAAGTCCTTGACACCTAAATGAATCATAGACTGATCTCAGCATCATCCAAAAGGGCCACAGGAACTCAAACCTGAACTCCAGCATGTAGTCGGCCATGACAACTGTCGCCCAAATCATCACAAACTTCAGGTACAGCATAGAACTGAAAGAAATTTTGTATGGATCAGTATTATAATCAAAATTTCAATAAATACTACCTTGTTAACCTAGTGACAGTGGGACTGCTGTTCTAAGAGGACCTGGGTTCAATTCCCAGGTCGAAAATGCTATGAAATTCTCAGTAGTAACTCAGAGTTTGGAACACATTTCCCAACAATATTTTACATTCATAGTGTTTAATAAATACTACACTTCTAAAAACTAATAAACTAACTTGATGGTAGGTTTACAATTCATAATGTACTTAATATTATACCAATATGTACCTAGTTATTAATTAGTTTCATAACATACTTTTTATCTATCAAATGTTTATATTTTTTTATCATAAGTACACTTTTATTTATATTTATTGCAATATACAGTATAAAGTGTATTATAGAACTCTGAGGAAAACTCTTGAGTAAACAGACTGCATCTTAAAATTCTGATAAAATGCATGACCTGATGAATTATTTATAAAAGAAACTTGATCAATAATTTCTGTTGTTATAATGAAATCTTATGTTTACCAATAAAAGGATGTTGTAAGTATAATGTGCTGAATTTTTTTGCACTTAGAAGACAAATTTTAAGACATTATGATTGATTTTATACGTTCATAATTGTAAGATAGTGTTCTCATATTTTTTGTCACAAAACTTGTTCTACATTAATAATAAAACAGTGGCGACATGCAGTCTACACATGTTGCACATTTGAGCACACTCTAAATGAAGAAACGTATGTTTTGAACTGTTTTTTTGTATTCCCACCACACAGAAGGTAGCTTGTGAATCTTGTGATCGCCAGATGGTACTTTCTACCCACTTAAGCGATATATTTTTCGATATTTATATTGCATTTATCACAGAATTAGATACCACAATAGACGTAAAACTGTTTTCCAATATAAAATGATCAACCTAAACATTATGAACTCACTTTCCGTACATTCCTTCGGTGATTTTTGTGCGCTTCAAGGGGCGCCGCAACTTCCCAGTTTCGGCATTTCGCCGCTTCATATTTTTTCATCCACGTTGTAAATCACGAATACAGGCGCTTGTTTCACAACACTTACATACAAGGAAACATTTAAAACAACAATGATCCTCAAAATAGTGCCTTTTGTTGTCAATCAGCCTATGTCCAAAATTTACGAGGGAGATGGATAAATTATCAGCAAGCTTTTTTGCGTTCACTCACACAATAAATGTTGCCAAAATTAAAATTAATAACCTACTAGTAACCAAAATAACGAATAATATAATTATGTAATTAAAATTTGCAAAACGCTCATGCTGTTGTGAAAAAACCTCATGATTATATTTTAAAGGAACAAAATAAGCCTCTACGATACATAAAATGTCAGTCAGGCAGGGTACTTAATTATAGTAAAAAAGCATTACCTACTTATTTTATTTACCGAATAGAAACAAGCAATTTCTGATTCATATACATATAAATAGAAAGGGATTAGTGATGATGATGACAAAAGATTTCCTTTTTTTAATAAATACTATGTTTATTTATCTTGGGATTCACAACTTTTGATTGTGGTAAATGAATACCAAGACAATAGACGCATAGACTATTTGAAGAAGAAATTGATTAGAAAACACAATTTGTAATTTTTTATCGTGAATTATGAAATTTAAAAGTACAAAGTATAACTTTATCTTCAACTTGGTAGGGTTTTTCGAAAAGGGCAGCATTCTTGTTTTCATAACTCCAGTATAAAAATATTTATTAAAGTATAGATAATTCAATAATCTGTGGGCTAAATGGTAATCTTGCGGACTTGCGGCTAAACTACATTATACATTTAGTTTGTAATTGATTTTTTTATTATATTAATTCTTCTTGCTTCTAAAATAATTGCATTGATTTCTTCATGGGATTGGACGGGATCGGGATAAGAATATTTTCTCATTGATGTTTTTTTTTTCAGAATTAGTTCCGGACTGTCAGTGCTGTCAATTATCAAAGTGTCAAATTGACATTTCATATTTTTAATCATTGTTGTTGTACAACCTTGTAAACGTAAATATTTGGGAGGGAAACTGTAAAATATTTACAATCAATTTTGATATGTCGATTATTTTAAATTACAATAAACTAGAGCAGCATGTCTTTAACATCCCTTACAAATTCTGTGCGACAATATTTGGCGTCGCATCATATGTTTGTTGTTGACGATTGGTTATCTGGGTAAAGTGGTTTTAGTTTGATTTATTTTAATAATTTTTTTATTATACGTCCTCATTAGTCTCGTACTCCTAAGCGCTATTTGGAGCAGTATATTGTGAGATGTCTAAAATAAAAGGTTTTCTTTCTTTCTTAGCAGCTCGTATTTTGGATTTGTGCCCGGTTAATGTCAAGGCTCGCACTCTACTACATCGGACATTACATTTCTAACGTGCATACCTAAATAATTTATTTCAGATGTGTCGAGTACTTATCAGAAGATAGAGGGAATAATTACAGTCAGACAGACATTCAAAACTTGGCTAAAGAGCAGTGGTTGTTAAATGATTTGAAGGATATATGTCCTGGATCTCTGCCTGCGAATCTCAAGAGTCAGGCGAAGACTGTTCTTAATGGAAGGTTTGTGCTGCAGATAAATGCTGCAATAGATATAGGTAAAGATTTAACTATGAATTATTTTTTTGTTTTATTTATTTAGGCAAACAAACTAAATACACACAAAGACATTCATAGTACATATCATTTATAAATACAATAGCATTACATGCATCTAAATTAAAGGTGGGTACAGCATTTTATATCTTTTAGATCTCACTAGGTACTTATACAACAATTGGCTCACCCGCTACTACATAGGACCTAATCATACCAGCAAACCATGGGTATACATTTGTACACTTATGCTTAACCCTTTGGGGAATACAGGTGTGATGTGTATGTCTGCATCTTAAAGATTTATTTGTTTCTAGAAGGCAATTATATTTACTCTTTGGTGAAGAATTCAAATAATTGGTGCAGTAACCCAGAATGAGTTTTGGCCTCAAAGACGTCCAGTATTATTATGATTATACTAGCTTCTGCCCACAACTTTATTTTTGTGGACTTCAGAATTGGGTTTGACCTGGATAAAAGTAGCCTATGTGCTATTCCAGACTATAATCTATCTCTGTGGCAAATTGTATCCAGATCCGTTCAGCCATTCTTGTGTGAAAGAGTAACAAACACTCATACAAACTTTCGCGTTTATATTATTAGTAAGGATTTCTTTTTTGATAGCCCACATATTTTTTTTAATTGTCAACATTAATCAGTTCCTATCCAAGACTATCATGAAGATGAAGAGCTTTTAAACATCTGTTACAAACCTTTATCTCCAGGAACACCAGCTTACCAGCAGTATTTAAAGTTGCAGAAAGTGAACATGGAAAATGTGGAAGCCACAACCAATTATGAGGATAAGGTGCCTAGTCACAGGTATGAATGTATTTTTTTTAAAGTCTTCATACATATATTACACAGGGTTAGGTAAATCTACAGTATACCAATTTACCACAAACTGTTAAATTTATTTTCAATTTAATCTCCAAATAATAGAGTTTATTATCCCTTGGGGAAATTTGACAGTTTGTGGTAATTTGATGTGCTGGTGTCCATACATCCAAAGTTTTCCAGTGTATGGTCACACCCCATGTTATATAGTATGGAATGTGTGCTCAGTGTCGGGGGTTAAAATTCCAATCAATTGTTTATTTAATCTATTGCAACTGAAATAATTTTAATTGTAATAATACCATTAACCAACTGAGCACAAATGGACTGATGGAGTGTTACTGAAACATTTGCAAAAACAATATTATGCTAAACCCAGGACAAATAGACTAGGAATCAAATATAATAACATGTTAACTAACTAGGCTCTAAGATAAGAGCAATAGAAGCCGAAACATCTTTAAAATGTTTGTCTGTCTGTCTGTTGTATGTTTGTACGCGCATCACGCCAAAACTACTGTACGAAATTGGATGTCATTCATGTTAGCATTGCTAGAAGTCCAACTTAAAATCCATTGCATGTTTTATTTTGATATGCTGTCTCGAGGCTAATTTATAGTTAGTAAATCCATTTGGGATACAAGTGAATCCATTGACAACTTCTAGTATAGATTAATGACCATCATCATACCATCATGCCTGTATTCCCTGAAGAGTTAGGCAGAGTTCGCCGGTATGTTTAGGTCCCTAGGTTGGGAATTTGCTATAAATACCAACTGCTACTGAAAATTTCATAGAAAAACCCAATAATACTTTACTCGACCTGGCAGTCGAACCCACGACATCCTGTGAAGCAGTCGTGCTTGAGACCACTAGACTAACGAGGCAGTCTTAACTAACGGGGTTTTAATGAACAATACTCTCTATTCATAATAAAAAAATTGACAATTTAATTTCAGAATGATAAAACTGTATTTGACAGATGGTATCCAAGAGATTTCCGCTATAGAATATAAACCAATGAGGAACCTAAGCTGTGACATCACACCCGGATGCAAAGTTCTCATAAAGGGTAAAATTTAAAATTTTCTTCCATATCAGCTTTATAATTTAATGCGTAGGAGTGAAGAGCATGCTTTTGACGAGAATGCTTTTGAACATGAAGGATGGATAAAAGGGTAGGGGGATATCAAAGAAAAGATGTATTCACTGTGTCAGAGATGATAGGGTTACAATAACATTTAAAAATTACTCGCGATAGACTGGACATCAGTTCGTAAAATCCGCTGCTGCTGAGCTGCGACATAGCGGCGGTAGCCTCATGGCTAGGGCGTCGGTCTAGCGATCATGTGGTTGCCGGTTCGAAACCCACCCATTGCACTACTGACGTGATCCCACTCGTAAAACAAGCATTTAGCTTAGCATGAGGGGTTAACAGAATACTAGTAATGTGCGACCCATATTACTAGTAAGCATTTAAAAAAAACTAGCTATTAAGACCTGGAAATTGAATCCAGAACCTAGAAACCGGGTCCCCACTGAACTATTGCAACCTAAATAGCCTTTTTCCTGAAGCTTGACCATTATTCTGCAGGGCCCATAGATTGTCGAAGAGGAGTGATGCTGTTAACAGAAAGTGCCATAGAACTGCTAGGAGGAGAAGTAGAAGAGATTGTCATCTCTAATTCTCTTCCTGGTCAACTCTCTACTAAGTTGAGACTGCCTATGACGCGAGGTAAGGTTTTATGGATTTGATTTTATGCATTTTGATGTGTATTGAGGGGGCGAGTTCATTGGAAGTTCATTATTACTGTAGGTACTCTAAACACCACTGTTTTGATTAAAATCACATGTTTTTTTCTGTAAGATTTTGATTAATGGTGCGAAATTACTAAGCTACTTGTTCTAGTGAGGAGGTGTCTTTTTAAGAAAAACAGAAATGTATTATTTTTTTAAATTTCAGAACCAGACCCCAACACAACTATCAGTGTGCCAAGAAACACAAACATACCAACACCACACACACAAATGCCACCAGCTTACCACCAACCTGCACCAACATTTGACCACCAACTGTCCAACAATATGGATGAAAATGTCAACTTCGCGGACGATGACATCGATGTGGATCAACTTGCAGCTTTAGAGGAACAAATAGTGGATAATCCTGGAAAGAGATCTCTAGTCTCTACTAATACAAATCCAGAGAAGAAACTAAAGACTGAGACAGTGAACCAGTCGGATGATTACCCCGACGATAATGACCTATTTCTCGCTGAAGACGAGGAATATTTGAGAGAAATAGAAGCTCAAATAGATTCAGGCAATAATGACATGAATGTCCCACAAAATACGGGCCCAAGTACTGTGTCAGCGGAACCTTTTGTGTATATACAACAGATAAATGATTTGAGTGAAAGAGATAAGATGGGGAGAGTTTTTAGAGTAAAGGGGCAAGTTATGAGTTTATTATCGAAACTGTCTATGGGTAAAGATGGGTGGAGTTTGAAGTGTATAATTATAGATGGTACGGGGACTATGGATGTGGAGTTTACAAGTGATGTGCTCTCTAAATTGGTTGGTTTCACCCCTCAAGAGATGAACGCAATCAAAAAGCAGTTAGTGACGAAGCCCGAGTTGAAAGAAAAAGCAATTACAGTAAGGATTTTCTCGATTTTACTTCTGTTTGCATGGGCCAAAAGGTTTTTGCTAAATAAATATGTTGATGTCCAACTTAGGGAGTACCCAAAACCGGCAGAATACTGTAGTTATGATTAAATGGCGTGGTTCCAAGTGTTCCAAGAAGCCATCTGGAGGAGTTGGTTCCCCAGAACCATAATATATTACTCCCATCTGAGCATATTTTTCCCTACTCATACTTGCAATCTGTTGGCTTCAAGTCCATCTACTCCAGGGGCGGTCCCAGCCACACTGGGGGGGAGGTCATAGACAGAGAGTAGGTACCCATGAATTGGTTTGTTAATTAAACGTGTACGACGCCCTCGGACCGCCACTGATCTACTCTTATCTCTGACTATCCATAATGTAAAAATGACATTCAAAAAGTACTACATACATCTCTCTTAGATAAATTATTTGGAGTTTGATTGTCGTGTCCTTGTTAAAAAGTAGGTAATAGACAAAATTTTTATATCATACCTGGATATCTACAATAACACAGCAAGTAAAGATAGAATATTTCATTGATTTATTAAAAACATGTTTTTCTTTACAGGCATTACAGAAAGCGAAAGACAGTCTTCAGGTCCTCAATTGTATAATAGAGTTGACATTCGTAGAGGTGCCCAAGATAACAAACCTGATAACTTTCGACGCCACACACATAGACCAGCTCAACAGGAGGGCATGTAACAGCTGATTGTAGATTATTTATACATAATTATTATTATACCTGTAAGTAATACCTATGTAAAAAGTAAATGCTTATTTATTGTGCTTATTTCTTCAGTTTTATTTTTCATCGTAAAACGAAGTTCGGGTTGGCTAGTCAGACTCTAGAGGCCATGGTCACTCAAATCCAATACTACAAGCACTATTTAATCATCAAAACTAGCTATAATGACCACCACCCCGTGAGAGATGTGAATGAGAGCCACAGTTTTCAATAACATAACATGACTTTATTAACCAGTCAATTATAACGTTTTGTTACTTGAACCCTGGGAGTGAATGAAAGGGACGATGACTAGTGACTGTAAAATAAAGGATACATACAATTTCCCATCTCTTGTAGGACAGTACCCGGTTTTTTTTTATACCCCTGAGGTGGCAGCCGCCTGATGGTAAGGAGTTACTGTAGCCTATGGACGTTTGCAACACCAAAGTTGTCACTCGCGCGTTGCCAACTTTGTAAAAACCTTTTCACTCCTTTTTTGAAGGCCCCCATACTGGAGTCCTTAGGGAAAACCTCGGCAGGTAGCTCATTCCACAGTCAATTGTACATGGGATGATGTTCCTCAGGAATCGTTCAGTACAGTACTTTTATGATTAGTGTTTCGCAATTTGTATGCCTATAAGTTCTACAACCTGTAACAGGATAAGCTCAAGACCTGAAATTAGTTTGTTCAGAATCGACTGCTGAATCGATTAGTGGTTTTTAATACGTTAATTTTTCAAAAAAAAAACCTGAAATATGGCCCCCTGATCTATCAGTGGGTCGAGGTATGGATAACTGAAACCTATTCGCACAAATAGTTATTGTGTGCGTGTGCGCATCGATTTCGTAGTCGTTGCGAGTAGGATTGTGGTACAGCCACAAGTTTTATGATTAGCTGATATAACTAATTTCTTGAAAAAAAAAATATGCTTAGGTACATGTCTCAAAATTACTTTCGGGTTTCGTTTTTATAATTATAACTCGATATTTTAATCGACCTGTTCAAGGTTTTGTGCTTTTTCAGTTAGGTACACGTTGTATAACACAGTTTTGGGTTCATGTCAATAGTATTCATAACCTTTTAAAAACAATTATCATAGCGACAAAATCACTTTCTAAATTCTAAATAAATCAATCCCTGGACCTCACAGACCAAAGAAGCATAGGGTGTAAAAAGAAATAAAAATCCAATAAAGACATTTTACAACTATATTTTAATACACTTTTCGTAACTCATGTGAATTCAATATTATACAAAAAAAAATATCAAATAATTAACACAAGCTATCTAACGGTAGAAGACGAACATAATGTTGTCAAATGCAATCATAAAAATCATCTATAACAACTTGAACACTACTTACAAAAAACATTTGAGACGAAAACACTTCCACCCAGTAACAGTGTAAAATTATACCTTTTTACTCAACTAGTCTAATATGTTGGGGTCAGCAGTCTAGCCAGATGCTGTTACCTATCAGTATTCTACGCAAAGGGACTGCCATTCGAACCCAACCCAATTTCTGGGCAATACAGAGGGCCTAGTCTGAGTTTCATTTCACCGATTCGATTATACGTATCGACCGCGTTTGGCGTGCTGATTGGCGATTTCCGTGACCTTCCCCACTCTTCACCAATCAGAGAGCCGAACGCAGTCGATGCGTAAAATCGAGTCGGTGAAATGAAACTTGCACTTGGCCCTCAGATTTCGAATAAACTTATTGTCATTTTTCGGACTTCTGACTAACTCTAGTCATAGGTGTTTTTATGACAGCTAGGCACGGGACAAGGTTGTAATTACAAACACCTTTTTTAGTTTAGAAAAACTGATGATTAAGCATACCGAAATGAGCAAAACGTCGTTTTCAAGTGGTATTGCTTTTAGGCGATAATAAGAGGCTAATGGCTTCTCATTATCGAGACAATTTTAGTATCATACTGTATCTATCACTTCCGAGTCAAACTGACTTTAAGTACGATTTACACCAATGCGCGTCGGAGCACAGTTTCTATGACGTAAAGGAAATTGAAGTGTTAATACAGTAAAAATAAGGTTTATATTTCCAACGCAATGGCCGACCGGCCGTCACGAAATGCGCGCTGAGCAGAGTTTATAAGTTACATGCGAATATAAACTTTAATTGGTGTGGAGACACTTCAATTTCCTTTACCGGGTAGAAAGTGCGCTCCGACGGGCTCAGTTGGTGTAACTAGTACTTAACAGCACCAGAATTATTGGCATCTTAAATTGAGCGTTGAGTATTTGTGTCTAGATTGCAATTTTCAGGAAAAGTCGCGCGATTACAAAGGTTTTCTTTACATTTCTTTTTAAATACTGATTTAGAAGCAAGGCAGAACAGTATTTTCGTCTCAAACACGAATGAAGTTACAAGTTCCTAAAACATAAGAAAATTAGTTGCACACGGTAAAAGCAACAACTAAATTGAGCACTCAATGTTACATAATGCTTGTATTAAAACTTAATATGCGATTAAAATAAACATAGGTGCACGGGGACGACTAGTCGTGCGACTCGGTCGTTACCGCGGACGTAGCCTAACCTTTTATAAAAAGTGTATTTACAACCTACTACGTAAAATGAGTGGGTGATTATGAATAATATAACATTAATTTACTCCCAAATATAATCAAATGAGCTAACTCATTCAGTGATAATTTGTAAAAAAAAGTGTCACGTAGCAGTGTATCATAATTATATTTTTGTAAATATTACTTGAAGCGCGTCCATATTTGGATACGATACCATTTTAGAAAAAAATGGCGCCGTGTTAGACGTAATAAATAGAGGTTAGAATGTTCCAACGAACGCGAGATCACACGGAGATCTATGATTGCTAATTGTTTTATGTCCCATTATATACAAATGTACCGATTATGTCGATAAGTATTGAATTTTTTTATTATTTCATTAATCCCAGCAACAATAAGATCAGCACATTGAAATGAATAAAATGATCGCTTGGATAACATCAAATATAATCAGGATAAAAGTTAAAATATACATCTTATTTGAGATTATACATATTGACGAATTTCATTGAAAAGGGGTAATCGCTAAAACTAGAGGTGACAGTCCAAAAATTGACGTAATCAACAACACATAATAAATAACTTATCTAATTCGTTAAAAGCGGGTATCTAATGAAAATGTTTCATGTAGTTCTTTAAATAGATGACGGTAATATAATGTTACATTTCTCTTGACACCTCAATGGAAGACTTAATCCATTTAAAAGGGGCGTGTCCACCACTAGAACTGCTTCCCTAGACAAGTGACTTTCCGTAGACGTGAACATAATTATTACGAATTAATAAATATTGTGAAAAGATGAAAATGTATAAGATTGATACTTATTATCGACCAATATGGGACCACCCACCTTAAATCACTCAGTCGACCAAGAGTTAAGTGTACAGAAAACGAATAACACCTGTCTCGATATAAATTGTTGTTTTATAAATCTTCTGCCCGCGACTTTGTCTGAGTGGACTTCAGAATTGGGCCCGACCTGGATAAAAAGCCTATTCCAGGGTATAATCTATCTCTGTGCCAAATTTTATCCAGATCTGTTCAGCCGTTTTGGCGTGAAATAATAACAAACATTCATACATCCTCACAAACTTTCTCATTTATAATATTAGTACGAAGTAGAATTTATGCTCCAAGGACACCTTCGTTTTGACACATATTGTGTGATACAATCCGTACTAATATTATAAACGTGAAAGTTTGTGAGTATGGATGTATAGATGTTTGTTACTCTTTCACGTCAGAACGGATGAACGGATCTGGATAAAATTTGGCACAGAGATAGATTAAAGCCTGGAATAACACATAGGCTAATTTTCATCCAAGTCGGACCCAATCCTGAAGTCCACGCAGGCAAAGTCGCGGGCAGAAGCTAGTTATTACATAGTCTTTATCAAAACAGTAATTATTAGGTGATACCTAACATTTCGCGACGCAGCATGGAAGCATTGGTAACGCAGCGTCTAGATTGCCTAATTTAAACACAATTCAACAAAACGGATGTAGTCAGATCCCTATGACTACATATTATAAATTAAAGTCCCCGCCGCGCCGAGTTTGTGTTTGTTCGGGTTAATCTCAGAAACTACTGTATGGATTTTTATACGGTTTTCACTATTAGAAAGAGGGATATTTAGGAGGTTAACGTGCGGAGCTGAGGCGAGTCGGTAGTTCGTGATAACCGGCACTTTTCCTAATGACACTGATCGAATAAAGTATGCAAAAATGTCAACCACATACATTTTCATGATAACGTGACATGTTCACGCCAATACAATGTCATTTGTTTAGGTAGGCTAGTCAACGACATTGGTGACGCTCGGTCACGCCAGCAAAAACACGATTACAGAGTACAAACATAAATATAGCATAAATACAACACGAAATAATCGACCAATTACGTACATTAGGTGATACATTTAATCTTAATGAGATGAATTTAAATATGCGTTTTCTTTGAATGAATTAACATTGTCGTATAAACACTACGGATTACTCCGAAGTATAACCTCGTATGTGCTCTTGCTTCGTATTCATTGTCCATTCCACTAATTTTGCACATACAGCGTTATGTTCCGGATGTGAGGTTATGGTAATTTCATACGTGTTGAAATTGACTGTTGGAAGATAACTGCGTTTTTAAGGCTCGCATCACAGATTAATATTGGAAACAATTGCTGTCGCAACACAATTTACAATAGATTAAGCTGTGAACAGTATTATCGTGTCTAATAATATTTCTGTTTCATATAACTAACAGTATAACAAGCTTAGGATGAGTCACAGTAACGCTGGTCGTAAAACATAAATTTAGCTAATCATAGTTAGCACCCAAGGTAACAAAATTACCACTGTAACAAAGTGTAATCTAAACAAATATGCTTGCAACACTCAGTAATAAGTATGTATCTCACAACCAGCGCTAAATGACAATATTATATATATAAACAATTCATTAATAAAAATTAACTAATGACATAAGCGCGTCAGAGATCGCGCACCAAACATAATTAAAACGAAAAGCCAGTAAATAATGAAATTCCAAAGCTATTTACAGCGCCTGTAACGTAACATCATGCAAAATTCCCTACGTAATAACTGATCCTACCAGTCTTCCACTTAAATGCCAATCCAAACATTAGGCCAACGACCAACGGACAAGTTACTTATAAAATTCTCTCGTAGAAGAGGAGATAGGCCTGCGCCCTTAGCACTTTGTCCTCGCTCACTTCGGAGACCATGCTGTCTGATACGTAGTACCACTTGCCAGATGGCGGTTCAGCCGCCGACGCGGGGCCTTCTCCAGATTCGTATCCCGACAGTTCGGATTCAGAGTCGGCATCGCCCTCGCCGCTGCCGGTGGTGGGCGGGCTGATGTTGCCGCTCTTGGGGAGGAACCACCAGCGAGGATCACCCGCCTTCACTGGTCCACGAACCTTCACATACGCGACATAATGCCCACCGTGCATACCGCCTGAATGTTCCACAACGCCGTATAGAGAATACAGCAGTTCATTCTGTCCTTTAGTTACATTCGGTAGCTTTCGAACTTTGTCCATAGCACAGAACGGTGCCAAGTCCAATATAGTCGGGAAGTCGACGTGCTTGGTCATCTTTCTGAACATGCACCGCGCCCCGATTTGGAACCTTTTCAGGTGCAGGATTAGAATAGCTGGCGGACTCGACACCAAGAAACGTTTGGTGGCGTTTGTGTATACTGTCTTGCCGTCTTTGCCGTTGATTCGCTCTGTGCACGTCTCGCATCCCACTTTGTTGTTGCCCGTAAGGAGCTCAAGCGCAGTGAACTGGCTCAGGCAGGACTGAATGCTGCATTCATCCTCATCGCACACATACCGCGGTGATAGCGGACTTTGTCGCGAATAAGGTAGGAAGTCTCTTTGATTCTTCTCAGCCTCTATATTGTTAACTTTGGGCTTCGGCGCAAGCGGTGGAGGATCGGCAGGAGCCTCAACAGCCACGGGCGAAGGTAGCGCGGGTTTTTTGGTCTTAGAATCATCCATGTACAGTTTAAGTTTGTCCAAATGATTGTTCAGATCATTGAGAGTCTTGCTTTCTGGTAAGGACTCGTAGCTGCTCTCTCCACTGTGTTCAAGCACACTTCGACATCCTTGAACGCTGATACCCCTTGAAACGACTTCATTGGAGTATTCAGGTACGAAAGATATTCGTGACACCGGCCTCTCGAACTCCGTTTTGACAGGGGATAGTTTATTGTGTTGCGGACTCGATAGATCTAGGTTGATTTCGCTGGAGAGAGAGCTATGACTTCCAAGCTCTTTGCCGTTAGTTGGAGAGTCAACATTGTCGACCGTTTCCGTGGAGTTGTGTTTTGTAGCCTCTGGACTCGCGACTCCTGAATCTGGGTTAGAGAGGTTCTCCAGTGATATCAGGGGTTTATATTCGAGAGGAATAGCGGTAGTTGAAGTTGAGTGGTCGGCGAACTCCACCTTATCTTTATCTGTATGTTCCGGGGTATTGTCTGTCTTCTCTTTATCCATATCGACCGGGCTTGTACGAATAGAGTCTGAGCTGATGACTTTTTCGGAGTTGTACCCTGACTCCATGTGGTAAGCGGCGAAGTTAGCGGCTGTGTGGGCGATAGCTTGAGTGCCTACAGACACGGTGTGAGTGTCTGGCTGTCGAGGTAAGTCCTCAAGGTTATCTTCAACATCTGCGTCGGATTGTTCAGAAGATGACTTACCGTCCGCTTTGGCGGTGCCATTCGTGTCGCCAGTTGGCTCGTCTTTGGATGTAGAGTTACCTGGAAAGACGAGTTTGAAATGAGTTTTTGTTGTGATAATATCGATAGAACAGATTTGGTCAATAGTTGAGCGTATCTTTGAAATGCTGGCATGACGACTTGTTATTTCGTTTAGGATCAGCACATGATAATATATAAGTGAGACGATTAGCAAGCACTAAAGCAGTAAATTCCTGCAATTCATTTCCTTGAAATTGTATGGAAGAGAATCATTTATTAGTTTTTTTATTCCACCCATATGTCACGGAGATGCTGAAAGCCCGATTTGAATTTTCTATTTTAATATTATATTATGTGTAAGTAGTTATCTGAAGAAATAAGACAATTTTTTATAGGTATTTACTTTTGGTAGACAATTCGTCTGCTACAGAATCAATCTTAGACATCAAACTATGATCCTCAACAGTATTTTATTTGTTTACAATTTTGTTCTTATAATAATCTGCGCCAAATATTCTCTTCTCGTGGCAGCTAGGTCATGTGATTATCTCACGTCTACGTCATCGACAGTCTGTCTTTTGAATGTTGCCACTATGTGTTAATAAATATCCGAGAAAAAATATTTTTTTTTTTCAATTATTTGTTTGTTTAACTTAGTAATTTTATACAGTTTACTTTTTTAACTAAATAGATACAACACGAAGTAAAATACCTAGTTGGGAATAGCAAATATGTTATACTCATCATTAATTAAAAATCACCCAATCAATGGTAACACTGATAGTGACGTAGTCGTGGGTCATCGTCGGAAGAAAATATCTGGCGTAGCATATTATTATACAATTCTTCCAATAATGTGAGAATAAATACTTTGACTATTAGTATATAATATAGAATATACATTTTATCGATCAGATGGGATGGAGGATAAATATTTTATAAGCCAATGGTAGCCAGCCAATAATATGGTGATACGTCAAAAAGGTCGTATATCAAGTACCACCTTTGTTCTTTCTGGCGGCCTTGCGGGCAGCTATCCGCTCCTTCTTCAACTGATGTTTGGAAGGTTTCTCCTCTTGCGTATTGTAAACATTCTCTTCTGAAAATATGTTCTGTTGTCATTACATGCCTTAGTTTACTACACATTGGTTCGCGGCAGCTAAGCCAAGCATGCGGATGTAGTTACGACATTTATTGCTAAGCTTTATTTGGAACAGTGACGCGTTGGGGGTTGGACATTGATAAAAAAGAGGACTTCACTGAAGTGGAATAATATGATAGGCAACAAATAAAGCTACTTGAGAAAAAGTTACACCAATAAAACAACGATATTTAAAATACAATAAGCATTTCTACACACAGACAGATTTATAAAATCTATACATATAAAATGCTTTGTCCTGAATGACTGATGGATCAACGCACAGCCTAAACCGCTGATCGTAGAGACCTGAAACTTGGAGGGTGTGTTCTTTGCATGACGTAGGCACTCGATAAGAAAGGATTTTCCGAAATTGTACCCTTAAGGTGGTGAAAGGGGGGCGGGGAGTGTGTATGAAAGTGTGCCATTTTCTAGAGGGCGAAACCGCGGGGTACCGAGGGTAATCCGAGGGGAGTGGGTTCACGTCGGTCGTGCAATGGAACCGGCAACCATATGATCGCAAGTCCAACGCCCAAGCCTCGGCTCCTTCAAAATTCAAAACTCTTGTTGTCTTAGGTAGCAGGGAAGTAAACAGATACCCTTACATAGAAGGGGAGAAAAGATGTATTTATCTTACGTAAGAGGAGAGATAACGTGCATATACTTTTTCAAGTAAAAAGTCATCCACATTTAACCACACAAGATAGGAATTTACGGAATGTCAATTTAATATTTATTTCAACATTTTGGTGTCTAAAGCCAATATACAGGGGATAGACCTGTGTATACAAAGCTCACGGAGGTTGAACTTTATGACTGCATGCATTAGGCTGAATATTTCAAGATACACGGTAACACATAAATACACAGCACTGCACACATACAAAAAAACACATGTTAAAAAAACTCTGTCAAATCCGAAAGAGGCATATAGTATATAGTATTCCAATCTTCATGTAAGTAAACATATTCAAGTTGCTATTTTTTTAAAAAAAAAACGTTGCCCCACTAGGATTTTCTCCTGTATCGTGGGTGCGTTTACAAACACAAATTCTCACAAACACAAACACCCAGACCCGGAACAACTACCTGTAACTACTGTAGATCATACAAATATTTGCTCCATGTTGGGATCGACCCCACAAAACGTAGCGCGGAAGCCGCTACGCTGAACGTGTCGTCAGAAGCTATCTTTTTGTGTATTTTTTTTGCATTTTCCATGCTAAGATTATAAAGTTAATTTAGTGAAGGAAACGTTGACATCGCCTTAAAGACGTAAATTCAAAATGTGTCTTACGTTGTCGCTGCTACCGTAAGTATTGCCATTTCATTTTCTCGTTTATAATTTATATTTTCTGGGTTTCTTTTAAAGCGAAAAATATTATATAAATAGGACCTGATGTCGATACCTTCCAGGGTCGGACAGGGTTTTCTTAACACACTGTATACAGCTATGAGGCCATACCATTGGGCGTTTTCCTGCGAACAACAGCGGGAGGTTGCGGCCGACTGGCAGCGACTGGGAGTGACAGATCGAGGAAGTACTCCGCTCGGTCGGACTGGTGCAGGCACTCCTGACATTCCAGCGTGGACACTAGGAACCCACGGAATACCTAAAAAAAACATATCATAACACTAAGAATTCATTAAAAAACTGCCTCATTAGCCTAGTGGTCCTGAGCGCGGAATCCTGGAATCGATTCGCAGGTCGAGCAAAGTGTTATTGGGTGTTTCTATGAAATTCTCAGCAGCTTGAAGTTTGGAATTTAGAATGTGAGCGGTATATGTGCAGTATGTTTCTACGTAATAGGCGGCAAACCGTTTTACCGTTAACTGAACCCAAATCCAAACTCCTTTGTTAAATTGCTACTGAGAATGAAAAACACACAAATACTGCTGGACGTTGGAATCGTACTGAGGTTCAGCAGCCGCCCTCCTAAGGGGCACTCGTTACATACTGGAATCCTACTAATATTATAAACGTGAAAGTTTTTGAGGATGTATGAAAGTTTGTTACTTAATCACGTCAGAATGGCTGAACGGATCTGTATAAAATTTGGTACAGCAATGGATTATAGTTTGGAGTAGCACATAGGCTTACTATTTAGCCAGGTTGGATCCAATTCTAAAATCCAAGAAGACGAAATCGTGAGCAAAAGCTAGTTTATAAAAAGTCGGATCGATTTAAACCTTAATTACCTGTTCAGGTCTCAGCATAGTATCAGAGGCTTGTTGTCCGTAGAACTTGACCTTCTGCTTGACCTCGCCGTCGACCTTCGCGGGGTCGACCTTGGAATTCATGCCGAGGCTGGCTAGTATCACCGACTGATAGCGTCTGAGGTCTTCTGACCTGGAAACAGTATGCCATTGTTGGTGTATACAACTTGAGAACTATTGTACTAATTATTTGTGATAATGTGTGAAGAAACCCTTTGATCAATATTTGTTTTGTCTTAGATACATGCACACCATCACGCCTGTATTCTCTGAAGGATTCGGCAGAGATGTACTGATATACGCGCACAATTCGCTGGTATGTTTAGGTTGGAGAATTTCAAAGAAAAACCGCATAACATTGCTCGATCTTGGAACCCTTTCTGAATACTATAAGAAAAACGTTATTATCTTCTATACTTAATATTATAAAGAGGTAAAGTTTGTGAGGTTGAAGGGGGTAATCTCTCGATCTACTGAACCGGTTTTGGAAATAATTTTTGTGTTGGATAGTCCTTTTATCGAGGAAAGTTATAGGCTATATAACATCACGCTACGCCTCTTAGGAACGGAGCAGCGCGGATGACACCGCAAGCGGGTCGCTAGTATTATATAAATAAAATAACATATATAGAAAATGTCCCTAGATACACTGTGTCTCATCACAGGTACGTTTCACTACATAGTATAAAACAAAGTCGCTGTCGCTGTCTGTCCATCCTTATGTATGCTTAAATCTTTAAAACTGCGCAACGGATTTTGAAGCGGTTTTTTTTAATAGATAGAGTGATTCAAGAGGAAGATTTTAAGCTATTTAACATTACGCTACGACTCTTAGGAATGGGGCAACGCGGGTGAAACCGCGGGCGGTCCGCTAGTAATCAATAAATTGGTGTATTTGTTCGAGTGTGTGTGTATGTATGTATAATTCCTTTATGAAATAAAACTATGACTTATAGAAATGCCTATGGCCGTGAATGAAAGAAACATTTATTCAGCTGAAGTGAGACATGTACCTAACTACATTATAAATTCATTAAATATATATTAAAACAAAAGAAAGACAGAAGAATAGTACAGTGCCTCACGGTTGAGCTGAAAGGGTCTGACGCAGCTAATGGTATCATCTATATCATATGGACATACCTGACAGCTTCCAGCAAATGCCTGAGCAGTTCATGAGCGTCGTGCTGGTCACCGCCACCGAACTGCGGCAGTTTATTCACCAGCGCCGACAGCAGCTTCCTTGGAGTGTATACTCCGCCTTCTCCTAGAAATATGATAAGATTTGGTAATTATAATATAATGGATAGGATGTAAGTAAAATAGTAAGTAAGTAAGTACGTGAAATTTCTCGCAAGATTCTTCTTCATAAGATTTTTTTTGGAACCAAGTTACTAGAGTCATAATGTTTCATAAATACTTGTAAGAGCTTATCTTTACCTATAATAAAATTGTAACAGGCTGATGTCTACCACATTATAGATATTAAAGAAAAACTAGTAACTAATATAAACATTATTAGAGCAACAGAAGCCAAAATAAAAAATAAAACATTTTTTGTCAGTCTGTCTGTATGTTTGTAGGCGCATTACGTAAAAAATACTGCAAGGAATTGAATGCAGTTTTCATCGATGTATTGCTAGAGGTCCACCTTAAAACCTGGTGCATGTTTCATCTTGATACGCCGCCTAGAATCGGACTTATAGTATGTTAATCTTTTTGAGACGTGAGTGAAACTGCGGGCAACAGCAACTAGTTTGAAATAAAAACATTTTTAACTTGAATTACCATCCCCATATAAACTCGTACATAGAGAACAATTTGCCAAACTTTTTAATCATATAAACCTTCATGGCTATACTTAGTTACAACATTTGTTGAACGCAAGGGCACAATTACGTACGGAGAATAATTATGAGTATTTATATGCAATCAGTAAGGAAAACGTGTAGCTCAGGGTTACGCTACATCAACAGTTTTGGAACAAGAATCGGTGTAGTTTTATAATGAAGAATGATTGATTACATTTTTTTTTTTAAAGCTTACTAGCAATGTGGATCGCACATTACTAGTATTCTTGTTAACCCCTCGTGCTAAGCTAAATGCTTGTATTACGAGTGGGTTCACGTCGGTAGTACAATGGGTGGGTTTCGAACCGGCAACCACATGATCGCAAGCCCGACGCCCTAGCCATTAGGCTACCGCCGCTTCGTTATGGGATGGGAGGGCAAACGAGCAGACGGATCGCCTTATGGTAAGCGATTACCACCGGCCATGGAAACCCGCAACACCAGAGGAGTCACGAGTGCGTTGCCGACCTTTTAAAAGGGGATTGGGCCTCCGGTAACCTCACTCACTCGGCGAAACACAACGTAAGCGTTGTTTAACGCCGGTTTTCTGTGAGGCCGTGGTATCAGTCCTGTCGAGCCGGCCCATTCGTGCCGAAGCGCTCCATCGTAGAGCGCAGTATCGCTTAAGATCAGGCAAACTGGCAGTCAAGCGTAAGCCTATCACGAATAAAAAAAAAAGAAAGCATGGCTCTCGCACGTAAAAATTATACAATTATATATTTTTTTTTAAAAGAAGATGTAGTGACATAGATTGAAAAAGGTATGTTAAGATGGTTTGGGCATGTAGAGAGGATGGATGAACTATCCATGGAGTATGGATGGAAAAATTGGAAGGGGCCGACCTCGGTGAACGTAATACAACTTGTGGACATTCTCAAAAAAGTCAGGTTAAGAGCACCCTAAACCGACAAACATGCTTGAGGAGGTTAATGAACGTAGATGAAGCGACAGTGGTGTGCCAGGATCGCAGCAAGTGGAAATCTATAATCTGCCTACCCCAATGGGATATAGGCATGAAAATATGTTATAATTTTGGGTTAGTTGTGGGTTGGCTGATAAGGAATGTTAAATGCATTTGATATAAAATGTAAGTATGCCAAAAATTCTAACATGAGACAACTCCAAAAGTTTCGAAACATCATATCACAGCATACCATCACGCCTGTATTCTCCGAAAGGTTAGACAGAGGAGGCATATGTATATCCACAGTTCGCTAGTATGTTTAGGTCCCGTGTAGTAGGGGGCACAAATCCAAACTTGCTGCTACTGAGAATTAGAAGTGAAAAACCCAATAATACCTGGGAATCAAATACAGGACCTCTAACGTAGCAGTCGCATACGATCACTAGACTAAATAGGCAGTATAAAGTAAGTATGATAAGTCTAAGTTATACTTTACGTGTTAGTGGCACTTAAAATACAATGTCTTAGGGAAAAGTCCCATTACATTGAGTAACAGCAGTATTTATTTGAAACAAGCGGACCCGACAGACTTCGTCCTGTCAAAAAGATTGACTCTTTGACGTTAGGAACACACCTACATTGCTTAGACAACAATGAGTGCTTGTAATTTAATATGAACTTTATGCAATAGCAATAAAGCTCAAATTGACTCTACGTTTTAGTTAGAAATCGTTTGTATGGGAAAAAGAAAAGGGCTGTTTTTAGGGTTCTTCCGGCAATTATTCCAATTTTTCTCGCCGTAAAAACCATCCTTGAACTTCAACGAACATTTTTAAAAAAGAATTGGCCAAATTGGTCCAGAGGTTGTTGAGTTATGCGCTTACCAACTCATTTAGCGATCCATTTTTATATTATAGAAGATGTACATATTAATGCGCAATGTACCAGTGCCTTTTGGCCATGAGTTATTTACATAGTATACATAATGCTTATGTCAAATGCTGTACTACTACTGAAACTGGTGACAATTTGTATGTACTAGAGATGTTACGGATCTTTGACTTTTAATTTCGAAAGGTCGGAACTTCCGATTGATGTTAGTGAGGTTATACCGAAGGTCGAACTCACTACACGCACGACACGTCGCATGCGTCTGAGTTGTCCGTTAGTCGTAAATTGTACACAAACTCGGTGTAAAGACAATATGGTATTACACTCATTTTTGAAAAGTGCCTCAGTTAGATTCTATACTGCTAATCAACCACAAAATACAACATTTTTATTAAGCTCCATAAAAATGCATTTAAAATTTACATTTTTAAATTTCGCGCTTAATTTGACGAAATCGCTGGACTCAGTGGACGCCATATTGCTCTGTGGTTATGACGTTGCTTGGCTGTGTAAACAATAAAAATTCAAAGCCTGATCAGTTTACAGTTTTTAGTTTAGTATCACAGCCGTATGACGTAATAACATGGCGGCTACTATTTCATGGCATTTTAAAAACAGATTAAAAAAACTGAAACCTTTGAATTAAATTTTAAAATGTATTTTGTTATTTTATGAACTAGAATAGCTGATAGAACTATCTCAATAATATTTTTTTTCTTATATAGAATAAAATATAGGGTATTTTTAGTGTGCCTAAATGTTTCGGCAGAGGTTTACTGCTGTAGGGTGTACAGCTCAGCAGGAATATAGGCGGTCCGCCGGAATTTTTATATGCCTAAATGGCATGGGCATGGCATAGGGGCGAGCCTTTTGCCAAATATAAATTCAACATAACTGCTACTGAAGATTTCGTACAAAAACCCAATCACTTCACTCAAGCCAACTCAAACCTATGACTTCTTACTCAGCAGTTGTATTTACGACCAATGAGGCAGGCCATATCAAAGATTATTTCTATAATTGGTAAAAGGTTGTTTATCCAACTCAAAAGATAAAATTTTATCTTTTGCTATCAGAATATTACGATTATGGAATTGTTGAATAAGTTTTTTTTATCAAGTAGCATAATGTGTTAATGTCGTAATAGATATGATATCTTAGTAATTCAGCATATCACCGTGAATGTCACTGCATTAATCTTCGCTGGTATAACGAAAGATACTAATAAAAACTATCAATACCGGTACAGATATCAGCTTTCAAGCGCACAAACTGCATGGTTTACCGAGTTACTACGTAGTCTATGGCGTCCATAGATAAAGCCGACAACTAAAGTCAATTAGTTTTAGTCTACTGTAAAATCGTACATGCGTAATAATAAAATTATTCCGTGTCTCCATAATATTATTATCCTTACTTCCTTACTTAATATTATAAATGTGAAAGTTTGAGTGAAAGGTCGGACCTAATTCTCAAGTCCGCGCAGACAAAGTTGCGGGCAGAAGCTAGTACATAATATAATTATTATCATAACATAACATACCATCACGCCTGTATTCCCCGAAGGGTTAGGCAGAGGCGTACTAATGTACACCCACAGTTCGCCGGTATGTTTAGGTCCCATGTAATAGGGGGCGAGCCTATTGCCATTAACCGGGCACAAATCCAGACTCCGAGCTGCTACTGAGAATTTTATAGAAACACCCAATAACACTTTGCTTGACTTGGGGATCGAACCCAGGACCTCTAGTGTAGCAGTCGCGCTTGGGACCACTAGACTAATGAGGCAGACAGGCAGATAATTATTATCAATATCAATAACTCTAAGATAAAGAAAGGTGATCCTGATTATTGAAGTTTATAGTGGTACATGTTATTTTTAATGTTTATGTTGACAAAAAACTCGGTCCTGTGTATGGATGGGTTTATTTCCGATTTTGCATGCTATACCTCGACATAATCCCAAGTGTAGTCCTGTATCCTCTTAAAAATACATTCAATGACATTGCAATAAAAAAAAAATTAAGAATCAAAGCAAAAAGACTTCAATTACTTAATAGATGTTTTACCCACAACAACAAACAAAAAGAAATACTTTGCCAACTATTTCTTAATCTCAGTCTTAAATTTTAGACTAAAGATGTTCTAAAATATTTTTAAAACATGTCCAGACTGTAGGACAAGATGGTGGATGCATAAAATTAGGTCACTTTCTAAATATAGGTAACCTATGAAGTGGGTTTGCTCCATTTATACTAGGAGACATGTTGTCACTATGTAGACTTGGCTTTATATACTTGTACGGATTAGGTACATAGGATGATAAATAAATAATAATTATATGAAGGACAAGAAAGATGCCTAGATAATATATACATATATGGTCTCTGATAAATAATGTTTTTTTTTATTGTAATCAAATGACAAAGAAGCATTACAGGCCACCACTTGCCAGCAGAATTCTGCTCCTGCTTAGTGGCAGAATATTTGGGAATGCTGGAATGCTGGCTATTTAGGAATTTCATAGAAATCACCAGGAGAATGAAATGATAATATTATGTTACTAGGTTAAAGTAATCAGGACAGATGCCTAGGTTACATGTTATATAAATTGCATTTGTGCTAAGTCCAGCTGCAGACTTAATGAGTAAAATTAATTCACTATGTCAATTAGCACAATCATATTGATCTAAAATAAATAAATTAATATTTCTTTTACATTTAATGATAATGAAACAATAAAGCCTTTGTTTATAACAAAGTACTAGTGACACATGATGACTAAGATTTATTAAAAACAAAAAGACTAAATAAAGGGCTTGTAGCAGTGTTAGGGGAATTTATTGCTGCGCAAAGCCAGTATTTAATTGTTTTTTGTCTGATATAATTGTTCCAAGTTTGGATATTTGTAAAAGCACATATAATCCATACTAATATTATAAATGTCAGAGTAACTCTGTGTATTGTATTTTGAATATTTTCACGTTAAAAACCGCTAAACCAAATTTTTATAAATTTTGGTATACGGATAGATTGGACCTTGGAGAAGGACATAGGATACCTTTTGTCTCAAAACATCCTTTGGGTTCTGAGTGAAACCACAGGCAAGAGCTAGTTATTTATAAAAGAGAAATTTCTACTTTTTTTTTTTTTTTTTTAATTTGAATTATTAAAAAACACCTTAAAACCAATATTAATAACCAACTGCTTCTATAAAATAATATGTGAGCAATCATGCCTATATTTGAATGAGATCATTATAAACACCTGGCAATGATTGTAACCATTTGATCACTCACAGCTTCCCATAAGGGTAGGCAGCAACAACAGAATGCCACTTGCTATGATTCTGATCTTGTTTTAATATCAACATTGTAAGCTTAGATAGTATATTTCACTGAAGAATTGAGTTACATTTTGTTTGGTTCTTATGTGTGAATAAATTTCATAATTTTTGCAAATGTTTAATGAAAAATATTTTTGTGCAAAAATTAGTTTACTGATCTACAGTAGAAGGTCATTAACCCTGCATAATCAAATAAATTAAAAGTTTACTGACATGATACTTTTTTGGTTATCCAAATTGTATTTTTTTAACACAGTCTTGAATACATTTGATCCATGTCCAGTGGAAAGGAATAATAGGTTTTAAGACCAACTCAGAATTTAAGTAAACACCCTTTCAGGCTTTGGTGTTTACAGTACAAAATTTTGGAGCTGGTCTTACTTTGTGAGTTAAATGGATTAAGCAATATTGTTCAAAATATTAAGCTAACAGCACATGCGATGTTAGGGTTTCTTTCAGTGAATTTTTCACGGCCTGGGTTACATTAAGTTTTTATATGGATCCCTAATTGTTCTTTAAGTAAAATATAGCTAATATTCATCATGGATAATGTATCATTCTAATGGTGGAAGAATTATTCAGATTGGTCCAGTCATTTTGGAGCCTTTTCAATACAAACAAACAAATCTTGACTCTTTATAATTTTGTAAGTGTAGATGTAGATTAATATTATAACAAGAAAGGACCTGTGCTGTGTTGTGTGTGTTCAAATTTTTTATGATCTACAAGTAGTTGTTCCAGGTCTGGGCGTTTGTGTATGTGATAATTTGTGTTTGTAAACGCACCCACGATACAGGAGAAAATCCTAGTGTGGGGCAACGTTTTTTTTAAAGAACTATTTTTATACTGGTTTCTGACACTTACGCGAATATTAGACATTGAAATAAAACTACTTTTTACGGATTTTATCGCGTTGTATTAATATTATTTGATTCCCGACATTTCGGATCCTTTACAACATCCATGGTCATGGGTAGACTAAGTTGTTGGACGTCTTAATGTTACAATTACTAACAGCTCAAATAATATCAATACAACGCGATAAAATCCTTAAAAAGTAGTTTTATTTCAACTATTTTTATCTCATTCTTATCCATATGTAATGTTTACTAACCAAATGTTTGTACATAATTTACAGTAGCACTATATAAATTATGTGATCAAATGTCAATATATAGTCGCGGTACTTAGTTTATTATTATTATCATAATTTATTGTAAATATTGATAGGGCAACTTGATGGCACTGTAGTCAAGTTATGGCATGTTACATCCCAGGTTGAATCCTAATGCCAAACAAATATGTTGAGAACCACACAGATAATTGTTTGTAAATGCACCTTTGATACAGGAAAATATCCTAGCAAGAGGTAAATTTAAAAAAATGATTGGTGTTCGTAATATTTTCAGTTCCTACCCTTAATAGGTTTATGTTCATTACAGTCTCTCTCTTATGGAGGAAAATGGAGCCACAAAAACTGGAATATTAAACTAAGTCTTGGTTTAAAGCTACAATTAACCTTTTACTAAAAAAAATCTATAAGCTGTGCATATTAATAGTATTACACTATTTTGTCTTGTTTAATTAAAGTACTAAGTAAAATTTACATAAAAAACAAAACCGCTATTACAATGTTATATCTATTTCATATTTTATGCTTATAATGCTAAGCATTAATGCATTGTACTAGTATGTCAAGGTTTTTCATCTGTAATTAAGTACATACCTGCTTGTAATTCACTCAAAGTTTCAGCTAAAGTGCGGGTCAGAGTGCCCCACTCAGCTAACTGTCCCGTAATTGGAGGCAGTTCCATCTCCTTTCCATCATCACCATCAGGTTTCAGCTTCAACTTCCCACCAGGCAGGGTAAACCTTTCCCCAGGATTGGCCATCTCTTGGAGAACTTGCAGCAAATATGGTGTCTGCACCAAACACTGCATAACTGAGTTGAAGAAGCAAGTATTTCCTAAATTTGTAAGCCCTCTAACCCTTGGTAAATTAAACATTGCTTTGTCCTTCCCTTTAGATAATGGGTCAATTTTTATAATAGTTTCTACTGTTGGTAAATCAGTTTTAGAGTCCTGATTGAAGGGCAGTTCAATTGGTGGGAGTGATTTGGCATTACCACCACCAACTGCTTGCTTCTTTAGATATTCTACACATTCATGGAGCTTCTTAGCACTAGAAGCGGTAACTTCATTATTACAGTTATAGCAATATATATCCCAGGTTGTTGTGTTGGCTGTGAGGGCATGACAGTCAGAGCGCGGGGTCTTGAAGTGGTTCAGGGCGTGCTTGTTGCGTGTCCGACCGCAGAGTTGCGTGCCGCAGCGTAAACACATCCACAAAGAAAGGTCTTCCTCATAATCGGGGTCAGAGACCTCGTTCTTCAATGACTTCTTACACTCAGAGCATTCCTTCTGGAAGCCGCTAGTTTTCAAAGCTTTCTTCAGCTGAGTGAGGTCCACGGCTTTAGCTACGTGAGGACATGCGGATTTGACGTTTTCATCGCACGACTCGGTAGATTCATCGCCGTTCTCTCCAGGGTCGCTTTGTCTCTTTTTCTTAACCATTGTCACGTCTCAATGTAACCGCCTGTAATACGTAACAAGATACATGTGGTAAGAATAACCGCACTAACACAAAAAGAATAAAATGTCAAATCTGTGTCGATAGCCATTGCACGCGTGACAACGCACATTCATCGCGTATGGCCCTCAGGAAATGTACAAACATGCAAATGGACTGTAAATAATATTATCACCTACTTACAGTTACATGCGACGGCGAAAAACTATGTTTAGAACGAAGAGAATAATAAAAAGATTTGGTTTTCCAAAATTTTGTCAGAAAATCGCACTACAGTCAACCATCTTTTTTAACGATGTTACCAATTTAACAAAAAAAATAAGAAGAGCCCCCTTTCTACGAACTGTCAGTGACTCATCGTGTTAAAATTAATAAAATCGACTAAATCGTTTATATTGATACTATTAATGTCAACAAGCTCAACGAGTTAGTATTAGTAACTCTATTACCCTGTAATGTCGCCATCTAGTGATGAGTAGTAAAACTAAAATTCTGAAACGTCAACATGATCGTCGTGATGGAATCTGCTAATCAAATTGTGAATTTTCATTGATTTTTGTTAAATTTACGTCGGAATTTACAAATATTGAAATAAAATTTTGTATTTCATAGTGGGACACTGTGCGCCATGTGATATAAATATGCAGTTTGTTGCTATTTGCTCAAATAATTATCGTAGAAGAAGTTGTTGTTGGTGAAAAGTTTTAGTGAATAAAAATTAGTAAAATGTCGCTACCTGGGAATGGAATTTTCGTGGTGCAGGGCGAGATGGCCATGCTGGTCACCGCCATGCGCCGTAGTACGCGCTGGGGCTCACATTCATTCCCAAACGAAGAGTATGATGTACTGATGCGCACCTTCCAAGATCTCAAGACAATCTTGAACCAGGTGGATGATTTGCGACTTTTGGACCCTGCCACATACCTAAGCCCTTTCTTAGAAGTAATAAGAAGCAAGGAGACCACTGGTCCTGTCACTAGTCTTGCTCTTTCTGCCATACACAAGTTTTTATCTTATGGACTAATTGGTAAGTGTTATCATTATTAGTAATGCTTTAGACTAACACCGAGAAAACTCTGACAGAGCCTTCTTACACCTTCCAGTGATTGTTATCAGCTAACACTATTTGAGAACAAACTACCTACATAGGAAATCCTGAAATATGGATGAGTTTCAACTTATAATTATTAGTTACTTTTAAAATTAAGTATGTGTATATGAGAAGATGTATGAGTGTGGAAATAGCAAAAGTCTGTGAGAATCATAGTAACAGGCAGTCTGTAGTTTCTGCCTAACACTATGGGAGAGGTGTGAGTATATGTATGTAAAGTTAAGTAAATAATTCATTAAAGTTAATATTATAAAACACAATTTAAACTTTTGTATGGGTACAATAGCTTATTAACCCTTTGACTGTTACATCAAAACAGAAGAAGCATGCCCTCAGCGCCAAGCTTCCGAATTTACTGTTACTTTAATGTTGCCTCTTTATAATATTAGTATAAATAATAGTACTGCCTCATTAGTCTAGTGGTCCCAAGCGCGACTGCTACGCTAGAGGTCCTGGGTTCGATCCCCAGGTCGAGCAAAGTGTTATTGGGTTTTTCTATGAAATTCTCAGTAGCAGCTCGGAGTCTGGATTTGTGCCCGGTTAATGGCAATAGGCTCGCCCCCTATTACATGGGACCTAAACATCCGGCGAACTGTGGGTGTACATTAGTACGCCTCTGCCTAACCTTTCGGGGAATACAGGAGTGATGGTATGTTATGTTATAATAGTAATGAAATCATTATAATTGGTAATATGGAAGGTAATCAATTATTAAAAATAGTTAGTTTTACTACTTCTAAGGAACTAGGGAAGTCTCAAAAAACTGGTGCAATGTAACAATCATTTTTTCATTATAGCAGTTATAGCATTATAACTGCTATACTAGAGATCCCGGGTTTGATTCTCAGGTCGAACTTTATGTTATTGGGTTTTTCTATGACATTCACAGTAGCAGAAGTGTAAATTAATGATCAATTAATCAAGCAATTACTCTTAAAAAATTTAGAAAATTAAATTTTGTTAATTTTTTTATTAGACTGGCAACATTCACCTACTTATTATTATTCATTTTAGTTTGTGTGCCAATTTTTTACTGTTTTTTTATACCACTGAGGTGTGTAATAAAAAAAAAGAAAAAAGGGGGGTATGTATGGATATGTTGAGTGTTTAACAAGACATAGGATTAAGAATACTATGAGTGGGCTCCAAAATTAAATAATAATACAATACAAAAAGAAACTCGGGCGCCAGGAGCTCACCACTACAAAATATGCTACCGGAAAAGCTAACCATCGGTTGATCCTGAACTTTTAATCTGCCGGTGGGAGGATTTCAATAAAAGACACTACACTCTTTTGCCTGTCTTTTATTACCCGTAGGTTGCACAATAATTTAGAATTACAAGATATCTAATAGGTACTAAACTACATGCATCACATGGTATAAATATTTTTTGTGTCTGGTCATTATTGCATCAGTATGAATTAATAATTTAAAACTACATACCGTTTCTGCGAACTAAATGGAAATTAATAAAATTTAAATACTAATTGGAGCTGCTGTCATCTCGGCAAGGCGTGAAGCGGCACGTTCCAGTTATAAAGTTATCGGTTGTATGAAAAACCGGTAGGAAATAATGAATTTAAATCCCATATAAAATTGTATAAAAATAAGGGAAAAATAAAGTATAAAAAAAAAACGCCGAGGCGTTTTTCCAACAATCAAGACCGGGGATTCATCACCACAAGGCGTGAATTCGGTTAAATTAAGCCGATAAAATATGGGTCCAAAACAAAGGAATTATGCCATAAGGCTTTAACAAACAAAATACTGTTACATTATAATGAAGCCTGCACCAAATGAGGCCGGATTAAAAATATTTAATTTTAAGTTTTAAAAAAACGTTCAGGCCATGGCTGGAGAAGGTCGTAGAGTGAATCTGTCAAATCGTGACGGATGACAGATGACTTTTTTTTAACTTAATAAATCATGCCAACCTGGGTACCTGCGAAATAATCTACCACAGACTAAAACAATTCAATGAATTACGAAGGTTTTTATTAAAATGAACTATTACCATGTAACGAACTAAAAAGACACGTTACATTACATCCCTCCCCGAAAAAATAAAAGAAAGGAACTTTCTTTTATGCACTAAGGCAATGAAAAGATAAAACAAAAGAGAAAAACAAATATTCTCAAAATGAAAAAAAAATGAAACAAATTTCAAAATAATATAATAGTACCGAAATACTAATAACCATCACCAACTAACTCAAAATATTGGAATAAGACTGCAAGGAAAAAAATCCGCCAAGTCCAAGAATATTCCAAAAGGAAGGAAATAAATTTCAGAAATTGAAATATAAAAGCAAAACTCCCAAAAATCTAACACCTTACAGATCAGTTAGGCACCATCGCCACTGACTAACATCATTTACCACTAAATTCAGTTAGGCACTATCACCGCTGAATAGCTAACATAACTTTGAGTTCAGTTAGGCACCATCCCCACTGACTAACTATAACATCTACCTCTGTGAGTTCAGTTAGGCACCATCGCCACTGACTAACATTACCTACAACTGTGAGTTCAGTTAGGCACCATCGCCACTGACTAACTATAACATCTACCTCTGTGAGTTCAGTTAGGCACCATCGCCACTGACTAACAACTTCCTACAATACAAAACCGGTACACATCTTGTATACGATACAAGACATGAAACATTCACATCAACAACATTTGTGACGTGAACAATCCACCAGAAAAGAAAAAAATGAATGAATGTATGTTGTGATTGGCTCAACCCCACCAAACTTCCAAGCACAAGCATTTTCAAAATAGGCAGCCACAGCGAAGTAACTGTAAAAATATTCATATTGTGATCGGCACAACACCACCGAACTTCCGAACACAATAGAAAAAGGAAAACCAACAAATACTTGCATATTGTGATCGGCACAACACCACCGAACTTCCGAGCACAACATCAAAAGTAAGAACAAAAAATATGCATATTGTGATCGGCACAACATCACCGAACTCCCGAGCACAATAGCAAAAAAAGGAATCGAGGAGAAATAAAATCCAAGACCCGTAAAAAATATCAGGAATTCTACAACAAAGGCGGTAGAATATCTCTAAGCAAAACATAAAGTCATATGAAAATATGATAATATGAGGACGTCTCCTCAGAGGTTAAGTCCGAGTTGAAATTGCAATTCAAAAGTCATATCCGAGAAAATTATGAATATATTTAACTAATCTACAATGTAGAATTAAAATAAAATATGTTAATTAAAAATCGATACTTATTTAATTAAGTAAAATAGTAAGATTTTATTTTAACTTAAAAAATAGAAAGATTATTAAATCTTAATTACAAAATACCTATTAAGATTTTAATCTGAAAAAGACTAAAATAATATAATTTCCAGTAAGAGAAATAAAAATATAAGAAGATAATATGTATAAGACAATATCATCTATCTTATTAAATAAACAAAAACAATATAAGATCTTTTGATGTAGAAAATATAAATATTGCGTGGGTGGATGAAGCTAATTGAAATATTAACCAAAATGACCTAAGTTGAACTTTAGAAACAGTTCAGACTTGAAATCAATAAATTGATATGAAGTTACCTAGCATACCATCATCACTCAGAAGGCTTATAACCTTTCATTCATTATTCATTCATCACACAAACAAAAGCCTGCTTCGACAATGTTATCAAAGTCAAGACTAAAGCTAAAAACCGAAAAGTAATTAAAATTTAATTATATCTTTAACATGATAACGACCTACAGAACCTTTATTCAAATCTTTCAATACATAAACATTATTGGAAACTTTTTCTATAATTTCACATTTAACAAACTTAGGAGCAAGTTTTGCCGAAAAATAAGCAGGAGCATGAGATTGAACGAAACTTCTCCTCCACACTACATCACCCACATCAAAAGAAATGACCCTACGACCCTTGTTATAATAAGTGGCATTACGCTTATAAGCTTTTAATAAATAAGCCTGAACTTTCACGTAAATATCACTAAGTGAATTAAGAGAAGTAGCAAATATATTCCTATCACCAACTTCAAGTTCATTTAAGTTGTCAATAGAATCACTAAAATGATGTAAAGAAGCATCAAAAATAAGTTCTCTACCAAACATAAGAAAATTAGGTGTAAAATCTGTAGCAAGATTTACACTATTATTTAAAGCTAATTGAACATGAGGTAAAAATTTAGACCAAGTTCTATGATCATCTTTTACAAAACAAGAAATGCAAGTTTCGACCGTTTTATTATAACGTTCTACAGGATTATTTTGAGGCGTGTATAAAGTATTATAAAATATTTTAGTAATATTAAAACTTTTTAAAAAGTCTACAAAATGTTTTGAGGTAAATTGAGTTCCATTATCACAAACTATTATTTTAGGACAACCAAACTTAAGAAATATTTCCTTTTCAAAAAGTTTACAAATTATTTTAGTAGTAGCATTAATCATGGGAAATAACCAGCAATATTTTGTAAAAACATCAACTACTGAGAGTATATATTTATGACCAGAATAAGTTTTAGGTAAAATTCCTATAATATCTACAGAAAGCATAAGCATAGGGCGATCAACTTTTTTAGGATTTATCATTATACCAAAAGGAGGGGAATTAGTATGTTTATAAGCTTTACAAATATCACAAGATAGAATATGTCTTTGAACATCATTAAACATTCCTTTCCAAAAATAATGTTGTTTTAATTTCTTCAAAGTTTTATGAATACCTAAGTGACCAGAATTAATATCATCATGATTTGACTTTATAGTGTCTAAAATATGTTCTTTAGGAATAACAATTTTCCAGTTAAGACGACTATTAGGATCAAATTTATTTTTACAAAATTTATATAAAGTGTTATTTTCAACTCTAAAGTTTTTAAATTTACAAGGAGATTTCTGACAACTAACAAATATTTTTCTATACCAAGGATCATGAATATCATCATCAGGTAAAACTAAATTATTCTGTGATACAATTTCGGAAACTTCAATTCGAGATAATGCATCAGGAACCAAATGTAAAGAACCTTTTTTATGAACAATATCAAAAGTAAATTGAGAAATTCTAGCGGCCCAACGTGCTAAGCGTCCACTAGGATTACTAAGACCCAAAAGCCATTTTAAGCTAGCGTGATCAGTGATAACAGTAAACTTCATTCCTTCAATATAAGGTCTAAAATGTTCTATAGAATCTAAAATTGCTAATAATTCACGTTCTGTGGTACTATAATTACGCTCACATTTATTAAGAGATCTAGAATAAAATGCAATAGGATGTTGTTCATTATTTTCATCCTCTTGACTTAACACACTACCAATGCCGACAGAACTGGCATCACAATGTAAAAAGAAAGGTTTTTCAAAATTAGGGCATTGCAAAACAGGAGCAGTTACTAAAGTTTCTTTTAAATTTTGAAACGCATTTTCAGCTTCATCATTCCAAACAAGAGATTTCTTTGAATTTTTACTTCCAGCTGTTAATTTAGTTAACGGGGAAGCAATATCAGCAAACTTACAAATGAATCTACGATAATAAGAGCATAAACCAAGAAAACTTCTAAGATTTTTAACAGTTTCTGGGCGAGGAAATTTTTTAATAATTTCTAATTTAGAAGGATCAGTATGCAAACCATCACTGTCTACAATATAACCAAGATATCTAAGTCTGTCTTTACAAAAATTACACTTTTTTAAATTTACAGTTAATCCAGCTTCCTTTAAGATATTATAAATTTTATGTAAATATTCAATATGCAAATTAAAGTCTGAATTTACACAAATAAGGTCATCCAAATAACAAAACACTGCATTATCAAATTCAGGGCCAAACAGTTTATCTACAAGTCTCTGCAACTCAGCTGGTGCATTTGTGAGACCAAATGGCATACGAACAAATTCGTAAAGTCCTTTACCAGGTACAACAAAAGCAGTTTTCTCTCTAGAAGATTTCTCCAGAGGAATTTGCAAAAATGCTTTAGAAAGATCAATTGAACTAATATATTTAGCACCTCTAAGGTTATCTAAAATTCTAGAAGTATAAGGAAGAGGATAAGAATCTTTAATAGTTACTGAATTTAATCGTCTCGAATCTAAACAAAGTCTAGTGCTGCCATCCTTCTTTTCAACAGCTAAAACAGGAGAACACCAAGGAGATTTAGAGGGTTGTATAATGCCTTCCTTCAATAAAACTTCTACTTCATCAAAAAGTTCTTTTTGTTTAGCAGGACTCAAAGGCCAATATCTTTGTTTAAATGGTTCACTAGTAACATTAATTTTATGTTCAACAAGATGAGTAAGACCTAAGCCTTTCCTTTCATAAGAAATATTTTCAAAAAGGGCAATAGTTTCTTTTAATTTACGATTCTCAGAAGGAGAAAGTTCGCTCGCAGAAGTAACTGTACAAACTTGAGTTTCATTACATCGAACAAAGGTAATATTTTTCCATAAGTCTTTAGCTAAATCAAACTTTAACCAAAAATCAAAACCTAAAATGATTTGTGACTGAAAGTTAGGTATAATTAAGAATGTAATATTTTTCGTTAATTTATCACAAGTAATTGGTAATTCCATTGTTCCAATAACTCGTTGTGAAGAACCATCAGCTGTAAAAGCAGAACCAGAATCAGGTTTAATTTTATAACCTAAAAGTAAAAATTGTTTATGAATATTTGAACCTAGAATACTACTATTAGAACCACTATCTAATAATCCTGAAAATTTAATGTTATTAACTGAAAATTCTAAATAAGGTCTAGTATCATTATGTTTAACAAACAAGATAGGTGCTGACCTATACATGTTAAAAAATCTTTTTAAATAATCTAACCAATCTTTAAATTCTTTATTACGAGAAACATCATCAGGTTTGTGACTACAAGTAAATTTTTTCGACATCGGGACACTTGAAATTTTATCAAAAACTGGTGCTCGATGTGGCCTAATCAGTTTTTTGACTCATTAGAGTTTACATTATCCAAATTACAAACATCACAATTCTTGGAAGTAACTCCAACCTTTTGACATTTAAAACAAACTACACCCGGTATAGCAGGGCAATTTTTAAAATGATGTCCAGATTTTTTACACTTTAAACAAATAAAACTACTTGAAACTGCATTGGATTTCACAAATGGTCTATCAGATTTAATGGAATCTTTAAGAGGTTTTCTATTAACAACAACTTCAAGTTCTTTGGAAAGATCAAGAAATTGTTCAACTGAATCAATATTTCTATGAAAAATAAAAGGTGTATATAAAGGTAACATGTTATGTTTAATAATATTAACTAAAACTGCATCAAATAATGGAGAAGAAAGACGACTAGCCATGTCCATAATCTCAGTAATAAAATCTGGAAGAGATTCAGAAAGTTTTTGTTTCCTAGTGCGAAGGTCATATTCCAAAAAGTAATCAAAATGAGGTTTATCAAAACGCTTTAATAATGCAAGCTTTAACTCACGCCAAGAAGCAATACGAATTCGAACTGTGCGAAACCATTTGAGAGCAATACCACTAAGCAAGTCAGAAAAAGAACCCACTAACAAAATTTCATTAAAATTCTTATACAAAAAATATTCCTCAACTTGAGTTATAAATTCACTAACACACGACTTTCCATCAAAACTAATTTTACTCTTTTTTAAATCTGGCAATTTAGTAAAAGAAGGTAATTTTTTCTTAATATGTTCATTAACAAAAGCATTCATTGAATTAAAAGAAGGTAAAGCATTTGTAGCAAAAGCAGAAGAAGAATGTGCAACTTGAACATTATGATCAAAAGGATCACACACCTCGGTCAAATTAATCATATCTTGAACCATACCAGCAGCATTAGCATTAGCAACCATGCTAGTATCAATTGAAATTTGTTTATCCTCAGACAAAGAAAGTGGTGGAAACTGAACTTCTTTATCCATGATGAATAGCAAGTAAGAATATCAAAAAGCAAAGCAAAACTAAAAAGTTTCAAAACAAGTTACAAAAACTAAAATAATTTCAAAAAAATGTTTGTGATATTTAAGTTTTAACTAAAGTTATTCAAAAGAATAATTAATTGTTTTTTTAAAATTGAAAAGATGCAATAATAACTTACAAGTTCCAACCTTAAATATTTTGAAAACAATGTTTACTTAATGTTATTAAATTATGTTATTAAAAGTTACACCTCAATAATTATGTTTATAAGATTTGTAAAATAACAAACACGGTCTACACCATACAATTATGTTGGTTTTGCTAAAGAGAAAAACAAAAACATATGCTATAATAGCAAATAGTTACAAACAAAATACAATAAAGTTCAATAGCTATATTGTTTACAAGATTATATCAAAGTTGTAAATTAAAGTTATTTACTATAAAAGTTTCAAAGTAACAAACAAAATGGTTTGTAAACAATATAATAACAAAATATTAGATGCAATAATGTACCAAAACAAGTAACAATACAAGGCAAACCTACCTCATGTCCCTGAACGCAAGCGCCAAATTGTAATAAAAAAAAAGAAAAAAGGGGGGTATGTATGGATATGTTGAGTGTTTAACAAGACATAGGATTAAGAATACTATGAGTGGGCTCCAAAATTAAATAATAATACAATACAAAAAGAAACTCGGGCGCCAGGAGCTCACCACTACAAAATATGCTACCGGAAAAGCTAACCATCGGTTGATCCTGAACTTTTAATCTGCCGGTGGGAGGATTTCAATAAAAGACACTACACTCTTTTGCCTGTCTTTTATTACCCGTAGGTTGCACAATAATTTAGAATTACAAGATATCTAATAGGTACTAAACTACATGCATCACATGGTATAAATATTTTTTGTGTCTGGTCATTATTGCATCAGTATGAATTAATAATTTAAAACTACATACCGTTTCTGCGAACTAAATGGAAATTAATAAAATTTAAATACTAATTGGAGCTGCTGTCATCTCGGCAAGGCGTGAAGCGGCACGTTCCAGTTATAAAGTTATCGGTTGTATGAAAAACCGGTAGGAAATAATGAATTTAAATCCCATATAAAATTGTATAAAAATAAGGGAAAAATAAAGTATAAAAAAAAACGCCGAGGCGTTTTTCCAACAATCAAGACCGGGGATTCATCACCACAAGGCGTGAATTCGGTTAAATTAAGCCGATAAAATATGGGTCCAAAACAAAGGAATTATGCCATAAGGCTTTAACAAACAAAATACTGTTACATTATAATGAAGCCTGCACCAAATGAGGCCGGATTAAAAATATTTAATTTTAAGTTTTAAAAAAACGTTCAGGCCATGGCTGGAGAAGGTCGTAGAGTGAATCTGTCAAATCGTGACGGATGACAGATGACTTTTTTTTAACTTAATAAATCATGCCAACCTGGGTACCTGCGAAATAATCTACCACAGACTAAAACAATTCAATGAATTACGAAGGTTTTTATTAAAATGAACTATTACCATGTAACGAACTAAAAAGACACGTTACAGGTGGCAAACAAGCTTACGGCCCACCTAATGGTAAGCAGTTACCATAGCATATGGACATTTGCAACACTTTTTTTTATAGGAAAAAGCTTACTAGCAATGTGGTACCACATGATCACAAGATCACCGCTTCTGACATTACCTACATATTTATTTTAATTCACGATGTAAGTGTAATTATGACAGTATTGTCAGCACTACATTTGAATAATGTGTAAACATTGAATACCGCAAAAATTTGATGACATAATTTCATTATATATATATATATTTAAATCATAACTACTTTTCTGTATTTTTATTGTCTTTACTCTCTTCTTCCTCTATAGCATCCATCCATTTCATTTTGTTTCTTCAGTTTCACTTCAGTGGGACTGGATATAGAATATAGATCCAAAAATTAACATCTTCATGATTGACATGCATTATTTTTTTCATAGTCAAAGTCAAAATGTTTTATTTCAATTAGACCACTAAAATAAATACCTTTGAAAAGTTAAAACGAGTTGCATGGTTCCAAAAAGGGGGTCTTATGAACAAGAGCCGGCAAGAAACTCATAGTTTTTTTTTAATCGTGATGATAAGTAATATTAAGCTTTACTACTTTGTTTTAAATCATCATCATCATCATCATCAGCCTATAGCAGTCCACTGTTGGACATAGGCCTCCCCCAATATGCACCATTTCACACTGTCCTCGGCTTGTCGCATCCAGCTTCCGCCAGCAACCTTTCGCAAATCATCACTCCATCTTGCCGGAGGGCGTCCTACGCTACGTTTGCCGAGTCGCGGTCTCCACTCAAGAACACGTCTACCCCAGCGGTTATCGGTTCTTTGAAAGACATGGCCAGCTTGCTAATTTGTTTTAAATAGTTGCCGAGAATTATGCAGTTTGATGTGTAAGATTTATTAATTATATAAATGAAAGGATTGCTACAACAAGTAAGAGCTGTCCAGCCCCGACAGACAGCACCAAAAACATACTAGTTACCTCAGTTTAGCCCTTCGAAGATGGTGATGGTAATTTATATTTACTTTATGTTTTTGCCATAGATCCAACTCACCCCAGCGTGCCGGCGACGGTGGAGGACATAGCTGACGCCGTCACGCACGCCAGGTTCGTCGGTACTGACCACTCTTCAGATGGAGTAGTCCTCATGAAGATATTACAAGTGAGTGTTGTTATCTGATTTATTAATATTAAGAGCTTCCATATCTCGACAGCTTGGAGTTGCCAAGGACCAATGCGTAAGTCGTGAACTTCCGGGCGAAACTTAGCTGAGAATGAATGAAATATTTTTATTATTATATTTACACTACAATTATGGAGTTTCTTGCGGGCTCTTCTCCATAGGCTTGTGTAGTACATGTACTAAGTCCTATTAGGAATTAATTCCCGACACTGACTAGTACGAACTATTTTTTTTCCTTTTTAGTACATCATTCATTTAGTACTTCGTCATTCGCGAAGTATTCTTAGTCTCTGGTTCTGTACGAACTACGCGAGGAACTACGAACTGGCCTAGAACCGTCGCCCGCTAGTGGGCCTCCGGTAACCTCACTCACTTGGCGAAACACAACGTAAGCGTTGTTTAACGCCGTTTTCTGTGAGGCCGTGGTATCACGTGGCTCTCCCACGTAAAAAATTGGAAAAATTGAACTGATACGCGTATATAGAAGCGCTCGGTTCTAGAACCAGAAGATTAATACACATTTTCAAGGAGCTTAGACATTCTGCAGACACCGAGACTCTTCTTGTATACTTCAGCCTATGTCAATCCATTATTATGTACTGCATTCCGGTATGGAGGGGAACTTATAAATCAGCAATGCAATCACAACGCGCGATTCTTAAAATTATGCTCTTTAAACCAAGAGACTACCCAACTGACCAACTGTATTCTGACGCCGGAGTTCTCACAGTTAGACAGCTTTATATAGGTGCTTCGTTCTATGCTGCGAAGACACTCCGTTCTCCCTCTAGACAAACACCTCGTTGAAAGACACTACACAAACCAGCCCCTTGCCGGTATGCACTTGCAAGTCGACAATCATGGCTAAAAATTCACGTATTTATAATAAAATAAATAAAAGTATTCATATCTATAGAAATTAAAGAAATGGTTACAACACTTACCTTATAACGAGACAAAACAATTATTGACTATTCAATCATAAATCAATCAGAATCAAACACCACACCCACTCCTCTCATACATTCACACATCCTCTCCACCCACACATTCCCTACAACTACACCTCTCTTATTCTCACATTCTCGACGCACAGTCACGCCACAAATTTACTTTTTCTTGCTGTGGACTTATTAATTTAATAATTTAAATAAAATGAAAAACGAAAAATATCTCCGACACCTAAGATACAGGACTGTGTACCTAGTTTAGCGAACGGGAATCTGTCAATACTTATAGACTTGATGTACAACCTACTGCTTTTCCAACGTGCTATGTCACTCTGTTATATTTTCCTTTGTACAAATAAATAATTTATTATATTGTTACCTTAAGTACGTAGCAAACTGGTTAGGCTCTCTTGAATCTTAAAGCTGCAAACAGAATTATCCCCTCCCCACGCTCTTGATTTTACATAGAAAACGTATAAATTAGAGACACACTTCCTATGCAACCCAATACCATGAATCTGTGTTGCTAATGCTTATATTTTTGTATAACACTAGCTGCAGCCAGCGGTTTCACTAGTTTCCCAGAATAATTTAACCTGACTTCTGGACGGCGTGGCGGCATATCAAGATGAAATATGCACAGATTTTAATTTAGACCTTCAGTAAGATAATTGGATACAATATCATACATTATTTTTGCGTGATACGTGTACAAAAAAATCAATAAATTGTTGTTTTGGCTTCTGTTGCTCTAATAAAGACCCATGTTAGCTTTTCATCAATATCTATAATGTACAGACATTGGCCTGTTATAATTTTATTATTATGTATATATATGTTATATTTCAGATGTCATCATAATGCGTTGTTTACGTCAGTGTGTATCTTAGCGTACTGCTAGTCCCAGTTGGGCGCCATTTATTTTAGTTCCAAAATAATTAGATAAGTTGTGGGGTGCATAAAAAATAATGAATGAACCTTACATAATAATCTGCACCTAGAGATACAAGAAACGATCCGTCACTCAGAGTCGATGCACATAATTGAATAAAGTACATCCGATTCTACACAAATTATATATGAAATCTTAAAATATGAGCATGGATTAACTTTGATGGAAGGGCGTTTGGCATATTCCGCACAAGACTCAATAATAACATTGTAACTGCGACGTCACCAATCTGCGCAGGAGACCTAATTCAAAAACATGCATGATAAATCCTGTCTTGTATGCAGGATTTTGTGTTGGTAATTAATGTATGAGAACAAAAAACGGAATATTAAAGCTCTTTACAGGAAAACACAACAAAAATCAATTTGAATTGAAGCGTCGGTAGCCTAATGGCTATGGCGTCGGACTTGCGGTCGTGTGGTTGCCAGTTCAAACCCCACCCATTGCACTACCGACGTGAATCCACTCGTAACACAAGCATTTAGCTTAGCACGAGAGGTTAACAAGAATACTAGTAATGAGCGACCCACATTGCTAGTAAGATTTAAAAAAAATATAGTCTGTAAATAGCAATTATTTTTATCCAGGTCGGTTCCAATTCTGAAGTCCACGCAGACGAAATCGCAGGCAGGACCTATTAAAAAAAATAATTATGTATAAATCGATAAATATAATAAATCCAGAATCTTCTTTTTGAAGTTGGTTAAAAGGAGTATTTAAATGTTAAAGGCCGTCAATTAACAAGTTATAGTCAATGCATAGGAATTTATATGCTATTTTGTAGGATCTAAATTCGTGCTCTATAAATGCCATGTGTATGGAGTAACTGTCTGTCTGCGGCCTTGAAGAATGACGTTTTGCAACAATCGCTTACATTATATCTTGTGGCGTACTGGATAAATACATATTTTATCATGTGCTTATCTGTTACCGCATCTATTATTATCAGTTTCATAATAGACTAGCATTTGCCCACGGCTTCGCACTTGTAAATGTAGAAGCTATATTAGAATTGAATACCCCAATAAAATGTTGGTATTTTAAGTTATATATAATAAGCACCAAATTAGTTACAATTAAATTCAATATCTAGTTATTGCGTGACGGACAAGAATTCATTAAAACATTGTTTTTGGGTTTATTTTTAACTAGCGGCCCGCCCGCGGTTTCACCCGCGTTGCTACATTCCTAAGAGCCGTAGCGTAATGTTAAATATCTTAAAACATTCCTCTTGAATCACTCTATCTATTAAAAAAACCGCTTCAAAATCCGTTGCGTAGTTTTAAAGATTTAAGCATACATAGGGACGGACAGACAGCGACAGCGACTTTGTTTTATACTATGTAGCGATAGCGACCCGCCCGCGGTTTTATCCGCGTTGCCCCGTTCCTAAGAGCCGTAGCGTGATAATGAAAGAAAACTGGATTTTAGTTGTTCCGTTTAACTTCCTCTGAGTTCAAGGAATAAAACAAAAAAAAATACCCAAGTTGGTCCAGCTGTGGTGTATGCGATATCTTCATTTTTCTGTCGAAAAAAATCTCGCAAGCATGTAGGTTTCACTGTTTAAACGAGTGAATCAATTTTAAGAAGGTTCTTTAATAATTATGTGCATTAGTACCCCACTGGCTTAAAATTCGGGAAATGCTGGCTGGATTGTATGTTTCACCGGTATGTTTAGATCCCATGTTATAGGAGGTGAACCTGTTGCCATTTATTGAGCACAAATCGGAAGCTCCTAACTGCTACAAAGAATTTTACAGAAAAACCCAGTAAAACCAGGTCCGATTCCCAGGTCCGCTACTACTACGCTGGAGGTCCTGGGACCTCTACCATAGCAGTCACAATAGCAATTCCAGTCGTAAATGTTGTAATCAATTCATTTGTTCCAGGTCCTTCGCACCTTGATGCTGAGCCCCGAAGGCGCCATGTTGACGGACGAAAGTGTCTGCGAAATTATGCTCAGCTGTTTCCGCATATGTTTTGAAACAAGACTCACAGGTACGTTCAGTGTGTATGGTAATGATAGCTCTGTTTAAACAACATTATCCACGGTTCTTGCATTTTTTTTAAAACAAGCAACTTAAAATCCCGCCGAAATATGTAAGTACTTGTCTGATGTTAGCCATTCCGAACGGCCGCACAGGTAATAACATAAAAAATATTAAATTAAAGAAAACCCCGCAGCATCAAGATATGGTTACCACGCTTTTGCAATATCATTCTACTATTAAATAACAGGATACCAAATTTCAAATCGATCAGACCTGTGGAAGTTGTTCACATCCCTTCATGAACCCCTCCATGAATTTTTTTTTTAATCATAGCTGAAATACTTTCGATCAAATCACCTTTCAAACAATAAAAACTAAATCAAAATCGGTCCATTTGTTTGGGCGCTCTATTGCAACAGACGGACACACGTTAAATTTATAACCCCCCTCTTTTTGCGTCGGGGATTAAACATGACCGAATACTTACAATTTTAAGATGAAAAATTTTAAGAGAGAAGTCTTCTGCTGTCACATTCAGTTTCACTAATAGTGAAAGACCCATCACGAGAATTAACGGTGTTTTGAAATAAATTGAGTACGGCTTGAGTATTTGGCCATAATTCACTATGTAATTTTGGGCTAAACAAACTACCGTGGGACTCACTGTCCCAAAAAATGGCAAACGACAGCGCGGCAGGCCTAGGCATCCCGCCATCCGGATGAGCTCGACGTCTTCTGGAAGGATTGGCCCAAGATAGCCTTCAGCTTGCCCTTTACCCTGCAGTGGGACGACAACAGCTGAATAATAATAAATGTGCAAATTTTGTCTCCCCTTGTGGTAACGGGTTAAAATACAGTTCCTCACTGTCACTCAGATAGGCATCTCGTAAGAGCCGAGAAAATATCTGACTTGTTCAGTGTTAGGACCTCTCGGGGTTTGACTGGCTGGCGACCACCCTGACGTCGGAGTCTGTCGTAAAGCACCTTGGTGTGTGTTTCGACTTTTGTGCGTAAGAGCCAGTTTTCCGCTCGGTTGCTGCGGCTTTGGCAGTCTGCTGTCCGTAGGGGCTTTTAAAGCTCGGTAACGCATCAGCAACTCCTTTAGTGTTGCAGGTGTCCATGGGCGGCGATGACTACTTACCATCAGGTGGCTCGTCAGCTCGTTTGCCGACCTAAAGAAAAAAAAAATACTGAGGCGAATAAGAATACAAAAAAAAAACGATCCCAACTAAATTTTATGTTAGAAACACATACGTTTCCCACATAAAATTAGCCACTGCGAGTGCGCACGGCTGAAATCGCGCAGTGATGAAATGGTTACTTGAGAATAGACTGGTTGTCAGGCTTTTTGGGCTTCTGACTGCGATTAACAATGGTGCTTCATTAGTGTAGTGCAACTGTTACGATAGAGGGTACTATTCCCTAACCCTTCGGGGAATAGAGGTGAGTTATGTATGGAAAATCGATAAAATGAATGCTGGTCTCTCATAGAGAAAGAGACGCAGATATTAATGCACCTAAAACACAACGCTTTAGAAAAAGAAAACGCATCCATCCCTCGAATCACCTTGATGCAAAGCGCTAAAGTTTCTAGAACAGTCTCCGATCAACCCTCCCTTCCGTAACTATGGAGGATGATATGTCCATCTCTATCTATCAATTGCATCGGAAGGGTTACTGCCCATAAATCAATATTTCGTTGCAAGTACCCTACGTACAGGTAAAATATAAGCACTAAGTCTGTAGGTACGCTAGGGTTGGTCTAGACGGTCAATGAACTACAGTACGCGGCAAGGGCGGCAGGTCTGCGTACAGTAGTGTGCTGAGAGCTTTCGGCGCGAACTCTCACGCGTACAGTCGCGGGCAATAGGAAAATAAAATATACAATTTATTGTCCTATTTTATTTAAGGATCGTTTATTCCCTTAAACTGGTGGAATTTAGGTGAGTAATGCTGAGCGATTATTTATTAGTTGTAATTTCTGGATTATATTACAATATCGATCGTTATGATGTATTGATTCGCGTAGCGTCTGAAGCTAAGAATAGACCATTCTTAATTTGTTACATTTCTATAACAGCTTTATGTCCAGGCATTTGTTCAGCGGTCGACGTCCTTTTGCTAATATGATGATAATGAATAATAGTTCTATATATTATAGAATACAAATATAAATGTTATAATAGAATTTGTAGATGTTGCATTTTATAAGGGCGCGTTAAATATTCGATATTTTTTTGTGTCATAGTTTTTAGAAGTCATAAAGCGCGCTTTCCTTAAATACAACGCCTATACCTAGCTTTTTACATAACCAATCGCTACATAAGACTTATTTTTTTCAATTACGTATCGGCCATTTTGTAGATATGACGCGATATTGCGAATTATAAATAGCTTACGTAGCGAAGTGCCCCGCACCATTTCCCAACCCCTCTAATATAAGCATCCGCTACTACATAACGCGATTTCCTCCAAATTAATAATAACTATTGAGGCCACAATGTCTTTCCGAGCAGGTCTTGCCGAGCGTTCCAATAATCATTCCATTTGGTTAGCAAAACGATTCGACCCTTGATATGGCTGTCCGTCCATTGAAACGGTAAAGAGCTGAGTGGAGAACTAGAAAAATATTAATCAATAGAATTTCAGTAATGGAAACGTAAAAGGCGAATTTTGTTCAAACCTACATATTGGTTAATATTTTCCTCATTACGCACTATTCCGCTTCTCACAGATTCGGTGGACAGGTAGTTTTAATCGATCGGTCGGCTGCTTAGCAACCGACAGGGAGTTTTGACGTCGGTGTCGGGCGGCCGATCTATTGTTCGTCGATCGACTCTGTTTTATTTATATAATTGTGATTTGAACGGAGAAAAATTGTTATATGATTACTTGAACTGCATAGTGAGGGAATATTTAAATGAAATAAGGTAGAAAAAAATAATTAGGTGCCCAATTAGCTGCTTCGACCTATAGATCTTTCTAATAATTTATGTATTTGCAATGAATTATTGTACTTACTGGGGCAGGGGTACTAGCAGTTGATGAAATCTTAAGACCTATCAGGGTCGTGATAGAAAATGCGAATCCTATGGTCAGGACCAGTGATTTCGGCGTAGTTAGACAGTTTAAAATAAAGTTGTTACTTATTGCTTCTGGTCCAGAGCTGGAAGCCCATCCCCCCCCCCCCCCCCGAGAAATGAATTCCTGGATTACAGCCTTGAGTAGGACTCCCATTGTATAGCACAAGAAAATTCCATAGATGTTCTACATCTTGAAAAAACGTGGGAGGTATCTAACTACCTACACGGCCTACTAAGTTATATTTTTGGGCTGGCAACAGGGGCGTGTTGGATGGGTCGGGTAGCGACGCAGACGGTTGAATCGATCGAGACTCCCCAGCTCCCGAGAAGCCCTGCTTCTCTGCGCAGATTCGTGCGCATCTATTAATACATTATATATATCGATAGCCTGGACTCTGGCGGCTTCACACCCACCACAGGCGTCAGTCGGGACGGACGTGAAACCGCCGAGCCTCTTCGTTTTTTTAACAAAGAGTTTCTTTGTAGAGTTGCTTCGTCGGAACGCGGAACAATGTCTTCGGGATATGACGCAGTTGATCTTCATGCGGCTACCGCAGTTCCCGCCAGAAGATACCGCCTCTGCCAGTTTTTCTACCGTGGGCTTGTCCCTGAAGAAAAGAGAGAAAACCAGCAAAAAGAAGAGTTTGACTAGCGTTCACAGTAAGTGAATACTTTATTTATTATTGAATTTTTGTATTACTATTTTCGACGCAATCTAGATTTTGGGTTCGATTCCCAGGATCGACCAGATTAGGGGATTCTCAAATACAACTGCGTAGTGGCTTAACAAAGAGCCTCTCGGCTATCGCCCATCTCTTGTTACCTAAGACACAATATCGATCGTAGTTTACGTGACCGACGTGGCTGACGTGGCCGCCGTGGCTGACGTGTAGGTGTACCACGACATCATTGCTTACCGGACGTTACGTTGCGGAAAATCACGCGCGAAAATTATGTATGGTGTTTTTTGGAATAATTTTCTATCGAATCCCTTGTCTGTCTACCCAAAATAGATCTTTTGTCTATTTCGCGCAGGCGCAGTTTCGGACGTTCAACAATTTCGAAGGACGCCTCGATAGATCGATAGATCATTTAACGTACCTATTTGATTTTGTCAAATTTGACATCAGTGTTCGGATATTTCATAATCTCTTAGGGGTGTGAAGGGGAGCGCCGGGGTGCGGGGAGGGAATACAGGCTATTGAACTTGCTCTCACCCTCTCACCCCCCCCCCCCCCGCTGCTATGGCCACGCTTTAGTTGCACAGATCATAAAATAAACAGAAATTGCTAATTTAAATACTAATGTAAAATCGTAAATGAATCTGTAATTCTATATCTATCTATAAGACTCAAAGTCTTGACTCACTCACTGACTGACACACAACGCACAGCCTAAACCTCTGGTCGTAAAGACTTGAAATTTGGAGGGGGCAGATTTTTTATCAACTCAAGATTTGATTCATCTTGGGTTGATCGATTTTTTTACATAATAAAGAGCAGTTTATAGTTATTAACTATGCTTGAACCGGATAGATGTTTTATTACAATAAAAAATACAAATGTATGGGCTAAAACACAATTTAGATCTTCTGATGCAATTGCGGGCGTATACCCGGTCGTAGAGAGGGGGTTTACATCGTATATACAGGATGCCGGGTGTTGCTATGTAGAACAGCAATATGGCGTCTAGGTATATAAACTATAGCTTCGCGACAATCGATAATTTCAACGTCTATGGTACATGAATTTATTACCTATATTGACGGAACGCAATCGCGCAACTGCAGCTTATGGCGGCCAATGAACCTTTACTTAAATATTTGGTGATATTTTTTTTATATTTGCTGTACATACAATAAATAAATGTCGTCAATATCTAATAACTGGTCCTTGTGGAAGTCCTTTGCTCAGCCTGAGTGAACCTCTTTTGGCTGAAATGATGAGTTATTGTTGAGTTTATATGAGGCTTAGGCTATGAGCCTAAAAGATATATGCTTCCATGATTTTATTAAAATGTAATATTTATATATTACTATTATTATTGTCATTTATTTATTAAATAACTTATTAAAATATTATTTATAAATATTTTTAAAAACTGCCTCATTAGTGTAGTGACTGCCTCATTAGTCTAGTGGTCCCAAGCGTGACTGCTACGCTAGAGGTCCTGGGTTCGATCCCCAGGTCAAGCAGTGTTATTGGGTTTTTCTATGAAAATCTCAGTAGCAGCTCGAAGTCTGGATTTGTGCCCGGTTAATGGCAATAGGCTCGCCCCCTATAGAGGTGTACATTTGTACACCTCTGCCTATCCCTTCGGGGAATACAGGCGTGATGGTATGTTATGTTATGTTATTTTTAAAAACAGAACAACAAAAACTTTTTAAAATATAAATATGTAGTAGATCATCGGTATCGGTCCACTATTATTATTTTTTAGCCAAATCTGTCGAGCCGTTCTAAAGTGATGTTCTCATATATTTATAATTTTTATTTTATATATAGTTATTTGATATTTATTTGAGCTCTTAAATTTGCTACTTAGAATTGAATTGGCTGCAAGTCGTTTTCAGGTGTGAATAACAACGCCTTAACCCAGTTACACAAACACTCGAAGATAGATACATATACTTGCAAATCGTACTAATATAAAAAAAACTTGAGAGGTGTCAAGGGACACCCGGATGGAACGAAGTTATGAAATGAAAATATCTGGCTTGCTTTCTATAAGAGAGAGAGAGAGAGAGAGAGAGATAGATAGACAGAGAATCATGCGCACGCCGCACAGCTTACAAAAAAGTGTCGTGACAACTTTTCGTAAGAATTTTTTCCGTCTAGCCCCCTTTCACAACGCGCGATAAGGAACTTCGTTCCAATAAAATTGTTAGTGACTCATGGGAAATATAAAAAAAATAATGACCCTTTAGGGTCTGGCGGAGCTTGAATTACCCACAAAAACGTAATACCACAAAAAAAAACATACAGTCGAATTGAGAACCTCCTCCTTTTTGAAGTCGGTTGAAAATAAATCGTAATCCAGACCATATTAAATTATACTGGTTTCTGACACTTACGCGAATATTAGACATTGAAATAAAACTACTTTTTACGGATTTTATCAGCTACCTTACATTTTTGTTAATCGGATCGCCAATAATTAACAAAAATGTAAGGTAGCTGTTAGTAATTGTAACATTAAGACGTCCAACAACTTAGTCTACCCGTGACCATGGATGCTGTAAAGGATCCGAAACGTCGGGAATCAAATAATATCAATACAACGCGATAAAATCCGTAAAAAGTAGTTTTATTTCAACATATTAAATTATGTTCATATTCCATATTTATTATTTAATCAAATTATGTTATTATTCGTATTTGGATACTATTTCGTCTACTACTACTTCACTGGAAATAAAAGACCGGAAAATCGTTCCAAACTTGGTAAAGTTATCGAAAATCGCATTCGCTTACATTTATTTCCAGTGAAGTATTTTGGACGAAATGGTAGAGTAGGAACCTAGATTAAGGGTATCGGAATTCGATTTATTTCGATATAACGTTTCTAAGTGAAATTCGGTCCGCCGGACTCTTTATATTAGAGGTTAATAGAAGCTAAAAAATCCAAACTTTAGTTTATTTTTGTTGGTAGGTACATACATCATCATACATACACGCATCATGCAACATCCCACGAAATCGGATGGGGTTATCACAGTTGTATTGCTGAAGGCCTAAATTAATATATGGTGCATGTTTCATCTTGATACGCCTCTTAGAATCTGAGTTATATTAAATAGTAAACTAGCGATCCGTCCGCGGTTTCACCCGCGCCGCTCCATTCCTAAGAGGCGTAGCGTGATTTTATATAGCCCATTTATCGAGGAAGGTTATACCTTCCTCGATAAATGGACTATCCAACACAAAAAGAATTTTCAAAATCGGTTCAGTAGATATAGAGATTTCCTACAACCTCGCAAACTCACAAACTTTACCTCTGTATTGATTTATAGATAAACTAGCGAACCGCCCGCGGTTTAACCCGCGTTGCCCCATTTCTAAGAGTCGTAGCGTAATGCTAATTAGCTTAAAACCTTCCTCTTGAATCACTATCTGTTAACAGCAAACCGCTTCAAAATCCGTTGCGAAGTTTTAAAGATTTAAGCATACATAGGAACGGACAGACAGCGACAGCGACTTGGTTTTATACTATGTAGTGACGATACATTGAGGACGCGAGTGAAACTGCGGGGCTACAAATGGTTGAATATAAAACATGTAAATGTTATAGACTGCCTCATTAGTCTAGTGTTACAAAGTTACAAAGTGTTATTGGGTTTTTCTTATAAAGTTGTCAATAGCCGCTCGAAGTCTGGATTTTTGCCCGGTTAATGGCAATAGGCCCGCCCCCTATTACATGGGACTTAAACATACCGGCGAACTGTGGGTGTACAATAGTACGCCTGTGCCTAACCCTTCGGGGAAAACGGGCGTGATGGTATGTTATGTTAATGTTATAGAATACTATATGCAATGAAACATGATAAAATATGTTTAGAAATCCAAGACAATAATAAATAAGGTATTTGATAGTGGAACATATCTATTGAAAAATAATGCTTTAATGTAAGATAAATTATTTCTTTTTTAACTAAACAAAGCGCCATAATCACTCCTGTATTTCCCCAAACGTTTAATCACAGGTGTAGTGACACTATATTGACATGTTAAAGCGCTCAAGAATCCCAAAAATCCCAAAATGGACGGAGCAGTACTTGAGTAATTCGAGAATTGTCTAGGGTATTCTGCAGAGGAGGCGCCAGTACGTTTGGGTACTAACAGCCTCTCCGATCTAAAAATTACGTGTTGGGTATGTCTTGATAACCATACCCCACGCACCGTTACAGCGCGTGTGTCATCTAAGCGACAAACACCCTTTTTGCTCCGGTCTTACTTCGGCCGGCGCTTGTACTTCGGCGCGTAACGAAACCATAGCGCGATTCAGGATGACGGTTCAACGCCATCTATCGAGACCGTGTGTAAACTTTTTTATATAGCACCTCTTTAGTTTGTTTCTATAAAAAGTTTATGAAATCGGGATGTTAAGGACCATATTTCGGCCTTATACTTCGTATAAACATAATTATGATCACGCCTGTATTCTCGACGGGTTAGGTAGAGGTATACTGTACTGCTGTCCACTCAAAATTCGTATATTATAGATAAAGACGAACCGGGCTCAAAATTAATTACTCAAAATTCCCCATATATCCAAATGACCCTTTTATCAATACTCCGAACTGCTATTGAGACTTTCATAGGAATACCCATGACCTTACGCTTAGCAGCCACACTTGTAGCCACTGGAGCAATTAGGTATTACCTTTTCATCTATACTAATATTATAAAGAAGAAAGATTTGTGTGTAAGTATATTTGTAACGAATTGGCTCAGAAAGTACTGGACCGATATCAAAAATTCTTTTGCCGTTAGAAAGCTACATTATCACTGAGTAACATAGGCTATATAACATCACGCTACGCCTCTTAGGAACGGAGCAGCGCGGGTGAAACCGCGAGCGGATCGCTAGTTTATAATAATTATAGAAGAAAAATCAGAGAATTGTTTTTTTTAAATGGGTTAGCTGTGGTTGTCCTTTGTGTCTACCATAATGTAACATTTCATTGTTTCAGGTAGTAATTCTTTGGAAAGAAAATCATCAATAAGTGAACAGCCGAGCACAACTACAACAGAACTTGAATCAGAAATCGATGCCAGCAAAACTGACATAAGACATAAGTAAATAACTTTTTTATAGCTATATTTTACAAACTGTAAATGTAGCTTTATGCACGCGAGATTAGATCGATTTACTTTCAATATCTTACGATAATCGTTTTTTTTTCATCTGTCGCGCGTATCAAAGTATATTTAACAAACTATAGTTTATATGTCTGTTAGTTTATATCTATGTTTGCTGAAGCTCGAGTCGACTGTTTTTATACAACGATGAGAAAACGATGCGCTTCTCTGGTGCGCCGCGTGCGGGACAGCCCCAACCTTATTCTGCGCTGTGTGGCCAGCAGACTCGATTGTTTATATGTGAGTCGCTGCTGCAAGCTGTCCACTTCGGTGTTAGGAGTGTGGCAGTGATTGAACATATTATTATTATATATTAATTTTTCCTTCTCTAGTCAAGACAAACATCTTATAAATGAAGCTGAAATCACAATTGAACCGGTGGAAACACTAAAGAGTCCTGTCAAGAAGCATGGCCGCCATTCCTCTATGGACCTGGCCGCTAATGGCAACACCTCCATCACACAGCTGCTTGAAAAATGTGTTAGTGCCGACAGTGCTGATGAGAAGGTGGAACCGAGTGAGGAGAAGACTGAGGAAGTTCAAGACGCCGAAAAAGAAGGTGCGTGTTGTATTGTAATAGTTATATATTTTAATTTTCTTGGTGGTCTACAAAATATTGCTGATGTTGCTATTATGTTGGTAGGTACACTTTATTTGGTGGTTGGCCCTGGTCAGTGTTACCAGCTGCGTCGTTTTATGGACGATAATAATTTTTAATTTTTTCTAAAATTGTTAACTGCCTCGTTGCCTGGTGGTAAAGGAAGGCCGTGGCATCATGGCCATAGTGGTCCTGAGCGCGCCTGCTACGCTAGCGGTGGGTTCGATTCCCAGGTCGAGCAAAGTGTTATTGGATTTTTCTATGAAATTCTCAGTAGCCGCTCGGAGTTTGGGATTTATACCCGGTTAATGGCAATAGGCTCGCCCCATATTTCAACAAACCGGCGAACTGTGGGTGTACATTAGTAGGTACGCCTCTGCCTAAACTTTCGGGGCGTGATGGTATCTTATGTTTCTAAATTTTTCGTACAGAAGTCGCAGTCCCCGAACCGGATGACATTGATCCTATCGAACCCAATCCGGAGATGCCAGTGGAAGATAGTGGCGAGAAGCCGGCGGAATACGTGAACCACCGCGGAATCCGGTTTACTCCTCAGGAAGATGGCAACCTACAGCCATACGGACTAGCCTGCGTCAGGGAACTGTTCAGGTCAGTCATATTGTAATCTTATTTTTTTTTAAAGAGACAGTGGCGGTCTGTGGCTACCCCCGAAAATCGTGTATTGATTTCTGCAAATTTATAGATATTTTGAAGACACTTTTACCAAGTCAATGTTTTTAGTTTTTTTATTATGTGTGTGGAGGACAAAGTCTGGAATGGCCTTTTAAAAAAGGCCGGTTTTAAAAAGCAGGTTTGAGTTGACTTATCCTGACACAGATGGCTAGCATGGATCAGTTTTTTTTATGGTATAGGAGGGCAAACGAGCAGACGGATCGCCTGATGGTAAACGATTACCGCCGCCCAAAAGGGGATTGGGCCTCCGGTAACCTCACTCACTCGACGAAACACAACGTAAGCGTTGTTTAACCGGTTGTTTAGCCGGTTTTCTGTGAGGCCGTAGTATCACTCCGGTCGAGCCGGCCCATTCGTAGACATCGGATTCGTAGATCCGAAGCATGGCTCTCCTACGTAAAAGTGGGAGAGCCATGCTTCTCAGTCCCAGTTATCTTATCCCTCAACCATATTGTAAGGAGCTCAATGACCCGAAGCACAAGCAAGACCAATTAGCAGGATATTCGCGTAGGTCATTGAAAAGTACTAAAAACTGCCAGACAGTTTTGGAGTAGACATCGGAACCCGAGCGTAGGACTACCAAGTCCAAGTAGCTTTTCTTAGCTATATACTTAAAATAATCAATACTGATAAAATGTATAAATTAACAAATACCGCCATAATATAAAATAATAAAAGAAATACACAAAACAAATTACAGTATAGACATATCAAATACAATAATGAACATTACTGACAAAACATTTTACGAGTATAATAAATAAATTATAACCATAAACAATAAATAAATAATAAAATACAATAATAATTAGATTAATAAATAATTCAATAACATTTGTCTACAATGTTTGTACTATGTTTCCTATGTAACATTTTTAATAGTAATAAATATATATAAATAATATATACTAATAGTGTTGCCAAAAAACCAAATGTACCTGCAATAATACTGGTATGAAAATGCAATAATACGATGCTGTAGTAATAAAAATAATAAACAGTTCTTCCTCTTTACTGCTAAATTTTGCTGTGCCCGACAGGGTCTATAATTGATTCACATTATCTTTTTGTGATTTTTTTGCATTTTCCATGCTAAGATTATTAAGTTATTTAATAGTAAAGGAAAAAATTCAATCGCATTTACGTCATAAGGTGACGTTCAATTCAAAAACGTCACCTTATGACGTAAATTCAGAATGTGAAGGCAAAATTTCAATCATGTGGGTAGGGTTCGCGGTGGCTTAGAGATATCAAACCAGAAGACGCAGGTTCGAATCCTGCCCGCGATTGAATTTTTTCCTTTACTATTAAATAACTGATTCACATTATTTCTAAAATTACCACCTGTTTACACATTATAGAACGCAATAAAGAAAATAAATAAAATAAAGTCAAAGGTCTTGAGTTCGAATCCAAGGCACGCACCTCTTATCACGCGCTTAAACTTGACACACGCGCTTGAAGGAAAACATCGCCAGGAAACCTGCATGCCTGAGAAATTTTCCCGACGACGTGTGAAGTCTGCCAACCCGCATTAGGCCAGCGTGAGGGATTACAGCCTCCTAGTCCCTCTCATTCTAAGAGGAGACCCGTTCCCAGCAGTGGGACAATGTAGTGGGTTGATTATGTATGTTATTATTATATATCCGAGGTGTGACGTAGTTTCAAAATCAATTTTCCCACAGGTTCCTAATCTCTCTCTGCAACCCCCTGGACAGTCAGAACACCTCCGGCATGGTACACTTAGGGTTGTCTCTGGTGGGCACAGCTCTTGAGGTGTCCGCTGACCAGCTGGCGAAGTACCCATCATTACTGTACCTGGTTAAGGACCCGTTGTGCAGAAACCTGTTGAGTGTAAGTATTGATCATATTACTAGAGTTTTATGTAATTTTGCGACAATTACACGTGAACTCAAAATATCTTACGTTTTTGATATTTTGCTTAACCGAACCATGTAAAATGTAACTATTATCAAACTTAGTCTGTATTCATATTTTTGTTTCTTATAACTTATTTTAACTCTCTTTTTGTGATTTTTTTTCATTTTCCATGCTAAGATTATTAAGTTATTTTTTAGTAAAGGAAAAAAATCAATTGCGGGCAGGATTCGAACCTGCGTCTTCTGGTTTGATATACCATGATTGCAAAATTTCAATCATGCGGGTAGGGTTCGCGGTGGCTTAGAGGTCAGAGCGTCTGGTATGTCAAACCAGAAGACGCAGGTTCGAATCCTGCCCGCGATTGATTTTTTTCCTTTACTAAAAAATAACTTATTTAACTCTTTAAAAGTTAACGGACCTAGGTTAAACTTATATCACCTCTCTGTTTGTGTGTTTTTATATCTGTGTATATATCCATCGTAGCTCCCAAACGGATGAACGGATCTTGATTTTATTCGATGAACGGATATTGTTTTAGTGTTTTATGTTCGAAACGTGACTTGATCGAGTCCGCCGCTACAAGTACACAACACTACTGCAGACCACGCTTCACGTGAAGAACACTCGCTTACTGCCTGCGCCTGCGCACATAATGACATAGAGAAGAACTGCATACCTTGATAGGTCACTCTATTACAATTTCACAAAGTGATTGATAAGTGATAAATTGACTGATACACATTATCGGCGCTTGATATGAAAATGGAATTCCAACACTGATTTATTTTTAGAAGAACACTTAATCTCTGCTAAATTCTGGTCACCTGCGGTTACAGTCAAAAACACTTAGCCTTAGGATCCTGAGCGCGACTGCTACGCTAGAGGTCCTGGGTTCGATTCCCAGGTCGACGAAAGTTTTATTGGGTTTTTCTATGAAATTCTCAATAGTTTGGAGTTAGAGATTTGTGCCCGGTTAATAAGGCTCGCCCCCTATTATATGGGATCTAAACATGCCGGCGAACTGTGGGTGTACATGAGTACGCCTCTGCCTAACCCTTCGGGGAACACAGCCTTGATGATATGAAATATATCTATTAGAATGAAATAAAGCATTAACGATGTTGTTTTTTGTTCACAGTTGCTGAGCACAGAAAGGATATCGATATTCGCACTCGACCTCCAAGTGTCCTTCCTGCTATTCGAAGCCCTCCGAACACATCTCAAGTTCCAAATGGAAGCATTCTACAAAAAAATCATAGAAATAATATCGGCGGACACAACAAAAGCAATTTACGAGCTCAAAGAAATCCACCACTTGGCTCTCGAAAGTCTAGCTCAAATGTTCAGGATACCCGGGCTCTGTGCAGAAATATATCTGAACTACGACTGCGATATTTACTGCATGGATGTTTTTGAGGAGCTCACTAAACTATTGTCCAAAAATGTGGTTTCATCCACAGCCTATAATATCCATTCGCTGTCTCTAGAAGCTCTGATGACCATTGTAGAGGCTATAGAAATGGGCTGCAATCAAAACAAAGAAGTTAAAACGGAGATAGAAGTACCTAATGGGGAAGAAGAAAGAGATAGAGACGGAAGAGGGGGACATGTGTCGTTGGAATTGGGGGGGTTGGATGACGCGTCTGTGGTCAGTGACCTTGTTACACATGACATCAGTCAGTACTTCTGCGGCGGGAGGACAGGCAGACATAAACCCTCATCTGATCTGCCTACAGAAGCTGAGTTGGACAATACCAAGAATATGAAAAAGGTTAGTTTTTACTAACATGTATTTATTAACAGCTGTTCAAAGAAAATTCACGACTTGCTACGACTTCTCAATACCAATATATTTGTATATTGTCTATAACAACTGTAATTCCAATATCATTTTAATGATCTGGAGTTAAGCAGCAAGCTTTTTGGAATCGATTTAATAGATTCATGACTTTGAAATAAAACTGCTTTTTACGGATATTGTCGCGCTATATGTAAATGATCTGAAACGGGGATTAAATAATAATAATATAACGTATATAATAATTATAATAATATAAAATCCGTAAAAAGTAGCTTTTTTTCTTGACCACACGATTAGCGTAGCGGTTGAGCGATCGGCTTCTGAGCCACGTGTTGTGGGTTCGATCCCCACACGGAGCAAATATTTGTATGATCTACAGGTAGTTGTTCCGGGTCTGGGCGTTTGTGTATGTGAGAATTTGTGTTTGTAAACGCACCCACGATACAGAAGAAAATCCTAGTTTGGGGCAATGTTTAAAAAAAAAAGATTTCGATGTACTGATTTCTGAGACTTACGCGAATACTAGACATATTGAAATAAAACCCGTTTATGGATTTTATCCCATTATATTATTTACATTTAAAAAATCCGGACGTTTCGAACCCCTTACGGAGTCCATGGTCACGGACAGACCACGTAAATATAACGCGATAAAACCGTAAACTGGTTTTATTTTATTTTATAACATAACATACCATCACGCCTATATTCCCCGGAGGGTTAGGCAGAGGTGTACTTAATGTACACCCACAGTTCGTCGGTATGTTTAGGTCCCATGTTATAGAGGGCGAGGCTATAGTCATTAACCGGGCACAAACCCAGACTCCGAGCTGCTAATGAGAATTTCATAGAAAAACCCAATAACACTTTGCTCGACCTGGGGATCGAACCCAGGACCTCTAGTGTAGCAGTCGCACTTGGGACCACTAGACTAATGAGCCAGTTATTCTATTTCCATATCTAATATTCGCGTAAGACGTGTCATTGCAGTAGACTAAAAAAAATAGTAAGTAAAGTAGTAAGCTTTCATGACGTTTCATAAAAGCTTATTTGAATTGGAATCTTGAACTCAATTTGTCAGTAAAAGGGTTATCGTCTCTCGCAGTGGGTGACTCAAGGTACGGAGCTGTTCAACCAAAAGCCGGAGCGAGGCATCGAGTTCTTACAGGAACACGGTGTGCTGACCACGCCGTTAGACCCTCACGAAGTCGCCATGTTCTTGAGAGAAAACCCTGATCTGGATAAGAAAATGATTGGTGAGTTAATACTGCTTACCAGCGGTTTCACACATCCCAAATAACTTCTTGAGATGGAAATCGCCAAACTCCAATCTCAATCTCCTTACTAAATTAATCAAAATTGGTTCAACAGTTTAGGTGTGAAAACGCAACAAACAGACAGAATGACATCTTAATTGCTATGATTATCTATTGATTAACACGAGATCAGAAAATGTGGCATAAACAAAGAGAGGCCTGTACTCATTAGTGGGTAGATTCGGACTGTGGATGATAATGAACGACAAAAATTGTAGGTAGTATCCAAATGGTAGGTAATATCCAAATTGTAGCTAGTATCAAAATGGTAGGTACTATCCAAATGGTAGCTAGTATCTAAATGGTAGCCAGTATCCAAATTGTAGGTAGTATCCAAATAGTCGCTTTTATCCAATTGGTAGGTAGTAGCCAAATTTTGTGCATAAAATTTGGCCCTCCTGTCGGAAAGGTTGGTCACCCCTGGTCTACATATTTATGTCTTCATCAGGCGAATTTATCTGCAAGCGTTCATCTCGGGGCGAAGACGAAGACGGTGGGCCGTCAGTGCTGGGTGCCTTCGCAGACAGCTTCGACTACGCTGGCCTGAGGATCGACCAGGCCTTGAGACTGTACCTGGAGACATTCCGACTGCCCGGCGAGGCGCCGCTCATCTTCCTTGTAATGGAGCGCTTTGCAGAGCGATGGCATGTGAGTCAAAACATTGCTATTATATGTTAAACACTATTAAATAAACCTGTACGATCAGAAAGGGGCATATAGGTATACTAATCACATCACTAAACACGATCAGACTCGACCAAGGTTTGCTGTATAAAGAAAGCTTTAGGCCTTTTATAAACTCTGCGATTCTGCGTTTTTATTTATGATCTGTGTAAACATTTGTGTTGGCGCTGGATACATTCTTATTTCATTATTTTCCTCATAATTCTCGTTGACGACTATTTATTATTACACTATGCAACCGAATCACAAATGGGAAGATCTGTAAAAGCATAGTATATATCTCCAAAGTATAAGTACCTATAGCAAGTTATGTGGCAGTGGATGGGGCACATAGTTCGTAGAACTGATGACTACTTGGGCTAAAAGGTTCTCGAATGGAAACCACGCACCAGAAAACGCAACGTAGGACTGCTTTCAAAGAGATGGACAGACGATCTTGTCAATTTTACTGGTCGTTGTCATAAGTCGCCGGAAGCAGGTGGTATATAATCGGTCTTTGTGGAAGTCTATGGGGGAAACCTTTGTTCAGCAGTGGATCTCCCTTTTTTATTCGTGATAAGCTTACGCTTGACCGCCAGTTCGCCTGATGTTAAGCGACATTGCGATCTACGATGGAGGGCGCTTGTCTAGAAGAAACCGATTCACACGTGATTTAAAACACCCAGATTATATCTATCGGGAAAGACCCACAGACTCCTTTGACTGATCTGGTGATAATAATTATTGTTCATCCTAAAAACCCAAATCGACACCAGTTCTAAGAGACTTGATTGACTCACTTTATCCATTTCTTCTTAGACAACAAACGGAGAACCATTCGCGAACACCGATGCAGCATTCCGCCTCGCATATGCGGTGATCATGCTGAACATGGACCAGCACAACCATAACGCAAAGAAGCTTAATGTGCCTATGAATGTAGAAGACTTCGTCAAGAACCTGAGGGGCTGCAACGGCTCTGGAGACTTCGATCAGGCGATGTTGGAAGCTGTTTATCATTCTATAAAGTGAGTAGCTACAGTTTTTTTTATGGGATGGGGGGCAAACTAGCAGACAGATTGCCTGATGGTAAGCGATTACTGCCGCTCATGGACAGCAGAGGATTTTTTCCTGTATTGTAGGCTTGTTTACAAACACAAATTCTCACATACACAAACGCCCAGACCCGGAACAACTACCTGTAGATCATATAAATATTAGCCCCGTATGGGGATCGAACTCACAATACGTGGCGCAGAAGCCAATCACTCAGTCACTACGCCAAACGTTTTGTTTGAAACGTGTTGTTCGAGAGTGTTCTTAGGTATAATTTAAGAAAATTTGACCAGCCGTTTGAAGACTATTACGCTATTATTAGCTCTTTTCTGGTACATGAAGAGATGCGAGTAACTTCCACAGGTCTGGTCGATTCGAAACTTGGTATCCTGCTACTTCAATGATATTGCAAGAACGTGGTAACCATGTCTCGATGTTGCGGGGTTTTTTAAATTATAAATAGAATGTTATCGGGTGGTACAATGTGGTATCGTGTCTGTCGAGGAACGAAGAGATGGTGATGCCGGCGGAGCGCACGGGCGCGGTGCGGCAGGCGTACCTGTGGCGCGTGCTGCAGCGGCGCGGCGCGGGCGCGGCCGCCGCCTACCGCGCCGTGCCCGCGCACCACCACCACCACGCCAGGCTCTTCACCGTCGCCTGCCCACCCACTGTGAGTCCCTATTCACCACATTTCATTTTTTATCACCCAGATTTATAATTTTATTTGAACCCCGATATTCAATTATTTTCATATTTATTTTCGACTTTGAAGTCTTCGACTTCCAAATGACGTCATTTGTACGGTTGAAATGATTAAACGGTGATATGACGTCATTTTTCTGACCCTTCAAAAAATTTTCTTAAATCAGTTTACATCTATCATAATCATTCATAACCTCACATTAACTATTTCGACAAAATTACAATTTTCTCAGTCTCCGCCGTATAAAGTCATCACACGTTTTTTTTTATTTTTATTCCGAAATAGAGAAATATAAAAATTAAATAAAAATGTTTGGGAACTCAGGATAGAAAAACAAAGAAACAGTGGTTTTGTTTTGGTGCTTAATAATTTTGAATTGTTGTCAATTCCACAATATGGATCTGGCTAGTAAATAACCCTCGTTAAATTATAATCTGTAGAAGATTTTTTATGATTTCTATCGGCAAACAAGCCACCTGATGGTAAATAGTCATCACCACCCATAGATACCTGCAGCACCAGAAGAATTCTTGATGTTTGCCGAGCCTCAAGAGCTTCAAAAATGAAATCAAATCAAGAAGAAGATTGTAGATGTCAGGTAGGCATCCCTCACAGGATGTAACTGTGTACAGTAAGTCGGCCGCGTCCTGTGAGGGGTGACCTCCTGAACATCTACCCGCACGCACTGATCAACAACGCTACAAGCACACAACACTACTGCCGACCACGTCCCACGTGAAGAATACCCACCGACTGCCTGCGCCTGCGCACATTACTTGATTTGTAGGTCAATTAATAACAATTACACAAGAATGTAATTGTAACTGATTGACTTATTTTTCTATGCTCATCTCTGACGGCGTCTGCGCATCGTTGACATTTCAATGAATGGAATGAAACAGCAACGTGAGATTTCACCAATCTTCCTGCAAGACTTTTCTCAACTATATTGGATTCGGTGTTCCGTCTAACCATACTCAATTTACTATAGATTTAGAAAACCCTGTCCGATCCGAAAGGGGCGTATAGGTATGCCAATCACATCACCAAATATAATACAAGAACCATAAAATATTCATGATAGTAAACATATTATTGCATTGTCGTGCCTAAATCACCGAAATTTACACAAAATCTAGCATCATTTCTTTGATAAAACCAATTTCGTCCTTACTATGTTTGGCACCGTAAGTATTGCCGTTTAATTTTTCTTGTTTTATAAAATCTTATGTGGACTGTTTTTTTTACTTGCAAAGTGAAAACGATTTTATAAATAGAACCGATTCTCGATTCCTAACAGTACCTTCACGGCTCGGGCAGAGTTTTCTTAACGTATTGTATTGTTAAACATAATGAATTTTAGAATGAAAATCGATTTGTTAATTGTAAACTACTTCATTCGTCTAATAGTCTAGTGCGACTGCTACGATAAAGCTCTGAATTCGATTCCCAGGTCGAGTGGTGTTAGGTTTTACTGCATATCGGAGTTTGGGTTTGTACCCAGTTAATGGCAATAGGCTGGCCCTCTATTACGTATGGGTCACACACACACACATTGTCACACCTATACAGGTGTGACAATGAGGTTGACACTCAGCATAATGCTGGATGTGACGTGAGCCACAACAGCGCTGGTTTTCAGTGACTACCTCGATGACGTAACGAACGGGAAGCCAACATGACATTTACATCTACAAATAAGTAAACTTTATTAACTAATAGACAAAAAATAAATTAAAATAGTACTTAACTTTACTTAATAATAATATGCAGACATAATTATATAAATATAAATAAATAATAAATATATGTTCAAGTATTAAATCTATGTGTCTATTTTTCGTTCGCAATGAATTTTCAAAATCATTTATATATTTTCTTGCTATTAAGCTACTTACAATGAAACTGTGAACAAAATGCGATTTCTTTAAAATACGATTTCATTGAAATGCGATTTTGAGCAGGTTATCTGAAAAAAAATCGCAGGTATGACGTATGAAAATGTCATGTGATTTTTCACATACTATCTGCAAAATATTCCATGCCTACATTACTTATCTGACACATAGTTACAACTTAGTCATGAGCCCTTCTAATAGGGCTGCCGTCTTCATAATGCAGGTCATATAGGTCTTACAAATAGTTTATATGGTTAATCTAATATTTTATATAACTCTCAGCTGTTGTTTGCGGATTCAATTGTATCCTTAAATATATCGCAAACAACGCCACCTATCAGGTTCAAGCATAGCTAAGAACTATCCAGATGGCAAATGAAATAAATAATCTAAATAACTGTTTTTTTTATGCAGGTAACGGCACTTTCAGCAGCCTTCGAACGGTCTGCTCCTCCAACGGTTGAAGAGATGGAGAATAACAAGGTTCGCGATAGTGCCGCCCTCCTGGCGCTGAACGGTCTGGAGCGATGCGCGGCACTGATCGCCAGGCTGCCGCCCGACAGCATCACGTTGGACACGCTGCTGCTCACGCTCTGCAAGTTCACTGGCCTCCTGGCGCCGCAGCATGCCAACTACATCGCTATAGGTACAGCTCCAGACATATCACAGAAATAAGCATTTACTGGCCGACCAGATACAGTCAGCATCAAATATATCTGGACGTATAAAATTATCTGAACCACTAAAGACATAACATAACATACCATCACGCCTGTATTCCCTGAAAGGATAGGCAGCTGTGTACTGATTGTACACCTATAGTTATGTTTTATTATTTTGATTTATCTATTTTACAAGGAATTAATTGTTTTTCTATCTCTCTTTCTTTCTATATTTCGCCGGCTTGGATTCCATATAATAGGTGGCGTGCCTATTACCATTATCGGCCACAAATCCTAACTCCGAGCAGCGAGTAAGAATTTCTTAGAAAATCTGTAATATTTTGCCCGGCTGTGGGTTGAATGTGTGTATGTTACATTTAATGTGATTTTTGAGACTGCCTCATTAGCCTAGTGGTCCTGAGCGTGACAGCTACGCTAGAGGTCCTGGGTTTAATTCCGAGTTCGAGCAGTGTTATTAGGTTTTCCTATGAAATTCTCAATAGCAGCTCGGAATTTCGCCCCCTATTACATGGGACCTAAACATACCGGCGAAATGTGGGTGTACATTTAGTACCCACACCTCTGCCTAACCCTTCGAGGTATACTGTAGGCGTAATAGTATGTTTATTCTACACAGGAGTAACACTAGGGCAGTCCAGTAAGGCACAGCTGGCTCTGCGGCGCGCATGCGCGGTGGCGGCGCGTCACGCCGACTGCGTCAGGGACTCGTGGCGACATCTGCTGGAGATTGTCAAAACGCTCTACATTGGAAGACTGCTGCCAAAGGTATATTTATTATCCAATCTAGCTATAGATATTGTATTGTATATCACTACCTGATTTTGAAAAAGTATCTAATCGCATTCGGCCAGCGTGGTGGTCCTGATCCCTCTTATTCTGAGAGGAGACCCGTGCCCAGCAGTGGAACAGTATAATGGGTTGATTGTATTTTTTTTATGGGATAGCGGGCAAATGAGCCGACGGATCGTCTGATGATACGATTACTGCCGCCAGTGGACACCTGCAACACCAGAGGGGTCACAATGTGCGTTGCCGGCCTGTAAAAAGGGGTTTGGGCCTCCGGTATCCTCACTCAAATGAAACACAACGTAAGCGTTGTTTCACGCCGGTTTTCTGTGAGTTTATGTACACAAATATTTGCCTCAGCTGGAAAACAAATGCACAAGACTGCTTCGACAAAGGTGACACACACACCCACCCACACACACCCACCCACACACACACACACACACGCACAAAGCTGAAAAATCTGTCTCATTCACAGTGCCTCATAGAAGCTGAGGACTACCTGGCACCAAACGGCACAGTGTCGCTCATCAGAGAAGCGGCTAGAGGTTCCGAAGCCGGATTGCTGTCCAGCATCTATTCGTACATCGCGCTCGGCGAGACAGGTAGGAAATAAATTATAAAAGAATTTAGATAAAAATTTACGAATTTGATAAAAATAACTTGCTTTACTTGTGAAGACTGCTCTAATAAGGATGTATTTCAAAAGGTTTCGCGTGATTAACGTCCTCTCGCATGTCATGTTTGTGTACATGCGATGCAATGGCTAGAAAGCGCATGCGCCTCTTGGGGCAAGGTTATCCAAGACCAGAGGACTACAGACTCTTACCCCCAGGCCTCATCATAAAGCTCATGGAAGAGCTGTTTGAAGAACTGGGCGGGGATGAGTCATAGGCATCTAGGGGAAGCACAAAAGATCCCATTGGGTCGAAGTGCACTGTGGCATTGCTGCCGCGGCCCTATACAAGATAAGATAACGTCCTCTCGCACTTGACAGGTTTTACTTCTCTTAATAAATAGCCATTATTTCACTACCTCCCAGTAACATACCATCACATATAATTAACTTAGCAGTTATTTTCATACAAATTCTGTTCCATTTTTGTATTTATACACTCAGTAGCGGTGATGGTGAAATAGGCCCTTCACTATTGATCATACAGTGACTCGAATTATTTATAGTATTTTATTGCCATTCCGTTCTTCATTGACGTAATGTTTATTGAAAAATACTCATCGTAGCGTTAGATGTCAGTTGGGCATCCCTCACATAATGTAACTGTGTACAGTAAGTCAGCCGCGTCCTGTGAGGGGTGACCTCCTGAACATCTACCCGCACGCACTGATCAACAACGCTACAAGCACACAACACTACTGCCGACCACGCTCCACGAGAAGAAGACTTATCGATTGCCTGCGCCTGCGCACATAATGACATAGAGAATAATTACATTACTTGATTTGTAGTTCAATCATTAACAATTGCACAAGAATGTAATTGTAATTGATTGACCTATTATTCTATGCTCATCTCTGACGGCGTCTGCGCATCGTTGACATTTGAATGAAAGGAAAGAACAATAACGTGTGATTTAACCAATCATCCTGCAAGACTTTTCTCAACTATATTGGATGCAGTGTTCCGTTGTCCGTATTATTATTATTATTATTAAACGTGTTCCTGCCTTCTTTGGGAATTCAGTAATGGTAATAATAATCATGTAACTCTACTGCTTTACAGATTTATGCCTATGTTGCCTAGTGCTACGCTGGGGTAATTACTTAGTCCTCGTTACACATGTTAAAGAGTATTAAATATGTTACAATGTACCCATGTTTTATAGAAATAAACAAAAAGAAATTTAAAAAGTATACAATTTGAGGGGGGGGGAGGGCCATTGACACGTTGTAGAGCTGTGTGTCGAATGGAAGCAATACACAATTACAGTACGCGCGGCATAAGTTGGCCGGAGTGAAGTTCGCCGTTTTAATGCGCAGTGGATTGTTTACGTTAAAAATTGTGTACTGCGCAACCAAAAACTGACAAACAGCTAACTTCAGTCCGGCCAATTTATGTCGCGCGTACTGTACAAAGCTAAAGTTCATTAGTCTAGTCGCCCCGAGAGCGACTGTTATTTTTTTGTTATTGGGTTTTTCTGTGAAATTCTCAGTAGAAGCTCGGAGTTTGGATTTGTGTTAATGGCAATAGGCTTAGCCTATTATATTGGACCTAAAAACATCCCGGCTAACTGTGGGTGTACTTTAGTACACCTCTGTCTAACCCTTCGGGAAATACAGGCGTGATGACAGACCTATGTTAAATTTTTTGTGTTGAAAATTGAAATAATTATTTTGTATTATATCAAATAAAAAAATGTCATTACAAACTTATATTTTGCTGTTGGAGAATTGTGCATCACATACATCGATGTATGGGGTAACATTTCTTCTACTGCAAAGTTAAGTTTGTCCATCGATCCGACTTATCTTCATCGTGGTGCTTTCATAGTTAATGAACTTCATAATGTAAATACTTCGTAATGGTAATAGTTTTAATGAAAGTAAGTTTGTACGGAATAGGGTAGTTGACTGGTCTTTGATTTATTAAAAGAAAGAAGAAAGAAAAATGGTTTTTTTCCTGAACCAAGGACACAGAGACAGTTGAAAAATAAAAAAAAATAAAAAAGTATACAAAAATAACATTTCCAATGTCACACAAAGCTATGACACTGACAGTGACAATAAAATGCAATTTCTGTCATGCGTAAAATTACTAGTAAAAAAATAATAGTCCTATTGAAAAATGTTATTAAAAATAATTGCTAGACTGAAAAAATAATTTAAATCGAGTCATACAGTTCTAAGATATCAGCTTTTAAAGTTTATGTCAGTATAGAATTTGTGTGTTGCATGCATGGTTTGATGTCACAACGTGCTATAGTAAGCTCTCTGTCTAGCATAAAATTGTGTCTTGCTGATCTCGTATCGTCGTGCGATGGGTCGTTGAGCTCCCTTAATAATATGGTTGAGCTACACGATGGCTGTTGTATGCGTGCCGTCAGTCAGGACAGGTCAACTCAAGACTGCTGTGGCTCTTTCTTCTAAAGGCCTGTTCAGATATTGCCCTACATCGTAACACTCACATATATTATAATGTTATACATAGTTGTAATACCACTACTACTGTCTTCTGAGTTTGTTTAGGTGTTTCTTCTCGGAGGTTGTCAGTTAAGAAATGCTGGCGCCATCTAGTTAAAAAAATTTAAAGCATTGACTTGTAAAAGTATCTATAGAAGATCTATTTACAGAAATAAATAATTTATCATTCAAAATGCTTATATCCTTGTTGTTCAGCTCTATTTATTGTCAATATTTTTTTACCAAACCATTAAAAAAATCAGTCAACTAGCCCATTCTCGGTGAGAGAGTCAGACTCTCACTTCTCTGGTTTTTTTTTCACGGTAATGTCTGATTTTTGGACATGATAACTGTGTAATTTGTGAATCTTATGATCCTGCTCCACCTGCATGTAGCAATACGTTGATATTATTATGCTCCTGTTCCACCTGCGTTAATGTTAATATTATAATAATATACTAAAGCTTGTGGAGAGGCGGGGTGTGTTGCCCCTCCAACCAAACGGAGGATCCTCCGACCAGGCGGGTGTTCTGCCTGGCGGGCCACGGCCCGACGGTTCATGTCTGGCGGTTGTATATATCCAAGTTGCGTTGCAAACTTCACTTGCGCGATTCAGGACTTGTCCGTCTAGTTTCTATGTAGCACGGTAGATGTCGCTACAAGCTAAAGAATTTGTTTCTTTGTTTGAACGCGGTAATCTCTGGAACTACCAGTCGGATTTGAAAAAATCATTTTGTATTATGATAGCCATGATGCATGAGGAAGGTTATAGGGTTTAACATCACGCTTCGACTCTTAAAAGCAGATTAAGCGAGTGAAACAGATAGTACATAATATCAATTAACGCATAAATATACATATATATATTGATGCTACATTTAGTTGTATTTTGGAGCAGTAGCGTAGGTACCTACTAGAGGTTGTAAAAATGTCAAGTGCGTGTTATAATATGTCGTGGGCCGATCGAGATTTGCCTGGGCAGATCACGATGTGTCGGCATTTCTTGATATGACCGATTATTTCATGATGTGCCTAACCTAATTTCTTCTGTGTAAGTATGTACAATGGCTACAATTCGGTTCTGGCGTTATGTCGTCACAGATATAACCTAACCGATATTTATATTTCTTTCATTGGCCATATCACGAAATACCGGCAACGTGATCTGCTCATTTTAAACGATCGGCCCGCGACATATAAATAAAAATGATCTGTAAGAGGCAAATTCATAGATAAAGAGATGACGGGAATTTTATGAGCAGAGATCAGAACAGATAGAGTAAATAATAGGTACGTAAAGATATAGAAAGTTATTAAAAAAACATAATTTAGTATTCAAATAAGTAGCATAGAGTTACATCCCTTTGATGTCCTGGAATAATAATCGTGAAATTTAAGAGTCACGAATTATTAGTATTGGATTCTACAAATAATTTAAGTGAAGAATAATATTGCATTATTAGCGTTCCTTACTAAGATTGTGTTCTATTAAAATATGTAATATTTATTTATTTAAGGCACATCAACAATATAAGTTTTATTTCAGAATTTTAATACTTGATGTACATTGAGTTATATCACAAATACGTATGATTACTTACATTTAAGATAAATCCGAATAATAACAAAAAATTATCAATTTATTATTTGAATCGATTTATTTAGGTATTACGTTTGTAGGCAATTCAGGGGCCGCCGACCCTTAAAAAATAATGTTCTTTTTTGCCCATGAATACTCTTCTGTCATAATTACTTTTTAATATAATCTATGAAGGTTGCAGCTACAAAAACGTTCTTTTCAAAGGACCTTCTCTTTTCAAAAATCTGTAGTAGTAACAATGGTGAATGTTCACCAGGTATGCGCGCTCCGACGCCACACGAGAAGACGTTGATCGACGCGGCGATGGATTGCGTCGCTAAATGCAACCTACCGGGACTGCTCATCACAGAAACGAAATTCCTACAGCTTGATAGCTTGCAAGTATGTTATTTTATCGCGTTATAGTTAAACTAGATGTACCCCACGATTTCACCCGCTAAAAATGACAGTTTCATACAGACTTTCTCCCCCCTTTTCACCACCTTAGGGGTCGAATTTCCAAAAATCCTTTCTTATGCTACGTCATACAAAGAACACACCCTCCAAGTTTCAGGTCTCTACGATCAGCGGCTTAGGCTGTGCGTTGATCCGTCAATCAGTCATTCAAGACAAAGCATTGTATATGTATAGATTAACAAATTGCGACGTTTCAGATCCTTTACATCGTCCATGGTCACGAGCAAACTGACTATGGACGCTGGTTTATTTCCATGTGTCTAATATTACGCGAAAGTCTCAGAAATCAGTAAAATAATTAGGAGGTATACAAGCAGCTCACATCTGTCGACTGACGCCGCAAGATGAGAACTCGCGAGTAATGGTCTTTCTAGCGCCTATAGGGTTACCATTTATCATGCTTGTGTGGTGGGAGAAATTAGTATAATGGTAGTATTCTCTGGCTAATTTGTTGTATTTTATTGTTATATTTATTTTCCTGTGCGCAGGAGTTGGTGCGCGCGATGGTGACAGTGGGCACGCCGCCTGACTCCGACAGTCTACAGTTAAACCCTCAGCTTGAAGATATCACCATATTCTTCTTGGAACTGCTCGGGCAGACACTAATACAGAATAGGTACGTATCATACACAATGGGAGAGCCATGCTTCGGCACGAACGGGCCGGCTCGACCGGAGTGATACCACGGCCTCACAGAAAACCGGCGTTAAACAACGCTTACGTTGTGTTTCGCCGAGTGAGTGAGGTTAACGGAGAACCAATCCTCTTTTAAAGGTTGGCAACGCACTTGTGACTCCTCTTTTGGTGTTGCGGTGTCCATGGTGATCCGTCCCTCCCTCCTATCCCATAAAAAAAAACAATAATAATATACATATATTAATATCTCAAGAGATAAGCAGACAGATTTTTTTTTTATGGCACTTCAACTAAATACATTTGGACGGTGAACACTGGCATAAAAATTGTGACACAGCTATAATAAATTTTCAAAACTACATAGCATTTCCAGTCAACACTGGAATTGTTATTTAATGGTGCGGCGAAGCGTGAATTGTCCACAAAAACATAATACCGAAACAAATCGTAATCCAGACAATATTCTATAAAATTACTACGGTACTACCTCATTAGTCTAGTAATTCTAAGCGCGACTGCTACACTAGAGGTCTTGGGTTCGATCCCCAGGTCGAGCAAAGTGATATTGGGTTTTTCTATGTGTGCCCGGTTAATGGCAATAGGCTCGCCCCCTATTACATGGGACCTAAACATACCGGCGAACTGTGGGTGTACATTAGTACGCCTCTGCCTAACCCTTCAGGGAATACAGGCGTGATGGTATGTTATGTTATCTTACTACGGTACTATTTCGTCTGTTATTATTTCACTGAAAATCAAAGATTGGAAAATAGTTCCAAACTTGGTAAAGTTATCAAAAATTGCATTCGCCTTCATTTATTTCCAGTAAAGTATCTTGGACGAAATGGTAGAGTAGGAATCTAGATTAATGGTATCGGAATCCGAATAATAACAGATTAAATTGTGTTTGAATTACGATTTATTTCGGTATTACGTTTGTAATAGAAATTCGGTCCGCCAGACTCTTAACACTGGAATTGTTATCAACACTTGCAGTTAACAGAATGCTACTTATTAGCTTGCGTTTACGAGTACTACGGGTCCATCACCTGATTTTGCAATGACACAATTGCGAAGCCAGCCAACCATTTTACACACTTATCAAAACCACACATTACACTCAAACCTTTTTCTCAAAAAGGTAGGCAGAGACGTCAGTTGCTGCGTTTCTTGCGTACTTCTTTTTATTTTGTCAAGTTATCATTTTTTTTGCATTTTCCATGCTAAGATTATAAAGTTATTTTAGTGAAGGAAAAATTCAATCGCGGACAGGATTCGAACCTGCGTCTTCAAATTAGATACACCAGACGCTCTGACATCTAAGCCACCGCGAACTGATCCGTCTTCTGGATTTCCTTCATTAAAATAATTTTGTCAAGTTGTCATACTGTATGGTCGAAATAATATCCGCGTATGAAGTTATTCACAAGTGAATTGCAGTGGTAAATTTATTAAGCTATTTAAGCAGTGTAAAGACAATTGGAGTCGTTAATGTTTTGCATTCGTGATTATTATCTTTACTGATCTCGATATTTTTAAACAAAACTTTATTACCTAATTGTACACACGTGCCGATTGCGAAGCACTCACACGCACTCGGCAGATATACCGGATACTAGGGTTCCAGTGCGCTGCTTCGCCTGCTTACTTAGGTAATTTTTGTTTCTAGAATATAGTGCCCACTGTACTTACATCATGGAGGTTTTATATTATGAAATATGTGTCTAATTTATAAGGAAGGAAACAATTATTAAAATGTCAACAGCGAACGACAGCTGTACTATGGAATGACGATCATCGTTTATTAAATATGTTTAAGTGTGTGAGTGGGTATGTCAAACGCATGGTAGTGTGTGCGGACTTTCATACCACTCCCACCCCCCTTTTCACCACCGGAGGAGTTGAATTTCCAAAATTCCTTTCTTAGTGCTCATCTACAGTGCAAAAGGATCCAACATGCAAACTTTCAAGGCTTTAGCTCATGTAGTTTCGACTGTGCGTTGATACGTCAGTCAGTCAGGTTCTTCTCTTATATTGTAAGGGGTTTGGAATAAAAATCCGTTGATGATAAGGTTCTTCTTTATTGTGAAAATAAGCTTCCCTTACATATTATTTATTGTTGAGCAATTTGTTACATGTACACCTTGAAATAAACATTAAAACAACCAATGGCAAACAATTAATAAAAATAATTAAAATAAGCTAAATCGAGGTGTGAGCTAACCATCCTGCTTCCGCACATAAGCTTCGTATAGCGCGGTCTGCTTGCACACTATAAATAGTTGCGGCGCGCCCGCAGTCCGCTGACCCAGGAAAGCCCCCGGCTCAGACGGTATCACCAACAAGGTGGTCAAACTCCTTCCCGCCCCGCTCATAGTGCTGATGACCGCCATCTTCAATGCGGCACTAAGTAATAACATCTTTCCCCAGACGTAGCAAGAAGCCACCGTCATCGGGAAAACGAAAAAGAAAACGCCGCTTCTGTTGCTGTGTTGAATACAACTATCACGGATCACTTCATGATTCTATTAAAATTATCAAATCTAGTAAACTCTTACAAGTGCTTAAAAACTAAAAGAACTGTCGACTTTGATAAAACGATAACACTCTTAAAACTCAGCAATATTTCCGAACTTAATTTAATACATGACCCAGTTATCTTATCTTCGCAATTAATAGACAAACTCCAAACGTGCCTTCAGCAAAACACTATTATTAATTTAATTCCGAGAAATAGTCGCATTATTAAACCATGGATAACTATAGGAATTTTACGTTGTATCCAAAACAGAAACAATATGCAAAGAAAGCTACGGTCTGATCCACAAAACAATATATTGCAAATTACCTACAGACGATATCGTAATTATTGCAATAATTTAGTCAAAAAACTTAGAAGAAAATATGATAAAGAGCAACTACTAAAAGCAAATAAGAATACGAAACAGATATGGAAGACTATTAACAATATAACTCATCGCAAACCACAGAAAAATCTTAACCTAGAGCTATTAGAAATAGAATCTACCCCTCAAGCCTCAGTAGACCACATAAACAATTATTTTTCTAACATTGGGAAAACTCTGGCTGAAGACATTACTTCTGCAAACCGATCACAAATTCAACACATTTCTGAAAATAGTATAAATCCAAGGGCCTCCTCCTTCGTACTTCTCGAAACAGATCCTAGGGAAGTCTATAACATATTAATGAGTCTCAAATCTGAAAGTGCTCCAGGATGCGATAATATTACAACAAAATTCTTAAAAACCGCCCATGAAATAGTTGTACCGATTATTTCTCATCTTGCTAACTTGTGTTTTAGCCAAGGGAAATTTCCACCAGCCCTGAAGCAAGCCATAATTACTCCAGTGCACAAGGGTGGTGACAGAGACGATGTTAACAACTACAGACCCATCTCTGTCTTGCCTGCAATTTCTAAAATAATTGAAAAGCTAATTAACATTAGACTAATCAGCTACACAGATAAATATAACATTATTTCGCAAGCTCAGTACGGTTTTAGGCAAAAATTATCCACGGAAGATGCAGTGACAGCACTAACCACTCATATAGTTAGCATAGTAGATACAGGAAAAAGGTGTCTAACTGTATTTCTTGATTTGAAAAAAGCGTTTGACACCGTTTCTGTCCCCATTCTTGTGCGCAGTTTGGAAGGTATAGGCGTAAGAGGAGACCCGTTGGCTTTACTGACAGATTATCTTCAGGATCGTAGGCAAAAGGTTAAAGTGGGAGAGTATATTAGTGAAGAGTCTTACGTGACCTACGGTGTCCCACAAGGCAGCGTACTGGGTCCGACGCTATTTTTAATATACATAAACCACCTCTGCAATATGATACCAGAAAATGGTCGCGTTTTCTCATATGCAGATGACACAGCGATTGCTTTTTCTGGCGATACTTGGGAATCCGTATACCAATCGGCTGAAAAAGGTCTTTCCATCATTGCAAACTGGTTAAACTCACATCTCCTAACATTAAATATTTCTAAAACAAAATATATTGCATTCACAAACTACAACAACACTCAACCCGGAACTAACCTAACTCTTAAAATCCACACTTGTAATAATATATCTAAAACAAACTGTTCTTGTAAAAATATTGAAAAAATGACTCATATAAAATACCTAGGTATAATTGTTGATCAGCGCTTATCATGGCATACCCACATTGACATGGTCATGGCCCGCACGAGAAAATTAATCTGGATATTCAAGAACCTCAGGCATGTGACAACAATAAAAATGCTAAATGAAATTTATGTGTCTCTAGCTCAATCAATTCTAATTTACTGTATTCCCGTATGGGGCGGTGCAATCAAAACCAAGTTTATTGAGCTAGAGAGAGCACAGAGATCTCTCATCAAGGTCATGTATAGTAAACCGTACAGATTCCCAACCATTGAGTTATACCACATGAGCGGTATTCTCACAGTTAGAAAACTATACATACTGCACGCTGTATTAAAATTACACAAAGTTCTGCCCTATGACCCTAACCTGCATGAAAGAAGGCGAAAATACCGAGTCGCTCCAGTAGAATTCGTTAAAACCACATATGCCAAAAGACAATTCAGTGCAAAATCCGCTGCTCTATATAATAAAATAAATAAATTAATTAACATATATCCCATGACTACTAAAGACTGCAAAAAGACAATAGTACTATGGTTAAAACCTAAGACCTATGATGACATAGAACTGCTCCTACAAACATAAAAATATCAGTGGATTATTAGTATATACGCACACACGCACGCACACACACACACACACACACACACACACACACACACACACACACACACACACACATGCACACACACACACACACATGCACACACACACACTTTTAGTTTTATAATTATTTGTTTTTTGAATTTTATAATTATTTAAATTCTTTAATTACTTATTTTTAATTTCTTATTTTTATATAATATTTTCGTAAGTACACCACTTTGTACCACTTTGTTTTGTTATTGAAGAGCGGGGCCTCCTAGCACAGGTATATATTTTACTTAAAAGGAGGTCTCTATGTAACATTTACTGTAAAAGTTCTACAAGTTTGTGAAATAAACCTTTTATTTATTATTTTTATTTATTTATTATCGGGATTCCCAAACCCGGTAAACCCCGCAGTGAGCCGACCAGTTACCGCCCCATAAGTCTTTTCAACGTCCTCGGAAAGATTTACGAGAGGTTGATCTACTCCCGACTAAAGGATTTTGCCGAATCCAATAAGCTCATTCCTGACGAGCAGTTTGGTTTTCGGACCAAACACTTATGCGTCCAACAAGTGCATCGCATCGTCGAACATATCGGCGCTGGGTTCCAGCGTGGATTGACTACAGGCATGCTCTTCTTCGACGTAGCGAAAGCCTTCGACAAAGTCTACAACGGCTTAATTTTCAAGTTGTACTCCCTAAACGTGCCCGACCGTCTCGTGCTCATCATACGAGACTTTTTGTCCAATCGCACCTTCCGCTATCGCATAGAGGGCGGCCCTCTGTCGACCCCGCATCCGATCCGAGCCGGAGTCCCACAGGGCTCCGTGCTCTCCCCGCTCCTTTTCGCGATGTACACCAGCGATATTCCCAAACATTCCAAGTCGGAGTTGGCCCTTTTCGCTGACGACACGGCTATCTATTATTCCGGAGATCCCTACCCTCCGTCACCAAGATTCTCCAGTCCTCAGTCAACGCCCTAGGCAATTGGTTCAGGAAATGGAGAATCGAGGTTAATCCCTCCAAGAGCACGGCCGTTCTTTTTCACAAGAGCAGCGACCACTCCGATCAAGTCGGACCCATCTCCCTCTACAGCCAACCGAGTAAAGAAGGTCAAATACCTGGGCGTGATTCTCGATTACCGTATCTCGTTCCGTGAGCACATAAAGACAGTGCGCTCTCGTGCTGCTTTCCCTCTCGGACACCTCCACGGTATGCTCAATGCACGCAGCAAATTACGAGGCACGCTCTGACTTACCCCGATGATCCTATCAGCCTCCTACAAGAGTCCAACCGAGAGACTAGCACTCTCAAAACACACTAACAGACGCCGTCCGATTTACCGTCCTCGCCGGCGAGGTCCATCGCGTAGACCCTCAAACGGTAACCCTCCTCGTCCCTTGCTCGAGTCAGCCCGCGCCGAGCCATTAGCTTTAAATTACCCCCCAAATAATTTAATCTAGATCCAGCCGTCCCTATCTGTCCCTCCAGCTACGCCCTAAGCCGAGGTTCGAGTCCTGTTAGGGGACGCTCTTAGCTGCTGTTGCTTAGTTATAAGTTGCTCCTGCCTGGAGGCATTCGGTGCCTCGTCACCAAGTCCAATTACGCTGTGAAGATTTCTTGAATCAACAACCTACGTCCAAATAGGAAAAAAAATAAACGCAATCCGCCAGTGTCCAGTCAGATCGAGAGCAGGCACGTCGTCCGTTGTCGTAGCGAATATTTGCTAATTATGTTATTAAATGTGAGAAATGTGAATCCCACAATATAAATAGAATATTACATAGTAGCAGTACATATTGACCGTAGATACAATAAGTGTATTTCGGTCAGGGACCGGGTGCTGTCGGTGTGGGAGGAGGCGGGCGGGCACGTGGCGCGCACGGTGGCGTGGTCGGCGGGCGCGGGCGCGGGCGCTCTGCGGCGCGGCGTGACGGCGCTGCTGCGCACGGGCGCGCGCCTCATGCGCTGCGACGCCTGCGCCCCGCACGTGCTGCGCCACCTCACGCTGCTCTTCCAACTGCCCTATAAGCTGTTCTACCAACAAGCCGACGTTGTGAGTATACACGCAGCGCTGACATTACACTAGGGACTCTCGAATTCCACCCGGGGCGACTAAATTCGGTCGGTGAGAAAAAATAATTAAAAAGTAACTATCCATTTTATGCAAAATTTCCATAATGGGGCGGCCTTTTTTACAGTGCCCAGAGACGGCGTTAAGGTTAAATCTGGCACTGTATACATATGTTCCTTTAATTATTTTTCCGATATTTCGGAGTTAATCTCTTAGTGAAAACTGGTCTTCATGAGTACTTTCACCACTGGAAAAGTTGACAGTGAATTAAAAATAATAATGTATAAGGTCCAATTATATGAAAATAATCATAGTATTAATTAGTAAAGAATGAAATAGCTTTGTGTGTATTAATTTGAGAAGTAAATATTAGCCGGTTCTTAGTTGAAGCTGAAATGTATAAACACAAATTACCGTCTGACGTCTGATCGTTAGTTGTACGATCAACCATGGTTTCCAAAACTATCAAATTTCTTTAATCTCTAAATAATTGTTCGCACATTGGGTCGCACATTAACAGTATTATTGTTAACCCCTCTCCCTAAGCTAAATGCTTGTGTTACGAGTAAGTTCTTGTCGATAGTTCAATGGGTGGGTTTTGAACTGGCAACCACGTCATCGCAAGTCCGACTTTCCTAGATTATTATCCATTGGGGAAATTTGATAGTTTATGTTGTTGACTGTACTAACTCCAACTCGTACTAAGACTAAAAACCTAAGAACAATTAGTCGTTTCTTTAATTCAAATACCTATTTTAAAAATGAGTATGTCATGTTGTTTAGATATCGTGCGGCCTGTACGAGATAGTGAAGACGTCTGCGCAGAACGTGCACAGCGCGCACGAGTGGGACATCGTGTTCGCGCTGCTGTGTGCCGCCGGCGCCGGCGCGTGGCCCAGCGATGCGCAGCCCACCAGTAAGAACATAAGCTTGTCATACCATCCCGCCTGTATTCCCCGAGAGGTTAGGCAGACGCGTACTAATGTACACCCACGGTTCGTCGGTTTAGGTCCCATGTAATAGCGGGCGAGCCTATTGCCAACCACCTGTAAGAGTGAACTGTTATTTACTTTATAGCTGTCAGGGATAATCAAACTGCTTTCCAGTGGCCGCGAAGCGATTGATTTTGATAGCAATTAAACTGCAACTTTAAATATTATGGCATAGGATGGAAATTTGCAGAGAACAATAATGTGATTTTATTTCGGTAGTCGACTCAAAGTTATAGCTTCGTTCCGCAAATGCGAATCGGGCTACAAAAATTATTTCGCTGTCCGATTGTCAACCGTGTGTCAAAGTTAAAAAAGTTGCATTTCAACTATTGCATTGTTATCAAATTGCCGCTGAATCACATTGTTTTTTTTTACACTTTCAGTAAGCACTCTCTAAAAATTGAGAAGAGTACTTTAAAAGAATTGTGATGTCATCGTTTATGAATTTTATGTAGTTTGTTTAAAATTTGAAGCAAACAATTTTGTATATTTCGAGGATCAAGAATATTCATTTTAGCAGTTAGAGAGAATCGTTGTGTGTTATCAGGTCCAGCTGCATCCAGTCGGTCCGAGGGTTCAGAAGACGAGAGTGAGCGGCGACCGACCAGCGCCTCCTCTGAGAGCGAGCTGTCACACTCGCCGCAGACGCAAGGATGGATATTGGTGAGTAATCACTATAAATTTTTCTTTATAAAAAAGAAAAAAAAAGCTTGCTCCACATAAGGATTACTTCCTGCATCGTGGGTGCGTTTTACAAATACAAAAAAAAAACCTACATGATTTCGATATTTTTACATAACCTCACTAGTTAATGTAAATTTATCTGCGCGTGTAATCTTCAGACGTGCATATCTATACTTATAATAAATCTGTAGAGAGGTCAATTCTGTACATGAAATATATTTCCAAAATAACTATCAGCGGGTGATTAGTGATCGATACTGACGCCAAAAATGCAATCAGTAAAATTTTTGTCTGTCTGTCTGTCTGTATGTTCGTTATAGAAACAAAAACCACTCGACGGATTTCAACGAAACTTGGTACAATTGTTCTTTATACTCCTGGGCAGGTTATAGTATACTTTTCATCACGCTACGATCAATAGGAGCAGAGCAGTGAAGGGAAGGGAAATGTTGGGAAAACAGGAGAACGTACTAAATTATAAAAAAAGAATCATAGAAATCGGTACAGAAACACCAAAGTTATACATGATATACGCTAATAAGCCATCGCGCGTGAATACTGAATCATGCTATAAGGATTATTTTTGTGTAACGGTCGCCGCGCTCGACGCGGCTCGCGGCCGGAGGTATAAAAGGGCGAGGGATCCAAACGCGAACTTCCTGCTCGCTCAGCACTCAACCTGTAGACCAGGCCCATCTCGATGAGGTGAACGCCGAAGTCGAACGAAGAGTCGCTCTCTCGCTCCAACCCCCCGAGCCCCCTGATAGTCCCAACCTCAACCCCGACCGCGACCCCACCCCTGCCCCCGCTCCCGACGATCCCGTCCCCCCGGTCTCAGTGGACGAGGTCCGGACTATCGTCAAGAATCTACGACCCCGGAAAGCCCCCGGCTCAGACGGTATCACCAACAAGGTGGTCAAACTCTTTCCCGCCCCCCTCATAGTGCTGATGACCGCCATCTTCAATGCGGCATTAAATAATAACATTTTTCCCCAGACGTGGAAAGAAGCCACTGTCATCGGAATTCCCAAACCCGGTAAACCCCGTACTGAGCCAACCAGTTATCGCCCCATAAGTCTTCTCAACGTCCTCGGGAAGATTTATGAGAAACTCATTTACTCCCGATTAAAGGATTTTGCCGAATCCAATAAACTCATTCCCGACGAGCAGTTTGGTTTCCGGACCAAACACTCGTGCGTCCAACAAGTGCATCGCATTGTCGAACACATCAGCGCTGGGTTCCAGCGCGGATTGAAGACAGGCATGCTCTTCTTCGACGTAGCGAAAGCCTTCGACAAAGTCTGGCACAACGGCTTGATTTTCAAGCTGTACTCCCTAAATGCGCCTGACCGTCTCGTGCTCATAATACGAGACTTTGTCGAATCGCACTTTTCGCTATCGCATAGAGGGCGGCACTCTGTCGACCCCTCATCCTATCCGCGCCGGAGTCCCTCGGGGCTCCGTGCTCTCCCCGCTCCTTTTCGCGCTGTACACCAGCGATATCCCTAAAAATTCCAAGTCGGAGTTGGCCCTATTCGCCGACGACACGGCTATCTACCATTCCGGTAGATCCCTACCCTCCGTCACCAAGATTCTCCAGACCTCGGTCAATGACCTCGGTAATTGGTTCAGGAAATGGAGAATCGAGGTAAACCCCTCAAAGAGCGCAGCCGTTCTTTTCCACAAAAGTAACGACCGCTCCGATCAAGTCCGTCCCATTTCCCTCTACGGCCAACCGATCCCCTGGGAAAAGAAGGCCAAATACCTGGGCGTGATTCTTGAGTATCGTCTCTCGTTCCGAGAGCACATAAAGACGGTGCGCGCTCGCGCCGCTTTCGCTCTCGGACGCCTCCACGGCATGCTCAATGCACGCAGTAAATTGTCCCTTAAATATAAGGTGAGAATTTACTTGACGTGTATTCGACCCATCATGACCTATGCGAGCGTCGTGTTCGCACACATCGAAGGGTCCGGTATCCAAAGGATGCAAACTCTCCAAAACCGATTCATGCGTCAAGTCAATTCAAGCCACGGGCGCCCCGTGGTTTGTGCGCAATAGGGAACTCCATGTCGATCTGAAACTGCCCACCATCAAGCAGTTTATGAAACGCACCTCCAAGCGATTCTTTAATCGGGCCCCCCATCACCCCAATCCCCTAGTGGTTAGTAGCGCCGACTACAAACCCTCCCAAATCAGTAGAATCCGCCGTCCACGGCACGCTCTGACCTACCCCGACGACCCTATCACCCTCCTACAGGAATCTAACAGAGAGACAAGCACTCTCAAAACCCACACACACAGACGCAGTCCGATATACCGTCCTCGCCGGCGAGGCCCGTCGCGAAGACCCTCTAATGGTAACCCTCCCCGTCCCTTGCTCGAGCCGGCCCGCGCCGAGCCAGTAGCTTTAAATTAGCCCCTAAATAATTTAACCCAGATCCAGCCGTCCCTAGCTGTCCCCCCAGCAACGCCCTAAGCCGAGGTCGAGTCCCGCAGGGGATGCCCTTAGCCGCTGTTGCTTAGTTATAAGATGCTCCTGGCTGGAGGCATTCGGTGCCTCGCCACCAAGTCCGGTTACGCTGTAAAGATTCCCTGAATCAACAGCTACCACCATTCATAAAAAAAAAAACGCGAACTTTCCTTTTTCACACTCGCCCGCTGACGCTCGCCGCGAGAGGACGTGTCGCTTGTAGTTATTAAGACTGTGCTGTATTGATCTTGTTTGTCATCGTTGGTCGTGATCGTTCCGTACCTAAAGGGTATAACGGGACCCTATTACTAAGACTGCTGTCTGTCCATCTGTTTGTCTGTCACCAGGCTGTATCTCATGAACCGTGATAGTTAGCCAGTTGAAATTTTCACAAATGTGTATTTTCGTTGCCGTTATAACAACAAATACTAAAAAGATATGGGTTTTTTTGCCGTTTTTGTAGATAATCGTACGGAACTCTTCTCGAACCGTTTTTTATCTGCTTTACGTGTTCTATTTTTCGAAATAGGTGAAGAACGAGTCGGAGTCCCGCGATGTGTGCGACATAGAAAGTAATGTAACGCTGCGGGGTCACCGCGGCGCGGCGCTGGCGCGGTGCTGCGAGGCGCTGGCGCTGGTGGTGCGCGACGTGGCGCACGTCACGCCCTACAACTGCCGCGCCGCCGTCACCGCCGTCAGACTGTTCGCCAGGGCCACCGCGCACCACGGTACGGAACCTGCACTGATACATTCTATTCCTACTCCTGCTCCACCTGCGTTAACGTCAAACTCAAAATGAGTTATTTCAATTAGACCATTAAAAAGATACTTTTTAAAAATCAAAACTAGTTGCACGGTTCCAAAAAGTGGGTCTTATGGAGAAGAGATGGCAAGAAACTCTATAGATACTCTTTTTAAAAAAAAACAATTACATTATTAATCTTTACAACTTTGTTTTAAATAGTTTGAGAATTATGCAGTTTGATTTGTAAGATTTATTCAGTATAAGTGTTTTATTTAAAAGAAAAGGTCAGTATCAGTCCCGACGGACAGACACCCGTTCACGAGCATGATATGTATATCTGTGTTACTTACCACCTTAAAAATTATAGAATATGTAATAATTATATTACATATCAAATTATCTATACTAATATTATAAAGCTGAAGAGTTTGTTTGAACACGCTAATCTCAGGAACTACTAGATGGAATTGAAAAATTCTTTTTGTGTTGAATAGTCCATTTATCGAGAAAGGTTATGGCTTTATAACATCACGCTTTGCCACTTAGGAACGGAGCAACGCAAGTGAAACCGCGGGCGGGCCGCTAGTGCCTTATATGTTGGCCACGTCCGCGTAACGTCGTATTTAATGCGCTAACCTGAACGCCACAGTCGTGTATAGACGTCCAAAATGTGCCCAGCACGCCACAGTCGTGTATAGACGTCCAAAATGTGCCCAGCACGCCACTGTTGTGACTAGGTGACCGATTTCGTCGGAGCTTGGCGCCGAGGGCACGCTTTTTCTTTTTCGATGTGGCGATCAAATGGTTAAGTAACGCGTTACGACGCAGGCGCAGCAAAGAATACGGCATTTCATAGGCTGGAAAAAAATTAACAGTCGGGATAAAAGTAGCAATGGACAATTTGTCGGTATAATTGGGACTCATGTATGAGATAGATAGATAGAATATTCTTTATTGTACACCAAAAACTAACTCTAAGTACATGCTTCCAATTAAGGGGCGAGCCTATTAAAATAAATAGCTCAAATACTCGCTCCGAGATGCTGCTGCTGAGAATTTATGGAAAAACTCACCTCTAGCATAAAAATCGCTCTAGATTAACGTACAGTGGCGACCAAAAGTCCATAGGCAATCTCACAACGCAATAGCTTGACGTTAAGTTTGACTTACGACCTTCTATTCATTGTCGTTTACAAGTGACACGCACTGACTGTATCGAGCTCGCTCGTATTGTTCATAGCAATGTAATCCTTAGCGTGCTTATGGATTTTTGAGAGCTTACTGTGGAAAAAAATTACTAATACGTTACATTACATTTCTTACATGTTGTCTCCAGGTAAGAAATCCGGCAAGTCACGGTCAGGCCGCAAATCCCGGCCGAGCTCCGGTCGCAGACGGTACGACGACTCAAGCGACGAGGAAGTGGACACCCTGGACCAGTACCACATGGTCAGCATACAGGTGAGCATTTTAGCACTAGCTAGTATCATGATACTAAATAATGTGTGTTCTATATACATTATTAGGTAATAGTAGGATCTCTTGGGGTCTGACTGCTAGCGTCTAGCGACCACCCTTACGTTGGAGTCTGTCATGAATCACCTTGGTGTGTGTTTCGACTTTTGCACGTAAGAGCCAATTCCCCTCAATTGCTGCGGCAGTCTGCAGTCCGTAGGGGCTCTTAAGGGTCGGCAACGCATCAGCATCAGCAACTCCTCTGCTGTTATAGGCGTCCATGGGAGACGATGACTACTTACCACCAGGTAGCTCGTCAGATCGTTTGCCGCCATTATCCATTAAAAAAAATTCAATAGTTAAAAAAACCTGTTCGTTTCGGAAGGAGCATATAGGTATCCTAATAACATCACCAATTAAAATACGAAACATTAAATATTCATGAAAGTAAACGTATTATGAAGTTTAAAATTCAAGGTCGTCGTGCCCAAATTACCAAAATTGTCCTAAAATCTAGCAAATTTTTAAAATTTGGTAAATCTACCATAGACCTTAGTATGTTTGGCACCGAGGAACGGTGTCGCTGCCACCGTAAGTTCATTTTCCCCTTTTTATTCTTATAATGTGAAAATGATTAAATAAATAGAACCAGATCTCGATACCTAAAAGTACCTTCACGGGATGAACAGGGTTTTCATAAAACATTGTATATTTGAAATTTTGATTGAAGTATTTTTTTAATTCGTGATAGGCTTACGCTTGACTGCCAGTTTGCTTGATGTTAAGCGATACTGCGGCCTATGAGCTCGCTTACCCAGAAGAAACTGATTCACTTGTGATATAAAGACACCCAGATTATCGGGGAAGACCCGATATACGGTTAAAACTGCCCTGTAGTTATTTCTTTACGGAGGAGAGCCATGTTTCGCCACGTATGGGCCGGCTCGACCGGAGTGATATCACGGCTTCTCAGAAAACCGGCGTTAAACAACGCTTACGTTGTATTGAGAGGTTACCGCAAGCCCAATTACCTTTTAAAAGGCCGGCAACGCACTTGTGACTCCTCTAGTGTTGCGGATGTCCATGGGCGGCGGTAATCACTTACCATCAGGGGATCCGTCTGCTCGTTTGCCCCCCCTATACCATAAAAAAAGTTATTAAGTTTAAATATAAATGTATATGCTTTAATAAAAGTGTATGTTGTCCTCAGCTACTTGACCTGATGCACACACTGCACAGTCGAACCGCGCAGATCTTCAAGTGGTGGCGAGACGAGGCCGACCAGGGACAAAGTGAGTACCTATATAAGATAACCGACCGACATAGTATAACCAGTGGTCGACGTAGGTAGCTCCATTTAAGATGAATAACCTCAAATATATATGTTAACATTGTCATACCCCGGGATTGTATAATTGTCGAGTTTAGTCGAGCGGAGTCGCGGGAAAAGATAGTATTAGTTTAGATTTACGCTATTGTTAGTTTAAGATATGTATATGTATATCGCGAAAAAAAAACAGTACTACTTATCGGCTATTCTATTAATAAAACCTAGATATGTTAGTTTAAAAAAAAGTAGTGACACATTTAGGTTGCGGATTTGTAAATTATATATGTCAGTAATATTTGATCGAATGTAAATCTATAAAATCCCGGGATTTCTTGATGAGAATGTACGAGCATGTCCACGTTATGCCACGATCGACGTATGCCCCAAAATTACACTACCTACGCCGACCGCTATGACATACTGATTTCTGATAATTGCGCGGATATATGAAATTAAATAAATATTTGACAATTGAAACCACGTTACAGATTTTATCTCGTTATATTTATTAAGGATATTACAGTTGATATGTAGAATAAATTAGAGTTTATGTAGTTATATGATATTGTAAATATAAAAAAATCTAAATATTGGAATTATGACAGATGCAGAGGAATACGATCTATGGGAAGTGGCTTGGAAACCATTATTACAAGGCATCGCGCAATTCTGCACGGATAGACGAAAACAGGTGAGCTTACAACGTTTGTAGATTTTTTTCATTGTTTATGGTACATTGATCTCATTAAAAGCTAAGCATTAACGCGGCAGACCTAGGGAGGCTTTTGCCCTGCAGCAAGATAATACTATATAGCCTAAATAAATAGATATTATACATGTATCTGCGGCGTGAACTATTAGAGGTGTACTAATGTACACCCACAGTTTCCCGGAATGTTTATATTCCATTGAATAGGGGCGAGTCCATTGCCATTAACCGGGCACAAATTCGAACTCGGAGCTGTTACTGAGAATTTCATAGACAAACCCAGTAACACTGCTCGATCTGGTAATCGAATCCATTACCTCTAGCGTAACAATCGCGAAATTTGGCACACAGTTTATGAACTAACACATAACACTATACGATACTTTTTATCGAGAGTGGACCCAATTCTGAAGTCCACTTAGACGAAGTTGCGGGGAGAAAGTAGTGAATAATATTGTCACTTAATTTAAGGAAACTATTCTTAAATGTATCTGCTTATCTTTAGGTGGCTAACAGCGCAATAGCATACCTGCAACGGGCGCTGCTGGTGCCAGGACTGTCAGCCATGGGCGGCAACGGCTGGGAGGCGTGCTTCCAATGCGTGCTGTTCCCTCTACTAGAACAGCTGCCGCGAAGAGCTGACGCTACTGCCCGAGCCAACACTATCATGTGCAAGGTACATTAGAACTATCTTGAACTCCATTACATTTTCTAGCTTTTGTATCTTTATACAGTATGTTTTGGACGATAGCCTTATCCCTCTCATTTGAGAGAAGACCCGTGCCCAGCAGTAGGATAATATAATGGGTTGATTATGTATATAATGTGGTAAGAAAACCCTGTATTGTTAGGTATCGATCGTATCAGGTTCTATTTATATAATTGCTTTTACTTTTTAAGAAAAAAAAATTGTTAAATAATACAGGAAACTGAAATTGCAATACTTCCGGTGGCAGCGGCACCGTCTCTGGGTGCCAAAGATACTTACATATTTTTATCACCATTTAAAAATTTGCTCGAGTTTGGTGTACTTGCGGCAATTTTGGGCACGACAATCGTGAATTTTAAACTTCATTCATATGTTTACTTTCATGAATATTTAATGTTAATTTTTATTTGGTGATGTGAATGGGATACCTATACATTTCGGAACGGGGTTTTTTTTATCAGTGTATATAAAATATCTGTGTTCGAGTTCATAAAATTGGTCAAGTTTAGGGGGACAAGAATCTCCTTCAAAGAGACACCGTTACAGTTCCACGAGGATGGGGAACTGAAGACTATCGTAGATGTCAGGCGGGCATCCCTCACAGGATGTAACTGTGTACAGTAAGTCAGCCGCGTCCTGTGAGGGGTGACCTCCTGAACATCTACCCGCACGCACTGATCAACACCGCTACAAGCACACAACACTACTGCCGACCACGTTCCACGTGAAGAATACTCACCGACTGCCTGCGCCTGCGCACATGGAGAAGGATTACATTCCTTGATTATAGGTCACTCAATTACAATTGCACAAAGCGATTGTAATTGACTGAGCTGTATATCTAATAAACATCAGGTGGCGTACTCATCTCTGACGGCGTTTGCGCTACGTCGAGGCATTGCTCGAAATAATTATATGGGGTTCCCCTGCACACAACTAATTACTATTATATTATTATTATTTTGGTCTCCATTTTTTAAAACTTCAGAAATCTGCATTTACACTTTTTATTATAAATTAAAATCCCCGACGAAGCGCTGCTTGTGTTTGAGCTAATCTTAAAAACTATTGTACGGATTTTCATATCGTTCAATTCACCAGTAGAAAAAGAGACTATCTACGAAGGTTGTCGATTAATTTATAAAGATACCCATGTGAAGGCAGAGCGGGTTTCTAGTTCATACTTATATTATGCACTTGTTCACCTACCCGACCATGAGAATCTCGTCCACGTGGCCGAGTTGGGAAGATTAAATATTAATTATTCTGTTATTGTGCAAGCAGTGATAGCCTAGTGGTATGAACGTTGGACTGCCCAGTCAAAGGTCTCGAGTTCGAACCCAAGGCACGCACCTCTGACTTTTTGAAGTCATGTGCATATTAAATAGTTAATTATCACGCGCTTAAACGGTGAAGGAAAACATCGTGAGGAAACCTGCATGCCTGAGAGATTTTCTCGATGGCGTGTGAAGTCTGCCAACCCGCACTAGGCCAGCGTGGTGGGACTATAGCCTAATCCCTCTCATTTTGAGAGGAGACCCGTGCCCAGCAGTGGGACAGTATAATGGGTTGATTATGTATGTGCATCTTGGCCGAACCACATGGTCGTCGCTGAAGTAATTTTTTCATATCTCGTATCCGTCAACTTGACCGACAATGAAAATATAAGGCACTATTGTACAGTGAAGTACTTTAAACAATTTTTGTTCTTTTATGGGTAATATAAAAAACTTATCAATTAAACTTAAAGGTAAGCAGTTAGCCATTGAGAACAGCCGCGCAGGTCAAAGCAATATATATGTATAGAAACATAAAATGCTTTGTCCTGAATGACTGACTGACGGATCAACGCACAGCCGCTGATCGCAGAGACCTGAAACTTGGAGGGTGTGTTGTTTGTATGACGTAGGTATAAGAAAGGATTTTTCGAAATTCTACCCCTAAGGTGGTGAAAAGGGGGGTGAAAGTACGTTGTTTGTATCTATCCTGTAAATACGTTCTTCCTCCTTTTTAGAACTTCCTTTCACTTCTCTGTCTAAATAGAACTGTACTTAAGGGTAGTTATGCAATAAAATTGTATGTAATATGTTGCAGGTGTTCCTACAACACCTGTCGGCTTTATCTCCCCGTCCGACGTTCGGCGCGCTGTGGGTGCGCGTGGTGGAGGTGCAGCGCGCGCTGGTGTCGGCCTCGCCCGACGACCCGCTCACCGAAGCGGCGCTGGAGTCGCTCAAGAACATGATACTGGTCATGGACTCCGTCAGGGTCAGTTTATTTAACCTATCATCATCGTCATCTATATGTATATGAAAGAAAAACCTGACTGACTCACCTACTGACTGACGTATCAACGCACAGCCGGAACTACAGGAGCTAGAGCCTTGAAAGTTTGCATGCTGGTTCCTTTTGCACTGTAGACGAGCACTAAGAAAGGATTTTTGGAAATTCATCCCATAAGCTGGTGAACAGTGGGGTGAAAGTTTGTACGAAAGTACACACACTACCATGCGTTTGACACACACATCGTCAAGATATGTACAGCTGTCATTCGCTGGTGACATTTTGACAATTGTTTTCTTCCTTATAAATTTAGACTTAACGCATGATATGAAACCTCCACGGTGTAGGTACAGTGGGTAACGTTTATTTAAAAGTTTATTGAAAATTATACGCTACGATAGCAGGCGAAGCTGCGCACGGGAAGTCTAGTCAGACAATATTATTTCTATTTGATACGGAAAGCCGTCGTTTAAGGCGAAGTAGACTAAATCAAACTTCATATTTATTGCTTTAAAAGATTTGAACGTTCAACCCATTAACTGTGTCCAAGTTACTGTTAGTATATCTAAAATTGAACTAATTCAGTCAGTAACATAGTGTTTTGCGAATATACTAACTTAATTATCGGACACATGTTTGAACTACTATGTTGCAAGAAATAGAATATTAGCATTGGAATTCTAATTATTGTATATATATATTCCATCTTGCGTAATAATATAATCACTAGTGTCTCTACATTTAGGGCTTAATTAAGCATTCTAGGAATGCGGATTACAGATTTGATATAGAACTCGATACTGCGTTCTAAAACATGAATTGGTGATGTGGCGGTATGGCTGCCAAGCAGATGTGACCTACCCGGTTGGGTAGGTCACATCTGCCGTAAAGCATATGAGCAAAAATTACCACCCAGTGGTCCCAAACAATAGTAGCCGATATCGTGGCGGGCCCAGAAGGAGATGGCAAGATGAGATTGACTCCTTCGACAAGGATTGACCCCATACAGCAGTGGATAAGGATAAGTGAAGGGAGGCCTTTTCCCTTTAATAATGAGATAATAACATAACTTAAAAAAATCCAAGCGTGTATTCCCCGAAAGGTTAAGCAATGGTGGTATGTTGAGGTCCTATGTAATAATAAGGCTCAGATTCCATCAACTTTCTATCTACATTATCTCTAATGGTATTATTTTGTTGGCAGATATTCAGTAACGGGGACGGCTATAATGACCTGTGGTACATAACATGGGACAAGATCAACGAGTTTCTGCCCGGCTTGAAGGAAGAACTGTTCCCGCAAGGTGAGAATTTTTAATTTTGCTTTCGGCATACTTATTAGCCATTCCAATGACAAATGTTTACAGAATTGTCGTATAAGCGGAAGGAGTGTCTTACTTAAAAAAATATCTTAATTTAAACAAGCTGTTGCCCGGGGTTCGCTCGCTTTGTTAAACTATTTACTTACTATAAAAGTAGCCTAAGTTACGCATTATAACATCAGCTATCTGCCAATGAAACTCAGCTCTACTTGCTGTGGCAATCCCTATTTCATTTCTTTTTTGTTGATAATAAACTGCATAATTCTCAGCAACTATTTGGAACAAAGTTGTAAAATATTGTAATCATTTAAAAAAAAAAGTATCTATGGAGTTTCTTGCCGGCTCTTCTTCATATGACCCCGCTTTTTTGGAACCGTGAAACTAGTTTTGGCTTTTCAACAGTACTTTTGAAAATTCTGAACTCGTTGCACCTAAACTTGTGCTGAAGTAGTTGTTGTTGTTAAAATTTTGACTTTGACAGGTGTGTCAAAATCAGTCCAGCTTTATCTAGCCAGCTAGCAGAGATTATCTAAAATAAACAGACAACAATTTATTTTATGTTTTTGTTAAAAGCGTATTAAATATATGCGTTTAGTAAAAAAGCTGTTATTTTGACATTACAAACTGACACTTCATTTATTTGTGTTAATAAAATTTTTGACAGACATATTATAATGTCATATTGTTTAACATCATATGAGGCTATTAATCAGTACCGCTATACAATGAAATATCTTCTTTTTAACTGTAAGACTTCCTGTCGTTTTTACATTGTCATGCATTTCGTGTATTGTCGTATTGTTATGTATTGTGTAAATTGTAATTACGAGGTCGCATCACCTTACCTTTTGCATTATAGCCAAAACATTGACTTATTAATTGTGTGTGGGGCATATGAGTTGATGTTGTTGGTATTATCCCACAATTGTCTTAAATTATCTACTTACACTAAGAAACATCATTTATTGCATTAATATTTACATTATACCTTCGGAACCTTAACATAACGTCTCTTTTTCAGTGAAAGACAACGCGAAGCCCGCCCCGAGCCTGCCGAGCCACATGCAGCCATCTCTACCCCCAACGCTGCCGACTCTAGTCCCCGTCGGCCCAGCCAGTACGCCCACCTTAGTACCCGTTCCCTCCCCTCCCATCCCTTCCCCTATCCAAGTACAAGCAGTCCCCTCGCCGGGATTGATGCAAATGGCGCACTCTCCCGTCAATATAGCGCAGACGCCGCCTTTGATCGGCAATGCGCCAACGTTGGTTGCGCCCACGCCGATAAGCGGCATGGTGCCGATTAGGAATCCGTTGTATGATCAGGCGGGGCTGACGTCATCAGTACTTTTGCAGCCTTTGAATGAGGTAGGTGGGATTTTCGTGATAATTAGGAATATGTTTTTTTAAGACAGCTCTCGCAGTAGGGTCTAACCCTGTGACTACTTCACATACATAAAGTACAATCAACGGCATATCAAATTCCTTTAATCGATTTTCAATTTAATTTCCAAAGAATAGAGTTTATTATCCATTGGGGAAGTTTGACAGTTTGTGATAACCTGATGTGCTCTAAACAAAATCGGTGGAACACAAATATTTGTCTCGGTTGGCAATTGAATCCACGACATGCGGTGGTAGTGGCGATCTGACAACGTTAACCCTTACGCTAAAGAAAAGGAGCTGTAATATTTATAATGAGCTCAAATATTTATAATAGGAGCTCTAATATTTTCTCTTATCCTTCTCTTGTTGACTATCAATAAAAAACATTAACACACAACACTATACTTATTTTTTTATTAATTCCAGATGATATCAACACCAATAGGCATGTCGATGCAGTCACAAATGCCGATCCTGTACCCGCAGAGCGTTGAGCAGACCGCCAGCACCCCACCAATCAGACCAGACCTCATACGTCCGGACATAACACGCATAGAACATTCACGACCAGACCTTACCCAACCAAATCCGATCCTGGCACGGTCAGACCCTACATACGCTCTGACAAACTTAGATCCGATGCAACCGGACATAACACGCTCAGATAACATTTATAAAGAAAATATCTTACTACCCGCAACTAAATTTGAACACAGCGAATTATACGCAGACTATTTAACTAACCCTTACAATGAAATCAAGGATGTTACGAAAGAAGCAACATTATACGATCCTGAAGAGCAAAAACCGATTCAAAATCCACTTCCAGTCCTTGATAAGAAATCTTACAGTGCGAATGCCACCCCTATGCATAGTACAAATAAGGCTCAGTTTGGCTCAAGTGATAATGTGAGACAGGAGTCAGGGATTTTCAACTTTTCGAGCTACTTCGGGTCTGTTAGCGAAGCAATTGGGCCAGGGTCAGAGGTTTTCGATACTTTAATGTCGACGCAAGAAGGATAGCCGTGTGATCGTGATATGGGTACGTGGCTGTAAGTTTAAATTTTGAGTGGGCAGTTCGACCAGACATTTAAGAACCCTTTGGCAGGTTTTTTAGTTTTAATTCTGTGACGAAATCGTGTCCCCATGGACACGTCTCGACAGTTTTGTTTTTTCTAATTTATCTGCTAATTATTACTTGCATAAGAAATAAATTGTATCCTAATTTGTATCGGCAACTATTTTGGAGTTTTAGCAATAGATAGACAAGGCCCATCTCTTTTTTGCTAGGAATATAAAACTTTAGTTCAGTTTAGACTTTGTTTAATGATCTTTAGCAAGATTTTTTCCTTTAAAAACTAGTGCGTTCATTTGCCCTTGTCTGCCGTAATGCTAGAGAATTTGCTATCATTCAATCGCATATCATTTTTTGACAAAATTCTTCTACACGTATGAAAGAAATAAGCATAAATCTATTTTAATGCGGGTTAGCAGACTTCATTCATTTGGAAGAAAATTTCAGGTCCCTAATGGACTAATTGGAGTCAAGTTTCACAAATGTCTGGTCAAACTAAACCGTTTCGTTAGGAAAATGACATTTGTCTTGTTATAAATTAATACAGTTTTATGAAATGATCACTTCACACGGGATTATAAGTCCCAAGTCCTTAATATAAAGTCTATTTCTTATGATTAGGGTTTCATGTTCTGTAATTATGTATTTGTTTGATTTCTATGTTTTTATTCTAATATCGATTTTAAAACGGTGATAAAAACAGAAATATCGGTCTAAATTGAAAACAATGAGTATCTGTTATTTATTTTTGAAGTATTGTTTTATGTATAACATTCCAGGATGATATATTTTTATATTTATTTAAAGCCGTGTTTGTTGGGCGACAAATATTTGTGGAAACTTTAATTAAAAATCACATCGCCTTTTATAAAAGTTTAAATCTTACCTAACTTGTTTTATAAAAGCTTTTATGTTGTGAAATTTCAGAAATTATGTTTATAAAAACATTCCTGACTATGATAGCGTAGAAAAGTTGATCTATATCTCGGGCAACAGTCGACCAATCGTTTGTCGCAAAATACTTTGTTGAACGACACTCGCCCAACTCTTCGTTGCCCGACACTCGCCCAACTCTTTGTTGCCCGACACTTTGTCGCCCAACATTTTATCGCTAAGCGTAGCGGCTTGTATATATAAGTTATTTTGTTCCTTCTTCTATAGTCTATACTAGTTTGTTCATAATTTTAATGTAGATGTAATCAAATTGCTTCAAGACGGACACCATTTTGGATAGGAGGGAACATGTAAATTGTGTAATTATCTACGTTTCGTTTTGTATAGAGAGTCATATTTACTAACTATTGTATCAGTGTATTATAACGTTTAAAAATTTATTAATAAAATGTGTTTAACAATATTTGAATTTTATTGTATGATTAAGTTTAGGAAATGCCTAAATATTTTAGTTATAAACTGTGAATTTAATTTTACTGTAACTGATTGATCCGGGAGTTGAACCCGGAACAGATCGTTTTGCTATCTACCTATCATATTGATCTGTTTTAATAACTGACTCGTAAACTATGCTATTTCAATTCTGTATATATGAGTATCGATCCAAGTTAGAAAGAAAATCAAATGAATTAACTAATGCGTGAACGGTAACTAAGTGTGTGGTTATCAGTAAGTCACTTTTATACGATTCAAATACTAGGCAAATTAAACCATTCTTCTTTAATTAATGTATAATAAAACAAAGTTTAGATATAAAAAAACAACAGTATATTAATAAAATTTACATTATTTACACATTTGTACAAAATATATCGAGAACGCCTTCACAGAAGGCATAACCAGGCACTTTTCACACTACACATAACTTAAAAACTGAGTCAATATACACATTAGGGTATTATACCCGGGACACGTGTAAGGGTCTCTTGTAGTAGGGGTGGTGGGAGCGGAGCAGTGGGGGGGCGCAGCACGGGGCCTTGCGAGGGGGGCACAGCGCTCGGCGCCACACCGCCGCCGACTTCCGCGACCACGCCCACGCCCCCGCCGCTATCCCACACGACAGCCCCAGACACACTGACAAACCACTCGAGCCAGCCCCCTCTTCCATTTTCCCAGCGTCTAACGCTACTAGTAAAGCTAGGCCGCTCTGCGTCTCTCGCATCCGAGCTTCTAAAACTCTTGCGCCAGTACCCAAAGCAGCCAGTATAAAGTATAATAGACCAGCGGCCGCCGCACGAGCTGCCAGTCTTCCCACCCTCTTTGCTCCTCGCGTATCCAGTGCCCTCCGAACTCTCATGATACCAGGACACGCGCCAATAGCGAGAGCCACTGACGTTACAAGTAGAGCTCCTCGAGGCACACCAACCAATGCCGCAGCAGCCGCGTCAGATATTCCACAGGTTCCAGTCAGTTCATCTGCTGTTACTCTTCTAAGGGCTAAAGCAGCTGCGGTCCATGCGCCCGCCCAGCCCCAAGCTACGGCGTGGAGATATGCCGCAGCGCGTTCCAAAGCTTCGGTAGACCATTCGCTGGCAGCAGTTAAGTACCAAGCGACACAAGCGTTGGCGAACCACGCGTCCGCCGCCAAAGTGAAGTAGTAAGTGAGGGAGAAGAAGGCGACGCAAGTCGGTGACGCTAAACCGTCCACGGCCAGCGTTGTGCCGGCACAGGAGACCATCTTGTGGCCCAACCAGCCTCGCGTTACGTGCGCCAGCGCGACGATCGCATGGCACGCCGCCATCCAGACAACTGGCCGCTCAGGGTATCTGTATCGCGATGGCTCTGCGCAGAATGTAAGCAGCGCAAATGAAGTGGACAGCAAGGAGAACCAGGCGAGCGTGTTCATCCAGATTTCTGCTTTTCTTTTGTCGCCCTGGCTATACTTGGCGTGTTGTCCACACGCGGGCCAACACTCTCCCGTTGGAGCACGAGTGTGTGCGGGCGGACATCCGTGCTCCCTTATTTCATGGTCGCGAAATGGCCAGCGGGATGCTGGGGGCGGTTCGGGTTCTGATTCGCTAGCATTTGGTGGCCGCATGCACAGTCTGCGGTCCGCACGAAGTGGAAAGGCGGAACAGTCGAGTACGACGGTGGGCAGCATCTGCTTCAGTTGCTCCTTGCAGTCATCGACAACGGACTCGCAGAGCGCACGGCAAGCGCTCACCGAGCCGGAGACCTCTTCGGAGCAGAGCGGAGCGAACGCGGAGCACAGCAGGAAACGAGCGTGGACTGAACACCCGCTCGATAGAATACCGGCGAATGACACCATCTGAAATAACAAAAAAAAAAACGCTTTAGAATATTTGTATACCTAAGACAAAGTCCGGAGACATTCATTTTCAAGTAGTAAAAAACTACTAGGTACATTAAGCTCTCAAAGTTAAACGAAAGATAATTGGAAGTTCTCGAAAACTTCCACAGTATTTAAGTTGTTATTTTATTTAAGGATAGTAAAACGTTCACAAAGGGCAGTATTCCTGAGCCTCAAGGCACGGAGTGTGGAGCAAAAAGTCTGAAAATGACAGGTTAAGAGACAATAGCAAGGTCGTTGGAGAGACTCGTTTTTGTTGAAAGCAGAACGGATGTCACGCAGTCAAATCAAAAGAGCGACCGCGGCTGGGTTCGTCGCCGAAAAATTAAGATAAGTTTAACTGAATTGCTAGATTTAGTCAGATATTAAGGGACCAGCGGAGTGAATTGCCCACAAAAACCGTAATACCGAAATAAATCGTAATCCAGACAAATCTCTATCAAATTATGTTATTATTCGGATTTGGATACCGTTAATCTAGGTTCCTACGGTACTATTTCGTCTACCACTACATCACTGAAATTACAACACCGGAAAATCGTTCCAAACTCGGTAAAGTTATCAAAAATTGAATTCGCTTATATTTAATACCAGTGAAGTACTTTAGACGAAATGGTAGAGTAGGAAGCTAGATTAACTGTATCGGAATCCGAATAATAACAGAATTTGATTAAGTCGGGTTTGAATTAAGATTTATTACGGTTTCACGTTTGTAAGAGAAATGCGGTCCGCCGGACTCGTAGACATAAGGAAGTATGATTCGTATGCTGCGTCTACATAATTACGCAAGTATCTACACGATAAATTGTTAATTTCGGATAAAATAACAACGTAAACGTAACGGTTTTGAATCAGATTACCATAATAGCGCAAACATTCCCAAGTCTAGACCTTTGAAGTAACCTAATCCTGTGCGGCTTCTGCCCTCACATGGCACCTAGATAGTCATTTTATTGAATTCCTTGTAGCTTGTAACGGATACAAAGTGTCTAATACTCCCAGACTCGAGTTACATATTTCCTGTTATACCTACATGTTAATATACAATAACAAGACTATTTTGATCAGATTTTACCAAGTGTAGCTAATTTCACGTAACTATTAATCGACAATGAATTATTAGGTCTCTCAAGTCTCACCAAATGCATATAATTTATTTAATACCTACATATCAAATATCTTTCTATATATTTCCAAAACATTCGACAGTTCTCTTACGCACGGAAGGATTAAAAAATAAAGATATAGGTGGATATCACAAATTCTATACGGAATACTCAAATTAAAAAGTTATTCTGGCACCATAATTCAGGTTGTAATTCAGTCACAAGCCCTTTCAATCAAGAACTATTGATTATATTTTGTCTTTATAATAGAAATACACTTCTTATCCCAGGTAAAAAACATTCAGGAGTTCGGGTCAGTCAGCTAAAATACAAAATATAAGCCCCAATATTCTCTCCGTCCAAAACAGTCGTCGATTTCGGTCGACTGCGCGTTTCCAAAGGCTTTTTTCAATGGAAGTCTGTCGCATTGTTGTAGGATAATTGCCTCGCTGGCCTGCGCGGGCGCAAAAAACTTTATTTCTCAAACAACCGTCCTTGGGACGGATTACATGTGCCTCCGACACTAATTTCGTTTCGAATGATTTGTAACGGCTTTTTTATGATGGTGGCGATAGGTAAGCGTCTTCTGATGAGGTTAAATTAGACAGATTGTAGATTAAAGTGTGTATGCTTCCATGTTCTTAAAAAAAAAGAGGTTTCATCCCGGATATAGATATCCAAGGCCACTTTTTTAAAGGTACCTAATATGTATTGGTAAACCTTATTAGCCACAATAGAACATCAGATATAGGAGTATTAAAACCTAATCAATTATCTATAGCGAGTGAGGCCACAGGAGGTGAGGCCTCACTAGCGTATATTTATTGCGATTTTCAGAAGAATGCACAAGTTACGTACAAGTGACAATGGTCGTATTGTCACTTCTACGTCACTAGTGCATTCTTCCGAAAATCTTAGGTTACTTACCAAATCAGTCAGTAGTAGATTTGCTTACTAGTGATAGAATCTTGACTTATGGTCCATACAAGTAATGTCAGAATCCTATCTCTAGTAAATAAATCTATCGACAAATCGGTTATTGGTACTGGCTGTTAGTCAGTCCAACTTCGATCTTAAATTCTTTGGAGTTCGATATAACTCATCAACTTTCTTATTCAGAGAGTACCTACTACTGACACCTGCTATGGTCATTAAAAACTACGTAACAGGACACAATGAAACAACCAATGTCAGTGGAGGAAGAATATTAAAATTTTACTTTCTTGCACTATTCGACGGGCTTACAGTTGACGCACCGACAACAAAGTACTAAAACGTTTTAGTCATTACCGGCGAGCCCTAATACGTCTTTCAATCGATTTAACCGATTCCGGCAATCGAATAATGACGGAATCGGTAATCGGAATCGATTTCGCTGGACACGACATTTGACCACAATTTGATGCCGTCTGTTCTATGAAATATATTATGTTGCTATCACTTTAAAAAGTTTAAGCATTTAATTACGATAAAAATGTGTTGTTTTAATAATGCATTAGCATGGCGGTAAGGCGGTAAGCTGTATTTTGGTAAGTGATTTATGATTTTGAAATAATATTTTGATTGAAAATAATTCTTTAAAGAGTACTACTGTAAGTACATACAAACTTCTTTTTCATTCCTTTTTTAAACTAGATGGCATAGGTACATTTCGTAACTGACGATCTCTGTGAAAAAAATCCAAAGCGAACTCAAATATCTCTTTTAAATTCCTTCTAATCTGCATTCTTTCTATTTTTCTGTCCAGATCATGGTAGATACTTTGCGACAACGGCCTTTTTTATGAAGTGCTTCAACAGCTTTTAGTTGACCTGTCTCACCTGTCAGCACGCATGCATCAATCGTGAATCTCAACCATAATTTTGAGGACGCTATCTTCGGCTTTGTGTAGTTTGGTAATTGAATCTAGTTAATAAATACAACTCTTCAAAACATACAATAGATGTCTTGTAGTTTTCGGTGAACTGTACAAAAATGCTTGACACTGAGCCGTGTAATCTTTACAAATATGTCTATCATTTAGTATCACGCTACTAAAAAACTAAATATTTTTTGCTGCACTTATAACTTTGTGCGCCAAAGTCTATCGTTACGGATTATCCTAAAGTACCAAACAGTTTGTCTACTTACCTGCGCCGGGGCATATCCTATTAGAACGGTAGATTGCACTCAAAACGGAGTGTATCTTAGTGTTTTTTTCTTGGACAAACGCGTTTTAAGCTGACAATTGTGAGCAAACATGCTTGTTTGCGTTCGGGAAAGGTTTAAGGTATACGGCGGTACCACTTAAGATATTTCAGTTAAGGCCATGTTGGTATAGCGTTAGATCATTATTTGTCATCGTAAGGATTTGTCACGGGTAGGTGAACTTTTTAATATTATTCGAAATCTTATAACTTAAAATCACTTTTAACCAGTAACTGATATTTTTAATGAAAATAAAATAAGTAAGTACTCAACCTATGTTATTAATACATAATAACAATAATACAGTATTATTGAGACATTTATTCATACTTATATCTTATTTGTGTATATTTTTATAAAAATAAGATAAACATTTAAAAAAAAAATAGTAGGTAGCCCATCGGCATCGGGAGCAGGGTCCAAGCTACCGGTGGTCAGGGCCCCAGAGAAAGAAATCTAACCTAACAATGCGGGCTGTGTCTAGAAGTACTGCTTTCTGTATCAAGCCCTTGATCCAGCCACTTAATGAGAGCCTCCTTAGGTGTCGGTCGAGGCTCTTGGCTATTAAACCATTGGCTGACACAACGATTGGTACTATGATTGCCGCATCCACCCCCCACATGTCGACAACCTCGTGTGCCAAATTATTGTGACATTATTATTCTTATTATTATTTTTTTACTTTTAATTTAATGGTATCATTAAACAAAATTATGGGTTTCATTATAATTTTATCTATGATCAATGAGATTAAAAGTCTGAGTGCTGATTAATTCAGTTATTGCGATACCAAAGAACGAGTTATGTATTTAAAATAAACAGGTTCTGAATGCAATTAAAAGCGCAATCTTTGAAATTCGTAATAAGCGCTCATTAACTCGATAAAAAGCGACATTGAAGCTTAAGGGAAATAAAATACAGCTTTTATGACTATAAATTCTTTTGACCTCTAATTACTGATAAATCTACTTGGATGATTCCAAATTAGATACGAATTTTTTTTGGTTTATGGCTAATTACAAGTTTAGATTATCAAATGGATCCATGAAAATAGAATGATGCTACGATAGCTACTCATATCAAATCCACAACTACCATAAGCTTGTATTTCCCGAAGGGTTAGGTAGAGGTGTACCTACCTACTGTAATTTACACCCAAAGATGGTTATGTTACGGTCCCATGTAAATGGGGGGGGGGGGGCGATCTTTTTGCCTTTATTCGAGCAGAAATCCAAACTCCAAATTGCTACTGAGAATTTAATAGAAAAACCAATAACAGTTTGCTCGACCTGGGAATCGAACACAGGACCTCTCAGTAAAAATATGAAACCTGGGAAACCCCCAATATAATTTGGCGGGCCATACGAACGTCTATGCCTTATTAAGTCTTATAAATATTATTGTCTCTGGTCAAAAGACAAAATCCTTAAATTTTGGAATAATCTCGAGTGGTTTGTAAACGTCCCCTTAACAAACATTTGCCCACATGAGTGGCATCGGATGTTTTTGGATCACATACAAGGGTTTCCATTGATATAAATACCAAGATTAATATAACAGCCGCACACAATCGAATACAAACCTTATACAGTTGGAATAAAGTTCTTACAATTATGCAAACAATTTCAGGGTTTCAAATTGTTTACTTTAGCTGATCCATTGAGTTATTCAGTTCTTGGAGTCGTATTATTTATTTGCTTGGGTAAACATACGATAGTGGCGGCCGATTGATTGATGACGTCATGAAAGATGTACTTATAGTGCCGAACAAAGGCTGAACGATTTAACCTATTCTCGAATCTATGAAACAATGAAGCTCTGTCTATGATCGCTCGAGGCGCTTAGTAGTCATAATTATTAAAAAGCCTATAGTACTTCTACACAAGGAATGTTTAGCCAATTCCTAGCATAGGTAAAGAGTAGCCTTATTAGTCCATATGTACTAAGTGCGACTACTATGCTAGAGATCCTGAGTTTGATTCCCAGGTAGAGGAAGTGTAATTGGATTTTTCTATGAAATTTTCGAGTAGCAACATGAAATTTGGATTATACCGGCTAACTGTATTTGCACAATTAGTATACCGCTTCCTAACCCTTCAGGGAATACAGGGGTGATGGTACCTAGCTCATGCATAACATAGGCAAACAGTAAACACTCCACCTATTTCTGTAACCATCGTAAATTTCTCACAAAACTTTAAAACTCTTGTTTGGGAGCGACAGAATTAAGTCTACGAACAACAAAGGACCGCGACAAAAAATTAATTACCGACTTGTTCCGAAAATATCCGAGTGCGCCCGACGACGCAAGCGCACGCTTTGATGTCTTCACGGGACAGTTGACGGGAGTACAGACTGCGTGCGATGGCCCGTAACGCCGAGGTAAAATTGTTAGTTGGGTTAAGTTACTGAAAGGAAGCGTTTCAGGAATGTTTAGCGAGTCTATCTTGAAAATACGAGTACAGTTGCCATTTGTAGACTCCGTTCTAATTAGCTCTCTCTACAGCAGTAGTTCTTAAACAATGATCCATGGAGTTTGGATTTGTGCCCGGTTTAAGGCATCATCTATTACATGGTACATAGTATACTTCTGCCTAACCCTTCGAGGAATACAGGCGTAATGGTAACTGGAACTTAAAGTTATCATTTAACTGTTTTTTTATAGGTTTACATAAATAACCACGAGTAAGTACGTATAATTTACGAGTAACTATTGGTATAGTTACGAGATTTTTTAATATTGAATGCACCAGCATTCGTCCAAAAATCTCGTAAATAAAGCCCCTTTTTCTATCGGTTTATAAAACTATGTGAAAAAGACTCTAGTTTACAGGTGCACTATATTTTATTTCTGTATGCATTTCATCATAAGTACCTACTTATACAGGGCAACCAGGCATTTCTGAAGTTGTACCTAATTCGTCCCAAGACACTTTTAGAGAATAGAAATCATTCTAGGTAAATACCCACTTTGCTTACCACAAAGCAGTTCACTATATTATTGTGGTGGTTAGGTACACTTGTGTTGTAAAATTCAACCGTCACATAAGTTACAAACTTGTAACTTGTGTTTAAGTTTCTATATTGTTTTTGTTACTGATACTCGAGAATTACCGGGGGCATATTCGTACATAAAACTGAGGCCTTTTAAAAATGTTTCAAGTCTGTAATAAATTTAAATGACTCTAGGCTTGAAATATCCGAGTGAAAAAATACAGTGTAACTTGTTTAGTTCATTATCTTTAGAGGACCTACAGTGCCTACGTATAGACAGACCGTCCTGCCACGTTGGAAGATTCTTGTCTATGTCAAAACTACGCTGATCAACCGATCGTCAAGGATAAGCTACACTTGCAGCAGTCTGTCTGCGGATGGGTAACCATTCATAATACATCGAGAGTGTATTGCTTGATTATGAATTCATAATCAACGCAATAGAGTTTAAAAAAAATGTAATATCTGAATCACATTTACCAGCATCGAAATCAGCCTACATCAAATTTGCTGACCAATTAGTAGCTATTTCTATTACCTATGATTAAATGAAATGATAGGTACGTAAGTATTTCTGTAAGTAGAATTTTCTTTCTTTAAAGCTGCATTTAATAACTACCTCTGAGAAGAAACACCGAAACAAACTCAGAGAATTATGGTCTCTTTTAAAGTCTAGCCATAGTAGAACACATAAGTAATGTGAGTGCCGTAATGTATATAGGTATAGGGCATTAAGAGCGGCATAAGTTCGTATCGTAAACCAAACATATTTTTCGAGCTATTAATATCTGTAGTAAAACTATTTGTTCTGTGCACACATCTCAATAGGACATCAAAGCGGTCGTCGGCCACGCCTTCGAGCGAGTATGCGACGCGATCAAAGAGCCCGTCCAACATGGCGATCCATTTACTTTGAACAAGCAGTTTGTTGAACTAGATCGGTTTACAAGTAAATTGAGGAGGATATACATAATATTACAACTTATGTTGTGTACGCTTTTACCTGTAATTAAACAATTTCAGAAACAGTAAGGCCTATAGGCAGGCAGGTACGCAGGCATCCGCTTAGGCAGGATTTTAGGAAGTTCCCACGGAGTTGGGAATAACTAGTTAGACACAGTGGAACATTCATATTGGGACCAGACTAGAAGGATAATGACGACACAAACCTAACTGGACGGCAATCCTACTATTTTACAGTTAAACGATCTACTCTTAAAAACGTTAGCTGCAATACATTACGTGCAATAGATCAATAGTATTTCTATTTACTAGACTGAGAACGCACGCAAGTAAATGTGCCTGTTTGTTACCTTTTTACGCCTAAACCGCTCGACCAATTTTGATTAACGTTGGTATAGAGATAAATCGGACCATAGAGAAGGACATAGGCTATGTTTTGTCTCAAAAAATCCGTGGGGATGCGAGTGAACAGCTAGTACTTACGTTATTAATGAGCTGCACTTGGACAATTCTGTCAGTTGAATTGGATCAGCCTCGTGTGCGCAAGCGACTCGTCCAGCAACAACTATCAGTAGCGATTGTCAACAGTGACCCATGTAGTGATTGAGTGCACAGAGCTACCGGTAGCAGGGTGTTCCGATATATCGCTGTTATATATCTATTTATGTAGTGTAATGGTTCCACTGCTATTTATCACTTCATTAGCTTTGCCGGCCCTTTGATGTAGCGGTGCGCAGATAAAACCCTACGCAGGGTTGGCACGTAACACAAACTGGTTGAGTGAGTTTGTTTTAGAAAGTTATATTTTTTAGTAATCCAACTCCAATAGTTGTTTTTTAAATTGTTAAGAATAAAGGGACCAACATTATGTTCATAGAATAGGTAGGTCTATAATCTATTGAAGGATTCCAAAAGTTTTCAAGTATTTCTTAGAAGTACGTGATTTGAAAAAAATATATTACTTACGTATAAATCACCATGTTGTTTTGATTGAGTATAAAACCATTAGACTTAACTATCTCTAGGTATAATTAAAACTATATCTATGGTGATTAATAATAATTTGTCTTGATAAATAATTTAAATCCAATTTTCTAAATATTGTCATTAAGATTAACTTTTAGTTTTTATCCGTTATTAATGCATAGGTTTCTTTTTTATAAAGCTTATTATTGTAAGAGATATCATATCAGATAAACAATTTAAGCAAGCTATAATATTATTATAATTATCCCCTTTTCACAGCCCTATTGCGTAGGCAACATCAAAGCGATTGCCGGCGCGTAAACACGCGAGCCGGCGAGTGACGCGCACTCATAAAAACAACGCAACTAGCGTTTATTTTGATTGTACGCCACCATGCGCGCGCGCACCACGCGCGAATACATCGATTCTTTGTAATTAACCGCTTTTGTAATCGTATGCCCGCCGCTTCTTGGCAGTATTTGAAGTGTTACAAAATCTATATATATAAAAATTAATTGCTGTTCTGTTCTGTCTGCCGGTCTGTTAGTCTCGCTAAAACTCGAGAACGGCTGGACCGATTTGGCAAATTTTGGTCTTGAATTATTTGTGGAAGTCCAGAGAAGGTTTAAAAGGTGAATAAAATATGAAAATGTTTGGAATTAAATACGCGGGCAAAACCGTGGGTGGGCCGCTAGTTTAAAATATAAATAAGACGTAAAAAACCAAACGGAGGTAATTTACACCCATAGTTCGCCTGTATTATGGGACCTATAATACAGGCGGACTATGGGTGGTGGTAATAGGGGGCGAGCGGATTGTCATTTATTGACTGGTATTGACCTATTTGGACTGTTTTAAAATCATGTTAATATAACACTCCTTCTGGCGTAATCGGGTAACCGTAAATATTCTATCTCTTTTTTCTTATCGACTGAGATGGACGATCAGCCAGCAATTCCTGTCTAGGGTCTTAACTATCAGCAAGGTTACAGACTACTTATAATGCCCTTAATTGGTATATTAACTTGCATTTTAATTGATTCCACTAGTACCACATATCTAGTCAGTTTTTGTGGACCGGTAGCCGAGTTGTAAACTCCGCTGATTAATGAGCATTGATGTGCCAATTAAAGCTCTATCTCTGAGCTCAATTAGTAAAAAAATACAGTAATTAATGAGTGGATCTCAAACAGATTTAGTAGCCGGAGAAAAACAGTAACATAATGCTTATTTTCCCACGCAAAACATCGTAGTGAACGTAATTTTTACTAATTTTATTGTATTGTAGTAATACTATTTTACTTCCGACCGTTTTGAATTCTTTACAGCATCCATGGTCACGGTGTTACGGGTAGACTGGGGTGTTGAACGTCTTTATGTTAAAATTACTACTTAATTAACAGTTACCTTAAGTTATTGTTAATTATTATTAGCGATCCGAATCGTTTCGTATGACAATTCAGCCTAATATGCTTTCCGAGGCACCGAGGGGTCTCGGATGTGCTAGAATGGATTCCCATCCACACAATGACTGCAGCAAGAATCGGTTGATCAGCTTAGATAAAGTAGTTATGAGCCACTCATCTGTGCTCCGAATACGATACAGGAATAACCCTAGGTACTGCAAAGTTTAAAGGAAGTTTCTTATAATAGATATAGATAGTATCGCTATTTCCATTAACCCCACTCGTGCGCAATACGTCCATCAAAGTCATTACAAAACAGTACACGCCGAAGTGCCAGCAGGGCCCATTGTGTACACGCATCATACCAATCATAGTGCAACTTTGTACTGTGTTATTCTTCCCGCGTTGCCCCACTTTCCACAGCTGAATTACTTCAAGCCGCACTTCCGGCTGACGGCTGATATATTCGAGGCACAGCCAACATAAAGCTATGGGATTGAATCATGTGAAAGCGCCCACTGTTCCCCATCACGGATTAATTGGCGGTTTACGGTTAGACACATCGAAGCGAAAAACAGAAGTTCCAATTTAAAAAGATCTAATGCTTTACTGTCTACAACAATCTAGACTTCTCTTAAGTTATTTGCTAAACCCGTCGCTAAACCAGTCAAAATTTACTTTTAAGTAGATAGGTATTACTTTTTCATTTAAATTTCAGTTTATTATAAGTTTAAAAAAAAATACACGAGTCGTATTTAATTGCAAATTTGTGTATCGACTGTGCCGGTTTTGGGGGCACAAACATCGGCATAGCTTTCAAATTGTTATATAATACAGATTAATGTATGAAAACAGTTGATAAGCTAAAGTTTTCATAAATAAAATTTAACTAATTAGGTTGATGTACATTTCGGATAATACTTACATCAGTTGCCTTCTTAATTAAATCTTAATAATTCTTAATTAAATTCTTCTTCCGTAAAATATTAGATACTCTAAAATTTCATATTATTTTTCATTATTTACCTAAGTTATTTTAGGGAAGGAAAAAATCGACTTCGGGCAGGAGGAGGACCCTGCGTCTTCTGATTAGATACAGACGCTATAGCCACCACGTGTGCCACCCGCCAGATCGAAATTGCAATCACATTCTGAATTTACCTCTTAAGGTGTTGTTAGTTTAATTTTTCCTTCAGTAAAATAACTTTATAATCTTAGCATGAAAAATGCAAAAAGAAAACACAAAAATATTATTTAATAGTAAAGGAAAAAATTCAATCGCGGGCAGGATTCGAACCAGCGTCTTCTGGTTTGATATACCAAACGCTCTGACCTCTAAGCCACCGCGAACCCTACCCGCATGATTGAAATTTTGCCTTCACATTCTGAATTTACGTCATAAGGTGACGTTTGGTGACATCTATGAGACGCAAGTTACCTTACCTCTCAACCGACACGACTTACTTTACAGTTAGTTCAGTGTCGTACGATGCCACCTTACCTTTTAATTATCTTTTTGTGATTATTTTGCATTTTCCATGCTAAGATTATTAAGTTAGTTTTTTAACTTAATAATCTTAGCATGGAAAATGCAAAAAAATCACAAAAAGATACACAAAAATATTATTTTTCATTACTTAAACATTGTATGAAATGGGACTACTGTATTTTTTCCATAGATCGCGGTCAGAGGAGAGAGGCGTGCGCCGGCGCCGATTTACGAGCGACGTTCGTTCTTTTTATTGTTTCGGTTTTCAACTAATCAAGCCAAGAATGGTTGATAAACTATTGTTTTAGTTAATCAGTATTTTGTCAATGATATATGGAGAGGTCATTGCCTCGAGTGATACTATGAAAAATTGTTGTTATATTTTATAAGTCACTTTAAAATATTTATAACTGCCTCCTAGTTTAGTGGTCGTAAGACCGCTATCACAGCTTCGATTCCTAGATCGAGCAAAATGTGATTAGATTTATCTCAGTAGCAGCTTGCAGTTTGGATTTGTGTTTGTGTGGTTAATGGTAATATGCGCCGGATTAAGAAACGTAGAGGCCTCTAGGCAATGTGAATCTTGAGGTACTAAGTATCTTCCTAGAATAAAAAACGAATTAGGTATTCTGTCTAGAGCATGGGGCACACTAATTATTTTTATTTTATTTAATAATTTATTTTCAGGCATATACATATAAAATATATTAGTGTTAGTAGATAGGCCTTAAGACTATGTTACTAACACTTCACTGCACTTATTGTCTTTGTGCTAAGCTAAGCTAAGCACCGAGGGACCCGTTAGCAGTAGTTGCCTATTTTGGCAGTAGGATAATTCGACCCTGGCTTCCACACTATCGTGTCTGCATAATATACAATATCTACTTAAATAACCAGCTCTATATTACCTTTTCAATTTCATATTAAGTACCTACTCTACATAATTATAAAATACATAATACCAATGACTCTAGGTACATACTGTAATGAATATATTCTATAACGCTCACATAATCTAGTCATTTATCTCCACCATTATGCTCAGTCATTAAGAAAATGTCTATAAAATGTTCTACTGAGTTAGCAGCAACGATAAAGTAGCTTAAAAATATGGAAGAATAATTAAACTTTACATACTTAAGTGTATAATTGGATTACAGGTAATTCTACATAGGTGTGAACAGAGAAATATGTTAAATAGGTAGGTACCTAGGTATTATGCACCGTTGTGTATTGTATAATTTAATTCTAGCGACGATAGCCTAATAGCTAAGGCGTCGCCGGTGTGAACCCCACCCATTGCACTACCGACGTGAACCCACTCGTAACACAAGCCCGTAGCTTAGTACGAGGGGTTAACTATTATCCACATTGCTGGTTAGCATTATCATTCTATTGAGGAGAATCAGGCAAGAAACTCCTTTAATCACCTGTCACTCTGCAGTTTTAATAAATAATTGCTTACGATTGCATCTAAGTGTGTCTGTGTGTAAGTCTTTCTATAATTAAAAAGATACAGATAATGTAATGTCCTAAGAATGGCGACAGGGGACACCTGGTATATTGAGCAGGAAACATTAGCGGAATGTCCCGACGTATCGCGGACATTTAGCACCGTAAGTGACACTCGTTTGCACTGTTAGATAAAGATAAAATTCTTATTTCTAGGAGATAAGTATTTTAATAATATTGATGAGCATAAGATCTTTATAAAGTGGTAATGTTGCGAAAATTCTCCTAATGATCGAATTATAAAAGCCTTTCACTAATAGCTACACTATCTCTGAGTGATATAATATATCGACTTATAATATACCTACCCTCACGCCTGTATTCTCCGAAGGGTTTGGCAGAGACGTACTAATGTACACTCACATTTCACCGGTATGTTTAGGTCCCATGTAATAGGGGGCGAGCCTATTACCATTAACCGGGCACAAATCCAAACTCCGAGCTGCTACTGAGAATTTTATATAAAAACCCAATAACACTGCTCGACCTGGGGAGCGAACGCAGGACCTCTAGCGTAGCAGTCGCGGGGTCCACTAGACTAATGAGGCAGTATTTTGATCACAGCCACATTTAACGAAGTTGCGGGCAAAAGCTAGTGTTAAATACCCGAAGAAGATATTGTCACTTCCTTAAACACGTCAGTTGGCATATTGAGGTATAAAATTCATGACTAACTATTAAGCCGTTAAAGAGAAAAAATACAAATTAGGTTAAAAAAGGCCTATTTACTTCAATTATTATCCAAAATTGGGGCAAATTTATAAAAATTTTAAACAATACATTTGTTTGTGATGACCTTAAGTATAACATATATTTTTTATATGGCAAACGCACATAAGGATTCCACTAGAAACTTCTTTAAAGCTAGGGTGTTTTTTGAATTTGAGCGATGTAATGCCCTTAAAAAGTAAGTTTCAAGTAGTCTTATCCTACGAATCATATACCAATATCCAGTACAACTACTTGTTTACTACAAAAATCCAGTGTATAAGAAACCGCCGGCACACCGTCCGGTGTTCGGCTCCCCACTGAAGCGTAGCTAATTCATAATAATCGTACGCCGCTCGTGACTATCTCTGATGGTATCCATTAACCGTAGCGTACCACCTGCCAAATACACCTTAACTTAAAAGCTCAGAGTTTAAAATCGTTTGTCGCTATGTATCATAAAATTCTTGTCCGTTCAGTCTCTTTGCGGCTGGTATGAGGCTTATCTTATAGGTATCAAAGGTAAAAATTGCTCGTATGATGTGGGATAAGGTTGTAGATGGGCCGATTCGTCGCGGCGGCTTCTCCAGAGAAGACAATCGTACCGTGATTGCGACTGCTCTCTGATGCGTGTTAATTCATGAAGATATTAAAGGAAATTCTGTAAGGAGTGATGACCCCATCGAGGCGATGGCGGTAATAATGCGTTTTACAGATTAACGACCGACTGAGAATCCTTAACGAGTAATGGACAGGGCTTCGCTAAACACTGGAACATTAAAACATAAGATTCCGTTAACAAAACAGTCTGTCAAACGCTATTACAGCTAAATGATAGCTATCTTCTTGTGTTTTTTTTTTCATTTTCCATGCTAAGATTATAAAGTTTTAGTGAAGGACAAATTCGATCGCGGGCAGGATTCGAACCTGTGTCTTCTGGTTCGATACACCAGACGCTCTGACCTCTAAGCCACCGCGAGTCCCATCCGCCAGATCGAAATTTTGCCTTCCCATTCTGAATTTACGTCTTAAGGTGACGTTGGCTACATCTATTGAAAAGAAAATTAAAAGAAGACGCCTGCCCGCGATCGATTTTTTTCCTTCACTAAAATAAATGGTAGCTTTTAACCATTTTGTCAGTTTACGGATTCAAATGGAGGATTTTTATTTAATTTCAGCGCTGTTAATTATTAGAATTGACCGCAAGCGGTATCCGAACTTTTTAAAGTAGAGCCAATCTTGTTGTTGTTATGGAAACTTGTGCTTAAACTCACCAGAAAATCGTTGACCAATTTACTATCGTAAAAATCTCAATGTATTTTAAAGTCAGAAACTTTTAGCAGCAAATGCCGTTTCTTTTCAAAGGCACCGCTTCCCACACAATATTTGCTCCATTTAAATCGTTAACGCGACACTATTTACATAGAATAAGTCGTCAACTTTAAAAGTATTTACATTATGTGCTAAAATATTTAAAAGCGGCTGTGTGTGATAATGTATGCGTGTATGTGTGCACTTAGCACGTCATAAGCGTTGTGAGAATTAGTTTGTCAACACGCTGTATATAATTTAGGGTTGTCAAAAGTCAAAACGCTGATCGCCAAATTCCAAGTTTATCTACATTTATATCGATCTCGGTATTGCCTAATCGTTTGTCTTGTCTTTAATTCGTGGAGAAATATTGACACCTCCTTCAATGATATATTTAACTATATAATGTCATTGCCTCCTTTCCAATATTTCCAATTTCATAGTATTGTGTAGAAAAGGAGGTCAAAAGAAGAAGAGCGCACAACCCTATATTCTAGTCTAGATTCTAATCCCACGTACATTTCACGACAAACAGATTACATGGTATACCTATTTCACATGTTTTTATTACATTTTTTGTGTCCGATGACAGATTATATTGTCGGCGAAAACGTTACAAATGACAGTGACATTTTAAACTTTTTTTAGGCTAGGCAGAAGTCACGTACGAGGTGAAACTTTTTTACATTTAAATTTTATAATACCTACTAGTACGTATCGTGTTAATCTTCTTCATCTTAAGTATGAATGTATGTAAATATTAAGTATGCAGTGAGAATTATATTTTGATTACTTTATTTTACCTGGTTTTATACGTTGGTGTAACATACCACCATTTTTAACTGAAGGATTCAGCAGAGATGTATTTATGTCCATAGTCCGATATAATAGGGGGCGCCAAGACTCGGGGATGAATCCAAATATCTGCTTCTCAGAATTCCATAGAAAAATCCCATAAATGGTGTAAGTGACCTTCCATAGGTCTTTTGCTTCTACTTCCTAGGGGAAGGCCGTATGCGAGTTTTACTAGCTAATTTTATGCACGTCATTCACGCTTTGTAAACGCATTGTAACAGTCGTCACGCACCTCGTAAACACTCGTCTGAAGATTCCGAAGCGTTGCAAATGTTTAGGAAGTGACGGGTTGCCTGTCTGGGTCATCACATGATACAACGATTATGGGCATCTTAAGAGTATACACAAACTTTAGTCTTTTAAGGGCCAATTTTACCATCGCCAGATAACTTTTAACTGAGGAATAAAATTGACAGAACTTGACAGATTTTGTATGGAAAAACTGTCAAAAATTCAACTTATTTTCGATTTATTCCTCCGATAAAGTTATCTGGCGATGGTAAAATCGGCCCGTATTAAATCAATTGATGTAACTGCCTTAGGTACTAGATAAATAATTCCTTGTGGGAGACAGATTTTTTTAAACATTATCGGTATAACCGAACCATCTAAGCCACCGAAATCACTTCCAGTTATGTCGAATTTCAGCATATAGGTACCATCGCGCCTGTATTTACAGAAGGGTTAGGCAAAGTAGGAGGTAGCTATTGCTGTAATTAGCACACCCACAATTCGCTGGTATGTTTAGGTCCCATAAAATAATAACGACCCTATTAACATTAAACGGGCACAAACACAAATTCCTACTACTGAGAATTTCATAGAAACACTCAATGACATTTTGCTCGACCTGGGAACAAATCTTAAGATCTCTAGCGTACATTCGTGCTTACAACCATTCGAATAAAAAGAACTGAACTAGAACTGATAACTAAAAGTTACGCATATATTCAGCCCACCTTTATAACACAATAATGAAATGCAATCAGCAGTTAAGTGCACGAATAAATACTTCACATGCAGCTTTTTATAGCGGCCATGGAGATAATTAGCGTATCTCTACGAGTAAAGCGCGCCATGCACGATGCGACTCACTAAACTTAGTCGCTTTTGGGCAATGGGGGCAGGGTCGGATTAACTTAAAAGTAAAATAGTTAAGTAAAGTAAAATAGTAACTGCCTAGAGCCTCGCAGTTCGACAATGAATACGACAAAATAAGCTTTTATGTAGGAAGGCAGGAAACTAATGGAGTAGGTAGGTACTACTGCTTCTACATGACTTTAAACAACGGTAGCCTAATGGCTAGGGCATCGGACTTCCGATCATGTGGGTGACGGTTCGAACCCTACCCATTGCACTACCGACGTTAACCCACTCGTAACACAAGCATTTAGCTTAGCGCGAGGGGTTTACAGGAATACTAGTAATGTGCAACCCACATTGCTAGTAAACTTTAAAAAAAAAATAGAAGCTCTGAAAATATAAAAAAAATACATTTTAGACGTTTTATTAGATTTTAATATAATGTAAAACCTTAGTGACTATCCTATACAACGTTCTCTTCACTTTAACTTTCCTGTTAACTCTGCCCAGCTTTACAATTTTATTAGTCGGACAATGAATAGCGCAAGCGGATGGCGCCAGCAGTTATCAGCTGATAAGGTTTAATTAGGCCAGACGGATGTCTACGGGCTTTCCAGATACTCTTAAATTCTTGGGTCTTTATGGGTAAATACAGTCAAGTATCTACCTTAATTGTTTTCTTTGTCCCTTGACGTTATCACTAGACATATTTAAGTAATACAAAACAAATTTTTTACTGCCTCTGTCTGTATGCTTTAGAATTTAGAAAAGGTACTACTGGAAAAAAATGAGTTTTCATATGGATTATTGGCTTATGATGTCAAAGGCTTGGTAATAATAAAATTGAAACAGGTAGATGTACCTACTTACATATTTATATGAAAAACTGTTTAAACGAAAAACACACATGAAAGTATCGGGTTCCAAAGAATCAGCGGTGAAAAACAACTCTGATGACACATTTACGTCAAAAGATTAAATATTTACAGAAATCATTTCACATTTTACGCAAAAATACCCAACAGTTATGACCTCAAATAAAATCGTCTATGTCAACATTGTACGAACACCGACATCCTTTATTTGTTTTCAAACAACGTCTAGGAAAGCTTGCCAAATGCCTCTGCCAATAATACTCACAGACGTACTAAAAAGTTGCGTAAAAAAAAGAAAATAAAAAAATATAATTTTGCAAGATGGCCGCGAATTGTCATGATTTTGACAGATTATGATGCCATACTTTATTTTACAGGCGAAGCAGCGTACAATTAATTATTGTAACCGGGAAATGGAACACAGTAAAAAAAAACTACTACTCGTGTCTATTGTTATCGTAATTTAACTTATTTATTACGGAGCAGATGCTGATAAAATCAAATTCCAATAGACAAGTAACATTAGAAAAGATTAAGATTTAATTAACAACTATTTCAAAGCGGGCACGCTTAACGTCTTTATTAAAAGAATATAGGTATTTTGCATAATCGCGCAGTTTCCATGCAAAAACATTTATCCACGACATTAAGCTCAACATGGACTTACAAAAAGATGTTAATAGGTAATATTCACAAATAATTCCAATCGTCATAATAAAAAATCTCACGTTCTCATAAATACTTACGTGGGGTGAGATAAAAATCTGGAATTATAGCATTCTGTGGCGATTACCGACCGCCATTACGGTTGGTCTAATGACATTCTATTGCTTTCCACTCATTATTTCATAGCGGGCGGTCACTGACATATCGCATTCAGCCAGTACAGGTAATTAAAATAAGTATTGTGTTGTGAAAATGGCAGTTTTTATTAATGAAAGCTTTTATTCTTTTTAATATTGAACTCCACTGCTTTTAATTTTTTTTTAATAATTTTTACTGTCTATAAGTAGATAACGCACATAAGTGATCAAATCATTAAAATCTTTTGAATTGAAATAAAACTACTTTTACGGATTTTATCGCGTTCTATTGATATTATTTAATTCCCGACGTTTCGAATCTTTTACAGCATACATGCTCACGGGTAGACTAAGTTGTTGGACGTCTTAATGTTGCAATTACTAACAGCTACCTTACATTTTTGTTAATTATTGTTAAATTTCCGAATGATATTCATAAGTACTATCTGAATATAATAAAATGGCGTCATAAGGTATGTTCACCTGCCTTATAAAATTGTAAGAAAATATGTTACCAACTTTCAACATTAACATTTTATCTTTCTATAATAATACGCTTTCATTATAAACATTTACCTGATATATTATTATGGATAAATAATTAACGACTAAGTTTTTCTTTATCTCCAGACGTGATAGTCGTGCTAACAGATACCTACATGTTAATTCACAATACTGCGCTCTTTAATTGACAACTATAGCGAATAAATTAAGAAGTGGTACGTGTCGTCGCATTTCTAGTGTTCATTTGATAGTTAATTTATTTTTAAACACATGTAAAACTCGATGCCGCCAAACAAAAAGGTTTTAAGCCATTCAGCTGGTATGGCAGTTAACGTATGCGTCGTCGCTGGAAGTGTAATTGACAACAGAACGAGTCGGCGTTGTCGTGAGCAGAGATAAACAGTTTTTAATGGTTATTTATGCGCGCGCGCCGGTCCCAACGGCCATCCTCTAAAAGGCACGGGTTGAATTAAATACTCGCCAATACTGTCGACCTTTTTAACTGTTTTAATCGATTACATTGTAAAACAGCGATCAATGACCCGTGTTTAGGTTTTAGCTATATACGTTTTTTTAGTTAGCGATTCGGTGAATCGATAAAATTCAAACATCGATGTATCAAACAGAACGTTTGAAAATTCTTAGCATTCTGCGATACTATCTCTGTATTTTAATTTCAATTAGCTATCTAAGTGTGTAGGCGACCGTCAATTTTTGTTGATGTTTTTTTAAAGCGATTATCACATTAGAAGCCCCGCATACAATTAAATTAGCATAATGGGTAGCTACTTGTTGATTCCATGTTGTATACAACCAACACAAATTTTAATTAAAATAAATACAAAAAAGTTATAGGTACATAATTTAAATTAACCCAATAATAAAATCAGAGTCATTTTATTTTAAATTAATTTTATTGGCTTAAGTAGGTATGTATTATATACGTACACACATATTTTCACGCCTGACGTGAATTGGGGTAAGCAGAGACTATAGATTTCCACTTGCTACGATCCTGGCACACCACTTTCGCTTCATCTACTCCTCATTCATGATAGTCGGTTTAGGGTGCTCTTAACCTGACCATTTTTGGGAACGTCCGCAATTTGGTTGTGGTAAGTTGGCCCCTTCCAACTCTTCCATCCTACTCGCCATGTATCTATACTCGTTTCATCAATCTCCATTCATCCATCTCTACATGCTCAAACCACCTTAATCTGAGCATTGCTAAATCAATTGTGAGAAAAGGCCTTCCCTTACGCATTACGTAACTCTGACTACTCTGACTGATGAATCACACAAAATAATTATCTTTTCTAAAAATTCTCAGAACGTATCGTATTCGTATCAGATAGCAATCGACCCATCAACGATAAAATTTATCAATCACCGTCAATATCTGTAGATCATTAGCTAAACGTTACACAGATAGGGAAGCAAGGGTATGAATGAAGCTACATAGCGCTTCTACTACTAGGTACTAACTGTTCTCCAGTAATCCAATCAATCAGTCCAATCAGTCAATTTCATTGACTGGATAAATTGTCCCGTCGTTAGGTAGAGCAGAGAAGCGCTGATGTAAGATCTTACGATCCATTTCATGTACCTAATAGGACTAGGATCAATCCAAAATCCAGGCAGCTACTGAGAATTCCAAATAAAATACCCAAAAACACTGCTCGATCTGAGAATCGAATCTTTATCCTTACGCTCGGCACTCGGCAGCTGTACTTGCGAAGATAAGTAGTGGATAGAGGTATAAATTACAATATATCGAAACATATACCATTTGTTCTGTTTTGTGGAAAGTTCAATCGAACGCCATGAAGCTGGCTGAAGGTTGTCTAATTCATACACTCTAACATGTACCTATAATCCATGGTTGGTTATATAATAATGACTTGGGCCCGCTTCGTGTCGGTTGGGACTCGGAATCTATCTAATTGGGCAACATTCCTCTTGCGTCCCACCAACGTCCCTTCTACGATGACTGTGCCATTTCTAGGATACGACCAGCATTAAATGGGATTTCTTAGAATTTTTGCGTCTTTGGTGATCTCATTGATGGATGAAAAAGTAAGGCATCATTTTATGCCTTCGAGTTGATGACGTATTGTAGAATTTTTAAGCAAATTTTTTGTGACAAACATTTTAAATCTTAATACTTAGATAAAAAAATAATATCATACATATCTCATCAATTAAAAGATAAAACAAAACGATCAATCTACAATTTAAAATAAGACATCGATCCGCAATCGAGTAGGTATAGAAAACCGAACGCATCCAGATCGCATCGGGTCGACGCACCGAGCGACGCAATAAAACGAAACGAATGCGCCCGCGCATCGTGCGGTAATCGCGCGCTTTTGATCTCGCCGCCATCCCGCCCTCCCTCGCCGCCCGTACCTCCCCGCGACGCATTTACTACGACTTTATTACAAGTAATTTGTGATTGTTAACGGTATAATTAAAGCACAATTAAAAGCCTGCAGTTGGCGGTATTTCGAAATTAATATGGGAATGGGAAACGGTCGCCCTTTGATTCGTATGCGGTATGCGTGACGGATTCGCGGCAGCTTTTGATTGGTTTGAAGTTTCGAACCATTTATTATTTTTATTTTAATTAAAGTTATGAATCGATAAAATTAATGAATGCTACGTGATTGATACGTGATGTATTTTTACATTCTTGGACGTTTATTCAAATCAAAAGTCATTATAAACGTAACATTTTTATTTTAGATATCTCTATTAAATAGCCATACATCGCATTCATCATAAGTTTAGCACCAGCCATAAGGTCTATAATTATGCCTAGTTCTGTTCCACTGTGTGATAGTTTGAGTCCAAGGCTGAAGGCTACGACTGCCGAAGAAACGGCCGGCGGCGCTTGCGCAGTTAAAACGGCAAAAACGAACCGGAGAACTCACAAATTGCCGCCCCTAATTACCTCAGGTAGGCGGCCGCACAAAGTGCCCAGTTTTTTTACTATAAAAAGTGCTAAGTTATTCAAAAACAGGTCCTGCGCAGTAATAAATATGATACCGAGCTCCATCAGATGTATAAATTAAAATTGAAACCTCGCGTTTCCTAAAAAACTTTAACCGAGAAAAAATCAATCAAGTCTTGCAGAATTAATTAACAATAAGTCTCAAAACCTTTTGTCCAATGACGTTTATGAGGCAGGAAGTCTTGTAATACATAGTAAGCAAATACATAAATTATTATGACCAAACAGATTAGGCAAAGCCAAAAAGATAATTTAGTAACAGATAAGATATCCATCAAAATTGATCTCGAGGAAGCCGCCGGACAAAAATAACGAGCTCAATAATAACAAAGGAGGATTTAACAGCATCAAAAACTTTCTTCCATCCGTGAGACAGCGGCCTTTTATGATCCCACATTATATTCGAATACCTGCGCTAATGATAGGGTGCCGGTTCAAAGAATAACGCAGGGGACTTCTCAATAACACCTTAACAGCTGTACCTGGTCCGATCGCCGAATCACCGGTAAAAACATGGGTAATTTTAACACGGAACACAAAGGCGCCGACCGATGTAGGGAAATAGGTTATCAAGGTGTACGCAACTCATTTATCGTGCATACAAATACTTTATTGTTTTACGATCGAGTTATTTGCCTTCCAAAACAGTATTGTTAAATAAAAGAAACTACACTAGCAACTCTTTCTTTTCAAGGATTGCTTTTTGTACAATTCCATTGAAAGGTTGCGTCGAAATGTTTTATGTACGGTTTCTAAGATATTTTAAGATTATCGGCTAACCGATTCTTCATTTTGGGAATAAATCGCAACGCAATATCATAAATTCTACATGTTACGTTTGTATTTAGAGCTGGAGCGGTTTGTTAGTTTAACACGGTGTTAATAGCCAGAGGTAAAGGTGTGGGTGCCTTAAAATTGGCTCATTACCACCTTCCAGAGCTAAAAGCCGGTCTTTGTTGGCCTTGGAGGACTGTTTGTACGGGATTTTGAATTTGTTGCCACAAAAATGTAGAGGAAATGTATTTGCTTGCAGAACCCATCTACGAGTATATGAAGATGTTTTATCTCTCCATCGAAATGATTTAGATTTTCAAACAAACGGTGTTGTGGAATTATGTTGCCAACATAATACACACGTAACAAATCATCGCCCCAGAAATGTGACTTTAATTGCCCAATCTAAAGGTGAACGGCCGGCTCCGACGCCGCCGCATCTGATGGACCTCGTGAATGGACCGGCCCCCTTCCACTGGTCCAAGATCCTAGCCGAGATATAGATGAAGTTATGTTGGAACCACTGAATTTTGGAAAGGCGTTACACTTATTATGTAGAGTAAGAGTGCAATTCTGAACCTAAGAAACGACAAAACTGAGATCGTTTCGTAAAGATAAAAAAGCACGTGGGAGGGAGATTCCGTGAGCGATTGTCAATGTTATGGATCGTTGTGGTCGTGGATTTTTAGAGAAAATGGAATACGAAGCTGTAATAAAACGTGACCATCTAAATATGTGGACTCAAGCAGTCCAGTTAAGTATTGAAACGGAAAGCCGCGTTTTTACCACTCCCGGTCTGGAGATGGATCTGAAAATTCTTCAATGATGATAAATTTACATAAATACAGAACTGCAAAACCATTTCATGCTCAATTTGAATATTTCTGAATTGATAACGACTATGATTCCAATGGACACGATTATTCATAAGAGCCGATCGCTTTAGGTTCAGATATAATCGCTACCAATTAGAATTAAAGAAATTACTTAATTAGCTCCAATTTAAAAGCGGCCAGTTGAAAACGAAATGAGATAACAACGTAATGAGCAAATCTAATAACTATATGAGACTAAAATATACATATCGGGAATAATATGTATGCTAACAAGATTTCAACCATCGTCTTGCACTATCAGCTCAGCAAATTTCAAATATGTATAACTAAAGATATCAGATATATTGAGTTTTAAAGCGATGCCGCCGATAAGGTGGCATTAACCGATACACATCGGCACTTAAGGCAAAGATAGCAACGATTCGATAAGGGATATAAATGAAAATAAATGGTTACTCTTGCGTTATGCCGTTGTAAAGATATCACTATCAGCGATAGTACCTATGAAAGTGCCGGTAGTGTGTTTATTGATTTAATGCGACCATACTAACGACATTAATCCTGTGTAATTTGCAATATCACGTGTTTTGAAAGCAGGATTATTCGATGAGGGGCGCGATGGGAGGATTACTTTATTTATTCTCAACGTCAAAAGTGCCTTTGAGCGTAGACCATTATGATGAATCAACAGGTGCGTCGCGCGTCGTATTTGCGGTACAAGCGGAGCCGGTTCGCGCGACTAGTACAACGGCGATATAAGATCGTGCCTTTGATGTGCCGCGCGATAAGAACGCGCTATTTGCTGCCTCTTATCGCTCACGTCTGTCGTTCGACGCCCACCGTTTATTATTTATCACGTAAACAATGGCAAAGACTTTTTATGGGACAAGAATTAGATTATCAACTGACATTTAGGTCTTTTGGACTTCAAATTTTTGCTTTGATGTCGAAATTCCAAAAAAGGAAGCAATTGAGGTAGCCGCTGATGCTGTTAATTTGATAAAACATCTGGTTTCAAAGTTATAAACAGTTACTGAGCAGAATTTTTAAATTGAATCTGAGAAGCTCCGGACGTCAAACTTAACAGAAGGTCTCGTGTGAAACAAGGGTGGAAATGCAAGCAATTTAGAACACCCTTGATATAGGAGACAATGTATTTACGAAAGTTAACAATGCAACCCTCCGAAACATCGCACATTACAAGTCCAATATCAGTTTCAAAAACCATAAAATCTATTCTACTATCCGCCGTAAATCAAGCGATAACAATGGGGAGGCTTCAACATATGATACACAGGACACCATAAAAGTTGATACATGGTCCAACCCCCTACTTTGTGCTACAAGACCGTTAATTTCTCCAACGATTTTACCCTTGCTTTATAGGTTTACTATTTAATCAATTTAATTATTTATCAAGTAAATTTGCCTTAACTTTTAACATATTACAGACTAAAACAACTTAACTATTTCAATGTTAAATTGTTGTCTAGAAAATGAATTTACTTGTTTTCCAATTCAAAAAAGTTAATTAACATTTGCATCATTAAATATTCTTATATTACTTTTTGTGTTTCTATGGTTCTAAGTCTAAGTCTAATTGATTGAATATATCTCTTACCGCATCCTCAGCTTCCTTCTGGTCTTTGTGTCCCATTAGGTTGGGCATAGCAGTCCAATTGTATCCCAAATCCTGACATAATGGCAGCTTAATCCTCTCGCACTTGCCACCTTCGACCTCTTCCTGGTCAGCAGACACCAGCCATACAAGCAGGAATAAACAAAAAATCCGTGCCATAGTTATGTTATTCACAAATATTTAAAGAACACTAGTATATTATGTCATATTTCAACGAACTCAGTCACAAAATCACTGTTAGTAAACACTGGTGAATCGTAAACATATTTTATCTTATTATAAAACAAGCGCGCGTCCTCCCTCGTCGTTAGCTCAAAGCAGACTGATTCAAATTTTGAACGCGGCGCGGCGTTTCAATTCAAAGGCAAAGGAACGAAACCGGTCGGCCGGTGCGTTCAGAAACATGCATATGTTCCGATAAAAGGTCTGAACGCATGAACAGGGCATTAAGATGAAAAGAAAAAAACGAAAAGGGCCTAATTCGTGTACGGCTCACTGCAATCAGTGGGAGTAATTTAAACCGTCCCTGTCTTATGTTTGGGAGAGAGTGGGACAGAAGGAACAATGAAGAACATATAAAATTAAGTATATCTGCCCATGAGGTTGGATTTTATTTTACGAAATTGCTGCAATAAAAGTGTTGGTAATTGAGAGGTTCTAAAATTTTATTACAAAGCTTCGACGATACTCCGTTGTAGGTACATGGGTTTGATGTAAGCTACAAACAATTTATTGCTGGTGAGAGCTTTTTTACTTTAAATGAAACTGGTTAATAACCCGATGGAACTTGCGCTATGGTAAATCATCTGAAACTGGGTAGGTTTTAGATGACAATTTTTTTCTTGAACTTAGGGGTTCTAATCTGATCTTCATCGTGCTTTTATTACAAATTTATTTGAGCTTTTACTGTTGATAACACCAGGGCAAATTTAATGTTGCAAATTAGCTGAATTGGTCCAGCTAATTTGCAACATTATTTTTTTTTATCGGATCGATTTATATTCGATAATTCCAATAAATACGTACCTGAAAGTTCAGGATCGATAGTATTAATGTAGCATAGCGTTTGACAGGAAATTTTGTTGGATGATAATTTGCGACAAATATTAAATTGGACAAATTTTAATCCATTGCAATTGAATTAAGTTAATTTCAATTTATTTTTTATTTCCCATTTATTAATTGATTCAAATTTTAGTTGTTTACTGCCCAAAACTGCTTATGTCTTTCTCCAAGGTCAATCTATCTCTATACCAAATTCGTCAAAATTGGTTTTACCGGTTTTGAAGTCAAAAAGGTAACAGACAAAGTTACTTTCGTTTGTGTGTTTTTTAATCATCATGTATTTCATGATTTATTCATGGTAGTCGCTATAATTATTGGGGTTTTCTATGATATTTTCTGTCAGCTAGGAGTTTGGATTTGTACCCGGTTAATGACAATACTCTATTATTTGAATATTGTGTTATTATTATTATTAGTACACCTCTACCTAACCCTTCGGGGAATATAAGTATGATGGTATGTTATTTTATGATATATGGTGTCGCTATTGCTTTAATTTACATAAGTCAAGTTTGCTGATAATTTGGGAATCAATTTTAAGTTTTCACGTCAGATACTGAAGCGACAAGTGGCAGAAACAGCGCTATCCTTTCCGCTCGTGCCTCCATCTTTCAGTGCCGGCGTCCCAAGCAGAATACACAATTAGGTCCCTTCATTACATTACTCCAATAACACCTTTGATACTTCCAAATTGCACAACAGACTTCAAACTTCCTCCTGTCATGATAAGGTCTCAAATTCTTTAACAGATTTGCTATCTTCCTCAGCAATCTTGTCAAATATATCTTGATCCCTGTCTGTTAGAGAGAGTGTTTGATATTGAAAGGCTTCAAGGAGTCTGGTTGTGTTGGTGGGTCGGTATGAATAGTTGCATTGTGAGAGCGGGACGGCGCGAGGCGGTGTCAAAGGCGCCGCCTGCACGGTGCGCGTACGCCAGCCGGACGCCGCGGGAATGCCTAATTAAGGACGCATGCGTGGACTGCGGGGTGAGTTGTGAGGCCCGTCTGCGCGCGATAAGCGGATTACTTGACACTTTGTTCTAGGTATTATTAACATTAGTTTTATATTTTCTAATTTGATATTTCTTACATACCATCACGCCTGTATTCCCTGGAAGGTTAGGCAGAGGCGTACTAATGTGCACACACAGTTCGCCGATGTTTACGTCCCATGTAATAGGGGGCGAGCCTATTGCCATTAACCGGGCACAAATTCAGACTCCGAGCTGCTACTGAGAATTTCATAGAAAAACCCAATAACACTTTGCTCGACCTGGGGATTGAACCCAGGACCCCTAGCGTAGCAGTCGCGCTTGGAACCACTAGACTAATGAGGCAGTCATTTTCTTATTCAAGTTCTATGTCAATTTCTTATATTTATTATTACATAAATATTAATTTGCTCGGTGGTAGGACTTCTTGGGGTCTGATTGGCTGGCGACTCCCCTTAAACTCACCTTGGTGTGCGTTTTGCCCATAAGCCAGTTGCAGCCAGAGCCAGTTCCCGTCGGTTGCTGCGGCTCTGGCACTCTGCAGTCCGTAGGGGCTCTTAAGGGTCGGCAACGCATCAGCAATTCCTCTGGTGTTGAGGGTGTCCATGGGTGACGATGACTACTTACCACCAGGTGGCGTTGGCCGATTTAATCCATAAAAAAAGCCAGAATCTAACGTAGGAAAATGACCTACTGCGTCAAAATGTCTGATAATCTGCTGTTACCTACATTTATATTCAATGAACTCGGTAAAATGTATTTAAAATGTTTTCTTTTTCTTTCTCTTTTTTATGGGATAGGGGGCAAACAAGCATACGGATCGCCTGATGGTAAAGCGATTACCGCTGCCCATGGACTCCCGCAACACCAAAGGAGTCACAAGTGCGTTGCCCGCCTTTTAAAAGGGGATTGGGCCTCCGGTAACCCCACTCACTCGGCGAAACACAACGTTAACAATGTTCGACGCCGGTTTTCTGTGAGGCCGTGGTATCACTCTGGTCGAGCCGGCCCATTCGTGCCGAAGCATGGCTCTCCCACGTTTAATCGTTTTCGTTATTTCAGGGTCTCCCCATGGCTCATAATTTTTTTATATTGTTAATAAAAATAAGGCTAAAGCTGCATGGTTGCAGACTTGCATCATAGAATTGAAATAGATATCTTCAACTCAACAAAAGATCAAATGGAGCCAATTAAAATATTTGTTTTTATCATTAATTATTGTGAATATGTCAGTGTTACTTAATTCGATCGAATATATTATACCTACATATTTTGCCGACGTTAGATTAAGTATGTTTCAAATGTGTCAAAATAAGAAAATCTCCACCCGCTTCCACAGCGACCACACATCACTAGCACACAGCTCGGAATCGTAATTAAAACGTCAGATATGGCGACGTTGCGCGCGCGCAACGAAGCCGCAATTCACGCCAAATGCAAATATCGCCCAATTGTTCCACAGGAAGACACATACTTGACGAATATCAATTCCCCTTTGATGATAAACAGTGACCGCGGCGCCCGCGCCGACTGTGAAGACGAAAAAGGAGGTGCGATGTCCGTAACAATAGCGGACGTGCTCTGTGTTGATTAGTTATCGACAGGGATATAATTGTAGGTAGTATACGATGGAGCTTAGATATTTTGCAAGACATAATTTCATAAGCAACAATTAGGTGCCTACCTAATATACATACCTATGTAGGATAGCAGTGGTAGGATCTACATAAAAGGATTTTGAATTTGTGCCCAGTAATTGGCATTAGGCATGAATCAGCGAACTGGCGGTCAAGCGTAAGCCTATCACGAATAAAAAAAATATCAATCAATGTAAGTGCCATGCTTCGGCACGATTGGGCCGGCTCGACCGGAGTGATGCCACGGCCTCACAGAAAACCGGCGTTAAACAACGCTTAGGTTGTGTTTCGCCGAGTGGGTGAGGTTACCGAAGGCCCAATCCCCTTTTAAAAGGTCGGCAATGCACTTGTGACTCCTCTGGTGTTGCGGGCGTCCTTGGGCGGCGGTAATCACTTACCATCAGGCGATCCGTCTGCTCGTTTGCCCTCATATCCCATATAAAAATAATCAATTGCATTAAATTAATTTTAATTGCAATTAAATTGATTTTTTAATCAATTGATTGCAATTTGCATCGGTTTATGGCCGCTGGCTTGCTTATTACATGGGATCTGAAGATTATCTGCCTTACCCGTCGGCGAATACAGGCGTGATGGTATGTGTATTTTAATTGACTGTTTTACTTTCGCGAGACGGAAGTGTTTATGGTTAAAAATGTGTTTGATTAAAAAAATATGTAGGTACATTATAGGTATAGGTATATCAGCTATTTCATACACTTTCATGCATTTCTGTATAAAACAGATACTTTTCCGATATTGCAGGGTTGGTAAGCGCGACTGCTACTCTAGAGGTCCTGGGTTCGATCCCCAGGTCGAGCAAAGTGTTATTGAGTTTTTCTATGAAATTTTCAGTAGCAGCTCGGAATCTGGATTTGTGCCCCCTATTAAATGGGACCTAAACATACCAGGCGAACTGTGGGTGTACATTAGTACGCCTCTGCCTAACCCTTCGGGGAGTACAGGCGTGATGGTATGTTATGTTATGTTTCAGGGTTGGTTGAAAAGTTGATGACTTTCATACATAAAAGGAAAATAGTGAATTAAAACTCACAGTGCATTGTCGTGTGTATTTCGGTGTATAACTAGAATGGTACGTGTGTACAGCTTTTCTTTGTAATAATAAGATTTTATAGTTATTACTTATCATAGGCTTGTTCTATTAAAATTGATTGAATAAAAGGAATTATAATTAAAGCGACAATATTTACTTTTATCGTTTCAAAGAAGTTACTCTAATGCATCCACGGTGGACTTTTTGATGACGGAGTCCTACCTTACTTAGTGATTCTACCTTTGTTTTATGGGAACGATAATCGTCATACTTTCCCTTATATGACAAGGAGACATGACATGACTTTAATTCTAATTGTCTAGTTTCATTTCTCGATTTAAACTTAGAAACGATTAATTTTTTTAATCATTCCTCAATCGATAATAATGTGATTTTAATAATGTTATTGATGTATTGTACCTAATTATTAAAATTTAATATTATTGTAATTTTTCCTGTATTTATCTAGATTTGAAGGTAATTAACCGGCTTCAATAAGGACGAGGTTCTCAATTCGACAATTTTTTTTTATGTTTGTTATGCGATTATTCCGTCAATATACCGATTTTGATCGATAGGTCATACTTCAGAGGTGTTCCCATAAAAATTTGGTCAAGATCTGATCACAAAATTTAGAACAAAATGACAATAACACGTAACGACCGAGTAAATGATAACGTCGTCTAGGTAGGTATACGTAAAATTCTACCCGCTATCAAAATGTTAAAATAAAATAACTTTTAAGAAGAAGTAAAACCGCCTTTATAAAAAACGTAAGTCTGTGGCAAAATCAAAAGATCGGAAAGGCGCCGACTTCCGAAACTGTTTCGCTAATAACATAATTTTATTATGTTTTTGAATTGCATCCCTAAGTCTTGTGGTGTTAAGCAGAAGTCTTCACAAGGTCCAGCAGTGTTATCGGGTTTTTCTATGAAATTCTCAGTAGCGGCTCGGAGTTGGACGCTCGCCATTACGAGGGACCTTAACATACCGGCGAACTGTGGTGTTCCACTAGTACACCTCTGTCTACCCTTCGGGGAATACAGGCGTGATAATATTATATTAAGTTATGCTATGAAGGTGTCCGTTTGAAAAGTAACTAATTCTTAAGTTTCCTATGATTGAGAAATGTTACAGAATCATAAATGAATGACCATAGTTATTTTAATACGAGTTTAATTAAAAATTAACGATCTTTTAGCAAGCAATTTTTACACGCGAGCACCTGCGTAAGCGTTGACGCGTGTCACGCATGGCATGTAGCGTGCATTTGTTTTTACTATGACGTATCTAAGGAGACCGGTCGGCGGGCATTGAGCCTCATTACCGGGTGTAACAGCCTGTGACAGGGTATCTACGGGGTTGATAGAACACGTTTGGTTCTCATGAGACCAGAATTACCCCCCTACATTTTTAATCATTATTTCCGTGGCTTTAACGTCGTCATTTCGATCGATATTTTTGTTGATATAGGCCCGTAAGTAAGAAAATCGCCACCGGGTCCTCCCATTCAGTCGCCAACTGGCATGGCGGAGCCATCCCGGGATTTTTCGCTAGTTGGCGGGGCAGCCATTCTCACATGGCTGGCGAAATACTTGGGCCCTCATCTAACTGTAGTTGGCCAACGGCAAGGCCGTGCTTCGGATCCCGCTAGCTACTCTTCAAAATGAGATACTCAATACAGATTTTCCCAAAGGCCCAGACCGGTTCTGTTTGGCACAACTGACAACTCTCAAGTCCCTTAATGGTACTGGATATTCCCGCGCACCGACGATACACAGCATGCTGCTTAACGTCGGACCTCGGCGGGAGGGTGGTTGCATACCAGACAGCCCATGCCTTCGGCCTACCACCGCATTGTGGGATCATTCTGCCATCACCACAGGCTAGAGAGCCTATGATGCCGTTGCCGCGGTGGACCGCTAGGAGGTAGATCCCAAGAGTAAGAAAAGAGTGTATTCATGACTCATGTAATAGTTTTGTATTTCAGTATTTTCCAGGCTACTTCAAGACTTGCCACCTGACCTTGACCTTCAATTCAATTACTAGTCACCTCTTAATATTGTCAGATTCCAGAATTCTGTTCAAAATCCGATATATTGTTGGTCTGTTGTCGATATATTGTTGGTCAGTCGTTGCATAACTCATAAATTTCCTAATAAAGATTTCTCTTTTAGAACACGAACAATTAAACACGTTCTGCTGACAAAAAGTTCGATTGTCGAGCATCCCGTGTCGGCTATTTCTGCCCCCATTAGCCGGGGAGATGCCAAAAAGGCTATTTGCGGGCCCAGCGCAATTACCGCGCGTCTCGCGAGTCGCGGGGTCGCAGACACAATTAAGTGAATTTGCCAGCGTCAGCAAAAACTCGACCAAAGGACGGACCTTAAGAGGCTGGTGACCATGAGATAAACATCGGAGAGACTTTCGAAAGGATATTATCACTTATTGTATGTCATGCAAATAAATATATAAAAGAAAGTCAATGTTGAAATGAAACACTGAAGTCTTAAATTTGTGGTTCCCAACCAGTGGACCACTAAATCGACCACGGACGGAGAGCTAAAATATGGTCCGCGAAATATCTATCAATCAGTGTATTTGAATTAGTTATTACAGTTTATTTTACCTACTTTAACATTGTTGTCTCAGCTAAAAACAATAAAATCAAAGTCCTAGATCAAAAATTGGGATTCACTGGACTCTAAATTATCAAAGACAAGACGTAATAAAAACAGTACCTACTAATTATTTTACTTTAGTTATTTATATTTTAACCTACATAATAATATCTTCTTAATTTACCAGGTGTAACATTGCAGCTGCCCTTTTAAAATTAAATACAGCGTGAATATCTAAATGTACTTAAAAATATTAATTGCTATCTCCAATACTATCTAAAATCATTATTGACACTTACTTTAGCAGTTATTTACTCCGTATTCCCCGCAGACTAAGACAGGTATTTTATTTTAGTCCTTTTACAATTAGACTAGTCCCAATTGACGAGACGGTACCCTTGCACTGCTTTAAATAGAAGATGTCTCTTGAATTAGTCCTCCTTTTTTTTTATTCCTCATGGATAGTCGGCCATCTAGGGCCTATCTAGGCAACTGGCAGGATAAAATTCGACTAAAGCTGACTAAAAACCGCAGTTGCCTTCTCTTTCTCTATAGCCATAGGCCTATAGGATACGCGAGATTAGACACGACCGTAACAGGCTGTGGTCCAGCGTTCGCAGGATCCCTTCAAGGCGTCGTACCCTTATCTGATTTAGTCCTCCTGTCTGGCTAATCCTGGACTATGTGGGAATTGTGAAGAACGCTCTGAGATGAAAAAATAGTCCCCAGGAAGTCCCTTACTTGTCTAAACTTATGGTGAGCGTACACGGTTGGTATAATTTCAGCGGAATGCCGGCGGCGAAGCGTTGACGTAAAAACTATGACGAACGCATGCCCGAGCGGCCTCAGGCGCAGTAGAAAAACTGACTGAGTACCGTACATTACAAGCTGAAAATTCGAGACCGTGTGCGCTCGACTTTATAATATTACGGATACTTTTTTGGAGAGCATAGACTCACGTTTGTTTGCTTTTTAATATATTTTTTAAGCATGGAAGAAGTCCCCAAGCTTTAAAACGTTTGTTCGTCGTCGTCTGTCTCCATGGAAGACGGCAGGGTAAGTTGGATTATTATTTTGTCCTTAGAGCGAAATTACCTACTTAAAATTATGTACTGGCAAAGGCCGCACATCGAGTTCATGTAACCCGATAATTACATACATTCTCATGTCGCGAATGAATAGGTTATCGGCATCAGATGGGATAGTGACTTGACCAAACTCAAATAAAATAAAAAAACTGGACAAGGGCGAGTCACTCGCTCCATTCGCCCACCGAGGGTTCCGTACAAATTTGTAAGTACATATTATAATGTATAGTTTTCAGATTTTTCCCTTTACGTGTTGCATAATACGGTATTACATACTTGCCAAATTTCATAGTTCTAGGTCATAGGAAAATACCCTATAAATTTTGATTCCGTTGGGAGTGTCGAAATATACGTTTTTTTGCGGCATAAACAGCCATATCTTTTTTTTACGTTAACTTATAAGTTTGATTTTTTCATAGCTGATTATTATTTTAGGGAACTGTAGACCTGAGTATATGGTTTTAATTTCAACTCGATACGTCTTGAACTCTTGACCGACAAACGGACGGACGGACAACAAAGCATCCTTGGGTTCCGTTTTTTCCTTTTGAGGTACGGAACCCTAATAACGGGCGAACATAACGTCACTTTCACTTATAACAGGCCCCTCTAGGCATAGGTCTTAAATACCCGGAGGCGACATGAAGTAATTACCCATATAAATGGCATTGCAAAGACAACATCACTCCCGTAACAAGGCCCAAGGCGATTATTTGTACATTGGCGAAAAAGGAGATTTTCCCGTAACTAGAAGTCTGGTTATACGGGAAATATACGGCACGTTGTGTCTCCCAGTCCCTAGTTTTTAGGTAGTATTTGGGATAAGATTCTGTGTCATTCTGTGAATCAAGATTTCTGTACCAAACTTCGTCAAAATAGTCCAGAGTCACGGACTAATTCGAATAAACGGACACGCTGTTGGATAAACATTGATATGGACAGAAAATGAAATTTATCAGGTATATTTACAATCGGTCCATTTAAGGCTCGCTTTTTTGCGTTGAACAAGCCTTCGGTCGCAAAAAAAGTATGTTTACAGCTGTTTCACTATACGTTTCGACCGACTATAACCATTCGATTGTTGACATGTTTTTAGAATTCCGTACAGATACGTAAAGTTGAAGATCGATGCTCAAAAATCATACGATTTTGCTAAAAGTGCTTGTACTGTGGAACAATTACATATCATTTGGCAGTAACGCAAAACTGCCAAATTTTATTTAATATGTCCATCGTCGTGTACGAAACACTTTCGTGAAAGGAAGAACGACGAATGCACAACGACCCATCAGTTGAAACTTCGTCCTTATTTCCTTTTCCAAAGCCAAGGCCCTGAAAGATTGCCTGAATGATGATACATATAATTCTTTGTTGTACGTAGTCAATTACGAATGGACTACGTTATGAAAGGTTGGTAAATGTTCTATTATGCGTCGAGAGTGACCGCACCATATTTCAAAAAAGCTCCTACCAGTTGTAATTTTTATGACAGCCTCAACAGTTAGCAGGGGCTCCTAGAAATTCGCTCTAGTAAATCTAGCCAGCCATTTTAGCTTCTTTTATTACATAAAACATGTACAGGACCCTTACATTAAATTTGTCAGTATCTCAAGTTTTTGCAAAATTAGTTACTTTGCGTGACAATAGTTTATCATGGCGACCATTTACATTGCAATTGTGGTTATAATTGAACAAAATGAAGCTATTTTGCCGTTGTTTCACGACATCGGCGACACGCATAGTTACTTGCTACATTGCTTCTGTGACATGTTTTTTATTTATTATAAGTTCTGCTTATGTATCTTTTTAAATTAAACATCGAAAACCCGCTTATTGTGGTCACAGTTAATATACTACACTAGTAAGAGAAATATGATCTGTAGGAATGAAGAACAAGTTACAACGAATGATTTGAGCAAAAATGTGAAGGTATATAATGGAAAAGGGAGACTAAAAACTTTTTTTGCAACTTTGACTAAGGAGGCTTTAGGACTCCGAAAGTGGAGAGACTAAATATTTAATGCCGAGCTTTAAGAACCCCTACGGTCTGCAGAGTGTAAACTTCCAGAACCGCAAAACACGAAAGCCTCCAACACACTACGGTGCTTTACGAAAGACTCCAACGTAATCCCGGTCCCCAGCCAGACCCCAAGAGGTCCTACAACCGAGCAAGTCAGATATTTTATTATATAACTATATATACTTATTACGAGATGCCTATGTTAATGGCAGTGAGGAATTGTATTCTAACCAGTCCCCACACGAGGAAAGAGGCTGCTGTTACAGATTATTTTGTTTCTTTCGGTTATAACGTTTATGGTTAACCAAATAGGTAATTTGATTGCGGTCCCCGCCCACATCATACAACCCTTGCAATCTAGCAACAGGACCAAACCATGGTAACTGTACGATAAGGTAGTGCACGCACGCGGCATTCCTTTCGGCTTTTTTACACCACTGCGCGGGCGTCACGCTGCGCGAGTAGGTGTTAACGCCGACCCCCGCTGCGCAGGAGTCGCCCGCGCTTTATTTATCACTAGACAATGCACGTTGATGCTGTATTGCCGGTGTTTTGGCTTTTTATGGCAATGAATGTGTAATTACATGTTCTTATTGCGCTTTTTGATATAATTACTATCTTTTTATGTTGGTTGTGGCATTGAGTTAAGTGGTACTGTAATGAATTGAAGATTTTTTATTCATTTTATAAAACTGTGCATTGCTAAACTATACGCAGAGAATATACTATATATTTTATTCTTAAGTTATGTGTCCGTTTTCGTGTTTATTGACTTATGAAGCACCAGCTGTTACGTTATTTCATTCAATATTGCGGTTTCAGTCTCGTTCCAATGAACTTTTCGAAACAAAATGTAGCCTATGTCTACTTACGTTCTTCTCCAAGGTCCAATCTATCTTTATACCTACCAAAATTTATTAAAATAGCTTCAACGGTTTAAGCGTGAAAAGGTAACAGATACACTAGACAGACAAAGCTACATTCGCATTTATAATGTTGACATCTATTTAACTTGATTCTCATGGAAATGATCAGCCAACAAATAAATTTCTTTTAGATATAAGTAAGTAATTAAACGAAATCCCGATTTTCTTTTTTAAACATGGAAAGATATCACAGAGAGTCACTTCAACAGGTTGAGAATGCATACCCGTATCGCTCCCGTTGATATATTTTGTAATTCCAATGGTGTCAGGGACGCGCCGTGTCGGAATATAGGAGTGAGAGGCGGGTCGCATGCCACCCGCATCTTTATGGAAATCTGTCTATTCTTCACGGTTTTCGCTCAAGGGATGAGCAGAATATGTAAGCGGTGTAGATATTTTGAATGGAACTGTAGAATTTGGAAATAGCTGTATGGACGAGCATATTTTTTATATGGTTTTAATCTGTTTCTAAAATCCTGTCTTAGATTCAGAACTAAACGTAAAATTATGTTAAAATTCAGTTTAAATTTGTAATAATGCAGCATAGGTTTAGATTCGTGTCTAAATCTTAGCCAAAACATTCTCCTAGGATATACAAAGGAATTCCTAAAAACCTTCCTTGAGCTGTTCGTTGTCAGTTGATAAGAAAAGAGCGAGACTAAAGAAAACATGGATGGACTGTGTGCAAGACGCAAGACAATTATGGTTACCAAGGAAATAAGTTATATGAGGTCACGGCTAATGGAGATGTCTTACGGCCGGTTTCTATATCAAATCTGTCAGTAGATTTGCTTACTACGTCCATACATCTAATGTCAAAATCCTATCTCTAGTAAGTAAATCCACTGACGGATTTGAAGACTTTCTTACTGCACTGTACGGAATAATGAAGGCTAATGCTGACAAGGTAGGCCAGAGGGTCTGCTCTTATCACTAGTGCACCAACCAGGAAGAAATTTCTTTTATTAAATGATTTATTGATTATTATACCTAGGTACATAATTCTAATTCTAATCTTTACATTTAAAGAGCAAAAATAATAGTAGCCAATCGGTATCGGGAACAGTGTTCAAGCTACCGGCGGCGGCGGGCAGGGTTTTAGGAAGATGATCCTCTTGTCTTGTCCAGAAGTACCTAATATTTTTTGTAGCCAACCAATAAGAACCTCCTCAGATGTTAGACGAGGCTTTCTTATTATTATTAGTTCAAGAGACAGCCCTATCGGGTATGTCCCACCGTGACATGGTGACGAAGTGTGACGCTGCATAATTCATGTTCACAGTAGGTACAGAGCTACCAGAACCGCCCGCGCCCGGGAGCCGGTTAGACTTAAATGACTTCGTTAATACCTACATGGATAAGATTTTGACATTTGAATGTAGGATAAGGGTTATCTACATAAAAATGAAACAGACGAAGTTACTGTATATTGTTGAATGGTTTATTGACGACGTTAGTACTAGCGTGATCTAAGTTTTTTTTATGGGATAGGAGGGCAAACGTGCAGACGGATCGCCTGATGGTAAGCGTTTACCGCCGCCCATGGACACCCGTAACACCAGAGGAGTCACGAGTGCGTTGCCGACCTTTTAAAAGGGGATTGGGCCTCCGGTAACCTCACTCACTCGGCGAAACACAACGTAAGGGTTGTTTAACGCCGGTTTTCTGTGAGGCCGTGGTATCACTCCGGTCGAGCCGGCCCATTCGTGCCGAAGCATGGCTCTCCCATGTATTATTCTAAGTGTCATTTTTTTACCAATATTAAAATAATAATAGAATTAGCGCTGAAAGCTATGCCTTTACTTTGCAAACCGCGCCAATTCTATAGTGAGATGTTGTGATCCCTCACGAAAGAAAGCACTGAAATGCAATTAGATCAGTGTGACAATGTAGAATTATGATTTTTCTATGACATTTTGTAATTAACACATTATTGGTAAAAAATTTACTTAGATCAAGGTTCAAACGTCGTGAATTAACGTTTTTATTTTGTATTTCCCGAAGACCCCCGTCTTTCCTGATAAATATAATCTGTGTGTCTCGGTTGAATGAGTGAATCGGTTTCTTCTAGGCAAGCGCGCTCCATCGTAGATCGCAGTATCGTTATGTCGTATCACAAACTGGCGGTCAAGCGTAAGCCTATTACGAATAAAAAAAAGGTTTCCTGGTCAAGCCCTAGGTCCGATTCTTAGATCAATTCTGCCTCTAAGTAACATGCTGCTGACATTATTGTATTCCAGTTGTAATCTTTCAAGATTACACAAAAGTTCTTTATAACTAAATGGATCTCAGATCTACTTCCTGAGTGTGTAGACTTGGCGTTAAGGTATTTTTAATCCGTAGAAGTCTGATATAACCCTCTTCTGAAAGACAGAAGAAATCCATGAGGATTTTCACTCGGGAAATAGAGGTATCATCATTTATGTTCCCGGCGTTGGGACGGGTAAGAATAATGTTCCTCACTCCCTTTCAGATAGGCATCCCGTAAGACGCGTGAAAATATCTGACTTGCTCGGTGGTAGAACCTCTTGGGGTCTGACTGGCTACTATCAGACTCCGACGTAACGTCCGACGTAACGTAAGAGTGGTCTTACGTTACGTCGGAGTCTGACGTAAAGCACCTTGGTGTGTGTTTCGACTTTTGCACGTAAGAGCCAGTTCCCATCGGTTGCTGCGGCTTTGGCAGTCTGCAATCCGTAGGGGCTACGCATCAGTCCTAAGTGGGGATGAGTTGAAATATAATTCCTCGCAATCAGATCGTCATAAATATCTGACTTGGTTGGTAGTAAAACCTCTTGGGGTCTGACTGATTCGCGAACACACTTACTTCAGAGTCTGTCGAAAAGTACTACTATACTATTTATAACTATAGATACTATTGTCCCGTGTGGGGACGGGTTAGAATACTATTCCTCACTGCCTTTTAGATATACATCCCGTAAGAGGCGTGAAAATTATTGACTTGCTTTCTGAGTTCCCCTCGGTTGCTGCGGCTCTGGCAGTCTGCAGTCCATAGAGGCTCTTAAGGTTCTGCTACGCATCATCAACTCCTCCGGTGTTGCAGATATCCATGGGTGACGATGACTACTTACCACCAGGTGACTCGTCAGCTCGTTTGCTGACTTTATCAATAAAAAAATATATCATTCGTACAGCATATAAATACCTAGATTCTAAGTAGGATTTTGTAGTTCAGCACCACAATTAAGCCATCACAGAACATTCAAGACACTATTTTCACATAGGTACTAATTGGAAGATCTCTCATAGCGCTACAGCCTACAATATTCTACAGTTGTTAAAAAAATGACGTTGAAGCGTTTTAAAAGCCTTGACGAATTTCACACCCGACCAACATTGTCTGACCCAAACAGCTTTTGTTGAAAAGATGTGATATTTAACATGACAATAACTTGACAATGTTTTCCTTTTAACTTAAACTTAATATTAAAGACGATAGAGATAAGTTTTGAGTGTGGTTAGATGTCAATGGGATTGCTTCGTAGTGTCCAGAATCCGTTAAGATTTTTTATATTTATGTGTTGTTGAAAATGCGTTGTTATTCGTTAAAATATACCTACGTCAGCTGTCTGCGGGGGATGGATGTCACCTTGTGTTTGAGATGTTTAAACACGCAGGTACAGTGACTATTTCTATAAAATTAATCCTTATTCCATAATATAACGTAATATACCGTCACGCTTGTATTGATTCGACCTGGGAATTGAACCCAGATCCTCTAGGGTAGCAGTCGCGCTCAGTAGTCAGGACCACTAGGCTAATGAGGCAGTTTCCTTAATATGTATAATTATTCCTTTTTTGTAATAAGATGACAAGCTGGGCATAAGATAGCATACGGGCCGTCTTATTGAGAGAAGCAACCGCAGCCTATAGACGCCAGCAACACCAGTGCAGTGGTAACACTAGCGCGTTGTCATCTTGACACCTCAGGGGCCGTATTATGACGTGTTAACGCCATCATTTTTAGGTTGTAAGAAAGAGATGAGGCTGTTTAATATGTAGAGCGGCATCTCTTTCTCACATCTCATTTGTCCAGTAATTTCACTGACTGCTTAGCGTTATGTAGCTCATCTCCTCGTTTTTCGACATAAACAATAAAAAAAATTGAATACCGTTTCCCATAAAACAATGTTTTAATTGAGTCCATAAAAAATAAAAGTTAAAATACCATTAAGACGTGTAAAATTAAATTTTATTAATAATTTAATTATATACTTCCGTTTAGAATATAGCACGGCTCTACTAACTGCTTACCACACGCACATTAAAAGATAACTCACAATAACACCCTCTCCAGTTTCATTCTATTAGAGAACCCTTTTAACACTTCCGCTATTAAAACTGCAATAAACACTGAAAAACAGTGACAAAAAATTACCTCCCAACTTCAATCATAAACCGACTTTATAACAACAGCTAAAGATACAAAATTAGTTGAGGTACAGAGCAATTACAAATTGAAAGTGATAATTTCTACACTTTTAGCTAATTCTTCATCTATGTGCAAGATTATAAAGTTTATAATCGCGTACGACGTCTTTGAAGTAAGGTATAATAAACTTTTAACATGACAACACGAAATTAAGAGTATTAAAACAACATGTGTGAGACAATGGGGCGGCGAGTACAAAGGGTGGCGGCGCCTTTGAAGTCGGCGTTGGGCCGGTTAATTTTACAACGGCGCGGTGGCCACACCTCGGCGGGCTTGCGACTTGTACAACGAACTATTGTGCACCCTTTGAACGCTATAAACTATTGTGTTAGACTATTGTAGGGTTCAATGTAACATTATAAGTGTTTCCTCGTATTGTTCAATTAGTTATTGTTCTATCTTTTGTTTTTTTTTTTATCAATATAACCTAATTAGACAATGAAAGTTAGATAAATAGAGAAAGGTATAAGATACATTCATACATACACCACTTTTTCCCTTAGTTATCTTTAAATCACGAGTGAATCGGTTTCTTCTTTTAGGCAAGCGCGCTCCATCGTAGATCGCAGTATCGGGCGAACTGGGGGTCAAGCGTAAACAAATCAGGAATAAAAAAAAGGTATAAGTAAGAGATAAGCAAATCTTTCTTTTCTTTAATTTCGATCCAGTTTAATCCAAAAAGGTTTTTTGTGGTGGAAACAGAAGTTTTAACAAAGTCGTTTAATAGTCCGGCGGACCGAATTTTCCATAAAAACGTAATACCAAAATAAATCGTAATTCTAACACAATTTAGTCAAATTGTGTTATTATTCGGATTCAAATAATGTTAATGTAGGTTCCTACACAACCATTTCGTCCAAAATCCTTCCCTGGAAATAAATGTAAGCGAATGTAATTTTTAATAACTTTGCCAAGTTTGGAACTATTTTCGGGTCGTTTATTTCTAGTGAAGTAGTAGTAGACGAAATGGTTCGGTAGGAACCTAGACTAATGGTATTCGAATCCTAATAATAACACAATTTGATAAATATTGTTTGGATTACAAATTATTTTGGTATTACGTTTTTGTGGGCAATTCAAGCTCCGCCGGACCCTTAATAAATAATAAAACGTTTTTATGTGACAAATTGATTTATTATTAGCATTTACTTATAATTTATCCATATCATGCAACGCCTGTATTCCCTTAAGAGTTAGGCAGAGGTGTACTAGTCTACAAGTCTACACCTATAGTAAGCCAGTATGTTTAGGATCCGGGTGTAATAGAGAACGAGCCTCAATCCAAACTCCGATTGAACATTTTATAAAAAAACCCAATAACACTCGGAAACGAAGCACATCTGGGAATCGAACCCAAACCCTCTAACATAGCTGCGCTTAGTAGGATATAAAATTCCACCAGTATTGGTAAAACAGGTAATATCTGTGTGTTCGTCACGTCTTTGTTTTGGCGCGCTATTATCGCTTCCTGTCAGTGCGGGTGCGCCGGCGCAGCGCAGGCGGCCAGCCGTGAAGCCCACAATGGTGCCGCGGTGCCCAGCCCACTCCCACTGCACTACACAATTATAATTATTATGTTTTGTTTTTATTTTTTTATTTGTTCACTAAACTGAACAAAACACTGCACAAGTACATTTTTATAAACGAGTACTTATTTATTTATTATACTCTTTATTGTAGTTACACCAAAAATATACAAAATATACAATATTAGTATAGGACCCACTCGAAGGGAACACCACATGCAATAATATAAAGAATGAGGTCCATCACGGCAGAATGCGTGATCAGAGAATATTAAAAAAAAAATAACAAGTAAAGTTTCAAAGAATTTTTAATGTTATGCTCGACAAACGAGTAGACGAACCATCTGATAGTAAGTAGTCATCATCGTCCATGGAACCTGAAACACCAGAGGAGTAGCTGATGGCCTTAGACTGTCGCAGCCGTGGAAACCGAGAGGAGGAACTGGCTCTTACTCACAAAAGTCGAAACAGACACCAATGTACTCTTACTTTTTTTATGGTTAAGTCAGTAAGTAAGAGCCAGTTCCCCTCGAACGGGCTCTTACGTGCAAAAGTCGAAACACACAACGAGGTGCTTTACGACAGACTCCGACGTAAGGGTGGTTGCCGGCCAGTTAAACCCCAAAAGGTCCTACCACCGAGCGAATGCCTTTCAGTTTTTTTTCCTGTTGTAGTTTCGCAATCAATTTCATAAACAAAATAAAGAAAAAGAAAGTTAAAAATTTATTGGATATTTTATTAATTGAGCCAAAATTTATTATCCATACATCATACATAGACAGACATATACAAACATATAATTACCCACTAATACATAGGCTGTTAAACTCACTATCTTTCCTTTTCCACAATCGGGTAAAATGGAAAATAATGCGGCAAGAATCTCCATGGACACTTCTATGGAATTTCTTGCTTGCTCCATAAAAACAACTTTTTTGAAATCATCCAACCAGGTAGACTCATAACGTTTCATAAATGGCTTTTAAAAGCTTATTTGAGATAAAAACATTTGAATTTAAATTAACTTTATCAAGGAAGTCAATTGATTTAACAAAAATAGATATATTTTTCAAATAACAGGAAAAAGGAGATAGTGTTAATTATATAAGAACGTATGCATCAGAGTGTAGCCAGTTTTTTGTAGATACAGTGCATTTAAATTACATGCCTTGATCGGTTATGTTGCTCTATCGTATGGTCACACCGTATCCGGTGCGGCAGGGCTGTCTCCCAACCGGGTTTTCCCGGACCTGAACCAGATATGATTCTTTCCTGAACACCAATATGGATATGCTTAATGTCAAATCCCCTTCAACTTGAACTTGTAGCACCAAAGGAGATTTGACTCTTTTAATCTCAATATTTTCCTTCTTTCTTTCTCCTTCGAGTCCCTAGTTAGAGATTATGTTATGTATTTATTATAAAGTAAAAACTTCTAACTCAAATAAAATTCGGTACTTATTTAAATATAACACAAAGTCGGGTTTATTACAACTCTTCTATCTCGAGAACGACTGGAGAGATTTTTATGATCTTTGGTTTGTTGGATTTCTCTCCTCCCAGAATAACAGAATAACTATTAAAACATCGAAAAAAGTTCCCGAAAAATAACATTATGAAGAAAATTTGAATGGAAGAAAAGGACTTGCTGCGCCGACCACAAATAAATTTGGACAAAGGCAGGAAGATGATGATACAGGGCAATACAACGTTTGCCGAGCCCACTAGTAAATATATATAACTTTATCTAACTTTACTTACCTATTTAAATTAAATGTATGTAATATTTTTCCAAAGATTATTTTGTACCAAAAATTTGATTTCACCAGTGTTCGTTTGGGGAGTGTTTAGTGTGAGTGTGTGTGTTAACGTAGTTTACGACTGCGTTATTTAGGTGTAAGTGGGTGCAATGATAATAGTGAAGAAGTATTTTTAATAGATTACCTAACTCTTTACTAAAAAACTCTAGTAAAAAAAGTTGTCGAATTCTTCTTGGTCCATTAATTTCCCTAGTGGTAACCCTAAATGGACACAAGAAAATATGAGTGCTTTTATTACTACACACGTCTGATACCTTATCACTTTGTTAATGGCTAATTAATGAATTAATAATACATAATATATCTTGGAGGTTGAATGCACTCTGTGAAAATGTATGATAATGTAATTGTAAGAGTGAATTGGTTAAGGATTTAATTAACGCAGCGCGCTTTGCGATGTATTAAGGGTTTAATAAAAATATATTAGGTAACTAAAACAACGTTTTAGGCAAAGAAAACTGACCTCTAGGTAAGCAAATGTTGTCATTTATCTCCAAAACAGTTTGAACTTGTTTTCCCTTAAAACAACAAAATAATATCATCACACAGTTGAACACCCCTATACGTTTAGGTCCCATGTAATAGGGGCGAGCGTATTGCCATTGAACGGGTACAAATCCTAAAATCCAAGCTGCTACTGAGAATTTAATAGAAAGACCCTATAACACTTAGATTTAGACCTGGTATTCGAATCCAAGACCCGTAGCGTAGCAGTCGCTTTTGCGGCCACTAGATAGACTAAGGAGGTAGCTTTAACCGACTTAGATAAGGTTCACTGTAGTGGGGTTGTTCCTGTAAAATGTCTTCAGTACATATGGTCAGACAACAACCAAATTAGGCAAAGATGAAAGAAAACATCGAAATAGGTTTAATCGACAAAGATATATTAACAAACAAAAAATACGGTCGAATTGAGACCCACCTCTATTTTTTAAGTCGGTTAAAAACAAATAACTATTCAAAATCAAAACAAAAGCCACACTACAGTTCTCATTAGTAACAATGAAACCTTACCATATTTTGTTTTTCTTTTTTAATTACTTGTCCTTTGTTGTTTAGAAGCTCCATTGATGAAACAATTGCAGTGTTGGTCCCATTAAAATACCATGCTATTTATTTTTGCTAATTGGTTTTCGAGTATCGACCATCTATTGTGGTGTTTGATGAATGAAATCTTTATTTTGTAAATTCGTTAACGTCTATCGACAGAATAATTGTTTTTGGCAAGGATTCAATTACGGAATTCTATGAATTCCGAGTTTGGATTTTTTGCTCAAATGACAATAGGCTCGTACATTAGTACACATCTGCCTAACCCTTCGGTTAATACAGGCGTAATGGTATGTTATAAGTAAATTGCAGCAGTTTCAATTAAAAACTGTTTTGTAGAACTACCATGATTACACAAAAACACTCGTTAACGTCTATCGACAGAAGAATTGTTTGTATAGTTATGGGTGTATTTTTCCAAAAGCGGCAGTAGCCCAATAACTAGGGCGTCAAACTGCCGATCATGTGCTTGCCGGTTCGAAACCCACCCATTGCACTAAGAATACTAGTAATGTGCGAACCACATTTTTTTTAAAACGTTGCACCACACTAGGATTTTCTCCTGCATCGTGGGTGCGTTTATAGACACAAATTCTCACATTCACAAACGCTCAGACCCGGAACAACTACCTGTAGATCATATAAATATTGGCTCTGTGTGGGGATTGAACCCACAACACGTGGCGCAGAAGCCGATCACTCAGCCACTACGCCAAACGTGTCGTGCCATGCTTCGGCACGAATGGCCGGCTCGACCGGAGTGATACCACGGCCTCACAGAAAACCGGCGTTAAACAACGCTTACGTTGTGTTTCGCCGAGTGAGTGAGGTTACCGGAGGCCCAATCCCCTTTTAAAAGGTCGGCAACGCACTCGTGACTCCTCTGGTGTTGCGGGTGTCCATGGGCGGCGGTGATCGCTTACCATCAGGCGACCCGTCTGCTCGTTTGCCCTCTTATCCCATAAAAAAAAAATTAAAACCTCAGAACATTTTCATTTATCGATTGACGCTAGCGAATATCGCGCCCGTAAACAATTAGTAGAGCTACTGTATACGCTAAGAATTTTTTTTTTCAATTATTTAATGACCTGGCAATGCTAGGGTGTAAGCTCACGGACATACACACACGTACACCTAATTTGTATACCTACCTAACCCTTCACAATCTGTCTTTATAGCCTAGCAATTTTATAGACATTCCGATGCGAAGCGGCTCCTCAAAGCACTTAATGGCCGTCTAAAGCTCTTCACAATTAATTCCCCCTCCTCTTGCCTTCTGTGTTTGGGTGCGCAAGAGCAACAGGCAGGTAAAGAACGGAAGTTCCATTGAACATAACATAAAACATCCCATCACGTCTGTATTCCCCAAAACTTATGCTTATGCTGGTATGCTCAAGTTAGGTATTTGAACATCTGATTGAAACTTGTCTTCAGTTCTGAAGAAATGCCTGCCATAAAACGTTATTACTCCTTCCGCCAGCGTACCCTGGAGACAGTAAAAACCATAATTTCCTAAGACTTGAAGAATCCATAATCAGCATCACATCAACTGAATAAACGAATAAAGAAGATTAACTTTTGATAACATTTTTGTTTTATTCCTATTAAAAAAGTCAAAAGAATGGACCTTCTGAAATTCTCTTTTATGTTAGCATCGTGCGTGACAAATTGCAGCGCCCGCGCATCCGAGAAAAACATCGCTTAACGATAGCTTAATTGCGCGTAATTATGACCCGGTGGGACGTCAGCTTCCATTTTACACAGACCTGCCTGCTCCCACAGTGTGGCAATCTATGCCTTGGTTAGCCATACAAAGAAACTGAAGCATTAATAAGTAAACCAGGGGCTAAAAGGCCTCCCATTGAGCAGTTTCTTTGAAATCTACCAGGACCTATAACATTAGAGCAATTTTGCTCGGCAACTGAATCCGATCTCTTAAATTCGAAAGAGCAAGTGGCGTCACCTCATCGAATGCGGAAGTAAAATGAACTGTCAAGCGTGAGAAGTTTAACATTTTTGTTATTACCTACTTGAAAAGGAACTTCCCGTGGCTCAATAATTGAGTGTTGAGTGAAACTCAATATCTAGATGGCAAATGCAAAAGCTCCTTGACATTTTTAAAGTGTGAATCATAATTATGACTTATCAATACCTCTATAGGCCACATATACAAAATGAATTTTCCAAGTGGGCATGGATGGCCAAATCGTGAATGGTGATGAAGGGCGGGCGTTTTGGGGGCTGTCTATAATGTAAAAATAACATTCAAAAAGTACTACCTGGTACTTAATCTATCTTCTTCTATACTTATAATAAATCTGTAGAGAGGTCAATTCTGTACATGAAATATATTTCCAAAATAACTATCAGCGGGTGATTAGTGATCGATACTGACGCCAAAAATGCAATCAGTAAAATTTTTGTCTGTCTGTCTGTATGTTCGTTATAGAAACAAAAACCACTCGACGGGACTTGGTACAATTGTTCTTCATACTCCTGGGCAGGTTATAGTATACTTTTCATCACGCTACGATCAATAGGAGCAGAGCAGTGAGGGGAACCGCGGGCGAAGAACTAGGGAACAAAGTAACTATTCCACGCGGACGAAGTCGCTGGCAAAAGCTAGTCTTGAATAAAATGACACTTTTATCTCTAAACCTGCATCATTGGATTTTTGAGAATCACTAGGTATTCCTAGACAGAAATAAAACCCGTTGATTTTAGAGAAAAAACACATTGGTCTGTATTAATACGCCTTTCGATAGTGTTGCTAATTCGGGGAAGTAATGCCAAATGACAATCTAATGGAAATAGCTTAACCTGTATACTATTAATATATTTTTTCAGTAACGCGCTTACGTTTATCAGTCACTAAACTTTGGTAAGGTCTCTCTCCAGAAGTTCAACGATTGTCGACCGAAGAAGTGAATTTCTAGTGTCAGGGCTCGTGATAAAATGGTCGATGCTATACTAAAGAGAATGTAACCACAGCTAAAGTCATTGGAAACAGTTTTTCTGTTGTTTTAAATTATATTGAAAGTGGTCTTAATAGCTTCAAGCTTTAAGATACTACGTTATTATTCAGAAAATATTGGCGTGTGGTCTGATTGACATGAAGAATCTAGGCTATGCAACTAGAAACATAATGTTTTATAAACGCTTGTAAAAGCGTATTTGAAATAAAAACATTTGAACTTGAACTTATCTAGTCAATTCGTGGAAGAAAAGTCGGAAAAAATTAATTCTCTCCTCCTTGGGATTTTTTCTATATGCAAAATAAATAATACTTAATATTAAATCGGGTATTATTGTTCTCCTAGTTATTAGATGCTGCTGGGTATTTTATAGAAATCCAATAACATTTAGCTCAACCTGGAAATTGAACCCAGGACCCCAAGCGTAGCAGTCGCGTTTAGGAACACTAGCTAGACTAATCAGTTATAGTGTTATAAATCTAATTAAGATTGCAAAACTCACTAAATGAGTATGGACAATGTTACCTCAATGTGCAATGTGCATATTACCTCAATGTAAAGCCAGCCAACATTTCATATTTCCGCGATTATTAGATTTTTAATATCGTGAAATTCTCAAATTCAAATTCTTCTACCATTTATATTTTATTCGCTTATCTAATTCAATTTCGAAAGCTTTCCTCATATTAATTATACAGAATTCTCAATTATACACGATCTACATAAGAATTAGTTACATTTCATTTTCATATCTTCTATCAAATGTAATTTATAAGCGGTGATTGGAAATCTTTCCATTTCAACAGATAATGTTGAATTTAATGTGATTTGGTGTTTCGAATCGTTTTCGTATGAGAGCGACGGAGTGTTTAAAATTTTCTAAGATACCGAAATATAGATTTTTTAACTAGGCTCGATTCCCAAGACGAGTATTATTGGGTTTTTTTTAATTAAAAAAGGTCAATCCTGAAGACAATGGGGGTTGTAAATTTTTCGTATTCATGATTATTGTGCGTGATTTCGACATTTTTGCCCAAAAACACTTAATAACACAAGAGTCCGGCGGAGCGAATTACGCGTACAAACGTAATACCATAAATAAATCGTAGGTAATTTAAACACAATTTAATCAATTTGTGTTATTATTCAGATTCGGATTCGGATTTAATCTAGGTTCGTACTCTACCTACGGTTTGTATGGGCAATTGTCCGCCGGACTCTTATGTGATTTTACCTAAGCGGTTGTTCACAACCAACGGCTAAATTCAGAAGCGCTTGGTTATTTCGACTGTAGGTTAGGGATGAGCAAAAAATATCGATATACATACCTACACACTATCGATATTTTTAATCCACGTTAAATTGATATTTATGTTGGAGTATCAAATTCGATATATCGAAATATCGATATTTTCACTCGATAGTTATCGATACAGTTTTTTTTATTGACTAGGTCGGTAAACGAGCATACGAGCCACCTGATGGTAAGTAGTCATCGCCGCCCATGGACATTTGCAACACCAGAGGAGTTGCTGATGCATTACCGAGCTTTAAGAGCCTCTAAGGACTGCATACTGCCAAAGCCGCAGCAACCGAGGGGGAACTGGCTCTTACGCGCAAAAGTCGAAACACACACCAAGGTGCTTTAAAATACGTGAGACTCCGACGTGGTGGGTGGTCGCCAGCCCGTCAGACCCCGAGAGGTCGTACCACCGAGCAAGTCAGATATTTTCTCAGCTATCTGAATGGCAGTGGCACTTTATTCTAACGCGTCGTCCCCACAGGGGAAAAATAATTATGTATTTTTTTAACTGACTTACCGATGATAGATATAGAGATATCGTAGACTGCCTCATTAGTCTGGTGGTCCCAAGTGCGACTGTTACACTAGAGGTCCTGGGTTCGATCCCCAGGTCGAGTAAAGTGTTATTGGGTTTTTCTATGAAATTCTCATTAGCAGCTCGGAGTCTGGATTTGTGCCCGGTTAATGGCTATAGGCTCGCCCCCTATAACATGGGACCTAAATATATCGGCACACTGTGGGTGTACATTAAGTACACCTCTGTCTAACCCTTCGGGGAATACAGGCGTGATGGTATGTTACCGTAGACACTTTTAGGTAAGAATTTTAATAGAATCTTCACATCAAGGAAAACTAATTAAAAAAACGCGAATTCAAAAATTTCATGAGTCGTTGTGATTCCGAGCGCGTCCCTGGTTCCCTGCAGTCGGTATCAATTAGGTATGTGGCGCGGGTCCGCCCGCTCGCTAATGGTGGCCGCAGATAAAAGCCAGTAATTAACGAATCAATTTGATTATGTCCGTCCGCTTTGTACCGCCGGTGTAGGCCAGGAGACAGCGGTCGACAAAATATAACATGTAATAACTTTGAAAATATCAACTGTGGCTTCAGAACATGGATATCACGCCTGCATCGAAGAAGGGTAGGAGAAGAGGTGTTCAGATGTACATCTACCTAACCAAAAATCGGATCAGAACTTTGATCATGTAAAATTGATCACATACCTATAAAAAAAATAAAACATTCCATCACGCCCGAATTGCATCATGCTGGTATCCCCGACGGGAACTGGCAGAGGTTTCATGTGTATTACCTACATAAATCCATTAAATAAATTAATAAAATAAAGTAAAAATGCCTTTTATTCCTTGCATTTTTCAATTTTCCAATTTGGTGCTCCTTGTTCATAATACTTACTTTTCTAGTAACTATTTTTTTTATTCTATGTAGTTAATACTTTTCCTATTTTATATATTTTTTTTTCTTATTCAAATTATTGATTTTATGTTCAGCCAGAACCCCAGGTTGGGTAAAGGCCTCCGCCAAAGATGCCCATTTTTCCCTGTCTTGTGCTATTTGGGTCCAATAACATAAAACCATTAACTGGGCATAAATCCAATCTCAGCTGCAACTGAAAATATGTAGTATAGAAAAACCTAATAATCTTTTTTGCTTGACTTAGGAGTCAAACTTGGGTCCTTATACTCAGCAAGCACTTGCGATCCCTAAACCAATGAAGCAGTTATATTATTAGAGCTCAAGAATAATTATAAAATTTATATTGTCATTAAAAAAAAATCTTTTGATTTTTTCCTGTTTTATTCATGATAAGCTTACGCTTGATTTTGTTATTAATTGAATTAATTAAATTAAAATCTATCGCTGCACACATACTCGAAGCATTCTCTTTTGCAAACATTTTTAGTTTAGATTACGTTTAAGATCATGTTTATTATATTACAACCTTAACATGGTAGGTACGGACTAATGTATGTCATATAATCCACAAAATTCTCTCAGTTCAGAACGTGACAAGTGGTCGCGAAGAAACGGGAGCGCAAAAACTTTAATACTTTTAATTGTTTCTCAAGAACACCATCAAAGTAATTACGTGTAGCGACAATGAGCTTGCCATACTTAATTGTTGTAATTAGAACCGGATAATTAGACTGAAACGGCGAAACATTTAAAATGGTTGCATTATTTTAGTAATTGGATGTAATGAGGTTGTTTTCTTTTTAGATATTGGACGTGATGATGCTTTACAGTTTGTCTGTAAGGATAAGCAAATATTATATAACATAATATCATACCAATATTGACTAATATAGTTGTATGTTCGTATGTGGTTGTTACTGTTGAAAATGGAAAGAAGATGCTGTTGTTATGCAAACTACGTACTCGCGTTTGTTTTTAAAATTAAAATCGCGCCATTTTGCTGTCATATTAATTAGCTTTTTCGAAGTTAGCATTCGGAGAAATACAAAGTTCACATTTTTAATCAATTTACTGTAGATAGATATAGTGTTAATATTTTTTACACTTTGTGTAAAAAAAGTATTATTAGTATTTTTGTGTTTACGATTTTTTTAAAGATGTTTTTGCAATAAATTCCTAGCTTATAAGTAAATAGTTCAATTATTTTTACGTGATGTTATGGCGCAGTCGGCACAGTACCCATACGCATAATAGGTTATGTTTTTACTGAGAATTTTTATTTAAAGGTAACAAGAAATGCAGGCTACACATTATTAATCGGATAAAAATATACTAGGAGTAAATTCACGTACTTTATTAATTAGTAACGGTTTTGTCCAACTTGTGACCTTTTGTTTGCCAGTCTATTGGTATATACCTAGATGTCTTGAATACATCTAGGTACCAATTAGCAGACATACTAGTAAAATAATAATTGTTCTAGGCGCCCGGAGGTCACGCACGTCGCTGGCACGTAAGCGTTATTGAAAAAAAAATACAATAAAAGTAAAGTTGTCACAAAAACGAGCAAGGTCAGAGCAAGATAGGTCATTATTTTTTTACAACAGGTGTATGTGAATTTTTAATTAATTCGCTTACATTAAAGATTTATGTATATACATATTTTAAATACGATACATAACTAGGGCTCATTAAACTTTAGCACGTAATGCAAATAAAACAAGAACATAAAACTGTTCATATTTTTCAAAGATTAAACATCCAGAATGTTCGATAATTGTTAACCCAACCACATTGGCTCTCGGACTACAAACACTCGGGCGATCTCTTTACTGCCGAAAGAGTAATAAAGTTAAATCCGAGTTTCGAGATATCTCCGACTCAATGCTTATTGACATTTTGTCCGTTTTTGTAACAAATACCGATTCCCATTCTCTTTTTTATATATAAGATAAGATTAATGCTTTGCAATCAATTAATTTATGCTGGTATTAATATATTTTTAATGTTTATTTAAATTGCGAATTTGTGTTCTGATTAAAGTTTCTTTTTTCGTTACTTTGTTGGTCTTGAATTACTCCCAAGTTTAGGCCATGTATGAGATGGGTCAAGAATAATGTAGGCGATTGAAAAATTTGATCCGATTTAAAAATGCTACGATGAACTCGCGAGCCACAGCCCAGCAGTCGATTGCTCGAGCAATGTCGTCGAATCGTCTTCAGGTCTGAGTTGTATTTATTTTGTCAATCTGTGTTAGGCTTACCTGGATAATTATCATGATTCCTTCAATCTAAGAAGAGTCCCTGGCGTTGGGATAGTATGGTCTATACCCAAATTCGAAATATGTCTGAATGATGGTCGGGAAATGGAAAGGTAACTGGGAGATTGTGTCATGATCCGGAAGCAATCGTCGTGGGACGGACGTGCCTCCGAGCGGTAGTGATGTTAAATAATATCGATTCGTATTTTATTATGATTTTGGTATTGAAAGATCACTTAAATTAGAGAGTACATTTAATATACTTTATCGTATTTTAAGATACCTATCCAAGCTAAAATTCAAATAATATTATTTCAAATTAACTTTTAGAAGGAGTTATGAAACATTGCATAGTTCCAATAAGTAATAGATAAGTATTATTTTTTCAATTCGCCAGTTATTATATTTCTTTCTAATAGAATTTTCTATTAGAAATAAAGATTTCCTGTCCTTATATTAAAAGCCTACGATCATGTTGACGAATTAAGAAGCCATCCATTCAATGCACAAAAAACATGCCCGAGAGCTAGTGATGCGCGCACGCACCGCACCCTATGATCAGGCGCACAATCGTGTGCATTAGCGCCGCGCCCCGCCCTCCTCCCACCTCACCCGCGCCCCGCGGCGCCGCGCATGCGCCACACAAATTACTTTTTATTATTATAATACTCGCGTGATTGTATCCATCTAGCATTAAGCAAGTAAGTGTAGAAGTTTCATGGGTAATTTTGACTGCACCTCGCCATTTGTAGTGAGTTCGATTCCCACCCGAGGCAAATATTTCGGCGTTCTTTGGATATTGGTTTCAAGTACAGGTATACTTTGTATTCGTTATATGTTTGTGAAGTCCCATACAAAAATACTAGCGAATTGTGGGTGTACATTGGTACACCATTGCCTAACCCTTTGGGGAATACAGGCGTGATGGTATGTTATGATTATGAAATCCTTCTTCTCTTTGTTATCATGATACACCTCCCAATCTCCTTTTATCTCATTCTCAGGTCAGCAGTTGAAAGTTAGTACTGGATGTGTAATCACCAATATTCCTCGTAGTCTTTACGTAGCTGCGTAGCCACGTAGCAAGTAGAAGCGTAGCTGTCGTAGCGTAGAAGAGAATAGCGTAGCACTCTATAACAAGATGGGAAAGGGATCGAATGATGAGGTGACAGCTGCCGGGGATGAATGGAAGAAAAGGACATGCTGCGCCGACCACAAATAAATTGGAACAAGGGCAGGAAGATGATGATCATTTCGGACTAACTTTCTTGTTTGTAACTACCTCGTTAGCCTAGTGGTCCTGAGCGCTACTGCTATATTCTAGGTCCTGGGTTCGATTTCTAGGTCGAGCAAAGTGTTATTGGGTTTTTCTATGAAATTCTTAGTAGCAGCTTGGAGTTTGGATTTGTGCCAATAGGCTCGCCCCTAATTCAATGGGACCAAAACATACCGGTGAATTGTGTGTGTAGGTACATTACACCTCTGCCTAAACCTTCGGGGAATATAGGCGTGATGGTATGTTATGTTTACTAAGCATGATGTTAGAAGTAGTACTTCTGATGTGTCCTATTCGTTGCGAGTTCTCTCTAGTTTTTATTAATACAAAAGTTGGTATTATTCTCTTTTTAATGTAGATTTTTGAGGTAGGTAATAATCATTGTCTGGGTGTTTTAAGTTAATTATAATTATGTGGGATGGAACACGGACTAAAGATAGAGGCCTAAGGTGTGATCCTAGTGAGGGATACTTTTTTTAGGCTTACTCTTGACCGCCAGTTCGCCTGATGTTAAGCCACACTACGATCTACGATGGAGCGCGCTTGCCTAGAAGAAACCAATTCACTCGTGATTTAAAGACACCCAGATTATATCTATCGGGGAAGACCCACTCGGGAAAAGCATTCCACATATCAGCGGTAGGATGATAAAAGTGGACTTAAAGTGTTTCGTTCGGGTTTTAGGAATGTCCACCATGAAACGATGTCTCGATGTCAAAGAAAACTGATCTCTAATTAGTTCTAGATTTTCTATTGGGAAGTCCGGATTCGTTTGTTTTTCACGTACCATCACTCATGTATTTTTTTTTATAGAATAGGGGCAAACGAGCAGACGGATCGCCTGATGGTAAGCGATTACCGCCGCCCATGGACACCCGCAACACCAGAGGAGTCACAAGTGGGTTGCCGGCCTTTTAAAAGGGAGTACGCTCTTTTCTTGAAGGTTTGAAGGTCCTATTGGTCTGTCCTCCTTGAAATCCTCGAAAGGTTAGGTAGAGGTGTACTAAGGTACACCCACAGTTCTCCGATATATTTTAAATCCTGGTAGCGTGATTGCCATTAACAGGGCACAAATTCAAGTTGCTACTGAGAGTTTCTACTTGATCTGGGAAACGGCGCTCAGCAGCCGTAATTGTGACCTCAGACGCAGTCTTTCAATCTCCGCCATATTTTTTTAAAGCATTCGCTGTAGTTTGCACCTGTCTTAACGTATGCAGCCACATTAAAATGTAGATGGCAATCATTTGTATTTGATGGCAACACTTTCACTTGTCAATTATATGTGGACGTTGATTATTTTTTCATTAAAAAAGTAATTGCTTTAGTCGTAATACTTGTAATAAACAAATTCTGAATTTTTTAAATGTTATTATGCAATTTATAAATGTTGTTAAGACACTAACGAGTTTATTTCTAATAGATTCTTTACTAATATTATTTAAGTAGTTATTATGTTATATGGACTCGTTACCGTGTGTAATTAAACATAGTAAGTGCCTACATGTTTAAATTAATTAAAGCTAGAAGAATTGCAAATCAATTTTATAAATGTACTTCCTATGCCGCGCGGTTTTACTCGCCTGCTCGGCTCCTAAGGGTCGTAGCGTGATGATAAATAGCCAAGCAAGCCTACATACACTAAGAATAGGGCTATCAAATTCAAAAAGAATTTTACAAATCAGACTTGTAGTTTCAGAGCTAAGTGCGTTCAAATAAAACAAAATACAATACAATTTTTTGTCGATTTTGTTTGTTTGCCTATTTTCCAATTGCAATAATAATTCACTTTCATACATTTTTTTTAACTTATCAACAGACCCTTGTATACCCTAAGTAGACAAAAAATAATTGTATTTTAGGCAATTTATCAACTACTATGATCAATTACCGACGTAGTTCACCTAGATCACCCGTCTGAATAGCCCTGCGTGAATAGCCCTAGCCTAGTCCAGGAAGAGCAACTATCAATACCGAGGTATCAGGTAAGAGCACCTACTATGGCCAATTACCTACCTTATCAGTAGCTTAATAAAAAAAAACTACAATATCGTGTAGTTGGTTGAAAGCACAGACAATTATTGATAAATCCTTATACTTTCTTTACGTGTGCATAAAGCATTCAATGAATTATCTTCACATTGCTTCTTGGAACGTCCATTATTTTTCTTTTTTTTCTTCGATGGCCGCCTGCGATTTGCTTCTCTGTCCGCGGTGAGGTGTGTCCAATCGATTCTGTTACAACTTCGCGGTGCGGCTTCGATTCCCCGGCAACTGACTATTATGTTATACTGTAGCAACATTCAAGTTGTGTTATGGGTTATGCGGCGGCGGCTGAGGCGGTAATTTCTTAAGTTATGTATTTCTAGAAAAATATTTAGATAGGTAACTATAAAAATCGATATTGATTAACGTAACAGTTTATAATGTCTTTTCTTTTATATAAATATTATATACCTACAATTTGTGATCAATAATATTTCTGATGCCAATATGACTATGAGTTAGACCCTTTCCTACTGAGAGGAGACCCGTGCTTAGCACTTGGAGAGTAAATGGATTGATGACGGTGATATTTCTAATGAGTTTTAAATACCTCTTTTAAACTATTTAATGTCATTGGGTTTTTTATGTTTGTAAACGCACCCACGATAGGGAAAACATCCTAGCGCAAGATTTTTTTAAAATCATTATTCTTCTGTTTAAGCACAGAGATTTTAGTGTATTATCTACATGTCTTTGTATATAGGTAACTTATTATTTTTATTAAACTAATTTAAATTTATGAAGTGTCTATCAGATCGTAGCTCATAAATGAAAACTTGCCATTGATTTTTAAATAACTTAAGGTTTATAGATCTCATAAAAATCCAATTTAAATGGATTTGCAAAAAAGGAATCATGATAAGACACAAGTTCGACACTGAAGATTGAACAAAAAAAACTGTGTCCTTGGTCAACTCGTAAGTTCTTAATTTAAAAGTTCAAGGAGGTCCACAGATTATAAATAATATAAAACCATCAGGTATGCATACAGCCAGCATTTAATTTAAACCGAATCGATTTCGAACCGATTAGCCACGGATATATTTAAATAATATCATGTGATGCAAACTTTTAGCGTCATAAACTCTTTTAAATGAGCTATCAAACCTTTTCTGGGTCACTATTTAACATTAATTAAAAACGCCGACTCTGCATGTGATAAGGAAACATATCAACCCACGGGACTGGAGTAATTTAGTCTCCATTTAATTGGCTCTATAAGTGATAAAATGTGTAAAAATATCTTTTTTATTACCCTGTGTGGGAATATAGAAAACGTATGCGAATATAATATTATTTTTAGGACTATTTAAAATAGCGGATGAGGTTTGTTAATACTTACAATGATGTCACCATCATCTTAATCGCATTTACCGTCCCATTTTTGGGAATGAGCCTCCTCTCAAAAAGAGAATAGGAGTGGTCTGCGTCCACGCTGTTTAGCTAGGGATTCACAGACTTCACAAATTGTTAATAAAATCTCTCAAACAGTTCACGAAGTTTCCCGAGAGTAATTGTTAATACGCACCTAATTTTGAAAGAGGTGTGCCCTGGATTCTAACTCGATTACTTAATATGACTCAGCAATCCCTGTGGTCTGGAGGCTGATTACGTCTTGATAAATATCAGCCTATAATTTCCTACTGGAAATCAGTCTGCCTATTGAACGCCAGAAATCGCCAGATCTTCGGTTTTCCTAATCCAGCCGCATTCCACGATCCTCACTACAGCTGGCCGGCAGACGTCCTATACTTACTATTGCATAAGTCGCGGTTTCTAAATCTAAACCGATGTTAATGAGCTGGAAGAATCTACATACAATCCATACTTCCATACTAATATTAAAGTACCTAAATGCTGAATTAACTCTGTCTGTTTATATATTTGTTTGTTACGTTGTCACGCCTCAAACGCTGAATAAATTTTGATTATAGACTGGACTTTGAAGAAGGACGTAAGCAAATTTTTTTTATCAAAACTTGTATTGAAACCTCCGGCAACCTAATTACCTATGTATTTTAAAAGATATATAACTCATTTAGATAAGTTAAGTCTGGCCGAAATAAGACTAAACCTTAATTGAATTACTGTGATTTGAAAAAAAAAATAGATCGAATTTTGATTTATGTCGAGATAATTAATTCAAAGTGTTCGACGCCCCGAGCTGCGTCTGCGACGTATCGCTATAACTTTTAAATTATGGAGTAAATGGTTCTTTTAAACGATAGAGCGATTATATCGATTTATTATATTGAAAATAAATTCTGCTTTAGCGTAGTCTTGGTCAAAGTTGTGTGAAGCAGTGTTCAAAATGTTCAAAAAGCGAAGGTGTACTTAGAGTACCTACTCCATTTTTTCTAATAACGTTAAACAACTATAGTTATAACGACATCGTTATTTCCATGTTAACATCTAATAAGTTCCAGTTATTTTACCATAAATGGATAAAGGAATGTAGTCTACACTCTTTGCGCTGTAGCATGGTGCGGGTGTCAGTTTCAGTAACATTTCGTTTCACTCTTGAAGGTTGCCGCGATTTACAAATTATGACTTAGTATTTTAGCTGTACAACATTCGTAATAGGTATATTAAATCATTAATAACTGTAGTAAATTAAATTAAACCCAACCAAAATGCTATAAGAACGTCATACAGGCAACTGTCACACGCACCACGCTACAGCGCAAAGAGTGTAGTTACGATTTATAAACAAATTTAAACTCTTAAGTGCAATAATTTGGTAATATATTACAATAACTGTCGATATTTTGGCGTTATTTGTGTAATGCTTTATTACACTGAGTAGAAACCATCATTAACTTAGCCGATTCCCATGTTGGGGTTGGCTTCCAATTCAAAATCAGAGTTTTTTCTTATGAAATTCTTAGATAATGTGTCCGGTTAATGGCAATAGGCTCGCCCCCTATTACATGGAACCTAAACATACCGGCGAAATATGGGTGTACTTCCTTCCCTTTCCTTCGTCTAACCTTTTGGGGTGTACAGGCGTATATGGTAAAAAATGATATCTCTAAAAAAAATATTACTATAAAAATATGAACACGAAAAAGTTCAACAAAAAAGGACCACACTTCAACCATATCATTAAGTAACACGTACCTACCTAACTAATGTATTTCCTCTACATAATTTACTGAATATTAACTACCAATCATCTAATACCATTGTCCGTCACAATGCATCATCTAGCGTTAATAAACTTAATTAAATATCATCATCTCGCCTCACAAATGTCCGCCATCTTGAATAGAGGTGGACTCATAAAAGGAGAGAAGTAATTAGGCGATTTTTAAAACAAAACTATGCTATGTCGAATGTATTAAAACCGTCCGAGTAAGCTTTCAATGACGTCTAATGAATACCGCGGGACCTTTATATTTTATTTTTATTAGATTATAAAAGTTTGGATAAGAACGTTTTAGTGTTAGAGAATAATATTAATTTTATGAGGTTTTTTTAAATAATAATAAATATGTAGGTACTTATTAAGTAAAAATAAAGAGTTAGTATACCATAAAATTGAATTTGTAATCTCTATTTAATCTAGGTATGTATAAAAAATTGTATAAGTGACACCAGAAATCATTTTAGCTTTAATTAAATTTAACTTAACCTAGTCATTGCGTAATCTGTTTTATCTAGATAGCACAGATCTATTTTTCTGTACTTGAAATCATAAACGATATTGATTTTAAATCTGATATCATTTTGATAATTGAAGAGCACTTAGCAAAATCTTGCTATTCTGATAAGTTGTTATGATAATATTTGAATTAGAAACATTATTTTCTAATTATATTGTTAAACTTAACTCTTTTGATAAAACCGCCCAGGGCCTGATTTACCCATAGGCTAATAAGGCTAGAGCCTAGGGCGCAGGGTCCTAGGGGGCGGCGGGCGCGGCGCTAAGCTGAGATTTACTTAATTTTTTTTATTCGTGATAGGCTTACGCTCGACCGCCAATTTGCCTGATGTTAAGCAATACTGCGATCTACGATGGAGCGCGCTTGCCTAGAACATAATATTATTTGGTAAATCCTGCGTGCGCTCTCACACTAAACGGCACGTCAACCCGCCGGCCACGCGCCGCGTTCATTGCACAGCAAGTTAAAACCGTTTTTTTCGGCTATTTGTTATTTTTTCTTTCATTTCGTTTTACACTCAGGTGAGAGTGGGATAGGCGGATTGAGTGAAAAAAGAGAAGTAATTAGGTTAGTGAGGAGTTATTTATTATGATTGCATAATAAACAAGTAATCAAGACGAGCCAAGTGGGGCGCAAGGGCACTACATACCTACCTTTTCTCGAAGTGCTTCGTCGTTTTTTTGAACCCTCACAACTTTGGTTTGGATTATAATTCAAATCCAAGTTATGAGAGTGGAGATAACAAAAATCCTCGGGATATGATATCTATAGTGGACTTATTAAACATATAAAGTTTCAATTGCATAGCTCTTATACTTTAGATTTTATTGATATCTAAAAACCCCGACTTCGTCACCGACTCACTTACACTGATAATCATCAAAAATCATAGGGTATTTGCTGAAGTCCTAGAAAGCTGAAACTTGCTATAAAAGCCAGTATTAGTACACAAGCAACAAAGAAATTATAAAATTTTTACCCCCAACCCCTTAAACTTGGCGACGGAACCTTGTGTGAGACTTTTGACGCTAGTGGTTTGAAAATGTATATAGGAACTCTTTGTTATTAGATAATAAAATACTTATTTCAGGATTTTTAGTAAATCGCGGGATGATTTGACCCTTTGAATTAGGGGATGGAAGTTTGTATATGTTTTCCCATACAAACTTAATTTCATGCTGGAGATCTGAGAAATATACAAGTACACAGACTTCATATTACAAATTAAAAAATGAGTGGTTCAGGTTTTTAAAATCATCCCTCAACCCCTTAAATTAGGGGATAAAAGTGTTTAATTATGGGGCTTTCGTCAGGTGTCAGAATTACTACATTATTATACGATTACTACCTATACTGTTATGATTATGATTAGCCTGGTGTGTCCCACTGTTGGGCAAAGGCCTCCCCCTCATGTCTCCATATATCGCGATCTTTTCTTATTTGGACCCAATCTACATTAAAGGAATCAAAATAGTCACGCCATATCTTCTTTGGTCTGCCGCGACGCCGCCTATCGGTATTAGGGCTCCACTTAGTGATCATTTCATCCCACCGATCATCGGACATGCGACAGACATGGCCAGCCCAGCGCCACTTAAGCTTGGCGACCTTTGGGACTACGTCAGCGTTTTGGGTTTTGGAACGCAATGTAGTGTTTCGTATACGATCTGTTCATTTGTATGCTATGCTCCATCGCCCGCTGACAAACCCTGAGTTTGGACTTTTGAGTACTCGTGAGTGACCAAGTCTGTGCCCTGTAAGTTAATATGGGGAGGATACACATATCCATGGGTTTCCTTTTTAATGAAATAGGAAGAGTACCCTTCATCAAGTATTTGAAGGGGATATGAGGTATCTTTGAAGAGCTATTGCTCTTCCAGGCATTTTCAAAGATACTCATCAACGTATTGCGTATCTCTTTAATATTGATGTGCCCTACAGGGTCCATAATGGTTCTTGTTTAAATTACACCACCTCATTGTACATTATGGTATGTTAATAAAAAATATGAATATGAATATTGTATATCCGCTCCATTAATAGCGATTGAGCGCTTAGTTGTGTTAGACATGATTTTGGCCTTGGTTATGTTCATTTAAAGTCCAATCTTTAGGCTTACGGTATTTAGGTCTTCAAGCATGTTTTGAAGTTCTTGGGCGGAATATGCAAACAGTACAATGTCGTCGGAGAAACGGAGGTTAGATAACTTCGTTCCTCCGACCTCAATGCCCTTCCCAGCTATTAAATAATATTAGTAAGGATTCTCAAAGTAATAGAGCAAATATCGCAAGGATTCAACATCTTTTTTAAATTTCTTCTTGTACTTTTTTAGGACAAAATAAATAGATTGTAAAAATAAATGTTGGAATTATTTGGTTCCTGACGTTTACCTACTTACTGACAGTCTGATTCAAAGATGTTAGGTTACGTAGGCTCTCTTCTATACATAAGAATGAAAAGGTAGAACAGAGGACTGATAGGCTGGGGGGCGCATATTCATAGTTAGCCTAGGGCGGTCAGAACTCTAAATCAGGCACTGAAACCGCCTATGATACCTTGTTTATTTTATCAACCTTAGATCTTATCAGATTTCAACTAAAACCAATAATATCTAATTAGTCTATAGATTAATTTTATTTCCATTTTATTTGTAATTTTGTTTGAGTGTAGGTTTGTTATCTGTAGAACTAATTACTGATCCGATTTTGAAAATTATTTCGCTGATAAAAAGCTATGACTAGCCCTGAACGCAATAAGCTATGTATTATTGCTATCATGTCCTTACGGACTAAAGCTAGTATTAAATAAATCATTGAAATCAGTAAACGAAAAAACCCACCAAACAAACCTCACCCATCAAAATAATTCAAAACATTCCAACTCTGAGAAACCGGCCTTCAATAATATCATCAACTAATTTAGTACAATATTATGTCCATAGAATTTAAATTTAATTGTATTTACTACTACTTCTTATCCAATCCATGCATAATCTTGGAAGTTCGTGGTCAAGACAGTGACGTCGGCATATTTTTTCTTATCGATAAAAAACATCTCTCGGCGAGTTTTATATCGATATCGGGTTAAATAATTTGAGCTTTGAAAGCCGTTTTTGCTGTGCATGGCTGAGAATCTAATCGATGTTTCAAACACAAAGCAAAGAAGGGTTATTGTATAAAGTTGAGGTAGGTATTTTGTAATAGATATTAGACTCTACAAAAAAAATATCTTATAGGTTTCGGTTTTAGTTTGACTTATTATCTGCTTTGTAAGTTTTTTCAGGACACAAGACGAGTCTTAAATCGCCCACCGATTACAAAAAGTAATCTCAGAGAGCACGTAAATCCGTCGGTACTGCTTGTCATACGAACACCTATGACAATTGTTAGTGGTAGGTAGCAAGAAGCCCAAAAACCCTTAAAACCAGTCCATCCCTCGAATATCGATATTGCCCAGAAATTTGGTTACGGAGATCTGACGGCAGTCGCTTCGTGTCTGGTTAGACTGATGCTGACCTCAATATTATCCAGATTAAGGCAGGAGGATGATGACTTTGTTAAAAAAAATATAAACACATGATTTTTTAAAAAATACCGAAACAAATCTTTTTTTTTAGGTTATGGACTCGGTGGTGAAGTACTGAATGCCTCCAGCCAGGAGCAACTTAATAAATAAACTAAACGACAGCAGCTAGTAGCTAACAGCTGTCGACGCTCTGAGGAGGCTGATGCTACTTGACCTTCTTGGAGAATGCGGATCGCTAATACACAAGCGTAGAGTTCATCTAGGGAAACATACCTTAAGTCCGGAGGAAATAAAGGAGCTCACCCTTAAGAAAATCTTAGCTGCAGGATTTAGCGGTGACCGAGTGGCGATTACAATAGACCGACTGCGGTCGCAGTGATAGTGTGGGGATAAGTATATAGAATATCTAATAGTGTGCACGACATTCCTGCACACGTCAATAGGTACTATTTATAGCCTCAAGCAAATAATAAAAATACAAAAGCAGCTAATGGGTCTCGGACCTCGGCTTAGGGTGTTTAAATACCATTTAACTATATATTATGCCAATGTTCTCTAGGTCTGCATTACAAATCATCTACAAGAGCTATAGGTAGAATACACCTACACGAGCCACTTCAACCGAGCCAAGGCGTGAACATGAAGCCTCGACTAATATCGTAACCCGCGTGGCCATCAACCGCACACAGTAATCAAATAACCTACAAAAAACATCGAAATCATCGCCATCAGGCGAGGGAAGTGAGAACGACCATGCGTTATTATTTCTCCCGGACAAACTCAAACTCAAAATCTTCTCTTTGATCGTTAGGCTCGGTACGCACGGCATTGTCCTGCACGTTTTTTGTAGTACGATTTTAAACGTACACTCCGCTGAGTGTAAGTTTAAAATCGTATAGGTACTCACGTACTCGCGTATTCACACGGTAGATTTTCATTCGTGTAAACTACAGACAACAACATTGAATGCCGACATAAGTCTATAATATTAATACAGCTGGAAGAGCTACGAAGGAGAAGAAGAGAAGATCATATCAGTGAGAGAGTGAGTGTATATGCCACTTTCAATTGACATTATTTTATTTCAATTATTTTTGTGTGACATGTGCAATATAATCTTTATTAATTACGTAATACATACATATATTTAAGTCTGTACAAAAGTCGTGTCTGTAATTGCAAAATAATTGGAAAAAAAGGGAGGACACTAACTGAACAATACTAAAGCCGAATTAATGCTTTTTTAAATTGTTGTAAGTCTGTATATCCATTTATAACTCAAGATCTTCAAGAACTTGTACAGGTAGATTGTAAGCCTGGTCAACATTCAAGGTTTTAATCATTTTAGCCTGTATTTTCTTAGGTAGGTATCCTACGTGAGCGAAGCCCCTGGCAGAAGCTAGTATAAATATAATTTTATTATAAACTAGCTTTTGCCAGCGACTTCGTCCGCGTGGAATAGTTACTTTGTTCCTTAGTTCTTCGCCCGCGGTTTCACCTGCGTTGCCCCGTTCCTAAGGGTTGTAGCGTGATGTTTTATAGCTTGAAACCTTTCTCATGAATCACTCATTTTCCCAACATTTCCCTTCACTGCTCTGCTCCTATTGATCGTAGCGTGATGAAAAGTATACTATAACCTGCCCAGGAGTATGAAGAACAATTGTACCAAGTTTCGATGAAATCCGTCGAGTGGTTTTTGTTTCTATAACGAACATACAGACAGACAGACAGACTGACAGACAAAAATTTTACTGATTGCATTTTTGGCGTCAGTATCGATCACTAATCACCCGCTGATAGTTATTTTGGAAATATATTTCATGTACAGAATTGACCTCTCTACAGATTTATTATAAGTATAGAAGAAGATATTGGAAATTCTAAATTTAAATACCGTCAGCATGGCGACTCTACTCGTCGGGGCGGGGTGCGTTCCGTTCCGGCCGACTTCTTGGAACTAGGAGGCGATTTGTAAAAAATATATAAATAAAATATGATTCCTTTCGTGATAGGTGTAAAGTTAATGTAGACTTTTTGTTTCGTGTAGTGTTTATAAACTTTCTAATTGTTTTTATTTTGCAAAACAACATTATTGTTTCTTCGTTATGTTACAAAAATGTTGTTGAGATGGGATTTAATGGCAAATTAAAGTGGCCCAACAGAACGAATCTTAAATTGCATAAAAATATGTAATTCAAACAATATTTACAAATAGGTAGGTACTTATACATATAGAATGAAATTCAAACAATAAGAGTATCAAATTCAAGAGTCGTTAACTAAATACATAGATATGAATAAATACAAATATAATTTACTAGCGACCCGCCCTTTGCTCAGGTAGGTTCATAAATTATAGCCTATAACCTTCCTAGATAATCCCTCTTTCTATTGGTGAAAACCTTATGAATATCCGTACAATAATTTCTGAGATTACCCCGAACAAACACAAACTTAGCGCTTCGACGGCTAATTTGTAATTCCTAACAGTGAAGCAACCGAAACCTTTTGATTCACACCTAATATAACTCTAACAATAGTAACAATAATACAACATCAAAATTTATTAAAGCTCACAAAAAACCTTCACACATTTTATAAAATCAAAAACTGGCTGAATCGGAACGCATCGGGCGAGACATTAAAAAAAAGACATAAAAACAAAATGGAGGCATCGCTTTGTGGCGGGCCGCCATTACTGAGTCCATTACGCTGTTCGTAATTACCAGTCATTAGAGGTAGGCCCGCTCCCGACCAGCGCCATTACGACCAACATGATATTGCCTTTTAATATCTCGACATTGGTATCCTTGTGTGGTGTATTTGATTGTTTGACAAAAATAAAAAACTTGTCTAAAGATACTCGTAACTAAAGTTTGTCGATTATTTGCAAAGTGGTATTGCAAATCGCTTTATCTAACAGCACACGCTTGTGTTTCCCGAGGAGTTAGGCAGAAGTACACTAAGCTTATATTTACCATAACAGGTCCTATGTACCTAATATGGGTCGAATCTAATTGCTATTCAAGTTTTCATTTCACCGTTTATAATTCCAAACTCCTGTCATAAAGTATTTCATAGCATAACATACATACCCCGAAGGGTTAGGCACAGTTCGCCGGTATGTTTACGTCCCATGACCCCCCATAATCGTACACGTTTAAACAAACTTCCTATTACTTAGTTACGAGTTACGAGTATCCATTCTCTGACTATGACACCCCTCCATAGTCTTTGACAGGGACCGCACCTGTTGACGGTACGAATGCAGCAGTCAGTGTGTGTAGCTCGACCATAATTTAAACTAGCTTCTGCTCACGACTTTGTAGGCGTGTATTTCAGAATTCGATCCAACCTGGATAAAACATCCTTACTAATACTATAAACGTGAAAGTTTGTGATAGAGAGGCACAGAGATAGATTATAGTTTGAAATAACACATAGGCTACTTTTTATCCAGCTCTAACCCAATTCTGAAGTCCAAAGTCGCGGGCAGAAGCTAGTACTCTATAATTATGTTAGTCCAGGTAATGGTTTGGTATACAGATGTGTACCAAATGTCCGAATCCGCTCAGCAGTTCTTGGGTGATTGAGTATCAAACATACAAACTTTCACATTTATATTAGTAGGATTAGCTAGATACATCTGAGGTCTTAAAAAACACCATGATCTTGCCTTGTAAATGTCACTTGGGTATGAAATAAAATTAATTAGAAAATCACCAAACCAAACCTTTTGAAATGTGCAATAAACCGGGTTAATTAACTACTAACTTTATATTATTCCAATCTCTTGATTTCTCCCGATTTTCATTTCGGAACGATCATAAAGATTAATCCGATAATTCTTAACATTTCCATAAAAAAAAACATGGCGAACAACTTCATAAAAGTGCATGTTGAAATATACAGGTTTGAATTGTCAATGTATCTTGCTATTTAAACGAACCAATAATTGCCATGAAATGGTTCACCACAAAAACCAAAGAACCAGTGATAAAAAATATGTAATTCCCAACAAATATATCCCACGCGATGCCAGGTACTTTTATTGTTATTATGTGTCATCAAAATAAGCCAAACTTTGGCGGCATTCAAAAAATAATTAGCTCTGTGAGCCCGGTTCGCCGACGTTAAGACAAGTTACTGGCCACGAGACGACCACGACACGAAATGAAATGAATACCGCCTACGAGGCACAGAGCTTTCTAATCTACACCTACACTTATTTCTCTATAGTCTTTGTTCTTAAAAAAGTTGCCGTCCCATTGAGGTTTCTTAAAACGTAAACCATGTTAGTAAATTGTCATGACTTCGCAAATGTCACATAAGTGTTACTAACTTAAGTAATCCTTCAAATGTCACTTATGTATTACTTAACTTATGTGTTCCTTCTACTTGTAACGTAATCGTATAAAGTTTGGACTCAAAATGAAATTCGATGTACTGAGGACCACACTTAAAATCTCCATCACAATGGTGCATTACAAGTCTGTATCCTGTTTTGATAAAATTACTAATTAATGATATGTACATATATCAAGGGAGAATCTTTTTACAATACAACTATTGAACTCTCTCTGTTCCTTGCGTTCATCTAGTCATCCCAATCCGGTGGGATGCCTAATAAATTAAAGTTGCCTTATCTTTTTCAAGATTTCGTAATAAATGAGGAAGTGGTACTTCGCTTTTACATCATTATAATATAAAAATATTAAATAAATATCGTCAATCGTAGAGGCTCTTAATTTTAATGAATTCTATATTCGTGTCGTATCCGTTCCGTGATGTGAAAACACACTTTGATTGAAGGTGTAATTTAGTCAGAGGACGCAAGTTTTTTGTGACACAGACATTGTCATTCCGTCTGGATTTCCAGCTAAATAGATAAATACACCATTTTTGTAGATAGATGACATTTTGAGTACCTTTAATGATGGGTTGGATATGTTGAAATTGGGCCCCTGAGCATCGAGTCATCAACCACACAAAAAGTTAGGCAAATGTTCCAGATATTTTAAATAATAGAATTTTAATTAAATCTGGAGAACTCAAAGGTGCGCCTTTCAGTTAAGTACTTTTTAAAAGTTATTAAATTCATGTTTACTATTATAAATGTGAAAATAAGTTGTTCTATTACCTTTTCACTACTTGTGACGAAACTACTGAACAGATTTCTATAATGGACAAGGAGATAGATTGCATTGCCATGATATTATGATGCGTATTAACTATAAAATAATATACCTACACCCAAGTACATTAAAGAAACTAATTACAGATTCCAATTAATTCATCGTTAAATTAAACGATTAAATTTCTCTTTAATCGATTACAACGAAAAGCATCCTAAACTTAAGTACCTACAACCATTAAAAGTATTGAATACTTGACATCGGCAAGTTTAAAACTGGTTTTATTTCAACTTGAAGCATGACTTAGCTGTTTTCCAATCAATAGGATACCACGCAATCTCATCCCGCGATAAAATACAAGACACGATCAAAAAAATAAAATAAAGACGCTTTTTATTTTTATATTTAGACCTTTTCGTAAGCAAAATTTACCTTTTAAGGGTCCGATGCAGTCAGAATTGTCCATACTAACGTAATACCAAAATAAATCGTAATTCAAACACAATATAGGTAATAAGTTGAGTTGAGAGTAAGAAATAAACGATCGGAAAACCTGCGAAACTTCGTAAAATTATCAAGAATTACATTCATTTACAATTTCCAATATAATCCAAATAACAATAATTGATAATTATTTTTAGAGTCTTCATTTACGCTTCCTCGAGGGGCTCGCTCATGTAAGCTCGTCGTTTCAATCCACGCTCAATCGATCTATACCTAGTATTAAGCGGACCTTGCTGCGGCAATTAGCAAATAGATGATGTAAGAGGATTTTGCTGCTGAGTTCATTTGGATTCGTACCACCGGTTTTTTTTTAAACGTTGTTAACACTAATATTTTCTCCTGTATCGTGGGTGCGTTTACAAACACAAATTCTCACATACATAAACGCCCAGACCCGGAACAACTACCGATCATACAAATATTTGCTCCGTGTGGGGATCAGACCCACAACCACAACACGTGGCGCAGAAGCCGATCGCTCAACCGCTACGCCAATCGTGTCGTCAAAGATCAGAGATAGAATTGCTAATATTCTTGCCGTTTAGCAAAGATGTGCCAACATTATCGTGTTCTAATTTGTAGGATAATGTAGCCATTGAAAAGTCCTCCGTTCCTTGAAAAGCACCATAAGCCGTCGGAGGTCCATATATGGGTATTATCCAAAGGTTGAGATTACGGAGGTGTCATGATATTCTTTTTATAAACTTACTAGCAATCTTTGCCGCACATTACTAGTATTCCTGTGAACCCCTCATGCTAAGCTAAATGCTTGTGTTACGAGTGGGTTCATGTCGGTAGTGCAATGGGTGTGTTTTGAATCGGCAACCACATTATCGATAGTCCGATGCCTTAGGCATTAGGCTACCCTCCGCTTCATCTAAAATACTGATATTTAAAAATTAATTAATTAGCATTGACTAAATATTTATATTTTGTTAAAATATAAATATTTATTCAATGCTAATTAACATATAAGTACTTGCTATACGCAACAGTCACCCGTTCATATCAAATCTGGATCACTGTAAGAATAATATCTTTAAATGAAATTAAAACCCAATAAATTTAAAACTTTGCAACACACGAGTCATGAACCCATTGCAGTGTCTCGCTCGACGGACCTGTGGGCATTCTGCGTTCTTTGTAAAGACGCCGACAGTTCAGTAGGGCTGCTACCCACGATAATATAATTATCGTACATAATTTAATGACAACTTAATTATCACAACTGGAATCATTTTATGCACACATTTATACATCCCGTTATCTTTTAATGACATAAATATTTTTTTAAAAGCTCATTAAGTACGTTTGTAAATTTCTGTTTTAATGTGCGTCGAAAATTAATTATTGTTCTCGATATCTCGATCTATAAATTTGTGAATTTAATTTGAAAATTTTATGACTGCTTGTGTTTTGTTGCTAATCGGAATTTATGGTTGATAACATTAATTTTGTTTTTATATTATTTTATAATGTGAATGTAATGTTTAATTTAGACGTATAAATGTGGAAGAAGCAAAAGAAGTATGCAAGAATCGTAGCAAGTGGCGGTCTATAGTTTCTGCCTACTGCTGTGGGAGAAAAGGGTATGTAATGCGCATGTTATTAACGCCTAAACTCCGCTAAAAATTTCTACATTTTAATTTTATTCAGATCTGATATAGAAATAAAGAAAGAAGTAAGTAGCACCACCTTCTACATTGTCTAAATCAAAGATAAACTAAATATAGGTATTAGGTACTTGTAACGAATTCCTGAATATACTTTCAAAAGGCTTGTAATTAACACGACTTCTATTTAATAGTATTATTCTCCTCTAAAAAACTACGTTGTCCTCTAAATTACTAGATCAGCCACTATCAATGTTCATCTAAAAATACTATCTTAGCCACCATTTATCATCGATGTAAGCTACTGAAAATCAACCCAGAATGTTTGATATTTTATAGCATCTTCACAGCGGCTACAATTCGATTCTGGTACTCGCCGGCTGCTACCGCAGCCCCGCTCGCTCGGCTCGTGCATCGTGTGGTCACAGTTCTAACCTAACCTAACCAATATTTAAATAATTTAAAACGTAAAATGTTGGTGAGTTGTAAAATCCGCTAGCTTAGTAAATCAGTAGACAAGTAAAAATAATTGTTGTTCTTTCTTTCTTTGAAATATTTTGTTGGCGTTGTTTAAAAGACGTATTAGTTTATTAGAAGGTTTCTTATTTTCCCGTTGCTCACTTATATAATCAGAGGTTGGATTTTGTGGAAAGTAAAAAAATCTATGGCAAAAATAATACATATAACAAATATCAATTAGTTTTTACACCTAAATACCTGTAACTCTATCTATAATGTATATGTTTTACAAGAATATTATTCGGATTCGGATACCGAAACCGCTGATCTAGGTTCCTACCGTACTATTTTATCTACTACTACTTCAGTGAAGTAGTGAAGTTCACTGGACATAAACGACCGAAATTTCGTTCCAAACTTGGTAAAGTTATCAAGAATTGCATTCGCTTACGTTTATTTCCAGTTAAGTATTTTGGGTGAAATTGCAGAGTAGGAACATAGAGTAACGGTATCGAAATCCGAATAATAATACAATTCGATTAAATTGTGTTTGAATTACGATTTATTTTGGTATTACGTTTATGTGGGAAATTCGGTCCGCCGGACTTTTAAATTACTTAATTAAAATAAGTTCGCTTCTTAGCGACCTGATTTATCTCCAGGGGGCCTAGACAAAGTCACATTTCTATTAACGATAACGAAATTCGACAAATACTAAATGTATGGAATTGGCATAAGCTTTCGAAATGTCACGTGATCAATCGTTTTCGATCGCTAAGTGCTAGACAATGTCAAATTGGGTAACGAAACGATGACGAAATCGAATATCTCTATCGATATTCTCATACTAATACGTAGACAAGTGGCGCTCTTGACAATCGAAATCGCCGAGATATCGAAGTGTTCGATCGACAACTTAGCGAACGTTTGGACCTTGTAGAAAAGTAATACAATATGACCGATTGTTAGTAAGCTGTTGGTGTTATCACGTCATTGTTTACATAAAGCATTCTCAAGTCTCACGCCTCACGTTATTGTTTACATAAACTTTATTAAATTCATTGATATGAATTTATTACGTGAATACCTACTGCCTTACCTTCCCATGAATAATTCCAAAAGGGTCACTGTTCACTTCTGGCATGCACTTTTCATTGCATTAATAATATTATTTGAATTAAATGTCATCCTTAAAAATGAAAAAAAAAATACAGTCACAGTCAGTCCTGTTTATCATTTTTTTTAATATTCACATAATGAATTCTATTATTAAAACTTTAACTTTAAAACACCAATGTTCATCGATTACACTTTCACCGAGTAAACTTAACATTATTTTAAACATTAAACCATTGGAGCGTGCCGGTTGACAGAATTGATTGAACTGACGTCTTGAATTTGACGTTTCATTACGACCCCAAAGCCAAGAAGTAGTTTTTTATCGAATGAACGCTTCGACATCTCTTCGACATAACGTTCGGTTTGCTAATGTTACTTTGTCTACCAGTTGGCGATCGACATCGCACAAGCGATATCGATTTTCGAAATCGAATCGACACGGAGCGATTGCCACTTGTCTAGGCCCCCAGTATATTCTACAGCTTAAATTAAGTAATAACACTTGACAACCCTTAACAATTTACAGCGTCGTTGCCCTACCTTATAAAATACAGTCAGTCAGACTCAGTCCGCCATGACGATCGATGTGTAAACCCTGTACTGGATGAGAGCAAAAAATATCTTGACAGCCCTGGGGGCCTAGACAAAGTCACATTTCTATTAACGATAACGAAATTCGACAAATACTAAATGTATGGAATTGGCATAAGCTTTCGAAATGTCACGTGATCAATCGTTTTCGATCGCTAAGTGCTAGACAATGTCAAATTGGGTAACGAAACGATGACGATATCGAATATCTCTATCGATATTCTCATACAAATACGTAGACAAGTGGCGCTCTTGACAATCGAGATCGCCGAGATATCGAAGCGTTCGATCGACAACTTAGCGAACGTTTGGACCTTGTAGAAAAGTAATACAATATGACCGATTGTTAGTGTTATCACGTCATTGTTTACATAAAGCGTTTTCAAGTCTCACATCTCACGTCATTGTTTACGTAAACTTTATTAAATTCATTGATATGAATTTATGACTGCCTTATTAGTCTAGTGGTCCCAAGCGCCACGGCTACGCTAGAGGTCCCGGGTTCGATCCCCAGGGGGCCTAGACAAAGTCACATTTCTATTAACGATAACGAAATTCGACAAATACTAAATGTATGGAATTGGCATAAGCTTTCGAAATGTCACGTGAACAATCGTTTTCGATCGCTAAGTGCTAGACAATGTCAAATTGGGTAACGAAACGATGACGAAATCGAATATCTCTATCGATATTCTCATACAAATACGTAGACAAGTGGCGCTCTTGACAATCGAAATCGCCGAGATATCGAAGCGTTCGATCGACAACTTAGCGAACGTTTGGACCTTGTAGAAAAGTAATACAATATGACCGATTGTTAGTAAGCTGTTGGTGTTATCACGTCATTGTTTACATAAAGCGTTCTCAAGTCTCACACCTCACGTCATTGTTTACTTAAACTTTATTAAATTCATTGATATGAATTTATGACTGCCTTATTAGTCTAGTGGTCCCAAGCGCCACTGCTACGCTAGAGGTCCCGGGTTCTATCCCCAGGTCCAGTGTTATTGGGTTTTTCTATGAAATTCTCAGTAGCAGCTCGGAGTCTGGATTTGTGCCCGGTTAATGGCAATAGGCTCGCCCCCTATTACATGAGACCTTAACATACCGATGAACTGTGGGTCTACATTAGTATTAGCACGCCTCTGCCTAACCCTTCGGGGAATACAGGCGTGATGTTATGTTATGAATTGATTACGTGAATTCCTATTGCCTTACCTTACCATTAATAATTCCAAAAGGGTCGAAAACTGTTCACTTCTGGCACGCACTTTTTATTCCAATAGGTATTATTATTATTTAAATTAAATGTCATCCTTAAAAATGAAAAAAAAAACACAGCCACAGTCAGCTCCTGTTTATCATTTTATTAAATATTCACATAATTAATTCTATCATTAAAACTTGTGCAATTTTGTATTATTTTTGTTCAGGAACTTACTTATACCTAACTCATTTTAGTGAACTTTAAAACACTAATATTCATCGAATATACTTTCACCGAGTAAACCTAACTTTATTTTAAACATCAAACCATTGACGCGGGCCGGTTGACAGAATTGATTGAACTGACGTCTTGAATTTGACGTTTCATTACGAAACTAAAGCCAAGAAGTCGTTTTTTATCGAATGAACGCTTCGACATCGCTTCGACATAACGTTCGGTTTGCTGATGTTACTTTGTCTACCAGTTAGCGATCGACATCGCACAAGCGATATCGATTTTCGAAATCGAATCGACACGGAGCGATTGCCACTTGTCTAGGCCCCCTGATACACTTCCTATACTTGAATAACCATTGATAACCATTGGATGAATGAGTGTCATCCAGTAATTGGCTTTTGTTAGCCCTGGATGGACGAAACATGACATGGATGAAAGAATCTTTTTAACGTGGGAGAGCCATGCTTCGGCCACGGCCTCACAGAAAACCGGCGTTAAAAAACGCTTACGTGTTTCGCCGAGTGAGTGAGGATACCGGAGGCCCAATCCCCTTTTAAAAGGCCAGCAACGCACTTGTGACTTCTCTGGTGTTGCGGGTGTCCATGGGCGGCGGTAATCGCTTACCATCAGGCGATCCGTCTGCTCGTTTGTCCTCCTATCCCATAAAAAAACTGTCACTGAGTGTGTTCTTCAATGTATGAATTCTATCCATCCAATAATTCCTAAACTAAATGAAACCCTTTTTTCGTGAGAAAGTCCTCATTTACCCTAACACAGGATTCCCTTCGTCTTCTGGATAGAAAGGCGGAGGAATAAGGGTTATGTGAACCAACTAAAACTTTCCGAGCTACTTCTTAGAATTTCTTAGAAAATCCTAAGAACCCTTGAAATCAAACACGGGATCTCTAGTATAACAGTGATGCTTAGGACCACTAGACTAATGAGGCAGTTTAAATTTTATACAAAGAAATTAACTAAGTAGGCATACCTACCACGATTTGATTTAAGTCCCATTTCATGCTATCGTATTTTCCTTTTATGCGATTTTGAGATTATATGCTCAAAAATCATATACCTAAAAATTATGTTCATATTCATACTGAATTGAAAATCCAGTATTTCCAAGGTATCCTCTTAAAATATTTCAAATATAAAAACTAAGAGCACATGTTACGCAAAAAACATAATTACCATCCATAAAAAGCAGAAATTATTTCGTAATTAAAAAAATTTACATACTTAGGGTATCTACAATTAGATAATATATGTATCTAGCTAGCTAGTTAACTCTATAAAATAATATTACGTTATAACGATGTTTAAATTAATCAACATAATAGCGTTTATAAAGATTAGCAAAGCGTGTAATTATTTTTATTTTTGATATATTTTTAAATAGACTTCTAGTTTAAAAAATTTTGATATAAAAAGCATATATCCTTCCTACATCTAAGTATCTCCTTGCCAAATTTTAGGGAAACGTGTGCAGCGATTTAGGCCTAAAAAGGTAACAGACAAACAGACTTTACTTTCGCATTTATAATATTATTATTAATTTCGAGATTAGTTGGTAATTGGTATAGTCGCTTTCGTATATAGATTTTATAATGATTAAAATACACATTAGAAACTACTTACTAATACATGAGCGTAGGCGCAAATCGTGCAGGTGTATCGCGCGTCAAAAGCTCGCCGCCAACGATAAGCGATCTCGTGTCACGACGGGAAATGCAAATGTTGTATGTTTAATAAAATATGTGAGGACATCTTACTTTGTGTGATCGACAATGTCTGAAGAAAATGTTGTGCGAAAACAGTGAGTCAGGCGCCCGGTTCAGGCTCAGCAATCAGCTTGTGCGACGAATAAATTTTTGTATTACAGAGTCTATAGCCAATGGAAGACAATGGAAAAACTAAATGCAATGATAATTACATAGGGACAATTTAGATTGTGAGCAAAGGAAGGACCCACTACGAGTATTTCTTAATATATAGGGCGGCTCACTGTCTCTTTCAGTCGCAATAACACGTGGTGGCACGGTCTCTAGTAGTGTATCTGGGGATCGGTGTGTTAGTGAATGTGAGTGATATGTCATATCAGCGATCAAAATAAACCTAAAATAATTTTGACACATTCAGGAGTTCCTCTGCACGTTTACAAACACTAATTCTCACAATCACTAAGACCTGAAGCTACTAGAGACCATGCCACCTCGTGTTAATTACTAATAATTGTTTTCACATTGTGAGAACAATTTATAGTTACCAGACATTTCACTTCATTCAGTTTATCATTCAGTCAATGATATGATTCCCTTTTTTCTTTACGATTGCAATAGCTAAGACCAGAATTGGCTTTAGGGTCGCCCCCCATAACATGGGACTTAAACATACCGGTGAACCGTGCCTAACCCTTCGGGGAATACATGCGTGATGGTATGTTTTATGTTCACGGGCGGTAGTGACTCCTTACTGTAAGGTGAACGGCTAGCTACTTTAGATCAATTAAAAAAAAAATCACAAGCCTGTTCATTAAAAAATGTCTTATAGTTTCAAAGAAACATTTTTTATCTTGGTTTTTCAATAAAATACTCTTTACTTGAAAACAAGGAACAATAATAAAAATGCCGGCTTAACAAAAAAGAAACAAGGGCACAAGAAAACCCGCGTCATGCACTGCAGCGTTGCGTCGGCGCATAATTAAATTGCGATAAATGTCAGAGCGATAGCGCGGCAATTTATCGGCGTCCGGCGACTCCTGCGCAGCGGAGCGACCGACGATCGAACGCGACCCACGCCCGCCGCGGTATTTACTTTGATGCTATATAAATTATGTACTGTGGGCATTAAAGTACCTATATTTTATTAAGTCCTTTATATTTTTAATATTCATTTCTTAATCAATCGTAGTCGTAACTCCAACCGAATAACATTACGCCTGCATTTTAGGCAGAGACCTACTAATGTACACCCACAGTTCGCAGGTATGTTTAGGTCCCACGTAGAGGGCGAGCCTATTGCCATTAACAAATATAGTATTATATATTTTTATATGGGCCTTGTTGCCTGAAATAAATGCAAATAAATAAATAAAAATTAACCAGGCACAAATTCCGAACTCTGAGCTGCTACTGAGAATTTCATAAAACCCAATATAATTTTGCTCGACTTGGGAATCGACCAGGGTCTCTAGCATAGCAGTCATGCTTACGATCACGACGGATGAGGCAGTCGAATAAATAAATGGGCCAAATATAATGTTTCTCCATAGGTACGGTACCCACCGGGACCCCACGTCGAGATGAATTTATTGAACTCGCAATACTTGAGCGCTATTGCCTACAGCTAAGTAATTACGAACCGCATTCGATTGCCGGTTGTGTAATAAAATACCAAAACGTAAAACATTTGGCTATTACCAAATTCAGATTGGCAAAGCCAGTGCAGAGTTCTAGTATAGAAGAATAAGGGGCGAGCCTATTGCCATTAATCAATCCATGTTAATAATATAAATGTGAAAATAACCTCTGTTTATCTGATTGTCTATTACCTTTTCACGCCTAAACCGCTCAACAGAATTCTATACACTTTGGTAAGGAGATAGATTAGACCGAAAAAAGGCAGCATTATATCTCAAAAAAGAAATATTAAATAGACCTTTTGGAACGCGAGTGAAACCGCGGATAAGAGCTAGTAATTGTATAAAGCGTACAAGTATTTAACAGACATGTATCGCAGCAATTACAGAAACACTAATTGGATTTCAGTAACTTGATTACGAGGTAACGATACGTGCAGTACAGTTCGCACATTCATTAGAGGAATCACTCATTAGATAAAATCTTAGGACAATCTGGGAACTTTATTTATTACTAGCTTTTGCCAGCGACTTCGTCCGCGTGGAATAGTTACTTTGTTCCCTAGTTGTTCGCCCGCGGTTTCACCTGCGTTGCCCCGTTCCTAAGGGTTGTAGCGTGATGTTTTATAGCTTGAAACCTTTCTCATGAATCACTCATTTTCCCAACGTTTCCCTTCACTGCTCTGCTCCTATTGATCGTAGCGTGATGAAAAGTATACTATAACCTGCCCAGGAGTATGAAGAACAATTGTACCAAGTTTCGCTGAAATCCGTCGAGTGGTTTTTGTTTCTATAACGAACATACAGACAGACAGACAAAAATTTTACTGATTGCATTTTTGGCGTCAGTATCGATCACTAATCACCCGCTGATAGTTATTTTGGAAATATATTTCATGTACAGAATTGACCTCTCTACAGATTTATTATAAGTATAGATTAAACCACGTAAACAGGTTAGAATACCTACCCTTCCTCACTGCTATTCAGATAGGCCAGTGCCCTCTCTCGTTTACTGCTTTTCTGGCAGTTTGCAGATCGTAGGGTCTCTTAAGACAACTCATCAGTAACTCTTCTGGTATTGCAGGTGTTTATTGGACAGCAATGCCTACATACCATCAGGTGGCTTGTCTTTTCGTTTGTCAACAAAGAAATATAACGTTTTATGATAAAAAATTCAATCTTTATTCCCTCTACCGTGAGGGAAAGAGGGATTTCCTACAAAAATCTCACATATAGAGACTCTGAACAACCTTATCCGGTTATCTGCTTATTATAGCATTGAAACCGGATAGATTTAAGATTTAAATTAGTTTTATTAACACGTACTCAGTACTTTCAACCCTGGAGTGTCTCTGACTGTCTAACCACGGCTGTACCTTGCAGATCAACGCAATTATTATTAGGTAGATACTTAGCAATGATACTCCTAATTATTTAGCCAAAAGTACACCAATACGTCATCCAGAACTATTAACGTCTCCCATCCGTCACTCTTAATCCTGTTCCTGAATATTAATAAGACAGCAACACTAAGCAGACATAACGGTGTTGCCAGTGAGATATTGTTCTCTCGTAATTATCCTAATGCGTCTGTAGTGGCGGTCAAGTGCGGCCGGCTGCGAATCTGACGAGCTGCGTAGATTGTGTTGTAGGTGACGTAGGGTTGTAACATCTTATTGCAAAAAAGAACAATGCATTTAAAAAAATTACTACATTATCTTTAGTACCTACTTCGGACATAACCTAGCAAGCTGTCACTTCAGAAAGTGTAATTGAAATTTATTTTTTAAACCCCGACGTAAAATCAGGGATGTTAATTGTTATAACAGTTATAAGTTAGCGTATGTATCTGTTTTTTTTTAAAGCTTACTAGCAATGTCGGTAGCACATTACTTGTATTCTTGTTAACCCCTTATGCTAAGCTAAATGCTTGTGTTACGAGTGAATTCACGTCGGTAGTGCAATAGGTGGGATTTTGATTCAGTTTATTTATTTGAAAGGTGACTTGATCGAGTGTTTTTAGCTATGATTTAAAAAAATCTGGCCAGCCGTTTGGAGATTATCAGCCCTTTTCTGGTTCATGAAGGGATGTGAGCAACTCTCACAGGTTGGATCGATTTGAAATTTGGTATCCTGTTAGTTCAATGTTATTGCAAGAATTAATTTTAAATTTACATACATACCCTCACACCTTCCTCCCACAGCGGTAGGCAGAAACTATAGACTGCCACTTGCTACGATTCTTGCATACCTACTTCTTTTGCTTCTTCCACATTCATACATCTTCTCATACATACACGCCGGTTGCGAGTGCTACGCACCTGACCTTTTTGAAGGATATAAAAATATATATTTTTTAAATTTAATTATAATTTAACAAAACTTAGCATACAATCACGCCTGTATTCTTTCGCGTTTAGGCAGAGGTGTACTTACTAATGTAGGTACAACCACAGTTCACCGACCCGATATGTTTTAGTTCTCACGTAATAGGGGGAGAGCCTACGGCCATTAACCGAGCACATAATATCCTAACTCCGACCTGCTACAGAGAATTTTTTTTTTATTTAAAAATGGGCTTGCTCTTGACTTCAATCTTCTCTCCGGGGCAAAGATGAGGTCCACGCTGGAGCAAGCACACACAGAAGATGCCTGTTCACCCAACTTTTGAAAAGATTGGGGTTGCACAGTACCTACTCATTATTTAATAGAAAACCCCAAAAACACTTTGCTCGACCTGGTAATAGAACCCAGGACTGATATGACCGGATATACTTCTAACAATACAAAAAAAAACGTACTAAAGCTATGTAGTAAAAGCTGCCAGCCCTACCCTCAACAGTTAGGATAACCGTCCTAAATTATTGCCTAGTGTAGCGGCTGATGGGGAGTCCGTGTACTCGGGGCTACAGGCTACGTGCTAGCCAATAGCCTGGTCGGGGGTCAACGAAACCTGTGTGGAAACATGCCAATACAGGTGTGATATCTATATGAGAAAGACTGTTAGTTACCTACTATTATTTATAGGTTACTGAAGTAATGATAAATAATTGAGAACCAAAAATTTTTTTTTGTCATATCCCTCCGAGGCGCGCACACAACAAATTACCAAAGATTCTAAATAGGATGAGTGGTTTAGAACCGCGTAGAGGACAAACAAACAAACATTCATTTTACGGTATCCAAATCCGAATAATAATATAATTTGATAGAATATTGTCTGGATTACGATTTATTTCGGTAATACGTTTTTCTGGGCAATTTAAGCTCCGCCGGACCCTTAATTTATGACTAGATTCTTATACCAAATACCTACCCGTTTTGGTCCTACCATTCACTGGTAAATTTCTCACAAGTGCCACGCTAAATTGATTTATAGAGGCAATAAAATAATGTAGCCATATCTATTGGGCAGAGCGCAGTAACACTTGATTGCATAATTACAGAGGAGAATGTCTGACGCCGACCCAGACGACACTTAACATTGGACCTAGGCTTATGAAACGGACCCGTCTCGGATTACCGTCAGCTCAATTGGTAAATAAGAGCTTGGGAATATTGTCGGTGCGAAATTACTGTGAGAGATATTTTGTTTCGGTAATTGGCATTAGAAACTATGAAACCGCAATGACAAAAATGCGAATCATTGTAAGTAAGTATCAATTGTTATAATATGATCGTATCGGATCCTCCTTGGCTTAATATTTTTTTTTTTATTTATAAAAAACGTTGCCCCACACTACGATTTTCTCCTGTGTCGTGGGTGCGTTTACAAACACAAATTCTCACATACACAAACGCCCAGACCCGGAACAACTACCTGTAGATCATACAAATATTTCCTCCGTGTGGGGATCGAACCCACAACACGTGGCGCAGAAGCCGATCGCTCAACCACTACGCCAATCGTGTCGTCGATGGTATGGTTGATGGTATGGATAGTATGGTTGTATACCACATCTTCTTATAGGAAAATTTTGTTTTTATTGAATAGTTAAGTAATAAATAGAGTACCTACACCTTCTTCTAAGTAAAACAAGTTAAAAAAACCTAAGCATAAAAACTATTTGATTTAATTCAATTTCATCATGTAGTAGCTGATAATTAAATATCTGTCGATTTGATTTAATCCTAAAAGTCATAACAAAATAATCTAAAACTAAAGGGAATGTTTTTTTTTTTTTAAAAAACATTGCCCCACACTAGGATTTTCTCCTGTATCGTGGGTGTGTTTACAAACACAAATTCTCACATACACAAACGCCCAGACCCGGAACAACTATCTGTAGATCATACAAATATTTGCTCCGTGTGGGGATCGAACCCACAACACGTGGCGCAGAAGCCGATCGCTCAACCGCTACGCCAATCGTGTCGTTTACGTCGATGATGTTGAATTTTGTCCAACTTGAGTGCCACGACAACAAGAAGAATTTGTATTAGTTACAACAACAATTACATCATCAAAATCTATGGAACAGTTCCGAGAAACGTTCCGACATCCTGCACATCACTGAGGCCTATCTAATTGGCGCGGTCACTGGCGACCACTTTGATGTCTCATTTCCTGCCCTGCGAAGATAACTCAAGCCCCATCCTTTTCTTACACTAACAGTCACATAATTGCATCTCTCTCTCTTATAAATATCCCGTGAAATGTGAAATAGAACAGCGGCCACACAAGATTAGGCGCGATGATGGGGCGAAATTATAAATAAAAACCAAAAAAAGGGTTGATGAGTTTTCGCTTACGAAACCGAAGTTTATAAGGAATTTTATTCCCGTTAAATTTCACCTTAATTACATAAGAGATACATACGATAATAGTTATTTACTACCTAATAGAATTATGTCTTCCCTGACAAAGTGAGATGCTTTTTCCTTTGGAATTTTCCAAAGTTGTACCTAGGACAAAAGCTGTTCATCGTTCATGTATTTTGAAGTAAGTATGCCACATCATCTCCAATTTCCAAATTTTTTTTTACTATTTAAGTATACTAGTTCAATTGCCCAGACTTCTTTTACAAATAATTCCTGACGAAAGTTACAACATTTACCAACATGAGCAAATTGTATGAAATAATAACTTTGTAAAGAGCAACATATTGCTATAAGTTATATTATAGTCTGCGCCGGCGCAGTTCGTGGAACAATAATAATAATCGACGCAAGTACACTGAATGGGAAATAAATTACACACGACGCCTGTAGGGATGTAAAAGTGCCGGCCCCAAGACACGTATCGATAATAACGCCTGTTATTTTACATCGTAGGTACATCTAATAGTCTTAAAAATTATATAAACATAATCAGGAGGTAATCGCTAACAATCATCAAACTTACTGTAATTAGCTAATGAAACCACGTTTAACACTACAAAGCGAATAGAAATTACTTACATTCCGTTTTGATAGTGTTTTTTTTAAGTTTTATATCAACTACTAACGATCCATGTTGCTGCAAAAGGTTTTCAATGCACATTCTTCAGATTCTAAAGCTGCAAGTTAGATTAGCAATTTTGGTGTTGGTCTTATATTTCTAAATCCAATCTCCAATTACTAAAAATTGTTCTAAACAAAACTTTCTCAAACTTAGGTTATACAAAACTATCGATAAGTCACTTTTCTCAACTCTAATACCGCCTGGAGCGGCGCGCGTACGCATCGAACATCGCAATTTCGCCGTGCGCGCGCCGCTCACTTATTAAATCCTTCCGCCCCGCCCTAATGCCCCCTATTACAGGTAATATAATAAAACGGCAGATCGAGCACCGAGCCTTGTCATTATGGTGACATTAATGTGTTTTATTTATTTTATTACACCTATGTTTGACGTGAGATGAATAATGCATTCTCATGAAGAAGTTCATGCTGTTGCAAGTTGATGGTTAGTCCTACATATCGTACACGATAGTGCTGTTTTACAAACTGCATGCGGCGTCCTCATTCTAAGTCGGCGTAACATTAAAAATTCACTCAAGAACTGCGTGATCTGATGAGTGGGCTTTGGAATTAACACATATTATGCTACGTTTATGCGTAAATTTCCTCCAGTTGTAACAGGACATAAAAAACCGGCATTTTCTATTGTTGTATTAAAATAATATTTTATCTAAGATAGCTTTTATCTGTTTTTATCTAAGAGGTTATGAAAAGGACGCAAATGTGCTTGAGACAATGTGACCTAAAACGTACTGCAAAATTGAATGGCCTGTTAATCAGCTACCGCTGAAAGTTATAAGTAGGTACGTATGTAGGTACTTCTTATATCTCTATATAACCAGTAACGCTTTCTTAACAGTCATGAAATTCGCGAAATTTTTAGTTTCGGTAAAGAATACCTTCACAGCTTGTACGCATCCCAAAGCTATTTTCGAAATTCTTGGAGAATGAAGCAGGTTTCCACTAGTTAAAAGAAAACAATTACTTGCTGAAAAACAACAATAGGTACCTACTTGATGCAATTGTTCTAACAGAACCTTTTTCTCATTTCCCATCCCTAGTACTTACGCGTGACATTATTTCTGCGGAATTATATTCGGTCATAAAAAGGCTTTAACGCCTGATGATAAAGAATAATTATTTCTCTCTGGCGAAGCTGCGAACAAAAGCTAGTTTCATGATTTCATCATTAAGTTTGTAAGGACGATATTGGCTACGGTACCTATCGTGTGTCTGCATTCTACAAGCTAGGGCTGGCGCATCGAATTTTATGTGGCTGCATGAAGACATCGGCGAAGTCAGGGCTGTGCTTGCGACGCTTTTATGAGTGCGGCACGGCTTTGTTGTAAAGGTGAGGACTAAGTGCGGATGGTCTTGTATTTTTGAATAACTTTGTAGTGCTAGGTTTATTACCCGGAGGAGAAAAGAAAGTAAAAAGGTACCGTCGACTGTCAATTAAAGCAGCTACTAACTCTGTTAGAATAATTTTTTACTCTTGTGAATGTATCCAAATCATACTTATTTGTAGATTTGGACAGTTATATCTCGGTGATTATAATTACGCACATAGGTAGGTAGCTTTACAAACGGTGAAAAAATCTTAACAAAGTTTATAACGGCCTGCCACGTTCAATATCTGTTCAAACAGTCCAACAGTTTGTGAAACAATTGTTTTGGGGTCGGCTTCCAGCTAAATCAATCAATAAAGCAATAAAGCAATATATATAATAAATAAAGCAATCTCACAACGCAATAGCTTGACGTTTAGTTTGACTTACGACCTTCTATTAATTGTCGTTAACAAGTGACACGCACTGGCTGTATCGAGCTCGATCATACTGTTCATAGCAATGTAATCCTTAGCGTGCTTATGGACTTTTGCGTTTACTCTAACCTACCCATTATTTACTAAGCAACTCCCATCAGACCTCCACAACCTAATTTGCGCGATAAAACAATATCCTAAGGATACGTAAATAACCCATTAATATATATCCAGACATTTTAGGCTTCTGACTCGGTACCACCAACTGTCCGTGTTCATGTAACAACTGAAGCCGACGGCTTAACGTGTTCTCCGAAGATCCTCTATGCTTCTCGATATGGTCACCCATCCATAATGCAACCGCGGTAAGTGTAATTTAACTTGAATGATCGAGTGATCATCGTAGTTATTACATACATATACGTATCCATGACTCTTTGTGGAACAGTAATGAATTAATGATATAAATTACTTACCAAAATCGCTATACCGCTCCGCTCGTCAGGGTGTCTCCGCCTGCCCGCCGCAAGCGCATCACAAAGATGAGATATTGCTATTCCGGACACGCGCTCGATTCAACCTCCACTATTCAACGTCGACATTTTATAATCACCGCTCCTTTCATGAATTTTATTTGCAATCTATTATACAAAGGTTCCGTATAGAGTATTATATCTGATAGACATTGTCCCCATTTATAACTTCGTGTGCATTAATAATGTTTTTGTTAAAATTTATAGGCAAAAGTTTAATATCGTATACTTCTTTAGTAATAAATTTCGCTCTGGAATGAAGCAAATTCGATTGGCACTGAATAAAACTGACAGCATCTTTGTCAGAAGAAAGGAAAGAGGAGGTTCTTTTTGTGAGTATGTTACACGATATTGTAATTTACTTTGTAGTGGCTTTGCTGACGCATGTTTTATGATAAATGATATTTATTTCTGTAAATTTACAAGTCAATGCTTTACTTTTTTTAAACTAGATGGCGCCGGCATTTCCTAACTGACGACCTCTGAAAAGAAACACCGAAACAATCTCAGAGAATCATGGTCTCTTTTTTTATGAGAACTCGCAGTGCGCTTAGGTTTAGTTAGTGCCAACAACTCGGGATTTAGAAAGTAATTTAGATTAATGTCAATTAGATAGTTTACCTATATCGTATATCATATCGTCACTGTTAAAGAGTCAAGCCACCACTTTGTTCAAAAGAGCAGAGTGCAAAAAAGGGATGTATAGTTAAATTACGAAAACAAAACCCGTTTCGCAAATACGATATCTTATCAAAATATACGTAGGTACCTAATTTATGGTTTAGAATCGTCTCTCTTCACTACGAAAGCTACGATACTTGTTCTCAGACTCACACTCACTAAACATAAGAACATGCATACCTACGCGCATGAAACTAGTGCACCGACGTTCCTAATTTTCTTCGTCGTACGCTATAACTCCAAACGACCTCGAATATTTAACTATACTTACGGATCTCTAGTGGCTTCGTTGGCGGCAAGCACATTGATGTTACGGTCTCATAAGTCATATCCAACATCCTCTCGTGTACAACAGATAAACAACGCAATGATATCACGCTTTACGAACGCGAGCTGGCATAAAACACACTGTAAATTACCAGAATTATAATGATACTAGCTGATGCCATCAGTTTTACTCGCATACCAAAGGACTTTTAGTGACAAAAGATAGCCTATGTCCTGCTACAAGTTCTTATATATTTCTATACCAAAACTCATCAAAATTTGTTCAGCGGTTTAGGTATGAAAACGTAAAAAACAGAGACATTTCTTTCACATTTATAATATACTAGCTTCTGATGGATAAAACGTAGCCTATGTGTTATTCCAGGCTATAATCTATCTGTGTGTCAAATTATATCCAGGCCCGTTCAGCCATTCTGGCGTGGAAGAGTAATAAACATCCATACTCACAAACTTTCACGTTTATAAATATTAGTAAGGACGTATGGATTGACACACCAACCATAATGGTGGGGTCGAAACAAAATAAGTGTGCAAACATCCCAAAACATGAATTCTGGATATTCTGTCTATGAAAAAAAAAAGTGTTTCCAACTTGATTCAGCCGCTATCTATACTAATATTAGAAAGACGTAAAGTTTGTGAGGTTGTAGGGGGTAATCTCTGGATCTACTGAACCGATGTTGAAAATTCTTATTGTGTTGGATAGTCCATTTACCGAGGAAGGCTATAAGCTATATAACATCACGCTACGCCTTTTTATAAAAAGGTTAAAAAATAAAACAAAGTTTAATAAATACATCTTCATTCAGAATATAAATAACAAAACCACTATTTATAGTATGAGTTACATTATTTTACACAATATACATTAGTTTACACTAATCACATGTTTGTATCACGCAGTATTCGTTAATACAGTATATTTTTACTATACGTATTTATAGTTCAACTAGGAATAAATTCCACTCGGAATAGTGTAAAACGGTTTTAATATTTTGCACGACAAGCAAAAGAACAATTAAATATTACCAGGTTAGTCAGGATAGTGACAAGGAAGAAGGGGGGAAACATTGAAGAATTCGTAGAAAAATGTCAGCTTCCATATCTGACGGACTATGTCATTTTTTGCACTATACTGACTAATTTTGACTCGCAAGCATATTAGACTTTACGCAAATAAATATATGATTGATTGATTGAAATCGTTTTTAATAATTCTATAAAAATATGTAGGTATGTGTGTGTGTGACTTTCTCCTCAGATTTTCATTTAAATCAATTGAAATTGATTCATTCCTGTTTTAAATATTTTACACTACCTTTGTTACACCTTATAACAGTATTGAAATCTTCTATACTTACTCGTATAATAAATCTGTAGAGAGGTCAATTCTGTACATGAAATATATTTCCAAAATAACTATCAGCGGGTGATAAGTGATCGATACTGACGCCAAAAATGCAATCAGTAAAATTTTTGTCTGTCTGTCTGTATGTTCGTTATAAAAACAAAAACCACTCGACGGATTTCAACGAAACTTGGTACAATTGTTCTTCATACTCCTGGGCAGGTTATAGTATAATAACAATAGGACCAGAGCAGTGAAGGGAAATGTTGAGAAAATGAGTGATTCATGAGAAAGGTTTCAAGCTATAAAACATCACGCTACAACCCTTAGGAACGGGGCAACGCAGGTGAAACCGCGGGCGAAGAACTAGGGAACAAAGTAACTATTCCACGCGGACGAAGTCGCTAGCAAAAGCTAGTTTAAAATGATTTTCAAGTTCTAGTTTATTTCAAATAAGATATCTACTTGCGTTGCGTCTACGTCTAGCTCAAACCGCGAATGTGAAAGAAATAATTTATTTTATTTCACTTTTTACACTCCCTTTGACTCAAATCTCCCCTCTGAGGAGAAAAAAATCACGTATTTTAAATATGTAAAACATACTACATAATTATTATAAATAAGTACACCAAGAACATAAGCAACAAGATCCGGAGAGTACATGATCAAATCTCAAATCTCTCAAATCAAACATGCTTATATCAAGTTATGTTTTGAGTACCCGCGTGCATCATAAAAGGCAACTATGGTGTTTTGTTGGAAACATTAAGGTCAGCAGGCTTACTCTTGAAAACAATACAATACCAATCCAAACGTGATCCGATTCCAATGTCAATTTGGCTGTCAGGCGATTTCGTACTCTTGAGCACAAATCCGTTAACCTTGTATCGGCATCCTGATTGGCCAATGGTTGAGTCGTTTCCCAATCCTATTTAGTTCACTCAATAACCGCGCAATATTGAAACAATTTGGCGCTAGTCTCGGATTCAAGAGTACGAAACGCGACGAAACGGCACAATTCCAATGTCGATGTATCGGAATTGAGTTCAAGAGTAAGCCCCCAGGTCAACATTACATTAGTGTTTTTATTTTATATTTTGGGAAATCTCGAAATATATATATAAAAAGTCTGTGTGGAAAAGTCATTCAACGGCAACTTCGTGAGAAATTCGTGAGAATCGTGACGTCACTGCGGGCCATTTTCGGGAATGGAATACCTGGTGCCTAAGCTAATCTTGTTCTACCATGATATTTAAAATGTTTTATTTAAAAACATTTTTACAGACGGCTACACACCAAGCTACACATTTCCGATATAATGTGACCTCGCATTGTACAGACTTTCCATCAAAACTGAGGTCAACATAAACCGGAATTTTATTGCTTAGCATGTAGTACGACGTACGGTCAACAGCAAAAATCAGTCAAATCTCTTCAATCGATTTTCAACTTAATCGCCGAACAATAGAGTTTATTATCCATTGGGGAAAATTGACAGTTTGTGGTAACTTGATGTGAACTATGTATATACAAACATATTTTTGTAATAAAAATAGGTGACCCCACTTAACTAATGATTCAAAAAAAGCCATTATTAAAATACCAATTGTTTTTATTGTGAATACGAAACAACTTAGGATTATTTGAACTATTAGAAGAACACCAGGTATCGCATTCTGTTGACACTAGGTCACATGACTGGCCCGCAGCGATGTCATTGTTTGAAATGATACCACGATGTATCTTTACTAATTATAAACGTAAATCTTTATGAGTATGGATGTTTGTAACTCTTTAACGCCAGAACGGCTGATCGGATATGGATTAAATTTGGCACACAGATAGATTATAGCCTGGAATAACACATAGGCTACTTTTATCCAGGTCGGACCCAATACTAAAGTCCACGCAGACAAAGTCGCGGGCAGAAGCCAGTGTGTAAATAAATTAGCCGAGCAAAATGTATTTTTTCATGTTTTTGCTTCTTTGTTAGTGGAATTTTCAATTAGCAATTTATTTTATATTCATCATGAATTAAAAAATTCCATATTGGTATCGAAGCTGTCAATCAACGGCAACTTCGTGAGAAATTCGTGATGATCGTGACGTCACTGCGGGCCATTTTCGGGAATGGAATACCTGGTGCCTAAGCTAATCTTGTTCTACCATGATATTTAAAATGTTTTATTTAAAAACATTTTTACAGACGGCTACACACCAAGCTACACATTTCCGATATAATGTGACCTCGCATTGTACAGACTTTCCATCAAAACTGAGGTCAACATAAACCGGAATTTTATTGCTTAGCATGTAGTACGACGTACGGTCAACAGCAAAAATCAGTCAAATCTCTTCAATCGATTTTCAACTTAATCGCCGAACAATAGAGTTTATTATCCATTGGGGAAAATTGACAGTTTGTGGTAACTTGATGTGAACTATGTATATACAAACATATTTTTGTAATAAAAATAGGTGACCCAACTTAACTAATGATTCAAAAAAAAAAACATGTCATTTTTTGCACTATACTGACTAATTTTGACTCGCAACCATTTTAGATTTTACGCAAATAAATATATGATTGATTGATTGAAATCGTTTTTAATAATTCTATAAAAATATGTAGGTATGTGTGTGTGTGACTTTCTCCTCAGATTTTCATTTAAATCAATTGAAATTGATTCATTCCTGTTTTAAATATTTTACACTACCTTTGTTACACCTTATAACAGTATTGAAATCTTCTATACTTACTCGTATAATAAATCTGTAGAGAGGTCAATTCTGTACATGAAATATATTTCCAAAATAACTATCAGCGGGTGATTAGTGATCGATACTGACGCCAAAAATGCAATCAGTAAAATTTTTGTCTGTCTGTCTGTATGTTCGTTATAAAAACAAAAACCACTCGACGGATTTCAACGAAACTTGGTACAATTGTTCTTCATACTCCTGGGCAGGTTATAGTATAATAACAATAGGACCAGAGCAGTGAAGGGAAATGTTGAGAAAATGAGTGATTCATGAGAAAGGTTTCAAGCTATAAAACATCACGCTACAACCCTTAGGAACGGGGCAACGCAGGTGAAACCGCGGGCGAAGAACTAGGGAACAAAGTAACTATTCCACGCGGACGAAGTCGCTGGCAAAAGCTAGTTTAAAATGATTTTCAAGTTCTAGTTTATTTCAAATAAGATATCTACTTGCGTTGCGTCTACGTCTAGCTCAAGCCGCGAATGTGAAAGAAATAATTTATTTTATTTCACTTTTTACACTCCCTTTCACTCAAATCTCCCCTCTGAGGAGAAAAAAATCACGTATTTTAAATATGTAAAACATACTACATAATTATTATAAATAAGTACACCAAGAACATAAGCAACAAGATCCGGAGAGTACATGAAAATCAAATCTCAAATCTCTCAAATCAAACATGCTTATATCAAGTTATGTTTTGAGTACCCGCGTGCATCATAAAAGGCAACTATGGTGTTTTGTTGGAAACATTAAGGTCAGCAGGCTTACTCTTGAAAACAATACAATACCAATCCAAACGTGATCCGATTCCAATGTCAATTTGGCTGTCAGGCGATTTCGTACTCTTGAGCACAAATCCGTTAACCTTGTATCGGCATCCTGATTGGCCAATGGTTGAGTCGTTTCCCAATCCTATTTAGTTCACTCAATAACCGCGCAATATTGAAACAATTTGGCGCTAGTCTCGGATTCAAGAGTACGAAACGCGACGAAACGGCACAATTCCAATGTCGATGTATCGGAATTGAGTTCAAGAGTAAGCCCCCAGGTCAACATTACATTAGGGTTTTTATTTTATATTTTGGGAAATCTCGAAATATATATATAAAAAGTCTGTGTGGAAAAGCCATTATTAAAATACCAATTGTTTTTATTGTGAATACGAAACAACTTAGGATTATTTGAACTATTAGAAGAACACCAGGTATCGCATTCTGTTGACACTAGGTCACATTACTGGCCCGCAGCGATGTCATTGTTTGAAATGATACCACGATGTATCTTTACTAATTATAAACGTAAATGTTTATGAGTATGGATGTTTGTAACTCTTTAACACCAGAACGGCTGATCGGATATGGATAAAATTTGGCACACAGATAGATTATAGCCTGGAATAACACATAGGCTACTTTTATCCAGGTCGGACCCAATACTGAAGTCCACGCAGACAAAGTCGCGGGCAGAAGCCAGTGTGTAAATAAATTAGCCGAGCAAAATGCATTTTTTCATGTTTTTGCTTCTTTGTTAGTGGAATTTTCAATTAGTAATTTTATACAGTTTACTTTTTTAACCAAAAAGACGAATAACACGAGACAAAAATAGTTGGGTTAGCAAGCAATTTATTTTATATTCATCATGAATTAAAAAATTCCATATTGGTATCGAAGCTGTCAATCAACGGCAACTTCGTGAGAAATTCGTGAGAATCGTGACGTCACTGCGGGCCATTCTCGGGAATGGAATACCTGGTACCTAAGCAAATCTTGTTCTACCATGATATTTAAAATGTTTTATTTAAAAACATTTTTACACACGGCTACACACCAAGCTACACATTTCCGATATAATGTGACCTCGCATTGTACAGACTTTCCATCAAAACTGAGGTCAACATAAACCGGAATTTTATTGCTTAGCATGTAGTACGACGTACGGTCAACAGCAAAAATCAGTCAAATCTCTTCAATCGATTTTCAACTTAATCGCCGAACAATAGAGTTTATTATCCATTGGGGAAAATTGACAGTTTGTGGTAACTTGATGTGAACTATGTATATACAAACATATTTTTGTAATAAAAATAGGTGACCCCACTTTACTAAGGATTCAAAAAAATTATATTTTACTGTCGTGTAATATAAATATATTTTAGTTAGTTTTATTGCTTCTATTGGATACGTCTCATGAACACATGTTAAGGTAAGTATATTTATTTATTAATGAGCAGTTTATAATTATTATTTCCTATTGATATTTCAATATACATTTTCTGTGGTATTATGATACAAAGCATTGAATTTATAAAAGGTTTTGTGGGACCAAGAAGGTCGCTTTCGATAAATTATAACATAATTTATAAAACTCTACGCCTTTGCTTCGAATATCAAAGAATTGGTTTAAAGTGCCCAAATTTTTTTATAACATGACTCAAGCAAACGGGTATCCTGCCAACCCCATTCGCAGCCACTAATAAAATTGAATAACTGAATAATTGAGAGGGGATGCTGGGTCTCTTTATGCTGTCCCGGGTTGCTGAAATACACGTTACGCGATTATGTACCGTATTACAAGTAATTAAGACGGCATCATCCCCTGGCTTCGTTTCCACTGCGCGCCGGAACGTCGGTTGTGGTTGGCTCGGGATGACTTGTGCTTTTCCTTCTTGTCTCTGTTGTGGAGAACATCTTTCTCCTGTCCCTGTCCCCGCGGCTTGCCTGTTACGTCTACGTTTCTGGGAATAAACAACAAGATATATTTACCAACGCATACATTTGCCAACGTCACCTTATGACGTAAATTCTGAATGTGAAGGCAAAATTTCAATCAGGCGGGTGGGGTTCGCGGTGGCTTAGAGGTCAGAGCGTCTGGTTTACCCAACCAGGAGACGCAGGTTCGAATCCTGCCCGCGATTGAATTTTTCCTTTACTAAAATAACTAAGATACATTTAATTAACGTGAAATAACAAAAAAAAACAGTAAAAAAATACATTCAAGTTGAGATGGAAAAGAAATTTCCAAATTCGATAATGTTTTTGTTCTCACAATAATCGAATAATGTAATGTTTTGGTATTAATCGGTATTTTTACAGACAAGGGAACAACAATGATAACATTTTAATGTGAAAAATCTGAACCAGAGACAATCTAATTATAATGATACGTCTTCAATTTTCTCCAGTATTTAAAACCTTTACACTTATCTAAGTCACAATATACATCATTCACTTTGGTATCCACCAGCTTTGAGAAAAGCTACCTTACATCTATTTCATACAGTCCATTTGAATTTGTAACGAATTACATGTCAATACACGTCATTTCATAACCGACTTTAATTTAATACTCTTAAAGTTGATAATCGTGTGAATGATAATAATCTGTTATTCTATTGAAATGACCAGTATAGTTTACCTAGTCTGCGGCGGCGGCCCGCCGTGGCCGCGTCCCCGCCGCGCCTGGTAGTTAGCTTCTCTGCGCGCGCGCATCTCTTCTGGATTCACACAGAAGTCCATCCTAGTTCTACTGCTACTCGGTTTTTCTTCTTCGTTAGCCTCTGGTTCGTCATCTGATTCCTCCTGTGATAATTAATTTGAGGTCTAAGGTTCTTTGTAAGACAGGGTGTTTTTGACAGGGACCTTTATTTATACCACTAAGGTGGCAAATAAGCATACGGCCCGCCTGATGAAAAGCGGTTACCGTACCTATGGATGCTTGCAACACCAGGGTATTAGAACTACCCTGTCTATAAGACAGGATGATTTGTTTTTTAAGCATTGCTCAACGCTAGGATATTGTCCTGTATCGTGCGTTAACATACACAAACATCCATAATTAAAATATCTACCGCGCGAGAGCGGATCTCCCGACCACACACACACAGCGACACGTTAGTTTATTCACTAGACCAAACACGTCGTCAGTCTTAGAATTGATAAAAAATCATGGAAATTTGGATCAACAATAAAGAAAATACTGGAAATGGAATACCGGAAATAGGATTTGGACAAGTAATATCAAAATCCTATCTCTAGTGAGCAAATCTATTGATGGATTTGTTATTGGGACCGGTTGTTAGAGGTAAGCTAATACCGGGAATAGGTAGTGCGCATGCGTAGTGTCTTACGTCAGCATGTCGGTTGTCGGGAGCGAGCACCCTCGGCGTGACGAAGGGCCGGCGCGACTCCTCCGTGACGTCAGCGGACGGCGTCACGCCGTCAGAGTCGTACGTGTCGTCGTACTCGTCAGAGTACATGTCCACCTCGTCACAAACCAAACTGAAACATTCATTTAATGTCAGAGGAATACAGTACAGTTGAAATAACTGTGTGGATCCATCTTAATAGACACAGATGGGCAATCTATCCGGCTTAAATCCGATAGATTGCCCATCTAAATACACAGTTAATACCCAGACAACTGGGTGTTTATCGGATTTAAACCCGGAAGGATCACAATCGGTCAACACAAAAGTCACACTACGAACATACTAAAGGTTTTGGTTAATGGCAATAGGCTAACCCCCTATTAGATTGGACTTAAACTTATAGTATTTTCATATATAGAGTATTTTACTCTATATATGAAAAAAAACCTAAAAATATATTATTGAGACAGCTAAGGCAAAAAGCAGTCGGAAAATGTTAGTTCTTAGCAACAAAATAAATTTTAAAATTCAATTCAAAGTTTTCAGTTTTTTTTAATCTGTTTTTTAACACCATGAAATAGTTGCCGCCATGTTATTACGTCATACGGCTGTGTAAACTAAACTAAAAAGTGTCAACAGACCAGAGTATGCTTTCTATTAGGCATATGCATTATATTATGGAACAGCACACCAATGATAAGTAGAATAATAACTCATTTTTAAAATATAAACAATTATGTTTACACAGGCAACTGACGTCATAACCACAGAGCAATATAGCGTCCACTGCGTCCAGCGTTCTCGTCAAACTAAGCGCGAAATTTGAAAATCTAAATTTTAAATACATTTTTATGGCACTTATCGATGGAATAATAAAATGTTTTGTTTTTTTTTTTGTGGTTTATTAGCACCAGTTTGGGTGTAGTTCTGAATTGTGATTGAATTGAGAGCAAAATCAACACTCACTTATATTTGCTGTAAATATCGACTCTCTGCTTGACCTCCGTCTTGTCATTCAACATATCCTTCAGGTCCTTGTACTTGGAGCGTCTCTTGCCGACGTGGATCTTGCTGACGTCGACGTCGTCTCGCGTCATGATGTCGAACTGGTCCCCATCGAAGACATTGAGACGAGCGATGCCGGTTTCCAAGAACTTCTTGTCTAAAGGATCCTCCGGAATTATTGGTAGAGATTGGTCTAGACCTGTGAAAATATAAAATTGTTTTTATTTTATTTTTGTTACCCTTTCACGCCAGAACGGCTGAACGAATCTGGATAAAATTTGGCACACTGATAGATTATAGCCTGGAATAACACATAGGCTACACACACACATGGGCTTTTTATCCGTTCGGACACAAACCTGTCCACGCAGACAAAGTCGCGGGCAGAAGCTAGTATTATTATAAGACAAAGTCTATTCGCGATAAACTCAAAAACTACTGAACGAATCCTCAAGCAGTTTTCACCATTAGACATAGTGACTCATGAAAAAAATTTAAAGCTACTTAACATCACGCTATGGCTCTTAGGAACAGGCCAAGCGGGTGAAGACGCGGGCGGGTCACTAGTTTTTTTTAAATTTTGCGCTTTAGTTTGGGGATAAACGAGCATCTGAGTATCCAAAAATTTTTTTTCTGCGTTATTGATCTAGTGCTTCCAAGCGCGACGGCTACACTAGAGGTCCTGGGTTCGATCCTCAGGTCAAAACAGTGTTATTGGGTTTGTCTATGAAAGTCTCAGTAGTAACTCGGAGTCTGGATTTGTCCCGGTTAATGGCAATAGGCTCGCGCCCTATTAAATGGGACCTAAACATACCGGCGAACTGTGGGTGTAATCTTCGCCTAACCCTGTGGGGAATACAGGCGTGATGGTATGTTATTTACTTTTTTTTTTCATACAAAACTCGACACACTGGGCATAACTTAAAACAGCACTCACCTCTCAAAGATTGCGCCAAATTATCTTCTAATATACTGTTAATAACTCTCTCAGCATTGAACCCGTAGTGTTGCAAACATTTCAGAATGAATCCATCCCCTAAATGTGGGAGAATATCCTTTACTTCGCTGATCAACGATTCTTCTCTCACATTGTCCGGTATTTCTCCATCGGTGGGCGTGGGAGTGGGGTCTACATGGCCGTTAGTGAGGTGTTCGGTGGAGGGCACGCTTAGTTCTGGGATTGGCTCGTCGAGATTAGAATATATAGCTTGAAGGATGAAATCAGTCTTTACAGTGTCACTGAAGTGTGTTCAGGATATATTTTAATTTAGCGACCCGTGCGCAGTATTTTTAATCTTTACGAAATTTTAAATTACGAACATTACAAAAAAACAGCCAAATCGGTTGAGCCGTTCTCAAGTGATGATCTCAGACACAGCAATTTTTTTTTCTTAAAAAGCTTGCTGATTATTTGGTTCACACATTACTAGTATTATTGTTAACCCCTCGTACTAAGCTAAATGCTTGTGTTACGAGTGGGTTCACGTCGGTAGCATAATGGGTGGGTTAAGAACCGGCAACCACAATGATCGCCAGACCGACGCCCTAGCCAAATAAAAATAATGTAAGCCTTACAATTTATTGTATTCTATTTTAATCGGGTTGCCATCCTCTGTAACCAGATGCAGCTCAATATCAATATTTTACACAAAGCGACTGCCATCAGCATCCCTTTCAGCCTGGTATGTCCTACTGTGTTTATTTATTTAATACTAGCTTTTGCCAGCGACTTCGTCCGCGTGAAATAGTTACTTTGTTCCCTAGTTCTTCGCCCGCGGTTTTACCTGCGTTGCCCCGTTCCTAAGGGTTGTAGCGTGATGTTTTATAGCTTGAGACCTTTCTCATGAATCACTCATTTTCCCAAAATTTCCCTTCACTGCTCTGCTCCTATTGATCGTAGCGTGATGAAAAGTATACTATAACCTGCCCAGGAGTATGAAGAACAATTGTACCAAGTTTCGTTGAAATCCGTCGAGTGGTTTTTGTTTCTATAACGAACATACAGACAGACAATAATTTTACTGATGCATTTTTGGCGTCAGTATCGATCACTAATCACCCGCTGATAGTTATTTTGGAAATATATTTCATGTACAGAATTGACCTCTCTACAGATTTATTATAAGTATAGATTTATTTGACAATAAATACAGGTACATTAAAGGTGTTATAAATGCATCATGACCCACTATGTTTTGCTGTTACGAGCGTACATATATTTTTATGAAGCTAAGAACATTACTAATTTTCAAAAGCACAATCTAACAATATAATGTCAATTTATAATTTAAATTGAAAGAAATCATGAATGCTATAAAAACATTTTTCAGCAAGCCACCGCGTCAACTCTTTTTTAAATTTATGCCTTGTAGGACAAAGGCCTCCCTATCCTTCCACACTATACGATTTAAGGCTATTTCTCAAGACGATGCGGAAGGCCTACACAGATGTGGCGGGACGAAACGTAGCTTCAAAAACAAAATCAAAATCGTTTAGAAAATAAGGAAGTTAGGAGCTTTTTAATTTTATGCTAGACAGAGACCATACTATAGCACGTTTTGACGTCAAACCATACATGCGCCATACAAATTCTATACTAACATTCATTTTGCGGGAAAGGGACACCACATGCCCACTCAATCCCCACCAAAAACTTTAAAAGCTTATATATCAGAACTTTATGACTCGATTTAAATTATTGTTTCAGTCAACGTATTATTTTTAATAAAAAATTTCAGTTGGACCTTCATCTTCTATACTTATAATAAATCTGTAGAGAGGTCAATTCTGTACATGAAATATATTTCCAAAATAACTATCAGCGGGTGATTAGTGATCGATACTGACGCCAAAAATGCAATCAGTAAAATTTTTGTCTGTCTGTCTGTCTGTCTGTCTGTATGTTCGTTATAGAAACAAAAACCACTCGACGGATTTCAACGAAACTTGGTACAATTGTTCTTCATACTCCTGGGCAGGTTATAGTATACTTTTCATCACGCTACGATCAATAGGAGCAGAGCAGTGAGGGGGAAATGTTGGGAAAATGAGTGATTCATGAACAAGGTGAAAATGTTCAATTTATAAAACATCACGCTACAACCCTTAGGAACGGGGCAACGCAGGTAAAACCGCGGGCGACGAACTAGGGAACAAAGTAACTATTCCACGCGGACGAAGTCGCTGGCAAAAGCTAGTTTTTAATAAATCAAAAACCAGTAAACTACCCTATTAAGGCAGTTTGTGAGTAATGGTCTCCATAAGCTTTATACTATATTTAAGGAGGTTGTTTGTTAAAAGGATACATGTCAGGGTAGGCTTGCCGCAGCATCTCCAGGTCATCATGGACTGGGTAGCAGGCGTGGTAGTCCTTGATGAGCAGCCGCTCCGAGAGCCCGTCCATCATCACAGCCAGATAATCTTCTACATGGTTCGCTATACTACCTCTGAAATTATAACAGACATTCTTTAGCATCCATAGTTAAGAATAAAACATACAAACATAAATAAAACATACATACAGAGGTATACTAAAGTAAATAGTTACACACACACAATTCGCTGGTATCATCTTAAGCATCCTAATTTTTTTTCTGTTTTCGGTTTAGTAATAGTGATTTCAACGTAAAATGTCAAAGACCGACTTAATTTTAAGTTAAGATATTAAAGTCAAACGCGAATTGCATTTTAAATATTATTGTCAAATTAACACAATATATTGTAAAAACATTAATTTGAAAATTTCAGAAAAAAACTAAATTCATAAATATTGTAGATTTGTGGTCGTGTGCGTGCGCTGTCGAACTTATGTAGTAATATGTGCTACCTAGGTTACTGAACTGAATAGTGTAGTGGTCACTATGTCCACGCGTTCTGTAATTTAGACGCGGAATGGAATAAAAACACGTGATTCTTAGATCGAAAACATTATCGATTCTGAACAGCCTCTGTAAATTTGGCCGGTCATTGCCCTGTATATTGAGTTTATTCGAAGCCCCTTCCCCTTTTCGAGCCTCACGTGATTAATAGAATATCCCATAGTAAATATCTATACTCACTCGCCACTCAATATGGTACTCTTGTAAGCCGCCAGAATTTCTCTAAATATATCTATGAGCTCCGCCCTCGCCGTGTCTATATAGCCCTCTATCTCTGTATACGTCACACTGGTCTGGTTCCCCGTCTCCTCTAGTTTCTCATACAACAACGGGATACCGTATTCATAAAGCTGGACTATACTGAAACAAAACTGAATAGGTAAGAGAGGCTATGTTGACAATTGGGTAGTTAACTGGTATTTGATTTATTAAAAACTAGCTTCTGCCCGCGGTTTCACCCGCGTTGCCCCATTCCTAAGAGTCATAGCGTAATGTTAAATAGCTTATAACCTTCCCCTTGAATCACTCTATCTATTAAAAAAAAACGCTTCAATATCCGTTACGTAGTTTTAAAGATTTAAACATACATAGGGACAAACAGACAGCGACAACGACTTTGTTTTATACTATGTAGTGACTAGCTTCTGCCCGCGACTTTGTCTGCGTGGACTTCAGAATTGGGTCCGACCTGGATAAAGAGTAGCCTATGTGTTATTCCAGAATATAATCTATCTCTGTGCCAAATTTCATCCAGATCCGTTCAGCCGTTCTGGCGTGAAAGAGTAACAAACATTCATACATCCATCCATACTCACAAACTTTCACGTTTATAATATTAGTAAGGATAATATAATCAAATAAAATTCGTATTCTGAAAAAATAATTTAAATCGGCTAATTAAGTTCCAAAATCTTTTAAACATTTGAAGTTTTTGGTGGGGATTGAGAAGGGATTCTATGTCTCTTTCTCACAAAACATGTGTTAGTATAGAATTTGTATGACGCAGTGAGTTGTGACGTCAGTTCTCTATAGTACGTTCTCTGTCTAGCATAAAATTTTACAGCCATAGCTGCAGTGGTAGCCTAGTGATATGACCATAGGATTGCAAAGTCAAAAATCTCAAGTTCGAATGTGCCTATTAATAGTTAATTATCACGCGCTAAACGGTGAAGTAAAACATCCTGACAAAACCTGCATGTCTGGGAGATTTTCTCTACAACGTGTGAAGTTTGCCAACCCGTATTCGGCTAACGTGTTGGACTATAGCCTAATCCCTCTCATTCTGGGAGGAGACCCGTGCCCAGCAGTGGGACAATGTATGAGTTGATTATGTTTTTATGACGCCGTAAAAAATAATTAGGCAAGTAGCTAATTATAATGTAAGTGGACTCTTATTATACTATGTATATAACTAACGTTATTTAATTTGAGCGCGATTTCTTAGTTTTTCGACAATTTATGTTGCTAGCTATCTAACTAGTCTGAAAACTTCAGCCACCGAATATAAGAATCGATCGATAATTTCTGGGAATTCGATCGATAAATTAGTTTTCTCCTTTTGTTAATGCAAAGCAACAAACTTAATTAATCAAACCCGGACATCAGATGATCTAGCTGGCAAATATAATACTGGTTCAAGTCTAAGGTCCATCCATCTGTGAGTAGTCAGTGAGTGAGTCCTGGCTTATTCATTTACTCACTGACTGACTGACTGACTGACAAGACAACCGCCTCCTCCAACGCAATCCTAGCAATGATTGCTGACAGGCTGAACTGCCCCTACATGCTGCACTGCTGCAATAGGCATATGCAGGCAAGGCCGTTTAGCAGGCGTTATTAATCTTTGTATACATCTTAAATTTTCTGTGTATTTTATTTATTATTGAGTGTGAAATATTTGTAACATGGGCCTAGTCGTCCGAAATCTATACTTATAATAAATCTGTAGAGAGGTCAATTCTGTACATGAAATATATTTCCAAAATAACTATCAGCGGGTGATTAGTGATCGATACTGACGCCAAAAATGCAATCATAAATAAATAAAACGAAATCAAATTAAACCACTGCTTGTAGAGACATAAAATTCTGAGGGAGTATTGGTGGTGGTGTATTTGGGTGGCTGTGGAGGTCCATCAAGACAGATACGTGTACAGATATGGTGAACAAAAAATGTTTTTTTGAAATTCAACCTCTAAGGAGGTTACATGGGTGAACATTAGTTTTTTATTGGTTTGATCAATTTTGTTTTTTTGTGAATACATGATCATGATCAACTGTAGTTAGTTCTTAGCTTAGTTTGAACCAGACATTATTTAAGATGCTACAGGTATAACATAATATATATATATAATCCACTCACCTAATAACAAAATTGGTTTTCCTAAATATTGTAACACTTTTGGGGTAGACTTCTATAAATATCCTCATGGTCATGCTGGTGTCCAGGAGGTGTATCACTAGGTCTCGCAGCATGTCGAAGGTAAGTCTATCTGGATTTTTTGTGGTGGACGGACGTCGGATCTCACTGAAACCTTTGAAGGTTTCTGGAAGGTTTGGGGGCTCCTCACTGTCGTAGTCTTTGTTTACTTGCAGGATTATGTATTTGAAGGCCTGAAAAAAATAGAATCAATTTTATTTGATTGTTGATAAGTGGACTGGATTAAGAGTCCGGCGGAACGATTTTCTCTTACAAACGTAATACCGAAATAAATCGTAATCCAGACAATATTCTATCAAATTATGTTATCATTCGGATTTAGATACTTGTGATCTAGGTTCCTACGATCCTATTTCGTCCAAAATACTTCACTGGAAATAATTGTAAGCGAATGCAATTTTTGATAACTTTACCAAGTTTCGAACGATTTTCCAGTCTTTTAATTTCAGTGAAGTAGTAGCAGACGAAATAGGATCGTAGGAATCTAGATTAACAGTATCTAAATCCGAATGATAACATAATTCGATAGAATATTGTCTGGATTACGATTTATTTCGGTATTACGTTTTTGTGGGCAATTCACGCTCCGCCGGACCCTTAATAGTAAACATCTGACTTGAGTCTTAGTTGCTAAGAATCTTGTACACACTAAATCGTCAAATTGAGTATCAAGGTATCTACTTCTACTGCATATTATGCCTACTAGTACTTATGGTTTAGTAATTTGTTTTGTATATTATTTGTTAGTTAGCAGGTATTAATGCAGCATGCAGCATGTTTGCAAAATGTATGGACAAATGCAGAACAACAATAGTTGTAAGAAACTGTATCACCCTAGTCAACATGATATACAAATGAATATAGATTCTGTGCAGCTCAGCCATTAAGATCAATCTGTGTTCTTAGTTTCCTTTAAAAATGGATACTATTTACCATAGAGAGAACTGTTTTTTTAAATATATGCATACACCCGCGCCTTTATCCTCCGCCTTATCACAGGGATAGGCAGAAACTATAGACCGCCACTTGCTATCTTTCTGTGTTTTATACTATGGACAGTTCTATGCACGTAAGTCCATATATGTATGTGAGAGGCTGGGTGCCAAAGGTAGATATCTCTAGATATAGATATCTATAATAGATATTATATATAGATATAAAGGTAGATAATAGAGACTCCATATTTGGAAGTACAAAATACCTCCTACCTCTTTAACAAATGCCACAGCAGCCACAGCATCGCCTTGATACCGCGGCTGCAGCCCAAAAACACAGTCTAACACTCTCCCCACATGTCTGCCATTATCCACCCCATACGTCAGACACAGATCCCATATAATGGGTATAGTGAATATGAACTTATTGTATATCAAGTCTGCCATGAACTCTTTGCTCATCCATTGTGTCTGAAACATAAGAGAACCATATAAACATACACTTTTTTTTTTAAACTTAGTAGTAATGTGGGTCAGATATTTACTGTATTCTTGTTAACCCTTCGTGCTAAGCTAAATGCTTATGTTACGAGTGAGTTCACATCGGTAGTGTAATGGGTGAGTTTTGAACTAGCCATGGCTAACGCCACGTAAGTCTCACTGACACTTATTTCCTATTGGGGTAAGCCTAAACTACAAATCCTTGTATATTTCATTGCTTCGTCATGTGGGCCGCCAGGACGGTTGATGCCCACTCTATAAACTTATTTGCACACCCTAGTAAAATCGACAGTGATGCAGAATGACTTATGATTTTGACTGTTTGTTTAGCCAAATAGATGGAAAAAGTGCTTTGTCTACTTTCATTTTTTTTAAACACGCGCCATTTGAGACCGCCCATTGTGTTGCGAGGTACTTACAATAATATCATCACAGGTAACACAAGTACGTAGTTGTAATAGAAAAGTTTACAAAAAAGTTCAAACTGACTGGCTGGCATCATAATATGGCAAATCTAAATTACAAATAAAATATAAAAGTTAATACATTACCTTACTTTCTTTATTAGTAACAAGCCTACTGAACACTATAAGGACAGCCCTCCGTATTTCTTCATACAGACTCTGAACATCTCTGCTCTCGTGTGGGGGGATGTATGGGGGGGTAGCCTCCTGTAGGAACGATACCAGGGTGTCCATGCACTGTGGGTGATACAGAATTGTGCTCCAAAACCTGAGGTAAAAAGGAAAAAAAAACTTGTTATTTGGAAGGGGAGAAACGGAGGGTCTGCCCCGGGCGGCAGTTTTGGGAGCGCCAAAATAATGTCAGTTAATAATATCAGTATCAGTGCGTGCGTGCGTGCGTATGTATGTTGAATAGATATAAGATAGGAGTGTATGTATGTGTGTAGTGCCTGCCTATGAATGTCTTAGTGCAAGAATAAATTTAAAAAATGTGTATAACTAACTATAAGTACGTTGGCGTAGCGGCTGAGCGATCGGCTTCGGCACCCACGATACAGGAGAATATCCTAGTGTGGGGCAATGTTTTAAAAAAAAAGAAAATGAGATGGAATGGGGGATATAATAAATATATTTGTATGTAATCAGGAAATAGTGATCAATCATTCAGTATTCAAGTAGTCCAACTCCAGCAACCAGTTAGTAATTTTTTTTTTAATACACACCTGGACATGCGTATTATATTCAGTTCCCTGTTAATTTTGTTTTTTTTTTTTTCATATTTCAGTGTTGCTCCCATAGTAACAGTTGTTCCTACTATCCTAATTTTGCTGCAGTATAACAACCATTTAAATATATATTAGTGTTAGTGTTATATATATATTATGTAATTATAATATAGTGTTATATACATTAGTAACCAAAATTTACCTGTAATGTTCTAAACTAAGCAGCCACTTGACATCTTCCAAGTAACCTTCCATCCTGTTTTTCCATGTGTCCACAGCCCCCAGCACTATAGTACTCCCTGATGGAGGCCGCTCATATATTGTCAACTCACGCTTCTCCACCCAATATGGGTCCTGAAACAATAGGCATATAGCTCATTACTGGAAACAATGTATAATAAACCTGTTTTCAAAAGATACAGTACTGGCTTTTACACCTAAAGGTTTCTTAGGATGAAATCTATCTCCTTGCCAAATTTTAGAAATCTGCTCAGCAATTTGGCATGGAAACATAACATACAAACAGACAGAGTTACTTTTCCATTTTAATATTAATTAATATAAAAACAATCTAGACATTTTCATGAAATTGAGAATTACATTTATCAGCATTGATTCACATGTTTTAGCTATTATTTCTTAAAATCACAGATTTCCTCCTAAGACATAAAAAAACAGTATATTAGGATCTCTACCTCATCCATTACTTTAATTGGGTACCAACTGCAACAGTTCAAATACATGTTATTACTTATTATGATATTTGATCATTCCAAGGTCACATGAATTAATCAGTGTCTATTTAAAACTTGGGAATGTCCCTTTATTACAACAGCGTAATGGGTATCTACATACCAAAAGCATCGCCTCAATCCTATTTAAAACTTTAAAACAGGGAGTTCCCCTATTAAGCAAATAGGTACTATTTCACAATACTGTTTAATAATTGAACATGTACTCACCAAGGCTTTAATTTTCTGCACAACACCTGCATTCGTCACCGACAACGTCAACTTATCCACCGGCAAATTCTCAGGGTTCTGCAAAAACATTTTAATTTATAAATAAATAATACACTTCACTTCTCGCGTAAGTTTGGCTTGAAATAAGAGTTACTTACGGAAAATTCAAAGCATTTGTTTGACATATCTCCCCTGTAAATGTATTGCGAAATAAAATTGGATTTTCAGTATTTTCAGCCAATATTGTTAACTAAAGTTTACGATCAATGAAATTAAATAATGCGGTTCTATCGGAAATTGAAATCGTGGACGAGTTCACTTTTTGACTTTCGGTTTTGAAGTTTTCGACAGCTGACATTAACAGATTGAGTATCGTTTAGAAATGGTTCAATTTTTTCATTTATTTCCTGTTTTCTCTTTTTTTTAAACTCCACGTGCGCGATAAGTTGTGACTTTTTTTTTAAAGAAAACGTTGCCCCACTCTAAGATTTTCTCCTGTATCGTGGGTGCGTTTACAAACACAAATTCTCACATACACAAAACGCCCAGACCCGGAACAACTACCTGTAGATCATACAAATATTTGCTCCGTGTGGGGATCGAACCCACAACACGTGGCGCAGAAGCCGATCGCTCAGCCGCTATGCTACACGTGTCGTCAACTTGAGCGACTAAGCGCAGTGACGTCACAGACGCGTGCTTGATGCTTGTACAAGGCACAAAAAATATCACAATCACAACGAACCTCAGCCCGTGATTTTGTCTGCGCTATTATTTTAATTCTGCCTTTATTGTACACGGGAACAGCGCAGCTTTATATTAATCCTTAAGTAGGTACCTACTTAGACATAGAGGTCATGGGTTCCATCTATAGATGGGTTTCTGCCCAGGCATTTTGGGCGAAAAAAATAAATGCCCTGGCATAAACCCATCTACATATATAGATGGGATTCCACCCAGGCATTTCGGGCGAAAAAAATAAATGCCCTGGCATAAACCCATCTCTAGTTCCATCCCCAAGTCGAGCAGTGTTATTGGGTTTTTTATGAAATTCTTAGTAGCAGACCGGAGTCTGGATTTGGGCCCGGTTAATGGCAATAGGCTCGCCCCCTATTACATGGGACCTAAAGATATCGGCGAACTATGGGTGTATATTAATAGGTACCTACTGCTCTGCCTAACCGTGTGAGTTAGGTACTTAATAAAATTATTAAGTAGGTATGTACCTACTTATCTTGCTATGAAAAACAATTTTGACACACACATCAATTAGAAAAATAATGTCTGCCCATCATGGATTAAAAAAATACTTTTTTTTTTAATAAAGTACCGTGAGCAACCTTAAATTTCACACCCATATAAGTATATTTATTAAAAAAAATAATGTGTACATGTGTAATCAGCACATTGAGAAACCTCGAAATTGACACCCATATTAGGTACTAATATTATCAGTGCCCTTATCAATTTAGAAAAATAATGTCCGCCATCTTGGATTTTAAAATTAATACCTATCTATATTGAAATCAGCACAAATAACCTTAAAATCGACACCCATATCAATTTGGAATTAATACATTACGAGAATAAAATAAGCGTAAGTAGGTATTGGTAGTCATAAAATAAAAAGTATTAAATACAAACACAGGTCCGCCCGACCAGTATGTACTTACTTACCTACTCGGGTAAACTGAGCATCCGTAGGTACAAATACCTACGCAGCGCACCCTGTAGTAGGCATGTAAGCGCGCGACCATCAGCAAGTTACGAGTACGAATTACGATGAACTTTATGAGTAAGTTCGAATAAGATTATGTACCTAGGTACTGAAATAGACGAACTGTCGTATCGTGTATGTATTGTATACGTAGGTACCTACGTCCTGCCAGTTCGAATGCGCACTAGCGCCATCTATTGGTTACACGCATCTAGTAAACTTGAGGCGCTAATAGATGGCGCATGCAGCAAGTGCGTTGCAAACGACATCTATCGCCGACAAAAGAAAAAATCCTGGCCCGAAGAATCCCGCCCGTTACGAAGGTCCCGTTTCTTTGTATGGGATGAGGCATCTGTATTAGTATTATATTATCTGTGACTCAGCTAAGCTCATCCACATAGACATATCCATATCCGTAGGCCCTGTGTTATGGTGGGGTTTCCCGTAATATTAATGCCTGTCTCTGGTCCAGAACTCGAAATTCCCCGAAATGAATTCCTGGGTACAGCCTCGGACGTACCTACGTACCTATATTGCACTAAACTAATATAGAACGGGGCGCTTGCTTGCTACGATTCTCGCATGCCTATTTAGGTATTATTTCAGACATCTTATCACTTAAGCAAGAATAAAGCTTCCAATACATACCTAATTCCTTATTGCTGCTAGCTGATAATAAAAGTACTTACGAAATTATGATATTTAGATTTTTACACCTTCCACAGCCAGTCAGTTTACCTTATTCAGGAAATTATGAAGTACTAATTAACGTGTCGCTTATTAAATAAGCGACACGTTAATTAAAATTTAATGACCGAGTCCGCGGCTACAAAAAAGAATAAATCGATTTCCTACTCTATAAACCACTGGCAAAATGTGTTTGGAAACAATAATTATCTCTGCTTTACCATATATTATAAGTTTTGCAGTTAGTGATTGTTCTGAGGTTTGGTTTTTAGTTTATGCAGGCCCTTTTGGCCAAGGGCCAAAATCCAAAATCTCGATGTCATAGTACATAGGTCCACAGGTATGTGTCAACTGTCTGTCAATGTCAAACTGCTCATATTAGCGTCGCGTAATTTTGAATTTGTACGTGTAGTACAACACAACAAAAATAAATAAATGAGTTTTCAGAGAAATTATATTCCAGCCATGAAAAAATCTGCTCCCGATTCAAAAGTTCAGAAAACGTTGCTTAGAAATTATGAACTAAAAGTGAAGCCGTCACGAAAGCAAGTTATTCACGATGTCGCTTGTTCTTCAAACTCTACTTCTCAAAAATCATCAAGTTCTTCGCAGAAAGAGAATGAATTAAGTCAACCGACATTGTGTTCGAGTGGAGCAATAGCTAATTATTTATCTGACTTAAAGAAATTACCTGCACCGCTTCTTTCTTCAGAGGATTTGAATGTAGATAAGGGACAACTAAGTTCTAAAGTAAGTTGTGATAAGGACTTGACCTTTTATCGATGTTTGACAGTAAACATTGTTCTGTTGGATAAGCCCTTATCATGTAAATGCTGGAGTTGCTTGTCATCGTTTCACTCCTTTCGAAAAATAACGATAGAATATTATATTGCCTTAGCTTGAAGCCAAGTTCCAATTATGAGCTTCATAACTCTCAGTATCATTTTTCAAAACTCCTGTATAGTGTTACTTGTATACAAAGCTATAGTTTGGTTTTAATATGTTCGAAAGTCAAAACCAAAAGTAATAAGGACATAAAGAAGTTAAATTTTAATTGTTTAAAGATGCTTAACTTGAATATCAATATTCAAACATTATGGACCACTTACACTAAATTATTTTTGATATTTTACAGATGACACAAAAGCTGAACTTTCATTTCAACGATAGGATGTATAAAAACCTTATTGAATTAAATGCAAGTGTGGAAAGTCTTAGAAGTAAAAAGGATAGAAGACCATCAAGTGTTTCATCTATGAAGAAAGATGTAGAACCAAATATTGAGGACTTTTATGAAGATGAGAAGGAAATAGACTCTCCACCAAACATTCCAATTTTGAAACCAAAATTTAAACCTGTTAAAAAAGTTGAAAACGGCAGACTACACAAATTAGTTGCAACCTTTGAGAATTTATGACAAATAATTTATTTTCTATTTGTTCTCTATATGTAGTTTACTCTGTCTGTTTTTTTATAATTATAACAATTTTATTTTATTAGAATTATGCATTTAATTTAATTGATACTAATTTTAATGTTAGAATCCAATATTAAATAACATACATACATACCATCACACCTGTATTCCCCGAAGGGTTAGGCAGAGGCGTACTAATGTACACCCACGGTTCACCGGTATGTTTAGGTCCCATGTAGTAGGGGGCGAGCCTATTGCCATTAACCAGGCACAAATCCAGACTCCGAGCTGCTACTGAGAATTTCATAGAAAAACCCAATAACACTGCTCGACCTGGGGATCGAACCCAGGACCTCTAGCGTAGCAGTCGCGCTTGGGACCACTAGACTAATGAGGCAGAATCCAATATTATTTTATTGAATTACTAGCTAACCCGGCAGACTTCGTACTTTCATATTTATTCACCTTTTAAACCTCTGGACTTCCACAAATAATTCAAGACCAAAATTATCGAGTTTTAGCGAGACTAGGGAACAGCAATTAATTTTTATTTAAATAGATTACTAATGATAAGACAAAACAAGATGTTGCCAAGATTATGATAAATTGCCTTATATTACCCACATGGATTTGACGCTTGACAACACGTCCGTCAGTGTGTTGTGTACTAAAGATATAAAAGCAAGAGAAATGAATTTGTTAAAAAAGTACCTACCTACTTAGTACCTAATCCTATATAATCATTATTAAGGTGACCACATTTACCACACCCTTCTTGGGAAAGCCCCTAAAAATATAATCACTTTAGTTGCTTTAGATATAGGGATTTTCCCTAGAATAAACTCGGAATATTTAATTAAATTGATGACTGTTTCACAATAATTATGTTTATAACAATGGCAATACATAGCTACTAGTAAACTATAAAGAGGTTTCGTTCGACTTTAACTATGACAATTATTCTTGGTCTGTGAAGCTTTCGAACGCAAACGCGCACCGGCTCGCTCGCTCTGAAAGAAAGAGATGTTGATACATCCATCTCTTCTTTCACCCGCATTTTGCCAATAATTTCGTTTCATTCAGAATCAGTCATCTTCCGACGTCAAATCGAAACGGTTGTGCGCTAAGTTCTCAGTGAGATTAAATTCAATAAAATACTTTTGCTCCTTTAAAAAATCTACAAATTACAAGAAGTGGCCATGGCTGAAACAGAAATAATATCGAATAGTGAAAATCATGACCAATTTTTCGAAGGAGTTGAAAAACTTATCGAAATTTGGTTTACACCGGCGAAAAATGCGGATCTGAGAAAAATCACTCGGTGAGTATTATTTTGGCATGTTCATTTCATACAATGCAATAGGCTGGTAAACTGGAATCACATCATTACGTAATTTAAGTGTTTATTAGGTTACCGGCAGAATGCTATATTTCCATAACCTTAACATTTGAAAAACTTGAAACAAAAAAGATATCAAAAAGTGCTGCTTACTTTGCTAGATTCGTGAATTTTTGCCATTTAGTCAATTAGATAGTGTCTTGATTTTTGTTTACTGTGTAAGTTTGTAGTTTGTTGTTATGGAAAGTTCTGGAATCAGCTGTTTCAATATTTGTTAGTGCTATTGGACGCTAGCGGAATTGTGCGGCTGTCGTGGTTGGTTTGTGGATCCTAGAGATGGGCCACGTTAGGCGCGCGTGATTTGAAATCATTGTTGATGCCAGGCAGTTTTTTCTTACCTGCCTTTTAGAAAAAATTACAAACGCTGTGTTTCATGTATGTAAACTGTAATTTTCTTAAACTAACGAAAATTACTATTCTGTAGTTTACTTTCAGATTTCATTCACAAAACTTATTAATTATATGTAAATAACAGATGAGAACCTGAATAATTAAAATGATTAAAGTAGGTAGAATAATATAACAAATAGGGTCAGAAAGGATTGCTTTTCAATAATTATAATAAAAAGTTTTTCCCCCTGTGGGATGGGTAAGAATACAATTCCTCACTGCTATTCAGATAGGCATCCCATAAGAGGCGTGAAAATATCTGACTTGCTCGGTGGTAGGACCTCGTGGGGTCAGACTGTCTGGACCACCCTTACGTCGAAGTCTGTCGTAAAGCACTTCGGTGTGCATTTCGACTTTTGCGCGTAAGAGCTAGTTCCCCTCTGTTGCAGCGGCTCTGGCAGTCCGCAGTCCATAGGCGCTCTTAAGGGTTGGCAACGCATCAGCAACTCCTATGGTGTTGCAGGTGTACATGGGCGACGATGACTACTTACCACCAGGTGGCTCGTCAGCTAGTATACCAACTCAGTTCCATAAAAAAAATGAAATACCCACAATGCATAAAGTTTTTATTCTATCCTATTTTGTCCCACTGCAGTGCTATCGCCTCCTTTACTTCTAATTAATTCCTATATTGCAATGGATCATTTTGTTTACAGTCAACAATGGGAGAATGTTCTGAAGATAGTGCGTTGCGAGATCATCTCTTTCACCCAGAGCGAGCAAGTCGACGCCTATGTACTGAGGTAAGTCACAATATTTTTATTTTACATTAGCTTCTGCCCGCGACTTTGTCTGCGTGGTCTTCAGAATTGGGTCTGACCTGGATAGAAAGTAGCCTATGTATTATTCCAGACTATAATTTATCTCTGTGCCAAATTTTATTCAGATCTGCTCAGCTGTTTTGGCGTGAACAAGTAACAAACATTACAGGATTACCATTAATAAACTTTATGAGAAATTGAAACTACCTACAATATAATGAAAATGTAACATTACAAAAGAAAAAGCTATAAAATGCAATAAAATACTTTATAGCTACTTTATTTTTGAAATTGCTAGGTAAATTGTGATTTATTGCATAAAATATACATAGCTATACCATGGTAATATGTATGTCTTTACCGTGGCTATACATATAAAGTTAATACCTACTTATAACTGTGTGATGAAATATTAAGTGCATTTGCATACATAATGAAAAGCTTTGTCTTACTGAACACAGGTATGGATAGCAAAAAAAGTGTTTTGAGTTTTTACAATATAAACAAAATAATAAATAGCATCTGAAGGACAGAAACATGCCGAAAGTATCTGATTTTGTCAGTAAAATTCTTGACATATTGAACCTTTTTGAAAAATGGGTTGTTATGAATTTTCGTGTCCCTTTGTTTGCGGCATCGAAACTCCTAAACCGATCAATCGGATTTCCTATTAGGAAAGCTTTTCAGTTGTTTCAAAGACAAGCTTGGTGTTGTAGTAACAATAGCAATAAGTACAAGGAATTAAAAAAACTATTCATGGTTTTTCATAATAAAAAAAATCAGAAAGTCCCTGTCATTGTATTAATATGATACAATGACAAACCTGTTAAATTGACATTTAACCTCAGGGTTAACAAAATAATTCTTAGTTGTCCCAAGTAGTTTGTACTTCTGCAAAAGTATATAGGTACCTACTAGTAAAACCGATAACACAAGTTTCCACGTCTCTAGCTCGTGCTAAACACAACAAGCAAACATAGTTTCTGTTATGGAAAATATAAAATTACTCACACATCGGGTCGGGTCACTGTCACCGTTACCTTATCGCCATCAATCATAATTATGTAACAATTATCGTGTTACGTAGGTACGTTAATTAACGAATGAGGATAGAACCGACAGTTTTATTTTATTTTATACGAAACAAGCAGACGGCCCCCTTATGGTAAGCGGTTACCGTAGCCTATGGGCGCTTGCAACACCAGGGGTATCACTCGCGCGTTGCCAACCCTGTAAATTAAGAAGAAATAGTTGGGCTGGCAGCATAAGAGACATGCTGCCATGCATGACAACGGCGGTAACGTTTCCTCGCGGAGCTCTGGCGACCTTGCTCACCGGAACACAACATAGCACGAAGCTATGTTATTTGGCTACGATTTTCTGCAAGGTGGAGGTACTTCCCCAGTCGGGCAGCTCCAATCGTGAGTGGAATAATTCGATTCCACTGTCTACTGTTATTTCCGTAAAAAGTTTGTCCGTAAAAACTACCATTTTGGTTTGTCGTCCACTGCAGTCTCATTAAAGGGTCTATTTGCTGCGGTCCTTAGAAAATTTAGGCCCGTTTTCTCACCGGTGCGGCGGGTGGATGTGATGATAGCAAAATTCCTATAGGTAGGTAGTACCTACCTATAGGAACGTTTGGATCGCGTTTTGAACATTTCGCCTTCTTCTAAAGGGGTAAAAAAAGGCATTGCTGTATTACTACCTACATAGATACTTAAGCATTACGTGGATGCTGATACGCGTACTAGAATAAAAAATTCAAAGACAACACCCTGAGAGATTGTGAGATAGAGATTACTTGTGGCGAATAATACACACACACCCTTACGCCAAGACTAATAGAATAGTATCTATGATGAATATAAAGTATCCCAATCGCAGTTACTGCCTATTTCCTTCGAAAAATGGGCCCGTCTATTCCACTAACATATGTATGCAGTCCAAAACTCACGAAACCTTCATTTTTTTTAGTTTCGCCATACATAGGTAGTCTTGTCAGACGAGAATAGCTTGGCAATAAACACTGTCACCGTTGCGATGCCGCGTTTTTTTTCCTTAACCATGGTTGACCTTGAGCACACCGGTTTATTCTGCAAGCAGTGGATAACTTTACGTAGGTAGGTACTTACTATAGATAGATTTCATAACAAATGTATTCGCCCGTCTTTGACTTTAGTAAAAAGAATATAAGAGCGTCAAAATTCAGCACTATTTATAGCCAGCGGATTTTTGTGTACTTTTCTGTCTACGTAATAGAATCGACCAAGAATCAATCGAGTGTTTTTGCCTAAATTGATTCTGGTGAACTGTAAAATGTACATGGCTTAATTCGTGCATTGATTTTAGCATAATGTGCGCCTAACATGCTGATATCTATTAATATTTGAATATAACGCTATTAAATCTGTAAAACTAGTTTTATTTAAATAATTTTCGGCTCTAAATTCTGTTCTGTGGAGCTAAATGTGTATTGAATTAAGCATAGATTCGCATTAATTATGTAGTAATCTATCTCGTTTGACCACTTCTATGTTTAAGATTGCTTTGTTGTGGAATGACTCATAGGAACATCTATCTGTATCAGCTGCCAATACACGTCGTAAAGACCAATTAGAATACGTTGAATGTGTCTATAATATGTTTATTTACTATATGAATGCATTATAACATAGTTTGCGGTGTTACACGTGGCTTCGAATGTTGTTAACGATTATGTTGATTTTGATATCGGTCGGTGTTTCGTGCTCTCCTTCAGAAAGGCGATAAACTTGAATTAATACAAGCACTCCACGAAAAATTAAAATTACTTACTTGCTTAAATACTTCAATTTTTATATATACGGTAGGTGTATTAAGCCAGTGTGATATATTCCATGATAGATTTCAAGATTTATGAAAGACTATTGCTAACTTTCGCCCGCCACTTCGTTCGTGTGGATGTTATCACAGTTAATTATAGCCTGTGTTACTCTGGGAAAATGTAGCTATCTGCCAGGGAAAGAATTTTAAGAACATCAACATATACAAGTACATGAAGAAGTATAGATGATACATACATAACAGGGTCCAAGCTTATCAGTAGCATAGAAAGTATCTAACACTACGTGTCCAAGAACACTGCTTTTACATAAATAATCACACGCAAATTCAATACGCTCTATGCGCAGAATGCGCGTTAGTCAATTCTAATTTATGCATTTATTTTTTATACTTGATACATACGTCTATGCATTATTTTTTGTGAGGTTATTTGAAGCCCGTCGTTTTTTTTTCAAGGTATTTAGCATTTGGGCCTCCAAAAAGGATGAACAAATTCCAATTCGATTTCTTTTAAGTAATTGAAAGTTAAAATAACTATTTTGATGTAGAAATTTATTGAACCTTGGAGAAGGTTTTAGACTATATTTTGTCTATGACAAAAGTCCTCGAGGATTCGAATGAAACCGCGGAAAACAGTTATTATTATTAGTCAATATAACACGTCATGAGAGATCATGTGTTTATTGTTCTTATCAACACATTTATGAGTCATGCAAATATGTTAGCATAAAATTTTTGGATAATCGATTTATCGGTATTATTTAGTCATGAAATTGGATACGGTAGTTTTGATTCATCAAACACTACAGTTTGAAATTTTGACCTAATTTCCTGGTTATGTGATAACCTACATGGTTCACCATCTGCGCTAGGATTTAATGATAATATTCATTTAATTGTGAAATTAATTGTCTTGTCTGTTTTACGTTTTCACGCCTAAACTCTGAAGCAATTTCGTTTAATTTTGTCATAGTGATAGATTGGAACTTGGGGAAAGACATAGGCTACTTATTCTCTGAAAAAATTCTTTGCGATGCAAGTGAAACCGCAATCAACAGCTACTTTTGTGTCCGCTGTGCTTGTGCTTGTCATTGGACTATTTGACGGTTATATCAGTTCTATTGTCTGGTACCTAACATAGGATAGGTACTGTCAACCAACTCCATATCTAGCCATTTTGAAAATAAAATCCCGTGCACACGGTGGTGTTGGCTTTTAGGAATTAAATAATATAAATATGACGCACTAAAATCCATAAAAAGTAGTTTTATTTCAATTTTTTTCTGTTTATACGATTAAAGATACGATTTCGACTTCATAAAAAGAGTGATGCTATTGGTTGATGAGCGTAGGTAAGCACTAGTATAGGAGCTAAGGTTGCAAGCAAATATAGCCCTTACGGTGGCTAGATATGGCGTTGGCCGATAGTATACTCTGCATAAAATAAATGATTTAATCATCATAAGTAGGTACTAGGTACTGTATGATATTAAACGTTTGCGTTGATAGCTCTAAAAGGACTAGTTCACAAAGAATCAGACAGAAAATCGGACATGGAACGCAAGAACCGACCCAACAGTCTGTCAGTATCTGATCAAACATTCGGTAAAAAATCTGTCTTATATTCTTGGCACCTACCTTTTTTGCCGACTGTACGTGCTACAGCGGAGTCTCTACGTTCTAACCATTGAGGTTGAATTGAAATTACACCCAGCGGTACCTTGTGAGCTTGTGAGTCAAAGGACGCAAATATAACACTTAAAAGTCACTTTCAACCCCCAAACTGCGCGGTAACGTAACGTCGTCTGACTCATCGTTGGGGGAAAAATGAACGAAGGGAATATAAAAAGGAGTAAGTGTAAAAAAAGGTCGGTAGTTGTATGTCAGTTCAATAGTAACCAAAAATAATTCAATATGAATGAAGTTATTATAAATAAGAGATAAGACTATAAATAGCCGCTGCAATAGTTGTGTATTCAAGATGACATTCGTGTTTCATTGCTAAATATTGTATGTTTTTTCTTTTATTAATTATAAATTAAGGTATTTTACACGAGTACTTATATGACAACAATAAACACCAATTCTGTATTTTCTATAAGTAAAAGACCCGTTTCGCACACTGAAACATAATCTTCCTTAATTTCTTTCGTTTTCCCTTATCGAGAATTCTAAGGATGTCTTTCAATTTATTTATTTAAATAATTATCTGAACATTTTAATTTAACATTACTTAATTTATATATAAACAGCGTAGAAATCTTAACATTATATTAAAAAAGAAATCATTAATAACTTCTTCAATAACTAATTTCAGGATCCTAAGCTTTAAAATCACGCCGTTTATGATTTTGTTTAATATCCTGTATTTTTTTTTGTAACTGTATTGTCTACGTGGATTGATACCATACTGACGAAATGTGGCATGTGCCTATCATACTTTAAGTGTTATAGTAACCCTACGTCACCCAGTGCCACTGCCGGGACAGGTTATCGTTGCGCTTTTAGCAGGGTTATCGTGCAGACAATTCGAGTGATAATGATTTTATTTAATTGGAATTAAAACTTGAAGATAATAAACTATAAAAAAATAGTGACGTGTTACTAGTTTTTCGATGAATTAATCTTTCGTCTTTGTCTTGACTTTGATTACATTTCGAAGCTTCTAGTGCACTGACACTTCATAAGAAGCATGTGCATTACCTATAATTAAATTATATGAATAATACATTTTCTTCATAATATATCTATTGCCTCTATGAATGGCAACTGCATGTTTTCAATTGCCAAAGATTAAGTTCAATCAAAATAGTGGATGAACAAAGTCGCGAGACGTCACTGAGTTTTTCTTATATATTTTCTAAAATACATCACGCGATATTCCAAGACGTGATCCAACTGGGTGTACACAAAATTATAAGAAAAAAAGTTCGGTACTATTGGATCATTGAAATAAATAATTATGTACTTATGCTCTTTTGCTCAAGGCTGTTGCAGCTGATTGATTTGTGCACTTGTTGTCGCTTCCATTAAGATTGTGCTCATTGAAATCTATTGAACCGTCAAGTGCCCATTATGATGCTCTCGATTTGACGGACACTTGACATATCAATTGATAGACACGTTAATATTACTTGACGCCATTTCAAACTATCAACTTTGTAATCATGGTTAGAGGTCATTATACTGTTTTACATAGATGGTGACGTTATTACTTTGCATACCTACTTAATACACCTACTTGGGGATCTTGAGAGGTGAGACCAAATAACCGGTGCACTTCCTATTACCATTGCACAGAGTAACCTGATAATACTACCTAGGAAATTCGTCTCTAAAGTGTGTGGATGAAAGTTCACTTTTAACTTTTTTGTGCAATTAAAAACACTCGTATTGAACTAATATGGATTTATGCAAAAATTAATGCCCCTTTTGACATCGGCCTAACATTTAATAATAAAGCAACAACACTAAACATCCCACAAAATGACACCTCCACTAGTATTTCGGTGGAGTTACGTCGGTCCACGTAGTGATGTGATGCGGCGTGCGTGCGGGTGACGCGCCTAGGCGTAACGCCAACTATCTGAGAGGGAAAGCAACACCTTGTGTATGTGTCGCGTTGTCTACATGTGACAACGTGAAGTGCCGCTGTGAATTACGTTCCGGGGTTTTAGATTTAGTAGATCGTCTTGTAATAATGTATGTCTGTGTTTGGAACGTGCCAATGTCGTAGCACAGGGGCCTTATGGGTGCGGTCATAATTCTCAAACCACTTTTATGTATTGTGTTGAGTTACCGTGTTTTGGGGCCTTGCTGTACCGAAATTCTCTAAACTAATTACTAATGCCCATTTAAAAATATGTAAGTACGGTCAACAGCACATGGTATCTAAAACTATCAAATTCTTCAATGGATTTTCAATTTACTCTCCAAATAATAGAGTTTATTATCCATTGGGGAAATTTGACAGATTGTGGTAACTTCAGGGCCGGATTAAGAGTTGCAAGCCCTGGGGCAACAAAGGAATGGAGGTCCCCTGGTCCCTAAATATTTTCCGAATAAAATGATATTTTTTTTCTGAGGTGTTGATGATTTCGCTGAAATCATAGTAAATCACTTTCAATACTCAGGAGAGATAGCTTTGAGAAACGGTTTCGTCGTTTGTATTGTGACGAGCCCCTCTTTTGTGGATGCCCAGGGGCTGTAGCCCCGGATGCCGCCCTCCCGTTATTCTGGCACTGGGTACCTTGATGTGCTGTCGACTGTACCTGGTTATGTTACCTTAATGTCAAAAAAGTGAAACGGCAGTAGAGAACTTACTTTAGCGGTTGCTTTGTTGGTAAAAGGGTTACAAGAAAAGATTTTGAACTGGCGATCAAGCGCGTATCATGAATAAAAATCAAATTTAAAGCTCTAACTCCGACTAAAAGATCAATGGTTCTCCATCTGTCAATAAAATTTCCTTGCAGAAACATATATTTTTTAAATTCAAAACCAAATGCGTCTTACAACTCTTAGATAAACAAACAATAACGTATGTCAAGCAGACAGGCTATAAATTAATTATATTATGCATTAGGCCGCCTCTGGCCTCCAATTAACCAATTCCACATCCAACACTTGATCTCACGTCTACAGACTTCCAATTAACTATTGTTTAGACCAATCAAATAGGCTATTCACTATTGTGATGTTGTACGTGGCCTGCGTCATCAGTATCCTTGTATTTATGTTATGGAATAAGCACAAGGGACAAAAAAGGGTTTCTTGAGAGCTCAATTTTATTTATTTTAAACTACCTCTTCCACTCGCATCCCTAAAGACAAATGGTAACCTATGTCCTTCGCCAAAGTATCTATCTCTATCTCTATGGCAAAATTCATCCAAATCAATTAAGCAGTTAGGTGTGAAAAAGTAACAAACAAAGTTTACCTCTTTTTAAAATTAAAAAGCATTAATAGATGTGTTGCAAGCGTGAAAACTAATTAAAGATGTTCTCAAAAAATACAGAAATCAACTTAGATGAAACCAGTGGATTTTCAGTTTAAGTTTTTTTTTATTTCATACAATCCTTGTCTTGACAATTACGAACACGACAATAAACACAGCCAAATCAGACGAGCCTTTGACGTGTCACGTGCCCTTACATACTCGTACATGGGGCAATTAATTTTTTAATTGTATAGATAAGCCTATAAAGAAAAACTATTAGTGATTGAGGTTACCGGAGACCCAATTCCCTTTTAAAAGGCGGGCAACGCACTTGTGACTCCTCTGGTGTTGCGGGTGTCCATGGGCGGCGGTAATCGCTTTCCATCAGGCGATCCGTCTCTTCGTTTGTCCCCCTATACCATAAAAAAAGGATGTTGATGAAACAGTTGGTTGTTTCAACCAAAATGTACTTTGCAAACAAAGAAACCATATCAGTACGTCACTACTATATTTTTATACAGTGTAGCTACAATAGTATAGCGTACTATGCTTGATAGTAAACAATACTAATTGTTAATCGTTCCCACTTAACACGTGTGTGTATATTTAGATTAACTAGCGTGCTGTATGACACATGTGGTCACTCCATGATGCTTTAAAAAAAAAGAATTATTTTTTGTTTTTTGAAAAGAGGATTCCGTTTAGCTGTCGCAAGTTGTGGGTATTTTTCAGTCTTGTAATATTAAATGACCTCAATGTTTAGGCTTAAAAAAAGGTTAAAAAAGGAGGTTAAAAAAGGTTTTCTGCATAATATAATATTAAGTGCATATCATTAAATGTTTTACATTCCTACAATTTCAGTGTCAAAAAGAAATAGGTAAGTACATTATAAAAATTATACGTATCTATAAAATTGATTACAGGTAAGTAATTCCCTAATTTTTAGGAAATTATTAACTAAATTATAAATAAAGTAACCGAATGTAATAAATAATGTCGCGGCACGAAAAAATAAGTGTTGCCTACTCACGCAACTCTGTAATCTTTGATATTTTTTTAAACGTTGCTCTACCATCTACATTAAGCGTTTTTTTTTCTTCTGTCGTAGTCATTGGTCGTAGGTGAGTTTACGCACACAAACTCGGTAACATACATAATCAAATATTATTCGATCAATGCCCGGTGTTAACAGCTGTAATTTCATTACAGCCGTACAGGCAATCTAAAATCTAAACTAGGGAACCTCGTTATTTTCGTGTAAGCGTCGGGAAAGTAGTTTGACGTAAAATATCAGGAGTCACATTATGTTTGGCGTCATACTGACGCGGACGAGTAAACCGATTTGCGAAATTACCTAATTAACTATAATGTCAAAGACTTGTTTGTTAGTTATCAATTTCTTCGTAAACATGCCACTCAGTAAGCTCATATAGGTACTCATAATAATTATGATATTCGCAAGTCAGTGGTGGATCCACGATTTTGTTTTGGAATAGGTACTTACTGAGAAAGTTTTTTTTTTCGTGGGAGAGCCATGCTTCGGCACGAACGGGCCGGCTAGACCGGAGTGATACCACGGCCTCACAGAAAACCGGCGTTAAACAACGTTTACGTTGTGTTTCGCCGAGTGAGTGAGGTTACCGGAGGCCCCATTCCCTTTTAAAAGGTCGGCAACGCACGAGTGACTACTCTGGTGTTGCGGGTGTCCATGGGCGGCGGTAATCGCTTACCATCAGGCGATCGGTCTGCTCGTTTGCCCTCCTATCCCATAAAAAAAGTACTTTTTACGATTTGTCAGGACAAATCATTATATTAAACTTGATATTAACTACTAATAAATACAACCCTCTTCCGAAAAGCATCTGGGTCCACCCAACCCAGATGCTTTTCGGAAGAGGGTTGTGTTGTGCCCCTTAAGTAAAATAACTTTTAACCAAAAGTTAAACCGCATTCAAAAATATAAAAATAATCTTAAGTGCACAACAGTTTTGGAAGTCGATGCCTTCGATTTGGTTTGAACTTTTGTTTTCGACACCAAAATCATCAAAATCGGTTCAACCAGTCGAAAGTTCTGATGTAACAAACATTAAAAAAAAACAGTCAAATTCAGAACCTCCTCCTTTTTTAAGTCGGTTGAAAATGAGAATCAGTTGTACAATAAGTTGTAAACCAGACAAAGCATGTTTTGTAAGCCTTTATTTTTGTTTCATAATTAGCAATGCAATGCATATTCGTAAGGGGCAACGTATAAAAACCACTGAAACTGTAGCAGATTTTGGGTCGCCACACATTTGACGGAAGATGCGCTGCGCATAGACGATCGCGTAACGCCAGAACGGACAAGTTATTATACAAGACAGGCAGACAAGACATATTGCGTCGACCGTACTGACTACGCTAGCGATACGCTCGTCACATCTTCCGTCAGATGTGCGCCTACCATTAAAAGCTTTCCTGTTTATTTCTCCAGCATGAAAACATTTATGTTAGACTGCGCCCGTTGGAGCGCCCATCGACGAAAACTCGCTAGCTTGTGTACAAACAGCCGGAAAGTTCCATGGTGTATGTAAACACTGCATTTGATGGGATAATCCTCGGCTACTGACGAAATATTTTACCAAACGTTGGATGTTTTGCCTTTGAACGTGTTGAATGAATTATTTCATTACTACTCATTTTACGTAAGCGACCTAGCTCTCAATTCGGGCTTATTACATATACAACTTCATAATAACTATTTTCCGGAAATTTTAGGATTCCTCACTCCTGAGAATATAATAATATCGAATGTGTTGCTTATCACGTCGTGTTATTGATCGATAGTGTGAGTGCATTTACATGTTATCAGTCATGTTATTATCCATTGCCCTGTTGCCAGGCAATATATCCAACTACGTAGATTATAAATAAACATCAATGGACACGATAAAAGTCCTTAAAAAGAAACGACGCACCATAGAAGTAATATTACATTTCTATCTTTGGTAGGACAGGATCAGTGAATGTGCGATCGCCAGTCTCATGGGCTCTACTATATGGCAAGGGGAGACAAGTGCGGTTCTTAGTCTGTATGAGATTGCTAAATCCCACCACCTCCCCTGGCAGCGGAGGGGCTATGAGGGTTTTACGTACTAAATTCTGGATGTTACATTGATAATAAATCTTAAGCCGTACACGTAAACGTCTTCGTCCATAATAATACATGATGATGATTGCATACATGTGTTATTTTATAACATTACTGTGGCGCTTCACTACATAGTATAAAACAAAGTCGCTGTCGCTGTCTGTCCGTCCCTATTTATGCTTAAATCTTTAAAACTACGCAACGGATTTTGGAGCGGTTTTTTTAATAGATAGAGTGATTCAAGAGGAAGGTTTTAAACTATATAACATTACGCTACGACTCTTAGGAATGGGGCAACGTGGGTGAAACGGGTCGCTAGTTTTATATATTTCTTTGATCAATGCATGAATTAGTTGGTCCAAATCTTTTTTCTTGTTTTTTTTCTTAACGGTAGTGTGCTCGTTCCGAATTGAATAGTTATACAGCTGGCATCCTATCAGAATATTTTTAGTATGGGTTCGTTAACCAAAACACAACCAACCGTAGGATAATTTGATCGTAAAATTGACATTCCTCTTAGAAATATCGCTACAAGTTAATAGTCTGTATTCTAAAATATCGCAGTCTTGGATGAAATGTTTTTCAATATTGTAGAAAAAACGGCTTCCTTCTACATAATATTAGCGGATGAAAGCAAAATGGTATCAGCACTATCAGCGTTTGTACACAAAGTACTTACCTAATTACAATGTCTTATTGTTGCCGCAATTTAATGGAGTTGTTGTAGGCTCGACATTTTAAATGGAGCCACTAAAACCCGCTAAAATAGTAGACGCGAGAGAACAACGCGACTGTAACTGTTGATTGGTAGAAAATGCCTTTATTTTGTTACGTCTGTAACACCATAGGAGTTGCCGAACTTGAAGAATCCTCACCGACTGCAGACTGCCAGAGCTGCAGCAGCCAAGAGAGCTCTCACGTTTAAAAAAGTCGAAATACACACAAAGGTGCTTTACAACAGAGTCCGACGTAATGGTAGCCGCCAGCCAGTCAGACCTCAAGAAGTCGTAACAAGCAATTCAGCTAGCTTCCCGATACTGACATACAGCATCATCTGGTTTGATTGAAGCCGACCCCAACATAGCTGGGAAAAGGCTTGGATGATGCTGACAGAATTTGACATTTGTGGTAAAAAAATATCTGTCTTGTTCATCCTCATCCTTATAGTGAAAGGAGTTATAAAAAGATAAAAGGTAATTGGACCTTATTTAAACTTATAAATAAGGATCAATTTTGTTTAAGGTTTTGTAAACCTCGTCAATGCATTTACAGTTCTTTCCATTACTGTTATGCAAAGAATGATGCATAGCCATAAACGCCTGTGTGACTATAACGGAACCAAATATAAAGTTTTATGCTAGCTATGAGTTAATCTGGGTCACGCTTACAACGCATTTCAGTATGAAAACACACCGCCCAGACTTTGATTCTGTATTCCAAGATTCTACACGTGTCTCGCTCATAAACATAAGACATTCGACATCACGATTGTATCCTGGAAGGGTTAGGCACTGGTTACATTTCGCCGAAATGTTTTTATTTCCCATATAATAATTGGCGATCCTAAGGCCACTAAAGGGGCACCAATCCAAACTCAGATCTGATATTGAGATTTTCATTGCCAGCAATCCTCAATATTAGTAGCTGTTGTTATGTGATTGTGTAATTCATGTTATAACTTTGAGTGTGCTCCACTAAAAAAGATCTTGTTAAAGCTTATTGCGTTGGATCTCCGAAGCTTCCAGAAACTTTCCAAGAGAACTAGTGAAATTTATTAGTTCGCATCACCAATGTTTGGACCAACATCTTGGCACACGTCCTTGCGAATGCCCCTAACCCATCGATTTGTTTACTTCGCCCGGTAAAAACGGAACATCGGATCGGGTAGGCGTTGTGTCAGTTATTTTAAGACGCTGTCTAGTTGGAGTCAGTTTCTAGCTGTTTTTCTTAGTTAATGTAGTTACTTTTGGGATTTTGTTATTGTCTTGATGATGTCAATTTAATGATTGTTTTTTTTTTAATTTTAAAATAGCCCTAAACAGGTTCTCCCATGCGAATACTTCTGTTATCCAAAACTGAAAGGCAATTGCTGACACCTTATTAATTCAGTCCTTAAAACTAGAACAAAGGCTTTGTTATCGACTTGATATGTGTCACTGCCCTAAAGCAGTACCCTCCACTTACCAACAACTCCCCTGTGAGGGTGGTGGTGTGTCGAGGGGTTGGGCGAGGGTAAGGTCAAGGTAGTCTCCAGCGCGCATGCGCACTGCACTTGAAGATGCTGATGCAGCTACTGTATGAGCTTGCATCGCAACTTTTTGTATAATGCCTATTCATCGAAATTGCATGCTGAAGTACCCCTTGGAGGAAAGTCTACTCTCGAGATTTGTTTGGTCATGGTATTTCAATTTGTCTCTTCTGATCGCCTATTTTTCTTAATGTTGTGTTTGTTTTTTTTTTGAGTCCACAAACCATGATTTGCTTTTTTTGTCGTTTGTTTCTAGAACCTCTTAATAAGTCTTCGCAAATTCGGGCCTACAGAAGACAAATAATCGCAATATAACACGGATGATATCACTCACGGCTTCAATGGCTAAATAGGAAATAAAAAACTGTATGTACAGTTGATAAAAAGTGTCTTGATTGATTACTGAGTGGAATTGCTAACAATGTAAGTCTTGGGTTCCGGTAGGGGCCAGTTTCAACTGATCTTCAAGGTCGGACTGTTACTGTCAAATGAGTTATGTTTAGTTATGTAATCTATGTTCTTGACTCTAAAATTGTTGGCCAGTCTTAATCAAGACACAAAAAGTATTGTTATTTTTGGTTCGTTTGAAGTTTCGTTGGTCATATTATGTTTGTAACTTCTTTCGCCTCAATGCTTCTTAGATATAACAAGAAAAATTCTGTTAGTTGCTCTTGCATTTTGTTTATCGATACTTTCGATCGATATTTATTTCGATTGCAGACAAAATTTATGAGGTTTTATGTAAGAGATAATCTCCGGAACTAATAATCTGATTATGTTTTATGGTGATTACATTCATGCAAACGCAGTCGCGGGTGGAACCTTGTTGGGAATAGTATCATTACAATGAAATCACGGCACTTCTGTTGTGTTCAAATAATTGTAAACAATGACTTCAGCCTCCGTTGCAACATTTGCAACTGCTACAGCCGATTCTGTATAAATATTTGATTACCGTGTGACCACTGTCGGCTTACCTCGCATCTCAATGCCAGTCTCGTGATTTTTTTTTATTTCAAGGCACCATAGACATGGAATTTCTATACTTACAAAGAAATGTGTGTTATCGTGATCAGATCTATGGAATAGCTTTTGATTGCTTAATCGTGTTCAAATTTTTGTTTGACATCTGCAAGAAAGCCACCTGAAGGTATAGCTGCGTAATAGTCTGTTCTAAACTCTTCTAGACGACACTGAGCTTCATTCTCTCTCAATAAATTCTATGATACGTTCATGTAGTATGCAATGTCAGAGAACGACACTGCAAACTTCGGTTTATATTTATTCTTTTGGTTTTTTTCTCCAGTAACACCTGGAATATCAATATCCATTGCGGAATAATATTATGTTCTTTATCTGTTCTTTTCCGTTGTTAGAAATTCACAGTAATAATATAGTTATTGTAACTAATATAAGTTTGCCTAACTAATATTATCGACTATGATCAAAATAAATATTTAGTTTATGGGCGATTGCCAATTTCTGGTAACTCCGTCGGTGTGTCGTGTCAAAGCTCTATAATCTTTGGAATAATTAATTTGGAGAATTATAATTAAATCTGTCTTACATAAATTTTGAAATGAAATTAAACAAGCGAAAACAGCGCATATGAAAACTGGCTTTGCAGTCACAAATCGGATTGCCGTTGTGGTGAGAACGGTATTTATCTCTTTGGAAGAGGCTGTGACATGATGAGATGAGATATAACGATTGAGTCTGTTTATTTTTCAGTTAACATGAGTTTCCAAATAAATAAAAATAAATTGCTGTTCGTTGGTAAGTACATCACTTGAGAACGGCTGGACAGATTTAGTTATTACTATTTTATTTTTTTAAAGTTCGTAATAATACGAATTAGGTTTTATGAAAAAAAAAGGTTCAAATTCGGGAACAACTGAATGTGCTTTTTCTACGGGGTTTTTGTAGGGTTAATTAAAAATCTTGTTTTAATATTACTACACACCCTACGCACTCAATTTTCAAGATGAATTTCTGGAATGAATTTCTGGAATGAATCAACTTTTAAAACATTGGATACTGTCCTTGCAATGGACTTTCGTATTAAAATGGACACGTGTTTCTCTCCGTCTATTTTGACAACCATTGCTATTTATAATTTTAACAAATCATTCGATCCATAAGCACGTTTGAATTTCACGTGCAATAGCTGCTAATTTAATATTGTTTGCAAGGAAGGAAATAATAAAAAAAAACTAAATTGTTCGCCAAATTCAGCGGTCTTAGTGAAAGTACAAAACATAATAACCAACTTCTCAATTAATGTATTTACTTCTTATGAATATCGTCATAAACCGGCGACAGTCTAATGCAGAGCATTATAGATCGGAATATAATAAAGTCCAAAATATAAGGAAAATTCTTAACGACCTATTTTCGACAGAACTCACCCCTATTCTTAACTGCGCAGTATTTTTATAACATAAAGCAACTTTCTTTATTTCCACCTGGGTGCATATCATTAAGTCGCGACATTTCATTTTTAAATATTAATGAGAACAAGACATTACTCTAGCAATATTTTCATCTCGTACAGGTCCTTTAATTCAATCTATTCTCAACCTGCTGGTTTTAGAAGCTATTACATAGATCATTACGCTAATGCTTTTTTGACAGGTACGTTCAAAAGACTAGCACCTAATTCTTCCGTCTTTACAGGATCATTGGTAACTTGACCTAATTTTTACGCTGCTCTTCATACACACCAACTGTGCAAAAGGTCTCCCTTTCATTTTAGGAATGACATCTTATTGTCTTTTTCTTAATCCAGAATTAATCGAAATTGACCTACTTTTGCAGTTTTCATTTGATGAAACAACCCTTACACTTCAGGTAAGTGCGCAGTACTCTCATTTGAAGGTTCTAGAAATCGCGGTGCATATAATTGATGTAGTGGTGTTCCCGCCGGTCCAGGTATCGATCGGGGCCTGCGCGCTCCCTGCAAGCAACAGGCGGTGACGCAGTTACAATACCACCATGTGTTAGTGTTTATTTATGTATAAGTACTAACTTCGGATCTGTACATCTTGACTAATGGACGTTTTTAGATTCCTAGAACTTGGATTCTTTTCTGTTGCTACTGTTATTGATGGATCTAATCAAAGGCCTCTTTCAAGTCGATGTGCCTTGAAAAATATGTTTGCTATCTTAGACGATCTAGAGACATCCATGAATTTTGGTTGCTCCTAATAAATATAATATCTAGAGTCTAGTTCAACGTATATCTACATTCGTTGAGAGAATGATTTAGAAGTCAATTTGTCGAGTTCAATAACACACAATAATTGTCTTCTGGCGAACTTTTGACCTACTTGTGATATAAGACTTATCATTCAAATACTGCGCCAATCTTGACGTTTGGTCAAAGATTCATTAATAATCACGATGTAACAGGATGTTTAGTTTTGTTAACGAAACCGAATTTAAAATATTATTTAAAATTTATAATTAAAAGACCATTCTGGCTGTGTAAAGAAACTTAATTAAACATTAAAAAAACGATTGAGGCGTGTAGTTTAAGATTATAAAGATTATTAATAAGCAGGTATTTGTATACAAATTGGTCACATTTCAGCAAAACCGGCCAAGTTTTGGCAAGGTCACGCAAGTAGTGACTAATGCAACATCGGGCGAGAGCAACGCGACTATTTTATGATCGTTTTACGAGTTTCTAATGATATGCTTCGAAGTAAATGAAGTTATATAACATTGTATCATTGTTCTCAACAAAGTTATAACACAAATAAATTAATAAATGTCATAATCGAGACTTTGCTGAGAATATCTATCATGTTAACTTATTTAATTTTCATATTTTTTAACTGTGATGGAGCAATATTTTAGGAATGCGTGATGCATGGAATGCGGAACTTAATGCTATTTTTTTTTCAATAATCGATTGTGTGTTTGAATAGTGACTTCAATACCCACTACAAAGCCTGTAGAACGAAAACTTGTAGAAAGAAAAGTTCTTTTCCCCGAGTGACGGACGGGTTAGAATACAATTCCTCACTATCGTAAGAGGCGAGAAAATATCTTACTTTCTCGGTGCTAAGATCTTTGGGGGTTTGGCTGGCTGGCGTCGGAGTCTATCATGATTGGTGTCTATTTAGACAATTGCGCATGGGAGCCAGTCCCTCCTCTCGGTTCATTTTAAGTCTCGACAACGTATCTGCGAATGCGATATTACAGGTGTCCATGGGCGTCGAGGACTAATTTACCATTTGGTAGTTCGTTTGACATAAACATTAAAACTATTGTACTGAGTAAGCCCAGGAGCCCATCAGTCCATATTGTAAACGCGCCTACCAACAGAACTACTATATCCAGTATGTTTGCTGTAGTCGAAGATAACAGTCGACGTTTTTGGGTCAGTTATATTCTGCTGATATGCTCCTGAGAGCCTGTTATTACTTAGACTTCAGTTATTACTACCTTGTATCAGTTCTGTCACATTGTTAGAAAAGCTTGCAGAAATAAATGGTCTTACAGAGCATTATATAATATCCAGACTCCGATAATCTCTTAGGCAAATGCCTAAGAGTCGAGACTCGAGAGAGAAAGCGAGTCGATCTCCTACAAACTTGTATCTTAATCATCAGTTTATTTCAGGAATACTGAACAATCCGTCAAGTTTTCAAAAGTTATGAAATGATTCATAGATAAATAAGTACTTAGCGAACGTTCGAGACACAGTGACGTTACCTCCTTATCCTATCTCTGATGGTGATGACATACTGATTAGATAGAGCCGCTTAAAAATAAATCACTGGAGGAATCTCGGGCAATATAAACAAACCACGCTGTATATTGAACGATCTCTAACATCTCTTACCGTGTAGTGGTTGTACAATTCAGGAGGTGAATTCTAGCTTCACATGGAGAATGTTAAGACTTCCTATATATTTGGGAAGGCATGTGCAGTTTTTAGTCAGTTTGAGACTACGCCGACATACCCTGGAGCCTCCCCCAGAAGATATTGAGAATTTACCGTACTTAGTCCCCTCTACAGGCCGAAAGCCCCCGGCTTCTGGGGGACCTATAAAAACGAATCATAAAATAATTCACATATTTTATGCTACTTTTTAGAAGTGCCTCAGTTATGCCATGCCCAAAGGGTCCTGGATGGCTAAACCCGGCCCTAACTGTACTTAAGAAAGAAAAATAATGTCCACAGGGAGTCATGGAACACATGGAATGGTAGAACAATAAGCATTATCGATCAATTTTTTCTTAAATTACCCTTTAAAAGTTAATAGGTACATAAAGTTTTTTTGTTACCTGCAATGTTAATGATAAGTTAACATCTTAAGTCAATGTGTGAAACACATGCAAGTGATTATATCTACCTCATACCTACTTACAGTCATGTCATTACCTAGAGGCTATAAACGAAATACGTCAGACCTCGATGACACGTTAGTGCAAATTTATCAGTATTACATAATATTAAGGTATGATTTATTATTTTCGTTACGTAATAGGAACAAGTAGACTGCCTCATTAGTCTAGTGGTCCCAAGTGAGACTGCTACACTAGAGGTCCTGGGTTCGATCCCCAGGTGGAGCAGTGTTATTGGGTTTTTCTATGAAATTCTCATTAGCAGCTCGGAGTCTGGATTTGTGCCCGGTTAATGGCTATAGGCTCGCCCCCTATAACATGGGACCTAAACATACCGGCGAACTGTGGGTTTACATTAAGTACACCTCTGCCTAACCCTTCGGGCAATACAGGCGTGTTGGTATGTTATGTTAAGAACAAGTTCAAGTCCATTTCTTGTTATTGCCAGTAACGAATTATACGGTTTGAGCGTCCATAAAAATATTATAATGGCGAAAGTAACCATGTTTGTCTGTCTCTCCATGACCAATTAATTATGATGAATTTTGGTATAGAGATAGATTACACCTTGAAGGAAAAAAATCTCAAAAAATCCTTTGGAATACATACAACTGAAACCGCGAGCAAATGCTAATTTTAATATAAAAAGTTTTTGTTCAAAGACAGTTGGGCTAAATTCACGCACAGTTATTTCGCCAATTTACTCATTTAATCATAAAAAAAAATATTAAAATATGTTTAAAAATCAACAAAGAAGTAGATTTTTATTGCATACATTCAAAACAAATGTTAAAAATTTAAAAACATTTGGACTCATTAGCTCGCATACAAAATAACGTCATCATTTTACATTCCTATTCACAACTTGTATAAGCAATGTTTGCTTACTCGAAAGTTATGTGGACCATTTATGGTACATAATACATATACTACGGCATCAGTGAAAAACTTGTCAATTTTGAAATCACCGACAGGAACAGGATTGGTCGTGGACGGGTCCAAATGACGGTAATTATAAGAAAGTTGGCTGCTTTTTTTACATTAAATACATGCACTTTTTAAGGAATTTAAAACTTATAATATGCTATGCTTTGAAATTAAAGCTCAATCGACAAATGTTGATACTTGATCCAAATCATAATTAAAGGACTTGATTTCGGAAGCGGGATTGAACTCCAAAGTACCTACGCCCATAAAGTTTATGCGATGAAATTAAAGCTCAACCGTCAAATATTGATACTTATTCCAAATCAGAATGGAAGGATTAGTCTGGATTTGATTTCAGAAGGGATTGAACACCGAGCTACCCCGTATCAGTGCAAGTGATTCCTTCGGTTGCATTTGCTAAATTGCCGCGAACAGATAAATAAAAAAAAACATGAATAAATTGCTGTTTTATGTTGACGACATTTGCCCATCGACCGGGCAACAATTGATGTTATAAAAAGAACTCCCCAACGCCATGGTCTATTTGTGCCGAGTTAACAAGATAAACGTCTGGTTAGCATAACACGTGCTAATGCAGCGCACTTTTCTTATTGAAAATGATTGATCAATCAAGTTGTCTCGGTAATCATCGGATAGGAGCGTTAAATCAATTGACTCGTGTCTTTGAATTTGTTTTCAACGGCTTGTATCGATGTTGTCCTTTGAAACGTTGATTTGACATGTCGATAAAATATATAGTTATGTCATTTCCACTGCTGTTATTCAACTTTTTCAACGATTTGACGATTTGTTGTGTCGAACTTGTCCTTTATAATACTCCAATGCTAAGTTAATGAATCAACACATACAACAGCGTATTTGTGCAGCTTAAGTCAACACAGAATATAATTGACTAACAATTGATCATAATATTTGGCTAATAAAAATACGCACTTCGAGTAGCTTGAGAACTGGATCTGACGGGCCCAGGTGTAGGACAAAATATGGCTATCGTGTCTATTAAAAATAAATCAAGAAGATTTTGGTCTGAGATTTAAAATTATTATTAAATTATTATAAAATTATTTTCATCCAAGTGGAATGCAATATTGCAGCGTACGCATCGATTCGTCTCTGTCCCGTTGTCATGGTGACGGGCGAAGTAGGTAGCTCGACATCACCGCCCACTCTATTACTTATTGACCGGCTACCTGTGTTCCACCTATGTACATTAAATATTAATAACGATCGCCTATACTAGCATAGCAAAACACATATCGGCTCTTAGTAATACAGACATATGTAGATTGTGTTTGTACAATATTTTTGGCACCCATCATGGGTAATATTCCGGCAAATGATTATACACCTATAAGAATACATAACGGAGCGCCGGTGTGTCAAATTGGTGTCCATTTTATAAGGAACTTTAAAAATAAAGACTGAATTGCTGAAGAGTAAAAAAAAAAGTAAAGTCATACGTGGGAGAGCCATGCTTCGGCACGTATGGGTCGACTCGACCGGAGCGATACCACGGCCTCACAGAAAACCGGCGTCAAACAACGCTTAGTTGTGTTTCGCCGAGTGAGTGAGGTTACCGGAGGCCTAATCCCATTTTAAAAGGTCGGCAACGCACTTGTGACTCCTATGGAGTTGCGGGTATCCATGGGCGGCGGTAATCGCTTACCATCAGGCGATCCGTCTACTTGTTTGCCCTCCTATTCCATAAAAAAAGAGTCTATAGTTATTTCTGAATATAATTAGACTGTCACTGGCAATTTCAGGTGAATTTTACGCCTAAAATTGCCATTGACAGTCAGCGATTTCGTTTACAGATTGAAAATCGATGAAGGTACGGCGGCCTGAGACGAAACAGTCTTGATGCTTGGTTCAATATTAAAGTACCTACTCAGAACTAAAAATAACTTGATCAATAATTACAAAGTGAACTCGATAAACTGTTTACCCGAGCACACGCCGGGAACGTGCTGGTACACTAATCGTGTTTACTATTATTACATAATGGTTATCGAGCTACTTTGCACTGACATTGATTATGCATATCCTGCTATATAAAATATCCAGTAGATCCATTATAAAAAGTCTTAAAAGATACATGGCGGTACATGACAACATGTCGATTCTTCTGTCTTCAGGGGACATAACCATATTTTATATTATAAAAATGACATTTTCCTTTGGCATAGATCTGGTTAGACAGGATTTAACGAAAAGAGCTTTCGGCTGTTTTAAAATAATTATTATCCTGCCCACCCTAGACAATTACCCTGCTGACTAGGTAATCTTAGAACACGATAGAGAAGTCCATTATTGTTGATCATCTTTGGGAATGGGCCTTCTCAAGTATTAAAGAAGATTAAGCATATTTAATGTGTTTTATATTTCATAGTTAATCTGTGAACAGCGTTGTGGGCTACAATATTGTTCTAATAATAGGTGTATTTCTTTTTCTATATTATATATTGTAGCTGTTTGTTGTTCCTTTTGAATAAAATAAAAGCTATATGACGCAGCAGCAGGAATGAATGTAAGCAGTAGCAAGCTACCTGCTACTGCTTACATTACATTGTTTATACCTCTACCACGGTATTCTTAAGAAAAATTACCCTCGCGATACATCACGGTATATAAGTATAGAGTAGAAAACCAGACCACTCTCAAATTCACGATTGCATAAGAGCTTTAGTCATGTTTGTTTCTGGAAGCCCTTGTCCTTCTGAATTCTTATTTGTTGTACAACTGTGACTCGTCTCGCTGCAACTTAGATAAGCGTTACTGAATTACATTGTATTATTTTATGCGCTCGTGGCTAACTGCTGAGAATGACGGACGCAATTGACTTTAGCACTTCAGGGTTTTGAGGGTGAAGAGAGTTCGTGGTCTCTTTATTAAGTCTTCGACCGAAACATCGTTTTGAGAAATGACTGCTGTACAATGATACGATAAAACGAAATCATTAAACGTTGCGTAGACTTTAACGTGTGAACATAATGTCTCCCAATGTAATTAATAAATAATCATGTAATACAAATAAAACGAGGTACGGTACTACGTGCTTTATCGCTAGTTTAATTACATTTCATTATTAATTAGTCCATATTCATTGAACTACTACCTTTGTTTCACTCGCATTTCAAAGCATATCAACAACACCGCCACCTGTGAGACCCAACTATAGCAAAAACCATCCAGATGACGCCATGAGTTGAAGTTAGGATGACAAGAAATTCACACACACAGGAATTTATCCATAAAGATAGATACAGTTTCAAATTATTTAAAAAGACTGTTCCAATGTACAAAATCCAGGATAAGCCAATAACAACATTGACTCTCATAATGTTGTTCCTTAATCCCTACACACGAAACGGGTGATCGAAAAAAAATATGAAACTATAATTTGACACATCATTGTTAGATACGGTATCAGTCCTGAGCATAAATTATCATAGGTCAATTATGATTATTGACCTGGGGTCAATATTATACTCCCCGTCTGTAGTACACGAGTACGTAGAAAAAACGACTTTATCGCATCACTTTATCTGTGTTTTGTGTTCATATGAGGAAACATATACCAATCTATAATGTTAATATTTAATAATATGTGAATTTCAGGTAGCAACAGAATATCAGAAGTCAATAAATTGATAAAGTATCAAAATGACCTGAACCTCTTACACTTAAATAAAAATATAACGTAAGAAATTATTTATAGGTATCTATAAAAATCATAAATCATATAGGAGCAATACTTGATTGTAATCGTGTTCTCGACAACGGCTCTAACGATTTTGATGAAGTTTACAGTGTGGGCATTTGCGCTTTCCGGGGACGAACATCGATCTAGCTAGGTTTACTTTCTGAGAACATTTTCATTTCCTTCATGTTTTAACATACAAAGAAACAAACTGACTTGCCCACAAAATGGATCAAGCTAGAGATTTTGCAAATCTAATTTTACAAATAAAATAAAAACTGCCTCATTAGTCTAGTGGTCCCAAGCGCGACTGCTACGCTAGATGTCCTGGGTTCGATCCCCAGGTCGAGCAAAGTATTATTGGGTTTTTCTATGAAATTCTCAGTAGCAGCTCGGAGTCTGGATTTGTGCCCGGTTAATGGCAATAGGCTCGCCCCCTATTACATGGGACCTAAACATACCGGCGAACTGTGGGTGTACATTAGTACGCCTCTGCCTAACCTTTCGGGGAATACAGGCGTGATGGTATGATGATGTTAAAAACTAGTCAACGTAATTTTTATTTTATTTCAATATTAATATAAATTTAACATGTAAACATTATTAATAATCTGTGTGTCATGTATTATCTACTTTAATAATACTTTCAATTATGTTATCGCAGCTATTGACACAAAAGTAGCGATCAACGTAAACTAACGCGCTTTTGTTTTTGTTTAGATTTAGGCTGATGTAATTATAGACAGAACTAACGTCATCCTATCTGAAAGTAAGTCAGGGTTGTCACTAGCGAAAAGTATGCTCTATTTTGAGGTATCCCGTAGTGGGTTTGTTACACGTAGATTATAGGCTAGCACCTTGTTGCTGAAGCGCAAGGGAAATTCGATTGTTCGTTGTTTGAATGTTTCCCTAATTGTTTTTATGGCCCTGATACAATTTGTAACATCAAGAACTCGCATGTAATATTTACTTACATTATTACTTATTCTGGTGTATTAAATTATAAAACTGCTAAACATTTCCAAAGATATATATTTAAATGGAAGAAAACTTCGGTCTCAGGCAGGGATCGAACCAGCGTCCTGTGTCCGTTTGAGGAAACATTTTTGTACATTACTAAGTTTATACAAGCTATTATTAAACCATAAGCGAACCATTTTCCGATTTACAAAAGTAGCAACCCTAAACCCAATTGAACTAGATTCACTGATATATTTTCGTGTTAAGTGTGAAGAGAATTAAGTGCTCTAAATTCTAAATAGACATAATTAAAATTGTGATATGAGACAACTAATAGTGTTGATGTCTTGTCCTGTCACGCTGAAACACATCCAAACAATCATCAACAATGTTGTAATAACATATCTTCACGCCTGTATTCCCCGAAGGGTTAAGTAGAGATGTACTAATGTACATCCACAGTTCGCTAGTTTGTTTAGGTCCCATGTTATATTGGCTATTGACATTAACCGGGCACAAATCCAAACTCCGAGCTGCTACTGAGAATTCCATAGAAAAACTGCTCGATATAGAAGTACTTTCCCCTAGCGTAGCAGTTGTGCTTAGGACTCCTAGGCTAATAATAAATTAGGCAGAAATGATTGATGAGATTGATTTGAGAGGCTGTGTGTTGATCCATCAGTCACACTAAACAGCTGATCGTAGAGACCTGAAACTTGGAGGGTGTGTTCATTGTATGACGTAAGCATTCGATAAGAAAGGATTTTCCGAAATTCTACCCTTCAGGGGGTGAAAGTTTGTATGAAAGTTTGTCATTTTTAGCGGGTGAAAATAGCGGGGTACAGCCAGTTATAAATATAGGCCTCTAGGAACGAGTAAATTTGACTAATTTCCTCTAGGCAAGGACTGAAATATTTCAGTTTCAAATCAGAGTTTTTACCCGTCTATTTCTGTTCTTGCAGTGAGAGCAGTATGTTCGTCTCCCGGCGCCGCTGGATCCTGAAGACGTGCGGCACCACCACTCCCCTGCGGTGCGTGCGCGCCGTGCTAGGGCTAGCGCGTGACGTGGCGGGCCACTCGCGCGTGCACAACGTGTTCTATTCGCGCAGGGAGTTCGCGCGCCCAGCGGCACAGCTACAGCCACACGACAATTTTGATTCAGAGGTGAGGTTGTCATTATATCGCGCAAAATACGCGCTTTGTCGTGGAGAATTTTTTTATGGGATAACGAGCAGACGGATCGCCTGATGGTAAACGATTACTGCCGCCCATGGCCACCCTCAACACCAGAGGAGTCACAAGTGCGTTTTCCGCCTTTTAAAAGGGGATTGGGCCTCCGGTAACGTCACTCACTCGGCGAAACACAACGTAAGCGTTGTTTAACGCCGGTTTTCTGGGAGGTATCACTCCGGTCGAGCCGGCCCATTTGTGCCGAAGCATGGCTCTCCCACGTTAAATAAAAAACACTCAATATCATACCGTTATACCAAGTTTGTCATTATTCAATATTTGACTTCTGCTTGACATGTAGCATATTATACAACCCGTTGCATCTGCTTCGCAATTTACTGTACGGATTGGATGTAAACTTATGATTCTCTATAACATATATTTGGTAAATAACGTCGGTAACTAGCACTGCTGTAAGGCCTATTTTTCAATAATTTTATTGTTGTTTAATTCAAAGCTATAAGAGTCCGTCGGACCGAATTTTCCATACAAACGTAATTCAAATACAATTTAATTAAACTGTGTTATTTTTCGTATTCAGATACCGTTTATCTAGGTTCCTACTCTACCATTTCGTCCAAAATACTTCACTGGAAATAAATGTAAGCGAATTTAATTCTTGATAAGTTTACCAAGTTTGGAACGAATTTCCGGCTGTTTTTTCCCAGTGAAGTAGTAGTACACGTATTGGTAAGGTAGGAAGAGGAACCTAGATTAACGGTATCCAAATCCGAATAATGAGACAACTTGATAAAATTGTTTTTGGATTACGATTTATTGTGGGCAATTCAAGCTCCGCCGGACCCTTAAGCGATTTTGAACTATCACCGACAATCCGTCGCGTTGGATTGCACAATTCGCTGTTTTACATAACCGCTAGCTGTTTTACAAAACAACTCCGATATGTAAAACAGCTAAGCGACATAATTTTGATAATCCGAGATAATCCAGAAGATAAAAGGCTCATCTGAATTTTCTATTTGGCAATTATCGAGATTAATGGTGATTGTTTGAAAGGGAAGCCAGTGGTTATTGATTATGGAACCACTGCTTCTGTGGAACTCATTTTGTTCTCCGACTCCTGAATTTGACGATTCAATTCATCCCGGATGAATTTGCCGTTCCGAATACCAGAACCTATTAATTCCATGCCAGTACTTATTTCAAACGAGCACCATGACGGCACACGATAAGCCTACTTTACAGCTATAACGTTGCCGCTCCAATGAAGCGCTGAACAGGTCAATTATACAGCGATATACTTAGCAATATGTTCATGGCATTGGACCTTCGATAGGGTTAATGCTCGCTTTAATATTTTACGCGACATTTACTCCCTCTTAGGTAATTAGGTTGAAAATTTATTGAACCAAATAAATGGTGCTTCAACAAATTCTAGAACAATTATGAGAAACTCATTAAAGCATGTCTTTATGAGAAAGGCACCCGAAATAATAAAATTAAGCCTGACCGGTTACGATTTTCACAGGGATCTTCAATTTCCCTGCGCAAAAATATATTTTCTGACTGATATTTGGATTCTGGTATCGAATCTGAATGATGATAATATCATCATTCATCATATTATGATAAAATTACTGCAAATTTCGTAATACTAATAACAAAGCTAATCAACTGATCGGCAAGATTAAGCTGCGCTCGCAGCGGTCTACGTGTGGATGGGTGACCATTCTTAATACATCGAGACCCCTCCATGCCTCGGAAAGCGCGTTAAGTTGTCGGTCCCGGTTGTCATACGAATATCTATGAAAATCCTTGAAAAATGAAGCTTCTGAATATCCCATTTAGAAGCTCAAAACGGCTGGCAATCCTTCCCGGTATCGGTATTGCCCAGAAATTGGGTTGCACAGGTTATGATGACACTCGCCGTACCGTAACCGTATTTGCATCTCCCATCATTTGGTTAGACTGGAAGCGGACCCCAACATAGTTGCGATAAAGCTGGGAGGACAATGAGGAGAATCTAATTTTTGTGAGGCACTATTGTACTAGCTTGTAAAATATTGTGAAATTCAACACTTATCAAGACGAACGGCGACACAGTGCGACAGTGCCGACAGTGAGTGAACCATTGATGCATTTCCTAGTAATGTTAACAGTGTTACTATAACGTGCCTTGTGCCTTTCGGAGTAAAACATCAACAACATTCAGATAAAACATCAGTATCAGTACTGTATTAATTAAGCATCTTTGTATTTTGTTTATATCATGACTAGCATTGCTACTTTTAAAACATTGTACCCTTTATTATGCGGTACGACTTGCCATACTAAGAAGTTCATGTCATAGAGAAGTGAACCTTCTAATAAGTCTACACAAATACATAGTATACCATACCATCACGCCTGTATTTCCCGAAGGATTAGGCAAAGGTGTAGGTATAAATGTATATCCACAGCTTGCAGTTTGTTTAGGTCCCATTGCCATTAACCACAAATCAAAATTCCGAAATGCTACTGAGAATTTCGTAGAAAAATCCAATGACACTGCTTGACCTGAGAATACAAGACCTATAGCGTAATAGTCGCGTTTAGGACCACTGGACTAATAAGGTAGTTAGACATTCTACTCTACTCCTTTCGGAAAACTACCGGCTTTGTCTTGGTTTTTTTTTACCACTAAAGTGGCAAACGAGCTTACGGCCCTCCTGCCTGATGGTACTTAAGCGGTTACCATAGCGTATGGACGCTTGCGGCGGCCGCCCCTTACATCTAACAATACTAACCATCATTTTGTGATTTTTTTTTTTTTTGCATTTTCCATGCTAAGATTATTAAGTTATTTAATAGTAAAGGAAAAAATTCAATCGCGGGCAGGATTCGAACCTGCGTCTTCTGGTTTGATATACCAGATGCTCTGACCTCTAAGTCACCAAATGTCACCAAACGTCACCTTATGACGTAAATTCAGAATGTGAAGGCAAAATTTCAATCATGCGGGTAGGGTTCGCGGTGGCTTAGAGGTCAGAGCGTCTGGTATATCAAACCAGAAGACGCAGGTTCGAATCCTGCCCGCGATTGAATTTTTTCCTTTACTATTAAATAACTTAATACTAACCTTATTTAAGTACAAAACTAACATTACTAACAAACAAAAAAAGCACACAAATTAAACAGTAGAATGTAAGAGATAGAAATAAAGCTGAATAAATAAATAAATAAATGGACGCTTGCAACACCAGGAGTGTCACTCGCGCGTTGCCGATCCTTTCAAAATCTTTTCAAAATCTTTTCACACCATCTTTGAAGAAGCCCACGCTGTAGTCCTTTTTGGGAAAACCTCGGCGGGGAGCCGTTTCCACAGTCTCAGTGTGCGTGGGAGGAAATTCCTAGGTTCTACATTGGGTTAAGAAAATATGCCATCATAATTTTATTGATAACGAGTATCGATAAAAACTAAACGAAGCTGTGACTGACCGGTAGTTAATTAAAAGGCATAGGCAAAGTCTACGCGTGGCTGTGACGTAATATAAAAGGTTATAGATAACGTGAACCTCGAATCATTCGTCTGAATTGACCTTATCAACATGGTACTATTGTGCGACTTATGTTGACACGGCAATTTGAACTTATCAATAATGACTGTAACGGTCATTATGCATTACTGCCACCGATTCATGAAACTACATTACATGTTGTTGCAATGTTACTGTACTTCCTGTAAACTTGAATGTTTGCTTTACAGTCAATGAACGCACTGAGAAACTTGGGCTTATGGTGTGTTTTATGTCTTTGGCTGTTCCACATTAGGATGTTATCTTTGATATCCATAATAATAATCAAGTATAATTATGTCCCGTTTGCAAGATTGTCACTAACTTCACACGTATATAAAAATGATTCCTACAACAGTTGTTATTAAGGAAAACTACCTAACTATAATAGGTAATTACGTATGGGAAAGTACGTCTGTATTACTTGGAAAAATCATCGTATAAAATGTGTCTATAATATCAATATGAGCGTAAAAAAATATGCGGGAAAGAATTATTAAATAGTTAATTATCACGCGCTTAAACGGTGAAGGAAAACATCGTGAGGAAACCTGCATGCCTGAGAGATTTTCTCGATGGCGCGTGAAGTCTGCCAACCCGCACTAGGCCAGCGTGGTGGACTATAGCCTAATCCCTCTCATTCTGAGAGGAGACCCGTGCCCAGCAGTGGGACACTATAATGGGTTGATTATGTTATGTTATTGAAAAAATTGTAATTAACTAAAAAGTTCTTAATTTTATGAATTAAGATAACTCAACGTAACTTCACGTAACCCTTAAAAAGACTGTTACTTAACTCGTTTACGTAACCAAAAGTGGTTAATTTTGTATTGACGGATATATCTCAATGATAAAGAAATTATCAGTTTTTCCCATGGACTATTTAACAGACCACCAAGAAAACCTATGATCATAATAAAATTCACAGTAAATAACGATAAGTACACGGGAAGCCTACTTGGTTATTGAGTATTTTTTAATAATAATTAATTCTAGAACATGTAATACTCACAATAACATGGTCCAATTTTTCATGACCCCTGAATCCGCATTGCCAAATATGGTCCAGATAGTACAATCTAATACTTGACTGATAATGATTGAACTGTATGTGGAGGCCAACTGATAATATCCTTAATGGCTGGTGACGCATGGCAGGGCCGCCACCCGGTGGTAGAGAGATTTGCACTCAGTTTGCTGCTAAACTTGGTTCACTTACTTAAATTGTTCGCTTTCAGAAACTGTCTTTAGAAGAAATCTGATGAACCACTATGACATAATATTGTTTCCTCCATGATTCATGGTGACTTTTTGAAGGGTAAAACGGGACCCTATTACTAAGACTCCACTGTCCGTCCGTCTCTCTGTCTGTCCGTCTGTCACCAGGTAGTATCTCGGACAGTTAGACAGTTGAAATTTTCACAGATGTATTTCTGTTGCCGCTATAACAACAAATACTAAAAAACAGAAAAAAATAATATTTAACGGGGCTCCCATACAGACATATTTTTTTTTTGCTGTTTTTATAGATAATGGTACGGAACCCTTCGTGCGCGAGTTCCACTCGCACTTGTTATATGACCAATAACAAACCATTTAGGTTTCTGTTTCACTGCAGCACTTGGTACGGGTTTCCACTCTCCTGTTAGAATGAGAGAGACGGGTGAAGCGATGGAAGAGCGTGTGATTAACGGCTGGGTTTATTCGAATCTGTCTGTCGATTTGCCTATGGTATGCCTTAGCATTGAATGGGTTAACCGTTTGACCGCCACGTCAAAAAAAGAAAAAGCGTGCCTTCGTCGCCGAGCTCCGAAATCCTTTAAATCTGTCACCCAGTTGCGTCCGTGGCGTGCTGGGCACATGACTGTGGCGGTCAAAAGGTAGATATAGGATTTTAACATAAGGCATAAACAGATTTCTTAAATAAACCGGTCTTTAGCAAATAAAGTGGGTGCTCACAAGGGTTAATATGGGTTTTCTGTGGTGCTCAAAGAATGGATGAGTGAAAATTCATCACACTGACCGACAGCTGCGTGTTTCGGAGATCCCGACATACGTTAAGATGACGTTGATGCTGATTCCGTTGTTACCAACAAATGACACAAAATAATTTGACAGTTTTTGAGAAGAATTATTAAAAATCCATTGTTTTCCCTACTGGAGAACGCAATATGACAATGCTTCTAGAGATAGGTTTATCTTAAGAACATTAATTTATTTCCAAACTTGTATTTTATTACTCCTAATTGCGCAATATCTCTTGAATTAAATAAACTTCAAGATCGTAGGTACGTCGCGTCGGCGCACAGCCGTTCGCTCCGTGTCGCTATTGTCGTACATTATATCTTTGTTGTATTAGTAAGAAACGCTAACAGTTCGACTGACTCGGGTTACGACGCGGCATCCGTTTCGCATTGCTACGACTTTATTGAAGTAATGTCATATAACTTTTGAGAATACGTTCTATATAATTTTGGTATCCGGTATTCTACATCTTCGTATTATCATCATCAACGCATTTCCTGTCCCACAGAATCACGAGACTCCTCTCAGAATAACATAACATTCAACATAATGAACCTATTATACTGTCCCACTATTGGGCACGGGTCTTCTCTCAGAATGAGAGGGATTAGGCTATAGTCCACCACGCTGGCCTAGTGCGGGTTGGCAGACTTCACACGCCATCGAGAAATCTCTCAGGCATGCAGGTTTCCTCACGATGTTTTCCTTCACCGTTTAAGCGCGTGATAATTAACTGTTTAATACGCACATGACTTCGAAAAGTCAGAGGTGCGTGCCTTGCGTTCAATCTCGAGACCTTTGACTTGGCAGTCCAACGGTCATACCACTAGGTTATCTCAGAATAAGGCGGGCTATAATCGACACTAAGCTACTGCGGATTGGCAGAAAGCTTCATATACGCTTCCTTTAATCACCATTCTAGCTTTTTGCCAACAATATCAGTTCTTTTTTGCATAAAACGACTGACTGTAGGTAGGGTTTCGGAATGTTGGTAACACCAACAAAGACCAAGATGGTCAAAATATATTTTTATAGATTGGCAACACGGCCTTCCCTCCCCCGTTCGTCCCTTTGACACTAACCCGTGATCTTGTTGTTTTCACCTATTAATAGTTGAAATAAAGCTGAAGACTGCAAGTTTTCACTTTCTTGATTCATTCGAACTTGCAGTCTTATTACGCCAGCTGCCTCGGCACCGCCCCTGCTCAAGAACCACCGCAAGTGGTGAGGAGAATCGACGATTTATACTCAGTCGAGATTTCAATTTCTAGACAATATCAATAATGTTTATCAGACTTTTCTGGCTTAACAACAATTGTCATAGCCCGTGTTTGTTATTGTGTGGAATTCAACGTAATAGAAAAGGTTGATTGAACTCTTAGGCAGATGAACAGTCTAAATTTGAAATTTGCTCCTATCTGGGTAACACCAATTGGCATTGCCAAATGTTCTACTTCAACAAGTAACACGACTGCCAACACCCCAAAGCCTACACTCAAGTAATCTGGCCCCATTTCTTCTATCCAGTGCTTAAGTAAGCAGACTGCATGTGCTAATGATGCTATTTGTCTTGTTCCAGGTGAAACTTCTGGACTCGTTCTTCGGCGATGGACGCGCTTACATCATGGGCCCTGAGAAAGACTGCTGGTATCTGTACACACTGCTGCCACTTGAAGGTAAACATTATTATATTGAAAATACGTAATTATAATACTGATTTATGAATTTAATTTTACAAAAACAAATTCTCGCATCACTAATATCCAAAATTGCATACCTACTGAGAAAATAAGCGCGATGTTACAAACCCAATAATAACTGCTTTGGAATCGAACTAGGAACCAACTCTCCCTCAGTATCCGTACTTGTGACACTAGAATCATTACGCATCAAATGGATCTCGTTATTTTATCTTCTCAAAAATCTACTGCATCATTAGTCTAGTGGTTCGTGGACTGCGTGTGCGACTGCTACACGCTGAGTTGTTGGGTTGGATTCCCAGTTCGAGCAGATTTATGGGTATTTTCTATTAAATTCTCAGTAGCAGCTATTTTATCTTTGATTATTTGATTATTAATTCCTTATTATTTTAATTTAATTAGATTTAATCAGAGTTTGGATCTCTGCCCGTTTAGTGACAATAGGCTGGCCGCACTAAACATACCGGCGAATTTTACATTAGCACACCTCTGCCTAACCTTTCGGGGAATACAGGCATGATGGTATGTTATGGCATATCAAAAATCCACTAACACTTACATTAATTATATCGATGTTGTAATCTCCAGGGTGAAACATCGCTTCATTCGTATCCGTACTCCTTGAGTTGTAGCCTCCGACATTACGTTCGATCCGTATGTACCTGTTGAAATAATATATAATACCTTACCTTATTATAATATTCATTAGCTTTAATTTCCATTACACGATTAATTAATTCTGGTATATTGATAAATTGAACCTTGAAGAATAGAATAGACTACCGTTTGTCTAAAAAAATCATTGCAGGCAACTGCTTAATAGGTATTTTTCTTTCGTTTTTTTTTTGTTACAAAAATCCTTTCCTTTCTTAAAAAATTTCTCCTGTATCGTGAGTGCTTTTACAAACACGAATTCTCACATATACAAATGCCCAAACCTCGAGCAACTACCTTGTAGGTCACATAAATATATTTATATATACTCCATGTGGGGATTGGTCCCGTGGTGCAGAAGCCGATCGCTCAGCCGCTACGGGAAATGTATTGACATTACTAACATAATAAAGCTGAAAAGTATTATTTTCATAGTTGAATTTGAAAAATTCTTTTTGCATTTGATAGCCCCATTCTTGAAGAAGGTTATAATAGAGTACTTGCGTAACTTCAGGCTTCACTCAGAGCTGAGAAAAAATCAGAAACGGCGGATGAAACCGCAGGGCATAGTCAGTCTGATGATAAATGCCACATTTAATATTTTAACGTTACTTATGTTCGTAAGTGTGACCTGTGACTAACTTATCAGCAACTACAAAACTACATATTCATTACTGAGAACCAAAGGTGTTAATTTATTTATACACTAGTTGATAAAACCCTGTCCGATGCGAAAGGGGCATATAGGTATCCACACCAAATAAAATAAGATACATTAAATATTCATGAAATTAAAGATATTCATGAAGTTTAAAATTCAAAGTCACCGTACCCAAATTGCCACAATTACACAAACGCAAAATTTTAAAATGTTAAGAAACCATCATTGTTTTTAATATGTTTGGCACCCAGGAACGGTGTCGCTGCCACCGTTAGTATTGCCATTTTAGTTTCCTCGTTTAATCATATTTTAACGGGGATTTTATTTTTCTTGTAAATTGAAAATGATTATATGAATAAAACCAGATCTCGATACTTAACAATACCTTTACGGGTCGGACAGGGTTTTCTTAATACATTGTATAAACAAATAATCACCAACAAGACTCAGATAGAACACTTTATAAAAAACAAAACATTTCTGAAGTGCACAATGAACATAATTTACAGGTGAACTTAACTTGACATAAGAATTATTTTTTATGTGAATGTTTTAAGGTGTAATCAAAATGATGTCTGATTATTTAACAGGCACAGTGGACGCTCTTGAGAAGGAGCACAGCGATGCCAGCGAGGGTTGCGGCCTCACGGAGCCGGACCAGACTATTGAGATCCTGATGTCTGACCTAGACCCAGCCGTCATGGATATCTTCACACGGCAGTACTCCGCAGACGCCGCTGCCGCCACACGGGTAAGTGGAAATTATCTTCATTGTTCTTTTAAATCAGGCCTTCTTAAAGCACACGATAATACCTACAATGTGGGCTCTGGAGGCTTTTAGGACAGTATCTATCCATGACACGTTAAATATTTTTTTGGCAGTAGCTGTTTTAGGATGAGCAACAGATAAGCAAGTTAAACTATTTTAGGGGGCACTAGGAAATAAAATTATCAAAGTGGGCGAAGTTTGAGAACCTGTGTCTCACGACTACACCATTGTGTAGTTCATAACCACACAATAGTTCATATCGTTGTAAAGTCGCTAGTATGTGTTGAGATTCTGTCCCAAGTTATAGGGAGCTAATGCCGTTAGCCAAGCTCAAATCTAAACTCCGAGCTGCCACTAAGATTTTCTAACAGAATTACCCAATACCACTGTATGACCTGGGATAAAATACATGCCGCGACATAATTTTGTCGTTGCATTATCTCGCCTTCTGGACTTCAAGGACAAAATTATTTCGTATTGGTTAGCCTAGCAGTTGCGCGCGCGGCTGTCTACACTAATTGGCATTTTACTGCAGACAGTGATTTGCAATAATCACATTTCAACATCTACATAACTTTTTCCTAAACTATGACAAGGTCAGAGTTTGGTCTCAGAGAGACGGCCTGCGCAACCCAACGCCCGAATTCTTCCTTTTCGCAAAAAAAATGTACTAATAACAGTTGTAAACGTTTGTTAATTAAATTATTATTTGTTTTATTACCACCTGTGATGATTTACAGTTCACTTCTATCCCTGCAACATAAACTGTAGGATTTGCTAAAATATCGACCCTAAACGATCAAGCATGCTTGAGTTGCTTGTCAAGCATTGTTAAAATATAAACTACCATCAAGTATTATCGCACGAAGTTTGCGTTCTAAACGACCAAAGTCGACAAAAATGCTTGATCTTTTAGACTTCTAGGGGCTCTGTTTCTCTAACGGCCAGTCCCTATAATAAATCTGTCGATAGATTTGCTTACTAGAGATAGGATTTTGACATAAAGTCCATACAAGTAATGTCAAAATCCTATGTCTAGTAAGCAAATCTGTCGGCGGATTTGTTATAGGGACTGGCTGCAAGTGAGCACTGCACTTGTGTAGTAGCGATCCTCGTTCCCCCAGTAAGTGACGCAGCGTTTTATCAGAGTTATGTTAGCATATTTATATAGTGAATGCTTTTTGTTTTGTTTACAGGAGTCTGGCATAGACAAGATAATACCAGGAATGGTCATAGACGATTTCCTGTTTGATCCGTGCGGATACTCTATGAATGGAGTGGCTAAAGATGTAAGTTAATTTGTTTATTTAAATTTTAATTAGAATAATAATTTAAAATACCATCATGCCTGTATTCCCCGAAGGGTTAGGCAGAGCTGTACACCCTCACTGGTACTTCACTGGTATGTTTAGGTCCCATGTAAAGGTCGTATATTCCATTCTATTCCAGTTACTGAATACATCCTTAATTTTTTCCTGTATTTAAGAGAATTGTGGTGAAAATTCGCAAAAATTCAGTACCTAAGGTTACGATTAAGGATTAAGGACGAAGGGCTTAGGTAACGATTATGAATTCCAATAAACACATGATTATAATGAGTAAATGTTTGTTTACGCTGCTAAGGGAGATAAGGATTTACCATCTGTAAGTTTTTACATCATTAAGTATATAATTATCATTACCTACACAATTAGATAGTGACTATGACGTGGCTTACATTCCATTACGCTTGTACTTCCCGAAGGGATAGGCAGAGGGTTAACAATGTAATCCCACCGTTCGCTGGTATGTTTACAAATACGACACATAGCGAGGAGGCGAGGGAGTGGCTTGTAGCTAAGTAATAACTAAGCCGATCAACTGATCTGCAATGTTAAGCTGCGCTCGCTGCGGTCAGTCAAGCCCAAGAATTGTATTTTTTTATGGGCTAGGGACGAGCAGACGTATCGCCTGATGGTAAGCGATTACCGCCGCTCATGGACACCCGCAACACCAGAGGAGTCACAAGTGCGTTGCCGGCCTATTAAAAGGGGCCTCCGGTATCCGGTTTTCTTTGAGGCCGTGGTATCACTCGGGTCGAGCCGGCCCATTAGTACCGAAGCATGGCTCTCCCACGGTATTAAAAATATGCAATGGTTTCGGCGGTCTGATGGAAGTCGCTTCATGTATATTGATTATATTATATAATTAGCCGCATTTGGTTAGACTGGAAACCGACGCCAATATAATTGGGAAAAGGCTTCGAAATCGGAGGATGCTGAGATGTTTAGACAAGTGCGATTTAAGCTGAAAAAGCTGCGAGTGAAACCGCAGTCAACACCTAGTTCTAAATAATATATTAATAATATAGAAAGAAGAAAGAAAGAAAAAGTTTTTATTTTCGCCGGTATGATACACAACAAAGCAAAATGCAGATGTACAATCATATATAACTAACTTCAAAGTAGCAAAAGGTTGCGTAAAAAAAGAAAAACGAAAAAATGGGAGCTGGCAACACAACAGGCATGGCCATCTACCAGAGCCACAGATTAAGGAAACTATAGAAGTTTATGGCTTATGGTGCATAATTTGATCTATTTTTTTAATCTATGACCAGTACGAAAGTGGTAGCAAATTATTTTGCACGACCAGCAACTCGTTGATGTTACTATCTATATATGTTTCTGTCTGCAGGGCTGCTACATGACTATCCACATAACGCCGGAGCGGTCCTGCTCTTACGTGTCGTTCGAGTCCAACGTGCCCGTGTCGAGCTACGACGAGGTCATTGCCCGCGTGCTGCAGGCCTTCAGACCTGCCAAGTTCGTGCTCACCGTCTTCGCTACGCCGGTTAGTAACACAGTATTCATTCAATTTACATCGAGATATCGATGCTAATTTTCTTAGAATTACAGTTGATAGTAACTACACATGGAAACCATACCGAATTAGTAAAATAGTCAATCAAAAGACAGCTGCTTATCATGGATATAATTATATAAAAGAAGACACTGACTGACTGACGTATCAACGCACAGCCGAAACTACAGGAGCTAGGTCCCTGAAAGTTTGCATGCTGGGTCCTTTTGCACTGTAGACAAGCACTAAGAAAGGATTTTTGGAAATTCAACCCCTAAGGTGGTGAAAAGGGGGTGAACGTTTTTATTAAAATCCGCACACATTACCATGCGTTTAACATGCACACACCATATGTGTGTGTATGTCAAACGCATGGTAATGTGTGCGGTATACCTTCTTAAATAATAAACTATGACATTGTCAAGATCTCAGGTCAAGATTATGAACAGCTGTCATTCGCTGTTAACATTTTGACAATTATTTTTTTCTTATAAATTAGACAACACATTTTATGATATGAAACCTCCATGGTGTAGGTACAGTGAGCTCAGTATATTTTAGAAACGAAAATTGCCTAAGTACGCAGGCGAAGCTGCGCACGGGAAGTCGTCATGGATGTAGGACATTGTTTTGTGGGGTGATTCTGTGCACATTCTTTGTTTGGTTATGTAACTGGTCGTACTTAAAAATAATGCATTTAATTCCTATGAGGATTTGTGGGCATGACTGTAAGAAAATTTGAATGATTACTGTCTCTGGGTGTCAGGATGGTGTTTCTTTTGCCTTTAAAATCAGCATAAGCCATCATGTTTGATTGTTCATATTACTGATTGTATTTTGTGTTTTGGCAGGACTCTCCTGGAGCGTCAGCGGCCCGGCAGCTGAAGAAGTTCCCGGCACTGGGCGCGTACTCGCCGCTAGAGTCGCAGCACTGCCGCTTCTCCGGCTACGAGCTGCAGTACGCACTGTACTGCAAGTTCCCGAGCTGAGGAGCGGGCCGGCCGCCCCGCGCGCCCCGCCCGCCCCCCGCGCCGCCGCGCCGCCGCCTGGCCGACGTGCTGGCGGGCGCGCACGAGGCCGCCCCCCGCCCGGGCCCGCCGCGCGCCGCCCCCGCCCCCGCCCGCGGGCCCCCCGGCCCCGGCCTCGGCGCCCTGCTGGCCCGCGCCGCCCGCCTGCTGTGCTGCGAGACCGCGCCGCCTGCCTGAGCGACCAGACTGACTGTTCCATTCCATTAAGTGATATTATCATACTATAGACGTTACCTTAGTGTGTACGCGGGGATACCCCGGCATGGTTGTTGTGTGGCGTCGACTCCTTGCGTTATCGTAGCGCTGGTACGTGGCCGGTGTGAGGGCGGCTGCGGCGACTGCGGCTACTGCGGCTACTGCGGCGTGTGCGGCGGCTGCGGCTACTGCGGCTAGCGACCAGCGGACACGCGGGGCGTGCTCGCCCACTCACAGATTTAAAAAATCAAATAAATGATATCGATTCACTTATCAGACTTTTATTCAAGTTACCCTCTTATATTTATTTATAAACAGACATGATGGGGTTGCGCTAGCTCTTGATGAGGATAATAATAATAAGTCTAGTGGACTGTATATAAATGAAGTATAATGTAAAATAACAACAATAAAGAAGTCACTATAATCAAGTGTACGAGGTACTTTAATAAGATTTAAAATGTGTACACGACGAGTGCGCGGCTTTGCATACGCTCAGGTAACAGCTGACTAGTGAGGTGTGGCCGCGCCGACCGGGGCAAAGTCGAACCGTCGCGCCCGCCCCGCTCCTCTCGTAGCCCGCTGCGCCGTTGTTGCCGAGTTGTATGACTCAACAGACAACAGATTGAGTATTACATGATAATATTTTTCCTAACATATAATTTATAAACCTGAAGTTCAATTATGACTGTACACAGCATTCAACAGTTAAACAACTTCTATGAGAAATAAAATGAAGTGAACGTTAAATTGTGTGAAAGTATTGAACTAAGTTTAGTTTAAGTAGAGTATTCTTAAAAAAAAATATAAAATATTACAATAATATGTATTCGTTTCGTTTCGTTCACAAGAGATGAAAACGCAACATATTTTCAGTATGACTATGATGAATTCAACGAAAACTAGGCATGAGCGCAAAAGTATACCTAATTACGCAGCTATGTAGGTACTATATTTATAAACTCACATAAAAACTGTAACGTAAAACTATTTTATTCTACGCAGACAATCGGAATAGCTCTATAATACGTAACTTATTTCAGAAGGAATACGATCATCCATGATGCGTACCGTCTACGATTTGCCTAAAGACTTTTATCCACGGCCATATCCTCTCGTTAGTATGGGGTGGTACCTGCTAAAGAAATAAAAATTTGATTTTTATGATTCTGGGTACAGACTCTATAGACCAACCGAACGCCGGCTTAATTTTCCTAACTACTTGTGATAGTGCAATCGCAACTGCACTTTTCAGTTCTCATGCATGCTTTGGATAATCCCACAAGTGTCTACAAAAATGAAAAGTAATACTTACCTACATGACATACAATCACACGATTTAATAAATAAAATCATTTTATAGTACAAATATCGACATCGGTGTATATCACTACTAGAGTATCGATAAAAAATATCGATAAGTGCCACTTCCCTATTGGTGTATGTGTAAGCTTTACTCTCCCTCACCTCCAACCAAAAGGGACAATTGCAGCTCGGGCTGATTTTACCTACAAAAACCTTGACCAAAAGACGTTTCGTATTCCGCTGTTTTCTCTTTGAAAACTGGACTGATGTAGAAAATTCTTATATCAAAATTTAGAGGGCAAATATATTTATGCTTCTATTATTTTTGTTTTCTTTTAAAACTTACCAAATTTGTATAATAGTCGTCTGAACATGGCGGTAAAAATGGGCTTTTTTTCGAGTTTTTGGATTGTCATAATTCTTTTAGTAAATTATGTTTTGGAAAATAGGAGTTAATAGGGGCACGTATTAATTAGACTTAATTTTTTTGAAAAAAAAAACATTGCTCTAGAGACATTATCCACGAAGAAAACAGCGGAATAAGTTTGTATGGAGAAAGACCCACTAGAGTTCCCTCTTAATGATAACTGGATCGAAACAAAAAATCTTAACTAAATTCTCCACATCTACAGCAGGTAAGGAAATTTCAGAAAAAAAAGACGTCTGTAATAAAGAATATATGTAATATTTATTGTAAAATCATTTTCACTGCAAAGCCTCCACCGATTTTAAGTATCGACACATCAGTCTCATTATAACGTAACAATATAATATAAAAAATACATTTGATTTGTATATAAACTATGGGCTAAATACCTTAGTGATTACTTGTATTAAATGCAATAATTTTAATTATAGGTGGAGACTCCCTAAGCCTACGAAATTCAAATAAACATATGGGTTACGTGTATAGATGCAAAACGGATTTTAAACTTTTCAAACCATTTGGTTTTAAACCGTTTTTTTGGTTTAAAACGATTTAAAACCACAATTAGCGGTTTAATAATGGTTTAAAATATTTTTTTTAATATAATGGCTTCATACGAAGTGATCTAGACCACATATACTTATTGATTTATGATATATAAAGGAAATTAAAAGAAAAAATACTTGAGGTGTCAAGGGACACCCGGATGGAAGGAAGTTCCTTTGAAAAAAAAAAAATATTTAAAAAAAAAATTATTACAATTCCTTCACTAATTAATCGAAAGGAACTACTATCTTATTAGAGAGAGAGAGACAGACAGAGAAACATGCGCACGCCGCACAGCTTACAATAGCTTACTATAGCAAAAAGTGTCGTGACAACTTTTCGTAAGAATTTTTTCCGTCTAGCCCCCTTTCACAACGCGCGATAAAGAACTTCGTTCCAAAATGCCAGAGAACAATAACAACGCAAGCGCAGGACCACCCCTGAGGGCACCTACCTGCCCCTTCTCTCCTCATGCCTATGTTGCGATATTGGTAGCAAAGTGCAAAATAGAAATACGGCGTTGCCGTTATTTTATTACGCATGTCATTATTGGTTTCAGTCTGTGTCATCCTAAAAAGTAGTATAAGAATGATTTAATATATGACTTCACATTGTATATATTAATAAAAATAGTAAATGATTTCAATTTTATTAAAAACTGAATTTTTAAAGTAATACGTAATCAATGTACGGGCCACGCGGTCGCGTTTTTAAACCATTTTAAACAAATTTAAAACGGGTTTTAAACCACGGATTTTGGTTTAAAACGGTTTATTTACAATTATAGTTACGTGGCATTAGTAATTGCGTTTATATCCATATTGCATGCTTAACGTTTACATATAAATCATCAACATAGTGCGTGAGTCGCGATTATACAAAATAATAATACAGGGTGAAATGGTACAGTAATCATTACTTATTCATTAAAAAAAAAAATTAATGATCTAAATTGTCCAAAAAATAATCTTGCCACGAATTGCTTTGCTTACCATGAATTGCTTTTTAGTTTGCCACGACGAGACGTTGCTAAATAATCTTTACTATACTAAAAAAAATATAATTATTTTCCTCAATCACTTATTCGAATTTCACCCTATAATGATGATTTATAAGCAGCACAGGGGTCGTATTCTAATGTTAACGCCAACATTTTTAGGTTGTAAGAAAGAGATGAGGCTATTTAATATGTAGAGCGGCATCTCTTTCTCACAACGTTAAAATGATGGCGTTAACACGTCATAATACGGCCCCTGGTTTGAGTAAAAAGTTAAGTTGAACTACCAAATAAAATTTCAATTTGGTGGGCTAAGCGAATCTCAGCCTTAAATTAAAACAAATAAGAACAATTATAAAATATTAGAAATCGCCTTATAATATAATTAGTGCTTATACTAATAAATGTATACATTTTACGTATGTACTTATGCATGTTTGAAGACATCACAGGATATGATTAGATCAATGTTAATAATAAAAATAGTATATTCGAGACACTTGTATTATACATGCATTTTCATATTATATTTTTTAATATCTAATATTTTTTTAAAATTAAGTAGTTTTCTCAACCCAGCACCTCATAAATAATCCACAACCTTTAAAACATGTGAGTGAGAAACTATTCTTTTAGAATTTTAGATATAAAAACGAATTCAAGTAGATTTGTGACAATGAGGGTTTCTGATAACGAAGATCCTTTCCCCTAACTAAACACATGGTTGTGGAGCCGGTCGATATTGCCTGTTTCCGCAAACCAGACAATAGTACGATTAAAATAATTATGCGTGTCCAAAGTTGGGAGTTCCGGCGTCGCGCAGATAAATATTTTTTTATGGATTAGGTCGGCAAACGAGCTGACGAGCCACCTGGTGGTAAGTAGTCATCGTCGCGCATGAACACCTGCAACACCAGAGGAGTTGCTGATGCGTTGCCCACCCTTAAGAGCCGGACTGATACGAGCTGCTGCAACCGAACCGAAACACACCACGGTGCTTTACAACAGACTCCGACATAACGGTCGCCAGCCAGACGGACCCCAAGAGGTCCTACAAAAAAATATCCTTTAAAAATATGCTTTTGGGCAAAAATATCGAAAGTAATATGAACAATATTCACTAACATGAAACATATACGATGCCAAATATCTTTTTACTCAGTTTTTTATTAACTAAACAAAATTCACCACCTGTGGGCAACTTCAGACGCGCTCAGTTATTGCGACCGAACTATAATGACGACACGTTTGGCGTAGCGGCTGAGCGATCGGCTTCTGCGTCACGTGTTGTGGGTTCGATCCCCACACGGAGCAAATATTTGTATGATCTACAGGTAGTTGTTCCGGGTCTGGGCGTTTGTGTATGTGAGAATTTGTGTTTGTAAACGCACCCACGATACACGAGAAAATCCTAGTGTGGGGAAACGTTTTTTAAAAAAAAAACCACAATACTTTATTTAATTTAACAGTAGAAAAATAACAGCAAATTAATGACAGTTTATTTTTTAAAAAACGTTGCCCCACACTAGGATTTTCTCTTGTATCGCGGGTGCGTTTACAAACACAAATTCTTTCATACACAAACGTTCATACATATATTTGTTCCGTGTGGGGATCCAACCCACAACCCGTGGCGCAGACGATGACAGCTGCTACGCCAAATAATAATTAGATTACATTGCTTTGTATCGTGAAATAACGGAGCTTATAACGAAGTTGTAAAGTTGTCTAATGTTATAATAAATAAAGTATATTATAGCTAGCAGGTTTTGTTGAAATCATCTGTATTTATCATACCAGGTATCGTATTCCGGTGACAGCTAGGTCACGAGTCTGGCCCGCGGCGACGTCATTCTTTGAAATGATATCACTATGTGTAAATAAATTAGCCGAGCAAGATGCATTTTTGCCACTTTCTTCTTTATTAGTGGCAGTTCCAATTATTAATTTTATAGTTTCCTTTTTTAACCAAATACACGAATAACACGAGGCAAAAATAGGCTAGCAAGCAATTTATTTTGCATTCATCATGAATTAAAATGTTCCTTATTGGTATCGAAGCTGTCATTTAACGGCAACACTGATCGTGAAATTCGTGTTTCGTGACGTCACTGAGAGCCATTTTTGGGCATAGAATACCTGGGGTGTAAGCAAATCTTGTTCTGCCATGGTATTTATAAGTACGTAGTTCGTAAGTGACGGCACAGATGTCGCTAGTGATAGAAAACATTTCAGTTGTAGTAAGTTTACTGCTGAATTTTGCAGGGCGGTGCCGCCCCGCCCAGAGCCTCTCCCAGGTACTGTGCGACGGCGGCACACAGCGCCTCGTTCTTAGGTGCCGCCACCACCTGAATGCCCAGTGGAAGCTTATCGCTGTTTAACCCTAGAGGAACCTGAAAAAATGGGAGAACTTTGAGACGACTGGACAAATTTTGGACTGCACTACCGCTGAGCTGCGTGTCGACTGCGATTCGATTCCCGCCCAAGGCAAATATTTACATATTCCACGGTTATTTATTTCCTTCGATTTTTTTTAGGAATTACTCTACGATGTCAGACATACAATGCTTTTGAACGATTGCAACTTTTTGCATCAGATGCTAAAACTATTCGGCATTTTAAAATAATAATTAAAGGATATTTACATGTAACACTGGTGAATTATACAATGAAAATGAGACTATTCTCATTGTGTTTTCCATACATATTACATTGATGACGTCAGTATGTCTTGTTACCCATCGCTGCAAGCGACATCTAGCGTCAAAATAAACAAAATAACCCGAGTTATGACATTCAGTGTCTTTGTTAGTATCAATTTATAATGTTTAATTTATTAATTTGATGATATTTATTATGAATTCTTTCGAATTTTGATGATATTTATTGTGAATTTTGTAAATTTAATTTGAATGTATAGTTCTGTTATTGTTTTAATTATGTTTATTGTGAATATGATCCTTAGTTGGTCGAAATAAATGATATAATAATAATAATAATATGTGGTATCTGTACTAGAATAGTACTATAATATCTATGCTACAATCTTAACTATAGGATTTGTAGCGGGATATGGAACAGTACCCCTTTTTTGAAGTGCGGAAAATTCTCATGCATCTTCTGGGACCAAGGGAACTGGCAGAGTATACAGGATTCATACCGACTAAAGCCGGAATTGTCTTCCTTTGCACTATAGTTACGACCATTCGCCACGACATGGAACAGAACTAGGCATGGAACATTTCGCAGATAACATGTGAATAATGACATGAAATCATTCTTCACACAGCCTGGTCAAAATCGCCAAATAAATAGCAAGTGATTTTGAACGAAAATTAATTTCCAACGAAAAGTAGCAGGCAGTGATTTCACTGTGAAATCGCTGTGAAAAATAATCAGAATTAAACAGAACCCTAGCCGGTCAATAAATAGGGTCATTCAAGTAAAACTCCTGTATTTGAGGTAATAACATCAAAATGATGGGTTTATGTTTGTATTCATACCTGTGCAGCGGGGAATTGCAGCGCATTGAAGACAGCCCAGTACGCGAAATTGAAGGGGCGCACTATGGGCGAGTAGTGGTAGGGCGCCACTGACGGACTGCTCGGGAACAAAAGTACTCCGTCGTCGCCAAGCAATTTCTACGATAAGAAAAATTTATTTCATTACTAGCTGTACTGCGTAGTATTACCCGCTCTGCACCATTCCTAAATGGCCATAGCGTGATGTAAAATAGCTTAAAACTTTCCTCATGAATCGCTCCGACCATTGGGGAAACCCTTATGAAAATCCGTTCAGTAGTTTTTGAGTTTATCGCGAACAGACAGACCGCCATACGCGGCGCGTGGACCATATTTTATAATATGTAGTGAAGAGCTGTTTTCCGCGGTTTCCCTCGCATCTTAAAAGGATTTACTTACGAAGGGTTTCTATCTTTTTATTATAAAAAATAGTCCGCGATAGTAGTCACAAATACATACATACGCGCGCGTTCCAAGAATAATTTTAATTTTATTTTTCCATTCTAATTGTATCGTAATTACTTGCCACGTCTGTTCAACCGTGAAAACCTAGTTTTCATAGGTTTTCCTAGTTTAGGCTCTAGTCCACTCCTGTTAATTCAATATACTTACTTGTTTATATTTATAATTGTACTCAAAATCGATGTGCATGATTTTGGTGGTAGCAAGATGAAACATGCACAAGATTTTAAGTTAGACCTCTAGCAATACATTGGTGAAAACCGCATTCAATTCCATGCAGTAGTTTTTGCGTGATGCGCGAACAGACTGACAAAAATTCTAAAAATTGTTATTTGGCTTCTGTTGCTCTTATAAAAAAATTGTTTTTCTTTAAAATCTATAATGTACAGACATCGGACTGTTATTATTTTATTATAGGTAGTATAGATTATTATTATTAGCTAGCATATTACGATCCCTTTGCAAAGTGGTTCAAGCGAACTATACAAAAATATCTTTTTGTGATTTTTTTTTTGCATTTTCCATGCTAAGATTATAAAGTTATTTTAGCGAGGGAAAAAATTCAATCACGAGCACGATTCGAACCTGCGTCTTCTGGTTAGATACACCAGACGCTCTGAACTCTAAGCCACCGCGAGTCCCACCCGCCTGATCGAAATTTGGCTTCACATTCTGAATTTACGTCATAAGGTGACGTTGGCGACATCTATTGAATAATAGTTTGTTAACTCACAATGAGATCGTCCTTCATGTCCTGGGTGAGTTTCTCTGCCCACTCCTTGTTGACGGCTGGCAGCACCTGCTCATCGCACAGCTTCAGGATGGCGGGAAGTGTGTAGGCAGACATGCCCACCAACTAGAAAAAAACAGCTTACATTTAACATAATATATATTAGGTATGTATTATCACGCCTGTATTCCCCGAAGTTAGGCAGAGGTGTATTCATATTACACCTATGCCATAAACCGGGCACAAATCCAAGCTCCGAGCTGCTACTGAGATTATGAAAAACCCAATAAATACCACTTTGCTTGACTTGAGAATCGAAACCGAGAAACGTAGCAATCGCGCTAGAATCATTAGACTAATGACTTTAAATTTAAGGTAAGGGTAAGGGGTAAGGACACAAAAGACAAAATGGTTGAAATATGATGGAAAGGGGATGATGTGGTGACGGCTGACGGTGCAGAATTGAAGATATAGGACATGCGAAACGCTAAACCTAAATAAACTGGGTCAACGGCAGGAAGATAATGATGGTGACTAAGGGTTGCTATCGCAAAATAGAGCTTTAGCTCTGAACCGATCTGCACTATAGTGCGTACCTTTTTAGGGAACTCCTTGTAGAAGCTAGCGGTGCCCTGGTTGTTGGTCAGCATCTGTGGGAAGCTGTCGGTCTCTTGCGTCATCCAGTAGCGCCACAGCACGAACATGTGGTTGAAACCCACGTGGTAGTACGGCTTCGGAACTTGAGCTGTTGACGCCGCATCCTCTGTCAGCTTCGATACAGCCCTGGAATATTATAAATTGTATTTGGTGAGAAATTTGGTGATATTTATACGTGTACCCGGATTTTAGGCTAGGTTTAAGCATATTATTGATCAGTATTGACTGCCTCATTAGTCTAGTGGTCCCAAGCGCGACTGCTACGCTAGAGGTCCTGGGTTCGATCCCCAGGTCGAGCAGTGTTATTGGGTTTTTCTATAAAATTCTCAGTAGCAGCTCGGAGTCTGGATTTGTGCCCGGTTAATGGCAATAGGCTCGCCCCCTATTACATGGTACCTAAACATACCGGCGAACTGTAGGTGTACATAAGTACGCCTCTGCCTAACACTTCGGAGAATACAGGCGTGATGGTATGTGGTATTGGCAATGAAAATCAGCGTTGCGCTGTTTTGCAAGCATTTTGTAACACAGTGCAGTATAAAGCTGAGCGCCACCCCTTTTCCTTGCAGAGATGAGACGCACAATTTGTGTTGCGTTATGTGTAATTTGTTTGTTTTCGTTGTTATTATATTATATATATATATATATATATATATTTAGTTATGTAATTAAGTCCCATTTTATTTTTATATTTTTTTTCTTTTTGCATTTGCCATGTTTTGCAAGGAATAAATTGGTTTTGTTTCTTTCTATATCTATATTTTAAGACGAGTGACTATTTGGTAGTAGAACATAACATAACATACCATCAAACCTGTATTCCCCGAAAGGTTAGGCAGAGGCGTACTAATGTACACCCACAGTTCGCCGGTATGTTTAGTGGATAGTCTGGATTTGTGCCATTAACCGGGCACAAATCCAGACTCCGAGCTGCTACTGAGAATTTCATAGAAAAACCTAATAACACTGCTCGACCTGGGGATCGAACCCAGAACCTCTAGCGTAGCAGTCGCGCTTGGGACCACTAGACTAATGAGCCAGTCAGTTGGTAGTAGACGAAAATATAATAATTAATAGTAGTCGTAGTACTTAGTAGTAGTCGTAGCAAAAGTAGTAGTACTGTATTAGTAGTTAGTGGTCATCCATAAATTTCGGCACATCTTAGGGGAGGAGTAGAGAAGGGTTTGGAGTAGGAAGGGGCATTGTGTGGGGGTTTGTCAGCTTTGTGATTTCACATGTAAAAATCAATTATTAAAACGCAAAATCTAAAAACAATTATGGATGGCCCCTTAGTAGTAAAGAAAGAAAGAAAGAAAATTTATTTATTTTCGCATATCACAACTCACGACAATTGTTTAGCCAAAAGCCAAAGTATTAAAACAAAAATATATAACATATAAAAAAAAAAAATTTCGCATCTGACAACACTGCCAATAAGTACCAACACAATAAAATAAAAGTAAATAAACAAACATTAGCAATGTGAAAAATTTGGATTGTGAAAAGATAATAAAACGATTTTGTAGATTAGTGCTATCAACACTTCATTAATAAAGCTATGTTAAAATTAAATAGAGGGATGTGCGTTGTATCAGCGAAAAAGGGTCAAAGCTTTTGACGACACGATTGGCGTAGCGGTTGAGCGATCGGCTTCTGCGCCACGTGTTGTGGGTTCGATCCCCACACGGAACAATTATTTGTATGGTCTACAGGTAGTTGTTCCGGGTCTGGGCGTTTGTGTATGTGAGAATTTGTGTTTGTAAACGCACCCACGATACAGGAGAAAATCCTAGTGTGGGGCAACGTTTTTTTGAAAAAAAAAACTCAGCATGTTGCTGCGGAGATGCAGTGTTACAGCACCGACAGCGCTGGTTTTCAGCGATGACCTGTGACGTAATGGCGTCCCCCAGTGGTGTAAAATCAATTAAATAATTGTTGAAATCAATAAAGAAATACAATACTTACGTTATTATAGAAAGTAAGTAATAGCAGTAATAGTAATAGCAGTCTGAGGAAGAACTCTGCGTCATCGAATTTAAACAAAGATCCAACCACAAGCGAGTACAACAGGACAAATTAACTTTTTAATCGATGCTAGAACTGTAAGACTTGATACCACACCTGTTCATTGCAGCCCTGAGCTCGGGGGAGATGGGACTCACGCGCAGGTCCTGAGCAGTCTCCACGAAATAGTACTTCAGTTTCTGAAATTCGAACAATTGTATTAACCCTTAGTTCGCAGCCAAAACGTGCCCTCGGCGCCAAGTTCCATCCTTTAAAAAGCTGTCCCTAGTCCGTGGCGTACTGGGCATATTGTGGTTTGTCGTCTATGCATGACTAGTGCGGGCTGACAGACTTCACACGCCATCGAGACAATCTCTCAGGCAGGCAGGTTTCCTCACGATGTTTTCCTTCACCGTTTAAGCGCGTGACAATTAACTATTTAATACGCACCTGACTTTGAAAAGACTTTTGTCAGTCCAGCGGTCATACCACTAGGCTATCACTGCTTCACTATCTCTATCACTCACATATTTTGATATTATTATGTCTGGACTTCAAAAGAGACCATGATTCTTTGAGTTTATTTCGGTATTTCTTCTCAGAGGTCGGAGATACCGGTGATATCTAGTAAAAAAAAAACGTAAAACAATGACTTGTAAGTGTTCTCGATTCTATTTACAACACTTACTTTGATATCCACGACTCTGTCCAAGTTGAGATCCTTAGCCTTATCTGCGGCCACGATCTTGGTGAGCGGGATGAGGTCGGAGCAGTGGCGGCTCACGAAGCCGATGGAGGCCATGGTCTTCTCCTCGCCCGTGCGGAGAGCTGACCCTGGAGATATGAACAGGACTGTTAGGTCATTGATATTAGACACCTGTGAATCTATACTAATATTATAAAGCTAAAGAGTTTGTTTGTATGAACGCGCTAATTTCAGGAACTAATGGTTCGAATTGAAAACATATTTTTGTGTTGGATAGTTCATTTATCGAGGAAGGTTATAGGCTATATAATATCACGCTACGCCTCTTAGGAACGGAGCAGCGCGGGGGGAACCGCAGGCTAGTCGCTAGTGTCTAATATTCACAGGTGAATATGGATAACAATGGCGCAAAACAGGGATGAATGGCGTAAAAGGGAGGATGCTTATGCCTTAAAAGCTGTGAATGATGATGATGATATGCGAATCCTGGTCCAAAATTGGCTACTTGACTGATTATTTTTATGGCGTCATGAAAATATTTACCATAAATAGAGCCCATCAACAAAAACAAATAAAAATCTGTTCAAAAATAAGAAAGTTATTTTAATAATGTTTAATTTTATGCTAGACAGAGAACGTACTATAGATAATTGTGACGTCACACCTCACTGCGCCATTCAAATCCTATACTAACAACCCCCGTTTGCGGGAAAAGGACAAAGCATACCCACCAAAAACTTTAAATGCTTATATCTTGGAACTTTATAGCTGATTTATTTATTTTTTCAGAATACAAATTGAATTTAATATGCCTATTCTCTATTGTCTTTCACGGAGTTTTTATTAAAATATTTTGCAGATAACTTCACGCCAGTGAGGCCCCAAGAGGTTTTACCACAGAGCAATTAAAAATTACTCTTACCGTGTAAAGCTAGTGTTAATAGTTAGTGATCATACCTTTCAAGCTGGTGTATCCAGAGGTAGGGTTGAGAGCGTACAGTCCGCAGAAGAACGCGGGCATACGGGTCGACCCTCCGATGTCAGAGCCTAAGGACCAACAGAAATAATGTTAGGAAACCAATCAAACAAAAATATAAGTACATACATATAACCGCCACATTAGTGTAGTGGTCCCAAGCGCGATTGCTATGCTTAAAGTTCTAGATTCGATTTCCATGTCTAGCAGTGTTATTCACTGCGATCTGGACAAACCTTTGCGGTTTTTAGATTGTCAGTAATTAAATGAATTGTAAGCAATTTTGTTATGATATAAAAAAAAATGGATTTTCTATGAAATTCTCAGTCGCAGCTCGGAGTTTGGATTTGTGCCTTGTTAATGGCATTAGGCTCGCTCCCTATTAAATGGGACATAAATTAGCAACGGTAGGTGTAAATAAGTATATATAGTAATCCTATACTAAAATACATCAAAATTGGTTTAGCAGTTAAGACGTGAAAATTTAAGTAAAAAATTAGGAAAAAAATAATTAGAGCAATCTTGTATTTGGAAATGTTGCAAGTTATAATGAGTACAGTTATGTGTTCATGTATTTTGCACTAATAATTATCAATCCCCGTTTATAAGAATTAATCTTTGTTTTTCTTCTATATATTCGATTCCATTCCTATATAAAATAACTTTTAAGAAAAAGTGAAACCGCGTTCAGAACGACCCAGTAAATGATAACATCGTCTAGGTATACGTAAAATTTTACTCACTACTAAAAAAAAATTACTTTTAAGAAAAACGTCTTTAAACGATTACTCTCATCTAATCTCATTAGTTAATCTCATTTTAGTCTCCTTCTTATTTTTACATAAATATTTTAAATTACTATTTTGTATTTATAATAAATAACGATATTTTATAAAGAATATATGTGAAACACTTAAGGCCAGTGCTGGTGGAAATCTATTAGTGAAAATTTTACTTAATTTGATATTTTACAAATGGGTGTAAACTTTCCTAAAACAAATAATTATGTAGGGGATCGTCGCGATTAGACAGTGGGGCGGTTTAGGGGGAGGGTGGTAAATGGGGTACTAACACAGTGAGATGGGGACAGCGATGGCGGCCTGCAGCGCGGCCTCCCCGCCGCTGGAGCCGCCGGGCGTGCGGCCCGTGTGGTGCGGGTTGCAAGTCTGACCGAACACGTAGTTACGACTCTCCATCCTAAACGATAAAGGGCATTATTAACCTTTTTGACCCCCACAGTAATGTACACTAACAAACCAACACGTGCCCAGCACGCCACGGTCGCGACTGGGTGACAGATTTTTTAAGAATCATTTCTTCAAGTATCATCTTTGAAAAATGTTAAGCAGGAAACACTCGTACATTATGCGGCGGGGACATCCAGTACATATACTCGTATATATGAGGGACTCGTGGCTAAGTAATAACTAAGCCGATCAACTGATCAAGGTTAAGCCGCGCTCGCTGCGGTCAGCCTGTGGATAAGTGAGCAACATAAAAACATGTCTACTGACTGAAATTGGATTTCGGGGGTCAGATTTTTGGATTTTCCACTTAGTTTATTAATTCGTCATACACGATGACATTCAGTTCTCGAATGCTGAGAACTTTCTTTTTTATTATCGACATCGGTCCAACTTGGACATTAAATCAATGTTAGCACATCCTGTTATTGCACTATTGTACCTACTTGAAGATTGTAATACAAATTATTTTAAAAAGAGTGTCCATGGAGTTTCTTGCCGGATTCTTCTCCATAGGATCAACTTTTTTGGAACCATGCACCTAGACTCATTAACGTTTCATAAACGCTTGTAAAAGCTTATCACTACATAGTATAAAACAAAGTCGCTGTCTGTCCGTCCCTACGTATGCTTAAATCTTACGCAACGGATTTTGAAGCGGTTTTTTTAATAGATAGAGTGATTTAAGGGGAACGTTTTAAGCTATTTAACATTACGCTACGACTTTTAGGAATGGGGCAACGCGGGTGAAACCGCGGGCGGGCCGCTAGTTTGAAATAAAAACATTTGAACATGAACATTGTGCCTATAATGCGGGACTTGATGGGTTAAACGTCAACTTGTCAGTGTATATTTAAGACGTGTTAACTGGATTTTGACTGCCTCGTTATTCTAGTGGTCCCAGACGCGGTCGATACTCGTTCTTCTGAAATTCTCAGTAGCAGCTTTCTTTTTTCTGCCTGGTTAATGGCAACAGGCTTGCCTCCTATTGCATGAAATCTGAAGTCTGTTATTTCAATGAGTGAATTCACCGCTAGAGGCGCTAGTGTAGATTAAAAAAAGTAAAAGTAATTTATTCATGAAAAAATGTTACAGTAACTCCGCCGAGTTTTCCCAGTAAGTAATCGTGGATACTTGTGTTGGGAATAACTCGCTTCTTCATTTGACACTATATTTCCATAACAATTAAACTAAGGGAAATGCAACAATAATATAGAATAAGGTAATAGATTGAGGTCTTCGAAATGTCAAATTACATTATTTGTGGGTGGGCTACGCAGGTTTATTGCAATAGAAGATAGAATAATTTAGTGAACATTTTGCAATATTTAATATTAATTATGGCAACTGTTTTGTGACAGTTTCATCTTTCGGAAACTTATGTCCTTCTTTTTTCTGATCCCGGATGCTAAATAATTGTATGATTTAATGTATTAATTTGTTTTCACATGAGTACTAACAAACTTTAAAAGCATTTCTTCATGATATTATTCGCCAGTAGCGACATCTGGTGAGCTTAAAAAGATTTAGAAGACAAAACTTAAAAATAAACAATTCTGAAGTCATTGAAAGGCGAGACGAGACGAGATTTTAACACCATTAATGGCCTAAACAAACTTGGGCCTGAAACACCGGCTAATTGTGGGTGTACATTAGTACACCTCTGCCTAACTCCTCGGGGAATACCGGCGTGATGGTATGTTAATGTTATTGTGGATACACTGGGATCACGTCGGAGTCATCACTGTGGAGGAGCGAGGAGTGATGGCCCTCCAAAGGGAGGATTCTCCGACCAGGCGGGTATTTTGCCTGGTGGGCCACGGCCCGACGGTTGATGTCGAGCGTCTGTATACAACGTGTATACAGACGCGGCCATAATTGCAGGTATTGTTGTTATTAAGTTTTCGGAAAAAATTAACACAATATTAAATACCACTGTAATTCATTCAGTAGTTGATCCTGAACAAACTACTTCCAAGTCTTGCGCTTATTCTGTTACAGGTTGTATAAGCAAGTTGCGTTGCAAACTTCACTTGCGCGATTCAGGATTTGTCCGTCTAGTTTATATGTCTAGGAATTGTTCGGATTGATCCCCGCTGCCTCTTTCCGCCATCGTTCTACGCGGCAGCAGTCCCATCCCTATCATCTTGATGGTTGGCAGTCCACAACAGTGCGTTTCTCTAGAAACTTTCTGCCTCACACAACAAAACTGTGGAATGAACTTTCGCCTGCAGTATTTTCGGACCAATACGACCTTCAAACCTTGAAGAACAGAGCGTACTCCTTTTTAAAAGGCCGCTAACGCACTTGTGACTCCTCTGGTGTTGCGGGTGTCCATGGGCGGCGGTAATCGCTCCACCATCAGGCGATCCGTCTGCTCGTTTGCCGCCTATTCCCTAAAAAAAAAAAATGTAGCGCGGTAGATGTCGCTAGTGTTAATGTGCCACTCACCACTTGTTGATCTCGGGCACGTTGGTGACGGCGACGGGTATAGCGCCGGCGTCCCGCAGCAGGCGCACGCACCGGGCGTCGTGGTGCGCGCGCACGTGCGCCCGCGCCGCGATGCCCAGCGTGTGGAACATGCCCGACACAGCGTGGCTCTCCTTAGCCGTGAATGGGACACCTTATTTAAAAAAGCACCTTGTTATAATTTTCTTTCCTTCAAATTTGAACCTTAATCTAACAAAATATACAACAAACACACTTCAATGAAAAGCGAGGTTAATTATTAATGAAGATTACACCTATTTTAAGTTGGATTTAAACCAAACTTGAAACTCGTGCGCCAAGGGTTCCCTACCTACCCATTATACCGCCATAATAAATTGGCTGTAAGATTGATTCAGAGATTTTTATACACCTAATAGGGACTATAGACCTCAGTATCTGGTAAAAAAAACAACTTGCTATGTCCATCCGTTCCTGAGAAAATCGGTGGTGACACACGGACAAACAGACGGACAAGAGAGTGATCTTATAAAGATTCCTTTTTTTACCTTTTGAGGTACGGAGCCCTAAACAAAAAACATTACAAAGAAAAATATTTTTGTCGATTAAATAATACGACTTGGCGGTTAAGACGTGTAATTAACTAATCACATACAATCACACCTATATTCTCAGAAGGGGAATAGCAGAGGTGTAATTTTATGTTGTAATAAAATTACTTTTGCGTAATACAGCAGTTTAAATTGGGCGAATTAATTTTCTTTAGACCGAAATGGCTAGTGGCTGTACTAACGAGTCCAATCTAATTAGATTCACCTTAATCTAAATAAAACCAGACACGAAAAAATCAACGGAAAAGCATGAAACCAGATAATATTTTATTTAAATAATTATTATACTAGTTTCTGACATAAAATAATATATTATTCATATTCTTTTCTGTAAAAGCAATTTTTTGGAACCGTGCAACTAGTTTTGACTTTTCAAAAATACCTATTTTAGTAGTCTAATTGAAGTAAAACATTTTGACCTTGACTTTTTGAAGAAATTAACTAGTGTTAAATTAATTCATTTTGGTTACCGTTACCGATAGAAACACCGCTTCACTTATGTTTCCAGACGAAGCAATAATAATTATGCAGATACGACGGCAATTAATTATAATAATGTTTTAATTACTACCCTAATTAGTGTAGAGAACTACTAATTGGACGTAATTATACAACTTTCTTTAATACAGCCCACTTGTCATTGGGGACATATTTGCTTTCAAAGGGAAATTGTTTCAATAAAGGTTTTTTTTTATGGGATAGCAAAGCAAACAAAAAAAAATTACGTGAAGGAAAAATTCGATTTGGTTCAGGATTCCAACCTGCGTCTTTTTGTTAGATACACCAGACGCTATGAGCACTGAACCGCTAGCCACCGCGAGTGCCTCCCGCCAGATCGAAAATAGGATGGAAAATGCAAAAAAAACACAAAAGGATAGTTAAAAAGTAAGGTGGCATCGTACGACATCGAACTAACTGTAAAGTAAGTCATGTCGGTTGAGAAGCAAAGTATCTTGCTTTTCAATACAGGTCACTAACGTCACCTTAAGACGCAAATTCTGAATGTGAAGGCATTTATCGATCTTGCGGGTGGGACTCGCGGTGGCTTAGTTGGCCATAGCGTCTTCGAATCCTGCCCGCGGTAGAATTTTTCCTTCAATAAAATAACTTTATAATCTTAGCATTGAAAATGCAAAAAAAAAACAATAACATATACTAGTACTAATTAAGATTAACCCTTTATCTATACTAATATTACAAAGCTGAAGAGTTTGGTTTGTTTCCATGGAGTTTCTGGCCGGATTCTTTCCTATAGGATCAACTTTTTTGGAACCGTGCAACGAGACTCATTAACGTTTCATAAACGCTTGTAAAAGCTGATTTGAAATAAAAACATTTTTAACATTTGAACTTTGCTTGTTTGTTCGTTTGAACGCGCTAATCTCAGTAATTACTGGAATAGTCCATTTATCGAGGAAGGTTATAAGCATATAACATCACGCTACGACCTATAGGAGCAGAGCAACGCGGGTGAAACCGCAGGCGTGTCGCTAGTAATTCATAAAGATATAAAACATCTTCTAAACTTATTATAGCATCCATATCTTATAGCTATAACTATGTTATAGCATATAACTTCCTGTTTTCCCCTGTCACGAAATATCACGTGTCAGAACAAGACAAAACTTATATAGCTATAAGATATTTATGAGATGTTTTATATTTTTACTAGCTTCTGCCTGCGACTTTGTCTGCGTGGACTTCAGGATGGGGTCCGACCTGGAAAAAAAGTAGCCTATGTGTTGTTCTAGGCTATAATCTATCTGTGTGCCAAATTTTGTCCAGATCCGTTCAGCCGTTCTGGTGTGAAAGAGTAACAAACATCCATACAAACCTTCACGTTTATAATATTAAAAGTAAGCCGCATAAAGAGTGTAAGTATACTGTAGAACCTTCTAGTCACTTCATCAAAAAAGCCTAATGGGTTTAGTGGTCGCAAGCATGATTGTTTATGTTTATTAGCGTTTGATTTAATTTCTAGATATAGGAATTCGATGCCCAAGACGAGCCTTTTAGTATGGCCATTTTCAATGAAATTCTCAACTCGGAGATGTGACCGGTTAATAGCAATGGAAATGGGGTGAACCCTATGGCACATTATGAACATAAGGGAAGGAAATATAATTTAGGTGGCTTCTTTTTATTGATTTTATCGGCAAACCAGCAGTCGAGGCACCTGATGGTAAGTCGGCGCCCATGGACACCTACAACACCAGAGAAGTTACTGCAGAGAAACTGCAGACTGCCAGAGCAGTCGCATCACGGCTCCTCCAGGACTGGTGGCACTGATATGGCGTCCTCCGACTCGTTCCGCGCTAACGATGTCACGTTCTTCCACAGTGACCTTTTGACCAATAAGCATCACAATATGGACTGGATTTTCCGCGTTCGATTCGGGTATGTTTGATATTTCGATATCATTTGCGAGGAGGTCCTGGTCTTTGTCGTTAAGCTCTCTTTTGAGCTCCTGAACATAGCCGTCCACATTTGAAAAGTCCTTCTAGTGCCTTCACCTTCACTCTCGCAGTTCTATCTATATCTAGGCGTATGTTCAGGGAGAACTGGCTCTCACGTGCAAAAGTCGAAATACACACCAAGGTACTTTACTACAGGCTCTGACGTAAGGGTGGTCGCCAACCAGTCAGACCCCAAGAGGTCCTACCACCGAACCTGAATGGCTTTGAATGATGATATTGTGACTTAATAATTTTAAATTATTTTATGGTTAAAAACTCAAACGACATTTTAGTTTTATAATATTTCTTTATAGTTACCTAAGAATGGTTTCTTTTGGAAGAACTCATCGGGCAGCCCGCTCTCGATCAGCTTGTCTACTTCGCGCGCATCCTCGATAGCCGCATCAAACCTCTCGTCGGTCACAGCGTTCAGTATGGGGTTCACCTAAAAACATTTCTTTTTTCAATGTACAGGCCGGACTTCTTGTAACCCTACTTGTGGATAAGTTCAATATCACCATTACATATAGCATTTAAGATGCTATGAGATGCGTGATTTAGGCATTCGTTTTATTTTTAAACTGTCAAAATAAAACTTTTTTTAAAAAAAGCAGACTCCGCTAGAGGTCCTGGGTTCGATCCCCAGGACCTCTAGAGATAGGATTTTGACATAAGGTTCATACAAGTAATGTCAAAAGGCTATCTCTAGTAAGCAAATCTACTGACAGATTTGTTTTATGTAGAAACCAACAGTAGATTATATTTATTTCTGCAAATAAATCTTGTGCTTCTTCCATCCTTGGTTGTGATTTCTAGGCATTAGGTACAATTATAATCTAGCGACCCGCCAGCGGTTTCACCCGCACTGTTCCGTTCCTAAAAGGCGTAGGTGACGTTATACAGCCTATCCTCGGTAAATGGACTATCCAACAGTAAATATTTTTTCAATTCCAACCAGTAGTTCCTGAGATTAGCGCGTTCAAACAAACAAACAAAAAAACTCTTCAGCTTTATAATATTAGTATAAATAATTTATTAGCTTACCTTTTCTAAAGTGATGATTTCTACAAAACTTTTAACCTACAAAGACTTTTTTTTTATCTATGACTGCACTAGAAACTTTTGCTATTTTTTATTTCTGGACGCACAAATTACATGTACTTTTCATGGGATAGGGGGCAAACGAGCAGTCGGATCGCCTGATGGTAAGCGATTACCGCCGCACACCCACAACACCAGAGGAGTCACAAGGGCGTTACCGGCCTTTTAAAAGGAGTACGCTCTTTTCTTGAAGGTTTTACTTACTTCTTGAATCCTCTCAATGCAGGCTCTAACCAAATCTTCAGACTTCAGCTCTTTGTTCCTGATCTTTGTAGCCAATGTCACAGCGCTTTCTGTTAGTAGACTATGTTTCTTGTTCAAGTCCGGTATGGGTTTTCTCTTGCCCTCCCATAGTAATCCATAGACTGTATCTATGAAGAGGTCCAGGTATGTCCGGAAGACAAGGAATATGTGCTTAATCATGTTGGAGACCATGCCGCAGAGTATCTTACTAGGTTTGTTCTTATGTTGTAGCTAAAATAAAAATGTTTCGTAACATTATAAAAAAAAATCTAAAAATTATAGTACCTAAGTTAGTGTCCGACCTAAAGTTCGGTTACAGTTTCTGTCGAGTCTCGGCAAAAAACGGGTTTCGGTTTAGTTAAGGTTTCGGCGGCAAACCTGCCGAAACTACGACCGAAACCGAAACTGCATTCGGGAGTACACGCGCTATGCTCGGTCATGTTTGGCGCGGTAAATTCCATCCAAGCGACGAAGACATTTTGCCGCGTCCACGTGCCTAATCATGTAGTGACTGGCTTGTGTTTTGCAGTTCGTTTTGTTTGTTGTGAGTTTTCGTGTGATTTATTTTAAATTCGGTAAGTGTTATCACGTGATGTCAAAAATGTCGAAGACAGCATAGCTATATAATTTTAAGATAAAAAAAAACAAAACTGACTAATTATAATAACGTTTTCTTTATTTTTTCCTCGAAACCTGATCCTTGTAAGGAAGTTTCGGTTTCGGCCGAAACTGAGACCGTTTCCGAAATTCGGTTTCGGTCGTAAAAACCAGTTTCGGTCGGACACAAACCTAAGTATATCCCACAATGGGTCGTAGGAATTTTATTTATTTTCTAAAAAGACAGTAACAAGTCCCGTGTCATGGGTTCTACACAAACATACAATTAACCGGTTGACTTTACCATAGACAAGGAGTTAAGGCAACAGATCTTCAAAAAGGTTATGACCTTGACCTCAACAGTTGTATTATTGATATGAATTTACACCAAGTAAAACCGATCACTTGATTACAAAAGCAATATTTCTTTATATGCTTACTTGAATTGATTAAATAATGGAACTTTTTTGGAACTATGCAACTAGGGTCAATAACTTTCATAAACACTTATATACGCATAATTGAAATAAAAACATTTGAACTTGAACTTGAATGTATAATCCACTTCATTACCATAGTAATTTAGATAATAAGTAGGTATCTACAAATTTTTGTTAGAGCCCTATTTTTAACCAATCAAGCGAAAAATTGCAGACAGAAAAGTAAATGAATTATTACCGCAAACCAGCATTTGATAGCACTGATAGTCAAGGTTTTAACAATTTATATAAAACCTAGCTTATTTTATCATCTGTTTAGGTGAACTAGGTGGTATCGTGAATAATAATTATGTAGTCATTGAAAAAATACATAAAACAGGGCATGACTGCAAGCTTATTTAACCCTTCCAGAAACAAATTATAGACACAAAAAATCTATTGTTTTAGTGCCCAGGGCCCTTATGAAATTTGCTGGATTATATTTACATACCTCTAATAAACAATAATTTAACAAATTTACAAAAACACTCTTCACAACACTACAAAACTATGACTGATGATAAATACAAACCAATCCAAACCACAGATAAGTATAAAAACGCGTTTTATAAAGCAGATGATAATTTTATTGAGTAACATAAATACATTCAGTAATATTAATGTAGTACTTACCTTAAAACTGTTAATATAGTATTGTTGTTCACGAACAAGCTAAATTTTATTGTAGAACCAAAGAGGTTAAATGCCAGTAAGATATGCGCGACCTTACCAATGAAACAGGTTGTAAGACTGCAAGATCATTGCCCTATGCAAGTGCAAGGACAAAACCTAGACTTGCTTTTTTCATAGGCAAAGATATTTACTGTCATTTTATTAGAAAGTATTTTCATTTACCTCAGAGTTAGCAGTTTTGCTGTTGTTAGTTTGAGTCATGGCTCATTTAAAACAGCTGATGCGATGCATTGAAAAATTTTTGGGTACTTATTCAATATGACGCCAACCTGCGTATTTTCTGTACCACTGAATTTAAACGATGATGCGCAAAATTCAGTCTCAATTTCAAATTCCGCTGATGCTAGTGGCTGCGGCGCGGAAAGATGTGAAAGGTGTTAGCAGAAACTTTCCAACGATAAAGTTTTTGTAGGTAGTTTGTGTTTCTTGTTGAGTGAATTAAATTTATTTACCATTTGAAATTGATAGAGTTAACCGCTTTCGAGAACGCTGAAATACATTTCGATCATACATTTGCAACAAAGTTTATTATCTTGAAAATAAAATGACTTTTTACTTTCACAATAATTCAGAAAAAGAAAATAAAAATATCTTTGTGACATTCAGTCAAACAAGTCTCATAGGAGTGACAGACGTGACGTGCCAAACTGACAAATGACAATGACAAGTGTCAAAAAAAAATATTGACTGAATTGAAAAAGCTGTTTACAAAGAAAGCTGAGGTATTAATTTGTAGTTAAATGCAAGTCATAAAAATATTTTTTATTGTGAAATAATAATACTATACTGGTAAAAGACTGTCAATCATAGCTAATTTATTTCAATTCTGCCAACCATATTCTATGTCATTATCGTATTATACTTTTCTATGTTGAGCTTCCGCTACAAACTAAGACTTTCAGCCTTATCAAGATATTAATTTACACGACATTACTTTACACGAAGTGACTGCCGCCAAGCTAATCCTCCGCAATACACCCCTACAGGTATACACTGATTGTGAGACTACTAACTTTCTGATTATGTAATTGTTTTAAAAGAGTTGTTCATACAGTTCATAAACTCACACTAGGTACCATCAAGGTTGAACGCAAACGTCTATGTATTTTAACAAGCAATTTTAAACGCTTAGTGAAACTAGACAGTCCAATGTAATGACTAATTCTTATAAAAAAAGATGAACGTCCGATTAGGAACGAAATCTGGTATACATACATGAGTATCTTAAACTGTTTATTCATCATCTTCGTAGCAGAATGTTCCGCATTGAAGCTAATGCTTTATGCGGTCATTTACCTATGTAACATTCACTTAATCTACTTTCTAATATCTCAAATACACAGGAACGGATCATATATTATAGCTATCCAATAAAATATAAATCTTTGAGACAAAAGATTTAGTAAGTAAGTAAGTACTTACTTAGGTATAAAGATGTGAATATAGTAGGTACAGTTATTATCGCAAATTTACATTAACTCACAATGAGATTTATACCTAAGAAGTCGGTTAAAAACGGCGAAGACTACTAATTAAAATTTAATTTGCCATGCCAAGCGAACACCGCAGAATAATTTTTGTTCATTTAAAATTTTAAACCATCACAAAAGACAAGACAAACAAAAGTACCTACTTATGTAGATAGGGGCACCCACAGTTCGGTATGTTTTACGGTCCATGTACAAATAATGGCTGGGCGGGAGGAACTGCCGTGTTGCGTCGCAAGACTGGGTATAGCATACCGCGCTCCACCAGATCCGATAGTGGTGGAGTAGAAGGCACGACTTGCGCAGGGCACGCCATGATTATGGTGGTAGTCCCGTCCTGGAGTGGCTGGCGAGATGCCATGACGCTCTCAGATTCCAGCTGACGCTGGTGCTTTCCGATCATTTTTTTCGGGAAGTATCTGTATCGCATACGCTCGGATGTTACCATTGCGTGTACTGCCCCAAGGATACGGCACAGTATACGTTACAGTTATGCCCAGCTTGAGCAGAGCAGCGTCCATGGGTGGTGACTTATCGCTTCCAGCCGTCATTCGATCCATGGACCATGGTCGGAACAGGAGCTGACTTGAGGAGTCCACTGCCCGATCAGACAATAGCCCTAGTGGGTGGCCTTCGTTCCTTTGATTATAATAGATAGTGAAGCAAGGCCTATCGCCCTTTGAAAGGGTCCAGCAAGCGATAGACCACAGCTTGTCATGGTCGCAGCGAATGTTATAAATAATCCCTAGAGAGAAGACTATAGGGCCAGGGAAGGAAATACCCATGCAGACGATCCGTGAGGATTTACATTAAGTACCTACCTACTATAAAAAAGGTCCCAAGTAAAAGGGGAGCAACACAAATCCAAACTCTTGAGTTACGCCTGAGAATTAAAAAGCCTCACAGAAAACCGGCGTGAAACAACGCTTACGTTGTGTTTCGCCAAATGAGTGAGGTTACCGGAGGCCCAGTCCCCTTTTAAAAGGTCGGCAACGCACTTGTGACTCCTATGGTGTTGCGGGTGTCCATGGGTGGCGGTAATCGCTTACCATCACATCAGGCGATCCGCCAGCTCGTTTGCCCTCCTATCCCATAAAAAAAAGTCAAAATGTATTAGGTAGGTATTTCAATTAAACCACTTTATTATGTTAATGTACTTTTGATAGGTCAATACTAGTTGCACGGTTCCAAAAAGTGGTTCTTATGAAGAAGGGCCGGGAAGAAACTCCATGGATCATACTCTCTTTCTTATATACTTAGGTAGGTACCTATCCTATACTATAGATATAGGTATATTTCTCAATTTCACACAATTTGACATGGGAAACAAACCAGAGATGTCACTTCACATTGTATATACTCGGTGATCGTGCTTAGGTACCTATATCCATTAGACATTGGCCAGTTAGCCAGTTGAATAGAGAAAACCTGTAACTTCTAGGGGACATTATGGGATGACCACTTTTCACTTTTATTTTGAAGAAGATAAAGTTGGAATGAGGTCAAACAGTATTATAAAAATAATACCTATCTTATAGATAAGCATGTTATGTACCGACCTATAATAACACAGATTATATTCCTTTAATAACATAGGTACTTTTTACAAAAAAATATCATTATCTAAAGAATTTATGTAACTAAGTGATAGACGCTCGTAAAAATAAATTATTCTCGCAATAGTTTCATGCATTCGGACCACCGCTGCACCGGTGAGTCAGTGAGTGTCTAAAATGAATGTTATTTACCGGTAGGTAAAGGTCAATGAATGCACATGCTACATAAATATATAGTATATACATATAAAAATGTTGTAATAAAACGATCAAGGCAACCGGTCGTGTATTTACCTTTAGTAACTCACGAAACGCGCGGCTATTTGCACGCGTGTGAACGTCTGTGATTTATTTTTTAAGTGTGTTTTTTTTCTATCTGCTCTAAGTTCTACGACTACTTTGCGCGGGAAACGGAAAGGACTCGGCCTTCATTTTCATATTCCATGTACGTTTTTTTTTTAATTTTTGTGATTTTGTAACGACCTCATTTCTTAATTTGTATAATTTTATTGTAAATCATTTAAATTGACAACGTGTTCATATCACAACACAATGCTGGAATGATCTTCGATTAACAATACGAGTTTATGATGATGTAAATCATAAAATTAATCGTATTTGCAATTACTTACGCTATATGTTTTCCTTAATGATGAGGTACCTAAGTAGGTACTATGTAGGTAAGTATAGACATCTAGATTGACGTAGGTTCTACTTATTTCAACAGAATCAGCTCAAAACTGTATGCGTTTTGCATTTTGTCAAATTATAGGTTAAAAAATCTACTTAGTCTGGCTGGCTGGCTGGATGGTCTTTTGATATTTAAACCCGAATGTAAATAAGCTACTTACATATTGCGGCAAATAGTATTATCAATTTTTATTTATCATGTCAACCCTCATCGGTTTAGTGGCCCCAAACGCAGGAGCGCAGGATCCATTCCTCGATCGGACATAAGGGTACGCGTTATTGTCATTGGGTTTGCATGTTAGGTAATTAAGGAACCATCAAGTTTTTTCGAATTCGAAACCACAAAAAACGATTTCAGTTTGGAATTTGTGCCCGGTGGTTAATGGCAATAGGCGCGCCCCCTATTGCATGGCACCTAAACATACCGACGAACTGTTGGTGTACAATAATACGCCTCCGCCTAACCTTCCGGGGAATACAGGGCAGAGTTGGGCAAAATTTATCCGAATGACGAATAACGAATGAATTATTTGTTTCTTGCGTTATTCACGAATAATAAATAATTTCAATCATTCAAAGAAAAAATTATTCGGATGACGAATAAATTATTTTATTCGTTAGTCGGATAACGAATAAAAATAAAACGAAACGAGGAAAAATGGTATTTAAATTAAATATTTATTTGATTTCAATTATTTATTAGGCATTTACAGTTATGATTATTTTTATTAATTGCCTGCCTGACTGCCTCATTAGTCTAGTGGTCCCAAGCGCGACTGCTACCTGTTCGATTCCCAGGTCGAGCAAAGTGTTGTTATTCAGTTTACTATGAAATTCTCAGTAGCACCTCGGAGTCTGGATTCGTGCCCGGTTAATGGCTATAGGCTCGCCCCCTATAACATGGGACCTAAACATACCAGGTGAACTGTGGGTGTACATTAAGTATGCCTCTGCCTAACCCTAATACAGGCGTGACGGTATGTCATGTTATGATTATTTTTATTTTATAATATTTTGATTGGTCTTTGTTCACGTGGTGTAATGGTAGCAAGCAGAGGTCCTGGGTTCGATCCCCAGGTTGAGCAGTGTTATTGGATTTTTCTATGAAATAGTCAGTAGAAGCTCGGAGTCTGGATTTGTGCCCGGTGAATGGCTATAGGCTCGCCCCCTATAACATGGGACCTAAACATACCGGCGAACTGTGGGTGTAAATTAAGTACGCCTCTGCCTAACCCTTCGGAGAATACAGGCGTGATGGTATGAATGACTTTCTAGGCAAGATTCAACTAATTACATAAAATGTTTACGCGAAATTGCGAAATAGCATATTAATATTCTAGAACGATCGCGAAATAACATTGCGGCGAGGGAAATTTCTGGAAACTGAACCCGATATGTTACCTACAACTGAACATTTGTTGTGATCTTACTAGATCCTTCTAATATGACTAATAACACATATCCAAACATACTTCCATACACAACCAGTACTATTTAAATTTCTAGATATTTACTTCTTATCATCTTATTAAAATATCAAAACTTATTATTTTTCCTTAAAATCGTAAGGAAGTGGTAAGTAAACGTTAAGAAAACGCATTTTAAGCTTCCAAACATGACCTTTTTTTTAGTATTTTTACATAAAGTCAATGTTTATTGTCAATGTATTATTTCTTTCGTGATATTCTACATAGAATCCTCCAGTCAACGATAGATGGCGTTGGCATACTAAGGTTAATAATTTACAATAACTATTGATTACTTATATTTTTCCTCCATTCGACGATAGATGGCGTTGTCACACTAAGGTAAATAATAGACTTACATAACTATATTTGATTACCTATTTTTTTCGTCCATTCGACGATTGATGGCGTTGGCACACTAAGGTAAATAAGCTATTTGACTATTGATTATCTATTTTTTCTTCCATTCGACAATAGATGGTGATAGTAGTAACTTTAGACTGGGGTAAAACTCCCAAATGTTGGCTTGTTGTTAACGTAAAATCGAAGTTACCACGCCTATGCCATGCGATTTGACGGGATGGTCGCCGACAATATATTATGTACTAGTTATTTGATTAGCCGGCCCGCTATGGTAAACAGATTTCAGATGACTGGGGAGAGTAGCCACAATATTAGTACCCGATTTATAAAAACAAAATAATTATTTTGTGACCGCAACTGATATGAAAGTGTGCTCGCTTTCTCTCCGTCATTTTTATATACCTACCTACATGTCTCACTCTCTCGTATTGTAATTATCCCTTTCTTGTACCGCCATTATTCATTAAATACCAGAAATAAGATATCGTCTTATCATTTTCTCTTTCATCTATACATATAATAAAACAGTAAAAACATGTGTTTGTACATTGAATATATTTACAAAAAAAAAATTAAGCGATGGAGAAAGTAATAGGGTAAGAATTAAAAAATCTGACTGTTTGTTTGTCTTGTTGTACACGCTAATCACCAGAAATACTGGACGGATTCGAATGAAACTTTTTTGTTTTATACCTATTAAGCCTGGGCAACATATAGGGTATAATTGATTTTGGAAACTGCAGGACCATAATGAGCTAGCTAAACTATAAGAAATATAGAAATGACGCCTTAACAAAAGTTGTTCAGCCTGATGAGCATTTTCTGTTGAGGTATAAAGCAGGGGGGCGTTCTTTCTCCTCTTCTTTTTGCAATATTTATTAATTCTATTTCCAATGATCTTCTTTCATCCTACCACCTTTATGCTGACGATCTGCAAATCTATTCGCAGGCACCTCCAGATGAATTGTCTGAGGCAGTTAAAATTGTAAATAAAGACCTGGCACAAATTTCTAACTGGAGTAAAGCACACGGACTAAAAGTCAACCCAGCGAAGACTCAAGTCATTGTCGTTGGTAGTCCAAGGCTGCGCTCAAAAGTTGACTGGTCTCGTCTCCCTCAGATTGTTTTCGACGGTACCACTGTGCCTTATTGTGACTCGGTGAAAGACCTGGGTATTTACATAGATAAGGATTTTTCCTGGAGTCTTCAATTACAAGAAGTTAGCCGCAAATTATTCGCTTCTGCGGGATATCTACGGAGATTACGAAATTTCCTGCCAATTGCCACTAAAACTGCGTTGGCTCAATCCCTTCTTCTTCCAATCCTCGACTATGCTGACGTCAGCTATCCAGATCTTACTGAAGTGCAACTAGACAAACTTGAGCGACTTCAAAACTTTTGCATTAGATTCATATTTAATTTACGTAAGTATGACCACGTTTCAGAATTTCGCATCAAACTCAAGTGGTTGCCTATCCGCTTTCGCCGGAATATGCATATTTTATCACTTCTATACAGTATAATGTTCAATCCCGCAACCCCGTCTTATCTCAAAGAACGTTTCCAGTTCCTTAATGACACACATTCTAGATGTTTAAGGTCAGCAGAGAATTTGAGATTGTCCATGCCTCTACATTCCACTGTTTTTCTCGATAAATCCTTTACAGTTCAAGCCATACGTCTGTGGAATGCCTTGCCTGTATTAGTTAGACAAGCACAGTCACTAGCTTCTTTAAAAAAGTTAGTTAAAGATCATTTCTCCTTGGAAGTCAATACACGTAACACATCGTGATATGTTTCCTATCATCAACAATCTAAGACGTTTCAATTATAATTTTAGTTAATATATGTATATATATATATATATATATATATATATTATATATAAATTATTTATTATATTTATATTTATTATAATGTGTAGTGTAAGAATTTATTGAGTTTTATGTAAATAGTACACCACCGGCTACCCTCCCCCCCTTAATATATTCTACCACTCAAAATCCATCCTAAGGTTGTCTGGAAGATATCGCTTTTAGCGATAAGACCGCCATTGTACCTATCCAAAACGATATTATTTAAATGTAATAATGATATGGTGTACAATAAAGAATATTCTATCTATCTATCTATAAAGATAAAGGAAAATTATTTGATTATTTTGAGCTGGGAAGTGACACTGGTCGTCAATAAAGACTTCAAGTGATAGCGAACTCCACGCGGGCGAAGCCGCGGGCGGAAGTTAGTATACAATACCGTATGTGCCTACCTACTTTTTAAAATCAAGCCAGCGGAACCCTTCAGAATTGTTTATTTTTTAAATGCTTACGTAAGGTGTATGGCCAGATCTTAGAATGGTTGTTACTTTATTTTACATTTCATAAATGGTTATATTTCATAATAACACATTTCCAACATAGCACATCTCTATTCTAGAAGAATCGCGTAAATAACATTCTAACGATATCATTGTCGGTGACTATCCCGTCGAACTTGTAAGGCATTGGCGTGGTAAGCTTTGAGTTCGATTTTTTGTTAAGGTGCGCCGAAATTTGTCTGTTTTACCCTAGTAAAACGTTAGGTACTATGTATGCCATCTATTGTCAAATGGAGGAATAATAAGTAGAAAATTAATTATTATTTACCTTGGCTATGCGAACGCCATCTATTGTCAAATGGAGGAATATAACGTAGGTATTAATTGACAGTTTATATACAGAATGTCCCATACCTAGTGGTGCAAAAGGAAACCTGGGATGGGCGGTTGATCATATTATATAATCAATATCATTAAAAAAAACAGTCCTAGCTCTAAGATTGCTAAACCCGATTGTGTAGATTGTTGATCTTTATGTACCTACACAGTTTTACGCAATAATTATATTTTTTTATGATGGTAATTTTATTGCATTTACATACTTTTTGTACAAATATGAAACATTATTTTTATTAAATATAAAAAAAAACATACATGTACCTATGTGTGAACAAACCAGGCAGTACTTTTTATGCCAATCCGCCCTCTAGTTAGAATACAGACATAAGAAAAAAAAATCTAAATACAATTAAATTATTAAGTCATAGGTTAAGAGAGTCTTAACGCACTGAATGTAAATTACATCTTATCTTGTATCTAAACTATTGAGATTTTCCGAGCCAAATTTGAGCGCTCTGTGTTGGACAGTCTCTTCACATAAGCATAAATATAACTAAAAACATAGATTTTTTTTTAAATAGTGATGATTTCTATACTACTGAGAATTGAATTGAGAATTTCTATACTACTTGAACCATGCGGGACATCCTGTAGATTATCTACCTACTTTGGTTCGCGTGCAAACGCCATCTATCGTCGAGGAGTAGTACTTTATCTATGTAGAATATTCCCGATAGCTTTAGTCTAGGTTTTATCTAAAAAAAGCAAGGGATATGATAGGTTTAGGATATTCTAGTGTATGAATCTAGAAATGTAATATTCAAGGTATCACCGTTTGTTCGGCAGACACTATTGCTATCCAAAAAATTATTATTTAAAATAACGAATAAAATCACGAATAATTTATTCGTACGCAATTTATCTACGAATAATTCATTCGTGAATGAATCATTCGCGGATAATTATATGGCGAATAAAATTTTATTCGGATAATTATCTAGATAACAATTTATTCGAATAATGCCCAAGTCTGATACAGGGTGACCGCGTGATGGTATGACGAACAAAACGTCTCGAAGTTTTGAATTCGGGCTTTTTAAAATCTCCTAATTCTCAAACATCCAAAGAATATTTTTTTTAATCAGGATAGGTATTTAATTTAGATTTAACAATCTCATCGTTAAATAGGTATATCAGTGTGCGTGTTTTTTTTTGCATCAGAACGACCAATATAAAGTCATTTACACTGATAACAAAATATGATTTGATTTATGTATATAATATCCTAGTGGGGAAAGAAATGATATTTTTACATTGGTAGGGACCTACAAAGGAGATCTTATCCAACAAGGAAGGACCAATAACCTGTTCAGCATGTTATTATTGCGAAACATTTTCTTACTATTATAAATTATTCGATCCGGGGGCTTACTCTTGAACTCAATTCAGATACTTCGACATTGGAATTGAGACGTTTCGTCAAGTTTCGTACTCTTGAATCCGAGACTAGCGCCAAATTGTTTCAATATTGCGCGGTGATTGAGTGAACTAAATAGGATTGGGAAACGAAACAACCATTGGCCAATCAGGGATGCCGATACAAGGTTCGCGGATTTGTGCTCAAGAGTACGAAATGGCCTGACAGCCGAATTGACATTGGAATCGGATCACGTTTGAATTGGTATTGTATTGTTTTCAAGAGTAAGCCTGCCGGGCGGTAGCCTAATGGCTAGAGCGTCGGACTTGCGATCATGTGGTTGCCGGTTCGAAACCCGTCCACTACCAACGTGAACCCACTCATAACACAGGCATTTAGCTTAGCACGTGGGGTTAACAAGTACCTATAGGTACTAGTAATGTGCGACCCACAATGCTAGTAAGCTTTATTTAAAAAATATATATAAGAATTATAATTTGCAGGATTATCCCATCATTTACGCCACACCTGTATCCTTGCGTATTTCGTGTAATAATGTGTGCAGGTATAGAGGGACTGTGTTCTGCTGTATCATACGTAGCTTCACGAGTCGCATGCGCCGGTTCGATGGCCGGCACTGAACTTACAGCTCGGCTGAAATAATTGTGCGTGTTTGAAGTCCGCAAGTGTTTTTATAAAAACTCGGCGTAAAGATAATTGAAGTAAATTTTACTTATAGAAGGTACCTACCATTAGAATAACTTGTGGCTCACCAAAGTTTTAGTAATCAGAAAAATTGTCTTTAAGTACGCATAGAGAACAAACAAATACTCATAAAAGTATGTAAAAACTATAGAAATAATAATTCCTCACAAAGAAAGTCATATACAACCTGCTTGTTACACTCACCTATGTTCCACCGTGCATGACAGTAATTTCGCAAGATACCGCGGTTCGTCGACCGACTTGGGTAATTGAGCTCACTTGGAAAGTTTATATCCAGGCTTACATAACTATATATACGCCAATTTAGTCAAAATTGTGGCAATCGTGTATTACGAATCAACTGAGAATCAACGAATGAACTGAGATTTATAAAGTTTGAAGTTTTGATCAGGTGTGTAAACTTTTGAAACCCCTTTCAGTGTCGGACTCCTAAGATATTGTTGTACGTAGCCCGTTTAAATAAACAATATCTTCATTATCGGCTCGTGATTAATTAGGTATACTCGTACATATTAAGTTTTATGAATATCATAATAATATAAATTTCTACAATATTGAAGTGTTATTAGGTAAAATTCTTAGTAGCAGCTTGGAGTATTTATACCCGGTTACTAAATAGGTACCTATATTACTCGTATATAATTTATAATATTAAGGAAATAAATAAAAATCCATTCAATTTAATGTTCATTTAATTAAATTTTGAAAACAAAACAAAAACAGTTTTTCAATGTAGAGTTTTATAGCGAAAAATATTAATAGGATTAGGTCAATTTAAAAATTGGTGAATTATATTTAATAAATAGTAGCCTTATCACTTATAAATCCACATACGTAAAAGCTTCGCATCGATAGATGCGGAGCTTTGCGGGATGCAGATGCGAATGTTCGGCAACACCCCTGTAGCAGGCACGTCGTTACTGATATTCAGACGCGGCAAAAGGTTAGGTTATGATTTAGATGATGAGAGGATGAGGAAATGACTATGATTAAATGATGTCTTATAGAAATTTTATAGAAGAAAATAGAAGCAAAAATCTGTCGTATAGAATAGTATTTATATGGAATACGCCACTTATTTGGTAATATCCATCGCTTAGTTCAGAATAAACTCTTGTAACTCATACAAGAGTCAATTTTTTGTAGTTCAACTGGCTTATCGAGCTTAAAATACCTACACATGAAGGTCAGATTGATAGTTTAAGTTTTTGCACAAGTTCATATCTGTGCATAAGTAATAAAGTTATACTCACTTCTGATCCACAGAAATACGCTAAAAGTGGTTTACAAGGACATTTTAAAGATTTTAAAGTTTTTAGGTACTTAAGTAACTGCTTGACCAGGTTGATAGAGTGAACTGATACTAGAAGTTGACTACTGGAAGTTGTCTGTAAAAACGTTCTTCCTCTAAATCAATTCAGTAATAATGATGCCCGTTCACACAAACCGACAAACAGTAAAAAAATGCAAAAATGATAGTTACGTATGCTCAGTCCCCAGAGTAAAGTTTTTTTTGCAAGTCAGTGGTTTCACTCATATCCCAAAGGATGATGTAGACAAAAGGTAGCCTATGTCTTTCTCCAAGGTCCAATATAACTCTAAGCCAAAATCCTTTAGAATTGATTCAGCGGTTTCAAGTTCAAGTCAGGTTGAAGCGTGAAAACATATTCAAGAGACAGACAGACAGACTGTTAATTTATAATATTGCAATGCGAAACATAATTCATACCGAACCACGCAGACACTGAGAGTCAAGGTCAAATACCGATACCTACCCGAGTGTCTGACAATTTATTAGCATGGTATAATAATTTAAATTAGTTAGCTAGGTATCGCTTTTGTCACCATGTTGCGTCACAGTTTACTGAATTCCGTTCTGTCCATCAAAATAATGCTATCTAACTGCTGTTGATTGCTAAAAACATTAATTACAGACAGATACAATGAAATATTACATGCTCACACCTTTTTTCCCATCATACAGGCACTAAAGAAACGATAGACGTCATTGATTACGTCATATTAGTACATACTTAGTCTACCTACGATTCTTGCATACATACGCTAACATTAATAAGTAACTAACTTTTTGCTGCGTCCAGGTTCATCATACCTATATATTGTCCCTAGAAAGTCCCTACTCAGCCTACTTGACTTTCATCGTATAAAATTTCCTTCTGTCTATTGACTTTTATTCATTGTCTCAACACTTCTTTTCAATTTTTGTCACTCCATTCCTCTTCTCACACTCCCGCTCTTTCGCTGGTGTTTTATATAAATATATGTATGCTTTATACTTATCTTCCTGGCTTTGCCTTTCTTGCAATTGATTTGGGGTCAGCGCAGCATGTCCTTTTTTCTATTTATCCCTGTCACCTCATCATTCACTTTCTTTTCCATAATATCGGCCTTAACACAATCCCTCTATGTTTCTTTTGGTCCCTACCCCTCCATCTCTCCACATTCATGTTCACCACTAATTTAGTTACATGCGTATCATGTCCATACCAAGATAAACGATTCTCTTTCAACTTTTCTGTTACTGGCGCCACTTGCAAACTTTCTTTAGCATGGTAAGAACGTACATAACTAAGAGGAAATAACTTGTACAGTCAACAGCAAAAATTTAACAGTTTATGGTGACTTGATGTGCTGTTGACAATACTTATATTTAAGTTTCTCGGAAACCTGCTGGGCGACATTAAGTAATTCCATTATTTAGAATCCGTAGCAGACGATTCATCGAATGCAGCTTACCCATTCATTTATGATGACAATTAGAGTAATAAGATAACAGAGACTGTAGAATAAAGCTAAATTAATTAACTTGACGTATTTAAAGGCGTAGGTAGATAAAGACTTGCAGGAGATAAAATTAAACCCGTGCCTTATTGTCCACAGAAAGGAAATATACCAAAACATGAAAATGGGACAAATATTGAGATCAATATATTTGTACGTGCGTCTCATATTCGACTTGGCGGTCGATTTCATCTTCTCATTCTACTGGGAGACGAATAAAAGAACTGTTCCAGACCTGGATAAGAAACACATGTTACTTACGGAAAGTGCCGTCACGCTAGCCAAGAAGATAAAAGAGAAAGAGTTGAAGTCGGAGGATCTGGTTAAAGCTGTCATTGAGAGGATAAGACAGGTGAGTTAAATAAAACTTGATTTTAAATATTATGGAAACCCACCTATTCCACTGCGGAGTTTCATGATCGAAGCAGGAGGAAGAGAGCCATTGCGATTGTGACACAGTCCCCAATGTCCCCATCGAAATATAAAATAAGATATCTACATATATTCGAATCAAAAGAATTGAGAATTTTTGTTTTTAGAGCTGTTTAAAAAATAAATAGGTACCACATGGCTTTTCTTCACTCTAAAAGATTTTATAGATAGTACTGCTGCATGTATAGCTGCATCTTGATCCTGACATGTAGATGATGTATACCCCAAGGTGGCGTCGAATCCGCGTTATGGATCTCACGAAATAGACAAACGTCTTCATCATTAACATCATATCCATCTTGTCGTAGGGCGTCGGACACTACGTTTGTCGGGAACTGGGAACTGTCGACTAAATTTGCTCTCTGATTATGTACGAGTACAGATTAGGTACAGTCATCAGCAAGGTGTAATTTACTTATTTTGTCAATGTTTAGGTGAACCCCGTGATAAATGCCATCGCAGTCGAGCGATATGACGCAGCACTGGCCGAGGCCAAGGAAGTGGACGCCTTGATTGAAAAAGGACTGTCAGATGACGAGGCTGACAAGAAACCATTCTTAGGTACGTCATCTTTAGAGCATATTTTACACAATTATTGTTTTTAAAACCTGTAGGTACGCACGCACGTTTACACACAATGCTATACAGTATTTAAGGACCTTCGGTGTATAAGACAATAGATTTTGCATGGTGTGTAGGTAAAAGGGTTAAGCTGACCTTTTACTGTAATTAAAGAAAGTCTATACAAGGCGAGGTCAGCTTATTTTGGATTTATGTGGGTACCATGATGTGTAACTGTGTGAACAAACACCCCGTTTCATGGAATAACGGGTGAGCTCGGTCGCAAATTCAAACTCAATGTTGTTATTAAGAATTTTATAGAAAAATCCCTTATCACAGATAATATAAGTACTATACATAATTATAACACCCGTCATGGGAATCTTAAGTACCTATGCAGGACTTTTCTCGCTTAATAATCAGTAGACGAATTAGGCACACTCGTCTTAATGATCTGTAGGCGAAATTTTGATAAAGTTTTTGTTACAAATAAAAACTTTATAAGTTCTCAATGTATATATGTGTATGTATATCTCAATAACCAACTTTTTCTTAATACAATTTTTTTTGTACCGAATAACTGTAGCCTTGAAAAATAATATTACTTAGCAACTAAAGTGCATATTTCGCACTTGGTGATTCCATGTAAAGATATTTATTAAGCGTGAAACTTTATCTAAATATTAATATAATTAAAGAAATATTATTAAAATAAGCATTAAAAATAATTAATTATTTTCATTTTACAGTTATTTTGAAAATAGCTTCATCATCTTATTCTGTATAATTTATATTCGTCTGCGAAAACAACGGCGCTCAAGAGAGCATTGAACTTAGACAGTTTTCGAGTTTCTACCATTATCTTTCTCTCTCTAGGTGTCCCGTTCACGACAAAGGAGAGTCAGGCAGTGAAGGGCATGGCTTTGACCATGGGGCTCTGGAGTCACCGCAATGATGTCGCTGAAGAAGACTGCGAGTCGGTCAAAAGACTGAAAGAAGCTGGGGCCATCATTTTGGCTTCCACTAATCTGCCTGAGGCGCTTGTTTGGTAAGCCTTGAGGACATAAATAGCTGAAAAAGACTCTTTGTTTAAGAATAAAATATTTTGACTTAAAATTCAGGGTTCAGCTATGAAACCTAGCATGCTTGGTCCTACGATCTTGATCCACCTAATTGGCTATCACCCTCGCACCTGTGACCGGCCTTGTTTTGACTGTATTCCCTCGTTGAAAGTAAGATTGCGTGTTCCATCTTAGACCTAATTTGTGGTCTTCATCAGGGAACAATATTACTTGACCGGAAGAAAAAAATCTTTAAGTAATTTGACTCTGCAACTCTGTTCAGCAGTGGACGTCTTTTGGCTAATATGATGATGATGATAATGGTGAGCTTAGTTGCTTGTTCAGTTACGAAACAGGAGGAAATACTAGTTTGAGGCTTCTTTTTTTAAAAACATACTGTGTTTGTACATTTGTAGGCAGGAGACGCGCAACCCGGTGTACGGGATGACCAACAACCCGCACCACAGCGGTCGCACGCCCGGCGGCTCGAGCGGCGCCGAGGCTGCGCTCACGGCCTCCTGTGCCTCAGTCATCAGTTTGTGTAAGACCGCTTTTGTTCGTATTGCGAAAAGTCCTCATGGGATAGTCTGTCACGTCTGCACTTGTTTTCCCTGCGCACACGGTCACAACTCACAGCCATGATATTTGTGATTCTATACTCCTACACTCACCACACCCTTACAATAGTGTTGGGCACTAAACAATTAAAATTTCAATCAATTGCAATTAAAAAATTAATTGCAATTAATTTTATTGCAACCAAATTAATTTTATTGCAATTATATAAATTAATGTAAAAAATTGCAATTAAAATTAATTCAATTGCAATTGAAATAAAAATGTTATTGATTGTTTTAATTGCACAACACGAATAAATTCGAAAATGGTTTAAAAACAAAGACTTGTAGAACTTAATAAATGCGCATATCTGTCTGGATGGGTGATCATTCTTAATATATGGAGATCCTTTCGTGCTTCGAAAAGCACGGTGTCAGCGGTCATCAAACTGAAATAGACATCAAAATAGGTAATTTATTTCTTTCTTTCTCAGGCTCGGACATCGGTGGGTCTACTCGTATGCCTGCGTTCTACTGCGGCATGTTCGGACACCATCCTACAGCTGGAACTACTGATTTGAAAGGTAACAACCAAGCTACCAACTTCCATCTCTCTGAACAGCCGGTGGTCCGCACAGCGTACTGTTGAGTAAAACTATTCCGATTTCCACCATTGTTGCCGATCTTGGACAAGTCGCACTCTAGTTTATGGCTCCAAAAGCGTCCATAGAAACTGTAATATTTCAGATGAACGGAGACGTAGACTAAATTGTTTTATGTATTTATTTACGTTTAGGATTAAGTTTACTGATGTAGTAGATTTCAATCATTCTACAGGTACACCTCTACTTTCCCGGGATTTCAATAAGGTTAAGATCGAGAACAGATTCTCTGAAAAAATGCCGATCTAGTCAGAACCAGATCGGCTTTTTTTACTAATGAAAAATGTATTGGCAGCAATTAACGCGCTCCGTTATGTGCCTTCTTGCAGACAACAATTGCGTGATGCGATTGCGAATGATACCGTAGCACTGAGATTGGCACGTCTAGTGTCGACTCAGTAAGGCTGTAACAAAATACTTAAAACCTAGCAATGCTTGACCTAGGAATCCACCCAGGACATCCTCACCTCACACTTACAAACACTAGTATAGTTTATACTTATAAACTCTTCAGGTACAGAACAGATCAGAACCCATAACATTCATATACTTAACATAAAACTACATTTCGACAGGAGTATTCTTCCGTAGCGGCGAGGACAAGGAATCCATGCTGGCACTAGGCTTCATATCTAAACACGTGGAAGACTTGGCGCCACTCACCAAGGTCGTGGCCGGAGAAAAGGCCGGGTTGCTCAACTTAGACAGAGAAGTTAGCATTAAGGTACGTATGTACTCTTAACTAGAGACTACAAACCCTGTGCCAAAAACTGAATTTAAACATAGATCTAGTTCCGGACTCTGCAATACTCCATTCACTATAACATTAGCCAAATAATGTTCTATCGTAATTTCAATATAGTTAACTATAGCAATAACTATCGATATTCGCCGTTATTTGTCTTACAGATGGTGGAACACCCCCTGTCCTATTCACTACGTTCTGAAACTTTACTTGCCTCCTGCATCCAACTAATGGTTTAAACGACACCAGCTCGTTCCTACAGTTGGGGATTAAGCCACTGTGATGATAAATAGTTTCAGACTCGACCCATCTCGATAAACCACTGAGACGCTTTATTTTGTTGCAGGATATCAAGTTTTACTACATGGAGACAAGTAACGATCTCATGTTAAGCACCGTAAGAGCAGATCTCAGGGGAGCTATGAAGAGGTAAGGACTGTGCAGTTTTTCTCCAGCATCATTCTTTAAAATACTAGGAGTGGTTTTATCATTTGGAGAATTAAAGCCATCGTGATAATTGATGGTTCTAGGATGTGTGTAGGCAGGCATAATTTTGTATTTGCATTAACTATACACTGACTACATTGTCTCAAACCGGTGGTGGTGGTGATGGTTTAAAAATATGTTCGGTTTCATAAATCGGAGCATCCATGTGCCATTATTAAATAACAGCTGAAGGAGATCCCTTGACTTAAAAATATTCTTCCTGCATCGCCCTCAATGTTAACGTAATATGCAAAGGTTCAATCGACAATCAATTAAGTAATACTCTAATAAATATTATTTTCTCCAGAGTAATTACAAGGATCACTCAGCAGACTACGTCAACAGAAAATGCCCCCCAGCCGTACTACCACGAAGGGTTCAGCCATATGTACAGCATTTGGAAGCACTGTATGACCAAGGAGCCTGATAACCTGCCTACCATCTGCACAAACAACAAAGGACACGCTAACGGACTAATCGAATTAATTAAAAAGGTAAGGAAGGTCATTTTTGTTCCTGACTGTATTCCTGTAAGCTGTAACACTTGGATTGTGATTGTGTCTGTTTGTGCTTCTTAGATCAATCATAGTGGGTGACTAGGTATAGATTGGTCAAATTCTAGATAGGGCCTAATTCCATTTGCAAAAAAAAAAAATACATAGAAATAAATGTCATGAGCTAGTCGGCAAGGTTATTTTGGAAGTGGAATGTTTGTCCAAACGTATGCAGAGACCAGAAATAAAGTTAGAATATGTGTAGGTAATATTTAATCAGTCACCCAGTTTAATTTAAAACTAATCTCATCTCTTATGAAATTTTACTGGAAGAAGTTATAATTTACAAAATTCTTAGGAAGTCCTAGTCCCAGCTTCTGTTCTGGACATAAAAAACTTGAGTGACTTAAGTGAGCGAGCAGCTTTAGTGAGCGAGTTCAGTGAAAGTAGATAAACTACTATCTGAGTCTACTCGGCTCTGGCTCTGAGACTGGCCTACCTATTAAATTATACCCTTCCAGCGCTATTTCGGAATAGGTACGCTTTCCACGTGTGCCCCGAAAAATCGACCTTATTTTTATATTTTTATTACAGGCGGTGGGCATGAGCCAATACTGCCTATTTACCATCGTGCGACTGATCGAGGAGCAGTATCTGCCGAAGGTTGACCCTGAGTGGGCCGAGAAAATCTCCAAAGAAATGAAGGCAGACTTATTTGTAAGTAGTTCTTCTTCAGTTCGTGAGTCGGGATCGTAATCGTTATCGGGACTAGAGATGGGTTTATGACAGGGTATTTTTTTTCCGCCCAATTTTGCCGAAAATGCCTGGGCGGAAACCCACTAAAGATGGATGCCAAAACATCTATTTTTTTGGCCGAAATGCGTGGGCGGAAACCCATCTATTCAGGACCATCTATATTTATGATTTAAAATACTTTCATGACACCATAAAAAATAATCAGTCAATTAGCCTATTGTTTCCTTATTTCCATGTTCTAGGCAAAATTAGGTGATAACGGTGTGTTGCTGATGCCTAGCGCGCCACAGCCGGCTCCATATCACTACTCCTGCTTCATGAGGCCCTACAACTTCGCCTACTGGGCTATCGTCAACGCTCTCAAATGTCCTGCTACTCAGGTAATAAGCAGATCGAAAATACTACTTAAATAGGATTAGGTAAAGATAACTACAAATTTTATAGAATCACAAACTGGGCTCGAGCACCAGATCTCTCTATAGAAACCAACTCCACGTAAGGGAGACCAGATATCGTATAATGAAGTTTCTCCACATCTAAATATAACATGCTACACTTCCTCAAGCCATATCGGCCTAATATCTGCTGCATGTGCTCTATTATTCTCAAAAGATAGCTCTGGTATTAAGGAACTAGTCTCGGAGGGCTACAAATTTACAATTAATGGATACAAAGTACCTACACCTGCAGTCCTACACTCAAAACAAATTTAGGTACCTGCTAGCAGCCAGTGTTGGGCATTAATCAATAAAAACAAAATATTTTTTTTAATTGCCATTAAATTAATTTGATTACAATTACTATTTGCAATTTTTAATTGTTTAGTGCCCAACACTGCCTGTGACTCACGCAAATATTTGTTTCGGAAGGGAATCAGTGCAAAGATAGCGTGACCACCCCAAACGTGTTAGGTATTATGTGTTTTCATTTTTCATTTTTCCACCAGGTACCTCTCGGCGTGAATGCTCAAGGTCTTCCCCTGGGCATCCAGGTGGTAGCAGCACCATACAACGATGCTCTCTGCCTATCAGTCGCCAAATATCTGGGCAAGGAATTCGGAGGCGCCGTTAGAGCTTGCAATATTAAGTAGATGTAGCTACATGCTGGAAAAAAAGATCTATTATTTTTATTTTGTTACTGCGTATGATTGATGTGACGGTTATTTATAAGCTATATTTAATTAAAATTATCTGTATATCATAATTTGTTTGTTTCAACCCTATAATAAAATTTAGTTTTGATCATTGATTTAATTTTAATTATATAATCCCCCCCCCCCCTTTATGTCTAGGGTTTGCTAGGATTTGGAATGACATTATCGGTAATTATAAGAAATAGAATAATTGAAATAAAACCTATTTTTTACGTATTAGACGTTTCGGATCCTGATTGATGTGACGGTTATTTATAAGCTATATTGAATTAAAATTATCTGTATATCATAATTTGTTTGTTTCAACCCTATAATAAAATTTAGTTTTGATCATTGATATAATTTTAATTATATAATCCCTCTCCCCCCCCACCTCCCTTTATGTCTAGGGTTTGCTAGGATTTGGCATGACATTATCGGAAATTATAAGAAATAGAATAATTGAAATAAATCCTATTTTTTACGTATTATACGGGTATTAAATAATATTAATTACGCGTTGTATTCATATTATTTAATACCCGACGTTTCGGATCCTTTACAGCATCCATGGTCACGGGCAGACTAAGTTGTTGAACGTCTTAATGTTGCAATTACTAACTACCTTACATTTTTGTTATTTATTGGCGATCTAATTCACGCAGAACGAGCTCACCGTATCCTTCGGTCTTGCAGTTTTGGGCTTGGATTTTGATTTAATGGAATCTATAATGGGGTTCCAAGCAGGTGGAAGCCCCAGCCATCCTCTCTATTGAAATTTGGGTGTTTTTAAATTTCACTATCCTCAAGAATTATCCTGTGGAAGGCCGGTTTTCTTTTGCGAGGACTTGACTCGTGGTTTACCAAATCTGATGGAGTGCTGGGCCTTGTCAAGAGTATGTTCACAAACTGCTGACTTCTTGTAACGGCGGTGTCAATGAAGTCAGCCGTTTGTGAACATACTTTTACATAAAAATCCATAACAATCCAAAAACTTTCGAAAAACTGTGTAAATGGTCAAAATTGTCATTTTACACTACTTTTAGCTACAGTAATGATTTTTAAACAATCGTTTTAGTTAAACATTGTAAATATTGTATAGTTACTGTCGCAATTACTATTGCCATGACTGTAGATGTTAATACTCGTATAGACTTACAAACTGCGAAAAATCACTAGAAATTTGAATTCGAACGATCCGCCTAAAACTCTGTGCTCTTTGCAGAAACCTGCACAAACCACAGATTAAGAGAGCTTATGAGTACTCACAACACAAACGTCAAACATTGTGAACAAAATTGTGTGTGAAATATGTATTGAAATTGAAATGTACACCTTATAGTGATGTGATATTATTGCGAAAAGCCGCTATTTTGTAGTTAGTACTGTGTTTAATGTCTATCATATTCATTATTCAGTCAGAACTTGGTCAGAACAGTCACAATGCCTCACTGTTGCGCTTTTGGATGCAAGGGCGGTAAGTGTCATTTTTTTTATAACTTTTTTTCTGCCTCATTAATCTAGAATCTAGATCTAAGCGCGACTACTAAGTTTCAGGTCCTAGGTTCAATTCTTAAGCCCAGCAAAGTATTATTGTTTGTTAAATTTGAATGAATGAATTCTCCTGAAGTAGTTTCAAAGATGTATCTGTCATGAGCCTAATTATTGTGGTTACATAGTATCCTACCACCCTATACTAAATGAACATGAAGTAATAAACTAAATGAGAGGGACTAGAGAATGAGCAGTGATGACCTAGTGATATGACCATTGGACTGCCAAGTCAAAGGTCTCAGTTCGAATCCAAGATGTGCACTTCTGAATTTGGAATCATATGCATGCAAAGGAGTATGAAGTCTGCCAACACAATAGGCTAGCAGTAGCTAGCATAGCTTACCCTAGACAGGCCCTGTATCAAGATTGGTCAGGGACCCCTCTACAATCAATTGATCATTCATGTGAATCCATTTACTTAAAGTAGGTTGATCTTTTATGATTAGACATGTTTTTTTAGGGGGAACTTTAGCATCCAATCTAAAAGTTAGAGTCAGAGAGGAGTTTTACGTATCAGGGCTAACACACGTCGTTGATACGCCTGATACAGCGGTAGCTACACCCCTGCCAGTGGGACAGTATATGGATTTACAATGAAGTGACATTTTACCATGGAGTTATAAATATTGTGACAAACTTCAAGTGGAAGGCAATGAACAATTCTATGTAATGCACTTGTTATAGCAGAGATATTTCCGGGCACGGGCCCAGCCAAAGACTTTGGGCGGGGTCATAGTCAGAGAGTAGGTACTTCTGACTAAGTAATATGAGATTTGTCAATTAAATATGTAGATTTTGGGCAGGACCGCCACTGTATATTTCATAGTTACATAACTAATATTCAATCATCTGCCTTTTATTTGACAAAAATTGTACATTTGTACCTATTGCATGTATGGTATGGTAGGCATCCATTGTGAATTATTGTAGAATATATATAATAATGCTAAACAAATTATATACATCTTATTACAATGATTTGTGGAATATAGTACCTACAATGACTTAATGAACAGCCCTAGGTATCACATTCAGTCTGGCAACGCACTTGTGACTCTGGTGTTGCGGGTGTCAATGGGCGGCGGTAATCGCTTACCATCAGGCGACCTGTCTGCTCGTTTGCCCCCCTATTCATAAAAAATGTAGAAGTAAAAAATATAATTTTATGTTTTCATTCCAGATAATGTCATGCATTCATTTCCAAATCCTAGCAAATTTCCTGAGCGATTCAAGGCTTGGGTGAATCTTGTTGGAGATAAATTGAAATCATTATCAGACAATGACATTTATAAGAAGAAGAGAATATGTGATATTCACTTCACTCAAGAACATCATAATCGCTTCAAGCGTCTCAATGCATTGGCAATGCCAACTCTTTATTTGCCTGGTGAGTGAAATAATAAATTGCTTCATATGAAACACCATACAAGATTTGTTTTTATTCAAATTTGGCTTATAGTAAAACCTACTAATATTATTAACGTGAAAGTTTGTGGGTATTTGTAAAACGTGTAACTGAATAAGTGCAAGACCCTGTCAAACACAATGATTAGAATATTGAGTCATAATTATAACAACAAAACCCAAAAGTCATTTTGAGACACGAAAGCATATTTTTTTCAAGATATTAGTTTTATCAGCTAAATGTAAACCGTGTGACCGTATCTATTATCTATTTATCATAGTGAGTAGATTGACTATGAAATTGGTGTGGGCAGGCACACAATGACGATTTGTGCAAATAGGTTTCAATTTTCCTGATTTATCAGGTGCCATAATTTCAGGTATTGTGATGTTCTTTTCGGGAAAAATTAACACATTAAAAACCACTGTAGTTGATTCAGTAGTCAATCCTAAATAGAGATGGGTTTATGCCAGGGCATTTATTTTTTTCGCCCAAAATGCCTGGGCAGAAACCCATCTATAATCCTAAACATACTACTTTTAGGTCTTGCACTTATTCTGTGACAGGTTGTAGATATAGGTATGGATGTTTGTTACTCAATCACGTCAGAACTGTCTAGACGAAATTTGGTACAGATGTAGATTATAGTTTAGAATAGCATAGCACATAGGCTACTCCTTTACACAGGCTACTGAAGTCCTCACAAACAAAGTCACAGGCAGGCTAGTTCATCTATATTTTTATTGCAGTCTTGTTTGTCACATGGTAATAAAACTTCTGAAAAATAAATAAACTTCTCAATACTATAGTAAATTATTTTATTATGATAATAATAAAATAATTTACTGACTTTGACTTGACTGCCTCATTAGTCTAGTGGTCCCAAGTGCGACTGCTACACTAGAGGTCCTGGGTTCGATCCCCAGGTCGAGCAGTGTTATTGAGTTTTTCTATGAAATTCTCATTAGCAGCTCGGTGTCTGGATTTGTGCCCGGTTAATGGGAATACAGGCGTGATGGTATGTCTGTTTTTATTATGATAATACAGCAATAACCTAAGAGATCTTTTTCAGTAATTTCATAATTCTTTCAGGTCAAAGTGCCACTGTGCCAGTTCAGCAATCTGAGACAAGGCAAACTTTAACTGTTCTTCCTTCTACTTCCACTTCAGGTATGTTACAGCAAATATTAATTACTTTAATATTAATTGGCTTTAAGTGTCTCAATGCATTAGCAATGCCAATTCTTTATTTGCCTGGTAAGTTGAATATTAACATGCTTCATATAAAACACAATACTATATTTGCTTTTTTTTAGATTTTACTAATAGTACATTAATCTAATAATTACTATATTATAATTGGTACATATTAAAAAACGTCGCTGGTTTCTGTATGTTCGCGATAAACTCAAAAACTACTGAACGTATTTTCATGCGATTTTCACCAATAGACAAGGTGATTCATGAGGAAGGTTTCAAGCTATTAAATATCACGCCACGACCCTTAGAAACCGAGCAACGCGGGTGAAACCGCGGACGAAAACTTCGTAAATACTAATTCGCAGCATAATTATGAATATTTACTTCTCAATACTATGTAAATAATATTATTATGATAATCTTTACCTATAATAAAATTGTAACAGGCCGATGTCTGTACATTATAGATATTAAAGAAAAACTCATATGGGGTGTCTTTATTAGAGCAACAGAAGCCGAAACATGATTTTTTAGAATTTTTTGTCCGTCTGTCTATATGTTTGTACGCTCATCACGCAATAACTACTGCAAGGAATTAATTGAATGCAGTTTTTACCGATGTATTGCTAGAGGTCTAACTTAAAATCTGGTGTATGTTTCATCTGGATACGCCGCTTAGAATCGGACTTATAGTATGTTAATCTTTTTGGGACGTGAGTGAAACTAGGGGGCAACAGCAATTAGTACAGCAATAAAATAACAGACAAATAAAATTTCAGATATTTTTTCAGTAATTTCGTAATTCTTTCAGGTGAAAGTCATGGCGTCACTGTGCCAGTTCAGCAATCTGAGACTGGCCTAAGTTGTACTGTGTTTCCTTCTACTTCCACTTCCGGTATGTTTCATCAAATATTAATTACTTTAAACTTAAAGTAATTAATATTTGCATCTCATTGCAAAACCAACTCTTTATTTGCCTGGTGAATTGAATATTAAATGGCTTTATATAAAACACATTATAATATCTGCTTTTAGATTTTACTTATAGTACATTAATGTAATAATTACTTTACAAAGTCTTACAAAGTCCCCCATCGCGTCTGTCTGTATGTTCGCGATAAACTCAAAAACTACTGAACGGATTTTCATGCGGTTCTCACCAATAGACAGTGATTCATGAGGAAGGTTTCGAGCTATTAAACTTCGCGCTACGACCCTTAGGAACGGAGCAATGTGGGTGAAACAGCGAGCGACAAGCTAGTTAATATTAATTCACAACCTTTTCGTATTTACTTCTCAATACTATAGTAAAAATACTATTATGATGATAATACAGCAATATAATAAGGGATAATTAAAATTTGAGATTATCAGTAATTTCATAGTTCTTTCAGGTGAAAGTCATGGCGTCACTGTGCCAGCTCAACAATCTGAGACAAGCCTAAATTTTACTGTTCTTCCTTCTACTTCCAATCAAGGTATGTTTTATCATATTATATTAATTGCATGTCTTTGATATTGCTGCATTTAGTCGGTGTCCATTGCGTCCTGGATGCCTAGGCATGGAACATTTCGCGGATAGCATGTGACGAGTCACATGAAATAATTTTTCATACGTCACACCTGCGATGTTTTTCACACAGCCTGCTCAAAATCGCATTTCAATGAATTCGTAGTTGGTTCACGATTTTATTGTGTGTAGCAAAATAGCAAGTGTGGCGATTTTTTTTTTTTGTTTTTTTAAAAAGCTTACTAGTAATGTGGGTCGCACATTACGAGTATTCTTGTTAACCCCTCGTGCTAAGCTAAATGCTTATGTTACGAGTGGGTTCACGGCAGTAGTGTAATGGGTGGGTTTCGAACCGGCAACCACATGAACGCCAGTCCGACGCAAGAACAGTCGGCAAGAACCTCGATTATAACTTCAAAGGACGAAAGACCTAAGCATTTGATTAATTTCAACTTATCCTACCACGTTTTTGAAAAAAAAAGTGTCTATTATGCATTCTCGAACTTCTCCGGATTTTGTGCCAAGCGAAACAGATCTTCGACGCTGGTAATGCCGGTCCACTCGCGGAAGTTTCGTAACCAAGATTTCTTTCTCAGTCTAGCACGTCGCTTGCCTTCGATTTTGCCCGTCATGATCAATTGGAGAAGATCATGGCGTAGGACATGGCCAAGATACGCCACCTTTATATTCTTAATGGTCTGCAATAATTCGCGGTTCTTATCGACGCGCTGGAGTACTCTCGTATTGGAAATCTTTTGCGTCCAACTTATATGTAGCATTCTACGGTAGCACCACAGCTCGAAAGCTTCGAGACATTTCTGAGTCTGAACACCACAGGTCAGACATAATATGCGTTTATTAATTGTGATTATTTCAGGTGAACATTACGCCGTCACTGGCACAAGTGCCACAACTCAGCAGTTTGGGGCTATTGGTCATCAATCTAATAAAACCTCTACTCTTGCTACTCCCACTTCAGGTATTCCATAAATATGGTGCATTCTCTGATATATTCAATTATACATAACCAAGTCTTACAAGTTCAGTACAAATTATTCATGTAGAATTGTAGATATTGTATTTTTTTTTTCAGATGATAGTGCCTATAGTGTTGCCACAAATTATGTAATGAAGGAGCATAATTATGGTGAGATTAGCAAACCCAGAGAGAAACAGTTACTCAAAGGTAATTTATCTTTATAATTAAAGCATATTATTATTGCATATTAAGCCTCAAAGTATATTGAAATTTTACATGTGTGGAGTTGCAAATACAGGTTACGGAATTGACAAGGTAGTTATTTGAACGGAATCAATTTTTAATTTGTGATTGAACCAAGTAATTAAAAAGAAATAAACCGTCTTCAAAACACAAAATAAAGAATAACTGAAAAGGGAAAATATAAACCTTTTTATTAGCAGTGATAGTTTTGTGATATGACCATAGGACTGCCAAGTCAAAGGTCTCGAGTTCGAATCCAAGGCACGCACCTCTGACTTTCGAAGTCATGTGTGTATTAATAATAAAATAAAATAATAATAATAAAATAAAATTTATTAAGTACTTTTTCAAAAAACTTTTACAGAGTACACATATGTATATAGTCAACGGAAAAATCTTATAAATAGTTTTAATAAAGGCTAAACAAACATTGTGTATAATATCTAAAACAGTAAAATTAATGGTGCATGGGAAATTGACTTAACGTAATGTATAACATGCGACCTGCCTGAACTAGGTTTATTCAAACCTGTGCTTCAGGCAGGTGCTTAATAGTTAACTATCAGTGGAAATTTATTTTCGGTGAAGGAAAACATCATGAGGAAACCTACATACCGGAGAGAATTTCTCGACGACGTGTAAAGTCTGCCAAACCGCATTAGGCTAGCGTGGTGGACTATAGCCTAATCCCTCTCATTCTGAGAGGAGACCCGAGCCCAGCAGTGGGACAGTATACCATCATACCATCACGCCTGTATTCTCCGAAAGGTTAGGCAGAGGCGTACCACTGTACACCCACAGGTCGCCGGTATGTTTAGGTCCCATGTAATAGGGGGCGAGCCTATAGCCAAGTACAGGGACAGTATAATGGGTTGATTATAATATATAACTTATTCATTTATCTTTACGTCGATTAAAATATTATATTTATGAAATTTGCCACACTTGTTTAGAAGTAAACATGAATTAACATATACCTACCTACGAATAATGTGCAACATAATGCCAACAATATTATATACTAATTTCTGCGTGGACCTCAGGATTGGGTCTGACCTGGATAAAAAGTATCCTATGTGTTATTGCAGAATAACACATAGGATACAGTACGCGCGACATAAGTTGGCCGGACTGAAGTTAGCTGTTTGGTTGCGCAGTACACAATTTTTAACGTAAACAATCCACTGCGCATTTAAACGGCGAACTTCACTCCGGCCAACTTATGCCGCGCGTACTGTACTAATAGAATATAATCTGTCTCTGTGCCAAATTTCGTCCAGATCCGTTCACCCGTTCTGGCGTGAAAGAATAACAAACATCCATACATCCATACTCACAAACTTTCACGTTTATAATTAAGGATTAGTAAAGATTATAAAGCTGAAGAGTTTGTTTGTTTGTTTGAACGCGCTAATCTCAGGAACTACTGGTTAGAATTGAAAAAATCTTTTTGTGTTGGATAGTCCATTTATCGAGGAAGGTTATAGATTATACTAGCTTTTGCCACCGACTTCGTCCGCGTGGAATAGTTACTTTGTTCCCTAGTTCTTTGCCCGCGGTTTCACCTGCGTTGGCCCGTTCCTAAGGGTTGTAGCGTGATGTTTTATAGCTTGAAACCTTTCTCATGAATCACTCATTTTCCCAACATTTCCCTTCACTGCTCTGCTCCTATTGATCGTAGCGTGATGAAAAGTATACTATAACCTGCCCAGGAGTATGAAGAACAATTGTACCAAGTTTCGTTGAAATCCGTCGAGTGGTTTTTGTTTCTATAACGAACATACAGACAGACAGACAGACAGACAGACAGACAAAAATTTTACTGATTGCATTTTTGGCGTCAGTATCGATCACTAATCACCCGCTGATAGTTATTTTGGAAATATATTTCATGTACAGAATTGACCTCTCTACAGATTTATTATAAGTATAGATAACATCATGCTACGCTTAGGTAGCCAACAGAGCAGCCCGGGTGAAACCGCTGGTGGGTCGCCAGTATTATATATACGGGTTGAATAGACAACCTTTCTTTAAATCTGTTAAAAATATATAATATTTTTCAGATGCACATGCTGTGAACCTCGATAAAATAAAAATCAGATCACTACAGACAAAAGTAAAGTATCTACGGAATGAAATATGTCGTTTGCGCAAAAAAGGACGATCATACAGAGAACGGTTGGAGCATGCAGAAAAAATTTCAAATGAAGTTGCATTCAAACAAGTGACAAAGAATATGTCGGAAGCTGCACAAATGTTTCTTCACATGCAACTACAGTCAAAAAAGAAAACAAAGGGACGACGGTTTTCTATTGAAGAAAAAGTGATGGGCTTGTCACTCTTCAAAACAAGTCCCGAATGCTATAGAATGTTATGTCATTATATCACGATGCCATCAGAAAAAGCTATCAAGCGATTTCTAAATGAAATTCAATGAGTACTGGGTATAAATCTCATTTTTGATAAAAAAACCTTTGATAAAGATGTGCCAGATCGATTCTGCAGTGTCATGTTCGACGAAATGTCAATTACGCCACAGATTCTTTTCAATGCTCATAAGGATGAACTGGAAGGGGTTCCATTAAATAGAGGGGCTTCATTTGATGATCTCGTCCTAGTTTTTGTGGTGAAGAGTGTGAAAAATAATATCTTTTGAGCACACAGTCATGTATATACGACAAACCAAAATGTGCTCACCACGGTCACAACTGAGTGTCAGATTTCTATAGGAAATTCGGAAGCTTGGCGCTGAGGGAACGCGTTTCTGTTTAGACTTCGCTTATTATTTCACGTATGGTTTGAATAAAAAATTGAACTAGATTTTAATAAAATCTGTGATCATTAGACAGTTGTCTCATTGTGGTTGACACTGTATGTGACCAGACTTCTGTTAATCTTGGAGCTACAAACAAATTGGTGAATAAAACTAAAGCTGTCTAAGTATCTACGTCAAGGAAAAGCGGCGTCGAGAAATGTGTTCCGGATGAATGTATCGAACACAATCCCAATTTATGATACTCCATTTCATAAAAGTTTTAATAAACAATTTACCGACCAAAGATAATATTATGATGTGACATGTAATCGGAACAAAATTATAATAGGTATACTTTTTGAATGGGTCATTAACTGTGACCATCAGTCATCGAATTATAGCGGGAAAATGATGGTTAACATTTTTTTATGGGATAGGGGCAAACGAGCTTATGCATCGCCTGATGGTAAGCGATTTTTTTTTATTCGTGATGGGCTTACGCTCTGCCGCCAGTTCGCCTGATGTTAAGCGATACTGCGATCTACGATGGAGCGCGCTTGCCTAGAAGATACAGATTCACACGTAAGCGATTACCACCGCCCATAGACATCCGCAACACCAGAGCGGTTACAGGTGCGTTGCCGGCCTTTATAAGAGGATTGGGCCTCTGGTATCATACTCACTCGGCGAAACACAACGTAAGCGTTTTATCACGCCGGTTTTCTGTGAGGCTGTGGTATCACCCCGGTTGAGTCGGCCCATTCGTGCCGAAGCATGGTTCTCCCACGGTGATAAAACGAAAACTGCAACCCACAATTTTAACAAGCATAAAAATAGGAAATAAGCTTATTTGTATAATAGTAATAACTGTCAAATCAAATAAAAGCTATTATAACAATGGCATTCAAATATAAAAAAGAGTTTTTGTTTAATTTCCTGAGCTATTTTTATTTTATAATTCATTGCAACATAACACCATCACGCCTGTATTCCTCGAAGGGTTAGGCAGAGGCATATTAATGTACAATTACAGTTCACTGGTCTTTAGGTCACATGTAATAGGGGGCGAGCCTATTGCCATTAACCGGGCACAACTCAGACTCCAAGCGGCTACTGAGAATTGCATAGAAAAACCCAATATCACTGCTCGACCGGGGATAGAACCAGGACCTCTAACATAGCAGTCGCGCTTGGGACCACTAGACTAATGGAGCAGTCATAATGGTTTGTAATTTATTTTGTAACAATTATGTTATAGATAAGTTTACTGAACAAAATAACGGATGTATGTGAGAAACAAAGGTAAAACAGCCCCTAGTTATCTGTTCTTTTGTTCTCGTAAACATACCAGTTTACGTCACGCTAGTAGAGGTCCTGGGTTCCATCCCAGGTCGAACAGTGTTATTGGGTTTTCTATGAAATTCGTAGTTTGGACTCTTGCCCGATTAATGGCAATAGGCTCGCCCCCCTATTACATGGGACAAACATACCTGTGTACTGTGGGTGCATTAGTACCTACACCTCTGCCTAACCCAAATCATTCCAAAGAGTATTGTAAGATCCTGAGGTAAGATCATTCATTTTTGCACAGGGTATGTTTCGATTTTTTAACAGTCGCGTTCACTATAACAACATTTTAATTTTACTGGTCTGTGCACCACACAAGATTATTTACATGGATTTTTTAGTTTGAAGTAATTATCGTAATTGTTAGTAAAATATAATTAAAAGGAGTCATGAATTTAAAAATATCAGAAGCATAAAGTAAATTTCATTCGTTTTACCGAACGCAACGCATCAATAAATATGACCTTGTTTTGACATTGATTTGACACTTCTGAAGTTCTGACACTAGATTTGTAATAACTTTGCGCGATCTTTCTGACCTTAAAAACTCCGATAATTTAAGTTATTTAATTAGAACGGAGCACTGAGATAGTTAGTCTTACTAGACAAAACGTTCCTTAATTCGTAAAAAAATGCCTAGTATAGTAACTGTGAACACTAGCCCTTTTGAGGGTCAGAAGCCGGGTACAAGTGGTTTACGTAAAAAAGTTAAAGTTTTCGTTCAAGAAAATTACACAGAGAATTTTATACAGAGTATTTTGGACGCGAATAAAGACTCCTTGGTCGGATCCACGCTAGTGGTCGGTGGAGATGGTCGATACCTTGTGAAGGAGGTAGTCGACAAAATCATTAAGATATCAGCTGCTAATGGAGTAAGTGAACTTTTTTTTGTCTAACCACACTGGCCTAGTGATTTTTCATAACCAATTCACCATCACTAAGATAATCTTCATGGCATGCAGGTTATTCCCAAGATGTTTTCCCTCGAATAAAAATTCACTTTGTCTTATTGTCTCCACAGGTTAATTTAATTTGTAACTCATAAAATTAATAGTCATAAATAAATACCTATGTCTACTCAATGGATCCTTTTCTTAAAATCTTAAATATAATTTTAATTTGAAAATGACTGGAAAAACTTTATCAAATACCTACTTAGTTTAATTAGATTTATTTAAACAGTTTCTGAAAGTTTCTGAAGATGTATATAATCTGCCAATTTATACTGCCAATAACCAATATATTGCCCTACTACTTGGTATGGGTTACCTCTCAGAATGAATGGGATTGGGCTATGCACTTTACACATACCATGAAAAAATTCTCTTGGGCATGCAGGTTTCCTCACTATGTTATACTTAGCCAATTTAAGAGTGTGATAATTAATTATATTACCTAAAGCTATATTACTCTCAGTTTATCCATCACAACATGTATGCCAAGAGAGAGTCATGGTGAAGATAACCACTGTTATGAAATAGCAAGGATAATATGTTCTGGTGTGTATTCTCCAGTGGCACTAATTTATTCTAAGTAGTGTCTAGTAGAACATGACCCATATGTACAATGTGACCCAACACAGGCTGAAAATGGGTTGCTTATAGTGGAAAACTGGGCCAATCTAGTTATGTAAATGTTTCCATTAAATTTCTTTTACTTTTCCCTTTTGTATTTGCTCTAGATATGATAAGCAAAATAATGAAATTGCTTTGTAGCTTTCATTGAAATGATGTCATAATGTTTGCCACTACATTATCAGTTAATTATTGTATTGTAAGTTTAACTTCAATAACACAGGATGTTATTATTATTTGATAAAATTGTGAACTCTTAGCTTTAGCAACTGGTTATCTTATTCTATTGAGGTATGGAGTACTAAACCAGCCACACCAAACAAAATTTATGTTAGAAACTAATTTGACTAGCAGTAAAAAAAAGAACATACATTCATGCTCCATTTGTTTTTGAAAAAATTCATTTGCAATTAACTGAATTGCACAGCTACCACTCTTTCTTCTTTCTTTCTTTTCTTTTTAAAAAAAACGGTGCCCCACACTAGGATTTTCTCCTGTATCGTGGGTTCGTTTACAAACACAAATTCTCACATACACAAACGCCCAGACCCGGAACGACTACCTGTAGATCATACAAATATTTGCTCCGTGTGGGGATCGAACCCACAACACGTGGCGCAGCAGCCGATCGCTCAACCGCTACGCCAGTCGTGTCGTCAACGTCTCTTCAAGTTGTCTCTCTAGTACATAATTGTTTTTAACTCAATATTTTTATATATCTTTGTTTACATATTAATGTCCCAAGAGTATGTTTATCACGGCAATAATTCTATAATTACCTTAATATTTTAAGTAAACTAGGTGTTTTTGTATATATCACCAGCTTGTATGCTGCAAGTGACTATAAATAAGTTTCATTTATCAGGGCTTGGTTTCACAAGAGGAGTTGACAATTATTAGACATTTATTATATTATAAAAAAGTGGGTGGCTTATACTCTTGGAGCATGTAACATGTAACATTACTAGATGGGTGTTGTGCTCAAAATAGCAAACTAAATAATATTTTATGTTCTAGGTGGCAAGGTTATTGGTTGGTCAAAATGGAATACTCTCCACACCTGCTGTTTCTTGTATTATCAGGAAATATAAGGCTCTTGGTAAGCATTGCATTGGAATACAGGTGCAGCCCCAGCCAGACTCTGGGGGGGGGGGTCATAATCAGTAATAAGTAGGTACTCGTGACTAAGTAATAGGAGATCATGACCCCATGATCGCCCCCCCCCCCCTCGTACCTAAGTATAGAATAGGCCGCCTATTGTATATTTTATAATACGAGTTATGTCCTATTAGCCCCTTGAGAGTGGTGTGAGGTGTGCCCTTATGGTAAAGACGGTACTGCCTCTGAGTAGTAAATTATTATTGACTTTTGTTTTGTTTATAAGGCCTAGTCCTCTCCCTACCTAACTCAACATTTTCATGTAGGTGGCATCGTGCTGACCGCATCCCACAACCCTGGCGGTATCGATAACGATTTCGGTATCAAGTTCAACTGTGCCAACGGCGGGCCGGCCCCCGACGCCACCACCAATCAGATCTACGCAATCACCACCGCTATCAAACAGTACAAAATTGTGCCCGACATCGTCTGCGATATCACCAAGATTGGTGTCACTAACTATGACGTGAGTATCGGTATTATAATAATTATCTATTTTTAAGGGTTGAGTACCTGCCCTTTGGGGAATAATTTAGTCCTTTAAAACTTTGTACCCAGATCACAGGATTTTCTCATGTATCGTGGTTGCATTTACAAACACAAATTAATATCAATAATGCTCCATGTGGGGATCGAACCCACAACACGTGGCGCAGAAGCCGATCGCTCAACCGCTACGCCAATCGATAATTGAATTAATTTTAATTGCAATGGCGATACGTTTGGCGTAGCGGCTGAGCGATCGGCTTCTGCGCCACGTGTTGTGGGTTCGATCCCTACACGAAGGAAATATTAGTATGATTTACAGGTAATTGTTCCGTGTCTAGGCGTTTGTGTATGTGAGAATTTGTGTTTGTAAATGCACCCACGATACAGGAGAAAATCCTAGTGTGGGGCAACGTTCTTTTTAGAGGAAAAAAAATTGCAATCATGCAATTAAATCTAATTAGATTTAAATTTTTGTAACCCAGGTCGGCGGCAGCAAGGTCACTGTAGAAGTAATAGACTCTGTCAACGACTACATAGCCTACATGAAGGAGATCTTCGACTTCGGCAAGATCAAGACACTGATCCAGGGCTCCGGACAACGGAAACCTTTCAACGTGCTTATTGACTCCATGAATGGAGGTAAGATCGTAGGGAGGCTGGGAAAGATTATGGAAAGGAATAAAAGTTCTCTCTCTTTCACCACCACTACCACCTTCCGCATAGTGATAGGAACTCGGGAATCGCTCTCGCATGATCGGCGATCCCACCGCGGACGTCCAATGTTGGACCCTCCTTGAGGGCCAAGTGCAATGGGCAACTGATGACCCCTAGTCCGCCGCCCAAGGCCCTCTTTGCAGCGGGCCTGATATATAGACCCGCCGCTGCTCACACCTCGGCCGCAGAGGGTAGGGAGAGCGGCGCATCGCAATAACGGCACTCGTCTCCCGCGCCACGGCCCTCCAACCTTGAAATTTTAATATGTATATTCAGTGTTACTTGAAGAAGTGTCAATTGAGACGTATCTAACGACGCCTCTCAAGCCAAAATGCATCAAGCCGTTTCAGCTACAGAGCGTGATAAATATACATACATACACACACTCGAAAAACATAACCATCCTTCTGGTGAAGTCAGGTAAAAAATTGGTGCGGCAGAGTACGGAATACTGCAATTTTAATATCAAGGGACAATGTTGATATAAGTTTTATGTATGTGGTAACTACAAACTATCTCTTATAATGTTTTTTTTAATGTCCAGTTATATTTATCTCGACCTCCGACAGTAACAACGAGACAAAACAAAAGGTCAATGACTTTAACATTAGGTATATACGATCGATCATGCTATGTGGCACGTGTGTCGTACCATGTAATGAAGAGCTGTCAAGTTTTCCTTCCCCGTTTAAGCGACTCCATTACATAACATAATTAACCCATTATTTTTTCCTACTGGCACTGGTCTGCTCTCAGAATCAGAATTCATACTATAAATGTGAAAGTACCTCTGTCTGGCTGTTTGCTACGTTTTCACGTATGATTTCACCGATGAACCAATTTAATTAAATATTGATATAAAGATAGATTGGACCTTGGATACAAGCCCCAACAAACTGCAGAATGCCAGAGCCGCAGCAACCGACGGGAAACTGGCTTTCACGCGTAAAAGTCGAAACACACCAAGGTGCTTTACGATAGACTCCGACGTAAGAGTGGTCGCCAGCCAGTCGGACTCTTCATTTCTCTCATGTCTTGATTTTCTCGCCTCTTACGAGATCCCCATTTGAATTGCATTGAGGAACTGTATTCTATCCCGGGGTTCCATCCATCTTGATTACAAAATCCTCATTCCTCAGTGACCGGTCCTTACGTGAAACGCATATTCATTGATGAGCTGGGAGCCAAGGAAGCTAACGTGCGCCGCATCGTACCGCTGGAGGACTTCGGGGGAGCCCATCCAGATCCCAACCTTACCTACGCCGCTGACCTGGTCAACGCCGTGAAGGCTGGAGACTATGACTTCGGAGCGGCTTTTGATGGCGATGGTGAGTTAATTTGTTGTCACATTATGATGTAGAAGAAGTTTGGAACCTTGCAACTCGACTTCTCTCTCTGTCTCTTCTTCAATTATATATTTGTATCTATAATATAAAAATGAATCGCTGAATGTGTTGCTAAGCGCAAATCTCCAGAGCAGCTGAACCGATTTAGCTAATTCTTTTTTTAGAATATTCCCTAAGTACGAGAATGGTTCTTACGGAGAGAAAAATTTAAAAAATTGCCTGAATAGGTTTAAAAACAACACTTTTCTATACTCCCATACAATCGATTCGTAATAATACTTAGAAGTCAATTTGAACTTTAATACCATGCCATAAAGTTTAAGTGTTAGTGGAGAGGTTCCGGGAAGGCAAAACAATTGAGTGACGTTATGATAGTTATATTGAACCTGGATGGTTTAGATTCAATTGTGTTTGTTTAAAAGGGTCCCTGGATGGTTTAATTCATAATTTGAGCCGGTAGGTGGCACCGCAATCAGGTTCAACCATTAAATGATTGAGGTGACGGCTGACAGGGATGAATGGAAGAAAAGGACATGCTGCGCCGACCACAAATACCTAAATCGGGGCAAGAAGATGATGATACAGGGCAAGATAACGTTTGCTGGGCCCGCTAGTGTATAAATAAAAATGAATCATCGAAATGTATGTACGCGCATATTTTCCTAACGACTGCACAAAATTGGATAATTCTTGTTCTTGTCTGCACTGTTTGTATGAAAGTATATTTTTTAAATCCACCGGAAAAGTTTTTAAAACCATACGCAAAGAAAATAACGTAAAACATAACATACAGAATCCATAGTCACGGGTGGCTCTTTCTACTATCGGACGACCAGAAGCACGAAAAAGCCACATCGTTTCATGGTGGACATTCCAAAAACCCGAACGAAACGCTTTAAGTCCACTTTTATCATCCTACCGCTGAAATATGGAATGCGCTTCCCGAGTGGGTCTTCCCCGATAGATACATATAATCCGGGTGTCTTTAAATCACGAGTGAATCTGTATCTTCTAGGCAAGCGCGCTCCATCGTAGATCGCAGTATCGCTTAACATCAAGTGAACTGGCGGTCAATCGTAAGCCTATCAAGAATTAAAGAAAGCTCTATTTCATGATCTCACTTTCTCCAGGTGATCGCAACATGATAATTGGTCGTAACGCGTTCTTCGTGACGCCGTCGGACTCCCTGGCGGTGTTGGCCAATAATCTGAAACACATCCCGTACTTCGAGAGGACCGGCGTGCGAGGGTATGCCCGCAGCATGCCCACTGCTGCGGCTGTCGACAGGGTGGCTGCTGCGACAGGCAATGAGATGTTTGAAGTTCCTACTGGTGAGTACAATGGATTTCTAGAATCTGGAAAATTCTTAGATTAAGTGACTGGGAAAATTAAAGATACCTTTTAACAAAAAGTAAAACCGCCATCAACACATAATTATACTGTCCCACTGCTGGGCACAGGTCTCCTCTCAGAATGAGAGGGATTAGGCTATAGTCCACCACGCTGGCCTAGTGCAGGTTGGCAGACTTCACGCGCCATCGAGGAAATCTCTCAGGAAACCTGCATTTTCCACACGATGTTTTCCTTCACCGTTTATGCGCGTGATAATCTATTTAATACGCACATGACTTCGAAAAGTCAGAGGTGCGTGTCTTGGGTTCGAACTAGACACATTTGACCTTCAAAAACATAAAAAAAAATGTGCAAAACAGTTTCGATAGTCGGTGCCTTTGATTTGATCAGATCTTTCAAACTACCTCTTATATACCTACTCATGACTTGCCTTATCAGGCCTGGGGGCTTACTCTTGAACTCAATTACGATACATCGACATTGGAATTGTGCCGTTTCGTCAAGTTTCGTACTCTTGAATCCGAGACTAGCGCCAAATTGTTTCAATATTACGCGGTGATTGAGGGAACTAAATAGGATTGGGAAACGAAACAACCATTGGCCAATCAGGGATGCCGATACAAGGTTCGCGGATTTGTGCTCAAGAGTACGAAATGGCCTGACAGCCGAATTGACATTGGAATCGGATCACGTTTGAATTGGTATTGTATTGTTTTCAAGAGTAAGCCTGCCGGGCGGTAGCCCGACAGCCAAATAGACATTGGAATCGGATCAAGTTTGGATTGGTATTGTATTGTTTTCAAGAGTAAACCTGCTGAACTATTCTTATCATTCACAATTCTCACATTCATAGAACAAAACTGTAAACAGAACCAAAAAAAAACATTATATTATTTTTTCAAGGAATATCTATCTAGTACTCGAGTAGTTTTTTGTACCCCAAACTACCTATTTTTCCCCTTTCCTTTCTCTCGAATGGTCCAAAGGTTGTCGATAAGAGATCGCTTTTAGCGATAAACCTGTCCATTGTACCATTGTATGACTTATAAAGTACTTAATATTTTTTTTGGTGTGCAATAAAGAAATATTCTATTATATTCTATCTAGGGACTTTCTTGTTCCCAGTATTTGGAACATTGTAACTAGCTTTTGATGGGTCTAATCTTTAATCTAAATAAAACATTTAACTTTGTCAATTTTTGCCTGTCATGCGTCCATTTTGTATTCTTACATTCTGGTTACTGACCTATAAAAATGTATACCTTATTTAGTTATTTGAATATCGGTATCCATTCATCAATTAACTTTATTATATGTTTATGAAAAGCTTTTGTATTTGAAAGGAATGGTAAAGCGAACAGTAATGATATTTTCATTCTCGTTGGACAACTGCTCCGCTGTATAACAAGCCCCCGCCCCCTTCCTCCAGGTTGGAAATACTTCGGCAACCTGATGGACGCGGGGCGGCTGTCCCTGTGCGGGGAGGAGAGCTTCGGCACGGGGTCGGACCACGTGCGCGAGAAGGACGGGCTGTGGGCCGCGCTGGCCTGGCTCTCCGTGCTGGCCGCCACCGGCCGCAGCGTGGAGGAAACGCTCACCGCACACTGGGCGCAGTTCGGAAGAAATTATTTCACCAGGTATTTGTCAATTGTGATTGAGTCCGATCCAATCTGGCGGTGTATAGTAGAGTTCTCCAAACGTTTTTATCTTGTCGACCACTTCACATGTTTTTCGTTATGGGTAGACCCCTGCGGGCCTAGACAAGTTGCAATCGCTCCGTGTCGATTCGATTTCGAAAATCGATATCGCTTGTGCGATGTCGATCGCTAACTGGTAGACAAAGTAACATCAGCAAACCGAACGTTATGTCGAAGCGATGTCGAAGCGTTCATTCGATAAAAAACGACTTCTTGGCTTTAGTTTCGTAATGAAACGTCAAATTCAAGACGTCAGTTCAATCAATTCTATCAACCGGCCCGCGCCAATGGTTTGATGTTTATAATAAAGTTAAGTTTACTCGGTGAAAGTATATTCGATGAATATTGGTGTTTTAAAGTTCACTAAAATGAGTTAGGTATAAGTAAGTTCCTGAAAAAAAAAAATACAAAATTGCACAAGTTTTAATGATAGAATTAATTATGTGAATATTAAATAAAATGATAAACAGGAGCTGACTGTGACTGTATTTTTTTTTTCATTTTTAATGACATTTAATTTAAATAATATTAATACCTATTGGAATAAAAAGTGCGTGCCAGAAGTGAACAGTTTTCGACCCTTTTGGAATTATTCATGGTAAGGTAAGGCAGTAGGTATTCACGTAATAAATTCATAACATACAATCACGCCTGTATTCCCCGAAGGGTTAGGCAGAGGCGTACTAATACTAATGTACACCCACAGTTCACCGGTATGTTTAGTTCTCATGTAATAGGGGGCGAGCCTATTGCCATTAACCGGGCACAAATCCAGACTCCGAGCTGCTACTGAGAATTTCATAGAAAAACCCAATAACACTCGACTTGGGGATCGAACCCGGGACATCTAGCGTAGCAGTGGCGCTTGGGACCACTAGACTAATAAGGCAGTCATAAATTCATATCAATGAATTTAATAAAGTTTACGTAAACAATGACGTGAGGTGTGAGACTTGAGAACGCTTTATGTAAACAATGACGTGATAACACTAACAGCTTACTAACAATCGGTCATATTGTATTACTTTTCTACAAGGTCCAAACGTTCGCTAAGTTGTCGATCGAACGCTTCGATATCTCGGCGATTTCGATTGTCAAGAGCGCCACTTGTCTACGTATTTGTATGAGAATATCGATAGAGATATTCGATTTCGTCATCGTTTCGTTACCCAATTTGACATTGTCTAGGACTTAGCGATCGAAAACGATTGATCACGTGACATTTCGAAAGCTTATGCCAATTCCATACATTTAGTATTTGTCGAATTTCGTTATCGTTAACAGAAATGTGACTTTGTCTAGGCCCCCTGTTTGCCTAATTATTTTTTTTGCAAATTGAATATACCGTATAACCATTTATATCTTATGGATCACTATTTTTTCCCGCTTCCATGGACCCACATTGGGAATTATTGGTTTAGAGTGTTTTGGCTAGAAGGGCAATTCTGGGACTTAAAAAGATTAAAAATACAATCTTTGAAATTGTCAAATATTATCTCAATTTACCTTACTTAGTCTTCCAATTATCAATTAAAGCGTAACATAAATATTCAAAGAACCTCCAAAATTGTATAACTGAAAAATCACATAAGTTGACACTTACGACATTATTACCACAATACTTCTAGTCCCTAATCTGGGGAAGAACTTCTAGCGACACTTATCGCCTAACGAAACTTCGTAGCTATAGGGCAAAATAAGTCAAATGTTTTTAGTTTATATGAGTTTGAAAGAAAAGGATATTGACATTATGTTTTATTAAGACTAGCTTTTACTCGCGTCCATAAAGGCAATCAAGATAGCAGCAATACATCGGTGAAAACTGCATTCAATTTCATGCAGTAGTTTTTGCGTGCGTGTAAAAACATACAGAGAAAAAATTAAAAAATATTTTTTTTTTGTTTTCTGTTGCTGTAATAAAGATTCCCCATATTAGTTTTTCTTCAATATATATTATGTACCTACAGACAAGGCCTATTACGATTTTATTATATGTATAGATACGACTACGAGGAATGCGCAAGCGACCCCTGTAACGATATGATGCAAGTCCTGGAGAAGAAGATCACGTCGCCAGGGTTCGTGGGGTCCTCGCACTCCAGCGGCGACAAGACTTACGTGGTCAAGTTGGCCGACAACTTCTCCTACATGGACCCCATCGACCAGAGCGTCGCCATGAAGCAGGTGAGGAGTATCAGAATTTACAGCAAGAATTTTTTATCACGTTCCAATTTTAAATATTATGATCTTTATTGAAAACTAGTGGACCCAGCAGACGTTGTCCTGCCCTGAAAATAACCCAAAACTCGATTGCAGCGCCACCTACCGGGTCTAATTGTGAATCTAAACCATTCCCAGATCCCCTTGAACACACACAAAAAATTTCATCAAAATCGGTCCAGTCGTTTGAGAGAAGTTCAGTCACATACACACTCACAGAAGAATTATATATATAAAGATTAGCTTCTACCGCGACTTCGTCCGCGTGGAATAGTTACTTTGGCTAGCATTTTTAATTATTTAGGCTAATTATTTTACAAATAAGACACCTACGTATAAATACTTTTACAAACTTTGAATGTCATATTTATTTATATCGAATCGGCCGAAACAGGCTAAAAAATAAGTTTCAAGCTTCTAGCTCTAAAAATGACGATATAACTTTTCATCCCCTCTTTTAACCCCTTTTTCGCATTAAAAAGTAGCCTATATCCTTTCTCAGGCTCTCTGTGAACCAAATTTCATTTAAATCGGTTCAGTAGTTTTGGCGTGACAGCGTGACAGACAGACAGAGTTACTTTCGCATTTATAATATTATTAAGGATAATAAAATTTTTGCTTTTTCTTTTAGTGTCACTCGGTACTAAAATATTAAGATAATGCTTCACAAGTTGTCCCAAAAGTGTTAATGTTTGTTAACCATTATGTGTTGTTTGTTTGTTTGTTGTTCGTCACTAAGGCTACCCCTTCCCCCCGCAGTCCCGCACCACCCTCTCATTTATTTACGCGTTACTGGGTAGCCATGCAAAATTGAAATTGCGGATAGAATATTTTATTTTGAAAATTTTACCTATCTTTTGTTTTTTTTTTATTTAGTCTGAAAGATACCTAATTACTAGAAAAAATTTGGAACGTGATAAAAATTTCTTCCTATATAAACAAATATAATATACCATCACGTATATTCCCAATAGGGTTAGGCAGAGGTGTACTAATGTACACCCACAGTTTGCTGTTGCATGTTTAGGGGGCGACTCGGTTGCCATTAACCGGGCAGAAATCCAAACTAGTTAAAAAAACCGGAGCCATCTAGTTAAAAAAAAATGACTAGTAAAAGTGTCCTTAAAAGATCTATTTACAGAGATAAATATCATTTAAGTTGCTACTCAGAATGTTATAGAAAAACCCAATAACATTGCTCGATCTGGGAATCAAACCCAGGATTCTAGCTTAGCAATCGTACTTACGACCACTACACCTAATGAGGCAGTTGAAAACGTTTTATCCTATAATAAAAGCGGTGGAAGTCTTATGGCTAGGGCGTCGGGCTGGCGATCATGTGGTTGCCGGTTCGTAACACAATCATTTAGCTTAGCACGAGGGTTAACAAGAATACTAGTAATGTGCGATCCACAGTTTTGTTGTGCAACCAGCTTTTTTTTTAAAAAAAAAAGACAGTATAGGCGTGACATATTATGTTTGTTTGTCACGTAAATACTTATAAAACTTATATTGATGATTTTTACAGGGTTTGCGGATAATATTTGAAGATGGCTCTCGCATAGTGCTGCGACTGAGCGGTACGGGCAGCTCGGGGGCTACCGTCAGGTAATTACCCACTTTATTTATTTTATACAATATTAAATAAAATAAATAAGTACAACTCAGAGTAAGTTCCTGTTGAATTACTCTGCTTGTTAATTTTATACAAAATACGTAAAAATGAATAGACGAAACAAATTAAAATATAATAATATACTTCTATGTGTAACAAAGAAAATGTAGAACACGATTTTTATGGGATAGGAGGGCAAACGAGCAGACAGATCGCCTGATGGTAAGCGACTACCGCCGCCCATGGACACCCGAAACACCATAGGAGTCACAAGTGCATTGCCCACCTTTTAAAAGGGGATTGGGCGGAAACCTCACTCACTCGTTTAACGCCGGTTTTCTGTGAGGGCGTGGTATCACTCCGGTCGAGCCGGCCCATTCGAAGCATGGCTCTCCCACGTAAAGCGTAAACGTGATTAAAGACAATAATTATTCTTTTTAGTTAAGAGTCTACTTCTACTTTTCTCGTCAATAGAACCCAATAGCACTGCTCTACCTGAGTATCGAAATTAGGACTAAAAACACGCTTCGACCACTACAGTAATGAGGAGACTTAGACATCAACCTATTTTAATTTCCAGATTGTACATAGACTCGTACGAGGCTAAGAACGTGTTGGGTGACGCGCAGGTGATGCTGAAGCCTCTGATAGACGTGGCGCTGCAGGTCTCCGACCTTCACAAGTACACCGGACGTGACGCGCCCACCGTCATCACATAAACATACTGTTATATAGTGTGACTTTTTTAGCTGGGCCACCGTCACCGATTTGAATTCTGATTGAACAGAGAATAAGTCACCAATTCGTTGGTTTGTGGTTCAAAAGTCATAAGGGTAGTCCGGGGGCCCAGTCTTGAAGGACTCTTTCTGGCTGGGCCACCACAGTATCACGACAACCAAAGCACCTAGCGGAAATCTGTTTGCACCCAAAATTAGTCTCTAAATTACAGACTTGGTCGGTCTGTGGTTCCATAATTATAAGAGTAGTACAGTGGCCCCAGCCACTCTTTCTCTTTGTAACTTTTGAACAACGGACCGACTAATTCCAATATTTCACGATCACACGTTAAAATTTCTATCGAGGCCTTTATAATAAATGGACGTACGTTAGTGCAGATTTTTTCACGAGAGACAAAGAAGTATAAATATTAAACGCCCATTTCTTATAACACCATACTATTACTCGTTGATTCTATATAGAAGATCTTTGTAACTTTGTTCTTTTGAAGGCCCGACAAATGTTATAAAATTAACAAAACTCATTCATCACTATTCTTGTAACTCAATATTATTATAATCGTCTAACTACAAATACTGTGTCCAAATCGTCAAAAATTACATTTTGGTGTCACATACCTAGCATACCTAGCTATAATGATGATTTTCACGATCGTTACACCAAATAAATAAAGAGTACGAATTTATTGTACCGTGGAGTGTTGTATACATAATAAGTGGATATATAAGTGTAATGTTAAGAAATAATTACGTATTTATCTCTGTTTTTTTTACCGCGGTTTTAGTAGTCGTAACTAAGTGTTAAGTTTTGCCAATACCTTTGTTTATGTGGCTATATTATAACGTATCATTCAATTTTTCAATAAGCATATAAGGGGTGACTTCGAAAACGCTCCAACAATTTTAGTGGCGTATAAGGGGTGACTTCGAAAACGTTCGAATTATTTTGCTATGTTCATTCTAACAAAATAATCTGAATTCTTCTGTTAATGTGGAAGATACGTTTTTTCCTTGCATGTGGAGTGATCGGTGGTTAAAACAATCACTTGTCGAGTAATGTAAATAAAAATGGTATCTTACAAAAGTTTTTTATCATAATAAAATTATATTTATACGAATTGTGTAAAAATTGAGATTTGTATTTCACAAATTAGCCAAAGACACTTGGAAATGTTGTTTTTTATATATTATTATAATGTTTATACCTAAATTATTAAATAAATGAACGTATTAAAATATAAGTTGTTTAATAAGTTAACCTAATTCTTATTTTACTTATAACGATAACTATGACTAGATTTGTTACTTTGGTATTTAAACATTCTATTTGATACATTGCGGTATAAGATGAATTTATGATCAGTTGGTCATTGGAATTCATAGCCGATTCAGCAGCCTGATAATGCTTACCGTAACATTTATAAAATCTGATGTTATAATAACAATATTTATTATTATTAACATTGCTATTTGTTATAAATACTTTTATTAGCAATTTTTTATCAGCATATTTATTATTACATTATGTGTATTAAATATTGTATTTTTTAACAAAATGTGCGATTTACCGTAAATAGATATTTATGTCTGTCGCTTTAGAATCGTCGTCAGGCGTAGAACATTGAATTTTCATACATTTTGGTCATGATAGAACAAAGCTTGATGGAAACATCGTGAAGAAATGTCACAATTGCTACTGTGATAACGTCAAAAAGATTATTGAACTATACTGAGTTATTGGTTGAAAATGAAGATTAGACAGGATTAGATTAGCTAGAGCTTAATTCCTTCATGGTCGTAGTGAATGTCACGAATCCCATGGCCGGTCACTATAGAGTCAGTGCGGTTATTAATCGGTACGAGTCCGACAGTTATTACGAGTCTCTTCCAAACATGACAGAGGATTTTCTGCGCCTCAAAAAAGGCATAAGTTAATACTAACTGTAATCTTTTGTTTGACGAGTGTGAGAAAATTCACTAATCTAACCAGTCAGACAGTATAGCCTTATCTCAATCTGAGATTGTCCGACAGCTGCGCACCAGCAGTAATTTGCTTCATTCATTAATAAAAAACTGCATCAATAAGTTGACAACGCCGAACAGTACGATGAGGCAGTAGAAGACTGTCTTCCACCAGGTCAGTTTTCCCCGCAGCTGTAGGGAGCGGATCTGTAGCAAAGAGGGTAGAGCGAAAATGTGGACTAGACCACTCACCGCGCCTGTGTACCTGGAATCAATGTATATACGATGCTTGAAAACGTAAACTTGATTCGATTAGAAAACTCCAGCGCCATCTAGTACTACCAGTACTACTAACACTAAACCTGTGTAAATCTTAACGATTGTAATGTACTTGATTTGATTAGGTGTACGGATGAGTTTGTGCAGAGGTATTTCAGGCAAAAGAGTACCATGGTATATACCCAACTATTATGCCCAAAAAAATTAATGCAGAACTACTTCACTCGATTTTTTTATTTTCTATTGAAACAGTTACATACGTTATTTTTTAATTTAAATAGAAAAGCAAAATACTAGTACTATTAGTTTTAGTCAATGTCTAGGTAACAAAACGGGTTGAATGGTAATTTTTTTTGAGAAAGGCGTGAGTGTATCTATGTATATGTCACTCTACTGGTTCTGCAATTTTCGACAACTTATTATTAAAATTATAAAGGACAATATCTGCTTACCTGATGATTGTCCCGATGTTAGGACAGAAGCACGCCACTATTATGCACAGCAGCATGATGAAGATATTGATAAGGATGGTCAATGAGCGCGTCTCCTTGAAGGGAAGCAGCAGAATTGCTTCTGAACGAAGCATGAACGCTACCAGAGGGTATACTGTCACCACCTGAGAAGTTTGATAACAGTTTTTGAAACGTTGTTCAATTAACAAAATAATTAGGTATGCAAGTAGCGAACAGAAATACACCTGCGTCTTGACATAGATTGTTAACACAATTCATTTGGTGGATAATAAATAAATTATCCATTCCATCCATTAATAAAAAGGCTCAGTATGTAGGCAGCTAAAACATAAGACCGATACTCACTTGAAACAGCAGTAATATTCTAGCCACTGCAGTCATAACGTCATGCATCTCGAAGTTGTTTAATAAATTCTGGAAATAGAAGGAAAATTTAATTTAAATTTAATACCATACCATACCATCACGCCTGTATAGGCGTATAATAAATATATATTGAAATATATTGTTTAATATAATGCGCAGTTAGCAGGTACCATACGACCCACGACATCTTATGACTGTTAGTGTTTGGGCCATCATCATCATGATCATGAACAAAGACCTCCCCTATAGACTTCCACAAGAACCAAGAGACATGCCACCTGCATCCATCGGCTCCCAAGGGCCTTAAATTTTAGAACCGTAAAACCCGGATAACCAGTTTGGTTGCGGCTGAAGTCGCTTAGTGTAAAGTACTGATTGATATTTAGCTGCATCTGTCTAGATAGTCTGATAGGCGGGAAGCCGACCCTAACAAAAAAGGGAAAGAGTTAGTAAGTTATTATGATGGTACTCACATCTTCGATACACGACTTTGCGAGAGGAAAACAAATGTAGAACACAGTTCCCACCAGAGTGTAAGTCACAGTTACCAACAGGAAGGCTATCGTCAGATCTCTGCCCTGCAACAAAATTAACACTCTCACTGACTGACAGACAACGTACAGCTTTAATCGATGTAATTATCTAGAAGCATACAACTTTGCACAGGAGTTCCATAAATAACATAAGTAGGCGATTACGAGCGCTTGCCCTAGCTAAATTATTATTAAAAAATATGATCTTTTTAAGAAAAGAAACCCGACATTTTATGGTGTAGGTCTTCTGAACATAATTATGGTGGCACCGGAGACACCATTAAAACAAAGCAAAATTATATGGGGTCACCTGGGGCTGTACCATTATCATCACTTTTTTAAATCTATAAGAGTTTGTGGTAAGGCCCCAGGGAAGTATATTCTATGAAATATATAAATTTCTTTCTTTCTCTGTTCTCGACCAAAATATTCTAAATCGCCGAAGATATAGTGTAAGTTACACATAATAAAATATGAGAACCTCCTTTTTTAAAGTGTATTAAGAAACAAACCGGAGAATCACGATCGATCATACCATAATATCAATCCGAATCTAGGTAGTGTAATCCTGGAAAACGAGCATATTCGAACATTTACTATACACTATACTATAACTGCTTACATTTTTATCCTGTCTGGCATTGTTGCTCATGATGGTGATGATGATGTTGTGTATGTAGAAGGAAAGCGCCAGCATGCCGCTGAGCACGGCCGCGTTTCGGATGGGCTGCGCGTCCGCCACCACCGCGCTCAGGTGCACACCCCACGCGTACCCCTTCACCACCACGAAGATCAACAGGTACACCACAGATAGCGTACCTGGGAATGTGAACTTGGGTTTTATTCACCAAATCGCTTGCCGGGCGCGATATCTTCAAAATTTTTCAACGTCGATATTATTATAACTTTTAAAAACCGGACACAAATCTATAGTCCGAAGTGCTACTGAGAGTTTCCCTAAAATACCCAATGGAGACGAAGTAATATTGGCATAGCTAGGGATGTCCTTGGAAATCTAAGCACTTTATATACAACAGAAAACCCTTTAAAAATTATATTGCTTGTCTGTCGTACCTATAGATGGGTTTCTGCCCAGGCATTTTGGGCGAAAAAAATAAATGCCCTGGCATAAACCCATCTATATAGATGGGTTTCCGCCCAAGCATTTCGGGCGAAAAAAATAAATCCCCTGGCATAACCCCATCTCTAGTCGTACCACAAATAAAGTAGTATTGCAAATAGTAGTGTCGTATTTACAACTCGCACTTTTGATTACTTAACTAAACCAAGTCTTACCTAGGGAATTGAACTTGGTGAAGAAAGCGACATCTCTGAAGTTGAGAAGCGGGAAGATGATGAGAGCCACATACAGCGGCACCGTGGAGTGCAGCGCCCAGTACGGGGAGTCAGCTACCGGCTGCGCCAGCATCAGTGACTCGTTCAGCTCCCGAGGACACAGTAACGCTGAGCTGTACTCCGTCGTGTTCGATGTGTGTAGATCTGCGTATCAGAACAGACGTGATTTGAAAACACGGAATATTTTTAAAAACAGGGGTTATTTCGGTGGACATTTCAATAAGAGGTGATTTTGAATCACGGGACATTTTAAAAAGGGGACGATTTTGAAATCCATCGTCATAGAGATTTAGGATTCCAGGATCAGAGGATCCAACTCTTTAATGATGAAGGTGGAAAATCCCACATCACTTTTCTTTCGGAAGACTGGCAGACTTTTGAAAGGTTTCCCTTGATGAAAAAAAAGGTGACCAACTGACCAACAAAGTAGTTGACGGTGAAGTATAGGAAGTTGGTGATGAGGATCCAGTAGACGACGTTGGCGCCGAGCAGCACGAGCACGCTGAACACGTGCGCAAGCGCCTCCGCGCCGCGCCCCAGCAGCGCGCGGCACAGCGCCGGCACCTCGCAGCTCTCGCTACCTAACACCAAACAATACACTACGTAAGGTAAACCTGTCGTCTACTTGACTTGCTTACGTAGACGGTTAAAGTAAATAGATACACCACTGATCAGTTTAAGTACAAGAGAAGTAAACAAAAGGTTTGCATGAATCGTCGTCCAGAACTGAATTGCTGAAACTGTGAAGGATTTTCGAATAAGCCCAATGAAAACATTTTTTTCGAGGTTTTATCTAACACTGGCTCCACACGTTGGATAATGTACGAATTGGATTGACGCTAAAGATTACGGAGTTATACTGCGCATTTTGATTGGCTCAGAGTGGTTATTGCTAACGTAACTACGGTATTTGCGGTGTTATATAAAGTTTTGAAAAAAGAGATTTCATTAAGGTACCTACCTAATTCTAAAATCCATGACAGTTCCAGCAATCAACATATCCTAGGAAAAATTGTTGGGTAGGTACGACGAGTAGAATCGACCCTCTAGCAGGGTGCAGGTGACCAAATCAGCAGCTTGTATGACTATGCTAATTTGCTAGCTTCTGAGCTATTTCGGTACAGTGGCCGAAAGAAACAAAAATGACTTAAATTAAAGGATTATTATAACAACAACAAAAATAACAAAGAATGAAATATATACGTGTCTCATGATGGGGCCAAATGGGTCTCCAAATCAGCATCGTGTCAAGCACAGTTCAGTGCTTGACGCTGGTTTTCATTTACACACTCTTACTGTTATCGTAATACGTAATAAAGTGAGTCACCATGATGCTTGTTGACCCTGAGCAGGACGTAGGCGGTGTAGAGGCAGAGCGCGGCCATGAAGGCGACCAGCAACAGCGCTGCCGGCAGCCCCGCGCGCTCCACACCCCACGCCATCGTCAGCAGCGACGACCCCATTATTGTGTTCCATACTGAAAAACTGTACCAACATACTTAGAACGCCCTTGTCGTTGATCATTGCATGTTTCCCGTTCAGAGAGTTATGGGTAAAATGGGCCTGTCCTACGACCCCGACCAAGTGAACGACCCAGAACAACGGCAAGTGAAGCCAAGTGCGGATTTTATTTGGTCTTTATATAGGTACTTAGTATCTCTATGTCAAACTACTTAGGTTAAAAATATCAGGGGTAGGTTAGGTTAGGTTACTATACCTCCAATGGGGCTTCCATTGGAGGTATAGTGACATCTATCACGCTACATTGAAACTTGATGTAATAAATCCTGAATCGCGCAAGTAACATTCGCAACGCAAATTGCATAATATACAGAAGTCAAAAATCAACCGTTGTGCCGTCGCCGCCAGGTAAGACACCTCCCTCCTCACTCCTCCCATTTTTACTTTGTTTGGAGGGGTATAACGCCTCGTCTTTCCACACGGGGAAGAACGAGGCGTGATATATTATATTCTACCGACTTACATAGTGACGAGCGAACTCTGTTTCTTGGATTCAGGCTTCATCGAGTTCTCGAACCTCTTGTTAAATGTGGACAGAATAGCAGTGGCTGTAAGTTCTGCGGGCCCCTGAAAATTAAGCCAACTTTAATACCTACCATTCTGAAGAAGAAGCACATAACTACATTTTTTTAATCATTTTAATTCGCTGATATATTCAAAATACAAACTAAGTAATTGCGTTTGTTTAGAAATACTTCTCATAAAATAACGTGATTCGCAGTGTCACGTGCTTACAAATGCTATAACAGTAGGTAGTAGGTACCTACTTGCCGGGTGTGAATAATTTGTTGCTAATTAGTTAAGTGATAAGTAATTGCCGAAACAAAGGCCTTTGACCACAATAAGTCAGTAAAACATGAAAAGATAAATGACGAAATAAAAGTAAATAATTTGTTACTATAGCTACGAAATGAAATGATAAAGATTTTGTTAATTTGTTACTATAAATGTTACTATAATAATCAACTGACTGCCTCATTAGTCTAGTGGTCCTAACCGCGGTCCAAAGGTTCTGGGTTCGATCCCCAGGTCGAGCCAAGTGTTATTGGGTTTTTCTATGAAATTCTCAGTAGCAGCTTGGAGTCTGCATTTGTGCCCGGTGAGTGGCTATAGGCTCATGGGACATAACATGGGACCTAAACACACCGAACTGTGGGTAAAGTTTGTGAGTTTGGATGGTCGGGGTAATCTCCGGTGCTACTGATCCGATTTCTTTCTGTCAATGTTACAAAGGTATATTATCCCTGAGTGGTATATACTACTTTTATTTTGGTAAATATATATTTTCAATATCACGCCACGACTCTTAGGAACCGGGCAACCCGGGTGAAACCGCGGGCGGCTCGCTACTGCTTTAATAATTAGCTATATTTAATTTTGGTTTCGTGCCAAAAAGTAGTACTCCAGAATAGTCTTTATGTAAGGGTCATCATCATCAGCCTATATTCGTCCACTGCTGTACATAGGCCTCTCCTAATGAACGCCACAGAGCCTTTCTTTATCTTCAGTTTTCCTCATCCAGTCGCTGTCAGCTGCCTCCCGCAAGTCGTCACTCCACCTGGCCGGCGGGCGCCCTACACTACGTTTGCCTAGACGCGGTCTCCACTCGAGAACTCGTTTGTTCCTACAGATGTGGCCGGCCCATTGCCACTTCTGCTTGCTAATCCTTCGAGCTATGTCGGTAACTTTAGTTCTCTGACGGATAACTTCGTTTCGGATTTTATCCCTCAGAGAGACTCCGAGCATAGCTCTCTCCATAGCTGGCTGTGCGACTTTAAACTTGTGGACCAGTCTCAACGCGAGTTTCCACATTTCGGCTCTAGTTTTGACTGGTAAGACGCACGCATTGAAGACTATCGCCTTGAGGCACTGTGGTATGGGTGACGAGGAGACTCGACGAAGTTTGCCGAATGCTGCCCACCCCAACTGAATCCTCCTTTCGGCTTCACTCTCGAAGTTATTTTTACCTAATTGCAAAAATTGTCCGAGGTAAACATATTCCTGAACAACTTCAAGAGATAATCCATTTAAGATAACCGGCCTCGGGGTATAAGATTGTTGTACATAAAATGTTGTATATGTAAGTGTAAGTAAGTATATAATAATTGGACTCAACCATTTTATCAGTTCATAGTATCCTTGACTAAATATAGATGAACCATATAGTTACATAATTATTTTAGTACCTACTACTTAAATGACATGCAGCGGTGGTACAGCGATAATTATGTTCAGAATATTGGAGATAAGTTTTAACGAGAGTTAATCTGGAGACAACTGGTATTGGGAACGTGCGCCCTATCAAGATTTAGGAGCTATAAAATATTGGCCTGTTGACTTTAAAATATACTGCGCAAAGACAGCCGGAGCAACTCTATGATGTGTTAGGTACCAATCATAGAGTTGCTCCGGCTGTCTGTAGTCTGTAGTATGTTTAGGTCCTATGTAATAGAGGGCGAGCCTATTGCCATTACGTATCCGGGCAAAAATCAAAACTTGAGCTGCTGCTGAGAATTTTATAAAAAACCAATAACACTTTGCTCGACTTAGGCATCGAATCCCCACTTTCTAGCATAGCAATCACGCTAACGGCCTCTTATGGCAGTAAAAGAAAAAGTTTAATAAGTCATTATATTTAACTACATGTGGTTAAATGTTGTGTACATAACGTTACGTTAAAAATGTAGTCAGTAGGTACAATCGGCCAACGCCATATCTAGCCACCGCCCTTACGGTGCAAGCAAGAATAGCCCTTGCTATTCTTGCTTGCAGCGCTCGGCTACTATGCTAATGCGTGGTTATAGTGAAACGTTACGTAAATATGCTATGTAAAAAGCTTTCTCTTCCTTGGTATTCTTTTCTGTTCTATTACTATTGGTCGTCCAAAAAGGATCCTTTTCTGTTTTAAAAATATTGGTTAACGAAAAAATGCAGTGAGCAGCTGAGCTCTAGATATGGAGTTGGCTGATAGTACCTACATTTCATTGTTTACATTATTCTTATAATAAACATCTGTTTTTATTGGGCACGCGCACGAGGCGCTCCACGATTTTATCTTACAACGCATGTTATTAAAAATAGCAATAAATAACAGTTAATAGGCATTATTGTTGATAAGGAAATCAAGATGTGACCTTTTGCAGTGCCCATTTTATCAATATTATCGAATAAATCATCAAGGTCCTCACTCCACTGGACTCGTGTCGTGTAAAAATCAAAAGCTTGTAAGCGAACGACTTCATACCACGACTTATTAAATCTAAGTACCTAAGTCTAAGAAAGAATTAATCTATAGATAAATAAGTCTGTAGAAAAGTTTTGTCTGTAATTGCAAAACAAAATTGAAAAAATTAGTGATGGAGACTAATTCAACGATACTGAAGACGAATTAATGATTTTAAGAATTGTTGTCTGTCTGTATGACTGCTTATAACTCGAGATCTAATTGACGGATTTCTATTAAATCTGGTAGATCATAATACGAGTATAGTCAACATTTAGGGTACCTAACTAATTATCCTATGTGAGCGAAGCTGCTGGCAGAAACTCATGTAGGCAGTTGCCAAACCAGCACTAACTAGTTCTAGAATATCTGATTAATAGTCCTGAACCTCTGACCGTTTTTTTAATTAAGTTGTTTTAAGTAGGTTAAGTACTGATTAAGCGCTAAATTTAGCTCTTATAAATGCGGTTTTGGCCCACATCCTCTTTCATTAAAATGGCAACTTTGATGAATCATATTACGATTCATATTTCGAAATTGCTAAGGAAATACTATGGGTTCTATTTTTTTTAAAGCTTACTAGCAATGTGGGTCGCCCATTACTAGTATTCTTTTTAACCCCTCGTGCTAAGCTAAATGCTTGTGTTACGAGTGGGTTCACGTCGGTAGTGTAATGGGTGGGTTTTGAACCGACAACCACATGATCGCAAGTCCGACGTCCTAGCTATTAGGCTAACGCCGCTTTAAAAATGAATTGATGTCGAGGAATGGCTAATTGCGTTTAAGTGGCTGTTTTTTTATGGGATAGGGCGGCAAACGAGCAGACGGATCGCACATGGAAACCCGCAACACCAGAAGTTTTTGTGAAAGAATATCGAAATCAGAGTACGGACGAATAATATTTATTTAAATTATTATTAAAATTTACCACGGCAAAATTATTCAGACGCGCATAATTATTTCGATTGTTCGTCATCTCTGGGCCTGACGACAAAGGCGTTACCCAGCTGGACTTGACTTACCAAGGAGTCTATGCTCTCCGTGCTGACGGCTCTGTAGGTGGGCGTGACAGCTCCCTGCAGCAGGGGCTCGGCCTCCGCACGACTCATCGCGCTGTAGTAACTGTGGCTCGTGATGCTTGGCGAATATCTGTCAAATTATAGAATTTAAATCTCAAATTTCTTCAATCTTATATTGTATTCCCCGAAGGGTTAGACAGCGATGTAGGTACTTGTGTACAACCACAGCTCGCCGAATAGGTGCCATGATCACATGAGACCTAAAGATCTAATAGCGGGCAAGCCGCTGGGCATCTAGTAAGAATTTCATTTCATACTTTCATAAAAATACTTAACTACTTAGAAAAATAGTACCCATGAGGGTCTTATAAATGCAATAGGTAAACACTATTAACTTAGAATTTGTGTTTGTTTGTCTGCCCGTCTGTATGTTTGTACGTGCAATGCGAGTCAAGCATCACGCAAAAGTAACTGCATGAAATTGGATGTGATTTTCAAAGAATTATTCCTAGAGGTCTAACATCATATTTCATCTTGATACGCCCAGAAGTCGATTTATAAGTAAATAGTCAGTAAATCTTTTTGGGACACGAATGAAATCGCGGGCTATAGCTAGTCAATTTATAAATACGCCCATTTGCGATAAGTAGGTGTAGGTATGAGCAATGAAATCACCCAGAATAATTTCAATATTTGGTGCGCGTCAGACTTAACTACGTCACTAAAGAGATAATAAATTAAAGTACCGTGATTACTATTTTTATCGTAAAAACACTACCGGATATCAACCGGTTTTTTTAGTAATCAGAATATTATTACTGCCTCATTAGTCTAGTGTGTTTGGGGTTTTGAATTCGATTCCCAAGTCATAGTGTGTTAAATTGAGTTTTTTTATGGAATTCTCATTAGTAGCTCGGCGATCTTGGATCTGGCAATAGACTCGTCGCTTCTTATTACATAAAGGACCATATACTCGTAGTATATGGGTAAAGAATATGGGTACAGCAGTATCTAGACCTTACCCGTCGAGATATACAAACATAATCGTATTTACAAGATTTGCACAATTTACGATTCTTTTGTTACCCACGAGGAACGGAGCAGGTAGATAAGTATAGCGTCACCTTATGACGTAAACTCAGAATGTGAAGGCAAATTTCAATCAGGCAGGTGGGGTTCGCGGTGGCTTAGCGGTCAGAGCGTCTGGTGTATCTAACCAGAAGACGCAGGTTCGAATTCTGCCCGCAATTGAATTTTTCCTTTACTAAAATAACTAAGTAATATGCCTTTAGGGTGAGAGACTGTTTGCTTGTTTGTTACCATTTATCTCCTTAAGGGTTTGACTGATTGAGACGCGATTTTCTGTAAAGGTTTCGTTCTTGTGGTGATGTATTTATTTCTATAAAAAGATAAACATCTATTTATAGCGTCATTAAACAATGACGCTTTGACAAACATATTTTAAAATTCTTAGTACACTTACCAATAATAATAATTCTACTTTGCAAGCTTTTAGATGACGCTACTTTCAAGTTTTTTGACGTTGCTATTTATGCCAGTGAACTTGGCAGATCATTGTCCAGCAGATCAAAAATAAATGAGAGTTCTTTTCGCATGCAGCAGAGTTCTATAGTTCCTGATACTTTTCAAGAATAGTTCTGCCGTATTTCCGAAAAAAAAGTCAGTTAAAAAAATGATCTGCCAACTTCCCGTAGCATATCATTTTGCAGCAGATCAAAAATTAATGTGAGTTCCTTTCGCATGCACCTGAGTTCTACAGTTCCTGATACTTTTTAGAAATAGTTCTGGCGTTTTTCCTATAAAAAAAATTAAAGGAAAAATGATCTGCCAACTTCCCGTAGCAGATCAATTTGCAGCAGATCGGAAATAAATGTCAGTTCCATCCGTATACAGCTGAGTTCTACAGTTCCTGATAACTTTCAAAAATAGTTCTGGCGTTTTCCCTAAAAAAAACCAGGTAGTAAAGAGTAAAAGAGTATAAATTTAGATCCAATAGAATGCAAGTTTGATTTTTTTTTTCGAAAGATTCATTACCATTCCTAGAGGCTAGAACTCTCGCTTTTCTAATAAACACGAATCAGAGCTATAAGATACAACTACATTTGAGACGGGAACTCTCTTCGGAATACCAGCAGAGCATGGTAGAATAGTAGAAAAGTTAAAATCGAAAATATTTTTTTTAATAGACTCCAGCATAGTAAGAGACGGGAACTCTCGCGTTTCTAATAGACACAAATCACGGCTACAAGATACAACTCTCTTAGGAATACCAGCAGAGCATGGTAGAATGATAGAAAAAGTTAAAAATAGAAAAGATTTTTTTTGATAGACTAAAGCATTGCTAGAGACGGGAACTCTCGCGTTTCTAATAGACACAAATAACAGCTACAAGATACAATTCCGACTAAGACTAAAACTCTCTTAGATATACCAGCAGAGCATGGTAGAATGACAGAAAAAGTTAAAAATAGAAAAGATTTTTTTTGATAGAGTAAAGCATTGCTAGAGACGGGAACTCTCGCGTTTCTAATAGACAAAAATCACAGCTACAAGATACAATTCCAATTGGGACTGGAACTCCCTTAGGAATACCAGCAGAGCATGGTAGAATGACAGAAAAAGTTAAAAATAGAAAAGATTTTTTTTGATAGAGTAAAGCATTGCTAGAGACGGGAACTCTCGCGTTTCTAATAGACACAAATCACAGCTACAAGATACAATTCCAATTGGGACTGGAACTCTCATGGGAATACCAGCAGAGCATGGTAGAATAGTAGAAAAGTTAAAATCGAAAATATTTTTTTTAATAGACTCAAGCATAGTTAGAAACGGGAACTCTCGCGTTTCTAATAGACACAAATAACAGCTACAAGATACAATTCCGATTGAGACTGGAACTCTCTTAGGAATACCAGCAGAGCATGGTAGAATGACAGAAAAAGTTAAAAATAGAAAAGATTTTTTTTGATAGAGTAAAGCATTGCTAGAGACGGGAACTCTCGCGTTTCTAATAGACACAAATAGCAGCTACAAGATACAACTCCATTTGAGACCGTAACTCTCTTAGGAATACCAGCAGAGCATGGTAGACTGACAGAAAAAGTTAAAAATAGAAAAGATTTTTTTTGATAGAGTAAAGCATTGCTAGAGACGGGAACTCTCGCGTTACTAATAGACACAAATAACAGCTACAAGATACAATTCCGACTAAGACTAGAACTCTCTTAGAAATACCAGCAGAGCATGGTAGAATGACAGAAAAAGTTAAAATCGAAAATATTTTTTTTGATAGAGTAAAGCATTGCTAGAGACGGGAACTCTCGCGTTTCTAATAGACACAAATAACAGCTACAAGATACAATTTGGACTAAGACTAGAACTCTCTTAGAAATACCAGCAGAGCATGGTAGAATGACAGAAAAAGTTAAAAATAGAAAAGATTTTTTTTGATAGAGTAAAGCATTGCTAGAGGCGGGAACTCTCGCGTTTCTAATAGACACAAATCACAGCTACAAGATACAATTCCAATTGGGACTGGAACTCTCATGGGAATACCAGCAGAGCATGGTAGAATAGTAGAAAAGATAAAATCGAAAATATTTTTTTTAATAGACTCAAGCATAGTTAGAAACGGGAACTCTCGCGTTTCTAATAGACACAAATAACAGCTACAAGATACAATTCCGACTAAGACTAGAACTCTCTTAGAAATACCAGCAGAGCATGGTAGAATGACAGAAAAAGTTAAAATCGAAAATATTTTTTTTGATAGAGTAAAGCATTGCTAGAGACGGGAACTCTCGCGTTTCTAATAGACAAAAATCACAGCTACAAGATACAATTCCAATTGGGACTGGAACTCTCATGGGAATACCAGCAGAGCATGGTAGAATAGTAGAAAAGTTAAAATCGAAAATATTTTTTTTAATAGACTCAAGCATAGTTAGAAACGGGAACTCTCGCGTTTCTAATAGACACAAATAACAGCTACAAGATACAATTCCGACTAAGACTAGAACTCTCTTAGAAATACCAGCAGAGCATGGTAGAATGACAGAAAAAGTTAAAATCGAAAATATTTTTTTTGATAGAGTAAAGCATTGCTAGAGACAGGAACTCTCGCGTTTCTAATAGACACAAATCACAGCTACAAGATACAATTCCAATTGGGACTGGAACTCTCATGGGAATACCAGCAGAGCATGGTAGAATAGTAGAAAAGTTAAAATCAAAAATATTTTTTTTAATAGACTCAAGCATAGTTAGAAATGGGAACTCTCGCGTTTCTAATAGACACAAATCACAGCTACAAGATACAACTCCAACTAAGACTGGAACTCTCTTAGGAATACCAGCAGAGCATGGTAGAATAGTAGAAAAGTTAAAATCGAAAATATTTTTTTTAATAGACTCAAGCATGGTTAGAAACGGGAACTCTCGCGTTTCTAATAGACACAAATAACGGCAACAAGATACAATTCCGACTAAGACTCAAACTCTCTTAGAAATACCAGCAGAGCATGGTAGAATGACACAAAAAGTTAAAAATAGAAAATATTTTTTTTGATAGAGTAAAGCATTGCTAGAGACGGGAACTCTCACGTTTCTAATAGACACAAATCACAGCTACAAGATACAATTCCAATTGGGACTGGAACTCTCATGGGAATACCAGCAGAGCATGGTAGAATAGTAGAAAAGTTAAAATCAAAAATATTTTTTTTAATAGACTCAAGCATAGTTAGAAACGGGAACTCTCGCGTTTCTAATAGACACAAATAACAGCTACAAGATACAATTTGGACTAAGACTAGAACTCTCTTAGAAATACCAGCAGAGCATGGTAGAATGACAGAAAAAGTTAAAAATAGAAAAGATTTTTTCTGATAGAGAAGAGCATTGCTAGAGACGGGAACTCTCGCGTTTCTAATAGACAAAAATCACAGCTACAAGATACAATTCCAACTGGGACTGGAACTCTCTTAGGAATACCAGCAGAGCATGGTAGAATAGCAGAAAAGTGAAAAATCGAAAATATTTTTTTCATAAATTTATATAATTGCTAGAGGCTAGAACTCTCGTTTTTCTAATAAACACGAAGCAGAGCTATGAGATACATTTATTTTTGAGACGGGAACTCTCCTTGGAATACCAGCAGAGCATGGGAAAATAGTAGAAAAGTTAAAATCGAAAATATTTTTTTTAATAGACTCAAGCATAGTTAGAAACGGGAACTCTCGCGTTTCTAATAGACAAAAATCACAACTACAAGATACAATTCCAATTGGGACTGGAACTCTCTTAGGAATACCAGCAGAGCATGGTAGAATGACAGAAAAAGTTAAAAATAGAAAAGATTTTTTTTGATAGAGTAAAGCATTGCTAGAGACGGGAACTCTCGCGTTTCTAATAGACAAAAATCACAGCTACAAGATACAATTCCAATTGGGACTGGAACTCCCTTAGGAATACCAGCAGAGCATGGTAGAATAGTAGAAAAGTTAAAATCAAAAATATTTTTTTTAATAGACTCAAGCATAGTTAAAGACGGGAACTCTCGCGTTTCTAATAGACACAAATAACAGATACAATTCCGATTGAGACTGGAACTCTCTTAGGAATACCAGCAGAGCATGGTAGAATGACAGAAAAAGTTAAAAATAGAAAAGATTTTTTTTGATAGAGTAAAGCATTGCTAGAGACAGGAACTCTCGCGTTTCTAATAGACACAAATAACAGCTACAAGATACAATTCGGACTAAGACTAGAACTCTCTTAGAAATACCAGCAGAGCATGGTAGAATAGTAGAAAAGTTAAAATCGAAAATATTTTTTTAATAGACTCAAGCATAGTTAGAAACGGGAACTCTCACGTTTCTAATAGACACAAATCACAGCTACAAGATACAACTCCAACTAAGACTGGAACTCTCTTAGGAATACCAGCAGAGCATGGTAGAATAGTAGAAAAGTTAAAATCGAAAATATTTTTTTTAATAGACTCAAGCATGGTTAGAAACGGGAACTCTCGCGTTTCTAATAGACACAAATAACAGCAACAAGATACAATTCCGACTAAGACTAAAACTCTCTTAGAAATACCAGCAGAGCATGGTAGAATGACAGAAAAAGTTAAAAATAGAAAAGATTTTTTTTAATAGAGTAAAGCATTGCTAGAGACGAAAACTCTCGCGTATCTAATAGACACAAATCACAGCTACAAGATACAATTCCAATTGGGACTGGAACTCTCATGGGAATACCAGCAGAGCATGGTAGAATAGTAGAAAAGTTAAAATCGAAAATATTTTTTTTAATAGACTCAAGCTTAGTTAGAAACGGGAACTCGCGCGTTTCTAATAGACACAAATAACAGCTACAAGATACAATTCCGACTAAGACTAGAACTCTCTTAGAAATACCAGCAGAGCATGGTAGAATGACAGAAAAAGTTAAAATCGAAAATATTTTTTTTGATAGAGAAGAGCATTGCTAGAGACGGGAACTCTCGCGTTTCTAATAGACAAAAATCACAGCTACAAGATACAATTCCAATTGAGACTGGAACGCGAGAGTTCCTGTCTCTAGCAATGCTTTACTCTATCAAAAAAAAAATTTTCGATTTTAACTTTTCTACTATTCTACCATGCTCTGCTGGTATTTCTAAGAGAGTTCTAGTCTTAGTCCGAATTGTATCTTGTAGCTGTTATTTGTGTCTATTAGAAACGCGAGAGTTCCTGTCTCTAGCAATGCTTTACTCTATCAAAAAAAATCTTTTCTATTTTTAACTTTTTCTGTCATTCTACCATGCTCTGCTGGTATTCCTAAGAGAGTTCCAGTCTCAATCGGAATTGTATCTGTTATTTGTGTCTATTAGAAACGCGAGAGTTCCAGTCTCTAACTATGCTTGAGTCTATTAAAAAAAATATTTTCGATTTTAACTTTTCTACTATTCTACCATGCTCTGTTGGTATTCCTAAGAGAGTTCCAGTCTTAGTTGGAGTTGTATCTTGTAGCTGTGATTTGTGTCTATTAGAAACGCGAGAGTTCCCGTTTCTAATTATGCTTGAGTCTATTAAAAAAAATATTTTCGATTTTAACTTTTCTACTATTCTACCATGCTCTGCTGGTATTCCTAACAGAGTTCCAGTCCCAATTGGAATTGTATCTTGTAGCTGTAATTTGTGTCTATTAGAAACGCGAGAGTTCCCGTCTCTAGCAATGCTTTACTCTATCAAAAAAAATCTTTTCTATTTTTAACTTTTTCTGTCATTCTACCATGCTCTGCTGGTATTTCTAAGAGAGTTCCAGTCTTAGTTGGAGTTGTATCTTGTAGCTGTGATTTGTGTCTATTAGAAACGCGAGAGTTCCCGTTTCTAATTATGCTTGAGTCTATTAAAAAAAATATTTTCGATTTTAACTTTTCTACTATTCTACCATGCTCTGCTGGTATTCCTAACAGAGTTCCAGTCCCAATTGGAATTGTATCTTGTAGCTGTAATTTGTGTCTATTAGAAACGCGAGAGTTCCCGTCTCTAGCAATGCTTTACTCTATCAAAAAAAATCTTTTCTATTTTTAACTTTTTCTGTCATTCTACCATGCTTTGCTGGTATTTCTAAGAGAGTTTTAGTCTTAGTCGGAATTGTATCTTGTAGCTGTTATTTGTGTCTATTAGAAACGCGAGAGTTCCCGTTTCTAACCATGCTTGAGTCTATTAAAAAAAATATTTTCGATTTTAACTTTTCTACTATTCTACCATGCTCTGCTGGTATTCCTAAGAGAGTTCCAGTCCCAATTGGAATTGTATCTTGTAGCTGTGATTTTTGTCTATTAGAAACGCGAGAGTTACCGTTTCTAACTATGCTTGAGTCTATCAAAAAAATCTTTTCTATTTTTAACTTTTTCTGTCATTCTACCATGCTCTGCTGGTATTTCTAAGAGAGTTCTAGTCTTAGTCGGAATTGTATCTTGTAGCTGTGATTTGTGTCTATTAGAAACGCGAGAGTTCCCGTTTCTAACTATGCTTGAGTCTATTAAAAAAAATATTTTCGATTTTAACTTTTCTACTATTCTACCATGCTCTGCTGGTATTCCCATGAGAGTTCCAGTCCCAATTGGATTTGTATCTTGTAGCTGTGATTTGTGTCTATTAGAAACGCAAGAGTTCCCGTCTCTAACTATGCTCGAGTCTATTAAAAAAAATATTTTCGTTTTAACTTTTCTACTATTCAACCATGCTCTGCTGGTATTTCTAAGAGAGTTCTAGTCTTAGTCGGAATTGTATTTTGTAGCTGTTATTTGTGTCTATTAGAAACGCGAGAGTTCCCGTTTATAACTATGCTTGAGTCTATTAAAAAAAATATTTTCGATTTTAACTTTTCTACTATTCTACCATGCTCTGCTGGTATTCCTAAGAGAGTTCCAGTCTCAATCAGAATTGTATCTTGTAACTGTTATTTGTGTCTATTAGAAACGCGAGAGTTCCCGTCTCTAGCAATGCTTTACTCTATCAAAAAAAATCTTTTCTATTTTTAACTTTTTCTGTCATTCTACCATGCTCTGCTGGTATTCCCATGAGAGTTCCAGTCTCAATCGGAATTGCATCTTGTAGCTGTTATTTGTGTCTATTAGAAACGCGAGAGTTCCCGTTTCTAACTATGCTTGAGTCTATTAAAAAAAATATTTTCGATTTTAACTTTTCTACTATTCTACCATGCTCTGCTGGTATTCCCATGAGAGTTCCAGTCCCAATTGGAATTGTATCTTGTAGCTGTGATTTGTGTCTATTAGAAACGCGAGAGTTCCCGTCTCTAGCAATGCTTTACTCTATTAAAAAAAATCTTTTCTATTTTTAACTTTTTCTGTCATTCTACCATGCTCTGCTGGTATTCCTAAGGGAGTTCCAGTCCCAATTGGAATTGTATCTTGTAGCTGTGATTTTTGTCTATTAGAAACGCGAGAGTTCCCGTCTCTAGCAATGCTTTACTCTATCAAAAAAAATATTTTCGATTTTAACTTTTTCTGTCATTCTACCATGCTCTGCTGGTATTTCTAAGAGAGTTCTAGTCTTACTCGGAATTGTATTTTGTAGCTGTTATTTGTGTCTATTAGAAACGCGAGAGTTCCCGTTTCTAACTATGCTTGAGTCTATTAAAAAAAATATTTTCGATTTTAACTTTTCTACTATTCTACCATGCTCTGCTGGTATTCCCATGAGAGTTCCAGTCCCAATTGGAATTGTATCTTGTAGCTGTGATTTGTGTCTATTAGAAACGCGAGAGTTCCCGTCTCTAGCAATGCTTTACTCTATCAAAAAAAATATTTTCTATTTTTAACTTTTTCTGTCATTCTACCATGCTCTGCTGGTATTCCTAAGAGAGTTACGGTCTCAAGTGGAGTTGTATCTTGTAGCTGCTATTTGTGTCTATTAGAAACGCGAGAGTTTTCGTCTCTAGCAATGCTTTACTCTATCAAAAAAAATCTTTTCTATTTTTAACTTTTTCTGTCATTCTACCATGCTCTGCTGGTATTTCTAAGAGAGTTTTAGTCTTAGTCGGAATTGTATCTTGTAGCTGTTATTTGTGTCTATTAGAAACGCGAGAGTTCCCGTTTCTAACCATGCTTGAGTCTATTAAAAAAAATATTTTCGATTTTAACTTTTCTACTATTCTACCATGCTCTGCTGGTATTCCTAAGAGAGTTGTATCTTGTAGCCGTGATTTGTGTCTATTAGAAACGCGAGAGTTCCCGTCTCTTACTATGCTGGAGTCTATTAAAAAAAATATTTTCGATTTTAACTTTTCTACTATTCTACCATGCTCTGCTGGTATTCCGAAGAGAGTTCCCGTCTCAAATGTAGTTGTATCTTATAGCTCTGATTCGTGTTTATTAGAAAAGCGAGAGTTCTAGCCTCTAGGAATGGTAATGAATCTTTCGAAAAAAAAAATCAAACTTGCATTCTATTGGATCTAAATTTATACTCTTTTACTCTTTACTACCTGGTTTTTTTAGGGAAAACGCCAGAACTATTTTCGAAAGTTATCAGGAACTGTAGAACTCAGCTGTATACGGATGGAACTGACATTTATTTCCGATCTGCTGCAAATTGATCTGCTACGGGAAGTTGGCAGATCATTTTTCCTTTAATTTTTTTTATAGGAAAAACGCCAGAACTATTTCTAAAAAGTATCAGGAACTGTAGAACTCAGGTGCATGCGAAAGGAACTCACATTAATTTTTGATCTGCTGCAAAATGATATGCTACGGGAAGTTGGCAGATCATTTTTTTAACTGACTTTTTTTTCGGAAATACGGCAGAACTATTCTTGAAAAGTATCAGGAACTATAGAACTCTGCTGCATGCGAAAAGAACTCTCATTTATTTTTGATCTGCTGGACAATGATCTGCCAAGTTCACTGACACTTGCTATTTTAGATTTTTGACATTTGAATTTGTCATCTGACAAAAATATGAAAGTATGAAGATGGATTACTTTTGATGGTCCTTTGAGATCTTATTCTGTCAAAGGATTATTTTGCAACTTGTTAACTTAAAAGAACAGAGTAAAGTGGACTTCCTTATTTCCTTGGAAAAGTGGACCAGCACTTCGTTTGTGTATCACCTCTAGGTCTAGGATTGTATGGAACTCGCGTAAACAATTTCACTGCTTCTAAAGAATTCCAATTCCCTTTCTTTCTTCATCTCTCAAAATTACCAAATAATGTAACTCACTTATTAAATTTCTTGTAGCGTCGTCTTCGATCCTCACAATATTCACAGTCACTAAAGTCGGAACACGCACTCCCGAATATCCTAAAAACACAAAATATTAATAAAGTTTGTATCAAAAAAATAAACAATATAAAATACGCAAAAACAAATCAACAACAGTAAATTAAAAAACCAAATGTCATTTTTTTACATTTAAAATAAGAACATGGAAATGGACCACATAATTTTAAATCACCTTTTTAAAATGTTGTCGTAATTTTCAAATGCTGTGTGTGGTAAGTTGTCGTCAAGTGATTGATATTGACTGGCAGTTTATTATTGTGATCAGGCGAGCTCGCAGTTTTTATCAGTGGCATCTTCTACGTCACAGGGTGACAGTCAGTGGCGATAGGCCATTCAGTATATTTTTAATCGTCTTTGTTTGTGATGCAGCTCAAACACTGCTTCCGGCGCGGCAGAACAGTATTGTTTTCTTTAGAGATAATTTTAAATCTATGCACTGTTATTGTTTTGGCAACGTCTAAAGTTAATTTCCGTCAAACCGGATGTTTACGTAGTATTTTAAGTACTACCCTCTTCTAAAAATCTTGTTTTATCATCAGCACATTGATAGCCGAGGACTGCACTATCATGTGTCGAATTCGTTACCCTGCTTTTTCAAACATAATTATGCAAGCAATTATGTAATTTTTTAAAATTGTGATATATTTCAATTTACACTGTCAATACCAGGGTATACGATGAGTTTTGTAAGGTCAGCTCTAAATCCCTTACAAAAACCTTACTATACAATGACTATTTTGATCACCAACATCCTTATCTTTGCTTGTTAAATTTCGATAATTTCTTGTTTTTTAATTTTTAATATAAGGTGCTTTTTCTGTGTTCGTATTTTGTATGTAAGTAGGTACTTGTCGCTGTTTTTATGCCAATTAAATGTTTCTTTCTTTCTTACATATTACAAAACAAAGTCCCCCCGACAAGTCTGTCTGTCTGAACTCGATAAACTCAAAAATTACCTACTCAATGTTTTCACCACTGGACGGACTCATTCTTTGAGGAAGGTTAACAGTACCTACGCTACGACTTTTAGGAACGGGGAAAAAGCGGGTGAACCCGCAGGATACATCTAGTTGAATATAAAAATACTCTGCACCCGCTTGAACTGAATTATGACTCAGTGAGTTCATGCATCATGCATGATCAAGAGTCAACTCTGGCGGGATCAAGGCTCGGGCTGGGCTCGACAACTGGCCTTGGTGTCTTTGATAACGCTATGCAAGTCTGCTGTTGATTTGTGGATAAACATATACTTTTCAATGTTGATGTATGATTAATGGAGCTTTGTAGTTCTGATTTACGCTTGTATTTGGCCATTTTGCATACAGCCAGTGACCCGGCCCCTTTCCAACCTGGTCATAAGGAAAGAATGGTACCTATCAGCGTTGCTAGAATGATTCCTCTGTTCAACGCTAGGATAAGGCCTGTGTGCCTTGTATTAAAAGCTTTCTTAATTTTCTTTTTATGGGATAGGAGGGCAAACGAGCAGACAGACAGACTTTAGAGTGGACCATGCGTGGCGATTCCATCCAGAGCTGAAGAGTCTGAAAGGAATTTGTGAGGGATTTTCGAGCTAGGAGCTAGGGATTTTTGGGATTCGGGGTACCTGCTATGTACCATTAGCCTCAGCTTTTACAAGATCATCGGCACGTTCATTGCCAACGATGGCTGCATTACTCGGTATCTATTATATTATCTGTGCCGGTATCAATTTTAAAACGAGGTAGGTACTCTACTACTTATCCTCAGAGTATTTAAAGCCAACGGCTTATCCACTGTGTCGTAAACGAAGATTGTCGTTTGTTATAATTAAATTTTATCATTTGTTTTAGCTCGTAAAGTGATCGTACATTGTATCGTCAGAATGACGTTAGTAGTGCTTCCATCTTGATTTATTATGTAGTAAATAAACTTAATAATATTGCCCGGGGTCGTGTACGACGGCTGACGAAATATATATCTGTATTTCGTCATCTTAGTACAAATATTAGTAACAGAGTATCCAAATAACTAATACTAAGTACATAAGCGCTTGTTCATTAAAATAAATATTGACTGCCTCATTAGTCTAGTGTTCCTACCCGCGACTGCTACTCTACAGGTCCTGGTTCAATTCTCAGTTCGATTCGAGCAAAGTGCTATTGGATTTGTTCTCGGTTAATAGCCATAAGTTCGCCCCCTATTACATTGGATCTAAACAACCGGCGAACTGTGGATGTAGTACACCTCTGCCTAACCCTTCGGGGAAAAATAGACATGATGATAATGTTAAATGTCAAATAAATAGATAGGTAAGTAGGAACTAGGTACACAATATTGAGTAATTGCTATCTTAGAAATGATTCGAAGTTCAAGATGTATTTTATTTGTATTTTGGAGCACGTGAATTGGTATCATTGATGGGCACGTGCCATAAATTACACACGCCATGCACATTATGGCACGTATATATCAATGTAATCAGAGGCATATTTTAATTCGATAATCTTACGTTTGACTGCCCTCATGTTAAGCGACACTGCGATCTACGATGGAGCGCGGTTGCCTATTATAAACCATACCATAGCCGTATCTAGGCAACAGGAACAATTAATAAGCTACATTTTTCAATTTGAAACATACTATTGCGTGCTTCCATTAAATACTTGAGGGGCCCGTCCCAGCTTCGCACGGGTGGACTTCGTTGAAGTTTTAGAAAAAATAAAAAGTCTTTTAATCCATGCTAGATAAAAAATATAAAAGTACCTACATGTTATTATTTTGTTAGGTTAATTAATTAAATTTACATTTCAATATACCTATCATAAATTTCAAGATTCACTATTTGATTTGATTATACATTTAAATTCATTTATTATTAACGAGCTTTTGCCAGCGACTTCGTCCGCGTGGAATAGTTACTTTGTTCCCTAGTTCTTCGCCCGTGGTTTCACCTGCGTTGCCCCGTTCCTAAGGGTTGTAGCGTGATGATATATACATTGATAGTTTGAAACCTTTCCCATGAATCACTCATTTTCCCAACATTTCCCTTCACTGCTCTGCTCCTATTGATCGTAGCGTGATGAAAAGTACACTATAACCTGTGGTTTTGGCTGTGCGTTGATAGATCACTATGTCAGTCAGTCCGTCACCTAACGTAAGAGTAGACAAATATAATCAGAAAGCTCCGAACTGCTAAGCTATCGGGAGTTACACGTGTTATTGTGAGTCAACCATAAAAGATAGACATTTGCTGTCGTGGAATATTTTTTATATAATTTTAAGGAGAACATTTCCGTTATACATGATTTCTGTGTAGCTTTAATCATTAAGGCTGCACACGCGACGGAAGCTTAAAAAATGGAGTAAGTTCTCCTGTTTTCCCAATATTTCTCTTCACTGCTCTGCTCCTATTGATCGTAGCGTGATGAAAAGTATACTATAACCTGCCCAGGAGTATGAAGAACAATTGTACCAAGTTTCGTTGAAATCCGTCGAGTGGTTTTTGTTTCTATAAAGAACAGACAGACAGACAGACAGACAGACAGACAGACAGACAAAAATTTTACTGATTGCATTTTTGGCATCAGTATCGATCACTAATCACCCGCTGATAGTTATTTTGGAAATATATTTCATGTACAGAATTGACCTCTCTACAGATTTATTATAAGTATAGATAGCGACGCGCCCGCGGTTTCACCCGCGTTACCCCATTCCTAAAAGTCGTAGCGTAATGTTAAATAGCTTAAAACCTTCTCTTGAATCACTCTATCTATTAAAAAAACCGCTTTAAAAACCGTTGCGTAGTTTTAAAGATTTAAGCATACACAGGGACGGACAGACCGCGACAGCGACTTTGTTTTATACTGTGTAGTGATTTATTACTTATGAGTTTACAACGTTTTTAGTCATTTTATTAGAAGTTTAAGTAGGGATTCCTAAGTTTTTCTAGTAATAAATAGCCTATGTTACTCAGGGATAATTTAGCATTATAATGGTGAAAGAATTTTTGAACTCGGTCCAGTACTTTTTGAGTTTATTCGTTACAAACATACAAAACACAAATAAAAAAGTATGTTCGTTTATTTATTTTTTTAAACTTGACCACTCGTGCTGAGCTAAATGCTTGTGTTGCGAGTGCGTCGGTAGTGCTATTGGTGGGTTTCGAACCCGCAACCACATGATCGCAAGTCCGACGCCCTAGCCATTAGGCTACCGCCGCTTAAATGGACTACCGAGGTTGGAAGAAATGAAGAATGGAAGTAGGTACATAAATGGGTCAATAATTTTGGATGCGATCAAGCATTACGTTACAGCATGTTTAGTATAATGTAATATGGTAACCTGTTGCATCATTGTTTATTTTACATTATCTAACTTTATAGAACGTAAACTTATCACCAAACTAGACCTAGGACCACCGACTAGGTATCATAATAGACCATCAATCTATTTGCTGTTGATGTCTCGCTGTTGGACACAGATCTCCTCTCTCAATGAAGGGGGTTAAAAGATAGTTAATCGTTGACTGAATTCAGTAGGGAGCTTCTCAAAATATAGCAAAGTTGCTGTTTTCGTCTGTATGGTAACTTCGTTAACTTCTCAAGTTCTAAGTTTTCGCTATCATCACAGAATAAATACTTAATAGTAGGTACAGATCAGGTCTATCATTTAAAGATTCTTACCGGAAAGTTTAGGGGTTTAGATAAAAAATACTTACATAAAAATGCATTATTATTGTAGAGATAAGCCGAGAAATTTAAAGTGTTTCGTGTGAAACTAGGGCGGGTCGGTAGTTTGGTACTATTGAAAACAATGGGCACAAGTCAAAATATTAAGAACCAACCAGTTAATTCTATAAAGCATAAAATTAAGTAGGTACCTAGTTAGGTACATAGATGACGATGCAGTATTATTCATAATTATCTAAATTAGTAAAATACATACGTTTACGTTAAAGGCGTTACGGACCCTTTGTTCTGTTTGTGTGCGTATAAAAAAGTTTGTGTGCGTAGCGTCAGAAACGCTACCACTTTATTACGCGCCTGTACCTGCGCGGCCGTGCGGTTACTTCATAGAACAAAGATATTTATTTTCCGAGGGTTACCGGTAGCCAGTAGGTATTTCCTAGCTGAAAACCTTGGTAGGTAGGTATAATTTAAAATCCGTACACAGTATGTGAGACACACAATGTAACTTCTGAAATGACCTTTTGGGAATATAACCATAGCTCAGAAACCAGTATGATAACCATAGCTCCTTAGAATGGGATAATATAAAATCACGTTCATGAGAGCTGTATAGCCCACATTCCTGTAGCACATTTTGATAACGGCTAAAATTAATTCGTTGTAATGAAATAAAGGCATGTTAACACAGCAGTAAGAGGTCATCTTATCTTGTAATCGGGCCTCTCTAAGCCCCGGCGCACACTGACGGGACGGCTAGGCATTTTTATTTTATTTTATTTTATTTGGGAAAATAAACGGTTACACATTACAGTATGGTTAAAAGCTTAAAAATAAAATGATAGTAGGTACAAATGTATAACCAACAACATTTTCCACATAATATAAAGAAAAGTTAAACTAACAAGAACATCGTGCGATGTAAAATAAATAAACTGTGGAGTATGATTAAATGTTAAGATAGAATTGAACTGAAAATACTACACCAAAAAAAAGTAAATTATATGTAACGTAAAAGCTCCTATTAACGACCCCCTAAAATGTGTACTCTATTAACGATCTAATTTTTAAATCACTCATATTAGACATAATATAGGGTTCCAGAAAAGTCATACCTTAAAATTAGTTAAGTATTTTTGTTGGACAACAAAAAGAGTAAAGTTTGTGTGTTTAAATAGCCAGTGAAAGAAATAATTTGATAATGAGTGGGACGCGCCCGAAGCGGACGCACTTTTCATAGTGTCGCGTCTCTGGCCACGTAAGTACACCTAAATATTACTTAAGGAAAATAACACACTAAAAATGGATTTGTCTTCTTGCTATCACATTACAACTGTAACGTATATATTCGTTTTCTAAACTAACTCATAATATAATACTTTTTATTGGTTTTTGTGTTATAAAATCATGTTTTAATTTAAGGCGGTAATAGAATCCAAATTTCAAAACTTGATTCTAATAACGACCCATGGCGTTGTTAAACTTTGAGAACATTTAGTATTTTAAAATAATATCTATTATAAACTACCTCATTTGATTTTATATTTTTTCTTGTTCAATTCTTAAAATTATATTATTTCGTTAGATCTATTAACGACAAAGCTATTTCTTAAAGTTTTTGTGTAAAACTCGATTCAACGTTAGACAATATCCCTATTATTATAATGATATTATACTGTAAATAACCTTTATTATCTGAATTAAAGACTAACTGACATTAAAAGAAATAATATAGCAATGAGATCGAATTTAACAGTATTCCATAAAGCGGATATTTTATCTGTTTATTATTAATTTTATTGGTCGCTAATAGAATATTGAAACCTTCATACTTGATTCTATTACCGACTCACAGTTGTGACAATATTTTTGGTAATATTACAGTACACAAAAACAAAATTTATATTTTTGAACAAATTGGCTTATTTCTTGCATACGTGACGTTTTGAGAGATTTTGTCTCAGGACATATTATTAATGTAAAATAATATTTGCTATCCAGTTTCATTCATGGCTTCATGGCATTGGCTATATTTAATATGTTTTCAAATCAAATAAAAATGGCGGGACGGAATGGGGGCCATGTAACTTTTTAAAGCTTCTTTCGAAGAATTAAGTTCTATATCTCTTTAAAGATTATGTTCTTTTATAGAATCATGGAGCCGCAGAAGCGCAAGCAGTACGCCTCTGCTCAACTAGAAGCTGCGCTTCTAGCTATAAATGAAGGGACCAGCATATACGAAGCTTCAAAAACCTATGGCATACCGAGAACAACTCTGCGTGACAAGAGAAATAATAAATATATATAAATGAACATTGTAGAAAACAAACTGTTTTAACGGAGGAGGAAGAAAAATACGATTTTTTATTTTATATAATAGTATAGAAGAAGTGACAACTTCGTAGTGGTCGGTAAAAGAAGTAGGAAAATCGGTAATAGAATCTTGCCGCATTCTATGGGTCGGTAATAGAATCAACTACTCTTTTGGTTTAAATAATTATTTAGTAACTATTGTGTTATTGAATATTGAATTTAAGTACTGAATTGCAAAGAATACTTCGTTGAGATTAATTATAAATTATAACATCTTTCCTAACATAACAGATTATATCTATTTTTTTAAAGTGAAACCTAAGACAGCTAAAACTGGCGGTAATAGGAGCATTTACGTTAAAAAGATCAGTAAAGGAGACAACAATAATGAGAAGAGAAAAAATAGAGCTATGATTTTAAATTGTTATGTACTTAATTCTGCTATGGTTTTAAGAGCAATACTTCTAAATTTCCCAGCTGAAACAGCGAAGAACTCAATATCCTGGAAAATTTTATTGAACTGAGTGGTAAGACGTCGTAGGGGTGCTCGCGAGCCCGCGTTTGATCGACAAGAGGTCACAGCAAAGAGCGGTCGCGCGCGCACACCTCGAGATATAGTTGTTCTGGGTACTACATAACTTATTCTATTACTTATATCCATATAATCGAACGAATTATTACATAAATGAAACAGAAACATTGATTCCAACTTTATACGTCTAGATTTAAGATTTTGAAGCTTGAATTTATTCAACAAATCGCTATAAGATGCATACGTACGAAAACAACGGTAATGCATGGCCTTTAAAAATTTGCGTTGAACTTTTTCTATCATGTTAGAATATTTGTCATAGAAGGGATTCCACACTGGGACTCCGTACTCCAACTGAGACCTAACCAGAGTTTTAAAAAGATACAAATAAGTGCTAGGTCGTTTAAATTCCTGAGTCGATCTCATTACAAACCCACACATACACACACTTACATGCGAAAAGCATTGTTCACAATTTTAGTAACATGAGCATCAAGATGGAGTTTGTCATCTAGCAAAACACCAAGATCACGAACCACTGTTTCTCTAGTCAGATCTATATTGTGCAAGGAGTATGCATGTTTTATTACGTTTTTATTTTTAGTAAAACTAATGCAATGGCATTTGGGTATGCTCAATTTAAGTTTATTTTTTACACAATACGCAGAGAGTCTATTTAAGTCTTCCTGCAGCAGTAAACAATCGCATGGATTATTAATCGGTCTAAAAATTTTTAGATCATCTGCGTATAGCAATAATTTAGAATTTTGAAAACACGTACTTATATCATTAATAAACATAACAAACAAAAGAGGACCCAGTATAGAGCCTTGAGGAACACCAGAAGTGATATTTAGGGTTGCAGAATTAAAACCGTTTATCACAACTCTCTGACATCTGTTAAAAACGTAAGAAGAGATCCATCTTAGTAGGTTGCCACGTATGCCATTAAAGGCAATTTTACTCAAGAGCAATTGATGGTCCACTTTGTCAAATGCTTTTTGGAAGTCCGTGTATATAGTATCAACTTGAATACGAGAATCCATACTGTTAAATAAATAGTCAACAAAAGTAATCAGGTTAGTGGTAGTTGATCTTTTTCTGACGAATCCGTGTTGCTGTGGAATAATGTTATTATGCAGTAGAGGATAAACTTTATCATGAACAAGTCTCTCAAATAACTTTGAAAATACCGATAATATCGATATAGGACGGTAATTTTCGATATCCTGTTTAGGTCCAACTTGTGAACAGGAGTTACATTTGCTAGTTTCCAAACTTGGGGAACAACTCCTTTTGAAAGTGATAGATTAAAAATAAATTGTAATGGTACACACAGATTAACGGCGGTCTTTTTAATGAATACGACTGGTAGGCCATCTGGTCCTGGACCTTTTGACGGATCTAATGCTTTTAGCGCACTTAATATTTCATCGGCAGTAAGATGAATGCTACTAAGGAGAGAACAGGTTTCAGAGTAATGTCCATACTGCGATGAAACACTGTGACCCAAAGTCGATGGCTCATATACAGAATTGAAAAAGCTTGAGAACAAATTGCAGATGTCTTCAGGGTTGTGGGCTGAATGATTTCCATAGTGCATGGTAGAAGGGAAACTTGTAGAGGATTTGCGGGAGGAAATGAACGTCCAAAAATGCTTAACATTAGTACGGATGCCGTCTTCTACAGAGGCAATGTACTTCCTGTAACAGTTTTTGCACTCAACTTGGAACCTAGATCGGTAAATGGAAAACTGTTCATAGTCCGAGATGTTTTGAAACATCTTCCATTTTACCCAAGCTTTGGCTTTATTTTTGTAAATATGGATTAACGGCTTTGTGAACCATACCGGAAATTTCAAAGATCTACAGTTATTTATTGGAACGTGTTTCTTAGTAATACTAAAGATAATATCATAAAACGTGTTCAAGGCAACGTCAACAGTTTGGTTAGCTAAGACTTCCTCCCAATGAATCCTTTTCAAATCCGCATTTATGTCATCATAATTTGCCTTGTAATAATTATATTTTTTAATTGTCTTGCGGGTCATCGAATCGTAAGGTACACTTAGAGGGACAAAGACATTAAGTGGTGGATGATGGCTATCTAGCTGCAGTAAACAGTCTGTGGCTCTAGAAACATTGCATTCACCGTTGCTAATAACCAAATCCAATATTTTACCTCCCGTATTCCGTATTGTGTTGAATTGGTGAGCATTGACAAACGACAGAAATGCACCCATGTGATCACAAACGGGGGAGTTACCTCTACAAACATGAGCAGATAATGAAGTACTATCTGTACAAGGGTTCCAGTCGATTTCTGGTAGGTTAAAGTCTCCCACCACATAGAAATCATCATTGTATGTGTCACCAAGCAGTGATTGCAGAAGTTCAAAATATTCAACATATGCGAACTCTGGCGTTTTAGGAGGTATATATACTGCACCAATAATTTGGCATTTACCTCCACTTGACAACTGCACCAAGATGTGCTCAATGCTGGCGTGAATTGAATTTTTAGGTGACTAAGTAAATATTGTCATAATCTTGCGTCGTCTTATCCTTGGAAATGTATCAACATAATCATCATTGTGATTTAAGATCATTGTATTTGAAAGAAAAGGTTTTATTTTGTCACTTAAAAATAACAAAAATAACAACTTATGTACCTACCTACCAAAGAGGCCAATCTCAGACGATGCCGTGCTAATTTATTCATTGAAAATTACCTTTATTATTAATTTATTTTCCCATGTAATTATACAAGAACCGACACAATATGTAAATGTATTTCACACAATAAATTTACACATGTAGGTAAATCTCGCGACAAGTTTTTATATAATTTAAATTGTGTAATGTAATAAATGGATAGGTTTGATGTAATTTAAAGTTTATTTTCTTCTTTTTAGGGCCTTTAATTGAAAGCTTGTCTTTAAAAATATTTTTTTACTAATAATTTATTGTATTTGTCAACTGTGTATACTATCCTATTAGGAATTTTATTACTTAAGTTTCGTCTCTTAAAGATCTTTTGCTGTGCCGCGCCGCTAGTGGACGCCCGGCCTAAGAGTACATAAGGAGAGATAACATTGCCATTCCCATTAATAATCGCTACGCATGAAACATTGTTGGCGCCTCGTATTATTATTAAGGACGCCCGGCACGAGTCAAAGGGTTAATTAAATTGTTGCCCCAGAATAAAATCACTCAATCTAAAATTTTATTTAGTCTCAGAGTTTAAGTGTTTTACTTAGGTCCTCACAAAAGTATACTAAGACTTACCAGTAAGCGCATCTTTCTCGGGAACCACGCGATAACATGCAAACAGTGATAGGGTAGGGTAGCCATTGCAGCCTGCAGTGCTAGATTTAAGTTCCGTAAATACTCGATTTTTTTATAATGTGTCGTTGCATGGCCAAGGTAAACATTATAAAGTTATTTTTAGTAAAGGAAAAAATCAAGTATACAACCAGGAGACGCAGGTTGGAATCCTGCCCGCGATTGAATTTTTCCTTTACTAAAAATACCTTTATAATCTTAGCATGGAAAATGCAAAAAAAACACAAAAAGAAAGGTAAACATGATGATGAAATGTTCATGCCAGGGAAAATGAATGCCAAGAGAGTCTACAAATTGTCTAACCTAAGAAAGTTCCTGGAAGACAAAGTTCGCATTAGGTGGGTAGGTACTTACTCGTAACTGTCAACGGATCGCACTGAACTGGCTGCAGAGTCGTCCTCCCGTGGTTTATTCATAACTTTCTCGACGAAGCGCATCACTAGTGTTTTATTTTAACTTTTAATAAATTATTGTCTGTGTTTAATTCCCTTATATTTTTTATATTTGAACACGTAGATTAAAACACAGGCGTTCAGTCCTGGGTTCGCACCACGATTGGGAGATAACAGTTTATTTGTCAAGTTATTTTCACTATTGTGTTCCAAGTTACAGCTGATAATTATTCGCTGATTCGACTTTGATTTATTATAATTGGGTTTCGGATCGAGATTTTATGGTAGGTACGTAGTCGTTTCTTGTTGGGATCGCGACTGTTGTTAGATATGATGAGTCCCATCCATGGCCCCGACAATAGGGCAAGTGTGGTTTTTATTGGTCGGATCGACATACTCCGAGGTGTCCCCTAACGGAGAACGATCAATGGGAATTTATTACGCACTAAAAATAGGTAGAAAAAAATATAAAGGGAAGAAAAGTAGGTCGGTAGGTAGGTCTTGTGAAATAGGTACGATCGATGAAATAGGTATCTTCTGATACTCAGCAGCATCTAGTAGCCTGGGAGACATTCTAATCATTTTCTTTCTTAGGTAGAAATAGAAATATCGATTCATGAGGATTTTAGGGAATGACGAATCATAAAACCTAATCAATTGACTGTCAAGTCATTCGACCACCAGTTACCACGAGGGACTCGGACTGAGTTACTTAGGTACTGGAAAATACCGTAGCCGTAAACCCATAAGTAAAAAAATCGGACAAGTGCGACTCGGATTCGCCCACCGAGGGTACCGTACAAATTACGTTTTTTGCGGCAAAACGGCCGTATATTTTTTTACGTTAACTTAGAAGTTTGATTTTTTCACAGCTTCAAGTGACTGTAGACCTAAGTATATGGTTTTAATTTCAACTCGATACCTCCACGCATTCCCGAGATAAAAGTGTTGACAGACACGGACAACAAAGTGATCCTATAAGGGTTCCGTTTTTTCCTTTTGAGGTACAGAACCCTAAAAATAACGCATAGGTAACCCATAGATCCAATGTTAGACTAAGTAGGTAAATACTTTGTTGACATCTTTTTCGAGCTATTGTCTACGTAAAGACGCGGCAGTAGCTTAAGCAGAAGTGTTGAGAGATGTACAATGTACAACCATAGTTCGTCGGTTTGTTTAGGTTTTATTATGTTTTACATTTACCGGGCACAAATCCCAAACTCCGAGCTGCTACTGGGCATTTTATAAAAACCCGTTGCTCGACCCGAGAATGGAGCCCAGGACCTCTTAGCGTGACAGTCGCGCTCAGGACCACTAGGCTAATGACGCAGTTATTTTAATTACGTAGGTATCTAAGAATAACTGGATCGTTCGTCATCTTAGAGCCTGGATGGTTGTAATAACCTCATGGAAACAGTGTAATCGTGACCTTACTAATGAGTACTTAACAATGAATTTCGATAAAACTACAATGCCTACAATATGATAACATTTGCAATTGATAAACTTAACGACCTTTAACAAAAGAAAATCGTCTGAGCGACACTATAAAAATAAGTTACAGACGTGCTTTTGAACGTCACAGAGATTAAAATGCGGGAGAGGTGGGGTATAGCTGGACTTGAGTTGAGTGTGACTTGTGAAGCGTAGAACTAACCGCCAGTCCAAATATCAAATAAGTCAGTAGATTTGCACAAAGTACACAAGTAATGTCAAAATCCTATCTCTAAGCAAATCTATCGACAGATTCGTTATTGGAACTGGCCGTAAGTGTACTAAGGCTCAACTCTCACTGACATTTTACACAATGTGCAAATGAAAAGTCGGCGCGCGATGGCGCATGTTTTCATTTTTGTGTACATAATTATATAATGGAAATAGAGATGAATATACCTACTCTAAAATTTACGCGTCGCTTCGCGTAGACTCTAGTGTCAATAAGAATCGAACCTTACAGTGCATATTAAACAGATTACATGTCTCTCTGAAGTTGTACGCAAGAGGCTGCGAAAAAATTCTAAAATACAGTTAATTAATACCATAGAAATTTACTGGACAACTAGCTGTTATCTGCTGCTTTATTCGCATTCCAAAGGTCCTTCTGCAGGGTCCAATAGACCTCTATACCAAAAAATCATCACAAATTGCGTCAGCAATTTAGAATTTTAATAAAAAATAAATAAAAAGGTTTATTTCAGAAACTTGTACAACTTTTACAGTAAATGTTACATAGAGACCTCCTTTTAAGTAAAATATATACCTGTGCTAGGAGGCCCCGCTCTTCAATAACAAAACAAAGTGGTACAAAGTGGTGTACTTACGAAAATATTATATAAAAATAAGAAATTAAAGAATTATAAAATTCAAAAAACAGAAATTTTAGACGTCAAAACGTAACAAACACAGTAATAGTATGGTGCAGGAAGGATTGGACGAAAATAGTCTTGAGTCGTGAGGAGTGGAAAGAGGGTAGGGAGGCCTCTGCCCTGCAGTGGGATGACAACAGCTGAATAATAATAATAATGGTGCAGTAAGCAGTTTTGTCATAATCTGAAAGATTTATTTGTGATTATTTCTGCAATATTTTTACACAATATCGTTTTTGGGCGGCTGTACCTGCGTTGTTCGGAATCATAGCCTAATAGAACCCGTGTCCAGATTCGTAGCTAGTTTTCAATGAGCTCTAGTATTGTCATAACATACCATCCCTGTTATAAAGTTATTTTAGTAAAGGAAAAATTCAATCGCAGGCAGGATTGAATTTTTCCTTTATTAAAATAACTTTATAATCTTAGCATGGAAAATGCAAAAAAATCACAATGAAGATAACATCCCTGTATTCCCCGAAGGGTTAGGCAGAGGTGCACTAATGCACACCCACAGTTCATCGGTATGTTTAGGTTCCATGTAATAGAGGGCGAGCCTATTGCCATTAACTGGGCACAAGTCCAAACTCCGAGCTATTATTGAGAATTTTATAGAAAAATTCCATAACATTGCTCGACTTGGAATCAAACCCAGGACCTCTAGCGAAGCAGTCGCGTTTGGGACCGCTAGACTAACGAGTATTGTTATAGTTTCTATTAATTAAAACAAAGATTATTAAATTACGTTTTTTTTATTTACAATACAATTACTACTAAAAATAAATAGGAGACAAATCAAATAGTCACAGATCTTTACAATTGTCTATTGTGTGATTACAATGGTTACCTAACTTCTTACTGTTACATGGAAATGCAGTAAAACTGTGGAATTTAAGATGCTAAAATCTTTAAACAAATATAATTAGTTTATAACACCAAAAATTACTTTGAAGAATTTGATATTTGTATTGTTATACTTTTATTATGGCATAGGTATGATTTTATTTAAGAAAATAGCACTAAATGTAACTTTTTCTGGAGTTTAAGTATCTTTGGCGAATAAATTACAAGCTACAAGTACATACAGTGACCGAAAACTTAATAAATAATTAAAATGCATTCCTCATTCACACAATTTCCACAAGTAAAACATAACAACTATCCAAATACTATTGTTATTAGTAAACCTTAATAATGGTTTGTTATTTGGTTACTTTACATAACAATTTTTACTATTTTTAATACCAAATGACTTAATTATTCATGATTCTACAATCCTAGATTTCTTTTAGAATTATATTCAAATTATTTATTCATATTGGGTGATTTGAATTCCCTTGCATTGTTCAGATGTTGGTAACAATAACCTGATGTTGAAACAATATCTAAATCTATAATTTTTATCCTTTTAGAGATGTGAGACCATTTATCAAAATGTTTATCTTGCTATTTAATAAATTTAGGATGATTTTTCTGACAGCTTCAGATGCTTTCAGAGATCACCAGTGGCCCATAGACAACCAATTAAGTGTCACTGAGATCACTTATTTTTAAGATTAATATCAATACAAATTATTGCCTTCCCAATATTACATATTAACTTGTTGAGTTTGTATGCAGGAAGGTTAATTTTTATTGCATAACTTGATTAAAATATCATGTTTTCTTTGTAGTGAAACATTAAATATATTTCATCTTTAGTAGAAAGAAAATATTTGATAAGGATCTGAGTGTGGGCAGTCCTGCAATCCGTAAATAATTCAACAAATAAGCTGACCATCTAAAAAATAATATGAATTGAAAGAAATCTTAGTTACAAGTCACATCCAATCTCAAGGTGATGTTTAAATGTTAAAACCCATCCTCCTCATGCAGGCTTTGTGTTCCTCAATGAGGGGGCCGCAGTTCTCCTCACCATTTTCAATGATGCTGAAAAGTAATGAATACTTTGGTTACAACTCACACTATAACTTTGAAAACATGTGTCAATAGCAAATATTATGAGTACATCAATGAAGATGATGATGATTAATAAATAAATAAAAAAAATAATGATTTGAAAATCCCCATACTAGGCTAGTACTTAGAACCTTATTGTTGGTATTTAGAGGTATTCCTTATCATATTACCTATATCCCAACAAATTCTAAACTGTAACTATTAATGAATGATACTTACAATTAAAAGAATTAATTTTACCCCATGCGAAACTGATATCAGTAATTATAAAATAATATTTTGTTCAAAAAGGTATTCAGTAAGTAATCGTAACAATAAACTTAGGTAAGTATTTCTATGGAATGTTTTTAGTTTACTGGTGAAAAGCGACTCGGACCGATGAATTACATGATTTTTTTTTTCTAGAATAAACAGTGTTGCGTAATAAAGGTAATTTTGATTATAACCTTACCATGCGTCTCGCGCCCTCTTAGTTTCCGGGCAAGCACAGCAAGGCTTCAGTTTGGGCTTCTCAGTGCTGGCCGGTGCCGGTGGCTCCACTACTTTCACATCTACGGCTTTAGCACTTGCATTACCCATCATGCAAGGAATAATCAATGTTTTTAATTCTATCTGATGCAATTTTCACTTGCACACGCTTACTCGTTCGACCTTCGGTGACAGATCTCAAATGTCAAAGTCAAATATTTGAAGGTCGTCACTGTCATGTTCATGTGATGTGCGTTCACGAATACAGTTTGTGTGAAAACTATGAATTGATTTTGGGTAAAACAAGATGCCTTTAACATAATAGTGAGCTCAAATATACCATTACGCTAAATTAAATAATCTTATGTTCATAATTCGCAATCATAGAATTCGTATAAAACTCCTATATAATGGATGGAATAGAAAGATACTACTTACATATTTTGTGAACGCTGTTTCTAGACTTTTACGCCACAGAATGCTTTTGCATTTTGGAAAACAAAGGTGTACCACGAAACTAATTACTGAAGAATTTTATAGATTATAACGTTTTTGGTGTATCTCCATGTCGCTACAATCAGTCATTCAGTACAATTCCTACAGTCTGTGGAGAATTATAATGGACGAATCGGCTTCGTGGCCCCGTGGAAATTAAAATATTTCATGTGCGATAGATAATAATTTTGACGACAGACGCAACTGCTACTTAGGATTGGGAATAAATAAAACCAGCTTCTAATTTCAAACTTTAATCAGACAAGCAAAACTTAAAATAATGGCGAAAAAATTTCCTTACTTCTTCGGAAATTTATAAAAAGAAACTAAATTGAATAAACAACCTGACACCGACGTAACTAAAACTAAATCTTACAGGTTAACTTAAACAATTAATTTAATATATTCAGTATCTACCTAATCTTAAAACAAAAGTCTAACATCTCATAATCATACTTTAAAACAGATTGATTGTAATCACAAGTTCATAATTAAAACATTACAAGTACATTTTTTATGATCTTAAAAAGTATCATAGAGTAAGCGTAATGATACATAACTCCTTGGTGGAAAAATCATAGATGTAAATCATGCTAAAAATTTAATAGATTATTATATTCGTTCGCAACGGTTATGTATCAAAACTTTACCATACTATGTAAAATCTAATCTAAAACAAAAAGCATTCACATTTAATTAGCATGTTAATAAGGTTAAAATCAAAAATGCAGTAAAAAAACTTAAATTCATAATCACATACACATAACGATTGGGTGATACATATTAAAAATGTTAACTGATTAAAATGCAGCAGAGTGACGCACGTTGATATAAAATACTAAAATAGTCACATTGTTTATCGCTGAATGGTTTAAAAAATTAGTCGTCAAGTCAATTATTGCTGTCCAAATTGTTTTCTTTGCTGATTGTGCGGAAAATGATCGATTAAAAATAGATTATTGTATCGTAAACTGAAAAATGACACTCTGCATGCCAGTCTCACTGGCTATATAGATTAGTAGTCCGCGTGTAAAGAAAATATAAGAAATCAGAAGTGTGATTTTTCAATTTCGACCTAAACAGCGTCCTTGAAAATCATATTTCAAAAAATATGGAATTAGAAGGAACGCACGCATGATTACAAAAACATTTTCCTAGGCACTAATTAATCAAGTATTAAAAGCCAAATATGATAATCAAAATAGTCTGAATACTGTACTTAAATCTACGTAAATGGTGGGTTAAAAAATAAAACATGCTCTCCATATACTTACAACGATTAAAAATTCAATAAAAAATTTAACTTATAACTAATGTTTATACGGCGCTAAGCCCGTTTACTTCAACAACTGTCTGGGAGATCTAATCGTCGTATGCTTTAAGCTATCGTAAAAAAATCTTCATAAAAAACAACTTACATACTAAATTTGATAAAAACCTCAAAAAAATCAACGAGAAAACAAGCTCATTGCAATCAATTCTAGAACACAAGTAGTTCGTATATCATATTAGGAACTCATTGTTTAAATAAGTAGGCATATCATCTTTAAATAAATGAGGTCTACCTCGCATCTTGTATTACATTGAGATCAATATTAAGTCCAGCCTACTAATGAGGTATTACGGACTGAAGAATATCTTAAATAACATTTTTGTACTACGTTTATATTTTGTACTCCAATCAGTCTTGAGAGTTTTCTATCATCAGTCTTTTGAAGACTACGTATCTGTAAGGCACACCTTTCTAAATAAAACATTAAGTTTTGCTTATCTCATAATTCAATACATCCTGAGCAGACAGCAATAGCTAATATTTTTTAAATCATACTTTTAGTGAAACATTTTCTCGCAATCATCAATCCATTAATACTTAAAATATGATAAATCCATAAAACATGAAATTCGACATGATTGTTATTAAACCTTTTTAAAAGTGCCTTGTTTGTGCCTCAGTATACGTAGCTTCGTTATGATAAAACAGTTTACCATTTGTCTTGAGATAAAGTCGCGAATTGAGACGGAGATCGGTCCGCCATCTTGCGTTCAGCACTCCCCGAAGAGCTTTGGTAGTTGCTCTTGTGAGCTTTGAGATCTGCGAATGTAAAATAAGTTACTGGTAGAAGACCGTAGATTAAGTCAAAATCCTGACAACCAGTCCTAATCCTAGCATATTTGGTATTTCCTAATAGGTATTACTATTTGCTAGTGTAGCTGACGGGTTAGGCATCACTACAAATACATAATCAACTCATTACCTCGTCCCACTGCTGGGCACGTGTCTCCATAAACGAGGGAAATAGGCCAGGGGTCACCAAATGGATCCAGAACGTCGAGCTATTTTGTGCGGATTTTGACACCGAAGTTTATTATTACAATTTTAACAAAGTAAAAACTCGTGACGATGTGAACATGGGGCGCATACGTGGCGCGGGAGGGGGGGGGGGGGGCTTGGGGCAGACTTCACACGCCATCAAGAAAATTTCTCAGGCATGCAGGTTTTATGTTAATACGCACATGACTTCGTAAAGTAAGAGGTGCGTTTCGTGGATTCAAACTCGAGACCCTTAACTTAGCAGTCCAATGGTCATATGACTAGTCTATCAATGCTATGCTACCACAAATACTTACACCTCTAGGTATTATTTTTTTCATAAAAATAACAAATTACCTGCTATCAATAGCAGCATCTTCCTGCGCGCTCCGAACGCGGTGACACCGATCTCGATGAGATCCGCCTCGTTTAGCGACGTGAATGTAGACATGTCTAACTCGTGTTTCTTGAATAAATCTGGAATGTGACATGTTCTATGCTGATTTGACTATCATTCTTGCAGCCTAGTAGTAATGGTTTTGCCCAAATAATCGTGCAATGAGCTTGTTGTGGACCAGCTGACATTTAGTAATGAAAAAAATTAATATAGTACGTATCCAAATCCAAACAAAAATTAAAATTCCGTTTTTATGTAAGTTTGAACGTCTTAGTAAATAAAAAAAACAGAAATGTATTTCTGGGGAGTTCATTGCGCCATTTTTTCTTCCCAGCTAAAACACTAGGACGGCGAGCGTTTTGGAGGCTGTCTATATCTTATGTAAAAATGACAGTTAAAGTAAAAGAGACAGTTTCCTAATACTATCTTCTTGTCTTTGACTTTGTTCTCTGCACTCATAACACACTTATGAAGATGGTACCTTGATTGACCATAATTTGGCAAATGTCAATCCCATACACTTTTATAGCCTTTCGTGACGTGTTCACGCTACGGAATGTACATAATAGGGTGTAATGGAACAACTTACCGATATACTTGTGCAAGCCCACGTCTCTGAGCAGGGTGATCAGCTGCTGGTAGCGACACGAAGAATTGGGCGGAGTCTGCGCCTGCGCCTGCGGTGGCGAGCACACCGGCTCCGCTATGTTGGGCCGCACCAGATCAGATCTGTTCCAGCCTTTTTCAGGCTGTTAATGGAATTTATTGGTAACTTGGTATGTGTTGCTTGCATCCAATTTTGCAATAGATACGTTGAAGATATTTTTGACGACACTTACCTAAATAATTATGTCAAAACCGACATATTAGTTCATTCATTAATATTGAATACCTATATAGGTACTTATGCCAATTTTGGTAGGTACCTAATCAGTGAAATTATAATATTTCAAACTTTCTTTCTTTCTTTGTCAGATATGTTTTTTGTATTAAATGTGTAAATCAACTTACAGTAGTTTCGTTGTTGTCATTCAGGTTGATGGGGCCGGGGGAGGTGTGGCTGAAGTAGTAGCCGGACCAGCGCGGGGTGGGCACGCGGTACCCACTGCCCACACTCTCGCGCATCGCCTGAACGAGTGACAACAACAAGCTTAGATGATCCACTGGATTTTATTTTATAGTTGTTTTTTACAATAACATAATCAACAAGCTATTATGTTGTACCACTGCTGGGTACGGATTTTTTCTCAGAATGAAAGGCTACTAGTCTATAGTACGCGCGACATAAATTGGCCGGACTGAAGTTAGCTGTTTGTTTTGGTTGCGCAGTACACAATTTTTAACGTAAACAATCCACTGCGCATTAAAACTTCACTCCGGCCAACTTATGTCGCGCGTACTGTACCCTGGCCTACTGCGGGTTGGCAAACTTCACACGCCGTCGAGAAAATCTCTCAGGCATGTTTCCTCACGATGTTTTTCTTCACTGTTTAAGCGCCTGATAGTTAACTAGGACTTCAAAAAGTTGGAGGTCTTAGATTCGAACTTGATACCTTTAATTCGACAATCCAAATGGTCATATCACTACATTCACTACGCTATTACAGCGCTCCCTCACAATAATGTTAACACATAATTGCTTAGCGGAATTTCTTGTTACCTGGGTGAGAGATGATATGGCTAGAAAGGAAGTGTATGATGTGATGTTGGCTCTTAGAGATACTACATACATACATACCATCACGCCTGTATTCCCCGAAGGGTTAGGCACAGGCGTACACCCACAGTTCGCCGGTATGTTTCAGTCCCATGTAATAGTGGGCGAGCCTATTGCCATTAACCGGGCACAAATTTTGCTCGACCTGGGGATCGAACCCAGGATCTCTAGCATAGCAGTCGCGCTCAGGACTACTAGGCTAATGATGCAGTATCTTAGAGATACTTATGGAAGAAAAAGATCTACTAGGTACTTCGACCCCAAGAGGATTATATCCCAGGGCCGCCTTTAATCTATCGATGGCCTTCTTGGACACTTTATTGATAATGGAGATATGACAACGATATGTCAGATTTATAAACAAAGTAGCTTCTGCTCGCGACTTTGTCTGCGAGGACTTCAGAATTGGGTCCAATCTGGATAAAAAGTAGCCTATGTGTTTCAAGACTATAATCTATCTCTGTGTCAAATTTTATCCAGATCTGGCGTGAAAGAGTAACAAACATCCATACATCTATACATGCATACTCACAAATTTTCACGTTTATAATATTAGTAAGGATGCAAAAAAAATTAAGGGAGTGAGAGAAGGGGATCGCAGTGTCCTGGGCACTTGTCCGTTGAAAAGAGGGGCCTGTATACAGCGTGTATTGTGATAACGGAATCACAAGACCGTTACGTCATTCATTACATGTTATCTAATAGGTACGTGTAAATTAACAAACGAATTCTTTATTCCAAACACTTCAAGACCTTGATATTGACAACTACCTGCTAATATGCATTATGCATGCGTTATTTAAGGTAAATATAAAGGCGTCCCGACCTTAACCCATTGGGATGACACGGTATGCATCCATTAGTAAACCTTGGGGGTAAGGTTAAGCTATAAATTTTTTGGAAGGCTCAACTGTCAATCTTTTTAAAATCTCAGGAAGCACTTGCCAATAATGGTGCAGGAAATGGTAGAAGGTGCCAAAATACACATGTGAGATGAGGAGATCCAATAAGACTGTCTCAAATCATTCATAACACAGTATCATTAGTCTTGTGGTCACAAGGTGGTTCAATTCCCACGCCGAGAAAGACAACAAGTGGTACAATAGAAAAAAAATGTTTTGTTCTCATAAATATTGTAAATATTAGACATAATATTTAATGTTACTTATTAGGACTGCCTCATTAGTCTAGTGGTCCCAAGCGCGACTGCTACACTAGAGGTCCTGGGTTCGATCCCCAGGTCGAGCAGTGTTATTGGGTTTTTCTATGAGTAACAGCTCGGAGTCTGGATTTGTGCCCGGTTAATGGCTATTGGCTCGCCCCCTATAACATGGGACCTAAACCGCCTCACTGCGTCGCTAGAGGTACTGGGTTCGATGGGTGTGTTTCTAGTTCTATAAAATAATCAGTAGCAGCTTGGATTTGTGCACGGTTATGGCTATAGGCTCGCTATCTACTTATTAGACCCAAACATGAGGCCGAATTTTGGGTGTACGTATTACCTATTAGTACACCTCTGCTTAACTCTTAGAGATGTAGGCGTGATGGTATGTGAATTAATTACCTTGCCAGCCTCCGCCTTCATCTTCCTGTACTCGGACAACGGCGACAGTTTGTTGAGGGTCTCCAAGGTCTTCTTCTCGCAGCCCACAGCGCGCCGGTCAGACAGAGGCAAGTCTGAGATTATGTTCGCTAATTCTGGGACATAAAGTTCAGGATATGAGTTTTCTTTTCCTAAAATGTTTAACTATACAGTACCTACATATTTTACGACGATGTTAAGTACATACCCTGTTGTGAGCGCTCAGCGTCAGTGGAGGGCGCGGGGCTGTGAGTCTTACAGTTGCTGATGGGTGACACCGACGGAGACACCACGTTACTGCCATCGCCGTTACCTACAATACAAGAACCAAGATATTACTAAATACATTCATCAGGGGTATTCAGAAACCAGTGAACGTCAGAAATGTCCGTATAGGCAAGTGGGCTCCAACGTCTACCGCAAAGGTGAGAAAGTGGTCAAATGCAAGCCTATGCAATATAAAAATACATACATACCATCACATCTCTATTCTCCAAAGGGTTAGGCAGAGGTGTACTATACTTTACTGTACACCAATATAAAAAAAATATATAAAAAAACCCTTCTAACAGCACTCGGTAATATTCAAGTGTCTCCTAGAACGAAAGTCTAGGTGTAAACACGTTTGTTTTCATTGTCGGCTAGTATTAGTAGTAAGTTTAGACATTGTTTGCTTAAAAAATAAGCTAGGTACACGTTATACCGCTTCAAAACGCATCCTAGATTTTTGTCAAAAATTTATGTAGGTATTTATTAAATACACTTAATTATTTTAACTGTATAGGTTACACTCGGCTTCAATTTAGTTCATAATAATCTTAAATCCTCAGAAAATATGTGGATAACGTTGGGAGCTACACATACCTATGTAATTCTTTTTTTGTATCACTTTATATGTAAGAAGTGTGTGTAACTGTTTGTTTTCCCAAATATAATAAATAAATGAAAAGGAGAAGAAGGTTGAATGGTAATTTACCGGATATGTTCTGTGTGTCGAGGGACACGGAGCTGCCTGTAAAGTTGCTCTGGTATCCACTGCTCGCCTGCGAACTCGAGTTCAGCAGCTGGCTCAGTGTTGTCTATAAAAAAATAACAATTTCATTTTACATTCATACTTGCCGAATAGCTGAGGTTTCTTTAAGAATATTCATATTCATATATTTATTGCAATCCATAATGTATGTATAAACAGGTGGTAAGAATAATAAACAGAAACAATTATGGACCCTGTCGGGCACAGCAAAATTAATAAGTAGGAGAGAGGAGGAGCACATTCCCTTAAGTTCATATTTATTAATTTATTTCCAAATTTATTATTATATAGTAGTAAGTATATATTAGTATAATGTAGTAAATTATTTTTCTATTTATTTTACTCTTAATTTATATATTTATTTCTATTTTAAAATATTTTTATATTATAATAATAATATTTTTCTTTTAACCGTAATTTATAAAACGCCTGTTACCTATAGGTATTAATTTATTAAAAAAAGACACTAGTTATTAACGTACGTCCTTAAGTACAGTCAACAGCACATCAAGTTACCACAAACTGTCAAATTTCCCTAATGGATAATAAACTCTATTATTTGGAGATTAAATTGAAAATCGATTAAAGAAATTTGACAGTTTTGTGACATGTGCTGTCCCTCGTAAAGTATGTCAAGTACGTAGGTACATTACTTAAAATTTCTTAACATTACAAACCCATTGACACAAAAATATACTCTTGTAATATTATCAAGGTACTCACAGGCCTGCCATCGACCGGCATTTGCTGGTATGTTTGCGGCTGCATCATCATAGGCTGAGGGATGCCCACCATCTCCGCGCCGTTTGTCATTGCTGCAGTGGAAATGGCTCAATCACACACTGTTATTCTGTGACCTCTGATTTGAGGCAATGGAACTGACAATAAACTTCCCTCTTACTTAAATTAAATAGTATCTATGTACTTACATAAGTAATAATAAATATGTTTTCTTTTTGTGACTTTAATTTTATTTGTGAATTTAAAACTTAAACTTAAAAGCAGTTTCAAAAAGTCGTTGAATTCTATCTTATATTTTTGCATGAAACAACATATTTTAACTAGTTTTGCCTTCGCAATCATAAATATTATAGGAGTAGATAACTATGGTAAAATCGCATGAATTTAAATAAGTACCTAGTATAAGTAGAAATAGAATAATACCAATTACTTGAGATGTGCTTTGTGGGAATCGAAACCGCTAGCCCTCAGTAATAAAATTGACAATATTTATTTACTCACGGTTCCACGATCCACCTTGATTCTTATACATCACCGAATTCGGGTTCGGCAGCAGATTGGGATAGTGGAACTGTCCACTTCTAGGCTGAGGAGATGGCACCATCCAGGAGCTCGGATACACGGGAGGAGTCAGCGCCACCGGGGACAGGGGACTCGGATACCCGCCCGGCGTCGGCGGGTTATGCCCGTACATTGGGCTACCAAGGCTGGCGAAGTTGGCCAACTCGGACATTTGGAGATTGAACGGAGAGCAAGGCGAGTTGGCCATGTTGGTCGCGTGTGTTGGCGAGAATGGATTGAACACGCCGAAGTTGGGCATGTTGTTGGCGGAGATAGCGGGGATGTTGTAGGACTCGGGGATCTCGGCGGTAATCACTGGTTCCTTATCGCCGAGGAGCTCGCGGCGTGCTTCGTAGATATCTCCTAGAGAGATACGAGAGGAGAGTTATACAACGCGCTTATTCAGTTACCTACTAACTGAATAAGCGCAAAACCACGAACAGGTCGATTAGTATTAAATAGTAGATATTCAGTCATAATTATAAGTAATAATGAAACCCGAAAATCATTTTAAGACATGTAAGCATATTTTTTTCAAGAAATTAGTTATAATATCAGCTAAAACTTGTGGCCGTACTGACAATCGTACTCGCAACGACTACGATATCAATGCACGCACGCACAGAATTTGTGCAAATAGGCTTCAGTTTTCTATACCTCGACCCACTGATGGATCAGGGGGCAATATTTCAGGTATTGTAGCTATCTTTTCGGGAAAAATTAACACATATTAAAAACCACGGTAGTCGATTCCGAACAAACTACTTCCTTGCGCTTATTCTGATAAAGGTTGTATAGTGTTATATGTTTTACTAGCTGTGACGTTGCAATGGCTTACTATCGCCACTTGATGGTAAGTAGTCATCGTCGCTATCAAAATCAAAGTCAAAATAATTTATTCAAGATAGACTACTAGGTACATAGTAAGTACGTTTTTAACGTAATTTTTACATCACAGGCAGCCCCCAAAATTCTCGCTCTTTTTGCTGGGAAGAAACGACGCAACAAATTCCCCAACACCACATTTATTTTTGTTTGGCGTTAAAAGTTACATAAAAACAGAAGTTTACATGACATACCATCACGCTTGTATTACCTGAAGGGTTAGGCGGAGGTGTACCAATGTAAACCAACAGTTCCCATGTTTTAAGTCGCATGTAATAGTGGGCGAGTCCATTAACCGGGCACAAATCCAGACCGAGCTGCTACTAAGAATTTCATAGAAAAACCCAATGACACTTTGCTTACTTACTTTGACCTCTAGCGTAGCAGTCGCGCTTGGGACCACTAGACTAATGTGGCAATCTTAAAAACAGAAGTTTCATTTTTTCATTTTTTCTGCTGACACACCATATTTTTTTTTCAATAAAAGTATTACCCATACCTGCGCATCTCTCAATGCCCTTAACCACGACGGAGGTGATGCCCTGCTTGGGCTTGCGTCGGATGTTGATGTAGACATTGTACTTGTGCATAAGCTTGGTGGCCGCCTCGCCGTCTATGCGGCACGCCTCGTCCGACACGTCGAATATCACCACCAGGGGGAGGCTGCCCTGTTCATGGAAAGGAGTTCTATCTTGTAGCGTGTTTTTTTTTTATGGGATAGGAGGGCAAACGAGCAGACGGATCGCCTGATGGTAAGCGATTACCACCGCCCATGGACACCCGCAACACTAGAGGAGTCACAAGTGCGTTGCCGACCTTTTAAAAGGGGATTGGGCCTCCGGTAACCTCACTCACTCGGCGAAACACAACGTAAGCGTTGTTTGACGCCGGTTTTCTGTGAGGCCGTGGTATCAGTTCGGTCGAGCCGGCCCATTCGTGCCGAAGCATGGCTCTCCCACGTGTTTTTTTATTCGTGTTGTGCTTACGCTTAACCGATACTGCGATCTACGATGGAGCGCGCTTGCCTATAAGAAACCGATTCACTCGTGATTTGAAAACACCCAGATTATATCTATCGGGAAAAATAATTAGCTACGCAGTTTGATAACGATTTACAATGATCATCGCCACTCGAGAGTACCAAGTAAGTACCAAGTAGCAGCTCTCTAAAGACCGGCGCGGTTTTTAACCATTCAAAAGTATCTTTATCCTATAGTATTATGTATGTCAATGGAGAAGCGAAAATTAAATTGAATTTTCCATTTAATTTTCGTTTCTCCATTGAATCTCCTAATAGTGTTTATTTCCAATTTCTGGCGTAGTTTCGACAATTTGTTTAACATCAGTGCAGTACTACCTAATCAGGGATGTATTCTGTTATGTAAAAATACGCAGGAAAAAATGGGGGGTTATACGTCCATCCGTCAGTCTAGTGTGAGTTTGACGCCGGTCTTATGTAAAACTTTTGCCATATTTAACAACTGATTTGCCATGTTTAACCATAATTACTATGATTATCTAATCAAAACTTGATTTTTCAGCCTAAAGAACTCGCTCCACCTGCTAGTGTGCCTGTTAGCGCATCAATTCAATCAGCATCTATGCGGCCTAATGCTGCAAAATAACGGGGCTACTTAGGTATAGGTACTATTAGTAGCTGTTTTTGACAGTTTCCTTTACGAAATCTGTCAATTCTTATATCATTCCTATACTGCCACTGGAAGACCACTCAGATATAATTGAAAATTTCAAATAGCAAACTTGGGCCCTAGAACGAATGTACATCACATATTTATACCTTTTTCTGCATGTGAAAATCGTCATGGACTTCGTCGCCCGGGGAAGGTGACAGGGCGTGTAGGACTCTACCCAGAGTGGGTGACCTCCCGACTAAAACCACACGGTTATTTCGCCTTATCACTTTTTGCTGGGGTTACGGGAGCGAGGTTTCATGCCTCCACGTCATGCAACATATAGGTAGTGGTTAGTTGTCAGTGTCAACTTACCACTAACTGCTGGCGAGCGGCGTACACATCTTTTATATTCCCTGTGATAGTGACGCAGCTCTTCTTGATCACGGGTATGTTGGGGTCGTCCGCGTCGGGAAACATGATCTGCGTGTTGGTCCCCTTCATGATCACCTTCAGCTGTTCAGCTCCGCGCCCCACAACCACGCTGTGGTGCATAGGGGAGATCTCTAGAGACATCATCACTTGAGTCTGACTCTGAAAATTGTTTTGGATGTTAAGAACTTTTTATAAAGTCGCGATGGCAATTATAGCATTGGGAACATGATTTTCGATAACCGGATAGGTATATCAAATAACTTGTTATATCGTCGTAAATAAGATCATGAAAGTCGATGCTACTTTTAGGACGAATCAGTTTTTTTAGGAACATCTTTTACCTGATTGATTTTTCGGAAATCTAAGGAGGTAGGTACCGTCGTACCCTTTACCGTACACGTTTAATTAACAAAGCTATTATGTACTTAGTCATGAGTAGGAACCTACTCTCTGACTATGACCCCCTCCAAATTCTTTAGCTGGGACCGCCCCTGACCTAATGTTATATGCTCCATACATTGAAATAAAACTTCTTTTTACGGATTTTATGTCAAAAACCAGTATGCTCTATACATTTCTAAATTACTTGAATATGTGTTTAATTGCTCTTCGAACAGGTTCAGGCGCTATAAAGAATATGACGAGCGAGAGCGACGACCACGATGTAATTACCTACTTAATTAATAATTAAGAAGACTTACTGCCAGTGGTCCGCACATGTAGTTCATTAACAGTTTGGTCGCCTCCATGGTGGCTTTCACCTCCCATTGCACCCCCTTAACCACCAACAAGTTTGCGTGTAACTTCGGACGGTTGCGTAGCATCACCTGAGAAAAAGTAAAATATTAGAAAATGGACCTTTATATATTTTTTAAATATTAAAATAATAGGACGAAGCACATCCTGGCAGCAACCAGACGCCAGCAACACCAGTGGTATCATGCACAATATCATCTTTATACCCAGTTGTTAAGGCTTATTTGCCCACTAAATATGATTGCCTTTTAAACCGAAGTACAATAATCAACCAAATTGTCCCACTCCTGGGCACAGGTCTCCTTTCAGTGTGAGGGAGTATAGTTCACCACGCTGGCCTTGTGCGGGTTGGCAGACTTTACACGCCGTCGAGAAAATCTCTCAGGCATGCAGGTTTCCTCACGATGTTTTCTTTCACCTTTTAAGCGCGTGATAATTAACTAGCTATATGATCATAGGACTGCCAAGTCAAAGGTCTCGAGTTCGAATCCAAGGCGCACCTCTGACTTTTCGAAGTTATGTGCGTAGTAATCTATACTTATAATACATCTGTAGAGAGGTCAATTCTGTACATGAAATATATTTCCAAAATAACTATCAGCGGGTGATTAGTGATCGATACTGACGCCAAAAATGCAATCAGTAAAATTTTTGTCTGTCTGTCTGTCTGTCTGTATGTTCGTTATAGAAACAAAAACCACTCGACGGATTTCAACGAAACTTGGTACAATTGTTCTTCATACTCCTGGGCAGGTTATAGTATACTTTTCATCACGCTACGATCAATAGGAGCAGAGCAGTGAAGGGAAATGTTGGGAAAATGAGTGATTCATGAGGAAGGTTTCAAGCTATAAAACATCACGCTACAACCCTTAGGAACGGGGCAACGCAGGTGAAACCGCGGGCGAAGAACTAGGGAACAAAGTAACTATTCCACGCGGACGAAGTGGCTGGCAAAAGTTAGTAGTTAATAAGTACAATAATGTTGCCAAATTATTGCTTAGCTGTAGACTATTCGGCAATGGTAACACCATAGACGAACTCCAGTAGCGGAGTCCTACCACCTTACTTTACAAACTACATAATATAGGCACCATCACGCCTGTATTCCCCGATGGGTTGGGCAGAGGAGTACTAATGTACACAGTCCGCCGGTAAGTTTATAAGGGCGAGTCTATTATTTGTTATACATAATACGTTAGCAGATCCAGACTTCGAGCTGCTACTGAGTATTTCATAGAAAAACCTAATGACACTTTGCTCGACTTGGGTATCAAACCCAGGACTTTTAGCGTAACAGTCCCAGTTGGGATCGCTAGGCTAATGAGGCAGTCTAGACTTACAAATTGATTCCTTCCATCAGTGTACATTCTTATACAGTAATAGCTGTACCTAAGGTTACCAACTCTTTGTCGGTCGGAAAAAGGAGTTTCCAAAATATGTATTTTCTTTCTTAAAAGAATATTTTTTGCTACTTTTAGCCTTTATTAATAAATTATTATTTTTAAGGAATGCCTCATAGCTATTATTCCAATTTAATTGAAATTTGAAATGAATATTATTGCTTTGAGTAGGATCCTATATTATACTCGTATAGTAGGGTTGGCAACCCTCGCTGTACCCCGCGGATTCACCCGCTTTTGGCCGATTTTAAGGTTCGTAGCGTGATGTTAGCCTGAAACCTTCCTCATGAATCACTGTCCATTCATGAACACCGTATGAAATTGCGTTCGGTAATTTTTGAGTTTACCCCGTTCAGATAGACAGACAGGCAGAGGCGGCGGGGAACTTTATTTTAAGTACATATATTATGTTCCTAGTGATTTTGTTTATGTGTCTAACCTGCACGTTGTACTGGTCCTGAATGGTCTGCACGTACGGCGATGTGATGTCGGGGAGCGGCTGTGAGCTCGGCACTATCGGCAGCTCGAAGCAGAATACCAGGGGAGTGAGGGCCTGTTACCATAAATCATAATTAGTTAAGTAAGTATAGAATTTTCATTTCCTCTCGAAATATTATTTAGGATAATCGAAGTGGAGGTAGGTACATCAAGTTAGCACAAACTATCGAATTTACCCAATGGATAATAAACTCAATTTTTTTTTGCAAACTAAGTAGCTGTCTAGTCATTTTGTGGTAAGTAGTCATGTTGCCCATGGACATCTGTAACACCAGAGGAGTTGCTGATGCGTTGCCGGCTCTTAACAGCCCCTACGGACTGCAGACAAATAACCTATCTCTATGCCAAATTTTATTGAGGTCCGTTCAGCCGTTCCGGCGTGACTCAGTAACAAATACCTGTCCAAACCTGTAGATTTATATCAGTAGTAAGATATTAGCCGGATTAGCATAGATGTAATTTGCCCAGCTAACTATATTAAACAGAATTTGGTGACTCACTCTAACTCGAGCTCTGGCCCGCTCCACGCGCACCATGTCTCCTGCGATCGACACCTGGTTGCTCTTCTCCACAGTGCTGGTGCGGTTCGAGTCCGGGAAATGGATGTGGCAGCCCGTCTCCTCCATCACGCGCTTGATCGTTAGTCCACCCTGAGACATAATTTTATTTTAATGGAATAAAGATACCTAGGTACTTTTCTTTCGGTTTGTATAGTTATACTTAGTTCTACACTACGTTAAAAAAACGAAAGGGGCATATGGGTATCTCAAACACATCACAAAATAAAATAAGAAACATTTAAATATATACGACAGTCAATATTATGAAGTTAAAAATTAACGATTCACTTCGGAAGGCTCGCTTTGACCACATTAATCGAATAGGGAACAAACTTGCTTCATACCTAGCTGGTAGTAAAGCGTTTTAGTGCCTAGCTAAGTCAGTCGAAATGAACTTCTGCCGCCTCTCACTTCCTCCACTACTGAAACCTGATACCCATCAGGTTTCAGCAGTGGCAGATACCGCTGAAAAGAAGCTTGTTTTCCTCTCTTTTTGCGGAGTCTACTGCGTGGTAGTGCGACAACTCCCACTTCGCCTGGCGTGGGTGTAGCTACTTCTAACCATCCGGAGAATACAGACGAGATAGTATTGAATCTTTAGTTTTGCTACGTTTGCAAACCCGATATAGAGGTATGATGTATTGTGGTTATTTTTGTATCTTATTTTATTTTTTATTAGCCAAAGAGCCTCATGGTGGATAATTAGCGGTCGTGTTTCAGATAATTTTAATATCAATACACCCGTATTTACCATAAAAAATCAAGGTAATATAGGTATGTGACGCACGTAAATAATAATCTGTTAACTATATGAACATGTGCTTATTTATTTTCTTGTTTTATCTACCCATAAAGTTGATAATTGCTATCTTATTGAGATTATTGAGTACTAGTATTATACTATCTGTGTTGGAGATACGTAGCTACTTTTGAAAAGTCAAAAACGGTTATAAGGATTTGATTTTATGGGGGAGATCATATTACCACAATACAGTCTCGCCTTTCCCACAGGGGTAGGCAGAAACTATAGGCCGCCACTTGCTACGATTCTTGGACTTCTTGCTTCTTCCACATTCATAGATACATTTCTTCCCACACATAGGTACAGGCCAATTGTGAGTATTACGCACCTGACCTTTTTGACTTTTTATCATAATACTGAAATACTTACTTACGTAGGTAGGTATTCTAATAGAAGCCTTATAGATAGTTATTGTAGTTTACTTTAAATACGAAAGGTCTGTTTTCACAACCGGTTAAATAATACGTTGGTATTAGCTGGTGACGCAATAAGTAACTGTTATCTAAACTATTTCCGTGTTAAACCTATAAGTTAAATGTTAAATCGTAGCCAAAGTACCTACTTACTTGATCTATCAATAAAAGTATAAACCGGCAATGTGTACGGAAACACTAACTACGTGAGAATGAGTTTAACATGAAGTAAACACGACGAGGAAGTGCCCACACCAGTACGTCACAGTGTGTGAATGCTGAATTTGAAGCGCCCTGTGTGAGCGACTTTAATGTAGGTATGGTTCCCTGAATTATTTTAATACAATGCACAATATTTACAAACGGGTCGACAAACTACCTACTCACTCTATCAATACACTATACAGTCTGATCTGAAAGGGGCATTTATAGCGAAAGTAACTCTGTCGGTCTTTTTGTCTCTTTACATTTTTACAGGTAAACCGCTGATTTTTTATGAATTTCTATATAGAGATTGATCTACTAATAAATCTCGCGGTGAAATAGGAATGCATTCATCATTTTACCCTTAAAGTAGGTACTACCTTTCTGTTGAGCCTCCTCTCAAAGGAGTTAGGTCATGTAGCCCACCACGCTGGCCTAGCTAATAACTGTATCCGGCAGTTCCACTTGCATCCCAAAGGACTTTTTGAGACAAAAGTTAGTCTATGGCTTTTACTACCTCTATACAAAATTTCACCGAAATTGGTTCAGCGGTTTACACGTGAAAACGAAACAAACAGAGTTACTGTCGCATTTATAATATTATAAGTAAGTACCTATATGGAAGGATTACTTATGGTCAGTTCCAATAACAAATCTGTCGGTAGATTTGCTTACTAAAGGTAGAATTTTAACGTAAGGTCCATACAAGTAATGTCAAAATCCTATCTCCAGTAAGCAAATCTATAGACAAGTCTGTTATTGGGGCTGGCCGTTAGTGGTGAATCATAGGGATTAGGTAACCCATAGTTCTTTTGTATCGTAACTTATTGTCTCCTTAATTAAACAACTTTCTGTCCTCATCCTTACCTACGTAAAATACAATAGAGTATTAACACTACATAATTATCTAAACAAAATGGTAACATTAATTATTTTATCAACTTCTTCATTCATTCAACACGTAGGTAGGTAATAAGTATAAAGAACAATGGAAAGAAACATCCCCACCCTCCAACAGATTTCAGACATATCTCATTCGGAAGGTTTAACTTATTAAGATTTTTTATATTATGGCGTCATTGTTCAAATATCTGTGGTTCGATCGGAATTGGGATATAAACTAATTAACTACATATTTCTTATTTTAGGCAAGCGTGTTCCATCGTAGCGGCTGAGCGATCGGCTTCTGCGCCCCGTGTTGTGGGTTCGATCCCCACACGGAGCAAATATTTGTATGATCTGCAGTTAGTTGTTCCGGTTCTGGGCGTTTGTGTTATGTGAGAATTTGTGTATGTAACCCACCATACATGAAAAAAATCCTAGTGTGGGGCAACGTTTTAAAAAATATATATTAGGCGAACTGGCGGTCAAGCGTAAGCCTATCACGAATAAAAAAAATACATTACAATAAGATCACTTTCCGATCTATAACTTTTTGAAGTTCTAAACCAAAATAAAGGTTATCATCTTCTTCGACAAATTTTAATCCCCATTTTTCCAAAACGCATTATTAATAACTGAGACGACTAAAATTTCAAGTACCGTCTTATTTTATTGACATCAAAAGGTGAGGGTACTAATTTGTACCCTTAGTTCACCGGTATGTTTAGAGACCCCATGTAATAGGGGGCGACTCGGGTACAAATCCGAACTCCGAGCTGTTACTGAGAATTTCATAGAAAAACCTAACAACACGACTCGACCTGGGAATCAAAACCAAGAACTCTAGCGTAGCAGACGCGCTTAGGATCAGCAGACAAATGAGGCAGTTATCAAAAGAGCCATGCTTCGGTACGAATCGGCCGGCTCGACCGGAGTGATACCATGGCCTCACAGAAACCCGGCGTTAAACAATGCTTACGGTGTGTTTCCCAATCCCCTTTTAAAAGGTCGGCAACGCATTTGTGACTCCTATGGTGTTGCGGGTGTCCATGTGTGGCGGTAATCGCTTACCATCAGGCGATCCGTCTGCTCGTATGCACTCCTATCCCATAAAAAAAATATTACAGGATTAATAAGCATCTATAATAAGGCCCTAAGTGTAACTATGATGAGAAGATAGATATTATTTTATGTCCAGAAACTTTCAAGAAAGTATTATGTTTTGCGGTGCACTGTAAGTGGGTAGATAAACATTATCTTACCGCCCGGTATTCACAAGTAATTGATGTCGAATCATTAGTGTCTGCGATACAAATGGCCTAGTCTTGTATCTAGCACATTGACTCTTGTTGAAATATTATTTTGAGCACTCAACTTTAATGTAGCTTTACGGCCCAATACCAGTAAACGCCTATTAATTACAGGGACTTAAGAGTCCGGCGGACCGAATTTCTCTCACAAACGTAATACCGAAATAAATCCCAATTCAAACACAATTTAACCAAATTTAGTTATTATTCGGATTCCGATACCATTAATCTAGGTTCCTACTATTCCATTTCATCCAAAATACTTCACTGGAAATAAATGTAAGCGAATGCAATTTTTGATAACTTTACTCAGTTTGGAACGATTTTCCGGTCTTTTAGTTCCAATGAAGTAGTAGTAGACGAAATAGCCTCGTAGGAACCTAGATTAACGGTATCCAAATCCGAATAATAACATAATTTGTTAGAATATTGTATGGATTACGATTTATTTCGGTAGGTATTACGTTTTTGTGGGCAATTCAATCTCCGCCGGAGCCTTAACAGAGTAATTTGATCAGCGCTTACTTCCAATTGATTGGTGGAATAAACATATAGAATCAAAGAATAAACACGAATTATACTATATAGTAAAATTGTAACTAGAACTGTACATATAGGAAATTTAAGAAAAACATAATAAGAGATGAAGTCTAGAGCAATTATTTATAGAATGTATGTTTGTATGTCTGTCTGCATATTTTTACGGGCATTATCTGAAAACTACTGTATAAATTGGATGCGATTTTCAGTTGCATTTTAGGAGGTCGACAGCGGTTTCATCGTGTACATAATATTAAAAAGCTCAGTACCTACATTCACCCCTAAAAAAATATTGCACCTACTTATTCCTGTCTCTGCATCACCCTAAGTTCGATTGATAGAAAATGCCTGCCTCCTGTACTCCGATTGTGCATAAAGGATAAAGTAAATAAAATTAACAGTGAATTAAAAATTATCAAGATTAAGAACTGCATCAATAGTCTATATATCATCATATCTAGTAGCAAGTGTGACTGCTGAGTTGGTCAGTTTCTCTAGTCGAACCCAAGGAAATTCTTAACAACAAGCGCGCCAGCGTTCACCAGTCAGCAATCAGCCACTTATGATAAAAATAAACGTGACTGATCAGCAATATTAGTCTGTCATGCGTCTTGATTACAATGTCGTAATTATTAGGTTCAATTCATTTGATCTTATCTATTATGTCTATATTACTACCTATATCTTATTATTTATTATGGAAAAAACAGCCAAATTTTATCCAAGTCTGTTCAGCCGTTCAGACGTGATTGAGTAACAAACATCCATACATCCTCACAAACTTTCACGTTTACAATATTAGTAAGTAGGATGTATTGTCATGAATGTAGCGTAAATGTATTTGGTTCGTTCTGCCCCGCAATACAAAAAATGTTTGTCCGTCAAAGAATACCGCAAAAATATTTTTGAGGGCACGATGCCAAATTCGCAATCGCAAATATAATTAATTAGGTACAGTTTAAATTAGATACTATAAGGCTATGTAGAGTGATGTCTTTGACAGATTAAAAAATAAACCTGGTAGTAAAGGGGCGATACGTGAACTTTAGGGTTCTGTTCAGACCGATCCGAAATATAATTAGTGAACGGTTTTATAACTAACGTTAAGATTATGGTTTATCACATATGTACGTAGGTACGTAGCTATACCTATATATAAAAAAACAAAATACCTAAATTTATCTTTTTGTGTTTTTTTTGCATTTTCCATGCTAAGATTATTAAGTTATTTAATAGTAAAGGAAAAAATTCAATCGCGGGCAGGATTCGAACCTGCGTCTTCTGGTTTGATATACCAGACGCTCTGACCTCTAAGCCACCGCGAACCCTACCCGCATGATTGAAATTTTGCCTTCACATTCTGAATTTACGTCATAAGGTGACGTTTGGTGACATCTATGAGAGGCAACCTAAATTTGTTAGATGACTTACTCGATACCTCCTGTATCGAGACGAGAGGCATCATCATTATCAGCTTATATTCGTCCAATGCTGGACGTAGGCTTCTCCTAGTGAAAGTGATTAGGGAATACTTAATAAAAATCCTCAATGCAATGACTGCCTCATTAGTCTAGTGGTCCCGAGTGCGACTGCTACACTAGAGGTCCTGGGTTCGATCCCCAGGTCGAGCAAAGTGTTATCGGGTTTTTCTATGAAATTCTCATTAGCAGCTCGGAGTCTGGACTTGTGCCCGGTTAATGGCTATAGGCTCGCCCCCTATAACATGGGACCTAAACATACCGGCGAACTGTGGGTGTACATTAAGTACACCTCTGCCTAACCCTTCGGGGAATACAGGCGTGATGGTATGGTATGGTAATAAAAATCCGTTCAGTAGTTTTTGAGTTTGTCGCGAACAGACAGACAGACTCGGTGAGGGACGTTGTTTTATAATATTTAAGGATTTACTACGGCAAAACCTCATGCGAAAAATATAATGTGAGGTCAGCTATCACTGTATGTACAGTACCCACAAAATAACAACGCGTCTGTAGTTAGGCGTTGCGAACATCCAAGGTCAAATAACTTTATTAAGTGTTTTGCAAAAATATTGAAATCAGTAAGGACAGTATTCACGAATACAAAACAATTACGAGCTCAACAAGCAGTGATAGCCTAGTGGTATGACCGTTGGACTGCCAAGTCAAAGGTCTCGAGTTCGAACCCAAGGCACGCACCTCTGACTTTTCGAAGTCATGTACGTATTAAATAGTTAATTATCACGCGCTTAAACGGTGAAGGAAAAACATCGTGAGGAAACCTGCATGCCTGAGAGATTTTCTCGATGGCGTGTGAAGTCTGCCAACCCGCACTAGGCCTAGGTTGATTATGTATGTATGTTATGTACGAGCTCAACTGTCTTTACAACGAGTTTTTATATTAAAACTAGCTTCAGCCCGCGACCTTGTTTACGTGGACTTCAGGATTGGGTCCGACCTGGATAAAAAGCCTAGCCTATGTGTTATTCCAGGCTATAACCTATCTGTGTGCCAAATTTCATCCAGACTCGTTCGGCCATTCTGGCGTGAAAGAGTATCAAACTTTCACGTTTATAATATTAGTAAGGATTTACCACGGCAAGATCACTTGCGGATAACTTCAGACGTCATCAAAATTGCCCAATTTAGCCCCATAGACGTTAAATTCCATTGTTTTGGTACGGAACCCTACAAATTAAATTCAAAATCTCACCTTTCCGATGATATGCGAGTGGTCCGTGTAGCTGACGTCTATCTTCATTGTAACCCGGTTATTCTGAAAAACACATTAGCGTATTAGTATGTACTCATTGGGTATCGAATATTTGCACTGATTGACCGATGACCGAGTAATTTACAAGTTATAACATTCTGGACAACCAGTTTTAGCCGTCGAAAAAAAAAAACGGAGGCCGTAATGTCTGCTAATTTTAATATAATAATATCCCGTGTGCAGAGGTACTATGGTTTTCAGGGTCGTGGCAAATTTAATAAGCATGAGTTTACTCTTTCACTATATTCATGATAGGCTTAGCTTACGCATGACCGCCAGTTCGCTTGATGATAAGACGACACTGCAATCTAGCGCGGAGCGCGGTTGCCTAGAAGAAACCGATTCACTCCGTTCTACGTCACAACATAACAAGCATATTATTGTGCTCTAAGGTGGGGTGTATTGAGGGGAAAGTAGATCCAACCACTAGCTAGGAATGAGAGGGATTAGGCTATAGTCCACCACGTTGGCCTAGTGCGGGTTGGCAGACTTCTCAAGCCATCGAGAAAATCTTTCAGGCATGCAGGTTTCCTCACGATGTTTTCCTTCACCGTTTAAGTCACCCACTAGCTAGACTAACCACCTATTGGTTAAAAATTGGCCTGCAGCCCACAGTCCATGGTCGATTCTAGGCATATTTAGCTTTAAGTGTGAAGGAAAGTATTCTAAGGAGACCTGCATCGTCTAAGGATTCTGTAAGATCCTGGTGTGAAGATGAGACGAGTATCACCTACATATAGTTCACCAACCTGTACTTACCTGTACCTAGGTAGTTTGGTGGTACCGCCTAATCCCACATGATCGCGAGTAGGCCTTTGTCTACACTTTGCTAAAGGCAACGCCGACGCATATGTACAAACGAGGTTAAGCTACGCGTGAGTAGGTCAATTTGTGGATGGGTTAATTTTACCAAAACAAGAACACACCGTGCCTTGGATTCTAGTCGTCACACTTGCAGTCCAGCTAGAAATGCAATCTAATACCCATGAACATCCACCAATAATTTGCACGAGGTTAACCCATCCACCCATTAAATGACCTTGGCAAGGGTAGCTTAACCCCGCGTACATAGGTACAATAAATATATATTTAATAAAGAATATCGACATTTAGCAAGGAGCTACTTTAGACAACTTCGTGCATTTTTCTAGATGGGTCAACTTAAACCAAGAACCTTTTATTTTAAGAACAGTCATTTCTATTGTCAATACTTGTGTAATTTTTATAGGTTTAAAGCAATTAAGTACGTAATATAACATTGAAAGAGTATATAAACCTATGTCTATACTGAGTTTGTGTTGAGATATAACTAACGACATAGTACCTATCTTTACACAAGACTCCTACAGTCAATGATGGTCCAGAGTCGCGGGTCATTTGATCAAGCAAGAACCTCATTCATCATCAAGCCCACAAGGCCAAGACGATCTGATCCATCATCTTTCCTTCTTCCTTTCTACGGTCTAGGATGGCTGAATTAAAATTACTACTTACTGTCTATCCAATCCGAACTCATTCTTAGCAACGTTTAAAAATAAAAATCACAAAACAAAAACTTTGACTAGTAAAATTATAATAAAAAGTACGTACCCTTGTGTCTAATAACTGAATTATTTTCTCACGAGCCAGCTTCACATCATCCTGTCGACCAGCGACTCTCACATGTGGGTCTAAACACAGTAATACACACCATTAAAATCTTATGGATTATAATTATAAACTATCCACTAGCTCATCACCACTTACCAACTTCGAAAAGATCAACAAATTTATTGTCGCGTATTTTTCTAATAACATTATAAACTAAATCGTCACTATCATTGTCAAAAATCATTGTTAGTTCATTAAATATATTAATTGATTGCTAAATAAGTTAATTCATGTAACGAACGCACGTGCGATTACATTATAAAATAAAATTTTGAAAGAGCGCCAGGCTGGCGCCGCAACGCTAGTCTATTTGGCGCCGACCCGCCAAAAACTCACCGAAAAATGCAGGTGTTCCGTTTTATTTTAAAATTTTAAAAATTATTCGTTTTTTAATTGTTTTTTTTTTCGAAATGGTGCAGAATGGGTACGATCCGATTTGGAGTTGCTATTGTATATAAATACCTTTTTTAGAACGAGCGCCAATTTTAAGACGGGCGGGCCAGTTAATTAGAGTATTAGTTTCTGTCATTACCTGAAAATATAGGTAATAGAGGTATTTATTTTATTAATTATTTTAAGTATCAGTATACTGAGTATGACTTTCTTGCGTACGTATTCAAAAGTTACTTACCCGGTGGAAGAAGGCTTGGGCTGTTTGTGACTCATCCAAATTATCTGTAAAAGATAGCAATTACATTTCTATTTCTTTATTTTTTTAACTTTTCAAAATTTTTGACTTACCAGCAAGCATTGCTTCAAGGCGACGTCGGTCAACACGAAATCTTTCCTGGTATACATCTTCAGCACTGTTTAGACCAAGAATAACTGCTAATTTCTGTAGGTCTTCTGCTGACGTCACAGAATTACTGGTTCCACTTTCGGAAGCCTATAACGATATTACAACTAAAGACAAAAGTGTTGAAAGCCAGAAATAGAAAATCTTGGGCACTATTCAGGATTTCTGTTTTGTGATTAAATTACTTCGACAATTTGGGAAGAAGGGTTGTAGATGGGTTACCTTCTTCAAAATGGCGGAAATGGAAGACTCCTATATTTTATTTTATTCATATTTTAAGGAAACAACTAATTGATAGGTAAATAGAAAGTAAAAAAACTTACTTCACTCAACGTATCTTTGTCTGAATTGTGTTTAAATTCCGATAAATGCGTTTTCACAGTTAAAAAGTTAGTCGATGCCATGGCTAATTGCGCAACAGTGAATATATTTAAATAATATAATGCAGTCAATTAGTAAATATGTATAAATGAAATAATAATTAAATTAAATTAATTGTCTAATGAACATAATTATAACAATCTAATAAAATTATTCAACGCAATTTGGTATACCAGAACAAGTTCACGAATTGCTTGACCGACACCGAGTAATTTTTTATAACTGCATCCCAAGAGACCGCAAATATTAGATAAATGTGGGTAGATGTAACATTATGTTTAAACAGTGGTCCAATAGCCAGAAATTTTCAAACTTGGATTAACGTTATAAAATTACAGTGATTGTATTGATAAACATATAATAATTATATTCCTTATTTCCTACCTATTGATCCAATTTTTATTCATCAATACCTAGATAAAAGCAAATTAAACTTTTAGCGCGCATTATGAAAACAGGCTATAGATATTGGTTATTACTTTACGGGGTCCCGTAGTAAAAGAGCCAATAAGAATTCCTCCTGCTGATGTGATGCCGATGCCACCGTAGAACCCTAGGGCGTCGAGATGGCGCCAGCTCGATTATTGCTCCGGACTTTTATTTATTTTTTGTCGCGTGGATATGAACGTATCAAGCAAGCTATGCAAAATATTGCATTTTTTTTTCTAGGACTTATATTCTTGTCAAAACTTTTAAACCTACAGGATAAGAAAATATTATTTTTCTGTAAATTCATCTTGATTAAAAAATGAAATAAGTAGTTAATGAATATAATGTCATAAATGCTGTTAATCTAATTATTGGAAATAAATCATGAATTTATCTTGCCATGAATGAAACCATTATAAAACGGAACGTTCCATACATTTTGAGCGCACGCCGCGCCGGTCGCCGCGTGAGGTCGCGCCAGTCGGGTTTCTGCGCTTGTTGGTGTTGGGTGTGCGTTCTTCTCGACTCTTGAATTCGTGTAATAGTTAATTAAATCTGATATTTATAAATTAAAATAGCCATAACTGTATATAAATTTAATTAGAGATATAGTGTAAACCTTTAATAAGTGTGTTTATCCTGCGTCAAGTGTGTATTAACCTCAATATAATTTAGTGTATAAATTTACGACGCGGTAAGTATCAAATAATTGGTTATTTTATTTTACGTAAGCGACCACCATACCCTCTAAAAAAATTTTAACTATATTTCGATGAAGCGAAGAATACAATATATCTGTTAAATTATCGTTTTCGACCTAACAGCTGTTCGCTTGTCGAGCGACCCAACCACACAACAGAAAACGTAAATGGTTACAAAACAAATCGATACAAAGACTTGTAGAATTGTAGATGCATCAATGGTCGTAGGTACATTATTGAGAAATTAGGTATTTGACGCAACTGAGCACATAGAATAATAATCAGTATTTTTTATTTTAATACTGGGGTAATTCTTAATTTTGCGGGAAAGTAGGTAGGTAACTTAAAATATTTTTTTACAATCAATGGATTAGGTCACTTTTAGAACACTGAATACCTATTCTACGATTATTATTTACGAAGCAGTGCAGTAATTGTACGATGTATGTACGTGAATACCTATTTGATTTATTTGAAAAATATACGAATAATTCTTTACGATTTCACTACCTGCAAACAAATTCCTACCGACATGAATACATGATTTAATTTTTATTCGTTTTTTTCTTTTAATTTGACCTGTCTATAAAAATAGGGATACAATGTGGTCTGTAGGTACTCAGAGGAATGACCTTGTTAAGACAAGACAATCTTTACTTTACTAGAGACCCCTCTCCTCTAGTAAAGTAAGGATGGCCATCCAAAAAAATATTTACAATTATCGGGGAGTTTGTTTAGTTTTTAGATTTAGTTTGAATTGTTTAAGGGCCCGTCCCTTAAAACAGAAGGGATGGAACCTATAGGTTCCTATTACTGACTTACCTTTAAATTATACTTAATACCTACATACCTACGTAATTATAATTTAAATCGGTGCATAGAACCAATATTATGTTGGCTGTGTTTACTTTTATTGGTTAGTAGTTAAGATAAAAATTAAAAAATAAGGTGGGTAGTTTAATTATTTGATTAATTATATTTTAAAATAAATACGAACCTACTTACATTGATACTGCAGCCAGGACAGAAGTTTCACCTTTCATCCAGAACTACAGTAGGGGTACTACTGAAATAACAGTAGGCATCTGAAGTTTGCTGTTGCGAACAGCCGCGCAGGTGAAATAACTAGAATAATTAAATGTTCTTATGAAAAAATATCGAAATTAGTAAGAATAATAAATAATCATGAATGCGAAACATTTACGACCCCAACAGCTGTCTCTACACCGCGGCAGCGTTATTACCACGTGAAAACCACTTGCGGATAACTTTAGACGCGCAGTTATTTCGGGGATACTGTAAATTTTTTACTTTAAATTATTTTGTAAAACTATGTTTTACTTGAAAATATATCCTACCAGCTTCTGCCCGCGACTTTGTCTGCGTGGACTTCAGAATTGGGTCCGACCTGGATAAAAAGTAGCCTATGTGTTATTCCAGACTATAATCTATTTCTGTGCCAAATTTCAACCAGATCCGTTTAGCCGTTCTGGCGTGAAAAAGTAACAAACATCCATATATTTATACATACATACATTCATACTCAAACTTTCACGTTTATAATATTAGTAAGGATTTAGCAACAGGCGAAGTTTTCCTGTGTAGTCATAATCACCAGCAGCGTAATGTAACTATGTTTTCAGTAATGTATTCTAGGAAGTAAAGGTGGGTGACATGTGACAATTAATTATTTGCATCCGATTAGCATTATGTTTGTTACTGAGACATTGTTCGGTGCCATATTTATGAGGTTGTGGATATTGAAACGTCAACGGCTTTTACTGACGGCATTATAGGATACAAAAAGAATAGACGGGCAGAACTATGCGATGCCAAGATGTTAAACGAGATGTTACAATACAACGTTAAACAGAAATGTCTGTGAGCCTACAAACCTACCAACTCGTGTCTAAATTGTAATGAGAGATACCTACCTACCTACCAGCAAAGAGCGGAAAGAAAATAAATTGCGGAAGGACATGAGGAAGTGTTCTATCAGAGATAAGAAGCGGTTTGTTTATTTTTTCTCATCACTGCATTGACAATAGACACTAAGATTGTATTTTCCTTTAATTAAGATCTTGGCCTTATAGAATGTTAGATTAATTATAATTTCGAACTAGGTGTTCTTTCTTCTAAAATCTCCCTTAGCCTTTAATAAGAAACCTATCCCTATTCTTTATTTTCTTTTTCGTAGCGCCGATAGTGAAAAAATTGTATACAATTACGGAACCTCTCTCTATGTAGGTAAGCACACTATGGGCATTTCTACTATCGATACCATTTTTTTTAATCTTTAAATCCGTGTGAAGTTCATCGGGTTCACGGCCCTTATGCAAATTTTAATGTCGACTTCATTGTCATTTTTACAATAGAATGTTGGTATCAGATAACGTTAGCCATTAGACTAGAAGCCCCTAGGACGATGAACACATAAGACACGGATCGATCCGACCTTGAACGTTTCGTATCAAAATAGATTCGCGCGAATTCGTTTCGCGTTAGATTCAGTAGTTAGCAGGTAATGCTTCAGGCTAGCAATAACCATGAATGATTTATTTGTGTACAATATCCTTCACAATACAATAAAGAGCTATGACCCATTAGTCTAGCATCCGATTTGTAAAGTAAATCAAATGGTTATTTAATACAGGTCAAATACTGATACTCATTCCAGTCATAAATCTAATTTACAAAGAAGTGTAAAAGAACCCTACTGCATGATTAAAATAAAATCATGTAAGCTTCCACCAGAGATAGGGCTATTAGGGGTTGCCCGCGGTGTCATTCGCATCTTAACAGGTTTAATGTCCCTAAAGTTAGCTAGTCTGTCTTTCCTCAGAATACAGTCTATCTTTTGGCCATATGTTATCAAATTTATTAATTTATGTTTCCTGAAAAAGAAAAGTTGTTCATGTCGGTCATCTTGAAGATGTCAATTTGCTCAGCCCAATGATAATTAATACAAGATTTTTTTTGCCAGTGGCCCGTAAAAGGCGACGGCACTGTCCGTTATAGGCTGGCGCCAGGCGATCGACGCTAAATTGACGTTTAACGGTGAATTTTATTATGTACTTGTTACATGTTTAATTTGATACCAGTGGGGAAGGGAATTTCTTAAGTTCTAAATATTTTTTTAGCCAAAGCTAATCTTATGTTTATGTCCTACGTCAAACTATTTTACTTCTTGTTTAAGGTCGGTTAGTACAATAGTGTACGGGTGGTTCAATGATGCCAACTTTGTGATTTACATAACCATCTAGCAACGAAAACTTATGTAGGTATTGCTGTAATGTAATATCCGGCTTAATTCCTTCATGAACATATAAAAGTTGAGTTTTATTTTACCTAGTCGTTTATTCTCAAGTTTATTACGTTCTTGTACAGCTATTCGAATTTGTTTTCAGAACATGAAATTCGTCGTAAAATTTATTCGGAAATGAGTTTTGGTCTTGAATTTAAAACTGTACTTGCAAAATTATCTGCTAATGCTTATGCAAATGTGTCATGGCAAAAATATGCTCGAGGATATTGACACTTCTGGGTCCGTTCGTCTTGACATGGATACTTTCTATCGAAATGCAACGTCATCTGTTCATTAGCAGTATTAACGCATGCCGCAACATGTAGGTATTGAATGTGTAAAAAACTTGTATGCAAATATTGAACGGTTGGTCTCACGCACTAAAACCTGATAGGTAGCATAAGTACTTTTGCAAATTAGATGTCGTTTATTTAACTTTCTCGCCTCACTTGCCCGCATGTCGATTTAATTGACAAACTGCCTTGCAGTTTGGCAGATGTAAATGTTGAAAATTTATATATGTTTCTTTTTTACTAAATAAAAAAAATTTGAAGTGTAACAGAAGGTAGAACGTTAATGATTTAAAATATCCAAACTGATGTAGATAGTGGAAAAAACTGCGATTTTTTATCTAGTCGTGCTCGTCAACTATGATGAATTGATCAAATAAATTGTCAAATGGAATGCTGCGTAATGTTTGTATTGAGGTTACTATGGCATTTTTTTATAATAGGTAGATACCTACTTAAGCTTGGTTTGGATCAGTCATTAGACAATAAAAAAATATTCCCGCAATGAGATGAAAGCAATTAGGAATATTATTTACTATCGATGCTGAAAATATTTATATTACAAATTGAACTTATAATGCACTTCGTTTCACAATTGTATTCTTTATTCTAAACATTGTTTCTATTTTCCAGGTCCTAAAGTCATTCCAAAGGCGTGCACCATGGCCAAAACAGAGAAGTCATTTCCAAGAAATTTCACAGGTAAGGCATTAGGATTCACCCAATTCTTAAAAATTTTAGGTAGGTACCTGAATATTTTAAAACGTTCTCCATGTTTAATGGTAAGGATATGTTGTGAATTTAACTGTTCAAACGCCGAGGAGATGATGGTGCTTGGTCTTTGTAAGTTACTAAAAGCCAAGATAGAAAATTCCGAACTGTGTTAGGTTGTTTATGTCCTTGTCTAGCACGTCTTATAGTGTTATGAAAATTTGTCATGTTATTTATTCATAATTTTGAACAAGTTTCGATTACACATCGTAAGAAGACGATTTTCAAACACGCAATCAAATCTTTATGAAACATTGCGTACAACTTCTAAAACCCATGAGTAGGACGGGCATGTGAATGACATAATTATCGAGTAACGCAAAAAGAAAGATATGATCATATTATACCAAAAAAGTGGGTGTGGGACAAAACAGTTGGCAACATTTTACGGAGGGGAACTGTGACGTAACGACTAACCCTGTGTTTTGGCATGGCGCCATTTTAAAAATAAACCCGCGAAACTGCTTCACGTCGGCGGTGCTTGCTAGATCAATTTATTTCCGGTTCTAAACGTCTGTCGAGTTTTGTTTAGTGTAATTTCTATTTATTCTTAGTACTTACGTCTACGACGCCGTCTAGACGTTAAAAAGATAAGTTGTCGACTGTAACGATTATGGGCCCCTATGTAAGGCTCAGGCACAGAATGTGCACTTCACAAAATGTGGACTGAAAATAATATACTTACTTGGCATTTGGTGCACTTCTCGTAAAGGGCACTTCTCATAGCGGGCACATCTCAAAATGTGCACTTTCAAAATCTTTTGAATTTATAGTTTCAATTAGTTTTGCTCTCGATAATTTTATTTGCATATTAGGTAATATAATTTAAAAACTTATTATGTGGTAGACTAGATATATTGCAGAATAAGTATGGGGTGCCCATACTTTTTTGGCCAGGCAGGTCACAGAAAAACTGATAAGTATCTAGGTAGGTACTACTACTAAATTATGCTAGGACCAGAGTTAACTCGACAGCTGCCCGCCCACGAGGCGCCTTTTGATAAATTGTTACCACACGAAGAAATAATAAACACTAAATTGATTGAGAATCAACTTGAGAGGCATGGAGAGTTTATAGTTTTAGGTAAGCTAGGGAATTCAGAATAGCTAGTACTATCTACCATAATGTTTGTTAGGATTTTTATTGTTCCTCAATTATGAGAGCGAAAGTCGTGTACCTATATAGAAAGTACACTTTTGAAGGCGCAGCTCGCACTTTGCAATAGTCAGTACTTATACCCATAATACCTACCATAATAATGTACTTGTCTACTTACATAGTTTGTTATTGGCATATAACATTGCATTATTTAAAAGGTTAAAATAATATTACTGCTATTCCTTATTTAGGTAAAATGTAAGTAGACATTTTTAAACAAACCAAAATGCATAATTTAAGGAATGCTACATGAATGCATAATTGAACGGACAGGTATGGTATCAGTACCTAATGAAGTTTTTGTTGGCAAAGTTGTAACATCCGTGGCTAATATTATTTAACATTGGTTTAACCGCATGACAACTGGAGTGAATCATGGTGATTCATCTGCATCTTTCCACAGACCTTTACGAATTACTGAATTGAGTAGCAAAATTGTCTACTGAAAACTACTTTTGTCTAACTAAAATTATAAGTTATGCTGGTACCTACATAAACTTTTTAATTTTGACTAGTTTTAGTAGAAAATTATAACTGGAATCCGAGTCGTGTATCTTTTACTGGCCATCCAAAAAATATACCTAAATGAGTAGGTAGGTACTAGCTTCATATACCTACATAGGTACACTGCACCGCGTAGCGCAGTCCCCCTCCCAAATTTAACTTTTGTCGAATTAAACAAGTTGTAAAATTATAATTTTTGACGAAAGCTTGGCGACGGCGGCGACGGCACTCACAAATAACAAACTAGCCTGGGCCAAGCCTACAATATAATGTAGATAATACAATACAAGTTTAATACAGAAGTGCGTGCTAATGGCCTTAACTCGGAAGCTGTCCGTATTTAGCAGTAAAATTAGCACTCAACCTAAGAATTCCATTAAAGTTCGTCAAATAACGACCATCATGAAACCAGGAGCGGCTTCATTAGGGTGACAATGTTGAAACACTTGTCCGGACATATTATTTCACACTGTACATTTTTAACACTGAATTTTGGTTTTAATTTAATTTTAAATATGTAAATTACTTGCATCTTCTAGAACGTATAATTATGTTTTTTAATTACTATACTTTTATACCAAAATAAGGTACGCTATATATGTATAATAAAATAAGCTTAATTCAGTATTATTAAAATATATTTGCAGTCAGGATTGTCCGGAAATTCTCTCGGTACTTTAAGACTACAGAGTCGAGCTCGAGTCGCTATGAGCTACGATTATGTATTGAACGGTAAGCAAAGTGCATGCTAATGGCGGTTAGCTAATAGTGGTGCTCATGTGAAGTGCATAACGGTATACCACTGTTTGCTGATCGGCGATTACATGCATGTCTACCAGCTTGAGTGGGGTGTCTTTGACTAACTTATGGGTATGTCGAGATGAAGTATCCTCGAAGTTATTATAAGTAGAAACATAATTTCTAAAGCTAGTGTTCTCCTCAATTTTTTGAAGGTTTCGTGGTATGGGAGCTGGATTTTAAATCGGTCGTTGTCCGTTAAAATAAGTCGAGTCTTCAAACGACTTCAAAAAGGAGGTGGTTCTCAATTCGACTATCGATTTCGATATCATATGTTTTTTTTTGTAAGTATGTTTGTTAGGCGATTATTCCGTCAATTATGAACTGATTTGATGATTCTTTTTTGATCGGTAGGTCATACTTCAGAGGTGGTCCCATAAAAATTTGGTCAAGATCTGATCACAAAATTTAGAACAAAATGACAATAACACGTAACGACCGACTAAAAGTTAAAATCATAATATCGTCTAGAATATACGTAAAATTTTACTCGCTACTAAAAATGTTGAAAGAAAATAATATTTTACAAAAAGTAAAACCGCCTTCAAAAACATAAAAAATAATGCGAGAAACAGTTTCGGAAGTCAGTGGCAAAATCAAAAGATCCGATCAAATCACACCGACTTCCGTGTTTTTGAAGGCGGCTTTATACATACTTAACTGCTTATGTAAAGATAAGAAGTAGCTTTATTGTGAAGAAAGATTAAAAGATCAAGAAGTTTGAGTAAGTTGGATTACGTTGTATCTTAAATAACAGTTCAGATTCACACTGTATCATCAATACAGATTATTGTGCCTAATGATTCACTGCAGGCAGTGTCCTTCTTTGAAAGCATGGATAATTATATTCTGTGAAACTCAACGTTGCTTTCGTCCGACTTTCAAAAGAGGCTCGTGTTTGAAACTTATCTCCATCAATCAAGTCAGTTTCTATGTGATTTGTCAGAACTCACTTTAGTTAATTCAGTACTCAATGATTTCAAAGTAAATGGATTTCTGTCCATGTTGAATGAAAATATGATACAATATTTTTAAAACAACCAGGAAAATATCTGAAATGTATGATATACGTAAGTATGGCGGGAGATGAGAAACTGCCATTACATTGTCCGTCACGAATCACTGCATGAAAAATCGTGTCTGGTTTTACTCTAGGTAAAAAAAAGAAACAATAAACTTGGTGTTGCAAATTGTAAGGTATAGCTATTTTTTCCTGAAGCTATCGTGACCAGAGACGATTTTTTCCTAGAATACCATACCAACACGTCCTATCTGTATCCGGTTTCGGGTATACAATGCGTCCTACTCAAATATTTCTTTATTCTTTTTCCTGGGCGGCTTTTTTCTTCTAAGAAACGAAATTGTCTACAACCGAAATCAATAGATCTAAAAATAATCTCGAAACAACGGTCCACTATTTTTAAGATGACCGTATCAAGTAGGCCAAAGAGCTGTAAACTGTCGCTTGCGAAACAGGATACAATTTTCTTTACAAAAAAATCGTCAAGTGCGATTCACTCGGATGTTGTGGGTTCCGTAATATAAAGAAAAAAATTGTCATTTAGATCTAAGTTTGATGTTACATGAATACAGATAGATGAACCGTTTAGTTGCGAAATCACAGAACCATTACTATTTATAACAGTACAAAAAAAAATCTATACATATAGGGGAAATCCTGATCTTATCGTCCGAGATCGCTTAAAAACAAGTAAAACCTGCCTTTAATTAATTGTACGTCAGTCTCAGTACTACAGAATTCAATACCTACGTCATGACTGATCATGAGTCATTCACTAATGATAACCAAATTATAGTCACAATTAAGTTGTTCACGACTGTGTGGTGAGAATAACGTGATTATTTGCTTATCTTAACATAAAGAAGACATTGATTTAATTTTGTCTGTCTCGTACCGTTACTTAGTTTCTTTTACATCTTTTAAATAGCAAGTAATAAAGATATTGCTTTGTTAGAACAGTTTTTTATATATTATGGTTAATAAAAATAACCTAAATTTAAAGAAGTAAAAATATTTAAAACTAGCATGACGCATTTCCTATGATTTCTCGAGGACTTATTCCTTGCAGACCACACCACCCGGTTATGTTTTGGAAACGATAAATTATATTCGTTTTCCATCGCAAACTACACTGTGTAACTATAACGACTTACTCAGGACCGTTTTAGGCCATCCAGGGGCCATAGAACAAAATCGGGTTTAGGGCCGTTTTAAAAAGTGAACAATTATACTATTCTTTTAGCGGCCCTCCAGGTGCTCCTTGTGCCTTTGTGGGAAAGACGGAATTGGTTGTACTTAGTCTGTTATTTAGGCTCTGCGATGTTTGTACTAAGTTTCACCAATATTTGTTCATAAATAAAGTCGCGAGGGGATATCATTGTATGTAATATAATTGCATTACAGCTGCTAACAGAGCCAAAAGTCTACCAGACGTTCCATAGAGAATATAATTTTCACATGTCTGTCAATATACGCTTTACGACACATACGTAGGCGTAGTGCTATTCTCGAAAATGTCAAATAAACTTATTTCACAAATCGACCATGGCACACTTGTTTTCATTCACTATTAAATTTTTTTTAAAATATGGTATTTTATTTAAAAAGTGTCCTCGAATGATATTTTTCTTGGTCATACTCGTTGTTTTGAATATAGAAAGTATAATTTTCTCCAGTGGATCGAAAATAAACTCTGGCAGAAGTGTGCATGTAGTACCTATGTTTCAGCAAGGATATTTATTTATAGGTAACACTTAAAATAAATCATATTTGTCGTTTCATTTATATCATTGAACTGTCATGCGACAGCTCATGCTTCCGTACTACCGGGAATGTATATAATTTTTTTCGACATATTTCTGAAATATATTTCAATCAAACACGTTAGATTACAGCTTATGTTATTTATATGTTTATTTATTGTAAATTGTCAACTTGGCATACAAGCATATTTGAAATTTACAAACTATAAGCAATAATAAAATAAAAGCGAGAAATGACATTATTAAATCGGTAGCCCAGGGGTATTCCTTTCTCACAATCCCGTTATCGTTTTGTAGTATGGCACCTGAAAACGGAACGGACAAACTTGTTCAACAGTTTTATCAGTCGTTTATTGAGACTGGTTTTGATGTTTTGATAATATAATTAGACGGCATGAATGATAGATACAGTGGCTGAGCCATCGAATTCTGCACTATTCGGGTCGTGGGTAAGATTTCTTCCATGTGATAAGTATTTATATAACTATAGTGATTATTCAGTCTGGCTGGGCGTTAGTTTTTTAAATGCACCCGCCATACATACAGACCAAGTGTGTTACCAAAGATTAAAATGGAACGGAAAATTTATCTATATCGTAAACTTTCCCTAAGTAATAAAAATATTTGGTCACCTCGTTCTAGATCATGGGCCTGCCCGTTCCAAAAAATAACTAAAATTAATTTACACATGGATATTAAAATATAAGTCAACATTTTAAAATCGGATTGAAATTAAATGATAAATACGCATAATATAATACAAAAACGATCCACAGCTTATTTAAAAAACAGTTGTAACGGATTTGCATACTATTTACTCAACTTACGCCTGACCGGTTTATTTCCAGTTCGGTACCCTAGATTTGACAATATGATAGTCGAAACTTAACTGGTCTTTAAGAAATTCAACATGTAAATACTAAAAACACAGTACCTGCACTAATATTTTGTGTTAAACAACTAATAACAAGATTTAATACAAGAAATTACGTTTAATTTATGCGTAAAATCTAACGAAATCATTCATTTTGTCTTTAATCTTTCAAGCTAGTAAAATAACTTGCTGGACTATTTGATGCTGGATAAATAAAGTTATTTCACAGCCAGTGAATACGCACATAAATCTTTTATAGTTTTAAATTATTTCCAGCATAATAAAAATACAAACAGTAATGTAACATGTTTGGCGCTTATCAAAAATTCCTTTGTTTCATACTTAGTTTGTTTTACATATTAAAAGAAGACAATGTTTTCTGTAAAAAATAAAGTGCAATTACAAAAGTTTTAATAGTGACACAGATAAAGAAACAATTAAAAACAATGTGTACGTTTTTTAAATTAAGCACGGTATTTATAATCAACAACAATTTGGGTGCGGGAGTTTTTTCAAAGTACTAGGCTACGCTAAAATTTATGGTACTACCACTACCATAAATTTTGAAGTGTCGATCGGGACATTTGAAATAGTGGCTTACCGGAACTATAATATAACAAACTAGTTAAATAAGACTATTTTATTCGTCAGAAACTTAACTTCTTGGAAGATATAGGTATCACATAGAAACTAAACTAAATATTTTTTTTAAATACAGTGATATATTACTTACTAGCTTTTGCCAGCGACTTCGTCCGCGTGGAATAGTTACTTAGTTCCCTAGTTCTTCGCCCGCGGTTTCACCTGAGTTGCACCGTTCCTAAGGGTTGTAGGAAGTAGTAGAAGAAAGAAGTAGGAACGGGGTTCCTAAGGGTTGTAGCGTGATGTTTTATAGCTTGAAACCTTTCTCATGAATCACTCATTTTCCCAACATTTCCCTTCACTGCTCTGCTCCTATTGATCGTAGCGTGATGAAAAGTATACTATAACCTGCCCAGGAGTATGAAGAACAATTGTACCAAGTTTCATTGAAATCCGTCCAGTGGTTTTTGTTTCTATAACGAACATACAGACAGACAGACAGACAAAAATTTTACTGATTGCATTTTTGGCGTCAGTATCGATCACTAATCACCCGCTGATAGTTATTTTGGAAATATATTTCATGTACAGAATTGACCTCTCTACAGATTTATTATAAGTATAGATAAATATCGCGATGTGAGGGGACTGACGAGGATTTAAGGGCATTATATCGCTCAAATCCAAAAAACACCCTAGCTTTAAAGAAGTTTCTAGTGGAATCCTTTGGGTATGCCATATAAAAAATGTATGTTATACTTAAGGTCATCACAAACAAATTGTAATTTTTTAAATTTTTATAAATTTGCCCCAATTTTGGATAATAATTGAAGTAAATAGGCCTTTTTCAACCTAATTTGTATTTTTTTTTCTCTTTAACGTCATGAATTTTATACCAAAAAAATTGTAATGACGTAATTAACAATTTGTATTGTTTTTATTTTCTTATTTCTTAACTCACTAGCACCCCGCGTGAAGCACCCCCGCAAGCTCCCGCGTTAGCCTGTGACTAACAAGTACTAGCACAAAGACTAAATCCTCAAGGTCATTGGGCAATGTCACTTAATCCGAGATTCTGTGTATATCATAGACTTTATAAAGATGGATATTTATAAAGTATATTGACAATGCGTCAACTACACAGTGACAGATGATTTCGATTTAGGAATGTGAAAGAAACGGAACTACGTAATTGCTTGATGGTAACTGTCTAATAATAGCTTTGATGAACAGTATTGTCATTGTTGCTGATCGAATCATAATATAATGTCACTTAGCGTAGTGAAGATGATGTTACAATATTATATCTGAATAATACATGGACATCGTGAGGCGAATAAGATCTGCCCCCAACTGACACCACTACTACATGACGGTCACTACTGGTCTGCCAAGAGCGAATCGATTGAGAAGAAGAGGATAATACATTCTCAATAAAAAATAATACTAGATATGAAAACTCTCGCATTTATTTTACTGGCTAGACCGGTAGTGGCTACCAAAAAGTATTTTTTAATTCCTACAATGCTTAAAAATAGTGTCTATTTTTTTATTAATCCACGTCATTGGCTACATAAATAATTTCATTATAAACTTTCCTCCTTTTTCTAAAACTATGCGCTAGACAATGGCGCTAGACTTCACAAACGTAGCAGATTTATATTTACCTATAACAAAATAAATTAAAAGGGATTCCCTGATATCATGCGGTAGGTATTATCTCTAAAATGATAATCACACATTGGAATAAAACTACATACATATTACGACTTGTGTCACGGTATATTGATATCAATAAATCTTGACGCTTCGGATCTTTACAGCATCTATTGTTACGGGGTAGATTACCCTTAAAAGTAATTTTATTTCTAATACATATTTGAAGTGTCAGAAATTAGTACATATAGATAAGCATCTACAACGGTTGTTATTTCAATGAATCGATTGCTACGCTGTTTACGTCGGAGGGTCATGGACTCATGATCCAGCAGGTGGAATGCATTGCGAACGCCGGTGATTTACATAATGCATTATAGAATATAGAATAACTAATTTTAAATGAGGAGCGCTGCCATTTTGTATTTCCAACTTTAAAAAGGAGTTGTTAAAATATACATATTTGAACATCTTTGGAAGTTGGAACGCAATCAGACACAGTTTCGCAATTTATGCCGATTACATAATGCGTTTTATGCTATCTTAAAAATATGACATAAGAAGTGATTTACCAGTTTTGATGGTAAAATATTTTAAAAGTAAAGAAATTATTAGTTCACAATGTGTTGGGAGCGAAGAAAAACACGCTCTTCGTCGGAAAAGAAATAACACGTAAACGTTTTTGACCCATTTAGAATTTGTTAAAATGTGCAAATAACGTACCTACTTGTGAAACTGCATTTTTCTATAAAAATATTCACCTACTTGAAATTAAGTCAAATTAAATTTTTGATAAAAATATCTAGAAACAAGAAACAATTTTCTGTAGTAGATTCGTGGAATCTGCAGTAATTTCAGTTTTATGCGCACATGGTGGTCCTCGCGCGTTGCCAAGTTTTTTCGCTAATGTGTTCTTCTACTGTCGTAACTCGTAATAATCTCATTGGCTTGGTCGAACACGTGAACTGAAATATGAAAACGTGACACTGAGTGTTTGTGACGTCATTTTACAACTGCGTACGCGTTTATTTTTAAGAAGACCATGTAATGAAATTCTAAAGTTAAGACTATCATTTGCACCTTGCAAATGATAGTCTTAACTTTAGAATTTCAGATATGAAACTGAGTAGTTTATTGTAGAAATGGAAAAGACGCTGGCCTCCTATCATTCGGTATCGTTGAGTATTGCCCATTTATTCATAATCACTATAATATTAAAAAAAAAACATACGATAGATAGTTGTTCATTGAATGAATTCTATATTTCCAGTCATTATCAAACTTCAAATGTTATTAATATCGTTACAATTTCACACATTTCTTATAGATTGATATTTAACAATAAATAATATAAAATTAATGACGTTTCATTAAACCAATTAAGTACTGTCCCATTGCTGCGATAGGTCCACAATGCTGGCCTAGTTGGCAGACTTTACACTGAAAATTTTACGGTATTATAAATACTTTGACAATATAAAAGATATGGATCAAAAATACCATAAGGATAAAATTAAAGACAATATAACATGATATTTTATTTTTAATTTATATGTCAGTATGCTAAGAAACAGTTTTATACAAAACTAGATAAATTGTCCTTGTATCAGATATTAAAATTCGTTTTCTATCTGCTGTTGCGTAATGTGAACAATATTTAAATTATGAGACCGGTTCACAAGTGGGTTGAACAAATGCATTAACCTTGACTCAACTCATTTAAGATTAGCAAAGAATAACGGGAATTTTAGCAAATTAATGGAAAACTGTTTTAAGAAGTGATTAAAAATAAAAACATCTACCATGCTACATTAACACGATATTTTTTGTTGCCTAATGGCGCTATTCAACTTTTAGAGCCCCAATCAAGCTAAAAATTATCCCGTTAATACGTCATGCACGCCCCTATAGTACATATATCAGTTTTAAACATAAAGACCTACATCTATGAAGATGATGCTGCAGTGTAAGAAATGTCAGAAAGTGTGGTGACTCTACGGGTGAACTTCTATAATAGATTTATTAATTCATTCATTAGTAATTAATTGATTGTCTTAGTAAAAGCCTAAAAGATGATTAGATATCTTTTTGTATTTTTTTGCATTTTCCATGCTAAGATTATAAAGTTATTTTTTAGTAAAAGAAAAAAATCAATCGCCGGCAGGATTCGAACCTGCGTCTTCTGGTTTGATATACCAGACGCTCTGACCTCTAAGCCACCGCGAACTAAACTAAACTAAAATTTCAATCATGCAGGTAGGGTTCGCGGTGGCTTAGAGGTCAGAGCGTCTGGTATATCAAACCAGAAGACGCAGGTTCGAATCCTGCCCGCGATTGAATTTTTTCCTTAACTAAAAAATAACTTAGATGATTAGATAGTTTATAAATAAACTGTCAACTACCACAAAAGTGTAATTTGTAATGTCTGAGACATGAAAAGGTCTCTTTTTACAACGATCACCTCGAGATTTTCAATATTCCACTAATGATTACCTATGTTAAAACAAACACATATGAAGTCACTTATAAATATGTTTTCAACACTTACAAAGTTATAACCGCGTGCAGTCAATAGCAAATACATTTGTATTACTATGTATCACTATAATTATTTACAATAACATGAAGCTAAAAATAACTAAAAATGTAATTTCCCACTTAGATCATATTCGTCGTTGTATAAAAACTGGCATAAAGAAGTATAGGTTTGGTGCAAAACCGAATAAACATTATATTCTCCACATTACAACGACTGAATTGAATTTGAATTTTATGCGCCCCGTGTGAAATTTAATTAATCTATTAATTAATTGTGAGAGCATTATTTTTATTTTAAAAATATTTTCTTGTATATTGTGTTCTTAAATATTAAAAAAACGGATGTCTTGGTATTATTTAATATCAAACGTATTTTCAAAAAGAACACATCCACTAATTTTCCTTAGGGTGACCACAAATTGAAACAAGTCCGGATAACATTTCATTAAAGCAACTTAAAAATTTACAACTTAGAAAGAATTAAAAATAATGTGTAATGTGTTTAGTAATGAGTTTAAATTAAATAAAAATAAAAATGAAAAATAATGTAAGCCTTGTAGAGAATGTTTTTTTCCCGCATATTAATAAAAGTGTTTAGTCGATGATTTAACATTTACGTTACTAGGTCAACGTTAGTCATCGTGATTTATAATAGCATAGTGCTGTGATAGCGGCTGACTAAGAATGTTAATGAAAAATTTTATCATGTAGGCTTCCTTAGATATTAAATCCTTCATTTAATAAAGTAATATTTTTTCAATCTGTAAAAATATCTAAAAAACTGTTTTCTTTTTTCGTTACTTGCGTTATGCTATATTATAAAAAATTGCGATAAATCATATTGAAAATATTTAACTAAAAATTAAAACTATTCCGAACGTTGTGTGAAAAAGTGAAATTTATTCCTTTATTTTCATGTCCTAGTCGGACTACAAGACAGTATTTTTTCTATTGAAGATTCGCGACCTTGACTGAACTACTGAAAATAAATGATGCGAATATTGCAAGAGACAAAAATTACATATTTATTTTCCATTTTTTGTTGTAGGTTGTCTAACATGCGTCCAGGTGTTGAATATCATGGTCCTCCTCGGCTTCATGTTGAATTATGCCCTCCGAGTGAACCTCACGATTGCGATTGTGGAGATGCTTTATGATGACAATGACAATGTCACTGCCGCAATGAACATCACCCATGGCCCCCACAACGTTACCGAGGTAAGATTTATTACTTTCTTCAATATTTTTTGCTTTGAAATAAATTTCCGAAAGAAACGATTCCCTAATCGTTTCCTTTTTTGACGTTTCTGTGGAACTTTTTAGATATTATGTCGAATGAAAATCAAATTTTGTTTATGCTGTAAAGATTTATGGGAAATCACTGACTCACGGAAGTCAAGGTGTGATTAATGTACATTCATGTAAAAAATAGGTGTTTGAAACCTTTTTAGACCGATAATCATTAATTCCACGAATTTCTCGCTCAAAAAGATTGGGTTCACAGATATCTCCTTTTTTGTTTGTTTTAATGCTCCTCTCGGCTGCCAAAGTCGATATATCCGGTAATGTAAAAAAAAACATATAATTCATTACGCTGCGGACTATCGGTTCAAGGCCCGGGTTATTCCCGTATTACGCAAAACTAAAAGTCATTTCCTTTTTTTATCACTCATTAGAACAATAGAACTGCGATTGCTTAAAGGCGAACTATAGCAATTTATAAATTGTTTTTTTTTATCCCGTAGCACCCAGAGCACATAGAGCAAACGCGCTACCACTGGGACACAAAGCAGAAAAACCACCTGCTCGGCTGCTTCTTCTGGGGATATGTGCTGACAGAACTGCCAGGCGGTAGACTTGCAGAAATCATTGGCGCCAGGTAAGAAATGCCATCAATCTTCGTAGCCTTTTCTTACCTCTCTAACCATCTGTATTATAATGTTTACTGATATCCTGCGGCGAGATCAGTTTTAATTTCATGTTCTTGACTGCAAATAGCTTACGTGACGTCCGTTAGCTTTTGCGTCTGCGACGGCTGCATCAGTGAAGAATGTAGCTTCTTGCTCTCTTGAAATGTTAACAATTTGCTACTGTTCTGACACAAACATCTGAAATATAGCTGCAGGTCCTGAAATATCGACATACTTATCTTTTAAATTTACTCAGTAATATGTTCAAATATAATTAAATGAAAAAGTAGGCCAAGTACTTAAACAGTATATTACCTTGTTGGATATTGACTAATTAGGATTAATAATGGTTGTTTATCAGAAGGACGTGCAAAGTATGTAAACAGACAATCAACCTGTACCTCATAACGTCTTGGTGAAGACTCTAATATAAGTCTAGTTCACGATGTTAGTATGAGTAGTTCTAAAAACAAGGGTCTCGTGAGAGTCACGTTTTTCTCTTGATACTCCCGTTCATAAGAAGCATGTATTGTAAGAGCATTTGGCAACTATAACTGCATTACGTCATAGCCAATCCCTGGCTCATCTCGTGTGGACTGAAGAACAATTTACACACAATAGCTATAGTCGCAGTTCATAACAAAAACTTGGCCCCTGAACGGTAAACAGCAAATTTCTTAACAATACTACGCCATTCATTTCTGGCTACAAATTATGCATAGTCGGAGGCTTGGATTAAAAAAAATGCCGACAATGCAGAGGGCAGCGACCGAATGCTGCAAACTGTCGAAGTACCGACCAACGCGGTAGCCGCATAGGCTTGGATTAAAAAAAATGCCGACAATGCAGAGGGCAGCGACCGAATGCTGCAGACTGTCGAAGTACCGACCAACGCGGTAGCCGCATCGAAAATTATTTATCATCATTCACTTTTGAATTCCACATTTGAAATTAGTGACCATACAATTCTCATTTTTCGGGACCGGTTCTGCATTCTTATTTTGTTCAATAATTTAAATTGGACGTTCGTATATCGCGATATAATCAAGCGTGTAGTTATAGTTTTTTTTTAAATTATACCCGTTTGATAATAAGTATGTCTGAATAATTCAGTCGAACTTTCTAGACGCCATTAATAGAAAGGTCAGAAAAGTCAACGAAGCTGATTGGCTTGAAACTTTTAGTCCTTGCCATCGATTTGAACTGTGATAATCACTCATAATAAAACTGTTAGTAACAAGTACATAATTTAGTGACAACAATAGCAATGATTTCATAACCTATTTGTGAGTCGCAAACCGCAATTACGCCTGCTCATTTTATTTAAGAACAAGTACTAATTGAGAGGACTTTGTAGAATAAATACTGCCAGTTATGTTCTTTTGTAAAAGCAGATTCAAGTGCAGATTAGTACTGGATAACAAACCGTAACGCCATGATAGCCAATAATTGACATTTATGAATAACATCCTCACTAACCTAATAAGATCAATTTAACGCAGTTAGTGTGTATTGCTTTTTGAATTAATGCCGGTGCGCCTGCGCTCGTCGACTTTATCAGGCTTACTTAACCGGTTAGTGACTAATTGTGTGAATAACACTATATTGAGGACGCTGAAATCCAGTTGAACAAGTTTTTTTAAATTTTTTTTTATTGAAGTCGTTATCCCTTCGTCGTATTGTTTACCAGTCGAGAAATTTTCAACTCTGAATATCGCCTTGAAAGTTTTGCTCATGCGTGTTGTTGCAATTTGCTTTAAAAAGTAGATGTCAGTAAATGATTCACGCGGAACATTCTCGCAGCGTATGCGGGCATGCCACTATTTATGAACGTTATCGTGTAACTGACAGTTGTGTGATGATTCGTGAAATGTTTGCGTGTCAGTTTTTAGAGCGTCGGCGTCGTCGTCGTTGATGCGGGCGGCGGACCTGCCATGCCTCGTATTGAATTGCTTGTCATATTGATATGCAGCTTTATGATCATTCAGCTATAAAATTAATGATTGACTTGACTGAATATTATAATCAAAGGCGTCGAATATCAGATTTGAGCCTGTTTATGTTTAATAAAAAATATTATTTAAAAAAAGTAATCGATTTTTTTTTCGTTACCAGGCGGGTGTTCGGCTACAGTACTCTCTTAGCCAGTATCCTTACTCTCCTCACTCCTGCCTCGGCGGACCTCGGCTTCGGCTGGGTTGTGGCTGTTAGAGTCTTACTGGGATTCCTTCTTGGAGCGACATGGCCAGCTATCCTTCCCATGGCTTCCAAATGGATTCCACCAATGGATAGATCGAAATTCATGTCGAACATGATGGGTAAGTGTTCTTAGAAGTGAAAAGAATTTAAATGGCAAGCAGTTCTAAGTGACTGATTTAGGGTCTCATTTTACTTCAACATTATAGTGCCTTATGGACGATAAAATATATTTTTGTAATAAGCAATACTAAAGACGTTCATTAACTAAGTAGGTACTCTCTACTTCTTTATTCAAAAAGCCCGCTATAAATCTGTGAGTTTAATAGTTAGTCTTGACCGGCCTCCGTACTTCTTCGTCATCTGACGCTTCAGAGATATTGATGTCACAAAATATCATACACACGTAAGGAGGGCTTGAATTGTTATCGCTCCGTGTCGCCGCACAAACATTTCGCAGTGATGCGTGCGGTTGAAAGCGACAATATGGCGGCGGAGGCGTGCGCAGGCGTGGTCGCTGACGTCACGGCATCTGCGCCCTCTGATTGGCTGTTATTACTTGACCGCACGATTTAACCTTGCGCAACCGTTGCCATGCTGCAGTTAACCAGTTCCGAGAAGCACGGCTGGCTTAGTATTATTTTAGTACGGGTGTACGGGACGTGTGCTCACGTGGTTATTATGGCGACTATGATTGTAGGCAACGCTAGGAATCGGCATGAGAGTCTATTTTAGAATGCGATTACGGTAACATTGTTTTTTCATATTGTTTTTCGAACTTGATGTTTAATCAGATGGCGATATCCTCGTGTGTCAAAATATTTAATGTGGGAGTTATGGTAAACTGTTGAGTTCCGCTTCGTTATTATTGTCATATTATACAGAAATATTAAAATGGTACTAGCGTGCATGACTTAGATGCTGATTAAAAGCGTCATTATATTTATCTGATTACTAATTCATGGTTAGTGCAGCCTTGAGTACAAAACATGTAGCTAGTGCATTTCCTTGTGTAAAGTATTCTGACAAACGTTACCCGGAACATAAGTATGAACCATTATAATAATAAAAACAATAAACAGTTGTTTACTTTATGTCAAAGCTATTACTTCAGCGATAATTCTTGTTATATGTTTCTAATTACCTACATAAAAAAATGTAAACAAATTACCTAGTTACATTTGATATGAATCTATTCACGGTCCTTCTACTTTGTTTGTTTAAGAAAGTTAATTTTGACGTAGGTTTTATGAAAATCACTATAACAATATACATAATTACCTAGTTAATTACAAATGCGAATTTGTGACGTCAAATGTACGCAAAAATACTCGAACATTCACTGATGTCAATAGACTCTGTATCGTAAACGTCTACTTAAAATGTGGGCCGCATGCGGTCATCAAGTTATATCATATCGAAAAGATAAATCAAATAATTGACAGTTCGCAATAAAATTTTATCTTGTTTACTTGATTCGACAAGAGCTTCCTTTTACTGATTATCAGCGATAACTATTACGTATGAACGAAGGCACTAATGCAATCAAAAATAAATTTTACATTTGCGTCGAGTTTTGTATCCATTGGAAATATTTCAGGTCAGAGGCCGACGAGGGCCTCCTAATGATTTATGCATCTGTTTTATAGTTAAATAATATAACTTCAGTGTTTATTGAGACTTGTGCTGACTTTTTAAATCGGTTTTCATTATAAACAACTTTATAACATAGCATTATTGCAATACTTAGCCTCATAGTATTCAACGCTTCAAAGTTTTCAAAGGCAATCTTTATTGTATATCTAGTACAAAAGATTACATTTTTGCTTACAGGCTAGCTACGCTTACAAGTTGCACTAAAATAACTTAAATTTATTGTCCTAGTGAACCCCATAAAATATTGTCACACTGCTTTTAACTGTTCGAACAAAGCGAGCCTAACTGTAAAAACAAAAGTGAAAATACAACGTGACAAGCTTTAGAAATCGAATTTTAATTATAGAATACAAAGTATTGACACAAAATCGATTTTAATTGTCATAAAATACCATAGACAAAAAGTATTATAAATAGAACTTGGAAACATTTTTTTTAGAAAATTGTATCTTGATATAACTGAGAAAGTTTCTCTAATATATGGTCACTTTACCCTAAATGTCACTTACCATAAATATACATATTAAAAGAAATAGTGTGGTTTCCCTACATTTCCCCGCTCGTTACTGAGTATTGAATGAAATGGAATCGGATCACTACGTGTATTGTTCGTAAATTACAAACTTCGTTCGTGTAATTGCCAACGTCTGAAACTGTTAATTTCAAGACAGACACTGTAAAAATTAATTAATTATTCATTACGATATGAATAGATTATAATAATATTATAATATATATACCTACATTATATTCATCACACAGTTCGTAATTTATTTCATTATAATTTTCCTAATACTTGTGTCTAGACATTATAATGTTTAATGATACAATTATGATAATTATTATATGCATGTAATAACTAATAATGTTATTTACCAAACACTTAAACGTAAATAGAACTTCATGATTATATTACTTATTTTTGTCTATTGCTCTAATGTAGAATATTCTATATATTTTTTTCTCTATAATAACGAGCACACATACACTACAATTGCAAGCACGTTGCACGTATTTTAGTTTTATTTAAAACTGCTATTAATACTTTTTGAAACGCTAAACGATAACTTTTTTCAGTAATTTTATAAGCTAAGCTAGCTGTGCACGATATGGCTACAATACTTTAAAAAAAATATTTATATTTTTTTATATAAATTAAAATATACTTTTATTTTTAAAGTATTGTAGGCATATCGTTAATACTTAAAAAAAATTTTTTTTTAAAGTATTGTAAAATATTTGTTAACGTCAAGAACTCATCGTAAACGGATGAATAGTTTAGGAATTGAGACGACAAACAAACAAAGATACATATTTTTTTATATACTTAGATTATTATATTATTACTCTTACTCTCTTACAATAAAAGTAGTTCCGAGAAATCGAGCTTGGAGCAGTGAAAATATCTAGTTTATGGTGTCGTTACATTGTTTATATAATTTGTTTTTCTTAATAACCTTTAGAGGCTTTTTTCCGATCCGGTATATATAGGATATATGTATATACATATTTAATTGCCTTAAATAAATCAAGTCACGCGAAACATTGCCCTTCGATATGTCCTTTATCAAATGGGTCTAGGTATTTTGGAGGAAAACAGTAGTCTTTGCGAATAATTATATATTTTATTAGCACCTTCTGCACCTTGAACTTTCGATATTCAAACTAGTTCTTGATAATGTTGCTAGTGAATATAATAATCTAGGCATTATATAAGATTCTTGGGCTTTATTTAATTGTAACAGATAAGCAGTGATAGCTTAGTGAATAATTAAGGGCTTGAGTTCCTATCCAAGTAGGTACCTCCGAGTTTTTAAAGTCTTTTAAAGTTTTTTTGAAATTTTCAGTAGATTTATTTGTTTATTAAGTCGAATTCACTGGTTTAATAGCAAACAATATTAATTTATGACAATGCCAAGAAATTTAAAAATTGAAGTGAGATTACATAATATTACTGTGTGAATAATTTCAGTTTTAAAGATCATAAATTCTGAGGAATATTACGCGGAAAATTATTTTGTGGCAGAAAATAGGATAGCCTTTCTATTTAGAGAACTTTCTAGATCATAAGACTTTCACCTCTATCGGCAAAATATTGATACATTTGCCAGTTTACTAGTGAAATTTATTTAATAGTACTCAAATTTCCAAGTCCACGCAAAGGACGTCGCGAGCATACCTAAGTTTAGTATTTATTTTCAACACAAGTCTAAGCTCGTAGTTACAATAGTATACCTCGCAGTCACAGAAATACTGTCCATTGGTTTTTGCGTCGTTGGCTATCGAATAACAGTTTGCAGGAAATATCTGTCGTATTGTACGTAACGTTGGAAGTGGAATAGACAATCATTAAGTCGTTGCCAAGTCATAATTACTATTATTCTGTTTGTAAAATGAATGGATGAAAGAGACTTTGGTGAACCAATGTGAATTTTAAATTGTACCGTATAAAATGAGCTTTCGCTAGCCTACAAAATTAAAACTGTAATTATTTGGTTTTACGCCAATTATAAGGTCTTTAATAAGTACATTGTTGGTTCATGGCAGTAGTAATTGTGACCATAATAATAATAATAACAACAATTTTTATATTTTTAAATGTTTTTTTTTATTTTTATAAAAATATTTAGAAATATAATATACAAATAGGGAAATCGAATAAATAAATGGAATAGTAACAAAATTCACGACAGTGAAAAGGATCTATTATTATAGGACATCCGGTGCAATAGCAAATATAGGGATAATTAATATTACCTAATAGATTGTAGGTACTGTGTTATCTATTTCCACCTGAATCTACACGTAATAATTAGATCAGTTTATTACTTAACTGTTAATGTATGTTGCTAACTAGCGACCCTCCTGATGTTTCAATCGCGTTGTTCTGCTCTTATTGGTCGTAGCATGATGTTATGTAGCCTAAAAGCTTCCTCGATAAATGGACTATCTAACACAATAAGAATTTTTCAATTTCAACTAGTAGTTCCTGAGCTTAGCGCGTTCAAACAAACAAACTCTTCAGCTTCATAATATAAGTATAGATTGAAGCAACTTTTATTAAAAATACGGCCATATATATACCATCTTTTTTTTATCCGTCATAGGATTACGCTTGACCGCCAGTTCGCCTGATGTTAAGCGATACTACAATCTGCGATAGAGCGCGCTTGCCTAGAAGAAACCATCTTTTAGTCTTCTGTAAATAATACAATAATATTATATTGCGTGAGTTTGGAATTCGTGGGTTTCTTCAAAGAAAAATACGGGAACACTAATTGTAGTTAGCAACAGCAGTTTAAATAGTCTGTTAGTTTAAACTAGTACAATTTATGTAGAGCAAGAGATACGTCATGCTATGCGTTGACCTCATACCAGCCAGGAACTTTCCTACGCACTCGCTAGCAAGGAATACGTTGTCATTACTTATTATTTATTTACAATGTTTAAACATTGGTTGAGTATTCTGAATTTATGAGGCTATAATAAAGCTCTTGAGTTATTGATAATTGTTATAAAACACACTTTTTTATTCCAAACGCTTCATAAGTAATTGAAGTTAAGTTTAATCAGAATTATCATTTTGATGTCCTTAAAGTGACATGTTACTAGTTAAGCTTACACATTTGTTAAGCTTAAGGTAAACCTAAGCTAAAAAGATTATTAGAACTTTTTGGCATTCGAAGATAAGATAATATTCTACAAAACCTACCATTTTATGAAATCTGTAAAACATGGTGTGGGAATCTGGAGTCAATGATATCAATAGATTTTTTTATACAGATAGATATCAATGGAGAATACTTAACATGTCCAATGTCCATGGCATATTCACACCAAAAATACCTCGTTTCTAATACTTGACTGACTATTGGTATTGTTACAACGCTGAATTGATGCAAGGTGACGTTTTAAGAATAGAGTTGATGGCCAAATCCTTAAAATGGTCTTAGAAGACGTCTGATTTCAAAATAGTTTTCTTTTTATCGTAGAATCTGGACCAATGCCAATTTAAGTCATTCTTAGAAAGTAAGAAGGTTACGAATTATTTTTTATATCCCCCTACAAGCGGGGATCTCTGAGCTTGTGATGGTAAGGTTAAGACGGTCGATTTTAAAATAGTCATTTAAATAATAATTAGGGATGTATTATTCTATGCGTCATTTTGGTCCCATTTTCATCAATGTGCAACAGTGATAAAAGCTAATAAATACTTAGGTACTTATATAAAGATATAACAGATAAAGCTACTATACAATGAAATAAAATACACTCTAAAAGCTTTCCTAATAGGACAGGCTTCATCACTGCTATTGTATTTGTTGCATAATTTTGAAAAGTTGACCCAGGTTTCATACATGAATTCTCGTGATCTCTTAATTTCTACCCGACAACGGCCAATCGCTGCAGTTACAATGATTTACGTCAGACAGGCGCGGTTGGTAGCGTGACCTACTCGGGACCATTGCCAAGTTCATGATTAAATACTAAGCGCGCCCATTTTGTTGCTGTTATTCAGTTTGATCATATTCAGTTAAAAGAATTAAAAAAAATAGCTTCAGACCGCGATTTCCTCTGCTTGGACTTCAGAATTCGTGAATTCGATCGAATTCGAGAATTCGTCTTGGGTCCGAACTGGATGAAAAGACTATCTATATATATCTATCTCTTTGCCAAATTTAATCCAAATCAGTTCAGCCGTTCTGGCGTGATGTTACAAACATCCATCCAAACTTTCGCATTTAAAATAGTAGTAAGCTGTAAGATTGATTGCTAGTCTCTTCAAATTAGTGTTTTTGGTAAAATATCACGATTAAATACTGAGTTTCTACCAAAACTTTGCAGTTGAATGTTTTTGAAACTTTGGTGCTGTTGAAATCACATGGCTGCAGCGCAATGACGTATATAAGCACGTTCTAAGTGGACGTGACCTATGAGTTACTACATTCTTAGTGGACAGAAGTTATCAATTACATCAGGCCGACCGTCTGTTAGTTTTATTACTTCATAAAAACGTAATTTTATAGTAAAACTAGCTTTTTGCCCGCGACTTCGTCCGCGTGGAATAGTTACTTTGTTCCATATGAACTTTCATCCCCTATTTTATCTCCTTGGGGGTAGAATTTATCAATATCCTGTCTTAGCGGATGCCTACGTCATAACATCTACCTGCATGCCAAATTTCAGCCCGATCCCTCCAGTGGTTTGGGCTGTGCTTTGATAGATCACTATGTCAGTCAGTCAGTCAGTCACCTTTGAGTTTTATATATATTAAGATGCTTTTTAATCTACTGCTGAGTTTGTCTGGGCTGCTACTGTATTGTCAAATATTCTGCTGTGTGCTAACATTATGGTGTTTCGGAATGATATTACTGGATGTATGAAACTTAACAATTGAGGTCTCAAGATAAAAGATGACAACGCGCTAGTGATACCACTGGTGTTGCTGGCGTCTATAGGCTGCGGTTGCCTTTTATCATCAGACGGTCCGTATGCTCATTTGTCGTCTTATCACCATAAAAAAAAGATAAGGTGTTTTATTAAAAAACAAATGAAGCAATAAACGTTTCATTTCATGATACCAATTAACATTCACTTAACGAACATGATAATCCACTTCTTTAGCGTAGTTACGACAGTTTACAATTGGCACAGTAATCCTATTGCCATAACCGAATAAATATTCCGTTATTGTGGTTTATTTCAAGGATTTGCGTGTTAGAATAAGCTAATCTTTATCTTGCCCTGATAGGGGACTTTAAGACACTCGGATTACAGGAAAGCCTATCTGCATTTCTACATCAATGTAACAATATGCATGTATCGATTTAGTTTTGAATTAATGGCGCTCTAAATTTCCAGTAAATGGTTATTTTAGTGAAGGAAAAAAACAATCGCGGGCAGGATTCGAACCTCACTCACTCGACGAAACGCAACGTAAGCGTTGTATGACGCCGGTTATCTGTGGGGCCGTGGTATCACTCCGGTCGAGCCGGCCCAGTCGTGACAAGCATGGCTCTCCCACGTTGAGTTTCTTAGTTTTGAGACGTCCAGTGGTCGGTCAATTGATATTCGATTATTGGCATTCGATTTGCTATAGTACACCCGTCTAATAGGTACCTACTTACCTATCCAATATTGTTTCATGGTGTATTTCAGTTTACACAATAAAGTAAGCTTATCGTTATCTTATTGTCAACATAGCACACTTTATAGATTCACGCCATGTGAACTAACCACCTATTGATTCGAAACACAATGGAACATTGTTAGATCCATTTGGTATAAGGTACGTAGTCTCATAATAATATCTCTGTTGGGATAAAAAAAGCACATTTGTGCGAAGATATACAAATTAAGACAACGTCTACTCGTAATCAAATTGAAACATTTAAGACCCCAACTGTCTTCACATCCGAGTTTTTAATTTATTGTTACATTAGTTTCTGCCCGCGATTTCGTCCGCGTGATTTTCAGAATAAACCTGATCCAGACCTGGATAAAAAGTAGCATAAGTGCTATCTATCCCTGTACCAAATCATCCAGATTCGTTCAGCCGTTCTGGCGTGAAAGACTAACAAACATCCATTCATCCATACTCACAAACATTCACGTTTACAATATTAGTAGAATTTTACTGCTGCACTTGTGGTCAACTTAGCCTCAACTTTGGGACAATTCAGTCTAAATAAAAAAAATGTATTAAAAGTCAGTTTCATAAAAGTCACTAATAATAATCAGTTAAGTTAATATTTAGTCGTAAAAATACGTTTGACTTTGCTCCATGTAGGGATCGAACCCACAACACGTGGCGCAGAAGCCGATCGCTCAGCCGCCTAACGTGTCGTACGTAGTCATTATACATACTTATTGAAATAAAATAAGAAGATTTATTAACAAAACAGAAAAATATACTGACTATAGTGAAAAGAAAACCTACTCTTGGTACTTTACGTAAATGTTATGTTTCCTTGCAGCTTCATCCCTGGGTGCGGCGATGACTATGCCAATCTGCGGCTTCCTTATCGCACACTTCGGATGGGAGTCCGCTTTCTACTTCACCGGTAAGTATTGTTACACTTCTAATTAACCCCAAACATCGACATGGTGTTATAAGTTTGACGTGTCTGTGTGTGTGTTTGTCTGTGGCATCGTAGCTGCCGAACGGATGATCCGATTTTGATTGTTTTTTTTTGTTTAAAAGGTGAATTATCCGGGAGTATTCTTAGCTACATTTGATAAAGGTTGGTCCAAGATGGCCGCCGCCACAGAATGACGGTGTCGGAGGTTTCTTTAAACTTTTAAATTGTATATGTTATACCTAAACAATATTATCTTATCTTGAATTTTAAAGTTTGGAATTGTGCCTGGTTAACGGCAATAGGCTCGCCTCCTTTTACATGGGACCTAAACATACGATCTCTGTTGTCACGATGGGTTAGGCATTGGTACACTCTGCCTAACCCTTTGGGAAATATAAGCATGATATGGCCCTGCTTATTATTACCAACAAGCGCTTTCCACACCTATTTTATTGCGCCTACCATCTGCGTAGATAAACAAAACGAGTCCACTTATAGCAATGCGGGAAAGTCCGCTATCAATATGGTTCCTTTATTATCTACTCGTAAATTCAACGAGAATAGCACGTGCAATATTATATTGTTTATTAGGATTCTAGATTCATAGAATAAACAATAGATATCATAGAAAGTTTCTTGGCAGTAGCTGTTATGGATTATGGATTGCCACGTCATACATCTTGAGTTCCAACTAGTTATGTAACACTTATTTCCTGAGACTTACGCAAACATGTAGATAACACTGCTCGACCTGAGAATTGAATCCAGGACCAGCAGTTGCGTAGAGACTAGTAAAGTCAAACCGCGAAACAGTCCCGGAAGATAATATAAAACAAAAGATTCGACCAAATCGAAGGTACCGACTTTCATAACTGTTTCGTACTTAACATTATGTTTTATTATCTTTTGTGATTTTTTTTTGCATTTTCCATGCAATCGCCTCGAAAAAACCTAATCGTCTGTTGTATCCAACCAAAAGACGCAGGTTCGAAGCCTGCCCGCGATTGAATTTTTCCTTCACTAAAATTACTTTTTATGTTTTTGAAGGCCGTTTTACTTTCTGTTAAAAGTTATTTTGTTTATAGCAGAACCTTTGTAAGCATTTGTGTTCAACAGGTATAATCGGTGTGATGTGGTCGGTGGCGTGGTTCGCGGTGGTGTACGACACTCCGGCGCAACACCCTCGCATATCCGAGACTGAACGTAACTTCCTCATGAAGGCGCTGCCACAAGATTCCAACAGCAAAGGAGTAAGTTGCTTTATCAACACCTCTGAAACATAGTCACTACATACCATAGTTCATTGATAGTGAATTAAAACAGCCTTCTGGCCTGTTTAATTAAAGCCATATGCCCTTTCTCCAAAAGGTCATTTCCGAAATTGTCCCTTGCCTAAAATGACACTTTTGATGAATCACATCATGGAATCATGAATGTATTCGCGAAAAAGATCCTCGGTAACAACTACCTAACATCAATTTCTCGCAAAATATGCGTTAGTCAAGATAGCCAAACGCTACATAAAAAAATTATACTGTACTTGAGGAAAACCTCATTTTGATTTATCTACACTCTTATCGAAAATTCCAAGTGAATTTTGACAATGGTCAAGGAGGTTGATTAAAATTCAAAGAACATCATGTATACAAATCATTGACAAAGTTTATGTGCTCAAGGCACTTCAAGGTTTGCCGAATTTGTATTTACATATAATAATTGGCACCCGTAAATGGTTTTATTTGGCTAGTAACACAATTTTCCAGCCTAAACTAGGGTTGGAACACAATTTCGAGGATATTCCTAAATTAAATCGGGAAAGTTAATAGATGGTCACGTGTAGGTATATTGTGTGTGATTAATTTACCTACTTTAGTGCGATTTAAAACAGAATGGGAACGAAAGGATTTCCGACTGATTTATGCTTTAGTTTTTACGTTTCCTTCGGTTTTTAGTTTAAGAGAAATTTCTTTTAGAATTTCTCTTGCAAACGGAATACCAAAATAAATCGTAATTCAAACACAGTTTAATCAAATTCTGTTATTAGATATTCGGATTCCGATACCGTTAATCTAGGTTCCTACCTTTCTACCATTTCGTCCAAAATACTTCACTGTAAATAAATGTAAGCGAACAATTTTTGAAAACTTGACCAAGTTTGGAACCTTTTTCCGGTCTTTTATGTCCAGTGAAGTAATAGTAGACGAAATGGTGCCGTAGGAACCTAAATCCGAATAATAACATAATTTGATAGAATATTGTCTGGATTACGATTTATTTCGGTATTACGTTTTTATGGGCAATTCAAGCTCTGCCGGAGTTATGCTTTTGACGATACCTATCGAAGAAGATGATGATGACGATGACGTTGTAGACCCTTCACAGCTCATGGGAACTGCTTATATGGGACATGCAATTTCTCCTTCCTTAATTTTTTTGTTCTTATTTCTTGATAGGCCAGTTCAATCTGTGTGACATAGCTGTCTCGGTCTATCCTTTCTTCCTCCTCCATGCATTATTTCTTGGATGTTTGTTATAAATTCGTCAAGGCGTTTAAAGCGCCACTTTCTATTTTCTATTTTTCCTAGTCTGTTACTTTGGCGCTTGACTCTTTGTACAACCATTTCGTTAGTCAGACCATTTTTTTGGGATCCGAAAAATCCTCATTCCTCATGCGTAGTCTCTGCCACTTTTTTGTTTCGTTTGCGGATATGCGCCTTATGCGTGCCGCTCCGCTTCTGGGATGCGGGACGGTTATGTCGGGCTCTGCGGCCAGGTGGCCAGCATACCGACTAAAACCACAACCACTTCCTAACCAACTAACCCTGCCCCCCGAGGGCCAACTGCAATGGGCGACTGACGACCTCGAGACCGCCGCCTAAGGCCCTGTATGCGGCGGGACAGATATGTAGCCCCACGCCGCCGTCCACACCTCGGCCACAGTATACATAGTTGTAATATATTTATACTGTGCCTCGGCCGCAGAGGGCAGGGAGAGCAGCGCATCGTAATACCGACACCCAACCCCCCTGCGGCCCCACCGAGGTCGTAGGTGGCAGAGTATGGCGGATCTCGTAAGGCAATTTATAATTCAACAGATCCCTGCCATTCTTCTCCAGCACTACGGTATAATGTACGTAGGTACATTAATTTTCCATTTCGGGCTAAAATAGAACAATAGACCCACGCCTCCCGCATTGTCTTGCCATGCCAATCTTAACAATGTGCGAACGTCGGTATGTCGCCATAATTTAGCGAAACGTTAACGAAGCGCGCTTTGATAATTTTTTCGCAATATTTGCAGTGATGAAGTTTGAACAAATGGTCTGTTTGATGAGCGTATTCTGTCTGCTTATGCTGTCATAACACATGTGTGATGTTAAACCACGTGATTTTAGAATGGTATTGTTTAAAAAAATTGGCGTACTTAGTCTTTCGGTAATGATCGATCAGTTCCACATAAAATTTCATAATTTTTTTACGAGGGGCATTCTTCATAGATTGCTGGCTTACTGAGGAGTAGGTCGGGATATGTGGGATGTTTACCACAGGAACTAGGGTGGCCATCTTCTGCACAATAGCGGGACCTTGGAGATTAAATAATTCTAATGGAACATCTCAGGGAAGGCTATTGTGTTTTCTACCAACATGGAGCGGTGAACATAGCGTGCTGTCATCCCTGTTTAGTGGACGCCCAGAGCTCCCACTCTAAATCTACCGAGATGCAAAGACACGTCTCATAATGTAAAATATTTATATTAAATAAAAAACATTTCGGTAATTGCAAGCGTCTAGAATTACGATACTCGAAAATTAAATAATTATAAAGATTTAATTGTTCATTATTTCTTTAATTAATTCCACGAATGTTGTGTATAAGAAGTATAAGTTAGTACCTACGTACGTGGATTTGGAATCATCAATTATATTTTTATAGTTTTTCTTGGATGTATGTAATGTATGCATACATGTATTACTTATTTCGTTGCGTGGTTTTTCCACTGATTTCAAACTACTAGGTACTTAATTCATGAATACAAGTAATGCCTACCAAGTTTTTTGCAGATGCAAAGACTTTGAGACTGGCGAATCTAAAACATAATATTCTTCTTGAAAATTGTGAGGAAAACCACTCGGCTAGTGCGTATGTAGAATAGTAAGTAACGTGTAGGTATGTGGAATTTAAACGTTAATACGGATTCATTAAAAAGGGTCATCAGTGGGTAAGTTAAGAAATAAATATAATATATGCACACCGGTAGCAAACGGAAATGTTAGGTACTGTGGAAAAATTAACAATAATATTATAAGAGATAAACAATATAAATTCTTGAAGACCTATACAATATTTGTAATTGTTTATTGTTTAAAGCTTCACAATGAACAAAACGCTCTTATTATCACTTCAAACCACAGACCATATTTTGCGGTTGTTTCAAGCAAAATAAAAAAAATACAGCAGCATTAGCACTAAGTATGTTATATGAGAGACAAGCAAATTAGGTCGACCATGTGTCTCAATAAATTTGAGACATGTCTCATCAGTCTTCCGCATACCTATTGTTTTTTAGCTCTCTGCAGGATGTTAGAACAACACATGTCATGTGAATAAAAAAATGTCGCGCGTCTATTTTGTAATTCATCTCGTATTCTTTAGTCGTAATCGTAAATAATGTGACCGTGATGTGATAGAAAAACCGAGCACGTAGTTTTAACGTCTTCTTTTTTAAGTTTTTTTGTATAATGTGGACAAATGTCTCAATTATATTTAGTTAGTAATTAAAATGATTTTGTTGTATTGACAAATAGGTTACTATTAAAAGTAGTGCTGGGAGATAGTTTTAATCGGTAAGAGTCCAACATACACAGCACAATTTTCCGCTCTCTTGGGTGGCGAATGGGGTTTGTATTGGTGTAATGTAACTAAATACAAACGCTCGAAATATACATCACCAGAAATACTTATTTCTGGGATATTGTCTCTAGAGCAATGGCATGAAGTTAAAACTTCGACCTTTAGGCAGCCAATTAGTCGCTGGGTTGTTGGTTTAGTTAAATATTCCAATCATTATAATTACAGCATTTGGAGTCTTAGACGTAATGCTGAGACTTATTTTATTTTTAATTAAAGTTCCACTGCGCATTACAGCGGATCATAATTATGGTTGTCTGCCGCTTTTTTCCTTACGGGGTAAATTCCATGGTATTCTTAGAACTACTAAGAGAGAGTATGTTGATAATGTATGCGTCGCGTCGTTTTTATTGACATTCCATATTTCTATCTTATACAGACAAATAGCAAAAGGGTTAATGCCCTTATTCGTAAACTGAAAACGTTGAACCTTATTGGTTTTTCCGTGCCTTTGCAATTTATTCGGGATGGCTTTCTTTCTTGCGGCTCTACCAGTCGTCATCGATGTGATACCTTTCTGGTACCATCATAGACACTAACCGTCTTATTACAAAAAAATGCGTAAGTCTTGGCTTAAACCCGGACTTACTGATCTTGGATTGTTACGGTACTAATGTTAATACCAGGACCAATATGAGTGCTTATTACAAAACCCAGACTATCCGAGGATCAGTTAAACCGTAGTTCGTCCTAAGGACTAAATAAAATCCACAGATAATATGTAAAAAATTACAATCTTTCATTCGTTCATTCAGGCTTCATTCCAAGCAACGTTCCGTTTTTCTAAATATTGATAGTATCATAACATTTGAAATACTTTAATAATTATTTATTAATACAAATATATATCATAAATAGTTTTTTGTTTATATTGCAATTTACTGAGCAAGCACAGTTTATATTGTTGATGACCTTTTTATAATCAAGTTGTTATATTTTGCAACAACTCTGAGTGAAACGGAAAGAAATTAAAATTTCATTCGCGCGCATTATTTGAAACGTCATTATTGTTGTTGCGTCCTTTAACAATATCTAAGTTCTTGATAATTATTCACCATTGTACATTGTCAGTAATTCAGTATTAATAATAGTGACAAATAAAATGGAACAACAAAAGAAGAAAAGGGGTGAAAATCCGAATCGCTTTGTAAATCTGTATTTATACCGAAAATCTTCGTCACTCAAATCAAAAGGATTTATACGATTACGACGTCTTACAGATCGCCGACACGTCTCTAACATATCTAAATCCATCATATCTATAATGTTAATATCCATTTACAAAAATTTTTACTTAGAAATACACAAGATACTAAATAAGCTAACCTCAAAAATAAAGTAATGTCAAAGATAGTCCATACTTAAACTAGGGGTCTCAGAGGTTTAACTTTGGTACCAGAGATAGTCCATGCTTTGGTGTTAAACTGTGTTTTATAATAGAGTTTTATTTAGTCCAGTTTTAATCCTAGAACTAAAGCCAGTACTAAAGATAGTCTGTGTTTTGGAATAAGGCCGTAAGAATCCACTTAATATATTCTAGAAAAACAGGTCTTGGTGTATTTTATTTTATGTATGTTTGTTTATACTATAAACTAGTTTATACAGTAGAGTTGTATATGAAAAGTAATCCAGCAATTTGCTGGTCCTCCACCAGTGACATAACTTGTACATTAGATTGCCAATACTGTTATGTAAAAAGAATACACCACATAAAGTGACATCATACGCACCGAGGTGAGTCAACTTGGAATGATAAGCAAGTGCGTTATGTACTTATGTTATGATTCAATTCTGCGAATTAGTAGCGTGGAAAGATGATTGTTCATGGAAAAATGTGATAAATTTAAATATTGTTATATTACTCGCGCATGCTTGGTCTACATTGTATTTAAATTAAATCGTTAACTTCGTGAGGGAACTGTCATAACCTGGGATTATGATTTCGTAGATATAGGACATCCACTAACCGGGGCGTCGACCGCGTGCACGATTATATTACAGGCAGGCCCAATCCCAGGAACACAGTTCCAGAGATTCGCAAGCTTTTTGTCGGTTTACCTATTATGGTAATATTATATGGTAACCGTTTCTTACATCCAGAAGAGATAAATTTAATACGCTACTGAGATGTAATGTCCTATCCCCATGACAAAAGGGCTTCAACATAGCTATGTTGAACAAATCCTGCAAAAGATTAGGTTAAAACATTTGTAGATTTCGTATAAATATTAACTTCTCTTTTGTTCACAGCACATTCCAGTACCATGGAAGAAGATGCTACTGTCTCCTCCAGTATGGGCCATCATCATCACCCATGGAGCATCAGTCTTCGGCTACTTCACCGTCGTCAATCAGCTGCCCAGCTACATTGAGAGCATCCTGCACTTTAATATCAAGCATGTAAGTTTTTTTTATTGTAACTGCTTTTTATTTGCCACAAAAACGTTAATTAATACTGAAGCACAAAATAAACGATCAATGACGCCAACAATGCTTGGAAAATCCTGTGTTACGGGGTCACCTGTATTAGCGTACCTTCTTCTTTATTAAGCTTATTAAAATAGCATTATTATAAAAAAGTGCGTTTTAATGAATGACAATATCTCTGGTTTTAGGTAGTTTTTTAACGGATAATATCAAGCGAGATTAATATTTTCGCTCAAATTAGTAATGTATAATATCATGAAAAATATTTGTCCAAGTTACATATTGAAATAAGGTTGTTATTCTAATCGTTTACCATGTTTGAATTCAAAGTTCTTTGTGTGCTTAGTTAGAAAAATATAAATCCTGTGGAATACCTATCTGAAAAATGTTACATCACACTGCTATTGTTTGCGGGCAAACAATTCAATGCCGTATGCTAATCAATATTGACAATGTCCAACATTCTGCGACTCTAACGAGCATGCAATCTCGCAAACGTATATTTTAGGCAACGACCATAATTAGTATGATGATGATGTGAATAGAGATTGTTATTGCACACCAAGTTTGCGTGTGAGTTTAAAAAGTATTTTTTAGTAAACACCTTTCATCTTTATAGTTATTGCATCAAAGTAATGGACGGTTCATTAATTAATTGAGCAGTAATAAACCGGAAAATATGAACAAAAAAGCAAAAAAATATATATTGAGAGTTCAACGTCCATAATCACTACAGACCTTCGTGTTATAAAACCTACTGGTAGTCATTAAAAAATAGAATGCTTATTTTGAACTTTATCTTAAAGGTATAAGGTCTTTAATAAAAGTGATTTTAATCACCCCACTCTGTTAAGCGCCACGGTACTTGCGATTTCATATGGTGACCATACTGAGCGCAGCGAAAGGACAGTTCTTGCTAAATAATTTTTTTTTTTTTTGTAAATTATAAGGTTTATCTTTATTGTGAAAGTTTACTTTTTTAAATTCATTTTGGAGTATTATGTTCATAAGATATTTAAAAACTTTTTTAACATATCTGTTGTTTTATAGTGCAACAAAGATTTTTCAATAGGTTAGGCATTCACCTCACTACGTCCTTCTTTTACGTAATGTTAACAAAATCAAGGCTGTCGTTTTCTAAAGAGTAGGATGATATCAAATAAAAATTATGTGTCAAGTGTGAAAATAAATTAGTTTCAGCTCTAACATAAATGCATTTTCGTTATTGAAAATCAGTCGTAAATAAACGATACTTAATTAAACCACATGTCTTCATAAATTACGAAGTACTCGTACATACAAGTTTGCACGTTAATTCTATGTTCTAGAGTTATATTAGTATTTATGGCACCACGTGTCTCTTCATATATCCTGTTATTACAGGCAAATGTTGCTAGAAAATTCATTGTCTATGACTCGCACGTGTTCTATTGTTTACGTAATTAAGTGAGTTTAAATCAATGAGGTACTTTAGTAGAATGCTGTTCTTCACAGGGATTTACCTAAGTATTGATTTTTGTGATAGTTATTGAGAAGTCATTCATCATGATGTTTGTTAGTGACGTCAGGTCGTAAACATTATTGGCTACAATGAACAGTCAATTGATTCTAATGACCGTGTTGAGCAGGTCATTATTGTATATTCATATTAGCGTATTTACATTTTCTCCATTGTCTTTTGGTATTTTTATGTCCCATCTAGTTTGAGATATACTCCAACCAAATTATAGTAAGGCTATGGAACATTTATGGGGCGTCAATGAGAATTCAATCATATTTATTTAAACATAACATTGCATTTAAACCGCCCATGCTATGTGCGAAAATCCAAAACGATTAGTTATATGAATTAATAATCAATGAATCAAGCTATGTGCGAAAATCCAAAACGATTAGTTTTATGAATTAATAATCCACTTATCAATTATGGAAATGTGAAAATACTTAGTTTTTCAACAAATCGGGCGTTTATAAATGTAATTTCTATAAAAAATGTTTTATTTCTTTTTTCTATTAATTCGTTAATTGCAACGTGTCTAGGCTCCCATAAATAGATGATATGTAGTTTCCCGGTTCTTATTTTCATGTAAATAATATTAAAGATTTCTGTTTTAAAGTGACCTAAACACGTGAACCACGTGTGACACCCGCTCAGTTCGTATGACTAGGTCAATAAAACAAGAATTCATAAAACAGGTTATAATCAGTTTTGTCCAAACATTAACTAGTTTGATCTGGATTTTATAGCATCCTTGTGAATCTATTAGCAATCTATTTAAATATTAATAGTGTGACCAAATTGTTATTGAGTTTGTCGTATATACAAATAAGTATTTTTTTACTTGAATAATCTATTTCTGAATAGAATTACTTATGTGAAATTTTGATATGAATAGCAATATGAGATATTGGATATTAGTGACTTTTTTAAATAAAGAATAATCATTGTAAACATCTTTTAAATCTAAATAATAATTAGTCAATACTCAATATTGCATTCTATAATGTGTAGGTACAGATCTGTGGCTTAAAATTAAGAAACAATAATGGACCCTGTCAGGCACAGCGAAGTTTATACAGTATAAGAGAGAAATTAACTTGCTGTATTCCTAGGAAAATTAGTATTGTATTGTTTATCAGGATCAATGTATCAAAAAATATGAAGGTTTTGAAATTGTTGTGTAAGACTAATGCGTGTTTGCAAGTTGAAGATTATTTTCTTAAATTCTTATTTATTCGACAACAAATTAACACTAATAACAACAAATCGATTGCAAATTACTACTTCTTGCAGTTGCTTCCAATTTGAGTTTATTTTACATACCGTACGCAGTTTCTCAAGGCAAATTAAATTAAAGATATATATTTAATTTAAAATATCCAGCTATATCACAAAAGCTAAATCACCTGTAAAAGATTGGTATCAGGTTGCTGTGTATGTGTGCTAATGACATACAAACTGGTAGTCCAACAGTATTACCTAAGGTAAACTTTGATAATCAATTTTCACCTTTTTATCAAAGCGCTTTTGATTTCATCTCGCTTGATCACTTCTACCTTGGAAAGGATAAACACGCATCACGCAAGCCAGCCACCCTATTGCATCAGCCAAAAAGTTGACAACCTCAGGTGGGTTTTATAGCAGTAAAAGCGGGTTGCCACACCTTAATCATTAATGTGGTAAACGTTTGGCTCTTCACGTGTATATCTTAGGCAGAAATACTAAAATTTGTTATTTTTAATCTGGATCCATCAAAATGTCATTGGCAAACTAATAAAAACCTCAAAATAATCACATTATTTAAGTATAAATTAGGCAAATGATAAATTATTATTTTTTTATTCTGAACTTGATATTTTCTGGCTATATGTTCTACTATTTAATAATATGGTATATATTTAAATTATAAAAAATATGACAGATAGATATAAAAAATGACCTAGGACTAAGAATGATAATCTTACTAAGAGTTGAAGTATTATTTGTTGATGGTTATCTAAACATTAATAATTGTACGTAATTAGCAGATTTACGCTAATTAAATAGCTTAATGCTAAGTTAGATCTTAGGATATTTGCGTCGTATAACTTGTTGCATTTAATTAATATCCTGATAAGGACGGGAAAAGTAACATAATATACTGTTTGCAAGCAATCAAAAGATAGGAGAAAGTGGCCAAAACAAGATAAGAACAAGTTGCCATAATTTTCATCAGATTATGTGTCTGTAGCGATTGATTGATTTCTGTATTTTTAATAATTATTTATGCTAAGTATCAAAGAAGTTAAATACTTCTCTGTGACAGAGTTTTATGTTCCTTAGCAACGCGACACCTATAGATTTTTATTCGATTGATAGTGTGAATTCAATAATTCTAAAAAGCTATAAATTTTTGTTCGATAGATTTTGCAAGCCATCATATTAATGGAATAATTATAAAATAAATATTATAGAACACTAATAACTTGCAAGGAGTGACATAAAATATGATGTTGAGAAAACCATGGTCGATCCGTGCGAGTATTATTAGGTATCGATATCTAATTCTATTTATATAATCCTTTTCATACTACTACTTTACATACTTGTACTTGTAATCTTTTCAGATTACAAGTACAAGTACAAAAAATACCCTGCATAAAGTTTAACTTAGTGAGGATAAATGGCAAAACTGGCAATCGTCACTACCCGCCAAACATACTAAGGCTAGAATAAAGATGATGGTATTTACCCATTTTAAAAATTTGCTAGATTTTGGAGAAACTGCGGTAATTTGGGCATAACAATCGTGCCCAAATTACGTAAAAAAAATGAATGAATATTTAATGTCTTCTTTTATTTGGTAATATGATTGGGATACCGATATGCCTATAATGCATAGGTTTTTATAACATAGTGTAGGTTTAGTGCACCTAAGTTTCAAAGTAAGAAATACCTACTTTGATTCCTCATCGCCATAGTATACATACCTATTATTAAATAGGCATAATATATAGTATAAGTTAAACTTAGCCAATATGTCTTATTATGAATACGTACAGTTGTGCACTATTACTTTTACGGCTACAAATCAAACTATATGTATCTAGAATAGGTTGAGCTCGCATTGACCACGCTTTCCGTACTTTCAGAGGTCAGCTTATACTGGAAAAGATACTAGAAGAAAAGATGCTAGATGTGGACCTGTGTGTGTAACACATTTCAAAAGTCTACCTTTAAGCATGGTTGTTGTTAGTTGCATGTTCCCCTAACTTACCAGCTTTTTAAATTATTTGGCATACTTATTTACGTATCGGCATCTCAGGTTACGTATTTAATTTTTTCATTTTATTTTACTTTATTGCGACATAAAACAGTTACCTACACATTTTACTTACATTATGACAAGATTAATCTAAAATAAATTTAACGTGTAAGCCACACCAATGTCCGCGAAATAATATTAGATAAATAGTAAAATACGTATTAAAAAACAGGAATCAAGTTTTTAGTGGCTCATTATTCAAAATTAAGGAAGCATTCGAATAACGTTTATTAATAGCAAAAATAAATTTGAAGTACCTACCGAACAAATAATAGTAATATTTTTGTGATGACGATATGGATGAGTCATCATCGCCAGTAAATGCGGACTGTCCGAATTATTCGTCGCAACATGGTCACCTTAAAAAAGTTGCGATTATTTTTTTCTACAAATGTGTCGATGCGAACAGCTGGTATTGTTTTTTTTTCTTGTAAAAGAAATAAAATGTATACACTTAGTATTGTTAGATCAACGATGTGATCAAAACACTAAATATAAGTAGGCATTTAATAAAGAAACAACATTTTAAACAATTAATTATTTTTTAATATATTGACCTTAAACTTATTGTTAATTTTATAAAAGCTTACTGAGTACTGTTTAAAAATAATTCATGATATCTGGCTGGTTTTCAAAGCCAATTAAGAAATAACCTTATGACCTTGTATTGTAGGTTTAGCACTCCTTTAACTCCAAAATAAAGACAGTAAAAAGTTAGGTTAAACACTACGAGTATAACTAGATGGTACCTACAGATATGACCTCACTGAATGTTTTCACTGAGAGTATATTCCACTGTTTATAACTCTTTGTATGACGTAGTAAGTACTTTTATGGTCCGAAAATGTTAATTTAATCCACTAACGTCATTTGTATCTTTATTATTTGTGATGTGTAATCAAACGGTCATTAAATTAAATCAATTATTTATTAGATGAAGATTCTCAAATTATGGTACCTTTAAACATTAGTTGTGTTGTAATCGGCCACGAATGCAGTTAGAGGTGTAAAAAGGCTTTTCGGAATAAGTTGGAAGCCCTGACTACTGGCCAATATACGACTTGTATAGGTACGAGGCCAACGCTTGGAACAATCCAATGACCTAGCTCATTATTGACACTATGTTCAGATAATTAATTTATTGATTCTGATGTATGGAGCGACTTTTTCTTTAGTTTAGAACGGTTTCTGCTTCTGGCGCCAGTGGTATTTTCAACAATAACGCAGTAAGATGGCTTGTGCATAGCCCTGTGCGTTCCAAACACAACACTTCTAACTACCTACTTGGATATACACGGCTGCATATTAAGTTATATACTTTCAGAATAAGCTGACTTCGCGTTGCATAAGCTTTCAAATCCGTATACTGACAGGTCATGTTATTCTGGAAATGATAAATACTGTCTGGTAGCTGGCTTGCTCGACCCTGGTGTGGCAGGTTTCAACTCTAACCAGAACTGGTTGGGCTAGAAACCTCTTCCCACCCGAAATTGTCGGGAAAGAATCGATCTGATAACCCTCTTAGAAGCTTGATAGCAACTTTCATAGGACTAGTTTGACGCAAATGACGATAATGTGGCTATAGTACGGGTTTCATCATTACTGCTGAGTTTTTATCTTGCAAAAACGAGGTCCCTTCCGGTCCGGTGTCGATTTTATGAGTTTTATTTGGTTGAGATAAGGTGTTTCTAGTAATAACGAAAAATTTCACTACGCACATTTTCGATCATGACTAATGTCAGCCATCATTAACCCATTCACTTGCCCACTGCTGGACGCAGCCAGCAAGTAACTATATGTATCTAGAATAGGCGACACCCTAGTCTGTCACGATGGCCGAGTGCAGGTTGGCAGACTTCACATAACGTCGACAATTTTTTTTTCTTTTTCTAATTTTGTTTCTTAGGCATAAACAAAATCATTAAACTCTCCACTGAATGGTTTTTCCACTGATGTTTTATTGATAATTGCCTGCTTTGAATTGAAATTTTAAAATTATATCTGGCAAAGTTATAAAACTTACCTCTAATTACTTTGTTATTGTTATGCTAAGATGAAGTTTTGTATACGAAACAAACAAACTTTGAATATTTCTACAACTTTATAACGTGAAGGTTAAAATGCACAGGTCTTTGTATTGTTACACCTCGGAAATTCCAGATAGAGATATAAGTAAGATTTTTTTAAATATTCCATATATTAAAGTTTGGTACAAACAGACGCCAAAAAATAAAAAAATAATCTTCGTACTTATTAAGTACGAAGCATATTTAACAAAAAATCTTATATCATGGTTACACTAAAGTAGCGAGAGATGGCATTAAAAATATCTTAAAATTGTATTTGAGATCTATATTTTTCTATGACATGACTTGCCTGTTGATCATACTGATCATCGATATCCCCTTCTAATATAGCCTATAATAAGGAAAAAATGCTTACTTTGACTTGTTATTCAATCATCATTATCTTATTTACTGTACTGTCCCACTGTGTGTTAGGGTATATAGTCCACCACGCTGGCCTATTGCGGTAGTTGGTGGACATGTTAGTAGACACTAATATTGTAGCAACTGTTCAAAAAGGTCGGAAGGTCGACCTTGACCCAGCAACGTGCCGTAACAGTGTTATAGTTCTCCCTCAGTCCATTTTTCTCGATCCAGTGCCACTCACATCATATCAATATCTCCGCATCTAGGTAAATATTTATATATAATCAACACGACTGCACTTATCTTCGTATTCGTAGGTGGTTTCATTATATGTAGATTTTTTTCCACGATATCGGTTTTCAACTGCTATTTGCTCGCTACGGGAAGCAACATCCATTAGTTCGTCTTATGTGCATCAATGGACACCTCAATGTCGTATCGAAGCCAGCTCTGTAAAGGGTAAATATATCGAAAATGAAAATGCAGGCAAAACGGGACATTCTTCTTAAAAAACTGACTTTTCTACGGAAAGTAAATTCTCTTTTAACTTTTTTATTATTTAAGTAAGCGTATTAACATTTTGTTAGGTTACTCGCGTATATGACAGAATAAAGTATTAAGATCTTTGTACAAAATTGTAGCCCGCCCGCGTTAATATCTTTGGTATCTAACTTATTTTGTTGCATGGGAAACTGTAGGTATTTGGATATTATTAAACTACTATATTTTTAAGTATAAAATATTTGTAATTACTTACATCTATTTGTTTCCAAAATAAATCCTGAATTTTCAATAAATAGTTACTCTAAAAAGCTGGTCATGTTCGGTCAAATTCGGACGTATGGTAGCCCTAGCTATCGGTCGCACCGGTTGTTACCCGGCAAGGAAATAAATGGCTCTTAAGCGCAGGATGCACCAGATCTGGGTGATTGGTAGACATTGTCAGCTCTTGGCAATTTGTGCGGGGCCAATGTCCGAGTGACAGCTGTTGTGGGAAGCTGTCTCTTGCATGAGTCAGGAAGGATGATATAAGTACTTTTATGGGTATAAAATATTCGTCTACGTTCGATTTTATGGTTAAAATAAGCTCATGTTCATTATTAGGCCATTTAAATATTAGTTACTAAAAAGGTTTAAATATACTTAAATATTTGGATTTTAATATTTGGAGTGCCCCTCGTGTCTCGCAAAGCATGTAAAGATGTCATTCCCAGTTTTCATAACAACACAAAATTTGATTATGACTGAAGAATAAAAAAGCCTGACAACTAGTTTTATCCTTTGGAGTACAAAGGTATTGCTATCCATGTATGTACATACTTCTTAATTTTAGAATAGATTGTGTGTTAATATATAATGATAGTGAAACAATTTCTATATTTAGGTATACATATTTAATTGTTTCTTAGAAATATTGGAAATTAAATGTTATTGCCATGTGAAATCACCTTGTTCCATAATAAATTACATTTCCTTATGCATTTCCTACAAAATTACCAAACGGTGTTCCGGCTTTATAAATGTACCCTGAAGGGCAGTGTTCAATAAATCGAACCATTTAACATCACAAGGTTTTCAATTACATCATCCAATAGTGTTGCTAATAAGGATCAAATTCTGGGAAGTAATGATACATGAAATTAAAGAAAAATTTGAAATTGAATAAAATTGAATAAATTTTTACGTAGGAGAGCCATGCTTCGACACGAATGGGCCGGCTCGACCGGAGTAATACCACGGCCTCACAGAAAACCGCTGTTAAACAACGCTTACGTTGTGTTTCGCCGAGCGAGTGAGGTTACCGGAGGCCCAATCCCCTTTTAAAAGGTCGGCAACGCACTCGTGACTCCTCTGGTGTTGCGGGAGTCTATGAGCGGCGGTAATCGCTTACCATCAGGCGATCCGTCTGTTCGTTTGCCCTCCTATCCCAAAAAAAAAAAACTAATTGATTCGATTATATTCCTTATAATTACGGATTCGGCTATGAAACACACGTCCCATTGAAATTCACCCTATATAAGTAGCTTATTCCGTCAACACTATGCAATAATTTATTTTCCCATCATTATATCGTCTGTGTCTTCTATATTACAACATTATGACAGTCCCAAGGATTGCGCAACTAGTTTTGCCTAATGGCAGCTTCGTGCAATCAACGTAAATACTAGTCTAAATTACTTCAAAGGAATGTAAGACCTCCCCACACGCAAGGCTGTCACTCCATCCGTCATACAATTTACTACGGGTTCGTGGAATGGAGAGGTAGGATTTATAACACTGCTACAGCAATTAGGTACTTACTTATAAGTTTTATATTTCAGAAATCTATTTTATATTTCATTTCTATAATATTACTTACAGTAGTCTCTTTGTAGACGACTTTCTTGACAGATTAGTACCGAATACTAGTACCTTAAGATACTTAGTGCTGTTGTAAATCGACTCGTGCGCAGGTACGACCACTACAAAAATCTACAAACAAATTAAAATTCTGTATCTTGAGTGGAACTGGTAATTTTTCTCAGAGTAAATGTTAGCTAAGTATTTGATCTATTTTTAGACTGAGAATGCAGTCTTGTCTGATCGCCAAGTTGACAAACAGTTATTACTTAGTTGCGGTACGTGATCGTAGTAAGGATAAAGTTAGAATAGAACAAAACAGTTGCTTTAGAAAGATCGACCAAAAATTTTAAATTCTGAATATGCTGTAATATTTCAGAGACCATCCGACCGAGGGTTGTGTAGAATAACACAGCTTAAATTCAAACCAATATTGAATTAAGTAATGCAATATGCCCAATAATTTTAATTTGAGACTCTTTAGACAAATTCTTAGGTATTATTATATTAACTGAAAAAAAGGAAATATGTAAGTATTTAATAATTTAATCCATTGCATAGAATCCTTTGTGTAACAATTTTTATCGATTTAAACCACTGGGCGACATTCGTGCCAATGTATAGATGCTTATTATGAACTATCTACTGGACTTACCAGATATCTGAGTCCATTACTCACGTGTGGGCTTCATGCATTAAGTGCTTCCGAAGGCTCAAGTGTGCTTGTCCGAGGACTGCATGAGGAAGTGCTGCTTATGATTAATGTTCAACGTGACAAGCGATACATATCTCCGAGAGCTATTAAGGGTCCGGCGGAGCTTAAATTGCTCACAAAAACGTAATACCGAAATAAATCGTTATCCAGACAATATTCTATCAAATGATGTTATTATTCGGATTTGGATACAGTTAATCTAGGTCTCTACGATACTACTCCGTCTACGAATACTTCGCTGGAAATAAAAGCCCGGAAAATCCTTCCAAACTTGGTAAAGTTATCAAAAATTGCATTTGCTTGCATTTATTTCCAGTGAAATATTTTGAGCGAAATGGTAGAGTAGGAACCTAGATTAACGGTATCGGAATCCGAATAATAACAGAATTTGATTAAATTATGTTAGAATTAAGATTTATTTCGGAATTACGTTTGTAAGAGAAATTCGGTCCGCCGGACTCTTAAGAGCAGGGGTCATATTATAGCGTTTTAACGCCATCATTTTTAGGTTGTAAGAAAGAGATGAGGCTATTTAATATGTAGAGCGGCATCTCTTTCTCACAACCTAAAAATGATGGCGTTAACACGTTATAATACGGCCCCAGAATGTAAAATTAAATTGTTATTGGTCGACAATTTGCTTGTAATGGTAGTTAGCTGCGCAACTACCGACCGCGATGTCTTGACATAGATACTTACCACTCACGGTGAGAGGTAAGATTGAAATTGGTCTCTAAATAATCTGAACCAAAATTTAGCCCTTGCTCCCCTCCAGCAACGCCCTAAGCCCGGAACTGCATTCCTATAAATATATCTACTTATTATAATCCTGCCGTATGTATCACGAAACACATTTGCCTCCAGGGCACCGGAGAATACAGTGCGCTATTAGGGAAGGTGTGCGAATTTCACAGCTGTGTTTCACAGAATTGCACCCTTTCGATAAATCCTAGGAATTGCTCATGGCTAGGTAACCCTCCTGACGGGCTTGTATACAAGGGTTGAAGGCAGGGTTCGATTGTAGCTTGAGCCGTATGAAAGCGAGGGTGGAACAATTCTTTTTTGAATATCCCGGCCAAGGGACAACAATAATAAAAATTACTTCAAGTGTAGCTGAATATTTGCACGGAGAGTAGTTGATTTATTTAAAAAAATACTAATGAAAAAAATATAATTCTCATAAAAGGTTCTAAGATATGTGTTTAAAGTTTTAAGTGGGGACTTACTTGTTTTTATTAAGTGGGGATGCTGTGTTGTATTCCCGTAAAGCTTGTGATAATTGTAGAATTTTCATGGCGCAGTAAATTGTGACGTCACAATTCACTATATATAGTACGCTCTTTGTCTAACATAAAATTAAAATGCTTGTAACTTCCTTATTTTTTATCCGAATTAAATTTTGTTTTTGTTGACTGGCTTTATTTATGGTAAACATACATATTCATAAAACATAATCATTCTGCTATTCTATTGAAGATATTATTAAAGGATTATTGTGTGCGTTCTCATATCTTCTATCTTTATATATAAAAGAAGAACCTGACTGACCGACTTGACTGACGTAATAACGAACAGCCGAAACTACAGGAGCTAAGTCCCTGAATGCATGCTGGTTCCTTTTGCACTGTAGACGAGCACTAAGAAAGGATTTGAAATTCAACCCCTAAGGTTGTGAAAAGGGGGGTGAAAGTTTGTATGAAAGTCCGCACACACCACCATGCACTTGACATACACACACCTATATATAATAAACGATGACATCGCCAAGATATGTTACAGCTGTCACTCGCTGTTGACATTTTGGCAATTGTTTTCTTCCTTTTAAATAAGACTTAACACGTTTTATGATATGAAACCTCCATAGTTTAGGTAGGTACAGTTATCATTATTATAATTCAGCTGTTGTGGTCCCACTGCAGGGCAAAGCCCTCGCTACTCTCTTTCCACTCCTCACGACTCAAGGCTATTTAGGGCCAATCCTTCCTGAAGAAGTCAAGCTCATCCCGCCATCTCCGTCTAGGTCTGCCGCGTTATCGTATACCGTTATGTGGGACCCACTGGGTAGTTTGTTTAGCTCACAACTTGTTTGATATGCGGCAGACGTGACCAGCCCAGTTCCATTTTAAGCTGGCAGCTTTTTGGCCTATGTCGGCGATCTGGGTCTTTCTCTGGATCTTTTAGGTACAGTGGGTATAGTATATTTTAGAAACGAAAATTACCTAAGTACACAGGCGAAGCTACGCACGGGAACTCTAGTTCGGTATATAAAAACGGAAATAGCTATACTACAGTTCGATATTAAAAGATCTTCATCAAAAGATTTTAAATAATCGTCAAGGTTTATGCGGACCATTCGCATAATTTCATAAGAGCATATGTGACGCATCGCAATTAACCTTGCTTTTTCTATAAATGTTCAAGGTCATGTCTGAAGGTTTTATGTGTAGGTCTTGATAGATTTAACCTTGAATTGTACATTACGCCTATATTCTTTGAAGGCACAGGTGTACTAGGTACGCTACATTATGTTTAGGTCCCATGTAAGTGGGCAAACTTATTGCCATTTACCGGGTACAAATGCAAACTCCAAGCTACTACTGAGAATTACCCAATAACACTTTGCTCGACCTAAGAATCGGACCCAGGACGTCTATTGTAGCTGTCGCGCTTACCATGACTACACCAATGAGGATGTCAATTAACATTTTTGATTTGTTTACCGTTTTAGCTATATAGCTGTGTGCTGTATGTATAGCTTTTGTTATATTAAATCTATGACAGAATGCTAGATGCACCGGCTTTCAATACTCCGTCGAAAACCTGAATTTCTAGCTCCATACAAGACGGACAATTTAGATATAGAGCATAGATATGAGACCATTATAGATTGGGAAATGGGAAAATATAAATGGGAATGGCAGTATCAGTAGATAATATGTAATGTAAGTAAGTATGGGGAAATCTAGAACAGACTTATCTATAACAGCTTACTATTTATAATCCCGCTATTTTGGAGAGGCGACCATATTGATTTTAGTGTGATGTCTATGGTTTTCTACTTTTTATTTGATACCCATAATAATAGGACAAAAATACATCACATACCATCTTATGGTGGCTGCGGCCATTTTGTAATTATTACAATATTGAGTATTGCATCTTATATTGTCACCAGAACTGAAGGTTTATGCAAAATTTTAGCTCAATCGGATGTCAGGACGTGGTTCTAATTCAGCTTGCAAGATTTGACTTAAAGATATTAAAATACATAAATTGTAATTAAATAACAAGTTTTAAAAAATATATTGACAATATCTGCTCAGTACCTACGATTTAGAAACGAATCTACGAGGTTTAAGGGGACGCTTGGCCAATTCTCAAGAATAGGCAGCTGTTGCAATAATCTATGCACACAGTACAGAAAATGCAATCCTATTGATGTTGCCCCGCCGAGCGCGACATTGCAAAATGCACTTTATGGGACAATAATCTTTTGTTGCTAACATTGTCAAAGCTATTGCACCCGGGGTCTTATAATAAAGCACTTCAGATTCTCATGCATCATCCAGCAATTTTTTTTCTGTAAAATTATTTAACAGAGGGGCAATTTAAACCGACCGAATAACGATCGCGGTGATTTATTGCGGAGTTCGAAATGGATCTATGTAACACACTGCTTAATTACCAACAGGTGGCAATCAAGAGGTTGTCCTGATGTGTATACTAATTGAAGGAATTTAAATGAAACCTCAAGTGTATACTGTTCTAAGCTGGTTTATTTTGCTAAATAATTTCGTGACCCTACCAAATCTCGGTAACGAAACCATAGCGCGATCTATTTCGATCTTAACGCCATCTATCGAGCTAAATGGCAACTTTGGACTTCGTTATGATTTTATTAGAACTTCGATCGAACATACCGCCCACCAAGGACATAAGTGACGGAATGTCCTTCATAAATTGACGTTAAAAATACAATTTTGCACTTAATACAGTCTTACAAATTTCTGACATAAACAAGTTTATAAATTCTTAAACACGATCTAAAACATAATCTATATATTTTTTTTAAAGCTGTACTTAATAAAACAACGTTGACCTGAACGGCTTGTAAATTTTAACAATGTATAATAATAACTAATAAAATAACAAGGTATAAAATATGTAGATAAAAATAAAATTAAAAACAAACATTTCATTCCTTAGCTATAGGTAAAACACATAATTTATTTGTTGGTCTCTTAATGGTACTTGATTTTGTGCGCAGTGTGACCACACGGGTGACATTATCCTTCCCCGGATGTTTTTCCAGAACACGACCCAGTAACCAACGACTTGGTGGCAAGTCATCCTCTTTTATTAGAACTATATCCCCAACGCTGGGCTCTGGGATCTTTGACGACCATTTGTACCTGTTCATAAGGTGAACTAAATATTCATGAGACCATCGTCTCCAAAACGATTGAAGCATTCTCTGAACAAATTGCCAACGCGTCAAAGAATTTACGTTTGTACTTTCTAAATTATAATCTGGCACACTGACAATTGGTTCGCCAATTAAAAAGTGTCCCGGAGTTAAAGGTATAGGTTCCCCAGGATCATTTAAATCTATGACACTCATCGGACGTGAGTTCAGACATGCCTCTACCTGAGTGAGGAGTGTACTGAGTTCCTCATACGTGAGCGTGGACTCTCCGATAACCCTTTTGAGGTGAAATTTTGTGGACTTCACGCCCGCTTCCCATAGGCCACCAAAATTGGGGGCATGGGGGGGAATGAAGTGCCATTCCGTTCCACTTCCTTCTAGATGTTCAGCAATAGATGCCTGGGAAGTGGCTAACTGTTGCAGTTCCCTAGAGGCACCGACAAAGGTAGTACCATTGTCACTCCAAAGCTTTGCACAATGACCTCGGCGTGACACGAATCTCCTGAATGCTGCTAAAAATGCTTGTGTGCTCATGTCGCTGACCACTTCAAGATGTATGGCGCGGGTGGACATGCATACAAATAAGCATATATATCCCTTGTAAGAATGATGCCCACGACCTTTTGTGGTTCTTACACTTATGGGACCAGCATAGTCCACACCACTATGCAAGAAGGGTCTGGCAGGAGAGCATCGAACAGACGGGAGTGTACCCATCATCTGACCTTGGACCTTGGGCGCCTGTCTTACACAAATTACGCATCGTCGAACACACTGCTTAACCATGTTCCTCACCCTAATGATCCAATAACATGACCTCAAGTAATTTATCATCAGTTGAGGACCACCGTGCATGGTTTTATGATGAGCGTCTAACACAAGAAGCTGTGTGAAATGAGCATCATTTGGTAGCACAATTGGATGCTTCGTCTGTTCGTCCAATAGTGCTTTTTCGAGCCTACCATATACTCTCATTATACCTTTATTATCGAGATAAGGATTTAATGATTTTAGCTTACTATTTTTTAATTGAATTTGATCTCTATTTTGTAACTGTTTATATTCTATATTAAATGCGTTTCTTTGGGTTATCCTTATACAACACTCTAGTGCCTGATCTATTTCGTTCTTACGTAAATACCCGTTATTTTTATTTATAAATCGACGACAATATGCGATTACCCGTAGCAATCTTTGCAGAGACGAAAACCTGTCAAATATTTCATCATTATCTGACATAGTTGTTACGTGGGCTTTAATGCATTGCTCTAAACTTACATCTAAATCTTTAGGCTTTTTATAAATAATAAGTTGGTCTTTAAGAAATTGTGGTCCATGAAACCATATAGCGTGTTCATGTAACAACCCGGGCAGTACCCCTCTCGACGCACAGTCGGCTGGGTTCTCCTTGGTTGACACATGAAACCACTGAGAAGGTGTAATGGACGTTAAAATCTCGGACGTCCGATTAGCCACGAACGTCTTCCACTTGCTTGGGTGGCAGTTTAACCAAGCAAGAACTATAGTGGAATCCGTCCATGCGGTAATCCTATCCCGTGGTATATTTAATACCTCTGCTGTTTCTATCAGCAACTTGGATACCAGTACTGCGCCACACAATTCCAAACGTGGGATACTAATCTGCTTAATGGGTGCCACTCGGGTTTTGGCGATCAATAAAGATACAGTGACCTTCCTTTCGGCATCAATTATACGTAAGTATACTACGGCTGAGTATGCTGCCTTGGAGGCGTCACAAAACCCATGGAGTTCCAGATCGTCATTTGGTCTCATGCCGAGCCAACGAGGTATCTGGATCTTGGTAAGTTGTGATAACTCCTCGCGGTAAGTACTCCATTCTGTCAATAATACCGTAGGTAGTGGGTCGTCCCATCCCACACCTGCGAGCCACAATTTTTGTATGAAGATTTTCGCTAGGACTACACTGGGAGCCAGCCATCCTAGTGGGTCGAATAATCGTGCAATATCGGATATTACAGCTCTTTTTGTTACAGGTGCAGCGGTCAACGTCGGCAGATTCACCGAGTATTGGAAACTATCAGCACTACGGTTCCAGGTAAGCCCTAGTATTTTCATAGTATTATCTAGTTTTATATCTATGTCTTTTCCTTTCTTGTCCTCCTTATCCTCTTTGTACTCCTTCTCCTCCTTATACTCCTTGTCCTCCTTATCTTTTGTTCTGTAATTATTGTCCTCTAGATTCCTTTCTTTGATCTCATCTGTTAATGATTTACATTGCCCTTTATCTGTAAATTTTATTGAACTTATTTCATTTAATAGTGTTTGGTGATTACTATTCCACTTCTGTAGGGAAAAACCTCCCTTACTTAATAACTCTGTAATTTGTTTATATATTTCTAACCCTTCTTCGACTGAGTTGCATCCAGTCATTAAATCGTCCATATAGAAACTGGTCAAAACTCTATCGGCTGCCATCGGATATTTTTCGCCTTCATCATAGACGACTTGATGAAGAGTTCTGACAGCTTGATAGGGTGCCGAAGCTGTTCCAAATGTAACAGTTAGCAACTCGTAGTCATTTATGTCCTTTTCTGGATCATCTCGCCAGAGTATTCGTTGGAACATGGTGTCTTTGTCCGCTATTCTTATCTGACGGTACATTTTTATAATGTCCGCCACTAATCCAATAGGATAGACTCTCCACCTAAGCACTGTGTGCCTTAAATCCGCCTGCAATGTAGGACCGATCAAAAGTGTATCATTTAGAGATACACCATTGCTATTTTTTTCTGAAGCGTTAAAAACAACCCGAACCTTTGTGGTTATTTTGTCGTTTCTTATAACCGCATGGTGTGGCATATAAACGGCTTCTTGCTTTTTACTATCATTTTTATTTACTGGCCTCATATGTCCTAACTGAAGATATTCATTGATGACTTGTGCGTATTGTTCCTTTAAATCCTTGTTCTTTGTTAACCTTCTTTCCAAAGCCTTAAATTTAGTTTCAGCTATTGCTCTTGAATTTCCAGATTTACACGGAGGATCTTCATCGCGGAACGGTAACCTAACAATATACCTTCCATCCTTATCTCTCCTAGTAGACTCACGATACAATTCTTCACATCTAGTTTCTTCCGGTGTAAGTATTTTAATAGACTCAATATTTTCTTCTATCTCCCAGAACCTCTTTAGAATGTCGTCTTCTGAGAATTGTACGTGCATGACGCTTATGTTATCTAATTTATGATCTTTAGTTACAGGTCTAACTGCGCCAGATAGAATCCAGCCCAACGCAGTATTTTGTGCTATCAGCGTACCAGAAGGACTTTTTAATATTCCGCCTTTTATTATACAGCTGTATGCGTCTGCACCTAACAAAATATCAATTTTGTTAGGTTCACTAAAACTTGGATCTGCGAGATGTAATTTGTCAATACCTAACCAATCAAAGGTGCTGTTATTAACACTTCTCTCAGGTAAGTACGACGTGATTTTACTTAAAACATAGGCACTTACGTTCAACTTATAATTTGGATCTATTCTGGACTGCAGGGTTAAATGAACCATGTACTTAGCGATACTTGTACGACGACCTAATCCTGATATCGTTCCATGAATAGGAATTTTATTTAGCCTTAAAAACTGAACTGTCCCCTCAGTGATAAAACAAGCTTGAGAGCCTTGGTCGAGTAAAGCTCTAGCTAGTTGAAACTCACCCGTCTTAGACTCGATTTTTACTAGCGCAGTTGCTAGTAAAACCTGCCCAGGTACGGTAACTTGATTAATTGATAAGCAAGAGACTACCGAATCCGCGCTAGTCGGAGGAATAGAGTTATCGGTAGCCACTGTGGGGGACGTCTCCTGAGATTTATTGACTGATGGGTCACCTAAATGCAGCAAAGAATGGTGGCGTTTGTGGCAAACCTTACAACTAGTTTGCTTTTTGCAATTAGTGACGGTATGGTTACTTCCTAAGCAATTATAACAGATTTGATGTTTTGCGACAAACTCACGTCTTGTTTCAACCGGTTGCTTCGAAAAAGTTTTGCAAAAACATAGTTTATGTGTCTCCGAGCAGTATTCACAACGCATGCCACCATTACTGACTGCAACCATAGCCTTTGGAGCATGAGAACTGTTTCCCTGATAATTCTTTTTTGGTTCTATGCACTCTAATGCGCGAAACTGACTTTCAAGAAAACTAGCAAATTGTTTGAAAGTTGGCAGTTCGTCGGAGTTAGGACTACTCACGCTTAATTCCCACTGTTTGCGGGTTTCCGAATCGAGCTTAAAGGAAACGACATGAATAATAATGACATCCCAGGTGGTCACATCTATATTTAAATTTTTAAGTGCACTGAGACAACTTTTCGTTGTATCAAGTAGTTCCTTCAAAGAATTAGCCGATTCGCATTGCATACGCTTTTGGCCAAAAAATCGTTTTAAAATACAATTTACTAAGTATTTCCTATTACTATAACGCCTTTCTATTTGAAGCCAACAATCCATATAATTTGCGTCTGTTACAGGAGTGTGCCTCACCAATTGTTCGGCTTCTCCACTAAGGTGGCTTTTTAAATAATGCATTTTTTGTACATTATCTAAACTGTTGTTATTATGAACAAGAGAAACGAATAAATCTCGAAATGTTGTCCACTCCGAATATTTACCCGAGAAAGTAGGGATTGAGATCTTAGGTAACTTTGCAAGAGTATTTGATTTGGATGCACTATTACTGGACGAGCCCGTATCGGTAACAGGCTTCTCTATAGGTCTAAATTTACTAAGTGTAGATTTTAGCAAACATTTATAAGTGATGTATATATCTTCTGTACTATCATAAAGATCATTTAATTTCGGAACATCCTTTGATGTATAAAGTTCATGAATTTTGGTGTTATTTTCTTTAAACAGAGCCCAATCTTTTTCCAAAAGTTCCTGTCTGGCTTCAATATAATCCACAGTTAACCTCTCCTTTGGACTCTTTTTAAAGTTAGATAAGCCTCTTTGGATCACACCTTGAAGGTCCTTTAAAACATTGATTAAACCTTCCATTGTATAGTCACAAATATTCACAAATGATAAAAATATACACAATTAAAAGCAAAACATCAACCGTGTAAAAGATGATTTTTAAAATTTCATGAACAAAATAAAACGTTAATTAATTATCTTAACATGTAAATAAATCATTAAAATAAGTTAAAAGTTTTATAAAGACACTAGAAAATATGTTGCTAAAATATGCAACAAAAATTTTCTAAGTGTTGATCTAATGACAAAAATTTTACAAGTGTTTTAAAATAACTTTTTACTCGAGCGGAAATCGGGCATGGATTCCCCGTTCCCTCGTTTTTTGTACAACTATTCTAAGTCTAAAACTAACATGCACATACTATAGAGAAATTTACACTAAAAATTTCTAAGTCCAAACTGTATCAAAATTTTACTAAGTCCAAGATTCTTCAAATTTTTCTAAGTTATAGTTCTGGTTATAATAAAGTTCAAAATTGCTGAGAAGCTAATTTGACTTGCACTTTGATGAATAAATATAAATTAATGTACTCACAGTTGCACTTTATGAACTCACACACATGATTTGCAACATCCAAGTAGCGCCCTCTGGTGACGACACGGTGAACTGCATGTGACGTTTCCACTTACGTCACGTCCGTAATGTCGGCGCCTGCGCCGGCTGGTACTGCTTTGGTGTAGAAGCGCCCTCTACGGCTGCTCCTTGAACTGATCCGCTCGTTGCTGGCAACACCAGTGTACACGCTACGGCCGTAGCTGACTGATGCCTGCCGCTGCTGGTGCGGAGGACCGTGTACTCTTCTGCAGCGAACCACTGCGAGTAACACGGGTAGCGGGGCCAACGGAGGCACACCGCTTGTAGCAAAAAACCTGTCCAACGATCCGGCTCGAAGGACCAATGCTTAATTACCAACAGGTGGCAATCAAGAGGTTGTCCTGATGTGTATACTAATTGAAGGAATTTAAATGAAACCTCAAGTGTATACTGTTCTAAGCTGGTTTATTTTGCTAAATAATTTCGTGACCCTACCAAATCTCGGTAACGAAACCATAGCGCGATCTATTTCGATCTTAACGCCATCTATCGAGCTAAATGGCAACTTTGGACTTCGTTATGATTTTATTAGAACTTCGATCGAACACACACCTATTTAGTAAAAACCTAGAAAGATGACTAGTTGTAATTAGAGACTGTAGGTATGTACAGGAAAGTTCAGGAAAGAGTAGGCTTGCGCTTGCGCCGATAGGTACATAACCGGCAGTGGAGATTAGGTAATGAACTAATGACTAATAAGATAATTAATTATAAATGTTTGCCCCACTTGATAATATATATTATATTTATATTTATAATTGCATTTATCTACCTTTTTACTCGAAATTTGTACTCACATTGGATATTGAATACGAAAATTGTACATTGCATAGGCATACTGAACCTAAAAATTATACATTGTTTATTGAACCCAAAAATTATACATTGCATTTTGAACACGAAAAATTGCATATTGAACCTATTCCCCTCTCCACATCAATATAAATTAATCAAACAAGATGGAACCTATATCGTGTGACTCTTGTCTCATATTATGGTGATCTCGTTTCTGTTAGACTCCTATCCATGTTTAACAATAGACATTTTACGAGCTGATATGACGTTAATCGTGCGCCGGCACGCCATACAAGGATCATAAAGGTGTAATCAAATTCAGAGAACATCCTCGCCGACTAGACGGCTGACTCATGTAAGGTTAACGCACAGCGGGCGGCACCAACTCTGTATGAAAGCAAAAGTGATATGGAAATATTGTAGTTTTTTTCCTCATTCAATAGATGCAGAATTATTCCCTGCCCCCTCTCCAGGTAGCAGATGATCTGCTACCATGAGGATATTTCTATAAAAAAAGATAACTGTGTTCCATTATGACTGATCCAGATAGTTTTTAACCCCCGACGAAAAAGAGGGGTGTTATAAGTTTGTAGTGTGCAACGTAGAGCCTGATCGGGTGAACCGATTTTGATAAATTTTTGTTGAAAAGGCCTCTTTTTAACTAAATGTCATTGTTGAAAGGTATGTTTTTTTTTATGGCAAGAAAGGTATGTTAGTAGAGAGTATTCTTAGCTTATGTTTCAAAAAAATCTGCTCAGCTGTTTGAAGATTATCACCTCTTTTTGTAAACAACTTCCACAGGTCTGATCGATTCGAAATTTGAAATTCTGTTACTTTTAGTTATTTTAGTGAAGGAAAATTTCAATCTCGGGCAGGATTCGAACCTGCGTCTTCTGGTTAGATACACCAGACGCTCTGACCTCTAAGCCACCGTGATTCTATTGAAAAGCAAGTTACTTTGCCTCTCAATAGATGTCGACGTAAATTCAGAATGTGAAGGCAAATTTCGATCTAGCGCGTGGGACTCGTGGTGGCTTAGAGGTCAGAGCATCTGGTGTATCTAAACCAGAAGACGCAGGTTCCAATCCTTTCTGCGATTTAATTTTTCCTTCTCTAAAATATCTTTACAATCTTAACATGGAAAATGCAAAAAAAAATACCAAAATGATAGTCTGTTACTTGTCAATGATATTACAAAATCCTGCAGCATACCCAACCCTTCAGAAGAACTCCTCAACGGCGTACAGCATCTACTTACGTTGTGTTTGGGCACAAACGATGCGTTTTGACGAGCACATATGAACGGTCCCCCGACACAGCGATACTTGGATTAAAATATTCTACCTAATCGTAAAGGGTCGATATAGATATTATTTCCTTTTCAAGGATTTTTACTCTTTTATGATAAAGAAAATATCGATTCAGGCTATACTAGATATATTAACCTTTATGTAACCAACTAGTTCTTCGCCCGCGGTTTCACCTGCGTTGCCCCGTTCCTAAGGGTTGTAGCGTGATATTTTATAGCTTGAAACCTTTCTCATGAATCACTCATTTTCCCAACATTTCCCTTCACTGCCCTGCTCCTATTGATCGTAGCGTGATGAAAAGTATACTATAACCTGCCCAGGAGTATGAAGAACAATTGTACCAAGTTTCGTTGAAATCCGTCGAATGGTTTTTGTTTCTATAACGAACATACAGACAGACAGACAGACAGACAAAAATTTTACTGATTGCATTTTTGGCGTCAGTATCGATCACTAATCACCTGCTGATAGTTATTTTGGAAATATATTTCATGTACAGAATTGACCTCTCTACAGATTTATTATAAGTATAGATAGAAGAAGATTACAGACACAATTCAAAATCGATTGTTCTAATGCAACCGATCTCTACGCTTTTTTTTAATGATGTTGCCGTTTTTTTGCGCGTTGTGTGCCTAAACAGATGATTTTCCATGTTACTGTAGGCACAGAATAAAATATTATTTCGGAGAATTTGAACACGATTAAATTATAGTCTGTGAATCCAATTAACAATGACCTCTTTCGTAACTACAAGGAAATTTGATTCGTCAGATGTTCTGCGGTTACACTAAATTGTTAGTTGTTTTGTTTATGGTAATTATTTACCTATATACAAAATATTACCAAGAAAAAGTCTTGTACTGACTTGAGGCGGGTTAAGGTTCGAAAAACCCAATAATAATTTGCTCAATCTGGGAATCGAATCCAGGACCTCTAGCGTAACAGTTGCGCTTGGTACCACTAGACTAAACAAGGTTTTGGAAATTGTTTGTTTACAGAACGGTCTTCTATCATCTCTGCCGTATCTGGGCAAGTACTTGTGCGCGTTGGCATCATCAGTCCTCGCCGACTGGCTGAGGCGCAGCGGCAAGCTGTCCACCACCGCCGCCAGGAAACTCTTCACCGGCTTCGCTGTAGGTCTGCCCGGTAAGACACCTCACCATCATCAGAAACCAGAGTGCTAATATTTATTTATTTTATTTAGAAGTAACAACTTTTGTCACAACTTTGTGGGCAAAACTTGTAACCAACTGGACGCCTTATAGTGGACAGCGTCGTCGAGGTCGGCCGCTACGCAGATGGCGCGACGAACTCGATATGTCTGCGGGGCAAGCTTGGCCGGATATCGCACAAAATAGAGAAGATTGGAAGGAGAAAGGGGACGCCTTGACCCAGAAGCACAAATTAGGCTATTAAAAAAATTGAATTGGTAGAACTTAACCTTAACCTTGCAACCTTAACCAGTTGATCGGCTTAGTTATTACTTAGCTACGAGCCCTTCTTTTTTTATTCCTGATAGGCTTACGCTTGACCGCCATTTCGCCTCATGGTAAGCGACACTGCGATCTACGATGTAGCGCGCTTGCTAAGAAGAAACCGATTCACTCGTGATTTAAATACACTCGTATTATGTCTATCAGGGAAGATCCACGCGGGAAGCGCATCACACATTTCAGCGGTACGCATAATAAATTATACTGTTAATGTTACCCCTATGACAGTTATATTGTTTTATTCGTTTCATCATCAGCCTCTATTCGTCCACTACTGGACATAGCCTTCTCCTAGTGAACGCCACGGAGTCCGATCTTCGGCTTTCCTCATCCAGTCACTGCCAGCTGCCTTCCACAAGTCGGAACTCCACCTGAACGGCGGGCGCCCTACACTACGATTGTCTAGACGCGTTCTCCAGTTCTCGAGAACTCGTTTCCTCTAGCATTTATCGGTTCTCCGACAGATGTGACCGGCCCATTGCCACTTCAGCTTGCTAATCCTTTGAGCTATGTCGGTAACTGTAGTTCTCTGACGGATAAATTCATTTCGGATTTTATCCTTCAGAGAGACTCTGGGTTCTCCCCATAGCTCGCTGTGTGACTTTAAACTTGTGGACCAGTCTCACTGTGAGTGTCCACGTTTTGAGCGCCATAGGTCATGACTGGTAGGACGCACGCATTGGAGACTTTCGTCTTAAGGCACTGTGGTATGGGTACACGTTTGTAACAGCATTTCTTTTGTTCCCAGGTCTGTTGATGATAGCTCAGGCGTATCTCGGCGGTGACCGCGTGTGGTCCATAGCGATTTTCACGTCGGCGCTCACGATCAATGGTGCCGTGACCGCGGGGTACCTGGGCAATGGACTGGATATTGCGCCCAATTTCAGTGGTCAGTACAATCAAACATCACGCCTGCATTCCCTGAAGGGACAGATGTGTACTAATGTATACCCACAGTTCGCCCATGTAATGGGGGCTAACTAACAAAGATTCAAACTCTGAGCTAGTGATGAGAAAAAACTTAATAAGTAACACTTTGTTCGACTTGACAATCGATTCCAGGACTTCTAAAATAGCAGTCGCGCTTAGGGCTACTAGACTAATGAGACAGTCCAACCAATGAATACCAATAAGTAGAAACTTCTCCATTTCGAAGTCGGCTAATAAAAAATATTTGTGGCTTTTCATGCCAACCTAAGGTTTATATTATTACCTACTTACTTGATGTTCCAGGCACAATCTTCGGTATGGCAAACACATTGTCGTCTTTCGGCGGCTGGCTTTCCACCTACATGGTCGGAGAACTTATTAAGGAATCTGTAAGTTTATTTTACTGTAATGATTATTATTTATATTATGTGGTTGAGAGACAAAATAAACAGCTATTTCAAAAAAGCCTAGTAATGTGAATCCAAGGCTAATAATAATTAATTTATCCCTCACTTTAACGATGAAGGAAAACGTGAAGAAACCAGCATGCCTAAGAGATTTTCTCGATGGTGCGTGATGTCTGCCAATCCGCATTACACCAACGTGGTGAACTATAGTACTAACCTCCCATTCTGAGGGGAGACTGTTGCCCAGCAGTGGGTGATGATAATGGTTTCGCACCTTGATTAGAATGAACATAAATGTATGGGACTGCAAATTTTTTCGCGATTTCATTCAATTCAGGATTGTTCCCATAATATAAATTGGTCATAATGTCGTAATTGTCCCTTAAACTGTATAAGGTTCCTACTATATAAAAAAATACAATACCATGGACGAACACAGAACCTTCTCTTTTTGAAGTCGGTTAAAATAAGCTTTTTGAGGCTGTTTTTATTCTGTGTTTTTATAGAATTATACTATATTTGCTTAAGTATGTAACATTTTCATTCACAGAACACCCCTGAACAATGGAAGATAGTGTTCTTCATCCTAGCAGGCACCTACATCACGGGCGCGCTCTGCTTCGTGACCTTCGGCTCCGGGGACCTGCAGCCGTGGAGCTCCTCCAAGCCTGCCGCCGTCGAAGAGAAGCAGCATGAGGAACAGCCCCTCAACGAAGAGAAGGCGTGAGAAGTTACGGAAGGTAGAGTCAGACATGATGGAACTGTGACTTTGTGAATACATGTTGAATTTTTTTGTGGTTTTGACCGGTCTCGCGCGTAAAAGACATACAATTTTTTATAGTTATCCATTAAATCTTAAAATATAAACAGAATACAATACAAAGCGGTTCTTGACTGCTATTTAATTAATCAGTAATATATGTAAAGAAACATCTTCTACTGTCATCGAGATCACAAAATTAATATTCAACTTTGTTTGGGATAACTTGTTCCCCCTGATCACAATAAATAATAATCTATGAAAAACCCAGGTTTAAAAAGACATCTCTTTTTATGTCTACACTTGGCTTAAAAACCTTTGTTATTAAATAACAATTGAGAGCTTGATAGAAACTTTTACACTATATTTCTATAAGTAACCAAAATATACACTTTTTTACAACCACATGTCTGACTGACGTATGTATATTGTTATATTACACATTGTTAAAATTTTCACGTACTATCACAAACGTAAGTGTTACGTCGACATTTTGATTCTAGTTATATGTATATACAGAATCAATATTAGTTACATTCTATACAAATTGTTATTTGCTAGGATATTAGCAGTTACAACACTATATCCATTATTTATAACAAAACATATAGATAATCGATGTGGAATCGTTTATTACTAATTTTAACCCTTTTAGATTGGGTAAAAATAGTAATAATATTGATTTTGTATGTTCAAATTCGTCAGGATTGTTAATAAAAAATCTGGGCCCGTTTGTACTATGCGTCAGTAATCGATTATAAGGCGTGAAAGAGATGCTGTTCTATAGTGTACAGAGCTCCATCCCTTTCAGAAGCTACAAATTATCATATTGACACATTAGTAATAACTTGACAAAAAGCTTTTTAAGCTATTGCATACCTTCTATCGCGGGCCTTGAGCGTGGGGACCGAATCCGAATTCCGTAACGAAAAAAACCTAACACGCTTGTCTCTTTAGTTCAGCAACCCGCCTTTAGGTGGCATTGGTTGTATTACATAAGTTGATAAAAAACGCTATGCAATAGCTTTACCGCGGCAGTCCCCGAGTGCCACACGTCTTTTTTTTTGTCATAAAAACTGCTAATATCCCAGACCTATTAAAGAAAGCACAAGGAATAATTTTCCCACTTCTAATAGAATTACAAGTGAGACAATAATTCCTTGTGTATTGTTAAAAAAATATATAAAGAAAAAAAACTCAAAAAAAGGCTGTTTAGTGTTTAAATGTATAATGTGATGTATTTATAAATATGAAACCGGCGCGCTCTCGGACTCTGTTGACGATTGGTTCGTTCGAAACCCGACTCATACGTAGTGATAAGTGTCAGGAAATCATGCGCAATGCGCACGCGCTTGCGTTATGGCGAACAAATGTTTGACATACAGAAAAAAAAAAAAATACATTGTTTTTTGTATAATTAAAAGTTTCGGTATGTTAAAGTTACTGCCTCATTAGTCAATGGTCCCAAACGTGACTGCTCCGCTAGAGGTCCTAAGTTCGATACCCAGGTCGAGCAAAGTGTTATTGAGATTTCTATAAAATTCTCAGTAGCAGCTCGGAGTCTGGATTGTGCCCGGTTAATGGCTATAGTCTCGCCCTCTATAACATGGAACCTAAACATACCAGGAGAACTGTGGGTGTACATTAAGTACATCTCTGTCTAACCCTTCGAGAGGAATACAGGCGTGACGGTATGATATGATAAAGTTAATACAAAAAAACATAAAGAATACTTGCAACCTTTTTATTTGAAAGCCATAACGCAAGCATTATAATTAATTACGTTGCCTCAGCATCTTTGGTAATGCAAGAGTGATATTTGTTAGACAATTTGTGAGGTGGACTCGTCAAATGTAAATGATCCAGTGCCAATATCTTCTTTGATATTAGTAGCAAAATTATTTGTTCTAGCTATGTAAAATTGTCGACTCGCGACACCACCGCCGCCGCGTCAGCTCATGATTAAGGACTCCTATTGAGTCTGAAACTAGTCGGGCGATCCCGAGAATGCGCGTGAGTAAACCGTGTTGTCTTTAAATACTTAATTATGAATACGCCTCACGAAAGTTAATATACAAATATGTAAATATGGTTATAATTTCTACTCTTTTAGGGTGTCGGACTGGCGATCATGTGGTTGCCGGTTCGAAGTCCACCCATTGCACTACCGACGTGAACTCGCTCGTAACACAAACATTTTAAGTTAATAGGGGGGGGGGGGGGTTAAGAATACTAGTAATGAGCGATCCATATTGCTATAAAAAGTATAAATAATAAAAACTGGAACCTCTAATGAAATAGTGAGTTACACCTACCTACTTACGTACTTTTAACTAACGTGTATTTCACGCATCCTTTCTTCCTTCAGTGGCCTTCTCGATCTCGTACGACAAAAAGATACACTCCTCTAGTGTTGCTGGCAGTAGTCACTTAACATCATTATCCCCTTTTGCTTGATTATCCCCTATTATTATCATTTTGATAACCCCCAAAAACTTGACCGTTGTTATTATAACCAGCTAAATTAGTCGCTAAAATTCCATTAAGTTAGATTCAGTCTATGGATATATTTGAAAAATAAGTAATTATTGTAGCGCGCGAGGGTTGCGTGGTGCGTGGTCGCAGGGTTAGGTGCCGCGCCGCCGCGCCGCGCCTCAGTCAGTCGCCAAGTCGCGGTCCCAGCGCAGCTACGTGCGCTCACGTTATTCTCCGCGGCTCTCGCTCACTCGCTATCACTGTGTTTAATTACCAAAACCCCTAGCCGGACCAGCAGACGTTATATTATGCAGTGTAGGGCATAGTTAACTACAATTTTGTAATCTGGTTACTAACTACGATTAAAAGTAGTTAACTACATGTAGTTATGATTACATGTAGTTATGATTACATGTAACTTAACTAAAGTAATCAAACTACATTATGTAGTTGTTAATTTGATTGCTGCAATCTAGTAGTTATAATTACTGATTATTATTTCATTTTTTTTTTGCAATTAAATAAACATGTAATGTGAAGTAATACTGTAATACTATATGTTTTGGAATATGGCTGCAAGGATTAAAGTCGTAGATATTATGTACTTATACTCGTACTTATCAGATCTTAATTACTTTTTATTGACTTGTAATAAAAAAAAAACTCAGCAAACATCAACTTGATTCAAATTATTTGCGAATCAAATAAATAACCAAAAAGGTTGATTGGGTTAATCATTTAAATTAGCTTTTAGTACTACACGTTTTTCAAACATTTCATCCGATAGCCTGTGGGATTAGGGATGGTTTATCATAGTTGCGTATGAAAACAGTCTTTCCACTGGAGCCAAAGAAGGTAATGCGCTCTTGCTCTAACACACGCGACTACAACGCGATGCGCTAACTACAGTACGCGCGACATAAGTTGGCCGGACTGAAGTTAGCTGTTTGGTTGCGCAGTACACAATTTTTAACGTAAACAATCCACTGCGCATTAAAACGGCGAACTTCACTCCGGCCAACTTATGCCGCGCGTACTGTACCTACCAAACGACAAGTCGAAACACGCGCGATAGTCGTTCATGTACTTACATGAACGAATATCGCGCGTGTTGGCTTGTTTAATGACGCAACATCATTTTAAATCTGTAGTTATAAAAAGTAATCAAGTAATCGTGATTGCAACTACAATTAGTAGTTAGTAGTCAAAATTTTTAACTACATATTTCGATTTTTTTATGTAGTTTGTAGTTATGATTACTTATTACTTTATGTAGTCGTAGTTAGTAATCAGTAGTTAGATTACATTTTGCCCAACACTGATATTATGTATTAATTTTAAATATACTATAGATTTTATAAAAAATCTACTATATCTTTTACTAGCTTCTGCCCGCGACTTTGTCTGCGTGGACTTCAGAATTGGGTCGGACCTGGATAAAAAGTAGCCTATATGTTATTCCAGACTATAATCTATCTCTGTGCCAAATGTCATCCAGATCCGTTCAGCCGTTCTGGCGTGAAAGAGACAGTAACAGACATCCTTACTATACATCCATACTCATAAACTTTCACGTTTACAATATTAGTAAGGATTAAAAACGAAACCAATCAAGTAACGTTACATAAATTTTCCACATGATTTTACTTCAACTTCGGTGTACCTGCATTAACAAGGTTTAAGCAAAGCTAGAACTAATGTTACTAGTTCATTTACATTTGTCACGAGTGACGTACCAGTGTTAGTATTCAGTAAGTTAGCGCTTACCAAATTGTACTGATAGATGTAAGGTAGACGGATCTGATCCGGGGACCAAAGCTGAGGACAGCAAAACACTTTGGATAACGTGTCTGTGGTTGACAGGAGACCCCCAACTAAGAATGTTTAGATATTTTCTGGACCCCAACATTTCTAGACATGGAGCCGTAATAAAAAAAACTAGGGCTCCAGTGTCATAGATCAGTATAACTACGATTAAATAAGCTGGTTGACTGTTCATTTTGAAAATGTTTACCATAAATAAACCCGATCAAAAAGCAAAATTAGAATCGATTCAAAAATAAAAAAGATATTAGCATGGAAAATGCAAAAAAATCACAAAAAGATAGTAAGATAAAAGCATTTTAATTTTATGCCAGATACATACCAACAAATAGCGTACTAGTGAATTGTGACGTCAAGCCTTAAGTGCGTCATACAAACTAGACTACTAACTACACTTATTTTGCGGGAAAAGGAGAAAACATCCCCTTTCAATCCCCACCAAAAACGTAAAATGTTTATATCTTAGAACTTTATTTGGCTGTCTTGAATTACGCTTTCAGAATAAGATTTATGTTTTTAACTAAGTCTGTTACTCCTTCAACCATAGACACGAAATCGATGATTTCTTGATTAATCTTGTAAGTATTTTTTTTATTATCTTATTTATTTTTCTACGTCGAATGTTTAGGAAATTCAGAGCCATTTATTTAGCTTAGCAGTGGAGCGCCGCTCCGCTCGCACCGACCATAGGCAAGTCTCGTTACTTTTACCGTAAGACATAGATATTAAGATTATGATGTTGGTCCCACTGACGTAGGCGAATGCATTATTATTTTATTTACTGATTTATCTGTTAAAATCTCTCTAAAATTATTGTATATTTTACCAAATTGGCATTGTAGTTTCTTTAGTGATGGTAATTTATTTACATAGGTATATATTTATTATTATTTAATACCCCTATATAGGTCATACAAGTAGGTATCCACAATAGGTCATAATCCAGTATTATGCTAAGTGGGTTAGTAAAGCCTACAATTTTAAGCTGAGCTCATACGAGAAAATTATGGCCAAAATACATATTTGCATAAGACTTCTTTGCATCGTATCATAGGGCTAAGGTATTCTTGGATAAAATAATAATAAGTTCATTACGTCGGCGGGACCACTAAGCCATGTTCGCACTTAGCTTTATTACAAGGGACAATGCATTGTTAATGTGTGCATTTCAACAGCTGTGATAAAGAGGTTTGTCTATGGCGTCACGTCGCGTCGCTAGCGTCATCCTTTAAGAGTCCGGCGGACCGAATTTCCCTTACAAACGTAATACCAAAATAAATCGTAATTAAAACATAATTTCATGAAATTCTGTTATTTTTCGGATTACAATACCGTTGAGCTAGGTTCCTACTCTACTATTTCGTCCAAAATACTTCATTCTAAATAAATGTAAGCGAATGCGGTTCTTGATAACTTTACCAAGTTTGGAACGATTTTTAGTTCTTTTATTTCTAGTGAAGTAGTAATAGACGAAATAGTACGGTAGGAACTTAGATTAACGGTATCCAAATCCGATTAGTAAACACAATTTGATAGAATATTGTCTGGATTACGATTTATTTTGGTATTACTTTTTTGTGGGCAATTCAAGCTCCGCCGGACCCTTAACGTACGCACATTAATTGTATCAAGTACTGAAAAATTATCATATTCGAAATCCTTTTTACGGCTATTTGTAGTTCCTAAATTACGATCAGTATTTCGTAAATAAAGGTTTTGATTTTTGTCCATTTTTTTTTAATTTAAGTGATAGACGGACTTGACAATTGCAATATCACGACACAATATAATAAAGGTGTATTTTTCTATATATCATTTGTACGATAATCATTTTTAAAATTTCTTGTATTCAATTTATACTTTTGCTGTCTACTTACATATTTAATGAATGCCAGAATTTGTGTCTGGATAATATTTTTATTACACACCTCTTTTGTGATATTCTTCCACAAACATTTCTGTATCTAACAACAAAATTGTACCTACCAATATTTTTCTAGTTTCACAAGTCCGTCTATCTCAATAAACAAATGTTCCACAGACAAGCGACCGTATCCTTCCAACAATTGCAGGGTAACTAAGTCCATAGAGTACATTTTATAAACGAAATAATAATTACGTAAGTTAGTAAGCTTGTCTGTGGAAACTTGCAGTATATTATGTGTTAGTATTATCAATATCGTCATTTTTTATATAAGGCTCTGTAATGCCGGCCACACTCCAAAGCATACGCTTCGTTAACTTTGGAATCTTACAAAAATACTAGGCCTTAAGTCTGCTATTTTGTCAAAATGACTTTTGTAATAATAATAATTTTGAAAAATATTAATTGTTGATTTTTGACAGTTTTGTCTACTAAATCTTGTGTCATTCGATGCACAATCTGATACGAATTGACACTAGCAATATATACCTATTCTTCATTAACTCAATTATAACAAGAAATAGAGAAAAGTAAAAATAACAGATTTTGGCTTTAGATACTTAACAGAGTTTATTTGAACGGAATCGAGGCGATGTTGGAACACACACCGGTTTCTTCAAACGGAGTGTGGATCTTGTGTTACATACGTGATGGATTGATTGTCCCTATCAAAGTGCTATAAAACCAAAATAGAACACTGCTAGCCGATTGTCGATTGTATAAAAAATATCACTATGATTGGGACAACCATTTATTAAGTAGAGTCTTAACGTCCGATTACAATTGATAATGTTCAAGACGTTTACATTCTGTTGATGTTAATTCAATGTTTACTGTAATAATGGAACGTCAAAATAGTTTAAAAATGTTAAAAAAATCTTGACGTTTCAGTTTTCGACTTTAGGTTTATTTAATTCGCATGTATTTAGTAAAAATTGCATTATTTAATTAATAATTTCTTTTTTCTAAAACGCCCAATTGCATGTTTTTCGATTTTAAAAAGGTAATTGTTATTTGTCAGAATATTTTTTTTATTAAAATTGTGTAGACTCATTGTTAAGAATTCGTTATAATGCAACACTAGTTCTTTTTAGTTTGTGCTATAAAAAATTGAACCTTAAAACATCTGAAAAGTGTGTGCTAAATATTTATTTCTGTATTTAATCTAATTGCTATCAAAGTTGAGTTTGTCGAATAACAGAAAAATCTCGTTTAAAATTAGTTTTTATAGTTTAAGCTAGTAAACGTATCACACCAGTAAGTAATTAGTAAGAATGTATTGAAACTAAATATGTATCCAATTTTGGAGTTAAATTGATTTTTGTTACCTACAAGTTGATTATTTAGCGATGGCATTTTGATCTTGACTTTTACTCAAAATAAGGTCAGAAAACCATGCACAACATTTGCCAATGCTGGATGCTCATAGGTGAAGTATTTATCTCATCTCATAAACATAGTCCAAGAGTTGTTTATAAATTTTAGTCTCACTTTTCGAGATAATGAACAGCGATATAAAACAACAATTAAAATCGCATCTCACTTTCGTTTCTAGCAGGTGACTGAGCGATCAATGACGAGGACCTTTGGGACTTTCGTATGTTTATATACCGACAAAAATTGGCGGGTAATCAGTTTTCGATTAGACCTTTTCTACGCTGCACGCTGACTAAGGCTTGATTTCCTCCTACGCTGACATCGGTCGCTGACGTCGGTCGAGCGTACCGTCAGTGGCGTACCTATGTAACACAAAGTCAGCGTCGCTTTGCGGTGTCTCATAGAACGTTGGCTTATGTCCAGCAGTGGACATCAGTAGGCTGAAGTGAATAGAACGTTGTGTTATGTATACGCTCGACCGATGTCAGCGTAGGAGGAAATCAAACCTTATCGCTAAAATAATCAACCTGTGGTAGATCGTTTATTTTGCAAGTTAGCAATTAGGCAAAGCTTGGTATCCAACTTAATCACAGTAAATGATGACATCAATATCACAATAATTCTCGTATTTATGGCAATAAAACATAACTGATGTACCTATTTATAAGGCAGAATAATATTTATATGTATAAGGAGTGACGATTTCAGTTTATAGAATGAATGTAAGCATGTGTTGAGTGTAAGACATAATTATTTATGTATTTTCGTATTATAATGCATGTGAACGATAACATTTTGTTATGTCTTAATATGACAGCTCTGTAATTTTGTGAACCATTTTCTTTTTGAAAATAAAGATTTTACCAAAACAAGCTGTGATTTTTATTATATTTTTATCTTACCATGACTTGAGGGTTGTCAATATTGTCTTATGTATTTTTAGTCAATCTGAGAATCCACTGACTAACAGTATATTATTAGAATGATTATCAGTTATAGACACTTATGGATCCTTTTTGTCAATATGAGAAAATATGCTTTAATTTAACGAGTTTTAGGTATCTAGATGATAAAAAATTTGATAGATGACATAAAAATGAATGTATGTTTATTTTCCATGCATTGCTAAACCATTCATACCATTGCGATGAGACTTTGGTGCAGGGCCGGATTAAGAGGTTTGGAGGCCCTGGGCAACAAAGGAGTGCAGGCCCTTATTTTCCAAATAAAATGATCCAGTTTTTCTGAGGAGTTGATGATTTCGCTGAAATTATAGTAAATCACTTTCAATGCTCAGGAGGGATAGCTTTGATAAACGGTCTTGTCTTATCGTAAGTTATTAATTATTATTTAATTTACTAGTGTTGACTCTGAAAGTTTTATTCGAAGTCTCTATAGTGGGGGCAGTGCCTGATTTAGAGTTCTGACCGCCCTAGGCTAACTATGAATATGCGCCCCCCAGCCTGTCAGTCCTCTGTTCTACCTTTTCATTCTTATGTACAGAAGAGAGCCTACGTAACCTAACATTTTTGAATCAGACTGTCAGTAAGTAGGTAAACGACAAGAACCAAATAATTCCAACATTTATTTAAACAATATATTTATTTTGTCCTAAAAAAGTACAAGAAGAAATTTAAAAAAGATGTTGAATCCTTGCGATATTTGCTCTATTACTTTGAGAATCCTTACTAATATTATTTAATAGCTGGGAAGGGCATTGAGGTCGGAGGAACGAAGTTATCTAACCTCCGTTTCGCCGACGACATTGTACTGTTTGCATATTCCGCCCAAGAACGTCAAAACATGCTTGAAGACCTAAACACCGTAAGCCTAGAGATTGGACTTTTAAATAAACATAACCAAGGCCAAAATCATGTCTAACACAACTAAGCGCTCAATCGCTATTAATGGAGCGGATATACAATATTCATATTTTTTATTAACATACCATAATGTACAATGAGGTGGTGTAATTTAAACAAGAACCATGATGGACCCTGTAGGGCACAGCAATATTAAAAGAGATACGCAATATGTTGATGAGTATCTTTGAAAATGCCTAGAAGAGCAATAGCTCTTCAAAGATACCTCATATCCCCTTCAAAGACTTGATGAAGGGTACTCTTCCTATTTCATTAAAAAGGAAACTCATCTATATGTGTATCCTCCCCATATTAACTTACGGAGCACAGACTTGGTCACTCACGAGTACTCAAAAGTCCAAACTCAGGGTTTGTCATCGGGCGATGGAGCATAGCATACAAATTAACAGATCGTATACGAAACACTACATTGCGTTCCAAAACCCAAAACACTGACGTAGTCCCAACGGTCGCCAAGTTTAAGTGGCGCTGGGCTGGCCATGTCTGTCCCATGTACGATGATCGGTGGGATGAAATGATCACTAAGTGGAGCCCTAATACCGATAGGCGGCGTCGCGGCAGACCAAAGAAGATATGGCGTGACTATTTTGATTCCTTTAATGTAGACTGTATCCAAATAACAAAAGATCGCGATATATGGAGACATGAGGGGGGAGGCCTTTGCCCAACAGTGGGACACACCAGGCTAATCATAATCGTAACAGTATAGGTAGTAATCGTATAATAATGTAGTAATTCTGACACCTGACGAAAGCCCCATAATTATACACTTTTATCCCCTAATTTAAGGGGTTGAGGGATGATTTTAAAAACCTGAAACACGCATTTTTTAATTTGTAATATGAAGTCTGTGTACTTGTATATTTCTCAGATCTCCAGCATGAAATTAAGTTTGTATGGGAAAACATATACAAACTTCCATCCCCTAATTCCAAAGGTTAAACCCCCTGATTTACTAAAAATCCTGAAATAAGTATTTTATTATCTAATAACAAAGAGTTTCTATATAAATTTTCAAACCTCTAGCGTCAAAAGTCTCATACAAGGTTCCATCGTCAAGATTAAGGGGTTGGGGGTAAAAGTTTTATAATTTTTTTGTTGCTTGTGTACTAATAGTGGCTTTTATAGCAAGTTTCAGCTTTCTAGGACTTCAGCAAATACCCTATGAGTTTTGATGATCATCAGTGTAAGTGAGTCAGTGACGAAGTCGGGGTTTTTAGATATCAATAAAATCTAAAGTATAAGAGCTATGCAATTGAAACTTTATATGTTTAATAAGTCCACTATAGATATCATATCCCGAGGATTTCGGTTATCTCCACTCTCATAACTTGGGTTTGAATTATAATCCAAACCAAAGTTGTGAGGGTTCAAAAAAACGACGAAGCACTTTGAGAAAAGGTAGATATGTAGTGCCCTTGCGCCCCACTTGGCTCGTCTTGATTGATTACTTGATTAATAAGCAATCATAATAAATAACTCCTCACTAACCTAATTACTTCTCTTTTTTCACTCAATCCACCTATCCCACTCTCACCTGAGTGTCAAACGAAATGAAAGAAAAAATAACAAATAGCCGAAAAAAACGGTTTTAACTTGCTATGCAATGAACGCGGCGCGTGGCGCGGCGGGTTTACGTGACGTTTAGTGTGAGAGCGCACGCAGAATTTACCAAGTAATATTATGTTCTAGGCAAACGCGCTCCATCGTAGATCGCAGTATCGCTTAATATCAGGCAAATTGGCGGTCGAGCGTAAGCCTATCACGAATAAAAAAAAAATGTAAGTAAATCTCAGCTCAGCGTCGCGCCCGCCGCCCCCTAGGTCCCTGCGCCCTAGGCTCTAGCCTTATTAGCCTATGGGTAAATCAGGCCCTGAGTGGGGGCCGCTTTTTTGTGGAGGCCCAGGGGCTGTAACCCCGGATGCCGGGGCAGGATCCCCTAAATCCGGCCCTGCTTTGGTGAGTAGTGGTGTGCGTGCCTGGGAAGGGTTATGACGAAAAAATAGGGGCATTGCAAGGAATGCAGGGGTTTGTAATGAAACTCACGTCTGGGTAACTTATAATATATTTATTGAAGAAACATTACATGTTAGCACAGCCTAGCTGTTCCTACGAAGCTCTCGCTCCTCACTACCGATACAAGGCATGGTGACTGGTTACAGCTCCGACTTATTATGTTACATACAAACGTATGCTCGCTAGGAAAATAACAATAATTTAAATAAGGTAAAAAGTTATACCCAGTTAAGGCATATTTTTTATCTGTACTTACTAATATAAAGAGGTAATGTTTGTGAGGTTGTAGGGGGTAATCTCTGGATCTACTGAACCGATTTTGAAAATTCTTTTTGTGTTGGATAGTCCATTTATCGAGGAAGGTTATAGGTTATATAACATCACGCTACGTCTCTTAGAAACAGGTGAAACCGCGAGCGGGTCGCTAGTTTATTATACGAGGGTTTTTTTTACCAAATGTAAGATGATTTCAGAGATGACAATAAATTTTACTTATATTGCAATCTAATAAATAATTCCGTTTCTATTCTCAGCCGGATGATTTATTTAATCTGTATTTATTTCTGGAGAGACGTCGATACACGGGATAAATAAAAAAAAATACAAAATTTAATTAAAAACAAAATCTATGTTATTTTCCAAGCGACCAAACGTAACGAGTGAGTGTAGTGACTAGACATCCGTCTTATCACAGGTTTTAACTATCATTACATCAGTGGAACGTAAGCGTTATTACAATTAATTAATATTACCTAACATTTGGACACTACTTGAGAAATCTTTACTTTTTTTTCTTCAGTTTGTCATGTAATGTCGAAATGTAGTACAAATATGGTTAAAACATGAATTAGTGAGATATAAGTATTCAGTAAATATCACATGAATGAGTGCATTTATATTTAATTGAATTAAAACTGAAATGCTTTATAGATAACAGTGATTATTAACTTAAGTTTTAAGTTGTTTTAATTAGAAATTCTTGAGTATTTATGTACTTAATAGAACAGAATAGATTCATTATTTGTGTTGCTTAAGTATATTTTATTATTTGAAAAAGACAAGCATGATTTGAATGGTTTCTTGCATAGATCACCGTTATCTATATAACATTTCTAATACTAACTATGACTAGGGTTTATTTGGACACTGAAAACGGATGGTTGCATTTCTGGTATCATATAGGGAATTTTGAGTCTTATTTACTCGGTAACTCGGTCCATTTTCCATTGGAATGAAACTACCGCCTATCTCAGTGTCCGCCTAATAAAACTAAGGCTTAATATAAGTAAACGCAGCACGAACTGACTTATCTTAGCGATTTGTACTAAAGCATGTATCACCCTCTATATAACACGCCATAACGAACACCGTCTATAATTCCTCAGGTTGTAAAATTAGTTTTTTCTAAGCTGTCTTGTAATGCAAACAATTTTCATTGTATTTTATATTTCCAAAAGGCAGTCCAAAGCGGCCTAACCCACCTTTTTTGTTTTAATCGTTGGCAACAATTAGAAAAAAATGTGGTTGGACCGCTTTTGCGTTGACTGCGTGAAAAACAAATTGTAAATGATATAGTTCCGTCGTCTTTTGGTCTCATTTAATTAAAGGCCAATAAGCTATTGTTTACATTACATGACAGATAGAAAACAATACATAAGTTAACGAAACTTACGAAATTTTTTACGGTGACTGACTTGGGCAGTCCGTCCCTCGACCAATGGTGTATACTCATCTTTACGAATATAATAATCTATATTTATTGCATTTCTAAAACCACTGAAATATCTGCGTTGACCGCACTATATATTCAATTGAGTTTTTTTAAATAAACGTTGCCCCACACTAGGATTTTCTCCTGTATCGTGGGTGCGATTACAAACACAAATTTTCACATACACAAACACCCAGACCCGGAACAACTACCTGTAGATGATACAAATATTTGCTCCGTGTGAGTGTGAGTAACTTATTTATTACTTCGTTCGTATATTTTAAAATAAGTACCTATATATTTTACTTCATTTCTCTAATTCTGAATAAGGATTTTGAGATGGTAAACGAAATATTGTACGTATTAATATTTTTTGGATTTAAGCAGTGATTTTGGTGCATTCAAAATAAATAGGTATTGAATGGAGCATCTCAAGTCTCTGTTATATTTAGTTACATTATACAAATGCGCGTTTCGTAACCCTTAAGAACACGGGCATAAAGTTTAAATTCAAATAGTTTACATGCATTTGTAAAATATAAAAATATTATGCTTGTTTCTCATCGTTTTACAATAAATAGGTACACAGTGTTACAAACCGTTACAGGAATACTTTATTATCATTCAGTAACCCTTCCATTTTGATCCCAACATTCAATAACTCCGAATCACAAATAATATACCCAATTAGGTCACACTTTAAATCTTATACAAATTACGATAAATCGTACAATTATGGAGTCTGTTTGATCCGGGATGTTTTTTTTTTAAATAATCCATATTTTTTTACAGATAAAACTGTCATGTCATTTTTGTCATTTTCATTGCTAATTCTGTAATATTGGGCATATAAAAGATGCAAGTTGTAAAATTTTGGTGATCAACGCATAAAACAGACTCCAAAACGCACTTTCAATAGAACTAGAAATAATAATTTACAACAATTTATAAACACTTAAACAACAATTTGGTCGAACAACACTTAGTGGACGAAATAACAAAAAAGACCATAATATTATAAAGAAGAAAATTTGTTTGTTTCATAATTGACTCAATTAACAAGATATAAGGTTCAATTTAAATATAAAGTAGTAAACGCTTTTAGCCAATCACGATTTTAAACCATTTAACTTTTAAATAAGTTGTAAATGTCTGGACTAAAATCTAAAAGACGATAATAAAATATAAGTCAGTATTTTTCTAACTCTATGAAAAAAAAAATTGCACGAGTTTTTAATTCGTTCATCTTTTAAAAAACAGGAAAAATCATGAACTTTTAAAAATAAATGTTTAATTTTACAAAGATTACGACTTAAATAATTGTAGAATAATTAACTTTTTTTTGGTAAACTTGGTTATATAATATGCACATATGTTCAACTTTGGATATAGCGTACTTAAGCCGTGCTCATTAAAATGTTAACCGCCGTTTTATAAAAGAATATTCAAATCTTTGTGTGTAGTGACACTCATATTCAAAATAAACAGAATAATTGTTGAGGATAATGACTGACGCATCAGGAAAAGGTTTACCTACTTACTGTAAACTATATATTTTATATCAATTTCACTATCTGGCTTTTACCACTATTACTCCTTTTAAATGATAAGATTTGAATACCCTTTCAAAAACCGGAGCCAATTTCAAGCACCATTTTTGTTACAGACCCTATTGTAAAGTTAGCGTCAAATAGTTCGTGACAACCAAAGTAGCCAAATAGTTCGCAACACGTCTTTATTGGGGCTACCCCGCTTTTGTAGTGCCTCTGGTATGTTTGCGGAGGCCAGGGTAGACGGCTTCCATGCCATCTTGCGCAAGCGGCTCGCATCCTTACTAAGCAGAGTCCGGGCTAGCACAAACAGCATCCTACAGGTCATTGCAAGTAAACAGGACTCAAATATCCTGAAAACATTTATTCGGACACAAATTTTATAAGCATTTTGTTAATCTTTTAATGTATTTGTTTTCTTTAAGTATGGACTTGTAATTTGGTCTGAAATAAAGATTTATTATTATTATTATTTGTTACAGTTGGAATAAGGTCGTGTTGCAAACTTTTTGTCCACTTTAGTTGTCACGAACTATTTGACGCTGACTGTACCTAATCCCTTTAGGAACTCGAATGTGCAAAATAACTATATATTTCGTGTTTATTAAGCTACTACAATTATATACTTATTTTATATTTATGAATCTGTACTGAATTACGAAATTGACTGCACGGCGGCTCTTGCGTTGAGACGTTAAAAAAAAATCATATCAAATAGCTTCCGTTAGGCACTTAAATAGGATTTTAAATTAGATATTAGATACTAAGCTAATATATAAAATAAACCCTTGAGATAAATATTCTACATGAATATTGAGTTTTAAATAAAATCGGAATTATTAGCTTTATTATGTTCACAGAAAAAATAAACATGATTTCTGGTATTATAGTTTATACAAATAAATACAAACAAAATTTTTGCGAGTTTTTGCCATCGAACGCAGAGAGTCGTGAAAATTGTCCTAATTGATTCCGTAATACTGTATTAAGATAAGGTATTACGCACATTGCCCGGTATGTTCACGTGAATCAATACAACTGAACGCACACACACTGACCGGGCAATATCGACAATGCTAGTTTCGCACCTATGATTATTTTAGATTATGTAATAGATTAAGCTTTTCATAGAATTAATAAGTTAACTGTGTTATTCATTACAAGTGATCATGATTCTCTTTTTTTTCTGTGTTTCTACTTAGAGGTGAGAGAATAATACGTATAAAATATTGACTTGTAAGAATGTCCCTAAAATATCGATTTCCACAAATAAATGTACGTAATTTATAATAAAAGCATCCTTTTTAAATAAAATAATTAAAAAACGAGTAGAAATCTTGCTATTTTATTGAGATTCTCTTATGTCACAGCGCCATGTTGGCATAATACCTTCCAGAGACAATATACATTTTGGCTTTGTTCCCATGTGAAAGCTCAATCTAGTCCATAGATAATAATATATCTAAGCAGGTCTTAATCTACTCAAAGGCAATGTCATCGAAGCATACTGTTTACACTATACATATTTAAATAACAGCTTTACACTATGACTAGTCATTTCGCGAAATCACCGGCTAATTTGGTATAAAACTATATTTTTAAGGGAACTAGTATATTATTTATATATTATACGTCAAATCGGTGTAGGCAGAGTAGATATAACTATTATCGTTGTACACTGGCTTTGGAAGCTTTTTAAAGTTTTCGTAAAGTTAAATGCACAACATTGAATTGGATAATTATTTATGTATTATAGGTAAGTAGTTTATTGTTTTCCAAAGAAAAAATAACATGTATTCATGAACAAACGACATAAAAACGAGTTAATTCGAACTAAATAAAAATATTTGATCATCATACGGCAATTCAAAATACAGAATTATAGAACTATAGAAATACAAGCATAATTCACATCAATAAAAGAAAAAAAAACATAGTTTTAAGTAGATGCCAATAAACATTATTAAATAAAACTCGTCTTGTATTTTACTTTGGAGTATTAACAACCAGTTAAAAACCGTAGTTATGTACGTAGATTAACTAAAATTAATGTTATTTGAGAATATAGGTAAGATTAAAAAAAAACATAAATAGTGTCATAATTAAAGTTCTTATTTAAATATCAAGGTATTTTATAAAATATAAGGTCTTTTGGATAAGCTTTACAAAAAATATTTTGGCATTATCAACATAAAAATCCTTTATTTTTCATAATATTACCATTTAGAGTCCTTGTAATGTCTTCTCGAAATACGTGATCAAATTCATAGAGAATAGTAAATTAACTTAAAAGTTATTTAAGTACGTATTTTTTTTTTCTAAACGGAGCATTATTTAACAAATAATGGTTACACAATTATATTAATATTGCTGCCTTTGGAAGTATTATGAAGCGTCACTTATATCTAACACTAATAATTTTACAGATTAAATTGACGAAATAAATATAATTGACGAAACCATCGGAAATTATTCGAGATTTGAACCAATTTTTGGTATAGACATAAATTGACACAAAAAAATGAACATTTCTTTTTGGAAAAGGATTTATTTTGTTTATTATCGAGTAAATAATGTGATGATTTATTTAATTGTATTATTATTTTCATTATACAAGCAATAACATTATCAAATATTACCCGTAACAAGAAACAATTTAGTAAATATGTTAATAGTAAGATTAAATACCGAAATCATCTCTTTATACAATACAATTATTTTTAAATTATTGCATTTTGTTATTAACTAGTCGATTCTTTTCGTTTGAGTGTCTCATAAAGTCAACAAAGTATTTTTTAAATTATGATTTAAAAACAGTGATGAAAAATTTACTGCAATATTTAAAAAAACCTGCAGGGTTGTCGCCTTACGAGTTAATTTTAATTGAAAGCATATAATAAATAAATACTGGCTTAAAAACTGAACTAGTGATAAAAAAATATCAAAATTCCTGTTAAAAGTAAAGTAAAGGTAGAGAGAGTGCAAGTTATTGTAAATATGGAAAACATTGTTTTATTGTAGGTACTTATGTTTATCACAAATAAAGAAACATTAAGAGTCCGGCGGACCGAATACCGGCGGCGTTTCCCATACAAACGTAATACCTACCAAAATAAATCGTAATTCAAATACAATTTAATCACATAAATTGTGTTATTATTCTTCCATTTCCATTCTACCATTTCGTCCAAACTACTTCACTGGAAATAAATACCTATAAACAAATGCAATTCTTGATATCTTTATCAAGTTTGGAATGATTTTTCGGTCGTTTATTTCCCGTGAAATTAACGGTATCCAAATCCGAATAATGACACAATTTGAGAAAATTGTGTTTGGATTACGATTTATTTCGGTATTACGTTTTTGTGAGCAAGCTTAATGTAGGTACTTATATTTGAATGATAAATGAAGAAACCTCTGACTTGATGTCAGAAATACTGTTGAAGCAACAAAACTGAGCGACACAGGTCAATGACTACCGACCTGCAGAGCGATCGAGTCGTGAATATATGGCGATAACAATAGGTGTGTAACAAGTTGTAGTGTGGGGGCCCGCCCCGCTCACCTGTCCTATGGAATGCGGACTGATTGAAGCACTTTGCTTGCCTGAAATATATAAAAAAAATTTTTTAGGCAAAGAATACCCATACTAATATATAATTCTGTGGTTCGTCCTTATTTTTCTCATTAGTCTAGGTGGTCCTAAGCGTGACTGCTACGCTGGAGGTCTTGGGTTCGTTTTTTAGGTCGAGCTAAGTGTCATGGGGATTTTCTATGAAATTCTCAGAAGGCAGTGTTTGGATTTGTAGTAAAATTATTAGCAGCAAATTATTTAGATAGAGATATTAGGCTCTCATTTACACTAAGAAGATTGCTATAATTTCTATCGATTTTAAATATAAGTGAGGTATCGCCATAACTCAGGTATCATATGGGGAAGGTTATTTATGTACGCTAGTAATAGAAAAGTGCCTAAAATAGAGCCCTACCCTATAGCTGTTCGATTTTTAGGTCGAGCAAAGTACTGGGGTGTGTACGAAAATTTCAGTAGCAGTTCGGAGTTTGGGATTTGTGAGTTAATGGCAATAGACTCTCTCCCTCTTATATGGGATTTAATCATATGGCGAACTCTGCGTGTACCTACATTAGTAGTACACCTCTGTTTAACTCTTCGGGGAATACAGGCGTGATGGTATGCACTAATTAACCCATAATAAGTGGGTACGATCTGTGCAAGTAAAGTTCTATTCTATTATATTTTATTCAGGTTGGTTTTGACGTTTATTGTCATCAACAAGCTGCAGTTGATGTATAATGTTTATTAATTAATTTCTACGAATTCTTACTTATTTTTACAAATTATAATACAATTTTAGTTCATTTTTAGCGTTATTATTATTTAACATTAACAACAGCTTATTTAATATAATTATAATATATAACTACTGTGAAATGTTATCCTAAATGTTGTGCATATCTATAATTGATATAAACACTAGTCCTTGTCTCTGTATTTTGCTACTAACCAATGTTTGTGTTTATATTGTTGATGTGCCTTGTGTAAATAAATAAATAAATAAATAATGTCACCTCGTACTCGTCGTCGTCGCGCATGAGGCCGCAGACGCAGAGCAGCTGGTACTGCCGGGCGCGCAGGGCCGCCGCGCCGCGCCGCAGCAGCCGCAGTGCGCCCGCGCATGCGCCCGCGCTGCCGCACACCACCTGCCGCACCTGCGCAGTGTACACTATACAGTACCCACCGATAACATCGCGCCTCTCATGTAAGCCGTTCAAATAACTTAATTAAATGTTCTTATATAATTACTTTAAATTTAAAATAAAAAAAACCGCTATATCAAGACACGGTTACCAGGTTCGTGATATTAAAAAAAAGTCAATAGTGTTTTGTTGTAAAAATATCAATAAAGACAATATTCACGATTGCGAATGTTCTTTACTGAAGTGTTCTTCACTGCTATTCAGATAGACATCTCGTAAGAGCCGAGAAAATATCTGACTTGGGAAATTACGTGGAAGAGCCACGCTTCGACACAGCCGGCTTGACCGGAGTGATACCACGGCCTCACAGAAAACCGGCGTCAAACAACGCTTACGTTGTGTTTTGCCGAATGAGTGAGTGAGTCGGCAACGCACTTGTGACTTATATACATCTACATAAGAGTCACAAGCAATCAGGCAATCCATCTGCTACTTTGCCCTCATATCCCATAAAAAATGTTGGTAACCACCCGATTGTAAAAATTTCTGCCGCTAAGCTATAATGTTCTGAATTCTGACATTATTATGTTCCAATTTGAAGGCTAGCGACCATTAAAATGTCTGGAAGACTAAATGAATATTTTTTTTGTTAAAAAGCTTACTAGCAATGTTGGTCGCACATTACCAGTATTCTTGTTATTAATAATCATATTAAATAAGATTTAACAACTAAGGTAATAACAATAAATAATAATAAAATGTTTATTTGTCACAAAGAAAACCACAATGAGATAGGCTTAATCAATGGTATCCTGTTATTCCTAAAAGGTACTGGTACTGGTTCCCAAACTAGGCTGAAGCCTGTATTTTGGGAGGCAGTGCTCAGTCAAAAGATATGACACTGTAGACACAATAATGGACGTTGGTTATAAATGTACTTTATATACATGTAATTTAGTTTTAGTAAAGTTAGTTTTAAACAAGTTATATATTTTAATTTATAACAAGGTCTCAAGATGACAACACGTTAGAGATACTACTGGTGTTGCTGGCATCTATGGGGTGCAGTTACCGCTTACCATCAGGCAGTTCATATGCTAGATTGTATTAGTACAAACATATTACAAGCTCTTAATACAAAACACAGTATAATTAAATATATTTTACATACTTGAGCAGGTGAGTGTGAAGGGTCCAGCACTAAAAGCGTAGCCTTGCCATCTTTATGCTTTTCATAACCTATTATTGTTCGCGAGTGACCTGTACGAAAACATAAATAAACTTAAGTATCTATCTCAATAACTTCTGAACAACTACAACAAATTGGATAATTACTTTTTTTATACTGTTCGTTATTTTAGTAATGGAAAAATTCAATTGGCGGGCAGGATTCGAACCTGCGTCTTCTGGTTAGATACACCAGACGCTCTGACCGCTAAGCCACCGCGAACCCTACCCGCATGATTGAAATTTTGCCTTCACATTCTGAATTTACGTCTTAAGGTGACGTTGGTGACATTTATGAGAGGCAAGCATGGAAAATGCAAAAAATCACAAAAAGATAATAAATAAAACTGCTTGATTAGTGGTCCCAAGTGCGACTGCTACACTAGAGGTTCTGGGTTCGATCCCCAGGTCGAGCAAAGTGTTATTGGGTTTGCAGCAGTTTGAAGACTGGATTTGTGCCCGGTTAATGGCTATAGGCTCGCCCCCTATAACATGGGAACTAAACATACCGGCGAACTGTGGGTATACATTAAGTACGCCTCTGCCTAACCCTGCGGGGAATACAGGCGTGATGGTATGATAAGTTAAATAAATAAAAATGAATCGCCGCAATGTATGTATAGTACGACTGCACCAAATTGGATAATTCTTCTTTTATAGAGTTCGTTATTGTCCGTAACCGACACTAATGGATATCTGAAATAAAAATCTATCCGAAATCGTAGCTGAAACCGACAAAAAACTCGAATAAATTGGGATAGGGGAAGAGTAGATATGTATATGGTATATCTATGTTAAAATTCTTAAATAATGTAATATCCATAACTGAAACAATCTGAAATTCCGGAAAAAAAATATTCCGTATCCATTCGGAATTTGATGTCCATAACATGGTACGAAAGTCTTTCGCGTATCACGTTATGCGTTATGGATGTTATTAGGAATGTTGGTCAGTATGGCGGGTAGACTCTAACCATTTCACCGCTAGTCATCACCGCCATTGACTACAAACCAAAATGTGGCCAGCACACCACGGTCACGATTGGATGACAGATTTCTAAAGGAAATTCGGAGCTTGGCGCCGAGGACACGCTTTTTCTGTTTTGATGTGGCGATCAAAGGCTTAATGCGTAGATGTCGATAAATCTATACTAATATATCTATTCTTTTATTATTATCTATCTATAATCTTTTTTCTTTCTTTCTTTCTATAAAGCTAGAGTTTGTTTGTTTGTATGAACGCGCTAATCTCAGGAACTACTGGTTGGAATTAAAAAAATCTTTTTGTGTTCGATAGTCCATTTATCGAGGAAGGTTATAGGCTATATAACATCACGCTACGACCAATAGGAGCGGAGCAGCGCGGGTGAAACCGCAGGCGGGTCGCTAGTATCCTATATGATGTTGACTGTTCCCGAATCCTGATGATATGGTACCTTGATGCTGCAGGTACAGAGGTGCCTTGAAGGCCTGCGGGTCCTCCTGGAAGTAGCGCAGTACCCAGTCGAACAGCGCCGGATGGCTGCCGTCCGCGCTCGTCGGCTTGTGGAAATCTATCAGCTGACATCTACAGACAAACACTGTCTTATTTATCTCAAGATTTTTCCCGAGGTATTTTTATATGGTTTATTTCGACAAACGAGCAGACGAGCCATAATATGATGTGCGAAAGCGTTTTGGAAGTCGATGGTGAAAACAAAAGATCCGACCAAATCAAAGGCACCGACTTCCGAAACTGTTTCGTACATAACATTTTTTTTTAGGTTTTTTCTTTCTTTTAAAAAGATTAATAAAATTAATTGGTTCAAGCTACTAACCTTATCCTAAGTGAAGACAACACGGTGACAACTTCGCAGGCGCCGATCCATTTGCGTGTGTTGTATAGTTTGGAACCTAGCTGCTCTGAACCCTGCAATATCCAACATTTATTAATGATATGCCTTTCTGATAAGAGTAAATTAAATTTAATGGAATATAATTAAAGCAGTATCTATGGAGTTTCTTGCCGGTTCTTCTCCATAAGACCCACTATTTGGAACCTGATAAATAATTATTAATACACAGATGACTTCGAAAATTCAGAGGATTCAGAGCGTGCCTTGGATTCGAAGTCGAGACCTTTGACTTGGCAGTCCAGCGGTCATATCACTAGGCTATCATTGCTCCAAGTGTGAATAGCTTCAAATTATTAATAAAAAGTAGAACCACCTCCAAAAACATAAAAAATAATGTTATGTGCGAAACAGTTTCGGAAGTCGGTGCCTTTGAATTGATCGGATCTTTTGATTTCGCCAAGGACTTCCTAATTATTTCGCACAAAGGTAACAGTATTTTTGATGATTTTGAAGGCGTTTTTACGTTTTTCTTAAAAGTTATTTTATTTCACATTTTGAGTAGCAAGTAGGATTTTACGTATACCTAGACGACGTTATCATTTACTCGGTCGTTACGTGTTATTGTCATTTTGTTCTAAATTTTGTGATCAGATTTTGGCTAAAATTTTATGGGCCCTTTTTTGAATTATGACCTACCGATCAAAAAAAGAATCGTCAAAATCGGTTCATAATTGACGGAATAATCGCGTAACAAACATAAAGAAAGCATACAGTCGAATTGAGAACCTCCTCCTTTTTGAAGTTGGTTGAAAATACTTTGGCACTGGAACTTGTCGGCTGTCGGCCCGGATAGCTCGATAGAAGTGGGAACGGGCACTTATAGTGTCCGACCGAAAGTTCGGTTTCGGTTTCGGTCGAGTTTCGGCAAACAAACGGGTTTCGGCTGCAAATCTGCCGAAACTACGACCGAAACCGAAATTGCATTCGGGAGTTCTCGCGCTGTGCTCAGTCATATTCGGCGTGGTAAATTCCATCCAAGCGACGAAGTCATTTTGCCGCGTTCACGTGCCTAACCATGTCGTGACTGGCTGTGTTTGCAGTTCGTTTTTTTTGTTGTGCGATTTCGTGTGATTTATTTTGAATTAGGTAAGTTTTATCACGTGGTATTATAGCATAAGAGTAGATTAGATAGTAAACATCAAAAAATAATTTAATATAACAAATACATAGATTATAGTAGAATCAAGTCTAACACCTTTGGTTCCGGTCGTAAAATTCAGTTTCGGTCGGACACTAGGCTCTTATGTTGGATAAGGGTGCGTTTCCAAGGACGCGGAGCTGGGCGGAGTGGAGAGGAGCGGACTGTCAATTGGCCAATCACAGTGCTAGAAATCTCCACTCCGCATCAGTGGAAATAGTGTAAGTGGAGCGTGGAGTAAAATATAAGTATAAACACGCGGCCCCGAGGTGGACCGAATGGAGTCGAGCAGGCTGTGGTGTTTTTTTTGTGCGTGTCGCCGCTCCGCTTCAATGGAAATACTTGCTAGTTTTCACTGGTCTTCTCCGCTCCACTTCGCCCAGCTCCGCGTCAGTGGAAACGCACCGTAAGTGTAGGTTGGTGTGTATCGGTGTGTACCTGCGTGTCGAAGCCTCGCTGCCAGGCGCGCTCGACCAGCAGCTGCAGGCGCGGCAGCGAGGGCACGCCCGCCGCCGCCTCGCCCGCCGCGCCCAGCTGCGCCGCGTACTGCGGGTGCCGCACCAGCGACGACAGTACCATCTGCATATTCCTGCAGACAGACATCATTATGTCATAATATTTTAACAACACGTTTGGCGTAGCGGCTGAGCGATCGGCTTCTGCGTCACGTGTTGTGGGTTCGATCCCGACACGGAGCAAATATTTGTATGATCTAAAGGTAGTTGTTCCGGGTCTGGGCGTTTGTGTATGTGAGAATTTGTGTTTATTTTTTAAAAAAAAGAAGAAGAAGATGCCTACCATTTTTCGGATACAAAACCACTCATATTCTGTTGATTTATTCAATTTAAAGGTGATTTTTCAATAATTTCTAAGCAATTATCAAAAGCATAAGACAATCGACAGTTATTTTTTTTTATACAAGGATGAAATTGAATACGCGATAAATAATAATTTTATATAATTCTATGTGTGACAAAGAAAATTAAGAATTGATTAAGAAAAATATTTTGGCCGAAAAAAACCAAAATTATAGATAAGTGATAAGGTGTTAATAGTCAAGTAGTCACTATTTGCATAATGGATGATTAATCGAGCGCACCGCGTGAATATTTATATACTTGCTTGTAATTATTTACATACATATCACGCCTGTATTCCCCAAAGGGTTAGCCAGAGGCGTACTTAATGTACACCCACAGTTCGCCTGGTATGTTTAGGTCCCATGTTATAGGGGGCGAGCCTATAGCCATTAACCGGGCACAAATCCAGACTTCGAGCTGCTACTGAGAATTTCATAGATAACTCAATAAAACTTTGCTCGACCTGGGGATCGAACAGGACCTCCAGCATAGCAGTCGTTATTATTTATTTGCGTTTTTTTTTGTTAAATACGATCATTCATAACTACAAAATAATAACATAGTTTGCACCACAAAAATAAGATTTGGAAAAGATCATTGAAATTACATTTGAAATGAATAAGTAATGATTACTGAATCTCCCATTTCGATTTTTCACATGTTTTCAAAGTCGACCTGTATTATGACTGTCAAATTGTAAAAATTAATTAACCCCACTAAAACAAGTCTGACATATGAAAAATCGTCCCTTGTATAGTGATATGCACAACGGTAGAACTAGAAAGTAGAAATACATTAGAAATAGATTCTCGTCATAGTGTTTACCCTTAATCAAATAAAATTACAATAATTTTAAAACAACCTTTGTCAGAATAGATAAGTATGTTTATGGTATTCAAAGTATTTTTTTTTTTTGGCAAAAGTTAACAGTATTTAAAATACCTGTATCCGCAACCCCAGCCCCTGTCGCCGTAGGTGCTAGCGTAGTGGTCCACTGCGCTACACAGGTAAGTCTTGACTATACTCTGATTCTGAGCATTTAGTTGAGCTATCCTCTCGAGGAGGCCTGAAAAAGAAAGATATTGTTTACATCGCTTTACCAGACGGTATATAAAAATATACTGTATAAATTATATATTGTTTTGTATTGTTATATTAATAAAGACTTACAAACACTAGACTTTATAAACAGTGGTTTATAAATTATAGGTACAGTACCCTCAAAATAGCGCGTCTGAAGTTGTGGACAAGTGGCAGCGCAGTAGTCAATTTTATGACAAAATCATTAGGCGCGGGCAAACGCCTGCAAGGGGCGGAGTCAGCGTCACTCAATCGTTAGTATTTGATGCCTACATTCTTGCACTCGCTCCCCCATTGCAAGTCTACAGTCAGTGCCAAAAGTGTTATGAGTTGTTGTCAATATTAAGTAGTTGCTTTTTGTTGACTTTTATTGTGGTTTATCCAGTTTCTTTTCCTTACTATTGCTGAAGCCAATTACAATGCTAGATGACTTCGAGAAAGGCGTCATCAAACGTATTTTCTATAATTTTCACATCATTATCTTATTTTCGAAATTATAGAATTACATATTGAATTAAAACTACTTTACCGATTGTGTCGTGTTATATTTATATTGTTAAATCCCGATATGCCCCTATGCCCCTCTGTTGTGGGCTGTATTGTGTTTTGTGACTCTACTTAACACTAATAGCCGGTATTGCTCCTGACATATTGTCTTGTCGCCCCTACTTTAGTTCATTCAAGATACTACCATTGCCTTGTTTATACATATTGGAAGTAGGGAAATTCGTGAAACAAAACCTCAATTTATTCAAGCAAGCAAAAGATGTCACGCAAAGAACCAATATCAGAAATCCGAACAGATTGGTAGTGAATACAATTCCAAAAACCAGTAGGCTTCAAAATAATAGCTATGTTATGTGTAAAACAGTGTACAATAAGATACCTGAACATATAAAACAACTTCCACTAAAGAAATTTATAAGTAAATTAAAGTCTTGGCCTTTAGAAAAGAGTTTTTACTGTATTAAAGATTTTCTAGAGTACAAAGAATTCGCGTAATAATTTTAAACTGTATGCGTTTGAAAACTGGACATGACTGGAATATAATAATGTAATTAAATGTAAATGTTAATATGTTAATTTGCATGCTATGGACAATAGTTAAATAGGCCTGAACTTGCAATACTATGTAACACCTATGTAAAAAACCCTATTTACCGCAAATAAAGTATTTGTATTTGTATTTGTATTAATAAATAATAATAATTGGGTTTTATGAATTACAGGGTTAATAGAGTAACATTCTCACCAGTGGTTCGTGAGGAGCCCGCGTCGGTGCCCGAAGCGGCTGCGCGGCGTAGCCCTACACTGCGCTCGTAGTAGCCAGCCACTGACAGGGCTCCGCTGTACACTGCACGCTTCAAACTGTTCGTTGCTCGGTGCGTGTAACCTTCATCGTCATCTTCTTCCATGCCGTACTGTGCCTGGGGATGTAATGTAGTATGTACCTTCCTTTATACCTGTTCATCTTGTATTCATATTATGTGTTCATTAAACTGCCTCATTTGTATAGTGGTTGTAAGTGTGAATGCTATAATGAGCGGCAAATAACTTGAAAAATTAATTAAAGGGAGTGTTTCTAGTTCTATCTTCTCTAGTTTCTATCTTCTTATATGCCTCTATATACATATACCTACCAGCAATCTGTGGGTGCATATTAGAATACATAGGGTCATACAGGCATGGTATTATGTATGAAAAACCAACTAAATCTTACCCGTAATAACTGAAACTCATGTTCCTCCCGATTTCTCTGAGCTTCCCTCTCAGCATCTGACAGACCAGACGTCGCCCCACACTCCTCCCCCCTCTCAAAATGTTCTTCAATGTGTTGAATCTACAATAATGAACACATTATTGTTTGTGCATTTTAAACTAGTGAGTATATGTGAATATTTCTTGAATTAAACTCAATACAGCACGGACTATATAACTGTCCTAAATATTACATTAAAAACTATAATGTTAGCCACAAATGTGTCAAATATTTGCAGTCAGTCTAAAATGTAAGATTCTTACAAGTTCATGTTGTGAGAGTGGTAGTGGTTGACAGCAGACTGGACAGTTGCTGACAGGACTCTCCTCCATCATGACCACATCTTCATTACATGAGGCATTGTCCACTTGATCCTGGAATAATTTGTTTATATGTAAAGTATGGTTAACAGAAGAGCAAGGTAGCTAACACCTGCATTTTGATTCATATTTTATGATACATTTTACACAATCTTTATCAAAATATGGCATTAGGGGCCCACCAAACTCTTTTGTTAACTGTACATTCTTATTATGAGATGTTAAACTTTGTTTAACATTGGGGCATTGTATGATCTTCTCATAAAACTAGCTGCTAAGCCACAATATGTTTAATTTTTTGTATTTAGTAGTTGCTACACAATTTCATTTGCATCCCAAAGTACTTGAAAGACAAAATGCCTATGTCCTTCTTCAGGATGTAATCTATCTCCTAACTAACTTATTATCAAAATCTGTTCTGCAGTTTAGGCATGAAAAGATTACAGACATACTTCAAAATTAATTTATAATACTAGAATACACACAGGTTCAGATCAGGTGGAAATCTATTGTCTCTGACTACCTAACAGACAGGTATGATAATAATTTGTCTTTTCAGAATCTTTTTACTTATTTTAAATTCAATAACATTTAGTAATAAATGCTAAAGTACTTCTACTTTCTTCCAGCCTTTTGGGATGAGAGTGAAAATATAAAAGTATTGAACCACATAAAGACATCCTAAAGTTTTTTAAAATTAATTGAATTTTCAGTTTACCTATGTACTTTCGTATACTCACTGACTTCTGTGGGCTCAGTATATCCTTGTGCTCCACATTCACATGAATTTCGATCTCATTTGCGTGAGAAAATTCTCTTTCACAGATAGGACACTGGTACGATGAGCTGTGAGGCCCAGGAGACATGGCCATCGCGCTCAACGCCAGCGTTGGGTTGTCCAGTGTTAGTGTTGGGTTGTCCAGGGTCAGCGTGGGGTTGGTCAACCCCAGGGTTGGGTTGTCGGAGTTAGCATTAGCATTTAACGAAGGCGAAGTAAGGTCGAAGTGGGCACGATTTATATGTTCTTCCAATTTTCTCGGACATGTTGACGTGAAATCACACAACAGACACTGGAAATAGATTTATGAGAGTTGGATTATGCGTAATACGTTGTTTTAGATTCAATTTTAATTTATAATTAGACGATAATTTTGAAAATAGGAAAATAATTTGAAAATAAACTCGACGGGTAGGCTTGCAGTGTCTTTCTTTATATGTTTGACTTTGACACTTCTCGAGTTATGACAGCAAAATTGTCAGTGACACATAAACTTTTCTTCTTAGTGCATGAAAATTGACGTAGGAAAAATCAGTTTCATCTCAGCATCAATAATTGCTAATATAAAATAATCTATAAGTTACCTGTACGGAAGGACTTGGTGTAGGAGCATTTTTTTTTGGGGTGTTAGGTTTTAATTTTAAAGCTAATTGAGACCTAAGAGGTGATCCTTGTCCGGCACTGGCCATAGACAACTGCAACGAAATAAATTCAAGTTAATCGGGGTTGAATATTGATGAGAATCTATATTTTTCTACATCTATAAAAGTAAGTTTACCTTATTTTTATTAGGTGATCCTTCATAACTACCAGAACTATTATGACTTGGACTAGAAATCGCACCTGAGAAATAATATTGTTACTCGTAAAACTGCGTGATAAAATTATATCAACTACATAATTAAGTAGGTAGGTACCTAGTAGAAAATAAAACGATATTACCTTTTCTATCAATCCCATTCACCTCACCGTCATGAGAATTTTGCCTGCTGTGAGCCTTTTTAGGAATCACGCCATTACTAATATTGATATTTTTCAACCCATTTACTAGATTTATATTTTTCGGAGACCGTGAACACTTTTCTTCTTCTTTCTCACTTCTACTATAGCTTTCTTTTTCTTGGTATCCATTGTAATAGTTGATATTCTTGGATATTGCCCCGTTGTGGTATTGTGAGGAGTTGTCAGGACTATGCCAGCCATTTAGGGATCCGGGAGTGTTGTAACTACAGCTGTCTGTTGTTGTCATCTTCGAGTCGTCGTCAAAACTAAATGGAAAAAGATTAGTTTTTATTACCTACGTTATATTAACTTTTAAATTAGAACTCATAAAATTTAAGTTTAAGTTAATTTTAAGTTCAAAAGTTAAAGTTAGATTTCATCTTCTGATAATTGTAATAAAAACAAAATCATATTGTCAAGTAGAGACATCCAAGATGAGATAATTGTTTATCTATAGTGTGCCATGGATCGAAATAAAAATTAAATAGGGCATCGACGCCAGATTGTCACTTTATTTTACCTATAATCAAAATCATTCCTTACCTCGGGCTTTGATCATCAATAAACGCCATAAGCTCCCTCTCAGGCGTCAGATAATGAAGATGGGCTTTCTGCACATGACCGACTAGCTGCGGTTGCGGTACGGCACAGTCGCAAAACGGACATTCCGGTCGACCGTTCACGTGGGCTTCTAGGGTATGGGACCTCATGCCCTCGTCTGTGAGACCCTCAGCCCCACAGAGCTCACAAGTATAAGGAAAGGGGCTAGTTGACATTTTGCTTGATGAGGGTGACACTTTATTCGTTTTCGAAGTCATTTCTGGAAACGGAAAATAAATGTATCGAATCTCGTTGGGAAAACTAGTGTTAAGTTAAGTCACCAAACCCAGCAGGCTTTGTAGTAGAACTGTAGAATTTAATGATCTGACTGGTTAAGGTCTAAGAAGGTACGAATCTCTCGTTAAAAGACTGGCGCCACACAGTTTTCTGTCCTTCATAAGCAAGAAAATTGCTTGCTGCATCTAAGACTATGCTTTTCCACTGAGCAAGCCATGGGTCATAAATTCATATCAGCGTAAAAAAGAAATAAAGCCCGGTTACATGTACCCAATTTATAATCTGTCTAGTTACGGAAAAGCGGGTTATATATGGTGTTACGTACAGTATAGTTTAACAACCAGCTCTTCTATTAAACCTCATTTCGTGTAAGGATAGGATCCGCGACGAGATTAGAAGGAGAATAGCAAAGTCACTGACCCAGTTTTGAGAGTCAGAAAGTCAGTAGACTTGGCCCACTGCCATCTTAGGCAATGTGCCAAGTCTGCCGAAATACAAAAGACGATGCCCTTAAGAGTAGAACAGTCTTTGTGACGATTGCGAATTGCGATTGCGAATCCAAACGAAATGTTGGATACTAATTTGATCATTATTGGACAATCGCAGACCGTATGGGTCCGGCGGAGCTTGAATTGCCCACAAAAACGTAATACCAAAATAAATCGTAATTCAGACAATATTCTATCAAATTATGTTATCATTCGGATTTGGATACCGTTAATCTAGGTACCTTACGTACGTACTTACCATAGGTACTATTTCGTTTACTACGACTTCACTGGAAATAAAAGACCGGAAGATCGTTCCAGACTTGGTAGTTATCAAAAATTGCATTCGCTTACATTTATTTCCAGTGAAGTATTTTGGACGAAATGGTAGAATAGGACCCTAGATTAACGGTATTGGAATTCGAATAATAAAATTGAATGAAGATTTATTTCGGTATTACGTTTGTAAAAGAAATTCGGTCGGACTCTAAAGAAAACCAAAAACGGTTGTTTTGCATCCGCCCTTCAAGGTGGACGTTTTGGGGGCTGTTTCGGTAAAACAACACCTCTAAAGTGCTTTGAAGGTGATCGATATAAGGATTAGTTGTCTAATTGGCTTAATGATTTGATAGTTTTCTAAAGGCATCGATAGGTATTTTAATAAAAATTTGGCAGACTTTAATTGAGACCTAAATTGAACCAAGGTTACTGACTTTCTGACTCTGAAACTGTGTCAGTTAATGAAATGCGCTACTTTCCGGATTATCTCACGGATCTCATACCTACGAGTTACTTTGTCGTAAACTCAAATGAATTTAAAATATTATTAGGTACTTAAGTTCTTATAATAATTTGTAACCCTGTCACAGTAAAGTTTTACAGCTTCCGACATCCACGGAACAAAGTATACAATATTTAAAAAAGTTCCTGTTTCAATAAAGTTCAATTGAATTTCTTCATGACTCACTTTAAAAAATAGAATTATACTTGATAATTTTAGTACATTTACAGGAATAAAATTATTATAAGTGTATTATTATTAACCTAAAAATCTTCACTAGATATATTAATCAAACAAAAATAGAAAGGATATGGATTATGTTGAAATATACTAAGCCTATAAATCAGACCTCGACTGTGGCCTTAATGATCGAAAAATTGATTTATTTGAATGATGGGTTCGCATAGAAACCGACCACAATGACTATATTGGGGCGAAAGTGTCAAATCGATAAAATTACCGCAGTTTTGTTTTCAAGGAAGTCGCGGAAACCAATGACATGCGAATATATAAGGTACCTACCACCAGCAATTAAACCTCTTTACTGACCTTTAACGAAGTTGGCAGAATAACTGCGAGACCATTGCGTAACATGCTTTATTCCGTGATAAAAACATCAAAATAGAAAGGATGTACTCACCGATTAAATTTCGTATTTTATTGTCTTAGAATAAACCAATTCCACTTTTTTTGCCGAAACACTATCTAATTGGTACGATTTTGTTAGTATATGTGATTAATACTAGCATTTTCTAACATTAAAATTATAAATTACATTTAATACTACTGGCGATAGGTTGTGATTGCCGTCATTCATGAATTTTTGGGCATTGAAAAATAAGGACCGCTATTACGCATGCGTGTAGTGTGCGTTTGACACGCAAATGCCCCAAGCGGAAAATTTTAGAAACACATAATAAAATTTCACTTTTACATTAACACAACAACAAAATAAAATAAAAGTACATTTATTTTCTATTCTTTTAACATACAAAAAGACTGAAAGGACAGATGAGCAGATGAATGCTACGCCATCTATACCAAACTTCAAGAACGATATTCCAAAAGGTAAGTCTCGTGGGAAAGGAAAACTAAGCATGCCATGCGTGAAACTATAGTACCTACCGTCTATTTGTATTACGAAACATTAAGTAATGCATGGTGAAAAGTCCGATAGATGGCGTAGATAGTTAAGTAAATTAGGTAATGTGTCTGTCTTTCCTTTGAGAGGTAATGTTACTAAACAGACAACTGACCCAGGGGTCATTTCACTCTGATTTTTAAATGTAATTAATCACTACATAGTATAAAACAAAGTCGCTTTGGCTGTCTGTCCGTCCCTATGTATGCTTAAATCTTTAAAACTACGCAACGGATTTTGAAGCGGCTTTTTTTTAATAGAAGAGTGATTCAAGAGGAAGGTTTTAAGCTATTTAACAATACGCTACGGCTCGTAGGAATGGGGCAACGCGGGTGAAACCGCGGGCGGGTCGCTATTTACATATAAGACCATACATATTAAATTTCTAGGGAATAATAAAAACGACATTATTCTTGGTCTTTAAGTATTTAGTGTCGCAAACAAACAGTTTTGTGAACACACTTCCATAAATCAAACAGTTTAAAACCATCATGTTTAGATTAAAATATGTATTTAATCTAACCCAGTGATAGGTACTTACTTATGGAGTAGTCCGTAAACCTAAAATTATTAAACAAATGACGACCACCCACAGTGCATCAAGGACTCATATTAGGCCAGTAACTTAGGCAGGCAGAGAGGCTCTGATGGATACACACATATGTATAGGTAAATATGACACTTAATAATTTGTCAGAATATTTTTTTTAGGTCACAAGTCTAACCTTCGAACTGTATTAGAGAATTTCGCAGAAAAACTCTGTAACACTTGACTGGACCCGAATTGAACGTAGGAGCTCACGCTCAGGAGCTGCGCTTTCGATCATTAGAACATGAGGCAGTTCTAAAGCGCAGGCCACATCGTGAGCTGAGCTAAGTGTACGAAGCAAAGCCGAGCTAGGTTCAGTTACTTACTGAACTTAATATAGTATACTAAAGTATGAAAAGACGTCGCAGCTGCGTACCTAAGCTAACCTCGTTTAGCTTACCTCACGTAGCTGCGGCCTCTCTTACGGCCGGTTGCAATAACAAATCATTTAGTAGCTTTGCTTACGTGAGATAGGATTTTGACATTTAATAACTAAGGTCCCTACAAGGTGGGGGATTTACACATTATCCACCAGTAGATAAGATAAGATAAGATAAGATAAGATACATTTATTTGAACAAACATGTGTAGATAATAGTACATAGTTATAATGCATATTATGGATGTAATGAGTTTAGAGATCGGATCAACATGTTTTACCGTGACAGGTGTACAAATACGGAAGCAGATTTTGCTAATGGCAGGATTTTTCATATTACCTACCACAAATAATTACATTAAATAGTTAACAATAATTACATAAGAAAATATTATTACATTAAATAATTGATATTTATGGAATTTTTTTGTCATTAATAAAATCATTTACATTATAATAGCATTTGTCAGTCAAGATTTTTTTAAATGTCCTCTTAAATAAGTTTGTGTTCAATTGTTTAATGTTATTTGGAATTTTATTATAGATTATTGGGGCCTTACAGACTATACTTTTATGCAGTAGCGCTGTTTTAGCAGGATGAACGCAGAGCCTATCGTGATCGCGACGATTGCGTCTGACACTGTCAGATAACCGAGGAAATAAGTGAGGGTTGCTTCTCACAAATAAAGCTACTTCTAATATATATATAGTGATGGAAGTGTAAGAATGTTATATTTAATAAACAGTGGCTTGCAGCTGTCTGTACTTTGCATGCGGAACATAGCACGTATGCAGCGTTTTTGCATTTTAAATATAATATCTTTGTTAGTTGAGTTCCCCCAGAAAATAATGCCATATCTAAGTAACGATTCAATAAGACCATAGTATGCAGTGAGTAGCGCATCAGTGTTGATGGTTGTAGCAAGTTTATATAAGGCGTATGATAAGCTACTTATTTTTTTACTTAATTCATCTATGTGTTCTTTCCAATTTAATTTACTGTCTATAGTTAGGCCAAGAAAACGGGCAGTAGCTACTTCATTTATAGAGTAATTATTATAGCTTACGTTAATATTCAGTGGGTTTTGTAATCTTTGGTTGAAATGCATTATCTTAGTTTTCGTTAGATTTATTTTCAAATTATTATTATCTAGCCAAGAAATTATAGATGTCAGTGAATTATTTATGTCAGATTTATAGTGAATAATGTCCTTACATGCAATCGTAGCAGTACTGTCATCAGCAAACAATGTCATAGGTTGTGTAGTTACCTTTGGCAAATCATTAATATATTTATTGAACAGAAGTGGCCCCAGTACACTGCCTTGGGGTACCCCATATGTAACATGGCGTTTCTCGGAGATATATTTTTCCTCTTTTTTAGTCCTAATATTTACTCTAGATATTTCTGTTACCTGTTGGCGATTTGATAAGTAGGATTGGAGCAGTTCCAAGACATTGCCTCTAATGCCATAGGCGTAGAGCTTATTGATTAATATATTATGGTCCACATAATCGAATGCCTGTGACATATCGCAGTAAATGGAACACACGGGAGATGATTTATCAACATGGGATAAAACATTTTCAATGAATTCATAAATAGCCATGTTTATGGTTTTATTCCGTCTAAAACCTTTTTGTTCATTGCAGAAAATTTTGTTTTTTTCAAGATATGTGTTAATTTCACCGTACAAATATTTTTCAAATATTTTTGAAAATATTGAAATTAATGCAATAGGCCTGTAGTTCACCATTAATTGTTTATTTTCTTTTTTAAACAGGGGCTTTATAATTGTTAACTTAAGATAAGTTGGAAATGTCCCTGTTAATATACATAGGTTTATAATGAAACTTAAGTGATGGCAAATATCCTCATTTACGGCTTTAATTACTTTAGTCGAAATGCCATCGTGTCCTACACTATTTGTATTTTTCAGATTTTTTATAATTTTATATATCTGGCAGGGGGAACTAGGTGCAAGAAACATTGATTTTAGTTGGTGCTTAATCAGATAAGTTACTTCTGTCCCGGCATTTAGAATTGGATTTACTCTTCCAATGAAATAATTGTTAAACGCGTTGGCTATTTCTGTCGGATTATTAATAACATTATTATCATTAATTTTTATTGTATCAATGGATTCTCTCGGTAGACTGAGTCTCGTTTTATTTATAATACGCCATGCTGTTTTACATTTATTAGTAGAAGTTTTTATTTTATAATTATTTTGTGCGAGCTTAGTTAAATAAACAATTTTTTTTTAATATTTTACTGTATTTTAAATATTTTAATTTATTTTCTTTTGTGCGGTAAAGTCTAACATTCCATAGTAAATCCTTTTTCCTTCTACTGCAGACTTTAATCCCACGTGATATCCATTTTGGTTTACTGTTGACTTTTATTATAGAAAGCTTTTGTGGAAAACAAAGATCATAAAAAAGTTTGAAATTATCTATAAAATCTTGATAGGCTATGTTTGGGTCAGACGTTTGGTAAATATTAGAAAACGATAGGCTCATAATGCAGTTTTTAAATTTCTTTATATTATCTGGGCTATAATCACGTTCTATGATACGCCAAGAATTTAATGTGAGGATCTTTTTAACGGGAACTTTTATTATTTGAGCAGTATGATCTGATAGGCCCAGTTCTATAATTTCAGTGCTACATTTTTTTTTTTAAATTATGTGCAAAGTTGTCAATGCATGTTCGACTAGCTAGTCTCGTCGGTTCATTTAGCTCCAATTTGAAATTATAATTTACTAATAAGCATTCAAACTCTAAGGTAACATTATTTCTTTTAAGAATGTCTATATTAAAATCACCAGCAATTAAAATTTTTTTACAGTTAGATTTGGTAATATGAGTCAAAACAATTTCCAGCCTTCTGAAAAACATATTTAGATTACCTTGTTTAGGAACTCTATATACACAAATAATTACAATTTTATACTCAAGCAGTTCAACTGCACAACATTCAAATACATGAGAAATAGAAAATTTGTTAATTTCTGAAAGTTCATTGAATTTAAGCCCTTTCTTCACTAGGATGCATGTTCCTCCCCTCTTACTATTACTACGACTGTACGATGATGCCAAGACATAGTTAGGTAGATTCAGGTTTAATTCATGCCCTGCCATAATAAAATGCTCGGTTATACAGACAACATCAATGATTTTCTTAGTGTCTCGGAGTTCTTCTAAATTAATTAATAATGCATCCGTCTTGTGGAGTAATCCTGCAATATTCTGATGAAGAACATTTATATATTTTTCAGAGAAAAAACTGATTACTTGCTCGATTATCGTCTATTTGTTGAGATTTATTTCGAGTGTTGTTATTCATCAATATGTTATAATCCATAATATTATTTATAAGCTCCTGGATGTCTTTAAAAATTATTCGCATGCCTTTGTTAGTAAGCGTAGTATTGAACTGTTCAAATATTGCCGCCTCTACCGACCTCTACAATTTCAAATTCGATACGCTAGTTCACAATCATATTAATTACTTCTTTTTGTCAATGAAATTGTAACACAAAACAATTTTGGCCCTAATCTGCCGCCTTAGGCTCTAGCCTACTCAACCACCTGGTAAATCCGCCACTGCAAGTAATGCCAAAATCCTACCTCTTGTAAGTAAATCTACTGATTTCTTACAAAGGACCCGGTCGTTAGTAAATTGGGTGGCTTAGTTAGCGTAACTCGAGTTAGCGTAGCTGGCGGTGTGGCTTACGCTATACACAAACAAAATACAAATTATAATAAATAATATAACACCAACATAGTTTTTGATTTTTTGTAAATACATGTGTAATTTACATCGACTTCTATTATGCTTTTAATTTGATTTGATACCAAAAAGTAATTAAATTTGTTTCCCAAACAGTATTATGATTGTGAACTTGAAATGTCCGTAAAGACACCTTGGCTTTTAATGAAGATGTAGATTTAATCCAACTTTACATCATTTTAAAATGATATAAAATAATATTATAAGCTAAACAAAAAAGTCTTGTAGGGCAAGTACGTAATATTCTGTGTAGTATCATTTACAGAGCCCGACACGATTCCATATTAAATTCATTTACAAAAAGAGAAAATAATGTAAAAAAGAAAAACGCGGCGGTATGCCGGGAAAGCGGGCCGCCATTGCATACATAGTGGGAATTTATGCTAAACACCTCTTGTCACTCAAATAAAATAAAATATTGTTGCATTTTTGTCTTTGGACGGCGTTCTCGCTTCTTGTAGACGACGATTTAAATGCAATAGCCTTGTAACGATGGAAGGATTTATGTTTTCTTTCAGTAACTAGGTGGTGAATTTTAAGGCTGATTTTTTGATAAGTAACTCAACGTTGGAATATTCTAACTCTGCTGTTTATGAAATTAAGGAGTTTGGTTTACAATTTTGGCAAGTCCACCGGGCTTTTCTGATTACATATATGCCTATGTAAATATATAACATGATACCATTCTTGAGGTAGATGTAAGAAGGGATTCGTATCGATGTTCAGATTCATGTTACTCGAAACAATTGCACACACATCGATTCTTGGGAAAAGGCTGGGAATCCCAAAATAAAGCGGCAGCTTGGGATTAGTTGCTTTCGATTAATGTAATACATACTTTTGCTGATTGTTTTTGTATGGACCATTAGTCCATACTTACAAAAAAGTTATTTTATATAAGCTTAATATTTTATATATTTTTTATTATTGTTATTAAATAAGTTGCTAATGCTAACACCATAGAACAATAAAAAGACAGAAGACAAGATTGAGTTCCGTAGTCTGTCAGCTTTCAGAGAAATAACTATCCTAGATATTACCCACGCTTATAACTATGTTCCATTTAATCTAAGCCCTCAAATTACGCAGGCACTTCTAATAGCAATTAGAATAATTAAAACCAAATCGGTAGACAGCTGTAGTTATAATCATGCTGAAGGTGGAGGCTCCGGTCCCTACCGTTTACAAGTGCTTAGTATTCAGCGAATTATTTCAAAAGGCCCCTCCATTATTTTGAGTGTTTTACCTCATTTCAATTGATGACTTGTTGGAGACGTTTCACGACTAATCATTGTAAGTACCTAGGTAAGATAGTCGAGGATTTAGAGCGATTGTTGATCCTTGAAAGAGCTTAGGGTTTTCATATCTGATTTATATAGAGTAAAGAGTGTCTAGATGTCCGATGAATACTTACAGCTCGTGAATCCACTGATTTATGGATGAAGGCAAAGAAATCAATCTTATTTATTTTTTACTTAAGTGACTAGTCGACGTAATCAGTGGCTAAAGCGTCCAACGGACGCAGGATTAAATCCTGTCCGAGGTCGAATTTTTCTTTCACTAGTATATCTTTGGTAAATAAATACCTAGTTCTTGTAAGAATGCCTCTGACTGTCTCATTAGTCTAGTGGTCCCAAGCCCGACTGCTACGCTAGAGGTCCTGGGTTCGATCCCCAGGTCGAGCAAAGTGTTATTGGGTCTTTCTATGAGATTCTCAGTAGCAGCTCGTAGTCTGGATTTGTGCCCGGTTAATGGCCATAGGCTCGCCCCCTATTACATGGGACCTAAACATACCGGCGAACTGTGGGTGTACGTTAGTACGCCTCTGCCTAACCCTTCGGGGAATACAGGCGTGATGGTATGTATGATGGTATGTTCTTGTAAGAATCTTTAGCCAGCATTCCAAATCAGAATAGTTACCATTACCATTTAGAGACACTAAGTTAAAAACGAGTTGTTCTTTTATTTCCGACATTAGGACAGGCTTTAGTATCGACCCATAGGTAATAAGATATTATGTGATTAAATAGCAGTAAATTTAATTGTAAGTAGGCACTTTCTACATAGTTTAGAACCACGATTCTAGTAAACATTTATTATTAACAGAGTCGCTTCTTAACCATGTCATTTCCTTCGCTAACTTTTAAAACTACGAAGTTGGAAGTTTGGCGTGCATTTTTGTTAAGCAAAAGGCAAACAAACTAGGGGTATAGTGAACTTAGTTCGCTAACTCGGCACTCGTGCACCGCTCTTTTTAAGGAGCATATAGCTCGAAAACTATGCAGCTGTTGAAACTATGCAGTCGTTAAAACTATGCGCTTTCACCAACATAATAAGAGAGCTTTAGATTAAGATTTGAATGAAGAAATGTTAAGGGATAAAATCTCCTTTCTGATTTTATTTTCTTGCACTTATAAGTACAAAATTATCGAAATTAGTGAGGACAAAATGTATTCACGAATTCGAAACATTGAAGGAATAATTATGATAATGGACTCGGCCTCTATTATCTATCTACCTACATGGGACTTAACACTCAGGCACACTGTGGGTGTACATTTGTACACCTCTGCCTAACCCTTTAAATAATACAGGTGTTAAGTTACGTACATTAAGTTTATGATACGAAAGCAGAAATTCAATGAGATACCTAATTAAACAACCATAAGATATTACATGTCTATTTTTAGCATGCATATACATCGCACTGCTGGTGTAGTGGTATCATGCAAGATTCCCATTCTTGCGACCCGGGTTCGATTCCCGGGCAGTGCAGTCCTTTTTGCTTTTTCTTATATGCTCTATGGCAATTGCTTTTGTTTTTTTTCTTTTGGAAGGCAGGTGATCCTTATCATGAATTGATTTAACACATCAAGCTGAACGATTTTCACATATTAAAATTTTTTTAAACAGCAATGAAATAAAATATCATCGGAGTTTCTTGCCGGTTCTTTTCCAAAAGAACCGTTACTATTTCGAACTGTTAAACTGTGCACCTTGTTTTTGACAATTCAAAAGTACTTTTTACCATAAAGTTCTTTATAATTAGATTTTTCATTTGTTTTTATTTAATCACGCGTCCTTTGGGTGGTGTTCACAGTCTAGTAGGTAATTTTCTGTGTCCAGTTTGTAATTTCGAATTCTTGTCCGCCATTTTGGATGTTTGCGCGGGAAAATCTCGGGTGAACCGGGTATTATTGGCGGTACTACAGTCGTGAATGTCGTAATACCGAATAATATTATTATGCTTAACTTCTTGATCTCAGTGCTACCTAAAACTCGGGTGACGTATTTTTTCGAATTTCGTGGACTTTCCTTGTTTTAAGGACTGCTTTATCATGGTCGTAGGCAGCGGGAGTTTGAGGACAGAACACCCTTATAACCGAAACAGTTACTACCTACCTAATTTAAAATTAAGTGGTTACTAAAATGAATTCCTGTCTCTGTTCCGGAATCCAACATCCCTCGAAATGTATAATTTCTGGCTATGGCCATGTGGAATGCGCTTCCCGACTGGATTTTCCTCGATAGATATAATCTGGGTGTTTTTAAATCGAGAGTGAATCGGTTTCTTCTAGGCAAGTGCGTAAATTGCAGTTTCGCGTAACATCAGACGAACTGACGGCCAAGCGTAAGCCTATCAAGAATAATTTAAAAAAATGTATATCTATAGAATGCGAGTTAGCCTAAATAAATACTTAGTACTTTAATTATAAGAAGAGTTATTCTAAACCACTCTCCATATTTCTCTTCCTTTATACAGTTTATAAAATAGTAACCATAGCTAAATACCCTTTTTATACAAATGACCATGACTAAGTAAATATTTAAGTAGGTACTATTTTGTAATAATATTCTAATTCCACAATAGTTCTTTTCTACCGGTATAATATGTAGCTTCTCATTGATTTCCACGAACCTACAAAATTTCAGCTTACAAAGACAAAAACCACATTTATATGTCAAACAAGACGAAATCTAGACTAGTTTCTGATTGCATCAAATTTGTAGACCGTATAGTATGCTTATTTGTACGGGTCCCGATGGCTCTCGTCGGACTCGTTTGCGTGATAACCTGGTATTTTCTCCCGATTTTATATTTTGGTTTTCTTACTGAACCCTGATTTGGGAAGGTCGGTTGTGTTTACATATTTAAAATATTATCATTTTGTATGAGAGCTTTGGGCCAGATTTCAGAATGTCAGTTTTTTTGGATAGTTACTTTAATGGAATAAATTTACTGTACCTACCTAGGTACAGATTTAATAAATTTCTGTTTATTTTTTCACTGTTTCTATTTTTATATCGTAAAAGTCATCAGCCAAAAGAGGTCCACTGCTGCACAGGCCTCCTCACTGACTACTACAAGCACCAGTGACCTTTATCAAGATGTCTGTCCATCTCTTTGGAGGTTCTCCCACACTACGATCTATGGTCGTCACCGTTAGAGAACCTTATCATCTGGTAGGTTATGAGTAGATTATGAGCCTGTAATAAATAAATCCTTATGCGAGTGAAACCACGAAAAACAGCTAGAACCTAAATAAAATGTTCTTTTCTAATACCTCATCTGAAATAAATGGTGAATATTTTAAAATATCTTCTTACTATGTCACGTCTTCCACGTTATGAGTATGACGGTCCATGTACAATTTCACAGTGTCGCCCTCTGTCGTAACGCGCCGTGAAATGAGAAGTTCCCACGTAGCGTTATACATGACAAAGACTGATGAACCGAATGACATTTACGTGGTTAAAACGAGCGCAGTGGAGTTTTAATTTAGGATTTCAAAGTAGATGTGCCACAGCCAACTAGTTCAATTAGCCTTCCAAATAACATCCTAGCTTTTTTACTAAATGGCGCCACTCAACTAGCGGCCTAAATGACATTTAGACGATGTATTTATTACGACATTTATTGATTGGGCTGGCTGCCCACTGGCGCCCGGGGAAGGCGACGGGGTCTCCACTCAGTGTGACCTACCGGCTTAAAACCAAACGAATATTTCGCCTCATCACTTTTTACTTGAGTTACATTCTTCCGCGACCCTAACAGTGCGGTCACAGTTCTAAGCTAGCCTAACCAATAACTTAATGGTACCGCCGCATAACGGCCTGAATGACGTTCAGCCATTCCAAAAAACCTAAGCTAATTGTGCTTGGCGGCGTTATTTTATCTATACCATCACGCCTGTATCCTCCTGTATGAGATAGGTAGAAGGGTACCTACTGGTGTAGGTGCTGGTGTATTTACACAGCATTTCGCCGTATATTTTAGACCATATGTAATGTGTATCCCGAGTTCCCGACTTATATGTGATAATTTTTTTAACATTATTTACCGTGGGAGAGCCATGCTTCGGGACGAATGGGCCGGCTCGACCGGCCACGGCCTCACAGAAAACCGGCGTGTAACAACGCTTATTTACGTTGTGTTTCGCCGAGTGAGTGAGGATACCGCGAGGCCCAATCCCTTTTTAAAAGGGGTTTTATCTTAAATGCGTTGCTGACGCACTTATGATTCCTCTGGTGTTGCGGGTGTCCATGGGCGGCGGTAATCGCTTACCATCAGGCGATCCGTCTGCTCGTTTGCACTCTATCCCATAAAAAAATACGAAGATCTAGAACTCCGTCAGCTTGTAACATGAAGATCTAATTCCCTATAGAAAGTATAGAAACAAAACAAAGTTATAACACGGATCGTAGCTGATTGTACTTTCCTTACAGATCTTGTTATAAAACAATACTTAAGTATGTACTTTTTCTATACGAAGAGAACACTGAAATGCTAACACAAAGCGGTCTGTACAATGTTTTAAAAGCGCTGACACATCTCGGTTGCTTGCAAACGATCTTTGATACGAAATATTTAGAAATTTTATAATGATTTAGGATTTTAGATTTTATAGTTCTTTGAAATATGGATAGTTGACTTATTATAACAAAAATGCTGTCCCAGGTCGACCGATTTTTATGATATTTGGTGTGTTGGATTTGTTTCCTTTCCGAATAGCAGAATAACTATTAAAACATTCGAAAAATTCACGAAAAAGAACAAGAAGAAAAATTATTTTCTCATACATTTTGTATTGGGAACGGATTGACAGATTTGACAGAAATAAAACACCGCCACAAAAATGAACATGGCTTTGTTTTCTGTGAGGTTTTCTGTTCCTGTAAGGCCAGTCGGTGGCGTTCTGTGCATTGTCCGAACGCTGCTGGTGTGATTTTGATGTTTTTTTTGTGTATGTTTAAATGGATCCCTGGGTGGCATCGCAATCGGGTTCTACGGTTTCTTTTTATATACAGGGCAAGACATGGGAAAGGTACGATTGAGGTGACGGCTGACAGGGATGAATAGAAGAAAAAGACATGCTGCGCCGATAAATTAGGACAAGTGCAGGAAGATGATGATACAGGGCAAGACAACTTTGGCCGGGCCCGCTAGATAAAAAATAAAACTGGGTGTCCAGAACTCGCCAAAAATGTCTAAAAATATTAATTTAATGTTATTTTCCGGTTTTTCCGTTTTTCATGCGTTGTTAATTTATGTGACATGTAATTTCGAGCAAAGACCCGGGAGAAAAGAAAGGATGCGTGTACTAATACGTTTGCTTATTTTGTTATAATAAATGAGTTTCCCGCGCAAAAATGGCGGTGAGCTGCAAAATATTGTTTTTTGTTACCTATTTACGTGTTTTTCGGCCATGAGGATTTTTTTTTGTTTTTGAGAAATAATGAGAGTGGTGTGTCATTTCATAATTATTTTAATTTTGGTACTATTTTGAGGTTTTATACGACTTTGCTTTGGATTTCTTGGGTACTTTCCACATTTGGTTAATATTGCTGAGTCCGGTTGTAACTTCCTGGCATAGGTAGGTAACTAGGTACCTAGTACTATTTCCAGCTACAAGAAAAATAAAGTATTATTGAGAAATGTTTTACTGTCAAATTCTCAGTTGGGGATTTGGATCAGGATTTAATAATATCAATACTGATCGATATTTTTTTATATACCTAAGTAGGATGCGGTTTTTAACAGGTTTTATTCTGAATACAATAAAAAACAATGTACCTACGCAAAGAATAAATGGCGAAAGAATTGTTGATCGAATTTATAAGCGTCTACAAACATCATCTAAGATGTATATAAAATAAATTCTCAAGATTTTTCAAGTAATTTATAAAGCTTGTCTAAGTCTGGAAACAAAATCAACATAATTATAAACACAATTGAGTTGATCTCTTTGTCGAATCTCAGTTGAACTTTTAGTGTTGCCATATGTATGAATAAGAGTTATATAAAGTTTGGACTACATTGCAATAGCATGCTTCGAAGTATCAGAATAAATACCAAAATATCGATATTATTTTTGTGCTAAGAATTCACACAGTTTTAATTAAAAAATTAATAATAATATTATGACACCTGTCAGCCGTGTAGGTCTATTTGTTTTGTGTTTCTAAGGGTTTTTCTTGATTTTCTCTGTTACTATTAGCTTCTAATAGCTCTACTAACTTAGGTTGCAGTTTATTTCTATGCAACGCATAGGTAAATAGGTACTTGTTTTAATGTTTGACATAAAATAACCTCTGATACTTTAAACTGGAATATCTTTCATTCCCACGTTCCAATACAAGTGAAACTGAAACAAAAATTGTTTCGAAATTCAAACTCTATATTTTTACATATTTTTCAGGTGCAGACGCAACAAAAAACTGTCAACAAAAAAATCTACCAATGGGAGTTCGCCATTGTTCTTTATATTAGTTACCTACATAAAATGCAAATTGCTTTTAGCAATGTACCTACGACCGCTAAAATTTTACTACTAAACATGTTTGTATAAGTAGGTACCCATCTAAGTATGTTTTTCGTATTTTTTAAGCTATTGCATAGCTTCTATCGCGGGCCTTGAGCGTGGGGACCGAATCCAGAAATTCCGTAACGAAAAAAACCTAACACGCTTGTCTCTTTAGTTCAGCAACCCGCCTTTAGGTGGCATTGGTTGTATTACATAAGTTGATAAAAACCAATGCCACCTAAAGGCGGGTTGCTGAACTAAAGAGAAACACGCTTGTCTTTTTAGTTCAGCAACCCGCCTTTAGGTGGCATTGGTTGTATTACATAAGTTGATAAAAAACGCTATGCAATAGCTTTACCGCGGCAGTCCCCGAGTACCACACGTCTTTTTTTTTGTATACAATAAAGAGTATTCTATCTATCTACCTATTTATGTACCCGAGTCACGTGACCACTTCGACTCGTGGTAAATAAATGTGGTCAACGACACGCATGGGGTGAAAGCACTGACCTTTATATTAATCTAGAAATCAGTGGGTGAAAGAAAATGCAAGGATAGGTAATGGTACCTATTCATCCTTACACCCAGTAGGTATTATAGCGAAATGTAGCAGAATCTAGTTACAAAAGCTGTGACTAAGTAGTGAACAGCTAGTCAAACCGCGGCCATGTTTTACGGTTGATTTCGCGCCAACTAGAGAATTGCCTCAACTCCACAGTTCACGATTTATGCCCCCACTTGTTTTGTCTTTGGTTAAACTACACCAAAGAGATTGTATATCTTGTGTTAAATGTTATCCTGAGTGTAGTTTGCCGTTTGTAATGTGTAGCTAGTCTGTTAAAGCCTTTTATGTTCCTAAAGTCATTCTAGCTAGACAGTTTTGATCATGATACATGTTAAGCTGTGTGTCTTTATACTAAGTATTAGTAACTAGTAAGTAATTATAAATAAGTTTCATGCATTAATTAATGCTTTTTATTAAAAGTACCTACTGTTTCAACCTTAGTTTAGCACTGTTAGTATCATGCTGAATGATGATCACGAATTCCATGGTCTCAACCGGGCACAAATCTAAGCTTCGAGCTGCTAATGAGAATTTTATAGAAAAACCTAATAATACTTCTCGACCTGAGAATCGAAATCGTAGCAATCGTGCTTAAAACCACTCTAGCCTAATGAGGTATATTAAGCAACTAGCGACCCGCCTGAGGTTTCACCCGCATTGCTTCTATTGCTCGTAGCGTGATGTTATATAGCTTATAACCTTCCACAATAAATGGACTATCCAACACAAAAAGATTTTTTTCAATTCCAACCAGTAGTTCCTGAGATTAGCGCGTTCAAACAAACAAACTCTTCAGCTTTATAATTTTACCAGCGAGCAAGAGTCGTACCGTAATGTTAAATAGCTTAAAACCTTCCTCTTGAGTCACTATCTATTCAAAACCGCTCAAAATCCGTTGCGTAGTTTAAAAGATTTAAGCATACATAGGGACGGACAGATAGCGACAGCGACTTTGTTTTATACTATGTAACGATAAGGAAGATTATACTTAGATTTCACGATTTACATACATACGGGTCGAATTGATAGCCTGCTTTTTTTAAGTCAGTTGAAAAAGTTTCCCTGACATATTTTTCATGCAACTGTGCGACTTTTCATGTAGTTAACTATAACATGAGCGTGTAAGTACATAACTCTTCTAAAAATATACTTGAAGTGTTGACGTAAGCAGCGTCAACCCGCACACGTCTATTTTAATGAGACCCCAAACTTTTCCCCCTTTTAAAAAAAAGATACTGTGGCGCGCGGTCTGTTAGTAAGCTCCTGTATACTTACATGTATGTGTTTTCTCTAGTGGTTCCGCCTTCCTCATTAAAGTTTCAACACGTCGTCCTGAATATTCATTCGTCACTTGTCTACATAGCTTGTACTATGTGTCGAGTATTTACAAGTTAATTGTTGAGATACATTGCTTGTTTTGACTTACCTAGAGTTCGAGAAGCAGTGATAATTAGAGATGAAACGGATATCCGGTAACTATCCGGTATCCGGCCTATACGGCCTTGTTTTCACTATCCGGACGGATAGCGGATAGTAATTCAATATCCGGCCGGATTCCAAACAAATTGTGTTCCTACACTAGGTACCATTGCGTCTATTAGGTACTACTTCACTGGAAATAAAAAATTGGAAAATTGTTCCAAACTTGGTAATTTTATCAAAAAATAGATTCGCTTACATTTATTTCCAGTGAAGTATTTTGGACAAAATGGTAACGTAGGAACCTAGATTAACGGTATTGGAATCAGAATGAAAACACAATTTGATTAAATTGTTTGTAAGACATATTCGGGTCATTTAAAAATGTGTCCCTATCACCTACCCAAACAATTCCCATATGGAAATTCCTCTTAATTAAACGACCTTTACTTACCATCTTACTCTTAAGTTTTTAAGCGTATGATTTTTATTTTGCTCTACTTATAGACTTTTGGAGGAGAGGGCGGCAATCTTTTGTAGGCCAAGGGTTGAGAGCAGCCAAGGATTTGATATCTGCCTCTGCTTTCGGAGCAGGAAATGTGAAAATAGTATAAGAGACGCTATTTATATCTGCCTCGCAATCAGAAGTCAGTGAATGTGCGGTGTCTCTTAGAACAGGCAGGTAAGTACCTAGCTACGTATGTACAATCCGTCAGTCGAAACTGGGTATTTCGTTTTCATAATAAACCCTCAGTGCTGTAATCGTTACTTTACTAATGTGTGTGGGTAGTGGAAGCTTTTACTAAAAAAAGTTTCTATAATAATTAGGTAGGCACAAAAATGTAGTCTGGCATTAGGTAAATACCTTTATTAAAATTCACAGCGTAAGTTAGACGTGTCCGCAGGCTGTAACTACGAGGTCGTTAGCCTTTGTTTATGAAATAACCTTTTCTGGGTCTTCGTCTCGTCTCAAGAACTATTTTCTAAGAAGCCATAGAGTTAGTGAATAAAAAGAGAAGGTAAAAAGTATAAGAATAATTTATTGAGTAAAAATTTTCCTGGTAATTTCATTCACGACACAAAATGGTTTTAAATTACTAGGCAATTTTGTTAAAATCTAGAAAGGTTTGATTCTCAAATTTCACGAACCATCTTTGTCCACAGATGTCGATACTTAGGGTTAAATTAAATTCACATGCTAAATGTAAGACACCAAGCATGTTTTGGTGCGATTTGTTTTCTGCAAAAGCCATTATTGTCTCGTTGCGACAAAAGGGATGGTGCGATATTCTTCCTGTATAGCTCTTTCTCACGCGCTGGCTTAATTTTATATCCATTAAACGCTAATCCCGCTAAAAATGTTGATAAGTTACTGAGCATTCGATCAATCAACAATTTGTCAAGCATCAATCGATACCCTTATCTAGCTGCGAGATACCAATCGGTAACCTTTCCAAATTATAATGAGGCGCTAGACGTTCAAGCATTTTTGACTGTTTAGAACAATGCTTGACACGCAAACTACGAGCGATAATGCTTGACGAAAGTTTATATTTTTTAAATTTGTGTGTCAAGAATGCTTGATCGTCTTGCTTGACAGTCGCTTAAAGGCTGACTTGGTGTACTATATTTAGCATAACGTCAAGAGCGCTAGTTGGTTTTTATATCCGACATTCTTCGAACCTCTTCAGCCATTTCCTGCCATTGGCAGATCGGTTGAGAGGCGCCGTGCAGCCGTATCCACCATTACCATTTACCATCATGTAGTCGAAGCAATTGGTGACGCCGTCGCCGTTGCAGTCCTAGAATTTAATTAAATATATAATAATGGGCGAGTCTCGAAGCAGTGATAGCCTAGTGGTATGACCGTTGGACTGCCAAGGCAAAGGACTCGAGTTCGAATCCAAGGCAGGCACCTCTGACTTTTCGAAGTCATGTGCTTATTAAATAGTTAATTATCACGCGCTTAAACGGTGAAGGAAAATATCGTGAGGAAACCTACATGCCTGAGAAATTTTCTCGATGGCGTGTGAAGTCTACCAACCCGCACCAGCGTGGTGGATTATAGCCTAATCCCTCTCATTTTGAAAGGAGACCCGTGCCCAGCAGTGGGACAGTATAATCGATTGATTACGTAATATTAATAGGCTCGCCTTCTATTAACATAAGACCTAAACATACTGAAGTACTGTGGGTGTACATTAGTTCACCTCTGCCTAACCCTTCGGAGAATACCTACAGGCGTGATGGTACGTAAGTACATACCTTTCCGAATTTCTGCAAATATCCTTCTATGATCTTTTTGGAACAGTGATAGCTCCTTGCACAATCTTCCCAGGCTGAAATGCAGATCTTATATAAATAAGTCATCCAGAAAAAAACACGTGTTGTACATGTGACTATCCTCCTGCAACTATTTATGGAATGACGTCAAGAAAAAGTTTTACTAGCATCCCCCACCCTCAAGCTGGCTGAAAAACTTAGATATAGGGACCATTTATCCACCCAAGATGCAAGCTATAAGCAAATGTGTATGAAGACCATCACATGTTAGACCGCCGCTAAACAATTTGGCTTTATTCTGTCGAGTGTATGAGCCAGAGAGATTTATTACAATTGGGTGATCCCTATTAGACCCTGTCTGTGATTTACATCAGTAATGGGGATTAAACACATTCAAATGGAAAGAAAGAAAGAAACATTTAGCAATATTCAGCTGCATATGAGGCATGTAAGTAACTACCTATACAAAAAAAAACAGAGAGAAGATAGTAAAGTGCCTCACGGTTGAGCTGAAAGGGATCTGGATCAGTATATGCCAGATAGATTGTCTGACGCTCGTTTTCAACCAGTCCCGGAATGGGTCACAGATGCAAAATCAGATCGGAATCAGAGTAAAATAAATAAAACGTGAAAGTTTGTGAGTATGGATGTATGGATGTTTGTTCCTCTTTCACGCCACGAATCTGGATGAAATTTGGCACAGATATAGATTATAGTCTGGAATAACACATAGGCTACTTTTTATCCAGGTCGGACGAAATTCTGAAGTCCACGCAGACGACGAAAAGTACTTATAAATAATTTGACTATCTCATTAGTCTAGTTGTCCCAAGTGCGACTGCTATGTTAAAGGTCCTGGGTTCGATCCCCAGGTCGAGCAAAGTGTTACTGGGTTTTTCTATGAAATTCTCAGTAGCAGCTCGGAGTCTGGATTTGTGCCCGGTTAATGGCAATAGGCTCGCCCCCTATTACATGGGACCTAAAACATACCGGTGAACTGAGGGTGTATTAATGTAAACCTCTGCCTAACCCTTCGGGGAATACAGGCGTGACGGTATGTTTAATAAAAGTAATAAAAAACATAATAATTTGTATTTTCCTCACCATGATTTCTTTCAGGATCATCAGCGGGCAGAGTGACCATGCCAGCATCTACCCAGTACACTTTGGATATGTTGAAGGGGCCGCAGTAGCCTGCAGTACAGCCGTGACTGACGTCACACTTGGTGGACACGTAGCAGAGACACCTGTAGCATTGCTCCGACAGGTTTGGTATGAAGAGACCTGAATTTGTGAATTTTAGGAATTAACATTATGTAGTGCTGCTTAAGACTTGAAATACCGTGTAGGTATAATCAGTATCAACGCATATAATCTCCCACCCCTGGACGCAGGTCTCTCTCAGTGTGAGACAGGTTAGCCTAAACTAACTAATTAATCAATGGAAAAGAAAGGGTTGTGCAAGACAAGGGAAAAGAGGCAAAGAAGGGGTTGTGTTTTTACGTGGGAGAGCCATGCTTCGGCACGAATGGGCCGGCTCGACTGGACTGATACCATGGCCTTACAGAAAACCAGCGTCGAACAACGCTTACGTTGTGTTTCGCCGTGTGAGTGAGGTTACCGGAGGCCCAATCCCCTTTTAAGAGGTCGGCAACGCACTTGTGGCTCCTCAGTTGTTGCGGGTGTCCATGAGCGGCGGTAATCGCTTACCATCAGGCGATCCGTCTGCTCGTTTGCCCCCCTATCCCATAAAAAAAGACAGAGTTACATTAAGAACATAAATATCATGGTGAAACTGAAGTTCGTAACGTATAAGGAGGTCCAGATATATAGCTCTTCATCGACAGTTTGGGAAAGTCAAAGTTAACTTTAAGTTTACTTTTTTACCCAAATAGATGAATAACACGAGACAAAAATAGGCTAGCAATCTATAAATTTCCCTATTGGTATCGAAGCTGTCAATCAACGGCAATACTGATCGTGAAATTCGTAAGTATAGTGACGTCACTGCGGGCCATTTTCGGGAATGGAATACCCTGGTGCCCAATGACATTATAGTTAAATATATCATTGATGGTGCCTAAACAAATCTTGTTCTGCCATGGTATCGTGTAAGTATCTTTGTTAGTTGTTAGTAGTTGTTAGTTTCAAATCGTATCGTTTAACTTTTATATAGCGAGTCTTCGGCCAATACAGGTTTTTATAATGACCTTTGTTAAAACTTTAATAATCGTTTGAGAACAGGTAATTTAATAATTATTATTTATTTCCTTATTCCTATGCATCGCTGTCATTTTTTATTGCATAATTATCATAGTTTTATTTTAAAATGTTTTTTTTTTATGGTATCTATGGACAGCTTTAGTCCATTCTTTAGCTAATACTGGAAGCATGCACTTAGCGTTAGTTTTTTTTTATGGGATAGGAGGGCAAACGCGCAGACGTATCGCCTGATGATAAGCGATTACCGCCGCCCATGGACACCCGCAACACCAGAGGAGTCACAAGTGCGTTGCCGACCTTTTAAAAGGGGATTGGGCCTCCGGTAACCTCACTCACTCGGCGAAACACAACGCAAGCGTTGTTTGACTCCGGTTTTCTGTGAGGCCGTGGTATCACTCCGGTCGAGCCGGCCCATTCATGCCGAAGCATGGCTCTCCCACGTAAACGTATACGTATTGTGTGCAATAAAGAAAATTCTATAAGTCGTAAGGCGTCCCCACACAACGCTTGCCTAAACGCGGTCTCCACTCTAACACTTGTCTACTCCATCGATCGTCTGTCCTTCTGCAGATATGACATGACTCGTAATGAAATCTCGTAAGTATAAGAACGATAAGGCCTATCAATCTAGGACAATTTTATCCTATTTCCATAGAAACAAAAATCAATTGCCGCATGTATGACAGATCACCAGTTGAAAACAGTTCGAACAATTTGACAGATTTCATTGTGTTCGTTAATGTCAGTGAAATTATTTTTTTGATAAGTCAGTTTTTTTTACGGAAGCGAAGCTGCTTACGGACGTCTAGTTTAATATCTTATCCCTTAGTGACAAACGTAATGTGCAAGAACCATATATACTTAGTACTAATCTGTACTCTATAGTGTCATAGCTTATAGAATAGAGATATATAAAGATCAATGAGTATAAGATAAAAAGAGTTTGTGAGAGATCTAAATGAGACAGTGAACGGAGTTCGAATATAAAATCGTGGCAAAACCAACAAGAGTTCAATCGACGCAAACTCATCAGAATGTTAATTAACAGGGAAAAGATTCATTTTATAATTGGGTTTTTTAAGCAATTATCTTTTAATTAATTATTTTTGTTTGAGTAAATTTTATAAGTATGATATGAATAGCGTTTCAAAACGCATTAGAGACCCGATAATCATCATCATTAAGCAACCCCTGACCCAATGCTGGGCACGGATCTCTCAGACTGAAAGGGATTAGGGTTATAGTCGCCTTTGAGAGCCAAGTTTTCCCACGCACGATGTCTTCCTTCACCGTAATAATACCTACGTACCTATATGATTCCGAAAAGTCAAAAGTTCTTGAATTTGAACTCGAGACCTCAGGAGCCACAAAACCAGCAATAAAACAATAAATAAAAGAAGTATAATTATATCTAAGTATAAGTACCATAATATATTATATAAACAGAACGTACCGGTGGAGCCAGATATCCAAAACAGAAAAACACCAAACAAACAAACCGGTATGGCTAGCAGCGGCTTTATAAACATTTTTTGTACAGCTTTTTATATATCTGAAAAAATAGATAAGTTTTATTAGAAACTACATGATACTTATACATGGTTATAGTGTCGTAAAGCATCTTGGTGTGTGTTTCGACTTTTGCACGGTTCGGTAAGAGCCAGTTCCCCTCGGTTGCTGCGGCTCTGGCAGGCTGCAGTCCGTAGCCTTAAAGTTCGGCATTAGCAACTCCTCTGGTGTTGCAGGTGTCCAGGGGCGACGATGACTACTTACCACCAGGTGGCTCGTCAGCGCGTTTGCCGACTTAATCCATAAAAAAATATACCAGCCTAGTGACTTCTTCTCAGTCTACTCTTGGCAGAGTAGTCGTGGTCATGGGGGTCGTTGTACAGCCTTTCTTATTGTCTCCCGCCATTTCTCTCTAAGCGAGGCATTTCGAACGCACAGATTTATTAGTGACATGACCATTAAAATGCCAATTCGTAGGTTTCGATCCTCAAGCATGAACCTCCGACTTTTGGCAATCATGTGCGTATTAATAATCAATTATCACTCGCTTAAACAGCAAAGGAAAACATCGTGAAGGAAGCTGCATTACCTGTGAAATTTTCTCAACTACGTGTGAAGTCTAACAACTCGTAGTAGGCTAGCGTGGTGGACTTTAAGCTAACCGTTCTCAGTCTGAGATCTGTGCCCAGCTGTGGGATAGTGAATAGGTTGATGATGATGCCTGTAGTCCCCCAAGGGTTAGGCAGGGCCGCAGAGGTGTACTAATATACACTTACAGTTCGCACTATATTTATTATCTTTAGGTCCCATGTAATAGAGAGCAAGCCTGTTGCCATCAACCGAGCACAAATTCAAACTCCGAGCTGTTACTCAGAATTTCATAGAAAAACTGAATAAGTTTCCTCGACTTGGGAATCGATGCAAGGACCTCTAGCGTAGCAGTCACGCTTACGACTGCCTAATGAACCTCTGCTTTAAGTGTAAGTATGTACAAGTCATTGATTGTAGGTATATTTCCTATCTTTCGAAATACATAGGTTTAGCCCTAGTTCACACCTACATAAGAGCTTGTCAGTGCCAAATCTGTATTTGGCTTAGTGCCGATGGTACTAGCAGGTTTGCCACGTCACATGCAATTCGTAATCTGTGTACGGATAAATAGGGATGGCGGACTGAGATTGTTTTATTGGAAAATCTATTCATTTTTGACAGTATCCGAGTTTCGAGTTGTATCAAAACATTCGAATGCATCCATGCAAAATTGGGGTCGTGAATTCAAATTGTATCCTAGACTATGTATACCAAATACATAATTTAACATATTTTACATAGAGAGAGCTAAACGAGTTTATTTTAGCTCAGTCCGAAAGCTTTCTTTCTTAGGTTTTTTGATAAAACATAACTACGGAAAAGGAGTGAATGACTTTGCTAATATAAATTGTATTCAATTAATACATACTATAATTTTTTTTTATTAAGTTTTTTGAGACTAAAATGGTATGTTATATTGTCCAATCTATCTCTATATAGCTGTATCAAAATTCAGCAAAATTGGTTCAATGGTTTAATTAAAACGTAACAAACTTGCAAACAAACACACACAGTTACTTTCGCATGTACTTATAATAAATTGTGAGCATAGATATTATTAACTAGCTTCCGCCCGCGATTTTGTCTGCGTGAACTTCAGGATTGGTTCTGACCCGGATAAAAAGTAGCCAATGTGTTATTCCAGGCTATAATCTATCTGTTTGCCAAATTTTATCCAGATACGTTTAGCCGTTCTAGCGTGAAAGAGTAACAAACAATCCATACTCAAAAATGTTCATGTTTATAATATTAGGAAGGATCTGCGTGTATCCCATCGATTCGAATCGAATTTTAAACTTTATTTTTTACAGGTCTGTCCCAGCCCTAGATTGTCAGGGCTGCAGTGATGCGTAATGTCGATCAGAGCTTTGATTGACCACAGTGAGCGATGTTTCAGGTGAATGCCTTGTGCTACTGAAATGTGCTTACAAATTGACGATGTAATGAATCATACCTAGGTAAAGGTTAGATTAGGTACATAATGACGTAACTAGATATTAAACGTAGGTAAGTACCTAGGTAACTCGTCCTCACACGTGTGAAATTGTTTAAATTTTATTGAGTTAGGTATGCCTCTTTTGGAATCATCACACTAAAAGCTTTGCATTGTAGCAAACAGGACTGGATTAAGCTAATATATAATATAAATATATTATACATATTTGTGCCCGGTTAATGGCAATAGGTTCGCCCTCTATTACATGGGACCTAAACATACCGGCGAACTGTAGGTGTACATTAGTACGCATCTGCCTAACCCTTCGGGGAATACAGGCGTGATGGTATGTTATGTTATAATATAAATAAATTTATTTTGAATAGACCCCTATATACACTATTTACATAAAATACATGAACGTAAAAAAAGCTATATATATATAAATCTAAAAGACAGAGGCGTGACTAAGCGTCAAAGTATTCCTCGGCATCGCTGTCGTCCAGGAAGGTGCCCAGAAGACTGGCAGCATTGCCACACTGAATGGCAATGCTTATACGCTGTCCTAGAAACAAGCCAGCCCTCTGGTCACGTGAAGTGTCGACCAGTCTCCTTGAAAAGGATATGAGCACTCGGACCCCACGACCCGAGCGTTTCGACCCCAAACGGCTCAAAAATATAGTTACCCGGCAGGTTACTATACTTAAATAATAAAAATAAATATATAAATAAATACTAATAAGTATATAAATTTAAATAAAGTAAAATTAAATAAATAATGAAAACGAAATTATATATTATAATAAATAAATAATATATACATATAAATAAAGTAACACTAAACAAATAAATAAATGGTAATTACCAAATATGTAGATACTATACTCTACATGACAAAACATAAGCCTTCCTCCTCTCTCCTACATTGCCGTGCCCGACAATCCACGATTGATACTTTTATATTTATTTTTTAACACCTGTTAACATTGTGGAGTGCAAAACGAATTGAGTATTGAAACTAAAGGCAAAGTTAAAAAGCTTATTGCCGAATATGCCCTTAGGTTAATCCAGCCCTGTAGCCTGTGCCCTGTAGTAGCTCTGTAGGAAGATAGAAACCGAAAGTAGAACATCAAGAAACGCATTGCTTAGATGAATCTACATGGTTTAATCCAGCCCTGGCTGGAAAGTATCCAACATAATTATTTTTTTGTGATTTTTTCTTGCATTTTCTTTGCTTGGATTAGAAAGTAAGAATTTTTCCTTCACTAAAATAACTTTATAATCTTAGCATGGAAAATGCAAAAAAAAACAAAAAGATAGTTCAAAGGTAAGGTGGCATCGTACGATATCAAAGTAACTGTAAAGTAAGTCGTGTCGGTTGAGAAACAAGGTAACTTTCTTTTCAATAGATGTCGCCAACGTCACCTTATGACGTACATTCAAAATGTGAAGGCAAATTTCGATCAAGCGGGTGAGACTCGGGGTGGCTTAGCGGTCAGAGCGTCTGGTGTATCTAACCAGAAGACGCAGGTTCGAATCCTGCCCGCGATTGAATTTTTCCTTCACTAAAATAACGATCCAACATATTTCTAAACAGCTAAATACACAGTATAACAAGTAGTCTAGATAGCGTAAACTAACACTAAGTCCACTTGATTCACAGTTGTTACACTACGAGTAAGTACACATACTGTTTCCGTTCACAGTAGATCTACAATTCAGATCTGTACATTTCTCGACATTTCAGGGTGGTTAATTGGTTCCGTGTTTGTATTCTTATCTATCTAACCCAACGGACCTGGTTCTTTTCATATCTGTCTCACTACTTTTCATAACTATCTTGAGTTTATATAAAAATCACCCATAGAAATAGGCACTTACAGTTTTTCACAAATTTCAAATTTTTCGTGCAACTTTTTAAATTTTTAGTCCCTTAAACATTTTATCCAGACTTATTATAAAGGTTATAGTCTGGAATAACACATAGGCTACTTTTTATCCAGGTCGAACCCAATCCTGAAGTCCACGCAGACAACGTCGCGGGCAGAAGCTAGTATAGAATATATAGAATAAACAATATAGCTCTAAAGGGTATGCAATTTATATTTTAATTGATATTGCGTAAATAATTATTATTTTACTTTTTCATAACACCTAGAAAGTTATTTTAGTGAAGGAAAAATTATATCGCGGGCAGGATTCGAACCTGCGTCTTCTGGTTAGATACACCAGACGCTCTGGCCTCTAAGCTATAGTTAAAATTCGTGATTGATGCAAATCGCAAAAATATTGTAAAATTCAAATTTATCTAAGTAAGTAGGTATTTTTTTTTTTTTTTTTGCATTTTCCATACTAAGATTATAAAGTTATTTTTAGTAGAGGAAAAATTCACGCGGTGGCTTAGAGGTCAGAGCGTCTGGTGTATTAGCCAACAGACGCAGGTTAGAAATCCTGCCTGCGATTGAATTTTTCCTTTGCTAAAAATAACTTAAAATTATATGTTTATAAGTAATGTAACTTTTTAGGAAATTGAGATGAAAATGAATAACGCCCTAAACGGTAATATTTTTATGAATCGGTAGGTACTTATTACATTTTATGATTCCACGTTTATAAATAACAGTGACTTTAGTCATATTATGTATCTAACTATTATTTAATCTGTAGTCATACCTACTAAGTAAATAATAATAAAATAATATATACATTATTATATTAAGTGCTACATAAGTACCTACTATGTGTTATTTTTTTACATGTGGATATGTTTCCGATAAAATTATTACGTTTTAGATTCTTAGCAGCAATGTAGGGATCGAGAAACTGGTATTTAATTATAAATTGTTATTGGATTTGCAAAAAAATCGTTGAGTACTTGCCTATATAAAATTGGTATTGAAGAATTTTTCCTTATACAAAGCCGTATTCTCGACTAATAACATGAAACAGGTACCTACAGACAACAGCACATAACGTTACCACAAACAAAAATTTCCCCAATGGATAATAAACTCTATTACTTGGAGATTACATTAAAAAGTGATTGAAGAAAGACAATTTTGGATACCATGCTGTTGACTGTACTAGCCGAGATGTGGAGCTAACAACATAAATTGGTAACATATTTTTTTATTATATTCTAAGTATGCGATTAAACTATTATTGAAACGTCCTAAATTAAACCATGGTTGAATCGTCCTGCTTACATTAAACCACAATAGAATCATCCTACATTAAACCATGGTTGAATCGTCCAACATTAAACCAAGTTTGAATCGATCTAGATTCAACCATGGTTGAATCGTGCCACATTAAACCATGGTTGAATTGTCCTACCTTAAATCATGGTTGAATCGTCCCACATTAAACCATGGTTGAATCGTTCTACAATAAACCATGGTTGAATCGGCCTAGATGTTAATTAAGCCATCGGTCTCTATCCTGCGAATATTTATGACTAGTTATAGCGTGGATTTGGTTCTCAAGAGCAGTGTTATTGGGTGTTTTTCTATGAAAGCCGTAGCAACTGAGCTTAAATTTGAAGTTAATAGTAATAGGCTTGTTCCCTATTATATGGGACCGGGAAACCTACCAGTGAACTGTGGGTGTACATCAGTACACCCCTGCCTATCCCTTCGGCGATACAGGTGTGATGGTAAGCTATGGAATGATACATCATAAAGGTCCAATTTATAAAATCAGCGTTAACTGACTTGACGAAATGCTGAACTGGATCTATTTGGCACAACCGCGAGGGACACAATAGTTTTACCCTACTAATGGGTGGGAATTGTGTAAACTACGATAAATTAATTTCTTTCTTTCTGTTCTATGCTATAATTTGATATTGTTTTGTTAATAAATCTGAACAAAGTAGGTAGTCTGTTTCTACTAAAGCACTTCAAGATACATCTCATTACATCATTCCATGAAATACATGTACATTCCGGGATTAATAGACATTAAAGCTTACATTCATATAAATTATACAGTATATTAATAGACATAATATGTACATAAATAATAAATAAATTATAGCTGCCGTGTGTGCAGCGTTTAACTGTACTTACTTTGTGCTGAAAATTTACGGTATCTCTCGATATTAATGAATCTCTACTAATATTATAAAGCTGAAGAGTTTGTTTGTTTGAACGCGCTAATCTCAGGAACTACTGCTTGTAATAAAAAAAAAATATAATAAATATTTTTGTGTTGGATAGTCCATTTATCGAGGAAGGTTATAGGCTATATAACATCACGCTACGCCTCTTAGGAACGGAGCAGCGCGGGTGAAACCGCTGGCGGGTGGCTAGTTATAAAATAGTGAAAAAATCTCGCGAATCTTTTGAGCATTGTTGGTGCCACAATTTTGGATTTTGCCATCTAAACCCATTAACATAAATTAGACATTTCCCGTTATTTGTAGTTGGTAGTTATTGATACCACTGAAGTCATTGGCTGCAAAAACCCGATTTACGAAGAGTTGCGGAAAACACGTTAGTCGCGGTAACCGGACAGGTAAAGAATGTTGTTTGCGTGGATTAAAAAAAAGGATGCAGACGTAGAACGAGACGTAGATGTCTTTCAAATTAACCTCGATTAAAATATTATTTGACTAGTTTTTAAAGACTTTCAGTTTACTTTTTGAGCAGCTGTGCTCCTTAAAATCCCTTCTGCGGATGGCTCTAGCTTACTTATCTATAAATGTCAAGGGGCCAATGTAATTTAGGGCTTATAGTTTCTAAAAATTTTTTAAATTGTAATTTTTTTATGGGATAGGGGGACAAACGAACAGACGGATCGCCTGACGGTAAGCGATTACCGCCTACGGTCACCTGTAACACCAGAGGAGTCACAAGTGCGTTGTCCCCTTTTAAAAGGGGATTGGGCCTCCGGTAACCTCACTCACTCGACGAAACACAACGTAAGCGTTGTTTAACGCCGGTTTTCTGTGAGGTCGTGGAATCCATTCGTGCCGAAGCATGGCTCTCCCACGTTAATTTCATTAATTTTTATTAATCAATTTGTGACTCATGGTTCATGGTTCATTTATTTTCTTATAATGACATCGAGTTCTCAAATGCTGAGAACCTTCTTTTACATAAAAAAAACCTTCTTTTAATATTATTGACTATGATCCAACTTTGACATTCAATGTTCACACATCCTGATATCGCAATATTGTACCAGTGAAGATTGTAACACTATCTATTTTAAAAGTGTCCATGGAGTTTCTTGCCGGATTTTTCTCTATACATAGGATTAACCTTTTGGAATTGTGCAACTAGAATCAGAACGTTTCCTGAACGCTTCACTCATCATAGAATCACCTATCATAGACAATAGAGTTATATTTTTAACCCTGTAACCGCCTACATCGGATTTATCTCACAAAAACATAATACACTTTAAAAACGGTACATAGACATCCTTACATAATATTAGAAACGTGAAAGTTTGTGAGTATGCCAGAACGGCTGAACAGATCTGGATAAAATTTGGCACACAGATAGATTATAGACTGGAATAACACATAGGCCAAGGTTCAGGTTCAGGTTGGACCCAATCTTGAAGTTCACAAAGACAATGTCGCGGTCATAAAATACAACATAGGTGGAATTATCATATTTTTTTTGTTGGTTAAATCCTAGAAGTGGTGGAACAACAAAGTGACCCAAAATAAATTATTATGTACCTATATTAAATGTCTTCGAATGGTTAATTCTAGAAAATATCAGTTTCCTTATTCTGTTGTTTCACATCACACTTCAAAAACAATGCGCATTTAAGTATAAATTAAATCAATCACTACGTAAGCGTAAACCTAGATTTGAACCTTTGACCTAAGGCTCTTACGGCAAGGTCAATATCACTGAGATACCACTACATACATTTACATGTTGGTACAAAAATAATAATTAAAAACTTGCCTCAATATAAAATTGACCTTAACGGGCGATGTGCACTTTTAAATACTAGTAACGAACGCCACTTATCAGGAAATACATTCACTTTTAAATACTAATATGATTATATCAACATATCATCACTATTTTGCACTTCTGTAAAATAAATAATTTAATAAATTAAAAATATAAATTTTGATCAAATTAATTTTATAGTCTGTCCTTCTTAAGAGTATGGACACTACTGTATCATTTTGCTTTGTGTATGTATGTGTTGTGTATGTCTATACATGCACGTGTATGTACGGATAATAATGGCTGGATCAGGTTTTTGAGTGTGCAACTCGACAATCTTGTTATGGGTCGCTCCAGTGGTTTGATAGTGATGTCAATATTTTGAAAAAAAAATAACAGATTACCTACTTGTAAAATTCCGGAAAAAAATGATGAGCATGCAGAGAGCATACATAATACATAATAGTCTGAAATTTGAAGAAATGGTTGGACTCTTCTTAATTACGTATACCTAATTAATTTAAATTAATATGTAATAATTATTTATTACTAGCTTTTTGCCTGCGGTTTTTCCCGCGTTGCCCCGTTCCTAAGGGTCATAGCGTGATGTTTAATAGCTTGAAACCTTCCTCATGAATTACTCTGTCTATTGGTGAAAATAGTATGAAATCCGTCCAGTCGTTTTTGAGTTTATCGCGCAAAAACAGGCAGACAGACGTGGCGGGAGACTTTGTTTTATTTAGGTAATGTAAGGATAACTTCGCAGATGAAGGGCCGCACGGGAACTCTAGTACGATAACGGCTAAATATTGTCATACATATGTGCGTTTGTATAGCGTTTGATAGTTGAATCAGCCTCTTCACTGTCATAAATTGAACTTAGGTACCTAGGTACATATCTTTTTGTGATTTTTTTGCATTTTCCATACCTAGGTACATCCTAGGTTCATCCGGAGAAACTAAAACATAGTTATTGTTTATTTTCCTGTACCTACATAAGGATATGTAAGTAGGTACGTCACGTCAATTAGTAACCATACCTAATTAATAGTTCAACAGTTGATTGGTAAATTAAAAAAAAAAACAGTTTTAAGAAAGAAACTCTTTTGAATCGTACAATTCTCAATACAGTAACGTAGTAGCGTAAATTTTACCGTACGTAAAATCTTCCAGACCGAATAATGATCTAGATAAATTCAGAAGATTGGTTTTATTTAACACTAGCTTTTGCCAGCGACTTCGTCCGCGTGGAATAGTTACTTTGTTCCATATGAACTTTCATCCTCTATTTCACCCCTACATTGTAGGTCGAAATTTATCAAAATCCTTTCTTAGGGGATGCCTACATCATAGTAGCTATATGCATGCCAAATTTCAGCCCGATCCCTCCAGTGGTTTGGGCTGTGCGTTGATAGATCACTATGTCAGTCAGTCAGTCACCTAACGTAAGAGTAGACAAATATAATCAGAAAGCTCCGAACTGCTAAGCTATCGGGAGTTACATGTGTTATTGTGATTCAACCATAAAAGATAGACATTTGCTGTCGTGGAATATTTTTTATATAATTTTAAGGAGAACATTTCCGTCATACTTGATTTCTGTGTAGCTTTAACCATTAAGGCTGCACACGCGACGGAAGCTTAAAAAATGGAGTAAGTTCTCCTGTTATCCCAAGATTTCCCTTCACTGCTCTGCTCCTATTGATCGTAGCGTGATGAAAAGTATACTATAACCTGCCCAAGAGTATGAAGAACAATTGTACCAAGATTCGTTGAAATCCGTCGAGTGGTTTTTGTTTCTATAACGAACATATAGACAGACAGACAGATAGACAAAAATGTTACTGATTGCATTTTTGGCGTCAGTATCGATCGCTAATCACCCGCTGATAGTTATTTTGGAAATATATTTCATGTACAGAATTGACCTCTCTACAGATTTATTATAAGTATAGATTAACGAGAAGATTGGTTTTACACGTGGGAGAGCCATGCTTCGGCACGAATGGGCCGGCTCGACCGGAGTGATACCACGGCCTCACAGAAAACCGGCGTTAAACAACGCTTACGTTGTGTTTCGCCGAGTGAGTGAGGTTACCGGAGGCCCAATCCTCTTTTAAAAGGTCAGCAACGCACTTGTGACTCCCCTTCAGGTGTTACGGGTGTCCATGGGCGGCGGTAATCGCTTACCATCAGGTGATCCGTCTGCTCGTTTGCCTTCCTATCCCATAAAAAAAATACATATAACATACCATCACGCCTGTATTTCCTGAGGGGTTAGCCAGAGGTGTACTGATACAATACAAGTTATAAGGTTCCATGTAATAGGGAGCGAGTCTATTTTGCCGAGCACAAATCCAAACTGATAAATTTCGTATCAATACTTAAAAACAGTTTTCTCGACCTGAGAATCGAAGTAAAGACTTATAGCTGTGCCTCTAGTAAATGTCAGCATTTGTTGTACGGTCAACAAATCATGGTAGGTATCCAAAACTGTCAAATTTCTTGAATCGATTCTCAATTTATCCAAATAATAGAGTTTATTATCCATTGGCGAAATTTTAGTTTGTGGTAATTTGATCTGCTGTTGACTTTGTTGGTGACTGTACTACTTGTTCTGCTTGATATTACATTATGACCATGAAAAAAATTTAAGTAATGAGTTTATAATTAACAAGGTTGACCATAACAGTACTAAATGTATCAGAGTATTAAAATTATCATAGGCAAATGCTTTTAATACTAGTTACGTTAATTATCTTAATACTGGTAGTCGTGGGAATATATACATTATGCATAGAAAATAATATTTAGAAACTTACTTTAGAGTTTGGAGCAATTTTTACTCTATTTATGACATTATATTATATCGTACTAAGTATTTAGAGATAGGTATCTGAAAAAGGCTCACCTCTGTCAAAGTTTTCGGGAAAAATAGGCGTGGAATTATGAGTGTTTTTTTTTATTTTATAATAATGACTTGCTTGTGGAATCCTTAAATAGCATAAAGCAAATTTTCTGATTGCATCTGTTAGTTTCTCTTCTAACTTCTTCTAAACCACGCACCGGATTTTGATGCGGTTTTCACTATCATTTATAGTTTTTCCGGAAAGATTATGCATGAGAAATCCCGAAAATTTCAATCAAGTGAAGCGGAGTGGTCCCAAGTATCTGATAAATGGAATATAATATAGAAGGACACTGCACATCTCTACGCTTTAGATAATGACTGGTGTGCAAGCAAAGTTGCGACATCGATCTGTAATTACGTGCGCCGGCGCATCTCGTTGTTTTCTGCTCCTTTTGTACCAGATTCATTTATTTACACATAGTGTTTATATTATAAATATCTTAGTGGTTTATTTTCCTATAAGGATTCGAGCTAACCTGTTGAACCAGTGTGTTTTAACTGCGATAGCATCTTTATAAGGAACTAGCTATATCCCGAAGTTTCACTAGTGACATTTCAGTATTGTAATAGTAGTAGTAATTCAGTATACAGTTTAACGTGGTAGAGCCATGCTTGGGCACGAATGGGCCGGTTCGACCGGAGTGATACCGCAGCCTCACAGAAAACCGACGTCAAACAACGCTTACGTTGTGTTTCGCCGAGCGAGTGAGGTTACCGGAGGCCCAATCCCCTTTTAAAAGGCAGGCAACGCACTATTGACTACTCTGGTGTGGCGGCTGTCCATGGGCGGCGGTAATCGCTTACCATCAGGCGATCCGTCGGCTCGTTTGTCCCCCTATCCCATAAAAAAAAATACAGGCGTGTCATATTATAATCTATACTTATAATAAATCTGTAGAGAGGTCAATTCTGTACATGAAATATATTTCCAAAATAACTATCAGCGGGTGATTAGTGATCGATACTGACGCCAAAAATGCAATCAGTAAAATTTTTGTCTGTCTGTCTGTATGTTCGTTATAGAAACAAAAACCACTCGACGGATTTCAACGAAACTTGGTACAATTGTTCTTCATACTCCTGGGCAGGTTATAGTATACTTTTCATCATGCTACGATCAATAGGAGCAGAGCAGTGAAGGGAAATGTTGGGAAAATGATGGTGGTGATTCATGAGAAAGGTTTCAAGCTATAAAACATCACGCTACAACCCTTAGGAACGGGGCAACGCAGGTGAAACCGCGGGCGAAGAACTAGGGAACAAAGTAACTATTCCACGCGGACGAAGTCGCTGGCAAAAGCTAGTAAAAAATAAAAATAAAAATAAAACGCGGAACCTAAAAAAAGCGAAGCATAATAAAACAGTTTAGTTAAAACGAACGCTGAATTGAAGATTTTTGGCTAATTTACTGTAATTCCTTAATGTATTTACATTTCTTTCCATTTAACATAATTGCTGGAATCCATACTTAATAGGATTGCCCTCGCTCGTTCGTTGAATCGAAATGACTATTTGGTATTTTCAGTATTTTTATCAATTCAAAGAGTAGCAAAATGCAATGGCAAATGAGCAGATGAGCCACCTAATAGTAAGTAGCAGTAAGTAGTCCGTAACCGAGAGTGGAACCTGGCTCTCACACGCAGAAGTAGAAACCCGCCAAGCTTCGGAGTCTGAAATAATGGTGGTCGCCAGCCAGTTAGACCCCAAGAAGTCTTACCACCAAGAAAATTATTCTCATTATTATTTTTACGATAAAATATTTTATTGTTATGGAGGAGACGTTTTGCTTGTAAAAGGCTTGCTAAATATGTAACAAACATTCTTTTCCACACATTGAGAAGAAAAGCATGTTGTAAAAGTCAACAGAACCCAGCACGAATGGTGGTAGGATCTAGTGATCCATCCCATGACCGTGAATCCCATTGCCGTCATGACCAGTAAGTAAATAAAGAAAGGTAAGTAGCTACGGTTTTTAGTTGGGACTAGTCCAACATACTCGCCCTCCTCAGGCGGCAGACGAACCATGAAGATATTCCGTAATATAAAAAAAGGATCTAGTGATCCATCTGTATAGCTACCTAGTTTTACTTTGTTCCATCGAGTGTATGTGAGTGTCATAAACCAGTTAATGGATTATTTATGCTATTCTGAACATTAAGAATACTCCACCAATTCGATTAACACTTATACGGTCTAAAAAAGCCCATCAAAGAGAAATGATGGGTAAGTCATTACAAAAAAATAAAACCGCAATGAATGCGTACCACGACGCCATTAACAAATTATAAGGTTGTATAATAATGTTCTATTCTATTTAAGGAAACTCGAAGAAGGTAGGAACAAGTACTTAGGGACCTTAATTATCAGACTGTTTTATGATGATTCCTATGATAGCCTATTGATATGACCATAGGATTGCCAAGACAAAGGTCTCGAGTTTGAATCCAAGCCCTCCTCAATCAACCTTTGACTTTTCGAAGTCATGTGCGTATTAATAGTTAATTATCACGCGCATAAACGGTGAAGGAAAACATCGTGAGGAAACCTGCATGCCTGAGAGATTTTCTCGACGGCGTGTGAAGTCTGCCAACCCGCATTAGGCGAGCATGGTGGACTATAGCCTAATCCCTCTCATTCTGAGAGGAGACCCATGCCCAGGTCTGGTACAATGTAATGGGTTGATTATGTTTTATGATGCTTCAATAAAGTATGTTCGAGTTACACAATTACTGATGCATGTGTGCCGTCAGCTGAGATAGGTCTACTCAAAGCTAATACGGTTCATTCTTCAAAAGGCCTACCCTAGGATATTTAGTCTTTCATACACCCGGTGCGCGCTTCTATAACTGCACCCTTGAAAAATGTGCGCCATGTCTCTGGGCACCGTTGGCACCGCTTTAGTTACACTGCACTGCTTAGAGTCTCTGAATCTTCGGTTGCGGACGCCACATAATGTGCCATAGATGTTCAGTTTTCCAGTCCTATTATGTTGACGTCTAATTGTACGAAAAACCTTCACAATGCGAGGTCATTTTGTCGGAAATGTATGGCCCGTAGTGCAGGCTTCTGTCCCATTTTTAGCTCCCGAATCATGATTATGAAGCTTAAAAAGACCTTTCCCTTGTCTCCAAAAACACACCTACTTATGCTTAAAAAAATGTTAAGTGGGACAATAAATATCTCGGTGTGGTTCCCGTAGACATGTTAATGTAGCCCATAACCCATTACAAGCACATTCATTAAGATAATCCTGTAATTTTGAGAACGTAATTATAGTAATATACACCCTTTTTGGGGCGTAAATTTTAAGATGGTTATTCATTGGGTGTAGAAGGAAAATTTTGCGATAAGTAAGGTAAGAGACTTTGTTCTTTACGAGGTGACTGCCTTGGGGTTAAGACCGGGGAGATATTGAAATCAGTAAGGACAATATTCACGAATGGGGACAATAAACGCACCTACTGGGGCCGGCATTGTAACGCTTATGCCCAGTGACCCCAAAAGAACGATATTGCGAAATCTCATTAGTACGAATGCGGACCACAAAAAATAATGAGTCAATTTGCCAACTTTTTTTACCATCAGTGGCAGCCCTGCCAACCCTTACTGTACCGCCAAAAAGGTTTAATTTCCCAATACTTTTTCCTTTTGGATAGAAAAATAATTTGGTGTGCCATTGTAACGTTTTAGTAACAGTAAAGTCGGAAAAGTATGCAAGTATCGTCCGAGAGAAGACAAGGGGATGATTTTTTCTGATGGAGAATAAACTTTTAGATAGGTACCTACTTTTTTTTGCGTATTCCTTGCCGTGTACTGTAATAATCATAGTTTTGATCCGGGTCGAATAGATTTGGGAAAAGGTCCGGTAATTTTTTTTTAATTTTATTCTGCGATAATATTTTTGTTCAAAGGGTTTGGTTCTTTGGCGTCTGGTAGAAAATAACAATGTAATAACTACCTAGGTACCTAGCCACTTATCTTGAATATATACTTTTTCAGTTTTTATCCTTTAATCTATGATATGCAGTTTTTTCTTTGCTATAATAATTATATTATATTACTAACACAGACCTCCCTGGGTAGATACTTTACACAATTACGCTAGATTAATGTTAAAATCAAGACAAATGCAAGTCTATTTTTTACCTCTAGTGCCCACTTGCACCAACTTTTTATACATGGTAAGTATAAGAAGTTTAAATTGTATTTTTAATACAAATTTTCAATGAAAAACATCTAATAACCAAGTGGCCAATCTTACTCACTCACTCATTAGCTTAGTGGTCCTAAGCGAGACTACTACGCTGGAAATCCTGGGTGCGATTCCCAGGTCGAGCAGTGTCAATTGATTTTTCTAGGAAATTCTCGGTAACAGTTCAGACTTTAGGATCTGTGCCCGATTAAAGGCAATAAGCTCGCCTCCTAATACATTAGGGGCATAAAAACTGTGGAACTGTGGGTGTCGGTACATAGCTCCTATCTACACTCTATAGTTCATCTAACTAGAAAGAACAAATAATTTTTATTTTACTTTGCCATCGACGTTAAGGATAAGATTAAGCAACCTACACATTTCCTTTACATAGGTACTTCTGCTGTGAATCAGCATTATTATTCAGGTTTGATAGGTCATGTAGTCAGTGAAATTACTGGGTAAATGAGAATGAAGTCGCAAGATTAAAACACGCGTATAATCATAATATCACACTGGTTGCGTCATGTTGCGTCTCATAGCATTTGGCGGTCCGTACCAATGATTGTTAGTGTGTAATAAACAAAAATAAACGTATCAAAAATAAACGAAGAAATTTGGCTATAGACAAACTACATACATTTTTTAATTAGTCTTTCCATAAACCATAGACAATAGTTTCTCCATGTATATGCTCCAAGTAGATACTTCAAAATGACCTAAAGGTCAACGTTACCAGGTCATAAAATCCTTTAAAAAAAAAAAAAGATACTTCAAACCATCTGTCATGTTTGTTGCTGTCATTATTGGCGTCGTGTATGACATGACGTCACGTCCCACAACACAATCAGATGTCAGATTTTTATATTATATCGTAATTCTAAAATGAATTCCAAGTTTTACAAGTATTGTATAGTGCCTCAGTGTGGAAGCACTACTATTAAAACTCCTAACAAATTGTTTATTTACGTACCTCATATAGAAACAATAAGGAGACACTGGCTGAAATGTGCAAGACTGGATTCAAAAGAATTCTCTAGTAACACCCGAATGTATTTTTGTGAAGATCATTTTGATGTAAGTCTTTAAAATTCTTGCTTTAGATCAAATTTAGCATTGCTTATCAATAAGATATTTAATATGAAGTGTGAAGTACGTGTTTCTTGTAACAAACAACCTAAAAGACAATGATTTTAATAACAAACTTTTGTATGCGGCACTTATTAATTAATTATTAGGCAGAGGTGTACTAATGTACACCCACAGTTCACCGGTATGTTTAGGTCTCATGAGATAGGGGGTTGGCCTAATTATACCGGCAAACAGTGTAAGTATACCTCCGCCTAACTCTTCAGGGAATGCAGGTGTTGTGGTATGTACTTATGGTTGTTTACCTTATAAATTTTTTTTTCAGTTGGAAAATGATATGGAGAATTATAGACGTTACAAGCTAATGGGGTCAGTTAAAACTATTCGGATGAACCGAGATTGTGTACCATCCAGGTTTGACTGCCAGGCAAACAATAAGCGCAAGTCAATGCAGAGTAAAACTCAACTGGCCTTCATTAAAAAGCAAAAGAAATCTATGATTAAAGAGCTCAAAGAGAATTTGCATCACAAACGTAATGAAGTCTTGGCATCATCTTGTAAAGGTAACAAATTAATTAATTTTAAAAATAAATTAAAAAAAGATAAGTAAATTTTAGGTACTATATCCATAATATAGGACTATGAAAAGTCTGTTAAGGGTAAGGGGGGGTAACATTTCCAAAGGAAATCAGAGGCTAAAACATCTTGACATCTTATAAATTAATTAATGAAGGTTTTAGTCTCCAACAGTGATTTAATTACTTCAGCAGTCACATAACTAGGTCCTCATTTTCCCCTATCAATAAATTTAATTTATTATTTCTAGAGTCACAGGTTGAAGAGAACAATTCTTATCTTCAAAATAACCCTGATAAAAAAGCAGTAGAAATGTTTCCTAGTCAGGATCAAAAGGCTTGCATTGTCAATCAGATGGTACACAAAACAAGTAATCAGGCACAAATTAGAATAAAAACTCAAGATGGCATAACTTCGTTACCGGCAACTATATGTACTGATCCATCATCCTGTAAAATATTTGAGGGTAATATGAATATGCCATCTACTTCGACCCTATCAAATCCAAAGAGTGAAGTGCATCTTTTTATTAAAAAGGAGTATGACAATAGCGAGCCCCTGCCATCAGATAATGATGTTGACCCAACTATAGCAGGAATAACAGATGATGTCTCTTCATCATACAAGTTATCCATTCAAACAGAGACTATTACAGATAACTCTTCACAGGATGAGTTTAAAAAACTCGAGAAAATTAACCTGAAAAGTACTTTATCTAAGATTAAAAAGAAACCACAATTTTATATTGGACTTCCAAAGGAACATTATTTTGTAATAGATTTAATTAAAAACCGCACCAGCGTTTCCGAGGAAAATATTTTATTATGCTTAATGAGAATAAAATTGAATAGAACATATTCAGAATTGGCTGATGATTTTGATTGCTCGGTGACTGAAGCAAGACATATATTTTTTATTAAATTGCCTGAGATTGTGGAAGTGCTTTCAGACTTTATTCAACATCCTTCATCTGAAACAGTGAAAAATAATGTACCTGTAACAGTTATATGTATAATTGACTGCTTGGAAATTGAACTCCAAAGACCAAAAAAATCATTCCACCAAACATTGACCTGGTCTGATTCTATGAAAACAAACACAATAAAATATCTAATAGCTTGTACACCTGATGGTGATATTAGCTTTGTGTCTACCGGATATGCAGGTACGATTACTTACGTCAACATGGTAGAACATAGCAAGTTTTTGGATAGCTTACAACCAGGTGCTTTTATTTTGGCCAATAAAGGATTTAAGAATATTGAACATTATTTGTCACAGAAAGGGTTTAATTTGCTAAGGCCTGCAAGTGTCTCAAATCTTTCAAAAGCTGCATTGCCACAGGGAAAAGACATAGCGAATCTCAGAACTCTTGCCAATAGAGTAATTCGTAGACTTAGAGAGTTTGGTATGCTAAAAATGCACTCAGTAATAAAAATGAATTTAATTGACATGTTGGATTCTTGTGTTACAACAGCTTGTGCCCTTATAAATCTACGAAATACTAATGAAAAATTCTGTCAATAGATGTATAGGTGTAAACAGTGTAAACAATTATTTTACTGATAAGAATAGATTGTTGCCAGTACAAAATATATTTTAAATTTGTACTATTTTGACACATGACCATAATTTTTTTATCTTGCTTCTGTAATTCATAGTTTGATGGGAATCGTACCTATGGAAAATAATTAGTAAGTGAGTTAGCAGCTCAGCGTTTCCATTTTCCGTTTTGTGTATAAATTAATTTATTTATTATGCCAAAACCTCTCAAAATCGCTTAATTATGTTGGAATAGAACTTAGAATAAATACTTCACTGGCTGGGATTAGTGTTCCCGGGGCCTATAGGCTTTTAGGCTTTTTTTTAAGGCTAGCCTATGAATTAAGGGGCTACAGCGGGATAAAAGCCTAAAAAGACTTTTAGGCCTTTAGGCTAGGCTTTTTTCATAGCCTTTTTTTTTGTCTACTAGGGAACTATAGGCTTTTAGCCTTTTTGTAGGCTAGGCGCATATTAAAGGGGCTTGGAAGGTTAAAAGTCTATAAAGATTTTTAGTCCTTTAGGCTAGGTCTTTTTTATTTATTGTTCGAGTATAATAATCGGCTATCATCAACTGTACTCATACTATAGAGAATACCCTAATTTGAGAATATATTAACAGCACGTCTGACCTAATACTTCGGTCTTTATACCGCTCTTATGTCGGGGGCATAAGCGTTAACTTTGATTGTCTAAGTATTAACCGTTGATGATGATTATGAAGATGTAATCCATACAAGGTGTTTGGCACATATTTTAAATTTAGCCGTTAAGAAAGGATTACAAGAGGTTCAAAATCCTATATCAACTGTGTCTAAATTTGTAAACGTAATTAATAAAATAAATAAAAATAAAATAAATATTTAATAGAAGATTCTGAATGGAACCATGTAAAATTATTCATGGATTTATTAATGCCATTTTATGATGCCACTTTATTATTGTCAAAGTCAAAATATCCAATTATATTACCTATACTTGATGTTCTTATGAATCAAACTTCTAATGTGGAAATAGATGATGACCTTATAAGAAAAGCTGCTGCAGCTATGTTTGCCAAGTTGCAAGAATTTTCACCTATACTCCGTACTGATTATGCTAAGTTTTCTGTCGTGTTGGATCCAAGACTAAAAACTGATTATTTTTCTGATATGAATGTTGATGAAGACCCTTCTCTGCTGACATCTATAACCTTATTTTATAATAACAAATATAACGTTCAAAATCAAAGAGGTAATCATCAACCTGAGCCTTTTAGATCGTCGGAGTCATCACCAGCGACGCCAGCTAATATCAATATATTTTCTTCGATTTACATACGGAGAAGAAGTACCGAGTCGGGGGGGAACTTCAGAAATATTTATCATATCCGATCGAGACAGAGGATACAGATGTTATGTCATGGTGGAAAAATCAAGGAAAAAATTTACCACATTTACAGTCTATGGCGTTTGATATTTTATCAATACCCGCCACAAGTGTCCCCAGCGAACAATCATTCTCTAAGGGCAGGACATTTAATTAATAAAAAAAGAAATCGTCTGGGTGACAAAAATATAAAATCTTCAATGTGCTTGTCATCATGGCTACATTTTTTTGAAAATAATATTTAGCAATTATTTCCAATTTCAAATAATATTAGTTTTCTTTAAATTTGAAAATAAATACAGTACAAAAATAAATCTTGTTTAATTCATACTAAGTCATAATCTGAATAATGGCTATAGATAGTATTAGATAGCCTCAAAATAAGCCTACTAATTGCAAAAGATTTTAGTCGCAAAAAATACTTAAAAGGCTTATAATTATAAGCTTTTATTAAACCTATAGGCTTTTTTAAACCTATAGGCTTTTTTTAAACCTATAGGCTTTTTTTTAAAACCTATAGGCTTTTTTTTAACCTTTAGGCTTTTTTAAACCTATAGGCTTTTTAAAGTGAGTAAAAGCCTACTATTCTATCATGGCCAATAAAAAGAACTAATAGGCTTAATTACAGGCCTAAAAGCCTATAGGCCCCGGGATCACTAGCTGGGATTTTTCACAGTTTGCTAATAAATCTAATACGTTTTTTTTGTAATGGCAGCAAAACTCAACATTTATAGCACTCTCACTCGTTGCGTCAGGCAATCTTGTTGCACTATATCCAGTATAACTACTTCCAGGTATAAAATATATAAATGTATCTTAAAATCATAAAATAGAAACCTACGTTTTTAGCGTGTTCAATGGAGGAGCTTCAATACTAATAATCGTGTAGGTAGCCCGCCGAATTCGCGTCAGTGGGCGCCGTAAATCGTCTTATCGAGTTTCAAATTTTGTAACTGAATAATTCTGTCCGTTTACAAGGGTAGTAAGTGAGGTGGTAAGTACGACGTTGTGATTGTGGTAGGTATAATAATGGGTTTGTTTCAACGTTTTACCAAATACATATTATAAATAACTTGGTACCTTAAAAATTTGACACTAAACACAAAATTTAAGTTTTTATTATAAATTGCTAATATTTGGCAAGATGCCACAATATAGAGCGCCTGGCACGTTTTGACGAGCAACTTGCTGGCACAACACGTGTGGCGAACTATTGCTAAGTCAGTTGTTTAGGCGCTTAGTTTTAAATTGAGGTCGCTGTATAACAAGATGTGGTTAGAAAGAAACTTATTTAGTGTTTATATTTGTTGCTGCAAGGTTATAATGTATTCGTGTAAAATAATTCAAACATTTTTTTTTCCGATGTACGTAATCTCAATTTAAAGATTATGAAGACGTTGTAACTTAGCGTATTCTACCTATTATTATTGTTTAATATTCATAGATACTGGTCTATAGTAGATTTAGATTTAGCGGTTGTCCTACGTTTTTCATATATTATGATATCAACGATGATTAAATTGTAAATATAACGTGATCAAATCTGTAAAGAGTGGTTTTATTTTATTTTAATGGTTAATATTTTGGATTTCTAAAATTCAGTAGATTGTTTTTGGTGGTTTAGTGAGATTACATAGAATTAATAAAGGATTTCGTGTGAAATTAGAGAAAATGTATCGTTACAGATTGTATTGTAGGTAGGCAAGAGATTAGTAGCAAGTTGCCATCTAGGTATAGTTATGGCGTACCCCTGTGAGAGAAAGGTGAGTGTATGTATGTATGTCTAAGAATTATTGATGGGCCGAAATTCGTTTTAATTGCCGTATGTACGTGTATATATATGTTTATCTCTACTCTTGACTGAAATTAATAAAAAAAATGTCTGTAATAACAGTGACATAAAATAAGACTCAGTCTAAGTATACCTACTCATGGTCATTTATTTTAAAATTAGGAACATGTAATAATTGGCAAGATGTAAAATGTAAAGTGGCTCAAAGCCACTCGGGTGAGCGCGGTGTTCGGGCGGGGTGCATCCAGCAATAATTGAAATAAGTATGTTACAAGTCACGACCGAACCGAAGTTCGGTCGAATTTTTCACGTTTACGAATGATTGGCCGAAGTTCGTATTCGGTTCGAAAATTTCGAACTACATTCGGCCCATCACTACTAAGAATAGATTTAGTATTAGAAACTTATGTATGAGAAATTGAATCTATTTTGTCGTAATATGAGGTTACCGCAGGCCCAATCCCCTTTTAAAAGGTCGGCAACGCCCTTGTGACTCCTATGGTGTTGCGAGTGTCCATGGGCGGCGGTAATCCCTTACCATCAGGCGATCTGTCTCGTTTCCCATAAAAAAACAACTTCTTAATGAAAATTCCAACTCGTTTCACAAGTCAAAACATTTAGGAGAAACCTGCTAACGTTTATATTCGTTCCTCTTTAATTGTGTGCTATCCCCCAGGGGCATAACTTTGTTAACAAACAATTTGTATTGCATCATAAGAGATTTCTTCCGGGTTAAAGTTACTCCAACCTCTTTGAATATAAAGTGTAGGAATGTTTCAGTTTACGTATCGAAGTTTATTTTTATGTGAATAATAAAGAAGGGAGCTGTGGAAGTTGCTGCTACGATAAGACGGAGGAAGAGAGAGAGAGAGAGAGAGAGAGAGAGAGAAGGAAAAAGAAAATGATTTAAATAGGTAGTCAACAGTGCATCATCCAAAACTGTCAAACTTCTTTGATCAATTTTTATTTATTTACTAGCTTTTGCCAGCGACTTCGTCCGCGTGGAATAGTTACTGTGTTCCCTAGTTCTTCTTCCTAAGGGTTGTAGCGTGATGTTTTATAGCTTGAAACCATTCTCATGAATCACTCATTTCCCCAACATTTTCCTTCACTGCTATGCTCCTATTGATCGTAGCGTGATGAAAAGTATACTATAACCTGCCCAGGAGTATGAAGAACAATTGTACCAAGTTTCGTTGAAATCCGTCGAGTGGTTTTTGTTTCTATAACGAACATACAGACAAACAGACAGACAGACAAAAATTTTACTGATTGCATTTTTGGCGTCAGTATCGATCACTAATCACCCGCTGATAGTTATTTTGGAAATATATTTCATGTACAGAATTGACCTCTCTACAGATTTATTATAAGTATAGAAGATTTATTAGGATCACCAACAATTGTTACACACGATTCACACAAATATACAAACTAAAACAATGTACTTACCTACAAACCAGCGTGTACAATTTCGTCAGGTAAACACCATGTATTAATTACAATGACTTACATTTTTCATGACAGAACTACTTACAATATTGATAGTTACAACAAAATAAATGTTATCTCCAAATAATAGAGTTTATTATCCATTGGGGAATTTTGACTGTTTGCGGGGAACCTACTGAGGCTGTGTATGCTCTGTATGTGTATTATTTAGGTTGTGGGACAGAGATGGCGCGCTACGTGTGAAAGAGAACCATTCTTCTATCTCAACGCGACAACATTACGGCCTCAGTTCATTTTTGTGTTAATTGGGAATACTTCAATCCAAAAAAAAATGCGTTTTTCTATGAAATTCTCAGTAGCAGTTCGGATTCTGGATTTGTGCCCGGTTAATGGCAATAGGCTCGCCCCCTATTACATGGGACCTAAACATACCGGCGAACTGTGGGTGTGCATTAGTACGCCTCTGCCTAACCCATCGGGGAATACAGGCGTGATGGTATGTTATGTTTCAATCCAAAAATGAATGGTATCAGTCTAATTGAATGCAAATTTCTTTGTTTTGCGTTAAACATGGTTATGCGTCATAATTATGCTGTTTATTGGCACCCAACGTGGGACTAGTAAACGTCAATAATATTAGCTTTGTATATGGTGATTTTATGAACCACTGGAAAAATATATTTTTATAAGATTTATACAGAAGCACGTACAATTTTATTTTATAGATTTTATAGACCGCGTGATCTCTGTGCCGCTCGTAAAATTTACACAAAACGTTGACTACTGAAGTCAGCCGGTGATCCAAGTTGTTATAAAATCTACCCCGGTTACGTTCATTGTGCAAAAAGCAATGCAATCTAGAATTTAACTATATTGACCTTAAAAGTTAGTGTTATATAAACTTTTACTATCGTGATAACGTCGTACGTCAGTCTGTTAGTTTACTTACATAACATACCATCACGCCGTTAGTCATTCATTAGTCTAGTGGTCCAAAGCGCGACTGCTACAGTACAGGTCGGTTTGTTTCCCAGGTCGAGAAGTGTACCTAATTGAATTTTTTCTATGATTCTGAGAAGTAGCTCGGCGTTTTGATTTGTGCCCGCTTAATGGCAATAGGCTCGTCCCCTATTACATGGGATCTAAAACATACCGGCGAACTGTGGGTGTACATTAGTACGCCTCTGCCTAACCTTTCGGGGAATACAGGCGTGATGGTATGTTATGTATGAATCTAGGATTGGAAAGACATTTGAACATTTAAAGGTTTCCATTATAATAAATTCTGGCTGAATTTGAAAATACGTTTGCTGAAACAGTCGTGAAAACAAAACATTATAACAATACCGCAATCGGTTGAACCGTCACGTTCGAGAACGAATCAAATACACGATCATGATTAAATCGATTTGCAAACACTTTGTACCTACTCGATTATAGTGCATTCGGCTTTGTTATCGATACATGAAACTGAATTGCAGCAAGCAATTTGGTATCGGATAATTTATTTAAATTGTGAATGTAAATTAATGTAGTTTGTTTCGTTTTACCCATTTTCTCGATTGTCTTGTTATATTTGAAGTAGGAACCTGTCTCTCTGTAATAGGATTTGTAATTTCTAGACTGTGTCAAAGATAGATAAAATCAAGTCTCAAAGCTCAAAATAAAATTTGTCTTATAGTTTTTATTTTTAATAAATGTCACAGTAATTTAAATGATTTGAAATGTACTTACCTACCCAAGTACTTATATTACAATTTTCTTTAGGTAATACATGGTTTTATTTACCTATGCAATATTAACAGTTCAAAGAGATCAATTTTTTTCGATATTTTAAATAATCATGATTACCTGCTTTCATTCCCAGATAGGTTAAAAGAATTAAAAATCTACGTGTATAAAAAACAAGCGTAGAACTTAAAAACATTTTTTTTAATATTGGCTGAATAACGGTTGCGTGTGCCTCCCGAACAAGCTGGAAGGAAACTATTTCGTGTTCAGAAATGGTGCCATTTCCTGTATACAAACAGCCGTGAAACGCAAAATGGCCGCTGTATTTGTTCAGGGTCGTTATCCGATATTGCATTGATAATTTTGTGTTTAGTATGAGTATTGGTATTGTATTAAGAGTTGTCGTAAGTAATTTGTTTACAAATATTATGTCAAAACACAGGTGGCTAATTATTACCTCTCTATAAATGCAGATGAAATTCGCTGCGTGTAGGTACCTATTTATAGATATCTAGATTTTTTGTAGACTGTGGGTACCTACATACCTATTGTGTGATATAAACAAACAGTGTTCCCATAAGTTTTGTGTTACATATTTCGCTCAAAACGGAATCGTCGACGTCCGTCGTGGGACTCGTGGGCGATTACACAAGAATACAATCATTCGTAACATTCCCAAAGGAATTCAAATTGTGCGCCGTCCGAAGTTAAAAGCGTGATAATTAAATTAACTAACTATTCCGGCGAATTTCAGCAAATGAGTATCCGTAACGCCGGCGCGACAGAAGGTCCGCTTTTTTATCGCATCGTGGGAAATGTGACTGCGAGTTCCACGACCCCTAGGGCAAAGGAAACCAAGTGTGTTTGACATTAATGAGAATTTGCGCCGCACCATCTACCTATTTACCTCAGATAGGTATAGAAAGAAAGAAAAAAAATATAGATAAAACTTACTATCTCGCCTGTAGGTATTCCCCGAAGGTTTAGGCAGAGGCGTACTAATGCACATCCACTGCTCCCGGTATGTTTAGGTCCCATGTAATAGGAGGCGAGTCTCTTGCCATTAACCGGGCACAAATTCCATACTCCTGCCTAGCGGCTACTGAGAATTTCATAGAAAAATCCAACAAACTATTGAATAACAAATGGCTTCTAGCGTAGCATTCGTACTCAGGACCACTAGGCTAATGATGCAAAAAAATATAGTACCTAGACGTTAAATTAAAGATGATATAGATTGATTCTAACATATTAAATCTGAATACTTAGATTTTGTTTTAGATTTTGTCTTACTTGCTGAGGCAATCCCTAATTCTTTTTGTATATTGAATAAATCTTATACATCAAACTGCAGAATTCTGAGCAACTATTTGGAACAAAGTTGTAAAGCATAATATTGGACTCAAGTTTTTTTTTTAAATGAGTATCTATGGAGTTTCTTGCCGGCTCTTCTTCATACGACCCAGTTTTTGGAACCGTGCAACTAGTTTTGACTTTTCACAAGTACCTGTTTAGTGGTCTAATAGAAATAAAACATTTTTGACTTTGACTTTGACTTTGTTTTTGTTTGAACGCGCTAATCTCTGGAACTACCAGTCGGATTAAAAAAAGTTGTATCGAAAATATTCTGCTGCTAAGCAATAATGTGTAAATATTATTATCTCAAGATGACAACGCGGTTAGTAGCAACGTACTGTAGTTGGTGAAATTACCAGGCAAATGAGCCATATCAAATTAATAAGATCTCAAAGCGCCAGTGATACCATTGGTGTTGATAGCGTCTATAGGCTGCGATGCACTGGCCGGACCGCAAGCTTGGTTGTCATTTCAATTCCAATATAAGTCTCAAATTTTGTTCAATTCACTATCGTTTGTTTGTCATATCTAATGTGCGCAGTGGGACTTCTGTATTTGCGTAGTAAGAAGTATAGCGGGAGATGACACTGGAAAAGCAATCAGCCATTATGTGACGTTAAGAAATTGTTACACCTACTTGCTGTTTTATTATAGTTGAGAACTTTGTAGATACCGACTCGAGTTATGCAAAAAGACAGAAATTATGAGTGTAGCAGGTGTTTTAAGTTTATACTTAGTGTTTAAGTTAAGAGACTTATCTTTTGTCATCTGGTTTTAATCTGTAGGTAATATTGTTTGTGTTATAATACACTAGTTTTTGCCTGCTCTTGCACTCTCATCTCAAAGGACTTTTGGAGACAAAAAGTAGACTATGTCCTTCTTTAAAGTTTAATCTATCTCTATACCAAAATTCATTAAAATTGGTTCAGCAGTTCAGGCGTGAAAAGGTAACGGACAGACAGAGTTACTATCGCATTTATAATATTCAATATAAGTTTGGATTATGTATGAATACTGATCTAGAATATTCTCTATTGCACATCAAAATCTAATGCCAAGAACAATTTCCTAAATCAAAGAATGCTACAATAACTTCTTCTTGTGTAAAGTGTTAATAGACAGAAGAATTAAAATCTCCTCTTCCATTGAAATAAAACTACTTTTAATCTATTTTATAGCGTTGTATTGGTATTATTTAATTCGCGACGTTTCGAATCCTTTACAGTATCCATGATTACAGGTAATCTGTAAAAAAAATTTTTTTATTTGTGATAGGCTAACGCTTGACCGCCTGTTTAATTTTAACGTTAGTGTCAGAATCCAGTATCTCCTCTTCTATTTTTATTTTTAGCCTGCACTGCGAAAAATCCGTCATAAAATACCATAAAAAAGTTAGTACCCTCATTCAACATTCCCATTTTTACCATACCAAAAGAGCCTGACAATTTTAATACCAAATTTGTTCATGGCGACCCCGGGTGGCCGGGCTTTTTTAATAATATGACCCCAAACACTCGCCAAATATTGTCACGTACTGCAAGAGCTCTAATATTGTCCGTCGTGTCTTAGGATGACCGGCCTTAGGCTGGCTTCCCATGAACACTGCGAAGAAAATGAGCTGTGAAGAAGGATAATAATATTTACTATTTTACCGCATCATTATCCCAATATTTTCCAAATTATGTTAGGGTCCATTATTACCAGATGCGGCTGCTATCAGACCTCCGTAACCCAATTTCTCTAGCTAAGGATGAACTGGTCGGCAGGTTTTATTTAAGTACTTATTTTAAAATGTCACACTAGGTTTTTTTGCTTTATAATTATCACAAAACCAGACCCGGAATAACTGCCTGTAGGCTATAAAAAAAAAATCAGTTTGAGAATCGAACCCACGATCTGTGGCGCAGAAGCCGATCGGTCAGACGCTGTGCTAAGTTCTCTAACTTACGCAAGTAACGTGCACCGTGTGCCAGTGCCTTAAGTTCTTATGTTTTTAATAAAAAACTTTGTTGAATTACGCAGGAGTTTCGGCTATTAAGCGTGACGCGGCGAATACGTGAGGGCCAAAGTTTTCAGCCTATTCGTAATATATCCAATTTTCTTACCTATTTTTTGACAGCTTTATTTGAGGGCGAAAAATGAGTTCTTACTCTGTCACCAGATGGTGATAAATGGTAGATATTTGGACGAAAAATTTGACCACATTTTATTTAAGATTGTCTACAGTAAAATCGTAAGGAATAGCCTCATTAGTCTAGTCATCCTTAGCGAGACTGCTACAGAGGTTTTGGGCATGATTCTTATACCGAGAAGTGTTATTGAGTTTTTCTATGAAATTCTTAGTAGCTGCTAGGAGTTTGGATTTGGATTTGTGCGCGGTTAATGGTAATTGGCTCACCCCCATTACATAGAACCTAAACATTTCTGCCTAAGCTTTCGGGAAAAACAGGTGTGTTGCTATAAATATATAAATAACCATTAATACCACTAAGGTCCTCCGATAGTTCCCACACTTGTTAAAAAAACAGTACGTCGCCACGGGAATGACAGCATCGTAACAGTTTTAAGAAAGTCAATACTCAACCCCCCATCGTGACAGTCGTAAACGAGTCCCGTTCCCTGCACAGTAATTCCACAAAACAATCCTCTAAACGATTTTGTCAAGGCGTTGTCTTCGTTTCATACTGCGTGCGACCCGCGCTCTGGTCACGTTCCACGCGTTCGTGGTTATTGACAATAAAAAGCAGATTATTTTGTCTTGCCACCACATGGTTCAAAGCTCTACCATATCTCTGTGGCTCGACGTGGAAAGTAAGTGATTATAGGAGAAAAAGTTAAATGATCTCGTTTATCGAATTTATTTGATTTAATTAGGGTCTCCAACAAAGGAGTGTAAGATGAATAATTATGATATTAACAACAATATTAAGGAACAGTTAAGTTTTAGCCATGTGTTTCCTTAATTATGCAAGATCATGTCATGCGAAATGAGATCAACCACTCCTATGTATTAACAAACACTTATTAAACTAAATTAAATTAATTAATTATTATTAAATTTACTTATCAAAAGCTATATACAACCTCAGTGAAAGAAAGGAAGGTACATAAATGCACTGGATTAGCAAACAAGAGCTCTAATAAACAGTCAAATTAAGCATAAAATATCAAAATAATTTCATATTTTTATAAAGGAGTGTCTAGTGAGTTTCCCGCTGGGTCTTCTCCGTGAGACCAATTATTTAGAACCGTGTAAGTAGGTCTGACTTTTTAAAAGTAGGTACTCTCTTTAGGGTTCTATCCTAGGTACTTACTAATTTTATAAACGTGAAAGATTGTGAGGATGTGTTAATGTTTGTCACTCAATTACGTCAGAACGGCTGAACGGATCTGGAAGAAATTTGGTACAGAGTTAGTTTATTGTCTGGAATATAGGCCATAGTACATGGCACATAGGCCTTATACAGGTCGGATCCAATTCTGAAGTCTACGCCGACGGAGTCGCGGGCAGAAACTAGTTTGAAATAAAACATTGACATTGACGTGATCATACGCTTTACCAATATAGTTAGTTACCAGTAGCCTTAGCACGAACAACTTGCGAAAAAGTATTCGTATCGTCACGATAGAGGCGCTGGTCCATATCTCATACAAATTGGTCTCCATGACGATACGAATACTTTTTCGCAAGTTGTTCGTGCTAAGGCTACTGAACAGTAGCCTTAGCATCGTCATGGAGACCAATTTGTATGAGATTTGGACCAGCGCTTTTATCGTGACGATACGAATACTTTTTCGCAAGTTGTTCGTGCTAAGGCTACAGTAAAGGTAATCAAATATAATTTACAAATATTTGAATGTTATCTTTTTGTGATTTTTTTGCATTTTCCATGCTAAGATTATAAAGTTATTTTAGTGAAGAAAAAATTAAATCGCGGGCAGGTTTCGAACCTGAATTTACGTCAGAAATTTGCGTTCACATTCAGAATTTACGTCGGAAATTTTGAATGTGAAGGCAAATTTCGATCAAGCGGGTGGGACATGCGGTGGCTTAGCGGTCAGAGCGTCTGGTGTATCTAACCAGAAGACGCAGGTTCGAATCCTGGCCGCGATTGAATGTTTTCTTCACTAAAATAACTTTATTTGAATGTTGTTTGAACAAATTTAATATATTTTTTACAAAACACCTAACGTCCTTACCAGCAGTTACTGTAATGTAAGGGTTTTATGGTATTCATAAGCATTACCCATTGACTGTTATTGCAGGGCTGTTTTACCTTTTACGAAACCTCTGTGACGAGGCTCAGTTAAGGGTTAACGAGCTATTTCGGGTTCAATTTTGTTTCGTTAACCGTTTAATAAAGAGTTTGGATGCGTAGGAAGAAATGCGTATTTAAGCTTCTTTGAAAATAATAGTTTAGGATAATTATTCTGTTTTGTATATTTTTCCAATTTTATTGGATAATTTGGAAAACGATACACGAGCCTGTTTATCAGGTGGCTAGATTCCTGAGTTCGGTTCCCGAATTGAGCAAAGTGTTATTGAGTTTGTCTATGAAATTCTCAATAGCAGCTCGGAGTTCTGATTTGTGGCCGGTCAGTGCGCTCACCTTGTCGCCCTCTATTTAACTAAACGGGCTAAACGTGAAACTACATATAAATCTGCTTAAGTCTTTGGGGAATACAGGCGTAATGATATGGTTTACCCAGTAACTGTAAGTAATTTATTCTGACATTGACGTTCAGTTTCTCGTAGCGACATATCCACAAAGTTTTGTATGCACATTTATAATGAATTAATGTCAGTCTAATCGCGTAGAGTAACTTTGACACGTCTGACAAACTTAGCAATCTGCTAATCAACCTTTCAAGCCACTTTCTATGTCCCGACCTCAAACCCCAACCTTCGACTTAGTGGTTTTGATCCCAATCCATTTATCTACTAGTTAGTAGCGTAAACCATATTTTGTTATCCCAGTTTTAAGTATATACATAATTAACATTCGACGGTTTTTTAGGAAGGTGTTTTGATTTAATTTTGCTTAAATTTTGCCAGTTTAATATTGTCGTAATTGTTTTTTTTTTATAGAATATGAGGGCAAACGCGTTAGTGGGTCACCTGATGGTAAGCGATCACCGCCGCCCATTGACACCCAGAACACCAGAGGGGTCGCAAGTGCGTTCCCAGCCTTTGAGAATAAGCTCGCTTCTTGAAGATTGCCATGTCGTACCGGATCGGAAATACCTCCGAAATTATCCAAATAGTTCAGGTTCAAAGTTCAAATGTTTTATATCAAATAAGCTTTTAAAAAGCGTTTATGAAACGTTATGATTCTAGCACGGTTCCAAAAGGTTGATCCTATGGAGAAGAATCCGGCAAGGAACTGCATGGACACTCTTTTAAAATATATGGTGTTACAATCTTCACTGGTACAATATTGCGATATCAGGATGTGTGAACATTGAATGTCAAAGTTGAACCAAAGTCGGTAGTTACAAGAAGGTTCTCAGTGTCAGGAAAGGCGATAGTGTCTGTCACAGTTTTTACTAGCACAGACACTATCTTTAAGTTTGTCATTGTTGTTCGAAACTATTCTCCTATTACCATCAATAGATCAGTTGTACCACTCTTTGGATAGTAAAGATTTATTATTACTACTAGCTTTTGCCAGCGACTTCTTCCGCGTGGAATAGTTACTTTGTTCCCTAGTTCTTCGCCCGCGGTTTCACCTGCGTTGCCCCGTTCCTAAGGGTTGTAACGTGATGTTTTATAGCTTGAAACCTTTCTCATGAATCACTCATTTTCCCAACATTTCCCTTCACTGCTCTGCTCCTATTGATCGTAGCGTGATGAAAAGTATACTATAACCTGCCCAGGAGTATGAAGAACAATTATACCAAGTTGCGTTGAAATCCGTCGAGTGGTTTTTGTTTCTATAACGAACATACAGACAGACAGACAGACAGACAGACAGAGAGACAGACAGACAGACAGACAAAAATTTTACTGATTGCATTTTTGGCGTCAGTATCGATCACTAATCACCCGCTGATAGTTATTTTGGAAATATATTTCATGTACAGAATTGACCTCTCTACAGATTTATTATAAGTATAGATTATGATTTGTGCCCGGTCAATGGCAATAGTCTCGTTCCCTATTACATGGGACCTTAACGTATCGGCAAACTTACGGTGTAGGTAAGGTCCTACACCTCTGCCTAACGCTTCGGGGATTTTATTTATTTTAAAACAACACATTATCTCATCACATTATCAATCACATTTCTACACTAGGGCTTGTATAGCAGATACCAACATTGAAAATTTACATAAAAAAGTGTCTTTAAAAGATCTACTTAAGAATAAATAACTATAAAATAATAATCAACCCATTACACCGTCCCACTGCTGGGCACGGTTCTCCTCTCAGAATGAGAGGGATTAGGCTTTAGTCCACCACGCTGGCCTAGTGCGGGTTGGCAGACTTCACACGCCATCGAGAAAATCTCTCAGGCATGCAGGTTTCCGCACGATGTTTTCCTTCACCGTTTATGCGCGTGATAATTAACTATTTAATATGCACATGACTTCGAAAAGTCAGAGGTGCGTGCCTTGGGTTCGAACTCGAGACCTTTGACTTGGCAGTCCAATGGTCATACCAATAGGCTATCACTGCTTATAAATAACTATAAGTAGATCAAAATGTTAAATGTTTTATTTCAATTAGACAATTATTACAGGTACTTTTGAATTGTCAATTAAGTAAGTAGATGCACGGTTCCAAATAGTGGATTTTATGGATAAGAACCGGTATGAAACTCCATAGATACTCCTTAGTCAAAGGTCCACATAACAATGAAACAATCTGTTATTTATGGTGATAGTGAAAATATTAAAGTTTCAGCAGAAATGGCTATTTTCTGAAAACATTACTCCATCAATATTTACTCGACATCTTGTAAGACGTTATGGTATATAGGTTATAAGCGTGGTATTGCCACTTAGGGATACGTGTTTGCTCCCTGAGCTGTAATAAAACGAACAACTGCTGGAAAGAGGTTAGGTATGCTCACCATGGAGGTATACAAAAGAAGTTTAGATTTGAAAAAATAAAAGAAATTGTGTCCCCTCTTCTGATCTCTCTGGCTGGCGACTATCTTTACGTTGGAGCCAGTCGTAAAGCACCTTGGTGTGTGTTTCGACTTTTGTACGAGGGAGTCAGTTGGTTGCTGCGGCTTCCGCAGTCTGCAGGCCGTAGGGGCTGTTAAGGTTCGGCAACGCATCACCAGAAAAGTTTCATGGCAAAGCTGCTTTACCATCATAAAAAAGAGTTATGATATTAGGCAATAGCTACACTTCCCGAGTGGGTCTTCCCTAATAGATATAATCTGGGTGTCTCTAAATCACGAGTGAATCGGTTTCTTCTAGGCAAGCGCGCTCCATCGTAGATCGCAGTATCGCATAACATCAGGCGAACTGGCGGTGAAGCGTAAGCCTACCACGAATAAAAAAAAACCCTGGCCTATAGGTAACCAGCAGGATGAAAAAAAAAATTTGATGCCATGACACCGCGGGCCATAGCTAGTTACAGAACGATACAGGAGAAAATCCTAGTGTGGGGTAACGTTTTTTTTAAATAATAAAAAAAAGTATTCTCCAAAGTTAAACTACTGATTGAGTTTTGCTTGAAACGTGGTGCTAACAGTTATCATGAAAGTTATTTCGTTCTGAAATTTTATTACCACGTTTGTTGACGACCTTCCATAGAAATGATCATGAAATCATCCATTTACGATTTTTGTCAAAGTTCACGTTGTTGTAAGCATTGAACGTTGACATCTTGGTCTCTCCAGCCATTGGTGAAAACCGTATGAAAATCTGTTCGGTAGTTTTTGAGTTTATCGCGTTCAGACAGAGACGTGGCGCGGCGGCGGAATTTTGTTTGGCATGTATTTAAATGATCGTTTTAATTGTACAAAAACAGTAAGCGAAAAATCTAAACGGTCATCTATTTTAATGATTGATCCTATTTCTCTGAGACATAAAATAAATTAAATCAACCGATATTTTAATCTGTTCAGAACTACGCAAAAAATGTTTAAGATTTAGTAAAATATGTCTGATAGTTACTTGTTGGGTCCCAAAACTAAGAGAATATTGTTTTATATGTGCAATGGCGACAATTTTATTCGGTTCTGGCATTGTGTGGTCACATTTCCAACTTAACCTACCGATGTTTATAATTCTTTCGTTACCGACCTTGAATGCAGTTCATTTATAATGTATCCGTAGGTAGATCAACTAATATAGACGCATTATTTATTTATCAACTAACATATATTTACAGTGACACACTACACAGACAAGTTATAGGTCAAATAAAGAGTAAAGAATAGAGAGTAGAGTAGATATTTAAGCATAGATATAAAAAAATTGAGACAATAATACATTGTATTTAACTACATATAGTTTAAGACAGAGAGATTGTGCTGGGTGTGGCAGCATACCTATTCAATATATCGAGTAGCAATACTCAGGAATCTCAGTTCCGTGATCGCAAATGCATCTAGGAATGTTTCGTACAACAATATGTTATTAATGTGGGTATGGGCAAGATACAATGGACTAGACTTGAACTGATGTGGTATGGGGTATCAAGAATAGAGGACGCTGGCGAGAGCGTAATGTTTGTCTGATTGGTAGTGGAATGTTGAAGGAGATGTATTGTAGTAGTAAGGAGTTGAAAAGAGAACCACGGATTAAGCGAATGAAATATTTCACAAGTGTAAGATTTCTTCTAACTTAACTTTGGTATTCAACCATACCTAGTACGAAAGGGGTTGGTAATTAAAGATTAAATATAAAAAATACATCATTTATTTTAAAAAGTGCTCATTTACAATAGAGCAATTAAGATTTTAGAGGATCAAATAATAAGTATTGTCCCATTTTGTTTTATAATACTTACCTATGTATCTTTATCAGGACTTGTAAATGTGAGTGCTTTGCTAAACTTTGATTATGTGTGTTTTTCCACTTAGTTTATTATTTTTTTAAACATAATGACATTCAGTCCTCGAACGCTGAGAACTTTCTTTTTCTATTATCGACTTCGGTACAACTTGGACATTAAATCAATGTCAGCACATCCTGTTATTGCACTATTGTACCTACTCGAAGATTGTAATACAAATTATTTTAAAAAGAGTGTCCATGGAGTTTCTTGCCGGATTCTTCTCCATAGGATCAACTTTTTTGGAACCGTGCACCTAGACTCATTATCGTTTCATAAACGCTTGTAAAAGCTTATTTGAAACTAGCTTTTGCCAGCGACTTCGTCCGCGTGGAATAGATACTTTGTTCCCTAGTTCTTCGCCCGCGGTTTCACCTGCGTTGCCCCGTTCCTAAGGGTTGTAGCGTGATGTTTTATAGCTTGAAACCTTTCTCATGAATCACTCATTTTCCCAACATTTCCCTTCACTGCTCTGCTCCTATTGATCGTAGCGTGATGAAAAGTATACTATAACCTGCCCAGGAGTATGAAGAACAATTGCACCAAGTTTTGTTGAAATCCGTCGAGTGGTTTTTGTTTCTATAACGAACATACAGACAGACAGACAGACAGACAGACAGACAAAAATTTTACTGATTGCATTTTTGGCGTCAGTATCGATCACTAATCACCCGCTGATAGTTATTTTGGAAATATATTTCATGTACAGAATTGACCTCTCTACAGATTTATTATAAGTATAGATAAAAACATTTGAACTTGAACTTAATGTCGTGATTAGGCACAACATAAATTCATCATAAATTAATTAACGTACTAAGTTCACTTTATAATGCAGTCTCTATATATTTGAAAGTCACTTAGGTCATGTATTAACCCTGAAATTTTCAGGTTAATAGTATGCATGACCTCTGAAAACTGTTATGTCAGACAAGTGGGGTTCTAAATTATTTTCAGGACAAGTTTCAGAAACAATTTTGTAACGAATTATAGATTCTAGTTCGGTATTCATGCTTGTGAATGTTTCGGGGAATGGTATTTGGCGATGTTAGAACTAAATCAAAGTTTTATATTTTAATTGAACTCGTAATATAATGTAAACCTTGATCTTTTAGTCTGTGATAGTTCTGCAAATAATTAAAAAAAGTTTAAACTAACTAATGAATTACATAATTGTAATATTATCCCAAGTGGATCTTCTCTGATAGATATAATCTGGGTGTTTTTAAATCACGTGTTAATCGGTTTCTTCTAGGTAAGCGTGCTCCGTCGTAGAGCGCAGTATCGCTTAACATCAGGTGAACTGGCGGCCAAGCGTAAGCCTATCATGAATATAAAAAATATATATATATTTTTTAACACGGTGATTTTCAATTTACTTTTAACAGTAGGTAGGTTTATGTGGCCTCCACCTTGCAAAAAATCGTAGCCAAATAACATAGCTTCGTGCTATATTGTGTTTCTAACGGTGAGCAAGGTCGCCAGAGCTCCGGAGGAATCGTTGTGTTGGCAGTGTGGGGGTCCGGTGGTGTCTTTTTTATTACCGCCTGTCATGTATAGTAGCAGCCCAACGATTCCTCCTTAATTTACAGGGTCTGCTACGAGTGATACCTCTGGTTTTGCAAGCGTCCATAAGCTACGGTAACCGCTTACCATCAGGTGGGCCGTATGCTTGTTTGCCACCTTAGTGGTATAAAAAAATAGAGGGCGAGTCTTTTTCAGAAACGTTGGTCCTACTACAACTAGATTTTTCCCCTGTATAGTTGGTGCTTTTAAAAACATATATTCTCACAATACACAAACACCCAGACCCTGATCAACTACCTGTAGGTCATACAATAAATATTTGCTGCATGTGGGGATCGAACCCACAACATGTGACGCAGAAGCCGATCGCTCAGCTGCTACGCCGAACTTGTCGTCAAATTGCCGTTAGCTTGGCACAAATCCAAACTCCGAGCTGCTGCTTACTGAGAATTCCATAGAAACAGTTGACCTGAGCATCAAACATCGAAATCCGAACCGAATGATGCTGTATATAAATGAATAGATAATTATATATTTTACAATATTTATTTTTTTACAATAGGGTCGATGCGTTACGAAATGCATTCTTTTTTTGTTTGAAACCTTCGTGGGCACCAACCTCAAATGATCATCTTTCTTTCTTTATCATACCTAGTTTCATCATTATCGTATGAATGTATGTATTTAATTTCGACGACACGATTGGCGTAGCGGTTGAGCGATCGGCTTCTGCGCCACGTGTTGTGGGTTCGATCCCCACACAGAGCAAATATTTGTATGATCTACAGGTAGTTGTTCCGGGTCTGGGCGTTTGTATATGTGAGAATTTGTGTTTGTAAACGCACCCACGATACAGGAGAAAATCATAGTGTGGGGCAACGATTTAAAAAAAAATATGGTGAGTACTTACAGGAACTCATAGAGGAAGAATTAAGAGTCCGGCGGACCAAATTTCCCTTACAAACGTAATACCGAAATAAATCGTAATTTAAACACAATTTAATCAAATTCTGTTAATATTCGTATTCCTATACCGTTAATCTAGGTTCCTACTCTACCATTTCGTCCAAAATACTTCACTGGAAATAAATATATAAGCGAAAGAAAAGTGGTATCCAAATCCGAATAATGACATAATTTGATAGAATATTGCCTGGATTACGATTTATTTACGTTTTTGTGGGCTATACAAGCTTCGCCGGACCTTTATCGAACAAATATTCATTTTTATATAGATTAATGGAAGTACCTAGTGGACTCATAAAAATAATGAACTAGTTTATAATTTATTATTTAGTTCTTGGAAGAAATAAAGAACTTAATTTTATTCTTAGAACGTACCTACGAATACTTGTTACACAGTATTCTTATGTACTCGATCAAGGCTGTTAGTCATTGTAACAGCCCATAAATATCTGTAAATGTCCATTGCCGAACATAGGCCGTTCCTAAAGGCCGTTAGGACTAACGTATCTGAAGAAATATGGTCGCTGTACCGTATTAGGGCCCCAGGGTAAATTCTGCCTCGTAAATGCTGTAAGATGTACGTAATTATTTTTGATAAAGGTAGGTCTCTCTCGTCTAGGGGCACCTCGACGAGAGCTGCAATTTAACCTCTAATGTCTGAAAACTGATAGACTGGTTGTCAGGTTTTTTGGGCTTCTGACTGTCACTATTCTTCTTAGGGGGGCACTCTTTCCAGTTTGGTCGTGGTAATAACAATTGTGTGCTCGCTGGGTTCTCGTCGGCATCATTCTCTCTTCTAAGCGTCACCGGCTTTCGAAATGCTTCGCCACTTATGACGATTAGCGGTATCATGAGAGCACTATACCTTTGTCGTCTGGGTAAGTTCTACAATAAGGTTAGTCCAGCGAGTTGGAGATCGGCAACGAGCTCGTCTATGTACAACTTGACCGTGGATGATCAGCCTTTCTATGGAACCCTCGTTTCTGGAGACATGGCCAAAGAACTTAAGTATTCACAGTTGAGTAATCGAGTCTAACGTTGACGGGAAGTTCCTTTATGATCGAGTTATTTGTATCGAACTCCATCCAAGGAATCTTTAGGAGGCGCCTCCAAATTACTTACGATTGTCATAAATGACTGCCTCATTAGTCTAGTGGTCCCAAGCGCGACTGCTGCGCTAGAGGTCCTAAGTTCGATCCCCAGGTCGAGCAAAGTGTTATTAAGTTTTTCTATGAAATTCTCAGTAGCAGCTCGGAGTCTGGATTTGTGCCCGGTTAATGGCAATAGGCTCGCCCCCTATAACATGGGACCTAAACATACCGGCGAACTGTGGGTGTACATTAGTACGCCTCTGCCTACCCCTTCGGGGAATACAGGCGTGATGGTATGTTATGTCATAAATGTTTGTATGGCAGCCGAGACCAATGGCTTTACGTTCTCTCCGAGGCATGAAGGTTTAAACCATTAAAAATGTTTTAGGAAAGAAATTTTTATTTTACTTCGTGTGGCGACCGGTTAGAATACTGTTCTTCACTGCCTTTCAAATAGGCATCTCGTAAGAGCTTAGAAATATCTGACTTGCTTGGTGCACCTAGCACGGTGAAACATGCACCAGATTTTAAATTAGATCTCTAGCAATACATCGGTGAAAACTGCATTTAATTTCATGCAGTAGATTTTGCGTGATGCACGTACAAACATACAGACAGACAGTTATTTTTTAGTAATGAAAAAATTCAATCGCGGGCAGGATTCAAACGCTCTGACCTCTAATCCACCGCGAACCCCACCCGCCTGATTGAAATTTTGCCTTCACATTCTGAATTTACGTCATAAGGTGACGTTCGCGGTGGCTTAGAGGTCAGAGCGTCTGGTGTATTTAACCAGGAGACGCAGCTCGCAGGTTCGAATCCTGCCAGCGAATCAATCTTAGCATGGAAAATGCAAAAAAAAGATACAGACAGACAGACAAAAATTAATTTTTTTTTATATTAGATTCTGTTGCTCTAATAAAGACCTCCCATATTCGTTTTTCTTTAATATATATTATGTACAGACATCGGACTGTTACAATTTAATATAAGTAAGTAGGTAGATACCTATAGAGCGGCAGCGTCGGAATAGTAACTCTAGAAGGACAATACTTCGATCTTATTGGCGAGGTCCTTCAAAAAGGTCAGGTGTTTAGTACCTACTTACCTACCTACTCGCAACCGGCGCGTGTGTAGATATTATGAGATGTATGAATGTGGAAGAAGTAATCGAAGTATGCAAGAATCGTAGCAATTGGCGGTCTGTAGTTTCTGCCTACTTCTGTGGGAGAATACCGTGAGTATATGTAAGTAAATAAATAACAACAAGAAGACTGCCTCATTAGTCTAGTGTTCCCAAGCGCGCTAGAGGTCCTGGTATCGATCCCCAGGTCGAGCAGAGATATTGGGTTTTTCTATTAAATTCTCAGTAGCAGCTCGGAGTCTGGAGGTTTGTGCTCGGTTAATGGCAATAGGCAATAGGCCCCTATTACATGGGACCTAAACATACCGGTGAACTGTGGGTGTACAGTGGTACGCCTCTGCCTAACCTTTCGGATACAGGCGTGATGGTATGTAACAACAAGAAGGCAAATTTGTGATATTAGATGAGGATTGTTTTTTACGTAGGAGAGCCAGGCTTCGGCACGAATGGGCCGGCTCGAACGGAGTGATACCACGCCTCACAGAAAACCGGCGTTAAACAACACTTACGTTATGTTATCGCCGAGTGAGTGAGGTTATTGCAGGCCGAATCCCGTTTTAAAAGGTCGGCAACGCACTCGTGACTCCTCTGGAGTTGCGGGTGTCCATGGGCAGCGGTAATCGCTTACCATCAGGCGATCCGTCTGCTCGTTTGCCATCCTATCCCATAAAAAAAGGATAAATAAAACGCCATTGTCAAAAACACTGAACGCTATATTCGATATCTAGAAACAACATTCAAAGTGGCCTAACGTCAAGTTAACTTGTCTAATATTAAAAACATTGTTTACATTACACAGTTAAACAATAAAATTACATATAAGGCATTTGTAGAAACTCTGACGTCATTCGATGCAAGCTAGAAATCCGTTTAAATATGTTTTTCGGCCCAAAAAGAAGAATGGCTGAGTACCAAACTCTTTGATGACATTTATAAATCCGTTTAAAAAAAAAACAATTATTATTTTTTAGTTTTTGCGAAGTACCTATTCGCTAATATTAATGCACTTTAAAAAAGAATTGTAAAGTCACTATACAATTTAAAAAAGAATCATTAATTGGTATGTTTATTCTATACCAAAGTATTCACTCATAATAAGTAGGTATTGCACTTTAAAATGGATTCCGAAAAGTCATCTTTACATAAATCGTACTTAAAAATAGTAATCCAAATACTTGAAATTCAATTACAAAGTTGAAATGAAATTGTAATCGCGTTGCTTCTACAGAATAAGTTGAAGATAATAAATTGAATGTCAGTCAACGTAGTACTTCAAAATAATAGATTTTCCAAACAATAATTAATCAAAACTTTGTCATTGACATATTTTTGAACAGTTTTAGCTAAAAATTCGAAAAATAAAAAAGGATAAACTTTGCAAATGAAGTCAGAGTTCTTATTTATACAAAACTTACGTGATATGTACATATTTTGTTCATAAATTAAAAAGTGGTAAATAAAAATTTTAGTTCGATCATCGCTTTTAATGAAAAATACTAAAACTACATGTTTAAGTTTAAATATTTAAATATAATGATAATTAAAGCTAACATTGAATTTAAAGCTTGATATCGACTTACAATACTTTAAACAATCGAAAATAATGTTAATAAAATAACTTTAAATATTATGTTTGTTCAATATGAAGAATTTTGTTTCGTTTACCTAACTAGAAAATTATGTACCTAATTTTGATGAATGTCTGATTTTTTCAACAATCTTATTAATTTAAGCCACAAAGACCATGTAATATATAGTCAAAAATTTTACCTAAGAATTTTATTTTTTGTTTTTTAGTTTCATTTTCCATTACAATACGCATGAAAGCAATTCTAGATCCACTGGAGCCACGCCACGCGTGATCTGAAATCTAATTATTGAAATATCTGGTATCTCACTTTGCGTTCTAGATTTCACAATGCATAATTTATTTATGAAACGATAAAGCCCTTTGAGAAAATGATACAATAACGTGTTATATGTTTATTTATTATGAGAAAAGATTGTTGCCGAAATCAGATATGGCATAAATTACATTTTGCCAATTTTTTTTAATGAGTGATAAGTTTAAATCAAGTTATAGTCTCGCAATAATAGTGCTTTCAATATTAATAATCATCTTAATTTACGAAATGATGTACGATTTTCTACAGGCAAGCAACATTTAATTTTTCCCGTTGTAAACGTACAAAAACCTAACACCTATAGCAAACATGGACGTGAAACTAACTAGCATGGACCTCCGTAATTCAGTATTGTCCACCATTGTGCATTTTATTTTTATAAATTACATTTACGTATTTATATCACAAAGAAACATTTCAGCTTGTAGCCTATCAAACAAACGAGCCACAGCATAAAAATTAAGAGCAACATTGGTCCTACATAAAACAACAGAGCCTTTTTAACTTCCATTACAATCTATACATATGAAAATGCTATCTTATAGAAAAACATCAAGTTACTTATGTTCTTATGCCAATGTATATGAAAACACGTATTTGTTCCTAACTATAATGTTTCTTTTTATTAATGTTACTGTTCTGAATGATATAGGTAATGCCAAAATGAGCGTCGTCTCGCCTTTTCAATTCAATCTAAAACATTTCTACTTTTCTCGAGAATTTTCTATTTTTAACGTTATCACAGGCTCACGCTCAACCCTGAGGGCTAAAATTACATTGCACCTTTTTTAATTTTTACCTTCACCTAAAACCCCAAGAACTTCGTTCCGCTCACATTTAAATTTACAGTACATTAATAATAATAGTTCTCTATTAGGCTTTTGATAATGAATCACACTTATAATTTAACTTATTCGCTCACTTTGCACGAAGTCATTTCACTGAAACATGATAAATAATGACACTAAAATACATGTGTCGCATTTTTTAAACCGCCTACGTAAGGGGATTTCTATAGTGAAATTTTTTGACTGGTATTCTGCAAGGCGTTTACTTAGGCCCGGTGGGTTCCTCTGAGGAACGTTAGGGTTCAAGAAGGAGGGCGGTGGTCGCCTAGCAGTCGTGCGGCCACCGAGACGGGTGGCCGGCTACGGATCACATGACACAGCAACTCTTCGCGCGCCCTTTCAGCTCGGCTTTCAGGTCACGCTTGCTTTTGCTGCGGCCCACTTGTTTCTGTTGAAAAAATAATTAAATTAAACTTGGATTACAGTCACTTAATCTCTGGAAAAATTTATAGATTCAAATATTAAGATATCTGGAAAAAATATGTAAAACAATACTAATAGGATACAGCTGTTAGCTTTGTCTACGTACCTACTTCAAAATCCGCTTGGAATGCTGTCCAGCACGTAAGCGAAAAAGATGGGGAAAATAAGATTAAAGAAATATTATGTATTTTATAGTAATCTGGAACAGTGGTATACCTGTTGTTTCATCTGCTGTTTGTTTAGTTTCCCTAGTGCTGCCAACGCGGCCACTTCAAAGGCATCTTTCACACCTTTGGTGGAAGCTCTGGCCGATGTTTCTACGTAAGTCATCGCTCCCAACTGTCTAGCTACTGATAAAGCCTGCAACAAATAGAATGTTTTTTTTTTTACATTTAAGGTATCGTCAATCAATTAATTAGTAAGAATTGTAATACAAGAATTTAGTCAAGCTGATAAATCAGGGACTTCATGAGATTTTTGGTTTAGACCTAAGACATGACATTGGCAGTCAATTACACTGCTTTAATAAATAATATATACATGATATGTTATAATATAAATGAAATTGACAACTATTAATCTTATTTTCGATTGTAAGAAAAAAATACATGTTCAGGAAAACAGAGGTTGGGCTTAGAAAATTCTATTTATTTTGTCTTTATAGACGTAGTGACTCAATAAAATGAAAACATCACTAACGTAGTCACATCTTTGCAATTAATTCACCAATTCACACGACGGACGCTCCAAGGAACTTCATTAATGCGAACTCATTCATGAGTCCATTCGATCTATTCATGAACGCAGCCAATTATTCCGTTCTCATTCACTAAATGGTAACTAGTTAAATAAGATCTCTAATTAATAGGACGTCCAGCCCGAATTGGCGACCGTGTTTTCAATTGCTTGATATACAATACGTGTAAATATGGCCAGGATGTTTCAATTTAGATTAGAATTTAGATGAATGAAGTTAAATCGCTTTCGGTCGAGTAAGAGTGCTCAATTCTAGATGATTGCAACAAATTGGGAAATTTGAAAGGCGAAAATGAATTCAAGACCTTTCAAAGTGTCCTCAATTACTGGGAGCATGTGTTGAAAAGGTTCAAAGAGGTTAGATTTGAGTTTAATGTTAAGACCTTTTTCTTATTTGCGTGTCATATTGGCTTAAATGATATTATACGTACCTACTCGTATATGGATTTTCTAAAAAGAAGAAATAAATTGGAACTATACACCTGATACATAATTATACGGCATACTTCATGGGCCTGCACGACTTATTTAGATAAAATAATAGTAAATTAGTAAACCTAAAAATATATAACTATATTTTTATGTGCTTACTTATTTTAATTGAAAATATGAATTAGTTTATTCAAATTCAATATTTTTGTTTAGTATGCCTTATGTTATTATTTCCTAGATAATGATCCTTATAAGCGATACTATCTGACGTTGTAACAATAGTCTGTATTTTTTCAAAATTATACCTAAATTGATTTTACTAAAATCAAATTTTAGTGACCATCAAAACAAGGACCGAGACTCCTTTCTTGCTTAAGAGCTTATTATTATAAGAAATAGTAAAAAACAATCAAAGGATAACAGGAAGATTTAACGACTATTCTCATAATCTGTATTTTCCTTTGTATGTTACCTCTTCACTGGTGACTGGGTGTGTTCTTAGCTTGGACAGCATGGTGAGCGTTTCCTTTTCATGTCTGAGGTCTGCCTTGCATCCACAGAGCAGCACGGGAGCAGAGCCTCCATGGGTTCTTACTTCTCTGTACCACTGGAAACAGAAATAAATTAGCTATGATTTTGTACTATGGACAGAATCTTGAGGAAACCAAACCTTGACTTTCCTCAAGCTGCAAATAAGTCTCAATAGGTAGCTTTATTCGCTAAAGGGTGTAACCAAACCGCAGGTTACAGGTTCGCTTCCAATCCTGCTTGGGATCGACCTTTTCTTTCACATTTTTTTAATTTTCAAATTTTTCAAATACCTGTATATATTATCATTTATCTCTAACCGAGCGCAGATCTAAACTGCTACTGAGAATTTCATAAAAAAATCCAATAACACATACATATATTATATACATAAAACCGGATCTCGATAGTTAACAATACTACTTCACTGGTCCGACAGGGTTTTCTTAACGTGTTAAATTCGGGCAAAAAATCTTTTGTTTTAAGCAAAAATAATAAAAAGTATTAAGTCTCTTGTTCCTCGGTTGCTGTGGCTCTGACAGTCAGCAGGCTCTTAAAGATCGACAACGCATCAGCAATTCCTCTAGTGTTGCGGGTGTCCACGGGTGACGATGCCTACTTACCACCAGGTGGCTCGTCGGCTCGGCAGACTTAACCAATGAAAAAATTATTACCTTAGCGGCGGCATTGTGCAAGGTCTCAGGTTCCGCTATGTTGAAGCACAGCATGAACACTCTGGCGTCTTGGTAGGCCAGTGGTCTGACTGTGTCGTATGCTGCCGTACCTGTCAACAAAAACATTCTTATTAACAACGTGACTTCATGTAAGATTCTTGGTAAGCTTGAAAACAAAAATATAATTAAAGCATGACTTGAAATAGAACCATCACGCCTGAATTTCTAGAAGAGTTAGGCAGACGTGTAAACTAATATAAATCCACAGTTTAAATAAAATAATTATATAGGTACATACTTTATACCTACAAAATATAAAAAAGGCAAGATATTTGGCGCACCTAGGTACAATAATATTTCTTAAGACATTATTTTTCTTTGAAATATTTTTTTGATTAAATCCGTAAAATACAATAAAACCATTAAAAAAAGACTATGAATTGTCCAAACATGTTAAAGAAAACGCAAAAAGATCTGCCGAAACCCGGGATTGAACCGGGGACCTTTAGATCTTCAGTCTAACGCTCTCCCAACTGAGCTATTTCGGCGGTGATAGCAGATATGAAATATGTCTTCACGTTTTATACGGAAATTATAATGGCAATTTTTTGGTATGTATATTCAAGGTAACATGATTCAGTTTTTATCAAATACACTTGTCTACCTTGAACATGATAAGAATTCTATAATGAGAATGATTTTTTGTTTGCGTAACATGGGCTTAGGTATATTCTACCAATGATTAATTTTAAATATTAATGTTGTTTAAAATTCTTTAAGAATTTGTCACTAACCTGTTGATCGTTTACTTTGAGATAAAAATAAAATATCTATAAGGAATGGTGGCTTTAACTGTATGTAAGTGGCACTTTGAAAGTGACACTAGTTATGGATAAGTTATGCAGTAACCATTCATATGGGCATGTGATGCGCAGGAGTGAGGAGCATGTTATCAGAAAGGTTTTGAGCATGAATGTGGTGGATGTAAGAGAAGGCGGAAATAAAATAAAAGATGGATGGACTGTGTGAGTCTGTGAGAGATGATATGGCCACAAAGGAAATGAATAATGAGATGACTGCTAATAGAAAGATATAGAAGAAAGCGCACCTAAGTTTAAAAGGTTAAAAAGGTTAAAGCCTCTGTGGCGCAACCTTATTAAAAGAAAAAAAATTATCATAAAGGGTGGCTACTACGAGTAGCATGTAAATGCTATACTTAAGAACATTAAGGACCTATTTCACCTTATTGTCTGAGTAGCAGCTTCTTATCCAATAAAGTTAGGAAGAACAGGAACAGAATTTATGTGAAACTCACTCCCGAGTATGCCTATTTCGCCTAAATAGGCACTAAATTCTAATTTTAAAATAAAAAAATTGACAGATTCCAAATTCAAAATTATTCGTGCTGCCCTTCCCTTTATGTGTTGACTGAAGCCATTATAAAAACTTAATGCTATGTTAATTTATAGTTGGCCTAAGTTATGTGGGTGGACTTGACTGATCTGTCCAACCTACTGGGCGTGGGAACGTATTTCATAATTGCAATGTTGTTGCTAAATACTGTTAGTCAGCTGCATCTTGGAGCCTAGGCAATTCGTTATAATATAACGTTCGAATCGATAAAATAATCGATTCATGTGTCAGTTGAAATTTATTCCCTTCCCTCATTTTGCATACCGTGAGGATTTCTCTACTTACATCCTTAGGGAATGTCTTATCTACACGCAATAGGGAAGCAATGTTAGGTTAGATTTCGTAGGGTTTTATATTTTCTAAGATTTCGCGATTAGTAAGTGAGTTTAGTTAGTAGGTATTTCACTTTTATATGCCAGGCATTGGTTTCGCCCCACGGTGCCGGCATTGATTTCGTTTTTGCCAATCTCGTACAAAACTTGAGACCTTTGACTTGGCGGTCCAACAGTAATATCACTAAGCTATCATTGCTTTTCTGATGCTTTGTTTTTCGACGGTAACTAAAAAATTGTCTCGTCAGTCTAGTGGTCCCAAGCGCCACTGCTATGCTAAAGTTCCTGGGTACAATTCCCAGATCGAGCAATGTGTTTATTGGGTTTAATGAAATACTCAGTAGCAGCTCGGAGTTTGTATCCGGTTAAAGGCAATAGGCTCGCTCCCTGTTACATGGGACTTAAACATACCGGCAAACTGTGGGTGTCCATTAGTACGCCTCTGTCTATAAACAAGGTTAATGGTGTTTGTAGAAGTAGTAATAAAAATAAGTTTAACTACCTATAGAGATTAATCAATCAAGATGTATTTTAAATCCGCTACAATACAGAGGTTCTCAAACATGTTTTGTTTTCCATCCACTTTGGAAACAAATTATTTTCAGCGCTCCTCAAAATTTTTAACTTTACCATATCTTAAACCGCTTCAATACCCTCAAATTTCTCTGGACTACTGCGTCCCTCTAGTGTCCATAAGGAGATGTTATCGCCTACTTTAAGAAAGATTACTCTTTATTATGGTCTATACAATTACATAGTGTGAATAATAATTCATCATTCTCATCAGCCTATACTAGTCCACTGCTGGACGTAGGAATCCCCCAATGTGCGCCATTTCACCCTTTGTCCTCGGCTTATCGCATCCAGCTTCTGCCAGTAACCTTTCGCAAATCATCACTCCATCTTGCTGGAGTCCTACACTACGTTTGCCGAGTCGCGGTGTCCACTCCAGAACACGTCTTCCCCAGTGGTTGTTGGTTCTTCGACAGATACGTCCAGCCTACTGTAACTTCAGTTTGCTTATTCGGTGGGCGATGTCGGTAACTTTGAATCTCTGTCGGATAATCTCGTTGCGAATAATAATTATGTTAAAATAATAAGGGGTATTATATTCATATTGTATTGTCCAGTTGAATAAAATCACTGGATCGTTCACGTACACTGGAATGGAACTCAGATTACACTTGGGGACAATTAAACTGCACGCCAATATTCGGCGTCATTACTTTATCTGTTTCTGTTGTAAAATAACTTGATATTGTTCATTTGGGAATCATAAAAACAGTGTATTTCTGTCGTGAACCGTGACGTGTCTCGTGGGCGCCATGAAAGATGGCTATAACAAGTGAAGTTGCAAACCAACAAGAGTGTCTGAAACATGACTGTTAGGACTATAGGATTTACTTTTAATTAAATTGAAAATTCTTAAGAAAACCTACATGCCTAAGATATTTTCCCGTGTAATTTGCCAACCCGCATTAGGCCAGCATGGTGGACTGTGGCCGGATCCTTCTTATTTTTTGAAGAGACCTGTTCGAAGCTTTAGGACAGCATATGGGTTGATTGATGGTAATGATAAAGTGGTTAGTTAAATTTATAGATACTAAGTAATTAAATAAGTAACAAATGGATAGATATTTTAAATTAAACTCTGATAAATAGCCTACAAAAAACAATAAGACCAGTCTACAAATCCCTAAAAAACAGCGTAGTCTCCTCTTTATAATTAAATTCAGTATACATGCAAATGTTCAGCCATTTGTCATGCTCAAGTGCGTGCTGGCCGAAGATAAGAGCTATGTGTAGCGATTTGTTCAGTTATTAACGATTTTATGCTCGAATACATGTACAACTGACACGCGAGGTATGACGGTATGCTTATGACAAATGTAGCAACCCTGACGCACCCAGACACATTGAAGTAAACATTCCCATATTATCTACAACTACATAAGTAAGAGGACAATATTTGTACACGCGCAAAGGTGTGCGTAAACGGTTAGGGTTGCCAATGTGGCTGAGTAACGAATGTCACGAATCCCTTGCTCTGACTATAAGACTACAGCTCCAGGTGGCAGATGACCCCGGAGAAGTTTCCGTGGTATAATAAATATTTATTTATTTATATGCATGAATATTCGAACATTATTTAACAAATATTTTTTCTCATTATAGTAGTCCTCTCTTTCATATTTCAGATGTTCGTCTTATTGCTGGACGGCAGTGGTGATGTTTCAGATTTCATTATAATAATCGTAGTTTTTAACATCTGCATTCTTAACTTAAGAGTCCAGCGGAGCATAAATTGCTCACAAAAACGTAATACCGTAATCCAGACGATATTCTATGAAATTATGTTGTTATTCGGATTTGGATATCATTAATCTAGGTTCCTACGGTACTATTTCGTCTACTACTAGTTCAGTGGAAATAAAAGACCGGAAAATTGATCCAAACTTGGTAAAGATATCAAAAATTGCATTCGCGTACATTTATTTCCAGTGAAGTATTTTTGTCGAAATGGTACAGTAGGAACCTAGATTAGCGGTATCGGAATCCGAATAATAACAGAATTTGATTTAATAGTGTTTGAATTAGGTTTTATTTCGGTATTACGTTTGTAATAGAAATTCGGTCCGCCGGACTCTTAAGGATGAAGTTATGAATACGTTACGTTCTGTTTCTCAAATATTCAAACATATACTCTTATATGGGTTATTATTACATGACATAAATCGTATTTTAAAAAAAAATCTGTAAGTAAAAAAAATGGATAAAAAATGTCATACGAACACCTATGATAAAAGGTAGTGGTAGTCAGAAGCCCAAAGTCTGACAACCAGTTCTTCGAGTTTGGGTATTGCTCAGAAACTCAGAAATTGGGTTGCGGAGGTCTTATAGCAGTCGCTCCGTGTAAAATACTGATACTCATCATCTGATTAGACTGGAAGGTGATCCCAACATATTTGGGAAAAAGGCTAAGAAGATGAAGACCTCTGAGTACTTTGTATCCGTTATTTGGCTAATTGAGTGCTTATTTTTATTGCCTCATCAATGTTTATCATAAATCTCAGCCCATCAAAGTCAAAGTCAAAATTATTTATTTCAATTAGACCATTAAAAAGGTACTTTTGAAAAGTCAAACTAATTGCACGATTCCAAAAAGGTCTTATGGAGAAGAGACGACAAGAAACTCCATAGATACTCTTTAAAAAAAACATGATTACAATATTAATTTTTACAACTTTGTTTTAAATAGTTTGACATCAACAAAAGCATAATTAAAATTGGGTCAAAAATGAAGAAGATATAAGCATTTTGATTTTACGCTAGACAGTGAACGTACTATAGAGTATTGTGACGTCACAACTCACTGCGCCATACAAATCCTGTACTAACACTCGTTTTGCAGGAAAGGGACAAAGCATTCCCTTTCAACCTCCACCAAAAATGTTGAATGCTTATCATATCTTGTAACTTTATAAGCTGATTTAAATTATTTTTCAGAATACGAATTGTATTTAATAACATTTTTCTACTAAGTCTTTTATCTATATACTTATAATAAATCTGTAGAGAGGTCAATTCTGTACATGAAATATATTTCCAAAATAACTATCAGCGGGTGATTAGTGATCGATACTGACGCCAAAAATGCAATCAGTAAAATTTTTGTCTGTCTGTCTGTCTGTATGTTCGTTATAGAAACAAAAACCACTCGACGGATTTCAACGAAACTTGGTACAATTGTTCTTCATACTCCTGGGCAGGTTATAGTATACTTTTCATCACGCTACGATCAATAGGAGCAGAGCAGTGAAGGGAAATGTTGGGAAAATGAGTGATTCATGAGAAAGGTTTCAAGCTATAAAACATCACGCTACAACCCTTAGGAACGGGGCAACGCAGGTGAAACCGCGGGCGAAGAACTAGGGAACAAAGTAACTACTTAACTTAACTACAAAAGCTAGTCTATATTAATATTATAAAGAGGAAAGATTAGTATTTTTGTATATAACGAATAAACTTAAAAACAACTGGACCGATTTCAAAAAATCTTTTGCCGTTAGAAAGCTACATTATCACTGAGTAACATAAGCTATATAACATCACGATACGCCTCTTAGGAACGGAGCAGCGCGGGTGAAACCGCGAGAGGGTCGCTAGTTTTTAATCAAACACCTGATTAATACCCAATTGCTGTAAAGTCGGTAGACAAAGGGGTTCCTTATTGTTAATAAAGGTTACAAATGTTTAGAACAATGTAACAAGCAGGTTTTTCGTTGAAGAAAGGCCGCAAAACATTGGGACACATGAATAAAATATGATCAGTATAAATAAATACACATAAGTTAAACTTTATTTCAGTTTTACGACGCATCTAACCGCTGGAATGCGGAGCTTACTACTGGATTTTGGACTATGTGTGATTGTATTGTTGATTGGCGTTGGTGTTTTATTGAAAGTTTTTTTTTTTATAGATTACGTCGGCAAACGGACAGACGAGCTACCTGATGGTAAGTAGTCATCGCCGCGCATGGACACCTGCACCACCAGAGGAGTTGCTGATGCGTTTGCCGAGCCTTAAGAGCCTCTACGGACTGCAGACTGCCGGAGCCGCAGCAACCGAGAGGGAACTGGCTCTCACGCGCAAAAGTGTAAACACACACCAAGATGCTTTATGACAGTCGTACGGGGTGGTCTCCACCCAGTAAGGCCCCATGAGGTCCTATCACTCTGCATATTAGATATTTTCTCCCTTACGAGATGCCTATCTGAATGGCAGTGAGGAACTGTATTCTAACCCATCTCCACGAGGGGATAGATTTAAATTAACAAGACTACTTATTGTTTTTGCTTTCTTAACAACAAACAAGCATACTTACATGTTTAAACTGCCTCATTAGTTTACGATGTCCTAAGCACGACTCCAACACTAGAAGTCCTGGGTTCGATTCCCAGGTCAAATAGTGTCATTCGTTTTTTCTAGGAAATTCTCAGTACCAGCTTAGGATTTGGATTTATGACAATAGGTTCGCCCCTTATTACATAGAACGTACACATAGGCGAAATATGGGTGTACATTGGTAGGTACGTCTCTGCCAAACCCTTCGGGGAATATAGGCGTGATGGTAATAATAATTAGTTAAATAAAAATGCACTTTTGTCTTCATATAGGCCAAATTACATATTTGAAGGAGACATCTGTATGAACTTAAAGCTGAAACGAAATTAACAAGACACCATTACTTCTCCTTGAGGATGCTGATGAATCACAAGTGGATGGCTATTATGCCATAATTAGAAAAAGCAGCATCGTTGATGCACAGTGTGAGAGACAGTCCTAACGGCTACCTGAGGGTCATTGCTGAGTCCTACCTGGAGGCACTGTATTCGCCTACATATAGGATAATTATTATAGTCTGCTTTTGTATGCATGTATCACATAGTTCTTAAGTTTCATTGTATTAGTAACACTCTATGAATAACCTAGTCTCCTTCTTTTTCCTGCCCTTATCCCAATTTATTTGTGGTCGGCGCAGCTTGTCCTTTTCTTCCATTCATCTCTGTCAGAAGTCACCTCATCATTCACTCCCTTTCCCTTCACATATCTGCCTTAACACAATCCATCCACCTTTTCCTTGGTCTCTCTCTACCCCTCCGTCCCTCCATATTCATGGATAACCTAGTCTGAAACCACTACATAGAATAAAACAAAGTCGCTTCCCGTTCTCTGTCCGTCCCTATGTATGCTTGGATCTTTAAAACTACGCAACGGATTTTGGTGCGGTTTTTTTTATTAGATAGAATTATTCAAGAGGAAGGTTTTAAACGGTTCAGCATTACGCTACGACTCCTAGGAATGGGGCAACGCGAGTGAAACCGCGGGCGGGTCGCTAGTTAATCTATACTTATAATAAATCTGTAGAGAGGTCAATTCTGTACATTAAATATATGTATTTCCAAAATAACTATCAGCGGGTGATTAGTGATCGATACTGACGCCAAAAATGCAATCAGTAAAATTTTTGTCTGTCTGTCTGTCTGTCTGTATGTTCGTTATAGAAACAAAAACCACTCGACGGATTTCAACGAAACTTGGTACAATTGTTCTTCATACTCCTGGGCAGGTTATAGTATACTTTTCATCACGCTACGATCAATAGGAGCAGAGAAGTGAAGGGAAATGTTGGGAAAATGAGTGATTCATGAGAAAGGTTTCAAGCTATAAAACATCACGCTACAACCCTTAGGAACGGGGTAACGCAGGTGAAACCGCGGGCGAAGAACTAGGGAACAAAGTAACTATTCCACGCGGACGAAGTCGCTGGCAAAAGCTAGTTATAAATAAAATATTCCATTCCAATCCATCTTCACTCGTTCCCAGGACAAGCCGATTTCTCCGAATAATAAATATAAATAAATTAATGTTTTTGTTTCTCTCTTCTCATACACTATGTGAAACCTGTATGTGAGCTGTGACAGTCACACAGAAGATATCCAAAACAATTCGCTGGAGATTGTTGTTTTTTTATATGTAACCTTTGTGGTAAAGCCTGCCAACCAAGTCATAACTCTTGAGTATCTAAATATCCAAGGTACCTATCTATCGCTTTTCTAGGTATCTGTTTGTATATTAAGATAGAGACTGAAGAAAAACTAACAAATAGGATCTATAATAGAGCAATAGAAGCCAAAACAATATTTTTTAGATTAATTGATTTTAGAATATTGTCTGTCTATACGCAAAAATTACTGCATGAAATTGAATGCGGTTTTCAGAGTCGTACCTATTGCTGAAGATCTTACTTAAAATCTGGTGCATATTTCATCGCCGCTGGTGATACGCCGCTCAAAGCCGGGCAAGCGACCCGACGTATCACCTAATGGTAAGCGATTACCGCCGTCCATGGACACCCGTAACACCAGAAGAATCTAGTGCGTTGCCGGTCTTTTAAAAGCGGTAACCTCACTCACTCGGCGAAACACAACGTAAGCGTTGTTTAACGCCGGTTTTCTGTGAGACCGTGGTATCACTACGGTCGAGTGTTTAAACTTTTAAAATTACTAAATAAACATGCCACAGCTGTTTACATGACCGGTTGAGGAGTGTAGGCGTGATGGTATTTTTTTCTTAGTAAAGAAACTTACCCGAGGTATCCCATACGGAGAAGTTAACCCTGTAGTCGGCGACGGTACATGAACAGCCGTACTTCTCGAAGCCAGTAGGTGTGTATGCCTGGAACAAGAGAAACCATTGTTATTTTTATCACTTCAGCTTCACATAAGCTTTTAAATAAAATATAAAACCTGCTTTCGTAACAGTAGGTGTGTGCTACCTTCTCTACGAGGCATTGCTTTGATTCTACACCATATTTATGGACAAAAAGTAGATAATTAAGGGCATTACATCGCTCAAATCCAAAAAAAACACCCTAGCTTTTAAGGAGTTTTGTAGTGGAATCCATATGTGCGTTTGCCATATAAAAAATATATGTTATACGTAAGGCCATCACAAACAAATTGTATTGTTTAAAATGTTTATAAATTTGCCCCAATTTTGTATAATAATTGAAGTAAATAGGCCTTTTTTAACCTAATTTGTATTTTTTCTCTTTAACGACTTAATAGTTAGTCATGAATTTTATACCAAAAACATTGTAATGACGTAATTAACAATTTGTATTGTTTTTATTTTATTATTTCTTTGAATATTTTGAAATAATAAAGAAATACCCGAAACCTCACTAGCACCCTGCGTGAAGCACCCCCGCAATGCTTATGACTAACAAATACTAGCACAAAGACTAAATCCTCAAGGTCATCATTGGGCAATGTAATACCCCTAAAAAGGTGACTGGCTCAAAAGTCTAGTGGTCTAAGCGCGACCGCTACGCTAGAGGTCCTATGAAATTCTCAGTAGCAGCTCGGAGTCTGCATTTGTGCCCGGTTAATGGCAATAGGCTCGCCCCCAAATACATGGGACTTAAACATACCGGCGAACTGTGGGTATACTAATGTACACCTCTGCCTAACCCTTCGGGGAATACAGGCGTGATGGTATGTAAAAACGTATTATTATTGTAGGTAGATTATTTTATCTTATAAAACTTTTTCTATTCATATTATGTGAAGCTAGTTTAAAACTTGGTTTTCAGTTTAGTTTAAAACTTTAATTGTTTTTTTTTAAAGTGAAAATCTATATAAATAAAAATAAATCGTCGAAATGTATGTGCGTATAAATTCCGAACGACTGCACCAAATTAGATAATTCTCAATTTATTGTATTCGTTATTGTCAGGACAAAGTTTGCAGATTTTTTTAAATCCACTGAGAAAAGTCGAGAAAATCTACGCAAGCGAAGCTGTGCACGGGTCACTGGTGATTACTTAAATAAATATAACCGTATCTCGATACCTAACAATACCTTCAAGGTTCCGACAGGGTTTTTCAAGATATTGTATTGATCACTCATTAATCATCACTCTACCCCTTTCCGACTATGTTGAGGTCTTGGATTTGTGGCAACAGGCTCTCTATTAGCTGCATGGGTCCTGATCATATCGACGAACTGTGGATGTAGATATACTAAGTACACGTTTTTACGTGGGAGAGCCATGCTTCGGCACGAATGGGCCGGCTCGACCGGAGTGATACCACGGTCTCACAGAAAACCGGCGTCAAACAACGCTTAAGTTGTGTTTTGCCGAGTGAGTGAGGTTCGCAGCGCACTTGTGACTCCTCTGGTGTTGCGGATGTCTATGGGCGGCGGTAATCGCTTACCAGGCGATCCGTCCACTCGTTTGCCCTCCTATCCCATAAAAAATAAATAAAAATAAACTTCTGCTTTACCGTTCGGGAAATACTGGCGTGATGGTATATTATTTTAGTAAGTAAATCATTAATTGAGCTCTCAGAAAATGGGGTCACAATAAATAATTATTATGAAGCACACTCGGTATCGTCGAGGCAAGAAGTGAGTCATCCTGATTCAGTACTATGTTTCCGTATAAGGTAACTACCATACCTTTTATAGTAAGCTGCTTGTATCTCGTCGGAACATTTCGTCGCCTGTTTGGACTATTAAGCCCAACAAGGAGTCCGTTTTTTGTTATAAATATTTGGGCCATATGGTAGGATATTACTACTGACTTTAAACGGCTGTAACCTAATGGCTAGGGCGTCGGACTTGCGATCATGTGGTTGCCGGTTCGAAGCCCACCTATTACACTACCGTTGTGAACCTAGCTCGAGGAGTTAACAAGAATATTAGTAGATAATGTGCGACCCACATTGCTAAGCTTTAAAAAGAAACTCATTTTTGACTACGTAGCCTATCCATTTCGTACCTTTATGATTACATTTGGCGAGGCGATAGGTTGCATTCTGAAGCAAGCTAGCTTGCTAGCTAGCTATTATTTGTCTATTATATACTTCGTTCGGGTCTCAAGTAACAATTAGGGCAACAGTTATAGCTTAAAATAAAAGATGGTCAACATGTTTTGCCGTGAATGGTGTACAAAGAGTACATACAATATGTACTCTTTGTACACCATAATCGTATCGTCTCAGATGAAAAATTCCTATAAAAGTCTGTATAACTAGCTGTTGAGACAAAAGCCTATGTCTTTCTTCAAAGGTCCAATCTATCTGTATAGGTACCAAAATACGTCAAAATTGTTTCAGTGGTTTAAGAGTGAAACGTAGCAAAAAGAATATACCTAATACTAAGAACTTTATCATTAATGAAATGATTCATAAACCCAGAAACTCAACAAACTCGAAAGACGACACGATTGGCGTAGCGGTTGAGCGATCGGCTTCTGCGCTACGTGTTGTGGGTTCGATCCCCACACGGAGCAAATATTTGTATGATTTACAGGTAGTTGTTCCGGGTCTGGGCGTTTGTGTATGTGAGAATTTGTGTTTGTAAACGCATCCACTATACAGGAGAAAATCGTAGTGTGGAGCAACGTTTTTTTTTTAAAAAAACTGTTCTCATTTCACCCGAAAATACACGTGAAAATAAATAACTGAAGTTACGTAATATTTCACGAACGACGAATTAAACTTGGAATCTTTCTAGTTCTACAGATGTGTTGAAAATCAAGCCCACATATCACCCCTTTGTGCTGTTAATCTTCAAAACTTTACCTTACAGAGAACCCTTGTAAATGGGTGTTAAGCGGATTTATATTTCTCTCATATTTACGGACATTACCCTTTGTTTTTTTTATGTTTTTTTAAATATTTTCCTTAAGACGTAATGTACTGTGTTGATCCGATTTACAATACAAGTTGGTACAACGAAGATGTTTACTTCAAATTCCGTTTAGTATAAATATAATAAGTAGGTATACATTTATAAGCCTTGTTAATAAGTAGCAAAATCCAAATTAGTTTTTGGTAAATTAAATTATCGTTGAAATTTTCCTGAAAATGCTTTAACTAAAGTATCTTCTAAGCCTAAGTTATGAGGATTTTAAAATCTACATCGTAAAAAGGTTCTCTAGTTACAAGTAGGTACTTACCTTGCTCGTTATTATGTTGAACTTTTTGAAAAAAATGGTAGATATTTGCCCTTATGCGCGCGGATCAACAGTCTCCGCTACTGTCGTGGTTGGTAGGTCTTAGGTTCGATTCCTAGTCAAGTGTTATTGGGTTTTTTTAGTAAGTTTTTATTGAATTTGTTATGTGCCCTAATGACAAATTGTCTCGCCCCCTAATATATGGGATTTATAAAAGCGAACTGTGGGTGTATAGCAGGACACCTCTACTTAAATTTTCGGGGAATAGAGGCATTGTTACAGTTAAAAGCCTTGTCCATACTGTGATGTATATTTGACTTAGATCAAAGCAAAATCGTGTACCTATCATCGCAGTTCTGTGGAGAAAGCGGTAGTTAAGTTTAACGACCGCCATGAACCACGATTGTTAACTGTTCGCCGTTATAACTACTAAGACATGCCATTTGACGATTATGAGGCAATATTGGTACATACTTACCTTCATATTTTTCTTTTAGATTGAGAATTAAAGGCTCTATTCCGGTTAATTAGCTTTTTAACCTCGCGATGACATTTTGATTCACATAATATAAGTATCATCATGCCTGTATTCCCCGAGGCTTTAGGCTGAGACGTATTTATGTATATACATCCACAATCTCTTTAGGTCCAATGTAATAGGGAGGACCTTATTGCCATTAATCGCGCGCAAATTCCAATTTCCAAGCTGTTACTGAGAATTTCATAGACAAACCTTCCAATCGAAGGTCCTGTAGCAGTCAGTTTAAATAATTTTAAGTTCAAATCAGATATTGTTTTCTTCGCTATCGCAATGTTTAATATCCAATATGTTGGTCCAAGGTTTTAAACACTCGCTGATAAGCGCGTATTATTTGGCTATCTTTTGTAATAACAGGATAACTCCATTTATAAATTTCTTACTTATTTTTTCTCTTACTTATTTCTTTTTTACTTAATCTACATAAATTTTTATCGTGGGAGAGTCATGCTTTGGCACGAATGGGTCGACTCGACCAGAGTGATACTACGGCCTCACAGAAAATCGGCGTAAAAAAACGCTTACGTTCTGTTTCACCTAGTGAGTGAGGATACCTGAGGCCCAATCCCCTTTTAAAAGTCCGGCAACACACTTGTGACTCCTCTGGTGTTGCGGGTAATCGCCGATGGGCGGCGGTAATCGCTTACCATCAGGCGATGCGTATGCTCGTTTGCAAAAAAAATAATCTCAATAACATTTTGCCCGACCTAGGATTTGAATTAGGAATCACTAGCATAGCAGTTGCACTTACGATCACTATACTAATGAGGCAGTTTGTATACTTATTTGATCAATCAGTATCAATATCCAATATGATATTATAATATTGGATATGGATTGACCATCATCATTAGAAACAATTTTAGGTGCTTTAAAGTTTAAACATGATTTTGAAAGCTTATGCTCTCTTATGGCTTGCACCAAGTCCCAAAGTGCAATGCTCCACAGTTATTTCCCGGTATCCCGACTATGTGCAAAGGGTTTTCAGCAAAGCGCTCGAATCCAATCGTTATTTGAACAGTCCGCTATTCAAGCGTTCTGAGGTATATCAAACTTAGCAGGGTAATAATAATGGAACACCACTCTTGAATACGAAATCAAGGATTTTCTAATAATGAAATTGTGTTTGTTGAAGTATGCGTGTTTCTAGCGTGTGTGTGTTGATCCGAATTGCTTGCGTGTTGATCCTTAAGGCTGAGCTATCAAATTCAATTTTTTTTTGCATGTACAAATTTAAGTTCAAATAACGTAAAAAGGTAAATTATTATTTGTTCTCACAGGTTTTCTTTTAGGTAATGCCGGTGCCATCTAAACACATTGACTTGTTACAGTGTCTCTAAAGATAAATATTAATCTTCAGAATATAGGTAATTCATTTCATTGTATGTATATTAACGTGGATTCATGGAATTAATGAATAGTGACGATGAATGCGTAGGTGACTGTGACAAGGCTATAATGTAAACGAATAATAAATCGTCACGATAGCTATGAGTCCAAAATTGACTATTTTATCAGTATCCTCATGCAACCCGCATTAGGCCAGGTGGTGGCAGACTTGACACGCCGCCGCCGTCAAGAAAATCTCTCAGGCAGCGCACATTTCCTCACAATGTTTTCCTTCATAGCATACCATCACGTCTGTATTCCCCGAAGGGTTAGGCAGCGGCGTACTAAAGTACACCCACAGTTCCTGGTATGTTTAGATACTATGTAAGGGTAGGGGGCGAGCCTATTGTCATTAACCGGGCACAACCTCTGCTAATAAAAATTTAATAGAAAAACCTAATAACACTCTGCTCGATCTGGAAATCGAATCCAAGACTTCTAGCTTAGCAGTCGCACTCAGGACCACTGGGCTAATGAGTTAGTTATATACGGGGAGTTTGAGACCTTTGGTTTAGCAATCAAATGGTCATATAACAGGCTATCTCTGCTACTCTGGCCGCATGCTTGTTTGCCACCTTAGTGGTATAAAAAAAACGCGATTACCTCAATTAGATATTTTTATGTATCTTATCGTAACGTATTCACGACAACTGATAATCATTTTAAAGATATAAATTTTAGTGCAAGAAATGAGATATCAGGCAGGATTTCAAACGTGCGTTCCTTCAGTTCAGTATCACTATGAATTTCACTTGTTTAGGGGTCAGGCTACGAGGTCACGTCAATTGTCTACAACCCTCTACATCAGATATAGTGAAGGACTTTTCTAACCCTCTTGAACGAACACGTCACAATGTCACGCCGTTCTGGCGATATGATTAATTGTCCTTGGTATTATTCTGCGCTTGTCAGGCCCTAGGGCACAGACTGTGACGTTTTTGTCTTAGCGCTGTCGCTAACCCTGCTGCTGCATGTTAAATTAATGAACTTGAATACATAACATACCATTACGCCTGTATTCCTCGAAGGGTTAGGCAGGGGTGTACTAATGTCATGACAGGAGTTATGATTATGACATGACACCTCCATGACACCGACATTGTCACATAGTAGAAAAACACCAGAACAACACTAGCAAGAACCACAGATCTAGGTTCTCAGGCTGTGGATTCGACTCCCCGCCGAGGTTTTCCCAAAGAACTACAGCATGGGGTTCTTCAAAAAGGGTGGGAAAAGATTTTTAAAGGGCCGGCAACGCGCGATTTAATCCCCTGGTGTTGCAAGCGTCCATAGGCTACGGTAACCGCTTATCATCAGGCGGGTCGTATGTGTGTTTGCCACTTTAGGGGTATTAAAAAAATCTAGATAAGATTCTGAACACCAGGGGCCGAGATGAGGCTATTTAATATGTAGAGCGGCATCTCTTTCTCACAACCTAAAAATGATGGCGTTAACACGTTATAATACGGCCCCAGGTATTCTATTCCCGTGACAGCCAGGCGACGTGGCTCACGTCGACGTCATTGTTTGAAATGTTATCACTGTGTGTAATTAAATTAGCCGAGCAAGATGCATTTTTCACATTCTTGCTTCTTTATTAGTGGAATTTTCAATTAATACATAATATTATAGATTATTTTAGCAAATCTTATTCTGCCATGCACTGACATAAGTTCTGAACTTTTTTTTACCTATTTGTCTTCAGATCTGCAAGATAACGAACCTCCTTCTCAGTAAACTCGATCGATGCGTACCTACAAGCTTATTTTTCTCGATGTCTTGGTCGCCAACTATCCCGTTAGTTGTATCTAAGTATATAGTCAACGTTAGTAGATATGTTTCTATGTACTTAGTCCCGGTGGGTGCGAGCAAACGTTGACCCTATAGTACCTGCGCAAGGATTACAAGCATGTCTATAGAATAGAAAAGACTTTTCTAGAAACCCACGCTTTATGAGATTATTCATGTTAGCCGATTATGCTACAGTCGAGCGAAGTGTTTCTGGATTTTTCTATGAAATTCTCAGTAGCAGCTTGGAGTTTGGATTTACGCCCAGTACACTCGCCCCTTATTACATGGGATCGAAATATACTGGCGAACATAGGTGGACATTAATATATCTCTGCTTAACCCATCGGAGAACACAGGCGTAATGATATTATGGTGTTCACAAAACCTGTGCTAAGTACCAGTTGCTATTAAATTTGATTACTTTATTTTCTTGTTTGTTTATCTAATATCATTTAAGTCAACGGATTCCTTTTCATTTTAACATCTATTCCTTTTTTTAAATCATGGCTGTAGGAGGGGTTTTGGGGGTAAGATCCCTAGTTAGCCAAACTATATATATATATTATTCTAAAAATAAAAATCAATCGCCGAAATGAATTTATGACGACTGCGCCAAATTGAATAATCCTTTTTTGTTGTTGTGTTCGTTATTGTCAGGATATGGTTTGTAGATTTTTTTTTTAATTCCACCGGTACAATCTACTCAAGCTAAGCTGGCCACGGGTCGCGTGTTTCTCTGATCCAGAGAGTTCAATGTTTAATCTGAAATGAATTCAATGCTTGAATTTTTTGAATTGCTTAAATGATCATTTATTGATTAGCCAAATTGTGCGTTATCGCGTAATTTTTATATAATTTAATTGTTTTTCAATTTAATTAGTAATACATATTTAGCATAGTTGTATATCTTAATGTTTATTGTGCATGCTGTGGTCTCCACTAATTGAGGGAGTACACGTGATAGATTTAATCTGTTTCATAATTTGTACCTAAATGTTTGTGTATATCCTTTGTTGGAGATCCTTAATAAATAAATAAATAAAATAAATATATTTTAATTTGAACCGCTTCTTCGTATTTTACATCCTTGTTGAAACCAATGACCTGGTGTAACAGGTCGAATTCAAGATCTCGCTCGTTACACGAACACTCGTAATACTTTCTGTTCTGAACTCCAGAGCGCTGGAGAAACTCCAATTTATTGTCCACCGTATTGTTGGACTTCGAAGTTGTCTTTAAAAGAATAAAGTGTGTCTTCAAAATTCCATTTGCCTCTACTTTTGGAATAACAATGAACTTTACTTGTTCAATTGGCGATGAACTCTTCAAACTTATTGCTTTGGTAGGTAACTTGCTGGTGACTCTGGTTTCAGTACAGTCCCAAAAAGAATAATAATATTTTTATTTTCAGACCAAATAGCCAAATATTCTGCCGATAAGTATTATAATAATGTGCTAATATTATTGTGTTCCGGTTTGAAGGGCGATGTAGCTACTGATATTACCTAGTTCCGTATTTTCCATAAGGGCACAGGCCCAGGGTCCCCGTAGGCTTTTACAAGGCCCCCGAGGAGGGCTATAAAAATAATCGCACAATTATTCGATTCTTAAAAGGGTCCCAAATTAGGCCCCAGACTGTGTTATGATAAGAGCCTAAGGCTACGCTGAACCGAGGTCTCAAAATGACAACGCGCTATTGATACTACCTACTGGTGTTCCTGGCATCTGTAGGCTGTGGTTCCCGGCTATGCTTGTTAGTTACCTAAATATCTACTATTTAAAAAAATGTCTGCCTCATTAATCTAGTGGTCCCAAGCGCGACTGCTACGCTAGAGGTTCTGGGTTCGATCCCCAGGTCGAGTAAAGTGTTATTGGGTTTTTCTATGAAATTCTCAGTAGCAGCTCGGAGTCTGGATTTGTGCCCGGTTAATGGCAATAGGCTCGCCCTCTATTACATGGGACCTAAACATACCGGCGAACTGTGGGTGTACATTAGTACGCCTCTGCCTAACCTTTCGGGGAATACAGGCGTGATGGTTTATTTGTTGTTGTTGTTAAAAAAATGTGGATGTCTATGTCTAAGGAGAATCGGACAAAATACATTTAAAAATATTTTTTGATATAGGTTACCGCTAGAGTTGACAAATAGGTATAAGTAGGTACTATAATATACCATCCTGCTATATTTTGGACCATGATATGTATTACTTATAAACTGTTAGAAAAATATAGTAAGTATCGAAATATAATATATTTCAGCCAGCTAGTAAAGCAACACAAAAACAAATTTACCTCGAGTCGCTTTAATGAACACTATAACTTTACTTGGCACCCGAAAATTTCCTTTTTCTTCCATTTTTTGGCGACCCTACCCAGACCCGGATCTACGATTTTTCGAACTAGGGCAGAAACGTAGTGGCGTGGCGCCCCTTCTCTCCAGCGTTTAAGATAATTGTTTAAAAAAAATGCAATCTCACCCGGGGCGAATGCCCCGGTTTGACCCCCGTCCATACTCACCGCTAACTACACTTTTTTGTAGTGTTGGTTGTCCGCAAACGAATGAGAAGCATGATCAACGGATGCACGCAAAGGCAAAAGCGGCTGTTTAGTTATTTGTGCGCGTGAGCATACGTCATCTTGCTATGGAGTAGTTACTGATATCTGTCTTATGGAGTGTCAGAGCCTCAGAAATATTATGATAATAAAAAAAATACAACTAACAATTTTTATCAGAACAGCTATTTTGATATCATCTGCATCATCCCGTATGGTCTAGTGGCTAGGATACCTGGCTTTCACCCAGGAGGCTCGGGTTCGATTCCCGGTACGGGAAATTCTTTTTGGATTTATAAATTTTGCCTTAAGCTTTACTATTTTTTTATAATAACTATAATTTTTTTTCGTTTATTTGAGATCCATTACGAGTATTCCCTATTTTCTTTCGCGCTTTTTTATAACCATAACTTTCTCACGGATGTTCGTTACGTTAGCGCCTACTTACAAAACCTTTTTTTATAAGAATTCTTACAAAAAAGAGCCCATTTTTATCTATTAACTAAACGTTGATTTATTGCCAGGGTAATAAATCTGTCAAATATTTCAACTTCTTTTTAATGAGTGTCGGTATAAAATGCAAGTTGATTTTTTGATAAATTACGATGCTTACATTGATTACGAGAGTTAGTACCTTATCATGCATTTTACAAATAATTTCAGAGCGCTCTAACAATCATCATAAAGTAGTAATATTATTATCTGTGAAGTAGAAGATATCTATCTAAATAGGTTCTAAGTAATATTCATCGTTTTAGATTAAGGGCAATATTTTCTACAATTTTGGCGCCAAAATGTTATCACGCCGCCATTTTGAGCAAAGCCACTTTGTACTTATGTATTCAGCTTAATAATCATTTAACCGTTCATTTCTACCGTCTAATTATTCACCGGCGCCATAAATTTAGTCCGCATCGTGCCGGGGTATTTATTTACATAATCATAAATGTTACCACATTAATTTGTACATTGCCAACATGAATATTCCAAAGTTTGGGAGCTTGCGAAGCGGTCCCCAAGTGCGCAAAAGTTTGTCCAATCCAGTACGTTATGTAAATCCATTTACATATATTTTGAACAGTAGGCATAAATTTGTAGTATTTCATGGAAATAATATTGCTATTTCAATTTAGATTTATCTCACTTGATTTATGGATCATAAAACGTCAAACCGTACGCAAATAACAGAAGGAATTTCTGTTGGCGCCCGAAATAGTCTGCCAAGAAAGAATCAATTTAAAATAAATAAATTAATGAACGTTGTTTGGCCATACTTAGATGTTTTGCGGTTCGATATTTTGTGCATCAGAAATTGCGGTTTGTAAACGCACCTATGTCGCAGAGAAAATAATAATATTAATGGAGCAACGATTGACAAGAAAGTATCGATAGTACCTATGCTGTGACATCTTAGTTTCATATGAGTAAAAAACAATTAAATTGGGTTGTAAGTATTTGTAAACAATTTAGACAATAAACCCTTTATTATAGTTTCACACCTAAATAAACAAGATAATTCAGCTCCCTCAAACCGATAAAATCCTTCTTGCAGCTATTTTTGTACCATCAACTTAAAACCAATCGATGCAAGAATCGATCAAATTTTGCATTCAATAAACATTTTCCCGCTCATCCCCATAAAAACCACATAAAAACATTCCACAAACTTATCAATACTGTTCCATTCATATTCAAAGTTCCTTCGAAGAAGTGAAAAAGGTTTTTTCAATAGCAAAAAATCTTTGCCATCAAAACGTCAGCTGGGAGGCGAGCGTCGACGGCGGTCCAAGAACACCAGTATATAGAGACCTGTCTGCTACAATTACTGGTTTGAATAATGGGTTCAATGTAAATTGGTGCATAGCTAAATGCAAGATCTAATGAATGCACTTGACTCAATGCCTCAATGGCCAGCGTGGGAGCCATTGGAGCTAAATGAACTGGATTGGAGAAAGTAATAAGTGCAGAGTAAACGGAACGTGTAGTGATTTTATGGAAATACAGTTATTCTGAATTCTTTATATGAATATTTATTGAGGCTTTGTGGAGCGATTGAATTTTTTGATGCAGGAATGGATGGAGTGGAAACAACGATGATACTGATGATTCTTGGTGCAATTTTCAATGTTTCTATTCTATCGCTTATTTTTATGTATTTTATTGTGACTCTCATTCCATTTGATTAAGATTTGCTTTTTTTACAGTCATTAAAGCGTTGAAGAAGTATTATGCTTAATGTTTTACAATAAATTATATAAGGTACACCGTTAATGTGGAATTATGTACTACTAGCTTCTGCCCGCGACTTTGTATAAGTGGACTTCAGGATTAGGTCCGAGCTGGATAAAAAGTAGCCTATGTGTTATTCCAGGGTATAATCTATCTGTGTGCCAAATTTTATCCAGATCCGTTCAGCCTTTCTGGCGTGAAAGAGTAATAAACGTACTCATACTATACTCACAAACTTTCATGTTTTTAATATTAGTAAGGATAGTAAGGATTTCCATGTACTTAGCTATCTTGAAAGTGTAAAAAACTTTGCTTCGAAAAAAACACATGAATTTGGCGGGCTATGTCACACAATACACTTTAAACCAGTTGACAGCCAATCTAGTCTGTTCTATTTTTGAAATGTGCTTTGTTCCATTATTTATGGCTACGATACCACAGAGAAGCGTGTGATTTACAATACGCCGTATAAATATCATGGTTCGATACACAAAATAACATAATGTTAAACATAAATCACATAAAATGTGCCACTTTGCGTTTCTGGTTATAAATTATATATAGCGGCGCCATATTGTTTTTATACTTATATTGAACGCTGTTTTGTTTTGGCTAAATATCTATAGCATATTATGAACTGTCTTGAGATAAAACCCACGGTGCCTACGCACCGTTAAATTTTGAAGTTATTTTTCATGTCATCATCCCTGTATTCTCCGTAGATTTAGACAGAGGAGTACGTACTAGATAAGTAATGTTACCACAGTTTTCCGTATATTTAGGATCCATGTAAAAGCTAGTACCTAAAGGCACATATGCTTATGACCACTCTAAACTAAAGATAAAGACTGACAAGACAAGACACAGACAGACAAAGGCATAGTACTTAATTGTTATAATCATACAAATAATCGTTTGTTTTACCTATACACATAATAGTTATTGACACTACACTATTCCTACAAAATTTACAAACATTTTTTTTCACTTACAAATAAAAATTATTATAGCGACATTAAATAATTAAATGAACCTCTTTTCTCGTACAATTTCAAAAAAGGAAAACACAAAATTTCCATAAATAAAGTTACCGCACTTTTTCGCCACAAAATCAGTCTGTTTTCTGTTACCCGTTGCGGCTGCATTCGTGAACAGGGTACGAGCAAAAAGGCTAATCACCACTGCATACGCCAATGAGAACAAAACAGGTAAGCGACAGCTAACTTTGTGTGCATATTGTAAAATTCTTAATACGTGAACGTTAAGGTCGAGTTCTGTGTAGCATCAATTGTGAAATAAATTGGTATTGAGCTTTCTACAGCGTAGATTTAGTTCGGATACATTGGAGTGTTTGCAAAGGCAATCAGCACGTACGTTGTATTGCAAGAGTTTTTCAAAAGCGATTTTATGTAAAATGTAATTATTTTGTCTGTTTCAGACTTTCAGTTGCCTTTTAGTGAAGTTAGCGAATAACAGAATTGTTGGGGAATTATAGTTTTTAATTGAACGAGAATATTGTGTACAGCGGTTTAAAAATAATAGAATCTGAATCTGAGCGCTCTACACTCATTTTTTTTATTTTTCCAGATGTTAGTGAAATTATACCTTTATAATAAAGTTTTTTTTTTCAACTATAAAGGTACACTGATTGAGATTAGGGGCTCATGGCTTAGCAATGATGATCATTCATCACCACGATCATTGATCTGCAAGGCATTTCCATCACACCTAACTACTTAAATTGTCAGACTTGTGGAATTTGATGAACTCAACTGAACATATCGTCACGCCTGTATTGCCCGAAGGGTCCGGCAGAACAGAGATGTAGGTACTGTAACCACAATCGCGGGTATTTTAAGTCACTTGTAATAGGGGGCGAACCTATTACCGTTAATCAAGTAGGTATAAACCCAAACTCTGAGCTGCTTGCTACTGAGAATTTAATAGCAAAAACTTAAAACGTTTTGCTCGACGACTTTAGAATCAAACGCAGAACCTCTTTACTAAAGAGGAAAGTTAATTTAAAAAATTGTGTTTTGATATAAAATGTAACTAATTCTACATTGTGAGATTTGCCTTCTACAATCTTAAAAAAAAATACCAAAAAAAAAATTGGTACAAATTACGAATAGATCTTACGATAAATATTATTTACAGAGATAATGTAAAACTAATTAATGTGTCTCCAAATTGAAGATGAATAAGATAAGGTCGACAGTAATCCTAGACAACCTTCATCCATGACCTTGGACTGAAGAACTAATTATCTTTCACCCTGGGCCTGGGAGGTGGACGATTTTTTTAAGTTAACCTATTTTATTATTGTTCTTTTGTAAGTTTCGGTCATTGTCTCCTAAATCTCTCAATAGTTTGTTCATGGTACAATTGATTGCGACAACGACAATACAGTATAGGCAAAATATCTGATATTTTTATAATCTCACAAAATAGTTGACAATAAACAGAGCTGAACAACAAAGACAAAATCAATATCGAAGCTAAAAGCATTTTCATTTTATGCTAGAGCTAGAGAGCTTACTATGGAACGTTGTGACGTCAAACCATGCGTACGCCATACAAATTCTATAGGTACTGACATTCATATTGCGGGAAAGGGACAGAGCATCCCCACTCAATCCCCACCAAAACTTTAAAAGCTTGTATCTTAGAACTTTAGACTGCCTCATTCATTCATTAGTTACTTACTCACACAACTTGTTACAGCAAATATTGATGTAACAATTTGTGTAAGTATATTTATCTATAAAAATATTGTGCCCGCGGTTTGAGCTAGTCATGCTCACATAAATGTCCTGCTGATTGTGGCGTTGTGTGTCGGGTCGTTTTATTCCCTACAATATTGTTGAGTTGAACCACGCCGATGCACACGTCATGCTCGTGAACGGGTGCTGTCTGTCGGGACTGGTCAGCTCTTACTTTCTGTGGAAATCCCTTTCTTTCTAAATATAACACAAACTATTTAAAACAAAGTTGTAAAGATTAATAACGTAATAATGTTTTTTTTTAAAAGAGTATTTACGGAGTTTCTTGTCGGCTCTTTTCCATAAGACCCACTTTTTGGAACCGTGCGGCTAGTTTGACTTTTCAAAAGTACCTTTTTAATGGTTATTTGAAATAAAACTTTAGTCTAGTCGTGCCTAGCGCGACCGCAGTAATATCCTTGGCTACATTACCCTTCAAACCGGAACACAATTATGTTATCACAAACATTCCAGCGGCACCAACCTAGTCTAATTTTCGTCATCCTCCGAGCCTTTTTCCAAATATGTTGGGGTCGGTGTCCAGTCTAACCATATGCAGCTGAATATCAATATTTTACACGAAGCGACTGCCATAAGTCCTTCGAAACACAATTTCTGGGTAATACCAATATCCGGAGGGTAGACTTATGGTTGTACGGCTTTTTGGACTTCTGACGATTGTCATAGATGTACGTATGACAACCGGTACCGACGGCTTTACGTGCTCCCCGAGGCACGGAGGGGTCTCGATGTATTAATTAATTAATTTATATAGCCCGTAGATATATTTTACAAGCTGACATAATTATATAAATAAAAAAATATATACAATTAGTGTTAGTAGATAGGGCTTAAGACTAGGTTAATAACACTTCACTTTGCACTTATGTCTTTGTGCTGTCCTGTGGCACTTGTCTGCGGAAGCGACGGACACCACATCTTGCGGCCAAAAGTCCTCTTCCATGACGAGGGGCAGAAAGCAATTCGGTAATCGCACCACGAACGCCTTATAGTTGAACTGCACCCTCGGCGTGTACTGTCCTCTGGCGCACGTACTCCACGATATCCTCACCCATCCAAATCAGAATGGTCAATCTGGCTAGCGCAACATGCAGATCAGTCGATTCGCTTAGTTGACGAATTTTCTACTAAGTACTTTAAAACCAGCGAAAAACCAAATTTTCTTTTTTTAAAAAAAGCTTACTAGCAATGTGGGTCGCACATTACTAATATTCTTGTTAACCCCTCGTGCTAAGCTAAATGCTTGTGTTACGAGTGGGTTTACGTCGGTAGTGCAATGGGTGGGGTTCGAACCGGCAACCACATAATTGCAAGTCCGACGCCCTAGCCATTAGGCTACCGCCGCTTAACTAGCATACCTACTTATTCAAATTAAATTTGAATAAGTAGGTATGCTAGGGAACTCACTTAGTCTTGAACATTTTAAGCTTCTATCTCTCAAATACGAGGTAATGTTATTAATTACCACAAAGCGGAAGTTTCACATGCTAATTGGCAGAGTGGCATAACGAATAAACTTTTTAATCGAGTTTGCATTTAATGGAATTAAATTAACTTTCTCTCACACAAAACCTGTATTAACTAATTGATTATTGCATTTTCAAAGATACTTAAATATACCAACACTTTAAATAATACTGAATTAGGCAGCATACGTAATCACCATCATCAACCGATTTACAGTGGCAATGTTCATTGGCAATAACTCCCTTGTCCGGGCACTCTAAAGTCTCGAACATCGCCGCAAAGTTGCTAGCTTTTCTGTTTTTTATCGGATACATTTCGGAGAATGTGCAATGTGTGCATCAGAACTCCACAATCTTATTCCCCCTAGCCCTTTCTACTATTGGACGACCAGAAGCACAAAAAAGCGACATCGATTCATGGTGGACATTCCGAAAACATGAGCGATGATGCGTACCGCTGAAATGTCCAAAAACCAATAGTTATAATCTGCGTGTCTTTAAAAAGCTGCTATGGCTTTTGGCGGCTATTGATAATAATAATAAATAAACTGAGTTTCTTTCGGTGTTTCTTGCCAGATACATAATCTAGTGTTAAAAAATGAAAAAAATAATGACTTGTAAAATGCATACCATCACGCCTGTATTTCCCGAAGGGTTAAGCAGCGGCGTACTAATTTACACCCACAGTTCGTCGGTATGTTTTAGGTCCCACGTAATAGGGGACGGGCCTATTGCCATTAACTCGGCGATAATCTTGACACCCAGCTGCTACTGAGAATTTCATAGAAAAACCCGTAAAACTTTGCTCGACCTGGGGATCGAACCCAAGGCCTCTACCGGAACAGTCGCGCTGGGGACCACTAGACTAATGAGGCAGTTACTTGTAAAAGTAACTTGCTATAGAATACGCCTATTTCGCTATTTCATGTCTTGAAATAATTGCAACTTTTTGTGAAATTATTTATTTTCTCTAGCCTAGTAACAACTTACTTACATCCAGTTATTTTTACTCTCCCTAAGATTCTTTATCATGTAGGTAGCTAAGAAAAGATAGCTCCGGACAGAATATTAGGTACCTACAAGGATTTATGAGCCCAGACGCCCAATGTATTTTTAGTAAGGTCGAAAATATTATTAAGTATATAAGAATAATATGGAGTACGAGGTTAAGTATAGTCTTCTGTAAACGTAATAAAAGTTAATATTTATTGTGTAAGAAAAGAAAATTATATAATCACTACATAGTATAAAACAAAGTCGCTGTCGCTGTCTGTCCGTCCCTATGTATGCTCAAATCTTTAAAACTATGCAACGGATTTTGAAGCGGTTTTTTTAATAGATAGAGTGATTCAAGAGGAAGGTTTTAAGTTATTTAACATTACGCTACGACTCTTAGGGATGGGGCAACGCGGGTGAAACCGCGGACGGGCTGTTAGTTTATTATAAAGGAATACAGCCTCAGTCACTAACGATGACGAGGATAAATATAGACAAGTGAAAGAATTAGGCTGACGGATTGTCAAGTAGATGAGAAGTTTGGTTTGAGTCTCCTTTCCTACCTATTTATAATGTCATTGGTTTGAGTGATAATTCCCACGAATTGACACTTTATGTTTTCTTACCGTGGAATGTTATTATTATTATTATTATTTTTTTATTAATTTTAATCTTATTATTATATTAAATGATGCGTTCAAGAAATTTCGTTTAATTCCTTGAAAAAAAGGACCAATATATTAATATTAACTAGTACCTAGGTAGGCTTTTTACTACGAAAGTGTTAAACTATTGAACAAACCCTGTGTCGAAGTACATTCAGATTCGAAAGAAATAACTATTCATCCCAACACACAAATTTCAATTTCGGTTGAGATTTGGACTCACGACACGCGATGTTACGATAGTGGTGGGGTTGAACGTGCAGTTAATTTTTTTTTGCGAATAGACTTGACTTGCATTGAGGATTACCTACTTAATACTTATTTAGGAATAGCTCCATAGTACTCGTGCAGGATCGAACTCACTACCTGTAGCGTAGAAACACAAATTGTCATTGTCAATGTTAAAACATTCTTGAACTTTCTTCTCAGTTAAGTATTTTCATTGATATTGCAATTTTTATAAGGGAAAACCATCGATAGATCAGTGAAATCGACCGATAACAAAAAACAATCCGAGATTGTCAGAAACAATCCAAATAGTAAATAAATACGAGGGTGAAACTAACAATTTTCTAGTTGAAAGATTACTGTTCAATGATTCGTGGTATTTCTATTTACTTACTATAGTTTTTGCTTTTCTTTGCTTAGGTACGTTAAGTCAAACCATTGGAATATTTATAATAGAACACGACACGATATTCTCTCTCTATATCTTTTTTGTTATGGGATAGGCGGGCAAATGAGCAGTCGGATCGCCTGATGGTAAGCGATTACCGCCGCCCATGGACAACCACAACACCAGAGGAGTTACAAGTTCGTTGCCAGCCTTTTAAAAGGGAATTGGTAACCTCACTCACTCGGCGAAACACAACATAAGCGTTGTTTGACGCCGGTTTTCTGTGAGGCCGTGGTACGAGTGTCACTCCGGTCGAGCCGGCCCATTCGTGCCGAAGCATGGCTCTCCCACGTATAAATCTAGAGAATGATCCCTATTAATCATATGCTAACATTGAGAATTTCCAAATGGAGCCTCATCTTCATGTTCCTGCCCTTGTCTCAATTTATTTGGGGTCGGCGCAGCATGTTCTTTTCTTCCATTCATCCTACAAATACAGTCTTCTTGTACAGAATTCAGTTCGAACCGTTTCAGCTCACATTCCGTCTATAAATCTTACCTAATGGTACATCGTGAGCATGCGAGGGTTACTTAAATGTTACCTTTTATTGTAGGCACCTGATGTCATGTTTCAATGGTATTTTTTTATTGAGAATTATATTCCGAATACCTACGCAATCCCTTGGACTACTATTCATAATAGTACTTATTGATATCATATTTTTGGATTTATGATGGTGATTTATTTATAAAGTTGTAGGACTCCGATGCTGATCATCTGGCAACACCTCATTGCCAAGCAATAATGTGTTAACTTGTGTCCGATAGAAACTAGTTTTGCCGGAAACCGACACTTCTGTTTATTGTCATGTTTTCATAAACGTCTTATTTTTTTTCGACATTATTAGTTAGAAAATTTCTAACATTTAAATCACATAATATTAAAAATTCATTTCTGACATTTGAACCAATCATCAATTTATCCAACGCGAAATCTTCTGGATGTAGTTAGGCCGAAGTTTCGGCCGGATGGCAGCCGAAACCGAAAGGCCGAACCCTTTTTTTTTACCGAAACCGAAACCGAAAGTTCGGTTGGACTCCTCTAATGTCCACACTATTGTGTTCCAGTTTGAAGTTACAGTTAAATTATGGGGCATATTATAACTAAAATACCGCACTAGTGATACACTGGTGTTGCTGGCGACTATAGGCTATGATGGCTGCTTACCATCAGGCGGACCTTATGCTTATTTTTCATTTATAACAATAATAAATAACCCTCGGAGTTGCTACAATAACACAACTCGACCTAGAAATCGGTTCCGGGACCATGTTTAAAGCCGCATTTGGGACCGCTACACTCATGACACAATTTGTTAATTACAGAGATACAGTATTTTATCAAATTTATATGCAAAAAGATTGGTTTGTCCAATTTGATGCGTCACGTTTGATAGCATTGCGTTCGTTCACATAAATTTGTCAAGCATCAAACAGAAAATGCTGTCCAAATTCCCAATACAAAAACTGTGGTTTAGAGCGGGGTACTATAAAATATAGTTTCAAAAGGTCCACTCTGTACAGAGCGCTGAGCGCGAATAAACGCTGCTTACAAAAAGTATAAAAAAAAAATTGAATTATCACTCGCTTAAACGGTGAAGGAATACATCGTGAGAGAATCTGTATGCTTGAGAGATTTTCTCAACAACATTTGAAGTCTACCAATCCAATCTGTCTGTTATTAAGTTTTTCTATAAAATTCTCAGTAGCAGCTTGAAGTTTGGATTTGAGCCTGGTTAATGGCATTACGCTTAAAGTCAAGGTCAAAGTCAAAATGTTTTATTTCAATTAGACCAAAATAGGTACTCTTGAAAAGTCAAAACTAGTTGCACGGTTCCAAAAAGAGGGTCTTATAAAGAAAAGCCGGCAAGAAACTCCATAGATACTTTTTTTTTAAAAAAAAAACGTTATTCATAATTTAAATAATACAATAAGCTTTAGCTTATTATTGACACTTGCCCCAATTATATAATGAATCACACATTATATAATGAATCATTGGCTCACCCCCTATTACATGGGACCTAAACATACCGAAGAAATGTCGGTGTACAATAGTACACAAAATAAGGACGTAATGTTATGTTATGTTCGTTTTGCGTGTTATTGAAACGAACAGTTGCGAAGCCCACGATGACGATTCTGGAAAGTATTCTTAGAATTAACAACAAAATTGTATAGAATAATGTCATAACAAATGAGATAAATAATAACTTGACCACGCAGCTGCAGAAATATCGTCCACTTTTATCGTTAGGCTTCTGTGATATAATTTTGTTGTACGATTCCCAATCCAACGCTGGCCAATTTGTTAGATTGCATTGTAATTCAGTCATTTATCCCTGTCTAACCGTCAATTAATTGCGACCTTTTTTATGCGTCGATTAGTATTAGACGATCGCTTTATGACCCTGGCGGCAAATTAGGGTTTAATTTTTAATCATAATACACGGGACCTAAACATACTGGCGAACTTTGGCTTTATAATAGTTCAGTACTTAAACATAAATATATATAATATATCATTATAGGTATATATAGGGCATGTGTGGTTGTTTTCATATTTCGGAATGTTGCACCAATTGACGTCAGAAAGCCTGTGATCTGAGGCTTCAGCTGAAAAACAGCGCTGCTGTAATCTGTAGCATAATATGCTCCGCTGCAACCTTTTGAACACACAATTCCACACCAAGCCTACCTATTATAATATATCTGAATTGTGTTGTGTATTGTTATATATTTCAGTGCTTATGTTTCTGTCTATCTATATGCCTTATGTGAATTGTGTGATTTCAATAAATATGTTTTTTTTCTTTCTGTGCTCTTTTTCTTTCTTTGTTTCTTTGATGTGCTCTTGACTGTAGTCAAGAGCACATCAAGTTACCACAAACTGTCAAATTTCCCCAATGCATAATAAACTCTATTATTTGGAGATTAAATTGAAAAAATCGATTAAAGAAATTTGACATTTTTGGATACCATGATTTGCCTGCTGCCGTTGACTGTACATCTATTTTTATAGTACGGAAAATCCTCATGGTTCGTCTGCTGCCTGAGGAGACGACAGCGTACCTATGTCTGACTCCTAGTCATATTCGCCACGACCATGACAGGTTGTAGTTTAGCGTTCGCTGACTGGACCCTTTCAAAGGGTTAGGCGACATCTCGCATCCTACTCGAAGGCGTGCGTGGGGCAATCGCGCACCGCCTACATCACCTACACCTCTGCTAACCCTACAGGGAATACAGACGTGATGGTATGTTGTATTTATAATTACACTTCCTGGCATCAGTAAACGTCTCACTTCTCTGTTAACAGTTAATGTTAAGATGTAAGAATGCGAACACAAAAAGCTTACAAGCGTTTTGGTTCATCCTAAATCAACATCCTGTTTGTAAGAATCGGTTTAAGCGTTTGGAAATTATCGTAGTGAAATGTTTTTAGGGTTTACATATTTTGTGATTTTTTCGGTTAGTTTTTGTGTGGGTATACATCTCTGCTTAATATTTCGGGAAATATAGGCGTGATGGTATGTTACGTTATGAATTATTTATTTATGCATGCATAATTAATTTATGAATTAATAATTAATTTGTGTATGGTTGATTAATTTATTAGGGACTGATTAATTTATGAATGAATGATTAAATAATTTTATTTACTTATTAGTAACAATTCATTTCTGAAACTATGTAAACGGTGTCATGACTTCACTAATTAAAAAAGTATTTTATATTGTGTCCATATTTTTTTTAATCCTAAATTGTCGCGTAGCAATGTAGCATTTGTGGAGTCGTACGTATGGCACCAGATTGCCCAGCTAGGGCAAGGAGCGACCCTACAGGATGTTATTTTAGGCTCAAAGTAAACATTAGCACTTACTTTTTTTTTGTTTTTGTATTCTCGCGTCAAAGGCGTGTCGTGCTTCTTGGTAATCGTGATGTTTTTATTAGAAGATGAACTAAATATGTTAGAAGCGTTAAATAATTTAGCAGTTTTAAGTATTTAGTGTGTTTTTTAAGAAAATACTTAACTAGTACATACCTACTGTATTTGAAAAACTGATTCGATAATAAACCGAATCCTGCCTACGTAACTATAATGTCAAAATACCTATGTAATTACCAATATACGAATGTCATCACGTCTTTAGGTATTCCCCGAAAGGCTAGGCAGTGCTGTATCTACTAATGTACACCCACAGTTCGCCGGTATGTGTAGGTCCCATATTATAGGGGGCGACTGGGGACAAATCCCAAACTCCGAGCTCAAAAAATCAATGACAAATTTCTCGACCTGAGATTCGAACCCAGGTCCTCTAGCGTAGCAGTCGCACTTGGGACCGCCAGACTAATGATGGAGATCAGATAAATAAAATGATTTAAGTAGCCTAAAATACATAAGATTTGTTTCTTTTAGATTTATTGATACAAAATACGTCTAAACATTGACAAGTTGCTGACAAATTTACCTTTCACTCCTTTACTAGAAAAACATGAACAGATATAAGGAAAATAAAACTAATAAGCGTCGTGCCAACGCGACATTTTCATCTTTCACATCTCACCAAAAACATGTTTATTCACTCCGCAATATTCTTCAAGCAATGCTCAGAAGGCAATGTGTCAATCTATCTGTCAAAAGTGACAGGAATTAACTTGAGTGATATTTAGTCTTTGCTGTTATCAACAAATTAAGTAGATGGAAGTGTGACAGCTTCCCCGGGCTAGCTATTAATGGTAGAAATTAATGGTTAATTTAACCATAATTATTATTTGTCAGACATACACAGACTCCCTCATTAGTCTAGTGGTCTCAAGCGCGACTGCTACGCTACAGGTCTGGATTTGATCCCCATGTCGAGCAAAGTGTAATTGGGCTTTTCTATGAAATTAGCAGCTCGAACTCTGAATTTGTGCCTGGTTAATGGCAATAGGCTCGCCTCCTATTACATGGTACTGAAACATACCGGCGGACTGTGCGGTTTTCACAATCGTATTGCTGGAGATCTAACTTCAAATCTGTTGCATACTTATTTCATCTTGATATGCCATCTAGAAGTTGGATTATAGTAAATTCTTTTGGTGAGCGAGTGAAACCGTAGGCAGCTGCTAGTTATTAAATAATAGTCCAAGTAAGTAATATTGACTGCGTCTTCCCTCCAACCAAAATAGGAAATATGCATAAGATTCAAATTAGAGTAAAATATTTTTTTTGTAGATAATCTTTATTGCTAAAGAATGATGTCTATGCCATATTTTTTTACATAATCGCTTTTCCAGCAAGATTTTAATTATTTAAAAGGAGAAAATTTTTATATATCAAAATGGAACTTACGACAAAGTCTATGTTGCGACGCTTTCGTGACGTCACCGTCACCATTTAGGTTCGTAATTACTACGTGTAAAATTTACTTCAGTCCTCTCCTATGTTCGGATTAGTTAGTAAACTTAAAAATATAGATAATTGATTGGATAAAACGATCAATAAATTTTAAAAACGGTTTTTGTGGAAACTGACGTCACAGTACACGCGGCCAATATGGCGGCGTTTCAATCTCCCGTATCTGATTGCAGTTTTGAATATTTATTTTTATGATTAAATATTAATAGTTTTGTCAAAGAAATATTTTTTGCGGTGTTTTAATAATGTAAACTATTGAAATAAAACTACTTTTACAGATTTTATCGCGGTGCCGTTGTATTGATATTATTTGATTCCCGACGTTTCGGATCCTTTACAGCATCCATGATCATGGGTAGACTAAGTTGTTGGACGTCTTAATGTTGTAATTACTAACACCTACCTTACATTTTTGTTATTTTTTAATTGATTGCTTGATAAAATCCGTAAAAAGCAGTTTTATTTCAATGTCTAATATTCGCATAAGTATCAGAAACCAGTAGGTATGTAAACTATTGATTAGAAATATAATAAAGACATTGAAATAAAATTTTAAATAAAATTTTAAAATTTCTCTATTCGTAACTGATACCTTGCTGGATCCATTTGTTTATCATAAATAATGGTAAACTCACCTCTATAAACGTGTCAGAGACAAACCTCTGTACAAGAGAGGTCTTCCCGCACTGGGTGTCTCCCACCAGCACCACTTTGATCTCCTCCTCAGCCGTGGGCGTGCTCGCGTTGTTCCCATCTGAACCTTTCTTCCCAGACCACATTTTTTATGATGCTGTAACAAAAAGAAATCAGGTTTTATTCATGGAGGTAGAGGTGCTAGCTAGCTTAGGGTTGCCAAATTATTTTCGGCCGATTACTTATAAATAGTATTTTTCTGAACAATCTTTAAAAATATAGTAAGTGCATTATAAACATTATAATTACAGATTTTTTTTAAAACAGCATTTTTGTAATCTACATAAATTATTTATTTAGGGTCGGCTTGAGAATGATGCACCTTGTTCCATTAATATAAATAGAAAAAATGAAAAATTATTTTCCAAGCGCAAGATTTTATACGCATTTGAAATATATAAACCTCGCATTTACTTCGCGCAGTGGGATTAAAATACCGCTGCAAAACATTTCAGCGCCTGAAAAAAGGGTTAAAACTAGACGTGAACATTTATTTACTGAAATCTGTTCACTGGGTACGCGGTTATACAATTTTAATAGAGATTTCTTTTTCTTTTTTATCCCTTTCATGCACCAGTGCGATTACAAAAGAGTTCGTATGATATCTTTTTGAAATGTTTTGCTTTTTACGCGCGAGCGCACCGCAAAAGAAGGTTGTTATACGTTTCGGAGTTTCTCTGTTTGTATGTCTGGCTGTAGCATCGTAACTCTTGAGTGATTTGTGTGAAAGTTAGTTATTTGGGGTGCTTGATATTTTAGCTGTTGTGTGTTTCCGAAAATGGATATATGGAGGTGTCAAGTCTATAAATGTTTTTTTTTTTAAGTTTCTCTAAAATATGAAAATTATTTAGATAAGTATACCTTGTACACAGTTCGTCGGTACATTGCACGTATTCGGGGTAACGACAATAGGGTTCCCCCTAAACTCTATTGTCAGTAATTGGGTAAAAATCGAAATTTAAAGAAAAAATTCTATATTAAAAATTCCACTAAATCACGTTTATAAAAACTATGATAGGATCATCAGCATCAAGCAAGTATCCCAGTACTGGTACTAGTACAGGGGCCGTATTATGACTTTTTTACGTTGTGAGAAAGAGATGCCGCTCTACATATTAAATAGCCTTATCTCTTTCTTATAACCTAAAAATTATGGCGTTAACACGTTATAATTCAGCCCATGTACAGTACCTAGTGCTGCAAGGAGTGAGACAGTAGTAATTGGCTCTTGAATCAAATAGCTGTGATTTTAATTACGATAATTATGATTTCACTAGACAACAGAAAGTTATTTCCTAAAACTAAAGTCTTAGTCAGACTATGAGGAGAATTTCTTAGTTAATTAGGCAATGATTTTTATCACAACGTCGTTAATTACCAATGAGTAACAAACATAAATATAGTACTAGTAGGAATACCTACTTGCGTCTAACAAACAGTGTCTGTTAGATCTCAATTTGCGAGTAGTTTCGGATTGCAGATAATTAAATTAACATAAACATACCATCACGCCTATATTCCCCGAAGGGTTAGACAGAGGCGTACTAATGTACACCCACAGTTCGACGGTATGTTTAGGTCCCATGTAACAGAAGGCGAGCCTATTGCCATTAACCACAAATCCAGACTCCGAGCTGCTACTGAGAATTTCATAGAAAAACTCAATGACACTTTGCTCGACCTGGGGATCGAACTTAGGACCTCTAGTGTAGCAGTTGCGCTTGGGACCACTAAACTAATGAGTTTAATGAAATTAACATTGATGAAAGTCAATGTCAGGCAATAAATACTTCATTAATCAGATTTTTTATTGTAAGTATTCGAGCCACACGCCTGTATTTCCAGAAGGGTTAGGCAGAGGTATACTAATAAGGTAGGTAGTAAAATGGTAGGATAGGAACCCAGATTAAGGATAACCGAGTCCGAATAATAACTTAATTTGTTTAAATTCTGTTTAAATGACTATTGATTTTGGTATTAGGGTATAGGGCAGTGCGGTCCGCCGGACTTTTAAGCTTTTTAACAGACTCCAGAAAAGAAAACGCCGAAAAGAAATGGTCTTCGATTTTACCATTGCGAACATTACGCAATCACCAAAAATATAAAGCCAATTTCCAAATAACGCTTACAATATTAATAGTTTCAGTACTTTGACCCAAATAAATCAGAAATCCAGAAGCCTTATTCTCTACAAAATCAATTTTACGATACTTGCTCACTCAAATGGGTCTTAAATATTAATTGTAAACTCTATTTAATTGTAAAATGGTTTCAGTTTCAACGAAATTTGGTGTTTAAGGCCATGGGCGACTTCAACGGTGACCAAGTTTAAATAGTTTTGAGAAATGATTAGTATTTAAAGGCCAATCACGCCTGTATTCCCCGAAGGGTTAGGCAGGGGATTATTACACCCACAGTTCGTTATTTAGGTCCCATGTAGATGGTGAGCATACGAAATTCTCAGTAGTAGATGCTACTGAGAATTTCATAGAAATACCCTATAACACTTTGCTCAACCTGGAAATCGAAACCAGGAGCTAACGTAGCAGTGCTTATGATCACTAGACTAATGACGCAGTTCAGTAAAGTGTTATCGAGTTATTTTACAAAACATTTACTGAGAAAACTGTACCTATATAGAATATCTACAACTATTAACAGAAAGAAATATCTGGAACGTCGGGATCTAATAATATCTATCAATACAAAGCGATAAAATCCGAAAAAATAATGTGTTACTTTTTTTTCCGGGAAAAAACTTTTAGACATTAAAAATACGACCGACTTTTGGGGAAACAGAACGTAAACTAACACAACACCTCTGCTCATCTCTTTAGAGAACTAAAAGCGTAATCATTTATTATTCTAACAAAACAAAGGAAATAACATTTTTTCATTCATTCACAACAAATTACAGCTAAACATAACATACCATCACGCCTGTATTCCCGAAGGGTTAGGCAGAGGCGTACTGATGTACACTCACAGTTCGCTGGTATGTTTCAGTCCCATGTGGGTTAATAGGGGGTGAGCCTATTGCCATAAACCGGGCACAAATCCAGACTCCGAGCTGCTACTGAGAATTTCATAGAAAAACCCAATATCACTTTGCCCGGCCTGGGGATCGAACCCAGAACCTATAGCGTAGCAGTCACGCTCAGGACCACTAGTCTAATGAGGCAGCTAAACAATTTTGTTTGTGAAACCATTACGCATTCTTTGCTCACACAGTCGGGTAAACCACACGTGTTACATGCTATATATTATTACCTATAAATTGGAGCAATGAAACGGTAAACAATGTTTGACCCGGGTATCGAACCAGGAACATTGCGTAGCTGTACCAATAAATTATAAACATCCGGGATTTTATACTTATATTTTTGTTTTAGGAGCGGCGTAGCTCGCAGACAGCTGAACCTTGATTTCTTTAAAATATAGCTAACTGTAATGATACTTATGTTTTACCCAGATATATTATTAGTATTTTATATATTTTAGTTGATATAGCTAACTGTACTAGTTAATTTTATCTACATGTATTGTTAGTATTTTATATATTTGCGTTAATTTCATCTTTATAAGATCGCCTGAATAGCTATAAGTGTTTTTCTATATCTATCCGTGAAAACCTATAATTGGCTTAATGCTTCCTAAACTATTAGATTTTTTTTGTATAGCTGCTTGTTTTCCAAAAATAAATAAATAAATACATTTTGAAAACCATAAGAGAAATGTTTATTTTATATTTGACGTATTGTAAATCTCCTAACCTCTGTTAATTTTATAATTAGGCTAGACGGTGTTGAAAATATTTGATTACATCAAATTAATGAATTACGGAGCGGTTAGTGGTGTAATTATGTCACTTAATTAGGCGATCGTGTGAAGTCTGCCATTAGGCCAGCGTGGAGGACTATTGTAGCCTAATCCCTCTCATTCTGAGAGGAGACCCGTGCCCAGCAGTGGGACAACGGGTTCATTATGTTATGTGTTAGGTTTTAGTGGGTTTGACGCATTTGGTGCACTTCTCAACTTGTACACTTCGCAAAAGGAGCACTTTTTAAGATGAGTGGAGATTTTAATAATGTACTATTGTTACGCCGAGTAACTATTAGAAGTTCGGAGATGGGTCACGAAGATTCTAGATAAGTCGTAGAAGCACGTAGAACATTTGAAGAAAAGCCGGGTTCAAGGTGGATGACCATAAACAATAGACGATCACTTTATCGTCTATTGTTTGTAGGTAGGTACTTACCTACTCGTATTTTGTGGACCTATCGAGATTGTTCGATTCTAGAATCTTCGTGACTCATATAAATACTGGTCGTGAGGGTCGGCCAGAGCAGTTTAGTTCTGAACACGGTGAAGTGAATATCGAAGCGAAGTTATGTGATTACAAGCGTGAAACGACATTATAGTGCGATAAGTAATAGTGTAGTGACTCTCTCAGTAATTTCTGTTGTGTGTTTGTCAAGTTAATTAAAGTATTTGTGTTTCGGTGAAATTGGTGTTAATTAAATTTATCCCGAACCCCAGCTCGTAACACTATCTATTCCAAAACCGTAGGTCACAAAAATACAAATGTTTTTATTTAGACATACCATGGCGAAAGATACCAGTTGAAGCTTTAATAAAAAAACGAGCGAATAGTGAAAAGTGCGAGTTGGACTCGCCCGCCGAGGGTTCCGTACAAATTTGTAACTATGTACATAGTATAATTAATTAATATTAGATAAAGTTATTAGATTTTTCCCTATACTTGTAGTATAAGACGGTATTATTTGCTGAATTTCATAGTTCTAGGTCAACGGAAAATAGGTGCCTAACCTATAAATTTTGATTAACTTGAGAGTGTCGAAATATACGTTTTTTGTGGCATAAACGGCCGTACCTTTTTTTACGTTAACTTAGAAGTTTGATTTTTCACAGCTTCAATGGACTGTATGAGTATGGGGTTTTAATTTCAACTCGATACATCCACTTTATGCCAAAATAAAGGGTCTTCATAGACAAACGCACGGACGGACAACAAAGAGATCTTATAAGGGTTCCGTTTTTTCCTTTTGACGCACGGAACCCTAAAAAACACAATTACAAACTGAAAACACACAACTTCTCTCACCGCCACTATCGTCGAGTAATAAATAAAGGTATCAAACAGCGCAAGCATTGCCGTAAATATTGTTCGGATCGGGTATCGAACCGGGAAGCAGACGGTACTGTGCGTAATTCACACCTAATATTTACGGGATCCGCTACCGTAGTTTATTTTACTAGAGTTCAGTTAAAATTGAACCGTTTCAATAACCTCTGGTGTTGGTCGATGGAGATGATAGTTAGGTAACTAGCCGCGGTCAGTTTGTGGATTTGGCTGGACCATTTTTAGCATATTGAGATCCTTACGTGGTGGGTATTGTCAAAATCCCCTTCGGTCTGAAATTAGAGCATCTCTTTATTGGTTAATGATTCCTCACCGCGACTGTTACGCGTGAAGTCTTGGATTTGATTCCCAGGTTGAGCTGTCTTAAGTATAGTCTTATTGGGGTTTTCTGTGAAATTCTCAGTAGCAGCTCGGAGTTAGGATTGGTACACGGTTAATGGCAATAAGCTCGCCCCCTATTACATGGGACTTAAACATACTGGCGAACTGCGAGTGTACATTATTACACCTCTGCCTAACCCTTCGGGGAATACAGGCGTGGTATGTTTATTCAACTCTATTTTACTACGTCACAAGCAATCAATATATACCCAATCTACTTTGTTTTCAGCCACAAACACCCTTCCAATTTCCCACAATACTAGGAAAGCTTTTACTTTGCGTCAAATAAATTCAGACCTGGGTCCTCAAAACGTACCGACCATCCAAGTACTTGTCACATTTACAGCAATTTGCTAAAAGGGTTCAAATTGAACGGAGCCAGTAGATTGCCACAGGTGGCGAGTAACGAGCGAGATAATAAATCAATTCTAACTTGCCAGCCAAATTAAAAAGGCATTTCGAGATTTGGTGAAACCTGGACAGTGTGCGTTTATTTCACAGGTTGGTAAATTGTTTTAATTCAAAAAGGGTTCTCAATTTGACTGTACTTTTGTGTATGTGATGCGATGTTTTCGCTGATTGTGAAACGATTTAGACCTGTATTGAAGATGCACCATTTTTTGATGGATCTTCAAATCTCAAGTCAATTTATATTACTTTCCTCTTAAAAAAAAATTAAAATCGGTTATTGATCGGCGAAGATGTCGTGTACTTATACAAAAAATACTTTCGAAATGAGAACCTCTTTTTTTAAGTAGATTATAAACTTGTTCGTTGCCTCACGGAAAAAAATAAAGATCTTATCTACCTTCAAATAACCTTATGTAATATTATTATTTAAATACATATACTCGAATGTATGTTGGTACCTGTCGAGTAAATGGAACAATTAGACGAATCATGTAAATAGATATACTGAAAAGATATCTATACTTATAATAAATCTGTAGAGAGGTCAATTCTGTACATTAAATATATTTCCAAAATAACTATCAGCGGGTGATTAGTGATCGATACTGACGCCAAAAATGCAATCAGTAAAATTTTTGACTGTCTGTCTGTCTGTCTGTCTGTCTGTCTGTATGTTCGTTATAGAAACAAAAACCACTCAACGGATTTCAACGAAACTTGGTACAATTGTTCTTCATACTCCTGGGCAGGTTATAGTATACTTTTCATCACGCTACGATCAATAGGAGCAGAGCAGTGAAGGGAAATCTTGGGAAAACAGGAGAACTTACTCCATTTTTTAAGCTTCCGTCGCGTGTGCAGCCTTAATGGTTAAAGCTACACAGAAATCATGTATGACGGAAATGTTCTCCTTAAAATTATATAAAAAATATTCCACGACAGCAAATGTCTATCTTTTATGGTTGAATCACAATAACACGTGTAACTCCCGATAGCTTAGCAGTTCGGAGCTTTCTGATTATATTTGTCTACTCTTACGTTAGGTGACTGACTGACTGTCATAGTGATCTATCAACGCACAGCCCAAACCACTGGAGGGATCGGGCTGAAATTTGGCATGCATATAGCTACTATGATGTAGGCATCCCCTAAGAAAGGATTTTGATAAATTTCGACCTACAATGTAGGGGTGAAATAGAGGATGAAAGTTCTTAAGGAACAAAGTAACTATTCCACGCGGACGAAGTCGCTGGCAAAAGCTAGTCAACAATAAAATATCAAGAACGGATCATGTTGCTGAGAATCAAGAGAAAAAAAAGAGTGAAGCGTTTCGTAAACAAGTGTGTCAAGAATGGTCGTCGAATAGGAATGAATGAATGAATGATTCGATGAATGAACATTGAACAAGCGGCGGATTGACGGCCTCTTTATTAAATTGACAAATAAATTGAACGTAATCAGTGTGTCTCCTGTTACAGTAATAAGTTTCAAAACTTTCAAATACAGTCCAAATGATGTAATTAATTGTGTCTCTCTCAGATATAGTCCCATAAAAAAGTGTTGTTTTCCAAAAGTTGTTCGGAAAATAACCCCGAATGTGAAACAGTTATGGCTCCGAGTGTCTTCTGTATAGGTGAACATGGTATCATGTTGATCAAATAGAATGAATGGTAATAGGTAAAACAGTTGTGTACGGGACTGTATGCGAGATGTCACGCTGACGTAGATGCACTGTTAGTATTCTGCACACGTTCCGCATGTATGTACATGTGTTTTCGGTTTCGAGTCTCAACAATTAGTTAAATCGATTCTTGAGTCAATAGCCATATCAATTTTTAAGGAACAGAACAGATACGTTAATATTTCATATATTTTTCCCTTGTCTACGATTACAAAATATGTAGGTACCTACATATTTTCGTGTTCAGTCTAATATATATATAAGTCGAAATTATTTTGAACAATAAAATAACATCGTAAAGTTATTGAGCTATTTCAGCACAAAGGAAGTACCAAAAATAAACCCACGACATCCCAAAGACAACTAAAAATAGGTAAGTACCTACACTAATTCCTTGCAGTGTGCGACTGGCCGGACACGTCGTCGACGCTCAGCGATACAAAAATAAAACCAGACAGGTCAATGACGTTTGACCTGTTATCCAACAAATAAAATATTATCTTTATAAATTAGACTACAATGGACATAAACGAGGACAAGATCAAGGAGGAAGTCAGCAGCTTTGTGTCCTCGCTGCAAAGATTACTTCCAAAGAAGAAGGAAATCATTGTCGTGGAACCGCGTAGAGCGAAGATCACGAAGCTATGTGATGTTCATGCTGAAGCAAAAAGCGCCTTCCCGAAGTGCTTCGTCGGCGCAAGACTAATCGTCCTCAGGGAGATCATGGACAAGGTCAAACTCGTTCAACAATACAGCTATGGGAAGTCGAGGGAGTCCTACAAGTGTTTTGCCCAGTTACTTCATAAAGAAATGGAACCGAAGAGCACCGAAGAAGGATTATTGATAGACTCCGCTGGTTCTGCGACTGCCACGTACAAAGAAATTCTCGATGGAGCATATGAGATGCGGCTGACGTCAAGGATCAGAGACTTAGTATCGTCAGAAACTGAAATTGTCTTCGAGAAAGAGAACGATAAGTCAGTGGGTGCGATTTCATGTTCAGTGAGGGATGTGGATCCGAACACACTGCGCATGGTGACGCAGTGGATGTACAAGATCCTGCCAGATCTTTGTGTTGGCACGGAGATTGGTTTCAAGCCTCTCACGTACCCGCCGACACCGGAATTTTCTGTGAGCGCTCGGTATGAAAGACCAAGTTTCACATTATCTTCAACAGCCAGCAAGGTCGGGTTACAGGTATGTCTCTTTAAGCAGTTCTCCCCAGATTTGCGATTAGGGACGATAGTAACCGAGGGTTATCGCGGTGGCCAGACAACGGTGAGCTTGGCTATGCACAAGAATTATCAGAATGGATCTGAATTGAAAATATTTGTTGACTCGCAGCGCTGCGGGGGCTTTACCTTTCAACGAGACATATTATTCTATGAGCCGCATAACGAGGTCCGCGTGTTGCGTCTCATTGGAAGCACACTGATTGATAAACAAAGACGGGTTCGTTTCGGGATCGGGTTTAACCTGGACTTTTGACGTGTCTCCAGTAAGCTGCTTTACAACCTTCAGACAACAAAGTGGAAGGTGTGGTGTGCTTACAATTTTTGTAGATTTATTCATTTGTATATAAGTATACATAGGTTTTAGTTATTGTTTTATCTTATTAAAGTTTGTTCAGCTACGTGATTTAAAAATGTCATTAAATTATTGCTAATATAGTAGATGTTTGTAATGTTTTTTGTTGTTTTTTTACACACATTTATTGGGTCTAGTTCTACATTTCTATTGTTCAAGAGATTTAAAACTAAAAGGATCCAATATAGCTAAAAAAAAAGTTTCCCTAAAATTCAGTCTCAGATGTAAGGCGAGTAGAACTTTCCTTCAAAAAGTATCTCATATCTCCGTCAATTTCTTGAGCTGTGTCAAACTTTTGTGCCTAAGTCACCGCGCAAACGTTAACACTTTAGTGTATTGTGTGGGAACTGGCAATATTTTCTGAATATTTTCATAATTAAGGGATCTCTTCTCAGAATAAGAGGGGTAAGGTTCAGATGCCGCCGAGAAAGTCCGTCAGTCATGGAAGTAGTTTTCCTTTACTTTAAACAGTATAGAGTGCGAGTGATAATCAATTTAATACGATCATGTTTGCGAAAAGACAAAAGTGCTTGCCTTTGATTTGAAATAGAGACCTTAATGATATTTATTTCTGTAAATTGATCTTTTGAAGTCATTGTCTTACAGTTTTAACCTAGATGGCGCCGTCATTTCCTATCAAGCTACATGATTTCTTGTTTAATCTAGCCGCTCTTTAGAAAGCCTATACAATGCGGGGTCAAATCATACTGGAAATGTATAGCTTGGATGTGCAGTAAACAAAATAATGTAGGTCCGAAACCCACCTAAGGACGAACTTTTCTTTCCCAAATAAAATTATAACCAGAACATTTAAATCCATGGAAATAATACGAGTAATAGAAGTATTTCTTCATAGTTATCCATCACGATACAGTCGGAAACAAAAATACACAACAACTGTTTCCTGTATCCCGAAGTAGCAACCGGAGACTGTGTCCAGTTGTCCTTATCGGACGTACCAACATGTTCATCACGGTTGCCTGAGAAAAAAGTGCCCAGATTTGCGTAGCGCCCTAATCTATAAAAAAGTCGGCATAACTTTAGAAGTTAAGACAAGCAGCCGACAGGAGACAGATACGTTTAAGAAAGTTGGAGACTCGTTATCTGGTGACATGACGAATAAACACAAAGACAAAGTGTTATTACAGAAGTTTTTGTCACAATTGTCGCGTATGTTTAAACAAATTCCTAGTGTCATATGTGTGAGACAAACAACCGACAATTTGTAGCGAATATTTTCGTAATTAAAAGGTCTCTGCGAATGAGAGGGTCAAGGTTATAGTCCACCACGCTGACATCACACGCCGTCGAGATAGTCTTTCAAGTTTCCTCACGCGGTTCTCTAAACGAGAGGAAGTTGGAAACTCGTTATCTGGTGACATGACAAATAAACACGAAGACAAAGTGTTATTACAGAAGTTTTTGTCACAATTGTCGCGTATGTTTAAACTTGGTAAAACTACAGTTGATTGAAGGTCATTCCGCACAATATGGAGAAAGACATAAGTTACCGTTTGTTTTCAAAAATCCTTTAGGATGCAAATGAAACCGCGGGTTAGTAGAGTACCTAATAAATTGCATGATTTTGTCTTAACATGTCATGTGTACCTATCCTCGCCTGTTCCCAGAAGCGTTAGGCGGACGAGTACGAATATAACCTAAAGTTCAACACATGTTAGGTTCCATGTTCCATTTAGGTTCCATGTAAGGGCGAGCCTATTGCCATGAACCGAGCACAAATCCAAACTCAGAGTTGCTACTGAGAATTTCATAAGTAGTTAGTATGCCTTATTTAATGTCATTAATATTCATCAGTTTAGTTATATAAGCAGTATAACTAAATACTATTTACTAGGTCTTAAAACATACCAGCAAACTATCGATGTACACCTCTGCCTAACCCTTTGGAGAGTACACGCGTAATGATGTTTCATAAAAAGTTCTTTAACAGGCGTTTCAATGCAAGAACTGTTCTCAATTTTAACCATATTCCAAATATAAGGGAAATTCATTGCGTTCGACGTCTTGCAGTTAAGTGGTTTTTCTTGTTCACAATCTCTCAGCCTGAAAGTTGCTGAAAACGTGTCATATTTTGGCCGGATTACACACGTGTAGACTTTAATATTATAAGAAGAACGTGCCTTTTCCAAGGGGCCCGGATTACGAGGAAAACAGCTCCAAGTACTCTGTGTGTTTCAATGTTTTTGAGGTTTTAGCTGTTGAAACGCCGTGTCGGATTGCGAGATTATAACTGAAGTTAAAACTGGAAAAAAAATATCATTCTTTTCGTGGATAATTGTGGGGAAACTTTTTGGAGAAGTTAGAATAATAATCATGAATAAAATCGGAATATGATCTTGAATATTGTCAAGCTAGCCGAGGAGTAATGGACTGCCAAGACATAGATCATACACAGGGGTAGGTAGAAACTATAACCCGCCACTTGATACGATTCTTGCATACTTTTTTGCTTCCACATTCCATAGATCTCAAGCTTGGATAATCTAAGGCACAGGACCCTGAGACTTTTCTGAATCATATGCGTAATAACCAGCTGTTTGCCGCGGTTTCCCTCGCAACCTAAAGAATTTTGCAATGCAAAGCTATGCATGTGTGCTGTAAATCTTTGTGGAGGCCAATATAAGGCTCTTAGCCGCCGCTTAGCGCTTAAACATCTGATATTATGTACGCCGAGAGGACTTTGAGGCGCTCGTGTTTCAAAATGTTCAGACCTGTCCTTTTGGTGTACAATAAAGAATACTCTATCTATCTATCTATCTATACTTCAACTAGACGCCCAGTTATAATCAAAGTTTTAGGGTGTAAAATAGTCTGAACATTTTGAAATACGAGCGCCTCAAAGTCCTCTCGGCGTACATAATATCAGATGTTTAAGCGCTAAGCGGCGGCTAAGAGCCTTATATTGGCCTCCACAAAGATTTACAGCACACATGCAAAGCTATGCATGTGATAGTGAATTATTACTTTATGGATCTTGCAGTTGGATTTTATAATTCGCTGTTTTACATAATCGCTAGATGTTTTACAAAAAAGGTCTATTATGTATAACAGCTGTATAACATCCAACTGGATTGCCATTGCGATACGTTTAACAAAACCGCTATCCACGTTTAGACGTTTTGTTTGGTTTTCACTCAACTCACCCCCTAGCCCTTTCCACTGTCGGACGACCAGAAGTACGAAAAAGCGTCATCGATTCACGGTGGACATTCCAAAAAAACGCTTTAAGTCCACTTTTATAATGCGTACCGCTGAAATATGGAATGCACTTTCCGAGTGGGTCTTCCCTGATAGATATAATCGGGTGTCTTTAAATCACGAGTGAATCGGATTCTTCTAGGCAAGCGCGCTCCATCGTAGATCGCAGTATCGCTTAACATCAGGCAAACTGCCGGTAAAGCGTAAGCCTATCACGAATTAAAAAAAAAATGTTTTGTGTAAATAAACTAGGTATGAAAGTTTAGTTATATTTGCTACAGTCAAAACTAATTTTAGGCAGATGCGTCTGAAATCAATCAGAGCTTTATACCTTCCGTTCCATCATAATTATCCTTAATACAATCCATCCATCTTTTGATCTCTACCCCTCCATCCCTCCACATTATATTCACCACTCATTTAGGCACATGCTTTTCATTCCTGTTCATCACGTAACCATACATAAACTCTTTCACCCTACAGCAACATAATACCCTCCTGTATTATTTGAAGGGTTAGGCAGAGGTGTATACGACAGTTCGCTGGTTTTTAGGTCACACTGGGCACAAATCCAACTTGCAGCAGTCACTGCTATTGCAGATACTAAACGCTAATAAGACCGCTTGGCTCTCTGCCTACGTACCTACGTGTGTAAAATCGCGTGCAGATAACAACAAAATAGTTTTCAACTCCACTTACTGTTATTGTTTCAGAACTTGATAGAACCAGCTCGCGGTAGTTACAGTGTAGGCTAGGAGCTGACTTATTTTAATTTTTACGACGGCACATTTGGAGTAGTGGCTGAGCGTTCGGCTTATATGCTACGTGTTGTAGATTCCATCCCAGCACGGAAGTAATACTTGTAAAACATAAGTATATGTACCTACTAAGATACAACACCTTAGTCTGCCCGTGTCCATGGACGTGTCCGAAGTGTCGGGATTTTGTTAATGTAATTTAAATATAAAATCGCGATACGCGATAAAATCCATAAACTGGTTTTATTTACTACCTATAGGTAGTATTTACCGGTTCTCTATACAGTATGTTAAAAAACCTGTCAGATCCGAAAGGGGCATACAGGTATCCCAATCACATCACCAAATAAAATAAGAAATTTTAAATATTCATAAAAGTAAACATATTAATGAAGTTTAAAATTCAAGGTCGTCGTATCCAAATTGCGACAATTACACCAAAATCCAGCAAATTTTTTTTTAATTTTAAACCATCAAGGACCATCATAGGCCTTATTGTTTGGCACCCAGGGACGGTATTATTGCAATCTAACAATACCTTTACGGGTCCGACAGGGTTTTCTCGTCATATTGTATACAGATATGATAGGATCCATGTCCATACACGGATAGATCTAGTATACGAGTATCCTAAGGCCAAGGTATTTTTCCTACAAAAAATTACATGACCAATATCTTTTAGTTGTTCGTTTGTGTCGCTAGCTCCCGGGCTATATGAAACGAGCGCTAAAACTTTTTAATGAAACGCCGCGATAGAGTTAATTCCGAGCATTGGCCGTCAACTAGATAAATTTCATTTTGTAATATCAGTTATTTAACTGTTTATTGTAATAACGATGCAGCAACCCTGTAACTAGTTGGTATCGGCACATCCATAGGGATGTAGTAAAATCGAGCAAATATTGCATGCCCTAGTCATCACTAAACTTATAGGAGTCTAGTAATAATGATGACGAAAGCGATTTAAAAGGATTTTTAATAATTAAAGAATTATGAAAATTAATATTATAAAGTATTTGTAGGAAACAAATACTTTGATTTTTATAGCTTGATTTCTTTCTTTGTCAGACTGACATAACTGTGTCTTCGGATGAAAAAGTGTTACATGTGAAGGTGATAGTTAGCCAGGATCATTCGATCCTAGTAACCAAGCGTGATGTTTTGTTGACTTTGACAACACGCATTTCTTCCCAGCGTGGGGAATGCAACTTTTCTGCCGTTAACGTTTAAGTACATAATTATAATTTTATATAAATAATATATAATTTTCTGCCGTCCCACGGGATAATAATTTGCTGGACCTGAGAATCAACACAAGACCCCTAGCGTAGCTGTCGTCCTTAGGATCACTATTAAAAATTGTGACAGGATTATAACTGGGTGCCTCACCCTACCTCATATTTTAGCATTCCAAAGGAGTTCGTAACATTAATATGAATAGAGAAAATGAAACCAACTAAGTAATAACTTTGATTTAACTTAAACACGTGGTCCGAATTACTTATGGCAGCTTTACAAGTTTATGGCTTTCGGAATCGCCTTTGTAATACATCGGGTGTATCTTATTATGGCTTTATTTTAGGGTCGTGTAAGCTTTAGGTAGAGTTGTCGATTACTTGCTTCAGCCCGCGACTTCGTTTGCATGGACTTCAGAATTGGATCCGACCTGGATAAAAAGTAGCCTATGTGCTATGCCAGACCAATTTCTTTTTTAAAAAAAGCTTATTTTTTTATGTGATAGGAGGGCAAACGAGCAGACGCATCGCCTGATGGTAAGCGATTACCGCTGCCCATGGACACCCGCAACACCAGAGGAGTCACAAGTGCGTTGCCCGCCTTTTAAAAGGGGATTGGGCCTCCGGTAACCTCACTCACTCGGCGAAACACAACGTAAGCGTTGTTTGACGCCGGTTTTCTGTGAGGCCGTGGTATAACTCCGGCCAATGTTTCTAAACCCTAGTTTTCCCAGGCCCAGTACCTAGTTGGCGGACAGTGAAGGCGGGTTACTGTCTGGCAGCTACTGGGTCCGTGAAATCAAAATTGAGCCAGTACTGAACGAGCACATTCGGGGACCTTCCCCCACTCCCACAAGGACAGCTACTGTGTCGTCACTCGCTCCATACGAACGCAACTAGTGGGTTATAAACACCAGGCCAGAACTAGTACTGCTGTCTCCTATGCAGACCAAGTAGTGAGAACACGTCGGGGACATGACAGTACTGTATAGACATCAGAATATACAGTTGCTGACTGCGGGATGGTCAGAAACTGGGTCTGTGACAACCAGCCTTTATTTTATTTATACACGTATGCCCGTTTTGGACCGGACAGGGTTTATCTATAATCGTTACGGTGGGTCATTACATAGAGTAGGTAGGTATGTATAAATTATTACGCTACTACTTTTGGGGCATAAGCAGTAAAGGTCGGGTCTTTATACTTATGTAAATGGATCTGATAGTCCTTGACGTGTAATACTGTTAGCAAGAGCTTATGATGGTATTATTTTAGTCAATCAAGCAAGGCTGCATTATCAGGCTTATTGGATTCTCTGTTAAGCACTTCTCAGTGGTAGCCCGAATTTTGGATTCTTTTCCTGTAATTGGCAATAGATAAATTGAACCTAAGACGTCTGCAGCCGCGTTTGTTATCACAAGGGTAATGAGCCAATCACATATATATAATTATAGTATCTCATATCTTATCTTATCAGCCTATTGCCGTCCACTGCTGAACGTAGGCCTCCCCCAAGGAGCGCCAACCATCCCTGTCTTGGGCAGCTCGGACGGCTCGCTCGCCTTCTTCAAATCGTCGGTCCATCGCGTCGCAGGGCGTCCCACACAATGTTTGCCCAAACGCGGTTTCCACTCTAACACTTGTCTGGTATTGCAATTATAGTATATAGTAAAATAAACATACCATCATACCATCACGCCTGTATTCCCCGAAAGGTTAGGCAGAGTCGTACTAGTGTACACCCACAGTTCGCCGGTATGTTTAGGTCCCATGTAATAGGGGGCGAGCCCATTGCCATTAACCGGTCACAAATCCAGACTCCGAGCTGCTACTGAGAATTTCATAGAAAAACCCAATAACACTTTGAGAGAGTCATTACTAATGACTGCCTCATAGTATATACATAGTAAAATAATTAAATCAATAACGCGAAAATTACAAAAATCCCTCACGAAACTTTCTAGAACTTTCTTCCAGACGAATTTAATTAATTTTGGTGTTTCAAACTTTATTCATGTTGACCTCAATAAGTTGAGTCTTCACATTTAGAGAAAGTCTAGTTGATGATAGACGTATATTTAGGTTAATTGTGGATCTTGAGTTGAGTATTAGGGTCTGAGTGAGGGAGAGTAACGTAGCGGGGTAGTATAAGCCAGTCGGACAGGCTAAGATATATCTAAGTACCATTTTGATGTGTTTAACTAAAAATATACTAAAATATTTTACGTAGGTAGAGTACTTACTTATATTTTTTACGGGGTAGATTCGACGTACTTGGCAGATACTAAGATGTTGATACGACTTGTGCACCAAATTAGACGTTGCGGGTTCGAGTCAGGCTTTGTCCCACAATTTTCAGTACTTACTTATTTGTGTATTTCCACAAATACAATTTTATAATTATACTTAATCATAATAATTATCTGCCAGAGTCTATTGGTTTGGTTCGATTACCAGGGCAAAGTGTTATTAGGTTTTTTAAGAAAATTCTCAGTAGCAGCTCGGAGTTTGGGATTTGTGTCCCGTTAAATGGCAATAGGGACGCCCTCTATTAGGGACGTAAACATTCCGGTGAACTGTGGGTTTACATACGCCTCTTCCTAACCCTCCGTGGAATACAAGCTTGATGGTATGTCTTTATTATAAAAATTATATGTTTCAAGAAAGACCCATCGTTACATATATTATTTTCTACGTCGCAGTACTTACATTTCAATAACCTTAATTGGACACTGTGTCCCAGAAAACACATACAAACGAGTATAACCCACTGTGCAGAACTACCGTTCGTAATGACGCACATAAAGATACTTAGCGAAACACGAAAGAACGCATAATATTCCTCTATTATAATACTTTATTATACCACCAAAAGAAAGTTATTACATCTTTTGTTCTAGCAACCATGTGAATACGAGATGGGACGATCATTTTCTCTGCGTTGCACAGTGGGTGAGTTGCCAAAAACGTAAGACAAAATTCGTGACGGTGAATGCGTCGGGAAATTTTTCACGAAACTTGAATTTTGAATGGAATATAAACGACAGGGAATTGTTCCTCTTTGTTGTTGTTTGTTGATACCTACATATGGATGTTCTGGGTTTGGTTGAACTTAATAAAATAACTGGATGTTTTTTTTTTCTAGTTAGAGGATAATAATTTAAATATGTAGCTAGTTACTTACTTACATTTTCATCATAACTTATTACGCAATGCGTAGGACCATTTATCTTAAATTAATGTATTACTTTTTATAATGTAGATTTTTTCTTAATAGTCTATTTTGGGTCCCACTGATGGGCAAAGGCCTCCCCTTACTCAGTCCAGGATTTTCTATCCTGGGCTTCCTTATACCACGTCGGGAAAAAGCGATCAAAATTTTATTAAAAATCTAAATATTTCGGCAAAGCAAAATTTCGGTAAATATTAACAGGTTTTACTTATTTCTATTGCAGCTAATTCTACGGTCAATATCAGAATGATAAATTGTTTTGCAAAATACTTTAAAACTAAAACTACGTAAAAAACACTTTAAAATCTGTCACAAAACTCATTTCTATTTCCCGTCATAAATAACCTGTTATAACACTATTTAGATGAATATACTGACTTTTTTTAAAAAAAACGAGACGAAATTTTATATTATTTTCTACCTGAAATAATATAGGACTCTTTGGCTTATCTGGCACTCTACCTAAGCACTGTGTAAATGGCCGGCCCACTTAATATTCACGTTCAAGTAATTATGCTGAAAGACATTAAACGGGACGAAACAGGCCTTTAGGGAAGCCTTGTTGGGACTGAACCTTGAAATTGTACTGAAACTTTAAACATACAGGATGTTTGTTTAGAATTTTAATACCTGTATAACAAGGTAACAAGAATCTTAATATTAAAAATAATAGTAAGCAAAATAATAGAGGACCTATACCATACTCAATGCTTTATTGCATTCCATAATATGTACAGATCTATGGCTTAAAATTAAGAATCAATTATGGACCCTCTACGCGGTCACTACGCGGATAACGTCGCGGGCTCACGGTAGTCATGTTAATTATAATTAACACACTTAACATAATCTACACAATGCCACCACCACCACCAATGTAACCACTAAATTACCTGTACCTTCAAGAGTTTTAGAGAGAATTACCTACTCTTTGAACAGTACAATCATCATTTTAATTGTTCAAGCTAACATTTTGTTTACATCTATTTTGTCTACCCGAAATAGAGTTGCCAGTCCCAAAAATAGAAAAAAATGCCGGTTACAGATTCATATTTATCCGGACATTTTGCCCTGAAAGTCTAACACTGGTTTTTTAAAGAAAATAATAATTTCATTTATTAAGGTGAGTTGCCCGGTGCGCTTTCATTCGGCATATTTTGGCGGGGCGGGGTTGACCAAAAGCCTGACAAAAACCGGACGGCCTGGACTTGTATATTTTGGCCTGATAAGACTGTAAAAAGCCGGTAAGCCGGACATGTGGCAACTCTAGCCCAAAACTAACCTTGACAAGTTCAGTATAAATCTCGGTCTCGTAAATATGTGTTTTAGAATTTCGTACTATTTTTCGAGGTAGACGGTCCTTGTAAACATTGTGAGTCACGTTTGGAGCAGCGAGGGTTATGTGAATGTTAAATGGAATAACATAACATAACATACCATCACGCCTGTATTCCCCGAAGGGTTAGGCAGAGGCGTACTTAATGTACACCCACAGTTCGCTGGTATGTTTAAGACCCATTTTATAGGGGGCGAGCCTATAGCCATTAACCGGGCACAAATCCAGACTCCGAGCTGCTACTGAGAATTTCATAGAAAAACCCAATTACACTTTGCTCGACCTGGGGATCGAACCCAGGACCTCTAGTGTAGCAGTCGCACTTGGGACCACTGGACTAATGAGGCAGTCAAATGGAAATGGAATCTAAGCTAAATTTCTATTAATAAAATAGCTACTGTTACCCGCAGTTTCACTCACGTCCCAATAAGATTAACATACTATAAGTCCGATTATAGGCGGCGTATCAAGATGAAACATGCTATAACTAAACCAGAGCCCTAATTATCACTTTCACTTTCTAGGGTCACGCGGTTTGCCAAAAATTATCTGTTTTGAGTAGATACAGCCAGTATACCAGCATGCGATGTGTAACTTATTCTGTGGCCGTGTGTATCATTATAGATATCATGTATATCTATGAAGATTATTTTAAGTGTTTATTTTTTTATACCACGAAAGTGGCAAACAAGCATACGGCCAAACATGATAAAACTGCATTCAATTCCATGCAGTAGTTTTTGAGTGATGCACGTACAAACATACAGACAAACAGACAGACAAAAATTCTATTTTTTTTATTGTGGCTTCTGTTGGTCTAATAAAGATATCCCCATATTAGTTTTTCTTTAATATCTATAATGTCTATACATTATTAATGTAACTGTAAGTAATTGTCCGATGTACAGACGTCGGCCTGTTACAATTTTATATAGGTACTAGCTTTTGCCAGCGACTTCGTCGGCGTGGAATAGTTACTTTGTTCCCTAGTTCTTCGCCCGCGGTTTCACCTGCGTTGCCCCGTTCCTAAGGGTTGTAGCGTGATGTTTTATAGATTGAAACCTTTCTCATGAATCACTCATTTTCCCAACATTTCCCTTCACTGCTCTGCTCCTATTGATCGTAGCGTGATGAAAAGTATACTATAACCTGCCCAGGAGTATTAAGAACAATTGTACCAAGTTTCGTTGAAATCCGTCGAGTGGTTTTTGTTTCTATAACGAACATACAGACAGACAGACAGACAAAAATTTTACTGATTGCATTTTTGGCGTCAGTATCGATCACTAATCACCCGCTGATAGTTATTTTGGAAATATATTTCATGTACAGAATTGACCTCTCTACAGATTTATTATAAGTATAGAAGATAGATGTCTCGATTCAATAGTGAATGTTATGCCTGGCTGTTGACATTTATTTTTATTATGGTGACTTCAATATTTAATGAGAACGTCTTTAATTATTTCTGGGTGTATATAGACCTTATATTGCTCATCTTATCATATAACCATTGCGATAATAATGTTAATTTGTGTCTTTAGCGAATAATAATTTGTTAAAACCATACATTTTCTGTAATATAGAATTTATCCAAAAAGAAATATTATAATACGCAACATTTCCCTTCACTGCTCTGCTCCTATTGATCGTAGCGTGATGAAAAGTATACTATAACCTGCCCAGGAGTATGAAGAACAATTGTACCAAGTTTTGTTGAAATCCGTCGAGTGGTTTTTGTTTCTATAACGAACATACAGACAGACAGACAGACAGACAGACAGACAGACAGACAAAAATTTTACTGATTGCATTTTTGGCGTCAGTATCGATCACTAATCACCCGCTGATAGTTATTTTGGAAATATATTTCATGTACAGAATTGACCTCTCTACAGATTTATTATAAGTATAGAAGATATGTAGTACAGTAACCCTACATTTCATTCAATTGCGCTTATCACCAAAAGTTAACTTATTAACCTAAGTTCCGGGTCCGGGACTTGCTAAAAATAGATTTTCTATTGTGTCTTCTTTACGCACCTTGGAGGGTTAAGTTGTAACACACTACGAGTATTAGAACTTAATAATAGGCATAAGTTTGGAGGTCGGGTTTTTCTTGGCAAAATCTTTCGTTACCTCTTACCTGAATTATTCTGTAGACGGATGGTTGTTACACAAAGAAATACCTGATTATCTTTTATTAAATTTAAGTTTAAATTTTTCAATACGACTGCCTCATTAGTCTAGTGGTCCCAAGCGCGACTGCTACGCTAGAGGTTCTGGGTTCAATCCCCAGGTCGAGCAAAGTGTTATTGAGTTTTCTATGAAATTCTCAGTAGCAGCTCGGAGTCTGGATTTGTGCCCGGTTAATGGCTATAAGCTCGCCCCCTATACCATGGGACCTAAACATACCAGGCGAACTGTGGGTGTACATTATAGTACGCCTCTGCCTAACCCCTTCGGGGAATACAGGCGTGATGGTATGTTATGTTAATTTTTCAATAAGATTTTACAAGCACGGTTCCTAAGAGTAAATCCTACAAAGAAAAATCTGGCAAGAAACTTCAAAGACAATGCAAGAGCGGTAGCACAATGTGAAATCGAATAATTGCCCGGGAAGTACCTTCACTTTGCAGAAAATCGTAGCCAAATAACATAGCTCCGTGCTATGTTGTGTCCCTAACGGTAAGCAAGGTAGGTCTCAAAAATAGACACTTTTAAAATTAAAGGTATCTTCATTTATATACATTGATATACATGATATACATTATATCTTTATTTATACACACAGCCACAGAATAAGTGGCATCGCGTGTTGGTATACTGGCTGTACTCAAACAGATAATTTTTGGAAGTCCGCGAAAAAGTGATCCTAGAAAGTGAAAGTGATAATTAGGACTCTGGTTTAGTTAGTGGTCTATAAAAATAAAATAATTTTATAATTCTGAGGTAAAACCACAATCTATACTAATATTATAAAGCTGTTTGTTTGTTTGTTTGAACGCGCTAATCTCAGGAACTACTGGTTGGAATTGAAAAATTATTTTTGTGTTGGATAGTCCATTTATCGAGGAAGGTTGTAAACTATATAACATCACGCTATGACCAATAGAAGCGGAGCAACGCGGGTGAAACCGTGGGCGTGTCGCTATGATTTAATAACAGGTTATGGCAAAGTGTAACTTGATTCTTGCCTGTCCCCTAATGGGTCAAATTAATATTAAGCATGCGATATAATCATTATAAGCCAACCTCACACTTTATGGCTTTTCCTATAATGAGAGGACTATGTAGCATAACGTCATGTGTAGCCGTACTTACAATATTGCGTATTAGTACTTACTAACAATGCTTCTTATATTTTCAGTCCAATTTCCCGGCATACAAATAGGTTCACACAATGAATTCTCACGACCAGGTGTGTCAAGCGCCATTATTGAACGTAAAAAAGGGTGGGTATTCCACGAAATATATTAGCAACGAGCCCTTCTCGAAATTAGGACAATTCATTACCTTCATTCTGTCTAGTGAAGTGTTACTGGCAGGACCAGCGGAGAAAGGGGGTGTTCTGTTAAATTACAGGCTTAAGGAGTCTGCCCACTACACTGTATCATACCATGACGGTAATAGTATCGTGTCAGATAAAAAAAATATTCGTTGTATTGAGAAGTATGAGCTATGCTCACTAGACCGTTCCGTTGCAAAATATTCTCGCCAACAATTGTTGATGCTTCATGTACGGCATAGTCTCAGACTTCTCAATACAAACAATATTTTTTGAACGGGACCCATACGGATATGACACCCGAATGATACGCGGATGCTACGGTCACTAACACCCTTTTGCACGGATATGATACGCTGTTGATACGTTCTAGTGGGCAGAGTAGTTCGTGTCGTGCTTTTTTCCGTACCTGATATGTTCATAGTATGATAGGGTGTAGTGGGCAGACTCCTTTATAAAAGCAATTTCATTCAGCACTACCAAACTAGGGCCCAACTCTGAAATTTGATGGTGTCAAAATTGTTATACAATGACGTCTGTATTGTCGATGTTCCTCAACCAAATATGTCAGTCCCTGAGGCCTGTCTGTATCAGAATGGTTACCAGGTTCAAAATTGAACCTTGAGAAGGTTTAGTTTTGGAAATTTGAGGAAAGGCAAAATCATGCCGATAAGATATAACTAGAACGTTAATTGGGATCGATAAAGCGGTGATCATTTTGTAGGCCACTAAAATTGTATTCAAAAAGATAATAAGATTTTAATACCTTGAAATAAGGTTGCCTGGAAGAAATTGCAGTTAGCGATAAGGCCGCCCATTGTATGTTTTTTTGTCCCACTATGTCCTGTCCAATGTTGTATTTGGTGTACAATAAAGTATATATAAATAAATAAATAATTAAATAAACAAAATACTGTTCACTTTGAGATACTAATTTTCACCCCCCTTTTCACCATCTTAGGGGTTGAATTTTTAAAAATGTTTTCTTAGTGCTCGTCTACAGTGCAAAAGGAACCAGCATGTAAACTTTCAGGGATCTAGCTCCTGTAGTTTCGGCTGTGCGTTGATACGTCAACCAGTTAGGTTCATCATTTATATAAATACCAGCTGTCGGACTTTTATACAAACTTTCACCCCTTTTTCACCATCTTAGGAGTTGAATTTCCAAAAATCCTTTCTTATCGGATGCATACGTCATACAAAGAACACACCCTCCAAGTTTCAGGTCTCTGCGATCAGCGGTTTAGGCTGTGCGTTGATCCGTCAGTCAGTCATTCTAAACAAAGCATTTTATATGTTATATAGAAGAAATACGTTCGAAATATTATGTTGAAAACTCCGAAAATTTTGAAAATTCCGAAAATTTTGAAAATTTCGAAAATTTTGAATATTTTGAAAATTTCGAAAATGTTCGAAATATTATATGTATATACATAAGCTTTGTTCAATGTCGCAACGTAACTTTATATTCTATAAGGTACTTAGAAAAGTTATCAAACGTCAAGCGAAGCACTTAGAAAATTGCTAAATCGATATTTTTTTACTAAAGCTAACCATTCTAAAAACATTACCATATCATGTATAATGCATGTGTTTAAAGTAGAAAAAGTAAATAATGAGATTTGGAAAGCTTTCAATTTACATATAACTTGATTTTATAGCTTTAGTATGATATTTTTCTGAAAAGGGCCGCTTACGATGAATCATATTATGATAATTTATGATTTACATTAGAAAATTGTGGATTTGCAGCTGCTACAATGGGTTCTAAATATGTAGATATTTGAAACCATGCAGGCTTTTGTTGTTGACTTTTTAGTCAACATAATATTATCTATATTTTTCACATATTATGTCAACTGGGGAGTCAAGAAAGAAAGAAAGTTTATTCTGAGTCACAACACAAGACTAACTAATACCTAAATATATAGGTACATCAACAGTACTATCAATACTTCATTAAGTATGACGTCAGCAAGTATGAATTAGCCGCAGCGCTGAAATTCAGTCAAGAAAGACCATGCCTATGATTGTCGTGCTACAACTGCTATAGAATTCTGTTAGCCCAACCCTGAAATCTCGAAAAACAAGATCATATTATTGAAATAAAATCACTTTAGGTATTTTATCGCGTTATATTTAAATTATTAACCTCAATGTTTCGGACCCTTTACACTGATTTAGGCAGATTGATATAGGTAAACCATGAGACCATGCATTAATGCAAAAGAGTAAAGAGTCCGAAGCGTCGGGAATTTAAATAAGTAGGCGATAAAATCCGTAAAGAGGTCTTATTTCGATATCTACACTAATATTACAAAAAATCTCTTTCTCAGTCTAATATAATGCTACATTACCACTGAGTAACTTAAATGTCCTGCTGATGGTGGCGTTGTGTGTCGGTCGGGTCGTTTTATTCCCTACAATATGGTTGAGTCGAACCGCGCCGATACACACGTCATGCTCGTGAACGGATGCTCTTTGTCGGGACTGGTCGGCTCTTACTTGCTGTGGCAATCCCTTTCTTTCTAAATATAACACCCATACTGAATAAATCTTACAAATCAAACTGCTTATTTCTCAAACTATTTAAAACAAAGTTGTAAAGATAAATTAATGTAATCATGTTTTTTTTAAAAAGTATTTATGGAGTTTCTTGTCGTCTCTTCTCCATAAGACCCACTTTTTGGACCCGTGCAATTAGTTTGACTTTTCTAAGTAGATATTTTTTTTATTGGTCTAATTGAAAAATAAAAAATTTGCGTTTGACTTTGACTTAACATAGGCTATATAGCTTATACATATTGTTAATGGAGTTAAACGACGTAATGTTACTGTAGATCGCGAGCGGAACCGCAAGAAACAGCTAGTAGCTAATATTTGTGTGTCTGAAGTCAATAAAACAAGATTAGCTGCTTATCCATACATTTTGCCGAGTTGATTCAACTTAATCTACTATATTTTTGTGATTTAATTGCATTGTCCATGCTAAGATTATAAAATTATTTTAGTCAAGGAACATTTCAATCACGGGCAGAATTTGTACCTGCGTCTTCTGGTTAGATACACCAGACGCTCTGACCTCTAAGCCACCGCGAGTCCCACCCGTCACAACAAAATTTGCCTTCACATTCTGAATTTACGTCATAAGGTGATGTTGGCGACATCTGTTGAAAAGCAAGTTACTTGGCTTTTCAACCGACACGACTTACTTTACAGTTAGTTCGATGTTTATTCGATTATCTACTACCTATAAGCCCTACTTCTCAGTAATTTTCGCTTCTCACTGATGCTAAACTAGTCTCATTGTCTGTTCGCCATCTTTAGGATATCTTTATTGTACCCTACCTTTATTTATTCTCTACGCGTTTTCCGCACGTATAGATCCTTTATCCCCCCATCTTTTGATAAGAAATAAAGGCTTTATCCATATTTCATGATCCAATCAACTCTTCCCGCATTGTCAATGTACTATGACGAATGTACAAGAATGAATATTAATACACACATACATACACTCAGGCCTTTATTTGAATATTAATAATAATTAAAAAACGTCCTATAGGGACTTATTTGTAAGTAATTTATGTAATATCTAAGAGACTTGTTTTTTTCCACAATTGGTAAAAAGTGGTCAAATTTACCAATTCACAGCATTAGGTGAATGGACGAAATTTGAGGGTTGATTTTCTGAATGGGAATAGTTATATTGTGATTTTCTGTTATGAAAAACCTGGGGCCGTATTATGACGTGTTAACACCATCATTTTTACGTTGTGAGAAAAAGATGAAGCTATTTAATATGTAGAGCGGCATCTCTTTCTCACAACCTAAAAATGATGGCGTTAACACGTCATAATACGGCCCCCGGACTTTATTACTATGCGTGATTATGTCTTCAGACCGACTTAACTTTTAGATTAAGATTATGGATGATATTGAAATCTAGGGCATTGCCTAGCCTAGATAACTTGGAACAATTATGTTTTTTTAGCCATGTCATAAAAACTAAATCTTTGAACCTTTTAAATGTAAAATTATAAGATCAACCACTGAGAATATTTAAAAAATATCTTACCGCTCTGCTTTTAGAAAAATGTTATTATTCAGTATAAGAAAACTCTTTGTAAAAATAAATTATTATGTTTGCTTGTAAGTAACTATAACTTGTAAATTTGCAGGCCAAGCTACGGTAGAATGTATAAGAATCCGTTAACAATTTGTAACATTTGAGTTTTGTACCTACAAATAAATGTGTAGGTATTTATGGTTCTTGACCTATTCTATAATATAATATAAAAAAAAACATTGAATTGACCGTATTTTTTTAAATAATCGTTCAGGAAATAAAGAACCGAAAGTAACGTCGAGAAAAAAATACAAGGCTAGACAAATTTATTAAAAAAACATTAATAAAACAGCGCTATGCCAAATAAATCAAACTGGCGCATTTTTTTATTAAGAGCCTACGACGCACAGTGGGCACAGCGCCAGGAAATCCAGACATAATAAATGGCACCCCGAATAGAATTAACGTTCGTATTTTGTACAAGTCTTTCTCTAACAGATGTTTGTGTTCCGGATTTGTTCTGAGCGACAGCACAGAATCCAAAGTTTTTACCTGAAACAAAGAAATTTAAATTATTAGTACTCATTAACAACTGATTATGTTACAGTTGATGATTTATTTCTGTATTAGAGTATAAATTTAAGTTTTTTTTTTGGGATATGGGGGCAAACGAGCAGACGGATCGCCTGATGGTAAGCGATTACCGCCGCCCATGGACACCCGCAACACCAGAGGAGTTACAAGTGCGTTGCCAGCCTTTTAAAAGGGATTGCGCCTCCGGTAACATCACTCACTCGGCGAAACACAACGTAACCGTTGTTTAACGTCGGTTTTCTGTGAGGCGGTGGTATCACTCCGGTCGAGCCGGCCCATTCGCGCCGAAACATGGCTCTATCACATAAAGCATACACTAAAATATGTGTAAATATAGGTACATAATAATTGTTATAAACGATAATTTAAAAGATTAACTACATAAGGAGTTACTTTTCAGTGCAAAGTCAAGCTATATTAGGTCTTTAAAAGATAATCGGCACTTATGAAATTTCAAATGTGTTCCAAAATTTCTTAAATGTCTGTATAAAAATTAAAACGAAATAATTTAATTTACAGGATAAATACAATTCAAAGGTTCTGCTAATAATTTAGTGTCTTTTAATGATCTATAAATAGTCGATAAATAGGATTTATTATAAGTATCTTTGGAAGCTAACTCACCCTCAAATATCTTTCGTATTATGTAGTAATATTTTGTATATAAGTATTATGAAGTAAAGCTTAAAGAAATATCGTTTTTATTTTCAACATAAGTTTTTGTTTTTAAGCGTAAGCCTATCACGAATAAAAAAAATATTTAATAGAATAAATATTTTCGAACCTATAAAAAATAACAGAGTCCGCCATTATCCCTAATAGCAGCACTTCCCAGTTCCCTAATGTGACTCTTAATGATGGCCAAATAAAAAAATTAACGCGAACTTTGGTAGAACAATGGCACTATTCAGGACAAGACGAACGCCCACTAATGACCTCTAGTTAAAATGTATAGGCATCGTTTTGTGGTTTATTTACCATTTGTCAGACAATAGGGGTTTAATAATCACCATTGTTTTAATGGAAACGGCTAAACGTCTAGATTTATGGAAGAAACTTGATTTTTAAGCTGACAGCTATTAAAATGACAGACCACATAATATGCCTATATTTTAGGATTCATAATCTGTATCATCATCTCTCACGGCTTTGCCCGCTTTTTTTTTCTTGTAATTCCTTGAGAATTTGCTGTAGTGTTTATAAGATGCGACTTTTATGTTATGTACCTTTAATAATAAGAAAGCTGCCAAATGTCAAGTTTCTAAACCAATATTTTTGGATATGTATGATTAATATCATTCAGTGAGATAATGCTCAAGTTATTGTACATAAATAAATGGTAAAGGCCTAAACTTGTCAGGAAGCTCTGGAGTTAGATTCCTAGGTTGACCAGTATTACGTATTAGTTTTTTTCTATTAAATTCTTAAGCAACTTGAAGTTTGGATTTTTGCCCGATTTATGGCAATGGGTTTGACCCTTATTACATGCGAACAATAATAATATACCCGCGGCTTAAAGATTAACTTACTAGCTTAACTCGGCTTCTAAATAAAAAATACACCACATTTTAACTGTACAATCCGCATCAATTTTTATACAGTACTTAGGTAGTTTTTGCGTGATGCGGGGGGCAAACGTGCATATCGAATTACAGACAGACAAACAAAAATACTTGTTCTGGCTTCTATTGCTCTCATATGGACCCACATAAAAATATATTTTTTAAATATATCCTATCGACGACACGATTGGCTTAGCGGTTGAGCGATCGGCTTCTGCGCCACGTGTTGTGGGTTCGATCCCCACACGGAGCAAATATTTGTATGATCTACAGGTCTGGGCGTTCGTGTATGTGAGAATTTGTGTTTGTAAACGCACCCACGATACATGAGAAAATGCTAGTGTGGGGCAACGTTTAAAAAAAGGTACAGACGTCGGCCAGTTACAATTTTATTATATATATTATTATGATTCTGCGAATAGTACACAATTGTTGTGAATTCAGCCTTATTGTCCGATATAATATTTAATATTTTCTGTACATACCAACAGGTAACCTGAAGGGTTGATAAAATATTTGAACAAATGAAATAGCAAATGTTTTCTTCTGTGTTTATTTTTTCGACACAGATACAGATATTTTCGCACAATGGTTGTTGTTGTGTTCAAATACTAAATGGAATAACAAACCTACTTTGATACATTATATAGGTACAATAGAGCAAAATTTTATGGAAACGAGGGCTGGAAGCTGTCAGCATTGATATATTATGGACACAGTAGAGAAGTAGCTTTATACGTACTTAGGTTTAAGTACGTATAAAGTTATCTTTTTGTGATTTTTTTGCATTTTCCATGCTAAGATTATTAAGTTATTTTTTAGTAAAGTCACGTTACGTACGTTACGTTACGTCAACGTCACCTTATGACGTAAATTCAGAATGTGAAGGCAAAATTTCAATCATGCGGGTAGGGTTCGCGGTGGCTTAGAGGTCAGAGCGTCTGGTATATCAAACCAGAAGACGCAGGTTCAAATCCTGCCCGCGATTGATTTTTTTCCTTTACTAAAAAAAACGTATAAAGTTACTTAAAGTAAAAGTAAAGTATAAAGTCCATTATTTACACAATATTATTACTATTCTCATTACTAAATTTAAAAAAAATGGTTTTAACAATTCTTATTGGCGATAGTCTACAGTAACTTTATTCTATTATTTCTAATTTACTAGCAATGGATTTTCGACTATTCGTACTTTCCTCATTACTAATATCACTTTGATTTTTATCCGTGGATAATAGTGTGTTTTAAGCTCTGATATGTAAACTGTAACGTTTAACTGTTTTTTATCCCTAAATAAATAAAATGAACTAGACACTAAATTTGGTGAATATACTTTGGTTTTACATACGTTGCTTATTATGCAAATACTGTAATTGACGTAATATTGTTTTTGCAAAAACTACATGTTAAGCCTAGTAAAGATTGCCAAGATTTTCGATTCAAACTTGTTATTTATTTACAAAAAAGTCTCAGAGGAAGGAGTGTTTTTTTTTACCAAATGCAAATGAGTTTACCAGAGGAGAGTTTATCGTCATCACAAAATATAGCTTGCCATAATAAGCTAACCATTTTTTATTCCATATAGTCTTTATTATATTACGAATGATATCATTTAATATACGAACTGTATTCACAAAAAATATAGTAGTACATACGAAGTACTTTTTCATCAAAATTTTGTTGTATATATTTTTTCTACGCGAGCATAGATTTTGGCCCACAGTGTTGCTTAATGCACGATGTATATTTAAGTGAAAAGCGTTCTCGCTCAGAACGAGTGTCATTAGACGCGAATGAACGTCGTGAAGTGATAAAGTTGAAATGGGAAGTGAATTCTAAAGAAGAGAAAGATTTAACAAGCTCTTCTATGTACAAAACATAAATGCACATCACCAGCCACTTAAAATTGGCCTATTTAGAAAGAAGTATAACATTTATTTGCAGGAACAAGAAGGTATTTACACAATAATTTAACAATATAAATATATAACTGCCTCGTTAGCCTAGTGGACTTGAGCGCGACTACTACGGTAGAAGTCCTGGATTCTATTTCCAGGTCGTGCAAAGTGTTATTGGGTATTTCTATGAAATTCTCAGTGTAGTAGCAGCTTGGAGTTTGGGATTTGTGCCCGGTTAATGGTAATAAGGTCGCCACTTTTTACATGGGACCTAAACATACTAGTGGACTGTGGGTGTAACTGTACAATTAGTACGCGTCTGCCTAATCTTCCGTGGAATACAGGCGTGATGGTATGTTAAAAAAATATAAAACTTAATTCTAACAATGCTTTCTCGTGTGGGGACGAGTTAGAATACTTTTCCTCACTGCCTTTCAGATAGGCATCCCGTAAGAGGCGTGAAAATATGACTAGCTCCTCTTGGGGTCTGTCTGGCTGGCGACCACCATTACGTCAGAGTCTGTCGTAAAGCACCTTGGTGTGTGTTTCGACATTTGCACGTAAGAGCCGTCCTGCAGTCCGTAGAGGTTCTTAACGGCCGGCAACGCATCAGCAACTCCTCAGGTGTTGCAGGTGTCCATGGGCGACGATGACTACTTACCACCAGGTGGCTCGTCAGCTCGTTTGCCAACTTAATCCATAAAAAAATGTAACTATCTTGTGATGAATCACATAAATGTCTTACTAGTTATTATTTATAAGAACTTTTATATGAGATAGAGATAAGTAGTAATTTACTTAGAAAATGTTAAGACACCCGAGACTATTACAGCTTTCTTTTAAGAACTAAAATCAGAAAATATAAGTCACGTTATGCGATCGTAAATCATTCGGGTAGTCCAAGCTTTTTTATTCATCCTCGTCGCGTAGGGTTGAACGTAACTCGTGCATTTATTTGTAAAAATACGCGAAAATTTAGTAAGGACATGCTAAATAACATTTTTGCTGGATCTACAGGGTGAAGAAAGCCGAAAAAGCTATGGCTAGCAGAGGCCTGCGTCCAACAGTGACAGAACATTATCTGACGACGTGATTCATGTCACCTCCGTTCAAAAAATACACACAAAAGGTGTGTCAATATTTATAACATGCTGTTTTCTTAGTTATGTATCTTTGTTTTTTTTATATGGATTAAGTCGGCAAACGAGTTGACGAGACACCTGGTGGCAAGTAGTTATCGTCGCCCATGGACACCTGCAACCCCAGAGGAGTTGCTGATGCGGTGCCGACCCCCAAGAGCCCCTACGGACTGCAGACTGCCAGAGCCGCAGCAACCGAGGGGTTGGCTGTTACGTGCAAAAGTCGAAACACACACCAAGGTGCTTTACGATAGCCTCCGACGTAAGGGTGGTCGAGCAAGTCAGATATTTTCACGCCTATTACGGGATGTCTATCTGAAAGGTAGTGAGGAACAGTATTCCAACACGGGGGAAATTATATAATGATTGAAATAACATTAATAAAAACCCTGCCATATCGGTAGTTTTTTTACATTATAAAAAAACAAACATCCATAAAATGTATTGTAAATACACGGTAGGTACTTATTATTTATAGTTACACATTATTTCAATCAAAGTTTTAGAAAAATATTTCGGTCCATTTTTTATTTTCGACCTGTATTTTTATAAAAAGTTTCTGTGTCAACCCTACGTCCAAATATGTTAGGTCGTTACTCTACGTGTGTGTTACTACTATTCTTACTTAGGTTTACTGTTATAGCTGGGAATTTAGATCTCACTGCCTTAGGGCTTCCATTTAAAGGTCTAGAAAAACTGAGGCAATTGCCGTACCTACCTACTTACAAAAGATACGATAACTATTCAGAATGTTGGAAGAAAGTAGGGAGTTTGAAACAGTAGATTGTAAGAGAAAGAAGAGGTTATTAAAAGATAATGGGAGATAGTAGAGCAAAGATAGTCGGTAAAGAAAGTAGGGAGTTTGAAAAGGAGATTGCAAGAGATAAAAGAGGTGAAAGAGAATGGGAGATAAAATCCTCCTGTCCAGTTGTAGATTGTTCAGTAAATAGTGTTTCTCGGATTAACAGTAACTTACGTTTCTTTCTATATATTATTCAAAGAAAAGATGCAAGAATCGTAGCAAGTGGCCTACCGCAGTTGTATGTATGTAGGTAATTGAAATGTAAGGTAAAAACTATGATATATACGTCACTGTTGCATGCTGTATATGCACAAATTATATTATTCAATACTAGCTTTTGCCAGCGACTTCGTCCGCGTGGAATAGTTACTTTGTTCCCTAGTTCTTCGCCCGCGGTTTCACCTGCGTTGCCCCGTTCCTAAGGGTTGTAGCGTGATGTTTTATAGCTTGAAACCTTTCTCATGAATCACTCATTTTCCCAACATTTCCCTTCACTGCTCTGCTCCTATTGATCATAACGTGATGAAAAGTATACTATAACCTGCCCAGGAGTATGAAGTTTCTTTTTTTATATTTTTGTTTATTGTACCAAGTTTCGTTGAAATCCGTCTAGTGGTTTTTGTTTCTTTAACGAACATACAGACAGACAGACAGACAGACAAAAATTTTACTGATTGCATTTTTGGCGTCAGTATCGATCACTAATCACCCGCTGATAGTTATTTTGGAAATATATTTCATGTACAGAATTGACCTCTCTACAGATTTATTATAAGTATAGATGAGTAATTTGTGTTTGCAATTTATGTACACTAGATCACCCTGTATCATTAGTTCATCCAGGAAAGCCGCTAATTTCCTTTGGAACCGCTCTTCAAGCTAAATTAATAAATGTTCCTCTGCTATCGCTCGCGGTTTCGCCTGGGATATTCCAACTATGGAGTAATTTTCCGATAAGCTTAGCTAAAAGCATTTAGATTAAATATCAATATTGTTGGTTGTGGAAATAGCAGTAATAGCTTAGTGGTTAGAGCTCTCGTCTGCTGTGTTTTGTGATCCAAGTTTAACCTGGGTTAGGAACATTTCGAAAAGCAACCATCACGCCTGTATTCCCCAAAGATTTAGGCAGAAGCGTACCTAATTTAAGTACACCCACAGTTCGCCGGAATGTTTAGGGCCTATGTAATAAAGGGTGAGCCTATTGCCATTAACCGGGGATACATCCGAAATCCGAGTTGCTACTGACAATTTTTATATAAAAATCGCAATGACGCTTTGCTCGACCGGGAATCGAACCAAGGACCTTAAGCGTAGCAGTTTCCCTTAGGACCACTAATAACATACTGCTAATGAGGCGTAATGTAATGCCGGGATGAAATATGATATTATTATGATCCATTAAAAGCGATTCTTTAGAAAACTGGTAGGGAGCTGCCAAGGATTCTAAATATGGCGTGTTTAAGCCGGGGTAAAACTTATTACATACACCACATTTTTTTTATGGGATAGGGGGCAAATGGACTGACGAATCGCATATCCCATAACACCAGAGGAGTCACAAGTGCGTTGCCCGCCTTTTAAAAGGGGATTGGGCCTTCGGTAACCTCACCATCGGCGTCGCATCTCACACTCGGCGAAACACAACGTAAGCGTTGTTTGACGGTTTTCTGTGAGGCCGTAGTATCACTCCGGTCGAGCCGGCCCATTTGACATTAAACATAGGACAGGAATTAGTGAGACAAAAACACAATGGATGGTCTTACCGCTAACGGCAATTTCTTCCAAATAACCTTAACTTAATTAAATCAAATATTTTTCTTAAGTTTACCTACTACCTCATTAGCCTAGTTCCTAGCTCGACCTGGGTTCGATTCCCAGGTCGAGCAAAGTGTTATTGGGTTTTTCAATAAACTTCTCAGTAGCAGCTCGTAGTTTGGGATTTGTGCCCGGTTAATGGTAATAGGCTCGCCCCTTATTACATGGGACCTAAACACCGGAGAACAGTGGGTGCACATTATTACACCTCTGCCCAACCCATCCGGAAGTACAGGCGTGCTGGTATGTTATGTTATATTTACCTCATTGTCTTAGGTAAGTACTTCCTTATTTTTTTATAACCCCTACTGGAAAAAGCCCGGGAACCAATAAAGTATCTATTGTTTCAATCCCCATGGAAACTCCCTTTACCATCATTAAATTAATTATCGCTGTCGTATAACTGATATTTATGGGTTTATTAGGTACTTCCCATCTATGGTAGACAATTATGGAATGTATGAGTCGGGAAAATTCTCATAGTAATTTCTTCTTTGGTATTTTATTAGATATTATCGCTTATAAAGTTAATTTAGTGAACGAAAAATCGTCGTTATAAGGCGACGAAAAGCAAGTTACATCGCTTCTCAACCGACATGACTTACTTTACATCTAGGGAGTGGGACTATGTTATTACCAGTCCAGATTACCCGAAAGTCACTGGAATTAAGTTGCTGGCAATAAATCGATTAGAAAAGAGTTTTAGAGGTGCAAGAAAGGTAGAGTTATCCAACTCTTTCCAGAAACAGCTTGAGGCCTAAAAATAGATGTTTACAAGTGGGATAAGCTTAGTTGCTAAGCAACACGGATAGTAATGTAAAATCAATAACCTATTTACATAAGCTATAATATTTGCTTCGGATAAAAATAAAAGAGATACCTGCCTACTTACATGGCAGAAAAAGATTTTCTTGGTATCTTTAAAATATCTATGAAATGCCTGCTTCATTAGTCCAGTGGTTGTAAACGCCACTTTCGCTAGAGGTTCGATTCCCAACATGACAATGGACTTTTACTTACATGGATGGGCCCATGTAAGTAAAAGTCCATTGTCATCCTCTATTTAACTACATGACATTATATAGTTAAATAGAGATAGACACGTTATCATCCTTCAAATGCGAATATTGTTTCGTGGGCAATGTGTAATTTGTAGTGTCACTTAAGCGGTTGTCCGACCTAAGGCGCAGATGTGTGTTTGACAGCGCTATTGACAGCAATAAATTTTAATTTTATTCTTAGGTGCCGTCCCAAGCTAAGATTATAAAGTTATTTTAGTGAAGGAAGAATTCGAAAATTTTAAAAATTTTAGTGAAGTGAAAATTCAAAAATTGCAATAGCTAGTAATTAAATATAAACAATCCACTACGCCTGTATTCTCCGAGGGTTCGCTGGTTGGAATGTTAAGGTCCCGTGTAATAGGGGTGAGCCTATTGCTATTAACCGGGAACAATTAAAAACTCCCAGCTGCTACTAAGAATTTCATAGAAAAATTCAATCTCACTTTGCTCGACCTGCAGCACTTATGCATTACATAACATAATCAACCCTTACATTGTCCCACTGCATGGCACGGTTCTCCTCTCAGAATGAGAGGGTTTAGGCTTATAGTCCACCACGCTGGCCTAGTGCGGGTTGGCAGACTTTACACGCCGTCGAGAAAATCTCTCAGGCATGCGGTTGCATTTTCCATGCTAAGATTATTGAGAGCGTCTGGTATATCAAACCAGAAGACGCAGGTTCGAATCCTGCCCGCGATTGAATTTTTTCCTTTACTAAAAAATAACTTAATAATCTTAGCATGGAAAATGCAAAAAAATCACAAAAAGAAGGACAACTAATTCTATTTATTATTTTAAATGTTACTTTCGAGATTCTTGCAAAAAGTTTTGTATAGGTATTTATATTTTTTATTAATTTGTCCTCCCTATAAATAATATATCGATGTTCACTGGTACGATAATTGAAATAAAAAACAAATATTTCTAATTCTTGTGTGGAATACCTACTATTGATGCGATTCGAATAGGTGCTTCAAATCGGCGCGCTAAAATGGCATGTCACGATTTTTTAAATAAAGAATTATATTGTTTTATGACCGTATGATAATTCGTGTTGATATTATAATGTGCTTTATAAAGATGTGTCTAGTATTTAGCTTTAGTTGTTTGTAAATACAACTGCTACGTTAAAAGTCCTGGTTTCGACGCCAAGTTCGACCGAAGTGTCATTGGGTTTTTCTATGAAATTCCCAGTAGCAGCTTGGAGTTTGGATTTGTACCCAATGGCAAAAAGTTAGCCCTAAACATACCTGCGAACGGTGGGTGCACAATAGTACCTATACTAAACGTCTGCCTAACCCTTCAATTAATACAGGCGTGATGATATTATGTATGTGCCTATTATCAGTTCGACGAACAATTTCTGCTCATAAATCCTAGATTGATAAAAATCTGTCTACTAAATTTCCTAATTATGTACATAAAATCCTATACGTCTCTAGAATCTTGAGGATCTAAAAATCTCAGCCTGAGCCCAGCAGTGTCTCTTATTAATTGATCGCCACAGCTGCCCCGGTGATCCAATTACATTTTATTGACAATTCCCCGGGGGTCTCCAGCCGATCGCAACGCCTAATGAAATCTACACTCCATTTACAGGCAATTACAAAAGTGATACCCTCGAAAAATTGTTTATGAAACTTTACTCTATGGAGTGCATATTTACAAGCGGAATCACTAATGTTATCTTAGTTTTACATTTTATTTTATTCCCATTCTATTGAATGCTAATATTTATAGAATGTACGATAAGAAGATTTCACATCACCGCACCAATACATCGCACTTAACATACAAAAAAGTGAGTTATAAGTATTTAAAATGGTTTTAAACGGCTTTTAAAGATTTTAAAGATTATTTATTTATTTTTAGTTGAAAATAATGTTAAAATTTCATAATAAGAATGTTAAAATGAATTAAATTCGGTATTAAAATGAATTTTAATATAGCATAAACAATTTTATTTACATTTTATTCACAACATAACACTTCTGTTACCGATTGTACCTATACGGCCATAACAGTATGATCCTTATATATTACGTCGTATTTTTAAAAGAACTTAACTTTCATAAAATCTGAAATCCACTGAACAACTTTGTCTTGGCTTCGGTTTTATCAAACTTTATGCGATAAGGGATGAATTTGTATGTACATCTTGGGAAATTTTTCATCTCTTCTATTTATTTCCTAAGGACCCGTTCCAGCTTCGCGTATTCATAAATTATAGACTCTGTGCACTCCGCACATTTGCTGTTGCTGGGTTGGGGGGTACACGATGCTGTAGAGGGGTACGGAATGAGAGACAGGATGTCAGTCGTACAACGTGGATACACGCTCTTGCTGTTTATTTGCGATACAGGGCAGTGACGTGTACAATGTACTACAGCACTATATTCTTGCAGTATTTTCTTGCAGTATTTTCTTCCAGTATTTTCTTCCAGTATTTTCTTCCAGTATTTTCTTCTTGTTGTTTCCTCTTCAAGTGCTTGTAGGGAAGTGCATGCTGACCAAAAAACCGCGCGTCTTTTATATGATTTTCGCCTCAATAATGTAGGCCCTCTGATTGGTCGACCAATCAGAGGCCGTTTTATTAGCCAATCAGAGCGCGGGTGGGCGGGCGTGCACTTCTCTATCGTACGGCTAAACTTTACCCTATCGAGAGCCGTTCTACATTTTACAATTATTTTCATCTTAAAATACGGTGTTACGTAATTACAAACTAATTTTGACCCTATCAAATTCTTACAATATTCAAATAAGAACTATTTTATCTTATTAGGATAGGTCTAAAAATGAGTTTCTATAAATTATTTTTTTCTGATATACTATAAAATCTGGGGGAAATAAATAACAAACAAATGATGATTTATTTCCTTAAAACTAACTATCTTATCTTATTAACTAACTTATTAACTATTAACTAACAAGATCTATATAAGAAATGTAAACATAGTGACAACAGTAAATAATTATAACTAAAACTAACCTATCTTGTGACACCTATTATTTTTATGTACACAACTTAACTATTATTCACTGTTTATACAGTCACTGTTTATCATCACTGACGTCGTCCTGCACATTACTCCCGCCGTACGATGCCATCGTAGCTTGTCCCGGTGCTGGAGCGACGTATTCCATTGGCAGGATCACCATCTTCCTCACCGGCCGCCGCAGTATTCCTGTTCTCGTCTTCACGTCGACTGTGCGCACGACGCCGTCGGGGCCTGGGTACGTAGCAATTACCAGGCCGCGGATCCACACGTTGCGGGGCAGGTTGTTGTCTGTGAGCTGCACCAGGTCACCAATTTTCACTTCAGGTCCTCTGCCGTTGGGCTCCCGCCGGTGTTGGAGTCCGGGGAGGTACTCATGTAGCCACCTCTCCCAGAAGATGTCAGCCAGGCGCTGAGATGCGCGCCAGCTGGTCCTTGTGATGGTGTCTTTCTCGTCGAAGGTTCCCGGCGTCGGCACTCGCCCTGGTCCCCCAAGCAGGAAGTGGTTTGGGGTGAGGGCCTCTGGATCCTCGGCGTTGACCGACACGTGAGTGAGCGGTCGGCTGTTTACTGTATACTCGGCCTCTGCAAGTAGGGTGGCGAGTACTTCTTCTGTTGGGCGTCGCTCGTGGAGGGTTGCTTCCAGGGCTGTCTTGACTGATCGCACCATCCTCTCCCAGGCGCCTCCCATGAATGGCGCACCGGGTGGTATGAAGCGCCAGGATATCGTTTTCTTCGCTGCCTCTGCTGCTGTTGCCTCGTCGATCGCCTGTCTCAGCTCCTTGTCTGCTCCTCGAAGGTTGGTGCCGTTGTCGGACCAGATCTGTGTGGGGCACCCGCGTCGTGCAATCATGCGTCTAAGAGCCATGATTGCGGAGTCTGTGGTGAGCGATGCGACGACCTCCAGATGAATTGCCCGTACTGTCAGGCAGGTGAAGATGGCCACGTATCTCTTCTGATTGGTGCGGCCGACTGTTACTGTGAGCGGCCCGAAGTAGTCGACCCCTGTGTATGTGAAAGCTCGTTTGTGGTGTGCGAGTCGACACAAGGGTAAGTCGCCTGTTCTTGGATGCGGGGGCGCTCGAGTCTTCATTCTGCAGTGTAGACATTTCTTCACTATTGTCCTGGTTACTGGGCGTATGCGTAGGACCCAGTATTGCTGTAGACACTCGTTGACTGTAGCTTCGATGCCTGAGTGATGCATCAGGGTGTGGACGTGTTGTATCCACAGCCTTACTGTTGGGTGATCGCCGTCTAAGATCATGGGACTTCTGACCTTTTCTTCTATATCTTCTGCAGCTTCGATGCGGCTTCTTAGTCGCAGAATCCCTTCTCTGTAGTCGAAGCTCAGCCGTCGTAGTCTGCTGTCCTTGGCGATCGGCTTCTTTCTTCTGATGTCTTCTATTTCTTGGGCGAAGCTGTCTTCCTGAGTAGAGCGCATGAGGATTTCTTCAGCTCTTCTGAGGAGTTCTGCGGACACCGGAATGTATTTCTTCTCTTCAACTTCTTTCTTCTTTTGATTGGGTTTCTTCTGTACAGGTTTATTTACACGTTTCCAATCTGCGTCGACTTCTCTGTTTTTCTTCGTCTTCTTATAGTTGACGCTGTGTTTCACTGTTCTGCACAGCTGTATGAAGAGGAGAGCCCTGGCCATTGTGTACCGCATTCTGTTCCAATTTGAAAATCTTCTGACGTCTGGGACTGCTTCGCTGATCTTCTGTCTGTCACTATTGTTGATGACGTTCACCCTTTCTTCCCCCGTAGGTTCAGTGGTTGCTGACGAGAGTTGTTCCACTGGCCACGAGGTTTGGTCTTCGTAGAGGAAGTCTGGACCTTTATACCATCGGTGTTCTGCTGTGAAGTCTGTCGGCACGTCTCGTGTTGCGTCGTCAGCCACGTTGAGTTTGGTCGGTATCCAGCGCCATTCGTTGACTGATGACGCTTCTTCTATTGCTGCTAGACGATGCGCGACGTAAGGCTTGTATGATCTCGCTCCTGTTCTGATCCACGTGAGCGCCGTCTTGCTGTCGGTCCAGAAGGTCTTGGAGTCGGGCTTCCTCTCGTGCTCTTCGATCACTGTTTCGGCCAGTCGTGTCCCCATGACTGCGGCTTGAAGCTCCAGCCTTGGTATCGAGATGAGCTTCAGGGGGGTGACCTTGGCTTTGGCGAGCACGAGTGAGACGTTGACTTCTCCGTTCGGTGCGACCGTCCTCCAGTACAGGACTGCTGCGTAGCTGGATTCGCTGGCGTCGGTGAATATGTGGAGTTGAAGATTCGTAGCGTCGCTGTAATGCAGGTATCTTCTTGGTATGGTCACGTTGCGTAGACTCCTCAGGTGTGTCATCCAGACTTGCCACTGTTGTGCAAGGTCGGTTTCTATTTCGTCGTCCCAGGTTGTCCCTCTTCTCCAAACTTCCTGTAATATCTGCTTCGCTCTGATGGTGACCGGAGAAGCGAAGCCAAGTGGGTCGAAGAGAGACATGACGATCCTAAGGGCTTCTCTCTTGGTGGGTGTCTTGCCGTTTACTAATTCTTCGGGTACTCGCACCAGGTTCAAGTTGAATGCGAGTTCATCTGTCTTCGGCTTCCACATCAACCCCAGGACCCTTTCCGCTGTATCTTCTGTTCTGTACAACTCCATTTCTTCTGTTTGTTCCTCTTCGCCGATGGCCTTCAAGAGGGTTGAGGAGTTGGACTTCCACTGCTTTAGTTCAAACCCAGCTGCTTGATGAACCTCTCGCACTCCTGTTACGATGCGCACCGCGTCTTCGTGGGTCTCGAAGCTGTCTAGATAATCGTCCACGTAGTGCTTCCTCACTATGGCGGCGGCGGCTTCTGGATGCGTGTCTTCGTGCTTCTTGGCGTTGAGGTTCTTTACGTAGATTGCTGATGAAGGTGAACTTGACGCTCCGAAGATCAGTGAAGTCATTCTGTATTCTTGCGGCGGTTGGTCATCTCGGCGATCCCCTCGCCAGAGATATCTGAGTGCGTCCCTGTCTTGATTCCTCAGCTTCACTTGCATGAACATTTCCTTTATATCTCCTGTTATCGCTATTGAATGTTCACGGAATCGCATAATGACGCCTGGTAGCGACTGCAACAGGTCTGGTCCCTTGAGTAGTAGGTCGTTGAGCGCTACTCCTCTCGTCTTTGCAGCCGCGTCGTGCACCACCCTCAACTTGTCTGGCTTCATCGGATTTATCACGGCGAAGTGAGGGAGGTACCATGTTCTGTTTTCTGTCTTCTCTGTAGGTGCGGGTTCAGCGTATCCTTTGGTGACCAGGGCTTCCATCTCTTTTGTGTATTTCTTCTTCAGCTGAGGGTCACGGTCCAGCTTCTTCTCGATGCTGTAGAGTCTTCTCAGGGAGTTGTCGTAATTGTCTGGCAGTGTAACATCTTCTTTCTTCCAGAGCAGAGCTGTTTCATATCTTCCTTCTTCTGTTTTTACTGTTGCTTTCTCCAGGATCTGCAGGGCTTGCTGTTCAGGGTCTGTCTTGGGTCTCTTCGGGTTCAGGCACAGCGCGTCCATGGCGAAGTACTGCTTCATCATCTCTTGTAGGTCTTCTGCCGTCGGCTCCGCCATGTGGTTGACTCGCTGCACGCTTCTCCCCAGTGTCCTTGTGTAACTGCCATGCAGGACCCATCCCAGGCGAGTGAGGGATGCGACCGGCTGGTCTCTGTTGCCCTTCTTGGTTTTCGTTGCAAGGAGCAGGTGCCAGTTATCTTGTCCTATCAGGATTCCTGGTTTTGCGTCTTCATATGATAGGATGTTGCTCATGTCTCGTAGATGATTGCACTCCAGTAGCTGTTCCCTTGAGATCTTCTGTGGTGACACCATCAGGCTCTTTACTGTTCTAGCTTGGATCCTTTCTTCACGCTTGTTGGGTCCCTTCAGCGTGATGGTCACTTTTCTTGAACTCGCTTCTGTAGTCTTCATGTCGTTGATTGCTTCGATGTGCAGTGGGTCAATAGGTCCTTGCGCTCCGATGCTGTTCGCGATGTCATCGTCGATCAGCGTCACTGTTGATCCATCGTCGAGGAGTGCAAAGGTGTCTTCTGTTCCAGCTGGTCCCACTATCTGCACCGGCATGATCTTTAAGTATGACTGCTGCTTCGTTGCTGTCCAGGCTGAGTTGATGTTCGCTGTTGTTTCTTCTGTTCCCTCACTGTCGACCTTCTGTTTCGTCTTCTTGTGGTGCAGCATCTCATGGTGAAAGAACTTGCATCCATCGATGCCACACGCCTTAGGACGACAGGTATGAGTCTTTCCCCTGTACCGCAGGCAGCGGAAGCAGAGGTGTCTTGCTTTCGCCAGGTCCCATCTTCCATTTTCTTCAGCCTTCTTGAATTGGTTGCAGTCACTTGCTGTATGTCCCGCGTCTTCGCACACGGGGCACTTCGGTGACGATGTCTTTCTGTCTTCTGTTGCTGTATGAACCCTTTGTGGACGTCTCTGATTGCTGTTATTTGTTGTAGCCGGAGTGTGTGGGGTTATCTGTTCTGGCTGTGCGTATGGCCCACACAGTTCCGCTTCCCTCTTCAGGAATTTTTCTATCTTCAGGAGGTCCGGGTCTTCTCTTGGTTGCATCGTCGCGAAGTCATAAAACCTGTAGCGCAGCGTTGGTGTCAGTTTGTCCACGACCGTCTTCGTTACTTCAGGATTGTACATATAGTTCGTGCAGCTCAGGGTCTTCAGGGTGGCCACGATGTTGGAGACTTTCGTTGAAAATATGCAGATGTCCCGCGGCGACTCGGTGAGACGCGGTAGGCTTCTGAGGGCTTCCATTTCCATCATCGCTATTGACTCTGGTCTCCCAAATCTTGATTCCAGGGTCTTCATTATTTCTGTTGGATGGGCGCTGGTGATGAGAAGTCCCTCCACGGCTTCCTTGGCTCTTCCCTTCAGGTTTCTTCTTAGTCTGTTGGTATTTTCCACGACAGAGAACGTGGCTTCTGTCTCGTAATAGGCGGCGCGGAAGGGGAGCCACTCTTGGTGTGACCCACTGAAGACAGGTAGCTCGATGAACTTCGGTCGTTGTGCTGCTTTGACGGCGCGGGTGATTGCTTCTGCTAGCGCAGTCAGGTCGGGCTGCGCTCCCGCCGGTGGATGAAGTGGTACTGGAGGGTCTTGACGTTCTTCTGTATGTCTTCTGTTTTCTTCTCTATCCTGAGTCACCGGTGCTGCTGTTGTATGATGAGGTGCATCGGTGATGGCTAGCATGGGTCGCGTCTCTTGACTCTCCAACCAGGTGTCGACTCGTTCGTTTACTTCTGCCTTCGAGTACACGGAGACATCTTCTTCTTGTTCTTCTTCTGAGTCTTCTGTTTCCAACGCGGCGAGGCGAGCTGCTGCTAGTTCCACTTGAAGGCGTAGCAATTCTTCCTTAGCTTTCGCCATCTTGTGGGCCTTGCTTCTGCTGTAGGTTGACCCCCCCCCTCCCCCCTTCTTGCTAGGGTGGTGGAGGATCTGCGGTCCGCTCGGCACTGGCAGACCGGGTGCACTTCCCTTCCTCTTCACTGTAGACGTTTCCGTATCTTGATGACGTCCCTTAGATGGGGGGGGCGGTGCCCCCCTCCCCGCGGGGGGCTTCATCTGTGCGTCGGCAGGCGGCGTCAATGTAGCGGTTTGCGTAGCTGTTGCGGCGGAGGGGGCGGCAGATGGCGCTGTCGTCGCGGAGGTGGTGGTGGTGGTTTCTTCTGTTCCTTCCGTGGCGCAGGTACCTGTTGCTGTAGAGGCCGTTCCCGTCTCCCCGCTGGTGCCACTTGCTGACGTGGCGGTGGTGCCCTCTGCTGACGTGGCGGTGGTGCCCTCTGACGTCGATGGCGTCCGATCTTCGGCGGCCGGCTTGCGTCCTTTTCCCTCGGAGCGTGTGACCGGCATGTTGTACGTTTTTGACGGCTAACGTTTTTGACGTTTATTCCGTACCCAAAATATACCCCCAATATCCGGCTCGAAGGACCATTAAATGTGCACTCCGCACATTTGCTGTTGCTGGGTTGGGGGGTACACGATGCTGTAGAGGGGTACGGAATGAGAGACAGGATGTCAGTCGTACAACGTGGATACACGCTCTTGCTGTTTATTTGCGATACAGGGCAGTGACGTGTACAATGTACTACAGCACTATATTCTTGCAGTATTTTCTTGCAGTATTTTCTTCCAGTATTTTCTTCCAGTATTTTCTTCTTGTTGTTTCCTCTTCAAGTGCTTGTAGGGAAGTGCATGCTGACCAAAAAACCGCGCGTCTTTTATATGATTTTCGCCTCAATAATGTAGGCCCTCTGATTGGTCGACCAATCAGAGGCCGTTTTATTAGCCAATCAGAGCGCGGGTGGGCGGGCGTGCACTTCTCTATCGTACGGCTAAACTTTACCCTATCGAGAGCCGTTCTACATTTTACAATTATTTTCATCTTAAAATACGGTGTTACGTAATTACAAACTAATTTTGACCCTATCAAATTCTTACAATATTCAAATAAGAACTATTTTATCTTATTAGGATAGGTCTAAAAATGAGTTTCTATAAATTATTTTTTTCTGATATACTATAAAATCTGGGGGAAATAAATAACAAACAAATGATGATTTATTTCCTTAAAACTAACTATCTTATCTTATTAACTAACTTATTAACTATTAACTAACAAGATCTATATAAGAAATGTAAACATAGTGACAACAGTAAATAATTATAACTAAAACTAACCTATCTTGTGACACCTATTATTTTTATGTACACAACTTAACTATTATTCACTGTTTATACAGTCACTGTTTATCATCACTGACGTCGTCCTGCACAGACTCTAATCTTCTAACAAAAACTATCTACTGTACGAAATCGGATGCAGTTTTCACAGCTGCAAGCTAACTGAAAATCTGGTGCATGTTTCACCTTTTCTCCATAAGATTTTTTCCAGAAGTTTCTCCATATGACCCACTTTTTGGAACCGTGCAACGACTCGTGGTTTTGACATTTCAAAAGTACCTATTTTAGTGGAAAAAATCTTATAGAAATATAATATTTTGAATTTGACTTTGATCTTTATACGCCGTCTAGAAGCTGAGTTATAGTACCTACCTACCTAAGTAAATCCTCTTGGGACGCAAGTGAATCCGCGGGCAACAGTTAGTTTATCTATACAAATTTAAATCTCGTAGTAACGTAGTTTAAATAACATAAAATACATCGCCTATAGTAAAAAAAAAACAAATTAAAATCCCGAAGGGTTAGGCAGAGGCGTGCTCATGTACACCGGTTTCGACGGTGGGTTTAGGTCCCATATAATAGAGGGCGAGTTAATTGCCACTAACTGGACACAAATACAAACTCCGATCTGCTACTGATAAGTTCATAAAAAAAACAGCAACATGCTCGACCCGTGAATCGAAGCCTCTAGCGTAACAGTCGCGTTTAGGACCACTACAAATAAGGCAGTTAGTAAAAGACAGACGTAGATATTTTTTTTTATATACCACTAAGGTGGCAAACAAGCATACGGCCCGTCTGACGGTAAGCGGTTACCGTAGCCTATGGACGCTTGCGACACCAGGGGTATCACTCGAGCCTTGTCGACCCTGTAAATCAAGGAGGAATAGTTGGGTTGGCAACATAGGAAACAATAGCGTGATGCTTATTCTGTATGCCAACACAACGCTTCCTCGCGGAGCTCTGGCAACCTTGCTCACCGTTAGGAACACAACAGCACGGAGCTATGTTATTTAGCTACGATTTTCTGCGATAGATTTTTATTTGTTTAAAAATCTAAATAAGTAGTTCATGTCATCCAGTAATTTAGGTGTACATTTACCGTAGAGGGTGATTAAGTATCGCTGTATCCGCAATGTAAGTGTGTTTTCCGGTTAGCTCATGTCGAGCAAGAAGTCGTATATTCTTGTTTAGATAACTAGGTATAGTTAGTAGAACGGAAACTTAGAAGCAAGACACGTGGTACCTTGTAATTTATTTAAAAGCAACAACTTTTTTTATCGGATACATTTCGGAGAGTGTGCATCAGATCTCCACAATCTTATTCCCCCTTGCCCTTTCTACTATTGGACGACCAGGCACCAAAAAGCGACATCGATTCGTGGTGGACATTACAAGAACCGAACGCTTTACGTCATTACGTACATTTATCAAATGTACGTAATGACGTGAAGCTCAAATGTGGAATGCGTTTCCCGAGTAGATCTTCCCCGATAGATATAATCTGGGTGTCTTTAAATCACGAGTGAATCGGTTTCTTCTAGGCAAGCGCGCTCCATCGCAGATCTCAGTGTTGCTTAACATCAGGCGAACGGGCGGTCAAGCATGAGCCTATAAGGAATTTAAAAATAAGAAATATAACATTCACCATCTCCGGTACGTACCTACTTACTATCAACCTTCAATTCTAGGTAGGCTGCTTCGAAATTGGGATTTTAGAAATTCAATTCGTCTAAAAGCGTCTAACGGAGGTTTAAAGATTTACAAGGGAAAAGTAGTTGACTGTAACTAGATAAAGTTATACATTTTATAGAAGAACAATTCGACAAATCGAAATCCTAGAAAGGCGAAGGTGTATTGATGTACACCCACAGTTCGCCGGTATGTTTTATCGTCTATTTACGAGCCTATTGCAATTTATCTAAGCACAAATTGGAGCTATTTCTGATAATTCGATTGAAAAATCCAATGATACTTTGTTCGACCTAGGAATCGAAACGCTACACAAGATCAGCTGTCGAGTCATTGTCCAAACCACTAAAAATATAAATTCCAGTAACTGAAACAATACCGCAAATTCAAAGACAAACAAAATATAATTCCTCTTCGTCGCGAGCCTTCATTTAAAGCTATCCCTCTTCATTGTGCACAGTGGGCGTTCTCCGCCTGTCCGCTGGACAAAATACGTTTAAATTAATGATGCTTCGCCCATGTCTAGGACATGTCAAGGAAACTTTAGCACTTCGAGATTTCAGATTTAGATAATGAAATGGTTTTTCGTCGGAGTACTGAAATGAAGTGGTTTCAAAATTAAGTTATTTTGATATTACACACAAACAGTTTGTACAAATTTGTATCTTGTAAATATACACGGTGTCTGTGTTATTTCTTGAATTTTAGCAATGTGGATAATAAATAAATTCGAAAAAACCTGCCCAAGTCCCAAATATATAATTTATATAATTAACGTGAATATTGAAAAACTGTTTTTTTTTTCTATCAATTTGTTCCTATGCTATTATTTGGGGGGTCATATTGAGAATACTATTGACTGTTAATACTGTATCTGCTTCCGGAATGGATCTTTGAAAAGTACTTTTTTAATAAACCAAGGCACTATCGATGTGTTCTTGGATACTTTCGAGAAAAAAAAACACACGTTCAATGAAGCATGTCAACTTGTCTCGGATAAAAGCCGTTCAGTTTTCATAGCAAGTTATTAAAGTAAGACTATGTTGCAGCTTATACTTCCAATAAAACTGGATCTGGAAGAGAACCGCGAAGCTTTGACGCAACTTGAGACTAAGTTGTAAAGAACTGTTGATACGTTTTTATGGATTTTTCTTTATGGTTATGAAGCACTTTTTATTTATTTGTAAGCGTAAGAACTGTGTCAAAGGATGATAATTATCTCTTCCATTTTAGCTAGAGTTTTTTTTACATGCTTGCTTTTATAGCGGAACTTAATTAATTATTTTTTTGAAATACCTCCCGTACTCTGGAATTTTCTTATTTAATAGGACTCACGGATCCACATCAAGTTATAAATTTCCAGTATAAGCTGATCCTGCATTGTATTGCCTTTCTGTACTTACTTGATCCTCTATGTTTAGCAAACTATAAACCAGTTCATTCATTACACGCACACATCTGCGCGTGCACAATCGTCATATCTTTTACATAATAGTAATGAAAAGTGTCTGATCAAAAATCAATAAGTCCATATTTATTCTAATCGTGACGAAAACATTGAAATTTATATAATACTTCATTCGGTTTTCTGCAAAAATCAATATTTCCATAGTAAAAAGCCCCTTCAAAAATCTAATTCGGCAAAAACCAATACTTAATTTCATTTGAAATACTGTGCAGTACCTACGTATTGAAGTAGTTTTTTTGCTTTTTAGTAAAACTACTTGGAATGGAAATATTAAGTTTTAATCAGACACTCCTTACTCTCCTAAGTAAAGTTGTACTTAGTCAAGTAGAGATCGAAATCGGAGCGTTTCTATGGCGTGTCCGAGGTTTTCCTGCAGTTACATCATACGCAGACCCAAAACTCTTATAGACCATTGACGCATATTTCTGTCTATGCTTTGCCTACATTTAATTCACAAAATCATACATTAAGGAGTAGTAAACGTAGCGGTACCTAGAACAAAGCATTGACAATTCCTAATACGCTCCACAGACAACAGAATTGTGTTGCCGTATACGCCCCTGGGGGGTTATAATCTCTCGTGTGTTGATCATGTTGCATTACCACAAAGCAATGAAGGGTTGGAGCTATAATTGGTCCAATGTTGGAGAGGGACGGAGCTATAGCACATGGATATTGCTATCCTTATCTAGTTTACAATGGAATAACTCATAGCCCAGCTGATTTTTTGCCTATTGGAGCTTGGTTGCTGATACTGTCCTAATAAACACACAAATAGTGCAAGATTCTTTAAACAAAAATATATCTACACTGCATTCGAAAAATCAAATTTCTGCATAAGCTAGCTGGTCCTAAGTTAATATCCAAAACTGACGTCACTTTAATGACACTCACTAAATTAGTAACCTGGAAACTTCTAACTTCCTTCGCTATTTCTTGGACACCTCTCAGAAAATAAACGTCATCTTTGAAGTCGCGGTTACAAATCGCTTCTTAAAGTCTTATAAAGTATTAAAATGGAATACCTGCAGTAACTCGGAGACCGCTAGAACTCGTCAGTTGTCTTATAAATATGTTAAAACTTCTGGATGTCTGCCATGCTGTAAACGGGTGCAGTTTATGTTAAACGGAGCTATGATAAAAACTTTTTAAAAAGTCCTCTTTAGATTGAATGCCAAGTTCTTATTTCGTATATAAAGAAATGTCGCACTATGTGATTAATTTTCTGTCACACTCGGCTGTCTAGACTTAAATCATTTCTGGAATAATTTAGTTTGAACTTTACATTATTTTGGCTAGTTTTCTTTTATATATACATAACATAATTATATAATCAACCCATTATACTGACCCACTGTTAGTCACCGGTCTCCCCACAGAATGTGAGGAATTAGGCTATAGTCCATATAGTTTTCTATTATGGGATTGGTAAATTACCAAAAACAACATGCTGTTTATCGCAAGGAAAGTTTAAAGTTCAAGTTCAAATGTTTTTATTTCAAATAAGCTTTTACAAGCGTTTATGATTCTTGTTGCACTGTTTCAAAAGGTTGATCCTGTGAATCCGCAAGAAACTCCATCGATACTCTTTTAAAAGAAAAGAAAAAAAACAAAGTTAAATCCTCATATGCTCCTAGCCCCTATAAATTAGTACAAATTAGACAGTCATGAATTTATGCCTCATTAATGTACCTAATTTAATTACTAATAATTTATTACAGTTACATAATAAAACATTCTTTGATACCTTCTAAAACTGTGGAATGGATAATCTTTCCGCTGTCTTTTCCATCATCTTTTTGAATTAGGAATTCCGTCCGTTCTAGAATTGTCTTTATGCATTCATAAATGCATTCATAATCTATATACGAGTATTTAAAAGAACAACCTGACTGACTGACTGGCTGATTAAGTGACGTATCAATGCACAGCCGAAACTATAGAAGCTAGATCCCTGAAAGTTTGCATGCTGGTTGCTTGTGCACTGTAGACGAGCATTAAGAAAGGGTTTTTAGAAATTTAACACCTACGGGGGTGAAAGTTGGTATTAAAGTCCACACACACTATCCATGTGTTTGATACGCACAAACACATTTATACATATTAGTATTATTTAATAAATGATGACATCATCGTCAAAATAATATTTATGATTCCATAGTACAGCTGTCATTCGCTTCCGAATTAATTAGATTTAATACATTTTATGATATGAAACCTCCATAAGTACACAGGTGAAGTTGCGCACGGGAACTCTAGTATAACATACACTGATACACACGGTTTTCTAGTGAAACTGTCATTGTCATGCAAATACGTCATTAACATGTAACTACTTACGTCATTCAGGCATTAATCACTGTTGAAACGAAAATGCAGTGCATCAACTATCTTACATAAAAGAAGTCATTATTACAATCTTCAATGTGTAAAACAATAATGACACTCATATATCATACATATGACACACTAAGCTACGGTTGCTGCACAGTGTGACGAGCTCGCATGTCGCTGGACAAATGTGACCAAGCACAGTGGCACAGTTGCCCAGTGGACCAGATACGTATGAAATTAATGATCATTAATGTCGACGTAAATTAGGAATTAAGCGTGACTGGAAACTTTGTGCTGTGTTGTGTTTAGCAGGAAGAGAAATTTATCTATCCTGCGCCATGATTGTGTGAACTATTGAGTTCTCCGTCATTATGATAAGATTGGTCGATAAACTGATTGGTCGTGATCCAGATCTCGTGAGGTCAGCCTTTTGAGTACTCTAAGGATATAGAGTATCAATGATAAGAGTATAAATTATTCTGTAGAGTAACACTTACTTTAAATCGTCTTAACGAACTACGATTAAAACCAACGATTTAAACCAACTGTATTGTGCAGACAATACAGTTGGTTTAAAAAAAATCTATGTAGTAAGTTATAATCTATTATTAAGAGTACTAAAAGCTGTTTTTTTTCCCTAACATAAATAAATAAATAACCAGAAATCGGAATAGGTAGAGTATATTTACCTAAAGTTCGAGGAAGTATGGAACATAAAGTTGATAACAACTCCTCTAAAATCCCAGAAATTAAGAAATTGCAAATTACTTACTGGACTTTGAATACATTTGAACTAAATTATTATATTGAAGAATCATATTAGATGTAGCATAACTTATATTATGATGTAGCTCCGCTCAAAACATATTTTAAATTCTCGGGATTTAATCGTCATGTTTATGATTGCGGGATTTAAGAGGAGGTATTATTAACTCTATGTATCTTACTTTCTCGAACTTTAGGTAAATATACTCTACCTATTCCGTATCTCTGATTAAGTTGCTACGTTCCTCTTGATAGGTAAACTGCTTCAAGACTTGTTTCTACTTCATTGAGTAAATGTAGAACCGAAGCATCGAACTGAATACAAGAAAATTTGTGACAGGGACATTAATAACCGAGTGTTGCTAACACCCGGTGCACTGTGGAGCGAAGCCAAAATTTCGTAGAAAAAATTACATTTTAAAATGTGAAGTGTTTTGCCACTGATTTATGAAGTTCAGTTATAACACTGTTCTTGTATATATATTATACATAAGTACCTACTGTGCTTTAAAATAATTCAAACAAGATCGGAGAAATGATTCAAAAGATTCATCGTGTCAGTAAGTAATCAGTAAATCAGGACCCGGGGCACAAGAACATTAGATTTTGCTAAAAAAAAAAATTATTGTCGATTATTTTGAATGTTATTAAAACAACTGGAATATTAATTTGAAAACATTATTACTTTCTCAATCACATTATCCATTTGCGTAAATCTTGACAATTAAACATGTTTCTGAATGATGTGGATTACGTTTCTACTCTTCTATAACAGTCATGTGCTTTTAATTATCAATAAACACGTCATCAAATCCAATGTAAGCCATAGGTATATTATTTTAGCGTAAGTATATTTTCTTCTAATTAACTACAATCTACTCAAAGTAACCCACTTTTTTCTACCGGATAAGCAGAAACGATACTCGCAATGATAACTACGTACCGAGACCGAGTCAGTGTTGCCAGCGGAAATGAGAAGACGCTACATTTGCACTGAGCTGGCAACACAAGTTTTAATTACAGTCGAGTACAAAAGTAACGTACAGTCGAGTCGAGCACTAGCTTGCGTTTTGTTGTTTCGTTTTAGATTTAATTGAAGATAGTGGAATTGTTTAAGATTCATTATAATATGCATACTTTTTTGTTTTTGTAGGTAGATTTTTGACTTGATATTTGTTGAGTTGAAGCAGTGTGTTATTTGTTTTTTTTTAATTTGAAAGCCGAAGCTTTAAAAGCTAAAAAAGCAAATTACTTTTCTATTACTACTCTGTCTAACCCTTTTGGGATACAGGCGTCGCATAGTGTGTTAAGTTACTTCATTACCTACCTATTACTAACACCATTTAAAAAACAAACATTAAAAAAGAACGATTAAAACAACAACAAATCACGCCAAAAACATCCCATTCAGACCAGCCCCAACTTCTTAAAACAAGCCGATATTTGTCGCAGGACCATGGCGTATTTCGCCCATCCTGGCCACATGCCAAAAAGGCCGAAATAAAGCCAAAAACAGCACTTTTGGGACAATGACAACAGTTCATTTAATGGTGACGGATGGTGATAGTTACAGATGGATGACGTATGAGCCATTTGAAGTAGTTTTTTTTCTCGTTTGAGTAATTTTAATTACAAACAGAATTATTCCTCTAAGTACCTACAGACAGTTTCTTTTTTCAATGTTGACCCATACTTGGACATGCTACTGGATCTTGAGTGCATTTAAAAACAAAATAACCTCACACGCACGAACACCCAGACCCGGAAAGCGCAGCTTAAGCTTGCATTGAGATTAATCAGCGTAGTACTAGCCCATTCTTAAATACATCATATTATTACATACACTTACGCCTTTCTCCCACAGGTGTAGGCATCCTGCTATTAAATATAAACTTAATATGTGATGCAGTACTATAAATTTATCAACGATTTCTGATCAATTATTTCCGGAGTGTTGACTTAAATTAATCAAATTGTTCATTGCTTCCCGCTTATATTTATTTTGCCGTGTCATGTAGTGTCTGATTTTACGATAAAGTTAAAGCTATTAATTGTAAAAAATTTAATTGCCAATATTGGTAAACGTTGCACGGTTGAAATGGTTAATAAAATGCTCTACCACATACATACCTACGTTGTTATTAAGTCTGTTTTGTATTAATTTTATAAAATATACCAGAAACATTAACATGATTTCTACCGTTTTTTTATATGATATATGAAGAATCTCAGAATAAATAATCGTATGCTGGCCGTAGGGAGGCCTTTGCCCAGCAGTGGGGTATAAAATAGGCTAAATTAAAAAAACAGATAAGTATAATTACATTTTTTACAAAATATTACTAAGCAAAAATGAAATCTTACCAAAACAAGCCAATATCAAACAATGCTAGCCGCACTACATCAGTCACAATAGTCTCGTTTTTCCCAGTCCAATGGGAATTTCCCAAAACCTCATTTGAGTACTCGTATCATGTATGTGAGGATTGAGGACTGAAGGATGCTTCTAAAACCATCTAGTTTAATCTGTGCATTGTCTGTCAGTTACAGACAGGGTTAGAGTGCTATAAGATCTAATTGGATAGATTCTAAGAAGAATATAGCGTGTTATCTTAATTAGGTGGGGAAGATTACATATTTTTATCATACTTAAAAAAACGTACTAAACACAACTCGATAAAATTGTCTTACGCTTATCTGTTTCCAAAATTAAGTAATAACAAAAAAGCATTTCACTTGAATAATTTTTTAATAATTTTAATCAGTTTTGCAAACCCAAAAATTGAAAAGACGGACACAAATTAATATTTAGCCGGACATTTTGGCTTAAAGGTCGGACACACTGGCTTTAAACAAAAAAAAATTCATGCCACGTCCACGTAATTCGTTCATGCGCTTTCGTTCGCCATCATTTGGCGGGGTGGGGTGGACCAAAAGCTTAATAAATCCCGGACAGGCTGGACTTATATATAGCCGGACACGACTGTAAAAAGACACCTGGCAACCCTAGGTGCAACCAACATCCTGTATTAACGGCGTACGTAATTTCACTTCCTCAGTACATCGATCAGTCTCAAGAGAAAGTAGTGTCCCACTGGCGGGAGAGAACTGGATTTATTTCACGGATACCTGGTTGTTATTGAGATTTATGGTGTGATTTTGATTCAGTATCGTTATTTCAGTTCTATTTTAAGACACTCTAAAGTTATAATGGTAAAAAAAACATACCTACTTTACAGTTAGTTCGATGTCATACGATGCCACCTTACCTATTATTTTATATAACATACCATCACGCCTGTATTCCCCGAAGGGTTAGGCAGAGGCGTACTTAATGTATACCCACAGTTCGCCGGTATGTTTAGGTCCCATGTTATAGGGGGCGAGCCTATAGCCATTAACCGGGCACAAATCCAGACTCCGAGCTGCTAATGAGAATTTCATAGAAAAACCCAATAACACTTTGCTCGACCTGGGGATCGAACCCAGGACCTCTAGTGTAGCAGTCGCACTTAGGACCACTAGACTAATGAGGCAGTCATTTATTATTATTTTATATTTATTGTAATTTTCGAAATCTACCTTTACATTCTGAATTTACGTTTTTAAAGTGACGTCAATGATATCTTTTGAAAAGCAAGTTACTTTGCAATTATTTTTGTGGTACATATACATATATACATATAATAAAATGTTAACAGGCCCATGTGTATATATTATAGATATTCAAGAAAAACGAATATGGGGAGCAACGGAAGCCAAAAACATCAATGCTGTCTGTACACGTGTAACAGAAAAACTACAGTGTCAGTCATCTCAAGTGTCAGTCAGTCGCGCAGTCATCAAGTGCTCAAAAACCTTATTAAACTCACGGTATGAAGGAAAAACATTAATCCAATATCTTGATGTATTCAGGATTCGATTCGGCGTTTTTACGAACAAAGAAAATGTACCGGAAAAGCATTTGCCCGAATATATTACTTCAATATATCTTTACTTTCGCGGAGCCTTCCGTAAACCGACTAAAGTTACCTTGGTAGATCACCAGCTTCGTTACTTTATGGAAAAACTAAACGTTTATTCTTAGAACAATTTGTATCAACCATTCTAGACAAGTGCTATTAAAATTATACTAATTACAAGATGAAACATGCTCTAGATTTTAAGTTAGACAACAAAACATTGCTGCAAAGGTGAAAACTGCATTCAATTCCATGTAGTAGTTTTTGCATGATGCGCGTACAAACATACAGACAGACAGAAAAAAAAATATATATTTTGGTTTCTGTTTCTCTAATAAAGACTCCCCATATTAGTTTTTCTTTAATAGCTATAATGTACGGACATCGGCCTGTTAAAATTTAATAAAAAAAAACAAAAATGTTTTATTTTCTTATTACACTTTTACATTATACATACTTGATGACGTCTCTTTTTAAGCTTTTTATTATTATTATAGGTATAGATTACGTACATCTCTGCCTAACCTTTCAGGGAATAAGTGATACTACAAAATCAAACGATAAGCTGTTTACCAAAACAAGCAATTTTATCCGACAACTCTGATACTTTACACCGAAACAAAAAGGGTTCACATTCAAGCCAATAAAGTCGATACGATGAATCGAAAACAACATTTTATTGGACGTGTTCACCCTTCATAAAATCGGCAAGTTACTTATCTATTTGAGTAAACATGAAACTTTTATGAAATCCCGCACGAGCGTTATACCTAGTATATATGTAAGACACTTTGTTTATGGATTAAGTCTGCAAACGAGCTAAACCACCTGGTGGTAAGTATTCATCTTCGCCTATGGACACCTGCAACACCAGACGAGTTGCTGACCCTTAAGAGCCATTTAAATTAGTATTGCCACCTTAGTCGGTCTGTTGTGATTGCTACGCATGAGTATTAGCGATCCACAATCTTCTAAAAGGTGAAGTGGTGTTTCATCAGCCTCCTTACAATGTTGGCAGGATCGCGAATCGCTTTTTAATCGAACTTGAGGTCTTTAAGGCACAAATTGTTCCTACTCAACTCGAGGATAATTTATGATTTTTTAGGCTTTAATTAGATACATATAGTCTTACATTCCTAGATTAATCTCTCATCATCATCATTATCATATCAGCCAAAAGATATCCACAGCTGAACCTCCCCAAAGACTTCTACTGACCTGTTGGCATATAACTGGGCCTGTACCCAGTTCTCACCAGTTCGTCTGTCCATCTCGTTTAGACCAATCTAATAAACCTTTATTTTATATGAGTATCTACATCAGCAACCATCTCATACGATCCAAGTTATTCTCTCTGATCTATGTTTTTCCAACCAATATTAAACCTTAATGCGCCAGACGCAAAAGAAGCTCCGTTCTTTATTGGTAAAGCCTTTGATAAATCTAGGGTTTTACGACAAACGATCAATAGGGCTAGGATATTGCGCTACGGATGATACTCTTGTTATCTAGAAGGATAGAGATATGACAATATGTTTGTTTTTTATTAGTTCATGCTTTTTAGATCTTAAGGGCGTCAGTTGTTTAAAACATAATTTTCTCCGCGATAAAGCTGCGTACAGGTACACAATTGTTTATGTAGGTGTATGTGTATGGTCCTCGTAGATAAAAGCTTCTCATCTATAGATTCCCTAAGTGTGGCGCTGTTAGCCCTAAGTGTGACGCTGTCCATTAAATTGCCTTAAAAAAGTTTATTATGTCAGTAAACCCTACATATAGACAACTGAAATCTCATTTGTCTATTCTGCTTGGCTAATGCGTATTTGGCTACTTCTTCAAAGCTATTTCTTCAGAGTAACTTCTTAGAACCTTAAACCTTTTTTTAAAGGTCCTTAGAACCGAGACCAAAGAACTGAGTTACATACAACTCTAACATGCTTTTTGCTATAATATCTGGACGTTATGCTGGAAATCGAAGGGCCTCTGAGCAGGTGTAAGTTGCGACGTTTAAGCAAATTATCGTTGTCCAGTAATTTTACTGGTTACGTCACCCTTTAAACCGGAATAAGATGTAAGCATTAACCGGTCAGCTTAAAATAATTGCAGTGTTACTTGAAATTGAAACTAACACACTATTTTATGAGAATAAAATTACCCTGCCAAATGGCCCACGATGGATGGATCATGATAACAATAGGAAGGACGCTTAAAATGGGGGCTGTGTCTTTGCGTATGAAGACTCTCTCTCCACCGTATAAACTGTCCAGTGAAATGGTCCAGCAGATTACCAGAAATGAAGTACTAAAATGATGTATGAGAAAGTGCGTGACTGAAATGAAGTGGCAGTAGCTTAATGGCTAGGGCGTCGGATTTGCGATCATGTAGTTACCGGTTCGAACCCCACCAGTTGCACTACCGACCTGAACCCACTCATAACACAAGCATTTAGCTTAGCACGAGGTGTTAACACGAATACTGGTAATGTGCGACCCACATTGCTAGTAAGCTTTTTTTTAAAAAAAAGGTCGTAAAATGGCGAAACCATACTTAAGAGTCAAGTAAATCATTTCAAAGTCGTTAAATCTTAACAGAGATAGAAAGAGAAGGAAAGACAAACAATTTATTCCTAGCGAAAATAATAAGACTGGCTTTACATGAAAAGGAGAACATTTGCACAGGAATATTTTAATAATGAAGAAAATAAAGTTATTTAATGTTTATTTAAAGTTTTTAAGGAATGAAAAGAAAACCAAGTGAAAATATTAAAAATGTCATGTCTAAACTATTGACGAAAAGGTTGTTTTTAGGAAGAATTTTATTCGTAACTCAAGCGTAATATCAAAACACAGCACTAATTTACTCTCTGAATTTCCAAATGGATAATAATATCCTCAACCTTTTTCTGGACGATTGCAGCAAAACACAAAATGTTCCAATTTTCTTTAACAAATAAAAAAGATTAAAACAGCAGAAACTTCTCAAATTAATATAAACTCGAATGTTCTTTCTACATTATCCAACGGTCTGGTAACTGGCCTTTTATAATTCTCATAAAAATGGCGGAATTAAACGCGGGTAATGAAAATTCTGTTATATAAAAGTGTTATTGTTATGGGTAAATGGCTACTAACTATAACGTTCGGAAGAAGTGACCTCTCTCTACCTTGGTCCGATCCAAGGTCGGGAGAGAGAGCGCGTTAAAGCCGTCCCCTTATTTTTATGGAGCATTTTAAGGAGGCGGCAGAAAGAGAGAGTTTGCAGAAGATTCACTGGACAAACTTGAGGACGGTGAATGACCTCCGATCTCCAGAAGCTGCAGTCTTTTTAATAAATTGTCATGAATCGTGTCGTGGTCGCGGTCACAGCTTTCGTGAGCTATTGAATTCTCTCTCACAGTAGGCGGATAAGAACGTGAGAAAGAACTGGGTCTTCCGTAGTGTAAGGAAAGTGTCTGTTCTTCTTGAAGATTTCATCACAATGGTTTTTTTAATAACATCATCATCTAACCTATGTGTTTACTGTATCACGCACGTAAGATTGTCAGGTGTCCGGCTTTTTACTGTCTTATCCAGCTAAATATGTACAAGACCTGCTTGTCCGGCTTTTATTAGACTTTTGTTCAACTGCAGCCCGCATAAATATGCCGAAAGAAAGCGACTCGCACCAATAAAAGTATCATTTGTTTTTAAACCAGTATGTCAGGGCAAAATGTCCGGCTAAATATGAATCTGTGTCCGGCTTTTATATTTTTCGGCCTGCCAACCCTACACGCCAGAGTTTCCTCTGATGAGAGGAAAGCTTTTTAAATTACATACAATGTAAAATAATACTTAAAAGATTAAAGGAGATGGTAGGATAAATTTAAGTGACGTAAGGACTTCAGGCTAAAATTAATTCTAAAGGGCTCGCACGTATGTAACATTGTTTTTGAAACAAACCTTGCTTAGGCTTACATCGGATTTGTGAATGAGCAATGTTTTTAGGACTTGGGTACTCAGCATTAGAATTCACAATACAATATCCCTTTACCCTTTTACGTTTTCCATGGCTTATAATAATCGTGGTTACCTATATCCATTCCTTTCAATATCGTAACGAACAAAGGTAATGACCATTTCCAAAGTTCCCGGCTAAATGTTAGAAATACAGAAAGGAGTTTTTAAGCTATCGCATAGCTTCTATCGCGGGCCTTGAGCGTGGGGACCGAATCCAGAAATTCCGTAACGAAAAAAACCTAACACGCTTGTCTCTTTAGTTCAGCAACCCGCCTTTAGGTGGCATTGGTTGTATTACATAAGTTGATAAAAAACGCTATGCAATAGCTTTACCGCGGCAGTCCCCGAGTGCCACACGTCTTTTTATTTACTTTGCTACTCAGATACGTCAATCAATGTAAATTAATCATTAGCTATTAATTACCTGTTTAATGCCTTAGTACTCGTACTATAGAGATCACTGCAAAGAGGCATCATTACATGCATCACAGCGTAGGCCGTTTAAAAAAAATTTAGAATAAAGAAATATAATTGTTTCGAAATGAAATGATATTTATTTCGGTAAATAGATCTCATAAAGATACTTTTACATGTCCTTTTTTTAAGTACTAGATGGTGTCGGCATTTTCTAGCTGACGACCTCTGAGAAGAGACACCGAAACAAACTTAGAGAATCGTGGTCTCTTGAAGTCCAGACATAATAGTATCAGAATGCATGCCGCTATATTCTGGTCAAAATACTTGTACATCTTATATTTTTTGTAACCACCAGATCTCATAGTATTTTTGCAAATAAATATTCTGATTCTGATTCTGAATATATGAATTATCACTCATATATTCAGAATCAGAATCAGAATATTTCAGACACTTCCATTTCAGACACTGCCCTGCATTGTATCCAATGCAGGGCAGTGTCTGAAATGGCCTTTTGAAGAAAGTTCCATAGCGGCTTTGAGTAGACTAGTCCCATCCGACGGCACGCATGCATCAGACATTGTGTAGCTCAACCATATTATATGGAGCTCAACAATCCGTAAAATTTCTTTCGAAAAGGGTAATGATTAAAAATTGTATCAGTCTGCTCTCTATTATGACTATGAATAAAAGTTAATTGTAATTAAGTAATTGTGCATTTTGCGTTTTAAACTAAAATCATAAACCCTCTCAATATCCCGGTACCTACGCAGACAATAAACTCAAATAGCTACCGAAAAATTGGCCAAAACCTAACGATTTATCAATGCATACTGACGTCCCTGAGTGAGGCCGTAATTGAGATAAGACGTAAACCCAATTATTACAATGAATAAGTGCGAGCCAGACATTATAGTGACTTTACGATGTGATCTACCTAAGTTATCTGTCCGGGGACATCGGTCATTTTCCGGGATCGGACCGGATCCCGGGTTCCCGGCGTGTTCCTGCTCCGAATACAAATGAAACTATTATCTGCTCAGCCCTAAAGACGGGCCATGAGATCGGCGGATTGGAAAAATGAAAAATATCAATCAAAATACTGTAAGTCCAGAATATATCATCACGCTTGTCTTCTATACTAATGCACAGTTCGCCGGTATAGAGGTTAGCCTAATGCCATTAACCAGGCACAAAAAACTCCGAGCTGCTTCTGAGAATTTTATAGAAAACCCAATAACACTGCTCGATCTGGGAATCGAATTCAGGACCATGTAGCAGTGACATTTACTATTATGTATAGACATACAAAAAATAAAAATAATGTTTTATGAATGAGTTTTCATGTGTCATAATGACATTTGTGAGTGTAATTTCCAATTAAAAAAATATTTTTCCTAATTTCCTTGTCTATGTTTATTTTTTATTACTAACTAAACTTATGCACATTTTTATCGAAAAGTAACTGCTGACTACAGTATTAAGCCTGTATTTTTATCTACACAAAATGTAGATTTGCTATGCTCCGGCGCATCAGATGAATGAAGGTGACCGGGATTCAGTAATTAATGGTCTTCAGCGCGTTAAGCAGGTTGGAACCAAGACATTATTTTTTCAATAAAAAAAAGAACGAACCAAATAAGTGTCGGTATATGCGGTGAGATACGTCGGCTGTTAAACTTTCGATCTTATATTCTTAATGATAAGGTTGAATGTGCTTATCAAACAAGAATTGTCGGCTGCACCTGTAATTTTCTCCGGTTATTAATGGCGTCACTAGAATCGCTAACTTCGGGGCCAAATAAGTAGGTCCCTAAGTACGGCCAACGCGTTGAAAGTGAGCGTAATTTCGTTTTTGCCGGTCTCTTTAACGTACGTCATTTTACTGAATTTTTGGTGTGGATTACTCGTAAAATATGTTATGATAATATTCATATTCATAATATGATTGCGTTCTTTACCAGATATAGGGAGAATGGTGCTTTAGAAAAATACGTAAGTAGGAATATATACCTACCTAGATTATATTCTACTGTTACTCGTGTTTTTACTATAATTCTACATTTACTATTTCTCTGTTTGTCGTCTGTTATGAGACATAAAGTAGCCTATTATAAGTATGTACTACGTCCTTCTTCTGTAATCTATCATTTTGCCAAAAAAATTCGAAATTAGTTCAGCAGTTTACGTGTGAAAAGCTAACAGCCAGTAAAGTAACTCGGTGGTAGGACCTTTTGGGGTTTGACTGGCTAGCGACCATCCTTACGTCGGAGTCTGTCGTAAAGCACCTTGGTGTGTGTTTCCACTTTTGCACGTAAGAACCAGTTCCCCTCGGTTGCTGCGTCTCTGGCAGTCTGTAGTCCGTAGGGGCTCTTAAGGGTGCGCAACACATCAGCAACTCTTCTGGTGTTGCAGGTGTACATGGGCGACGATGACTACTTACCCCCAGGTGGCTCATCAGCTCGTTTGCCGACTAAATCAATAATAAAAAAAAGTAACTTTCACAGTTATAAGTACATAATATTATTAGCCGTTGCCGACGGTTTTGCTGACATCCCAAAGAACTTTTTGATAGAAAAGGTAGGTAGCCCATGACCTTTTCAAAAGACCAATATTAACATAAGGCTTAACAACTGGTGTTTCAAGATGACAACGCTAGTGATAATACTGGTGTTCCTGTCATCTTTAGGCTGCCATTGAAGCTTACATTTTTTTTTAATATCATTTTGGACGGCCATAAAAAAGCGAAAATTACATAAGTTATTTTGAAATCAAATTACAAACAATACTGCGTGTCTAATTGTTTAAATATTTAAGTATACAATTCTTACACAAATACCTACCAACAAATACCTAGTAGAAACCTTCATGGTTAATAAAAAGCAGATTCACCAAAATAATGTTGTAAAATATTATCCTTTTACCAAAACAATATATAAGCATTGCAAATTGTACGACATGAATGGAGTTACAAAATATATATACATTTAATAATTCTGTAGAAAAGACGTGTCTGTAATTGCAAAATAATTGCTACTAAATTACTTAATGATTTTTAAAATTGCTGTCCGTCTTCATCTAGGTATGTCTGTATGTCCGTTTATAACTCAAGATCTACTTAACGGATTTCTATGAAATTTTGTGTACGGGTAGATTATGAGCCTGGTCAAAATATAGGGTACTTTTTATTGTTTTACGTTTTACGAAGCTACGAGTAGTAGGTACGTAATATTTGTAGGCATTGGTAAACACTCAAAATCATAAACATATACATATAGTTAGATAAAAAGGATGGAGCAATTAAAGTGGGAAATACTTACCTTATTCTTGATTTCGCCACCGACTTCCGAAACTGTTTCGCACATAACATTATTTTTTATTTTTTGAATGCGGATTTACTTTTTCTTAAAGTTATTTTATTTCAACATTTTGAGTAGGTAGCGAGTAGAATTTTACGTAAGTAGGTATACCTAGACGATATAAGACGTATAATTTACACGGTCGTTACGTGTTATTGTCATTTTGTTCTAAATTTTGTAATCAGATCTTGACCAAATTATGGGACTACCTCTGAAGTATGACCTACAGATCAAAAGAGAATCATCAAAATCGGTTCATAATTGACGGAGTAATGGCGTAACAAACATACAAAAAAATCAGTCGAATTGAGAACCTCCTCCTTTTTGAAGTCGGTTAAAAAGTGTACCCCCTGCGCCAAGCTTTTAAAAGGCCGGCAACACACTTGTGACTCCTCTGGTATTGCGGGTGTCCATGGGCGGCGGTAATCGATTAACATCAGGCGATCCGTATGCTCGTTTGCCCCCTATTCCATAAAAAAAAGCTCCGAATTCATCATTAAAAAATCTATCACCCAGTCGCGACCGTGGCGTGCTGGGCACATTTTGGTTTGTCGTCTAGGTGTCGTCAAAATATTAATTGTGGCTTACTTTGCCTAGTTATTTTACTGATTACCTTTCATACCAGAACACAATATACGAATGTTAGCAAACATTGCTTAGCGGCAGAGTATCTTAAAATGTGAAAGAATTTTCGTAATCTTATTGTACAAAATTCTACGTTTTTACAGCCCATAACTCATCAATTCAAGTGGCTATTTACACTGATGGCGTATTTTTACGTCGCCTCTTGAGCTCGTTCTCCAAATTGTTAATTTGCTCGATAAGATCTCTCAATAACATTGTTTTGTCTATTAAATTTGATGGGTATTATTTATTACATTTTAAAGGCGGTACGCTGTATATGCTCCTGAATTTCCTCCTGAGCTTATACTAGAAATATGTACGATGTGTGTGTGAATCATATTATTCAAAAGAGGTCATTTTAGCACCTGTATACCGCCTTAAAGTTGCTGGCGGAAGCTGGATGCGACAAGCCGAGGACAGGGTGAAATGGTGCACATTGGGGGAGGCCTACGTCCAGCAGTGGACTACTATAGGCTGATGATGACGACGATACTGCCTTATTAGTCTAGTGGTCTTAAGCGCAACTGCTACGCAACAGATCTTGGGTACGATTCCCTGATCTAGTAGTGTTATTGGGTATTTCTAACAAATTCTCAGTAGCGGCTCGGAGTTTGAGATCGATGTGCGAGCGATGTGCCCGGTTCGCTCCCTATTACATTGAACCTACACATACCGTGGAACTGTGGGTATACAATAATACATATCTGTCCAACCCTTCGGGGAATACGCACGTAATAGTATGTACGCCTGTTTCAGAGTCTGTTAAAAATCTTAACTCGCTTCAAGTAGCTCTCTTTACTCTGACATTAATGATGACATCATTCAGGAAGTTTATGACAGATGCAAGTATAAGATACTGGTTTATCCACAAATATACCGGGACCTTCGCCATAGTGACATTATCTAGAGCTTAGTCAACAAGATTGTTATGGTAATCGCTCGTCGTTGGAGTAATCCTTACAGTATTAGTGGCATTACAAGTTCTGGAGTACCTAATGTTTTGTGCTGAGTTATACACAAATGTATATATAAATAACTTATATAACTAGATAGTGACAAACTCTGTTTTACCTTGTAAAATACCTTAATACCTGAACGAATTCTTATTGTAATGTTATATCCTTTCAAAATGTTATTAGTTTTTTTATAACTCACTAATTGTACGTTTATTATTAATAAAATAGTTGTTGTAATAATAGTTATCTTTATGTCTTTGTGATATATCTTTCGTTGGAGATCCTAAATAAATAACTTATAAGGTTCTATTTACAACCACACGGGACACATCAATATCGAAGTGAAACTATAAAATATATCGATTGTATGGACATCTTAGTATCGTTGCAGCGGATGCGGGCACATCGTATGGATAATAGCCTCATTCATATTTGATTGGTAGATCATTGTCTGCTTGTATGTGGGTAGTTTGAAATTGCTTTAAGTTGCATGTAGGTATGTTGTTTAATGATAATACAATGGCAGGGAACACCGGTTGTGCTACCTGTGATATACATAATTATAAAACGACGACGACGTGTTTGGCGTAGCGGCTGAGCGATCGACTTCTCCACCATGTGTTGTGAGTTCGATCCCCACATGGAGCTAATATTTGTATGAACAGGTAGTTGTTCCGGGTCTGGGCGTTTGTGTATGTGAGAATTTGTGTTTGTAAACGCACCCACGATACAAAAGAAAATACTAGTATGGGGCCTATTTACGATTTTGCTATCATTTCAAAGATTAATTTATTTAGAGTTTAGTTTAAAGACCGGTTTATTATTTAAAAAACTGTAATAATAATAAAATTATTTATTTCGGACACAAGGATCCATAGAGTTAGTACAATTTGATATAAACTATATTGGAAACGCTTGGAGAAATATAGTTTAGGTTAAAAAGTATTTAATTAAGTACTAATTCTTCACTTTTTGCTATGAGTTGCGCATTTCTATCATTACCCCTATTACCAATGTATCTACCATTACCTATAAGATTTATTGCCTACCTATATCTAGTTCTACATTAAGTTATTTTTTTATGGTACCTATCTAATGGGAAGTCAGTAAATACCCTGATTTCTTAATATTTTGTAACCTTTCTATAAACAATTTCTATTATGGCGGGTGATATGACAGGATAACTGATTTTATACGTCTGCACAAATAAGGTTGTGGGCAAACTGACCGACTTATCTGCATATGTTTCATATATTCAAATTGTAATTGTCTCATTGCAAGAGAAAGAGAAACCCCTGACCCTTGCACACAGAAAAAGAATGGTCATTCAACATTTTATTTGCGTGTTGGTAAAAGTACCGACCTACACAAATATCGTAATACCTAAGATACAATGGTAAGTAGGTATGTTGAAATAAAACTACTTTTTACGGATTTTATCGCGTTGTATTGATCTTATTTGATTCCCGACGTTTCGTAAGTGTCAGAAACCAGTATGTAAGTAGGTATGTCAAGTTTTGAATTTAGAATTCAATGTTCTACCTGGTAGGCCAAGAGGGTTATAAAATGGTTACTTTTGATGAAATATTATGTGATCCGCATACACACAGGTACGCATAATGCTATTTAAACTGTCCAGTATGAGCAACATATTGTAGGAAAAGATTTATGTGTATAGCATGATGCGTAGCTATGTATATTATATCATTGGGATCAAGTCTGGGCTAGCACTGTGGAGGGTTGAGGAGTGTTGCCCCTTCAGCCAAAAGGAGGATCCTCCGAACAGGCGGGTGTTGGCGGGTCACGGCCCAACGGTTAATTTTGAGTGGTTGTATATATTCAAGTTGCGTTGCAAACTTCATTTGCGCGATTCAGCATTTGTTCCTCTAGTTTTTATTTAGCGCGGTAGATGTCGCTACAATATGATAAATCATAATAAATAATAAGTCAGGCCATTTTAACCTCTGATCGTCGAGCTTTCGGATTACCAAAACACACTCGTATTTATTTATAGAATACTTACAATAATGTATTTTATGAACTAAGAAATACCTACCTACTACAATTCCTGTATAATTCATTTAAAAATACAGGGGCCGTATTATAACGTGTTAACGCCATCATTTTTAGGTTGTGAGAAAGAGATGCCGCTCTACATATTAAATAGCCTCATCTCTTTCTTACAACCTAAAAATGATGGCGTTAACACGTTATAATACAGCCCCTAAACTATAAAGTTAGTACAAGTCATAAATACTGTCCACTAATCCGTAACCCGACAAACTGTCGGACTGCGACTTAAAGTCGCCAGCTCCAACAGCACCCTTATCAAGTTACACTGGACTTTCTCAATGACGGATGTGTCCCTCTGAGATCCGGGCCATGACGGATATCTGTTTCCGTTAACGGAAAATATTTTTTCCTTAGATTGCTTTTTCCGGAAAATTATTTTTGCTCACAACGGAAATCTCGAATCACAAGTTACTTACGCAGTTTCAGCTGACACGTGGCCGTTAAATCATTCATTGTCGGTATGGACGATTTCATGTGACACGAAGAAATCTTTTGGCAGGATGTTTTTCGATTAATGTAGGAGTTAAGTCAGGTAGTGTTTTGATGATTTGAACACAATTTTATGGTGATCTGGGTATGGATGACTGCCTGTTTAGTAGTTATCGGCGTAGGTAGTGCCTTTTCGAGGGATTCGTCGATCGTGGTATAACGTGGACATACCTTCTCATGCCAAACTCCCGTGATTTTAAATATTCTATTAAATATTACCGATATTTATTTTACAAATCCGCATCCTAAATGTGTCACTACTTTCTTTAAATCTACAAAGATACTAGTTTATATTAATAGAATAGCCGACTCAGTAGTATCGGAAACAGTGTTTTTAAACTATCACGATTTTTACATATTATCTTACCTAAATTAACCAAAATTTAAAATTTAAATAATCCCGCAGCATCAAGACTTGGTTATCATGTTTTTGTAATATTATTGAAGTAACAGGATACCATTAGTCTAGTGGTCCCAAGCGCGACTGCTACGCTGGGTTCAATCCCGAGGTCAGGCAAAGTGTGTGTTTGGTAAGACGTGTTGTTGGGTTTTTCTATGAAATTCTCAGTAGCTCGGAGTCTGGGTTTGTGCCCGGTTTATAGCAATAGGCTCGCCCCCTATTACATGAGACCTAAACATACCGGCGAACCTTACTGCATCTGTACTACCGTATTACCAAATATTATGCTCCTAAGCACGTCAATACAATATAAACCCAAGGCAGACTGAACTAGAGACTAAATTTCTCTCCTTCTCCTATAAACAACACGCTAGATTCACAATAACGGGAAATTTAATGAAATTCCTGATAGCAAGGTCATTATATTATCATATGCCATGTATAATTAGTTTGAAACACGAAACTGAGCGCAATACAGCGATTTAATGTTGCACTAGTTCCAATGGGACTCCATTCGCAACCGCATTACGTGTGAAATTTAATATAAGTAAGTAGACGTTATTTATGTTATGTACGAGTAATTGTACCTGTGCAAAAATATCCACAGATGTTTTACTGTAAATGGGAGATATTTAAGATATCTTCAAGTCGCCAAAGACGGGCAAAGTTGGCGCAAAATTGTCAAAAACAAAACACGAACATGACTTGAGACGGAGCACGGAGTACGGACTACTGCATTAAATTGGATGCGGTTTTCCGATTTTCACAATTACTGATGGTCTAACTTAAATTCTGGTGCATGTTTCATTTTGGTAAATTCTTTTTTATGTAACGTAAAAGATGCTCATGATGCTAGGAGGGACTACGTGTGCTGTAGTTTCTGCTTTTTTGGGGGTGAGGAAAATCCTCATTGATCCTCTGCTGCCAGGACCTGTTGCAGGGCACGATCTGCCATAGGAATAAAGCCGCCCTTGTCTACCTTGACCTTTTTTTTGTACGGAAAATCCTCTTGGATCGTCTGCCACCCAGGGAGGTGGCAGGGTATGTCGGACTCATACCGACTAAAATCCGTACATGCCTTGCGTTGCCCTATAGTCATGGCCATGGGATTCAGTGTTCGCTGGACCTCTTCAAAAGTCGAGGCTCCGCCTTGTATCCCACTTAGAGCATGCGTGCCGAACACGGGCGCCACCTACTGGTGCCATTGTCTGGTGGGGCGACGGACTCCCCAAGTCAATCGCCCACAGGTCACTGTCTACCTTGACCTGCCCTGACCTTCCCATGCCCTATGGTCAGGGCCTCACTCGGATCACAATCACCGCCATCCGGACTCGGGCCTCTGTGCCAGCCTCATCCACGAACTACGATGAAACAATTCCATAGGCAGCAGTAAGTTTAATCCGTACCTGTAACAAAATTATTTTGAGTAAAGTAAATTGTGAATGAAGCTATCAGAGTTCGGTAAGCGCCAGTGCTACGTTATAGGTCCTGGGTTCGATACCCAGGTCGAGCAAAGTTATCGGGAATTTCAATGAAATTCTCAGTAGCAGCTCGGAGTTTGGATTTGTGCCCGGTTAATGGCAATAGACTAGTCTCCTATTACAGGGGATCGAAACATATCGTCAAACTCTGGGTACACATTACCTCTGTCGAACCCTTGTAGCAAAAGAGTTTGATATTATGTTATTTATACTCAATTTACGAAGTCACTAAGTTATCGGCACAACACAAGCACCCAATTTCACGGTTGAACGGATTTTTTTTCAATAAACTCCATCTTGTGAGTCTTGGGAGCGAGCGATAGGGACCTCTCACTGTGCTATTTGGTCTTTCTTAGTGACTAATAATTTCAAGGAGAGACTCTTGTCTGAGGAGTTCTGGCGAAGTAATAACTATGCTAATCAATCGAGCATAACGTGATCAGTCAGGATGGGTGACCATTCTTAGTACATCGACACCCCTCCATGCCTTGAAAAGCACGTGAAGACTTGTAATGCTTTGAATTGGTATTATAATTATAGGTACATAATAATTTTATTTTGAATAGCTATATGGACATTACTTCTTAAGTAAAACACTTAAGATATTATATTATATATAATTCCCGATGTTTTAAAGGTTTCTAAAAGTCAAGAATTAAATAATATATCAATATAAAGCGATAAAATCCGTATTATTTAGTTTTATTTCAGACTAGCGACCCGCCTGCGGTTTCACCCACGTTGCTCTGGTCCTATTGTTCGTAGCGTGATGTTATATAGCCTATTCCCTTCCTCGATAAATGGACTATCCAACACAAAAAGAATTATTCAATTACAACTAGTACTTCCTGAGATTAGCGCCTTAAAAAAACTAACACTTCAGCTTTATAATATTAGTATAATATAGATTCAGCATTTAGCCCAGTGTACTGAATAATGTTTCTTCATATACACAGACATATATTTTACGTCGTAGTAGGGCCCGATTCGTCACCTCCACAGGTCGTAAGTTGTAACGCTTAATTGAAGGGGAGCGGTGAAATATAGACATGAACTTATTGGATACAGTAACTATAAACTTAAACCAAAACTTGTCGTTTTCATGCTTTGTTAACTTTGAATTGACATTTACGTAGCTCTGACTTTTCGAAATCATATTTCAAAATTAACAAGTAATTATCATGCACATAAACGGTGAAGGGAAACATCGTGAGGAGACTTGCATGCCTGAGAGATTTTCTCGACGGAGTGTGAAGTCTGCCAACCTGCACTAGGCCAGCGTGGTGGACTATAGCCTAACTCCTCTCATTCTGAGGAGAGACCTGTGCCCAGTAGTGGGATCTATAGCTATGGGTTGATGAAGATGATGAACAAACTGAGTGCATTTAAGGAATATATAAATCAAAACTGCGCGTCTCTATGGATTTAAACCCACAGCCCAGTTAAGTCCACAGAATTATTTCTAAGTCGGGACCACCACTATCATAGCTTAATAAACCATACAAAATTTAATATTACAGGCAACCCTGATTCATAGCTTATTTTAATTAAAAACATACAGTACTCACAAAATAGTATCTGTATATTACTAGTAATCTGTATATTAATAGTAGCTTTATGTAATAGATACATGTAAATATGGACAGGAATGATTTTATTTCCCAAGGCATTGGGAAAAATGGTAACTATGTAGATAGAGATAGACTTAGTTAGAGTCTACCTAAAAATATATAAATTATTATTAGCTCGCCTTTATAAAGTAAACAATGTGTCGGTGTACATTAGAACGCCTCTGCCTAACCCTTCGGGAAATACAGATGTGATGTTACATAATATAAAGCTCGATTGCCTCTCAAAGAAAAGCTCTTTCAAGTAATAAATAGAAAAATAAATGCCATTTCAATACTCATGCATTTCTATGAATTCATTGCATATTTTCGAGACGTAGAATAGAAGAAACAAGCTTTTATTTAATGTTTTCCGAATTGAAACGGAAGCAGGTACCTACTTACTTGAAGTGACTAGAAATGGGACTTTGAAACTAGGGCTTCCATCCCGGGACTCTCGGTCTCCATTTTTGGTATTTCCGAGACTCGAGACTGCTATTTTCAGTCCCGGGTATAACGAGACTTTTGAGACTTAAGGTGAAGATTCGCTTGGCCTGCTAAATTCAATTTTTAGGTTTATCATTCAATATAGGCTTATGAAGCACGACACGGATTTTGGTGAGGATATTATATGATGGCCGATGAAGAGTGTGTTGAGATCAGAACTGAGGTTGGATATTTGGAATGATTCAGCAAGAGAGAAAGTAATTGTAGATGGTGGACCATTAACGAAAGATTTCCCAAGGATGGTTGACGTCAAGTAGGCAGACGGTCATAAAAAAAACTTTGCCGAAACACAGCAGTAGGTACAGTCAACAGCAGATCAAGTTAACACGAACTGTCTTTCCACAATGGATAATAAACTCAATTATTTGGAGAAATTGATCAATTGAAGAAATTTGATAGTTTTGGATACCATATTATGCTGTTCACGTAGGTACCTATGACTAAATGGTTAAACGGCTATTTTAATTGTATCAGAATGGTCGTTCACTGAAACGAATTGACACCATCATCTAGTTCATCTACAGCCTGAATCTACCCACTGCTGAGTATAGGCCTCTCTTTGCTTATGCCACATTTTCCGGTCCTGTGCTAATCTTGTCCACGAATTGACATAAGCACTGACAAATTTGGTAGACAAAACTGTCAAAAATCAAGAACCCGAATGAATTATGAAGATTTTCCGACAGCAGACTAAGGGTCCGGATCATTGAGGTCAATAGTTTCTTTATAGGTACTACGTGAGAGTCAGTGTCTGTCCCAGTTTTTTGTATTAGCAAAACCTGTGTCAAATTGCATAATGTTTAAATGAATTTGTCGGTAATTATACACGGCTACGCAATATAAAATTCTGTATGCTTATTTTACGGAAGATGAGCATGAAGGTAATCTCAGAAAATGAAACTCATGCGCAGATAAACGGAGCGAAAAAGATGAATAATTTTTTTTTTTTTAAAACGGACCATATTATTTATTTTTACGTGAGAGTGCCATGCTTCGGCACGAATGGGCCGGCTCGACCGGAGTGATACCACGGTCTCACAGAAAACCGGCGGTAAACAACGCTTACGTTGTGTTTCGCCGAGTGAGTGAGGTTACCGAAGGCCCAATCCCATGTGTCCATGGGCGGCGGTAATCGCTTACCTTCAGGCGATCCGTTGGCTCGTTTGCCCTCCTATCACATAAAAATTTTTTTTTTTTAAACTTTGCCCCACTCTAGAATTTTTCTCCTGTATCGTGGGTACGTTTACAAACACAAATTCTCACATACACAAACGCCCAGACCCGGAACAACTACCTTTAGATCATATATATATTTGTTCCGTGTGGGGATCGAACCCATAACACGTTGCGCAGATGCCGATCGCTCAGCCGCTACGCCAAACGTGTCGTCCAAATTTGTAGGGTTTGGGAGTTATTGTATGTAAAAAAAAGTAAGCAATCACAACACAGGAGACAATCCTGGTGTAGGCAACATTAGAATAAACAGTATCTACGTATATGGATTTATGCCCAAGATCGCTGAGTGAATGTTGAAACTAGCGCTGTGGGAAACAAAGACGCTCTCATTTTCTTGTCATTCAAGATCGCTACAGTAGGTACAGTCAGAGCCAAAAGTCGCTGAACACGATGCAATCTTCAAAACGTTTTTACATCATTACTGACCTGAGATGTTAGTACCAGTTTTCTGCATATAAGAAAACTGGTATTAACTTCTCAGGTCAGAATTTTTTGGTTAGTAATGATGTAAAAACGTTTTGAAGATTGCATCGTGTTCAGCGACTTTTGGCGCTGACTGTACCTAATGTAAGTACTTTATTTATGTCTTAGGGCGGCCTAAGACATGGATGTTTTTCCGAATTCAGAAGAGGAATTCATAATCTAAATTTGCACAGTGTCTTACACATATTATATTCCAAAAATTCAGATTGATCAGTATCTAAGTCTTGTGTTTTATTGTTTAATTCATCCTCTTAATCGTGTGTAGGTATGTGCTTGTTCGATGTACATGTATGAAGAAACGAGCGTTATAAAATTATAATATTTTTACACATAATTCGATCTCTCTGACAAGAGTACTATTTGTTAAAGGTACTTATTAGACAATTTTCGTTTCAAATATTTTAATCCCACTGACCTCTATAATACTCTATAGTAATAGCATAGAGAAATTTGGATCAGTGTCTAATCCGGAATTCATATTGTTCGTCAGTTTAATTCTGACGGATCGATTAGAAAAAATCAGAATCCCTGTCGAGTATTAAATTGTATCTATGTAATTCGGGTCATTCCGGATTAATAAAATGAATTTAGAGGAAAATTTCGGCTGGATGAGGCCACTCTATGATCTGTAACATAACATACCATCACGCCTGTATTCCCCGAAGGGTTACACAGAGGCGTATTAATGCACACCCACAGTTTCCGGTATGTTTAGGTCTCATGTAATAAGGAGCGAGCCTATTGCCATCAACCGGGCACAAATTCAGACTCCGAGCTGCTGCTGAGAATTTCATAGAAAAACCCAATAATACTTTGCTCGACCTGGGGATCGAACCCAGGACCTCTAGCGTAGCGGTCGTAGTTGGACTACTAGACTAATGAGGCAGTCTGGAAGCCTAAATTGACGTAAAAATATCATCGCATCACCGACTTCTCTGCTGCTACAGATGTTTCTGGTACAAATATTTTATAGTTAGTAATCTAGCTAGACTTTTTTGTCGTCTGTGTGTGGGTGCCTTATCTGCAACAACGGAACTTCGTACGTTGAACCCGAAGCAATTTAGAGAAAGTGTTCGCCATTGTATTGCGGTTTGTTGCGTAAGCGCACGCACCGCTCGTTCGACACGACAATAAGATGAATCAATTGGGTGTCGATTCGTTCCATAGTGTAAAATTTTGCAATAAAAGATTTAAAACTATAGCTTCATTCCAAAAATAACTAGTTTTTATTTGAATATATCATGCTAGTATTCGAAAACGAGCCACTTGGTGGTCATCGCCGCCCATGAACATCAAATATGCAACACCAAAGGCCCCCCGTATGGTCTGCAGACTGCTGCAACCAAGATGAACTCTCAAACGCAAAATTCGAAACATACACCAAGGTGCTTTACGACGGATTCCGACGTAAGGTTGTTTGCCAGCCCATCAGACTCCAAAAAGCTCTACCACTGATTAACAACGTTGATCATTGAGAGGTGGCAATTTTTTCTGTATCTTCCTTTAACTAAGCTGTTTTTAAGTATAAGGATTAAAACGTACTACTGGTTAAATTGTGACGTGTTGAATAATTAAATGCATCTAGAATTCTTCATATAGGTATACTTAAGCGTCGAGACATCGATTAATTGCAATATCTAATTGATTGATCGAGACATTAAACCATCCATCAATTCTAAGTAATCCGAGGCAGGTTTTTTGCCGCGTTTCGTTTCGTTTAAGGTAAGAAGTTGCCAACTTTTGCTGTAAAATCCATCCGTTTTTTATTGCTGGAACGAAATAAAGCCCTAAAATTAGGCAGGTAAGCCACATTTACCAATGATAAACGAGTAAAATTGCGAATGGTACGTAATTTGTTCTATTTACGGTTTAATTAGTAGTGTTCGAGATATCTGGAGTTTATTTATTACTTTATTACATATTGTCGCCCCTAATAGTACTGCTAAAATTTCATCTGACATTACAATTATATCGTACATAATTATTGTCACCTAAACGTGTGGTGTTAGTGTCAAAATCCCCTTTACAGTTCCTTTGCATATAAAAGGGGATTTTGGCAATTCTGTTCACACTGAACTGAGCACGAAAGGATATAACTCTGCATCATAATCTCCTAATATTATAGACGTTAATGTTTATTACTCAATGACTGAAAAACGGCAGAATGGATTTGGATGAATTTTGATACATAGAGAGTTTATATTATGGACATTGGACTGATGTCCACGCAGACAAAGTCGCGGGCAAAAACTACCTAGTAAATAAGCTCTTTAAAAACTTTGCTTTTAATTGGCTGTGGTCCGCATATCATGAATAACCATATCAAGGGATCATTTAACTATTTTCCTAGACGTTCTTGGACTGGAATATTCAAGGTTACCATTTGATAAATTGCTCCATGTATCGACATCAAAAGAAAATAAACTTGCGACTTCTCGAATGTCGCGTTATCAAGCTGTCAGTGCAACTTTCCCGCGCGATTCCAACATGGCCGCCGAATGACGCAGCTCCAAGTTCATTGCGGTGGAATTAAAAAGTTGGCAACTTTTAATGTTGATCTGTTGTTGTAAAATATTGAACTCGTTTGACGAATATATTTTTGTACTAAAGGAAATATTGGATTGGAAAGATTTAATTTGGGTTAGGCAGAGTATTTAGTACGGACAGTTTGCCGATATGTTTTCGATCCTTTATAGGTAATACCTGGTAAACGAGTTTATCGCCTGTATCCTGACAATTTTATGTAAACACCCAATAACACTGTTCAGCCTAGTAATCGCACCCAGGACCTCAAGGTCAGGTTCAGTTTGCACAGTGTCTGTTAATAGAAATATATAAAAGAAGGCGATTATCCTCTTTATTTAGGATTTACTAGTCTTTTAATAGGTACTAAGGATCACACAATGCCACACATACACATAGCTCCAAAGAAATAAAACTACAGCGTAGCTAGCTGTACCACAGTGCCTTGGGGATGAAATAAAGAAAAACAAACATGTCTTCGAACTTTCATAACATATTGTTTTCAAAGACAATGAACAAATTGAAAGTGCTGGTACAGACTAGACTAGTACAGTCATTGTCTCAAGTGCTTCAGTTTATTTATTACACTAGCAAATTATAGTCTTATTTCCGAAGTTGTATGGACCTTTTTTTCGCTCCAAAGATAAACTTATTACTTTTTACGTAGGTCGGGGTCGGCTTACTGTCTTAGGTACTAGCAATAATAGGTAATACCTACAGATTTCCTAAAGATAAACTGATTCTCACGGCACTTTTATTCATTTAGACAATTGTCTCCGAGGAAGGGTCACGTTATAAGGATAGTCACCAACCTCTGGTATGAAATATTTAGTAACAAAATAATTATAACTAATTTCTATTGCAGGCATGCATTTGAAAAGCAATACTAAGATGCGGGCCTCTAAAGACAATTTACTAAATCAGTAGCTATGTATATTTCATTATAAATAACATACCGAACCAAAAAAAAAGTGTAATTTACAGTTCATTGCGCATTCAAATTGTAAAATATCCGATACAAATACCGCGGTAATGTACAAATTGCTATTAGCCAATGGCCTTTTCAAACAGTTGATTAGTGAATGAAAATACAGTGGTATAATTTTCCATTGAATGTGTAAATTTAATCAAAACAAATCTACATAAATGTGGCGAGTTCGTGAATATGTTAGTAATACTTAAATGTTAATAAATTATTGACCCTTTTCTATTGAATAGAAATTGGTTTCAGACTCAACCGAATGCCAGCAGCGAGTCATCTTGCTAAGTTGTTTTGTTATGATATCAAGTAGCATTAAAATGCATTTGACATTAGCATAAATTAGCATTAAAAAGCTATTGACAGATGTCAAAAAACAAGAAAATAACCTCTTTTGATGGCTTGATGTAGTAGAAACTAAACAACTGACGTTAATACGATAATACGGGGTCATTCCACGCCTATAAAGACATAAATATAACTATGAGAGTTCAAATAATCGTTCGAAATCGATAAAAGAATAAATGATAATAATTTTCAAAATCAGTTGCAAAAGCCAAATATTTGAACAAGAAATTATCACACTATTCCGTTTCTATTAGATTCATTATTTGCTGTCTATTTTAAATTGTCTTCTCAGCCGATTCGCTCTTGGCAGAGCGGTCGTGGCCGTCATGTAGTAGTGGTCAGTCAGTTGGGCGTAGATGTTATTCGCCTCACGATGTCCCGCCGTCTCTCTCTGTTGGCCGTCATCCTGGTACATACACTTATGAGGCCACCCACTGCGTTCATGATTTGGTCAGTCCATAGCATTGGTGACCGACCGCGAGGTCTTGTACCGCGAACCCTGCCCTGCACAACCAGTCGCTCGATAGATCCCTTATCTCTTCGCGACACGTGGCCAAAGAATGTCAAAATGCGCTTCTGTACGATTGCCGATAGACGCTCCTTGATGCTCAGTTCTTCAAGTATTGAGACGTTAGTTCTGAACTAACTTTTAAAATTGGCTGTTTTAAATAAGAACATTAATAAGACTAAGTACTTACCTACAGGCAAAAACATAAAGCAAAGAAAACAGCATGAAGGACCCCGCTGAATACAGAACGAGAATAAGAAAATATTTTTTCAAAAACAGCTCCACAAATCAGCGCCGGGAGTTCGTTAGTCTATTTTCATTCCCGCGAAAAAAAGATAGGGAAACACTTCTGCGCTCACCAGTACCCTGTCATCGGTATGCAGTTGGTACGTAATTACGGGAAAAAACCCGCTAGCGCTTTCAGTTTAAACGATTTCATTATTCCCACTGTGCGCGACAGTACCTACGGTGCATTACTGTGATTAAACGTGGGCCAATCTGTATGATGTTTTGAAGGGCGATGTGATTGCAATCGCTATTGATGAAAACGGAATTAATGCAACTTTATTCTGTATCGTTTTTCTATGCGAATGTACATCCATCCACAAAACGATATAGAAAAGTTTTGGCAGATAAATTGTATTGTATTTTAAAACCAGCAAATTTTATACGAGGGAATCGATTGGAATATTGTATTTTATATGGTAGTCAAAGTATACAGGTAAATAAAATCCTGGTGGCTTTGATATGATCGGATCTTTTGAATTCGCCACCGGCTTCCGAAACTGTTTCGCACATAACATTAATGTTATTGAACGCGGTTTTACTTTTTCTTAAAAGTTATTTTATTTCAACATTTTGATAGCGAATAGAATTTTACGTATACCTAGACGACGTTATCATTTTATCGGTCATTTAGTTCAAAATTTTGTGATCAGACCTTGACCAAATTTTTATAGGACCACCTCTGAAGTATAACCTACGGATCAAAAAAAATCATCAAAATCGACTCATAATTGACGGAATAATCGCGTAACATACATACAAAAAAAAACATAGTCTAATTGAGAACCTCCTCCTTTTTGTCGGTTAAGTCAGTTAAAAATTAAAAATGTAGGTATAATATTGTCGGTAAAATGGTTCTCTTTTTGAACTAGATGTAATTTATGTACGCGGGTTTACTTAGAACCTAAAAATACATGGCGGCCATTTTAATTAGAGAGGCAGTCTTGTCAGCATTAGATACGTTTCTCTATAGAGAATTAAACACTAATTCATAAAGAGAAGCTTTTAAGATATTACTTATAAGCAATTTAATAATCGGAAACTCTATTATGTATCTGATACCTTTTTAAATGAGGTAATTTACGTTACAGGGGAATTCATAACGCGTACGGTAATGGTTTCAAATTGGTACCAATTTAGGATTCAGACCCCACAGACAGAGCAAAATTAAACCTTTTGACATTCCAAAATTAATTAATTAAATTGATCTCTCAAGACTTTAAAATAAAATATTCACGGCGTAATTCGGGACAATTAAAATTTAAGGGAGAGATTAGTATTTAAGGAAATATTTTCTTAGTTCAAGAACAAAGCTTTTTTTTATTTAAAATAAGCTTATAAAGACACATATGAAACGTTCATGTTATTAGCTACGTGATTGATCGAAATGGATTCTATAGAAAAATTGGCAAGAACTCCACGACACTCTTTCAACATGAATGGTAGTTAAAAATACATATTTAAATAGGACCTCAGTCTAAATCATTCTTCTAATCTCTTCCCAAGATCCCATGATGGGATTTTACACGACGCGAATGCCATAAAAAAAAATCGGCCTAAACATTGGCTTGTTCTCCATTTGAAAAGTACTCATATTTAATATTTTTTTTAGAGGACGCGATCGTGCATGTAGGCCTCTTGATGGAAAGTGATCATTCTTGAAGCTTCCCATAACGTAAATAAAAGTCTTTTACGAAAATTATTTTTCTTCTAATTTTTAATGTTTTACAAAGAAGACTGCTGATAATCGCCTACACATGTGTTGGCCTTTATCTACCGTTACGTGATAATTATGTAATCTAGAATTAAGCAGTAAGATTAACTAGTTTATAATTCTATTCTCAAATTAATCAGTTCACTTAAAGTCACTAATTACTAAAACGTTTTCAGCCCAATCTGTATTAACTAAAACGAAGTTTTAATGAAATTATAGCAGAAAAGATTCACTTCTAGATTTCAATGATAAATTAATTCAATTACTGAGTGAATACACCTGGCATAGTTATATCGCTATAAATCTATCCAATCTACTTGAAACTCCTTTGTTTATTCAAGGTATAAGATTAAGTAACAGTCTTCACCCAAAAACGTACCTTAGTTAACGAAGAAAAGAGTTTGAAATGGGAAAGCTAGATAGGGAAGAAAGATTCTAGAATAAAAAATATGTTAAAATAAAGTAGGTAATGGGCACATTTCCATAGCGATTTGCGAATGATGGGGAAAAGTAGCAGCCACTTATCTTGTCGGGAAAGATCGAGTTGATTCGAGGAAAATCTTCACGAAAACATTTTGGTAGCTCATTCAATATTACCCCAAAGAATAATTCCTGTTATTCTGGGCAATGTTATGTGAAGATGGATTAGTAAGTGCTGTCTCATTTTTTTTTATTTTTTAAGAGGGAAAGAGACACTCTTATGCTTCTACTCCGTCATTTTATCGATTACGTAGGTTATACTGTGTTCTGAGGTAATAGACGATATTGCGAGCGTTCCAGCACATTATTACTTACATGTTTAACGTTAATAGCCCATTATAGAAATAAATGCAGTATGCAGTATGTAGCAAATGTTTGAAGTATTCTCTACTCTGATTTTAGTGTCTATGAGAAGACCAATTGGAACTGAATTATGCTGCGGTAAGAATTTTCCAAAATTCAGCTCCGTAAGCCTTGGTTATAGAGTTTAACACTATTACGAATTCTATATTCTAACTAACCTAACCCTTCAAGGACACAGGCGTGATGGTATAATGGTATATGGTTCTAAACTCTATTAACCAACCAACCAAACCAAAATCCAACATACTTAATTTGCGTTTTCATGTAGAAAGCATCTTAAGCTATTTAAGTATAGGAAATCCTCAGTTCAAACAGTGTTCTTGGGTTTTCCTATATAATTCTCAGTAGAAGCTCAGAGTTAGGATTTGTGCTTTGTTAATGGCAACAGGCTCGCATTACATAGGACTTAAACATACCGGCGAATTTTGGGTGTACATTAGTACACCTCTGCCTAACCCTTCGGGGGATACAGGCATGATGATAAAAATATAAACATACCATCACACATGTATTCCCCGAAGGGTTAGGCAGAGGCATACTTAATGTAATCGTTTAGGTCCCATGTTACAGGGGGCGAGCCTATAGCCATTCACCGGGTACAATTCCAGACTCCGAGCTGCTAATGAGAATTTCATAGAAAAACCCAATAACACTTTGCTCGACCTGGAGATCGAAACCAGGACATCTAGAGTCTATTGAACACGGTCGCTCTTAATAATTTATTATTTATACATTATTTATTTATTATACAACTATTATAGGTATTACATAACTGATTTACATCCGTAACTCCTCGCAAGGGTCCAGTTAAAAATCAGCGTCAAGCACTGGTGGCTTGACAAAATGCTGAACTGGTCCTATTTGGCACAGCCGCGAGACACAGACTGCCTATGAATACACTTATACTATTTACTTGTGTGAACTGCGTAAAGCTGTGCTACATAAATTTCTTTTCTTTCTTCTTTCTTTCTAGAGAAGCAGTCGCGCTTGAGACCACTAGACTAACGAGGCGTGATGATATGTTGTTGAAAAAAAACTTTGAAGTAGGTGAACTGTGAAGAATATATTAATATTCTTCACAGTTCACCTACTTCTTGTTAGGCAGAGTTGTACCTATTAAGGTACAACTCTGCCTAACAAGGAATACAAGCGTGATAGTATTTTTATACAATAATATACTACCACATATCCGACAGTGAATTATTATGTATTACGTAAAAATAATAAATATTATGTAAAAGCGAATAGTTACAGTGCGGTAGCTTAATGCTCAAAGTACCTACTTAAACTTTGCCTTTGCAAAGCCGGCAAGCTACCGCTAGCGGTCAAAAGGTTATAGATAACACTAGTTAGCTTCAGCTACAGTTTACTCTAATTTCATGCAGTTCAGTTACTTCAGGAAGTTTGTAATTAAAATCGGAATAGTTAATGTTTAGTTAAACTTAACTGCTGAATCCGGTTTCGCTGAAACTGTATTTGAACCAACTTTAAAATAAAGGAGGTTTATATTCACTTTCAGTTCTATATTCAGAGACGAAAACCTTATTCTTAGTTTTAACTAACTTCAGCCCCATCTGAATTGGATCAACGTGGATAATATCCTGTACGTTAGTGCAGATTATAATCCCACTGTGTGCAAAACTACGTTTGAAGTATGAAATTAGTTGCTTGTAAACTAATTAATTAATGTTTTTATTACTTTAATGATGAAAATTTAGTATACTTTCAAGATGGTTTCATAGATTAATATTTTCTACGTGGGAGAGCCAGGCTTCGGCACGAATGGGCCGGCTCGACCGGAGTGATACCACGGCCTCACAGAAATCCAGCGTTAAACAACGCTTACGCTGTGTTTCGCCGAGTAAGTGAGGTTACCGGAGGCCCAATCCCCTTTTAAAAGGTCGGCAACGCACCCGTGACTCCTCTGGTGTTGCGGGTGTCCATGGACGGCGGTTATCGCTTACCATCAGGCGATTCGTCTGCTCGTTTGCCCTCCTATCCCATAAAAAAAAATAGAAATGTGATAGAAATCTGAAGATAATAATAATACCAAATACATAAAGAACAATATACAAAAACACGGCTTTTAATTTGCTGAAATATTATGGCAAATTCTAGTACATGTCATGGTAGAAAGTAATAAAAAAATAACGAAAATAATCAAAGATGGGCAATCAAAACTGGTAAATAGCACTCAGTATTGGCCTGCGAGCACTTGACTAATAAGTTTTCCCTATCCAGTTTTTTGAATTTGCATCATCACCCTTTTACGGCAATATTCCTTGCAAATACTCGTAGCTACTGCTAACTGCAATTCACTATAAAACTTTATAGCAAACGTTTGAAATACCTACACAGTTTTTCCATTTTCCAATACTAAGGGTTACCATATCAGAAATTAAAAATCCCGGACAAATAAAAAAATATTTGAACACTAGTCATTATTAACTGGCTGGCTGGTCATATCAGTCGCATGTCGGACGAGCTAGATATTTATAAGAAGGATTGGCCGCAAAAAGCTCTAAACCAAGAACTTTGCCCTGCAGTGGGACGATAGGGGCTGAATAAAAAAATAATTATTGTACTTCTCACGGATCGTCTGCCACCAGAGGAGGAAGTGGGCTATATCGGACTCGTACGGACTAAAACGCACTTACCTTTTCTTAGACTGAACGACGGGATTTGAGATCACAATCGGCCCTGACTCACGGATTTTATTAACCAAACAGTAATTTAGACGATAGCTAAAATTTTAATGTATCCAGGACGCCACGGTCACGACAGATTTCTATAGGAAATTTGAAGCTTGGCGCTGAGGGCACGCTTTTTCTGTTTTAGCGTGAAGGTCAAAGGGTTAAATATCTTCTTATTTGACTGATCAAATATCTTTTTATTTTAATTTACTTGAGCACAAAAAAAAACTGAAAATTTTAGCCTTTCCGTTTTAAAAAAATTTCAATGAACAAACGGCTTAGATATTACAGGTGATTTTCTCAAATAAGCTGGATACGTCCGGACAAATCCAATACGTTATGGTAACCCTACCCGTACTGCTCTCACGAATGCGCTCGGCTAAAAACTGCGCGCAATGAAATTCATCATGTTTGCAAATGGCCGCCATGACGCTTTTCATGACATGCATGAACGGACGATCAAAGCCTTTTACTTTTCATCCAGTTCAAAGGGTATTTACTTTTGAAAGAAAATAAGACACATTATGCGTTTCAATTTTGTAAATATAACTGTAAAAAGTCTTTGAATCTTATTGAAGAAAAAATGTCAGTACATTTTTATGAAACACTAGATTTGGAAGTGGAACTGGCTCTTACGTACTTTTGCACGTAAGAGCCAGTTCCACTAGACCCAGGGTCGACGCATCAGCAACTCCTCTGGTGTTGGCTCGTCAGCTCGTTTGCCGATTAAATTTAATCCATAAAATAAGTGTAGGTACTTCTGCCTAACCTATCGGCGAATACGGGCGTGGTGGTTATGTATGTTATACATATTATTGTCTCCGTAAGTTGAATGAAATAATATGACCACAAACTGTCACCCATTACTTGAACATGTAACCGCTTTTTTCTGTAACAATTAACCAACAGTTACCGACAGTTACGGGCGGTTGCACGCACCTGCAGTTAAATGTCACTAGTCGGTTACGATTACTGTTACGAACTAGTTAAAATACCAACCGTTGTGTAATGTCGCAGATATTATGAGTTGAGTATTACAATTTTTTTAACATAACAAACCATCACGCCTGTATTCCCCGAAGAGTTAGAGCAGAGGCCTACTAATGTACATCCATATTTCGCCGGTATGTTTAGGTCCCATTTAATAGAAGGCAAGTTTAGAGTCTGTTGCTAAGAATTTTGATAGAAAATCCCAATAACACTTTGCTTGACCTGGGGATCGAACCCAGGTCCTCTAGCGTAACAGTCGCCAGTGACTAGGATAAGATGATCGATGTACAAAATAGTAAATTCTGTGGCACAGAATAGCATACCGACGCATACGCCAACGTGCTAGGGAATAAATTATCCATAACTTAAACCAAGGACATATACAAGTTTTATCGCCTGTTCGATCACCTTTGAATGTTAAGTACGTTGCGTAATATTGCCTATTAAACTTATTAGTAGAAGAAATGGCGTGTCATTTGGTTCTTAGAATAACCCCCTCGCAAAATGGGAAACTTATACATCACAAATATGAATACTTAACACTATTCTGGACTTACTATGAATTAGATTTCAATCGAACTCAGGACCTCGCTTAGTTACGTTTATTACCACTAGACTAATTAAGCAGTTCAGAAATATTTATATCTAAACGTTTTTGTGTATCTTTTTGTGTTTTTTTTTTAAATTTTCCATGCTAAGATTATAATGTTATTTTAGTGAAGGAAAAAGTTAAAATTTCAAGTTAGAATTTTTTCCTTCATTTTCATGATTTTTGAAAGACTAGCGAACACGCACTTTTACGGGAGACTTCACAAACATACAATTAACCTCTGTAGAATACATATTTTTTGTGTCGGGTGGGTATCGACGGGTGGGGGTCGACAAGGTAAGGTAACTGCTACATCAAAAGTACAGTCTATTTGAGTCGAGTTGTGTCTTTCTTCTTATCAGTAAGTATAATAATCCTTACTATCCTTACTAATATTATAAACGTGAAAGTTTGTGAGTATGGATGTGTGGATGTATGGATGTTTGTTACTCTTTCACGCTAGAACAACTGAACGGACCTGGATAAAATTTGGCACAGAGATAGATTATAGTCTGGAATAACATATAGGCTACGTTTTATCCAGGTCGGACCCAATTCTGAAGTCCACGCAGACAAAGTCGCGGGTAGAAGCTAGTCCTTACTAATATTATAAACGCGAAAGTTTGTATGTCTGGATGTATGGATGTTTGTTAATCTTTCACACCAGAATGGTTGAACGGAGCTGGATAAAATTTGGCACAGAGATAGATTATAGTCTGGAATAATACATAGGCGACTTTTCCAGTCGGAAGCAATTCTGAAGTCCACGCAGAAAAGTCGCGGGCAGAAGCAAGTTTCCCATATTTGTCAAAGTGTATGCTTCTAATCCACTGAATTGTTACATCTCAACCTACCCACCGGAAATGACATCAAACGGTTATTATGGCCCACGTACAAACACCTTAACCTAAAATATTGAGGTATAAATGCTCTCCGTGTGATCATTCTCAATTTGTTGCTCAGAATTGCTGTCATTACTAGATATGATGATGTCATGTGAATTCTAAAATAGTATTGTTACAATCATGCATCATGTACGTAGGCATGGCTTGATTACCCTTAGAAAAAGTGCAACAGGCCATTGCCCCTTTTACTCCATCCAGCCCTGTACTTGCCTCGTTGCTTTAAGAAAAGTAAGAAGTAGAAAAATAAACCATTACTTAATTCGGCCATTCATTTTATTTTTTTATTATTTACTAGCTTTTGCCAGCGACTTCGTCCGCGTGGAATAGTTACTTTGTTCCCTAGTTCTTCGCCCGCGGTTTCACCTGCGTTGCCCCGTTCCTAAGGGTTGTAGCGTGATGTTTTACCTATAGCTTGAAACCTTTCTCATGAATCACTCATTTTCCCAACATTTCCCTTCACTGCTCTGCTCCTATTGATCGTAGCATGATGAAAAGTATACTATAACCTGCCTAGGAGTATGAAGAACAATTGTACCAAGTTTCGTTGAAATCCGTCGAGTGGTTTTTGTTTCTATAACGAACATACAGACAGACAGACAGACAAAAAATTTACTGATTGCATTTTTGGCGTCAGTATCGATCATTAATCACCCGCTCATAGTTATTTTGGAAATATATTTCATGTACATAATTGACCTCTCTACAGATTTATTATAAGTATAGATAGATAGATTGGCCAAAACATTACGATTTTCTGCAAGGTACTTCCCCAGTCGAGCAGCTCCAATTGCGATTGGAATTATTCAATTCCACTCTGCCCTACCTCTCTTACATTAATTACGAAGTATGTACAAACAAGTTGACAAAGTTACGATTAATAACGAAATATGTTTAAACAAGCTTAATACTAGTGCTTATCGTATCCAAAACGTTTACTTAAATTACTTGTGCAGTTTCTACGGAACCATATCTCATCCGTACTGTCACCTATATCCTGTAAACTACATTTATGTACCTAAGCATCTTAGATGCAGCTACAAACGAGCACGCTTAACATGTAAAGTAAAACAGACACCTCACTACACACTGGTCTTATAAAGCTTATGTGTGTAGCTTGCCTTATCCTTGCCAATAAACATAAAAAATGATTTTAATTTTTTTGAAAAAAAGAAAAGAAATCTGTGTTCTTAGGTACCTATTAATTATTTCTGTGTATACATTTATAATGTTTATTTCTGTAAATAATAAAAGTATTAAAGATACTTTTATATGTCAATTTTTTAAATAGGTAGTGGACAATGACTGAAATGGCCTTTTGAAAGAAAGAAAGGAATAGCAGTAGCGGTTTTGAGTAGACCAGTCCCAGTCGAAGGCGCGCATGCATCATTGTATGACTCGTGCACATAAAGACTGGATTTGGAAATGGCGGCAGCTGTATTCACCTCTCGCTCGCGTGCTATAGTGTGCGAGCGAGAGGTGAATACAGGTGTCGCCATTTCCAAATCCATTCTTTATGTGCACGAGTTATACCTATAGCTCGACAATATTATAGGGAGCTCAACAACCCGTCACACGTACCAGATCGGTGAAACATTTGCACAGGTCACTATGCGAATGCCATCGGCTGGGACTGGTCTACTCAAAACCGTTTCTTTAAAACTTTCTTTAAAATGTGACCATAATAAAAAAATCTCGAAGATACCAGACAGTTAAAATTTATCAGTGTGTAGGTTTAATATCTAGCCTACATAGTAATCAGATTTAGGTATACATTTAAAATTATTATTTAGTTGTATTATTTTAAATTTGTGATGAAACAGTGGTGAGGACTTGTAAATCATATATGTATTTAACAGAAATTACAGCGGTTATTACTCGCATTTGATTTTAGACACATTCTCTTTTGTAAACGGTCTTTCGCTTCTCGACGCCAATAAAAACCCACAAAAGTCGATCTAGGAAACTACAACAAAAACTACGTAGGTTTTACGACGTGGCGTCCGAAACTTTTGTCTATCTCGCTAGCTAAACTGAGTTTGATGAGTTATCGAAAGCTTAACACTGTAATATCACTATGATACGATACGGATCGCTTTTGAAATAGACATTGGATGTTCAGAACTAACTAAGAATAAATCTTAGTTCCTCATTTATATAAAAATAACTAAGTTTTCTACTCGACTCTTGTCCATCCGATGGTAGTCTGTCCAAAAAATTGTATTTAACGGTAAGGTCGTCAATTGTACAATTCTGATGTAACATTTCTAATTTCACTCTGTCCAATAAAATACTCTATCTATTTAACTAACTTTAATATTTTTTTAGTTTGACGATGATTAACACATTTTTAACGTTCAACTTTAACCCAAGAAGACTGACAACCAGTTAATCCTGCGACGCTTCGTGTAAAATCCAGATATTCAGCATTATCACAACACGGGAACACTGAAAACCTACCCCAATATAGTTGAGAAAAGGCAGGATGATTAAGGAAGAATAATCCACCTATAACATCATAACATAATCAACACATTATACTGTCCCACTGCTGGGCACGAAACTCCTCTCAGAATGAGAGGGATTAGCCTATAGTCCATCACGTTAGCCTGATTCGGGTTGATCAAGAAAATCTCTCAGGCATGCAGGTTTCCTCACCGTGTTTTCCTTCACCGTTTAAGCGTGTGATAACTTACTATACGCACATAACATCGAAGGTGTTTTGACGTGCCTTGGATTCGGACTCAGGCCCTTTGACTTGGCAGTCCAATGATCATTATCAAGTATGATATTGCAACTCATGGACAGGAAAACATTCATAAAATTCAATTTTCAAAAACGGTTTCCATAAACAATAAAGGTTGCGAAACCTTGAACTTTTTGCTCAACGCTTATCCTATTTTTATTTTATTTTTAATTATGGACGTTGATAGTCTGTTGTTTTTGAAGTGTTACGTATTCAAGGGAACCACAGTCGCCTAACCGCAAACCACAGACACTGTGTACTAAAGAAGGTTGCTTATTACATATTGTAATTAAAGGAGACAGTTAATTATAATATTTTTTTTAATGATAGTCGGTATTTAAGTACTGCAAGGTTTTTAAGGTGCGTTTGCCGAGGTTACTCTATGGATTTTTACGTAAGTGCTTTGGAGTGTACGCAGTCGGTCTCGATAGCCATAGGAATCGTCAAATTCGTGCTCTTTTAAATTTTGTATTTCTGTGATATTAGTTACTAGTTAGCTAGCTATTTTACGTGGCTTCACTCCCAACCCATAGGTTTTTTTTTATGAAATAGTAGCCATACCCTTCTTTAAAATCAAATTCATCTCTATACCAATACTTATTTATTGAAATTGATTCAGCGCTTTAAGCGCGAAAACTGAAATTGTTATATACAAACAAACAGACAGTTGCTTTCGAAGTTTAGTAGGGATTGTAGGAGTATAAATATGGAAGTAGTTCTGTATGTTTAGAGTCAGGATATTTTGGTAATCAAGCTATCAAGTTTATTTTTAGATACATACATACATACACTCACGCCTTTCTCCCACAGGGGTAGGCAGAAACTATAGACTGCCACTTGCTACGATTCTTGCATACTTCTTTCCTTCTTCTTCTTTATTTCTTCTTATTTTTAGATCTTACTAGCAAAAACATGGGTTCCATCCATTTAATTTTCCGGGTTTAATCCATTTATTATCAATATCTTCCAGGCTATACATTTACTCAAGACAGAGATCCCTATTAAAAATGTCAGCATAGAGCAAAAAAATACAGTATTTACCTAGAACACTGTGGGGTAGTCATTTTTTATGTGATAGGAGGGCAAACGACCGGACGAATCGCCTGATGGTAAGCGATTACCGCCGCCCATGGTCACCCGCAACACCATAGGAGTCACAAGTGCGTTGCCGACCTTTTAAAAGGGAATTAGGCCTCCGGTAACCTCACTCACTCGGCGAAACACAACGTAAGCGTTGTTCAACGCCGGTTTTCTGTGAGGCCGTGGTATCACTCCGGTCGAGCCGGCCCATTCGTGCCGAAGCAGGGCTTTCCCAAGTAAAAACTCTACTTCCTACCTAGTTGTGTGTTAGATAAATCAATTGAGAAGGCCGGTGAACATGAAATAAACATTGCGCGCACTGCCTACGGTTTATGTGTGCCTGGTACATTAAGCAACCACAACAAAGCTCTGTAGGCACGCTTAGCTAGTATTCGCACGCGATTTTGCCCACATCCATCTCCTTCCAGGGGCCAAAATTTAAACATAGAACCACCAACCACTAACTACCATCACGACGGTTTTCCCTAAAGGGTTCCCAGAGGTGTACTACGGTAGTTACTCATACAGTTTGCCGGTATGGTTTTGTCCTAAATAAAAGGGTGCCACATTCAAAGCAGAATCTTTCAATAAAAGAGATTAATTTAAAAAATAAATTTTATCGCGTTATATTGATATTATTGAATTCCCAACGTTTCGAATCTTTTACACCATCCAATCGAATTCCATCGTCTGAGCCGTAACCATGGATGCTGTAAAGAATCCAAGACTCGATTTTCAATGATTAGTTTTCCGTTAGATTGTCAATGTACGTTTTAGAGACAATAATCGAAACAGCATTAAGCCACAATGTTTGCGAAGAGCTTGAAAGTCTAGCATGTTGTGGGTAGTTTACAAACGTGATATAAATCAATCCGACGCAGTGAATGCAGGCGCTATAGACGTTGCACGAACGTTGAACACACTGTCGGGAGCTGTGGGACCCTGTTACACCGAAGACAGACAAAGTCCGCTTCTATTTTTTTTTCTATTTGTTCTTTTGTTATGAAGGTGGGCTGTCTTGAAGTAACTGTACAAGTGGATTTATTTATATACTGAATAGAAGTGTTCATATATTATGCAGAAAATAAGGATTCGTGTCTGATTTAGTTATTGACTAGGGATCATTTAATTCAGTAAAACATGTAAGGGACATCATGTAAGAAAGATTTTTTATTGTCTGTAATTTGATACTTGAAGGATTTAAAATGTCAGATAACATTATGTTAAAACGCGTTATAAAGCTAATTAATAATAAACACAATTAATTGCACGCCACGTAATAATACCAAAATGAGTAAGTACTTCAACTTCATGTTATTTGCTTATTCATTAAATAAATAACAAAATACAGATTTATTCAGGGCGAAAATGTGTGTCGGCCGGAGTATAACTTATTATAACATTTGCGAAATAATTAGAGCGGCGTATCATAGTTTTTGTTATATTGTAAAGTACTTAACCAAAATCAAAACACACGATACAGCAGGCGTGGCGCCTACATCTAAACCATCAAGTGGGTTGAAGAATAATAAAGTATTCAGTTTTATTGTTTATAGCCCACACTTTGGTGTGATATTTGTACCCAGTACTGCCCACACAATGCCGACTGTCATACCGAAGCTTAGGTGTCCACAATTTAAAGTTTAATGGAATTTAAATTAGGTAGTTTTTATATTGCGTGCGTAGGAGGACGTGCAACGACACTGGGATATTGTAAGAAGATTATTTTTTATCGATTATACATTGATCGATGGGTTTATACTGAAGTTTGAATTTTCGAAACGCCTTTCAATTGATTAGAGAAGGTATCGATTGATATTTTATCATTATTTCATTATCCATGAATTAATTAGCGTTATTATCCAAAATGCAACAATAACGGATAAAATTTGATGGCCATATTATGGTACTGATTTCTGAGATTTCCGCAAATATTAGAAATATTAAAATAAAACCAGTTTACTGATTTTATCGCGTTATATTTACATTAAGTAATTCAAATAACAAGTACTATGGTATACTTACTTAAGGGCTAACATTTATTCTGATTTCTGACACTTAATTCAGAATGCAATATGAAATTGCATCACGATACATTGGTAAAATTAAATCCCGATGTTTCGGACCGATAAAGGAATGATTGATGCGATTCATATAACGCAATTAAATCCGTAAAAAAAAATCTTTCTTTTAAAAGAAATATGTTGATTTTATTTAAGAAATAAGTAAACGTATTTCTTTTATTTAATTCAACTAGGAGACACTATATTACTTTTTTTCTGCTTACAATAACAGCTTCATAATTATTCCTGTTACGCTTCGGTGTGATAGAAGACTCCCCTTACACGCATCGTGAATCCCTGCACCTTATAAAGAGTTCTCCTTTGTGCTAAAAATATTGTCCCCGTCGCGACGTACAGTTTGCTGCAATCACATTACAGACAGTTACATTGAGAGGAGTCTTGTTTAATTTAAAAAGAACTTTGGTTGATTTTGAGATAAATGCTTTTGCTTTTCATGCTGTTTAGCCCGATAAACAACGAATTACAAATTCAATATAGACACAATAAGAAATAGGTGGGCGCCAGTATTCCAATACTCAAAGTCATGTTACAATCGTTTTTAATCTAACCCAATGTATTTAGGGCTTATGCCTGTCTGAGTATGTATACTGATACGTCAAACAGACTGACAGACTGTCTGTTTTCCTCCACCGCGGATTGCATGGCCGATTATACGACATTTCCGACAGTTACACTACAAAAATAACCGTTTTTACAACGGAATACGGGCGTTTCAAAATGCAAATTGTATCTTGGGTTTTAGCCTCTACGAGTTCTACATAATATACCGACGATCCATATGGATTTTCCACACTATAAACATAGTAAGGTGCCTTATAATAAACTGTAGGAGTCGAATAAAAGAGGATTTAATGAAACCACGGGATAGGAATAAGATAAGCGTGGATAGTATGAAAATAAAATACTTATTACCTATCTACTGATTTACATCCGTAACTCCTCGCAAGGGTCCAGTTGAAAATCAGAGTCAAGCACTGGTGGCTTGACAAAATGCTGAACTGGTCCTACTTGTCCTATACTATGTACTTGTGTGAACTGCGTAAAGCTGTGCTAAATAAATTTCTTTTCTTTCTTTCTTTTTGCCTATTTTTTTTGCATTTTCCATGCTAAGATCATAAAGTTATTTTAGTGAAGGAAAAATTCAATCGCGGGTAGGATTCGAACCTGCGTCTTCTGGTTAGATACACCAGAATACGCAGAGACCAGTCGCCAACGTCACCTTATGACGTAAATTCAGAACGTGAAGGCAAATTTCGATCAAGCGGGTGGGACTCGCGGTGACTTAGCGGTCAGAGCGTCTGGTGTATCTAACCAGAAGACGCAGGTTCAAATCCTGCCCGCGATTGAATTTTTCCTTCACTAAAATAACTACTTATTAACTGTAGAATTTGTAAGAAAATAAAGCCGAACGGGTTTACAGAGGCGTACCGTGATGGAGTTGACCTTCTCATCTTTCGCTCTCACTAGGGTTCATAACCGTTGCGGATAATGTAGAATTCAATCGAGTAATCATTATCATTAAAAAATATTGTTATCTATAAAAATTAGAAAATAAAAAATAATTCTTTATTTGACATAAGTATGTTGCGTAGTTACATGAATTCCCTGGATCCTGAGCTAGTTATAACTGTATTACAGGATCCAGTGTTTTCCCCGTATGATTATTGCGATGCGATAGACTATTGCGGCAGATAACAATCATTTTTATCCCTTTATAACAATAACTTAAAACGATGGCTTTATAACGTTATTTATACCTATGTGTGAAATGCCAAATAACAATAATACAAAGAATTCCGATTATTTTTATGTGGGTATAAGAAGACAGTTAGAGTACCGCTACAAATAACCGAATAACTGGTTATTTATTTAAAATAACTGGCTACCCAACCTAGTGTCACAGTTAGAACCTAACTAAAATCTACCTACATGAATGGAATTTCGTACAAATCTAAGAGCTCTTTATCTAAGTTTGTAATAAAGTAAGGAGGTATAAAATAATAGAAATGGGTTAAAGAAAGTTGAAAGGCTTGCTGATAAATTTGTGTAAGAAAGAGAGAGAAAACCTTTCCGTCTTATTCTAGATCTAGTCTTACCGGGTTTGTTAGACATTCGTTGGTAGTCTTATGTCCTATACAATAGTGGATAAGCCAATAGGAATTATCCGAGAATTTAAGGGTCGGGCGGGGCGTAAATTGCCCACAAAAACGTAATACCGAAATAAATCGTAATCCAATCCGTAATTCTATCAAATTACGTTATTATTCAGATTTAGTTTGAATTAAGATTTATTTCGATATTACGTCTGTGAGAGAAATTCGGTCCGCCGGACTCTTAATAGAAAAACCTAATGACACGTTGCTCGTCCTGAAATTGGAACCTAGGACCGCGCAATAGACATGCTTGCGACCACTAGCCCAATGAAAGAGTTATGATGTAAAGGATAGACAATAACGTACAAACTTGAAAGAAAATCAAACATGGGATATACATTCTGTATACATTGTGGATAGCAAAAAATTTGGATAGTTGGTTGATTTATACCAACATTTTCAGGCAATATTGCCTAACTGATTGCCGACTCAAACGTCGCTACAGCGTTGATAAATTACCATAATATTTCGGAGGCAATCGATCAGGGTTGACACTCAGAAAATGGCTGAAGAAAACTAGACGCGATAAAATATGGCAGTTGTGCCCCTTACAAAAATATTGGAGGATTTGTGTCAATTGTGGCTTGGTAAGGTGCAAAAAATGATGTATTAGTCGCCTGAGACAAGGCTAGACGTGTCTCAGTCTAGAATTTATTTGTGCCTAAAGATAGGTACTATTTAACAATTTAGTTAGGAGTCAATAAAACAATATTCTTCTCCCCTTTTGCCTCTGTCGCTCCCTATTACCTTTGTCTAACACAACGTTACCCAAACTTTTAGCGCGCGCTTAAAGCGCCACAGCGCCGAATAAAATAAAATAGCCTTACTATTATATAATGCATTTTATTCAAGTTATTTTAGTAAAGGAAAAATTCAATCGCGGGCAGAGTTCGAACCTGCGTCTCCTGGTTGGATACACCAGACGCTCTGACCTTTAAGCCACAACGAACCCCATTCGCCTGATTGAAATTTTGCCTTCACATTCTGAATTTTACGTCATAAGGTGACATCAGAGCGTCTAGTGTATCCAACCAGGAGACGCAGGTTCGAATCCTGCCCGCGATTGAATTTAGCCTTTGCTAAAATAACTTTATAATCTTAGCATGGAAAATGCAAAAAAAACACTAAAAGATGCATTTTAATATTCATTTAGTCCGCGGATTCCGTAGTATAGGATCCGAGATTGGGAAACCCTGATCTATCAAAACGATAATAGGGGGCGAGTCTAGCCTGGAAGCTTGTTATTCGATTTTTTTTTAATCATATTATTCTTCACCTAAAATTGTAATCAGTTTGTTTCAGTGTAGCAGAAAAACCCAATGTCGCTTCTCTCGACTGAAAATAAAAGCTAGGACCTCACTTTATTGTTTTAAAACCAGCTAAAGATGCAGTTCTCATTGGCTCAATGGCAAATTTTATAATGTAAGGACTTCGGAAGCGAGATTTATGGTTTCGAGAGACCAAAACATTCTGCCTACCATTAAATATTATATTAAGTACCCGTATACAATTTGTGGGATTAATTTCTCAGAAGGAAAAAGACCTTAATTAAACAGAGCATAACTTTTTCAGTTTATAACGATCGAATATTAATACTAAAACAGTTCAAATTCATAAACAAAACACAAACAAAAAGTTATCATAACAAATATTAATTAAAATATTAATATTCCTTTAGCTACTCATACGAATATAGTCTGTTATCGCTAGTAGAACGAAATAACTACATAAGTACATACAAAATATGTGCAAAATAGTCACTACGCATAATGAGTAAACAATCGACGTAATCACGTATCCTTTAGTAATATCTGTTCATATTCCATTATATTCGGAGCGCCCGCAAACAAATGCAAACCTAAAAACACTTCCCGTAAGGCAGATATTACAGAAGTTCCACAAATTATGACTTATGAGCACTGATTGGTAAAGTAGTGCCAATCTACTAAAACTTCGAAGAAGCAAGGTAAGCAGAAACAAAGCTTCCTTACACTTGGCAATATTTTTTCTGGGACGAAAATTGTCACGAGTTTCAAGACATCACTTAAGTAATTATTAGGTACCTATATAAAAAATTAGCTACCCGCTCGCAGTTTCACCCGCACTGCTCCGTTCCTAAGAAACGTAGCGTGATGTTATTATAGCCTATAACCTTCCTCGATAAATGGACTAACCAACACAAAAAGAATTTTCAAAATCGGTTCAGTAGGTCCAGAGATTACCCCCTACAACCTCACAAACTTTACCTCGTTATAATATATATAGTATAGATTAGTGTTACTAAAACAATATGTTTCCCAGAATTGTCAAACAAAATACAAGGCAGTTTTAGCCCCTGACATAATCATAATGCATTGCTTGCGTTCAAAACAGTCATAAGTCTGTCAACCTGATGAATGATTTGAATTTGAATTTGAATTTGAACCTTTAATTTTTGTCGATCGAAGTGAACCTTCTGCCTTTATTTATTATGAGCCAATATCACAAAACAAACACACGGCGATAAGTGCTAAAGCTGGTAAATATTAGTGTGCAAGTAGTCTGTAGTCAATATTCACATCCTGTACCTATTACGTAGATAGGAGACAGTGAGTAAACTTCCTTAATTTGGTATCGGTTTTCGCCACAACACATTTTTTGTATCAATCATAATGTTTTTAAACTTTTCCTATCGCAGAAGGTAACTCGAAATACATTAGGGATGTCGCGATTACCCGATATACCATCACGCCTGTATTCTCCGAACAGTGAGGCAGAGTTTACCTACTAATGTACACCCACGGTTCGCCGGTATGTTCAGGTCTAATGTAATAGGGGACAGAATATTTTACGAAACAACTGCTACTCAGGACTTATAAAACTGCATTGTTATTTCAATATTTATCTATTATTATTTCAAAATAGAAAGTAAGACAAGGTTGGCATAAATTAAATGTTATTGGCAATTAAATAATAATTAAAATATGCACTCAAAGTGAACGTCAGAAAACATAAAACCTAGGAACATAACTTACAATCACGTTTGTATTTCGCATAAAGTAAGGCAGCGGTGTATGTTGTTATGCCTCACTTCCTTTTATCCGATATTTTTTTTTTGTTATAAATCTTCCCGGGAACCCGCCAAAGTGCCATCAAAATTGGTTGAGCCATTTTTGAGTTTTGGGAGACCAAGGCGCGGCAGTTGATTTCTATTCTTACCGTACCGTATAGATATAGATATAATAGAGAATGAGCGAGTTACTTCATATGGTGGGCTACCTACTTCTACTGAGAATTTAAGTATTTACAAACTTAGGAGTTGGCAACACCCAATAACACTTTACTCAGGTTGTAAATTTAACCTATGGCCAACAGTCACTTCGAAACTTGCAACCACTAAACCAAAGATATCTCAGAGTTTGAAAGTATTTCAAAAATAAAAGGCACCGTAAATTAAAAAAACGTAACATAACAAACATCACGACTGTATTCCCCGGAGGGTTAGGCAGAGGCCTTCTTATTCCCATTAACCCAAAGTAATAGGGGGCGAGTCTAGTGACATTAACCGGGCACAAATCCAGACTCCGAGCTGCTACTGAGGAAATCCCAAAAACACTACTCGACCTGGGAATCGAACCCAGGACCCCTAACATAGCAGTCGAGCTCAAGACTACTAGGCTAATATGGCAGTCGGTGACAAAAAACACTCGCCAAATTTTTTTTAAACTAAAGCTTTTGCCCTAATCTATTCTTATTTCACTAGGTAGGTACTCAGTGTTTACGATCTGTATTTACGACGCAAATCGAGTGAGTCACGGACGAGTTGATCAACAAAAAGATGTAAACAATGGCATAACTGTAGTTATGGCATTTTTGATGATAGTAGATGGTAGTTGTAACTACTCGCATCTGTTAGTTACGAGTTTTATTATAACAGCCAAAAGGCTCATATTTCGTTGATTGAATGAATTGAATGAATCGGCACAAGAAAAAGTAAGTATAATAATGAACCAGCAAGTTGGTTATTTAATGCATAAATTTAAGTACTTACTTACCTTAATTTAGAACCAGAATTTGAAAATTTTTAATATTTTGATTTGTGCCACTATAATATCTATTGAATTCAGTGGACGTTTTTTTATCTTTAGAACCAAAGTGTTTTAAGGACGAACTTAATGAAGTCCTTCTTCGTCATTCATCTTTTAATTTAATCGGATTTATGGCGTCATAAAAAGATGGCCGCAGATTCATTTAAGAAAATGTCCGTTTTTAAGAATGTTTGGTTTGTGTCACTATTTACTTATGTTGTTTTAAGGGTCCGGCGGACCGATTTTCTCTCACAAACGTAGTACCGAAATAAATCGTAATCCAGACAATATTTTGATAGACAAATTATGTTATCATTCGGATTTAGATACTGTTAATCTAGGTTCCTACGATCCTATTTCGTCCAAAATACTTTACTGGAAATAATTGTAAGCGAAAGCGATTTTTGATAACTTTACCAAGATTGGAACGATTTTCCGGTCTTTTAATTTCAGTGAACTAGTAGCAGCCGAAATAGGATCGTAGGATCCTACTGATTAGATTAACAGTATCTAAATCCGAATCATAACATAATTTGATAGAATATTGTCTGGATTACGATTTATTTCGGAATTACGTTTTTGTGGACAATTCACGCTCCGCCGGACCCTTAAGACAATTATAACTAGACTCAAGTTTTCGATTAATGAATGAATTTTATTTATTACTTAAATACTCCCTCGTAATAGGAAAAAATCCTATTGGGGAGCAACGGCTTATTTAAAAAAGAACGTTATAGTAAGAAAGTAATATGTCGGTATAATTCCCAACAGGCCCAGCCACACCCATCTCACCGACCTATGTCTTCTCTCCGACGCTAGTCTTTTGTGCGCACACCGTCATCTATTACAAAGTTGACAGTTTTATAAGTATCTTACAAATATTATATTCGTAATTCTTATCTACGAGTACTGCACGCTCAAAATTTGGTAGCCTAAGGGCTAGATCGTCAGACTTGCGATCATGTGGTTGCCGATTCGAAACTAACCCATTGCACTACCGACGTTAACCCACTCGTAACACAAGCATTTAGCTTAGCACGTTAACAAGCTTTTTTAAAGAAAAAAAATGGGCGCGTCGCGTTATCCGTTGACTTGTGAACCGCCGCGCAGGTCAAATTACTTAAGTGTCCTTGTGCAAAAATATCAAAATCAGTAAGGACAATATTCAAGAATGCGAAACATTTACAACTCCAACTGTCTAACACCGAGTTTTTATGGATATTAAAATTTACCCATTTTACCCAAATTTACCGACTGCCTCTCTATTCTAGTCACTAGTGGTCCCAAGCGTGACTATTACGCTATAGGTACTTACTCGATTTTTAATTGTATTCAGTAACTTGACAGTTGAAGGGTTGCCAGTTTTTAACAACAAAATAATACCTAGTGTGGTGGTGAAAGAATGAATGAAATTGAATGCACTTACTTAAGTACTTAATGTACTTGTATGCTAACTTATTCTAAATTAAATAACTTGTCTCATAAACACGATATACACTATCAAACATTGTAGAAGTTTGTCAGATGAAATAAAATGACAAAAATAAAAAAAGTAATTTTTATTTTCATTCAATTTCTATTACAAGAAAATATACTTAAAAGGAAATTACTTTTATAAGTAATTATTAATTATTCGTATGTTCCAAATCTTATACATATACGATTTTTTAAAGTTTTATTCAAATTAAACCATTTTTATCATTCGTTCGCAATTCATTCGTTCGCAAAATCGTTCACTACCCCAGCACTATTAGTCGTAGTATCTACCTATGGTATCATTATTTTTCTTTGAACTGAAAAGTTACTGAATAGAATTAAAAGTCGATGTATAGTTCCTCGAGGAATGCAATGTGCGTGATAATATTTTATAAAAAACCGGCCAAGTGCGAGTCGGACTCGCGCACGAAGGGTTCCGTACCATTATCTATAAAAACAGCAAAAATATCTGTTGTATGGGAGCCCCCTGAAATATTTATTTTATTCTGTTTTTTAGTATTTTTTTGTTATAGCGGCAACAGAAATACCTACATCATCTGTGAAAATTTCAACTGTGTAACTATCATGGTTCATGAGATACAGGCTGGTGACAGACGGATAGACAGACAGACGGACGGACAGTGAAGTCTTAGTAATAGGGTCCCGTTTTACCCTTTGGGTACGGAACCTAAAAGCGATGACAAAAATAGTTAGCTGTTACCTACTTGGTGTAGACATTCCTATGTATAATTATTTAATTTAATAGCGGGTAAAGAAATAGGTCATATTATTGAACACGATACTTAAATAATAACAAGGAGTCTCCCACTGAGATAATGTAAGTTATTTATGTCGGATATCATCGAACTATTTCCGGACTAAAACATCTGCTTGTGCTGGAAACTTCCATAAAAAAAAATACACTAAAGAGTCCGGCGGACCGAATTTCCCATACAAACGTAGGTAATACCTAATTTTTTTTTTATAGCTTACTAGCAATGTGGATCGCACATTACTAGTATTCATGTTGTTAACCCCTCGTGCTAAGCTAAATGCTTGTGTTACGAGTGGGTTCACGTTGGTAGTGCAATGGGTGGGGTTCGAACCGGCAACCACATGATCGCAAGTCCAACGCCCTAGCCATTTGGCTACCGCCGCTTAATTTAAAAACATTTTAATCAAATTTTGTTATTATTAGGATTCCGATACAGTTAATCTAGGTTTCTACTCTAAAATGTCGTCCAAAATAATTCACTGGAATGCAATTTTTGATAACTTAGCCAAGTTTGGAACGATTTTTTGGGTCGTTTATTTCCAGGGAAATAACTAGTAGTAGACGAAATGACACGAATCAGAATAATAACACAATTTGATAAAATATTGTTTGGATTACGATTTATTTTCGTATTACGTTTTTATGAGCAATTCAAGCTCCGCCAGACCCTTAAATTATTAATTTGATATTTATTCAATTGTTTATAGATAAAATATGAAAAGTCCTAATCACTGCATTTATTCAGCGAAGCTGGTTAGGGATAGAGACGTTGGACATAGACAGTCTGCCCTTGACCATGGATGCTGTAAAGGATCCAAAAGTTCGGGGATTAATAAATAATATCAATAACGCGATAAAATCAGTAAAAAGTGTTTTTATTTCAATAAAACCGGACAAATGCGAGTCGGAGTCGCCCACCGAGGGTTCCGTATAAATTTGTAGGCTTTTATGATTTAATTACAAATGTATAGTTTTCCGATTTCTCCGTATATTTGTAGTATAGACGGTATTACTTGCCAATTTTCATAGTTTTAGGTCAACGGAAAATACCCTATAAATTTTGATTCCCTTGAGAGTGTCGAAATATAAGTTTTTTGCGACGCGTTCCCGATACAAATGGTCTTGACAGACGGACGGACGGACAACAAAGTGATCTTTTAAGGGCCGTTTTTTCCTTTTGAGGCACGGAATCCTAAAAATGAACTCAGGCGGGTCTGGAGGTTGATTCAAGGAACCGCAAGTAAGCCTATTAGGTATTTCTGCGTCAAGAATTAAATTACAGACACAATTCAAAATTGTTCTTGTCTACGTGGACCCTTACGAGCTTGCTGAGTTAATACTTACCTATAAATCGAAAAGAAGCTCCTCTAGCTTTAAACAATAATTTCATTTCAACAATACAGAAAGCAGAAGTAAAAGATACCGACATTCTCCCAAATTGACACAATACTGTTATCAACTCATAGATAAGCTCAGAACATTATAGTGGTATCAGTTAGCAAATAACTTTGATAAATGTTTGATTAAACTGTTTATAATGTAGACACGAAGCGATAATAGAATTTGTTTTGATAAAAATACCCGCACTTTGAGCGTTAGAAAGTTCTTCTAATAACTCGGTTTTAGGAAAAATATCAGGTAGGTCCTACCTATTATGACTTCTTTAGGAAGCTTTTCGGTGAAAGAGTAGGTAATTAGCTAAATGCTAGAAAGTGGGAATCAAGTTGTATCAAGTCAACATACCATCACGCCTGTATCTCCGAAGGATTTTTTTTTATGCGATATGAGGGCAAACGAGCAGACGGATCGCCTGATGGTAAGCGATTACCGCCGCCCATGGACACTCGCAACACCAGAGGAGTCACAAGTGCGATGCCGATCTTTTAAACGGGGATTGGGCCTCCGGTCACCTCACTCACTCGGCGAAACACAACGTAAGCATTGTTTAACAACGGTTTTCTGTGAGGCCGTGGTATCACTCAGCCCATTCGTGCCGAAGCATGGCTCTCCCACGTAATAAAATTGGATTTGGCATAGGTGTAGTAGGTATTTACTAATTTAACCCAACAGTTCGCCGGTATGTTTACGTCACATGTAGGTAATAGGTGACCCTATTGCATTAAGTCAAAAGGTAAAAAAAAAAGAAATTATGGAGGTTATTGCTCCACCAATAACAAGGGATGCACTCTTTTATATATGTTTTTATGAATAACAACCTTTAACTAACTGTAGAATTATAAGGAAACGGATTGGGCGAATTTAACAAAGGATTTAAAATCGGCTAGGTAGGTACTGTAGAGGTTGCCACAAAGAGGTGACGTCTCATCCAGCTGGTTGGTTGAGAATTTTATAAAAGGAATAAGAACCAATAATTCACGCCTCCGACAGTACAGTACGCGCGGCATAAGTTGGCCGGAGTGAAGTTCGCCGTTTTAATGCGCAGTGGATTGTTTACGTTAAAAATTGTGTACTGCGCAACCAAAAACTGACAAACAGCTAACTTCAGTCCGGCCAAGTTATGTCGCGCGTACTGTACCTACCTACGAGGTGCCAAAATAGCAACATTCAGCAATTCCTGTAAGCACCTAAATCGGTGCATTGGTAGGTAGATAGGTACCTATTTAGAACCTGTCACAATTATCATTAAAATATTTCATTCAGATTTATGGTTTTTATCATACTGATTAATTCAGTAGGTAGATATTATTAATGAAGGTGTGAATATAGGTAGGTAGGTAATCGATTCTAGATAAAAGCATTGGTTTATAGAATTTCAGTTATTATCTAAGGTAACCTAAATATATATTATCAGACGAAGGTAATATAGTTATAGATACCACCTATAACATCCAACCTACTTTAATTTACGAATGGTGTTACAAGTGCAAATAAAATTATCATTTTCGTTTTAAATAAAAGAGTAAAGTAAACAAAAAAAAACTAAATAAAGACGAATCTATGAAACACTGCTTGAAATTTCTTTCACTCCTTGCCCAAAGTTTGCCAATTAAGAGATAAGTAGGTACCTAGTACCCATCCGACTCTTGACAGAACAACCGGAATTAAGCCAACAATCCTTCAAATTCATTTAACGATACCCAAGAACAGATCACAAACAAAGAAACCGAAACTAGACCTGTTAAAACTTTGAACATGTTACAAGTTAAGTACAATACCAATTTTTTTATAACTTGTAGGTACGACAAAGAAAAAGGCAGGTAGATGTGAGGTAACCTATCTACCTACATATTAAGTGCATTAACTCGCTTAGAGGTAATTTTATTCAGTATGAAACCTACGAAAGATACCTACAAAAAAAAAGGAAATGACCAAAATGGCACCACCACCAACTCAGCAAGAATTGTCAAGCATTTAGGTATGAGCTTGACACAAACGAAAGTCATTAAGTACAATAAATATAAATAAGTACCTACCTAATTTACCTATTTTGCTGAAATTTTTGCTATAAACATATGTATAAATACCGAAAACATAGATAATAGTATGGTAATCAGTGCAAATTGTGTCAATGATGATATTGATGATACATGTGAAGTTCTAGAAACAGTAGATGCGGGTAAATAATTATATTTTGAAAAGGAGGAAAAATTAATATCTAGGGAATGTGGGTGAAACTAGTGAGCAACACAATGATTCACAAAATAATAATGATACAACAACATGCGAGAATAACAAAGCAAGTAAATTTGACATCTAACCAAACTTATAGTATGTTAGTTGGAAAGATTTCTATAAGCAATTAACAAAGTTTGGATACAACACGAGACAATCATCATAAATTTCAGAATCCAACCTAACAGTTTTAAGATATTCATGTAATCTACAATTGGATCCATGAAAATAATATGAACGATCCGATCCAAACAATGCACGCAATCAGACATGAAATTGCAAACCAAATACCTTCCCACGGTGGACCGGACGAAAAACCGGTTATCGCATATAGAAAGGAAATCATTCTTGTACGTTCCTTACTAGTAATTATTAAAAACTAAAGAGAACTGGTTGACATACCTGCGACAAAGATATCCGATACTAACTAAACACCTAACAACACTAAAACTCAACACACATGTTTTAAACTTCACTACAAAAAGATTAAAATGTGAGTCTACTATGGATAGTCACTTTCGTTTTGATTCTATCGCACACGCGGCCGCCGGCTTTTGGCGAAAATTAACGCACACAACCACCCTTAACCGAGTCCCGAGCGACACTGACTTTGCTGTTGTGAATGTGAGCGACTCCATTCTCGAATACTACGCTACGGCCATTCAGGTATGTGAACAACCTCTGAGATGGGAGCACCCCAATCAAAAATAAACTATACCGTCTTGAGAATAAAGGTAGAATTTATATAAAGGCGTGGCAGTGATAAGGCTGCGTCGATATCAGAGCTGCGTCTAGGATTCCAAACAGAAAGAGACGGGCGATAAACCAGCTGTGGTGTGAAAGAGAAAGAACTATTTCGACATTAAGATGATTGGAGCGTGAAATTTTTATATTCAGTTTGCAGCAAAAGCGCAGCATCAGTACAATAGAGACTGTTGGAGACTTCTTCGTTTCTTTGTCTCATAGTTTATTTAACGATGGAGAGAGACGACGTTATTATTCATTGTTTCAAAGCGGCTTTACTAAGCTCCTGTTCGCGGTCTTCGTTAATTTTATCCCCTAGGGACTGAAAATGAAAATATGGATTATGTTCGTATGGGTTTGGTGTTAGATTTCTGGAAAAATAATACGAAAAAGGGCTGAGGATTATGCATAGCTTCAATCAAGAATAATCTAAGCTCTTGTCAAACAAGAGGATCCTTTTACTTTGGACTTGTGTGGACTGGGACCGTCCTGTAAAGCGAAACCTAATTTAAATTTATAAAATTTAAAACTGAGAATCGTGTTCATCCACATGGGACAAAATAAGTATACATAGCCAATAGTAAAGTTAAAATATTTCAGCTTAATTTAACTGTTACTACAAATACATTATTAATGTATAATCAACCCATTATACTGTCCCACTGTTGGGCACGGGTCTCCTCTCAGAGTGAGAAGGATTAGGCTATAGTCCACCACGCTGGCCTATTGCCGGTTGGCAGACTTCACACGCCATCGAGAAAATCTCTCAGGCATGCAGGTTTCCTCACGATGTTTTTCTTCACCGTTTAAATGCGTGATAATTACTTAACTATTTAATACGCACATGACTACGAAAAGTCAGAGGTGCGTGCCTTGGGTTCGAACTCGAGACCTTTGACTTGGCAGTCCAACGGTCAAACCATTAGGCTATCACATTATTAATGTATATTCATTAGTAACTTCACAAATTAATATTATCAATAACGGTTTTCGATCAATATTGTTTGTTTGAAATACCTAAGTGATGTCAAAATTGAGACGATTCTGAGGACATCCTATTTAATTTATCAACTCGTTTGGGAAAATATGTGAACAAAGACACACAGATACGCGCAAAATGTTCCCCTTTGCTTTCTGCAATAATTATTTTGTAATTAGTAACTGTTCTAAAAATTCTGCCATATTTCGGACGAGCTTTGGGCAAAACTCACCACTGAGTGGAGTCCACACAACGTGAGATGACTTCGTGGCAGGCCCAGGAGGCACAGGAACGAGATGACGGTACGAGCTAGAAGATTATTTGAAGGATTGGCCACAGACAGCTCTAAACCCAGAGGAATGGTAGGAGGTCTTTCCCATGGGCCCAAGTCTTCTATTTTAGACATTCAATGTTTTGTCTACGAAATCTGTCAGCCCTTCTATCATTTATTATCTTTGGAGGACCTTAATGGACAACCATTCTGACACAATTCGAATATAAGACTTAGGATGAAAAAGGTTAAAAAAGCAAACAAAATATTTAATAACAAGGATGAATTCTCTAGTGTTTAAAAACATTTACTAATATTCCACTACTTCAAATTCATTAGATGTAAGTGTTAGTAACTCTCAATTTATTTATAAGCAAGTATAAGAAAACAACTTTGTAGCAAGCTGCCGACAGCGTTACATTTTTATTAGATTTTTATAGATACAGAATTTTACGATCGAAAGTCTAGAGAGGAGCAATCAATTCTTATTTATTTTGTATTATAATTTAGGTTTCATTTTTACAATCTTATTGAAAACGTCAATGAAATGTCCAGAATGTCCCAACAAATATCCAAGTTAGGTATGTAGATCCAGAGATATAGAGAGATCCAGATGTATTAAAGGTCCCTTTTTGACATCTAAGAATTTATTCTTAGAGGTTGGTCTCTAGACTCATAAAAAAGCGAGATTATCATTAAATTGGTTATAATCTGAATCCACTAGATGAATACCAAGGAAAGGCTTCAAAATGTAAATCTAAAATTGCATCATATACATAGATCAAAGCTACATCTTATTACAATCCTCCATATTTACCGATTTTTATATAATTTGCATCAATGAGAGTTCTGATTCTGACTTAATAGCCGTTCTAAACGGCCGTAAAGTCATATAAAGAATAAGTGATTTTGTGCAAAAATATCGAAATTAGGACAATAATCACGAGTGCGACACATTTACGTCCAAACTGTCTTTACACTAACAATAAGTCCAAATCAAATCACATGCGTACAACATCAGATGCGCATGGTTAGATATTTCGTCGGGACTTCAATTACAACGTACAGTATCTGCGCAAAATAAATTCAGTCAGCAATTCCTTTTACAAATTTTTAATCGAACTTCTTTTTAACATGTCACTACTTGTTCGAAAGGTATTCCTCTCATCACATTGAAATTCTCCGTTACCACAATTACATCTCTTAATAGGGTCCTTTTTATTTTTTTCATCCCTTTAGGGTCCGCCAAACAATAACGGGAGAAGTACCTGTTACGAGAATCAAGGTCCCAATATTGGGACAAAAACTATTTGGAGTGTTGCCGCCTTGCACCCAATTGATACTTTTGAGATAAATAATTACTTTATCCAATGTTGGTGATATTGGTAATGATAGAAATGCCAAAACTATTAGCTATTTGAAGTATTTTAACACAGTACCATTACGCCTTCCCCGAGAGGTTAGGCAAAGGCATACTAATATCCACCCATACGTCTCCAGTATGTTTTAGGTCCCTCGGTCTCTCCCTTAAACAGAAGGCGAGGCTAGTGCTAGTTAATCGAGCACAAATCCATTTTTTTAAGAATAAGAATAAATTTTATTTCAAAATAGGTATGTGATACAATGAGATTTTCAGCGGCCGCCAATTAAACAACAACACAGTAGGTCGGCTCATTGTAGTTGGGAGTTGCCCTAAACTGCTACTGAGAATTATTAAATAGGAATCGAACCCAGTGCACTAGCACTATTCCTTAAATTAATTCACTTCATTTAACGCAACGTAAACTCTAGAGTATTTCAAATTTTTGCGATAATCATCTTAGAAGTACTGCTCGTTGGCCACAAATCTTTGGATTTGTGTCCGATTAATGACAGAGGCCTTGTAGCAGTTTGAAGTTTGTTCCGAGGAGTCGGACGAAGAATAGGAGTTTGCTACACTACAGTTGACATTAATTTACTACATAATATAACGAAACGTAAATTCTAGTGTATTTCAGGAGTTTGTGAAATCATTATGTAATAGCTGCTACTACTTTAATAAAACATAAACCAAAGATTTGTGGCCGATTTTTTTTTTTTTCAAAAAGCTTACTAGCAATGTGGATTGCACATTACTAGTATTCTTGTTAACCCCTCGTACTAAGCTAAAATGCTTGTGTTACGAGTGGGTTTACGTCGGTAGTGCAATGGGTGGGTTTCGAACCGGCAACCACATGATCGCAAGTCCGACACCCTAGCCATTAGGCTACCGCCGCTTAATAGTAATAAGAGTTTACACTGCAGTTTACATTACCTAATTCACTAGATTTAACGCAACGTAAACTTTAATTAAATTTCAGAGGTTTGCGGAATCATTATCTTATATTTGTTCAGTTGGGTTGGTCGTGTTGTGTTTGTATGTGATTTGTTGGTAATGGAAGCCATGACACAGGGAATTCTAATGCAGAGCGTGGCGCTTGTGGATACGGAAGCAGTTATTTACTGACTAGAAACACGCAAGCGACTTTTAATGAGCAAAAACAGTATCAAAAATACGTAAATATCTTTTTTGTAAAGGGTTATCATTTATTATACATAAACTATTTTTTTCTGAAAGTTTAATCTCAGAAAAAAAATTGATACAATTAATAAGTATTTATCATTGATTTTGTTCATGAATATATTGAAATATAGTATTTTATTATTTAATTAATTATTATGCAATGTAACCTAAATAACTAACTAAATTATAATAAATAAATAATTAAACTAACTAAAATGAAAAAAATATATAACTAAAAAAGAACTCAAGGGGGCATCAAAGAATTCCTCCGCATCACTATCTGCTAGTCTGCTAATTTTTCAATACTTACATTCAACGTCTTCAGAATTGTTAATTTTTGACAATTGCTCGTCTAAGTTTATAAGTTTCGTTTATTACCAGGACAATAATTTTACAAAGTTATACAAGTTATAGACATTGTTTAACAGAAATAAATATCAAGCTAAGAATATCCTGTATCTTAGGAAGCAGTATATCGTAGAGCACCTGCAGCAGTGTGCTTCAACTTTTGCGCGTTAGCGCAAGTTGCACCTTGATTGCTGCAGCTCCGGCAGTCTGTAGTCCGTATGTTCGCTCTTAAGGCTCGGGAACGTATCAATAACTCCTTTTGTGTTGCAGGTGTGTATTGGCGGCGATAATTACTTATCATCAGGTGGCTCATTAACTCGTTTGCCGGCTTAACCCTTAAAAAATGTTTTTTCAAAAAAAATTCAACAAAATCTGTGCCGTGTATCATCCTACTGTCATTGGGTGACCCTTTTGATAGAATTTACAGCCCTCAGTGAGAAGGTAACTATATGGTGGGAACATATTTACATAGATTAAAAAGAATTATACACACGCAGCAAATATATTTTCCTTTACCCCTGAAACAAGGAATAATAAATTCCTGATGAAAGCAAAACTGAACCAAAGATCTATCCTCGAATACCATACACTACAAAAACATTCCTCAAAACACTATAAATAACACTCGTGAACCAACAGTTATCACTACATTGTCACTTTAAAAGTCGTGAAGCATTGTATGTACACAACGTTATCACGACAAACAGTTGTACAAGGAAATTCATCGCTATTGCAACGGAATACGGTGTATCCAAAGGGCATACTGTAGCTAGCTGGATGTGTCGCCGTCTGTATAAGAAGTAGTACATTTTAGACCTTCAAATGATACTACAAATACTTTGTTTGGTCCGCTTCTGTATCCACAATTAAGCGTAATTGAAACAATTGATATATGGCACACAAACCAACTAGTAGGTAATTTAGTTCAAAGATTACTTTAATTAAACAGTTATATCGTTTCGTATAAAAAATTGTGTCTAATTTTGTAAGAAAAGTAATGAATGATTGAAGCGGCGGTGGCCTAATGGCTAGGGCATCGGACTTGCGATCATGTGGTTGCCGGTTCGAAACCAACCCATGTGAACCCACTCGTAACACAAGCATTTTATCTTAGCACGATGAGCAAGAATACTAGTAATGTACAACCCACATTGATAGTAAGTTTTTTTTAAAAAAAAAGGTGCGCTTATTTTCTTACATCCACAGTTCGCTGGTACCGGTATGTTTAGGTCCCTTGTAATAGGGGGCGAGTCTATTACCATTAATCGGGCGCAAATCCAAACTCCAAGCTGCTCCCGAAAATGTCATAGAAAAACCTAATAAAAATTACTCGACCTGGGATTCGCACCCAGGACCTCATAGTAGTTGCGCTTAGGACCACAAATGAGGCAGTTTATTTAAGAAACTTAAAACACTTGGAACTCTATTCTTTGCTTTCGCTACTTGAGTTTCAGGTATATATATAACTGATGATGCTGAGTTCGTCTGAGATGGTCGAATCGAGAGTCTAGGAAAAATATTGTGGTCATTTTGGTACTGCGCAGCATCTTATGTTTTAAGTGTTGCTAGCGTAGGTATATAGGCTGAGGTTACCTCTGACTTTTTGAAATTATGTGCGTATTCATAATTTATTACTTGATTAAACGGTGAAGGGAAACATCATAAGGAAACTTGCATACCTACCTGAGAATGGACGGCACGGCGCCGGCTCGTGAAGTCTGCCAAGCCAACCACACTAGACCAAGGGTAACTTAACCGCTCTCATTTTCAGAGAGACCCGTGTCCAGTAGTTAAGTAGACGCAAGCGCGACTGCTGAGCGTGTGGTCCTAGGTTCGATTCCCAGGTCGAGCAAGTGGTTATTAGGTGTTTCTATGAAATTCTCAGGAACAGCTCGGAGTCCGGATGTGTGCCCGTGTCCTATTGGCATTTTATTACTTTTAGCGAACTATGGATATACATAGAGTACACCTCTGCTTAGCTTTTCGGGGATTACACGCGTGATAATATGTTTTCATTGCAAAAAGACAGCACCCGCACTAGCCCTTAACGCAACTTTATCACAACTTAACAAGCCCCAAGTTTCGGTTAATTACTAGTATAAAGCTCTAGCAATAACTCGCTTTATTATACACATAAATAAACTTTATGTAAGGTAGCGAAGTGTTAGGAATACTTGGAAGTATTCTGGAGATGTGAAGAACGCCAGCTTCGCAAGCCAATTAGGGGGGGACCGGCGGCCGGATACTGCTCAGCATTTTCAGATTATTAAAAAATGCAGGAATATTCTAGTGAAATAAAATTGTGGCGCTTGTTAATATTTTTGAAAATGAACCAAGGTGCAATGTCAGTATCGGATCGATGTACAAATAGATACTTGTAATTGTATCATCACGCCTGTATTTGCCGAAGGGTTAGGCAGAGATGTATTAATATAACTCCTCAGTTCACCGGTATGTTTAGGCCCTTATAATAGGAGCGAGCCTATTACCATTAACTGGGCACAAATTCAGACTCCAAACTGCTACTGAGAATTTCATAGAAAATCCTATGAACACTGCTCAACCTGAGAATCCAACTCAGGACCTCTAGCATAGTAGTTATTTAATAGACTGATCAGTTAACACGAAGTACAAACCTAGTTATTATTATAATGATGCTGTTTTTTTAATAATAATTTAGTCGAAAGATTCCAAGATCTTCATAAAGATAAAAGCTTTCAAAAAACCTTCAGATTTCGTCTGTGGCGAAATTTTACTTTGTAGCTACAATTAACTAAGTAAGAATTTGTTAATTTTGTCGGCAAAGCAAGTTACTTCAAATTAGCTTTAAAAATGTTACAGTTACATTTTACGACACTTAATTATACATATTATTATTTTAAGTGGTGTTTTACGCGAATTTCCAAAATGGTGGGTCATTATCGTTGCATGTTTTCATATATCAAGCTTCGCCTTTAATGACTGGCTGCTTATTTAAAAAAAATACTTGGGAGGTTAATAAAAAAAGTTCCTATTTGTTTAAAACATAGAAAAGGCAACCCATTTCCAATATGTTTGTTCATGTAGAGAACCAAGTTACCAAGCCAGTCACACCCCAAGAGCAAAATATCTTATATCCATCCATTGAATCCTCGTCGCATTCATAGGGTTAAAACATAACATACTATCACGCCTGTATTCCCCGTAGGGTTAGGTTCGCCGGTATGTTTAGGTCCTATGTAATATGGGGCGATCGCGAGCCTATTGCCATTAACCGGGCACAAATTCCAAACTCCGAGCTGTTACTGAGAATTTCATAGAAAAACTCTATAGCACTTTGCTCGACCTGGGAATCGAACCCAGGACCTCTAGCATAGAAGTTGCGCTCAGGATCACTAGGCTAAGGAAGTTCATAGGGTTAAAATTAATAACCAACCTGTACCTATATGGATATAACTAGCCGACACAATAAGTTTCAAGCCACCCTCATGTTAGCTGTTTTCCAATCAACGAGACCATTTGAGTCAACAGTTGTAAGCAAACACTAGATTTAATTAAAATCACTCGCTGCAAATAGCTGACTAGGTAGGTAGGTGTGTGTGATAGGGGCTTTTGACCCGACCAAGCTCTAGTTAATTTTGTTTTGTAGTTCAGAATATTTTTTTATAGGATAGGAGGGCAAACGAACAGACGGATCGCCTGATGGTAAGCGATTACCGCCGCCCATGGACACCCGCAACACCAGAGGAGTCACAAGTGCGTTGCCCGCCTTTTAAAAGGGGATTGGGCCTCCGGTAACCTCACTCACTCGGCGAAACACAACGTATGCGTTGTTTGACGCCGGTTTTCTGTGAGGCCGTGGTATCACTCCGGTCGAGCCGGCCCATTCGTGCCGAAGCATGGCTCTCCCACGTTAATTATAATCATACAATAAACTTCGTTCTGTTGTTTCTGCGTACCCCGTGTATGGATACATTATATGTACAGTAAAAGCTCAAAAGTCCATAAGTACGCTAAGGATTACATTACTATGAACAGTACGAGCGAGCTCGATACAGCCAGTGCGTGTCACTTGTTAACGACAATGAATAGAAGGTCGTAAGTCAAACTAAACGTCAAGCTATTGCGTTGTGAGATTGCCTATGGACTTTTGGTCGCCACTGTACACCCAAAGTTCGTCCCGTGATCCCGTTCCCCAGTGATTAGCTCCCGTGTAATAGGGGGTGAGCCGGGCACAATTCCAAACTCCGAGCTGCTACTGAGAATTTTAAAAAGAAACTGTGGCATAAGGAAACTTGCGATCATGTGGTTGCCGGTTCGAAACCCACCCATTGCACTACCGATGTGAACCCACTCGTAAAACAAGCACTTAGCTTAGCACGTGAGGTTAACAAGAATACTAGTAATGTGCGACCCACATAGCTAGTAAGCTTTAAAAAACTCAATAACACTGTACGGCCTAGGAATCAAACCCAGGTCCTCTAGCATAGCAGACGCACTTAGGACTAGACTAATGAGGCAGTTCTAGTTCAGATCCGCTCTCAATGCCCTCCAAAATCTTAAAATCTTATAATCTTAATAACCCGATCTAATTATTTTTTCGTACTATGAATTATATTGAATCACATATAACTTATTATTAGCTAAGTTTGTTATTTTCAATACACCAGTCAACTAGGTAGGTATTTTAAGAGATACATATTTTCACGCCTGTGTTCCATTTGGGTAGGCAGGGGCTATAGATTTCCACTTGCTCCTAGCGCAACACTTTCGCTTCATCTACGTTCAATAATCTCCTCATGCATGATCATCGGTTTAGAGTGCTCTTAATCGGACCTTTTTTGAGAATGTCCGCAATTTGGTTGTGGTACGTTCGCCATGGTCGACTCCTTCCAACTATTCCATGCGTACTGGCCATGTATACTCGTTTCGTCAATCTTCGTTCATTAATGCTCTCTATATTTTAACAGATATACTGATAAAATTTTGGTAATGCTAGTTTGACGACACGATTGGCACACGTGTTTTGGGTTCGATCCTCACACGGAGCAAATATTTGTATGATCTACAGGTAGTTGTCCCGAGTCTGGGCGTTTGTGTATGTGAGAATTTATGTTTGTAAATGCACCCACGATACAGGAGAAAATCTTAATGTGGGGCAACGGTTTTTTTTTAAAAAAAAGGCCAAAGCTATCTATAAACATGAAAATACATGGGTAGCTCCGTTAGTAATCTTAATGTAAACTTTAATATTATTTTCTCCAATTTACTTACAAGACTGCGACCAATAAAAATAAAAACTTGCAATTTGTTCCGCTTTCACATACTCCTTGGAGGTTTTAAGCTGGCTAAGTACGTTAGTTTATTATAACTTGCGATATTTTTATGATTTTTTATCTGCAAAGCCGCTAGACTCGTCGCGAAGTACCAAAGAGATCCGTTTCTATAAGCTGCCAGTTACTTCGAACCATTAATTAGTCTGACACTGGAAATAGTTTTAATTCCAAAGTTGGAAAAGAGTTCTCGCAAAAGTAGTTTTGCAATCTCTGGAATATTTTTCAAATTTTATTTCGGAACGCGCTGTTCTTGTTTTTAACCCCCAACGAAAAAGGATGTTATAAGATTGTAGTATGTATCTGTATTCCTCTGTATCTGTGTGTCTGTGATCTGTTGCATCGTAGCTCAGAGCATCGTAGGGCCTGATAGGATGAACCGATTTTAAACTTCTTTTTTCTTCTTCGAGAGTGTTCTTAGCTATGTTTAAAAAAATCTGCTCAGCAGTTTGAAGATCATCACCTCTTTTCTTGAAGAAGAGATATGAACAACTTTCACAGACCTGCACGATTCGTAATTAGAAACCCTGTCACTTGTCAATGATATTACAAAATCCTGCAGCATACCCAACCGTCAGAAGAACTCCTCAACGGTATACGGCATCTACGTTTTGTTTCCGCTCAACCGATGCGTTTTGACGAACACATGAGCGGGACCCCGACACAACGACGCTTGGATTAAAATATTCTACTTATGTTAAACATAAAGGGACAATATTTAGATTTTTTTCCTTTTCAAAGGTTTCTGTGTCGGGAGTTTCTTTCAATTTTTAATTTAATCATATATAATTAGATAAAATCTGTCTGACTGTCTCATTAGTCTAGTGGTCCCAAACGCGACTGCGACACTAGAGGTCCTGGGTTCGATCACCAGGTCGAGCATAGTGTTATTGAGTTTTTCTATCAAATTCTCAGTAGCAGCTCGGAGTCTGGATCTGTGCCCGGTTAAATGGCTATAGGTTCGCCCCATACAAAATGGGACCTACACCTACCGGCGAACTGTAGGTGTACATTAGTACGCCTCTACCTAACCCTTCGGGGAATAAAGGCGTGATGGTATGTTATGTAGATAAAATCTTTGTAAAGTCTTGTTCGCAAAGATTTATAGAGTAGTGTAGGTGTGATGTTTTTATTTTTTCTTATGTTAAGCTGCGTAGATAATGATTGAGCTTCACAATGACTGATGCATGCGTGCCCTTAGCTGACTGGTTTATAACCAAAGCCGCTATGCTCTTTCTTCAAAAGATCCAATTTAGATATTGCCCTGCATTGTAACTCACATATTTGCTACTGCTGTGTCTGGACTTTAAAAGAGACCATGATTCCTTGAGTTTGTTTCGATGTTTCTTCTCAGAGGTCGTCAGTTAGAAAAAGCAAGCGTCATCCAGTTAAAAAAATGTAAAACATTGACTAGTGTCCATAAAAAAATCTATAATTTACATTAAATAATCATTTATCATGTAAGAAATATGGAAAAACTATGGAAAGTTTTCGAAAACCCAGCAGACTGAAGACTGACAGGGTTTATTTCTGTCACAATAAAACACATACAAGGAAGAATTAGATCATATTAAACTCTTTTTCAACTAGTTATCAGAATCATTCTCGTTCACCCCTATAGGAAATTGCCGAGGGCGAAATACTACGACATATAGTTGATTATCACCCTCTTTATAATCGTTATCTATAGAGAAATCATTGGTAGCAGTCTCCTCCTCCCTACGGTTCATGTAAGCTTGCCTCCTCTTTATCAAAGGTTCCTTGTCCGGAATTAACGGGAATCTATAGACTGGTGCCGGAAGTATGTTAGATTTTATGGTTACAATTTCTATGGGGACCGCCGATTCTGACAGATTTATATGTAGGTAAACTGTGGACAAAAGGCTTGATTAGTGTTTAGGGATGGGCAAATGATAAAATCTCACAAATATGGACTAAAAAGGGTCATGTAGGAACATAAATCCCACAATTGCGGAAAAATATATCTAATAAAAATAAAATAAATTTAATATGAATTTGACACTCCAAATTAAATATCGATATATCGGGATTAACAATATCGACGATATACATCGATATTTATTAAAGAAAATATCGATATTTTTTAACGCCATAGATACTCCTTAAAAAAAACGTGATGAGAGACTAGACTAAGACTGAGACTGATTAGGCAGTTTTTTTATGGGATAGGGAGGCAAACGAGCAGACGGATCGCCTGATGGTAAGCGATCACCGCCGCCCATGGACACCCGCAACACCAGAGGAGTCACAACTGCGTTGCCGGCATTTTAAAAATGGATTTGGCCTCCGGTAACCTCACTCACAGGAAGTCAGTTAGGAAATGCCGAAGCCATCTAGCTATAAAAAAAAACCAAACCATTGACATGTAAAAGTATCTCTAAAGATCTACTTGCAGAATAAATATAATTTCATTTTATTTCAATATCATTTCATTTCAATATCATTTCATTTCATTTCAATATCATTTCATTTCACGCCTGAACGGGTAAACGGATGTGGATAAAATTTGGCACAGAAATAGGTTATAGTCTGGAGTAACATATAGGCTTCTTTTTATTCAGGTCGGACCCAATTATGAAGTCCACGGAGACAAAGTCGTGGGCAGAAGCTACATAATGTACCATTGTAAAATGTACCGTTATGCATGATAAATATTAAAAAGAAAAACTCACGCAAAAGTATCACAAAATTTCCAATAATACTTGCTACTCCCAACATTTTAATAGCGACTGTATTCAATTCTATTAAATTATATACGTTGACGATTTTACGATGTTTTCAATACATAAAGTTAATATAAAATATGTACATAACATTCTGTGCTTTCTAGACCACAGACCACTTATTTTAAATATATAGAATTATTTATGTTATACTAGCTTACACCCGCGACTTTGTCTGCATGGACTTCAGGATTAGGTTCGACCTGGATAAATGGTAGCCTATGTGTTATTCCAGGCTATAATCTATTTATGTGCCAATTTTTTTCCAGATCCGTGCAGCCGTTCTTGCGTGAAATAGTAACAAACATCCACACATCCGTACTCCAAAACTGTCACATTTATAATATTAGAAAGGATTGGTTATCGATTTGATCGATCATTTTATTTACCTAGCTACTTCAATTCAATAATAATATAGGTATATATAAGTACCTTTACAACATACATATACACTGGTACCATTACGATTCACGCTTTTAGGTGTGTGTGTGTGTGTGTGTGTGTGTGTGTGTGTGTGTGTGTGTGTGTGTGTGTGTGTGTGTGTGTGTGCGCGCGCGCGTGAACCTATACCTAATCCTTCGGGGAAGCAGATACCGACAGTTCTGCGGTATGTTTAGATCCCATTGTAATAGGGGGCGACCTTATTCCCATTAACCGAGCTACATCCAAACTCCGAGCTATTACGGAAAATTCCATAAAAAAACCCAATAGGTGACACTGCTCGACCTGGAAATCGAACCCAGGACCGTGGTCGTGCGACCACGGGACTAAAGGCAGGCGTATATTATTTAAAGCGGAATGTGTAATTTTTCATTATGCAATCTGTATCAATAACGGCCAGTGCCAATAACAAATCTGTCGATAGATTTGCTTACTAGAGATAGGATTTTGACATTACTTGTATGGATGTTATGTCAAAATTCTATCTCTAGTAAGCAAATCTACTGACAGATTTGTTAATGGGACTGGCCGTAAGTGTTTGAATAAATGAAAAAGTTTTTTTTTATTAACTATACATTTAATTAACAACATAATAAATTTATAGAGTGTTCTCTATTTATTAAAACTAAACCAGCTTACGGATTTTATAATCATTAGTTCCCACTTTAATCATTAGCCATCCGATTATTATCGGAAGACTAATGATTAGAGTGAAAGGGTAAGTAGAGGGAAGCTGTCAATAAATATGACATCAAGGCGCACAATACCTCAGTTTGCCCGTGACCATAGATACTGAAAAGAGTCCGAAATTTCGGGATTATTAATGTGAGTTTGACGCGATAGAATCCGTAAGCTGGTTTTGTTTTAATACATATGTCGAATATTCGCGTAAGTCTCAGTAATCAATATGTTCTCTATTTATTTTAAAAACCAGGCTATTGGTTTTTATAATACCTTTCACTTTTATGACAATATATATGTCAATGTCATTATATATGCAATCACATCTCAGGCGAACTGGCGGTCAAGCGTAAGCCTATCACGAATTAAAAAAGCCATAATATCTGAACCACTTAATTAATTGCGGTCGTGGACAAAAATAGACATAGGTACACTCGAAAACCATTATCCATCTTCACTTTACACAGCGAAGTACGCTTATTTAGAGATCCAAGCGGGTATAAATCCACGTTTTCTGCTCATATCCTTCGATCCGATAAATATTCTCCATAACAGCGGACCTGCTTGGGAGACATAAATTGCCGTGCCTTTTGACAGCTTTTGTGAAGGATAAAACTTTGGCCTAATAAGGGGGTAATCTTGGTCTACAATATAATAACTGTCGACCCATCTGGGTGGTCTTTGGCGTAATGGTTCTGGTTTGGAAGTGGTTAGCAAGGAGTATATTCGCTTAGTATTCTGTGTGTTATTCTGTTTTGGTACTTCAGTTCCTGAAGCATTTAGAAGCAGATGGACTGGAAAAAAAATGTTAATATATATTAAAACGCCCGAGATTGATGTCATACAGACATGCCAAAACTCGTCCACCGCTTTTGTTATTATAAAAACGTTGCCCCACGCTAGGATTTTCTCCTATATCGTGGGTGCGTTTATAAACACAAAATCTCACATACACAAACGCTCGGACCCGAAACAACTACCTGTAGATCATACAAATATTTGCTCCATGTGGGGATCGAACCCACAACACGTTGCCCAGAAGCCGATCGCTCAGCCGCTACGCCAAACGTGTCGTCTGCTGAACAAAGGCCTCGCACGACTTCCACTAGGATAGGTTATATGTTGTCCAATGACTTCCACCGACCTTCACCAGGTCGTCCTTTTATCTCGGGAGGCCGTCCCACACTGCGTTTTCCGGTGCGTGGTCTCCACTTGAGAACCTTTCTGCCCCAGCTGCCATTATATTTACGAGCTATTTGGTCATAAAATATGAGAAAGAAAGAAGAAAGAAAAATAAATTTATTGAGACAAGTTCCCGTACAACACACACATATAAAATGAGCAAATAAAACACGATCAACATGAAATGCTGTCGGTATGCTTGCCTCTAATGGGTTGCCAGCTCAGCATTATGCTGGGCATATTTAATACCCAGCGCTGGTTTTCAGTTGGCACCCTAGCAGTGACACACGGCCACAGAGAACATGAATAAATATAATATAATAAAATAAACTAATGTACTGTACTTAAATTATTTAAAAATAACTATAAATAAATAAAATATTAAACTACATAAATACGAAAAATTATAATGTCGAATGGTGGGGTGTGGTGCAAGTCAGAGTACGAGTGCGCTTCGCACTTCGCAGATCGAGCCACAGTCAGTCATTCGGCGAGCGACGATCCAAGAGAAAGGACATGTTGACTGATAGTGCGCTATAGCTAATAACTAATATGCTACTCGTATATAACTCATCAAATCTTTTTTAAACGCCAATCTGAGTAAAAAGTGTTATGCTACCATTTATTACGGGAGTAAGAAGAACAATTTATTATTGTGTGTTATATCACAATGTACCCACCGCCTACGTGGTTTACTGGTAAGTTACCACTTATGATATCGAGATAAATAAGAGATTAATTATATAATTGTCATCAAGTCAAATTTAGAAAATTAAATTATATTATTGTATTAATTGAATTAAGAAATTTTGTAAATAAATGTGTAAATTAAATTAAATTAAATAAAAGACATGTCAACATTTATACAATTATATTCTCTTTGGCGGGTAAGAATAAATGTTTTTAACTTAAGTCTAAAAGTGTGAATATTTTGCAGATTCCGAATGGGTGGAGGGATATTGTTCCAACATTTAGAAGCTAAATATCGGAAGCTGCCTCGAAATGCGGCGGTTTTGTGTTGCGGTATAGACAACTGTTGAGCACATTGTCTAACTTTGCGCTGGTGATGGCTGTTCACCCAGGCAAGCTTCGAGTACAGGTATGGCGGAGATTTATAATTTATAACACCGAAGAGGAGACACGCAAGATGAAGTTTGCGGCGGGATTTCATTTTTAATATATTATGTTTATTAAGATAAGGTGTAATGTGGCTCCGCGGTGGTATATTAAAACAGAATCGTGCGCATGCATTCTGAACTCGTTGAATGAGTCTTTCAGTACGCGCAAAAAGTCTGGGGCCAATCACGGTATCCGCAAAATTTAATTTCGATAGCACCAAGCTTTCAACTAGTTGTATTCGCAATTCCTCACTTAGATATGGACGCATTTTATATAATATTTTTAACCGATAGAAACAGTTTCTTACACAATCGGAAATATATGTCTCAAACCTAAGATTTTCGTCGATAACTAGACCCAGATTTCGTGCTTCACTCACTCGTTCAATATTTTGTCCCATTATTCTTATACATGCATTGCTAGGTGGTAATTTTTCCAATTGTCCTGGTGTTCCCATTATCATAATTTTTGTTTTACTTGGATTAAGTACTAAGGAATTACGGCCCGACCAGTCTACTAACCTCTTAAGATCCTCATTAATAGCTTTAATTGCGTAATCATAATTTTGAGGTTTGAACGATAAATATATTTGCAGATCGTCCGCGTACATATGATGTTTACAATGTTTTATTTCGTTAATGACATCAGCACTGTATAATAAGTAGAGGATAGGCCCCAATATCGATCCCTGCGGTACTCCTTTCGGTACGGAGGTTATGCTTGATAACGCAGAATTTCCCTCCGAATCACGTAATTCTACAAATTGTGCGCGGTTACTGAGATAACTGTTGAACCAATTTATCGTCGATATGTCAAATCCGTAAAATGCCATCTTTGAAAGTAATAGTGGTACATTTAACGAATCAAACGCCCGAGAAAAGTCCAACAAGACCAGAGCAGTGCACATACCCTCATCTTGCGCAGCTAGTATGTTGTCAGTAACATCTATCAGAGCGGATGCTGTGCCACGACCTTTCCTAAATCCAGACTGCGTGTCAGGTATAATTTCATTTGTCTCAAGATACTTGGATAATTGCATATTTACAGTTTTCTCTAAAATCTTACTTAAGCAGGGCAATATACTTATAGGTCTCAAGTCACTTATGTCAACTGGGTTATTTTTTTTAGGAATTGGTCGTACTATTGCTAGTTTCCAGATAGACGGAAAAGTCGATGTTAAAATTGAATTATTGATGATATTGGTTATTACTTCGATAGTTTGAGGGTATGTTAACAATATCATATTCAGTGTTATATGATCACAGCCCTCGGCATTTGACTTGAGGCCAGATAAAATTTTGGCAACATCACTCTGATTTACAGTCTTAAGAGAAAGGACACTATCGCTAAATCTGTTAAACTCGTAAAAGGTCAGATAACTGAGAGGTAACTCCGCAGTGCCTGGTACATTTAAAAAGTTATTATTAATTTTGTTTGGGTCTTTAAAGTGTGACGGAATTTCAGAGTCATTTTTAGGAGGTAACAAATTATTTTTGAGATTTTTCCATAGAACTTTAGGATGTTTGATTTTATTGTTGATGTTCGATTTAAAATATGCTACTTTTTCAAAAAACATTGAGTTATTAACTAGGTTTTTTAAATCCTTATAATATGATTTTTTAGCATCAGATTTGGTTTTCAAATACTTGGCATGGGCCCGATTACGCAAACTCATCATTAATCTAATATTGTCCGTTATCCAAGGATAGGTCCTTTCTCTTATAATATGCATTTTCCGAGGAGCGTATTTGTCATAGAGAGCTATGAGAAAAGAGTTGAGTTGTTCTACCATGAAGTTAACGTCGTAAGATGAATTCACCGCAGACCAATCTACTGAGTCTAGGTCCCGTTGAAATTCTTTCATAGGGACATTTGAGAGGTTCCTGTTTATTACCATCTTAGGCAATATTTTATCTTTTTTAAGAGAAAAGATGCAAGTTACAAAAGCATGTGCCCCGAGAGAATCTATAGGATCCACTGTAGTATTATTTACTCGCGCATCTGTACAAACCAAGTCTATAAGTGTCTGACTTGTATTAATAAAGTGTGTAGCAGAAGATACCATTTGCTTGAGATTGAGACAATTCAGAAAGGTGTTTAATTTTCTAGTCTTTGTATCGTATTGATTTAAGTAATTAATATTAAAGTCGCCAAGCAGCACAGTGTACTTACAGAACGATAAAGAGTTTATTGAGGTAGTCATCGCATCTAGGAACATATCCACATCCAACCATGGTGGTCGGTAAGCCGTCCCTATAGCAATCTTATAGCTGTTTATATTTAAGACTAGCCACATTTGTTCAACCGTTTTTTGTAAAGGGTCAACGGGATGAGCATGGGAGCGAACTGTAACACCACATTTGACATAAAACCCAACACCGCCGCCGCGGCCGCCACGCACGCTTACTGGGCGCGGTACATGCCGCAGCCGGTACCCGGGCACTGCGGGCGCGCGCCCCTCTTCTCCCTTCTTAAGCCAGGTCTCATTTATTGCCATTATGTCAACGTCATGACTCAGCATAGCGGCGACAAATTCATCGTGGTTAGTACTTAATGAGCCAGCATTGAGAAAACCAACTTTGAGTAATTTACTAATCATTGATTAAACATTTATTTATGAAAATAAAAAAAAAAAGTGTCATTAAATTACTCGTTTCTATTCCATGGCAATAAGATGAAAATTTATAAAATAGAAGTGGCAATATATTATAATAATATAACAGAAAAGTATGTGGCAATGGGACTATTTTATATTTGATAGTAGTTAAATAAGATAGATATTTATATAAGATAATCATATTCAAAATATAAATAATAATGTATGATTGAGAAAAGAGAGCAATTTGTGAGCCTGTGTCATAGCAAAGAGTGCCCTCCGATATTACGTAACCATCCGACAAAGCAAGCCCCAGCCTAGGTAATGTACACATAATATTAACAATTTTTGTTAAGCCAGAAGTTAGGCATGTTACGACTGAGATGGTATTTAAAATATATTTAACTAAACATTTAAACAAACTTAAACATTTCCAAAAATTCGAGACAAATCCGCTTCACACCGTATACGTTGAGTGGAACTGCCGTCATCTTTTTTGGCATAAATGCGCCCTTCTTTGGTCCACACATATTTATATTTAAATCGATTACCAGCTTCCCGAGCGCTGAAGAATAATTTACTATTTGCTGGTGTGAGGCGCTCGTTTAAATAAAACTTTTGTGGTTGTCCGCATAGACCAAAGTCCGTAGTGGTTAGTCCGCGACGCACGCGCGCCGCTGTCAACAGTTGATCGCGCGTAGCGCGGCGCGCCAGACGTGCAGCGATGACGCGGGGCCGTGGCACTGTCTCTGTTACGCTGCGTTCGGTGAAATTGCGGCGCACCATGCCAATCCGCTCGATGTTCACTATGTCCCGGTGATCCACAGTAACGCCCAATTTAGCAGAGATCAGCTTTAGGAGATGAACGGGGTTTTCATCTTGAGTCTCCGGAATGCCTGTGATTATTACGTCATTCTGCAATAAATCCTGATCTCGTTCATTGAGTTGTGTTTTTAACTCCGTGATAGTCGCCTCCAGCTGATCGTACCGTTCTGGGCCCTGGCTCTCAAAATATGACTAATGTATGCATGCAATCGGTGGGGCAGATCAACCCAAAGGTGCCAAGGCTTGTCTTCAAAAGGCCTGTTCAGATATTGCCTAAGATACATTATAAAACTCACATAACAATTTAGTATTTATTGAATAAAATATTGACTTATGAAATAATCATTTTTAGGACATTAAGGGTCCGGCGGAGCTTGGATAGCCCACAAAAACGTAATACCCAAATAAATCGTAATCCTGGCAATATCCTATCAAATTATGTTAATATTCGGATTTGGATACCGTTAATCTAGGTTCCTACCGTACCATTTCTTTTACTACTACTTCACTAGAAATAAACGACCGAAAAATCGTTCCAAACTTAGCAAAGTTTGGAAAATTAACGGTATCGGAATCCGAATAATAACAGAATTTGATTAAATTATATTTTAATTACGATTTATTTTGGTATTACGTTCGTAAAGGAAATTCGCTCCGCCGGACTCTTAAACCATGATACCAGTATCGCTGAAAGGTTAGACAGAGATATATTGGTATACCCACATTTCGGGTTATGAGGTCCCATGTGATCGTTAGAAACGTGACTGTTCAGTAATTCATTCATATTTAGAAACAGTAGAATTCCATATCTAGTAGTTTTGTAAGATATATCATAGAAAGCTTATAAGTATGAGGACTAGAATGGAACTGGGAAGGTCTTTGTCCTATACTAATATTGGCCAAATTTAAAATTCCCATCACGAATGATATTATAATTAATTATATTATAATTTTTTTTAACACGGGAGAGCCATGCTTCGGCACGAATGGGCCGGTTTGACCGGAGTGATACAACGGCCTCACAGAAAACCGTCGTCAAACAACGCTTACGTTGTGTTTCGCCGAGTAAGTGAGGATACCGGAGGCCCAATCCCCTTTTAAAAGGCGGGCAACGCACTTGTGACTCCTCTGGTGTTGAGGGTGTCCATAGGCGGTAGTAATCGCTTACCATCAGGCGATCCGTCTGCTCGTTTATCCCCCTATCCCATAAAAGAGAAACTTACTCAGAACCACAAATGTGTATAAAAACGCCATGACGTGTTCTTGTTGCATACAAATTGATTTGGATTCCATTTCTAAAAACGATTTGATTATTGAGATTGCAAACACAGGTATAATATGTTTTTATTTAAGTTTGATATTTTATTTAAAATTACAATAATCGATAAAAACTTATCACAAACACTTAATCGGGTTTTATGGTTTACCAATACAATAATAAAAGTAAATTTAAATGAAATTGAAAAAAAATGTGGGAGTACTGATTTTTCCATTTATCTTATATATTATTTTTAAGAATATGCTGAGATGGTTTGGACATGTTAAAAGAAAGAATGAAAAACGATTAACGAAAGGAATTTATAAGGCGAATGTCAGCGGCAGCGCCGGTAGAGGTCGCCCTAGAAGGATATACGCCGATCTTATTGGCGAAATCTTTCAAAAAGGTCAGGTGCGTAGCACTCGCAAGCGGCGTGTATGTATGAGAAGATGTATGAATGTGGAAGAAGCAAAAGAAGTACGCAAGAATCGTAGCAAGTGGCAGTCTATAGTTTCTGCCTACCCCTGTGATAGAAAGGCGTGAGTGTATGTATGTATTATTTTTAAATTGTGACAATTCTCCACCACCTCGAGCTCCCACCATCTCCGCCCCTGATGTAACGTGGTCACCATCCATGTTACATCTGGCGCCCAAATTGGGGCTACTCACAATCAAATTCGGGTACTAACCTTTCATTAGTTGGCAAATGCATTCACATAATAAAGTACAATATTCACAAATATCATCTAGATATTTAATAAAATTGTAATTAACACTGACTGACTAATACAACACACAATTTTGCACAGGATTTCCTTAACGATAGGTAGTTAAGCACTAAGACGGGTATTTGGTATGATCCCACAGGACTAGGAAAAATGAGGTCATCTGAATACACAACAAGTTAAAAAGTTACTAATCACTCGGTAATGAATTCTTTTTTACGATTCGTAATTATTTCAATGATAAAAACAATTGACGATAAAACGCATCCAAAAATCCAAGCGTAGAAGACGCCGGCGAACTGCCTCAAAGTAATTGAACACCCAGCCTGACAACTGTAACTGTTTGTTACCATTTTAGCGTTAGCACTATCTGCCTTAGCAACCACGGATATTCCCACAGCTTTAGTAAACAACCTTTTTGCAATGCCAGCCTCAAATAATCGTTGTACAACTTTCTGAAATTTCACCACAAGAGAACTGTTTTTTCGAATAATCATTTCATTGTACACGGTTAGTATATTTTCTGTTGCCCTCAGAATTCTTGCTTCATCATTGACAGCAGTTTCAGCTTGAAATTGATAGTAATTAGCTTGTAATATAACTGTTAATCCGTTGTTCTGTAGTGTTTTCTCGGCGCAGTCTACAAATGAAGAACATTCTTTAGACGAATTCGCGAATTTCACATATTTCTCATCCTTATTAAAATACTTTGTCGACGTTTTCAAGTAAGGCATTCTGCCTGATTTCATGACGTCATCGTTTGTTTTAAGCATTTGCGGTGGTGCACGGATTGTTAGAAAAGCGTAGAATTGCATGCTTATATATGCTGATAGGTATATACACATAATTAAGTACATTAGATTCAATAGTTTTTGTTTCAAAGATCTTGCGTCCTGTAAAGAAGTAGCTCCAACGAGCGCTCCCCAGCTATACAATAATGTGGATTTCAATGAGACTGCATCTTGATCGATTAACGAAATTAAATACCATGCAATTGCATAAGTAAAGTAAAATATAATGAAGACATACACGTCATCAAGTTTATGTATTAAAATTTCCCAAGATCTATCCGCTCTTTCAGCATAATACATCCAGAAGACACCTTGGCTTACGTATATGCCAGAATATTCAAATTTATTTCCATATATCCTGTAGAGACCTCCGGCACAGGCCTCCAGACTCCCGTTCAGTACCAGTTTAAGAAATTCAAAGTCACCATAGGGGTTTTCTTCCTTCCTATAAATGTAATATAAGTCTAATGTTGCATTGAAATATTCAGCAACAATTTTTATTATTTCAAAATCAAATCCTTTTACTTCTTTGATGCGATCATAAGTTTGGAGTAAGTCTTTGTCTTTTATGCTTGAAAAAGGATAAAGTGTTGCCATGCCTACTTTAAACGGACATTTATTAAGATTCACCGGATTCTTTATTGGGAATATTTCTTTACTTTCTAAGGTGCCATTAAAGCAAGTATTTATATGCGTTGGTTGCCCAACTGTAACTTTACAAGTAGTTTCATCGATTATTGGAAGAATAGTATACATTTTATTTTTGTCTGTTACAATATCTTGAACGATAAATGTAATATCATACTGTTTAACGTTTTCTGCAATTGCTTTAATTTTTTTAAGACACTCCATACTTAAAAGGTCAGATAATATGACAAGGAATTTCATATTCTGATCAATCCTTTCAAAGTCAAAGTTCATAATGTCTTCACACGTATCAAAAACGGCGATGGTCAAGGAATTTATATGCAAATTGTGACTTTCTATAATGAAATTATCTTTGAAAATAACTTGGGGTTTGTCATATTGTCTGAGTTTATATATCAGATCATGAATAAATGCATTTGCTTCCTTTCCTTGTCTTTTTTGTTTTAATACTATAACTGTTGGTCTAAAATGTAATTCAGTATCGCTGATAGTAATTATGCATTCAGAAATAGAATTGTATTTACTGACTGTATTTTTAGGAAATCTTGGTATGAAAACATTGACACTTCCATGAACAAAATATAAATTAATACAGAAATGTACAAAGTAGTTCCACATACTTAAAAACAAGGGAACTTTGATTTCTATCCACTTTATAGCGTTCTTTAAGAATATCGGGATAATACTGAACAATATTAAATGATCTTCTTTATATATAATTACGTAATACGTATATATACGTAGTAATTTACACCATATAATGACTGCTATCATTTTGTTTTTTTTTATCCTATCTATAGTTAAAAACATTCAGTCCAACCGTTTATATTTACGATAACATTATTATTTCTTGTTCGTCATATCCTCATTACTGAGGGACATGACCATCATAGACAGTTGGTCTACCGCATGTCACAGAGAGTGCTTCATGTTAATCGCGATGGATTGTCACCTTTGAAGGCGGCAGAATATATTGGATACCTACCGACTAAAAACCGTCAAGACCACGACAAGTTTTTTTTATGGGATAGGAGGGCAAACGAGCAGACGGATCGCCTGATCGTAAGCGATTACCATAATCCATGGACACCCGCAACACCAGAGGAGTCACGAGTGCGTTGCCGAACTTTTAAGGGATTGGGCCTCCGGTAACCTCACTCACTCGGCGAAACACAACGTAAGCGTTGTTTAACGCCGGTTTTCTATGAGGCCGTGGTATCACTCCGGTCGAGGCGGCCCATTCGTGCCAAAGCATGGCTCTTCCACATAAATAGTTAAGTTAAGTTAATGTCAAAATATGGTTAAAAAGAAAAGGCATTACCATGCTTCCTGCAGACGAACCAGGCTATCACGCGCGCCGACTACTGTGACCGGTGTGTGGTTGAGCGGACTCTCAAAATCAGTAGCGCTAATTTGTCTATGTATATCCCTTGCATAGACATGCGTCCCCTATTGGATGCTCTCGGAAGCTTGGGGCATGATGTGCTAAGAATAGTTCCTCAACCATTAATTGACCGCAGCAGCCTTGAAGATTGATCAGCACAAGCCCTAAAGGCTAATAATCTCAATAATTATTTAATACTGGCTTCTGCCCGCGATTTTGTCTGCGTGGACTTTAGAACTGGGTCCGACCTGGATAAAAAGTAGCCTATGTGTTATTCCAAACTATAGTCTAGCCAAATTTCATCCAGATCCGTTCATCTGTTCTGGCGTGAAAGAGTATCAAACATCCAGACATCCATACATCCATATTCACAAACTTTCACGTTTATAATATTAGTAAGGAAATAGGGATTAAATACAAACGCAACCCAAGCCGGGTGATAGTGTTAAGGTACGTACGTACATTAAACTCTTAATAACAGCTTTTTTAATTTAAGTTTTATCTCTACATGATAAAGCTTTTAGAAATTCGTCTATAAGTAATTTGGACTTTACATCGATTCCACATTTAGATAAAGGTCTTCCATTTTCGTGATATAGGAGTTTTGTAACTGGGTAATAATCTATCTGTTTTTGTGTTGTTTCATATTTCACTATGTTAATATAGGCTTAAATACGTATGTCCCACTACTGGATACTTCTCGCCTTGTACCTACCAATATTTTTTTTCAATTAATACATACATACATGCATACATACACTCACGTCTTTCTCCCACAGGGGTAGGCAGAAACTATAGACTACCACTTACTACGATTCTTGCATACTTCTTTTTCTTCTTCCATATTCATACATCTTCTCATACATAATAATAAATTCAATTAATTTAAGTGATTATATTACTTTTTTTTTTCAAAACGTAATAAAATTTTATCACAAAGTCCAATTGATCAGATAGCTTTACCTACCGACGGCAAAAGAAATGATTTAGGTGCTTTATCGAAAAAAATGTAAGCCGATCTGAATTTATCGCAGATCTTAATGAAGATTTCACTTCATTCACGCTGTGATCCTGAAAGGTTAATTATAAAGTTACAGCCCCGTTCCAACCATTGAATATTGAATCTTATTCTTGTAAAACTTTTTGCCTTTGAGCAATAATATTGTTTTAATTTGTAAAAAGAGATGAAACGGAACTTTTTCGTCATAATTTGAAAAAGGAATTGTTTGTCAACTTTTCGTATTTCTTGCAAGTCATTTGTTTTTGATTAAAGCGGGAAAGTTAAATAAACCACCGTGATGTTAAAATTTTATGCCAATTGAAAAATAATAATGTAAGTAATAATTATGTAATGAATAATGTTGCGTTACTGTGCATAGTCACAATATAATGATAAATACAAATTAATAAAAAACAACAACAAAAGATTACAAAATGGTCAGGTGCGAAGCACTCGCAACCGGCGTGTATGTATGAGAAGATGTATGAATGTGGAAAAAGCAAAAGAAGTATGCAAGAATCGTAGCAAGTGGCAATCAGTTTCTGCCTACCCCCGTGGGAGAAAGGCGTGAGTGTATGTATGTACAAGTTAATAAATACCTAAATAAATACCCTCTGAGTAACATTTCATAACTTCTATACATTTTAACTTTAATTAATGTGAGAAAACGATTTCTTTCGGAGTAAACCGATCAAACTACATTATTTAAAAAACTCGGAGCAGTAGAACTAACAAAAGATTTATATACTTACACTAGCTTCTACCAACTGCTTCGCTCACGTAGGATTTCTACCTAAGAAGTAATGGTTAAAACGATAACAAGTTACATAAATGTTGACCAGGCTCATAATCTACTGGGACACCAGATTTCATAGAAATCCATCAAGCAGATCTTCAGTTATAAGAGGACATACAGACATAGATAAAGACATCAATTCGGCTGCAATATCATTCAATTTGTATCCTCCAATTTTTTTTTTTCAAATGGCTTTTATATTTATCAATTGACAGCATGACTCAAAAAAGGTTTTAATTTGATGAAAATATTTGTTAAACACTGCGAATACAACTAATATAACGATACATAACTGGTACTAGTATTACAAGTATATTACCAATGTAGATAGCCTCCTGGGACGCTCGTGTTCGTCTGACACCAGACATAAATCATAGCTGCTCAGTACCAAGGGTGAATACTGAATCATCGGTGCACATATGTATCTGTCTGGATTAAAATTATTTAGAATTTCGTACCGGTCTGGGAATTCAACGACAATATACGTTTTATACTGAATATAGTGTATTTCAAATTTTTTAAAGAGAAATGCTTTGTTTTTTACATTAAAAAGATATCATTGGGGCTAAATAATGCTCTTCGCTTTGGTATAACACCTAAGAAGTGTAAACCACTTTTACAAAGATTAAGAAGTTTGATTTGACTGCCTTATTAGTCTAGTGGTCCCAAGCGCGACTGCTACGCTAGAGGTCCTGGGTTCGATCCCCAGGTCGAGCAAAGTGTTATTGAGTTTTCTATGAAATTCTCAGTAGCAACTAGACTAGTAGAGTCTGGATTTGTGCTCGGTTAATAACCAATATGGCTATAGGCTCGCCCCCTAAACATACCAGGCGAACTGTGGGGTACATTAAATGCGCCTCTGCCGAACCCTTCGGGGAATACAGGCGTCATGGTATGTTATGTTACGAAGTTTGATCGTATTACCTACTTGGCTCGAAGCAAATTGTCAATATGTAATCAATTTTATTTGTGATTTTGTTAAATTACTACATGCATACATAGACCGGGTTTATTAACCATGTAATAATTTCTATATTCATATAGTGTCCGTTGTGTACAGTACAGTTATGTGATAGGAGGGATGTGCAAACGAGCAGACGGATCGTCTAATGGTAAGTGATTACCGCCGCCGCGAAACACAACGTAAGCGTTGTTTATCGCCGGTTTTCTGTGAGGCCGTGGTATCATTCCGGTCGAGCCGGCCCATTCGTGCCGAAGCATGGCTCTCCCACGTAAGACAACAACTCGAGCCACAGATAATATAATACTAGTGATCGAGCCAAGGTTTGAAAGAAAAAGAAGGACATAATAAATAATACATTTATTTACAACGGGAGTACGTAGCACTTATTATATTTTTAGGAGACATCTCACACTTAGGATAGAAAAAATATAAAAACTAATACTTTTGTGTGACTCTGTACAAAACAACTGTCCACATTCCGTATTTTACTATCATCTTGTATTTAATAATACAAAAAATGCCTTTCGCCAACAGTTTTGTACAATCACAATAAAAACAATGACATAAAAATGTTAAAAAATTATATCATGAAGAAACTTGGCGGTACATTGCCGTGCACCCAACTTACAAAAGATGGAACGGAAATTAAAAAAAAACACTTAAAATAATATTAAGGAGAAATGACTAGAATCGTGGATATCACTGTAAGAAATATTTTGAACCAAAAGAGTGGCGTAATTTTTACGCAGACTTTTCGGACAAAAGTTAGCATTTAGGCGTAAAAATTAAATAACAGAGAATATGCTGCGAGTAGGTACCTATGATCAGCGTAAATGATTGCCAAAACCATATTTTAACACAAAATTGCTTGATCTAACAGACGTAACAGGCGCTTTTATTACCGACCTCTTTTATTAATGGAAAGAGGATGAAATGTTAAAACTTTAATTTTAACAATGGCGAATGTACTTATTTCTTTTTACAGCTGAAGTTTCAGGAATTCAGAAACTTTGATTTTCAGTTTAAAACTGAGAGTTATTACATTTTACCATGTTATTAAATTCCTTTTAAACTTAACTGGCAATATTGCAAAACTTGTAAAAGAAAATTAGTGTTTGCTTTTTAAATACTTCGTGATCGATTTGTTTATCTTTCACTGTTTTCAATTAAATTTGTTCCAAAAACAACTCCCTAATAGGTATTTACACGTGGCGTTTCTGAAACTATTTCAAATATTCTTAAATTCAATTAATTTTTTGAGATAAATTCAGAATAGCTTAGAACATTAAAAAAATTCCCAGCATATACTCCAAAAAAGAATTAAAAAAAAGGTTTTAGTCTTCTTTTTCTGCCCAAATACTGTCGCCATTTGCAACACTGGTTCCTCTTACAAATTTCTGGATAGCTGGCAGCTTATAGAGGTAGACTGATAGAATGGAACCCGCGCAAGCTCCTATCCAGTAGACCACGGCATGTTCTAGAAGAGTGTGGCCTTCGCAGCCAGCCTTGAGGGATGTCGCCAGAACTGGGTTGAAGTAACCTCCAGAGTAGTCGAAAGCTAGGAAGATAAAAATATTATGTATATTGATGTTCCCCCATAGTGAAATATATATATATTTGAAATAGTAAAGTTGACTGATATTTCAGTTATTAAAAATAACAGGCTTAGTGCAAAATATAATTCTTATACCTACTAAAAAAAAACATTATAAATCTTCACTAAGTAGCAAAGTTCTAAGATTTGGATTGAGGGAAATGCTTTCTGTCCCATTTCGAACAAAACTTAAAGATTTGACGTCACATCTTGCTATAGTATACCTTACTTTTTAGCAGACTTTGTGTCCTGGTTTATAGTTATGGCAATTTTTTACGGTTGATTAAAAAATTTTATTTAATGAAACCCTTAAAAGAGTTCAATGAAATCCTTAAAAGAGCTTAGATTAAAATTACAATTAAATAAAAATAATATCTATAGAAGCCAAAACTGTCCACAAAGATCTAAAAGAAATAACTAATCATAATATGATATGTGAATCATAGTACAGTGATAATAAGCTTGTTGAAAATGATGATGACAATGAGAATCGTATAGAAAATGATGCAGATTCATGCACACCTATTAAAGCTTATTCCCTTAAAGTTAGTAGACATTTAGTTACTCAAGTATGTACCTTTTCCTAAATGTACTTTGCAAAAGATGGACACGCTTAGGTCCGCATTCGCACTATTGTCCTGATAGCGGTAGACGAATACCGTGTGCCTAGTGAGGACTCCTGGAACATTCAGCTGCGCGTGAGTATGTGTGAGTGGTGAGTGAACATTGGTGATTTTATGAGAAGCAAGGTATAAGAGGGAAAACTGATTGAAAAACCTAATTTATGATGTGTTTTGAATTGGTGTTGAAATGTAATGTTTACATAAGAATGATAAATATTATTCGTTTATCTATTTATTATTTAATGTTAATTTAGTTAATACCAAATAATCAAGGTCAAGGTATTTGTTGTGTTGGTGTCTATTTTGATACAGCACTACCTTGGTCGATGGTAGATCAGTTATTGGTCAAATGAGGATTGCAGATTTTACAATTAAAAATAAATCCTGAAGTTCTGAAGGATTCATAATAATTTAGACTATTAGTTAACAAAACTGTATGCCATCTTACTGCAGTCTAATAGAGCGGCTAGTGATAAGCTTTCTTTTAATTATACCAACGTTTTAACATTTTGCATAACATTTCCGATAAAAATTTGGTTCCTTTTACTATGTTTTGAGTTAAATGAGTGAATAGTTGTTAAGAATAAATCTCAAAACACTTCCAGTCCAAATCAGTAACAATAAATAATAACAGTAGCAACTCACCAGCAACAACTAGAGATGTTCCGATGAAGGAGTCGATGGCTGAAGCGAACCGAGGGTTTAGGTCACCCAGGGATTTAGAGGCCAGGCGACAGAGGCAGGTGGCGATGCCTTCGACAACAGCACCATATATGACTGGCACCTGGAAGATTTTGTTCCAAGTTTAGTTTTGAGACACAGACAGATGAGTGAAGAATTGGGATCCTAGTTTTCCCCGATGGAAAGTGCAAGTAGAGGTCATTAGATCCTACCATCAAGACGGTTTATTGACCTTTACAACATGAGTTTCTGAGGAAATTTACTTATGGCAAATATACTGGCATTACTTGTCTTTATATGAGATTTTTTTAAATTGATTTAATTATATTGTATTAAAAAATCAACAAATATATACCAAATCCTCTGTTTCGATTGTATTAGAATTACTGTTCAATGATAAATTGACATAAGCCCTGACAGATTTACTAAACAAAACTGACAAAAATCTACATTGAAAGACCATTTTTATATAAATTAGCAAACTTAGGGCTATGGTCTAAGATAATGTACCAAACATTTACCAAGACTACATTTAAACTCCGTATGCATTATGAAATCCATGTATGTTCCGACAAACAGCTGTCACCAACATCACTAATTGGATGACATCTGCATTCAAACACAGAAGTTTGCTTAAATTACACTGCATCTGATGCAACTGGCTTGTAACTTCGAATGCTTTGGCACATAATAGGATTCCCTAAGATCCTTTAATTAATTGTACAACGCTTATTACGAAGTTATTGGCCGAATTATCCTGAAAATGAGGAAGGACGTCCTCCCATCAGGAGGCTTTTTCTCAATTTAGAAAAAGTTTAAGTAATTGAAGCGGCTGTAGCCTAATGGCTAGGGCGTCGGACTTGCGATCATGTGGTTGCCGGTTCGATTGCACTACCGACGTGAACCCACACGTAACACAAGCATTTAGCTTAGCACGAGGGGTTAACAAGAATACTAGTAATGTGCGACCCACATTGCTAGTAAGCTTAAAAAAAATTCTCGCCCGCTGCTATATGGGACCTAAACATACTGACGGACTGTGTGTACCTCTGCCTAACTCTTCGGTGAATACAGGCATGACAGTATTAATTAAATAAATTCTCATTATTCGTTCTCGGAGTTTCGATTTGCACCCGGTTAATGACAACCGGGTCACAACTAATTACGGTATGTTTACCTAAGTTTTAGGTATCATAGGTACAAATCCAAAATTTTCCCAGAAAAACCCAGTCCTGCTTGACCTAGGTAGGAATCTGTATTAAGCTGGGTTTCTATATCCAATTTTGACAGAAGATCCAAATGAACAGGGGGAGACACAGCTAGAGACGACTGGATCTGGTTTAAATTATTTAGAGCCGAATTTAAAGCTACGGGCTCGGCGCGGACCGGCTCCAGCAATGGTCGGGGGGTCGTAATAGGGAACTATCCTAATAAATAGCATTTGAACAGTAACTTTCATGTGCCCTAACGGACTCTAGTACTGACATTTATAGAAATGCAGCCCTGTCTGGAGAGGACATCATAATGTAGCACCTTGTTCACAAATCGGTCGTCATTACTAACGCGATCTGTTTGTAGGTGCAAAGCTTATCTAGAATGTACCCGTAACCTCTTGTTTCATATCATTCCTGTCCATCCAAAAGTTGTCTGGTAGATATCCCGATTAGCGATAAGGCCGCTATTGTACCCTTAGTTTTATAAGGTTTTTGATTTTGTTTTTTTTATAGTGTATAATAAGTATTATTATATTCTATACACACACACAATGGTTAGTTACTTAAACAGATGCGGTTGCTACATTTTGTACACACAACACCGAAATTCGCAATTATGTACACATTTCTAAGAATTCCGCCAGATAATCTTTCATTTAATTAACGTGAAACATACGAGTGGGTTGCTTGTTTATTCTGAATCGGTTTAGAATATTAAACAGTGCAGTGGTAATTTTGTTAAAAGCTGTGTAATTAAGGCGTCAAAGCAGACTGCAGCATAGCACATCTATACAGTGTTATTTTATCCTAAGACCAAAAGACTACAGACTCATACCCCCAGCCCTCATTATAAAGCTCATGGAAGAGCTGGTTGAAGAACTGGGTGAGGATGAGGAATAAGTATCTAGGGGAAGCACAAAAGATCCCATTGGGTCGAAGTGCACTGAGGCCGTGCTGCCTCGGCTCCACATAAGATAAGATTACTTTTAATGGACATTTATAGTTTCCCTATAAAATTGTAAATATTGTTAGATTATAATCTATCTAAATCTATCTCGCAAGATTGTAAACTGTCGAAATATTGTAAACCATAACATACTGCTTACAATTTAACGCATTGTAATCTAACAAAATTTACAATGTTACATTATACTTTATTATACCATCTTGCCTGTTAAGGGTTAGACATCTGGTGAAGGAAAAGAGAATGTACAGTCTACTCCCAGCGATAGCAATAGGGGCGAGGCTACGAGTATTGCCAAACTCGGAGCAGCTATTGTGAATTTCATAGAAAAACTCAATAACATTTTGCTCGACCGAAATTCGATAACCACTAAACTAAAGAAACAGTTTGTGCTTTCCATCATGCAAGATAAGGTTCAAAATGCATTCAAGTCTATACTCAAACACTTTACTACACATGCAAATTTATCAATGGACCTGTAAATCAGCTTTGCAGTCCTCAAAAGCCTTGTCTTTGTGGGTGTCGGAGATCTCGAGTGCCCAGTACATCTGGACATATTTGAAGACTAGGATACCGCCAGCAAGCTCAGCCCAGGTCTTAAGGAATGCCTTGCGGATGTCACCCTTGCCTGAAAATAATATCGCTTGTTTATTTTCTCAACAAGATGTAAACTCTTTGTTTACAACTATCCAACCTATTATCTACTTCAAAAAGGGAGGAGATTCTCAGTTCGACTATTTATTTTTTGTGAAGGTACGAGTATGTTACACGATATCTTCGCGGATTGTGAACATTTTTGTATTTTTTAATGTATAGGTACGATATAATATACTTTCGAGGTGATCCCTTTGGTTGGTGTCGAAAGTAGGTATCTATTGAATAAGATTATTTCCTAAATGTTTTTTTTATAATCAGGAAATTGGATCGTCTCATGGTAATTTCACCACAATAGCCCACATCAAGTCAAAATTCAAGTTGAGTCAAGACAAAATGAATGGTAATGACTTAAGCTTTCATTGAAACTTATCTGTACAGGCAATTTGTCCTCAGGTCTTCCTCTCTCTCCTATTCGATCATCAGGTTATAATCGTTTTATTTTTCGAATCCAAATAGTGAAAAGTACCTGTATTATAGATGTTAAGTTGCTCTAACTTGAATTCTAACTAGAGGGTTAGAGTTTTTCAAACCAACGTTATGGACCCTCTGGTCCATCTAACGTTGTATGGGCACACGCAAAGTTCCCCAATTTTATTATTATTATTTTATTTCATTTTAAAAAGACGCGTGCCTAGCGAGCCTGGGCTACAACTCTACTGGCATCCCATTTGAACACTACTTGAGACCAATACTCACAGGCTACTTAAAGGCTACTTGTGTTACAGTCAGTTTGATTTAAAGTTATAGAGCAAGAGTTTGTTTTAAAGTTGAAATTGAGTACCGTTTGAGTACCTATTTGGCCATTAGCATCTCCTATTGCCAAATATCAAGTCAAGGTTGGTAAGCATTTTGGAGTACATCTAACCAAAATTGACCCTTTACTACTACAGTATAGTACTGCTTTTAGAGTGCGAAGTTATCAAAATTACCTTCAATAACATCCTCAATGTGCGTGTAAGGGCAGGCTGTGGCATCACCCCAATTGAGCGACCACCATATTGTCAGAGCGAACAGGAATATTGCGTACGTTGCTACGCCGAAGTTGTCGGCAACTGGAAATAATTACACATACTCATGGTAAGTAGAAACTAGAGACTGCCACTTGCTACGATTCTTGCATACTTCTTTTGCTTCTTCCACATCGAATACAGTCATCTTATCATACAGACGCGCCGGTTGCGAGCTTTTTGAAGGTGTATGTACCCAATAAGATCGGCGCATGTACTTCTAGAGCGACCTCTACCGGCGCTGCCGCTGACATTCGCCTTGTAAATTCCTTTCGTTATTCGACTTTCATTCATTCTTTCAACATGTCCAAACCATCTCAGCTTATTCTTTTCAATACATATCACTATAATCTTTCAGCGCGCAACAAAATTATTACAAAAAAGGTGATAAAGCTTACTCCTTTATATGATTACTTTTATTGTAATTAGTTTTTGATTGAACAAATTAAAAGTTATTCCATTATTTTTTTTAAATAAACGTTGCCCCACACTAGGATTTTCTCCTGTATCGTGGGTGCGTTTACAAACACAAATTCTCACATATACAAACGCCCAGACCCGGAACAACTATCTGTAGATCATACAAATATTTCCTCCGTGTGGGGATCGAACCCACAACACGTGGTGCAGAAGCCGATCACTCAACCGCTACGCCAATCGTGTCGTCAATGAACGTTTTTAAGGCATTAATCCAAGGGTATGCTTAGGTCCTTTGTAATAGGGACGAACCTATTGCCATCAACCATGACAAATAAGAATTTCCTAAAAAAATCTACCAACACTGCGTAACTGGGGAATTGCAGCCAGGATCTCTAGCGTAGGAGTCGCACATGAGGCTGGCGTTCTGTGGATTTAGGTACATACATTTAATATGGCAATAAATAATTTTGTAGGTATTATTCTTGGGGTCGGCAGAGACTATAGATTTCCACTTGCTACGATCCTGGCAGACCATCTTCATCCATAAACTTACCCACAATCAATTCAAAGCAGCATCCACATAATTCAGCGGCGGCTATCGCCTCCTCAAATAAAAGCCTAATGAAGGGCTCCTTGATGACCTTCTGTACCACTCGCCTCGCGCAGTGTGCTAGCAGTGACGTCAGGAGGATGAATAGGGTTGACACCACCAGCGGCGCGAAGGTTACTTTGTTTATCTGAAAAGATACATAGATGGTTGTTGGCGATAGTTTTAAAGACAGCTTTAAATAGTTTTTATTTTCTGATAAGCATCCTCTTCCGCTTCCCGTCTTTTATAGTTGTATTAATATAAAACATGTCGTCATCTCGCCTGTATTTTCCGAAGGGTTAGGCAGAGGTGTACTTATCTATATTCGCAATTCACCGGTATGTTTAGGGTACTGAGGACATATCCAAAGTCCAAGCTGCTACCGAGAATTTAATAGAAGAACCTTATATATTACAAGAACAGCTACAAGTTACAACTTCAATGGTATAACATGTAGCTCAATGTATTTAATAACACCATTGCATGCATGTCATTTATAATGCAATTCACACTTGTTACAGCAAATAAATATATCTTATCTTAACCCAATAACACTTTGTGCAACCAAGGGATCGAACCCAGGACCGCGAGAGAAGCAGTCGCTTAGGACGACTAGACTAATGATTTAGTTTTATTTAATTGCGTTCTAACATTTTTTTTTTATGGGAGGGCAAACTAGCAGACGGGTCGCCTGATGGTAAGCGATTACCGCCGCCCTTGGACACCCGGAACACCATAGGAGTCACAAGTGCGTTGCCGACCTTTCAAAAGGGGATTGGGCCTCCGGCCGGTGTGTGCCACTCACTCGGTGAAACACAACGTAAGTGTTGATTGACTCCGGTTTTCTGTGAGGCCGTAGTATCACTCCGGTCGCGCCGAAGCATGGCTCTCCCACGTAAATAGGTCCTGTATTACTTAGATCCATAAAATATAATATTGTCAGCAAGATTCGAGTCTTACTTTGTAAACTGTTATCACGGACGTCGCCTTAAAACATTATAACTAAATCCAATCTAGAAAACTTTCAAATACTTAAGTAATCTAGAAGCTACTTATGAAAAGTGTCAAGATTGTGCCAACAAGTTCAATTCTAGACGAGTTTATTACAGTGGAGAACTTTTACAACACTTCCAGAACTTCTCAAGTCCCATCCAAGTGATATTCAAATTGTTTAAAACATTCAAGTACAGTTGTTGAGTTTTCTTGTATTTCTTAAAATACTATAGCGTTTTTACTATATGAAATTTGTTTTAAATATTGTTAAGATTTCAAGGAAACATTTCACACTGGCTGGCATCGGCCCGTTAAGGTATTGTTAGGTATCGAAATCCGATTATATTTTTACATTTGTTTTCATTATACACGTAAAAAATCACCTCGTTTTTTTATAAAACGAGGAAACTGAAATGGCGTACCTACCTTAGATTCGAACTCAATACATATGGCTTAGCAGACCATGGTGATATCACTAGGCTAACACTGTATTATATTAAAAAAAGCAAATAACATAATACCAGAGCGATAGAACTTATTCAAAAAAGTTTTTATCTTAATAAAAAAAAACTATCACAACTAATTCGTCAATGTCCAAATAAAAAAGAAACACCTAAAGTCACATCTGTCTAAACAATGTCACAATTTTGTTGTTTCTCCGCAAACTAACCGGCTACTTCGGGGAATAAACTAACTAACAAAATTGGAGCAGGTAGCGCAATATCAATAATAGGTGTAAACGAACTCTGCTAACTAGAAACGTTAAACCTCCAGGGATATGTCAGAGAGAATAAATAGCACAAATAATTTGAGTTAGTAGCAACCCTACAACAAAAATGTATTATACAAGACAAATACTTAAGTACAGTCGACAAAACAGTTATGTATGGACGCCGAACGATATCTGCGTTTTGACAAATTTAATAAAAAATTACATTTTTTTTTGCATTGACTTGTGATAAACATCTGTCAAAGATATCAATTATTATGAAAGAATATTTCGATTCGAATTCGATTATAGGATCCGAGCCTACATCCGGTCGTTTAATTAATACACGAATTAGGTAGTGGTTTCGGTACCTTAATGGCTCAAGCGTTCAGCGTTCCTAATAATAAAAAGTATATCTTTAATAGATTACGTAATAATTAAACAGTTTGACTAACAACACCTGCATTTTCACAATTTTACGTGATACATAGTAATGTATAACGACTTTGATTGTGTAGTAACACAATCAAAGTAAAAACACAGGTATCCTTAGCTGCCTGTACACCAAACGTTTTTGTCGACTGTACGTTCGTTGTATACACTACCCAGATTAATAAATCCTATGTAAACCGTGCGAGCCTATTGCCATTAGACGAATTAGACCACGTCCAAATTCAAATTCCCAGATGCTACCTACAATTTCATAGAATAACGCAATTAGACTAAATTATTATAGTATCAACGCAAGTAGATAGGACTGGACTCTCACACGCATTGAAATCTTTTATAAAAAAATCTGAAGTAATCAGTAAGTTGTACCTTGCAAAGATACTTAGGCTAAATTGGTGCTTGGAAGTTACCCTGTAATCTCAACATAGACCAGTTACAGTCATACTGCTGGGCACGGGTCTCCTATTAGATGAAGAGGCATCAAAGCTATCGTCCACCACGCTACTGCGGCAGACTTCCCACGCCGCCCGCGCCGTCAAGAAAATCTCTCAGGCATACAGGTTTCCTCACGATGTTTTTCTTCACCGTTAATTCCAGTTCACAAATTTATTATTTTAAGTCAGAGAGTCTTAAAGTCAAAGAAGCACCTTGGATTGACCTCGACCTCTGACTTGGCAGTCCAAAGGTCATACGCCGCAATGACCGCTAGCTATACTACTTATATCAATTTTAGAAGATTCTAGAGCGGATTTCAAAGCTTTAAGGGTCCGGCGCAACTTGAATTTCACACAAAATCGTAATACCGAAATAAATCGAATTCTATCAAATTATGTTATGATTTGGATACCGTTAATCTAGTTTCCTACGGTACTATTTCGTCTACTACTACTTCACTGGAAATAAAAGATCAAAAAATAATTCCAAACTTGGTAAAGTTATTAAAAATTGCATTCGCTTACATTCATTTTCAGTGAAGTATTTTGGACAAAATGGTAACGTAGGAACCTAGATTAACGGTATCGGAATCCGAATGATAACAGAATTTGATGAAATTGCGTTTGAATTACGATTTATTTCGGTATTCGTTTGTAAGAGAAATCCGGTCCGCCGGACTCTTAATCAAATCCGGCGATGTAAAGGCTTTCCTTTACCGATAGCTGCTATTCCATTCTGGTTAGCCATGTTACCTCGTTCGTTTAACCAGGGTCAACTCTGCTATTGATTAGTGCACACAATAGACTCTAGGTCTCTCTGAGGACCTAAACTTCCTGGGAAGCCGCAATAATTCATATCATTTGTGGCATTTACTACTGACGATAGACTACAGTATTGTTAGGTGTGTTTTATGTGTCAATTAAGAAAATTGTATTTTGTGTCTTTGTCTTTCTTGTTATTATGACTGACTTACGTGAAATAGAAATCGTTTTTTTTTAAAAAGCTTACTATCAATGTGGATCGCACATTACTTGTATTCTTGTTAACTCCTCGTGCTAAACTAAGCTTAATATTTTCTTTACTGCTTCTGGCAAGACTATCCTTGTTTTACTTAGTTGGTCCCACCTTGGCTGTCTTGTTAGCCTAGTGCTCCTGTGCGCAACTGCTACACTAGAGAGTAATACTGATGAAGAGTAATACTGCTAGAGATCCTGGGTTCGATTTCCAGGACGAGCAAAGTGTTATTCGGTTTTTCTATGAAATTTTTAGTAGCAGCTCGGAGTTTGGAATTTGTGCCTGGTTAATGGCAATAGGCATGCTCCCTATTAAATGGGATGTAAACATACTGGCGAACTGTCTGCCTTACCCTTCGGAGAATGCAGTCGTGATGGTGTAATATGTTGGTCCCATATTTTGATAAATGTACTTGAATTCAGTTTGAATTTTCTAAAAAGTTAATGCTGTACAGAACTTATTACTTTATTAGGTCAAAAAAACTTAGCTAGTTAACCAACTAAGCTTATCTGGGTTATAAAGAGCTCAGTTCTTGCCTCCTGAATAATTTTGTGCTGAATAATTTATTACTCTGTCTAGTATTTCGTGATAATTTACTTTGCAAGATTTTAAGCTTTCTTATTAAGTTACTAAGAAGCTGTGCCTTGCGGTTTCACTCGCCGATTCAAAAGAAAATTATTGTGTTGAGCAACGTCCTATTACAACAGAAATAAGTACATTGTATTTGTTGTGTTGTGTTGTGTTTTGTTTGTGTGTCCCTCTCACTTTGAGAGCCAGACAAAACCAGTACCCAGCGGTGAGTATTTAAATGTCACAAATTATAACTGCTCATTAGCCTAATACTCCTGAGCATGACTGTTACCCTTGAGGTTCTGAATTCCATTCCCAGGTCGCGCAAAGTGTTGTTCGGTTTTTCTATAAAATCCTCAGTAGAGCTCGGAGTTTGGGATTTGGATTTCGGATTTGGTACTAATCAAATTGGAGGTTGGACCTATTAAAGGTCCTAAACATATCGACGAACTGTGAGTGTACATAAGTACGCCTCTGCCTAACCCTTCAGGGAATATAGTCGTGATGGTATGTATGTCTGTAGCAAATTAATTCTTCAAAAGAGTTTCATCTATGATATAGTAAAATCCTATTTTCATTAAACTGATTCAAAATGATTACCTACACAAAGCCTAGGCGCTTTTGAAATAATTGAATTTGTAATAAATTATATTCTAAATGAATAATAAATTCCATTTGCCTAATGAATAATTATTTTTACATTTTAAATTAAAATCAAAATCCTTGATTGGATAATATGCAATTTCAGTAAATATTCTGATTGAAATCGCGAATATAACATATAAACATATAAACCTACTGTAATTCAGTAGGCTAACATTAAATTTATAATTAAAAATCCCCCGCAGCATCAAGACATGGTTATTTACCATGTTCTTGCAATATCATTGAAGTAACAGGACAGCAAATTTCAAATCGATAAAACCTGTGAAAGTTGTTCATATCCCTTCATGAACCATAAAAGAGCTAATAATCTTCAAACGGCTGGCCAGATTTTCTTAAATCATAGCTAAGAACAGTCTCGATCAAGTCACCTTTCAAACAAAAAAAAACTAAATCGAAATCCGTCCATTCGTTTGGGCGCTACGATACAACAAACAGACACACAAATACACGTTAAACTTATAACACCCCTCTTTTTGAGTTGGGGGTTAAAAATGTATCCAATCAAAAGAAATAAATACTTAGATCCCATTGATTTGACTTGATTTAAAGAAAATAAAAAAATGATACTGTAAGTTATTTTAGTAAAGGAAAAATTCAATCGCGGGCGGGATTCGAACCCGCGTCTTCTGGTTAGATACACCAGACGCTCTGACCGCTAAGCCACCGCGAACCCCACCCGCCTGATTGAAATTTGCCTTCACATTCTGAGTTTACGTCATAAGGTGACGTTGGCGAATAATCTTAGCATGGAAAATGCAAAAAAAAAATCACAAAAAGATAGATACTGTAAGTATTCAGCTTCTACTACGATAATTATAGTAGAAATAGTTTATACTTTTACATAAACCTAAGCTGCTTTTTTTTATCTTGTAGCTTTTTTACTTTTAATTTTCTTAAGGCGGTTGAGATAAGAATCATGTTCTCATAAACAAAAACACTACCTAGCAAGTTTACATGAGCCATCAGCCGCATCATTTAATAAAATGATGCAGCTTTAGCGTTGTGTTGGCTGTGTGGGGGACCGGTGGTGATTTCTTACCGCCGCTGTCATGCATGACATCATGTCTCCTATGCTTCCAGCCCAACTATTCTCCTTAATTTTCAGGGTCAACGCGCGAGTGATACCCCTGGTGGTGCAAGTGTCCATAGGCTACGGTAACCGGTTACCATCAGGCCGGCCTAAAAAAAATTATAATTGAACCAAGAATATTTTGAAATGAACCTTCTTTACTTTCACAAAAACATAGACAACATAATTTTTTTAAATCTACATTTTAATTTCTCAGACGATAAATGCGATAAACAAAAGCGCGTCTGTTTTACGTATTGTATAGCTAATTACAACCGCCAACTTAAATTTGCGTTAAGAAAATACCAGTGAACATAATCCAACAAATTATGAGTAAGACTGTAAAGTGCAAGTATTCATTTCGAATTTAAGTCAAACGACTTTAAGTTGGGCGGACTTCTGAAGTTGATCCGATTTTAATGTGTTCCCGCCAACTTTGGCTAAGTTGTGTTGCCTAACTAGATGTTTGTAATTACTGGAGCTTCGAGGAGTTTTCAACGTTTTGTTGTCTTTGCTAATGTAAAATTGTTTTTTTTTTTTAAGTTATTTTAAATATTGGTATATGTGTATGCTTGATGTTTTTTATTTATTTTAAGTGGTAAATTGTGGTATGTGGTAATTTCATATTTTTATTCGCTATTTGAACGCCAAGGTGTAGGTTAAAGCCGGCCTAAGCGACACTGGCGTAGTCCTTTATATAAATACCTACTTATTGTTTGTATTGAGCGTTATTAGCGTTTAAGTACCACAACTTATGACGCAAATTGAATAACGCGATAAAATCTGTAAATCTGTAATAGTTTTATTTTATAACATTTTTGATTTTGTAATAATATTTTCCTGCAATGTTACGCTAGAGAATCAGAATCAAAACACGAGAAGGAAGGCCAAACAACACCTACGCCGAGCTAAATCAAGATTGGCAACCATACAGTAACTGAGGTACGTTTTTTAATCCACACTTGTGAATAAACAGTTGAGTATAAATAAGTATTACAGGTCCAAATATTACTATACTATTATTAATATTATTCCCTTTATTCAATTTATTTACATATTTAAATTTACATCTATCTATACTTATAATAAATCTGTAGAGAGGTCAATTCTGTACATGAAATATATTTCCAAAATAACTATCAGCGGGTGATTAGTGATCGATACTGACGCCAAAAATGCAATCAGTAAAATTTTTGTCTGTCTGTCTGTCTGTCTGTCTGTCTGTATGTTCGTTATAGAAACAAAAACCACTCGACGGATTTCAACGAAACTTGGTACAATTGTTCTTAATACTCCTGGGCAGGTTATAGTATACTTTTCATCACGCTACGATCAATAGGAGCAGAGCAGTGAAGGGAAATGTTGGGAAAATGAGTGATTCATGAGAAAGGTTTCAAGCTATAAAACATCACGCTACAACCCTTAGGAACGGGGCAACGCAGGTAAAACCGCGGGCGAAGAACTAGGGAACAAAGTAACTATTCCACGCGGACGAAGTCGCTGGCAAAAGCTAGTTTTCAAATATTTTTATAAAAATAACAATAAAAACATTTTAAAAAAAATGTTAGTCCACCGGTATCCGGAACAGGGTCCAAGCTACCGGTGGTCAGGGCCCCAATGAAAAGAACCTACCAACAATACGTGCCGTATCCAGGAGTACCGCGTGCTGTATCAGGCCCTTAACCAAGCTGCCTAACGAGAGCTTCTATAGGTGTGAGTCGAGGCTCTTGGCTATTAGACCGGCAGTTACAACTATCGGTACATAATGTAATTCTAATTTATTTGATTTCTATTGTGTACTTTGGGTGACACTTACAAATAAATTTAATTTCTTGCTTTCTATCTTTTTGTGATTTTTTTGCATTTTCCATGCTAAGATTATTAAGTTATTTTTTAGTAAAGTCACGTTACGTACGTTACGTTACGTCAACGTCACCTTATGACGTAAATTCAGAATGTGAAGGCAAAATTTCAATCATGCGGGTAGGGTTCGCGGTGGCTTAGAGGTCAGAGCGTCTGGTATATCAAACCAGAAGACGCAGGTTCGAATCCTGCCCGCGATTGAATTTTTTCCTTTACTAAAAAATAACTTCTTTCTTTCTTTCAATAAATATGATCATCATTCAACTCATTTCCCCATTCAGTATTTAGGAACTCAGTATTTTACATGATGTGTCATCAGACTTAACTAAAGATTGTACACCCTAGATGGGGCACTGGTGTCACTGCACCTCTGAATGTACCAATCTTCTTCGCTTCCTCTAGCATCGCACGTCACCAGGTTATACTCTCCGAAGAGGCCCTGACAATATACCTAAGCATTTTAATTTTTCGCTTCGTCTGCCAGCAGACTTTTACCCTATTCATAAGAATAATAATACGCTCAGTACCAACTTACTATGAGTTTTAATTAATCGATTTAGAGGAATTGCCGAATGTGGTCATTTCAAACCCCAGGCATCATTTAACAATTTTCTACGATGTATCATAAATTATATGTATATGAGTAGCTTCTGCATGTGACTTTGTTTGGGTAGACTTTAGAATTGGGTCCGACCTGGATGTCTCTGAAGTAGCCTATGTGTTATTCCAGAATGTAATCTATAATTTTATCCAGATCCGTTCAGCTGTTCTGATTTGAAAGATAAACAAACATTCATACATTCTCACAAACTTTCACGTTTATAATATTTGAAGGATTTACCAAAGCGGCCTTTTTACATTACACATTACACTTTTTACCTACATACATTTTGAATGGAAAAACATTTAAGTATTTTTAACATAGTACATTAACCAGAATTAATAAAAGTTGTGTTTGCCATGGTCCCCACACTAGGCAATGCCTGTATCGTGTATTTTATTTCAAATCATTCGTCGATTTGAGGTTGCAACTTGTTTACAGACCATACTAGTTGATTATTCAATCAACCGCCTAAAAGCCAAACTTCGGGAAACTTAGGGCACGTTCAGACACGCGGGAACCGCGCGATTACAATTCGACCGGTTTGAAATCGCAAAATTGTGTATAGTGTTCAGACAGCCGGCGGTTACTGAGCGATACGCGTGCGCGGATTGGACAGTGGCGGTCAGTGTGAAAATGGACGTCGACGAAGAGACAGAGTGTTTACTATATTGCTCTTAAAAAAAAGCAAAAAAAGGCAGTACTGGGTGCAACCAATATTACGTGACCGAGTCGTACATAGTCAATTCGTAAAATTCTGAAAGGGCGATTCTATTGTCTTCTGAACGATCTATTTAGTATCTACGCGCGGTTCCCGCCGTGTCTGAACTAACCCTTAGTGCTTGCAATTTTGGTAATTGTGTGCTGCGTCCCTGGCTATCGTAGTCGCCACACTAAATGGTCAATCCATACAATTTGTGCGGTGCGCATTCGGTTACGCTAGTCAAAGACTGCTCATAATGCGGTTATTGTACGTAGGTACAGTTGGCAGTGGAAGCCAGACACGATACGATCTCGAGAAGGTAGTCTACGACTTGATCTACACTACACACATACCTAGGGTAAACGCATTGATCTCGTTTTAGCCAATTCCGTTGAAAATTTCATAATTTCTCAAGCCTTAGCCTTAGCCTTAGCGTACAAGTTTGTTAGCTCATAAATTGAATAATTGAATTAATATGTTTTCTTTTTTTTTTAGTTTTAGTTATTAAGTGATTCTTTAGTCCAGTGCTTTTAAGATGTTGTTTCATGTATTTTGTCGTTTCCATAGATATCGAAATGAAATGAAATGAAATTATTTATTCTGCAAGTAGATCTTTAAAGATACTTTTACATGTCATGGTTTGGGTTTTTTTTTTAGCTAGATGGCTTCGGCATTTCCTAACTGACGACCTGTGAAAAGAAACACCGAAACAAACTCAGAGAATCATGGTCTCTTTTAAAGTCCCGACATGGAAGAACACTTATAAGTGAGTGGTACGATGTAGGGTAATGTCTGAAATGGCCTTTTGAGGAAAGAACCATAGCAGCTTTGAGTAGACCAGTCCCAACTGACGGCACGCATGCATCAGTCATCGTATATATACATATCCTTTACCTTAATTACAACTGAATGAAAAGTTTTGGTGATTAATTTTCAATTCTTTTTTGTTCGTTGTTAACTACACCGAACTGCTCATAGGGCAGAGATAAACTTACCTTTAAGTAGGTATCGTTCTAGTAATCTAATATGGTCCTTTTTCATTTCCACGACACATTTAGGCTTGAGTGTATGACTAAACCTGACATTGGAAAGCACACGACTCGTACATCATTTGTTTTTTTCTATAAATACATTGTTTATTTAGATAAAATGCTTATATTATGTTTGTAATTGTTAGTTGCATCACTCATCCATTCATCATATTTTTAATATTAGGCTGATTCTAATATTAAAAATGCAAAATGAAAGCAGCTGTTGCTTTGTTTGTTACCTTTTCACGCCTAAATCGCTTACAAGATTTCATTACCATTAAATTTTGCAAGGAGATAGATTATATTATGGAAAAGGACGAATGCTACCATTTTTGTCTAAAAAAATATTATTATTATGTAGCCCTTCAGATGATAGTATAAAAAGGCATAAGACGAACAAACACACAAATAAAATTTTATACAACTGCTTCATTAGCTAGGTGGACCTCAGCGCGAGAGGTCCTAAGTTCGATTCCCAAATCGAGCAGTATTATTGGGTTATTTAATGAAATTCACACTTGCAGCTACGTACGTAGTAAGTACGCGTTAATGGCAATAGGCCCGCCCCCTTTTACATGGGACCTAAGTATACCGGTGACCTCTGCCTAGCCCTTTGGAGAATACAGGCGTGATGGTAATGATCGTTATATAAGAATTGCAAACTATATAATGTTGTATAAAATAAATAGGCAATGTATTGGAAAGCTATGCGGTCAAAATGCTTACACATTTGAATTCAGGAAAATCGTTTTCAATTTCAAGGAAATCGGATCAACTTTAAAATCTTGAGCCATTTAAAGAAAGTAAGTTTTGTATCAAGAGAAAATAGGTAGGTACCTACTTTATATTAAGGAAATTTAGGTGTATGAATGTTTATTTTTTTAACTGACTCGTTAGCGTAGTGGTTCATCCACAATCGCTCAGACCTGGAACAACTATCTGTTGGTCATACAAATATTTGTTCCGTTTGAAGATCAAACCCACAACACGTGGCTCTGAAGCTGATCGCTCAGCCGCTACGGCACTGCGTTTTGACACATATTGTGCGCTAACTATATTATTACACAATCTTTGTCAAAACATAAATGTTATTAGCTGCCTGCATACCTAACTCTTTTGTTGAGTGTACATTAATTTAATGATTAAAAAAAAGTAAAATTACCATTATAAAAAATAATCCTTAAATATTCACCAACACCAAAACAACACAGAGCAAAATAAACCAGTAGGTAATCTCCTGACTAGATCTAAGAGGATAAAAAATAGCCACTTTGATGCATCACAATGTGATTGGCGGACGCACACATGGCTCTACCATACTATACAAGGTCACTATACATTGTGTTAAGAAAACCCTGTCCGACCCGTGAAGGTATTGTTAGGTATCGAGATCCGGTTCATAATGAGCTGACGAGCTACGTGGTGGTAAGTAGTCATCGTCGCCCATGGACACCTGCGACACCAGAGGAGTTGCTGGTGCATTGCCGATCTACGGACTGCAGAGTGCCAGAGCAATCGAGGGGAACTGACTCTTACGTATAACAGTTGAAACACACCAAGGTGCTTTACGACAGAACCCGACGTAAGAGTGGTCGCCAGCTAGTCAGGCCCCAAGAGGTCCTACCATCGAACGAACCGGTTATATTTAAGTAAGTAGGTAATAATTTTCAATTTACAGGAAAAAAAATTATTATGAAACGAGGAAACTGAAAAGACAATACGGTGGCAGCGACATCGTCCCTGGGTGCAAGGCCTATGATGGTTTTATAACATTTAACAAATTTCCTAGATTTTGGAGTAATTGTAGCAATTGGGTACGACGACCTTGAATTTCAAATATCATATTAAGTTTATTGTCATGAATATTTAATGTTTCTTATTTTATTTGGTAACGTGATTATCATAGGTACCTATATGCCTCTTTCGGGTTGGACAAGGTTTCTTTTAACACAATATAAGTAGACCTTTTAGTACGAAAAACCTATAAGTACCTACAGTATGACGTCATCGTATATAGAATCTACTGGAAAATAATGAATCATATTATGATACATCAAAGGTATAGGGCCATATTAACCCCAGATCTTCCTCACAGCAACACTTCAACAACATATCAAACAACACATCTGTTTATAATAATTGAAAAATACACTAACACATGTCCACTCACAAATCACAATACACTATTGAAATAAAGAAACATAAACTACTAGGTGCAATGAGCTGTGTCTATCAATTGAACGTTTCCTCATCGTGGCTCACCGTATAAGCAGAATAAGCTGGTCGCAATCGGTATGCATGAAGCGTGCGCGATATGAAGATTGGATTTTTAGAACCCACTTTTTATTATAGGTAGATATTCAAACACGTTTCAAAGATGTCTTTGGGCAAGTTGAATATCAACCGCCTGTATAAATTGAAGTATGGGTTTTTTTATGGCAAAGGAGCGACGGATCACCTGATGGTAAGCTATTGCCGCAGCCCATGGACAGCCGCAACACCAGACGAGTCACAAGTGCGTTGCCGGCCTTTTAAAAGGGGATTGAACCTCCGGTAACCTCCCGTAAGCATTGTTTAACGCCGGTTTTCTGTGAGGCCGTGGTATCACTCCGCTCGAGCCGGCCCATTCGTGCCGAAGCATGGCTCTCCCACGTAAGCTTCTTTTTCCGTGTGAAAATTTTCATGGATGCCTCCGTCTCTCGGAAGGAAAGGCAAAGGGTTATGTCGACCACCTATTACTAAAGACACACGGCCATCTATAGTAAGCACCTCCATTGTGAAATGGTGCTGCGAGATCTCTGATGAACGCTATAGACCATTAACTGGGCCCAAATCCAAACTACGAGCGCTAATGAGAATTTCATAGAAAACACAATAACCCCGCTTGACATGGGAATTGAATCTAGGACCTCTCACTCGGTTTTGACTTGCACAAGATCGGCAACAGTGGTGGGATAGAGAAGAGGCCTTCACTCAGTAGTGATGGGACTGTAGGCATTACCAGCTCGGGGGGTCTCGGGGACCGTGGACTCACAGAGTGGGAGCTCTGGGCGTCCATCAAACGACCTCAAGAATAACTGTGCCGTGTGCAGTGCACATGGGATACGAAGTTCCTGACACGGGCTTATAGTCGTGGCACAGAAAGGGTTCCGGAAGAATAAATTATTTCCCGGATTTTCTCCCAATATTGTATGCGATAAAAATTCCAAACACCCCGGCCTACCGTCGAGTAGACCGGCAGCCTTTTGAAGGTTTCCTCCTCTCACAAAAAAGGCGTTACCAGCTAAATAGAAAGATGGATATGTTAACGATTAATCTAAATATATATAAAACTCAAAGGTGACTGACTGACTGACTGACTGACATAGTGATCTATCAACGCACAGCCCAAACCACTGGAGGGATCGGGCTAAAATTTGGCATGCAGGTAGATGTTATGACGTAGGCATCCGCTAAGAAAGGATTTTGATAAATTCTACCCCCAAGGGGATAAAATAGGGGATGAAAGTTGTGTGAAACTTTGTCAATTTTAAACCGATCGGGCTGAGACTTTGCATGCATATAGCTACTATGACGTAGGCATTCCCTAAGAAAGGATTTTGATAAATTTCGACCTATGTAGGGGTGAAATAGGGGAACAAAGTAACTATTCCACGCGGACGAAGTCGCGGGAAAAAAGCTAGTTATGGTATATAACCATAATGGTCAGTATAACCGTTCTATTGGCAGGGAGTAATGTCTGGTGGAGGGTTATCACGGAATTACTTAACAAGATAAGTTTAGTAGGTTAATGTTTCTTGAGCACTGGAATAAATTTAACGAGTTGCACTAGATAACGAAGGACGGGTGTAACTCTACCTATATATTTTTATGTTATCCGTGTGAACATTCTTAATTCTGGGAAAATGGAGGAATAGGTACTACTTATTAGACAATAAGTTGATTAGTCTACTATTTAATGCATACAGGATTCAAGATCTCGTAATCCCTCCTCATTTGCTAGGCGTGTTTATTAACCTGTTAGGAGTCCGATATATCCCTCTGCATTGATCACAATATGAAAGACATCGATTATTCTAATTAATATCCGCGGGGTAAAAAGGCCCTTTGCTGAATAATAATAATTATGATTTACCGTAGAAAATTGCTAGGGAATGATTACTGGTAAGTATATGAATTGATTAAGAGGAATTAATAAATCTGGCCTGGGAGCTAATACAGCCATTTTTCAGAAATAATTCACATTTAGATCCCGCAATAATTCATATTACGATTCATCAAAGCGTTTTTAAGGCCCCTGAATATATACAAAAATGAATTTTCGGAGTCTCTAGCGCTTGCATTAGTGTCGATACGCAACAAGATAATTATGTTGATCCTTTAGCGTTTGGGTCATCATATCCGTCTATGTGTAGGTATTGTGATAAATATTCCGGTGAACTAGTAGTAGTAGAAGTATTTCTACCTAACTGTTGAAGGAACAGTTAGGTAGAAATACTACTTAGAATGTTACTTAAATTATTGTTCGATGCAATAATTACGGTCGAAAACATTTTGCTGATCTAGAAATCTAATATCGGCACACTAACGTCGGGACAACAATGCTTATTCGGACAGCAAATAGGTTGCATTACAGCTTGACAGTATTGACAGCTTATACCATAAGCATCTAGCGTAGCATAATTTCAGTTCAATAAGCTTTTAAAAGTTATTAAAGTTTAATTGAGCGGACAGCAGTCGATATCGCTTAGCTCGTGTCGCTCCTACAATTATAGTGTGATTACCTAAATAGTTGGTTCGGAATTCAAGATTTATCCATCTATATTGATTTTATCGATTCAGAACTTTATTTAAACGTAGCTAAAGCATTGGTTACCTCTGTGGATTCAATGCTCAACTGTCTACACTATTTGCATTAGATGAACGGATGATCTACTCACTATACTATTAGGTACAGGTCAGCGGAAGAAATAGGTCAGTCGTAAGCGACGTACTGCTATTGTTTCATCGTGTTTGACTTTTAACCTAATGCATATTAGGTACATTTTCAACCAGTATTTCGGTGTTATCAAATTAGTATTGAAACAACCAAGTACCTATAGTATGAAATAATATATGTATAAAATATTTCAATTTAAATTCTTATTAGTAACTAGCTTAGTTAGTAGTTAGTAGTTAGTAGTTAGTAGCTAGCTTAGTAACTAGGACTTCGTCCGCGTGGAGTTACTTTGTTCCATATGAACTTTCATCCCCTATTTTATCCCCTTGGGGGTAGAATTTATCAAAATCCTTTCTTAGCGGATGACTACGTCATAACATCTACCTGCATGCCAAATTTCAGCCCGATCCCTCCAGTAGTTTGGGCTGTGCGTTGATAGATCACTATGTCAGTCAGTCAGTCTTTGAGTTTTATATATATTTAGATTTTGCTATTACAATAATTATTATACTTAACTAACTGATGAATACATTTGTTGTTTATTTTATTTTTATTAAAAATTATTGCAACCAGTAAATCAATTATTATTCTTAACTATATCGTACAAGTACGTACGATATGATACGATATGATACGTTTGATTAACAAAATATCATATTATTTGAACAACATTAAAATCTAAAAGCTGAGGGCCGGTTCCTGGAATCTTTAATTAAGTATTTTCTGCCCAATAAAGACTCAATGTAAGTATTTAATTTTTATATAAATCAAATCATAAAGCAATATACATTTTTAATCATCATTATCATCATCATCAGCCTATTTTATTCTGCAAGTAGATCTTTAGAGATACTTTTACACGTCAATGGTTTGGTTTTTTTTTATAGCTGATGGCTTCGGCATTTCCTAACTGCCGACCTCTGAGAAGAAACACCGAATCAAACTCAGAGAATCATGATCCCTTTTAAAGTCCAGACATGGAAGAACACTTATAATATGTGAGTGGCATGATGTAGGGTAATGTCTGAAATGGTCTTTTGAGGAAAGAACTATAGCAGCTGTAAGTAGTCCAGTCCCAACTGACGGCACGCATGCATGAATGTTTAACACCATCTTTTTAAACTTAAATTCACAAATGAAGATAAAGATTGTATTTATTTGCAAAACTTGACAGATTTGATTTGAAATTAAAAAAAAAATGGGATCTGAATAGTGATGTCTCGGGCAATAGTTCAATTGCATCCAAAATCATTTAAAACCTACTACGTCAGAGTTCATCATGACGTTTTTAAACGCGGCATTTCTAAAATTAATCCTTACAACCGTAAATTTATTACTGCGAACATTTTTCTTGGTGTTGAAAGATAATATTTGTTTTATTTTATCTTTGCACTGTTTACAGGGTTAATTTTTATATTTGCCAATGAAAAAATATAATAACTTACCCTAACAACGACTTTAAGAAAAATCCCCAAAACATCTATAGTGAACTTCATCTTGTCTTCTTCAGCGATAACCACACGATTATTTTCACTATATTCTCACTTTTCAGACTGAAAAATTAAGATGAAAAGCCAATTAGCACAATTCAGCTGATAATAACTGTTACGCGATCATTTTTATAACGATTGCTTCAAAAATGTCCGACTTTCAAGTGCGTCTATTTTTAGTAACACTTGTAAACTTACCATTTTATGAAAAAACGTCCGGAATAATTTCGTATCACAAAAATCACATGAAAATTTATGCGATGTCGGTTTAAGTCGGGTTCGTCGGAAAAATATAATATGTACTACGTTTGGTTTTTATTGTGCGAACGTTTGCTGTGCGCACACGCATCGTGCGAGGCCAGACGAAGGCGTTCTTAATATAGAAGCGAACAAAATCGGACTAGAGATCGGATCACCCAGGGATTTCGTTTTATACCACACAATTTGTAGGGGAAAAAGTATTAAAAATACTAACGACGCTTGTGGTACACATGTGCAGTACCGACTTGTCATGTATAATGACGATAAAATTATAGTTTCCGAGATCTGCCGGTGACATGCGGTTACAAAGAGTAATCAAATCAACAGAACTGTTACTCTGTACTGCTTATTTTTTTTGGTCCTTTGTTCCGAACTTGTAAATCCAAACTTGGTTCACAAATAATACGGAAAAAATAATTAAAAAGTACTCATTAGAAGTTGAAAGAAATGCGTTCATTTCTTCCACAATTTTTTTCCTAGATCAACTTTGCGAAGTAAAAATCATTAAATATTCACAAGAAGAAATATTAATCCTAATGATAATTATCTACTTAGGAAAGGTTTTTGTAACTTTACCAGGTGTTTAGCGAATAAAAGAGGCTGTTTTTGATCCTACATCTCCGTCTGGAGGTCACCTGAAAACTAAAATTGGCAACAACAAAATTTCTATCAATTATAGTGTTCAATGACAACAGTATGAAATATACAATAAAATTATTATAACATTAGGTTCACTTTCTCTTATCCAGTATCTACTTACTATTTTATTCTAGGAAAACAGGATGTCTTCTTTTAGACGGTAGGTACAAATCGAGCGATAGGACAATTAGAATGGCGCTTCTCTTCATTTAATCTTTGGCGCTCCGTTGGTACTTTGCTATAATTAATATTCATTACACGACAGTGTATATCCGATGTTTGAAACCATACTTATGTTCATTTTCATATCTATTTATATGTAAAAGTGTCTAAGTTAACAATACTGTGAACCATGAAACGTTTAGGTATGCATATTTTTTACTCACGCCTGTATTCCCGTGGCTATATTTCCCGGTATATTTAGGTCCCATGTTGGCAAATCTATAGCTAGGCACAGATCCAAATACCGAGCTGCTATTAAGAATTTACTAACAGAAAAATCCATAAACATTGTCCTGGGAATCGAACAGCGCTTGTGAACGTTGGACAACGACAGTAACTTAAAAGAAAATTACTTAAGTACATTAAACTTTTCTCTCGGCGAAAATGAAATTAACTAAGCAACCGACCGAGTATCCGTTTGTTAAACCTTAATCCTCTTAAAGCGAAGCTCTTAGTGTCCAGAGCGGTGTTCTCCGAACATCTTTGCGGATCAACTTGTGCAGTTGTGGTATTTGAAATTACAATTTCTCTCTGGGTGGCGAGTAAAATGGTAGACACGTAGGACACGTCTCATGTGAGCTTGAATCATAGTAGAATTAAATTATCCAGATTGAATTTTGATCGTAAAATGGAAATTTAGTTCCCAAGCTGCGGTAGTGCTTACCACAGCCATGTCAAAAAATTCAATTTGCATTTGATTTTTGTAGATTTATTTTGGAAATGTTAAAATGTAAATTCACGGTTCCAAACAGTGGACTGAATCGTAAGAATCTCCGTTCAGAAATAAGTTTCCAATGTCATCACGCCTGTATTTCCCGAACCCGAAGGGTTAGGCGGAGGCGTACTTAATGTACACCAATCATTAAATATAATATAATATTTATCATTTAAGAGCTCGTATAACTAATTACTACATATCTACCCTTTTCTAAAATCAAGACATTAATTAGTTTTTTTTATTTTATATGTTATGTCGGCAAACGAGCGGACGAGCCACCTGGTGATAAGTTGTCATCGCCTATGGACACCTGCAACACCAGAGGAGACGCATTAAGTGCCACTGCGGACTGCAGATTACCGAGAGGGAACTGGCTCTCACGTGCAAAAGTCGTAACACACTCCAAGATGTATCTTTTTGTATTTTTTTTAAAAATTTTTTTTGTAAAAATTACTTAATAATCTTAGCATGGAAAATGCAAAAAAATCACAAAAAGATAGTTAAAAAGGTAAGGTGGCATCGTACGACACTGAACTAACTGTAAAGTAAGTCGTGTCGGTTGAGAAGTAAGGTAACTTGCCTCTCATAGATGTTACCAACGTCACCTTATGACGTAAATTCAGAATATGAAGGCAACATTTCAATCATGAGGGTAGGGTTCGCGGTGGCTTAGAGGTCAGAGCGTCTGGTATATCAAACCAGAAGACGCAGGTTCGAATCCTGCCCGCGATTGAATTTTTTCCTTTACTAAAAAATAACACTTCAAGATGCTTCAGTAAAACCTCAGTCTTACCACCAGTCGTAGTATCTTACGAGATGTCTATCTGAACGGCAATGACAAAATGTATTCTAAGTAGTTAATATAACTATGTATATAGTTATTACAAAGCTACGTAGCAACCCCACGTATACCATATACCCTCCAGCTTAATAGAAACTGGTAGCAATTTAATAGAACTTGTAGTGTTGCGTCCCAAAGGTGCTATTAAAGTTAAGCGATTCGACCGGAGTATGCGTTCGCCCGAAACAGACACGGAATAGGGGCGAAACTGACCAGAGCTTCACGTAAGAGTAAACTATTTTACATCCTTCCTAAAGCTATACATGCCAAAGTACCTCTGTCTGTCCGATATTTTCACACTTATTTTCACACCCAAATCGCTGCGTCAATGTCGATGAATTTTGCTATAAGGATAGATACGACTTTTTTTTATAGGATTGGTGGGCAAACGAGCAGACGGATCGCCTGATGGTAAGCGATTACCGCCGCCCATGGACACCCGAAACACCATAAGGGTCACAAGTACGTTGCCGACCTTTTAAAAGGGGATTGGGTCTCCGGTAACCTCACTCACTCGGTGAAACACAACGTAAGTGTTAAAGTGTAAAACCGGCGTTAAACAACGCCGGTTTTCTGTATAACGCTTACCTGTTTAACACGTAAGACCTTGGAGAAAAACATAGGCTACCTTTTGTCTCGAAAAGTCTTACATAAAACCTAGTTGTATTGACCCCTTTGATCAGATGGCTGATTCTGGTAATTCCGGTCTAGTTATTGTGGCTAATTCCGGTAATTCTCAGTAAGAGACAAGCCCATATGCACGAGTCTTCTATCAGTGTGCGAGAGGTTAGGCTATAGTTTACCACGATAGTCTACAGTGTAAAATTCTCAAAAATACCAGATAGTTAAAAGTTGTATGTAAGTGCATACATGTAAATCAGATTGACAAACTTTTTATACAAACATGGTGCAACTAATTCTCCACAGATTCATATATAGAAGTAAGGTTTTTCGAATGAACGAATTGTATGAAATATTATTCAATCAGATAGTATCTATGTATTTTTACGAGTATATATGCAATATTTATTTATATGTATTTGTTTATTTATTTTTATTTATATTGTACATTTAGTTAGTTTTAGTTAATTTGTGTAACTAATAATTTGAGAAACCTGTTTCTTTTTAAGTACGCCAGACTACCTAAATATCACCTTTCCTTTTTCTCACGAGTCCATCCAAAGTTTGTCTGTAAGAGATCGCTTTTAGCGATAAGACCGCCCATTGTACCATTATGTGATTTATAAAATTGTATTTTACATTAATTTTTGGTGTGCAATAAAGAATATTCTATCTATCTATCTAAATAGTTAAAATAGTTCGGGTTCAAAACTGGGAAAATTTACTAAAAGTATAGTATAAGTATGTAAGTTCTGTTTTAGTTTGAAATAACTGTTTGCGAATGAATTTGTAGGGTGATTATATTTTCTTTTTAAAGTTCCGCACCTCAAAAGGAAAAAACGGAACCCTTATAGGATCACTTTGTTGTCCGTCTGTCTATCCAGACCGGCAATCTATCTATCTATTATCTCGGCAACCGCGTAGAGGTATCGAGATGAAATTAAAACCATATACTCAGGTCTGCAGTCCCTTGAAGCTCTGAAAAATCTTCTAAGTTAATGTAAAAGAAAGATACAGCCGTTTATGCCGCAAAAAGGTTTGTCATTTTACACATAGGTACTTTATTAATCTTTATACCCGTCTTATTTTGAGAACAACCCCGTGCCCAACAATCAACAGTAAGCAAATGGTTTGATGATATTTTTTACCCGATTGATCTAGATGGATGGTTGTTTAAATACATAAGTACTTGTAATCATAGGTGGGAATGATTGAAATCTAATTTAGGTAAACAATAGGTATCTGTTTTGTGGAGACGAGACGATAGGAGACACAGTGTTCGAATTGCTAATTGTATAGAATTTAAAGTATTCTTTATTTGATATTCTTTATTAAATATAAGAAATTCATCCCAGCACGACTGCTACATGGTACCTAAACATACCGGCCGCGGCCAACTGTAGGTGTACATTAGTAGGTACGTCTCTGCCTCCTTCGGGGAATACAGGCGTGATAATAGTATGATATCAATAAAAAAAGTAATAAAAACTAAATTATTCATAATTATTTAGGCACAGGTCAAACTCTGGGGGCTAAAATGACTTCATTCAGCATTTTTTTCTAAATCAATTCTTAATTATAAAAAAATATTAAATCAAAAATCGAAAGTTTTCTCTTTAGCCCCCCAGCTAATAGGTAAGAAGGTAGGTACCTGCTATAAAAACTTCCTCAGTATTTTTTGTCTCCTATTACGTTGTTATATCCCTTTTCGGCATTTTTCTTTTTTATTTCGTTACTACTAAATAATGTTTTATTTAATTCAGCACTTACGGTTGAAATACATAACTGTGTGCATCTGAAGCTGTCCGTGTTTGCAGTGGTATAAAAATTTGGTGTAAAGACAATTGGAGACTTAAATGCTTCGCATTCGTGATATATTATTTTTTCTTTTTTTATGGATTAAGTCGGCAAACGAGCTGACAATCCGCTTGGTGGCAAGTTGTCACCGTTGCCCACGGACACCTGCAACACTAGAGGAGTTGCTGATGCGTCGCCGACCCTTAGGAGCCCCTACGTACTGCAGACTGCCAGTACCGCAGCAAATGAGGGGAACTGGCTATTACGTGCAAAAGTTGAAACACACACCAAGGTGCTTTACCACAGATTCCGACGTAGGGGTTGTCTCCAACCACTCAGACCCCAAGAGGTCCTATCACCGAGCAAGTCGGATACCTATCTCCACGTCTCTGACGGGATGCCTACCTGAAATGCAGTGAGGAACAGTATTCTAACCCGTCCCCACACGGGGTTAATTCTGATTACTGGCACATTACTTGACACAAAATCATTAAACATAACATACCTTCACGCCTGTACTGCCCCAGAGGGTAAGGCAGATGCATAATTATGTACACCCACAGTTCGCCTGGTATGTTTAGGTCCCATGTGTAGGAGGCGAGCCTATTGCCATTAACCGAGCACAAATCCAGACTCCGAGCTGCTACTGAGAATTTCATAGAAAAACTCAATAACACTTTGCTCGATCTGGGGATCTAACCCAGGAATTCTAGCGTAGCAGTCGCACTTGGGACCACTAGACTAATGAGGCAGTCAAAATCATTAAAATAACTTATTTTACATGCGCGGGAGTTCGGAAAGGCTCACTTAAAACACGCACAGTTATTTCCACTGCACTGTACCAACTACCAAAACATCTTGTTACAAATTACAGTAGTTGTATGTACAAGTTAATGTTAGCAAGAAGTTGCAGGCGTTGGCGCCCGAGTGTCCCCGGGTGTGTCTAGCACTAATCACATTACTGTCTGGAGCGCTGACACCTGCAACGGTGGTGACACCACGCTTCCGAATCTTTGGGGACATTTCATTAGTATACCTAGTTTAGCTCGCCAAATACTTAATAATATATAACATAACATAATCAACCTATTATATTGTCCCACTGGTGGGCACGGGTCTCCTCTCAGAATGAGAGGAATTAAGCTATTGTCCACCATGCTGGCCTAGTGCGGGTTGGCAGACTTCACACGCTATCGAGAAAATCTCTCAGGCATGCAGATTTCCTCACGATGTTTTCCTTCACCGTTTAAGAGCGTTATAATTAACTAACATACCATCACGCTTGTATTCCCCGAAGGGTTAGGCAGAGGCGTACTAATGTACACCCACAGTTCGCCGGTATGTTTAGGTCCCATGTAATAGGGGGCGAGCCTATAGCCATTAACCGGGCACAAATCCAGACTCCGAGCTGCTACTGAGAATTTCATAGAAAAACCCAATAACACTTTGCTCGACCTGGGGATCGAACCCAGGACCTCTAGCGTAGCAGTCGCGCTTGGGACCACTAGACTAATGAGGCAGTCATACCACTAGGCTCTCACTGCTTACAAATACTCAATATTTATTGCATTACGTAATGTAGATTGCATCTGATCTCCACGATCTTTTTCCCCCTTGCCCTTTCTACTAACGGACGAGCAGAAACACAAAAAAGTGACATCTTTTCATGGTGGACATTCCAAAAACCCGAACGCTTTAAGGGTCCGGCGGAGCCGAAATTTGAATTGCTCACAAAAACGTAATACCGAAATAAATCGTAATTCCGACAATATTTTATAAAATTATGTTATTATTCGGATTTGAATACCGTTAATCTAGATTCCTACGGTACTATTTCGTTTCTACCTCACTGGAAATAAAAAACGAATTACGATCGATTTATTTCGGTATTACGTTTGTAAGTGAAATTCGGTCCGCCGGACCCTTAAGTCCACTTTTATCATGTGTACCACTGAAATGTGGAATATGCTTCCCAATTGGCCTTCCCCGATAGGTATAATCTAGGTCTCTTTAAATCACAAGTGGATCGGTTTCTTCTAGCTAGGCAAGCCCGCTCCATCGTAGATCAAGTCAAGTGTAAGCCAATCAAGAATAAAAAGAAGTTGATTTATTATAAAGTTTACTTAGTAGATGGTTAAAATATTGTATTTTGGTAAAAAAAGAAAGTTAACTGAATACTAGAGAACTGCAATAGTGTAATAGTCACGTGGCTGCTGAGCTTGATGAAGTCCTAAGTTTGATTCCCAGGTCTAGCATGGTGTTATCAGCTCGCAGTTTGGATTTGTGCTCGCTTAATGAAAATAGGCTCACCCCCATTACAAGGGAAGCACAGCAGCTCTAGCTTTGATTGACATTTAGCTGATCCAGAGACCCATTTGGTCCAGCCGTGAAACAAATCCTTTCTTACTATTATTATTATTGCATAACTTGTAGATTTTAGTTTGATGCTTTTGTATGTTAGATTCTTTGTCTTCATTACATATACCTACTGGTATTGATCAATCGAAATCGGTGTTGGCTAAATAAACGGTATTTCTTTCTTTCATAATTACCTTTCTACTTACAATACTAAAACTTTTCCAGCGTTCATACGTTCATTCAGCGCGTGCAAAGTCAATTTCCCAGCAAATTATCCCACGCCATGGTTACCCTAGCTGATTACACAGTAATTTGTGAAAAGGTAAAATGCAGATTTCGCGTTGAATAATAATCATCCAGCAGCTTCGGAACTCCGTTAAGTTTTTTAAACGGAATCTTGTTGAAGCACGCTTAATTTCTTACTTAACTTTAAGAATATCGTTCTTTTTGTGATTTTTTTTTGCATTTTCCATGCGGTTCGAATCCTGCCCGCGATTGAATTTTTCCATCACTAAAATAACTTTATAATCTTAGCATGGAAAATGCAAAATAAAAATCACAAAAAGATAGTTCAAAGGTAAGGTGGCATCATAGGACATCGAACTAACTGTAAAGTAAGTCGTGTCGGTTGAGAGGCAAAGTAACTTGCTTTTCAATAGATGTCGCCAACGTCACCTTATGACGTATATTCAGAATGTGAAGGCAAATTCCGATCTAGCGGGTGGGCGCGGTGGCTTAGAGGTCAGAGCGTCTGGTATATCTAACCAGAAGACGCAGGTTCGAATCCTGCCTGCGATTGAATTTTTCCTTCACTAAAATAACTTTAAAAATATCAGCTTTGTTATGAATTCTAATAATGTATCCCTTTTTTCATTGCTTTAATAGGCTCGCTTTATATTATATGAAACCTAAACATACAGGCGAATTATGGGTGTACATTAGTATACTTCTTCCCTCCGGAGAATACGGGCGTATAATGTGTGTAATATTATTTTTATTATTCGGATAATATAACTTTATCTTACATAATTTTCATTATCATTAGCCTATATTCGTCCGCTGCTGAACAAAGGCCTTTTTAGTGAATAGTATGGAGCCTCATTTTCGGCTTTCCACATCCAGTCACGGACATTTACCTTCCACCTGGTCGTCGGGCTTCATATACTACTCTGCCTAGATGTGGTCTCCATTTAAGAACTTATTTGCCACTTCAGCTTGATAATGCTATAAGCTAATGTTTGTATACTTTGGTTCCTTGATGAATAACTTCTTTGCAAATCTTATCTATAGCTATCTCCGATTTTATACTTGGACCTTGAGTCCTTCTACCACCTAGCACATCCAGCTGTTTAGGGTTCTTTTCACTAATAACGTCATTGTGACGATAATATTAACCTAGCGTGGTGATATTAATAGGGATACCTGCGTTTAGCCGAAACGAACTGTAATAATTTCGAAGCTTACAGATACTAATTTTATTAAATTTATGAAACATCATAAATCAGGAATAAAAAAAGAACAATATTATTCAGAAAATACGTAAAAATATTTGATTTTCTTTTCTTGCATTTAAGTTTTTGTTTCTTTCTTCTTCCTTCTCTTTGATTTTGATCAACGTTTTCAATCGACTAACGAAAAAGTTGGGTGGGTACTTCAATATTTCTGTCTTGAACGATCCGGGGCCCATCTCTACGCTAGGTCTCATTTGATTCATTCGTCTTAGTAGGAGAAGTGGTCCAGCTAAGTACGAGAAAGGTGTCCATTTTACCTGACAATCATAATTAAGTATTTTAAATAAATGATCAGTTTTAATTTGGGAACGGTATACCATTATTATCACCACGCTAAGCTAGGATGGAATGGTTGGTAACCTTAAAGTCATATTCTTCTAGTTACACACTGGTATTCCAAAATGTCAAAAATCAGGCTTCTATCGACTAATGTCGGCAAATGAGCAGACGAGCCACCTACCAAGCAAAAAAGCAACTAGCTTTTTTTTGTTTTGGCAATTAAATTTTTAATATCAACTAGTAGATAGGTTCGTTGTTTCCTTCAAACCCTGTCGAAGTTATGATGCAGATGACATTTTAAAATGGGTGTATAGTAAAACCATTGTCTTTCGATTATTACTTTTAATTAAAAAAACACGTTTCACTACTAAAATATAGTGTTTCTACTATGAAACTGATTCAAAGAGAAACATGTGATACGATAACACAATGATTGTAAATTGATCATAGAACAGATATGATATGAGATATCTGGATTTATAGCAATAGTAATTGCGAAAATTGTTTTATTATATTTTATGTACCTAACAAACATACGGCCCTGCAGGCTTACTCTTGAAAACAATACAATACCAATCTAAACGTGATCCGATTCCAATGACAATTTGGGTGTCGGGCGATTTCGTACTCTTGAGACAAATCCGTTAACCTTGTATCGGCATCCTGATTGGCCAATGGTTGAGTCGTCTCCCAATCCTATTTAGTTCACTCAGTCACCGCGCAATATTGAAACAATTTGGCGCTAATCTCGGATTCAAAAGTACGAAACTTGACGAAACGGCACAATTCCAATGTCGATGTATCGGAATTGAGTTCAAGAGTAAGCCCTCTGGGCCGTCTGATGGTAAGCGGAAACCGTAGCCTATAGCTAGCAAACCAGTGACATCACTCACGTTATGTACCTACATAAATTAAAAAAATAGTTGATATTTCTTATTTTCCCATAATTTACTGGCTACCACTTCAAAACGGAATTTGAACTTTGTAATGATGATCTTTAAGCAACAGTACCGACACCATTCATCTGACAAAGCTGTGGATATTATTGTGGCAGTATTTAACCTATCGATGGTCTTGGGCACTTTGGGATAATGGGGTTCCTATGACAACGATATGTCAGGGTACTATTTTATAAGCAAATGCAAAATAAAGCAAGGAATGGAATTAAGAGGCCCCCTTGGATCGCGGAGCACAGAGCACTAGCCCATAGTGCAACAATGGAAAAGAGGGGCCTGGATATAAAATGGTAGGTAATTGTCGCAATCACTATTAGCAATAGACTACATTAGACCTAAAATTTGCGTTGAACCAAATAACGTGACATTGACGGACTAGGCATGCGCCTTAGCCTTAGACAGCTCCTTGAGATGAGTCACGTCACTATTTATCACTACTTCCTTACAAAATATCGTTGTTGCCGCTGGCTCTTAAACGCTCGTTTGCTAGCGAGTTCATGTTCCTGTGCGTTTTGTGATCCTCCGTCGAATTGCTGCATCTATGGTGAAATGTAAGCTGGCTCAGATGTAGAAAAGGTATACGTTTATCTATTCTACAAGAAATATGTGGACGAAAGAAGCCTAGGAGACTATAAAAAAACGTTTAAGAAAAAGTATAACCGCTTTCAGAATCCTTTAAAAAATCTAAAAAATAATATTACGTAAGTGCTAACAGTTTCGGAGGTCGATGCCTTCGATTTGATCGGATCTATGGTTTTCGCCACCGACTTCCGAAACTGTCTAGGTTTTTGAAAGCGGTTTTAGTTTTTTTTTCTAAATTTTGAGTTAAGTATGTTGATGATGTGATTGTTTATTCCAACGTTGTAAGTTTAAGTATGTTGGTGATGTGATTGTTTATTCCAACGTTGTAAGTTTAAGTATGTTGATGATGTGATTGTTTATTCCAACGTTGTAAGTTTAAGTATGTTGATGATGTGATTGTTTATTCCAACGTTGTAAGTTTAAGTATGTTGATGATGTGATTGTTTATTCCAACGTTGTAAGTTTAAGTATGTTGGTGATGTGATTGTTTATTCCAACGTTGTAAGTTTAAGTATGTTGATGATGTGATTGTTTATTCCAACGTTGTAAGTTTAAGTATTTTGATGATATGATTGTTTATTCCGACGATACATGTAAGTATTATTGTTATCTTGGTCTACATTTTACGATCAGATCTTGACCCAATTTAAAATAGAAAAAGATTTTTTTGAAATTGTTGGCGTCATACAAACATACAGACGAATCTGACGAACATAGAATCTTCTCCTATTTTTGAAGTCTGTTAAAAATTACCACTTTTGATTACTCAAATGTGCGATCAGCTTATATTGGACAATTATGGCATGTCGTGTAGTCTTGTGTCAATTAATTATATTAAATGGGATGATTTTAGTTTTCAAGGAAACTAATGCCTTTTTAAGGGCGTCACCGGCTACTCGTATTGCACTATTTGACTTCATAAATAGATCTTTTAAGGACACTTTTACAAGTCAATGTCAATCAAACTTGACTCATATTGCACATTCATTCGCCACGAACATGACAGCCTATGGTCCGGCGTTCGCTGGACACCTTCAAGGAGTGAGACCACGCGGCTCATGCTATTCGAAGGCGCGTGTAAATTCGCCCACCGCATATTGAGGAATATTAAGATACGTACACATTATTTCCATGTAAAGAAATCTATTTTTATCGAATATATGCCAAATAAAGAGAAATAAGATGCCAATGTTGAGGTACCTACCTTCATCATAAGATTTTCAGCAAGTGATTCCGCACCGGACGCGGATATGTCAGAACCCTGCAAGGTCCTCAACGCCTGGTCTATTGACGTGAAGGCAGTCATTATATCCGGTAAACTCAATTCAATTGAAAGTAATTGGTCGTCACAGTATGTTAGACTGAACAGTGTTATCATTGTAAAAAATATTTCTGCAAAAAGAGACTTTTTAAAATACGTAGGTACTCAAAGAAGATGTAGAGTCAAACTTGTTTTGATAAACAATTATTTTGAATTAAATATTCTCTAATTATAACACACACCAACCCGCCTGTACCCGGAAGGGTGAGGCAGAGGTGTACTTCCTCAGTTCATGGGTATGTTGAGGTCCTATGTAATAAGGGGCACGCCTATTAACATTACACGGGTAGGTACATATCGCACTCCTTTCTTTAATTTCTTCCATTTTTTCTTTTTGGTCACAAAAAGAAAAAAAATAAGTGAACATAATAGAATCCCAATAAAAACTTACTATATAAACCCATTTCTCTTACAATACCACCACTAACAACAAGGTTTTAAACGAAATTTACGCAAGAAATTCCGTTTCGAGATGCCAAAACAAGTACTGAAAGTTTTGATTAACTATTCTTTTGAAGATATAGGATAGATGAGAGAACAGATACTGGAACTAATCAAGTGTTCAAACGAGTTGTTTTTAATTAAAGTCGAAATTGTGCGGCCATTGGCTACGACGTGCACAGCAAATTAGTTTCGCAATTTTTCCATTTACTGATATTTTCACCGTGGAAATTCACTGGCTGGTCAAACAATGTCGCCAATTGCAGAGTTGCAACATAGTAAACACTATTTATTCTAGAAATATCTTCGCATTTGTATTTAAGCAAGAAAATCCTCATGGATTCATTTCCACCTGGGAAGGTTGAACTCCTAGATAATGACTAAAAACCGCACCAACCTTCATTTGCCCTGTAGTCACCGTCACCGCCATGGGATTCGTAACATCTGCCACAACCTTGATAGGCAAATTGTTTTAAACTACAGTCTAGAATAATTACCAGACCTCATCAAGGGATACAATCACTAGACATCTTTAAGAGGAAATGTCGTTGCCTTCACATTTTATGTATCAAGAACACTTTAAAACGATAATTTATTTAGAGTATTGTTATATAAAGTTAAATAAATAAATATAAAAAATTAATTAAAGCAGTGATAGCCTAGTGGTATGACCGTTGGACTGCCAAGTCAAAGGTCTCGAGTTCGAACCCAAGGCACGCACCTCTGACTTTTCGAAGTCATGTACGTATTAATAGTTAATTATCACGCGCTTAAACGGTGAAGGAAAACATCGTGAGGAAACCTGCATGCCTGAGAGATTTTCTTGATGGCGTGTGAAGTCTGCCAACCCGCACTAGGCCAGCGTGGTGGACTATAGCCTAATCCCTCTCATTCTGAGAGGAGACCCGTGCCCAGCAGTGGGACAATGTAATGGGTTGATTATATATATATATTATATATAAAGTTATTGCACTATTCAAATTAGCTGAAGAACCCAGTCAATTATTATGTCAAGAGGCTAATAATTCTCAGGGATTTTGATCAAGGGCTTGATAAAGAAATGCAATTAAGAACACATATTTTCTTGATTTCAGAGGCCTTCCAGATGGAGTGACAGCTTACGAAAGGCCGTTGGCAATGACTGGTTACAAAAAGCTGAAAAATCAAGCTCTCTGTGGCTTTCTACCTTCGTCCTGCAGTGGACAATTAAAGGATAATGATGATTGAAAAATTAAACTAGGAGATAAACTTCTTCCATACGTTCAACCTTATCAAACAAAAGTTTTCTCATTACTCTAGCATAATGTTGAAACTAAATTCATAGGTAATTGGGGATAACATAACCTGTAACTTGCGTTGTTAGAGATTAATGAAAGCACTAATATATTCTCGACACTCCTGCTCATTAGAGAGGGTTACCACATCCCACAATTTCTAGATATTTTTATGTAGGTAGGTACTCAAAATCATTTTCACCCTTTTTTGGTACCTTAGAGGGTGGAAAAAAAGGTGCAAAAAAAAATTTTTTTACACATTAAAATGTTTAAAAAAATATTTTACAATGAAAAAATATAATATAATGAATTGTGTCTATTTTTGCTTGATAAATAAAAAGAAAATAATAAGTCAGTGTTAGGAATATTTATTCAAAATATTAAATAACTAACTATTGTACTTTGTTGAACAGTTTAACAGTAACCTAGCTGATACCTGCATTTCGTGGCTAGGATACCCAAAGCTCTGATATTATATTTAGTCAGACATTATACGCTTCATTATCGTAGGTAAATACAGTCTCATCTAATATTAAAGCGCCATCTCAGAATGTTGTGTAATAAAAAGACTTCAGAATAAATCCTCTCCTAAAAGATCTATATCGCACAATAAGGATTGAAAAGAGGAGCAAATAGGACCCAGTTTCTGAACGACGTCAAAATTTACTTCATTCACATTTGACACGTGTTATCTACATCGAATCCTTGTCGCGAGTTCATCGAGATAACAAAAGGCAATTTCATTTCGGTCTGCGTACCATCCCTTTGGAGTTCTAAGTTTGCGATATAGATGTATTGCGAGGAAACTAATCTCAAAATTGGATACGTTGAGGACTCCTGGAACGGGGGTATCCTGGGGATGTAATCTGGGAAATAGATTTAATGTGCACACCTTCCCCGCTGAGTGCTTTTGAGAACTTGGGGAGTACTTGAGTATAATATAGACTTATGTGTGTTGGGATTTCAATTTTATACGACTAACTAGGGAATTGAAACGAGACAGATTAATAGCCTGGAAAAGTCTTGAGTTTGCGTCCAATCGGTAGATCAGGTAGGTTGTGGTTGTTTCATTTCGTTAAATAATATCATTGTTGAATCGTTTTATATTAGGAACATCCCGCAAGACCACAACAATAATAATGGTATCTACTTTATTATTGTATCAGCTAGTGTACCCGCATCTTGTTTTTCGTTCGTTTCGCGTTTTTCCCAGTCCTAGAATTTCCCAACTTTCCAGTCACCGCCACAGAACTCGTGAGTAAAATTGTATGCGCCGGTTGACCTATACAAACCTGGGAATGCTGGTAATCATTACCCATCCTTTTTCACATTCGGGTAAAAAGGAAGAATTCGTGATAATATCAGAATAGATGTTCTGTTTAGCAATTTAATATCTACTATAATACTTCTATAAAAAATTGGAACCCAATAGAAACCACAAATATTTCTGAATTCGCGCAAATTCTCAGGTCAATAATAATTTAGAGATAAAATTAGGAATTTCTAATCGTCCATGAATTCCTGGTACGGTATTTGCCAAATTCCACTGAAGATTGATCGGTGTTAATTAATAAACTATTTCGTTATGTAGGTATGTATAATAATTATGACGTTAAGTCAATTAAATTTTAAAGGAATTGTTGAAAAGTTTAATCGACATTTTGTAAGTCAATTAAACTGGCCCTCATTTATTCAAACTACAATCCTACTAATCCTTATTAAAATTAAAAACGTGAAAGTTTGTGAGTATGGATGTTTGTTACACGCCAGAACGGCTGAACGTATCTGGATAAAATTAGGCACACAGATAGATTATAGCCTGGAATACAAGATACAGGGTTTTTATCCAGGTCGGAGCCAATCCTGAACTCCACGCAGGCAAATTCGCGGGCAGAAGCTAGTATTTTATAAACGTGAAAGTTTGTGAGGATGTGTGGATCTTTGTTACTCAATCTCGTCAGAATGGCTGAACAGATCTGGATAAAATTTGTTACAATGATAGATTATAGTCTGAACTAGCATATAGGCTACCTTTTTAACCGGGTCGGATTCAATTCTAGAACAAAAATAATTTATCTAAACGTCTTTCCAGTCAAGATAACTAGTCATACCTAACATTTCCAGTTTCCAGTAAAGAATCAATTACGAGGATGTCCCACCCTGTTCCGCCATTTAACATAAATCTCGGTTGCCAAGCAGTAAATTCTAAAAGTACCCTTATTATACTTTGAATACGTAAGCAGAAATCTTTTTATCTTTGTCCCAATTCGTACGGGTGGATATTAAGTTGAGTTGAATTTTATTTTATTTTCCGGTTTTTCATTGTCTAAAAATAGGTAGTTACCTAACAGGTGTATTTTTTGCAATATTATGTAAATTGTGATACATCTCGGGGATGTTAGTTTCCTACCTACTTATATTTATAAAAAATTTAGATTGACTTGAATGCACTAGTTTATGTCCACAAGTAAGTAGTTTTCAACATAGAAAACGCTGTTCAGGAAAGAAAACTTAGAATAAATACCCACACGACATAGAAATTCAGTAACACTGCACTGATTTGTCACTAGGTAGTCCTGTATAAGTAGTCAGGCGAAGGATTTACTATCTGCAGTGATACTGTCAGATGATCTTGAAGCGGCAGCTGCCTTTGCGTTACTTGTCATCATCAGCATGTAAACTCACAAGGATCTAGAAAAAAACACTTTTTTTTGGCAGCAAACTATAACTTGACGGCGGCATATTTGCCGTAGGTAGTGGCTGAGCGATTGCCTTCTGTGCAGAGGTTGTGAATTATATTCCCGCACAGAATGAAATCGTATAATTTTGACTTAAAGGTAGTTGTTTTGGATCTGGGACTGGGTGTGTGAGGAAATAATTATGTTTGTAAAGACTACGGAATGTAGAAGGAAGGAGAAACTACTCTGTTTATGAAAAATGTCCGTCAAAATGCGTTAAATTAGGGCGGCGCTACAGGAGTCACGGTAAATTTAAGCCCTTTAGACACTCGTATAACTTTTTACCACGCAAACTTTGCCCATTACTGTTCAAATATTTTTTAGTTTTATAACAATAAATTAATAAATATGTAATCAAAAATCACTAAACGTAATGCTGCTACATGCTAGTGTCTTGGAAGGTATTTGAACTATAATTTACGGCTTACAGCTGGACACTCTTTCGACATTTCCTCATCAGAATCGGTTCTCCTTTCATCTAAACTACATTGTAAAGACACACATTTCTGAACGTAAATCTTAATATTTTTTAATGTGGCAATAGCTTATTTATGTCAGTTGGATATTGCCTGCCAAGTGCCTTCTGTCAATGTCAATTGTGAATAACTCAATGTCAAACTTATTTGAAAAATCACCAGCGCGCCGGTCGTTATTTATATAGCAAAACATTTTGATTTAAATAAGAAAATGTCCGCTTTTCACGGATTTCCTGATCTCCCTGGGCCGGACGAAATCCCCTTGTGTAAACTAAACGAAGTTTACTGTTGTGGAAATTCGCGTTACGGAAATGTTACTACGTTTACTAATTCGGTAAGGTTATCTTGCTTTTCTCTTGTATTATTATGTCTAGGAACCAACATTTATCTTATTTATATCTGTTTTAGACGAAAAACCATCCTGTGATAAACGTAACGGATATACACCACCACAGGACGACGGACGAAAACATTTCAATGTACATTGACGTAGAGGATAATTTACTCAAGAAAATTACTAGTGTATGGTACAAACAAGGTTTTTTGGAGGCCCTAGGAGTCGCCGCAGATCCCTCAGTGAATCGCGACAGCCAAGTCCTCGCTGTAGCCGCGTCATACGTGCTCAAAGTTGCCAATGTCTTCACGGCATTTAGATACTTTTTACAGCCACATTTGAAGGATATAGGGCCTAAAATCGTAGCCAATTACTCTAGAACGAGGAACTGGGGAAACGGTCCTATTAAATGTATGGCTTGGCATCCTCATACGACAAAAATGGCAGTAGCTACAGTGGATGACAATGTTCGGATATATTGTTCAGAAGTATCATTTGTATCAACATTGAAATGTAAAGCACAGGGGCATGTGTCCTCATTGAGTTGGAGACCATTCTCAGCTTCTGAAGTAGCTGTGGGATGTGAACAAGGGGTCATTGTGTGGACTGTGGACCCTAATTCTATGTTTACGAAGCCCTCTTCAAGTAATGCTGTGGTCCTGAAAAGGTATGTAGTATTACTATCAACTAGTTAAAAATATTTAATGAGGGTAAAGTATTAAAAAAAAGGAAGGAAATTAGTGTTGTACTTTTGATTTTTTTAATGGTCATATTGTAATGTTCTAGATACAAAATAAATTAATCATAATTTTCTTAACCCTGGTATGTGTACCTATTTTGAATCCATCACATATTTTTTTTAGCTTCAGATTCATTTGACTCTTCTTTTGTGAGGTTTCAAACTAACAGAGTGGGTACTCCGACAAATGTATTGTTTGTATAAATTCTTAATTTAATTAAGGAAGTTATAAGTATTTTCAAGACAATTTTTTTTAAATAAACCTAAAATTTTACCTAAACTAATAACCATAATTAGAAATTACATAATAAACACACAACATATTATGTAGATATTTTTTTAATGTTATTTTGTGCAAAGTTTGGGCTGTGTAAATAAAGGAATCTTTCAATAGATTTGTTTGGGACTGGCCATTTCTGTATATGTATAAGAAAGCATTTCTATCATATATATCATTTTAACAACACCTGCTATCATTTCACTTACAGGCCGGGTCACAGTCCTGTCACTGATGTGAGCTGGTCTCCCAATGGTGACTTACTAATCAGCTGCTCCGGTGCAGATACCTCCATGCTGGTATGGGATGTGTCCATGGAAACCGCAGTACCTTTGAGAAGAGTTGCTGGAGGTGGGATAGTGTTTGCTCGCTGGTCGTTCAACGCTGGCAAGGTGTTTGCTGCAACTTCTTCTATCATATTCAGGTGAATTAGCAGGTCATATTCTTATTCATATTCATACAATTTTAGGACAAAATAACTTTGTTATCTGTTTATTTTTATGTAATTAAATAAAAAAGTAAGCAACATTGTACAGTATTGATCTGTAAAGTAAGTTTTGTCAGTTAAAGGACATATTACGTGGGAGAGCCATGCTTCGGCACGAATGGGCCGGCTCGACCGGAGTGATACCACCGCCTCACAGAAAACCGGCGTTAAGGGTCCGGTGGAGCTTGAATTGTCCACAAAAACGTAATACCAAAATAAATCGTAATCCAGACAATATTCTATCAAATTATGTTATTATTCGGATTTGGATACCGTCAAGCCGTTAGGTTCCTACAGTACTATTTCGTCTACGACTACTTCACAGGAAATAAAAGATTGGAACATTGTTCCAAACTTGGTAATTTTATCAAAAATTGCATTCGGTTACATTTATTTCCAGTAGGTAGCATAGGAACCTAGATTAACGGTATCGTAATCCGAATAATAATACAATTTGATTAAATTGTGTTTGAATTACGATTTATTTTGGTATTACGTTTGTATGAGAAATTCGGTCTACTGGACTCTTAACGCTTACTTTGTGTTTCACCAGTGAGGTCACCGGAGGCCCAATGCCCCTTTTAAAAGGTTGGCATTGCACTTGTGACTCCTATGGTGTTGCGGGTGTCCATGGGCGGCGGTAATCGCTTACCATCAGGCGATGCGTCTGCTCGTTTGCCCTCCTATCCCATAAAAAAATAGTAATGTGTCAACAATATTATATATTGGCTTCTATTGCCCTTATAAAAACCCATTTTTGCGTAAATATCTCCTTATTATAAGACTAACTTAAAATCTGGTGCTGTCTAGCCTTGACCATTTGAAATGTTGAGAATCAAAGAATATCAATACACAATAAAATCCATAAAAAGCATTTTTATTGAAATATCTGGTACATGTTTCATCTTGATATGGTACCGAAAAGTGGAATAAAGCCTTCTGGATTATAGCCAAGTCCCTCTTATTCTGAGAGGAGACCTGTACCTAGCTATGGATCAGTATATGGGTTGATGATTAATCATGTATGAATATAGGACGGAAGTGGAAATATAATTTCTTTTGTTGCTTTTCTGCAGAGTATGGGATACCAATCGCTGGAGGCCAGAGCGTTGGTGCGCGCGCGGCAACCGCGTCGTGGCTGCGTGCTGGGGGCCCTCCGATATTCTGCTGTTCGCAGCCAAAGGAGAGCCCATGATCTACGCTCTTACTAATACTGGGCTCATGAGTGGTAAGAATTACTGTTAGACTTCCTTGTGTAACTATATACGTACGCACGAATGGGCCGGCTCGACCGGAGTGATACCACGGCCTCACAGAAAACCGGCGTTACACAACGCTTACGTTGTGTTTTGCCGAGTGAGTGAGGTTATCCGGAGGCCCAATTTCCTTTTAAAAGGTCGGCAACGCACTTGTGACTCCTATGGAGTTGCGGGTGTCCATGGGCGGCGGTAATCGCTTACCATCGGGCGATCCGTCTGCTCGTTTGCCATCCTAAACCATAAAAAAAATACACGGCAAAATTCAAAAGTGATATTCTCTTAAAAAGTTAATTCAATTTTATGGTTTATTTTGGAACTAATACCTACTATAATGATATTCGGTGTAAGTTGCGATCATCATCACTCGCTCTTGAATTTTATAAAGTGTTCTACATAATATGTACACTTCTACGAAAAATAACTTTATAAAAAACAAAAAAATCTTCTATAATATTATACTTCAAATTTTCTCATCTTATAGGGTCACAAACCAGCAAAGCGCTCCCGGTCCTCGATGTCACGAAGGTAGAACTAACATCTGGAGACACAGTTGGAGGGCCGATCTTGGACATGTGCTGGGACCCTACGGGGAGGTACCTAGCCATACTGTTTGAGGAATCCAACTTGGTCACAGTGTTCTGCACTACGCACCTTATGCTACAACTCAAGATCACGCCTTGGTAAGTGATATTTATATATTCTAGTGTTATGTTCCATCTTACCTCTATCAGATAGTGCTTAGATTCAGTTTATAGTCTAAAAAAATAAAACGCATTAACTTCTAGTAGCTACAATAGGTATGTTTTTTCACAGGATATCATCTGGTGTATCTAACCAGAAGACGCAGGTTCGCATCCTGCCCGCGATTGAATTTTTCTTTCATTAAAATAACTTTATAATTTTAGTATGGAAAATGCAAAAACATCACAAAAAGACAGAATATCATGTGTCAAAACAAGACAAAACATATTATAGTTGTAAAAAGTTTATATGACATAACATAACATACCATCACGCCTGTATTCCCTGAAGGTGTAGGCAGAGGCGTACTTAATGTACACCCACAGTTCGCCGGTACGTTTAGGTCCCATGTAATAGTTAGCGAGCCTATTGCCATTAACCGGGCACAAATCCACACTCCGAGCTGCTACTGAGAATTTCATAGAAAAACTCAATAACACTGCTCGACCTGGGGATCGAACCCAGGACCTCTAGCGTAGCAGTCGCGCTCGGTACCACTAGACTAATGAGGCAGTCATATAGTATATGACTATATAGTTATATGACTTTACATTTTTATGAAATGGAGAAAACAACATACACCTAACAGCTAGTAAAATCGAATTACTGAGAGAAAGTAACGGCCTAAACTTATAATCTAAAGGGTAATTCTGGTATTTAAAAATCTTGCAAAATAACTTCTAATCTTATGTACAGCATGGTTTAAATAATTTTCGACGACACGATTGGCGTAGCGGTTGAGCGATCGCCTTCTGCGCCACGTGTTGTGGGTTCGATCCCCACACGGAGCAATTATTTGTATGATCTACAGGTAGTTGTTCCGGGTCTGGGCGTTTGTGTATGTGAGAATTTGTGTTTGTAAACGCACCCACGATACAGGAGAAAATCCTAGTGTGGGGCAACGTTTAAAAAAAAAATAGGCGCATCTGAAGTTAGGGATACCGCACAGCCGCTTATCATTAATCGCTTAATGAAGGACAATAATCACGAATGCGAAATATTTACGACTTCAATTGTCTTGACGACGCGATTTTACATTAAAATTTACCACTGCAGAACCACCTGTGGCCAACTTCAGATGAGTTATTTCGACCGTACTGTACTTAGGGGGTCTCTAAAGACTTCAGCCCTGAAAGTACAGTTGTTAATCATTACAGTTGCTCCTCCAAACCCACAGGTGTATCTAAAATGTATTTCAAGTCATTCCACGATTTTTGACTTTGATGGCAAACTAACAAACTCAAAACTTTGGTCCAGTTGCTTCGTGTGTGGCATAGAAGCCGAAGTGCCGTCCACGATGGCGTTCCAGCACAACTTCACGGAAGGCGCCTGCCTCACCATCGCCTGGTCCAGCGGAAGAGTGCAGCACTTCCCCATCATCTACACTGATACGTATTAATTAACTATTTATAATTAGTCTGCATATTAGGTGGTCACCTCCCTACTACCCTGAGCGCTGAGTATCGTGGATACACACTCTCACAGACTCAAGAAAATTATTTATTTGTAGCTCCGAGTATCGTGGATTCTCACAAATATTTTATTTTGATTCTGGTTGTCTTTGCATCCCTCAATTGTATGTAAAATCCCCTGCGGTATAAGGTTTGTCCCCTATTGCGGGTGCTAGGAAAAGGAAATTATGTTCTTATTAAATGACAGATGATTATACCACAAAAATTAGGCATACTTGTTAAACCAGCGGCTAAATTACGCCATTTTCCTTACATACACATCTGTTCAACATGATTTTGTGATTAGATTTTTAATGCCTTTAGATTGTAACAACATGTGCTTAAATTTGCTTGAGTTTAAGCATATCTATATGGTAAGAAAGTGACGAAATTTTATATATAAAATATAAATTTAGGACTGTTCAACATGGTGTTATCGATGTCAATACTTTAAGGTTTTTAAGATATATGAATAATGTTTATAAAGACGAAAATATGTAAGTACTAAACTAAAACCTAAAGCCCTAAGGCACAATGTAAAATAATTTTAAGTCTAAATATTTTTAAACAAGACTGGCAAATATTTTTGTAATTATTTTAAATTGTAAAAATATTAACAATAAAAGAAAAGGTTTAAATACTATTGTTTACCATAACAGTAATTCCTCCGTATGCCGTTATTTCCTTCAATGGCAATGATACAGATTTACTAACCGTTGGAGATATTAATTTACTCAAATGAACAATATGCGTGGTTGTGCCAAGCGTGGTCCGTGTAACATTTACATTGCTGTATTTCTTTTCATCAATTCCGAAGTTTTTGGCGAACCGATGCGTCATATCTTTACCTTGCCAAGGGCTAGGAAAGGATCCAACTCGGGCTATGGATTTCTTCAGTTCGTCATCTAGAGTCAACTGTACCTTGACGTAGATATTATCAGTTACTTTTGGTGTAAAGATCCAAGGTTGCTCTTGTCTCCTAGCCGGGTATTTACCGTTACATAGTACGAAAAGAGCACAAATTCTATCAATGAACAGCTTCCCCAAATTATCCATATCTACTTTCAAATTTACATTAAGATCATCTTTGACTGTTGAAAATAATTTAGTTTTCATTGCTTCCAATTCATAATCCAAATTCTTCTTTAAAACTTTCTTTGTTTGTTCTGTGGTAGCCGTGATGAAATTGCTGATGTGTTGTATATTTGCTCCCTTCTTTTTATTCTTATCCAGCGTGATATTTTCTAATTCTTTTTTAAATACCTTACTTACTTTACGTTCTGCAATATTACTAAGATTTTCTACAACGGCTACAACAATATCTTTGTCTAGACCAATATCTGCATTCACATCTCTAATATACATGGCCGCGTAGTTCCTAAAAGTACTTACAGCTGTATCATTTAAGTAACCATAAAAATTGGTTAAGAAATCTTTGAATTCGTCTGAGCAAACTTTGAAACTATCACACTGATTCTTTTCAACCATTTTATCATCTCGGAGATATTGTTTTGGGGGCCTGTGTTCGTCTACTTTAACGAGCTGGCAACGAACTTTATAACGGTTAGATAAGTTCCAAGTATCGTTGATCACGTTTGTGAAGAATTCGTGAAATTGTTTCATGAAATCGTCCTTTTGGCCATCGGCATCGTTGAACTTAAGGAAATTCAGATACTGTTTTCTTAAAGTCATCCACTCTTTGTTTGTTAGCTTGTATAACTTCTTCATTGATCTTCTGGTGATTGTGTTGCTTCTCAACAGATGATGTTTTAAATCTGTTGGATCCACTCCTTTCCATGTACACTGGCTCTCAATCAACGTTGCTAGCATTTCGTCCAATGTTCTCATTATCAGATGCTTGGTTGTTGGCGCAGTTCTTTCTTTTTCTAGAACTTTTTTAATTGTTCTCTTTAAATGTTTGTACTTATTTATGTTTTTTTTAAACGAATCCGTTTCCGAGTTATGATCCCTAAGTAACGATTTATCTTTATTTTTTCCTTTATTAATTTTGGGTACAAATTCTATTATGGTTGTTTCATCGTTGCCTTGTAATGTTAGATTGTTTTCTGTTTCAGTTTTTAGTTTGTCATCCTCGTTGTCCTGTAGCAAAGGTTTTAACACAGCTACTTTGTGTCTGACCGCTGTATCTATTGTAGTTTCTTCTACAGCAGCCCTCGGTGAGCCACTGTTAACGTCTATGTGTTCAATATAAGGTTTAATGAATTGTTCTAGAAAGCTTGATATTATGCCCAAATCGGGTAGATGTCCTTTGATGTTGCTGGATTTTGTTGACGCCAAGAATAACGTCCATAGTAAAAGTTGAACTGTAAATGAATTTCATAATCAATATCTTTATTTTATATTACCTAAGTTATTGTTTATTGAGATTGATATATCTGAAATACTCAATTGATCACAGAATAATTAATTATTAATTAAATATTAATACAATTATTTCTTGAGGGAGAAACTGGGCTGTATTTGACCATATAAGCGGACTGCGAATTGGAATATTTTTTCGCGTGTAAAATATAACATCGGAATTCCTACCTCTAAACGCTGCTATAAAATGTACCATGACTCAAACTTGATCTCATTTCAATGCATTTTACGAAAGAGTTTACGATACTTCTAGATTTTGCTGCTTCACAGCAATATGTGAATACACATTTTACGATCAATTTTATGTACGGAAAGTGTTAAAATTTCATTTTTACGACAGCAACAGTGTTTCGTTGCAAGGAGCTCAAATGCTCAATAACTAGTTTAGTGAGCTGCACACTGAACCATACCATATAATTTCGTTTCTTATAAAATCATTGAAAATGGACAAAATATTTAAAATTGATAAATTAATCCATGCTGTAGGCCTTTATTGAAAAATAACCTATCGTGATGGCGACTAAATATCTTCTTTTGTCTATATCTCTTTATACATAAAAATGTCGGGTTAATTGCACCATTTATAACTCAACAACGGCTGGACCAATTTTTATAATCTTTGTTTTGATGAATTTGTCTCCGTCTCCGTTTGATGAATAGCAGAATATTTATTAAAGCATCGAAAAAAATCACAAAAAAAAAATTGAAGAAAGTCTGTTTTTTCACACATTTTAGGAACGGATTGACAGATTTAACAGATATAAAACACCGACACAAATGAACATGGCGTTGCAAGCTGTTTCGGTAAAGCCAGTAGATAGCTTTGTGTGCATTGTCCGAACTTAGGAGTTCGGACAATGCACACACAAAAATTAATCAAAATCACACCAGCAGCTTAGGAGCTGCTGGTGTGATTTTGATGAATTTTTCAGTGTGTTTAATTGGGTCCCTGGCTAGCTGGCTGGTTTATATTCACAATTTGTATTGGTAGGTGGCACCGCAGTCGGGTTCTACGGTTTCTTTTATTTACAAAGCAAGAAAACGTTTGCCGGGCTCGCTAGTACGTTAGTAATACAATAATTAATTCACAAGTAGACTTATTTGACCGGAATAGACATGTTTTCCCGACAGACGGGTGCTGTCTGTCGGGGCTAATCAGCTCTTACTTGCTGTGGCAATCCCTATTTCTTTTTTTTTTTGAATAATGAATAAATCTTATACATCAAACTGCAACATTGTAAAGATTAATATTGTAAACATGTCTTTTTTTAAAAAAGAGTATCTATGGAGTTTCTTGCCGTCTCTTCTCCATATGACCCACATGTTTGGAACACTATTTTAGTGGTCTAATTGAAATAAAACATTTTGAATGTTGAGTATTTTCTGTTTTAGATATAGTGAGACTAAATGAGTTTAGAATATTAATCATCATTATTTATTATTGGACTTGTCTAGTACAAAAGTATGGCTTAGTTAATCATAATCAATCAATGCAATTGGAAATGCTGTTTTTCATATGTTTCGCGTCAACTTGCGAATATATCGCAGATATACGAGTACCTACTGTGAAATAAAAATACACACCTACAGGTAAATTTATTTAATTTTTATTGCTCGTTTATAAAGTGAATCTGTAGTAAACCTTATACCTAGGGTTGACAAAAACAAGTATTAAGCAATAGCGTTTTATTTAACAACATTACATTATGATTCAGATGTACTGAATTATATCAACACACATCGAAATATATGTTAGTAAGTAGGTCACAAAACATTGCAAAAGCCCACTTTATAGCTTATACACTAATATTGCAACATTGGTATCACTTGCATTAAAAAAAACTTACATTTTTAAATACATTTTTCTTAATATCTTTATTATTCTGGCTGAAGGTATACATTACATTAACATTACAATCGAAAAGATTGAGGCAAGACATTGTCTGGCGATTTTAAAATATTATCTAGTTTGAGCAAATCTAAATTACTTCTTAATGTCGTTTTATGAAGTTACGAGTATTTCAATAGTTCATCGAAAGTCAGAACAATCTATTCAATCCAATCCTTCAAAATTCTGTCACAATATTTATTCCATAGAGCTTTACAATAAGTAGTATAGACCATAACACGTCATCTCACGTCGTTTTTAACTAGAGTAAAATAAAACTTGTTTAAAACCATCTATAAGTAGATTTACATTTTTACATGACTACAGTAAAAATAAGTACCTAGATATATCATATTTTTATCGTTAACAAAATTTTATGTACTAAATTTAAAATACGTATCTATATCTACCAGATACGTATGAAAATTTAGTTGAAAAATAATATATAAAATAATAAAATCAAACTACAAACAATAATACAAATTTTTCATCCTTTTATTCCAAACATAACTAAAAAATAATAAAATTTCGGGTTACTATTTTAGTCTAAATCTACTTAATCGACTCGGAAAAAACTTGTTTTTATCTTCATTCCTTATGATAATCAAGTAAATACGATACATTTTCGCTTATCAATCACTTCTATAAGGTATTATTTGGACTCGTTACAATAAGTTTACATTTATCTCGAGCAACAGTTACTACACTTAATGGCGTTGCCTCACGATTGCTACGATTTCAAATTTACCAAAAACCTTTCTTTACCGCAAGTGAAACCGCGCGGCTAATAGTAGCGTTGGGGCTCGTGTGTTGTTCTTCTTGATACGTGTTGCGAATGCTCTTTAAATTTTTAGAATAATAAATAGCCATATTATAATCTAACCTAAATAAATTATTTCACGTCATTCATTCTCGTGTACACGCTATACCAGAGAGCTACTGAGCATTATTCTTCCTAATTGACTATGTTTGACAACCCTAGAGCTAAGGCCCGCTACAGCCGCGCGGTCCACACGCGGCGCCTCAGGTGGGCGACTGGCGACATTGGGCAGTATCCTATCTTCTAGAAAGCCTACTCGAGTAGATTTAGCTTGCTATTGGTCTTACGCAGTTGTGCTCGCCAGGGAATAATCTTTGCTTTCTCTTCTTCATCTTCCTCGTGTTTGCCATTGGACGTTGAATGACCTGCAAGTATCAGTGTAGGACATGAGCGCATGACATTATTTTTGTAGTAATCTACAAATATTATAATGACGAATGAATGTAGTTAATTAAATAGATGATAATTAAAATAGGTGGAATTATTGTGTAAGTAATTTAACGGACAGAAATGTTTCTGGGGAGATTTTTTTAAACTGCTTCTTCCCTACAAAAATACTGGGAAACGGATATGGGGGACATATTTAGGGGCTCTCTAGAACGGTACATTACAGTTAAAAGTAATACTTAGTAGAACTGTGTATCGTATTGTTATATCTGCTTATTGTTCCTTGCAGCAGTGATAGCCTAGTGATTTGACCGTTGGACTGCCCAGTTAAAGGTATGGAGTTAAAATCCAAGGTCAACCTCTGACTTTTCTGATCACTCGCTTAAATGGTGAAGGAAACGCTTTTCTTATTTTCTTGACGGCTTATGAATGTCTGCCCCCCCAACCCCTAGTAGGCTAGCGTGGACTAAGCCGAATCCCTCTCACTGTGAGAGGAGACTCGTCCCCCGCAGTAGAACAGTTGATAATGATGAATTGTTCCTTAATAGATTAGAATACAAACCGTTACATTGGTCACTGAATAGCTTTGCCTCTGATGGCGCCCGTAACGGCTGCGCAGGAGTGTCATAGCACATGCTAATGTTGTCTATGGACACGGCGCGCTGGGTCCCGCTGGGGTACGACCGCCATTCACCGTTTGAATGACCGTTCGTCTCCTCAATCTTGGGAGTGTACAGGGAATTCCTGGAATGTTAAAAATTGTGGTTAATATATTGCGAATTACGGTACAAAATTCTCCTAATAAAAAACCATTATTCTTTTATCTTATCCTTGATATTATCTTTCCCTAAAATATCCATATAATATTTGGTGTTACAAACACATGAACAGATATTTACTGATATTATTTCTGGCTTCGAACCAAATATCCAAAAACGGAATCAGATGATTTCTTGCTGAACCTGCCACTTTCATCGCATTAACCTACGTAAAAACGGAGTCCTTTATCCGGATCAAGTAGCTTATTAAATTTCTCTTCTAGAATAAATAAAACAAAACAGACCTCAACCTGTTTTCTGCCTCCTCTCTTCGCTGCAACAGCTGTCGTTTCCAGGCGGGCACGGCGGCCGCTCTTCGCCTCTCCGCCTCTCCTGCCAGCTCCTTCTCCAGGTCCTTCCGGGCCTTCTCCGCAGCCCTTCGGGCCAGCATTTGGCGCTTCCAGGCGGGGATGACGTTGCCGGCGGAGTCCCGCTCCGGCACCTGCGCACACCTCTGCCAATCGACCAGCCGTTTTTGGTTGTTAAGCTTGCACAGTCTAAGTGTGTTTTTGGGATGTTGATATTAGGATTTTATGTGTTTATGTTGTTTTTTTATTTCTTTGGGCTCGAAAAGAGAGCGAGTACAGCACCTCAAAGCTCTCTTCTCTAGTTCAAGGAAATAATAAAACAAACAAATTCAACTTTTTTTATAAGCCTTAATTGCTGTTATAGCTTATGTCAGAGCGATTGCTTGCAATTTATAATAGTGCGCTCGCGCAGAAGCTTTTTTTATATAACAATAATTTATACAGAAGCATAGATTGAACTTAATTGAGGCTGTGAAATTTGCCTTCTCAATAATTCAATATTATTCCTCAGAATCATTGTGTAATCATGACGAATTGCAAATGAGAATCAGACATCGATTTCAAAAACCTAGGTTTTTGAATGGAACAGTGTTTTTAGAATAATAATTAGTTTTGCAATGATAAATATAATTGCGCAAGTTAGACTGTGCTTGCTTCGTCTTAAGCTGTGCGCAGACGCAATATCTCTCGGTCTGTAGGTCCTTTGAGTTATGAATATATTTTTTTTTGAGTCGGCACTGAAAATCTACAGACCGACCAGAATAAATTGTGTGCGCACGCACTTTATGTTCTAAAAGTATAATGGAGTGGATACCGGTTAAGCTAAAACCTAACTTATCAGTAACGCACAAGGCTCTTCATCCTTTAACACGTTTCCAGACGTAAATCACTCTTGTGATTTTCACAAGTGATAATGAATTATTGGTATCTTTATGTGGTAGTTCTTTTTCTTGCATGGATCTGTTTTTCTAAGTGTTTTGGGTTTCTTCTGAAGATCACACTAGCGAACTGCTACTGTTTTGTTCCTGGAGGATATCGCTCCCGTAACTCCAGCACACCGCGGTGCACCGTGGCAATAAAAGACCGTTTTAGTTTATAGGTCTCCTGGAGTCCCACACGCCGTTATCCCCGAGCAGCGAAAGTCCATGATGGTTTCCAAACATAAAAAAGGTGTTTTGGATAAGTAGCAGATTTTTATTTCTAACCGCGCATATACGGAAGAAATTCTAGTTTGTGTACTTAAATTTTAGGTTATGAATGGCGTAGCAGCTGACCGATTGGCTTCTGTGCTACGGGTGGCGGACTCGATTCCCGTAAGCAAGAAATATTTATATGGCTTAAAGGTAATTGGGTCAGTCAGTCAGGTGAGTCTGGGTGTTGGTATAAGTACTTATTAAAAATATCTAAGCACCCACGTTATATGAGAAAATCATAGTGTTTTAGAAAATACTAAAGTTTCTGAAGATGTACCTATGGATGTTTGTTACTCTTTCGAGCCAGAATGGCTGAACGGATCTGGATACAATTTGGCACAGAGATAGACTATAGTCTGGAATAACACAATGGCTACTTTTTATCCGGACCCAGTTCTGAAGTCCACGCAGACAAACTCGCGAGCAGTAGCTGGTAATAAATAATAATGTAGGTACTTTATATAAATATAGCGGCTAGTGCAGTGGTGTTAGAAAAAGTAATTTACTACGTAGTTACGTCACGCGAGGCGAGGCGGTGACCGTGACAGTAACGGGAACAGGCTACTACCTGGTAACGTTGGCATACGTTGTTTGTTACGGAACACGGATTTAAGGGTTGTTATGCTATTTTCGTCGTGAGAAAGAAAGGTAAGGGGAGATAGATATACGAATATCAGAGAAAGGAGTAAAGGAAACCAGGGATTAGGAATCTTATATAATCACGCTTGTATTCCCCAAAGAATTAGGCAGAGGTGTATTAATATACCTACACCCTCAGTTTGCCGGTATGTTTAAGTACCATGAAATAGGGGGCGCGCCATTAACTGGTTACAAATACAAACTCAGAGCTGCCACTGAAAACTTTATAGAAAACCCCCAATAACACTGCTCAAACCTGGGGAATCAAACCCCGGACCTCTATCATACCAGTCGCGCTTAGTACCACTAATGAGGCAGCCCTACCACAATACTTGATGACGAGTACAAAAAAAAGTGAAATTAATATGAAAATTAAAAGTAGCTAATTAAATTCAAAACAAAAATTCTGCTCACCTAACGAACTTTCTTAAAACCATTGAGATACTATTACCACGATTACTAAGCAATCGCAGTGTTTGAATTAGATTTCATTCGAAAGTGGTCAACACTTGAAATCTTCACGGATATGAATGTTTGACTCATAACTTAACACAGCTTAATTGTGGAAAGTGATCGCGATGTTATACTTCAATATCTTCACGGCTAATTTCACTTATATATCAATCTGCAAGTCTTGGGCCCCAAGTCGGCTATTTCAAATGTATCCGAAGGGTTGTCCAATAGCACTAAATGACGTCAGAACTGACAGCTTTAGATGACAAAACAATAAAAAATCAACAAATCTGAGGTCACACAATTTGACACTCTAACGGCCAGTCCCTATATCAAATACGTCGATAGATTTGCTTACTAGAGATAGGATTTTGACATAAGGTTCATACTTGTAATGTCGAAATCCTATCCCTAGTAAGCAAATCTATCGACGGATTTGATATAGGGACTGGTCATAAAACGGTAGAATTGAGGTACTACGTTAAGTCTGCTAATCAGATTGTATGATTTGGTTCCGTATTCCCGCTTTTCATAAATACCTATGAGCTATGATGATCAATAATGGGGCCCGAAAGTCGACAAATACATTGAACATGCTCCGTGTAGCCTCATCACGGGTCAGAACTTCAGAAAAGAAGCAGGAAATTCGACTGTATTACATTACGCGATATCTTTGGCCATCGTGAATCGATTTTGATATTTTTTTGTCTCTCAAATCTGTCCTTGTATATTTGGATGACCATTCCGATTTTAATAAAATTGAAATAACTTGAGTATTGGAAAGTTACAACTAATTTAGCCTTAGAATATTGGAATTTTGCACATTGGATGGAGTACTGGAACGCAGAGGACAGGTAGAAGTCACTTCTTAAAATATGACAACTTGCTATGTTCCTAATTCTTAAACATCACCTTCCTATACTATAATTTCGATAGAACTTAGCACTAATAAATCAATATATAATATTGCGTAAAACATACAGACAAACATAAAGATTCTAAACTCAATGCCAGATATTATCATGTCAGTTTCTTATTATCTCACAATATTTGTTTATCTCGTTAAAGCCATTATTAAAATATTACTATTACCAACGTAAAGACGTTAAAACGAACACAAACATTGTTATCATTCGTACAGCTGCTCAACCGTTAAATCTAAGCGATCTTACATTCTTCCTTACTTTTTTAACGGCTCATTCGATCTCATTGTCAGATTGTTCAATCCTAATTAAGAGATATATGCTAATATCAACACTACATTCCGATCTCAGATCACGGAATAATATTCGGAATAATCATCAATTAGTCAGTTTTTTAACTATGTCTGTAAGGAATGTGTATTCATTACGCACGTAAATTAGAAAAAAAAAGTCTAGTTTCGTGATAAAATTAAAAAAAAATCTCAATCAAAATGTCTTGCAGGGCTAAAAAGACCACTTGTTGAGTAATAATATTATTTTATGTTTCACATTAGAAAATTATGTGGGTACTCATGAGCTGCTATGAGTTCTAAATATGAATTGCTAAGTTATGGCCTATTTAGCAACATCTGAACTGGACAATCTTTACTCACTGGTGGCAACCAGATTTGTATTGTGTTATGCTCATTAATTTCCGTAGACATGATCACGTAAAGCGACTTTTATAATGAGACTGCAATGCTAGATTAGAAGGTGCGAATCTGTACGCTTATGAGTACCGAGTGATGGACATTCTAATATAAAGGCCTTCACTCACTAGCAGCGAAGGCTAAAACAAGAATATTTGGGAAGAAACCTGCCCGCGATTGAATTTCTCCTTCACGACAATAACTATAATCGTAGCATGGAAAATACAAAAAAATCACAAAAACAAGAATATTTGACAAAAATATTATAAATTTTTCTTTCACATTAGTATCTATAGCTTTTGAAAATGCGTAATTTTTGGAAATAAGTAAATTATAGTAGCAAAAAACAGACTTATCGAGAACCATCTCCTTCTCGAAGTAAGGTAATGAATACTTGTTAAAATACAATTAAATTGGGATATTCCTCTTATTATAAGTGAAGTCTATTATAATTGATAATGTTATTCAGATACAATTTTGAAGAAGCAAAGTGAAATTACATAAAACGGCTAATTATTAAAAATATTTTTCAAAGATTAAATATAAAACGTGACAGTGCGCACGACTCGCGCTCAGCAGCGCAGGCGCAGAGAAAGCGTGAAAACTTATACACAGCTCAGGTTGTATAAAAATATACATTTTTCATTGAAATCTTGCTAATTGATACTTAGGGCTGCCGAAAGAAGATAAATATTTTATGATGAAGTTAGTGAGGATACTATTTTAACTGGCTTTGTTCGCTGCTCCGCTCTCGTGAACCAAGTTTTTTTTTGCATAAAGCATGATTTTCCGGGATATTTAGATAAAAACCGATCCTATGTCTTATTCTAGACATAATATTACCGGCAAATGGTGATAACACCCACCTACATTCTAATATAATACCTATTCTAATGTCGTAAATGGCTTTTTGGTGTACTTTTACTATAAACTCATTAGTCTAGTGGTCCCAAGTGAGACTGCTACACTAGAGGTCCTGGGTTCGATCCCCAGGTCGAGCAAAGTGTTATTGAGTTTTTCTATGAAATTCTCATTAGCAGCTCGGAGTCTGGATTTGTGCCCGGTTAATGGCTATAGGTTCGCCCCCTATAACATGGGACCTAAACATACCGGCGAACTGTGGGTGTACATTAAGTACACCTCTGCCTAACCCTTCGGGGAATACAGGCGCGTATAAAACCGCGCACATGCTCAGGCCTTTACGTCCATTGTAACCGGATGCTGCAGAGTCGTCTTATTTTATTTGTTAAATGCGTGATTGTTGTCATTAATTTACATGCTATTATAGCAAGAAAGTGAAACATGCTATTTCGCGGAAATCGTAAAGTTTTCTAAGGAAAACAGACTATGTTATAGTAACAGCAAAGAGTTTATCTATATTTAATCTCAATCGGTCCACTGTTTCCGATGCACGGTGTTAGAGAGAGACATGCCATTGAAGTGTATTCGATTTTTTTTTAGTTTATCTAACATTATCTCAATCCCGATCGAACTCATCGATGAGATATCTGGCCGAGCATCGTAAGATCCTTCATAATGTTTTTATGGGATAGGGGCAAACGACCAGATGGATCGCCAGATGGTAAGCGATTACTAACGCCCATGGATACCCGTAACGTAAGCGTTGTTTGACGCCGGTTTTCTGTGAGGCCGTGGTATCACTGCGGTCTAGCCGGCCCATTCGTGCCATTCATGGCTACTTGGTAATCGAATCGCGTTTGAATAACAATCCTGAGGTCCCTTACACGCTACACTAAAGGGAAGGTTCCCTTAAAAATGATCCAAAAATATTCCGGTCTATATAGACTCACTTTCGTAAATGTTTATTCTTAAAAATACACCGTCTACGTGAATTAGAATGTAATAAGAGAATTGACCCAAGGGAGACATTTATGGCACTGAAACTGGATCAAAAATTATATTGTGAACATTTTTAAGTACCTAACGAGCTACCAACGTTCCCCTTTTTCTTATACCACTAATGTGGCAAACAAGCATACGGCCCGCCTGATGGTAAGCCGTTACCGTAGCCTATTATGGACACTTGCAACACCAAGGGCATCACTCGCAAGTTGCCGACCCTGAAAATCAAGGAATAGTTGGGCAGGCAGGGAGAAAATAGCGTGATGCTTATCCTATCTGCCAACACAACGCGGAGCTCTGGCGACCTTGCTCACCGTTAGAAACACAACATCCTCTTCTGTTCTCGCCTCCATTCGGATGTTAGAACTTGTATATCACCATACCCCACCAACCGCTATGCCCTTAAGATATCTTTAGACCCCACCCCATATGTCAATAACACCTAGATATCTACATGCATCACCTATCATTAGTAACCCTACCAAGCGCAGCCAGTAAGACAGTTACAAATATCATTCATTGTAACTATCTAGAACTTTACATTCATCGAGTCGTTAAGAGACTATTATTGTGCTATAATCTTTCAAGGCTAGTTAGGCAAGAGAGTTAGCTTTGTTTACTTATTATTTATCAATCAGTTAATAACAGGCCATTGCTGGTACAATATTACACGCTTGTATTCCCCGAAGGGTGAGGCAGAGATGTACTAATGATACACAAACAATTTGCAGATATATTTAGGTCACATGTCATTGGGGGCGAGCCTATTTGGAATTAGTTTCATAACATTTCATAAATATTCGAAATGTTCAAATAAGCTTTCAGAACTTGGTTGTCAATATCAAATGACTCTGAAGGGAATGCAATGATGCGCGAATTTGTAAGATCGAATTGTTATAACCTCGTCGGGAAGCTCACGAGATGATTGCAGGTGGAAGGAAACTCCTGCAGGACCGAGGAGTACGGTACCATTTTGGCTGCAAGGTATGCGATTAATTCCCCAAAAAAGCAATGATCTCTACCGAACAATGTGGCGTACCAATACGATCCCATTGATGCTAATCATTAACCCAAGGCTCTTTCGCGCTGAAACCGCGTCAGTGTGAATTAATCCTTACCAATAACTATCTCCTAACGGTGGTGGGGCTTATGAGATAATGTAAAACCCGCTAGGAATTCTACACAGTAAACTGGTATTATGTAAACAAGACAACATGACATTATATAATGACAGCGCAATCTCTTCGCAAAATCTGTGGGATGGACCAGTACAACAGCAGCTGATGAATAATATAGATACCCTACAAGTTAGATAACTCCCGGTTTGGACTTTATCCTATATAGACTCTCTTATGAGAGAAGATTTTTATGATTCTGGTTTGAAGAACTCGTAGTCTTTAAGATTCAAATAAGTAATTTCATTTTATTAATTTACGACTTTATCAGCCGAGTACATATGTTTCAGAATCCATTGCTTGTGTCAATGCAACTCCAATAGCCAAAACTCAGAACCGAAACTTTTCAATTAAATGTTTGTGTCAATGTCAATATTACACGTAGTATATACCTAATTATTATTAGGTACATACGCCATTTACAAGCAAAAGGATCGACATCTTTTTCAAGCTTAACTTTGGTATCCCTATGTGATCAGATTTGTAGAAATAGAACGTGGATTCTTACTTTTCCGGCCGAATTACTTCACAAAAAGTTGCAGGGTAAAAAGGCCGATTTTGATTAGGCATCTACTAATAATATATTCACAGTTTAAAGAATCCTAAGGATTCGCAATGTGTACTTCAAATTTCCGCCAGAGAAATTGCTATTAGCCATCTCATCTTCACTCTCTAAGTAATATAATTATCTAATTTAAAAGTTCACAGAGTTTCTGCAAACCACAACCCGTTTGTCTTACCAAACGGTTTTCATAGTATTATCTTAACTGCATCACTGGAAAAACGGTTTTGACCGCAAACCGCAGCACGAACGACGTTGTAGGTAGTATAATATGTATACTACTGCTAATCCTCGTATAAATTTTAAATAGACTTTTTCAGAGATGCGGTTTGTACCTACCTACAGATAGCATCATTAATCTTGAATTAGGTACGCCCGTATTAATCAGACAGTTAATGAGGGAATATTTTCAGGTTCCGCACTAGTTTAGTAAATATATATAGATATATAGTATAGACCCAAAGCAAAATATATTGTTACGAGGCGCCGGGTCCTTTACGCGGTTTGCTGAATTTATCAAAAAAACATAATATATAGAATATTTTTTTTTATACCGCTAAGGTGGCAAACAAGCGTACGACCCGCCTGATGATAAGCGGTGACCGTAGCCTATGGATGCTTGCCACATCAGGGGTATCACTCGCGCGTCTCCGATCCTTTAAATTAAGGAGGAATAGTTGGGCTGGCAGCATAGGAGACACTAGCGCGATGCCAATGCGCGCCCTATCTACCAACACAACGCTTCTTCGCGGAGCTCTGGCGACCTTGCTCACCGTTAGAATCAACATAGCACGTAGCTATATTATTTGGCTACGATTTTCTACAAGGTGGAGGTACTTCCCCAGACGGGCAGATCGAATGGTGATTGGAATTATTTGATTCCATATTATAAGATATAATTTCACCAAAAACGTATATTTCTTGGGATACGTTAATTACGGATAAGATCGTGAAATGCATAACTACGCACGTAAATAAAAACCATCTATGTAATAATAGTTTGAACAATTAAGCAAATATAAATAAAAAAACATATGTTTAGATACATCTGCACGTAGTTATGACATTTTCGTATATTTGTCAGTAATACGAGTAACACTGAGCTTTTATTTAGCTGTAAATAAAACACTACACTCTATATTACGTAGCTACGGAAATAACGAACGGTTATCGAATCTCATTGGTCAATTCAGAGCACTATATTGAGCATTCATTATTCAATATGACCCCATCTTGCTTCATGACCCTATCTTGCTTCATGACCCTATCTTGTCTCATGACCCCATCTGCTTTATGGTCAAATCAATTGATCCCATTTCGCTCCTACTTCCTCCTCATATTTACTATAGCTCTGACGATGACATAACATCTATAGCTGCTTTCGCTGTAATAATACTGTTCATTACAATATGCAGCTGATCTGCTAATTACCAGACATCCAGGTCGTGATCTGCGACAGTGAATGGATGTGAATACCCTCATTGTTTGACAAAAAATAGATGTGCTTTCAAAAGATTGTTATATCATTATTTAAGTGTAGATGACTTTGTAATTTTGTGTTTGTAATGTTTATTTTGAAGACTATCGGGGAAGTCTGTTATTGTATTCAGCATATCCGTTGACACGCTTTAGTGAATGAGTTCAAACCAGCTAGTTAATTTTATCGTCGCTTATCTAATGCTGAAACTATGGCTGGAGACGAGATGTTGCGATGACAAAATTATGTCGGGGTATGCATGTTAGCCGCTAGGTGACATTTTACTATCAGATTTCCTGCGTAATATTAAAACGGATTCAATGAATTACCGCGCTTTAGACAGGAAGGGGTCTTGACTAAACTCTCAATGGGCTCGGTAACAAAAAATATCAATAAAGCCGTAACCCCTTTGAGGGTTCAAACAATTGTTATCTATTGTGTCTGCTAATTGATCCTTGATAGATTACACATCACACACGAACACCACTTAATCTACGATTAATTGCACAAAACCATCGTTTACCGCTGCAACACATAATGAGCGGGCGATGCAATTACGTCACACAAATCGGTGTCAAATTATTTCACGGTTGGACAACAGTTTTGCTCGCTTGTGCCACATAGACGCATTGTGTACTAACCGGTGAACGGGTAACCGTCCTCAGACGTCGATGCAGTTTTTATATCGATTTTGCGACTAAGATAGCGAAGGAGTAATAATTCGGCACGTTATATTTTCTTTTAAAGATCATTGAAGAGAAGAGCTGTAATGTGGATACATTTTGTTTAATAAATCTGCTTCGTAAGCCTAGTGGTCTTGATCGCGATTGCTACGCTAGAGGTCCTGGGTTAGATAACCGGGTCGAGCAGTGTTATTTGTGTGTAATACCCAATAACACATTTATTGGGTATTTCTATGAAATTCTCAGTAGCTGCTCGGAGCTTGGAATTTGTGCGGCTTAATGGCAACAGTCTCGCTATTACATGGGACCTAAACATACCGCCCAATAGTGTGTGTACATTAGTACACCTCTGCCTAACCTTTCGGGGAATACAGGCGTGATGGAATGCTAGTCGAAGCATTATGCCATTTCAATATATTTTGTATAATCCGTAGACCACTTGGGTAAATGGTCCAAGTTCTTTTCATTTAACGATTCGAACGACGATTGCAAGTTATCAGTTGCAGTGTAGTTTTTTTCTGTCTTCCATCTACATTTAATAAACTCAAATATTAGTGAATGTGAACTGGCCTTATCCTAAGCCTTGACACTCATTAACATTCGACAGTTGACCTATCATTGATTTGTTTAAAACGACACCAAATGTCAAATGAATTCTAAATTCAGTTTCAAAACCATTTAGCATAGAACCTTTATGAATAAAGTCATGTCCAACGAAATGAAACGGTTCATTGTATTATTATGAGCTAAACGTCATCCGAAAAGGCTAATTGATCAACATGTTTTATCAAAAAATAATAGGTATAATTTTAGGATTTTAAGTGCATGGTAAAAACAAGAGGAAGGTGTTTGCTATTCTTTAGAAAACAATTCGCGAATTCAAACTCAAGATTCAAAATCAAGAAGGGACTTTCACAGATGATAATTTTACCTTGGAATCGAATTATTATTCATCTCTTACTAGTTCCAAATTATGCTAATATAAAATATCATCTTAATATGTATATTATTTACTTACGATTGTTATTTTTTATAGTTTCAACATTGCCCTCAATCATGAACAATTTTATCGAATATTTCAATCAATAAATTGCATTTTAATTAATTTAGCCGCATTGATGCACTAATTGTTCGAGAGTCTTTATCAAAAGAATAACTACGTAAAATAATGAATGGGTGAAAGGAAAGAGGGATTTGTGGCTTATCACATTAATTATACATAGAAGCATATTTAGATATTTTATGTTCTAGTGTAAGCGAAAGCTAACTATAACACCCTGAATAAATTAGTATATTTTGAGTTTCATATTGTATACAATTTAATAGTTTATTGAAACTAAAGTTAGAAATTACGCATTTCAAGCTAGCCAATTGAGTAAATTTCCACCACCAAAAATCCCAGCAATTTTTCCCCGACTGTACTCAAACGTAGTTTCGTCAAAAACGCGAATCATGCGCATTTCACGGCTGTTACACATTAGACGAACGCTTGCAGAGATAGCTCTGCTGGGTGGGGGAAGTAGCTCACTGGGTTAGCGCAAGATGCTACAGCTTCGGGGAAATGTGTACCGTACGCGCGTCGTGATCATAATTTTCTTGTTATTGAGGAATGAAGGCAGACTGTCGTCGTAAATCGATGACATTTAGTGCATAACTTATGAAGATAATTGATAAGAAAGTTTATTATGAATCATACTATAACGAATGAAAGAAAGGGGTTTGAATTATTCTAGAATGGCGATAAGCTAAAGGTTTAATTGAAAGCTTTTGCTGCTTACTTGCTCATTAAAAGCAATTCAATCCATTTGATTTCCGGCAATTTAAAAATGATTGCTTGATCGTGATAATGCTCATAGCGGGAAAAGGAACTCAATGTTAGTTTCTATACAGTTGGTCCCCCGTTTATTTCCAAATTCAGCCAACATATAAAAAATGAAAATGGTCTAATAACACGCTTCTGAACATAAATTAGGTGAAACTTAGCTTTCTTATAATAACCTGTATAACGACTTGAAAAGTAAATCTCTAAATCATTTTGTTAAAATAGTACTTAGATAGAAGTTACTGCTCAGTTGCCCTAATTATGTCAGTTTCTAACCTTTCAGACACTGTCTGGAATAGATATCTAAATACGCTCTTGTAATTTGCTAAGTACCTATCTACTGTAATTTTACTAGGTTTAGAATATATTACATTCAACTGATGTCCATATGAAGTATTTGAGAAGTTTCACAAGAAAGTCGTGTGAATTAATTAGAAAAGCATTAGGTATATCAATCAATCCAACATAATGACATCAGTTTTCAGATACGAAACACTAGAAAAAATTTCAATTAAGAAGATATTCTTAGAACACTAGACTGTAACCGTTCTAAAAACCGAAATCCACTCTATTGCATACTTAGTAAAGATGTCGCAATCTAATAAAAACAAGAGAGTTCACTGACCTGGTCAACAAAGTTCTCGGCGGTGAACCTCTTGGTGAACTCCGTGAACGTCTCCTTGTCCTGGAGGCTCTCACGGCGCGCACGTTCCACTTTCATCTTCTTGATCCCTGTTATATCCTTGGACATTTTCAGTTCCTCGATCAGGTCCGTTTTCGCGTTTTTGTAGATTTCTGCGGCGCTCGGTAAGCATTGTAGACTGACAGATCTTGCCGGTGCCGATAATGTTTTGGTGGCCGGAGACCGGAGTCGCACTGCGGACAGCTCAGCGCTGCTGATGGCTGCTAGGGGTTGCAGGCGCGGGACCGGGGGTTGGGGTGGCGGCGGCGGCGGGTGGTTGTTCTGTTCAACCGGCAGGGGCATGGGCACCGGCGGCGGCGGCGGAGGGCGCGCCTCCGCCGCGCTGTCGTCCCGCTTGCACGGCGCCGTGATTGTTTTCAAATACTCAGACGGTTTGATAAGACGGTCGGGCGCGTTGCTCGGGAACGCGGGCGGCACGAAGGGAAGGACCGCTTGCTTGTTGACGAGGTTGGCCCCGCGCGGTCTGTCTTCGTCTGCCGACGCAGCCGAGCCGCGTCGCCCCGCTGCAAGATTTCAAGATGGCTGCTGTTAGGGGGGAGAGAAAGTCTGCGCTTCGGCGCGCACGCACCCCGCGTCGCGATGCTCTGCGTGTACAGTCGGTGCCGCAACTGCTTGATGCATTGATACTAAGATATTTGGATGATGGTTTAATTTTACATAAATTAGTATGATATCTTGTTGTTTTGTAACTGACGGCTTTGGCTCCGATTATACACGTTGGAGAGATGATTGAATTTTTTGCGGATAAAAATAAGTATGGCCTGTTTCATTATTTTAACATTTTCTAATTTATGCAGTGAAATAAAATAGATACATTTATAATTTTATGGTATGTTGAATACTCTTATAGTTATTAGTCAAAGTGATGATATGTGACGACTTATTTTTCCTGTGTTCACGTGAGTATTTATCGCCAATCAACATCTATTAGCGAGACATTTTACCGCGCGGATCTGATCGCTCGTTACGTGAATTTCTAAAACGTGTGTGATACGACTTAATTTCATTTTACTCAGTGCAATATTTTTGTTGTAGGTACATAGAAGAAATATATTTCTTAGAAACAAACTATATAGATTTATCTATAGAATCTAATTACGTACCTTAATTAGAGAGTAACCATTGAAAATCCTTGTTGTGATTGTACAACTCTTGCGCAGAGTTGAAAATGACATTAAATTTCAAAATCAGCAGCAAAATCAGTAAAAGCAAAATTAATTTTCTCAATCATTGTACTTTGAGACAGAAATCATATAACAAGGCTACGTACATACACAGCACCACCAATCCCGCATCGCACTTTCTTAAAACTGAATCATAATTTAATAAGGCACGTAAAAAAATATAGCGTTCTCCAACAATATTATTAAGTAAGTATACATAACACCGCTTATGCGGCTCATAATATATAATTAATTCATTACTCGCTTAAACGGTGAACGACAACATCTTGAGGGCTGTAGTGAGAGATTTTCTCGACTACGTGTGAAGTCTGCCAACCCACAGCAGGCCAGCAACGACTCTCATTTTGGGGGGAGACTTCCCAAAAGGGGGTGTTAGGCACGTTTGATGGTAGGGGAGCCCATTAGGGGATTTGGGTTTTACTCGAGCGCGGCAGATGAACATAGGGATGATACCTTGCCTCCTGTTGAGTACACCCACCATAATTATAAGCCCTTTATATATGCCCGCGCGTCTAGGGCAGCCCATCAGAATGAAGACTGAAGCGCGTCAGATTAAAGAAAGGTGGGTTAATTACTAGCTAAAAAGATTTAGAAAATCTGACTATTTGAGCGTAGGGAGTGGGAGGGTTACAAAGTAGCAAAAAAACGTCATTTCGACATTCTCGAGCGCGATTGAATTTTGTTTTATTTTGAAGGAAATAATGCAAAAATTACGAAACATCTTATAATCTGCCGATTTCCACAAGCCAACGAATTCAAAATCGTCTATGAAGATTGGAGCGTATAGCTGGAGTAATGCATGCATTTTTTGTATTTTATTCTTATATTATTTTCTAAATAAATTAAAACTAATTATTTAGATAATGCTTTTGTTCGTCACATTTTAATTAAATTGCACATTCAATTTTAATTGAAAAGAAATCACAAAAAGTATATTTTTTGTAGCTTTCAGATTTAAAGATAGATAGATAAAACTCTATATAAAACTGAGACGCCACGTGCTTGCGTCACTTCCGAATCGTCAGTCTTTTGAATAGGGGCATTTTTAGGGTTTACTTAATATCCTCACTGAAACATAATTATCACGGCTCGAAAAAAAAAATTGTTTCGATTTTGCCTCTCTGTATGACCACCCCTACCACGCTAGTCAGCAGATAAACATACTTTGATATTAGAGACACGTTGGGCCATTTAAACTACCTTTTTTTTACATTTTTGAAAGTTTAAACGCTTTCCCCACTACTGAAAGGGGGACATCATATAACCTTTTATTCCTCCTATCATCTAATCTACAAAATTAATAGGTACCTACGACACTCATCCCTCAATCCCCATTTAGCATCATGGGCTCCCCTACCATGATACCTAATTGATTTATTTCTGCAAGAACGTAGATCTTTTACAGGTCAATGTTTATATTTTTAAATCATTTATTTAATTTTATTGATTAAGTTTTAACTTAATATTCAAACATAAATAATATAAAAATTTATTCGATTCCGAACGACCTTTAAGAAGAAATAATTACCGAAACAAACTCGGAGAGGGTGAATATTTGAAAAACTTTAGAACGTCATTAATTTCATCCCAAAGTTAAGAATGCAGATGTTTAAAACTACATTTATGATAATGAAAACTTAAACTACACCATTGCCGTCAAGCAATAAAACAAGAATAAACACAATCTGAACTATGAAAGAGAGAACTACTATGACGAGAAGAATGATTTGTTAAATAATGTTGGAATATTGACCAGAGAACCATCTAATCTTTTGAATACTTATAAGGGTTGCCCATAAGGGTCGCATACAGTTTTTCTACCTCATTAAAATCAGCCGATTTCCGTCCACTGCTGCATTCAGCAGTGCTGAATGCGGCCTGCATTCAGCAGTGGTCGGAAATCGGCTGATCTTACTGAACTTATTCCAAAATGTCGCGTAAAAAATTGGGATAATCTGGATTTAACAAAAAATCCGGACATTAAAACAGATTACATAATAGGTACGAATTTCCCTACTGACACGAAAGACAAGAGAATTGGTAGGTAATACGAAGATAGTTTGTTAATAAAAATTACTAAGATTTAATAAATACTCTTTCGTAATTTATTTTTAATTCTTAATTTGAAATAAGTGATTAACCTGACGTTCCTTTTTTAAAATTGGCGCGAATATTAAAAATCGCAGTAAGAGTTGGATAAGGTGGAATTATTTTTGGCAGACAGAAAAACAAATATCGATTCATAATTAAATTATTCAGACTACAACGTGAGTTATTGTTACTAGTTATTCCGAAGTGTGACGAAGTTAAGTATTGGTACCGCTAGCGTCTCAGTTACGAAGCGATGTAAATGTCGAGATACGTCATAAGATAGGTAAGGCGATACCACAGTGTAACTGTTATGACACTGCGATTATAACAAAACTGTTGGGGAGTGTCGTGTCTGCCTAGTTAGTTTATGTAAGTATAGTAGGTTACACTTAATTATCTAATTAATTACTGCCTCTTTGGTCTAGTGGTCGTTAGTGCTGGTTCGAGGTCCTGGGTTCGATTCCTAGGTTGAGCAAAGTATTAATGGGATTTTTTTATAAAATACTCAGCAGTAAATCAGAGGTTGGATGTGTACCCGGTTAATGGCAATATTTCTTCCCCTATCACATGAAACCTAAACATTCCCTTGAACTGTGGGTGTATAGTACTCCTCTGCCTAACCCTTCGAGGAGGCGTGATGGTATGTTATGTTATTAATAAAGCCTTGTTTAAAATATATTATGATGCAATGCGCAATGCGATGCAAAGTATCCTACAATCAACTTATTAATTAGGCTTAAATAAGGCCATGATATTAGATACCTATGGCCGTCTACTGTCTAGATTAAATGTTAAGTCCAAAATTTGCATCCAATTTAAATTTAAGTGCATCCATAAATACTTGCTAAAATAATTTATGGTAAATCAGATATGCAAATAGTATTTAAAAGTGGTCTTACGGCGCGGCGATCGGAAATTTATGGATTTACCGAGGTTGAATAATATTATGCTTAGATTTGAAGAAATTAAACATTATAAGTTAAATTTAAATGCTAATGAGGATGTTTCATAACCGATTTCAAAAAAGGAATTGTATTTGACCCGATATCTTAACCGATCGTGATCAAATTTCTATGGTTCTTTTTTAACTGATAGAATATATTTCCTAGACATTTAGGGACACGGTGTGTACCTAACTCCTTGGCGTCCATGGAGTTCTTTGCCGATTAAAAGAATATTGGAACCGTGCAATTAAATTAGGAGAAAATAACCGATACTATCTTTTCCGATCGAGAACCAATTTCGATGGTTCTTTTTTAACTAATATAATATAATTTTAATAATAATATTATATTTTATTTCTCTCTTCAAAAAGGTACTGTTACATAATGTTTTTTGTAGCTATAGTACATTAAGTTTTTTCCTATGTTTCTTTTGAAACTGGAGAAACTAGTGGAAACCTTGTGTGACAGATCACCAGGCCCTCACCCGAAATACCTACATCCTAGGCGTCCCAAATAAAAACAAAAACGTCAGTACAGAGAAAATTTAAATTAACATAAGAAGTTAATTATTATCAGAGTATAGATATATTATTATGTGTGTGTGCGTGCGTGTGTGTGTCCGTGCGTGTATGAGTGTGTGCGTGCGTGTATGTGTGTGTGTGTGTCAGAGTGGTGTGTGCGCGCGCGTGTGTATGTGTGTGTGTAGGTGCGTGTGTGTTTGCGTATGATGATGTATCATAATTATTGAAATGAAATTGAAACATGAAGTAGGTTTAGGTAATAAATTAAACTCGTCTTTGTATCTTAGTCAAAAACTCTCCAATTCAATGACTTTTATAGATAGCCACCACCTGAATTATAATTAGAAAGCACGCGATAACATTGCACTAGGCAAATTATTAAAACAGTAAACATAATTGTGATTAAAATTCAGGTGTTAGCTGAAACCGTTTCACTCTGTTAACCGAACTGCCTTGGTTTGCTAATTAATGCACAAGTTTCACCGACATTTTAGACTAGGTAGTAAAAATAGCTGTCAACCTAATACACATTTTGCCGTTTCGGAATTTTCGGATGTTTTATGTGTATTACTCATTGTTTTCCGCAGTTTCACTAGCTTTCCAAAAGTATTTACTTCAGTAGATATAAATTCGATAAATCGGCTTATATGCGGCATATCAGTGAAACATGCACCAGATTCAAAAGTTAGACCTCCAACAATACAACTGTGAAAACCGCATACAATGTCGTGCAGTAGTTTTTTGAGTCATATACAGACAAAAATTCTAAATTAACAAAAAACATTAACAGTAATGTAAGGTAGCTGTTAGTAATTGTAACATGAACACGTCCAACAACATAGACTACCCGTGACCATGGATGCTGTAAAGGTTCCGGAACGTCGGGAATCAAATAATATCAATACAACGCGACAAAATCCGTAAAAAGTAGATTTATTTCAAAAATTCTATAATCAATGGTTTTGGTTTCTATTACCTTAACTTATCTAATAGTTTTTTTTTTTAAATATCTTTTATTTACAGACACCAGTTAGCTACAATTTTGTTTTCTAGGTAAGTACTTACCTACTGTAGAAAATGTTTGACTAAAAGATTTTTTTTAATATTAGATTTTTACTACTCGGTATAATTCCGGCCACGGTTCACGCACCGATTCAGCGAGATATTGGTTACTGGTACTGATTTCTTTAAAGAGGCGCACCCCACCACATCCTTACTAATATTATAAACGCGAAAGTTTGTCTGTATGGATGTTTGTTACTCTTTCACGGCAGAACGGCTGAATGGATCTGGATAAAATTTGGCACACATATAGATTATAGTCTGGAAAAACACATAGGCTATTTATCCAGGTCGGACTCAATCCTGAAGTCCACGCAGACAAAGTCGCGGGCAGAAGCTAGTATAAAATATATAAAATAAAATTATATTCTACCGCAATTATTATAAACATTATTTAATCTATTATTAATCATTGATAGGTATACAATAGATTAAATTACTTTAAATTATCATGTAATTAATTAGTGGAAGTCGCCTCTTTGGCGTAGGCCTCCCCCAGCTTCCTCCAAGTCTCTCCATATATCCAATCTGGTCCACATATTTCTTTAAATATTATCTATCTTTCCAACGCCTTTTCGGTCTATCTCTACGTCGTTGTCCTTCTATTGGGACCCATTCTATTACGTTCCTGGTCCATCTGTCCGTTGACATGGACACATGATCTGCCCTATCCATTTCAAATTTCTTATTTTTTCTGGTACGTTAGTAACTTTTGTTCTCCTTCCTATTTCTTCGTTTCTAATTTTATCTGATAATTTAATGCCTAACATAATTCTCTACATTTTTCGGTGATGTATAACTAGTTTTTTTTTTCATATTTCTTACGTAACGACAACGTTTGGCAAGCATATGTTAGGCATGGTAGGATTACTATGTCATACAGTTTGCTTTTTATTTTAATGCTTACGTCTCTATTCTTCATAATCTCGTTTAAGTTCCCGTACTTTTTCCAAGAAATTGAAATTCGCCTATTTATTTCTTTTTCCGTTTGATCTACAAACAAAATTAATTGACTCAGGTAGTTAGGTATATTCCGTAACATACTCGATGTTTTCTCCATCCGCTCTGATAATTTGGTTGCTTCCATTACTAATAATTTTTGTTTTTGAGGCATTTAGCATCAATCTAACTTTTTTGCTCTCCCACACAATCATGTTTTCCAGCTGTGTACTCTTCTCGGCAAATATCATCTGAAAATCGCAGGTGGCTTACGTATTCTCCATCTATTTTTATTCCTTAGTTTTCCCAGTTGATATCCCTGAAAATCATCTCAAGAACAGCTCAAAATATTTTGGGTGAGAGTGGGTCGCCCTGTCTAACGCCTTTTTTATAGAAATCTCTTTCCATTAGTATCTTGGCCGAACTCATCGAGTATATACTGTATATCAGCTCTATGTACTCAATATCTACGTTTTGCTGTATCAATGCTTTCCAGATAGCGTGGTGTTCTAAAGAGTCGAAGGCTTTACTGAAGTCTATAAAACATATGTACAGAACCTTCCCGTATTATTTTCTTTTGCCTATTAATTGTGTCATGACTTGAATGCGATCAATTGTTGAAACTTTTTTTTCTAAATCATGCTTGTTTGGGTGGTTGGTTCTCGTCTAATATTTTCGAGAGTTTGTTCAATATGATTGCTGAAAATCTGTATAAACATTACTCATTAGACTTATCGGCCTGTAGTTGTGTAGGTTAGTTCTATCGCCTTTTTAATATGGTAGAATCGTTGTAGATATAGACCACTGTATTGGAGTAGTTCTTTTTTCAAATATGTTGTTGAACATGGTTTGTAAAAGTCTCACTAAAGGTATAGATTTTAGTAGTTCATTAGTTATGTTATCATGTCCAGGCGATTCGTCGTTTTTTGTGTTTTAATTGCAATTTCTATTTCTGAAAGTAATATTGAGGGTACTTTCTTTACACTTGTTTTTTCCAAAATATAGGTATTAATTATAAAAATCGATGTTGATTGTGTTGAGTACAGTTCTCAAAAGAATTTTGTGGCCTCTTTTATTATATTTAGTTGCTTTGTTATTTTGTTCCCTGCACTATCTCTTATAATTGACGTCCATTTCGAAGCTCGGAAACGGCATTTCGGCTTCGAAGCTCCTTGTATGTTTTTTTGACAGCACCTGTTTTACTTATATATTTTTCAAAGATCCTGTGCTGTGCGTTTTTATATCTTCCGAAATTTTCCTATTAATTGGCTTACTTATTTATATGATTTCGTTTTTGATTTCTTTGGTTTTTTCGCAATATAGTTTTTCTTTCTTGAAATAGTTTTTTAAAATGATTTTTTTTTATTTGGAGGCTTTCTTTTGTTTTCTGTATACGTTGGGCATTTCTTCTTCGGAATTATTGTATGGTGTTTGTATGTCCGATGTTTTTTTCAACGCTGCAGTAAATCTTTGCTCCCATTGTTTTCCGCTATCTCTCGTTAGTATTGGTAAGTCCAGTATAATTTCTTATCGGCTTGATAAATTTCATTTTCTGCGTTTATATGTATCTGGCATCTGACCATTCTGTGATCTGTATTAAAATTAAGATTCTGGATTATATCATAATTATGTACCTGCAGGCTGTGGTTTGTGAGTATGTAATCAATTTCGTATTATATTGTTATGTTATGTTATATGTGACTGCCTCATTAGTCTAGTGGTCCCAAGCGCGACTGCAACGCTAGAGGTCCTGGGTTCGATCCCCAGGTCGCGCAAAATGTTATTGGGTTTTTCTATGAAATTCTCAGTAGCAGCTCGGAGTCTGGATTTGTGCCCGGTTAATGGCAATAGGCTTTCCCCCTATTACATGGGACCTAAACATACCGGCGAACTGTGGGTGTACATAAGTACGCCTCTGCCTAACCCTTCGGGGAATACAGGCGTGATGGTATGTTATGTTATTGTTATATAAACCGTTTGGTGACTGCCAAGTCGATTTTTTGTTTTTCTTATTTTATACATGCTATTAGTGAATTTTAAGTTCTTTTCTAGAGTAAACTCTACCATTCTCTGCCGAATGCCAGTTCTTCTTTTTGCTGTGACATCCCGGTCTGGGCAATAAAATCGCCCATTATTATATAAGATTTTTTGTGTTTGTTGTTTCTATAGCTGTTTCTAGCGTACTGTAAAATCTGTCTAGTTCTTCATCTTTGTATTTCTCGGTGGGTGCATAGACTTGGATAAAGGTCAACACGTTACTGTTTCGTAAGCATATTTCATTTTCTAGAGTCGCAGTAGCGACTAGAAATATTTTATGATTATTAATCTAATTATTACTAGTTTATTTTTTTATTAATTATTTTATATTCTTTATGAACCTTTTTACTATAAATTCCACTCCACCTTGGCCCCGCATACATTCCGTGTGTTATGTCTGTATACTATCCCATTGTAGTTTTTGTGTAGCATGATCTAGTTCCACAGTTTCCGAATCTTACATTTAAACTCACAACATACAAATTTTTTGACTGGTCTCTCTTTTGATTTTCGTTTAGGGGGCTGTAGTCTATATCCTCAACCGTAGTTCTGGGGACCAGCCGGCCTAGAGGATACTGCGAGAGAGGTGCTAATTGTTATTTAAAGTCTTGCTGTTTTTCTCTTATTTTAATACTAGAATATTTTGTTTTTATTACGACTTTGATAAATCATATTTCCTTCTCTTTTTGTTTTCGCTACACTGGTCTGCAATTCCTGGTGACTCTGATAGATCATTTATTGTGTTCTTTCCTGTATGTTTTCATTGCCTTTTAAAGTTATTATGTTTACGTAACGTAGCACAACGTTCTCTCCCTGTTCGCGTTTCTCTTTTTTCAGCTCTTCCTGTAAATCTTTCCGTTTTTGCACTACTTTTTTCCTTCTAGTGATTTATTTTTCTTTAAAATATCGATTTTCGACTTGTTACTGTTACGAGTTGTTACTGTGTTACTGTTACAACTTGTTACTGTATGGATTACTGGTCTAGGTCTGTCTTCTTTCGTACAAGTCATCTTACATTTTGTATCTCGCTCTTTTGACAGTTTATTTTCATTACCTTGTTTATAATTTCTAAAATAAAATAGTAATTCTACTAATACTAATAAATCATTCAATTATGATTTCTTGGTATCCAAAAACCAAGTTATATAGTATCTATCCTATATTCGGGCTATTTTTGGTGTCAAAATATGTTTTTTTTTTCTTCAAGTCAGTATAGTCTTCAAAGGAAAATGAAAATAGCATGTCATATTAGGTACTACAGACGCACATAACATCAATTAGTACTAACATTAATAGCAAAATCTCCAAAGCATCGTATCAAATGGCTTTTTCATCTATACACCACTCTGCGCCATTTCATGCCCCTTTCATAGCAACAAGAATCACACCGTATTCTCAGATAAAGGAATCAGTCGTGCTCTTCCTAATAAGGTCCACGATCAAGGCTCTGATTGCGCACTTAAACAGCAAAGCTGGTTCTATAGATGCGCTGAGATTCCTGTAATTGGCTTCGAAGGATGCACTTTGCCGAGAGTGTATAAAATAATGTGTATATATGTGTATAATAAATTTGTTTTATATTGCTGTGAAATTATGATAATGCTATAGTAGTCAAATTAAGAAAAACTTTCCGAGAATTGAAAATTAATTAAAAAGTATTAAAAAATAATGGTAAATAAGTAATGCAGTACTACCGACGCAGTAAGCGCAGTATGCTCGGAAATATTTTTTTAAAATAGTCATAACGTTACATGAACATTTTAACGGTTGCATTTACAAACACAAGTACACCCAGACCTGGAATAATTTTATTTTTATTTTTTATTTATTCATTTATTTCAGGTAACAAAGACTCATAGAAAACAATACACATATACAACCACAATATATATAGGTACAATCTATTGACTGCGTAGTAAGGTCGGCGACGTAGTGCGCTGTGTCGTGGTGTATTACATGCCATACAAATATTTGTATACATTGGTAGTTAGTTATTAAGATGAACGCACACTTAACAAAGCCAAAGTAAGCGAAGACACCTCCTACAAAAGCTCGGACGAAGAATTCGGAAGATATCCAAATCGTTCGTTGCGGTCAAGTGTTCGATCACCTTTATTTGTCCAATTAGCAATCTACTGATGGATACTTATACCTAATTTACTACAATCAATAACCTATATAATACCTACCTAGTCGGCACAGGCATACCTAATAGTACTGGTGTTGCGGGGCGCTTAAGTACAAAGGGGATTTATCTTTTTGCAAAGCAATGTTTTATTTTTCCGTCCACGAGTAAACCATTATATAAAAGTAAATAAGTCAAACTTTTTCTGTAGCAATAAATTCAAGTGCACGGCTCGCTCACGGCCGCTTTCTATAGTGATTATATGTGGCAACACTGAATTGACTGCGTCATTCTCTGTTTTATAATAATTCCTATAGTTTATGTACAGGTTGAGTTAAAGTACTTTAGGGTGAATATTCGAACATTATTTAACAAATCATTCTTCTCATCATAGTAGTTCTTTCTTCCATAGTTCAGATTGTTTTATTCTTGTCTTATTGCTCGACGGCGGTGGTGTAGTTGATGTTTTCAATATTAATTGTAGTTTTAAACATGATCTGCATTCTTAACTTTGGGATAAAGTTAATGACGTTCTAATGTTTTTCAAATATTCAGTACCATCCGCAGTGGTCCCGGCTACTTGAGTAACTATAATTTTGAAATTATTGTAGGCACATCACGCCTGTAAACATAACAATCGTTAACTGTTGTACCAGAGCTTTGATTTTTTTTTATGTGATAGGAGGGCAAACGAGCAGACGGATCGCCTGATGGTAAACGATTACCGCCGCCTATGGACATCCGCAACACCATAGTAGTCAGAAGTGCGTTGCCGACCTTTTAAAAGGGGATTGGGCCTCCGGTAACCTCATCCACTCGGCGAAACACAACGATTTTAGCTTTTTTACCAAAACATTACGTGGGAGAGCCATGCTTCGGCACGAATGGGCCGGCTCGACCGGAGTGATACCACGGCTTCACAGAAAACCGGCGTTAAACAACGCTTACGTTGTGTTTCGCCGAGTGAGTGAGGTTACCGCAGGCCCAATCGTCTTTTAAAAGGTCGGCAACGCATTTGTAACTCCTCTGGTGTTGCGGGTGTCCATGGGCTGCGGTAATCGCTTACCATCAGGTGATCCGTCTGCTCGTTTGCCCTCCTATCCCATAAAAAACAAGAAACATCATAACTTAGGCACCTCAGAATCTCCTAAATGTTCATTTAGCCTGTTTAAAGAGCTCTTTCTTAAAGTTTACACAAACTTCTCGTAAATTCATTGAAGTTTTTGCGCAAACTGCTTTTTGTGAAATAAGACATGACAATACGACTCGTGCCAATTTATATACTATTAAAAGATTGCTAGTTGGCTGTAGCAAAAAACGCTGCGTGTGCACATTTTGACACAAAGTAATAGTCACTACGCAGCCTTTGGGGTTTTAAAGGACACTGTTTTCTTATAGAGTGGTGGTAGAACGAGTTTTTACTCGTTCTACTGAACTTCGAACTTTAACTTGCAAAGGTTAAAATGATCTTTTCGATATAAACCTTCGCAAGTTCGCACACATACACGAAGCAACCCACCAAAGCTTCGTATATTTGTTACGTTTCCACGCCTCCACCGCAGATCCAATTTTGATGAATTTTGGCACAGAGATAGTTTGGATCTTGAAGAACGTCTAAAACTACCTTTCGTGTCAAAAAGTCCTTTGAAATGCCAATGAAACCGTGGCCAAGAGATATTAGATAATACATTTATTTTCCTATTATGTGTTTTTTAGCGGTGGTTAAAGCAGAAAGATAAAATCTACAGCCTGTATATTGTATAATCTTAGCGACAATTTTGTTATTATGGAACGTAAGAACGGACGCGTAGACATCGCTGTACTTAAGTCTCAAAGCGGATATGATAAGGAAAGTCACTGATAGGAACAGCAATGTCATGCGCAATAGAGAATCCATATTCATCCATAATAACATTATAATTGCGAATGTAACTCTGTCTATCTGTCTGTTTGTTACGTTTTTTCAAGCATAAAACCAATCATTCAAGGAAGGTAAGTGCCGTTTTTTCTCGGTAGGAACGAGTCTGATATACCGCAATTAGTCCTCGCTCGGGGATAATCCACATGGATTTTCTGAACTATAAACAAAGTAGCTATGGTGTTTTTTAATTGGCAGTAAGACCTGTCTATCAGCCAGTCAATTTAGGTGCTAGTATGAACAGCTTCTGATCTATATGGTAAACCATACTAAATTGATTAGAAATTATCTATGAACTCATTATTCGCTTATTAGTTAAGTAATCCTTGGCTAATGTTTACAATATCAGCGAAACATATAGTTTATACGTAGGCCTTCGTAATGTCCAACAAAAACGGTTAGGTTAGGGTAGGTTTTTGAATAAAAAATATAATATAATTAAGGCGGATCTGGTCAAGCGCAAGTCTTATATTTAGTATTCCATGCAATTAGTACGTAAATTGAAATGTTTTTGTATTTATCGTAATGTAACGTATAGAGTCCCCCAAGGGAGTATTTTTGGACCTGCTTTATAATCTTATCTACTTATATATAAAAAAAGAACCTGACTGACTGACTGACTGACGTATCAACGAACAGTCGAAACTACTAAGAAAGAAAAGCTAGATCCCTGACAGTTTGCATGCTGGTTCCTTTTGCACTGTAAACGAGCACTAAGAAAGAATATTTTTGGAAATTCAACCCCTAAGGTGTGAAAGTTTATATGAAAGTGCACACATACATAACCATGCGTTTGTATATAGTGCACACATTTACATATTTAATAAACGATGACATCGTCAAGATATTTAAATACAGCTGTCATTGGCTGTTGACATTTTGACAATTGTTTTCTTCCCTATGAATTAGACTTAATTCGCTTAACACATTTTATGATATGAAACCTCCATGGTGTAGGGCACAGTATATTTTAGAAATAATTGATTGATGAGAAATTACCTAAGTACGCAGGCGAAGTCGCACACGGGAACTTAAGTGTTATATAAGCCAACACACCTTCTCTTCCTCTCGTTCCTTCCTCTTTTTTCGGACCTGTAATAATTTCATAACAAAGTTGTGGTCCAAAGTGCGAACCAAGTGAAGATCTGGTCTTCCGTCTAGGTAACAGATGACACTTGGGAACAGATTTTGTTTGTCTTGTCATGCTCCGATAAGAAGATTAGCCAGTCATAAGAGGGTTAGGATGATCGTCGCGGGTTCGCAAAACGAAGCTATCATATAACTATATCACACTTCAGACACTCCATATAAACGCTCTGATTCCGAAACCTACTTATGTGAGATGACGTACCTGTACCTACACAGTTAGCCTCACAATTTTAGCAGACAACAAACGCTACAATGAAGTTCGGGGACAGTGAGGTATCGAACTTAGGGAGACAGAGAATGGTCCTTTTGTACGAAATGCTAATATTTAGGTATTATGCGCCTATATCATCATTCAAGAGAGCTTTAAGTGAATAGATGTCAGATGCGTAAAGAAAGACTAGATATTAAATTTGTAAATATATTACGTAATGTAATCATAAGTAGGTACCTAGATAATAAAAATGTATCTTTCTGCTTCTAATATTTTATTTGTATGCTTAGTGTACTTTATCTTCTTTTTTTCATGACTCTCACTCACCCCTTTCACTGTGTTGCACGATCGCACTCGCCAACAAGCCAGGGTTTTAAATGAAACATTTTAATGAACAAGGAATCAGCTGCTTAGTTTTTTATTGTAATTATAAAGCCTACAAACTGAAAGTTTAAAATATATTTATAACCTCCGAATACTAACACCCTAAACAAGGTTTTTCCAACGAATTGGGGAAAAAAACGTCTCCGCAATTAACATTAGCTGATCGCATTCCTAAAAGTTATAAATAATATAGATAAGAGGATTAATATGCCTCACTTAAATAATACACTTAAACAATGACCCATATAAAATGAAACCAATTAATTTATCTATAAGTTATTGTGGTTAGTTAACGTATAAAGCGTGGTTGAATCACAGTTAGTACTAGTTTCAATTTATTAGACATCGGTCTAGTCTTAATAGGTCGACGCGTCCGTAGCTTTCGCGTGTAATTAATGGTTTTCCACTACTTTCGATACAGTAAAACTTAGCACTTTAATATACTATGTGTTTCAAACGTTTTGCTTCATTAATCACTAGACAAGTATGCGTACTCAAGGACTAGAAAAGAAATAGTTATAGGAAATAAAAATCCGGCGTTTATTAATAAAAGCTTACACTAACACATATTACTTCATTAATTCATTCATTCTTCATTAAGTTCATTAGTCACAAACCTAGAATTAGAATTGGTCTTGGACCGAATAGATTTTAGATCCGAGCAAAAATGCTAATGAAAGATGCGATCGAAAGATTTTATACGAAAGCGATCCTGTATTATGTAAAAATAAATTGAAATTTATAAAATGTAATAAAATTAAGTACATTCGAAAAAATAAATAATTCAATTATTTAAAGAAAAAGTTTTGAAAGGAAGAAGTCATTGACTCCTACCTGACTAATAACTTTGAAACATAAATATAATTTAAAAATTTATTTAGTTACATCGGTACTATAACTACGTCTCGTCGACCAAAAAAGTGATCTAATAGAGTTTGACAAAACTTTCTATGTATTACTACAACAAACAACAAATGATAAATTCAGCAAAGTAATTAGTAGATTACAATTATTTTCAACTGAACCATATTGTCTTGTAACATGCAAAAGAATGTCAGTCGTTGAGTAGTAGAACGTTTTTATTGAACGACCACACCTTATGCTAAGAATATTAAATGATAACATTTTAATAAGAAAATATGTACTCACGTTGAAAAACCTTATAAATCATTGAAAAATCCCAACCTCACACCGCCACTAAAGACCAGTTCTTTTAAACAAAAACTGGTGTTTTAAAAATGGAAAGTACAGCACAAGTTTTAATCCAGCCAGTCGTATTTATTTTTATTGTTTCAACTTACAATCAGAACGTTACTAACAGCCCATTACTCCGTAGAAAGTAAGAAGCGCATTACATTACTGCTCAGCTTAATTTCTTCCTATTAATATTAATAGACGATGTCAAATTTTCTAATTAAGACAAAATTAGGTATACAACGAGGTTTATGCTAATCTTCTTGGTACTTTTTTTGTTTGTTTCCGTGATTTTTACGCTGATTTGGGATTGAAAGGGAAAACTTTATGAGCTCGTTTTTGTAACTTTGTCTAGTAAGAATTTTGTAATCTTGTTTAAACTTAATGTGGATGCATCTTAAAGATAAAGATAAAGATATATTTATTTGCTGTATAACTTTAGTTACTTTCTATGGAGAAATATATTTTCAGTGAATAACATTTACGAGCGAATTATTTATCGTCTTTACGTTTTCTTAGTTATTTTTTTGTAATTCAAAAGAATCAGTTTAAGGAATCAGTTTACAAAAAGATACAGGGTTTTTATCCAATGATAAAAACCCTGTAAATTTTTGTAAACTCCTGATGTTATAATTTTATCTTACCTACAATGAAAGATTTCTAGATACATACTGTTTACACGTACAGCTACGACAATCTAAAATATACTAGTCAATGCATCTGCAACCTAAGATACCGTTCCACTGCATGAATTTGGACTGAAAGTATTCTAAAAAAACAGACAGAAATTATGATTTCTTGCATTTTTTTCTTCAAAATTGTCTGTGTTCTAAGTATATGAATATTTTTATATATTCAGTATTTTTCTGTTTTAGATCTCTTTAAATACCAACTTAGATAAGTTTTACACATGACAAATTAAAATAAGTGTTTCTCCATTAAAATCTAACATAACTAGATTTTAAAGTGGATGCCACAATCCCAATATCGCATCTGTGACTTATAAACTGAGGAGAGTAAGATTTAAAATTCTGTTCTTTTTATTAATATTGGTCTTTTGAACCGGATTTAAATTCGCATTCATGACTTGTTGGTTTGTTTAACTGAATAGCTTAGATAAGTTACTTTATTTGTCTCTGTAGTTATTTTTTTGAGGCCTAATTGGAAGCATTAGTTAACTTTTGCGCTAAAAGGGTTTGATATCATTCCACTAGGATCTCAAAAGATCTCTCGAGTACGGTTTGTAATTAATATGTGGTACAATTCTTTATTTGCGAGGAAATACATAAAGTAATCACATATCATCACTTTGCAGTATCTTTGACTGTCAGTAGGTAAATACCTAGATATCTATAATGATTATGTTCTCTCCTTCAAACATATCCTATATAATAAAAAATTACATTTTCTTCAGAAAAAAAATGTACCACTTACCTAATCTCCCCCTAAGTTCTGAAGGCTTCAGCGCTGGCTCCTCCAATACGACGGGTGGGGGAGGTGCGGGTGGCGCGGGCGGTGGCGGCGGCGGTGGGGGCGCTTCATCACCCGAGCTTCCCCCGGACGATACTCCTGATGAAGCTGACGCTTGCACGACGGTGGCCTCGTCAGAGACTGAGGCCCTGCGACTGCCTGCTGCTGAGGAGAGGCGGCTGGCCTAGGGAACGAAGGAGGTTAAGAGGTTGGTAGGTTTATCTACAACAATTAAATTTTACAGCCTCTGTTTTAATTTTGTCAAAATTAGCCAATCAAGAATCAATTAGCAGATAAAACAGAAAAACTATTTTATAGCTTCGAATCTCTGAAGGGTTTCGATTTCTTTAAAGAATATAATTTTCAGAGATTGAATTCAGTTGAAAATAGAATTGGGTACAGTTGGAACCTCAAAAGACCACACGATTAAGCGAATTTCCGCTTCATCAAAGAATTTTGTTGTTGTTAGGTAAATTTCTCTGCATGATATCTTTACTTACGAAATTCTGTGCCTTGTGCGTAAGTGCGGCTAGCTTGGTAGCTATCGAAGACTTGGTTTGTGTTTCTGATGCTGGAGTCACCTCCTCGTAAGCTTTGCTTGCGCTACAACAAAGAAAAACGATGTAAAGATAAAGAAACATACGTAGGTAGTTAGGTATAAATAAAATACACACAAACACATTTACATACACCACATTATAATATAGGTAATGGCAATAGGCTCGCTAACTATTACATGGGACCTAAACATACTGGCGAACCGTGGGTGTACATTAGTACGCCTCTGCCTAACCTTTCGAGGAATACAGATATGTATGTTATAATAGATTAGTTAAGTGAGGTTTGGCAAATCTTCATTATCTATAAAAAATAAAATATAATTTCGTTCTAGTCACATTGTCGTAAATGGAAAATCCTAAAACTAAAAATCACACCATAGCAAGTTATAATGAGATTGAAAATTAACCGTAACGAAGCGGAAATGGTACTATATTTTTAACATTAGCTTACTGGATTGGTTTTTAGATAAAAGTTTGTTAAGGGTCCGGCGGAGCGTGAATTGTCCACAAAAACGTAATACCGAAATAAATCGTAATCCAGACAATATTCTATCAAATTATGTTATTATTCGGATTTAGATACTGTTAATCTAGGTTCCTACCGTCCTATTTCGTCTGCTACTACTTCACTGAAAATAAAAGACCGGAAAATCGTTCCAAACTTGGTAAAGTTATAAAAATTGCATTCGCTTATAATTATTTCCAGTGAAGTATTTTGGACGAAATGGCAGCGTAGGAACCTAGATTACCGGTATCGGAATCAGAATAATAACAGAATTTGATTAAATTGTGTTTAAATTACGAATTATTTCTGTATTACGTTTGTGAGAGAAATTCGGTCCGCCGGACTCTTAAGTCGACGGGTAGGACGCAGATATGAAAAAATATATCTAAGTTATTTAATAGTAAAGGAAAAAATTCAATCGCAGGCAGGATTCGAACCTGCGTCTTCTGGTTTGATATACCAGACGCTCTGACCTCTAAGCCACCGCGAACCCTACCCGCATGATTGAAATTTTGCCTTCACATTCTTAATTTACGTCATAAGGTGACGTTTGGTATAAACGTCATAAGGTGAGGTCAGAGCGTCTGGTATATCAAACCAGAAGACGCAGGTTCGAATCCTGCCCGCGATTGAATTTTTTCCTTTACTATTAAATAACTTAATAATCTTAGCATGGAAAATGCAAAAAAATCACAAAAACATAAATATATCTAAGTTAATAAATATAACAATGACAATAGTAATAATGAGCCAAGAATTAATTATGCAAACGTTGCCGTTATTGTTGATGCCCTAAAATAGTGTACCAATGATGTCAATGGTGTTATCATAATACGAGCAGGCTCACCTGTCATTGTTGTCTTTGGTGCTGTAGTCGACCACGAGGGCGGCGCTGCCCGGCCGGCTGTGGCTGCCGGAGTCGCGGGAACTGCTCCTGTCATCATCAAACATTGTCATACAACGCAAATAACTGAACTTCTTATCGAAGTTGTAGATTATTGAAATTGTTTTATAAATAAAACTTTTACGGATTTTATTTTATTATATTATTAAAGCTTGACAATGTATGTTGTAAAAAATAATACCTATCAATCTAATGCGATAAGAAATTTAAAAAGTTGTCTATTACAATAATATTACGACATACACCTCAATGTCTATCCGATAAAGTATAAAAATTCATTTATATTAACAGTTTTATGAAATGTATTAAATACAACAAAGTAAGGATTTTCGCCGCGTTCCTGGATTTATTTGGATTAATGGGACCAGAAAATAACTTGAATATATTTAGTGCTTCGAAATTGAATGAATGAAGGAGAATGGAAGATGACCTTTGATCAATCTTACAAATTCGTACGTGACCCTAAATATTCTTTACAATTAATAAAAGATCGATATCTAATGTATAGCCAACCTTCGCCTCTGATGCTCCTCCCGGGACAGGTAGATGTCCTCGTAATGATGGTCACGCCTGGTGGCCTCCGCACCACTGTCACTGTCCGATTGCTCCTGCGCAGTCGTCGCCTCCGCAGACCCGTGGATCTCTGCTTTTACTGTACAAATTGGATGAGGATAAGGAAGAATGTGCCAACAAACTGTGATGCTTGAAAAGCAGTGCCTTGCCTAGCTAGTACTTGGGACGCTTCCTTGATGTGCGCGGTTTAAATCCGGACACGCGTCTTGTTGTCATCATTAGCCTATATCAATGATGAGTACATGTGTCTATAATTTGGGTTTCTATATAGAAATTGATTATCACTAGCTTTAATATATTGGTGAAGTGAAGCATCCGGATTAATTTTACTCCGTTGAAATTTATAGCAACCTAACATCTAAGAAGAGAAAGCATGGACCAAGAATAAATATAAAACGGAACAATTGGACACACTTAGTTAACCAATGTAATGTAAACTTCTCGTGCATTTTACGATATAAAAAAGCCCTGTCAACGAAGGATATAGGCTCGTGTTATAATTAAGCAAGGTGTTAACAGTATCTATTTCGTCGGGATTAGGAAAACTTGCAAATGTTATGTCAAAATTTCAAAGCACATATGTATCTCATTGCATAATATACAGTCTGGACATGTGTTTTATATGCAGTTCCATTAATAAATATACAGCTGACAGTGATCAATATGCGAATGCGGCAGAAGTAACAGAAATTGATGGTGTGCGGAACTTAGGACCAGTTCTATGACTCCTTACCGGTCATCGTGGAATCTTCTATTTCCTCAGACTGTCTCGATCCTGGAGAACAATATTATGATAATTTTGCAGCGGATAATTTGACCAAACCTCTGTCTTTTCCTTTTTGTGCTGGTGAAAACATTCCAATCCCGCAAATCTTACTATCCGTGGTATATGGAGGTACCATCAAATGTATACACTTTACGTTCATAGTGATTAATAGAGGCCAAAGCCATAACTAATTAAAATCTATCGCAACTTTAAAAAAAAGTTTAGGATAAGTATAAATACTTTTTCTAAATTTCCCTGTGTATAATTTCGGTTTTTTTTCTGAATTTGGGGGTTGTAGATATGTAGTATTTTCAATTTGAGAGGGTTTACTACTCATGGTAATAAACATTAAAACAATTTTTGATCTACAATTACTAACAGACATACCTACAAAAAAAATTGCTCATTTCAAATATATTTTATTTGGCTCTCTGAAAGTAATCTCCCCTTAAACACTAATGTATCAATTTGATTCCCAAAATATTCCATACCTTTATAACGTAACTACTAATTTTGATCTTAATGGATCCAAAATAAACTGCATGGTTAACAATAAAAAAATCTTACCAGTCATAGCGGGAGCCTCCTGTCCTTCAGCTGGCACCCTTGGCCCAGGCGAGCGTGTGTGGAACAGGTCTCTGACGCGCTGGTACAACGCTGCCGGAGCACCAGAGCTGGTGCTGTTATGCAGGAACCAGCCGCCCGATGAATGATCTGCATCTGATGCGGAGCAGGCTGAGAGGAAAAAAAATGTGTTGAATATGGAGTATTTCTATAATAATATTTTATTTAAGTACTTATCATAAATGCCTCATTAACCTAGTGGTCCTGAGCGCGTCTGCTACGCTAGAGGTCCTGAGTCCGATTCCTAGGTCGAGCTAAGTGTTATTGGGTTTTAGTACGAATTTCTCATTCGCAGCTCGGAATATGGGATTTGTGCCCGGATAATGGCAATAGCGAGTCTATTGCCTGGGACCTATTCCCCCCCCATGGGACCTAAACATACAGTGAGTGGAGTTTACATTAGTACGCTTCTGCCTAACCTTTTGGGGAATACAGGCGTGATGGTAGGTATGTACTTGTCGTACTTAGTTTATCAACCAGTTCTAGGCCCACGTTGTCCAAGTCCAAGGGAATCCAAGCCTCATCCATTACAAATCAAAAGATGTTCGATGGAGTGATGTGATGGATGTCTAAAATATAAGGATAAGTAATATCTAAGTGAAGACTAGAGTTGGTTTCCGCATAATTATCCAAGAATGGTGAAAAGTTCATTTCTTCATTCACTAGGTCCATGTCAGACGAACAACTAAGACATCTCATCATCATCATCATCATCAGGCTCTAAAACTAGTTTCTAAATCCTAATAAGTACGTAAGCGACCGAAGGTTTTCTCAGGACAGATGTAAAAACGTCTAAGCAGTACCTAGATTATTTTCTGAATACCTAAGTCAAGTTTGTTGATTTGAAAACAGACAAAAAGGCTTTTCCCAGAAACGAGACCTAGCTGGGAAGATTTTTCGCCCCAGGAAATCTCGATATTGTTATTGTCATCGGAAACCACTGAGCCGTTTTCGAGAACTCCGTTACTTATTAGGTACACTTCCATTGCTCGTAAGATTATGTAATTTCATAATTTTACAACAGATACTTATCCAACTCAAACGAATATACAAGTTAAATAAAAACGCATGCAATCAATGCAAACATGTGCATTATGAAAGTTATAACAAAAAGAAAAGTAAATAATTGTTTTTCGATCCCAATCTTATTACTTGTTTGCTTATATAAAGCCAATTATTGTTATTTATGTTCAAGTAATTCATTGTATAGGTACAGTGATAAATGGATTACACCTACGATTACATTATGTAATGCTTAGATTAAAGGTACAGTCAGTATCAGAAATATCCGTACGAACAGTATTCAAAATTATCTGAACAAGTAAGGAAATTAAACTATATCTCAATGATACAACGAATGTTTTAGAATGAACACCGTACACAGCAGCTGTCATTCTGACATATATTTTATCCTATTGAGATAAAGTTGTAATTTCTTTAGTATTGTAGGTAATTATAAACAGTCTGTTCGTTCCGATATTTACTGTTGACTGTACGTATCATCAATAATGATTATGCGTTTTAGCTTTGTGGTGTCTAGACAAGTTGATAAATAACACTCGAATCGACGATCGAAGCGAAACGAAATATATGGAAGCAAAGATTACAGTTACAGATAAATAATGGGCATCGGAAAACATCGGAAACAATCATCTAACATAACAAAGATAATTGACACAAAAAGTAGTTTGGCTCTAAAAATCATCTACAATTTCAACTTTATTGTAATGAAATAAATGTCATCGTCATTTCTAAGAAAAGCAAATGAGTTGCAAGCAGTGCGAGTGGCGCGCCAGTATCACTAATCAGTCAGTTGCAGATAGAATTGAAAACGGGAAGGACGTGCGCTACCGTTTTGTATAACCCTCCATCGTGTTTTGTTTTGTAATATTTGCAACTCAGATATAAGGGCTATTTGATAAGAGCAGCTTATCTAAGATATACTCGTATATATCATTATACTGCCTAGATGTGTCGGTCATCTTCGGAAACACGATTAGCCGATGCCCATTATTTATCTTGAAGTACTGTAAATATTAGTTAGCAATAAACGGGACATCATGAACAAAATTGCAATCTTTTTTTTCCAAAATGGAAATAAATTGCTCTAAGTCGCTCTGTCTCTGTCATATGTAAATATGAGAAAGAGAGAAAACAAATCAAATCAGGATAAAACATGGAAGAAAAATGATCCGAATGTCCGCTCTATAACCCTTTTAAATCTGTTTATATATGAATGTAATATTAGTAGCTTAAGGCCGTCCATTTTCTTTTAAAGTTCCCAGATTTAATGATTTTATTAATAGGTACTTAGATTCATATCAGTAAAGTGAAATTTATTACGGTGGCTTTTCCTAAATCCTGGATATATTATTCATTTATTATTGTGCACGTTAATTTCTCTTTCATTTCCAACAAAAGCAAAATGAAAGAATTTAGCGACTGGTTACAAACTGTCTGCAAACCATATTGCCATCCATCAACGTTTTAATAAAGAAAAATAATTCCAAAACCTCCAAAATGGATTAGTTAATTACTACCTTGAGCATAAGAACCGAGATACACTAGTATTTGCGTAATACAAATGGTAAACTTTCCGTCCGCTTGGGTGCGGTTGGTAACTTCCTCATTCCCCATTTTCGTAGTGTGACTTTCCATGAGAAGCAATAAATATCTAGCATATATCGATTTTACAGTATTCGCCACAGAAAGTTAGCTAGCTTTACCCTGCGGTTATGGTGACGTAATTTGTATAAAGAATAGCTTTGAGGTTTTCAAGCTTTTAACAACCGTTTGGCCCATCAAATTGATGTTATAAGTAGATAGTTTTCTCAATAATGTGTCTTTTTTTGCAAAAGCACACACATTATAAAGCAATAGTATTTGCGACATTAACTATTTATGAAGAATTATTAAAATAGATACATCAAAACAGACTTATAAGTATGGATCTAATTTACTTAATATTAAAGACTATTAGGATAATAACAATAATAATATAAATAATGTATATATCGATATAATTATATAAATAAATAAATATTATATAATACACTACCTATATGTGCTTATCCTTTTCCAAAATACATAATAAGTATGCCAATTTTCGAAACTAAACACTAAACACACCGTATTCTAAATCAATAACATCCACCCAGTCTTGTATCACCGATCTTCTAGCCACATCCATTTTGAAAAACTTGATTATTATTTCTGAGAAAACGAGACGGGCTCACAGGCTCTGCTTGTTTGCGGGTAAAACTCACTCCGACCACAAGCATACTTATTAAAAACAAGAATATTAGTGAACAGTATCAGCTAGCATTCTGTTTTCAAATTCTAGAGCGGGTCAAACACATCCGCTCGCGGTGGCAGCAGGAAAGTGACTGCTCAATGGGGTGCAACAGTTACCTAAAGCTGCGCATACGCTTCCTGGCGATTCACTTCCGTCGTATTACAATTAGATGCGCTCGATTTTTCACGCGTTTGCTTTGCTAATGTAATGGTATATGCCTGTTGTGATTATACGAAGCCGTCATGCTATGCTTCCCATTAAAAGGAATTATAGTTAGTTTACACTACCTATGGCTTGCAAAAGCATACCTGTAATATGACCCGAAATCTATGGACCTTCAATATCCAGTTCTCACAATGCTCTTCATTGTGAAACGTACATATTTGATATTCTTATTCTTTTATTATTTGTAACGCCCACCAGAGCTACGATTTTTGGGTTCGAACCACACAGAACACATATTTGCATGAACAACACGCAGTATGGGACGACCTCCAATGAGATGGACGGACGACCTAGTGAAGGTCGCTGTCTGAAGTCTTTGGGAGAGGCCTTTGTTCAGCTGCAATGGACATCTTATGGCTAACATGATGATGCTGATGAAGGGTACTTGATCCGGCTTTGCGTTCTAATAAGTGATAATACCTATAATAGATAGCAGTTAAACCAATCACTACTATGATGTGGTAATCTGCAAGTTCCGCCATAATAGTGAAATGCCTAGTAGGTATAAATACCTACTTAATTCAATAACCGGTTTTTCACTAGCTAAGACTTTAAATCGATCACGGACATAATGATGAACCTGTTCTTATCGCATCTCTATGTAACGCTCAATAAAAACCTGTTGCGTTTTGATAACTGTTCTATTTCACAACTGCTATTTCACGGGGGTGACATGTACCAAGAACGTATCTACTTCGCCATTTCACTTGACTATGCCGTACTTAAGGTATACTTTTCGCCATCAAATAATTAGCTATAGTTTTAAAACAGTCTTTCCTGATAGAAAAGATTTTTTGAACCAAATCTAAGTATTATATTTCCGTCATCTTATTTTTTATGGAAAACGTGGCGGGGCTGTCTAATAACAGATTTTTTTAGACTATACATAATACAAATATAGATAACCATTCCATGTCCTTATGATAATTTGATCATTAGGGGCTTTTATTGCTAAATAATCATTTTTGATCACCATCAATTTTTGTCCCACACTATTCGTAGTTACCGAACACAGCAAACGTGAAAATCTCTTAAACCGAAACATCCGTTATTGCTACGATAATTTACTAGAAAGACCTGCACGCACGCATTAAATATTTGTTGTTGCGTACCAATGCGCCGCAGTGTTAATCCAGCTCAACGTCCCCGCCCGACCTTGCACGTAATCAACACGTCCGGTTCTTACTCTTACTTTCATCTCGAATTACTAATCTCATATGATATTGGAAAGCAGTACCTAATTTATAAGCGACTTCTAATGAGAAATTCCGAATTTATATCCGATTACGTATAAATTATAGTGAATCTGAGATGCAATCAATAAATTAGGTATACCTGTTTTAATATACACTATAATATACTACACCGTAAAATTTAAATGGTTGTTATCTCGCAGAAATGGAAATGGTCAGGTCATATTATGAGAGCCAGGGATGATAGATGGTCACAGAAAATAACAAACCGGTATCCTATAAACAAAAAAAGAAGAAAGGGTAGACCATTCAATAGATGGAGTGATGACATCATAGAAATAGCTGAAAATTTATGGCCCAGGTGGGCAAAGGATAGAGCCACCTGGAATAGTTTGGAGGAGGCTTTCACTTTCTTCAGCTTTCAAAGCTAAATAATAATAATAAAATAATAATACCTCGCAGCAAAACGAACAACTTTTACTACGGGACCGACCTTGAAATATGAATACGAATCTGTTGCTCCATACATTTTGATAGTGTAGGTATTACACTTTAGTATGGTACAGGTAATTTTTTTTCATAATTCAGGGCCGACCCTGAACTGTATTGAATACAAAAGTTGTTTCTATTCATTACTACATTCGTTTATGCTGCGGGATAACAACCATCTACAACAAAGATACCAGGCGAACTAAGGGTGAACATTAAGTACGCCTCTGCCTATCCCTTCAGGGAATACAGGCGTGATGGTATGTGTATGTGATAACAACCATTTAAATTTCACGCTGTATATTTCATTTTCATAGAGCTTTTCCTTATCTAGTACTTAAGTACCTAGATACCTATAGCAATATTCTTATACCTACTAGTAAAATATTCTTAACTAGGCCTGATTATTTGGAGGGCATTATCCCCATCCAGGCACGAAAGTATCCCCGCCAAGACAAGATAAAGGAAGGAGATGAAACAAGGCAAAAAAGTAGGGCCAACCTTTTCTCGAAGCGTGTCGTCGTATTCTCAGCTTTGTATTGAAAATACTAAGCCTAAGCCATACTTTTTGACAAAGACATAGGGTTTATAGAGGACATAGGCTCAAGAAATCTGAAAACATCATAATAGCGTAAGCCATCACGAATAATAAAAAAAAAACAGGGAAAGCTAGGTTATGTCTTGGAAAACTATTTTATACCTATGGAATGGTTTTGATTAGGATATTAATAAATTATAGGAAGGACTGCCTCATTGTTCTAGTGGTTCCAAGCGCGACTGCTACGTTAGAGGTCCTAGGTTCGATCCCCAGGTCGAGCAGTGTTATTGGGTTTTTATATGAAATTTTCAGTAGCAGCTCAGAGTCTAGATTTGTGCCCGGTTAATGGCAATAGGCCCTCTATTACATGGGACCTAAAAACATACCGATGAACTGTGGGTGTACATTAGAACACTTCTGCCTTACCCCTCGGGGAATACAGGTGTAATGGTTATATTATACTATCGTAAAGCTGTTTACCTGAACTCTCCTCCCCAGAGGAACTGTGATGCGTAACGCTAGTGGACGTGGCCCTCTGCATTGGGTTTACGTACAGTCCATCAGCGGGGCCGGAGCGAGCCGAGCTCACGGATCCCGCCGTGGACGGGAGCGAGCTGCGTCGTTCCTGCACAGAGTTGCTTCGCTCCCGCTCCGGAGCGTGTAGGTAGAATGGGGAGCGAGTGCCGTTCACGTTCGCATTTATGCAGTTTGGTAGGGCGCACTGGAATGGAAAAAGAGATGGGTGAATAGGATAGAAAGTTCATACTATTTCATATTTCACACCGATCCAAAATGACTTCCTTCCCTAGCCTGTGTCAGAAAGACACAGACTTTGTCCAATCGGGGATCCGATCTATCTCTATACAAAAATTCATCAAAATAGTTTCAATGGTTTAGGCGTGAATACGTTACCACACAGACAGATTTACTTTCGCATTTTATAATATTAGTTCGGATTATGCTCAGAGGTCATAGGGGTTTGTGACCACAAGAATATTATTTTTTATGCATTTCAGATTTTTTTTTAGTACTTATTTTTTTATTAAAAAGTAGATAACATATTATCATTATAATATTGATTCGAAGTGCTAAGCAGAGTTCGCCGTATGTTTAGGTCTAACTAAGCGAACGATTCATTGATAAATATCTGTAGATCGATAGATATCTATCCTAAAATAGACAATCAAAATTATAGTAGTTAGGTACCGTACAGAAAACGTTTTGCAAATGCAGCTAAATGATACAGCGTACCTAATCGCTGAATTTACATAACTGTTTTAAACACAAAAACAACAAACAAAGTCGATAAAAATAAACACGAGTAAAAGTGTTCTGAGATCGAGAGGTCGCTGGTTCAATTTTGAACACTTACACTATTCAGACTGTGGTTAACTATTTACCTACTATAGAAGCATTAACTGAGGCTTGAACCAAACTTATAAAAAAAAATCTCACTGGTCTAGTGGCCGCAAAGATTCCTGCAGTAGGTGAGGTCCTTAGATCTCGAGAAAAGTGTTATACATATTGTGTTTTTCAACGAAATTCTCAGTGGCAGTAGAGTTTGAATAGGTATGTGGTAAGTTAACGGCTATAGGTCTCCTTTTAAGACCTAATACCGGGATTGTGAGTGTAGGTACATCATTCAGTACACTTAGCTTGACCTTACCCTTCGAGGATATATATAATAGGCGTGATGGTATGTTTTAAATATTCTAATGTTAAATTCAGCCTAAGAAAAAACTAAAAAAGAATCAACATTTAAAAAAAACTACTTACTCGTGCGTCTCCCGGCGTACATGCGCAGGAGTGGATCGCTTTGTACGAGGAAAGCTGCTTGTTGTCCGCTCCTGCTGCGCCCGCCGCTACGAGCACGTTTAGACACTGAAAAAAATTGACAGGTTTAGAATTAGGGTCAAGTAAGTATAGTATATCCAGATGGAAGTATAATTATATGTTAGTACTCGTAATCTCCCATCAGTATTTTCAAAAATTTTTCCTCATTCAGTAATATTATTAGTATGGTTTTTATGGTAACATTATGTCAAAAACCATTGACCTCAGTGTGACCACCTATAACAAAGACAATTAGTAACAGGATATGATGACCTGTACCATTGTTACATGTATCAGAGGTCATCTAAGGTCAATTTCAGTAAGCTATTAACTATCCTACAGCTGGGCACGGGTCTCCTTTGAAAATGAGAGGGGTTAGGTTATTATCCACCACGCTAGCCTAATGCGGGTTGATAGACTTCACACACTCACGATATTTTCCTTGGATTCGAACACGAAACCTACAATCTGACAGTAATTATATCGCTGCTTTAGTTCCGTAAGATCGCCTGGAATGACTAACCTGTTGGTCAACATTTAAAATATCAAACTTATGTACGCTTAATTTATTTTTTTGAGAAATTTATTTTCGTACGTCATCCAATGATTTACCTACTGTCCCATTTCTGGGTACGGGTCTCCTCTTAGGATAAGAGGAGTTAGGCTATGAATCCCCCACGCTAGCCTGGTGCGAGTAAGCAGGCTTTAGGTACACGCCGTTGAAAAAGCTCTCAAGCATGCAGGTTTCCTTACTCATTTATGGATTTTTAGACTTTTGACGTACTAATTGTATCCATAGCAGGCGTTATAACTCTTCATTTTAAATGGACGCTTCCGCTAACCAAACCAGTATCTTTATCTTGAGACCTAAGGCCATTTTCATACATTAAAAACGTGTTTTACCCAATTTGAATCAAAAAAATCTGTTAAATACGATTTTGTAATCTGTATTTTGGATGATATTGCACCATAGATAACTAGATACGCGTAAATTGTATACAATCTATTATTTAAATTATATGGCTTACAGATTACATGCAAATTAGTTTTTATAGAAAGTGAGAGCATGCCTGATATATCCGTAGGGTTGCCAACTTGTACAAAATATGTAGTATATCAAGGTTGTACAAGAAAAATAAATAGTAGGAGAGAAAAAAACAGTACTTTTTTTTGTATTAACGCATGCTAAACATTCCTAAAGATATACCCCCTTATTCATACATAATCAACCCATTATACTGTCCCACTGCTGGGCACGGGTCTCCTCTTAGAATGAGAGGGATTAGGCTATAGTCCACCACGCTGGCCTAGTGCGGGTTGGCAGACTTCACACGCCATCGAGAAAATCTCTCAGGCATGCAGGTTTCCTCACGATGTTTTCCTTCGCCGTTTAAGCGCGTGATAATTAACTATTTAATACGCACATGACTTCGAAAAGTCAGAGGTGCGTGCCTTAGGTTCGAACTCGAGACCTTTGACTTGGCACTCCAACGGTCATACCACTATGCTATCACTGCTTATTCATAAAAAATATAAAACTTCTTATAGCTATAATATGTTTTGTCTTGTCTTTCCTGTCACAAAATATCACGTGTCCAAACAAGAACACACAACACACAAAAGCTATGGAAGGTTTATAAGACGTTGAAGAAAAAGAACGTTGGTGTCGTCTATTGCAGAAGTACCTTTTTAATTGTTCTTGGTTATAGGTACAATGCTTTGGGTAATTTATAAGATTCCGTATCTAAGATTAAAAAAAAAACCGTATAGGATCACTTCGTTGTCCGTTTGTCTGTCGGTCTGTCAAGGCCCGTTTTCTCAAAAAAACATGGTAACAAGGAAACTAGTTGAAATTAATAACAAATATTTCGATCTACTTGATCCTTTGGAGCTGTAAAAAAATCAAGCATTAAGTCAACGAAATAAAAAATACGGTAATTTATGGTTCATATTTTGACATTACTTTTTAACTGGTTTATGACTCTGGATAACATTATTTTTCATACTTACTAATCATCTTATTCTTACTGATCAGTGAACAGTATTAAAGAGAGGAATAATACTATGTTTAATAATATAGTTGGTAACCCTAGCCTACTCAGATACTTGACTAAAATGACGCTTTCTGTTGTTTTATAGATACTTTAGCATAAATAATCAATTTACTTGTATACCAGCTTAGATATAGGAATTAGGAAGCTGTGAAAGGAGACAGCTTTTTTATAGTTTTTTAATGAAAATGTTATAATTAAATCATGCTAAGTAATTAATTCCGGCGCGGTGGCAGTGGTTAGTTTGATTTGAACTGAGTGTTCTCTTCAACTCCTCAAACGATTTTTATAATGCCACTAGCTTTTTGACAAAAAGAATAGTGAATATGAATGTGGAGAGACGGAAGGGTAGAGGGAGACCAAAGAAAAGATTGATGGATTGTGTTAAGGCCAATATGCTGGGAAAGGAAGTTAATGATGGGGTGATGGCTGCTAGAGATGAATGGAAGAAAAGGACATGCTGCACTGACCACAAATAAATTGGGACTAGGGCAGGATGACTAGCTATTGCCCGCGGTTTCGCTCGCATCCCAAAAGTATTTTCTTAGGTACTGCAACTCGGCTTCTAGGATTCTGTTTATTCTTATAAAAATAATAAACAGATGTAATTTAAAATGTAGAACTGTTTTGAAAGTGAAGTGCAGAAAAATTGAGAAATTAATTCATTAATTAATTGAATATCAATAAAATTGTATTCTGATATATTCCACCTAGAATACACAGACAAAAAAATATATAATGATAATACTTAATTGTTTTGAACAATTTAGTCACCTAGTTCCCGTTGCGTTCATACTCACGACTAGCGACCCGTCCGCGGTTTTACCCATGTTGCCCCGTTCCTAAGAATCGTAGCGTGATGTTAAATAGCTTAAAACCTTCCTCGTGAATTACTCCATTCATTAGTGAAAACCGTGTGAAATTCGATTTAGTAGTTTTTGAGATTATCGCGAACAGACAAACAGTTGCGGCGGGGGACTTTGTTTTATAATATGCAAGGATACACGGAAATCGTAATATATATATATTTTTTAAAGCTTGAATCTTAATATCCATGAGTCGTTTAATTGGACCATAGTACTGGCCTAAAAGCGAAAACCAAACACACCTAGTTAATTCAGATCCGTATCAAAGTACCTAGTTTTACTTTCATTGAGTTGACCGGTGTTAAGAACGAACAATTAATGGCGCACGCGCACCTAAAACCACGCAACGGAGTGTGACCAGTAAAAAGTTAAAATAATACTTTCAAAACGTGAGCTTTAGTAGTTGTATGACCATGAGGCGTAGACAGTAAATGGTGTACAAATGTGGTCTCTATTTTTTTTATGGGATAAGGGGCAAACTAACCGACCGATTGCCTGATAGTCAAATGTCATCGTCCAGTGGTCTAAGTAACACGCTTATTTATGTGTACTTTATACACGTTGCCTGTGAATCTTGGAGAAATAACAGTACCTACTTCAACCACCAAATTGGTACATATAACACTTTTATTCAAGTTCAAGTGTTTTTATTTCAAATAACCTTTTACAAGCGTTTATGAAGCGTTATGATTCTAGTTGCACGGTTCCAAGAGGTTGATCCTATGGAGAAGAATCCGGCAAGAAACTCCATGGACACTCTTTTAAAATAATATTTATGATAAAACATAACACACTATCACGCTTGTATTCCCCGAAGGGTTAGGCAGAGGTGTACACATTGGTACACCAACAGTTCACCGGTGTGATTATATTCTGTTTAATAGGGAGCCAGCCCGGGCACAATTCCAACTATGAACTGCTTCTGAGAATTTCATAGAAAAGCCATTGCTTGACCTGGAAATCGAACCTAGGACCTCTAGCATACTAGTAGGTAGACTAATGAAGCAAAGGAATTATTAAATAAGTACTAATTATTAAATAAATATCTATACTTAAAGCAGCTTAAGTAGTACGAATTCGGTTCGCGCGAATCGGGCGAAACGACACTTCAAAATTGTTTTTTTTTGTACCTGACAGTAAGCGATTACCGCCGCCCATGGACACACGCAGCACCAGAGAAGTCACAAGTGCGTTGCCCGCCATATAAAAGGGGATTGGGCCTCCGGTAACCTCACTCATTCGGCGAAACACAACGTAAGCGTTGTTTGGCGCCGGTTTTCTGTGAGGCAGTGTGATTATTTAGTAGGTGGCGTTTCGCACGAAGCATTTTTATTTTCGTGCCAATCGACCACTTCATAAATAAATAGTGGGTTATTCACACGAATTATATTACACGAATTAAAATATAAATTCGTGTAATATAATTCGTGTAATTTAAAGCAATATGCAATGGCGCTGTATTTTGTTTTATTTTAGAGTTCCGCGAATGATGGTAATTTGGCGTTTGGGGTCTGCCCTAGAAAAAAGTTGAGAAACCCTGATATAGATACATAGTTACATAGAAAGTGCGTGATAATCCCATCGCAGTCATTACAGGTACAATTAACTCAAGCAACAAGGGAGGCGATGTATTAATTACGTCTTTGTCTCCAGTTTTCTTTCGCTTTTCCTAGTTTCCAAGTATTGTATAACGTTGGTAAGTATGTGCCGTAAAGATAGTGTGTCAACTGGCTTATATGTCTATTGTTTTTGCCATGGTTGCCATCATATTATTATTATACCATGGTTGTATAATAATAAACCATAATGTGTTGCAATTTATATTAGTGATGCGACTCGAGTACCTACAATTTGTAACTCGAGTGATTCGAATAATTTTATTACGTCATTTGACTTGTACTCGAGTTTTTCGAGTCAATCGAGTACCTACACGAGAAACTATTTTCACTTATCGCAACTCGAATCAGATTTGTTTAAGCATTTTTATCTTTACTAGTAATATGCGGAAATAAAAAATATTAGTGACACTATGTATTATTTATGTATCCAAGATCCATGAAACCAGGTAACTAACAAATAAAATAAAAATATCTTGCTCTCTCTCGCTCACTCATATTAATTTTTCATATAACATAATCAACCCATTATATTGTCCCACTGCTGGGCACGGGTCTCCTCTCAGAATGAGAGGGATTAGGCTATAGTCCACCACGCTGGCCTAGTGCGGGTTGGCAGACTTCACACGCCATCGAGAAAATCACTCAGGCATGCAGGTTTCCTCACGATGTTTTCCTTCACCGTTTAAGCGCGTGATAATTAACTATTAATACGTACATGACTTCGAAAAGTCAGAGGTGCGTGCCTTGGGTTCGAACTCGAGACCTTTGACTTGGCAGTCCAACGGTCATACCACTAGGCTATCACTGCTTTTTATATAAGGATGACTAATGACTAGTAATGACTAACTACAGCTGGCAGTGAGATAGTCCACTCGGTGCACCGAGTTGAGTTGCCAACTCGAGTTCAAACGGTTCCGAGTCACTCGATCAAAACGCGGCTCGAGTCGCATCACTCATTTATATGACCTTAGCTGTAAGTGCCTAAATGATGATGAGACTAGAACTTTTTTTCTAGTGCGGAAAAGCTACATGGATCGTCGGCCGTCTGGCAGCGAGGTGTATCGATTCGTACTGATTAAAACCCGCATTTATTTCAATATGTATTACGAAAGCGCTTTGGTATTAACTAAGCACGTTTTTCATAGCAGCTGAGCGATTGGCTTCTACGCTACGTGTTGTGGGTTCGATCCCCGCAAGGAACAAATATTTCTTAGACCTACAGATAGTTGTTCTGGGTCTGGGTGTTTGTGTATGTAAAAACATATTTTTGTAAACGCATCTACTATAAAGGAAAAATCCTAGTGTGGGGCAACTTTTAAAAAAATGCAACAGCTCGGCCGAATCGCCTGTTGATATCACTTTGGTTTTTTCAACACATCTTTCTTTGGGAAAGTTATTTGTGATAAGTATAATTGGTTAAGAGTCCGGCGGACCGAATTTCTTTTACAAACGTAATACTGAAATAAGTCGTAATTCAAACACAATTTAACCAAATTCTGTTATTATTCGGATTCCGATACCGTTAATCTAGGTTCCTACGTTACCATTTCTTCCAAAATACTTCACTTGAAAAAAATGTAAGCGAATGCAATTTTTGATAACTTTACCAAGTTTGGAACGATTTTTCGGTCTTTTATTTCCAGTGAAGTAGTAGTAGACGAAATAGTATCGTAGAAACCTAGATTAACAATATCCAAATCCGAATAATAACATAATTTGATAGAATTTTGTCTGGGTTAAGATTTATTTCGGTATTACGTTTTTGTGGGCAATTCAAGCTCCGCCGGATCCATAAAGTATTTTACAGTAAATTCCAGTCAACCTATTTATACTAGTAATAATGAAACTGACTCTCCAGATATAATCTGGATGATAAAAGATTAAAAATAAATTCTAAATTATCAGGTCCTACCTCCATGTGATGATTCTCAGCTGCATCATTGATGGGGCTCTTGCCGTGTCTGTCCAGGTGTAGCCTAGCGCCATGTCTGAGAAGCCAGCGGACTGTGCTGAGGTGTCCCCTGGATGCAGCAAAGTGTAAAGGAGTAGCCCCGTCCCCGTCTCTAGCGTTGGGATCCACGCCACGTTCGACGATCTGAAAATATACATGGCCATAAAATTTGATGATAAAAAAAAATGTGATGATTTGTGGAAATGGAGCTATTAAAAATTACAGAAGACCTTCTGTGTGATCCTTGTGTCACCAGCATGGAGTTCATAAGTAAGTATCTAATTGATTTACGTCTTCATTTAATTAATGTTTACTTTTAGTATCTAAAGGTAAATATATATTTAAAGACAGCTCCTGCATAACAAAACTAGCCATGTCGCGGGTTTTTTTTTAACATAACATGCCATCACGCCTGTATTTCCCGAAGGGTTAGGCAGAGGCGTACTTAATGTACACCCACAGTTCACCGGTATGTTTAGGTCCCATGTTATAGGGGGCGAGCCTGCGAATTTCATAGAAAAACCCAATAACACTTTGCTCGAAATGGGGATCGAACCCAAGACCACTAGTGTAGGAGTCGCGCTTGGGACCACTAGACTAATGAGTTAGTCAATTTTTTTTATTAATATTAAATATCTTTGGATAACACACATCATTGTCACGGGTAGAATTCGAACCCACGAGTAACCGATACACTAACCATGCATTCAAATTAAATCTGTTGTGAATACGGTGTCGTTAACCACAATGTTTACAATCTCAAAGCCTCTATTTTACAAATTTTACTCTTTTATAAATAATTCTCCTATCATCGCACCTGTAGGTATTCCCCGAAGGGTTAGGCAGAAGCTAACTAATGTACACCCAAGGTTCGTCGGTATATTTAGGTCTGATATAACAGGAGACGAGCATTTGTCATTAACCGAGCACAAATCCAAACTTCGAGCTGCTACTGATAATTTCATAGAAAACCCCCAATAACACCACTCGACCTGGGAATAGAATCTAGGACCTAGCGTAGCAGTCACGCGGGGTCATTAAACTAATGAGGTGGCCAATTTCTCAATAAGTAAACTATTTACTGCAATACACACAAACTCCTACCTCGTAGAGCGGTTTCACTAACTGAATGACCACTTTACCACTTATTCAGTATATAATGGTAAGAACGGCTTAAGTCATTATATTTTCTAGTGACGAACCAGTATCTAAATGAAAGTCTGGTTATAACAAGACTAAATACTTAGGTCACAAAAGAGATACCCGCAGAATATCGACTCCAAACAAATCAAATATGTAAACCAAACAAAAGATAGATATAAATATAGATAGAGTATTCGGACAGTATTTCACCATCATTTTAAAATATCTAATCAATGATATTTGATTTGACAATTATGTATTTTCTATCAATAAAATAAATATGTCAGAGCAGTAATGTTCCTGGTACAGGAAAACGGATATTAATAACTTATTAATAATTGAACCCTCCTTCGTCAAATAAATTGCTACGAACCTTTATACTAAACCAAGGTGTCTTGTTTTTTTTTAAACAGACATATTTTTTTAACAAAAAAACGTTGTCCCACCCTAGAATTTTCTCCTGTACCGTGGGTGCGTTTACAAACACAAATTCTCACATACACAAACGCCAAGACCCGGAACAACTACCTGTAGATCATACAAATATTTGCTCCGTGTGGAGATCGAACTCACAACACGTGGCGCAGAAGCCGATCGCTCAACCACTACGCCAATCGTGTCGTCAATCATATATATACTGCTGGATTGCGTAATTCCTAGGCGTCGCTTCTTTTTCAAATGAATGCTCAAAATAAACAGATGATCCAATAGCGTTTACCAGTTAAACTTCTGAGTTTTACCTGTTATTTAAATATAACCTGTTCTATGAACCGCTATTTAACTAGAAAATAGACCTTGTCTTAACTATGCTTGCACAACTTGCTATGCATATGTGTAAAGTTCTAAAGTGATAACTGATTTTTATACAGTGTTAACATTGAGGTATTATGTAGTAGAGTCGATACCGCTGCAAAGCAAGTCGTTACTTTGTTATCAGTATGTTTGCTTACCCAACTATCTCGCCGGTGGTCTTCCAAAAGATACTATTACTTTTATAGATACTTAAATATCATTTCTTTATGTAGTTTGTCATAATAAGTCGACCTGCTTAATAACTATATCACAAGCAACGGTAGCGTATCCATACTATGGATACGATATATTATATTTAAAAAATATATTATATATTTTATATATTTTATTTCCTATTTATAAACTGTGAAACTAACTATAATATCAGTCAAAGTGTAATTTTCTGCGCATTCTAGTACGAAACTACTGTTGGTACTGTTATTAAGTACTCTAGTACTTAATACCTCAATTATTAAAGTAATTTAACGTCGGCCATGTTTTTGAAAATGCAACGTATTCTATTTCGAATATTCTTCGAAAAAAAATGTAGTCTAACAAAACAAATATGACTAAAAGAAAACATGAAGCTGCGAAGAACTTCCGTGCCATTTATCACAGTTAATAAGGAACTAGGAAACGTTTCCGCAGATTGACGACACTAATAATGTGCTACACGGTTGCTATATTTTTTTTTTATAGGGTAGGAGGGCAAACGAGCAGACGGGTCGCCTGATGGTAAGCGATTAGCGCTGCCCATGGACACCACAATGGTCACAAGTGCATTGCCGACCTTTTAAAAGGAGATTGGGCCTCTGGTAACCTCACTCGGCGAAACACAACGGCACGAATGGGCCGGCTCGACCAGAGTGATACCACGGCCTCACAGAAAACCGGCGCCAAACAACGCTTACGTTGTGTTTCGCCGAATGAGTCAGGTTACCGGAGGCCCAATCCCCTTTTAAAAGGTCGGCAATGCACTTGTGACTCCTATGGTGTTGCGGGTGTCCATAAGCGCCGGTAATCGCTTACCATCAGGCGATCCGACTGTAAGTTTGCCCTCCTATCCCATAAAAAAAAATATCTGATGTGATATACCTACTAGGAAGACGGAATTTCTACTACAGATCACCGGAGCTATCGACAGGTAATGCAGTGCGTGTCTGCCACACATTTTCTGATGCCGAGGTCATTCAACTCGCACAAGATTTTCACTTGCTCAGCGTGAGTGTGTTAAAATAAATTGCTAATTAAATAATAGCTGTACTTTGATCTGTGCTTTTGTGTCAAATGTTGAAATACAGAGCAAATCATCCGTTTTTATTGTGTTATTATTACAAGACTGCCTCATTAGTCTGCTGCTGCTACGCTAAATGTCCTGGTCTCGATCCCCAGGTCGAGCAAAGTGTTATGGATTTTGTATGAAATTCTCAGTAGCAGCTCGGAGTCTGTATTTGTGCCCGGTTAATGGCACTAGGCTCGCCCCCTATTACATGGGACCAGCGCGGGTGAAACCGCTAGTTATTCAGAAAGAAGAGATTGTTTTCCAAATCTATTTAGAGACACAGAATTCATGCAGTTACCGCAAGCACGGCTACAGAATAAGACCCTGGGTTCGATTCCCAGGCCAAGTACATTGATATTGAGTGTTTCTATAAAAAAACCTCAGTAGCAGCTCGAAATTTGGATTTGTGCCCGCGTAACTAGAACCTAAAACATACCGTTGAATTGTGGGTGTACATTTGTAAACCTCTGTCTAACCTTTTGGGGTATTAATTCATGTGATGGTGTTTTTTTATTTATGACAAATAAACGTTTTTGTTCTCTTTTTCTACTAGAAAAATGTAAAAAATCTAGTCTATCCAAATTCCCACTCACCATCCACTTAACGCAATCTAAGCAGCCGGTCTGCGCAGCCGCATGTATGGGCAGCATGCCATCTCTTGCCCTGGCATCTAGCCTGCCCCCTGCCTCCATCACCAGGTACTTCAGCACCGCCAGGTGACCTTCCTGGGCAGCCAGGTAAACCGGCGTCACATCGTTGTCCATTGCTGTGTTGGCACTGCCAAAGGAGAAAAGGATTCAGTAAAGTTGGAATTATCATTACCATATCAACAGAATGAGGTCCGGCCGAATATTCGAACATTATTTAACGAATCATTCTTCTCATCATAGTCGTTTTTGGTCCAGCCGTGAGACGCTTACGCAGAGGCGTGCTTAATGTACACCCACAGTTCGCCGGTATGTTTAGATCCCATGTTATAGGGGGTGAACCTATATCCATTAACCGGGCACAAATCCAGACTCCTTAGGACCACTAGACTCATTAGTCTAAAGCGCGACTATTACACTAGAGGTCCTGGGTTCGATCCCCAGGTCTGGCAGGGTTATTGGGTTTTTCTATGAAATTCTCAGTAGCAGCTCGGAGTCTGTATTTGTGCCCGGTTGATGGCAATAGGCTCGCGCCATTACATGGGACCTAAACATACCTGCGAACTGTAGGTGTACATTAGTACGCCTCTGCCTAACCCTTCGGGGAATACAGGCGTAATGGTGTGTTATGTTATGTTATTTTCAAGTAAAAAGTTGTTTTTTATATCCTGAAAGTGTTAAAATTAAAGTTCAATCAAATGATTTTATTTCAAATAAGCTTTTACAAGCGTTTATTAAACGTCATTGAGCCTAATTGCACGGTTCCAAAAAGTTAAACAACGCTTACGTTGTGTTTCGCCGAGTGAGTGAGGTTACCGGAGGCCCAATCCTCTTTTAAAAAGTCGGCAACGCACTTGTGACTCCTCTGGTGTTGCGGGTGTCCATGGGCGGCGGTAATCGCTTACCATCAGGCGATCCGTCTGCTCGTTTGCCCTCCTATCCCATAAAAAAAAAAGTTCATCATATGGAGAAGAATCCGACAAGAACTCCATGGACACTCTTTTAAAATAATATATGCTTAGGTACTACTTAATATGATACGAATATCAGAAGGCGAACTCGGCTATTTAAAAATGCTAATCTCAGTGTCATAATTAATATAGAATTATATTCTCGTTATATAACAAACTGCGTCAAACGTGGACATATTTTATTATAATAAGGTCGATAATTGACCCTAACTGTGACATTTAAAACTCTGAAAATAGACTGCAAATCATTTTGAATTCATTATAATTATGTAGGTATCAGAATTAGCCTTCAGATTAAAGATGGCTAATTAACATTAGGAACGACGTCATAAATTACATGACATTTAAGTGTCATGAATTATAGCGTCTGGTGTATCCAACCAGGAGCCGCAGGTTCGAATCCTGCCCGCGATTGAAATTTTTCTTTACTAAAATAACATCATGAATTATATTTATCAATTGACTTCAAAAAGGAGAAAGTTCTCAATTCAACTGTATGTTTGTTTTGCTCGATTATTCTGACAATTATGAACCGATTTGGATGATTATTTTTTTGATCGGTAGGTCATACTTCAGAGGTAGTCCCATAAAAATTTGGTCAAGATCTGATCATAAAATTTAGAACAAACTGTCAATATCACGTAACGACCGAATACATTTTAAAATGATAACCTCATCTAGGTATAGGTACGTAAAAATTTTAATCGCTACTAAAAATGTAATGTAATGTAAAAAAATACTTTTAAGAAAAAGTAAAACCGCCTTCAAAAACATAGCTAAATAACGTTATATGCGAAACAGTTTCGGAAGTCGGTGGCTAAAAATAATCAGAAACACAAAACTTTTACAACCCCAATAAATTGCCTAAGGTCTTTTTTATACAAGTTAGGTATTAGAATGTGTATATCGACCAGAATATGTCGACCGGAGTGATAACATGGCTTCACAGAAAACCCGTGTGAAACAACGCTTACGTTGTGTTTCACCGAGTGAGAGAGGATACCAGAGACCCAATCACTTTTTAAAAGGACGGCAACGCACTTGTGCCTCCTTTAGTGTTGCGGGTGTCCATGGGCGCCGGTTATCGCTTACCATAGGCGATCCGTATGCTGGTTTGCCCCCTATCCCATAAAAAAAAATACTACGGCAAAACCACTGTGGATAACTTTAATTGACGCGCACTGTTATTTCAGGGTCCTGTACAGGTCTTTATTGTTTACTAGCTTCTGCCCGCGACTTTGTCTGCGTGGACTTCAGGATTGGATCTGACCTGGATAAAAAGCCTATGTGTTATTCCAGGCTATAATCTATCTGTGTGCCAAATTTTATCCAGATCAGTTCAGCCGTTCTGGCGTGAAAGACTAACAAACATCCATACGTCCACACATCCATACATCCATACTCACAAAATTTCACGTTAATAATATCAGTAAGGATTGTACTATGAGAAAAAAAAATAGGTCTTCCATAATTAAAACATAGGCTACCATAATTAACACAAAAGTACAGCCGTATATGCCTACCGTTTTAAAATAAACCGATTATTATTTAGGTACCAGCTTTTGCCAGCGACTTCGTCCGCGTGAAATAGTTACTTTGTTCCATAGTTCTTCGCCCGCGGTTTCACCTGCGTTGCCCCGTTCCTAAGGGTTGTAGCGTGATGTTTTATAGCTTGAAACCTTTCTCATGAATCACTAATTTTCCCAACATTTCCCTTCACTGCTCTGCTCCTATTGATCGTAGCGTGATGAAAAGTATACTATAACCTGCCCAGGAGTATGAAGAACAATTGTACCAAGTTTCGTTGAAATCCGTCGAGTGGTTTTTGTTTCTATAACGAACATACAGACAGACAGACAGACAGACAGACAAAAATTTTACTGATTGCATTTTTGGCGTCAGTATCGATCACTAATCACCCGCTGATAGTTATTTTGGAAATATATTTCATGTACAGAATTGACCTCTCTACAGATTTATTATAAGTATAGATTACCTATGTTTAAAGATGTATACCTACCTATTTTAAAACCATAGAACACATCACTCGAAATCACAAATCAAACTTCACATCTTATGTCACAATGTCTGAATTCTAAAAATCACGCTAAACGTCATTGTCGCTAATTAAAAAAAAGAATAACCACCAAAAAAAAATGAACATGCGCACATAAAATAATATACCTAAGTAGCAAATGTAGCAACGCAGCATCTACCGATCGATCATCTTTACTAAATACAGATGTTTTAATAAAAACTAAAAGCTATGTCGATCCACTCTGACCTCCATATCGTAGACTTTCGAAATTTTGAGATGATCTCGACTCATACAGCGAAATCTATAGTACTCGTATTGAATTTATTAAAACTTGTATCGATACGATAAGTATTGAATGAATTTCAATTTCGAAAGAATAAATTCTATAATTATGGAATCCAACACTAACAAAAGTACACAAGATATGTAAAAAAAAGTACAATAAAAAAATATAAAGTTTTTGAACGAAGCAAATATTAAATATTAAAATAAGGGTTTAGGCGGCAAAATGTAAAGTGCACTATGTCGGTTTTTTATTATATTCCAAAACTTGTGTCTCCCCGAAGTTTAATGTGTAATTATAGTGGATAGTTAACCATTAAGTATTCGTGAACGTGTGCGAGTGTAGGCAAATGATATAAAATTGAATTCCATCGAAGCCCTAGTGAAGTTTCCACTATTTTACTGGGGATAAATTAAAGTGAAGTGTTTTAAACTTTACAAAAGACATGACTTAAAGGTCTAAGTTACCAGGTCATAAAATTTCTTAAAAAAAAATTAAAATAAAAAAGATAAAAATATATTTGAAATTTTTTGACAAACTGTTTTGTATTTTTAAACGGTGACTTTTTTAATAATAGTTTTAAATTAAGCTTTTAATAATCGAAAAGACCAATAAATAAAAATAATTCCATAATAATCAGACCTCGTTTTAACCTAAAGTTCTACTAAGTTCAGTTATAAAACTGAACTTATTTCTCGACTATTAAGGCAGTTGGTATCACATTTTTTCACATTTAAAGTCAATTCAAAACTATTTTCACTACCTCTGCGTTCTGTCTCACTTCAACTCCCCATCAATTTCATGCATACTGCATAAATTGAAAACGAAAATACTAAACAGTTTCAAGTAATATCATCTTTCACTTTTTCCCACGGAGCTCACACGCCTCGATTGCACAGTGCAAGGCCACTGGCAGGCCATATTTACGAAGATATCTGACGAGATTATAATCAAATGCTATATTTTATTGCTGTACTATTGAGTTGCACTTGCCCATTGCTACAATCACTGTCCAATCAAGATAAGAATTTTATTGGATATTGGGTAATTTGTTTTTTAGTCAAGGAGGGTGTCTTTCTCTAGAATCAGAATCTGCGTAAGCCTCTCCTAGAGAACGCCGCAGAGAACCCAATCTTCGGCTTTCTCATCCAGCCACTGTCAGATACCGTTCGCAAGTCAATCCAACTGACCGGCAGACACTACGCCTAGACACGGATTTCATTTGAGAACTCATTTGCTCCAGCAATTGTCATTTCTACGAGAGACGGAACCGGCTCACAGACTTAGCGAATACGTCAAAACCTATGGAAGATAACTAACTAATTTAAAGAGAGACCCAACGATTTAGACCTTGCATTGATATTATGAATTGGAAAAAAGTGCAAGGTAATTCGAAAAAGTTAATCCTATGGAAAAGAACTGGCAGGAGATTTTATGGACATTATTTGAATTTGAATTCCGATATTTTTGCACAAAATCGAGTGTTTTAATTAATATTAACTCGTTATAGTGTTATTTTAGTGAAGTAAAAATTCGACTGCGAGCAAGATTCGAACCTGCATATTCTGGTTAGATGCACCAGACGCTATGACCACTAAGCTACCGCGAGTACCACCACCTTGTCTGTCTTTTTGTATTTTTATTTCGCATTTTCCAGGCATTTCCAAAAAACAACCTACAAAAAGACATTTAAAAGGTCATCGTACGACATTGAACTAACTGTAAAGTAAGTCATGTCGGTTGTGAAGAAAAGTAACTTGTTTTCAAGATGTCATTGACGTCACCATAAAGACGTAAAATGTGAAGGCAAATTTCGATCTGGCGGGTATTTCAAGTAATTTTAACTACTAAACACGCATAACTATTTCGTTAGAACTTTATTACTGCATCATTTTGTAACTTTAACTGACAAGTTCATTTTATAGCCATTGTTCATTAAAAATAATCCCATGATCGTACCAAATTCGGCTTAAGTTACAAAAGCGTGTAATAATTAATTTATTAGTAGATTACGTTTCATTACATAACTGAAGGTTGTTGTTCTAAACTCTGTTGTAAGTTTAGTCTTGTGTAGTAATTTAATTACTGTAGTCGATATGGGCGAAGGGTTTCGTACTTGAATTAGGTAATTGTTTCAAAAGTGCTCAAGAGTACCCTTACTTAACATGACATCGCGTTGTTACTTTGGTAGGTCTATGACGGACTCCTACCGACTAAAACCACACGCACATTAGATATGGGGAGGGGCTCCAATATCTCCAAACGGAAGACTACCATGAGCCCTTCCTGGGACATTCCTAGATACTGTTGTAACTTAAGTCTTCATCATCATCATCAGCAACCTATTATATCGTCCCAATGCTGAGCACTACTCTCCTCTCTCCTCTTTCGGTCTTTTGTCTTCTATAATCCACCACGATAGCCTAGTGCGGATTAGCAGACTTCACTCCGTCGACATAATTTATCAAGTATGCATGTTAAGCTGCACTAGCAGCGGGCTGTTGATAGGTGAGCCTTAACTTCAAATCATCATCTCGGTTCCAAATATTTAAAACATTATATCGTAAAAAGATTCGTTTCTTTAAAAGATTTATTTACTGAAATAAATACCAGACCCCCCGTGCCTCGGAGAGCACGTATGACAATAATCAGAAGTGGTAATCAGAAGCCTGAAAATTCTGAGAACCAGTTTATCTTTAGGATCTCGGTATTGCCCAAAAAATGGGTTGCGGAAGTCGGATGGCGTGTCCAATACTGATATTCAGCTCTGGTTAAGCTGGAAGCCGACCCTATGATCATCATCTTCCTGCCCATATACCACGTTACTTGGGGTCGAAAGAAGTTGAGAAGAAACCGATTCACTTGTGATTTAAAGACACCCAGATTATATCTATCGGGGAAGACCCACTCGAGAAGCGCATTCGCTTTCTTTGTAGCTATATCATCTCTCACAGTCAATCCATCTTTACTTTGGTCTCCCCCTGCCCTTATATCCATCCACATTCATACTCAAACCTTTCTACTAACATATTTTCCACTCCTCATAGTTGGGAGAAGTCTAGGACAGTGATTCTCAAAGTGGTCTATATCGACCCCCAGGGGTCGACTAAGACCTACAAGGGGTCCATGTCAGCGGGAAAAGATAGGAATCCATGATATGTAAATGGTATATTTTAATGCTAATTTGCAAAAAAAAAAAATTAGGCAAACAGGAGTCTACCCAAAACAGAAAAACGTGCGAAGTAGTCGACAAGATAAAAAAGTTTCAGAATAAGGAGGTTTATAAGAGTTTATTCTTCCCCACACTTGACGTAAAAGTACCTAGATCAAGTAATTGTTATTACAGCAATACATCGATCCGATCTCTCACGTTTCACTTTTATTTTCTCTTTTCACTTAGAGCGTTGCTAGGCAACCGCGTGTGACGTCATGAGGTCGCGTAGGGTCGAGTTGAATGGACGGTGACGAATGGGTGTTATATAATACATTAATGTAGGTTGTTTAGGCAGTTTTTGAGAAGATTTTATTGTTTTAAAGGCTGGTCGAACAAGCAAGCAATATTGTGTTAACATTATTGTGTTCCAGTGTATAGGGCAATACAGCCAATGATATTACCGGGTATATTTTTTTTTAATAAAAACTTTGCCCCACACTTGTATTTTTCCCTGTATCGTAGTCGTGGTTACGTTTACAAACACAAATTCTCACATACACAAATGCCCAGACCCTGAAGTACCTGTAGATCATACAAATATTAGATCTGTGTAGGGATTGAACCCACAACACGTCGCGCAGAAGCCGATCGCTCAGCCGCTACGCCATACGTGCCGTCAATTGAGGTCTCAAAAGACAACACGCTAACGATAGCTAGCAGTTGCTGACTATCTATGGCTACGATGGTAAGCGGCAACTTCAGCCTATAGCGATATCAAGCGATATGCTTATTAGTCATTTAATTCATCACTGCCTCATTAGCTGGCTATAAGCACGGCTGCTGTGTGCAAGGTCCTGGGTTGGATTCCGATGTCGAACGAAATTATATTGGATTTTCTATTAAATTGTCAATAGCATCTCGGAATGTGGATTTGTTTTAGGTTATTGTCATTATTTTAACTGTTTGAGGTAGTTAATTTAGCTGTGCCATCTGTGGTTTCCTGTAAGTGTAGGAGTACAGTTACAAAATATCTGCTTGTTTAGTTATCTTTCGTTGGAGATCCTAAATAAATAAATTACCTCGCCCCCTATTATTTGGGACCTGAAATATACCAGCGAAGTAGTAGCGGTAGAAGGTAGTGTCCATCAAGTACACTTCTGCCTAACCTTTTGGACGTACAGACGTGATAGCATGTTTCTTTTATATTTATTTATAATAACAAAACTTTTCAAACAATCTTTGTTAAACTAAGAATTTTATGTAATATTTTTAATGGTGATGTGGTATGTTGATAATTCCATTAATTCATCTGACATTGAAATCAATTTCTATACATTAAAAGAAGTTAATTAAAAAACGGCGAACCTCCAGAGGGTTGTAAAAATTGTTTCTCTATATCTGCAAATTGTTTATTTGACAGGCTAAATGCAAATTTAATGATATCTAAAGATAGTAATTAACAAAAATATTCAGAGACTTATTGGAGCCTTTACATAATATCAAAGTATTGCTTTTCAGGTTTGCAAGCCAAACATTTTAATGTTATTGTAAATTGAATATTTTCTGTCTGACATTATTATTTCTCTCTTAGAGTATCTTCTAAGTATCGTTGCAAAACGTTTTACGAATAACAATCTTCTCAAAATGTGTTATAAACATAGAAATGAATCGTAAATAAACGATTTCTACATGTATTACTAGAATCTCTTCAATTTCAATTTGAAATCCAAAGCTGCGGTCAAAAGTTAACGTAGTTTAACCATTATGGAAATGTTGAATAAATACATTTAATAATAATTGTGTAAGAAAGATATGTAACTACTGAATAATTTATACAGTGAGGCGTATTCCTCGATATTTCACAGAAATTGGGTGACTGTGACAGTTCTCTGGGTTCTTTCTGGGTTGATTATGTTTTGTTATGTAAGGCATATAACAATATTTTTAAACTAATCTAACATTAAGTTATTTTTTAGTATAGGAATAAATTCAATCGCGGGCAGGATTCGAACCTGCGTCTTCTGGTTTGATATACCAGAAGACGGCGGTGGCTTAGAGGTCAGAGCGTCTGGTATATCAAACCAGAAGACGCAGGTTCGAATCCTGCCCGCGATTGAATTTATTCCTATACTAAAAAATAACTTAATAATCTTAGTATGGAAAATGCAAAAAAATCACAAAAAGATAGTTTAAAGGAAAGGTGGCATCGTACGACACTGAACTAACTGTAAAGTAAGTCGTGTCGGTTGAGAAGGAAGGTAACTTGCCTCTCATAGATGTCACCAACGTCACCTTATGACGTAAATTCAGAATGTGAAGGCAAAATTTCAATCATGCGGGTAGGGTTCGCGGTGGCTTAAAGGTCAGAGCGTCTGGTATATCAAACCAGAAGACGCAGGTTCGAATCCTGCCCGCGATTGAATTTTTTCCTTTACTAAAAAATAACTTAATAATCTTAGCATGGAAAAAAATCAAAAAATCACAAAAAGATAATCTAACATTAATAAAATGTCATAGCATTTAGTAGGTACATCACTTATCATTTAAGTGTTTTAGAATAGATAGTTATACAAAATGTACGTATTTCAGTAGGTAATAATTTTTTTGATAAATGTTTCGCTTAATTAATTCATCATACAAATTTGTATACAAACTTGCATTAGGCATGCTATTCTACATTTCAATTACTATTTTTTAATAATTGTTTTATGCTTAATTAATTCGACTGCTACGCTAGAGGTCCTGGGTTCGATCCCCAGGTAGAGCAATGGATTGGGTTTTTCTATGAAATTCTCAGTAGCAGCTCGGTGTCTGGATTTGTGCCCGGTTAATGGCAATAGGCTCGCCCCCTATTACATGGGACCTAAACATACCGGCGATCTGTGGATGTACATTAGTACACCTGTGCCTAACCCTTCGGGGAATACAAGCGTGATGGTATGTTATGTTATGTTAATTCAGTATAAAAATGTATTATTTCAATGTCTAATATCCGTGTAAGTGTCGGAAACCAGTATGCTAAAGTTCACAAAATGATCAATCAATATTTACCGCTGCCTGCCCGCAAAGGTGCCAGCTTTAGTCTTCAGCCGTTTACCTTTCTTGCTCTTCCGCCCAAATAGTTTGCTCGTCACCCGACTGTAAGGCGGGGTTTCATGATTTAGTGTCATCGCCAACATCTATCAACCCCCAATCGACCAATCAAACCCTCCAAATATTAACGTATCTAAAACTCAAAAATATTAACTAAAAATTTTGAACCAGAACGTTATTTCGAAATACTCGGAGTAAACAATCACCTCATTGCACAAATTCACTTTGAAACACTGCATAAAATATTTACGAGTTTTTTGAACTTGTGGGTCGTTAATTTCAAATTCGATTTTAGAACGAGCCGTCCGAGAGTCAAATGGAGCGCGGGCGCCGTTCGCGGTCGCTTCGATCTTACTGGGGATCTTAAGACTTGCGCGCGATTTCCACGTGAAAACAGCGAAAGTACCTATTGTGAATGCTTATTGGTGTATCGATGTGTGATGTTATTGTTTATAAATCGCATTGTGTATTTTATAACAACTACAGCTCGCCAGCTAGACAATATAATAAAATTGTAACTGGCAGATATCTGTACATAAGAGATATATAACATAACATAACATACTACCACGCCTGTATTGCCCGAAGGGCTAGGCAGAGGTGTACCAATATACACCCACAGTTCGCCGGTATGTTCTAAGTCCCAGGTAATAGGAGGCGAGCCTATTGCTACTAAGCGGGCACTAATTCAGACTCCGAGCTGCTACTGAGAATTTCATAGAAAAACCCAATATGTAACACTTTGCTCCACCTGAAGATCGAACCCAAGACCTACGACTTATATACTATAAATTAAGGAGTTATAACAGCAATTAAAATTGTATAGAAATCTAACTTAAAATGTGGTAACAGCCAGTGTACCTACAATTAGATCTTTCTCGAACAGCTGTTCAAAATCTAGATTTTACTACTATTTAGTAATTAGGTAATCTATTACTGAATGCATGCTCAACGTATTTTTTTAATGGTTTTTGTATTGAATCAGCTTCCTTCTTTCTTTCTTCTTCCTTTATTCAACTTCCATAACTTCATCTTCCGTAACTCCCCCGCTGCGTATTTAGGGCCACGTAGATCTAATTTAGAGCTAGATCTAACTTATACGACCGCATCCGTCCAAGGCAAGCACTTAAACATATACCTATCGGTACAAAATATAAGCCTTCGAACTCTTAAGATACCTATATTTTACAGAAATTCAGTTGATGGGTCCGGCAAGCTGTTTGAAAAATCAACTTGACACAACATTTACCTGTCCACTCACCTCGCAACTGCACAAATCAGAAATCACAATTAATCAAATTAGGTATCTGACGTATAAAATTTTCTCGTGAACTGTCTATCTGTCTGTCAGAATCTTTCTGTAAACAGTAGCAATGAAAAACCGCTACCAGTAATTATCCATCAGCAACGCTTTTCTCTTTAATGATAAAGTGTAGGTAGTAAATAATGTTGCAAGACTACTTTGAACGCGTCAATAACGCATGAAGTAATATCTTATGTGAATTACACACTGCTACTGATGACAGTAAAAATACGTAGGTACTTAATTTATATTAATACTAGCTTCTGCCCGCGTGGACTTCAGAATTGGGTCCGACCTGGATAAATAGTAGCCTATATGTTACTCCAGACTATAATCTATCTCTATGCCAAATTTCATCCAGTTCCGTTAAGCCATTCTGGAGGGAAAGAGTAACAAACATCAATACATTCATACATCCATACTCACAAACTTTCACGTTTATATTATTAGTAAGGATTTTCAATATCACGGTACGGCTCTTAGGAACGGGGTAAGACGGGTGAAACTGCGGGCGGGTCGTTAGTATAAAATACATTACTGAATTGTCTAATATTAGTTATAGTTAAAGTTGTCTAAATGTCGTCTAGATTTTTACGTAGGAGAGCCATGCTTCGGCACGAATGGGCCGGCTCGACCGGAGTGATACCACGGCCTCACAGATAACCGGCGTCAAACAACGCTTACGTTGTGTTTCGCCGAGTGAGTGAGGTTAGCGGAGGCCCTATTAATTTTTATAAGGCGGGCAACACACTTGTGACTCCTCTGGTGTTGCGGATGTCCATAGGGGGCGGTAATCGCTTACCATTAGACCAACACAACCACACCAACCTACCTATCCCACAAAAAAAAACTGCTAAAATCTCGAAAGGCAAACCACTCCACATGACGCGCGAAATGATTTTTTTTAAATCACTTCTTTAAATTATCGAGATTACCAAAGAATTGCCAACAATTGGTTCTGTAAATAAGAGCTATGTAACACATAAGGAAAGTCAGCTCTATTTCATTGTAACGAGTGTATGCGAATATACGAATGCTATAATTATTTCGTCTCGCATTAATTACGTACGGCAGTGTCGTTTAGATATCAATTTCTTGGTTCAATTTTCAAGAGATTAGCGGAAACAAGATAGATCTTCAGATAAACTTTAATTTCTATGTTCACATTTATAATATGTCATGTAATCGAACTATTAACATGGCATTTTTTTTCTAAAACTGACAATGAGATCTATCAAGTAATATACCTATACCGGATACCGTTGCCTTTCTCAGTTTATAGAAGAAAAAAAATTTAAAACATCATGCGTCTGACATTAAGCTTTTAAACCGGAATAGCAATGCTGCTACATGGTATCATAAAATCATGCCTTATGACGTAATCCAATTTAACAATGTCCATTGTATCGCATGTTTATAATAATAAGCATCTTCTCAATAAATCACAATGACGAAGACGGTGACAGTGTTATGACCTTTTCTACGAAATTAGGGTGAAGGCATTCACTGTGTTCAGTGGGTCACTCAATTCGAATTTAAAGTGATTTTTCGCGATTTGTACTTTGGTCTGTAATTTGTTTTAAGCTTGTTATGCTTTTAAGAGAAAGGTTTTAGATCACAGTTAATAAAATATTGTATAGTTTAATGTCGCTATTACTATCTACTGTAAGCTTAAAACCTATAATTTTCGATAAACCAAAACGCGACCTAAGTGAACAATCACCCTTAACCCGTAACGCAACTAATTAGAGATAGAATTTCTATGATTTTCGAACTTTAGGATCCGAATTGAATTAATTGAGCTGTCCTTAGTTCCTTAGAGAGCTACTTGTGCTCCATTCGATTAGGGTCGCCATCCGGCCGGGTTTCCCTGGATTCAAATCAAAATGTTTTATTTTCAATTATACCAGTAAAATTGATACTTTTGAAAAGTCAAAACTACATGCACGGTTCCAAAAAGTGGGTCATATGGAGAAGAGCCGGCAAGAAACTCCATAGATACTCTTTAAAAAAAAATCATTATTACAATATTATGCATTACAACTTTGTTCCGAATATCCGATTCCGATTTGTCCTAGTTTAGAAGGCATCCGGGGAGCGTCCGGGGCGGGGCTTCATTTGTTGTCCGGGTTTAAAAATTTAAAGTCTTGAGCCGCCCGCGACACTCGCACACTTCACCGTCCCCCCACCCCTCCCGTCGCAAAAGAGTTGTATCGAATGATTCGATAAAACTCTTTAAATAAGACACCTATTTATTATTTTAAAACCCTAAATAATTACTGGTTTCTAACACTTACGCGAATATTAGACATTGAAATACCAATCACTTTTTACGGATTTTATCGCGTTATATTAATATTATTTGATTCCCGACGTTTCGGATCCTTTACAGCATCCATGGTCACGGGTAAACTGAGGTGTTGGACGTCTAAATGTTAAAATTACTAACAGCTACCTTATATTTTTGTTAATTATTGGCGGTCCGATTCATGCAGAACGAGCTCACCGTGTCCTTTGGTCTTGCAATTTTGGCATCGTGACCATGGATGCTGTAAAGGATCCGAAACGTACGTAACAATATTAATATAACGCGATAAAATCCGTAAAATCCTTAAACCATTCACAGAAGTTTAATGTTCCAAGTAAACTGCTTTTAAGTTTGTTACAGTGAATTTACACGAAGCGCTTTTTGTATAATATCCCATAGTTACTAAATAATAACACGATTTGTATGATAAGTACCTATGTAGCTGTCTGTTTTTACCCTGCCTTTGGGCAATTTTTATCTTTGCCTTTATCCAACCTTTTTAAAAGTATCTTTAATTTTGAATGAACTTAAAAAAAGAATGTGTTATATGAGAATAAAGTATGTATGCATGCTGTTATATATTAAGTAGATGTTATTAGATATAAGTAAGTACCTACTTGAATAACGCTATTGTATTAGGTGTTAACCTGGGATTACGTGTGAAAAAAAATAACATAACATACCATCACGCCTGTATTCCCCGAAGGGTTGGGCAGAGGCGTACTAATGTACACCCACAGTTCGGTCGTATGTTTAGGTCCCATGTAATAGGGGGCGAATTGCCATTAACCGGGCACAAATTCAGACTCCGAGCTGCTACTGAGAATTTCATAGAAAACCCAATAACACTTTGCTCGAACCCAGGACCTCTAGCGTAGCAGTCGCAGTTGGGACCACAAGACTAATGAGGCAGTCCAAAAAAAAAAGAAAAAAAAAATACCATGAAGTATAATTTAATAATCGCCGTCTCTCATGACTTGCGCCATACCCAATGCGTTTCACCTGAACGTGACTATGTCGGAGCATGACAGGCGTTTTATTAAACACTTTCGCTCACTCCGCCGAATATTGACACTCTACGTAACTTATGTTGCGAATCGTAACTGTTACTTAGTGTTATATCTATAAAATTGTCTTACATTGGAACTCACATATTTGCTATTAAGTATTATGTCTGGACTTTTGAGACCATGATTCTCTGAGTTTGTTTCGGTGTTTCTTCTCATAGGTCGTCAGTTAGGAAATGCCGGTGTCATCTAATTAAAAAAAATATATTGACTTGTAAAAGTGTCCTTAAAAAATCTATTTACAGAAATTAATATCATTTATCATAACTTTTGAGTTAATAACATACCATCCACCAGCCTGTATTTCCCGAAGGGTTATGCAGAGATGTAATAATGTTACATGAGACATAAATACATACCGGCGAATTTGGGTATCAGTACACTTCTGTCCTGACACTTTAGGTATACAGGCGTGATAATATAATAGAAAAAAGATGACAATAGTTAGCTACCTAGTTAAAATTCAAAGCAAAAGTGCTATAGGCGTACATAGGCGTATATAGCGTACACGCTAAGAAGGTATACCTTCTTTTTTTTTCCTAGTATTTCGTTATTAAACGATGCTTTGTCTAATAGAAAATGCCTATCAAGGTCAGACAGATAGAAGCTCATTCATTTATTGTCGAGACGAGAGAAAATCTCATCAGAAGAAAATAACATTTTTTCGAGACGCCTATTGTTGCTACTCGCCGCTAGATGGCGTTATAAAAAGTTTGCTATTGTTAATGATGGTAGGTACGCATAATATATTTTACAGCATTTGTTATTTATTACTTCATTTCAAGTTATTACAATATTAAATTGCAATTGCAAGTACCTAATTTATGTAAGAAGTTACAATTTTATTTACTTAATTAATGTTTTGTAATGTACTTTCTTAATTTCCGCATCAAAACATACTTGATTACCAATACTTACACCTACCAGAACTTCTATTGAAATCATCAAACAAAATATGAAATATTTTTTTTATTCATTTCATAATACTAAAAATGAACAAAAAAGAAAAACTAGAAGATAGCGTGTGTGTGTCTAAAAAAAACAGCTCATTTTCTCGGAAGCAAGTCGTGTGAGGCGAGGACTTCACAGCGGCAAAGTAGAGCACAGCATCATTTGGTATATTATATACTTTAGGTAGTAGCCAAATTGCCAATTTGTCAAATATAGGTATTTTCAGGGTTCCGTACCTCTAAAGCCAGATAAACCAGACGCTCTGACCGCTAATAAGCCACCGCGAGTCTGGTGTATCTAACCAGAAGACGCAGGTTCGAATCCTGCCCGCGATTGATTTTTTCCTTCACTAAAATAATTTTATAATCTTAACATGGAAAATGCAAAAAAATCACAAAAAGATAATCAAACTTCTAAGGTAACGGTGGGCGATTCCGATTCGCACGTGTCCGTTTTTTTTTTAATAATAACGATATTTTTTATTTTTTATGGAACAGGAATTCTCCTATATTCCTCTTGAATTTTTTGGCCCATCTTACTAAAAATAAAAACAATCAGCCAATTTCTGTTGTGTACATCCTAAGGTTGCCTGGAAGAGATCGCTAGTGGCGATAAAGCCGCCTTTTGTATATTTTAAAAATCGCTTTATGTCCTTTCTGTAACTATGTTTTTTGGTGTACAATAAAGATATATAAATAACGATATTTGACGACACGTTTGGCGTAGCGGCTGAGCGATCGGCCTCGGCGCCACGTGTTGTGGGTTCGATCCCCACACGGAGCAAATATTTGTATGATCGACAGATAGTTGTTCCGGGTCTGGGCGTTTGTGTATGTGAGAATTTGTGTTTGTAAATGCACCCACGATACACGAGAAAATCTTAGTGTGGGGCAACGTTTAAAAAAAAAACAAACTTTTACTACACCATTCATTATGTACGTTTTATTCTAATAAATGCTACATGCATAATTTATTTAAATTAAGTAATTTCACTAGGTCACTAATAGAAGAATGTACCGTGACTATTAATTATTATCTACTGTATAATGATAGTTGGTATAAATAATTTATGCGGAACCACTGTAGCTTGACTTACACCATACCATCACGGCCGTTTTCCTCAAAGGGTTAAGCAGAGGTGTACTAATGTACACAACAGATCGCATATTGGTACTAGGGTAAGCATTTTCTCGACCGGGGAATCGAACCTAGGACCTCTAGCGTAACGTAGTGGCTAACGACCACTAGACCAATACCACCAGATAATGGTTTTACCCTATATTATTCTAGAGAAGAGATTTCTGGTGAAATGCGTCCAATTATAACAAAATTATTTCAGGATTTCATGGTAAGAATTTTACCAAAAATCTCAAGGATTCACCTTTAAATTTAAAACTAAAAAATACCTTTAAAACTTGAGATCGTTCGGATCGTTTCGCTGTGCCCGCGAAATTCAAATTTCGAGTGGTTTTTCGCAGTTTGTAGGTCTATAACCAGTTCTAGATTCATGGTAGTTGTAATTGCGACATCAACTATACAACATTCACAACTGAGAACTAAAACCTTTACTAATAAATCCTTATCAAGCCAAAAACTTGGCGCAATCTGTGTAATTGGTCAAAATTGACATTTTACACTACTTTTAGCTACAATAATGATGTTTAAGCAATGGTTTTAGATAAAAATTGTGAATTTTGTATAGTTAATGTCGCAATTACCATTAGCATGAATGCAGAACTTATTATAGACCTACAAACTGCGAAAAACCACTCGAAATTTGAATTTCGCGGGCACAGCGAAACGGTCCGCCTTAATTGAAATAGGTATATAATGCACCATCTTCAGCTCTCTTTCCTTTTACCAATTTGTGCAACACAATAAAAACCTATACAAACATAGCAGACGTAATATGACATCCATTTCCTTGTCATATCACTTTCTCTAAGGAAATTGAGAAAATTATCTCGTCTACCGCGAGTTGACAGACGACGCCACGGGGAAGACGCTAGCGTACGACAGTAATAGGTTGATTGGCATACGACATGAAAGTTTGTCATATTTATATATGACGATTACCGTTCCGAGTTCCGGCCGAATACCGGGCGTCGGACTTGCGATCATGTGGTTGTCGGTTCGAAAACCACCCATTGCACTACCGACGTGAACCCACTCGTAACACAAGCGTTTAGCTTATAACGAGAGGTTAACAGGAATACTAATAATGTGCGAATTTACTAAAAAAAAATATTTCACTACCTACCACTACCGTTTTGTACGCAGTAGGTACCTACTATTAATTATTCTATGTTTAGACTTTAATTGTTTTTTTTTATTCTAGATAGGCTTACGCTTGACCGCGAGAAGATGGAGCGCGCCTGCCCAGAAAAAACCGATTCACTCGTGATATTTAGACACCCAGATTACCAATATCTATCGGGAAAGACCCACTTGGGAATCGATTTCCACATTTCAGCAGTACGCAATATAAAAGTGGACTTAAAGCGTAATATTAATTTTGATTTTAATAAGATAATGAAGAACTAAATGTTTTTTTATTCAGTGTCTATTTATAGGCAAAATGCAGTGCTGAAACAAGTTGCGGTCTTTCAGAACGGAACGGCCCGTTACTATGGCGTGCATTGTGTTGCCTCAGTTAAACATTATTATGTGCACTTTATTGAGCTAAATACTTTTTAAGGATCATCGTTGTTGCCTAATACATCTATTTATTATCTTTACTGTTGTATTTCAATATCTAGAATAAATCTATTAAGATAGAAATAGAAGTAAAAATATGATTCGGTTTCAATACTCAATACTCAATTCGTTTATTCGGGTGAATCTTGAAACGGATTTAATTTAATTATTTCAATACTCATAGGATAATGGACACGTACGTACGTTATATTGTTGTCTTCTTGCGTATATACCTAATATCTTTTTAAACTGTTTATGTCACTAATAGAAACTGTGTCATATGTATCAATAAAATATTAATTAATTAAAAATAAAATCAAATTCTTTTAATTCAGTATCCATAGTATCCCGTATAAACACAGGGACATCATTAAAATACATTAGACGTATCATTCGATTCAGGTTATAAAATTCATTAATCTTAGACCTTAGATATTAAAATTGAAAAAATAAATGTCAAAAATATGTCAAAATGACAGTTCTCGATATTGTTAAACTCTCCGTGTAGCCACAATTAAGGACTGCATCAGATACTGTTTGAATGCCAGGAACTGGGCCCGTATCAGGCCAGAGGATGAGCTGAGCATATACGCTGCGTTAAAACTCACCTTATGGTACTCGCCGGTACCGTCTTCGAATACTTGAGCCTCGTGGACGTGGACCTCGAGGGCCGTTCCCGTCTCGGACAAGTCGCCATCTTTGTTTCACACTATGACGTCACAGTACAATAGTCCACTTAATTCATAGTTCGTTCGTTTCCTTCGTATTTGTATTAACACTTTTTCTTAGCAAAAAAGTTCTGCGTATTTTTTTAATTATAGAGCTGCGCTTATATTTTAATTTTAAGCATATGTTCAGCTAGCTGCTATAAAGGAAAGTTAGTAGAAGATTGTTGTACTTTTCAAATCAAGCCGAGTAAGTATTGTAGATATAGCTATTCTATTTGACAGCAGGTGACAACTATCATATTATATGACAGTGACTAACTAGGGAAGGCAAGTGCTGTTTTTTTTAAGTGACAATCTATACACTGAAAATTAATCCTTAAATGAAAGAGGTTATGTTTCATTTTTGCTAAAATTGACACCTACAACTACATGAATTATAAGTTTTATCAAAGGGAGCGCGATTTTCATCTATAAACCGATAGATTTGTAAATTTTAGGTAGAATTTCTTGAAAGTTTTTATAAAGCCCTGTCTACCACTAGAGTTTTTGTATGCGAAACTGGCCATACTACAGAAATAATATCTTATCATCGAGTGTTAAAATAACTTTGTGAAATATTAATTAATGCAGTTATTCAAAGATGCAGTCGTAAAAATGAAAGCGACATTGAGAACTTCAGTGGAAATAATACTAGATATATAATTGAATGCAGAATTTATAACTAATGTCTTATTTGCAACCGCGAATGTAGTCCGTGATTCAACAAGATGATTTTCTGGCTACACATTTATAATATAACTAGCTTCTGCCGGGACTTCCGGATTGGGTCCGACCTGGATAAAAAGCCTATGTGTTATTCCAGGCTATAATCTATCTGCATGCCAAATTTTATCCAGATCCGTTCAGCCATTCTGGCGTGAAAGAGTAACAAACATCCATACATCCATCCATGCGACAAACTTCCACGTTTATAATATTAGTAAGATTAATAAATTATAATAATATTTGGTTAGATAAGTAAATAATAATATTTAATTATATTGAGACAAATGTTACAAAAACTATAAAAATACACATATAATACGGAAAAATGATTAAATATTATGTCTTTGCTAAAAAAATGCTTTTTAATAATTAATATTATTTATTAACATAATTATGATCTTTAAGATAGTTTAAAACATACACTCTCGACGTTTTTCCGACACGGGCAGAAACTATAGACCACTACTTGCATACTTTTTGCCTCTCTTTGAGATGGTTGTTTATGTTGTATCACTTCAAGAACAGTCATGATTAATTTCAATTTGAACCTTATGCCTGTGCGTTTAGAAATCACATGACGCACTCTTGTATTCCAATAACTAAGGCTCACACAGACTAAGGCGAGCAATGTCGCGACGAAAATTCTCCTGCCATACATTTTATATTCATAGCTACATTTTATACGACCCATCTTACCCGACAATCGAGTCGCACTGGATTAATACATTTCGAATCGCTCAGCTGAGCCCGCGAAATTCAAATTTCAAGTGATTTTTCGCAGTTTGTAGGTCTATAACAAGTTCTATTCATGGCAGTTGTAATTGCGACATTAATTATATTCGCTTACTTTTATTTCCAGTGAAGTATTTTGGACGAAATGGTAGTGTAGGAACCTAGATTAACATTATTTGAAACCGAATAATATCACAATTTGATTAAATTGTGTTAGAATTACTATTTATTTTAGTTATTGCGTTTGTATGGGAAATTCGGTCCGCCGGACTCTTAAGAAAAATTTGCGGCTGTAGGAAGTCTGTGCTAGCCTTAAAACGATCCATTAATTATGATATCTATCGCTTTTCTCTGCCAGAGACTACTAAGCAGATAATATACCAGCGCATCGTAAAGATCATAATTAAGATACAACGTCTGCAATAAATAATGCAAAAAAAAACATCGCACCAGAAACGCGAAACCGGTAGGTAATTACATCTGTCAAATTATCGGCTCTCGAAAAATAGCTTAGTTTTTGCTCATTGACGGGTAAATCTGTCGGCATTAGCTGGCAACACGAATGTTATGAGAACAACGCATTGCTACACGCGATTGATTCGACAAGATGTTTATATCAACGGAAATCATTTTTCGAATGTATGGTACCGTACAGTTACTACCAAGAACGTTCAAGTTCATTTATTTGTGGACACAGGGTTTTAAAGATGTTACAATAAATTTTAGTTCCATACCATGTTCTGCCAGAAGGCATAACATACAAACTTCAAACTTCAAACTTCATTTATTTGCATAAAAGGTGGTTACAAAAGATGGTAGGTACATAATATAATAAAAGCTCTGACACATTTTGCCATAATAAAATAGCATGCAAATTTGAATTTTACATATTTAAAGAGAGAATACATAAAACCACAACTAGAATTAACAGTATTATTATTATTTTAGACACAACCAGTAGGAAAACAAGAACCTAGTCAAGTTAAAATTTTGTGTCCATGTATTCGTTAACGGTATAGAAACATTTGCCTGTTAGCCAACTATGCAAGCAAGACTTAAACATTTTTTTAGGGAGGATTTTATACTTTTTTGGCAACTTATTGAATATCTTGATGGCCATACAATAACAGTTCCGGCGATGGAGCTCAGTTCTTATATTAGGCAACAATAAGCGGTCTGGATATCTTGTATTAAAATTACAATGATCACTCCATTTATCAAATAACTCCGGATGGGTTTTTACAAAATTACAGCATTCTAATATATACAAACATGGCACTGTCAATAATTTAAATTTTGGAAATAAACTTCTGCAAGATGTAAGAGGCGATACTCCAGCAATTGCTCGGATACATTGCTTTTGGGATATAAGAACTCGATTAATTTCAATAGAGTTTCCCCATATTAATATACCATACCTGATAATTGACGCCACATAACCATGATATGCTTGAAGGGCAACATTTTGGTTCGTTATTTTTGTTAACCGCCAGAGAGCATAAGCGAACCTATTAATTTTAGTGCAAATCTTTTTAACGTGAAGATTCCAACGACATTGGTTATCTAAGACAAGTCCTAGAAATGTAACTTCTTTTGTTTCATTAATTTGCTGTCCTTTACATATAACCTTGAGTTGGCTTTTTGGGATTTTATTATAAAATTGCATATACCTAGTTTTTTCGACGTTGACCTTCAGATTATTTTTTTCGAGCCAAGCAATAATTTCTCCAACACCTTTATTTATATCATCATTATAATTCGTTTTACTAGTTTCTGTTATTATGACCGATATGTCATCTGCAAAGAGTGAGCACTTATGTAACGTGGCGTCGGGCAAATCGTTTATAAAAATTAAGAATAATAATGGCCCAAGTATGCTTCCCTGAGGTACTCCGACACCGTTATGTAGTAAATTGGATTTATAGTGGCACTCTACGCTATTTTTATTCATATTTTTAAGGTCGACATATTGTTTTCTGTCTTTGAGGTAGCTTTCAATCCATTTGTTAGCAACTCCTCGAAGACCATAATTGTTACATTTGATCAATAACCTTTCATGAGGAACGAAATCAAAGGCTTTACTCATGTCAAAGAATATAGCTGATGTACGTATGTTTTTGTCAACTCCTTCCGTTATTGTTTTTATGAGATTGAAGGCCGCAAGAGTTGTTGATTTCCCTTTTTGGAAACCATTTTGTTCCTGTTTTATAATGTTGAATTTATTTAGAAAGTTTGATAATCGAATATGCATTGTTTTTTCGTAGATCTTTGCTATGACTGGTATCAGAGCAATAGGCCTATAGTTACTAAGAACAAATTGATCGCCTTTCTTAAAGATGGGTTTAATTACAGAAACTTTTAATAAGTCAGGGAAAGTTCCATTAGTAAAAGATAAGTTTATTAGATGGCACAGTACGTCTGCGAGTAAAAATGCACTTTCTTTCAGAATTTTTGTAGGGAAATTATCATAACCAACAGAATTCGTCGTTTTTAATGACATTATTGTTTTTAATATTTCTTTTGTTGATGTTGGGTGTAGAAATATTGTTGCATCTAGATTTTTTATGTTATTACAGTTTACATTGTTAGTTTTATTGGCTGCCTCATTATTAGCTAAGTTAATAAAGTAATTATTAAAAGCATTGGAAATGTCACTTGGATTAGTCAGAGTTTTATTATCTACAGAAATTTTGTCAATATAATTTATATAATTATTATTTACGTGCGAGTTCTGAGTTTTTTTGATGACGTCCCATGTGGCCTTACAAATATTCTTAGATTTGATAATTAATTGAGTATTATTGAGTTTCCGGGCATTGTAGACACACTGTTTAAGAATTTTTGAATATTTAAGATATTTAATTTTAATACGTTTATTTTTTTGAGTATAATAACTATATCGGAGTTTTCTTTTAACATTACATGAGATTTTTAGACCCTTAGTGATCCATGAGTCGCCTTTTATTTTATTTTTAGCTTTGAGTTTTTTCAAGGGAAAGCATAACTCGAAAAATAGTATTAATGTCTCGTGAAATATTTTGAAAGCCGTGTTTGCATTAGATTCGTTAAGGACATCGTGCCACGAAAGACTAGATAGGCATTCCATAAATTTTTTTAGATTGTCGGGGTGAAAGTCACGTTTATACATAAAAAGTAGTTTTTTTGGTTGCGGTTGGTTATTAGCAGTGAATGTTAGTGTTTGTCCACTGTGATCAGATAAGCCTAGATGATGTACTTTGGCAGTTGCTTCAGGGAGATTGCTAACTATATGATCAAGGCACGCATGTATTCTTGTAGGTTCATTTATATGTGTGTAGAAACCATAGTTATGTAATATACGCAAATATTCATCCCGTTCATTAGAATCCTTAAGTAAATTAATATTAAAATCGCCAGTCACTATTACTTTCTTTTTACATTTGTTACGAAGTTCAGCCATTAGTATTTCCAAGTTATTAAGAAATTTGTAGATATTAGAATTAGGAGTTCTATAAACGCATACAATAATACAGTTATAAGGAGGAACCTCAATACCGCAGTATTCGAAACAATATTCAGTAGCTAACTTATTTTTAAAAGGAAACTTTTTACAGATAAGGTTATCCTTACACATGATACAGACTCCACCACGTCTCTTATTCGGTCTAGAATACCAATCAATTAAACGATAATTTTCAAGACGAAGATTATGTTCGTCACCCTTTTTAAGAAACGTTTCACTAAGACAAATAATACTGATGTGGTCATTTCTATTTGTTAACTCGTTTAATGATATCTGCAGAAGGTCAGACTTGTTTAGTATCCCAGCAATGTTTTGGTGGAATATAGTGACGTTAATCTTGTTATTCTCGAAAAAAGACGTTTTTTTTACAGTTGGGTAACAAAGGGCTATCCAATAATTTTCGAGATACTGACGGCATTTTATAAGTCTTGGACTGAGAATTACGGCATTGTTTTGAGAAGTAGTCTAATATTGTAGTTTGTCTTATTTTACTATGGTTTAGTACAGCAGAGTTATATTCTTTATTTACATTATTATTATTATTATTATTATATACATGCAACTGTAGCTTGTTAACAATTAAGCGACTCATTTTGAAATTAATGAATTTCTTATTATAATCTATACTATCTATAGTAACATTTATTTTATTACAAACATAATATCTATCGTGAGTATAAATGTCAGCATTTATAAAGCATAACGTGGAACAACAAAAATAATTAGATGCATTACATAATGTAGGTACGTTGTATATGATTCTTGCTACACTGAAATGAAGATATGACAATAGTTTATATACTTAGTACCTACCTAATAGTTAGAATAAGACCAAATACCATAATTTTGTTACGACATGTCACTAGTGTGATTGTTTGTAGAAAATATACAAGAAAAATATTGATTATTAGATTGTCTTTTATATAATACCATCACGCCAGTATTCCCCGAAGGGTGAGGCATAATGTAACTACACCCACAGTTCACCGGTGTGTTTAGGTCCCATGTAATAGGGCGCGAGCCTATTGCCATTAACCGGGCACAAATCCAGACTCCGAGCTGCTACTGAGAATTTCATAGAAAACCCAATAACACTTTGCTCGACCTGGGGATCGAACCCAGGACCTCTAGCGTAGCAGTCGCGCTTGGGACCACTAGACTAATCAGTCAGTCAATATATATAATAAATAAATGATTTGTCTTTTATGACAAATCATTCATTTACATTTTTCGAGGAAAATCCTATGCAAGGATTTTGAACTGCCTTACGATTTTACGATCAAGCAGAGTTATTAGGTTTTTCTATTTCTATGGTATTCTCAGTGGTGGGCTCAGAGATTAAATTTGTGGGGTTTTACATGGAACCTAAACAATGCAATGTTAAAAGTAAAGCTATTATATTTTTTTTTACAAATAACAATGATGCCCCCTCTACTATTATATTTTTTACGTGTTTGTATTTACAAACACAAATCCCAAATACACAAAAACTCAGACCCTGAAAATTAAAAAATACCAATATTTTCTCCTGTCAGGAATTAAACCCATGGCATGATAGCGCCGTCAAAACCGTTATCATCATAATTTATAGACATGTATGTATTCTTGTATCCAATTATGTTTGTTAGACGAAGCAAAAAGTACCTCATGCATTATAAGTTAATTCTAGACATAAGTTATGACCTAATTTATTGCTTGGAGCTATTTATTTATTATTTTTTGCTAGTGTTTATAAAAGTTACGGTTTGCTGACTGATTTATTTTCAACTAGTTCTTCGCCCGCGGTTTCACCTGCGTTGCCCCGTTCCTAAGGGTTATAGCGTGATGTTTTATAGCTTGAAACCTTTCTCATGAATCATTCATTTTCCCAACATTTCCCTTCACTGCTCTGCTCGTATTAATATTGATCGTAGCGTGATGAAAAGTATACTATAACCTGCCCAGGAGTATGAAGAACAATTGTACCAAGTTTCGTTGAAATCCGTTGAGTGGTTTTTGTTTCTATAACGAACATACAGACAGACAGACAGACAAAAATTTTACTGATTGCATTTTTGGCGTCAGTATCGATCACTAATCACCCGCTGATAGTTATTATTTTGGAAATATATTTCATGTACAGAATTGACCTCTCTACAGATTTATTATAAGTATAGATTAAAAACATCACTACATATCTAGTATAAAACAAAGTCGCTGTCGCTGTCTGTCCGTCCCTATGTATGCTTAAATCTTTAAAACTATGCAACGGGTTTTGTAGCGTTTTTTTTTTAATACATAGAGTGATTCAAGAGGAAGGTTTTAAGCTATTTAACATTACGCTACGACTTTTAGGAATGCTGCAACGGGGTGAAACCGCGGGCGGGCAGCTAGTACATAATAAAAACGTCTTTATTGGTTTGCTAGAAATAATATTTTTTACCCATTTTTTATTACTAATAAATGATAAATATTATTTTTCTCTGTAAATTACATCTTTTGAAAACACTTACAAGTAAATGTTTTAGTTTTTCAATACTAGATAGCACATAGCAACGTAATTCATCTAAATTGATTGAGATTTAAAGACGTCATTTCAAACATTACGCCAGTACCCTGAAAGGTATAGGCAGAGGTGTATTATAACTTACTTATTAAACTGCCTTATTAATCTAGTGGTCCAAGCGCGACTGCTATGCTAAAGGTCCTGTGTTCGGTTTTTCTATAAAATACTTAATAGCAGTTCGGCAAAAAAATGTTATAAGGCTCGCCCCCTAACACCTCTCGCTCGGACCTAAACGTACCGGCGAACTGTGGGTGTACATTAGTACGCCTCTGCCTAACCCTTCGGGGAATACAGGCGTGATGGTATGTTATAAATCCTTACTTTGAGCAGCTGCTTCTGAGAAGTTCCTAACAGAATTACCCGCGAATTTGACGATACGATTGGCGTAGCGGTTGAGCGATCGGCTTCTGCGCCACGTGCTGTGGGTTCGATCCCCACACGGAGTAAATATTTGTATGATCTACAGGTAGTTGCTCCGGGTCTCGGAGTTTGTGTATGTGAGAATTTGTTTTTGTAAACGCACCCACGATACAGGAGAAAATCCTAGTGTGGGGCAACATTTAAAAAAAAAAATCACAGGACCCAACGCTTAGTCCAGGTCAGTTCACATTATATACTTTATGTTATACTTAATGATATTTTCTCAAGAAACAAGATTATACCCTGTATAGAGTCACGCGCAGCCGACATGACAATAAAACACGCAATTAAAGCCAGCCCAACTCCAATACATATGTTAAACAAGCGCGCATATTTCGCGCGTTGTCTCGCTTTCGTAAATTTCCGAGAGTTCCCTAGTGAATATGCAAATACGATTTAAATTTGATTGCATCTATTCACACATTTACTCAATTTCACTGAAGACACATCCGTAATTCCTACCTTATCTTGTACTTAAGGGCCCGGCGGAGTGTGAATTGCCCACAAAAACGTAATACCGAAATAAATTGTAATCCAGACAATATTCTATCAAATTATGTTAATATTCGGATTTGGATACCTATAATCTAGGTTCTTGCGGTACTAATTCGTTTACTACTACTTCACTGGAAATAAAAGACCGGAACATCGTTCCAAACTTGGTAAAGTTATCAAAAATTACATTCATTTACATTAATTTCCAGTGAAGCGAATTAACGTATTAATGGCAATAGGCTCGCCTCCTATTACATGGGACCTAAACACACCGGGGAACTGTGGGTGTTACATTAGTACACCTCTGCCTAACCCTTCAGGTAATACAGGCGTGATGGTATGTTATGTTTATGTTTTTTACATCTCTAGCTAATCCTCCTGGGAAAACAAGAGTGATCGCATAATACTCATATGTAATTTATTATTAGATGCGTTTCCGAAAAATGTCATATTTTTGGATCTTGATTTTCACATCTCTAAATACACTAACTACTTACGGTAGCAGTGATACTATAGCGACAAAAAAAGAAGAAAAAAAGGAGAGGGACAAAACAGGCTAGAGAGAACACAATATTTTTTGTATGTTCCTTCTATCGTAGATTTTATCTGATAATTTAGGTGCCCTTGCATAAATATAAAAATATACTCAGCCGTCTTACTATAAGTCATTTCACTTTTTTTATTGATTAGGTCGGCAATCGAGCAGACGAGCCACCTGACGGTAAATAGTCCTCACCGCCCATCGACACCTGCAACACCAGAGGAGTTGCTGATGCGTTGCCGCGCTTTAAGAGCCCCTACGGACTGCAGACTGCCAGAGCCGCAGCAACCGAGGGGGAACTGGCTCTTAGGCAGAAAAGTCGAAACACACACCAAGGTGCTTTACGACAGAGTTCGCCGTAAGGGTGGTCGCCAGCCAGTTAGACCCCGAGAGGTCCTACCACCGAGCAAGTCAGATATTTTCTCGGCTCTTACGAGATGACTATCTGAATGGCAGTGAGAAACTGTATTCATACCCGTCCCCACACGGGGAAAAACACTTCACTCAGGTATTAGTGTAAACAAATAAGTGAGACGATCCTATTAGACACTACTTAGGTGTCTGTTTTGAAGTAGATAACAACAATGATTTATTATTATAATTATAATGCTCCATAAAATTTGGGTCAAGTCTTGATGACAATACGTCACAATGTACAATGGATACCAATGCATTATATTTTAGCATGCACTCTGACCCAAAATTATACGCGGAATCAGCTGTGAAAATTGACCCAAATTTAATCAATATTGTTTGACATTACAATGTCAGTAAGTCAAGGTAAAGTAGGTGTTTATGTTTTTATATGTGACGCTTATGTCATTTTGCGGGACATAATTTGTGAATGACAGTTCCTATATGAAATCTGTCAATAGATTTGCTTACTAGAGATAGTATTTTGACATAAGCTCCATACAAGTAATGTCAAAAATCCTATCTCTAGGAAGCAAATCTACTATTACCTACTACTTAGAAAAGAACACACAACTAATTTTAATCTTCAAATAGCAACCTAATGCCTATACTAGTAATAGTAATACTGTAGTTAGAGTAAGTATATACTAACTTACTTTATTACTACTTCTGCCAAGGAGTCTACCTTCTCTCTCTCACATCTCTTGGTTTCCGACAAAAGACGCTAATTTTTACAGACGGTCGGAACTTTCAACCAAAAAGCTACCGTACTCTTACGTTTCAGGAAAATATCATCAAAAATTAGCTTGTCCTACTAGATAAATGCAAATATGAGAAAGAGATAAGCTATGCATTTCAACCGCGGAAATTAGGTCAAAAGGACCAAAAAACAGTAAACATGCTTCAATTAATATCTATATTAGCGTTAATTAACGACGACGAAAAAAGAGTTATAATATTATTCACATAGAAGCTATATTACAGTTACTTTATACACCCCAACCCCAATAGATATATGAAAAGAAACAGTACTATACAACAAAATTCAGTCCGATATGACTAGGTACACAGTATCACGTGCACTCAAGTATCCTTATCACGAACTTTTCACTAAAAAAGTTTCATATTCCCGTCCGTATATGAAAATTGTTCATATGACCGACTCACGCGCACACTGCACTCGGAACGAGTACACGCTGAGTAGCATCTCACTCGACTGAGTGAATTACTACTAATGTGTAATATGGAGCTCTACTTATTATTGGAAAGGAGGTTAGTGATAAGAGGAGCGATAAGATGTAGCGAGCGCGATCTTGTTTAAGCTTAATCTATTTAAATCAATTTTTCGTTTACTCTCACGGCATTTGTAAACATCTTCATTTTAAATGCAAAGAGAGTTACTGGTACTGTCCATGAAAAATATCTATGTTTGACGTCTCATAAAGAACTCATTCTGGTACCTACTTATAGATGTAAGATTTTTTAAAATTTTTACACGTAAATGTATTTCATACATTTCCTACGTAGAGTCTTCAGTTGGAAAACTTACATAAAATTCAACCATAGTGTAACATTTTTTTTCTTTTGTATCAGACATAAGCATCCTAGCATTCTCTATCTGTACCAACCAAATTATTATAATGTCGCTGGTCTAGGCCAAAAATTAGCCAGTTTATTATAACAGAGTTAATCATGATCTGTGGATTATCTTTTCCATTTTTGACTCGTTCGCTCCCCCGCTTATCACCATGCTCTCACCCTGATCAGTGCAATAGACCCACTTACTTATGGCTGCTTTCTTTGCAATCTACAATTATGTTTTTATTCGCGGACGAGTTTCCTTAAACAGTCCGTTATTTGCTATACAAGGGAGTACGTGGTTTAATTGTGATTACCGTAATTTTAATTACGACATACATACCGATTACAAAAAGTTAAATCATCGCGGTTTAATTTTCGCAGTGAGTCTAGAATATGACACTGGTCTTTTTCTCTTTATCTTGTGTCTTACTGTCATTGTATTTCCTACTACTTATGTATAAAAAATTAACGAGAGATTTAAAAAATTAATGTTCTGTTTTGCCAATTAAGTATGGGTTAGAACACCAAAACCAGAATTTTATATACATTCCGAATGACATCAAATTGTATATATAACTCTACTACTATAACTAAAGAATGTCCGGATCGAAAGACCAAAAATTTTTTCAATGTTACCTGGGTGATAATTACCACACAAAACGTTTAATAAGGCACATAAAATGTAATAAGGCCTTTCATAACCTAGGCTGCGCTCCGGAAATTTCGAGGCATTCGACTTACTCAATGGAACCGCGAATAGCCAAGTACAAATTGCTCGTAATTGTGATATGTTTTGCAACATTATCGCTTATGGTGGCGGATCAGTGTGACAGATTAACTTATATATTACAGTTTCTTAATGGTGAGCGGCCTTAATGTGTAGAGTATGCAATTTACCAGTAAATTACTTGTCTCGCCGCCGCCGTCGCAATATACAAGTGAACGTGTAATATCCTTAGGCATTAAAAATTGGTCCTTTCGTCCATGTATTGTTCAAATATGAATGAACTTTGGCATAGCGGCTGAGCGATAGGCTTCTGGGCATGTGCGTGTTGTGGGTTCGATCTCCACACGGAGCAAATATTTGTAGTTGTTCCGGATCTGGGCGTTAGTGTATGTGATAATTTATGTTTGTAAACGCACCCACGATATAGAGATCACCACGATGGAGATAAAATATAATCCAAGTGTGGGGCAACGTTATATTTAAAAAAAACAGAATAGACAATATCTAAAATATTCTTCTTTCGCACTATCCTTTTTTTAAGAATATTTCGATACATTGTGCACCGACACAATCCAGCCAGAAATTGTCTATTCTCAATAGATTTATAAATTTTAGATTGGTCCCACAACGTATAATCGAGTAAAACAGAGAACCATTCGCTAATATAGAACTCAAAACACTACTCATTTATCAAAATAAGACTAGTTAGCAAAATATTAGAATCCAGATGTATGTACATTCTAATTATTTATATCTGAACTAATAGAAATGGTCTTTTCGTCACCATTGTCATAAATTCAAGATTTTGAATTTCATTTCAAAACAAGCATTTCAAAAGTAGTCTTCACAATTATTAGCTTCCCTGTAAGCCTTATTTTTTTCGTGCGAGACATAAAACGACTTCAAGAAAGGTAGCTTTTATATCTTTATGGCTTTTACACGAAAAGGCGTAACGTACGTGATACCGGTGCTGTACAGTAGACAAGATTTGTTTGTATCTTGTTGTCTTCTCGAGCGTCGACAAAAAAATAATTATATACCATCATGTCTTTATACCCCGAAGGGTTAGGCAGAGGTATATGTTTAGGTCCCACGTTATAAGGAGGCAAGCCTATTGCCATTAACCGGGCACAAATCCCAAACTCCGTGCTGCTACGGAGAATTTCATAGAAAAACTCAATAACAATTTGCTCGACCTGATAATTGAACGCAGGACCTCTAGCATAGCAGTCGCGCTTAAGATTACTAGACAAATGAGACGGTAACATTTTTTTTTTCGTAAAATGATTTTGGCCACTAAAGAGAGATAAACCCCACGCCATTGTTATGATATACCTGTCGTATCAAGTATGTACATACTATGTAAATAATAAGTATCTACATAAAAAACCTAAAACACTGAATCACAGTAGAAAACGCATGTACACGTGAAAACCCGTGGTTTCCGTTAGCATAATTTCTACAATAACTCGCATAGGTGCAGTTCCAAGAAAAAGAAGTAATTGCCGATTGATTTCACTTATACAAAAACTTATATTTAATGGATAATAATTATGTTGTTGCGGCAGATCTGTGGCTAAGAAAAACGGTTTAAATAAATGGTTTTCATGTAAATTTTCTTATGAGACAAGAGAGAGATGTCAATGCATAAAATAATATTTTTTTGTTAATTACTTAGAAAGTGCATAAAAAAGAGAGGTTTAGGAAGGAGAAGGAGCAAGCCTTTGTATATTAAAAAAATAACTCAGTTCAACAATGAATACTGAGTACTATGATGGAGGCAACTTAGCGATTGGATCAGATAAATAATTTGCATTAATGTTTTATAATTTTCGTACTTAAACCCGAATATTTTAGTTTGTTATATAATTTTTTTTGGTAATATATCCAGTTAACCGCATTAGTACCCACATACTACAGTACCCAGTTATTTATATTACTAACATAAATGTGTCACAGGACGGCAGCGCGGGCGCAGGCGTGAAGATCTCAGATGCGCGCGCTAGATCGCGGATAACCGCAATTAATTCGGTAACGCTTTCTCTACCCGTCTCACTGGATATGCTTACACTTGGGATTTTCCTTCATTATTAGGTAAACGTTGAATTGGTATGGATTCAAATGGTCTAATTTCTTGCTATCAATAAAATGGTCTCATTGTCCATAAAATGGTCCTCAGATACACAATTCTATAATTATATTCATAATTCTATAATACATAATTCTTTATTGATGTATCTGAGAACCATTTTGTAAACTGGATAATTAAGCTATCCTAATTAGATATTTATAGAAGAGGTTCAAAGTAAGCCTAAAACTCATCAGTATGATTTGATATAATTATGACAGTTATAAGAGTTCAATGTTGGCTTTATGATTAGTAGATAGTTCGGCATCATAATCTACAGGTGAGTTTTAATTCATTTGTAGTACTTCGCTGCCTCTCTAGTCTAGCAGCCGCAAGCGTCACTAGAGGCTACAGATCCTGGGTAGACATGGAACATTTCACAAATAGCATGTGAAAAATCACATAAAATAATTTTTCATACGTCACACCTGCGACTTTATCATACAGGCTGCTCAAAATCACATTTAAATGAAATCGCATTTTAATGAAATAGCACTTTGCAAAATATGTGTGGCAAAAAATGATTTTGAAAGAAAATTCATTGCGAACGAAAAGTAACAGGCTGCGAAATTTCGCATGTGAAATCGACGCGAAAAATAATCATATCTTCATCAAATGAAAATGAATGAAAATTAGCAATCATTTCCATTGCTAGTCCTAGGTTTTATTTTTTATTTCGAGTAGTGTTATTACATTTGTTCAATCATCATCATTAGTAGAACTACAAAAGAACCTATGACATAATTTGTTACACTGTTTACAAGTTGACATAATATTTTGTAAACTAGCTCTCAATTTTTATATTTGTATGCCAACGAGGCGCGTCACAGAAAGAACTGTAGGTATTTATAAATTTATTTTAAGACCTATTTTACCAGTTAATCACAAATAAATAATTTCATTTGATCATTAACCTGTTTTAGCGTGATGATTGTAATGACAATATCCAATCATAACATAAGTAGATATTAAGAGTACCAATGAATAAATTAATTGCGAACATCAAATCTATAGTTGGGTCCGAAAAACATTCGTTCGTGCCTTTTTGAAACTTCTTACTTCGATTTTCGTAATAGACCAGCAAGCCTTCTCCATGCCTAAAATTTTCACTAGCATTGAATAGAAAAGAATAGACTAAGTTTATTGCCACAAACAACATGATAAGTAGTACATAATTGCTTTGTTACAATGTTGTATACTTATATTTATTAATTTTATATGAGGTTACCAATTATGTAGTGCTATGATGTGACAAAAAGAACGGTCTCAACAAATGTTGATAATGTGAAGCACAGCAGCACGCTGATTTTCAGACCGCCCTTTCTACAGACATTATTATACAATCCTATATTTATTATCTTTTTGTGATTTTTTGGCATTTTCCATGCTAAGATTATTAAGTTATTTTTTAGTAAAGGAAAAAATTCAATCGCGGGCTGGATTCGAACCTGCGTCTTCTGGTTTGATATACCAGACGCTCTGACCTCTAAGCCACCGCGAACCCTACCCGCATGATTGAAATTTTGCCTTCACATTCTGAATTTACGTCATAAGGTGACGTTGGGGACATCTATGAGAGGCAAGGTACCTTACTTCTCAACCGAAAAGAAAATCCTATATTTATGTTCTATTTACGGCTATATAGCTATTTAAATACATAGCAATGTACAATATTATTTAACAATATTGTACGCATTGTGCCAAGCCGAAACATTCCAACATTGGAACTACATATTCCCAAATAATATTATATGTTTAGTACTTCGTTGTTTGTAGTACGCTGACAATATACTTATAGTTTTTACGTCTCCATCTAAAGGTTTTACTTCGGTTTTTGTAGTTACGTCTAAGAAAGTTCGAAAAAATGCGTGACATTCGTCTGTGCACGCGCTGACATTCCTGAGACTGCATAGGTGTTTAAACCGGCATGCTTTGCTGAACGCCTGATATAAACGTGTGCAATTGTTTAATTATAGTAATTGTGCCATTTATTATGCCATTAATTACTGTATGTCGTGAGCATTGTCCTCACTATACCTACAAAAATTGTATAGGATTTCAGATATACGCGATATTCGCTACCGCCATATGCGGTATTAATGTTGTTCAAAACGGTGATCTCTCTAACCGCGTAATTTCATACAAATACCTAACTAGCGAAATACCGCTCGGTATTTTTCGCTACCTATAACGCGAGCAGTAGAGACTAATATTCGCTATAGTCTATTCAGAAAGAGAACCGTCGTGGCCAAAACGTGAACTAATATTGATTTCCACTAAATTAAATCCTACCCATTTAATTTAGTGGAAATCAATATTAGTTCACGTTTTGGCCACGACGGTAATTTTTTGTATAATAACTTTCGTGAGGCGTATTCATAATTATTTAAAGACTACACGGTTTACTCACGCGCATTCTCGGGATCGCCCGACTAGTTTCAGACTCAATAGGAGTCCTTAATCATGAGCTGACGCGGCGGCGGTGGTGGTGTGGCACACCACCGCCGCCGCGGTTAAATTAATAAATGGTCAAAAGTATCAACATAATTCAATCACGCTATAGTGTTGCATGGTAAACAAAAAAAGATAAGATAATTAAGATAATTAAGCACAGTTGCGTCCTCAAGTCCCACGAACGGTTCTCTTTCTGAACAGACTCTACCTCTATTCATTCGTTTGTTCAATCAAAAATAAGTAAAAGAACGACTATATCACCGTTTAGGAACGATTTCAAATATTATAGAACCACCTACACTTTTGCTACCTATAAAAATACATAAGTAAATAATGGTCTGCCAACTTATTTAATTGTTATACGTATAGGATATCCTTTCCCTATTATAAATAAAAATTACAAAAAAAAACCAATGAAACTAGCCAAGTTGTTTAATTATTATTACACATACTTACGTAAAGGATAAAGGATACGTAAAATATGTAAGTACCTATCATAAAAAAATTGCAACCAAGTGTGAAAATAAATAAAATTATTAATAGAAAAAAGCGCCTTAAAGTAGGTCAAAAAACAAGGTTTTGTAGAGGTGCAGACTGATACAATTTTCTTATGTTTACGCAAAACTCGGTAACAATTATGTAAAAATAGTATACCTAGATACATAAATTAATTGTAACAACGCGAAACTTACTAAAAGTAATATTTTTAACACATATTAACTAATTAAAGCATGAAATTGCTATCAGATAATGTTTCATTTCATGCGATTGCACGTTAATTTTAAATATTAGTTAATTATTTTTTATAAAAAAAATATGTACAACAGGTCAAGCAAGCTAGTTTTGATTTTTTTAACAAAAATATATTTGTGTTATTACTACTTGCGTAAGAGTTTACATTAAGACAGCATTTTGAACGAAATCATAACAACGTATGGCCTTGAAATTTATTTAGACATTCTGTATTACATTTAAACTAAACTAAATGAAAGCACTTGAATAAATTAAAACGACCTACCCAACATAAAATAGATTGTATCTCCTACAAACAAAGTGCGCTGCGCGTACGCACGGAGCAACCACTAACAGTAGTTCGCTCCGTTAGCTCCCGTGACTGGACAGTTACGGACAGAAGCTGATCGGCAAATAAAAACTCCTTACATGAACTGATTAGCTGCATGAAGTTGTTCCGTATAGAAAAAAGTTTAAAGGAAAAACGACTACAATGAGACACATAGGCCTTAACAAAATAAAGATTAAAAAAAGAGACATATGACAATACGACAGATGAAACCATGGCCTAAAAGATAAATCAGTTTGTCAGCTCACCAATTTAATTTTTATATCGAATTACTTTTTCTATGCCACTTTTCACAGTCCAGAAAAAATATTTTCCTAAATATTCCCAGTATCAAAGATTTATTGATTTAATCCCTTTTTAAAATTGAGAGAAAGAAGAAGCTTCTAGAAATTTAAAAATATATGAAATAAAACATTCTGCAAAGTAGTCTTAATGCAAAAATAACACCATTTCTTCAAATTGAATCCTAACATGTTGAGTGCCGATAAGTCTCGCTACGTTGCACCCTGATCTCGCAGATCTGCGCGTGCAATGACGTGTGACTGGCTAATGAGTCGCGCGCGCATAGTTTATCGGTTTACGTCTTACATCAATCTTCACTGCTATAAATCTTACGCAGGTTGGACGGTGGAATCGTTTTCACCATTACAAATTGGTAGCTGTCTAGATAATGGGATGAACTTAGAAATACTTCAACATTTCTTCTTTCTCAAAAATTTCTTCTGCCTATTTCTCTAAAAAGAGAAGTAACAAAATTTCAAATACCATAGAAAATCCTTTGTTCTTGACAGCGATATTGTAAAATATCTCTGATTGCATGAGAGGATGAGTGAAGTCAATGCCCTCGTAGAAGCAGACTCCTCGTAGCTTGTATGAATTATATCAGGCGTCCACTTATCACTAACAAAGGCATATTCAGCATAAGAAAACCTAGGGCCAAGGAATTATTGTTAAAGAATACTTAGTCGTATATACTACAATAACACGTATACTAACGATACGTCCGACGTGGTGTTGGTGAGTAGCCGCACGCAGTCGAGGCATCCGCGTATAACCGCGTAGTGGACGTAGCTGTACATACTACGAATACTACAACACGTATACTCAGGGCAAATCCGGCGTAGTGTTGGTGAGTAGCCGTACGCAATCAAGGCACCCTAGTATAACTATATTAGTAATACGTAAGTACCTAGTAATACGTAATGCGAGTAGCTGTATATACTCGTACTACAAGTACTACATCACGTATACTCACGACAAGACCGGCGTAGTATTGGTGAGTAGCCGCACGTAGTCGAAGCGTCCTCGTACGACCGTGTAGTGGATGTAGCTGTAAATACTACGAATACTACATCACGTATACTCACGACTAAACTGACGTAGTATTGGTGAGTAGCCGCACGTACTTGAAGCATCCTCGTACGACCGTGTAGTGGATGTAGCTTTATATACTACGAATACTACAACACGTATACTCACGATACGTCTGGCGTAGTGTTGGTGAGTAAGCGCACGCAGTCTAGGCAACCTCGTGCGGCTGCGTAGTGCAGCGCCAAGGCGCCATTGTTGGCGCGCCCGCCAGCTCCCGGCATAGCGCGCCCACACCACCAACCCTCGACAGCTAAACGACCGCTCCTGAACAAAAGAAAATTACACTTAGGCACCTACCGACATTTACATATCAATCAATTAATGAATAATGAAAATTATGAGAAAACCTCGCGAAAAATGATATTCATAAGATCAACTTGGGCAAGCATAATAATTCTTATCCTTACTAATATTATAAACGCTAAAGTCTCTATGATTTTTTTTTTATTCGTGACAGGCTTACGCTTTACCGCCAGTTACAATGTATGGATGTTTATTAATTACTCTTTCACGCCAAAACGGCTGAACGGATCTGGATAAAATTTGGCACGCATAGATTATAGCCTGGAATAACACATAGGCTACTTTTTATCCAGGTTGGACCCAATCCTGAAGTCCACGAGACAAAGTCGCGGGCAGATGCTAGTTATATGTATGTATTATGTAATGCTAAGGTTCATTTTAACATTAGTAAAAAAATACTGTAGACACAATAAGATCCTACATAATTATGACCGGGAAATCCGCAAGATTTTTACAACGACATGAATACTTTTATTATGTGTAGCTTCGGCTAACACGTAACGAATATAGGTACAATAAACAACTTTCTAACATATAAATTAAAAAAACTTCCATGATTGAACAAAAGACTTCAACGCGCACGCGCACCGTAATTACGCCATCTAGTAAGCGATAGTTGAACTTTTCAACCGTCACGCTAGAGCGCAGGCCTGCCATCACGGAGGAAAGTTTGTGTGGCATCGCCTTGATAAAAAGTACGAGACGATGCACACCGACTTTCCTCTACTTCACAACAGATGGCGCTGCAAAATTTCAGCCTTAATCAACAATAATAGATACTGAATATATTTTTGATATAAGTAACGAAATAAAGTTTTCCGAAAATTTCCATAACATGCTTAGATATTAATTAATTTCAACTTTAAATATTATTTATTCCTAATAAATTAAAGCGTGCAGGGATTAACATTGACATTTACGAAACTAATTAATTTTGAATACATATCCAACAACCTACTCGTGAGATGTTTTTCTACATTGTAAACCTGCACTATATCTATTTTCAACCCAATAGGTTCGTTATACATTATGATTTTTTTTATTTATTTCTCATAAATCGGCCGGAAAGATACTTAAAAAATAAATGAGTTACAGTATATATATATTGACTGCCTCATTAGTCTAGTGGTCCCAAGCGCGACTGCTACGCTAGAGGTCCTGGGTTCGATCCCCAGGTCGAGCAAAGTGTTATTGGGTTTTTCTATGAAATTCTCAGCTCGGAGTCTGGATTTGTGCCCGATTATTGGCAATAGGCTCGCCCCCTATTACATGGGACCTAAACATCGCGGCGAACTGTGGGTGTACACTAGTACGCCTCTGCCTACGCCTTCGGGGAATACAGGCGTGATGGTATGAATGAATGAGTTACAGTATACCTAATAACAAAATGCCAAACGAATTGGGTCCAACCTTGTTCATATCTCCTATGGATAATTTTCCCTACAAATACTTAAATACCTAAATAACATATTCCCCAGTTGTAAATTATCTGTGTGCCATAGATCATCCAAATCCGTTCAGCGATTTTTGCGTGATTGGGTAACAAACATCCAATGAAACAGAAGCGGCGGTAGCCTAATGGCTAGGGCGTCGGACTTGTGATCATGTGGTTGCTGGTTCGAAACCCACCCATTGCACTACCGACGTGAGCCCACTCGTAACACAAGCATTTAGCTTAGCACGAGGGGTTAACAAGCATACTAGTAATGTGTGACCCACATTGCTAGTAAGCTTTTTTTAAAAAAAACCTACAAATTTTCACATTTAATTAATATTAGGAGGAAACAGGTCTATCATCCGTGGAAGCTAACTTTTAAGCACCGATGACGCTAACCTCTGTTAGCGTCGTCGGTGCTAAAATTCGGTAAAAGTCGGTATTATTCTAAAAGTTATTTTTTAACACTCCTTTTTTATGATGTATGTTGGCATACGAGCTTACGAATAGTAAGTAGTCATCGTCGCCCATGGACACCTGCAACACCGGAGGAGTTGCTGATCTTTAAAAGCCCCTACGGACGCTTGCTCTTACGTGCAAAAGTCGAAATACACACCAAGGTGCACCAGAAAGTCCCAAAAGGTCTTACCACGAGCAAGTCAGATATTTTCACGCCTTTTACGGGATGAAAGGCAGTGAGGAACAGTATTCGCACACGGGGAGAAATCCACCCCACTTAACTTCTTAAAAGTTAAAGTACACAAAATAGTATGTGGAAGCCTACTGTAACATTTTACTTAGGTACCTAAGTAACCATTTATTTTCAAAGGTTATTCAATACTAGCTGTTACATTCCCAAAGGACTTGTTGAGACAAAAGGTAACCTATGTTCTTCTACAAAGCTCAGTCTAATCTACTTAGTCTCTTATCCCTTCACCAAAATTTATCAAAATTGGTTCAGTGGTTTAGACGTCAAAACATAAGAAACAGACAGAGAGCGTCACTCGCATTTATAATATCCAATAAACATCAATCATTCAATATTGTGTTTATGAATTACAAGGTCACAGGCCCTACAATATATAAAAAAAAAACATAAACATATTCAGTAAAAGGTAATTTAAAATACCAATATTGACTAATTACGTCAAACTTATGAAGAATCAATGACAGAACATATATTTAGAGACGGATTACGATTATACTGCCATGCAATGATGGCAATAATCCCATTGAACATTCAATATATCAACTAAGTATTACAATGTATCAATTCAATATTATCTTGTTTTCATTCACATAATGGCTGTTCTGTTGCTTAATAATCTTCGAAGGTTTAATCCATGAAAAAATACATTAAATTATGGTTGATTTCAAGGACAAAGGCAAAATGTTTAACCTTTTTAAAGTTGACTTTCGCATGTACACAAAAGGTTGAACTCAGCTTCATAAAAAAAAATATTAACCAACCTTGCAAATGCATAATTAAATATTTTGAAACGAGGAATTGCATTATTTGAATCATCAAACTATTTGTAGTCCACTTCTGGTCTCGGGGCACGACTAGGTATAGAGACTCTGAGAAGAGTCTCAGAATGAGAAGGGTTAAGTTTGTCTTAGGTTAGGAACTATTCCCAACGCTAGCCTTGTTGGCAGACTTCCCACGCTGTCGAAAAATTTTCTCAAGCATGCAGCGTTCCTCACAATCCTGTTAGAGCGAATGGAAATTAGTCATGAATATGCACAAGATTACCCAGAGTCAGAGATGCAAGCCTTGGATTCAGGGATTACAAACTGGTATCAATTTCAATCCGGTCGGATCATACCGAATTCCTATCGATCCCATCAGATCCGGAGGGATCCGGCCTATTTTTTTAGTTTCTAAAGTGATTCTTTAGGCTAGTATAGGTTGTGGTTTCGTAGTTGTATTATCACCGTCTGTATAAGCTATAACTTTTAGTATACCAACCGAAATAACTAAACCCAAGACGAGACGATACCCAAATATCTGACTGATGAATCCCAAAAACACTAAAGTATTACTAACAAATATTATGGAAAGTTACAAAATGATTTCAGCATTTCGCCTTAGGCAAATTTCTGCATAATACGCATTTATTTAACAACTCTTACATTACGCAAAGTTCAACATAATTTATTTCAAATAAGCTTTTACATGCACTTATGAAAGGTCAGACGATTAGATGGACGATTGCAAATATGTACCTAACGGTAACGAGTATCCTAGATTCGATTCCTACCCGAGACAATTTATTAAGTCCAATTTATTTAATTTCGAGTCTATTTGAATTTTTATATACCCATTGTACGTTTTGGGAAGTCGCGCACATGTACTCAAGTGCGAGTAGTCTTTAAAAAAGTAGGACCAATTAGGTATGTAGTTTCGCAATACAAGGCGAATCTATTTTCTTTAACCAGATATCAATCCAAAATACAAACTTCATAAAGATAATTGAAATAAAACACTTTTTGTCGCGTTTTATTAATATTATTTAATTCCCCACGTCGTCGTCGTCGTCGTTCCCCGTCTCGGATCCACTACAGCATCCATGGTCACGGGTAGACTGAGGTGTTGGACGTCACTAACAGCTACCTTACGTCAGAAACTAGTATTTGCTAAAGATATTCTTTTTAACAAAAACTAGGATACTACGCACGTCAGCCTTGCCAACGCTAGAACGAAAACTACAAAAAGGAGCATCAAATTTTAGAGAAATAGAAATTAAAATATTTTTTGCATAATCATTGCGTAAAATGATCTGATAATTAAGCTAAGCTAAGTTAATTATAGTGGTTTCTGAATGTGTATTGTTAGTTTTTTATTTAAAAAAAAACACTATAATCGTAAATTGTTACTTTTTGCAACGGCATACATAAAAAATTTTATTAGATTCCGCACATAATAGGTTTTCGGCTAGTGGTGTGGCTCGCCCCCTATTACATGGGACCTAAGACGTACTAGCAACTACCCCCCCCCCCCCCGCCCCGACCTTTACACAAGCCGACAATTTCGCACCTAAATAATCTAACCCAGATCCAGCCGTCCCTAGCTGCCCCCCTGCAAAGACTTATGCTGAGGTCCGGGTCCCGCTAGGGGACACTCTTGGCTGCTGTTGCTTAGTTTATAAGTAGCTTCTGGCTGGAGGCATTCGGTGCTTCGCCACCAAGTCCGGTTACACTGTGAAGATTCCCTGAATCAACAGCCTACGTCAAAACAGCTAAATATGGATGTGTTATAAGTGCGGCTCTACCTTACCCTGTGCGAATACAGTGGTGATGGTATGTTACTTATATAGTTCACACGTATGTACTGCCTTATAATAAGAGAAACAATCATACGGGTCGCCTGACGGTAAGAAGCCACCGCGGCCTATAAACGCCAGCAACACCAGTAGTATCACTAGCGCGTCATTTAAACTAATCTTGAGACCCCAGAATGTTAAGCATCATTTACCCACTAATTTCACCACATTACCCTCCATTAATAGCAATAATTAATACACTAGTACCCAAACAGTAGCAGAGTTCTACTAAGTATCTCAAAATAGTTTAAACAGTCGCAAAATAAAATACACCACTTACTGCCACTAGAACATTCGCCATTCGCTTGATGTTATCAACAATAACATTTCTTATTCATTACAATGTATTCAGTTCTACATACTTATATTGTGTTTTTATTGTGAAAAGACAGGTTTCATGAAAAGAAACGAAGTTTTTAGCGATTTCTTATAACTGTAAAAAATGTACTAGAAATATATTATCATCGGATTTTCGTGCTTAGTCCATATACGTTGATAAATTCATGAGCCTGCCATAGTCTAGTGGTTACAAGCACGACAGCTGAACCTGATGTCTAGCAAAGTGGTAGGTATTGGATTTTCCTTTGACATTCTTAGTATCAGGGGCAATGAGCTCGCCCTCCATTACATGGCACCCAAAAACATACCGACGAACTGTGGGTGTATTTAATTAATAATCTCATTAAATTTAGAGCAGGGTCGTGTCAGTGAAGCAATTACTACTGCTGTCAATCCTCTTTTTTTATTGTAATAACTATCCGGGCTGCTTGATGGTAAGTTACATAGCTGCCAGCCGCTTGTTGGTATACTGGATGGGACCTAAGGATCCTCTAGCTAGCTAACAATGTAAGCAAACACATTTCCATCTTGTATATATATAGAGCCAAAATAGAGGGGTTGTATTGACGCTGACGTTGTAATTCAGATATCAAGGAGGCGCGTCCCACACGACAGGGTGACGGTATCCTATGTTTATTATTAGGAGGCCGGCGGACCGAATTTCTCTTACAAACGTAATACCGAAATAAATCGTAATTCAAACACAATTTAATCAAATTCTGGTCTTATTCAGATTCCGATACCGGTAATCTAGGTTCCTGATCTTCCATTTCGTCAAAAATATTACACTGGAAATAAATGTAAGCGAATGCAATTTTTGACAACTTTACCCAGTTTGGAACCGTTTGGAAGTTGTAGACGAAATAGTGCCGTAGAAACCTAGATTAATGGTATCCAAATCCGAATAATGACAGAATTTGTTAGAATATTGTCTAGATTACAATTTATTTCGGTATTACGTTTGTATAGGTAATTTAGCGTCCGCCGGACCTTAACAGACACTTAAATTTCACAACATGCACATAACTGTGAACTTCCACCAAAATATCAAACCCTTTGGTTCAACAATTCGCATGACCGCTTCATATTTAGCCACAATAGTAGCTGTCAATATCACAGTAGGTACATGACATTAGTCACCCAGTAATACGGGCCATGGGGGACATTCGACAATAGCGTAACGGTAGGCTAGACACGCATCCGGAGTTTGTGCACAATTTCTAAATTGTGACCTTTGACTGATGACCTTTAATGTAAAACTTAATTCAATATTTTCGTTGATATATTGAGAGGTGATACATCATTTTTGACAAATTACTGTGAGCAAGATCAAGATATGATTCTTTCTTTCTTTCATATGTATAAATTTACTAAATAACTAGTAGTTTATTATCATTATGAGCCTTTTCCTGACCAGGACTAGATGTGGTTGAAATGAACCGCCATGCAGACCTCTGCAAACCAATTTCTGGGCAATCCCGATATTCTAAAAATGAACTGGTTGCCAGGCTTTGATTAAGGTACCTAAATATAACTAGTTATGCCCAATACATAGTCATTCTTACTGCCTAACTCAACTTTCACTCTTAAAAACATCAAAATAGTGTATTTACCTAAAATTGCCGGCGCGTAACGCAATCTGTAGCGTATCGAGGTCTTCCTCATAGTCGTGGCACAGTTCCATGGTGGAATTTCTCGCCTCGTGGATGTCAAACAACACAGCACCATCCCCTTGCTTGTCCGTCATTACACTTCTATAAGATCTGGTTCCGAAGCTAGACGTCACTGAGGCTCCTCTCGGAAACTTCCGAGGAGGAATATTCACATTCTGCGACGCCTGAAGACCAGGTTTTTTCATTCTCCTCTTCATATATCTCCTCATCCTCAAGGACAACATCACACGAATCCGTATATGCCTCTTAATATTCCGGTCGTATCGTAATTGTTCTTTCATTTTCTTATTACGTTTTTTCCTATGGGGAATCTCTTCGATTGGTTCAAGTGAGGTGTGGTTCCGCTCAATTTGCCCGTGAGAATCGAGGGTAGGGGAGCGGTTGAAGAAATCTGAATTGTTGTTCCGCCACGCTTTGCTTAAAGACCAGTTCTCGCCGCAAGTTGGTATCTTCACCTGTATGGGTTTCTCGTAAATGTCCTCCTCAAGGGCAAACATCCTTCGGGAGAGGAGGAAGTTGTCGATGTTTCTTCTGAGGGTACTGCTTTGAGAGCTGATCGTTGTGTTGACTAAATTAGAGGTGAGGGTTTCAGAACTTTTTTGTAACGTATTGCCGCAGGTCAGTTTCGGTGGCTCGGGGACTTCTCGGTTTTTTCTTTTGGCGATGGAGATTATTCTGCGGCGCATCGCGGACATGTTTGTCAGCTCGCTCTTGAGTAGCGGGCCTTTCCGCTTGTCTGACGTCATCTCCGGTGACCACGTGCCGTTCTCGGAGCAGCTGCAGAAGTCCTTAATGAGCCTCGCTATAGCATTACAGTCGCCATCGTCAGAACGTTCCCTAGGCATTGTTCATCGCCCACAATCGGTCTCTTTCGTTATTTTACTGTCACTGCTAAGCCAAGAGCACAGGAAATATTTACCTGCGATGCAAGGGTTAATTTGTTTACGCGACCGTATTCTGTAACACTTCCGTATTCTCACTTCATTGTTATGATTACATTACGTAATTCGTAAACGCGACCGTGTCAAAGGAGGTCGCATTTGAAGTAGGTACGTGCGTAAGTCTGAGTAATGGCCCGAAGATTCACGGTGAATCTGTGTTTATATTTTGATCGATTACTTAATCGATTGATGTGAACGCACCTTGGTACTCGTTAACTTAACTATGTAGGTTAAACGGTAGAAACTTGTAAACGAAAGCTATATTTAAATTAGTAATTTCACTAAATAGGTATTACTTAACTTGATGGGACTTTACATAAGATAAGATAAAATTTAAATAATTTATTTACGCGTTTTATTATTACATTCGTTTCAAAACATTCGCATATTGATTTTGAGCATAGAAACATATAATGTAAGTATTTCTTTCCAAAGTTATAGATAAATGTATATCTATAACGTATTATCTAAATGTTGTTTAGACTAAAGTTACAAAAAACGTCCCCTTATAGGTACACAGCTTTCAACATGGCGGGCGTCGTGGCGTGAATTTTCGAAAAAGATCATCCATTTTAGCCAAATACAGGCAAATAGTTATAGTGCATCTGATCGAGATCTCGCCAGTTTTCCTTACCAAATCGGGAGTTAGGTTTTATTAACCGATTTCCGGCTGTATAAATGTAACTAATTTAAATTGACAGATTCAATAAAAAGTTGCCAATTAATGTCACTAGATACTAATTCAATATAGTCATTCGGTAATTTAAAGTGTTTATAAGTAACAAATTACTCTTTATAACCCATCCAGTAACTGTCACCAATATTTAACACGGCAGCACGAATGCAGTTTAATTTAACTTCCTACATGATTTACCGATTAAAGCGATAACTCTATCGATTAATAACTAGGAACTTTACTATTATGTTTGTGTTATCTGGTTTAATTCCCCTATGAAATGGTTGCTTTCTTTGTTGTTTAGATTGTTGGTTGTTATATGCGCTTTTTTTTAATTACCATTTGGTTACATCATTACTATTATAATTTAATTCATTACTTAAAGAATCTTTTGAAAACCGCTCAAAATATCCCAGTGTTTGTCAAACTGTTTTTCCGCACTTGCGGGCTGCTTTTCTATCTTGGATGTTTTACGGACCACACGATACAGCCAAATAATTGTTCATCTAACCGGCTAAACAGAATTTAAATTAAAACATTCGGCCAATTAAATTAATCTATTCTTCTCTTATGACTGTCTTTACTTATTCTTCAGTTATAATAACGTATAACGAAGAAGTTTACTGAAGATATGCCATGAAGAAAGTTTTAATATTTTTCCTTTACTACTTAATTAAATATGATATAAAACGATATAATATGACGTATCTTTATAAAACACATTGATACAATGCCTACAATTTAGTATGTATCAAGCGCTCATTGCGTTTCGGTCTACAGCGCAAAGCGCTTTCTTTGTCATGTTGCATGCAAATGTAGTAATATACTGATTATGAGTTATTTTACAATATGGCGCGGAAAACAGTACATAATTATTATACATAATAATGTGTATATTATTCAAGGCTTCTTGATCAAGACAGATTAGGATAGGATTGGATAATATTCGATATACTGCGATAAAATCCGTAAAAAAGTACCTACCCGGGGATTTTCAAAATGTTCAATATTTTACTTTACTTTATTTAGATTACAACTATTGATTATTATCTTTTCTCAGTTTACAAAAACTGTGAGGAAGACCTTTATGGCTGAATCTATTTTTTGTCTGGAAGTGGCCAAATGACCTCTTTTAAATCCTGTTTATCCAGTTGGAAAGAATTAAGTATGGCAATATTATGTATCAACTTTTTAATCGTACGAATTTTATTGAAAACATAATCTTATTACATAATTAAATTGATGAATGTTAATCAAAATTATGAGTTTTAAGGTTATAAATATTCATAAGCAACTTAAATTAATTCAGTGCGTTTTTTTACGAAAATATATAGACTAAAACGTAGATTTTTTAAGTGTTCCGAATTAAAAGATTTTAACTGTAGAAAAATACAGTTAAAATTTCGAATTTCTCCTCAATGATGCTTTATTGTTTGCAGAATATCACTGTACCCACTCATTATGCAAACCACGGCCAACAAATTAAGTAATTATCGAAGAAACGAAAGGTAACAATTACTATGCGCATACGCTCATGACTTTACATCAGATTGGGTTCCCAACTTTTTCTATGAATTTTCTGTGCATTTACACGTTTTCTCAACAATTAAACTAATAGCGGAGGTATTTCCTGAAAAAAAAAGTAATCAAAAGCCAAACTTGACAATAGAAAAAGTTTGGGAAAGAGGCCACAACTCAGTTACGATTATGTACCTATATCGACTAACGTAAACAATTTCACAGCTTAATGTTACAGAATACGCCCTTATAAACATCGAAAAAACAAGTAAAGAATTACGTGTGAGCACCCGCGAATCAATGAAAACACTCAATCGTTATGAATGAATTTAAAAATAAATAAAGTTATAACAAACACTAAAAATTCATCTCGACAGCGACGAAGAATTTTACGCTTACGTAATTAATAGTTTCACATTCACTCAACACGATGCGTTTAATAAAATTTTTATTCACTTTCATACACGAAACACGTTTTATTAAATCATGATGTGTATTTTATCTATGGTGTCAAAAAGCGCGCGAAATTTGACGTTTATATTTTTTCTCGAGTGACGCGCCGCGTTCAGATACGCGCAATTGTGTTTTGATCATAAACACTCGGTGCTCGTAATTATGTACAGTTGACCATGTCGAATTGCGCGTGTGGAGCGACTGCCGCTGCGGGCACCGGCCTCGCTCTTTCTCCCATTCCTACATAAGTGATATGATGATCCACTATGTTGATGAAAATTAGTGTACACCGTACTATGCTTATTGTCGCCGATTTGACAGCTGTTCGTGTGTCGCACTATGACACGTTTCCAAACCGGTTTCCCGTTTAAACAAAGAAGTTTTACCCGCGAAAATAAGTGAAAATTACGAGAAACTTATAACGTTGCGTAATTATGGTAATATCTCAGCTTTACACGCTACATTAGCGTTGAACTTGTAAGTTGTGGGGGTATAATGTGAGCTGATCTTAATAGGAGCTGAAATCTTCATGCATACCGATATTTAATTGGAAATAATCGGTGTATTCTAAACTTATAAAAATATATTTATAATTTTATAACGAACTGAGTTACAAATCGTAACTACAGATAAAGGTTGAGAAACGATGGCCTAAGACCTAAGACAATCCCATCTTATTTATTTACAAATAAATAGATTATATTAATAGAATATTTTTGAATATATAAATAGAATATAAGGAAGGCAGCTGGCAGTTACTGTATGAGGAAAGCCGAAGATCGGGCTCTGTGGCGTTGACTAGGAGAGGCCTACGTCCAGCAGTGGACGAATATAGGCTGATGATGATGATGAATATAGAATATAATTTAACAAATAAATAAGTAATAGAACTGTCTCATTAGTGTAGTGTAAACTAATGAGGCTAGATCTAGCTAAACGAATTAATTATTGCTAGGCTAATGAACTAGACCACTGTGATAACAACACTTTGGTGTAAACTCAACCTGGGAATCGAAACCTCCTGGCTAAGTTTTTTAAGTTAAGAGTTAATCACTTTTGACTCAGCCTGTCTAATTAGTCTAGTGTTCGGAAGCGTGGGTTTACCATGGCTCGAGTTCCAGGGTTCGATTTCCAGGCCGAACAAAGTGTTGGGATTTTTTTTATGGGATAGGAGGGCAAACGAGCACATGGATCACCGTAACACTAGAGGAGTCACGAGTGCGTTGCCGACCTTTTAAAAGGGGTTGGGCCTCCGGTAACTTCACTCGGCGAAACACAACGTAAGCGTTGTTTAACGCCGGTTTTCTGTGAGTCCGTGGATTCGTGCCGAAGTATGGCTCTCCCACGTAAATTGATTGAGATTGGGATTTTCTATGGAATCCTCAATATTTATAAATATTTATTATAACTTATGGACCTCTGCCTACCTCATCGGCAAATACAAGCGTGGTGGTATGTGAACGTTATTTTTATAATCAAAGCAGTAGTTAAAGCCATTTAAAGTACAATCACAATCCATCATTTAACACAACACGGAAGCCGTTCACTGTTGTTTACATTATTTGTAATTATTTTACACATAACACCAACGCACCTACACAATGGCAATTTAAATCATACTAGACTTAACTGCGGCGCTAGTGTCGCAACGATGTCGTAATATTTAAAGCGCGTAATCATTATGGGATTACCATGTTATGCAAAAATGCGTTTTAGAGCGGAAAAGGTGCCAAGAAATTTCCAAAAACGTGTTCCGAAATACGATATAGTAGAACCGTCACGGTCATGTGTTGCAAAGTGTAAGCAGACATGTATCACACGACCATGACTCGTAATTTAACACCAATTATTGACTTTCTTTACAGTAGTGACAGGTTTTTTAGCACGAAAAATCCTCATGGATCGTCTGCCACCTGGAGAGGCAACAGGGTATGTCAGACTCCTACAGACTAAAAAACCGTACTTGGCTTTGTCGTGCTAACTTGGTCGTCGTTTTTAGACTAAGAACCAGATGCCGGAATAAATTTTCGAAAGCTCAAAAAGCCGTAGTTTTCTGTTTCAGGTTTTTCACTGTATACCAAATTTAAAAGGATAAAAAAATGTACAATGAACAATATCAAGAGCAAAGCTGCATAGTGGATATGCTGTGTTTGGGTTCGAAATAACAACAATTATTTGGCTCGCACAAGCAATGCCGGCAAGATGGAGTGATGATTTGTGAAAGGTTACGGGCGGAAGCTGGATGCGACAAGCCGAGGACAGGGTGAAATGGCGCATATTGGGGGAGGCCTATGTCCAGCAGTGGACTATTATAAGCTGATGATGATGATTTGGCTCGCGCTATTTAGAAAACAATTTTTAAGGGGATCTTGAAGAGCTGCAACTGACCCTTCAAAGAGCCTCATGCGGCTCGCGAACCGCATTTGGCCGACCCCTGCCCTATACCTACCATTCGTGATTCGTGACATTCACTACGACCATGACAGGCTATCCCTTTAACCTTTTGAGAGCAACAGTCATGTAATAGGTAGATGAAACAAACCAAAATGTGCTCAACACACCTATAGGACATTCGGAAGCTTGGTGCTGTGGGCATACTTTTTCTGTTATGACTAGAGATGGGTTTATGCCAGGTCATTTATTTTTTTCGCCCAAAATGCCTGGGCATAAACCCATCTATATAGATGGATTTTTGCCAGAGCATTTATTTTTTTTTTGCCCAAAATGCCTGGGCGGAAACCCATCTATAGTTATGACTTGGCGGTCAAAGAGAAAAAGTTATGTAGTGATAACCTAGTGATGTGGCCATTGGACTTCCAAGGCAAAGGTCTGACTGTAATCCAAGGCACACACCGGAAAAAAAGAAAAACGATTTATTCCTGCGAAGAATAAGATAAGAGTTAAAAAATAAATAGATGAAGATTAAAAAACAAACATTAAATTAATAATAAGAGAAAAAAAACAAATTACATAATACAAATAGTGCGTCTGATCTCCGCAAGGAAAAGGGGTGGCACTCAGCTTTACGCTGCACTGCGTTACAACGTCCTCTGACTTTTCTAAGTCATTGCTAATTATCACACGTTTAAAAGATGAAGGAAAAGCATTGTGAGGAGACTTCCACGCCTGAGAGATATTCTCGACGGCGCGCGGCGTGGGAATGCCATCCCGCTTTAGGCCAGCGTGGTGGACTATAGCCTAATCCCTCTCATTCTGAGTGGAGACCCCTACCCTGCAGTGGGACAATTTATTGACTAGGTTATTATAATGACTTTTTTTATAGTGCGGAAAATCCACATCAACCGCCGCTTGAGGAATGGACGGGATACCACATAACATCACGCCTGTATTTCCCGAAAGATTATGCAGAGGTGTACTAATGTACACCAATAGTTCGCCGGGATACTTAGGCCCATGTAATAGGAGGCGAGCCTATTGCCATTAATCGGGCACAAACACACCCCGAGACTCTGCTACTAAAAATTTTATATAAATATAATATAAACCCCCATAACACTGCTCGACCTAGGAATCCAACCCAGGACCTCTAGCGTAGCAGTCGCGCTTAGGATCACTGGACTAGTAAGGCAATTATAATTAAATAAAATTATCACCTCAAAATGTCACATAAATCAAGAAATATGTCAAAGTCAACGCCTAACTTGTGACAGCCACCGATGATGTTGGTCTGTTCGTTTTCACGTGCAACAATTCAACGAGTTTTTACCATAGCTAAGCAAGCACTAATTTATTTAGAAAAAGTGTTTTTCACTAACATGACGTAGTAACCGAAGGAATGTTACGCAATTAGTGCCCCGAACAAATATCAAGCGTGGTGGTGGGATTTAATGATCCGCGGTCCGCTTGGCAGGCTTGGATCTAAAAGACGGTGAGAAGGGGCAATTGTCCCGGGTGTTTAAGAATAGGGGGTAGCCAGGCTCGCAGTCTGTACTATGCTAGAGGCGTTTTGAATTGGCGACTCTTTAAATTTATTACGTGTTATTGTCATTTTTGTGATCAGATCTTGACCAAATTTTCATGGGACCATCTCTGAAATATGACCTACCGATCAAAAAAAGAATCATCAAAATCGATTCATAATTGATTAATCGCATAACAAACATACAAAAAAAAGAAAAAACATACAGACGAATTGAGAACCACCTCCTTTTTGAAGTCGGTAGAAAAGGGAAGCCCCTTTTAAAAATGTAGATTTGGGATTGTCACCTAGCTAACGACTCAGGTGAACTAATAAACAAACCCCTTCCTCTTTCTATAAAATAGTTTTTTTTATTACACACATACACACATTTACATTTTCTTTCACATCACATTTACATTTTTTTGCACATCTTTTAAAACTGATAAATACAGTAACCTACTGAAAAAAATAGCAACAGACCAAAATATAAAACCGTATCGTTCATACAATACCTGGCCATCATGTTTTTTTTTTAATATCCAACGTATTTGCTTCGTTACTATTTTATTTTACATAAAGATGCGTGAAGATTGTTTTATTTACAGGACTGATAAGAAAACACTCAGTAAACGGGTATGTAGAAATAGAAAACCAGAAGCGCAAGTACCTGCCTACATTACGTGAACATCACAGTTTCCTCACAAGTTAATCTGTAGCACTTCCTCGAGCGATGTTCATCACACCGTGATAGCTAATTGACATTATGCCCTAATTATTTCTGACGTCTCTTTTCTTTATTTTCCTCCTAGCTTTTCCAGAGTGTGTTGATGTCAGCATCCAACCAAATACAGCTGAATATCAATATTTTACACGCATTTTATTCTTAGGATTCGGTATTATGCAGTAAAGGAGACAATATAAAAAAACGGACGGGCGCAAATCGAACTCGCCCACCGGGGGTTCCGTACTAATTATAATTAATTACAAATGTATAGTTTTCTCCCTATATTTGAAGGATCCTATCTAGAAAATACCCTATAAATATTGATTCCCTTGAGAGTGTCGAAATATACGTTTTTGGCGGCATAAACGGTCGTATCTTTTTTTAGGTTAACTTAGGAATTTGGTTTTTTCACAGCTTCAAGGGACTGTAGATCTGAGAATATGGTTTCAATTTCAACTCGATACCTCCACGCGTTCCCGAGGTAAAGGGTCTTGACAGACAGACGGACGGACGGACAAGAAAGTGATCCTATAAGGATCCTATTAGTCTCATTAGTCTAGTGCTTGTAAGCGCGACTGGCACGCTAGATGTCCTGAGTTTGATTCCCAGGTCTAATTGGATTCTCAGTATTAGCTTGTAATTTGGGATCGTGCCAAGTTTATTGGTACACTTCTGACTAACCCTACACGGACATTATCATCACCGCCCCCCCCCCCCCATGATCAATACGTAAAAAAAATCCTTATTAACAGACGCTAAAGCATCCAGTGAATCTGGCGAGCTATGCTAATAGGCCGGCCTCGTCTACGGTAAGTCACGCTCGCCGGCCGTTCCAAGAACACCGCATGACATTAAATTTACATCGATACGCAGACGCAGCGCAAAAAGCTGATCACTTTTTTATATCTTAGAGTGGCTGCTAACTTGATGATTTCGGATTGATAGATGATTTTTTTTTAAATAGCACAGTAAGAATAATTATTTAGTAGGTATAATGAATATTAGGGGAAGCCTATGTCCAGCAGTGAACTGATATACCTACATAGACTGATGATGATGGGTGCACTTACACATTTCTTCATAATACAAACATCCAGACTCGGAACAACTCACTATCTTAGCTCTTTCCCAAATATGTTGAGGACCCCTTCCAGCCTAATATCAGCGTTTTACACGAAGCGACTGTCATCAATACTCCACAACCCATTTTTATTATCTTTTTTTTATTCGGCAAATGAGCAGGCAAGTTACCTGGTAGTAGTAGTTATCGCCACCCACGGATCTGAAACACCAGAGGAGTTGCTGATGCGTTGAAGCCCCTACGGACTACAGACTAACAGTTCTGCAGTAAACGACGGATAACTGTCTCTCAGGCGCTGAAGCTAAAACAGCTCCAATAAGGAACTGCTACTGCACTGAATGCCAACCCGTTCACACAAAGAGAACCCAATGTGTTGGGAACACCGATATCCTAAAAATAGACAGTCATAAGTAACAGGTTCACGTACTCTCCGAGGCAAGAAGGAGTCTCAATGTCTTAGAAATGGTCACCTATCCATACACTGACCACGGTAAGCGTTGCTTAAGCTTGCACGTCGATTATCAGCGTAATTATTATATAACTTCGAACCTCTAAATTCTTTCTCTAATGGGTACCATAAATAAAATCCTCAAAATTATTGCCTGCAAATCGACAGTCTCCCTAACATTATTGCATACAACTTTTCATTATAGCATGAAACCCACTTATGAATACGATTACATAGACATTATTACAATACATTGTTGCTTGATATATTCCGCCAACGTTTACGACTCACGGAGGAACACGCACGTTCACTTTCTTCAAGGAGCTGAAATTGTCATTTGTGGTTAGATACCAGTATACCATCACGCCTATATTCCCATATAGGTTAGGGCAGTCTGAAATAAAACTACTTTTTAAGGATTTTATCGCGTTGTATTCATATTATTTGATTCCCGACGTTTCGGAACCTTTACAGCATCCATGTTCACGGGTAGACTGAGGTGTTGGACGTCTTAAAGTTAAAATTACTTACAGCTACCTTACATTTTTGTTAATTATTGTTGAAATAAATATTAATTATATTTATTTCAATGTCTAATATTCACGTAAGTGTCAGAAACCAGTATAGGGCAGTGTGTCTTAATTTTATTAGAAATAAGGTCCTAAAATAATTATGTCTTCATGTATGGGCGATCACAAAAAAATAATAATGTAGTAGGTAAGCTCCGAGTTAACTATTACTTAACTAACCCATCACTAACTACGCATCTTAAGTCATTCCATTAGATTAACAAAAATTTATTAAAACTTAAGTAGGTATGCTTAGAATGTAACTCATTCCGTTTATGATAATCAACTCTCAGGAAGTTAATTATTCACAAACGAATATAATAAAGAGTTAGTTAATAAAGTCATAACTCTTAACTACAATTTGCTACACGAGTATTATGTCAGACATGTTGTATTCCCAGAAGAACTCAATTAGCACACAATTGAAGGCAGACAATGAATTAGAAACGATAGCAACCCAGTTTTTAGTTCTTACTACCTACTTTCATGTAAGTGTGATGGCACACGACGCTGAGCTGTCAATTGTGAACAATCGCGGTTTATTTTTAATTTTCGTTATTGATGCAAATTATGACCATGACTGATATTTTACAATTACCGCTCCGTCAGGGCCTAACAGAGGAAATTGCTAGCATGGTTTTTCCAAAATACGTTTTCATAAATATTTTGCAAAACGACTGACTAAGACTTAGTTATAACTATTTAACAATGAACAAATCCAAACCAAATTATAGGTATAGATGGGCTTCCAGAAATCTACTTACGAAAAAAGACGCTGCTTTAATCAACTGCTGGGTACGTCTCCCTATAAGAAGGGTTTTATAATAGTCCAACTTGCTAGCTTAGCGCAGGTTAACAGAGTTCATAACTCTTGGCTATATAAGTTTCATGAAGTGAAGATATATTCCGATACATTGCTGGGCCGTTAAGAAGATGGATGACTGAACCTTCCAGTAATTATCTATCGACTTTGATCCAACTTTGGCATTCAATGTTCACACATCCTCATATCGGAACATTGTACCATTAATTTTAAAAGAGTGTCCATGGTGTTTCTTGCCGGATTCTTCTCCATAGGACCAACCTTTTGGATCCGTGCAACTAGAATTATAACGCTTGTAAAAGCTTATTTGAAATAAAAACATTAGAACTTTTTCAACTTTGAACATACATCCACACTCACAAACATTCACGTTTATAATATTAGTAAGGATGTAGATAATTATGTAAGCGACAAATAAAAAATCATTTATGAAATTGCAGCAAAATCTACCATTTGATGTTGTGATTTTTTTATAAGAATCCAATTGTTAGTTTTGTTTTTCAATATGTAAGGATCATCTTACTGATTGATTTGTCTGCTGTCCGTAATTAATTTAGAGGGTATTTAAAAAGCCGATTTATCTGAGAGGATAGGTTAAGCTAATAACAATTGTAAAACATAAAATAAAACATGTGTTTGATGTATCTTACGCCTCATTAGTGTAGTGTTTAAAGGTCCTGGATTCGATTCCCAGTTCAGTGTTATTGGTGTTTTTCTATGATATTCTCAGCGGCCACACGTAGTTTGTATTTGTGCCCGGTTAATGGCAATAGGCTCCCTTATTACATGTGACCTAAAACTCCTGGCGAGCTGCGGACAGATTAGAATTCCACTGCCTTACCCTTCGAGGAAACAACCATGATGATATGTGTACGTATATTCTATATTACGGCTGTACTAAAGGAGATTCAGTTACTTCCACCCCTGCCAACACATTTCCGCGTGCAAGCGTTAACATACCTCAATATTTACGAATAAAAATTACATAACAGACTACACAGCACACTTAGTTTATAACATTAATGAGATAATTGACCAAAATACGAACATTTTGACGCATGCGTGGGACACAGACGCGTGCTTCCGCCGGAAGTTCTCGAGCACCCATACCAAAAACAATAGCATTAGCATAAACCACATCACTTCACTGTTTTTAGTTCAAACACTCCAAAATCACAGAGTAATGCACAAATTTAGAAAGTGCATTATTTTATTTTATTCATTTGTTGATTTTTCTTCTTTATTTAATCTTGTGCAACTAAACACACGAACACTAAACGGTAACTAAACAATACAATAATAGAATCGATGTAAACAAGTATGCGTGTGAAAGCAAGATAGTAAGATACTAACTAGTAATGTGCGCAAGAGTTGTTCACGATTTAACATCTGAACGATGGCGCTGATGTCGCGAGAAATCATAGTGTAGTTAATGTAATTTAGATTTCTCGCGGTATTGTTTATACAGGGTGCGAATATGGCCATCTGCATCTATTAAAGGGGTGATTCAACCCGTCGTACTCAACCGATTTTTCTATGAAAGCCATCCCCTATTCGAGAAAAATAAATGGTAAAAAGTAAATAGTAAATAGCAAAAGTAGACAGATCACATTTAGGCACATTAGACAGAAGTAACTTTGTTTTTCACATATTTTTTATGAATTTCTTAAGGAAGACGGTCAGTAGGACGTAGATAGAACGTAGGATCATCCCTTTAAGGGGTGTGAGTCATTAATAGGCACACTATATAACAATATGTTTAAGTGAAATTAATTTCAATGAAAAACATGCATAGTTTATTTTCGAAGAATCCTTTGACAACGTTTTTAGACTGTTTTCAAAAAAATATATTTGTATATTATGTATTGTTTTAATTATAATTTTCTTAGTACTTAATACTAATAGTATTAATACCAATTCATAATCACAACAATAAAAAAACCTCTGTATCAAAAATTACTCTGCGCGACCTACTCACGCGCACATTTTAATTTAATTAAACAAAAATTCGCATGCGCTGGCGTTGTTACACGATCCTTAATTATTTGCTCTCTACAATATAATTATTATTATTGGCTTGTCCCAAGTCTGTGATTAATTATTACGTAATTTTCGAACTGGTTCGGATGTGCGACAACGTGTGGACACTTTCACGGACAACTTTTACTTTTTTTTTTACTTTTCGGTTATTTTAATGAGTCTCGATTGAAGTAGTGGTGTCTGCTTCTATTAATTCAAGTTTCTTATTATCTCTTCTTCCCTTCACTAGCTATTAATGTACCATTTTGTTTAATTTTCCCATTTCCTTACTTTCTCTAGTGTACCTACAACCATTGTCTCTACATTACCCTAAAGTTGTCTAGGAGAAAATGCCTAATAGTATTAAGTCAAAAACATTTTTTTTCTGTGCATTTTTTTATGGGATATGGGGACAAACGAGCAGCCGCGTCGCCTGATGGTAAGCGATTACCACCGCCCATGGACACCCGCAACACCAGAGGTGTCACAAGTGCATTGCCGATTGGGCCTCCGGTAACCTCACTCACTCGACGAAACACAACGTAAGCGTTGTTTGACGCCGGTTTTCTGTAAGGCCGTGGTATCACTCCGGTCGAACCAGCCGATTCGTGCCATGCTTCAGCACGAATGGACCGGCTTCGACCTACATAATAAAAAACAAAAACCCTACGCCGCCTATTAAGAATCATTACGCGGAAATTAAATTTAGATCCCATCATCTCATGTAATAGTCTATTGCCAAAAAAAGGACAAAAATACAAGCTCCGGGATGCTATTGAGTTTTTCTTAACTGAAAACTTTGACTGACTTGAAAACCGAACTAAGTACCTACATAAATTAATATACTCTGTGGAATCAAACTCGGTGCGACAGGAGCTCACACTCCGCAGCCCTCTCGCAATCACTAGATTAATGATACAGTTATTGCACTATACTAATATAGTAAAAAATAATTAACTTCATTAAATTAGACTCCTGAAATAATGTAAAAAAATCTGTCTCCAATAAACCTTAAAAAATTCTCAGTAAACTAGCGCCACCAATCGGCTAGCTGCGTAAACATAATAGGCTTTCCACTAGAATGAACTCGTTAGTTGCGCACGCACATAACAATGGTTCGCTACAATTGCAAGCTTTGAACGATAGATGGCTCACTGGTATAAAATTATATACCTTGATAGTCGACGTAACTTGAACATTATTCATGAGTGGAGATGGGTTTATGCCAGGGCATTTATTTTTTTCGCCCAAAATGCCTGGGCAGAAACCCATATATATTCATGAGATATGTAAGTAAATAGATTTGGTGTCGTGGTCACGAAATCGATTGTGGAGCTAAAAGTCCTGATATACAAAACTTCTCAAAGAAAATGGAGCTGTCTTTAATAGTAGTAGATTCTCTCACTATCTAGTAGGCATTTGCTCGGCTACCGAACGTGAGGATCTGAGTGTAATTCCAAAGTTGAGCAAAGTACTATTGGATTTTTCAATGAAATTCACTATCGGATCTTGGATTTGTACCCGGTTTATGGCAATGTGCTCAACCCAAACATAAAACCTGTAAACATACCAGCAAAGTAAGTATAGGTCAACTGCACAGCATGGTATCCAAAACTGTTAAATTTCTTCAATCAATTTTCCATTTAACCTCCAAATAATAGAGTTTATTATCCATTGAGGAAATTTGACAGTTTGTGGTAACTTCATGTGCTGTTCACATTACATCAGTTTACCTCATTTCTAACCCTTCGGAAAAAACAGGCGAATATGTTATTTATCCACAACAAACACCAGGCTAATGAAAAAAGCGGCTAAGCAATGTAACTTTCTTAAATTTCTGGTGTATCTAACCAGAAGACGCGGGTTCGAATCCCGCCCTCGATTGAACTTTTCCTTTACTAAAATAACTTTATAATCTTAGCATGGAAAATGCAAAAAAATCACAAAAAGAAAGCTAGTACAGCTAAAAATGTACCCTTCCGCATGGAGCGAAACATATAAGGCAAGGAAAGTAATGTCGTCCTGCCAGTTTTTACCACCACCCACAGTGAGCGCACTCTCTCTCAATTACAGAACACACACGTAGCGTAAAACAACATTGATGGACTAGGCGGATTACATTGAGGTGATAAGGATAAGAACATTTATGTCTAGCATTTCAAACCCTAAAATATCCAATTTACTCACATTAGGCATATGTCTGGGCCTCGTATTGTAGATATAGGACTCACAGTGGACAGAGCTGTGAGAGAATTATGGTACTAGTCTGAAATGGTAGAAGTCGAAACTAAAGATGGGTTTATGCCAGGGCATTTATTTTTTCCGCCCAAAATGCCGGGCAGAAACCCATCTATATAGATGGGTTTATGCCAGAGCATTTATTTTTTGGCCCAAAATGCATGGGCAGAAACCCATCTATAGTCGAAACACATTCCATCAAAAGATATTACTTTTTCCGATAGAAGCTTTTTTACCTTGTTTTATAATACCTAATAGAAAAGTCTAGATAACATTTAACTCGATTTAAGTAACTTAATAGCTAACTGCTACCAAGGAGAAATCTATAATCATTTATATCTAGCTACTGTCTCAGCCATTCAAATGAAACTAATCTGTGCATATTTAGAATTTCTGATTCTTTGTTTGTAATACGATTTGTATGGATTTTTGCAATACAGGTATTCACAAAACAACTACAAATGCATACCTACTTATTAGACATGTTTACAACCAAAACATTTCTGAAGCTATCGTAGAGACATTGAATCGTCTTTCACTTTCATTCATTGGGTGAGGTCTGTAAGGAGTGCCAGACACTGGTTAACATGATTTTAAAGAAGCATAAAATAATAACGTAACATAATAATAATTGCCTCATTAGCCTAGTGGTCCTGAGCGCTACGCTAGAGATCCTGAGCGCTACGCTAGAGGTCCTGAGTTCGATTTCCAGGACGAACAAAGTGTTATTGGGTTTTTCTATGAAATTTTCAGTAGGCAGAGTTTGGAATTTGTGCCCGATAAATGGTAATAGGGTCGCCCTCTATTACATGGGACCTACTGGCGAACTGTAGGTGTAAATTAGTACTCCTCTGCCTAACCCTTAGGCATGATGACAATCAGTTAATTCTTTAGGCATCATAAGTCCAATTGTACTGCTAACTGTAATATAAAAGGCTAGAAACGGTACTCTTTTCTTTCTTAGATAAATGTGAATTAAAGCAGTGTTTAGATTCAATTATAGCAGTAATAGTCACATGAGTCAGGTGAGAAACCTTTGACATTTGCATCTTTAAAATGGATCAGACTTTCAAATTAAGCGCCTAGCATCAAACTAACTTGTATAGCGAATTAAACTAAATTTATAGCTTGGATTTCACGCCTGTATTCCCCGAAGGGTTAGGCAGAGGAGTGTAGGTAATTTATTTCCACAATTCGCCGGTATGAAAAAGAGGGTAATCAAACACAGAGGTGTTACAAGAATTTCTTTAAAAAAATACAATAAAACGTAGCGCTTACGACGACATTAGACTAATTACAGTCTGAATCTGAACCAAGAGTGAATTAAAATATAATATACTGGTTATATAGCTATAATAAATAAAACAATTAAAAAACGTAACGAGAATTTCTACCAAACTGTTTACTCAACAGTATTCGCGGAAGGAACACACACAAAAGCTAGGATATGTAACATGTCGGAGAAAGGTGAGTACCCAGGTAACGACGAAAACTAGTACGTCAAAATAGCCGGCACCAGCCAGAATATAATTATCTGACGTAACACAGACGAAATTATACTTAGCATGTCTAGTATCTGTTACCTACGTATTTGTATCAAGTACGAAATTTAAAAAATGTAAATAAAATCATTATAGAATTGACATTTTTGTCCACTAACTAAAATGGTATTTAGGTAAAGACTCGGAATGAGAATCGCCGCTTCCTGAAATAGGACATAAAACATAAACATACCATCACGCCTGTGTTCCCCGAAGGGTCAGGCAGAGGCATACTTTATGTACACCCGCAGTTCGCCGGTATGTGTAGGTCCCATGTAATAGGGGGCGAGCCTATTGCCATTAAACCGGGCACAAATCCAGACTCCGAGCTCCTACTGAGAATTTCATAGAAAAACCCAATAACACTTTGCCCGACCTGGGGATCGAACCCAGGACTTCTAGTGTAGCAGTCGCACTTGGGATCACTAGATTAATGAGGCAGTCTTGAAATACGAGTTTTATTTTATTTTGAAGTTAAAAATTAAATAAGTAAGTATATTTAAATTTGATCTATTTTTAGAGAAACAGAATTCTATACCTAGCTATTCTACCTACCTATTCTATTCTATAACCAGTAACCTAAATAACTAACTAAATTAAAACTAAGTAAATATAACTAAAAACGGGCATCAAAGAACTCCTCCGCATCACTATCAGCCGGAAGGGTACCAAGACGGCTGGCCGCATTGCCACGTTTATTTTATTATCTTAGGATAACTTACAGCTAGTACAGTCATATAAAGAGTTGAACGTAACGGTAGATAGCCAATTACAAGATTTCACATATTATACAAACTAGATTTTTGCCCCCGACTTCGTCCGCGTGGAATAGTTACTTTGTTCCATATGAACTTTCATCCCCTATTTCACCCTTACATAGGTCGAAATTTATCAAAATCCTTTCTTAGGGAATGCCTACTTCATAGTAGCTATATGCATGCAAAGTCTCAGCCCGATCGGTTTAAAATTGACAAAGTTTCATACAAACTTTCATCCCCTATTTTATCCCCTTGGGGGTAGAATTTATCAAAATCCTTTCTTAGCAGATGCCTACGTCATAACATCTACCTGCATGCCAAATTTCTGCCCGATCCCTCCAGTGGTTAGGGCTGTGCGTTGATAGATCGCTATGTCAGTCAGTCACCTTTGAGTTTTATATATATTTAGATTAGAAATAATATCTGTAAAATTACATTTTGATGCTACCGAATAAAGTTTCAGAACAACCATCCCTGCTGCATCACCTGCTAGCTTATAAAGCTTGTCTGCGGTTTTACTTTTTTGGAAATATAATTATTATTATACTCAACCGCTACGCTAATCGACGACACGACAACACGGAGCAAATATTTGTATGATCTACAAGTAGTTGTTCCGGGTCTGGGCGTTTGTGTATGTAAGAATTTGTGTTTGTAAATGCACCCACGATACAGGAGAAAATCCAAGCGTGGGGCAACGTTCTTTCTAAAAAAAAATATATTATTATCAAGGACAGTACCTACGGTTGGAAAAACTGTACTCGCCTGAAATTGGCTGTGCTAAACGTCCGTGTCCGAAATATTTAGGATCCCAATTGACAACTTTTTAAAACTATTATGCCACCAAATCAGAAATACTGTTTCTTTGTTTTCCTATCCTGAGTTCCAAAACATTTCTCTTTTAATTTTTATATTTCTTAATTTCCGAGTTAAATAAATGAAAAACGTGGGATGACGTCACTTATACGGCGGAAACTGAGAAAATTGAATTTTGTCGAAATAATAGTAGGTAAATCAACAATGAAATAAGTAATGGGTTATTTATAGTTATGATAGACTCCAAACTGGCATAAGAAAAAAAAATGAGGGTTCCGAAAAATTAAGTCATATCATCGTTTAGTCATTTGAACCGTACAAACGACGTCATTTGACAATTACGTCTGTTTAAGAATAGAAAAAACTTCAAAGTCGAAAATGAATATGAAAATAATTAAATATCGGTAAATAAAAAATATGGGTATACTATTTTTCGATCTAGTTTCAAATAAAATTATAATATATGGGTGTTCAAATATGAAATGTTGTCATTATCTTTTTACCAAAATTTTATATTATTTACAATTTACCACTTCAAAAACAACTTGCACGCGCAGGCGCAGACGCGCGTATATATTGTTTTAACAAATCTCAGAACAAAGTCTAAATTTAAGTATCGAAATATTAATTAATATTTTTATAACAAGTTCAATGCACAAAGGTAAAACGTAGAGGCTATAGCTACAAAATCATCATCTTCCTGCCCTTGTCCTAATTTATTTGTGGTCAGTGCAGCATGTCCTTTTCTTCAATTCATCCCTATCAGCCGTCACCTATTCATTCACTCGACCCTTTTCCATCATATCGGCATCAACACAATCCATCGATCATATCTTTGGTTTCCTTCTACCCCTCTAGACACAAAATATGGACATATATAAATTCAAACTATGTACCTATATAATATTTTAATTCCAATTGATATTATTTATGAATTAATAATATGAATTAATTCCAGATGAATTGCTATTATAAGTGTAACCTTGTCCCTCAGGGGACAGGTTAATTTTAATATCTAAAAATGTCAAACACTGACATAAGTTTTTTGTAAATATAACGCCAGCCATCTTACAACATATAACTATGCTATAACTAATAGCAAATAACCTGTTATTTGTAACGTTTTGTAGGTCAGTGAAAAGCGTTATCGGAATTGACTCTATTTCCTGGTTTTGTGTCATCTCGCATCTATTGTTTCTGCAGCATTGTAAGTAGGTAATTTAATATTTAGCTCGCAAATGTGAAACCTATATATAATATTTGGTTGTACAAGATATAATTTATGCCATGTATAGTAAAGTGGTATATTTTCTTGTATGTAATTAGATATCTGTTGTACAGCCAAAAATTTGTTAAATAAACAAATCATCATGTGCGTTTATGTGTTCGTTTAGTGGTCGATTGCTTGGCTGCTAAACGTGAGGTCTTTATTTCACTTTCAGAAAATAGATACCCACCATTGTTTTTCGTGAGAGTTATTTTTTTCAGAGCCTTCAATTTGGATTTGTGCATGGCCAAGTCGAGCCTGGCACAGGACTGAAATGGCATTAAATGAAGATAATTAAATGGCCAGAGGCTAACTAATTACCTATTACATGAAACCCATTGATTTATACTAGTAAGTCAATGAGAAACCTCTTTATATATCCAGTGAAGTTGTACTCGCCACTCGAAATGTTGTAATAAAATAACTTTTACTAAAAATAAAACGGCCTTCAAAACATTAAAAATAATGTTAAGTGCAAAACAGTTTCGGAAGTCGGGTGCGAATACAAAGGATCCGACAAATTCGAAGGCACCGACATCCGAAACTGTTTTGCACATAACAGTATTTTTAATGTTTTTGAAAGCGGTTTTACTTTTTGTTATTAATTAGTCTCTAAGCCTTGTTGGCTGATGACGAAATCGAGCCTGATTACACTTATGTATATTATGAAGATAAAAGTTCGCAGGTAATTTACGATGACCTGTTAATGATAATGATTATAAATTGAGCCTTATATCATCACCATTCGGCATACCAAACTAATCACCAACATTATCTACATCTAAAAGTCACGGGTCATCACATTATAACTCAAGTTATATAACTCTATTACAAGTAATTCATGGACATCATTCACCGATGGCGATGGATTAATTATGATGAGATTACAACTTGGGTTTCTCTTTAATCTATCAGTGATGAATAAATTCGTAATCATTGAATGATGACTAGATAGGCGTGTATCCGGTTTATCTTTAATTTAATTAATTCATATGTAATACTGATTAAAACAAAAGTTACCGACATGACATGACTGCCTCATTAGTCTAGTGGTCCGAAGCGCGACTGCTACGCTAGAGGTCCTGGGTTCTATCCCCAGGTCGAGCAAAGTGTTATTGGGTTTTTCTATGAAATTCTCAGTAGCAGCTCGGAGTCTGGATTTGTGCCCGGTTAAATGGCAATAGGCTCGCCCCCTATTACTTGGGACCTACACATACCGGCGAACTGTGGGTGTACATTAGTACACCTCTGCCTAACCCTTCGGGGAATACAAGCGTGATGTTATATTATGTATGTTATGTTGCCGACATAGCCCACCGAATTAGCAAGCTGAAGTGGTGGTCATATCTGTCGAAGAACCGACAACCGCTGGGGAAGACGTGTTCTCGAGTGGAGACCGCAACCCCTCTAGCAAGATGGAGTGATGATTTGCGAAAGGTTGCTGGCGGAAGCTGGATACGATAAGCCGAGGACAGGGTGAAATGGCGCACATTGGGGGAGGACTACGTCCAGCTGTAGATTAGTATAGCTCGTTATGCTGACAGTTCCGGTAGCCATATGAACCTATAACAATCATGGAAAAATGACCCCATTTTTTATACCACTGAGGTGGCAGACAAGCTTACGGCCTGCCTGATGGTAAGCAGTTACCTACCGTAGCCTATGGGTGTCTGGACCTTTTATTGAGGGGTCGGCGCGTCATGTCTTTGTCAATTGTCATCCATTCATCTCTGTCAGAAGTAATCTCATTCACTCCCTTTTATATTCTATCGATCTTAACACAGTCTTTCCATCATCTTTTGTATGGTCTCCCTCTTCCCCTTCACCCTCCACATTCACTCTGTGACTTCATTCCTCCCCAACAAAAGACATCTTAAAGGTCCGGCGGAGCTTGAATTGCCCACAAAAACGTAATACCGAAATAAATCGTAATCTAGACACTATTCTATCAAATTCTGTTATTATTCGGATTTGGATACCGTTAATCTAGGTTTCTACGATACTATTTCGTCTACTACTACTTCACTGGAAATAAAAGACCGAAAAATCGTTTCAAACTTGGTAAAGTTTTCAAAAATTTCATTCGCTTACATTTATTTCCTGTGAAGTATTTTTGATAAAATGGTAAGGAACCTAGATTAACGGTACCAGAATCCGAATAATAACAGAATTTGACTAAATTGTGTTTGAATTACGTTTGTAAGAGAAATTCGGTCCGCCGGACTCTTAATGTAAATATTCGTAAGGTTGAATTGATCTGCAATGAACCTTTGCGTCTTTAATACTCAAAAGAATTTACAAGAGAAAGGTATTCAAAAATGCAGGAAACTTAAATCGTTGCCCACAGCGAGACATGGAAGTGCTGCGGTCAGGTAATTGCGCAATTTGCACCAATATCAACGATATTATACGGGAAATGTGATATTTTTAGCTTAAAAAATAAGCTGCAAGTTTATGATATACCATTACCATCACGCCTGTATCCTTGAAGGGTTAAGTAGAATTGTACTGATGTATGAATGAATGAATGAATGTATGAATATTTTTAATGTTTTTTCATGTTATGTAATGGTACCTATGCCTTGCCATCCAAATATCTTGGATTCAAACTCGAGAACTATAACAGTCCAGTCCTGATCACTGAGTTCTATTTATACAATCAATTTCAATTTACAAGAAAAAAAATATATTTTAGAACGAGGAAACTGAAATGGCTATACCACAGATAATATAATACTAGTAGCTATACTTAGTTACGGTGCCGCTGCGGCAGCGACACCGTCCTTGGGTACCAAACATAATAAGGCCTATGATGGTTTAATAACATTTTAAAACTTTGCTGTATTTTGGCGTAATTGTGGCGATTCGGGCACGAAGACCATTTTTTTTTAAAAAGACCTTTCTAGCAATGTGTGTCACACATTACTAGTGCTAAGCTAAATAAATGCTTGTGTTACGAGTGGGTTCACGTCGGTAATGCAATGGGTGGGTTTTGAACCGGCAACAACATGATCGCAAGTCCAACGCCCTAGCCATCAGGGTACCGCCCGCTTTACCTTGAATTTTAAACTTCAATTATACTTTGATGAATATTTGATGGTTCGTATATTATTTGGTGATGTGATTGGGATACCTATATGCCCCTTTCAGATCGGACTGGAGATTTTAACATAGTGTATAAGAGCATAACATAATTGCTTAAGGTACATTTCAAGACACATAAATCTTGAATGAAGACATCAGATTTTTGCTCTCCACTCTTATCACAATTTACGTCACAAATCCGATCAGGCATAATATATGGAAGCCATTATAGTGTTAGCACAATCTCATCAAACCACGCTCCGCCCCAGAATGCGCACGCGCAAGTGAGACAAGCATTAACGTCCGTTATGGTGAAATTGGCGTACGGCGTATGCGCTAATAGCTACCACAATATGGACAAATAAGGTAAATCCACTATTGTTGGCGGTAGAACTTATTATTCTGTCATATTTAGCTTTTTTTGGCAGAGTGGCTCATGAACACCTAGACCGGAGGAATTTTGACCTTAAAGAGTCTCTACGGACTGTGAAGGCCGTAGTAACCAAGATACTGGCTTTTACACGCAAAAGTTGGAACACACAAAGGTGCTTCATGAATGATAGACCTCCAACGTACAAGCGTGGTCGCCAGTCAGTCAGACCCCTTCTCGACTCTGACGAGATGCTGATCTGAATGGCAGTGAGGAATTGTATTCTTAAAGTTTTATTTCCCGTCCCTAAACGGGAAATGATACGAAAAGTATATATACAAACAAATAAAATAGTATCTCTTTGTAGTGTCAAAATGCATATAAGCATGTTTTTTAATTGTTTTCTTCTGTCTGTCTGCCTATTTGGTCAGGCTAATCTCCGAAATAGCTGAACCGATTTTGACGGGAGATAGCTGATGTTATAAGCAGTAACTATTTTTTTTAATAATTAACGTTCCACGTCAAATAATACCTTAATAAATTCTTCGCGAATGGAACCGTCGGAAACAGTTCTCAAATAAAACTGGGAGATTGATGGGTACTCTATGAACAGAAGTTATTAAGATTGAGCTTAAATGGTCCTTCTGTGTTTGCTCATATATTCATAATCCAACTTACAAGAAGCTATAAATCTTGAGCTAGATAGCTTCAACTCGACATGTTCATAGAACAGGATGTCTATGTTGATTTTATTTATATTTATAATAAGATGACAGTTAAATACGCAAACAATGAGAAAGCATAAACATATAATGAGATTAATAAATAGTTTGTGTGAAAACGTATAAAATGTGGCAGTACAAAAATCACCGCTACTGCCACGGAATAGGGGTGATAGAAATTTCTCCGGTTTTTTCTAAATAAAAATAATTTTTAAAAATCGCGCATAATGACGCGCTAGCCTGCCGCCCCCTCTCTGCGTCACTCTCTCTCGCCCCGTGTGTCGTCAGTGTCGTCACACCCAACACTAGTTTGCCAAATCCAAATATTCTTAACCTATTCATTCCGTGATGACTGTACGAACGTCTACACAAGAAATCTAATAAACAAATCAAACCAAATTAAAAATTTATTGGGCTTACTGGATCTGGATAAGTTTTGAAAAAAGTCGTAAATACGTTTCGCAAACCAGTGAAGGGCGCATCGACTCAGGGGCGAGTGAGTGTGACCCAGAGAGCGGGTGGCAGGCTAGCACGTCGACAATTTCTTTTTTATAAATGTCAAATCGGACCCATTAGATTGCGACCTAAAAGTTAGCTAGCGTATTCAAGTTGGACCAGAACCTGACCCAAATTGGCCACTTGCACTCGACTAAAAAACTCAATAATATTACTTGCGTTACGTCTACGCAAGTAATATTATTGACTTTTGCAAATTATAATCTATATAATTGTTCTGAATATTATTCATGTTTTATAATTAAACACTATTTCATACCCTTCATTTTTTTATAATAATAGATAAGAAGAAGCGTTGTTATTATTATGTCCGGTCATCATTAATTTTTATATTATTTCAACACGCAGGAAATACAAATTAAAAGTAATGATTGGATGATATTATAATTAAATTAATTACTAGCTTATTGTGGAAAAAAGATAGAAGAGCAATCTTTTATTTGATATTTAGGTAAGCTAACATCAATTAAGCGTATCTTTTAACTGGCTTTATACTTTGGTTTATGCTGTGGTTTAATTTTACTACCGTCGTATCTAAACCAAGTATAGCCTATAGTTCCATTTAAGTACATAATATGTCGTCTCCATCCTCTATATTTCTTACCTCTATACTAATTGACAATATTTCAATTATTTCACACCCATATATTATAATTTTATTCGAAACTAGATCGAAAAATAGGATACCCGTATTTTTTATTTTCCCAATATTCAATCATTTTCATATTTATTTTCGACTTTGAAGTTCCTTATTATATAGATAAGTGCAAAATGACGTCATTTGTACGGTTAAACGGGCGAAACAGTGACATGACGCCATTTTTCTGACCCATAAAAAGAATTATGTCCGTTTGGCAATTATTCATTACCTTACATTGCCTATTTCGTTGTTGATTTGCTATTATTTCGACAAAATTGCAATTTTCTCAGTTTACGACGTATAAGTGAAGTCATGACACTTTTTTTTCTCCGTAATGTAGAAATATAAAACATGAATAAAAATGTTTTGGATACTCAGGATAGGAAAAACAAGAAAAATATTTTTGTTTTGGTGGCTTAATAATTTTTAAATGTCAATTCTGTTAAGCGTTGACCTTTCTCCACAACTCTAGCAAGGTTCACGACTCGCGTGCTAAGAACGCGAGTTCGACACGCGTTTGTCACGTACTTATATGGCGAAAGTGACGTATTATCGAGACAAGTCACGCGACAACATATAATCCCGTGACATATAGCAACACCATGTAGGTATGACACCAAAAAACTACGATTTCTTAATCCATGAGAATTACTCTAATTGTATTGAAGCAATAATATGAGGCTGACAAATGGAGTTTTTGTTAATTTTATGACTTTATTATAAATAACGAATGCACACGACATTTTTCACATAAAACGGAATTATACATCGACAATTTAATTTTATTCAGGTGCGTAGCACTCGCAACCGGCGTGTATGTATGGGAAGATGTATGAATGTGGAAGAAGTATGCAAGAATCGTAGCAAGTGGCAGTCTATAGTTTCTGCCTACCCCTGTGGGAGAAAGGCGTGAGTGTATATATGTATGTATTTTAATTTATTTTAGGTACAATATCTATATTTCAAAGAATTAACGTCCTGAGTCACTCACTCACAGAGCTCACTTGCCTGTCAGGCAACGTACTGGGGGGCAAGAACAAGGGACTTGAAATTTGAACGATGTATTTATCTTGTAAGCAGTGACTGGACTGGCAAGTTAAAGATCTCGAGTTCGAACCCAAGGCACGCACCTCTGGTCAGGTGCGTATTAAATAGTTAATTATCACGCGCTTAAACGGTGAAGGAAAACATCGTGAGGAAACCTGCATGCCTGAGAGATTTTCTCGATGGCGTGTGAAGTCTGCCAACCCGCACTAGGCCAGCGTGGTGGACTGTAGCCTAATCCTTCTCATTCTGAGAGGAGACCCGTGCCCAGCAGTGGGACTGTATAATGGGGTGATTATTTTATGTTATTATCTGTCTTGATGGATAGAAGTGTAGGTACTAAGAAAATATATTTTTGGGATTCAACCCCTAAGGGAATAAGAATCTGTAAAAACCTTCGCATAAAATCAATGTTTCTAAACTTATCGTTTTGATAATACTTCATAGTTCTCCATGTATTTAGTGCATGCTAATATATCTATAATTTACGGTGGGTCATTCTATAGGGTATAAATTATAAACATAAGTACCATCACGCCTGAATTCCCGAAACGGTAAGGCAGAGGCGTAATGTACAGCCACAGTTCGCCGGTATGTTTAGGTTCAATGTTATAGGAGGCGAGCCTATTGTCATTAACCAGTCACAAACCACAAGCTCCGAGCTAGTACTGAGAATTTCATAGAAAAACACAGTAAGACTTTGCTTAACCTGGGAATCGAAACCTCTAATATAGCAGTATAAAATAAAAAAGTATAAACAATCACGCTACTACTTTTGGGTGATAGTTATTAAAGGATTTTAAACATGGGAGAGCCATGCTTCGGCACGAATAGTCCCCGGCTCGACCGGAGTGATACCACGGCCTCCCAGAAAACCGGCGTTAAACAACGCTTACGTTGTGTTTCGCCGAGTGAGTGAGGTTACCGGAGGCCCAATCCCCTATTAAAAGGTCTGCAACGCACTCGTGACTCCTCTGGTGCTGCGGGTGTCCATGGACGGCGGTAGTCGCTTGCCATCGGGCAATCCGTCTGCTCGTTTGCCATCCTATCCCATAAAAAAAAGGATTTGGTTCTAGTTCCATCAACTTATGTAAATGTACAGAGTTAATCCGGACAGCAACTAATAATGAATGCCTAAGGACTCAAATTTTCTTTCACAATATATTTGTAGTTAATTTACATAAACAAAGCTTACGAAACGACCGGACAAAGCGATGACATTGAAAGTTAACAGATTCACGCATTTTTACACATTATGCATAATTACCGAGAACCTTGACAATTTATAGACTGTGGCTCCTTTCTAGAGCAGCCAACAGTTATGTTATTATGTGAAATGTTATGGTGCAAACATAAGAGGGTATTTAAACATTTTATGTGCTCGTGTTATGCGGTAATTGTGTATTTCAACTGCTGTTTCGAAAGGATTAATTATGTTTGGTTTCATTAGTAGACAGGGACTATTGTTATTTTATTTGGTACTATATTGAAATGCAGCTACTCTTATAAGCAGGTAGGTCATTCAGCTTTAAAACCTTGTTTCTGATTACGAAGAGGGAAAATAATGAAGATACGAAGAGGGAAAATAATGAAGATACGGATTTCTGCCAGTTACCACTAATCAAAATATTTTTTAGTTCTTTTTTTTATGTGATAGGAGGGCAAACGAGCAGACGGATCGCCTGATGGTAAGCGATCACCGCCGCCCATGGATACCCGCAACACCAGAGGAGTCACGACCGCGTTGCCGACCTTTTAAAAGGGAATTGGGCCTCCGGTAACCTCACTCACTCGGTGAAACACAACGTAAGCGTTGTTTAACGCCGGTTTTCTATGAGGCCGTGGTATCACTCCGGTCGAGCCGGCCCATTCGTGCCGAAGCATGGCTCTCCCATGTAAAAAAGTTCAGTCAAAAGTTCTCTGGACGATCTCAATTGTAGATGATAGAAGACAAGAGCCATTTATCAGACTCCTTCATACTCCATACTGGCCCTTTCTATAAATACAGGATGTACGTCAAGCCGGAAACGGGCAAAAGGGCATGTCGTGACAGTTATTAGAAAAATATGAAAAAAAATCTTGGTCATGTACTTTTCAGTTTTTCTATTGCCCTTTCCTGGCTTAACATTGATTTCTGGGACACCTGTGTATTAGGGAGAGGGACAGAAATCTTTCAATGTTCAAGATAAATTTAGGTTCTACGTATTTATTGACTGTCACGAACCGAAACCTCATAACTACCATCTATCATAATATAAATAAAATAAAGGCTCTGTTTTATATGTTTGTCCTATTTTTTATGCGTTCCTAAACCATTAATCCGAAAGCAATGAAACTTTGTTGAGCAGCTAAATGCGCTTTTAAGAAACAAACAAGGATTAAAACAGAGGCATTCCAACGCATGCTAGGGACAACAAGTAATACCTAAATATTTATCTTTTTGTGATTTTTATGTATTTTCCATGCTAAGATTATAAAGTTATTTTAGTAAAGGAAAAATTCAAGGATTGAATTTTTATAAGGTAAGGTGGCATCGTACGACATTAAACTAACTGTAAAGTAAGTCATGTCGGTTGAAAAGCAAGGTAACTTGTTTCTCATAGATGTCGCCAACGTCACCTTATGACGTAAATTCAGAATGTGAAGGCAAATTTCAATCAAGCGGGTGGGGTTCGCAGTGGCTTAGAGGTCAGAGCGTCTGGTGTATCCAACCAGGAGACGCAGGTTCGAATCCTGCCCGCGATTGAATTTTTCCTTTACTAAAATAACCTAAATATTTATTTAAAAAAAAGATATTTCTAGACCTTGATCATCTTTTTTTATTTGTGTAGTTAGATTCGTAGTTTGATTTTTATCTTGACAGCTAGACTACACTACATACTTAGCGATAACCTAGGCTTACAGCTACACACATTAAAACTACCGACGGCATAGACAGACTAGCAGAATTTCATAGCAATTAAACAAAGTACAGAGCTACTAAAAACTGCACCACGCTCCAGTTACGAGCACGCTCCGACTCGCACATACGTACGAGTATATCATATGTTTTTGTGGAGCTAGTAATTATTGTGTCCATATATGCATCTGATTAGAGATTTGGACTGTTTTTGACGAGCAATTCGATGATAGAGCTGAGCATAATATACCATCACGCTTGCATTCCCCGAGGGTTAGGAAGAGTTATATTAATGTTATCTACACCCCCTGAGTTCGCTGGTGTTTGTCTAGGTCACATGTAATAGGGGAGAGCCTTTTGCCATTATCCAACACTTTCAAACTTGGAACCGCTATAAAGAATTTTACAAGAAATCCAATAAAATACTGCTTGACCTCAAAATCGAACCCAGGACTTCAAATTTGGCACTTCCACAGTCTTATGACCTGACCTATGGTATTATTATGTAATTTTGAACGCCTAGATACACCTGGATGACAAAGTCCCTGCAAACACCCGTTCTAAAATAGTGTTTTATTATATATGACTCGTTCCATCTTTAGCAAAAAAGCTCTGAAATCATCAGTCCCCTTCCTATGCTGCTCCCAAATATCAGCCGTTTTGGACGCAAAGCTGTAAAGTCAACCTTAACGTTACGTAACATAAGTCGAGCTGGTGTCAAATCGTCCTTAATGTATCCTTGACGTCTACCGTCGGACTGACTAACTCCGTGAAAGTTTCAAGTTTGGGTTTAAGTTTACAAAATTAATTTAAATTTAAATGAAACAACATTCTAGCATCCTTGTGTCAAGATTAAGCTGCAAATAAAATATACTTTACCAAAAACACGGTGAATGAGTCAGTAGGTTTTAACCTTAATTAATAGACAAAAAAAAACAATTAAAATGTAAAAATTAACATATGCGAGCTAACGACTCGGGCCGCACACCCAGTTAGCCAACTGACCGAGAAAAATGGCAGACGTTTTAAAATTTTACGTTTTCGCGGAAAAAACGAGTGAATGCGATATAAAATATATCGCATTCACTCGTAGGAGAAAAGTTTCAAAAGAGAAGAAGACGATTGTCTATCATAGTAGAAGAACACCAGGTATCGTATTCTGATGACAGCTAGTTCACGTAGTTGGAACGCGGCGACGTCATTTTATGAATTTATACCACTATGTGTAAGTAAATTAGCCGAACAAGATGCTTTTTCACTTTCTTGCTTCTTTATTAGTGGAATTTTCAATTAGTAATTTTATACAGTTTACTTTTTTAATTAAATAGACGAATAACACGAGACAAAAATAGTTGGGCTAGTAAGCAATTTATTTTATATTTATCATGAATTTTAAAAAATCATATTCGTGTCGAAGCTGTCAATCAACGGCAAAGCTGGAAATTCGTAAGTTTCGTGACGTCACTGCGAGCCATTTTCGGGAATAGAATAACTGGGGCGTAAGCAAATCTTGTTCTGTCATGTTGTTGGTATACACAAGTTCACTAGTATTAAATCTCTGTGAGTCTGACAAAGAAACAAAACAAATTACATCGGAATCAATGTTTTTGTATGAAAATATTGTCTATGTCTATCTAAATATCTCTCGCTCGTAAAGCTCGTAAAGAGATTTAAAAGGGTTACAACCCTTTTAAATCTCTTTACGAGTTTAAACAAGCCAAAGACATTGGGTTCCTACTTAAATGTCATTTGAAAAGAGGATGAGGATATCATGGAGCGAGGCACAAATCTAAACTCCAACTAAATTGAATATTTCTCACCATCAATTGGGAATTCCAATTGATGGTGGGAAATATTCAATTAGAAAATTCTTGGGATTTGAGACAGACTCGGAAAAATTATAAAGTGTTGTGATTGGTTGAACCAAAAGATTTCGGTAATAGAGTACCCCAAGAGTAAACGGACCGTTTAAAAATAGTATTCCAATTTAATTATTCTGTGCTAACGGCTTATCCAAAATCCATAATTCCATAGTGATGGGAATCTAGTGTTAGTGTTACGCTCTATAATTCTTATCGATACCTGGATCAGAAGTAACGATACATTGAACACGTCAACGCTGATTTATTTATTGGCAACATTACATTTTTAATCTGTACCGTGTACCATTTTTAGACGGTAAGTATTCATTACAACATCATGTTGGTCCGGAAAGCACCTGTTCCGATACAGGCAAAGACAAAACTCATTATAATAGGTATGTATGATTTATTGTATAACTATTTGTCATTTCATTACATTAGATTATGGTCGAGCTATCCAATGACTGATGCATGCGTGCCGTCAGATGGGACTGATCTACTTAAAGCCGCAATGGCTCTTTCCTCTAAAGGCCATTTCAGACATTGTCTTACATTGGAACTAACATATTTGCTACTAAGTATTATGTCTGGACTTTAAAAGAGACCATGTTCTCTAAGTTTATTTCAGTGATTCTTCTCAGGGGTCGTCTGTTAGGAAATGCCGGTGTCATTTAGTTAAAAAAAACAACTTGTCAAAAGTGTCCTTAAAAGATCTATTTACAGAATTATATATCATTTATCATTTAAATAAAGCATAAAAAAACTGATAACCTCCCGCGGGTTCAAGTAATGCTTTTTCTATTAAGTGTTTTCTACTTTATTTTCCTTTTTAAAATTGACGGTAATATTATGTTACCGAGATACAGTACGCGCGGCATAAGTTGGCCGGAGTGAAGTCCGCCGTTTTAATGCGCAGTGGATTGTTTACGTTAAAAATTGTGTACTGCGCAACCAAAAACTGACAAACAGCTAACTTCAGTCCGGCCAAGTTATGTCGCGCGTACTGTACGTGCAGTGGATCTTTCGTAAATAGTTCATCAATATTGTTTTTATGTACAGTTTTAGAATAAAAGAGTGCTACTTCCAAGCTTACATGCTCTAAATTTTTTCTCATTGTCTTCTATATTGTTCTTTTTTAATAATATTTATATTATTAAAAAAGTAAAAAAAATTTAAATTTAATTTAATTAATTTAAAAAATATTTATATTTAATATTATATTTTAATAATAGTGTTATATTATAACTATAACATATATGGATTCTTCCCATACTTACTTACGGTGCCCAAACATGGTCTTTGACAGAGAGCAATGGAACGGAGTGCTCTAGGAGTTAAATTCACCAAACAGATCCGAAACTGATTCTGCGCTCCAAAACTAAGATCACCGACGACGCCCAGAAAGCTGCCAAGCTCAAGTGGGCCTGAGCAGGCCATGTTAGCAGAATCTCAAATCAGCACTGGACCAGCCTAACATGTAAATGGCATCCCACTGTAAGGCGACAACGAGGGCGACCCAAACGATGCGTTCCAACCAGACTGGTCTACAATTGCGGACAACCGACTGGTATAGAAAAAGCAGGTAGGCCTTTGATCGATTTTGGGACCTTTCCGGCTAAATAATCTTTATCCTTACTAATATTATAAATGCGAAAGTAAATCTGTCTGTCTGTCCGTCGCGCTTTCACACCAAAACTACTGAACCGATTTAAATGAAATTTGGTACACAGAAAGTCTAGAGCCTAAGAATGGACATAGGCTTATTAATGCGAATAAATAATAAGGGGTTGAAAGGAGGGGATGAAAAGTTATATGGAGGTATCGTCATTTTTAGAGCTAGAAGCTTGAAACTTATTTTTTAGGATTTTGATTCAATATTAATAAATATGACATTCAAAGTTTGTAAAAGTTTTACCCTCAAGGGTATAAAATAACAATAGGGAATAAGGGATGAAAGTTTGTATGGAAATATGTAAGGTTTATGTGAATGTTTTATAAGTTTGAGACAAGAGACAAAAATTCTGATGTAACATTTACAGTGTCTATAAAGTAGGTATTTTTTTTAACATTTTGTATCGAGAACGGGTTGACGCGAGTGAAACTGCGGGCAACAGCTAGTAATAATAATCCATACTATCTAATATTATAAAGAGGAAAGATTTTTATGTAAGTATATTTGTAACGAATTTGCTCAAAAAGTACTGAACCAATTTAAAAAAATCTTTTGCCGTTAGAAAGCTACATTATCACTGAGTAACATAGACTATATATAGAGTACATCACGCTACGCCTCTTAGGAACGGAGCAGCGCGGAAACCGCGAGCGTGTCGCTAGTATAACATATAATAATATACCATCACGCTTGTATTCCCCGGAGTGTTAGGCAGAAGTGTATTAATGTACACTACGTACACTGACGTTCGTCCGTATATATAGGTCCCATGTAATAGGGAGCGAGCCTGTTACCATTAACCGGACACCAATCCAAACAATCCGGCCAAAAATAATATAACATAAAATAATACTTTATAAAATCGTAGGCATTATGAACAAAATGGTCCCGAATTAGTTTCTGGTCAAGAGAAGATAATTTGGGACCATTTTGTCACAATAGAATCTCTTGTGTCCAAATATACCTTAAATACATCTAGCAAGACTAATAAAGACTGTTTATATTATTGTAAACCTACTCGTTATATTGCTTTTATGAACTCACTTGAATTTAAATATATAGGTAACCAGCAGTGGCTGTTACGTATAGTTACATGATGTTTTATCGCGTGCATGCGAACTGCATTGTTTGAGGACGATGGTGACGTCATTAATGCACGAGTTGCCAGGCGTAAAGATAGGCAAATATTTGGGGTATCTTATTGTATTTATGACCTTTTTTTGACGGCTGCTGCCTCAGTAGTCTAGTGGTCCTAAGAGCGATTGTTATGCTAAAAATCCTAGGTGCGATTCCCAGGACGAGAAAAGTGATTGGGTTTTTCTATACAGTAGCAGCTCGCAGTTTGAATTTAAAGCTCGCCCCTTATTACGTGAGACCTAAAAACATGCCGTCGAGCTAGTCGGTGTACATTTGTTTAGGTATTTAATCCCCGAACGGAACAAATATTTCCAAAATTTAACCACACGCTTGGCATAGCGGATGGGGGGATCTTCCAAAATTTTAACCATAGCGGATGGGCGATCGGCTTCTCCGCCACGTGTTTTGGGTTTGATCCTCACACGGACCAAATATTTGTATGACCTACAGGTAGTTATTCCGGGTGTGGGCGATTGTGTATGATCATCCACGATACAGGAGAAAATCCTAGTGTGGAGCAACGTCTTTTTTTTAAAGAAGAGAAAATATTGTCAAATCTCCCCAATGGATAATAAACTCTATTGTTCGGAGATTCAATTAAAAATCTATTGAAGAAATGTGACGGTTTTGGATACCATGATTTGCTCTTGACTGTACCAACTTCTAATGTTGTATATCTTTATTTATTTTGAGAATTTATCTAATAAGTACGTGTAAAATATAATAATGCCTAATTAAATAACTAATTATGTTCTTATATGGTATTTTTAATAAAGAAATTGTGCAAATGCTGAAAATACCTACCTATTTAAGTTGTAAAATTGTATAAAAATTACTCTCACATGCATATGAAGAAAAAATATGTTAATAATTGCAATTTTTTTTATTTGGCTTATTTTATTTTTACTTCGAAAGTTTTCAAAAATAATAATAATTTTAATAATTATAACGGATTTTATCGCACTATACATATTTTATATTATTTAATTCCCGATGTTTTGGATCCTGTATAGGAAGCATCCATGGTCACTGGTAGACTGACGGGGATGGATGCTGTAAGGGATCCGAAACGTCGGGAATTATATATGTTATAATATTAATATCTAAATACATATATATAAAAACCAAAGGTGACTGACTGACTGACTGACATAGTGATCTATCAACGCACAGCCCAAACCACTGGAGGGATCGGGCTGAAATTTGGCATGCAGGTAGATGTTATGACGGAGGCATCCGCTAAGAAAGGATTTTGATAAATTCTACCCCCAAGGGGATAAAATAGGGGATGAAAGTTCATATGGAACAAAGTAACTATTCCACGCGGACGAAGTCGCGGGCAAAAAGCCAGTAATACGATAAAATCCGTTATAATTAGTTTAACAAAATTATTCAATTTTTTCAAACTTTCGAAGTAAAAATAAAATAGTAAATCCGGAAAAAGTAGTTTAGTTTATTTGAATGTCGCGTAAGTAAGTTGATTTAAAATAATTTGAGTAAATATTAAATGCTCACGTGAAACTTATAAATAAAACATTATATCAAAATGAAAGTAAAGCCTTTACTTCTTGTCATACGTTTTATGTTAATGAGCACCTTCTGACTAAACAGTTATAGCTGACTGAGGAAAATGCATTATGAAACTTGTATGACACGCTGTAAGCGGATGCAATTGATCGATATGAATATAGTTACTTATTTAATAAATCATAGTATGTTTATGTAGACTTATTACCTACTTTCTTTTACTTTTTACCCACGACTGAACGGAGACGGTATATGCATTTAGGGTGAGAGGGTGTTTGTTTGTTTTTAATTACCTCTCTCTCTATCTCTTAATAATTCTGACAATTAGCAATCATCGCCTTTTCTCTTCCTTAGACTCTTGTTGTCTTTTGTGCGAAAAGCTAATTTATCAAAACAAAACCTAAATATGATAACCCAAAAATCTGGGTCTATAACTCCACGCACTCTTAGTCATATAATTAAAATGCAAAACTTAGCAAAGCTTCGCATAATTATAATTTTAATTACTGTAACACACAGTTACACGAACTCTTTTAGCAAAACAAAATAAAAAACATAAACAAATAAATAACTTACAGGCCAAATTCAAATCCAAAACAAAGATCGAATCGATTAGCAACAATTGCACAGCACTAAAAAGTTTTCAAGCACTCGACACTATTAAAAATCGAATTAAAAAAAGAACAACAAACATGGCGCGGTTAAATTTGCGCGGGAGACGCGTGATCGCGGCGTCAGACGAGACGTTCGAATGCGTGCGCATGCGCGGACGAAGATTATCTCGTGGTTGTATCGTACTACATGTTACGTAGTTTACGGTACGGTTTGCTCTGTACTGGAATTACGGTAATATTTGATTTTTGTTACACATTATTATAGGTCACAGATGAAATGACCCGAAGAAGTGCTGACTGATCTTTAGAAACTAAGATTCAGAATGTATAGTTTCTTTTTATTCATTAACTGTAACTCAAGAAACGGAAATCTATAAACGCTAATCAAACTCGTCTTTTTAGTCTAAAATTTAGAGTGAAAGCTAAATAGCATGGTATATTGAATAAAAAAACAAATAACGGTATACATAAATAAACCAAAATTCTGAGTATGAAGATGGATTTATTTTATCCGGTATTGGGCTTACATAGTGAACTGTGCTAGAATCTTGCTTTCAGAGAAGAAACCTGAATTCCAACAGCGGGAATATTGATTCATACACACACACACACTTCTAACTATTTCGCAAGTATATTATGGGAGGTTTTGAGTCTGTCACGGAGAAATAAGCGGCGGTAGCCTAATGGCTAGGGCGTCGGACTTGCAATCATGTGGTTGTCGGTTCGAACCCCACCCATTGCACTACCAACGTGAACCCACTCGTAACACAAGCATTTAGCTTAGCACGAGGGGTTAACAAGAATACTAGTAATGTGCGACCCACATTGCTAGTAAGCTTTTAAAAAAAAAAGCTCACTCCCGTAACCCCAGCAAAAAGTGGTGAGGTGCACCACACACCCGTGTGGTTTTAGTCGGTAGGTCACCCACTCTGGCTGGAGCCTGACCCAGGCGGCGGAAGTCCATGAGGATTTGCACACGCAAAAGAGGCATTTAGTCTAACGAAATACAATAAATATCAGTAACAAACCATCGCAATCCAACGACTGGGCAATCCGCCCAGTTATCAGACTTTTGTGCTTCAAACGAACACCAACGATTTTCTATAAGTTTTCTTATGACAAATGGGAACTAAGGCTGTACGGATACGGATGTTACATTCCGATGTATTAGGAGCCTTTTGATGTCCCATCTATAGACTGATAGCAAGCACAGCCTAATCTTATAGATCAATCAATCAACGCAGTTTTTATCAATCCACGAGCTCCACAATAATATTGGAGTTCATAAAAGGAAAATATAAAGCGAATGCCAGTGGGGCCGCCGGGAGTGGACGCCCTAGAAAAACACACAAACCTTATCGGTGAAATCCTGCAAAAAGTCAGGTGTGTAGTACCTACTTGCACCCGGCGCGTGTGTATGACAAGATATTTTAATGTGGATGAAGCAAAAGAGCTATGGAAGAATCGTAGCAAGTGACGTTCTGTTGTTTCTGCCTACCCCTGTGGGAAAGAGGCGTGAGTATATGTATGTACCTACAAGGAAAATAATATTTCAAACACCATCAAAGAAACACTTTCTCTAGAAATCAAATCAAGTAATAAAATGTTATAGTAATAAATGGCGACATCGGCAGCTCAAATCGAGCTATTGTTCATGGCCAATTAAATTTCTCTAATACGACAAACCAATACCAACATAATCATTTAACTGTAGTGCTTTCAAAAGAGTAAAATATTAACAAAGTTACAACAGCACATCATGGTGTCCAAAACTGACAAATTTCTTCAATCGATTTTTAATTTAATCTCCAAATAGGAAAGTTTAATTTATAACATTGGGGAAATTTGACAGTTTGTGGTAACTTGATTTTGCTGTTGACTGTACGTACCCACAAATTATCGCTTAGTTTATTTCGTGTGATTGGCACTTCATAAATTATAAGTTTCATCATGATCCCCTTATATTCGTCCACTGCTGGACGTAGGCCTCTCCTAGTGAACGCCACAGAGCCCGATCTTCGGCTTTCCTCATCCAGTCACTGCCAGCTGCCTTCCGCAAGTCGGCACTCCACCTGGCCGTCGGGCGCCCTACACTACGTTTGCCTAGACGCGGTCTCCACTCGAAAACTCATTTGCTCCAGCGTTTGTCGGTTCTCCGACAGATGTGATATGAGTTATGCGTTTATAAGTTTACTTTGAAGAAACCTGGAATTAATCTCTAACAGGTAATCAGCAAACCTGAGGTCATATCGGAATGTGACACGATTATTTTTAGGTATTGAGAGGGATGGCGTGGGAGAGGAGCATCCTTCTCTAATAAGGTTTTATCTGCCGTCGTACAATATTTATACATTGGTATACATTTTTTCAGGCAGTATTACGAAGAGTTAAAAGGTCCAACCTTCACGAATTTTGTAAACAAGTAGGTACCTACTTTTTATATTACATTCGAGGTCAGTCACAATAGTATCGGAATAATGTCATTTTTCAATGTCGTCTTGTTAGCAGTATCATCAAATCTGGTTGAACTTTCAACCCATATTGAATAATATACCTACGTACATAGTTAATATCTTGATGCGCTTATTACGGAGGACAGTTCTCATTCCCATTACTTTTACACAGCAAGGCCCTGATGTGGATAAGAAAAAGAATGCATGCATGAGACTTGATGGGGCCCATGCCCATGGAGTCTGTGTGTAGGATCTACGTATAACTTACCGCCCAGATAACAGACGATCCATGAGGATATTCCGTAATAAAAAAAGTCTTACGCGAGACAGCCCCTATTGTACTTAATCTAAATATTCTAAACTAAAAGCAATCTTATTTCTTTTAGTTTAGAATATTTATATTATTTTATTAGTAGGTAATAATAAATATAAAATTAAACTTTTATCTAATAATATTACCATTTTTTTACATTCAACCTTACTTTAACAAAAAATCTATTAGTACACCGAATTTAAACATTAATTATACATATTTACTTTTTAGCTAATAACGATTAAAAAAATACATCAAATCAAATAAAAAAAAATCAAAATTCATTTAATTCTTCAACAAAGTATTTTACACAAGCAGAATTAGTGATTGAAGCCTCCCTTTAAGCAAGTAATGCCTGTATTGGGAGAAAGACATATCCAGTACCCTGTATCTAGGAAAATATGTCCTCCTCTCTTCTAATGTTGCTGTGCCCTACAGGGTCCTTCTTGGCTCTTGTTTATATAACACCACCTCATTGTACATTATTATGCCAATAAAGAATATGAATATTGTAATTAATTGCAAATTACGCAACTGAAATTGCAGCGTAAAAGTTGATTACTACTAAAACAGTAGTAAAAGTAATTTGCCTACACAACCGCCCTATCGACTTACTAACCTGTCAATAACGAGTAAACCGTGGAAATAAACACATGTATGAACCCATGCATAACATAATGAAACAAGCATATAATTATGTATCAAAATCCAGTGGTAGTAAGCTTGGCTGCGCATCAAATGACCCTGTTTGATTCTCATTTATTTATGTATAACTTTTAAGAAGAATTAAATAGAAATAACAACTAAGTAGCAACATATAGCTATTCGGAACTATTTTGGAAAGAAATGACACTGCTCAAATTGAGAACCGATCTCAAGACCTCTCTCTCAATAACGCATGCGACCACTGGACCAATGAAGCGGCTTGTCAGTCGTCAGTGAACAAATATTGATATTACAAATATTCACCAAAATAAACAATAAATAATTGTAACTACGAATAATTCCCTTATTTACAAACTGTTGATCCAAGAATTAAAACACAAACAAACACCAACAATGGCGATTGTTGATACACTACACTGGTATACTTGGAAAACGAAAACAAGGCAAGTTCCGAGCAATTTATTGATGAGCAGAAACCTACACGTATTCGCAAAATATTAGATAAACTACATACATACACACTCTCGCACTTTTTATCCGTCTTTAAAAAAAGGAAGAGGTTCTCAATTCGTCTCGTTCGATTTTTTTTATGTTTGTTCCTCGAATACTCAAAGACGCCTGGACCGATTTAGAATTCGAAGAATTCTTCTATTGTTTTCCTAGATGGTCCCAAGTCAAGATCACAATATTTAGAACAAAATGACAATAACACGTACCGACCGAGTAAATGACAACGTCGTCGAGGTATGTAAAATTCTACTCGCTACTCAAAATGTTAAAAAAAAAATTTTTTAACAAAAAGCAAAACTGAACAACGAACAGTCGCAGTCAATTGAATGCCAGCGGTAAGATTCCCCGGTCGGGCAATGTTATTGGGTTTTCTATGAATTTCTCAGTAGCAGCTTGGAGACAAGACAATAGGATCGCCCCCTATCACATGGGAACTAAACATACCGGCGAACAGTGGGTGTACACTAAGAATACCTCTGCCTATCCTTTCGAGGAACTCAGGCGTGGTGTTGTATTTCGATTTTACAACACCTCGCCTGAGTTGGAGGTATTTCGCTTTTATATTAATCAAAGAAGATATAAATTTCCAACAATTCTGACTATAACAATCTCTCGAGGTGGTCTCATTTCTCCTACCAATTTAAGTATAAATAAGTAGGTAGCAAGTATTGGCCAAAAACTGTGCCATAATCAGCTTATTACATTCACAAGTTTTACGAGAAATCGATCATGATTCAAGTTTTCCACTTCCAAAATAATGATATGTAGATTACCTTGAATATATATAAAAAATTTGCCAATTCATCTTGTCGCAGAAAAAGTAAAAGTCCCTTAGCATGACGAAAGTTTTCTTTTACATAAAAGAAATTTATATATGACATTGTTTTTCAACTTCAAAACATTTTGTTGCAGACTTTAAACTTGGGAGAGCCATGCTTCGGCACGAATGGGCCGGCTCGATCCGAGTGATACCACGGCCTCACAGAAAACCAGCGTGAAACAACGCTTACATTGTGTTTCACCAAGTGAGTGAGAATACCGGAGGCCCAATCCCCTTTTAATGGGCGGGAAACGCATGTGACACCTCTGGTGTTGCGGGTGTCCATGGACGGCGGTAATCGCTTACCATCAGGCGATCTAACTGCACGTTTGTCCCCCTATCCCATAAAAAAACACTGCATCAAAAAAAATAGCTACCAATGGCTCTACTCATACAATATGATATTTTATTGATTGATTTATCTATTTAAATATAAATTTACAGAATGACATCCAAAACATTCATATGTAAGTATCAAAATATTGCAAAATCAGTACTGGATAAATAGTTATATAAAATCGATAAAAAATTAAGCTACTTATAACTAAGAAAATGATATATACGTTTACATATTCGATATGATCTATCATGGAAGATATCCAGATCTAAGTGCTGAGTAAGCAACAAGTTAAACAGTGTGATTGCTCTGGGACTGGGTGCTGCGGTAGCTCGACACGTGCGCATTTCCTCCGCTTCATCATCATCACATCTCCGCTTCGTCATACATACAATATTATCACGCCTATATTCCCCGAAAGGTTATACAGAGGTGTAAGTACTAATGGACACCTCCAGTTCGTCAGTACGGCCCCTACACTACAGACAGCACGTAATTTGAAATGCTTGTCTGATTCTCCGCTGAACGAATCAGCGACCGATTTGTCGTTAAATTATCGTATTTGACGTCCAACGAAGAAGTGGCATAGGTGCAGCCTGGAAGCATTTTTTACTCAATCAGATTACAATTTCAGTCAACCTGTGGTCATTTAGAACGTCATTTGGAAGCCGCTAAATGGCAGATGGTTATCGTAATGAACTGTAAATCGACACCCCAATTCAGGGTGGGTGCCGTCATACTGACCAACTGTCCCTATGAAACCGAAAAAAAAACGTGATACATGAAAAAAAACTATTTTTATATGCCTAAATGTGACTTGTTCTATTTTTATGTACGAACAGGGTATGGGTTTTGTTGAAAAAGTCCCAAAACTTGGGACCATTAATTTCGTCCCACAAAAAAGTTGCTGTAAGGAAGTCTCCACCCACTGTTCGTTTCTGTTTCTCTAAGTTTAGGTAAATAAGCACTACGTACCTATTCCGATCACTGACATTGACAATATCTGCGAGCTCCGCCGCATCCGTACTAATATATAAACGCGAAAGTTTGTATGTATAGATGTTTGTTACTCTTTCACGCCAAAACGGCTAAACGGATCCGATATGTTATTATTTACATGATATTTATTTAACATTGTAACTAATTAATATAATGCATACTAATATTATAAATGCGAAAGTAAATCTGTCTGAACAGCGTGTTACGTTGTCACACCGAAACCGCTGGATCAAATAGGATAAAATATTGTTATAGAGATAGATTGGAACTTGGTGAAGGATATACTAACTTTTTGTATCATGAAATTTTCTAGGAAGCGTGATTTATAATATTTTGAATCGTATGATACGCATCAGTTGTTAGTCTCTTACTTAAGAAATTCAAATTAGATATTACGTTTTAGACGAAAGTGAAATATGCTGTTTGACTGTTTTCTAATATATCTCTACATTATTATTCATAAATAAAATATCGAAGTGTACACATACAGATAAACTTTCTTACTCTACAACTTTTGCTTTCGTTTGCAATATTATGTGGTTATTAAATTTATGTTGTGTTCTTTATTAATCTAATCTGCAAAATACCAAAACACGTGTAAGTTCACCGACCTTTTGGGGAATACTACCATAATGGTATGTATTGTGTACCTAATTATAATTTTATTTATTTTAGCCATGATCGTACTACAGCGGACAATCAAAATAGCCTAATAGCGTCAATGTTAATATGTTCGTCCTCCAATAGTGTCTAAAGCAATGTTGCTTGCTCAAAGTCAATGTCAAAATTATTTATTTCAATTAGACCAATAAAAAGGTACTTTTGAAAAGTCAAACTAATTGCACGGTCCCAAAAAGTGGGTCTTATGGAGAAGAGACGGCAAGAAACTCCATAGATACTCTTTAAAAAAAAACATGATTACAATATTAATCTTTACAACTTTGTTTTAAATAGTTTGACAATTATGCAGTTTGATGTGTAATATTTATTCAGTTTATGTAGGTGTTATATATAGAAAGATAGGAATTGCCACAGCAAGTAAGAGCCGACCAGTCCCGACAGACACCACCCGTTCACGAGCATGACGTGTGTATCGGCGCGGTTCGACTCAACCATATTGTAGGGAATAAAACGACCCGACACACAACGCCACCATCAGCAGGACATTTAAGTGAGCATGACAAGCTCAGACCGCGGGCACAATATTCCTATAGATAAATATACTTACACAATTGTTACATCAATATCTGCACAATCCCCACTCTTTACAGTAGGTATACTAATTAAGAAATTATACCATACTAGTTCAATCAATATGTACATCAAATTGTTATCATAATGTGTATATACTCTGCTTCCAAAAACCAGCTAAATATAAAACGATCTACATATTTATAAACTTGTTTGGCAGGCTTATGCATTCATGTTTAAACCCTGACTTTTATACTGGGTGGTATTCCATGCAGGTTCGCAAAACGATGTCAATTTGGCAGTAGCATTTTTATTTAGTATTGTGTGGCGGATTTGAAGAATGTAATGGAAATGTAAGTTCTGTTATTGTCTACGCCTCTAATAAAAAAAAAAACAAACTGTCAAGACTTCACTTGTCAGTACGAAATATCCTAATAACGACATTTTTAAAACTCTCAACAACATTTTTCAGAGTTAAATCATTATTAATTGTTAAAATTACTACATTTTTGGAAATACAATGTTCAAAGAAATTAAATACATCGTTTAATTTGAGCATCAAGCTCCAGGTGTCTCAAGCGAAGACATAAATTGGCGACCGTGACAGGACAAAACTTGTTGAGAAATCCAGAAGTACCGAGGTCTAGCTGAAATTGGTCAGCACAGCGCCGCAGCCATCAGCCGGTCAGCACTGCACCAATAGCTTTTGGATACCAGCGATATTATAGGAGAAATACATGAGGAGGAACCAACTTAGTATCGCCGGAGATTGACGTAACTATAACATCGTTAAACCGCAGCGCAGCAGGATTCTTGCAGCTAAGTGGCCATCCTTACTTCCTCAAATATCCTTTAGAACGCGTAGCCTATTCACCTATCCGTTTTCTTCATGGTTTTTGCTTGTGCAAGTTCAGTGTACAAAGTCCATTCATTCAATTCAAAATTGAATTCATCATTTATAATCAAATTTATATTTATTGTTCTGCTATTCCATGCTGTTAATATACATCTAGAAGCAATATTTCTATTATATAATTGTATTTAAGCTATTTTCAAGCATTCCTGACCCGATTTCAAGTAGATTTCAATTCATAAACTACCTACCTACAAAGTTAATTTCTTATAATTTACTACAAGCATTTGTCTTCTAGGAAAATCATTGTATAAGGCTGCCGTGCCTTGCATTTACTTCAATTTAGTGACTATAACGCCAACTATTCCAGATTTGTGCCCGGGTTGCCCGTAAATAGCTGAGTGCCGGACGCGTCTTAGCGTCGTTCGACGCCCACAACCTTCGGTTATCCAGCGCACCAGAGGCGGTAACTTTGGCCTCCCGAGTGGCGGACACCATCGGGAGAGGGGCGTGAGCGTTAACCTTTTATGTTTTTAAATTAACTTCATAAATAACTTTGATTTCTTTATCGTTTGAGATTTCTTTGATAGGCACTGGCAGATATTTTTCAATTTATTGGAACTATCTACATATTGAAAAATAATCAAAATGAGTTTAAAGGATGATGGTAAGAACTTGGCCGAGTTAAATGTTAGACGTAGTTCCATAAAGGGCCAAATTACGAAATTTAAAAATTATTTAGAAAAAATATCACAGCTAGATGCATTTACTACTACACAAAGGGCGGAACTTACACTCAAACTTACTAAATTTGAAGCTTTATCTTCAAGATTTGATGATCTACAAAGTCAAATTGAAATTTTTAATTCTAGTGGTTTAAGATCTGAACTTGAGGAACGCGAAAATATTGAACAGGAATTTATTAGTAACATTGTAACAGCTCAAAATTTATTGCAATTGCATAGCAAGGACGACAGTGTCCATGACTCAAGTACTCATGACATATCACATTGTGCTTCTGAACATAATGATATGGGTTTCAAGCTACCTTTAATACAAATAGCCAAGTTCGATGGATCATACTTCCGTTGGATGGAATTCCGCGATACGTTTCGATCTTTAATTCATGAAAATAAGAGGATCAGTCCAGTTAACAAATTCCATTATTTAAATTCATATTTAGAAGGAGAAGCAGCACGAATTGTGTCGAACTTGGAGGTGTCTTCTAATAATTATGAGGAAGCTTGGAGCCTGTTACTGGATCGTTATGATAATAAACGTTTAATAATTAGTCATCACCTTAGTGCATTATTCAACATACATTCTATAAACAAAGAGTCTGAGAGGTCGTTGCGTTTCTTGGTTGACCACGTGACGAAGAATTTACGTGCCCTTTCCAGTTTAGGATTAGCCACTGAGCATTGGGATGTCATTATAATCCACTTAGTTGCTTCCAAGCTGGACCATCACACCTTTACGAAATGGGAGGAACATCGTAATGCGTTGGCAACTGATACACCCACACTTAAAGATTTTCACAAATTCTTGAATGATCGCGCAGCTGTGCTTGAGTCCGTACACCGTAGCAAATCAGACAACGCTTCTAAGCCTACTCACAGTCAACAGCGTTCATCAGGCAATTCTCACAAACCTGACCACACACATAGTAAATCTTATGCATATACCAGTAGTAATAGCCAACCACAAATTTTACCATCTTCGTCTTACCTTTGTCCTAGCTGCAATTCTGATCATAGAATCTATGATTGCCCTTCATTTAAGGCAAAGAGTGTAAGCGAGCGTATAGCTGAGGCAACTAAGCTAAAATTGTGCCTTAATTGTTTAAGGTCTGGTCATCCTGCTTTTAAGTGTCGTCTGGGCCGTTGCCGCGAGTGCAACAAGCGACACAATACAATTTTACATCTTCCTACTGGTTCAGATAGCAATACACCAAGCGGTGACAATATGAATGAGACATTGGTAACTTGTAGTAACCATGGCAATAAGCAAACTCTTTTATCTACTGCTTTAATTGAAGTAGTCAATCCCAGGACGGGCAATTCTGAAATAGTACGAGCACTACTTGATTGTGGCAGTCAATCTTCCTTTATCAGTCTAAATCTGAAACAAAGATTGTCATTAGAAGCTCGTCCTATTGATGCTACCAGAATCATCGGATTTGGCAACAATCATTCAGCCACTATCTCTGAACATTGCATTGCCCAATTAAAATCCAAAAATTCATCATTCAGTGTCGTTTCTAATTTCTTGGTAATGAAGGATTTAACAGGTTCAATACCAAATACTTCTATTGATATAAGATCCTTCAATATTCCTAGCAATATAATCCTTGCAGACCCCAAATTTAATCAGCCTTGCTTCATAGATGTGCTCATAGGCTCAGATTTATTTTGGGACATTATAGGTGGTGAGCAGCGGTCATTAGGGCCAGATTGTCCTAAGCTACACAGCTCCAAGTTAGGCTGGTTGATTGGAGGCCCCTTGCCACAATATCTGCATACTAAAAATAGCACTAAATGCAATCAAATACTTACTCACTTCTCTCATAACGAAAACTTGGAAAATAATTTAAATAGATTTTGGGAACTCGAAGAAATTCCAACAAAATCTCATCTGAATGAAAGCGAGAAGGCATGTGAAGCGCATTTTTTGCAACACACCTTCCGCTTCGAAAACGGAAGATTTTGTGTGCGGTTACCTCTCATCGATTCACCTGACTGTCTAGGTGACTCCTATAATATGGCTAAGAAAAGGTTCCATAATTTAGAAAAACGATTTAGGAGACAGCCCGAAGTTAAATCACAGTATATACAATTTATAAGGGAGTATGCAGAATTAGGTCACCTTTCGGAAATTTCATTAAGCAGTTTAAATTCTGAATTATGTTATTTTTTGCCTCATCATCCCGTATTTAAAGAAAATAGTGAGTCGACAAAGATTAGAGTAGTTTTCGATGCCTCAGCTCGCACATCTTCCGGCCTATCTGTCAATGATATACAAATGATTGGGCCTCAAATTCAAAACTCTCTTTTCTCCATATTAATTCGAGCTCGGTTCTATAAATATCTCTTGACAGCGGACATAGAGAAAATGTACCGCCAATGTGTGATGAACGAGTCTGATCGAAATCTCCAGTTAATTCTATGGAGAGAAGATGAGCACCAGCCCCTTAAGGCCTTGCGCTTAAATACTGTGACTTACGGTTTCGCAAGTGCAAGTTATTTGTCTACAAGGTGTCTTTGGCAGCTTGGTGAGGAGTGTGAAGATCCATTCATTAAATCCATAATTCAAAGGGATCTATATGTTGACGATCTGATCACAGGATGTGATTCTGAAAATGAATTACAGCGCATTCGAGATTCTATATCAAGGGCCCTAAAGGCAGGATGTTTTAACTTGCGAAAATATAAATCCAATTCGTCTAAGGTTCTTGAGACTCTGTCTGAGGGTTCCACAGATACATTAATCATCAGTGAATCATCAAATGCTTTAGGTTTAGGGTGGAACTCTAAGACAGATCGTTTAAATTATGCTTTCGAACTTCACTGTATTGGTGACAAAATCACTAAGCGCCATATTTTATCCACTTCGTCTAAAATTTTCGACCCACTTGGCTTTGTTAGCCCCTGCATTGTAATACCTAAATTGATGATGCAGCAGTTATGGCTTGATAAAGTTGGTTGGGATGAACCTCTTTCGGGAGAGATAGAAAGGTCTTGGCGTAAGTTTTCCAGTAGTCTATCGCATGTATCTTCAATTACGCTGCCGAGGCAGGTTTTGTGTGAGTCACCTGTCGCTAAAGAGCTGCATGTTTTCAGCGACGCCTCTGAAAGAGCCTATGGGGCATGTATTTATGTAAGGTCTATTGACGTAGCAGGAAATGTATACGTTCACCTGTTGTGCTCAAAGTCAAAGGTAGCACCTATCAAGGCGTGTACCATTCCTCGTCTGGAACTATGTGCTGCTTTACTTGCCGCTAGACTATGCAGGATCGTCGTCGACTCTCTGAGGTTCCCAATAGAACGTAAGTTTTGTTGGTGTGACTCCAGCGTCGTTCTTGCTTGGCTGCGTACTAGTTCTAGAAAATTGAAGACCTTCGTGGCGAATAGAGTCGCTGAGATCTTGGAATTATCAAACCTCTCTTGTTGGCGTTATGTACCTACCTCCGACAACCCCGCTGATCTCGTGTCGCGCGGCATGTATCCTGAGGAGCTAAAGAAATGTGAACTGTGGTGGAAAGGGCCCAACTTTTTACTTCAAGAAGAATCTTCCTGGCCGTCTCTATCCCCAAATTCCCAGGAAGAGTGTGAAGTTCCTGAAATAAAAATAAATATTAATGTTAATGTCGATAATTTTTCAATAATTCCATTTCAAATTTTTAGTAAATTTAATAAGCTGAGTCGAGTGTATGCTTATGCATTGAGGTACATGCATAATCTTCGAAATCCCAGTTCTAAGCGTATTGGCGATCTTGGTTTCGAAGAATTACGGGATAGCTTTCAGCTTTTATGCCGTAAGGCACAACAAGAATCTTTTCCGGTGGAGTATGAAATGCTTAGCAAGGGGAAGCCACTTAGTTCAAAATCTAGTATTATCGCACTTGCACCCTTTATGGATGAAAATGCCTTAATTCGAGTAGGAGGCCGCTTGGATGCTTCAGCGATTCCATACGATAGCAAGCATCCTATCCTATTACATTCCTCTCACCATTTCACGAAGCTAATTTTTGAGCGTGAACACTTACGCAAATTACACGCGGGTCCACAGCTTCTCCTTGCTAGCGTCAGGGAATACGTATGGCCAATTAATGGCCGACACCTCGCCAGGCGTACGGTGCACAATTGCGTCAAATGTAGGAGCGTGCAGGGCAAGACTTTATCACCCATAATGGGGAACTTACCTTCTCAGCGTGTTACGGTGGATTTCCCATTTCGAAGTGTGGGTATAGATTTTGCTGGGCCCTTCTTAGTCTTGAATCGGAAAGGTCGTGGCTCAAAAACGACAAAATGTTATTTGTGTATCTTTGTATGCTTGAGGTTTAAGTGTGTCCACCTGGAAGCAGTAAGCGACCTTTCAAAGGATGCGTTTATACTTACTTTGCGTAGGTTCATCTCTCGCCGTGGTAAGCCTACTGAAATTTTTTGCGACAATGGCCGCAATTTTGTTGCCGCGGCTAAAGAAATAGGTAACTTCTTAAAATGCAATCGCCAGAATATCACAGATTTCTCGAACGGAGAGGAAATTAAATTTACATTTTCCCCTGCTTACGCTCCCCACTTTGGCGGTGTCTGGGAGGCCGGAGTGAAATCGGCCAAATATCATATAAGACGTGTAATGGGTAACACGCATTTAACGTTCGAAGAAATAACCACACTATTCGCACAAGTAGAAGCCATTTTGAACAGTCGCCCAATATGTCCTTTGTCTTCCTCTCCCAATGATCCACTCTTCCTTACTCCAGGCCATTTCCTGCTTGGTCGGCCGCTAACTGCACTGCCTTCTCCGTGCCTCGAAAACTGCAAATCCAGTCAACTGAAACGGTACCAACTGCTTGAACAAATCCGCCAGCATTTTTGGCGCAGATGGCAAAAGGAATATCTAGCTGAGCTGCAACAGAGGTCCAAGTGGCGCACCAATGATGCTTCCCTGAAGATTGGAGACCTAGTGCTAATACAGGAGGAGAACCTGCCACCACTATGCTGGCGCATGGGTCGAATCAGCAAGCTATTTCCCGGGCCCGACGGAGTATGTCGAGTAGCAGACGTACAAACTACTCATGGATGCTACAGGAGGGCCTTCACACGACTCTGCCCGCTACCTGCGACGGAGCACCTAATAGAGGGTTAAAAGTCGGAGACTTTTAACGGCGGGGAAGATGTCTACGCCTCTAATAAAAAAAAAAACAAACTGTCAAGACTTCACTTGTCAGTACGAAATATCCTAATAACGACATTTTTAAAACTCTCAACAACATTTTTCAGAGTTAAATCATTATTAATTGTTAAAATTACTACATTTTTGGAAATACAATGTTCAAAGAAATTAAATACATCGTTTAATTTGAGCATCAAGCTCCAGGTGTCTCAAGCGAAGATTAATATTTTTATATTGTATGATAATATTTTTTTTTTTATTAAATAGCTTACTAGCAATGTGGGTCGCACATTACTACTTAGTATTCTTATTAACCCCTCGTGCTAGGCTAAAATGCTTATGTTACAAGTGGGTTCACGTTAGTAGTGCAATGGGTGCGTTTCGAACCGGCAACCACATGATCGCAAGTCCGACACCCTAGCCATTAAGCTACCGCCGCTTCATTTATGTAAGTATAAATTAATATATATTGAAATACATCAATGTAAGAGCAAAAGTCCCTAAATTTTCCTTAAAATTAAAGGTAGAAATTTGTGAAGACGTAATAGTCTCCAATAAACATGTAAGGTATTGGATATTCCGAAGCATTCAAGGTGAACCGTTCTGGCTGTGGAGGCAATAGAAAACCCACTATGTAGTGCTCGCCATAACACCAGATAACATGTCATTTCACTGAATTACACACGACCACGACATCGTTTAACGCCATATACTTACTAGAAAACTAAAACGAACCGAACCACTTTTGAGCTTGCGTGTACTTGTGCGAAGAAAGCGACCCTGCGCAACCGGTTGTACCGGGATGCACAAGATCACGCGCAATAAAAACTTTGGCGTATAAGTGTACTGTTTACATCCATGACTAACTTAATTTTCTTTTGCAAATCAGCTGGGCTCTGACGGCCTAGCTTTTTTGGAGTAGATAATCTTGAAGTTAGTTCGTGTTCGTGTGGGAGCAAGCATCTTTAAGATGTTTTTCAGAGATATTTAAAAACAGGCTTCGTAAAAGTCCAATATTTATAATAACATTAAAAAAATATCTAATATTTATTGGATATATTATAACTTTTATGGAAAAGAACAACTTTCATGATGAAATATGAGCATGATTATTCGTGCTTATATCTTAAAGATGGTACCGTTGTTATGAAGTTCTTTTTGCTTTTGTTGTTGTACCGACAAATTAAAGTTCAGACAGTAAAATTTAATATCAAATGATATAATAAATACGTAAGTATATCCGCCAAAATATTAAATATGATATTATTATTTTGCACTCGCATGTATAAAGATTGTAGATTCTGCTTAAAGTAGGTACTTAAGAGTCCGGTGGACCGAATTTCTCTTACAACCGAAATACCGAAATAAATCGTAATTCAAACACAATTTAATCAAATTCTGTTATTATACGGTTCCAATACCGTTAATCTAGGTTCCTACGTTACCATTTCGTCCAAAATATTTCACTGGAAATAAATGTAAGCGAATGCAATTTTTGATAACTTTACCAAGTTTGGAACGATTTTTTGGTATTTTATTTGCAGTGAAGTAGTAGTAGACAAAATAGTACCGTAGGAACCTAGATTAACTGTATCCAAATCCGAATAATAACATAATTTGATAGAATATTGTCTGGATTACGATTTATTTCGGTATTACTTTTTTGTGGGCAAGCCGGACCCTTAAGTGCGAGTATATAGTAGAGTAAAAACCAAAAGAAGCTCTAGCTACTTGCCCAGAGTGGCCAATGAAAAAGTGAGGCTTGCTAAGCGAAGCTTAGCTAGCTTAGCTTAGAAATATTAAATTGGACAGTTAGCTTCTAAGTAGGATTCCGATAAGACACAATTTAGGGAAATTTCATAGTCCTGGAAAAAGCCAGATCAACGCTAGTAACACGGCAGCATATAAGTAGTGTCAATGTAAATATTATGACATTAGCAGCACCGTTAGTCTTCTGTCAGTATCTAATTGTATGACTCAGGCCAAGTTAGCGGCCACCTGTCAAGTAATTAGACCAGACAGCAGTTACCTATCGTATCTACTGATAAGCAACGGGATGCTGTAAATTAAAAAGTATAAAACCAGGTGAATTACAATATTTATTTAAAACTCTGCCTCGTTACTCGACTGGTCCCAAGCGCGACTGCTACGCTAGAGGTCCTAGGTTGGTTTGGGTTTGGCGTTTGAAATTCTTAGTGGCAACTCGAGAGTTTGCATTTGTTAAAGTCAAGGTCTCATATTTTAGCTGGTAGGTACATTACTTATTTGTGCTCGATTAATAGCAATAAGCTCGCCTCCTATGGCACTTAAAAGCGAACTGCGAGTGTAGGTAACTCGTTCTTTCTTTCTCAGCTTTTATTTTACCCAATGCTGAGTTTAGGCTTCCTCCATTGCACGCCATTCCTCTTGGTGTTTCGCCTTTCTCATCTATTTATCGTCAGCCCATCTAGCCGGCTGACGAGCGACACTTCTTCTTCGCCCGGTCCTTGGTCTCCACTCTGACACTTTCCTGCCCCATCTGCCATCGTTTCTTCGGCTAATGTGTCCCGCCCATCTCCATTTGCGTTGTGCAATGGCTAGGTAATTCTTTATTAAGGTGTAATCCTTCGGGTAATAAAATTACATAAACATATCATCACGCCTGTACTCCCCGAAGGGTAAGGCAGAACTAAGGTACACCCACAGTTCGCATGGGGAAATGTAGGTACCAATTGATGTTCAAAGATGTTCTAGAACATTTTCTCGCCACAATAGAATAGTTTTAGATAAAACTATTCTATTGTGGCGAGAAAATAAACGATTTTTATTATTTTTACATACTCACGCCTTTCTTCCACAGGGGTAGACAGAAACTATAGACCGCCACTTACTTCGATTCTTGCATACTTCTTTTGCTTCTTCTTTATTATTGTTATTGACCATGTTTCCTGTGGCTTCCACAGAAAGTCAAGCCTGTCTCGTGGATGAGTACTTACTCAGATTATAATCTAACCAGTACTTATCTTAGTAGATTTTCAGGTGGATCTTTATTTAAAGAAAAAAAAACAATAGAAGATAGATATGAATGTGTTTATCCTACACAATGTAATATCCAACCTCACGCATCTCTGTTACTTGAAGCAAAACTAAATAGAATTTAATGAGTATTTTGGCGATAGCAAACAATGCAAATATTAAAATTATATTAGCATTTGATGTAATATAAGTACTAGTTACACATGGCGTGTATTTATGTACTTGTATAACTTGTATCAATGCCTACATACATACAGTGGTAAAAGTAATAAAGAACTAGCAACCCGCCTGCAGTTTCACCCACGTTGCTCTGCTCCTATTGGTCGTAGCGTGATGTTATATACCCTATTACCTTCCTCGATAAATGGACTATCCATCACAAAAAGAATTTTTCAATTCCAACCAGTAGTTCCTGAGATTAGCGCGTTTAAACAAAGAAACTCTTCAGCTTTATAATATTTGTGTAGTACCTAAGTATTTTCAAAGAGAGTTGTTCATTTTCTGTTCAAATTTTATTCAATTCTCAAAAGAATAAATACCAGACTCATGTAGTTAAGGTAACAAGGCTAGGCTTAACCTTCGTGGTTATTTTTATAGGGTTTTGAAAGCTCTCCTTTAATAACCTACCATACAACTAACATAATCTGTTTATACATATGATGCATCGTAATTTTAATGTCCCATCACTAATATTCAGTAGCGCATTCCAGTGAACCGCCGTTATCGTGCGTTGATAAAATAAACAAATTATAATGGAATTACGTATGATTCTGGAACGCAGCGGCTCCTCATAATATCTACAGTTAGCAGTAAACGGGATCCCAACTGTGTGGCGGTGGCCATCTTAGCCTACACTACGTTAATAATTGTATTTATAACATAAAGATTGAAGATATAATACCTAAATATCACGCACTGTTTCACTTACCTATTGGATCAAATCAGATCGGAAAGTATGAAAGCTCTGACTCAGTTGTCCTGATTTTAAACGTTTGTTTATATGTTTACTAGCGACCCGCCCGCGGTTTCACCCGCGTCGCCCCATTCCTAAGAGTCGTAGCGTAATGTTAAATAGCTTAAAAACTACCTCTTGAATCAATCTATCTATTAAAAAAAACCGCTTCAAAATCCGTTGCGTAGTTTTAAAGATTTAAGCATACATAGGGACGGACAGACAGCGACAGCGACTTTGTTTTATACTTTGTAGTGATGATGATGCTAAATCATTGAGCACAATATTCAGTATTTAGGTTTTTATAATTTGTCAACCTTATTCTAAGTTTAAGCTAAATAATTAGTTATGTAGGTACTTACTTAGCTTACCTTGACTTGGATTGGCAACTGCTACTGAACAATTTGATTGATAGTTGGAAAATGTAACTTATGTGAGTAGTCATTGTTATGTTAAATCCTTATTTTTACCGAGTAAAACCACTCGGTGTGTTCCTGTACCTACTATGTCATTTTATTCTACCTTATCCCCCTACCCTAATCCTTCAAAATGGTGGAACCACTTTGTGAATAGGAATAATGGTCGCATTCCCAATAAAACTATTTTATTGATTATCTGAAATCACGTGATTTTTAATGCATCATCATAAATTATGATAACAATCAATACAAGTAATAACTTAGCATAATGTTAAATAAATAATATTCTTGAAGAATGCGATGCTTCGACCAGTATTTAATTTATCCCGTGAACGCCATCTATTAACTTACTTTAGCACACGTTACGTACCTAGTGTTTCACTAGTTCAGCTACTCGATAACAGATGGCGCGGAATAACTTATATTACGATCAACATTGTACAGTTACAAAGATAACGCAATTTAGTAATTTAGTTAAATAATATCTACAATCTTTGGAAATAGAAAGTGGTTGAATAATATATAAACGGATTGACTTGATCGATAGTAATATTGGTCAAGACTCAAGAAGTCGCTTTTCCATGTCGCCAGTGGGAGGTAATTGAAAATCGAGGGAAAAGCGTTTTGGTTATGGTCTAACGAACGAATAAACTAGCTCTTTCATCGAGCAACTGCCCTTAACATTATGGGCCATTACTCTGCGATATTATCTAAGTATAAACAAGTCTGTGAGTCACCTGAGGATGTTCTAATTTTCTCTATTACACGTTAAAATGTTTAAAACTAAGTAAGTATAAAATGATAATGACACGGATTTCAAACATGTTTTGCCGAAAGTTATGCATTTTACGTGGTAGGTAGGTATTTTGTTGTGTTGCGTGGTTCACAGTCAAGATCAGAATTATCTAAGCGACATAGCTGACACAACGACTCAAAAAACCGAGGACAACTCGATTGGAGTAGGTACCTATTGGACAGTAGTCGAGCAATCGGCTGCTGCGCTACGGATTGTAAGTTTGTTTATGTCAATTCTAAATGTCATTTTCGACATCATAATCAGCGAAATAGGTCTATTTTTAAATTCCATTATGGGATATAGCGCCACACAAGAGTAAACAAGTAATATATTTTATTAGTTCCCGTCATGGGATTATAATGTACGGCGCCACACTTTTTGTGTTTGCCAGTGTCAAGTATACAGAATAATCCCCAGTGAAACAGTGGAAACTTCACTAAGGCTTCGATGGAGCTTAGGAGTGAACACAAAAGTCACGATTATCAATTTTATATCATTTGCCTACACTCGCACACGTTCACGAACACTGTAATTACACAAGGTTTGGATAATAATATAAAACCAACAAAGTGCACTTTACATTTTTCCGCCTAAACTCGACATAACTCTTGTTCACTATGATTAATTATATTCCGCATGCGGTGTAAGTATAAATAGATTCATTAAGAATTTCCACACGGAAAATATGTGGAAATTATTAAGTGCGTAGAAGCTATTGAAATGGTATGTGAATAAATATGGCAAGTCATCAATCATTTGTAAGTCATTAACTGCCCGAATTTATGCGATTGATTCGTGTAAACAACTGCAAAACACTAACTAAACGTCATTAGTATCCGGTCGTTTTTATCCACTTCGTACGCTGGCACTACAAGATACCACATTGTAACTTTGTAACATAATTTTGTTGAACTCGTTAGGTACGGATATCAGAAGCTAATAACGTTATTTATGATTTACAAACTTGCAGTTTTAATTTAGTTATCTATTTCGGTCTTATTCATAACTAGCTTCTGCCAGCGGCTTCGCTGACTAACAGCCGGACCCAATATCAAATCAGTCGGTAGATTTACTTACTAGAGATAGAATTTTGACATAAGGTCCATACAATGAATGTCAAAAACCTGTCATTAATCGGCATAATCGAGGGTCAGTCGCCTCGAGGGAAACCAGTACTTGCCAAGCTGTCTAAATTGGCAATCATTGTATCACCGTAAGGGCGACAATTTTAAGGAATAAGCGTAGTAATGCATTTAAACCGCGGAGTAAAAGTGGGAACACTAATCGATAATATAATATAATAAGTACGTAAGGGTTAAAAAGATAAAAAGTACCCTAAATGTTGACCAGGCTCATAATGTACCTGTACCTATACTCAGATTCAGAAAAATCCGTCAAGTAGATCTTGAGTTACAAGCGAACATACAGACATACATAGCATAATTAACCCATTATACTGTCCCACTGCTGGGCGAGGGTTTCCTCTCTGAATGAGAGGGATTAGGCTATAGTTCACCACGCTAGCCTAGTGTGATTTGGCAGACTTCACACGCTATCGAGAAAATCTCTCAGGCATGCAGGTTTCCTCACGATGTCTTTCTTCACCGTTTAAGCGCGTGATAATTAACTATTTAATACGAAGATAACTAGGAAAACTGCCTCATTCGTCTAGTGGTCCCAAGCGCGACTGCTACACTAGAGGTCCTGGGTTCGATCCGCAGGTCAAGCAAAGTGTTATTGGGTTTTTCCATGAAATTCTCAGTAGCAGCTCGGAGTCTGGATATGTGCCCGGTTAATGGCTATAGGCTCGACCCCTATAACATGGAACCTAAACAAACCGGCGAACTGTGGGTGCACATTAAGTACGCCTCTGCCTAACCCTTCTGGGAATACAGCGTGATGGTATTACTTCGAAAAGTCACAGGTGCGTGCCTTTGGTTCGAACTTAGACCTTTCCCTTGGCAGTCCAACGGTCATACCACTAGACTATCACTGCTTTTCTAGTCATACACACATACCTACATACAATTCTGAAATCCATTTTATTCGGCTTCAGTATAGCTGAATTAGTCTCCTTCACTTCTTTTTACCAATTATTTCGCAATTACAGACACGACTATCTACAGAATTATTATATGTAAGAAATAATAGACCATTTTGTCCAAAAATATTTTATATTTTTAATTTATTAGTTTTTTGAACTATGATTTTTAAGAACAGTCGTTAAAATTCTTGTTACAATTAACATAATAGATAGTAATCTGAATTATTTCAGTCATCTTGTATTTTTCTGGTCGTTACTACACTTGGGTCATTATTACTCATTTTAACTAGATACTTAGGTAATTTCACGGACAGTCTGTGATAGGTATGCAGTCAACGGAAGCTAATAATTGGTACATACCAAGATTTTAAGATGCAACAAATAAAATAGTGATGGTAAGTTGTAGATATATATTGCAATAAAATAAACATTATAAACTCTACTGAAACCATTAGGTCTATCAAGATTGTTGTAAGTAAATTACTAGTCGTTACCCGCTGTTCCACTCGCATCTTAAGAGTCCGGCGGACCGAATTTCCCATACAAACGTAATACTAAAATAAATCGTAATTCAAACAAAATTTAATCAAATTGAGTTATTATTCGGATTCGGATACCATTAATCTAGGTTCCTACTCTACCATTTCGTCCAAAATACTTCACTGGAAATAAATGTTAGCAAATGCAATTCCTGATAACTTAACCAAGTTTGGAAAGATTTTCCGGTTGCTTATTTTCAGTGGAGTAGGTAGTAATAGACGAAGTGATACGGTAGGAGCCTAGATTAATGGTATCCGAATCGAAATAATAACACAATTTGATAAAATATTTTTCCGATTACGATTTATTTTGGTATGCATTACGATTTATTTTGGTATGCATTACGATTTTGTGGGAAATTCAGGCTCCGCCGGACTCGTAATGGACTTTTTAGGATAAAACAATGGCTTTCTCCAAGGACCAATTTCTTTACCAAAATTGATGAAGTTCACCGGTATAGGCGTTTAAACGTAGTAAACAAACAAACAGACTGACAAAGTTAAGTTACTTTTGCATTTAAGTATACAATGTGTTAAGAAAACCCTTTCGGACCGGTGAAGGTATTGTTAATTTTCGCTTTACAAGAGAATAAAAATTCCCTGAAAAAAAAAACGTGGAAACTGTTTTTTGAACATAGTGTAAGTACCTAGGTATACCAAATATTAGTATGGACCTTCCTAATATTTATTTATTATTTTTTAAGAATACTAGTAATGTGGTGTTGCACGTACTAGTATTCTTGTTAACCCCTCGTGCTAAGCTAAATGCTTGTGTTACGAGTATCACGTCGGTAGTAGTGTAATACCCATTACGGGTTTTGAACCGGCAACCACATGATCGCCAGTCCGACGCCCTAGCCATTAGGCTACCGCCGCTTCTTCATTATAACAATAAATATGTAAGTACATACTGCATTCCTCAAAGAAATCTGTGTGCACGCTGCAGACATATTTAAATGATAGAAAAGTAAATATTTAATGAGACCGAAAAGAAAGCAACACGTTTCTTTTTGCTATCTTCGACCGCCGCCCGCGCCGTTCGCGGTCTGCCGTTTACAAATAAAATGATCTACAAGATACTTATAAAAAACTGTAATCTAAATTAATAAACCCATTTACAAAAATGGACACTTTCGAGTGAATGAACTTGAATGCAAAAATGTTTGTCTTTACTTTCAAGCGTTCAGTGAATTCAGAACAATTGCAACCTTTATAATGAAACTAGCTTTTGCCCGCGGTTTCACTCGCAATGCAAAGAACTTTTGAGACAAAAGGTAGGTTATGTCTTTGGTTGCCATCCCTACTATATAATATAGTGGATATCCTACTGTATTAGAGGACCGACAAGTATATTTCAAAAATAAATTGAATTTTTGAAATATATTTTAAAGGCATCAAACTCAAAGTAAAACTTAATATTCATTTCAAATTTAAATTAAATTGTAATAATAGCTATGAGGCATTCCTTAAAAATTAAATCTTAGTATAGGCTAAAAGTAGCAAAAAATATTCTTTTAAGAATTAAAGTACCTACCTATATATGTTTTTTTCATATTTTCGTTATCTACTATATTTTTATGGATAATAATTTTAGAACTACTATTTTTGACCGGCAAAGAGATGGCAACCCTAGCTATGTTCTTCTCAAAGGTCTTATTAATCTGTATACTAAAATTAATCAAAATTGGTTCAGCGGTTTAGGCGTGAAAATGTAACAAACAGAAATGTTACGGGTCAATGGATTCATTAATCTAATCTACAGAATTTTCCTGAGCATGAAAAATGCAAAAAAAATCACAAAATGATAACTACTTACATATTTGTAAATCCTATATGATTTTGTTAGTGTTTGTAATCCAAAACGCACACACTATACTGGAAGAAAATTCCAGCCTGAGTCGTTTTAAAATGTTATTCACACACACCAACATCAACTACCCTTGCAGGGACTGTGCCTACCACAACATGATATTGCGACGAAAGAGATGGTTTTATTTAAATTGTAGAGGGGCATCCCTGTCTCTCGATCGCAACAACTGTTAATATACTGATTTTAGAATGAAACACACATATTCTATTTAGGTCAAATAACGGCAAAATAACGAGTTGTTTTGTTATATTGCCAAAATTATTCCATTTTACGTAACATACCACCACGCCTGTATTCCCCGAAGGGTAAGGCAGAGGCTTATAAATTTACACCCACATTTCACCGGTATGTTTAGGTCCCATGGAGGAGGAGGTGAGCCTATTACCATTAACCGGGAACAAATTCCAAACTCCGAGCTGCTACTGAGAATTTCACAGAAAATCCCAATAACACTTAGCTCGACCTGGGAATCGAACCCAGGACCTCTAGCGTAGCAGTCGCGCTCAGGACCACCAGGCTAATGAGGCAGTAATATTTCATTTTAGAGTTAACATTTGTTTGGAAATCGTAAATAGACTACATTCCTTTGCATTTATCGTAAAATAACGGAGGTTATTAGACGCTAAAATGCAAATAATTTACGGATTTTATCGCGTTGTATTAATATTATTTAATTCCCGACGTTTCGGATCCTTTACAGCATCCATGGTCACGGGTAGACTGAGGTGTTTAACGTCTTAATGTTAAATCTTGCGCTCTTAGTCTTGAGATCTTCTAACCGGCGTATTTTATTAGCACTAAGCAGTCCGTACTGGCTAACATACTGGTTTCTGACACTTGCGCGAATATTAGACATTGAACGTAAACTACTTTTTACTTTGCTCGCGTTTTATTGATATTATTTGATTCCCGACGTTTCGGATCCTTTACAGATATAATTAAATAAGGCCAACAAAATGGACAACATTCATAATGAACCGCACGTACCGCCAAACCAATGGCACTGTTTACACTTAATATTATTGTATAATCGATGAAAATCGATTCGATCCCAACACTAAAGTCGGTCAACTTTTCTTTTTTTAATTTCGCACGGTACAACGAAAAGTAGCTTGGCAATGGTAAAGTGGATCATTCAATTCAAATTAATACTTAAATTGGAAAGCTTTAATATGCCATTACAGAAGACAATGATATTTTATTTCGATTTTGTTTAATATAATTTTAAATTTCAAGTCTATACCGGACACTTACTGATATCTAAAAAAAAATTAACACACATCACAGGCAGTGGTGTCGGTAGCTTGGCTGGTTAAAGCGTCCGGTTTACATAATCGGAGGGACGCAGGTTCGAATCCGGCCTGAGACCGAATTTTTCTTCCACAAATAACTGTAATATCTTGAAAAGTATCATATCCACGGAATCATGATAAACAAATAGCAACATGATTGGATTGTTTGTTACTGGCATCACGGCTTTCGCACAAACATTCGCACAAAAAGAAACGTTGATGTAAACTAGCAATTATTTCAACCATTCTAACAACATTCAAAGTTATTGTAAAAAATGTTGGGCAACTGTTGCTTAACTTTTTTAATAATCTCTATCTATTGTGCCGCCTGTCCTCTGCACCGCAAATCCTGGGCTAGGCAATCCAAAAGATACCAGTTATTCTACTAAATCATCATCAATCAATCAATCATCTCCATCAAATCGTCACGGAACTCTATTTACAAAATACTGTACTCTGCTGCGTGGATGAACGACTGAACGTCAGTGAACGATCGTTTTCCCCGGAAGAACTTATGATAAAAAGATACAGAAGCGAGTAACGTAACGCACTACTACCACCTATATTGACTGGCTGTCGCGTTAACACGCACTATAAGAACACAATGGGACGCCTATAGACGTTGTGTGATAAATATAAAACGCCTATAGACGCTACGATTGTATCTACTTTGTAAATTGCAATTTAGTTTTGCGAAGCTTGTTCAAAGCTTATGTAATGTATGAGTTCTATTCGTATAGGTACTATGAGACGGCTTGATTGGCACATGGGTTAAGCCATTTGCCGTCACGACAGGAATTGGATTCCAACACGGGACAAAAATATCTGTACCTATGGCCTAAGTATATATGCCAAGACGAAGACGAGGTATGTCAGACTCCTAAAGATATAATTAAAACGCCATGCTGAACTGATTTCTGAGACAGGCGAATATTGGACGATTGAAATAAAACGATGTCCAAGAAACGTTAGGATTTTGTTAAGGGCATTACATCGCTCAAATCCAAAAAACAAGAAGCTTTAAAGCCCTAGCTTTAAAGAAGTTTCTAGTGGAATCTTTATGTGCGTTTGCCATATAGAAAATCTATTTTTATACTTAAGGTCGTCACAAACAAATTGTATTGTTTAAAAATTTTATAAATATGCCCTAATTTTGAATAATAATTGAAATAAATAAGCCATTTTTTAACCTAATTTGTATTTTTTCTCTTTAACGGCTTAATAGTTAGTCATGAATTTTATACCAAAAAAAATGAAATGACGTAATTAACAATTGGTATTGATTTTATTTTCTTATTTCTTTGAATATTTTGAAATAATAAAGAAATACCCGAAACCTCACTAGCACCCCCGCAATGCCTGTGACTAACAAGTACTAGCACACAGACTAAATCCTCAAGGTCATTGGGCAATGTAATATAAATATAAATATAACGCGTAAATATAAAAAGATATGTTTATAAGGCGTATACGCGATGACAATGCTGAAGTTTTCTATCCAAAAAAAGTTTGAATGACAACTTGACAACTTCACTCACACTGAACCGTTTCATCAGAATGTGAGGAGAAAGTGCCCAGCGGTGTGAGCAGCAATATGAAATAATATACCTACCTACGTAATTTAAATAAGGTACGCATTACAAAATCCAAACTAACATTATAAATGCAAAAGTAACTCTGTAACTCTGTTTGTCTGTTACGTTATCCTACCTGAACCGGTGAACCAATTTTAATGAATTTTGGCATATAGATCGATTGGACCTTGGAGAAGGATGCAGGCTACCTTTTGTCTCGAAAAGTTCTTTCGAATGCAATTGAAACCGCAGGCAAACAGCTAGTAAATAATAATACTACCAACGTGTTAAGTATACTTACTTTATTTTTAATGAGCTTGCTAACACGCAATCCTACGGTGCTTGGATGCACCTCAATCATCACGACGCAAAATTGCGTTCCAGTGTTGCCAACATTTATCTGCATACATACCTACAATAAAGTAATAAATACACGGCTTTTGCTGGTATGGTAACACCGTTATTTTAACCATTTATGCAACTTTCTATCTATTTTTATGTAAGTTATATACATAAATTATAGTTTTTATTGTTTTTCTTTGCGCATAATAATTGTAATAATTTAAGTACCTTTGGTGTTACTTATACTTTCTAAATGAATACACATGAGGTGCAAAAATGTGCCTACCTAATTGCATATTAGATTTTTAGATGTCCAAGCAATTGATAAACCAGTAAGGTCCGACCGAGATTTCGGTCTCGGTCTCGGCCATTCTCGGCCAAAAATTCATTCTCGGTCTCGGTCTCGGTCTCGGACTTTATTTTTGAGCTAGTCTCGGCCCAGACCGAGAATCAGAAATTCCGCAATAGTATTTTTTTTTAATATAACTCGCGTACTAAATTCGATCGCTGAGCGCAATGTGTGATTGATTAATTGATTAAAAAACTGCCAAATCAAATAATCAAACTAAATAATGATCAAATGCTACTCGGTTTGTATTTTCTTTCGTAACCATATCACACTGAAGGACTGAGGACTTAACACTTTCAGTGATTGGTGTGTCAATAGCTTATATATAGAAAGTGACCTCTCTATCAACGCTGACAAAACTGTTACTGTATCTACACACATACATACACTCACGCCTTTCTCCCTTTCTCTCAGGGGTAGGCAGAAACTATAGACCACCACTTGCATAATTTTGCTTCTTCCAAATTCGAACATCTTCTCATACATACTGCTGGTTACGAGTGCTACGCACCTTGAAGAATTTCGTCAATAAGTTCGGCGCATGTCCTTCTAGGGACATAATATAAATTCCTTTCGTTAAGCAGTTTTCCTTCATTCTGTCAACGTGTCCAAACCATCTCAGTATATTCTTTCCAATACGTGTCACTACTTCATCTATTGTATCTTATGTTACATTATTGTTACCTTTTATGGTAAAACGGCGTTTGGACAAACTCACATTGCCATAGCTGAATGTAAAGAAGATCGTTACATAACATTAAACTGGCGGTCGCGTAGGCCTATCAAGAATAAAAACGATACATTCCAAGGAAGTCAAGTATTTTGGTGTCACTATCAACCAAAAGCTGACGTGGAACTCACACTTAGCTAACATACTCAAGAAAGCTAACATGGCGTGCTGATAAACTACTGCTAGTGGCATACAGCACTTCTACAGAATATTAAAATCCCTGGCTAAAAGAACTCTTACGAATTTAAGTTTCGAGACTGTTATCAATAAGGTCTAGACGGAATTGCTAGGAATAGTCCACTCCTCAGCTTCCTTGCGCTAAGCAGGAAAAATCGACATTGTAAATAGACTGATGAATTCCCAATTCAACTAGGGTAATGCATATCGCTAACACTCAATAATTAAAAAAAAACCCGACTCCCAAAAATGATGGTAACAAGATGACCAATCTCATGCAGTCGCAGGAATTGCCTTAAATTTAACTCCAAAGATCTAATGCCTGCGACTGCTATTTTGATAAGTTTTGAGGAAAAAAATATTTTAAAGACGAATAATATGGCGCCAAAAATCGGCCATTTTAATTTTTATAATTATATATATATACCCAGTGTCACTGTCACATTTGAGGCGAATGTATTGACGCCTCTCAAGCTAAAATCCATCAAGCCGTTTAGGCTACAGAGCGTGGTTAAGAAATATACATACAAACATACACTCCAAAAACATCTCCCTTCTGGTACAGTCGGGTAAAAACTCATTGAAAAAAGTGACTCTTGAATTCAGCGATTCTTGGTCTCGGTCTCGGTCTCGCCCGAGATTTTTTTTCATTCTCGGTCTCGGTCTCGGCTTATGTCAAAAAACTGGTCTCGGTCGGACCTTATAAACCAGCCCTGCTTCTCGTATCATCGCATCGTCGGCAATAATGATTAGCTCGGTATTTTTTTATTCCGTAAGTAAAAGATTAGCAATCACTCAATCAGACAAAATCGACGAACGAATAGAAACTATTATTACCTAAAGAATTACGATCGTTCTTTTACTTAGGTTACATACAATTGTTTCTATTCAAAAGTTCAATTCGAAATTTAAATTTCAACTTTTCTAACCCTCTGGCCTTAGCTTATGCTGAGTAAATAAAAATTCTAAGTCAAAAAATCATCTCTATAGATCTCTCTTAGACCATATCCCCTCAACAGGTCCTATTAATTGATCACAGTTTCCTAACATGAAAGGATATTAACCTTTTGCAAGAAACATCCAATGCATTTATTGCTCGTCGAAGCGTGACATACTGTGAAATAAAGGCGACTATTGTTTCACGCGATTGAAACACTTGTATCTACATGTATGTCATGTAATGTTCTAAGCGGATGCATAACATGCCTCGGAGGGTGAAAATGTTACTGTTTCATCACATACACGCATCAGCATAACAAAGCCATTAAATAGGTCAAATATTTCAGCAATTTCTCTGGAATCTATTCATATTTAGAATGTGTAGAGGTTCCTTTGAATCCTGCAGTACCGGCTGCGATAAATCATAATATTAGTAGGTAATTAAAATTGTTACGCAATGCAAATTTCTGCAGTTACTTTTCTTTTTTCTTCATATTCCTAGTGACAGGGTTCCCCTAGTGCAGATACCAGATTAAGTCACCTTAGTGGAAGATAAATAAATATTATTTTATTTATTTATATTTGTTTACATTAATTCTTAGTGGGTGCTATTAGCTATTAGCTTAGTGGGTTTTATGGTTTGTATTGGTTTTGTCGTGTCCTCGTGTTGACGAAATAAATTATATTTTTTTCTTTTTCAAATTTCAATTGGAATTGAATACAATACTCAGCATAAGTTTCTTCTCGTAATATAAATATCGCGTTAAATAACCGTTACCTTTACGTCTACAATGTGCAATAAGATGCACACTGCACTCGTTCCGAGTAATTAATGATTAATAGTTCATTCGTATTGCAAACCACGTGTTGCTTTTATGGTAATTTTTAGAGGCCAGTGAAGATTGATCAAGAACTGTACCGTTTTTCAAAGGGGTCTGATGCTTTTTTATGGATTAATTCGGCAAACTCGCTGACGAGCCACCTGTGGTATGAAATGAAATGATATTTATTTCTGTAAATAGATCTCTTAAATATACTTTTACATGTCTTTTTTTAAGTACTAGATGGTGTCGGCATTTCCTAGCTCTGAGAAGCGACCTCTGAGAAGAAACACCGAAACAAACTCAGAGAATCATGGTCTCTTTTGAATTCCAGACATAATAGTATCAGAATATGTGAGTGATACAATGCAGGGCAGTGTCAGAAATGGCCTTTTGAAGAAAGATCCAAAGCGGCTTTAAGTAGACCAGTCTCATCCAACGGCACGGCACGCATGCATCAGTCATCATCATTGTGTAGCTCAACCATATTATAGGGAGCTCAAGTAGTCAACGTCCCCCATGGACACTTGCAACACCAGAGGAGTTGCTGATGCTTTGCCGATCTTTAAGAGCCCCTACGGACTGCAGACTGCCAGAGCCGTAGCAAACGAGGGGAACTGGCTCTTACTTGAGAAAGTCGAAACACAAAACAAACCAAGGTGCTTTACGACAGACTCCGACGTAAGGGTGGTCGCCAGCCAGTCTGACCCTAAGAGGTCCTACCACCGCGCAAGTGACATATTTTCACTCCTCTTACGGAATACCTATCTGAAAGGCAGCGAGGAACAGTATTCTAACCCGTTCCCACACGGCAGAAATGCTGGAGTTTGTCTGGGAATATTGACTACCGCATTGCTAAATATTCTGCCTCTAAGCAATTATGTGTTAACTTTATTACGTTCCGGTTTGAAGGACGATGTAGCTAGTGAAATTAGTGGGCATACTGAGGTCTCAAGATGACAATGTAGTAGTAAGACTTGTTACTTAGGTCTATATCTAGGCTGCGGTTAGTGCTTCACGAACAGACGGCCTTCATTTTTTAATACGGTCTACATTAAAATTTCCAATGTTCAAATATTTTTATTTCAAATAAGCTTTTACAAACGTTTATGAAACGTTATTGAGTCTAGTTCAGGAGCCGGCAGTGTGTTAAGAGTGGGTTTACATCGGTAGTGCAATGGGTGGGTTTCGAACCGGCAACCACATGATCGCAAGTCCGACGCGCTAGCCATCAGGCTACCGCCGCTTGATACTTACATGGTCTAAGCTTCTTGAGTTCAAGTGTAGCACGAAATGTAAAAAAACAATAATCATTTACGTACCGCGTTTCCCATAGATACCTACCTACTATACAACCTCTTGCGATAAAACAACAATTAAAGCTTTTTACCCTTTTGCAGCAGAACCATAGTAGTTACCGTAAGAGCACGGAGCACAGCATATAATATTTTCACACTGTAATGTTTTTAGCAAGAATCTTATACACCGAGACATTTAAGTCGTTTTAGAGCCGAAATGACGGTATCATACTCATCATTAGGAATACCTTTTACTATGGAACCAACCCTGAAATCACGAAAAAAGCAGCTGTTCCATACATTTGTGTACACTGAACTCGACAAAATGTATGGAACCGCTGTTTGATTTTTCGTGGTTTCAGGGTTGGTTCCATAGTAAAAGGTATTCCTAATGAGAAGTATAATACCGTCCTTTCGGCTTTAAAACGATCTAAATGTCACGGATTACTAACTGCTGTTGCCCGCAGTTTCACTCACGTCCCAAAAAGATTAACATACTGTAAGTCCGATTCTAGGCGGCGTATCAAAATGAGACATGCTTCAGATTTTAAGTAGACCCTAGCAATACATCGGTGAAAACTGCATTTAATTCTATACAGTCGTTTTTGCGTGATGCTCGTATAAACATGCAGACAGACAGACAAAAATTCTAAAAATTGTTTTTTTGGCTTCTGTTGCTCTAAGACCCCCCATATTGTTTTTCATTAATCTTTAATATCTATAATGTACAGACATCGGCCGGTTACAATTTTAATATAAGTATTGATAAGGTTCTTGGTTGATAGTTTCTAGTTATATTTGAAGTTTACATAATTATTATACATAAACATACCATCACGCCTGTATTCCCCGAAGGGCAAGGCAGAGGTGTGATAATATACACCGACAGTTCGCCGGTATGTTTAGGTCGCATGTAATAGGGAGCGAGCCTATTGTCATTAACCGGGGACAAATCTCAAACTCCGAGCTGCTACTGAGAATTTCATAGAAAAACCCAATGTGTCGTTATAACATTTCGAGTCTTTGAAACATAGTTATTTTTTTTTATGAATTAACTCGGCAAACGAGCTAACGAGCCACCTGCTGGTAAGTAGTCATTGTCGCCCATGGACACCCGCAACACCAGACGAGTTGCTGATGCGTTGCCGAGCTTTAAGAGCCCCTACGGACTGCAGACTGCCAGAGCCGCTGCAACTGAGAACTAACTCTTTCGCGCAAAAGTCGAAACACACACCAAGGTGCTTTACGACAGAATCTGACGTAAGGGTGGTCGCCAGCCAGTCAGACCCCAAGAGATCTTACCACCGAGCAAGTTTTATGAAATAGTTTTTTAAATAAAAATAAAAACTTACCCGAAATTCCCGGGATAGCAAATAGGATGACACACGTGCATACTCGGCGTTCTCTTCCCGCTATAATGTTCGCCATTGAAGATCATTTCGGAGCAGCACGGTGATGAGCACCTTCCGCTATCCGAGCACCCCGAGTAGCAGCAGGACCTGGACCCATCCGTACTGCACCAATGATCCTCACACGGGAACGAGTAATGCCACTCCGGAGACGGGTCCCTATAACTATATCTTTGCTCCCAGTTCAAGTCCGTACATCTCTCCACATAAGCGCCAGCCAACTGGTCCATGTACTGCTTGTACAAGCGCTTCTGCCGCTGAGTCTGCGACACATGCAGGCGCAGCACGTTGAGGAAACACATCTTAACACTGCGCAGGAGTCTAGTAAGCACACCCGCGCTTTCCACCAACCGGTACGTCGGCATATGCTCGACTACCAGAAACGCACGAACCAACGTCCGCGGAATCTTAGAGAAAACAGATTTTACTGTCGCTATTAGCCCGCAATGCTAACGCGTCGTTAGCAAAGAATTCAACCGTGATTTATTAATTTCCCGTCCGCTTTTGTAATCTGCCGCGTTTGTTTGGGTACGCTTGATTATTATTATCATTTGCTATCTTTTGTGACAAAAGTTAACAATGATGTTGTTTTGTTTTGTCAATATTTTTACATTTTAAACTTCGCGCCAAACGTAACGGTTCCATTCGAATGGCTGTGAGTGCGCGGGAGCGCGGTTCGTGTCTGATGGCGTACTGGGCCTGTGCCGCGCGGACAAAGCACGACCGCCATAATCGCTTTACGTCAAATTAACTCGCATTTCCCCAAGAGGTGAAAAAACGCAACAGTTTACAGAGAAAATACGGCACAACTGAAAATAATTGGGGTTATAAACCGTATCTAAACGCGACCTGCTGCCGCGGCGGTGCAGCGGTGTTTTGATAGTACGAGTAGATAGCACGTCACTCGTCACATCGTTTTGGAAGTTATAAATTACGTAAGCGCGAGTAAAAAAGAATGGCATCAATGATATTAGTGCTCTACCCTGTCTTTTTGTCTCTTTCGCTTTAAGCACTAGCAGAAAGTAACGTAATAGTGGTATAATCTCCTTACGCTTCGCACAACTCGGTTATGCATAAATTTAAAAAATTAAAGTTGTAATGTTTAAATTTTTACTTAAGCTTAAAGCTAATTAAAGACATAAACAGTAATTAATTATACTTACATAAAATGCATTTTATAGTTAGATGTACCTATATTATTTCTTAAAACAAACAATAATATATCACTACATAGTATAAAACAAACTCGCTGCCGCTGTCTGTCCGTCCCTATGTATGCTTAAATCTTTAAAACTACGCAACGGATTTTGAAGCGGTTTTTTTAATAGATAGTGCGCTTCAAGAGGAAGATTTTAAGCTATTTAACATTACGCTACGGCTCTCAGGAATGGGACAACGCGGGTGAAACCGCGGGCGGGCCGCTAGTTGTACATTAAATCCAAAAAAATAAATTAATAAGTAAATACTAATTTATGATTTATAATAGTTTGAATACCGGTCCACACATGTGGAAAGATTAAATAAGAACCTACATAACTAAACTAAATAATAAATGGAATAGGTAGGTACATAAAGAAGTGCATTTAAAGATTGTTTCATCATAATAATATAGTTGTATTGTATTCTTGGGAAATACTTATTTAACGGCGGAAATAAATTTTTCAAAATCATTAACGACTCTTTTGTATAAACGTAAGTATTTCGATTCCGTAAACCTATTTTCTAAAAATTTCATCAGACCATCTTTATCCTTCATTAACAAAAGAGTGTTATAGATAAATGTAGCATTATAAGTCTTGTGATATACAGTGCAAGGGATTTTCTCACCACACAATTTATTTAAATAATTCATATGTTGTAAACAGTGTTGGAACTCAGAGAAATTATGAACAACACTGCTATTATATTGCTTTCCATCGAGTCTATTGAACAGGAATTGCAAACCATTATAAAAATCTTTACAATCTTTACCCGTATTGGATATTAATACGGTATTTTTTAAAGCACCTATCTTTTTAGAGACTGGTCCTAACATTACATAAGACAGAAGGATGCAATAAGCTTCATTTATAAAGTTGCTATTTTTCTTAGAAATATAATAAACTAGAGTTAAAACAAGTATCTTGCGAGCCTCCGGTAATCTTTCGAGATGTATATTGTAATTATATCCAGGGAGAATTTCTTCCAGAAATATTTGGAAGGGATCAGACTCATACATTATAAAATTTAAATTCTTCTTATCATTATGTTTCGAAAACAGATCCCTATTTGATGTTTCTTTTATCTGGTAAGTAACAATTTCCCTTGCCGTACTTCTGTCACACTTTCTCTCAACAAACGTAATCGTTGAATCTTGAGCATTTGTTAAAAGACGGTGACTGTAGACGATTATATCCATAGCTGCTAGTAAAGCATCGGGTTGGTTTCTGTCATTGACAATCAATGAACCACGAACAAACCCTTTCTTCTTCAGATTTATGTATGGTGGCGCGATTCTACCATTGGAGACACCTTTCGCGAACCATTTCTTGTCATCCTTAAATAATCCATGTAGTTTTTCCCTCTGAAAATATTTCACAGCTAGATGGCACGACGGGTACCAATATAAAGTTTGAATTTTCTCATAAATTTCCTTAAAAGTTTCATTCTCATCCTTGTCATAAATCATCTTCAAAACTTTCTCAACATCTTTATGTTGGCGCTTGACCCATCTTATCATTGGTATTATGGCATCACTTTGTTCCAATAAATAAGTAGTTCTATTAAATTTTCCAGTGAGTTCTTCTAAGTCTATATCACATTTTTCGTTTAGTAGAGTTAATAATATTGGCATTTTACGGTAAACACCAAACGCTGTTTTAACAGCGTCGTGTTCGTAAATTTTGCATTTAATTTCTTCATTAATTTTATCGTATTGTAGTGAAGATAGCGGGATGCATGAAACACCGTACAAAGAGTATTCAATATTATTCGTTAATACGGGACATTTAAATTTTCTTGCGACACCGACAATGGCTTCTATAGAATCGTATTCACATACAAAGTATTTTATCTCCATTTTTTCTAATACTTGTTTTACAACGTCTTCAACAAAAAGTGGTTGAAAATATTCCGCATTGTCTAAGTTCTGTTTGTTGTAACTTCGGTTATAAATAATGCTTTGATGGACATCTTGTATTTTATCTAATTCGTGTTTTTTTGCACCGTTGAAGATGACATAACATGTGATGTCGCTGTCGAGGAAAGAGGTGAGTTTGTTGAAAATAAAGTCGGCGTAGCGATCGCAGTCGGGTCCTGATATGAACTGACAGCCGCTTTTCTTGTATGTACCCCTGAAGTAGCTGGCCCCGTCTATGACCAGGTCACAGTCTTCGAGGACATGCGATGAAGACAGGTTCTTTTCCATGATATACCTTCGCAACGCTGTACTCTTCATTTTATATCTGAAATAATCAAAATTATCGGTAATTTGTATCGGTATAGAACTATAGATAGAAGAATATAATTTTGCAAAGGTGAATAATCTATCTCTTTCTGTTCTATGTCAAAGCCAAGTCCAAATGTTTTTATTTCACAAAACTAAGTAGTTGTAAGTGTTGGTTCTAAATATGAATTGATTGTAGGTAGAGGGATTGCTTTTCGGGGTATTCCTCGAAGCGCACCCATTTTGAAGTGCACCTAATCAAGCGCATCTAAAATATTCCTCGAAACGCACCTATTAGGTGCGCTTGAAAATCAAATTTAAAATATTATAATTTTATTCCTCAAAGCGCACCTATTATGAAACAGAGAAGACATTAAGACATTAAGGTATCATAATAAATGATATCGATAGACGTTTAAAATTCAACTGTCCTAATTGTTTATTTATTAAAACTACCAGGAAAGTATATTTTTAAAAAGTACCAGGGCAACAGAAGTAAACAGAAGTTGTGCACCAACGATTATTATTCACTATAGAATCTTAAAAGTCAAATGTCCTAACTTACTCATAACTATCAGAAAAACAGAAATGATCTGGAAGTAGTTTAGTTGCTTATGCGATATACTACTTAGCTTCAATACTGGTTGAATTACATGCTTTTTACCATCTATTTTGTTTAACCAAAAGTACCAGGGTGTCAGAAATGAACTCTAAATAAGAAGTAAGAACATTATGTAAGAAAATATAAATAACCATTAAAAAATCACAGATTATTTAGTTTTCACACTTGGCATTGTTTAATCATCACATATAAGGTACATTATATAACAGTCTGATTCACATAATCACAATAAAAAAAATTAAAACTAATAGTTTGTAGTAAATAATAAACACTAATTAATACTCTAAATAAGAATAATTAAAAAATCACAGTTAATTTTGATGTCACAATAGGCGTTGTATATTTAATAATGACATAAAAATTACAGTCAGATTTATAATAAAAATAATTTAAAAAAATTAACACTAATATTGTGTAGTAAATGAAAAAAAACATAACTAATCTTAATAATTACCAAAAAAATTCCGATATCTTCGATATCTTCCTTTAGTTAATAGATACACATCTCTATTGTCACCTTGACCACCGGGTGCGCTTCAAGGAATAAAATTACAATATTTTTAATTTGATTTTCAAGCGCACCTAGCAGGGTGTTTCGAGGAATATTTTTGGGTGCCCTTGTTTAGGTGCGCATCAAAATGGGTGAGCTTCGAGGAATAATACGCTTTTCTACCTATGCGACGCCCGTATTGAACTCTACCCGAAGTTTTATCCGACTTCAAAATAAAAAATATCAATTCGACCCATATTTGCACAATCATATTGGTACCCACATAGTTATTTTTAATGTATTCTTTCGTTCACGTTCAGTGGTACCTATTCAATGTCCACAATTGATAAGGTCAATAAAACTATCTAATTTCATACATTACACAGTATTACAGGGCGGCAAAATTAAATACCATTCAAAATACAGCTTATTTTGAAGATATCTTTTATCCCGGTTACCATACAAATACAAATATAGGTATCTAATATCGAAGTAGGGACACACAATTTATCTAATAGCAGGAGCCAAGTAATTAGGTAGTTCACTAATGTCTGGTTTTGCCACATTAGCCTAGTGGTCCTGAGCGCGACTGCTACGCTTGAGGTCCTGCAAAGTGTTATTGGGTTTTTCTATGAAATTCTCAGTAGTAGCTCGGAGTTTGGAATTTGTGCCCGGTTAATGGCAATGTTCCATGTAATGGCCCCTATTACATGGAACCTAAACATATCTACCGGCGAACTGTGAGTGTACCTGCATTAGTACGCCGCTGCCTAACCCTTCGGGGAATACAGACGTGATGGTATGTTATGTTTAAGAAAACCAAATGAATTTGAATTTGGCGATCTAAGAGATCGTCCTGAAGCAGATTTGAAAACAGATTTTTTAAATCTGCTTCAACATCTTCACTTTTAAAATAGTACACATTTCCTATTCCTAAGTACCTATATCAGGTCTACAGAAATGTTAAGTGAGAAGACAGGTTGGCCAGTTGGCCTTCAACATACCTTGGCACTCCCAAAGTAGGTAGCTCAAAGAATCCGCACTGACTCAGGCACGCACTGCACTCACGAAATATAAAACAATAATGCTCTCTATCAAATGACGCAAGAAGCTTTATACGTGGTTCCCTGCAGTGTCGTTGTTATATATGTATCTACTATAAATGCGTACGAGTTGTACAAACGGCAGTGGGTGATAAATTGGATTGCAAGGGGAGTCCCCTACCATAGACAATTATTTACTTTAATGCGAAAAAAATATCTGTAGCCTTAGCACGAACAACTTGCGAAAAAGTATTCGTATCGTCATGGAGACCAATTTGTATGAGATTTGGACCAGCGCCTCTATCGTACGTAAAAGGAACAAATTTTGGTAGCACGAAGCATTTTGAAAACTGTCGTATCGGAATCGTATCGTCATAAACGTAATTCAAAATATAATGTACTAAATTGGAAGCACGAACGTTGTTTTGACGTATGGTACCGTAAAACTCGAAGGCTGGCTATAGAGCATTCATCATCATCATCATAAATCATCTTATTGCCATCCACTGCTGAACGTAGGCCGAAGAAGAGCCAAAGAGCACCAATCGAGCATTGTCAAAATTTTATTCACTTAAAATTTATCGGTGACAAAAGTGTTTTTTTAATCCGTAAATGGCTTACCCTTGACCGCCAGTCGCCTGAAGTTAAGCGATACTGCGATCTACGATGGAGCGCGATCTAAGTTTCATAATAAATATATTAAATTATAGTTTTAACACTAGTTAGACGGACAGTTAGAGTTTTCATTATCTTCACCTGAGAGTCTAATTGATTTTCGGGCAAAGTTTGTAAAGATTTGATTTGATTTGATGTTCGCTAAGACACGAAAGTACTCGTTGTTATAAAGCTCCAAAGTTAGTATTTAATGTATAAATTAAGACTCCGGCGGAGCGAATTTTTCTTACAAACGTAATTCCGAAATTAATCGTAATTCAATCGCAATTTAATCAAATTCTGTTATTATTCGGATTCGGATACCGTTAATCTAGGTTCCCACGTAACCATTTTGTCTAAAATACTTCACTGAAAATAAATGTAAGCGAATGCAATTTTTGATAACTTTACCAAGTTTGGAACGATTTTTCGGTTTTTTATATGCAGTGAACTAGTAGTACACGAAATCGTACCGTAGAAACCTAGATTAATGGTATCCAAATCCGAATAATAACACAATTTGATAGAATATTGTCTGGATTACGATTTATGTCGGAATTACGTTTTTGTGGGCAATTCAAGCTCCGCCGGACCCTTAAGATACATATATCACGCTTGTATTCTCTGAAGGGTTAGGCAGATGCGTACTAATGTCATAGCCCAAGCACAAACAACTATCAAATTAATAACGTAAAGGTATCGAGCCCCCGATACCTTAACGGAGAGTGACGATAGTTGGTAGCATGAAGCACACTCTGGCGACTATCGAAAGCTCGATACAATTACGTAGTGACGTCATCCTAATGTAAGTAGAGATGTGTCCATGTGAACCAAACGAATGCCTTGTTCAATGAATGAGACGTTCGAAACCTAAATCAAAATAGTTGATATATTTTTACTTTTAACTAAACGCTTTATTTTTAAGAAATTAAAAATGCAATATATACTTAGCATGAAGAAAAATACAAAATAAGGTATGGGAGACCGTAAAGTCACATTATTTTAAAGATTATCATAAATGATAAAGTAGTTTAAAAATAAAATGTTTCATGCAATTCGAACGACTCTATTTGACATCGACGATGACGTTATACCAAATTTAAGTATGTATATGTTTCTTAGCAACCACTTACATGGATGGTATACCGTATATTCCCGTTTTATTTCTAGTGGATTTTATATTTTTTTTAGAAACTAGCTAAACCCGGTCACACTGCGCTGTGGGGGTCTTGCGCTGCGGCTTTGTCTTTGAGGATAGCAACGGAATAAATATCATATCTAACAGACAATAACAACGGTTACCATTGCAACCTAATTATAAGCATAATATAACATACCATCACGCCTGTATTCCCCGAAAGGTTAGGCAGAGGTGTACTAATGTACACCCACAGTTCGCCGGTATATTTAGGTCCCATGTAATAGGGGGCGAGCCTATTATCTACTATTAACTAGGCACAAATCCCAAACTCCGAGCTTATTAAGAACTTCATAGAAAATCTCAATAACACTTTACTCGAACTGGGAATCGAACCCAGGACCTCTAGAGTAGCAGTTGCGCTCAGGACCACTAGGCTAACGAGGCAGTTATACAACGTATAGGTACAAGCATAATATTTGAAAACAAATGAGTAAAAATACTAATCTTTGATGATAAAAAAACTGCCTTTTTAGTGTAATGGTTCCGAGCCCGACTGCTAAGCTCTCTTATTTAGCAGTCTTGCTTGGGACCACTAACTACTTACGTAGATATACCTACTACTTTGCTCGAACTGGGAATCGAACCGAAAGCCTCTGTCGTAGGTTTGATTCCCAGATCGACCAGTCTTATTGAGTTTTTCTATGAAATTCGGAATCGAACCTACGACCTAGCGTAGCAGTCGCGGTAATGACCACTAATGAGGCATTTACTATACGCAGTAGTGCTAAAGTTTAAATACGGTAAGTACAATAATTAAAACGAAATAGCTAATTCATCTTTTCCAAATTATTAGTCGACAAATAAATAAAACACCAATTTATATACCTATTATTTATAATATATATATATATTTTCACAATACCTATTTTACTCACAGCAATCCTCTACCCTAATTTTCAAGTAAACTTGCAGCAACAATATAATATAAAGGTCTACGTTAGTATAGTGATAGTCTTCGTATTCTTCTTTTTGGGTTGTATAATTGCTCCGATAAGTGAAGTACATTATAAAAACGCTTTGAAAACACCAACTAATCTTAAAAACTCTGCAAATACGTTTAAAACTATAATTTAAAATGTTTCGAAACTTTCCTCACCGACAAATTCTAAGTTAATAAAGTTCCGACAATGCTCGATAGCCAGCCTTTGGGATTTACGATACCATACGTCAAAACAACGTTCGTGCTTCCAATTATGTTTCAACGTGACGATACGATAGCAATACAAAATGTGACAACTAAAATTAGTTCCTTTTACGCACAATAGAGGCGCCAGGATATTTAGCGTAGCAGTCGTGCATAGAACCACTAGGCTGTTGTAGCAGTAATAATTATTATGATCTACCTTCTATTTAATTTGGATATTGTTTATCTCAATAAAAATACATAGTGTGTGTTTTAAAGAGTTTAAGAGTACCTATTCCTTTTTTTTAATATTCTTGTTAACCCCTCGTGCTAAATGCTTGTGTTACGAGTGGGTTTACGTCGGTAGTATAATGGGTGGGTTCCCAACTGGCAACTACATTTGCCGGTTGGGAACCCAGTCAGTTAGGATCGCTAGTCCGACGCCCTAACCTTTAGGCTATCGCCGCTATAAAACTACTACAAAGTATGTAATTATCGGAACAATTACTTCAAATACCTAAAATGCAAAGACCGCCAATATACGACCGTAGTCCGCTAAATTATTTTAATGCTGCAAATTAATTTCAAAATGAGAGAAGTGAAGCAAGAGAAACTAGGTGAGTAAATCACGTTTTATTTATTTTCTAATATTAATTTGGAAAAGATTTAATTTTTATAATTGAATATTTTAAAATATAATGGGCATACAATGTGTAGAGTATAGAAATAAATAAATTTTACTAGGTTTTTTTTTATTTTAATTTTATAGTTCATTACAAGCCAAAGACTTTCTCCATAAACCTAACAAAAACTTCCATGGTCTCTTTCATGAACTCCTGCTATTGAGCCTGCAACATAGCTCTACATCCATCTCCCTTACTCTTTCTTGCGCCTCAAAATGTCTCACTCTCAATTCCCCAGCCTTTATCCGGAATCACTCTTTTTCTACTTCATAATAATATTCCCACAATCAATAAACATTTTTGTTAAATCCTTTTTTTGTGGTCTCCACTCTTCGTCCACAGGAGCAACAGGAGGAGATGGAGGATGGTCTTCAATAAGGTAGTGGAGGAGGTACCACATTCGATTGAGTACTTGTACCCGGAGTATTCCAATCTATGTATAATAAAATAAACAATATTTATAAAATTTATGGTTGATTAAGTCCTCGATTTATTTCTCATTACCCATTGGTCGCACTTAATTTGTTTAGACCTTCTATGCATAGGGTCTAGGACTGCGCCAGAAGAAGGGTTATGTTTTTCGAGTACGCCCGGAAAACATAACCCTCCTTTTTGCGCAGTCGGGTTAAAAGATGGAAACAATATGACCAATGTCATGCAGTCGGAGGCAATTGCTCTTTACAGTTAAATTTAAGACGATGCCTCCGACTGCATGAGATTGATCATCTTGTTCACATCTTTTTTGGAAGGTATTCGGTTGTTTCCCCAACTGCGACAGAAGGAGAGTTATCACTAAAGTACTTTACGAGAAGTACCAACACATGAATTAATTTTAAATACCTAGATGGGTTTGGGGGACCTCATTCTGTGTTTCCGCCCCGGGCCCCCGGCGCGCTTAGTCCAACACTGTTTTAAGGGGTTTTAATACTCACGATTCTATAATTTCCATCATCATTGCGTATTGTAAGTGATTCGTTATCATAATTATTAAAAATAATAAAAACCACTACAAAGTAAATCAAAAGTATGTTAGAGAAACGTAAACAAACTGCGTTGCCATGACGTCGCTGTTAATGTCAAGTAGACTCATTCGGATACCATGGAACATTTTTATTTGTTATCTACAAACACATTTAATTTCTTTAAAAATAATGTGAGTTTATAATTTCTTATAACGTATTTATAGCTTTTCTTTACGAAAACATATATATAATAATTAACTTTTAATAAGTAAACCGTTTAATTATAAGTAAAATCTTATGAAACTATTTGTTATATGGTTTCGAACGTTTCATTCATTCAACAAGGCATTCGGTTGGTTCACATGGACACAACTCTACTTACATTAGGATGACGTCACTAAAGGAATCCTGACGAGATCTCGATGGTCGCCAGTGTGCTTCGTGCTACCAACTTTTGTCATCTCCGTTAACGTGTCGCGGACACGATACCTTTACATCACGAATTTGATAGATGTTCGTGCTAGGGCTACTGAACAAATTCTTGGATTATTACTGAATAAAATACTAAACGCTAGGTATCTTGAAATTTCAAAAAACACATACATACATTCTGTTTTATCTAAATATTATTCACATGTAATATCTACTTTTGTAGTTGTTGCGATTAAAAGCGGATAAACAATAAATTGAAGACGAACGTAAAATTTACTATTCTAATCTAATTAACTTAATTTACTTAATCCATATTAGTTAAAACAACAATAACCACGTAATAAATTTTAAAAATGATTCTTTTTATTATCAGCGTTTAGCTGTTAAGATGAAGATATCTATCAATGTATCCGAACGTAATAGATTTGACTTCGTCTGTCAGTCTGTTGTCCTTGTCACTTTGTAATTTGTGACAATCTCTGTTTTTGTTTTGATTGCTCGATTCCGCCAAATTTTAAATATTTTATCTGATAAATCTAAGAAAATATGTCAATAATCTGACAATATCATGTTTTTCGATTCGTATAAAACCATTGATAAAATCATAAATGGAACAAGAGAAGAGAGGTGAGCGGGAAGCTATAGAAAAATTTGATATAAAGTTAAAATCTAAACCGAAGGACGGTGTCATACTACAGCTGCATCACACGGTTCGGGGTTCGAATGGCGAGTGTCGAAGAATTCGATTCTCCACCGGCGTGTTCGACGATGGCCATGACAAACTTGCGTGTGCGGATAACGCCGGTAACATTTTCATACTTGATTTTTCCGACCTAAAGTTCTGGAAGTTACCCGGCGTTGGGCCGTGCACTGCTCTACAATTCGTGCCAAGCAAACAGGATACGTTGATCGTTGCCACCGCTAAGAAGTTTGAAATGAATTTTCTCAACACCGAAAATGGCCATGTCTCCCTCACATTAGCGGGGCACACAGCACCAGTAAGACACATTTCCTTCTCTAACAATATAAAAACGAACAACCTTTTGACGGCAAGTCCTGTTGAAGCTATTCTTTGGGAGCTAAGGAACTATACTAAGTATTTCACTTTGAACACCTACTTGGGTGCTCAAATCCAACAAATAATGTTCTCACCAGCCGGGGACTACCTTGTTGCATGTTTCCAAAATGACACTGTACAGATTTGGAAACATGAAAGCATGAAATCTGTGAAGCAGATCATACCAAGTGAACTGAAGCACATGAAAAGTATTGCATTTACAATGAATGGCAGAGCCATGGCCATGGCCGGCCTTGCACCCATGTTAATTCTGTTCAGTATGGACACTTGGAAAGCTCTCAAATCAATAGACATGTCTAAATATAATATATCGGGTGCAAATCAAATAGCATTTATTCCACAATTATTTGATGGAGGAGCAAACAAAATCCTTGCTATATTGAGCAGTGATTGTATTCTTTATTTACTAGATTTAGAATCATTAACAGTAATGCACATTATACACCCAGAATCATCAGGTATTCGTAAGTTTGTTGTCAGTCCTACAGGAAAATACTTCCTATGTATACTACAACTTGGTGAAGTCAATATTTACAACTGTTCATATGTCATGGATTCAGTGCAGAACTGCCAAAATTGTGTTGTAGAAACTATGAGAAAAGAGATGCCGTGCACCTCAACATATAAAACTACATCTCAGATACAGACAAACTCAAAATCCCAAATTGAACAAAAAATGCGTATTTGTATGGATAGTGCTAGATTAAGGAGAATACTGATGCAATATGGAGAATATCCTGATAAGTTTCGTTCAATTATTTGGAGGTCATTGTTGGATACACCCCGGAATAGAACTGCATATGCTGCTCTGATTGAAAAAGGAATTCATCCAGCTTACAAAGATATAGAGAAGCAATTTACTATCCACAGTGCAGTAACACTCAAGAACCTGAAACGCCTACTATCATGTCTTGCTCATTGGTGTCCATTATTTGGTGTAATGAAGTTCTTACCAGGATTTGTATTTCCATTTGTGAAAGTACTGCAAAAAGATCCCCTTCTACTTTTTGAGTCTGTAGCCAGTGTCCTATGCAATTATTGCCAATTATGGTTTGAATATGCACCATTCCCTCCTATTAGTGTGTTAGCAATTGTAGAAAACATTCTGGCTGAACATGACCAGCCACTTTTGAATCATTTTTGTGATGTTGGCATCACAAGTCAAACTTATGCTTTAAAAATGCTAGAAACTGCCTTTAGTGAAGTTTTAACTTGTTCTGAGTGGCTTATACTGTGGGACCATGTACTTAGCAATGAACCAGCATTCATTCTTATGGCTGTGGTTTCATACAATATTGTGCAAAGAAATGCATTGAAGAGGCTAAAGTCACATGAACAACTAGAAAATTTCTTCCACATGCAAAATCCCATTGACAAGAAAACATTTTTGAAGAAGGCTTATGTACTGTTAAATGAGACACCAGATGATATACACCCAAGAAGATTTTTTAAACCTTTTGTGTCTTTAGAGAAAGGAGGATGCTATCAGCAATTTATAGGTTACCCTAAAGCAACAATTTGCCTCAAGCTAGCCAAAAAGGAGAGGAAAAAAAATTTAAGAAGTGATAGGTACACTTTAAAAGAATTGACTACCAAGAGTCAAGAAAAAGAAATTCATGAGAGATTAAAAACTGATGAACCCTCAGATCACAAATCTGCTCATAGTGACGAGGATAGTGTTCAGGAAGTCTGTGCCGATACACATAGAAGGCCTAAAAAGAAGAGTCATGACCGCCTACAAAGCAAAGGGGATTTCAGTACGAAGGAAACTAGAGAAGAATTGATAGAAAGTATAATTTACCCGGCTACAATACATCTACAGAGGAACAAAAGTAGTGAAATAAAACCCATTAAAAAGGATAAGGAAGCTTGCAAACACTCAAGATCAAAAACAAAGAAAAAATCTTTTGAAAACAAGAATGAAAATTTAGAAAAAGAAGTTGAGAAATTAATTAGAACTTATACTAATTCTGATCTGTCCGATGCTTGACTGCTTACTGTGTTTCAAATATGTAATGCTTGATCTTACTGTGTTCCAAATATGTGTAGTATAGGATGATAACAAAATAACATAGTATATTAAATATTAGTTTATTGTATCACTGCCTGCTAACTAGTTAGGTTCTGCATTAAACTCTTTATAATTATGTAATGATTTGATTTTATTCTTTCTTTGAAGGCCTTGGTATAGTTGATTTAACGTGGCTAAACTTCTTTTTCGATGAGCTGAGATTTGGGCTTGCTTCCATATTCGATCGTGGGGTGCGTACCGGTGTTACTATTTTCGGTTTGAATAGACCTGAAAATTTGAAAAATACGTCAGTGTCGAAGGGTTTATCCAAGTCTGGCTACGTGTTGGAATGCCCCAAGGTACTTGTTTTGCTGCTGATAAAAAAAAAGGTGCGATTCGTCTTAGTACAGAAATTAAAATCTGTTACATCACCATTTGCAATATGCATGCTTAAAACATTATAGTCACAAATGGTCAATACGTACTATTAAGTTTACTTTTCGTGTCCAGCGTTTTACTCTTATCCATTTTGACACTTGGACTTTCTTTCTTGTTTTTGAAAATATTCGGTGATATACGACGTAGTCTGGAAGAGAGCTTGGATTCTTTGCTTGTTGTAGATTTGTGAGCCACTAGATTGGATGTTGAAGCGCTCTCGAATCGCTTTAATCTGCTCTTTGTCAAGTCTTCCTTTGCACCACCTATGCCAGATAAATTTGGGCTGGATGCAAATTGAGCTTTGGAGGCCTCTTGACACTGTAACAGAGAAGATAATGTGACCGGTTAAATAAGTGTCAACAAGACCCTACAAATCCTGCAATTAATTAATAAGCATTTTGCTGGAGTCATTAAAATTCTGATATAATTAATTTGGACTGTCATTTTCGCTCTCCGGAACTTTCCGAAATAAAATGAAGAACTCAGAAAAATCGAGATAAAAAAGAAATCGTCCCGCAAAGACGATATTTAAGGAATAAATAGCGGGAAGGTAAGGAATAAAGTTGAATGAAGCTGACATAGAAAGATATTACTTTGATATGCTGTTCGCGTCTAGACGAGAACTCTTAGGTACTACTAGCTTTTGCCAGCGACTTCGTCCGCGTGGAATAGTTACTTTGTTCCCTAGTTCTTCGCCCGTGATTTCACCTGCGTTGCCCCGTTCCTAAGGGTTGTAGCGTGATGATATATACATTGATAGCTTGAAACCTTTGCCATGAATCACTCATTTTCCCAACATTTCCCTTCACTGCTCTGCTCCTATTGATCGTAGCGTGATGAAAAGTATACTATAACCTGTGGTTTGGGCTGTGCGTTGATAGATCACTATTTCAGTCAGTCAGTCACCTAACGTAAGAGTAGACAAATATAATCAGAAAGCTCCGAACTGCTAAGCTATCGGGAGTTACACGTGTTATTGTGAGTCAACCATAAAAGATAGACATTTGCTGTCGTGGAATATTTTTTATATAATTTTAAGGAGAACATTTCCGTCATACATGATTTCTGTGTAGCTTTAACCATTAAGGCTGCACACGCGACGGAAGCTTAAAAAATGGAGTAAGTTCTCCTGTTTTCCCAACATTTCCCTTCACTGCTCTGCTCCTATTGATCGTAGCGTGATGAAAAGTATACTATAACCTGCCCAGGAGTATGAAGAACAATTGTACCAAGTTTCGTTGAAATCCGTCGAGTGGTTTTTGTTTCTATAACGAACATACAGACAGACAGACAAAAATTTTACTGATTGCATTTTTGGCGTCAGTATCGATCACTAATCACCCGCTGATAGTTATTTTGGAAATATATTTCATGTACAGAATTGACCTCTCTACAGATTTATTATAAGTATAGATATCCGCAGTTCTCATCCCAAAAGGAGTGTTTGCGCATTACCTTCAATAAAGATATCTTGGACACGTCCAGCGCCAATGAAGATATCGAGGAGTCATGTTTGCCGTCCTCCATAAACTCTCTTATCACGTACGCTAGTTTACTATGAAGATCCTCTGCTGCCTTTTCAGCTGCTATCAAACTTTCTAGAAGAGTATTTTGAGAAGCTTGTATAGGGCTGAAAATTTCACAGCAAAAGTTGATTTAATAATCTCTTGCCTCCTCTATTTGTTTACATACCTACGCTTTTGGTACGACTTTACTTACCTCGAAGTCTTGTTGCGTCTCCTCACACTGCCTGGAGTAGACGACAGTGTGTATGTGCTTTGTCGGCGACACATAATCTAATGAAAAGAACAGTTTTTTATACCTACATCGCCATTGATTCAAAATTTCGCAAAGAACTTGTTAGCCCTAAGTGATGAAAATAACCAATAATATTTCAATACGCAAATTCAACCCTCGCCATCAATAAACAACTGTCCCACTAATACTTTGAATATTTTACGAAATTACTAGAATGACTAATTAAACGAACTACATACAGAAGATTAAAATTGTAGGTTCCCACACAATCAGGTGTAAATTTTACTAAACAAAATATTTTGTTTGCTGTTTGCTTCCTTGTGTAAATTATAAGTTATATCAATTCTATTCCATCGGATGTAGTCTTACTTTCTTATCTTTCCCGTCGTCAGCAGAAGCATCACGAAGTTCAGCTTTCTGTAAAAGTCCTGGAGCGGGAAAAGGTTGCTCACTGTCCCCCTTAGCTGCCGTCAGAGTATCTAAAGATCGGTACCGCGTAGGCGTCTCATTTTTTATGGGGAATTCCCTAAAATTAACACAATATAGACATCACAATGTGTGGTTATACATTAATGATGTCATAGTAAGCGTAGAGAATCCATTGTTGGTATGGTATATAGGTAGGTGCCCAAACATTGGTGCGAAGTCAATGAATAGGTACTATTATTATAGGTACTCTAAACACATCTCTAAAATCTGCTGAAATCTCACCGTTTTTCTGGGGTCTTCAGTTCAATCATGCTGGCAGACTTATTAGTAATAGCTTCCTTAGCTATATCAGCATCAGACTCGTTATGTTGCTTGATGCACTTGATCATCTCGTGTAGCTCCCTTGTCAAACGTTCGCGGTGACTCTTTGGAAGCGAACCGAGTAAGGAACACCCAAATTCCTGTAACAGCAAAATTGTCTTGGCCACCTCCCACTTCATTTCCCATATCTACCTTCTTACATATTATCTTTAAAAAAGCATAAAAGTAGTTTCTCAGGCAGGGTCAGGATTTCTGATGTACCTATATGCGTGTAGCAATGATTTCATGACAAAATCAGCTAGAGTGATTAACAGGTAGTTGTATAAATCTAATAACCGAATTAAGAGTCGCCAGTTGATGTTAATAATTGGTAGTTTGTACCTACTTAGGTATATCGTGGTTTTCCGTATTTGGGCTTGTTGTCAGTAGCAAGATATTATTAAGTAGGTAGGTATTATAAAGATTAATTTACGCGGTATGGAAGTACCTATAATCGAACTGTCCTAAATGTTCAGTGCTTCCAAAAATCTACACCGGGGAATTCTCATCCACAATACCTACCACATAGAGTTCTCAAATTCACAACCATAGTAGGTATAAAGGTATTTTCCCTAAGAAAAAATAAACCAATTCGGGGAATACCGCTCAGTCAGTTTCAATAAAAACGGACGTGGTGTCAATTTGTCGGACATTGAATTAGTATTTCCATTCGTACCTTGTCGAGCTGCTTCCCGCCAGTCACACCAGACACCTGCCAAATACCACTATTCTGATGGTTGGTAGTGGTCGGACAGGAACAAGAGAGGCTTGGACTCTCCAGCACCACATGAAGACCAGATGACTAAGAAAATGAAAATAATATTTAATAAATCTTAGCATTCGTTACCCGAGGGGGTTACTGAGATTACCTAATCACCTAGTTAAATGATAAATGATATTTATTTCTGTAAATAGATCTTTTAGGACACTTTTACAAGTCATTTTTTTTTTAAACTAGATGACACCGTCAGCTTCAGAAGTCAAAGACGTAGAGTACCTACCTAATAGCTAGCCCGTATAAATGAACACCGAGCAAAGTAGTCGAAATTGGCAGGCACTCCTTTGCAAGATTTCTGTGATTACAGAAGATAATCTTCTGTAATGTGTGAATGTATATGCGGTTTTTCAATTATTCAATATCATTGGTACCTACTTAATGAAAATACACACTGCTTTAAAATAGGAACCAAATTCAGATACGACCATTATTCAGTATCGGTACATTACACAGGTTCATTTCATTACGCAGCTTCGCTTGCGTATATTTTTCGGACTTTTCCAGTCGCTTTAAAAAAATACATGTTTAACAGGGGACAGCGTCGTTGTGTCGGGGGCCCCCGACGCAACGACGACGCTTGGATTAAAATATTCTACATAAATTAAACATAAAAGGAACAATATTATAAGATTTTTTTTCTTTTTAAAGATTTTTGTGTCGGAAGTTTTTAAAATATTTAATTTAATTTTATTATTTTTATAGAAGATATGCAATCCTTACTAATATTATAAACTTGAAAGTTTGTAAGTATGGATGTATAAATGTTGGTTACTCATTCATGCCAGAACGGCTGAACGGATCTGGATGAAATTTGACACAGAGTTAGATTATAGTCTGGAATAACACATAGGCTACTTTTTATCCAGGTCGGACCCAATCCTGAAGTCCACGCAAACAAAGTCGCGGGCAGAAGCTAGTAGTTTATAGATTTACCTGACAATTTATAACAACACTGCGCACTCCGCCATCCTGGCTGATATTACCATCGCTCGTGTCCAGAGACTTGACGCTAAACCCCAAACATTGCAGCAAAGCACACAACTCAACCACATCGGTGTAAGCTTCCTGAAAAACAAAAACGAAAAAACCAAAAATACCTACAGCGTCTTCTGAGAACCTTCAATTTATGAAGCATACATTTCAAAAGTCAACTACATAGTTGACTTGTGTTGTTTGTTCTTCTAACGTGTAGCTACTATAGATGGGTTTCTGCCCAGGCATTTTGGGCGAAAAAAATAAATGCCCTGGCATAAACCCATCTATAGAGAATGGTTTCCACCCAGGCATTTTGGGCGAAAAAAATAAATGCCCTGGCATAAACCCATCTCTAGTAGCTACACCATAATCTGAATGCAGTGGAAATTAAACAGGTGCCACTTACGTTACTCATTGTTTGTGACATCATTACTTTTTGTAAATTATCAACAAGTTAGGTGATGCAAAATTGTTGTATTTCTTTATAAAAACAAACTGGATCAACTTGGTTAATTTAATCGTGTTTTATTTCGACATTCCATTACTAACCGCTTTTTTTAATTGGATTAACTACCATGATGACAGTTAATTCATTTATAACTACCCTCAGTAGAGTTAATCAGTGGTGCATTTGTAAAGCAAGTTACTGTAAGTTTAGATAATGTTTAATAAGAAATAAATCAAAGAATTGGCTAATTATAAGCGACAACCACAGCATAAAGATCTTTGGCCAGCAGTGGGACAGCACGGGCTAATAATGATAATAATAACAGATTTTATTTTTTTTTAAATACATATATACAAATATGGAAAATGAATAAGTAAATGGAATAATAATAATAAAATAATATCTTCTAATACGAACACTCGTCACTGCTTGATCTTTTAAGCATTATTAATTACATTATAATTATTAATACCTCTCATTCCGAGACCCGTGTACACCAGTACAGTGGGATAGTATAATGGGTTTATGGACGGAGAAATGTTAAAATGATACACGTCGTATTTTACAATTAACTTTATTAGAAATTTTTGAAATACAATACCTAAGTAATTTGCAAGGTTGGATGACATTCACTCGACACGATATAGCTGCATAATTATTTGTATATTCAGACTTCTACGTTCACGAATGAATGTATCCCTCCATTATCTGTGTGCTTTCATCATTGCCCAATAAAAACGTAATACTTCACATTTTGTAAAAAGATAAAAATACCATTTGTGCAATGAAAAATGCACCCAAACAACATAGTAACAAGGCATTTAGTTGTAAGTCATATAGCGCGGAGTTGCTGAGAATTTGGCGTATGACTTGATGACTTTGTTGACTGCCTCCAGGAAGTCCTTCTCAGTTGCTACCTTGCGGCGAGCGCGGATCGCAAACATGCCCGCTTCTGTGCATACAGACCTGAAAACGGAACTTAGGTTAACACCGATACTTCGATAAACATAGATTATCATGACATATTATTAGGGGCCCAAGCCTGTTATTTCAACTGAATCGGAATGGTAGTCCAAATGTGGTACTAATAAGACCTGACAGATCTCATAGACAAAACTGTAAAAAAATCAACAATTCTAAAGTCATGGATGTACATGAGGCCTAGGAGGCCCAAGTCATCTTTCAATTGTATCAAAATGGTGGCCCAATACTGACACAAAAACTGACAGATTTGTATACAAAAGTCAACAATTCTAGTCATTGAATAACGATTTTGACATAGTAAAATAGCATATTTAAGGCCCAAGGGTTTAGGCAGATGTATACTAGTATAATCTTATAAAACTCCGTGAGATATCCACGGCGATTCATTTCTTCACCCCAATTACTTACGTTTTATTTGTCCAAAAAACGCCAGCAAGTAATAAAAAGTACATTAACACAGATAATAAGTACCTAATTTCAGCACCAGTAGAGTTGGGGCACAGTCTAGCCAGCAAATCGAATCTGATGTCCCTTTCCACGCTCATGGAGCGCGCGTGGATCCTGAAGATGTGCGCGCGGCCCTCCAGGTCCGGCAAACCGAACTCTACCTTGCGGTCCAGGCGACCGGGACGCATCAGGGCCGGGTCCAACGTGTCCGGTCTGTTGGTGGCCATCAGGACCTATGGGAAACGATATTTGTGGGTAAACATGCATGAAGAAATGCACGCGTAATTTACCTAATAGCTAATAAGCTACCGAACATCTTCCGTTCGGATACCCGAGTGAGTCCCCTGTACATATATATTCTCCATCCCTTTCACTCTTATAAATCTATACTTTTCCACTCTTCCCTTTTTCACTCATAATTATATTCGTCGTTCTCCTTCACACTTACGTTTATATACCACATGTATGAGCGGAACGTCATAAAAGAGTCCTCCGACGTGAAATAATCTTACGTTTTTGCTATGTTTCAAACAGCCAAGTGCAACTCAACGCAAGAGAAGAAGTCAAATCGCCAAAATGCTATCGAATCCGGGTACGAAACACTTACACGTAGTTCGACTACGTGCGAATAATTAGCCGAAATTTCGTAGTCCGATTTTCGTAAATACACTGCGAAGTTAACACGGCATACCTTAATGTTACCACGAGGATCGAACCCGTCCAGTTGGTTGATCAGCTCCAACATAGTTCTCTGAACTTCGTTGTCACCGCCCGCGCCGTCGTCAAACCTGTTATTTGGTAGAAAAAACGTTAGCATTACGATTGATTATTATTACGATTATCGTACGATAGTGCAGCGGACTGATGTCTGATGTTTATTACATTTTAAATGGTTTTATTAAATCTTCTCATGTGGTTATTTTTTTACCTCTACTACGTATTTATAGCAGGACTTGTAAATAAAGAAAGAAAATAAAGAAGAAAATAAAGAAAAAAATTAGGTGTCCACTTAGGCATACTACAATGTACTCACATTGTAGTATGCCTAAGTGGACACCTAATTTTATATACTTTTATATTTTTTTTATAATGACTGAGTTATCGAATGCTGAGTACCTTCTGTTAATACTATAGTAACGACTTCGGTCCAACTTGGACATTAACCATCAATGTCAGAACATCCTGTCCTGTTATTGCACTATTGTACTTACTTGAAGATTGTAATACAAATTATTTTAAAAGAGCGTCCATGGAGTTTCTTGCCGGACTTTTCTCGATAGAATTCAACTTTTTTGGAACCATGCAACTAGACTCAATAACGTTTCATAAACACTTTTACAAGCTTATCTATATCTATACTTATAACAAAATTGTAATAGACTGATGTCTGTACATTACAGATATTAAAGTAAAACTTAGAGCAACAGAAGCCAAAATAACAATTTTTTGAATATTTGTCTGTCTGTATGTTTGTAGGCGCATCACGCAAAAACTACTGCATGGAATTGAATGCAGTTTTCACAGATGTATTGCTAGAGGTCTAACTTAAAATCTGGTGCATGTTTCATCTTGATATGCCGCCTATAATCGGACTTATAGTATGTTCATCTTTTTGTGACGTGAGTGAAACTGCGGGCAACAGCAGCTAGTTTGCATTTAAACTTGAACTAACCTTACTTGGTTCCAGTGCCACACTCATATAAAATTCCAATATCTAAATTCCGACGAAATGTCTGTAGGTATAGTCTGCGGGAGCTCTTACATGGGTTTAAAAAAAGGTAAACACGCTGAAAAGTAAAGATTTCTTACCTAGCTCCACCGATGGCGTCGATTTCATCAAAGAAGATAAGACAAGCCTTCTTGCTGCGCGCCATCTCAAACAATTCTCGCACCATACGCGCGCCCTCACCGACGTATTTCTGGACCAGCTCCGACCCTAAAGACATTGTGTATGAAAAAAAAGTAACGAGACATCTTGGTACACAAGAATTGACTTGAATGACACTTGTTGAATGACACACGCTGACATGTAATGAGCGTCACTTTATACTGGAAACAAATAGCTTGATGTGTAGCTGTGCGTACAATCGTCAGTAATACATATTATATGTAACATATTTTATTTATTTTATGTCGAAAACCTTCATAGCTACGCACAGAACCACTTACCAGTTTCATCATTATTGGATGAATGGTATTGGAACACAAGAGGACAAACAAATATTCATTTTTATATAATAGACAGTAATATAATGAATGTAGTTACAAAAAAAGGATATGAAAATAACTACGATAAAACTGTTTGCAGAATTTCAGCCCAGTTCCTGGTCTGAGTCATCACACTCATCACAACATCTGGATGTTTCTAAATCTAGATTTTGAAGTGAAGGCAATACAAATATTTGTTTAACACTTGCCATGCTAGTCAAATACGAATTAACTACATGTGAATGTTTTGAAAAATAAAATGTCCTGCAACATGTAGCTTTGCCAAAAAACTTAAAACGACAAAGATGTTCTTCGCAGTGTTTGCTGTAGGGGAGGTGTATCAAAAAGCTGTCTTAACTTACGGACAGCCTTCCTTCTTTACTCCCCATTTCGTCACTCCTGCTTTACGGAAACGCTTTTAAAGATAGATTATCTAAACTACGATAATAAATTCCTACATTTTATTAATTTTACATTACAGTCAAATATTTTGGGTTAACATCCACATACATACAACATTTAGCATTAACAGTTCACTTAAAACTGATATTTTTTACAGTTGTATAACTTTATAACATAATCGCTATACAAATCTGTTTATAACATGCAGAGATACTAGTAGGTACTTAAGTTCAATATTTTTTTAATATATTTAAAGTTCTGTGCTGTGTTCAAACTCACCGATCACTCGGATGAAGCAAGCATCAGTCCTGTTGGCGACTGCTCTCGCGCATAGCGTCTTGCCGGTACCGGGGGGCCCGAAGAGAAGCACACCCTTGGGGGGCTCGATGCCGAGTTTCACGAATTTCTCAGGCTATTAAAAATATTGATATATTAACTGTAGTTACGAAGCTTTTTACTAATTTAGTTTCTTTTTTAGCAATAAGTCACGACTAGGTAGTTAATGTAAACATGTCTATCATCAGGACAGTAGTGTAACACGCCATGGAAGCTGTAGACACGGCTACAGTGTCAACAGAAAATGAATACTACGTACCTATGTAGGTATGTAGTTTAAAATGATGTATACTATTATTATAAAGCGAAAAGATTTGTATTTTTGTATGAATTAATAAATTCAAAAACGACCGGCGCTACTCCTGTTTTAAAATATCTTTCACTAATAGAAGGGTACATTATCATTAAGTTACATAGGGTATATTTAGAGATGGGTTTATGCCAGGGCATTTATTTTCTTCGCCCAAAATGCCTGGGCAGAAACCCATCTATAGTCATACTGTTAACCCAGCTAACCAGTGTTTTAATATTTCAAAAAGCTAATTAGGGCACTCGTGTCACCCGCCATTCGTGAAAGAAATCCTTGACATGCTTATCGTGTCACGGACATCCACACTGTATCGGTTTAATTCAATGTACTTACATGGAGGAGTGGAGTTTCCACCACCTCCCTCAATTTCTCAATCTGCTCTTTGCACCCTCCAACATCACTATACGTAACATCCGGTTTCTCTTCCACCTGCATCATGGTGACAGTGGGGTCGATCTTCGGCGGCAGGGGGATGTGGATCTGATACTTGTTGCGGTCCACACTGGATATTGGAAAATATCACGTAAGCATTTAAAATGACTAGACAATGTGTAATATAATTAACGAAATATTCGAGATGTTACATTTTCGGTTTTTATAATGTGTTACAAAGTAAAATCTTTATGCAACATAACATTATATCTTAACATATATGTAATCTGGTTCTAGTTTAATAATAAATAAAAAAAATTACATTGCAAGCTCTAAGGATACTAACAGTACGGTCCTGAAATTGATCATAAGTGGTTTTCTAGTGGTAAATTTTAATATAAAAAATCTGTCTAAAGATAAATCGATATTTTTGCACAAAACCATTGATTTTACCAGTGCAGCTGTTCGGAACAGCTAACTTTCAGCACAGTTACTTTGATGGAAATGTACATGTTCCAATATAACTTTTTCCTTTAGCCATTGGAGCTTTTACCCAACAGTAGGACAGCCATTGCTGAGCAAAGAACTCCCCCAGGTCCTTGTTATGTTGCAAAGTGTTCACATAGCACTACAGAATACTCTCGTTTTAAAATAAAGATTACAATAATTCCTACATTCTACTACTATTACAAAATACTCAAAGTCAAAGTCAAAGTCAAAATTATTTATTTCAATTAGACCATTAAAAAGGTACTTTTGAAAATTCAAACTAATTGCTGCAAAATACTTGTGGTTCAAAGTAATAATCTAATATATATCTCAATCATATCAGGCTAAGGCAGTGAACCTTTTTATGCTCTCGGAGAGGCACGTAGAGGTTGCTATGCTTTAAACAACCACTTGATGATATTATACTCTCCTTTACAATTCCAACAACACACACTACAATTACTGTCCTGTTTGGACAGGAAGAGAACGACAGAAATAAATACATTTCAAATTAATGTAATTAAATAAGTTTTGATAAGACTGCCTCATTAGTCTAGTGGTCCCAAGCGCGACTGCAACACTAGAGGTCCTGGGTTCGATCCCCAGGTCGAGCAAAATGTTATTGGGTTTTTCTATGAAATTCTCAGTAGCAGCTCGGAGTCTGGATTTGTGCCCGGTGAATGGCTATAGGCTTGCCCCCTATAACATGGGACCTAAACATACCGGCGAACTGTGGGTGTACATTAAGTACGCCTCTGCCTAACCCTTCGGGGAATATAGGCGTGATGGTATGTTATGTAAATAAGCTTTCTTTTCCAAATATATTCTACGACAGGTAAACTTTTAACTGTTAGGTGAAACTTCACACACTAAATATATGCTGAGGCATACACTCAAAAATCATATGTATTTTAAACATATTAATTTTTTATTGTGATATCTCAATTTGTATCAACTTGATATAGATTGAACAAACTGAGATATTATACAGTTTGTTCAATCTATATCAAGTTTGTGAAGGTATGCCAATTTTATTTTGTTTTTAGTTATTTACAATAACCAAACACAAAAAAATGCTCTGCTACAATCAAGCTTTGCACCAAAAATTGTTCACACAAAAAAATAGAAAAAGAAACATACCCAACCCTCATGCCCTCTTCAATATCAGTAGGGGCGACAGAGTCTGCAAGGTCTACCACAAACTTAGCAAACTGCTTCACATTGATTATGTACTTCGGATCGTTGGAGTCTGCATTGATGATTTTTGTGCATCTTGCCACCTGTGATAAATATTTTAGTGATAATTAATGTTTTTCTTAAGGGCACCTCTCACTCTAGAGTACAAGCATTGCACACACATATATAATTAATGGACACAAAGTACACCTAGAATCGATTCTGTGGTCTTGTTGACAACCAGAGCATTATTGAACAGTAATTTGGTTGAAGTCAGATGGAATACACCTTGTTTAGTACATTAATATACAATGACATCAGACTACTGAGGACCTGAAGGGCTAAAGCTAAATTAGCCACTTTGATGAGTGACAAATGGTGCTCTGCCGTAAAATTACAAAAAGTTACCTACCCAGTATAAGCTGACTGCTAATTATATGAGCATAATACATATATTATACAATGTGAGATCAGCCTGATTTATGATGATACAAATGTTTTCTAGACAATTGTTTATTTGTTATGCTAACTGACAACACTGTCAATAGACTTAATTTGACAGACTTTTTTATATTGTTGACCAGTTATACATTTTGCTGTTGGGGAGGTGTATCAGCACTCTATCTATATATATAACAGAATACTTTCTTTACTCCCCTATATTTATGTTCTTGACTACAAATTTTTAAGTAAATACAAGCCACTTTTCAGTGGCAGCACTGTGCCACTTTAATAATGGCAACACATCTTATTTGTTTCTAAACCAAATAAGATTTTCATAATACATAAATAATTATAAATACTACACTTTAGGCTCTGAGCTCAGATCCTGTGCCTTATGGAACCAAATGAAATATACACAAAGAGGTCTTTACAGACAAACTGACAGGAAAGTGATCCTATAAATATATGGGTTTCTTTTGACATATGGAACCCTAAAAATTCTGCTCTGGAACATTTACTTATCGCATCAGACCTGCATAATCTGTAATGCTGATATTTATCTTAAGTGATTGTGTTATTTTGAGTGTCCTCTGGCGAGCTTAGAACTATAAATACTTCGTAAATAATACCATGTTGAGCAAACACCTGTCATAAACAGTTGAATCAAAGTAGTTTTACTCATAAAAAGATAAAACTATATATATCAGGATTACAGTTGCAATAATCGGCTCAATTCAATTTGAAGATTCAAAGCAAACATCAACTTCATTGTTTATTGTTTATAATAAGCATTCTTAAATGTTCTACTCTTATTTGTAAAAACAACTCATTAAAGCTGTATAGCACAGCAAACAGCAGAAAAAAATACCTGCAAGGGTTGTTCATTCTGAAGAGTTTGCTTGTCTGCTGCAAGATCCCATAAGGCTGGTGGAGCCAACCCTGTATCTGATTCCTTAATCCCCGTCAATTCATTGACTCTCTTCATGACAGTCTGTATGCCATCTTCAACCTCTTTAATGATCTTCGTGTATTGTCCTTGGCCCTAAAATTGAATTTGTGGTAAAACATGGAAAACTGCCAGTCATCAACGCTTTTTCTCGACAATATACATGTAATTTTACTCACATATGATTTTAAGAGTGCTATATCACCTTCATCGAGTGCTGAAATACAAAATCATGGTTATTGCGGTATTGTCACTGAAAATACGAAGCTAATACAATACAAAGGATACAGAATCAGTAATGTAGATGTAAAACTTACATTTAATTTCTTTTTCCGGCTCATCTGCCGGCTCCTTAAGTTTACGCATATCATCTCCTAAATGATCAGGCATTTCGTATTGTTTGTAATTTAGAAACTAATCTTGTAAAATTAATCACACAGAACATTCGCCCGTTATCAAAATCAATTTCGTATGACAATCCTTTACACGCTAGTTATTTATTATTTTATTTGTCGCATCTACCAGAGTGAGCGCTTATGTTTCAAACCAGGTTTACTTTAAAGCATAAAACGGAACGTGTGTTAATGTTTTTTCAATTCATGCATCATGACGTAACTCCGATTGATTTCAATTGATAATAATTATTCACCAATATTTTATTGAGTTCAAAACGTACCACTTCCTTTTCTTTTAATAGACTTATAAACAAAAACTATTGTCAATACTCATACAAGTCATCACTGAAATCAGCGAGTGTACTATAAATTCTAAATGAATAGAACCGTACTCACTCAGAGATGACAAGCAAAATAAATCCTGTGTTCAAAATAAAAGATTCTTTAATTTTTTCTATTTATTTTATCATATTTTTAAGAAAGATTGCACTACAAAAAAACATTACGTTTATTAATTTGGTATACAATTTATGCTACAAATAGTCAAACTGAAATAATCTCATATTCTTGAAAATCTAAATTAATAACAAATGCATGAACGCATTGACAATGTTAGGATCGGTGCCGGGTGCGCCACCTGACAGATAATTTCAGTACTAAAATTTTGTATTCGTAGTGCTGAATGGAGAATCACATTTTTTCGTGTTTTCCATGAACAAATTGTCCTGAACTATCGAATATTTTGTTTTAGGTAAGTGTAAAAAACTATGAAACATAAGATTATTAGATTAGGGTGTAATTTATATGAATAGAAATGGCTGCTTCAGTGTGTCCCTCCGGTTATGACCCACAACCTAATGTCAAAGCCCGGTTTCACCTAACATTTTCATTGTATTACGCATTGTTTTACATTTTAATCAGATGCGGTTATTATGCTTATGATAATTGCTGAACAGAGTTAAACACTCTTTTAGAATTTTTATGGTAAGTAAGTACGACTGTATGCATGATGTCCCCGGTATGAGATTGATACTGTCTAGTTTTTCAACAAGAATCTTGCATTTTATCTCAACGTTATCTTTTCTGTTATCAATCAATCTTCGATCATCTTGTTTCTAAAATAATATGCGAAATCCAACCTACACTATTGACATGTTTTGCATTTTTAGAAAAGTGAGTATATAATGTTCTTTGTTTTAAAAATAATATTATATGCATAGTTCCTTTGTGTTCTTGTCCTGCTATATAAAAAATTATATCCATTGTTTATTACATCAGTAGCTCTAATTTGGTATGGTCAATTCTTATCAGAATGTGTATTGATAACCTTATTTATTTAACCTTACTTTAGAAATATTTATTAGTTCCATTACTGCAGCCTCTGGGCCATACATCTCTAAATCTTTGGTATGTATTTTTTTTACATTAGCTACATATCTGGATTGTTATTATTTTTATTAAGACCTTGTCAAAATATAATACAGCCACTTCTCATTTAATTGCAAGAATGGTACAGTTATTACACCTATCCTATAACAATTTTTTTTATTTTAAATTCAATTATACTTACGTTACATTACATTATAACTGTAAATGGTTACTGTAGTTAGTTTTTTGTTTATTCAGATGTTACAATAGATTGAAAGCAACATCAAATAGGTCAAGATTAATTGAAATCACAACCTACCCATACTTATAAGACTGAACATATAAAATCTACATACTATACTGTTGCTGAAAATTGTTATTCATACATAAGTATCAAGAAAATGTTTGTATATACAAATACACTTCACGTGGGATGCTTTCTATAAATAACCATTGACAACGTAGAGTGCAATGAAAGTACAACACAGTTTCTGTGCAAAGAGGTTTTAATTAATTAAATATTAGCTTTTTAATTATAATTTTATTGTGGAAGTTACAATTTTATAAAATTCCGATAGTTGTTATTGTTAATATAGAATGTGGTGTGTAGTGTGACAATGATGTTGATAAATATTTGTGGATTCACTGTGGACTTCTGTTTATTGCACTGTAATGTTTGGTTTTAAGAATTTTCTCTTCAAGGTAACTAGGTAACAAATTCATACTTGCATTGTTTTCTTACTTTACATCAGAACATGTCTTGACAAAACTTTGGGCATTGATTGTTTTGTTAGTAATAGTGTAGTATATTTTCTATGTTTAAATATAAATAAAATGAATGTTTATTATGTTTGTCCTCTTCAGCGAGTTTTTGTGTGCATGCCTGCAACACATGCTGGGGGAATGTCCAGTTTACTATAAATATTTTTGTCAGAGCAGGAGTGCTCTGCAAATTTTGTGAGAAGCAGAAATTGTTAGAACATAAAAAATGACAGTGTAGTTGTATAATTATTAACTTTTAAAAATCATTATACTTACATGACTGATTTGTCACATGTCACACAATTGTATAAGGTTGATTAAGTTATCAACTAAGTGCATTAGTCAATCAATTATTCATAGATATGGAATTAAAAAATCCACTTTAATTTTTCTAATGGGTATTTGATAAGCCATGTTATAAAGTTTCCTTAGTGGAAGTTACTGAATTTTAATATACATGGTGTGCCATTTGTTGGGGGGGGGGGGGCGAATGATAAACTGCCTTAAAAAAATTACTTTGATTAAATCATAATGATTATGTAAGCCTTTAATTGAAACTCCTTTTTTCGATCTGGAATATTGACTAAAGCTTCTGGTGATTTTTTCTTTCACAAAATTTGTAGCTTTAGAAAATGGTTAGCACACTTTAAAGGTACATTATAAGAAATATTAAAAAGCAATAAAGTAAGAGTAGATTATTTGACTTCTTGTCTTATAGGTTGGCTAAAGAAGTGTCTAGGGGGGTGGGCAACACCATTGTCCCCTCATCCCCTAGCTACGCCCCTGTTAATGTGTACGCGTAATTTTACAAAAAGCAATGCCATCCGACTTCCAGCTCAATTTCTAGGCACTTCTGATATTCGAGGATAGACTGGTTATTGGCTTTTTGGCCTTCTAATAGTAACTACATAGGTATTCGTATGACAACTACGAACCTACGGCTTTTCACGCTCTCCGAGGCACGGAGGGGTCTCGATGTATTTAGAATCATCAGATTTCCAATGGTATTTCTTCTGTCGACTAGTGCTGCTGGCGAGTTGGCGAGATGCACACAGCCACTGCAGATGGGCAGTTCCGAAGCACTAACGGGGCCACACACGGACGTGACAAGGTCGCCATATTGGATGCTGGATCTCAATATGGCAAGGTAAAAATTAGATTTGGCTAGCTTTATGATCTTGTTAATAGAAATTGGCGGCGCCCGCCGGCCAGGTGGAGTGATGACTTGCGGAAGGCAGCTGGCAGTGAATGGATGAGAAAAGCCGAAGATCGGGCTCTGTGGCGTTCACTAGGAGAGGCCTACGTCCAGCAGTGGACGAATATAGGCTGATGATGAATAGAAATTGTATCCATAAAAGGTTACATAATAAACACACTGTTTAGGTCGAATTCACCCGAATCATGAATGGTTAATGGCAATACGAGTATGTTCCCTTATTACAACTAGCGACGCGCCTGCGGTTTCACCGGCGTTGCTCTGTTCCTAAGAGGCGTACCGTGATGTTATATAGCCTATAACGTTCCTCGATAAATGGACTATCCAACACAAGAAGGAAATCGGAACTCCGAGCTTACTGAAAATTTCATAGAAATACCCATTAACACTAGTCGACCTGAGAATCGAACCTAGTACCTCTAGCGTAGCATTCGCACTTAGGTTACGCACCACTAGGTTAATAAGGCAATATGTATAACTACCAGTAGTATAATAGATTTTTTTAAAACTTTTAGGACTTCAGACGATATCCAAATTGCGTCGAAGGTGCCGATCTCCCGAATAATGAGTGGCTTACGAGTAGGGTTGCCATCCGTCTGGGTTTCCCCGAATTCGTCCTAGTTTTAGAGAGTGTTCGGGAGGGGTTTCATTTGTAGTCGGGGTTCGTGTCGGGTTCTTCACTACATAGTATAAAACAAAGTCGCTGTCGCTGTCTGTCCGTCCCTATGTATGCTTAGATCTTTAAAAGTACGCAACGGATTTTGATGCGGTTTTTTTTAATAGTCAGAATGATTTAAGAGGAAGGTTTTAGGCTGTTTAGCATTACGCTACGACTCTAAGGAATGGAATGAAAACGCGGGTGAACCCGCGGGCGGTCCGCTAGTATATTATAAATAAAGCTTAAATATTAACTTAGATGCCATAATATAACGTGTGTGCCAGCTAACAATATAGCAATGAAAAATTATTAATGGGAACAAAAATTAAAATTCTATTTTATGTAAGTTTTAACACGTTTATAACTTAACAGACAGAACAGAAACAGACATGTGTTGTTGCCCCGCTTCTTTTTCGCAGCGAAAACACTAACCGGGTGTGAAGGGCGGGCGTTTTTAGAGGCTTTCTTTAATGTAAAATGACGTTCAAAAAGTACTACCTAGTACTCTTCTTGAATATTTTTTAGATGTTGACTTTACCAAAATACAGTTTATTTTTTTAAGAAAAACGTTGCCCCACTAGGATTTTCTCCTGTATTGTGGGTGCGTTTACAAACACAAATTCTCACATACACAAACGCCCAGAGAGATTTTCACGCTTCTTGTCGTTGTAGCGAGATTATAAAGATTGCGACCATACTTGCGAGGCGTGCACTGAAGAAAACAGAAAAAAATTATTGAAAAGATAAAATGAGCAATTTTATGACCCTCAAGAATACTGATATCGCCATTTTTATCATTATAAGGTCAATGTCACGTAATCGATTACTCGTAGTATTTCATAATGACAACTGTTTTACAAGATAAGGAAACTTTTTATCCGCTTTACATAAAACTAAGACTCTCTCTCTCTCTTAGTGCCTCTCCGACTAGCGAAGGTTGGCGGTCAATTTAGCAAATTCATTTCTGTCTCTAGCGAGGCGAAACAGTTCGGCAGCACTCGCTATTCCTGTCCACTCCCTGATGTTACGCAGCCATGACTTCTTCCTCCGACCGACACGTCTTTTGCCTGCGATTTTTCCCATCATAATAAGCTGCAGCAACTCGTACCTTTCATGTCTTATTACATGTCCTAAGTAGGCAACTTTTCTTTGTTTGACGGTTTTCAAAATCTCACGGCTCTGCTTTACTCGTCGGAGAACTTCCTCATTCGTGACCTTTTGAGTCCAGCTTATAGCAAGCATCCGTCTATATGCCCACATTTCAAACGCCTCTACATGTTTCCTGAGGTCTTCTTTGATCGTCCAAGCCTCACATCCGTATAAAAGGACGAGCCAGATGTAACAGCGGAGCATTCTAATGCGCAAAACTAAGACACACAGCTTATTACCTAAACATAATTCCTAAAAAATATAGTTCAACCAATTAATTGTAGTTGTCATAATTTATTTATTTAGAGTTACCAACATTTGTTTACACGATATTATAACAAATAAGGATCATAGGACTAGAACATAGAGTAACAAACAATTATAGGTAAATACAACATTTTCTTATTTACGTTTACAGTCTTAGTGCTTACTGATTTTTTTTGTACATGCAATAATTATTAAGTTAAACATTAATTAATTGAAAATTAATGATTTATCTGATATGTCTTATATAATATAATAGCGATTATTGCTTACCTTTAAGTAAAGTCTTTTGGTCACAGTTGTAAACTTGGGGTAAAAACTTATCTACCTATGTGATATCCCTTTATGTAACTTTACTTCCTTACGGTGCCCCGCCGCATCTGTGTGTTCGCGATAAACTCAAAAATTACTGAACGAATTTTTATGCGGTTTTCACCAATAGACAGAGTGATTCAAGAGGCAGGTTTCAAGTTATTAAACATCACGCTGGGTCTTAGGAACGGGGCAACGCGAGTGAAACCGCGGTCGAAAACATAATGTATTACTTTATACATAAGGGTTGAAAACATGTTGGTTATTTTAACGTCAATTGCCTGAGCTGAGATATTGGATTTGCGCTAAGAGGTCCCCCCCTGATCCATTTCTGCACAGTACAAAGATTTCTATAACCTATAGTGCACCCACGGCACCTAAGAAAATTTAAAACTTTTTTAATAATCCGAACTATTTACACAGGTAATAGACCGTCGCATCCGCGAGCTATGCGTGGAGTCGGACATCCTGCCGCTGGACACGCCAGCATACCATCTGAAGGAGGCTGGGTACCGCGCCATCGTCATCTCCGGCGGACCCAACTCCGTGTACGCCGAGGATGCGCCGAGATACGACTCTGACATATTCAAGATCGGACTGCCGGTGTTAGGTCAGTTACAATATAATAGTACATTGTTTACCAAGGCCAGGGGCAGAAATGGCCATGAATTGAGCATAAAAAAATTAAAATCAATTAAATTTTTATACAATTGCAATTGAATTGATTTTAATTGCAATTACATTAAAACAAAACTACTTTTTTTACGGATTTTATCGCGTTGTATAGATATTATTTAATTTCCGACGTTTCGCATCCTTTATAGCGTCCATGGTCACAGGTAGACTATGGATGTTGTCTGATGCTGTAGTAGTGTCAGAAACCAGTATGCAATTTCAACACAGTAATTGATTTAAATTTTAATTATTTAGAACCCATCACTGCTTGCTGCACCCAGGAGGGCTTTGGCCACTTTTGATATGAATCATGGACACATGGCTGCATAACGTGCTGTTTATTCCAGTATATTAGCTGCCGTCACATTATATATAAGACTTTCGTACACTGAAGGTTACCGCAACAATTTAGTACCCCAGAAATACATTACCAACGAGATTTTAATGAGGTCCCCGCGGGATATTTGGTGCTTTTTACTTCGCCTACAACTAAAATAAAACGAAATACAAAAAAAAAATACCGCTTTATTCGCAGTTAGAACACAAATTCAACTTTTGAATTATTCATTGTTTTTGCTATTAGGGGTTTGTTATCATAATTTAAACAAAAAGACTTACTAACTTATGTAACCGGTACAAAAAAAAATATGCATATGAATTCAGCATTTTTTTTTTAAAGCTTACTAGCAATGTGGGTCGCACATTACTAGTATTCTTGTTAACCCCTCGTGCCAAGCTAAATGCTTGTGTTACGAGTGGGTTCACGTTGGTAGTGCAATGGGTGGGGTTCGAACCGACAACCACATGATTGCAAGTCCGACGCCCTAGCCATTAGGCTACCGCCGCTTATACATACCGCATTCCTTTGCTATACCAAAAATCTATATTTAGATTGTATTAAAAAGCAAAACCACATTAAATTTAACTACTATTATTTGCGGCTATAATTATAGTATTATCTAAATGAAGTGTGTGTTAACACGAATTCGGTTTCAATTAGCTAATGAACGACTCATGTAGTGAACATGTTTGTTTTAATAATCCTATTGTTTCGTTTATTGTGTTTCTCAAACTGTTCAGAGACGCTTTTTAGCGTTACGGTATTTGAACTAGGAACTGTACTTAAAGTACAGCGGACCGAATTTCTCTTTCAAACGTAATACCGAAATAAATCGTAATTCAAACACAATTTAATCAAATTATTGAAATTTGACGACACGATTGGCGTAGCGGTTGAGCGATCGGCTTCTGCGCCACGTGTTGTGGGTTCGATCCCCACACGGAGCAAATATTTGTATGATCTACAGTTAGTTGTTCCGGGTCTGGGCGTTTGTGTATGTGAGACTTTGTGTTTGTAAACGCACCCACGATACAGGAGTAAATACTAGTGTGGGGCAACGTTTTAAAAAAAAAAAATGGAATGGAAATGGAATTTGGATTTCGATACCGTTAATCTAGGTACCTACTCTACCATTTCGCCCAAAATACTTCACTGAAAATAAATGCGTAAGCGAATGTAATTTTTGATAACTTTACCAAGTTTGAAACGATTTTCTGGTCTTTATTTCCATTGAAGTAGTAGTAGACAAAATAGTACCACAGGAACCTAGATTAACGCTATCCAAACCCGAATAATAACATAATTTGATAGAATATTGTCTAGTTTACGATTTATTTCGGTATAACATTTTTGTGGGCTGAATAGCTCCGCCGGACCCTTAATACATTAAGTATTGTACAATATTTCGGGTCTGCGTACTATTGAAGAAATATGTAGTACCTACGCAAAAATACTATTTTTCAGTTAGATGTATTTTTTACACCACCAACACTAAAATATTAAACCATACCTTTCACTCATACCATACAATTGATACAATACTACTTTTAAATTTACAAAATTTTTCAAGCTTTTTTGAGAAATACTATAATCGACCAAAAGAGTGTACTCCAATTTGAACCTAATAATTAAAAAACATATAGACTGAGTTCAAGGACGAAAAGGAGATGAATGAGATAGAACTTTATTTTTCCAATGTCTATAAACATGCAGTCAGGACGACAAAAGGTTACGTCGAAGTTTTATTAACTAAGATCACATGTGATTCGCACGACAGTCTCAAGGAGGTTGTTACCTCCATCACGTGTTTAATTTTTTTTATATTTACCAGGTATATGCTACGGCATGCAGATGCTTAACAAGGAGTTTGGAGGCTCGGTGCTACGTAAAGAGGCGCGTGAAGATGGGCAGTACGAGGTTGAAGTGGAGACCACATGCCCACTGTTCAAGTGAGTATCTGTTTTATTAAATAACTTTGCATTAACAACAGATTCCTAACCAACCAGATTGTATGAAATTTAAAAAGGTCACTAAGAAATTAACCGTCTTTCTCTAGTTTTTTTGAACGATTTGCTGCGCTAAGTACGTCATTAAATTCCAAATATGGTAGCAAGCTTGTTAAAGGCTCATTAGCCAGCACTTCAGCCACACATCCATATCATTGGTTGTATTAAGTTGAACCTAGCTGTTTCCCGCGCTCAAATTTCAATACTCGCAACTTTACTGTACTTTTTGAGACGAAGGCCAAAATTCATCTAAATTTGTTCAGCTATTTAAGCGTGAAAATTAAACAGAGTGGCAGAAGTCAATATTTAAATTTTTTACTAGATGGTGTGGACATTTCCTATGTGATAGCCACTGAGAAGAAATACTGAAACAAACTCAGAAAAGCATGGTCTCTTTTACAAACACTGTACATATATATCAGATGTGAATTTATATAATTTAAGGCATAATCTGAACAGGTCTTATGAAGAAAGAGCTGTAAATAGCAAATCTTTGAGTTGACTTGTCCTGACCTGTTTAATTGATGTCAAATATTAATAAAATTAACCTTTTTCCACCAGCCGCCTAGAGAAGCTGCAGCCGGTACTGCTGACCCACGGTGACAGCGTGCAGAAAGTGGGCGAGAGGTTCCGCGTTGGAGCGCAGTCCTCCAACCATCTCATCGCCGCCATCTACAACGAGCAGATGCGACTCTATGGAGTGCAGTTCCACCCTGAGGTTTACTACTATTGGAATTTTCCATCGAAAAAAAATGACGAATACTCCTTGAAAGTCTTATTATGTAAAAATCTTTTCCTACGTCTGTTTTTGGTGTAATTTGGAATTTGTGATGGGAAAATTATAAAAGAAGTGTATTTCTTTTTCTTTCAAATCAAAATATTCCATTAGATTAAGGAGTCCAAGAACGGTAGTCGTTTTCGTTTTGTCTATAATTTGTTAATTGGCAGATTAAGTTTTATAAGAAAACGTTATACGCTGTTACTTTACGTTGTACGCTTCCATAACCGTATGTATATTCTAGTATGTATTTTCGTGCCAGAAAACTTTAACATAAAATAACCTTTAAATAAACCAATTCGATTTTTTCTTGGAATAACCGCAATATTAAACTGCTCTTATAATATCATATTTCCTATATAAATTTAGGTATTTGCCACAATATTTGTTGCCAGGTTGACCTAACGCCGAAAGGCAAGCAGATGTTGTCAAACTTCCTGTTTGACATCGCGGGTCTGTCGCGCTCGTTCACGCTGCGCTCGCGCCGCGAGGCTTGCATACACTACATACGGGAGACCGTCGGAGATAACAAAGTTCTTGTGAGTATATTTAATAACTATTCTTTATGTTAGCATTTATGCATGTGTTTACAAGGCTCATGATCCTCAGGGCTCTGTTGGCCTATAACAGCAGAGCCGGGTTTAGGGGACTCGGATTTTAACATGAGCAAATAATTCTTGCACGTAAAAAATACTCACAATGGATGCTATAAACATATCGGGAAGACCAGAAAATTAATGAAATTTGAATTTTTATGTCAGTGAAATAAAGGTCCATACAATGGACTTCCTGAGATAGAATGACTACACTCTAATATTACCTATTTATCTTGAGGATAGTCTTCATAAAATGGTTTCCTTTTTTCATAATGAATAATTAATATATAAAAATAAAAATGAATTACCGCATATTTTATGAAAGATCGTCACCTGAGAACAACTGAAATGATTTGGCTGTTTTTTTAGTGTTCATAATAATATTTTTATTAGTAATCTTTATTGTTAAAAAATGATGCCCATCCTATTTTTTTTACATAATCGCTTTTCCATTTTATTTAAAAGTAGATAAAGTGCGCGGCAAATTTAACAGATCAAAACGGAACTCACGACAAAGTCTACGTTGTGACGCTCTCATGACGTCTCCGTAAACATTTATGTTTGTATTTACTAGGTATAAAATTGATTTAAGTTCTGTCCCATGTTAGAATTAGTTAGTAAACTTATAAATATAGATAATTGATAGGATATTTATTTATTTATATACTCTTTATTGTACACCAAAAAAGAAGTTACAGACAGGATAAAACAATCAATAAATTTTAAAAACGAATAGTGACTGTTTTTGCGGACACTGACGTCACAGTACACGCGGGCAATATGGCGGCGTTTAAATCTACTGTATCTGATTGCAGTTTTGAATATTTATGTTTATAATTAAAAATTAATATTTCTGTCAAAGAAATATGTTTTACATGCATATTCCCTATTGTCTGGACAAGGTTTTTTGAGGCTTTTTTTATTTGGATGTGGAAAATGTACGCAGACGAAGTGCTCACATGTTACTAGTTATGTATTCATAAAAATTATTCATAAAGTTTACGTGTTTTTATCAGGTGTTAGTAAGCGGTGGCGTAGACTCCACCGTGTGCGCGGCGCTACTCAGAACCGCCCTTCGTGAAGACCAAGTCATCGCCTTACACATTGATAATGGTATGTTCAAATACAAGAAAGTTAAGTAAGTCATCAATTTTCGACCTTATGTTCTTATTATTAAGTTTAAAAAGTGTTCCACTGTAAAGTTACTCATTAAATTCTATGTTCTATTAGTTACAACATTTTAATAGTCATCATTCTCTCTATTTCCTTTGAACAATCGGTCTATTGCGCTGCTTAGTGAAAGGTCTTGAAAGGTTCGATTCCCATGTCGACAAGTGTTATCTATAAAATTTTGCGGTAGGTTGGATTTGTACACGGTTACTGGCAATGGGCTTGCCTCCTTATTACATGGGACCAAAATAATAAAGCCTAACCCTTTTAGGAAAACAAGTGTGATGATGATTATGTTTTCGTTTTATTAAGACATAATGTTTTTGTTTTTCTTAAATTACTTGGATCTTGTTCAAAAATGATGTTGTGAATCAATTAACTATATTTTGAGTTAAATTGCGATTTATTCTACAGGTTTCATGCGTAAAAACGAGAGCGCTAAAGTGGAGAGGTGTCTCAGAGAACTGGGCGTACGTTTACACGTAGTTAATGCAGCTCATCAGGTATGTGACACTTTTGAAATGCCCTGTAATAATATTGGTCACCACAGCTAACCTTCTGCTTTTAGTAAAATGTATTGGTTATTTACCTACAGATAATTTTCAAAATATTGAAATCTTCGATTTGCGAAAATTTATCCAAGTGTGAATAGTACTTTCTGTTTTTAAGGTATACTTGCTATACCTAACAATTATAAAAAGCAACTCTATGTGCGACCCACATTAATCTTTTTTAGTAAGCTTTTTATTTAACAAAAAAAAACTTCGTTTAGGTTTTCCCCTTCCTCGTTTTCCTTCAATTATTATAATTGGCAATGCGGTGTTAGCGCCCCAGAAATTAGATAGACGGCACACATGGTTGGGTGAGCAGTCGTGTGAGTTGACAGTCGGTCGTGGTTGTCGCAGTTCCGTCAGGGCAGCACGGCGGTGCGCGAGGCGGGCGGGCGCGCGCGCCACACGGCGCTGCTGTGCCACGCCGCCGCGCCCGAGGACAAGCGCAAGATCATCGGAGACGTCTTCATACGCATCGCCGAGCAGGCCGTGCACGATCTTAACTTGCAGTATGTATACCATCTAACTAGATAACAACTACTGCACCATCTAAATATTTGCATCTAAATATTTTGGAATATTCAAAAGATATAATTACTGTACTTCTTCTTTCCTGCCCTTGTCCCAATTTATTTTTGGTCGGCGCAACATATCTTCCATTCATCTCTATAAACCGTCACCTCATCATTCAATCCCATTCCCATCATATCAGTCTTAACACAAATTACTGTAAATACTCGCATATTTTCGCGCCTGTCTTCTATTGGGGTACTAGCTATTTTTTTATAAAAAACTACGACAGTCAAATTCGGATTTACGCAAGTAACATTCGCAACGCAACTTGAATATATACAGAAGCCCGACATCAACACAGATTTATTAACGTCAAATGACGTCTCTCAATTTGGCAGTAAGAGTTAGAAAATTAGATATCTTTTCATGGAATAAAACATAAATTTTGGTAGGTATATTTAGGACTATTCATTTTTAGTATCCTAAATCATTAATTATTTTCCAGGGAAGACCAAGTACTTCTAGGCCAGGGTACTCTAAGGCCGGACCTGATAGAGTCGGCATCGTCGCTGTGCTCCAACAACGCGGCTACCATCAAAACCCACCACAACGACACAGAGCTGGTCCGCGCTCTGCGGCAGCGCGGCAGGGTCGTCGAGCCTCTGCGCGACTTCCACAAGGATGAGGTAAGGCGTCCAGATGATACATCGACAAAGACCTATAGGACAAAAAAGCCCCCATCTGATCTAGGTATAAAAATAAATATAATTGAATAGTCCGTTTTTGATGTCAAAATAACAGCTTTTTATATAATGCCGTAGTAATAAAATATATAATACGGTACTTTTAACAGATTTAAAAAAAAATTGAAATGTTTGTCTATTTGTTCTGGCTAATCTCCGAAACGGCTGCACCGATTTTGCAGGGTCTCACTGTCAAGTAGTTAATGTTATAAGTGGGGATCGAACCCACAAAACGTGGCGCAGAAGCCGATCGCTTAGCCGCTACGTCAAACTTGTTGTCCATTAGAAATTATTTCAAAGATTTCAGCCAATAGGATTGCATTGAGTCAAGCGTAAGTGGCGCCATTAGTTCCTTAGTTGCATTCCCCACTGCTACATCTGAACTTTTAACCCCCCTGATCAGTTCACTAGGGTCAATATTCACCAACTCAATAGTAACGTGGTGTACAGGTGCGCGCGCTGGGGCTAGAGCTGGGGCTGTCGGCGGCTCTGGTAGAGCGGCAGCCGTTCCCGGGCCCCGGGCTGGCAGTGCGCGTGCTGTGCCAGGACGAGCCCTACGCCGAGCGGGACTTCGCCGAGACGCAGGTCACACTAACACTATTTTTCACACATATATTTGTCTACTCTTCAACTGTCTACCATCATCAGCTCCAACTATTATCCTCTTCGTATCAATACTATTAACCCCGATTTTCTATCCTACTCATCCAGCTACCGCCTTCGGCAAATCATAACGACACGTTGCTACTGGTAGCGGTCTGGTTTGATCACCATTCAAGCAAGGGAATTTAGTTTCAAAAAATATTGTATACTATAAATAATAAACAGTGATTTACCTCATATGTATCTATGGGTCTGTCTAATCTAAAGTATTACCTAGCCCCATCAAATAAAATGTTTGCCGAGTACATAAAGAGTAAACAATAGAAAGTCTGTAGATATAAAAGGAAGTGGCAAATAATATAACTAGTCCACTATATATGATGGCCTAACGCGAATTGGCAGAAGCGCCGTCGAAAAATATTAGACATGCAAGTTTCCTCACGATGTTGTTCCTTCACACTTTAAGAGCGTGATAATAACTAACTATGAATACGCACAAGATTACGTAAAGTCACGAGCTGCGTGCCTTGAATACGAACTTGACACCTTTAACTTGGAAGTCCAATAGTCAAATCACTAGGCTATCACTGATCAAAATTATTTATTATTATTAATTTCACTGAACTTCCTAAACAGCTTAATTTTTTTGGTCCCTGGGTCATTTAGATTTACAACTAGACCCGGTAGGTGGCGCTGCAATCAGATTCTCGATTTTGTATTTTCTAGGAAGAACACCGTCTGCCGGGACCGCTAGTAATATTTATTTGTTTTGAAAATGCAGGTGATAGTGAAAATAATGGTGGAGTACGCGTCGATGTGTGTGAAGTCCCACGCGCTGCTGGGCCGCGTGGCCAACGCGTCCACGGCGGCCGAGCAAGCCGAGCTCAAGCGCATCTCCTCCAAGTCGCCCGTCGCCGCCACGCTGCTACCCGTCCGGTCTGTTGGAGTACAAGGTACAATAATAAGCGTAAGCCTATCACGAATAAAAAACAAAAACATACACTGGACAATTTTAGCAGCATAGTCTAGTAAAATTTCAGAAATCCTCATCTTCCTGCTCTTATCCCAATTTATTTGGGGTCACCGCAGCATGTCGTTTTCTTTCATTCATCCCTGTCAGCCGTCACCTCATCATTCACTCCCTTTCCCATCATATCAGCCTTAAGCCAATCCATCTTTTCTTTAGTCTCCTTACCCCTCTAATAAGACAATTAGGAGAGAAATTTCTTATGATATTGCAATTGAATATATTTGATAAATTTTTCTTTGTTAAAATTTTATAAGTACATACAATATTTTCCAAGAAGATCGTATTGAAAAAGCTTATTATACCTTATTTAGGGACACACAAAACATTTCAATATAAAGCTGTCCTATTCAAAAAACTTCTTTGGTACTTATTACAAATTATGAAAATTATGTATCTATAAGAGAAGTTTCTTTACATTTTTCTTAAACTAATTTCTGACACTTACGCTAAATTTAGACATACTTAAATGTAAATTATATTTAGATATAAAGTAGTTTTATTTTAATAATAAAATTACGGATTTCCTCGCGGTATATTTATATTATTAAATCCCAGTTTCGGGCTCATTTATCTATGATACAAATATTTGTTGTCAGGTGACGGACGGACGTATAGTTACGCGGTAGCACTGTCAACCGAGCGCTACCCGCCCGACTGGAAGGACATGCACTACCTCGCCAAACTTATACCACGCGTATGCCACAATGTTAACAGGTATGTAACACGAAATAATTAATAATACCATGTACAGACGTAGCGCAGCGCGTATACTAAGTTTACCGCCCCACCTCCGTCCATTTTCACAACTATGCAAAAATCCGCGAGTATTCTTGCACTCTGTTTATTGGAAAAGGATTCAAAGAGTTTATAGATGCCCAGAGCACATAATTAAATATAGTAGTATATACATTATGTGCTGGGCACTACTATATAGTAGACCGAAGTAATTATAAATAGTTATCTTATCTTGACCTGACACTTGCAGCCTGGGACTATGACCCGCTTTGACCCACGCTTCACTATAATATTAGATGTTTAACTGGAAAAGATATCCGACTACAAGCATTTTTTGAGTATCGTAAGAATCGATGGTCAGGCACCAACTTAGTCAGGTAAAATTGATCAGCCAGTGAACAAGTTGATAGGGGGAGGCTAACTGCCCAAGGTGGACAATGATTTATTGAACTCGCAACTCGTGGCCTGTCCCTATAGCCTATATAAATATACTTTTTCTCAGGGTTTGCTACGCTTTCGGAGGCATAATTAAGGAGCAAGTGACAGACATCACGCCGACCTTCCTCACACAACACGTTATCTCCACTTTACGTCAGGCAGATGATCTTGCCACACAGGTATGCATTTTAACTACATACAGACCCTTTTCCATTGGGCACTCTCAGCTAGAGGTCACGGCCCCTCGATCCGTAAGGCCCCCTATAGTTACAACTTCTTCTGTTTTTTTTTGCTTTCTTTCTTTTCTGCATACAGACTTAAAACTGTTAATGTAGTCGGCTCAACTTTAGGCCAGCTGTACTAAAATTTATAGCATACGTATATCATTATAATAGTCAGTTAATCAATAAATTTAGACCTCTTTTGTCTTCCAACTTTTTTCATAACATTTGTATTATTGATTATAGGTGTTAGTATCGAGTGGGTACGCGTCGCGCATCGCACAGATGCCGGTGGTTATGATCCCGATCCACTTCGACCGCGACGCGGCCGTGCGCGCGCCCTCCTGCCAGCGCTCCCTCGTGCTGCGCCCCTTCATCACGTCAGACTTCATGACCGGCATCGCTGCTCTACCCGGCTCTGACTATATGCCGCAGGATGTATGTATACCATCTTTAAAATATATATATTTCTGTGAATAGACAGCATTAAGAGTTTGACCTATGAGAAGAAACACCGTAAAACACTCAGAGAATCATAGTTTATTTTAAAGTCCAGTTATAGTAGTAACAAGTATGTTAGTTACAATGTGTGACAATGTCTGAAATGGCCTTTTGAACTTGTACTTACCATGCCATGTTGAAATCGCATACCTACGCAAATAATAGGGATGAAAAAATAAGCAGTACCTGAATAAGGTTCTTGCACTATGTTTAGCCTTCTGTAGACGACTTATTAGCAGCACGAGTGTTTTCGAAGGGTTGTTACAAATTCATCTGACATAAATATTTTAGTCTAGTCTTATCTTTCGTTATCTTTGTCTACAGGTTGTCGACCGAATGCGCAAGGAGTTACTAAGCGTGCCAGGCATATCGCGCGTGTTATACGATCTGACTCCGAAGCCGCCTGCCACCACCGAGTGGGAATGATCGCCACGGCCCACACACTTTTATATATTTTTTTACTGAACATACGCACCCACGGGCAGTGGCCGCGGCCTTATAATTTTATTTGATGGAAGGCATCGGCAACGCAACATGGTGAAGGCAACTAAGAACTCTACAAAATAACACTATTGTTATTACGGAAAGATTCTTAACTTGTGCTATTGTTATTCAAGTGCCTAATTAGTGCGATATCGATCTCGTCAATTGCCATTTCTGTACCCCAATACTCCCGCACCTTTCATTTTCGTCACGAAATGTCATTTCACAAGATCGACTTATTGCACCACTAATTGTTAATTTTTATTAACTATCGTTACTATCGGGCATTATCCACATAAATGACTCGTGTTTTATAAACGAATTTTCGGTTGAACTATACGTTGATTTTATTTTGTTAGTGTTTCTGTATCAAGTTTTAATTTATCATTTCAAGTTTCCATGGTCGCACCACTGCCTGATATAAAGAAGTTTTTGTAAATACATTGGTGTCACATGTTATAATATTAGCTCCACTGATCAGTTTTGTAACATGTAGTAATTTATTGTCAAAGGCTGTGTAAAAATTTATAAAAAGCCCACAATTATTCCGCGCGACAAGATTGTTATAAATGGATCTTGTGTGAAATCGAAGACACATTGTGTTTTATGGAATGGTTCAGTGTTATTGACTGGAAGTTTCATAATAAAAATTATATTATGCTTTATTTTCATATTGGATTTTATTTAAAAACCTTGCTCAAAATTCTATATAAATAAAATGGTTAAAACTTACAAAATATCAAATATGCAATACAAACTCAGTCAGGGTTATAAAATAACTTGGTGTGGAACAGAAAGCCTTAACTATCAGGCACCAACAAATTAATATTTTTGCCAGAAGAAATTTGTCCACCTATAAAGGTTTCCTCTTCACCTCTAATAGACAAACCTTCAGTGAGTGTCAGATTCTTTTCTCTCAGCATTGGTGCTTTTACCCAACGAGAGCCACGACAGTTGCTACAAGAATGAAGCGGGATTAACTCTAAGGAAACCGTTCTATTATTACAATCGGCACATTTAAAGAACCTTTTGAATGAATCTAATACTTTCAAAGGATGCCGTTCATCCTTACACAACTGTGCTGCTGAAAATGCAGTGTACTTGCATTTCACACATCTTACAGCTTTACAGGCAAGCTTGAAAGTGTTCAACATTTTCTCTTCCATCTGTTCTTTTTTCTCTAGTTTACTAAAATACTTTTCTTGTTCATCATCTTCATGCTGCTGAATCAAGTTTTGGTGAGCCGATGTAGCTTCCAGAATTTTCTTGAACCTCTCTGACATTACACTCTTAGGTTTCTTCAACACTGACCCTGTTTCATCACTATGTTTTAACTTTTTGCTTTCATTCTCATCACTACTGGAACCATTTAATTTATCCAAAGCTCTTTTCTTTCCAGCTTGAGTTCCTTTGATATTATTAGGGTCTGACTTTGAGAGGCCTCCACTTTGTTGTATCAACCTGAAGGCATTGGCCTTGGCTCGTTCCGCTGATTTTTGCCCATAAGTCATGCTTAAATCTATTGTACCACTTCCTTTTAGACCAAAAGTGCCTGCTTTACTAAGTTTAGGTGAACTTGCAACTCTTTCAGCTAGACTTAGATTTTGTGATGCATTTTGTGGACTGGATGTTAGCTTATTTAGCCTCTCATTATCACTAGTCCTTTGTGCCGCAGGGCTATGTAATATAGTGTTGTTCTTCATGGGACCAGCTCCATATGGTGCCTTGTTCATCATGTACTTGTCTCCTTCAGACTTGTGGTAGTCACTCAATGACATCAATCTATTATTATCCCTCTCTTTGACTTTTTTGGTGTTGCCAGAGGGTAAAGCAGAATATGCTTTCCCTCCATAAATTACTGTATTTTTACCCAATACTTTATTTTGTAAGTTAACAAGCCCTTTGCCCATAGTAGAGGACTGTAATTCTTGTCTTCTGGAATATTTCTGGTACTCCTGCTTTATATGATAAATGCAATGGTCACATTGGCTTAAATTGACAAAGGCTGTACAAGGCTCCCCATTTTTCTTCCTACTTTTGCATACACCAAGATCTTTAGATTGACCCAAGATCATTACTCTATCGGGGTTCTCCACACTGAGACTAGCCTGTTCAGCACTGTTCTGTGACCTATCTAACACATTAGGATTTAAAACTGCCACAACACTGCCTTCAGGTGTTTTCCATAAATCATTATAAGCTTTCCGAAACAAAAACATTGACACTGTTTTCAAATCATCTCTTAGGTCACTAAGAGTCCATATTAAAAATTGGTTACCTTTCTGGGACTTTTTAGCCGCGCTTTTTCTCACAATAACACCACCTATAACCCAATCTTTGGAAAGATCTTCATTTTCAACATGTCTTTTTACTCTCAACATGTTAATAGCCTCCCTACCTTGCATGCGGTCTAAGAGCGCCGTACTTGATATTAAAGGCTTAGTGAGCCTTATTCCGAAAATTGGATCGGTGTAAATATCACCAGCCTCTTTATTCTTTTTGGTTTCTGGCGCGCAAAATGTATTTTTACTAACTTGTTCTTTTGGCAGTCGGGATTTGAAGGTATTTCGAGCGATCTGCGCATCCATATTAGTTTGTCGTAACCTCGTCTCGAAGTCAAGTCTTTTATCCCTCTGTTCATCTTCTTGATGATCCAAGATCTTCTTAACCTCTGAACCATAGTTACTGTATTTACGTTCAGTGTAATTTCTCTGCTCTTCATCATCCGATGAATCGGTGTCACCATTATGTATGGCAGAACTCTTGGCAGGCTTACTCTCAGCAGGTTTCTCTTCAATTTCTGAGTTACTGCTACTTGCTTTGAAGATGTCAACTTCACAAATAGAAGCGTCTTTTTTGCCGCAATTTTCAGCTTCATTTAGGTCTGCACACAATAATTCCTCTAACTGTGCTAATTCATCGTTCTCGTCCATGATTATCGACTGTAAATTCAGTCACAAAGTCGATTATATAAAAATAATAACAAAATAAAATGAATTAATGAAATTGGCGCGTTTATTAAACAAACTCAGCTGAAAAATTGACAGGTAGGAGTGACATTTCATATTTGACATTTTTTGAGCCGCGAAAGCTAAATCTACTAAAGCTGATTTTAACTAGTCGAGTTTTTTTATAGTATGACTAGCTTCTGCCCGCGACTTTATGTGTGCGTGGACTTCAGAATTGGGCCCGACCTGGTTAAAAAGTATGTGTTATTCCAAATCCAGACTATAATCTGTCTCTGTGCCAAATTTCATTTAGATCCCTTCAGCCGTTCTGGCATGAAAGAGTAACAAACATCTATACTCACAAACTTCCTCGTTTTGAATAATAATAAGGATTGATTTATTTGAGCTTGTTATTGCGCAAGCATTTGGTTATCTGTTGGTAACTGTTTTTCTTCTAACATCTGTGTTGAGATCTAGTTTAATTGACTTTGACAGTTTGAGTTTGATTATTTCGAGAATTTCTCTGAAGCCGTGTTCGATAAAAAATATTTAATTTACGTTTATTTTAGTTAGATGTGTTAACAGTTATTTTGCATGAAAAGACGTGTATAGATATTGTAACATTACTATAAAAAATATAATGAGTATGTACTTAACTCGTAAAACCGGGTGGGTTTTTATTTGGAAAGTTTTTGTGCAATCATTAATTTATTATTTTTTAATTTAGATAACCAAGATAATCAACCCGCCGCGACTAGTAGCAAAGATAAGGAGCCTACAAAAGAATGTTCAGAAAAGGGGAAAGAGCCAGGAATGGAAGTTGACCCGGCAGATTCACCGCAGCCGGAGCAAACACCACCGCCTTCCGAAGAAGACTGTCAGGAGATCATTATTGTGAACGAGCACACCAGAGAACTGGACCTGAACCATGGCAGGATCGGCAAGATAGAGAATCTTGAGCCTTTGAAAAACTTGGAGAGGTGAGTCATACAATTCCTTTCACTTCCATAAGTGTTACTTAGGTTACTGTGTTGCATTCATTATTTACCTAATGTATAATAACAAATCATGATAGATTCAACCTCATCTCTATATAGAAATTATACTTCTAACCCATAGGGGAACATATTATCATTGACAGAAATAGAAACTATTGTTTTCAAGCTCTGAGACTGAGGAGTTCTATAGGAATCCATCTTGATCTATTGTTTATTTTTTATTTATTTATCAAGCCTCCTGAACAAGCCTCCCTTGATCAGGAGGTAAAATAAAATATGACAGAATACACATACATATTCACCATATTAACTCAGTAGTATCTATAGGTGTAAGATCTTTTTTTTTATAACCGGTATTGTTCCACTTCTGGGCAAAGGCCTCTTCCCATTTTTTTCATTTGTTTTTATAAGAATTGATTTTAAAAATAGAAATAAACAGAAGCGGTTGGATACATTATTTAAAACTGAAAAATGTGATTTAAGTCATTATATTCTTATCAGTACAAGCTATTGTAAGATCAATGTGTTATAAGTACCTACAATTCCATCTATTGTTTCACATTTAATCACACTTGCTTAGGCCACAAAATTTAGTATTTTCTAATGTCAAAAAACTTGTTTCCATTTCTTTTTGACTTAGCAAGTTATTTAGTGTCTTTCATAAAACTTATTATGGAATTTTTACTTGGGAGAGCTTGCTTGTGTTAAAGAATGCTTACATTGTGTTTCGCCGAGTGAGTGAGGTTACCGGAGGCCCAATCTCCTTTTAAAAGGTCGGTAACGCACTTGTGACTCCTGTGGTGTGGCGAGTGTCCATGGGCGGTGGTAATCGCTTACCATCAGGCAATCCGTCTGCTTGTTTGCCCTACTAACCCATAAAAAAAAATGGAAGTTTGTATGGGAAAATTTACTTGGTTTCATAATATATCTTACAAGGCATTTTTATAATATACCATGAGTATAAAAAAAAAGTTTAATGATATAAATTCATATTACTATAGCTTTCGAGACTTCTGTTTTATTGATAATTGGACTTTTTATGAACCAGTTCCATAAACCGTATTATAGTCATAACATCATAAAATATATGTGTACAGTTCAAATTATTATTGACAATGTGTGTAATCAGTTATTGTTATTTGTATTTCATGTTCACACATTTTTAGTAGGTATAATATTATTGAAGAGCTGAACTATTCATAGACTTAATTTTATGTTATCTTCTTCTTATTATTGTGTCAATGGTTTATAATTAAATCTTTGAGTAACATGAGGTCACCTTAATAGTGTTACACCGACTGTGGCCTTCAACCACATAGATCGTCCCTCCGTAATTCGATTTTTTTAATTATAATTTAAACATAAATAATTTTGGCCTCAATAAACTATTATTATTATAGTTCATAATCACTTTTGTTTGTGACTGCTTTTTCGAACAATGAAAGCAGACTCCATATCATTGTCATACACCCATTATCAAAGTGTCCTAGACCTACAATAGGTTAACAATGGCCTTGATTTAAAGGGTTTACTGTTGATCTCTATGGTTATGTAATTTCAAAATATATATAACATTGACACACAGTTTTGGGTCATATTAATATAGCAATACTATACATAGGTACTCCATACTTATTTTCTGTTGTTGGCATGTGACCACAAGTGAATGACATCACACATCATTGGCACACGATAATAAATGAAGACGCTCATTGTGCTCTCAGCTAATGATAAATATAATGAATTGTGTTCCCCATAGAACTAATTCAACAATTACTGGAGTACAGTTGTGTAAAAAGCCATTCTCACATAGTCGTCTGCTTGACTCACTTGGGTCATATTACGCGCATATCTATCGAAAGACCTTTTGTTTATAAATTGTTTATTTTTCTTTATGGGATATTAGGCAAACAAGCCGACGGTTCGCCTGATGGCAAACGATTACCGCCGCCCATGGACAGCCGCAACACCAGAGGAGTCACAAGTGCGTTGCCGGCCTTTTAAAAGAGGATTGGGCCTTAGATATCCTCACTCACTCGGCGAAACACAACGTAGGCGTTCTTTGACGCCGGTCAACGTAAGCGTTCCTTGACGCCGGTTTTCTGTGAGGACGTGGTATCACTCCAGTCGAGCCGGCCCATTCGTGCCGAAGCATGGCTCCTATGGTTAATTAGTTTATGCTAACATAAGACAAAATATTTTCATGTGATAATTCACATGAAAAAAATTTGTCTCTTATTCTGAACAAAAAAACTTAAATGACAAATGACACTCGACGCAGAACGTAAAGACTAAATAAATTCACCAATTAAGTAATTGCTTTTTTTTGTTCTCTCTTCAGTGTTAATCAATACCAATCCAATATACAACATTGAACTGGGTTAATGGCAAAAAGCAATTTTGTTATAATCAATAAATACCTCCCGTGGCTAGTTAGAGGCTAGCAATAGCTTCTAGCTAGCACAGTTATTATATTGCATTGGTTTAATTGATAGATAAACAACAATAGATGGAAGGATGATTATAATCAAGGTTGAGAGGTCTTTGTCCTGCATTGGGACACCATGGGCTGATATGCCATTCATTTATTAATTTTACGTATTTGTATATATTATTATAAATAAGAAAACATTTAAAAATATAAAAAACTAGTAGCCCACCGGTATCGGGAGCAGGGTCCAAGCTACCGGTGGTCAGGGCCCCAGAGAGAGAAACCTAACAATTATTATTATTTAGTTAATAATAATAACACACGAGCCTAGGAGTCCCTAGCGCGACTACGCTGGAGGTTCTGAGTTCGATAGTCAGGTCCAGCAAAAAGTGATTGGGTTTTTATATGCATTTCTCAGTAGCAGCTCGGAGTTAGCGATTTGTGCCCGATTAATGGCAATATGCTCGCCCCCTATTACATGGCACTTATACATACCGGCGAACTGTGGGTGTACATTAGTACACCTCCGCCTAACCTTTCGGGGAATATATACGTATTGTATGGTATTTGGAAGGCCATGCAAACTAAAACAAATATTACTATAAACAAAAATAAATATTATTTTATTCAGAAGTCTTATTCGTGAGTTATAAGTATAACACTAAAAACAGTCTTCTTGTGAACTAAACTTATGTGCCATCTTAATCCTGTTTTATGTTTTTTTGTATTATTTCAGATTATACTTGAGATGGAACCTCATTAAGAAGATTGAAGGATTAGACACATTGAGCACGCTGGTGGAACTCGAGTTATACGACAATCAAATTGTTGTCATAGAAAACTTGGATGGACTTGTTAATCTGGAGTAAGTTTTTAATTATTTTTTTTTGAACTTTACCGCACACTAGGGTTTTCTCCTGTATATTGGGTGCGTTTACAAACATAAATTTTCACATACACAAACGCACAGAACCGGAACCGTGTGGATCCGTGTGGAGATCAAACCGACAACATGTGGCGCTGAAGCCGATCGCTCAGCCGCTATGCCATACGTGTCGTCAATTTTCAGCTTTTACTTCACCATCATCAACCCTTAAACTATTTACTGACCCACTGCCGGGCACGGAGGTTCTCTCAGAATGAGAGGGTTTAAGCTATGGGCCTAGTAAAACCTAACCTTTTTCTTTATGTCCTCGCAGATACTGGTTTCTGACACTTAAACGAATATTAGACATTGAAATAAAGCTACTTTCTACTAATAATATCAATACAACGCGATAAAATCCGTAAAAAGTAATTTTGATTTCAATCCTAGTAGATGTTTGGCGACAGGGCGTGTCGGTCTTTACTCAATCTAGAAATGGTGACGTACTGACTAAAATCACACAGTGTTTCGTTATCAGGAACTGTTTGCCAATCTTCTGCGATCCCACCAATGACGGATCACCAGCATGATCTCCTACACAAACTGGGAGGGAGTGAATGGTCTCCTGCCGTATGAGTGGGGCGCAATAGTAAAATAGAACTATTGCTATATTTATTTTAATGAAGGAAAAATTCAATCGCGGCCAGGATTCGAACCTGCGTCTTCTGGTTGGATACACATGCGAATCCCACCCGCCTGATTGAAATTTGCCTTTGAAGTGACTTATGACGTAAATTCAGAATAACTTAATAATCTTAGCATGGAACATGCAAAAAAAAACAAAAAGATAGTGTTATATTCATTTAACATATCTTATGGCAACTCAAATTAATTGCCTAATTGCAAATGCAGCTAAGTGTTATGAATTTCTTTGCTAGTTCTATCAGTAGCAACCATGTCTCTCAGATTAGTACCCAGTAATGGTATAGCCCTACCCTATATGAACTAGAGAATATGTCCAGAGCACAGATGACACAGATGTGCCACTGCTAAAAGGCTGGAGTGGCATACTTACTGGAAAATACCCCCGACGTAAAAACCCGCGTCTGAAGTGACCCGCAAGTGGTTATGCCCTGGTAAATTTTAATATAAAAACTGGGTGTAAAGACAGCTATGATCGTGATTGTTTCGCAAGTTCAAGTTCAAATGCTTTTATTTCAAATAAGCTTTTACAAGCGTTTATGAAACGTTATGAATCTAGGCGGTTCCAAAAGGTTGATCCTATGCAGAAGAATCCGGCAAGAAACTCCATGGACACTCTTTTAAAATATATGGTGTTACAATCTTCACTGGTACATTATTGCGATATCAGGATATGTGAACATTGAATGTCAAATGTCGGCTGTTCGCAATGACTAACATCAAACTGATACCGGTACTGTACAATAAACAGCGCATCAATGTATCCAAAATTGTCAAATTTCTTCAATCAATTTTCAATTTAATCTCCGAATAATAGAGTTTATTATCCATTGGCGAAATTTGACAGTTTTTGGTAACTTGCCTGTTATGTGCTTTTCTCTTTTACAGAATGCTAGATTTATCATTCAACAGAATCAAAGAGATTACCGGTTTGGATAAGCTGCTCAAGTTGAAAAAGTTGTTTCTTAGCTCTAACAAACTTACAGAGATAAAGAATGTCAATCATTTGCCCCAGTTAGAACTGCTGGAGTTGGGAGACAATCGACTGCGGGTAAGTGTCACGAGAATATAACGTTATTTTTTATTAAATTTGGCTTTAATGCATACTAAAAATATTTGAAAATATAAATCTAGTTGAAAGAAAAAAATCTCAGGCAGGAATCCAACCTTTTTATTTATTAACTAGCTGTTTCCCGCAGTTTCACTCACGTCCCAAAAAGATTAACATAATGTAATTCTGATTATAGGCGGCGTATCAAAATGAAACATGCACCAGATTTTAAGTTAGACCTCTAGCAATACATCGGTCAAAACTGCATTCTATTCCATGCAGTAGTTTTTGCGTGATACGCGTACAAACATACAGACAGACACAAAAAAAATTAAAATATATATTTTGCCTTCTGTTACTCTAATAAAAACCTTCATATTAATTTTTCTTTAATATCTATAGTGTACAAACATCGGCCTGTTACAATTTTATTATAAGTGTAGATTTATGCACACATAACATTATAAAATAAATAACTTAAGTCTACTAAATACAAAGGTACTGCTATTTCTAAAAAAATATCTTCCAACAGAACTGCGAGAGGAGAATTTATAATAAGAAATGTAGACAAGTGTAAAAGAAAAAAAATATAATAGTAGTGTTGATGATAACATAATATACTGGCAACAAATATAATAATCTCAGTCATCATCAACCCATTATTATGTTGTCCCACTGCTGGGCAATGCGGATTGGCAGACTTCATAGAATATGACAGAATTCGCTGTCAAGAAAATCTCTCAAGCAGGTTTCCTCACGATGTTTTTATTCACAGTACAAACAGGTGATAATTAACTATTAATACACACATGACTTCGGAAAGTCAGAGGCGCGTGCCTTGGATTCCAACTCAAGACCTTTGACTTGGCATTCCAATGATCATATCACTAGTCTATCCCTATAAAAATCATGAAAATTTTCAGGAAATCAAAAACCTAGAAGGTTTAAAGACTCTCAAGCAGCTATACCTAGGCAAAAACAAGATCTCGAAAATACAGCACCTTGAAGATTTAATGGCACTAGAAATATTAGTACTACAGAGCAACCGCATCACGAAAATAGAGAATTTGGAAGAATTAACAAACTTGGAGCAGTTGTATATATCCGAAAATGGTATCAGCACTATTGAGAATCTCGGGAACCAGGTGAAGCTGCAGACTCTGGACTTGGCTGTTAACAGAATATCTGTCATCGAGAATATAAGACATCTCGTGGACTTGGAGGAGTTGTGGGTAAGTTTGCATAAGTTATTTTGACCATACCGATTCGGTCAATTACAAGCTATGTCAAGCGCAAACCTGGGACCTCTTTAAGTATTGAAATGAAATGAAATTTATTCTGCAAGTAGATCTTTAGAGATACTTTAACATGTCAATGGTTTGGGGTTTTTTTTTTTAGCTAGATGGCTATTGCGCTATGCCTGTTAGGCTACGCTAGGTTAGTTGACTAAATATATTTTACTAGCTTCTGCCCGCGACTTTGTCTGCGTGAATATCAGAATTGGATCCGACCTGGATAAAAAGTAGCCTGTGTGGTATTCCAAACTATAATCTATCTCTGTGCCAAATTTTATCCAGATCCGTTCAGCCGTTCTGGCGTGAAAGAGTAACAAATATCCATACATACAAACTTTCGCGTTTATAATGTTAGTAAGGATGATTTCATTAAAATGTTTACCATAAATAAAGCCGGTCAACAAAAACTAGATTAAAATCGGTAAAAAAATTAGGAAGTTATAAACATTTTCATTTTACGATAGGCAGAGAGCGCACTGTACCGGTTTGTGACGTCACAAACCGGTACAGTGTCGTCGTTTTGTGGGAAAGGGACAGTGCATCCCTTCTCAAGCCTCTCTCGCCACTAAAATTTTGACCGCTTATATCTTAGAAGTTTATTAGCCGATTTAAATTATTTCTTCTGAATACCTAAAGTTTATATTTACGCTTTTGACTAAGCCTACCCTATTCTAGTTTCTGAAGATAATTCTTTACAAGACAATACACACTCAATAAAATAATATTTTTTCCAGCTGAACGATAACCAGATAACCGACTGGTCGTCAGTGGAGTACCTCCAACAAAACAAGAAGATCACCACGATATACCTAGAACGCAACCCTCTCGCCGCCGACCCCGCTTACAGGAGAAAACTCAAGCTAACCCTGCCATCGCTGCAGCAAATTGACGCCACTTTGTGTAGATAAGAATTTTGTTTTATTTTTTTGTAGGATGGGGTGGTGTCAAGTGTTTAAAGTTTATTTATTAGTGTTATTTATAAATTTTAAAGTAACAGAAACCTGAACTCGCTGTGAAGACATTAAATGCATGAAGTACATACTGATGTACTTCATGCATTTAATTTAAAAGGATGGTTAAACTTTCGGGTCGCTATTTTCTCTATGTTATCAATGAATTGACAGACTAATAGAAGTCTTATAGTAACGATATATTAGAGACATTTTCCTACTAAACCCGTGTTCCATAATTGGTTTATAAGCCCATAAATTATTTCAAATAACGTGCATCAATGCATTATTGTGGTCTGTGAAAATCCTGCCTACTCGAATAACAATGACATAAAAACAGTACAAATAAACTATAGTAAAGGTAATAATATGTATTTATATTAAAATCCTCGGAAACGGAAATCCATAGTTTTACATCACCCCAAGTAGCCAGGTAGTCAATGTATGTAGAACGGAAAATGAAACAAAGAGGAATTCCCTTCTTTAATCTATCGAACTATATTTTATTAATGGCAACACTAAGCTATACATCTGCACGTAGTTCGATATCGTACGATATCAAATTACGTGCTGTAAAGTAAGTCATGTCGGTTGAGAAACAAGGTAACTTGCTTCTCAATAGATGTCGCCAACGTCACCTTATGACGTAAACTCAGAATATGAAGGCAAATTTCAATCAGGCGGGTGGGGTTCGCGGTGGCTTAGCGGTCAGAGCGTCTGGTGTATCTAACCAGGAGACGCAGGTTCGAATCCTGCCCGCAATTGATTTTTTCCTAAAATAACTTTATACATCTGCATTAAAAAATCACCCCTATTGCGACGGCGTCGTCCGAAATGCACACTGTTATGATTTCTGCAGCGTAGTTTAAAATATAAATAAGGATGTACGTCTGATGCATTACTGTCATGCAAATGTTAAGAGCTATTTAAATGATATAAAGTTCCAAACCAAATTGGTTACTTGTGAATTAATTATGAAATTTTGTCTGAACCTAAGTCTTGAGAATTCATACCTGAAAAATAATATTTACTTTGACTATTACAGTGTAAATAAGTTCAAAAATTTGTTTATTAAGTAAAGACATGCATAAAAACAATGCATTGTGCATTCTGTGCTAACTGCTAAGTTTGCGAGCACTCTTCCTGCGTTTTTTATGTGCGTGTACGCATAATGTGTAAGTAGCTCAGTGTTGTCACACCTAAGACAGTAGATACATTTAAAATACTAGCAAAATACATGTATGTAGTATGTACGTACCGCCGCACTCAGAGACGACAATAAACGTTAATAGATTACCTAGGGACTGCTTAACCTTTGACCACGTAGGTCTTAGGTATTATTAGCAGGCACAATATAAAATGGCATAATATTTACCGCCACTGTCTTCAGTTAAGGTTATTTACTAGGCAATTCTTGGCGTCAAAATAGGTCACATTTTATAAAATACATATTTGTCATTATTATGACATTATACATATACTTACTATACAGAGTGTCGATTTAATCACCTGAGGGCTTAGCATGCGGCTTAGCTTAGCACGCTGATTGGCGATTTCCGTGACATTTACCACTCTCCACCAATCAGAGATCCGAACGCAGTCGATGCGTAAAATCGAGTCGGTGAAATGAAACTCGTACTTGGGCCTCTGTTAAAGAGGTGATTCCACCCGTTATACTGACCAACTTCCCCTCATCATCATCAGCCTATATTATTCCACTGCTGGATGTACGCTTCCTCCCCTGTGTGGACGTTTTCACCTTTTCCTCGTCTTGTCGCCTCCAGTTTCCGCAAATCATCACTCCATCTTGCCGGAGGGCGTCCTACACGTTTGCCGAGTCGCGATCTCCACTCGATAACTCGTTTACCCCAGCGGTTATCGGTTCTTCTACAGATATAACCAGCCCGCTACCTCTTCAGCTTGCTAATTTGGTGCACTATATCGTTAATATTCTCTTGAAACCCATAACTGATACGTGAAATGAAATGAAATACGTTTATTTGCAACGATCAAGACGCATAAGTTAGAAAGATAAATGAGCGAACGATAAAAACCCTAAAAAAAAGCCCTTCTACATTTTACTTAGTTTATGTGCGTCTCGCTGCAGCAAATGGGTACCCAATAAGAGATGTAGGGCATAGTGGAATCGAATAATTCCACTCACAATTGGAGCTGCTCGACTGGGGAAGTACTTCCACCTTGCAGAAAATCGTAGTCAAATAACATAGGTCCTTGCTATGTTGTGTTCCTAACGGTGAACAAGGTCGCCAGAGCACCGCGAGGAAGCGTGTTGGCAGTAGGGAGACCGGTGGTGTTTTGTTACCGCCGCTGTAATGCATGGCAGCATGTCTCCTATGCTGCCAGCCCAACTATTCCTCCTTAATTTACTGGGTTGGCAACACGCGAGTGATGCCAACCCAGGTGTTACCCCTGGTGTTGCAAGCGTCCATAGGCTACGGTAACCGCTTACCATTAGGCGGGCCGTATGCTTGTTTGCCACCTAAGCGGTATAGAAAACACCAGCTCAGCATGTGCCAGGCTTTAACACGAGGCGCTGTAATTCTGCTGGATCCCGGTCGTGATGGAAAAACCGTCCGTGGTCCATCTACTTTTGTATAGGCAGAAGATTTCTTTATTTTTCACGAATTCTATATTTACTTTGCTACGCATCAACGCTATTGAATATCTGAGTGCGGCAGTAATTATGTATTATTTAATTGTAATTAGTGTTAGCTGTCGAAGTAGTGTTGCCATAAACTTGTGCACGAAGTTTGTATTACTATCTAATATTTTAACCGTTTAGTTTAAAACCTATATGTACTTTATTCATCAGATAACTTTATACATAGTAGGAATGCACACGATTACATTACATATATTAATTTGTATACAATTTCTGTCAAAACTTACATATTTATTATCCTAGAAGCAGCCCTTATATTATTTATTTGATATATTACTTACTTGAGTTAGTGTGTAAAAAAAAAATCAATAAAGTCAGCTAGTGATTGAATGAAATGAGTTACAAATTATAGTTATGAGATACAAGTGCCTATTTCAAATTGTCCAGTACCAAGTACCAAACGGTAGAATTATTGATAAAATGTCCAATATGGTTTTAATCTTCTAAAGAAAAGAATAAACTTTCTAAAGAAAAGAATATTCTTTGGCCGTTGTTTGAAAAATAACATAGTATACAATATAATAATTATTATGTATGTATTCTACCTATATGTAAATATGATATTATGTAATCTTAAGCATTTATGAATCAATGTACCTACCAATAAACAAGGATTTGATTATTATAGATTTTATACTGAATTTAGTATAGTGAAATTACACATCACTACGTCAACTTTAGAACCGCTCTGGAGTATTATGTGAGTGCAGTATTGTAAGGGGATAAGGCACATTTTGCCGTGGCGAACCGTTAACAAGTCATAGTGGTTATGAAGTTGACAAGGAATCTATCTATGTATTTATTCTTGTAGTAGCCAGTTGCATAATGTATAATGTAGATTAAATGATTAATAAGATTAATTATTATGTATTATATATTTTGGCATCATAAATACAATTTGCTTTGGACTAACCGTGACACTGTAAATTGTGGTTTTAAAAGTGTCAACGAGACACGAACTTACACGAACACCCGACATATTAAAATAAAAAGAGTTTACGGATTGTATCGCGTCAACTCACATTTACAAATCCCGACGTTTCGGACTCTGTATCGCGTCCATGGTCACGGGCTGACTGACAGACAGTCTGCTCGTCTGCCGTGAGTCTGTGAGTTCACGCGATACAATCCGTGGTTTTATTTTTATAAGTATTAACGAGTTCGAATAACTAATCGTTATACGCAAGCCATTAAATGTTTTAGGGTATTTACCTACAGCGCAGGTTAGGGTGGCCTCCAATGGGATACACAAACGACCTTACAAGGTTGCCGAGAGTCATTGTATGCAAGCCGTATAGACCCGGACGGATCTATGGGGGATGCCTTTGTTCGACAGTGACCTCTATTGACTGAAATGATAATTTTAGGCGTGCCTGGTGTTTTATAAACCGTGTACCTTGCAATACCGCGTCCCCAAAGTCCAGTTTCGCATCGACTTTCTCGTGGTTGTTATCCGCGTTCACCTAGTTCATCCCAATCCTGTGGGAAGTTCTCGAAACCCTTTCTTATTTGCCAAAATTTAAGATATCTAGACTATGTGGTTAATTACTTTTGTTTACCATCATTTGTTTGAAATAGTTCTATTATTTAAATTTTAAACCATGGTAGCTATTATTATTCCTTCATGTAATGCTAACCTAGCATTAATGTTAAATGTTATTAAATAAAGACGTCAAAAAATATTCGTTGAATTTCATCTTTCAACTTTCTTCCAGTTCCAGTTTATAACAATGATTAGGAGAAAATAATTTTGCTAGTTCAATAGGTCTTCACATTTGTATGAACGTGCCTGAACTTACCTATCGACTGCAGGACTGCAGTTAAATAGTTTTTTAAGACGTTTGATGTAAATTACAAAATAAGTGTTTATTCTGTGGTAAAAAGATAAGTCAGTCAGGCTGGCAGAGTGCACCAGACGCTACTGTCAATGCTAAAATACACGCGTAATAAATAATGATAGCAACTCTATAATGTACTTCAGTTTTAATACCAATTAATGCATTCTCATCGAAACTTAGTTCAATAGTTTACAGCAGAATAGGACTAGATCAATTATTTTTATTATTAAACTAGCCGTTGGCCGCGGTTTCCCAAACTCACGTCCCAAAAGGATTACTTACTATAAGTTGGCTTCTTGGCTATCAAGATGAAACATGCACCAGACTTTAAGTTAGACCTCCTAACTCCTGGAATCGAATGCTGTAGTGTTTGCGTGATGCGTGTACAAACACAAAACAGACAAAAAATCTAAAAATTCAATATTGTTCTAGCTGCTGTTGCTCTCGGCCTGTTAAAATTGTATAGACACTCATTTTATAAATATCAAGTTTAACTTTATTTCTCAGATTTTTTTAATGCTGTCTCTAAAGCTAAGATAAGGCAATATGATAGAATTTGCTATAGGTATCAGAAAATGCTGCAGGTGCTTTCTTTCCAGGCAGTCGCGGACTGTCCCAGCAGTCCATCCCAAAACAAGGCGAGCCTTCGCGGCGCTCTTCGCAACCCGGCAATACTCTCTAAGGTCAACTTTAACATGTAAATATAACTAGTCATAGTTTTGTAATTAATAAATGGATGAAGATTTTACATTCTATTTTTGTTGGATAGCGTAATTTTATCGTGTACCTGTAGTCTATACTTACCAGTTTTTCCCAAAGATGACTACACTACGACGCATCTGACCCATGACTGGACTCATCTATTGCTGTTATGAAGAATATTGGAATTTTTAAATGATTTTTGGGTCCATCCAATATTCAACCTATAGTTTGGGAAATGTTGGTCTATACCAGTCTTTCTTTAAAATGGACGATAACACCGCGTTGTGCGCGCTAGAGGCTTAAACGCCCCGAGAAAATTGGGGGTGTCGAAGCGGTTTAAGATGAGGTAAAGTTAAAAAATTTTAGGGCGCCTGGCTCGACCGGTGTGATACCACGGCCTCACAGAAAACCGGCGTTAAACAACGCTTACGTTGTGTTTCGCCGAGTGAGTGAGGTTACCGGAGGCCCAATCCTCTTTTAAAAGGTTGGCAACGCACTTGTGACTCCTCTGGTGTTGCGGGTGTCCATGGGCGGCGGTAATCGCGTACCATCAGGTGATCCGTCTGCTCGTTTGCCCTCCTAACCCATAAAAAACGTTCAGTCCGGTCAAAAAAAATGCGCGTCTGAAGTTGTCCGTAAGTTGATTTTTGCACAATGTGTGATGGTGATTTTACCTGCACAGCCAATCGAAACGGCTAACATCACACACGCACAGTTATTTTGACCGTTCCGTACCTACTGTATTTACTTGAATTGCGTTCTACGTCTGTATTTTCATACACGTATTTTATCTTAATTTATACATTTTATAGATTTGTTTCCGTGCAGATAAGTAGATACTTACAGTTAGAATACACAACGTTATCATTTATCACCAATAGTATTTATTTATGTACTTAGGTAGTGGGGAATGTGGCGTTAGTCATTAGCATATTTCCTTTCTGCATAAAAGGTAGCTATTATACCTAACCTAAAACAGTCCAAAAGTTTACTCCCACCTGTTACATAAGTAAATATAAACTTTCCCTTTTCGATTACCGTAATAAGAAGATACAGAGACCGTGACCTTGGTGATATTGATAGCTGGATACGGATAGTCCGCTGTCGCGCCGGCCGGCTCAAAACCGGCTTATAACATTTCCATAACAGCTTTTAATTTAGTTACAACACTAGTTGAAAAACACATTCCGACTGCTCTTCGCCCGACAAACACGTATCACAATGAAATCTTTCATCGAATATTCCCCGGACTCCGATTTTCCAATTGAAAATCTTCCATACGGTGTCTTCACATCATCTAATAATGTAAGTACAATTTCGTCGTATATTTTTTGCAATAACACATAACATTTTTAGAGTAAACGAAATAAGTTCATATGTTCTTAGTCTTTAAGAGCTATGTTGCATTAATGTTAATGTATTCGGACTTTTGACCGCAGTCAATGTTTTCTTTTTGCCATTTCAAGCGGTTTTTATGCTACCAAATTGAGAAGTACTGCGGCATGTCTCCTTAGTTTAACTTTCTATAACAATTTAATTGAGGTGTCTTGCACACCCTTTTATCATGATATCAAAATGCTGTTGTATGCTTATTTTATAACTTGCATTTATTTTTAGATCGAGAAACACATTGGAGTGGCAATTGGGGAGTTGATTTTGGATCTGAATGTAATCTCACATTTATTTGATGGGCCCCTTCTGAAATCCAAGCAGAATGTTTTCAAGGTAATGTTAGCTATTCAATAAATAGGTACTAAATGTAGGTAGATGTATAAAAACATGAATAAAAGACTTGTTGTTTTTGTTTTATGGAACAACAAGTAGATTTTACATAATCATACCATTAGTACCTACCTACACTGTTTACACCTCACTTCAAGTAAGGTGTAAACAAGGGTCCTACCGAGACCTTATATAGAATAACAAAACAATAACGATTGTAATGCATTATTGGTAGGTATTTGTATTTTGGTTTCACATATATATGAAACCAAAATACAAATACTATATAGATGCAAATAATATATAATATAGATGAGGATAAATAAGACATCCATAGCCGAGAGCCACTGACTCCCACAATATATATAGGACCTGTCTCAATCTGGGAATCAGTGTGTTACTTTACAGAATGCTAATAATATATGTAAATAATATGTAATGCCAAAATAAAAAAGTTTTCTTTCTTTATGTACTATACAAAGAAAAACATCTTAATTTTAATCCATATTACCTATGTGGTTGTTACATTTACTTTTAACTACCTTTTGAAGGAAAAATTTATTTATTTACGCGACTGTATCTGCATCTTCGCTGAAATGCCAACTTCAAAAAGACACTGTTTTACCTTACTCTGCAATTTGATAGCTCTGAAAAACAGTCCTATGTAATTGTACTATTTACCTATACTTTTGGAAGAAATATATATTTTTTTTAAATATTTACTTTCGAGACTGTATCTGCGCGTACGCAACTGTATCTGAGCCTGCGTGTCTGTAACTTCAGAAAGGCACTTTTACATTACTGAAACTGTTTTGATAGCTATGAAAATATATTCTTTTTTCAATTATGTTTGTATGAAACAGTATCAATCTTGAGTCATGAGCCAGATCCGCCAAATGCACCGTAGCTAAATGCATACAGAATTACAGACACACCTCCAAACAGAATTTCTACCCATATTACCAACATAACTAGTTTCGAAAACTTCCGTAATATGTACATGTAAACATGTATAAACGATTGTCAGCCGACAACGGCGACGTCAACACGTTATTCATATTACAATTTAAATAGATTTCTGGTTTCTTACAAACTGGTATCAATAATATTACTTACTAATTTACACATTATTTTTTCCATCTTGCGAGACTTGATTAATAATGTTGTGTTAAACCATCGATACCTACATACGTTAGAGCGAATAGCTAGGGACGTTCAGGGTTCGATTCCCAGATTGAGCGTTATTGGGTTTTTCTATGATATTCTCAGTAGCAGCTTGGAATTTGGATTATGATTGATATAATAGGATTGTTATAATAATAACATACCTGTATTCCCCGAAGGGCTAAACAGAGGTGCACCAATTTGCACCCACAGTTCGCCGGTATGTTTAGGTCCCATGTAATAGGGGGTGAACCTATTGCCATTATTGTTATAATAATAATCCAAATAAATAATCCAAAATTCGTGCCAAACGAACCAATGGGCCTGTTCGACCGGAGTGATACCACGGCCTCACAGAAAAGCGGCGTAAATCAACGCTTACGTTGTGTTTCGTCGAGTGAGTGACAATACCGGAGGCCCAATCTCGTTTTAAAAGGCCGGCAACGCACTCGTGTTCACTCTTCACTTCTTCACTCTTCTGGTGTTGCGGGTCTCTATGGGCGGCGGTAATCGCTTACCATCAGGTGAAACGTCTGCTCGTTTGCCAGAAAAAAAAATGGGGAAAAGGTCATCCACTACTATATGTGACATCAATAGGTTCACCTCTGCCTTAACCATTCGGGGGTACATGCGTGATGGTATGATGATATTTGTAACTATTTGAAAGCCATCGATCCCTGTTGTCGTATGAATCAGTCGTATGCATTAACTTGCGTACGATATTAGCAGCTATAGTAATTCACTCTGCACTCTGAATATGCTTTGTTTTTCCTCCGAATTGTTTTTAATTAATTCCATGGCCGAATTACAGGAAGAAAAGCTCAATTCGTTCATGGGCCTTACCCGGTCCCATTGGCTTGAAGCCAGGAGTGCAATACAGAAGCTTCTAGATGCATCTAATCCCACCCTGCAGAATGACAGCGACCTTAGACAGAGGTATGGAGATCTTCAGGTTACATTGTAGGTACTCTTCAAATAACTCAAATCTTGAATCTGACGTACCATCACAGCTGGTACTTTCAGGACTCCCTTTTCCATTGGGCACTATGGACAGGTGCCCAAGGCCCCGCGATCCAAGGGGGCCCACAATTTCCCACTCCCTTTGCTTTTTTTGCATTTGTTTGTAAAATAGTCCCCTGAAATATAATAGTGGTATTTATCCTAAAGAGCCCAAGGCTATTGATAGATTAATGACGATCCTGGGTGTTTTTCGACCGTCTCCCTGGGTGACAAACGCTTCATTAGGGTTATTTCGCACCGACAAAAAAGGCGAAATACTCAGTACGTCCGTCCATATTAAAAATGATGGTATAATATACATAAATAGATATTGATTTGTTTATTCATCTTCTATTCGTTTCTATACCATTCATCCGATTTTGATGAAACATTGGTGAGGTTTAGTGCCCAAAAAAATCAAACCAAAAAAGAGAACAAACAGCTCTTCCTGTATAAATAAATGGGACTTTCTTTCCCCAGAGCTTTTGTAAAACAGAGTGAGGCGCAGATGCACGTGCCAGCGGACATCGGCGACTACACAGATTTCTACTCCTCTCTACACCATGCTACCAATGTCGGGATCATGTTCCGGGGAAAAGACAACGCGCTCTTTGATAACTGGTACGTACTTGGTTGTCCTTTTTTTGTTCTTCTCATGCATCCATGATAATCCATTAAGCCAAACTAAATCACAGAATTTTTTCGTTTTCTTGTTATGGCGCTATCAAAACTTTCTATGAAATTCTCAGTAGCAGCTCTAAGTTTGGATTTATATCTCGTTAATAGCAATAATAGTAACTGGATGAGGAAAACCGAAGATCGGGCTTTCTGGCGTTCACTAGGAGAGGCGTCAGCAATAGATGAATATAGGCTGATGTTGCTGTTTTGACTTTCCAAAAGTACCTATTTTAATGGTCTAATTGAAATAAAACATTTTGACTTTGATGATGATGATGATGAACTACAATAGGTTCACCCCCTATTATATGGGACTTAAACATACGATAAATTGTGGGTGCACATCAGTAACACCTCTATCACTTACCTCTAGCCTAGACACTACCTTCTAGCCTTGCTTTTCAGGAAGCAACTTCCGGTGGGGTACCACGGCCGCAGCAGCTCTATCGTCATATCCGGAACACCTATCACGAGACCGTATGGACAGACTTTACCAGTTGAAGGTAAACTATTTTCGAAATAAGATTTTCTTATTTAGGTATTCCAAACAACTAACATAAGGTACTGTGGAGGGGCGAGGGGTGTTGACCCTCATACCAAAAGGAGGATCCTCCGACCAGGCGGATATTTTTGCCTGGCGGACCACCGCCCAACATCAACCGTCAATATACAAATATTATATACAAGTTGCGTTGCAAACTTCACTTGCGCGATTAAGGATTTACCCGTCTAATTTTTAGATCGTGCGGTAGATGTCGCTACAGCCCTAAAAAATTTAATTCACACTTGTTTGTCATTGTGCTCAGCGCACTTCTTGCTGACAAACTGAGAGAAACTGCCGCACAAAAGTCGTAATAAACAACAAAGTGCTTTACGACGAATTCCAACGTTAGGGTTGTACCGAACAAATCATATTTTCAATAATTAATAATACCTAATTTCATTATTCCAAAACTAACTACATAATTATTTACAAAATGACTCAAGTGCAAGTACAACCCAAAGAAATGCACAAGTTAAACATTAAAAAAATACATTTTAAACTGGAAAAATAATTTAAGACCATATAAACATTTTGGAAGTAAAATTTAAAATACCCCCGCAGCATCAAGTCATGGTTACCATGTTCTTGCAATATCATTGAAGTAACAGGATACCAAATTTCAAATCGATCAGGGGCCGTATTATAGCGTGTGACGCAATCGTTTTTAGGTTGTGAGAAAGAGATGCCGCTCTACATATTAAATAGCCTCATCTCTTTCTTACAACCTAAAAATGACCCCTGACCTGTGGAAGTTGCTCACATCCCTTCATGAACCAGAAAAGTGCTTATAATCTTCAAACGGCTGGCCAGATTTTCTTAAATCATAGTTCAAAACACTCAAACAAGTCACCTTTCAGACAAAAAAAAACTGAATCAACATTGGTCCATTCGTTTGGGAGCTACGATGTAACAGATACATACGTTAAACTCATAATACCTCTCTTTTTGCGTCGGGAGTTAAAAAGAATTCTTTTTTGGATATTCTCTTGATTTTTTTTTTAAAAAAGCTCAATAGCAATGTGGGTTGCACATTACTAGTATTCTTGTTAACCCCTCATGCTAAACTAAATGCTTGTGTTACGAGTGAGTTCACGTCGGTAGTGCAATGGGTGGGGTTCGAACCAGCAACCACATGATCGCCAGTCCGACGCTACCGCTGCTTAAACTGAACTTGTTATGATTGTTCCAGGCGCCGCTCCCCACTTCGGTCCCTCCCGGCTTATGGACTTCGAACTAGAGGTGGCTGCTTTCGTCGGCGGGCCCCCCACTATGCTCGGACAGAGAGTTACAGCCAAGGAGGCTGAGGACCGAATCTTTGGACTAGTCCTTATGAATGATTGGAGTGGTTTGTGCTTTTTGTTTTTTAGTTACTGTGTGGAATCGTTGCTTGCTGCTTGAGACGAGATAAATATACGATGATAGCCGCTATAAAGTTTATATATATTTTACATTGAAGTTAAGTTAAACTACCAACTAACTGCCTCAATAGTCTAAACGCGACTGCTACGATAGAGATCCTGGGTTCGATTCACAGATCGAGCAAATTGTTACTGGGTTTTTCTACAGACGAACTGTGGGTCTGCAATACCTCTGCCTAACCCTCCGGAGAATATAGGCGTGATGGTATGTTAATTAAACTACTTAAACGGAATTATATTTAGAGATCACAAACGTAATTCTTTATTCCTTAGAAATCTTTATATGTATCTGTACTGTTTTGTTTGCTGCCAGCTCGAGACATCCAGAAATGGGAATACATCCCCCTCGGCCCGTTCACCGCTAAGAACCTGGGCACCAGTATATCTCCGTGGATCGTCACCATCGAAGCTTTGAGGCCGTACGTGGTGGATAACTTCCCACAGGACCCCACACCCTTCCCCTACCTGAGACACGATGATAAATTCAACTTCGATATCAAATTGGAAGTGGATTTGAAATGTGAGTTTGATAACATCTCATCAGAATATAACTTAAAAAAATACAAAAATATTTATTGTTATAATGTTGTCTTTATCAAACTAGTCTGTATGTATGTAGTATGCATCCAAGCATATATACACTGTTATTTTGTTTTTACCTTTATATGATTCTGTATTTCCTGTTAGAGAGTATAAATAAATAAAAAATATTTATTTATTTATTTACACAAGGCACATCAACAATATAAACACAAACATTGGTTAGTAGCAAAATACAGAGGCAAAGACTAGTGTTTATATCAATTATAGATATGCACAACATTTAGGATAACATTTCACAGTAGTTATATATTATAATTATATTAAATAAGCTGTTGTTAATGTTAAATAATAATAACGTTAAAAATGAACTAAAATTGTATTATAATTTGTAAAAAAAAGTAAGAATTAGTAGAAATTAATTAATATTAGTTTCGAATTTATCATGCTTCTTCTTTATAATCTTTAACCTAAAACGCGTGGGGTGGTCATAGAATATATCTAAATCATACAAAACGCACCAACTATTGTATGTTGACGTTAGTCTGGTTAACGGAGTATTCAAACCTAGATTTGTTCTGCATCGGGGAACCGAACTGAATCGTTTATATTGGGAACATTTATACCAACGCGTTCGAGAAGACCTTGAGTCATGGAAGATCCGGTAACAATGTTTTTTAAACATATGATATCATCATGATCTATATAGCAAATGTAAGGGACTTTCCGAATAGACACTTCATGTAGGTACTGTAAAGATCAGTGTCATTTCTAGATCATGAATGTATTGGTCCCAAGATTGACCCTTAAGGCATACCTCGGTTGTTACGAAGATATGACAGCAGAAACAGCTGTTATTAGTAATTTTTTGTTTCTTTTGTAATGATTCTTTGTTATTAACTAAGGCCTCCCCCAAGTCTTTCCAGGTTAAATAGATATACATATTTTAAATATTTTTCCATACAATTCTAGCTGAAAAGTCACCAGTTTCGACAACAATTTGCCGATCCAACTACCGCTATATGTACTGGACGGTGAAGCAACAGCTGGCTCAGCAGACGGTGACTGGCTGCAACCTCAGACCAGGGGATCTGCTTGGATCTGGCACTATTAGCGGAGAAGTAAGATGAATATTATAATAAACTTCTAACTCTTCTGGATCACATTTTTCACTTTCATGTGGGTATTTTCCTAAATCCTTTTTTTTTATAAAAAACGTTGCCCCACACTAGGATTTTCTCCTGTGTCGTGGGTGCGTTTACAAACACAAATTCTCACATACACAAACGCCCAGACCCGGAACAACTACCTGTAGATCATACAAATATTTGCTCCGTGTGGGGATCGAACCCACAACACGTGGCGCAGAAGCCGATCGCTCAACCGCTACGCCAATCGTGTCTCAGCGGGTGCCATAAGAAACCTTGACGTCAAATGTAAAAACTTTATATGGTGTAGTGTAATGAATTAAATATTATTATATATCAATGTGTTTAATTTCAGGCATCAGACTCCTTCGGAAGCATGCTAGAGCTCTCATGGAAGGGGACCAAGCCCCTCCGGCTGCTATCCGGTGAAGAAAGAAAATTCCTCCAAGACGGTGACACAGTCATTCTCCACGGCTACTGCGTCGATGAATTTGGCGTCAGGATCGGCTTCGGAAAATGCGAAGGCAAACTGTTGCCTGCCATACCTTTTAACGAATGAATTTTCGGACAGTAAATTAATACTTGTTGCAATCTGTGTAACCACATTATTTGTTTGTTATATTACATTTATATTCAGAAAGCTGTTTCATTGATTATTGCCCTATAGACAATAGACGAACAAATCCAAAACATAAGTAGAGCATCTAAAAATCGGTTAGTTTCAAATACACACGGTTATTACGCTCTAATTACTAGGTTAGAAGAACAAAACATGAGTACAGTACTCCCGAAATAACAACGCGTCTGAACTTAGCCTTCGCAACGGCTAAATTCAGACGGCTCTAAAACTAAAACTTCTTCAATCGATTTTCAATCTAATCTCTAAACAATAGACTTTATTATCCATTGAGGAAATTTGCTGTGCTGTTGACTGCACTTAACCGTGGAATTTGCCAAGGGTATTATCTGTGCCAAGGGTAACTTGAAAACCACTGAGCACCATCACAATGTTGCGAGTTTTTGAAAAATTAGATGAAAACCATTTCATTTCTTTATTCGTGTGTAGGCACATTCAACTACTTCATAACAAAATATAAAAAAATAATCTCTATTTTTTAGGGTGAAATATCTATCGCTTGATCGGTTATTTGTGTTAAGTAACAAGTAAAACGGTTAAATGTTTTCGAATCTGCCAAACCCTGCCGTTTTTTCAAATCACCGACAGATATCATCTAAAATTCAATATCCAAATCTGCCATAATGGTAGAAATTTTCCACAATCGGTCACACTGAATCTGTACTGTTATGAGGTTAGACTTATAATAGTGACAGTAACTTTTCAGATTCTCGACATTTTCTTTTTTTGGAATATTTTGGACGACATTTTCTTTGGTTCGACATATGGTACGTTTTACCTAACGCCCGGAGCACCCTCGACCACGACCGCTGAAATTGCCGTTCCACTAACGTAAAAAGGCCACAGGTGTTGTAGGCGAATGCTACATCTTGAGCGCTATATGCTCGCAGTATGGCGGTAATAATATAAAAAAAAGTTCCGTTACAAATAGAATATTGGTGTTCAAAAAGACCTCATGCTCCCAATAAAAAGTTCATTTTGAGGGGCCTTCACAATCTATCTTATATTTAATTCCTTCTTTTTTTGCAGCGTGCTAAGGGATTAATTAACCACAAGTATGATAAACCTATTTATGATGCACCTAAAATAAAAAGTATAAAGAAAATGCGACCTACAAAAGATAAGGCAAAAAAACGCAAGATTAGAAAAATGATGAGAAATATGAATATGTTCACTTCACCTACACCTGACGAATCGTATATGCAGAAATACTTCAATGTTGATGTAATACCGGTGAGTCGTTTATTAATAATAAATGGGGACCTCTCTAGCTATTATTAAATGTATCCCCTCTTATTGAAAGACAGTCAAAGGAAAAACCAAGTTTACAATAGGCATATTTCTGTGGGACTAATCAGCTTCAGTTACTACTAGAAGGGTGTTTATTGTCTTTATTCCTATTTTGCCGCTATGTATCATTGTGCGAAAGTAATCGCTCGGTGAGTTACGATCACAACAGACCACAAACTTCTAAGTTAACGTAAAAAAAAGATACGACCGTTTATGTCGCGAAAAACGCATATTTTGACACTCTCAAGGGAATCAAAATTTATAGGGAATTCTCCATTGACCAAGAACTATGAAATTTGGCAAGTAATAGTGTCTTATACTATAAGTATAGGGAAAAATCTAAAAACTATACATTTGTAAAATATTATAATATTATTATGTACCTACAAATGTGTACGGAACTCTCGGTGGGCGAGTCCGACTCGCACTTGCCCAGTTTTTATTTATTACGTTAAGTAATCATGCTGCAATCACGGTTGCTGGTGTTGCTACCGTTTGAAAGTTAACTTACCACTTACCATTAGGCAAGACGTACATGACGACACAGTTACAACAGACAGTTTGCCTTATGGATCCCTCATATTCCATTGCAATAGCGGGGATTTTTGTAGTGCTGATGTCTTATCGTGTGTAGGTAACCGAGATGCAACAGTGTTACAAAAACCTCATTCAGTCAAGTCTAATAAGAATAACTAACAGATTAATTGTGTGACTAGTCTCAATTGCTATTACTTGTTCCAGGTACAAAAAACAAACAATGTGAAATATTCCTGCAAATTCTGCTTTAAATCATTTAATAACATGTAAGCCTATACTTTTATTTTTTTCATAGTTTGTATTGGAATTTGCATGGATGTATTGAAAAAAATATTTTTAGATTTAATTTTTAAATATTTTATTACAGAGATAATGCAAAGGACCACAGATTCATGGGCTGCTCACAATTGCAAAGTGGTAATACCGCCAGCTTTGCTATTTCATTCACTGAATCAGGACACCATCTTCCCAAGTCAAATCAACCACTTTTCTGGGAAGATTGGGATGGCAACAAAATCTAAAGAAGTAAGTTTAATTTTATTATCGTTGCACAACTGGTCAGCTGTTGGACATGGTACTTGGAATGAGAGGAATTACCTAGGTCACACATCCTAAAGATTTTTTTTTTAGTGTAGGTTTCAAGATGTTATATCACAGATCAACTACAACTAAAAAAAAGCAATATAGGATCTTTTATTATTCTGTAAATAGATCGATTTCTTTTAAATGATGATTTTGGGATGATTTTAGTCAATGTTAGATAAAAATTTTAGATATTTTCCAAGCAAGTCATATTTAATTTATATCTCCATCAATCGGTCAGTGTGTTATTTATTTATGTCTTTCTACATTGATTTCTTTTCCTACAGGTTCAAGAGGCTCCTACAGGGGCGTGCTTGTACGATGAATCAAGGTTTTTACAAATCTGTGAACGAAGATGACGCCGCGTGAACATTAGAAAATCGTTAAAAAATGTGTGGGTCCTAGTCTTTTTATTTATTTTTACTCAAAAAATAAATTTTATCTATATTAATGTCTGGAGTTTTCTTTATAGCAAAATAACGTTATATAATAAAAGACATGGTAGCTAAATTTTACATAACCAAAGAAAATTTAAGAAGTTAAGTCCTCTGTTTGACAATAAAATATTATATTATGTACATTTTTTCTAAAAGAAAACGAGCGCCACCTGGAATTATCGCAGTTGCTTTTACAAACACGAATTCCCAGACCCGGAAGAGCTGCTGTAGATCATACAAATATTTGTTCCGGGCGGAAATCGAACCTACCACGCGCTAAACGTGCCGTCAATCCTAAAATCAAGGAACATGGAAACAATGTAGTGGAAGAACATTTTTTTAAATGAAACGGAAAATCTACCGATACACAATGCACACTATTACTTTTTGGATAAATGGTGTATGGGTACAATTTGTGCTATCAAATCTTTCGGTGTATGGCGAACTTTACACACATTTTTATTTGCCGATGGCCAGTGTTGGCCTTTGTTGCCAGTATCATTTGTCAAACTGTCATGCAATGCAAAGAAAAAACTGTCATGCATGAGAGGCCAGAAACACGAGCAGTCAAAAGTCAATATGTCAACGTCAATCAAATAAAATGCAAAAGAAATTGTGAGATGTAGAACAGCGATTTTGTTGTTTATTAAATTTAAACAATACTCATATGAATAAAAAAACAATAACATGGTGTGTTATTGCTGTGTTAAAGATTGCGGTAACAAAAGCACCTCTAAGAAGAAAGACCCCAACTCTTTAATTTCGTTTCACGCGTAAGTACCATTATAAATTCTGATTCGATTTAAAATAAATAAAATTTTTTTTTTGGTTTATTTAATTACAATTACTAAGTTATGCAAATACTTCTTTGCATCATCGTTTTTTTACATAGATTTCCTGCAAATCCCGACCTAAAACGGAAATGGTTAAGAGCAATAGGCCGTTCAAACTGGAAGCCTCCAAATTATGCCCGTGTATGTAGCGCGCATTTTAATACTGACCAGATTAGCTATGTTGGTTACCGACCAAGAGTCCTGGATGATGCGTTGCCAGTTAATTTTCTACCTGTAAGTGATCAAATTTTAGTAAGCATTACTTGTCTTTGCACTTATCACACAAAGTAGAAGTTTTTAAATGTATTGTTTACCTAGTAAACAGAGATGTCAATCTGCTCCTAAGGTGATTCTCTGACCGAGACCAACTACTCAGGTGTGCACTGTTTTATTATTTGTGAATTATTATTTCCAGTCAAATTCCTTCTTTGAGGCATCAAATGTGGAGGCATGCAGGATATGCTTGGCCACCGATGTTACTTTGGAAAGCCTGCTAGACACACACCTTGGCAGCTGTATGGATTCTGTAGCTGGATACATGGTAAGAACGAGCAGCTTGATTTGTTTACTATTACAGTATATATTGTGGTTATTTTTTAATACCCATGATGAATATCTAAAATATTGACTTGTAAGTGAAAAAATCTACCTAAGGACATGGGCCCCACACATCACTGATTATTTATTGTGCCCAGTTTTCACCTGAAAAGTGTAAATGAAACACTTAAATTATTAAAAATCACAGCAATTAAGATTTTTTTCACAGTGATTTTGTAATACATAATAAAAAAGAAGCCATGTAAATATGTATGTTTCTTTCATTGATGACAAGCTTTCTCCCCATCCTTATAGTAATACATAATAAATTATCAGTTTTAATTTCATTTATTTATTATTTCAGCCTAACTATGATGTAAAAGGTCTTCCACAATTTGTTTGCCATCAATGTGCACCAAGCCTTATACAATGCAGTGAATTTATTAAGAAATCTATGACTTCACAGGCAATACTCTTTGATATATTTGCTAAGAATGGACAGGTATGACGATATAATTATGTTAATCATTAATATTTTTTTAATTAAAATATAATTTCAATCTTTGGTGATACAACTTTGCTGTGTCTGGTTTAAATTGTCACACCCTAAAAATATAACCATAACCATATTGAGGTTAATTTTTGCTTGCAGAACCTTATATATGCTTAGTTAAGCTAGCTACATTTTGTAAGAGTTATAAAAAGTTTATATCTCTTGTCAAAAAACCATACTTAATTGTTGTTTAGTCTTTTGTGGTTTCAATAGGAATTGATTAAAGCTCTGCAATATGCTCCTAATCAAACGTTTTTAGGTAACCAAAAGTCTGATAAAGAACAAAGATCAAGCACAAGATAGTTACGATGAAGCAAACTTGGAATATACAATTAATAATAGTACACCAATTAATTATTTCTTGACTAAATATGACAATGTCAATAACGGTTCAGATTTGGTCAAAACAAAATTAGAACAACACAGTGCCAGTGACAATGCTTCTTCCGATTTCAAAAATGCAGACATCTCATGTATAAAAACAGAAGTACAAGATAATGAACCTAAGGAATGTAAAGTTGAAATAAATGTAAATGAATTGAATGAAGATGTGTTAAATGTAAATGAATTGGAATTAAATGAAGATGATTTAAAAGAAGATGTATTAAACGTAAATGAATTGGAATTAAAAGAAAATTTATTAGATGTAAATGAAATGGAATTTAATGAAGATGAGTTAAAAGAAGATTTATTAATTGTTAATGAATTCCATATAAGAGAACTTAGTGAAATGGACCCTGTTACAGACAATGATGATGATGCAGAAGGAATTGGGACCGGTTCTTCTGTAGAAAGCTTCAGTTCAAGTGACAATCTTAGCAATGATTCCAGTTCAGATTCTGAGGTTAAAAAACAGGTAGTGATTTAACTTATATTTAAAAACCCTTGTTGTCTGTACCAAATTTCTTTTTTACATACATAACATCACGCCTGTATTTCCCGAACGGTTAGGCAGAGGCGTACTCTAATGTACAACCACAGTTCGCTGGTATGTTTTAGGTCTCATGTAATAGGGGGTGAGCCTATTGCTATGAATCTGGCACAAATCCAAACTCCGAGCTGGCTTTGGCCTGGGAATTGAACCCAGGACCTCTAGCATAGCACTCACACTTGGGAGCACGAGACTAATGAGGCAGTTCTTTTTTGTTTTAAAAAAAGGATATTTGTATAATTTGAAATGTCCTAAGTATTCACGTCAGTTCCTCTATAAAATATTGTTTTTTTTTTTCAGAAAAAGTATAATAAACCAAAACCTGCAAAAAGGAGAGTAGCAAGAAAGAACGACAAAGGATTGACTCCACTTGAAATGGAAATGCAGAAGTTCTTCAATATTGTAGAATTGCCAACGGTAATAATTAAAATATTGCCATATGTTATCATAGACGACATAGCTGCACATTTCTTTTTCTAGCCCATGTCGTCCCACTGCTGGGCAAAGGCCGCCCTTCCCTGTCCTTCCTTCCAAACCGCTCTTTCTGTGATTTTAGCCACCCAATCTCTCCGTAAGGGTCCAGTCAATCGCACCACCTCCGTCTGGGCCGACCACGCTGTCGCTACGCTCCGTGTAGGATCCAATTTGTGGTGGCTTTTGCCCAAAGTTCGTTTGGCATGCGGCAGACGTGTCCAGCCCAGTCCCATTTAAGCTGCCGGGCTTTGCGCGTGACATCAGATATTTGAGTTTTGGAGTGCAGTATTGTATTCCGTATTCACTCGATGACTGAACTAACTACAATTTTGAATTGTGTCAATTAAGAGGAAAGCACATCATTATGTTCGAGCTCGAGTAATAACCCCATTTATTTCAGAGTCTCTAAATGAATATTTTTTGTGTTATTACAGTTAGAGGAACAAATACAAGAATGGGCAAAGGGTACGTCTCGTCGTCCTGTTACGTGTAAGAATGTGTACCAATGTGAAATATGCAATAAAATGTTTGGCAATATCGTGACTTACCACGTTCACGCAACTGGTCACGATCCAGTAAGTATTTTTATTTATTTACTAGCTGATCCAACTATAGATGGGTTTCTGCCCAGGCATTTTGGGCGAAAAAAAGAAATGCCCTGGCATAAACCCATCTATATAGATGGGTTTCCGCCAAAGCATTTCGGGCGAAAAAAATAAATGCCCTGGCATAAACCCATCTCTAGATCCAACAGATATTGTTCGGTCTAAGTTCCAATAAGTCATACAAAAATGTCATAGAAAAAAGATCTTTCTGTTATTCAGAATTTTCCAATTTTCCTGAAAGCTCCCATATTTCGTTCCTAAAAATGGTTTAGACATGAGGAAATATTGAAATCAGTCGGCACAACTTTTCACATGCAATGTTTTTTTATCTAGATTCTAGGTCCAGCAGAATGCCCAGTGTGTAAGCTTCGGTTTAAAAGCGAGGCATTGGCAGCTTCCCACACTAGACGAGATCATAGCAAGAAATTCATCTGCAAAACCTGCCCTAAAACGTTTACGAATGCGTAAGTGACATTTGAATTTTATTTTATCATCATCAATACATTTACTCTTATTCAATATTCATCTCATCTCATAAAGCTATAGTTCAAATTACCTAATGCTGGTAGGCAGACATCACATGTTGTTTGTCAGGCAGATTTCCTCACGATCATTACATCATCAAGAGACATCACAAAAAGTTTGTAACAATTGATTCAGATTCTTTTAAAATGCATGTTCAATGCTTCTGAGATTTAGGACTTAGTGATTGAATAACTTCACAATACAGAATGAAGGAAAGATTCATGAAATTTGCTTTTTTAATTATTGTAATTGCATATGCTCTAGTAGCATCTACTCTATGATATTGCTTTATATTTTGGGGGTATTCAACTGAAAAAGAGGTGTTATTTAAAATGCAAGTGTTGCATATACTACGTTTGCACTAAAAGTTGTAAAGGACTCTTCATAAAATATAAAATTGTTACACTATCCTTTCTTATTTAGAAATGGCCTTGGTGTTATATTTTTTAATTTAAAGTAAAATAAATAAAAACTTAAAGTAAATAAATAAAAACGACAAAAACTAACTTTACATAATGTATGAAGAGAGAATAAAAAATGATGAGCGTATTACAATCAGTGGTGTAGCGCAGAAGCACCACCGGCTGCACGTGGGGCACGAGTACAAGTGCTCGCTGTGCCCGTTCGTGGCGCGGCACCAGTCCGCCGTGGGCGTGCACAAGCGGCGCGCGCACAGCAACGCGCACGCCTGCGCCCGCTGCGGCCGCGCCTTCCACAGCGCGCGCGGCCTCGACGTGCACCTGCACGCCAAGCATCGCACCCTGCACGTATGACACCACTCCCTTTACTATTAACTAGCTTCTGCCCGCCACTACGTCTGCCTGGATTCCAGAATTGGATGTGAGACTTCAGCGCTTTAGCATTGAACACTTGTCTTCAAGGCTCATGACTCGGCGCTAGAGGCTCGGCCACATTGCTCGTCTTTACAAAACTAATCTGACCTCGATAAAAAATAGCCTATATGCTATTCCAGACTATCTATCTCTGCATCAAATTGTATCCAAATCCATTTAGCCGTTCTGACGTGATTGAGTAACAAACATCCATACATCCTCACTGTGCTTTGTCGTGTTTTATAGATAGAATGGTACAATAAGCGGTTTTATTGTAACCTATTCACGCGAAGTCGCTAACGGAATGATACTTGTCTTTGGCAGTAAGAATAGTTTGCAAGACGTGCATAGACCAAACTACTAAATTCTAGCAAACAATTTTTCTTTTCAAATTCAACGAACATAAAAATAAAATAATTAAAAATATTTATCTAGGAGGAAAAAATTCCCGAGAAGTGTCGATGTGAACAATGCGACATCGGCTTCGTGTCGGAGGAGGCTCGCCGTGTGCACATACTGACCTCCAAACAACACGCGGAGAAATCGTCGCCTGATAAATGGTAAGTTACAAGTTCTGTCGTATAAATTGTAAGTTACAATTTCTGTCTTATAAATGACCAGTTACGAAGTTCTGTCGTATAAATGATAAGTTACAAGTTCTGTCGTATAAATGATAAGTTACAAGTTCTGTCGTATAAATGATAAGTAACAAGTTATGCCGTATAAATGATAAATTACAAGTTATGTCGTATAAATTGTAATGTACAAGTGATGTCTGAAAGAATAGTAATAGTATTGTGCGCATTGGGGGCTTTTAAAAGGCTAATAGGAGACTAGAAGAGAAATTAGTTAAAATAAACGAATTCATCCATACACTTTTCCCCATACCCTGGTAAGCAAAGACTACAGAACGCCACTTGCCAATTTTTGCATCAGAATGTAAACCAAGGAAAAGGCTTGGTCTACATTTATACATATACATATTGTCGTACAAACGCGCTGTTTGCGAGTATTACACACTTGACCATTGAAGAATCTCACCAATAAAGAGGTTGCATGTCTGTCTTGTAAGGGACCTTACTAAGGACTAATGAATGAAAGCAGCGGACTGTAAACACTGATTATATTGGTACATTACAAGACGATGAATAATTAAATGAGCTATGGAAAGTGCGCGCGTGTGAGGTCGATGCCGGTCGGTTGCGGAGTGTCCACGCCGGCCGTTGACCCCTCCCGTCGCGTCCGCGCAGCCGTCGACGCTCGCTTCACCCGATGGTAGACGACGGCTCCCGAACAGTCTAGTTTTTTAGGGTATTCCCTACCAACGCTTCCACACATTCGCCTTAATTCACAATTTATAAATAGTAGATAAGTTAAAAGTAGACCTAAAAAGATTGTTCTAATAACCAAAATAATTAAAAACTTTTTGGCAGTGGTGCAAGCACCCAAGATTCTAGTCTCCGCAACTGCTGCAAGATTTGCGGGCAGCAGTGCGAGTCGCTGAAGGAGCTGAGGCTGCACAAGAGGGCGGAGCACCCTGGCAATCGCCGCGGTCGACGCTCCAACCATCCGTGGAAGGGAAAGGTGCCCTACCCTATATGCTGCGAACTTGTAAGTTTGAATTTTTTTTCGTTCTGGTAGGATCTATTGATCCATCTGCCTCACTACCTCCCTCATATCCCCATGGTCCAGATGTGAGATACGTATTTTGAAACTAGAGTAGATACCTACATTACCTAACTTCAACATTTTCAGACTGACCCTTTTGTATGTATGGTTCTTTCTCTTTTTTATGTCAATTTTGTCTCGAAGTAGGTCAAATTAACGGTTTTTCTTTCTTTCTTTTCACATGTAAGATTGGCTGTAAGAGATTTCCTCTGTTCAGCTTCTACTTATGCGAGCGAGTGGCAGGTTTCGTCAATTTGTAGTACGTAGGGTTTCATAAGGCTTGGTAATGCATCAGCAACCCCTCAGGTGTTGCAGAGGTCCATGGGCGGCTACGACTACATACCATTAGGTCAGTCTGCTCGATTTTCGACATAAAAAAACAAGTAAATAAAAGAATATAAACAAAAATCTGACATGGCAATACTTTACTTTGGCAGCGATACCTTCCCTGGATGCCAAACATAGAAAGGCTGATGTTGCTTTCGTCAGAGATCGGATAATTGCGGCAATATGGACACGCAATCGTGAATGTTAAACTTAATTAATATGGTTACTTTCATTTAATGTTTCTTATTTTATTTGGTGACTAGCTGTGACGTCCCAAAAAGATTAACATATGAGTCCGATTCTATGCGGCGTATCAAGATGAAATATGCACCAGATTTTAAGTTGACCTCTAGCAATACATCGGTGAAAACTGCATTCAATTCCATAGAGTAGTTTTTGCGTGATGCGCGTACAAACATACAAACAGACAGCGCATACAAATTGTTATTTTGGCTTCTGTTGCTCTAATAACGACCCCCCATATTAGTTTTTCTTTAATATCTATAATGTACAGACATTGGCCTTTTACAATTTTATTATAGGTATAGAGTGATTGGGATACCTATATGCCCCTTTCAGATCGGACAGTATTTTTAACATATTGTATCTGTCTGTATAGATAATAATTTTTTTTTTCTCAATGCTGTAGTGCGGTGAAACAATAAGCACTCGTCGGCACCACTGGCACCACATGCGGCGGCAGCACCCCAGCGAGGTGGACACCTACCAGGCGGTCGTCACCGCCGTCTGCGACATTTGTGGCAAGGGCTGTCAGGTAAATACATCCCTATAATTGACAACATTTCAAAATTATTAAGCCACCAAAACAAAAATACTATTTCTTTGTTTTCCTATCCATTTTAATTTATATTTTATATTTTTCCAACTAGTTTCAAAGAAATGTCAATTAAAATTAACGTAACATTAATTTACTATCACGCCTGTGTTCGCCGAAAAGTTAAGCACAGAAGTACTAATGTACAACCACAGTTCGCCAGTATGTTTTGGGGAGAACCTATTGCCATTAACCGGGCACAAATTCCAAACTAAGCTGCTGCTGAGAATTTCATAGAAAACCGCAATAACACTTCGCTTGACTTAGGAATCTAACCCAGAACCTCTAGCGTAGCAGTCGCGTCGAGCGATATTATTTAGTTTATCTATAAAATTCTCATGTCTCATTCTTGTGTTGGATAGTAAATTTATCGAGGAAAGTGATAGGCTATATAACATCACTCTACGCCTCTTAGGAACGGAGCAGCGCGGGCGAGTCGCTAGTGTAATATTCATTAATTGATAAATTCCAGAGCACTTCAATGCTGCGCCTACACAAGCTACGCCACCGCAGCCCTACCATACGCTGTCAGCTATGTCCGCGTATGTTCTACGACAAGTACGGGCTCATACGTCATGCGCGCACGCACAAAACTGAGAAGCCGCACCAGTGCCGCATCTGTGGGAAAGCATTCAAAGTGCCAGGAAACTTGGACAGGCACGCTAAAGTAAGATAACATTAAATTTAAAATTAACAAAATCCCCGCATCATCAAGACATGGTTGCTGTTCTTGCAATATCATTGAAGTAACCGGATACGAAATTTCAAATCGATCCGACCTGTGGAAGCTGCGCATCCCTACATAAATCAGAAAAAAGCTGATAATCTTCAAATTTTACACGTGGGAGAGCCATGCTTCGGCACGAATGGGCCGGCTCGACCGGAGTGATACCACGGCCTCACAGAAAACCGGCGTCAAACAACGCTTACGTTGTGTTTCGCCGAGTGAGTAAGGTTACTGGAGGCCCAATCCTCTTTTAAAGGTCCGCAACACACTTGTGACTCCTCTTTTGGTGTTGCGGGTGTCCATGGGCGGCGGTAATCGCTTACCATCAGGTGATCCGTCTGCTCTTTTGCCCTCCTATCCCATAAAAAAAATGGCTGGCCAGGTTTTCTTAAATCATAGCTGAGAACACTCTCGATCAAGTAACCTTTCTAACAAAAAAGAAAAACAATCAAAATCGGTCCATTCGATTGGACGATACGGTGCAACAGACAGACACAGATACACACTACAAACTTATAACACCCCTCTTTTTCGTTGGCGGTTAATAAAATGGTTCTAATATCAAGATTAGAAATCATAAAAAACTAATAAGTATTAGCCACCATAGTTTGCCCAAAATAGTTATACAACGTGTAACTGAATAAGAGCAAGACCTCAAACAGGTCGATTAGAATATCGAGTCGTGATTATAATAACGAAACCCGAAAGTCATTTTGAGCTAAACATAAAACTTGTGGCCGTACCACAATCGTACTCGCAACGACTACGATATCGATGCGCACACGCACACAATAACAATTTGTGCAAATAGGTTTCAGTTGTCCATACCCCAACCCACTGATGGATCAGGGGGCCATATTTCAGGTATTAATTTTTTTTAAATTAAACCTATTAAAATTTATCGATTCCGTAGTTGATTCTAAACAAACTGCTTTCAGCTGTTGTGTTTATTCTATTATAGGTTGTATAGTTTAGGTAGGGTTGGTTTCCAATGATTATCCTGAAAATATTATATACCAGCGATATTTTATTATGTGTTATTATATGATATACCAGTCATGTCGATGAATCAGCTACAAAAAACAAACAAGAAGTACATTACAATATCAGAGACAAGCGAACAGAAAAACAGACAATTTACACACAAGGACAATTTAAAAAAAAAACACAAAACATAATATTTTTTAAATTACCTTTTTTTACAGGTACACACGGACGACACTCCATTCGAGTGCACGATGTGCGGTAAAAAGTTTAAATACTCGTCAAGCGTGAAACTGCATGTCCGTACCGTTCATTACAAACAACCTCAACCACCTCGGAAGAAGAGAACTAAGTGCGCAAAAGATGTTATTGATTCATAAAATAAACAACATACCATCAGGCCGCGACGGTTAGTTAAGCAGAACAATTCAAAATGCCTAGTGTGAGTTTCATTTCACAGACTCGATTTTACACATCGACTCCTTTCGGCTCTCTGATTGGTGGAGAGTGGTGAACATTACGGAAATCGCCAATCAGCACGCAAAACGCGGTCGGTGCTTAAAATCGAGTCGGTAAAAGGAAATTTGCCCATTTCTGGTGAATATTTACCTACTAATAATAAAATAAGACGAAACATCCTAAGAAAGATCTGGTGGAAAGTGTTTGTAAAATACCAGGAGGGACCGACGGCTTAACTCGTCGATAACTGAGCGCGGCGTAGGTATGTTAGAAAGAAACATTTCATAATATCTTTCGTGCTGGGTGATAAGGTGCAATTTAATATGGAATGAAGTTATACTTTGTGTTAATAAAAATTCAACTTGCAGCTTCTTGCGTATTTTAAAATTATTTTTTAAATAAACACCTCAGCAATATGCAACTACGACTTTATGAGTTTTACTTCATTCCCTTACTAATAAGGTAAAGAAGCCGTACCCCACCGTGGTTGTAAGAAAGGGATCGCACTATGTAATGGTTAATAAGAGTGGTGTCCCTCTCTTACTCGCATAACGATCGCTTGTGTGAATGGCATACAACGACAAGGAGCCGAGCCTTAAACTCTAACCCAAAACCTTTGACTTGGCAGTTGTATAGTCATTTCATTAGGCATAATGTGTTAGCGTCTCTAGCTCTACCATAATGTAGTATCTCTAAGTAGTCTGTGTCTCTACCTATACATATAGTCTGTGGATTTTTCTCCAGTAGGGATGGGCAAGTGAAAAAAAGATACCGATATTAGGAATCAGTACGAAATAAGGAATAGGAATAAATGGTTTTTCTTTCTTCTATATTTATAATCGAATTGATGTGAAAAATATCGATACATCGTAATTTTTCCAAAACATGTACAGGGAACATGTAAGGACTAAAACAAAGGTTATCTAGTTATATTTAATTCGAAAAACATAGTTGCGTCAAGAAATACTCGATGTCGAATTTTATATGAATTCGATAGATACTCTAAAACTTACAGAAATACTGCCACGGTCCTGTATTTTTTCGTATTGCCCCAAGATGGTTACATTTATGGTTAATGGTGGCGGAAATGCTGCGACCTGGTATTTTATTTTGTTGGCCCTCACTCATCAAATGGAGAACGCTACTTTGACATAAATATCGATATATCGTGGATTAAAAATGTCGACAATATATATATCGATAATTGTGTATGAAAATATCGTCATTTTCATAAATCTATATTTTTACCCGTCCTTATTCTTTATGTTATTACAGTACGCGCGGCATAAGTTGGCCGGAGTGAAGTTCGCCGTTTTAATGCGTAGTGGATTGTTTACGTTAAAAATTGTGTACTGCTCAACCAAACAGCTAACTTCAGTCCGGCCAACTTATGTCGCGCGTACTGTATATTATAATACGTGGTGATTAGGGATGGGCAAATGAAAAATGCAACGATATTTTTAACCAGTATCGATAACTATCGCGTGAAAAATATCGATATTTCGATACATCTAATATTTTCCAAAACGTGCGTGAGGTACCTGTGACGACTAAAAATTCATCTAGGAATGTAAATACAGTTGCAATAAAAAATATCGAAATTGATATGAATTGGATACTCCAGACTCTGTGCCTGTGAACTAAAACGAGTTTATAAGTTCAAGTACCTGGGGCATTATGTTACCGATGACCTTGGGGACCAATTGGATATTGAGCGGGAACGTAGGGCGCTGGCAGTCCGATGTAACATGTTGGCACGGAGGTTTGCACGTTGTAGCGAGCATGTTAAGGTTACACTTTTCAAAGCTTATTGTCAAGTGTTCTACACGTGCAGCCTGTGAACCAATTATACTCAGCGGACTATTAGTGCCCTAGTGGTCCAATATAATAATAGATCCAGCATTCATGGTATGTTCACCCATGCACACTTCGATGGCTTCAATGCTATCATCAGGCAGAAATCTGCCTCGTTGCTATGCAGAGTGCGGAACAGCTCCAACTCCATCCTGAAGACTATAGCGGGGAGGTACGACTCTCCACTATTGTATGATATTGTTCGTAGATGCATCTCGAACAATATCATACTTGTAACTAAATATTAAGGTTTACTAACATATTAATAAGATTATTTTATTTACTAACCCACTATGGATGTAATTCGTCCGAAATAAAGATTATTTTATTTTTTATTTTTATTTTATAAACCAAAAACTACAATAGTATACCTACCATTGTACGTTCTATTATTCTTCTCATATTATTTCATGTTATAAGAATTTTTTTAAATATTTAAAATGTGATTTAATCGATAATCGATTTGTATCATTCGTTAATTGTTATTTTTCAACAAAACCACAATCAATTCAAGACAGACCTAGATATGTCATGATGTCACTGACTGGTGACTGCATGTCACTCTGACATCTGTTGCGCTTATCAAGTTTTATGATAGCTAAAACAAATATTTAAAATCTTTTCAATCAAACAAAAATTAATCTGTGGTTGACACATCGTCGTGGTATTTTCAGGGACTTCTAAGTTCCCGTGATTGTTTTCTGTTGTGTATTGTGTTTGTTTACTTTGAATAGGTAAGTACTTACACAGGTTTATCTAAGCTTTTCGTGTGGCATGCGACCGTGCCGGCCGTGGCCATGCAAATTGACTTCGAGGACTATCGCTGTCCGCCAGATTCCCCCTCCTCAAAATGATACCAATGTTTCCCAACAAAACGTTCACAGAGTAGAAGTTGCGGACAATATTGATAATTCCATATCTGTCTCATTATCCAATTTCGAAGGTGTAAAATGTTTCTTGCTCTAAGGAGGGAATTGAGGTTACACTGGTGTGGATTCCTGGTTATGCAGGCATAAGAGGTAATAAATGTGCGGAAACAGTAGCTGTATCTGCTCTTACTAGGTATTAATTTTGCTGACCTTAAATATTATTCCATCCAAATAAATGACTTACTTTACTCCTGCAAAACTGTTTTGCATAAATCCCTGGAGTCTTCCTGGATTGAGTCAAATAAGTTAAACAATGCCCTCTATGTCTTAATTCAACCTAATATGTCAACAAAACATTGGCTTTATAAATTTAAAAAGGTCCTTAAAACAGTAACATCTGTGATTTGCAGAATCCACCTTGGATGTTGTTAAATACTCCTACATAAAATTAGGGTCTGAGACAATTAATTATGTGAATGTGGTCTAGATGATGGTAGTCTCTTTAAAATTAAACATTCAATATCCAGTCAAGGGGCATCACCTCTTTTCTTTTTTCCAAATCATCATGAATTAAGCACTTTTATTAAATTCATAGCCACTAATAACTACAACTGATAAAGCCTTAATAAATAACATATTTAGTAATAAATTGTCTGTAACTACCCAATTAAGTATAAGTAGTAGTATCTACTAAAACTTATTTGTGTTTTTCTTGTGTTTCAGGCTCAAAATTAACACCAGAATAATTAGTATGGAATAATAATACTCCTGCCTATGATAAAATGATTACCTATGAGTAGTTATTACACAACACTGGCACCCACAAGTGGCGGCAGGTTACCATAAATAAAAAAAGGAGATGATATTATTTTGTTTTTAAAGAAATTGGGTTTAAATGAAACACAAAGTTTATATGTCACATTAAAATGGTAGCCTATTGCTGTGTTACTGATTGTGGCAACAATAGCAACATTAAGAAGAAAGACCCGAATTCCAAATTATCATTTCATGCGTAAGAATCCCATTCAGTTATTTTTTAAAGCGAGCCATTAGCTGCTGTTTTACTTGCATACCAAAGAATCTTTTGAGACTAAAGGTAGCCTATGTTCTTCTCCAATGTACAAACTTACTTCAAGAGATAAATAAGTTAATAATGACTCACAGAGACCAAGACAAGATTTTACATTGTGTCTTTATTACAGGACTTAATGGGTTAAATAAGTATAATGGATTTACCAATGAATAATATTATGTTTTTTTTTAGGTTTCCTGTGTATCCAGAGCTAAAAATTAAATGGTTGCGGGCTATAGGACGTCCTGACTGGACACCTCCAGTCCATGCCCGCGTATGTAGCGCACATTTTGATCATGATCAGATCAACAATGATGGGCATCGCGTTAGGCTCAAGGATGATGCAGTTCCTAGTAACTTATTACCTGTAAGTGAATATTCACTTTGCATGTGTTAGAGATTGTCTTGACAGCATGTCAAGCTGCTAAGCGGCAATGCAATCTCGACTCGAGATCGCAAATTTGAGATCTCGCGAGATTAGAAACTACAATCTTCCGAGATACCTGCACTTTGGAGATCTCGGATAATAAAAAAAAAAAATTCGAATGACTAAAAAGCGACGAAAAATGCTTGGTTGTGATTATGAGGTTAATTAAGATAAACAATATTAATTAAAGGAAAAAAGTTTATTCTTTAGTAGTTCTGTTGAAGTATAACATACTCACACCATACCTAGACACATACACATTCACACACATACAAATACACACACTCACACAAATACACACACACACACACTCACACAAATACACACACACACACACACACACACACACACACACACACACACACACCAATAATAAACATGCACAATTTTTTTTTTTTTTTGTATAACTCACTTAATACCCGTACTTTTGGAAAATTAACAAGACAAAAACAACAATAGAACACTGTCTCTGACAGACCAACTGTCACTCAAATGCGGAAAAAGTCTAGTTCTAGGGGTGATTTTGGAAATAGCTTCTTAGAAAACAAAGACTATTGAGGGTGGTAAGGGTATTGTTTGCTTTCGCTGTTCGACACTCCCTACCGGCCGTCAATCAGCGCAACACTCGCGCATTGAGTGGACATGTGTAGCGTCGCTGACTACTGCCGCCCAATCCCGTCAATCTCGAGCGAGATCTCGTCATATTATGCTTCGGGATTGATCTCGTGTCATTTTTCGATCGGGATTGCATTCCCTATCTGCTAATCAGAACTGGACTAACATGGTCTACTATAGCCTAGTTCCCCTTACTATGACAGGACATATACAGACAGAAAATGAAAAGGGAAAAGAAGACAAAACAATATATTATAGCTATACTTTAGCTGTGCCTAAAGGAGTAGCTGCTTCAATAACAGATGCACTTCAAATGAAAATGTCCAGATAACTTGTTAACTTGTGTTAACTAATTATAGTCAAAGACGACAGATTGCAGATTACCAGTACGATAAAAAAAGATGCCAAACAATCTACCACTGTGCAAAATAAAATTTAAATTTTTTCAGTCAAACTCCAACTTTGAGGCGTCAGATGTGGAAGCATGCAGGATATGTTTGGCCACAGATGTCAAGATGTACAGCCTGGTAGACACAGTCCTGGGCGCGTGCATGGAAAATATTTCTGAAAAGCATGTAAGAAAAATCTATTTATTTTTGAATTTCTCTTCTCATTATTTATTATTCTCATTGCCCAGGATCGCGATGTGTCCAAGCTCACTAAAATGTAGTCTTCTGAGACATGGCCCATTCAGTGCTTTCTCTCTTACATTATCAATATTAACTGCATATTCAACTTAACAGTTAAAGTGGTCAACATGCCACTATAGTTGTGCCATCTGTCCAACTACCACCACCAACAACATTACCAAAGACAAATATCTCAAAGATATTTGTTTCTAGTCTGATTATAATTTGTCTCCAATTATTGTATATAAAGTCTACAACATATTGCTTGTTATATGGTGTCAAAATTGTCTTTTAAAAATAAATAATGTCTATGGTATGCTGTTTATTGTAACTCTGCAGCATAGAAAATAACAGTGTTACAAAAGAGGTCTCATCAAATTATAATCTTTCCAATTTTATTTATTATTTCCAGGGTAACTTCAGCATAGGAGGTCTTCCACAATTTGTGTGCTTCAAATGTACACCACATCTTATAAAAAGCAATGAACTCATTGAGAAATGTATAACGTCTCAAACAACACTACTTGATATTTTTGCTAAAAATGGACAGGTATTATTGCAATTGATATTCATTTATCTGGTAATATAATTATGATGGAGGGTTCATCTGATTTTAAAACCATTTCCTACAGACACATATGGAACTCAGACAGACCGATGGACTGTGGGTCTGTCTGGGTTGGTACAACCACATTGGCAAATATTGTGCTGGAAAAGAAATATTTGCTGTTATTATTGTCTTTTTGTGATTTTTTTGCATTTTCCATAAGATTATAAAGTTATTTTAGTGAAGGAAAAATTCGATCGCGGGCAGGATTCGAACCTGCGTCTTCTGGTTACATACACCAGACGCTCTGACCTCAAAGCCACCACGAACCCCACCTTTGCCTTCACATTCTCAATTTTAACGTCTTAAGGTGACATTGACATCCATTGAAAAACAAGTTACCTACTTTGCTTTTCAAATATTCGCAGCGGGAAATTTGATTTTGTGCTAACTTGATGTGCTGTTGACTGTACAATGAAAAATACTACCGTAAGGCGTGTATGATTCTCAATTTTTCTGTACAAAGGCGTCGCCGGGAGGTGGGCAGAGAGTGCCAACCGCCCCAACTAGAGATTTAAAAAAATTGCCAAATGTAAAGTAAAATATTGTCCCAAATCCTTTTTAAGCTATTGCATAGCTTCTATCGCGGGCCTTGAGCGTGGGGACCGAATCCAGAAATTCCGTAACGAAAAAAACCTAACACGCTTGTCTCTTTAGTTCAGCAACCCGCCTTTAGGTGGCATTGGTTGTATTACATAAGTTGATAAAAACCAATGCCACCTAAAGGCGGGTTGCTGAACTAAAGAGAAACACGCTTGTCTCTTTAGTTCAGCAACCCGCCTTTAGGTGGCATTGGTTGTATTACATAAGTTGATAAAAAACGCTATGCAATAGCTTTACCGCGGCAGTCCCCGAGTGCCACTTGCCACGTCTTTTTTTTTAATAAGTCAACTTAGTTTACAAGTTTTTATTGTACAGTCAAGCTCAAGAGGTCGTGGAGTTTTATACATTGGACTTTGTAAGTTCCATAGAGATAAGACTTGCACTACTTTCCCATCCTCCATATATTAACTTGCCCCCACCAGACCCATCTGCTGGCGACGCCCTTGTGTCTATATATATACGTAATCATTTATATTTACGAATCACTTTCAGATCACTAAAAATCTAATCAAAGAACATGGACAAACTCAACTAAAATCTTCACCAAATAATGTGAAACCTTCAACATGGAATGATAGTGATGTGACTCATTCAGAAAATGAAAACGATCCAATTATAAATACACAAATGCAAGATATAGAAACAAGTGATATTGAAGATAATGTATTCATAGTAATAGATAATAATGAAAATAGTCCTTTGGATGTTGCTGTTCCTGATGATGATTGTAGCGATGATTCAAGTTCAGCCCAGGGTGAAAAAGTAGGTTGGCATTTCCAATTTCCTTTATTATTAATTATTTAAATAATCAAATAACTGTCTCAATTGGGTACTTGATATTGAACTTTGATTTATAAAAAATAACAAGTTTAATGGAAAATGTGATTAAATACAATTAGTATTCTGAAAAAATAATTGTAATCATCCAATAAAGTTCCAAGATATAAGCATTTAAAGTTATGAATGGGGATTGAAATGCCTAATGCACTATCCCCTTCCCGCAAAACGAGGGTTAATTTAGGATTTGTGTGGTGTGGTGTGGTTGCACAATTCTCAATAGCAGTAATGGCAAACCAATGGCACACGTACCATGGTTGGCATGCGACAAAGTATTTTGGGTACGGGACTTAGGCAAGTAATCAAAACTTGTCTTTTAGTATCAAGTTAATAGACAGAGAAAAGAGACTTCGCGACTGAGATACCTACCATAGTAATGTAGAATTCGTACGAAAGTTGTTAATGTTTAGTTCTACGACTGTCATTATTCTGAGGTTCTACGCTTGAGATTGTTTGACGGCACGTCATGACGTCATTAAACATTCGTATAGAAAAGGTGACCAAAAAAGGTTCGCCATACCTGCTCTATAGTATGTTCTCTGCCTAGCATAAAATTAAAATGCTTACTTCATAAGATCGAATAACAGAGTGCCTAGTGTGTTTCATTTCACCGACTCGATTTTACGCATCGACTGCATTTGGCTCTCTGATTGGTGGAGTGTGGTGAAGGTCACGGAAATCGCCAATGAGCACTCAAAACGCGGTCGATGCGTAAAATCGAGTCGGTGAAATGAAACTCACACTGGCCCTCTGTACGGTCTAAAGTTACTCCGCGCTAATAAAATCAATTGAATAAGTTTTTGTGTTTGTGCATATTAATAAAGACCCCAATTGTATCTTCACCCGAGTTTTTATATTAAAATTTGAATACTGTAAAACCACTTCAAAGATGCATGCAGTTCTATCGACCATAGGAATTGTAAGCATATTATGCTGTCAAACCTTTATTCCTTTACACTAAAATTTTAATTATAACATTTTCTTCTATTACAGAAATATACTAGTGCAGTAAACCCAATAAGAAAGAAGGTAGCTAGAACGAAAAAGAATGGACGCAACATTGTCCAGTTATCGGTAATTCTTATATTCATTTATCTACGGCAGGCCCACGCCTTTATGTAGAAAGCGAGGCAAGGCTTTAGCAGGTCCCTCTCGGATTTCACAACAAAATATATAAATCGGCTGAACAGATCAATTATTATGCCTTTCATATCCATCTGTATTCTCAGAAGGGTTAGGTAGATGTATACACCGATAGCTGGCCGGTATGTTTTAGTGTTGCAAAAATGAGCATTGAATGCTTGGACTATAACGCTTGAGCATGAGGGTTGAACGCTCGAGACTTCAAGGCTCATGAGCATCGACTCAGCACTCAAAGCTCGCCAGGGTATTTATTTTTTTCGCCAAATTTCGCCGAAAATACCTGGGCAGAAACCTATCTATACTCAGCACTGATTTTTACAACACTAGTTTGAGGTCCCATATAAAGGGGTGACCCTATTGCCATTAACCGGGTTAACAAATGTAAACTCCGTGCTGCTACTGAGAACTTCATAGAAAAAACCAATAACACTTCTGCTTGACCATGGAATCGAACCCAGGACCTTTAGCGTAGCAATCACGCTCAAGACCACTAGGCTAATGAGGCAGATAAACATCGAGGGCTTAAAAGACAATGTGTTAAATTGCTTTATTTTTTAATACTGTATCTGGTAGACAAAGGCTTTATATTAAATGATGTTGTCTAGAAGAAAAATATGACCAAGAAGTATCGTTGTGAACGATGCAACATCGGATTTGCATCGGAGAACGCGCGACGTGTTCATCTACTTACTTCCTTAAAACACGCGATGAAATCTGATGTTTGGTGAGTTTTAACCCAATTATGCATATAGATTTCCCATTCGATAAGTTTCTATCATTTTGTTTGTACCTACTGGTTTAATACTTTTACTTCGAGTGGTGATTATCTAGTTGATTGAGACCTTGCTCGTCGGCGTCTGCGAGTTTATCCACTATTTGCACCACGTCATGTATAATGAATAAATCTTACACATCAGACTTATATATAATTCTCAACGACTATTTAAAACATAATTGTAAAGATTAATATGTAATTACTTTGTGAAAGAAGTTCTTGCCATTTCTTCTCCAGAAGACTCACTTTTCGGATCCGTGCAACCAGTTTGGAGTTATCAAAAGTACCATTTCCAGTGTTCTAATTGAAATAAAACATTTTGATTTTGACTTTACCAGTGGAGAATCGGGTTTCCGAAAATGCTGCAAAAAATGCGGGAAAGACTGTGGGTCTTTCAAAGGGCTGGTGAAGCACAATATAGCGGAGCACGGCCGTGCTCCGCGCCCCAGCGTGCCCTGGAGGGGAGTCGCGCCCTATCCTATATCCTGCGAAATTGTGAGTGTGCTGATTTGCTAATCTACCTGATGCTACTACCTTCTTTTCTGCCGTCTCATCCACTGCCAAAATCAAAAGTACTTCATGAATCACACGTCCCGCGTACACACAACCATCAGTTTCCCGTTGACCCAAAGATGGTCGTCGACTTCGCCGAAGGACCTAAAAATGCTGGTGTTATGACGTGGACGCTGTACCGAAGAAAATGCTCTTAAACCACGCATTATGGACAGAAGTTCCATCTAAATCATTAAACAGTCATTTAATGTATATGTGTAATCTTTAAAAGTTCTAGAAAATCCCTACATAATAGATTCTAAAACAATCTGGAACATTCTAAACATCATGCACACTGACGCAGTTCTTGATGTTTCTAGATCATGAACTTACAGCTTAGCTTTTGCAATTACTGGATGTTAGATGTCGCCCATTAAAATCTACATTCTATGAATATTAAAAAGTTTTTCTTATATCCCCCAGTGTCAAGAAACGATAACCAGTCGGCGGAAACATTGGCTCCACGTCCTCAGAGAGCATCCGAAGGAAGTAGATACTTATCAGCCCGTCATCACCGCCGTTTGTGATATTTGTGGGAAAGGGTATCAGGTAAGCCTTATGAGAAGACATGGTGGCTTCGACATACCAATACAGCAAACATTTTAGAACGTATATATAACACATAGTAGCACAAAACCAACCAAAAAATGTGTAACAAGTAATCTATTAGTGGACTAGATTTATACTTCTCGTCGACTTCTTTAACATTTTACAATAAATATTACATTTTAATTTTCAACATAATAAATGCTTACGCGGCCCTTTATAACACATTTTATCGCTTCAAATGCTGCAAATGTAAAGCGTAGGCAGGCATTGCCTACATTTTTTTATATCCATCAATTACACAGCCCAGCTATACAACTACTAACTACAATACAGATTCTCAAACGTATTTGGCCTTGAGAACCTTGAGAAAAAAAACTTCTGGATCTGCCCAGTTTTATTTGTAACATGCAGTATTATTATTATGGATAGGATAGATAATGCTCCCTGAAAGCCTTCAGCGCTCACTTTGAGAAAGTCTGACTGAAGACCTCATATTGCAATGCGTTCTTATGTTGTCTTTATTCAAATGTTGTAGAATACGACAAAGTTACACCTACACAAGCTCCGTCACCGCAGTCCTACAGTGCGATGTCAAGTGTGTTCGCGAATGTTTTACGACAAGCACACGCTCATGCGACATGCGCGCACGCACAAGGCAGACAAACCGCACCAGTGCACCATCTGTGGCAGGGCCTTCAAAGCGTCGAGTAACTTAGACAGGCACGCAAGAGTAAGTTATTTAGACAATTGTAAATTACTATAAAAAAATACCACTCGTGGATGAGAAGTTAAGACTTCCGTGGAATGAGACTCAACCCGCTTCATTTCTAACTTCCTCTCGGGCGACCGTGTCGAACTATAGACAACGCAATTTTATTAATAGCGTAATAGTACGTAGTGAAACATAATTATAATAGCGTCCTTGTGACAAAGATTCCCTATTACGTTGCAGTGAATAAAGATTAATATAAAGCATTGCTGTTCCCGAGTATAACTTATGCAAATCTAAATAAATTGCGCAGACGAAATCACGGGCGGAAGTCACGTCTGTGACGTCACTGCGCTTAGGTCTCAAGTTATCGCGCACGGGTAGTACCATTACATTAATTTCAGATAAATGTACTATTGCGGCTGTATGAACAGTAATAGATAAAAACCCATATCCAGTCATATTTTTTTTTTATAACAAAACTACTAATTAAGAATTGCATCTGGGGAATCCAAGGGAAACCCCCTTGGACTTCTCAGATGCAATTCAAGTGGATTTTCTCTGCTTGCCATGTTTATTAATTTTCCTTTTTTTCATAGGTACACTCAAACGTCGCTCCATACGAATGCTCAATGTGCGGCAAAAATTTCAAATATTCTTCAAGTATGAACCTGCACGTTCGCACCGTGCACTACAAATTACCTCAACCTTCTAGAAAGAAAACAAGCAAGACGGCTAAAGATGAGAGTGATTCGTAAATTATTAATAAAATATTTTAATAAGGTTTAGAAGTTTTTTTTCTGCAGTATTAAAAAAAGGGTGGGTCATTGAAGCTGCTGGATATAGATTCACAGCAGCAGTGGTTTTAACCCTACTATTAACTTCTCAACTTTGTCATAATAAAAAATCAGTAGGACTTACTGTCAAAACTCATGAGTTAGGGATGTTATGGATATGATATTTCGGATCTGGATATGGATATAGGAATAAAATTATATCGGTTACGGATAGGTAGTTATTTCGGATTATCCGTTATTTTCGGAGAGTTTCGGATATTAGATTGAAGTAAAATATAAACACAAATAGTACGTAACAATTTGGTTTTATTTGTAGATATTATCTAGTCATTTGGTATTATAATCAGTCATATAGGTAATTAATTATTATATACCTACTCAATTTTAAGTTTTTTCTATCGAAATATAAATGCAATAAAAAGTGTTGGATAAAAAGCTTTACACATTGCACATAATAACTTATAACCTATGTACATATTAAATATGTGTATGTGATAACATAGTTTTCTTTTTAATTATTTTTATGAGTAATGAAACCATCTATACTTATAACAAAATAACGGTGAAACAAAAACCTGTCGAAACATGTCGTTTTATTTAGACTCCGCCCGTATACGAAACTATCCGAAACTTGTGAAACGGATACGGTTACGGATAAATTTTTATTTCGGATTTCCGATAGTTTCGGTTACAGTTAGGGAGCTCCATAACATCCCTGAGTAGGATGTTGATTTCACTGAGTTATAGGTTATAAAGATATCTAATCATCATTCGTTCAGGGGGTTACAATTTGTAATTTAGCTATTTATAATCAATGGCGACTTGGAATTATTATAGAACCTATAATTACAACCTACCGACCTATAGCAGATCCATTGGTTAGATATACCATCTAACAGTGGTGGATTTACCAGAAGGCTGAGTAGGCTGGAGCCTAGGGCGGCAAATTTGGGGCCGAACTATTTTGACGTCTTACATAAAATTAATAGATACATATTTACATAAATACTGCTACGCTAGAGGTCCTGGGTTCGATCCCCAGCAAAGTGTTATTGGGTTTTTCTATGGGAACTCTGGGTGTAGGATTAAGTACGCCTCTGTCTAACCCTCCGGAGAATACAGACGTGATGGTATGTTACAGAAATACCTAAATCCTAACAAGTGAGGCTGAAGACCGTTCGTCAACGGCGGTTCCCAATATTTACTCCATGGCTGGTTTTGACTCTTCTTCCCTTCTTCATCTATCCTTTATTTTACAGTCCGTGGGGGGGGGGGAATGAAAATAGCCTACGGCAAATGTCTAAATCCGCCTCTGCCATCTAACCAATGGACCAGCCTCGTATGTTCATTCCCCTCTATTTATGACAGCGACTATGTGATCTTAATATCATGAGCGGTTTTTCTAGTCTAGCAGAAGTGGTCTTAAATCGGACCCTCACATCGGACCGCTCTTACACTGAAATTTAGGGTCTCATCACCGACAATAGGTATCTCCGAAAGCTAGGTACGGGAAAATAGTGACTTGCAATGTATTTGCTCAAAATGCTCATATTCAAAACTAGTTTGTTTCTAAATTTTGCAACTGCGTAACAGCATAATCTGTGCGCAGCATTGTCAATTTGTCATTTTTGCTGCGGTAATCGTTTCACGACTTTTGTTTTCTTGTCTCAAAATAATTCCAAATAAGTTCACGTGTTGCAATAACTTAGTAAAAATCATTCGAGGGATTTAAAATATACAATTAGTAGTAGTTAGTTTACAATTTGGTTGTGGTACATGTGTGTACGGATACAACAATGGAGAACCTTGATCTTAGCAATAACAAAAACGTGTCTCTCAGTTTGATAGCAGAATACGGCGGTTCAGACTCTGATTCGGATGATACAGAAACTCATTCAAACGAGAATACAGGGAACGATGATTCTGATGCAGCGGAACTTAGTGAAATGGTGTTGAAGAATAACATAATAAATGCGTGTGCACACGGGCCGCTATCGAGGCCGAGCGGCCGTGACGATGCGGATGTTAGCAGACACATGATAATCGACAGTGCGGAGAGTGGCGTAGTGGAGTATGAGGTGACGGAGTACCGCGATGTGGACAGCGACACTGATAGCGACTCCAGCAGTGCCTCCAGCGACAGTGATGTGGACTCTGTCAAAGATATTGAGGAGGTCTCCAGTGGGTGAGTACATGTTTACATATTGCATCATACACTATATCAATTTTTATAGTAATGCATGCTGCATAATTAGGTATAAATAAAATGATAAGTTTGAAAGTAGATTGATGAAATTTTGTTGGTTTTTCAACTTCTTTTTTCATGAATGGTTTTGACTGAAGTATTTTTCATATATTATCATGATTATTAATGATAAAAAATAAATTTATTTAAAAGGCAGTCTTAAATTATACCTCACATTCTACTTAGTTAAGTACTGCTCTTACACACATTTCTATGAAACAGAGTTTATAGTTATTCTTTTAGCTGCTGAGATCAAATAAAAGTGAAATTTTCGCATATAAAGGTCCCTATAATAATAATGTTACTGACCCAACAAAGTATCTATGCAGGAAACCCTTTCATACTACTGTACACCTGCCTCACCTGGGAGAATGTGAAGAATAATTACCTAGCTACCAGAAAACATTAATTAACCATGCTAAACATTGTTACTAACTAATATTTATTGCATAAAGCTCTGTATAGTTACACAATATTTTGCCTTATGTCTTCCAACACTAAAAAACATTTGAACAAAAGATACAACACATTAAATAGACCATACTCACAATGACAGATTAAGTTTGCCCTTGGAACCACCCATATTGGCAGAATAGCAATGATTTTTATAGTGCAGTTGTAAAGCTTGTCATAGCCAAGGATAGGGTGAAATATCACACATTAGGGGAGGCCTATGTCCAGCAATGGACTGGTATTGACTAATGATGATGACAATGATAGCTTGAAATTATTGTGTGTACAAATAGCTTGGTGTGCACTTGGTAGCACTACTTTGTAAGGGGGGAGCGGGATAAGCATAGATTAGATAATAGTCACAACATAAATAATACATCTAAGTATAATTACTTCACCTTAATTGAATACTTAAGGCTGCCATACCTTATCAGAGATATCTCACTTCACAGACAGGGTGGCACAGCTGGGTATCAATTAATACCCATTGTGAATTTATTGGTTATTAGAAACGAAGTAGTTGTGCTTGTGAGAAAAAAGTGTGATCGCAGTAGCGCTTATCATAAGGCGAACTGGGGGGCAAGCCAAGCCTATCACAAAAAAAAGTGTGATTATACATAATATACTCACAAAATAGAGTTATGTAGTATCATTAGCCTCGTTTTATAGCCTGATTGGCTAAGTACATAATTGCAATAATCATAATGATTGTGCTGTGTATAAATAAATAACAATTGAAAACAGAAAAAAATATGTGTGTTGAAGAGATTTTTAATTCTTTATCAACCCTTCAGCACATGTGCCACTCCTGAAGTCTCCCCCCACACATTATACCAAAATAATACCAAAATAATACTGATTACTATGGTCTAGCAGGGAGACTTTCCTCCTTAGCTAAATTGCCCTATTTTCTTCATATCACAATCCTGCCTATAATCAAGTAACAATAGTTAATACTTATGACACTCAGCTATATACATTAGTGACTATACTAATATGTACATAATTAGCATACAAAATTAGCAAAAAGGTAATTTTTGCTAATTTAAATTATTGCTTTTATTCTGCAACATTGAGTGATTACCTCACGCAGAATACGCGCTTTGACGTGGAGTTGCAGAAAATAGACCGCTATACCAACATTGAGTGAGTGAGTGGATAGTCTAGTGATGTGACCATTGGACTGTGAACTCAAAGGTCTCGAGTTCCAATCCAAGGCAGGCGCCTCTGACTTATCGAAGTCATGTGCATATTAATAGTTAATTATCACATGCTTAAAGTGTGAAAGAAAACATCGTGAGGAAACCTGTATGCCTGAGAGATTTTCTCGATGGTGTCTGAAGGCTACCAACCTGCATAGGCCAGAGTGGTGGACTATAGCCTAATCTCTCTCAACCTGAGAGGAAACATTTTGCAAAAAGAGCTACCTATTCCAATGTAGGCAGGTATTTTGATTATTGACAAATATTCTCTCATTGTTAAATCTGTGAATATGCATTCAGATAAGACTATATTGCATATTGACATTGTGCGTTTATCAGTTACATTGTTATTGGCTGAATTGATTATGTATCATACTAGTCTAGATGTAAATGACTTGCAGCACGACTTTACGTTTGTACAAGCTCAAATGTGGGTTCCCGGCACGCTGCATGCCATAACTAGGTAGCGTACATACATTTTGTGTAATCTGTAAAACTAAAATCCGTTACTGAAAATGAGAAACCAAATATGTAGGTATCTATCTAAGCTTTTATCGATCGAATTGCTCTTACAAACGTAATACCGAAATAAATCCTAGTTGAAACACAATTTATTCAAATTGTGTTATTATTCGGATTTCGATACCGTTAATCTAGGTTCCTACGCTACCATTTTGTCCAAAATACTTCACGGGAAATAAATGTAAGCAAATGCAATTTTTTGATAAAATTACCAAGTTTTGAACGATTTTCCAATCTTTTATGTCCAGTGAAGTAGTAATAGACGAAATAGTACAGTAGGAACCAGATTGACGGTATCCAGCTCCGAATAATAACATAATTTGATAGAATATTGTCCGGATCACGATTTATTTTGGTATTACGTTTTTGTGGACAATTCAAGCTTCGCCGGACCCTTAATATGAACGAAACTAAACGAAACAATATGAATTTTCTTTTTAACAAAAACACGAATATTCGACCGTGCCTGCTCGCTGACATGCTGACCAGCTGGTGAGACCTTACTTACCTACCTATAATAAAGCTATGCGTATGAGAAAGAAATAAATGCGTAGTATTGAATGTACGTAGGTAATATTTTAATTAATAAATCACGATTTATCACCATGTATTCAACGACAATAACGATCTGTATATACATTTTAGTCTGCAGTTAAACATATTATTCCAAATATTGTCCGATTCGCGGAATGACAACACTTGTTCACTGTCCGACAATCGCTCCGACAAAATGCGGGGGGGCCGGCGGTATTTGATGTTAGGGAGGGGCGGAGAGTGGCCAGTCTGTATATTATTTATTCTGCGTTTGCACTTATTATGAAACTATGGAAAACAGGAGCATATCTTATAAAAATAAACCTGTCATAAAATCTGATAATAAAATCACTGGAGAAGCGAGTTCCTTTTCATAAGGTCCCTGTCTTCATTTACTAATGCCGGCTGTACACGCTCGTCGAAACACTAAGAGGCAGGCCTAGTACGAGTGTGTACATGGTGTGTTCTCGTGCCGCGGCTCTTCGTGACGACAAGCACGCGGGGCGATGAGAAGAGTGTGTACAGCTACCATTAAAGCTGTTCTCTTACGAAATTAAAAGTAAGGTAGTACTTACAATAATTCCAGTTGATTATAGGTACCATGAATTCTTCCTGTGGTCAGTGCTTACAAGTCCGAACGTTTATATTTAAAATGATCTTTTTTGTATTGATGTATGATGTGATGATGTGTATGTAGTGGGGATGAAGCAAAAGAGGTGTGCAAGAATCGTTCTGTAGTTTCTGCCTAATGGGAAAAAGGCGTGAGTGTACAGTACGCGCGACATAAGTTGGCCGGACTGATGTTAGCTGTTTGGTTGCGCAGTACACAATTTTTAACGTAAACAATCCACTGCGCATTAAAACGGCGAACTTCACTCCGGCCAACTTATGCTGCGCGTACTGTATGTATGTATAGTCTTTTACAAGCTTTTATGAAATGTTATGAGTCTAGTTGTATGGTTCCAAAAAGTTAATCCAATGGAAGGTTTCTTGTTGCTTACATAAGTCTCCATCAGCTGTTATCTAATAGGAGGTTTGTCAATTCCTTGATCATCGTCATCATCAACATTTATTTTCATCACATACCTAACCTCTGCCTAACCCTGCGTGCTAATGTACACCCACAGTTCGCCGGCATGTTTAGGTCCCACGTAATAAGGGGCGAGCCTATTGCCAATAACTGGGTACAAATTCCAAACTCTGAGCTGTTACTGAGAATTTCACAAAAAAAAACCAATAATACTGCTCGATCTGGAAATCGAACCTGGGACCTCTAGCAAAGCAGTCGCGCTCAGGACCACTAGGCTAATGAGGGATTTATAATTTTAGTTATAATTTTATTTATCACACAACACATTTACTGATCTCTAAATATTTCAATCATTTTCAGAGATGAATTTGAAGCCAACAGCAGAACTGCAAAGGCAGAGACACCCAAAGTAAATGGTGAAATGGGCCTAGACGACTTGCCTCCAATAGAAGACCTTGCCATCAGTCTACCAGCCCAGGAGACCACCAAGATTGGAACCATTGCCAGCATAGTTGATAGATTAGGTAAGATTAAACAGTTTATTGTATTAAAAACCTGTAAAATACCCACTACAGAAAGTACTACAGGCTAAGTATGTTTATAATCGATTTAGAATATTAAGCTGTTTCTTCCAGGGACAGTATACGGATAGGTAACCGTGCCAAAGCCTTCCGTGCCCCGGAAAGCACGTTTTAAGACCTTGGTGGCGGTTCACTTTATTTTTAGGATGTCGATATTGCCCAGAAATTGAGTTACAGAGATTGTAAAAATAAAATACGCTTTGTGTAATATTCATCATACATGATGCATGATTAGATAAAATTTTAAAATCCAAATCAAATCAAAATTGGTCCATCCGGGGGCTACGATGCGACAGACAGGCACAGTGATACACATTAAAAATTATAACACCCCTCTTTTTTAGCCAAGAACGCCGAGGTTTTAGGATGCAACGCGAGCAAGTGCTGGATAGTTTCTGGTTTTTTATTTGGGTTTGAATGGTATCCCGTAGCGGCGAGTGGGGGGGGGTCACGTATAAGACTATGACCTATGACCTATGACTATAAAGTCTTTGGCTGGGACCGCACCTGATGGTATCCATGAAAGCAATGTCTCGTCAAAAAATTCAAAGACCTTCATGTTCCAACATGCCAGTTACATAAGTATTCAGTATTCAGTATTCATTCATTTATTGCGTTCCACAAAGTTTTTTTGGATGGTAAGTATACATTATTAATAGTACATTGTGGACCCTGTCGGGCACAGCAATATAGGAAGCAATAAAAGTTGTAAGGAACGCTCAAATTTATAATACTATAGGAACCATAACCCTTACCTTCTAATCGGAGTCATGAAATCAATTTATTGCATCGATTTTATCAAAGGCATCGTACAAGTCACGCGGCTGCCCTTGACTGTCGCGAGCTTTTCCATGACCTCCATTGATTTCCGTATGGTTTTTGCAATCGATAGCATGGCCTCATTTTATACGGGTTAATCGGACGGTTTATAGCATCGCCGCTAACAAAAGATTAAACTGACTTTAAAAAAATTAAAAGGGTTTAAATTATCGTGAATTGTGCCGGTTAATGGCAATAAGCTCACCCCCAATAGGGGTATGTAATAACATGGGACCTAAACATACCGGCGAACTGAGGGTGTATATTAGTACGCCTCTGCCTAACCCTTCAGGGAATATAGGCGTGAAGGTATGTTTAAAAAACAATAAATCTTGTTGCAAGCTGAGAATTGAACTTTCAGCAATAATCTGCTTTAACCATACCCCAAGTTTTTTTATGCAATACTAGCTTCTAGAATCGGGTCCGACCTGGATAAAAAGTAGCCTATGTGCTATTCGAGACTATAATCGATTTCATTACCAAATTTCATCCAGATCCGTTCAGCCGTTCTGACGTGATTGAGTAACAAATATCCTCACAAACTTTCACGTTTATAATATTAGTAGGAGAGGATTCTACGTCTCTTCACAATGGAACACCATAAAATTGGTAGTAAAAGCTTCCACGCTATTTCCGAAAGATGGAGTTTGTAAAAAAAAATTTTTAGTCTCCTCCTGTGCCATATGTTATTGCTAGACCGCATATATTGCATAGCAGAAAAGTGAGAAGTCCTTCTTTTCGAGCGACTGTTTTTTTCTTAATACAGTCGTTGGCGCCAACAGCAGAAGTTGAAGATTGGACTGAATGGAGTCAAATTTGTGGTCGCGGTTCTCAGAATTAGAGAAGAACCAGAGGAGAGTAATAAGAGCCATGACCCGTGATTCCAATCGTACAAGATTTTAATTAGAGCATTTATTCTGTGGTTAGAGTTCGAGATGGACATTGAAGTACCCGAACGAATCGCTTTAAATCCAATTTTATTATGCGTGAAATGTGGAATGCGCTTCCCAAATGGCTCTTCCCCGATAGATATAATCTGGGTGTCTTTAAATCACGAGTGAATTAGTTTCTTTTAGGCAAACGCGCTCCATCGTTCATTGCAGTACCGCTTAACATCATGCGAACTGGCGGTCAAGCGTAAGCCTATCACGAATAAAAAAGAAATAACCCTCAGAATTTAAAGATGAGGATAATAACTTATTATTTACTAAGCTACCAAATTATATTCGTGTATTATTTCCAGTGATAGTTCGTGCACTTCCCGAGACGCCTGCCGTCGATTTGGACAGTGTGTTGTTCTTGGATAATGGAGCCAAAGCATTAGGGAGGGTCTTCGACGTGTTTGGACCCGTAAGTGATTTCTGGATATACATCTTTTAAAACACTTACAATCCATTGTTTTATATTTTAGTAATAAAATATAAAACATTCAAATATGGACGTCTAGATGTACAAACTATTCAAAATAATCTGAAATTAAACTGTCAAAGGATGTTTTAGAATGAACACCCTACACGGCAGCTGGAATTCTGACATGTCTCTTGTCCCATTGAGATAAAGTTAAATTTCTGAAATAGTACCTACATAGTATAAAAATAAACTGAACTAGATTGTTTGTCCATAAAAAAAATGTACATATAAATAAAGATTTGTTATACAATAAAACCACATTATTTCCCAGCGGTTGAAGTACCATATTGTATCTTGGCTTTTATTCAAAGCTCACAAAAGGCAATAATACGCAACCCTATATCTCACAAAGATCCCATTGGGGTCAAAAAACTGATTAGGACGTCAGCCAATATAGCAACCTTTAAAAATGGTCGTCCTCAAACTAGGGTAGTACAAAATATGCCTGGCTTTCTTCCAGCAGCCATGTTGTCTTCAACTTTATCTCGGCTTAATATGGCACTTTTACGTCGATAAATAATCTCACAATAGTAATAACTCAAATGAGTTTAGGGGAAAACCTCCCATGATACATAAATAGATATATTATACTCAAGTTCTCGGTGACAATATAAAGATGTCCTTGAAATATCACAACTAATATTTATTTATGAGAACCTCTGTATGAATGAGATTTATTTTTATGGCTATCAATTACTACAGATGAGCTTTAACGGTTGCCATTATCATAATGGTAGGCTTTAAGGTTTTGTTTTGAATTAGCAAGACGTGAGAATCGGGTCGAGGTTTATGGCAATACTACCATTTTTAACCGAAGTAAATAAATTTATAGTTTGATTTTTCACTGTCTCTTAAGATACAGGTCATCCTAGTTAAAGGCAGGGTTAGTATAATTTTGTACAGATTATATATTGTAGTTTTGCGATAGTTCTACCTGTCAAATTTTTGTAATAAGCATTTATACTTATACCTACTATAGCTTGTAATCTAAAAATCTTTAACTTTTTGATACAATAAACATATTATTATTATTTAGCAGGATCTTACTCATACTCGAACTACATTTGTTGTTGTCTAGATTGTTTCGGCGGCATTCATGCCCGATCTCATATGGTCCATCCATCTATTCACCGTCCCACTGCTGGGCAAGAGTATACTCTGAGAATAAGAAGCATTATGGTATTATAGTCTACCGCTGGCGTAGTGGGGGTTGGCACAACATTTTGTTTGCCCATAATTGTCTCAAGGGTAAATTTAAAAAATCTCAATGCTGCGGCTGGTATCCTGGCAGATACAAACATGACAGTAATAAGTACTACAATTTCAGGTGACAGAGCCTCACTACTGCGTGCGCTTCAACTCGTCAGAGCACGTCCGCGAGCGCGGCGCGCTGCCCGGCATGGACGTGTACATCGCACCGCAGAGCCAACACACCAACTACGTGTTCCTCTCTGAACTTATGAAGTAAGTTGCATGATAAGTAGTGCTCGCGTTACTCAGTAATAGAAGACAAATCTCTACATAGCCTGTCAAAGACTAATAAATACAATCTTGATGCGAGATTATTGAATTTATTAGAAGAGAAATCTCTTACATTACCTGAGAAAGCTGAAAGAAGGGAAAATACAAGTTGTAAATCCGTAAAAAGTTTAGAGTTTTATATTTAATATTGAATAGCTAGGATTATATTCTCTGTGCACAACCTTTTTTTTTAGGGACGCAATCTGTTCATAAATGTTTATTGTAGATGTAAAGACATTAACTATACAGCACTTCTGGTTGCGTATCTGTTAAAATTCTTTCATTAACAATATAATTAACTTTCAGAATAAAAGGCTCCGACGCATCATGGTTGCATGACGTGGAGCCACCGCCACATCAGATAGACTACTCCGACGACGAGGAAGAACGAAAAGCCAACAGAGCTAGGAAGGAGCAGCGGAGAGCTGACAAAGAAGAATCAGAAGATGGAGAGACGTCCAAGAATACGAGGAAAGTTCCAGAGCGACGCAACCAAAGACCCTCAGAGTCCAGCAGCCGGTTCGGCAGCGGGCCCAGCCGGGGACGAAACCCCTTCTCAGCTGGATCTAGGAGAAACAATAATCCAAACGCGTTCCCCCGCGTTAGTAGAGCCTGGCCCAACAGTATGGGTCTGAGAACGCCTCCTCCCCACCCCAACGACCCCGGAGCACACGGCCCCTTTAGTGCACCTCCTAATTTCACAGGACCTCCTATGTTCCCACCCCCATTCAACCCTAGCACACCCCCACCTTTCATGGGCAATATGTTCCAGTTTGGAAATAATAGAATGCCTGGCAGCCCAATGCCGGTTCCTGTAGGCGTGCTCCCTCCCTTTAGACAAAACATGCCAATCTTCGGGTCTAACTTCTGCACTATGTCAGGCCCTCACCCACAGTGGGTGAACAACGGCCCCCCTCCCCCTCCAGGGACTTAATGCACAACAATTAATTAATAAGATCTATCTCATAATAATTAGTCGATAGTTAGTGCAGTAACATGTCTAACAATACTAAAGTGTGGTTATCCAAAAATAAATTTATATTTATATGGAATAAACGATTATTATTACAGTACTTATTTGTTTCAATTGGTTTCCCAACCCCATATCCGGGAAGAGAAATCCAAGAAAAGAATTTTGCTTTGGTTAAATCCCAGTTTCATATTTCATATCAGTATTCAGAAACAAATTTACAGATATTTAAGTAAGCAAAAAGTTCCATTATATAAAAAAGAGAGTATATTTTAAGATTATTAACATAGTTTAATTAATAAGTACCAAAAGTCAAAATGTTTTTTCGTCTACCCTCAAATTTTGAAAACGACTATCTGTGGAGGGATAATTTAGTAGCCCGGCCGATTTAGAGCGTGTCTGTTGGAGAAACATGACGTTTTCCGAGTGTTTTACCCTAGTGAATTTGAGTGTTTTCGCTTAGTGTTTTTTCAAGATTACTATTGTGTGCAATAAAGCTGTGTGACAATTAAATGTTGCAAATAAATTTTAATTTTAGTCGATTTAGATTGATTATAGTAATGGATAGGTAGTTGTTGGATAAGTCGTGTATGAATGCATTATTAGAAAACCAAACAGTGTTTGCACAGCTTTGAAGGGGCATTAAGGTAAGTACATGCATGTTCTAGTAACGTTTTCACCCTATGATATTTTCTGTTTAAATCTACGCTTACGGTATGGTCATGGTCATGTATGGGAGTTGTAAATTCTAATATAAAAACTAGATGTAAAGACGATATTGGGGCCATAAATGTTTCGGATCAGTGATTATTGTTTCTGATCGATTTCGATATTTTTGCACGATTTATTGATTTGAAGTGCGCGATTGTACGCAACGGTTATCTTCAGAAGTTCAGACGCGCAGTTACTTTGCCCGTACGGTATTCTCAAACGGGTAACTATCATTTTAACAGACTTCAAAAAGGAGGTTTTCAATCAGACTGTTTTTTTTTTATGTTTGTAACGCGATTATTCCGTCAATTATGAATCGATTTTGATATTTATATATTATAGATATAAATATTTTGATTCTTTTTTTGATCGGTAGGTCACACTTCAGAGGTGGTCCTCTAATTTGGTCAAGATCTGGTTACAAAATTTAGAGCAAAATGACAATAACACGTAACGACCGAGTAGGTAAATGATAAAATGATAACATCCGATCAAATCAAAGGCACCAACTTCCGAAACTGTTTCGCACATAGCATTATTTTTTAAGTTTTTGAAGGCGGTTTATCTTTTTCTTATGGTATGAAAATGTAGTATAAATATCTTTTTGTGATTTTTTTTTTGAATTTTCCATGCTAAGATTATTAAGTTATTTTTTAGTAAAGGAAAAAATTCAATCGCGAGCAGGATTCGAACCTGCGTCTTCTTGTCCTTTGTCCTCGAACGTCACCTTATGACGTAAATTCAGAATGTGAAGGCAAGATTTCAATCATGCGGGTAGGGTTCGCGGTGGCTTAGAGGTCAGAGCGTCTGGTATATCAAACCAGAAGACGCGGGTCGAATCCTGCCCGCGATTGAATTTTTTCCTTTACTATTAAATAACTTAATAGTATAAATATCTCAAATATCCTGTTCCTTACACCGTGTATATTGAAATGAAAAACAAATATAATTTTGTGATTTCTTTATTAAATATTTCATGTTAGAAATTAACTAACGATCGAATTTCATAATGTTAAAATAAAAAAGTTTATAATAAAGATTACATCTAAAAAATACTGCTCTCGGACTATGCAAACATAAACGTAGTACATCTGCTGCCCTAATTGACGAACCGTCAAAGTAAACTGGTTAAACATATAATAATTTTGCACTCAAATGATCACAACGTAAAATGATGAACATTTCACAAAATACAGGAATAAAAAACGTTTTTAAAACTAAACATAATATTCTATGTCTAAAAACTATCCGGCCGTAAAATACTACATGATTTTACGACAATAATCATTATAAATGGATACATACTTGATTACGTTACGGAGGCTTACACACACAGTCAGAGCACAATTTGCGTGATATTTCTTGACTTTCCACGGTAATTAATACACGTTATGTTATATTGTCGGTTTAACTCCTTTTTCGATATTATATAGTTTTTTACTTTATTGGTATAGGGCCACAAGCTATCAGCATTTCACCTTACTAGAAGTATGTATTCCTAGTTTGTCCCCCTTACAAAAACAGATCAAAATTCAACAGATCAACATTAAATATACGCTAAAACCAAAACCCAGGGCTCTTCAATATCTAGATTTATATGGAAGCATATTCTTATGTTTTTTCGTAATTTAGATGTAAAGTATCGGAATAAGGGCTACACCGAGACCAATGTGAATAAATTGATCCAGGAATGATTAATTACATTAAAATTACTGCGAAATTAGCTGCATAGTAATTGCACTTCTTAATAATTGAACACATTGAAAAATTTGGTGGCAACACTGTATTGTTGAAATGCAGAAGGTTGAATCAGGAAATGCATTGACAGAATTTTCTATACTAATCGAGGTATAAGTAAAAAAAGAACTACCGAGGAGGTAAGCTGCACTTTCTGCGGTGGGTCCGTAGATGGGTCATAATTCCTTACACAGTTTTCTGTGTTATTTTGGTACACTCTGAAATTATCTTAGTTTGTATTGATACAATGCTATGCATTAGAAATGGCTGAAGTGAGTCCATAAGGGCGGTTAGACTTGTAGACTAGCAATGTTGTAAACATCCAAAATTGTATAACTTATTACATTGTCTGACTTCACCTTAACATTACAGTAGGATCAGCGTCTTTATTGACATTCTAACTTTAAAAAATTAAATATTTAGAAAATATGTTTGATGCCTGTGTTATCAGATGATCCATTGCGTTAAATTTTAAATGTGTTTGATGAATTCCATGTTGTCGTTCCCGTCTAAACTGTTCTGACATATTGTGCTGATATCTATAGAATTAACATGGACTCAGCCTGACTCTAAGGGAACCGAGCGACCCTTGATCTGAAGTAGCGATGTGTCAACTCGGTTTGGCAAACCGGGTTGAGTGTAACTCGAGTCAAACCGGGTTACATAACATAATAACATAACATAATCAACCCATTATATTGTCCCACTGCTGGGCACGGGTCTCCTCTCAGAATGAGAGGGATTAGGCTATAGTCCACCACGCTGGCCTAGTGCGGGTTGGCAGACTTCACACGCCATCGAGAAAATCTCTCAGGCATGCAGGTTTCCTCACGATGTTTTCCTTCACCGTTTAAGCGCGTGATAATTAACTATTAATACGTACATGACTTCGAAAAGTCAGAGGTGCGTGCCTTGGGTTCGAACTCGAGACCTTTGACTTGGCAGTCCAACGGTCATACCACTAGGCTATCACTGCTTACAAAACCGGGTTAACATCTGTCCAATTCGGTTTAGGTTTGTAACCGCTGACGCGGACGAGACGGTGCGACGTCCGCGCGATGCTACATATCGTATGACGGTTTGACGCGAAGCCCCGGGCCCGAACGATAAACGAACGTAACCGAATTGCAGCCTACGAAGTCTTCGACGCCGAGTCGCCGACTAACGACTTGTTCTTTGCGCGCGATGTTATTTTGACAATTTAATGTTTTTCTATAATTTAACAGTTTTTAAAATTAAAAGAAAGCAGAACTCGTGTGTTACAAGTCACTCACTACTATTTTTGCAAGTGATTAATAAAAAAGACGTTAAGCAATTAAATTGTACTTTTTGATACAAATTGGTTTTTTTAAATTGTCTTTTAGATTTTATTTACTTATAAAGATAGGTGAGTAGATTAAACTAAAGTCATGCATTAGTTGAAGTGTAGACAGTTGTTGATCTGATTTTTATTTTATACCAAAAAGTCCAAAATGAAAATCTAAATTCCTCAAACCGAAGTGAACGTTTCGGTTACCTACGCAAGCGACTTTTCGAACCGAATCGGGATCTTCACGAGTTACCTACCCGCAGCACGCGGTCGTTTCGGTTTGGATAAACCGGGTTGCAACCCGGGTTGAGTCCTATTTTGATTCGGTTGATTCGGTTAGAAAAATTTACGGGTTGGCCCATCGCTAATCTGAAGTCTTAGTGACAGGGATGACTTTGCTGGACCCAGAGTTATAAATTACTGTCAATTGACCGTTTTGTCTACCAAATCTGTCAGTCACTGTCATTTGTGTCATTTGTGTCATCGAGTCAACAAATCGTATGAAAATAAGTGTACCATTGGATTATCACACTTGGGCTCCTGTAAATAAAACCAATATTCAATTCCGTCAGAAAGCCAACCCTAACATAAATCAAGAAATATCATCACCAATGTGTGCTATGTATTATACAGGTTACATACAAAAACATATTATTAGGCCAAAGGAATGAAATTCTATTTTCAGGTTGTAATTCAAACCAAAATAATCTCATGCAAATCATTATGGAGTAGCATACAATCAGTCTTTCGACAAAATTGAAGCGTTGGAACAAACATTTTTAAAGTATTGCATTTTGTGTAAAACAACTAAGAATAAACAGCGTATACTTTTTAAACAATACAATTTCTCCAGATGATATCAATAATTTTGCAACATATCGCACCAATACAAAATAAATATAAATGCAAACAATGCTCTCGATTCTAACGTCCGATCAAAATCACCGTATTGCCAAACCTCTAAGTCTTGAACAATCACTATCTACATATATTTGATAAGCCATTCTTTTGTGTGTAAACTCCAAACATTTGACGCATTCTTGCTTGCATGGAGATGAAATAAAAATAGTTACAATCACGCCTGTATGTTACAATACAACATTACAATAGTTACAATCGGCATGTTCTTAAGACACTCTGTGATAAAGGACCTATTACCATTAATAGGGCATATTTCCAAACGCCGGCTATTTGAAGATATCCTAACAAGACAACTCCAATGAACCTAGGTCCTACTTGAGAATAGAACACGAAACCCATGTCCAGCAGCTGCGTTGCCAATCACTAGATATAATGTTAACACAGAATATGTTTAATGTGCTGGGAATTTGAATTAACAAACAACCATTTTGGTAGCCTTCATTTTGTTGATACCGATAGAAGCGTGTTGATTAACAAGAATCAAATAATAATCTTGATTACGAAGCATTAATTCTAATCATACCTGTTCCAAATATCGGGCGGGCATTTTGGGGCTTTCTATGATGTAAAAATGACGACCGAAAAGTTGTCTATCTTGAATAAATGATTTTGACTTTTATTATCAATCTTGTTATTATTTCTTTCCTATTCTGGCACCATAATACCAGATATATGTAGATACTGACAGCAAAACCGCCTTGAAGGGAACACATAAACTTAACGACAATGGAGCCAATAGGCGTTTGTAAAACACAACTAAACACAGCTTACTACTATTACATGTGACATATAGGAGTAACTGATTACTGTTTCAACTTATCTTAGTTATCGTTATAAAAATACAGATTCCTATATTAAAATAATTCTCAATAAGCTTAGCTTGCCGTCTGAGACTCATGATTACATGCCTCTTCGGGGCTTCATTTATGTCAAATGTTTACAATTAATAATTAAAGCTGGACTCGTTCGTGCGACATTTCGTGCTGCGATTGTCGTAACAGCATATGTTGCTGAAGTAAGCCATCTGGCTTCAAAATGTCGCACTAACGAGTTCAAGCTACAAACGATACACATCAACAGAAAACGAATCCGAGCAGTCTTCCATTAAATACGTAAACACATATCGCAATTGATACTTAAAACAAATCGACGACTATCATTAATAGTGAATACTAAAAAGATATACTCAAAATTTGATCATAATATAAACTTAATTCTAAATGATTTAAGAAATATTACGTCTCATCTACTTCATTAATTCAAGGGTTATAGTTTTGTATCGATTACAAGTTAGGAACTATATCTACTACTGTACAGATTATAAAGAAAATAATGATTATGATATTTCATAGTAGTGAGTTTAATACTTTTATTACACTGACATTATAATCATTATGTATGCAGACTTCTATAATAGTCTCTATCGAACATAACGAGGAACTAAAATGTGTTTTTTCGAAAAATATTATATGATACGTCGACGTCGCCTGTCACACAAGCCGCACTGCCGACATATTATAGCTGTCTTTAAAATATGTGATTATATAATATTGTGTATTATTATAATAATATATGTAGAACTACGATACGTTATCCTTTGCTTTTACAGGCAAAACTATTAAAGAAATATATTGTTATGTTTATATGTCAATACAATATGTTTCTGCTAAAAATATGTAGCTTATTCGTATCACTTGTTCGTGTGGTGTTGCCGAGTTAATATTTAGAATATTAAGTTATATATTCATCTAAGACACTACATACTACATTCTAATATTCACAGAGATTGATACAGTTAAGAATATGGAAAAGGCGAAACAGCGTGTGCCCTGCTACATAACTAACTATAAAATTAAAACAGAAAATAAACATAAACTAGACAGCAGTAAAGTAGCATCCCGTTATGCTAGATTCACACGATCACTACTCAAAAATATTTCGCCGTCACGTAATGGAAGTCAGTCTCTCGTTACATAAAAAAAATCAGATCATTCGAGAGATTTCGCGTGTAAAAAATTGAAATACTTTTGAGAAGTGTCAAGTAAAGTCGATTTACATACCATTACGCACGTTAGGTATATTTGTAGGTAAGAATCGAGGCGGATATTCGATTAGTTACGACTTGGCCTACACCGCATCGTCGTCTGTGCGCGATGGTGTGTACGCCGCACCTTAACGATTAAACAGTGAAGGCAACGTTAAGTGCACATTATTATAAACATCGCGTATCTAAATAGTGTCACTGTTACATTATTACTAGTAAATATGCTGCCTCTATGTAGATATTCGCAAAATACACATCTATACGTAAAACCTTTTGTTTTACAGTGTACTGGGTGAGAAAATGATATTATTTTGAACACTTGAACTGATTATTTTCATTATTACTCATACTTCGGACTGTTACTGTATATTGTATCATAGGTATATCGGTAAAACACTGTCTAAAAAACCATAACAGCACCTTTTTATAATATTGATTATATAAAGTCTTGATTTCAATCTGATAGTTAGTGTATATGGAAGCTACACATGTCAGACCACAATTCCTCATTGGATCTTTCCACCAACACTGGCACATGCAAGGCATACAACTATATTATATGACGTCACCACACAGTACACCATAAAACAACATTGTGACAACTAATATTTTGTTCTGATAAGTATACAAGTCCTCTAATTGAGTATCACGATTAAAATTATGTAAAGCTTATGGCATTATGGTACATTAGTTGACCAATCAAATAAATATTTCATCACCACCAATTCTAAATGCATTTTTGACAGTCACTTGATTTTTTTTCTTCATTAATTTATACGTGACACGATCATTGTAGTAGCATTACTGTGCAGGAAGACATTGATGTAGAAAGTTCTAGATTCACATACATTAGCGTTCGTCGGAACTCCTGCAATACCTTGTGTCTATTTTTCAATGAATTATTACGAACGTAATAACTCGTTACTAAAGACACCGTCATTGTCAGAAATGTATGAAGCTTGACTTATTTTTACGCACAATGTCGAATGGATTAAGTGTCTAAGCTAATTTATAAGATGTATATGTATCATATCAGCTGTTATAGCGAACACCTATTTGGATTCGTTTATTCTACGATGAATGTAGTCGATCTAAATGCTTTTCACGTCACTTCAAAACACTCCACAATCGATAACCTACTTAATTCCAAAGTGAATGCTACCACAATAATATATAACAATAATGTCTACCCCATATTGTTTAGATAACTTTCCTACGACACCTTTAAAAAGCCGCAATTTAGAATTTTCGAAAATGCACGTATTTATTATAAGAAAAGCGTTCTTTTAACACATTATAGTGTTACGTAAATGAAATAAAAATCGCACATGATTTCTCGAAAAATCGCAACATATAACTATAAACTTGCATTGTCTCTCTGTCTCAATCTGAGATCTTGCAAAAAATAATAATCCTTCAATACTCACACACATTTCCTCGCTAAATAACAGTCTGTAGCAATAGGCTCATATCTTACTTTTCATACACCATATTCACCGAAGTATACGGGGTAGACGATGTAGATGCCGTACTCTTATGTGTTCTCTACGGGCCTGATCGTACAGTCCCCCACGGTGGTGATAGGCGTGATGGTGACGGACGACGGCGTGGAAGATGAGACGGTGCTGGTTTCGACGATTTGTTCCATTTTGTCGTCCTTGTCTTCGTTATTGGGCGGTAGTTTGACGATCTGGCAGTCTCCGACGGTCATGATCTGCGTGTCGATGGTGGCGGGTTGAGCGGAATCGTCGTGGTCGGCGGCATCGTCGTCGTCGGAGGAGGAGTCGGACACGTCGATGGTGCGGTCGTGCGAGTCGTGCGGGTCGTGCGAGTCGTGCGGGTCGTGCGGGTCGTGCGAGTCGTGCGGCGCGTCCGAGCCGCCGCCCGCCGCGCCCTCGCCGCCGCGCTCGCCCTCGCCGCTGCTCACCGCGTACGTGCCGTAAGCGAGCGGGTTATAGATCATTTCCGTCAGGTACGAGAAGTCGCCGAACGGTAGGTTTGTAGCGTTGTAGTTTTCGTTGGGTCGTCCGTCTGCAAGTTTTGCGTTTTTATTGTGATATAGGGTTTAGAATTGGATTTGAATCGTTATTAGTTCGTTCTTGGGTGCAACATGCACTCGCTCAGACATTCGCAGTCAGGATTTTGTGCGATTATTGGCATTAAAAAAGCATGCGAAAGCAAAAAAGAAAATAAAATTAAAATGAGTAAATACATACTTTTATAATAGGCATATTATTTTAAACATGTTATTCGAGTTCTCGATATTAGTCGATTAGTTTTGTTAGTTAGAGTAGCCTAATACTTATAAAAAAAGTTAGAATTAGGTACATTTTATTATTATTTACGAGGGTCTGCTTGATAATTTAATCCGTCCAAACATTATTCAATAATATTTTACGCAAGGTAAAGTTCATTATGATTATTTATAATATATTGAATTTATAGTATGGTACTAAGGAATACCCTGAAGCGAATACCATATTAATTTTGATAAGTAAATTATAATTTTTTTGCTGTACATTATAGCAACCGTATCATCCAAGCATTAATACTCAATTTGTTTGGTATTCCAAACCCACGCCAATAATACTGCTCGACAATATATTCATTGAAAAAACTTCACAAAATTGTTCGAGAATCGATAGGTATCTAAATTTAAATAAAAGTTAATAAAATATAATTTTTTACATTAACGTCAACAATCTGACCCCGAATGATAACCCCGGAATTATATTACTGAATTATTATAAATTTTAAAGCTAATTCCGGGATCAAATATACTTCATACTATTGATAGAAGTGGGAAATATAATGTATTTATGTTTTTTATTACATTAACAACTCATTTACTGGCCCGAGAGGGTTTAGGTACGGTTTGGCAGACTTCACACGCCGCTGAGAAAATCTCTCAAATATGCAAGTTTTCCGAAGTTTCCTTCGCCATTTCAGCGAGGTATAAGTATTAATATGCACATGTTTAAAGTTAAAAGTGCTTTGGATTCGAACTCGACACCTATAATTTGGCAGTTAAGAAGTTTAAGAGAGGTAGGACATAGTAAAATCGAATAATTCCACTCATATAATTGGAGCTGCTTGACTGGGGAAGTACCTTGCAGAAAATCGTAGCCAAATAATATAGCTCCGTGCTATTTGTGTTCCTAACAGTGAGCAAGGTCGCCAGAGCTCCGCGAGGAAGCGTTGTGTTGGCAGATAGGATAAGCATCACGCATTGTCTCCTGTGCTGCCAGCCCAACTATTCCTCCTTGATTTACAGGGTCGGCAACGCGCGAGTGATACCCTTGATGTTGCAAGGGTCCATAGGCTATGGTAATCGCTTACCATCAGGCGGGCCGTATGCATGTTTGCCACCTTAGTGGTATAAAAAAAGTTAAATTTTCGTATCACTGCTTAGCTTTTTATTACGCTCAGATCTCGATACTCATGTATAAAGTTTTGACAATGAATCAAGTCACGCTGTGTAAGATCTAATACCGATTAGTACCGACGGGTTGTGTCCCAGTTTTGTCAAGTAATAGTAACATGCGTCAAAAAAGTTTGATATACTAACAAAACTTGTTGACCGCGATTCCGTACTGCATCGGTATATCCATACCTAGAGAAAGATTTGCGTTAGCTACAGCTGGCAATTGCGTTGAACCCAATCTCTGATGTTATAATTAACCTCAAACGTTTTTATACGATGATTTTTCTTAATATATTAAACTTCAACAAAAGAATGAAAATCTGTATTTAATGTAAAATAATAAAGGAATATTAAATTTCATAAAATATTTAAAACATAAACAATTTATAAGATTGCAACTAAATGTCTTTGATTTTAAGATCTATGTAACTTCAAGACCTGCTTTTGTATTTTTTTTTCTATTAAAACAAAATGGCCATGCAACAAAAACCAGGCGATGTAATGAGTGAAGTCCCAAATCGACGGAAACACTGATGATTCAAGCAAGAAAATAGGTCCAACGCGACGCAACAAAAAGCATAACAACGCGCAAAGGCAACGCGTCGTGTGGATACATCTAATAAAATAAAAATTTGAGTAGGTATCAAGTTCACAAAAATATATTATTCCTTGAAATAAATAATACTGTTTTTTTGCCCATTTTATCACATATTACTGTTCGCTATAAGGAACTTTATTTCTCATTAACATAATCGTCACTTACATGAGAACAATATGCAATAGTAATAAATTTTTATCCTGTGGTTTTTTATATTAATTAATTCCTCCAACAGATATTGAGTCTATTGTCTTCGGCATACTCTAGGGCTTACTAATGATATAAATGCAAACAATTAAAAAGTTTAATATCTTTAAAACTGTCTTGGAAAAATGGTGGCAGCGACACACTACATAATAATTTCCTGTCATCGTGCACCAGTAAGGATGCCTAAAATCTTTTCTATTACCAATTCTCGAAACTAGATGTTAAAAAGTGATGCAACATCCGCTAGACGTATCCACACGACAACACACATACAATAAATTGCAATAAAACACACACATAGATATAATTTAAACAAAAACACGTGTAAGTGAGTAATACAATAACACTGGGATTCATGGCAAAACATTCCACTCGTGACTCAATACAAATTGTACGGCCTGTATTACTGTTACTATGTCTATATGAAAGCAAAGAAAGGCACAACATTAATTGTATAATTTATTCATAATAATTATATTAAGCTTCTCTTGTCCCATTGCGCACGGGATCTTAGAATGAGAAGATCAATTCGATCTAATAAACGTAAGACACAGTACACTGACTCGTGACACTCATCATTATTAGACAAATGTCCCAAAAAAAACTATACATTATAATAAAACAAAAAAGTTGTTGTATCCTCGGTACAGTATTAGTATGGACTTCATTCTTATAGGGATAAATAATAGACACGATAAAATGAGAAAGATTTATATGGTATCTGGCAATATTTTCAGTATAAAAAGAAAATAAAAAATATTATTATAAACGGAATTTTCACTACAGTAAATGGTTCAGTTTTAGAAAACTTCTTAATTTTTTTTACAATGAAATACTGAGAGTCAACTCCCGAAGACGTAATGCTGTGATAGGTGAAATGAACCGTTTAGTGACTACAAAAATGGGCGGAGAAAGTTAGAGATATAAACATTAAGACATGCAATTAGCACATACCTTGTCTAGGTAGTAGGTAGTTCTTGGGTGGGCGGCCTCTCTTCCTCTTGAGCAGCAGCTGCTGTCCGGAGGGCGTGAGGTGTGACATCTGTGGGCTCGGGCCCATCACGGTGCCGCTGGTCAGCACACAGCCTTCCATATCTGTGGAATATACGGCACTTATGTCAGTCATTTCTTTCAAATACATTTTCATTTGAATACGCTAGTTGACTGGTTATTTTTATGGCTTTACAACAAAGTTGAACTTAAATAGAGCTGATCAACAAAATCAAAATTAAAATCGGTTTAAAAATAAGGAAGTTATAAGCTTTTTAATTTTATGCTAGACAGAGATCGCACCATAGCAACACGTAACGTCAAATCTTCTACGCGTCGTACGAGGTCTCTATACTAACAATCATTTTTGCGGCAAAAACACAGAGCATTCCGTTTGAATCTCTACCAAAAACTGTAAAAGCTTATGTCTCTGGACTTTATGAGCTGTTTTTTTTTCACTATTCCTCTTATTTTTATTGATTATATTCAGCTAGCTTAATATCTGTAGCTTCCGGTAACTATTATGGGTCAACCGTCATGTGTGTAAATGTGTACGATTTAATTCACAAGAAGTATCGATGCTGGCTCGAGCAGCGCGTCGGCGTGCAGCTCGTTGTGTAGTGGTATAGTGTATAGTGTGTGGTGTACAGTGTACAGTGTACAGTGTACAGTGTACAGTGTACGGTGTAGTTACCGAGCGAGGTCTTGGGCGGTCGTCCGCGCTTCTTCTTGATCTTGGGCGTGAGCGGCAGCGGCGTCTTGCGCGGGCGGCCGCGGCCCCGGCGCGGCGGCTCGAGCAGCGCGTCGGCGTGCAGCTCGTTGTGTAGTGGTATAGTGTATAGTGTGTGGTGTACAGTGTACAGTGTACAGTGTACAGTGTACGGTGTAGTTACCGAGCGAGGTCTTGGGCGGTCGTCCGCGCTTCTTCTTGATCTTGGGCGTGAGCGGCAGCGGCGTCTTGCGCGGGCGGCCGCGGCCCCGGCGCGGCGGCTCGAGCAGCGCGTCGGCGTGCAGCTCGTTGTGTAGTGGTATAGTGTATAGTGTGTGGTGTACAGTGTACAGTGTACAGTGTACAGTGTACGGTGTAGTTACCGAGCGAGGTCTTGGGCGGTCGTCCGCGCTTCTTCTTGATCTTGGGCGTGAGCGGCAGCGGCGTCTTGCGCGGGCGGCCGCGGCCCCGGCGCGGCGGCTCGAGCAGCGCGTCGGCGTGCAGCTCGTTGTGTAGTGGTATAGTGTATAGTGTGTGGTGTACAGTGTACAGTGTACAGTGTACAGTGTACGGTGTAGTTACCGAGCGAGGTCTTGGGCGGTCGTCCGCGCTTCTTCTTGATCTTGGGCGTGAGCGGCAGCGGCGTCTTGCGCGGGCGGCCGCGGCCCCGGCGCGGCGGCTCGAGCAGCGCGTCGGCGTGCAGCTCGTTGTGTAGTGGTATAGTGTATAGTGTGTGGTGTACAGTGTACAGTGTACAGTGTACAGTGTACGGTGTAGTTACCGAGCGAGGTCTTGGGCGGTCGTCCGCGCTTCTTCTTGATCTTGGGCGTGAGCGGCAGCGGCGTCTTGCGCGGGCGGCCGCGGCCCCGGCGCGGCGGCTCGAGCAGCGCGTCGGCGTGCAGCTCGTTGTGTAGTGGTATAGTGTATAGTGTGTGGTGTACAGTGTACAGTGTACAGTGTACAGTGTACGGTGTAGTTACCGAGCGAGGTCTTGGGCGGTCGTCCGCGCTTCTTCTTGATCTTGGGCGTGAGCGGCAGCGGCGTCTTGCGCGGGCGGCCGCGGCCCCGGCGCGGCGGCTCGAGCAGCGCGTCGGCGTGCAGCTCGTTGTGTAGTGGTATAGTGTATAGTGTGTGGTGTACAGTGTACAGTGTACAGTGTACAGTGTACGGTGTAGTTACCGAGCGAGGTCTTGGGCGGTCGTCCGCGCTTCTTCTTGATCTTGGGCGTGAGCGGCAGCGGCGTCTTGCGCGGGCGGCCGCGGCCCCGGCGCGGCGGCTCGAGCAGCGCGTCGGCGTGCAGCTCGTTGTGTAGTGGTATAGTGTATAGTGTGTGGTGTACAGTGTACAGTGTACAGTGTACAGTGTACGGTGTAGTTACCGAGCGAGGTCTTGGGCGGTCGTCCGCGCTTCTTCTTGATCTTGGGCGTGAGCGGCAGCGGCGTCTTGCGCGGGCGGCCGCGGCCCCGGCGCGGCGGCTCGAGCAGCGCGTCGGCGTGCAGCTCGTTGTGTAGTGGTATAGTGTATAGTGTGTGGTGTACAGTGTACAGTGTACAGTGTACAGTGTACGGTGTAGTTACCGAGCGAGGTCTTGGGCGGTCGTCCGCGCTTCTTCTTGATCTTGGGCGTGAGCGGCAGCGGCGTCTTGCGCGGGCGGCCGCGGCCCCGGCGCGGCGGCTCGAGCAGCGCGTCGGCGTGCAGCTCGTTGTGTAGTGGTATAGTGTATAGTGTGTGGTGTACAGTGTACAGTGTACAGTGTACAGTGTACGGTGTAGTTACCGAGCGAGGTCTTGGGCGGTCGTCCGCGCTTCTTCTTGATCTTGGGCGTGAGCGGCAGCGGCGTCTTGCGCGGGCGGCCGCGGCCCCGGCGCGGCGGCTCGAGCAGCGCGTCGGCGTGCAGCTCGTTGTGTAGTGGTATAGTGTATAGTGTGTGGTGTACAGTGTACAGTGTACAGTGTACAGTGTACGGTGTAGTTACCGAGCGAGGTCTTGGGCGGTCGTCCGCGCTTCTTCTTGATCTTGGGCGTGAGCGGCAGCGGCGTCTTGCGCGGGCGGCCGCGGCCCCGGCGCGGCGGCTCGAGCAGCGCGTCGGCGTGCAGCTCGTTGTGTAGTGGTATAGTGTATAGTGTGTGGTGTACAGTGTACAGTGTACAGTGTACAGTGTACGGTGTAGTTACCGAGCGAGGTCTTGGGCGGTCGTCCGCGCTTCTTCTTGATCTTGGGCGTGAGCGGCAGCGGCGTCTTGCGCGGGCGGCCGCGGCCCCGGCGCGGCGGCTCGAGCAGCGCGTCGGCGTGCAGCTCGTTGTGTAGTGGTATAGTGTATAGTGTGTGGTGTACAGTGTACAGTGTACAGTGTACAGTGTACGGTGTAGTTACCGAGCGAGGTCTTGGGCGGTCGTCCGCGCTTCTTCTTGATCTTGGGCGTGAGCGGCAGCGGCGTCTTGCGCGGGCGGCCGCGGCCCCGGCGCGGCGGCTCGAGCAGCGCGTCGGCGTGCAGCTCGTTGTGTAGTGGTATAGTGTATAGTGTGTGGTGTACAGTGTACAGTGTACAGTGTACAGTGTACGGTGTAGTTACCGAGCGAGGTCTTGGGCGGTCGTCCGCGCTTCTTCTTGATCTTGGGCGTGAGCGGCAGCGGCGTCTTGCGCGGGCGGCCGCGGCCCCGGCGCGGCGGCTCGAGCAGCGCGTCGGCGTGCAGCTCGTTGTGTAGTGGTATAGTGTATAGTGTGTGGTGTACAGTGTACAGTGTACAGTGTACGGTGTAGTTACCGAGCGAGGTCTTGGGCGGTCGTCCGCGCTTCTTCTTGATCTTGGGCGTGAGCGGCAGCGGCGTCTTGCGCGGGCGGCCGCGGCCCCGGCGCGGCGGCTCGAGCAGCGCGTCGGCGTGCAGCTCGTTGTGTAGTGGTATAGTGTATAGTGTGTGGTGTACAGTGTACAGTGTACAGTGTACAGTGTACGGTGTAGTTACCGAGCGAGGTCTTGGGCGGTCGTCCGCGCTTCTTCTTGATCTTGGGCGTGAGCGGCAGCGGCGTCTTGCGCGGGCGGCCGCGGCCCCGGCGCGGCGGCTCGAGCAGCGCGTCGGCGTGCAGCTCGTTGTGTAGTGGTATAGTGTATAGTGTGTGGTGTACAGTGTACAGTGTACAGTGTACAGTGTACGGTGTAGTTACCGAGCGAGGTCTTGGGCGGTCGTCCGCGCTTCTTCTTGATCTTGGGCGTGAGCGGCAGCGGCGTCTTGCGCGGGCGGCCGCGGCCCCGGCGCGGCGGCTCGAGCAGCGCGTCGGCGTGCAGCTCGTTGTGTAGTGGTATAGTGTATAGTGTGTGGTGTACAGTGTACAGTGTACAGTGTACAGTGTACGGTGTAGTTACCGAGCGAGGTCTTGGGCGGTCGTCCGCGCTTCTTCTTGATCTTGGGCGTGAGCGGCAGCGGCGTCTTGCGCGGGCGGCCGCGGCCCCGGCGCGGCGGCTCGAGCAGCGCGTCGGCGTGCAGCTCGTTGCGCACGGGCTCGAGCGTGGCGTTGAGCACGAGCGGCGCGCGCGGCGGCAGCGTGACGTCACCGCCCGGCGAGAACACCAGGTGCCCCGACTCGCGGTGCGTCGTGCGCACCATGCCCGACATCACCTCCGAGTTGCTCTCGCGCTTGCTGCTCTGCACCTCGTTCGCCATGTCCACCGTCGGGTCCTCCTGGAAGTGACAACTCTACGTTACAGCCGCACCACACTCGATCCAATACGTTGTCCCGCCACGGGTCTCCTCTCAAAGGACCTAGTGTACATTTCTTTTCACTAGAATTTTACGCATCGGCTCTCTGATTGGTGAAGGTCACGGATTACGCCTATCAGCACGCGAAATGAAATTCACATTTGGTCCCCAAAAACGACAATCGCCCCATGCGGACAAAATATTGATGCCAACCAATGTACGAATACATAAACATTAAAAAACACTCAGTAATGACCTTCTCGCATATCTTGGTGTGCACGCGCAGCTTGTCGGAGCGCGCGAAGGATCGTCCGCAGCCGCCGCACGTGAAGGGCCGCTCGCCCGTGTGCGTCAGCTTGTGCCGCGTTAGGTGCGACGAGCGTTGGAACCTGTAAATACATATACATTTCATTTACTTGTTTTGGTTGTAGAATGTTCAATATTCCGCTCAAAGCGCACGAGTCAACCGACGAAATTGCGGTCAAAGCGCACGAGTTAACCCGCGGCGTTGTGCGCAAAGCGCACGAGTCATCCCGCGACGTTGCGGTCTAAGCGCACGAGTCAACTCGCGACTCATTGATGCGCTCAATGCCACGCGCATCAATCAACACTTAACTTAATTATTATCGATTACCCTTCGACATATTTTTAACATAGGTACTGCAAAAAAGGAAGAGATTCTCAATTCTACTTTTTGTGTTATACGTTTCCCGATATGTAAGCCGATCATGAATCGATACCGATTGTTCTTTTTGTTATCAAATCTATATACATAAGAGAAAGTCGTGCTAGTTACACTATTTATAACTCAAGAACGGCTTCACCGATATGGCTGAAAATTGGTAGGGAGGTAGCTTAAAACCAGGAGAAGTACATAGGATAATTTTTATCACGTTCCCGTAGGATAATTTTATTTTACATTTTTACCCATGTAGCGGCATTACAAGTACAGCGCCATCTACTCGATTAAGGAAGAACTAAGTCGCGAGTCCTACATCGCGCAAACAGATTTCTCCGCGATTTATGACCAAATAGTAAAATCCGACAAGAACTGTCGGGCAGTAGCCCACCGGACAAAACACCCGTCCGGTCGGAGGATTTTCCCTTTTCTAAGGTGCATGGAGCCCTTTACTCTCTGTGCTTCATACTCCTAAACCCGTATAAACTGTTATTTTGAGAGTTGTCATAGTTGCCACATAGTATGATGGTTGTCATTGTTTGAAATCGTGCATATAAAAAAGAGTATTTAATGTGTTTAAAGTATTTTGCTGGAATGGAATGCAGAAAAAAAATTATTGATGTCAATCGTCTATTTGGTGCGACCTAGAAGAATGGATTCAGACTGGAGTCAGTAGTCAAGAACATGATAGCTATTTCATAGAAAAAACTGTTTTGAGTATTTTTCAAACGACTCAAGATAGCCTTTCAAAGACATTTGATGACATTTTGTGTTGCTAGCCTTTTTAGATCTGAATTTTTTTTAATAGGTACGGCGCAACCGGTGCAAACCGAAAAAAATAGGCACCTTATTTGTTGACATTCTATTCTGTAATAGAATAACTGCATGAACCATAACATGGAAAATAGACTTGCAGTCAGAACGATACAGAGTAGAAAATCAAAATTTACAGGCATTTTTTTCAAATCGTTACGACAGGTGATACGAAGTACACCGGGTCATCTAGTAGAACATATTTCCTAGTTGGTTCCATTACAAATTTTCTTTTTCTAAAAACCGCCATTAAGCAAATCGTTTCATAATATTATAACCATAACAGCGATATAACTTTCAACACACACTCAATCTATACTTATAATAAATCTGTAGAGAGGTCAATTCTGTACATGAAATATATTTCCAAAATAACTATCAGCGGGTGATTAGTGATCGATACTGACGCCAAAAATGCAATCAGTAAAATTTTTGTCTGTCTGTCTGTCTGTATGTTCGTTATAGAAACAAAAACCACTCGACGGATTTCAACGAAACTTGGTACAATTGTTCTTCATACTCCTGGGCAGGTTATAGTATACTTTTCATCACGCTACGATCAATAGGAGCAGAGCAGTGAAGGGAAATCTTGGGAAAACAGGAGAACTTACTCCATTTTTTAAGCTTCCGTCGCGTGTGCATCCTTAATGGTTAAAGCTACACAGAAATCAGGTATGACGGAAATGTTCTCCTTAAAATTATATAAAAAATATTCCACGACAGCAAATGTCTATATTTTATGGTTGAATCACAATAACACGTGTAACTCCCGATAGCTTAGCAGTTCGCAGCTTTCTGATTATATTTGTCTACTCTTACGTTAGGTGACTGACTGACTGATATAGTGATCTATCAACGCACAGCCCAAACCACTGGAGGGATCGGGCTGAAATTTGGCATGCATATAGCTACTATGATGTAGGCATCCCCTAAGAAAGGATTTTGATAAATTTCGACCTACAATGTAGGGGTGAAATAGAGGATGAAAGTTCATATGGAACAAAGTAACTATTCCACGCGGACGAAGTCGCTGGCAAAAGCTAGTTAAAAATAATAAAATATCCTTAAGCTTTCATGAATCGAAATTGTCTAGAAGGGATGTAGTACCAAGATAATATAATTACATTGAGTGATTACGTTAATAGAGTATTACCTTAGATCACACACATCGCAGACATGCGGGCGTCCCTCCTGAGCATCGTTGGTCGCTGAGTCAGATACCGAGCCGCTGGAGTCTGTCTCCTCATCGTCGTCCATATGCTTGCTGCCGCTTTTCTCTGCTAAAATATTAACTTTATATTACTTTAAATTCAATAAGTGACATTGGTAATAATGATTGATGCTTTTTAAAGTAATAAGTAAAGCTTTTAATGACCAAAAAAATATTACAATTTATAATGTTTTGGGCCAAAATTAATAAGTTCTAAATCGCGGTTCATCTATAATTAATTAATCAACTGGTCAGAACAGATAATGGACCCCAATTTTTTGCAAAATAAAGACAAAACTACAGCTTTGAATCTGAAATGATGATAATTAGATTTGCAATCAAAGTGTACCTTCAAAAATGGTGATGATGAGATGATATGATGAGAAAAATATAAAAAAAGTTGATACCTATGTAAAGCTCACCCTCAGAATCGTCTTGGTCGTTATTGGTAGGTTTCTGCAGTACTGCCAACTGCACCACTTTGATGCCGCCCCCCGGCTTAATGTCTTCATGTTTGATAGACTCATTGCTGGCTGTGCCTACAGACCAAACAAACTCAATTTAACTTCTTCATGGAAGTCAACAACATCAATATTTCGCAATTAAGTAATAGTAGAGCAGCATCACGTTTAATTATTTTTTCGTCGAACGCGCGACTTCTAAGCCGAAAACTGTATAAAATAATTCAAATACTTTGTACAAAAAAATAGATCTGATTTTAGATAGGTCTAGTCTAAACCCTGACCACATAATATCACAAGCGGCGAGACGGGGGTGTCCAAAAAACAATTGATTGAGTGATTAATGAGAGACCCCTAAGAGTAGAAAAGTTACAGTTAGTAGTGCATGCCTTAACAGGATGCTAGACAAGGCTTCGCTCTTTAACCTTTTGACCGCATTTCATGTATAGACGACAAATCAAAATATGCCTAGCATGCCACGGTCGAGACTGGGTGACAGATTTTTGAGGATGAATTTTTGAGTTTTGACTTTACGGCCAAAGGGGTCCAGCGCAGCCATCATGGTCTTGGCGAATAGTAACTAAAGGACAGGGGGTTGACCAGAGTTACGTTAGAATGTCCTATTTACTCTAGTGACCAGTCATATGAGTTAGCATGTAGCTGGAACTGGCCTTTGTCAATGCTGGTACAGAAAACATTTCCTGTGCAAAGAAAATATTTTTTTTTGTCAATTTAAGAGTCGTGAACACCCGTGCCTGTGGTTGTTAAACTTGTTAAAGTGGCTGAGCAACAGGTGGTTTCGCCTCGGGTGGAAGGTTCGGTTCCCGAACGGAACAAAGATTTTTATGTCTATTCCGGGTCTGTACTAGTGTATGTGAGAATTTGTGTTCGAGACGGTCCCACGGCCCACGATATAAAAGAAAATGTAGGTTCGGGGCAATGTCTTTTTAACGCCCGACGAAAAAGAGGGGTGTTAAAGTTTATAGTGTGTATCTGTACGTCTGTCTGTTGCATTGTAGCGCCTAATCGAGTGAACCGATTTTGATAATTTTTCTTTTGTTTGAAAGGTGTGTTAGTCGAGAGTGTTCTTAGCTATGTTTCAAAAAAATCTGCTCAACCGTTTGAAGATCATCACCTCTTTTCTTGATGAAGATATACAGTATAACAACTTCCACAGGTCTGATCGATTCGAAATTTGAAATCCTGTCACTTGTCAATGATATTACAAAATCCTGCAGCATACTCAACTCGTCAGAAGAACTCCTCAATGGTGTGCAGCATCTACATTGTGTTTAGGCTCAATCGATGCATTTTGACGAGCACATGAGCGGTCCCCCGACACTACGACGCTTGCATTAAAATATTCTACTTATATTCATCATATAGGGACATAATATAGATATTTTATTTTCTTTTTAAATATTTTGGTATCTGGGCTTTCATTAAATATTTAATTTAATATTTATAAAATAATAAAGAGTACCGACAAGCAGTTTCATCGGCTTTGCACGCGGTTCATAGATGACAAACGGCTATTAATTACATAATTATAACATACCATCACGCCTGTATTCCACAAAGGGTTAGGCAGAGGCGTACTAATGTACACCCACAGTTCGCCGGTATGTTTAAGTTCCATGTAATAGGGGGTGAGCCTATTGCCATTAACCGGGCACAAATCTAGACTTCGAGCTGCTACTGACAATTCCATAGAAAAACCTAATAACACTGCTCGACGTGGGGTCGAACACAAGACCTCTAGCGTAGCAGTCGCGCTTTGGACGATTAGACCAATGAGGCAGTTATAATTATATTCAATAAATGAAATTCTCGCGGAATGATCAGGTCAGCAATTTTTTTTTTCGTCTAACCTTGCTTATTGCACTTCACTAGCACTAACTACTTCTAGACTAAATTATAACTAGTTTCTACTATAATGCACACATGTGGTCGTTAATATAACATTTACAACTATACAAGAATTAATTATGACATAATTATATGAATGAATCAGGAAGTCAGACAAACTTAATTGTATTGTTTAGCGACCAGAAAATGTATCATATTCATGTATATGTATTAAATTAATATTTGTAGAAAAAGCATAACATTTATATTTTGAATATTTTAATAGGTATTGGACTTTTTGGCACAAGTTTGACTTTCCTCAAGTATAAATAAGCCAATTCTATTAAGTTAAAAGTTGATTAAAAAAAGAAGATAATTATTTTTGATATCTTTAGCTGGCATGCCCGCTTATAATTACGTAACATTAGATCTCTGCAACTCAATTTATAGGAGATACCGATTTCCTAAAGATAATCTAGTTGTCAGATTTTCAGCGTTTGACCAGTAAAGATAGTTATAAGTATTCGTATAACAACTGTCACCGTTGGCTTAACATGCTATTCGAGACACGGAGTTTTGATGTTTTAAGAATGGTCACCCATCCATGAACTGACCGCTGTAAGCGCAGCTTAACCTTACAGATACTGGTAGATCCATTAGCATGGTGATTATATGATTATATACTAGGACATCCTCCTAAATCTAATTCTGTTAATAATAATGTCTCAGTTGTATTAGTTTGTAAGTTTATGGAATAATATTATTTTTTGTAAGTAAGTATAAGTTAGTTTTAAAATAAATATAATATCCATTCTTGAAAAACAAACACGCAAAGAAAAGACAATATCTGATCTAAAAATTGTTTACTAATGAGTCACGATCACACTCACACAGCACTTTCCATTAATTAATTTCAAGCGTCAAATAATTGTGTGCTATAAACTACTTCGTTAAAATTGTTAGAGAATAGACAGAAAATATTAGTTTAGACAAAGAGTATTTTTTTATCGTCTGACATTTCAAAGCGGTACCGTTTCATGCAACTCGTTGAGACTTCGCTCCTTTTTGTTACTCACATTTGTTAAATGTATTTTTATGACTAATGTTTTAGATTTCCTTAGTCAATTTAAAAAGTTATACAAAAATATGCACATAATTGTACATGTGTCTTCTCGCGCAATTTGTGGAAGACTTACAGAGGATGTAGATTATTATGACGCTCATTGTTAATAGTCTAACTACCTGTTCTAGTACAGCAATCATTCTAATTTAGATGTCGGGATACCGGACTACTGTATACCTATTTAGCACTAGCCAAAATGACCAAAAATAGTTGTGGATTATTTGACAATATTAGTAGTAAATTTGCACCCATATTATTCAAATCATAAGGTTGAAAAGTGTTCGTCCGCCAATGAAATTCAATGTAAATTTGGATATTATTGTTACGTTTCAATAATAATTTTTCAAATTAATATCGCGCTAACATCGTATTTCTAACGTGCTAAGTAGACCGTACAAGTAATTTTTATAGGAAATTAATCAAACAGAACTTTATTCGAGTCATTATAATTTTCTAACGATAAAAAACTTCTTTGTTTGTCTCGGTACGTTCACACGGCGCGAACATTTTTTATTGTCTATTTTATACATACTAAATATTATAATAATACATCTGCAACGTCGGGTTTTACATTGTGACTCATAATAAAAAAAAAAGTAGACTAGTAGATTTCGGTAATGGCAACGATAAAGTTTGTAACATCGTTGTAATCAACATTTATATTATTCATCTGAATAACAAAAAAGATAAACGTTTTATGCATTGACTTATTGCGAATTCGTCTTTAAAGTTAAGTGACATGGAAAATGGGAATAAGACGAGTAAAACCCAATGAAAAACTAAGTTATATAATAAAATAAATGTATGCAAATGTGAACAATGGTAGAGTTAAAACAAATAAACATACCACAATGGTTTATAAGAGCGTAGGCCCGTGATTGTGCAAAATGTTGTGAAAGGAAATTATACTAAATTATTGTCTTGAGAGCGATCTATTGTCGAGTTTCTTGCTACAATATCGGCTGATGGCTCTGTTTGATATAAAACTTTTTGTTGTTACATTACTCCGTATATTATTAATTCTTACCTACTTATTTTAATCAGGATTGATGTAAAAATTAGGCATTTTATACTAAGTGATCTGATTATGGACAATTTGTAGCAAGATCACCGTATACCTTGCTATAATATAATAATAACCCATGAGAGACAAGATAAGGTTTCTTATGCGCTCAAAAGCTATTAACCCCCTTATTCATAAAAATATAAAACGTCTTATAAAACTTCCATAGCTTTAATTTATTTTGACACGTAATATTCTGTGACAGGGAAAAGAAGATAAACTATATAATAGCTATACGAAGTTTAGAAGACGTTTTATATTTTGGCTTAACGCGACCTTACCCCCATAAGTAAGGCCGCGTTAAGTTTGACCGAACGTTCGTAAATTAGAACCCTAGCCGTTGTACAGGCCATATAACAGGAACCATAATATTAACAGATAATAAAGGATTTATAAATTTCCTAGTTCTTATAAAAATGTTTCCTCTAACCCTATCGTGATCCTCCATCATTCTTTATTAATTATGTCCTTTTACAATTTTGATTACTCCTTTCGGATGGCTATGCTATTGTGATTAATTAAGTTACATAAATAAATAACGAGCTTTTGTTGTTCAAATTACAAATTTAAGGATAGTGTATTATTGTATATATTTGACATTTATTTAGAAAATATAATACCATAAAATATGAAACAACTTATTAGATATTTTGTCTAACCGGTTTTTAATTAAATGTATTAAAAAAAGTTGATAAGCTAACGAGATCAATCAAACGTAAACAAGAAATATTTGCATAATAAAGACGACGAATAAATGGATATCATTACGTGTAATAATAATTTCAAATAAACGTAGACATATTTACGCGACGTGTTGATAATAAAAGTTTCATTATAGGTAATGTTTTTCATTCTATAAAGGGAGTTTTTTTTTTCAATTTCATTTATTCTCGAAATGGCAAGGTTGAGTTTTTATTTCACAAGTTGATATTCCGCATTTTTAAATAAAGAATCCGCGCTTTTACAACTTAAATGTCAACTTAAAAAGAAATCGGATGACTAAGGGCACCAGAATTCGTTTTTATATAATTTTTGAAACATGTTTCTGCTTAAAATAATTTTAACGTTAACAAATTTCCAGCCGCGCCTTAAATGACCTTAATCTAAAATAAAAACACGAATTAGTTTGAGGGCCCTATAATTGACGTTCGGAAATGAATTGAAATAAAAAATTGGTATTTATAAAAAGTTACATTTTGTTTGAAATGCGCAGGTGCAGTCACTCATTGATGTTTTCATTATGTGGCCGCTGAATGAATAACAAACATTGTAATATATAAATACTTTTACTTTATAAATCGTATTGTTACCCGACGGAAATAATTACTGACTGCCTCATTAGTCTAGTGGTCCCAAGCGCGACTGCTACGCTAGAGGTCTTGGGTTCGATCCCCAGGTCGAGCAAAGTGTTATTAGGTTTTTCTATGAAATTCTCAGTAGCAGCTCGGAGTCTGGATTTGTGCCCGGTTAATGGCAATAGGCTCGCCCCCTATTACATGGGACCTAAACATACCGGCGAACTGTGGGTGTACATTAGTACGCCTCTGCCTAACCCTTCGGGGAATACAGGCGTGATGGTATGGAAATAATTATTAACAATTCAATCATAAAACATTTAAATCGTCGTGTAAGGGCCTATACAGACTACTTTTACACACTAACTTTTAACATCACAATATATCGTTACTTTTTTATCTGAAATTCAGACTATGTCGTCAGTGAAGCAAATTTTCAAAATTAGGACCAGTAAACATGGTTATTCACTAAATTTATTTTAAGTTTAATTCGATTGTAAAATAAAACACTTGACGACTAAATTAATCTTAATGGGCGGAAACAGTTTAATTTTTAATTCGGGTCGGAAACTTTACATATATTTTTTTATAACAATAGAAATAAATTAAATGCTATGCATTAATATTAGGAGCGTTAAATCATCTTGTTTTCGATATGCTCTCATATTTCATTTGTCATTTTTTTATTGTTTTTAGACACACAAGCATACGGGCCGCCTGTCGGTAAGCGGCCACCGCAGGCTATAGACGTCAGTAACACCAGTAGTACAAGCGCCGTGTCATCTTGAGACCTCAATTGACAAGTGTCAATAAGCCCAGTAATTTCACAAGCTTCAGACAAGGAACAAAATGATTTGCATAATATTTTTTACTTTTTTTTCTTGATATAATCTCTATACATATTATTATACATAGTTATTATATTATTAAATCATTTCCATTAAGCATAATTAAGCCAAAAAAGGTAAAATCCCAGTAAAAATAAAACTTAACCGAAATATAAATTTTGAAGTTTTAATAACTTCTAAAGTCATGAATATTTATGACCATAAGCTGCAGAAAAGATTTTATAATATAAAATATTATTTTATTTAGGGTACCATTGTATGCGAACAAATATGCTAATTTAGTAAGATCGTAGATAATTTATATTAAAATTTAAATACTGCATATTTATCTGATCTGTTGTAATAACGCTCTGCTAGTAAGCTGTTTCTATTCCAGCATTGTAGACTTAGAGACTGTTAAATAAATCAAATGAATTGTCAATGTCCGACTTTAGCGTCTCTGGATGGACATGGTATAAGTCAGCATCAGCCGTTACACAAAAGCCCATTAGCTCACCACGCACCAAGGGTTTTTATATATCATTTCCGTGCCAGTATTTTTAACAAAGAAAAAAATACGTGATTCAACGAAACGAATTTAAAGGTTTCATAAAATTTGAAGATAAAATACCTAAGTATTTACTTTTTTTCAAAACCTGCATCTTGTTATTAAGCGCAAAAAAAATAATGAACCTATAATATACTGGGAATCTCGTTTCACTTTTTTATTTTTAAAGTGAAGGGAAATATAAATCACGATTTTTTATTACGATGCCGGACTGAGACTGAGTTTGGTTGTGACATTCAAAATTAATTTAAAATCAAAATGAATGCCTACGTCATCAGTGCAAAGTTAGTGCATATAAAGTATATTAAGTAATATATGTTTTCCTTGCGCTGTAGTAAATTTTGTATGTTACGGCAAATATTGTCAGTAAATAATATCGGTTTTATTTTTCTTGCAAAACAACCTAATTTGACTTTAATAGCAAAGACGAAGGCCAGACATAACATTTTTATGATTAGGTACTTAAACAGAATCATAATTTAGGTACGTAAAAATATATCGAATAAACGTCCACGTTACACAAATGTGGCGCACTCTATTATTATATGAGATTTTATACCAACTTGAGAGTCCGGCGGCGGACCGAATTTCCCTTACAAACGTAATACCGAAATAAATCTTAATTCAAACCCAATTTAATCAAATTCTGCTATTATTCGGATTCCGATACAGTTAATCTAGGTTCCTACTCTACCGTTTCATCCAAAATATTTCACTGGAAATAAATGTAAGCGAATGCAATTTTTGATAACTTTACCAAGTTTAGAACGCATTTCCGGTCATTTATTTCCAGTGAAGTAGTAGACGAAACAGTACGGTAGGAACCTAGATTACCGGTATCCAATTCCGAATAATAACATGATTTGATAGAATATTGTTTGGATTACCTACGATTTATATTGGCATCACGTTTGCAGGCAATTCTAGCTCCGCCGGACCTTTAAACACCAGTTTTTATGTTACTTCATATCTCTGTAGTTTATTTATTAAATTTATTTTAATTTTGCCCCAATTGTATCATTAGCCTACTGGTACTAAAAGCGTGAGTGGTAACGCTAGAGGGTCTGGCTTCAAATTCCGAGATCGAGCAGCGTCGTTGGGTTTTTATATGAAATTCTCAGTAGCGGCTCAGAGTTACGGTTTGTGCCCGGATAATAACAATAGGCTCGCACCCTTAAATGGGACCTTATCACACCGGCGAACTTGTGATATGAATTCGTAAAGCCAGAGGTGCAGGTTCCAGCGGCCTTTGGACCATGACAGCTGACCAAGCAGGGTATTACTGCGTACCTAGAATGTTAGCAGTTCAACTTACCGGGTGAAGTGACTTTATGGCGTTCTTCAGTCTTATTATCATCTTGGAAGCGTACAGTCATGGGCTTCTTCTTGGCCCTCAGCCTATCATCATCCGGAGACAGGATGGAGGTTCGTTTCTTTGGACGTTCGTCTTCCACGTCACGCTTAACATCCGTCGTTGATGTTGCTGGCACTGGTGAAATAATCATAATTTTCTACATATAGATTCCGTTCATTCGCGATTATCAGAGTAGAAGGTAGAATTTTGGAAATATTGAAGTAGAAAAGGAAACGAGAACTTGCAATAACTGCGAATGAAAATAAGTTTGTGTCCTCGTGAGTTAAAAATATCATAGAGACTTATATCTACTTAAGAACTCATCAATTTACAGTCAAACATGACTTGATCCATGTTTGACGGTAACCATATAAAAATATAGGACAGATTCCAGTTTTTCCCGAAATAGAATAATAACAGCGACACGTGTAAACAGATTAAATTGATTTTTTTGTGGGCGTCAGGTACACCTACGTTAAAATATAATCCGTGAGGGCTCTATAAATATGCTAGAAGACTGAAAGCTGTAAAAGCTGAGCTTTAGAACCGGTCACCAAAAACAAAATAGGTCCAAAAATAAGGAAGTATTATGCATTTTAATTTTATTTTAATTAAGCCTATAATTTGCCCCTTGTATGAAAGGGTCATCATTTGAGATTCTTAAAAACGGCTCGACCGATTTTACTGATTATTTTTTGTTGTGCTCGTAATTTTCAGGAGAAGGTTTATAAGAAAGATTTTTTTTTTTTAATCCACTAGAAATGTCAGGGAAATTTAAGCAGGCGAAGTTGTGCACGGGTCGCTAGTTTTTAATAAATCCAACACCAGTAATTTACCCTAAAGGTAATAAAAATAGAGCTGATCCCACTCACCCTGATCATGTTCCGTCTGTATGCTGGCGACGACCCTCTCTCCCGCACGAGAGGCATGCATCGCCTCCTCCATCTCCCTAGCCGCTGCCGCCAGGATGTTATTGACGGCGGTGTGCGTCGTCGGCGGATCTTCGCGGCGCCGGCGACGTATCTCCTCGGCTCGCATCATGGATTGCTGGTACATGTGTATCTAGGAATTAATGGTGATGAATGAGGTAATGTTTGGATGAAGGTTAGTTAGCGTTTGATTTTAGCAGGCGTTAGATAGTTGGCGGTTAAAGCGTAAGTCGTAGAACTGATGACACAAAGGTTCTCGAGTGGAGACTACGCACCGGGAAACACAGAGTGGGATAACATCCGAGATGAGCAGACGACCTGGTAAAGGTCAAGTCAAGTCATTGGATGCAAGCGGCATATATCCGGTCCTATTAGAAGTCTATGGGGGAAGCCTTTGTTCAGCAATGAAACGACCTACTTTTAGTATCTCTCGTTATTTTGTTGTACAGAAATATCCGTAAACCCAACCAAATAGAGGTTCGCGTCAATAGTGCTACGGGTGGCGTCCGAAATGAAGATCTCTGAATCGCCATTCCCACACCTAATCCATTGAGCTATTGGTTTCATTTGCTGCTGAGTCATAAGACATTATTAGCCGAATGTGAATGTGCAATAAACATTGAATTTGGTGTATCCGCTTGTACATAATATAGGAAAAAATTCAGTGAAAAATGGTTTTATACGCTGGCTAAAGGTAGGAATCTTACACAACATCCGCCACAAAATCCAAGGCGCTTTACATGCGATAAAAAAATTATGAAGAGACCCCATATTTTTTTTTATTCCCACACGTTGTAGTAGCCTAACCTATTTTTAAATACTCGAAACGTTTTTATATCTCTTATTAATTTATTTTAAACAAGTTCTCGTTCAAATTATATTTAACTAATGAACTCAATCAAGCGAATTCCAAATGGACACCGTAATTATTTTTTTATATATATTCACATCGTATATTATAAAATATATATCAAGTCAAAAATATTATAAAATTAACTGATGAAGTTAACTGTTAGGGGCCGTACCAAGACATAGTATTGTGATTCGGATGGCCGGCTGTACACGCTTAACTACGAGTCAGGCCAAGTACGAGTATGTATGTACATGGTGTGCTTTTAGGCGACTACGGGCACATGAGGCGATGAGACGAGCGTGTACAGCCGGTAAGAGAGAGGGATGCAGCTCTAGACATGAAATAGCGCCATCCCTTTCTTACATATGAAAAATGATCGTGTTATGATGCCAGCTATAGGTACACGCTCATTTCATAGGCTCGCGTGCCTGTCGCCGCGTAGAGGCTCGACAACACAGCACACCATATATACACTCGTACTCAGCCTTTCTCGTAGTTGTTCCACGAGCGTGTACAGCCGGCATGGCGTCGTAGCACGGCCTCTGATTAATCTAATGACCGCATAGGTGAATTGCAACACCTCTTAAAAGAGAGTGACATTTCAGCCTTCATCATCATCAATTCCTTTCAATACTCAATACTTTATTGCACTCCATAATGTTAGATGTTGCATATTGTTATCACAAAAGGTACATTATGGATCCTGCAGGGCACGGCAACATAGCAGAGAGTAGGATGCTAATTATTTATTATATACTAGCTTTTGCCAGCGACTTCGTCCGCGTGGAATAGTTACTTTGTTCCCTAGTTCTTCGCCCACGGTTTCACCTGCGTTGCCCCGTTCCTAAGGGTTGTAGCGTGATGTTTTATAGCTTGAAACCTTTCTCATGAATCACTCATTTTCCCAACATTTCCCTTCACTGCTCTGCTCCTATTGATCGTAGCGTGATGAAAAGTATACTATAACCTGTGGTTTGGGCTGTGCGTTGATAGATCACTATGTCAGTCAGTCAGTCACCTAACGTAAGAGTAGACAAATATAATCAGAAAGCTCCGAACTGCTAAGCTATCGGGAGTTACACGTGTTATTGTGAGTCAACCATAAAAGATAGACATTTGCTGTCGTGGAATATTTTTTATATAATTTTAAGGAGAACATTTCCGTGATACATGGTTTCTGTGTAGCTTTAACCATTAAGGCTGCACACGCGACGGAAGCTTAAAAAATGGAGTAAGTTCTCCTGTTTTCCCAACATTTCCCTTCACTGCTCTGCTCCTATTGATCGTAGCGTGATGAAAAGTATACTATAACCTGCCCAGGAGTATGAAGAACAATTGTACCAAGTTTCGTTGAAATCCGTCGAGTGGTTTTTGTTTCTATAACGAACATACAGACAGACAGACAGACAGACAGACAGACAGACAAAAATTTTACTGATTGCATTTTTGGCATCAGTATCGATCACTAATCACCCGCTGATAGTTATTTTGGAAATATATTTCATGTACAGAATTGACCTCTCTACAGATTTATTATAAGTATAGATAACATGCATTTATGCAGAGAAGTTCGTGTCTTGGATTCGAACTAAAGACTTGGCACTCCCTGGTAATATCAGTAGGCTGTCACAGATTTTTCCTCGCTTTTTGTAGGAGCATTCCTGTTTATATTGACGACTTGTTTATACACATATACACATATCTCGATTGGCAACGTTTTAAAAAAGGGTACATACATAAGGGATCAGAAATATTAGATTCTTCTTAAAGAAGCGTATCTATCCGGCCGGCCATTACTCATTATAATCGTGATTTTTATTCACGAATATAATATATTATGTACCTACTCAAAATCCTTACTAATATTGTAAACGTGAAAGTTGGACAAGTTGGTGAGTATGGATGTTCGTTACTCTTTCACGCCAGAACGCACGAACGCATGAACGGATGGATAAAATTGGCACACAGATAGATTATAGCCTGGAATAACTTACATAGGCTTTTACTTTTACTTTATTTTTTATCCAGGTCGGACCCAATCCTGAACTCCACGCAAACAAAGTCGCGGGCAGAAGCTAGTATTTATATAATTTTATGATATTATCAATATTTTTCGACGAAAATTCCACAACATTCTAGATACGTAGATATGATGTATAAATACTTATCGCTTAATTATTATATTTTTTTATTTCCATAGCCAAAGTTATCTAAAAACAATATTTATCTTGAATTTAAATATTGTTTAATATTTTCAAAGTTGATAATACATCGATTAATAAAATAATGCCTACAATCGATTTTTGCACAACATTTTTAGTGACTTTTACCAAAATATGCGAGTCATAGTAATAAAATCAAATAAAGTACAAATTGTAGGTATAAAATTGGCCATTTTTTTTATTCCAATTCGTTTTATCCTTGAAATATGTATTCGTTAACTCCATTTGTTAAGAACTTAATTAATATAAATTAAAAATGTGCCGCCTGTAACATTACTGGCCATGTCAATGACACCAAAAAAACTTTTAACAAGGCCCGGTTTTTCCATAATGTGTAAAAAAGCCAACCATATTCTTAATTTAAAATTTACATTAAAAAATAATTGCGTGTTCTAAAATACAATAAATCTGTTCACGAATGTACCCTACAGTTATGTACAGTCACCGACAATGACGGAGCGGCGATATAAAATTATGAGTAACATTTCTCGTTATTACAATTGCATGTTAATTTAATATTTTAAAGAGTTTTGTGCCATTTACACGTGTAAGAACAGAGGTCTTAATTGGCGTGCTACAGAAAATAATAAATGACCGTGTAGGTCTTTGTTCGCGATAATCTCGGCAACAACTAGACCGGTTTCAATTTGTTTATCACTGTTAGAAAGAGTATTGTTATGAGAAACCATCGTAGCGCCGCTTCATTCGGTTTTAACCATAATATTTTATATTATTAAAATTTTTTGATAATTCTATAGTTAATGGCTAAAAGCAATGCATTAATTTCCAAAAAAAAATGTATAAAATAATACCTTTATAAATAAAAACACCATACAACATTTTTATAATTGTTCACGTAAATAGATAAAATAGAAACAATATTTTTAATAAGCATAATATATATAAATTTCAAAACCCGGATTTAACATACTCTTTTTTTTGTGACAACTACGTCAAACGCTCGTAGAAAAAGAAGTATTACGCAAACACAGATACTATTGAAGTATCTTTAAATAAATAATATTGATTCTATTTGACTCAAAATTTAAATACATAGCGACTAAGATTGAATAATCATCAAGGCTATTTCTTTAGAACCTGCCGAATCAAAAAGGCAAGGAAAATACCTCGAGTACCTACCTATTCAGGTAAATAGAAAAAAGTAAATTACCATGACTCAGTAATCCCAAATGACGTCATAATGTTTATTTAATGATAAATTATCTGATTAACAAACTATTGAGGTGCTGAGTCTTCTGTGGAATTATTTAAACTTGAGGAATTTAAAGGCGTTTATAAAAAAAAAAAACTATGATTTCTTTTTCTTCAAATGGTAAATATTGGTAAATATGGTAAATATTATTAGTGCAATTAATTTAATCTAGAAAATGATTCAACTTTTACCTATTAATCACATTTCCGCATTAATTTGTTTCCCTTATTTAAATTATATTATGTAGTCGTCCAAGCAAAAAGGGTCAACTACATATTTATATATATTTTAAAACTTTTTGGAACCGTGCAACTAGTTTGGATTTTTCAAAAGTACTTTTTTTAATGGTCTAATTAAAATAAAACATTTTGACTTTGACTTTGAAAGCAGCTAGAATAATGTTTAACTCAAACCACAGTATTTTTTATATAATAAGCCCAGCTTTTTTTGTTAGATATCTATTATGGATGCCTATTTGCATAAGCTTACCTGTACATTACCTAATTTCCTACAAGGTCACAAAAATATAAGATAATCATAATTATGTATTAACTACATACATTATTACTCTCCGTTAATGTTATAAAGATGATGATTTTATTTTTTCAATAACTAACAAAAGAAATACAAATTATTGAAGACAGATATCACATAGATTATGTGATAAAAAACTATGTGATATATCATATTTATAATATTAAATAAATTATATGTGTATCACACATATAATTATATATAGAATTTAAATAATTTCATAAATCATGCTTATACAGATATTCTTCAAAATCAAACTGATCATAGCCTGATATATCTACAAATATATGATCCTTGTTATCTAATTGTTACAAAATTTTGTTACAGCCAAGTAAATAATCTTCGTTGTCCACATTAGTGTGATCTACAATCTATAAAATACATGCTACTGAGTGATATTATGAGCCGGACTGCCCAGGGTTCACTTCCCCTGACTAATATTTTCAATTTTGTTACATTTGGAGGCTCTTTTACTGCAACCAACACTAATCTAGTTAGCATATGGCGAGCATAACATGAAATTGTTAGACTAAGACAAAGCCATTAATTTGAAATATAACAGTTAAAATGAAAATATCTGTAAGTACTATTTACTAATTTTTTAAGAGGTTGTTGTCCCACATCAGGACAAATACCGTTCAAGTTCCTTGAATACAAATTATATTTTAGTATTTTTTTGGAAAGTCAGCCATATGATTATCTAGGAAGTAAAAGAATGTGATGGTTAAATAACAAGTGTAGGACTGTAATATCCTTAACTTTGTTACTTTTTGAACTTTTTATCTAACTTCCTTTACATGCCACTACTGGGCGAAAGTCTTTTCTCTTGATGAAAAGAAATAAATAAATCAACTTTTAAATTTTAAATGGTAAAATGTGTCAACTGTACATTCTTCTACTAGTAATTTAATTAAAATTGATTCTTAATATTATACCATAATAAACAATAACCATTATTTAAAACCGTTAGCCAGCACTACTGTAAAAGTATGGAAAATATTTTTATTTTGTCCAATTAGCAACTAAAGAATTAACAGTATCATGAGAAAATATTCAATTTAAAGATGTGAAGCAAGTTTTATTTTGATAGGAGTTCTTTATTTATCTTTGTATACATGACTATGTAGGTAACTACAAACTGTATTTTATTATCATGCTACTGCAACTTACAATGTACTTGCATAGTGTGTAAAGAGGTATGTATGTACCTTGACTACCTTTTTTTATAAGCCTAGACACAATTAATGCTAATGCAAACACCTAATAGTTATTTTTATGTCACATTTAACAGGGACTTGGTTTATAATTATTTTCTATTTCTACAATATGCATGTAGGTATAATAAGCTAGACAACATAATTATCAAATTGTTAATTTGATAACAAGTCATTAGATGCGGTTTTTAAAGTTCTGAAGTTTAATTAGGTACCTATATTTATAGAGTTAGATAAATTAAGAATTTCTCAATAAAATATATTAGTTTTAATCCATCAAAGGTAACTGACACTTACTGCGACATGAAATCAATGTTTACTACACATGCAATGATTTTAAACGAACCATTCACCAAATGATATATCCCAAAGTTTTAGTGCTGACATGATATTAGTATGATGAGTAAGATATAAAACAAAACTTACCTGCTTCAACCTCTCCACATCGGTCCTAGCTTGTGAATATGTTGGCTGTGCTGACACAGAAGTAGCAGGATACGCTGGATACTCCAAATTCACATTCAACAACTGTGCCGCATTGTCTCTGGCTTCATATGCTAGTCCCCGGATCTCCAGCTCTGACGCTGTGTGCATCAGAGACTGCAGGTCTAGTTCTTGGACATCCACCGAACCCTTGTACATGAACTCCACAAGGAGATTGATTTCGGAAAAGGGTATCCCCTTCAAAATAACTATTGGATGTTGACATGGGTTGTCCCTAGTAAAAAAGTATCCATTTTTATCATACACATACAGTTATTTAAATAACACCTTTATCTCATTATTTATTAACCAGACATATTTTTTCTTTTGTTATCACAAGATAATAAAAGTAATTATTGTATATATTCGACTCCTATGACATTTATGTAACATTTCTTAGGTACATAATATAAATTATATAAAAATGTATTTGAAAATTACTCATTAGAGCTTTGGCTGAATACAAAATATACTTTGCTCATGTCTGTATACATTACATGGTATTATAAATAACTTCACTAGAAAAAATAATGATGTCATAATGACCAAATGGAACAGATTTGAAACTGATGTGTAATAAAATACACAATATTGTAAATGGAAACCTAGTATGAAAGTAATTAAAATGCACAATGGGAATACTCACTTGAATATTTGTTCGAAATACGGGCTGCATGCTGAGAGCACGAGTTTGTGCGCCTTGAGGGTCCCGTCGCGGCAGGAGAGCGTCACGTCCGCCAGCGCCGACGACGAGTAGATGGTCGTGAACAGCTGGCTCAAGTTCTGCAGGTGGTTGTTCCACTTCAAGTGGAACGTCTTATCGCTCACCAGCCCCTGCATCTGCACCACCACATACACTTTTTAAATCACAACTCACACTTCTTCACGACTGATGGATAATCGACAGAAAACCGACTCTGCTGCGACCGCTACATAAAATTATAATTATTACAACTTATTTTTAGAACGATGCCCGTAAAAAACACTATACGTACGCGGTATGACAGTGTAATATACCGTAGGTACGCGCTGCCGACGGAATTTAGAGCTATAAAATTTTATTTATATTTTATTCAGCAAAACGGAATTTCGACAAAATTCATGCCGGTGAATATTTCTTACCTCGCAAATCGCTTTACCGACTTCTCGATTTTTCACAAATAACACCGAAACATTTCACAAAATTAATACAATAATTATGTTACACAGAAAGCCGTGTCGTAAAAAACAGAGTGGGGCACGCCGTGGCCCCCTCCTTGCCCCGGCCCCCTCGCACACAATCAATATACGGAATATGAGAGCGCGGCGCGCCCCCTCGCCCCCCGCATGCTTTATTATACCGTAATTAATATACAACTTTATAAATTGTATTATAGGCAAGCGGCATATCTTCTGTGTAGGAATGTGTATAATTTTATAGATACTCTTTAGTAATAATTACATAGGTGCGTACATTCAGAGATAATACGTTAAAATAACATTACATGAATATATCGGAAATACACTAGCACCTTGCTAGCACGTACCGTGGTGTTTTATTGAGTATTGACATAAACATTGATACAGAATGTATATAAATGTTTTTTTTGTTTAATTTCAGGCTTTAATTTAAACAAAAGAAAGCTTTCAACTAATTCGTTAAAGTTTTTTTTAGTTTTCAGCCAGAGATTGGCCTCTACCTTTAAATAAATTAGATAGGTACCTAGGAAGGTAGGTTACGTATACGTAGGTAGGTAGGTAGAGGTAGTACATTGTTAGTAGTGGTTTGAATGTGTGTGTGAAGTACTTCAATCTCTTTCTTTCACATCGGCTGTCATCAGCAACACATATACGCTACTACAACTACATGCGCAAACGGGAGAATAGAGGTTGACGGATTCGGATAGTATAATTTTGTTTTTATTAGATTCCAACCTTCCGTCTGTAGGTTCATTGGAATGAGTAATGGACCTATCTACCATTATGTTAAAAACAGTAAGAAAAGCATGTAAATTGTTGCGTTATTATATGGAGGATAGAATGGAGGTAGGCACTTTACTTGTTCCTAAATATTATTTACTTAGTAGATATATCACATCACGGTACGGTTGAATGTACTACTACATACAGGTTATATGTACCTACCTTAGGGTAGGTACTGTAATACTGTTTATAGATATAACAAGCAGACTAGCGTGGGCGAGGTTTAATAAATTATTAATGTAGTTACAGTGTTGTGAACGCAGTACTAACGCCATATTTTTTAGAAAATAATTTGAAGTCTGTACCAGTACCGTGTTTCAAATGTTTAGCTGGCACAATTCTCGCAAACGTTTATATATTTATGTTTTCACTTGAGTCTTCTGCTATGTTGATAGGTACTTACAAAATACAAATACAAAAGTCTTTATTTCATATACAGGTATATTTTTGCATCAGATGTTGGAGACTCCTTTTAGGCATGTAAGATGCCTGTGCCAGGAGTAACCGCTCCTCCGTACTTTAATCTTTAGATCATAAAAATGCTACTGTACCTACTCCATGAAGTGTACCTACCTCTAAAATTAAGTAGGTAAGTATATTAAATACATAAAGAATAAAAATTACAAACACTACAGTACAAGACTACCTTACCAACCCAGGGCAGTTTTTCATCGACTTCGAAAATTTAAAATCGATTTAAGCGGGAAAATTTGACTTGAACTGGCAAGTCCAATTCAATACCATCGGAGTCCAATCCATTTATCGTCATGTGAAGTTTTATTTTCACAGCTACATATTGGCACTGATAGACAGAGCCAAGAATCTTTATAATATTGAGATCAGATACTTATATTCGTAGCATTCTAGGGCACAGCATGTAGAATGCAGTTTGCAGAGATTTTGACAATGTCTATCAAATTTTAAGCAGAGGGTACATACTGAGGTCTGTATGCTGTTTAGGTTCATGCTGCGATTACTACTGTCATGAACATAGAATAAGTGGTAATTTACAATTTGGGGAAAACCAAGAACTTTTTAAAATAGGTTCTTGGGGAAAACCAACTGTTTGAATTTGTCAGGAATTCAGGGCTTTCACCTAACGAGCTTTGGTAGTACCTACTACCTAGTCTGTGGGCCTCTGATCTGATCTGATTTAATGGTTTTATGTCTTTCCTCTGAGGGTTTTATCTTGACTGAAAACATAAAATAAAACGAGAAGTATATTCGAACACAAAATGGTAGGTATAATAATGTAGTTTTGGTTTTTAAAGCGTTAGGAATTGTAATGACTAAAACAAATTGTGTTTCTAAATACAGCAGGAAATCCTAGAGTGGGGCAACGTTTAAAAAAAGAAACAAAAGAATTATTCGATTCATAATATTTGCATGATCGATTTAGTAAGATGCTATCCCTTTTTGTCAATAAAAAGGTACATTCATTAATTCTTATAATTATTCAATCCATATTGTACGTATAGACAGAAACAAGATGTTTAGATCTTCACACGTTTCTCCATTCCAGTTGTTATTGGCTGAATTGTCGTCATCGGCAAACATGCAATTAAAAAAAAATGGACAAATTACATTTTGAGAGTCAAAAATTATAGAACTTCATGCGTGTGAACTCAATGACAGCTGTCGTTAGGGTTGCCCACGGAACATTAAATAGGTGGAATTAGCATAATGCCTATTATGTGTTTACTTAAAAACACACAGCGTCGATATGAAGATGATTTTGTGACTTACCATTTTTTCCCGCAAGGCTGGTAACACTACCTGTTTGTCTCCGGATGGACACCAATTTTTCTTGGGGTTGGGTTGCGTGAGATCGGCAACCCTTTACACCTGTCATAGCGTTTTGTGATTTTCCCGCGTGACGCACGGAAAACTTTTCTTCGGAAAGTTTTTATGAAAATCATGCTTTTATTTATGCAGAATTATAGATAAATTTAGTGCTCGGAAGCGCAAAAGTATATATAGCTCATAACTATTGGTGAGAAAAGTGTTGAACTGTATTCCTAGTGAAGAAAAATGTGTTCTCAATTCATCATCTAGTAATCCTAGTAATAAGGTAGTGTAGGTAATATGGGAGTAAGCACAAATGGATTCGGAGTCCGAGGCTTACCTACAAGAGAGCGACGAGCTAAGGTCAAGTGACTGCGACAGTGAGTACCTACACACGTACACATAAAAATCAAGTAAGTCAAATTACCTACCTACATATGTACAAGATTGATACAGCACACATAGCCCGTCTCCACGGAGGAATTTGTGGTCAATCCCTTTTCCTAGACCTTGGGAGACCACGCTGTAACAGATACGGCAAAACAAATAAAACTGCTTAGGCAGGCTATTTATGCACAATATTAATTAAACCCTTATAGGGGTATAGACTTCTCTTGCCAAAGCGGATTTGATAAGAGAGTTTGCCTCGGAGGCTGGTTACGACTATTAACATGTGATGAGCTTTGATGCCTGATACGAGCCAATGCCACTGTATACCTAGAAAAAGCGTAGAAGTACTATAAAAATTCTGTGAGACTCCCAGGTTCTCAGAATTTCATTTTTTCTTTTTAAGTTGATGGCGGTAGAAATGATTGTCTGATATCACAAGTGTATAATATGTATCTGTACAGTACATAAAAGCCTACAATTGTGGGACATTGGTTTAATACATAATACAATACCTCGGCTATATTAACACTTGGCTAAGTATGCCAAATCATAATTATGTAAAATCAAATTGTAAGTCATTCAATAAATATGATATATGATAAGCTACACCAGTGATATTAATGCAGTTCTCTTAGGTTGACTGTAGTTCGGTCTATTGAGGTGGCAACAATTAGCATTCTTACATCTATACTAAATATATAATATTTATTTTTGTACCTTAGTCTCATAAGATTTCCCATCCCTAGTGGGTATGGTGAGATTAAATACTTAAATGCATGAATGCCCCATGAGTGAAAAAGCACTAATTTTATAATACTAAATAAATTAATTATTAATTTTAAAATACTTTGGCAGGAAAGATAGACAATAACAACAACAAGGGACTCTAAGTTTCTTGTCAAAAACATTGTTAAATACCAAAAGAACCTCGGTTCAGTCTTGGACTGATAAGTGTTCGAATAGGTATGTATGCACCACTGTACACATTAAATACTACTACACAGTGGGGCACAAAAGTGCTTGATAACCACAACCCTGTCAGATTTGAGACTAGATGTTCAAGAGTTATGTTTAATGCACACAAATGTCTGTTTCACATTCTGGATATACACTCATTGTTATTATCTGAGTATGTTAAGGCGAATTTTTTACAAATGTCCATCCCTGCCATTAGGTCTGGCATCGACTCGTTGCACTGTTGCAACCCAATTGGATCGCGGAGATCCTTCGTTTCAAAAGGAATTGAGTTCTAAGCTACTTAGTTGATATCCTTTTGGTCTACCAGACCAGTCCAAGTTGATCTCCAACTGCGGAAGTTGTGGGACTACTGGAATCTACGGCATGGTCCAAGTTGATCTCCAACTGCGGAAGTTGTGGGACTACTGGAATCTATGGCATGGTCCAAGTTGATCTCCAACTGCGGAAGTTGTGGGACTACTGGAATCTATGGCATGGCAAATAAGCTACCCAAATCAGTTCTTGACCAGTACTGCAGGTAGACTGCCAGGGGTTAATTAAAAGAACTCTAAGAAAAGATGAGAAAAAACGAAAGCCTTACAGTGCATTACCAGTACACTCAGATAGCACTAGAAATTTTTTTTTTTTTTTTGGTTGCTCTAGACATTTTCCTATCACAGGGTTATCCAATCACCATTGGTAGAGCCAAGTAGTCAAGACCAAGGTCTTTCTACAACAGCAACCGTACCTACTACAGCATATGAATCTTTACAGTTGCACTACAAATATCATTTCGATTGCTTTGAAGGATGGATGGTCCAAATAACAGATTGTATGGTTTGTGGTATTTTGCAAGTCAGAATTTGTATTTCCATTTGGCCGTCAGTTAAAAAGTTGAATAGTCAAAAACTAGATTCACTGTTCCCAAAACATTGTTGCCATGTGTTGACACACCCTTCATAACAACCAATGCAGCAGATGCAGGTTGAGGGATCTCAATAAAGACAGCTGAGACTGCAATCATACGGGAATGAGTGGTTGCAGTACATGTATTGATTCGGAATCAATTACATTGTCTGCAGAATACCCACTTTCTGGTCTAGTCCAACTATTGGACATGTTTAACTTGCAAGTTGTTGAGACTGACACTCAGGCATAACATAGCCCTGTCAGCCCATTACCTCTCGGGGAGGTACAACTGCACTGCCGATCGTCTCTCTAGGCATCAGCAGAAATGACACTCGGGCATAACATAGCCCTGTCAGCCCATTACCTCTCGGGGAGGTACAACTGTACTGCGGATCGCCTCTCTAGGCATCAGCAGAGATGACATTCAGGCATAACATAGCCCCGTCAGCCCATTACCCATTACCTCTTGGGGAGGTACGACTGCACTGCTGATCGCCTCTCTAGGCATCAGTAGAGATGACACTCAGACATAGCATAGCCCTGTCAGCCCATTACCTCTCGGGGAGGTACAACTGCACTGCCGACCGCCTCTCTAGGCATCAGCAGAGATGATACGAATGGCATCTGTTGCCCACGGCAACAAACCGATTGTTTCATCGTTGGGGTACTTCAGACGTACTTAGATCCATTACCGTCTGCAGAAGCATCCGTGGTCAACAGATATGTGACATTAAACTGAAAAGTTCAATTTGTAATCTACTGGAATGCCTTCAGCCAAAGGTGGAAATTTCGGCCGAGATGGATCTCTTTTTTGTCTAAGGGTCCAATCTCATCTCTTGAGTATTGGCAACTTTAAACAGGATAGTGCTTTACAATAGCAGCGAACTGGGATAAACTATTTTGGCTGGTGATAAATTCTCACGCCCCCTTGCACCATGGTATGTGGACTTGATGTCGATTTCAAGACTCCCGGAGAGTCGAATAGACCTAGGACAATCAGCCTTCAAGACAAATATACCTACTGCCAGTGCAGGCTGGGTAAGGTGGAGGTAGGGGTAACAGACCAGCAACTGGTCAGTTTGTGAGAAACAACTGTTAGGTCAGTTGTTGTGCCAGCTGGAGGAAATTGACTATAGACATGTACTATTCAGCCATCAGAAGATGGATTTAATGATGTTATCACAAACTAAAACTTGTTAATCAAGGACTTTTAACTGGAGTAAACAGTCACACAATAACTTTACATTAAATAGTTTATCTACTACTTACAACTTCTGAATTATTTTTATTTATTGTTTTTTCCTATGGTACTATTTTAGTACTGGAGACATAGATTGGCTAATTTTATATTTTACAGATTCCAGCTAGAAGTTGAGGCTGCACTATCGACAGCACAACATGTTCATTCATGGTACATGATCTGACATTACCAGAATTTATAAGTTGTACATAAAGGTATATCTTTCGGGTGATTATAAGATTGACATGGTAGTTATGGCATGTTATCAAAATAAACAACCTTTTCCTAGATCAAACAGTATTACACATATTTGTAGCAAAAGACAGGATAAGCTAAGCAGAAGGTCTGGTCCCCTTAATTATATATTACAATTGACTGCTAAAACACACCCAACTTAAACCAGGTTATTGTGTGGGTAAAATATGTTATATAAGATGTGGGGTCGCCAGCAACCCAAGATTACTTTAGGTTGGCATAGTCTCGGCCAGCTGGATAAATAATTATTAAATTGATGAAATTCTGGTGGGGTAAAGAGGAAAAGTAGACAGGCTGTCGGAAAATTCTACAGATTTTACTGTAATTAAATAAAATAATACACTAAGGGAGCTCAGTTTCTCTTTAAATTTTTGGACCAGAATACTTGGTACCCCAATATTAATTATATTCAAATGTCATATTATTATGTTTTGATCAGCAGAGGACTAGCAGATGATCTCTTCAGAGTCCTCCAACAGTAGTAAGATTACTGTAGATTATATTGAATGGTAAAATTTACTGTTATTATAATAATTTATACATTTTATTCTTTCACATAGCGTTTTGTGTTTGTCACCAGCAGATACCAAACAGGTCTTCATATCGACGCTGTGTGTTTTTAAGTAAACACATAATATAATATTTTGAATAACAACAAAATTGTTATTATGTGTTGAAAGAAAAACACACAGCGTCGCAGGAAGATCTTCCTGGTGAATGAAGACACTATGACAGGTGTAAAGGGTTGCCGATCTCACGCAACCCAACCCCAAGAAAAATTGGTGTCCATCCGGAGACAAACAGGTAGTGTTACCAGCCTTGCGGGAAAAAATGGTAAGTCACAAAATCATCTTCATATCGACGCTGTGTGTTTTTCTTTCAACACATAATAACAATTTTGTTGTTATTCAAAATATTATATTTTGTATGAAAACCAGTGTTTCCAAACTCACACATTTACGTCTTACACACACTATTGTAACTGGATTATGACTGGTCAAAAATAATGTTACGCCGAGTAACTATTAGTACGGGGATGGGTCACGAAGATTCTAGATAAGTCGTAGAAGCACGTAGAACATTCGAAGAAAAGCCGGGTTCAAGTTGGACGACCGTAAACAATAGACGATCACTTTATCGTCTATTGTTTATAAGTAGGTACTTAGGTACTTACCTACTCGTATTTTGTGGACCTATCGAGAATGTTCGATTCTAGAATCTTCGTGACTCCTATAAATACTGGTCGTGAGGGTCGGCCGGAGCAGTTTAGTTCTAAACACGGTGAAGTGAATATCGAAGCAAAGTTAAGTGATTACAAGTGCGACATTATAGTGCGATAAGTAATACTGTAGTGACTCTCTCAGTAATTTCTGTTGTGTGTTTGTCAAGTTAATTAAAATATTTGTTGTTTCGGTGAAATTGGTGTTACTTAAATTTATCCCGAACCCCAGCTCGTAACATTTGGTGTCAGAAGTGGGATAAATTATGCCGGTTTTACCGAAGGAAGACACGGAAGGTATCCGTACTAGAAGTCAGCGGCAGCAAGAGATGGATCAGAGACGATCTGGAGATTCTCCGGCACTACCTGTGGGTCATCAGCAACCATCTATAGACCCAGTTGCTGGTCCATCTGGAACTTCTCCAGCACCAACGGTAGACCTGGCGGCCTTGATGGCAATGATGCAGGAGCAGGCACGCCGTCAGGAAGAGCAGGTTCGCCGTCAGGAAGAGCAGGCTCGCCGTCAGGAAGAGCAGGCTCGCCGTCAGGAAGAGCAGGCACACCAACTGCGGGAACAGCTGCAACGCGACAAAGAGGAGCAGACCAGACGTCAAGAGGAACAGATGCTCCTCATAAAAGACCTTCATGGGACCTTTGGCAAACAACTTGGTGTTATGAAGGAGCAGGTGGAACAGCACGAGACCCGGATTTTAAAAACCGAGGAACAGATTGCTAACGTGACAAAGACGTTAGGTGACCTAAAAGCACGAAACTTACTTGCGGCTTCTGTGGATACTACTCCCATAACGTCCTCCCTACGTGGATTCAAAGTGCCACCATTTGACGGGACCTCCTCATGGTCGGCTTACAAAATGCAGTTTAAAGCCTTTATTGAGTCAAACGGATGGGACAAAGATCAGGCTAAGACGGCACTTACTTTATGCCTCCGCGACCAGGCTTTAACAGTACTGGAGGCTCTCGGCGAGGGCATGACATATGATCAGCTCATCGAGGCGCTGGACTCGAGATACGGAGACGCTCATCTGGAATACGTGTTTCGTGCTCAGCTAAAGGATCGGGTACAGCGTAGTGCCGAGACCCTACAGCAGTGGGCCGTGGAAGTTGAAAAGCTGGTTCGAAAAGCATACCAGTCTACACCTGCGCTCATCGATGGTAATCTGGTCCAAGCGTTCGTCGATGGAGTTCGTGACCTTGAAGTCAGAGCTGCTGTGAGGCTTGGACACCACAAGACATTGAAAGACGCCTTAGCCCATGCCTTAGAAGTAGAGGCAGTTAGACAGGACCATGGGACTCATTGCATCCGAGAAGTCGTGTTGCCAACATGTCATATCTGCGGGGAGAAGGGGCATATCCAGGCGGGATGTCCGGGGCGCAGTGAGGGTCGATGGGTTGGTGCAGCATCACCTAGATGCTACATTTGTGGAGAAAAGGGGCATTTCCAGTCGAGATGCCCTAAGCGCAGAGAGGGTCGAAGGGATGGTGTAGCATGGCCTAGATGCTACATCTGCGGAGAAAAGGGCCACTTCCAGGTGGGTTGTGCAAGGCGCAGCGAAGTTCGAAGAGAAGGTGTATTATCGCCTAGATGCTACACCTGTGGTAAACGGGGACACCTTCAAGCTAGTTGTTGGAGAGGTCAAATGTTGAAAAAGGACCGACTACATGAAGAAAAGAACAGGATGGCAGCTCCAAGATGTTACATCTGTGGAGAAAAAGATCACCTTCGGATGAGTTGCCCTAAGCGAAGAAGTACCATTGGAAGTTTTTCGAGCAGACCGAGCTCCGAAAACTGGAGGAAGAATAGAGATGGCGATTATTTTGGCGTCCGACAAGAGACTACAGTACCGGTGCCTGTGAGGATATTGAGAGCAAATTTGAGTGATGTACGAGAAGAATGCTCAGAGCATGTCAGACAACCAGGTTGCCAAAAGTCCGAGAGAATGAAGTCCCGTTTTGACCGCAAGATGAACAACAAAGGCAGATTTGATGAGGGCTCACTAGTATGGCTACATAACCCGGTTCGCAGCAAAGGAAAGTCATCTAAGTTACGGGCAAAATGGGACGGTCCCTACCGAGTCGTGACTAAGATCAACGATGTCACCTACCGGATTCAAAAAGGGCCAAGAGGTGCTCCGAAGATCGTTCATGTGGATCGTTTGACGCGTTATTACGGATCTAATCATGCTCGGGACGAGCATGTCTTAGAAGGGGGTAGTGTTACGCCGAGTAACTATTAGTACGGGGATGGGTCACGAAGATTCTAGATAAGTCGTAGAAGCACGTAGAACATTCGAAGAAAAGCCGGGTTCAAGTTGGACGACCGTAAACAATAGACGATCACTTTATCGTCTATTGTTTATAAGTAGGTACTTAGGTACTTACCTACTCGTATTTTGTGGACCTATCGAGAATGTTCGATTCTAGAATCTTCGTGACTCCTATAAATACTGGTCGTGAGGGTCGGCCGGAGCAGTTTAGTTCTAAACACGGTGAAGTGAATATCGAAGCAAAGTTAAGTGATTACAAGTGCGACATTATAGTGCGATAAGTAATACTGTAGTGACTCTCTCAGTAATTTCTGTTGTGTGTTTGTCAAGTTAATTAAAATATTTGTTGTTTCGGTGAAATTGGTGTTACTTAAATTTATCCCGAACCCCAGCTCGTAACAATAACAATCACGATCAGATTTAACACACTAAACTATTTGCATTGAATTCAACCTTATAACAATTGCACATAATTCACATTATCAAATAGGCTTATAACCTTTTACGACTATTTTCTTTTGGAGTTAAAATCGATTTCAATACGATGAAGTACCGCTACTCCACGCTAGATGGCATTTATAACAATTTTTTTTGAATAAAACTCTATGGTGCTTGTTATAAGAGAAGATTTTGTATGACAAATAGTGTGTCACGCATACCGACAATAGTGATGTGTCCATATAATACATTCTTGTGAACTTATCGATAAAGATACTACGAAATAAGTGAATAAAGTGAAGATATAATGTTAAAGTAAATACCAAACATCGTTTCTGATATAATATAGTTTAGTACGTATTGTTATTATATTATTATTATGTATTACTAACGTTGTTAAATAGTGCGTTGTAAAATTTTATGAGATATCAGCTACATAGCAAGCAAATTAAACTGCCTCACTAGTCAAGTGGTTTCAAGTGCGACTTCTAAGCTAGATGCTGGGTTTGATTCCCAGGCCGAGCAGTGTTATTGGGTGTTGGTGTGAAATTCTCAGTATCAGCTCGGATCGATTTGATCTGTGCCCAGTCAAAGATGATAAGCTCACCCCCCTATTATTATTATACGACCTAAACATACCGTTAAATAGCATTCGACTTGAACAATATCAACATAATTATTTATATTTCTATAAATTATTTATCTTAAAAAAATATATCAACTGAAATAACTGATTACCGGTTTTCAATACACATTCCATCACGCCTGCATTCCTCGAAGAGTTGAGTTGAAAATACCGCCGAACTGTGGGTGAACATTAGTTGACCCACAGTTCATATGTTTAGGTCCCATGTAACAGGGGGGCGAGCCTATTGCCATTAACCGGTAACAAATCCAGACTCTGTGCTGTTACTGAGAATTTCATAGAAAAATCCAATAACCCTGCTCGACCTGGGGATCGAACCCAGGACCTCTAGCGTAGCAGTCGTCGCGCTTGTGTTCATACACAAGTTCATACGGTCAATAAATTATGATATAATGTGAATAATTACACAAATAATTATATTTTTCATAATGATACCTAGGTATTTTAATTGGAAAGTACATGAAGTAGTAGAGTAACCTAACATTCATTTGTGATAGTATTTTTACTCGACTATCGAAAAAGGAAGAGTGATGACTTACGGCCGATTTCTTTATCCTATCTGTCAGTAGATTTGCTTACTAGAGATAGGATTTTGACAGTAGCTGTATGGAGCTTATGTCAAAATTCTATCTCTAGTAAGCACATCTAATTATATTAGTATTTTGGATTCTAAAATAGTTTTAGCTCCGTAATTCATACTGACTTCTGAGACGGTTACGTGAATATTAGACATATTATAATAACGCACTTTACGGATTCTATCGCTTTATATTCTTTTTTTACAGTAACAAAATCCCTAATATCATGTTTACGGGATTAAAAATTTGCATCACAAGCTAAATTTTTCTTAGTATACTGGAAAGTAATATAGGTAATTTTAAAAATTAAAAATAGTCGATAACATTTTATCGATATTGCATGCACTAATTGAATAGCGGCATCAATTTGGTTAGGTAAGCAAACATTCTAGAACAATTGATTGCCAATAAAAGAAAATCAACTCTATTTCTATAAGAAGAGGGATAACTTTAGATTGTCATTTTTGTGCTATGTTTGGCGGAAGAAAATTCAAACTTATTTTATCATTTTATTGTAATAAACTGAAAATAATACTTCCCGATGATACGAAATCCCTTCATGTGATAGATTTTTACCCCAGCTATGGTTTTTGTATTCTTAAATGGCACAAAAGGGCCTTTTATTATTTCTTTTAGATTTTTTAAAGTTTTTGCCGCATGTTTGCGCATTGGCTATCTGCAAACGCGACTGAGAGCACTTTATACGGCAGGTGTGTACATCGTACCAGACTAGTGGAAACAAGGTTACGCCCACTTACTATTTCTAGGTACTTCTTTGTTCTGTGGGGTTGCCAACTATACTGTTAGACACAGTATTATACTGTTCACTACATTATACTTTTTACTGTTGAACAAAACTAAAATAGACAAAATACTGATTTCAGGATCAAAATGCCTAACACTAAGTCAGTGCAGCGTAATCACAATAAATAAAATAAAATAAAAAATATATAGCCTTTTTTCTGTCATAGAGATCACACGCATGAAGTTCCTTTCTTTTTGACAGTCAAAATGTACGCATGCGTACTACACATGACAATGTCATGCGTTATTTACAAAAAGGGATGACCATTGCGTCATCTATTGTCTGAATGTGGTAAATCGATTATGAAAAATTAATGGATCGAATAAGTGTTTTATTTAGTAGAATTTTCTACGTTTCCAGACGACTTATAAACCAAAAACTGCAATAGTATACATATTATTGTATGTTCGAATATTCATCTCGTATTATTTTATGTTTTAAGTCAAGCTAAAACCAATTTTTATGATTTTAAAGAATGATCGATATTTTGATAATCGTACGTTAATCGTTTTCACAAAACCCCAATCCAAGAAATGTCACTCTGACATCTGTCGCGCGAACTCGCGCGTATCAAGATAGCGAGATTGAATTGTCGCCATCGGCAAACATGCCCTAGAAAATGACCAGGCAACTTTTAAGGAAAAACTGTAAAAAATCAACAGTATGACGAATGACGATTTTGACACAATAGAATAGTAGACTGAGAATAATAAGGACTTTATTTCATCTGAGAGTAGACTTGAGAAGTTCGTAAAAGCTATGAAATGAGATATAAAGTATAAACAACTCAATGCTAAAAGTCAAGTACTCGAGTTATAGCCATAGACAAGTTTCCTACTAAATCCTAAAGATCCAGAATCACGGATCTGTTATTGTATTTATAGTCTAGGAGGTCAGTGTCCAGAATCGACTCAGAATTTATAGATTAAAGACATAAAGATTTTAAGGATGAATAAAGGTCAGGGTAAACCAACGCGGTGGATAGCGGTGCCGAGAGCGCCGGCCGTCTGCAAAAGTCGTTCAAACCAACGCGGGAACGATGAAAAAGTTCAAAAAAATCTGAGATTCGGTAGGAATAATACTGAAAAAAGTTTATATTGATATTTTCCGTTGTTTTTGTCCGTTATTTTTTTATCGGATATTTTAAGGATATTATATAAATAAATTATTAAGTAGAAATAATTTTATTATTAAATGTTGTAGAATGTAGTATTTATTATTAATAATAATAGCCATATTGAATAATACTCATCTTGGTGCTGAGAAATTATAATTTTATAGCAAGGTTTTACAGAGAGAAATATAAAAGGTGCTTCAGTCCTCCATCTTTTTGGAATATTAAAAAATTACCATAGAGCCCCAGAGCTCTATGTCCACGCCGCTCCGTCGTCCCGCCGACCAACGAGCTTCCTTCGCTGGAGCTCCCATTTCCAAGAATATTTAATATATGGGCAGCGTATAAACATATAAATGGTTATTATACTCTTTGATACTCACAAAGCAATAAAAACTACTTGCAGCGGTGTGGAAATCGTGTTGAATACTCTATGGCCCGATGGCGGGCTAGTGCAAACCTCAGAGGAAAGACAGACACGTGTAACGCTGCTAGCAACTGACGGCCGGGTGTGTCACCTCATACAATTATACTGACAGTACTTGCCTGCCACCGCTCCTGCACCCGCCACCGCAAGCTGTCCGCATTGGTTCGGTTTAATAATAAATGTATATATCAATAATCTTATTTATTTATTTATAGTCTGTTACCATAAGACTGAGCAACGTGACAAATACAAAACATTATTCTTCAGGGCGAGGACTCACGATGTAGCGTATTTCCCAACAACCAAGTCGTACAGTGCGATAAACTTATCTTAACCGGTGACTGTAATTGGGAATCAATATCACCACGTCAGTTGGCCTTAGGCCAAAGCTCAAAACGTTCACATAACAGTATAGTAGATAATTATGATGATGTTACAGGCTAATTATATATATCTAAGGGATGCAGCGTACAAAAAAACGAAAATAATATGGATATATTTTTTTTTATGTGATAGGAGGGCAAACGAGCAGACGGATCGCCTGATCCTGATGGTAAGCGATTACCGCCGCCCATGGACACCCGCAACACAAGAGGAGTTACAAGTAGATTGCCGACCTTAAAAGGGGATTAGGCCTCCGGTAACCTCACTCACTCGGTATTATATTTTATTTATTTCGAATGGTAATATAATATCAATTATACTACCTGTCAGGTTCCAATGCGATATTTTAGTACTTTTAATTGAAGGAAAAGAAAGTAGTATATATTAAAAGAAAATCATAGTAACTATAAAAATGCAAATTAAATGAAAAATATGAATACATAGGAAAATAAATGGGTATGGGCATTTTGTGGCAAAATAGTGCAAGTAGATAGTGTCATTTAAAAAGAATTTCGGCTGAATGTCGAAGTTTGGCTAAACTTGCCGAAAATCGGTTAAACCTAATGTAAAACCTGCTCCATCGTAGATCGCAGTCTCGCATAACATCAGGTGAACTGGCATTCAAGCATAAGCCTATCAGTCTATCACGAATAAAAAAAAAAACGAATCCCATCATCTCATCACTAATCGTTATCATTGCAACCCTGATACTGTCACAGAGTCAGTTGTCAACTTGTCACTTGTCAATAACTGTCGCGTTCTATGTCTCACGTCGTAGTTACGTTACGGTACTAACGTGCTTCGCCGTAATAATTAATAATTTTACATTACATTGGCATCGTGTTGCCGGAATCGTTCGATATATTGTTGGTGTCTGCGAGGCGGCAATTAATTAATTGAATAATAGAATCTATCCGAACAGAAGGGTCATAGTAGACGCAGTTTCTCGTTTACAAAAACTGCAAACGATTTCGTAAACCAAAATGGAAAAAACGCCGACTTTGATTATTTCTTCTCCTAATATCAAATATACTGATGAATATATTTATTCGGATTATGAATATGAAGAAACGTTGGTGACTAAAAACGGCGACGAGCTTACGGTATGTCTAAACTATACTTTTTTCAAATAATTTCGTTTCGCGGCATCGGCCTGCGTCACGTTATTGATTTGTTTGCACATTCCAGAAGGAACAGGTGGCTTCTATTTTTCAGAAAAATAATCTTTATTGTATCTGACTGTGCTCCTTATTAATTTGTAGATGTCATGAGAATTTGATTCATAATTTTGTGGCTTAGGCACCTAAAATAATGAAATTTTGGTTATGTCAACTACCATTTCAAAAGCTGCTAAGCGGCAACCACTTTCTATTACTTGTCATTATCATGTTGCGATTTCATTATATGTGTGGATAATACCTTTGACTCTTAGTTAAACATCAGAGATGTTATGGAACACCATAACCATAATTAACTGAAACTTTTGGATATCCAATATCATAACCAAATTCAATATTATATCTTAATATATATAAAACTCAAAGGTGACTGACTGACTGACATAGTGATCTATCAACGCACAGCCCAAACCACTGGAGGGATCGGGCTGAAATTTGGCAATTTTAAATCGATCGGGCTGAGTATTCGCATGCATATAGCTACTATGATGTAGGCATCCTCTAAGAAAGGATTTTGATAAATTCCACCACTAAGGGACCTATGTAGGGGTGAAATAGGGGATGAAAGTTCATATGGAACAAAGTAACTATTCCACGCGGAGGAAGTCGCCGGCAAAAAGCTAGTATTTCATATAATTCCAGATAGGGCAGAGTAAATATATTGTATTTCTCTTTTACAATTTGTCAATTATCCAAAACAATTGGATAATCCAAAATAACATAATTCCATAACCATGCATGAAAAAAAAAAAAATATTATTCATAGGTATATATCTGTATCCACATGTAGGTTTGAAATTTCGTATCTGTAACATCTCTGACTATAATAATATATATAGGATCCTTAGGTATATATCCTAAAGTAGGAACCTTAAAATTTTTATTTTAGACTGCCTTAGCTGATGAGGATGTTAATAAATTAGTTAGTATTTTTAACTAATTAGTAATATTGGGTTTATCTATAATTAATAATTATTAATTTTCAAGACAACTCATAATTATTTATTTTTAAGAAATGAGTACAATGAATCTCCATACATGATATGCAATGTAGTCATTTATTTATTTATTTCTATAAAATTCTCAGTACTTAAAAGCTTGGAGTTTGGATTTATGCTATTAAACGGTTTACCTATAAATGCCTTTGCCTAACCGTTCAGGGCATACAGGCATGTTGGTATCTTTATAATTTTTATGTTATACTAGCCGTCCTGCAGCATGTGTTGCGAACCACTTATATAGTTTTTGGTATGTTTTTTTTTCTGGATAGAGGAACGCCTTAATCTCCTAGCGGTATAAATATACTTTACATTACATTTATATACATACAATATACATTATTCTCATACCTATGAAATATACATAACAAATTTCATAAAAATTGTTCAAGCTGTTTTGGAGGACTGTGACCACAAATACCGTAACTTAAAATTTTTATATATTAGATTTACACATTGAAGTCCAACATTGAGTGGATGCAACTGAAAGTTTAATTATATTTTAATATATCACAATTGCATCCCTGATAGGTTAGGCACAGGCATGCTGATGCATTCCCACTGTTTACCAGTATGTTTTTAAGTTCTATTATACAAATTATCTATGAAACTGAACTGCTATTGAGAATTCTTAGAAAAAAACACTGTCTAGGACAGTCTTTCACAAAGTGAGTGATAACACCCCCTTGTGGGCGGCCTAAGGGGGAACCAGAGAAAATTGGGGTCACTAAAAAGAATTAAATCTAAAACTGGTTGGTACACAAAATAAGTTTGAGATCCTCTGGTCTAGAAAGTAACAATTGGGGAATCAGAACATGTGAAGACCCTGAGACCCCTTAATAAATGATAAATGATAATTATTTCTGAAAATGGATCATAAAGATACTTTTACAGGTAAATGCTTTACATTGCTTTTAACTAGATGGCGATGGCGCCGGCATTTCCTAACTGGCGAAAAAAAAAATTCAATCCCATTATTGCCAGACAGCTTATGGTCCATCGCAAAACAAAACTGTTGTTATGTCCCTAATCAAATCACTAAAATGTTAAGAACTGGTCTATGGTGATGTGATCGCCACTCATTGAATTAGAGTTCTCGTTAGATCTTGTGATTCAGGGTCAGCTCCATTATTTCATCTGTGCTCACAATGTCATCTGATAATCGTAAGAGCCAATATTTCTCCAGGCGCGGCCAGTTCGTAAGACGTTGGGCATCCGGACAGATCGTCGCGTCGGTAAAGTGGGGGTGATGTTAGTGGGGTGGGGCGGCAACAACGGGTCCACCTTCACAGCGGCCGTGCTGGCCAACCGACACCAGCTGTCCTGGAACACCAAAAATGGCAAGATGGACTCCAATTGGTAAGTGCTGTCACTATCAATTACTTACAATTCTACCTACTACGAAATTCGGTTAACCTTTCGAAATTCGAATACATTCGAACCCAATGATTGCTTCGATGCATCGTCGTCTTGCGTTGACGCTACTTCCGTTATGTTTCAGTGTTGCAATCCTTATAAATAATTCTGTGTGTGAGTACTGAACTAAACACCTTCTAAACGGCTGGACTGATTTTAATGTTTTCTTTTCGTGTTGGTCCCGGGATGGTTTAAATCCACAATTGGACTCGGTAGATGGCGCTGCAATCAGAACTCAGTTCTCAAGATGATAATGAGCTAGTGATAAATACACTTCAACTACCCACGAATTACCCGCAAAACTATGCGCATCTCAAGTTAGTCGCGCAGGTCTAAGAACTTAATTAAGTGTTCTTATGCAAAAATATCGAAATCAGTAAAGACGAAATAATCACGAATGCAAAACATTTACGACCTCAACTGTCTTTACACGGAGTTTTTATTAAAATTTACCACGGCTAAACCACTTGCGGATAACTTCAGACGCGTACTGTTATGTGGGGGGTAATGTACAATGGTGTTGCTGGCGCCTATAGGCTGCGTTTGCCTCTTACCATGCAGTTTCTCATCTCATTACCTAACCAACCAACTAGGTATAATCTGTGTTATTACACGTTTAAAAAATGCCCGAAAATCCATACCCCGAGCTTCTTATGAAAATTTCCTAATGGAAACACTCAACGATACTTTGAACACTTTACTAAGGACTCTGATGAGTTAATCTAAAGTTTTCTCGTTACGTAGAGCAAAATCTCAACGTAATTAAAACTAGGAGCACCAACCACCTGGTAACCCACTGGTAATTAAGCGAGAACGAAGCCGTACTACTTTCATAATGTAATAGGATTTAAAACTTTCATTGGAAGGTTAGATAGATAGATACAGTTCCAAATAGGGCCGGATTCTTTACCATCCAATCATCACTTCTATTACCGTTGCCAGACGTCGCGATTTTTAGCAATAAATTAAATATCCCGCGCGGGACAGGCTCAGTTCCGCTTTGCCGGGAATCCGGGATTACTCGACTGTGCGGTGCAATGGAGGCGCGGGCGCCGTGTAACCGGCGTCCATTTTTTAATATATCCTATTCGACTAAAGAATACCGCCTTTTTACTCAAAAACATCCCTCTCAGCTCGAAAAAATCTGGCAACGCTGATTTCTATCCTTTCTAAATCTCCTATCGTACGCCACGTCGCCACCAGAATAAAGATTTGGCGTTGACTATATTTTTAAGGCCTCCTGAATATGTTTACCATACATAGAGGTGATTGTTATTTTTTTTATTCGTGATAGGCTTACGCTTGACCACCAGTTCGCTTGATGGATGTGATAAACAAAAACAAAATTAATAACATAGAAATGACGTCAAGTCATTAGGTGCGCCATGCAAATTCTATTCTATACTAACACTCGTTTTACAGGAAAGGTACGTAGTATCCCCTCTCAACCCACCAAAAACTTTAAACGAAAATTAACTACTTATACGAATTATATTTTCAACACCAGTTTTTTGAGCGTCACTTCAACATAAATTTTTACAAATTAGTGCATTATCAAAAGAAGATATTTATTATTTTCTTATTTCGATTCTGTTAGATTTATGATTTTAAATTAGTTTCACAAAACGCGTCATAAATTTTCACCGAATAGGCTTCTGCTATTAAAGTCAAATGAGATGGCATGGAGTGGTCTCTGCATTGAATTATGCATGCATTTATGCATTTACTTATAACATTTTCTACCACTAAATATTTTGTATGTAATGCATGTATGTATGCACACCATGCTCATACAGATAAAGACTATCTTAGCTATATTTAAAGCAATTTTTAACATTTTACCCATGACGGAACGGTGGTTTATGCGTTTAGCGTGGGATTTGAGAGGTTGTTTGTTTGTTTAGGTGTGTGCAAACGAATAATACCTTTTATCTCCAAAACGGTTTGACCGATTGAGATACGGATTTCTGTAAAGGGTTTAAGATTCATCAGCGATGGTTCCTAGATAGGTGTTAAATCAAGCATTTTTACAGGTGGGGTTCAATCACTCAAGCGTCGACAGTCCGTCTGGGCATCGACGAAAAAGGGGACGATGTGTATGTCCCCATGTGCAACCTACTACCCATGGTACATCCCGATGATTTAGGTGAGTTCCAACGACTAAACTACAGTACCTACAGTCGACAACCGCGCAAGTAAAACCACCAATTGTTTGTGCAAAAATATCGAAATCAACGTGGTGTTATAGATTGAGGTGCATACCGAATGAAGGTCGTCGTTGATAATATATTTATAACTAGCTTTTGCCAGCGACTTCGTCCGCGTGGAATAGTTACTTTGTTCCCTAGTTCTTCGCCCGCGGTTTCACCTGCGTTGCCCCGTTCCTAAGGGTTGCAGCGTGATGTTTTATAGCTTGAAACCTTTCTCATGAATCACTCATTTTCCCAACATTTCCCTTCACTGCTCTGCTCCTATTGATCGTAGCGTGATGAAAAGTATACTATAACCTGCCCAGGAGTATGAAGAACAATTGTACCAAGTTTCGTTGAAATCCGTCGAGTAGTTTTTGTTTCTATAACGAACATAGACGGACAGACAGACAGACAGACAGACAGACAGACAGACAAAAATTTTACTGATTGCATTTTTGGCGTCAGTATCGATCACTAATCACCCGCTGATAGTTATTTTGGAAATATATTTCATGTACAGAATTGACCTCTCTACAGATTTATTATAAGTATAGATAGATTTAATGGTACCAGTTACAAATACATATATTATTTAAACTTATTGATTACAAACGAGGTCGTTTGTCTGTCTGAGTGCGAGGAAACTGCTGCAGTGCATTTGGAAGTTCCCTCGTCATCACCTGAAGCGTCCGACCAATCATCGCGTTATTATTATTATATTATTGATTTTTCTTATCTTGTCAATGGTTAAACAATTTTCGAGTTATATGAGACTACCTTAAGCTCAAAAGCATAGCTAGTAACAGTGTTGATTCCTAAAAGCAAATATCCTATATCCCTATCATACATTTCGACAAAATTCCGAAAGTTTGAGCGATATGAATGAGCAAACATACATGATATATTGATAGTCATAATAACCGATATTACGTGAATTATTCTGGAATCTTCTTTAAACGGCGGCTTATATGCAGATTCATTTACTAAAATTATCTGTAACCAAGAATCGAGGGCTTACCTTTAAAATGGATAACCGTGCGTGGTTTTTAAAGTTAATAGGCAAAAGTTCTGCTGCGACGGATGTGTTTATTTTGAGCAGCAGTTTATGAGTAAAGCACTTATCTTCTATTCTTCAGAGTTGAGTGATCATTTTCTAAACTATAGATATTAATTGAACTCTTTGATATCTATATACTTATAATAAATCTGTAGAGAGGTCAATTCTGTACATGAAATATATTTTCAAAATAACTATCAGCGGGTGATTAGTGATCGATACTGACGCCAAAAATGCAATCAGTAAAATTTTTGTCTGTCTGTCTGTCTGTATATTCGTTATAGAAACAAAAACCACTCGACGGATTTCAACGAAACTTGGAACAATTGTTCTTCATACTCCTGGGCAGGTTATAGTATACTTTTCATCACGCTACGATCAATAGGAGCAGAGCAGTGAAGGGAAATGTTGGGAAAATGAGTGATTCATGAGAAAGGTTTCAAGCTATAAAACATCACGCTACAACCCTTAGGAACGGGGCAACGCAGGTGAAACCGCGGGCGAAGAACTAGGGAACAAAGTAACTATTCCACGCGGACGAAGTCGCTGGCAAAAGCTAGTAATTAATATAATTGACTCAAGTTTCGGGCTTCATTATCATCGATTTCAGGGAGAAAGAAAAAGGTTGCGTACATGTTTTTAAAACCGAGAAGCAAAAGAAAAATATGCTGGCGAATTTCTATCAAACATAAGTACTTTATTATTTTATATATTATATTTATATATTTTATATATTATTTATTACCCACCTTCCGAGTTATTTTTTTAAACATTGAAACTTCCCAGACGATGTATTACTGAAATTGAAGAGGGATTCCAAACTGAGATAGGGAGTTAGGCTGCTCAGTCCCAAGATAAAACTTAAAATAAATACCTTTTCGTAGTGATCGACGGGTGGGACATAAGTCCACTAAACTTGGCAGAGTCAATGGTCCGCGCCAAAGTCATCGACTTCGACCTGCAACAGAAGCTCAAGAAGGAGATGTCGGCCATGAAGCCTCGACCAGCGATCTACGATCCTGACTTCATCGCTGCTAACCAGGTATGTACCTTCAACCTTATCGTCTGCGAGATTTTTTTTATTGATTAAGTCGGCAAACGAGCAGACGAGCCACCCGATGGTAAGTAGTCATCGCCGCCCATGAACACCTGCAACACCAGAGGAGTTGCGGATGCGTTGCCGAGCTTTAACAGCCCCTACGGACTGCAGACTGCCAGAGCCGTAGCAACCGAGGGGAACTGGCTCTCACGCGCAAAAGTCGAAACGCACCAAGGCGCTTTACGCCGACGCAACGGTGGTCGCCAGCCAGTCAGACCCCGAGAGGTTCTACCACCGAGCAAGTCAGATATTTTCGCGGCTCTTACGAGATGCCTATCTGAATGGCAGTGAGGGATTGTATTTTAACCCATCCCCACACGGGGAGAATACAGTTGCTCACTCTTTTTTAAGTTATTCTGATGTTTTTGAAGGTCGACCTTATTGATTTCAGGTCATAGAATAAGTAGTAAATACCTATCTTTTTGTGATTTTTTGCATTTTCCATGCTAAGATTATTAAGTTATTTAATAGTAAAGGAAAAAATTCAATCGCGGGCAGGATTCGAACCTGCGTCTTCTGGTTTGATATACCAGACGCTCTGACCTCTAAGCCACCGCGAACCCTACCCGCACGATTGAAATTTTGCCTTCACATTCTGAATTTACGTCATAAGGTGACGTTTGCTGACATCTATGAGAGGCAAGTATATCAAACCAGAAGACGCAGGTTCGAATCCTGCCCGCGATTGAATTTTTTCCTTTACTATTAAATAACCTAGTAAATACCTATATATTTTTTAATGTATCTTGATGACATAAAAATGTGGCCTAGGGCTTATATGGGAATCTACCAATTCCTCAAAATCAATTCATATTTACAACACGTAGAATTCTTCAGCAAATTTGTAATGTGAATCGTATTACGATTCATGAATAGTGACTATTTAGCCCTAAAGGTAAAATAGCTAATCTAATAATTAAAAAAAAATTTGATTCAGTAATTTGACACAATTTCGTAATTTTTTTGCTGTTAGAGCATTCGTCATTGTCAGCTATTACTAGTTCGTTACCTGCGCAGACGCATGATGGATGTTACCAATTATTACATATTCGGGACAATAGGTCCAATTGTGAGTTATTTTAAATCTAAAATTCAGGTTGTTACTGACATGTATACATATAAAAAACCAACATAAAAAAACTGTACCTATAAATATATTTTCTATATTGTAGCCGTCTACATAAATGGTAATAAATATACCTAGTAATTATTGTCACTATGCGGTCGAAGCCGGTTAGTGACTGATCGCGAAGAAAAGGTATTATTAAACATCAATACGTGAAATTCCATAGTTCATTGACTATTACGAGGGAGCGTTTTTATATTCGCGGAATGGGGGATAAAGGGTGGAAATTAAAAAACCAAATTATTTTTCCTTTTCAATAAAGTCACCTGCAAGACGGATACATTTTTCAGATCTATCAATTAATTTATTTATACCCTCATAAAAAAATAATTTCTCTTTGTGTTCAAAATATGCCGAAACTGCCTCTTTGACTTCATCATCGGTGGTAAATTTTTTACCCCGTAGCTCTTTTTTCATTTTTGGAAAGAGGTCACTGGGGGCGAGGTCTGGGCTGTAGGATGGGTGATTTAAAATATCGAAGCCCACCTCATGCAGGGCAGCCAACGCAACGCGGCTCTTGTGGACGGGCGCGTTGTCGTGCAAAAGCAGCACACCTTTCGTCAATTTTCCCCGTCTTTTCACTTGAATGGCTTCTCTTAGTCGCTCTAATATTGAAGCGTAGTATTCTCCGGTTATAGAAACACCTTTATCTTTATAATTTTTTCGACTTTTTGGATAAAATCTGGCGTGGTCACCTCGATGCTCCTGCCCGGCCTCGGGTCGTCCTCAAGGGATTCCCTTCCTTGTTTAAATAAAGTGTGCCACTTGTACACCATGGTTTTAACTGGACAAGAGTCGCCATAAACCAATGACATCTCATTCATTATGGTCGCAACAGATTTTCCTTGCTTGGTAAGGAACTTTATAACGGCACGATATTCGATTTTTTCCATATTTTACTTTTCACTCCGGATTATGTTGCTTGGTTGACGATAGCTCAAAGACTAATTGTCTAATAACAATGAAACCCTATTAATACTAATTATGAGTAACTGAACACGTTACGATCCTAATGAGCCTAATTACTCCCCTCCAACCCTCTCATTCCGCGAACTTAAAAACGCACCCTCGTATAACCGCAATACGTCGCAGGTAACATTGCGAATTTTTTATTAGAATAAAATTTAACAACATTGTAGAATAAAAGAACAACCATCTTCAAGCATTTTGTGTTTTTCATCAGAAGCGATGAACCAATTTGGTTGATGTCTGATTGACCATCCATGTCCATTTCTGATTTGGTTGAACCAAATATATATGGGATCAACCAGGAAGTATATTCTACCGGATAAAAAAGTAATATCGAAATCGATTCACGTAAGGAAAAATATTACGAAACGTAACTTACACACAAAAAAATTATCGATCTACGAAGCTGCCTTCATTTTAGAAATCGGTTAAAATTCAGCGATGTATGGGCTTATATCATCATCATCAGCCTGTACTAGTCTACTGCTGGACGTAGGCCTCCCCCTCCCCCAATATGCGCCATTTCACCCTGTCCTCGCCTTGTCGCATCTAGCTTCCGCCAGCAACCTTTCGCATCATCACTCCATCTTACCGGAGGGCGTCCTACATTACGTTTGCCGAGCCGCGGTCTCGAGAACACGTCTTCCCCGGCGGTGGATGGGAGGAGAAATGGGCTCACACTATTTTTATTAAATTACAGATTGATAAACGAAAAGATTGAATTTGAAACACGAAATTTTATCACAAGGACTGTGTGAACGACTTTAAATATTATGTCTCCAATTTCTGTTACGACATTTCTATGAAATGCTTAGTAGGTCGGAGTGTCGTCTGGAATAGCAAAAAGCTCGGTCCATTGGACATGGGACTTAGGTAGTCTCAAATTAAATTTACCGTACTTATATCCGGGAATTTTTAAATACAATCTGTTTGAATCTAGCTACGATTTATTTTTCATGATGTTGGTACTTACCTACTATGTCAGTTCAAAGATCACAGCAGCCATCAATATCATGTAGTTAAACGAGTAGACACTATAATTAATCCAATATTAGAATATTATTTGCATGCGTTTATATATGCAAAGCGGCTGTTAAGGAAACTATTACGTTTATTTCTGGTAGGTATGCTATAATACTGTCACGGTAGCGAATAACGTATCCCATGATTGTTACATAGCCATTACGGTTTCTTATGTTAGCAAACTTCAAAAAAAGATTGTGTAGTAATCACAGGCCATACCTACGGACGTCATAGCCAGTTAGTACCTATCTTCTGTACAGGGATTAGGGATTATGTTAAATATAACGCGATAAAATCCGTAAACTAGTTTTATTTCAATGTGTCTAATCTTCGCGTAAGTCTCAGAAATCACTAACTATTGTACAGTTTACCTTTTGCTAACATATTTAATATTTAAACTGGGTAGGGCTGCCTCCGCTGTCCCGCTAAACACTTCTGAATAGTTATGTCTCGGTTTTTGAATGTATTAAAATAATCTTCGCTCCGTTGAATCAGTGATCACCGGAGCGGAGCGGAGCGAACATGTGAATTTTGAGTACGGCTAACGTTGCTTCGTTAGCCGCTAGCAAACGTAGCCTATATTTCCCTATAATTTAGAGCACTCACAGCCTTCATTGGTATGGTTCTGCAGCTCTATCGGTTATAATTTGACCACTCCGCTCCAGTCAGCCTTAATCAAACACATCAGACATCAGACAGTATCAAAATATTTAATTAAACATCCACAAATTAAAAGTCTAGCTTAGTCTGATGCTATATACGTCAGCCTTTTTGTTGGAGTTCGAGTATTCCATATGGATCTTCTGCCATCTAGGGAGGCGTCAGGATATGTCGCACTTGCCATTCCTTGCCCAATAGTCAACATGAATAATCCAAGAACCTCATGGACGTGATTCGTCATAATCCCCACGACCTTGACAATTTTATACGTCAGATTGACAGGATCACATTTGTTCAGGATCAATGTTTTTGTATGAAATTGTTCCCAGTACCCGCGCTATACTTAACCCTTTTAAATGTCTGATTATCTACACATTTCCTTAACAGCATATTTATAGCGTATAATGGTTGACGGAAACATTATTCATACCGTACAATTACGGAGAACCCTGAACAATTGCAATGATCGCTAATTCTCAGAAATAGACTACACTTATGTAATGTGTCGTCAGTGGCCGTCACGTGACGCGTTACGACGTCATGTGTGCCGAGTATGGCATGATTATGGTGTGTTGATTTTATAATAAGACAATAATATGCTTTATGTGTAATTAATAGAGTTGAAGTTCCAATGCAGTTACTTACTATTTGCATGTCTTACGCCCTATTTGAGCGCAGTTTGCTAAGAATATGGTCTTGTCATGGTCCTTTGATGCCATAGGTAGTCGGGAGAGACAGTTGCTATTTTTGGATCTGTTTCTTATGTATTGCTTGTTGAGACTGAAAGCCCAACTTATTTCGGAAGGGGAGACCGGGAGACCTATTGTGTGACAATTCAATAAGGTCTCTTTGTAGTAAGTTAGTAACCAGGACGTTTGACAAGGGGGGGAAATATGAAAATGTGATAGTATGATGTAGTTTGGAGAAAGGAGTATCAAGTTATTAAGGTTCTACATAATGTAATAGGTACTTCTTGCGTGTAAAGAAATGAAATGGCTGGATACATTTTCGGCGTGGTTTACAGCCGTGATGGTATGTTATGTTTTATATGAAGGTTTGCCATCATAAATAATCATCATCCTAGCCAAAAAGCACTAATCTCTATCGTTAAAATCTAAGGAATAGTGAGGAGGCTAATGAAACACCACTTCATCTTCTAGGGGAATGCGGATCGCTAAACAAGATCATGTAGGAAAACATATGTTAAGCCCAAATGAAATAAACGCGATTTCAAGTCTGTATAAGCGAAATTTAATTTGTAATTACAACCGACCTTGTTTTCCTGGTTGTTAATTCACACTAAACATCTTCTATCTTTCAGTTACTTGCTTCTTTAACAATTTAGTTACATGCATTTCCATATTAATGGGAATACTATCATGTAGACTATATTTACTTTTCTTTTTGTAGCATGATATATTGAATTTGGTATTTTGCCATCATAATTATCAACCTACATAGTCCACCATGCTTGCGTAGTGAGTTTTTTTTAAGCTTAGGTACTAGCAATCCAGCATGGTGGACTGTAGCCTAATCCCTCTCATTTGAGAGGAGACCCGTGGCCAGCAGTGGGACGATATAATGGGTTGATTATGTTATGTTACTAGCAATGTGGGTCGCATATTACTATTATTCTTGTTAACCTCGTGCTAAGCTAAATATAAATAACATAACATAATCAACCCATTATATTGTCCCACTGCTGGGCACGGGTCTCCTCTCAGAATGAGAGGGATTAGGCTATAGTCCACCACGCTGGCCTAGTGCGGGTTGGCAGACTTCACACGCCATCGAGAAAATCTCTCAGGCATGCAGGTTTCCTCACGATGTTTTCCTTCACCGTTTAAGCGCGTGATAATTAACTATTAATACGTACATGACTTCGAAAAGTCAGAGGTGCGTGCCTTGGGTTCGAACTCGAGACCTTTGACTTGGCAGTCCAACGGTCATACCACTAGGCTATCACTGCTTTTTTCTAAATATAAATATATATATATTTTTTATTATATATTTAAATGCTTGTGTTACAAGTGGGTTCACGTCGGTAGTGCAATGGGTTTCGAAACGGCGACCATACGATCAAAAATTAGGCTATCGCTGCTTTTTCTCGATAGGGTTGCAGGTTTCCTCTAGGCTATCACTGTACTGGTATATTGTACTCCATCGGAATTCAGCATAGCTAGGACTGGTATAATCGTCAGTTTTGTAGTTGACCGTCCTTTGTGATGGTTAGTTTTTTATATACGGAACTACAGGGTTTTTCTATGAAATTCTCATTAGCGGCTCGGAGTTTGGGTTTGTTCCCGGTTAATGGCAATAGGCTCGGCCTCTAGCACATGGGATAGTTCCCATACATACTGGTGAACTGTGGGAGTATATGAGCGCGATTAAAATTTTATAACTAAATGACATCGCAATGTCCAGGCCTTGCGAGTGAGGGTGGCGGGGCCCGGGGACCCTATCAAAATTGGTTTTAACCGGTACATTTTCACCACCAAAACCAAACTTCATGAAAAAACCGGTTAACTACAAAATGGGTCAATGATCGAAACCGATTAAGAATTTCAACTAGTTTCCGAGCCCTGCATCTCTGTATATAGTATGTATGTAATATTAAAATGAATAGGTAGGTACTGCAAATAGTACCTAAAATACAATCAGCGTCGCCATTCCAGCCTTGCCGCTGTATAGCAATGCTTTTTTCTGGCATTCGGATGATGTAAAGACTAACATCAAAATTTATTAAAAAATCATTATGTAAGTGTGCCGTGTTTACACTATGCTTTTAATGCAAGCAAGTAATTCTCTTTGTAAAAGTATATAAAACGGTCATAAATTACCGTTATATCCTCTTTCATATTAGAAATTAATTCTATTATGTTAACATAACGTTAATTGCCACTTAAAGATAATTGCTAAATAATTTTAGTGCTGGCAATATTTTTTAAGTTTCTTTAAGAAAATAATTTTCAAATGGATATTTCATAACTGTGAACTATTTAAATATCTAAAGAACGTCATTTTATTTATCTTATTTTAGGCTTTTTGCCAAGATCTTAGACTAATTTCTCCGCTTAGGCGAATTAATGCAATAATTACCATATTTTAAATCATGTAATGTCATATCAATCCTATAACTAGATTCCTGTCGTTTTCCCTTTTAAATATATACTAAACTGCCAAGAAGCAAGAACCTTATAAGACAGTAACCGGAGAAAGTAGAGAAGTAAAAAAAGAAGTAACTAAAATGGACTTCTTGACTGATTTTTTACCCTGTACATCCAATAATAATTTTCAAACAATGTAGTCTACACAGGTTCCAACTGAAAGTGTTAGTTTACATATTTCAATGTACCAGGGCCACGTGTTACACTCAAACACATGGAGTGTCGCCAACTCGCCATTCCCCATTGTGTAGTAATCTTTTTTTTCCAAAACACGTGTCGGCCTGTTGATCATAACGGGCCAGCATGTTTACAAAGACCGATTGTCTATGAATGGGTCCACCGTGGAATAATAAAGATTTTCCATTGCCTTCGTCCGCCTGTTTATAAAACAGTATCAGTTGACGAGTTCCGATTCTTCCATATTTGAAAAATAACCCGCCTATAATAGTGTTCTAGATTCAAAATAAAAAATATTCTTTATTCTAATTATTTAAATAATAGCTTTTATTGTATTTTAAGTAGTATGTTATGTTGTTCTTCTAGTAATTAGACCATCCAAGATTGCTTGAAATTATTATTTTCTGACGATACTGCGCATAAATTTTATATTAGACACCTACCAGGAAGAGATAAAGAGTCTTATTTATAAATATGTAAACGTAGTTAATGTTTTATAATAAATTAATAATATATATATATATATATATATATATATATACGATTTACTACGGTGTTGTCTTCCGGATATAGCGCAATCATTGGCAACTTCACAGAGCGGTATTGCCAAAAATTACATGATACTAAATTGAGTTATAACTTATAAGTATTGTTGTACTAGCTAGAGTATCCACAACAAATCCCTACCGATACTGAGAGGTAAACGTAGATTATGACGGACGCGAGCAACACCGGGTATTACTCATTTGTCCATTAACTTTATCAGCTTTCGGGTGGCTCCGTATTGCTGCCTTGATGAACTCAGCGACAAATTTTTTTCACCCAGAAACCTCCAAAATTATTCTGGTATTTGCTGTCCCCCGGAATGCGTTGCAATGCCTAATTTTTATTGTTTTTTGGTCGTTATAAACCTTTCCAGGCATGCTCACAACAACTCACCAAAGTTTCATCGCAATAGGATAATTGGTTTAGCAAAGCATAGAGGACAAATAAACAAACATTCATTTTTATTTATATCCTAGCTGACCCGGCAGACTTCGTACTTTCATATTTATTCACCTTTTAAACCTTCTCTGGACTTCCACAAATAATTCAAGACCAAAATTAGCCAAATCGGTCCTGCCGTTCTCGAGTTTAACGAGACTAACGAACAGCAATTAATTTTTATATATATAGACTAGCGGCCCGGTACGTGCTTCGCTACGTATAAAGCGAAATACAGCGGACAGCGGACAAAACCATTCCCAGATCCCCAATTTCATCAAAATCGGTCCAGTCGTTTGATCTAAACCATTCCAAGATCCCCTTGAACACACACAAAAAATTTCATCAAAATCGGTCCAGTCGTTTGAGAGAAGTTCAGTGACATACACACTCACAGAAAAATTATATATATAAAGATATAGAAAATATGTAGATATATTAACTTTCACTTCACAAAATAATATGATCGTTGTTGTGGTCATCGGTTGTGACTTGTGACTTGAGTTGTAGTGCTTTATCAACAGCGAACGGGGCATCAATTGCAGTGTCGTAGATTATGAACTCAATGCGTTACTATGGTGATATATGTAGTTTGTTGTCATAGAAAGCCTTGAAGAGATAGACTATAATATATATAATTGTATATCGCTAATTTTATACAATGCAGACAAAAGTATCTATCGACAAAAGGATTGCTAATTTCTTACCCTAGGGCTGATTGACAACACCTTTTGCATGGATTAAAAAGGCCTTGATTAGATTGTTTATCCTCTCATATGTGGGGTTTTTATCTTTTCTTAAATGTTATTTATGTTTGGTTATCTTCAAGCCAATTACAAAAGATTAGTTTAAGAGTCCGGCCGGCGCATTGAATTTCTCTTACAGACGTAATACCGAAATAAATAGTAATTCAAACACAATTTAATCAAATTGTGTTATTATTCGGAATTCGATACCGTTAATCTAGGTTCCCACGCTATCATTTTGTCCAAAACACTTCACTGAAAATAAATAAGTGAATACAATTTTTTCATAAAATTACCAAGTTTGGAACAATTTTCCATTTTTTTATTTCCAGCGAAGTAGAAGTAGACGAAATAGTACGGTAGGAACTTAGATTCATGGGATACAAATCCGAATAATAATTTGATAGAATATTGTCTGGAAAAGACTAATTTCGGTATTACGTTTTTGTGAGCAATTCAAGCCGGACTCTTATGGGTCCGGCGGACCGAATTTCTCTTACAAACGTAATACCGAAGTAAATCGTAATTCATATCATCACGCCTGTATTCCCCGAAGGGCTAGGCAGAGGTGGCACCCACATTTCGCCGGTATGTTTAGGTCCCATGTAATAGGGGGCGAGCTTATTGCCATTAACCGGGCACAAATCCAGACTCCGAGCAACTACTGAGAATTTCATAGAAAAACTCAATAACACTGCTCGACTTGGGGATCGAACCCAGGACCTCTAGCGTAGCAGTCGCGCTTGGGACCACTAGAGTAATGAGGCAGTAAATCGTAATTCAAATACAATTTACTCAAATTCTGCCTTATTATTCGGATTCTAATACTGTTAATCTAGGTTCCTACCATTTCGTCCAAAATACCTCGCTGGAAATAAATGTAAGTGAATGCAATTGTTGATAACTTTACCAAGTTTAGAACGATTTTCCGGTCTTTTATTTCCAGTGAAGCAGTAGTAAACGAAATAGTATCGCAGCTACCTAGATTAACGGTATCCAAATCCGAACAATAACATAATTTGATAGAATATTGTCTGGATTACGATTTATTTCGGTATTACGTATTTATGGGGAATTCAAGCTTAACAATATATTTTTCTATCAATAGGGGTGTGCGTGTGACGCATTTCAAGTAAAGAGGAATGGAATGTCAATTAAGAACAGATTAGTCTGAATAAAGACTTTGTGGAAAAGATTAAATAGAAAAAAAAAATAGATTTAAACTAAAACTACCTGTAATATTGGTTTAATTGAAATAAAACATTTGATTTTGATTGCAGAGGAGTTTATCAATTTGGTCTTTTCATCGCCCCAGTAATCTCCCCACTTTATCTCCCATTTAATTCTGCAGGCTGACCGCGCCACCAACCTGATCCGCGGCACCAAGTATGAGCAGTACTTGCAGGTGCGCGCCGACATCAAGGACTTCCGCGACAAGAACGAGCTGGACAAAGTTATTATCCTGTGGACAGCCAACACTGAGAGGTTAGTAGTGAGCAACGAAACTCGGCAGTACATACGGTCGATTTTCCCCCTGGAAATCATCATAACTACCAAAGGGTAATGTCGGACTCCTACCGACTAAAACCACACGGTGGCCATTTCCCGGACATTAGAAAAACGTTTAAAAAGAAAGAAAAAACGTTTATTTGGTAAATCGCATCATAAGACCAATTGCCTGGTTACAAAAATTATTTTTTTATTCGTTACAGGCTTACCCTTGACCGTCAGTTCGAAAAAATACAGAAACAAAAAGAAGTTTAAATAAATAAATAGCAAACATAATTAAATGTACATATATACGTGTCTCATGATGCCAAATGGATCTCCAAATCAGCATCATGTCAAGTACATTATGAGGGCTCCGAGATCTCCAAACGGAACACTACCATGAGCCCTCCTCATCGAAATAAATGCGCGTCTGAAGTTACCCGTTCCGAACGGCCGCTCCAGTAAAATCAGCAGGCTTACTCTTGAAAACAATACAATCCCAATCCAAACGCGATTCGATTCCAATGTCAATTTGGCTGTCGGGCGATTTCGTACTCTTGAGCACAAATCCGTTAACCTTGTATCGGCATCCCTGATTGGCCAATGTTTGGGTCGTTTCCCAATCCTATTTAGTTCACTCGATCACCGCGCAATATTGATACAATTTGGCGCTAGTCTCGGATTCAAGAGTACGAAACGGCACGATTCCAATGTCGATGTATCGGAATTGAGTTCAAGAGTAAGCCCCCAGTAAGGACAATAATCATCAATGCGAAACATTTACCACCCAAATTGTTTATGCACAGTTTTTACTCGATTTCTAGGCAGCGTAGCAAAATGAAACATTCCTTTTTCCTCATTCCGATTTCAAGTTAGTCTCCGAACAATATAACTGTATTGATGGGGGTGTAATTGTCCAAACCGCAACCGTTAAAGGTATTTTGGTTTCATTGCTCACATGTTTTTTAAAATATCTTCCACTAGCTGTACCCTGCATGTACAAATTTTCACCCCCCTTTTCACCACCGGGTAGAATTTCGGAAAATCCTTTCTTATCGGATGCCTACGTCATACAAAGCACACCTCCTCCAAGTTTCAGGTCTCTACGATCAGCGGTATAGGCTGCGTTGATCCGTCAGTCAGTCATTCAGGACAAAGCATTGTATATGTATAGAAGATGTTCAGACTACGGCCATTACTATTATGTATAAGTATGTTAAGGGTGGTGTAGACTCAGTGCTTATATCTTTATGTTGTTTAGGTTCTGCGAGGTGCGCGCAGGCGTGCACGACACCTCAGAGAACCTGGAGCGTGCACTGCGCGACAATAACTCCGAGATATCGCCCTCCACCATCTTCGCGCTCGCAGCTGTTGATGAAAATGTGAGTATTTTATGGTATATATCATCATCGCGGTGCAGTGATAGCCTAGTGGTATGACCGTTGGACTGCCAAGTCAAAGGTCTCGAGTTCGAACCAAAGGCACGCACCTCTGACTTTTCGAAGTCATGTGCGTATTAAATAGTTAATTATCACGCGCTTAAAATGGAGGAATCGCGTGAGGAATCCTGCATGCCTGAGAGATTTTCTAGATGGCGTGGGAAGTCTAATCGGAAAACTCAGAAATTAGGATGGGAATGTGTGATTTTTTTTCAAAACCAAAGCGATGGATTCCTGGCGAGTAATATTGATTTTTCAAAAATCTAATCAGGCTTTGAGACTCTTTTGAGTATTTTTCACTATTTTTTATAATTTCGGATTTTGCCATCAAACCCTACTTGAAAATTTCGTTCTGTATAAACCTACGAGTATATATGATCTTGTGCAGAAGCCCTTATAGTTTAATGTTTTTGAATGGATTGCAAAGTACATTATTAAAACAGTTGTTAGATACAGTTTACACCTGAATTTGTCTTAAATTCTTGTTATAATTCCAGTGCATATACATAAACGGATCGCCCCAGAACACGCTGGTGGCGGGCGTGGTGGAGCGCGCCGAGATGCGCGGCGTGTTCGTGGCGGGAGACGACTTCAAGTCCGGACAGACCAAGCTCAAGTCCGTGCTCGTAGACTTCCTCGTGTCAGCTGGTGAGTATATGACAAATATTTATTATTTTTACTTAATTCGCAGTATATTACTGCGTATTCAAATCAACAATAAATAAAAAATACTATATTCAATTACACATAATAATAATAAATAATTAAACGAGAAATCTATTTGTGATAATTAAAATACATAAATTAACTAATTAATTTACAATAAAACCTATTGAAACTCTCCCTCTCTCCTACTTTACTTAATTTTACTATGCTGTGCCCGACAGGGTCCATAATTGATCCCTAGATATAAGTTTACCATCTGTATATACATTATGGAATGCAATAAATTTGATTTGATTTGATCATCAAGAGACAGCAAATGAGTTGGTTCATTTACTATCTTTAAAAGAACATTGAAAAACCTTTTCAAACTTTAAAGCTTACTAGCAATGTGGGTCGCACATTACTAGTGTCTTGTTAACCCCTCGTGCTAAGCTAAATGCTTGTGTTACAAGTGGGTTCACTTCGGTAGTGCAATGGGTGGGTTTTGAACCGGTAACCAATCTATCCAATAGGCTACCGCCGTTTAAAAAAATCAAAATACCCGACTGGCAAAAAAGATGGAAATAAGATGATCAATCAGTTCAATTTAAGACGATGCCTGCGACTGTATAAGATTGGTCCATCTTAATTCCATTATTTTTGGCAGTCGCGTATTTTGTTTTTTTTAAATGAACTTTTTTTTTGTTTCATGTTGAAAATAAAACGAGTTGTTCAATAGGTTGTTTTAATAATTCCCTTTCAGAATAATCAATAGTATATCGCCATTCGTGGACAAATCCATTTCTGAGCCCATTAGGTCAACCTGGAGTGCTGTGACACTAAACGCCTTATGTATTTGTTATCAGGTCTGAAGCCAGTTTCCATCGTGAGCTACAATCATCTGGGTAACAACGACGGCAAGAATCTCTCCGCACCCAAACAGTTCCGTTCCAAAGAGGTCAGAATACTTTTAATTTATTCTTTTTGGTAGGTTTTTTTTTTGTTTCAACTGCCTTGTTAGTCTAATGGTCTTGAGCGGGTCAGCTACACTGAAGGTCCTGGATTCGATTCCCAGGTCGTGCAGTAGCAGGTCGGAGTTTGGATCTGTGTCTGGTTATGGCAATAGGCTCGGCCCTACTATATGATCTAAACATTCCGGCGAACTGTCCGACTAACCCCTCAGGAAATACAGGTATGAATTTCAGGGATTTAGGCAATATCATCGATAAACCCAATAAGACATTACTCGATCCGGGACCCGAACCGAGGACCTCTTGCTTAGCATTCGCGGTTACAACCACTGAACTAATAAGGCATAACTTTTACTTTTAATATTATTGTTTCAGATCACAAAGAGCAATGTAGTGGATGATATGGTGGAGTCTAACCAGATACTGTACAAGCCGGGAGAGAAGCCCGACCACGTGGTGGTCATCAAGTACGTCCCCTACGTCGGTAAGTCATTCATTTAGTTTGATTTTGAACATATCTATATTAATATAGACTGCCTCATTTGTCTAGTGGTCCCAAGTGCAACTGCTACACTAGAGGTCCTGGGTTCGATCCCCAGGTCGAGCAAAGTGTTATTGGGATTTTCTATGAAATTTTCATTAGCAGCTCGGAGTCTGGATTTGTGCCCGGTTAATGGCTATAGGCTCGCCTCCTATAACATGGGACCTAAACATACCGGCGAACTGTGGGTGTACATTAAATACACCTCTGCCTAACCCTTCGGGGAATACAGGCGTGATGGTATGCTATATTAATATCTATATCTATCACTACATAGTATAAAACAAAGCCGCTGTCGCTGTCTGTCCGTCCCTATGTATGCTTAAATCTTTAAAACTACGCAACGGATTTTGAAGCGGTTTTTTTAATAGATAGAGTGATTCAAGAGGAACGTTTTAAGCTATTTAAACTTACGCTACGGCTCTTAGGAATGGGGCAACGCGGGCGAAACCGCGGGCGGGCCGCTAGTATATAAAAGAAGAACCTGACTAACTGACCTACTGACTGACGTATCAACGCACAACTGATACTACAGGACCCCTGAAAGTTTGCATGCTGGTTCCTTTTGCACTGCAGACGAGCACTAAAAATGGATTTTTGGAAATTCAACTCCTAAGGTGGTGAAAAGGGTTTGTACGAAAGTACACACACTACCATGCGTTTGAAACACACATCATCAAGATATGTACAGCTGTCATTCGCTGTTGACATTTACAATTGTTTTCTTCCTTATAAAAAATTAGACTACACACTTTATGATATGAAACCTCCATGGTGTAGGTACAGTGAGCACAGTTTATTTAGAAACGAAAATTATCTAAGTATGCAGGCGAAGCTGCGCAAAGGAAGCCTAGTTACCTACTATATAAAGAGGTAAAGTTTGTGAGTTTGGATCTCCGGTACTACTGATCTGATTTTAAAAATTCTGCACAGTTAGAAAGGGATATTATCCCTGAATGCTATAGACTTTTAACTTTGGTAAATATAATTTTCAATATTCCGATTCTTACGAACGGGGCAATGCGAGTGAAACCTCGTGCGGGTCACTATAATCTGATATATTCGGTATCGGATAGGATATTGACTATCCGGTATCCGGACAGTAAAATTAGACCGGATACCTAGTGGTTGCCGGTAATCCGTTTCTTCATATATTTACAAATATTTACACATTGTCGTGTTTTATATTAGTAATTACACTTTTATTCAGATAAGGTTCTTGCGCAAAAATTCAAGTTCGGAATGACCAATTGCCAAAATGTCCAACAGATACAAAATATATGCATTTATATAAAATTATATACACTACTTTATAATACAATAAAATGAAACTAACGAGAAAGAATAATATTTTCTGATTTGACCAAAAACTTAGCCGACAAATCTGTGTTGTTTGTAGGTGATTCGAAGCGCGCCATGGACGAGTACACGTCGGAGATCCTGCTGCACGGCACCAACACCATCGTGGTGCACAACACGTGCGAGGACTCGCTGCTGGCCGTGCCGCTCATCCTCGACCTCGTGCTGCTCGCTGAACTCTTTGCCAGGCTCGCCTTCCGAGACGCCGACCGCTGTCAGTACTGAATTAAAATACCTACTTACCCCAATATATTTCAATTCTAGCTGTCCTGACCTGCGACTTCGCCCACGTGGAAATAAACAAAACATTTTTTTCTAAAATAATAAAGTTATTCCCTTATAACATCAGCCAGTGAAAGTCCCGTCAAATATGGTCCAGCCGTGTCGGATATTAGTCGGAACCAACAAACAGATAGATGAAAATGGGGAAATATAAGTCGAGCCACCCATTTTTTTAACTACCGAAACCGGAATTTATTTTTCTGAAATCTCTGAATTTATATGTGAACTATGAGAAGGATGGAAGAGGAATAAATAAGGATGAAAAAGCTTTTAATAAACTAACTGAATCGAATTGTAGTGGGTCGTATTAACAGTAGCTTACATCGATGATAAATACTGGATAAGATAGTATTTTTTAGATGAACATTGATAGCAGCTGACCTAGTAATTCAGAGGACAAGTAGCTTTTTTAGAGAGAATAATGCTATTAAATAGAATACGTGTTAATTAGCATGTGATAGCATTTAGAAGTACCATAATATGTTTATACGAGTAGGTACTTACTTTTAAAAAGCATTACAAATAGACACTTCAATGAGATCAGCTGATATTGGTATTGTAGCAATAATTGTGGTATGTGATTTGTGTGTACAGCATACCAGCGCATGCACGCGGTGTTGTCGGCGCTGTCGTACCTGCTGAAGGCGCCGCTGGTGGCGGCGGGCGCGCCGGTCGTCAACGCGCTGTTCAAGCAGCGCGCCGCCGTCGAGAACCTGCTGCGCGCCGCGCTCGCGCTGCCGCCGCTCAACCACCTCGGGCTCGAACATAAGGTACTACCTACATCTCTGTGTATCTGGACCGTGATCCCATTATTATTATCTAGCGAGCCAGGCAACTGTTGGCCTGCTCAAAAAAAAAATCTTAGTATCCAATTGCGATGCCACCTACCGGCTCTAATTGTAAATCTAAACCATCCAAGGACCCACTTAAGTCATCTACTGGCTTTACCAAAACAGCACACAACGCCATTTTTATTTTTAACCGTTTTTTATTTCTGTGAATTCAGTAAATCGGTTCCTGATACAAAATGTATAAGAAAGTCAATAATAATTTTCTATCATTCTCTTACCTGTATTATCTAGCTACTTTATTAGCGATTGTATGATGATATTTTTGATGCGAACACCAACTGACTGGTAACTTTGATTTCCAGGTGCCATTCCTTATGAAGGACCTGCAAACCGGTGCGCTGTTCTCGTCGCCGCCCAACAAGAAGCAGAAACTTGCTCATGAAAACGGCGACCAGTGAGTGTCGCCCGCCGTCATCCAGCATCATCCGCCACTCACCGCCATCACCTATCACTCCACGGCACAAAACTATTCAGCAGCAGTTATTGAACGTTGAATTAAATTAATATTGAAAATAGAGATCTTTATTAATGTATTTCGTTACAAACTTAGTACTTTTGTTATTTAGTAGACAAATATTATTAATTTATTTATTGTTTCCACTGCTCTGAGTAGTATTATTTAGTTATTTACTTAGCACTTGCACAGTCGGGTATTTCAATTATTTTGGTTAAGTTCTGTGATAATGTGTGATCAACGTTCGTACTAATGTAGTTAAGATACTTAACTAAACAAATGTTAATTTATTTTGGAATATATCAATGATGTATATGATACATATTTACCAATGATCGGGTAAATGAATTTTTGGAAAATTTACAAAATTATTTGCACCTTCCTAGGTAAACCTGATATCGCTGAACTTTGGAGTATATTTACAAAATATATATGTATTTCTAGAATATGAATCTTCTCATAATATTATTGACATCTAGATGTTCGTGCCCTTCCTACACGGTTTACCAGTGTTTAAATGTGTCAAAGTTAGAAAATTCATTTAACTATGACATTCCATTTCAATGTAGAATCTCGCATGATGTCAGTATTATAGATGCGTAATCATTCGTTATTTGATAATGGGTGCACCGGTATTACTTATAAATTTATTTGAATTTCATGGATAATCTCAGTATTTTACTAAGTTTACGAATGTATTGTACGAAAGTTTGCATTTACTTAGATATTCGATGTTCAGATATTTAAGCACACAATATAAAAAATATAATAGGGTAGTTATAATAGATATCCTATATTTCAGAGATCAATGTTCAATATTTCGCTTTCTATCTTTGAAATAATTTCAAATGAGGAAATCATAATTTGAATATTTGTATCTTGTGTGCGTTTATGTTGAAATAAAATGATTTTGTAATGGATGTTTGATTTTTATTTGGAAAATATAATAATATTATATTCTGAAATCAACAGTTTATCTGTTATATCTTACCATTAGATAGACAAAAATAGAGAATGATGTCGTCACAGAATTTTGGAGAGCGTAATACGGAACATAATTATGTCAAATTGAATACTGTAGGTCACTTCTTACTCGCCATCCTACCATAGACTAAATCTGTGATGGCGAAAAATTTAGTCTAATCGCAACTAATTTGGGAGAAAACAGATCTTCGCTAGGTGCCCTAGTTTTCGAGTTATAAATGGGGTCAAGCTGGGGAGATTATACCTAACCAGTGCCGGCAGATTCTGATATTTTTAAGAACTGATTCAGACTAATTAGCGACAAAATTTGGAAGAAAATGGATCTTGGTAGGTGCTCTGCCCTAGCTTGTGATATTCAAATTCGGTCAAGCTGGGGATCATATTACTCGATTTTATGTTTGTGTCGGCAAGTAAAACACGTAGCTGATTAATCTTCTTTATTTTCAGTTAAGCATAGAATAGTTACAGTATCCCAATTTCTCCAGTCTAATTTGACAGTGTCTCAATCACGCACCAAGTAATTCACAATAAAACGTTAAGTAACGCATTTAATGGTGTTTCACAATACAAGTGTACGGCTGAAAACTAAATACGATACCAACGTACCTTATGTAAAAATCCATGTTTTATCATTCCGTACCGTAAACGGGAGACATACATGCGAGTAACTAAAAAATACTTAAAACTAAGATACATAGTTTTGTTCTAAGTTGCGAAATGTAACTATTTAACAATTCCTCTTATTACTAATTATAATTGTTAAAATGTCACTTGTCATGCAGTTAGTAAGATTTTATACATATTACAAAATTTTTGGTAATAAACGTTTATTATATAGAGTTCAAACTTAATGTTTGACAATAAAACGTGCTCATATTTAAAATGACAAATATCAGAACATAATATTATAACAATGCAACATTTATTCGCTGTGATGTCCGAAGGATGGGTCGCAACTCACTTCAGATACATGGAATGTTAACTAATTACATCTAAAGCGTTAATAGTACCACAATACTGTCACTTACGAATAATTAAATACTTAACCATATAAATTATACAGAAGAACCTATACAGGCAGACAGCGTGGTCGCGTGCCGCCGCGACAACAACACAAAAGCACAATGTTCATAATCATTTAATATCCGCAACACATTCATAAAATACAATATAATGGGCAACGACAACACAGATATAGGTAAAGTGCGGCCATCGCGTCAACCCCCGACAATCGCTGACACCTGCTCGCGTTGTGATGATGTCTGAGTGTACATGAGAGCAAGTGTCGCGATGTCCTGAGAGCAGGCGCCCGGTCGCTAGAGGAAACACGTCGCGGAAGTAATCGAGCGGACACCGACGCGCGTGTCATTATAACTATAATATAATATCGGTGCAAAATGTCTAATAGATAGGTACTACGCACTATTTAGAATAGATTGTGGACACTTGAGCTCTTCGGCGACGCGCACCGCCGCACGATCCGTTACGATAATAATTTATATAATAAGTCTTTTCTTCTACATTAACAATAATTTGTTATAATAATATAACCGATTATTTTATGAGTTTTTTTCATGTTAATTTCTTTATAATGTACACGATTTTAAATTTGTTTCAGTGCTCAATATTATATACTTTAGTATAAAATTCGTTGGCTACCTAAACGAGTGGTGATTAGCTATGAGGACAACAGAATCTACATTAGGGAATGGAATATACTATACATTTAGTGGCACGAGAGTGACCAGTTAAGGGAAACTTTAAGAACACTAGCACAATAAATACAATGAAGAGTTTGGTAACTATCTATGCCCCTCATTGTAATTATAAAGCATTGGAGTAGTGCGCGACATACATTTGGTAATTGTTTTATGTACATAGGTACTTATTTAAATTAAAATGGCAAATCAAATTATTAAATTGTAAAAAAAAGTTATTCAATTATTGCTGAAAGCTGTACACAAGTTTCGAGTTTAAATGAACGCAATTATTTTTTCAATAAAATGTAAGTATCGAGTAAGTCGCGCAGCACTACACGCGAAGTATCGTAGCTACGAATCTAGCTTAACTCTAGGCATCTAGGGAATACACTAATTGTTGATAAGGGCTATGAATACCATCCTGAGACCATTCGGTCATCAAAATTTGAACTACGTTTAATTCCTTACGTGCCTTTCATTGAGCAGTTCACCTGTCTCGCATAATTACAATACAATATTACTACTATATATTTTATTGCTCAAAAAACAATGATTTGATAGAAGACACGACTGTATACGACACACCAGGGCTGTGAGAGTGTCGACGACCCTTGGCTGCCGTACAGTCGTGCCACCTTCCTCTCAGAAAGGTTTATAGACTACTACAATAGTTTCAAAAATATTAAGTCTTATAATATTCTCGTATAGTACATATTTATTTTTGAATTTATATATACAGAAGCGTTTGCCCCGTCGCTAGCTCGGGGTGTAATTAAAAGTGATCTAAATTTTATAAATAGGAAATAGTGTGTATTGCTGCTCTCCCTATCTAAATTTGAAGCGTTGTTTCACTGACGCGCGCTTTCGAGCACCAACATTGGCACGTTCTTCGCCCAGATGTCATTGAAATGTGTATATCATGTTTAAAATGTAAGCTGTAGAAGAATATAGTTTAACGCAAAATCTTGCTATAGAATTTGTCATAAATCCCGTTCGTGAATAAATTACCATGCAGTGCCAAATTATTTTGTGAGTGCAAATGTCGATAAAATGAAGACGAGCATTGCACATCTCTATAAGACCTGCTGTGTGAGTGAGTGCGCTCTCTTTCTTAAGACCACATCTACAGTTAAATCTTGCGGTTAATACCTATGGTATAAATAATGTTATCGCATCGTAATCAATTCCTTGAAGCAATAAATAAAGTCAGATCTATGTTTGTAGTTTGGAGGTGGAATGTTTCTAAAACTTACAAAGAAAGCATAATAAGTATACATAATTGCCATTATTTTTACTCGGATTAATCGTAAATGAATAGTTTTAATATCGTGTTTCGAATACCAATCATAGGAATGTTTCGATAATCATTTTTCTATACTGTTAGTATCGATATCTTGGAATAAAAAGAGTGTAAGTTCATTCTTGTAAACTTAAATCTTTTTAATTTCAAGATATCTATATTACCTCTGTGAAAATTCTGTCGGCTCAATTTTTAGTAGGTTTCAGTATTAAATAATAATTTTAGTAATCGTCGGTGGATAAGATAGAGCTTATGACAATGATACTCAATAAATGTCAGAAAATATTCGTGTTTGAAGTCAAAGCGCCCATTGTAGCGATACTGATCATTTCTCCACAATAATATGTCATGTAAGCGAATTTTTCTAGTATATGAAGCCATTGCTACCTATTATACTTGTGCTATAATAATTGGCACTTTATGTGCGTAATTTTTTTTACATAGGTACTCACTTTACATGCTAATATAATAATCATATTAAGTAATGCCACAGAGAGACCTTTCTTAATTCGTGTATCGATATCGATTTTACATTTTGTATTCATCGATACATCTCTCAGAATACAGGTAATGTTTCGCCTTTAATATAATATGTATTTATGCAGTAACATTTCTTGCTATTTTTGAGCATGTGCTAACAAGTAGTCAAAATTAGCACATGTACACGTGTTTTTTGGTAGCACGTGTTTAAAATTAACAAGAGAGTAATATGCACTGAGACATATACTTATAGACCATGTGTATTCTCGCCCTTTTCGATCATACGGCTTCGAGACTATTTTGTACAGTCTGCAACTAACTCAGACTAACTCAGAAAGATAGTCAAAACTCACCCTATTTTTTATATTTATAAGTTTTAGTATATTTACAACTTTATTTTACAAATACGTGATATCAGGACAACATTACACCCTACCTACCTTTCAGGGGGCAGGAGAAATAGGGTTATTTTTACAAAAAGTGTTCCGACATCTCAAAAATCCTATTGCCACGAGGATATCAGGCCCCTATGATAAAACCTTTTATTTACTAGTAAAGTAGGACTATATTTTAGAATTATCGGGTTGATGGTTATGTGCAGAGACATGCAACAATACTATTTATTTTTCTGAAATATTAAAGATTGTGATGCATTTTGGAGCTATCTTGAGATGAGCACCTTAGTCGACTCAAATTCATCAGGCTAAATTTTTCTTAGGATTTGTAATTAACCCAGCATTTCTAAAATATACCTACTTTACGGTATATTTTTCTAAATTTAATTTTATCGTCAATGGCTTCATATACCCATGCACACTTTGAACATCTTTTAATTAAAATAGGTACTTTTTCTACCGTAATTTAATCCTAGTTGAATTAACAGATGTTTAATGAGCGTTTTAGGATAAGATTGACTGTCCACCAAAGATGATTGAAAAACATGACCGATAATCGAGAGATATTTACCATAAGATAAAATAACCTAAGACTCAAGTTTGCCATTTAACTGTGTTATCCATAAATATATATAAAATGCATTGTCCTGAATGAATGACTGACGGATCAACGCACAGCCTAATCCGTTGATCGTAGAGACCTAAAACTTGGAGGGTGTGTTCTTTGTATGATGTAGGCATCCGATAAGAAAGGATTTTTAGAAATTCAACTCCCAAGGTGGTGAAAAGGGGGGTGAAAGTTTGTATGATAGTCCGTCATTTTTTGGCGGGTGAAACCGGATACAGCTAGTCGTCAATAAATGATTTAAAATGTTGTTTTTAGACAGTATTGTCTGCTATAACTGTCGGGCCGCGTGTATCATTTACCGTCATTCTGATACAATTGAAATTCTCTCTATTTTCATTTCTCAATCGATAACATTCAGCAAAACCCATCCATCATCGGAATCGGTGAAATGAATGCATGCTTTATTCAGCATGATAATAATAGATTCTGAATTCCGTAATATTTGCTTGTTTATTGTACTAACACTACACTACAGGTTGACTGCCATAGCAGAGTTCTGTGATCAGATTGGCAGTATATCCTCGATGATCGTTCATGTTTGTTAAATCTATGGTGTGACAATTATACTAAATTTCAGAAACGATTGTAAGCGTAAAATAACGCTTCCATACGTCAAAATTCAGTACAAATTTGATATATGGAAGTACAGTGGCAGATTTACCAGCAAGCTGAGTAGACTTGACCCAAGGGTGGCAGATTTTGATAGTTTCTACGAGTAATATTATTTAATTACGTTTATCGAATGCAGATTATTGTGTAAGTACCATAAATTACCTCACCTTATAAGTAATATGTGTAGCGTTGACTTGCTTGCTTTAAAATATACTCAAAAATAATTAGTGTAATTTTAACGAAATTGTTGGATTGTACTAGTGATTTTAACTAACTTTTGTAGAGGTAAGGGAGGCTAAAATCGCCATGTTAGTGATTTTCGGATACACAACGTGGCATAATTTTCCAGTACAGACCGATTTTGGAATGCTGAGCTGGCAACCCATTCGGGGCTAGCATTCCGACAGCACATTCTGGTGACCCTATTTTTTTGTTTAGTACCTTCTGCCCGCGACTTTGTCTGTTTGGACTTCAGAATTGGGTCCGACCTGGATAAAAAGTTGCCTATGTGTTATTCCAGGCTATATATAATCTATCTCTGTGCCAAATTTCATCCAGACCCGTTTAGCCGTTCTGGTGTGAAAGAGTAACAAACATTTATACATCCATACTCACACATTTTCACATTTATAATATTAGTAAGGATTAGCGAAAATTTAACAGCCTATACTACGGAAATGTGTGAATCCGCCACTGTCGAGGTATAAATGTGCTTTTAGACCAGCGAGAATTGGATGGCGAGTACGATATTGAACTTTATTTCTGTAAGAATAAAGTATTTATTACTTTGTACAACGGATAAACAAATTTCATCAATGTTAGCTGTCAAACGTATTGAGCTGGCGCAAGACATCTTTCGGTGTAAAAGAGTCAGTGAGATTTCAATTCACTTGTATCCTAGCCCATCCCATCCTCGCTGGTTTAAAACCACTAACGGCCGATTCCAATAACAAATCCATCAGTAGATTTGCTTACTACAGATAGGATTTTGAAAAATGGTCCATACAACTAACGTCAAAATCCTATCTCTAGATACCAAATCTACTGATAGATTTGATATAGAGACTGGCTGTAAGTTTACGCTTACATTCGTACTCTGAGTCTTATTGTGTGTGTTGTTCGCGTACATGATCAGTGTCGCTGGTGCGGTGGTGGCGGTGGCGGCGGTGGTGGTGGAGGTTTGCGTCAGTTGAGCGGCAAGCAGAACATGTGGCGCAGCAGCGTGGGCCGGGCGGGCCGCGCCGCCACCGACGAGCACACGCTGTCGTAGTCCGACGACGACGACTCGCCGCCGTACCCGTATGCCTGCAAATAATTACTAGTACAGTGGCCGTATTATAACGTGTTAACGCCATCATTTTTACATTGTGAGAAAGAGATGCCGCTCTACATATTAAATAGCCTCGTCTCTTTCTTACAACCTAAAAATGATTGCGTTAACATATAATATGGCTCCAGTACTTCAAGATAAATAATGGACATCGGCTAACTTCATGTTTCCGAAGATGACCGACACATCTAGGCAGTATATCTGCTGTATAGCTGCTGTTATCAAATAGTCCTTGGACCTGAGATGCAATTCTTACATCAAAACAAAACACGATGGAGGGTTATATCAGCTCTGTATAATTCTACAAAACGGTAGCGCACATTCTTCCTGCTTTCAATACTATCTACAACTGTCTCATCAGTTCATTGCAATAAAGTTGAAATTGTAAATGATTTTTAGGGCCAAACTACTATCTGTTAATTGTCTTTGTTATTAGACGATTGTTTCCGATGTTTTCCGATGCCCGTTATTCATCTTGAAATACTGTACTTAACACTGATAAAAACATACCATCACGCCTGTAGTCCCCGAAGAATTAGGCAGAGGTACTAATGTTAAGGTCCGCGGTGGCAATAGAGGGCGAGCCTATTACTAACCGCTAACAATTTATAAGAATATATTTGCAACACGACTTTATTCCAACTGTAATAAAGACGTGTTGCGAACTATTTGGTCACTTTGGTTGTCACGAACTATTTGACGCTGACTGTACCAGAGATTTGCGAGGTCAAACAAATATATTCTGTTGCGTATGTCTGTATGTGTATGTCAGTGGTGTGTATGTTAGTGGTGTGTATCATACGTATGTCAGTGGTGTGTATGTTAGTGGTGTGTATCATGTGTATGTCAGTGGTGTGTATGTTAGTGGTGTGTATCATACGTATGTCAGTGGTGTGTATGTTAGTGGTGTGTATCATACGTATGTCAGTGGTGTGTATGTCAGTGGTGTGTATCATACGTATGTCAGTGGTGTATATGTTAGAGGTGTGTATCATGTGTATGTCAGTGGTGTATGTATGTAGTGGGTGGGGTCGTCACCTGCGTGGGGTCGTGGTAGGGGTGCAGCAGACAGGCGTGCTGTCACACGCAGTCCTCCAGTGACATCAGCAAAGGGTTCACGTACTCGAAGCCCTCGAACTCCGACTGGTCGATGTCCGCGATCACCGTGCTACATTACACAATAGTTAATCAAGGGTTTCTCACAGCATATACATATATGCAATAGTGGACTCATTTGAACGTTGTGCTGACAAGTCAGAGATCAGGGGCCGTATTATGAGGTTTTTAGGTTGTGAGAAAGAGATGTCGCTCTACATATTACATAGCCTCATCTCTTTCTTACAACCTAAAAATGATGGCTTTAGCACGTTATAATACGGCCCCTGCAGTTCGAATCCAAGGCCTCTGACTTTTCGAAATCATGTGCATATTATTACTGCCTTTTCACAGCCGCAGCAAAAAATAAACTTTATATTTTACTATATTATGTAAAGTTTTAACTATGTAGCAATTAATATATTATTATGTTTACTTTCTTTCTATTAATAATTAACTATCACTCGCTAAAATGGTGAAGGAAAAACATCGTAAGGAAACCTGCATGCCTGAAGGATTTAGTAGACGGAGTGTGGAGGCACAAATTCTGACATACACAAACGCCCAGACCCGGAACAACTACCTGTAGATCATACAAATATTTGCTCCGTGTGGGGATCGAACCCACAACACGTGGCGCAGAAGCCGATCGCTCAACCGCTACGCCAATCGTGTCGTCAAAAGTTTTCGCGTAAAAATCCCATTTCATGTCATAAATTACACAATAGGTTAGATGACTAAAAAAATTCTTTTCATCCGTCAGTTAGATTATAAAAAAATAATGTACATGTATTTTTCCTTCTGTTTAACAAACAAAAAATGACAGCGATACAGTGCTTTTAAATATCGCGTGACCTCACGGATTCGTACAATTGTTACGAAATAGTGACGTCACCACCTCCCACTCCGGAACTTTGATGTTCTTTATGTTTGTCAATTCTTATTATTTTGATAAAGCAAAAAATACGTGTCCGATATTTTTGGATAATCTGACTGACGGATAGAATATAATGATATTTTTTTAAGCAGTCATCATCCTTATTGCCATCATAAATCTTTCACGTAGTTATGTGAGTATCATCGGCATTTCTTACAATAAATTAATTCTAAATTATTATTCAATTATTGTGAAATAGGTACTCAATTATAAAAAATATATAAGTTACTAGCTTCTTCTGACCGCGACTTTGCTTGTGTGGACTTCAGAATTTGGTCTGACCAGAATAAAAAGTAGCCTATGTGATATTCCAGACTATAATCTATCTCTGTGCCAAATTTCATCCAGATCCGCTTCAACCGTTCTGGCGTGAGAGTAACAAACATTCATACATACATACTAATAAACTTTCACGTTTATAATATTAGTAAGTTATAAAGTGCAGTGTGACTGACTCATTGTCGGGCGTGAGATGTACGGGCTCGTCGGTGAACTCCGGCGGGAAGTTGGCCAGGTCGCGCTCGCCCTCCAGCCGCGGCTTGAACGGAGGCACCACCTGCTTCTGCTCCAGCTGACCAACGGAAAGTCATCAATATTAGTTGTAGCCAAACATCGCTAATTAGTTAGTTAATTGGTGTTTAATTTATTAATAAAAATTAGCTGCCCCCGCGAACTTCGCTTCGATTTTTTCAATTTTTCTCTCCATAAAAACCTTCCTCAGACTTCAAAGAATAAATTAAAAAAAACAATACTCGAATTGGTCCAGCCGTGTTCGAGTTTTGAGCTTAGCAACAAATTTTGCGATTCATTTTTATTTATATAGATAGATAGATAGATAGGTGAAAAGTGTGAATAAATATAATTAGTATTTCGAAAAATATTTTTTGAAATTGGCTAATAAAGCTCCAAGATAAAGATAAAGTTTTTGGTGGGGATTGAGATGGAATGCTTTGTCCCTTTCCCGTTCCTGAGATCCTTACCATCTCCCACTCGATGCTCTTGAAGAAGGGATGACTGACGATGTCGAGGAAGCCGTTGTCGCCGCAGCCGAGGCGCTCCACCGGGTTCTTGTTGAGGAAGCCCTTCAGTACCGAGGCCGCCTTCACCGACAGCGACCGCGGAATACGGATCGTCTTCTCTAAGATCACCTGAAACGTACATTTGTGTTTCATGAATCACTAGCGACCCTCCCGCGGTTTCATCTGCATTGCTCCGCCCCTATTGGTCGTAGCGTGATGTTATATTGCCTATACCCTTCCTCGATAAATGGGCTATCCAGCACAAAAAGATTTTTTCCATTCTAACCGGTAATTCCTGGGATTAGCGCGTTCAAACAAACAAACTCTTCAGCTTTATAATATTAGTATAGATTCGAGTTATAGATCCGTTTTCTTTTTATTATGAACCTGTCATTACTTTTGTTTTTATTTTGAACCTGTCATATTATAAAACAAAGTACTCTGCCGCGTCTCTCTTTTCCCGATATACTCAAAAACTACTGGACGGATTTTCATGCATATTTCACTAGTAGATTCATGAGGAAGGTTTCAAGCTATTAAACATTACCCTATGATCCTTAGGAACGGAGCAATGCGGGTGAAACCGCAGGCGAAAAGCTAGTTTTATTATAGATCGCAGGTTTACTGTGAATTTTAAAACAATATAGATTCCGGAATATCGTGTAGGTATCCCGGAATCTTAACGAAGTATTTGGGATTAGAAGTAAAAGATGAAGAGTAGCGCTATCTTACTCTGGGACCTATCTTCGGATCTTAAATCTCGGGAATTAAGTAATTGCAAATTACTTTGAATAAATTTGAACTAAATTAATATATGAAGAATCATTCTTATAATAATAATTTACAATCACTTAATTCCCGGGATTTAATTGTCATGTTTATGATTCCAGGATTTTAGAGGAGGTATTATCAACTCTAGATGTTACGTACTTCCTCGAACTTTAGGTAAATATACTGTACCTATTCCGATGTGTGTTTATTATCGTTACCTGGAAGAGGTAGTCCTCAGTGTTCTGGTCGGGGTTGTCGGCGGCCTGCGCGATGTCGAAGGGCGACCGTCCGGCGAGCATCTCGTAGGTGAGCACGCCCAGGGCCCACCAGTCCACGGAGAAGCCGTACTCCTCGCCGCGCAGGATCTCGGGCGCGATGTAGTTGGGCGTGCCGCAGAACGTCGACGTCGTGTCGCCCGGACGAACGCCCTCCTGCAAATATGCATATTATAGTATTTTATGTTTATCATGTCCATTGAATTTTTTTATCAGCTCGTATTGTCCCACTCCTGAGCAAAGACCTCCCCCCATTTATCACAATGTCACAATATACGGGGAGGGGAGGCCTCGTATATTGTATTACCTATATATTTTTAAATAATAATATTAAAAATGTGGTGAAAGTGTGGTGGTGGTCACAATTTTACAAACTACCGGAGAAGAGATTTTATTTCAATAAAACCATTATTATCGGTACTTGGAACGTCAAAAAACTGTTTGCACGGTTTCAAATAGCGGGTGGAGAAGAGTTGGCAAAAATTACCACAGATACTTTTTAAATAATAATGATTACAATGTATGAATTCAATGTACACTAGTCTTTGTCGCTGTATTTTGCTACTAACCAATGTATGTGTTTATATTGTTGATATGCCTTATAAAAATAAATAAATAAATATATTTCTGTTTACCAAATTACGGCCCCGACAAATGTTACTCAAAAGGTATAAAATGCCGTCCCCATGTTAGGAGTTCTGGCACAGAAGTGCAGCGCCAGCGAGATCTCCGCCGCGTAAAACACTAGTAGTTACCTTGCACATGCCGTAGTCGGTGAGCTTGATGTGTCCCTCGTGGTCGAGCAGGACGTTGTCGAGCTTGAGGTCGCGGTAGATGACGCCGCGCTCGTGCAGGAAGTGCAGCGCCAGCGAGATCTCCGCCGCGTAGAACCGCGCGTGCTCCTCCGGCAGCCGCCGCTGTCGCTGCATGTGGAACCTACACAGAACGAAAAAAGGTCCAGTTATGGTCGCCCAAGACCTGTCAGGATCGTGGACATCACCCGATCCCATAGCCGATAAGAATTCGCTATAAAATAGCCACTTTTGATGAAATAGAATATAATTAGCGCAAACGGAGGTCCACAACGTGGTATACTTGCCAGTTTATGCTGACCTCGGGTGGTATACGCTTTTCGTACAATGAGGGGTCAGCTTTACTGGTTTTGTAGTCGAGTGTTCGTGTAATATAATTATATTGTGATTAATCAAAAGTTAGCCCCCCAAATTTCCTTCTATACCTCTTATTCCTTATTGCGTAAAAAAATTCAGTTGTATTCATTAACAAAAAGGGTATCCCTTTCTCCATATTAAGAGGACATGAAACTTTTATGAAAATTCAGTATGTATAACGTAATTATGAATAATAGCAACTGTTTATGATGCAAGAGAGCATGACCCGTGTTTTCTAAAAGTATTTTTGACATATATTGACAATATTTTGTCATGAATCGAGTTCCACGCAAGAAATTGCACATTGTTCATAGACACTCTACCTTACCCTACGCCTCTTTTTTTGAAATCCCAAAAGGTTTGAAGGCGAATGATGTATTGATTTCGAAATGAGAATTCGCCAGAATATGAATGAACTAGCTTCTGCCTGCGACCTTGTCTGCGTGGACTTCAGAATTGGGTCCGACCTGGATAAAAAGTAGCCTATGTGTTATTTTAGACTATAATCTATCTCTGTACCAATTTCCATCCAGATCCGTTCAGCCGTTCTGGCGTGAAAGAGTAACAAACAATCATACAGACCATCTATACTTACAATCTTTCACGTTTATAATATTGGTAAGGATATAACGCAAAACTCACATGAGATCTCCGCCTCTAACAAACTCGATGACAAAGAACAATCTGCTGGGCGTCTGGAAGCAGGAGTGCAGCCCCACGAGGAACGGGTGGTTTGAGGCCGTCTCGAACACGTGCTTCTCCGTCTGCACCCAGTCGATGTCCTCGTCGTCCGTCACCAGCGCTTTCTTGATTACCTTCATTGCGTACACGCGTTTTGTGCGCTTTAATTCCACCATCAGGACCTGGAGACAACACATACCATCACGCCTGTATTCCTCAAAGGGTAAGGCGGACCTGTACATCCACAGTTCGCTGGTGTTTTAAAATCTCAATAAACCTGTTTGACCTGGAAAACTAACACAGTAGAGAAAATATGTTAATAAGAATTAAGAAAAAAGAGATCAAGAAAAAATTAAAGAAAATATATGCAGCCGTTTTGTATGCAGCGCTAAAATATATATCTACATATATTTCGCCGAGAGTATAATAATAATGTAATAATAAAAACTAAGCTGATCAAGTGTTCTGTAAGTTTAAGCTGCGCTGGCCGAGGTCAGTGTGGAGATGGGTGACCATTCATAACACATCGAGACCCCTCCGTGCCTCAAGGCGCACGTAAAGCCGTCGCTCCCGGTTGTCACAATCACTAGCTGTAAGGTCTTTTCCTTTGCTCTTCTCTTCACGTTTGCCATAGATACGATAAGGAGCATGAATATTAAATTTACGGGTGATACCTTAGCGTAAGAGCCTCGTCCGATGACCCTGATGAGCTCGAAGTCGTCCAGCGAGTACTGCCGCTGTGAGCCCGGCTCGAGCTCGTCGGGCCGCGGCACGGCGGGCGCCGGCGCCGGCGGCGTCTCCGGTAACGGTGGCTCCACTTCCGCACGCGATCTGGACGACATCAAACAGAGCCTTCATTACTTTCGAAGTCTATCAATTTAGCAGATTAGTATTGGTCGGATTAAAAAGAAGATTTCCTTATTTAAGGGAAGGAATTATTGATTAGATTGAGAAAATAATTTTAATATTTAAGGGGCGTCAAAGAATTTTCAATAAAAATTATTACATATTCATTCGCTCGATTCCGAGTGCATAAAGTTAGTATCAATAAATATTATGTGTCACTATGATCACTCATATAAGGAAAATTAATCAAGTAATATTCTCACTAGAATGTCTTCTGATAACTAGGTAAGTATAAATCTTTCGGATACAGTAAGACGAGCCTATACAGCAACTGTCACCAAAATAGTGATGTTTACAGACGAACTGCCATGCATGACGGCGTTAGTCATCAGCGCATGTCAACCGGAAGGTTAGTGACAACAACAAAAACAGGTGCTAGATATGAATAAACATTGAGATACCTACTTTTCCGGTATCAGAGTTTATTTATAACTAATTGAAGCCCGCGGTCTCACTCGCATGCTAAAGGATCCAATTGGGGATGAGAGAGAAAAATAATATTAATAGGATCCTCCTCTCCCCCCTGCAGGGCAAAGCAACTTAGAATGCTTTGCCCTACAGGGTCCATAATGTACCTTTTGTAATATGTAACATCTAACATAATTAAGAAGTGCAAAAAAGTATGGAGTATTGACTTTTTGAGACAAAAGGTAGCCTGGACGCAATCAATCTCTTAGACAAATTTTATTGAAATCCGTACAGTGGTTTAGGCGTGAGAAGGTTACAGATAAACAGATGGAGAATTATGCTCAAATATGCAAATGCTACTTAATTTTAAGATGCTGTCACATCTCGTGTTGCCTCTATCACTTGTCAAAGTGACTGTAAAGGAAAATGAAACCCCTCCTTCACTTTCTTCATTAATTTTTTTAAGATGGTTATACTTTAGTCTCAAATACTCATAAAAACTTGGACTATGTACAATTGGAAGCGCCACTTGCCAATTATACCAAACCCGATTAATCTGTACCTAATCCGTTTATCTCATTGATAAGTAGATAGTATATTCTGAGAATTATTGAGCTAAATTATTGAATATTGACCTAAAACTGATATAGCACCTACAGGTATTGCGTAAAACGGATTAGGCTGTTTATTCTTATAAATTAATCGTATTGAGAACACGACAAATACGGCAGAATTTTGGTGAGGAGGTCGCAATACTTCAAAAATATTATCGTGATTGGTGATAAAAGGCTTTACCAAATTAATTTATGCTTTTATAAAGGGTGTTACATACTTTAAAAACATATTTCCCCCCTACGGATACGGAAATCCGCCCCTTTTGCTACTACCTACAAACCACTATTACTAAAAATATCACATACTACTGTTGACAATATTCTTAAAATGGATTTGGTGGCTATAAAATTCTATAATGGATCCATAAGATCGCCTTTATTAAATTCTATTTCAATTAATATTAAATAATCCCATAATCTAGCTTTAATCCTAAATATTTTTATTCTTTACATCACAATGCCCTAAAATAGTTTGTGAGCTATCAAAGCAGGAAAGCTTTAAACCCACCTGACAGAAGACGCTCGTCCCAAGGTACTCTCTCCGTTGGCATCGTCCTTGACCTCGATGGGGTCCACGTGCTCGTTGGAGCAGGGTTTTTGGACCAGCTTGTGGCACTTCTTGTGCACCAGCAGCTTGCATTGGATGCATTTGAAACCTTGCCGGCCGAGGCCCCAGATGCGGTCTTGGCAGAAGGCACAGAAGGCGCGCTGGAACAGAAATGGAAACATATATTAATCTAAAAGATAAATTGTATTAATTGCGAATCAATTATTAATCAATTATTATCTAACCTAAAAAAAAATCCTATTCGTAATTATACATATTCACAAAAAAAGAACATTTTCAAAGTAGTCACGAGATTAACTATCTAATAATTGTCCTACTAAACTGACTGACTGCCTCATTACTCTAGTGGTCCCAAGCGGGACTGCTACACTAGAGTTTCTGGGTTCGATCCCCAGGTCGAGCAGTATTATTGGCTTCTTTATGAAATTCTCAGTAGCAGCTCGGAGTCTGGATTTTTGCCCGGTTAATGGCTATAGGCTCGCTCCCTATAACATGGGACCTAAACATACCGGCGAACTGTGGGTGTACATTAAGTACGCCTCTGCCTAACCTTTCGGGGAATACAGGCGTGATGGTATGTTAATTGTCCTACTAAAGTATGCAGATCAAATCGTCCAACTCGCAAATGATTCTATTCGCAGATGTCTCGTGTAGTTTAGTCGGAGCAATGGAACATTTTAGAGACGTAGCCAAAAAATTGGTTTTAGTAAGTTAGTGTGGGTCAAAAAAAACTTTCTTTTGATAGAGGGTATTTCTCCAAGGACTTTCATATACAATCTGGGGCTTTTTCCTATCACAAACTTTTTCTTTATATTCAATCAATCGTTGGACCTGTTATCTACCTACGTGTGTTAACGTCTGTTTTTTTTTTTAAACTTTACCCCACACTAGTATTTTCTCCTGTATCGTGGGTTCGTTTACAAACACAAATTCTCACATACACAAATACCTAGACCTGGAACAACTATTTGTAGATCATACAAATATATGCTCCGTGTGGGGATCGAACCCACAACACGTGGCTCAGAAGCCGTCGAGATCGCTCAGGCGCTACGACAAACGTGTCGCCTGGTGTTACACCTTAGCATTCATGTGAGAAGAAACAGATTTATTAATCAACCAACGCCAACGTCACCTTATGACGTAAATTCAGAATGTGAAGGCAAATTTCGATCAAGCGGGTGGGACTGGCGTTGGCTTAGCGGTCAGAGCGTCTGGTGTATCTAACCAGAAGACGCAGGTTCTCCTGCGTCTTCTGGTTAGATCCTGCCCGCGATTGCATTTTTCCTTCACTAAAATAACTAGATTTATTAATGTTTGTTAAGCATAAAGATTAAAGTATGTACTCACTCTATTAAATCGTTTAGCCTGGAATATGTGTCCATTGACGCGGTATAGTTTCCGCCACCGCCGTGCGCCTCTTCTGTATATGCTTCCTGTAAATTAAATAATGCAAATTTAAGAGTCCGGCGGACCGAATTTCTCTTACAAACGTAATACCGAAATAAATCCTAATAGAAACACAATTTAATAAAATTCTGTTATTATTCGGATTCCGATACCGGTATTCTAGGTTCCTACTCTACCATTTCATCCAAAATACATCACTGGAAATAAATTTAAGAGAATGTAATTTTTGATAATTTTACCATGTTTGGAACGATTTTCCAGTCTTAAATTACCATTGAAGTAGTAGTAGACGAAACAGTATCGTAGGAACCTAGATTAATGGTATCCAAATCCGAATAATAACATGATTTGATAATATCTGGATTACGAGTTATTTCGGTATTACGTTTTTGTGGGCAATTCAAGCTCCGCCGGACCCTTAAGTATTACGTAATAATCCTATGATATCTTTATTACGTTTATATCATAATAAAATTTGCCTCGGTAGTCTATTGGTCCCAAGCGTGACTGCCACGCTATAGGTCCTGTGTTCGATTCTCAGGTCGAGCATAGTGTCACTGGGTTTTTCTATGAAACTTTCAGTAGCAGCTCGGAGTTTGGTATTTGTGCCCGGTTAATGGCAATAGGCTCGTCCCTATTACGTGGGACCTAAACGTACTTGCGAACTGTGGGTGTACGTTAGTACGCCTCTGCCTAATCCTTCGGGGAAAACAAGCGTGATGGTATGTATGTATATTATATTATAACCAACCGATTTATAAAAGTTCATTAATAGTACCTATACGGACCGGTACCTACTCATAGATTTTCGTGAACAAATGTTTATAGACAGAACTTTTAAGGAAATCTGGGGCGGATCGTTTGTTGATTGTCAAACGCACCGTACGTTTTCAATAACAACACATTTCTACCAAAAGCGGTTTATTGAAAACGCATAAAGGGTGTATAAAAATTGTTAGTTTAAGTATTGCTATTTCTTCGTAAAACGGGCCAAACCACCTATGTCACTTCAGAACACCATTAATCTTTGAACACGCGATCTAATTGCGATTTAGGGGATGGCTCTGAAACGAGCGGTTAGAAACAGAAACCATACGTAGTAAACAACAATATATGTTGAGAGATAATGGAATGTTTATTGACAATACGACTGTTGAAATAAAATTACTTTAGTTATATTAATATTACTTGATTCCCGACGTTTCGGAATCTTTACAGCATCCATGGTCACGGGTAGACTGAGGTGTTGGACGTCTTAATGTTAAAATTACTAACAGCTACCTTACATTTTTTGTTAATTATTGGCGATCCGATTCACGGAGTAAAGGATCTGAAACGTCGGGAATCAAATAATAGATATTAATATAACGCGATAAAATCCGTAGAAAATAATTTTATTTCAATGTCTAATATTCGCGTAAGTGTCAGAAACCAGTATCGAATGTTAGAGGTGACAAAAAAATCACTGAAGGAATAAGAACCTCAGTAAGAAGGCAAAGATACAATGATATGAAATATATGATTTATGCTTTTAACAATGACTGAAACCTTTGAAAATGATGACAGATTTTTTCTAAAATTCTGTAATCTTGTACCAGCCAATTCATGTGTGAACGTGTCACGTTCAGGTTGTTTTTGTTTTGTTATTGTTGTTTCTTCTTTTTTTGTTGTTATATATTTTTTGTGGGTGCATCATCTATACAAATATAGCCCACATAAAACTTTAATAACTTTAAATTCACCACAATTTTCCTCACTTTAATTCACTCACACATTTTTATTCACACTTTCCTTAAACAGAATCACAGATCTTAATAGAGGTATCTGACTTTGGAGCCGCACACGAACAGGGTGGATGACCCAATTATCGACCATTATAAAAATATTTTCGTGTACCTGTTATATACTTGGCAATTTCGACAGAGCAGGACATTTGAGTGTCGGGACATGACCAAATGCAGACACAGTTCGTTTCGCGGCCGATGCGATACTGACTTATCACAGCTATCTTATCGAGTGTAACGAAATTATTGAATCACACTGTTAGTAAGTAAATTCCAATGAAATGTTCAGCAAATAAGTTGAATGGGGTTATTTTGAAATAGAATGTTGCTAATCGGCTGTTGATTGCAATGCTATCATTACATGTTATGATTTTGAATCCTGGTCAATCATTGGAATGGAATACATAACTTATTCCCTTTTTAGGAAATTTAACACCATCGTCAAGCAATTCGTGGGTAGAACTGATATTTAGAGACCAACTACATTTAGTTCAGAAGTATATTGTACTAGCTATTACTAACGGTTTCATTCGCTTTGCCTCGTTCCTAAAGAACATAGCACGATGTTATGTAGTCTACGAGTATAACCTTTCCAATGAATCACTCCATGTTTTGGTGAAAATCGTATGAAAATCCGTTCGGTAGTTTTTGTGTTTATCGCGTTCAGACAGATAGATGGGGCAGGGAGGGGGGACTTTGCTTTATAATAAAATATCTAAAAATAAGTTAAAAAACGGTGAAACATAAATATCTCTTAAATTGAGAACCTTCTTAATTTTTAGGATCAGTGGAAAATACGTTTCCTTTCAATTTTATTTTTCGTAATTTTATTCTAAGAAAAGAAGATAAATTTTACCACCGAAAACATCCTAAAAGCTATTTTTTTTATTCGTGATAGGATTACGCTTGACCGCCAGTTCGCCTGATGTTAAGCGAATACTATTATTCTTACAGAGCTAAAAAAGGCTATATTGCGAAGCTTTTGAGTTGGCAACATTGGATAGCAGTTCGGTATCGCGCCGGCACCGGTACGGTGCTACACAGAGACGATGACGAATTCAAATTAACCAACCAGAGAATTAGACTCACAAACGTCCATAGACTGACATTTTTAATTTTTAGGTAAAACGTCTGCATTCAAAGTATTGTAGTGGAGCATGACTAAAGCTGCAATTTTTGTGACAAGCTAAAGGCAAAGGGCAGGAGAGTCATTGGCAGTCCCATCTTTAACCTATTAGAGGCCTTAGTCAAATGGTCATAGGTCATAGTGGGGAACATTGAAGGTCTAAAGAACGTCTCCAAAATTAGTTATGAAGGAATATGACTTTTTTTGAAATATTGATACCTCTATCGCAAGGCCTTAGCTCGTAGGCGTATTCTTGTAGTACGGAATTCAAATACATGTAGTAATTATGGGAAATATCAAATTAAAAAATCAATTACCCTGATAAGAATTAAATTACATATATTACTATTGTAAAACCCGTTCTTAGTTAAACATAAACACACCTCAAACCTCATCATAAACAATGCTTATATATTTTATTTTTTTTAAAAAAAGCTTACTGGCAATGTGGGTCGCACATTACTAGTATTCTTATTAACCCCTCGTGCTAAGCTAAATGCTTGTGTTACGAGTGGGTTCACGTCGGTAGTGCAATGGGTGGGGTTCGAACCGGCAACCACATGATCGCAAGTCCGACGCCCTAAGCATTAGGCTTTATTAATTTACATAACAAATATACACTTTAATCTTTGTAAAAAGGTGTGCATTCTAATGTAATGTTGGCACTTTTAATATACAAGTGCGAGATTGGTATGCAAATCCGCTGGGAGGACAATATTCGCTGTAGATTTGAGCAAATATTGCCTCGCTTGCTGTAACCGCCTGAAAGTATTCTGCGCGGCGGATAATTACTACCAGCTAACAGAGAATTTTACTGTTTTAAAGTTCTGTTAATGGAGAAACGGTGATTGTATTGGACATTGTAGTTTTTAAGATTCATAAATAGGTAATATCGCTTATTATATTAGAAACTAGCTGCCCCCGCGAACTTCGTTTCGCCTTAATATGATTTTTCAATTATCTCAGCTAAAAAAAACTGGTTTTTAGTTTTTCCGTGCAATTTTTCTAATTTTACACTCCATAAAAACTTCCTCAGAGTTCAAGGAAAAAAAAAAAATAACCCGAATATTCGGGTAATTTTGGACTGTCCATGTAAGCAACAATGTGAAATATTTCCTCAACAGCCGTGTCTTGTAAAGTTTTCCTACCTGCATATAATAAGCGCGGTGGATTACAGCCTAATAAACCTAGCAGTGCCTAGCAGTGCCTAGCAGTGATACGTGAGACCCCTAAATGGCTTGACAATGATGTGATTTGACACAAATCAATGTTTCGATTTTGTGTACTAGATGGCGCTGGTATTTCATCGATACAAATTCAGAGAATCATAGTCTCTTTTAAAGTCCAGACATAGTATTATAGTACCAAATATTTGACTGTCACAATGTAGGACAATATCTGCAAATGGCTTTTCCAGGAAAGAGCCATATAATCATTGATTACAACTCTCTCAACATTGACTGCAAATACAGCAAGATAATCGATGTTTACCCAAAATTACTGGCTACGGCATAATTCCACTCGGTTTAGCTCAAACGACTAGTAAACCGGACATTTGTGATAGCCCGGGGTGTACATCCCCCACGTGTGCTGTTGACGTACTAGAACAACGTTTGAGACTATTGGAAATACAACATCCGTATTCCGTGGAAACTCGTGCCATTTATTCCACTTGTGCTCTTAGGAATTTTACATAGGATCACATATCATACCATCATGCCTGTATTTTACGAAGGGTTAGGCACCTACAGTTCGTCAGTATGTTGAAGTCCCGTATACCTACTAGGGGGACGAGCGTATATAGGCTTCGGAATTTCATAGGGCATTATTGTGGAGAAATACTAACTACTGTTTTTGTTTTTAGAGAGATACTCATTGACGTTTACGTAATAATTACACCACAAATACTTCTTCTTTCATGAAAGTCTACGTTATCTGATAAAAATCTCATAAATACTATGGTCTCTACTCATACTCATGAGTAGACCATTTATCAGATTAAAAGTGTCCATTTCATCATGTCTGAGTAGCTTTTTTTATGGGATAGTAGGGCAAACGAGCAGACGGATCGCCTGATGGTAAGCAATCACCGCCGCCCATGGACACCCGCAACACCAGAGGAGTAACGAGTGCGTTGCCGACTTTTTAAAAGGGGATTGGGCCTCCGGTAACCTCACTCACTCGGCGAAACACAACGCAAGCGATGTTTAACGCCGGTCTTCTGTGAGGGCGTGGTATCACTCCGGTCGAGCCAAGCATGGCTCTCCCAAGTAAAAAAAGAAGCTTCTTGCTTCTCAGCGAATAAATAAAAACGAAATGGAACAGAATTTGTATGAAATTAACTACCAAGTAATTTTCGGGAGTTGGTGAAATAGGCCTTAATGATCTCCGGCCTAAAGTCCTACAGAAGTGCACGTGTCTCACGTACAAATTATCTCCAGAAGGTGAACCAACCACACGGCAGTCGAGCACGCATCGGTCGGCACTTCCCCGGCATCCGTAATGTGCATCATTTCGCCGTATTCACATGCTAATGTGGGGCTTTGTGGCTGCCGACAAATATTGCTTTCTCGCTATTATGTGTGTATTGTGGAGTTTGTAATAGAGGTTAGTTTGAGGTTTTGAAACTAGTGTTACAAGAGGTGCTTACAGAAAGCTTGTGGCTCGAATTTTTAATAGTCGACGAGTTGTGAATGATAGACGGATTCTATGAATACTTAAGTTTGGGCAAAGACATAGAGAATGGATTGACTACCCATATAAAAAGAAAAACTGGTTTGCATCCGTGGTTCTCACTTTTTCAGGTCCAATTGAAAACCAGCGCCAGGCAGCTCACAAGGCAGTCTGGCATTTGGCTGAACTGGACCTATTTGGCACAGCCGTGGGACACACAATATTTATTTATTTTTGTTTCTCTTTCCCTGTCTCATTACGTTACATTTATAAGATAATTAGTTTAGTTTTTTTTTATGCTATGTGTGCAGTGTCCGTGACTGTGTCAATAAACTCTTTTTCTTTCTTTATATAAAATAGATCACTTTTAGAGAAAAAGCGATCGTGCGCCAAATACCTCTGTCTTGTAAGTCATGCGCACTCCTGCAAGGCTATGACGGACGTGGTCCAATAAAATTTTTAGAAAAAGACAATTACCGGCCGCATGGTCGCTTCGTCTGTCTCACACTTTTCAGCCCGTAGGTATTCACTTTAATGTGCAATCATTATAGCATCGACTGTTCAGCATCGCAGTGTCTCAATCATTTTTGTAAGAGAACTAGGAGAAGATAGAGAGTAAGACAGTATGAGCAGATTTTTATCATAAAATTGACTTGCTGCGCTTACACATGCGTTATATTTAGAGAGGTATAGATAGACATTACCTACTGTAAAAGTAATATACATAAACATACCAAATTCACGCCTGTAATCCCCGAAGGGTTAGGCAGATGTACTAATGTAACACCCACAGTTCACCGGTATATTTAGGTCCTAAATAATAGGCGGCGAGTAATAACCAGGCACAAATTCATACTCACAGATGTTATTGAAAAACTCACAGAAAACCGGCGTTAAACCACGCTTACGTTGTGTTTCGCCGAGTGAGTGAGGTGACTGGAGGCCCAATCCCCTTTTAAAAGGTCGGCAACGCACTTATACTCCTATGGTGTTGCGGATATCCATGGGCGGCGGTGATCGCTTACCATCAGGCGATCAGCCTGCTCGTTTGCCGTCCTATCCCATAAAAAAAAAACTCATAGAAAATTTGCTTTGCTTGCTGCCATTTTGCTCAACCTGAAAATCGACCTTGCGTAGCGCCAACCAAGTAGTCGCACTTGGGATCACTAGACTAATGAGCCAGTTGACATACTACGTAGAGAAATAACAGTTTTAGTAGGGAAAACCAAAATAATGGTGGTTTACCCATAAAACTAAAATAAAAGTACACAGAGACAAGTAATGAGGTAAGCAGTAAACCGGCGAGTGGTACAGCTAGCACAAACATTAACAGGTCACTTACTGTCTTCGCCGGCGCATGGCATGCCGGGCGCGGCGGGCACATTCGGGAATACTGAAACAAACAATAGGATTATTAGTACAGAATTACACTTCACCGCAAAATAAAACAAGTACTAGTTCCATTTATTTTCCTCGAAACGAAATTGCATTGCTTTACGGAGAAATAAGCTATGGTGGTGGAACGTAGCTCGGTGTGTCGCTGTCGTCACTGCGACAACGGCGACATTGTAAATTTCCACAACCACTAAAATTGCGCCTAACTCAAAAGAGTTTAATAATTCATTTAAAAAAATGCTGCAGTCTAATGTGGTCTGTATTTGATTGGGAAATATTCTAACGTAGATTAAATGCGATTGTTAAATGTTATGTTTGGTTGATTTTATTGAAAAAAGAAAGAAGAAATTGTTTTTACGGATACAATCTACCTATACAAATAATACTCGTAGTAATATAATAAATAAACACAGAAGTAGTAACATATATAATTTGCAAAAGTTATATATTTTTATTTATATGATGATTAAGTACTTATAAAAGTTTATATAAACAATTATTTTCATGTATATAGAAATAAGACTATTTAAAGAGAAAGATTCTTTTTTCATTAAACGAAGAAAAAAAAAACCGCCAAGACGAAACGAACAAGTGTATGCTCTCTTAAAGCAACTTTAGCAATTGACTGGACGTCACTTGATGAAACCGTGGATTTATTACAACATAAAGCAACTTGCTGTCTTGTCTTGCAGTTGCTTTGTTACGTTTTATAGTACACACGAGTACGTCCGTAATGTGGCTTGCCACAATAAACAGTCTCAGAGATAGCGATACACTATTTTCCTAGTGTCCATATTGTGTCGGGGAACTAGGATACGTTGTTATTTGATAATTTATTTCGGTACAATAAGATTTCTTCATTACAGTCGATTCGTGTATAAACTCCTATTTCGGACACACAATCTATGAGCCTGGACGGCAGCCAATGTGTTCATACCTATATATTAATCTACAGTGTTTGAACTCAAATCAAATCTTTAATATAGGTAGGTAGGAACCCCAACATTCAACCCCAAAACAAAAATGGCATTATCGACAGTTTCAATTTTGACGTCGCAAAGAGAAAAGCTACCGGACGATCCAACAATAGAGCCCCTTTGTTTTCGTCCAAATAAGAGCGGGAAAAAGCTGATGGGACCAAACGAGTTTGGCTTCATTCAAACTTCCTACTCGATACTCGACTTTGAATTCGGTTTTTCGAAAATCGAACACCTCGTTGGGAAATTCGGGGTCTAATATTTGCGGAATTCGAATTTCAAACTGTGGCGGGGAAGCTGGGGTGTTGTACGAATGTTTTTGTTTTTGGAGAGTCGCATATCAAGGGCTTTTCTGCGAGGTACAAATTCGGCACGTGCGACGTTTGGTTGGAAACGTTTGAATGACTATTGCAACATGTATGTTATGTTTATATTTCAATGAGAGTACGTACGTCACGCCCGCTTATAGTCATAGGGAAAAGAAGAGAAAATAGATATTGTTATAATGTATTGTATGACACAACATCCGGATATGCCGCGTACATCCGCTGCGGATATATCACTAAAGTTCGTGACAGCCCTAGCCACTGCGGAGATAGTGCCGGATGCAACGTCATTTGTACAGTCACTTTTCTTTGCTGTGGTCAATATGATATTATGTTTTGCGAATGTAGATAAAATAATATATGTTTACTAGGAAAAATAACAACCGATATTGTTTCTTGTAATATATAATTCAGTAATTGTTACATTTGAAGTAGATAATGTAATGATGTAATTTTTGATAACATAGATTGTAAATTGTATTATCTTTAGGGTGCCTTGACGGCCTAGATAAGCTTTAAATTTATTTATTTCTGGTTCTCGGCTCAAAGGACCAAATTTTCAGAAATGCTAGCACGCAATGCAAATCACGATACTAAATTATACATATAAAATGCTTGTCCTAAAATGACTGAATGACGGATCAACGCACAGCCTATACAGCTGATAGTAGAGATTTTAAACTTGGAACGTAGGTATCCGATAAGAATGGATTTTTGGAAATTCAACCCCTAAGGTGGTGAAAAGGGGGGTGAAAATACATAGGTTACATACGTAACCAAATACATAGATTTAAAAAAATATATACCTAAACTTCATATGGGAGATATCTGTATGAACTAAAATAGTTTCAAGTACGACGCCCCACGTACACATCCATAAGTCACCACCAAAACTTAGGACACAAGTAATACTAGTTTATTATTAAACTTCGTATCTCACTACACCCTAACTCCCAAACAGTGCACCAACTTTCAGTAAACAAGTGTACCGAGGCGGCAGAAGAGACTTTAAATTTATCTTGCGGATAGAAGAAAAACAGGAGACCGAACTGAAAACGGGACTTAAGTCTCAATTATGTTGAAATACAGACTTGTTAGACTGATGTTTTTTTTGCGGCACTCAGTCAAGCACTTTGTAAAGTCAAAGCATAATTTTGAGCCATTGTCTCTTATAAGTGTTGCTGTTTTTATTTTGTGGTAGAAGACAGAGCAAAAAGAACAAATTTGAGAATGATTATATAGTACAAAACTGTTGGTGCGATAACGTCAGAATGTCAAAATTTTGGTCCTTAGGAACTTGGTCCTCATGTTGACGGGAAATTATTTAAATGACATAATCATCTTAACATTGACACACAAGACAATAATTTTATAGAGTACCACTCGATTCTTACATACGAGTATGTTATCAATTACTCAGTTTACGAGTACACACTACACACACAATAAGAATATAATTTGTTCAACGACTGGAAATACAAATGTCTTACTTGAAAGATATAAAGGAGACGTTTTCGTTAATATAGATAAGATTTCATAAATAAAAAAACTGCAATGGACTTAATTTAGATTTATTTATATTAGGTACATCAATCCAGAGATAGAACTACAGATAAAGACTTCCACTTAAAGACTCGACTCTATGTGTTTAAGAATGGTCACAAATTCATAAGAGTTACTACAGCTAAAAAAGCTTTACTTTGTATATCGATTGATCATCGCACTTATTACTTAGCCACGAGCCCCTTCTACTACGTAATAGTACAATAACCAATTTTGTGCTGTACATCACAATTATCTAAGGTGTAGACGTCGGTTCTGAGCTGTTAAACCGATAAATTGGATCGTCTACTAACGTTATTGGGGGCACCCGCTTCACTTGTCTCTCGTATTATTCAAACAACTTCATGAATATATTGGTTAAAGCTGTCTGCAATATTGTCTGTGGATTTGGGTAATGATAAGTAATATAAACTGTTAAGATTCTAAGTTAGATATACGATTTCCGAAGCGTCATTATAAATATGTTATATTTGATCATTAGAACCCGCAATAACCACGAATTAATTGCTTAAAAAAGAATGAATGCTTATAAGTCTCACAAAATAAATATTTCACTGCAATTTTTAAAAACAAGAAACAGTTACTTTATTTTCTTTTAAGTTAGCTTTACACAAAGCTTTGAAAACAATCTTCGTCGCACTTAACAAACTTACTCTACTAATTTCCACGTCACGAACTCCATAAACAAATAATGCATTTTTAATTTTGTCAGCTATGTTAAATTAAAACTCTAGCAAGAATAAACGTCGGTAAATAAAATACCAGAGACAAAGGGCAGCGGGGACGGCGTCAAATCCAATCTCGTTGGTTGCGGCCAGAAAGAAAACACTGCACCACTTGACGGGGACTCCCCTACCATTGTGTTTTCACTCCAATTCGATTTCTTTGTACAAGACAATTACTGCTGTTTGTGTCCAATTGTTTTCTTTGGACAATAGCGACAAAATTGTTGTTTTTAAAGGACCTGACACGTTTCAATTAATGATTGTGAAAGCTGGATAAAAGTTCGTAATTTCATTTTTTTTAATCTAACCTATTTTCATGTAAATGTATTTTTAAAGCGTTTTCTCTTGTTATGTATTTACGTAGAGCAACCATTTTTTTTTACAAATTATCACATTTGTAAAAAAAAATATTACAAAAAAACTATATACAAACATAATATATGTAGCATTTCAATAATTATACATATATACATTACATTATAAAAAAAAGGAAAAAAAGGAGCGATGCCTTTGCTCTGCAGTGGGATAATACAGACTAAAATAATAAAGGAGTCATGGGCCCTTGTTTTGCGTCAGCCAATCAAAAGTTAGGAGAAGCGTAAGCCTAGTTATGGGAAGACATTTCCGCTAAGTTGTAACTTAGTTTCCCAGAGAGAGTTTAAGCTGTACTGGTAACTTGAATACTTAAGAGGTATGGGCTCTTAACACGAAACTTGTTACTACTAACATTTCCTTTAAGCCTTTCAAATTGGCTGCATCATCAACTTCTTACACTGACCAGAGAACATTCTAATTTCCCGAAAAACGCAACAAGATACATACTCGTAGATACACTCACGGCCTTTTCCCATAGGGGGTAGGCACAATTAACAGAACGCCACTTGCTTCGATTCTTGCACACCTCTTTTGCTTCATCCACATTCATACATCTTGTCATACACACGCGCCGGTTGCGAATACTACGCACTTGACCTTTTTGCAGGATCTCACCTATAAGTTTGGTGTATTTCTTTCTAGGTAGTCCTCTCCCGGCAGCTCCACTGACATTCGCCTTATAAATCTCTTTCACAAAAAGATATTTTTATTGAAAGCCCAATTAGGTATATATGGGGATATCTTCAACACTTCCTAGTTTTTTTAGTTAGTTCTATCAATAATCCGTCAGTTTACTTATACGGTGTTCGTATTTATCAAACAAATACAACGCTGAAGGGTTGTAATCCGATATATTGCTTTTTCATGGAAAAAACACTGCGAGGCATACCCGGTCTTGGGGTAGGGATGATTGTTCCGTTCTGTTGACCGACCTTCGCGATTCTTATTTATATTTCCTGTTAGCGCGAGTATTGAGTTTTTTTTTAAATCGCCAGTTGGTACTAACGCACGGAATGGCAAGAGTCTGTATGTTTGTCGTTCTGCGATGCAATAACATGGAAGAATTTAGTGATTTTGTTGTGGAAACTCACGGCTAGATATTAAGTATTTTTTACTGTCATGTGCTGATTAAAAAAAAAGATATTTCTTTATTGGAGTGCAGGTAACATACTTTAATTTCTTTCTTTCGTTCATTTATATGGTCTTTTGTTACGCGCGATTCTTTGTATTGTTTGATTTTCGTCCTTTTTTCCTTTTATTCTACGTGTCTTATTTATATTTACACTATCGCACACATCACGCAAGTTTGTTTTTATTATTTCTTATTTTATCACAATAGAAAGTATAATTTATTCATGAAGTCCTATCTCCACGGGTTTCTGGAACGTTGGGGAACATTCCATAACTATCAGTGAATTCTATTAAGTCTCGAATACTCTCAAGTGTTGTTGATTTAACTCCATAACACAAGTGAATTGTTTGGTAAACGGCTGCTTGTACGTATAAATGGTAATTGTAAGGATAGTTTGAATTCCGCAATGGAGACGTCAAGATGAAATTAGAATTACTAAGAAACTGGCATTTTCAGTGAATATTACCCAAAAAAACCCGACTTATCGTTTATAATTGAGTTCCTTCATAAAATAAACTTTGTAGAAATTATTATAACTGAATGTATTTCAACAAATATTTTGGTGTGTAAACTTCAATGAATTAAAAGACTGAATGTAAGGAAACGTATTTTAACAAGTCCCTACACGGATATTTTTTTTATTTAATCAGGTTTCTATGACATATAAACTTACATATTTTTTGGGCAGGTAAAGCTTAAAATTTGTCCGAAGGCGAACCCTATCTACGGGATGAATAAATGAGAGCATGGCGGCCGCAAGACAGGGATACCATTAAATATTTACACTATGGCCCCTGAAATATACATGTTCTAGATACTTCCATAGGTACTTTTAGCCGTACAAAGCCCTGCCACAACATATTAACGCGATCATTTTTAGGCTGTGAGAAACAGATGTTAGTATTTAATGTTTATAGCGACATCCCTCTCTTTCAATCGCTACAAGGCGTCATGATACAGCTTCAGGTCGAGAAAAGGGTTGGATTATAGTGGCTGTGCTATAATTGTTTGAGACGATGATCGTCTCAAAGGACCAGTTCTTAAATAGATTAAACTTTCGCATTTTCTTTTCTTTCATGAGAATTGTAAAAACTCACAGAATTGTAAATAGATCCTACTAAGCTACCGATCCTCTATGATACCTAAAAAATAGTTTTGTATTTTGCACTAAGCATTTTTGGTTTCCTTCTACATACTTAGATATATGTATAAACGGCTAGAGCAGACAGTCATTGAGTCAGTCTGCTATCGTATATATAGGTTCTAAAAATATTTTAACTTTATGAGTGAATGAAAAGTCAGCCAATTATTTTGGGACTACCTCCACCATGACGCTGGTGCAAATCGGTGAAAAAAAAAACGCAATTTTAAACAGCCTAACCCTTCAGGGAATATAGGCGTGATGGCAAACATAAAATGGAAGTTCTGAATGTATTCGTTCCGTGGTTCTAGGCTAGTGTAGGACGCTTTCGACCCATTTCCGTTTCACACCAAGTTGCGCCAACTTCTGCGTTTGATGCTAATACGTGTAAGTTTTTGTTTTAAACTGATTACAAACGGGTAAACGGGTAAACGGGTCTTAGTAAAGTCAGATATTACGTCCCTACACTGGGCTTTTACCGCACGAACTGTAAAATCCGACCAAAAGAGATAACGATATCCTTTAGTCGACTCCCTACTTTGCCAACAGAAATAGAGAAGTTACAACCGATGTTTTTCAAGTCTTGCGACCGGACGTGTCCATTAGCAATCACATATAAACTTTCATGCGATAAGAACTCCGCTTTATTTATATTTACAGTTAGTATCACATTTATTTGGACATATAAACTGTGTAAAATGATCAGAACAACGAAGAAAAGTAAAGTATATCTCAATAATAAAAGGGACGTTTTAAAATGAACATTGAACACCCTACACGGTAGCTGTCATTCTGACATGCATTTTATTCCATTAAGATAATTTATTTTTTTAAGCTATTGCATAGCTTCTATCGCGGGCCTTGAGCGTGGGGACCGAATCTAGAAATTCCGTAACGAAAAAAACCTAACACGCTTGTCTCTTTAGTTCAACAACCCGCCTTTAGGTGGCATTGGTTGTATTACATAAGTTGATAAAAAACGCTATGCAATAGCTTTACCGCGGCAGTCCCCGAGTGCCACACGTCTTTTTTTTATTGTTATCTATTTTATAAACATTATATTTTATTTTATGAACAGTCTGTTCGTTCTGATGTTTTTGATGCTGTCTGTGCCTACTGCAAAAAAAGTAAAGTCCAAAGGCTCCGTTCACACCTACAGATAACTGCGATTGGATATCATCTAGTGTAATGGAGCTTGCTAGTGATCGATAAGTTTGCCGATATCCTTACAGATTGCATGGAATAAAAACTCGGGTTTGTGTGTATTTTACTTACGTTTATTAGCTTTTGTTTATGTTAAGAGATAGGAAATTTTTACGAATCTGTTGCTCTTAGTTCGATGCATATATGTTTGTTATATTAGATTTTTATATTGCTTGGCTTGTAATAACATTAAAAAAAACAACGTAGATGCGTTTACAAATACAAATCTCACATACCCGACAGACTCGAAACAACAATCTGTCAAACTAATATTTGTTCCGTACTGGGTATCAAACCCGTGATCCGTAGCAGCATTCGATCACTACATCAATAAAACCGTCAAATAGTTGTTTATTATATTTGGTCTTATTGTACAAAAACAACATAAAGTGATCGGATTGAAATAATCCAATATTATACGTGCGTAACTCTGTCCGTCTGTATGTTAATTTGTTTGTTACACCGCTGCCTAAACCGCTGAACTAATTTTGATTTCTGGTTTAGAGATCGATTGGAACTCGGAGACGGACATAGGTGCGGGTGAAACCTTGGGCAACAGTTAGTTTATTATATGTTTCTTGAAAGTCAACATTAACATTCCTAATTGGAAAACTTCAAACATCTAAAACTATTTCACTATGCAACTCTGTCAACACGTCAAGAACCAATAAAATAAATCACGATTCCCCAAAAAAAAAACAATAAAAACTAACGATTTCGTGTGTGGCAACACTCAGGCAGGTTTATCTAAATACCCTATGTCTAATAGATTAACTTTTAACAAGTTTTCTTTGCGAGTTTGTCGGCTATCGCGGAGTCCAATTATTTTGTTTACCTGAGCTGCATGTCACTGAGGTTTGATGTCCGGGAAAAAGATGATTCAGCATTGAGGGTCGTAAATTGGACAAACTATCATGTTTTCTTGGCGTCAAGGGGACGTCAAAATAAGTCATTAAAATCCTCCTTTTTATTATATAATGTCAATAATTAAAATGTTTTTATACATCACCTACTCGGAAAGTGACCTATTACTAGTCTAATACTGGGCTAGAAAATAGCAGGGCCGAAAAGTTGTCCATATTATGTATGACTAGCTTTTGCCAGCGACTTCGTCCGCGTGGAATAGTTACTTTGTTCCCTAGTTCTTCGCCCGCGGTTTCACCTGTGTTGCCCCGTTCCTAAGGGTTGTAGCGTGATGTTTTATAGCTTGAAACCTTTCTCATGAATCACAAATTTTCCCAACATTTCCCTTCACTGCTCTGCTCCTATTGATCGTAGCGTGATGAAAAGTATACTATAACCTGCCCAGGAGTATGAAGAACAATTGTACCAAGTTTCGTTGAAATCCGTCGAGTGGTTTTTGTTTCTATAACGAACATACAGACAGACAGACAAAAATTTTACTGATTGCATTTTTGGCGTCAGTATCGATCACTAATCACCCGCTGATAGTTATTTTGGAAATATATTTCATGTACAGAATTTACCTCTCTACAGATTTATTATAAGTATAGATAAGAGACCTTCATGGTCATACAGTTGAGGCAGTAGGGAATTTAAAAATTCAAAATTAGAACGAGTGTTGATTCGCGCGCATTGGGCGCGATTCAGGTTTCTTTTTTTATTTAGATTTTTCGTGATTTGCAAAATAGGTATGTGATGATGAAGGATATCGCATAACTTCACCACAAATAAGACCTTCTTGACTGCTAAATCGAAATACATACGTATGCCGTATATTTAATGATAAAAGATAGCTCTAATTAATTTCAGATATTTTTGTACCTACTTATTTTTATTTTCTTTGTAGGTACTTACCTTATACTTCATAAGGTAAGTGCTAGAAAGCTTTTTTTAAAAAAAATATTAAAAAAAGTACTATGAATCAAAAATTAATAGCAGTGATAGCCTAGTGGTATGACCGTTGGACTGCTAAGTCAAAGATCTCGAGTTCGAACCCAAGGCACGCACCTCTGACTTTTCGAAGTTATGTGCGTATTAAATGGTTAATTATCACGCGCTTAAACGGTGAACGAAAACATCGTGGGGAAACCTGCACGCCTGAGATTATCTCGATGACGTGTGAAGTCTGCCAACCCGCACTAGGCCAGCGTGGTGGACTAAAGTCTAATCCCTCTCATTCTGAGAGGAGATCCGTGCCCACTAGTGGGACAGTATAATGGGTTGATTATGTTATGTATGTGTTATGTACTATGCTTCAACACATTACAAACTCGTGTGGTTTGCGGGCGTCGCAAGCGTCACTATCTCGCCTTGGTGAACAATCTACTATTATGTGCTTGAAATGATTTCTTGCACTTGTTTTGATTTTTTTTTTAATTAGAGATTTCAGGGAATTTGTGAAAAGTATATAAAAAATGTCCCTTCTCATAATGTGCAGGAAATGACCACCATGTGGTTTAAGTCGGTAGGTGTCGACATAACTCTTGCGTATCTATAAAGATTTCCACACGGGATAAAAATATATGTTTTTTTTTTTGTAATTATCAGAAAGGCTTGTTCCTTAGCCCAGGAGATGACTTAAAAACACGGAAGCATTGACAGCCATTTCGTTGGTGTTTTTCCTTTTGGAATTTCCCAAAATATAGATTTTTATTTGTATAACTAGCGACCCGTCTGCGGTTTCACCCGCTTTAACCCGTTCTTAAAGTTAACAGATAGACCGACAGACACATAGACGCGGCGCGGCACTTTGTTTTATAATATTTGACGTATTATAATATAATGACAGTTTTATTACACAAAATATAAAAAAATATAAACAAAGAACCTGAATAACTGACATATCGACGCACAGCTGAAACTGCAGGAGCAAGATCCCTAAAAGTTTACATGCTGATTCTTTTTGCACTGTAGGGGAGCACTAAGAAAGGATTTTTGGAAATTCAACCGCTAAGGTGGTAAAAAGGGTTAAAGTTAAGTATGAAAGCCCATCATTTCTTTGCGGGTGAAACCGCGGGGCGCTAGTTACACAATATATGTATTGCTAGTAAATTCAACCGATAACGACAAAATACAAATAGAAATATGTCACCACACCAAGTTGATTGTTGGGTACAAACAGCGGCATCGGTAGGAAAACTTTGTTATTCCGTGATGAAACACGTCTCGGCCGCCGAGGGGCCGACGGCGACGGGTTAACTCGCGATAACTTGACCCATCGAATGGGCAACTTTGTATTTACCTTATTCATTTGACTAGAGAAATAACAACAGTAGAGGTTAAGCTGCGGTCGGAGGATGGATGAGTGGTAATTATTTACATATCGAGATGCCTGTATCTTACCTTGCAAGATAAGGACATTACATCGTTCAAATCCAAAAAAAAACCTAGCTATAAAGAAGTTTCTAGTGGAATCCTTATGTGCGTTTACTATAAAAAAAAAATGTTATACTTAAGGGCATCACAAACAAATTGTATTGTTTAAATTTTTTATAAATTTGACCCAATTTTGGTAATAATTGAAGTAAATAGGCCTTTTTAACCTAATTTGTATTTTTTCTCTTTAACGGCTTAACAGTTACTCATGAATTTTATACCAAAAGAATTGTAATGACGTAATTAACAATTTTTATTGTTTTCATTTTTTTATTTCTTTGAATATTTTGAAATAATAAAGAAATACCCGAAACCTCACTAGCACCCCGCATGAAGCACCCACGCAATGCCTGTGACTAACAAATACTAGTGCAAAGAGAAGTGTTATTAAAATAGTCTTAAACCCATTTTATATATGTTAACTTGAGAGGCATATATCAATAGATGCCTGAAAATAAATGATAAATAAATAAAATAAAAATATAAGCCGTCAGTATAAAAAAGAATAATTGTTTGTCCGTTTATTTGTTTGATTTAAATTACGAGTACAATATGTTGTTTACGATAAAATAAGACGTGTAAGTTATACTAGTTTTAAAGAAAGAAATACCCGAACCCACCTAATAAATTTTGGTGAGTTATTGTGGTAAAACTTTAAATGATTGTTGTTTTTTAAACGATGATTTTAAAACTAAACAGAATATAAATAAATAAAAACATGGCAGTAAGCAAGCTGTTTTCAAAATCGTGTTATTGGCAAAGTTAGCGCGTAGGATAGCAATTTGGCAGGCGCCCCGCGCAGCCGGCGTGATGTATGGACAACGATACTTTGAATAGTTGGGAAAAACGGTCCAGATCCAACGGCTTTGGGAGCATACCATCACGCCTGTATTCCCAAAGGGCTAAGCAGAGATGTACTAGTATACACCCACAGTTTGCTGGTATATTTAGGACCCATGTACCTAACAGGCGGCTAGCCTCTGGGCACAAATCCAAACTTAGAGCTGCACTTAAATCTATCGGCCAGATCTAGTTTACTTTGTCCCCTTAGCAATGGTTATACTCTTATCATGTTTTTATTCACCTTTAAATAAAAACCCATAATTCATGCCTTCCTAAAGGCAATACTTTGGTTTGCACCATCTAAAATTAAAATTACATTAATTTAGATTATTAAAACGAATAGGTAATGGTTACTGAATCTCCCATTTAGATTTTTTTAGTAAAGCTTATTAGCAGTGTGGGTCGCACATTACTAGTATTCTTGGTAACCCCTCGTAGGTACTAAGCTAAATACTTGTGTTACGAGTGGATTCACGTCGGTAGTGTAATGGGTGGGGTTCGATTTTCGAACCGGCAACAACATCATCGCAAGTCCGACGCCTTAGCCATTAGGCTACTGCCGCTCTACATTTTACACATGTTTTCAAAGTTATCCTGTATAAAACACATCCTATTGTGTTAAAATAATGTATAGCCGGCCAAATATATATATATATATATATATTTTTGGACGCCAGCAAACGAACAGACGAGCCACCCCACCTGATGGTAAGTAGTCATCGTCGCCCATGGACACCCGCAACACTAGAGGAGTTGCAGATGCGTTGCCGGCCCTTAAGAGCCCTGTATATGCGCCGTTTGAAGATCCCCATGTCATAGCGCAGTGGGAACACCTCAGGAGAAAGACCATTCCAAATCTTACTTACTATATATATGCATATAAAGCCGTATAACAAATTAACTCAGAATATCCTGATAAGGTTACATGTCAAGTCGTAATTCAGAAAATTAAACAATTTCGTACAATCGGCTACGAACCGCCGTAGCCGTAGCGCTCGTAGGCGCCTACGACATGTAGTGCTACGAGCCACAACTATTCTGACTACGAGTGACGCTATGAGTTACAACTATTCTGACTACGAGTGACGCTATGAGTTACAACTATTCTGACTACGAGTGACGCTATGAGTTACAACTATTCTGACTACGAGTGACGCTATGAGCTACAACTATTTCCACTATTCTGAATTTTTGTTGAATAATATTCTGCTTAATAAGCAGTGATAGCCTAGTGTTATGACCGTTGGACTGCCAAGTCAAAGGTCTCGAGTTCGAACCTAAGGCACGCACCTCTGACTTTTCGAAGTCATGTGCGTATTAAATAGTTAATTATCACGCGCTTAAACGGTGAAGGAAAACATCGTGAGGAAACCTGCATGCCTGAGAGATTTTCTCGATGGCGTGTGAAGTCTGCCAACCCGCACTAGGCCAGCGTGGTGGACTATAGCCTAATCCCTCTCTATTCTGAGAGGAGACCCGTGCCCAGCAGTGGGACAATATAATGGGTTGATTATTATTATTATATTATTATTATTATAATATTCTGCTTAAATAAATAGTAACCGAAGAACTAACTTTATTAACCTACTAGCTGTTCCCGCAGTTTTCACTCACGTCCCAAAAAGATTAGCTTACTATAAGTTCGATCCTAGGCGGCGTATCAAGATGAAACATACACCAGATTTTAAGTTAGACCTCTAGCAATACATCGGCAAAAACTGCATTCAATTCTATGCCGTAGTTTTTGCGTCATGCACGTACAAACATACAACAGTCTACCTACCACCCTTACGTCAAAGAGGTGTGAGATTACGTCGTCTTCTCGTATAATTTTGAGTATAATTAAAGTCAACATTGTTAGTAATATGTGATTGTATCATTAATGTGGCTGTGACGAGTTTCTGTGTAAAGTTAAGCAATTTGCGAAGAGGAAATTGGTAGATTATATAAAGATAAAACTGACATTGAGTCGATCATTATGATAATCTTAAAAACCCGAAATATTGTCCCTCCAATTTAAAATTCGTTGGCGGATTATTTGTGTAATTACTTTTATTTTTTATAAAAGCGTCGGCGAGCTTAGTTTAGTTAACTTAGAGCTTAACTTCATGCATTTTGAGTAAAGCGTTTGATCCCTAATGTCTTGAAAAAAAAAACCATTAGCACTACAAAAATGTACAATTCAAACATTAAAGTCAAACTCAAATATAATATATAATTATACATATAATAATATATACATAATTAAAAACACTTTAACGTAAATAAACACGAAACATACTCATAATTATACAAATGAGCAATTAACAGCATGAATTCACCTCCATCATTACTGGAATCTCTTTTAAAACTGAAACAATCACCCCGTACAATTAAAGCGTTAAAATTTAAACGTGAATAAAACTTGGTTAACTGTACGTGTGTTTAACAAATGAGGTAGAACGCTGCTGTTAAAACTAACGACGCGAAGAGTAATCGGAAACACAGGTAAATTAAATTAATTTTATATGAGATTGATTTATATAATAGCGATATAATACATCTAAACCTCGTATACGGTACGTAAACGGTCGTTGAGCTCCCTAAATTATGGTTGAGCTACACGATGACGGATGCATGCGTGCCGTCAGTTGGGACTGGTCTACTCAAAGCTGTTATGGTTCTTTCCTCTAAAGGCCATTTCAGACATTACCCTACATCGTACCACTCACATATAAGTGTTCTTCCATGTCTGGACTTTAAAAGAGACCATGATTCTTTGAGTTTGTGTCGGTGTTTCTTCTCAGAGGTCGTCGGGAAATGCCGAAGCCATCTAGCTAAAAAAAAACCCAAACCATTGACATGTAAAAGTATCTCTAAAGAGCTACTTGCAGAATATACATATAATTTCATTTAATTATAGCTATAATAATATGTTTTGTCTTGTATTGACACGTGATATTTTAAAGACAAAACATACATATTATAGCTATTGGAATTATATTAAGAGTTTTTAATATAATTCCAATAGCTATAATATGTAATTCGGACCAAATTTATCTTACAAACGTAATACCGAAATAAATCGTAATTCAAACACAACATAATCAAATTCTGTTATTATTCGGATTCCGATACCGTTAATCTAGATTCCTACGTTACCATTTCATCCTAAATACTTCACTGGAAATAAATATAATAAGCGAATGCAATTTTTGATAACTTTACTAAGTTTGAAACGATTCTTCGGTTTTTTATTTCCAGTAAAGTAGTAGTACTCAAAATAGTATCGTAGAAACCTAAGTTAACGGTAATCAAATCCGAATAATAACGTTATTTGATAGAATATCGTCTGGATTACGATTTATTTCGGTATTACGTTTTTGTGGGCTATTCAAGCTCCGCCGGACCCTTAAAATCATTGAACCTAACTAAACTAAGTCGACTCATTTACTAGTAACCGAGGTCCCCTCATTACAAAGTAACAGCAACAGTCAGTTAGCGACGCCAATTACAACTTAAATGATAAAAGAATAAACTTTTCACAGCATATATATGTATAATATGTACGAGTATATCTCTTATTTTCCAAATTACAAATGTGGAGTTTTTGAATTAATCACCAAAGTTGGCTTGAACTTTCCCTAATTGTTTCAATCCGGTGATATTTATAAGCACCTGGATTTCGCGTTGGTGATTGCTGACGGGAACTTCGAACAACGTTGCTTGAATGTAAATATGTTATAGCTTTTTAAAAAAACATTACAGCTTCAGGAGTTTGGGAGTTTTCAGCTTTAATTGCAGATTAAATAATTGGAGTTTAAGTAGTAAATGGTAGGAAGACCACAAATATGGTGAAAAGGAAAGGTTACGAAGGTGCTGGGACTGAATTGTATGCGAGTTATCATGGCGAGAACTGATGGGGGGTTACAACAATTTTTTTTTAAATCTTACTTGTAATGTGGGTCGCACAATAATTCGCAGAATAATGGTAGGAGCTGGATGCGACAAGCTGAGGATAGTGTGAAATGGCGCACATTCGGGAAGGCCTACTTCCAGCAGTGGACTGATATAGGCTGATGATGAAGTTGATAATAATGGTTATCACAATAGAAGTAGATAGGCATTTTTTGTATATTTTTAGTCGCTGTTTATAAAAGGTTGTTGATAAAAAATATAATTATTTCCATGTTAATAACAGTATGTCCTTTGTTGATTATGATACCACTAACTTACACGTGTGTTTAAATACATAGGTATGTGATCTCAAGATGAGATAAATAACCACCATTCTTTGTATGGATAAAGGTTCAATAGTGATGTGCACACAACAAATTAAAATCATAAATAAAAGCAAATAGTGATGTCCAAACACCGGAATTTATGATTGATGAAATCAAAATCTATCGCGCTGTTTGTGTCACGACATGTAATAATACAACTATCTGTATTTCCGCGTTGTCAACCGACACTGCGGTATAACATGTCAATTTTGGACACAGCGAACATTAATATTCACAATTTTGCGGGATTCATTTGTAACAACAACAAAGTCATGTAGATGCATTGTATAGATCGTGTTTTCAATTAATATTGTTTTGGGAAATTATGTGATTTTAAAATATACATTTATGTGAAAATAGCTACATTTATATCCTGTAGATAACATTGAATTGAATTTATCATAATACTAACGTTGCGTGGCGAACGAGGGCGCTGCAATCACAACGTCTAAATGCGGATACGGCTGAGTCAGCGTGCTATGAGCCGCGCCGATCTTTTCACACACATCCAGCCCACAATAAAAAGTCTGCCACGCGCACTCACGCATGCACTCCGCCGCCTGCGACCACGACACCGACGGCATTCTCATATCGACTACCTCACTAACACTACACTAGCACAAAACCGGGTCACTTTACAATCATACGAAACTAAAACACAAAACATTTTCACATTATTATTTACAAATTTAAATTAAACACTAAAACACGTTCGGTACGTACCGATAGTATTACTTTAACTATACACAGATTAGATAAAGGACGTCACTACCCAATAGCGAGTGTTCATTGACGCGCGTGATTTCAATAAGGTATCGATATTTCTTATATCGATAAGATAAAGCCGATTGCGCGAGGCGGGAGTGTTCATCTATGCGGAAAACGGCACTGATAGATGGGGTTGGTCTTTGTGAAGATCAGGTGCGTTGCGTAGGCGTCATGGCATCTATTATCTCGCATTCAAAGATAAAGGTAATCGAAGCGATAGCGGCCGCGATAACTCATCGAGTTTGCGCAACGGTAATATAGAAAAATATAAAAATGAATACATTTTTAGTCGCCCTCTGAAGGTCGCCTCCCTTTGTTAAGGTAATAAAGAAACAATGAAGTCGCTCGTGCATGCCGATTTAATATGAGCGAGACTTTTTGTTTTTTCAAAAAAATACAGATTTAATTAAGAAATTCAAAGGTTGAGCGATCAAAAGGATATTTGATGATTGGGGAAGTCAAATAAATTGAAAAAAGGAATGTTAAAGATTTAGGCTAGAATTGATTGCAAATTTAGGGCAATTGACATGTAAGAATGTTGAATTTAATTTGTAGAGTGACTCTATCATCATCATCAACCCATAATTTGCCCCACTGCTAAGATTGGATTGGACTGGATAAGATTAACATGGGGGAACGTTAGCCTGCTGTGGCAAACTTTACATGCCATCGAGAAAATAATAATGTTGCCCACCCTTTTTTATGGGATAGCGCGGCAAACGAGCAGCTGGATCACCTGATGGTAAGCGATTACCGCCGCCCATGTATACCCGCAGCACCAGAGGAGTCACAAGTGCGTTGTCGTACACACTCGGCGAAACACAACGTAAGCGTTGTTTAACGCCGGCTTTCTGTGCAGCCGTGGTATCACTCCGGTCGAGCCAGCCCATTCTTGCCGAAGCATGGCTGTCCCACGTAAAACCCTGTTTAACTTAAATTATTATAAAAATTCTCATGAATTTGATTCTTATTGAGAAATGAAGTTCTTAAACCATAACATCTCTTAGGCGTGTAGGTTTCGTCACGATGTTTCCCTTCACCGTGTGATAATTAATGTCATTCACCAAATCCTTGAAAACGTAAAAGTTTGTGAGTATGGATGTATAGATGTTTGTAATTTTTTCACGCCAGAACGGCTGAACGGATCTGGATAAAATTTGGCACACAGATAACTTATAGCCTCGAATAACACGTAGGCTTTTTATCCAGGTCGGACTTACTCCTGAAGTCCACGCAGACAAGGTCGCGGGCAGAAGCTAGTAAATTCAAAAAATATTACAAATTAAATATTTTTAACTTTAAAATGCACCACCGTAATAATTGGGACTTCAATTAAAAACACGAAGTAACACGGCAACATTATAGAAGCGCCTCTGTCGCGTAATTAGGGATGGGAACATTCTTGTTGCGGACGACGGTTTGTTTAGGACAGTTGTTCACTGTTGTCGTCCTTTGGTCAGAATACACACAACAGGATCTTGCCAACTTCCAGTTGTTACTCGTACGAGTTTATCATTAACGTGGGTAGCAAGTGATTTAATTTTCAAGCAAGTTTCCAGTGAGAATGCTCCTTTAGACAATGATAGAAAGTTCTCAACTAGCTTACTATTACTAATCGACATAAATGATTGTTATAAATTACTAGGGGCCTGTCCCGGCTTCGCACGGGTGGACATTATTGAAGTTTTAGTCGGGATCCCTAATTTCTTTTAGTAATAAATATAGCCTATGTTACTCAGTGATAAGGTAGCTTTCTAACGGCAAAAGAATTTTTGAAATCGGTCCAGTTGTTTTTAAATTTATTCGTAACATACAAAAATACAAATCTTTATAATATTAGTGTAGATAATCTGGGAACACTTAATCTTTTATTAGACTGAAGAAGAAAGAAAAAACGTTTAATCATAACTAATATTCTAACGCGAAAGTTTGCATGTATGGATGTTTGTTACTCTTTCACGCCAGAACGGATAAACGGATCTGGATAAAATTTGGCACGAAAATAGATTATAGCCTGGAATAACACACAGGCTACTTTTTATCCAGGTCGGACCCAATCCTGAAGTTCACGCGAACAAAGTTGCGGGCAGAAGCTAGAAACATATAAAGAAAAAACCTAACAAATAAACAACAAACATTTAAAAAGATCAAACTAAAAATTTCAATTTACAAACCATAGCATACCTCTGGATTTGTGGCCGATTAATGGCAACAGGCTTGCCCACTATTACATGGCACCTAAACATAACGGTGAACTGTGGGTGTATACTCGTAATACACCTCTGCCTAACCCTTCGGGAAATAAATGCGTAATAGTTTGTTATTGTCTAAGGGCTTTAGTAAGGGTACCTAAAAATAAAACAACTTATTAATTAATTTTTAGTTTTCACAAAGCAACAAATAAAATGATGACAAATTGGTTGAGTGCTTTATACATTACACATTCGTTAATCTGCACATCGTACGTCAGATGAATCAGAATTGATAAATGGTGCAAAAGTGAATTATGGGATGTATTTTTTTCCAAATTCCAATTTGTTACCGGTTTTTTAGTATTTCCTAGTATTAGTAGTATTTCCTAGTATTTAATATACTTTAGTTTATACGATATGTATTTTAGGGGTACTTTATACTGCCGGCAAAAGGAAGATAGACACAATGGAATGAGTTGATCTGTCAAAATATTTACTACACGAACTAAACTAAACGACAATCAATGCGAAAAAGCTGAGTCTGATATCGAATATTTGGTTAAATGTAATTCAACAATTTACAAGCATACGGCCCGCCTGATGGTAAGCGGTTACCGTAGCCTAGTATCACTCGCGCGTTGCCGACCCTGTAAATTAAGGAGGAATAGTTGGGCTGGCAGCATAGGAGACATGCTGCCATGAATGGCCTGAATGCCTGCGGCGGTAACAAAACACCACCGGTTCCCCCCACACTGCCAACACAACGCTTCCTCGCAAAGTTCTGGCGACCTTGCTCACCGTTAGGAACACAACATAGCACGGAGCTATGTTATTTGGCTTCAATTTTCTGCAAGGTGGAGGTACTTCCCCAGTCGAGCAGCTCCAATTGTGAGTGGAATTATCAGATTACACTATACCCTAACTCTCTTATATGTATGTATGAAAGATTCGCAATTCTATTTTTAGATGTATCTATCATTATAGATCTTTAATGTTACATTTATTCAATAACAAAGCACTTCAGCGGTATTAGTTTTACTATTCTTATGATATTAGTCAGATAATAGGAATTATTGAATTTACATTTACAAGTATTCTGAATAACTTATATCTGTTCTATAAGCAGTATAAGTAAGTAGTATTACAACAATATGCTCGCCCCTTATGAAATGGAATTTAAACCTACCGGCGAACTGTGTACATTAGGTAGACCTCTGCCTAACCCTACAGTGAATACCTACTGGCGTGATGATATGTTATGTTTTTCATGATGACATGACTTAATACCGTTAAAAAGATTTGTGACACGGTCACGAATATTTCCAGCAGATCTCGTGCTATCGTGAATAGTCAAACTTTCAAGATTCGCAAATCGATGACTTCGTAAGCAGATTAAAAAAGAATAAGCTAGTTGATATGCACTGCAAACGTCTTCAAAAAATTACCACTCCATTTAATTTGTACCTATTTTATCGATAATTTTACTCCGTACCGGGTTCTTATGTCCTACATCAAAGTCACACCCATTTTATCGATAATTTTACTCCGTACCGGGTTCTTAAGTCCTACTCACAAAGTCATACAACAAACTGCACAAACAAATACTAAATTCTAGTTTGGCAACGGCGGCAGCATTTTAATTGGATTACACATGCATCTACGTGAATCTACGTGAAATGTTTATTTGCACAACACTAGCTCTAGAGGATTTAGAACCGGGTAATTTATGCAATGAACACGATTGATTCAGTAGCGGTTTAGTTTAAATTGGGGCTTACACTAAATATGAATTGTTTATTATGTGGTGTCGAATATGATAGGTTTAATTTTAGGGTTGAAATAATAGTGATCGGCTTAAAAAGATGAATGTTAGTGAAGGAAGACTTGTATTGTCATATAATGGGAAATAATATTCGCTTATATTTACAAAAAACATGTTGGACATTGTTTGTACAGACGTGAATATCTCCAGGTAAAAACAGGTACCTTCTAAGTGCAATATAAAGTTTACAGTAAGCGTTGCAAACGTGAAAGAACTTTATCAAACAAAGGGCTTTATCGTACATTGGATACAAAGCTTGATTATAATGTGTAATGCAAAATACAAACTGTCGTCATTGGCGTGAAGATCAAAAGGCGACAGCAAGTCGATAGGCATCGACGGGAATGGGTGCGTTGCGGCCGCACTCAGAAAATCACTCCAAAACGTATTCATTTTCATTGTTATTTCAATCCATCGATAATACCAATATTGTTATCGTCACATCACTACCGTTATGTTCGAATATTGTTCCAAATTTGAACGCTGTGTTGCGGTTTAGGCGCGTATTTGCAGTGCAAATATTATTTTACGGATAGTTTTGTATTTTTTTTAAAGCTGGCGAAGAGATATACTCGGGGACGCGCGACCGGTGACTGTTTTAGTGTTATCAACACAGCGTCGTCTCGCGTATCGCGTTGATAAGCCTCACCCACAACAATTAGGTGAAACAGCTGATAGTGTACCTGTTTGTTGGCTATGTACTAAAAGTGATTATTTTCGCTACACCGTTATTATCAGGGTCCCATGTTTCGGTACATTCAAATAAAATTTATCATTTCTTAAATAAACGTACTCAAATGAGTGTAATTCCAGAAAGTGAAATGAAGCGGAAAGATGGCCAGTTTAGAATATACACTTGTAAATCTATTATTCAATATTTTTTAAAACGCGAATACATGCGCTTCAGGGAAGTTATGTTATTATAATATACAATTATAATCCAAAATAATATTATAAATTATAAATGCATGCGTCTGTCTTTCTTTTTTCTTTTTCTTTTTTAAAAAAACGTTGCCCCACACTAGGATTTTCTCCTGTATCGTGGGTGCGTTTACAAACACAAATTCTCAGACCCGGAACAACTACCTGAAGATCATACAAATATTTGCTCCGTGTGGGGATCGAACCCACAACACGTGGCGCAGAAGCCGATCGCTCAACCGCAACGCCAATCGTGTCGTCTGTTTGTTTGTTACGTTTTACGCCTAAACCGCTGAACCAATGTTGGTCAATGTTGGCCAAAAAAATAAATTAATCATGTCTATAGACATATGTCATGCCTACCTTAGAGAAGGACATAGGTTACCTCTGTCTCAAAAAAAATTCTAGGATGCGAGTCAAACCGCGGCCATAACTAGTAATCATACATTATTATGCGTAAATAAGTCCTGATAAGCTATTAATGTACCAAAACTAGGTCACATATGATATATTGGTACTTATGTCGTATATTTTCAAATTTGTGTACGCAATTTACTACAACTGACACTGAAAGATAAGATCTGTTGATTAAAAATTAACACATCCTTCAAGCTTGAATGTTACATATAAACGTATATGTAACTAAGTGTGACTGCCTCATTAGTCTAGTAGTCCCAAGTGAGACTGCTACACTAGAGGTCCTGGGTTCGATCCCCAGGTCGAGCAAAGTATTATTAGGTTTTTCTATGAAATTCTCATTAGCAGCTCGGAGTCTGGATTTGTGCCCGGTTAATGGCTATAGGCTCGCCCCCTATAACATGGGACCTAAACATACCGGCGAACTGTGGGTGTACATTAAGTACACCTCTGCCTAACCCTTCGGGGAATACAGGCGTGATGGTATGTTATGTAACTAAGTGTTTATTCCTACTATAAGCGTCTGCACGATTGTTCACGAACAAATAAAAGTATATTGGTCGCAATCGTATAATTTACGATGCGAAAAGAGAGTTAGAAGAGAGAGAATAAGGAAATCCTGAGTCCAATTTCGGTGTGATGGTAGGGAATCGTATGAAATATGTGATAATATCACCAGACAAAAATCCGGGACATGTAGAACGAGACGCACGTGCCCAATGAGGTGTCAGTCCCAATATGACTGTAACATGACATCTGAGATCAAGTGACACCGGCACGAGTTTAATTAACCTGTGCGTAGAATTTCCGAATATCATAGTGTTCAACATGTGTGTCGTATTCATACCCTGCTAAACTGCATCTAGCGTTATGATTTATATAAAATCGATAATGATAATTATGTGATAACATCTTCGATATTACATTTCCCAACACTACGCTCGTATATTCAAACGTTCGGAAATTCAAACTATAAATTCAAAATAAGAACATCTATGTATAAAATATTTTCGTGTATAAATGTTGTATCTGCATAAGATTTGAAAAGAGAATAATATCTTACCTCCTTTGATTCTCTTCTTATTTTTTTTCACTGGAGCTCTTTGGTCGCATAATACACTCAGGAGTTGTAATAAACAGTCTTGGTCTTTGTTGTGCACCATTTTGTTATTAATAATTTATTTTTTTAACACATTACTGAGAATCTTGCTAATGGACGTTTGTGACCTAAACACGTCATAATATTATCTGCGTAATGTTAACTATTCTAAAAGGTAATGTAAAGCAGTGTAAGTGTCCTTTCTGTACTTTAATAGTATTAATAGAATAGTCTTCGGAAAGGACACAATTCCGGTTGAACCATACATACATAGATAAACAGGTAAAGTGAGTTGTCCAAAGTAGTAATAATGACTTATCAGAATATTTTGAGGGACCCCAAAAGGGACGGTTGCGTCTATAGTGTTTTGATATGGGTTAATGTAGCAGTAAATAGAAATGTTCATTAAATTCATTGGTCACAGAATAGAGCTATTAGAGTAACAGTCTTTACCTTATTATCATCCAACTATCAATACTCAATAGTATTTATGTAATTTTTTTGTGTGTTGTCATAGAAAAAGATGGATATGATTAACCAGGACGACACTTGCGTTGAAGTACCAATCGTATTACGTTACATTATATTTTTTAAGCTATTGCATAGCTTCTATCGCGGGCCTTGAGCGTGGGGACCGAATCCAGAAATTCCGTAACGAAAAAAACCTAACACGCTTGTCTCTTTAGTTCAGCAACCCGCCTTTAGGTGGCATTGGTTGTATTACATAAGTTGATAAAAACCAATGCCACCTAAAGGCGAGTTGCTGAACTAAAGAGAAACACGCTTGTCTCTTTAGTTCAGCAACCCGCCTTTAGGTGGTATTGGTTGTATTAAATAAGTTGATAAAAAACGCTATGCAATAGCTTTACCGCGGCAGTCCCCGAGTGCCACACGTCTTTTTTTTTTTAAAAGCATACTAGCGATGTGGATCGCACATCATTAGTGTTCTTGTTAACCTCTCGTGCCAAGCTAAATGCTTGTATTACGAGTGGTTACACGTCGGTAGTGAAATGGGTTGGTTTCGAACCGACAACCACATGATAGAAAGTCCGACGACCTAGCCACTAGACTAGCTATAAATTATGGCGGTAGTTCATTATTTTACAATACTAATTACAACTAATGGGAGATAACATGTTTATGAATAGTAAATTCTGAAGAAGTATCATTATGCAACAAAATCTTAATACAGTTTAAAAGCTGGACATTATCTATCTAAGTTGTATGCACGCTGTTTAAGTGGCGTGGCGGACGAGCAGGCTGGTCGGCCACCAACCGCCTATCTGATTTGTGAGTCTGCCAAACACTTATACTACCATCCAGTTTTGTGTGTTATATAATATTATTATTATTATTAATAGAGCTTAGCGCAGAGGGCTCGCTTTTTTTGTTTTGATGTGGCGGTCAAAAGGGTATAGTTCGTACAAGAAAAAGTGTTAATGTCATTTGAGTGACGACTTATCAATAAATATTTTTGGGAATTTAAATAAAACGTTGATATTAAAAAAAAATTGGGAAGAATACGTTATTGGTTATGGTACGTCCAAACATATTATCAAATATTATTGTCAGTTTAAAACCTAGTTAACGTTCAATTTTAATATCAATAAAATCTTCAACAAATGGTTGCACAGTTACACAGATTTTGGATTTAACCGGTCAATTAACAAATTACAGGCACAATGCAAAACTTATTCTGATTGTCCCCCGAGGTCCTTACACGGTTTGCTTATCTTTTAAATCTCTCTTATGAACGTACTAGAAAAATATTACAAGATTCTTTTATTACAAATGACCAATAGAAAAAAAAACAGTTGAAAGTCAAATATGTAAACTAGCAAAACTTAACACTTCACAGTCCACAATCAATTCAATTTCCGTGCACAAATGTCACAGTCCACAGAGCAGGCGAAAAGAGAGAAACAAAAAAGAATTTAACTACTTCGTGAGACAAAAATAAAACTGCAAATGATTATTGATCGCGACATATTGGCCCGTAGATATTCATATTTGCAAGTTATCAGTGCCCTAGTTTTGCGATATCTCGCCAAGGGCACATCGGAGGGCGCTTGGCTCGTCTAGTGTTTATCGATGATCGGACACCTGCAATCCGATTTGTGGGGTGCGGCGGCGATAGAGTTAGAAGTGTCAGATGGCGCAATGAAGTAGAAGTGGGTTTGTGTGGTTAGCATTCAGATTTATGAGGGTTAAAAAGATGTACATATAGTTTCAATTCAACAGTGACCTAAATTGCTTGATGGACGTAAATGATTTATCTATTTATTTCTTTGCAAACATGGGTATAATAAATCGATATTATCAAAGTTTTAAAGTTCTCCATATGTTGCCGTCACATGAGCTTGCAAATTTCAGAAAATTATTCTATTATTTAATTATTAGAATAAGTCGTAGTTTACATAGATTAGAATGATTACAGTGATTAAAAAAATTCAGAGGTGTCAAGGGACACCCGGATGGAACGAAGTTAAAAAAAAAAGTTATAAAAAAAAATATTAAAAAAAGAAAATTATAATTTTTTTTTATTAAAAAAAAAATATTATAATTCCTTCACTAATTAATCGAAAGGAACTACTATCTTATTAGAGAGAGAGAGACAGACAGAGAAACATGCGCACGTCGCACAGCTTACAATAGCTTATTATAAGAAAAAGTGTCGTGACAACTTTTCGGAACATATAATGATTAAAATATCGTAATTATAAACTCAATGTCAAGGAATATTATTAAATTAATGTCAAATCAAATAAGTTTGTATGAAGATGTGCTTCAGGGGTTCAGGAAGACTAATATACCTGAATAAATTACTGGATTTCCTTCTAAGTATTCCTTCACACTGTAGTATGCCTTTTCAATTAGGTACTCCTTTAATGATCCTCCTGAATTCCTAAACCTTATCTGGATTCTTACTTTCGAGTGGTGGTAATTCAAAGAACATCATCTTCATTTTCCTGCCATCCAGCCTTTTCTCAAATAAATGTTTTTGTGATTCATGGACACTTGTTTCGAATCTGAATGTACTTTGTGTCCGTTGCCGACACTAGGATTTTCTTCTGTATCGTGGATGTTTTTTACAATCACAAATTATTACATACACAAACACACAGACCCGGAACATCTGTAGGTAATACATTTGTTTTGTCCGGGGATCGAACCCACAACCCGTGGCGCAGAAGCCGATCACTCACCCGCTACGCCAAACATGTCGTCAGAAATTTGTGTATTTTTTTTGTGATAGGCTTACGCTTGACCACCAGTTTGCCTGATGTTAAGCGACACTGCGATCTACGTAGGAGCGCGCTTGTCTAGAAGAAACCGATTCACTCGTGATTTAAAGACACCCAGATTATATCTATCAGGGAAGACCGACTCGGGAAGCAGCAGCTCGTTTGTAAGTACATTCAAGATACTCGTAAGAAGAAAGACGAAAAATTACCTTTTGAAATAGTCACCAATTTATTTACTTCGGTAGCTCTTTTCTACAAAAAAAACGGTTATTTACAATTCACATAAAAACTTTCTACATTTTAAATGCATATTTCTTCCTTTATGCGCTGCTGATTCAGTGGAACAGAATCCTTATCGGAGCCGTAACTGTAATTTATTAGGTACAAAAAAGTGTTTAAGAGTGTCGATCTATTGAACTATACCTTTATCTCACCTCCGCCAAGTCAGAGAGGAGAGGTGCGGAAGTACGAGGGGTGCGGGCGGTCTAGGGTTGTCAATTCCAAAAGTTTAAAAAACGACAGTCTTTTAGCCATCATCAAACCATATACTGTCCCACTACTGGGGACCTACTACTCTTCTCTTAGAGTAAAATTGATTAGTTTAGTATACCAAGTTGGCCTAGTGCAAGTTGGCAGACTTCATACTCCTGCCGAGAAAATTATTTCAAAAAGTCAGAGGTGCGTGCTTTGTATTCAAATTCAATACCTACGGAATTGACAGTTTATGGTCATATAACTATGCTATCACTTCTTTCTGCTTAATCTATTATTACCACGTTAATATACTTACTGGTTTTGTTGATGGAGGTTATCTTAATTGAATTGCCATTTGCAACGACAAAGTGACACTGACTAAGTTAATTTTTTTTACGTTTGTTGTTTGTTGTTGGTCAGTATATTCTAGAAGATTCCGATATATCTTTAAATCATTTGTTTATTAAATCCAATGGTTTTCATGTCTACAGTAATATTAAAAAAAGAGCAACTATAGCACAACCCTTAGCAGCCTTCGACACTCACAAATCAAAGTCGCAGGTGCCAACCCTAGCCGTGCCCTAGATTATTGTCGCCGGATAGAAGTTGCCGATTCTTTATTTGCCGATTTGTTAGACGACCGTATCTCCACGACGATGTCTGCTACGAATGGATGAAGCGAGGCGAGGATTATAATTCACTTTTAGAATTTTATTATTACCTTCGTGCAGAGATTAGAAGGCTTTCGGCCGAATCTATAACAAATCGGTAGATTTGCTTACTCGAGATAGGATGTTAACATACGGTCCATACAAGTTATGTCAAAATCCTATCTCTAGTAACTAGATCTACAGACGACACTTGTTAAAAATAAAAAGCGGCCGTTAGTGGACAGGATTTCGGCATAAAGTTGTTTTTTCTTAAATTTTTCGTAAATAACGTTAAACAAATGCCAACCCAAGAAAAACGTAAATCATGATTTAATTATAATTTTTTTTTTTTTTTTATAAAACGTTGCCCCACACTAGGATTTTCTCCTGTATCGTGGGTGCGTTTACAAACACAAATTCTCACATACACAAACGCCCAGACCCGGAACAACTACCTGTAGATCATACAAATATTTGCTTCGTGTGGGGATCGAACCCACAACACGTGGCGCAGAAGCCAATCGCTCAACCGCTACGCCAATCGTGTCGTCAAATTATTTTATTTTTCTATCACATTCTTATCTTACGCTGAAATTGGTGTCATTTAATTTTACGAAAATGTAACGTATGGAATACTCAAAGCAATGAGCACATAGGATTATATCTTACCGTAAGCCTGGAAAAGTGTTTAGGCATAGACAAAAACCATTCCAGTTTACTCATTTACCTTGGCTTTTGTTCCTACAACCTACGAAGCACAGATAATGAGAAATTAGACTCCCAGTAAACCTGCCAAAATCCTTACTATTTTTTTTTAATCTTTATTTTTTATAGAGGTTTTGGTCATTAAGAGCATGTCACCCTCATTGGGTACTAATATTATAAACGCGAAAGTTTGTATGTATGGATGATTGCTCTTTCACGCCAGAACGGCTGAATGGATCTAGATAAATTTTGGCACAGAGATAGATTACAGTCTGGAATAACACATAGGCTACTTTTTATCCAGGTCAGACCCAATTCTGAAGTCAACGCGGACAAAGTGGCGGGCAGAAGCTAGTTCTTCCATAATTCGAAATATTCCGTAATTTATACCCAACCCCAAAAACATCATGGCGGCTATGAACAGTAAAAGATTTTAATATAACAAACAATAAACAAACAGGGGCTATTAACATTGCCAGCGCCAATAAATGGTTATAGCTATCACCATAGCACCATGGTAATTTAACAGCGCGCTTTATGGTTTTAATTTACGTCACTCCATGGGGTATTATGTAAATGTGGTGGGTAATACCCAACGACGCGGGGTTTTTCATTAGATGATCATATTTTGTTGCGAAGAGAAACATTTTGTCTTTATAAAACTATTTATGAATTACTTATGGATATAAATATAATGATAACCAAATTTAGTAAATTGATCACAAAAATGCTTACCAAAATGGATAAATGGTCACCAAATTAGGTTTAGGTTAGGTTAGAACTTATTTTGGTGATCATTTTTCCATTTTGGTAACCGTTTAGAATTTTTTTGGTAGTAAAATAGGTACTTTTTGGGCGGTGTTTAAACACAAGCCAAAAATGCAATGATATAGTATTGGAACTCAAAGAAATGTCAACGTTGTCAGACCAAAACTTGGCTCGTTCCGGACTAACACCGAAAAGTTAATATAATTTACTGGTTTCTGACACTTCGCAAATATTAGACAATGATAAGAAACTACTTTTTACGGATTGTATCGCGTTATATTAATATTATAATAGGATCCGAAACGTCGAGAATCAAATAATATTAATATAACGCGATAAAATCCGTAAAAAGTAGTTTTATTTCAAAGTTACTATAATTTTTAAATTCCGTATTCTCCATTTTATATGCCTGACTTAGACCATTTTTCTTTAAAACTTTGCCGATTCTGCAGCGTGGTAGAGGTCGCTTTAATTAAAGATTTGCGGCACAAAGGACCAGATAGGGAGAGAGACTTAGTGCAAAATTTTTGCTCAGTCCGGGAATCAGATTCACGACCCGTAACGCAAAAGCCAATCGCTCAGCTACTCCGAGACATGCGCGATGGCTACGCTCGAGGTTCGATTATCAGGTTGGGCAAAATCTTAATAGATTTTTAACATAACATACCATCACGCCTGTATTCCCAGAAGGGTTAGGCAAAGGCGTACTAATGTACACCCACAGTTCGCCGGTATGTTTAGGTTCCAGCCTATTGCCATTAAACGGGCACAAATACCAAACTCCGAGCTTCTACTGAGCTGCTAATTTAATAGAAATACCCAATAACACTTTGCTCGACATGGAATTGAACCCACGACCTCAAGCGTAGCAGTCGCGCTTGGGTCCACTAACGAGGCAGTTAATAGATGTTTCTATGACATTTTTAAGAGCAGCTCAGAGTCTGAATGGCAATAGCTTGTTCTCTTTTATATAGGAGCGACACATACTGGTGAACTGTGGGTGGACTTATTAGTAGGTACCTTTGCCTATCGAGGAATACAAGTGTGGTTTATGTTATACTAGCTGCTGTCCGCGACTTTGTTTGCGTGGACTTCAGAATAGGGTCCGACCTGGATAAAAAGGAGCCGAAGTGTTACTCCATGACTATAATCTATCTCTGTGCCAAATTTCATCCAGATCCCTTCATCGTTCTGGGGTGACCGTCAAAGTCAAAATGTTTTACTTCAATTAGACCATTAAAAGGTACTTTTGCAAAGTTAAGCTAGTTGCACGGTTCCAAAAAGTGGGTCTTATGGAGAAGAGCCGGCAAGAAACTCCATAGATACTCTTTTTTTAAAAAAAACATGATTACAATAATAATCTTTACAGCTTTGTTTCAAATAGTTTGAGAATTATGCAGTTTGTTGTGTAAAAATTATTCAGTATAGGTGTTATATTTAGAAAGAAATGGACTGCCACAGCAAGTAAGTCAACAAACATCCATACATCCATCCATACTCACAAAATTTCACGTTTATAATATGAGTTTATAAAAGGATGTTTGCACAATCAACTGTAATGATCGAACCAGCTTAACGAGCGAGGTTTCCCAAGAGCGACTATTTAATATTTGCGTCCCTTGGGTACTATGTGTTATTATTATTGCACCGACAGCGCTGGGCACCACGGCTCTCAGCGTCAATTATGAAATAGCTCGCTTTGTTAGCTTCATTAGTTTTCAAGGTGAATTAGGAATTATGCGAATAGAAATATTGGTAATATGTTTGTTGTATGTTGTGGGTTTCCATCAGATACAGTATTAGGGCAGTCTACATGCAAAAGTTGTAGTAATTCAGAGGATTTCCAATGTTTATAAATTATGATTTATTCCTCCTGTATATATTAAATCCTTAGGTACCGCATTGAATGGATCAGAGTGCTGGGCCGTTAAGAAGATGGATGAAAGAAGACCACATGCAGCAGAGATGAGAATGTTAAGGTGGATGTGTGGAGAGACTACAATAGAAAAAATAAGGAACGAGTGTATTAGAGGAAGTCTAAAAGTATCGCCAGTGACCGAAACGTTGAAAGGGAATCGTTTGTCTTGGTATGGGCATGTGATGAGGAGAGATGAAACGCATTTGGCTAAAAGAGTAGTAAATATGAATGTGGAGAGACGGAGGGGTAGAGGGAGACCAAAGAAAAGATGGATGGATTGTGTTAAGGCCGATATGATGGGAAAGGGAGTGAATGATGAGGTGACGGTCGATAGGGTTGAATGGAAGACAATGACATGCTGCGCCGATCCCAAATAAATTGGGACAAAAGCAGGAAGATGACGATGACCGCATTGAAGTGTGCCTATAAATATATTATGGTCGCAAACTTGAAGTTTATTGATAATTCGAAGAGAGTTCGATTTCCATCCGGGACACATGTGTTCATTAAATGTATGTTTGTAAATTCCCCTGCAACAATGGGACTGGAACATATAGCGGGAAGTATCTTTAAGAAAAAAAGCTATGTATACATATACCATATAGGAATGTGATAGCACACACCCTATTTGTCGCTAAATACAGTTTATTTCATGAATCTTCATAAATACGCTAGAGGGACTCGCATTGTCTTCGAAGCCCCGATCAATCTAATCATCTTAGCCAAGAGCTCCACTTATTTTGTACAAACTTCAGGAGCAATTGAAATATAAAAGCTCATGGGAATGTTCATGTATTTAACAGCTTAGGTAGGTTAGGTAATAGCTGACTTAATCGTCATTATTTATATTATTTATCTACAGTTTATATTAAAATCCTATAGAAGGAGCACTTTCAGTTTTTTCAGCATTTCCTAATATTCCAGGCAACTTTTCTTACTTTAGTTTTAGAAAAACCTTATTCAGATTAAAGAAAAAAAACAGGGCGAAACGTAAAAGCAGACTGATTATTTAATATAGTGCCTAATTTTTTGAACATTTACTTTAATAACCTAAATCACCTATTGGTGGAGTGAGTGCGGAGGAATTGCATGAAAGATCATGTAAAGAATGTATGTTTTTAACTCTCAAGTCAAGGCGGTTAAGGCTGTATACTCCGTCATTATAAAAAAACTTAAAAATATATCTTTTTGTGATTTTTTTGCATTTTCCATGCTAAGATTATTAAGTTATTTAATAGTAAAGGAAAAAAATCAATCGCGGGCAGGATTCGAACCTGCGTCTTCTGGTTTGATATACCAGATGTCACCAAACGTCACCTTATGACGTAAATTCAGAATGTGAAGGCAAAATTTCAATCATGCGGGTAGTGTTCGCGGTGGCTTAGAGGTCAGAGCGTCTGGTATATCAAACCAGAAGACGCAGGTTCGAATCCTGCCCGCGATTGAATTTTTTCCTTTACTATTAAATAACTTAAAAATATATATTATGTGAATACTAAAAATGGGCTGACATAGTCGAATATCGCCTCAAGGTCATGTCAAAAAAGGAGAAAAATATAAAAAGAACCCAAATAAAGATTGCACCTCATATGTAATAAGACGAAAAATAAACTGCAAACAATTTCGTATATTATATTCCCCCAACGTTTAGATAGTCGTAACCAAAATACACTACTGAGTTATGACTTCAATATAAGTGTCCCCAATACATAAACCTATACACACAGGCTATCGAAACATCCAACTTTATCGTCCAACTTGTGCTCACGTCGCACTAACTTATTAATCACATCTGCGGTACTTCGCAGTGACTTGAGCGATGGCCTTCTCGTGACATACAGATAATGCAGTCTAAAAGATAAAGTTAAAAATAAGTAATAAGTTGAGGCGATGGTTTTGATAATACTGTATTAGATGTTGGGCGAGATAAATTATAATAGCTGGGGAAGTCACTGATAGATGGACAGTGATGTGATTCCCTACAAGAGAATAAGTGTCTCCGATTTGCATTGAGAGGTTTTAGAAATACCATTTAACCAATTAGCATTAACGCTTTCTTTGTGTATTTATTCTGTTTTATAATAGATTGGTTCCCCTATACTACGTACGTTTTTTTCTGGTTTCATCGTCTTATGTAGTGCAGTTTCCTGACTTGCTTACCTGGCAAGATAGAAAAAATAACATTAGTGTAAATTATAATTTTATTGACATAACATTAACCGAATTATGGTAGTACTAGCTTCTGCCCGCGACTTCATCTGTGTGGTCTTTAGAATTGGGTCCAACCTGGATAAAAAGTAGCTTATATGTTATTCCAGACTATAATCTATCCCTGTGCCAAATTTTATCCAGATCCGTTCAGCAGTTCTGGCGTGAAAGAGTAACAAACATCCACACATACATACATCAACACATCCATACTCACAAACTTTCACGTTTATAATATTCGTAAGGATTCACGAATTAAATGATCAATAAACATTAAAATGCGAAAAGTTACATTTATGAACAATTCTACTTCAGCAGAGTAGTTCAGTTCTTTGGCTGATATGATGATGATTTCTTCCTTTCAAATGGATGTGTTTTTTATTAAAATTCATACAAGGAATTTGAATCAAAATTCTCCGCAAGTTCGCCAAACTTCCCGTCCATGTGTCCGATGCGTAGAGGAACTTTAGGCCGCAAGTTAATGGATCGCCCGCGACGCGTTTAGCTCCAGAAACCTATTCGAGCGTGACCACTTGCCGTGTTAGTTGTACATTGTGTATGTTATAGGTACATATGTTGGAACGGGGCGAGGACTGAGACTATCGATCTAGAGAGTAGTAGGCATTTTGCAATGTGTCACCATCGTGGAACTTCAGTAGCATTTGTATAATAGTAGCTACAATTTAAGACAGGAATACCTATATAGTTTATTTATTCTTGTAATTAACAACTTTTCGCTTCGATAAATGATCTATTTAGGTAGGTACTAAAAATAGCTGTGACCAAGTAACTGGTAGAACCATCGAAACGGCATCACGATCAAAATTTCCAACACGGTTTCATTGAAGTTCGGTTTATTTAAAATTGGCTTGTTATTCCAAATTTGCAATTCCAATTCTAACCAATAGAAAACAGGGAAGGCTAATTGCGAAGCAAATAGTACTTACAAAGAAACCGCAGCCCGAAAACTGTCGAACTTAGCCGACAGCGTCCGAACGTTCAGCCATACGGCTAATGAGCAAATAAAACAGGTTTGGTGATTAGCAACGCTGATGGATGGCCGGCGCTATCAAAATTACCTTTACATTGTTGAGACCTGATTCTGAATGCGTGTGTGATATCGTTAATTAAATAGGGCGAATAGGGAAAAACAAAACAGCTTTTTTAATATAGAGCTCATAAAAGTTAAGAATTTATTTATAATTTTAATCGACTTCAAGAATAAAGGAATTTCGCAGTCGGTTTTTTGGCTGGAATGGGTTTTCAATTCTTATGTATTAAAAAAATTCTGTTTCTTCATCTTCTAAATCGTTGCCACAATACTGCGGGTGGTGACTCCGTTTCTGTCTCTTTATTACTATTGTTTATTTAGGACTGCGCCAGCATGCTCCTGTATAAACGTCAACATCTGGTAAATGTCTTCGGAATATAGAATGAAACTTGGCAAAATCACCTTAAATTCGAGTTAGTTTTTGTTTTCTTTGTTTATAAATATAATTTAAACATTTTCTTTGAAAAACAAACCTGTATTAAAAATTAGAATAATAATTTGAGATAATGAAGGCGTGTAGTAATTATGAAATCGCAAAAAATATCTTATTAGGCATACTACGTTTTATATATGTAACGTTTTGTGAGTTACTGCGTCAAAGGGATTAGTAAGACTAGACACAGACTTTATGCCCGTCACATACGAACACCTGCACCTGGAGGAGGATTTATATGGCAACTGGCAACCGTTACATATGTCGAAGTTGCAAACCATATTGTTAAAAAAATAAGGGAATTAGTAACGCGACAAGATGAAAAAGGTGTATAGATATGTGCAAAGGTAGTCACGTCTCGTACAAATTAAATATATATGTATATATAAAAAAAAGCTCTTCTATATAAAATTATATGATAAACCTAGAAACGTATTTTTTTAAAAGCTTAGTAGCTATGTGAGTCGCCCGATTACTAGTATTCTTGTTAACCCCTCGTGATAAGCTAAATGCTTGTGTTACGAATGGGTTCACGTAGGTAGTGCAATGGGTGGGTTTAGAACTGGGAACCATATGATCGCAAGTCCAACACCCTATCCATTAGGCTACCGCGGCTTTGCTTAATTTTAAATTGTGAGTATGCATAAATAACAATGTCGTCAATATAAATTAAATGACTATATTCCTCAGTTATACAGACCTTACAACGATGTTGCAAAGTACTTAATTTTACGGATTAAATTATAGCAATAGTGAGAGGATTAAGTAGACTTAGGTGTAATTTCTAAAAGGAGGAAGAGAGGAGTCTCGGGTGAAACAATAGAATTTGGTGAAAACCATAATGAGGAGCAACAGCTTACGAGGAGAAGAACCATGGACTTCTAGGGATTAAACTCTATAAAATTATAGAATGCAGTGCATAATTATATCCTATTTATATTATAAACGTGAATGTTTGGAGGATTTATGGATGTTTATTACTCAATCACGTCAACACCGTTGAACGGATCTGGATGAAATTTGTTACAGAGGTAGATTATAGTCTTTTTTATACCACTAAGGCGGCAAACAAGCATACGGCCCGCCTGATGGTAAGCGGTTATCGTAGCCTATGGACGCTTGCAACATCAGGGGTATCACTCGCGCGTTGCCAACCCTGTAGATCATGGAAGAATAGTTAGGCTGACAGCATAGGAGACAATGCATGATGCTTATCCTATCTGCCAACACAACGCTCCACAAGCTATGTTATTTGGCTACGATTTTCTACATAGTCTGGAATAGCACATAGGCTTTTTATCCAGTTCGGATCCAAATCTGAAGTCCATGCTGACGAAGTCGCGGGCAGAAGCATGTGTACGTTCTAGGCTAGAGAGCTAAATGTCGAAGGAACTCACGCAACGAGAATCGATTACTCGTCCACACGCAATCCGACGTGTGATGACTCATATAACGTGCTGTCACTATTAAGGACTGCTAACGAGCTTGGGTAATGTTTATGATTCACTAGCTGTTGCCTACGGTTTCACTTGAGTCCCAAGAGGATTTATTTACTATAATTCGGCTACTAGGCAGCGTATCAATCGTCGCCCTAGAAGAACATACGCCGATCGCACGCATACGCATACGCCGATACGCACCTGACATTTTTGAACGATTTCGCTTATTGGCGAAATCGTTCAAAAATGTCAGGTGCGTAGCACTCGCAACCAGCGTGTCTGTATGAGAAGATGTATGAATGTGGAAGAAGTATGCAAGAATCATAGCAAGTGGCGGTCTATAGTTTCTGCAAGCACCCCTGTGGGAGAAAGGCGTGAGTGTATGTATGTAATACAAATTAAGTTATTGGGTTTTTCAATGAAATTCTCAGTAACAAGTCAAAGTTAGGATTTCACCCCATATTACATGATACGTAAACGTACAGGCGATCTGTGGATGAACTTTAGAACACCATACCGTTCGGGGTATACAGGCGTGATGGTATTTTGATGTTAATTAAACCTTGTAATGGCCCTCAAACCAGACATGCTTTGTATCAATTTCCTCACTAAGGATTTAACGTAATTACCTCTGGTACACTGCATAGATGATAAATAATTACATCAATTGCTTGATGTTTCATATAAATTAATATATTATTAACATTTGCACAACGAGTACTGCGACAGCTTAGTGCACGCGACGAGGATACCTAAATGGCGTAACGACACGTTAATGCACTAACTGTAACTAACCCGTTTATATTATTACCTGAAATTATAACTCCATTAATTTTTATAATGTAAATACGAGAAAATACAATTAAATATGTATGTTCAAATGCGCAAACTGGAAAGCTTATCCGTCTTAGTCATATAGGTTAAGTAGGGAAAAGGGTTTCTATGGAAAACGAACCTACAGCGGGATTTTAAGAGAGTTTATAAACCTATCGGAGCTTTTTTTTAACATAGCATTTAGATTCTTTTTACTGTAAGTATAATTTATTTTTTTGGGATTAGGTTTTAATGCATTAAAAACTTTGCAGGGGAATCCAAAACTATTAACATTATAGAGAGGTAGTGGAATCGAATAATTCCACTCACAATTGGAGCTGCTCGACTGGGGAAGTACCTCCACCTTGCAGAAAATCGTAGCCAAATAACATAGCTCCGTGCTATGTTGTGTTCCTAATGGCGAGCAAGGTCGCCAGAGCTCCGCGAGGAAACGTTGTGTTGGCAGTGTGAGGGACCGGTAGTGTTTTGTTACCGCCGCTGTCATGTATGTCAGCATGTGTCATATGTTGCCAGCCCAACTATTCCTCCTTAATTTACAGGGTCGGCAACGCGCGAGTGATACCCCTGGTGTTGCAATCGTCTATAGGCTACGGCAACCGCTTACCATCCTGCGGGCCGTAAGCTTGTTTGCCACCTTAGTGGTATAAAAAAAAACTATTTAATTGTAGGGGAATATTTACTCGACCCTGGATTGGGCTCTGTAGCGATCACTAGGAGAGGCCTACGTCCAGCAGTGGACGAATTTATGCTGATGATGATGATTTAATCAAGGGTGAACCCATGCATTAAAATAAAGTAACTCTTTACGGAGTTTTGGGTCGAAGTCTTATATTAAAAATGTATAAAATCCCATGGTAACATAGATTTAATAAATCAATTTGTTTTAAGCAAGCGTAAGTCACTGTCGTAAGTCGTAAATTACAACTTCGAGTTACAACTTTAATCATCTAACTGCTGTTCATTGAATGATTGATTAGTTTTGGTAACAATCATAACTGTTTTGGTGCTGTACATCATTGTATTTATATAAAATAATTTCTATCAATTTTTTTTAGAGGGATAGGTGGCAAAGGAACATGCGGATCACCTGGTGATAAGCGATTACCTGCCCATGGACACCCACAACACCAGAGGAAGCACAACGTAAGCGTTGTTTGACGCCGGTTTTCTGTGAGGCCGTGGCCGTGGCCGTATCACTCCAGTAGAGCCGGCCCATTCGTACCGAAGCATGGCTCTAAAAATAAATAATAATCTACCTACCTTACCACCATATCCAGCGTAGAGTTCTTTTGGTCTAAAACATGATATACACCCACAGTTCGTGTGTATGTTTAATCTCCATATTCCATCTATTGCCATTAATCGGGCATAAATTCAAACTCCGACTTGTTACTGATAACTTCAATGAAAATAACACTGCTCAACCTAGAAATCGAACCCAGGACCTCTAAAGTAGTAGTCGCGCTTCAGATCACTGGACTAATGACACAGTGTAGTCTAAAACTGCATATCAACATATCGTAAACTTCATTAAAAATTGACATACATTAGTACACCTCTACCTAACCCATCAGGGAATACAGGTGTGATGGTATGTTATGTAGATAAAAATAACCCCCAACGCGAACTCGAAAAGTATTCCGTAAATTTCATAAAACTACGCTCAGATATCAACAAAAAATAAACAAGAGAGCCGCTATGTTTGTACCCTTTCCATTTGGCATTGGTATGGCTTTGTAAAAGCTGAGATAAAACCTCCACCATGTTATCCGTCATACGAACACGAATGAAGAATAACAGTTGCTTATTTCATTTTTTTTTTTATGGGACAGGAGGGCAAACGACCTGACGGATCGCCTGATGGTAAGCGCCCATGGTGTCCATGGGGGACACCCGCAACACCAAAGGAGTCACAAGTGCACTGCCGACCTTTTAAAAGGGGATTGGGCCTCCGGTAATCTCACTCACTCGGCGAAACACAACGTAAGCGTTGTTTGACGCCGGTTTTCTGTGAGGCCGTCGTATCACTCCGGTCGAGCCGGCCCATTCGTGCCGAAGCATGGCTTCGCTCTCCCCCACGTAAAAATGTTCAATTTCATGTCAAAATTTGACTCGTATGTTGCAATAGTCCAAACGTATGTCGTCGTTGTACAACGAAAAGATGGGCGAATAACGTCACATCACCATTATCAACAATCCATTATAACTCTGGGTACGAGTCTCTTATTAGGATGAGGGGGATTAGTCTACCACGCTGGCCTAGTGCGGTTGGCAGAATTCACACGCCCGCCGTCGAGAAATTCTCTCAAGTTTCCTCACTATATTTTTTGTTTGACCGTAGCGTGTGATAATAATTAACTTACGTATAGATATCAATAACATCATAATTCACAATTTAGTTATTTCTTTTTTACAAGATTAAGCACAGAATTTAAATTTGATCGAGAAAATATAAGAAAATGACGAAAAAAATCTTAGCGTCAATTCTAATCAGTCTTTGTATTATTAGAACCGACACACTGTGTCGCGTCTGTCACCTTTCAGTTCTCATTTGTGCTCAAATTGTGTCAATAATATTATTTCTTTCTTCTTTTTCTTTTCTTCCATCATTTAGCAGTTCCATCATTAGATCATCCGTCTTAAATTTTGTTAAAATAAGTAGGTATTAGTTCTACTGTAAAACATTTTCCTAATTTGTTTTCGTTCAAACAAATGATTTGACAAAAGAGTAATGAATCTGTCGAGGATTGCTTAGTTCGCTCGCCCATCGTTAAATTAAGTTTTGGCCGTTTCCGCAAGATTGAACAACTTACGTTTAGTCCATATTTTGCCTATGTAAAGTTTTAATCGACCTTGCATGGTTAAATTCATACTCTTAAACCTCTCACTAGTCTGCCTCATTAGTCCAGTAGTACCAAGCGCGACTGTTACGCTAGACCTGGGTTCGATCCCCAGGTCGAGCAAAGTGTTATTGGGTTTTTCTATGAAATTCTCAGTAGCAGCTCGGAGGCTGGATTTGTGCCCGGTTAATGGCAATAGGCTCGCCCCCTATTACATGGGACCTAAAACATACCGGCTAACTGTGGGTGTACATTAGTACGCCTCTGCCTAACCCTTCGGGGAATACAGGCGTGATGGTATGTATGTTTAAACCTCTCTCCTGTAGTGTTGCTACAGTGGCTCTATAGTATTTTTGTTTTTCATTTTTATACATTTTTTGGTTTACCAACAATTGTATACATCGGTATAAGCATAATGAAATAGAAGCAATAAATCAGAATAAAGTGTAGGTAAATAAACTCTGCATGCTCACAAAACGTTGTCGTAACTTCATCTGTCCAAAATGACGTAGATGAGCACTAAGATGGTATTTTGGGAAATTCCCACAGGATTGGGAAAATCAATATCATCATGGATAACACCATGGGTACAGAACTAGTATAACATTAAGGTATATGCGTATTATCATTTCCTACAATTTCCAGCTAGTTATTTGCAATGACAAGATTCCGCGTTTATGTATCCTTCAAAATTGACTGATAGCCCGAAGTTGGCCGACCGCGATGATGGATGGCGTCCTCCTCTTATTACATGATTATTTGTTAAATTTCGACATTTGACAGCCTGATGGAAACTATAAATCTTGTCTTTTTACGGCAGTGACGTCAGTATAAAAAAGATGGCGGTGCATTAAACGGCTAAACATGTTTTAGGATCATTACGCTTGATGTGATTTTGATGTATGTGGGTGGTACATAAGGCTAGCACAACATTAGCCGATGGTAAATTGAATGTTGGTGACAACAAAACAGCTTTTTAGATAATCTATAATATTTCAGCCACGTTATCCTGTCAGCAATATAAAAGCAAATACAGAAAAGGACCTCTGAATTTGCTGCTGTATTGATAAGATACTTTATCTGGTCACTATCGTAGAATTAAATCAAGCTTCTTTGATACAGACTTAATAAATTGTAACATTTACTTGGAACTAGAAGACGACAGATTGTATCAATCATTGAATTTACAATAATTCCAAAAAAACACCCTAATCCCTCGGGGCATACAGGCGTGAAGGTATGTAAAAGGGATGATGGGTCGCAAAACGCATTTTACTGTGTGATTACATAGATCAACCCCCGACGAAAAAGAGGGGTGTTATAAGTTTGTAGTGTGTATCTGTGTGTCTATTGCATCGTAGCGCCCAAACGAATGGACCGATTTTGATTGTTTTTTTTGTTTGAAAGGTTACTTGATCGAGAGTGTTCATAGCTATGATTTATTTGTAACCTGGCCAGCCGTTTTAAGATTATCAGCTGTTTTCTGGTTCATGAAGGGATGGGCTCCAACCAGAAGCTACAAAACTTAATAGATGAATAACATTAAATTTAAAATTTAAAAAACCCCACTGCATCAATACAAGGTTACCATGTTCTTACAATATCATTGAAGTAACAGGATTTCAAATTTCGAAACGATCAGACCTGTGGAAGTTGTTTATTTCTGTCTCTTCATCAAGAAAATGATGATCTTCAAACGGCAGGGTAGATTTTTTGAGAATACTCTCCCATAACATACCATTCAAACAAAAAAAATTAAGCAAAATTGGTTCCCTCGATTAGGTGCTACGATGAAACAGACAGACACACAGATATACACTACGAACTTATAACACCCCTCTTATCATCGGGGGTCAAAAACACCAGCTTATTACTCATTTTATTAAGCTTTTTAAAACAAAACAAGTGTTCTTAGCTATCAACAAATCGTTCTTGTGTACTATGATTTAATTTTACTCTTCGCCACGAACTTTAGCTGGTAACTTTTTAAATATCATCTCGGTATAAGTCCTCCGTACTAGTGGATGCTCGCCTTCAATACGGAAGGCAACTTCTTGAAACTATTTTACGAGATGAAAGATATTAATTATTCTCCTGGCGCAGTAAGAGTACGGGTGTAGTTCAGTTTAAACCTCATTATTATGTATTTTCACTGACTATACAAATGCTTTACTAGCCAATGCTTTTGATTTTTTTTTCTTTTATTTTTTTTTAGAAAAAACGTTGCCCCACACTAGGATTTTCTCCTGTATCGTGGGTGCGTTTACAAACACAAATTCTCACATACACAAACGCCCAGACCCGGAACAACTACCTGTAGATCATACAAATATTTGCTCTGTGTGGGGATCGAACCCACGACACGTGACGCAGAAGCCGATCGCTCAGCCGCTACGACAAACGTGTCGTCATAATTGTGGAAATAGAGCTGTAAAACACATTAGTCTAGTGGTCCCAAGCGCGACTGCTACGCTAGAGGTCCTGGGTTCGATCCCCAGGTCGAGCAAAGTATTATTGGGTTTTTCTATGAAATTCGCAGTAGTAGCTCGGAGTCTGGATTTGTGCCCGATTAATGGCAATAGGCTCGCCCCCTATTACATGGGACCTAATCATATCGGGCTAACTTTGGGTGTACATTAATAGGTACACTTCTGCCTAACCCTTCGGGAAATACAGGCGTGATGGAATGATGGTATGTAATACATAATATTTTTTTCATGATATTTATGAATTTAGGTTTTTTTTCAATATATTGTGTTAATTTGACATTAATGTTTAATATACACTTTGGGTTTGACCTTAATGTCATAATTTTAAAATTAGATCGGTCTTTAAAATTTAACCCTGCATAGTTCTCATAAGCTACAGAGCTTCCTCTCACTAGGATTACCTTAGCATGTGGTTAAAGCCGCAAGCCTGGCTTCAGTACCTTACTGCTAGCTTAGAGCTCTCAAACTTACTGCGTTCAGATAAAGAGCCGTTTGAGCGTAAGCCTGCAAGCCTGCTTCTTCTAACTGTTATAGAACCGCACTTGAGATGGTTTTCCGATAAGTGCGCTTGTTCTTTTCTGATTTCCTGAACTAGCAGATAGAAGATCTCAATGGTTCTCCAGAATCTTTCGATAACTACATGATGTCTTACTTACTGCTTATACTTACTACTTATCTCTGCCTAAACATTCACGGAATTCAGGTGTATGTTAGGTTATTGTATGAGAAAAACGTAAGCGAGATAATTCAGTAACTATCTCGCTATGATCGTGGAAAAGAACAATTTAAAACTACAAATTAGGTATTAAATACAGAATCGATATTATTGGATTTCATAGTAATCATTCCTTCGCCGATTTCGCAACACCAGGGGTATCACTCGCGCGTTGCCGACCCTGTAAATAAAGGAGGAATATATGGGCTGGCAGCATAGAAGACAATAGCGTGATGCTTATCCTATCTGCCAACACAACGCTTCCTCGCGGAGCTCTGGCAACCTTGCTCACCGTTAGGAACACAGCACGGAGCTATGTTATTTGGCTACGATTTTCTGAATTGAAATCAAATTAACTCCGTACTATTTTTTTATTTATTAAATATTTAATCTTAGAACCGTCTCGCTGGGAGCAGCAGGCTGCCAAACGACCCGAGTGGCGCAGTCTGGTGCAAACTAAAGTCCGTGATTTCAACATGCAACGGCATTCTGAGCTTGACGCCAAGCGCAATGAATTAAAAGCACGACCATCGCGGCTTTTTGTTACAATATCGTCAATGGTGAGCTAACGTTGCCCGCAATGCACTAGAACTTTTACTAATAACATTGGCTACATAAGCCACATGCGAGCTCACCAGTGACAACAGAATCCATAAAGCGGTCGCCGTGACCGAAACCGGTCAAACCAAATCATGATCATCACCAATCTTAGAAGTGTTCTAACTTATAAATAGCATAGCAAACTCCAACATTCTGTATCTATGCCACGTCACATGCTCATGTCATCCAACCCGCCAATATCCGACTAGGTCCCCTAAATAAACATGGCGGGCGTAATTTAGCCAGTTTTTTTAATTGACGCGATGACGCGGCGACACGAAAACAATTTCGCGCGGCCTTTGTATCGGTAAATTGACTCGGTTATTTATGAACCGATCGGGATCAGTTTTAGAGATGTCCCCTTTGTGCGGGAATGCGGGAGCACTGTGGAATTTTATGTGTTGATTTAATAATAAAAAAAGAAAATTTGTAAATAATCTCCAGAGAGAATATATTGGTTTTATTGATGGAGATGGAATAATACGCTAGAGGAACTGGTTTCGATTCCCAAGTCAAGCTAATTGCTACTGTTTATCTGTGAAATTCTCTGTAGCTACTCGGATTTTGGTTTTGTGCCCAGTTAATTGCAATAGGCTCGCCACCTATATATAAAATATTCCGCAAACTGTGGATGTACGTTATTACACCTCTGTCTAACGCTTCGGGGAATACAGGCGTCTTGCTATGATGAGTAGTATAATCTTTTATATGGGAATTGATGGATTAAATCGAAATAATGTATGTATATATTATATTATGTATGCTTTCTATTATCGGACGATTCTACTGAAGCACGAAAAAGCGACATCGATTCATGGTGTACCTTCCAAAACCCCGAACGAAACGCTTTAAGTTTACTTTTATCATGCGTACCGCTGAAATGTGGAATGCGCTTCCCGAGTGGCTCTTCCCCGATAGTTATAATCTGGATGTCTTTAAATAACAAGTGAATCGGTGCATCCTAGGCAAGTGCGCTCCATCGTAGATCGCAGTACCTATCGCTTATCATCAGGTGAACTGGCGGCTAAAACAGCTACCAGACCAAGATATTAAAAGGGTCGCATGCTATTATTTATGGGACCCAAAAAATCTCACATCTGCCTAACTTCCGGTAAACAATCGCGTTGGTACTCTCCATAGAAACAACGCAATAAAATATCAGATTAATATTAATTAAGAATAAAGGCTTCTGTCCTATATAGCACATAATATCACACCACAAAAGATGGTGCAAATTTATCACGGGGAACATACGTGCCAAATAAGCCTAAAGATAATATGGACTCCTGACATATGGCCATGACTGATGCGACTAATTCATCTCCGTCAATAAGAATAACGTGACCTTCTAACATGGCTTTATTTTCAGTGACACTTATACTAACATTAGCGTTGCATTATAGTTTTACAGGAGCCCTAATTTTGTGGGAACTCCCCTGAATCGTGGCGTAGCTTAATAGGATGACGTACGACTCAATTACAATTTGTTTGGTGGTATAATTTCTAAGATCACGTCATTAAATAGTTAGTGTAAAAATACTGATATTTAGCTAGCAGCTTACACCGACTCGGATAGCTGCTGTTCTCCCAAACGTGACGTGTCCAAAATGGATAAGCAGTCGGGGGCAAGCAAGGGCATTTAAGATGATGGTATCCTGTCCATAGATTGCAATAATAGACACAATGCAAAATCTTTTGTCGCATGTAATAGGGGGCGACCTTATTGAGGTTTACGAAGATTTCTACTTACCTACTGAGTATTTATGAATACTTTGTAACACATGTAAAGTCTTAAAGTCAAAATAACTCTATAAACATTGATTCAAGAGTTTAATGCGACATCAAAGTGTATTTCAGTAAACTAAACATAAATTAATAAGTCGCCAGAGCGGGTCGTCCACACGGGCATTTGTACTCAATCAAAAGTTTGAACGAAGAATAATATTTACGTTATAACAACTCAAATTGAACTAGCTTATTGGTTTTAGTGGTCACAAGTATGGCTAGTGCGAGTCGATTCGATTCCACAGAGTGTTTTCTATGAAAATCTTTGATAACTCCGAGCTGCTGAGTTTGGTACCACATGATACCTACATCAGGGGTACATACGGGCGAACTGAGCTGTGTATATAAGAAAACCTCTACCTATCCGTTCGGGGAATAATAAAGGCGTTATACTAACATAATTCGGTAGATTTAACGATATAATAGAGTAGACTTTCCGTGCGGTACTTCGCCTACGTACTTAGGTAATTTTCGTTTCCTAAAATATACTGTGCCCATTGTACCATCATGGAGGATTCATTTTTTAAAATGTGTAAAGTCTAATTACTAGTCTTATTTATAAGGAAGAAATCAACCAGGCGGGTGGGGTTCGCGGTGGCTTAGAGGTCAGAGCATCTGGTGTATCCATCCAGGAGACGCAGTTTCGAATCCTGCCCGCGATTGAATTTTTGCTTTACTAAAATAACTTTATAATCCTAGCATGGAAAGTGTAAAAAAATCACAAAAAGATAAGAAATCAATTGTCAAAATGTCAACAGCGAATGACAGCTGTACTATAGAATCTTAATTAAATCTTGTCGATGTCATCATCGTTTTTTACCTAAATATGTATATGTGTGTGTGTATGTCAAACGCATGGTAGTGTATGCGGACTTTTATACTTTCACCCCCCTTTTCATCACCTTAGGGGTTGAATTTCTAAAAATCCTTTCTTAGTGCTCGTCTACAGTGCAAAAGGAACCAGCATGCAAACGCTTGTGTTACGAGTGGGTTCACGTCGGTAGTGCAATGGGTGGGTTTCGAACCACATGATCGCCAGGCCGACGCCCTAGCCATTAGGCTACCGCCGCTTCAAAATATGACGAAACGATGTCTTTAATTCTAATATTATAGTAACACAATTACCAATTCATAGTTTATTGAATATTGCAGCACATTAATTTTCGGACCACGGACACTGTAAAGGCATTGTAACGATAAGATTTAACAATATAACGCAATGAATGCTTTTATGATAATTATTATTTCTATCATCAACGTTTTATTCTGCAAATCGCTCGTGTAGATATCGCTGTGACCCCGACGACTTATGAATTTATGTTTCATTTCACCAGATCAAGGCCTCCAGAGGGACGGTAAGACCTCTTTACTACATAATAAAAAATATACAGAAGGTTTACTCAAAACAATTGATAGTCACCACGGTATTATTCATTACCAGCTTCTGCCAGCGACTTCGTCTGCGTGCACTTCAAGATCCAAATTGGATAAAATTTTCGAATTCAAATACCTATATAAAAATTTCATGCAAATCCATTCGGCCGGGTTTGCGTGATTGAGTAAGAAACATCCAAGCTTTATTATTATCTAAAGCTACAAACATATATCTTATATTTGCTGAGAATCACGCGCGGATTAAGTTGAAATGGTCCTTTGGTACGTTCTTGCTCATTGTCTCATCCCTTGGCCGCAGTAGCTTGCAATCGATACGGCGTTTTATTTAAATTGAATTACTTCTTCAGCGGGTTGAGTTTGTTTTCATAAGGCGAGTTGACAGCGACACGATGGAATGCAAAGATGTTTTGCATGTTCTGTGAGCTTGAAGTAATTTGTTTTTTATGTAAAGGATAATGAAAAGACAATGGGGAGGGAATACAAAGAGTTAAAGCACTATAAATAAAGCTACTCTATAAAGGTATTACTTTTGTACCTTATTGCAGAACTCTGTAAGTATTATACTGGTTTCTGACACTTACGCGAATATTAGACATTCAAATAAAACTACTTTTTTCGGATTTTATCAAATTTTTATAATTAACAAAAATGTAAGGTAACTGTTAGTAATTGTAACATTAAGACGTCGATCAGCTTAGTCTACAGTGACCATGTATGTTGTAAAGGATCCGAAACGTCGGGAATAATATCAATACAACGCGATAAAATCCGTAAAAAGTAGTTTTATTTCAATCTGTAAGTATTATTTTTTTATTGTATATTACATATCAAGCTATATGTATATTTCTAGTATAGTTTAACATCGCATTGTATAGGCTATCCTCACAATGATGGATCAGCGTATACTGATGACAAACAAGCATACAGCAACAAGCAGCCTATAGACGCCAGCAGCACCAGTACTAGGTATCATTCGCACGTTGACATCTTGAGATCTCAGTTAAGCATCATTTAGCCAATTTAATTTCACTGGATACATAAACTTTTGATCCAGAAAACAATAATATTACAACATTGTTGTCTAGTGGCAGAACATTTGGCAATGTGGTGGTATCAACCCAGACGATCTCAGGACCAACATTTTAGAAGAAGAAAGAAAAATATCATAAAGGACACTTGAATACAGGAAGGAAAGTAATAATAACTATTAATAATCTGATGAATTTAAACAAAATTAAACTGATATCAAACAACTTTTAATTATATTATAAAGATACACTCGTTTAATACAAAAAATTAGAATTCAAATGAAATCTAACATAATCAAATTGGGTAATAGTTCAAATCAATCAAATCTTTACACAATTACAATCTTTAGTGTCGGTACATTGAGCTATAATTGGTGAGCTCTGCTGTTAGAATGATTCGTAGCGATTTTTCATATTCAATTCAAATGTAAACTTCAATATAGTGACGCATATCATTGTTTTATTTAACCCCAGGCGAGCTACAGTTTTACATGTTCGGTATTCCGTACATCGGATAATGAATTATTAAATATAGAGCAAATGGAACAGAACAAATCGCTGTCAATGCTAATTAGCGGCCATTAATTAATGAAGAGTATTTAACATGCATCGATTCACGTAATAACAGTACATTTGGGGGTACTTATTGTCCTAATGATAGTAATTACTGGTGTAGTTTTGATTGGCTCGTTTAATTGATGGCTCGTTTGGCTCAGCAGTTCAATAAGGTCGCGACGGGTTATGCTTTTGACCCCTGCACTGTACAAATATTTTTATGGCCTGTAGTTGTTCCGGGTCTGGATGCGTTTTTTTTTATTCGTAACTAGCTTCCGCCAGCGGCTACGCCCGCTTTATCAACGACCCATGTCACTTCCCAGAACAAAATAATCAAATAATTTTCCCGTTTTTGCAACATTTTTTAATTGTGCTCCGCTCCTATTGATCGTATCGTGATGAAAAGTATACTATAACCTGCCCAGGAGTATGAAGAACAATTGTACCAAGTTTCGTTGAAATCCGTCGAGTGGTTTTTGTTTCTATAACGAACATACAGACAGACAGACAGACAAACAAAAATATTACTGATTGCATTTTTGGCGTCAGTATCGATCACTAATCACCCGCTGATAGTTATTTTGGAAATATATTTCATGTACAGAATTGACCTCTCTACAGATTTATTATAAGTATAGAAGATAGGCTTACGCTTGACCGCCAGTTCACCTGATGTTTGTGTTTGAAAACATGACATAAGAAAAAATCCTAGTGTGGGAGACATTTTTATAAAAGAAACACAATAAAAAGTAAAACAATTTAACTTAGGCTTGTCGCATGCACGCTATTGCGATGATTTACGTATTTTACTCTTTAGGTGCGGAAAGTATCAAGTATGATGTAAAAACAAACATTGAAAAGCTAGAGAAAATTCAGCGGAACAGCCTGTGGGTGCATATCCTGCTGGATATGGTCGGTTTCGCTTATTAGCGGGAAATGGAGCTATTTGAAGAAGATTGTAAGTATATTTGATTTCAGGACTAAAGGTAAAGTTGACTTCTATTTTTGGTAAACTTTTTTGGGTTTTGTGCCTCAAAAGGAAAAAAAATGTGTTAAAAAGAACTCTTCGTTGTCCGTCTGTCTGTTTTGTTTACTTAGCCTTATCCAAACGGATCAGATTTAAATAAGACTCCATTATGTTTCAAATTGCATGAACTGATAACAGGGACTTTAATGTGTCTTTAATTATAAGCAGAAAATAAATTTTCTTTTCGTATCTATAGTAAATACATTTTATAAGAAAATATTGATAGACTACATTGGTCAACATTGGTCTAGTGGTCACAAGACTCACAAGCGCATTTGTTAGCAACTTAACGGCAAAACAAAATAATTAAATCAAGATAGACTAATATGGTACTTAGTACCATAGTGGTACTATATAGTAGTATATTTATACCTATAATAAAATTGTAACAGGCCGATATCTGTAAATTATATATATTAAAGATAAACTAATATGGGAAGTCTTTGTTAGAGCAACAGAATTTTTGTCTGTCTGTATGTTTGTAAGCGCATCACGCAAAAACTACTGCATGGAAGTGAATGCAGTTTTCACCGACGTATTGCTAGAGGTCTAACTTAAAATCTGGTGCATGTTTCATCTTGATACGCTGCCTAGAATCGGACTTATAGTATGTTAATCTTTTTGGGACGTGAGTGAAACTGCGGGCAACAGCAGCTAGTCATGAATAAATGATTTTTGAAGGTCATTTTCACATTATAGACAGCCTCAAGTTTGGATATGTGCCCCGATAATGGCAATAGTCGCACCCCCATATGGAAACTAAAACAGACCGGCAACTGTGGGACATGGACATCAGCAGTTCTACCCTGCTGCCCCTTTCAGGAATACAGGCATGATTTTACGTATATATGTATGAATATAGACTGCCTCATTAGTCTAGTGGTCCCAAGCGCGACTGCTACGCTAGAGGTCCTGGATTCGATCCCCAGGTCGAACAAAGTGATATTGAGTTTTCTATGAAATTCTCAGTAGCAGCTCGGAGTCTGGATTTGTGCCCGGTTAATGGCTATAGGCTCGCCCCCTATAACATGGGACCTAAACATACCAGGCGAACCGTGGGTGTACATTAAGTACGCCTCTGCCTAACGCTTCGGGGAATACAGGCGTGATGGTATGGTATGTTATGTTATGTATGAAAATAATAATTTGCTTTCTGCTGGTACTTTTCGCTACCACTGACACTCCACCTCTATTCCGAGGCAGGCGCCACATCGCCGGCGGCACCCGCGTCGCTGCATTTACATAATAATGCAGACTGCAGCTCCCGGCTATTTAATGAAATCGCTGTGCTCGCCAGTACACACGGTTCACAATAAGCCGTTGCATCGAAACACTTGAGGAGTAAACTTGCGATGTTTGCACGACCGCGGTGTTAGCTTTTTTAGCCTTTTGAGCGCGACGGTCGTATATAGCCGACAAATGAAAATGTGCCCATCACGGCACTGTTGAGAGCTGACCAAAAATATACCTCAAGTAATCCTCGGCTATAGCTGACCGTGGCTTTTGAGCCACGGTCAGCTATAGCCGAGGATTACTACTACGGCTAGGCTTAATTTTGATGATATGATACTAAGTATTGTTATTATATTAAGACTTTAAAATTAAATCGAAAGTTAACCTAATTTTAAATATCACTTTCACTAACTTTACCGTCACATATTTACGAAAAATATCTCCACAAAATGACGTCACAAATATCATTAATATCCCATGAAACTTAACCTTTAAATGTCGCGGTCGGGTCTCGGAGACCCCAGCCCCAATTTATGAGCTCATTAGCCAGTGGTACCACACACCTGCTCGCCGGTAATACGACAGGGTAATTACCACCGCACATTCTTTGTTCCACATTATTAATCAAGTCTTAAAGGATATTTGGTATCTAACTGTGTATAAACAAAAAACAATAAAGTTTAATTACGACAATAAGGGCGGATTTCGTTGAGGTTATATTTTTTTATGGATTAGCGCTGAGCTTGGCCTGATGGATGAGAAAGATCGTTTTTTTGTTGTTTAATAAAAATTTCTGTTTAGTGTTTGGGGCTGCAATTAATTATCTTGTAAAATATTTTTTCCAATCATGTTATGTAGATAAAATTGCATGTATTTAAATAATCGTTTTAATTTTTGCAAAAAACAGTAAGCAAAGTAAGATGACTTTTTTAATTAGTGATCCTCTTTTTCTGAGACATTAAATAAATTAAATCAATCGATATTTTAATCTGTTTAGAACTACGCAAAAATGTTTTAGATGTAGTAAATGAAGTCTGATGATTACTTTTGGGCCCCAAAACTAAGAGAATATTTTTTTATATGTAGGTACATATTACATGTGCAATTCAGTTCTGGCACTCGCCGCAAGATACCGCTCCCTTCACTCAGTTAGTTCATGCATTATAATTCATCCGTAGATCATACTAATATAGATGCAACAATTAATATAAAGATTAAACATACAAAAATACATAATTTATTTTAAAAAGTGCTTATTTACAATAAATTACCTAATTATGATTTTAGAGAATCAAATAAAATAATATTGTCCCGATAAAAATAAATAAGTAAACTGTTTTTACTGTCAATTGACTCTCAAAAAAAAAATATTAGGTATTATGCTAATTAACACAAACTGTAGTAGATTTTTTCAAATTATTTTATGATAAATAGGTGTATCATAAAATATTTGAAAAAATCTGCTACAGTTTGTGTTAATTAGCATAATACCTAATATTTATTTTTGTTGACAAAGCACAAAAATCTATATATTTACTCGTGTAATAAATAACTGCGGTAATTCATGAATCATGATCATGACAGTTAATTCTACCACAAACTTGGAATAAACTTTCGAGTGGCATTAAATTACTTTTTGATTAGCCTTCATCCCAATGCCATTTGTTTATCGACAGATTATATCGCTTAATTTAAATTTGGATGCCGATACTTTGAAAAGTCTACAAAATAGAGCTAGTAATTAGCTAGTGGGTAATATTGGTAAAAAAATGAATAGGGTAATGTAAACAAGTAGAAATGGAAAACATTTGCAAGGAAAGCGGCTACAGTTACTACAAATTGAACTGATTTCGAATGAAATAGGCATGGTAAAAGGCCTTTCCAAAATTAAACTTCGATGAAATCATGGATTTATTATTTTTAATTTAGCAAATAGATACCTTGCAATGTAGACATGTGTATAGGGTTAAGGGAAATACCCACAAAATGGGGAATAACGCGAGTATCCCCGGGTACTTAAAGCTAGTCGACTAAAACTCAATTACCCGATGCGATGATTGACACTTCACGAAACATACATACCTTAGGGAATCCGGCGTTAAAGTTCTAAGGCCTAATCACCCCAACAAGATCGCGTGCACCAAAAATTTGATCGCCTTTGATCAAAAATTAAACCAAGTAATTTAATTAGGGTAGACCCCGCTATATTTCTCAAAGGGTTAAGTTATTATTCAGTATTAACTTACATACTATAATGTTCTTCTTCTGATGATCTACATAATAATAACTAATTAAAACTAAAAGGTTGCATTTATTCATTAAAAGGACCGTGATCCTCAAGGGGGTCGAAACAATTAATTTTCTATTGTCTGCTAAATTAAATCCTTCATTTTTTTATTCGTGATAGGCTTACGCTTGACTGCAAAGTTCGCCTGATGTTAAGCGATACTGCGATCTACGATGGAGCGCGCTTGCCTAGAAGAAACTGATTCACTCGTGATTTAAAGACATCCAGATTATACACATCTATTAATATCGTTATTATTTATTGGGGCTCGGGAACCGCATTCCACATTTCAACGGTACGCATGATAAAACTGGACTTAAAGCGACTTGATAGGTTAGGAACAGCCTTTCCGAGCAAATGAGTTATCTTTTGCGGTGGTAAATAAAACTTGTTGGATTGTTACCACAGCGTAGCCAATTTTACTGCCACTTACGGTAATGCCTAATCCTAATCCCTCTCATTCTGAGAGGAGACCCGTGCCCAGCAGTGGGACAGTATAATAAGTTGATTATGTTAGGGTAATGCGAACAACACCACAACACGATTACTGTGTTCCAGTTAAAAGGGAAAATTTGTACCCAATGAACATTCTGTACAAAGAGGCTTAACAACTGAGGTGTGACACCGCTAATGTTACTGCAGTCTACAGGCTGCGGTCGCTGCTTACGTTAGCTTATCTTACCACTACAAATGAGCTGTTTATTTTTTTCAACAGAGTACAAAAAGGAGGAGATAATTCAACTGTATGTTTTTTTTTGTATATTTGTTATGCGTTTATTCCGTCAATTATGAATCGATTTTGATGATTCTTTTTTTGATCGGTAGCTTCAGAGGTGGTCCCATAAAAATTTGGTCAAGTTCTGATCAGAAAATGACAATAACACGTAAATGATAAAATGATAACGTCGTCTAGGTATACGTATAACGCTACTAAAAATGCTTAAATAAAATAACTTTTAAGAAAAAGTAAAACCGCCTTCAAAAACATAAAAAATAATGTTATGTGCGAAACAGTTTCGGAAGTCAGTGGAGACATCAAAAGATCCGATCAAATCAAAGGCACCGACTTCCGAAACGGTTTCGCAGATAACATTATTTATGTTTTTGTTTAGCAGGGTATTGGCGAAAATGCATCAAGAGAGATTCAATCAATTTTTATTAGAAAAATTCCATTTCCAATGTTTGAATATGAAAAGCGTTCGGGAAATAGCTTCGGCATTCTTCCTCTTCCATTACGAATATTGAGTAATATGTTGGATTCGTAGTTTGGGAAATACGTTCGAGAATTCTATTTTTTATTATTTTCCCATAAGGTGGGTTTTTGTACCCTCGAGGTGTAGTTTAATGTAGGTATACTGTTATGATTATACTATGACTTTTAGGCAAAGCTTCTGTTGTGTTACTTAATTCTCCTCGTACTACTGTTGTGAACTTGTGAAGTAATGTGTGTAAATAAGTAAGCGAGCAAGGGAGAGCCATGCTTCGGCACCAATGGGCCGGCTCGACCGGAATGATACCACGGCCTCACAGAAAACCAGCGTCAAACCACGTTTACGTTGTGTTTCGCCGAGTGAGTGAGGATACCGGAGGCCCAACCCCCTTTTAAAAGGCCGGCAACGTACTTGTGACTCCTCTGGTGTTGCGAGTGTCCATGGGCGGCGGCAATCGCTTACCATCAGGTGATTCGTCTGCTAGTTTGCCCTCCTATCCCATAAAAAAGGGAGTAATTTTTAATTAAGGAAAGCATGGTTTGAACAACAAAAACTTTAGCAAAAAGTGATAATCACAAAAATTATAAGACCTCAAAAAGCTAGAAATCCTTTTTATAGGTAGATATACGAGTATAATATAATAAATAGTCGTTAACACACTTTCATATAAGTCACCAAATGTATGGTATGTCCGGGAGTCCGGGCCCGGACACATTTGATTCATGATGTTTGACCAGCGGCGCGTTACTCGGCTTCCGATGATACAAGACAGTCGATACAAAAGCTATGCAAGATGTGTTTCGAATTTCTGTTGACTTGTGTGAATGTTTACTGTCTTTTGTGTATGGGGTTGAGTTTAATACTGAAGTGACATGATATTTATTTTTGTAAATAGGTCTTAGACACTTTTACAAGTATTTTTTTTTGTATTAGGTGGTGTCGGCATTTCCTAGCTGACCTCTGAGAAGAAACACCGAAACAAACAATCAGAGAATCATGGTCTTCAAGAGACCATGATTTTGTTTCCAGTTTGAGTCCAGAAATAATAGTATCAGAATATGTGAGTGATACAATGCAGGGCAATGTCTGATCAGAATATAATATTTATGAGTATGGGTTAAGTATATTTAATGACTGCCTTATTGGTCTCAAGTGTAGCTAGTAGATAGAACTGAGGTTGCAATCAAGCTTACGGCCCGCCTGATTTTAAGAGTCCGGCGGACCGAATTCCTCTTACAAACGTAATACCGAAATAAATCGTAATTCAAAGACAATTTAATCAAATTCTGTTATTAATCAGATTCCGATACCGTTAATCTGGGTTCCTACGTTACCATTTCATCCAAAATACTTCACTGGAAATAAATGTAAGCGAATTCTTTACGTGGGAGAGCCATGCTTCGGCACGAATGGGCCGGCTCGACCGGAATGATACCACGGCCTCACAGAAAACCGGCGTGAAACAACGCTTACGTTGTGTTTCGCCGAGTGAGTGAGGTTACCGGAGGCCCAATCCCCTTTTAAAAGGCCGGCAACGCACTTGTGACTCCTCTGGTGTTGCGGGTGTCCATGGGCGGCGGTAATCGTTTACCATCAGGCGATCCGTCTGCTCGTTTGCCCTCCTATCCCATAAAAAAAAATGCAATTTTTTATAACTTTACCAAGTTTGGAACGATTTTTCGGACTTTTATTTCCAGTGAAGTAGTAGTAGACGAAATGGTATCGTAGAAACCTAGATTAACGGTATCCAAATCCGAATAATAACATAATTTGATAGAATATTGTCTGTATTACGATTTATTTCGGTATTACGTTTTTGTGGGCAATTCAAGCTCCGCCGGACCCCTAAGCAGTTACCGTAGCCAATGGACATTATTGTGGTAAGACGATACACAATCTACATAAAGCAAGAAACTACTCTATTCGACCTAGCTATACGCATTTGTGTTGTTCGTTTGCAACCCACAATACTCCAATACACAACGGTTATGTCGTGTCTTATGTCCTGGCAAATATCTCGTGTTTCTGCCTCGTGTGCAAGACATCCCACGAGATAATCTATTCAACTGCCCAGTCCGTTGGTTTGACAAACAAAGATTACCTTGCTGTATCCGACTTTAGACAAGCCATTTGGTGAGTTATCTAGAGGATGATTTCCACGTAACGATTTTGAATTAAACACGAACATTTATTTGTTTTATTAGGTACTAGTTCTTCGCCCGCGGTTTCACCTGCGTTGCCCCGTTCCTAAGGGTTGTAGCGTGATGTTTTATAGCTTGAAACCTTTCTCATGAATCACTAATTTTCCCAACATTTCCCTTCACTGCTCTGCTCCTATTGATCGTAGCCTGATGAAAAGTATACTATAACCTGCCCAGGAGTATGAAGAACAATTGTACCAAGTTTCGTTGAGATCCGTCGAGTGGTTTTTGTTTCTATAACGAACATACAGACAGACAGACAGACAGACAAAAATTTTACTGATTGCATTTTTGGCGTCAGTATCGATCACTAATCACCCGCTGATAGTTATTTTGGAAATATATTTCATGTACAGAATTGACCTCTCTACAGATTTATTATAAGTATAGATGTTATTGATAAATGTCAGAGCAAAACCATTTACTACTGTTCTTTATAGGTACTTTATCTGCCTGATCTCTTGATACGATTGGATACCCACTTTTCCTCTACTTGCTTAATAATATTTAGTTTTAGTTGCTGGCTGTAACTTAGCAGTCTGCATTAAAACAGTATTTATATAATAATTAATTAAGCATTAAGCCGGCGCGATGGAAATAGCCTAACCCCTCTCACTCGAGGGAAGGGAGGAAGGGTCGGGGGGAATGCTGGACTTTCCTCACTTGTCATTTGTATTAACGTCGTAGCTTCTGAAATACGCATAGCTATTTGCGCACTTTTATCGAATAGTTGTGACTTGTGTAAGCGTTCCATTTGATTGATGAGTGCACCCGCGTCGCGTCGCAAACTTTCTACCAATCAATCTTACGAATAGGGGTTCGATTCTGTACCGCTTATGGCACTTTGTTGTAACATACTTAATATCCTGTTTGTGAACTTCACAACTTTTGGAAGCAGAACTGCTGCCGAGTTCTTTTGCGTTGATACCACCGCAATGACAAATATTCTACCTTTAAGCAATAATTTGTTCTAGTGTAAAGGGTAATTGTAACCGTAAATTACTCGGCTTATCAACTGAGGTCGAAGATGACAATGCGAGAGTGATACCACTGTTGTTGCTAGCATTTATAGGCGATTGCCGAATAATAACGTAGATCAAGCTGAGAGTTTTTGCATGCTACGGTCAGTCTATGGATGGGTTACAGCAACTGGTTTACAGCGGGATAAACTGTCGGGATCAGTCACATTGTTATAGAAATGTTAGATATTACTAGTAATAGTAACAGGTCTGAGAAACTGACAACCACAGTTGCTAGAAAATGAAAATTGAAAGAAACAATAAATATAGGTATAAAGATTATTATGTGATACAGACAAAGCGTCCATTAATAGAGTGATTGACCACGACATACTGACTTGGTGAATCCGAAGTCAGAATGTCGTCGTAACAGTAAAATATTGATCTCGTCTAGCGCGTCTGGCTAGACAATAACTGTAATTGTGAGACACTACCTAGCAACTACATTACAGATATTCAACATTAAATTAAAGTTCAAATGTTTTTATTACAAATAACATTTTACAAGCATTTATGAAACGTGAAACTCCTCTGATTAGAAACTCCATGGATACTCCTTTAAAACAAATGGTGTTACAATAAGGATGTTTGGAAGAAAATTAATAAATCATGTGGTAAATGTTTTTATAGATTAGCTTTTTCCCCACGGTGTTACCCGCGTTTATCTTGTTTACCCCAATACCGTAGATGATTCCCTAAATCTTGGTTTAGGGTTTAGTAGATTGCTACATCAGCTTTGTATATTTTTTAATTGCTTAATTCTGCAAACGAGCAGACAAGCCACCTGATGGTAAGTAGTCATTGCTGATGGGCACTTGCAATATCAAAGGAGTTGCTGATGCGCTGCCGATCCTTGAGCGACTAATAACTGTTGACTGCCTGAGCTGCAGCAAGTTTCTAGGCCCAGCATTATAGGCTTTCATAAAAAACACATAATAATTTTAGTACCGATACCTGCATTCCCTAAAGTATTTGACAGGGGTCTACAATGTACATATTCTTCGAGTAAACTGTGTGACAAAATTAAGTTCCTTGAGCCAAACATAATATTGGACATTCTGTTTTCCTTATAGTTTATCCCCCAATATCAGCATCGAAGTATAAAAACAAACATAACATTTAGAACTCAAATAAAATATTTGATTGTTATACTGCGAATATCTTTCTACCAATCGATGTTATTTGCCTTTACTACTGCAAAAGGTATACGATAAATTTGAATTTTGTTCCACTCTGAATGTAATCGTAAATCATGTCACGTTTTATCAATCCCTATAAGGGCCTCCCCTAAAGACACAGGAGTTTCCCATAAAAGGCTTGTATGAAGATTTATACAAATTGTTTTTTCGTGAGAATGTCGCCGCCTGTGTATCTCGCTCAACCCTTTAGGTGCTTTCAAAGTTGCGAACAGTCATAAAACGTTGCGTCCTTAATCCTGAAGACAGGCGGAATTGCGATTTCATACTGCCTTCGAAGAACAAATGGAATAACGCTTCCATGCTGCCAATATGAGCTTTCTAGGAGGATGAAATCATCAATGTAATTCTCTTTTCAACGCATATCCATTAGTTAACTGCCTCAATAGCCTAGGTCACGAGTGCAGCTGCCAAAGATATTCAAAAGGGTTAAAGAGCGGACGTTAGGAACATTTTTATGGAAAAACTTTGATCCCAATATGATTTCTTTCTTTGTAAGGCTGACGTAAGACACTAGACACACATGTAGACATAGGTAACTCTATGGCTAACAAGTAGATTACAATTTTGTTCGAATTGTCCCATCTATCGCTCATCAAGTAGTTATTTTGAAATACTATTATTTTAAGCTATTGCATAGCTTCTATCGCGGGCTTTGAGCGTGGGGACCGAATCCAGAAATTCCGTAACGAAAAAAACCTAACACGCTTGTCTCTTTAGTTCAGCAACCCGCCTTTAGGTGGCATTGGTTGTATTACATAAGTTGATAAAAACCAATGCCACCTAAAGGCGGGTTGCTGAACTAAAGAGAAACACGCTTGTCTCTTTAGTTCAGCAACCCGCGTTTAGGTGGCATTGGTTGTATTACATAAGTTGATAAAAAACGCTATGCAATAGCTTTACCGTGGCAGTCCCCGAGTGCCACACGTCATTTTTTTTTATATATTTGTGCCCGCGGTTTCACTTGCATCAAAAGGACTTATTGAGACAAAATGTATCATATGTTCTTCTCCAAGGTCCAATCTATATGTATACCAAAATTTATCAAAATTGATTCAGCAGTGTAGGCGTAAAAACGTAATAAACAGACTGACAGAGAGGGAGAGAGTAACTTTAGCATTGTACCATATTTGTTATAGAGAAGAAACAACATATTATTTTAAATAATAGTAACAACACCACGTTACTTTGTTTACGTAACAAAATGTCGACTGCCAATAGCTACAAAAACTACCAAACTGAAACGAATAACGTTCTGAAATACTTAAACTATCGACAAACAAACGTCACGGAAAAGCCCAAAAGCTTTTAGTAACAGTTTTTAGCTCGGGTTTTAGTTTAAAATATTTCAAACCGTTAATTGGCGAGCAAAATACTCGTATCGTATTCACGGAACATACATTGTTTTTAGCTTTTTCAGAAACATCGTAAGCGCCATTACTTTTAAACCGAACTATGGACTATATTTTTAGAAGTCTTTGTATGTTTGTATTTACGTATTTTTAACTGTAAAGTCTAAACTACTGATCTGATTTTAATGAATAAGGCGTCAATCAATTCGGCATTATGGTCCGGGTGCCATTTTAGGTAATCAGTTGTAAATTAACAATATTTTTTTGAGAAATAGTGTGTAAAGGCAACTTTGCGGCTTAAAAGATGATGTAGTGACACTAATTGAGAAGAATATGTTGAGAATTGAGATGGTTTGGGCATATCGAGATAATTTATTTATATATTTATTTATAATAGACTAGCTTTTGCCAGCGACTTCGTCCGCGTGGAATAGTTACTTTGTTCCCTAGTTCTTCGCCCGTGGTTTCACCTGCATTGCCCCGTTCCTAAGGGTTGTAGCGTGATGTTTTATAGCTTGAAACCTTTCTCATGAATCACTCATTTTCCCAACATTTCCCTTCACTGCTCTGCTTCTATTGATCGTAGCGTGATGAAAAGTATACTATAACCTGTGGTTTGGGCTGTGCGTTGATAGATCACTATGTCAGTCAGTCAGTCACCTAACGTAAGAGTAGACAAATATAATCAGAAAGCTCCGAACTGCTAAGCTATCGGGAGTTACACGTGTTATTGTGAGTCAACCATAAAAGATAGACATTTGCTGTCGTGGAATATTTTTTATATAATTTTAAGGAGAACATTTCCGTCATACATGATTTCTGTGTAGCTTTAACCATTAAGGCTGCACACGCGACGGAAGCTTAAAAAATGGAGTAAGTTCTCCTGTTTTCCCAACATTTCCCTTCACTGCTCTGCTCCTATTGATCGTAGCGTGATGAAAAGTATACTATAACCTGCCCAGGAGTATGAAGAACAATTGTACCAAGTTTCGTTGAAATCCGTCGAGTGGTTTTTGTTTCTATAACGAACATACAGACAGACAGACAGACAGACAGACAAAAATTTTACTGATTGCATTTTTGGCGTCAGTATCGATCACTAATCACCCGCTGATAGTTATTTTGGAAATATATTTCATGTACAGAATTGACCTCTCTACAGATTTATTATAAGTATAGAAGATATAGATGAAAGGCGACTAACAAAAGGGATTTATAAAGCGAATTCTAATGGAGAATGAGCTACTAGGAGAGGACGGCCTAGAAAGATATATGTACACCGACCTTATGGGTAAAGTCCTGCAAAAAGGTCAGGAGCGTAGTACTCCCAACCGGCGCGTGTATGAATGTGGAAGAAGCAAGAGAGGTATGCAAGTAGCGTTCTGTGGTTTCTGCCTGTATGGGAAAGGGCATGACATTGCGCGCGCGCGCGTGTGTGTGTGTGTGTGTGTGTGTGTGTGCGTGTGTGTGCGCGCGTGTACGTGCGTGCGTGCGCGCGTGTTTGTGTGTGTGTGTGCGCGTGTGTGTGTGTGTGTGTGCGCGCGCGCGCGCGTGTGTGTGTGTGTTTCAAGAAGTTTTCAGAATGAGACCTTTGTGTAATGTCGTATTCCTTATAATCATTTATATTATAAGGAATACGACATTATTATTTAATACACGTTTTACGACGGTACCAAAATGTAAGAAAAAGGTCGAATGCTGCAGTGGAATGTAAATCGAGACATGATATTCCACATTTTATACTTACGTTTTATTAGTATCTGAATTTATGTAGGTTTGTGTATTTCAGTAGAATGGAAATTTCAGCATATACAACACCAGTGACGTAAGAATGTAGTTATGTTAAAATGTCCATAACAACTTGGCGAAGTATCGTCACATCTCGGACGCTACTAGAGCGAGGTAGCGTGGTATCGAACATGGAAAAAGCGCGAAGAGTTGCAGTTCTGTACGTAGTGGATAGTAGGTATGGAAATGATTGACTTTTCATTCATTTTCATTTGATAGAATTATGATTATTTTTCCCAGTGATTTCACATGCGAAATTTCGCAACCTGCTACTTTTCGTCCGCAACGAATTTTCATTCAAAATCATTTATCGCCATACTTGCTATTTTGCTCCTTACAATGAAATCGTGATGCGATTTCATTGAATTGTGTAATTGAGCAGGCTATGTGGAAAAAAAAGTCGCAAGTGTGACGTATAAAAATTATTTTATGTGATTTATCTGCGACATGTTCCATGCCTAGTAGACAGGCACTGTAGAGATCGCTATAAAAAGGTAATATCATTGTGGGTTAGCTGGTTGAAAACCATTAAAGAATAAACAATAATTTCATAACATACCATCACGCCTGTATTCCCCGAAGGGTTAGACAGAGGTGTACTTAATGTACACCCACAGTTCGCCGGTATGTTTAGGTCCCATGTTATAGGGGGCGAGCCTATAGCCATTAACCGGGCACAAATCCAGACTCCGAGCTGCTAATGAGAATTAAATAGAAAAACCCAATAACACTTTGCTCGACCTGGGGATCGAACCCAGGACCTCTAGTGTAGCAGTCTCACTTGGGACCACTAGACTAATGAGGCAGTCAAACAATCATTTCAAATTTTATATACGACAAGTAGAACTGTTTAGTGCGACTCTTAACAGAGTTGTATGAGCTAGGGCTACATCAAAGTCTAAATATAAACTACGTATAATTATTAACCCCAACCTGGTACCTTACAGTAATAACTAGTAACGTTGTGGATAGGTAAATTGTAACTATTACTACATAATTGCTAGCTGTTACCTGCGGTTTGACTCGCATCCCAAAGGACTTTTCGAAACAAAATGCGATTACATTGAACCTAAAACATACCTTTTTTTTAACGTACAGAAACTCCTCATGGATTGTCTGCCGCTCTGGGGAAGCGGCAGTTTATGTCCGACTCTTACCGACTAAAAACCGTACTTACCTTCCTTGCTCTATGGTCACGACCATGGGATTCATGACATTCACTACGGCCACCTAAAACATACCTGGGAACTGGGAATACCTACATTTCTGACTAAACTTTTTGAGAATACAGGCGTGATGGTATAAAACATACTTTACTCGTACAATACAGCTTTTTACTGTCGACTCTTGGATATAAAGGACAAAAGATAGTTCCCATTAAAACTGAATCGGGCGACATTTTCAGGTATTCAGTGAACTGGGACGACCGTCGTTGGCAATTTATTCCCTCCGGACTTTTCCGATTAAACGTAAATATTTATTGTAATACGATTGTATTGGTGTCTTGATAATACGATTTCTTTTCTATATTATTTTTGGTACTTGTTTATATTTCTTATCGCTCTCCTACGGGAAGATTTGCAGCAGAATTTTGTCAATTATAAGCTCGCAGTAGGTATATACTTTCATATTGGTGACATAGTACTTTTTTATAGAGCGAAAACTCAAATCGTCTTACGCTAAGGGAAGCCGCCGGGTACGTTAGATGCGTACCGACTAAAAATCGTACTTGCCGCCCTAACTATGATTAGGACTATGATAATTCTTCATCAAATTCACTACACTCTCTGTGGGTCTCTCATGTCATGGATTAAACAAGGTGAGTATAAATCTTGTGCGTTATTTATAAAGGTACCTTCGATTTTTTTTCAAATCTTGTGGTATTTATCAATACATATTCATATCGGCTATTTAGGTCCCGATAACGCGATGAATTTAAAGCTGTCAAAACTGGAGCTCTTATTATGTGTTACAAACTAATGTTACGTCATTACGTTTTCTTTCCATTATAGCACCAAACAAAAGCTTTTATAAAATAACTATAAGAAGGAAATCAATTCTGTTATCGTGTGTACATCTAGTTGACGTGCTATACAGTTTACAACGTGGCTTTTAATCCTTTAACAATAAGTACATTCACGCACAGTATGGAACTAAGCCTTTAACACTTTGTAATAATCTACCCTACTTTTAAAACAAAAGTAGAGTAGGTTATTACAAAGAGTTCATAAGTACGCGATATATTTAATTGTGGATATAAGTGGTTCTATGTGGCAACGAAAACAGCGGCTAGTCATCGACAGCGAATTCAGTATATTCAATTAATTGTTCTTTTTACTGCTGATGTCAAAAAGATTTTTTTAATTTAAGAGTCCGGCGGACCGAATTTTTCTTACAAACGTAATACCGAAATAAATCGTAATTCAAGCACAATTTAATCAAATTCTGTAATTATTCGGATTCCAATACCATTAATCTAGGTTCCTACGTTACCATTTCTTCCAAAATACTTCACTGGAAATAAATGTAAGCGAATGCAATTTTTGATAACTTTACCAAATTTGTAACGATTTTTCGTTTTTTTTTATTTCCAGTGAAGTAGTAGTAGACGAAATAGTATCGTAGAAACCTAAATTGACGGTATCCAAATCCGAATAATAACATAATTTGATAGAATATTGTCTGGATTACAATTTATTTCGGTATTACGTTTTTGTGGGCATGTAGCGACATCTACCGCGCTACATACAAACTATACCAACAAGTCCTGAATCGCGCAAGTGAAGTTTGCAACGCAACTTGGATATATACAACCGCCCGACATCAACCGTCGGGCCGTGGCCCGCCAGGCAAAACACCCGCCTGGTCGGAGGATCCTCCCTTTGGTGTGAGGGGCAACATACCTCGCCCCTCCACAGTGGTGACCCCGACGTGATCCCAGTGTATCCACACTGGGGACCCCGAAGAAGAACATCAGCGCAGCCTTCGAAGACCAGCAGCTTCATCATCATCGTCGCCTTCCTTCCCTCACAGCACGAGCAGCGAGTCACACAGCCAGCCAGTACTCTTCCGGCTTCAACGGGCATCCTGACCACACGCCTGCAGCGAACGCGCATGCCTGGTCAGCACCCTCAGCCGACATCAAGCAACTTGGCACAGCACACTGCACTTCGGCCGGTCAACAAGCAGAGGCAGTCTCTCCTGGTCGACGCAGCAGCCTGCCACTGCTCAACACTGCACCACCTCGACTCACCGAGGACTACGCAGCATCACCCCGACTCACTGGGGCTCTCACCGCAACACAGTCCCGACTCACTGCGGACTACGCGGCATCCTGTTCCGACTCACTGGAACACACTCCACTGGCACTGGCAAGCTCTTCAGACGCACTGACCGCTGACTCATCGATACGACCATCGACCTCCGGTCTCGGGGGGGAGCGATGTAGCGACATCTACCGCGCTACATACAAACTATACCAACAAGTCCTGAATCGCGCAAGTGAAGTTTGCAACGCAACTTGGATATATACAACCGCCCGACATCAACCGTCGGGCCGTGGCCCGCCAGGCAAAACACCCGCCTGGTCGGAGGATCCTCCCTTTGGTGTGAGGGGCAACACACCTCGCCCCTCCACAGGCAATTTAAGCTCCGCCGGACCCATAATAAACGATTTTTATAATACTTAAGTTATTTATTTAATTACAAAATAATGCTTTAATTATAAAATGGCTTCAGTAATTAACAGAAACATTATTCTAATTTTGAAGGTTAAAATAAAATGTAAACCGGATTTTTCTAGGTTCGTTAAAGATCTGGAAAACTCCACCTTCGTAACCGAAAATGCAAGCTAGAAGCGTACTATTAGTTACTCTGAGTTAGAAGATTGAGTGTTTCATTTCGCAGTTCGTATTTTATCTTCACATTAATAAAACCATTAGTTCTTGATAAATTACTGTTGCTACTTATTCCAACTTAAGCAAATTATTAGTTTTCCAAACCATTTATCTAACTCAAGAAGTTCTTTTACCGTGGGAGAGCCATGCTTCGGCACGAATGGGTTGGCTCGAACGGAGTGATAACACGGCCTCACAGAAAACCGGCGTCAAACAACGCGTACGTTGTGTTTCGTCGAGTGAGTAGGTTACCGGAGGCCCAATCTCCTTTTAAAAGGCGGGCAACGCACTTGTGACTCCTCTTGTGTTGCGGGTGTCCATGGGCGGTGGTAATCGTTTACCATCAGGCGATCCGTCCACTCGTTTGTCTCCCTATCCCATAAAAAAAAGAAAAAAAAGAATCCTTTTTGGATTTTACTTTTATTTTGTTTTAACAAAATGAATTTGTAAATGCTGGGAGGATAGCGTTTATATAGTCTAATCCCTCTCTATCTAAGAGGGTCAATTCTACACCTCGAAAACCACGTTTTGTGTTTTTAACTAAAAAAACATATTAAAATTTCTTAATACACACAAAAGCCAAGTTTAAAAAAAATCAGTTTACTCAAATATAAAATGTCCCGTTTTCGTGGCCCCCACCGAACCGGGCTCTTTTACACAGCGTGCCACAGTTCCCACCCCGTCATTACGTGAAGGCTTTATCTATTTCTGCACTGCAGTGTACATCCAGCCGCCATATTAATTAACGCCGACACATTCGTGCGTAATCATATTAGCACTCGATATTCGGGCACCGCACCGTGTGTATTTTTGTTAGGATGTTTCCGATTAAGTGCTACGTTTAGATGGAATTATTTAGAGACATTTTCAAACTCGTTTTATCTCGTCTTTGATGCCATTGGTTTTATGGATTTCCTTTAGATTAGCTGTATGGGATTGATTTAAAAATAGAAAACCCGCAGTGTTATCCGTGTTGATATATTTCTCAATCCTGTGGGAATTTTCCAGAATCCCTTCTTAGCGGATTACACCTTATATTGGACCTAACTGCCAAATTTCATGTTTATTCCTTATAGTATCTAATATTTCGTGAAAAATCAGTCAGTATAAAATAAATAGATTCAGTCGTTTATGTAGGTATTCAATTGGGAATGTATCTTCGTATGTATTGATTTAATAGTAACTGGAGCGTAGCCACAAAGGCTTGTGAAAGCTGATATGAAAGCCGAACAATATAATTGTAGAGGATGCACAAAAGCGAGGTTGGTTTACGTAGCCATTTCTAAAGGCTAGGTTATGTTATACAGAAACGTTCCACAAACTAAATGGTTCACTTTGAATATATAACTACAGTCTATCTTTCCTTTCCCATACATTTCTCCTTTTTTGACTTGTGGCAATAACAACAATTTTACCTAAACCCGAAATTAACTCTGTCTGATTGTTACGCTAAGACGCGTGAACCGCTGAACCAATCTGGATGAATTTTGATGTAGAGATAAATAGGAAATTGGGGAAGGACATAGGCAAAATTTTTTATTGAGATGCGAAAGTGAATTTAAAAAATAGTGAATATAGATGAAAAATGAAAAAACTTCCTTAAATTTATAGAACAGGACAAAATCATGTGTATCTTAGTATTTGTTATACTACCACATAAAATAATGAAAAAAGGAAAAAGTGTGATATCTAAACAGTACTTCCAGAGACAAACTCGTTCAAACCACCTATTTATATTTGCTAATTAATCTAATCTAATTTGATAGTTTTAGATAATCGACATTTAAAAAAGCAATACAGCTTTTAATTTTAACGACACCTAACTTCCCCTCTTTTTATTCCATCAAAAAAATAACTTTAAACCAATAACAATTAAACACATTTCTGATCAGATTCAATAAGTTCGCAAACTACAAAACAGGTACGCTTAACAGAAGTTGGAATCTCAGGGGACACGCCCATTGCATAGATTGCAGTGTTCCCAACTTTGTCGTTAATAGTTCGAGAAGAACTATGAAGTTTGATAGTGTCTTCTGATAGGAATCCGGGAAGCTATCGGTAATTAGGGACACACACAGAGTTTATATGAAGAGAACGTTTGATGTACTCACTTCGGCAATTCGGTATGCATTTGGAATTTAAAGGCAGCTTCTGAATTTTCACTAACCTGCGGTTATTGTTTGATGATACGATTGAAGACTTACCTGAAAAATAAGAGGTTTTATTAGTACAATGATAACTTACAGTATATATTAATAATACCTAAAATTATAATTCATTGTAGTTTAGCCCTTATTACACTTATCCTCAGATTTAGGATAGAATCCACCTTAAGGATTTAATAAGTTTTTTTTTTGTTTCCACATTTATCAATAAGAGCCTCATTAGCTTAGTGGCCCTGAACGCGACTTCTACAAACATTTGAACAAAAAAAAAACATTTGAACTTGCATTTGAATTTGGTGGTGTGATTGGGATACCTGCTCATATATGCCCCTTTCGGATCGGACAGGGTTTTGTAAGATAGTGTATAAATCTAAGGTCAGGTGGGTTTGTTGAGGTGGATGCACAGTTGTACAACGTGCGTTATAATTTGTGCTGTAGTGTAGTAGATTCGGCACTTCATGTAAGCCGCTAGCGCTCGCTCAATATTCATGGTATTTATAATGTTGCACAAGTTTCAAATTTATTGTTAAATCCAACCACTTCTCACTTGTTAACTGAATACGTTTGGGTAGCAAATAAGGTGATCAATTCGCCCACTCGTACACTAATGTGCTACGTCGTGAGAGCGATAGTTTTTTTTTATGGGATAGGAGGGCACACGAGCAGACGTATCGTCTGATGGTAAGCGATTACCGCCGCCCATGCCCACTCGCAACACCACAGGAGTCACAAGTGCGTTGCCGACCTTTTAAAAGGGGATTGGGCCTCCGGTAACCTGACTCACTCGGCGAAAAACAACGTAAGCGTTGTTTAACGCCGGTTTTCTGTGAGGCCGTGCTATCACTCCGGTCGAGCCGGCCTATTCGTGCCGAAGCATGGCATGCACGAAGTGTGTATAAGAAGATGTAGGTATGTGGAAGAAGCAAAATAAATATGCAAGATTCGTTACTACGAATCTTTCGAAGCAGATGGCGGTCTTTCTACGAGCGTCTGACCGGTCTGCTTCTGCCTACCCCTGTGCGAGATTGACGTGAGTGTATGTATGTATGTTAAGCCTTCTACTATACAGGGATTGTTCACTAGTGCGATAAATGTCTTAAAAACGCCTGACAACATCACAATATTTTTTTATAGTGAGATATATTTTTTCAAAAGGTCTTTCATTAAAAAGACATTCATAACTTCAAGTTCAAATAGAGTGTTGAATATTTTTGCCGTTCAAAGGCTTAAAACTCACCTCGTTTACTGCACGCTAAATCCCGGAGATTTATAAAACGGCCAAAATGGAAAATTTTCGGTTTTTCTTCGATATACCGTGTTACATTTCCGAGCATAAAACCTTGGGTGATTGGAGTTTTTACGAGTGTCGGCCGTAACTCGTTGCTTTATGATTTGAACCGGCTAGGGTTGCTTCTATACGGTTACATTGAAATGCGAAGAAAATGTAAAATATAAACATAATTATCTTGTCATATGTAACTAAAAGAATGAGACACCAAAGCTTTTAGGCTCATATTAAACTTACTCCGTATTTTTTTGTTGATTTAAAATTGATATACTATAACTTAACGTTTATATTATTTTAGTATGTATTACGAAGTTTTATGTGATTATAGCTCTATACTCATTAAGACAAGAATCAAGTTCCAATTCAAAACATACATCTCCGACTTTTCAAATTTATATTCATACTAGCTTCTGCCCGCGACTTTGTCTGCGTGGACTTCAGAATTGGCTCCGACCTGGATAAAAAGTAGCCTATGATGTGTTTTTCCAGACTATAATCTATCTTTGTGCCAAATTTTATCCAGATCCGGTCAGCCATTTTGGCGTGAAAGAGTAACAAACATCCATACTCACAAACTTTCACGTCTTTAATATTAGTAAGGATTAATATTCTCGCTTAACATTTTGTAGAAACCTGCATGCTTGAAAGATTTTCTCGATGACCTGTGAAGTCTGTAACCCACACTAGGCCCGCAGTATTGCCTAACCCTTGTCATTCTGAGTAGGCTCGAGCTTAGCAGTGTGATAGGAAATGGGTGATGATGATATAGTTACAATGCGTTAAGAAAACGCTGTCCGACCCGTAAAGGTATTGTTAGGTATCGAGATTCGGTTCTATTTACCTATGAAATGAAATTAAGTTAAATATAACACATTTTTTTTTACTTGTAAAATACTTTACAAGTAAAAAAATAACCCTTTTTTTTAAAAGTGAAGTAGTAGTAGACGAAATCGTAGGAACCTAGATTAATGGTATCCAAATCCGAATAATAACATAATTTGATAGAATATTGTCTGGATTACGATTTATTTCGGAATTACGTTTTTGTGGGCAATTCAAGCTCCGCCGGACCCTTAAAGCTTACTAGTAATGTGGGTCGCACATTACTAGTATTCTTGTTAACCCCTCGTGCTAAGCTAAATGCTTGTGTTACGAGTCGGTCACACGTCGGTAGTGCAATGGGTAGGTTGCGAACTGGCAACCACATGATTGCAAGTCCGACGCCCTGGCCATTAGGCTACCGCCGCTTCATTCAATAATGATTTTATCACACTTTAAAAATTTGCTAGTATTTTGGGTTATTGCGGCAATTTGGGCACGACGATCGTGAATTTTAAACTTCATTACAATATGTTTACTTGCATGAATATTTAATGTTTCTCATTTTATTTGGTGATGGGATACCTGTATTCCCATTTCAGATCGGAGAGGGTTTTCTTCAACATAGTGTATCGGTTGCAGTTTGATGAACCTAGGACACAGTGCTAGAGTGCAGAAGAGCGACAAATTCGTCGCAAGTTTTTCAATCGCAGAAAGTAAACGCGCTCGTGTGCCCTCGCGATCCGCCTCAAGTTCTCCGCGCATTATGAAGGTGTACCGCATATTTTACGTACATATTGAATTACCATTCTGTTTTGGGAGCGGGTGGAGTATTTTTGTTTTGTTTGGCTGACTTATGAGTTTTGTTAGAAAGTTTACAGTCGTCCCCTATTTCTTGCAGTTGGAGAAATAGTTTGTTTTCCAAATCATTATTTCAGTAACACTATTTTTCGATTTTCGATTCAGTGTCCCAATGGCGGGCAAGAGTCTCCTCTCATATTGAGAAGGGTTAGGCTATAGTCTACTACGCTTGCCTAATGCGAGTTGGCAGACTTCACACAATGTTTTCCATTACCGTTTAAGCACGTTATTATGAACTACATAATAATACGTAGATGACTTCGAAAAGTCAGAGATTGAGCTTGGATTCGAACTCGAGACCTTTGACTTGACAATTCTATTGGTCTCACTGACGTGACGCTGCTCTTATACCTACAGTAGTAAAAAAAATTACAAATCTAAAATGCGATAGTACAAAGGCCAATAATCTGTTTCATACGCACCACGCATATGGCTCGGCGAGCCAATAGCTAATTTACGGGCGCATCGCCGACCCGGCCTGTAAGTGGTGTCGGTAACGGCTGACTGCGCTGCCAATGTAATGCGCACTGCGGATGCCGATGCAAAACACTGCATTATCGCTCGTCGCTTATATTGCGGTCAATTTGGGTCGGGGGTTCGACTAAAATGGTATTGCTCTAATAATTTGGAGGAAATAGGGATATATTTGTGGATTAGGTGGAATGAAGATTTTAATAACATGACAAATGACACGATAAGGAACCAATCAGTTTTAAAAGGTCCAGAGAAAAATTGCAATATTTTTCCTTTATCTTGTGTTTAACATATTTGAGTTTAAGACTCTCTCGGTTCTTGCAGCTCTGGCAGTTAGCAATTCGTGGTGGTGTTGGAGGTGTCCATGGGCTATAATGACAACTCTTACCATGAGGTGACTCGTCTGCTTAATATGTTTCTACAAAATATACCAATCCGATTATATACCGGAATGGTTAGGCAGAGAGAGGCGTAGTGAATGATAATTTTTCTACTAAGGACTACTTGCAATCAGGTAGCTCGTCTGCACATTGACCAGTAAAAGCAATCTACACGATACAGCAGAAGAGTAATATTAGGATACAGTTACTTCAATTGAAAGGATTATCCTTATGGCTAATTATTAGGAAGAGGTCGCAAGTAGAGGAAACTAGTTCGATCCAGTACGAACGTTCACAATAGTGCAGTATTGTGATCCAAGTCCCGCTCGTTATCGAACACGTGACGTCAGACGATACCGATGCACCCGCTACCGTCAGCAAAATCACACATACCCTGTATGGTGAGAAAAATCTAAAAGTACATTTTATATATACATACTCGTATACCTATGACTTTTGTGCTGGCTATACCGTATTTGTAGGCGACATTCTGAGCCTGTACATTTTCGCACGAGTTGGCGCTGAACTCATGAAAGGAAAAGTTTTCATTGAATATATCTCGTTGTATCATCTGCCAGTGGGAAGCACGTAAAGTTTTTTCATGCTTAGATACGTACAGTCATGCAATTTGAGGGATGTTCATTGAATGAATTAAATATATTTAGTCGCAAAAGCAATTCAAATTAAAGTGCATATCTCAGTGATACATAGTGATATATATATAGCAACATATCCTAGTGATATGCCTAATTGACCATGAACTGACAGGTCATAATTATATGCATGCTAAGTCTCGAGTTCGGATCCAAGGCATTTGTATCTTTGAATTTTTAGTAGCGTTATATTATTTGCTGAAACGGTGACGAAACCAGCATCCCTATGAGATTTTCTCGACCAATGTACAATGTACGTCTGATTACCCCCACTCCTGCTCTAGATCTACTCCGACCAGAGTTGGAATAAACGTCAGTCTTTTCTCAGAACCTATTGCCCTTAAATGGGACGTCTAATGAACTGTTTTTATTATAAAGTTTCAAATGCAACTAAAAATAGTCGAAGAAGAGTAACAATTAACCGTGCAACAATATAACATAGACTTAACTACCTTTAAAGTTAATATTTTGAACGGTACTTGTGAGCTGTTTAAGAGACACTCACTGTTAAGGGGCGACTTAAGCGACTCACCCAAGTACCACTTAAATTAAGAAGTCGTTGTAAAGTTTGCTCTCGGTAAGAAATCTTTTATTTTTTCCGTACATTTTTATGGTATCATTACGCAGCCATTGGTACGCTATTGTTACAGCTGCGATGGAGTTTAAAAGTTTGACATGAAAGAGTATTTAGTCTTCAGAAAATACTTTAACACTTGATTGTACTCGAAACAGTAAGCAACTTTCCCAAAGAAAGGTATGTCAAAAAAAGCGAAGAGATATGCGGTTCGCCAGAGCTGGGTTAACTCTACTGTAGCAATTTAGTAATACATATTAAAAATGAAATAAAAAACTCAAGAACTCTAAACACTAAATCCTAGTTTAAAACATAACAAACAATGATAACAACACAACACATAACAATGATCCTTTAAACACAAAGTAACTTGAGCTTTAGTCACAGACTCACGCTTGACCAATCTCATTATTCACGCAACGCCTATAGATTTCGTATCAAGCACCTGAAAAACCCTAACAAAAACGTTCACAGATTCTGGCGAACCGAACTTTTTGCTCACGGACAACGAAGAGGCGTGACCGCCTTATAGATGACTGGACGATCGATGGATCAATAGATTCGGTTAAGAGGGTACCCGGATTACTTTAAAAAGGGTAGCTGAAATCCTCTTCGCGTTTGATGTATGGATTTTCGAGTTCTGAATAAAATAATCCATTCGGTTTTCTTGAGCATACGTTTGGAAAGAGTGTTTTTTGCTATGTACCTTGTGTCCATTACTTGTATGGTTGTTAGTCTCTTGATCCGAAATGTGGGGGGGGGGATTAATATGTTCTTTGTACTCAAATTATGATCATCATCATCATCATACCAACCAAAGGACGTCTCGTTGTTATTAAGTCTCATATACTCAGTAATTTCATCTTACATTAAATCAACACAAATATTTTCACAGCTAAATAGACGGAAGTACTGTGGAACAAAAGCTTCTAGAATATTCCACCTGTTTCGAGCAAACACAGCTTATGTGTAATCTCAGCACATACGGTTGATGAATCCAGTCTAGTGGGGCTAAGCTCTAATGTAATGTGAAACTTTATGTTGTGTGAGGAGCACAGAATGGTGGAACCCTCGTGTGCAATATACGGTAGGTACTGAGCTGCTAATATTGCCAGATGCGGGTTATAATTAAGCGGTACGTCGTTCATTCCCGTCAAGATTTTATGTTCCAGATATCTGAGAAGATTTCAAGGACGAATTCTGGGGAATCATCACGCAAAAACTAAAAAAGTTATAATCAACACAGTAATCAACTGAGACATTATAGTTAACAGATGTTTAATTAGTGGTTTAGAATCAAAATGTTACCTATCTTTCCTCAAATCAGTCGAAGTATTGTGACCAGATGTAGGACAGGTATTTTGTGAGTTGCCTGCATTTAAATTGTTAAATTAAAAAGTATTACTTGGTAGTCTAGTTTCCACTCCTGTAATTCAGACCGCGTCCCAATTCTAAAATAAATCTCCCCAAAGCTAATAATGGAAGAGAAAGCGACCCACGAGTCACGACCACCATTTATAAACCTGTACGCGCACAAAATGTTATGATTAGGAGACATAAACAACAAACTGGGACAAGAATAAACGTTAAAACTATTTGCTAAACTTCCGATGGAGTTTCATCTTTCCACGAAGCGTTTGGGGAAAATTAAAAAACTTGTATCCAACTCACATTTAAGCTAGAACAAACGAATAGACAAAGTTGTGAAGAAAATAAACGTGGTCGGACAGTAGATAAAGACAATCTTGGAAATTGTTTACAGAAACCTCGTATTAGGAGGGATGGGATTAAAAAAGTTGGATGCCTGTGAGGATCGCAATATGGTCTGAATTACAATTCTAAAGAAAGAAATGGTTCTTCTAGCAGAACGATATTTTTTATGTCTTTTGTACGTGACGGAATAAACAGTTGTAATATCTACTGCCTGTTAGGTACAATTACAACGTGCCATTCCAAAGAATAAAGTACAAAATCTGTCTTTATTGGATATCTCTGATGGACTTGCGAGTCCAGCGAGTAAAATAAGAGTTACTTGGGTTACGTAGAAACAGTGCATCAACGTTAGAGTGATTTTGTATACAGCACCTGATATCACCAGTATATAAAATTTTGTTAAAACATTCTGTGATTATTATTGGTTTGTTTAGAGTGCACTCGAGAAATGGTAGGGTTTGGTGTAGGACCATCGAATCTGAGGATTCATCACAATTTGCTTGACAACTTTAAACAATTTGTGGTCAATTGTTCAAGCTTCCTTTGTCTAAAAGTTGTATAGTCAATAAGATTAGTGTTAAACAAAAACTATTCGTAACAACACAACAACAAGACGTCAATTTCAATGATTGACGACCCAATATCAGGGCAACAACTATAGTATCATTACCCCATCTAACCATTGGCTGTTGCGAAATTCTGTCAGATTCCCGGGATTAAGTCGTTGCGTCTTACAAATACGTTACATGTTGTATATTTGGGTCAACTTTGTATCTCTATAGGTCAATTCGATGGGTCAATTGTAAAAGGATTCCCTCAAAAAGTTCATACGAAAGTAGGCAAGGGTTCCAAACCCTTCCCAGTAAATAGGCAATAGAGGCCTTAAATGTGTTTTGGAAGTAAAAAAAGAAACTAAACGGATTATTTTGAATAGTTTTTGGAGTTTAGGGTTGTCCTATTTTGGTTATAGATATACGTCCTCCACATCTCACGTATGGGGAAAAACCTTCCAGCTTCCAGAGATTAAATATTTTTATTGTACGGTAAAACCTAACGCCAAATAGGTACATGCTCTCCAGTAATTGTTACTTTGGCGGTCTTATTGCTAAAAGCGATCTCTTTCAGAAAACCTTTGGATGGTCTCAAGAGACAAAGAAATCAATAGCAGTAAACTATATTATACAAAAATACATTATCTTAATTCTATTACAAAAAATATTGCATCCCTATTATCATTGATTCTTTTGGATTTATAAATTGCGCTATCAATATTTTCTATCGGTGTGAGCGTGAAAAACACGTCCATTAGAGGGCGGCATGCTGAAGAGCTATTACCACTCGATAGGTGCCGATCAAGGGCTATCGAGCACCAGTTTTTGCCAAAGGGTAGGGACTATCGACGACCACGCGTAAACGCACTACAATGTGCCCAGGTTTTAATTATAATGTGAGAGATTATTTTAAACAAGTTATTTCTGATAATTTTTGACAGTTTACCCATGACCATGGTCGGTGTTAAAGATCCGAAACGTCTGGAATTAAATAATATCAATATAACACGTTAAACTGCCTGATTAGTCTAGTTGTACTAAGCGCGACTGCTACGTTAGAGGGCTTGAGTTCGATTGCCAGATCAAGCAGTGTTATTGGTTTTTTTATTAAATTTTTAGTAGCAGCTCTGCTTTTGAGTTTGTGTCCGGTTAATAGCAATAGGCACACCCCCTATTACATGGGACCTAAACATAACCGGCGAACTGTGGGTATACATTAGTATATCTTTGCCTAACCCTTTGGGGAATACAGGCGTGATGGTATGTTATATTATAACGTCTCGAAATCCGTAAAAAGTAGTTTTATTTTAGAGTAAATTATTGCGATATTTTACGATTGAGGGAGAGGGATGAGGCTCTACATATAACATAGCGCTATCTTTTTCTCACAACCGAAAAATTATCGATAAGTGATTTTATTTTATTTAATAACAAATTCATAGTTAAGACTATCTTATTACTTAGTCGAACTACTATAACATAGTAAATATATACATGAACATCGGGTGAAAGTGTTTGAACATTCAGACATAATAAATTCGCGTAAGAAGCATGTTTTTAGGGTTCCGTACCTCAAAAGGAAAAAACGGAACCCTTATAGGATCACTTTGTTGTCTGTCCGTCCGTGTGTCTGTCAAGATTCTTTATTTCAGGAACGCTTGGAGGTATTGAGTTGAAATTAAAACAATATACTCAGGTTTACAGTCCCTTAAAGCTGTGAAAAAATAAAACTTAAAAATAAAACTTAAAATAAAAAAATAAGTTAGCGTAAAGATACATATCTTTCGACACTCTCAATAAAAATTTATAGGGTATTTTCCGTTGCCCTAGAACCATGAAATTTGGCAAGTAATACCGTCTTACACTACAAGTATAGGGAAAAATCTGAAAACTATACTTTTGTAATTCATTTTAATATGTACATACAAATTTGTACGGGACCCTCGGTGGGTGAGTCCGACTCGCACTTGTCCGGTTTTTTTTTAATTTGCTCAGTGTAGTAATAAAGTGAAAACACAGTCTAGACAAACATTTTTGTTTATCGCCTAATATTTACTGAGCAAACAATTTCACTGCGAAAATTGGAACGTTTTATCTATATTGAACGATACACAGTTTAATATCACAAGAGAAATGTTGACGTTTGTTAAATGAAACAGCTTACAAGCCTATTCCTTACCGAACCCTTTTGAACCCTTTGTTGATAATAATTACGTCGATTATCGATTACTAATTAGAGGGTCTCTAAGTAATAATTACGCTGATCGATCGATCTACAAGGTCAAACTGACCTTATCGCGGTCAGTCAGGGGTCCATTCTTAATACTTTGAGACCCCTCCGTGCCTCGGAGAGCACGTTAAGCCTTCAGTATTAAACCGCTGACATTTGTTAGTGGTAGTTATAAGCCTGAAAAGCTTAACCAGTTTATACTCTAAGAAATTGAGCTGCATAGTTTTAACAGCCAAAGGCTTCCTGTAAAATGTTGATATTTAGCCGCTTCTGATTCGACTGGAAATCCATCCTAAAATACTTGGCAGAAGGTTGGGATGATGACTGTCCATTAATGCGCTAGTTGACTGATTAAAACCTCACGAAAAAGTTCAACACAAAAAGGCCTGTCAATACTATTATAATCGGTTCAAAATTATGGAAGTTTTATGCGTTTTAATTTCATGCTAGACAGAGAACGTACTATAATGAGTTGTGACCTCACAACTCATTGCGCCACGCACATTCTATAATAAAACTCGTTTTGTGGGATAGGGACAGAGCATTCTCTCTCAATCCCACCACAAACCTTAAAGTTCAAGTATATCTTAAAACTTTATGAGCAGTTTAAAAAAATATACGAATTATATTTTTAATTAACATACCATCACGCCTGTATTCCCCGAAGGGTTAGGCAGAGGCGTACTTAATGTGCACCCACAGTTCGCCGGTATGTTTTTAGGTCCCATGTTATAGGGGGCGAGCCTATAGCCATTCACCGGGCACAAATCCAGACTCCGAGCTGCTACTGAGTATTTCATAGAAAAACCCAATAACACTTTGCTCGACCTGGGGATCGAACCCAGGACCTCTAGTGTAGCAGTCGCGCTTGGGACCACTAGACCAATGAGGCAGTCAATTTTTAATTCTACCCTATTATTAGGAATACTCCGTACTAATATCGGTTTCTCACCCCCTCTTCGCTGGAGAAAACCCAGTCATTAATTCTTTTCTCAAATAATTCCATCACAATTTCAGATAGCATTTAACGACCTTCCGGGTCCTCCGATTTTATTGTTGTCCCTTTTTAGTGCCTCGTTTAATAAATTTCGCGCAAATTTTAATTGTTTCGATAAAGTATTTCAAACTTTTTATTGTTACTAATGAATTCTTGGAACGCTTTGTTCTGAATTATATTAGGATATTTTTAAAAGAGAATTTTGTGCTGTTGTATTAGGTAAAATACAGTCGACAAAATTAGCGGTTGACTTCTTTTCAACCTTCATCTACCTTCTTCGTCAATCGCCAAGTTACTCCACAGTAACTACATTTTAGTTAAATTGTAATTTGTTAAGAGTCGGCGGTCCGAATTTCTCTCACAAACGTAATACCGAAATAAATCGTAATTCAAACACAATTTAATCAAATTCTGTTATTATTTGGATTTCGAAGCCGTTAATCTAGGTTCATTTTATCCAAAATACTTCACTGGAAATAAATGTAAGCGAATGCAATTTTTGATAACTTTACCAAGTTTGGAACGATTTTCCTGTCTTATTTTTTATCCGAGATAGGCTTACGCTTGACCGCCAATTTGCCTGATGTTAAGCGATACTTCAATCTACGATGGAGCGCGCTTGCCTAGAAGAAACCGTTTTTTATTTCCAGTGAAGTAGTAGTAGACAAAATAGCATCGTAGGAACCTAGATTAACAGTATCCAAATCTAAATAATAACATAATTTGTTAGAATATTGAATGGATTACGATTTATTTCGGTATTACGTTTTTTGGGCAATCCAAGCTCCACCGGACCCTTAAGATGACATCACACTAAGTAACAAGAAGTGAGATACTTGGTTTAAAATATTTTACTGATCCCTGTTCTATATAAACCAAGTACAGTACATAAACTACTAAGACCAGCTGTAAGTAATATAGATTTTGTACTAGTGTTCTTCAACATTTGTGTCAACAAGTGATATTCTTACTTTAATACATCTTACCTATCCCTTTTTTACATAACATACATACATACATACATACATAATCAACCCATTATACTGTCCCACTGCTGGGCACGGGTCTCCTCTCAGAATGAGAGGGATTAAGCTATTGTCCACCACGCTGGCCTAGTGCGGGTTGGCAGACTTCACACGCCATCGAGAAAATCTCTCAGGCATGCAGGTTTCCTCACGATGTTTTCCTTCACCGTTTAAGCGTTTTACATAAACCAAGTATAAACTACTAAGATCAGACCAGCTTTATGTAATAAAACTTTTTTTGCACCCATTATGAAGTGCTTTAGTTCTAATAAAATTTTCTGAACTTACAATACTACTCTTTTGCTACTATATATTTTTTTCCAGTATCATGACATAGTATTTCTGTTTTATTTTCGCTGAAAATCAACGTTCAGATGTGGCATGTATTCACGAATTGCCGGTTCCAAGGCTCGGCGGGAAGTAACAGTTTAAAATTTAATCACATTGCTGCTCCCAAATTCTCGTTGTGTGATGAGGGTGGCCATTCTTTTGAGATTTAAATGGGATATCAAATTAAATTTTAAATGTAATAGTCAAAATAATATAACCTAGTTAAATGCACATATTGTCCTATTTCGATTCTCACACTTATCGTTAACAAACTATAACAAACGGACTCGTTAACAAACATCTAATAATAATTCTCAAATGCACATGTTAAGACACGGATTATCGAGGGATTATAAGTAATTCTAGGGATAGAACGTATAGCATAGGCTATTCTAGCGAGCCCTTTAATAATAGAATTTACCAAAAAGTTGAGTTCGTATAACTAATTCAATTTATTTGTAGTTTTCTCATAAAACAACAACTTCTTCACGAAACAGTAACATAGAATATTGTTTATTAAAGTGATATTTGGGACTGTCCCATCAAACCCATCTCGCTTAGTCACATTACGTGTGACGTCAGATGTAGACTCCCCTCATAGCGATGGGCGAGAAAATGCGTTTATATTTATATCGTTTTAAAAATATTACACTCTCTCGGACATTTTTTTAATCAGAGAGTAAGGTCAGGCACATTTTACTAGGCTGTTAGAATAATATAGTTGTGTGAAATGTCGGCTTAACAAGGCTTTATAAATAGTATGATGTGAGACACACTAAGGAAGAATATAAGACGTTAAAAGATGACGGAGTAAAGGTTATAAAACAAAGACATTAAAATACCATCATGCTTATATTAGCTGTTGAGTTAGGCAGAAGTATATTGATTCACACCCGGAGGTCGCCGTTATGTAATATAGGGTGACCCTATTCCCATTATCGAGGTACATAATCCAAATTGCTACAGAGAATTACACAGAAAACTACACCAATACTGCTCAATCTGTGCATAGAACCCAGGATCTCTCACTCTTCAGCCACGTTTGCGAACACTAGATCAATGAAGCCACCGAATCCACACATATCATTTCCATACATAGTTACACACACACAGTAACATTAAATTACCTATATCAATATAACTTCAGTATTTTTGATAGATGGAAATTCGATTTTATTTGTGCAAACGTGTTATTTTCGGTATTGTAAAAACTGCATAATGAACATGATGAATACGTCAAAATGGCGAATGATGTTTTATTTAATTTAAAAATAGTTTCACAAGTAGGGAAATTGAGGTTATATGATTACGTATTTTTGAAATCTGGTTCACATCTGCGGGCTTTTTATTGTAATTGCAAGCAAATATTGTCTTATGAGCATAATGCTCGAGGCACTTACATTACCGATGCATATAAAGTTATTTAATTTAAAAGTAGTTTCACACGTAGGGTAATTGAGGTATTGTGATTACGTAGTTTTGAAATCTGGTTTACATCTGCGGGCTTTTTATTGTAATTGCAAGTACACATTGTCTTATGAGCAAAATGCTCAAGGCACTTACATTACCTACGCATATATTTTGGCTTTGTCTTTTTTTTAACATACCGCCGGTATTCGCCGGTATGTTTAGGTCCCATGTAATAGGGGGCGAGCCTATTGCCATAAACCGGGCACAAATCCAGACTCCGAGCTGCTATTGAGAATTTCATAGAATAACCCAATAACACTTTGCTCGACCTGGGGATCGAACCCAGGACCTCTAGCGTAGCAGTCGCGCTTGCGACCACTAGACTAATGAGGCAGTCAGTCTTTTTTTTAAATAAACACAAAAAGAAAAATAGAGCCAACCAGCAGTAACTGGCTAAATAATAAATAATTTATATCAACTACTAGCGGCCCGGTACGTGCTTCGCTACGTATAAAGCGAAATACAGCGGACAGCGGACAAAACCATTCCCAGATCCCCTTGAACACACACAAAAAATTTCATCAAAATCGGTCCAGTCGTTTGAGAGAAGTTCAGTGACATACAAACTCACAGAAGAATTATATATATAAAGATAGTGCACTTATCGGACGTTACCTTATTTATCACTCGACCCCGACAAAAAATAATTTTCAGTAATGTCATTCATCTATCATTAGCTTGAAGGACTAATAATTCGCAAAAATACCAAGAATTGATATGACAATAATTAAATTAGCAATGAAATAAAAATAGTTGTCTAATGGTCTCAAGCGCGAAGTCAGGGCTTCCATTCCCAGGTCGAGCTAGGTTATTGGGTTTTTCTATAAAATTCTCAGTAGAAGCTTGGAAGGCTCGCCCAATATTACATGGAACCTAAACATATCGGCGAACTGTGTATGTACGTTAGTACACCTCTGCCTAACCCTTCGGGGAATACAGGCGGGATGTTATGTTATGTTAATTTAGCAATAAATAAGTATCGAATTTGAAACGAATCTTTTATTGGAAGTCATTCAGAATGGTCGGCAAATCGTTTAGCGCATTTATAATATAAATTTATCGTTCATAATAGAGCGATAAATCGGCAGCGTCCTCGACACTCTATTATTAATTTCAGCGGCGAGCGGCCAGCGCAAATTTATATTCTTTGACCAAATAATGAAGAGCTATCTTCGTGAAAAAAAAAAGAGAATTAACGAGAGCGGTGGCAGACAAAGGCAGGGGCGGAGCACAATTAGAGCCCACCGCGGTTGGATACGGGCAATTTGCAAACTCATTTGCGCTATTAATAAGTCGCGTCCGAGAGGCGTGACACCTGAGACACGAGCGGTTCGATTCGAGTGACAGTACCTTTGTGGCTGGAATTTTAGAAGGTGGTAGAAAAAAATATTAGTAGGAACATAATAAAATTAGCGACATATAGGAAAATGTATGACTTTAGGTGAAGCAAAAGGTGTGCAAGAATCGTAGACCATCTATAGTTTCTGCTTACCTCTGTGGGAAAAAGGCGTGAGGCCTATAATAGGGCATCTTCACCATCAAGGAACACAGCAAGAGTCAATAAATATGTCGATCTTATACGAAACTTATTAATTGTATACAGATGTATAGGTGCAAATAAAGGTGTCACCCTTATAATTTTCTGTATGTACACAGTTTTTCATTTGTTTTGTTTGATTTTTGTTTTTGAACGAAATGAAATACGTTTTTAATTCGATAATTCTAAACATAATGACATACATACACTCACGCCTTTCTCCCACAGGGGTAGGCAGGCAATATAGACCGCCACTTGCTACGATTCTTGCATACTTCCACGTTCATATATCTTCTCACACATACACGCCGGTTGCGAGTTCAGCACCTGACCTTTTTGAAGGATTTCGCCAATACGATCGACGTATGTCCTTTTAGGGCGACTTTACTTTACCGTAAAATAATAATAATTATGTCTAAATATAATAATTATTATTTTATACCATATTGTTTGTTATTTAAATTAAAACTTATGAATATGAATTTATTAACAAATCACATATTTTAATAATTACACAGAGGGGTAAAAAACAACATTTACAAAGAAACCTTTTGACGTTAAGCGGCCACACAGCCGGGACAAGGGGCCCGGGACTCAAACGTCCCTCGTTTACGTTATCAGACGTTTAAGTGGAGTGCACAACAGCGTTACCGCCTCAATGCTCCCAGATAAGGCCCTGTTTACACCGTCAACAGGTGTCGCTGGCCGTGATAAACGTTTGAATAGTTTTTGCAGCGGTATCGAGGTATTGTGGGCACCAAAGATAAAACCTCTGTCGTCAACCGCCGCCTTTCATTCTTACAATTCTTAATGCAAACAACAAGAGGCCTCTTTAGAAGCTTTTCCGTGTAATGTCCTTAATATTTCGTAAATGATCTCATTGTTCGGGAGGTTGTCGGGTGAATAATGTCGGCAGTCGGACTTGAATGCTGCCTACCTTTTGTAGAGGGGACGTTTTCGTTGTTATGTAAGTTGATATCAAGGTCTCAAGTATCATTAATATTTTCTGCGGCCAACACTTATATTACAGATTTTTTTATACTGGCTACGACGTAGTGCTACGAATGTAGCTTCGGCTGCTCGTAGCGCTACGTTATCGCGTAGCAGCTAGCGTAGTCGGAGAAATAGAAATGTGGAGATTTTAGTTATACTTTTCATTTGTAATGTTTTTGTCTGGTGTGCTTTGACGTCGAATTTAGTTTTGTTTTTGTATCACCTATTTGTATTTTTTAGATTATGTAAAAAGTTAATTCAATAGTTTTCCCTTCTATAAATATACATTTTTATTATACATATGTAGGTATAAGTACTTAATAAAAAAGATCTTAATGTCTTCTAGGTCATTCATCTGCTTAAGTCAAATAACTACTAGGTAGTGCTTTTTGAACGTCATTTTAAATTATAAACAGCCCCTAAAACCCCGCCCAGTGTTTTCACTGAGAAGAAGAAGACGGAAAGAAGAAGCAGAAGAAGCGGCGCAACAAATTCCCCAATATTTTACGCATTTATTAGACAATTCTTTTATTACATCCTAAAAATGCACATGGAAAAAAACTTTAATAAAATTGCACTCTATATCTTTTGAGGTCGAATTCAAACATACCACAGAACCAACTCTGAAAGGATCGCAGTGCAAATAACAGAATATTCAGTCTGAGAGTACTTGCAGCATTAAAACTGAAATAAGTAACATGGTTTCAAATAGTTCTCTTTCTGTACACGAGCTTAAAAAAGAAAAATAAAGCCGTCTTCATGATTGCCAGTATCTCTGTGAATAAAATATTTTTTTAAATGTCCCTTGCATTCTTTATGGAGAAATTTTTATTTCTTTTATTTTAGCATTTTGAGCATATATTTTTTTAAAAGCTTCTGACTAGAAATCCATCCTCATATCATATATGCGAATGTAACTCCGTCTGTTGTTACGTTGTTACGACATTAGTGTCACCGTGACCATGGATGCTGTAAAGGATCCGAAAAGTCAGGAATTAAATAATATCAATATTACCCAATAAAAACCGTAAAAAGTGGTTTTATTTCAATGACTTTTGGCTTTGGCCGCTTTAACCAGATGCAGCAAAAATTACGATACCAACATCACATCGATATCTAGCGTTTCTTTTTTTATAATTTTGATCGTTGCTAAAATATGCTACTTTTTTGGATTGTGGGAAATCCTCATGGATCTTTTGTCACCCAGGGAGGCCTATAGTCACAGCTAAATGACTAGTTAGCCTTATAGGTCAAGGATTTCCTAGCATTCACCACGACCACGACGGAAAATATACAACAACTACTTGTATCAAATCTTGGAGTTTCTTGCCGATTCTGCTCCATTCCATTAAAAACTGCAACAATTTTAAAATTTCAAAAGTACTTCTAGTAATGACCTACTTGAAATAAAACTTTCGACTTGGCCCGTAACTTCAACCGTTTGCTAACATTAAAAAGAAAAAAATAAGAAGGTGCAGTAACATAAAGTGTTGGCCAAATAAACTGTTCCACAGAAAGGTGCGGTTCACAGAAAGTATTCCGCTATCGGATACGATCTCGAAGTTACTTCGAGTTCCATTCGTGAACACGTAACCGCAACAACTTACCAGTAACTGCGCCGAACTAGAATTTGATACTTTTCTTGATCAACATTTTACCCTGAAAATACTACCTCCATTTTTAAGATAGAAGTCATAACGAAAACTAGAAAAAATGAAGAGATATGATTAAAACGTCATTGATTCTTAAGAAAATAATTGTTCAGCTTTATCAGCCCAATAGCGATAATACGAATGACTTTTTTAATACATGTTGCGAGAAGAATTTTATTTGAACAAGCGAAGTTTGTAAATACACCGACGAAGTAACGTTGTAAAAGATATCCAATTTTTTTTAGATTTAAATATAATGGCATCCCTTGAATAAATGAATGTTGCCATAGCTTTATTTAAATTGAACAAGAAGTTGTTGATATATTTCCATCGCATAAGAAGGTCGATGTTCAAAATCCTAGAATTGGAAAAAAGGGAAAACGAGTTCAAAACTCAACGCGTGAGAGATAGAGATACCCCTGGTGTCGCAAGCGTCCATGGGCTACAGTACAGTAACCGCTTACCCTCAGGCGGGCTGTATGCTTGATTGCCACGTCAGTGGTATAAAAAAACGTATTTGTCTAGGAGGTTAATAAGTGAAACTCGTCCATATTATAATATATATTTTACTGGTAACAATTACAAATACATATTATACTAATTACGAACGACCTGACTGGGTGCGGGCAGACGACACTGCGCCGCGCGAAGTCGATTAGCTAACAAACATAACATAACATACCATCACGCCTGTATTCCCCGAAGGGTTAGGCAGAGGCGTACTTTATGTACACCCACAATTTGCCGGTATGTTTAGGTCCCATGTTATAGGGGGCGAGCCTATAGCAATTAACCGGGCACAAATCCAGAATCCGAGCAGCTACTGAGAATTTTATAGAAAAACCCAATAACACCTTGCTCGACCTGGGGATCGAACTTAGGACCTCTAGAGTAGCAATCGCGCTTGGGACCACTAGACTAATGAAGCAGCCAAACATATTGTAAATCTAATGCGACAGCAGTGTCCCTATAAAAGCTGTAAATTTACTCTAACATTACGTTTATATTCTAGTGCTGTATATTCTGTTATTGTAACATAAAAAAGTAACACAGTAGGTACAGCTGGAATGTTGCACCGCTCTATTTCCGTTCTATTGAGCGAACTGCGCTCGGATAGCTTGCAACTTAAACATCACGAACCGTTGGAGGCACGTTACGAAACGATCTAAAAGGTTTGTTATTGATTTTATAAAACAGAAATTACGACACAGGGAATCCTACTGTAAGGTCCTGAGACACTGTAGGTAAGTGTAAAGTAACACCTTGTAAAACTGAGTTTTGTTGTTTTAACTAAATTAATAACTGACATTGTCCAAAATTAGATTAGGGACCCGGCGACCGAAAACAATTGATTTTTCTATTGTGTTTGTAATTTCTTGTAACAGTCTATTAAAAACTTATCGCAAATATACACAGTTTACATAAAATGTAAGTATATTGCATGTTGGTGAAAAAGTAAGAAATTCAAATAAGTACTTTTTCACGTTTCTTTATAAGTATACAATTAGTTAACGTAAAAATCTATCTACAAACTAATGAATCTACGTACCTAATGGAAGCACGTCCGTGCGAATAGGAATTGCACTCAAATTTATTTTTAGGCAATTGGTTACAGTAAATTACTAAATAGACCGTGAAATACACAATCAAGATAAGATTCGATACCAAATACCACTAATAACTGCATCGCTTTATTTAAATACCGTTAAAATGTTCCGTTGCTTTAGTTTTTTTACACAGAAGTACTTTTTTTTTTTTTATTTAAACTTTGCCCCTCTAGGATTTTCTCCTGTATTGTGATTGGGTTTACAAACACAAATTCTCACAAACACAAACACCCAGACCCGGAACAACTACCTGTAGATCATACAAATATTTGCTCCGTGTGGGGATCGAACCAACGGAAGCCGATCGCTCAGCCGCTACGCCAAACGTGTCGTCAAACAAATGTATTTATTAATTTTATTTGGGTGGCTTACAGCTAACAACACAGAGATAACAGTGGAGTAGTCGACGACAAGCCATTTACAAGCCTCCATAACAAAATAATAATGGACACATACATTATTATATTGTTATAACTTTTAAAGATAATTAGTGCTCTAACTATCTATTGAGTTACTTTTAACAGAAACATCAATAAAATTTAATGATTTTCTTAAATACTCAAACACGCTCGATCAAGTCACCTTACCAACAGAAAAAAAACTAAATTTAAATCGGTTCATCCACTTGGAAGACCGTTATTTTTTTAGTTAATAGTATAAATGCTACTTCAACCACAAATGTATGGTCGTAGCTAGAGAATGCCTTAACCAACTGCCCGTTCAGATTTTTTTTTGGATCTGTGATTCAAAATCAAATTAGATATTACTTTTATCTCTGATCCAGAGCTCGACTCCCCAACCCAATTTCCAAAAATCAATTAAAAACTACTTTACAGTAGACTGTCTCATTAGTCTAGTGGTCCCAAGTGTGACTGCTACGCTGAGGTCCTGGGCTCGATCCCCAAGTCGGGCAAAGTGTTATCGAGTTTTCTATAAAGTTCTCAATTGCAGCTCGGAGTTTGGATTTGAGCCCATTTAATGTCTATAGGCTCGCCCCCTATAATATGGGATCTATACATACCAGGCGAACTGTGGTTGTACATTAAGTACACCTTTGCCTTACCCTACGGGGAATACAGGCGTGATGTTATGTCTCAATTAAAAACTACAGCCTTGCACAAGTGATTGGGATAAAGGCAACAACAACTAAACCGTTTACACATTCGAGATAACAAAGCATGACTGTATCTGGATGCATTTTAAAAACGCCGTCGTTTCCGCCATAGTGCGAGTTTCACATAACAGCTTTAACTTGGCCGATCGAAGAGCAAGTAGGCCAGTACAATTGTTACTGCTTGGCGACAACGCGTCTCGTGTGCGACGCTATTGTAACATATCGATCGGGTGGATTTTAAATAGGAGTGTTTGTATCTGTAAACATATGAGCATGTTATGTTATAGGTACGCTAATTAATCTGCGAGGTTAAGCCGTCCTTCGAATTTGTGTACCACCCAACCACTAACGATTATTATGATTATGATTGTTCATAATCAATCATAATAATCGTTAGTGGTATTTAGAAGCCCAAAAACATGACAGCTACTTAACCTACCTACGACTACGCACTGCTCCTGGGCAGGAATTAGGTTCAAGAAAATTACGGAAACTTTTAATATTTCGGTTTAAGACATTTATTTCTCAAAAAAAACGAAAATTACAGTTCACTTACATAATGAGAAAATGTACTAACATATAAGTGAGTATCTCAGTGGTAACAAAAATAAATTAAAATTAAGATTATGGTCACTTTTTTTGTGTTAATATTTTTTCTTACGTATTTTTTTAGACCCTTTTTTTATTTAAGGAAGCTATTACTTAGGGTCACTTGGTCAGGCATTTCATTATAAAGTTTTACGCCTTCATATAATATATTTTCTTCCCATAATCAGTTCTAGGCTTTGTTACTTCTGGTTTTTTCCTTCTTCTTGCGTTGTATGAATAAGTTTTCTTTTTAAAGTTTCATTATGAATGTGTACCCTGTGTTATAATTTTATGTATCAATATTTCAGCTTTGAGTATGTATTATTGTTTAAGTATGTTATCTTTTTGTGTTTTTTTTTGCATTTTCCATGCTAAGATTATTAAGTTATTGAATAGTAAAGGAAAAAAATCAATCGCGGGCAGGATTCGAACCTGCGTCTTCTGGTTTGATATACCAGACGCTCTGACCTCTAAGCCACCGCGAACCCTACCCGCATGATTGAAATTTTGCCTTCACATTCTGAATTTACGTCATAAGGTGACGTTTGGTGACATCTATGAGAGGCAAGTTACCTTACCTCTCAACCGACACGACTTACTTTACAGTTAGTTCAGTGTCGTACGATGCCACCCTACCTTTTAACTATCTTTTTTTTGCATTTTCCATGCTATATGGTATATCAAACCAGAAGACGCAGGTTCGAATCCTGCCCGCGATTGAATTTGTTCCTTTACTATTAAATAACTATGTTATGTTATGTTTAAGTATGTATTAAGGATTTTGGTATCATTATAAATTTTAAGGATTGGTATTAGGTAGTCGTAGTTATAGAGAGTTTTTATAACTTTATTTTGCAGTAGATACTTGTATTTCTTGGATGTTTGATTTCCAATCAGTTCTCCATATTTCCACCAAATATTCTATATGGGGCCTAACAAGAGCGTTATGAATAATTTCTATTGATATACATAACAAACATACCATCACGCCTGTATTTCCCGAAGTGTTAGGCAAAGGTGTATTATAATATAGACCCACAATTCGCTGGTATGTTTAGGTCCCATATACGAGTATAAGGCGAGACTTGCACAAACTCAATCTCCGAGCTGCTACTGAGAACTTAATAGAAAAACTTAATAACTAGGACTACTAGGCTAATGAGGCACTTTATGACAATATTTTTTTTTATACGAGTGTGTATATGGACGTGGTAACGCCAGTTTTGTCATTGTCTGTCAATGTAGGCTAGACATCACAAATTTATTGTGTGGTCTGTGGGGAGCTATGTTTATTGTTGCTTGGGAGTTAGTAATGCATTGATGGCCTGTGTATCTCTAACCAACGTGTATCAGAATAAGCGCAAGACCTCAAACAGGTCGAATAGAATATCGAGTCATCCTTATAATTTTTTTTTTTTTCAAAAAATTAGTTATATCACCTAAACGCAAAACTTGTGGCCGTACTATAGTTGTACTCACAACGACGATATCGATGCGAGCACACACACAATAACAATTTGTGCAAATAGGTTTCAGTTTTCCATACCTCGACCCACTGATGGACCACGCTGGCTAAGTGCGGGTTGGTAGACTTCACACGCCGTCGAGAAAATCTCTCAGGCATGCAGGTTTCCTTACGATGATTTCCTTTACCGTTTCGTCGCGTGATAATTAACTATTACAAAATTATCGACTTTAAAATTATAGCTTTTAAGACGAAGCTGTATGTGATCATATACTACCAAGTTTTTTTAACTTTATCCGTTATTATAAAAGCGAAACAAGAAAGTATTTTTAAAAGAATTTAATACACTTCCATTATCAATATAAAAGGACATAAAAAAATAATACCTACAAAGAAAATTGCACAATAGTTTCTAGAAAATGTGAACTATTTTCCGAGCTAACATTAATTTCTTTGACAACGCTTCCTTCATATTAAGAATCCTTTAATTAACAAAATGGCACGCTTACGTTAAATCAACTTTATGAGATATTTAGAAATTTTATCTCGTACTAAAACTACGGAAGTTTCCTAATTAAAGTTCTGAGCTCGCTTAAGTTTTGGCTAATTAACGTGACTTAAGAATTATAATTAAAAAAAGGCCACGATAGAGCTAAATGTTGGCAACTACCTTTTAAGTAGACTGACTGAATTCTATTAAAAAAACCGGATTGAGGCATAGATACATAGTTTTCTTTATAGTAAACAGTCTTTTTTTTTTAAAAAAAAGCATACTAGCACCTGTTAACCCCTCGTGCTAAGCTAAATGCTTGTGTTACGAGTGGCTTCACGTCGGTAGTGCAAAGGGTGGGTTCCGAACCGACAACCACATAATCGCAAGTTCGAGGCCCTAGCCATTAGATTAGGTTTACCGCGGCTTATAAAATATAGAATATTACAAATTAGTACCAAATAAACTTAAGTAGTAGGTACTATTGATATTCTTGTCGCTAAAAGCAATTTCTTTCTCGGAGCCAAGTCATCAAATAGAAGAACAGTGTCATATACGTGCAGTTTCAACAGTAGGTAACTTGTCCTTTAAATCGCAAGACATCGATGCATAATGGCAAATCCATACAAATAAATAAAAGTGTGTGTTTGTAATGTCAAAAACAACTTTATATTAAATGCATATATGAAAGTATATAAGGCACTTGTGACAAATATATATTTAAACTTTTGTCACCTGTTAGTTTTGGCTTATCTCGGAAACGATTGGACACGGGACATTCATTGGCAGATAGCTGATGTTATAAGGAGTAACTAAAGCTACTTTTATAGGAAGTATATACTTTGCGACGCGAGTGAAACTGCGGGCAACAGCTAGTATAAGATATGCTGAAAAAAAAGTGATGAATAAGACGACGTGGCTGAGATACATTGTGGTATATGTCGCAACTCCAAAATACCATCGCATCGAATTCTTGACTCCTTTGTCGCAAGGTATGAAACAATTATAATATTCTTGTTTGAATAATACAAAGCAACAGCACGAGTTACGTTGAAGACATCTCATGGTTAATTCACATGATCTCCTACGAAGCGTGCGTTTCCTAAATGAGAACCTCCATTTTATGCATACCTCCTTTCTTTTTTGTTTCGTTTTTTGGCTGCAATTTGGAGTAGTCACGGTAATAAAAGGAATTTATTTGATATTTTTTAGAAAGCCGGGGAAAGCCTTGTAAATTCGGGTGAACGGAGGATTTTCGTGCAAAGATCTTGCAGTTACTTTTTTTTTCGCTAAGACGACAGAGAATGATTCTCATGCTCCCAAGACCTAAAGAAGTATTAACTTAGCTAACACTCGAGCTAATACGAAACGTTCTGGAAACTTCTAAAGAGTTTTACTAGCAATTCGTTTTCTACCGCTCAGGTATCCAGTAAAATCGTATTTATCGGTATTGCTGATGGATTGGTTGGTTATGTGGACTCGTAAATAGATTTATGGGTAAATGACTCGGTTAACGCAATGGACACGCAGCAATATGTTCATGGGTTATGAGATGAGATGAGATTATGATGCTCAATTTTTTTTTCGATAAAGCAAATTTTTTAAATCTAAAAACGTTGCCCCATCCTAGGATTTTCTCCTGTATCGTGGGTGCGTTTACAAACACATATTCTCACAATCACAAACACCCAGATCCGGAACGACTACCTGTAGATCACACAAATGTTTGCTCTGTGTGAGGATCGAACCCACAACACGTGGCGCAGAAGCCGTTCGCTCAGCCGCTACGCCAAACGTGTCGTCAAATTATCAATATATAGAAATAACACAAAAACTTTAAATAACCATAAAACTCAATATAGAAGGGTCATAAAGGTGCTGGATACACCAAAGTTGTAGTCGAAAGCCTTAATTTATATTTGAGCGTTTGATAAAAATATGCTGCTGACGAATATTTTTTTTTTAAATTTTACTTATTACATTTACTCAATCGTCATTTATCCTATGACGATTAGTATTTTTTTTTTATTCGTCATAGGCTTACGCTTGACCGCTAGTTTGCCTGATGTTAAGCGATACTGCGATCTACGATGGAGCGCGCTTGGCTAAAAGAAACCGATTCACTCGTGATTTAATGACACCCAGATTATATCTATCAGGGAAGACCCACTCGGGAAGTGCATTCCATATTTCAGCAGTACGCATTATAAAAGTGGACTTAAAGCGTTTCGTTCGGGCTTTTGGAATGTCCACCGTGAATCGATGACGCTTTTTCGTGCTTCTGGTCGTACGATAGTGGAAAGGGCTGGGGGGGATAAGATCGTGGAGATCTGATGCACACTCTCCAAAATGTATACGTTAAAAAACCGATAAGCTAGCAACTTTGCGGCGATGTTCAAGACTTTGGAGTTTAGCCCGGACAAGGAAATCGTTGCCAATTAAGACATCTCTTTTCTGGAAAACGATAAGCGCTTTAAGATTAGTTGAAAGATTCTTTTAAACAATCCTATAGTGCTGACCATTTAATACTATGTATATTCACTAAAGTAATGCGGCGGATTTTAAAAGATTTGTCTTAGTTTAAACTTAAATACAAAAACTGTCGAAATCATAACCTACTTTAGGCGCCAGGTAATAAAATGATTAAATAAATCTAAAACACGGACATTTTGAAGGTTCCTAACATCAGTATAGTGATGAATAATTGAAGTAAAACCATAACACCACTTCATAAACTCGGAACTAATTATTTATTCAACTCATCACTCGCCATGGAAAAATTTAACCGCTCAATTGACTGTAAAATAATATTAAATTAACTGGAAAGATATTTCAAACGGAAACAACGCTGAGCATTGGAAAATAGGTAAAGTTCAGTATTTTTATTAGACGACAATATTTTAGATGAGGTGGTACAATTGACAAATGGGTGAGGAGTTGTATGTTGAATTAACAAAACATAATCAACCCATTACATTATCTCTGCTGGGCACGGGTCTCCTCTCACAATGAGAGGGATTAGGCTATAGTCCACCACACTAGCCTAATTCGGGTTGGCAGACTTCACACGCCGTCGACAAAATCTCTCAGGCATGCAGGTTTCCTCACGATGTTTTCCTACCCCGTTTAAGCGCGTGATAATTAACTATTAATACGCATATGACTTCGATAAGTCAGAGGTGCGTGCCTTGGATTCGAACTCGAGACCTTTGTCTTGGCAGTCCTATGGTCATATCACTAGGCTATCACTGCTGTTTGTTGAATTAGGGCGGTAAAAAACTTGCATGTAAATAGCAGGCATAGTGGTTTCTGACACTTACGCGAATATTAGACATTGAAATAAAACTACTTTTTACGGATTTCATCGCGTTGTATTTTATCGAGTTGTTGTAAGCATAGGTTTAATTTTATAAATTTTGCTAAGTAAGTAAATACCTACTAACAGTAGCCTGTTCATTGCTTGCAATATCGAGGTCACATTCTTTTTAAGATTTTCTGAGGCAATATCGTTGGAGTTTATCGTTCATTGATTGCGAAGTGAAGATTTACACTAAATAGAAAGGTTACAGTTAGTACAATGCGGTATAACTACGCAGTTATACCGCATTGTACTAACTAACGCGTGTTCTGTGTTCCCAGGGTGTACTAATTATTAAGATAGTCTTTTTTTTTATATTGACATGTAAACGTTTGGCACACAGTACAAAAGTAAAAGTAGTTTTACACAAAGGGAAATATATTTAATTTAACCACAATAGAACAAAAAAACCGGACAAGTGCGAGTCGGACTCGCCCACCGAGGGTTCCGTACAAAAAAGGTACATATTATAATTAATTACAAATGTATAGTTTTCAGATTTTTCCCTATACCTACAAATTTCATAGTTCTAGGTAAACGGAAAATACCCTATAAATTTGATTCTCTTGATAGTGTCGAAATATACGTTTTTTGCGGCATAAACAGCCGCTTCTTTTTTTTACGTTAATTTAGAAATTTGATTTTTTCACGGCTTTAAGCGACTGTAGACATTAGTATATGGTTTTAATTTCAACTCGATACCTCCTCGCGTCCCCGAGATAAAGGGTCTTGACAGACAGACGGACGGATAACAAAGTTATCCTATAAGGGTTCCGTTTTTTTCCTTTTCGGTAGGGAATCCTATGATTTACATAAACGCATTTTTTTTATTAATTTATTTTTTTAATCTTTTTGTCGGCATAGGCTACATCTACGATGATGATACGCCTGTTGATGAAAAGGATGAAATTGGACTACGATTTGTCTTAGCTGTTTTTCATGCTGTGGCATGCAGCATGCAGAGTGTCTGTCCTGTCGGGCTCCAATTCTCCCACGTTAGTGCATGAAGAAACAAAGAAAAACTGTTTAGCACCGTTCTTGTGAGGGTGGTAACTAACTAAATGGCTCTTTAGATTCTAACACCAAGTAGTTAGAGCACATGAAAATCATGCGGCCATAATGCTCCTAAATGAAGTCCAGATAAAAGCGGGACCATATAAAAGTAGGACGCCATATCATTTAGTTAAATACTCATTTTGGTTAGTGAAAAACTCGCGTAGTTTTCCCAACTGCCCGCTAACTAATGGCCAATAAAAACTCCATTAGTATTTTAATCCAGCCTCTCACGGTAATAATAAAATGATGATTATCATAAGGTAATGTTCAAGAGGTCCTGGGTTCGATCCCCAGGTTGAGCAGTGTTATTGGGTTTTTCTATGAAGTTCTCAACAGCAGCTTGGAGTCTGGATTTGTGCCCGGTTAATGGCTACAGGCTCGCCCCCTATAACATGGGACCTAAACATACCGAAATGTGGGTGCACATTAGTACACCTCTACCTAACCCTCCGGGGAATACGGGCGTGATGGTATGTTATGAAGTATATAAAGTAACGTAAGGAAATATAGTTTCAACTGGAGTTTCCAGAAATACGCTGAAAATAAGTATGCTACGTGCCGGTATAAATAAGTCGGTGTTGAGTACTCTATCTCTCCTTCAAGTGAGTGTATCGACTTAAGAGGATTCGTATTCCGCTAGCAATTTTCAAGACGATTGTATTTACTTTTGGCTTTAACTCGGGATTGAAGTGGGAAAGAGTTTAACAATTATAGAGAATTTTAAACGAAATTCCAAACGTCACTTTAGAATTTTAGTTTTTTTTTTTTTGACGTACACGAGGTTAGCTTAGGAATGATCTGGAGATGTACTAAGTAGGTACACACACAGATCGCCGGTGTTTCGGTTTCGTATAATAGGGGACGAGCTTACTGCCGGGCACACACAAATCCATAGTCCTAGCTGCTACTGCTTTCATAGAAAAAAGTAATAATACTGCGCCACCTAGGAATCGAACCCAGAACCTCTAGCGTAGCGGTCGCATATGACCACTAGGTTTAATGAGACAGTAATTATAGTTTATTGCTATTAACCGGGCAAAAATGTGCTTCCCGAGTTGGTCTTTCCCGATAGATATAATCTGGGTGTTTTTAAATCACGTGTGAATCGGTTTATTCTAGACAAGCGCGCTCCATCGTAGATCGCAGTGTCGCTTAACATCAGGCGAACTGGCGGTCAAGCGTAATCCTATCACGAATAAAAAAACCAAATCCAAACTCCGAGCTGCTACTGAGAATTTCTTAAAAAAACCAGTAATACTGCGGACTGTACTACTAGTACCAGTAATACTAGGAATCGAACCCAGAACCTCTAGCGTAGCAGTCGCGTATGACCGCTAGGTTAATGAGGCAGTTATTATAGTTAGTTTTTTTTTTATTTAACACTAATACGGTCATCCTTCAGGTGTAAAGTAATTGTGAGACTCTAGCCCGAAGCTAATTCTGACGTCAATGGCCTTGCACTGTAGTGCTTCTAATGAGATTGTGACGTCATCCGTAATGTCTTTCAAAACCTCTAAATAGCTTCACGTGTGCATTTGTGTGTATCCCGAGATTGCCGTAAGCAATGAGAATTGGATGAGTCATCAGCATCATTAGTCATTATCCCTTCGTCAGGGTTCAGATCTTAATTAAAGTATTCTGGCCACACTACAGTTTTGCAGGAACAAATTGGCAAACATTTCAGAAAAATATTTTTTTATTGCTACCTTCCCCGCATTCAAACTATGTTTTCTTTTTGTTGCAATTTTTTGTGGATTGTTTTTAGTTTACATAAAACTAAAATCAAAGCAAAATACTGGGATAAAATATTGAGATAGCTGAAACTAAACAAAGTACATTTTAGATGGATATCCGCAAACCAATTTCTGGGCACTGCCGGCATCCAGAGGATCGACTGGTTGTCAAGCTTTTTGGGCTTCTGACTTATGACAACCGGGACTGATAACGGGGATCTCCAACGCGATGTTTTAGGAATTGTCACCCATCCACACGTTGACCCCGGCGAGCACAGCGTAACCTTGCCGATCAGTTGATCAGTATTTTTATTATTTAGCCACGAGCCTCTCAACAGATCGTAACTGAAAGTAACATTGAAGTATAATATCATTCACAGCATCAACACAGACGAGTGTTATATTCGAGAGATGAAATCGAATCCTCTTTGAATGTAATCAGAGACTTGCTGGGCACACTGCCAGCAACGGATACTGGCTAGATCCAAAGACTTACTGGCACCGTACACAAATCTACAAAAAAAAAAAACGATAAAACCAAAACACCGGAACGAATGTTTGCCAGAATAGAAAATAAGATTTGAATAAACGAAGTTTCCGTATTAGCTAATTCATATTTGCTTAAGAAGCATGCCTAGCCTATTGGTGGTTAGTGCAACTGCAATGTTCTGGCTTCGATTCCCAAGTCGAGCAGTGTTATTGGGTTTTTCTATGAAATTCTTAGTAATAACTCAATAATAACAATCTTCATTGTGTCTGGTTAATCGCAATATGCTCGCCCCCTATTACATGGAACCATAATTACATCTCTGCACAACCCTTTGGGAATACAGGCGTGATGGTATCTACGTTATATTCTGTATGTTATTTTAGAAGCGAAAATGGAATTTGCTTGTATCATAGGAAATTTATCATTATTTTAAACCCTTTGCGCACAAAGGGAGTGGTTAAATTCAAGTAAATATCAGTTCAGTGCATCTGCACTAAACAATAGAAATTAGTCAATTATGCAGATCCCGCGATCTACGTCACTATGATGGATGAACCGCGTTTACCGTTGCGTATTGAAAAAAAGGGGCAACATTTTCATTTTTTCGAGAGCATTTTTAGATGATAAACGACTTATCTTTTTTGCTGTCTATCTATTTTGGGTTCCTCGCGGATTTTCTCGGAAAGCAATTTCTCCGTGGACTTACCTAAAACAAAGAATGTATATAGTTAGATTAAAATTTTATAAAAAGCTATTGTTATTTATAGTGTAATAAATTTTCTAAGAACAATGTCTTATTTATCTTTATGAAAATAATTTCAAATGTTAAATAGACAGTCTAAATAACAATACATATTTCTTATTTATTTCAATTTAATCAACTCGGAGTAAGTTCTCGTTATGAGTCGGCATTTAATTTCATACAAATTAAGTTGAATTTTTTAATTTATTCGAGAAGCGGCTACTGCGGCACGTTGAAACGCGGCCTGTTATTTGGACCTATTATTTACAAAGGCTCCAAATGGAAACAGTGTAACCAATACAAATACCGGGATGGTTGGCGCTCCTTGGGGGAGGCCTACGTTCAGCAATGGACGGCAATAGGGTGATATGATGATGATGATGAACTAATACAAAGTGCTAGATAAGAACAATAGGTACAGGTACATGCGAGAAAAAAAGGATTTCATACCTCCTTCTTTTGTTGGTCCACGGTTAAAAGTCTAATATAAGATAAATAAAACGACACAACTGGTGTTATCTTTTTAGGGTTCCCTGTAGCAAAAACGCGTAAAAACATTGACGTTGTTGAATTGCATATTTTTATGCTGATGGTTAATGTTTTTAGGGCTCTTGGGTACAACATAATCTTGGTTACGGTGTAGGTGTTGAAAAGGTAAAATGTTACTTTAACGTTATATTTGCATAAGTTGACATTAAACTGATAAGTCTTCAGCTTAATGCCATTAAGATTCTAGGAATGACATTTTAAAATATGTTAGCCTAGTTAAATGCCTGTTATAAAGAAAGTTTTTTTTTTATTTTGGATTCGCTCATCACAAGCTTGCACATTTCAAAAATAGTTTTCTATAGCAAACATACCTAGTTAAGTCTTTGTTTTAAACTAAATTACTTTGAATACATTGCCAACAAATTTCAATTTCATTTCATTCATTTCATTTCAACCAAATCTATACATATATAATGCTTTGTCTTCAATGACAGACAACGCACAGCATAAACTGCTGATCGTAGAGACCTGGAACTTGGAGGGTGTGTTCTTTGTATGACCTAAGCATCCGATAAGAAAGGATTTTTGGAAATTCAACCCCTAAGGTGATGAAAGTTTGTATTAAAGTCTGTCATTTTTTAGCGTGGGAAACCGCAGGGTACAGCGAGTTCGTAATAAGTTAATCCGTTTTAAAGTCACAGGCAGATGACCGACAAAGGGTTAATTAAAATCTCACATATCTTTTTGCGTAGTTCTTCAACACGCAAAAAGATATATATAGTTCTGCAGTGTAATCCAATTTAAAGTTAAAATTGCAACAAGAACACACTTAACTGGTATCTACTTTTAAAACCTACATAATTTCGCGAATGCTTCGTGAAAATACAGTGTGTTACGGCAAAAATGTGTTATATTTTGCCCGGCAATTACTGTTGAAACTAGCACTTGGTAGCGTGTGGTCACTTCTGCGAAATTACTACCTGTTCAATTTATCCGCTACCGTATGAGTTCGGCGACTTTTCGACCGTAAGCGCACGACGCACGAGCGTTTTTTGACTATTTAACACGAGTTTTTTTAAAAACGTTGGGGCGCCCACTATGATTTTCTCCTGTATCATGGGTGCTTTTAAAAACACAAATTGTCAGACACCAGACCCGAAACAAGTACCTGTAGGTCATACAAATATTTGCTCCGTGTGGGGATCGAACCCACAACACGTAAAATCCGATCTGCCGCTATGCCAAACGTGTCGTAATATTTCTTACTACAAATTTTATTAAAAATTTTACGCGCTATTTGTACGCTTTGAAAAAATGTCTTGGAGGAGTTTTTGCTATCAGCTCCACTCTATACTATTTGCTATCTTAATGGCATAGAGCGATTTTTTTAACGCAAAGCAATCCGGCTAAAGCGTCTTTCGCTACGTTTTTTTAAACTCCCGTGCGAACAAGAGCTTTAACAATATTTTTCTAGCAATATTCGTGGAAGCGTGCTTACAGTGCTCCAAATTTTTCCCCATTCCCAGCGATTCCGAATTTCGCAGAAGTTTGAAGAGGTTTTTCGAGTTATTTGTCAAAGCATACTTGGAAGTCGGTTGTTTTGCGTGTAAATGTTTCGAATTTACTTGTCAGCCGGTTGCGGTACGGGAATGTCTAAATATTCCTGTATTTTCTACCATTTAATACTTCAGTTTTCGGGACGATGCGTTGGTTCATAAAAAGTTAGAAGATATTTTTTAAGTTTGAACAAACGCGCGATCGCAGTTTTTGTTCAGTGTAAGTGGAGCAACTGATAAACGCGTATGTTTTATGTCTAAAATTTGTCACTAAAAGACAAATTATTTGCTATTGATTATTTTTATTTTCCCAAAAAAAACTTCAAAAGAAAAATGAATAACAAATAACTTCCACAGCTATTACAAAAATTTAAGAGCATTCATTTGATACAACGCCTCCTCAAAGGCACTGGTGGCAGTCAAGTGGAAGCGACTTATTTCTTTACTTCACAAAGCATTCAGACGCTGCCAGGACTTTTCCTTGGCAAACCGTTCGAGCTCGATCCTTCGAGAAACCCGCTATTAAAGATTTTCTTTCTTTTTCTTTTTTTAGACGTCTCAAAGTGTTAGCGAGTGTTAAATCCAACTCCTGTAGCGAAGAGTCTTCTGCCCTTCTAAAACAAGTCTTGGATTTAAATTGAAGTAAAACGTCTTTCTGGAGATAAATTGGTTTAAGTCACGGAATCTCATTCCTTGTTTTTGGCGGAGTAGTTGATGTTTTTTTGTCTTCCGAGATTTATGAGCTGGAGTATATTTTGTCATTTCATTGTAATAATTTAATGTAAGTAGATTTTTTAATAGATCTTTATTTTTTAAACGAAATTTTCTTAAGGAGTCAGAAAGCATAATAATTTGAAGTCATCTGCGTTAGTGGTAGTTTCTATAGACACAGTAATGTAGATTCTATATACAAAATGTCGAAGGTGCAAAATTGTTTGGAGACTTCAAAGTGCTTTCAGTGGTGAGGGCCGCGAACTCGTTTTTCGCAGTCCAAATATTTGTTACGGCTCGCTAGTGTGTTGATGTAGTTTGAGTTTGTGATTGTGTGTGTTTGTACACTTGGTATCTAGAAGTAGGTTGTGTAATTTCTTTTATAAGGAACAGTACTATGTCAAGTCGGTAAAAGATTAGCTTATAATCAGTGATTTATCAAAACTACTTATCGATTTTAGATTTTATTTACATAATCAGCCCATTATACTGAGGCGGGATCGTTTATTTTGGGAATTTTGTTTAAATAATTATTTTACACTAGCTTCTGCTCTTCTGCTGACTTCAGAATTGGATCCTACCTCGATAACGAGTGAGATGCTATTCTTTTTTTTTAATTCTTGATAGGCTTACGCTTGATCGCCAGTTCCTCTATTCCAGCTTATAATCTACTTCTGTACCAAATTTCATTCAGATCGTTCAGCCGTTCTGACGTGATCGACTAACAATTAACTAACATTAATACATCCTCACACACTTACACGTTTATACGAGTAATATTACTAGGATCAAATCACAGATTATGCAAAATTGCAAATACTGCAAAAATAAATAATTCCAAATTCAGTTAATGTTAAACAGAAGACGAAGCAGAAGAAAAACAAGAGGGAGAGTATTATCTAAATAATCTCAAATCCTTAAACGATATTAAATTCAGCTTACCATTTTTAAATTAGCATGAAAACCCTTACAAGTTCTTAGTTAAAAATTAAATTATACTTGTCTTCTTCGAAATTATTAGCCCACTCAACTGGAGCTGAGGGTAGATTGTATTAACGAAGCTGAATGAATTTGCATGTTAAAACCTGGGTAATAGCACTAGAATATTAGTAAGTCGGCCAAAGTTCAGCGAAGTTGAGGGCACAATAGATTTTGGTTTAAGTCTCTCAGTTCGTGTTAATAGTTGTGGTATATATTTCCTTTCTTATGTATTGTCAAATAGGTATCGAATTTATTTCAAGGAAGGATCGAGCTCTAGACTATGGCAAAATAAGTAAGGATTTTAATCTCGCCATCGGCGTGGAGTTCAACCACTCTGATCTCGTACTGTGCGATTTCAGAGAATTTTCCTCCCACGCACACTCAGGTTGTGGAATCAACTCCCCGCCGAAGTTTTCCCTAAGGACTACAGCATGGGGTTCTTCAAAAAAGGGCGTGAAAAGATTTTTAAAGGGTCGGCAACGCGCGAGTGATACTCCTGGTCTTGCAAGCGTCCATAGGCTACGGTACCCGCTTACCATCAGGCGGGCCGTATGATTGTTTGCCACCTTAGTTTTATGATTTTTTTTTTATCTAAGTGGAATTAATAATACGTTTGATGTCTAGTTTAAATATTTTAGTAACTCGACTGATTTAATGTATCTACTTTTCATGAGCTAAAGTGGTTTCATATATGGGTAACGTAAACATCTCAATAAGCAACTGCTATTTGCAGTTTCATAATTGTCATCATCATTTGAGCTAACAGAGCACAAACAGGTAACTTGATTAATATACTGCCTCATTAGCTTAGTGGTGCTGAGCGCGACTGCTATAGAGGTCCTGATTTCGATTCCCAGGTCGAGCAGTATTATTGGGTTTTTCTAAGGAATTCTCAGTAGCAGCTCAGAGTTTAGGATTTGAGCCCGGTTATTGGCAATAGGCTCGCCTACTATTTATTACATGGGACCTAAACTAAAGGCATACTGTGGGTGTACAATTAGTACGCCACTGCTGAACCCTCGAGGAATATAGGCGTGATGGTATGTTGTTATATTAAATAAATCCGTCATAAAACTCTAATTTATTCAGTTAATAAAACGTAACACATTGTATCAATGCGCCACGTTTGCAAATCCTTTGCGAAATTGTTCTGAGAGGTATAAACTTGGCGAGTTTGCGAACATTTTTCTTGTGGCCCGACATTCCGAGATATAAAACGGAACATTTGAGAACACTTTGAGCCTCTTTGTGTTAAATCAAAGACTTTGAGACTGATGTTCTGTATTGAGTTCGTTTTGTTTCTTAAGCCCTGTTCGTCATTTGTTTTTCGCGTTTATTGGTGTGTCTGAAGTTAATTTATTGTACATGTTATTTGGTTATTCTTGATACGGAAAAATGTAATTCAAAGTTCAAAATTTTAATGTAAAATCATCATAACAAGGTTATATTTTCATCATAATAAAGCATTTCTCTTGTACACCCACAGTGTGCTAGTGACGTTTTTGTACAAATTATAAACTCCGTACTGTAGCTACATTATCAATAATCCTCTTAATTCTATGCAGACTGCCTGCATTTGGAATTTTAGCGAGTATTAGGTCGACAGTTCCCATATAGTTTTAACGACTGCACAAGAAACGCATGCAAGCTGCAATTTTGCAACTGTTTTGTAACCCGGAGTTATATATTATTATATATTAGTGGTTGCAATGAGTGAGATCGTACTGTAATGCAGTTTTTTTGTGGGATAAGAGGCAATATTTTACACGACTGCCATCAGACTTCCGCATCCCACTTTCTGGGCAATACGGATAGTATGGATAGATTGGTCAAGCTTTTTGGGCTTCTGACAACCACTAACGATTATCATAGATGTTCCTATGACAATTTGGACCGACGGCTTTACGTGCCCTCCGAGGCACGGAGCCTCAAAATTTTTATTATTATCCGCCGTGATCGTCCCATTGCAGGGCAAAGACCTTCGTTTCCTTCTTACACTCTTCTCGGTTGAGCGCTTTCAGCATCCTTCTCATCATCCAAGCATTCATGACCTCAACATTCCATCAAATTGAAATAAAATCTCTTCTTCGTTGAATTATTAAGCCTGAAAGCAATAATTGTGTCGACACACACGACACCTGTGTTCTTGTTACGTAAATCTCATTGGTAATTCATATCCAATTTGACAGATGACACTATATATACATAATAGTTCTCAGGGTGATTAAATTTCATCAATAATATATTAATGACACGTTTGAATACAGGGCTTGAGTATTGGTTTAACTAACCACTTTATTATAAGGTTATTTATTATGAATCTATTGGAAGTGGTCGACGTTAATTATAAGTTGCGTTTATTAAAAAATTGTATATCCAACAAGTAATTAGTTTCAAGTAAATTTTTGTTTTTATGGTTCCGTACCCAAAGGGAAAACGGGACCCTATTACTAAGACTCCACTGTCCGTCCGTCTGTCTGTCTATCCGTCTGTCACCAGGCTGTATCTCATGAACCGTGATAGTTAGATAAGTGGGGCTCCCATACAACAGACATGATTTTATTGATAATGGTACGGAACCCTTCGTGCGCGAGTCCGACTCGCACTTGGCCGGTTTTTAGTTTTAACAATTAACAATCGCTATTCTATAGCCTAAGTAGTAAGTATGGAAACATGAAACATGAAATCTCATTAGTTTAGTGGTCCGAACAACGGCTATGCTAGAATTTCCCTATCGCATGTAACCTAAACATATTAGCGAACATACTGGGGTACATTAGTACACGTCTGCCGAACCCATCGGAACACCGGCGTGATGGTATGTTGATATAAAATATAAGTAAAGCAGTGGGTTCGGCAATCCCCAACATTGGCATGTCGGGTCGGTAAATCATCTACGTATTATCCACATTATTTAGCTGTAAGACTAGCTAATCTAACATAAAATTAGGAACTCCATACGTGCATAGTAAGTACAAATTATCATCGAATGAATCCTGACCGCTAACAGGCCGCTACATCAAATTAGTTGCTAATAAGCAAATTAAAGTTCAATCATCCGTATCATTGGGAAACCAAAGCATCCAAACCGCTATTAGCAACGGGCATATTGCTTCATTGTGGTCATAGAATCAGACAAGATAATATATATCAAAGTAATTGCTCGTTAATAATCATCACTGCATATTATAAACTTCCCGCCGAGTTTAGTTGGTGTTTGTTCGGAATAATCTCAGAAACTGTACGGATTTTCATATGGTTTTCAACATTAGAAAGAGGGATTATCTAGACTATAATTTATGAAAATATCCGTGGAAAACCGGAGCAGATCGATAATAAGATAAACTTTATTGATACAAGAACATTAATTGCCACATAGATTTAATATTGTACATATATACGGCTTTCAGTACTTGTAGTTACTTCCTAAAATTTGAATTACGCATCGAAAACATAACAATAAATGTTCATAGTTTCCGCAATAGAAAAACTACATAAATTAGCTTAATATGTTCAGATTAGTTTCATACGTCAGTTTATTGCGTCTGGTAATGTTGCCTGGTTTACAATTTACAGAATTTTTTACTACAAACGAACAGAAATAACAGGACGTGATATCACATAAAATACTGCTTTTCGGCTGTCCTAGGTTTGATATTTAACTGATTTGCATTGTATATTCCAATATTAACTATTTAGTTTTATGATTTTCGATAAATAACATAACTGTTCTTGAGGCCAAAATTATATCACAAGTTGTTACTTTACATTTTAAAAGACCGAACCTTAGTACAATTCTAGGATTGTGATCGGAAACTTCTTACCAAAATAACTGAATTACACTTTATCCGATATAGGTCCTAGGATCCTAACCTAACTACTTCTGATTGCCTAAGGATGCATGCCAACAATTCTGAGTAAGTTCCCGTTCAATTACTCGGCAGTTAATCTCGTACAAGTTCTGTTCCATTTTTAAATTTATGCGATGAGTAGCAGCTACTCCGACATGGTGAAATGCGGCCATAAAAGCGTACATAAATTAGAATAGAATAATCAAGGAACTGTACTGTCAATTTTGACAGTGCACTATATCACTGCGCAATACAATTTGGACATCCCTATACATGCATCAAACCAATATATTACGCTCATAACACACACAAGCACACATTCTCTTCAAACAATAATTCAGGGCTGTGATTACGATGCAAAATGGCCGGTGGGATATTAGCCGCACTAATGTCATGTCAATGACTATTGTTTGGAGCACTGTGCAGGACATTCCAGTTATATTAACGAATGCCTGGCTGGCTTCCAAATGTGTAATAATGGGGAAGATGTACGACAGGTATGATGAAGATGTTATAAACACTGTGCCTACCGCAATGGTAAATAAAGTTAAAATAAATAAATGTATCTAATTCAGTCTAGAATAAAAAACAACAATTTTCCAAAGCAGAAAAGAATCCTTTCTATTACAAAGAATTTGGATTATAAATGGAACTAGATTTATAAGTGGAATCCTTTCAGCATTTTCTTACAAATTCTAAACAAGTACAGTATAATATGGATTCTCAATAAAGTTTAAGAAGAAAATCTGTTCATTTCTGCTACACTGTTTTAACGTACTTTTCCTTACATATTAAGACTTCGTTATACAGACAGTAAACTACACCCTGGAGAACTTTAGTAAAGACGTTGGTTGCTTCTGGAAACTATAAATCGCGAATGGAAGTAGAAACACAAGTAGCAGATTTATTATCTTCCGTATATTCGAAACACGAAGAAACTTTCAACATTCAGCAAGAAAGTAAAACCTTTTAAAAGTAGAATTGCAGAAGAAATTGATCCAATTTATGGAATTAGAAAGTCGGTCGAATCGCACGTATTACACTGTCCTGTGATTCCTGATGATGGGACTAATTTACAGAATTGATTCCCAGATCTCACTAAAGATAGAACATCGAAATGTAAGGTTGAAGACAATTCAGTAGCAGAAAGAGGTTTTATCACAGCAAAAGCAAATAGATTTAAGGAGATTTAAATGAATATTTCAAATAAAAATGAGGAAACTGCAATAAAAACAATTATGGATTTTGACCCATTACAATATTCTAGATCGCGTAAGTCTGCTTGTTTAATTATTTAATTTTAACTGATTTCTGATTATCAGAATTTATACTTTTAATATGATATTCAGAAGTACAGAAAAGAAAAAATGAGGAACCTTGCAATTTTACAAAAGAACAAATAAAAGGTCCAAGGTTTTCTAGAAGAAGAAGAAGCAGAAGGAGCATTCATATTTTTGCGTTCAATATTTCAGTAGCATTCATTAGGAGAAATTATTGATTGATTTGATGAACAAGTCGCAACACACCCCAGAAAGGAAGAAGAGTAACATAACAAAGGATCCCTGTGACGTTTACCGCCTATTGATGATAAACGATCGAATTAACGCCCAATATTGCCGCTGACGTTTTCTATAGACTCGCACCGGCTTTATTCCTGCCTTTTCGACGGTCCATACCGCCGATTCGTTTTGAATATCAAACAAAAACGTTGGTCGATTCAAGCCGTGCCAACGCCACAACTGTTTGCGTGTTATTCATTAGCTGGTGATTGGTGGTTATGAATATCCTAAGCCAAATCTTGACAGTAATTAAAATCGACTTGAAATATAATTTGGATGTCTGTTTCTGTTGCTAATACTGAATATTATTCTTACTTTGTGGTCAGTTTTAGTTTTAGAAGGGCTGACTAAGTAATAAATAACAGCTGGTCAGTGTGTGGAAGGGTACCTTCAACAGCATGGATAGATGGAAGCTTCTAAGACTTCTTAGGATTCTCTCTGGCTAAGGCTTCTCTTCTGTAGGCTTTTTAGGCTTTTATCCTTCGTTTATCGGTATTATATCAGAAATTGGTTCGCAGAGGTCTGACGGCAGTCGCTTCATGGATAATCATTGCATCTGGTTACACTGGAAGCCAATTCAAACATAGTTAGGGAAAGGCTAGGGGGTTGAAAATGTCTATAATGTCAATATTTTTTTAACAATGTTAGCTTAAAACGTGTCGCAGAAGTGGTTTCAGGATTAAACTTAAAAATCAAGGGAGGATAAGGTCTACAAAGCTGTCTGAACACACTTTCAGCTCGATACAAATTCTACTTATCTTACTGAATAATTAAACAGGATCGCGGTAATCGGTTTTTACTTAGCTACCTTAAAATGTAAGGGATTCACTACCTACTTAGTGAGTCTCACCGGCTTATCACGCTATCTTCAATGCAATATCGAGTGAATTGAACAGTTGAACAGTGAAGCCACATGCAAATTACATTCCCAATCGGGTTTTAATTAATCTGGCATTATCATATTTGGATAATGCAAGAGAAATACAAATTGTTGAATAATTTCAATAATATCTATAGAGAGAAATGATTGTATTGATATGATTTTCACGTACGATTGTGCAGTTAATGAATAATTCATAGTTTTGTGCAGTATCGATCACATTTGTAATATCTTTTTATTTATTAGGTCGGTAAACGAGCAGACGAGCAACCTGACGGTAAGTAGTCATCGCCGCCCCTGGACACCTGCAACAACAGAGGAGTTGCTGATGTGTTGCCGAGCTTTGAGAGCCCCTACAGACTGCAAACTGCCAGAGCCGTAGCAACTGAGGGGGACCTGGCCCTTAAGCGCAAAAGTCGAAACACGCATCGCGGTGCTTTACCTCAGACTCCAATGTAAGGGTGGTCACCAGCCAGTCAGACCCCGAGAGATCCTACCACCGAGCGAAATATAACTGGCTCAATGATTTAGTGGTCCTTAGTGCGACTGCTACCCTAGAGATCCTGGGTTCCATTCCCAGGTTGAACAGTTATTGGGGTTTTCTTTGAAATTGTCGGTGGCAGCTCGGATATTAGATTTGTTCAGCTCAGAAATCAGAATCAGCTCGCTCCCTGTTACATGGGACCTAAACATACCGGCGAACTGTGGGTGTACCTTAGCACACCTCTACCTAACCCTTCGGGGAATACAGACGTGATAGTATGTTTTTTTTATTCTAAGCTAAGGGGATAAGTCAACAAACAACGCGACCCTTTGAAGTATTTGCCTAAAATAATAGAGATTGGCATTTGGCGTATATCGGTTTACTTTGGTTTTCGTGTTATTATTCAGATAAAGGGAACTATTTCCTTCGGAGTTTGTTGAAATAAAGTGTGGTCCATTCACTTTGAAGATCTCTCCTGTCTCCTACATTGCCGTGCCGTGTGTAACACCTTGTCATTGTCATTTCAGCAATCGGTAATGTTGGTTTCATTTTTCTGAAAGTTAATTTATATACCTTAACATGTATACTTTTTATATAGATTTATTTAGTCAAAAAGATCACATGCGTAAAGGAATCTCAGTTCATATGATAATGAGCAACTTCATCATTCTAAAATATATTTTTTTAAAAAGCTAGCAATGTGGGTTGCACATTACTAGTATTCTTGTTAACCCCTCGTGCTACGCTAAATGCTTGTGTTACGAGTGGGTTCACGTCAGCGGTACAATGGGTGGGTTTCGAACCGGCAACTACATGATCGCAAGTCCGACGCCCTAGCCATTAAGCTACCGCCGCTTCACTTTATAATATACCAAGGGGCTATTAGACCACTTTTGATAACCCAGATAGGGTTGCCCGATGTCCGGCCAAATGTACACAAGTCCGGCCTGTCCGGCTTTTGGTCAACCCGCCCGCCATAAGCTGCCGAACGAAGGTGCGGTAGCGATTTACGTAAATAAAAGTTATTTTTTTCTTTTCAAAAGCAGTATGTTATGCTTTCCGGCCAATATTTTCGGCTTCTTCTATTTTTGGACCTGGCAAGCCTAAAATCAGATCATCATCCCGTATTCACTCCCATACTCAACAAGTTACATCATTCATTTCGTATATGAAGATACAATTCTTTTAGCTCGTATACCTTCTTCAACGTATCATCATAAAATGGCAAACAAACCATACTAAAATAACGCTCTATACTATGCACTTAAACCACGATAGCATTATAGAACCGTACAAGCTCAAAAGCTAGTTCCTATCCAATTTCCTGTAAACATTGACATTTATTTCTAAAAAGGAGCGAGCGGGAACGTCTGGGACAATGGAGATTGAGGTGCAATTCCACAAGTTGGTATAGTTAAGCTAATGTTCGACTACGCTGAGCGAGTAATATTATACTAACAACCAATAGAAATTTACAGTCAACATGTTTTGGGATCAGGAACTTTAATCCAATTACAATTTAGTTCAATTTCTATAATAAGTAACATCGTTTTATGACCTTTTTGATAAATTTATCGGTACTAGCTGGCCAAAGGAACGATTATTGATTAAATGAAACGTGAAAGATCATTTGCAGATCAGATTCACGCTAAATTGATGAATGGTAGACCACAGGAGCTGAAGAAGTTAGCAATTCCTCTCGAATCACATCATATTTGGAACTCCAAGCAGCACATTAGCGTTTTCCTAAAGTCAGTCGTATTAGGACAAACCAAGTGGCCTTTTTAGCTGCCATATATTTATATTGTTTATTAGCATTCCGATACGATAAGTCTGATGGATTTGCCTTGGATTCGAACTGGAGAGCTTAACTTGGCTTACTTAACTTAATCCAATGGTCATGTCTATCGGCTCTTTGGTTTTATTTTAATTTAATTAAAATCAAAAAGCTTGTAGACATGAAAACTATAAATTATTATGATTAAAATCATTACTGAATTAGGAAAAGCCTATATCCAGCAGTGCACTATTATTTTATTTTATTTTTATGAGGTAGGTCTTATGAAGTAATACAAAGCCCTACAAAACTGTACAAACAATTTGACTGTAGGATCAAGTAGTGGGATCTTTGTTTCATTTCGATCATTCGTTGCGGTCATGTTCATTTGCCCCATCTGATCTAAAAAACAATCTTAGATGCTTATGTAAATGGAGTGCACAATTAAAGATGATGATGATAACTGAATTGAGTGTTCGTTTCTATAACCAAAGATGAGTATTCAAATGTTAAACATCTAAACTATACGAAACGATATCGTATAGGGTCTAACAATTTAAATTGATAAATTAACCGTTAAAATATTTAAGTTAACGTTTGATGCGGTGCAGAGCTGTTACGTGACTAACTTTATTGCGGATAGAATTTTGTTTAAACTTATTAAGAACAAAGTTTGTTTTAAGTAAATTTGCTTTCAACTTACTAGTTTTTACCTGAAAAATATTACCGCTTCATTACTGGGTGCTTTGGAAATTTACGCGAACATTATTCTCTAACGTTAATGCATTTTAAGCTCTGAAAACTATACTAACCGTCGGAAAATGAAAAACCTTTAAATGGAGTTTAATTTTAGTTACAAGAAGTTCGTGAAACTAGTTTAATTTTAGCTTGTAAAAGCAGTAAAACTTTTAATCGATCTGTAACCGAAACTGTTTCAGTAATGGATACGTTAAATTATATTTATACAAGAGCAACGGATGAGCCTAGATTTGAAAGTAGAAAATATGTTTATTGGGCGAGAGAGGTGCACTACCGACGAAATTTTGGGAAATTCCCATGACCATCGCGGATCACATCTATATCTATAGGTACCTATAATAAATTTGTGACAGGCCGATGTTTGTACATTATACATATTAAAGAAAAACTAATATGGGGGTTCTTAGAGCTACAGAAACCAAAATATTGTTTTTTTTGTCTGTCTGTCTGTATGTTTGCATCACGTATAGAATTGAATGCAGTTTTCACAGATATATTGTTAGAGGTCTAACTTAAAATGTGGTGCATGTTTCATCTAGATACGCCGCCTAGAATCGGACTTATAGTATGTTAATCTTTTTGGGACGTGAGTGAAATTGCGGGCAACAGCTAGTCCTAAATAATATTTGAATACATAATTTTAATTAAATTTTTGCTCGTATTTCTTGCTACTTCAGCGAAATTGTTTTAACTGTGTCGGAGATCATAACCTTAAAATTGATTTGAAACGTGTTGCTACATTGTACAAATCCGTCATTAAACCCATCCATAAAACAGCCAACTACAAATCACATCCTATCTCATTACGGATTCCATCTATCAAATATTAGCTCGTAGGAAGGTTGGCGTGAATTACCCATGTAATCCAGCGCCTGTCCCTCGGCACACATCGCGATAACACCATAGATTACGCTACCCTTGTTCAGCGCCACCTGACGTCATATCCGTCAATCATTAATAACGCCCGGCTAGCTGAGATATGTGGGGGTCGAGTTATAGGAAGTAGCGACAGCGGTACTTGCACATAGCATAATATTAACTAGAATATATTTATGACGTCGTTTGTAATGTCTATCGCTCAATAGCATTGCATTATTGCGCAGTATTAGAGAGGGACGGCGATATGCAAAGCGTATGGCTCTATCCCTTTCATTAACGAACGAAATTAATGTTTGTTATCGACCAGATATGATTTACATATATTATTAAATTGAAAGAATTCAATTAAATACGGATTTCACACATTTCTTTATTTTTTTTTATAAAGTTCAAGAGGAAAGAAGCTTTATTCTGCAATGATGATGATCTAGTTCAATTTTATTTTATTCGTTCGCTTTCTCTCGTAATTGAAATCACTAAGGGCCCTGTTTACCTACATACGGCGGACATAGCCCGCAGCTAATAGGCGGATAATTTGTTGTGTCCCAACACTAGAGATACATGTACGGATTGGTCTGTACCCATTATTTACTTTATGATCCGACGCTTAAGGCTTTAATTAATTAGGAAAGCTATGTATAAGAGGTGTGAATATCCTGACTAACTTTGACATCTATATTTCTTAGTCTAGTTAGTAGATAGTATAATTTTTAGCCGAAAATTAGGAAGGTTTGGATTGTATGTCTCCCACAAAGAGGTAACAATATCAATTAATATAGTATAAAACAAAGTTGCTTCCCGCTGCCTGTCTGTCCCTAAGTATGCTTAGATCTTTAAAACTACGCAAACGGATTTTGATGCGGTTTTTTTAATAGATGGAATGATTCAAGAGGAAGATTTTAAGCTATTTAACATTACGCTACGACTGGGAATGGGGCAACGCGGGTGAAACCGCGGGCGGGTCGCTAGTAACCTATATTTATCATTAAAACCTCCTTGTTCTATTTGCAAAAACCAAACGCGTATTTTTTACTACATTAAGAGTAAGAAAGGAAAATTTAAAAGTAAATACTCCAAACACCAACATACGACATCTTCATCAATCCGAATTATCACACAGACAGCTAACCCATCAATCTTTAATGCACATTTCCTTTTCGATTTGACGTGAACGTAATGACGTTTCATTTCTCAAGTCACAGCGAAAAAACCTCATGTAAATCTTATTCCCTCGACATCACTTCAACGTTGTCGACATAAAAATTCGCCAACGCGGTGAGGCACCCTCGCATCGAGAGGGTTTGAATATGCAAATTGTAAGGTAGCACTCTTATAGCCCTCTGACTGAGATGGCGGACTACTATCTCCAGAGAAAATATTATCAATGGAAATTCTTTTAAACCAAGTTATTTGCTGAAAATCGATTATCGGTGAAAGGTAGAAATTGCGATGTTAATGTGGAATCGTATTCCGAGGACGATCAAAGCAAATCGTAACGTATGCCTTATTTGCTGAATTATATAAACGAATTTAGTTCCATTTTCTATAATTTCCCTATGTGCTACTATCTACTAACACTCTTTTATGTAGATTTTTTATATGTGTTATTCACTGATGACACAGATCTTCCCTAACCTATCCTGGGCGTTTTAATATTATATTGGAAAAAAACAATCAAAATCCTCTGGTTTTAAATTTTACAAAAGACTGAGATACATAAGAAGCTAACAAAAACAAAATTAACCCCGAGGCCTGTTGAATATCCCAAAACGTTTCAGAATCCGCATTCCGCCCGTCTTCGCACTTTACTACCCGCAAAAGTAAAAATATTTCACCTACACCCCGCGGTTATTTAAAAGGGGAAAATGTTAAAGGTACAGAGGTCGACATTAGGTAGGTTTTGGTGAATTCAGTGCACGTACACTCTGGGGAATGGGGCGGAGAAATTGGCTCGTAAAGACACGACGTGGCTACCCCTCTAATTATAATCCGTTAATTGTGAAAAATCACAGCCCACCCACTCAGGAGTTAAAAGGGGGAATCTCTGGGAAAGTTTACAATGGCCAGGGGTGACTCGCAATTATGATGTTTTGTTTAAATTCTATAGAATTTTTCTTCTAACGTTTCTGAGATTTTTTGGACATTTAAAACGTTTTAAATGAATGAGCGTTGCGATGATAGTCACACAAAATTTAGGAACCTGAAAATAAGCTAAGCACATTTATATACCTACACCGTGAAATGTAAATGGGTGTTATCCAGCAGCAAAACGAACGTAGCAATTAATACGAACAACTTTTACCATGGGACCGACCCTGAAATATGAAAACTAATTGTATCTACTAAAGTGTAATACCTACACGATCAAAATCTATGGAACAACTGCTTTTTTTTTTCATATTTTAGGGTCGGTCCCATAGTAAAAGATGTTCGTATTCATTACTACGTTCTTTTTGCTGCGAGATAACAATTCGTCGTAAAGATATAAATTTAAAATTTCATGCCATTTCTGCTTTAAAAATTGAATGAAGAATCGTCTTGAAAACGTATTTATTATAGTGCCGTTAGGTGAAAAAAAAAGTACCACTACACCTACACTATCGATTTTCTTTTCTTTTGTAGATTTTCGGAAGTACATTCAGCAGAACAGAACACTTCATGAGGGTATATTAGGAATAAAGCCTACGACAATATTCCTTAAAATAGAAACGAAACTGTTTATATATAGAAAACATTAAGGCTGAAATCTATTTATTGCTATTTTTTATATTATTCATGAATGGCCAACACTTTGCCCTACACTAGGATTTTTTTAGGAACAGCATAGTTCAACTAGGCTCTGAAAAATACTCCGCCAATCAGCATCGAGCATTAACCAAGGACAAGAGTAGTGTCTCGTTGTTAGAATTTATGCGGAGTAAATACTGAATCCTTTTCTGAAAGTCATGCCTACTAACTTATATTATATACATTCTCAATGTAAGTGACTGTATTATTTACTAATATAATACAATTGTAACTTGCGATGTCTGTAGGTCCATAGAAGATCTGAATCCAAGCATGTCGGCTCGATATAGCACTCTCAATTTCTTGAAGTACACATCACTATAATTCTGTCATGCGTTTTATGTATATTGCTTCTTTACCCAAATTTCAGTTAGACATATCTAAAGTAAACGCAATATTCGATCGCTAGACTTTACGTACTATCGGAAAAGATATAAAATTTATTATAACGTTGGAGAACCGTACCGTGAGTGAATGTTATTATAGAAATAAAATCCATCTTTAATAACATACGAGATATACTTGGCTATTCGTGAACTAAGAAAATTTCTAAGCTAACAGTAATATAAGAGAGAAGAGGTTTAACCGACATTATCAATTAATTGTCTTTGACAAATGTCATGCAAAGCAGTGATAGCCTAGTGGTATGACGTTTGGACTACCAAGTCAAAGGTCTCGAGATCGAACCCAAGGCACGCACCTCTGACTTATCGAAGTCATGTGCGTAATTAAATAGTTAATTATCACGCGCTTAAACGGTGAAGGAAAACATCGTGAAGAAACCTGCATGCCTGAGAGATTTTCTCGATGGCGTGTGTAGTTTGCCAACCCGCACTAGGCCAGCGTGGTGGACTATAGCCTAATCCCTCTCATTATGAGAGGAGACCCGTGCCCAGCAGTGGGACAGTATAATGGGTTGATTATGTATGTGTTTTATGTATGACAAACGTCATAAGCGACAATAATTCTACTAATATTGTAAACGTGACGATGTATGGATCTTTGTAGATAAAATGGCACAGATATAGATTATAGTCTGGAACAACACATAGGCTACTTTTTATCCAGGTCGGACCCAATTCTGAAGTCCACACAAACAAAGTCGCAGGCAGAAGCTAGTGTACTCATATTTTACTCTCAATAACAATCCTACACGTTATTCATTTATGCTCCTATTCAAAAACATCTAACCTATCAAACAGCAATTAGCAGATACATTAGAAAAATGATTATTACGAAACACTGGAGGGTCACCATTCTTTGATAAATTAATTACCTAATGACCTCATATTACCCGTACGTATTTATCATTTTGATATCAATTAAGTGAGACGGGGCATTTACCCTCTTTACCTCTCATAAGCGTTTTGAAATATGAGGTGATCTTACTAATATAACAAAATTGTAGCTGGCGGAGATATTTAAGAAATATTAATATGAGTGGTCTTTATAAGACAAATATAAGCCATAATCAATCATCTTTAGATTTTTTGTTTGCCTGTGTGTTTGTACACGCATCACGCTAAAACTACTACATGGATTTGGATGCGATTTCATCACATCACAGCGATATAGCTGAAGGTCAAGCTTAAAGCGTATGTTTCGTCTTGATACGTCTGCGTAAGTAAATACTTTTGGGACGCGAGAGAAACCGAAGGAAATAGCTAGTTCTGTGTAGAAATATTCCCATTATGTTTGACATTAATGGAAGCTTTATTAATTAGTCTAGTGGTCCCAAGCGCGATTGCTACGCTAGACGTCCAGGTCAAGCAGAACTATTGGGCTCGGAGTTTCGATTTTTTTATGATATAAGTCATCATGATATAGTCATCGTCGCCCATGGACACCTGCAACACCAGAGGAGTTGCTGATGCTTTGCCGATCGATCGATGATCTTTAAGAGTCCCTATGGACTGCATACTGCCAGAGCAGAAGCGACCGAGGGGAACTGGCTCTTACGTGCCAAAGTCGAAACACACACTAAGGTGCTTTACGACAGATTCCGATGTAAGGGTTGTCGCCAGCCAGTCAGACCCCAAGAGGTCCTACCGAGCAAGTCAGATATTTTCACGCCTTTTACGATCCCGTAAGTGGCATCCCGCCTATCTGAAAGGCAGTGAGGAACAGTATTGTAACCCGTCCCCACACGGGGGATTTGTGCTCGGTTAATGGCAATAGGTTCGCCCCGTATTACATGGGACCTGAAACTTACCGGCGAAATGTGAGTGTAAATTAGTAGGTACACCTTTGCTCATCCTTCGGGGAATACAGGCGTAATGGTATGTGATGTTATGTCATGTTTCTTATGTATGTAGTCAGTCAGTTACGTTAACATACATTGCCATCGCCTTGTAAAAGCTTATCTATACTTATAATAAATCTGTAGAGAGGTCAATTCTGTACATTAAATATATTTTCAAAATAACTATCAGCGGGTGATTAGTGATCGATACTGACGCCAAAAATGCAATCAGTAAAATTTTTGTCCGTCTGTCTGTCTGTCTGTCTGTATGTTCGTTATAGAAACAAAAACCACTCGACGGATTTCAACGAAACTTGGTACAATTGTTCTTCATACTCCTGGGCAGGTTATAGTATGCTTTTCATCACGCTACGATCAATAGGAGCAGAGCAGTGAAGGGAAATGTTGGGAAAATGAGTGATTCATGAGAAAGGTTTCAAGCTACAAAACATCACGCTACAACCCTTAGGAAAGGGGGCAACGCAGGTGAAACCGCGGGCGAAGAACTTGTTGACAATAAGAGTGTATGAAAACAGGAAAGTTCCAACCCCTCATTCAAATAACGATAAGGTCACATTGAAGCACTCAAGGTCACACCTAATGAATTGTACACTACCCTCGGAATACGAAACAAGGTTTTCCCGAGTTACCAGGTTCCTAACTCGTTTTAGTAATAGCCGGTTTCAAGGATTAAATTAAGGACTTGTAGGTACTACCTTAGGCTGGCCGTATCTCTCCAAAGACTAAGTTTAATTGCACTGTAGCAGTAGTTTCTAGCAGATTTCTTTTACATTACGTAACATACCATCACGCCTGTATTCCCCGAAGGCTTAGGCAGAGGTGTACTAATTTAAAGCCATAGTTCGCCGGTATGATTAGATCCCATATAAGGAGCATATTGCCATTATCCAGGCACAAATTCAAATTGTGACAAGCTGCTAAAAAACTCGATAATACTTTGCACGACCTGGGAATAGAATCCAAGATCTCTTGATGAGAAGTCAAAAATAATTAAAAAAATAATTTCTACCTCATTAGGTAGAAATTATTTTTCGAAGCGGAAAAATCTTTTATAAAGCTTGTTTCAATGTACGACTCAATAGTCTGCAATTTAATACTAAACAAGTTTAAAACCCAATGGAAAATGCAGTTCAAAAACCGACCCATAAGTTCCAAATTAGATTGTACAAAGTTAGCCTTTTACGTAGAGTTACAATTAAATTTCGACCCAGAGAGAAGGTATAAAGGTTGGGAATCGTATGATAAAGGAACGCTCGGGTCAATCAGTTGGATATTTTATTATCGGAAATAGTAATTACTTCAAAACTCAACAAAGTTGTTGCAAAAAAGTTACGTTTTTTGTTGGTTCTTGTAATGAACCTTAACGAAAAACTGTTGTGAGAATATTTCGGAGAAATAGATGCTTAGACACTTGACAATCGCTAAATTGCCTTTATATTATTATCACTGGTTTCAATTGAGCTCAATCGATACAAATTAGTGATAGAAACCAATATCTAGATCCTTAAGTTTTAGAAATAGGTCTTTTAAAAGATTATTTAAAAGAAAAGATAATTATTTCTTTTAAAGCTAAGGATTAAGCACAGTAAATACATCCTGACTGAGGTCGAATATTTCTCTCACAAAATTCATAACTGTAATAATATAACAAATCCAAAAAATCTAAATTTCGATTCAAAGCTTTCGTGACAACTACGTCCATTATTTAATTTTAGAACTATATTTGGTTGAGTACAGTCGTGAGAAAAACCGTTACACACAATTAATAAAAGTCAGTTCAATAAAAATGTCCTTGTAAACATATTACGATCACGACACTAAGCCTATGGGAAACTGTTAACCGTAGTTCATAACACAACATTGAACGATAAATGTTTATGTTAATTAAAAACATAAAGATCGCCCCTGAGGAATGGCCGCGAACACGCCACAGCCATTGTTATTCCGTACTTAAGTTTTGTTAAAATTGTGTATGAAAATACCTTTTTTATTGTAATGAACGTAGCATAAAGGTTTTTGAGTCAGTTTTCAGTTCAAGGTTGTGTTGCAGGTACTTTAGTTAAAAGGTAAACAAGCGCGACTGTACGGGGAGTATATTTGGAGCCAGGCAAGCGTGAACGAGATGATTGTGTAACTGATTCTGAACCTGAGACAACAAAAGCGACTTGACCTTGACCGGTTTTTTGTAATAGGTATAGAAGAAAGGTTAAGAAGGGGTTGTAAAGAAGCACATGCTTTACATGCTCAACCGTCTGCGTAATTAAAAAATGTTGAGGCTTACGGAGTATAGAATCGGTGATTCGATCGCCACACGGAGCAAATATTTGTATAGAATAATATATGTAAACGTGGCTGTTGAGCATCCTAGGTAAAATTCAAATTCAAAAGTCCAACAAATTGTTATTGAGTTTTTATTTGAAAACCTCAGTAGCAGGTTAATGATAGTAAGCTCGCCCAATATTAACATAGGACCCAAAACATCCCAGCAAACTGTAGATCACTACATATCTGCTTAATCCTTTCGGGGAATACAGGTTTTTACGTTATGTTCTCTAAAGAATGTTGAAGCAGAGATTTTCTAACAAAAAAAGTCATATAAAAACTAATGGGACACAAATCTTTTTACGTTGAAAAATATAGAGAAAAATACTGCACGACAGAATCTTCACTTCTTTCCAAACATATGAAAAATAAAGCATGCATTTCGCCTAAGTACGCTCACACTTTACATTCTCACAATTTGTGCGTAGTTGAACGAATGAATGAACTAGAATAAATGTAGGTCGTTTGTCGAGTTACATTCGTCGCCAGGTGAATGGGACGTTTAATTACATTCGCTGTAAAGCATTCTCGACGTTTTCATTCATTCACTCCCCCTTATTTTTATATCTCAGCTTGCGAATGAATCACGGACTTGCAGTTTATATACAATTTAATTCTCTTTTGTTTGTGTACCTTTTTCTTTAGTTTTATATAACCGTCATAATTTTGATAGTAGTTATAATTGTAATTATTATACTTTTCACTCTTTGTTGCTATCATAGGGTCGAGTCGTTGTTTTGGTGCCCTAATGGTAGAACAGATGGAAAAAGTAACAGTGAAAGAAAACGAACGGATGTTCACTCGTGTCAAGCAATGCAGCATTAGTATTCTGTAAATATTAATTTGTAACGATAAGTCTTATATTATTATTTTCAAACAACATAAACCTCCATGTGTTATATTCATGTGTTATTCTTATCAATAATCTACAGAACATGTTTTCGTGCCATATATTTAACAACTTTGAAAAGTATTAATTTAAAAAAAGATTTTTAATAACTAACATTCAGAACCAACGCAGCCAAATAAAATAAAAAATAAAACTCCAACACAATTCCCGATTACGATCTCCAGTTCTAACAATTTTCCCGTCGACTGTACCAAGTGCAGAGCGATACTTCAATAATTAGGCGCTTGGTCTTGTTCACTCGTCCCAGTATTGAGACAGCACAGTGCTACAGCTAGCCGCGACTGTACAAAGGAATAGTTGCGAACGACCATGCTTTCTGAACAACCACTTGAGTCTACGAGTATACGTAGCAACTAAGATGATTCATTTCCTTGTTTGGGACAGAATAGTTCTGCAGAGGTGTTTCTAAATGTAATGATTTTCATTTATGTAGTACTAGTTGCTTGTGTTGCTAAAAGTAAAAAGTTAATTTAGAAACAGCTGATACAGCTTTTTTCTTAATAGCGACCGCTTTATAAAGATAAGGATTTGAAAATTATATATTTGTGCATCAAAAATATTATGGCAAAGTAAACGCAAACTGAGTAGGTACTGTACTCGATAATAGTGATATCTTCTTTCAGTAAAACAAAATTAACCAAATAATTCAGACATTGCATCGAGCCCGACCGGAGTGATACCACGGCCTCACAGAAAACCGGCGTCAAACAACGCTTACGTAGTGTTTCGCCGAGTGAGTGAAGTTACCAGAGGCTCAATCCCCTTTTAAAAGGCACATGTCATTCCTCTTGTGTTGTGGGTGTCCATGGGCGGCGGTAAACGCATATCAGTATCCCATAACAAAAAATACCTCAAGATAATTTAATATTTCCGCAGATACTCCGCACATTATGCTAATTACTGCTAGTATTAATTAAATAATTAAAAAAGGTTTCAAGTATTAATTAGCAGGTAAGTTATGCGCCAAATTAAAGTAGACGTCCCAAGTTTTGAAAATAAAAATATTTCATTTAAATAGAGCTTCATAGAAACAAAAATGGTGACGAATAGTTTGAGACAACACTAAACATTATTCCTGTAAGTAAAAGCTCACCAATTAATGCCCCAAGTAGAACCAACGTGTAAATAAACACAATATCATTTTGTTTCATCTATGATTGTGTGATTTAAATATTCAGTAAAATGTAAGTCAAAGCAGAAAAACGAGCATGGTAAATTAGGAGCCAGATGAAAACACCAAGATGAATGTCCCGAATGTTGACAACGTGCTGTTCATTTACATAAAATAAATAGAACCTCTAAAGATCGTCGTTTATTAATTTAAATATTCAGAATAATATTTGCGTTTAGTAGATGAATCCCGCCATTTTTGGGCCAAAATTGGAACATAATACATTCCATAATTCTACAAATCAGTAATAAGTGGATAATGTTGCTAGTAGTACAATAAGTATTTTGTTTAATTAGTAAGATTATTGTGTAGAACATTTAATTGTACTCCTGTTTTTTTAATTATTTATTTATTTAATACATGGAAAACTTACAGCTAATTTAACATAACAGTGGTCATTCTAGTATCCAGACAGCCAATTACAAGTTTTCACTTCCAGACAACATAATAAAGAAAGAAAAGTGTGAACAGTCTCAGTAGAAAGATTTATAAAACATATTAATTGGTCTATACTCAAAAACAATGAAAAGAAAGAGAAATCACAAAGCAATACTACGGTCGTATTCTAGTATTACTACAATTAACTATGGTTTTATTTACCAAAGAAGTTAAGGCTCAAGCTTTTCCTTGCTGACGACACTTTAGTGGTAAAAACATCAAAATCGTGTTCCTTGCATAACTAATTGAAACTGCGGCTCGCTCTCACGATATACGAATTTTGTCTGTAGTTAGTAGAGGCCAATGGTACACTTATTGGTGGATTAAACCTTGTGAATTTTTGTGGGACATTTAAGGAAAATTTTGATAATAAATGACAGCAATCAATTTCATTAGTCATCGTCTTCATTAAAAAAACACAGTCAGCGATATCGCGTCGAGTTTTTAAAAGCAGAATATGGAATTTTTTACATAAAAATAAAATAAAATAAAAATAATATTACATTTTCTACATGACATGGAATAGTACAACTTGACTAATTTTTTCCACGAAATGTTGCCATAGTTGGCCATATCCCTCCCTAACTGAAACGTGTAAGTAATGTTACGAAGTTGGCAACACTGACCGCCGCCATGAATGCTCAGACAGAAAAGTAGGTCGCCACGAGAGCTACAAATACATTAACGAAATAAGACGGGAAACTTTTATAATTAATGTAATACAATGCCAGAGCTGCGGGGAATTAATGACCTTCTTCCCTTCGAGATAATATTTCGTATTTTGATTGCTGGTAACACAATATCGGTAGGCAGTAAAAGTAAGACGGATGGAAAAACTCAACTATCGACATAATTGAGTTTATTGTAGAAATATAGAAATAGGACGTGGTTTTTGACGAAAAGTATACTAGAGAAGCCGAGGATCTTGAAGAGCAGTAAGTCAAAGTAATTCTGTCTGTCTGTACGCTTACATCTTTTAAGGTACGTATTTTAATGCAGTTTTCATCAATAGATGGAGTGATTCAAGAGAAATGTATAAGTTAATACATTTTGGAGCGTGTGCATCAAAACTCCTCGAACTTATTCCCCATAGCCCTTTCTACTATCGGTCGACCAGAAGCACGACAAAGTGACGTCGATTCATGGTGGATATTCAGAAAACCCGAACGAAATGCTTTAAGTCCACTTATATCATGCGTACAGCAGAAATGTGGAATGCACTTCCCGAGTGGGTCTTCCCCGATAGATATAATCTTGATGTCTTTACATCACGAGTCAATTGGTTTCTTCTAGGCAAGCGGGCTCCATCGTAGATCGCAGTGTCGCTTAACATCAGGCGGACTGGCGGTCAAGCGGTTCAAGTCATGAATAAAAAAAACATCACGCTGCGACTCTTAGGCCGTTCCTAAGACAACGCGGGTGAAACCACGGGCGGGTCGCTAGTGATTGATAAGATAAGGTGGATCCCGACAAATCCGGGCAATTTCTCTCCTCTCTTGGATTTCATTAAGCCGAATGAGGGCGACTTAATTTCTAATGGATAGGCGATATGCCCTTTTGAGCTGGTAATAAATAATAGCATGGGTGATATAAGCTTTAATAATGATAATGATGAATACAATACGGACATGGACAAGCCGTAAAAATTGCGAATGATGACAAACTTAGCGATCAATTTAATGGATTCTATTTATTATAGATATAAAAAATGAACCGTTTAGTTCACAGTTTTATATACTCATTCCTTCACTAGAGGCGAATAAAATATTGACGGCTATAAAACTGTCAGTGTTGCCAGGCGTAGCTCCAGCGATAGATACCGTTTTACGATCGTGACGAGTCGATGTTTTGGTATATACTGGTAATAATAAAAATATATCTACAAAAATCCCACCCTTAACATCAGGTATGGGTGAAATAAAGGGACACTGCAGTCGGAAATTATGATACCCCCCAATTGAATGAGTGAACTGTGCGTTACGTACTTACGTTGTGTCTGGACTAATATAGAACGTAAATGGCTCACGTTTTGTTTACTGGTAATAATAAAAATATATCTACAAAAATCCCACCCTTAACATCAGGTATGGGTGAAATAAAGGGACACTGCAGTCGGAAATTACGATACCCCCCAATTGAATGAGTCAACTGTGCGTTACGTACTTACGTTGTGTCTGGACTAATATAGAACGTAAATGGCTCACGTTTTGTTTAGTAATATAAATAATATTGTGCTATATGTACGTAAATTGTACAACTCTATGACATACCTGTAGCATACGCTGGTTCAAGGTCGTCTTCATCGTCGGTGTGGTGCCTACTGGAGGCGTGCGAGTGGGAGTGGTGGCCCACGCCCACATGCACCGGCTGGATGGGCTGCTCGTAGTGTTTGTGATGGTCCACGTACACGCGATGGTGGTGTGGACACGGTGTCGGAGGCAAATAGTCCGCCAACGTACCGCCGCGAGTCAAAGTCGAACCCGCACTCAATGTTCCACCACCCGAGCAAGACGCTAACGCACTCCTTACTGATCCTAAGTCTAGAGACGGTCGTCTGGATAGTTCGCCGTAACTCTCGCCAAACAACGCGCTAGCTGGCACCGCGTGGCGTACATCGTGTTGGTGGTGGGAGTGACCGCCGTTTGATGATGAATGCGGGGACGCAGAGTGATCTCGACTGTCGCGAGACGTGGATGCTGTGTGGATGATGCTCTCATCGTGTGTCTCCATAACTTCTCTCGCGGTAGGCGGGTTGGGGTGCACGTGCACGGCGGACGTGCCCGCGCGGCGCGGACTCCTCCCGCGGTCCGGCAGCACCGACGATGCAGACCAGTAACCCCACGCCATTTTAGTTCACTGTTCGTTACACTGTTAGAAATCAAGCTCTAGCCATAAACTCGGAGGAAGCAATAATCCTACGGAAGGTGTACGTTTAGATTGCGAGTGTCCACGTCTGCAAACGAAGGCTTTAGTTTCGGGGTCACGTAATCCGAGCGTGTGGCGGGCGAGGTCGCGCGGCGAGCTGGTCGCCGTCGCTCGGTCGAGGGGACGCGACAATTGTGTAAACGAACCTAATCTCCTTTGACGTCGGCGCCCCGGGCCCGCCGAGACAAAGCTTCGTGACCGCACACAAGCGCGCACGTGATACGTCACAAAATATTTTGACAAGCGACTCGGCCGGCTGTCAGTCACATCGACGTCAACGTCGGATAGGTAATCGCGTAATCCTGTTTATATCGTGGCCATTGAGTTTCATTTCATATCTCATTGCGCCGATAGGATCGGGCGCGGTGACGAGGCTCGGTGAGCTCTACTAATTCGGGTTCATTCAACTTGGACCAGTTTCGGGTCCCACTAAATGAGATGGAAACTCCGCTGATATATAACGATAAACAATGAACGCGTAAAGCGGTGACCATGTATTGCTGACTGTTGAATTTACAGGAAAATACGTCTGGCGAATGATTTATGTGTTTTTGATTTGTGCTCAAAGGACGCAGTCAGTAATTTATTTATTTTATTTATGCAAGTCATTATGGAATATTAAGTTTAGCTTCTTAAGCTGCGAGTTTAGCTTAGCACGCTTCATTAAGCGGTAACCTATTTAAAGTGCATAGTGACGTCAGAGCGGAGCGGTGCTGGGTGTCGACGTGTATTGCTCTATGGGTCGGAAACCGCCGCGATACAGGCTGACAGTGTAAGCCCCTTCAGACGAGGGGTGCGTCGATGCGGTTCCGCTGCGCCACTTTTAGCGAACTCGCTATAAATTCACTAGAAGCCAGATCAATGGGCTACATAATAAACACAGTATACAATAAATTCGCTCCTTGTTATCTTTGCACATAAAACATTGTGACATTGTTTGTGCTGACATTTACCTCGAATAACGTTATTCTTATATGCTTATTTCGTTAAACAAAAGTTAAATGGCGCTGCGTTTATTCTGGATATTAAAGGCCGTTATTTTCGGGAATACAATTTGCATTTAGAACCAGATTTTAATTTGTTAGTTTGTAGTCAGAATGCAAATGTATGCATTGTCTTAGCAGTTTATACATAGTTATTATGTTACATTTTACATACATGAACGCTGAAGCTTTGGGAGCTACATATATTATGTACAATCGACTACGTTAGAGGTTGATCATTGTGCAACCGTATCACTTATAAAATAAGGTCGAAAACTGTCGATGTACTTCATAGTACGTACTTATATGTACAGAAATGTTGACGATATTGTATATATTATATTAGGTAAGATATATGCGATGTATGGATGTATGGATTAGTATCAGACTATACTTGTCATCTATAAAGCTTAACAAATAAGGAGACGTAAACAATCTTTATGCGATTCAAAGATGAGAAAGTTATATTAGCTAAACTAACCATTGACTTTCCCGTGGTGTTACGTTGGTTCATACATTACATATATATCAATAACCATCTCAAATAGTAACTACGTCCCTTATACACATCTTAATAAAGCTACATGGCAGATGGGCCTAGTGAATTTAATTCAATATTTTTTCTATACAACGTTGCCCACAGTAGAATTTTCTCCTGTATCGTTTAGCACGTTTACAATATCTAACTTTACATAAACCAACACCCAGAACCGGAATAAGCATGTGCAAACCATATAAATATGTGTTGCTTGCGATGGATCAAACGTGGGACAAATAACACAAAAGCCGATCTCTCAACAACTACGCCAAGCCTCTGTATAGTTAAGTCAGATTTAAAGCCTAATGAGCAACATGTATGACAATCTTTTTCTTATGCAAACATTCTAACACAATAAGAAACTCTGTAAAGGCACCTCTGCACGTTCGCGCGAAAAACGTACTGCAAAAACTGGTGAGAAAATTACGCGTTACGAGCGAAGTGAACTTATTTCATTATGAGCTCTTTGACGTCGGCTCGACTTCGCAGAGTACGGACTTTTACGCCCCGGGATATATTGAAGATACATATCTTACGTGTTCGGTAATTAAATGCTGTATCCTGAATGAGTACGCCGCTTTTAGCAGATTAAACTTTTCGCGCGTATAATTTCGCAAGTAAATTTTGCTTCTTTTTGTTTTTTACTTTTATATCTTCGAGCTTTAATTAAACAAATTTTCAAAGTATGTGTTCTTGGAATGATTAATTAACAAGGCGGAATATCGACGTCGCTAAACTTAGAATATACTTAGGAATACTTAACTTTTACAATTAACTTTCAATGCGATTTACGTGTCAAGATTACCACATGCAAGGCTAGGCTACTTAAAATTTGAAAATACGTCAATAAACCGGAGTTCTGACTAAAGCTGCACACTTAAAAAGCTGCTCTGGTAACGAAGCGGTTCCGTAAATATGTCGCGATGCCGTGCGAATCGGAAAGTTTATGTGTATATAGTCCCTAAGGGGAATTACGGAGTTTTTATCATTTTATTTCTGTTGGTGACAGTTCTAAAAAAATATATTTTATATTACTTTTGAAATGCTTTTTAGGTACGTTATACACACAATCAATACGTGTGAATAACAAGATATATGCAAGCTCCGGTGTACGTAACCGATGGATGCAGGTTCGAATCACATCCCATGACATCGATTTTTTCCTTTATTAAAATGTAGGTATCTAATTTAGTGGCGTACTATGGTTTTTGCCAACCCTTATAGGAAAAAGGCGTGAGTGTATGTATGTGTTGTATATTCTTTTTAAATCAAACTAGCTACTACTATTTTTAAATCAAGCCTAATTATGGTTATAATGTTAAAAATGAGTAAATTGCCGACCTTTACCATTCAGTTTAGTGTTCGTTTTAGTGCTTTTGGCATTTATTAGTGCAGACCCGAGCCTTATGTGCCTTGCACCGCGTTCAGCCATCGGTTAGATTGACGTCCAAGGCATTTTAGAGGCCAGTAAAGTGTGAAACGGCTTTATATGACAGCATAACTTCATTTAACGCTTGATGGCTACCACGTCTCGTGTAAACGTAAATATCGAAAGGGAAAATGTAACCAGTTTTTTTATACTACTAAGGTGGCAAACTAGCATACAGCCCGACTGATGGTAAGCGGTTACCGTAGCCTATGGACGCTTGCAACACCAGGGGTATCACTATCACACGCGTTGCCGACCCTGTAAATCAATGAGGAATTGTTGGGCTGGCAGCATAGGAGACAATGCGTGATGCTTATCCTGTCTGCGAACACAACGCTTCCTCGCAGAGCTCTGGCGACTTTGCTCACCGTTAGGAACATAACATAGCACGGAGCTATGTTATTTGGCTACGTTTTTCTGCAAGGTTGAGGTTCTTCCCCAGTCGGGCAGCTTCAATTATGAGTGGAATTATTCGATTCCACTTGCCCTCTATTTATATAGATTTACAATTGTACACCCACATTTTGCCTGTATGTTTTATATTTGTTGTAATAGGGGCAATCCACAAATTGGAACTCTGAGCTACTACTGAGCATTTCATAGAAACGCTTAATATTTCCTAAACCTGCCACTTTCAACCAAACCTTGTAATAATCAGTATCGATCACCGAAAATACCGTTATAAGTAGTTTCGGTTGATAGCGATGCGGAAAAGCCTTTTGACGATTTTATCTATATTTATCTAGTTTTATTTTCGTTACATATGATGTTTTAGTTAGTTATTTAGTTACTTGCAGATATAAGTTTTAGTTAACAATACGTCGAATTTGAGATTTAGTGAATGGTACGTAAATTATACTATAATAAATTTCTACCATTAGTTGACTGCCTCATTAGTCTTGTGGTCCCAAGTGCGACTGCTACACTAGAGGTCCTGGGTTCGATCCCCAGGTCGAGCAAAGTGTTATTGGGTTTTTCTATGAAATTCTCAGTAGCAGTCGGAGTCTGGATTTGTGCCCGGTTAATGGCTATAGGCTCGCCCCCTATAACATGGGACTTAAACATACCGGCGAACTGTGGGGGTACATTAAGTAAGTCTGCCTAACCCTTCGGGGAATACAGGCGTGATGGTATGTTATGTTAAATTTGTACCATTATAAAGTTAGACTATGATACCAAAATGACTATCTGGTAAAAACAAAAACACGCGAGCCCGCGGATCGAATGATCCCAATACAATCCCATTTGCATTCACAAACGTGGATGGTATTCCATCGCGGCAGCCAAGCAATTTAATTTAAAATTTATTTCTGTCATAGCTTGTATGAAACAGAAAATATTTTTACACGTGAAATTTTAACTCGCATCAGTATTGGATAACGAACATGGACGTAATAAAATTCACAAAGATATTTTATTACTTACAAAATGGACTGTTTTTACATGTTTTTCACAAACATATGGAATGTGTTTTTTGCTCATGCATCATTTATTATTAATGCATCAGCCGGGCAGTTTGTATTCTCTGTTTTACTGCGCCTGAGAAAACAGTGAATATTTTGAATGTATTATGTACATAAAACAATTTAAAAAAATAACATGTTTTTTGTACTATATTTTTGTGTTTTAGAGGTCAGACCGTCTGGTGTAGCTAACCAGAAGACGCAGGTTCGAATCCGAATATTTAAATAGTTATTTCAGTCGCGACCAATAAATATTTAATTCAATAATTTATTTTTTAACCGATATAAACCTGTCTAATAACACTCTCCATACAAAATTTCACCACTTGTTTCGTCCCCTGTAAATTTGAAAATCCTAACCCTGAAATACGTAATTGATATAATAAGAGCAATTGAATATAAGTCAAAGCTTAGTTGTCCCTAGCGCAGCTACTAAGCGTGAAAACTGGTGTTTGATTCCCAGTGTAACCGTGCTCAATAGTAGGCTCGCCGGCTAAAATTATACCAGCAAACAGTGAGTGTAGATACATCAGTACATCTCAGGAATACAGGAGTGATGGTATGCTATGCTAATAAGACCAAAATACCCACACAAATAGAATTACCGGCTCCCATGCAGATTACGCAGTAAGCTTGCCTGGCTTAGTAAATAGAGAGGGGAAGGGGGCACAACAAATCCCGTGGAAATAACTGTCATACAGTGTACCCGGCTACTAATTCAACAGTTTTATGGTACAATACGGATCGTAAACTAGTCTAAAAGCTTCCGTCACTTTATTTCTACGGCTTCGCGCAAGTACAGTCGGTGGCATAAAGGTTTATGTGTTTTAATATTATATATTGAAGTTTTATTTCTGCAATTATATTATATCCCTTGCAGTAAAATTAGAGGTGATGTTAGGGATTAGTTTAGAGAAGCGTAAAGGTATAGACTTTTGGCAAAGCCTAATTAACACTGAATGTCAATAGGTTTAATTAACTTTATTTAATTAAACAAGAGTGACCCTGAACTGAGTCGCAACAATTGTTTTTCTATTGTGTTGGCTAAATTTTCCTTGACAGCTAAGCGGGACTGCAAGGTTAGAGGTCCCGGGTTCGATTCCGGATGGGTCGAGAAAAATGTTATTGAGTTTTCTATGATATTGTCAGTAGTACCAGCAGCTCGGAATTTGGATTTGTGGCTGATTAGTGGTAAAAGGTTCGCCCCCTATTCGGTACATGGGACCTAAACCTATCAAACTGTGGATGTACATTAGGACACCGCTGCCTAACCTTTCGGGGTATACAGTTTTTTTTAAAGAACTCAATGTGAATTACAACTTCTTAAACATGATTTGATCTAATAGTCACTCGTGTCATCTTTTCTCATAGAATATAACCCGCTGCGTTGGCAACATTCACAATATAAGCAATTAATTGCAGAGTTAAATGGTTGCAATGTCACATAAATAATGTCAAGCCAGCCTATCCCCTGCTGGCACCATAAGTAACGCAAAAGTAACGGTACCCGTAACGCTCGGTTGATTCTCTATAACTTTTGCTCTTACAGACAGAGAACAGTTTTTTTCTGGATGTACTTAGAACTTAGTTTTCAATACTTAGTTTTCGACGACACGATTGGCGTAGCGGTTGAGCGATCGGCTTCTGCGCCACGTGTTGTGGGTTCGATCCCCACACGGAGCAAATAAATATTTGTATGATCTACAGGTAGTTGTTCCGGGTCTGGGCGTTTGTGTATGTGAGAATTTGTGTTTGTAAACGCACCCACGATACAGGAGAAAATGCAAGTGTGGGGCAACGTTTTAAAAAAAAATAGGTTTAAACTCTCAATTAAATTAACTATTATCGATTTTGAGTAACGATGTACTTATAGGGGATTAAGTAAGCCAAGAATATATTTTGCTATTAAAGCGACAGCTATTGCAACGGTCATCAGCAGTAATTAGAGTTAAGAGCATAGATAATGTGGTCGAAAATATAAGTATTTATTTTAAAAAAGAAGTTATCCAGAATATTGTTGGAGTTAGCTTAGCTTGGATTTTTTTTCTAGTATTTCATTTTATTTTTCTGGTATGTCAAAGAAATATGCCAATTGATGTTACAAAATTTATTTTAATTGTGTCACATAAAATGTAAATATAATAAAAAGTAATAAGGAAAACGAAGAAGCAGGTGTACTTTACAGAGACAAATGGTCCTTCAAAAGTTAGCGCAGAATAACATTGTTCAAGATGCAGCACTCAATCATTGTCGTAATTTAAGAAAACAAAACGTCTGTCACTGTCCATCTTTTGATTTAAGGAAAAAGCAAAGAAAACAGGAAATAAGTGTCTCAATTCAACTGTTTTACGAGTGGTTACCTGAGTAGACGTTTTGGCAAAAAAAAATTTGTTTCGACGCTATTTTAATTAAAAATTATTTATAATAAAAGCACCTGCATACAACCTTTTAGCTTGTCTATTTCGTTGAAAGTGAGTAAAGAAACGACTGTTTAAAAAAAAACATAAAAATTACAATCTTTATGTTGTTGTATACTTTAACATTGTCCGCATAAAGTTTTTAGTAAATTTCTTTAAAAGTCACGAATTTATAACCACGAACTATCTACTCCAAAAAAGTTTATATTTGGTTTATATAATTGTATCTAAAGTGCTCTTAAATTCCTTTAAAAAAAACTAGCCGTAAATATTTATAAAAAGGAACGGATGATAACAGAAAAATAGAATAGATTAAGTAACATAAATTTTCTGTTATAATAGAGTGAAGACAGTCAGTGTGCATGATTTATAGCCAGTCCCTAACTTACATTTTTGTGGGTGACTGTACTGCTTATTGTGAAATAGTAATTTCGTAAAACGTTTTTATTTGTCTTTGTTAATAGTTAGTACTCATTTAAAATATACTGTACCATGGACTACACGTAATATTATAGTAAGAGCTTTTTTGCATAGCACTATTTCAAAATTAGTAATAAATATTATCTACCTACTACAAAAAACCCGAATTTCACATAACGGTTCCTAGAAACAAGACATTAATGATTTATGTAGGTACTTAGAACATATATAAAAAGGCCAATAAAAACATTCATAGACAATTAGCCCCTAATTAGAGACGTTACAAAATAAATGTATCCGAACAGTCTACCCAGACAGTTAAAGGACATTTTAAGTCTTGATGAAAAGCAAACACAACTTTTAATGTGAAAAGGTCACTTGAAATTAGGGAATGCCGCAAAAACATCTCATTGTTGAGAACCACTGAAGTTTTTGGTTCAGTACAATTTTTACTTGATAAAATAATATTGTGTTATGCCTATAGTCAGAAAGGTTCGGCAGACGTGTCAATATGTTGTAGAACCTATTGCCACTAACCGGGCACAAATTCTAACTTTGAACCACTATTACGAAATTCATATGAAAGCTAATAACATTGCGCGGTCTGGGAACTGATTCGGCTCAAATCCAAGACCTCAATAGGTGCGCGTGCGTTAGACCAATGATTGTACGATAAAAAATCCTAAAACAGTACTTAATGATTTTAATTACGAAATCTACCAAAATACGTTTTTCTAAAATGTTTAATTTTATTTTTATGCAGTATCAGTACTTACAAAATGGTCCTATATCTACTAAAAAAATGGTCCTTTGAGTCGGAAGGCACGAGTTTTTAAAATTACACCTTTTAATTCTATACGGACGTTTGGCGTGCAATACGCTAATTGCTTTCGAGTCTGTGGTGGATTTAATACTCTTTGGAGTCAAATCCATCCGCTTCACTGGGCCGCGAGTAGGCACACGTCGACAATTGAACGCCTCTTGCGGTTTCCACGTAATCTTAACGCCTTTGTTTTAATTCACATGGAGGTTTAAATACGACCGTTTTCTAACAGATTTCAAAAAAGGAATTAATTCGAATTAAGAACCTCCTTAAATCGACTGTATGTTTTCTGTTGTGTGAACGTTATACGATATCGCCGAACGTGAACCGATTTGGATGCTTTTTTATAGAATATCCTTCAGCGGTGAGTTTTGTCTATATCTGGAGTCTACACAACGTTAGACGACGTCACGGCAGGTGGACACACGGGATTAGCTAGACGTGTATTGAATGAATTGGCCGCAGAGGCTCTAAGAACAGTTTTGGATAGTGGGTTAAAACGATATTGGCTGGATAAACAAAAGGAATATGGCTGGTCCTATTTAAATTAAGTTGATGTCTGACCATCATTTCTGAATATATACCATAAAATACTTGAAGTTGGTTTTCTTTTGAAGTTCATTTATAAAAGTTAATTATATTCAGTCAATCATTGAGGAAATAGTTTACGTTTCATAGCATAATAAATAACTGGAACCTAGTTCAAGATTTTTTTGGGATTAAAGGAGCAATCTAAAGTGCCTATCAGAGTTATTCCGTTATTAAAAGTTGTCGTGACTGTCGCTCATATTATGCGAACCGTTTAACTTCCTAGCCCCCTATAACTCGCCCTACTTAAGAAATATTAAAATGATAAGAAGTTACTTGGTAAACGAGCTGCTTACGAAAGAAATTGCAGATAAAAACAGAAAGGTTATAGGGGGCACAATTTTAATACCGTTGGTAACATTTTTCATAGCATAACATATTTATAGTCCGCTATGAAACTCGTCCGTTCTAGATTAAGTGTTAAAATAAAACCTAGGTAGACTAAAATAAAGCTAGCAACACGACAATGTTTGGTTTTTTTCTGTGATATTCTCAATAATGTCCAAGCGTGTGGATTTGTACCCGGTTGATGATGATAGTGTTGCGACATGTAAACTAAAACATATTGAGGAACTATTGCTGATCGATTATAATTACACCTCTGCCTAAATTTTAATTGAGACAGGTGTGATATTACAACTGTCTAGGCGTAATATCATTGATAGAATTATAATTATAATATAAATAGAATTGGAGAAAACACAATGTCAATTGTAGTTACAATCATTCTAAAATCTTGGACTGAAAAGAGGCTACAGAAAAAAACTGTTCCATTTGATACACATGTACCTCCACTCAAAATAAGATAAATAAAACATAATATCAAATCATAGTCATAATATCATCATCTTCAAGAAATCAAACAACATACATAACATAACATAAACAACCCATTATACTGTCCCACTGCTGGGCACGGGTCTCCTCTCAGAATGAGAGGGATTAGGCTATAGTCCACCACGCTGGCCAAGTGCGGGTTGGCAGACTTCACACGCCGTCGAGAAAATCTTTCAGGCAAGCAGGTTTCCTCACGATGTTTTCCTTCACCGTTTAAGCGCGTGATAATTAACTATTTAATACGCACATGACTTCGAAAGTCAGAGGTGCGTGCCTTGGGTTCGAACACGAGACCTTTGACTTGGCAGTCCAACGGTCATACCACTAGGCTATCACTGCTTCTACATCAAACAATATTCGTGTCAAAAAAATATTTCAGCTACAAAAACAGTAAGAATAATTGGAGAGGACAAAACTAATTAAAAAATAACCCTATGTAAATTTCAGCTAGGCTCCTTTAAGTTTTACCTCAGCCAATTAAACAAATTAGCCAAGTTACAGCTTTTAAGGTCACCAGAGGACTTTTGTAGGACGTTTCAGAATGGACAATTAAAGTTATTGGTTAATTTTGAGCATAAAATAAAGTCGGTTTCGGACGCCTATTTTATTATGCTATTGTAGGTGTAATAGAACGCGACATTTAGAAGTTGCAGATGAACTGCCTCGTTAGTCTAGTGATCCCAAGCGCGACTGCTACGCTAGAGGTCCTGGGTTCAATTCCCAGGTCAAGCAAAGTGTTATAGGGTTTTTCTATGAAATTCCCAATAGCAGCTATGAGTTTGGACTTGTGCCCGATTTACTTGTATATTAATAATAATAATAATTGTGGTTGTCACCATACGAACATTAAAATGTTGGAATCGAATCTATTCGGGATAACTTTTTGTTGTGGTGGAGTAAGCATAGACATTAAAAATTGAGATTAAAAAAAAAACAGAGTTCTTTACAGAAAGAATCTACTATAAAAAGTTCAGAAAAGTTAATTATAAATGGGAATGAGTTCTCGATTTAGTTGTGATGCAGTTGGTCCTTCGAACCTTATTGCTAATAAACGAGAAGTAATTTAGCAGGTACAGATAAGTAACATACGTGTTTATTATCACTTTCTTAGTTCTAAAACTGAGAGTACGCTATCTTAGTAGAAGTAGAAATGTATTTATGTCTACGAGAATTTATACCAAGGAACAGAATTGTCACGAATGACAGAAGTAGGGACGCATACAGCAATAGGTGAGTCAGGTTTTGGATGATGATAATGAAGAAGTTTATAAATGTTATCAGGGGATAAAGTAATATCTACGCTTTCCTCTAATGAATACAAAAAAAATAACTTGTTTTTAAAGTAAAAAACTTTACGACGAATGTGGAAGAAAAATTTTACATCACGGATAGTCATCGATAGCTTAGTTGTCTAGCGTGTCGGGGTTTTGGTGGAGGGTACAGGTTCCGGTCCTGCCCACGATCTAACAATAACTTAAATATGTATTAAAAAAAATATTTTAACAAAATAAAACCAAGATTAATTGGAAATGAAGAACTAGTGATATTAAATTACTGATAGGTAAATGAATAGAATATAACGAAGTAATATTTACCAATACAGATATCTGGAATCCAAGAAATGGACAATCGAAAACAGATTTTATGTGAAGAAAGACAGAAATTCTTGAAGGAATTTTGATTGGATTGAACTCCCAGCATTACTTGGGCCGGGAAATACAATTGACTTTCTCGCTACATTGATATTGAACTTAGAAGTAAAGATAAGCATTATAAAATAACACACCATTTCAAAATTTTTGTATCAGTAGTGAGTTCAAACATATAAAATTAAAAGTATATTACAGCAATAATTTTCTGGTGTTTTACAGTTAAAACACCAAAACTATGTAGTCATGAAATATTTGGTGGCGTGATTGACCTTTACTGACCATGAATTTATTTTATGGTTCGTGACTTTACTTTTATATAATCCTTTATTGTGATTTTAGTAGCTTAGAGTTACCTACTTTATGAAAATACGAAGACATCATTCCTACCAACGACTATATAAAACAAATGATAAATATTTGATCGGAATTACTAAAAGGGAGCACGAAATTTTCCGGAAAATTCTAATTTGTGAACTGTCAAGGGTCATTAATTAGGGGAAGAAGTCATTAGAGGCGATTAAAAAAAGTTGAGAGCATGCCTCGAATATAAATACGGCAAAACGAAGCAAAAATGAAAGTACTACGGTACCTACCAGAATAAAAAAAGTATTATGATACAGCTAACGTTAGAAATATTTACGCGTTGTTACCACGATTAATAGCGAAATAAATTATGCATAATGGTACTGTGTAGCAAATTCAGCGCTATTTGAATATTGTTGTAAAAGCTACACACGAGCGTTTTCCCAAAATTAATATAAGGACGTACCTAAACAAACTACGTTCACGGTTTAGCGGACAATTTCCACAAGAGATCTATATCAAAAGAAAATTAATATATCCAAGAGTTTTTGTGGCTTCATAAACAAACAAGGTATCACGTTGAAACTTTCGTCCCTGAGCCGCAGTTTTAAGGTCAACCAGCACTTGCGTACTATAGAGTTTAAAAGACCGCGGGCGCGGTCCGGATTACCCCATTAAAAAGAAAGCCACTTCTAACCTCGCGGACCCATCCAAAACGATACACTATTTACTTAGGTCGCGGTATCAACACGCATGGATGTGCTGCATCCTCTCGTATTCGCATGCCATGGCAATGATAAACACGGTGTGATCGATATTCAAGAACGTTTGTTTTTCTTGCGTGTCAATAGGAGAAGAGGTTCGTTTTCGGCGAGTTTTCGCTTTCCCGACTTACGCAACGGGATGGGCACGTGGATGACCTTCGTGGCTCGACAGTGGACACTCGGCGGGTTCGATCCGGCGTCGGTCGGCGGTGGTAACTGGGAGGAGTACAACACTCGTATTTGTGGGGGTCGTAGAAAAGGCAGCGAGCGAGTCGCCGCCGGGTCGAGCGCCCGCGAGAGCGATGTGCGGCGGGCAGCGCGGCCGGAGCGGGACTGGGCTGACGGCGGCCGCGCCTGCGTGCGCCGCGCGGTCTCCTCCCCCGATTGATGTAATATTTATCTTGGATTAAGAACTAGATAAGGAGCCGTGGCGAGACACGCGCCGAAAGGGCTGCTCGCTCCCCTGTTTCAGCTTTCGAAAAATATGTTTTTGGAAGAACATGAAAGTTTGATGCTGTAGCAGCCTTTTGGTTGGTTCAAGTTGTCTAAGGTAATGTATTTTTGTACAAAAAGCGATTGGCTCATTTGATTAGCGGCTCGTGGAGGCTCGCTTGGATCAATCCGTTGCGGTCCGCGGGTCGGCCGCGTTCGTGCGAGCCCGCCGGGGCTCGGCCGGCTTCGCGGCGCGTGACGTCACCGCGGGACGCACGCGCGGCGACAGGTGGGCGCAATGCGCCGCACCTATCATATGATTATGACGTTTCCTATTGGATTTGGTGCCGGGACGTTTGGCTGGAAATTGGTTGCGGCAAGTTTGCACACAGCGATCAAGTAGGGGTTGGGGGTCTTGTCTATGCAATTGATTCAGAACAAGATTTCAATTATAACACTTTTATATCAGTTCTTGGTACAGAAGTAAAAAGTTATTTTTTATATCCTCAATTGTTTATTTATTGCGAACATAAGCAATTTGAGTGTAGCCTATACATATAATTCAAGATCAAGTTCAAATGTTTTTATTTCAAATAAGCTTTAACAAGCGATTATGAAACGTTAATGAGTCTAGTTGCACAGTTCCAAAAAAGATGATCCCTTGGAGAAGAATCCGGCAAGAAACTCCATGGATGTTTTTTTTAAATAATTTATATTACAATCTTCAAGAAGGTACTATAACACAATATTGCAATAATAGGATGTGCTGATTTTGATTAAATCTCTTAATCGCATTAATTGAAACAGTATACACACATTACTGGGTACTTACAATACTCTCTTACGCACGTAACAGACTCACAACCCAAAGGACAATTTGAAACGAAAGCCTATATCCTTTTTCAAGGATAATCCTAATTTATCTCTATACCGAAATTCATCACAATTGGTCCAGCGGTTAAGGCGTGAAAACGTAATAAACAGACCGACTGACAAAGTTGCATTCGCATTTACTTATAATATTAGAATGTATATTATGTATAGTGCTTCTTTCGTTCTTGAATTTAATACTTTAACTTCTTAATGAGCTCCGCATAGACGTGGCAGCTCAAAAGAACGGAAAATACCAGAAGTTATGTTAACAAAACCTTGAAATTCTCCATAATTACTCTTACATAATCCCAGTTTATGACAACAAACAATAATTAAACTTATAACATAAAACCCCTCATTTGAAACAACACAATTTGGTCAACAACACTTCAACAACTCATAAAAAGTTGATGTATCACAGATTATAACTGGACAGATAATGCGAACTTTCATAGATAACATCCGGCCCGAAGGGAGGATTAAAAAGTTTGAAATTTAAATTAAAACTGTCATGCTTGTCATCCGATAATGGACGAAGAGTCTATAGTCAGAATATGGACCATCAGTTAGATGGCGGTGATATATTTATGCGGATTTGGAGCTAGACTGCTGCAAATTTATCCGACTAAAAATTTTGTTCATACCATCACGCCTGTATTCCCCGAAGGGTTAGGCAAAGGTGTACCTAATGTACACCCATAGTTCGCCGGTATGTTTAGGTCCCATGTTATAGGGGGCGAGCCTATAACCATTAACCGGGCACAAATCCAGACTCCGAGCTGCTAATGAGAATTTCATAGAAAAACCCAATAACACTTTGCTCGACCTGGGGATCGAACCCAGGACCTCTAGTGTAGCAGTCTCACTTGGGACCACTAGACTAATGAGGCAGTCTAAGTCTAAAAATATTGTTCCTAGGCTATAAATTATTTTTTATAGAACTATTCAATCTAACTCTATTGGTAGCCTAATGGCTAAGGCGTCGGACTGGCGATCATGTGGTTGCCGGTTTGAAACCAACGTTGACGTGAACCCACTCGTAACACAAGCATTTAGCACGAGGGGTTAACAAGAATACTAGTAATGTGCGACTCACATTGCTTGCTAAAAAAAATTGTAAGATCTAATCTGGAAGTCACTCAGGCACATTGCAACATAACTGGCAGTCTAAATTCAAAATGGGTGATTTACAATTTAAGATTAAGGGTCCATTTTACCAATCCGAGTAAGATCCACTTAAATTACTTGGCATTTAATTTCTTACAAATTCTGTTCCATTTTTCACTTTATTCGATCTGTTGCAGCTTCTCAGACATGCTGAAATAGACCCTAAGTATTATATTTAAAGCTTATGTTTTATAATTTTAAGTAACACTTTCTAAATTTAAAGTCTATGATATCCATGGTCAGTCTACTAATACGACGCATTTGATCACATGAGTACAAAGTCAAACTAACAGCGGGACTGGCGTTGCCTAGCCTATATTCAGTAAGAGATTTCTGTTTTTATTGTTTTGGCAATACGGTCTATTTTCGTATATAGCTTTTATGGTTTATTTTTGTTGTGTTTCTTTGGCAATTGTAGAACAGATATTTTTAAAGGGTTGCCGTTTCATCCGATGATCTCAACCGTTTAAAAAAAGAATTTTACAAGCAATTTGATACTTTTTTTCTCATTGTAGAATTATTAACATAATAATATACCATCATACATGTATACATTTAAAGGTTAGGAGGATATTTATGTGTAACACATTACTATTACAGTTCTCCGGTATATTTTCAGATTACAAAGATGCGATTACCAGATAAATAACATTAACCAATGTTGCAGACAGCTACCCAAGATAAAAATACATAAACCTCCAACCAAATTCATCCAATAACGTATTCTTAAACTCCCGGAGGAGATAAACGGAACTAAGTGTTACTGCTGTTAGCTATTAAAACCACTTACAGTATTAGCATATAAAATTCATTGGTTAAAATACAGCCCAAGCTCCGGAAACGTTAATACTCGTCTAAGTAAAGTGCAATGCAAATTTCATTTCCTATATTACCCGGGAGATTTAGTTCACTCTCAACTTTAATCAACACGTCGAGTTTTATATCATAAACACTTGTTTATAATACAATACGATGAACAAATATTAAGTATGTCCTATCTCTCTAGCAGTGTTTCCCGATCAGTGGTCCGCGGACCATCAGTGGTCTACAAAAGCTAAAATATGGTCTTAAAACCAAAAACCAACGTCACCTTATGACGTAAATTCAGAATGTGAAGGCAAAATTTCAATCATGCGGGTAAGGTTCGCGGTGGCTCAGAGGTCAGAGCGTCTGGTGTATCCAACCAGATGACGTAGGTTCGAATCCTGCCCGAGATTGAATGATTGCCTTTATTTAAAATAATAATAATAATAATATCTTTTAATTCTTGTAATAGTTTTGATGAAAGTTTAATTTCAGATTGATACAATTTATTATACTTGGACTATGTGGTACCTGCTAAAAACAAATAAAATCAAAGTGATCCCTGGCAAAAAAAGGTTGGAAACTGATCTAGGTTTCTTTTCTGTATCCAGTCAACCCTGTATCAAATGACAGTTATTTACTTGTTTTACTTATTCATATATTGTAGTTATTTATACAATAAGCTGACCCGGCAGACTTGGTACTTTCATATTTATTCACCTTTGAAACCTTCTCTGGACTTCCACAAATAATTCAAGACCAAAATTAGCCAAATCGGTCCAGCCGTTCTCGAGTTTTAGCGAGACTAACGAACCCAGCAGACGTTGTCCTGCCCTGAAAATAACCCAAAACTCGATTGCAGCGCCACCTACCGGGTCCAATTGTGAATCTAAACCATTCCCAGATCCCCTTGAACACACACAAAAAATTTCATCAAAATCGGTCCAGTCGTTTGAGAGAAGTTCAGTCACATACACACTCACAGAAGAATTATATATATAAGATAAAGATAGTTATTTAGTTATAGAAGTAGTGTATTTAAAGCTTTCGACTAACACAAGACGGGTTAAAATGCAATTCCCCATTGCTTTTCAAGTCAGCATCTCGTAAAAAGCGAGAAAAAATGTTTGTATAATTCCCGTAAAAAAAAACAAAAGAAAAAACTTATCAACATTTCTATTACAACCTAACTATCGGCTAAAATAAGCTATATAAAGCAAAAAAGCGTGATGTATTAAGCGCTTTAATAACGGTAACCGATGAAGGCAAGCGTTCGCGAATTTGTTTTTTGTTTGCTCCAGTTTTAGATGGCACCGTGATTAAACACAGCCTGTTGCTCGATTTAAATGTGTACCGTTTGATTTATCACGCGAAAGATTCGGTGATAATGTTTCTGTGTTTGCGATTCCAAGATTTTAGGAAGAATATTTGGAGATTTCTGTAAAGGTGACGCTTTAGAGTTATTCTATCGAAAATATATCATGATATCAATCAAAATCAATCAACGAAATGAAAATATCGATCTATAACATTTTATATTTTATAAAATGCTGCAGGTGGCAGTATCAAATCATGGTTACCATATTCTTGCAATAACAGGATACCAAATTTAAAATCGATTAAAGTTGCTGATATCCCCTTCTTGAACTAGAAAAGTGTTGATAAATTTGAAACGGCTGGCCAGATTTTATTAAATCATAGCTAAGAATATTCTCGATCAAGTCACCAAAAAACTGAATCAAAATCGATCCAGTCGTTTGGGAGTTACGATGCCACGGATAGACAGACGGATACACACGTTAAGCAGATCTTTTTTATTGGATAGGAGGGCAAACGAGCAGACGGATCGCCTGATGGTACCCGCAACACCATAGGAGTCATAAGTGCATTGCCGACCTTTTAAAAGGGGATTGGGCCTCCGGTAACCTCACTCACTCGGCGAAACACAACGTAAGTGTTGTTTAACGCCGGTTTTCTGTGAGGCCGGTATCACTCCGGTCGAGCCGGCCCATTCGTGCCGAAGCATGGCTCTTCCACGGAAAAAAATCTTATAGCGTAATAGTTTTCTAAAAATCAGTATTGCTGTATACATACGTATTTCACTAACTCAGTACACTGTTTCTTGCAGATACCTATAAATCTAAAAACTGGTCAATATATAATTTAATAGACAATCAAAACATACCTACATCAATTTTTTTAAATAAATTACAAAATACTTTTCACCGGATCATACGACAAATAAAATCTAGCCCATCTTATAAATCTCTTTTACCAAGAGCATTTAATAAAAACACCATATTATGGAAACGTAAATAAATATTAAACGTAATCTATTCCAAGTGATTTCTCTAACGATTGCCCGACCTAAGCGCCCGTAGACGTGCTACGAATGCTACGCGCGGCTACGTGCTACGGTCGCGGCTACGAGTGTGCTGTTTACTGCTACGTTTTATTTCAAGGACTATTTTCTTGAGTTACCAAGCGATGTAATGCGCTTTAGAATACCCGATAGTGAGTCGAAGGTATTGGAAGTTGGATATTGTGAGATGCTTACAAGCAGTAAGCATATCTGCTCGCGGCTTTTTTGAATACTGTTTCATAGCAAATATTGTGTAGGTATTTCTACAAATAATCTCACTGGCATATAGACCGTGATTCAGTTATGTGAGATAAATAAGTTTTTTAAACGTGTTTTATTTAGTAAGTGCCAAATTGTTTACTTGTTCTAGAATTTTCATGGATCTGGTCTGAAAATAAAGATTTATCTATTATTAAGTTTTCTGAACGTTTCATTATCTCGTGTAATTCTTGAACGGGCAATGCTTTTTCTTTGATAATGATGGCATCCATGCCGATTTCGGCATCCATTTTCTGTTGTAAAAATATTACTATCATAATATTGGCTACCAAAACCTATAAATAGTATGTAACAGATTTTAGAACAAGCAAACGTACCAAGAACGCTTGAAGGCTTTTCAGGCAAAATTAGATTAGAAATCCCAATGTTATAATACTATTAGATACGCGATGTTCGTAGTAAATGTCATTTAAAACTGAGTCGCGCTACATGTCCTTATCTATAATCCTAAACATTTTAGGCTTTTCTAATGAGCGCGCGTATAGATGCAGGCAGCATAAGATGAAAAGAAATAGCACTAAGTAGTTGTCTTATATGACACATTTGATATGTCCAGTATGTCCATATACGAGTATAGTGACGTGTGACATGAAAAGTATTAGGTCCCTTTCTTTCATACTAATAAGGCATGCGCTGACTCTTTCTTTCATTTTAAATTTTATTTGCAACGAAAAAAATAAAGTAAATTATACGGAAGCTAAGAATTTATTAACTTACTTGTGATAAGATACTACATGCTCTTTTCTTACTTTAGTATAATAATTTGTGCAGTATCGCAGCACAAGACGGCACATATAAATAAAATTAAAATTTATTGCTATCAATAGCGCTGTTAAATATAAGTACTTCTGCACCTTAGGTCGGTCAACCGCATAAGTGACACTACGAATTACACGTTGCCCACGAAACAATATCCGCATTTGAAGGATGATAACGTGTCTACCTCTTTTTAACTATATATTAAATAATGTCATTGACCAAAAACCTATAAATAGTATGTAACAGATTTTAGAACAAGCAAACGTACAAAGAGTGCTTGATAGCTTTTCAGGCAAAATTAGATAAGAAATCTCATATTTTAAACCAGTATTTAATAAATAGGTTTTAATAAATCCTTTTTAAACAAACCTAAAAATATGAATTACAGAAACAAATACCACGCAGACCGAAGCTTACAAAAGCCACACAACATTAAATAATCCTCATATCTCGGTCTGATAATATAATTATGAAACAATTGCGGTCTCAAAGCGCAGTTGCATTTGAGCGGCACTTTTGCGCTCAACATTCTCGTACGCTCGGGTTGAGCATATCGCTTTTATGCTCAAACGGTCGAGTGGCATCACGCTGTGCTCGACTGTCCGACAGCGACCATTCTGATGGGATTATGAATGTCATAATGATATTTGCGTGCCGTTTTTGGTCGGATTGCGAGCAGTGATGTCTGTAATGTGGTGTAAATTTGATTTTGAAAATTAAATTGTTAGTTTCAGTTGCGGGTTTTCTTTGTGTGGTGGTTTTGTAACAAACATTTCGGGATATTAAATAATTAAAAGATTAAAGATGTAGGAAATATAAATACGAGACAATAGGTGTGCGTTGATTTCTCTGTAAAGATACTTGACACTGAAGAAACCAGGTTATGTGTATTATGATGATCAAGATGAGAAGAAATGAAGGAGTGGATGTTTGGGATAGACGTCACTAGTAATGGACTTTTAAGCAAAGTTTATTTACAGTAATCACAGCATAGGTTTCTCTTCCATAGACGAGTTTTTAATATATGAAACTTTACCTCATATTTTCGGACCCATTTCAGACTACAAACTCTAATTATCAAGCCCCCCAACACAATTAACGCAAATCACAATACACCATTTCAAAACTAGCTCCTTACATTAAAATTACGCAATTTACGACCAGTTTCAGTACCCAAAAGTTTACAAAAGCGACCGTTATTAGGCGTCTAGACGCAGTACCGAAACTATATAACGGTTATTTCTATATGAGATTGCCTCGCGCCTCTCGGTGGGGTTCTAATGAACAGGCGTTAATGAAAGCCGTCGAGGGCTCTATAATTATGAGACGACTTGCACACCTGACGCGGAGATAGCCGCTGAATATAGTAAAGTAGACATTATTGTGAATGTTCAGCGAAGAGAGATTTAAATTACGAAACTAGTGATGTGAAAATTTCGTCGCCAACTCAAATTTTTTTTTATCGGATAGCAGGGCAGACGAGCATACGGATTGCCTGATGGTAAGCGGCCGTGGTATCACTCCGTAGTATGGCTCTCTCACATAAAAAAAGTTGGTCAATATTCCTGTCGTATGTAAGTGGTCAACAGGATTAACGTGGCCATGTGGCCTCATAAAAATTTGACCTTAAGTAGTGTATCAACAATAACCCTCCTTCTGGTGCCGTCGGTTAAAAAATTCAGTCCCCCCCTGGTGCAGTCGGTAAAAAACAAAGTTAAATTCAGTCTAAAATATGGACGTCGTAAGCATTTTTGTAAAACCATATTGTAATAATCTAGCAACTTTATTTTGTATAGCAACAAACACATTTTATTTTCTTTGTTCCTGCAAATGTATTATGAGGTGCTACTTTTTAATTAAAACTGTGCTCTATCAAACAAAAAAGTACCTCACGGGTTGTTGATGAAAATCGTGATCTGTATTTTTACAATAGTACACTAAAATCTTCCATAACCTTAATAAAACATTTTACTCTATGTGTCGCATAACTCGCAAAAAGAAAATGTCTATACAAAATTGTTTCGGGTTTACTTTCCCACTTTAACAAAAACTAACGCACCTGACACTGCCTATCACAGGACATAAACAACTTGAATGCTTCCTTAACTCCATACAAACACCCTTACCCGATAATAACTGCCGCATGCCGCCGCAGGGCAAGTTAAATCAGCTGCAAGTGACCGGCTGTCGTGTGTTGTCGCACCTAAGTTTGAGTTACACGCATCACCTGACTTTTTAGATGACTTTGCTGGGATAAGGCGGTATAATGTTATTCGCAAGTATGTAAGATTGTTCCCTCATTTCACCTAAACATTTTTTTTTATTACAAATTTACGCGTGCTAACAACTGAATAAATTATACTCAGTCCTTCGGTTGCTACTAAGCTTTTCCCAGCAGTGGGACACAACAAGCTAATCATAGTCATCATAGTCATAGCTTTTGGTTGCTCAGTTGGATAGAAACAAAAACTTTTTGACAATAAAATAAACCGACAAAATGAAAAAGTCAAAAAGCGTAATCAAACCAGAGGATCTTCGCATCTTGTCCATGGTCAAAGTTTCATTTCACAAAATGTATCATCTAAACATATCAGATGACGCTAAATTCTCCTAAAGTGATGTAGTTAATATAAGCTATTCCAACTACTAAAATTTAGTTATAAACTCTATTGTTTATCAAGTCGTAGTCGTCCATTATGGCGCCGAGCAAGTTAAATGAGCTGCAAGTGACCAGCTGCAAGTGTCGCAACTATTGCCAACTTTGTGTCCGCACGCTGAGTTTGTGACATAGGTATATACACTTTTACCCAACTAATCTAAGTAACCAAAGAAGGGTTAACCAGATATGTACTACTGTACACTTATGTTTTAGGTCCCATGTATAAAGGTCATTAACCAGGCAACTCCCGAGCTGCAAAGGAAAACTTTATCGATAAAGCCAATAAAAGTGCTCGACATGGGAATCGAACACCACAGCAGCAGCACATACGATTATTAACTAAATGATACAGTTGTGTGTGGCACTATTAAACAAGAAAACGCAATAATTTCCCGACACAATTTCGGGGAGCATTACCTATGTGAGATCGCTTAGATGTAAATAAGGAAAGATACACAGCTTTATGTCATTTTCTACCAGTCCACTATAAGGTGATACAGAGACAGAATTTGTGTGATAATGTGATTGTTATTGATTTGTTTGATATCTCCAAAGTTCCGATACGTTCCCTTGCCTTTTTTTCACAACTTTGGGATTCGGATTGGCTTTCGGAGTAATGAATATATACAAACGTATATGCATTGCTAATAATTACCAGACTCGAAAAGGTTATTGTTGATAATCTTTTAACTTGGGAATAAAGCCGTGATCAAAAATAACATTACTTTGAACATGCAGACAACTTGTTAAACTCGACAAAATAAACAGCATACTTTAAAAGCATGCTGTTTTACATCTCAAGCCTTATACTAGAAAAAGGTATTTTAAAATCATCCGTCATATATCCAAAAACCCCACAAGTGCCTCCACAACCCTAGATATGAACTGGCGACGTTTGAGTCATAAAACCGAGTTTAAAGCCGCCGCGCTTGGCAAGTATGCAAGTTATAAAACACAGGTTTCAGTTGCAATTAACGGCACGAGGCGGAGAGCACGTCTCGTTGAAACTTGTTCATTGCAGTTACAAGTACATGTTTTTATATTTTGGTTTTATACATATCTTCACGCCCGTATTTCCCAAAGGGTTAGCCAGAAGTGTACCTACTAGTGTATGTACACCTACAGTTCGACGGTATGCTTAGGTCCCATTTAATAGAGGGCGAGCCTATTGCTATTAAACGGGCACAAATCCAGACTGATACTTAGAATTTTACAGAAAAATCTAATAACACTTTCTTCGCTCTAAGAAGCGAACCTAGAACCTCTAGCATAGCAGTCGCGCTTAAAACCACTAGAACCATAGCTTCTACCTGCGACTGTGTCTGCGTGGACTTCAGGATTGGGCCCGACTTGGATAAAAAGTAGCCTATGTGTTATTCCAGGGTATAATCTATCTTGGTCGTGGTGAATATCACGAATCCCATGACCGTGACCATAGGGCAAGGAAGGTAAGTACGGTTTTAGTCGGTAAGAGTCCGACATACCCTGCCGCTTCCCCAGAGTGGCAGACGATCCATGAGGATTTTCCGTACTATAAAAAAAGGGTATAATCTATCTGAGTGCCAAATTTTATCCAGATCCGTTTAGCCGTTCTAGCGTGAAAGAGTAACAAACATCCATACACACAGACATTTACGTTTATAATATTAGTAAGGAAAAAAATATAAGGGGTATATAAAGGTACAATGGGCGATATGTTCTTGTAAATATATATTTCTCTCTTCTTCGATCCTTTTAAATAAATTGTTCCCTTCTACATAAATCCGATAAAATGCAGAACAACAAAAGAAAAACATTAATAGTTATTTACAAATGGTAAACCACTAAGATATTGTGTAAATATATCAAGTTGGCAATATTAGGCCTCCGATAAATGTGTTTATGTGTGATTTATAGTGAGCTGAGTATACTTCTGAGATGTTATATTTCACTTAATTTTGATGACAACAACGAACAACTAAAGCTGGTGAGTGATACAGAGGAGAACTAAAATGGTTATCAACTAGTTTGACGTTGCTAGTGCAACTAGCAAGACATGCACTTTTGACGGTGGAGAGCCATGCTCGGCACGAATGGGCCGGCTCGACCGGAGTAATACCACGGCCTCACAGAAAACCGGAGTCAAACAACGCTTACGTTGTGTTTCACCGAGTGAGTGAGGTTACCGGACGCCCAATCTCCTTTTAAAAGGTCGGCAACGCACTTGCGACTCCTATAGTGTCCATGAGCGGCGGTTAACGCTAACCATTAGGCGATCCGTCTGCTAGTTTGCCCTCCTATACCATAAAAAAACTAGTTTTGACTTTTCAAAAGAACCTATATTAATGATCTAATTGAAATAAAACATTTTGAAATTTTTGAACGAATATAACATTTGCAACGAGCTTGTTACGCACTAGGCGCTTGTGTTTGCTGCCAGGATTGCAACTACAAATGATATATAAGGCACCTTTTTTTTTATTCAGCCGTAATCGTCCCACTGCAAAGCAAAGGCCTCCCTCTCTCTCCCCACTCTCCTTTCGCTCCTCTCGGTTTAAAGCTTACTGCGGCCAATTCCTCCAATAAAGGTCTGGCTCATCCCGCCATCTCCTCCTGCGACTGCCGCGACGTCGGCTAACGTCGTGTGGGTTCCACTCAGACGTAAGTTTTGCCTTCAACTCGTCTTACATGTGGTAGATCTGACCAGCCCAACTCAATTTCAAGCTTGTGGCTTTTTGAACCAGCTACTTAAAAAAATCGAATCTTGGCTAAATTGCAAAAATTTGTAATATGGTCACAAAATCTTCATATAGTTATCTGATTCTTCTACACGTGTATCTGTCACTCAACTCCCCCTAAACTGGACCAAATTGATGACACTGTGCGTGTTTAGCGGGTATTATGTAAGTATATATTTTATTATAAGTATATTTAACCGAGCAAGCACTGATAGCCTAGTGATATGTGCATAGGACTGCCAAGTCAAAGGTGTCGAGTTCGAATTCAAGGCACGCACCTCTGACTTTTCAAAGACATTTACGTATTAATAGTTAATTATCACGCGCTTAAACGCTGAACGAACACATCGTGAAGAAACCTGCACGCCTGAGAGATTTTCTCGACGGCATGTGAAGTCTGCCAACCCGCATTAGGCTAGCGTGGTGGACTATAGCCTAATCCCTCTCATTCTGCGAGGAGACCCGTGCCCAGCAGTGGAACAATGTAATGGGTTGATTATGTTATGTTTATATTCAACCCAGATAAAGACGGGGCGGCCGCTAGTTTAACTTAAAAGTGGTTTGTAAGTCTCCAGAACAGATTATTTTTTAGAATTATTTATTCTAGCTTAAAACGCTTAACGAGTTTTAAAACCAAACTTTGTACATAATTCGATATGCAAATTGCTTATAGTCGAACATTGCTAAATAAATAATCCCAATGGTTAAAAACTGAAGAGTTGAGAAGTCTGCAGGGGATGAAATATGAAATTAAAGAAAATAAAAGCGAATGGCCTCAAGGTTCTGCGAGTTAAAGTTTCACAACTTTGCTTTCCGAAATGGATTTAGAAGACCCTGTGGGGCTTAAAGTGTTGGAGATAACTTGGAGCTGGAAAAATATGCCTTCTACCCTCACCTTTATTTTTATACAGTTAACTTTTATGTCAGAGTTTTATTAAGTAGTAAACTTACTACAAGACGCACTTATAGTTATCTTTACTTTAATACTAATATTGTTTTTATATGATTCTTCTGTATGTGTGTATGTCACTGAACTCCTAAATGGCTGGACCGATTATTTTGATGTGTTGGAGTGTCCCTGGAAGGTTTACAATGGGACCCGATATCCGTGGCACTGTAATTAGGTACTAGGACTTATTTTTACAGGACGTTTTATAATTTGTAAGTTTGAACTGATGTTCCAGTTATGAAAACTATTTCATTAATAGATACATAATCCCCAACTGCCATAGGAAATTTTTAATTGTGATGATTTTTAAGTGTGATGATGAACTTCACACTTAAAAATCATCGGCACATCCACGCGAATGAAGTTGAGGGCGAAAGATAGTCATGATGTTATGTGATATTTCTAACTACGCAATTAACAACAGTTCGAAAAAAAGCACTAATTTTCAATTATATTCTCTACGCCTTAATACCGCAATGTAAACACTTTTTCACGTAACAATAGTAAATTGTCCCTACTAGATTTAGACTTACCTTGGTACCTGCACCGGGTACTAAACAGCCTGACAAATAGCCGGCCAGACTGGTATGTACTACGTAGCCAGTTACTTACCTGAAAAGAACATTGATATATTAGACGCACGTACAAAAAGAAATAAATGTTTTAGTTAAATAATATTTATGGAGTTCTTATGGATGGAATATTATGATAAAGTCATATTAACCGATTTAGGGATTAAATATCGATATAAGTACTGATATTTTAATCCGGTCAATAAATACCTACTAATAAACGAGAGGTCTCGGTTCCGAATAATATTTTTTATTATTACTATGTGGCAAGCATACTTTTTTAGTTAATATCTTAAAAGCATAACACTTCAAATTAAATTATACTTCATATGTATGAGGATTTCATATGTAAACGTTTACGAAGGAATAAAAGTGACAGCTTCCATTGAAAAAAAAAATTCTTTCATTTCAATGTCTAATATTCGCGTAAGTGTCAGAAACCAGTATGACAGCTTCCATATTCGAATTCTAGCAGGCAGTAAAGCCACAACACGCCAAACGCCCAATTTCGTACTGACGTTCGATGCGGCAATTAAACTGATTGTGAATGGGCGCCTTTTGGCAGCCGAGTTGAATGAGCAGCGCGCTTTAGTCACGCGAGACTTGATTGTATGGACACTGCTTAACATAAACGTCACGTCCGAGGTGGAGGGGGGAACACTGCATAGAGATGGTACGGTCATATATGCCACTACTTATGTTGGTACAGCTGTGGAGGGTTAGGTGGATCTATTTCGTCCTTTGAATATATTACAGACTAATTGTGTGAAGACGAAGAAGCCTGACACAAATCGTATAATTGTGTTATTACCTAATACGCTCAATTTAGTCGTGCATAAAGGTGTATAGATTATGCACAGAAGATTATGTACTTATGTATTTAACTAGATATATAAGTATCACTGACAAAAGCTCCTATGTTAGAATTAGTAGAATTAATTAATCAATTGATTAAAAAATTAATCGATTAAATTTTTAATTGATTTTAACAAGTTATTTACCAGAGTTACACGAAGATTAGATACACTTAACCAGCCTAAAGAAGCGTAAAAACCAAATGAAGAACTATAGTATCATTATTCGGTCTCATGTAGTGATATATATGGTTCTTGTTTGATACCCTTGTAGCGACATCTACAGCGCTACGTACATACTATACGGACAAGTTCTGAATCGCGCAAGTAAAGTTTACAACGCAACTTACATTTATTTAACGGCCCGACGTCAACCATCGGGCCTTGGCCCGCCTGGCAAAACACCCGCCTAGTCGGAGGAACCTCCTTATGGTTGGAAGGGCAACACACCTCGCTTCACCACAATGTCCTCACTACCATTCCACTGACTATCAGTTATGGATTCGATTCCCGCCTGAGATGTATAATCGTGTAATACATAGTTAAGTATTTGTTTAGCAATAATAATGTTATTTTTTAGTAAAGGAAAAAATTCAATCGCGGGCAGGATTCGAACCTGCGTCTTCTGGTTTGATATACCAGACGCTCTGACCTCTGCTTAGAGGTTAGATATTTAAAAGGTAAGGTGGCATCGTACGACACTGAACTAACTGTAAAGTAAGTCGTGTCGGTTGAGAGGTAAGGTACCTTACCTCTCATAGATGTCACCAACGTCACCTTATGACGTAAATTCAGAATGTGAAGGCAAAATTTCAATCATGCGGGTAGGGTTCGCGGTGGCTTAGAGGTCAGAGCGTCTGGTATATCAAACCAGAAGACGCAGGTTCGAATCCTGCCCGCGATTGAATTTTTTCCATTACTAAAAAATAACTTAATAATCTTAGCATGGAAAATGCAAAAAAATCACAAAAAGATAATAATAATGTTATAAAAAGAATACGCCGTAGTTTGGACATGTTGAAAGAATGAATGAGAGACGATTAACCAAAGAAATTTATAAGGCGAATGTCAGCGTCAGCGTCGGAAGAGGTCGCCCTAGAAGATCATACGCCGATCTTATTGGCGAAATCCTTCAAAAAGGTCAAGTGCGAAGTACTCGCAACCGGCGCGTAGATATGAGAAGATGTATGAATGTGGAAGAAGCAAAATAAGTATGCAAGAATCGTAGCAAGTGGCGGTCTATAGTTTCTGCCAAGCCCTGTGGCGGAAAGGCGTGAGTATGTATGTAATAACGTTATATGGGCCAAATTAAATGGAACAGTGTGGCGCGCTCATGTGTGATGAAACCCATTGAGGTAATAACAGTACGTTTACACAAGTATTATGTTACTAACATATACATCAATTACCTAATTGAAATTGTCGTTACAGTTATATCAATTTGGTGCCTATACTACAAGAAGAATCAATATCAGCAAACATGACCGGAGTGATACCACGGCCTCACAGAAAACCGGCGTTAAACAACGCTTACATTGTGTTTCGTCGAGTGAGTGAAGTTCCCGGAGGCCCAATCCCCTTTTAAAAGGTCGGCAACGCACTTATGACTCATATGGTGTTGCGGGTGTCCATGGGCGGCGGTAATCGCTTACCATTAGGCGTTTTTTTTTGTACGGAAAATCCTCATGGATCATCTGCCACCCAGGGAGGCGGCAGGATATTTCGGACTCGTACCGACTAAAAACCGTACATGCCTTGCTTTGCCCTATAGTCATGGCCATCTGCTCGTTTGCCCTCCTATCCCATAAAAAATTAAATAATCGTTGCTCTTATAAAGACCCCCCATTTTAATTTTTCTTGAATGTCTATAATGTACAGACATCGACCTGTTACAATTTCACTATAGGCAGAGATATAGATTGTATAGTTATACATATAAGACGAGGAGGTAGAACGCAGTATGTCAGTATATAAAGCAGTAGGTACATGCACACATCCATGAATCCTTAGTGGCGAGGTCCTTTAAAAAGCTCAGGTGCGTAGTACTCCGAACTGCTGCTGAGAATTTCCTAGAGAAACCCAATAACACTTAGCTCTACTTGGGATGGATACTTTAAGTATCAACATCACATTTTCCAAATAAAATAAATTCTGTGATTCAATATTTCAACAATGATTCAATAACCAGAGATAGAATATATATGGGTATCACAAAAAACCGAAAGCCCGAACCGAACCCGCATATACTGAAAATAATTACTTGAGCCACGTTCGAAAAAAACATAAGGCAATCCATACATTGAAGCGAAATATTAAGGAGAATAAAACTGTGTTACAGATTTGACGCACGGGACTAATTGGCCTGGATTTGCGTGCTGTACAAATGTTTTTATGGCTTTTTTTTTCGTAAAATCCTCATAGATCATCTCTCTCTTCAGCTAGCAGGGTATGTCAAATAGACGTACTTGCCTTATCTTGGTATAGATTTCTAGATTACAGTCAAACATAATTATGTCTTGTCGTAGAAAAATCGTTCAGAAACATCAGTATGTCAAAATTCGATATTTCATCGCAAACAGTGTAAACTTTAGAATTTAAGGATCGATAAACAGCACAGTGACATTTTATTGAAAGGGCCAAATATCTTGACTTTGAGATGACATTTTACAAGCTGTCATTATAACATTTTACAGATAAAAACGACAAAATTCGATTATTATGTCGATGCACCATAGGCCTGTGAGACACAAGTAGCTACACTTTGTCGTACAATAGTAAGCGACGACCTTAATAGTGTTGTTTTGATACGAGCCCAAAAGACGTAACTTTCAATTTGGCCAACAGTAATTTTGTTGATGAAATTTTAACGGCGTGGCAGCAGTAACGCTATATGGCAATAAAGGGCGAATACATTTATTAAGAGGAAAGCGACCAAACTGCCGTATATTCTCATAATTGAATGTACTTGGATGTGTTTTTATTAAACTTTGAGCACCGTTGGTCAGTTAATAAAAGAAATCGAGCTTTAAAAGTCGTAATTTGTTATTAACTTGTGGGAGACAACTTTATATAGCGAATTAGTAACTAACATACTAAATCCTAGATTTTTTATTGCATAAGTCGGCAAACGAGCAGTCGCTCAACCTGATAATATGCTGTCATCGCCGGTCATGGACACTAAGAGCCCCTGCGAACAGTGCAGAGATCCAGAGTTGCAGCAACCAAGGGCTCTCACGGGCTAAAGCCGGAATATGCACCACGGTGTTTTACGAATTACGATAGACTCCGACGTAAAGTGGTCGCCAGCAGTCAGACCCCAAGAGTCCTACCATCAAGTACTCTTCCACCTACATTATTGTAGGCTTTATAATTTCTTAAGTGTCTTGATTTATCAGTTAGCGGTTTTATGCTATTTATATACAGAAGAGAAGAAATTTAATAAAAAGGATTCTAAAATGCTCACATAGTTCGCATTCTATTGTATGTAGAATTCAATAAAGACCTCATAAGATTCCGTATTGCTTTACGAGCTAACCCCCGACAGAGGGTTGCGGTAAATAAGCTGTTCTCTTGTTAACGCTCTAGCTAAAATATCTACAGATGAAACAGTCGGACCGAACAGAAACCGAAACATATGGCTTAGCAACAAAACCTCATTCGTTATCAGCTCAACACAAAACGCATTGCACATCCTCCTTTATAGATAACTCCACGTCTCTATTACAAGGCAATAGGGACCAGATTCAAACGTGACGACATCCAATTCAGATTTGATGAATACTCGGCTGCGATGCGAAATAATTTCTTCTATTCATGCGCTAAAATATTACCGTCGACTCTCTGACTAATGAATTCATTTCAATAGAGGCTCTTCAATTGGTAGTGAAGCTATCGATTAAGATGACGAGTAGTGAAATGGGCGGTTTAATTCTGACGGCAGATTAACGTTTGAGTTTAAGCTTAGAACTAATAGATTTAATTAATTATATTGAAAATGGAATTATATTGTTATGGTTAAACGTTATATTGAATATGACGTACTTAGAAGTTTGATAGAAGCAATTTAATATTTGACTTAGGTATTGAGGATTTCAACTAGTAGACATTGAAACGTATTTTTTTTCTACCCAATATACCAGATCAGAATATAACTGCCCGCTATAACTTAATAGAGGCCTCTATAAAAAAGCTTATGTTATCTATTGTCAGGTTGCCAAGCAACGCCTATATTCTGCACCGAACGTCCAACATATGATGTAGCATCATAATATGTCGCAAGTGTCGAGCGATATTTTACCACTCCCGAGGACCATTATCTCCGAAACCAGAGCCAAGAAAATTTTTGGAACATTCCCGCCCGCTTCGCGATAAATATCACCGCAGAGGTAATTATTAAGCCAAATGGATAGTAGCAAGTCCTAATTGCTGCTAATAAATCTGTATAGTGCATAAGAAAGTGTACTCAAGTTTCGGGTGTTAAATGGTGAAAATGGGTTCAAGGGTGATTAAGAACTGTGTGGAGTTTCCTACGATACAGACGAGTGCTGCATTTCGCAGTAAATTACAAGGAAACGGAAAAACTGCAGCAATAAATTTATCTGCCTTGGAAGCGACTTGGTAAATAAAGTAGGAAATAATTAAGAGCCGTCTGTTCCACATCTCGTGCAGTCGGAATCCTTTTAGTTATTTCCAAAGTTCACAGTCGGAGAAGTTAAACAAATGTGGTCCCGGCGACCCTTGTGGCCAGCCAGCCGTAAACGACTCCGATACGACACGTCCAAGTCTTAGTTTCGCGGTTTCGTTTCGAAAATTTGTACACGAATAAATATCGCACCGTGAATGGCGAGATTTATTTCTTAAGTTATAGATTGTATTTACGATATGATCGTGTATATACTATTGAAGTTTAAATGTATAAAGCTGACATTGTAGCACTATAATATAGAGAACAAAAGTATGTCGGGGAATCTGAGCTCGGACGTAACTTACGATCTCCAATATAAGTTAATACTGCCTTGCGAAAGGTGCGCATAAAGAATAATGGTTTTTGAATATCAAACTAGGTATTTCCGAGGCGCCTAAGGTACATATTCCGATGCTTCCCTCGAACATAACATTTTTCTTTCAGACGGGAAAATGTACGCTTTCAGTTGATTTACGAATTGTTTGTGAATGCGGCAACACGGATAAAACACAGACTTCTTTAATCTGATGTTATCTTGGTACCGTGATTGTTGATTGGATGACTCCTTTGTACTCGTGTTAGTGGATATAAGACTTACGAGATCACGATAATAAATTGCCGTGGGATCCAATTACATGTGATTGTTTCGAGTGATCTTGGTATATAGAACTGATGTAGATTTTTATTGTGACTAAATTTGACACTAAGAAAAGCATCATTGCTGATGGGTGATGCTTGTTTTTTTTACATACTTATGGCAATAGGCTCGCCCCCTATTACATGGGACCTAAACATACTGGCGCATTGTGGGTGTACATTAGTACACCTCTGCCTAACCCTTCGGGGAATACAGGCGTGATGGTATGTTATGTTATGTATCTTACATAATGCAAGGTACAAAAATATAAACTATTCTTAATAACGAAGCGTAGAGCGTCAAAATATTCTCACAAAGAATTTCATAAATATTCTGGAAGCCTATCTTCTTATTTAATCCATTTATCTCAGAAAAAATATCCACCTACATTTAGAATGCCACGTCCATGCCAGAATCTTTCTGACATGTGCCTGCACCGTCGTTAGACTACCAACTAGCTCGGGCTAAATGTAGGTGAATACGGAATTCACCAAAGTACCTAGTGGGGGATGCGACCACTCGTGAGCCGTGCGTGCTGAGAATATTCTAGAAACACTCTTTATATTTATTTGTAGTATTGAATTACGGGTATAATTTTCTGATGTGAACTGTAGTGCAGTAACTAGTTTTCTTTATAAACGGTGTTCTAAAATTCTCCACAACTCAATTTTGATCTGATCCTAGAGATATAATAGGCAATTGTAAGTTTTATATAATCAATCTAAATCAATATAAACAAATAAATCTAATTGAAATAAAACTGATTTTATCGCATTTATTGATATTATTTAATTCCAATATTAATTAATTTCAGAAACCGCAGTATGTTAGCGAATGAGATTGAAAACATTGAAATTGCGTTGTGATAATGTTCCGATCATTGAGTAGTTAGTCATATTGAGAATTAATATGCCATTGTTTGCTTTGCTTGTCTTAAATCTTCCATGTTCTTTATTCTTCTGTAGGTATAAAATAAAAATATTACTGATGGTCAGAAATATTGCTCAGAGCAAACCGTAAGTAGAACTAAAATTAGTTACCATAACTGTGGTGGTTTAATTTTATTGTATGATTTATTTTATAGTTTTTATATAGGTATTTAAGTACTAGATTGTTAAGTTTAAAATTATATGAGTTATATAAATAACCGTTGTTTTCTTTATTAATGCATCGTGTGAGTCAATGAGTGTATCGTGTAAAACTTAATAAAGTATAATAAATTATTTATTTCTTTCTTTCTAAGTAACTTGATTAGGTGTCTAAATCGGCGGTTATGGATTGAGAAACACGAGAATAACGATACCACCTCTGAATACAACTATTCGAGTTCGAGTCAGCACGAGCATTAAATATCGCTTAGAGTTTCATGATAATATGAAAGCTTTTAATCCCAAAACCTTTTACATACTATCACATATTTTTTACTGTAGGTACCACTATTTGTTTATAGTAGCCATTAACCCCCTTTTCTTAATAAGTTTCAATTACTATGGCAGTAGCCAATTGGGATAAATACTGTATTACATGCCTATTTAGGTTAAGTGTTCTAACTAAAGTAATTAGAATTAATTCCCCAATTATAAGGCGGCGAATATACTGAGCGTGCAAATGGTAGAAATGTTCTCTTCTGGCTCTTAAGGGTCCGGCAGAGCTTGAATTGCCCACAAAAACGTAATACCGAAATAAATCGTAATCCAGACAATATTCTATCAAATTGTGTCATTATTAGAATTTGGATACCGTTAATCTAGGTGTTCCTACACTGGACTTCACTTCACTGGAAATAAAAAATTGGAAAATCGTTGCAAACTTGGTAATTTTATCAAAAATTGCATTTGCTTACATAATTTATGTCCAGTAAAGTATTATGGACAAAATGGTAATGTAGGAACCTAAATTAACGGTATCGGAATCCGAATGATAACACAATTTGATTAAAAATAATTTCCTAAATAAACTCCGTAAATTTCCTTGTTGTAAAACATAACGTATTATCACGCCTGCATTCCTCGAAGGGTCAGACAGATATGTACTTTACAGTTCATCGCTATGTTTAGGTCGTACATTATAGGGGGCAACCCAATTCCCATTAACCGAGCATAAATCCAAATTCCGAACTGCTATTGAGAATTTCATGGATAGTGTTATTGGGTTAAAACTGCTCTATCTGGGAATCGAACCCGACTATTGAAGTCAAAGTCAAAGTCAAAATGTTTTATTTCAATTAGACCACTAAATAGGTACTTTTGAAAAGTCAAAACTATTTGCACGGTTCCAAAAAGTGGGTCGTATGGAGAAGAGCCGGCAAGAAACTCCATAGACACTCTTTTTAAAAAAATAGAAAAACTTGATTACAATATTAGTTATGTTTTACAACTTTGTTCCAACTAGTTGCTGAGAATTCTGCAGAGGCGATTATACTCAACTACTCAACAAAAGTTACAACAAAGTTACACTGTAAGGTGATGACAATGAAATAGTTTCATATCCTCTCTTATTCCATACATTATAGGACACTCAATAAAGTAAATATCATCTATCATAGTAAAAACTTCCAATAAACCGCTATGAGAATACACGCCATTTCGCCGACATTCTTTTTTCAGTCGATCGGAATTCTGGTACGGATCCAAATAGGTCGGATCAGTCCTTTGTCGGGGGGCGTACGTCCATAGCGAGAATCGCGATCGCGATGCACTGGCTGATTTATGTGCACGAAGCCTTATATGTGTTACTGTAAAAGCCCGAACTACAGTAAATCCCAAGATTTACCAACTCTGAGTAGTAAAAGTCCGATATGTTCCAACAGAGTTCACTCATACTTTAAAAAAAAACCCTAATCCGAATATGGTGGTAAAAGATGATGAAATGAACGATGATCGATCACAGAAAATGTTCTGTGATCGAGATAATATATCAAGAGATTTATTATCTTAAGGATTACCAACGAATTAACATTAAAAATATACACATAATTAATAAGCCTTAAATTATTCGTAATGTCAACTCAATTACAGGTAGGTAGGTAATCACAACTGGCACAAATAATCGAGCATACTGACTAATAATAAAAAGATAGAAACAGCAAATGAATTACATTAAAATAGTGCAATACAATTATTAAAATAAATTAAAATTTGAATAGAAAAAGAACAACATAAAATAATCATACTAATATTGAACAGAAATTTGAGTAAGATTAACTTTTATAATAATTCAAATAATAGAACAAAATGAACATAAAATTTAAGGATTTTGTATGTATTAGCTCTTGCCTATTCATCGCGTCTTAAAGGACTTTTTGAGATAAAAGTTAGGGGTATTCCTTGAAGCGCACCCATGTTGAAGCGCACCTAAAACCGCTACACCAAACGAGTTTCCATGAACAAAAATTTTTAATACATTTCCTCGCTGTATCTATACCTATAATAAAATTGTAACAGGCCGATGTCTGTACATTATAGATATTAAAGAAAAACTAATATGGGGGGTCTTTATTAGAGCAACAGAAGCCAAAATAAATTTTTTTAGAATTGTTGTCTGTATATTTGTACGCGCATCACGCAAAAACTACTGCATGGATTTGTATGCAGTTTTCACTGACGTATTGCTAGCAATACGTTATATAATATATAATGTTATTATGTAAATTGCGTGGAAGAGCCATGCTTTACGTGGGAGAGCCATGCTTCGACACGAATGGGCCGGCTCGACCAGAGTGATCCCACGGCCTCACAGAAAACCGGCGTTAAACAACGCTTACGTTGTGTTTCGTCGAGTGAGTGAGGTTACGAGAGGCCCAATCCCCTTTTAAAAGGTCGGCAACGCACTTGTGACTCCTCTGGTGTTGCGAGTGTCCATGGGCGGCGGTAATCGTTTACCATCAGGCGATCCGTCTGCTCGTTTGCCCTCCTATACCATAAAAAAAAAAAATTTTCATCTTGATACGCCGCCTAGAATCGGACTTATAGTATGTTAATATTTTTGGGACGTGAGTGAAACTGCGGGTAACAGCAGCTAGTTATTAATATTCTTGTGCAAGTGTCAAGTTATAAAAGGCACAGTTGGTGCTACAACTCGAACTCGTAAAACGTTCTTGTTTTTGTTGGCTCGCAGCCTGACCGAAAGAAACTCTAGTTGCAATATTGTTAGCAGTTGTGTGCATGGTTTAATAAGGAAGCTGCTATTTCTTTGTCTCGTTTATTTAGCATACAGCCAAGTTTTGTTATTGGTCAAGTAAATTAATTTTGGAGGGAAATCACACAAAAAGATTCAGAAAAATCCTCTAAAACTGACTTACCGTACTCACAGGCGATGTCCATCTTTTTATGATTTTTCTGCATTTGTCTTCTGGTGTATCTAACCAGAAGACGCAGGTTCGAGTCCTGCCCGCGATTGAATTTTTGCTTCACTAAAATAACTTGATAAATTGGTGGTTTTTAAAGCATGAAATTCTGCACAGAAATTTATTATTAACGACAAATGGGATTTTGGGAAATTCCGACGAAATTGAAAAAAAATGAGATCATACGTAGGGAGTACATGGCTAGTTTACTCAATTTTTAGTTTTAAAAGAGAACATATAAAAGTAATTAATTTGAAAGCCTTAGGTACCTAAGGTTCTGGGTGTCTGTGTTTGGAAACTATTCTAGTATACTCTATACTTTTTTTAATTTTTTAATTGCTAATGTTTTCAAAAATATGGACCGTGTATGCGATTGTCGTGTCTAAAGACAATCATTGATAGATCAAACAATTGCGAGCTAATCCACAAGAAGTAGCAAGCATCCCACAAATTACGTAAACCTACATGTCCACAGCAAAAAGTTATGGAAATTGTAAGGGAGACATACAAAGTTGTAGCGTGTACACTCGGCCGATAGTTTGGACTAACTTTGTAAGCAGGGCTTTATACCAGCGTGAGTGTACATTACAATGCTGTGTGACTGTTGTATGCAGTCAAACTCAATTATTTAAAGTATGTAGTTTATGTCTCAATACCCCTTTTGCTTTGTCTCCTTGCGATGATACAATTCAGCGTGTTACACGTCAGAATGGTAAGTTGAAAGGATGAAAGATAAAATAACTTTTAACAAAAAGTAAAACCGCCTTCAAAAACATAAAAATAATGTTAGGTGCACAGCAGTTTCGGAAGTCGGTGCCTTCGATTTGGTTTGAACTTTTGTTTTCGCCACCGACTTTCGAAACTGTTGTAACCTCCACCCTTTTTTAAGTAAGGCGCAAAATGATTGAGCTAGCCTCCATAATCTTGGTCAGAAGCCATGGCCATCGGTTCAGAAGTGACCTACACCACGTAACGCTTGAAGTCAGTTTTATTTTCCTATAAGTTAGTGAAGTATACAATGATATATTATATATCCATGCATGAATTTACTAAAGGTTGTCTGTAAGACATCGCTATTGGCGATAAGACCGCCCTTTGTACGACCCTATCATTTAAACTCATCTTCGTCCTTAGTTTTTTTATATGCAATTAAGAATATTCTATCTATATCTCCACAAGAGTAATCGTTATAAAAATATAATGACTTTATCTTTCCACTGCGTGTTTTGTGTTCGGAAGTAGTAGTGGGGTTCCATTGTTTCAAACCATTGTAACTCCCATCAACTCCTTATCTCATAATGTCTCGGTTTTATATCAACTCAAAACAATTGTACTGTTTCTTTCACCATTAAAATGATAGACATATCATCACGCCTGTAATACAATGAAGGGGTAGGCTAATGTACATGTTCAGTTTCACAGTACCTGATCGGGGTCTATTTTCACTATCCAGCAAAATTTCGAGCTGCTATTGAAATGAAAAGGGAATTAGGACACCTCAAAAATAATATCCTGGAATTCGGACCTTCACGCTCAGCAGCCGGAAAGTTTCTTTCTTATTATTATATAATTTGTATACTATTTGCATGTCAATAATATGACAAAGATGTGTGAGTCTCTACTACCAGTTGTATCGCCTTATGTACCTACCACATTTTTATTGCAAATAAAGATTTCTATTGTTCTTTTCTATTTTTAAATATCCACGTAGGCATTATCATCACTTAAGAAATATTTTTTGACATTCAAAGCAGAGTGAAACGGGTCTGAAAATGACAAATGCCAAAGTAAATTATTTTTCTCTTATGTTTTCACATATAAACCACATTTCGATAAAATCGAAAGGATATAGATTACATCCTGAAGAAGGTCAAAGGCTACCTTTTCTCCCAAAAAGTCTTTTGGGAAACGAATGAAACCGGGGGCAAAGCTAATCATGCTATAAATAAATAGCGAGATTTTTCCATTATCCAATCAACAGAACTGCTACAATCTGGTAATCACTAGCCCTGCACTAAAACAGCGATGACGCAACGCCTCTAAAATCATTGACACATGTACACTCGTTAATTCCTATCGTTAAATTTAATGCGGACGCGCCGCGAGTACCGCCCGTTACGACCTTATTTACGATATAGCATTGTTATTGTTAAAATGCGATTTATATTTCAGTTAACGATGCCTTGATATTGTTATGCAAAAGTTAATGACTGCAGTGTTGGAGAATACAAAAGATTCGTTTTTAATAAACTCATAAAACCTTACTGTTTTCCGACTATCGGATCGCCAATAATTAACAAAAATGTAAAGTAGCTGTTAGTAATTTTAACATCGAGACGTCCAACAGTCTACCCGTGACCATGGATGCTGTAAAAGATCCGAAACGTCGGGAATTATATAAAATCAATAAAACGCAATAAAATCAAAAGTACTTTTATTTCAATCTCATAGAACCTGTATTGCAGAAATGTAATCCACATTTAGGAATTCCGCTAATTTCAGGTATATTACTATTTGGGTCGCTATTGCTAAAGTTGTTAAATGTGTTGCTAAATGGCGGACAGAGGTGCACGCGGATAAGTGACCATTGTTAACACATAGAGTCCCCACGGAAAAATCGAAGTCTTTGGTACCGATTGTCATATGAAAACCTATTCCCAAGCGTTAGTGGTAGTCAGATGCCCAAACAGCATGACAGCCGTCAATCCTCGGAGTCGTTATTGCCCAGAAATTGGGTTGCGGAGTAAAATACTGATATCCAACGGCATCTGGTTAGACTGGAAACACACCCTAATATAGTTGGGAAAAAAAGCTAGGTGATGGTGATGATGACTGATTGACAGACAGACAACTCAGAAGTAAGAAGTTATGCGCAAGAGTGTTCTTATATAAAGTGGGTGAGCACTAAAAGACGCCATATGAAAATCCCCAAAAATAAAATTATCGCGGATACACAGCCAGTTTCTAAATAAATAAAATAGCTTTAAGTCTGAGGCAAAAGAATACTTTATGGAGATTGTTAGCAATTTTTAAGTCAGTTAATTTTCTAGGGATACGCGTAGAAAAACACAAGATAAGGTTCATTAGGCAGGTAGTGTACAACTATACATATAGATGTATTTAAACTGCGATGTGCGTCGTACGATAATTTGATGACAAGACGCGATCGCACAGCAAATTTCGCACGTGTTAATGATTATAAATGAGATTTTGACACCTATTGACAGGTAGAGAATGTGGGACACGGTTTAATCCAAGATTCCTGAAAAATATAAGCTTAAGCTCTTACATTTTTGCTATGCCGGTCACCAACTAACCTTAGTTCTACGGAAATATTACAATAACGCTTTGAAGAGACAAGACTTTTCCAGATTAGGACTATTTTCAGCTAATGTCAAGAGCAATCGAAATTAAACATATTTGTAAATAAAACCTAAAAGTTTTAAGTTTTTTGATGTTAACGTTTTTTTAAGAGCACGCTTTCAGATTAAGACGATGATGCCAGGAGCAATCAAAATAGAAAATCGAACCTAAAAAGTTAAAAATCGAAACTAAGAAACCTTTCGAACCTTTTTAAGTTTTTCATGTGAAAGTCACAAATTATATAAACACATAATACGTAAACAAAAATACGAAAACCGAGGCAGAAAACTTGGATAGCGTAATTAGAAAATATCTGGGTGGTGGCCAAACGCTGCAAGTTTTCTACCCGATGATAGGTTTAAAACAAGTTAAGTAGGTGCAAGTTGCGGTACGGCTGACCCATATTGCAGTATTGTACCTACGGAATGTGCGGCGTGCAGTTAACATGGAGTTTTCATGAGAGTGCAAATGATTATGGTAGGTATTTTGTTCGTTTGGTGAGCTCATTTGGAGTCAACTTTAGTATGTTAAATATAGTGACTCTAGTGCTACCAGAGAAATAATATTTTATACTAGCTTTTGCCAGCGACTTCGTCCACGTGGAATAGTTACTTTGTTCCCTAGTTCTTCGCCCGCGGTTTCACCTGCGTTGCCCCGTTCCTAAGGGTTGTAGCGTGATGTTTTATAGCTTGAAACCTTTCTCATGCATCACTAATTTTCCCAACATTTCCCTTCACTGCTCTGCTCCTATTGATCGTAGCGTGATGAAAAGTATACTATAACCTGCCCAGGAGTATGAAGAACAATTGTACCAAGTTTCGTTGAAATCCGTCGAGTGGTTTTCGTTTCTATAACGAACATACATACAGACAGACAGAAAGACAGACAAAAAATTTACTGATTGCATTTTTGGCGTCAGTATCGATCACTTATCACCCGCTGATAGTTATTTTGGAAATATATTTCATGTACAGAATTGACCTCTCTACAGATTTATTATAAGTATAGATTATTTAGTTACGGCCTCATTTGTCTAGTGGTCCCAAGCGCTACTACGACGCTAGAGGTCTTCGGTCCAATTCCCAGATCGAGAAGTGTTATTGGGTTTTTCAATTCTCAGTAACAGCCCGGAGTTTGGGATTTGTGTCTTGTTAATAGGCTCGCCTACTACATGGTACCTAAACATACCGGCGAACTGAGGGTATAGGTACAGTTAGTACCTACACCTCTGCCTAACCCTTCGGGGAATACAGGCGTGATGTTACTATTAAATTACATTATAATAAATCTTTCAGTCTTACAAACAATTTGCTGCTTTTATTCCAACACAAACTTTTAATTACAACATAGGTTGTAATAAACATAACCTTTTGTTATGTTAAGGAAAGTTTGCGTTTAACTTTCACCTGTAAAAGTAAACTTTCTACTAATTTATATGTTTGGTAAACAAAAATTTTAGCAAAATAAAATATTACTTTCATATTTGAAGCGGCGGTAGCCTAATGGCTAGGGCGTCGGACTTGTGATCATGTGATTGCCGGTTCGAAACCCATTGCACTACCGACGTGAACCCACTCGTAACACAAACATTTAGCTTACCACGAGGGGTTAACAAGAATACTAATAATGTGCGAACCACATTGCTAGTAAGCTTTAAAAACAGAAATATATATATTATCTTATCATTGGTGTAAAATTTGCCTCATTAGTCTAGTGGAAATGGGAGAATAAATTCAGTGGAAATGGGTTCCTTGCGAAGTATGTGTGGTGTAACTCGGAATTATAGATTGAAGAACAGTGTGATAAGACAACGTTGCGGGCTGAAAGATGATGTAGTGACGCGTATCGAAAAGAATATGCTGAGATGGTTTGGACATGTTGAAAGAATGAATGAAAGACGATTAACAAAAGGAATTTATAAGGCAAATGTCAGCTGCAGCGTCGGTAGAGGTCGCCCTAGAAGGACATACGTCGATCCTATTGGCGAAATCCTTCAAAAAGGTCAGGTGCGTAGCACTCGCAACCGGCGTGTACGTATGAGAAGATGTATGAATGTGGAAGAAGCAAAAGAAGCATGCAAGAATCGTAGCAAGCGGCGGTCTATAGTTTCTGCCTACCCTTATGGGAGAAAGGGGTGAGTGTAGTCTAGTGGTCCTAAGCGCGCATGCTATATTAGGGGTCCTGAGTTCGATTCCCAGGTCGAGTGTTATTGGGTTTTTCTATGAAATTCTCAGTAGCAGCTCGGTGTTTGGATTTGTACCAGGATCGCCCCTTACCCGTACCAAGGGACCTAAACATACCGGCGAACCGTGAGCGTAAATTAGTACAACTCGGCTTAACCCTGACGTGTTGGGTTGGTGATATTATTTTATGTTATCCATAATTTTCCTTCAGAAAAAAAAACCTAACACAAACCGAAGTCCTACTTTACCTTCAACACAATGAAATAGAAATTCAAATAATCACGACATCATTAGACCTACCCTTACAAAACATCCAAGCCAAAATCTTTCACTCTTTCGCTATTTTAGAATAAAAATATAATAAAGAAAAAAAGGAGGGTAGGTACCTAAGGAGTGGTCGGCCCGGAAGGGTGCAATCACGCGGCAGGCCAAATTACACGGCAATACCATCATGATTCGACCGCCGCAAATTGTTAAATAACGCCCTCTACCGGGACCAATTCATATTTATTTTACGACTTTCGTACAAGAATATCGTTGTGATAAAATGTGAAAGCATTCAGAAGTTTGCTGTACAGTTTGGTTAAAGTAAGAATAATTATATGAATTGTGAATGAATGAATTTTTTTTAACATTAATCATATTTGTTATACCTACATATTTTATCCTGTATCGAAAATGTGCATGCATTTGCAAACACAAAATCTCACATCAAACACCCGAAACCACTACCCGTAGATTATATATACCTAATTGTACCATGTGGATATAGAAACTGCAACCCGCAGCCCTGAAACCGATCGCTCTGGCACTGAACCATATTAGTAAGTCTGATAAGTTTTTAATTCGTAAAAAGTGTTGAACTACTTCAAAATCGTACGAATGTATGTATTTGTAATAGTCATACGACCTGTGAGTGATAGGAAGATATTTTACGTGCTTGAGACTGCTATACCTACTTTCAATACAGTATGGTTAAACTAATGGCCAGTCCCTATATCAAATCCGTTGATAGATTTGCTTACTAGAGATAGGATTTTGACATTACTTGTATGAACCTTATGTCAAAATCCTATCTTTAGTAAGCAAATCTATCGACAGATTTGATATAGAGACTGGCCGTAAGTGAACAAAAAGTCTAATAACTTTCAAATTCATACCTCTCACGTTCAAAATCAAACGTAATTTCATGCTGACGATTAATTCCCAATATTGGACCAAAACTTAGTTCTCACAAAAACTCTTATGTGCTACTAAATCAAATCTCGTCCAAACGGTCAGCTGTTTCATAATGGCGATGTAAGTTGGCCGCAGTTGGCACGACTGAGCCATGCATTAGTTGCGTGGAATTTATTGTCACACTTTGACCCCAAAAATATACGGTCAGTATGGTCACCCTATGAATCGTTCGTGAATCGTTAACTAGAGTGCTTTATGGTTAGCCTAGGGTTAAAATGTTAGGTTCGTTACATTATATGAGTGGTAGTTTATTGAGCTTTTAAATAGATTGGATTTGCACATTTACTATAATAGTAAGTAAGCTTTGGCTTAAGCAAATTAAATATTATGCAGAGCTTACATATCGTCGAAGTCACTATCTCCGTATTACTATTAGAGTATAGTACTAAAGAGGTCAGTGGTCGTAGTGAGTGCATTTATAAATTTTCTTTTACTTCAATTAAGCATTCAAAAGAGGTCACATGTCGTCGTATAACAGTTATTTTTTTTTTTTACTTCAATTAAGCATTGGAAAGAGCTTACATAGCGGGTCACAGTGCATTTATGAATTTTATCTTTCTTCAAGAATTTACTACTATGGTTTTGCATATTATTCTTTGTACTAGCCAGTACACACTAAGTCAAATTCTATTTAAGTTCCAGAAATATCGATGTTTACCTTCGGTTTATGAATGGAATATACCGTAGCTAGGTTATCCATTGCTACGTATTTGAAGTGTTCATATTTTAAGATGCACTTAACCTATCTTCAGAGAATCATTGCAAAACAGGTCGCGAATTATTATTGCAATATAAAATTAACGAGCTGATCTCTACATAATATGATAATCGTAAGAGATACAATATACATTGCGTCGGTAAGAACCGCGAATTATTGTAGACCATTAAGAAGAGAATGGTGGCGTATCTTGGTCATGACCAACGCCATGAGAAATATGACCTTCTCCAATTGATCATGATGGGCAAAATCGCAAGCGACGTGCAAGCGACGTGCTGAACGGAGAAAGAAATCTTGGCAACGGAACTTCCGCGAGTGGACCGGTATTACCAGCGTCGAACATCTGTTTCGCTTGGCACAAGATCGGGAGAAGTTCGGCCAACCTCTAGTAATGGAGAGGCACCCAAAGAAGAAGAAGAGATATAAATAGATCTTTGTCTCAGTGACCAGGGTAGGTCAGACATGCGTCTCGCAATAAAAGTTTGTCATTGCATTATCTGATCTCTCTGGCCATGCTAGCTCATGTTAGTGTAGCTAGGATTTTTAAAGACTCTCTCTCTCTCTCTTTCCAATTAAATCCATTAAGGAACGTTGGAGGAAGGATCACATCACTTAATCTTATACAGTTTACGTAATAATTAGTGTTATTCTGACTGCACAATTGGGTTTTGGATTCGATTCTCACCCGAGACAAATATTGGTATGATTCACAGATATTGTTTTCGAGTACGAGTGTCTTCAAAAAAATTACATGATAACATATATTACTCCTGTATTTCCCGAAGAATTAGGCAATAGTGTACTAATGTATCCCCATAAGTTATTAAAAAAAAATAACATTAAGAAAGAAAACGATGGATAAACCACCACAGTTCGTATAGAGCATATTGTAAATACATACAATGCTACACAGGTCATTATAAAAAACTTAACCTACTTTTCCTATGTCCAAATGTACAATGCCGGTCAAATAAATTCTTCCACCAATTGTGAACGCATAAAGGCGTTTTACGACAAAAGTGCGGCTGCCCAATTCATCCGAGGTCCTCGTAGGATTTTCATTATAGTATTTTGGATCGTAAAATTTTAATCGCGGAAAATTCGGGACACCGGCGGCGGTAAGGACCGATATTAATTTTATTTTGTGTGTTGTTGGAATGTTTTACACTGTAAATTGTTTTAACAGAGCTTATAAAAAAACTTTCAGTGTTCTGTTCTGCGTAAAATTCGTTCATTTGTTAAACAAAAAGTGTAGTTACTTTTTATTTGGAATCGTCAGCCCTTTTGAAGTCCTTATCCGTGTAATTCAATTTTATTTTTATCAGCATTATTAGGGCCGTAATGAGCTTCGAACATGGGCTAACGACAAACGTCATTTAGCACTGCTTGGTTCTTAAGTATTTGAAAATGGAGTGCTGAAATGATCTGAATATTTACTAGTAGAAAGTAGACAAGCATTGTACATAAGTTAATTACATGATGAAGCGCACATCTTAATTTGTCACTTGAATATGATTTAAATTTTCATTGATTCTCGCGTATTAGAGAAATTAACGGACTGTAACAAGTTACAAGAAAAAAATCAATAGCACCAAACAAAACGTATAACAACGCAATGTATCCACTTTTTTTAATGAAGTGAATTTTGTAAAGGTATGAAATCCTATTCTGTCTAATTAATTTAGCGGTTGCAAGCGCTGCTGCGTGAGAATGTGGTTATCAATTCGATTTCCAGGTCGAATCAAGTGTCATTGGGATTTATTTTGAAATTTTCATTTTAACAATAGACACATTCCCTATAAACATGGGATCTAAACATACCAACAATCTGTGGATGTACATCAGTACTCTGATGAAACATTCGGGAAATATATAAATTCATATATTGGACACATACAAATGACACACGAAAAACAAATATGAAAGCGAATACGAACCGTCCAATTATTTAGTGTTGCCTTTTTGGTCATCAGACACCAATTACGAATAAATTGGCACCCGATCGGGGAACAAAGAATTATTTTCATCAAGTATAGTTATCGGAAATAAAGCAATATATATTATGGAACTAGCTGGGAGTTGCGGTGCTACCCGTATATCTCAATACCTTTAGTTGAGGATGTCATTTTTGTTATTCGTGATAGGCTTACGCTTGACCGCCAGTTCGTCTGATGTCAAGCGATACTGCGATCTAGGGTGGAGCGTGCTTGCCTAGAATAAACCAATTCATTCGTCATTTATAGACACCCAGATTATATCTATCAGGGAAGACCCACTCGGGAAGTGCATTCCATATTTCAGCGGTACGCATGATAAAAGTGGACTTAAAAGCGTTTTTGGAATGTTCACCATGAATCATTCTTAAATTCTATAGAGTAAATTTAAATAAATTTGGATTTAATCTGCTAGTTTTAACATACTTATTTAGTTATTCAGATATATTATAGAAAACTAAAGTATTCCATGTTGAATTCATGCATGTTTGTCGTCCATTTAATCAACTGTTTTATTTATATAAACTGTGGATAACGTAGTTAGTTACACATTCATATAATTGTATATGATTCTTTGTTAACCTTAATATAGTGTATAATTGTTGGTTTCCCTAATAAATAAAATAAAATAAAATTTATAAGGAACATACTGTATGCCAAAATAGGCTTTAGGTTCCATTTCACCATGTCAGAGAAATAGAATTTGTATGAAATTAACTGCCAATTATTGGGAACTTATACGGAGATGGTGAAATATAGATTTATAGATTTTGAGAATTCGTAATTAATCAGTGAGTGAATCAGTAGTTATATCACAATATTGTCGACTTTTTTAGGAATTTGTAACTTTTTCAATAGGTACTACCGCCTATATTATATCAGAAAGAAAAGAAAGAAAGAAAGAAAGAAAGAAACAATTTATTCAGCGAATAGCAAAGACAAGTACATAAATAACTATAAAAGAACATAATATTAAACTTACAACATAATATCACTATGCCCTTACAATTACGCCGAAAAGGATCTGGTTCAGCATATGCCAGACAAATTTGCCCGACGCTGGTTTTCAACCAGACCCTTAATGACGCACGGACGAAAACCAGTTCCATATACCCAGTATAATAATAATATACGGCAACTTAGTGGTACAATATATAAATAAATAAATAAATGAATAAATATATACATAGTATGTAGTTACATAAATAGCATTACTATTTCTATGTGTGTTTTAGAGCAAGCGCAGCGCTCAGCACCCGGATTGAAAAAAAGAAATAAATAAAATAAAAAACAAAAACTGCAGTGGTGACGCTCGCACGCGGTGTTATGGTGTCAACTATGGAAAACCATACACAATGGGGCCATGCTTGATTCTAGGTACCTAGTCTGTGATGGGGCCTCGGTCACGGTGCACGCGACGCTTCGCACGATCAAAAAGTTAAATAATTTAATAATTGTAATGCATAGAAATACGAATGTGTGTGTGTTAGTGTACATATTAAAAGGTTTACATATGTTTACCTTAACCTATAATTATGATTATTATGTAAGTATTGCCTAAATGGTTTGTTATCTATTATTATTTTTTTTGTTCTTGTTCTTGGCACAATACATGTGGTACAAAATGCGTTATCTGTTTAAAGGCATTCTGGACATTAAGCAAGTTGGGAGAATTATGAATGGTCAAAGAAAGAGAAGAAAGAGAAGAGGGGAGTGCGGTTGACCCGGGCTCTCAGGACAGGTGACGCATCGACGCGAGACCGTCTCACGTATAGGACATAACAATAAGGTGTGTAACCAGATTCACTATGATGAGTACCTACCTGATAAACCTGCATAGTAAGCATACTAAGATCGATTAAACGTATAAAGTATATATATTTATAGGTCTTACAAACGAAAGTTCGCTATGGTCTCGTCACAGCGCCCGTTGCCCGTCGCGTCACAGCGCCCGGTGCCCGCCGCGTCACAGCGCCTGTCGCGTCGCCATCGACCCGCACGGCAACACGAGTGAACACTCACCACGAATACCATACATACACGCGCACACTCCTATGTTTATTAGATAAGTGATGTATTAGCTTTCACTAGGTCCAGCTTCCGTTGTGCATCAATTAAGTATCGCCGTAGGTGTATTCTAAATGTATTTAACGCGTTAAGGGATCTTATAGGCGGTGGCAAGTTGTTCCAAATCTTTGATGCTGCATACCGGAAACTGCCCCTAAATGCAGTAGTTTTATGCGGCGGAATAGATAGCTGCCGTGAACACTGTCTGGCCCCACACTCACGTCCACTCGAGACCCAACTGAGTTTAGTGTGCAGATAACTAGGTTCCCCATGTTTGACTACGCCAAACATAAGACATGCCAAGTGGAACTTCCGCCTAGACTTCATTTTAATAATGTAGTGTTTATTTAGAAATGGGGTGACATGGCTTCTGGTCGGAATTGCAAAACAAAAACGAGCGCAGGCATTTTGAACCCTTTGAATGAGCCGGTCAGTCCGTGATAATAACCGGGGACCATAGACTGTGTCAGCATAATTTAATTTTGACAGAACTAGGGACTCGACCAGACGCACACGTAATTCCTCGGATAGATAAGGTCTCATCTTATATAAAATCTTTAGTCGATAAAAGCAATTACGAACCGATTCAGCTATATGTTTCTCAAACCTAAGAGTGGAATCCGTATATCAGTATCTTGCAGTTTCTAAAAGGAAGGCAGTGACGTCACTTGATACACTGCTATTAATCATCGTATTAATTGGTTCTAATTTAGTCCAGATTCCGAAAACCGATAATTTTGTCCTTATGCCATATTAATCTTTTAAGTTACAGCTTTATTTATTTATAACACTAACGCTTCTATAACCTCTTTCAGTGAAGTTGAACGTGAAATCAAATGGGGCTTCATTAGAAAGTCGATTCAATGCGGAGGCATCTCCCCCTTCATTGTCACCTTCTTCCGTTGACTACAGCCCGGGGGAAATTCTATGGCTGCGGATATAGAGGCGGACAGAATTCCAGATAATAATGGCGAATATGACGGTGAATTCTAAGATATTTTCGTTTTTAGTGAAACTCATTTGTTGGAAATATTGGTTGAATAATTATATTTTGAACACATTGACATCTCGTTTTTTGAGACATCTCTCGTCTAGATCTTTAGTTCTTTTAACTGCCTCATTAGTCTAGTGGTCCCAAGCGCTACTGCTACGCTAGAGGTCCTAGGTTCAATTCCTAGGTCAAGCAATGTGTTATTGGGTTTTCAGCTCGGAAATAAATATACCGGCGAACTGTGTGAGTACATTGGTACACCTCTGCGTAATCCTGGGAATACAGGTGTGATGGTATTGTATGCGATGTTTCGATATGGTGTATGGCTCCAGTTGTATTTCAGGCTATAACATTTTATGTTTCGATTGTGACGATTCTGAATTTTTTTTAAGGGGGGCAAACGAGCAGATGAATATTAAAACACACTGAAGGCAGCTTTTACTATATTTTTTTTCAGAAGACTTCAAGAGCGAGCGCTCACACTACAATGTGCCGAATTTTTTTATTTCATACAATTTTAAAAACCTGCTGGAAAGAACATTGTCCAAAATTATGATATAGACTGACCCAAAACCATCTAGAATTTACATTAAACCTCTTTGGCTAACTGCACTTAAATCTCAAACTAAACATAATTACACATAAACATACTTATTATAAAAACACGAACATAACGCGAGTCAAAAACAAAACATCTGTCTATTTCACTTACGAGTTTCTCCAACAAACTTAAGAGGAGAACACGATACATGCATACGTAAATAGGCAAAGAAACTCACACAAAGTTTCATTCATTAGTGTTCATTTCCTCTTTTCTGAACAGGATTCCCCTAAGAACGAAGAAAATGGTTCTATGTTCCTTTCAGAACTTTATTACCTCGAGAATTCTACTTAGAGGGAAATATTATGTCTGTATGCTTGTTTTCTTTGAGATAGGTAGGAGCCTTACTTTCTATTTACACCTGTATACGCCTTTTAGGTGATAATTAGTAAGGCTTCATTAGTCTTAATCGCAGCTTAAAACACAGAGGTCGATTGAATTGTTATTGGGATTTTCTATGAAATTTTCAACAGTTGCTAATAGGTAACCTATTAAATAGGTCTTAAAAAAATATCGACGAACTATGGTTATACATCAGTTTTTACACTTCTGGCTAACCCTTTTGGCAAGAAACCGTAATAGGTACCTACCGATAATTATTAAATCATCTGGAATGTCTGTAATAGAGGGTGATCCTACTACCATTAATCGGGCATAAGTCCAAACTGATACTGAGAATTTCTTAATTAATTTAATAAATAATAATTTTTTTAATTTTGTAATTGCTAATTAGAAAACGCTTTGATCAACCTGGGAATCGCACTAAGGATCTCTAGCGTAGCAGTTGTGCTTCAGATCACTAAACTAATGATAACTTTATAGTAGGCAGCCATAATTGCGATCAATAAACAGCTAATATGTCATAATGACTGATACAACTAATTAACTAAATTGTTAGCCAAGATAATCCAACCGTTATTGACATGCAATAATCTAGTGTTATTGTCAATAATAATCAATTGACCCAGTAATGGTGTACTTATGAGCAAGATGGAGGATCGTGACGGAATTAGGCACAATTAGAGGACCTTGACCGGTGGCAACGTGCTTTATTTACTCGTTTTATATTGGTCCTTTAGTTAGACTTTCTCTAACTAAAAGACCAATATACCAACTAACTACTTACATAAAGTAAGTAGTTTTTATATCAAAGGACACCTGAAAGCCAGTGACAGAAAAGTTAAAAGGGAATCGTGTCTTGGTATTGTATGTGATGAGGAGGGATGAAACGTATGTGACTAAAAGAGTACTGAATATAAATGTGGAGAGACGGAAGGGTAGAGGGAGACCAAAGAAAATATGGATAGATTGTGTTAATGCCGATATGATGGGAAAGGGAGTGAATGATGAAGTGACGGCTGATAGGGACGAATGGAAGAAAAGGACATGCTGCGCCGACTCCTAATAAATTGGGACAAGGCCAGGAAGATGATATTGGCTCTGTTAGTATTAACATTACGTATATTACACATAAAATACCATCCACACCTACCTATATTCCCCGTAAGATTAGGTAAAACTATACTATGTACAATTGTACACCCACAGTTCGCCATTATGTTTAGTTACCATGTAAGGGCCATTGCCATAATCCACAAATTCAAACTCCGAGCTGCTACTGAGAATTTCAAATTCAGTATGCACAACGAATATTCCTAAAACTATCCCATTAGCGTAGTGGTCATAAGTGTGATTGCTACGATAAAGGTTATCGAGAAAGTGTTATTGGGTTTTTCTATGAAATTCTCAAAAACATCTCGGAGTTCAGATTTGTGGCCCGTTAATGCAAAAGGCGGGCCTATCATACCTAAACATATCGAACTGTGGGTGTACACCTCTGCCTAACCCTTCAGGGAATACAGGCGTAATGCTATGTTATGTTCTCTTCGGTAGCTAAGCAAGTTATGTACTTGTTAGTTTTGTTAAGTTTCAGCTAGGGAGTGTTCATGTGTGCTTCGATTTATTTGATTCGTTCAGGTCAGCGAGTTATCGTAATGGAAGCAGACGCTAAACCAATACGCTTGGTACGTGCGTCTGTACATCTTAACGTGATTTGTACCTTACTTGTTGTAGTTCCAGAAAGCACTTTACTAATTGATTTATTTAATAACGGAGAGAAGTGAGCTTATGCGCTAGTTGCTATTCGGGGATTCAAGTGGTTCTGCTTGTCAGGGTCGTGGTGCATGTCGCGATATTTTGCCTATTGGGTAAAGGAGGGCAAGGGCGATTTTAGTCGATACGAGTCTGGCCAAACCTGTCGCATTTCCCAGAGGGCAAACGAGCCATGAAGATTTTCTGCACAAGAGAGTGTAAGATGCATGATGATGGACCTAGGTGCAGGTTAATAATGCGCAAAAATTTGTGACGGAAAAACGTTGCGTCTCACTTGGAGTCTTGTCGACTATCATAGTGAGTTTACAAACACAATTTTTTTAGGGTTCGAGTTCGATCCCCGCACGACGTTACGGATCTTTGTATAATATGTGAAAATTAAATAACGTATTAAAAAAATATAACAATTAGTTTATTGTTCTATGCCATCATACCATCATGCCTTTATTCCCCGAAGGGTTAGGCAGAGGTGTACTAATTAATGTACCCACAGTTCGCCGGTATGTTTAGGTCCCATGTAATAGGGGCCGACCCTATTGCCATTAACCGGGCACAAATCCAGACTCCGAGCTGCTACTGAGAATTTCATAGATTAACACTTTGCTCGACCTGGGGATCGAATGCAAGACCTCTAGCGTAGCAGTCGCGCTAAAAATGACTAGACTAATGAGGCAGTCATATTGATTTTATAGTCTGTAGTTATTGGTACTTGGTACCAAAAAAAATATAAATAGAGTACTATAAACAATGTGACCCTATTTCCTTCGTAGATAATATATTGGAAATTCAATCAATATCCAACTGTCAATTCCTAGACAAAGCTATTTCTGTCTACGACTTACATGTCGCCTCATACAAAGATGTCTGCCACATCGAACAATATGAGTGACACTTAGACAGGTCTAAAATTATAGCTCAATCGATACAATGAAAAGACTACAATTTATACTTCAGAATGACACCAACTTTTATTAACACTCTATCATAGGAAAAGTTACTAACCATAATTGATATATTAAGACTACCGTACTACATAAGTAAGGCTATTTTAACTAAATATCCATTTTAAGTAGCCAGACAGTCACATTTGTATCGCTTATCAAGTTTTCAACTAATACCTGGCTTTTATGTACAGAATTTTTTAGATGTTTTACTTTAGATTCATAAAAAAATAACTTGTAATTTTCAAACAGTTTGGTATGAAAATAAAATTACCTTCGTAATAACACCGTTTAGAAGCCAGTCATGTCACCGTTAACATTGATAGTAATTATAGGTGGATAAAAATAGAACACCTGAATGTTGGGGCACTTATATAATTCTTTTCTTGACCACAAATCAGTTTCAGGTAAGGTTCCATTGTAATAAACCCAGACATCTAATACTATAGTACACGACCTGAATGACCTCAATAACTTTTGAAAATTTAATTAAAGTCTACCCTTCCATTCGTAACTTTGTGATGTTCATTAAATTTGAATATGGACCCTAGATTTAGATGTTGGTAGTGCTAGCCGTATTTATAGTACTGCAAGGCTCAAGCTACGATGCGGTTTGCCATTCCCGCCTCTGAAATACAGCCTCATATTTTAGCAATTTTAATTGTCCGCAGTATAATGCTGGTGTCAGTGACAGGATATTCATTCACAAAGTGTATTAAGAGACTTGAGGGTTTGTTAATAATATTTTATAATATCTAGGTAAATGCTTTTTATACTCCGCTAGGGCGGCCATAAGCGGAACTTTACAAATAATTCTAAACAGAATACTAGCTGTTACCAACTGTCACTCGCATCCCAAACGACCAATGTCCAATCTATCTCTATACGAAAATTTATAAAAATTGGTTCAGCAGTTTAAGAGTTAAAATGTGTATGTTAAAAAAAACATGGAAACAAGATGACCAATCTCACGCAGTCGAAGGCCAGAGGTCTTTGGAATTCAATTTAAGACGTTACCTCCGACTGCATGAAATTGGTCATCTTTTTTTATTGATTAAGTCGGCAATCGAGCTGAGGGGCCACCTGGTGGTAGGTACCTAGACATCGTCGCCCATAGACACCTGCAACACCAGAGGAGTTGCTGATGCGTTACTGAGCTTTAAGAACCCTACGGACTGCAGACTGCCAGTGCCGCAACAACCGAGGCGAAACTGGCTCTTACGTACAAGTTGAAACACACACCAAGGTGCTTTACGACAGACTCCGACGTAAGGGCAGTCGCCAGCCAGTAAAATCCCAAGGGGTTTAACCATCGAACTATTCAGATATTTTCACGCCTCTTACGGGATGCCTATTTGAAAGGCAGTGAGGAATAAATAGTATTCTAACCCGTCGCCACACGGGGTATTGTTTACACCTTTTTTGGCAGTCGGGTTTTATGTTTTTTTAAATTATTTAAAATGTGTAAACGCCATAATGAGCCTTCGTATGTTCGGCACCCAGTGACGATTGCCAGTAAGTTGTGCCTCATTATATTAAATTTTAATTAAGATGTTTCTACTAGTAATCGAAAACGATTGTATAAATAGAATTAGATAATAATACCTTCATGGACCGGACAGGGTTTTCATAACATAATGTATAGGAAGGCTACCAGAGAGTAAATATTGAGAAAACGCCACTTCACTCAGAATATCTGCCTACGCACATACTCTGCCTCCCCAGGTGGCAAACAATCCATGAGGATTTTCCATACTATAAAAAAGCACACGTGCGTAAAATCGGAAGACTTGATCAAGTGAAAAGCGCTGAGCGATACTGCTATAAATAAAGCATGGTTTGTTAAAGCTGGTATGAAATAGATATGGCTGGATTTGATTGCATGCATTTACATACAGATACAGTTCCGGGTCCGGTCAAATCTATAGTTTGGACTGCACCAAGGCTGGTATTCAGAGACGAATTTTACCGCAAACTAACGCTTCCTCACATCAAATTTGACATAGGGAGGGTTAACGCTAAATTGGAACCTAAAGATAGCAAGCGCGAGAGAGAAAGAGAAAAGTAGAGATGAAGATAGTACTAATTATGCCATTTCATTCGATTCGCAAAATATTACATCAGTACCTATGCTAGGTAAAATTCTAGTGTATTTCTGTTTCCCGCTGGCTTACTTCTGCTTACCGCTCTCAGCGCTTATCAAAACCAGAGCCTCCCAATTTCCACACTTGTCTCCAGAGTACAATGTAGTTATGCATACCAAAAAAGCCTCAGCATGTAGCCAAATGTAGCATAGGAATTATATTCATGATTAACGTAACAACGGAAATGTGTTAGTTTTGGTGGGCCAGCAAAATATTGTATTGCAGAAGTTAAATTTGGATTTGATTTTTGTGTCGTTCCTACTATTGTGAGTTGTTTTTAAGGACCAGAATGTTATAAATATTTTATCGCACGATCGACGTAATAGTACCTAACTGGAAATTTTAATCCTACGTATGACAAATTACGTTTTCATTTCTTTAGCGTTAGCCATTGCGAATTTGAAGCACTTGATTAATTAGGTGGGTTGATCAATTAGTAATGCTCCTACTGAAATGAAAAAGATCTTCTGTCTACCATTTAAGACAGCAATTCTTTGTCTATTAGTAACTGTGAATTTTTATCGTAAAAATGCACAAACATTGAGTATACTTTTCAAATATCAACAAAACCAAATTAAATGGAATACAACACAAAACAAGATATGTGAGATAACAGTTGAAATATGATTTTTCAAAATGGCGTCTATAATAAACCATCGCGTCGGGAATATCACAGATAGGAACGGTGTTACACCATTTTTTCAATTACGCATTTTAATATAAATAGAGAGCGCCGTGAAAAATGCGCAGTGAACATTTTTCAGGGAATTTACTTTTTTAATAAAAACTTTTCCCTCTATTTTTAACCTTTCATATTTTGACACATTAATAAATGAAAAATTTATGATCTGACGCTCAATTTGTTTCGGGCTATTGATATTGAAACGGTTGAAAGGCAGAAGATAGATATCAGTTTTGATTGTTTCACTAAAAAGAGCTGAATTGAAAGAAAAACAAGAATATAATTCTATTAAAAAAAAAACTCATTAAATCCAGAAGATTTCACCAGTCAGAATTTACAAAACATCTATTAATACGTATTAATTCTAAGAAGCCTAAGGGGATATACAAGATAATTGCAGAAGTATGTCATAGATACTTAATACTCAACATTTTATTTGTTACATTCAATAAAGGTGAGTTATAATTATTAAAATTGATTTTCTGTCGGGTACAGAAAAAAATAAGAGTGGAGAAGAGAGATGGATGGATTGTGTGACAGATGCTATAGTTCCGAAGGAAGTGACAGATGAGATGACGGCAGATTGAGATGTTTGTGCGAAATGGACATGTGCAGGAAGATGATAGGTTAAAAACACAATATTGCGCGAACACAGAAACTCCACTAGGATACACAGCGGATGTTTTTCAATGCACCAGGTAGCAACATTGTGTTTTACGGAGCGAATAGATTTTGAAATGAAAAGTTTCAATTCATTGAACGCAAATAGTGAGTGTGGGAATGTACGCTATTTCCTTTGGATAGCTCGCTTTAAACGAAACACGAGTCAAGCGGGCAATATTTGGACCGAAATCAATTAAACCTAACCTAAAAGTTCATATTTATTCCACCAGCAGTGAATCTGTGTTATCCGGAATATAATTCGTGTGACGCGACATGTCTTATTCGCTAGTAGGTAATGATAATATTTATTCGGAACTGAAAAACACAATTTACACAACACAACAAATAACGTAGTGAACAGAAAAAATCATTAGCCATAGATTTTTTTATTGATTAGGTCGGCAAACGAGCTGTCGAGCCACTTGATGGTAAGTAGTCATCGCCGCCCATGGACACCTGCAACACCAGAGGAGTTTAAGAGAGTTTTTGGAGAGCTTTAAGAGCCCCTACGGACTGCAGACTGCCAGAGACGCAGCAACCGAGGGGGAACTGGCTCTTACACGCAAAAGTTGAAACACACACCAAGGTGCTTTACGACAGACTCCGACGTAAGGGTGGTCGCCAGCCAGTCAGACCCCGAGAGGTCCTACCACCGAGCAAGTCAGAATTTTCTCGGCTCTTACGAGATGCCTATATGAATGGCAGTGAGGAACTGTATTCTTACCCGTCCTCACACGGAAATAGAGACCAGAATGTTTTATAAATACGGAATGAAATATCACAAAGGTTTACGAATAAAGACATACATACATATACTCTTGCCTTTCTTCCACAGGGGTACGCAGAAACTACGGACCGCCACTTGCTACGATTCCTCTCTTTTGCTTCTTCTATATTCATACATATTCTCCATGAATCTTATATGAAGGTGCTAGATCTTCTCATACGAACGAAGACTGAATAAATATTCGTTTAAGTTTTAATAAAGGCACATGAATTTCACTAAAACCTCTCTATAGTAAAGGCCACAGACAAAAAGAAAACAGGCAAAGAGTTTCTAACTAAATATTCTAAAGAAAACATGGAATCCTCTCTGAATGCACATAAAGGGATTACTTGGGATTACCTATGTTGTGTACCGCAAGACACTAAAGCCTACCGTTCAAACCTATATAGTGAGCGGAAAATAACTTGAACTACGAAAACTGGTTCATTAGTCTAGTGGTCCCAAGCGCGGCCGCTACGCTAGAGGTCCTGGGTTCGATCCCCAGGTCGAGCAATGTGTTATTGGGTTTTTCTATGAAAAACTCAGTAGTAGCTCGGAGTTTGGAATTTGTGCCCGGTTAATGTCATCAGGCTGCCCCCTATTACATGGGACCTAAACATACCGGCGAAATGTGGTTATACATTAGTAGGCCTCTGCCTAACCCTTAGGGGAATAAAGGCGTGATGGTATGTTAAGTTATGTAAAGAATGAAAGGGACAGCTAATGCAGCGTAGTACACAATCTCACACATCATTATTCAAGACATCCCTTTTTTCGTTACTCAAGTTACCGGGCTCTATACCGGGTTTTATCGAAATCGGATTTCTTAGTTTTCTGTCGGCTGTCTTCTAGGACCATCTGTCATACACGTATATGTATTACTGACTAGCTGTTTCACAGCAGTTTCACTCTTAACCTAAAAGACTTTTTGAAACAAATGTAACCTATTTCCGACTGCAAGGTACAATCTATCTTTATACGAACATTTAACAAAATTAGTTTAACTTTTGGAGCATCAAAACGTAACAAATCAACAAATTAAAATTGGTTTAGTGGTTTTGGTATGACAACGTAATGAATATGGCAATAGCCAATAGGGTCGCCTCCTATTACATGGGACCTAAAACAAACCAGAGAACTACAGGTGTAAATCACTCCACCTCTATCTATACGTTCAGGGAATTAGGCGTCATGTTTTATCTAACATTCCGAGTATAATTATCAAGCAAATATAAATACGCATAACAACAAAACCCAATTATAACTAAACAATACAAATACAAACCAAGTTGGCATTAAAATGTTTATTTATGATGTTTTCATTACAAAACATAGGTTATATTCGCCGCTCGACGCCGCTCGTTCGCGGGGCTTAGAATATTCAATTCCCTTGAATTATGGAAGTGAGAACGGCCACTTTTACACAATGATGGCTACTAACATACCGTTTATCTGCTCAGCTTTTGTTATGCCGACTCGTGGACAAACCCCTAGAGTAGAAATAAGATAAGCTAGAAAATCACTATTCTGTATTCTGTTAAAATTCTTAATACGCTGCAAGTAACACACTGAGATCAGGAAACCGTAAGCAAACGTAGTAGATAGAGAATTCCAAGATACAGGCTCAGCCTAGTTTGGAAACTACTAAATATTGTTAAACGCCACTGTGTTTCTGAAATAAAAACATTTTAATTTCAAATTCAATATACCCTTGATCAAACCACGTTGACAAAAAGCGGTCAAAATCATCTCGCCAACGTCTCCTAGGCCTCGAAGAAGGCAAGGATAGAAAATCTTGAACAGATTTAGGGGAGGCCTTTGTCCAGCAGTGGGACACGAAATAAGCTACTTAAAAATACCCTTGATATATACAATGTAGTCGTTTTGTTTGAGCTGGGTTGAAACAAGTCAACAGCCGTTTCCAGTTCACAGTTAAGTAAGAGCTCAAACAGAGGTCGTCTACGTTTATGTTTGTATCATAAACGAAACATTACATACGGGTTAGACAGAGATGTACAATTCACCGGTATGTTTAGGTGCCATGTAATAAGTGGCGAATCTATCGCCTTTAGAAATTGTCATTGAAAATTAAACCCTCTAGCGTACGCGTAGACGCGCTTACTACCACGGGACTTATGAAGCAGTTGTTTAAGGCAAACTTTTTTTATATATATAGCCTATTTTGTATCCCACTGCTGGGCAAAGGCCTCCCCTTACTCAGTCCAGGATTTTTTACCCACTCTGTAGCTAGTCTTGCCCACCTGTCTGGATGCATACGGCTGATGTGGCCAGCCCATCGCCACTTCAAACTCGCAGTTTGAACGTCCACATCGACTATGCGCGTTTTGGAACGAAGGGTTGTATTTCGGACGTGGTCTGTCCTCTTTACACCCACAATACTGCGTTCCTGCTCGCTGGCATACCTTAAGTTTGGTCTTCTGCTGTTCGGTCAGTGACCAAGTCCGGGAGCCATAAATGAGGCAGACTTTATTTATAATTAATTGTATCAAAGTATACACTATATTTCCTGAGCTCTATAGTTTATTCATACTCTGTCTGCAAAACCTATTGTGAGTACCGTTTGTCCCGGTTTACTAATGCAAATCCCTGGAATACGATATATCAGTTTGTGACGCAAACGCACACTAAGTAACGATTTATCTTGATTTTTTTATGAATAGATCTGACAGATATTGAATGTATGAAAAGGAATGGCTAGTCGAAGATAAAGACCAAATCTTTTATATAGAAAAACCTTGGTCCTAGCGACCGCAGTAAACTTTATGATCATCGACTGATATAATTTGTGATGAATGTATTCGAATCGATTAATAGATCTACAATTAAAATTTTTATCACAAGCTGAAAAGAATTTATTTTAACAGTGTTGTCACCTTACCAATAGTAAAATAAATATGACGTGATTTATGATATCCATAGAGAGTTCAGTATATTTTCAAAGCTAATGTCGTGACTTGAAAGGTCAGTTAGTTTAAAAACAATATAATTTCTCGCGGGAGCGACGGCTGTCATAACTTCAAAAATTGAGTTTCTGTTCAATACGAGAGTAATGTGTGATTTTTTTTTTTGAATAACAAGGGTTGGAGTTCACCAGATCAATGAGTCGATTTTTTAAAGATGAATGTTTAAGATAATATTTTAGTCGTGCATTAATAAAAGTTTTGATGTCAAGTTTGTAAATGACACAGACTTGGCTTTTATTTTCAAAAAAAGAAAACATTAGCTCAGAGCCAAGACGCATTATTGATTTTGAAATATATGTGTATTGATAATTCAAGACAGTTTAATTTTATATTCAACATTATTCTCAACTTCACACGTTCAGAGAATCCGAAAAACTCGCATTAGCTGTATCCATATTTAATGCTGCTCTCCGTCTGCCTGTTTATATTAGTATGAAGGCAATAATAAATGGCCGTTGACGCCTGTGAAAAATGCACGAAGCGTCTCATTCCGACGCCGACGTAATGCGCTGAACTCAACAAACTAAAACTTTTACACTTTGGTCCTACGGTACAGAGTTTATCTTAGAAAGTAGATTTATGGGATTTTTACAACGGAAAAGATCGCATTATTCAAAGACTTTATATCCGCTTTATGGTAGGTAGTTTTATTAGAAATAATAAAGTTTAATATCGACACAGGGCGTAGGTTTTCGAGTTTATAAAGATGGTAGTTACGCTTGCTAAAAAATTACAAAGATTTTATTATTTAAGACTTTCTTTGTTTCTAAAAATACATTTCTCTACAGAAACAATGTTTTTTGACTGTAAAATCAACAAAATCTTTGCAAGGATTGTCATAAACATTTTGGTCGGGCACAATATAACTAAAAAAACACACGACGGCACAATTGTGACAAATTAACTGCTATAGTTAACTATATACAATACACGCTTATTCCCTTCCGCTGTTCACAGACATTAACGTAACCTTAGACGTTAATTCGTGTTTCATGTAACGTGTGTATCCAGATTGATTAGGCTCTGTTCAGGTAGCTATAAGGTGCGAATGCGTGTAACAATTACAATAAAGATGAGCACAGAAGACCCACGCAAGTAGGGTGGCTCTTAAGTTATAATAACGATCGAGTATAGGATGCTGAGAGAAGGCTCAAGACGCTCATAAAATTTCTCCGGGAAAGAGAACGCAGTAGAATTTAAAAATTATAGGGGTAGCATGCGAAGCATAACGATGCGATCCAGGAGACTTGTGCAGTTGACTTTTTATTTTAGTCGGATCAGAATAAATTCGGTTTTTCATTCCGTAAAAAAAGGAAAGTAGGAAAGATCTCATATAGAGCCTACTACCACGCTAATTTCCGGGTTGGTTTATTTTGGGTTTGGCTAAGTATGTTATAATGCAATAGATGTAGTAAACCTTCTGTATAGATATATCTTGTAATAAAATATCACAGACTAAAATAGACTGTGATCGATCCTCCAATGCGACGTGATCTTTGGCGATGTATTTTTGAATAAGGAAGCGCGTAGCGTCCGCAATTGGAACAGGTAATTTAGTATCAAAGGTGACTTCTTTCATGCCATTGTACATTGTTACGATAGAAATATTAGATATGTTTGTTGAGGGACAGGTTTTATACTAATATCAGTATTTTGCCTATAGACATGATGCTATTAAGGGTTACATTCTCGAAATGATATACAGGATTACTTGTAACTCGACGTATTCCTGGCAAGACATGATAGAGGAGCCAAAATGTTTCAATTTTAGAAAAAGAAAGACTACACCGTGGAGTCCTTCAAAAAAGGAGTGAAAAGGTTTTTACAGGGTCCGCAACGCGCGAGCGTCACCTCTGGTGTTGCAAACATCCATAGGCTACAGTAACTGCTTCCCATCAGGCGGGCCGTAAGCTAGTTTGCCACCTCAGTGATATAAAAAAAAATGTTGCCCACGAGTCATTCATTTTTGAATTTTTAATTTACATGTTTTCTTTCTAAACTTGTTGTTTAGCTCCGAAAATTCATATGACAGTAAGCGTACAAATTACTAATAAAACTTGTCCATTTAGTCAGCTATCCAAAAATGTATAAAATGTTTTACATAATCAGCCCATTATACTGTCCCACTGCTGAGTACGGGTCTCCTCTCACAATGAGAGGAAACCCGTTTGGCTGACTTCACACTTTGACTTGGCAGTCCAACGGTCATACCACTAGGCTATCACTGCTTTTACTTACTGCTAATTAGGACTGCCAATGAATTCATTACTGTAAAATGAAATTAAACAAAAAATTTATACTCACACAAAATGTACCGAAACTCATACATCTTCCTCGATATTGCCCCGCGGATTGGATTATTTTATTGAAATTTAATTATAGATTTACTGGTAAATTTTAAATCAGTGTCAGGAATAACCTTAGCTCCATTTCACAAGAGGACGTTTAATAATAAAAATTGATCGTCGTTAAAAAGTTTCAGTTTAAAAGGCCCTCTAAAAGTAATTTACGCTTTCGAGGATCGCAAGTCAAACCCTCAGCAAGATTTATATGATTTCTTCCTGTTGCAGATCATCGTAATTATCTACTCACCATCCTTTAATATCCTACTGTTGGTTTCAGGCCTTACATGATGGCATAAAGCGGGTACACACCGTGACGACGTTTTCTATGATTGAATTATAGGTCAACCTAAGTCCTAATATATATTCGAGACAATTACTTTGTTCTACTGTCGCCGTATCCCCTATGCTTCGTGTATGTAAATAATTAAGTATGTGTGCAATAGTATCGACGATAGACATTACAAACATAACGTATGCCAGTAAATTTGTTTTTCAGTTCATATTCTCATACTAGTCTTAATAAATAAAAAAATGTCAGTCCTACCTACTAATGTGTCAGAGACTACATATTGACTGTGACTTAATTGTTGATTTCGTTTTAGTTTTTAGTTCATATACACACAAATCATTGTCTCTATTAAATATTTCATAATGACGCCATATAAAATACATACCCACGCCTTCTTTGTTAGGTAAATTAGGTATTTAATGAAGGAGCTAAAGAGAAATTGAATTAATTCGTTAGGGAATATAATTAATTTGTTCGACCGTCCCTTGGGCTACGTAAATTGATGCAAGCGCGTTTGTATATACCTAAGTTAATGTGTGTATTAATACCTCAAGCTAGTGACGACATCGATGAAAGCCCCAGAACTTACCTGAAATAAAAAAAAAACATTATTGATTAAATACATAGAGTAAAATATAACACAAATGAAAAATAAACGAATTACGTGGAACGATGCTTATTTTAAAACCCCCGACGAAAAAGGGTAGTGTTATAAATTTGTAGTGTGTATGTGTATCTGTATGTTGCATCGTAGTGCCTAAACGAATGGATCGATTTTGATTCAGTTTTTTTTTTGTTTGAAAGCTTACTTGATCGAGAGTATTTTTAGCTATAATTTAAGAAAATCTGGCCAGCAGTTTGAAGATTATCAGCTTTTTTCCGATTCATGAAGGGATGTGCGCAATTTCCAGAATCTGATCGATTTGAAATTTGGTATTCTGTTACTTCAATGATATTACAAGAACATGGTAACCAAATCTTGATGTTTCGGGGGCTTTTTTAAATGTAATGTGATCTTATTTTAATCGATTCATGCCATTTCGTAATATTTGTAATACATACTGAATTATCTAAATTAAACAATGAAAAGTTAGTGCAGCTACAGCTATTTCATCTGCTTTTGTAAAGATATGTCTAGTATAATAAAAAAAGAACTAAGAAGAAATGTAGATACATATAGCTTATACTGAACACTCATGACTAACATCTAACTCCTTAAACGATATCTCAAGCATGACCCGTGTAAGGGAAGAAACGTGACTAGTTAGCAAAATAATAAACAAATCAAAAGGATTAGGTATTCATCGTAATCTATAAGTGTAAAAAAGTTCACGTTTTTTATACGTAAGTTCACAACATTCGGCGGAATGATTTTTATGAAAATGCACAGAGGAAACATCAAAATGAACCATAACATTGGTATTTCACCTGCTTGCGTATGAAAATTATTAATCAACTATTTAGCTTTAATTACTAATTTGTCTGCTGAATATAATCATGATATTATATATCTATTCAGAAATTTGCGGTTTTAAATAAAAATAATATGATCCAATAAACATACAAGGCGGTAGAGATGCAAGTTTTCAAATAAGAGTGCCGAAGGTCCAACTTTATTCGCCGATAGGTATAATCAAACATTGGTACTGGTTATATCTGTACAAAACATTACTATAATATGTGTCTATTATCGTTTTACGGTATTTTAATGGTCATCTTAAAGAAAAAAAATTGCAAAAGATGCATTTGAATGCCAAGTTTACAAATTCAACGCGCCTTAAATATTAAGCGTATAATGAAGTCTATAGTGTATCAAAGGACCAATTTCTTGCAATAAATTTTTAACTAACGAGCTGATCACAAATCGTCCCACAAAATAATAAGATATGACAAAAGCCCAGTTGCGTAAAGCCAGATCAATAGAACGGTTTGATTCGCTTTCGCCCATTGTTTAAGTAGCATTAGAACAATGACGTTGATCACCGTGACTGGCAACTTTTACTTACGGTTAATAAGTGCAGCATTGACGGGTTGCTGATGGTAAAGTGGAAACGAAGTGTTGGAATACTAAAGCGGTAATAAGTTTGGAATGCGTTGAAGTTGTATAAGTGAAGTGACGTAATACTCATATCATACTTAAGAATCGCTTTTCCTTCATAGTCTTTGTTGTATGTTACGTTCGTTCGCGTAGTATGACGAGAATTCTATACAATTTTCTTGTTATTAAAATTTTGCAAAAATCATTGTGTTAATGACTCCGACAAATTGAAAAAGTACCCCATATCTTTTCTTTTAACTTTTCTTCTTCATATCATGTCAATGGTCAAATAATTTTAGAGGACTAATATGAGGACACCTCAATGATGTTAGGCGAGGTTGCGTACAGTAACTAAGTTGAGTATGACATATGCACCTAAATAATAAGTTTAAAGTTTCAAATGTCCATCTGATATCCGCCGTTCAATTGTAAATTTCTGAAAACCACGAGTGAAATTGAAAAATAATTGACAGTCTGCAACATAAAACAACATTCAACAAGAAATACGGATAATTGAAGTCGTTCAAAGTTTCAACCTGGTAAAAACGTGGTACGAAAGACTGATTGTCTCCCTATCACATATCTTCAAGGCCTACGTTACGTACTACTACGTAGCCTAAACTCCTTTCCTTTGCTTACTAGCCTGTGCTTGGTAGTATCTTACCTATGTTTTGTTTTACTTGTATCAAATAAGAAGTAGCAACAATAAAAAAAAAACAATAATGGAACTGAAAATGTTAATTTGTTGTTCTTGTCGTAGTTAATTTAATTGGTTATAATTTTACAATTTTGAGCTGAGTCATGACTTCTTTTTATACAAAGGATTCATTACAGTAACGAAGGACATGATTTCCATGGCATCTTTCTCCTAAAACGTCCGATACTGAATATACCTAATTTAAAATCATTTAAAAGTCATGATCTCTTCGGTTCTATGCCTCTTATAACAGGGTAATATTAACAACCTTTAAGGCATGAAATACAATATTATGTCCCAACTTTCGCTGCTAAATATGTTTCTGTCATATGTTCAAGCAACACAACGGCATATCATTATGTCTGCTCGCCTTGTATGGATGCAGTGGTTTCTGCACCGTAGCGGACAGACAATGGACCGAGAGCCCAGCGATTGGCCCACTCCTAAGATTACTATTGAAACGTCCCTTAATGGAGGCATGAAAGCCGTCTCCTGAGATGAGAAAGCGTCCGTGGAAATTACGAACATATTGTCGCTATTGTAAAGGGTTGATGGTGGTTTGAATTGAATACGTTCTACTTATAGTATGGCGAATTTAATTGATGAGGTACGTACATGTATTATTCCTAATTGTGAGGGTATGTAGTAAGTTTACGACGTTATAATTTGGGTATTTAGCGATTATTAAAAACTTCAGTAAATTAAAACATTTAGAAAGGACACATATTTTAAATAAATTAGTTATACATTTTAACGCATTTAAATAGCACCAAGAATCCCTGAAACTTTTATTTTAAGGATGTACCTACAGACTATAAAAATGGTCCTTTCATGAATAATTAAGTAGATTGTGGAAAAATTTACCCATAACTATGGAAGGAGGTATTAACGATATGATTCAATTTATTTGCATATAGAGTAGAAATAGGTCTTTGAGATTGTGCCAATACAATTTAAGTATGCGTAGGTGTGTGTGTCTGTACGACTAATCAATTGCAGATCAGTCTTCGTCTAGAATTGATTAGACTGACCTACATTAGATTCAATAATGATGTATAGGTTAATATCATGATGTTAACCTACCTTACATTATTAAAACCGATGATGTTAAATATTTTAGAATAAATTGCAATTAATATCTTAATATTCTTCACAGTACACATGTAATGCTCACCCCGTTTGGTAAGAAGCTGTGATGAATCACACCGGCGCTAGACCACCAAACAGTGACCATTACTTTTCTAGGGGTAAGTTTTCGTTTAGGGCATTGTTTAGGTGCTGAACCGGGATCCAACCAACTTGCTGAGCGCTTGCGGTTATCAAACAGAATCCATTTTTCATCGCAGGTAACAATGCGGTTCAAAATTCCTTCATTTGTGTGTCTGTTGAGCAGTGCAAGGCACGTTTCGACGCGTACTTCGCGCTGGCGATCATTGAGTTCGTGAGGTACCCATTTGTCAAGCTTTTTTACCTTGCCAATTTGACGAAAATGGACCAATATTGTTTTGAAGCTAACGTCGAAAGCTGCTGCTAATTCAGCCGTCGATTGTGTAGCAGCAGCTTCCACAATCGCCTTTAATTCGTTATTGTTGACCAAAGTCTTCGGACGACCGCGTTCATTTTTCAGGTCGAAATTCCCAGAACGGAAGCGAGCAAACCAATAACAGGTGGTGCGTTGGTTTGTAGAGTTAGCTCCGTAAACGTCGTTGATTTTGCATCGCATTTCCCCTAACTTTTCTCACATACGCCGTGATATCTCCAATAATATTTGTGATAACAATAAATCACAGAGCGCTATTAGCTATGCATTTAAAAGCGGAGACAAATATGGGAGTTTACAACGGAATTACAGGTTGTGACAAAAGCTTCTTTAGTATATTCAGAATTTATCTGAACTGAACTGACAGGTTTTGTAATAATAACTAGCAGTTTAAATAATTCTTTAAGCTATCTAACTTGTAATAGAGAACGATTAGAAATTGTACAACATAAATAAACAGGAAGAGGAAAAGAGAGAAAAACTGTTTTTTTTTTTATTTAAAAATCAGGTATTGTTCTTATTAGATATGCTAGAGATATAAAATTACAAAGATGAAAACAACATTTTATTTAACTTAACCATTTGCACAATGGTTAAGTTAAATAAAATGTATGCATTGTATTTTTCATTATTGATTTTTGATCTAATCTTTAAACAAATATAAGTAACATATGATTTCTAGGCCCCGGAAAAGGGTGTAGTCCAAACCAGGTAGATGTCGAAAAAAGCCATCTACCACCACTACTGAACGTGACACATATAATTTCTCTGCTGAGGAAAACGAGTCTACCGGCGAATAGAATAAAATCCGTTTGTATTCAACCTGCACCAATCGCAAGGCTCAGCGAAGCGGTAAACGTTACTATATCAAAAAGAATGCGGAAAACTACCAATAGAAAAACTACCGTCAAGAGAAACGGCGCATTCATCTATTAAAATACAAAAACAAACAACTTAAGTATAAGTTAATTAAGTTGTTCCGCCCGTTTAAGGTCATAATAAGGCTCATAATAAAAATGTCGCAACGACCGGTCCAGGCAGGATGTTGGTGATTCAATTGAAAGCGCCCCATCCCAGTCTAATGGGTAAACGTTAATCCGTTGTAATTCGCATCAAGTTTATTGCACTCTAATAAGATATGCAGGAAGTAAGCTGTGACAAGATTTAATGCTTAAAGAATATTTTCTATCTATTATTCTTATGGCGTACACAAAGACCAAATTATGATCATCTGAAAACAACAGTTCATATTTGTCCATTACAAACGGGAAACGTTTGAAATGGAAATGAGAGAGCAGAGGTGTAATTTTAGTGATCAACTGCAAGTTTGTGACAAATTAAACAAGTCAATATATCTATGCAAATTTACAAGGATAACTTCAACAAGAACACTCTTCAATAGAATATTGTGGTACCTATATAAAAATTAGCTGAAAAAGAACGAACAAATTGTTAAAAATAGCCTCCAAGCCTTGGCGCCGTCACCTTTTTTTTAAAATCGTTTGTCGTGCAAAACTGATTTTCTTCCCAAATTAGTTCAGGCTTCACAGTTAAAACCTTTAGCGAATTAAAAACAGTTTAAAAATTAATTTCACATTACTGTATGCTAATTTATTCTAGGTCAATATTACGACCGCTGGCACAAGATCCCGAATAATTTGCGGAGAAAAGACAATGGCATTCGGAAACAAAGAATTTGAATAACATTTTACCCAAAATAGTAAGTTTTGGATAAAATGTTTTTGAAAAATTAAATACATTAAATTTATTAATTTAAAGGACTGCTGCTGAATAAGAAACAATGGATGTTATTGTGGTCTTATTAGTTTGGTCCTTTTATACGCAAGTGCACCAAAATTAAGTCAAAACATTTGTATAGCAAAACGCTTTGAAAATAAATTATACACATTATTTACGCTTAAAACTACCTCCGCTTCCTTATTAGTTTCATATAAATATGCAAGCAGTGCAAGTCAACACAACATGATAATTTCTCAAATACAGTTTCGACTTTTTAGTTCCACTTTCGTCGAAACTTACGTTCATTATTGTGACACACCCGAATGACATAGTCAATTTAGCTGATGGACCGAATCGGTGGCAGAAGGCGTGTCCACAAAGGAACTCTTACACTTTTGAGCGGTCACGCATGTCCAAACAGTGAAAACATGAGTAGAGTGAAAAAAAAATACAGTAGTTTAGATACGTATGTATCGTTTACGCTTGCATAAGCAAGTATTAGCGGCGAGTAGCGACAAATGTGGAGCATAATCGCTCAACCGTGTCTTGTTAAATCCGTTGTGGATTTATTGGACTAAATGCCGATTAAAACCCACTATTTTCCTTAAGAATTCTAACTACCGAACTAGCTAACTAGTGAATCTGCACTCAAATATCAGGTGCACTGTTGTAAATGGCTGGCCAAAATTCAGTCATATCATCTACAAATTAACCTTTCAAGAGCCTTTGCAAATCGGTTTTGTAAAGTGCCTTGGCCTACAGGAGGCAGAAGAAACGAGAGTACCACTAATTAAGATTCAATTAACCAATGCTGCACTTTGCGATATACACACCTACTCTAAAAGTGATTTTTAGACAAAGCAAACTTTCGCCAGCCGCAGTGTTACCACAGGAATAAATGGAATTAATTAATTACTTCGAGACTTACCTAGGTTAGTGTGTTTGTTTTTCTTTTATTCGTAAAACAAGTAAAAAAAAATTTGAAGTTTTATTAAAGTTGTACTACTACATTTACTTGTATTTTGCGTCATGCAAATGATTTATACAACATCGCTTATGTAGTTTTTGTTGCTATTATCGTTGTGCGACACGACACGGATTATATCGTTACGTATAAATGGCTTTAGCGAGCCATTACGCCGATATTTTGTGGCCATTTTGCTGTTATAGTCAATAACGCTCGCTAAAATCGAATTATCCTCGATATTTATAGCAAAACACGCATGGAAACATGAGCTGGAGGTAATTTGTGGGCCTTTTGAAGGTAAATCGGATCAATTGAGACGAATAATGTAGTGTAGTGTTTGTAACTAAGCAAATAGGTCAACTGTACATTCTATTTTTGGGTTTTATTTGGAATTAACTGACCTGACAAAATAATATGTTTAGTACCAACATTTTTTAAAAGCGAAATTAGATTTGTATTGTATCGTTTTAGAATATAAAATACAATACACGTTAGACGAGCTATTACAATATAGTCTTAAATTATAGAAACGCAGAACCCACGCAATACAAAAAACGCCAAACGATAAATACAACCTTCAAGGCACTCTGCATTCGAGGAACTTAAAAAAACATTTTACGAGTACGCCTAAACGGTAAGAACTCACCTATATCTTACGTTTATTTACTACGTTAGGGTTTATAATACGGATGCCGCAGTATTATTTCATGTCTGAATTTAACAGTGGCTGCATGAACTTAGTGACTGTTAGTGCTTCCGGCTTTGTGAAATATTACTGTGACTATAATAGGTTCTGTGTAGTTTTGACTATGAATAGAGCTCTGAATACTACATCTCATCAATAGGGTTGTAATTTGTGGGCCGCCGAGGGATACTAAGGAACTAGACTTGCGTAATATTCCTCTGCATTTAGTCAAATGACTGACTGTCTGTAAAACAACCAACTAATATTTTATTTTATGACGACACGTTTGGCGTAGCGGCTGAGCGTTCGGCTTCTGCGTCACGTGTTGTGGGTTCGATCCCCACACGGAGCAAATATTTGTATGATCTACAGATAGTTCCGGGTCTGGGCGCTTGTGTCTGTGAGAATTTGTGTTTGTAAACGCACCCATGATACAGGAGAAAATCCTAGGGTGGGGAAAAGTTAAAAAAAAAAAATAAGCTAGTGGGCCCGGCAAACGTTGTCTTGCCCAGTATCTTCCTGCTCTTGTCTTGTATTTAAATTAAACCATTGTTACCTACTTTAGAAAACCCTTAAACTAGTTGCACAGTTCCAAAAAATTGGTCTTATGTTGAAAAATGGGGAAAAAACTATACTTAAGACCTTTCGAAAAAAGTATATTCACTAATGTTATTTTTTATTAACTAGATTCTTCTACTAATGTGAGAAAATAGCAGTTTGATGTGTAAGATTAATTCAATAGCTAAGTCGAAATGATTTCCAAAACGAAAGAGGAAAATTTGGAAAAGAGTTTACTGGCAACCCTTGTTCAAATTTTGTCAAGACTGACTATTCCTTCTGAACTCAAATTACTGGCAGATAACACGCGCAAACGAACATAACGTGATGTACCAGCATCGTCCGACTCAACTATGTCGTAGGGAATATGAACCACAGTACATAAGTATAAGGCAGCATGACAAATTCGAACTGCCAGCCAAGCAACCTGCAGGCATAATATATATATATATATATAGTTTATTGCTAAGATGGTAAAGTTAAAATTGTACTGTCGTCTCTCTTATATCGCCGCCTTAAATCTCCATACAGGTAAAGCGGACAACAGCCGTGCAAAAGCGGAGCGCCGGTAAACTCCATGTCCAGCACAACTAACGAGTTTTTAACTTTTACGATTACAGCATTGTTGGTGCCAGGGTGAAGGGAACCCCAAAGGAAACTCAGATGCGAGCCGAAAGCAGCGAGGGAGCGCGAGCCGTGACCGACCGTTCGCTCTGAAGCCTTGTGAAGCACTGAACAACTGAAGAATTTTCCTTAAGCAGTTGTTTTATTTTAAACTTTGTTCTCTAGGTTCTAGAATGTTCTGACGCACGCACTGACACCGTGCGCGCGCCGGATTCTAGAATAAATTATCTGACAGTTGCCTGCCAGTGTGGCTGCAGCCCGAGCCTCCCCCCGCGACCGCAGCCCCTACTACTCTTTGTCATCAGGCTCTCACTCCCCTACTACGATTTATTAAAAATAAACAACGAAAACCTCTTTTATTTGTTGACAAAAATATACAAACTATTTGTTACATTAATTTCATAAAAATGTGTGCTACGCGTCGCCAACAAGCATTATATTACACTTTAGCAGGCACCGCCGTTCAAAGTTATATTGTAATCTGAAATGCCGGGGCTGATAAGAAAAAGAATTGGAAAAACCTCGGGTTATTTAAATTTTGGAAATAAATTAGGCTGTGTAATTTAGAGATAACAATCTTTTGTTCTCGAGGGTGCCGTAAGTTAGAAAGAGATTTGGCTGCCTCTTCTAAGTGGTGTTTTTACACAGATAGTGCTATAAAGGGCCTACTAATCTAAGAAAAAAACATGACTAGCAAACTACATAAGAGCACATCTTTAACAGAGTATAAGTATGCGTCTGAGATTCTTTTTCACGCCAAAAAATTATAATTTTATAAAAAAAATGCTTTAAAAATATCTAAAAAGCAAAAGCCTCGCAATTCTCCATCCTCAACATTTGAAAACCTTCACAAAAGAAAAAGACAGCTCCCATAATGAAGCTTCACCCATCATTCTTCAAAGAGCATCTCTTGTACAATTTTAATCTGCAGCTAAATTTTCCGGGCTATTAAAAGCTAAATGCTGAAAGGAATTTCACAGAGGCGAGAAATTCGAGGATAACTTGGAGCGACAACTAGCCATAATATCTCGCAGACAGTATGCTGCCGCAAAATAAATGTGGTAACTATTTGGAAGATATGGCTTCAGATAGCTTGTTTAACTGATGTTTCACTACATATTTGTGAATTGCACATGAAAACATAGAGCAATGCACCAAAATTTTGGCTGTTTGGTAAATAAAAAACTACAGAGCTTACAAGTTTTAACAAGCGCGCCTCTGGCGGTAGACTACACTATAAATAAAGTATATTTTCAGCATTTTGAGAGGTACAACTTCGTTAATTTTATTTTTACTACTAAGGCAAGCATCACTATGTTCACTATATAGACGCTAGCAACACCAGAGCATAAGGCACACGTTATCGTCTCTGTAAAAAAAATGTCGCTACATTTCGCAATTTACTTGGAAAATTTCAGCGGCTACTTCATTTTACAACCCAATAGTGCGTGGAACAAAGCTCCACTGAAGTTATTTCCTGAAATGGTATATAATGTAGCTATTTTCATTTTAATAGGCTGGTGCTATGGTAAAAGTATTAACCACAACTCAGAAAAACTGTCAGTTAATTTAGGAATTAATTAATAACAATTAAAAAAGAAAAAAATAATTAAAAACAATAACAATTTAATTGATAACAACACTAATTATAGTCTTTTTAAAATAATAATAATATGTTCCCAATATAAACGCTCGGAGAAAAAGTAATTCGCTATTCAACATTCCCCGATGCAGAACAAATCTAGGTTTGAATACTCCGTTAACCAGACTAATGTCAACATACAATAGTTGGTGCGTTTTGTATGATTTAGATATATTCTATGACCATCCCACGCGTTTTAGGTTAAAGATTATAAAGAAGAAGCGTGATAAATTCGAAACTAATATTAATTAATTTCTACTAATTCTTACTTATTTTTACGAATTATAATACAATTTTAGTTCATTTTTAACGTTATTATTATTTAACATTAACAACAGCTTATTTAATATAATTATAATATATAACTACTGTGAAATGTTATCCTAAATGTTGTGCATATCTATAATTGATATAAACACTAGTCTTTGCCTCTGTATTTTGCTACTAACCAATATTTGTTTTTATATTGTTGATGTGCCTTGTGTAAATAAATAAATAATGAAATGAAGTAGCTGCTATGCAGTAACAAAATAACAAACACAACCAAAAACAACACCAATTAACCGATTTTTTAACAAAATATAAAAACCAAAATCCTATTGTAACAGTTAAAACAAAACGGCGCGGTATGTGCCAACGTAAAAGTGGTTATGGCGCCGTCGAACTTTAGTTTACAACTAATAGTTATATAGCTTCGTAGAACTTTGCTGAAAATTACCAAACTACCCGCTTTCTTGTAGTTAAGATAGCGGACTTTGTACATAACGGTACTTTTTTTCTATTTAAATACAGAATTGTTGTTGAAACTGTTTGCAGGTATGTTACGATTAGTACGGTACTCAGGTAAGTATTCTAGAATGTTCCTGAATAATGTTATTGTATAAATGACTCATACCGTCAAGTAGAAATTACAACTCTACCACCATTTTAAAATGAAATGGTCGGTTTGAAAACAACAGAAAGAAGAAATGTAATAATATGTATCGTTTCGGGGTCCTCCGGGACGGGTGCCGGGGGGATCGGGGTACTGAGAGAGGAATCCGGTATAATATAGAGTCAGCGTTATAAGGCTATAATTTCGTTTAATATTTAATTTAATACAACAGTCCAGCTATTTGCGACAGCTGCGTTAGAAGAACTAGGTTCGATTCATAACTCGAGTAGTGCTATTGGTCTTTTCAATGAAATCTCAGTAGCCGCTCGGAGTTTCGACGATTCTCAGTTTGCTAAGAAGCCACCCATCCATAGACTGACCGCAGCAAGTGCAACTTAACCTCATACTTTGATTGAGCTGCGTGGTTATGCATACATCCTTACTAATATTATAAACGTGAAAGTTTGTGAGTATGGATGTGTGGATGTTTGTTACTCTTTCACGCCAGAATTTCTGAACGGATCGGGATGAAATTTGGCACAGAGATAGATTATAGTCTGGAATAACAAATAAGCTACTTTTTATCCAGGTTGGACCCAATTCTGAAGTCCACGCAGACAAAGTCGAGAGCAGAAGCTAGTTATATATCGGTACACAAGCCCCTCCAAATAAAATACCTAATTTTGGGTCAAAAATATCTAGTTACTGCAAGGTTAGACATTTTAAAAATACGTTAATGAAGTATAATCAGACATTAAGGCCATGTGAGCGGAATTTGAAGGTATACACTGATACCTGTGTACAGTCAGCGTCAAATAGTTCGTGACAACCAAAGTGGTCAAATATGTAGTTCGCAACACGTCTTTGTTATAGTTGGAATAAGGTCGTGTTGCAAACTTTTTTACCACTTGGTTGTTACGAACTATTTGACGCTGACTGTACATGCACGAGGCAGTGCGTTCCACTTCGCCGATGCATGGTAGCTCGTATTAGGAGGTCACAAACGTTCTACTATGCACGCAAGCAAAATACGCGCATTGTCGTGGAGTTGCGAAAAACAGCCCGCTATACCATACCAACCGTTTACTGTATATCCTAATCGCATTGAAGCTTTTATTAAAAAAAAAAATTAAGTGAATCAGGGTTCATTTAAGCATAAACAAATCTTTTCTGGGAAATTGTGTGCGTTTTTACAATAAACTACCAAAATCTATCACCGATCTCACTGGCAAGAAATTTAAAAATCACGTCAAATCTGTTCTTTTTAAGAGAGCCTATTATAAAATCAAAGACTACATTGATGATAAGAATGTGTGGTGCTTAAATACGGATGCACCTGTGGCCTGCCTGGCAACCTGAGGTTGTTGAAAATAGGGACTTAAACTGTCAAATTTTTTCGTGGTTAATATTGTTTACTTCTACTACGTATCTTTAGCAGGACTTGTAAATGTGAGTACATTGTAGTATGTCTAAGTGGACATCTAATTTTATATACTTTGATGATGTGTGTTTTCTTAGTTTATTAATTTTTTATACATAATGACATTCAGTTCTCGAATGCTGAGAACTTTGTTTTTCTATTATCGACTTCGGTCCAACTTGGACATTTAATCAATGTCAGCACATCCTGTTAATGCACTATTGTACCTACTTGAAGATTGTAATACAAATTATTTTAAAAGAGTGTCCATGGAGTTTCTTGCCGGATTCTTCTCCATAGGATCACCTTTTTTGGAACCATGCAACTAGACTTATTAACGTTTCATAAACGCTTGTACGAGTAAAAGCTTATTTGAAATAAAAATATTTGAACTTGAATCTTTTCATTATTTAATTTTAATTATAGCTGGCCGGTATCCGCCCTTTTGAGATATTCAAGAAAAAAAAAATACATACAGGTTTTTTAAAGAGCAGTAAATGCCAAAATAATTATCTATACAATTTTTGTCAGTCTGTGTGTTTATATGCGCATCACGCAAAAAGTATAACACAAAATTGGATTTGATTTTCAGTTGTTTTGCTGAAACCTGGTGCATATTCCATCTGGATACGCGGCTTGAGAAGCCAAGTTATAGCAAGTAGGTAATTTCTTTTGAGACGCGAGAAACCGCAGGCAACTGCTAGTAGGTTGTAAGAAAATAGGTGGTCTATTTTCCATAGCTTTTATTCCCTCTGTCCGTTTGCTGTCAATTCGATAAGAAGAAGAAAGTGTATATCATCAAGAACCCTGACAAATTTAAATAGAAGAATGCCTATTAGATATTATGTATTAACTTAGGGTATTGATTGATATGACTCAAAATATTGCAAATTACAAATATTATCTCCTTAAAAAAGAACTTTGCATATAGTATAGTGACAATTGACTGCCTCATTAGTCTAGTGGTGCCAAGCGCGACTGCTACGCTAGAGGTACTGGGTTCGATCCACAGGTCGAGCTAAGTGTTATTGGGTTTTTCTATGAAATTCTCAGTAGCAGCTCGGAGTCTGTATTTGTTCCCGGTTAATGCAATGGCAATAGGCTCGCCCACTATTACATGGGATCTAAACATACCGGCGTATTGTTGGGTGTATATTAGTACACCTCTGCCTAACCCTTCGGGGAGTACAGGCGTGATGGTTTGTTATGTTATAGTGACAATTTAATATGATTCTAAAGTTAACTTCACATGAGTACAGGGACATAGCGTCACATCACAAAATGAAAGGCACTCGCCGGAAAATTGTATAAATGTCTCTGTCCACTGGGGTTTCAATTTTAGTTAGCTTATACTTGCTCGTTCTACAAAATTTGCACAAAAATCTTTTGAAATTGAACGCTGGCTCTCTTCAACTTTTTATTCATGCACTGAAGCAATTTTCCGTACATGATATATTTCTTTTTAAAACCAGATACTGGGATTTCAGATGAGTTTTATATTTATTTCACTTAAAATTTTCATAAACTAGCAAATCCTACTAATATTATATACGTGAAAGTTTGTGAGCATGTATGGACGTTTCTTTGGATGGCTCAAGATCCAGAGGACGCTCTCCTTTGCGGTGGACTGACCAGATGAAAGCTCTATCGGAGTCACCACTAAATCTGTGCGTTCGGAATGCCTCGGTTAGAGAAAGATGGCGGGAGACAATAAGAAAGGCCGTACAACGACCCCCATGACCACGACTACTCTGCCATGAGTATACGACTGAGAAGAAGAAAAAAAAGATGGATGTTTCTTATCCAATCACGTCAGAACGGCTGAACAGATCTGGATGAAATTTGTTACAGAGATAAGTTATAGTCTGGAATAGCACATAGGCTACTTTTCATCCAGGTCGGATCCAATTCTAAAGTCCACGCAGACACGAAGTCACGGGCAGAAGCTAGTTATAAACAATTTTGTCTCATACTCAAGTCTTGTGGTGGTAAGCGCGACTGCTGCTCTAGAGGTACTAGATTCGATTCCTAAGTCGAGTAAAGTGTTATTGGATTTTATGACATTCTCAGTAGCAGAGAGTTTGAATTTGTGCACGGCTCAGTTAAGAGCAATAGGCTCGCCCCCTATAACATGGGACCTAAACGTACCGGCGAACTCTGCCTAACTCTTTTGGAAATACAGGCGTGATGGTAAGTTTAATGTCTAAATAATTCCTGGGAAAAACATGTGTTCTGGTTCTTAAATATTTCTTCACTTAAGCTCTTTTACAATCAATTCAATTTTGTATATTCAATCCAATCTCTGAGCACGTTGATCCAATCAAGTTGATGCATGGCAATCACTTTGTGGTATAAAAACAACATAAGGTAAAATACACCGAAAATCTAGTGTTACCAGTGTAGCTAGGTAAGTTATCTAAATAAAAAAATAATGATTGTATGTTTGATCTCTATGCATTACTAAACCATTCATTCTATTGCGTTAAAACTGTAGTGATGTTTTGTGCGTGCCTGGGAAGGTTTAGGACGAAAAAAAGATAAAAGAGGCTTTGCAACGTATCGGAGACAGCTAGTAAGTAATCCATAAATTCCTACAACGAACAACATTAGGCGTTTTAAATAAAGAAGTAAAAGAACATACAAATATAATCAGACACTTTTAAATATTTTTTTTATTATTTAATAAACATTACCCCACACTAGGATTTTCTCGTGTATCGTGGGTGCGTTTACAAACACAAATTCTCACATATACAAATACCCAGACCCGGAACAACTACCATACGATCATACAAATATTTCCTTCGTGTGGGGATCCAACCCACAACACGTGGCGCAGAAGCCGATCGCTCAGCCGCTACGTCAAACGTGTCGTCTTAATTAATAATCTCTTAGCTAGCAGCCATTGACAAAATCTGATCTTATTAATAATCTCTTAGCTAGCAGTCATTGACAGAATGTATGAGCCATACTTGACAATTAGCTAGTGTTATGGATCAGTTGGAGTGGCGACTTGCGGAAGGGAGCTAGCAGTGACTGGATGAAAGCCTAAGATCGGGCTCTGTGGCGTTCACTTGGAGAGGCCTACATCCAGCAGTGTACGAATATAGGCTAATGATGATGATGATGATGGATCAGTTGGATTTTAATAACACAGCTTTAAGAAAGTAGCAGAATACAAATGCATACAGCACGCGATTAATGTAAAACCTTATTTATCACAATTACATTACAGAAATACAATGGAGTCTAATTTAATAGAATGGTCCATTATATAACATTTAATGCAGTTTATTAAAATCATTCAGAAAGCATGAAAATAAATCAATCAACATAGTGTCAAAAAACGTTTTCGACAGTTGCTAGTGCTGTCGCGTCCGCATAGTGTTGGGATAGTGTTGTCCTGATAATCGAATGAAATACCTATTTTCTATCCTGAACGAAATGTTAATGTTTGTATTTGTGTAATAATTCTTTTCTATAAACTTACCATCACGCCTGTATTCCCCGAAAGGTTAGGCAGAGGCATACTAATATACTATAAACTCACAGTTCGCCGATATGTTTGGGTCCCATTTACTTGGGGGTGAGCCTATTGTCATTAACTGGGCACAAATCCAGACTCTGACCAGCCACTGAGAATTTCATAGAAAAACTCAATAACACTGCTCGACCTGGGCGATCAAAGCCAAGACCTCTAGCGACCTTTGTTCTTTTCTTTATCTAATTAATATTGTAGGTATAAACAGAAAGTCGTGACTAATTATCTCAATCATCATCTTCTTGGTAGTTCGACGAATTATGAGTTTCGTCATCTACAGACATCATAACAACGTATGTCCTTCAATTGATTAAGGCATTCATGGAAGGCAATGCGATACAATTAAAATATTATTGTATGATGCACATGAGTACTATGTAATTAAGGGTTCTGCTTATATAACTATCTAGTTAGTAATATCTAGTTGCTTTAAGAGTCCGGCGGACCGAATTTCTCTTACAAACGTAATACCGAAATAAATTGTAATTCAAACACAATTTAATCAAATTCTGATATTATTCGGATTCCGATACCCTTTATCTAGGTTCCAACGTTACCATTTCGTCCAACGACTTCACTGGAAATAAATGTAAGCGAATGCAATTTTTGATAACTTTACCAAGTTTGGAATGATTTTTATTTCCAGTGAAGTAGTAGTAGATGAAATGGTATCGTAGAAACCTAGATTCGGACGGTATCCTAATCCGAATAATAACATAATTTGATAGAAAATTGTCTGGATTACGATTTATTTCTGTATTACGTTTTTGTGGGCAATTCAAGTGCCCAGTTAATGGCAATAGGCTCACCCCCTATTAGATACATGGGACGTAAACATACCGGCGTACGGTGGGTGTACATTAGGACACATTTGCCGGGGAGAATAGGGGTCATGGTATTTTATTAATTTATTATATTTTTATAAGGTACATAGTCAGTCTTAGAAAATAATACAGAGCCCCACAAAACTGTATAAACAATTTGGAGCATTCATCTTTCGGCACCAATTTTTTGAGCACCTAAGCTTACACTTACAGCACCAGTAGGTAGATATATTAGCTCGGTGCTCAATATGGAAACTCAAAAAATTGGTGCCGAAAAAGGAATACTCCAACAGTTTAACTGTGGGATCAATAAAATATGTTAAGTATGCATCATAAAACCTGCATCTAAATAAGAAAAAGCTCGCGTTAGGTAACCATACCCATTACTGATCTCTGTCTGATACAATTCAATTCAACACCTTTATATACCACTTTACAATTACGGTCCAGACCAGAAAAACCTTTAATCTCCTTATCCAATCCTCGCAGACTCGCAGTACCTTTAACCGCGACTCCGTGCGATATTGATGAGGCACTCTCGCCTCGTATCTCGTTAACTCTATTAGCAAACGAACCACGCAGCGGATTGATGATATCGGGCCCTAATTGCTGGCTGGAGGCAGCGACGTTCCGATTGGATAGTCACATGTGTTTTAACATTTAATTTGCTGGTAATCGGTAGAGGGGGGGTTTATTTTTGTGTCAATTAGCTCCTGGATAATTTTCATATTAAGGGCATTACATCGCTCAAATCCAAAAAACACCCTAGCTTTAAAGAAGTTTCTAGTGGAATCCTTATGTGCGTTTGCCATATAAAAAATATATTATAATAAACAAATTGTATTGTTTAAAATTTTTATAAATTTGCCCCAATTTTGGATAATAATTGAAGTAAATAGGCCTTTGTAACCTAATTTGTAATTTTCCTCTTTAACAGCTTAATAGTTAGTCATGAATTTTTTACCAAAAAAATTGTAATGACGTAATTAAGCATTTGTATTGTCTCTATTTTCTTATTTTTTTGAAAATTTTGAAATAATAAAGAACTATCCGAAACCTCACTAGCACCCCGCGTGAAGCACCCGCAATGCCTGTGACTTAACAAATACTAGCACAAAGACTAAATCCTCAAGGTCATTGGGCCCTTAATAACCTAACATACGCCTGTATTCTACGAACGGTTAAGCAGTGTCCTGATGTACACCCACAGTTCGCCGGTACTTAGAAATCCCATGAACAGATGTATGTATTGAAATGCTTGGATTTTGATTTAATGGAATCTAAAATGGGATTCCAAGCTGGGGCTTACCACCTGCTTGGAATCCCATTATAGATTCCATTAAATCAAAATCCAAGCCCAAAACTGCAAGACCGAAGGATACGGTGAGCTCGTTCTGCGTGAATCGGATCGCCAATAAATAACAAAAATGTAAGGTAGCTGTTAGTAATTGCAACATTGAGACGTCCAACAACTTAGTCTGCCCGTGACCATGGATGCTGTAAAGGATCCGAAACGTCGGGAATTAAATAATAATAATACAACGCGATAAAATCCGTAAAAAATAGTTTTATTTCAATGTCTAATATTCGCGTAAGTGTCAGAAACCAGTACAGATTTATGTATGCCCAGGCATTTTAGGCAAAAATAAGATGCTGGCATAAAACCATTTCTGCAGTTCCATGTTATAGGGGGCGAGACCATGTCATTAACCAGGCACAAATCTAAACTCGAATTGCGACTGAGAAATTCAATATTATAATTTTCTAGCATAGGAGTTGCTCTAAGGAACACTTGACTAATATGGCAGTCATATTATCAAGTCTTTGTGTTCTATGTTGTCATTGTTTGTGAACCTCATGATATAGAGAATAGCAGGTAAGGGACTAGTCAATGTACTAGATCAAAAAAATGTTTCCCGACCTAAATTTTCAATAGCTAAGTAGATCATGATAACATGACATAGGTTTTTGCAATTCAGGTCAAGATGTGGATCATAGTAATCTCTTGCGTATATTGTTAATAATGTTTACACAACAATAAAAATACAAAGAAAACAAGCTTTTATATATCAGTCAAGCAAGACAAACACGATAATTTGAGCTCCTACGCAGTTATAAAAAAGTTGAATCCGAAACCCGACACAGAAAGAATACTAGACATTAAAAACGTGTAACGTACAAAGTACTACCAGCATTAAACAAACCCGGGCACACAGCGCACCGTAATTACCAAAGTATTGACATAAAAAGAGTTAAAAATCAAAGTCTACAATGTCTGCAGAATTTTATAGAACCGCCATTAGTTCCAATCAGGAGCCGCGGCGACGACAAAGATAAAATTGTAACGTGTAACAAGATTTTACGACGGTCATCTCAATCAGAGCGGGAGCAATTTGCTACAATTGAAAACAAATAAATGAGCGACACCATCTCAATTTGCTGTGCTTCCGACCTTAATGTTATTTTATAAAAGTCGCATCTTCCGTAACTCTGTTTACTGATTGCGTTCTATACTATTCTATATGTTAACTTTACCTGCTTCTGCACCCATCTTTTTTTATTCGTTATAGGCTTACGCTTGACAGCCAGTTCGCCTAAGTTTAAGCGACACTGCGATCTACGATGGAGCGCGCTTGCCTAGAAGAAACCGATTCACTCGTGATTTAAAGACTCCCAGGTTATATTTATCGGGGAATACCCACTCGGGAAGCGCATTCCAGATTTAAGCGGTACGCATGATAAAAGTGGACTTGAAAGCGTTCCGTTCGGGTTGGAATCGTTTGGAATCTACCATCCATACCATCTACCATGAAGTCATAACAGCTTTTAATTGAAACGACATTAGTTTACAAACCCAAAACGTGTGATAATTATAACCGTATTTCTACAATCTCCGTTTATTAAATCTTCATTGGTTATCTGCTACCTGGGAAAGTGGCAGGGTATGTCAGATTAAAAACTGACTTCCCTTGCCCTATAGTCACTGCCATAGGATTTGTGACATTCACCAAAACCACGACAGGGTGTTTCAACCATCTAATACAAGCTTATAGCTTATTCTTGTAATCCCGACGGAAAGTTAGTTAAATATGATAATTTTGTCTTACCATTTCTAGATATGACCCTCCGCAACAAATGGCCGAAGCGACGAGCTCCCATACATATCCTCTGCTCCCGAACCACTTCATCCGTACAGTCACTATCACTCGCAGTATCATCATCCGTGTCATCCTCTGACACGAGAGATTCGCGCTTGACAGCTTTAGAATTATTATCACTAAAACTTAATGTCGGTTCACTGGCACCTAAACTCTTTGGCTCCACGTTCCAGCCATCCTGTTTTTGTACGTCGTTGAACAGATCGTCTAAATTAGTTTCTAATAAACCTTTGGCACTACATATCACTTTACTTTTGGCATCATTATGTGTAACGATCGCATCGACGCTGTTAGAAAGACATTTATCTCGTCTTGCACTTTTTGCATCGCTAGCATCGTCCATCTCGTGACTGATATTTATGTTGTCACGAGTTTTCGTTCGTTGTTTTATTCTTAACGAATTTTGTGACACTATTTTTGACTTTTCCATTTGTCCTGCACTTTTTTCTGCGGACAATGAATTCAATTCCCCCGGCACTATCTGATTTTGGGGATGGCTCGCGCGAAATATATTCGATAGCACTAACATTTTCACTGTTTTTAATGCACCGACACTGGTCAAATATTCCATCACTGCATTCCTTTTTCATTTCACTGTTTCCAATGTGTCGCACTAAACGAAAAATAAAGTGGTTTTGTGTTTGTTCGTGCCGTATTCGAGAACTGCCTGTTGCAACACAACAACGTACTACATGTATGCAAATGCATTCTTTATGGAAAACTAGACATTATTCAAGCGTATAGAATATTCTGGGGCGGTCCGGGTTTGTGTGATATTTCGCTTGGAGCGACGTCGGAGGACACGATATGGCTGAATAAATAAAATATTAGGAGGGAAACAATCCAGCGCCTTCGTAAAGGTTTTACAGCGGCTTAATGCAAACGAGAGACGATTTTCAAAAGTCAGTCGAGGTTGATGAACATAAATGTACGTCATTAATTTTCTGAAAGCATAGACCGTCTGGAGGTAGACACAGCTTAGTTTATCTAAGGCGGTAGGATATTATGAAATTGGTTGCAGTCGCATCTGTCACCTAGAAACAAAGCTTTAACTGGAGCCGGTGACGGCGAAGCTATAACATTTCTAGCCACGTAAAAGTTTTCAATGCGAACGGCTTTAGATTAGTGCTAAATCAAATGTACCTACTTTGGACTCTGTATATACCTAATACGAATTCGGCTTTTATGTTGTTAAGAATTATATTCATTCTAGAAACTACGAAATCCTACCATTAGGCTTAGAAGTTCGTTGGATTATTCTAGCTAGCATTTTAGCATTTATTTTAATTTTGAAATTTCAAAATCAATACTAAGATATACAATCAATTTAAAGAGTAGGTATTTTGTCACATATAATAGAACCTTGACGTAAGTATTCAAATGTGATGAGATGACAGAGCGCCAATTTGTGCCAATAAATGAAATCGACATTGAAGCAATCAAGAGATAATTATCTATAGACAATTTGGATTGTCTACCTAGCGTGTAGAAATATACTCACGAGTATTATTTTCGTAATACGTCATTGACAGTTAATCAATTCTAAGAATAAGTTACGGTTTCATTTGAAAGTGTTATTAATCTTCCCAACACTACAAAAAACACACTAAGCAATCTCCTGTGATTTGCTGCAATTTGCGTTGATTCATAGAAATATTTCTATTGGAGGATTTTTTTAATCTTTAAGTTAAGATCATGAGAAATCTTTAAACTTTATTCAGATTAAAATGTATAATTTCTGTCTTGTTTCTTAATCAAAAAATTACAGAAACGTTTGTCTAATTAACTTTGAATCGCCATGATATCGTAATCATCATTTAAGATCGGGTCCCACCGGTGGGTATTATGTTTAGCATAGTGAATCGTTACCTATAATGCCTAGGCCACACGCGTTGCGATAAAGCGAATACATATTCGCTTTATGTATGTAGATACGATGTAGGTACTTATGCAGCAAATTTTTTGCGAAGACTGCGGCACTGCGTACAAAGCCAAGATGTCTTTGGCTCTTCTACGCTTCGCTATGCCAAACAACAACGAAACTAAAACTGTTTACACTTAAAAGACAAAATTGCCATGCCGTTTCCACGTCGAAAATCAAGTGAGTTAACCCCTAGTAGCGTCAGTCGGCTTGTCGAGTAGAGGTGTACCAGCACCTCCATTATGCAGTGGCTTACGTCCACCGCCCGGCTTTTTGCCCTAATCTTGTTTAACGGACGTGTTTCGCATGCGAAAAATTTAAACAACTATTTTTCTCGTGTCCCCGGATTAAGATGATGACAGCGCTTTAGTATTTTTTTTTGTTCAAAAATGGAACACGTTTCCGATTGATTGTAGTTTACCGGATATTTTTAAGTAAGCGATTATGGTGAATGGAAAGTTTTGCGGAACATTGGACCTGTTTTCAACTTATTAAAACAAAAACAAACCTATACATGGTCGATATAAAGACCCCTAAATAAGATTAAGTTTTAGTGTTTAATAAAGAATAGTCACAACAACTGAACTTGTGTATAGGTAATAACATTATTGCACGACCAAATCGACTTTTTTCCTTGTACCTACTCAAAATTTATATTCATATAGAAATAAAAGAGATGTTTATCTGCATAATTTATGGATGAAATCAACTTATTATACATCCAGTGGCCATAATAAAGTTACTATGACGTTCTATGACGTCATCTACAAACATGGCGGTCTACACATTTGACTTTCAAATTCACACAGACAATAATAAGCACGAATTACATGTTCACACAGTTCTAAATACGATGATAATCGTTTGGGCAATCAAAATGTATTTAAAAAACTCAAGGCTTCGGGCAAGGTGAGGTAGTTACATCATAAGCCCTTAGGCGGTCGTTACACCTACAAACTAAATAGTCACGCACAACTCGAGTAACACAATTATATCACATATTATTTTCATAGTTGCGAAATATTAGTTCAATAACATTGTTATCGCCACAAGGCTATGTTGCAATAATCGATCTTTTATAAACATAATACATATGTGCATTATTTATCGACACCTTCACGCTTAATTTTAATTAGTAAGTATCACCTGGAACAATATAATTACACTAAAGTCGGCCAAAAGAAATTTGTATTCGAAGTTCAGGGGCGAAGAGTCACGTGAATCCATATGAATATAAGATTTCGTCCAGTTTTATTATTAATTAAATTAACAAAGGAGATGTTTAAAAAACAGGATTATGTAGATTCTTCAAAAATCTGTTTGTAACAATTACAAAAAATATAAGTATTTTAATGACAAGTTATTTTTATCTTTATAAATAAATAAAGCAGGTCGCAATCGCAACGCATAAGGCGGTCCAAGAATTATCTCTCAACAGAGAGCTGTGGAAGATGCTACACCGACGAGAGAGAGAGATTTAAATGAATTATTTATTACTTTTTAAATGTCGATTTTGGTATCTAGTTGAAAGGATTAACACTGCTTTGTAACATTTGTATTGTAAGACACAAGGTCAAGGACCATATGACTAAGAAGTAAGGATGACCATGTTATAGATACACTTAGTTCCTTTATACGAAATTAGATCTGATTACGTCATCTAAATTATCATTCTGTTGCCAGACAATCGCAGAGTGTGTCGACGACCTAAGCTCGGCTCTACATAGATGTTATGCATTAGTCAATATCCTGGATATGTCGACTTCCCGAGGGGACAGTGAGTCCGATTACACTTTATTATCTCCTGCGACGCATATCCGAAAGTCGATCGATTCGGAGTCACAACGAAATTTGTGCTGCATGCTTTAGTTAGAAAATTTGACGTAACGATTTGCGATTTATGTTTCAATTGGCATAATCATCCTTTATTCAAATTGCTACCCGTCTCAAAAGCCTCGTTGTCACGTTAAAAATATTTCAGAGTTATTTGGCTGAATTTCCGCATAAGATGATTTCACGAGAAACGTTGGTAGTAAGTGGAATTCCAATGTGCTAGTCACGATAAAATAGCAACAGTATAATATCGGACAACAATGAACCTTCACAGCACCAAAAAGTGATACAGCGCACCATTTTTCCCGAATTGATTTTCAAATAACAATTGCAAAGCGTTTATTTTTTCGCAATAAATTCAGACGTCGAAAGCAAAGGTATGTGTCAAATCTGCCTAGTGTTGGGGTGTTTACACACTGGCGTTCATAAATCGTCACGATATTCGCGCGATCCTCGCGATCGTAAACACAGCTTTAATCTCGAGTTTTGGTAAGCAATGTACGCGCTGTTTGAACGAATAGCTTTTTTTAAAGCAACGCGGACTGACAATGCTTTGTAAAATTTTTAGAGTCACTAACTGTTCTTTTTCTATTTTTACAAATTTATATTATGGCAATTTTGTTTAAAATAAAATTTCCGCGTAATATTTTAGTGTTACATGTTCTATAAAAATAAATTTTACGCGTCATAGCATCTTAAACTGGCAATGAATTGTAATTTTTTTAGGATCACTAACTGTTACCGTTCTTTTCTTATTTTTACATCGTTATTTCACGACAATTTTCCTTTTAAAATAACGTTTCCAAGTAGTATGTATTATGTGTTCTATAAAAAGAAATGTGTAATGTCGGCCACAGTGCCCCAGTGTTCTGTGGCAATATCAAGAATCCATATTAGTACAGAGAATTAATTGAAGGCATCAATGCTCACTGCTTATCGTTCCACAGAACTTATGTTAAGAGGAATTGGCACGCTTCTCAGGGACTGGTTGAACAACATACAGAGGTATACTAGAACAATCAATTCTATGTATCTATAAATGAATAACTTGTTCTAAAAGGGAAATCGAAAAGAAGTTGCTTCACTTTACATACGAAATTGTTAGCTGACTTTTATGGACCCATTATATTGTATTAATTTATTCGCAATGGGTGTCAGATTAGATTGGTGATAGCTGTGAGATGGTTTAGTTTTTTTTTTCATTCACTCCATAATTAGTCACCAACGGCCTTGTTCCAAACAGCTACGTTAACCTCTTTCAACTAATTATACTTTTAAATAAAGACCTGTCGGCTAATTTGATGTCAATAAACTGAGACGGCACTAGAAATAATACCCACTTTAACTGTCTCTTAGCTAATGAGGGTATAAGAATAAGGAGTTTATAGTAATTAACCCTTTCATCCAATCATTTGAAACTTCACAATAACATCAAAAGTTTTAGAAACATATATTTTAATTAAACCCAGCAGATGGTATGCTTTCTTTAGCGAAAAATGTCAACAAAACAACACTCACCAAATTTCATAATAACAATAAGAGAACATCTTCGAAGCAGTAAACAATTGTATCTTTACAAAGACCAGAAATCCACTACACCAATATTAAATCAACAGCGGCGTACCGACACAGTAATTACGTTAATTACAAGTTCACGTTTCTCAATAAACAATTTACGCAACAATTCACAACTGAAGCGTTCCGATTCGTGTTTACAATTGTTTACGAACACTTCCGATTGTTTCAACCACTAACGTAAACAATTTGATTTTAGAACATTTTAGCGCGCTCATTGTCGCGATGTTGCGAGATTTGCTCCTGGAGGCCAATTCTACTAATTTACAGCGCAAAAGGGTTTGTTGTCTTTGTAAGTGACTGATCGATCTTAAAACTGTATGTAAATCAATTCGTCACTTCAGCGTAAGTGAAGATAGATCGTTAGTTTTTAATATAATAGCAAACGCTTTAATCAAGCTACGTAAAATAACGCGTGAAGTAGAGTCGACTTGCTGAATCATGTGTCCAGAAGGATATAACTATGTACTATCATTACCGTTGCTAAGGAGGTCTATGTCTATGTAAGGATGTCTATCTATATTTACCATGATCGTTAATTGTAGTTTTCATATTTTGTTAAACAATTTTGTGTATCTCTGAGACCAAGCCAAGATAAAACAATTTCAGATGGACTATGGACTTAAGATATCATGGTTCTCTGAATTTGTTTCCGTGTTTCATTTCAAAAGTCGGCTAGGAAATGTTAGAAATCCAAAATATGGACTTGAAAGTGCCTTTAAGAGATATAATTACCGATATACATACTACATAGGTACCATTTGTCACTTATATTTTTGTAAGTCCTACATTCTGCTGAATAAGGCGTAACAAATAGGATAATAGTGAAAATGTCACCATCAGAGTGCAATCTAAAACTGCAATACACTCTTCAACGAAAACAGTTTCAACATAATTTTTTGTAAAGCAATCATTTCTGTTATCTAATTAGTTCAAGATAAGCTAATTTCAATATTGCAACTTGTTCCCAAACCAAGATATCTTTATTTGTCTTTGCATTCACGTTTACGTTACAATTACGTCTAGAATTCTACAAACATGAGACGAATAGTTAATTTTATGGGAAATCCAACAATGCACCACCTCAAGTAGATATTAGTTTAGATTTTAAACATTTATTCTGTGAGTCAAACTGCCGAAACTGGTAGGATTTTTTTTCCGTAGGTAGCACCGGAATTTCCTGTGCCCTCCGAGAAGAAAATTAAAACAAACTCAAAGAAATCTATCTCTACATCAAAATTCATCAAAATCGGCTTAGCTGTAGGTATACCGCTGTTTTTAATAGGCTGCGGTAGCCGCTTAACATCAGACGGCCCATATGTTTATATAACTTCAAAGACATGACATTTTAACCACAAAGAACATTTGTAACATCTAACATGCGTATTTTCCCTCAGATGGGTGGTGCGTGACAATTGTATGATGCACACAGCGTCGTCTGTTTACACCCTAGCATTGAAATTAAATCGTGCGATAAAATTGTGCAGTTGTCGATATATAGGCGGTAATCTTTGTTATAAAGCGACGCGTAAAGTCACACGCCGTATGATAATGTTAGATACTAGAGCGCAGAAATATCACGTTCATGTACAGTCGAAAAAAGAGATAGGCATGCAGGTAATTATAACTATTTTTTTCTTGATGGACTTACGCTTGAGGCAAGGGGAATAAGCGTCTTGACATGATACGTATCACTACGCCTGTATTCCCCGATGGGTTAGGCAGAGGTATACTAATGTACACCCACAGTTCGTCGGTATGTTTAGGGCCCATATATATACTTAATAGGAGGCGGGCTTCGTATCATTAATCGCGAACAAATGAAACTCCGACCTGCTACTCAGAATAGTTTACTTGACCTGGGAACGAACCCTCAACTCACGCCCAACAGCCAAGCTTGCGATCACTAGACGTAGACCAATTAGGCACGGGAACAAGGGACTCCCTCTTGAATAAATTCAATTCAATTAAAACGTTCGGTAATTTTCATAAATATAAACAACTTCCAATTGAAGTCACAAGTCGTCTAGAATCGGTCGCCTTTAAGTGGAATTTGAGCGTCAATAATAGTTCCTTATATTAAAATAACCGTTGTTATTTCAAGAGAAGCAGCTATATTGACTCTAAATCAGCAACGGTCCCGTTCAATTGTGACCAATTATGCTCGCGAACTGTTGTTAGGCTTAGGACGTACCGACCGACCCAGCGACAAATTCAATAGCTTTTGTTCTTGTCGACTGATGTGAAAATCGCAATTGATTCTTGGAAACCAACAAATATGTGGGCGAAAATGATTTAAAATATGAGTAGCTACTGCCTAGTGTAGTCTAGTGGTCCCAAGCGACAGCTACGCTAGGGGCCCTGGGTTCGATTCGCAGGTCGAGCAGTGTTATTGGGTTTTCTATGAAATTCTCAGTAGCATGTCGGAATTGGGGTTTGGTTGATGACAATATTTGGATCGCCCTCAATTTTAGCTTAAAAAACTAAAACCCGACGACGAAAAAAATCAACTGAAAAGTATAAAACAAGACAATTTTTCAATGTCCTCGAACAATAGTTTGTTTAATTTGACGACACGTTTGGCGTAGCGGCTGAGCGATCGGCTTCTGCGCCACGTGTTGTGGGTTCGATCCCCACACGGAGCAAATATTTGTATGATCTACAGGTAGTTGGTCCGGGTCTGGGCGTTTGTGTATGTGAGATTTTATGTGTTTGTAAACGCACCCACGATACAGGAGAAAATCGTAGTGTGGGGCAACGTTCTTTAAAAAAAAAAGAAAAAAAAATAGTATCCCGTTTATAGCAGTTGTCTCATGCCATTTTTATGATCAGGGGCCGTATTATAACGTGTTAACGCCATCATTTTTAGGTTTTAAGAAAGAGATGAGGTTATTTAATATGTAGAGCGGCATCTCTTTCTCAAATACAGCCGTTGCAGGTATTTCGACAAATAAATCGATAAAGAAAATCTCTTTTGAATGTCTGCAATGTAATGTGCACATTTTGGTGTTCGTGATTGTACATAAACTGTTACAAAATTATCGATGAGTTAAAATGCTGTTAGTTTCATTAAATCTTCCAAGAAAGAAGCGCAATCAATTTAAAATTAAAAATGAAAGAATAATGATTCCACGCTTCGAGAGCTCTGTAAAATCGCGCGATTTATTTATCACGTTTCCCGTCGCCTAGCAACGGTTCACAGAAAATCGCGCATGACTTTCGCGCGTTTACTTAACGGGAACTGTCGGCATTGCGGTCACGACCGCCCGGTGCGTCTACGCCCTAATAAAGACTGGTCCAGCATCGCGTTAAATGGTCACATTAACTGCAAGTGTTATGATGTGGGACTGTGACGTCATCAATATTCCCGAGCGCTTTTATTATTATGCGTCAATTTACTGAAAGCTAAAGTAGCCATGTTACAGTGTATATCTTACTTTAGGCTTATTTCCTAGAATCTTCGTTCGAACACTCAGAATTAGTATCAGAGAAATTTCGATTTTCCACCATGTAATGTATCCTATCATATTACATGTAGGTAGATGTAGAGATGTAGTTTAGTAACATCAGATATTGAGAGAGATAACATTTGTGTGAGAGATGATATGGCTACAAAGATGACAGTTGTGTCTTTAAATCACGAGTGAATCGGTTTCTTCTAGGCAAGCGCGCTCCATCGTAGATCGCAGTATCGCTTAACATCAGGCAAACTAGCGGTCAAGCGTAAGCCTATCACGAATTAAAAAAAATAAGTTGATAGATATATGGAAGAAAATGACATACTGCGCCGACCCCAAGTAACTTGGGATAAAGACAGGAGGATGATGATGATGATATTGAGGCTCTTACAGCAAAGAAAAAGACAACATTATTATTGAAAACTCAAAAAAAGACTGACTAATGACTACTGATGATCCTCACTGAATCATTACTATTCAATAATTGTGGCGACTGGTGGTAAAACCCTAAAAAATCGTTAAATTATAATGCCTTTGCTCGAGTCTCATCAATCTACATTTACAGATTCACTTCAATAAATAACATGTAACATGTAAAAAAAGTTACGATAAGTATGTTATGTTATAATATTCAGGATTTAGATCGTTCTTAATTAAATGTTGTGTAACTAATTAGTGGCATACTCCACTGATATAGTCTGCATTTCTTTGCTGTAAACTCATTAAATATTCTCGCAAATAAATAGTTCTTGTTTGTTACAGTGATAATCTGAAGCCCTGAAAGAAGTGTCAGTTTCATCTAAGTTGGTCTAGTATATTTTTTTCATGGAATAGGGGGGCAAACAGGCTGATCGCCTGATGGTAAGCGATTACCGTCGCCCATGAACGTGTCACAAGGAGGAGTCACAAGTGCGTTGCAGGCTTTTTAAAAGGGGATTGGGCCTCCGGTAACCTTACTCACTCGGCGAAACACAACCTAAGCGTTGTTTGACGCCGGTTTTCTGTGAGGCCGTGGTATCACTCCGGTCGAGCCAGCCCATTCATGCCGAAGCATGGCTCTCCCACATATAAATAATATTATCTGTGAAAAGTGATAAACAGAGCATTTACAACTTAAATGTATACTTACATCCTGTTAACATTGCCTAAATTATTATATTGTAACTGTAAAATAAAACAAAAAACTTATTATCATCAAACAAACGTCATTATATAAAACTTATAGTAATTTTAACTGATTCATTTCAGATAATAATACTGTTTCAGTTTTTGCGCAGAAGAACATTTGTAAAGCATGAAAAGTTCATTGCGCTGGAGCATAATATTTAAGCCTCAAGTTCCAAAGGTGTCGGTAAAACAAAAGAGTTCAAAATAATTATAATAATGGTGTGAAAATTCACATGAGTGACAAGAAAATTGTTATTGTTACATACGTTTCTAATACACTAGACTTAATAGTTACAATTTATATCTTGCACGTTAAATTGGTACATTAAATGTTCATTTAAAGTTCTAGTAAAACATTTTCCCAAAACCAGTTACACGAGTTTATAATTAACTTCTTAGAAAAAGAAAACTGCTAATAAAAATGTATTGTAACATAATAATATTCGATGTTCAGACGCGAACGAAATTTAAATGGAGCTATCTTCAAATAAAAACGGTCAAAATAAATTAAAAATATGCCATAAAATTAAGGACTGTAAAATTAATTGTATGTGTATGTTTGGGCCCTTGTGATGTGAAAATTTGTATTTGTAAATGCACCTACGATAGAGGAAAACATCCTACTGTCATTGTCTCATTTCTGGACTAAACTGCATGCCTCTCGTGCCGATATAGATACTAATAAATATACATACGTATAATGGTAGAGACGAGATAATTTTGACAAAATTATGTCACAGGAATCGTGGAATACCTACATGAGTCGTTTCGATGATAAACAAGAGAGTCACACGACTTCTTTATTCCGCCAATGACTGAAATTCCTTGGCAAAATATTTTTGTACATACATAGGTACGGGTTATGTAAGAATCAATATTATTTATGACTAAATTAAAAAAAAAAAAATACAATTAATTACATAATGTAGCGTTACGAATAATACACAATATATTATAGTATTAATAAGTTACAATTTATTGATTTAGTGGTATCATTATGATCGCGACATTTTTTAGATACAATGAGCGAGTGATTTATATATTATTTTAATTGTATACTTGATTAACACACGTCAATACTGCCGAGCGCTGTGTGACAGCTTCTCACCCACATAAATAAATAATATCCACCCACAATACGGACTTTCTCTCGTTCAGACCAAAGTCTAGATTCTTGCTTAAGTTTTCATCTCTCTCTGTCATTGATGAATTAACATTAGCGAGAAAGTGACACATAATCGCACGCATTGTAAGTGAGGCAGAACAACAGCCGTTGTGCGGTCTACACAGTAAGTAAAGTGTGTTTCGTCCTTGGATTTGCCGTGTTGAATCAGGTTGGGAGGTCAATGCCCGTTACGGTCGAGTGCTTAAGCGATGCTGTCATTCAGATAATGTTAGATGATGGTTTTTATATGTCAGCCTTAGACTTTGTTAGGGAAATTGATATATTTGTGAGAATTACGAGTAATTTTGAATTACGTTTTAGATCTCTATCGACGCTGTTTAATTAAATTATGAAAAGTGAAGTAAGTATGTAATAAAATCTTTGTTATAATTAAAGTATCGCTGAAAATTCTAATACGAATCTTTATGTTTATTATTTCTTTAATTACTATTTTGTAAGGTTATTTTATGTAAAGAAGGACAAGGCAAAGCGGCAAACAAAAGCAAGCAAATATATAACTCTAAATAATATTAATGTAAAAGTACTTTAATTAACATCAGTCATATTTTACAAAATCGCGTGCATTATATCGGTAATAGATTCCAGGAAAATATAATTACATCAGTGTTCTAATTAATTAATTAAAATGCGTGACAGTTAATGCGATGAGTGAACAATTAAAACTGATCTGAATAAATTGAATCCGACACGTTTAAACCAAAGGTTATGACACCTTTAGTAAATTAATATACAGCTTTTAATTTAATTCCATCGTGTTTGGATGGTTGCAACATGAATAAATTGCAATTTGCATTATTAATTTATTCCTAGGCTTTATTTTGGCTAAATTGTGGTTTGTCTCTGTTAGACACGTCAGTTTCACCGTAATTTCTAAGATTAAATAAAAAATCGTTGACATTTATTATTGTATACTTTTATTTTTTAGAAAAAGAGGGGTGTTATAAGTTAGTAGTGTGTATGGGTCTGTTGCATCACAGCGCCCAAACGAATGGACCGATTTTGAGTCAGTTTTTTTTTGTTTGAAAGGTTATTTGGTCGATTTAAGAAAATCCGGCCAGTCCTTTGAATATTATCAGCTCTTTTCTGGTTCATGAAGGGATGAGTGCAACTTCCACAGGTCTGATCGACTTGAAATTTGGTATCCTGTTACTTCCATAATACTTCAAGAACATGGTAATCTTGTCTTGATGCTGTGGCTCAATTTTAAATTTAATGTTATTCTTAACACTTTTTTCACTCACATCGACGGATAATATGATAAATAAGATGGACGGACTGTGTTGAACAATCCATTTATCTTTTGTTATTATAAGAAATTGAGTTACTGGTTTTAAATGCCAAAATTTTTGACCAAGATGTAGGTCTTGTAGAGTTAGGGGCCTGGCTCTCCATGTAGAGCCTAACTCTATCTACATAAGATCTAATAAGTTTTAACAGTGAAAGCGTATTTAGACCGTGAGTCTTGGCAACCAAATTTACGAGAAATATTTTTGATGAGTTAATACAATATTCGCTTATTTTCTAATACAGGCTTGACACGGATATAATTGGTTTACTGTAACATGTTACACAGTGGCCCACACCGTTTATTGGTTATTTTCGGCCTTGAGTGAAAGTGCGCTTACAGTTGCGAAACGGAGTAACGTAGGTACGAAACTGATACCTACTTATAAGTAACTTGATTTAATAATATTCGATATGGATATCGGTTTGCTTTTTGTTTTTTTACGGTAGCAATTTTTGCTGTATAAAGTAACACAACAAAAATTGCTACCGTAAAGGTACGGGTATCTGGACATTTGCAAAATAATATTTTTTTCCGAATTCAAAAAAGAAGGTTCTCATTTTTATCAATTTAACATACCATCACGCCTGTATTCCCCGAAGGGTTAGGCAGAGGCGTACTTAATGTACACCCACAGTTCGCCGGTATGTTTAGGTCCCATGTTATAGGGGGCGAGCCTATAGCCATTAACCGGGCACAAATCCAGACTCCGAGCTGCTAATGAGAATTTCATAGAAAAACCCAATAACACTTTGCTCGACCTGGGGATCGAACCCAGGACCTCTATCTAGTGTAGCAGTCGCACTTGGGACCACTAGACTAATGAGGCAGTTTTATCAATTTGTGTGTATATTATGGGATATCTTAACTGATCGTGAGCTGATTCCGATTTTTTATCTGATAGAATATAACTTGGTGTCTGGTTATTGGTTTTGAAGATACTACACTACAAAAGACTTGAAGGCTGGTTTTTTCCTATAAAGTTAATTATTACACGACAGGAAAAACCTAATCGAAACACTGTAAGGAGACTGGATCAAACAGTCTCAAAAAAAACACACACACATTAAGTGTGATGATCGAAGCTTGTTAGCTCTGTGTATTTGTTTAAGGAAAGGACAAAGATATAACATTCTTACTTTAATCAACATCCTAGCAACAAGCAGACCAGTTTTTTTTTATGGGATAGGAGGGCAAACGAGCATACGGATCACCTGATGGTAAGCGATTACCGCCGCCCATGGACACCCGCAACACCAAAAGAGGAGTCACAACTGCGTTGCCAACCTTTAAAAGAGGATTGGGCCTCCGGTAACCTCACTCACTCGGCGAAACACAACGTAAGCGTTGTTTAACGCCGGTTTTCTGTGAGGCCGTGGTATCACTCCGGTCGAGCCGGCCCATTTGTGCCGAAGCATGGCTCTCCCACGTAAAGTTATAAAACAAAATGTACAACCAGGAGGTACATTCGTTTACAGGAAAAATAATCCTTATCTCGAGCAACTACGGTTAAAACAAATATATTCGCATAATATGATTACACTGTCGCCATAACACAACTTGATCAGCAACTAGGCACTATAACTTATGCTGTACTGCAGGATTTAAACTTATCAATACAGAATTATCACCTTTATTAACAACAACATAATGTTTACTATCGTACAACAATACACACTGATTGTAGCATTTGTATCATATGTATGTAAATACAGCATAGTTTGTGACTCATGCCGAAATATTCCGAGTAGAGAGATCAAGGCTTCGGAAGGGAGGATATTGGCCTATCAATATGTTAAATCATTGTGTACGTATCAAACAGTATACCTTATTCGTGTATCGATAAAGTTGTAAATTGAAGACACTAAGACGTCCTTTGTGGATAGTCTGTGTAAGTTTTTATGCCAGAAAGCTCTTATGTTAACACCCGATACTGATACGCTATCTATCGCATTATGTACAACATTCTCAAAGTAAATCAATTTGCTAAGCTTCTAATACCGACGTGGAATGTTCTTAAGAAATAAAACCACTTTTTTGACTATCTTCTAGTACTTGGATATGCTTGAGCACACCTAATTTCCGAGTAATTTAAGATATGTATCTGTATTTGGTTAGACTAGATATAGCACCGAAATGGCTAGATACAAGGACTTAAATATATTTCTGTATGAGCGCCAAATAAAGGGTTATTTCGGTCTTCGGTATTTTTGCAATAAACATATAATAATGACGGGAAATGGGCGTATTCGTCTATTTTACGTGAAAAAGCTCTCACACCAAGTGTCGTGGAGTTGAAAAACACACATTCAAGTGGAATTTAATCCTTTGTGTCCAGTTGGCTAATGTGAACAACACAGCAGACATGTTTTATTTGATCCAAACTCCGCAGACTGCGTCGGTGTGTCGTCATAATTTTTTGTACTTTTAGCACTCACAGTAAGGTCAACTTATATTATGGCCATATAATGTTGTGGAGCGGACAAAGAATCTAGCTTTATTCAAGTCGCGTACAATCGTATCTGTTTTCTCCACAGCGGTAAGCAAGATAACATAATAGAGAAATCCTTTGTTAGTCGCTCTCCGTAACCGAGATAATATAAATCGAGACGGCAGATCACGATGGAATTTGATATCGATTCAATTTGCAAACGGACGATTGTAATTGGAAACATATCGGCAAGTTGAGGGGCATAAACATACACGTGCACAATAGGAGCCGGTGTTATCAGCTTGTTTAACGACGCCCGGTCGGCACTACATCCACGGGTGAATTTCGAAATATCCCCACACACCTTGTGCAAACCCGGGCCTGATGTGGGTCAACCGCAGGCGACGTTATCTCGGGCGCCACTGCCACACACGGATAAACAAAGAACAAGGTAACTCTTGAAAAAACTGAGGCGAATGACTCACACTCGTTGGTATATAAACACCATCTCAATACCCAATGAAACAGTGTACTTCACACAAAAACTGCATCGAACTATAATCAACAGACGAAAAACAAACACAAAACCACCTCATCGGTCGAACTGTCAACATTAAAGCCGGACGATGGTATCCGCGGCGAGGTCATCGCTTCCATTCTAGCCGCAAGTTTCACGTAACCACTGGTACTAAACGCGTAAATACTACGGCCGGCGGCAGCGCAACGGAACAACGTTCGCTGCAATCGCGCGGAGATTTCGAAATGCGAAATTGTCACCGGTGCTGCGCGCGCGCATGCGATACTATCCGTCTGGGAGATCGCGCACAGATGGCGCGTTGCGTCGCCGCGCGAAAAACACGCGTACGCGCGCCGGTTTTCACAATGCCACTGTTTCCCGGCAGCCCCGGCGGCCACCGGCCGAGTCAATTAGCCGCTACGACCTCCGCACCACTCCGCGATCGAAACGACAACAGTCAGACACCCGCCGCGAACAATCGGCAACAATGAGATGAACTGATGCGAGATTTACATAACTTAACGCCATCCTCATAACATCAGCAGTACCTATGGCAGTTTTGTAGTTCGTAAGTAATGTGCGTGCAGAGCATCGCGATCGGTAGCCGGTAATCATATCGAGTAGAGACCGGATCGTAATTTTTATGATGAGTTGAAATTGGCGCGGGCGGCGGCGTGACGTCACGGGTCTGGTGCCCGCGCACACGCGGACATTGTCCGACTTACATTAATAACTTGACATGTTTGTAGGATGTTGACATCTGTGGACATTAAGTGACTGAAGACGGGAGCAAAAAGTAGGATATTATTGAAACGTGTCTATTAATGAAGAACATAAATTATTAACCCCCTTATTCATAAAAATAAAAAGCGTCCTATAAACTTCTTATACGAATAGCTATAAAATGTTTTGTCTTCTTCTATCTGTCGCAAAATATCACGTGTCAAAACAAGACAAAACACATTGTTGCTATGGACTTCTTCAAAGACGGTATTCCAACGTTATTTAACATCTGTTTCAGCCCGACTATCCTATTTTAACCAGTTTGTATCCCACAGTTCAATTCAACTTAATCATACGTACAATTTAAAGCTCACAAAGAGATAAGGACTGTTCCATTCGAAACAGAGAGCAAGCTTGTCTATTGAACCAATTACACCCACTTCTTCCGCTATCCATGTTGTAAGTACTTACAAACACCGCCATAAATCTGCCCCGACAATAAACTTTTTTATTGATTGATTAAAATATTCATCAAATTGAAGACAATCTCGGAGTCCTTAGCGAGTTCTTTAAGATGTTTCAGTATTAAAACTGATTTAAAGTGTATTTGTGGCTTACAAACTATAAGGTTTTGCATAGCTTTGTTACAAAATTCCTTAGATTGAAACAGGTTTATATTTCGATGTTCAACCAATACTAAGTTACATTTTTGCTTAGGTATGGTGCAGTACATTGGTTGACAATTTCTCAACATTATGTCCAAGATTGATGATTATATTCAAGATACACTGATAGGCAAAGAAAAGGTGACCCTCTCGAGGGTCGAAACAATTGTTCTTTTATTAGGCCTGCTAATTTTTACATGCTTCGGCACGAATGGGCCAGCTCGACCGGAGTGATACCACGGTCTCATAGAAAACCGGCATCAAACAACGCTTGCGTTGTGTTTCACCGAGTGAATGAGGTTACCGGAGGCTCAATCCCCTTTTATATAACCGGCAACGTAATTATGACTCCTCTGGTGTTGCGGGAGTCCATGGGCGGCGGTAATCGCTTACCATTAGGCGATCCGTCTGCTCGATACCCGCCCTATCCCATAAAAACATAAAATCTTTGACTGACTGCCTCATTAGTCTAGGGGTTCTTAGAGCGACTGCAGCACTAGCGGTTTCGAGTTGGATTTCCAGGTCGAGCAAAGTATTATTGAGTTTTTGAGCTTGGAACTTGTGTTTATGGAATCAATAATCATAAGGAAAATAATTAAATCCACATCTCAATACATAAGTAAACTATCGTAATTTAAAAATGTATCTCCCAACCACAGGAAGGATAGACATAAAAACGGGGGAAAAAATCGATGCGATAATATGACTTTTTTATACTAACTACCAATAAATAATCCTTTGTTATTGTACTTATTATATTAACAAAGAATATGTACACACTCGCTTATCGATCAACACGTGGTTAATCACTTTTATTAATTAGTACGCCTCGCCGTCGCGCCGTGTCGCAAGACAAACTTCGCAAGAGGATTCCACTAGCTCACAATGTAACTATGAATTTCATATAGCGGTACACGAAAGTTGCGCGCTCGAAATTACACTGGGATACATTAATTAGGGTGGTTCGACGCCATCTTGCGACCCTGCGGTTCCTCACCTGTGTGTAACAAACCCAATTTTGTTATCTTACATACCTTTACAAAGACGACTGCTAACGAACCACTCTAATTTGAACGTTTTCGAGAATATATTTTGTCAAGCAAAAAGGTTATGTAAATGTGTTTAATTGTTATTATAATTATATGATAGAGACCCATCAGACACACCTCATATTGTTAGAAATATGAATTAACGATAAGGGGTGGCAGTAAGCGAATAGCCGTTAGGAAACAACAGCAATCCCATCCGAGGGCGGGCCACGTATTCAATTAACAGAATAGGATTTTGAATTGTCATCCATAATGCTCACAAAGTTAATTAAAATATCCCTAATTGCGCAGCGACTACAGGCGGTGGGACGAACAAACCGTGCCCCACGTTGGGCGCCAAAATTTCCCTCAATGTTTGTACTTTATTAGAGCAAGTTTCTCCGCCCCTGTTTGCATACAAGTTTGGGCCAGTTCCGTTTTATTTACAGACGGTTTGGAGCGTACGCCAAGTTACACGGACGCCTCACTAAATCCTCGCGGGACGTGTGTGCTTTCGGACTCCTGCTTCGTAGGGTACCTCTACGATATGAATGTATTAATTGCTACCCGCGATTATGAGTGGAAACTTAGTTGCTCGCTGTATTAATTACGGGACTACTTAATGAATTGTTAGACAGAATTCTCAAATACAAATCTGCATTTGAATGCGAAATACCGTTAGTAAGTACCTATACTATTTAGTATACTCGTACTACATAATTCTAACTTTTGCAAAGTCGTTAATTAATCAAAGCACAAAATGTATCTGAAAATAAAACAGACCATCGAATTGACATCTCTATTCTACTCTGGACCCAGAAACGTACCGTCAAGAAATAGAAAACAATAACAGAAACCGGGACAAAGCTATCACATTTCCGAATCCGCCGAACGTGACTAGATACGTCTGATCGCTGCGGCAGACGGCAAAAAAAGGAGAAATATCGCCGTCGATGTAACGCCAATCTGAATATGGAAATGGCCGCCACCCGGATTCAGCAATGCGGGTAGATAAGAATTTTATAGCAAAAGTACACCCGGCCGGGTAAACATTGTGCGAAATGCCGCGATAAGTGAACGCTACTGAGTCGACATCGACAATTCGAGCGATAAACCCGCACACAACGTTGTGTTCCGCAAACAAGACGAGTCCCCGCTCGGACACACAACGATAAATTATTTACAAATAAATTATTCATTTATGTAAATAAGTGAAACGACGTCCAAACTTCGTTTTTCCTTCGAGTTTTCATGAAAGATATTCTTTTTTAAGAACACAAACACAGTTTCGTCATTAAAATGATAATTGATTGACAACAACGTCCATAATTTATTGATAAATGAATGCCTGATGATGTAACCGAACAATAAACTTTAATAACATAATTATAAGTTGTAACATGTTTTGTTTATGACTCCACTAAAATATAATTTACTGCCAGCCTAGTAGTTATTATCCTATTATTTTACTACTACACACGAGTTTTGTTATTGTAATTAGTTGAGCGTAACGTTAAAAGTTATTTTAACGAAGTAAAACCGGATGTTTGAGAAATATCGCGCAATTTCAAGGAGATCGAGGTATCTCCACAAATCAGCAAATAATTGTACGTAATTATAATACAGGAAGAGTGTTGTCTAGACTTTTTTGTAAGGTCGGCAAACATGCTAATTAGCTACAGTAAAAAGCGCTTTAACATAAAGGAGTTGCTTGCCCTTGGCCCTATGGACGATAGACTGCTAGAGCTGTAGCATCTGAGGTTGTCAGTTGGCAACCTGTTTAGAGAATGACTCTGACTATTAATTTTTCGTATATCTTAGTTATTCGGGTAAAGAAATTAACCGCGCAATTCCCCAAGGTATAAAATATAATATAAAACCCAAATACCTAATAACAGACAGTAAGTACTGTAACTGTAAACTGTGGGTATACAGCAATACATCTATGCCTAGCCTTTCTAGTAATAAAGGCGTTATAATATAATGCAGAAACAGAATAAGCCACAAGCCTAAAAAACCTCTAAGCTACCAGCCACTGGACTACGATAAAATTGCTTTTATAAAATGTTGGTTAGTCTCTAGAAGCTTTAAAGATATCAAAGCTCGGACATTTAATAACAATCTTGTGGCTCTGTTGGACGTAGACAGCGCCATCTATCACGCTAAGCGTGAACTACTAAAGCTATAGAGCTGAGACAGACTCTGACAAAGTGTCTCTACTTAAACTAAAAGCTATGTAATTAATCAAATGCTTTTTATTATAAAATTACGCTTTAGTGTTGAAGATTGCAGGCTCGATTCTGTTAAGATTATTTTATCGTTTTCTGTCTTTGTATAACTCTGTATAAAATATTGAAATAAAATTACTTTACGGATTCTATCGCGTTATGTTTACAATCTGCTCGCGACCATGGACGCAGTAAAGGATCTTTTGTTAATGTATATATAACGCGATAAAATAAAAGTAAAGTAGTTTTATTTCAATATGTCCTGAAGTCTCAGAAATCAGTCTGTGTAAAATATCAAAAACACTGATAGAAATATATGAATGGCGGTTTTTAGAGGTGAGCTCCTTTATTTCATCTGGGCTTAAGGCGGATCGTTCACCTGAGCCCGCGAAATTCAAATTTCAAGTGATTTTTCGCAGTTTTTAGGTCTATAATAACTTCTAGATTCATGGAAGTAGTAATTGCGACATTAACTATACAACATTGACAACTGAGAACTAAAACCTTTACTTATAAAGCCTTATGAAGCCAAAAACTTGCCAAAAACTGTGTAATTGGACAAAATTGACATCTTACCACCACCTAATTATCACCTTATTATCACCTTTTAGCAACAATAATGATTTTTAAGTAATGGTATTAGTTAAACATTGTGAATTTTGTATAGTTAAAGTCGCAATTACCATTGCCATGAATGTAAAACTTATTATAGATCTACAAACTGCGAAAAACCACTTGAAATTTGAATTTGGCGGGCTCAGGTGAACGATCCGCCTTAAGGTATTTTGCCCTATATGAGCAGTGTGCTTATATATTAGCAATCCACATTCCCCCAGAAGGTGAAGTGGCTTTTCATCCATCTCCTCACAACGAGTTCGCCTGTCGCGCAGTTGAACATGTGCTTACTTAAACAGCAGTGTCCTGTTAAAATTCTTCTCACAATGCGATCGGGAGTGTTACATTCCTTACCCCATCCTTACCGGGACTGTTAAAGGTCCTGGGTTTGATTCCCAGGTCGACCAGTGTTATTGGGTTTTTCTATGAAATTCTCAGTAGCAGCTTGCAGTTTGGATATGTGCCCGAATAGGGCAAGTCTCATCCCTTATAACATGAGACCTACATATACCGGTGAACTGTGGGAATACATAAGGACACCTCTGCCTCTAGTATACGTCTTCTATGTGTTTTAACGTAAACTTATCGATACTTTTTCGTATGACGTCATATAATGGACTATGGTAACACTTACCGTGTACAGTCAGCTCGGAATCCCTGTTCAGCTCGTAGAGACGCAGCGCCTCGTCCAGCTCCAGCTGAGTAGATATGGTGCAAGGATCGCCTTCTTCATCTACCCACTTCATGGTGAACACCTAAAACAAATTAAAATTGCATTACAATCTTGATTTACTGTTACAAAATGTAGAGAGGTTATTGTCGCGGTTCCCGAGCCCATCTCGCAATGGATTAGCAGCAGATCGTAGAGGCGGCATAGGTATTGTGTAGGCACGGCGTAGGCACTGCGTAGTCGTATCGTAGGCACGGGGTAGTCGTGTTGTAGGCACTTCATAGATAGTCGTGTCGTAGGCACTTCGTAGTTAGTCGTGTCGTATTCACTGCATAGTCGTGTCTTAGGCACTGCGTAGGCGCGGCGTAGTCTCTACATAGAAGGTGTAGGTACGCTATGTAGGCACGTCGCAGGTGCTGTGTACGGGCTGCGGTAATATTGTTGTCGTGCCACCACATCATGCAAGAGAGATCACAGTAGGCAGCGCGCTGTTTTCCACACCCACGGCTCAGGGTATGCGAGGAAAGTAAATAAATGCTTGGACCACACCCTGCCATGGTCGTGGCGAATATCGCAAATCCCATGACGAATATCAACACGCTCACGTTACCCATACTAATAGTGAGGGACCCTGAGTCAGTTTCAATTAGAAAGACTCTGACAGACTCTGTCCACTACCCTGGGCCTTGGACATCAATGAGGATTTCCACCACTACAAAAACAACGAAAGGCAAATTATATATACCTGATCAGGTAAAAAGCGACATATCGCCACCATCTCCTGAGTGAACTCCTCAAAATTGATATTGTGGTTGATGTATGTGATCATCACATCACCATTGTACACCGTCTTCACTCGCACGTCATTCTGGTGGTTGTCCTGGTTCACCAGTTGGGTTGGCATCATGACAAGGACACTTCACCTTCTGTTTGCCAAAATGTCTGGAAAAGAAAAACATGATATTTAATAACTAAGTCCGAATAGGGTAGCTAATCAGTGTTTGGTTTATTCAAAATAACTAAAAAATTGTATACAATCTTCTATAATATAAAAATGAATCGCAAAATGTGTTGGTAAGCGCATAACTCAACAACGCCTGGACCAATTTGGCCAATTCTTTTTTTTAAATGTTCGTTGAAGTTCAAGGATGGTTTTTACGGCGAGAAAAAATCGAATAATTGCCGGAAAAACCCTAAAAACAGCCTTTTTCTTTTTCCCATACAAACGTTTTCTAACTAAAACGTAGAGTCAATTTGAGCTTTATTGCAATTGCATAAAGTTCATATTAAATTACAAGCACTCATTGTTGTCTAAGCAATGTAGGTGTGTTCCTAACGTCAAAGAGTCAATTTGCACTTTATTACCGCTTTACAAAGTTCAAATTCAATCATATCTAAACATTCGCTAAAGAAAAAGAACATGCAGAAAAATTATTTTCTCATACATTTTGTATCGGGAACGGATTGACAGATTTGACAGAATTAAAACACGAACACAAATGGCGTTGTTTTCTGTGAGGTTTCTATTTCGGTAGATGGCGTTCTGTGCATTTTCCGACCTATTCATAAGCTGCTGGTGTGATTTTGATTATTTTTTTTTGTGTATGTATAAATGGGTCCCCCTGGATGATTTAGATTTACAATTTGAGCCAGTAGGTGGCACCGTAATCGGGTTCTAAAATTTTTTTTATCAGGGTAAGACACGGGAAATTGAATGAATGATTGAGATGACGGCTGATAGGGATGAATGGAAGAAAAGGGCAGGAAGATTATGATACAAGGCAAGACAACGTTTGCTGGGCCCGCTAGTATATTATAAAATTATGTGTTTCAGGTGTTTTTCACAATTCCCTGATTCCTGTCCTAACGAAAGCTTTATGACCACTATGATTCTCCAAATAATGCATTTAATTTGAGTGACAAAAACAAGCAATATTTACCACTAAACTTTTGTAATTGTAAGAAGGTACAATAGTGACTGGGTGGTCATATGGTTTTTATCAAACCAAAATTAATGTCTTAATTCTCACTATCACTAACAGTAACACTTCCAATGTCTGCAACCTTTTTGAAACAAAACACTATTCTTATTACTATTCTATTAGCACCATTATGTGACAAGGAAATGTTTATGGTGTAAACATACTTAGTACTGAAGATTAACACCTCAGTTACATAAGTAAATGAAGCAAGGTATCTGAAAAAAATGTGTTTTCAATATAGTTTACTATTTTATTTTAACTAGTATCAATTAATATAAAGTAGTAACCTATAATGAAAACAATTTTTTTTCTTTCACATAACATTATTTTACATACATATTATCTAGCTGCATCTGGTTAGATGAAACCATTCTAAAAGCTTTAACGATATGCTCTATAAATGTAAAAATGTAATATACTTAATACTGTGCAAGATGGTAATAAAGGCTTTAGAAATTGAAATTGAATTTACAAACATATCCTACTCTTCATTGATAAAGGTAAAAAATGCTTCCAACAAATAAATTACTCTAACTTTCACACATCAAAGAAGATGGTCTAAACTCTTCTTCTTCTGTCGGGGATTTGTTTACAAGAGGTAGGATTTTGACATTACTTTTATGGACCTTATGTCAAAATCCTATCTCTGGTAAAAGAATCTACCGACAGATTTCTTATTGGGACCAACCAAAAGAAAAACTTTAGGTTAATAAAAATAGACCCCCTCTTTTTGTAGTATGACATTAGAAAGTGAATTACATTTTAATCTGGGTTAACCCATCAATCAAAAAATTACAGATACAATAGATGCGTTTGCAAATGCATTTCAGAGATGGGACTTGAGTTTGGCTAGCAAATGAAGTTTAGTTTCAATCTAGAACATATTTCGTAACAAGGGGTTTATGTTTATTATACTACATATTTAACTTTTTGTTACACATCACTAATTCTTCTCAAACTTATTTGTGATTTTATAAAACTATTGAAAAATATTGTACTTCTTTATCAACCTATATTCCATACTATCCTGTTATCAAAGTAACAGTAATTGTATCTTGACTCATCAAGCAATGAGGTAGAAACAGTTAATAATTAATTTTTATCAGACACAAGTGTACACAATTTTAAAAAGTTGAATGAATAACACAGTCTGGGTGCCATCTCAAAGCAATCTTAATTAAATTGTGGGTGCAGTTACATACATATTTGAATACAATGACATGTTACTTCACAGAGTCCTATTGTTTCCAAACTATAGAGTCTAACCAAATTTATTTAATGTTTCTATGAATATGTTTCTCTAATACCTTCTAGATATACTCAGAATATGTAGTGCATGACAAAGAAAGGCAGAAACAACGATCGTAGGGTTTCTAGAGGCCACAACTTGTTCATAACCTAGTGCAAATAGGATTACCTTATTTGCAAACCCTGCAACAATATACACTATTGTAACACAAGTTTACTGCCGCTTTGATACACTAACTTCCCGTTTCGGCGGGTATAATAGAACCTTCACAATAATAACTGTGATAACATTCCCATATCGTGAATCATTTGAATAAGTATAATTATGTACACAATCCAAACCTTTACGAGAATTGTCACTTCACGTAACACTAATACTTCGATGACGGCACGAAAAGGGATCACAATCCCATTGATAAAAGTTTTAATTTATGTAATACACGGTAATTATCGAAACTAAATGCAATAACAACAAAACTTTGACACACTTAACATTATTCACAAACTGACACTAAACAGGAAACAGTTACACAGTTTTCATTGAATTTGACGCTTTCATTCTTCTGAATAGGATTTCAACGAGAGCGACTGAGTGAGATATACCGGCGTCTCAGAATGTAGGCAACATTCTTCATCTAGAGGTTTTAGTGACGTGCCAGCTGTTTCCGGTTTTGCTTGTCGGTCTTCATGCTCAAAATTTACCAACAAATAATGGAATATGGAAATCCTAATATATTAAATTGACATATTTCCGTAAATTGATAACTACTAAAACTAACTATTGAAGAATTAATTTTGTAGCGGCGGTAGCTTAATGGCTTGTGATCATGTGGTTGCCGGTTCGAAACCGACGTGAACCTATTCGTAATGCAAGCATTTAGCTTAGCACGAGGGGTTAACAAGAATATTAATAATTTGCGACCCACTTATTTGCTAGTAAGCTTTTTTTAAAAAAAATCCGTAATTGATTATCTCTTCAAACATTCAAACTACATAAATTATTCATGCCGTTATTTATTAGTAAGAACATCGAGAATAACTTTTATTTCGTTCAGCAACGATCCGATTCAACGCTTCAATTATGATTTCTGGACATAAACATAGCTGTCAAATTACGTCAAGTTATCAATTCGGGTTGGGAATTTGGGATATTTTCCTATTATTTCGAATTTAGCAGTTCTAACAGTAAAAACATTTATAAATTTGTTTCTTATATTTATTTGTATTTTCTGCATTCTCATTTGATCATGGTAAATGAAGTGTTTGGTTACTAAACGTGAATTTTTGTCCATAACACTATTTGTTATGATGACTAATGCACCAAAATTATAATTCTTTGATATGTTTCTTACTATTTTCAGACCGACCAACAAATGGATTGTGCTTTGGACCTCATGCGGAGGTTGCCTCCGCAACAGATTGAGAAAAACTTGACGGACTTAATAGATCTGGTGCCAAGTATGTGCGATGACCTGCTATCATCAGTAGATCAACCTCTAAAGATTGCTCAGGACCGTAGCACGGGGAAAGACTACTTACTATGCGACTACAACCGCGACGGCGACTCTTACAGATCTCCGTGGTCAAATACATACGACCCACCACTAGAAGATGGATCTATGCCATCAGAAAGGCTCAGAAAATTAGAAATCGATGCTAATCACGCATTCGATCAGTACAGAGAAATGTATTTCGAAGGTGGTGTCAGCTCTGTGTATCTGTGGGATATGGACCATGGGTTTGCTGGTTTGTATATAACTTCATAGTATTTAGGTTATGAACAGGAAATAATGACATACTAACACAGTTGTCGTGATTGGATTCGTTTTTTCTTATTCCTGATTTAAAATATCTACTGAACTTAGTACTAGAAATTATTTAGTAACTAGAATACAAGGATTTTTATTTTTTGTTGCAAAGTATGGATTACTCATTTCTCCTTATGGATGTAACAATTAAGTAATAAGAATTAACAGGATGAGGATGGACATAACCCCTTTCATATCCATGAACAAACAAATGTTTCATTCATTTCATTCATTATAAATGTGAAAGTAAGTCTGTGTGTTAGTTAGGTTGTCATACCTAAACTGCTGAATAATAACTGTTGCATTTTAGAATACAGAAAAATTGGGCAGTGAAGATTGGGAGTGGCTACATTTTGTCCCAAAAAGTCCTATGGAATGCAACGAAAACAGGCTACAGTTATGTTTATGTTGTTAGTTAATTAATTTCAATTTTTATAGTTTCAATATATTCTTGCTGAAGAATAAAATATTTTACTAAATAACAATGTAGTGAGTGCTCTTAAATACAGTTGATAGCAGTCTGAAAGAATTGTATAACAGTAGTGTAAAAAGTATGATGCTTGAAATGAGAACAAATTATTTTATTTTATACAAGGATTGCACAATTCTTTTGTAATGGAGACTGGTCAGTAAATATATTTACTTGTGTCATAACAATATTGTATATGTGTGAAAGTTTGTTAATTAATTTGGATAGAAATGTACTTTGTACATACCCATCAATAAAATGGTTTTCGCAAGATTTACTTTTATTATAGACTAACTATTGCACATGGTTTCACATGCATCCTAAAAAAAATTTTGAGTATAAATGTAACTTGTGTCCTCCCTAAAGATGCAATCCATCTCTGGCAAATTTTATAAAAATGTCTCAATATTTTAGGTGTGACAGACATAGTTACTTTCATATTTACACTATTAATATGTATTGATCTTTAAGGTGTCTTCACACCATACCCGCAGGGCAAGGCCAGCAATCTCATAAGCCTAGCTTATAGGTATTCACAATCTTATTAGAATTTACCAAACTCCATTTCACCTAAACTTGTACAACCCAAATTTCATGTTTCATTCTTATACATAGATACCTATAGTGTTTAAATATAAAGGATAAAAATATTTTTTTAATTTCCAGGTGTAATATTGATAAAGAAAGCCGGAGATGGCTCTCAAAAGATCAAAGGTTGCTGGGACTCCATCCATGTGGTTGAGGTGATTGAGAAGAGCTCCGGCCGAAATGCTCACTACAAGCTCACATCTACGGCCATGCTGTGGCTACAGACTAACAAGGAAAGCAGTGGAACCATGAACCTGGGAGGCAGTCTTACCAGACAGGTAAATCATAAGTTATTTATTTATTTTTATGTAGGCTTAGATTCTAATGACGTTATTACGATATAACTATACATAAAAAAGTTGGTAATAACAAGCCACCACAAATAAAAAAAAAAGTTGTATGTTCATACATACAACTTTTTTTGCTGTTTAGGATTTGCCTACCCTTTCTACCTATCCTTTGTTAACCTTATTAGAATAGCCAACTCAGTAGGTAGTCCTGGTATAAGTACAAACAATGTTTTTAAACTTTCGTGATTTTTAACTGACTCGACTAAACTCGACAATTTTACAGTCCCAGGATTCCGGGGATGTCCATGTTAACATATACACTTGAGGTCATTCATCCTAAATGGCACTACCTACGCCAACCAGTGGTTATTACAGAAAATTATAAATTTCAGGCAGAGCAGGACTCGGCGGTGAGCGATGTGACGCCACACATCGTGAACATCGGACGTATGGTCGAGGACATGGAGAACAAGATCAGAAATACGCTCAACGATATCTACTTTGGTAATGTTCTGCTGGATTATTAATCATAATAATAGTACATAAATAATCATAAATATACCGTATATAATAATAATAAAGCAACGGTGAGAAGATATATAGATAGAATATTCTTTATTGCACACCAATGAAGATGTATTAATGTGGAAGAAGCAAAAGAAGTATATGCAAGAATTTAGCAAATGGCGGTCTATAGTTTCTGCCTACCCCTGTGGGTGCAAGGTGTAGTATGTATGTAGATAAATAATAGTTATTTTATCAGGATGTGACAGAACCATAAATAGTACACAATTTACACAAATGTATAAAAGATACAGTTATATAAATCTGCCTAGCAATCATTTAAATTTTTTCCAGACCTTAAGACCCTTTTTCATTTAAAATGCAATGAACTCTATTCACTGTAACAGAATTGAGAGAGGCTGTAATCCTATGTCGTATATATATCTTATCATTTGGGCAAGCATAGCGTGGAACAGCCTGCATCCCGTTGGATAGACCAACAATTTGAAGAAAGTGGCTGGCAGCGGATGGATGCGAGGTGCCCAAGACCGGGATGGCTGGCGCTCTTTGAGGCATACGTGCAGCAGTGGATGGCAATATGCTGATATTATATGTCTATCTATTGTCGGTTTCCTTTATTTGAAGTGATGAAGCTTTATTCTGAAATAAAGTAATGAAAATATCAGGATATTCATCAAAATATTTACGGATTCGTGATTGCAGTGCTAACATATAACTGTCATGTAACTCTAGATATATTCCCTTAGGTTCTAAAAAGGAATAATAATTGATGCCAGAAAAATTGCTTGTGGCCTTTTTAAACCCGAGCTACCCTATCAATTATAATTAACCCCAAAAAAATTATAAGTTTTGTCTGTTTGTTATTGCGTCAAATTCGGGGGTTAAAATCTTCTACAATTTTATTTTTCACCAGGTAAAACGAAAGACATAGTGAACGGTCTCCGATCGGTGGTGCCGGCGGAGGTGGTCCGCCGCAAGGCAGCGCTGCAGCATGACTTGGCCGTTGCGCTGCAGCGCCGCCACGTCGCGCGCGACGAATGAGCACACGCCTGCGCTTGCGCAACACCGTGTTTACGTGAGTAATTTGTAACGTAAAATCTATAGTGTGTATTTAAATATTATAATTAATATTTTTTTTTTTACTTCAAAACTATTGGAAATTGACCATTACATTGTTGATCTTTACAAATCCTACTAATATTATAAACGAGAAAGTTTGTGAGGATGTATGGATATTTGTTATTCAATCACGGCTGAACGGATCCGAATTAAATTTGTTGAGATAGATTATAGTCCGGAATAGCACATAGCTTACTTCTAATCCAGTTCGGATCCAATTTTCAAGTTCACGTAGATGAAGTCGCGGGCAGAAGCTAGTGTTAGTATACGAAATATGGATAGATGAAACAATACTATTCAGTAGTGCATTTAGAAGAGAATATTTGAAATTGAAAATACTCCACATATTGAAAAATTTTATTAATTTTATAAAAAAATCTTTCACAGATGAGGTGGAGATATTGGGTAAATTGTGTTAATTAAGAATCGCTTACGAAGAGATATGTGAACTAACGAAATTGTGGAAACTTATGAAGGATAATTTAAATATATAAAAAATATATTTCTCGTCTACTAAAATAGTGTATTGAATTTAGAAATAAATCAATGCGGCCACTATGGTGCTTTGAACTAAATAGTCCTTATATTTATATATTTTTTCTTCATAGATATTATTGAAATTGTAAGCATGTAAGTAAAATATGTAAAAAGTGTCTCATTATGAATAGATTTTGGAATTAAATTCGCCCAAGTATCATCCATCTCATTTACAGTTGCATTTTTATTGCTTAGTATTTTCTTTTTATTGTAGTTTATAAACAAAACTGTATTTTTAACTTAAGGTTATATGTAAGATATACAGCATATATTATTATAATAATGTTATAATAGTCATGCAGCAGCAAGCCAATTTAATGCTGCGATTTCACATAATAACAATAACAATAGATTATAATTGGCCTCTCTAAATATATATATTTATCTGCACCTGGGCTTTTATTGTGAACCTACTCCAATTTTTTGCTGTCCCTACAATAGATGTAGGGATATCTATATATTACTGCCTATATATCCCTGTATTATATATATAATTATTGTAGGGACAGGCAAAAATAATTTCATTTAAGCACACGTGCAAATGTACGATCACGGTAACTGCTTACCATCAGGCGGGCCATAAGCTTGTTTGCCACACAAAAAAATCACACTTTCGGTATGTTTAGGTCCTATAAAATAGGGGGCGATTCTCTTACCATTTATCAAAAAATCCCGAGCTGTTACAGAGAAAACCCCAATAAGATTGCTCAACCTAGGAATCGAACCCAGGAAGTCTAACGTAGGTAGTAGTTGTGCTTAGGACCGCTAGACTATGATTGTAGTCTGTGATGTAGTTATTAGAGAGGCTAATAATAAAGAGTTCAGGCTATAGAGCTGCGCCACACAACACTTGGCCTTCTCACAGCACAGGTGTAATGAAGCAGTGGAATGATGATGATAATTAGACATCATATAGACGAGAACTGACAAGCAGTATGTAATCGCGCACTATTATATTATATATATGATTACACCAAGAATCATATAAAACTACATACCTAAAGTGGTATTGCCCGAAACCTTCGGATCAAGAAGGGTCGTATACTTAGAGCATTGGGTTAAGTACTCTACGGTCGTATATCACATTTACAAATAGGTAGTACCTACTTACTTGTAGCCTTTTGTGTCTGATGTCTGTGCTTACGGCTAAAGGCCTCAATAAAGACTTTGATTGAGGCACAGTTTCTCATTCTTGGATGATTTTGATTCTCTTTCCCATTCGAAATAAGCACTCGTAAGCACTATTACTATACTTACTCGTTGGAAGTTCTAAGATACTAGTATCTCTAAGTAGTCTGTGGCACTAAGCACTTACGTTTTTGAACGAGAGATATCATTGACATTGACAGTACCTCCGACTGTCACTGTGCTGACTGCTCATGTCGTAAATAGATGTCGTGATACCGTGATAGTGTCAGAAGAATACGATAGAAACAGGAGCAATTTTATTATTTTTTCTGTTTTAATATTTCTTTAGAATGAGTACTGAACCTGTGCTGATAGAGGATGACGATGATGATAATATGGTTGGTATTTATTTTATAGATAAATATAACTCTGTTTAAACGAGCATCACATCAGCAGCCTTAGTGTTTTCACTGTGCAGGCCCCAGCTCATGTACATGAACTTGTTGATACTCATATTTATTTTAAGGTGGCGGTGATGTTTACATAGGTATATAAAAAAAATGTGATACTCATGTGAGCTACAACCGCTCAGACGTAGTCCACTGTTAGACATAGGCCTTTGATTAACCATATCCTCGTGGGGGATGATATATCTCTGGCACAGAGGTTTATTGAAAATGGAGACATGTAAATACTGTACGAAATTGTTTGTTACCTAAGTTGTTATGTATTTATAATATCAATTTGGAGACCTAATTATTAATGTTAAAAAAAAATTAAACACCAATGAGTCTTGTCTTTGGCTATTCTGAGCCAGATTCTGGCTTCTGTAAAACCACTATCACCTTAAATTGAAGTAGCATAAGCTTAAATGTTAAAAAATAACTGTATTATTCATCACTCCATTTCCACATTATTATTCTTCTTTTTTTTCTAAATATGTATAAAAATCATTTGAATACAGAATTTATATTTTATTTAGGAACCTGTTATAATAGTTGATGAAGATGATGATAAAATTAACCGTGAAGGAACCAAGACATTATCAACAGTAGAGACTATTGATTTAGATGATGACACATCTATAGACAAAAATACAGAATCAGTAACTAAAAGTGTTAACAGAAATGATGAAACAAAAATCTTTTTAAACAGATCTGAACTATCTTTCATTAATAATCTTAAAAATAACAAGTTGATGGATAAAATAGTCACATGCTGTTTGAACATGCCAAATGCTCTTGGAATGACCAGAGTAATAAATAAAACAGTACTACCTTTATACAGAGATGCAAATATTCATTTTAAAGAATCAAGTACATTTAGAAAATTGTTGAAAAACACTTTCAAATTATTGAAAAAGGATCCTGATCACAAGTTTTTGCATGTAAAGACATTGTGTGAAGAGTTAAAGTCTGGAGGATTGAGGAGGAAAGTACCATTTGTGACATTGGCAACAAATTTAAATAATCATGGAGTACATTTCAAAGGGAGAGGTTAGTTTACTTTTTACATAACTACTACTATCTAAATAGCTACTATTGTATAATTAAAACTTGGAATTTTTGGTACATACTGGTTACTATTCTGTATAATCGCGATATCTCGAGACATCTTCATAATCAAATGATTTCAATAGTATATCTCATAAATCGCCCACCGCTAATTATTATGTCTTAAAATTTCTACAAGACACAAGTTTCCATTACATAATATTTATATTTATAGGAATAGAAAGCAGTAGCAGAGTCATTCCCCAAACACGTAAACGTTTTGATACTCACAATAATAGAAACACAGATAAAAGTAATAAGTTCACCAACTGTACTTCCAATAGGAAGAGAAAGAATATGGCTTCTGTTAAGAAAAAGGCAGAAAGTTGTAATGTCCTAAAAACACATAGCATACATTGTAGACTGAATACAAAAAAGCTAAAGAAAAAGACTGATGATATTATAAATTTAGATAATTCTGACAATGAATCTGTAATAAATTTAGATAATGATGAAGATAGAAATTATGTAACAGACACAGAAAAAACTGAAATGGGCAGTAAAGGTAAAGATTCTAACATAAACAATGTTAGAGAGGCAAATCACGAAACAAATGATTCTAACAAAAACAATTTTAGGGAAGAGACTCAAGAAAAAAATGATTCTAACATAGGGAATGTTGCAAGAGAGGAGATAGTGGATTCAAACAAAGGTAATGCTACAGAACAGATTCAAGGAGAGACAGAAGATTGTAATAAAGAAAATAAAAAGCTGACAAATGAAAATCGTAACAAGTCAGATAGAATTTTTGATTATGATCTGTTAATTCCACAAAATCATGTAGAAGTTGTGATTGAAGAGACAGCTGCATCTAATTCAAGTGTACTCCAGTGTACTCCAGTTGCATCTACTCCAAGCGCAAAAACAGTGGCTCAAATTGAACAAAAGATTGCAGATTATCAACAGTGTATAGCTCAATTGGAGGAGGCTGAGGTGTCTACTGATGTTGAATATATGTCCCCATATATCCGCAGTGCAAGGTGAGTTATTACCAAATATTTTCTTTTATTGTTTTTATGGGATAGGAGTGCAAATGGGCAGACGGATCGCCTGATGATAAGCGATTACATGCCCATAGACACCCGCAACATCATAGGGGTCACAAGTGCGTTGCCAACCTTTTAAAAGGGGATTGGGCCTCCGGTAACCTCACTCACTCGGCGAAACACAACGTAAGCGTTGTTTGACGGCGGTTTTCTGTGAGGCCATGGTATCACTCCGGTCGAGCCGGTCCATTCGTGCCGAAGTATGGCTCTCCCACGTAAACAAATGCCAAAATGTCACAAAGTGATAGTCAAAAGGTACGGTGGTATCATCCAACCAGCCAGTGTCCTCCCGTTTTGTAATGTACAATAATAATTAATAATAACTTGCTATTCAATAGATGTCATTGACATCACCCTAAAGACGTAAGTAAATTTAGCATATGAAGGCAATTTCGGGCGGGTGGGACTCCCGGTGGCATAGAGGTCTGGTGTATCTATCCACAAGGCGCAAGTTCGAATCCAGCCTGAGTAAAAAACTATAACTTTATAATCTTAGCATGGAAGTTGCAAAAAAAAAACACAAAAATATAGTATTACCAAAAGGTAGAATTCTGGCACAGGAATTAATCTGTGTGGATGGATTTTGTTACTATTTTGTTGCCAAACAGTATTAATATTAACAGGATTATTCCACTTTATACCAAAAAGGCGACTCCAGGTCCGCTCCACTCACTTGGCTGAACAGGCAATGTTGCATGTGTGTAAATAATGTCCACAATATATTTTTTTCACCCTTTCACCGCCACGTCAAAGCAGGAAAAGCCACGCCCTCAGCGCAAGAGTCCACATTATTTTCCCATTGAAATCTGTCACCCAGTCGTAACCGTGGCATGCTGGGCACGTTTTGGTTTTCGTCTATACATGAACTGGCACTCAAAAGGTTAAGTTGCCTTAGTTCACCTGGGTGATATAATTCCGAGGTGAACAAATAGTACCAAATAAGTCGACTTATTTCACCTAAGTGAAACGACACCAAAACGTCGTGGTTCACCTAGGTGAACAGTAGAATCCCTTTAGACCAGTGACATCAGCTTTTCACGCCAATAGAATGTTCCATGTCTGGGAGGTCTGTGCCATGCCATTGAAGGAGTCCAGTACAGTAGGTACAGTCAAAATAACTGAAGTGGTCCAGAAGTGTATATTTTATATTGTAAACAAAGTAGGACACCGCACACTACCCTGCGGGACACCGTAATCAAGTGTTTCCTCTTTACTAGTATAATTATCTAATATTACAATTTGGGAATGGTCAGTCATATAGCTCTTGAAAATATCTGATACTAATCCTCTCCAGTTTACTACGCTAGACAGAGAAAGTTGATACAAGTTTGACATGAATAAATTCTGACTCTGACACGCAAAAACTTTTTGGGTTGGCAGTAGGTATTAATGACAACTATTTTTCTATTCTACCTTTTTATAAGTGGAAAATTCTTTACGTTTTACATAGTTTTTTGAGAGTCCCTAAGCAGTGTAACTATGTATTTATGTGCAAATAAACATTTTTGTATTTGTAAATCCTGCCGATCTCCGAGGTAAAGTCCTATACTATTTCACAATTTTTTTCTTGTAGTAAGATGACCTTACCTTATGGGTCGATTGATGGCAAATGGCAATCCCAGCCTATAGATGGCAGCAACGCAACTAGCATCACTAGCTCATCGTCAACATCAACTTGAGACTCAGTTGTTAAGAGTCCGGCGGAGCGAATTTCTGTTACAAACGTAATTACGAAATAAATTGTAATTCAAACGCAATTTAATCAAATTCTGTTATTATTCGGATTCGGATACCGTTAATTTAGGTTCCTACGTTACCATAATGTCCAAAATACTTCACTGAAAATAAATATAAGCGAATGCAATTTTTTATAACTTTACCAAGTTTTGAACTATTTTTCGGTCTTTTATTTCCAGTGAACTAGTAGTATACGAAATCGTACCGTAGGAACCTAGATTAACGGTATCCAAATCCGAATAATAACATAATTTGATAGAATATTGTCTGGATTACGATTTATTTCGGAATTACGTTTTTGTGGGCAATTCAAGCTCCGCCAGACCCTTAAGCCTCTTTTGCCCAGTAATTTCACTGGCTAACACAATAGTATTAGCGGCAGAATATATATTATTTTTTTCAATTCATGGTGTACAAACACCTAAACACAGATAACTACCAGTAGGCCTTACAAACATTTATTCTGTCATACACGACACGTAGCGTACAAGCCTATTGCTCGGCACTACGCCAAACGTGCTGTCATTGTCCATCGTTTATACATTTCAAATCATAATAAATGTAAGCTTAATAATTTTCAGGATGAAAAAAGCAGTTGTAAAACTTTATAAACAGTTGTGTAAAATAAAAGGTTACAGTGAAGATATTGTAAAACGTCGCGAAATCCGTCTACATGTAGGAAAAGGTCACCCGCCTGGGCCAGCAAAACACCTAGAAGAATTCCTAAACAATTCAATAGACCGCACAGGAACAGTGGCATTCCCAGACTTTGCAGATGTAGTAAAATGTGTGTTTCAAGCCAATTTTCATGACAACCTGGGTTGGGATGCACAAAGGGTGATTCGAGAAGGTTTGTATTTATGTTTTTAACATAATATTATATAATTAGCATGCATGTATTCCCCGAAGAGTTACGCAGAAGTGTACACCCACATTACGCCGATATGTTTAGTTTCCATTTAATAGGGGCGAGCGAATGGGCATTAACCAAACACAAATTCGAACTCTGAGTTGCTAACAAGAATTTCTTAGAAAGCGTGTGCGGGTACTGGAACTCTAGCTTAGCTGGTGCGTATGCGACAGATAGACTATTGGCATTTTTTCTCTACTTTTCTGCATTGTACTCTCCACTTTTTACCTGCAATCGCAATTAAAAATATTTTATATTTCAGCATCATCTTTGTTTCGTCATTGCGGGCAGGCGCTGCGCAAGCGTCGGCAGAAACGAGAGTATCGGGATCTGTTGAGCTTAGTAAAGAACAAAGAACTAACCGACGACCCAGCGGAAAGGGACCCCTGCTTGCAAGCCAAGCTGGAAGTTAATAAACGAATCGCTAAAGTGAAGGAAGATGACATTTTAGAAAGGTACATCAAACTAAATTCATTTGATTCAACGCACTGTTTTAACAGTTTTAATATACGATAATTACGGCATTCGTCTAAAAACTAATCTTGTTTGCGAATAATTCATCGTAATAAGAATATATAAAATACTCCTTCGTTCCTAAGAGGCGTAGCATGATGTTATATAGCCTATAACCTTGCTCGATAAATGGACTATCCAACACAAAAATAATTTTCAAAATCGGCTCAGTAGATCCAGAGATTACCCACTACAACCTCACAAACATTACCTCTATATAATATTAGTGTAGATATGTTAGTAATAATTAGGGAAATAAATTAATTTACTTGTTCCTCAAGGAAGTGTTTTGGGCCCAACATGCTATCATATTTTATTTATTGCCTATGATTTGATAACTGGTCACTTGCCTAGTTACTTGCTTATAAAATTATAAAAAATATGTACTTAAGACATCTTGAATTAGATCTATTAGGGACTTGAGGATAATGTCTTTAAAAACTTCATTTATTATTTACAGATACGTAAATATGGAACTCGAAGGAGTGCATAATAATGGTATAGTAAGAAATGTTGTGGAATTTGAAACAAACCAAGATTCTACTGATTCTGAGAGTGATTCTCAATCAAATGATCCCATAAATAATGTTAAAACAACTGCCACAATCATCGAGCAATGTATTACAGGAGAGTCTTCCAAATCTCAGAATATAAACAAATATTTAGATGTAAGATTAGCTAATAAGATAAGGACTACTTCAATAAGTAATACAGCGACTACATCGATAAATAATGTAATGCCTACAACAGTTAATGGTATAATTGGTGCTACAATAAATTCTTTTTGTGGAATAGGAGAGAGTTCAAGGAATAATATTATTGGTGTTAGTGACAATTTATATTTGACACCAGCAAATAATTATACTTTAACGCCTCCCATGGTTAATAGCCAAACTCATCTAGGAGAGAGTTCAAATACTAATAATTTCAATAATTTATATGTTTTATCTTCAAATAATACACTTGTTCCCTATGCTCAAAGTAAACCCGATCAGTGTTTAAATAATAATGTTACAAAAAATAATAATTTATACCTAACAATAATACCAGCAAGTGTAGCCAATACTCGGACTACTGTAATATTAGACAACAGCGCAATTAGTTCCAAAAATAACATTATTCAGAATCCCGACGTGGGTCTCCCCATTAGTGGACCATGTATAAGAAATGTACAGAATATCCCTGATCCAGCGAATGATCTTGAACCAAATCCTGGCCCTAGTATGATAGAACCTAATTGCGAAATTAAACTAGAAGATAAAATTAAGAAAGAACCAATTGATGTTCAAAGTATGTTGGACGAATTAGGAGATAATTTTGTATGCACAGTGTTCGACGTTGAAGACCCCTTCCTAGTCATAGAAATATCTTCAGACGAGTTTTCAGATGATGAATAAATATATTTTTAGTAGCTCATGAAATTAATTAACATAATTATGCGAACCTTTACAATCTTGCTGACAGCTGTAGCCAGTTAGAGGATTCTTCTTTGATAGAATTTTTAAATTATCTGTGATAAAGCGAAGAATGGTGTATTGGCGACTACCCGACCACATCTCGTGTTAAAAGTGCGGGATAGAGTTTGTTGTTATTTTATGAAAGTAGGTAGATACTCACTATGTGCCTTCTATTATAGAGATGATCTCGTTTTCAGAATCCAAATGGGGAATTCTCAAAATCCCGTCTTAGTGCTCACCAAGTACTGACTAACTGACTGAACGTACAGCTTAAAACTAGCTATGTAGGTACCCGCGGTGATCTCAAGACTGGCATTTTCCCAAATTCCATCTTAGAACTCCTGTCACAATAAATTTATTAATAGTAGGTACTTACTACACTTCATCACAAAATAACGTTCATCTACCCACATAATTGAGCTATGCGTTGTCTGCAAGTTTTATTAAGCAGATGGGAGGGTACATAAATATCTTTTTAGCCATGTTCTTTTTTTTAAACAGATTTTGAGAATTCAGTTGATAATGCTGAAAGATTTCAAATTTTAATGTGATTTTATTGTGGATACTTTAGCATCTGCTGCTGTCTTGGCTACCTACAATAAAAACTTAGAAAGTAGACATGTCAGTTCAGTCTTTTAATCATATTGATTGGCACAGATTTACTGTACATATCCATGGTCTGAATAACTGCGCATCTGAAGTTTTCCAAGTGTTCTTGCAGTGGGTAACTCGGGGTCATGACATTGTTATTATCCTATCATTCGATTATTGTCCTAATTCGATATTTTTGCACAATGTTATTTTACCTGCTGCACGGCCGTTCGGAAAGCTAGCTTAGCAGACTTGACCGTACCACCGTGGTGTAAATCTATGTCAGGCCTTCTCGGGAGCAACAATTAATCTTATTATTAGTATTTGTTTTCACCGATTTGCGAAAAAGATATTTCCATTATTTACTCTTACTTTGTTAGGATGTGCGGCTTACGTAGACGTTGCAATTATTGGCGTGGTTGCAATTTATGGATTAAATAGCTCAAGCGCGTTACACTAACGGTCAGCCACACTAACAACCTCTGCCACATGCATTCGTCGGCATAGTTTAGTTTTTATTTTAATTACTTTTTTTAATTGTACCTACTTTAAATCTTCATGGATCATCTGAGGCAGACAGGGTAAGTCTGAACCCTGAACAACAGCACTTGCCTTTCTTTGCCTTTTTTCGCACCCCAAAAGGGGAGGTACCAACAATCCCGTTAAAACAAAAAAATACCTAGTCGTAAAATTGTTGCCTTGTAAAAGTAAAATGTAGAGTATTTTTTTTTATACGAAGTACGGTAGGTACAGTCAACAGCACATCATGTTACCACAAACCGTCTTTCCTATATGGATACTGTTTGGATATAAAATATTGAAAGTCGGTGAAAGAATCGTCGGTGGAATCCAAAACTGTTACATCAGTTTTGGATTCCATGTGCTGTTGACTGTACATACGGCGACACATCAAGCTGCACAGTTTGCCCTTTGGATCGTCCGTATCCCGTTGGAATAGCGGTTATTTTTGCACTGTATACCTTGACGTGTTGTCACGTGTATCTAAGTTTTAATGTTATTTTTTATAAGTTTATTTTACAGTAGGTTTCTATCACCTACTGTTTTGAATGTACTGATACCTTTATAAGTACCTATATTATAAGAAACAAAAAATATTTTAACAGTTATACCCACGTATTTGTTTTTTTTAATAATGTGACTGACACGGCATGGCCACCATCAGGGATTTTAATTTTGATAACATAAAAAAAATATTGATATAATTAGTCGCCAAATATCAGAATTAGTCGCGTCACTGGTTCAAACTTTATAAAAGTGTTTAAAAGTGGTCGATATGGAGCGAGCCTCCCCAGCTTGGCGCAATTTAAATCACTAAAGCTGAAAGCTCCCAAATTTTGTTGCAATTTTTCGCCAAGTTACAGATTTAGTCGGGTCTTAGTTTAGAAGATAATAATAAATTCAATTTATAAGGTAGGTATAGTCCAAGAGCTAGATCGAAATTTACGAAAACTAGCTCTATACTATAGCTAGGATTATAGAACTAGGACTATAGCTTAAATTGAATAGAAATATATCTATTTTAGTAAAGGAAAAATTCAATCGCGGGCGGGATTCGAACCCGCGTCTTCTGGTTAGATACACCAGACGCTCTGACCGCTGAGCCACCGCGAACCCCACCCGCCTGATTGAAATTTGCCTTCACATTCTGAGTTTACGTCATAAGGTGACGTTGCGTCGCGCCCTTTACTAAAATAACTTTATAATCTTAGCATGGAAAATGCAAAAAAATCACAAAAAGATAGTAATATATCATCTCAACTAAGACCCGACTAAATCTGTGAAACTAAATTGCTTCATTCGATTTTATCCAAACAATAGTTTATCATCCGTTGGGGAAATTTGACAGTTTGTGGTAATAATGTGCTGGTGTCCGTACGTACAACGAACAAAATCCTTACCAAACTGTGATCATAATAAAAATGTGTAGGCGACTACCTACCTACATGTACCACCGTCAGTTTTAGCCTCACGTAATGGTACCGTCTCTGCCGACGCATCTGGAGTTGGTGATAAAACAGCGAACGCTGCTAACTTCTCAGCCGCTCTGCCTAAACTTTTGGCGGTGTGGGATATAGTGCGGTAAGTTGTTGTTATCATTCTATGCATTGAAATAGAACTGTCGCATTAGCGGCACCGGCTGTTATTGAAAATTACACAAATATAGGCTCGCTAGTATCGCTGTTATTAGGCTGATTTTATAGTCATGTGGATGAACATCACTCCTAGACAGCGCCCGGCAACAGATTCTGCGCTACGAGTAAAACAAAAAACGGACTTCTCCCTGTTCAACTAGCAGCAGTGTTTAGCAGCTTGAAGAAACTAACAGTTTGTGTGCGTTACGTAATCCAGCAGGAAAGTGGCACGTAAAGTGATATCAGTCGTAGATTTAATTAGTTCGTATTCTGTTGTAAATGTGTACAACATGAAAAAAAAGGTGCGCCTCGTCGTTTTGAAAAAAAAATTAAAACTGAATAAAGATTACTGTTAGTGTAACGTTGTTCTTGCAGGACAATTTTAAACGAATGATCGGAGAGAGAAATATTGTGCATGAGCAGAGAGCATATATTTGTGCAAAAACGTGCAAATATAATTTGCGCGTCTTCAGGACTTCTATAATTATTGCATTTTCTGCTGGAGTAACGTTATGCAGAATGGTGTACCATTATATCTGCGCCTGTAGAATAAACATACACAAGTAGCTCTTTATTTGTGCGTAAGTATTTGTGACAGAATTAGATTTAAGAAAATATTTTTTTTATTTTTATTTAGAAGCTTTAGCTTTACCCCTGCACAATATTTCTCTCTCCGATGACTCGTTTCGAATTTTCCTGCTGGAACAACTTTATACTTAACAGGAATCGTATTTTTTTTTTCAAAACGACAAAGCGCACAATTATTTTTTAAGTGGCACACATTTACGTACTAAATATGTCTATAACTCATATCACACTGTAGGAACCACTTTCCTGCTGGAGTAACGTACACAAATAGTCTCAGTTGATGTTAAACAAGTAAAGCCCTGAAATGATTTAGGTAGACCTTTAGCTAGAACAAGAAAAACGCCTTCGCCTTTACATCAGCAGGTTCCAATCATAAATTTATCTTTGGAATGTCTAAATTAACACTTATAATAAGGGTGTAAAATAAAATAAAAAGGAACTTAAACGAAAATCTACAAAAAGGGTGCTAAGAATTAGAACTCACGATATTTCGTTTTGTACAGATTTAATTCGACAGACTGTTAAATAGGTACTTATTACTGCTTTACATTTATTTATTGGCCGTTGCTATTAATTCGGTACTGCTTGTCCATACAACATGACAAACATGGAATACTGCATCAAGAGTGGATTATTATTGAAATTATTGGTAAACTAGTGTCCATTATCCATCGATCTATCCAATCTTACGTATATACAGAACTTTAGCACTAAATACCGTCACATTAGTTATTCAACCTGTTCTACGCCCCGATATAAAAAATAATTTTAAGTTTCCTAAATTAAAATCCGCAGATTATTGGATCATTACAATTTTAAACCATCTCTTCTCCACAAGGTCTTATGATAACGACCTAGCAGTCAACCGTCTCGTACAGCGCAATAAAATTTGACACAAGCTATACACAGGAGTGGCACTGGGTCTTGTGGTCTCATTAGTGAAACTGAAAGCTCAGAAAAATGCCTGGATCCAGTGTGATAGCTCGCTTCACAGAATCTACTGAGAACTGCTCAAAATTAAGCAACAGACCATGTGTGCAAGAGAATCAATTCCTAATAAAAACTTATAGGTGCACCAATTAATTAATTCTATATGGTTATGAATAAATTCACATTTAATCCGCAAACGCTATTCTAAGCTTCGGATATTACAAGATATATCCAAGGAAGGAATACATCGATTCAAGGTTCCATTGGGATACAACAGCTTATCTTTACAGAAAGAAAAGTTACCTTTTTACTAAAGTATTTTATTTTACACCTCCCGATGTCTTTACATATATACCTTAGGTTTTTTTTTATAAAATAAAAACCTGATTACAAGCTGCTTAGTATAAAAACTTTACCAACAATAACGATTATGCAATTTCGAAAAAAAAAATGTACAGAGAACATAAACTGTTATCTATAAACAGCCTAAACTTTAGTCTACAACCTGCGATGTACGAATTTTGAATGCATAAAAAAATATCTCTCCTATAGGGCCTTACCTTACATTCTTAGATTAATTTCGTATATCATATCGTCTTTGACAATCTGATGTTAAAAGAATATTGATAAGTCCACTAACATACAAATGAATGGTACCCTAGTATCTAGCCCTTGAAGGCAACACTTGCTAGAGTGGCCGTCGCGAGTCACTACATTAAAACATGGAATTTAGGCAATCTTAAGCCACTCGATAATGTGTAACATCTCATGTGTTCAAATGAACAAACAAAGAGAGCAAGGAAAGGCCAAGTGAGCACAAATTCACATTACAAAATCAACTATTTCTTCTACAAAATGCATCGTCAGTCTTGCCTGAAGATATTCATAATCAGGAGACATTCTCAAGTCAGTCTTCATTGATTTAGCACGTCACGGTTAAACGATAGCAGCAGAACACTGCACGCCCTGGAATGCACACCACAAGTGTGTGTAGTGATGTGATGTTATTTGAACAGATGGCAAGTGTTACACATAAAGGGGGCGCCACGAGTCGCGGCACTGCGGCACTGCGGCAGCGCGGCACTGCGTCACGGCCACGGGCGCCGTGACGCTAGCAATAGAGGACTAATCAATCACACACCACATTCAAGAATTTTCTTTATTTCTATTTTTTTGCGCATTTTCTCGATTTTTTTATATGTATTCATTAATTTAGCATTAAAATATGGTAATAACTTCAAGTTTGCGTCCATCTCTTTTTCGGGTTATACACCGTTATAAAACTTTTAATATCCATCACGGGGAATTTTATCACACCGATGTCGATCAACAAACCTTCGGCGACTCGCGGAGAGCAACGCAACTTTAACGTTTAGTAGACGTTGTAAGCGAAAAGAGAACAAACAAAACAAAAACAAACGTGAAGTTCCGGCCGGTCGCACGCGGCCGACTGCCGCCGCACTCACTCGCACTCAAGGGCACGCTATTACACTTAAGTATTAATAAATTAATGCATCAGCATCCCACGCGCGGGTTATTTCATTTATCGTATTTGTGAGCAATAATCGTACATTCGTACATGCAATGCTGGTCGGCCAACAATTCGCTTTACTCAAAACTCGAGTCGCCCCAACCCTGTGGTCCCATAAGTCCATGACAAGGTGGAAAAGGCGACGAATTTTGAGTACAGCGACTAGAGACCCCTTGATTGCAAATTGACACATATCTCTAGAATCTTATCCTTAAAACAATAGGACCGCATCATTGGTACGGACGTGTAGATCAATGCCATAACGTCATGAAATGCCCCCAGGTACGGAGTGGACGGTGACAAGCCAGCACCACGTCACACCATAATATTTTATGTTAAATTATACATAGTATTATGTTTTACATTTATGTAAGAGCTGTTGATTGTAAAAAAATTATATGTATGTATATCCCTATAAATGCTGAGTTGGTTTATTTGTCGAGAGCTGTGTTTGCCTTGACTGCGATTACACACTCCTCACCGCAAGACTTCAGCACGGTGCACTGAAACAATACAATTGTCAACATTAGTCATATGAGTTCAACATAAAAATAATATCTAACACAAATTAGTCTATGTAGTTTTCAGGACTAAACCACTATACAGATAAAGATAAAATTTGACAAGGAGGTAGATTTTTTTCGTAACGAGAAACCGCGTACAACAGTTAGTTACATTATAATAAGGGAACCCTCAGCCAATACACACACACACAATACTAAGAACTATCAAAATATTTTTTCTTAAAAAAAACCATACCCCACACTAAGATTTTCTCTTGTTTCTCTGGTGAGTTTACAAACACAAATTCTCAAATACCTACACAAACGCCCAGATCAGGAACAACTACATACTTGTAAGTCATACAAATATTTGCTCCGTGTGGGGATAGAATCCACAACACGTGGCGCAGAAGCCGATCACTCAGCCGCTAGACCAAAAGTGTCGTCATTTATTTTTGTCGTCTATTTAATTAACATTCTTTAAGATTACAAAGGATCAACCTTAATCTATGCTTTAAATAGACTTAAAATGTTATCAAGTGGAGATAGGTAAGGAAAACCTTATTATTATCGATTCTTAATGATAACTTGTAACTGATACCTAGGTACTAAGGCCCTGACATCAGCATTTAATATTCAAAATGGTTTGAATAATACATAGATTGGTGATCGATATGTATGTGAAGATGTGAGTCACATGTATATTATGTACAAGAATTGTCTTATAACCAAGGTAACTATTGCAATCAAGTGAATTTACATACAATTTAAAATCCATTGAAAACTGCCTCATTAGTCTAGTGGTCCTTAGGTATGCTACGCTTGGTTCTGGGTTAATTCCCAGGTCGAGCCGTGTTATTGGGTTTTTCTATGATATTCTCACTTACAGCTCGGTGTTCAGATTTGTGCCCGTCTAATGGTAATAGGTTCGCTCCCTATTACATGGGAACTAAATAAACATGTGATCTGTGGGTGTATGTTATCCGTACCATAACCAAGCGAATTTGAGATAGGTATTGATGTATTACGCCAAGATCTACTTTGGGTTGACAACCAAGTACTGCAATGTAAAATTAAAGTATAGATCTATTTTATGTTCGTGCCCTTATCAGGAAGCGGATGTCCAACCGCTAAAACTGTCACGCTTTAACAAAAACAAGTTGGCGCTTTTCCAGGACACGTTGACTCCACGTGGTGTAGAGGTTAAAGATCACAACAAAACATAAAATAATAGAGACAAGCCTATTTTTATGGCTGTGTAATTAAACTCCTCAAGTTATAATTGATTGGGTAAGATAATAACGTGTGAATCTGTTTCTTCTAGGCAAGCGCGCTCCATCGTAGATCGCAGTATTGCTTAACATCAAGTGAAATGGCGGTCAAGCGTAAGCCTATCACGAATAAAAAAAAAATGAACTGTACTCAAAACCCATTGTCCATATGGCTAGCAATAAATACCAACCCAGGTAATAGGGCTGAGATTTAATGTTCGAGTTGATTTAGCACCAACAAGTTAAAGAACATGTCAGAGACTCTATACTCGAAAAAAATAATTAAATCAGAACTATGTAATTTTATCAGAGCTTTTGACATAGACAAAAATATTTTCTTTCACAAAAAAAAAATTGCATTAGGGATGATTTTTGAGTGGAAGTAACAAGTATTGGAAACAATTGGTGTAGGTGCGGTGTTCGATGAGTTATAGTGCAGCTACACAGGAGATTTCCCCACTACAATAAGTAATGTGTTTACATCGTAAACAACAAACTGTATTTTCATATTATTAGGTACATACATTATGTAACGCTGTTGATCTCGAAAATCATATTTACAATCGTTATAACGCCACGTGTTGCATTGTTCAGAATCAATAACAATATACAATCGTCCCGCGTGTTCAAAATCTAGAGCATTGTAGAGCTGTCTTCTGGGCGCTTGGTGATGAAGACGTTGCGCATTGATATAGAATTTCCCAATCCTGTAGGAATTTCCCTAAATCCTTATTAGCGGCTTAAGTCAGACCATGTAATAAACTACATAGGTACACGTCAAAATTAAACTTTGTAGACTATAGTTTCGGAAATTCATTGGATTTCCAATTTTCCGTAAGGACATAATATAGTTCTTATTAGTTTGTGAAGTGTAACTTATCTATCATTTAACCTCTGGCAATACTAAAACGCATGCGTATGCGAGGAAACCTGCATGTTTGAGAGATTTTCTCTACGGCATGCATGTGAAGTCTGCCAACTACTGCTCTCATACTGAGAGAAGACGCGTGCTTAGATGTGATACTGTATCTGAATTTATAATAATACTAAAACGAAATTGTGATTTTCTTCGAAGTACTATCACGTCAAAAGAATCATAAGCTAATAACGCTGCATATTGTCGTGTTCAGGCTCCGTAATAAAATGTATTAGAATGTCAAATAAAATGCGAATCAACCTATCATGTGCGTGCTTATAGGCCATTATTGAGAGGTATATTTTAAATAGGAATGTATATAAATTGCCTATATGTATGAATATTTGGGCTATTGCAGATTAACTACTGTATAAAGTAGGTACCCTAAAATCTTTATTTTCTCTGTATTATCAATGTCGAAAGTGTTTATTCGTTCAAGTTGTTGAGAATTGGAGATAAGACAAAGAACAACGATGTTTACTAGTAAAAGGGGTTATATTTATAGAAATATTTTTATTTACGATATAACATATCCCACGATAAAGGAAACACTTTTGGAATGAGACTAATTGGGTAAAACAGGGAAAGGAAAGCACAAAGGCAAAGGTCAAGTATCAGATATCAGCATAGCTCTTCAACAATAAAGGAAAATGTTACAAGTGGACGAGGTCGAAAAATTTCGTGAACCTTTTTGTACGCCCTTGTTCTTTGCTAATTAATACGAATATTTAAGTCCTGTTTCCACCGTCCACGTTGACGGTAGAACGGCATTTATGAAAACTGATTCAAATATTAAAAGGAAAAACTGCTTGATTAAAGTATCCTACAGAATTGTTAAAACGCGAATTGAATTGATATCTATACAAAACAAAAATAATATAATTATTAAAATAACCGAACTTAGAGCATAATTACTATTATTCTCTTTCTTTTTACCTCTTTACGTTTTACGCTAAATGTTACAGACATTTTTGTATTGGTGCTCCATTTTTTCATTCATTCATTCATGATTTTTATAATAAAGGAAACTTATTTAAATGGAAAATTAAAACACTCAAAGTTGAATATCTGTCAACACAGCTGACCCCTCCCAAATCGTACATATTTCATTGAGTATTATTATATTCATATTTCAACCTCGTATATTATTTAGTCTTGAGTACCTACTCTCTGACTATGACCCAGGCAGTCTTTTGTCTGGGACCACACCTGTGTCAACACCAAAACGATAATTTTGTTTCTGTTAACACCTATTATTTATCTGCGACACGTCCTTTGCTATAAACAACAAATCTATGTATTGTCATCATCCAGTTGTTGGGAACGTAAAAAAGATATTACTCACCAACAGCTCTTTGCCGCTATCGAAGTCCGAGCGCAACTGGGTGCCGAGGTCACCATCTGGGATCTTGAGGTCCTCGCGGAGGTCCCCATTGTCAGCCATGAGGGTCAGGTAGCCGTCGTCAGAGATGTCGGTGAGCTGGTAGTCTTCGCGCTTCACGTGAGGCACGTCCATGTTGTGAGTGGATGGGCAGATATCTTCGTATCTGAGTGGAGACGAGAGATTTGTACGTGATATTTGGTTTTTAGATAGAAGTTTTTAATAGCACAGGTATAAAACTTGTGAATTGCATTTTGCGACTGATTATGGTAAGCATTTAAAATTTTAGCATTGGAAAGCCAATTATTGAACAAGCTTCGATAACACCTACTTATAGGAAAAATCTGAAATATTAGCTGGAAAGTCAGATGAATTGTTAATTTACTATGTTAATTAACTTAGGAATGATCTATGATTCTAGATTCTAGATCTACAATGTACATAGATGTCAAGTTTTAAATTCGTAACTATGTGATTACGATATCACATTATTATTACTAGGACAAATTCCACTTTAGATTTAAAAATAATCGAAACCTATTCATTATTATCGAGTGAAAGGTTAACATACAGTTGATCAAATATTGCCACTGTATTACACTGGAGAAATCAATAGCGAGTATAAAAATAGTCGACAAGTAATATACGATAAAACAAAAAAAAAAATCAGACGAATAGTTTACCCTTAGAAGCTTTCATTTATTATTTTCATCTTTCATTTATTTATTTTTTAAACATTTTTATAACGTGAAACGTAGAAATGATTTAATAAATAAAGTAACGTATTTTCTTCTAATCTGAATCCATTTGGTATTTTACACGATTTTGCCACTCTCCAAATCAAGTTGGAATGGTCTTAACCATTTATTTATTTAATGTTTTTAAGATTTCCTGAACATTTTACGAATTGTTAGTGGCTTATGTTTAACTAATCAACAGATTTATAAAATGTAACGGCAAAAAATCACTTTATATTGCCAAAAATAGTAAATGATCACCAAAATAAATCCTAACCTAACCTAAACCTATACAATTTGGACCATTTATCCATTTTATTTTATTTATTTTATTACATAAGGTTTGCTAACAAATGTAACAATAGTCGATACACATTATAATTATTAAATGAAAAGATTCGAGAGTTACATTCTTTTACAAGCAAACACCACTTGCAGAATTAATACAGGATTTTAAAAGGAGGTTTCAGAATGATTTTACAATCCTAAAATTGTATTAGTTATTGGTTAAGAGTTGTTTAGCGGATTTTCGAAAAGAAGCGAGAGAATCAGCATATATATCTACGGAACTACTACATTCATTTAGTAACCTACACAGACGTGGGATAGGAGAGGAAGCACCAAGAACCGTTCTTCTAGGAGGAGGGTAAAGAGGCGTAATATGCATCCTTGGATATTTATAGGGTACTCGAATATTTATTTTACTGAGTAGCTGTGGGCAATTTATCTTACTTCTGAGCAGTTTGTATAGAAATACCAGGTCCAAGATTTTTCTTCGTGTGTTGAGTGTGTCTATATTGAAGTGCCGGAGTCTATCATGGTACGAGATTTTCTTTTTATGAATTCTCGATGAGTAACAAAGATGCCATAGAAACCTCTTCTGTACCCGTTCTATTCTTAAGTCATGAACAGCATAATGAGGGCGCCAAGCCACACTGCAGTATTCAAGTACACTTCTCACAAAGCTATTAAATAACAATATTTTGGTTCGTGGCTTTCGAAAAACCTTTCCATTTCTTATAATAAATCCTAACATGCCAGATGCCTTCTTTATGATTTCTTCCATGTGTGCTACAAAAGTGAGTTTTTTATCGAGTATTATACCCAAATCCCTAATACATTCAACTTCCGTAATTTGTAAACCATTGATCGTATAATCCGAAACGATCGGTTTGAGTTTACGAGTGAATTTAATATGATGGCATTTTTCGGCATTCAGAAGCATTCCATTGTTTTTGCACCACTTAGACAACGAGTCTAGGTCTTCTTGAAGTAGATTAACATCTTTTATTGACTCAATAACTCTAAAGATTTTAAGATCATCTGCGAACAGTGAAGGTGATGAGTAGCGAAAACAAAGTGGAACATCGTTTATGAACATATTAAACAGAACATTTGATTTGAAACATTTTGGTGATCAATTTACTAAATTTGGTTGTCATTATATTATATCTCATTGTTATTTACACTTCAAGCGACGACATTCTGACAAAGCCATGAGCTTCTGCGTCGCGATTAAATTATTAAAAATTAGGAAACTTGTCATTCTTTACCAAATAAAAAAATTAAAGACACTTTTTATTTTGTGACGCAATTTCACATTACTGTCTCATCAGTTTAATGGCCGCGTCCGCGGACGCTGAGCATGGTATGTTATTGGATTTTTCTATGAAATTCTCACTCGGAATTTGGATTTGTGCCCAGATAATAGTAATAGGCTCGCCCCCAACAACACGGGATTTAAAAACATACTGGCGAACTGTGGGTGGATATCAGAGTATACCTTTGCGAACCCTTGGGGAATACATGTGTTATGGTATGTATCGGGTAATTTTACCCGGATTTGCAAGGAAAATTCCCTGCAGCTTCGGCAGCCAACTACTTTTGAGGAGGGCTGCTGATTTTGGCACACATGGTCTATGTCCATGTGATCACGGAATCCACGTGTTGTTAATCCTACTCTTTAATGTTAAGTTACAACCGATTTGTCTAGGGATATTCTTGAAATAAAGTCAGGCCTTGAGATTTACTGCATATAATTCTATTTGCTCTTTTATAGATAAACCTATTTATTATTATTGTACAGTGTAATATTGCGGGCCATACACAAGGGACAAGGTCTGAATTATTGAGAAATCTTCAAGATATTGTTTAAAGTGAACCTTTTTATAAAAAAAGTATATAAATATGTTTGTCATGAAGTTATTTTTTTGCTAGCATGTGGCCCTGGACGGTGATCTCAAAGCACAGTCGTGAGTTGAGACGCATAGTCGGACCTGGTATATGCTGTCCGAGTACCCGCAGCACGAACACGATATGGGACCGAGTTCGCGACTCTATGGGCTCGGCTTGCGGAGACTTGTGGTTTTTACAGAAACTTATCAATGTAAGCATGATTGATAAAGACTGCTGACTTGATAATAGTTCATATTAAAATGTTATCAGTAGAAACAATGTTTAGAATATATCATTCTAAACATTGTTTCTACTGATAACATTTTAATAGGATTTATTATACCTTTTTTCGAGTTTTCAAAATAGCCATAATCTGTATCATCCAAAATCCTCAGATGCACATGTAGTAAGTATTGCATGTAATGGGCATATGGGTGATTGACACTGATAAGTTTGATTGACATAATAGCAAGACATTCACAGGTGGACATGACACAACCTGGCTTCAAATTTCAAAATTTTTAGATGTGTCCTTTCAAGTAGGTAAGAATTATATCATTTTGAAACTCCACAGCTAGGTGCATGTTTCTGAATGAAGGTCTTCTAAAGAAAGATACTAATAGAAGCTAGAATACTCACTTCTTGCCGTTAAAAATATCGATTCCAACCAAGTGAACTTTAGCGTGGCCGTGCTTGCCGGTTTTAGAAGTGGACATCTCGACGATTTTGCAGGGGCGCCCCTTGAGCATGACGAAACCGTTCTTGCGCAGGGCGGAGCATTGCATGGGGAAGGTGGCGGACGCCCCGGAGTCCCCGGTCTCGAAGTGTGTATCCTCGATGTCAGCCATTGTGTTGTGTGCCGAGTTTTAGATACGGTCAGGAGTGATCTGGTAAAATAAAAAAATACTTAGTAATGTAATCTACTTTTACGTAAACACGTGATTATAATATACAATGTTGTCTCATTGACATTATAATTTTTCCACACATTTATCACCATCACCTAGTTCAAAGATCATTTCATCACACAATGACAACCTGTCAACATACCAAATAATAAAATGAGAATGAAGTAAATTTCCAATTATAGGAGAGACTGAACTTGGCGACTCTATGGAACATTGACAGCTAATATAACGGCCATTCTCACCAATAGAACCTTGGCATTAACTCTCAAACATGATTCACGCTCATGTGACAAAAAAATTAGCACGTGGGTTATTGACCTGCATGTCAATGAACTCGAGTACACGTGAAAAAAGTGAAAACCTCATTTTTAACTAATGTACAATTCAATAGGTAATACAATTATTCTGGAGACAGCTGATTTCTCAGTTTTTTTAACAATCAATAACAAGACACTTCAAATGGCCCATTATTAGAAAGAGATGAAATTATTACTTGGCTGAGATTCAGAAACAAATCTAAGAATCAACTTATTCATTCACATGTCAGCTAGGTTTTAAATATACCAGCGAACTGTGGGTATAATAGTGTGGAATAGCACACCTCTGCTTAACCCTTCAGGGAATATAGGTATTACGGAATGGTACCTAAGTAACTAAATATTGGGGAATTAAGTAATAAATAACATGTTTACATGACAAGATGTATGAATGTGGATGAAGCAAAAGAGGTGTGCAAGAATTGTTCGTACAAATGGCATTCTGATGTTTCTGCCTACCCCTATGGGAAAAAGGCGCGAGTTTATGTATGTATGTAATAAATAACATAATATGGTGTATAAAACTTTCCCTATCTTAGTTTGGATGGTATGGAAAAAAGATGAAGTTATTTGGTGAATGGTAGTATGTGGCCCTGGACGGTGATCTCAAAGCACAGTTGTGAGTTGAGACGCATAGTCGGGCTTGGCATATGCTGTCCGAGTACCCTCAGCACAAACACAGCATGGGACTATGTTCGCGACTCTATGGGCTCAGATTCAGTAAGATAAAGTGTTTGTAGGTTCTTTTTTGACAATTCACTGGTGCAAATAAGAGAATTAAAGAAACCATAACCTTACTGAGGGTCAAAATAATTGTTTTTCTATTGTAACTGCCAACTGATCCTTGATAAGTTGACCCCATTGTGTGTTCAATATTATTTTAACTGTGTTACTGCTGGCTAGTTAACAAAACAGTTAAGTTTACTCAGATTAAACATTTATAATGGCTGCAAGTGAGAGGTAACACTGAATAGGTACTTCTTTTCAGGTTATTGACCCATGTACAAGGCTAAGGACAGACATTATTATTACAACTTAAATGTTATTTGTGAATGTAACAATCCTTCTAACAATTAGGTACAAAGGCTTTGATTTTATTGAAATTAATAGATATTTTTATAGCAATAGATTTTTCTTTTCACTATCTTCAAAGTGATAAAATGAACCAGTAGCAACAGTTTTTTATTCAATTCTCATGTTAAATGACATGTGGTTTTATCACATATTAACATAAATATACATATGAATATAAAATCATATTTTTTCGAAAAGAAGCAGTCTTTTTGTCTAAGACAACGGAACATATCCTTACTAATATTATAAAATCGAAAGTTTAGATGAATGGATGTTTGTCACTCTTTCACGCCAGAATGGATCTGGATCAAAATTATATATACATTATAGCCGGGAATAACATATAGGCAACTTATTATCTAGGTCGGACCCAATCCTGAAGTCCACACAAACAAAGTCGTGGGAAGAAGCTAGTTATATTATATTTTTACATGAAAACACAAAGGTTAGTAGTTTATCTTGATGAATAAAATCTACAAGGTGAAAGTTCTGATTTCAAGTTACTTAAAAGTAAACATGATTCAAAATTTAAAGGCACTGATGACGAAGATATCAACAAGTGTGACTAAGAAATCATTTTAAAACAGAGATGGAGAACTAGAACAGAAGAACTGATAAGAACTGAAGATGTTACTTTGTCCACTATAAGTAGTTGTAATTGCAAATATTGTTTCAAGTTGATATTACCTTTGTATTAAAGGATTTAAATCATCAAATTGTGTTAGGACAATATGCTTGTCCCTATAACATGGGACCTGAACACACCGGCCACCAGCCAGATCTGCCTAATCCCTAAGGAATACAGGTGTGATGGCATGTTATATGTTAGAGCCCCTGGGCACAAGAATGGATACATTTTTCATGGTCTAACAAATAAGCAACCGTAACCCTTGAGTGGAAGAATCAAGCTCAAACCACTTGTACTGACAGATTAAATGGTGTAAATTGTGTCACATCAAATCTTATTAAACCAGTAATGGGCAATCAATCTAGTATTTCTGGTTGTCTATTGAAGAGTATCTTTACATCTTTTTTGGAGGCTTAACACTTTGTTAACTATCGTTTTGACATAGATTCAAAGAACAGTTTTTAGTAACACATGCATAAATGAATTACCTGGATATATACTTGAGTTTATATTTCTAGTTATAGAATAATAATTTGACAAGACAGTCCAGTATGTGAACAGTTTATTTGATATGGATAGTGAATACTTTATACAAAATCATACACTTCAGCTTGAAAAAATAATAAAGATGTATAGGTAATACTTTGATTTACAAAAATTGCTACTTTATTACTGCAAAATAAATGACTTGCGCTAATTTTAGGCAATATTTCAACTGCAATTCCAGCTCAAAATCTGTCAAGTCATACATAGGCAGTAGGCGCATAGCTATAAATATAACCTATACATAGTACACAACACACTAAACTGTAGGGTGGAAAGAGTCTAGACTGTTATAGGTATGTTTTCGAAAATTTTGACACGACCTAACCCCACCTACAGAGGTGTGACAAACGAAAAACCTTTGTGGGAGGATGTACGTGACATCCACCATAAGGTGACGAATATTATCGATAACAGAAGGATATGGTAATAAAACAAAAGTTATTGAATTATATCAGGCCTGACACACGATGGTGGTGACGACACGGAGTGGACGGTGTGGTGTCCGAACATGTGGTTCACGAGAGACATCTTGACCGTGTCTCAAACAGGACCAACACATCAAAATATTGAAACCACAAACCGTTTTTAACACCTATGCACCAAATTAAACACGCATAAACGTAATGCAATGTGAACTTGATCTTTATTCCGATTCCGGAGATAACAAAAAAAATTGCGATTTGACAAACGTGCCGGCGCCGCGGCACATTACATTTTCATAAATTACACAGAATCCACATCGCGGTAACGCCGTATATGCACAAATTTATATTCACCACAAAAAATACTTACGAAAACAATAATTACAACTATTTAAAGGGGATTTACGATAAAACTAAGATATTTATCGACACTCACATGTGACCGACGGGTTCTTCAACCGAAAGGTCAATTTGCGCCTGCGTAGCACCTATAACACTCACTTCCTCTCGCGGGGTTCACAAAATGGCCGAAACGCCGCCATATATTGGCGGCAAGTATGAACTCAATGATTTAGATTACGAATAAACATCAAATTTGTAAAATTTTATACAAATTTAGGTATAAAAATATTTTTGTTTAATTATTAATTTTCGTACCCTGTGATATTTTTTCAATTAATACCATACTAAATAAAAAGAAGTTAAACGTTAGGACTGTTTTACTGAGAACTACCTAGTGTTACTTTTTGATGACGATAGGGAGCGCTACTTTCATTTTATGACACAGATAAAAAATAAATGATTGACCGTGGAATATGTAGTATGACTGTATGAGATTGTTTTTTCTTCTAAATTTTTGCAAAGCATCTTATTTTTTAAATGATTTAATTGCCTCAATAATAAACATGAGGTATTTAAAATATCTGCAAATGTTATAATTATAATAATTTTACAATCAGCTGTAATTTGTATGAAAAATACAGATAATAAATTACTTTACTTTAAATAAAACTAAGACAGGTGGCGCTAGGTGACAGTTGTTTGATAAAAATATTTAGAAATAATACGTAACCAAAAAACAATAAGTATTCTAAAATCCTAAGGCTACTAGATATATGTACTTGGATTGGAAATATATTTTTTACAAATAACTTTATCTTGAATACATGAGAATAATGACTGTACTAGCTTCTGCCCGCGACTTTGTCTGCGTGGACTTCAGAAACGTTCTTGTTACGTACTTATTCTTAACTGATATTTTATTTTATTTTATTTTATATTTTCTGGAAAACTTACAGCTATTAAAATACAGTAGTTACAATTATAAATATGATATGGCCAATTACAAGTTTTCACAAATGCTTAAATGTTCAAAATAAAAATAGAGATACAAGAATAGATATTAAAGGTACCTACTCTTTGGGTCGTATGTTTATAGGTACCTACCTAATTATTAAAGGAGCATATATTATAACTACATACTTTTGCGGTTAGTAGGTACGGCTAGTAGGTACCTACTTATTGTCTAAAAACCTTAGAGCACGGTACCTATTTAAATAAAGCGTAGTACTAGTATAGTAGTATCTACGAGTTAAAGTTGAACGTTTGGGACAGATGTCGCTACCTGTTTACTAAGTTTAAATATATTACGACTATTATCGATAGGCTGAAAATAAGCAATGTAGGAAATCAAAAACGCGACTGACAAAAAAGATGGAAACACGATGACTAATCTAGCACTTGGAGGCATCGCCTTAAATTTATCTGCAATAACAGCCGTCTTTGTCGGGTCGAGTTATTTGATTTTTTAAATTAACTCAATTACAAAATTCTAGTTTTTTGTCAGTTTCGGAATTGAGACGAATTGAATGACGCCTCTCAAGCTAAAATCCATCAAGCCGTTTAGGCTACATAATTCGTATATATATCTACTTACCTTTTTTTTTGTTTTACGGAAAATCCTCATGGATCTTCTGCTACCCATGAAGGCGGCAGGGTATGTCGGACTCGTACCGACATAAAAGCGTACATGCCTTGCTTTGCCCTATAGTCATGGCCATGGGATACATATTTACCTAACTAGTACATAACCCTTCTTCTAGCGCAGTCGGGTAACTAGAAACTTAGTGGACAACACAGAAATTCGTAATATATACTAGGTACTATCCTTGTTACGGTTATTTACCCTTAAAATGTCCCTAACTGACAGATTATTTCTGTCTTTATTGCGAATATCATTATTTTGAAAATCTTACGGTGAAGGTACTTTTTTGCGTATCAGGGCAGACCGCAGAAGCTTTTTAATTTGTGACGTTCGTTATGATTAAGGTCCAACCGAGACTTGTTTTGAACGTAGGCCACGTATCTGCGACCGAGATCGAGGATTATTTTTTAGCCGAAAATGGCCGAGATCTCTGTCGGACTGTTTACCGGTTAAAATCTGCCAGCCTGGACGGATAGTCGTGGCCATCGGAATATAAAGTACGGTTCCTATTCTCTGTTCTGTAGCCAAAGTATTGGCGATCGCGATTCATTTAATAACCAACATGAAATTAAATAATTGCCTGTTATGGTTTGGTCCAGATTCTGAACAATCGCTGTATTCCATCAAATATTGGGGCTTTAAAAACATCCTTTATTTGATTTTTAGTACCAAAATGTGTAGGTACATAGAACTTGAGAACCATGATTATTTCAGGTTTATTATTATTTTTCATTATTTTTATTTTATTTTTTTTCATTATTTTTATTTTATTTTTTTCATTATTTTTATTTTTTTTTATTTTATTATTTTATTTTTCATTATATTTTAGTTTATTATTATTCAGGTTGGACCTCGAGTCTGCTATTTTTGCGTGAAAATCGTCATCCAATCATTCCGTAATCAAACCAAACCAATCTAACCAAGTCCTTGTTGGGGACGTAGGGGGGCCCTGGCCAGACTGAAAAACATTTTGGAATTAATTCCGTTGCTATCTATGGATTGATAAACGGTTGCTTTTCTCCAAGTAAGTAGTAGTAGTCTACTTCTTGTATTTATAGAAACTTACCCAGCCAGAGGCGCCCCGGCGGAGACATGCGTTGCGCCCCGGGCGAATCATGCATTTGGCGCCTTTTGTATATTCTATATTATTAATAGCTAGGTACCGTCAACAACATAACATGTATCCAAAACTGTCAAATTTCTTCAATCGATTTTCGATTTAATGTCTTATTATTAGAGTTTATTATCCATTGGGGAAATTTGACAGTTTGTGGTAACTTATTAAGCTGGTGTTGACTGTACATCGGCGATGTGTTCTTTTACGCGGGTCCCTATGCTTCTTTTGGACACAATCTAGCTTGTATACTCCTGCGTATTATATAGATATGTGGAATATTTATTTTTCTAGTTTTTTGACAGCAAACTTTGAAAAGAGCATCGTGTTTTACTTTCCATGTAACTTACCTAATCAGTTTATTACTTATTTAGTAACCTGTCCCGTGTAAATTTTTCGTCCGTCACCCGTCACTTTGCGTAAGATTTTCCAACGTTTACGGTGGATTAAAAAAAATTCATACAATACCTTGTCCTGGCAAATAAGAACAAGTGGTGGTGGTGGTCAAGTCATTCCGAAAATACTTACATGGGCGCCGGTAGCAGGGTGCAAAGGGGTACACTTGTACCTCCCTGTCAGGAAATACATATTGATACATATGATTTTTTGTATTATGTTACTGTTTGAATAGAAACTGTCAGGTTGCTGATTTATCTAGATATTATGACATGTATAATTCCATAATTTATAAAACCTATATACCTAGTAGTAGATAAGCATAATGTGAAGATGCAGATGCACATCCCTGAAAATAATCCTGGTGGCTCCCAAAGTACATATAATTTTCATTTATATAAATTATGTAAAAGCCGATATCATCATCATCAGTAGCCTATACATGATAGGCTGCTGATGATGATGATATCGACAAAAACGGATACTTAGGTATAACTAAAAAATGGAGTCATTTAATAAAACGACGCTAACTTTATCTTGGCTGTCCTCTCATGAGTTTTAGATTATGCTGACCGATCTAGACACGCATAGCAAAGCGGTGGGCTTAAACATGAATACATCAAAAACTAAGGCAATGACTAACAGAGAGATCAATCATAGTAAACAATATTCCTATTGATTATGAGGACACGTATACATATTTGGGTCAGATAATCAACATAAACAATATGTCAAGCAAAGAAATTGAGACACGCATAGGAAGAAATCTGGGCACACCGAGAAATTATGAAAGACAAAACAATACGTATCTCGGTTAAAGGAAAGGTATTTAACACTTGCATACTCCCTATCTTAACATATGGATGTCAGACTTGGGCACTTACTAAATCACAACAAACCAAACTTCAAACTTGCCAGCGAAGCATGGAAGGAAACATGATGGGGAAAAGAAAAATAGATAAAATCAACCACAGCAAAATAAGGAATGCAAAAAAGACCCAAGTTGTGTTGAAACTTAGAACTCTAAAGTGGAAATGGGCTGGCCATGTAATTAGAGAAGAGAATTGGAAAAAAGTAGTAACATTGTGGTGCCCAAGAGAGGGAAAGAGAAAAAGGAGGAAACCATTCAGAAGATGAGAAGATGATGCGGTTACAACACCTGGAACAACCTGGACTAGACTGGCGCGGGAGAGAGAAGATTGGAAAGTGTTGGAGGAGGCCTTTGCCAAAGGGCACACAGATTAAGAAACAAACCTTTATATGTATAAAAATAAATATAAAAATGTATACTTATGTCTGGAAAAGACTATAAGTAAAAACTTTGTCTTGGATTCTTGACCAAGAAAAATAAAAAGGAAAAACGGTATACGAGGAGTTAATGCCTAACAGAGACGCAGATAAAGGCTTCAATATTTAGTAGGTATTTTTGGGTTGGTCGTTAAAATACCTAATAAATATCGAAGAGCTCAGATCAATAATTCTTCATAGCTATTAGGAAATTTGAAAAAGGAAACCTATCTGCCTTTAAATTATTAGAAAGATTAAACTCTGGACGTTGTTCCGTCTCCTAGAAGTCATACACCTTTATTTTTGTCTTTCCGTGTGAAAATCGTCATTGATGTCCTCAGAAGGAAAGGCGTAGTATTAAGTCGGACTCCTACCGACAAAAATACATCATGTGTTAGCTGGGGACTCCGAGATTTCTAATGAACGCTCCGGTGGCCCTATTCTGCTTTGCCTTTCGCACGTCCCGAAAAATGCAGCTTTATACTGCCATCCTCCATACGGACGGGACGCCTCGAGTTGTCCTAAGCGCCCGCTACCCAAAAAGTATCCTCTGCTGGTGGTACATTAACAATATTTATTTTTATTTATTTAATTCATAAACAATGAAACCGCCGGTTGCCTCTTCGGCGCCTGTACCTCCGAGTGGGATCGGCATTCTAAATACATGTATGTACTGAAAATACCTATACCTACGTATGTAAGTACTTGGCTTATTTGTCTTGAATAAACACATTGCTATAAACTTCGAAGGAGGTAGCCAACCCTTACAAAATCCATAGCAAGCGACGACTATAAACAAAACGACCTATTACTAAAAACATTGAATTAATAGAGCAGATCCTCAAGTAGTAACCCGCAGGATAATAGAAAGACAAAATAACAATGGACACCGCAAGGGTTTAAAAGCTTTCTTCAATAAATCACGGGTTGCGAGGGGTAGAAAAAACCCCTACATTAGGGGTAGAACTCACAAAAGATACGATATAATTACGCAACTATTGTAGTTATTATAGGATGATTATGTGTTTTGCAGAATCACTTTGATTTCTCTCGATGACATTGCGGTAATTGTTTTCGGATGATACTGGAGCGTGCGAGGGTTGATTAATGGTGATAATAAAAAAAATATTATGTGGTAGAGGAGTGATTTCACACGATTCTTAGGGTGACACTCTCATTGGCAAGTCGGTTGCTGAACATGAAGTGTTAGTTTTTGACACTTACGCGAATATTAGACATTTAAATAAAACTAACTAAGTACTTTTTACGGATTTTATCGCGTTGTTGACCCGCGTAAAAGAACATATCACCGATGTCAAACACCGCCGTTTCAAGAAGTCAGCAGTTTGTGAACATACTCTAGACAAGGCCCAGCACTACATCAGATTTGATAAACCACAAGTCCTCACAAAAGAAAACCGATTCCGTATCAGGATGACTCGCGAGGCTGTTGAAATTTAAAAACATCCAAATTTCGATAGAGAAGATGGCTGGGTCTATCCACCACCTTGGAACCCCATTATAGATTCCATAAAATCAAAATCCAAACCTAAAACTGCAAGACCGAAGGATACGGTGAGCTCGTTCTGCGTAAATCGGATCGCCAATGATTAACAAAAATGTAAGGTAGCTGTTAGTAATTGTAACATTGAGACATCCAACAAGACAACTTAGTCTACCTGTGACCATGGAAACGGGTCCGAAACGTCAGGAATCAAATAATATCAATACAAAGCGATAAAATCCGTAAAAAGTAGTTTTATTTAAATGAAGTGTTAGGTTGAAAACGCAACCCATAAAGAGTCCGGCGGACCAAATTGCCCGTGCAAACGTAATACCGAAATAAATCGTAATTCAAACAGAATTTAATCAATTTGTGTTATTATTCGGATTCGGATCTAGGTTCCTATAGTACGGTACTAAGTTCCTATAGTAAAAGGACTGTGATATGTACTATAATGTGATGTATATTATAAGAATAGTAGATATATTAAAATTTTTAAATATGAAATGTATTGATGTAAGTAGTTTTTGTAATATTGATTAGATAGGTATGTATATTTTATCTTCTATATTTCAAACCATTTAAATTACCATGCCTTAACAGGCAACTAAGTTCCAACAACGTACCTACCCATAGTTATTTCCATTAACATCTTCAAATTTCTGTACACTTAGTTCGCAATAAAGAATTTCAATTTGAATTTGACAATCGTGAATTGGTACATGTTTCATCTTGATACGCCGCCTGGAATCGGACTTATAGTATGTTAATCTTTTTGGGACGTGAGTGAAACAGCGGGCAATAGCAACTAGTTATACATAAAATCTGTAAATCATATCAGGTCAATAAAAAGCCGAGGGTGTGAAATGAACATAATTTTCGACAGGATACAGAAAGACATTGAATATGTATGGGTCTAAACGACTATAAAACCCAAGTGGCGCAAGAACCTAGCGAAATAAATTCAGCGGGTAAATGAAGCCAGTGCGGACAATGGACCGGGACTTTCCTCGGGCCATTACTTGCCCCGGGCGATTACGCCAAAATGCCAATTCAAATGAAATCATTTACCATATTATTTTCATTCGGCAACACCGCCCCACCCGCGCAAACTCCATTTCGCCGCCTAAACTCGTACGCGGCTGAGGCAATTTTTTAAATGTACCCGCTTAAAATAAATTATGTAGTGAACTGGGAAGGCGCTGCGGACAAACAAGAAATAAAACGGATGAGCGCGACTCGCGGCCAGAGCGGGACGGGGATAGTCGCTCCACCCCGTGTCCCCCGCGCGACGCCGCCCCTCCCCGCGCCGCCGTTCAACTTGAAGACGGCCCCGAGAACTAAGCTCCCGTTTTATTGTCACTTACACCTCGTCTAAGATTTGTTTACCGCTCAAATCTTTTCGCTTGCAATTTTTCCAACTATTCTTTTATCCCTAAGACTGAAAATCCCGTGAAATTTTCTCATACACCCGCAGTATTAAGATTGCGCAGGAGTATACAAGACAAGTAAATTTTGAATCAGAGCTCTGATTAAAGAATCAGACGCAGAAACGATTGCTTATAAAGTATTAAGATGCTTATTTTGGATCGTCCGAGAATATTTGATAATAATATTGTGGTCTTATTTCTTCTTTATAATCTTTGAATGGTGTAGGCGAGGAGCATTAAATATCTGTGTTGGTTTCTAGTTATCCGTTTATTTATTTGATGTATACAAAACTCTATTCTCGTTTGTTGGTAATAAGAGATGAAAATAATTGTATTATTTGCTATTATTACTCATAACGAATATAGGGGTTAATGAGAAAATTTGATGTTATACCAATTACAGGAAAACAGGCGCTACCACGAGATTTCGATTCCAATTCATCTGTATCTATATCTTTTCAGTGGTTGGAGGCGAGATTGCAGGAATTTGGAAAACCCTTAGATGGAGTATTCTTACGATCCAATAAGAAGAAAAGACATTGGAAATGTCTTCCTGGAGCCAATACCAGATTACTCATGTATCATTCGATAATTTTAAAAAGTTGACAAATTGCCTGCTCGACTGAAATAATAAAAACTTGAAATGTAGATTCTATATTTAATGTAGATTCTACATAAGTAAGCAAAATTTCAACTTTTTAAGCATTCTAAATTTCCTTCTTCTTTGACTCTTGCCAGAGTGGTCATAGTCAAAGTCAAACTGTTTTATTCCAATTAGGCCATTAAAACAGGTACTTTTATTTGAAAAGTCTAAACTAAGTTGCACGGTTCTAAAATGTTGGTCATAAGGAGAAGAACCGACAATATTTTCATTACTTAAAAATTTGTGGCTCGCTTGACAATCCACCGCCATCCCTCAGATGCAATGCCTCAATGCACTTCGACCCAATGGGATCTTTTGTGCTTCCCCTAGATATATTCCTCATCCTCTCTCGGGTTCTAGACAGCGTATCAAGATGAAACATGCACCAGATTTTAAGTTAAACCTCCAGCAATACATTGGTGAACAAAGCATTAAATTCCATGCAGTAGTTTTTGCGTGATGCGCGTACAAACATACAGACAGACAGATAAAAAAATATTTTGGCTTCTGTTGCTCTTATAAAGGCCCCTATACATATATAGTTTTTCTTAAATATCTATAATGTAGTCATCGGCATGTTAGATTATGTACAGTACGCGCAGCATAAGTTGGCCGGAGTGAAGTTCGCCGTTTTAATGCGCAGTGGATTGTTTACGTTAAAAATTGTGTACTGCGCAACCAAAAACTGACAAACAGCTAACTTCAGTCCGGCCAAGTTATGTCGCGCGTACTGTACTTACATTAATATTAAATCCGGTTTCCACCTGCATTTATATGTTATAACAGGAGCATAATAATATCGTTTAACGCATTAAAATATTGGCTAAATCTGAGCAATAATTTTAGTTAAAACGCAGGTGGAGTAGGAATTCATATTGTTATGCTTGCTTACCTTAAGCCTTCCTTGTAAGGTTAAGGTCAGCCCCAGTCGTCAAATTACTAAGCTATAAAAAATAAATTTTAAACAAAAACAGCCAAGTTACCGGTAGTAAGGTCCAGTAACCGAGCACCAACTGATCCGAGAGTTAGTAAAGTGGTCACGGACGGCATTAGAAGTTAGTTTGGCCACAGATAACACAATGACCACTAATTGGATAGCTAAGCTGTGCCGCTGGAATTCCACTAACTACCCTGGTAGATAAATTACGGCCTTTATATCTTTGAGAAACTTTGCAATTGCAAGCATCGAAAGAGGTTTACACTTTCAATCGTTATTTGTATCAGACTCTTTGCTTTAACTCCTTGGAAAATCATTCTGAGTTTGAATAAAACGACTGCATTTTTCTTGTAGTTGGTGTCAAGGTAGTAAGACCCAGATCTTACCACCTTCTTGGAAACCCCTTTATAGTTTCAGTTAAATATAGGATTCAATCCTAAAACTGCAAGACCAAAAGACATGTTGAGCTCACTCTGCGTGAGTCGGACCGCTAATAATTAACAAACATGTCAGGTAGCTGTTACTCTTTTTAATACTAAGACGTCCAACACCTCAATCTACCCATGACTATTGATGCTGAGAAAATAACGCGATAAAATCCTTAAAAAGTAGTTTTATTTCCATGTATGTATATATTCGCGTACGTGTCAGAAATCAGTATTTTTCTAGTTAGGATCGGTTTAACTGTCCCAAGATAGATAATCTAGGTATTCAGAAAGTAACTTTAATGAAAGTTAGGAGCTTTTCTTCTCTGTTTAGGTTATAAAAAAGAGTAAAATTGATAGGATTAATTTAAATATTGAAGCTTTTAAAAATTCAATCGTAATTTTTACAGTTTCTCAAACAAAATTACGGAACAATAAATTAGTGCAATGACTGATCCGCTTCTATGGATTCGCTTCTATCGGTATGGATTGCCTACAAAATATTTGTACATAAAAATAACATACTTACCATCATACCTGTATGTGGCAAAGGCATAATACACCCACAGTTCGCTCGTATGTTTAGGTCCTATGTAATAGGGGGCAAGCCTATTGTCAGTAACCAACCAGAAACAACTCTAACCGCTACTGAAAATTAAAAAAAACAACTTTGCTCGACCCGAGTCGTAAGCGGAATGAGGAATTTCAGAAAATATTTAGCCTCTATTTTTTTAATAAACTGGAAAGTGCTTTATGGTAAAAGAATTAAGGTCTGGCTAAATATAATCCCTTTTTCTTCGTTAGTAGGCGGATCATCAATATCCCACCCTAAATATAAAGTAGTTACTTTAAAAAATAAACACAAATGTAATTTGTAAAGCAACAAAAGAAGTTGATTAAAATTTACTTATAAAAATTCTGAAAGCATCCGATTTACCGCATGAAAAATCTACGAAACTAATGTCATGAACGTTCGAGTGAACAAGATTAAACCGATTAGTGTCGTCGCGTCCCGCGCCATAACACCGGTCACTCACTTAATTCGGCTCGTTTTAAAGCAATCTTTTTCAGCAGCCGAGCATGCCGTTAAAAGTATTTCCAAACGTATAAATAATTTACGAAACGAGGACATAAAGTTTGCGGAGCGACCCCCGCTCGCATGCAAATCGAGTTGGAAGAAAGAAGTGTCCGCGACCGCGGCACCGTCTCTCTCTCACAATGAATATCCGAACGTGTGTGAGCAGGAGAGAGGACGTATAGTGGATTACTGTTTGAGCGGGAGCGAGAGAGAGGCAGTCGGTAGTTGCGTTCGGTTAAGTGAATCAGTGCCCGCGCTCGCTATTAAATCAGGGCGCGGGAGCGGGGAGGCGCGCGTGCTAAAATGCTCTTTACGGCGGGTGGGGTTTTGTTTGCCGAGGGCGGTTTCAGAGCGATTACTCGCAGTTGTGTGTTCGCGGCGAGTGCGGTGTCAGTCGCGGCGTGACGCGGCTCGCGAGTGCTCGTACGTGTATCCGAACGTGATGACAGTGTCGCGGTGACCGCGCTTTCTCGTTCGCGGACTTCGGCGGGAAAAGTTCCCGCCCACAACAAGACAAAATATTTTCGGACGCTAATAAGGTAATTTAAGTTTTCGTATTGTTTTAATATTGTACCGAAAGTTTGTTTCTAGTTTTCAAACTTTTAAATGTATTGTTTATTGCTTCTATTACTTTTGAAGTTATTATTTATCTACGTTTTGGTCAAATTTTTTGTCGCAAAAATTGTAATCGAACTATAATTTACTTAAATTCTATCTGCATAAATATCGTACGATTTTTATGAACTTCTCGACTAAGTCTTTACTCTAAGAAAAATACTGTATATAGTTAAACTTTTCAGCAACCCCTACCTGAAAACGCAAGCGCTGAAAAGTAATTCGCATACTTATGAAGTAATTAGCTAAATGTAGTCCATAAAATACACTTTACTTTCCATTATGTAGTGCAGCTTACATATATAAATTTCAAATTACCTATGTATACTACTTATACTTAAAAAAGATAAAACAAATTTTATTAATTAAAAACTACTATGTCAACCATATCGCCATGATTTAGAAAGAAAATCATCAGAAACCTACATGCATTTTTTGACGGCCGGCCCTAAGACACTTGAGTGACAGTAAAGAGGTTCATTATGATGACCTGAACGTCTCCAAGAAGGTTGAGGCATGAGGCTATACGCTAGCTACATGTTTATGGCAAAAGTAAAATTTGAATAATAAATCTATACTAATATTATAAAGAGGAAAGATTTGTATTTTTGTATGTAACGAATAAACTTAAAAACTACTGGACCGATTTCAAAAATTATTTTGCCGTTAGAAAGCTACATTATCACTGAGTAACATAGGCTATATAACATCACGCTACGCCTCTTACGAACGGAGCAGCGCGAGTGAATAATAAATAAGTATCTGATCTGTTGTATTGAAGTCATGCTACGAAGTGCTACGAAACCGCTACGAGAGTGCTACGAAGAAATGTGAGATCAAAATATTCGATAAAGACGGTGTAGGTATCAAAACTTGCACTTGATTTGAATGTTAAATTAGGTTCTAAGCTAGTGGCTAGTGGGTTAGTGGCTAAGTAATATCTAAGACCAAACGATGTGTACGGTTATGCTGCGCTGGCAGCGGTCAGTGTGTGGATGGGTGACCACCGAGACGCCGTCGGTTCCGGTTGCCATACCAACACCTATGATAATTGTTAGTGGTAGTCAGAAACCCAAAAACAGTCTGTCCTCTGGATACCGATATTGCCCAGAAATTAAATTGTGGAGGTCTGATGGTAGTCGCTTCGTGTAAAACCCTGGTATTTCTCTTCAATCAGATAATCTGAAAGCCAATCTCAATTTATTTCGAAAAACTTAGACGGAGGAGGATTGTTATTACCTATGTAGTTCAATTTCCATTTAGGAGAATGATTTGCTGATCACCAGGTTCTAAGCTACCCTGAAAAAGTAGGAATTATATTTTATTCCATCGTTAAATCCCACCTATTAATGCCGAAATTTGAGTCCAATGTATGGGCTCACTATTATATATTATAATATCTGTTATTCTGAAATCTTGGAAACAATAAAATAGGGCAATGTTTTTTTTTGATGAGATGCAATAAAATACTTAGCACGCCGCCGCCGGCGCCAGCGCAAGTTGATAAGTGTACCAGGGTGACAGAGCTCTGCTCAAGATATATATAAAGCTAGCTGTTCTCCATGGTTTCACTCACGACCTAAAGTGATGCTTAAACTATCTAACTAAAACTAAACTAAAGGGGGGATCCCTTTCATAATATGAAAATGCGGATGTTGTCTTAAAAAAATAATACAAAATGAATCCAGAAATAAGATCCAGTTACATCGATTTCGAGCGCGTGTAGTCAGACTATTAACGATATTAAGAAAATCTCTAAAGCATTACCTGCATGCCTCAGAAATATTTTTCTTCTCTTCCTTCCTTAGGAGAAAAAATATCTCTCCTGAAATAATTTCTACTTTCCCGCTTAGTCAGCGCATACAATACATTAAATATGTGCCTTTCTTATACATAAGTGTATATATGTATAATAATATAATCAATTGGCACATCACAGACGTCACGCAGCAAGGCGCTCGTCTCAATCAGTTGGTTCCTAACGCAATAAAGGCCAATAACGGCCGGCTCGACCAATAAGCTCAATTACTAGCAAATATGAGCATTGTATTGAAATGCAATCTTGGACGGCGCCCGCAGCAATTATTGTGGCGCTATGCGACATATATATGTATACAATATACATACAGTCATGTGTAGATGAAGGTTGATTGATTCGTCAAATGACAAGCTTAGAACATACTTAGTTCTTGAAGTGACCCCTACTTGGAAATTATAGTTCCTATATATGTAAAACCCTTCCATTTTCTACTTTCTGAGTTTCACTTTTTTTTGAAGTATTAAATCCTCATGTTATCTATTTTACATATTACCTACAATGTCGGACTCGTAGGTACTCTTACTGTAACTCCTGTCCGAAATAGTGTCGGAAGTCGGTGATGAAAACAAAAGATCCGACCAAATCGGAGACACCGACATCCGAAACTGTTTTGCACATGAGCAATATTGGATTTTTTTTAAGGTTTTTCATATCGCAATACAAAATAAATGACGAGAAATCTACAGTATTTAAAATATATTATTAATGATTATATATTATAAATATGGTCGTGTTAAAAGGAAAGTGCTTCGAAGAAAAGTGAAGTCAAAATATATAGGCATTTTTTTATACCACTAAGGTGGCAAACAAGCATACGGCCGGCCTGATGGTAAGCGGTTACCGTAGCCTATGGACACTTGCAACACCAGGGGTATCACTCGCGCGTTGCCCACCCTGTAAATCAAGGAGGAATAGTTGGGCTGGCAGCATAGGAGACAATGCGTGATGCTTATCCTATCTGCCAACACAACGCTTCTTCGCGGAGCTTATCTGACGATTTTCTGCAAGGTGGAGGTACTCCCCACTTGAGCAGCTCCAATTATGAGTGGAATTATTCGATTCCACTATGCCCTAACTCTCTTGATCCACTATGCCCTACCTCTCTTTATTCTATTATAAGAATTACATATCTAATGTAATATGTATAAAGAGTTAGTTTTTTTAAAGTTGTTATTATATACCTACACTTAGTAAAATTTACTGAATTTACATTTAAGTAGTGGACATAATATCTATAAACTCGTGTCTATAATTGTTATATTTCTTACCACAAGTTTCTATTTAACATTAAAAATTCTATTGATTTACTAAATATATTTATCTATTTGTTAACATCAGTATGTCAAGGTGTGTTACATCTTATATATTTTCCTGTTTATCATTTCACAAAATTTCCCAAAAAATAATAGTTTTCTAGAAAAGACGGTTCGTATCTCAATAAAATAAACTTACCAATAATGTTTACTGTTACCAGTTTACTGTTACATGATCTTCTGAATTATAAGTAGTTTATTTTTAATTAAATTTAATTAGGTACCTATAATAAAGCTATTTAAATTATATTATTTTATCAGGAAATACATCCTTATTTACAAAGATTTTAAATTATTTTAGTTTGATGTAGGTATGCTTATGCTTAATGGATAAGAGTGTAGAAAGATGGTCGTAATGCCTTAGTTAATTTCTATCAGACAATCTTTACGTGCGCAGAGTCAAATAAGTTAGATACTATTACGCACTAATATCAGAAAAGCGTATATGATTCAATTCAACCGTAGGTTACGTGTCATTTATGTCCTTCATTGATAAACATCAATACATTCTAATACGAGTGCATAACTTAAGTTATTAAATAATTATGTTCACGAGGCTGTGAAGAAATAACTTTGTAATGATTCATTATATTATGGGATCGGAATAGATATCTAAAGTAAGTAACATAGAGTTGATAATATCGCCTCTAAAATCCCGGAATCATGAACGTGACGATTTAAATTGCAAATTACTTATTTTTATTATTACTTATTTGAAAACATTTGAGCTAAATTACATTAAAGAATCATATTAGATGTAGCATAACATTTATTATAATGTAGCTAGGCTACAAAAAATATGATTCTTCGATATAATAATTTAGTTCAAATGTATTCAAAGCGCAATAGGTAATTTGCAATTCCAAATTTTATTTAATTAACTATAATAATATAAAAGCAAGGCTTAGACGCTATTTGGCTAAGCCAAAATCATTTTACGTAATTTAATATATTCTACGTCGTCAGAATTAACAGTTAAAACAACTAAAGTTCAAACTCCAAGTAAGTTATACGTCTAAATGTACAAACTGAACTTTACACATTTAGTTTAACTAATCTAAACGCTAGTAAATCTGAAAATTGACTGGAAACTAATGACGGTTATCTGTTCAAATCGATCGAGTGATCGTCCCCGCTCTCAATTCAATTATTGCTCATTATGGACCATTAGAGTTCTGCTAACTGGTATATTTGTTTGATGGTACCTATTTCATCAGTTGCTGTATATGTCGTGGGCCGATCGTTTAAATGGGCAAATCACGATATAGCTGGGGCATTTTGTGAGAAATATAAAAATTGGTCAGGTTAGGTTAGAACTGTCACCACACAATGCCAGAACCGAATTGTAGCCATTGTACATACTCAGAAGAATATTTTTAAAGCTTACTAGTAATATGGGTCGTACATTACTAGTATTCTTGTTAACCCCTCGTGCTAAGCTAAATGCTTGTGTTACGAGTGGGTTCACGTTGGAAGTACAATGGGTGGGTTTCGTACCGGCAACCACATGATCGCAAGTCCGACGCTCTAGCCATTAGGCTACCGCCGCTTCGATTAGGTTAATCTCGTCATGAAATAATCGGACATATCACGAAATGCGAAATCGGTTATATCGTGATCTGCCCAGGCAAATCTCGAACGGCCCATTTTAAACGATCGGCCTACGACATATACTCGTATCTTAGAATTAGTGATTCTGTATGTGGCATTATCTCCGGAAAAAATATCCTAAATTTATTTATTTTAAAACGATTTTCATTTATTCGGATCAGAATGATTAAAACTCGACTTTTATTGAGTTTAATTTTATAGAATAAAAATGTATATTGACTTTAATGACCACAGAAAACAAACTTTAGTGAAATTAAAAAGTTTAATCTCGTCCTTAACAATCTCATGGGAATTTAATATGGTTTCCGATTTTAAATGGATTAACAATTTGGAATCCAATTCAATATAATTACAATAAATTAAACAAAATTGTCTGTACTGTTACATTATTTGGTACATTTCAAATTTATTACCGTCGACATTTTTAAAATTTCGCTTTTTTTTAAACAGCAATACCACAATTCAACAACTCGCATACGTCAGCCTTTTCGCAAAGGTCGTTAACCGAAAAAAGAAAAAAAGGAATTTACAATAAGTTGTGTTTATTCGATATGGCGGTATCGACGTCAATTGAGTCGCGACGCTGCGTCCTCCCGATAATTGCGTGTAATTGCTCGACCAAAGGGTACCAGAGAGCGGCGAATTATTCTTGGTACAGTTCTTCGAAGAGGCTAAAGGATATTTATACCTCAATGGCTAAGATATTAAATGAAGTACATAAATTCGTAAAACCTGGATGAGATTGGCACAGAATTAAGGTGAATGATCGAATTTAGTGGGGGGATCAAACGGGCAATTCATTTTATCTATCTCGTTATATAAATAGTAATAGATAGTTACCTGCCTCATTAGTCTAGTGGTCCGCGAAGCGCGACTGCTACACTAGAGGTCCTGGGGTCGAGCAGTGTTTTTCTATGAAATTCTCAGTAGCAGCTCGGAGTCTGGATTTGTGCCCGGTTAATGGCTATAGGCTCGCCCCCTATAACATGGGACCTAAACATACCGGCGAAGCCGTCATTTCAATTTCATTTCATTTCATTTCATAATAGATAGTTAAGTATCACTGTAACAATAGTTGGTAAACCTAAATAAATACATAAAAATAAATAAATAAAAATTAAAATCTGTTCGTTGGTAAGCCCTAGCGTTTAGACCGGTTTACCGTTTTTTTTGTTTTTGTTTTCGTTAGAATTTTAGGGGATGAAAAACTGGAAAAGTTCCTCGGAAAATTGAAAAAATCTGGAAAATCGAAAAGAGTTTTTTTTCAAGATATTTCTAATTTGGATAGGTAGATAGACAACGTCAATGGGGGCAACTTGTTTTAAATAAAGTATGCAAGAAGTAGTACCCAAGTGGCTCTAGTTTTTGTCTACCTCCATGGAAAAACGACTAAGTTAATTTTTTAACAAACATACCAGATATAAAATAACCACTAACCGAAATTACTACAGCGAATAAAAAAAGCATACAAATTGAATCAAAAGTATGAAGTAGCGAGTGTGTATCGTCGCTTAAACCGATTAAAGGCCAGATAGACCCGGTTACGCAAATGATGACTGACAGGGTCGGGTAGGGCTGTGCCGATCACAAATTAGCATTTTATTAGTGTTGTGAAAAGATCAACTGGTATGTAAATAAAAAACTTTGAATTACTTCAAACGGCACATATTGATTATCAAACCATTTTTTTTTTATTATTGATAAGCTTATGCTTGACCGCTAGTTCGCTTGATGTTAAGCATCACTTCGATCTACGCTGAAGCGCGCTTGCCTAGAAGAAGCCGATTCACTCGTGCTTTAAAGAGGGAGATTATATCTATCGGGGAAGACCCATTCGGTGTCTTACTTACTATTTTACTGCTGGGCACCTCATCGCAGAGGTGCATGCGTGCATAGGATTCGAACTTGAGACCTTTGACCTGCCAATTCATGGTCATATCACTAGGCTGTCACTGATAACCACATATACATACCTACCATACTACAACGACATGATAAATGATGTTATAAAAATTATAATTGATTTGATTGAAGAAAATCTACCGATTTCAACTTAATCCAACTTGTTCAAATTCTTCCAATAAAAACCATTCAAATTCGTAGAAACAACAGAGATATTTTTAGGTTAGGTTTATGATGTGATTTTTTTAATTAACCAGGATCAACACTATTTTTTTTTCTATTTTTTTTTATAAAACATTGCCCCTCACTAGGATTTTCTCCTGTATCGTGGGTGCGTTTACAAACACAAATTCTCACAAACACAAACACCCAGACCCGGAACAACTACCTGCAGATCATACAAATATTTGCTCCGTGTGGGGATCGAACCCACAACACATTGCGCAGAAGCCGATCGCTCAGCCGCTACGCCAAACGTGTCGTCAACACTGATAGCTATAGAACAGTTTAATAAATAAAATATCCATTGGACGAGTAATAACGTAGCTCATAACACGGCGCGGTTTACGTGGGAGAGCCATGATTCGGCACGAATGGGCCGGCTCGACCAGAATGATATCACGGCCCCACAGAAAACCGGCGTTAAACAACGCTAACGTTGTGTTTCGCCGAGTGAGTGAGGTTACCGGAGGCCCAATCCCCTTTTAAAAGGTCGGCAATGCACTTGTGACTCCTATGGTGTTGTGGGTGTCCATGGACGGCGGTAATCGCTTACCATCAGGTCTACTCGTTTGCCCTCCTATCCCATAAAATAAAGAAATTAAAGGGATTGATTACTTAAAAAAAGAAAAGACGCTAGAAAAAAAATATCGTGACTTCGTCTAGAATGTCAAAGATAAATAAAAAATAGAATCATTTTTAAAATTTAAACCCCTTTTACTCTTGTACTCGATTGATTATTTTTTTATTCCATCGATTGGATTGTTGCGCCCCGATTGAACCATTGGCCACTATTAATAGTTAATTTAAACCGTTCAATTGATCTCCATTACAGTTGGTAAAAGTTTGATATCAAATGAACGAGTCAGAAGCACTGTGATTAAATATTATTGATTGTTAGTTAGCGCCAAGCGGGTTTGAATCGTAAAATAATTTGTTTCAATTGAATTGAATTTTTTATTTTTATGTTCGTTTGTTATCGAGTAACGCTTGTTTATTGTGTTTAAAAATGTATTGTTAGCGTAAATATTGAAATCCGTTTTATGTTTAAAATAAGCTATTATTTTAAACACAAAACGTTCATTTCGTTTGTTCAGTTACTGGTGAATAGACACATAATCCTCTTTTTAACTAGGTAGGTATTTAATGTCATTGGCTGACACCTTGGCCGACACAGATATAATTTTTAAAGTCAGAAACAACCAGTGGCGGATTTACACATTTGCTTCCCGCAGTCTATTCAAATTTTATCCCTCCTACCTACCTCTATAATTCGATACTTTAGTTCACAATCATATTGATTACTTTATTTTTGCCAGTGAAATTGTAACACAAAAAAAAATGTGGCTCCAAATTTGGCTCCAGCCTTCTCAGCATGCTGGTTGGTAAATCCGCCACTGGAAACAATGGTATACGTATTTTATTTCCGACTTTGAAATTCCGTTTTCGATTTAGTTTTTGAACGCAGATTAGATAGGAATGTCGGACACTTATCAGCTAAATATACTCTAGAACCTTAAAGCTACTGTCAAGCGTTCATTCGTAAACATATTTGATCTACAATTCAACGTCTGACGTCATAAAGACTCATAAAAATATTTATATACTAGCTTAGATTTGAAGTTAACGCATAACGATTGTGACATTATAAAATAGCAGAATTGTGCCCCAGACTTTTGACCTGCAGTGGGACATTATACAGGCTGAATTCCTTTTTCTTATCCTTAGAACCTCTTGTGAGTGCACCACCTTCCTCAGCTTCGTATTGACAGTGAATTCCTGGACTTCCACGAGGAAACACATTCGCGAAATCTTCAGTGTCCCCTTGATCTGTGTAAAGTAGCTCTGTCTATAGGTAATGTTTTTTATTTATGCGTATAAGTTGGCATAAACGAAATGAAATGAAATGATATTTATTTGCGACAGCCCTGAGCGAGTATGAATTTCAACAAAATTCAATAAAGCGTACTTCGACGGACATCGCGATTCCAATTCACTAAAATTTCACTCATTAACATTCAACGTCGTGTTCCGCATAAAATATAGTAGATAAAGGGAACATTATTACTGACTGTAACTTTTTTTAAGTATTGGAATAAAAGAAGATGAATACAATAAACAGGTTTCTGACACTTACGCGAATATTAGACATTGAAATAAAACTACTTTTTACGGATTTTATCGCGTAATTAGTAATTGTAACATTAAGACGTCCAACAACTTAGTCTACCCGTGACCATGGATGCTGTAAAGGATCCGAAACGTCGGGAATCAAATAATATCAATACAACGCGATAAAATCCGTAAAAAGTAGTTTTATTTCAAGAATACAATAAACTTTACTTGCTATAAGTATCATCATGCCTGCCAATACCTATAGCAAAAAGGAAGTAAATGACGTGGGAGAGCCATGCTTCGGCACAAATGGGCCGGCTCGACCGGAGTGATACCACAACCTCACAGAAAACCGTTAAACAACACTTACGTTGTGTTTCGCCGAGTAAGTGAGCAATCCCCTTTTAAAAGGTCGGCAACGCACTTGTGACTCCTCTGGTGTGGCGGGTGTCCATGGGCGGCGGTAATAGCTTACTATCTGTCTACTCGTTTGCCCTTCTATCCCATAAAAAATGAGATGACAGAGACGTATGAAGAGAACACATTCATCAAAGTCAAAGTCAAAATGTTATATTTCAATTAGACCACTAAAATAGGTAGATACTTTGGAAAAGACAAAACTAGTTGCACGGTTCCAAAAAAATCGTCGATCTTTACCTAACTAAATTGGGATATTGTCCGCCACAGCCTTTGGTCATGCCTACAGTACCAAGAGAAAGTAAATGCAACCATATCTTGCCACCTCCCCTGGTGGTAGATAATCCATGAGGATTTCCTGCACACCAAAAAAAGAGGATGATAAATGATGCTGCATCACGCTTATATTCTCAAAGAGTTACGCAAAGATGTACTTGGGTATGTAGTCAGTACAGACAAACCCACAGTTTGGCGCCGGTTGGTTTTTGATCCACGATCTCATGGTCTGTATTTGTACTTGAGACCACTATATTCACCAATGTGATAGAACTAGAATTCGTAGTATCCCATAAAATATACACATAATCCGATATACTACATTTAAAAATAAATAACAGAAAGAAAACCCATATCTAGAAAATTGAAACATGAATAAACATGTTGTACAATCATTTACACGTTCCTCATTAATATCAAAATAAACACAATTTATCGAAGACTCATTAATACATTAACAGCTAAAGGTTATCGATACTTAATTACTCGATTTGAGTAGCGGGTAATTGATTAAATCGTAGTCGATACCAAATTAAACGGTACAAATACAATTTCAGAGCAAATTGTGTTTGCGCACGATATTGAACTGAATCGATGTTTACATTGGAACGAAATGATTCTCTTCGATACTTTTTAAATAGGACTTGGTGGAGTTCGAACGTTGAAATAAAAGTATTATAACTAGTGATATAAATGTCTAAATTATTTTAGTAACCGATTGATAATCTTCTATTCTCTTTTAAAAGACAATTACGACACTACTGCACGGAATTGGATGCAATTTTGACATTTGTATTGCTGGGAATCTGTTGCATGTTTCACCTCGTTCGTCGCCTAGAAGCTGAGTTATATTAAGTAAATCCTTTCGAGATGCGAGTGAAACGCGGGCAGCTGCAGTAGTAAATATGTATGATATTTTTCAAGCATTTGACATTTGTTTGACATTTGACCAGTGTGTCATAGTCCACTGCTAGACATCGATCCAAAAACATTTTATTTGAGATTTTTGATGAACCAACCCTATTCTTTTAAATACAAAAGGAGTAAGTAGACTTCCACCAAGTTCAACAATATCAAGGTCTTCTATTATCCGTCTCGTAAATTCAAAATAAGCTCCTAATATAATAAACATGAAAAGGTTTACGAGATAAATCATCAGTTCCCACATTTGGCGGCAACTCACAATGGGCCCCCGGTACTGTTCCCTCCTCCCGTGTTATACGAGTGACGATAATCTCACCTCGACAAGACGGGAATGCGAAATGAAGTGCCTTTGCCATCGTAAAAAACCAAAAACAACCTTTTGAATTTCGAATGCTAATTTCTTTGGTTTTATTTAAAATTCTATTCTTTTAATGACGTAAGTGGCTGGATGTGATTTGTTTGTTTGAAAAGGGCAAAGATAAGTTTTTTTAGGATCATCTTAATATTATTTAATAAATCTCGACAAGTTCGTAGTTTTCTTATTCTTACTGCGACACTAGAGGATTCAGGATATAGTCGTTTACCTCTGACCTAGGCGACAGGTCTGTAGTTGTTAAGATGATTGTTTACAATTTTACATGCTACTTACACCTGGAGACATTTGATATACTTAATGTAATAGGTTTCAACAACAATTTATTATTTATTTTTAAATGAGGCGTAAAATATTTATCTATATCTCATATTCAGTTTCTTTTCATCTCTTAATCTTACTCTATATTTGTTCAGTATTCTCGAAAATGTAAAATCTCCTCTCTGGGGTTACTGACGAGACGGTTCATTACAAACGCCAACCTCCTACTGAAAACTAAACAATTTCCTAGATATATTTTATTTTATTTATTAGATATACTATAGATATATCTATTTAGATAATGTTTATATTAAGCACAGTTAATGAGTTTTTTGGGGATTATACCCATCTTTCAGAAATGAGACCTATACTTACCTTAATTACAGTTACCTAATATATCAATGCATATCAATGGGTTACATAGACAAGTAAACCATTACTATCCTTACTAATATTAGAAACGTGAAAGTTTGTGAGTATGGATGTATAGATATTTGTTACTCTTTCACGCCAGAACGGCTGAGCGGATCTGTATGACATTTGGCGCACAGATAGATTATAGCCTGAAATAACACATAGGCTACTTTTTATCCAGGTCGGACCCAATCCTGAAATCCACGCAGACAAAGTCTAGTGCTACAATTTACAGAACTTTACAGAGCTTCTTGCAGAACTTTTATACATTATAGATTAAGAAGAAATAAACTGTCTGACTATATAACTGTGTCACTGGCCGATAGTCTTTATGGACAATGTATGCATCGGCTATGACAGGATTAAGCAAAATCCCTACAGGATTTGAAAGAAGAAAGAAAAAATATTTATTTGGTACAGCATAAAAATAATAAACAAATTTGTACAAAATAAACAAAAAACAGAAATTAACAAACAAATATCTCACGGCTGTACCAAGTGGGTCTCCAGATCAGCATGATTCCAAACACTACAGAGTGCTTGACGCTGGTTTTCATCTGGAACCCGTTTGAAAACAGAGATCAACGCGATTTACAATCATCTCAAGAATCACACAAACATTTAATGCGAGGGCAGGACTCGGACTTGAGTCCTACCGTCCAGCATATCGCTTCAGCCAACTAAGCTACCATGGTGTTGACTTTCTGTTCCACATTCTGACGTCAGACACATTACATATCCTACTACCAGCATGGCTGAGGTACCTATCTACTTGTTTTTAGTTTTTTTTTATCGAATGAATCGGTTTCTTAATAGGCAAGCGCGCTCCATTGTAGATCGCAGTATCGCTTAACATCAGGCAAACTGGTGGTCATGCGTGAGCCTATCAAGAATACAAAAAAAAATTACGGCAAACGTTATGTTGCAGTACGGATGCGGTTCGCGGTGGGTGTAATACGGTAATGACACGACAATATAAATAGGATTAGTGTATCAGGACCCCACGCGCGCAGACAGGACGAGCCAATACACGCACTCACACTGTGGTGCACACCGGCTGAATAACTGGACAAAAAACCATGAAAAAAAAAATCTAATTAAAAACATCACCCACATCACCTTTTTTATCGGGACTTTACTAATAAAATATATATTTTCGTCTCAATAGTTTCAACTTACAAAAAAAGAAAATGTGTTTTTATAGTGGAAAAAATTGAAAATTGTTTAAATAATAAAATAAATAAATAATAAACTACCTACTAACTAACTAACGACTTTAGCCTAGGTTTATGCATAAACATTTTTAGTATATACTGCAGTATATACTAAAAAAAACTATTAAAACTATTAAATTTTAAACATAATTATATCGTTAGAGAACACAGTTATCTATATAAAAAAATGAAAAATTGCGTTTGTTCTAAAAAAATGTGAAGATTCGTTTGTTCAGTCGTAAATAATATGTTAATTAATGTAATTGGTAATGTCAACCGTTTTAATTAACTATAAAAAAATAATCTCTGAAAGTCCTTCACCGATTGCTTTGAAATTTTGCTACAACGTTGATTACTTACTGAGTCACGGTAACACTTCGGCTTCAACAATATTTTAAATCAAGTCATTAAAACCGACATTGTAAGCTCTAAGCGAATGTAGTCACTCCATCCATCCATGACATCCCTTAATAAAAAGGTGTAGCTGTTAACACGATCGGCCGACTGATATTTTATAATCCGACCCAGATTATCACAGAAACTTCATTTAATGTATTATACAAGGGTCCGTTTTCTACATGTTTTAGTGTTAACTTAGTTATTATTAACATTATTACGACGTTAATGGGCTCATATTATCCTTGTGCTGTGTAACTTTAATGGGTTTTAAATTGTAAACCTTTATGGACAAATAAGTACCTAGTAATAAGAAAATTAATGAAAATGTATACGATAATTTTCAGTGAGGTAAATATGAAATTATCGAGCCAAAAATAAAGAAAAATATTTTAGCACCTAATTATAAATTATTTAATGGAATTTTAACCAACCGTTTTTATTGAATGCAACTTTTTTTATGATAATATTTTTAAGCTTAAAATCAAACAAATCTTATGAATTTGCATAAATAATTATTTTACTTAGTTATATTTAAAAAATACTCATGTAACCACAGTGTACTGACGTCACTCGCAGCATCGAATGCGCCCGCGCATCGTTTAGCCGATTCATTGCTCCATTAATGTCATTTATACCGACGGCTCGTCTACACGTGGGTCTATAGTTATATGTGCAATTGAATTTCATTGCCATTTTCCTCTCGCAAATAAAGTTATGTTGGTGTGCAGATTATGGATATTAAAAGATGCCTATTCTCAAATTATTTAAACCGGATTTGTGCTAATAAAATATGATAAGTGGAGTTATTTTCAATAATTTTTTAAAGGGTAGAACCGATTTCGAATATTATGATTATTAACCATAATAAGGTGGGATATGTTTAAAATATTACCTATTATACATGCATGATGTGGATACTGTATTATTTTCTATTTCAAAATAGTTTGCATTCCTGAAACGCTCTTTATTTTTATTCAAATGAATATGAGGGAAAGACCCGTCAGTGTTTCAATCCCTTTGCATCCATAATCATGAACTTTTTATATACCGAAAAAATAAAGTAACAATGTTATTTTTATCATTGTTATTTTAATATCATCCCATAGACGGCGCCCTCTAGAACCTAATTAATTTTCCGAAGTCTCTTGATGTAATTGCTTGCTCAACGGGCATATAGGGTATCTTATCCAATGAAAATAAAATAAAACTATTTTCTTCATATTTAGGCATCCTTAAAGAAGAAAATAAGAGGTTACAAAAAATTGTATATATGATTTCTAAATGTATGAGTACACCACCTTTGTATACACAATGACACATCCCAACCTGCACTGCACTGTGGTCGGAATGTCGCACGCTGCAGTGAAATCTAGCAATTTATTAATCGAAATTAATTGATTTATGACCAACGCGTCCTTACTACCGTGCGTCCGCGCTCTTGCAAATGTCTGTTTATTAAATTGGTTTTAACTGCGGTGATTTTATTTGCAAGGTTAATATGCGGAGGAGTTAATTCTGATCGAATGTTTTCTTCGCCTAGCTTTTACTCAACTATGTTAGAATAATCTGGTCTAACTAGATATTGCTGGATATCAGAATTTCATACAGAGTAAAAAATCTGTGTATTTTCATTGCCCTGAGTGGGATAATTATTTGGGGTTGTTGAGGTCAGATGTCGATGATTTTTGTGCTTACGACAATAGTTAAGGTGTTTTTACGTATCTATAGAATTTTAATAATAGAAAATATTCTAAAAGATAAATTTAGAGGTTGCCAAGATGCTTTTTAGTTAGAAAATATACTTATCAATTTTATTTTAAAAACCTTTTCATACTTAACTTAGGTATTTAAGTAGATACGTAATTGATGTTTCCGTTTATATAAAACCTTATTTCCTCCTTGATTATTATGTATGTTTAATGCTAGCTAATATCATGGATTTTTCTTAAATTGTGAAATTAAAAAAATCAGTAAATTAAAAGTGGAATAGAAAATATAATATTAATAAAGTAATATTGGATTATAATTTTATTTTGGTAGAAATTCATTCTGGATATAATTCTTAAGTTCTTCGTTATTTGATATTGATAAAAATGATTTTGTTTGAATGATATAAGTGTCACCGTCATCACGAATCGAACCTAGACCTCACGCTCAGAAGCCGCGTTACCTACTCAATAGATAGTACGAATGGTTTTGTTTTGGAACGAGATCATTTATTAATAACAGGGTTAGGCCCGCACCTCTCCAACGTGCAACAATCCCGTGATCATGCGCAGGCGCAGGCGCGATTAACATTCCGTTTTCACCTGTTCATCTGACACAATTCATACTTAATACACAATCACACCGCGATCACGCAGGTTAAAGAACGGCCTATGATCACAGGCGAACGCCGTCTCAATTACGTCACAATTGCATGGACTTGTTATAAGGGTGTGCTCACATGTAGGCACTTGGTTTCAGCTTACATGAGCATCAATTACAAGTCACATGGGTAAATTATTAAAAGGAAGGAACAAAGGTATCATATATATGTTCATAGGTGTGAAAAATTGCTAAATACGCTGGTGCTTTTTTTAATTTTCCAAAGTTTTTAGTAAGTATTCTTATGTGAAACTTATTAATTAATCCTTTACGCACCTTATAAGACAATATCAACATATTTTTTTTTTGTAATAAGGGTATATTTTCCCTGATATAAAAATTATTTATTTATTTTATTATTAATAAAAGACATTCTCCACACTTTTGCTGTGACGTGCAGGAAAACTACGATGCTTAGGTTCCTACTTTAATTTCTCGCCGAGTGCTATGTGTGCTCGCGAGTCGCGAGCGTTGTGTTAATACGTGTGTGTGCACCCTGATATTAAATTCAATGCGCATACGACGCTGAAGGATTCGATTCGTCGCCTTATTATTACGCGGTGTCATTTCTATGTTAATATCGATAGTATTAGATCGTTGTAATTGCTGTTTGTGATATTGTTTCGATTGCGTGTCGGTGTTTCTGATTTTGTATCACTTTCTATGCCAGAGAGTTCAGCAGATAAAGGTGACACTACCTACATAGGTATATTAAGATCGTTGTTTTTTATTTTAGATCTGGCACTATTACACTATACTAAAAATATCATACATTCTTGGGAACTGATCACAATTTATAGAAATTCTAATTAATTGAAATAAAACTACTTTTTACGGATTTCGGGAATCAAATAATATCAATACAACGCGATAAAATCCGTAAAAAGTAGTTTTATTTCAATGTATAATATTCGCGTAAGAGTCAGAAACCAGTAAATTCTAATTAAATCAATATGTACAGGTTATTGTTTTAATGGGAGTCAGTTCCCAAGAGGTTTTATCTATACTAATATTATAAAGCTAAAGAGTTTGTTTGTTTGAACGCTAATCTCAGGAACTACTGGTTGGAATTGAAAAAATCTTTTTGTGTTGGATACCTAGTTCATTTATCGAGGAAGGTAGGAAGGTAAGACTATATAACATCACGCTATGACCAATAGGAGCAGAGCATCGCTGGTGAAACCGAAGGCGGGTCGTTTGCAGTGAAAGTTCAAGATCGGTCCAATTTGTTAGTACAGTCTTAAACCATGACTTTAGCATCTCGTTCATGACTTTCAAAGCAGTTTTAATTCCGATTTCTAGGATACTAGGATACTATCTACTGCTACAAATTTCGTTTATTCTCGTTACTTAACTACATAAAACTCCACAATACTCACACATCAATTACCTATTTAAAAGAGTATCTATTGAGTTTCTTGCCGGCTCTTCTCCATAAGACCTGCTATTTGGAACCTTGGAAATAGCTTTTGACATTTCTAAAGTACCTGTATCTCTTTGTAATCAATATGTCTTTGTTCCAGCTGGCGAGCGGTGGCGGTGGCGGTCGTGGGCTGTTCTGCTACCACTGCCCGCCCAGCCTGCCGCCGCACCAGCATCGCCTGCCCACCTTGGAGTACCCCTTCACAGCTTCCCATCCTTGTGAGTATTTAAACATCTCTTGACTGCCACTGGTATATTCACAATCATAAATCAAACGGCTCCATTAGTCTAGTGAGTAGTGGTCCTGAGCGCAGCTGCTACACTAGAGGTCCTGGGTACGAATGCCAGGTCGAGGAAAGTGTTAGAGGTGTGGAGTTTGTGCCTTTTTAATAGCTCGCCCCCCTTACTGGATCTTAACATACTGGCTATCTTTTGGTGTACATCAGGACGCCTCTGCCTAAAGCTTCGGGGAATACATGCGTGACTTTACCCATTGCTGGGTATAGATAGGCCTCCCTCAGTTAGTGCCATCCACGACGGTCTTGAGTTACTCTCATTCATACGCCTTCCGACTTGAAAATTCACTAGTATTTAGCGTCTAAACTGGCTGCTTTTGATAAATCGCAATATGATTCATGAACACATGGCTACACATCTTCCTCCTTTAAAGACCCCTCAGTCTTTATAGGAGGGAATAGAAGCCAAAACCATTATTTTTCGATTTTTTGTCTGTCTGTATGTTTGTATGCTCATCACGCCGAAATTACTGCACAAAATTTGATGCGGTTTTCACAGATGTATTGCTGGAGGACTAACTTCAAATCTGGTGCATATTATACATACATTCATCTTGTAAATCCTTTTGGAATGCGAATGAAACACCTAATCTATTCATAATAATAAGTCTGTAGAAAAGTTTTGGTTGTAAGTATTTGCAAAATAATTGAAAAAAATAAGTGGAGGATAGCAATAATTGAGCTTTAATGAAGCCGAATTAATTATTGTTTGTCTGTCTGTATGTCATGTATTTCTGTATGTCCTTTTATCTCAAGTTCTATTTGACGGATTTCTATAAAATGTGGTGTACCTAGGTAGATTATGAGCCTGGTCAGCATTTAGGGTACCTACTTTTTATTGTGTTAACTCTATGTATTTTCTTAGATAGGTATTCTAAGTAAGCGAAACCTCTGGCAGAAGCTAGTTAGGAATAAAAATACTTAGACAATAATTTGTCATTTTGTAGTTCCGTGAATAAACACTTATTGATATAATAACGTAGCAAATATTAAAGCTACCCCATGTTTATATAGTTCATAAATTGACTTATAATTTAAAGTTTCCAGTAGCAGCATAACCGCATAGTCCAGGAGTCGCGTCGATTTCACTTATCGGCACAAACTTGTGTAACACAGTTAGCGGGCCGGCTCCCGGCCTAATGGCGTTATTCTTAGTTAAAGCTCTTGTCTCGTTACTGATTTACAACTCCGTTATGTATCTCGATTCGATAACAATTATCTTCTAGTTTGAGAATCTGTGGATTTTGGTTTTCTAGTGACGATTTGATTCTGTTTGTTAATAATTTCAATTTTGGTGTGGAAAAGATGATCTATGTAACGAGCCCTTTTGTTCAGTAACGACACGAGTCTATCATTTCATTGTTTTAGGTATATTTGTATCTATTAAGTTACCGGAAATAAAATAAAAATAAGCTTAAATTTCACTTGCGCAAACACGGTTAAAGTATAATCACAAAATTTCAATGATCATAAATAAAATTAATTACCATATTAAAAAAAGCTTACTCTTTTAACCAACTTCAAAAAAAGGAGAGAAATTATTGTTTTGATTTTGTATTCATTACAATTCAAATTACAAAAAAATGAAATTTTTTTATCGAATCGACGATCGGGTTGGAAAATTCCTCAAAAGACAAAAAATCAGTTTCTTACCCCAACTGACTCGCGTGCCTAAGGGGTGGTAATGTGCTAATGAATAGAGAAGGCAGTCCGGGGGTGTCGCGGGGTTATCGCGGGGGGCACGGGGCGCGGGGCGCCTGAGCTGGGGGTGCCGGTGGGCGGTGCTCCCCGGGGATTGGTCGCCGGCGGCGCCATCTATTATTCATAAAATAGTTTTTGAGTCGCGCCGCCGGTCGCTTTAACACGGTTATTTCAACTAACTTAATAAGTATCATGTCACTTTTGATTACTCCCTCAGCGTCACAATTTTTTACTTAGCACAAGGAACCTTAATTAAGTTATGAAGTAGCGTTATTTCATTAGGACCGTCGAAAATGACAGTCTGCCGGTCCCTAATTGTGTAAAAGTATTAATTTTTAAAATCTATTAACGTATTGCGGGCTGGTAGAAGGTACTTAAGGAGTGGGGGTTACGGGGGAGCGATGGAAGTTTTAAAGCGCTGAGGATAAAAACGCTAGTGGATAAAAAAGCGGCTTAAACGAATCTATTAAAAATGTATAGGGTAATTTACAGCGCTCTGTCGGTGCGGGCCGCTCATTAGCGCGCAATCACATCGCTGTGCGCCGCGGTGCGGGCGACAAACACCTTATTAATTCTCCATTGTGAGCAAATGTGCGTTTAATTACTCGACCAGGTGAAGGTTTATGTTATTATTAATTATGCACAGCGTATGCATTGTAACTGCAAAATGCATTAGCTGTTACATTAAATTAAATTGAACGTAGGTTTTTCATTTTATAAAAATATTACGTAGTTTCAAAAGTTAAACTATTTTTTTTTAAATGATCATTGGACGTTTCTTCTTAGTTAATTACTAATTAGGTAGGTATTTTGAATAAAAATGCACCTAAAGGTCATTTCACATTGGCATGGAATGGAATTTTTTTCCTAAACTTTGCATACTGAACTTTATGTTTAATTTGTCATTAAATTATTATAAATGAATGTGTTATAAAAGATAGAATTATCCTTCTATTCCTTATCTTGTCGAGTATTTTTAGAATTGTCATTCAAAGTCAAAATTATTTATTTCAATTAGACCATTAAAAAGGTACTTTTGAAAAGTCAAACTAATTGCACGGTTCCAAAAAGTGGGTCTTATGGAGAAGAGCCGGCAAGAAACTCCATAGATACTGTTTAAAAAAAAAAAATTACAATATTAATCTTTACAACTTTGTTTTAAATAGTTTGACAATTATGCAGTTTGATGTGTAAGATGATTTATTCAGTATAAGTAGGTGTTATATTTAGTAGTTATATAGAAAGAGAGGGATTGCCACAGCAAGTAAGAGCTGACCAGTCCCGACAGACAGCACCCGTTCACGAGCATGACGTGTGTATCGGCGCGGTTCGACTCAACCATATTGTAGGGAATAAATTCCTAAAAAATCTCTCTGAGAATATGTTTCATTTCATATGAGCGCACTAAATTCCTCGTAATGATGTAGGAGCTATTTCTTTATAGTATTTAATAACTAATTGACATGTAATTTTTGTAATATAGTACCTATATTTAATTCCAAAATATTAGTTGAATTATATTCGCGTCAAGTATGAAAGCAAATTGTTGGTTATGTAGAAGACAGGTTACTTTCAGTTAACTTTAATTAGGACAATAGCCAACAGATTATCTCTTGGGTATCAGAAACGATTCGATAATACAGTACCTCGAAAACGACACGTTTGGCGTAGCGATCGGCTTCTGTGCCACGTGTTGTGGGTTCGATCTCCACACGGAGCAGATATTTGTATGTATGTGAGAATTTGTGTTTGTAAACGCACTCACGATACAAGAGATAATCCTAGTATTTTAACGTATTTTAACTGGAGAACATGTATTTTAATAAAAATAATTCGCTTCAGACCAAAATTCATAAAACTTATAAATATCGAATTATTTTTACCATGGCGTTCCATTAAGCGGGAAAGCTAGTTAATCCACCCGGTTTCGTCCAACTTTTTCCGTTGCACTCAAGCTCAGACCGGACCCACTTCCGGCGGATGTGGAACACTTTTTAATTTCCGCTGCGGAGGGATTTTTCTACACCGAAGTTGATGGGCGCTCAATTATTAACATTCAATTAATGAAAATATTTATAATCTATGTAATCTGGATGTTAAGGGAGGTTTATCTTGTTGTGAAGAATCGAATTCTTTGTTAAAAACTTTGGTTCAACCAGTATTAGGTAGTTTAACTTATGAAGCTATTATAGCTTTTAAGAAAATTATTTAACATATTTTTCTTATCTAACTTTATTTTTGAATAGCTAGCATTGCCATGTATATATACGAGTATGTATAACAATAATAATAAAGCCATTTATTTCCAAAAAGAAGCTGATTCGATTTATGTCCTGTCTCCATGTTGTTTGGTGTACATAAAAATAAATAAATGATTAGCATAAGTTAAAAAAAAAAAACTTTTTCGGCACCCAAGATAGGGCAAAGGCCTCCTCCTTACATTTCCAAAAGCTCGTTTCTTTAGCGAGCCTGGTCCATGTGTGACCCGAGGCTCGCACTATGTCGTCACTCCAGCGGCGGCGAGGGCGACCGCGTCGGCTCGTGTCACCGCGCCGCCACCAGTGCAGCATACGCTCGCTCCAGCGCCCGTCTTCAGAACACGCCACGTGACCAGCCCAGCGCCATTTTAACCTACAAGCTAATTCTGCTACATCAATCAGCTGATTTTGCTGTATCTATATAAGTTAATCTAAACGGACTGCCTCATTAGTCTAGTGGTTCCAAGTGCGACTGCTATACTAGAGGTCCTGGGATCGATCCCCAAGTCGAGCAGTGTTATTGGGTTTTTCTATGAAATTCTCAGTAGAAGCTCGAAGTCTGGATTTGTGTCCGGTTAATGGCTATAGGCTCGCTCCCTATAACGTGGGACCTTAACATACCGGCGAACTGTGGGTGTACCTACATTAAGTACCTACGCCTCTGCCTAACCCTTCGGGGAATACAGGCGTGATAGTATGTTATGTTATGGTATCCTGCCTGCGATTGAACTTTTGCCTTTACTAAAAAATAATGTTATGGTATGTTAATCTAAAACATCTAGCAAGGCCAAAAAAAGACAAATCGATTACATTGTGCGTCATGTACCTGGTGTCCTGATACACAGGTTTCAGCCTAGCTTAGGCACCAGTCCCCCATAATATTATTATATTGTACCTATACTTAATACTAAGCAATACGTTATTATTCTCTACAATATTGTGCTGGAAAAATTAATTAATTTATTTTTGTATTCTAGTTCTAACTATAAGACTCACAATTGGAGCTGCTCGACTGGAGAAGTAACTCCACCTTGCAGAAAATTGTAGCCAAATAACATAGCTCCGTGCTATGTTGTGCTCCAAACGGTGGACAAGGTCGCCAGAGCTCCGCGAGGAAGCATTGTGTTGGCAGTGTGGGGGTCCGGTGGTGTTTTGTTACCGCCGCTGTCATGCATGGCAAAATGTCTCCTATACTGCCAGCCCAACTATTCCTCTTTAATTTAGAGGGTCGGAAACGCGCGAGTGAGGTTTTGCATGCGTCCATAGGCTACAGTAACCGCTTACCATCAGGAGGGCCGTATGCTTGTTTGCCACTTTAGTGGTATATACAAAAGACATGTGATAAGTTTTATTTACAAAATAAAGTTATTATTATTATGTATTATCCAATAAACCTAATCTAACCAATAAAAATAAAGACGGGCGCACACATCGCGACTCCAATAACAAGATTAATTGTTGAGTGATTCGCAAGGGTACTAATTGTACCAATTAATATAGTCCATTGGTGTACATTGGGTTAATGTTCAGAGTGTAGGTACGAAAACAGAGTTTTGTCTGGCAATAAAATTATAATAACCTAACATACACGCTTGTATTCCCTGAAGGGTCAAGCAGAGGCGTACCAATGTACACCCACTGTTCGATGACTATTGTTATTAACCGGGCACAAATTCCAAACTCCGAGCTGCTACTGAGAATTTCATAGAAAAACCCAATAACAGTTTGCTCGATTTGGGAATCAAGCCCAGGACCTCTAGCTTAATAGTTGCGCTCAGGACGGGCAGTTAAATTATTATTTAGCATATATTTTATTTTATGTTCATGCTAGAATTGTTCACTTGCAAAAAGTACATTGCTAAACCTAGAAATCTTTCAGCTTGTTTCGTAGTTTCTTCTTAAAGATTGTTACACTTTTGTCGCCACTGTACATGTAAAGATGAAAAATGCTGTGCTTTTCTCTAATTTAGATGCATGCGAGATTTAAAATTATAAGAATGTTTAATGGTAATGTTGTGTATGTATCTAGTTGGTAAGTCTTAAAATAAATAAATATGAAAAAATAAGTCATACCACGTAATATTTCAAACTAACTGTCTGTTCGTTTTCTCCGTTTTACCGCCTAAACCGCTGAACCAATTTTATTGAATTTTTGCTTATAGTTTGATCAGACCTTGGAGAAATATATAGACTCTATTTACTTCAAAAAGTTGTTTAAAATGCGAGTGAAACTGCGGGCAACAGCAAGTACAAAATAAATTCGGTAGCCAAATCGCAATTTGCTACATATGCGAATAACAACATTAATTGGTTGAGTGAATCGCAACGGTACAAATTGGAGCAATTAATTCGTTCCATTAGGTCGCCGGTGCCTTGCTTTGAAGTCGCACACATAAGCTTAATGTGCGCTTTTTATTAACAATGAATTGATTTTTGTGGTCGGCATTGAATAAGTTCCTTTTTAAGACAACTTCTGCACTAGGGAACAAGGTTTCTTCAACTTTACAAACATACAATGAATGGGAAACATGCCCTTTACAAACATACATAATAACATAACATAATCAATCCATTATACTGTCCCACTGCTGGGCACGCGTCTCCTCTTAGAATGAGAGATATTAGGCTATAGTCCACCACGCTGGCCTAGTGCGGCTTGGCAGACTTCACACGCCATCGAGAAAATCTCTCAGGCACGTAGGTTTCCTCACGATGTTTTCCTTCACCGTTTCAGCGCGTGATATTTAACTATTTAATACGCACAGGACTTCAAAACGTGCGTACCTTGGGTTCGAATTCGAGACCATTGACTTGGCAGTTCAATACCACTAGGCTATCACTGCTTCAAACATTCAGCTTTACAAAAAAATATTATTTGTTTCCTATATAGGTACTTACCTACATTTACAATTATATTACCGACACGAAATCTATGGACTTATATTATCTATACCTACTATATAATATTATAAAGAGGTAATGTTTGTGAGGTCTCAGGATCTTCACAAAAATTCTTTTTGTGTTGGATAGTCCATTTATCGAGGAATTTTATATAACATCACACTACGCCTATTAGGAACGGAGCACTGCGGGTGAAACAGCGAGCGGGCTGTTATATTTTATAAGGATTGGTAAACGTATTCTTTATTTTATGGATTCGAATTGCGTGCCTACATACAAATAAGTAAAGGACATAAATTACCTAGACTCAGAGTCGAACGAAATATTGCCACATAGCGTAGCCTTCATAGTCGTAGCGGCTGAGTGAACGGCATATGGGTCGCGACTTTCATTCCCGCAAAGTACAAATATTTTTATTGAGTACTCTGAGAAAAACACAGTTTGGTCTTCGTTTCTTTAAAAAAAAAGAATAGATAATCAGTCGCAATTATTATTGACTTTGGTTTGTCAGAATTCGGTGCATTTTTGTGCCAAATAGTTGATGTTTTCAGCATATTCTAAGTCCTTTATTGAGTAAAATGTAGCATTAATCGAATATTGTAACTCCTGTAGAGAGCTTAACAGTGATGGTCATGGTTGACAATCTTTTAAGAAATTCAATTAAATCAATTCAATTAAATCAATTCAATTTCAATTAAATTCAACTTCAATTAAATATAGGAATTGCAAAATGATAGAAAAAAGCTATGCCAAATAAAATAAAATCGCTAAAGTAAGTACCTACAATTATTCCAAAAGATGTAATCTACAAAAACTATTACCACAGATAAATAAAACTAAAGTCATCCCCAGTAATACGGCTATTAGGGGCAATTCTCGTCGAGTAATGTTCGCAACTACATTATCCTAAGAATAATAGAAACGTTAGGGTGGACAGCCCTAACAATTGTCACTCGGATTGCGTTTGCGTAGGGTGACCATGAGATGGACAAGTGATTACCGGATTTTATATTAATACCGTTTTTGGCATACAAGCGAAATAAGTCTTGTACTGCAAATGTTTTTTTTTTATATTGAGCGTTTAGATTAATAACATTATCAAATGCTATTTACTATAAAATGTTCAAATTGTTATACAAAATAATATAAACCATGTAGCTGCAACTGCAACATTGCACTTTAAAATTAACAAACCGATGAAAACCGTAGACTTGCAACGAAATTTCATAGTATCGTAGCGTTTTTATGCATTAGTAATTGTAATAATGTCCATATTCCACTATTGAGGATTAGACGGTGGTCATATACCGGGTAAATAAAACATTTTATCTTGCAAGTTATTTATTATATTTCTTAAAATTGAGTACTCAGTTATTATTGTCACAAAAAATAGATTTATTATCACTTGTTTGTTTGAACATTAATCAGTGTTAACCAATTAACCCGTTATGTAATGAACAACACACAGTAAAAAAATTACCCCCGTTTAGAATACTGTTCCTCACTGCCTTTCAGATAGGCATCCCGTAAGAGGCGTGAAAATATCTGACTTTCTCGGTGATAGGACCTCTTGGGGTCTTGGCTGCCGGCCACCCTTACGTTGAAGTCTGTCTTATAGCACCTTGTTGTGTGTTTCGACTTTTGCACGTAAGAGCCAGTTTTCCTCGGTTGGTACGGCTCTTGAAGTCGACAGTCCTTAGGGGCTCTTATCAGCAACTCCTATGGTGTTGCAGATGTCCATGGGCGACGATGACTATAACTTACCACCAGATGGTTCGTCAGTTTGCCGACATTATTATATTATAATTACATTTTGTCCCATTTGCCACACAAATCCTGGTCACCCTATACTTAGTGTCTCCACCTCATCAATTGGCGCGGACATGCCGTTCAGATAGCTATAATAAATGCTGGGGAGGCGATTTGGCACTCCGAGTGTAATGGCCCACCACTTCCTGATGACTGGTGCAAACGGCTGGGCAGCAGCGGGACAGTGTTTGGGCTGTAATCCTATGAAAATGGTGAATTGAGCTTGTGTTTTTTTTTCTGTGTATATGATACGCGATATCTGCACCGATAGTGAACCGATTGCGTCGTTTCACCATTGTTTTTTTTATTTAAAACACAGCCTTCCTAGTTGGTTCTTTATAAACGTCTTTATTATGGGAATTATTTTCATGTACCTACTTGCACATCATAAAAAAAATGTTATTTATCTTATTTGTGTAGTTATTGTATGTTGTATATGTACGAGTATTATACTATATGTGTATTTTGTTCTTTTTTGGGTTAATTTTTACTTGTATTGTAATAATATTATTTTATTTTTCACACTTCTGTCCTACATTTCTTACTTTAAATTTTCCTCTCGCAGGTCTGCTGGAAGAGATTTCTTTAGAAATAAGAAGTACTTAATAGTCCTTAGTTGTTTGTTTTTTCATTGTTTTGTTGTGTGCATAAATAAATTACAATAAAGTAACGTAAACCATACCTCTGGGTCTAGAAACTGAGCATATTGGTCAATTTACTTTTTTTCATAGTGGCTAAATCATACCTATTCGCGAGTTATAGGTAGATAAATAAGGACACTTCAGACTAAGCCTTCGGGGAAATCAGTCGTGAAATATATTAACCCATCAAATACCTAACAAATACAACAAACAGGCACAATGCAAAATCTATTCTTCTTGACCTTATGTTTATTTTTTACCTAGAAGTACCTAGAAGGACTATGTAGATGTTTCTGGCGAGTATCTTTAAAAGTGAGGTGCGTAGTATAGGTACTCGCAACCCCCACGGATCGCTTGATGGTAAGCGATTACCGCCGTCTATAGACACCCGCAACACCAGAGAAGTCACAAGTGCGTTGCCGGCCTTTTAAAAGGCGATTGGGCCTCCGGTATCCTCACTCGGCGGAACACAACGTAAGCGTTGTTTCACGCCGGTTTTCTGTAAGGCCATGGAATCACTCCGGTCGAGTCTGCCCATTCGTGCCGAAGCCTGGCTCTCCCACGTAATAAAATGAGTGTACGACAAGATGTAAGCATGTTGACGAAACAAAAGAAGTAACTATGCAAGAATCGTAGCAAATAAGAGTCTGTAGTGTCTGCTTACCCCTGTGGAAAAATAGTAGAGTATGTTTTATTTTTCAGATGGAATACTTTTTCTGTTAGTACAAGATCCTCCTACTTTCTAGTATTGTATTTTCTGGCATAAATATAATGTTGTATGTTTTTTAACAGACACAAGTTACTCGTATCATCCGGCGATACACGATGACACGTTCGTGCGTCGGAAACAGAGGAGAAACCGCACCACCTTTACTCTGCAACAGGTAATCATGACCACGTATTTATTTTAATTATAGTTATAGGACTGCCTCATTGGACTAGTGGTCCATTGACGGTTGTAAGCGCGACTGCTAAATTAGAGGTCATGGGTTTCATTCCAAGGTCGAACAAAATGCTATTGGTTCTATGAAATTCTCAGTAGCAGTTCGGAGTTTGGATTTGTGCCCGGTTAATAGGCTCGCCCTGTAGGTATTACATGGGACCTAAGTATACCGGCAAACTGTGAGTGTACATTAGTACACTTCTGCCTAACCTTTCGAGGAATACAGGCGTGGTGGTATGTATGTTATAGTTATATTCAAATTAAAAGTCAATAGGCTTTATTATAATAAGACTCGAGTACCTTGAAAAGTCAAAAGCTAGTTAATTACTTGGCGATTAACTCTATTACAATCACATCACACATTGAATTCATTTCAAGCAATTCATAGCTTAGATTAAAATATAGTATTAAACTACGTTAGGCCTAACGTATTTTAATACCTATAATTCAATATAAGCTATGAATTGCTTTACATAACAAGCTGAAAAATAAAAACTTTAGGCCAACCGTTCTGGCAGATTGCACCCGTTCATGTGCAATGACGTTTGTATCAGCGTCGGTGGACATGACCATGTTAACATACCATCACGCCTGTATTCCCCGAAGGGTTAGGCAGAGGCGTACTAATGTACACCCACAGTTCGCCGGTATGTTTAGGTCCCATGTAATAGGGGGCGAGCCTATTGCCATTAACCGGGCACAAATCCAGACTCCGAGCTGCTACTGAGAATTTCATAGAAAAACCCAATAACACTTTGCTCGACCTGGGGATCGAACCCAGGACCTCTAGTTGCAGTCGCGCTTGGGACCACTAGACTAATGAGGCAGTCATTCTGTATGACCATGTTATACAGAATAAAACGACCATCTCTGAATCGAATTGAGTTCCAAAGTTCTCTTCATTAACTAAAGTAATTTTACAGTTGGAGGAGCTGGAAACTGCGTTTGCGCAGACGCACTACCCCGACGTGTTCACAAGGGAAGATCTCGCGCTCAAGATCAACCTCACTGAGGCCAGAGTACAGGTAAGTCTATTTTCCTATTGAATCCAGATTGAAAATTATGTGTTCAATCTTTAGGTATGATTTTATTCTGTAGAGGACCACATGATGCTTATTAAGCATTTATCGCATTGGAAAGCATCAACCCGGTCAGGATCATCACCCTGTCAGGGTCTCCTCTCAGAATGAAAGGGATTAGTCTAATAGACCACCATGCTGGCCTAGAGCAGGTTGGCAGACACCACATGACATTGAGGAAATCCCTCAGGCATGCAAGTTTCCTAACGATGTTATCCTTCACCATATAAGCGCGCGAGAATTTACTGATACGCACATAACTTCGAAGTTGGGCTCAAACTCGACACCTTTAACTTGGCAGTCCACTATAGTTCACTAACTATTATACACTATTGTCCACTATAATGGACTTTCTGGTCACAGATAGAGCAAGCAAATCAAAAAACTGCCCTTTTGGACTTTGGCTCTCATATACACACGACGATAAAAATATAAAGTTTATGTTCTATTTTATTTACATAGATTTTAAAAATTTGCCCTTAGATAATACAATAAAGTAACATTAAGTCCACTAAAAACACTTAGACTTACAACAACCACTTCTCTTAATCCAACCCTAAATCATATTCGAATTCAACCCTCCCAGTTCTACATAAAATGTAGAATTTACGCGCGTCGCCACGCCGCGACACGTCTAACCCGTCCGCTTCAATAACGTTCGGAGTAAAGCCTGCCTCGTAAAACAACACTTTACTGCGTGTAATGTCACGTGAGGGGTTAAAATGTTCGTATGTCATATACTTTTATCGGGAAAGCATATGACGGATAAGATTTTGATTGACTGTCGTTTGATAGAACATCAAATACAAACCTTCGGGCATCTGTAACCTGTTTCAGAGTATTAATCAACAAACACACCAGATTGGAACCAAATAATGGTACTTCGGAATACATAATAAAGAGCCGGTCTTTAAAAAATTCGCAATTTAACTTGCTTATCAATAGATGTCGCTAACTTCCCCATAAGACGTAAATCCAGAATGTGAAGGCAAATTTCGATCTGGGTGGGACTCGCGGTGGCTTAGAGGTGATGGTGTATCTAACCAGAAGATTCGAATCCTGCCCGCGGTTAAATTTTTCCTTTACTAAAATAACTTCATAATCTTAGCATGGAAAATGCAAAAAAAAAGATACAGAAGACATTCTATACGTCACTGTAAGCTATGTGTGTTTGTAAATAGGTACCTAATCGAACGAGATTGTAAACAACAGGCAATCAAAATTACAATATGATGTGAACATTTTCGATATTTTGTAATTAAATGGCGCTTGCCTGTTACATTGTGTGTGAACTAATCTTCTAAATCTATACCAATATATGTATTGGGCCAATCAGTGGCCAGTATTACAACTTTTCTGATATTGATACATATTCTATCTACAATTAAATTGTGAGCTGTTCTCTGTTTGATCGCTTTTATAGTGAACAATTATTACTGACCGCTTCCGTCCACTTTTATCATGCGTACCGCTGAAATATGGAATGTGATCATATAAATACAATTTATTTACACGAAAAACCAATTTGGTTAATATATAGTTCGATATACAATTTTCCTTGCAAGCTAGAGTGAATGATATTTTAGTAGAGCCCAATAATAATAGAGTACCTGGACGTGAACGACGATACTATTGGGTCAAAAAGCCTTTCTGCAAATTGATGAAAGAATGTTATATAGATACTGTGTGGTATAATATGGAACTGTTTCATTCTGGTAAATAATTTCGTGATTTTTAAGACTACTGACAGAATTATGAGCCTTGTATATTATCAATAAGATCATTATGTAGAAATTAACTATTTTTAACTGCCTCATCAGTCTAGTGGTCCCAAGCATGACTGCTACGCTAGAGGGCCTGGGTTCGATTCCCAGGTCGAGCAAGGTATTATTAGGTTTTTCCATGAAATTCTCAGTAGCAGCTCGGAGTCTGGATTTGTACCCGGATAATGGCTCGCCCCCTATTACATGGGACCTAAACACACCAGCAAACGGTGGGTGTAAATTAGTACACTGCCTAACCCTCCGGGAAATGCAGGTGTGATGGTATGTTATATAAATATTTTTAACCTTTCTAAACTACAAGAAAATATAATAGTATATGCGCCAATATCACAAAATAAAGAGTACTCGAAAGCTCCACGAAGACATTGTTTTGATATTCGAATTATTATCTATGGATACATAAACTATGTAAGCTACTATATATATCTTATGTACTACACCTATGTACTTACGTAGGTAATACGCCCCGTTCGTGAGCCGCCTGTTTTAGGCAAATTGCTTGGCGCAACCGTCCGTGTTTTATTTATATCGAAATAAAAATTGCCCAATTTCGTCTGCTACACAGACACAGCCCAGCCACAATTTAGTGGAGGCTGTAGCTAGGGCTCTATCAGCTTTATTGCTCATGTGCTGAATGGTAACGCTTGTAAAGTGCTTGACAAAGCCCTGTTTTTACCAGACTACGGAAAAGGGTTATAATTTTATCAGTCTATGAATATATGTGTGTATGTATGAATGTTAGATCGTAACTACTTACTCAGAGACTACTAATCAGATTTTAATGTGGTGTCCATTGATTCGTCTTTGCAGTTAGAAGGCTATGATTTTAAAATGAGTAAAAATGGTCGTGTAAACATAAAAACATGTGCAGCCGTATTTATACTTGAGTTGGCACCCACAGGTAACAGCGGCATGCAACCACGGCTATAAAATGGACACCACTATTCCTATAAGTGTTGATTTAAATTCGGAAAATTATCTATTAGGAAGGCGACAAGAATTATTTATGATTTAATGCATTTCAATTTTAAATTCCTTATCGAGAATTAGGAATTATAAATTAGGTTATAACTACATTAAGTTTCTATTAAGTACTTAATTAATTTTCCAGCAAATATTTCACTAAATAGTTGCTCAACTTAACCGTTCCGTACATTATTCGTAGCCACAAATGATTGACTTTTGAGTTTCCTAAAGTTACCAACATAATTACAGTCAGATGTCAAACGCCAGCATAGACCGGCCCATCTCTATAACACGACCAATCGACGTAACGACCAACCACGTAAGACAATATCCAATTTCGTTCGTCCGTCGCGCCGAACATCCACTTCCATTAGTTAACTACCATTGTCAAAACCCACTCTACTCTAGTTCGTTGCCAAAACCACCAAAACAGTTCAGAATTGAACGTGTACGCGTCCATATATGATTGGCCTTCGATAATTCATTGGATTGTTCGAATATCGGTGTATTATGTGAGTGGTGCGGGGGACACGGGGGGTCAGGTAATGCTGGTGGTCTGTAACGCGTTTAAGTCGCTCATCTCGGAATGGTATTACGGTATGAGGCTGTTACCCCGCGCCCGCCACCGCATCCCCGCTCACACCTAACGGCACGTGCTACTGGGATTAAGGGGTGTCACTTAAAGGTATAGGATTGTGGAATTGGGTAAAGGAATTTGGTTAAGAGATTAATAACCAGTCACACACCTAAACGAAGATACAACAAACAAAAAGTAATGGTAACATGTAGTGCTCTGTAATTTGCATGTAAATAGGACGTAAACACACGCAAGAAAACAGTCAAATAACAGAGGGAACGGAACTAAGATATAAAAAGAATAAAGAATAACTCCCGATCTTACTTATTTAATTTGTTATCTCCTTGCAAACAACGCATACGCATCAGCAACTCCTCTGGTGTAGCAGGTGTCCATGAGCGACGATGACTACTTACCATCAGGTGGCTCGTCTGCTCGTTTGCCGATGTCTTTCTAAATATAAAAAAGATGGACCAAACTTCAGTTTAGTTTAGATTTGGTTTAAATAATGGAGTTGAAGTTCTTAAATGGACTTCCTGTGAAATATTAGGTACAATAGCATCTCTGACAGCCCTAAAAGAGCTTGGTAATATAATTGAGTCGGCTTTCAATTTGATTCGCATCCTCGTCCGGCTGCAGAGTGTCGGTGATAATTCGCCCGAAAAATATAAAAAGGAAGCTTTTGGGAGCAGCTGTCCGCCATATTGGATTACTGCGAGGTGGGTGCGAAAGCGCCGCGCCAAGTGGAATGTACTAGCAATATTGTTCTAGTTTTAAAATTTAATAACGGTTTTCAAATTAGGCCAACGTATTGTTAGTCCAATAAAATTAGTTTTAGTTTTATAAAATTGAATGCTAGGTAAAAATACCATTGAAAATAGTGACGTAGCATAAAGTTTAAAACCTTAGCATATGATGGAGTAGGTACTGTTCGCATTTTTGGGATGAATCGACTAAGTACCAGCTCGAGGCGCTGGAATCCATCGAGAAACGAGAAGCAACGACTCACTTGTCCGGACTAAACTCTAAAGTCTAGAAAATCGCTGGAAAATTGCTAGCTTATCGGATACATTTCGGAGAGTGTGCATCATCATATCCACGATCTTATTCCCCCTTACCCTTTCTACTAACGGACGAACAGAAGCACGAAAAAGCAACATCATTTCATGGTGGACGTTCCAAAAACCAGAACGAAACGCTTTAAGTCCACTTTTATCAGGCATACCGCTGAAATGTGTAATGCGCTTCCCGAGTGGGTCTACCCCGATAGATATAATCCGGGTATCTATAAATCACGAGAGAATCGGTATCTTCTAGGAAATCGCGCTTCGTCATAGATCGCTGTGTCGCTTAACATCGGGCGAACTGGCGGTCAAGCGTAAGCCTATCAAGAAGAAAAAAAACTGTTACGTTTAAGTGTATTTTTGACATTTCTACTTGAATTAATACAGGGACTAATACTGGGACATTACTGATATTAGGTAAAACAGTTATGCTGTCATAAAGGAGTTGTCCACCATATCATATTAAAATAAAAATGCAAAAAACTGTATTTATTCATAATTAGGTATATAACTTGCACAATTTAAAAATAACCCAACAAGTTATACCAAAGACAACACACAAATAAAACAGATTTTATTCTAGAAAAATGTCACATTCGAGTTTTAAACATAAAACAAAAGAGAATCACTCAAAACAAATTATAACTCCCCCCAATGACGTGTAGAGGCACTCATGTAAAACAATAGGGTTGTCAAGCGTGTAAACAACACAGCATTACAAAGGCACTTGAACGGGGCGCGACGAGTGAATGCGCTGAGAGTAACGTGTACTTAATTATTATTTGTTTCTTGTTCGACTTGGCTATGAAGAAATATTAATTTGTTAATTAATATTTTGGTACATTTAAAATGATGCTAATAGAAAATATATATCGAAGCTCTAGTTGACGTGTTTATAAATGCAAGTGATAGAGCGATATGGCGACATCCAGAGTCCAGGCGCGATAATGTAAAAACATCAAAAGTAATTTAATATAATTATCATGTAATTTAATATAATTTTAATTCTCAAACGTTCTGTTTATGATATAGCTAATTATCCGGGAGCAACCCTAACAGCGTGCGACCGAAGCAATCGACGCATGGGCGCGTTGTATGGACTTCTTGTGTAAACAAAAATTTAAAAACATACGACACTAATCCGTATTTACAGCAGCGTTGCATTAAAGTATTCATGGTACACATACGTTGAACAGCAATTGCTCCATACTGTTAACAACTATAAATGTTACTGAAAAACTTTCTTGTCCACTGTCAGCGCTGACTGGACCAACAGCTTGTCAAATGTTGTCAGCAACACTTCAATAAGTTGATGTGTTGTCAACAACATTGTCACCGACAACATGCCAATGGTTTACCATTAATTGCGCTGCTAGACGTGATAGGATTATCTGATTTATAAGCAAAGTGACAGTGAAACTCCCAACTCTCGTCAAGCATCAGCTTGTCAGTTGTAAAAGACTAAATTGTTCTAATAACACGTAGCTGGACTGATTGTGATTACATTCGCTTTCCAGATAGGATATAATATATGTTAATGTTAAAAAAGTACGAGCATAATAATGATAAATTACTTTTTTTACGGTATGTATAAAAAAAACAAAAAAAGAAGATTTGTTGTTTATGCATACATTGCGGCGACGTCCAAGATTATCATCTCTATGTTTCCACCTCATCTTAATTTTTTTGTCACTCGAGTCGCGGCACGCTCTTCGCGTGTTGTACTTTATCAATCATTTTCGTACTCAAAATCAAATCAGGGGTGGAAACAAAATATGCCACATTCCGTCTTATGAACACAGGATTTAAATGCTGCTTGAGTGCGGACGTTTTGCTGTGATGTTGGCAATAAAAAATATAAAGAAATAAGTCGCGATATTGGTCGCGATTAATTCTGTGAGTCAGGTTCCTGCCAATTAATTTCAAGTGTTTTTACATAAGCAACGATGTACCTTACAAAAAAATTGAAAGTCCTTCATCAATTGCTTTGAAATTTTGATGCAAAAGTTGCATTCGAAAACGCGCCTGTACCTTTTTTTTATGGAATAGGGGGACAAACGAGCAGACAGACCGCCTGATGGTAAGCGATTACCGCCGCCCATGGACACCCGCAACACCAGAAGAGTCACAAGTGCGTTGCCCGCCTTTTAAATGGGGATTGGGCCTCCGGTAACCTCACTCACTGGACGAAACACAACGTAAGCGTTTTTTGCCGCCGGTTTTCTGTGAGGCCGTGGTATCACTCCGGTTGAGCCGGCCCATTCGTGCCGAAGCATGGCTCTCCCACGTAAAAAAATTATATAATACAGGGTGACTTTGAAAACATGCGACAAATAGAAATGGGAGGTTTAGTAACCATTACTTATTTCAATAATCTAAATAGTGCAAACTACGTTATTGTTTTCGCATGATCAATCCATTACGCAGATAGTTACCAAATGAAGTATGGCAACGCTTTACACTTATGATCGCACCATTTTTTTTACTATTCACGAGAAAAGTGGCGCACGAGAGGTTGCCAAACTCTTTTGAAAATATTACTTTAAAACGTAGTATAGGATTAATGATATTCTTTATAATCGTAATGACCCAACAGTAGCTGTTCATTTAAAGATCAAAACCTCCCGTCCCACTTACAATTTTATTGTCATCTGTCATAACACCGAATAAGGTATTAATACAGTTTGTCGCAACACTATACCCGTGAGATGACACGAGTGGGTGCAACCCTCGCGTAACCCAGCACTGCAGCCCCTCGGGGTAACCCCTTCGAACGCGTGTCGGGCCACGCAAATTACCAGTGACAAATATTTGCCGTATGATGTACAGTTATGACAATAATGATAATTGGACTTGTAGAAGTTACAATGTAACTGATCATTAAAAGTAGCTATGGTACATACAGTCGACAAAGACATAGATTAAATGAGTATTTACAATGGAATATAAAAATTATGTCAATACGGATAACTTTATGCTAAAATAATAAATATTATTTGATAGACAGATAGATATTCTCATAGATTAACAGATATTAATGTAAGTACTTATAATGTAAAATATTATTAGATCCCTCCATATTGCAATGCTTCTCAAAGGCCGCTAAGTAATAAGATCTCCGAAAACATATTGTAACATCAATATGTACATTTGCACATGCAATAACTCTTTGAATCATCTGCGTCTTAATATACATTGTTAATTATCCACCAAGGATTTGTTATGTACGCCGAAAATACTATACCTACTTTATTAACCAATCGATTTCAAAACACAGAAGTTAGCTAACCCCTATTATAAAATCAAAGACTACATTGATGATAAGAATGTGTGGTGTTTAAATACGGATGCACCTGTGGCCTCCCTGGCAACCTGAGGTTGTTGAAAATGGGGACTTATACTGTCAAATTTTTTTCATGGTTATTATTGTTTACTTCTACTACGTATCTTTAGCAGGACTTGTAAATGTGAGTACATTGTAGTATGTCTAAGTGGACATCAAATTTTATATACTTTGATTATGTGTGTTTTTCCACTTAGTTTATTAATTTTTTATACATAATGACATTCAGTTCTCGAATGCTGAGAAATTTGTTTTTCTATTATCGACTTCGGTCCAACTTGGACATTTAATCAATGTCAGCACATCCTGTTATTGCATTATTGTACCTACTTGAAGATTGTAATACAAACTATTTTAAAAAGAGTGTCCATGGAGATTCTTGCCGGATTCTTCTCCATAGGATCAACTTTTTTGGAACCGTACACCTAGACTCATTAACGTTTCTTATATGCTTGTAAAAGCTTATTTGAAATAATAAAAAAAAAAACATTTTTGAATTTGAATTTATTATACCTCTTTTGTAGACTATACGTAAGAATATACTAATCATCTTTGATCCATTTTCTGTCCCTTTATGGCACAGTTTAGGCTTTTTAGTTCGACAGGCTAGCATAATAAACATGATAATTAATATTATTGACAGGCACTTGTCTTCATGCCTTGGATTTTTGAAGGTCTGTCACAGAGTATAAATATTTAAAATACACAATAAATTATGAGTTGTTTTCCTTATTTTATTGTGATGCAGTGATGCTGCACCGACTCGTCTTCTGCAGCTTCCTTTTACTTCATACACTTACTACATCAGAGTAATTTAAGTTCCATAATAATCCATGTAAAGGAATCCACGCCACAAACTACAAAATTTGATATCAAACTTAACAGCGAAGAAATACTGAGACTGTCACAACTCTGTCTATGTCTGAGTGCAAACCAAGCTACTCGATATGATCCCAAAGATAATTTGCGCGTAAACATGTTATCTACGATACGTCTTCCATTTTGCGCGAATTACACCACTCTCTCGTGGAATCTAATTACGGAGCGGTTGGCCCCCGAAATGGATTAAAATGGAGGCGGCATTTTGAAAATGGAATTATAAAACCTTTTGTTTTTTGTTGATGTTGGCCGTGCTGCATGCTGTGATTATTTTGAGTGTGGTATTTATTATTGTGTGTTGAAAATGTTGCTATCCTTCCTTGTCTCCTTCTATATCGTATATTATTTTATTTGTACCTATTAAGTTAAATATATCTACATTAGAATATATTTACATATTTGTTTATTTTCAATAATTATTGCGTCTAATATTATTGTTAATTTAAAAGAGTAACCATGGAGTTTCTGGTCAATTAGACCGACTTTTTATAAGCTCTTATTATATTATCTGTTTTAAAAATAACATCCTAGATAACCAACCACAAAATACGAGAAAAAAGTATACAGTATCTACCTCCGAAATTAATAACAGTGCGCTTCTGAAGTTAGCTGTTGCGAACAGTGCGTAGGTCAAATAATTTAGTAATAGCGTTCTTATGCAAAAATATCCAAATCAGTAAGGACAATAATCACGAATGCGTAACAGACATAATACACCCAAAACATGCATAACACACACCGAACACACAAAACACAAATTGAACATGCACAATGTACAACAAACACACAACACTGCTCTAACACACATTAGAATCACACTAGTTTAACTGCATTTCTTTTATTCATAACCATTGTACAAAATAAATTTGGGAGAGGACACTGACTTCTGTAACACAGGTTTAACCTAGCTCAGAAGTCTGGGACTTCCTAGGATAATTTGTAAAAAAGTTTGTGAATAAAAAACATTATTATTATTATTATTATTATTTACGACCCCAACTGTCTTTGTCTTTACACCGACATTTTTATTAAAATTTATCAAGTCAAAACCACTTACGGATAACTTCAGACACGCACAAATATTTCGGGGGAACTGTACGTTGTCTTGTTTATGTGCCACATCACATGTTCACACATCCCAGCATTACAAAGTAAGAAAGCTTCTCCGGTCTTAGTGGGGATAACGGTAGATTTGCCTGATCCCAAGGGTAGTGGGGGGAACAATTTGCCCCTAATCATGTGATGAAAAACTTAACGCCACAAGTAACGTCAGATGGTTCAAGTAAATTGAATGTAATCAGTTTTGGGAATACGCTGGGTTATTTAATATGTTAATTTTAATGAGTATCGGATTAATGCGTCTGAGCTTATTCTGTGTTAATATATTATAACTTAAATATTGAACTTACGTTAATTCATGAGAGGTGAAACAAAAGACATTCAAATCTTTTATGAATTAATGACGTAAGGGTTTTCAAAAGATAAATAAGTAATTTTGAATGGTTCAGGCGGGAAAATGTAAAGTGCACTTTGTCGGTTCCATATTATTTTCCAAAACTTGCGTTTCTCCGAAGTTTAATGTGTAATTATAGTGGAAAGTTAACCATTAGGTAAGTGTTTGTGAACGTGTGCGAGTGTAGGCAAATGATATAAAATTGAAAATCGTGACTTTTGTGTTCACTCCTAAGCTCCATCGAAGCCTTAGTGAAGTTTCCACTGTTTCACTGGGGATTATTCTGTATACTTCACACTGGCAAACACAAAAAGTGTGGCGCCATAAAATATAATCCCATGGCAGGAACTAATAAATATTACTTGTTTACTCCATATATTTGACACTGGCAAGTACACAAAAAGTGTGGCGCTATATCCCATGTAGGGATTAAAAAAAATATTTTGAATGATTCATAATGAATTAATGCTGATACATATCTCTTAGTGATCTGTTTCCATTATCAGATAATGTGACGAATAGCGATTGAGAGTGGCAGAAGGTAGACCGGTTTGAACTTCGAATTTGTATTAATATATACCATCACGGTTGAAATCCCCGAAGGGTTAGGTAGAGGCGCACTAATGTACACCTACAGTTCATCGGTATGTTTAGGTCCCATGAAATAAGGGGCGAGCCTATTGCCAATAACTGGGCACAAATTCCAAACTCCAAGCTGCTTCTGATAATTTCATAGAAAAACCCAAGACCTAGCGTAGCAGTATAGTAGCGTGCATTATATTCCTGGTACCCCTCAACTGCTATTCCTCGCATTATCTGATAATGCAAGGAGATTACTAAGATTTATCTATCAGCATAACTGCCTCGTTAGTCTAGTGGTCCCAAGCGCGACTGCTACGCTAGAGGTCGATCCCCAGGTCGAGCAAAGTGTTATTGAGTTTTTCTATGAAATTCTCAGTAGCAGCTCGGAGTCTGGATTTGTGCCCGGTTAATGGCCATAGGTTCGCCCCCTATTACATGGGACCTAAACATACCGGCGAACTGTGGGTGTAGATTAGTACGCCTCTGCCTAACCCTTTGGGGATACAGGCGTGATGATATGTTATGTTATGTTATATTATTCAATTTTAAATATTGTATGGTTAATGTCGCAATTACTAGTGTCCTGTGCCTACAATGTGCTATTGACCTTCAAATTGTAAAAAATCTATTGAAATTTGAGTCTAAGCGAACGACATCACCTTAATAATTACGTCATTTAACCCTTTACCTGCCCAACACGACGTAAAATGTTCAAAGTTAAAAGTAATAACTGAACCGCTCGCAAACTGATCGAGTACACGGGAGATTGACAAGTTGTAGAAATTAGCTGGCGGTACGCCATTAGGGTGTTTTAATAAAGTCTTTGGAGCACGAGACCTGCAGTGTGTGTCGTCCCTTCCATGTTAAGGCTCTGTGCTTTGAGCACAGATGTGTATTTGAATAATGAATGAAAAATGAATTTGAATAATGTCTGTATTTCACCAATATTTCAAATATATTTTTTCTAATCTTTTGAGTCTACTTTGTCGTCAGTTTAGACAGATCTAGATGAAATCTAAAACCAAAATTGCAAGTAGATACCTACAATTTGCCTTTCGTGAACCGGGAGTTTCTATTCATATGCCAAGTAAGAAAGGATTTGATTAAAAAAAATATAATTAAAAAGTCCATCTGAAAAATATCTATCAGATAAAGTCATTCGCAAACACTCATAAAAATGTGTTACGAGGAATTGAGAACTTCCTCCTGAATTTAAGTCGGGTAAAAACATCTTCGTTAAAACCTCGACATACATATTTAACATCAACCGAAAACAAACCATCGTAGCGTATAATCACCTAGCGTAAACCTCCCCTTAACACACGAGCTGTCACTTAAAACGAGTCGCGAAAACATTCCCCGCTACTTAAGCAGTTTCACCGCGGTTTCTTAACATATTTCTATGGGTCTTTAACGTAAACTTTCACGTTAACTCCTCGTATGAAGTGTTTTAAAACATTACGGCTGGTGACACAATTAAGGAGTAGTAACTTTTAAGTAGGTGATGCATGCGAGTTATGTTCTGACGTGGTGAGTTTGAGTTAAACTTTTATGTTCAAAATTAAATTTTGTTTCAACCTGCATAAGTTTTGAAATGTGTTTTTAACTAAAAGGATTTTATACCTACTTTTAATTTATAGGATCTATCTTTTGATCTACTTTTTCATGGATTAAGTCGGCAAACGAGCTGACGAGACACCTGGTGGTTAGTCATCGTCGTCGCTCATGAACACCTGCAATACCAGAGGAGTTGCTGATGGAACTGCAGTTGGCCGACTGCAGAGTCGCAGCTCTAGCAGTCTGCAGTCCGTTGAGACTCTTGCAACCGAGGGGAACTGGCCCTTACGTGCAAAAGTCGAATCACACACCAAGGTGCATTACGACAGACTCCGCCTTAAGGGTGGTCGCCAGCCAGTCAGACCCCAAGAGGTCCTACCACCGAACAAGTCAGATAATTATTTTTACACCTCTTACGGGATGCCTATCAGAAAGGCAGTGAGGGACAGTATTCTAACCCGTCCCAGCACGGGCGACTTTTGCACTTGGGTTTGGTTTACATAAAGATAAAATAACACCACAATCAGTGAATTTTCCAAGTGAATTGGCAGCTACTGGTGAGAGTAAGTACCTACTTCTAACAATAATTCAGCCTATAATTGGCGACCACGATGACGGTAGGTAAGTTACTATTAGGTACGCTTTCTTTTAAATATACTTACCTACTCTTACGTACACTAGGATATCGTAATAATTATCAAAAATGTTATTAAATGTTATCAATACTTCAAAGCCAATTAACAAGTACCTACGACCTATTCACAAGTACCACCTATTGTGATTAACAAAAGAAGTAATTAAACTGGCCGCCCCTTAAGCGTCGTTCACACCAAACAATATTTGTTATTGTTTAAGGCAAGCACACTCAATGTACCGTGTAAAGGAGTACAAACAATCTACGTTTGGCAACAGAAGGTAATTACCGCTCCCCTAGTGTGCACGCTTCTTAATGAGACCAACACGACCAGTCTTCGTTGATCCATCCTGATTCATAGCAGTCTCCCTTTAGAACTGTATTTTGTAAGGTGAAGAGGGGCGAGAAAGGTCGTAGATTTCTGGTTTTGAACGGGTGACATGTGTTTTTGGGCTACAGTGCTGATTGTGGGGTGAATTGGTTCGTAAATCATGACATTGGTGATTTTGTGTTTAAAAGTGTTTAAGAGTTCATTTGTAAGTGATGAATAGTGATGATGCATCACTCGTCCACTGGATTGTTATTGTATGATTAATTTTGTTTGATGTGATATTTGTTTGACTGCCTCATTAGTCTAGTGGTTCCAAGCGCGACTGTTACACTAGAGGTCCTGGGTTCGATCCCCAGGTCGAGCAGTGTTATTGAGTTTTTCTATAAAATTATTCTGTTATTCTCGGAGTCTGGATTTGTGCCCAGTTAATGGCAATAAGCTCGCCCCCTATTACATGGGACCTAAACATACCGGCGAACTGTGGGTGTACATTAGTACGCCTCTGCCTAACCCTTCGGGGAATACAGGCGTGATGGTATGTTAGGTTTATTACATTTAATTGCCCCGTGTAGGGACGGGTTAGAATACTGTTCCTCACTGCCTGGCGGGTAGGTAGGCATCCAGTAAGAGGCGTGAAAATATCTGAATTGCTCGGTGGTACGACCTCTTGCGGTCCGACTGGCTGGCCACCCTGGCTGACCACCCTTACGTCGGAGTCTGTCGTAAAGCGCTTTGGTGTATGTTTCGACTTTTGAGCGTAAGAGCTAGTTCCCCTCGGTTGCGCAGCTTTGGTCTTTGGCAGTCTGCAGTCCGACGGGGCTCTTAAGGCTCGGCAACGCATCAGCAACTCCTCTGGTGTTGCAGTCCATGGGCGACGATGACTACTTACCACCAGGTGGCTCGGAAGCTCGTTTGCCGACTTAATCCATAAAAAAATAATATTTATTTATATAATTTTCATAAAAGGCACTAAAATGCCACAAATTAAATTCGGTCTGTTTTTCAATTGAATACCCGTAGTTTGTGTGACTCAAAGTGCCAAAGAATGGTTTGCCATCTATCTACTGACCTTGGCACGCATACCTTAACACATCATCAATTTACTCAGTTAACCAAAAACGTAAAAATATTAAAAACAAAAAAGTCACAAAGAACTTTTTGTCTTTATAACAAGTAAAAATTAACATCACGAGGGAGACTCGCCAGGGGGCGTCTGACACGTTCAAATATTAATTCTACCCTCGTAAGAGATAAAAACTATTAGGGCGGCCCTCGGATTATGGGCAGATTATTATTTTAACAAAATTAACTTACTGTTGTTAAGGGACTGTGCTACTCTTGGGAGCCAAAGATTAAGTATAGAACAGAGAACCGCTTGGTATTTTGTTTTTTTTTTAAACTGTATTTTGGCGAATCGTGGGTGAACAACGTGGGTATACCTCTCTTAAACCCTTCAAGGAATACTCGTACAGGCGTGAGGGTATATTTTTTTATTGTTTATTTTTTTCACAAAAGTAATGACAATAGTCACAAGAATTAATATCATTGAATATCTCTTTTCATTAAAATATTTTACTATTCCCTTAAATTATGCTAATATCAAAAAAATACTGTACAGATAGAGATACCTCTATCTAAAGCTACAATTATGTAACTACTTAACGGTAAAACAAGTTACAACAACGGTAAAACAAATTTATTTTTAACGGTAAAGTATATTATACGTTGTGTGACAACCACACAATTTCCCCATCTGCCCCAAGATTTCGTAGCACTCACCCAACAAGCTTTATTAAAACTAAATTGCGAAAATTGCAGTGCAAATGTGGCCCTGACGTATTTCGCTAACCGGCTTACATACCCCAGCATAACAAGATCCGGCGTAGCTTACACTTTGTTTGACAGCCGAGATCTTGTTAATTTGGTCGAAATTAGGGATCGTCCAGTTTAATATGAGCTCTCGTAGCAAGGGATTTGTTGTGGTGGAGAGGTCTTGTTGTGTAGTTGGTAGGGTTCCCTTATGGTATAGAGATGCGGGGTAATCTGTAATCTTGGAGTTATAACGAGTACAAAATGGGGTGGTAATGATGTGCTGTTACTGGTGGCAGTGTTGACAGCTCGCCTATTGAGGATTACCGCTACGATGCTATAAATTCCATTAACCCATATTTATGATGGGAATAAAATTTTATTATGTTTATAAGTACAGGTTTTTGTGAAAATTGCTAGTACCGTTAGTGATTACATTAATACACTTGTCATCAGTTTGGAAATGCCAGCGCCATCTAGTTAAAAAAATGAAAACATCTTGTGAATGTATCTATAAAGATTTACATATAGAAATAAATATCAGTTAATATTTTTTTACATGGAATTATAGTAAACACCGCTGTATTGTGAGCGTATATACACCAATATCTAATCTTTAGAAATACGTTAAAATTTGTAAGATGATGCATTAGTCTAATAGTTCATAGCGCGACTGCTCCACCAGAGGTCCTGTGTTTAATTCTCAGGTCGAGCAAAGTGTTATTGGGTTTGTCTATGAAATTCTCAGTAGCAGCTCGGAGTTTGGATTTGTCCCTAGTTATATAAGACCCTAAATATACCGGCGAGGTGTGGCTGCAAATTATTACACTTTAGTACCCCTCTGCCTTTCCTTTCAGAAAATACAGGCGTGATGGTATGTCAGGTTATGTTGCTAAAGTGTTGTTTCCTTGTTGTTAGGTGTGGTTCCAGAATCGGCGAGCGAAGTGGAGGAAAGCGGAACGGCTAAAAGAGGAACAGAGGAAGCGGGAGGGTGACGTGCTCACTAAGAGAGACCCCGCCGATGATAAGGTACGATAACAGAGGTTGTTTGTTTTTCTAGAACTTTGCTGTTTGTCATTATCTACGGTTGCAATGGCATTAAGCTCGCCTCCTATTAAATGGCCACCTAAAAATTTACCGGGGTGAACCACGGGAGGACATCATCGTAAAAGAGTAAATAGATCTCACTATATAAGAACTAAACTAATTATTCTTTCTTTTTTTAAAAAAACGTTGCCCCACACTAGGATTTTCTCCTGTATCGTGGATGCGTTTACAAACACAAATTCTCACATGCACAAACGCCCAGACCCGGAACAACTACCTGTAGATCATACAAATATTTTCTCCGTGTGGGGATCGAACCCACAACACGTGGCACAGAAGCCGCACCGTTCAACCCCTACGCCAATCGTGTCGTCTACGACCTTCTAAATTACCCCTTTTTCGATTGCAGACAGAATTCGAACCTGCGTATTCTAGTTCAATATACCAGATCAACTAAGCCACCGCAAGTCATTGCGTTTGGTGTATGAGCCAGAAGCGGATATAATTTTACTTTTGTATCACCCTTAATTATTAATTTATTGATCTATTACATCATTACTACATAGTATAAAACAAAGTCGCTTCCCGCTGTCTGTCAGTCCCTATTTATGCTTAGATCTTTAAAATTACGCAACGGATTTTGATGTGGTTTTTTTAATAGATAGAATGATTCAATAAGAAGCTTTTAAACTATTTAACATTACGCTACGACTCTTAGGAGTAGGGTAACGCGGGTGAAACCGCGAGCGGGTCGCTAGTAGACTATACCAAAAAAAAATACAACGCTAATCGCCTGTATATCTATTTCATCCAAACTAGTGGTGTGGATTTGGCAACTTAAAATTACCTACTTGAATCCAGGGTTCATCAGAATGTGGGATGTCCCGTGGCTCTGCGGAGGCGTCGCCCGTGTCTGGCGCGGCGGGGTCGCCCCGCGCCTCGCCCCCCGTCACCCCCGGCTCCCCGCGCCGCTCCCCGCTGCGGTCGCCGAACCGTTCGCCGAACAGATCACCCAGACATGAGAGGTATGATCGTCAGGGTAACAGAACATTTCCTTGGACGCAACCACGAATTTCCGTGGAATAGGTATTTCGAATACTATCTCGCTGAATATTTCGACGAAAAGATTATTGAAATATGAAAGCAAGAAAGATTGCCTCATTAGTCTAGTGGTCCCAAGCGCGACTGCTACGCTAGAGGTCCTGGGTTCGATCCCCAGGTCGAGCAGTGTTATTGGGTTTTTATAAGAAATTCTCAGTCTGGATTTGTACCCGGTTAATGGCTATAGGCTCGCCCCCTATAACATGGGACCTAAATATGCGAACTGTATGTGTAAATTAAGTACGCTCTGCCTAACCCTTCGGGGAATACAGGCTTGATGGTATGAAAGCAAGAAAGGTTTTATTACGTTGCCTCATAAGAAATACATACAGAATACATGAAATAATGTTTATATCCTGTGGTATTTATTTTTAGTAGCTGTGACCCCTCTAATACATCGCGCAGCAGGTTATTAAACCATCTCGCAACGCATCAATTAAACAAATTCATGGGATCAAAATATCTAGAATTTATTCTGGTACTCTCCCTGTGGAAAGCTACATTCTCTTATCGCTCATTTGGTGCAACAATGACGTAATTGCACTTTTTTAATAAACAAGCTTAATTATTTTAGTCTTTAATCTATGTTATATACAATGGGCCGAGTAGGTTGTTACTATAATAGAAACTACACATATTGAACTTACTTTTAAAACCATTACAACTTTAATAAGTCCCTTCAAAATGCCATACCTCTAATAGAAATCTTTGATTGGATCTCCTGTAAAATTAATAAAAGTGTAATTATGTCATTATTGCACCAAATGAGCGTTATGTCATTCGAACTTGTAACGTCAAATATATTAAAATGTTCTTAAAAATTTCCTTCTTGTTACACCTATTATATCATCTAAGCTTTGGTATTGTGCCTGCCAGGTCTGAGGCCAGCTGTCCGTCTCCAGCGCCATCTGTCGGCAGCGCCAGTTCAAGAGACGGTGCAATGGAGCAGCGTCCTCCACACCACATCTTCTCACCCTTCGACCAGTAAGTACTTTGCCTTAATAATTGATTGATTTTATAAAAAAAATACGTTTACTTACCTGTACCTTATTTATATAAACGACGTTTAAAACATAACATAGGATAAATGTGGAGTTGCAACATGACTACCTAAATCTGTGTACTTATTCATCAGGCTGGTTTACATTAATTTATTTACCTACAAGTATTACAGAACGTTCCTTTTGAGTAGGTCGAATTTTCTTACGTCTATCTATGAAAAAAATGAAACTATAATTATAAATTTAGTGCCTAATAATGAGAATATTTTCATACGTCAATATTTCTGAATGTTTTTTTGCATAAAACCATCGCACATTTCATCTTGAAATATGTATTTTTTTAACCTTAACGGGAAGAAGACTACTTATAAGGAAAAATAAAACCTGTTTATTCGAAAAAGTAATGTTCTACAATAACCCTAGCACAGTAATTAATAGGGCTATTATTCCACAAAATTTTCCCAACAGCTCTAATTAACTAATCTACGTAATGGTTTATTTAAAAACAAAAGTTACAACTGCTGACAACAAGTGTAAGCATATTGCGTGTGTCATATACCACAGTACAGGAAGGTAAAGAAGGTCAAGTCTGGACAACACTTCATAATCCAAATTTGAGATAAGTTTACCGCGGTTTCATTGACTTCCCAAAAGGATTTATCTACTATAACTCGGTTTTTAGCTGGCGTATCAACATGAAATATGCACAGTAAATTTTAAGCAATACAATTTTGGAAACCACATCCAATTTTATGCAGTAGTTTTTGCGCGATACAGACAATCAAAAATTCTGAAGATACTTAATTGTTCTAGCTTGTATTACTCTTATAATGCCCCTGATTTTATTTTTTTCTTAAGAATCTCCTTTATACATATACTCGTACATCAGCCAGTTACAATTTTATGATATTATTACCTATGATCATCGGCTAGTATCCACATTCGTGATGGACCTTCTGAATCTACTTTATACATACATCATCGGTGGTCTTATGAGTAGTTGAGTTTATGAAGGCAATTAGTCGATTAAGAGCGCGCTGCCCGCCCCGCGCTAATCAACTGTAATTATATTGCGCTGCCATACTTCATTAACATGTACTATGTAGTTATGATATACTTCGGTTTGTAGAAGTTTACTGGGCATCTTCTTAGCTTGTTTGCTTTATAGCAGAATTTAAATGTAGGGACACTTTTATTCATAGTACTTAATATAAAAAGTATTTTATACCTATAGTTATATTGTGTTTTGTCTTGTTTTGACACGTACGGCCTTATTCCAAAACACAGACTATCTTTAGTACTGGCTTTAGTTCTAGGATTAAAACTGGACTAAATAAAACTCTATTATAAAACACAGTTTAACACCAAAGCATGGACTATCTCTGGTACCAAAGTTAAACCTCTGAGACCCCTAGTTTAAGTATGGACTATCTTTGACATTACTTTATTTTTGAGGTTAGCTTAGTTAGTATCTTGTGTATTTCTAAGTAAAAATTTTTGTAAATGGATATTAACATTATAGATATGATGGATATAGAAGATTTAGATATGTTAGAGACGTTTCGGCGATCTGTAAAACGTCGTAATCGTATAGATCCTTTTGATTTCAGTGACGAAGATTTTCGGTATAAATACAGATTTACAAAGCGATTCGGATTTTCACCCCTTTTTTCTTTTGTTGTTCCATTTTATTTGTCACTATTATTTATACTGAATTACTGACAATGTACAATGGTGAATAATTATCAAGAACTTAGTTATTGTTATAGGACGCAACAACAATAATGACGTTTCAAATAATGCGCGCGAATGAAATTTTAACTTCGTTCCGTTTCACTCAGAGTTGTTGCAAAATATAACAACTTGATTATAAAAAGGTCATCAACAATATAAACTGTGCTTGCTCAGTAAATTGCAATATAAACAAAAAACTATTTATGATATATATTTGTATTAATAAATAATTATTAAAGTATTTCAAATGTTAAGATACTATCAATATTTAGAAAAACGGAACGTTGCTTGGAATGAAGCCTGAATGAACGAATGAAAGATTGTAATTTTTTACATATTATCTGTGGATTTTATTTAGTCCATAGGACGAACTACGGTTTAACTGATCCTCGGATAGTCTGGGTTTTGTAATAAGCACTCATATTGGTCCTGGTATTAACATTAGTACCGTAACAATCCAAGATCAGTAAGTCCGGGTTTAAGCCAAGACTTACGCATTTTTTTGTAATAAGACGGGTAATGTTTTGTGACAGGGAAAATGATAAAACATGTTACTTATTAGATACAGGTTTATTAAAGGTTTTATAATACTACTAGATTTAACTCGCGACTTCGTCTGCGTGGACTTCAGAATTGGATCCAACCTGGATAAAAAGTGCTATTCCGGACTATCTATCCAGACTATGTCTGTACCAAATTTCATCCAGATCCGCTCAGCCGACTACAGACTAACTAACAAACATCCATACATCCTTAAAAAAATAATTTTTATAATACTAAGGATAAGTAAGACCATAAGTTTTTTGGGTGCTACCCGTCCCTATTATAGGGTAGTTTACTGTATATTTTTTATACACTGCTACGTTAGAGGACCTGGGTTCGATTCACAGGTCGAGCAATGCTATTGGATTTTTCTGTGGTATTCTTAGCAGTAGCTCAAAGTTTAGATTTGTGTCCAATTAATGGCTTGCTATTTAGGGTTGCCAGAAATCCCGATTTAGCCGGACCAGACCGATTTTTTAAAGTCGTGTCCAGCCAAATATATACTACTTAGTCCAGCCTCTGGCCTTCTGGCTTTTGTTAGGATTTTGGTCAACTCCGCCCTGCTAAAAGACCGCGAACAAAACCGCGCGAGCAACTCACGTAAATAAAACTACTTTTTTTTCGGGGCAAAATGTCGGTTAAATAACAATCCGTGTCCGGCTTTTATTATTTTAAACTTTACCACTATTACATAGGACCAAAATATACAGGCGAATTGTGCATGTACATTAGTATACCTGTGCCTAACTCTGTGGCAAATCTATGCGTGATGGTATGAACAGAGCATCAGTGTCTCATTGACATTGATCAGTGTCATCCAATTTAAATTAATTTGTAGTGACAACATTCAGCGCGAATGTCGGTATGTAGGCCATAGAAAACGAGGTTACGACGTTTTGTGGAACAGAACACGTGGAAGGTAGAGCAATTATACCTATTAGGTTATTGAGTGTACTTCGACATTAAGTAAGATAAGTAATGAAATGGAAAGGAAGTTCAAACCGTGGGAGAGCCATGCTTCGGCACGAATAGGACGGCTCGGTCGGAGTGATACCACGGCCTCACAGAAAACCGGCGTTAAACAACGCTTACGATGTGTTTCGTGCGAGTGAGGTTACCGGAGGCCCAATCCCCTTTTAAAAGGTCGGCAAAAAAACGCACTCGTTACTCCTCTGGTGTTGCAGGTGTCCATGGGCGGCGGTAATCGCTTACCATCAGGCGATCCGTCTGCTCGTTGCCCTCCTATCCCATAAAAAAGGCGACAGACCAAAAGGAAACGTTGGGATGACTAAGAATACATAATTATGTATTTTTTTACAAAGTATTACTGGATTCTTCTTCTTTCGAGTATTTTTCATAAAAAAAAATAAAAATAGGCTCGCCCCGTATTACATGGGACCTAAGCATACCAACGAACAGTGGGTGTACATCAGTACACCTCTGCCTAACTCTTCGGGGAACGCAGGCGTACTACACGAATAAAGTAGTTCCTATTATAAGAACCACCAATTTTTAAAATTTTCCTATTGTTCCTATGTCATTTTATTTTTGGTCTGGTGCGAGGCGAGGTGCGAATATATTACCACTAAACGGGCACAATTCCAAACTCCGAACTGCTACTGAGAATTTCATAGGAAAACCCAATAACGCTATGCTCTCCTGAGAATAGAATCCAAGACCTACAGCGTAGCAGACGCACTAAGGACCACTAGACTAATGAAAACAATAATTTATTTATTTATCTTAATTTGTTTATTTAACTGCCTCATTAACTTAGTGGTCCTGAGCGCGACTGCTACGCTTGAGATCCTGATTTCGATTCTCAGGACTAGCAAAGTGTTATTGGGTTTTTCTATGAAATTCAGCAGCAGCTCGGGGTTTGGAATTTGTGCCAGGTTAATGGCAATAGGCTCGCCCCCTATTACATAAACCTACCAGCGAACTGTGGGTGTACATTAGTACGCCTCTGCCTAACCCTTCGGGGAATACAGGCGTGAATTACGTAAATACAATAACAAAAATCCCGTCTCTATTAACTTGCACCACATTTGAAGAGTTTGTCGAGGTCCCGCCGAACTCCAAAGATTGAGTTTAATCGAATCAACCGGAGTTTAATTGTCAATAATAATGATCTCGGGTTAACTTGGTTTCACTTCAGAAATTCACTTGGAAAGTTCACGGCTTAATTAGATACTTGTATCGATTAAATTAATTAAGGGTTAGTTATACTTTTCGAACTGGTTTTATATCTAAGTTTCTGTAATTCGGTAAGTTTCTGTAATATGAAGCGTCGGTAGCCTAATGGCTAGGGCGTCGGACTTGCGATCATGTGGTTGCCGGTTCGAAACTCACCCATTGCACTACTGACGTGAACCCGTAACACAAGCATTTAGCCTAGCACGAGCGGTTAACAAGAATACTAGTAATGTGCAACCCACATTGCTAGTAAGCTCTTAAAAAAAAAAGAGTATTTTGAATTATATGCAATTTAATAAAAATAATTCACCTTTTTACATGCAGTCTTAAATATATCGGAAAACTGTGTGAAAATATTAGTATACTTTACCTGCCTACCCCTTCGGGGTAAACAGCTGTGATGGTGTTTCACTTATGTGAATTACATTTTTTTTTTTAATCTTATCGCACATTACTAGTATTCTTGTTAACCCCTCCTGCTAAGCTAAATGCTTGTGTTACGCGTAGGTTTCGAACCGACAACCACATGATTGCAAGTCCGACGCCCTTGCCATTAGGCTACCGCCGCTTTTATTTTAATTAATAATAATTGTATATATGTATATTTCCTGAATAATGAGATTTTTAAGGGATCCGTGATTAAGTACTAACTACGCCGATCTGTAGCTTGTTGCAGTGAGTCTACGGATGGGTGGCCATTCATAATATATCATAGTATTATATATGTTACCTACTTAATGATGTGTGACACATAGTTTATTTTTAGAATAGAACATCTAGAAACCGAGTTATCACTACATAGTATAAAACAAAGTCGCTGTCGCTATCTGTCTGTCCATATGTATGCTGAAATCTTTAAAACTACGCAACGGATTTTGAAGCAGTTTTTTTTAATAGATAGGAAGGAAGAGAGGAAGAAGAGAGGAAGGTTTCAAGCTATTTAAAATTCCTTCAAGAGGAAGGTTTTAAGCTATTTAAAATTACGCTACGACTCTTAGGAATGGGGCAACGCGGGTGAAATCGCGGGCGGGTCGCTAGTATATAATAAGTAAATCCTTTTGGTATGCGAGTGAAACCACGCATAAGGTGACCTAGCTGTCTAGGTGGTAATAAAAACATTTGAACATAGCCGCTGGTCGTCATAACCATAGCCGCCATAGCCGCTAGGTATGTTTAAATCTAAACATTATAAACACCAAAGTTCATTCATTCCCATATCACACGTACGGGATCCTTGTCTGGCGTGCAAGCCTTGCGGAACTTAGCTGTACATCCGGACGGACCGGACGCTCTCTAATGCGATATGTAGCGTAGAGCCCGGCTTATGGCGCCCATAGAGTTATCGCACCCTTGTCCGCTGTACAAAGCGGTGATTTTCGGATATTTTTGGCAAGTGAATAACAGTTTGAATTCAGGTTATTAGTCAGAGTTTATCTGTATTTTATAGGAGATAAAGAAACTGTATTTCATTACAGATATCGTTGGAAGTCATTGATAACATAGTTTCATCACGGCTGTACCCCCAAAAGCGTTAGGTAGAGGTACTTATGTCTACTCACGTTGCGCTGGTATGTGTAGGTCCCATGTACTTAATAGAGATCGAGTTTACGGGTCCGGCGGAGCTTGAATTGCCCACAAAAATGAAATAAATCATAATCCCAACACGATTTTATCAAATTGTGTCATTATTCGGATTTCGATAGATAGTTAATCTAAGTTCCTACCATATCATCTCAAATAAACTGCCGGAAATTCTTTCCAAACATGGTAAAGTTATCAATAATTAAATAAGCTTACATTTATTTCCAGTGAAGTATTTTGGACGAAACGGTAGAGTAGGAACCTAGACTAAAGGTATCTGGATCCTAATAATAACACAGTTTGATTAAATCGGATTAAAGAATTATCTTATCTTTATCTTATCTTTATATATATAATTCTTCTGTGAGTGTGTATGTCACTGAACTTCTCTCAAACGACTGCACCGATTTTGATGAAATTTAGGGGATCTGGGAATGGTTTTGTCCGCTGTCCGCTGTATTTCGCTTTATACGTAGCGAAGCACGTACCGGGCCGCTAGTTTCTTATAAAACATTACAGTTTGCTTAAAATAAGATTTGCAACATTCTTATTTGTTTAGTAATACATTAGTTTATGCATCTGGCACGCTGTGTTATTGAAATCTAAGTATTTAAATAACACTATAGATGGTCAATTGTACATAAATAGATTATTATAACTAAGTACACTTGCCGACGGGTCAAACCATCCAAAACCGTCAGTAATAAGCCTTATAATTTTGTATTAAAGTTGAAAATATATTAAGGAAATTTGACACATTGTGGTAGCGTGGTACACCGTACATTCAAAATATAGTTTGTATATTTTAAATTGTATTAGAATTACGATTAATGTATGGAAAATTCGGTCCGCCGGACTCTTAAGGCGCATATTCAAACTTTGGACTGCTATTGAGAATTTCCTAACAGAAGAACCGATCACGTTTTCTTGACTTTGGAGGCTAACTAAAATCGCAACTTTTAATTAACCATATTTATTGTAATTTGCGTAAACACACTACACATCATCCCATACAATTCTAGTATAAGCTCGCATTGTATATGCTTTTGGTACAATGAGAGGTCAACTTATAATGGATAATTGTAACATGAGTATCCACTCGCGGATTTTGCCGTTTTTTTATATCAGTGGCAAACAAGCATACGGCCCGCCTTATGGTAAGCAGTTACCATAAGGCGGGCCTATGGACGCTTGCAACACCGGGGGTATCACTCGCGCATTGCCAACCCTGTAAATTAAGGAGGAATAGTAGTGGTGGCAGCACAGAAGACAATAGCGTGATGCTTATCCTATCTGCTAACACAACGCTTCCTCGCGGAGCTCTGGCGACCTTTTTTTTGTTATTTTTATGAAGCTTACTAGTAATGTGGGTCGCACGTTACTAGTATTCTTGTTCATCCCTCGTGCTAAGCTAAAATGCTTGTGTTACGAGTGGGTTCACGGCGGTAGTGTAAAGGGTGGGTTTCGAACCGGCAACCACATGATCGCCAGTCCGACGCCCTAGCCATTAGGCTACCGCCGCTTCTTCACCTTGCTCACCGTTAGGAACACAACATAGCATGGAGCTATGTTATTTGGCTTCAATTTTCTGCAAGGTGGAGGTACTTCCCCAGTCGAGCAGCTCCAATTGTGAGTTAGTCACAAGTGACCATTTTTTATAAGTAGGTAGTCTAGTCCTCATCAAACTCAACAGCGATTCTGACAACCTTTAGACCAAATAAAAAAAAAGAAAAAATGAGGTAATCGTTACATTACATTGATATAACTAGGTAAGTTATCTTTAACATTATTATAGCGCGACTACTTAACTATTCTCTCTTGTTTTGTTCAAAAAGTGGCCTTCCGTGTAGAGACTGATTTCAAATCCAAGACCTGTTTGAATAGAATAGAATAGTTTGTTTTTCTCTTAATTTCTCTTAATCTAGATTAGAACAAATCAATAAATAGATATGTTTAAATGTGTTTTTGTAGATGTATTTTTTGTCGTGTGTTTTAAAAGTGTCAGAAATAATACGACAACCGTGAACAAACACCGCTGGCGTTTACTAAGTTGGTAGGTCTACTAATTACAGAACATACATACACACAAATTTCTCCCACAAAGGTAATTACTAATTACTTAAGAGTCCGGTGGACCGATTTTTTCTCACAAACGTAATACAGAAATAAATCGTAATTCAGACCATATCCTATCAAATTATATTATCATTCGGATTTAGATACTGTTAATCTAGGTTCCTACGATCCTATTTCGTGCAAAATACTTCACTGGAAATAATTGTAAGCGAATGCAATTTTTGATCACTTTACCAAGTTTGGAACGATTTTCCGGTCTTTTAAATTAAGTGAAGTAGTAGCAGACGAAATAGGATCGTAGGAACAACAGATTAACAGTATCTAAATCCGAATAATAACATAATTTGATAGAATATTGTCTGGTTTACGATTTATTTCGGTATTACGTTTTTGTGGGCAATTCAAGCTCCGCCGGACCCTTTAATTATCACATCAAGTCAATCTTTTGTAATTCTCCTTATTATTGAAGTCTTTTTGATATTTACGTAGTCAAAGTTTGTGTCAGCGACCTTTGTGGCTGTGACCCTAATAACAATACATTCGTCTGCTATCACTCCAATGACTATTATTTGAATTTCGAACAAATGGCGGCCGGCGCGTGCGCATACAATCAATTATTTAGTGGAGTCAGTAATGTGGAACCAGGAGATATGACGGATAAGGTTTTTTTAATATGGCTATGTTTTTGGCTGCATTGTTTTAGTTTGGAGGACCTGGTTGTTAAGTTTAATTAATAGCAATCCTTTAACAAGTTTAAAGTCCCAGCCGCTACTAAAAATCTAAACATAGGGTCCGGCGGAGCTTGAATTGCCCACAAAAACGTAATACGAGTACCGAAATAACTGGAATTAAAAGACCAAACTTGGCAAAGTTATCAGAAATTGCATTCGCTTACATTTATTTCCAGTGAAGTATTTTGGACGAAATGGGAAAGTAGGAACCTGGATTAACGGTATTGGAATAATATCAGAATTTGATTAAATTGTGTTTGAATTACGATTTATTTCGGTATTACGTTTGTAAGAGAAATTCGGTCCGCCGGACTCATAAAGCGTTTCGTTCGGGATTTTGAAATAGGCTACCGGCGAACTGTGAGAGTAGTTACTGCATAACACCTACCTACTTATACTTTTCTTTTGTTAACTCACATCACCGGTTAGGTATATAATACCGCATCCATCTTAACCACCTCTCAGTAACCGAGTCTGCTCAATTACACAACAGTTTCACACGCGCGATGAATTATCATAATAATTGTATGACCGCCGAGCGACGCCGAATCAATTGAGCTCTTACTTGTATTTAATTATGTTATTGTTCCAAGAATTCTGTTGAAATTGATAGGTATTCGAATAATTGTGTTGAGAGAAGCTTAGACAGAAGAAATGACTTGATTCTGATATCTATGCCATTATAAAAACGTAAAAAACGCAATGGGACACTAGCTTTTCAAACTCAAACTCTCAAACTCAAATTTTTTATTTCAATTAGACCATATACAGGTACTTTTGAAATGTCAAAACTACATGCACGGTTCCAAATAGTAGGTCTTATGGAGAAGAGCCGGCAAGAAACTCCATAGATACTCTTTTAAATAAATAATTGATGTTTACATATTTTTTATTCTATCAATGTGAGTATTGTGGAGTTTGATGTGAGTGATAAAAGTAGGTTACCCTCCAGAAGATAACATAACTGAATCCGGATTGACGTGGCATGTAAGAGTTGACCAGTCCCGACAGACAGCACCCGTTCACGAGCATGACGTGTGTATCATTTCTTTTTTAAAGTATTCTTGTTAACTCCTCGTACTAAGTGCTTGTATTACGAATGGGTTCACGTCGGTAGTGCAATGGGTGGGTTTCGAACTGGCAACCACATGATCGCAAGTCCGACGCCCTAGCATAGCCCATCGCACGAAGATACTGGATCAGCGGAAAATGTGTTTGAAGTACATTTTCGCTTTCTAAAAAGTTAATTGTGATATCATGACTCACATCATATCAGTAGTAATTGGGCCACTACCACGAAACCAAATTAATTTATCCGAGCAATGACAAAAGTAATTACAATCGCATTTTATTATATTATTTTTTTAAAATACTCGTCGTCAAATTTAATTAGACGCGATTAAAACGCCATCAGTGTACGCAGTCATTAAGCAGATGAGGGCAGAAGGTTTACTCGAAAGAGTTTGTTAACTTTTTAGACGAAACTACTGATTCTGAACCTTGAAAAATGACAAGAAATTGGAAATCACTTCAACTTTACTCCACACTGGGATTTTGTATTTTACCTTGAATTCGTTTATTAAACACATTTTTTTATTTTTTTGGGCGTTATGTAATTTAAGTCGTAATTGTATTTTCTTTCATTCTTTCTCCACACTTGAAAAAACTACAACTATAAGCCATACAGATAAGTATTAGTTCCGTGCGGGTAATGAATCCACAACCCTTGGTGCAGCAGCCGATACGTCAGTCGCTTTACAATTCCTACCGTGAAAAACCAAGTTATAGTAAAAAATATACAGAGAAATTGAGGACCGCTCACAGACCTCCATAACACTATCCTATATAGGAATGAAATAATATGAAGATCAGTGGGACCGCTCTTTTTTTTTCACTATAAAAAATATGATGGTTACAGTCAAACCTCTTTTTCAACCGACTTCAAAAAGGAGGAGGTTTTCAATTCGACTGTTTTTTTTTGTTTGTTACCTCAGTAGGTACTTATTTATTTTTTATTTGAACCGAACCGAGTTTGAAGTTTGAAGGTGAACCGATTTTGATGATTCTTTTTTTGTTTGAAAGCTGGTGCTTCCCATTTCAATTTGGTACACAATGGCATTCATGAGAAAACCATATGTCTTTAATTTGCATTAAGTAAGTGCGCGACAAATGGATGAATAACTCAATATCACGCCAACCGATTTTGATGACTCTTTTTTTAATCGATAGCTCATACTTTAGAGGTGGTCTCACAAAAATTCGGTCAATCTGATTACAAATTTTAGAACAAAATGACAATAACACGTAAATGATAAAATGATAACGTCGTCTAGGTATGCGTAAAATTTTACTCGCTACTAAAAATGTTAAAATAAAATAACTTTTAACAAAAAATAAAACCGCCTTCAATGATAGGTATAAATATAGGATAGGTAGGTGCACAGTTTCGGAAGTCAGTAGCGAAAACAAAAGTTCAAACCAAATCGAAGGCACCGACATCCGAAGCTGTTATGCACCTAACATTATTTTTATGTCTTTGAAGGCGGATTTATTTTTTGTTAAAAGTTATTTTATTCACCGCCAAAAAGTACAGTCGACAGTAATTTTGTGTATAAATAAAATAAAAAACTTCTTTTAGAAATTGGTTCAAAATCCGCGTCTAATTTATTCGTCAAACCTTCTGTATAACCCGTTAGCTCGTCGTCAGTGTGCGGTGTGGTACAATTGGGCGGTGTAATGAGGCCCGCGGCGGTTTCGCGCGCAAGGGTTGCCGCCCGCATGCCGCTCTAATTGTCCGCATTAATATGACAAATAGATTACATCGGTCGCTTGTATCGAACAACGAGTCACGACGGGTTTGATACTGATTGTGTTTATTTATTAGTTTTTTTTTAATGATAACTAGCTGTTGCCCGCGGTTTCACTCCCATTTAAAAAGATTTTTCGATACCAAAGGCAGCCTTTGTCCTTTTTTTTATACCACTAAGGTGGCAAACAATTATACGGCCCGCCTAATGGTAAGCTGTTACCGTAGAAAATAGGAGACAATGCGTTTTGCTTATCCTATCTGCCAACACAATGTTTCCTCGCGGAGCTCTGGCGACGTTGTTCACCGTTAGGAACACAACATAGCACGGAGCTATGTTATTATGCTACGATTTTCTGCAAGGTTCTTCCCCAGTCGAGCAGCACCAATTATGCCACAGATAGGGTCTCTTTCGTATTTATTAATAATATGAGTAGGGATTTAACATTTGCTACACTTGTAACACATATGTACGGCTGTAAACACATTCTGCGACTATAAATTGGCTTAAATTCATTACGAGTATTTGTCTAGTATCAAAACGCGTGATACATCGCACACAATGCGATTGTCGTCAACATAAATTCGTTAGTCGTCCATTTGTCGACGCGCTCGCTAATTCCCGCCTTGTTTAATCCTATGTCAAGCGACAAATCGCTCTGTCTGTTTGTATGTTTCACGCCTACGCCTATTGTAGGGCGGGCTACATTTTTAATGTTGAGTTGAGCGATTGCGTTGTCGTTTATTGATTACTAATTACTTGCTGCGGTTTTACTCGCGACTGAAGTGACGTCACATTTTACTCAATCAACAATAAAGCACGTATCTTAGTTAAAATGTAGCTTTCTATTATTGAAAGAATTTTTTAAATCGGTCTAGATTTTTTTTTTAATTTATTAATTACAAACAAAATTACAATTCTTTTCTCTTTGTAATATTACTATACATAATAGGTAAACGTAATTGTAGGCCCGTTATATCAATATTGGCGTTCACTAGGATAGGCGTACGTCCAATAGTGAACGAATATAGTCTGATGATTACTTAAGATAAAGAAATTGTACTAGGAGTGATACCTAGCAGATCCTTTCCCTCTTACGTCACGCGATCAATGTCCTTGTATCAATAAGTTGCAAGGTTCAATTGTAAAGGCTCGCCCACAATCGCGTTGATTCTCGCGCAGCTAATCGCATGTCTGTTTAAGTCAATTCGACTAATTAACGTCGTAATTAAACGTTGAGACGCACTCCGTTCTCCGATGTACGCTACCTCGTGGCACATTGAGTTAGGAATTGAAAAGATTAAGTGCCATATTATCATGTTTTGTTTGTTCTTATTTGATTATTTGATCGATCAACTATTACAGCCACTATTTCAGTAATCAATCAATCAATCAATCAAATCAGCCTATTGCCGTCCTATTTCAGTAAAGAAAAGGATATTAGAGCCTTTCTTTATAGACTGTTAAACGTACCTCAATCAAACATTAAATTAAATGTTACATGGAGTACCAATTACACCCAGTGAAAAACATACCACATGAACCAGAAAGAGCTGATAATCTTCAAACGGCTGGCCAGATTTTCTTAAATCATAGTTAAGAACTCTCTCGATCAAGTAACCTTTCAAACAAAAAAAAACTGAATTAAAATCGGTCCATTCGTTTGACAGACACACAGATACACAGATATACACTACAAACATAAAACACCCCTCTTTTTCGTCAGGGATTAAAAGTGAATATGAAGGATTCAAATCTCTTTATAATAAAGCCCACCTTTTTTAACCTACAGTGACATAAATAGTGTCAGTGACATAACAATTTTTGTCACTTTAGAGTAATTAGTATTTTTTATCAATAGTATCACTGCGACCGTGGTTGGTCTATTGTGATCGCCAAAGTGATATAATATCCTTGCACTATGTTCTAACATAACATAACATACCATCACGCCTGTATTGCCATAAATCGAGCACAAATTCCAATCTCCGAGTTGCTACTGACAATTTCATAGAAAAATTTTAACGTGGGAGAGCCATGCTTCGGCACGAATGGGCCGGCTCGACTGGAGTGATACCACGGCCTCACAGAAAACCGGCGTCAAACAATGCTTACGTGGTGTTTCGCCGAATGAGTGAGGTTACCGGAGGCCCAATCCCCTTTTAAAAGGACGGCAACGCACTGGTGACTCTTCTGGTGTTGCGGGTGTCTATGGGCGGCGGTAATCGCTTACCATCAGGCGATCCGTCTGCTCGTTTGCCCTCCTATCCCATAAAAAAACCCAATAACACCTACGCCTGGGAAGTGAACGCAGGAGCTCTAGGGTAGCCGTCGCACGCAGGGTAACTAGGCAGTTGCCAGTTCACTATGTTCTAAGTATAATTTCTGCAGTAAATTAAAAAAGCTGATTAGTATCGGTACAAATCCTTTATCACATAAAACCTCGTACAAAAACACCAACAACATTAAAACGCGCATCCCAGTAGTAAGTACGTCGTGTGCCGGGATGCATGATCCAATTGCCGTCCGCTAAATTGATACTCTATTTGGCTCAATTAAACATTAATTAATACCATTAATGAACACTGAGCCGGTCTATTGTTCTGCGTTGAGTCAACCGTGCGTTTGCGTGCGGGTGTGTTGGCTATTTTTGGTGTGATAGTCATAATGGATTGTTGAAGGGTTAAAAGTTATATAGAACCATATTTCTCTTTCTTCTTCTAAACGTTATACTTATATAATGAACTTTCTTTGCCCAGCTGCGGAACAAAATGAGGCTACATATAATTCAGTTAAATTTAATATAATTATGTAGATAAAAGTTTATATCTTTTAGAAAATTTTAAAAATGCATTGTTGAGAATAATATCGATTTTTATTTAGCACTGTTTTCATTATGTAAAAAACCACAATTTTCAGGAACAGACGTCGTTTATTGTTATGTACTTGTATTTGTAGGTGAAGGGAAAACTATAATTATCTTTCTTTCTTTATCAGCAGACAGTCGCCTAACGTTGGGCAGACACCTCTTCAATGCTTCGCTACTCTGTTCGATGTCCGGTTTGTAACTCATATTTATTTAGATAGTTAAATAGAAATTCTCTTTATGATTTTGTATTAGACTGTAGTACACCATAGACTTACGTTTTACAAATTACTCCTTTTTACCCTAATCCCATTAAAGTTATCTACTTTTTACCCTAAAACACACTAGGGTTAATAACTTAAAATTTTAAAATGAATATAATTATGAATAATTTATCTATATCTGTAGTACACTGCTTTGCAGTAACAATGCTGAGAGCCTTACATAAAAATCTAGGTACCTAGGTATTTATAAAATTAATTATTATTATAATGCACCATCTCAATGCCGAAACATCTTACATGTTTCATACGAGATCCTGGAATGCGATACGTCACATAAATTGTACGAGATGAACTAAAATAATAATATTCTACTAAACTATAGATAGTATTTTAAAAAACTATTAACACTAATAGCCCATTTATCACAGTATCGTTTATAAATCAACACGCCGCCATGTGCCCGCCCAAAAAGAGGCGATAAAAATAAAAATGTCACACAAACAACGTTTTAATAGCGGAACCGATCTCAATCAAGTACCAAAAATCGCTCGGACAATAGCGCGCGTACACACTGTCCGTAATAAATCGCGGCGACCCGTCGCGACGCGATTAAAAAAACGAAACGCCGAGGGTGTGTCCCCACTGTCTCAATAGGCGATCACTTAACGCTAAATTTAGTCGAATCTGGTGGATAAACAAAACGCACGTACGCCACGTGACCGAGTGCGCGCTCAAGTGGAGCCATTGATGCTGCTAAATGTACCGTAATTGGATCTTGATTTTGTTGCGAAGACTAAATTACGTTTAATGACTCATTTAATGTTGTTGTCTTAATAGAGTAATCCGAGAGTTTGATCAGAATGCTACTATATATATTAGAACGGTTCTTCCAGTCACCATTACGCGTCCGGTTTTTCATTGAAATCAATAATTTTGAAACAAAACATAGAAAGAAATTAACCTTTTTCTCATCTTCTATGAGCCTCGATAGAAAGCAATTCGAGTTAAGTATCAATCTTGCGATTTACGAATTATTTCGCTTTATAATGAACTAATTAATAACTGAATGTCTTGTCAATACTCGCTAGTATGTGCTATCAATAGCAATGGTACACTTTGTAAGTGTAAACTGTTTTTTACATTAACCACTGTCAAACAAAATTCAATGAGTATCTCCCGCTGCGCGCTGCGGGCAATTGACAATATTTTGCTATAGACGCGCGTGCCGCAACGATCGCTCTGACGGCGTGAAGTCGCCTTTATAATGTTAATGATGGTCAGAGAAACGGTTTTGTGTCATTATTATTGCTTTGAAGGAAAAATAATGGAAAAGTGAACCTCTTACCTAATATTTTTTCTTTATTTAAGGCAGAAGTATACTTTAGATAAAATAAACCTTTGGATAATAATGTTTCCTAAAACATTTCTATCAACTTCGATCTTTCAAATATATTTAATATTTTTTTTAGTGATCACATAAATGAATATGTAAAACATTTTATTTAATATTATTAAACATAACATAATAATAATATAAAAATATTGTGACCTTTCCATTACCACAATTGTACAATTTAATAAAATACCCTTTACACATTAGCCACGCCTGCATACAATCGCATAGAGTCATTGACTCGAGTGGCCATAAAAAAATAAATCAAATAGCCCACTAATGGGCGACGGGTTGAGATTGAGTGACGCTGGCCTAACCCTTCACTGACCGTATGCGGGTAAAATATTACAAGGGTAATTAGACACTTTTTTATCTTTATTACCCTAACTTGGAAATAATTTTCTTTAAGTCAATTATTTATCGAAATAATTATATATTTATGCTTTTAGTGCTGTTTTAATAAACAGCACTAAAAGCTGGGTTCGATCCCTAGGTCGAGCAAAGTGTTATTGAGTTTTTCTATGAAATTCTCAGTAGCAGCTCGGAGTCTGGATTCGTGCCCGGTTAATGGCAATAGGCTCGCCCCCTATTACATGAGACCTAAACATACCAGGCGAACTGTGGGTGTACATTAGTACGGCTCTGCCTAACCCTTCGGAGAGTACAGGAGTGATGGTATGTTGTGAATATTGTACAGTGTTATTGAATTTTTCTATGAAATTCTAGTAACAGGTCGGAGTTTGGATTTGTGACCAGTACCCTAGACTTACCCCCTGTTACCTATATGGGATTTCAAACTTAAACTAAACCGTGGGTAGTTGGTAGTAAGTATACCTCTGCCCAACCCGTATGGAGAGGTGTGAATGATAAGTCTATTGAGATCATCGCAGTGATATGTCATCGAATTAAAATAACGATGAATTAATTTATACGCCATCACCTCAAAATCTTTCAACAATTAATTGTAACTAACCCTTCAAAGATTCCATAACACTTCAACAACTAAAAGGTCCAATCTAAAGCTAACTCCGTAAACTAATATTGGCGGAACGCTAAATTCCAACTCAGTTCACAGTCCGGCTCGTTACCGTAACGAAACTAGCACGAAGCGACACCGAAGTGACGCCGACACGGGGACGTAACGACTTTACCTTCGTTTGTTGAAACAACTCTTTTTACCCCTCCACTGTTATGGGAAATGACACTTTATTTGTGTTCCAATAAAGTTTAATTTTGTTGTGAGACAGGGTTCGAGGGGTGTGTAAACGGTTGTCATGACAACGCCGATACCTACGGGTTAAGTGTAGGTGTTGAGGGGTGTAGGCTGGTTGTCTAGGTATTTAAGTACGGTCATGACTATAGAGTTTAAGGTTTCATTAACTTTAGCCTAGTCTAGATATCTTTTACAAAAACAAACAAAATGACTAAAATAAAAGACTGTAAACTTTTTAGGAATCAACATTTTTCGAAAATAAGACTAATTGTATTTACTAATTATGTTACCCGTGGATATAATGATAGATATATATCTATTACATAACATAGATAACATAATCAACCCATTAGACTGTCCCACTGCTGGCCACAGGTTTCCTCTCAGAATGAGATGGATTGACTATATAGGCCACCACGCTGGCCTTGTGCGGGTTTGCAGACTTCACACGCCATCGAGAAAATCTCTCAGGCATGCAGGTTTCCTCACGATGTTTTACCTCCACCGTTTAAGCGCGTGATAATTAACTTTTTAATACGCACATGACTTCGAAAAGTCAGAGGTGCGTGCCTTGGGTTCGAACTCGAGACCGGCACGCACCTCTAGGCTATCACTGCTTCTTTATATATCTCTTGTTTATGTGCAAAGTCCTAGGGAAAATTTAATGATAACACCCACTGTTTTAAGCATTATCTGACAGTAGAAACTAACACGGACAGTTAGAGTTTTTAAATACTTAGGTTAAATATTTTTACCTAATCAAAAATATGATAAATTGTATTTGAGCCACTAGACTTAAGTCTACGGTCTATTTCTGAAATTCTTAATAAAAGCAAAAAACGTTTTGACCTAAAAAAAGTTTTGCTTTGTTCTTAGATTATGTTAATTAAATAGGTTTTAAGATGTCGATGTGTGACTTTCAGAAAAAAAAACTTATCATTAACTTAAATTATTTAAATTAATTAAATGCTTCTCATCTTCATTTTGTTAAACAAAAAAAGTAAACCCGCATACAAAAACATACAAATAATATTAGGTGCACAACAATTTCGGATGTCGGTGCCTTCGATTTGTTTAGTTTTATTTTCGCCACCGACTTCCGAAACTGCTGTGCACCTAATATTATTTGTATGTTTTTGAAGGCGGATTTACTTTTAAAAGATAGATAGATAGATATATTAAAAGATAATTTATTTCAACATTTTTAGTAGCAAGTAAAGTTTTACGACGACGTTATAATTTTATCATTTACGTGTTATTGTCATTTTGTTCTATTTGTGATCAGATCTTTTCCAAATTTTTATGGGACCGCTTCTGAACTATGACCTACCTATTTATACAAGAATCATCACAATCGGCTAATAATTGACGGAGTAATTGCGTAACAAATATACAGTAAAAAACACAGTCGAATTGAGAACCTCCTTTTTGAAGTCGGTTGAAAAAGTTACTTAAGCTACCACAGAAGTTCATAAAAAGTCATTAATTATCTCATTCTGTATCTCAATCAAATAACGTTATTAATTTCGCATCAATCACATGAATGCGCTTCGTCACATCCGTTTGTAGACGAAGTAACTTCGTGTTCAATAACAAATTTGAACGAACCTAAAGGAATAATTAAGTAAGCTATTTTGTTTCTTATGGTATGGTGTGGTGACCATTTAAAATAATCTTAAGGTTTCACTTTACTTAGAGTAAAGTACATTACGTGGGAGAGCCATGCTTCGGCACGAACGGGTCGGCTCGACTGGAGTGATACCACGGCCTCACAGAAAACCGGCGTTAAACCACGCTTACGCTGTGTTTCGCCGAGTGACTGAGGTTACCGGAGGCCCAATCACCTTTTAATAGGTCGGCAACGCGCTTGTGACTCCTCTGGTGTTGCGGGTGTCCATGGGCGGCGGTAATCGCGTACCATCAGGCGATCCGTCTGCTGGTTTGCCCACCTATCCTACAAAAAAAAGTACGTAACTTTACTAGGGTAAAAGCTACGGTTAGTTACTAGGGTAATAAGTTTGACATGAAATATTATTACCTTCCCATATGGTTTCACAAAGTAAGATCTGTGTAATAATAATATAATCTGTGTAATCTTAATATAAGAAAGAAACTTGACATATGAAACTCAGATCAATAAACTTTTTGTACATATTCGAAACTAAATAAACGACTTGATTTGATATTACTTACTTTAGTTGTATAGAGTACCTACAATAAATATTCATCGGGGCTATATTAGATTTTTCACTTATAGCCGTAGACAGAGACACGTATCGCAGCGGCCCGAGTGGGCCAAACAAGCACCGCTTCAAACGGCAAGTCGCGACTCACGTCAAAGGCACGAGCGATTCCTTGCAAATTGTATTTACGCGTCCCGCGGGCGTGCCCTTATCGAGTTTGCTCTCAAAGAGCCGCCATTTTTAAAACTTCCATCGACTCAGGTAGAGGATCCACGGCCAATTGTGGTTCCGCTTTGTTCTTTACCTCCTTTATAGGGTTGACGAAGTTAGCCAGTTTCGGCGCACGGATAATTTGTGTTCCCGGCCGCGCGATACGATTACGCGAGTTTCGCCCGAATCCGATCTGCCGCTTGTCGGAATCGAATTGTGCCGAGCCGCTTGAGCGAAGCCACCGAGCGAGAACTTCGTTTGTTACAAACATTATGTCCTCCGATCACAAATTATATTTGGACAAGTTTGTGAGAGCTATGCAAATTCAATGGCGAACATCTTTAGAGCGGCATTAATTTTACAATATTAAAGCTGTATAAATAATAGATAAGTAAGCTTCATACACATCAGGCAGGGAGCATGAAATGAGCTCATTTCTATTCTGCACACAAACAAATTCATAACTCGCCGAAACTCATAAAATCATCCGCGAAACACACTTTTATTAAACGAAAACAGAGCTAACGCGGTCTGCGCATAAGTTAACATAACATTCCATTCCTTGTTAAAAGATAAATTAGAGCGGGCGCGTCCGGCGTGGAAATGTATTCGCGGAGCCAATCTCTCGCTCCCCGGGGCTGCCTCGTAATTGCTTAAGAGAAAAATCCAAATGAGAAATGAAAAGGGATTCCCTTTTCAGAGGAAAAATTATATAATTGAATATCTTTTCGTAAGTATTATGAGGTATAAAATATGATAATTGAGTTTTTGCTTATGGTGGAGCTGCGCGGCGGCCGTCGCCGCTTGTTGCCGACAAGGCGGATCATCTCGTTTGCGTTGCTCTACTTTTGTAATCAACGCGTTCTGTTTGTGTCGCTTACATTTTTCCTACTTAGTGTTATTGGGTAATCAGATCAAGGTTATTGATCGTCGGGATTTTCGGTCATAAAGATATTATTCGTCTGAACTCGGTGAATTTTAAATAACGTCGCTCACAGATTAATCAATCATAATGTGGGTGGGTAATTCAACATTCCCAATCTTTTCCCTATGTAATATATGAATTAACGCAATAAAGCTTTTCATAACATCGTCTTATAACTTTTAGTGATTTAAATTTAATTTAATTTTACTTACGGAAAATACCTATGTCTATTTAAAAAGCCTGACCACTAGTCTATCCTCGGGATTTCGGTATTGCCAAGAAATTCGGTTGCGGATATCTGATCTAATGCCGTGTTTGTGTAAAATAATGATATCCAGCCACATTTGTGTAGACTGAAACCCGATCCCAACATAGTTTTGAAAAGGCTAGGAAGAGGATGACATTTCTATTTTCAAAGTCGAAATGTTTCATTTCAATTAGACCATTAAAAAAGGTACTTTTGAAAAGTCAGAACTAGTTGCACGGTTCTAAAAAGAGGGTCTTATGGAGAAGAGCTGGCAAGAAATTCCATAGATACTCTTTAAAACATGATTGAGTACCTAAACATTATTAATATCTACATCTTTGTTTTAAATCGTTGCTGAGAATTATGCAGCTTGATGTGTAAGATTTATTCAGTATAGGTGTTATATTAAAAAAGGGATTGTTATAGCAAGTAAGAGCTCCGTTCACAAGCATGACGCGTGGTTCGACTCAATTATTTTCAATACATCTCTGTGCTACTTACTTATCAACATTGAACTAGCGTCTGCAGTATTTGAGAGGTAAACTATAGTAAAAAACACATTAGCCAATCATAGGTATCTCTCTCAACAAAGCTAACTAATCCTCCCTTAGAGAAAAACGTTTGATTCAATTTCCCGTGTCGTCGCGCCGCCGCGCCGCCGCTGTCGTGACGCTATCGTTAGCAATCACGAGTGTTTGTGCCTTAAGCGGGTTAGGCTGGCGACAGTCGCGCCGGATCGTGACTCGATTGCTTATGACGCGGGTGAGACGACGCCCTTACATACTCGAACAAGGATTTGGAGGAAGGAGGAAGGGAAAGGGCAGTTTGGTTGTTTTAGCTGTTATTTGAATATGAGCTTTGGTGTTTTCCAGATTTTAATAATACCACGTACAGTTTGTCAATATGTTTTATGTCCCATTAATGTGCGCAAATCCAAACTCTGAGCAGTAACTACAAATCGGGTCAAATAGATATTATTAAATCCCAAAGTTTCGGATCCTTTACAACATTTATTTCACGCGAAGACGTTTCCGTACCGATACGATAAAATAGTGTAGTAGCTAAGTGAATATTTTTAGTCGTGTTAAGAAATTCGCAAGGCTTAGATTTAAAAATACTCCTTGTAACTTTGTACACCACTAGGATTTCTTTTGTAGGCTGCGTGTATTTACATGTATAAAACAACACTAGAAAACCCAGACCCAAAAATAAAAAGCGTACTTAGATTAATTTTTTTACCGACATTCCAATACCTAACCTGTAGCCCACCAATGTACAGTATTTCATCCCGCACATCCCGAATAATTATGGTTACCTATCGTTAACGATAAAAAATATAAATCGATCTTAATTCCCACTATAAACAAACAATAAATAACCACCACAATCTACCTATAGACCTATATCTAGTTTGCACATGAAATAGGGCGGGGCCTACACCCCAATAACAGTTATTATCCGGAACGAGTATAAATAACAGCTCCGTTCACAGCTACCTGGCAAGGAGCAATTTCACTCATGAATAATGTAACAGAGTCCGCCCAGTAAACGTGTTACGATTTTTCATAATAGCCCCCTTTTGATGTTACTAACGCTCCGAGTTTCCTCCTCCTCGAATAATTCAAGTTTTATGTTATGCAATTTAGTTTTATATTCCACTTCTTGAATAAAACGATTTGAGAGTTGTAGTTTGTGAATTTGTTAGCGGTTAGGTTGAATAGTGATGTTAAAAGGTTTTATTCTAGCTTCACTTTTACTAGAGGCTTACCATTACTAGCTACTATAGCTGTAAATGTGGCTAAAAGCTTGTTATGCCGTATATATTGGTATTATTGTTATCAAATAGTAGATATTTTCTGTGTATAAAATTTAGATATTCTGGATTCTATGTTTAGCAGATTAGTCAGATGGAAAATCAACATATATTGGAAAAGACTACCTACTTAAGGGTCCGGCGGAGCGTGAATTGCCCACAAAAACGTAATACTGAAATAAATCGTAATCCAGGTAATATTCTATCTAATTATGTTTAGATTAGATACTGTTAATCTAGGTTCCTACGATCATATTTCGTTTTCTACTACTTCACTGAAAATAGAAGACCGGAAAATCGTTCCAAACTTGGTAAAGTTATCAAAAATTCCATTCGCTTACAATTATTTCCAGTGAAGTATTTTGGACGAAATGGTAGAGTAGGCACCTAGATTAACGGTATCGAAATTCGAATAATAACAGAATTCGATGAAATTGTGTTTGAATTACAATTTATTTCAGTATTACGTTTGTGAGAGAAATACGGTCCGCCGGACTCTTAATGCTTCAGTTTTCGTATTTTGTGTATTTATTTCTTTATAATTATGTATCCAACTGTATCGATTTACAAATGCTGTCAATTTAATTAACGCCAATCTGTGCCTTTTACTACAGTATTCTCTCATCAAAATAAATGTTGTTTCTCTATTGGTATTTAGAAATAACCAGGAAAATATTGAGGCAACGCTCACTTATATATACTTAATACAACTTATAATAATATCACGATGACATCTCATGGTATTAACGTCACCACTTATAACATTAACACGATATCATACTCGTATAATTAACAAACAAAATTAAAATTATGCTAATGACCCTCATACCGAGAACAATAGCGGCTGGATCCGTAGCAGCTAAAATGCTATTTAATTGTCACGGAACCCTTTCAGTCGCGCACTAATTAATACAATTTAAGCGCGTAATTAGAGAGAACACGTGTGATGAACAATAAGGATGGGAACGAACGGGGTTCATATCGATGTTTTTGGAATCTTAGTTACAGTTATTTTTCAATGAACAGTTCACAAACTTTATTATCATGCATTAACAGTTGCTAAAGATAGGTTTTACTTAATGCAACGATTATAACTCAGAAAAGTGAGAATTTCATGTGTGTTACACATGTCACATTGATATTAGGTAGACACGTCGAAACCAACATATACAAATCCCCAAAAAATAATTCTGAAGCAACTTTACAATTAATATCTATGTAACTAAGTTATATTCAGTAAAATTTAATCCAACATTTTTTTAATAAGAATATGCTGCAATCAATAGTTACCTACAATTATTTGGTGATATTGAATTAATAGGTGATCACTACATATTATGAATTAAAGTCTCTACTATATGGATTTTCATAAGGTTTTCACCAATATAAAGAGAGATTACCTAGAGAAGTTATAAGAGAAATTACTTAGCTCGAAAGGTATAATTTATGAACATACGTGCTACGCCTGGACGAATCACTAGTTTTATATAAATACCGATTAGTGTTTAAAGGAAACTTTCTATTAATTTTGTTCATAGTTTTTCTAGTTAATGGCTAAAGGTAAATCTAAACTTTCAGAAGTTGCAGTGCTTTGGAATAGTGTAGTAGGATGTCATATCGATAAAAGCTGTTCAAATTAGCGAACCTAATACGAAGTATGATTGAACTAACATCGCTGACGTTAGCTTGCGAATCATAATGGCGTTAGTTCTAAGTGGCTAAATGTGCATTTTATTAAACCTAATTTTACGATCGGTCTGAGTAATGTCCACTCACTGCACAGTATTGATTATGTATCTACTTATTTAAGTAACATTATCTCAATAGAATCTAATAGTAGATAGTGTAAGAAAATGTTACATACGAAGTTCACATTATAGAGGTGTAAATATTTAATGTAACTATTTTACTATTTAGTCATAGAAGAGTAGTACATACAAAGGATAAACTTTTATGTTTATTACATGTAAATAAGCTATTATGTCTCAAAAAAATACGAAGAAAATTTTAATAATAATAATTTTTATCGATAACCTAGTAACGTAATTTGCAAAAATCACGTAACGTTGACATGATTCACATCACTACGTCACTTGACGTACGTCGCATGTTGTTCCCGCCGGCCGGAAAGTACGCCTAACGCATTAATTTATGCCTTTTTTACGCAATAACGCTTAATTGGACTTTATTTATCACTTTTAATTTTTCTAATTTGATAACTCGCGATGCTCTCATTGAAATTTATGAGTCAGGACCGCGATGCTGTCTCAATTCATATGCGTAATTTGAACGAATGTGTTTCGATTTAGTTTTATGAGAATAGCCCCACACTTTGGTTGAGAAGAACCCTCTATTAGATAAATATGTTTGAAGCTGTATTAGCCACGGTTATCTTGATCGTGTGTCTGCTAGCATTTGTTTTTTTTTATAACTGTTCGTTTGATATGATGTTTCTTCTTGTACAAGCTACAGAAGACTTTTGTTTGGATGTGGAATATCCTCATGGATTGTTTCCTACCAAATATATAATATATATAAAGGCGGTAAGGTATTTCAGATTCATATTGGGACTAAAAACCACACTTGTCCTATTGCCAGGGCCGATTTTCTTCGAATTCGTGACATTGTTCACGATCATGTTGTGGTCTTGTTCAAGCACCAGGCCCCATGGAAAAGCTTGGCCTCTCGTCATTTACTGCTTAAAGCTGTAGCTACACATGGCCTTGGTAAATACCAAGGTATGATTTTAACAATAAACAGCAGTACCTAAGCTTCTAAATACAACAATAATATTAAGGCGAATAAATTAATATTACATAGCAATCATTTGTTATTGAAAAATAAACGTCGCGTAACATGAGACTTTATATTTGGTATCGATTGAGATATTAAAAATTCAATCTTTGCCTTAAAAAATCATTTATCCGTTCCAAAGATTCAATATGTTCGATACAAGTGAATTTTTAAATCACACATCCTTATTGTTTCCAAGAAACTCTTGGCGAACGGCTTATAAGCTCTATTAGGGAGGTCGGGGATTTTTAAACCAATGTAAGCAGTTTAAAGTCCGCGGGGAGAGGCGGTTACATTAGCGGCGGTGGATTTGGGCAAATGTTATTATTTGTTCCTCTCGGATTAGCGGCGATTGACGGAGTTGCAGATATTTGGATTTTGTTCTCGTATAAAAAATATCCGCCAATCTGTTCTATCGTCATTAAAAAAATAAGTAAATAGTACATATTAGCGTTATTATAATTATAAGCTGAATAAGGACCTCCCTGGTTACGTCATCATGCACGAATTGAAGACGGTACACTTAATTAGACGGTATAATTTGCAATAGGTTGGATTGTCAACTTGATTGAAATATCGAACCGCTATTGGGAATTTCATATAAAAATCCAATAAGACTTGAACCAATAAGGTAGACAAAATATTAAATAAGTAGGTATATAAATATATTTTGAACTTTCTCCGCGTGGACTTCACAATTGGGTCTGGATAAAAAGTAGCCTATGTGTTATTCCAGCCGTTCTGGCGTGAAAGAGTAACAAACATCCATACATTCATACATCCAAACTTTCGCGTTTATAATATTGGTAAAGATTAAAAATTTATGAGTATAGCATATATACAATATTTACATAACATAACACGCATAACCATCACGCCTGTAATCCCCGAAGGGTTAAGCAGAGGCAAACTAATGTAGGTTCACTCACCCACAGTTCACTGTTTAGGTCCATGTAATAGGGGGCGAGCCTATTGCCATTAACCAGGCACAATTCCCAAACTCCGAGTTGCTACTGAGAATTTCAAAAAACCCAATAACAGTTTGCTCGTACTGAGAAGCGAACCCTCTAGTTCTAGCGCGCAGTCGCGCTCAAGACCACTGGAATTAGACAGTAGTGAGAAAGAATTTTCATTACTTTTCACGTAACTTCACATAAGAGAAGAAGAACATAAAACGCTGGATAAATTAAAAAAAAAACCTATTAATAATACCACCAAACTATTTTTTATTATGCCACACAAAAAAAGCTATAATAAATACATTAACAAACATTCCGACCGAATTGGTACGATCACGGGTACAAAGCCGAGGTTTTTTCTCTTAACCCCCTCGTGCTCGGTGCCATCGACTTGTGATGTGCCCTCCAGCGGTGTAGGGTTGTCTGCGGTTCGTTCCAACTGTTACAATCAAGTGGAGTTACTGATCTGTCAGTTTGGATTAGGACACACTTGTTAAATTAAAAATATTTGTTTAATTTTGCACTGATCTCTATTATTAGTGGGTACTTTTAATAAAATTTGAAGGACGTTTTGTTTAACTGCTAGAAAATAAAAAATATTTTTTAGATATTATCTATATTTAATCAGAGATTTGACTTTATAATTTAACACTATTCACACTACTCATGTATACTGATCATCATTTGAACAGCAGTTCTTGAATTACAATCTTCTTCTACAAATTTTTATCAAAGAATACTTTTGCTATCGTGTAGTTAAGTTTCAAGTTATCTAGTGAACAGGGCATGATTCTGTGCCTTGTAAAAATTGCATTTTATATATACTGAAACATTGTCTGAAACCAAAAATACAGCAGTCACAATTTGCAACACGGGCATTTGTTTCAATGGTTTAACCAGGTAATTTACATAAGTGCTCCGAACAACATTGTTCTATTGTAGCTTTATCTCCTCCACTTCTACATAATACAGTGCAGCCGCCAAAAATAATAAAAACCGTGAAGAAAACCACAAAACTCGAGCCAAGACGAGTGCAAAAGAAAGCTTCTTTATTTATAAGGTCGCGTCGCAAACGCATTACCAGATTACCCCGATCCACCCGCGCTACACCCTGTACCCTACGCGTAATTCCACAAATGGGTGTAACTCGAACCGGGCCGGTTTAAAATTGAAATTTATATGCGCGCATTATACATGAGGCGGGATTATGGCGAACTCAAAGAAAATGATCGCGGACCCACGGACCCAGGAGAGATAGTTCGTGGAGGGAATGAATGTCGCAGCTTCGGGTTGTGCTTGTACATTATTGGGAGTGATAGTTGATGCTTTCGAGGCAAAAAAGGTCATTTAAACCACATACCTAGTTAGAACGAAGAAATATAAAGCAAATAAAGCCTTTATTGTCACAATCACGACAATACAAAAACATTAAAAATTTAAATGGTAAAATAGGCCATGATAGATAGGTCCAGTTCAAATAAGTAAGGGTCAGCTTGCAAACCAGTTTTTAAACACAATCTAAAAATAATAATATAAATAAATAAGTGTTCAGTTAATATACAAATAGTGTGAATATGGATGAACAATTTATTCACTTTTTGGAATAAATTATACAAGGATAGTTCATTTGTTGAAAAAATATTAGCCAGTCAGCTTACTACCTTCTGCTCGCGACTTTGTCTGCGTGGACTTCAGAATTGGGTTAAACCTGGATAAAAAGTAGCCTTTGTGTTATTCCAGACTATAATCTATCTCTGTGCCAAATTTCATCCAGATCCGTTCAGCCGTTCTGGCGTGAAAGAGTAACAAATCCAAATAACATCCATACATCCATCCATACTCACAAACTTTGAAGTTTATATTATTTTAAGTAAGGAATAATATTCTCTTATCGTTGTCTGGTGTATCGTTTATTTGTAATGGTGTGGCAAATGGGTAAAAAATGTGAATCCATTTGTTTATTTCGGTTTATACCAACTGAAATATACTCATAAATTCATATTTTTTTCTGTTACCGAATGTGAATAGAAGCTGTATTATTGTCAGCCGTTATTGCATTAAACGAACGCAAATGACTTATGCTGTCATATGCAACCAAATATCATCTTTGCTAAATGTATACTGAACTGATTTTTGAAATAAAACTATTTTTACGGATTTTATTGCGTAAGTGTCAGAAACCAGTATGATTTATTGAAGAACTCATTAAATGTATACCGTGCGTAAAATGAGATCTGGGATATCAAGACCACTTATAAAATGTGCTCTACTGTGAATATCTTTTAATTTTATTTCACTGCGTGAAACCGATTTACGAGAACCGTATTAATTATTGGTAACAATAATATTGTAGTAATAATAACACGGATATTAAGTTCTTAAAGTGATGCGAACCCATTTCAAAGTGCCGTTGACAGGAATCCGTCAAATCTTAGCGTAGCATCAACAATATGGATTTCTTGACTTGTAGACAAATTATGGTTTCACATTTTTTATACAATGTGCTTAATAATGAAGAAGAAGCAGCTTGAGACCACTAGACTAATGAGTCTAGTGGTGTCAAGCGCGACTGCTACGCTAGAGGTCCTGGCTCGATTCCTAGGTCGAGCAAAGTGTTATTGGGTTTTTCTGTAAAATTCTCAGTAGAGTTCTGAATTTGTGCCCGGTTAATGGCAGTAGACTCGTTCCGAACCGTCCTCGAACTGTGGGTGTACATTAGTACGCCTCTACCTAGCCTGTAGGGGGATACAGGCGTGATGGTATGTTATGTAATGTTATGTTAAGAAGCAGTGCATAATAATTACGTGAAGTAAGGGTCACAACCAAAACTAGAGCCTTTATTCTGGTACTTTATAATGACACAATACTTATTTACCGTCTCAACTTTATACCAAGATAATCAAGAATTAAAACTCCGAATACCAAAAGAAACTGACCATTATTTACGAAACAGATTATGAATTACTAACTAAACAAATTGTATATTTATTTAAAAACATACCACCGAGTTCTCAAAAGCGGGGCTCGGTGGCTTGTAATACCTCGAGAGGGAGAGACGATTACAGCTATTAAATATGCATTAACGAATTTTTCTCCTTAAAAGCTGAAAAAATGGCGTAAAGAGAAAATTGCCAATTAGGCCCTCCCCCCACCGACCGCCTCCCACCTTCGCACAAGAATTAAATTTGCTCCTTAAAGATATACATAAATTGAGTGTTAGGATCCTTTAATATTTTCCTTTTGCGAGTAACGCTGTAAATTAGCTAATTTAAATGTATACGCCCTGTGTGGTTACACTGTTTCGTAACTGTGTAAGTGATTTTTTATGTTACATTTTCATTTTTGTGCATTCTCGGTTTTATTATATTGCAAGGTTTTTATCAACGGTTAGGTGTTCCTGACTTTAAGCAAGCATTGGATTACCAAGTGTATTAACCTAAGTCTATCCAGCTAGGCATAGTTATCTACTTTGGTTTAGTGCAAATATAAAACGGAATATTTAAAACAAGAACATAAAAATAATATATTTATAAATTAACTAAGACGTTTCCTAATTAATAAAAGCTATTTATTACACAATAGACGAATATTTAACTGATAAACTTAATACATAAAAATAAATAAATAATGAAGTTATTGGAATATAAATGAATAAATTTGAACTTAAGAAAATATGGCTAAGTATCAAAGTGCTCCTTCTCTCTCCTACTTATTAATTTTGCTGTGCCCGACAGGGTACATAATTGTTTCTGTCTAATAATCTTACCACCTTATATGTACATTATGGATTGCAATAAATGTATGAATATGAATGCCTGTTAAATTCATCATCATTGGAATTAAATTATATTCGTCCACTGCTGGACTTTAACTTTTCTTCGTTTGATTATTTTTAAAGTTTTCCAAAAAGTGTTTAAATAAATTTAAATGTATTTTTTTGTATATATTTTTTTTTGCATTTTCCTTGCTAAGATTATAAAGCTATTTTAGTAAAGGCAAAATTCGACGTTACCTTAAAGACGTAATTCGTATTCAGATGTGAAGGCAAATTTTAATTTGGCGGGTGGCAGTTACGGTGCCCATGGTCATAGCGTCTGGTGTTTGAATTTTTAAATTTTTCCTTCACTAAAATAAGTTTAGATGTGTTTCGTTTAATATAATAATAATTTACAGAAATAAATATCACATAACATACCATCAGAGGCGTACTAATGTACACCCACAGTTCGCCGGTATGTTTAGGTCCCATGTAATAGGGCGAGCCTATTAACATAAATATCAATAATCAATTTAACGTAAAGCGACATAAAATCTGAATCCCATAACTCGTGACTTTCGAAACAAAACACTTCGATAACCAACAAAAATCTCGTCACTCAGATACAGCGTTATGACACAAAGCGGGCGTGTCTCGCTCCGTTATTTGATTGTCTATGCCTTTGATATTCAGCATCATGAAATGCCTGACACGTCGCCATGAATAAATGATCAAAATATAGTCGGCCCACTAACTGAATACACACTTACCAGCTCACCGTTGCACAAATGAAAATTCATAATGCAGTATGATAAATTGACACTAATTATATGATGCAGGGTGGCGACGGCCTCACGGATGTGTTCTGCGTTTAATGTGTACATTTTCTAGTAGATGCTAGGTACTATGCATTGGGTTTATGGTGGATGTCTGCGTTTTTGGGTTTTAGCTGTTTATATAGATGTTAATTGCGTTTTCATTTGTTTGATTCACTGTAGACAGTTTCTTGTGAACTACTCGTATACCTGATTAAATTGTAATGTTCAAAGTGTGCAGGTGAATCATACTTCGATTGATACATCAACCTCCCTAGGGAGGCTAAAATGGATACTTATTTTAGCCTCCCTAGGTACGATTTCCAGGTCGAGCTATAATTGAGTTTTCTACTATATTTGTACCCGGTTAATGGCAATAGGCTCACCCCCCATCACATGGAACTTAAACATACTGGCAAACTTTGGTTGTACATTAGTACACTTCTGCCCATCTCTTTGGGTAATACAGGCGTAATGCTATGTTACATTCAAATATTTAGGGATGTTAGGGATATTTATTTGGCGATATTAAAAATCTAATTAATGTGTAATTAATTAGATTTTTTCTAGTTAGAGTTGCAATGGTCTTAATCTACATATAATATTTTAATAATAAACAATATGGTATAATATAAGCGAGTCTATTACCATACTGTACTCTTGTTTACGTATACCTACTATCCGAGTACTAACAGTGAGGAGGGGAGGGGCGGGCAGAGTGTCGCTATAATCAGTTAATTGCATGAATAATTGAGCGGAGTCATTAGCCGCGCCGACCGCGCCGCCGTCACACCCAACTAAATATAGGTTAAAGGACAAATTCCTGAATACATACTAGTTTCAGGATAAATAGCTTCATTAGAGGGCTTTACGGCTGTCAATGATACAGATTTAATAAGGCCCGTCTGTTGATGGAGTTTGACATTTGTATCGGACCACAACCCGTCATGGTCGTGGCGTCTCATAAATTGTGACTATAAGGTAAGTAAAGGTGAGATGTTGGGTGTCGAATTTAAGACAATTCCTTTTGAATATCTATAATGTAATGACTCTCTTACACACTAACATACATTTATATAGGGATAAGGTGTAACACACACTTAAAAGATAAATGCGGTTTTTAATCGATACAAGTCCGAAGCAACTTGAAGCCATCCTAAGTGGTACGCAACCCATGAGTATATTCCGCATTCCAAAAAGGTTAATAAGGCCACGTTTGATTATTAATTTGGTTTACGTTAGGTTTCTGAGGAGCTGCTTAGAATCTTAAATAGACATTGCTTCTAGAAAAATTACTTAATATGGCCGTTTTAGCCAATTATTTAGACCAGAAGATACCATAACATACGACCACGCCTGTATGCCCCGAAGGGGTAGGCAGAGGCGTACTAATGTACACCCACAGTTCGCCGGTATGTTTAGGTCCCATGTAATGGCGAACCTATGCCATTAACCGGGCACATATCCAGACTGCGAGCTGCTACTGAGAGTTTCATAGAAAAAGCCAATAACACTTTGCTCGACCTGGGGATCAAACCCAGGACCTCTAGCGTAACAGTCGCGCTTGGGATCACTAGACTAATGAGGCAGTCATTACAGATACAGATATTACATTAGGTGAAAAGATCTCTTAACTACCGCAAGGTTAAGTAAAAAGGACAGAATCTCTATAGGTCTATCGACTTAACATTCTGTAACTGACAAGTCATGAAGGCAAGTTTAAACAACGCTTCGTGAACCAAATGAATAGTATTTGCAGTTTGATGTTACAAGCAGACATATTCACGTATGTAATCCTAATCCTATCTAAATGTATACAATTCTTTGCAATAGCAACATTTTATAGAAATGGAATATCAATATTTATAGTAAGTTGCTAAGCTGAGCTTCTCCTGAGTCCGCCAAATTAAATTTTAAATGGTTTTTCGCAATTTATGTATCTGTAATATATTCTAGATTCTCGGCATTAGTAATTGCGACATTAACCATAATTACAACATTCACAATTTAGAACTAAAACTTTTGTTTAATACACATCAGTGAGTGTGAGAAAACATCTCACTCCACTGAATAATATTATTCTAATGAAACATTCACTTACCAGTATAAGTGAATGTTTCAATAGAAATCCTTATCATGCTAAAAATTATACTAACGATCAAAATTGACAATTGACAGTACTTTTCAACCGACTTCAAAAAGGAAGAGGTTCTTAATTCGATTGTATGTTTTTCTGTATATTTGTTACGCGCTTATTCCGTCAATTATGAAGCTATTTTGTTGATTCTTTTTTGTGATCGGTAGGTTATACTTAAGAGGTGTTCGCATAAAAATTTGCTCAAGATCTGATCACAAAATTTAGAACAAAATGACAATAACACATAACGATCGAGTAAATGATAAAATGATAACGTCGTCTAGGTATAGGTAAATCTTTACTCGCTACTAAAAATGTTGAAATAAAATAACTTTTAAGAAAAAGTAAGACCGCCTTCAAAATCATAAAAAAAATGTTATGTGCCGAACAGGAAGTCCGGAAGTCGGTGGTGAAATCAAAAGATCGGATCAAATCAAAGGCACCGACTTCCGAAACTGTTTCGCACATAACATTATTTTTTATGTTTTTGAAGGCAGTTATACTCGTATAGCGACAATAACGATTTTAAAACAAAGGCTTTAGTTAAATCTAGAACTTGTTTTAGAACTGCAAACTCTGAAAAACCAGTTAAAATTTGAATTTGGTGAGCACAGGTGAGCAATAATCCTTAATTAAAATGCTATTAGATTAGTAGTTAGGTATATTAATTACAATAAAATATAAACAGGAAACATATTTTAGTAAGGAATAATAGTAATTTATATATAGTAATTATATATATTATATATAGTAATTTATTTTACATAATTTTAGTTTAGAAAAAATATGAAATATTATGTTTATATTTTTTTTTATTCACTAAAATAACTTTATAATCTTAGCATGGAAAATGAAAAAAAAAAAATCACTAAAAGATATTATTTTTTTTATATTGGTTGTCATTACTTTTATGGTCATTATTAAATATCTGAACTTAGCCAATGAATCTTCGCTTCTCGTAATTAACTCAACTTACCAATTAATTTACTTTGAATAAATTATGTAAAAGATATTATACTATATTCGCATAAACTTCTAAAACAAACGGTGTCAGACCAAACCTCTAGCTACAAATAACTACTTAACATCGTTTATGAATATAACATGCCACTCAATTTCAGCAGGCGTGTCTTAATCAAAACATTAACGCTATTAACTGTAATATTAATTCTCTTTGTTTCAACCAGCCGGCTTGTACTCTAGTTGAATATTCATATTAGTCGGGACTCAAGGAGGACATTTTGCAAAGGTCCCCCACCTCCCCCGGCCCTCTAAAATCAATTAATAGAGACGCGCTTCGTTACACAATCCTAACTTGACCCCTGATGTACATAATGGAATTTAAGTCTGCAAGAATCATTGAGACTGTCAACTTTGTGGAGGAAAAGATTTTTATTGGGGTACTTTGAAATGTATAAGGGTTGTATTCAAATTGTCGTTTTATTAAGAGTCCAGCGGACCGAATTTCTCTTACAAACGTAATACCGAAATAAATCGTAATTCAAACACAATTTAATCGGACTCCGTTTGCGGTTTAGTTGTAATTAACTGCCAATAATAGGTTTTCTGGTATTATATCAAAGACATTTAAATATTATTACTTATCTTGTCATAAATGTCTGTAAAGATTATGATTATATCCAAAAAACCATTGTTTTTATTTAGTGTCCAGTCAACCTCAACGCTCTTATCGCATACTTTCCGTGATTTACTCAAAAATCAAAACTAGAACCAAGCCTTCTTTAAAAAAAAATCCATTAATAATATTTATGTCTTTATTCTATAAAATAATCGTAATTCTATCAAAACTTTTTGTATCTATAAGCTTACGCCTGTAACTTGTAAAATAATGACATTTATTAAATATTTAATCATCAAATGGAGGTCAACACAAAGATCTCTTGAAAGAAGAACTCGGCTTCGAATCGCTATACATGTAACATATTGCCTATTCAATATCAGGGCATACCGATTGAATGAAGGCAATATTGATGGCACGTCGGCAAACAAGTGCCCCGCACTAAAAGCTTTAGTGTCGCGGGCGCACATCAATTATTAGCGCCTGTAATGAACGCAAATCCTTTGATTCCATTGAACGAGTGCCAGAGGGAATTTCTGTGCCGAAGTACAAGTGATAAGCGGTTAGGGAATGGGGAGCGATTTTAAAGCTTGATGATTTGAAATCTATCGGTAATTAAATTAAGCTATAAATAGAAATAATTATAAACAAAATAATGGTGAACATTGACACAATTATTTATATTACGCAATTACGGCGTTAGGAGTTGAACAATCAAATGAAATCCTTTTAATTAGCCCAGATAAGAAAAATGTCGGTAGAATACAGAGATTTCTATAAGTTCGTGTAATAAAAACTAGTAAAACAAGTCTTATAATGTCAATGACAATGTCAAAATAATAATAGGATAGTGTTTCCTGCTCTCGCTTCAGCGTGTACCTTGTCCATCCTCCGTCGCGGTACATCAAGTATGCACTGAGGGAATGTGGGAGCAGCGCGACACCTCGGCCCAGCGTTCATTTCATTGTCTCTGCCACCCCCCACCTCCCCGCCTAGCACTGAATTTTGTAATAGTTTCTATAAAGAACATGACGCGATGTGTTTTAGTGTTTAATTGATGTAATATTCATGTAAGTGACACCTTGCTCTATCTTGCTATTCATGGCATTGTCTAGAGACGTTATAAATGTATGTTTATAAAGAATGTACCTTTAAATAAGTCGACTGAGAAATCACGTATACCATATATAGAGCATGTAGCAGCAGTGTAGTACAAATTAAACTAGTATAGCCCAGAAATAGCATCGTAGCGGCTTGAACTAGCATAGCAGGGCTGTAGCACAGTAGCGGTTCCGTAGCTCAGGCGCAGCATCGTAGCGGCACGAGTTAGCGTAGCTCTGGTGTAGCGCCGTAGCTGCTTAAGGCGGATCGTTCACCTGAGCCAAATTCAAATTTCGAGTGGTTTTTCGCAGTTTGTAGGTCTATAATAAGTTCTGCATTCATGGTAATGGTAATTGCGACATTAACTATACAAAATTCACAATTTTTATCTAAAACCATTGCTTAAAAATCATTATTGAGCTAAAAGTAGTGTAAAATGTCAATTTTGACCAATTACACAGATTGCGCCAAGTTTTTGGCTTGATAAGTCAAAGTCAAAGTCAAAGTCAAAATGTTTTATTTCAATTAGACCACTAAATAGGTACTTTTGAAAAGTCAAAACTATTTGCACGGTTCCAAAAAGTGGGTCGTATGGAGAAGAGCCGGCAAGAAACTCCATAGACACTCTTTTAAAAAAATAGAAAATCTTGATTACAAAATTAAGTTTTACAACTTTGTTCCAACTAGTTGCTGAGAATTCTGCAGTTTGATGTATAACATTTATTCAATATACAAAAGGAATTAGGGATTGCCACAGCAAGTAAGAGCTGACCAGCCCCGACAGACAGCACCCGTTCACGAGCATGACGTGCGTATCGGCGTGGTTCGACTCAACCATATTGTAGGGAATAAAACAACCCGACACACAACGCCACCATCAGCAGGACATTTAAGTGAGCATGACAAGCTCAGACCGCGGGCACAACAATTTTACAGATAAATATATGTATGTACTTATACAGATTGCTACATCAATATCTGCACTATACTCGCACATCTCACTCGATAAGGATTTATGAGTAAAGGTTTTAGTTTTCAGTTGTGAATGTTGTATAGTTAATGTCGCAATTCCAACTGCCTTGAATCTAGAACTTGTTATAGACCTACAAACTGCGAAAAATCACTTGAAATTTGAATTTCGCGGGCTCAGCTGAACGATCCGCCTTAAACTGAAGTAACTCAGGTGATGTAGCAACGTAGCGGGTTGAATAGCGTAGCGCAGGTTTAGCACCGTAGCGTCTTGAACAAACGTAAACGTGGTGTAGCAACGTAGCGGTTTGGACTAGCGTAGCTCAGGTGTAGCGCCGTAGCGGCTTAAACAGAGTAACTCAGGTGTGTAGCAACGTAGCGGCTTGAATTAGCATAGCAGGGCTGTAGCACAGTAGCGGTTCCGTAGCTCAGGCGCAGCGTCGTAGCGGCACGAGTTAGCGTAGCTCTGGTGTAGCGCCGTAGCTGCTTAAGGCGGATCGTTCACCTGAGCCAAATTCAAATTTCGAGTGGTTTTTCGCAGCTCAGGCGAAGCGTAGCTCAGGTTTAGCACTATAGCGGCTATGTTGCTCGTTGCTCAGATGTAGCACCATTAGGTGTAGAAAATTATATACAAAAAAATAAAGTAAGATATGGTAGCCTAAGTTCGAGATGAACTCTACTTAGAAAATCACGTGTAAATTGTTCGTCCTAATTTTCGAGCAGAAATCTAACAAGCTTTAGGGTATTAGTATTGGGTTACGCATTGCTGTTACAAATCGTAGAGTCTAGGATCATGAAGGTCAGATACTATGCAAGAGAGAATTTTTAAGATCTTGTAAAAATATAATACAACCATAGAAATATATCCTTTATGGAAGTCAGTTAAAATATATTGAAAGAGATTTAATTCACCTTAATACTTGTTTCTTGTAAAGCTTCATGTCACCCCGGTCTCCGCTGACTCGGCGCCGCTCGACTGCCGACAAATTTCGTTTGCAGGATCAAAGCTAGTCCACTCACATCGATATTCACACGCTTTCAACGTGAAGCATATTTAAATAAAATACCTACTCTATTCATACATAATAATAAAAATTGGATTGGTTTTATGTAAATTCTTCTTTGTTAATTGATAAAGAACTAATTATAAAGTACCTTTAATTATTAGTTCTATAACGTTCGACTGCCTCATTAGTCTAATGGTCCCAAGCGCGACTGCTACGCTAGAGGTCCTGGGTTCGATCCCCAGTTCGAGCAGTGTTATTGGGTTTTTCTATGAAATTCTCAGTAGCAGCTCGGAGTCTGGATTAGTGCTCGGTTAATGGCAATAGGCTCGCTCCCTATTACATAGGAGCTACACATACCGGCGAACTGTGGGTGTCCATTAGTACGCCTCTGCCTAATCCTTCGGGGAATACAGGCGTGATGGTATGTATGTCTATACTAATATTATAAAAAGCTTGTGAGGTTGTAGCGGGTAATGTCTGGACCTACTGAACCGATTTTAAAAATACTTTTTGTACTGGTTTCTGACACTTACGCGAATATTAGACATTGAAATAAAACTTCTAACTAACACTACAAACGAAACGAACCGTCTTGAATTAAATAATATCAATACAACACGTTAAAATCCGTAAAAGTAGGTTTATTTTAATTATTTTTGTGTTAGATAGTCCATTGATCGAGGAAGGCTATATAACATCACGCTACGCCTCTTAGGAACCGAGCAACGTTGGTGAAACAACAACAATAAATAATTTCTTTGTCGTAGTACGGGCGCGTTCCGCACGTCGCCTGGAGGCGCTGGCGAGCCGCCGCCGGCGCCGCCCCCGCCGCTGTTCCTGCCGCCACACCTGTCGCATCTCTCACAACACCTCAACCACTTGTCGCAACCGTTCTTTCCACTCAAAGGTAATTATGCAATATAAACCAATCGCACACGATATTTTTTAATAGGTCCACGCACTAAGGAACAAGTCCTGAGTCGTGGGGGACTTCAGAAATTGGATGGAATGGACCAAAAAGTACTTAATTTAAAAAAAAGACGATTCACCTCCTCAGTTGTAGGTACCTTTTTTATAGTACATACTAAAAATACTCAGATGACAAACCAAGTAGTATCACTAGCGCGTTGTCATCTTGAGACCTCAGTTGTTATGTCTCATCCCTAGTGATTTCACTGGAACACGATAATATAATATTTGGCAGTTCGGTGCTATTAACCCAAATTAACTTAGTAGCAGAGTTCCACAGCTTATAAAAAAATATATGTGTGTATATCTATGATTTTCTTCTCTCAGGTTGGGGTGCACCCTGTCCCTGCTGCCCTAAGGAGGAGGCTCGCTCCTCCAGCGTAGCCGAGCTCCGGCGCAAGGCCCACGAGCACTCGGCGGCCCTTCTGCACTCGCTCGCAAGCTTCCAGTCGCGCGCGCTCCTACCGCTGCCGCTCCCGCTCCCATTGCCGCCACTACCGCTTCTACCGCACGACGCCCCACCCACGTCGCAAGCGCACGAGCCGCCGAAACATCTCGAGTAATAAAGTGGAAATGTATAGACGTAATGAGGTGAAAGGTTAACAGCGTGTAGGGTTATTTATTGACGGTTTTAGTTTGAGGAATAAGGACACTGCAATGTATTTTTAATATGAATTGCATAAAAACATGAAATATTTACCTACACCTTTGCAATTATTTCCAGCGAAGAACTCACATTGCAAATGCATAGATATGGACTTAGCTTAATCAAGTATGATGCGGCTAATAAAGCACCTAAAGATTATTCTTCGTCATAAATACTTAGAAAAAAAAAACAGCCGATAGAAGTGAAAACTAAGTAACTTGTGAATTGTATTGTCGATAAGTGGGAAGCGTGCGGTGACGATGACGCGAGTTCAAGCTTTTTGTTCACCCAAAAAGTACACATATATACACAGTATACATATAGCTCACACACACATAAGTGTGGCTTGAATTATGAGTTCTAATTGTATGTATTTCTAGATCAACAAAAAATTACTTTAAAAGAGATTGTGTTACAGAAAAAAGTATCGATACATATTTTTTACATAAAAATACAAATTCAGTACATAGTAATAATAAAACATAGTTATTATTTATACATAGTTTACCTTCCCCGTGAATTCATGTGCCATTACAAAAGTATAATTATAGTATAGTTAAACGATGCTCGTACATTGTATATATATTTTTTCCATGCGATTAGCGAAAAAAATTGTGCCAATGTCTTGTGCCATATTTATTTAAAGTTATTTAAGGTATAGAAAAAAATACTATTTATTACACAAAAACGATAATTTTTATACCACCATTTACTATTTAATTGCTCTCCTTTACTTACTGTAATTGATTTTATCATATTTTCATTAAGAATGTTTTTATTATTAATAACATTATACCAGTTTATTTTTAAATATATTTTTTAATTTGTAAATAAATAACATCACCGCTACAGTATTCGACCAACTGTTGTGAATATTTCTTTTTCTTTTATTTAAATTATAAGAAAAATGTAAATAATATTATTATTTAGATTTTAACAGTTCGATGTTCGTACTTTGTATGTAGTCACAGATTGTATATAGCTAACACGGTTTACATAATGTAGTTAATTAAGTATATAATAAGATTATTAAAAAACGCAAAATGTTATAGATGATATAAAGTAAGGTACCACACACAATACGTATGCCCACTTCTAAAGGCGACATATTTCTGAGAAAAAGACGCTGTACTAAAATAAACCATATTGTCACTTGCCGTCTATCATGCAATCACGATCCTGTATCCATTATATCGTGTTGTAGTCAGCTCCGTAGGTACAGCCTTAACTTACCCTGATGACTATCTTGATTATACTTTATCCTGTATAACTGGTGTATTGGATCGTATAAGTAGCGAGTTGTAAACGCGACAAGCGAACAAATTTAGTTTTTTCAAAGGCTTCAATAAAGTTCACATTACATTTTTATTTATTTCTGAGGGATGAATTGGACTTTAACATACATAGTGTTGATGTCACCAATACCTAAAAGAGGTGATCTAATCATCCCTCTTTACAATACTGATCTTAATAAGTCATTCTTCAAATCTTCTCCGCAATACATTATAATAGTACATAAATACCCATAATTACATAAAAAGCCCGCGCCAAGTTTGTATATAAGATAGGGGGAGTAAATACTGCAGTATGCACGATTGCTGGAATTGCGGCGCGGGCATGTACATGCGTTATACATATATACCTAGAAATGTACCGTTAGTTGTTTCAATTATTGCGAAATATAATATTACGTCATGTAATTGAAGTTTTTTCTTTGCCTACCTCTTTCCTCTTTAAAGTATAAATAGCAGCTAAGCCTTACCTAATACTTAATTACCTACTTAACGTATTGGTGAAAAGCCAAATACCTAACGGCTTACAAATTGGATGTGAAACTTCTACGGGAGTTGCCTATATCCCATCCGTCTACGATATTATGTCCAGTAGTGGACCCAAACCCACGTTAAGTGCTTCTTTTCCAAATCAGGGGGGGGGGGAATATAGGGGGGGGGGGGGGAGATTTAAAGAACCATTAAGCAGGATACCTTAATAGAAAAACGTTAAATTTTAATTCAAACCAGACTTCATGGGGGTATGTGTTAGGAATTTCAAAACTAATATTATGATAAGTACGCTTGGTGAGCTATCCTGCTCTGCTACGAGTGTTGGCGAGCACATCCGTGACAGCATTGAGCGCCATCTACAACAGTGATCGACAGTAAAACAAAGCGGAAGGCGCGTTAGTCACGTTTTGCCCCCTCGAAAGTGATAAAAATTTACTTATTTCTTACTTAAAATTGACTAATCTGAACTGTTATCTTATCTTATCTTATATGGGGCCGAGGCAGCAAGGCCTCAGTGCACTTCGACCCAATGGGATCTTTTGTGCTTCCCCTGGATACCTATTCCACATCCTCACCCAGATCTTCAAACAGCTCTTCCATGAGCTTTATAATGAGGCCTGGGGGAATGAGTCTGTAATCCTCTGGTCTTGGATAACCCTGCCCCAAGAGGCGCATTCGCTTTCTAGCCATTGCATCGCATGTACACAGAAGGTGTTCCATGCTCTCAATTTCCCTTTTGCAGGCCCTGCAGGCTGATGTCTCCGTCAGACCCATCTTTTGTAAGAGAGCGTTAGTCCCGAAATGTCCGGTCAGCGCCCCCATCAAGTGACGGGCCTGCCGCCTGCTTACGTTCCAAATGGCATTTTGCCATTTCGATGAGGAACCAATGAATTTCTTGGAGTGGGCAAGTCCTGTGAGGCTCAACCACTCATCCATGTGTCTCACCCTTGCGTACTCCCGAAAGGCCGTTTTGACTGTGCTCGAGGCCAGTCCTACAAATGGTTCTGGTCCAATTAGTGAGGTTCCAGAACCTTCCCTTGCCAGCTCATCAGCGTGCTCATTGCCCACAATCCCCCTGTGACCAGGGACCCATACAAGCCTGACTTTGTTTCGCTTTCCTAGCTCATTTAGAGTCCGGGCAGCGTCCATAACCAGTCTTGAGTCGATCCTGTAGGAGGTCAGGGCCTTGAGTGCCGCTTGGCTGTCACTAAGAATGTAGATGGACCTGCCTGCGGTACCGCTACTTTCTATCTGTTGTGCACAGGCAAGAATAGCATGTTTCCGCTTGGAAAACTGTAGCTAATTTGCCCATACTTTGACTAACCTTATGGTCCTTTGCGTATATACCCGCCCCTGTACCCGATTCTGTTCTCGAACCGTCAGTGTACCATATCAGACTGCCCTCCTCTGGTGGGTCTAGTCCCTTTATCCATTCTTCCCTTGACGGTAGATGAGCCTTGTAAGACCTCTTGAACAAAAACATGGGCTGCATTTTATCGCAGTGCATGTTCGTTATTCTGTCGAGGCCTTCCTGTATTTTAAACTTCGTGTGTTTAGTTCTAGGCTTAGAACAATCCCACAGTCCATTTATTGCCAGTCTGTGTAGTGCTAGACGGGCCTCAGTCTCTATGACAATATGCAGCGGTGCAAGGTTGAGTATCCTTTCCATCGCCGCTGTTGGTGTGGTTTTGAACGCCCCTGTTATAGCTAGGCATGCCGTTCGCTGTAATTTAGCAAGGGCTTCCCTGCATATCCCTAGTTGCGTTCTGGGCCACCAAACAATGCTGCCATATGTGATGATTGGTCTAACCATCATGGTGTACAGCCAATGCACAACCTTTGGTCTGAGTCCCCAGGTTTTGCCATACGCTGAGCGACACATACCCAAGACTCTTAGAGCCTTAGTTATAGTGTTGTCCAGATGTGTTCGCCACGTCAGTTCTTTATCCAGGGTTACCCCTAAATATTTTACCTCTGTGGCCCAGTTTAGTTGTTTACCATACAGCCGAAGCTGGCCAAGGCCTGATAGCAGTCTCTTCCTAGTAAACGGAATGACAACTGCCTTGTTTGGATTTATAGAGAGGTGATTTTCCTCGCACCATTTCTCTACTTTACAGAGAGCCCAAATCTGAACTGTTACTCGAAGAATATCTTCTCAACCTTGATGTCGATTCTACGCAATGCGAAGCAGTGCACAATTTTATCGGGTAGACTTTATACTCTTCATACAAGCAGCTTAGTTATAATAAAAGTCATGACTGTTATATTTTTCTTGTAGGTGAAATAAAAAGCCCTATGCTACTCTCTACCCTACGGTTTTCAGAAAAAATGCCCACACGCTACTGACACTTTCTCCCTTCAGTACAAATATTAGATTAATTACTCGATATACTAGCTAAAAAAAAAAAAATTACCTCGAAATATGTCTGGAAAATATTAATTCGAATCCTCCTAGGCTTTTCCCAACTACGTTGGAATTGGCCACTCTGGTATCGTCGTGGTTGTTTAGCTCCCTAGATTATGGTCGAGCTACTCAATGACTGATGCATGTGTGCCCTCAGATGGGACTGACCTACTCAACGGTAGTCAAACAATAGAGTTTATTATCCACTAGCTTTTTGCCACCGACTTCGTCCACGTGGAATAGTTACTTTGTTCCATATGAACTTTCATCCTCTATTTCACCCCTACATAGGTCGAAATTTATCAAAATCCTTTCTTAGGGGATGCCTACATTATAGTAGCTATATGCATGCAAAGTCTCAGCCCGATCGGATTAAAATTGACAAAGTTTCATACAAACTTTCATCCCCTTGGGGGTAGAATTTATCAAAATCCTTTCTTAGCGGATGCCTACGTCATAACATCTACCTGCATGCCAAATTTCAGCCCGATCCCTCCAGTGGTTTGGGCTGTGCGTTGATAGATCACTATGTCAGTCAGTCAGTCACCTAACGTAAGAGTAGACAAATATAATCAGAAAGCTCCTAACTGCTAAGCTATCGGGGGTTACACGTGTTATTGTGAGTCAACCATAAAAGATAGACGTTTGCTGTCGTGGAATATTTTTTATATAATTTTAAGGAGAACATTTCCGTCATACATGATTTCTGAGTAGCTTTAACCATTAAGGCTGCACACGCGACGGAAGCTTAAAAAATGGAGTAAGTTCCAGTGTTTTCCCAACATTTCCCTGCTCCTATTGATCGTTGCGTGATGAAAACTATACTATAACCTGCCCAGGAGTATGAAGAATAATTGTACCAAGTTTCGTTGAAATCCGTCGAGTGGTTTTTGTTTCTATAACGAACATACAGACAGACAGACAGACAAAAATTTTACTGATTGCATTTTTGGCGTCAGTATCGATCACTAATCACCCGCTGATATTTATTTGGAAATATATTTCATGTACAGAATTGACCTCTCTACAGATTAATTATAAGTATAGATAGATTGGGGAAATTTGACAGTTCGTGGTAAGTTTACGTGGTGTTGACTGTACATAGGTACTTAGTTATTGCCATTTACTTTCAACGTCTAATAAGAATGGAACTAGGTATAAAGTTTTTTTTGGGGCGGGGCTGCGGCTATGCTTTTGCGGTTGCACAACGACACGCTTTGCTTTGCTTTGTGTGGTAGTATAGGTGCAGGCCTACCTTACTGCTTCCTTCTGAAGTGGTAAGGGGGTGAGGTCTTGGGGGAGAGCGCTACAGTCGTGTAGATCCCCAAGGCAAGTCCGGTGTTTAGCCTTCTCGAGGTTGCCGCCCTGTTCTTGGTCTAATTCCTTCAGAACTAGACGTAACAGAAAACACCGGGCGCCTTTGTATGTATGACTTTTTCCCTCTCCTAGTCACACTTCCCTAACACCTGCCTCCTATCGAATCCTATCCCGCTTCTCCCATCTCCATCTCATCCTATCCCTGTATGTAACCCAGTAGCGGGGTTCGGAGGCCGTCTGGCGCGATCACCTTTGGGTGGGTGTATAGCGCCGTTTTGGCATGCAGCTGACACCCAAATAACTTTAAATGGAAGCGACACTAAAAGAGAAGCTACCCCAGGCCGGTACCAACGCAAGCGTTGGAGAATCCGGCCCCGAGCATGTCTCGGGCAGACCCGCGTATTCTGGGGGGGTCATAGGATCGCAACCAAAGGCTGGCGAGGCCAGCTCAACGAGGACGCCGTCTAACGGTGCCTCAATAGGACTCTCTGAGTCAGATAGGGACGCTAGAGGGACCGTCTCAAGTCGTGGTGCTCATCGAGGCGGGAGAGGAGGCTTAATTTCTGGGGCCCATATGGGAACCAGAGGGCCGATACCCTGCCAAGATGATGCATCCGCGAATGGGGCAGGAACCTCAAGAGAAAAGGCCTCAAAGAGACCGTCCGGCGCTGAACGTAAGCGTCGACGGCTCCAGAGACAAAAAGAAATAGGGGCCGGGACCCAAGAGGGACCGGCTAAAAGACAGCGGGATATCAGTGACGAGGCAAGTAACAGCGGTGGGCCACCCAAAAAGACCAAGATACAGTTGTCTGGGTCTTTTCGGGATGCGGTAGCAGCTGTCAAACTTGCCATCGTTCCTGACAACCACCCCCACTCTTCGCTCGACGCGGGGGATGTGGATCGGCTGAGGGGTCTCATTTTAGAGAAACTAACGGCTGCTCCGGATCCCCTGCCCATTCTTCATGTGGGTCATGATGTCGTGGCAGGAGCCATACACGTCTCCTGCCACGATGACATGGCAGCACAATGGTTAAAATCCACGCTGAATGGTGTTCGGGTGAAGGATGGGCTAGAGGTAAGGGTGGTCTTGGCGTCGGATCTTCCTCGACCGGTAAAAATGGCCTGGAAGAGCCAAAACACCCAATTTAAGGACGCGGAGCTGGACTTAAGGATGCTCCAGAGGCTGAACCCGTCTCTTAGGACTGCGGACTGGAAGGTGGTGGGCACTCAAATTGAGTGCCGCCACATCCGTCGTGTGGTCCTGATGGACCGGGTCTCCTCTGAGGTTATCCGGGAGGCTGGTTACACGTTACCGGGAGGATTAGGGCCGGCTGCTTTTAAACTCCTCGAAAATCCCGAGAAGAGGGGGGTAACTTGCCGGCAAGTAGACGCAGCGCACACGGCAACCGCCGGAGAGCGGGGGCAGGGTGGTTCGGGTGCTCCGGTGGGTAGTCCGGCGTCACCAGTATCGGTGAAGACGGATGACCTACTCGGGGAACTGGATCTACTCGATCTTGGCTCACCGGCGGGGGCTGGAGGGGCCTAATATAGGAACCTCGCAATACCCATCTGCAAATGTCAAGATGGAGGGACTAAGGTGCGTACAAATTAACCTGCAACACTCTAAGGCTGCCTCGGCCCTTCTGGCTAGGCAGTTGAAAATGAATAAATTTGATATTGCCCTCATTCAAGAACCTTACGTTTATAAGGGTGAGATAAAGGGTTTAGGCGGGACAGGGGGGGTTATTTATCAACATTCCGCTAACGACGTGCGAGCCTGCATCTACGTCAGGAATGGCATAGATGCTTCCATCGTACGTGATTTATGTTCTAGGGATCTAACAACAACATGGATCCACCTAGGGACGGGGAAGAGGGCACACAAGATCTTGCTCTCCTCGGCATACCTTCCCTATGAGAACAAGGAGCCAGTATCACCACTCATCAAGAAACTGGTGGAATATGGCAGCCAAGGGAACACAGAACTGGTCATTGGCTGTGATGCAAACGCGCATCACATCGTCTGGGGCAGCACAGATGTGAACAGGCGAGGGGAGGAGCTATTGGATTACGTGGTAAGCGCAAACCTTCAGATCCTTAATAAAGGCAGCAGACCTACTTTTGTTAACAGGAGAAGGGCTGAAGTTATTGATGTCACGCTAGCCACTAGTAGGGCAGGCGCACACATTGAAAATTGGCATGTACCGAATGAGATCTCCGGATCCGATCATAGGTACATATACTTTAGGTATAGGACCCATAATGACTATGTGACTGTACGAAGGAGGAACCCTAGGCATACCGACTGGGATGCGTTTCGCAGAGACCTGGAGGTGAACTTAGGGAAATCTACAGGTAAGCTCAATTCTGTACTAGATATTGAATTTGAAGCTGACAGGGTTACTAAGGGCCTGCATACAGCGTGGACAGATAACTGTCCAGAAAAGAAGGCACTTGGTAAGAAAGAGCCGTGGTGGACTCCGGAAATAGTACAATTACGTCGAGAAACGCGACAGGCTTTCAATGCCGCCAAAGCAAATAATGACTATTCGGGCTACAGTACTAGCCTAACAAAGTTCAACTTGGCTGTACGAAGAGCCAAGCGCAGGAGCTGGAGGGGACACTGTCGGGCAATCGAGAGTGTTTCTGAAGGCATGAGGCTTAGCAAAGCCATTTCTACAGCTAAGGCCATTCCACTGGCATCTATAAAAGATGGAAATGGTAAATTGGCTGAGACTGGGGCGGAGGTCTTGAATTTAATGTTCAAAACTCACTTCCCAGGATCAGTAGAACTTGATGATGACAAGGAGGACCCATTGACCCTGGAGGAGCTATCAATTCGCACCACAAGGGCTGACTGGGACACTGCTAAGAAGGTGGTAGATGAACATAGGCTCAGATGGGCAGTGATGGGCCTCCAGCCTTTCAAAGCCCCTGGGCCGGATGGGATCTACCCTATTTTACTACAGGAGGGGGCTGAGATTCTGATACCGCATCTATGCAGACTGTACAAGGCGTGCCTAGCGTTTGGGTACATACCTGCACGGTGGAGGAAAGTCAAAGTAACCTACATACCCAAGCCTGGCAAGGGAGATTATGAAGATGCCAAGGCTTTCAGGCCTATCAGCCTATCGTCGTTCATACTCAAGACACTTGAGAAAATGCTTGATAGGTATATTAGAGAGGGGCCCCTAAAAAGATACCCTCTCCACGGACTTCAGTTCGCCTATCAGGCAGGGAAGTCTACAGAGGCGGCTTTACATCACGTCGTAAGCCGCGCAGAGGCAGCACTGGAATCACAGGAGGTGTGCGTCGGAGCCTTTCTTGACATCGAGGGAGCCTTCGATCGCACGACCTTTGAGTCGATACAGCGAGCTGCAGAAAACCATGGCATCAACCAAACCATCATTAGATGGGTAACCTGCATGCTAAGGAGTAGGATTATTCACTCCACTCTTAGGGGCGACACACTTCACGCTAGGACAACCAAAGGCTGTCCACAAGGGGGAGTCTTGTCGCCGTTACTGTGGTGCTTAGTGGTAGACTCACTACTAAGCAATTTAAATAAGGGCCCTTTACTAACCGTGGGATACGCCGATGACATAGTCATACTTGTCAACGGCAAATTCCCGAACACGGTTTCTGATCTGATCCAAAGGGCCCTTGGTAAAGTAGAGGAATGGTGCGAAGAAAATCACCTCTCTATCAATCCAAACAAGGCAGTTGTCATTCCGTTTACTAGGAAAAGACTGCTATCAGGCCTTGGCCAGCTTCGGCTTTATGGTAAACAATTAAACTGGGCCACAGAGGTAAAATATCTAGGGGTCACCCTGGATAAAGAACTGACGTGGCGAATACATCTGGACAACACTATAACCAAGGCTTTAAGAGTCTTGGGTATGTGTCGCTCAGCGTATGGCAAAACCTGGGGACTTAGACCAAAGGTTGTGCAGTGGCTGTATACTATGATGGTTAGGCCAATCATCACGTATGGCAGCATCGTTTGGTGGCCTAGAATGCAACTAAGGATATGCAGGGAAGCCCTTGCTAAACTACAGCGAACGGCATGCCTAGCTATCACAGGGGCGTTCAAAACCACACCAACAGCGGCGATGGAAAGGGTACTCAACCTTGCACCGCTGCATATTGTCATAGAGACTGAGGCCCGTCTAGCACTACACAGACTGGCAATAAATGGACTGTGGGATAGTTCTAAGCCTAGAACTAAACACACAAAGTTTAACATACAGGAAGGCCTCGACGGAATAACGAACATGCACTGCGACAAAATGCAGCCCATGTTTATGTTCAAGAGGTCTTACAAGGCTCATCTACCGTCAAGGGAAGAATGGATAAAGGGACTAGACCCACCAGAGGAGGGCAGTCTGATATGGTATACTGACGGTTCGAAAACCGAATCGGGTACAGGGGCGGGTTTATACGCAAGGGACTACAAGATTAGTCAAAGCATGGGCAAATTAGCCACAGTTTTCCAAGCGGAAACATATGCTATTCTTGCCTGTGCACAACAGATAGAAAGTAGTGGTACCGCGGGCAGGTCCATCTACATTCTTAGTGACAGCCAAGCGGCGCTCAAGGCCCTGACCTCCTACAGGATCGACTCAAGGCTGGTCATGGACGCTGCCCGGACTCTAAATGAGCTGGGAAAGCGAAACAAGGTAAGGCTTGTATGGGTCCCTGGACACAGAGGGATTATGGGCAATGAGCACGCTGATGAGCTGGCAAGGGAAGGTTCTGAAACATCACTAATTGGACCGGAACCATTTGTAGGACTGGCCTCAAGCGCAGTCAAAACGGCATTTCGGGAGTACGCAATGGCGAGGCACACGGATGAATGGTTGAGCCTCACAGGACTTGCTCACTCCAAGAAATTCATAGGTTCCTCATCAAAATGGCAAAATGCCATTTGGAACTCAAGCAGGCGGCAGGCCCGTCACTTGCTGGGAGCTCTGACCGGACATTTCGGAACTAACGCTCTACTGCAAAAGATGGGCCTGACAGAGACATCAGACTGCAGGGCCTGCAAAAGGGAAATTGAGAGCATGGAACACCTTCTGTGTACATGCGACGCAATGGCTAGAAAGCGTATGCGCCTCTTGGGGCAGGGTTATCCAAGACCAGAGGACTACAGACTCTTACCCCCAGGCCTCATCATAAAGCTCATGGAAGAGCTGTTTGAAGAACTGGGCGGGGATGAGTCATAGGCATCTAAGGGAAGCACAAAAGATCCCATTGGGTCGAAGTGCACTGTGGCATTGCTGCCGCGGCCCTATACAAGATAAGATAAGGTATAAAGTACAAACTCCAGTGAGTCCTGAGCACTTTACTGCTTTTAACTCTCCACTCTGTGTCTTACATAGCCTATAGGCTATAGTCTCAACAAAATATCAATTCTAGGGGGTTACCGGCGCTGGTCTCATTATGGGAATGTTATAGCCAACTTGGTGGAAAATAAACAAAAAAAAACAATTTCCAATATTTTTAATTCGCAGACGTCTTACTTCGCAATTACTTAGCTTACATTATTTACATTAATTAACAAGTTCTGTACCAGCTTATAAATTAGATAAAGCTTCCAATTTGTATCCATCAAAACGTTAATCTAGAGAAACTTGAAATTTGACAGATAGATTGATATAAGACCCATTATGATTGTCCGATAAATAACGATTTGGGAAATGCCTACTAAGAACCCTTATGTCTTCATCATTAAAAACATCGGGGCTTCATAGTGAAAAATTTCATTACAAATTTGCTAAAATATTACTAAATACGATACTATATACAATCGTTCGGTACTTTTACATTAATATATTACAACAACTCACAAGATTGCTCACGTTTTCTGCGCTGGCAACAATTTCGAGTTTCACAATCTAAGTTGAATACTTAATCATTGTATTTGACAACGCAACGCTTACAAGGATCGTAAATAACCTTCCTGATGTATTTATGCAAGAAGTTTTTAATAAAGCGGCGTTAAAAGCGACTGTCTTAAGACTTTAGTAATATCTGCTAAGTGCGGTGAAACGTACAAGAATGGGGATAGGAATTTATGCTTTGATGATAAATGAAAATTTTGTTCGTTCAAATATGTATACACTCACATTTTGCTAGTATGTTTTTAAAAGCACGAATAAGCGACATAAATTCATGGTGGATATTTCAAAAACCGTTAAAAAAAACGAAACGTTTTAAGGGTCCGGTGGAGCTTGAATTGCACACAAAAACGGAATACCAAAACAAATCGTCGAATTGTGTTATTATTCGGATTCGGATACCGTCAATCTAGGTTCCTAATCTAGCTTCCATTTCGTCTAGTACTACTTCATCTATACTTATAATAAATCTGTAGAGAGGTCAATTCTGTACATGAAATATATTTCCAAAATAACTATCAGCGGGTGATTAGTGATCGATACTGACGCCAAAAATGCAATCAGTCTGTCTGTCTGTCTGTCTGTCTGTCTGTCTGTATGTTCGTTATAGAAACAAAAACCACTCGACGGATTTCAACGAAACTTGGTACAATTGTTCTTCATACTCCTGGGCAGGTAATAGTATACTTTTCATCACGCTAAGATCAATAGGAGCAGAGCAGTGAAGGGAAATCTTGGGAAAACGGGAGAACTTACTCCATTTTATAAGCTTCCGTCGCGTGTGCAGCCTTAATGGTTAAAGCTACACAGAAATCATATATGACGGAAATGTTCTCCTTAAAATTATATAAAAAATATTCCACGACAGCAAATGTCTATCTTTTATGGTTGAATCACAATAACACGTGTAACTCCCGATAGCTTAGCAGTTCGGAGCTTTCTGATTATATTTGTCTACTCTTACGTTAGGTGACTGACTGACTGACATAGTGATCTATCAACGCACAGCCCAAACCACTGGACGGATCGGGCTTTAATTTGGCATGCATATAGCTACTATGATGTAGGCATCCCCTAAGAAAGGAGTTCATATGGAACAAAGTAACTATTCCACGCGGACGAAGTCGCTTGCAAAAGCTAGTTGGAAATAAACGACTTGAAAACAGGTCGAAACCTGGTGAAGTTATCAAAAATTACATTCACTTACAATTATTTCCAGTGAAATATGATGTTATTTCCAACGAAATGGTAAGATAGGAACCTAGATTGACGGTATCCGAATCCGAATGATAACACAATTTTATTAACTTCTGTTTGAATTACGATTTATTTTGATATTACGCTTTTACGGACCCTACGTCCACCGAATCCTTAAGCAGAGTTGTATTACTGTACACTCACATTTTGCTGGTATGTTTTAGGTACCGTGGAGGCTATTGGCATTTACCGGGCACAAATCCAAACTCTAAGAAGCTATATATTCATTCTATCTCACGAAGACCTGTGATGATTTTTATATCATTGATATAGAGTTTAAATTCCAATAATAATTCAATGGACTTCATAATATACAATATCCATTCTGAGAATTTCATAGAAAAATTCTTTTGCTTATAGTCATAAAGGCAGGCAGTATTTAAAATGAATCCAAATCAGTTTATTTTGTTTAATTACCGGTAGCAACCGCGTCTTTAAATTACCGATATCGGTAAATATACAAAATGTAGGGACGAGTATTAAACACAAGCCAAGTCTAAGCAACATTACAGATTTATGTTCAAAGTTATTATATACCTCAGGTGGCGAGCAGACACTTCGCAAGTTTACAATTTACTGCACAATACTGTGGTATTATTCCTATTAATTAAAAACATAAACATAACATACCATCACGCCTGTATTCCCCGAAGGGTACGGCAGAAGCGTACTAATGCACACCCACATTTCATTGGTATGTTTAGGTCCCTTGTAATAGGGGGCGAGCCTATTGCCCTTAACCGGGAACAAATTTCAAACTCCGAGCTGTTCACAGAAAAACCCATTAACACTTTACTCGGAATCGAACCAAGCACCTCAAGCGTAACAGTAGTAGATAAGTATGACATAGTTTCAAAAAGTAATAAATATAAGGTAAGATTTGATTGAATGTGAATCTTTAAAATCCCGGGATTTTGTGATACATGTCCTCTGAAAATCCCGGTATGATACAATCGACAAATCCCGCGAAGTGACACTTCATACGCCGACCACTGGTTTATATCATATTCTGCAAATAAAGAATTTGAATTTGATAACAAGCATACAGCCCGATAGTAAGATAGATATAAGAGAAGCCGATAGTAAGCGTCAACCGCAGCTTATAGACGCCAGCAACAGCAGTGGTATCTCTCGCGCGTTGTCATCTTGAGACCTCAGTTGTGAAGCTTCATTTGCACAGTAATTATGTAATTACACTTTACCACATTCTCCACTTTATATCGTTTTTGTTTCACTTGGTTCCTTCAATATGAAGAAGTTAAAGTAAGTCGCGCAAGCGCACGTTTCTCCGCACGGCATTGTTGAAGCCCTCTTGGTAATGGTAGAACACGCTACTCGATGATATCACGTCGGCAACTGGATCTGTACGGAACATGTAAAATATTAATATTTTTTGTTTTGTCGGAAATTATAAATCAAAGTCCCCCGCCGGGTCTGTCTGTTCGCGATAAACTCAAAAACTACTGAACGGTTAAACTAGGTTCCTACTCTACCATTTCGTCCAAAATACTTCACTGGAAATAACTGTAAGTGAATGTAATTTTTGATAACTTCACCCAGTTTGGAACGATTTTCCGGTCTTTTATTTCCAGTGAAGTAGTAGTAGACGAAATAGGACCGTAGGAACCTAGATTAACGGTATCCAAATCCGAATAATAACATAATTTAATAGAAAATTGTGTGGTTTACGATTTCTTTCGGTATTACGTTTTTGTGGACAATTCAAGCTCCGCCGGACTCTTAAAGATCGGATGATAAGCATAGTTATTATGGAGCCATGACTCTCTCCGATACAAAAATCGATACTAGTCGATACAAAAGGCAATTATAGTTTTCATAGACTTTTGTAGAGTTTATATGTAAGCAAATACATATTAGATAAAACAAAACCAATTATACTAGTTATATTGTATTTGGATTTAGCGCATGCTAAAAATATTCAAACATATAAATTTTAGTGAAACTTCGCGATTTTATTCATTTTCAAGATATATATACCATCACGCCTGCCGCGAAGAGTTAGGCAGAGGTGTACTAATGTACGCCCATAGTTCGCAGTAGGTTTAGGCCACCATTGCCATTAACCGGCCACAACTCTAGACTCTGAGCTGCTACTGAGAATTTTATTGAAAAACCCTATACTAACATTTTACTCGTCTTGGGAATCGAACTCAGGGCCTCTAGCGTAGCAGTCGCACTCACGACTACTAGGCTAATGAGACAGTTTGCACGTGTTTGTGAAATAAAAATACTAGCTAATGTTAATTGAAAATTATAAAGTGCAGAATGCTATTTTAATAGAATGTTACAGTAAATCGATAATGTCTACCCAAAAATACACTCAACCAGACCTAAACTATGTAGGTAAGTAATGTAGGCAAAGAGACAGTTATTAAGTGGGTACATAAGTACGTACAGTGGAGGGGGGCGGTGTGCAGACAATGGCGGTATTTGCCGCCGTTAATTACACCGGCGAGACGCCCCCGTATGTATCACATTATATACTTGAATTACAAAGAGATTCATTTACTTCGGGTACTTAGTACTTACGTATACTCAAAGTCACTATGACTTTGACTATTGCTTCATGTGTAAATATAAATAGGTCTCTAGTTTGGTTAGTATCAACGTGAAACCCCGTTGGGGCACAGCATAGAATAAACAGTTTAAGTTAATTACATATTACATTAAAATTTATTATTATTATAATAATTTAACAAATTACAATCTTAGATAATAAAATTATAAACTTTTAACATAACATAACATGCCTGTATTCCCCGAAGGGTTAGGCAGAGGCGTACTAATGTACACCCACAGTTCGATGGTATGTTTTAGGTCCCATGTAATAGGGGGCGAGCCTATTGCCATTAACCGGGCACAAATCCAGACTCCGAGCTGCTGCTGAGAATTTCATAGAAAATCCCAATATCACTTTGCTCGACCTGGGGATCGAACCCAGGACCTCTAGCATAGCAGTCGCACTTGGGACCACTAGACTAATGAGGCAGTCTATAAACTTCTACTTATAATTAAATAACCATTTACGTAAAAAAATTACAGAATTTTAAGGTATTGCTATTATTTTGGTAATTTTTTTTATTGCACAACGATTTTTTTAAATATTAATTATATTTTAATTATTTTTCATTTTTATCTTCAAAGAATTCTTTTAGCGTGTAATAACATTTTTGTAATATGTGTTTATTTAGTCTGTTTTTAATTTTTTTAAATACATATACGTATGACAAAACAACTGGGGCCCAAGCCTATTTGAATTGACAATATTTCATTTTTTAACACCCATTTTATTTGAAACTAGATCGAAAAATAGGATACCCGTATTTTTATTTTCCCGATATTCAATCATTTTCATATTTATTTTCGACTTAGAAGTTCTTTTTATACTAAACAGACGTAAGTGCCAAATGACGTCATTTTTACGGTTACGCGTGTTTAAAGGTACATCATTCATTCATCATGACATCATTTTTCTGACCCCTAAAACTTGTCTAATGTCAGATTGGCACCTATCATAATTATACACAACCTTACATTACCTATGTCTTTGTTGATTTACTATTATTTTCACACACATTTTTTTTTTGTTTCTTTCCTCCGAAATGATAGATGAGAAATATAAAAAACTAAAAAGTTTTAGTAGGGATCCCTGTTTTTTTCTAGTAAATCATAGAGCCTATGTTACTCAGGGATGGCGAAAGAATTTTTGAAATCGGTGTATTAGTTTTTAGTTTATTCGTTACAAACATACAAAAATACAAATCTTTTCTCATTTCTCTTTATCGGTTAGGTAGAGAGGTGCCTACTGCTGTACACCCACAGTTCGCCGTTATCTTTAGGTGTCACGTAATAAAACATGTGAAAATGACTGAAAAGCAACTGTGGGTTACTGTTGGACATAAAACAATTAAAATTTCAATCAATTACATTTTTAATCCATTGCAACTGAACTAATTTTAATTGCAATTAAATTACTTTACTTGCAATTAGATTACTTTACTTAATTAAATTACTTTAATTGCAATTTCAATAATATTGCTGCAATTAAATTATTTTTTAAATCACAATTTTTTTTTTTGTTTGATTAATAATTAATTGAAAATTTTATAGTTTAGTGCCCAGCAGTGAATGATCATTATTACATCTTTGCCTAATCCTTCGGTGAACAAGTGTGATGGTATGTAACATACACACAAAACAGTCGAAATGAGAACCTCCTTTTATGAAGACTGATAAAAACTAAAATTAAAACAATAGCCCGAAACTAATCGGTTTCAATCAACATAACCGGTTGTTAAGTTTCGTACAATGTTATAACTGCGGCTAATCAAACAGACGAGTCGATTCCAAGCCTCGCTGGGCACACACCGAACAATTCGTTTATACAGTAACTCATTATAACTTTGCATTGTATTGTACAGACAGAATCGTAGACAATTTATGTAAATTATATATTTTTGAGAGCAGTGATAGCCCAGTGGTATGACCGTTGGACTGCCAAGTAAAAAGGTCTCGAGTTTGAACCCAAGGCACGCACGCACGACTTTTCCAAGTCATGTGCGTATTAAATCGACGCTAAGCGACGGTATCCTAATGGCTAGGGTGTCGAACTTGCGATCATGTGGTTGCCGGTTCGAAACCCACCCATTGCACTACCGATGTGAGCCCACTCGTAACACAAGCATTTAGCTTAGCACGAGGGGTTAACAAGAATACTAGTAATGTGCGACCCACATTGCTAGTAAGCAAAACGGTGAAGGAAAACATCGTGAGGAAACCTGATGATGCCTGAGATTTCTCGATGGCGTGTGAAGTCTGCCAACCCCCACTATACCCTAATCCCTCTCATTCTGAGAGGAGACCCGTGCCCAGCAGTGGGACAGTATAACGAGTTGATTATATTATATTATGTTATATATTTTTATAGCCATATAATTTTGAAGTCTGATTATCTTCCACAAAAACAATAATTGAAAAATACAAATCCGACATGCACGAACCAATGAATAACTATGTGTATTGTGTAAGCCATACAACTATTCGTATGTATTACGTGCGGAAATCGAACCCGTGACTATGTCCAATGTATCGACTTTGGTCCAACTTTGACATTCAATGTTCACACATCCTGATATCGCAATAATGTACCAGTGAAGGTTGTAACACAATATATTTAAAAAAAGTGTCCATGGAGTTTCTTGCCGTATTCTTCTGCATAGAATCAACCTTTTGGAATCGTGCAACTAAAATCATAACGTTTCACAAACGCTTGTAAAAGCCTTCCTAATATTATAAACGTGAAAGTTTGTGAGTTTGGATGCATGGATGTTTGTTACTCTTTCACGCGAGAACGGCTGAACGGATCTGGATAAAATTTGGCACACAGGTAGATTATAGCCTGGAATAACACATAGGCTACTTTTTATCCAGGTCGGACCCAATCCTGAAGTCTACGTAGACAAAACATTTGAGCTTGAAGTTGACACGTTGCGTAGCAAACGATTGTTTGACTACGCCAGTCGACAAATTAGTAAATATACTCCGAAAGGTTACGATTATAGTGGTTTTACAGAGTATTTTATAAAGTTTAGACTTTTTTTTAATTGCCACAGTAGTCTATTGGTCCTAAGCGTGACTGTTACGCTAGAGGTCCTGGGTTTTACCAGGTCGAGCAAAGTGTTATTGGGTTTTTCTATGAATTTCTCAGTAGCAACTCGGAGTCTGGATTTGTGCCCGTTTAATGGCAATAAGCTCGCCCCTATCACACTGGCCCTAAAACATACCGGCGAACTATGGGTGAACATTAGTACACCTCTGCCTAACCCTTCGGGGAATACAGGCGTGATGGTACATTATGTTATATTGATTTAGATTTTGATTACATTACCCTAAAATACAATTGGCCTAAGACTACAAATGGTAGGATCGAGAAGCACATCTCGATATAAATCGTAGCGAGTTGTAGCTCGTAGCAGATTCCGTAGCAACGGCTACGGATGCACGTAGACTTCCTAGCGCTTACAATGAATTAAATAAGAAGTTTGTTCATGTTTCTAGTGTTACTGAAATATTTAGTGTTTTAACATAATATACGTGTGGTGAAAAATTAGATCATGATTATAAGGTTATGTAATAAAATGTCAACAAGCGAAACCCGAATCGATCCCCACTTAAAACAGTACCATTTTTGTTTGTTGTACAGTTTAAGGGTCCGGCGGAGCGTGAATCGCCCACAAAAACGTAATACCGAAATAAATCGTAATCCAGACAATATTCTATCAAATTATATTATTATTCGGATTTGGATAGCGTTATTCTAGGTTCCTACGATAATATTTCGTCTACTACTACTTCAGTGGAAATAAAAATCCGCAAAATCGTTCCAAACTTGGTAAAGTTATCAAAAATTGCATTCCCTTACATTTATTTCCAGTGAAGTATTTTGGATAAAATGGTAACGTAGGAACCTAGATTAACGGTATCGGCATCCGTATCATAACAGAATTTGAGTAAATTGTGTTTGAATTACGATTTATTTCGGTATTACGTTTTCAAGAGAAATTCGGTCCGCCGGACTCTTAAGATACAATATTCCATTCTACCATTCACACAAAAATCTTTAAGATCGCACTGAAGAACCATGCTACCTCCTCCCATTTTAATATTAACACAAATTTGAATAATACAAAATCAAATTCGCCAACGGTACTCAGTTGTAGAAACAATAATACAGCTTTAGGGCCGTCTCCTGCGAATTTCAGCTCAATCCCATTACAAATCGCGTTGAGATTATTAAACAGTCACCTTAACGAGAATTGTGACGGGGGAGGGGGTGACGGGGGGGTGGAGGACGGGGAGACGAGACGATCTTATCTTTAGGATGAATACACAATAGTAACTTGACTTTTATTACGAGAATTAAAGTGTATTTGTGTCATAAGTATTAAATTTAAATTCAAATAAATATAAAGTGCTGTTGTCAACACGTTGATGGGAATTTCAAGGTTCAAATGTTTTTTTTTAAAGCTGCAATGTTGGTCACACATTAATAGTATTCTTGTTAACCCCTCTTACTAAGCTAAATGCTTGTATTACAAGTGGGTTCACGTCGGTAGTGCAATGGGTGGGGTTCGAACCGGCAACCAAATGATCGCAAGTCCAACGCCCTAGCCATAAAGCTACCGCCACTACTAAATAAGCCGCTTCTTATATTTGAAATAAGCTTCTACAAGCGTTTATGGAACGTTATTGAGTCTAGTACCACGGTTTCAAAAAAGTTGATCTATGGTGAAATGGCAAGAAACTCCATAGACACTCTTTCCAAAAATATTTTTTACTATGATGCTTATTATAATAAGCTGCCGCGTAATTTCACATACAAGTTATCTTATATTTGGTTAATCAACTCATTTCCTTTATTTTATACGCAATTTACCGTTTTTAACTTGTAAGGTAAACATATTTCACTCTTTTAAAAATTTGGTTTGTTGGTAAATACTACCCATGTCAAATCTTTAGCAGGATTATCTACAGAACTTTGTACCCATTTAGATCTCAATTCTTTTGTCGACGAAGTTCTATTCTAAATATTTATTGAACTTGGCTCCCATTTTCACTTTTATGTTTTTGATGGGATCTTTGTTTCGAGTTCGAAAAAGCTTAAAAACTGCCGTATCACATCTATATCCCAGAAACGTTAGGCAGATACGTTCCTGCTGATGTAGACCCTCAGTTGCTGGTATGTTTTAGGTCCCATGTAAAAGGACCGAGCCTATAGCTATTACCTCGGCACAAATTCAAACTCCGGGCAATTTCATGGAAAAATCCATAGACATTCCTAGGTTCAGCACTTTCTCTCTCTCTCGGCCTAGGAATATCTTTATAATCTTACCTGGAACCTCACCATCAGTCGCCACGCTTATAATCACTAGAATAATTTGGCAAGTTTTATAAATTCCTAGATGAAAGCCAATCATAGCATCGGAGAATTTATTCGGTACCTAATTAATAACGTTTAAAAAAAATTAATCCTTCCGTAATTCTAAGCATTAATTGTAACACCACCTTAAGTCAACTAAAACACAATTCACAATCTATTAAAATTTTCCCATCCGTGACGAAATTACCGAGACTAATATCTCAATTTCAGACAATCGGCTCGGCGGCCGTTATTACATCTAGCGGTTCAGGTGTGCCTATGTTCGGGTGTCGGCCAAACGAATATTAACAACCCTTTGAGCAGAAACGGGGGTGTAATTGAAAATAATAGAGGACGCCCAACGTATGATTAACGTTATAGGATAAGTGGCGCACACTGCGGATCATTGTGCGGATATTAAATGGGATGGGTGTACAATGTTTTGAAATGGTTAAAGTGAGTAGTAATAGATAACATACCAATTTCGTATGTTAATTTTTAACTTTATATATATATATTTTTTTATCTTCCCCGATAGATATAATCTGGGTGCCTTTAAATCATGAGTGAATAGGTTTCTTCTAGGCAAGCGCGCTATTTATTTAACCTAGACGCAACTCATTCTGCATGAATTGGATTGAGGTGTATTCCAGGACATAGGTTTGAATCTCGTCTGAGGTCGAATTTTTCGTCTTGTTTGTTTATGTATTAGTGCATGTGAAATTTAAGTTTTTAAACATGTCTGTGATTATGGAGAAAATCCTAGTGCGGCCAAAATTACAGCTGATATTTTATCATTAGGACCAAAGCGCCTTCGCATAACATACATTCTGAGGCAATAAAAAAGATTCGAGTCTGGATGTGCGTTTTATTAAGAATAACAACTTACCATTTCTTTGTACTTGTGATAGGGGAACTATGCGGCCAAAGAAGTCCTTGTGTACCTGTAACCAAGAGACAAGACTTTAGCTACAGATAGCATAACATACCGTCACACCCCTCCCCGAAGGCTTAGGCAGAGGCGTACTAATGTACACCCACAGTTTACCAGTATGTTTAGGTCCCATGTAATACCTAAAGGGCGAGCGTATTACCATCAGCCGGGCACAAATCCAAAGTCGTAGTTGCTGTTGAGAATATAATAGAGAATCCCGATAACACCGCTCGACCTGAGAATCCAACCCAAGCCCTCAAGGGTAGTCGTGCATAGGACTACTAAACTAATGAGGCAGTAGCTAATTAGCTAGAGATAAAACATTATGTGTTAAGCACAGTCGGTTAAGCTAACACTATCGATACTTTATTTTTACCCCCAACGAAAATGATGGGTGTAATAAGTTTGTAAGTGTGTATCTGTGTGTCTGTGTATCTGAGTGTCTGTCTGTTGCATCGTAGCGCCCAAATGAATCGACCGATTTTGATTCAGTTTTTTTTTTGTTTGTAAGGTTACTTGATCGAGAATATTCTTAGCTACAGTTTAAGAAAAGCCGGCTAGCCGTTCGAAAATTATCTGCTTTTTTATGGTTCAAGAAGTGATGTGCGCAATTTCCACAGGTCTGATCGACTTGAAATTTTGTATCCTGTTACTTGATACTACGGTTACGATTATGATTACGACGATTACGATATTACGATTACTGATTCTACGGGTTTTTTTTATTTTAAATTTAATGTTATTTATTTATTAGCCTGAATTAAGGCTACAATACCCATATAATATAAGATACTATTTTACGCCGTATGTCGTCGGTTCGATTGCCGACCGATCCACATATTTGTTTTGAGTTTAGGCGTATTCTACGTAGGCTGGGTTCCGCAGAGCCATACTAATTTACACCCGACAGCTTGCCGGAATATTTAGGTACCATGTACCTAATAGGGGATGAGCCAATTGCTATTGAGAAATTCTTAGGAAAATGCAATAACAAAATAAGGAACCGACGGCATATTTGGCGGCTGAGCGATCGGCTTTTACGCTACGTATTATGGGTTCGATTACCGCACGGAACAAATATTTGTATGGTCTGCATTGCATGATCTATTTAAATGGTAGTTGTTCCCGGTCTGGGTGGTTGTGGGTGCGATTGTTTTTGTAAACGCACTTACGATACAGGAGAGATTCCTAGTGTGGGGCAACGTTTTTTAATTCAAGTTTTTTTTTAAAGAAAAAAGAGGGAAGAAAGTAAAATATTAGACACAAAGACATCATAATGGGACATAACCCATACACACACATTTCCTTAGAATCTGATGGTTCTCCTCAAGATAACAGTCGTCATTACGCGGGTGTTACAGTCCCACTCCAAAGGCAATTAAAAAAATAAAACCACATTTTGTTGAGCACAGCGTGATGAATCCTCACGTTGGCAACACCAACTCCAATTAGTAACAACACTTGCAAATGTACTGTCAGTATCAAAGGACAGTTTCAAAGGATTTCGGCCTTTGTTTTGTGGGTAATAAATGTTTTAATGGCAAACGCTACAAAATAGTTTAGTCGTATGTAAATTAAAATGAAAGGTTTTTCGTTACTAACCGCATCACTAGAGAACGTTGGAGAATTTTGGCTAAATATTATTATTATTGGGCGAATAAGGAGTTAATCGAAAAAAATAGAAAAGAGACCCATGGAAAAATCTAAAAAACGAACGAGTGCTTTTTTCTATATATATTTTTGTTATTTTTTTTGACACAGTCAAGTCTGACGGTTCAGATAGTTATTCATGCATCAGTTTATAAAAAAAGACGTGTGGCACTCGGGGACTGCCGCGGTAAAACTATTGCATAGCGTTTTTTATCAACTTATGTAATACAACCAATGCCACCTAAAGGCGGGTTGCTGAACTAAAGAGACAAGCGTGTTTCTCTTTAGTTCAGCAACCCGCCTTTAGGTGGCATTGGTTTTTATCAACTTATGTAATACAACCAATGCCACCTAAAGGCGGGTTGCTGAACTAAAGAGACAAGCGTGTTAGGTTTTTTTCGTTACGGAATTTCTGGATTCGGTCCCCACGCTCAAGGCCTGCGATAGAAGCTATGCAATAGCTTAATAAAAAAACGTCTTATAAACCTTCCATAGCTATAACGTGTTTTGTCTTGTTTTGACACGTGATATTCAGGGACAGGGAAAAGAAGACAAAACATATTTTAGAAGAAGAAGATAAGCATAAGAAGTTTAGAAGACGTTTTATATTTTTATGAATATTGTGTATTCAGAGATTATACTCGTTGGTAACTAGCGGCCCCTCCCGGCTTCGCACGGGTAGACATTCTTGAAGTTTTAGTAGAAATCCCTCATTTTTTCTTTTTTAATCTATACTTATAATAAATCTGTAGAGAGGTCAATTCTGTACATGAAATATATTTCCAAAATAACTATCAACGGGTGATTAGTGATCGATACTGACGCCAAAAATGCAATAAGTAAAATTTTGTCTGTCTGTCTGTCTGTCTGTATGTTCGTTATAGAAACACTCGACGGATTTCAACGAAACTTGGTACAATTGTTCTTCATACTCCTGGGCAGGTTATAGTATACTTTTCATCACTAATGGTGAAAGGATTTTTGAAATCGGTCCCGTAGTTTTTGAGTTTATTCGTTGACAAATATACAAATCTTTCCTCTTTAATATTATAGTGTAGATTCAAAAATATATATTTTAAATGCAGTTTATGCATCATCGTATGACGGTTCTACTAGTCTACAAGAGAGTAGGTTTGGGTGCAGATCTCAGTAATGACGTATCTTTGTGTCGCTCGTTACCTACGTCGCCACGTTAACGACACTTGTCGCAATATCGTAGAAACCGGCGTGTCGCAGGAAAAAACAAAAGAAACGGTTATTTTGGGTCGTATATTCAAAAAATCTTATTTCTACACAAGCTTTTTTCCCGCGACTTCGTCCGCGTGGAATAGTTACTTTGTTCCATATGAACTTTCATCCCCTATTTTATCCCCTTTGGGGAGGAATTTATCAAAATCCTTTCTTAGGGGATGCCTACGTCATAGTAGCTATATGCATGCAAAGTCACAGCCCGATCGGTTTAAAATTGACAAAGTTTCATACAAACTTTCATCCCCTATTTTATCCCCTTGGGGGTAGAATTTATCAAAATCTTTTCTTAGCGGATGCCTACGTCATAACATCTACCTGCATGCCAAATTTCAGCCCGATCCTTCCAGTGGTTTGGGCTGTACGTTGATAGATCACTATGTCAGTCAGTCAGTCACCTTTGAGTTTTATATATATTTAGATTTATTGTATGGACGATACACGTCAAGTTGTACATAGCCAGTAAAAGCAGACCTGTCATTATACGAAATCTATACAATGCAAGATCATCTTTTTGTGATTTTTTTGCATTTTCCATGCTAAGATTATTAAGTTATTTTTTTCGTATAGGAAAAAATTCAATCGCGGGCAGGATTCGAACCTGCGTCTTCTGGTTTGATACACCAGACGCTCTGACCTCTAAGCCACCGCGAACCCTACCCGCATGATTGAAATTTTGCCTTCACATTCTGAATTTACGTCATAAGGTGACGTTGGTTTCCTTTACTAAAAAATAACTGAATGCAAGATCAGCTTATACTAGCATAATATATTTTAAATACCGGTTTCTTTTAGGCAAGTGCGCTCTATCGTCGATCGCAGTATCGCTTAACATCAGGCGAACTGGCGGTCAAGCGTAAGACTATCACAAATAAAAAAAAACTTAAAAATACTTCTCAGAGAGACCTCCTTCGGTGACTACGTAGCGAAGTACTAATGGTGCTACGAGCTACGAAACCTCGTAGCACTTTCGTAGCAGTCTACATTTTATGGAAATCTAAATCTAAAATCTAAATCTACTTTTTACGGATTTTATCGCGTTGTATTGATATTATTTTATTCCCGACGTTTCGAAATTAAAAAACATCCAAATTTCAATAGAGAAGATGGCTGGGTCTTACCACCTGCTTGGAACCCCATTATAGATTCCATAAAATCAAAATCTAAGCCCAAAACTGCAAGACCGAAGGATACGGTGAGCTCGTTCTGCGTGAATCGGATCGCCAATAATTAACAAAAATGTAAGGTAGCTGTTAGTAATTGTAACATTAAGACGTCCAAACAACTTAGTCTACCCGTGACCATGGATGCTGTAAAGGATCCGAAACGTCGGGAATCAAATAATATTAATACAACGCGATAAAATCCGTAAAAAGTAGTTTTATTTCAATGTATTTTTTTATGTATATTAACCTGATTTCTTCGCCAATTATAAACCGATTTGTACTTTTTTTTCTGATAGCATATACTTCCGAGATAGCATTCAGTGTATCTTCAGAATCGATACACCACAGAATACTTGAAGTCGGTTTTCTTTTACTAAACAGTTAAATATGCATATTACATTAAGCAGGCATAATACTACCACGGTTATGGAACTAAACATTAATTGTACTTCGTTCTAAAGAGATGGCGCTAGTTGTAAGCAGGTATATTTACAGCCTATAAAGGGCATTTGCTATCAATTGGCAATAGCAAACCAATTACAAGTTACATAACAGCGAGTCATAGCAAAACTATCGACAATAACACCAGATGCGGCCGCCGTCACAAGCTGCGGACCAAGTCATAAGCGGAAGCGTGCTTTGACTAGAAAAAATAAGTAGACTGTAATTAGCGAGACTGCATTTTCTAATCAAACCGAGCATGTTTGCTTATGGCCAGTCCCTATATCAAATCCGTTGATAGATTTGCTTACTAGAGATAGGATTTTGACATTACTCGACCTTATGTCAAAATCCTATCTCTAGTAAGCAAATCTATCGACGGATTATATATAGGGAATGGCCATTAGTCTCTCTTTGTATTGTTTGCAACAAATTTTCTTTCTTCTTCTTTAGTCACATGTATCTACCAAGGCCGAGACATACACGGTTACATAAAATACCGGTACTAAAAATTACAAATGATGCCGTGGGAAAGTACTCAGAAATCCTGCTGCAGCATATCATCATCACGCCTGTATCCCCGAAGAGTTCTGCAGAGGTGTACTGATTATACACCCACTGTTCGCTAATATGTTTTTTAGGTCTAGTGTAATCTCTTATTACATAGGACCTAAAAGCGTAGGTAAGCCTTTTGCCGTTAACCGGGCACAAAACCGAAATACGAGTTAATACCGAGTTTCAAATAACTCATACTGGAAAAATTATGGTCAGCAACGATTTTGAATATAGATATCCTATTCCTCTTAAATTTTGATTTTCTGTGTGTCACAATATTTAGTCTCTCGCTATCTCTTATGTTTTAAATCACACCCTAACTTCGTTCTCGTGCAATATTTCCGATTACGCGGTTGGCGAGAGTCGCGGCGGCGGTAAATCGCGCCGCGGCGTCTCATAAACACAATTTCGCACTCATAAAAGTTACCGGCGGGTGTCACCTTAAAGAGGTGCGGGGACCCTGCAGAGATGCGGGGACCATATAGAGGGGTAATACAGATGCGACGATATTGACAATTACCGCTCGAACAGGTTCAAGAGTGGCGTATTGTTTTGATTACTTGATATCGTTGAGTTGTGGATTTTTTTATCGGATAGGGTGTTTTTTGTTTTAATGTATGAGTTACAGACATTATATTCGGGAAAAATAATAATATACAATTACAATAGCAAAATAATTGATTTCGATAAAATAGAATGAAATTGTAATATCGAAGTGCAAACTAAAATATTTAAGCTTGGACGAGTGAACCACATAAGTGTACATAATAAATAAAAAACATATCCTATATACTCCCGAGAACCCCGACCGCCGCAAAACTAATGTCCGCACGAAACAAATTTAAAAATCCATTCGCCTATCAAATATTTATCGCAAACATGCGATATTTCACGTTGTAGATAACATTTTTCCGCTCGGCTGCACCCTGTGGAGCGGGCGGGAGTCGCGAGGGGGGCAGGGGAGTGGGTCCTGGGTATCAATGCCCCGCCCCGCCGCAAACAATACAATCAGAGCCAATCTGCCGCGCAAATAGGAAAATAGAGTGCGCGCCAACACAGGGTCGCCTCGGGCTATCCTACAGACGTGCACTGGGCCCTGGATGCCGACGATACAGAGGACGATTAAATATAATCAAGGAACGTGAATTACTTGATAGAGGGATCATAATCACCCTGTACAAGGCTTTTTAAAGCTACATCAGGGAAAATAAAGTTAAGGCTAGTGAAACGTGGTATAGGGAAGTCAATATAAGATGAGACGATTGGAAATACGAGTACCTACTGACGATATACATAATTATGGGAATAGGAAATAGGCATTATGTACCAATATACGAAATTATATCTTCTCAAACACCGTTAAAGCCTCTAAATATCCAATAAAGATAAAAAAGATTCATAGATATACATATTTTTAACCATTTTACTATTATTAAATATTACTATATTTGGTTGAAAGAATTATCTCGAGTATTAAACGAATTGAAGCAGATCATGTGGTTGCCGGCCCATTCCGCTATCGACGTAAACCCACTCGTAACACAAGCATTTACCTTAGCACGAGGGGTTAACAAAAACACTAGTAAAGTGAGACCCACATTACTGGTAAGGCTTTTAAAAAAAATATTGGAAAAGGCTTCATGGCAACGGCAAGTACTGCTACATAACGTCCTTCATTAATAAAAGAAAGAAAGTCGACCGTAACATTTTTTTTAATGCACAAAGATAAATAAGAAATAAATATTACATTTAAAGAACAGGCCGTTCCACTCCGTCCCTGCGTATTTTCTTAAGCAGCGATCGCATCGTCTCCCAGTCGGATTCCGCTCAGAATCCGCGCAATTTTCCGCCGGTCATTTCTCATTGTTTCTCGTCCTCTGTTCGCCCCACCGATACCTATTTGTTCTCTATCGTAAATAGAGCACAGTAACTGCCGGAAAGTTTGTGTTTACGACCCACTACGATGAGATAGAAAAGAGTTTGTGAGGCTTTATCTTATGATTGCTTGTTAGGTGGTGGAGTTTGCGTTAGGAGTATCTGAATACTTTGAGAGTTCAGACCTCGTTCAATTAATGGAATTAAGAGGGTGAACAAAAAATACAAAACTCGCCATCTTGTGACGACGGCCATTTTGAAGAAATTGTTCTAATTCAGTTTGCAAAATTTGATCTACTAACAAACACACCTACATTGCAAGTTAAATGAAAGCTTGTAAAAATGAAAAATCTTGCCAATCATAAGACACTCACTGACAGACTATCAAATGCCTCTGCTGTTACTGCTCAAATAAGACTTTCTTTCGCCATGTTTCCCTAGTCAGTATCTTATAAAATCTAGAGTTCAGATGAATAATTCTTCTTCTTCTAGATATCCTAATCCATTCTATACGCTAAGTACATACGGTAGGATCTGTCTGTATTTTCCTTGATCAGGTCGTATTTAAGATGGACTTTTTATATGGTGTGGAACATCCACATAGATCATCCACCACTAGGGGAGGCGGCAAGACATGTCTGGACTAGTACCGACTAATTCCTTCACCTTACGCCTAAGAGAATCGTGTTCAAATTCGCCACGATGCCGAATATACATGAGTCGGCCTAGTACGGATTGCCAGAAAAGTGATTGCATAATACGCAATAAACGTTACAGATAATACGCCCTCTATATTCCAGGATAATGTTTCACGTTGGCAGATATATATTTATGTACAAATTGGCCATTTATTTCGTAATGCCGCCCATACATCGTGTGCCCATCTAACGCTAACCTATTCGATATTTATTTAATGGTCTACAAACATAGACGGCGAGGAGCGTAGATGTTGAACTACTTTATATGGTGTGGCCACATAGGCTAACATTTAATGTGAGATTATTTCTTAATAATATTATAAATTATTTCCATATACTTGCAAGACAGAGTCTCAAGAGTCCGGCGGACCGAATTTTCTCTTACAAACGTAATACCAAAATAAATCGTAATTCAAACATAATTTAATCAAATTCTGGTATTATTTGGATTCCGATGCCGTTAATCTAGGTTCCTAGTCTACCGTTTCGTACAAAATAATTCACTGGAAATAAATGTAAGTGAATGAAATTTTCGATAACTTTACTTTCCAGTGATGTGTGTGACGAAATAATACCGTATGAACCTAGATTAACGGTGTCAAAATCTGAATAATAAAAGAATTTGTTAGAATATTGTCCGGATTACGATTTATTTCGGTATTACGTTTTTGTGGGCAATTCAAGCACCGCCGGGCCCTTAATAAGAGACAGTTATACAGACAGTACTACCATTTCGAAACATAATTATGCCATTTACTGACCCAGTTGTGGGTATTGGTCTCCTCTCAGAATCAGACTGGTTAGGCTATACTCCACCACGCTGGCTTAAAAACTACGTAACTCTTAGAAACGTAAAACTCTCAGGTTTTGTAACAATATTTGCCTCCACCGTTTTCAGCGAGTGATAAATAAATAAATTATTATTATTACGCGATTATTTCGAAAGTAATATTCTTTAAATATAACTTTTATTTCGGCTTAGTTTTAGTTTTTTTTTTTTCAATTGTTAGCATCAAATGTTGGCAACCCAATGACCGATAGCAGCCACCCCAGCGCCTCCTACCGGACGACCGTGATCACAAGACTTACCTAGCTACTGTCAGTACGAGAAGATAAAAAGACTGGACACCAACGGCTCGCTCTCTTTTTACTTCGGATTTCGTGTGAAATAGTTGCTCTGTTAGATTGTATTGAAATTAGATTAAATTATTGAAGTATGTGTAAGTTATTTATAGGTTATCAGTTTATCAATTAATAAGGTATTTTAGCTATTTGTTTCTACTCAACTCTCTCAGTGTTGCCTTCAGCCTAGTTAGTTTATACAAATTATTGCCAAAAAATATATTACATAACAACAAAGACCTACACTACTTTTGTCCTACATCATTGCGTCCCTTTGTTCTAAGCAAAGCCTTATTGATATCGTTACAATAGAGGTTTTACTTTTATTTCATAGTGGGAGTGAAGGAGGACAATAAAGTAACAGTTGAGAGGACACCGAATAAATAGCCTTTGAGTACATAAAGTATTCAGCGAAGGTTCCTGTCGTTAGGGGAGAATAATGCCGCACACTTTGTTGTTTTAAATCTGTTTGTTTTATGTTAAATGATCGTTGTTAGGGTACATTATGACTTTTATTTAAGTTGGTATTACATTGTCATTGTTAATTTTTTTCACGAGCGGCTCGTCACTTCCTTCGGAGATATTTTAATTTTTTGACTGCCTCATTAGTCTTGTGGTCCCAAGCGCGACTGCTACGCTAGAGATCCTGGGTTCTATCCCCAGGTCGAGCAAAGTGTTATTGGGTTTTTCTATGAAATTCTCAGTAGCAGCTCGGAGTCTGGATTTGTGTCCGGTTAATGGCAATAGGCTCGCCCGCTATTACATGGGACCTAAACATACCAGGCGAACTGTGGGTGTACATTAGTACGCCTCTGCATAACCCTTCGGGGAATACAGGCGTGATGGTATGTTATATTTTAATTTTTAATGTACATAATCGCCCACATAGGTGATACATATAATATGTATGAACAATTCCATTTCTTTCGAATTCGAATTGTGGAGTCTAAGGTTTCTATCTGTTTGTCACAGATATATTGTAAGGAGTCGACACCTTACAAAATGTTCTTAGGTACAAATTATCAATGAAATCATAGACGACTTTCAGGCTTTTAGTTTGAAATCGTAAAATTGGCACGAATATTATGATAATCACCTTAATTGACGAACGAAATACTAATTGTTATGTTGTATCCTTGTATTAATAGATTGTGATCTTCTTTAGATATGTCTGCATTTAATTTAGAATTACAATAACTAACAATTAGATAAATATTATGCAGTTTTTTTTTAAAGATACCTCCCGCACATAGAAACAAACCGTGTCGCAGGGGATTTCACAAACATACAATTAACGGAGACAGATTACGTCTAGACTCGAAACAAATATCCGTGAAACACAAACATTTGCCTCGGGTGGGAACCGAACCCGACACGCGGCGCAATGGTAATGGCGAGATAACCACTTTAACCGCAACACCAAACGTGCAGTAAATTTCAGACTTTTCTAGGTAACCGGATGTCTACCTAAAGTCACGATTTTATGCTTAAGCATTTCTAATTCCATCCACTCTGAGCCGAAAAACGCTTTAAGCATCCAACATCTTCCCAACTTCGTAAATACATAATAAACGGCGGTAAGGCAATGCTCTTACGCAAATTACATTCAGCGCGAACGATTTGTTAAACTTAAAATTGTATTGATACTCCTCGGGGAGAGTGATCGATCGGCTATCACTGTCAATAACTTGGATTAACATGTAATTTTAAGAAAATAACGTGCCAAGGAATATAATCGGATATTTAGGTCATGCCCAATAAATTATTTAAAAAAATGTGACTTCGATAGCTAGAAGAGTTATAATTTATGTATATGTATAGTGTTTAATGGTATTTATGTTGTTTCAATATGAGAAACTAGCCATAAACACAATATTTAGGTCACATCTAGACTTATCGTCGGTGAGAGTGCAATACCGCGTAACTAACACTTTGTTGTAAGGTCTAACTTTGATTAAATAACATTGAAAATTCGGCCTTACAGCAAAGTGCTAGTTACGCGATATTGCACTCTCACTGACGTTATGACTTATTTATGCTTTATTGTACACCAGATAAAAACAAACCCATAAAACTCCAGAACATGAGATGCTTCCGTTATGGGTGATTCCGACGATATTGGTAATTGAGTCTGAGAATTTAATCTGAGAATTTTGTATGTGATTTTTTATTTGTGTTACGATGTTGGCCAAATTAAAGCTTTCTCCGTCTTCATCATCAGTGTACATCCAAGGAAATCAGATTTTGACACTGTCACTCCAAACAAATACGTCATTAAAACTGTATTCTCGCAAATACTAAGGGCTTTATCACCATTTTTTTAAAAGACAGGCTTAAGAATTAAACACCCACAATAAAACACCAATCTGCGCATATAAAAGAGATTAAAAAACCTGCAACATAAAGCGAATGTATTCTCAAACATCGCGATTAACCCTTACATTTTGCGTCGAGTCATTTGGCTCGTGGGCAGCCGAGTCAAAGCCGCGGGGGAGGCAGGAGGAGGGCTTCGCAAATTGTTTGCGTTAATCAGATAGGACCTCGCAATATGCCACATGTTTGCACGATTCACAAAAGATGATTACCGCACGGGTTTATAAGCAAATGTCGAGTTTCTATAGCGGTTTTTTATAGCCCGAGGTGCGTGAAACATGTTCTTAATGTTTAAAGGTGGAAAATAAAGGATATGGATTAAAAAAAAATACTCTCAGGACATGGAAAGGAAATGCAATGAATCACTGCGAAGTTCCCCCAACATCTTTACAAAGCCATCATCATCCGTTAGATGTTAAAATTTCTAATGTATATAATAGGCCCATAGATGAACATGCACCACACCTATGATACTGCTGTTCACTTCGTGCGTCTGAAACCTGCTTGCTTGGGCTCTATAAGTGGAGAGGGCCGTTTAAGAAGAAGTCTCTCAAATAGTTTGTATAATTGGCAGAGCTTATATCTACCTCTTAAGGCCATCGGTAGACTTCTCAGCTTTAATGAGAGCCACCAATTTAACCTTCCTTCACATTTTAGGTATTCTCTGTGTTTTGAGACAGTTCTTGAAATATTGCTGAAGCCAAGATACTACCATTTTTACAAGGCCACGCTTCTCACAATTGAGGTGGCCTTACCGTGAAAATTGTTGAACCATTGACATGACATGAAAAAGCATAAATCAGGTGGGCCAAAATAGCCGCTTTTGATGTTCTTTATCATTATGTTTGGATTTCAAAAGAAACCATGATTCTCTGAGTTTGTTTCAGCGTTTCTCCTCCTAGTTCGTCAGTTAGGAAATGCGCTCTCTAGTTAAAAAAAAGTAAAACATTGGCTTGTAAAACTGTCTATAAAAGATCTATTTACAGAATTAAATAGGTATCATTAGGTAATTTGTAGAATGAAACATTGAGTACCTAGTAAGAAAATATTAGGTATACTATCACTTCCATTTATTTTTTTAATTAATCAATTTATTTTAAATAATATGTTTTCAAATACATAATTATGGTTACTAGTTACTACAATAGAAAAGATGAGGCGGGTCCTGTTCTTATAATATGTGTGTCATTCGCTTGTAACTAATGACTAGGCAAGAGAATATCCGAACAAACGTACTTTATCAGCCAAAATTCCCTAATAAAATATTCAAATTACTTTACCGAAAAAGAAACCGAGTAACTATGTTGGCTCAGGCTCAGACAACGGGATAAAGCCAATAAAACCGTTTATTATCCGCTCACCCCACTTGTGAATACATTTGTGTTCTTAATGCTCGTTTAACGGGTGTCAGTAGCGCGTATCCGAACGGGTGCGACTTTGTGGCGCCAAAAAAATATAAAGGCCTCGGGCAACGCATATGGCATCCACTCTTCCAATTTTGAAAATTATACGCGTGTTTAAATTTGGAACCGCATTATTTGAGCCTATTTGCTATGTTCGGATAATCGGACTAGGGTTTAGTGACAAGATTAGTTACAATAATAGAGTGGGGGCGTAGGGAAATTTCGAATAATGCGGAGTGAAATGAAAATTACTGTTATTTATGGGGTTCATAAATAATTTAGGAAGATAATTAATGAACGGTTTGTAGTAATCCTTGTGCCTTATTGATTTTCTAATAACTTCACGACAATTATCACGTGGGTATACGACAAGAACAAAATAAAAAGGGGTCGTTATACTGAACTGAAACTTGTCATGTTTTTTTAACTTTTTAATCTTTACACAACAGATATGCCAAACGAAACTACTTAAAAAATATTCTTCTTCCCGGACAATCTACATCTTTTATTCTAATTATTATTTATTAATTACACACATAAATCCACGTTAATAAAATAAACTACTATTACTGTTCTGTACTGTACTGTTCACTCGTGTTAATGATCCCCTGATCATTAGCATCATGATTGCATCGCGGCAGGATACCAGCGCCCTCTCAGGGCGGTGTTACATTATATTATTTGAATTTAGAAAACGAACGGCCCACCACCCTTGAGGCAAATAGGATCGCTATGGTTCTGACGATATTAATAAGAAATAAAAAAAAATCGGCCTTGTTGAGAATGAGATTGTTCATGTTTTTTTTACAATAATGCGTAGAGCAGTAAGTAACTACTAACTTTTTATTGTTTATTTTTTAAGTATATGAGTAATAAAAACATTTTGTCATGCAGGGATTCATTGTACTCTGCAATAAATCAAAAAAATATACTTAGCACAAAACACGACCACGATATTACGAATTTGAGAATTGTAATAAAAGGAATATCATAGCAATCTTTCTGCGAGTTCTAAATAACTGACTACACAGTGCAATACGGCATTGATGCAATTTTCCTGACAAAGGGGTTGCCAGCGTAAAAACTAGCTAACAAGCGGTGGTGCGGTGCGCCCGCGGCGGTCTAATTCACAATTTGCCGCGGCGGCCCGCGCTCCCCAAACGCGTTCTAAATTCAAATTTTCCAACGTGTTGCCAGCCGCAAATGAATTCGTTCGAAAAAGTAAATAACATGTTCAAATGTTATATGTTTTAGGAAAATATTATTTACTGACGTAATTACCTAAAGGTGATCTGACATTAGAAGTATGTATATATCACTCAAATCGTGCCTTGCTTACTTTAAAAAGTGTGTAGGTACCTAATAAAAATCATTAAGTATCATTCATGTCAGTATCCTCATAGGGCAGGCAGAGGTTCCGTGTAATAAGGGGCTAGCCTATTGCATTGATGGATTTTTAGCATTATTAATTTAGAGTTTCGCATGAAACTGCAACGACCTAAGTTGCCATAAGTATATTATTATTGGAGTGATATCCAGAGATTAAGGTTTTAATTAGTGTAATTGTATACAAATGGTAGCAAGATGTAGCCCAAATCGATGGATCGATGGGTCCTACGTATACTAGTAAATTTGGAAATGAAATCTAAACATTTTTGTTGAACTGTCAAAGTTACAAGCTATAGAGTAAAAAAGTTGTTTAAATCGCTCTCCTGTATGGAAATTGCAATTTTTGCGCTTTCACTACTAGTAGTGCAAGGCTAGGTATACGTAGCACCCGAAATAACGTTAATAAAAAGGTGTTCAACGTTATTCTCGAAGAAAAAATATGCATGCAATTTTAGATAACACTTGAAAACAATTTACTAAGAGTATCAAAAACGTAAATTTTAAATAACCTATCCCACAATGCAATCCGATTTCAAACCGCGACCTTATCAATATAAATAATTGGAATGAAGCCGTCACATCAGAAGCCATTACGCTATCGCCGCCAGGAGATTACCAGTAATCCTGGTGGATGACGGACGGTTCGCAAGCGGTGGATGGACGTGGAAAAATCTCACCCCTAACCGAATAACTTGGGATCGAGAAAGGGGAAAAGAAAACGGATAGCGGCGCCAGAATAAGGGACCGTTTGGAAGGTACTCTTATAAAATCATCGACATTAAATATTTTGGACAGCTTGTTCTTGACAATCTTGACAGAAGAAAAGGTACATTTGTAACAAACCTTAAAAATATACTAAAAGCTATTGATGTACTTTTTTAACTACATGACGGTAACTCTTAGGAATCAATAAAGCGGCGGTAGCCTAATGGATAGGGCGTCGGACTTGCGATCATGTGGATGCCGGTTCGAAACCCATACATTGCACTACCGACGTGAACCCACTCGTAACTTAGCACGAGGGGTTAACAAGAATACTATCTAGTAATGTGCGACCCACATACCTAGTAAGCTTTTTTTTTAAAAAAATATTCACTATTCATGTTGACCTGCTTTTTAACATTTTAATAAAACAACAGCTTTTCAAATAACCTCATTATCTTGAAATATTCTTATTAGTAAATAAAGCAAAGTTAAATTTTCATTACTTTTAAAAAGTACTCATGACAAATCCATACAGCTCATCACTGACCAATTACACCACATCTCCCCTTAACACAATCCTGGGCTAACCCTTCCCGTGCGGAGGGGGGTATTCGGCGCCGGCTTCCGATTGGCCGAGCCCCGGAAGGATATAAACCTATAGTTTTTCTTCTTAAGAACTTCCCTCGGCTATTGTACGCGTGATTTACGATCTACCCGGGTAGGGGGTAGATTGATGATTGCCCGTATCCGGCCTCTCTCAATCGCATCTACGCTCGCTCCAGAGCAATTTCCCCACATATTCGTTTACCCAACGCATTATAGAGGCACTCTTTCCTATTCTGAGTGTTATTGCTTTTATTACGACCGAGCCGAGTGCTTAATGCCTGACATAAGTTATCAGACGTAATGTAACGTGATTTTTTCTGTCTCAATTCGGAATGGAATCATTTTATGTCGATTAAGTATTTGTAACTGGCAATTAATAGGAGTTTGTAGAGGTAATGTTTTTTCTAACATATGGTTTACTAACATCATACTGAAATATTCTATTGATACATATTATAAAGGGTTTTAATGGTATTTGGTGACATAGTTCTACCGTAGAATCATGATATACCTACGGAGATAAAAGATTCGCATCAAAAAACTCCTGACCAACTATGTAAATCATTATAATAATGGCTAATTTTCGCAGAATGATATTAATCATCTATAAGACCTGTATCTAATTTTTGTCAAAATCGTCATTCAATGATTTTATCATTGTTGATTTTTGACAGTTTTGACAACCAATTCTGTCATTTCTTGTGTCATTAGAAGACATTCTCATACAATTAAAATTGCAAGCCCCGAAATCAAGCCTTTACTATGACGTAAACACGTTATAAAGAACTTAACTCAATACCAAAGACCCCGAATGAACTAGCGTGCAACATCAAATATACACTTCAGTCCATTTAATTGTACCAGCTATTACTACAGTGTATCGCATCAAATGTCCTAATCGCGGAACATAAAATCCGTACAAAGCACTCAACGGCTCCCGCTAACCATCCACTTTAGGTCGCGTGCGCGACTTAACTGCCGGTAAATTTATTAGGTGGGCGTTACACATTTTTGTGTTCGCCAGTGTAATGGGCCGGCCGGGGCTTGGTCTAATAAACTGACCGAACGGGTTTTTTTTATATTTTCGCCCAGTATCACGCCTGTATCTCCGAAGCAGTTGGCAGAGGTGTAACCCATATTTCGCTAGTGTTTTAATATCATGAAATAATATTACTAGTGCATCTATTTTGTGTTTATTGTCTCTGCATCGCACTAAGAGTGAAAAGCAAGTGATTGTCGAGTAGAAAATGCTAGGCATTAAGACCTCGTTTGTAATATATAGGGTGAATGTTAATTAGTGTAACATACCTAAACACATGGTGGTACTTAATATAACTAAAAGATTTTTGAAATCGTTCATTTATTAATCATTTAAAAACTCAGTTTTATATTTCCTCTTATACCTACAATACCTCTATCAATAAACTTATATTATATAGCTAGTAGATACATAGACTTTATAGAAGCGGTAGTCAGCAATTATTGCAGGCAAACGGTACGGCACTTAGCCATCGCTGCGCCTTATTCTACCAACGTATTTATTGCGTACGTTCAGTTAGACAAAATACTATATTTTGATATACATAGAAGTCATTTTCATTTAATACAACTAATTTAATTGATACAACGTAATCGAATGATATACTACTTTGAAGTTTATTACATAGATGATTACACACACCACTTTGATTTCACATAACATACCATCACGACTGTATTCCCCGAAGGGAATTAAGCAGAGGTAGAAAGAGAGAAAAAGTTTTTATTTCCGTCCGCATGACGCACAACATTCGTGCGCACAACAAATCACAATATAAAGTTAATAAACTAACTAAACGATCTATGGTAAAATTTGCATAAAAAAACTGGCAACACAGCCAGCTCAGCGTAGCTATACTCTTATACACGATCAGTCCGCCGGTATTTTTAGGTCCCATATAAGGGGGCGAGCCTACTGCCATTAACTGGACAAAGAACCGAACTCCAAGCTGCTACTGAGAATATCATAGTAAACTCCAATAACACATTGCTCAACCTGGGAATCGAACCCAGAATCTCTAGCATAGCAGTCGCGCTTGGGACCACTGCTAATAAGTTAGTTTTCAGTTTTCGTTTTCAAAAATAAGTAACTATCTCTTCTAAACTTAGCAGATCTAATGATCAAATAAGAATGACCACAAATCCTATCTTCCACACTTCCAGTCTTTAGTTTGACACCTGGATCAAATCAATTTGATTGAAAATCCAGCATCCACTTTCTTAAACCTATTAAGCTAATCAGCTTTACACCGGGAATATACACAGGTACGTCAGATTTTTTCATACAATAGTCGGATCCGATATCCGATTATCGGAAAGCGTTTCTTCCGTATATTTTTATCCGATATTCAGATCGTAGACCCGAGTCAGTAACTGTGCCAAAGCTTTTAAGATTTCATTGCGTTTTCCGATTCTCTGAAGATATAATTGGAATAAAATTCTTATCTAAAAAAAACAATCTTTTTGTGATTTTTTTGCCTTTTCCATGCCAAGATTATAAAGTTACTTTAGTGAAGGAAAAATTCCTGCCGGCGATTGAATTTTTGAAAACGAATTCGAATTGTTGACTTACCACGTACATCTTTACAACATAAGGTTGATGACACAACGTTATGATAAGTAAAATAATTGAACATGAAGGGATTGCAAATAACGCAATGAATATAGACGCCGCCGTCCGCCGGCATCGCAGCTCCATTAGTGGTAGGAAAACCAGAGAAAAATCATAATATAACACGCGACGCACACAGGGTTGGTTAGATCAGTTTTATTTAATGTAATGCAATTCTCAATAGTAGCTTGGAGTTTAAATTTTTGCCCGGTTAATGGCAATAGGCTTGCCACCTATTTACTACATGGAACCCGTACTGGCGAACTGTGTGCGTACATTAGGACACCTCTGCCTAACACTTCCGGGTATACAGGCGTGATGGTATATTATATTATTTAACTCTATCTAGCTTCTGCCTGCGACTTTGTCTGCGTGGACTTCAGAATTGGGTCCGACCTGGATAAAAAGTAGCCTATGCGGTGGCCTAGCAAACTATAATCTATCTCTGTACCAAATTTTATCCAAATCCGTTCAGCCGTTTTGGTGTGAAAGAGTAACAAACATCCGTACATACAAACTTTCGCGTTTATAATATTAGTAAGGAGTAAGGGTGTAATGTCGTAGCTGGCCCTATTTGGTTCTATTTACGCAATCGGCTACTTGACTGTTATTTTTTATGGCCTCATCAACAAAAACCAAATTAAAAATGGTTCTAAGTGACCTTTACCAGGTCGTGCAGTGCAAATACATTGTGGGATGACATCCAATGAAATCCATCCAATACATTTCCCTGTTCGTGGTCTTCACTCTCTCCAGAACCTTAGAAAAGTATTTATACAATACTCTCCCAAAAAAACTCAACAATTAGGTATTATAATATTATACTGTTATGATAAGTAAGACTTTGATAAGTGTGCGGTAGCCCTAACCACCCCTTGGAGGAATTTCTTAGCGAGTTTTTAATAGAGACTGCCGCAACCCTTTTATTGTGATTAGTTATTGTATTTACGAGGGGAGGCTTGTCCGGGGTATTGACGGAACTGACTGGAGACTTTAATGGGAATTACTGTGGGGGTACGAAGCAAGCGAATTTCATTTTTTTTAAACTTTGCCCCATATTAGAATTTTCTCATGTATCTTGGGTATGTTTACAAACACAGAGCCACAAACCAACCAGACCCGCCAGAACTACCTACATGCCATAGAGAAATTTGTTCCGTAAGGGAATCGGACATGCGGTCTTTTGCGCAAATGCCGATGGCTCCACCACGACCATAAACGTGTAGGTTACTTGTGTCGGTAAATATGTAAAGCTCGGTCACTGTCATACACTGACTGAAGACTTGACATATAGTTCTAGAATTGAATAATACAACAGTAAGTAAAATAAGTACAGTTCTCGTCGTTTTTTTTAATTGTAATCCATCAACTAGTTTGATTTATCTAACTCGGAAGTATTATCGAACCGATTCACGATGTATTTAGGTGCACTGAGTCATAGAACAGTTTGATCCAATAATAAGGGACATTAGAAAGACAATAGAAGACAATTTTAGTTAGTAAATACTAATTCATCATTCGTAAGTAGGTACATCGTACATTATTCGTAAATTATTAGTTTTTTTGGAAAAAAATTGAATTCGCTGATTCTAAAGCCGCTCATTTAAAAAATGATAACTTTTTGACTATGACTCTGAAGGCATTAAGAACATTTTTGATTTACGCTACTTTTTGACGGGCTTTTTAAATAATGGAAGATTTATAATTAGGAAAACAACTTGACGATCTTTAGATTATTTTTTGAAATATCCAAAAAGTTCTGACTTTAACTTGACTTGTTTTTCAAGTTTTTCTTCATTATATAGTGATTATTTTCCATCTGTGATGACGATCTGACGACTGATCTCTAAATATTTTATTTAACTTTTTTCATCTATTTAACGTTCTCTTGGACAACGTCAAAGGTTAAGTAAAAGACGTAAGTACAATGTCATATTTGCAATAGCAGTTAATGAGCTAGCTCAGCGTGACAATGGACGTCATTAAAAAGGCTCTACATATGTGACGTAACACGTCTTACAACGAGGATTGCTTAATTTTAAAAAACTTTAGTCGCCAGCTAACATATCTGCTTAGCGTTAGTTAAAGCACCGTGCAGTGATATGAAAAGCTACAGCTACAAAAGCGTAAATTAACGCGATTTTTTTTTAATATTTATAACCTGTCACTAATAGGTAGGTACATAAGTAGCCGTGGAAGTAGCCGTAATAGAAATCGTAGACTGATTGTTTGTTTGATAGTTTGTATTGTTTTCACATAGTCACACAGCGTGGCTAGCGCAGCGTGACAGAGAGATAAATCAAGAAGTAAAGTATAAAACATTACAAACTACAGCCTTATGCAACAAGTATTTCGACATGGAATAACTGCTTATTTTATTACCTCACTATCGATCTAGGTAGCCATTTGTATATATGGCTATTATATTTGTATATTTGACTATATGGCTAGGCGATCAAACCAGAAACTAGTTTTTCTTAATAAACATACTTGTATTTCGGCACGTATTGATGTGATAAATGTTCAAATACTGCTCAATTAATATAATAGTAATATTTTATTCACAAAATAAATAAACTTAAAGCATTGACTTGTAAAAGTGTCATTAAAAGATCTTAAATAATATTATTGTATATCACTTATCACAAATCTAACTACTCCAACTAACTAACACCAAAGACAGCGTGAAACTATTAACATTTCAACTCTTCCGTTGGCTTATTTAATATGATAAAAACAAAATTGTGCAATACTTAATTCTGGTACTATTTGCAGCTACCAAAGCGTGATAATTATTTCTTTCCTTTAGAACACAGTGGGCAACATTAAAAGCTACGAGTTGACGTGACAAGTGCAGCGACGCGGATGGGTTAATTATTTCTTTTTGTGCGAGCCCTCGCTCCGAGATTGCCGTGATTACGTGACTTCTCGCTGCGAACGTGTTTAGACGTGACGAGTTAGTCAAGACGTGATAGTCGTTGTATAGGGTAATATTAAAACCTCCATGAGGTTAAAGGCACATTTTTACTAGACATATCGCCCAACATTGTGTCTTGTCTTCTCATGTCATTGCGACTTTGTGGGACAGTATCGCTCGACATTAGCCTAGTTCACACTACCCAGTGGTAAATAGTATGTCGCCTCAGAAGGTAGTGTTGTTCCCTGTTCAAGTTTTCTGTTTCCGAACACAAAGCGACACGCGTCCTCACTATTCAAAGCTTTTCGGATGACTGTCAAGATACACGGAGGACGTGCCTGTTGACGCTCGCAGATCGTCGACATGTGACAAGCGCCACGACCCATAGATATCGCAAGCAACGTCGGGCGACATCGTGCATGATACGTGTGTCAAGCAACAGAGTCGCAGGATAAATATTCCCTAGTGAAAACGCGGCTTAATATTAAAGGTGTGATTCTTACTTAAAATCTAAAAAATCTCCTACTATATGGATAGATTGAGAGATCATAGACCTGATTAAGGTCACTGAGAGTCGGTATGCAGGCAGAATATAACGGGTCCTTCTGAAAATCTTGCCTTTATTCAGCAGTGGACATTCTTTGGCTGCTTTTTTTTTATTCGTGATAGGCTTACCAGTTCGCCTGGTGTTAAACGATACTGCTTTGTTGAAGATATTGATACACCCCCTATCATTTTTCGGTATTGACTACAGAACATCACTTGCGATCTTTGCCAACTCTATTTACTTTGGCCACGCGGCTACATGTGGTATTGAAACAGACAACACTGGTTTTCCCCAACATTTTCGTTAAAATATAGTAATAAATAACTTCACACTTTCAGGTTAAAGTTGCCTGTTAATTATTCGCGCTAATAGGGTAAAAAACCGCACGCTACAATATAGTAAAATAATAGGCATTCAATTTACCTACTCGTTAGGCATATTATTTTCCAGACACAAAAATTTGTCTGTTCTGCAACTGTTTAATCTATGGGAAGTAGGTCTGAAGCGCTTTCACGCTCTCACAATACGCGATGCGGATTTAGCAAACACAGTCTTAATTAGCGAGATTCGCGGAGTGCTTCCACCTCGACATGCAAGCGTATTACTTGCGATAAACAACATTCTATATAGAAACTGGTCTTATATTATATTATAATGAGGACTTTTAAGGACCAAAGGCCGTTGGAGAAGTATCCTAGAGACTAAGGAAGTGTAGGTCGCTCACCAGCTTGATGTAAGAGCGACCTAAAAAGATGGCTGGGTGGGCTGAATGAGGAATGCTGTGGCCTATAAAAACTAGCAGTGGACTGCGGTAGGTTAAGATCTCAGGAGACTAGTATCAAATGAACCACCATAAAAAGAAACAAATCATACATTTAAATTTTAGATTCTAGAATGCTTACCTCACCTCACTTAGTACACCCAAAGTCATAACAAATATTCGTGACACAAAAATATTTGCCTTGGGTGGGAATGGAACCCACGATACGACACGCGGTTCAACGGTGGCGAAGTGACCAACTTAGCCGCTACCGACACCAACGTGTAGTAATATTTTATATTTACTGTTTCGAGCAACAATGTTGAACAAACAGAATTATTATAAGTAATATTAAATTTAAAATACCCCCGCAGAATCAAATCATGGTTACCATATTCTTGCAATATCATTGAAGTAACAAAATACCAAATCGATTCAGACCTTTGGAAGTTGCTCACATTCCTTCATCAACTAGAAATTACTTGATAATCTACAAATGACTGGCCAGATTTTCTTACATCATACCTAAAAACACTCTCGATCAAGTCACCTTTCAAAAACAAAAAAAAACTAAATCAAAATCAGTCCATTTGTTTGACAGCCACGGCGCCGCAGACATTTTACGTAGTTTACGTGGGAGAGCCATCCTTCGGCACAAATAGGCCGGCTCTACCGGAGTGATACCACGGCCTCACAGAAAACCGGCGTTAAACAACGCTTACGTTGTGTTTCGCCGAGTGAGTGAGGTTACCGGAGGCCCAATCCCCTTTTAAAAGGTCGGCAACGCACTCGTGACTCCTCTGGTGTCACGGGTGTCCATGGGCGGCGGTAATCGGTTACCATCAGGCGATCCGTCTGATCGTTTGCCCTCCTATCCCATAAAAAAAGACATACCTATACACAGATACACACGTTAAATTTATAAAACCTCCTTTTTTGAGTCGGGGGTTAAAAATATTACTAAAATCCCACGCCTTAATGACGCGAGTGTCATATTCCAGACACAATAAAAAATCTATTGTTTTGGGACCAATTGGTCCAGTCTCAAGGGATTAATGAAAAAATCCTAATATAGACCACCTCTTCCCTCAAAACTCCACGGCACCGCAAAATTCTTGCAATTAAAAAGCTGTATCAAATCCGGTAGCGAGTGTTCCGTACACAAGCGCTAATTTATTCCATCATAAGTGTAAACTTCATCTGCGCGCGTCCCATTCACGGGCTAACGAGTTCTTTCTGTACGGAACCCTGTTAGCCAGCGCATTGTGCCAGTGATGATATTCTGATTTGTGATATGAATTTATATGGAGTTTTCAGATTTTTCCTGTATGGTCTTTAGTTGTTTTCTATTAGACTACCGTGGAGTATATCGCTTTGTAAAATCCTTAAACTGGTTATAATAATAATAATAACAAACGTTTATTAAATCAAATCAAAGAGCAGTTGAACATATACAAAGTATTTAAAATTAGTAAGATATTGACAAGGTACCAATTTTGTGAACATTATTAGGCCAAAGCTTGCCTGCTGTCTCCCAAACTAGGCAAAACCTGTATCTTAGTTTTATTGTAATACTAGCGACCCGCCCGCGGTTTCACCCGCGTTGCGCCATTCCTAAGAGTCGTAGCGTAATGTTAAATAGCTTTAAACCTTTCTCTTGAATCACTCTATCTATTAAAAAAAACCGCTTCAAAATCCGTTGCGTAGTTTTAAAGATTTAAGCATACATAGTGACGGACACAGCGACAGCTACTTTGTTTTATACTATGTATTGATGTCTATATTCGCGTAAGTCTCAGAAATCAGTAAGGTGTTTATATTAATTTTTTTGCACAATATATCTAATTTACATTAAATTGACTTAAATGTTTAAGTTGGTTTTGATTTCAAAGTCTGTAGTATGTTGTGTATGTATTCCTCTTTTGTTTTAAACTGTGTTTCCAACAAAATGGAATAATCGATGGTAGACAGTGCAGTACAGCCGAATAACTGTGCACGACTAATGTAAGTCTTTCGGAACGGCCATCCATTGAAAATCACATAAGTGAGAATTTTTATAAAAAAAAATTGAAATGAGTAAGGACAATAAACACGAATATGAATACAAGTGTTGTAAGGTCTTATTATGTTTTTCTATGAATTCTCAGTAGCAGCTTGGAGTTTGGATTTGAAATAATGGCAAAATAAAAATGAAAAATAAGAAAATTAAATCCAAAACCTCTGGAGATACACCAAAACTATTGATGTCTGTTTTTTTTCTTATTTTTATGGGGTAGGGGGACAAACGAGCAGGCAGATCGCCTGATGGTAAGCGATTACCGTCGCCCATGGACACCCGCAACACCAGAGGAGTCATAAGTGCGTTGCCGGCCTTTTAAAAGGGGATTGGGCCGCCGGTAACCTCACTCACTCGGCGAAACACAACGTAATCGTTGTTTGACGCCGGTTTTCTGTGAGGACGTGGTATCACTCCGATCGAGCCGGACCATTCGTGCCGAAGCATGGCTCTCCCACGTTCTGTTTTCTTTTTATTTAAATAACAATATATCTTTCAAAATTTTACGTGGCCCAATACGCAGTACAGTTGGTACAGCAGATCAAGTTATCACAAACTCTGAAATTTTCCCAATGGATAATAAACTCTATTATTTGGAGATTAAATTGAAAATCTATTGAAGAAATTTGACAGTTTTGGATACCACGTGCTGTTGACGGTTCAATAAATTTAAATTATCTCTTCAATAAAACCTGTGACAAATCAGAATTTAATATGAAATAATATCCTACCTGCTGTATATTTTTCTTGACCGCCTTTGGCTGCAGCCGTTGCAAGTGGTTAGGTAGAGGCGTTTCTTTCTCTTTGCTGGTTGTGGCTTCTTTATTGCTTGCAGATTTTTTGGTTTCGACACCTTTACACGTGTTGGGTATTCTATTTGCCTAAAGAAAAAAAACTAAATAAAGCTTTTTATATTCAGACTATCCACAGCTTAAACCGATGGATAAAAATATCTCTTCTATAACATACATATCATCATGCCTGTATTACCCGAAGGGTTAGGCAGGCATTACAGGGTTGCCAACTCTTTGTCGGTCAAAAATAGTAATTCCAAAAATTATTACCCATAAAAATATGGTAGATAACGATAAGATTTAAAAAAATAGTAGGGTCCAAAATATGTACTTTATTTCTTAAAATAATAATTGTTTGCTACTTTTAGCCTTTATAAATATATTTTTATTTTTAATGAATCATCATCATGTTCTGTCTTATAGGCTTTTCCTTTTTAAGGAATGCCTCATCGCTATTATTACAATTTAATTGAAATTTGAAATTAATATTTTTTTCTGAAATATAGTAGTCGGGCCTCTAATACAGTAGGATACTATATAATATAGTAGGGTTGGCAACCCTACCCACAGATCGCCGGTATATTTAAGTCCTATGTAATAGAGGGCGAGCCTATTACCATTTACGGGGCACAAATCCCAAACTCCGAGCTGCTACTCAGAATTTCATAGGAAAACCCAATAACACTTAGCTCGACCTGGGAATCGAACCCAGGACCTCTAGCGTAGCAGTCACGCTCAGGATTCTCTTTTATAACGTAAGAAGGAATTGTGGTAAAATCCCGGATTCGGATCCGGGATTGGGAAAAACTACATCGCGTACACGGCTTTTAAATATAATATGTAAATCAAAGATGCCACACCACCGCTACGACGTAGCTGAGGCTACGCTGTGTACGCGGCCGTAGCACGCTACACGTGTGTACTACTCATCAAAAACATTAAGGGGCCAAGTTCAATATTATGAATATACGTTGTTATCCTGCTGATAATCCTGCTAAAGATTTGGCTTGGCTAGTTTTTACAAACAAACCAAATTTTTTGAAGAATATGTTTGCAATATTAACAGTAGATCATCTCACATCTCTGTGAGTTGAGTCTGGTGGTAGTTCTGGTAGTCTATTGAGAATCTATGAGGATTTCGTTACGGGATAAAAAAGGACCTATTAATTAGCAGCATAAACATAGAAGCTAATAATAACTTGTATGTGAAAACTTAAAGGAAGGAGAAACTTTTTTTATAAGATTTAGATAACATACCATCACGCCTGTATTCCCCGAAGGGTTAGGCAGAGGCGTACTAATGTACACCCACAGTTCGCCGGTATGGTTTAGGTCCCATGTAATAGGGGGCGAGCCTATTGCCGTTAACCGGGCACAAATCCAGACTCCGAGCTGCTACTGAGAATTTCATAGAAAATCCCAATAACACTTTGCTCAACCTGGGGATCGAACCCAGGACCTCTAGCGTAGCAGTCGGGCTTGGGACCACTAGACTAATGAGGCAGTCTTTAAGACAAGATTTAGATAAAAAGAAAGAAATAAGGTTTATTGACATAGTCACGGACATTTATTTGTTTATAAGCTCAGTATAATTAAAATTTGGACAGGATAGAGTCTGTTGAGTCAATTAGTGATAAAATAATTTGACAAATTGAAATTCATTTTGTCAAATTATTTAATCGCTAGGCATTTTATTAACAAGCTCACCATTTCTTCGTTCCGTCTGATAAGTTCAAGCTGTTGCTCCCGCGCTATCGCCTGTCTGATCGCCGGCGGTGGACGCACCTTCTCTTCAGAGCCTATTACAAAATAACAAAACATTACGCCTATAATCCCCAATGGGTAAGACAGAAGTGTACTATTGCCTAATGCACACCCACAGTTCGTTTTTGTATGTTTAGGATTCATGTAAAAGGGGGTACTCGTACAGTATAAGTACTACGACCTGCTATCAAGAATTTCAAAATAACACTACTCGACCTGATAATCGAACCCTGGAACTCCCACGCGGCTGTCACGCTTGCGACAATTAGACCACTGTTTTATAAAATATATTTTGATATAATTTATCACGAATTAAGTAGTGTAAGAAATACTAAAATCGATTTAGTAATTTCAGAGTTTATCGATTACAAACGAACAAAAAAATCTTTCCTCTTTCTAATAGTTTAGATTAGATTAACTTGACATTACTGTAAGATGGATAATGTGAAAGAATATATTTTTTATAAAATTCTATTTTTGCGCTAAATGGAAAGATTGCATAACACTAGAATTATTATATATACGATTGTATCGTGATAACGTATCGTGTCTACTAACGGCCAGTCTCAATTACAAATCTGTCAATAGATTTGCTTACTAGATAGGATTTTGACATAAAGTCCTTACAAGTGTAGCGACATCTACCGTGCTACACAGATACTAGACCGACAAGTCTTTAATCGCGCAAGTGAAGTTTGCAACGCAACATGGATATTATATACAATCGCCTGACATCAACCGTCGGGCCGTGGCCCGCCAGGTAAAAGACCCGCCTAGTCGGAGGATTCTACCTTTGGTGTGAGGGGCAACACACCTCGCCCCTCCACACAAGTAATGTCAAAATCCTATCTCTAGTAAGCAAATCTATCGACAGATTTGTAATTGAGACTGGCCGTAAGACTTGGCTGGAGCACTGCCCGCACCCAAAGGTAATACTGACCAAAGAACGCGACCCGATACACCGGCGGTTCCAGCACGAATGCGTATAGACCGTCTGGAGTTCGTTGTTGGATATACTGTAACCCGTAGTCGCACATTGCGCCCGCGCATGTACGCAACGCTTTACGCTCGCTGTCACTGCATAGCTGTAATAAATAACAGAATTAAGTATTTTACTAGTGACCCTTAAGTAGGTACGTATACGTCAATGCTCCCATCAAAATTTCCGTCAATTCCAGTAGTTTTTTTTTTTAAATCCGCTGGAATCTTTTATATAATCCTTGTCCTGACACTTACAAACACAACAAAATAATATCACCAAAATTGGTCGAGCCGTTTGTGTTGTTTGTGAGAATTTGTGTTTGTAAACGCACCCACGATACAGGAGAAAATCCTAGTGGGGGGCAACATTTTTTTAAAAAGAAAAAGAAAGAAAGGTGCCATCGTTGAGAAGCAAGGTAACTTGCGTTTCAATAGATGTCGCCAACGTCACATTATCACGTAAATTCAGAATGTGAGGCATATTTCGATCAAGCGGGTGGGACTCGCGGTGGCTTAGCGGTTAGAGCTTCTGGTGTATCTAATCAGAAGACGCAGGTTCGAATCCTGCCCGCGATTTATTTTTTCCTACATTAAAATAACTTTATAATCTTAGCATGGAAAATGCAAAAACATCACAAAAAGACAGTTAATTTTTGTAATGTTAGCGGAAAAGTTCATATAACTAAATTTACCAAAATCCTCGAGGTTTTGCAAAAACGTAACGACAATTGCCAAAAAGATTTAAAAAAATCTGGGAATCATTGGAAGTGATTGGACGAATCTATGGAGAGACTCGCTCAACAATGGACTTCTTTTAGCTGATATAATATATCAACCTGGGAATCGAACTCAGGACCTGTAACGTAGCAGTTGCGCTTTGACTGAGGCAGTTGATGATGACTCAACTCAACCTACTGGGTGCATACTCGATACAAATACAATGAAGAAGCAGTTAGGGCATTATTATTATTATACCTGCACGTTGGCAGTACGTAGGTGTGGTGCCAGCAGGTAGGGCAGCAGCGGCAGCACGTCCAGCTGCAGCGCTGCGCGCCCACTGCAAACGCTGGGAGAACTACCACGGACCACTGACGACACTATGCTCTCGATTTCCACCTTTTTGCGGTACATCTGTCAAATAAAGATGGAAAGATAAAAATATGTCAAAGGATTGGCAAGCTTCGGGGCACATTACCTATAATAAAATTGTAACAGGCCGATGTCTGTACATTATAGATATTAAAGAAAAACTAATATGGGGGGTTTTTATTAGAGCAACAGAAGCCTATCATATGCCTGCCTATCTGTATATTAGTACACTCGTCAAGCAAAAACCGCTGCATGGAATTGAATGCAGTTTTCACCAGTGTATTTCTCGAGGTCTAACTTAAAATCTGGTGCATGTTTCATCTTGATACGCCGCCTAGAATCGGACTTAGACTATGATAATCTTTTTGGGACGTGAGTGAAACTGCAGGCAACAGCTAGTAGCTCATAAAATTGACAGTCGCTGGAGAAAAAAACGAAATGGACTGATGACATGGGTCTAATAGGGTCACTTTTTTTTATGGGATAGGAGGACAAACGAGCGGACGGATCGCCTGATGGTAAGCGATTACCGCCGCCCATGGACACCCGCAATACCATAGGAGTCCATAGAAGTTTTAAAAGGGGATTGGGCCTCCGGTAACCTGACTCACTCGGCGAAACACAACGTAAGCGTTGCTTAACGCCGGTTTTCTGTGAGGCCGTGGTATCACTCCGGTCGAGCCGGCCCATTCGTGCCGAAGCTTGGCTCTCCCACGTAAGTCACTAAATGAATCACAATATGATAGACGGAGACACCGGCTAAGCTATATGCCACAATTTTCTAATATAAGTTCCGCATTGTATAGGCTATCCACACAGTTAGAGGCCAGATTTCGTTGAAAACTATGGCACGTTGTATAGCTGTGAATCATACGGACATTTTAGCCCATATTAATAAAGATCGAGATTTAATAAACGGTCTGGGAGTCATTGGATAGGGACGGCATATAATCGGACCTTGTGGAAGTCAATGATATCATTATGTTAGCCAAAAGGAACCACCACTATTGAATAAAAGTCTCCCTTATTCAATAGTGGACTCCTTTTGGCTAACATAAAGATAATGATGTCAAAAAAAAACTGTGTCAAAACTTCTAAGTCGGAAATAGCGATTTTAAAAGTATGCAGCAAATATGTCTTACTTCTTGCGCCTGCCACGGGAACTTGATCCTCTGCGGTGTTCTAGAAGCTAAGACAGCGTGACATCTCGCTATACAAAGCGGCAGCACGCCGTATAATGAATAGTTCTGGTTGCGAAGCGTCCAGCTGTTGATGATGTCGTGAAGCAGCAGCCAGGATAGCGTCTCCACGGCGATCAAGAGGCGCCCGTCCACACGAGCCGTCAGGTAGTTCTCGAATATTCCGTCGATTATTCTGGTAGAAATGTTTTGTTAAACTGGTATGTAGAAAACCAATTAATCTATATAAATTGAATGCTGTTCGGTGGTAAGCACTCATGTTGCTGAAAGTGCTTTTTTGTGGGATTTTTTGATAAACTTTTAATAGAAATTTGGACAAGACAATGTCTGTCGGGTCAACTACTTGTCAAAAGTTCTTCTTATACATACATACCATACTCTCACGCCTTTCTCCCATAGGAGTAGGTAGAAACTACAGATCAGCATTGCCACTGGCTACGATTCTTACAAACTTGTTTTGCTACTTTCATATTCATACATCAAAAATGTTACAACGGGAATGATAATTAATTATAAAGATTATATTCCCTATAACCCCTTCACCACCACGTCAAAACATAAAAGAGTGCTCTGAGCGCCAAGCTTCCGAATTTACTATAGAAATCTGTCACCCAATCGTGACCGTGGCGTGCTGGCCACATTGGTTTGTCGTCTATATATAACTCTGGCGCACAAAAGGTTAATAGACTGCGTAAAATACTTATGTAACTTAGCTTGTATTTAAAATTTAAGACTACCTGTCGTATTCTCCAGCGGATTGTATAGTCTTGAAGATGGCGTCAGGGTGGCGGTCGTTGGTGGTGAAAATAGCTTGTAATGCTTGCATCAAGCTCTTGTTGCAGTCCTTAGTGCCTATCGCCACATTCTCTACGTCCTCCATGCTCAACTGAAACGTCACATTAGATCATCATCAGATATAATATGTGTTAGCTAAAGATAGTTTAAGAAATTCCTACTTATAATTACTAAAGGCTACCTTCTTAAATGGTACACAATTTATACCATGGTATAAATGAAGGACATGCGTCGATCTTATTGGCGAAATCCTTCAAAAAGGTCAGGTGCGTAGCACTCGCAACCGGCGTGTATGTATGAGAAGATGTATGAATGTGGAAGAAGCCATAGAAGTATGCAAGAATCGTAGCAAATGGCGGTCTATAGTTTCTGCCCACCTCTGGGAGAAAGGCGTGAGTTGAGTGAGCGACAATTGATATTGGCTAAAAAAAATTTTAAGTTAACAATGTTTATGCTAAGATCAGAAATTTATGAAAAATGACAATTTCCAAAAAAGCTAATCATTCTATAACAGTGTAATAAGTTTTATCAGCGTTTACAGATAATATTATTATTATTATTTAAAAAAATAGATTAAACACGCCATATACTTGAATATTCGCCTAAAAATCTATACATACCTGTGACTTAGCCCTGGCCTTGATGAAGCTGAGCACCTGTATGGCGGCCCTGACGTCTCCCTGCACCCGAGCAGCCAGAGCAGCCATCACGTGGGGCCCCACCACCAGCCCTTCACGCTGGCACACCAGCGACAGCCGCGCAGACAGGCGACTGATCGACACTCCTCCCACTTGCACGATCAGAGCCACGGGCCTGAACATAACTCATTTCTATTACTTTCATACGTACCATCACGCTAGTATTATCCGAAAGCACAGCTATATCTCCCCGGTATGTTTAGGTTCGATGTAATAAATGGCGAGTCTATTGCTTATAACTCGAGTACAAATCCAAACTATCAGTTGCTACTAAACATTTCATAAAAAAACCCAATAACACTGCTATAACTAGAAATCGAGTCCAGGACCTCGCGTCAGGAGTCGCGCTTAGGACCACTAGGCTAATAGGACAGCATTTTAATATCTTTGCCAAAGTAAAAATATCAAAATTTTATTAGTTCAAGTAAACTATGATACAAGGAACTTTTTTAGCGGCCTATTTTTAAAATTTATGATATGAATAAGTAAATAACTTTCTATACGTCAAAGAAACTCCGACCACACTTGTTTTATATTGATAAAAATAAGGACCATCACGTCCTTACATAGATAAGATTTACCTTAACGGCCTAAGTGATGTGGCATACAGATCATTACAAATGGCGATGACAGGTCTCTTAAGCGGCTGCTGCTTGGTCTTCTTCTTGCCCTCAGTACCAGTAGCAGTGCACCATCGCACCAGTAACTCCACTGTCGGGAGGGGAGCTCCGTCTATTTCATCTGTAATTGTTCGAAAAACGGTCGTCGAGTCACAATTTTGTTTAAAGTCACTAATATAAATTGAGTTTCAAATGGGTAATTAACCGTTTCATCGCAGATGCCACGCGGGTCTCGAATTTCTTTCACTTATAGCGGATGACACTAGAGTAGAGTGATAATTAGCTTCGTTTGAAATGTTTTAATATTTAAACAGACAATGTAAGGATACATTGTCTGTTTAAATATTAAAACATTATTATTATTAATTTAATGAAGCAGTGATAGCCTAGTGGTATCGTTGGACTGCCAAGTCAAAGGTCTTGAGTTCGAACCCAAGGCACGCACCTCTGACTTTACGAAGTCATGTTCGTATTAAATAGTTACATTATCACGCGCTTAAACGGTGAAGGAGAACATCGTGAGGTCACCTGCATGCCTGAGAGATTTTCTCGATGGTTTGTGAAGTCTGCCAACACCCACTAGGCCAGCGTGGTGGACTATAGCCTATTCGCTCTCATTCTGACAGGAGACCCGTGCCCAGCAGTGGGACAGTATGGGTTGATTATGTATGTATTATTATTAATGTATGCAGTGTTAGTTTTCTCGCAACACATAAATGATATTTATTTCTGTAAATAGATCTTTTAAGGACACTTTTACAACTCAATGTTTTTTTTAACTAGATGACACCGGCATTTCCTAACTGACGACCTCTGAGAAGAAACACCGAAACAAACTCAGAGAATCATGGTCTCTTTTAAAGTCCAGACATAATACTTAGTAGCAAATATGTGAGTTCCAATGTAAGGCAATGTCTGAAATGACCTTTAGAAAAAAGAGCCATCGCGGCTTTAAGTAGACCAGTCCCATCTCACGGCAGGCATGCGTCAGTCATTGGATAGCTCGACCATAATCTAGGGAGCTAAACAACGCGTCGCACGACGATACCAGATCAGTGGAACATTTGCGTAGGTCAGATAAAAGTCTCAAAGCCGCATGAGTTTCTATACCGTGTGTCGTATCACGATCACAAAATGTTAGCGGCCTGACAAGTTAGTAAAAATGGTTGCTGCATTGAATCGATTTAAAATTTAGTACTGACGATAAAGTCCACATACCTTAAACATAAGAATACCGATTGACATGCAAATAAAACAAAAAATATCAGTTTATACTCAAACATCAATTGGAGCCGCCCGACTAGGGAAGTACCTCCACCTTGCGGAAAATCGTAGCCAAATAACATAGCTCCGTGCTGTTGTGAGCAAGGTGGAGTAATAAAAAACCAACATGTCTCCTATGCTGCCAGCCCAACTTTTCCTCTTTAATTTACAGGGTCGGCAACGCCCGAGTGATACCCGTGTTGTTGCAAGCGTCCTTAGGCTGCGGTAACCGCTTACCATCAGGCGGGCCGTATGTTTTTATAGGATAGGAGGGCAAACGAGCAGACGGATCGCCTGATGGTAAGCAATTACCGCCGCCCATGGAGACCCGCAACACCATAGAAGTCACAAGTGCCGACCTTTTAAAAGGGGATTGGGCCTCCGGTAACCTCACTCACTCGACGAAACACAACAAGCGTTATTTAACGCCGGTTTTCTGTGAGGCCGTGGTATCACTCCGGTCGATCCGACCCATTCGTGCCGCAGCATGGCTCTCCCGTATGCTTTTTTTATGCATGTTAATTATGCAATTATAAACAAAATTTTGACATTTCATGAGTTTTTATTAAAAGACACCTCACCTAATATCAAACAGTTAGGTCGTTTCTCAGCATCCAGCACTGATCTCATGAGCGTAGCACTCTGTAGCGCCGTGCGGAACGCCTCGGTGCTACGTTCATCTGATGCGTTTAGTTCCACGGGCCTGTAACCTGAAAATATTCATGTAAATTTGAAGCGACACCTGTGATGATGGACAAGAACTAGTGTTGTTTACTAAACGGCAAATAACTTGAACAATGAAGTAGTATTGTATAGATTGTAAGAGGATGTCCTGCCCCTTTCCATTCCGTTTCCTTTTCGTTAGCACAAAAATAAATATTTGTAACTTCCAATTTTTTAACCGTTTTTATAAATAATCAGTCTACTAGCAAAGTGGGACCAGCCCCCTATATTCTGCAAGAAAAGTCTGACAGTTGAAGTACGAAGTAATAAATGTACGAAGATGAATGAATGGATGAATGAACGAAGATGAATACATGAATGAATGCTATTCCGCTCTTATGAAAAAATACCTATGCGAAAATTTACCACCAGATTTTTTATTTACTACCAGATTTTTTATACAAAATAACACTGCAAGGCAAGAGGATGATGATAAGGTTCAAAATCAAATAAACCACACGGACTCTTAAATTTCAATCTGTTTAAATAGGTCCTACCGGCAATCCTGGCGAGTAAGTGCGCTAATGTAGTCTTCCCGACGCCGGGCGGTCCGCACAGCAGCGCCACCTTGTGGTGGGGCCGACCATCCTCGTCAATCTCTGGCTCCTCCTCTTTTTTGCCCTTCCATTTGTTAGTCAACTGGAACTGGCCCGCTTTCTTGCTGAATGTCGTGCGTTGCTGCGGTTCTTTTGTCTTCACTTCTTTTTTAAAGACTATCTGGGGATAGTTACAGAAGTTAATGTTAGGTTAATTCATTAAAGCTTGTGACCTTCCAGTGGATCGAAACTGTCTACTTATTATGATTAACAGGTTAATGAAGAGAATCTCTTGGTATGAACATCGCATGCGAATTTCCACCTTAGTGAGGAAAAATATGTTCCACATTTATTTGCATACCATTATTTTACTATGATTACAATTGTATTTTCCCTAGAATCTGACTACTACAGATTTACTGTATTGTATGATGAAGGATATTGACAGTTGATAATTTTGGACCTTATATTCTTAATAATAAGTATGAAAGTTGACAACCTACAAGATCCTCAAATGTACTTTGGATTAAAAGTAGCGATTTTATTTAGAAAACCAATCTGGATCAAGGCTTCACTGCTGCACTGGGGCATATACTCAAAAGTGTGTTGCAATGTGTTGTATTATATAAAACAACATACCAACGTGCATATATACCCTAAAGAGTTAGGCAGATATGTTTTAAGTTATTAAAAATTTCATGAAAAATTTAATAACAGTGCTCAACTCGATGTGGCATCAAACCCAAGACCTCAACCAAACCCTTGAAACAACAACTCAGAACATCTATTATGTATACATAACATATTATATTGCTTTTTCCTCGTACCTTATCCCACAAATGCAGCCAATGCAACAAGGCCCTGTTGACTGGCTCTTCAGAAAGCAGGTCTAGATATGACTGAGGCCTGTACTTGTCCACCCAGAGTAAATTGCCATTAAAATCAGCGTCGACATCGGGAAGTGGCTGAGATACTGCATCTTCTTCTATTAGACGCTGTTGTTTTTCTTCTAACTGGAAATTAATTTCTTGAAAATGTGAATACAATACATCCTAATCAATATAAATAATCTTATTTTTTATTTACCATAAAAAAATTAGGGGCACCTTTTACTAGGGTTCAATCCCTGAAATAGTGCAGAAAAAATTAGCTATTCCAGATTTATTTTTATTTTTATACATATAGGGGGACAAACGAGCAGACGGATCGCCTGATAGTAAGCGATTACCGCCGCCTATGGACACCCGTAACACCAGAGCAGGCACAAGTGCGTTGCCCGCCTTTTAAAAGGGGATTGGGCCTCCGGTAACCTCACTCACTCGGCGAAACACAACGTAAGCGTTATTTAACGCCGATTTTCTGTGAGGCCGTGGTATCACTCCGGTCGAGCCGGCCCATTCGTGCCGAAGCATGGCTCTCCCATGTTATGACATTCAAGATTTCAGGGTTGGCTGAATTTAACTTTGACTCTATGAGATAAAGTCAAAGTCAAAATTTCAATTAGACCACTAAAATTAGTACTTTTGTATAATTAAAACAATTTGCACGGTTCCAAAAAGTGGGCCTTATAAAGAAGAGCCAGCAAGAAACTCCGTAGACTTTTTTAAGAAAATAGAAAAAGATTATAAAGTTATTTTAGTAAAGGAAAAATTCAATCGCGGGCAAGTTTCGAACTTCGCGATGGTTTAGAGGTCAGAGCGTCTGGTGTATCCAACCAGGAGACGCAGGTTCGAATCCTGCATGGAATAAATCCTGCTTAGCATGGAAAATGCATAAAAATCACAAAAAGATATAGAAAAAGATGTTATTTTTCGAAATACAATGGCAATTTACAGTAAATAAAAAATAAGGTTGTATAACAATTACTTGATTATGATAGTGTTCAGAATATACATTGTTAATAAATACACATTAGCATGACACTTGCTTTTGAAACATGTACACTTACAATTTTCCTAGCCTCATCCCACGTGCTGGTATATGTAGCCTGTAATGACATAGTTTCAACTCCTATGTCAAGGGAATTCTCCCATGATTCCTCAGATTCCAGCCTCACATATACTCTGTCACCATCTGAGTTTGTTAAGGGCAGAAATGCCCATCTGAAAAATGTTAATGGAAACCATGAAAAAACAATATAAACCATTGATTTGATAGACTTTTTTCACTTAGCTTATGTCTGTGTTGCCGTTGTAGGATGAAAGTTAATAAATAACAAAATATATATAGATCTATTGAAATAGAAATGAATATAGATGGCAACCACAACTCACCGTGTGGGTACACCACACTCAAATAAAATAATTAGATATGGCTTTGATTTTAGTAACCTGTGTGTGTGTGATTGAGAAGTAACCTGTGATTCAACAGAGTAAAAGACAAGAATCACACATAGCTAAACTAAGCTAAGTACAAACCGTTTAATTGAAAAAAATAGTAATAGGACATTACTATTTTTCTAGGCTCACCTCATTACATTGGGACCTCCACATACTGGCAAACTATGCCTATACATAAGTACATTTCTGTCTTACTATTTAGGAAATACAGTTATGTATGGATGTATGAATATAAAAGTATATATCTTAAAATATAAAAATTGATTGTTACTATAAGAAAAAATTGTGACATACCTTGGTATATTTAAAGATAAATTATCCTTAGCTATAAAACTAGATCTAGAGTTTATCATTTGACCACTGGGCTCCAAGAGGCTCTGTTTCAACCTCCTACTTTCTAATATCTTCTCTATTAAATCCATGTCATTCTCCTCGTCTGTCTTCTGTCTCTTACTGGGCAACTCTACTTCATTGAAGTCTATATCACCTATGTCTCCGAATAGTTCATCTGCTGTCCTCTTATTGGAAACGGGAGTTAGGTCTTCTAGAGGCTGTAAACTTGGTGTAAGAGGAATATCTGTGCTTTCAGCAGTTATTGTTTCAGCTATAGTAGAAGGCATATGATTTGTGGCTGTACTGGTGTCTGCCTTATTGGCGGTATGGCTAGAAAAGTCAAGACTTCGTTTTGCTGGCAGCGTCTTCTTTTTCACTACATTTGACACTGAAAATGTAATTAAGTATGTTATGATTCCATGTGTGTAAAAAAATTATAAATTTGCCACCTAACTCTTCCCAAATAGCTGCACCGATTTGGATGAATTTTGTGTGTATGTTTGAGTGGATCCCTGGATGGTTTGAAAATACGATTGGATCCGGTAGGTGGCACTCCAAACGGGTATTAGGATAATTTTTCAGGGCAGGGCAATATCTGTTGGGCCCGCTAGTATTGTTTATATTTAAAATAACACTTTCTAAAATAATACACCACCCGACACTGACCTCATAATCTACATTGTTATTACATAGTTAGAGGAGCTGATATAAAACACAATAAAAAGGTTTGCATCAAAAACTAACCTCTTTGGTCACAATGTCAGATTATTTTACATATTGTAAGCATTTTTATTATTTTTAATATCAATGGGTTTTCAATACCTTCATGGTCTTCATCATTTCTTAACATTTCTATTTCATCAGCGTACATCAACTCGTATTCCTCCTCGGGATCCGGATAATCACCCATTTTGCCGGTGAAAAGTGTAACTGTACGGAAAAATAATACTTATGGGCTTGTTTGTCTTCCTATGTGCTTGCAATTTAATTGTCGCAAATTGAAATTTTTGCAAACTTGTAGAAAGTATATACTTTGGTCAACAAAACAAACAAACAATTCAAAACTTGGATGGTGGAAGTTGGAAGTTTCAAATTCATTAATGACACTGTCAGTGGGTATTGATTGATAGTACTTTGGCATTTGACACCTGACAGTAACGCTACTGTCAATGTCAAGTTCAATTCCAATCAAGGATTTAATAAACTACATTTTTTATAATTGTTCAACTTATAGTCTTTTTATCCAATACAATTTCTACCATATGGTAGGAGTAGTTAAAAAGCTTGCTTTTGGGATTCGTATGGCGAGTCCATACGAATAAGGTTAAAAACCATAGAAGATTCTTGGAAGTAGATAGTAAACCAAGTAATAAATTATGATGTTTTTTTAGTTTTTGTAAATAGTGCAGTGGACAGTAGAGCACAAAGGAGGTTTAATAAAAAAGTTTAGATTATATTTTTTATATTATTTAGAATAAAATGAACTTACGCTGTGGCGCGTGTCTAAAATAACAACTGCGCAACGGTAAGCTGTGCTAGCTACTTACATAGTCATCTACTCTGAACTCAAAATTATTTGAGACTACAGACCTAGTTATTTGATTGATAGATTTGTTTTTAATGAATAGGTACCCACCTCTTTCTCTTTTTATATTTAATGAGATTTCATACTTACTCAATCTAATTACTACGTAGTCGTTTTATTTTGCTTAAAAAGATTTTAGTTATTTATCCCACGTAGGTCCTACATAAAAGTCCCAGGTACAAAAAATACAAATTGAGTGCTGCTACCTTCTGCTCGACCTGGGAATCGAACCCAAAAACTCTAGTGTAGCAATCGCACATATAAGTAGACTAATGAAGCAGTGTATAACCTATATTCGAAAATAATATTAGGTACAGCTCAATATTCAGCTCAGATTCATTTTACACTGTCATCGTTAGGTAGTAGGTAGATACCTGCCTAGTATGTACGATATTTTTCTAAAAAAAACGCTGCCCCAAATAAATATTTTCTCCTATATCGTGGGTGCTTTTACAAACACGATTTTTCACACACAAACACCCAGACCCTGAAGAACTACCTGTAGGACATAGCTATAAACATTTATCCCGTGTGGGAATCGAACCCACAACCCGTTGCGTAGAAGCCAACCGTCCAACGGCTACGCCAAACGTTCCGTCATAAATTTGTGAATGACCCAAGCCAAACCCTACATATGATAAGTACGCAAATAAATCGTGAAAAGTCATTCTAAGTAGAACGAATTCTCTTTTGTTATAACAGCACATTATTTGATACGTGTATACCTAGTGATAGCCTAGTGATAAAAAAATTGGACTGGCAATTCAAAGGTACGCAGGCACGCACCTCTGATTTTTCGTATCATGTGCGTATTAATAATTAATTATCACACGCTTATATGGGGTGAAGGAAAACATCGTGAGGAAATGTGAGGAAAGGCGTGTGAAGTCTGCCAACCCGCATTAGGCTTGCGTGGTAGACTGAGGTTTGCCTGATCCCTCTTGTTCTGGGAGGAGACTTGTGTCCAGCAGTGGGACAATATACTTAATAGGTTGATTATGTATGTTATGTATTTTTTGACGAGGTTTATCAATAAATAAAACACCATTTTTGTATATACGAAAGTTTTTTTTTAATAATTGGGTATATTTACAATAGATTAACAAACGTGAGTTACATGAATAATGTTAGAAGAGGTATACCATAATATACCTACCCTCCGTATAATGTTACGCACATCCACACGTCAAATTACCAAAGTTACGCTATAATGTCTTAGGAGAGATCATCGAAATTCGGTAATTAAATTGTATCTGGCCTTATCTGACTTATGTATTAGTAATTGGAATGTAGCCACGGCATCTAAGGCTTTGACCCAATGGAAAGTAACATTTTCTACTTAGTAAGCACAATAATTATAAAATAAATAACTCAAAAAAAACAACAACAATAACTAAAATAATCATTTCAATTGTCTCATCAATTCTCCAAAAGCATTCCAATCCAATTATATATTATACTAGTGATTATTTATTTTTTACTTTGTATATCATACAGACGGCGTAATATCGTGCTTTTCAGATTCAAGGAAATATCGAAAAAATAAATTATTGCCTTTACAACAACCTTAACATAATTGATAATATTAAATATCATAACAATTAATTGTGATTAAATAAAAAAAGTAACGAAAACAAACAAAACAAAGTTAAGATTCAATAAACATCACAGACGACTACTTTTACCTAATCGTTAATGACTTGGAACGTATGAGATTTTTTTTATATCATTATAACTTACATTTCATCACTCTTAGACATTCACTTGACTAAACATGTTACCTTAACTACGGCACTCGGTGTGACCGGTTATATGACGGCCTTAACTAACTGCGTTAATTAGGCTGTCCAATTATGAACCTGATTACCCTTCAGAGGTAAACTTAAGTCGGATAACAGGACTTTCATAATAACTAAGCTCAAAAATCCTCACTCAACCCACTCCGCGTCTAACGAGAACAAATTGAAGATACATTTTGTTCAAACTAAGGAAAATGGTGAGATTTTCTTTAGTTTAGGTCCGAGTGCCACCCAGGCACGAAACCTGCCATCCATTTGTCTAAACTATGCTAACGGTTAAGACTTAGGTGTATTATTTTAATCCATTTTACTGTACAAAACGCTTAATCCATCGCAAAATTTGACCTATTCGTTATTAATACATTTCAACGCCTCAATCGAGCCTTCCCGCTTTGAGCCGGCCATTTTATTTAAATACGTACACTTCATAAAGGGTTTACCGGATTACTTAAAGACGGAGTTCCCGCGTTATTGCATCCTCCCGCCTGCCAGACATTTCTCTAATATCATTTAACTATAATGGCAATACGTTCATTTCACTACGTTTACGAAACTCTTAACTTACTAGCTAACCGCTGTTCTATTGGACTAAAATGCCGCTTGGTCCAGCGGCATGAGAAAATAACATTACCAGACAATTACCTACGTAATACGAACAGACAAGAGAGTGCAGCGTTACTACAACGTGGTTTACATCGAAACACCACCACAACGAAACTGGGACTCAAGTCTGTTAATTTTATGGTAATAAAAGCGTCGCTCAATGGCTTCAGAGTAAAGTTGTTGATTTTGACAGTTTTGTCTACGAAATCTGTCAGTTCTTATGTCATTTAGTGCCATTGAATGACCATTCTGATACAATTCAAATAGCAGACTTGGCCCCCTGTTGCACTTCAACAACTGAACGACAATCGGCGAGAGGGCGCCACTCGCGTTCTCGGCATCTGCTGTCGTAGTCTTTGAATTAGGTATACTCACTGTGAATGTGTGTGTTCTCAGTCCACATCAGCGGTTTCCCCCATTTCTTTAAGCTTATTTTTCTTCATGCTGTCCCCTCAACAAGCAATAACTGCACAATACAGTCGATGAGTCGTCAGTTCCAGTCATTGATCATTTTTCATATCAGATGTTTCCCATCCGTAAAATGCCTTGAAATAAAGTTTTTTCGACTAGATATCACATTCTCCCTTCGAGACAATTAATTCAAAGTCATTATACGGAATTATTTTGGTACTCACATAATTCGTATATTTATTAATACCTTTCACTCATCTATCTATTGCAATGACATTTTAAGTCTTGGTCAATCGTGGCAATTTTTCCTTTTTAATACCTATTTAAATTACTTAGTTCGCGTTTTTGAGCAATCACACCTTGGATTTGGAAATGGAAATATGACTAAAATCTAATGAGTTTTGAATTCTCCCCTCTACTACCACAAAAATATGTGTTTTTCAGATTTATTTTCTAAGTTTACAATCAAGTTCTTAAATCATCTTTTGTATGTAATGCCCTAATTACTATAGAAGTGAAAAAGAGACCTAACGCACACTATTATGATAAAACTAGAAAAACAATCTGAAGGCACACGTCTAAGCGGCGGGTGGAGAACTTATTTAAATTAATATAATACATACGTATTAACAAGTGACTAGAATTATATTACCTTCGACTTCGTGCTGGTAGTCGTTGGGGCACTTTCACTAATCTATTATGGTCGAAAAGTACCTATAGGTAGGTACTAAAGATACCATCAACACAGCAGAAGTTTACGTTAAAGTTTAAAGTAACGAAAGTGGTTTCAAACATGGGATACCAATCACCACTTTACACCTGGCTCTGAACACTAAATGATTGAATAAATGCGCTACTACTCGAAACATTAAATCGAGGACGATTGACCAAGAGCTTCCACTGTCAGGAGCCGACATCAAACACGACTGGGGCGGTCAGTGAGTGCCAACCTGAGGACGGCGACCTCCGTGTGTCAGGCAGCAGAGATGGCGAGGGGGGGCGCGGGCGCTGGGTGCGCGGGCGCCGGCGGGGGACTCTCCACCGCCGTGCCACACGCCTTCAGTTCCGTGAACACTTCGGTGAAGAAGCCGGGCTCCGAGTTGATCCTAAGCATGTTAAAAGACAGGCGATCGACTATGAGGAGGCACCGGTCCCAGAACTTATCTTTAGAGTCTTCGACTAGGAATGGTTTGAGCGGGTAGGAGATCTCGTTGCCCATGTAGGAGTAGGAGAGGTAGAGGCAGGTGAGGACGACGGCCTGCAGTTCCTGCGGGCGCCCTATCCGCTCGCCGTCCACCAGCTCGCGGACCAGCATGTAGACAAATACGACGTTCGCTGGGTTTATGAACGCCACGTCCTGAAAACAAACATACATGATATCAGACATCTTTCATAGAAAGTTATTTTGTTATTCGAAATTGCTACATTTTGTATAGCAATGAATACAAACTAATTTAGATTGCATTAGTTATAAGACCCTAGATATAACAAAACACACCATCACGGCTCTATCAACCAAAAGTTAAGCAGAGGTGTACTAACGACGACGAATTGTATGCGTGTTATTTACTCCCACAGTTCGCCGGTGTTTTAGGTCCCTTGTAATGTAATAGGTAGGAGGTGAGCTATTATCGAGTATAAATCCAAACTCCTAACCGCCATTATGAATTTCACAGAAAAACCTTACAAAACTTTGTTCACCTGGACCACTGATCTCTATATTTCTTTATGCTATTAAAGAGTAATATAGCGGTCAGTGATCTGGACTCAGGATCTGGACCAATAATGAAGCAGCTCTAAATTTAAAAGTTTAAAGAAAGTAGCTGTCAAAACTGTCACAAATTAGTACAATATTAGATTTTCTGACATTTGACATAATTTTATAATTTTTTGACATTTAAAATAATGTCACATTTTATTTTTTAAACTATCTATCATTGATTAGGTCTCTGTGCCCATATGCCCACATTATTAGTAGAAAGACTAGATAACTTATGTGGTCTATTGCGGACTGCCAAGGTGAAATCGTAGGTAATCGTAGGCTATCGATCTGTTTCATCTATGCTGATGCCATACAAATACTAGAAGGCCATAATAAAATATTTACGTCTGTTAAAGATATCATCACTCGTTTTATTTACTTAAATTGTATTTTACTGTAACTTTAGAGGAGACTACATTAAGCATCAGAAAAAACCTTAAAGATTTCTGGCAAGTTTTAATGTTAACTAACCTTGAAACCCTGAAAATGTGAGTCAACAAGGGAATACTTTGATGTGATTATAATTCTTATGCCATTATTATTTTAAAATATTGTCATTAAAAAACACTTAAAATATAACAATCTAGAAACTTCTGCCCACGACTTTGTCTGTGTGGACTGCAGAATTGGGTCCGACCTTGATAAAAAGTAGCCTATGTGTTAAATATTCCAGATTATAATCTATCTCTGTGCCAAATTTCATTCAGATCCGTTCAGCGGTTCTGGCCTGAAAGAGTAACAAACATCCATACATCCACACATCTATACATTCATACTCAAAAAATTTCACATTATAATATTAGTAAGGAAGTGAGGATAGTAGCCCACCGGTACCGGGGCACGCAGAATCCAAGCTACCAGGTCGATTAGGTATATAAAGTATAATTATATACTGTATGTATATACTCATATATCTGAAATGCTCAATAGTTTATAAGACAAAATTAGCGCAGAACATTTCAATATCAAACTTTCATTTCCTTTACAAGAGTAACATGTCGAACACACGTTCGTACACACCAATTACCCGTTGATGAATGACCAATATAGCTGCAAGTCATAATGCATTGAAGTTATTAGAAAATGTCATAGTTACGAGTACGCATACGACCAATACTTGGTCGCGTAGGTGCTACGAAATTGAGGCCAGTATGTGCTACGAATGCTACGAGAGCTACGAATGCTACGAATGTCCGTAGCAGTATTAATTCACCAAAAATAGTCGGTTTATTATGACATTTCGCCCACGTCTTCGCGGGGCCCATTGTATTTGTAATTACTGACTTCGGCGACGTGAGATCGTTCTCTAACGCGCTTAGAATATTTAAAAAAAAGCATTCGAAATGCCTTTTTTTTCTTAAGCCGCTACTAAGCAGATAAATTAAAAAATGGAACAGAATTTTTATGAAATCCTACTAAAAACTGTGAAGTAATTTATCGGGAACATACTCGGTGATGGTAAAATAGGCCCTAAAAACACGACAGGTATACAAGAATATACTCGTAATATATTCTGACTAGATATTAAGCGGAATTCTAAACAAATAATAAAAAAATACATTGTCGTTCAACCCCTTACTAGTTAATATATTATTTGGTCACGGACAAGCCATGACTTGCGTGCTTCATATTTGGCATCCCTGCATTACAGCCATTACAGTACCTATAATAATATAATGGTCGTAAAACAGGAGTGCCAAACCTATAATTTTCTTACGAACACCCGTAATGATGGAAGGAAATTTTCGCCAATAATACCGAAAGAAGATTGGATTTGTTTATGATTTCGCACCTGCATCATAAAAATTGATGTGGCAGTAAGAGCTATTTTTACAAAGCGAAAACGATTTTTAAAGTCGTAAATTTCTACCTTTAGATCATTTTTTATGCTCAACTATGCTATAAAACAGATTGATTGTGTTTCTGGATCGAGTCATTTTTTTTAAACCCGACTAGGATTTTCTCACCAACACAAACACCCAGACCCGGAACAACTATCTACCCACAGCAACTTTACATCTACAACTATACAAATATTTGTTCCGTGCGCGAACCGAACTCAGAAGCCTAACGGCCCATGGGTCCTTTCGAAAGTCGCCATACCTATCTCTCAATAATAGTTCCATATATATACTTACATGAATATTTTAAAGCTTTTACGGTTTACAGTTTGACATTTTTATTAGTAAACATATTTCAATAGCATGTTACGGGTAACGGGTATATAATCTGGGTGTCTTTAAATCACGAATGAATCAGTTTCTTTTAGGTAAGCGCGCTCCATCGTAGATCGTAGTGTCGCTTATCATCACGCGAACTGTCGGTCAAGCGTAAGCCAAAAACAAGAAAAAGAAATGCCTACCATATTACATATTACACACAACTGGATACCCAAAATCGGGACCAAATTGAATACTCCATAGTCGAGACTGTAAACAAATTAAATCCAATTCATCAAGTGAACAAATGGTAACCACTTTACCCGAAAACCCCAATATAATGGACAAATTGGAGCAACTGGCCGAAAGCTCGAAAATAATGGATAAAATATTGTAGTCAGCAGTCGAAAGGTCGAGAATAGTTGACGGATTGAGGCCACTTATAACGGTGGACATTTTTCGCGTCTAATTAAAACAATGACCTGGATTTGATGAGTGACAACTTGATCTAAATCAAACCGTGTTGGAACCTTGGAAACATAGATTACCCTCCACTATTGGGGTTAATTCCCCACTTCAGTGCGAATACCAAAATTTGTTGTTCAGGAATTCTGCATTTGATTTCAAGGTCTCTTATTATTTTTAGCCGAATTTAGAAACTATCATCTATTTACATTTATAACACACCATCACGCATGAATTTCTTGAAGGGTTAAGCGTACCTACTAATGTACATCAACAGTTCGCCAGTACATATTGTTTAGGTCCCATCACCCATGTAATAGGCCTTTAACCGGGCATTAATCCCAAACTCCGAGCGGCTACTGAGAATTTTATAAAAAACCCCAATAACATTTTGCTCGACCTTGGATTTGAACCCAGGACCTCTAGCGTAGATGTCGACTTAGAACCACTAGACTAAAGCGGCAGTTTTACTTACATTTATGATACAGAGATAAACCATTTTAAGGTTATAAAGCCGAGTAAAATAATTTACAAAGGTTAAATCGACATTTCCACCTAAATAACACTATTTCCATCTAGTTTTCCTGCCATCATAAAAATATGATTAAGAGTTCGGCACTAAACTACAATCATACTAATAAAATCGTAACTGGCTAATATCTGTAGGTACGTATAAAATAATTAAGAAAAAATAATATGAGGAGTCTTTGAAGACAAAAAAATTTTTAGAGTTTTAGAATCTCTGCCTATATTACTTATATTCATATGCGCATCACGCAAAAACAGCACGATTTTGGATGCATTACTGCTGGAGAGTTTACTTAAAATCTGGTGCATGTTTCTTCCTTAGTTAAAAGGTTTTTTGGGACACGAGTGTATCCGCGGGCATCAGTTAATTTATCCAAACCTCTCACTCAATCACTGATAACGAATTCTCAAAAACCCACAACCTTAAAATTTTTAGGCTTCAGACATTAGCTAAGGAATTGAGAAAAAAAATCCCACGGGATTGACAAAACGAGATCAATGCCAATCTTTAACCTTATAAATTTGATATTTTTCAGATTCCACTTCCTTCAAACTTGCAGTGGAATCCGCCCCACTAAATAGACTTTAGTGGGGCTTTCCCACTAGCTAAAAATGTAGTGCAAAGTGCCCCACTAGGGTCGGCACTTTAGAATTTGTTCATAATGTAATTTATATATTTGGTAAAAATATTTAAGTAATATTATGTAACTGTGGGTGGTAGCATTAGATGTGGTATTACTTAAAGGTGGTATTACTTATTACTTAAAGATCGGTAACGCATCAGCAACTCCTCTGGTGTTGCAGGTGTCCATGGGCGACGTACCACCAGGTGGCTCGTCAGCTCGTTTGCCGATGTAACCATAAAAAAGGAAGGATCGCTTGGGATGCATGTGACAGTAATTGTCTCTGTCTATAAAATTTAATTTACTTTAGGAATTATTAAGTGTTTTCTCCACAATACAATACAGTTAACGGTATCGAACTACCGTCTGGTTTCCATCTATAAAATTGTTATTACCCGCACGCGATCACAATCAAACTGCCGTGTTATTGTCTTTGTCGAATTAATACTATCAATCAATACAGAATTAATACCAAATATAGACCAAGTATAGGAATTTGGAGGTTTTAATTTCGTTTCTATTTGTTTGTGATGGCATTCACAAGATATGACAGCGAAACCAATTCTATAATTAAGTACCTAAGCAGGTTTATTTATGATGTGATCTAAACTTTGAATAAAATAGTTCCTATAGTTCTAGTTCAAATATTTTTATTTCAAACTAGCTTTTGCCAGCGACTTCGTTCGCGTGGAATAGTTACTTTGTTCCCTAGTTCTTCGCCCGCGGTTTCACCTGCGTTGCCCCGTTCCTAAGGGTTGTAGCGTGATTTTTTATAGCTTGAAACCTTTCTCATGAATCACTCATTTTCCCAACATTTCCCTTCACTGCTCTGCTCCTATTGATCGTAGCGTGATGAAAAGTATACTATAACCTGCCCAGGAGTATGAAGAACAATTGTACCAAGTTTCGTTGAAATCCGTCGAGTGGTTTTTGTTTCTATAACGAACATACAGACAGACAGACAGACAGACAGACAGACAGACAGACAGACAGACAAAAATTTTACTGATTGCATTTTTGGCATCAGTATCGATCACTAATCACCCGCTGATAGTTATTTTGGAAATATATTTCATGTACAGAATTGACCTCTCTACAGATTTATTATAAGTATAGACTAGCTTTTGCCAGCGACTTCGTCCGCGTGGAATAGTTACTTTGTTCCCTAGTTCTTCGCCCGCGGTTTCACCTGCGTTGCCCCGTTCCTAAGGGTTGTAGCGTGATGTTTTATAGCTTGAAACCTTTCTCATGAATCACTCATTTTCCCAACATTTCCCTTCACTGCTCTGCTCCTATTGATCATAGCGTGATGAAAAGTATACTATAACCTGCCCAGGAGTATGAAGAACAATTGTACCAAGTTTCGTTGAAATCCGTCGAGTGGTTTTTGTTTCTACAACGAACATACAGACAGACAGACAGACAGACAGACAAAAATTTTACTGATTGCATTTTTGGCGTCAGTATCGATCACTAATCACCCGCTGATAGTTATTTTGGAAATATATTTCATGTACAGAATTGACCTCTCTACAGATTTATTATAAGTTTAGATAAGCTTTTACAAACATTTATGAAACGTTATAATTCTAGTTGCACGGTTCCAGATAGTGTCTTGGGTTTCGAACCCCTGATAAGTCAAAAATTCTTTTATCTTCAACCCTATTGTCCTACTGCTAGGCACTGGTCTGCTCTCAGAATGACAGTGATTCTAAAATTAATTATTCGCATGTATTTTCATATTTTTTTAAGAGAGTCTAATCGTTTTTACCAACAAACGGATAGATATAGGCTGGTTGATAAAAGTAGTATGATATTCCCTAAGTTACTGTTAAATAAGTAATTCTTAGGCTCGTAGAAAGAAACTATACCTATACCGAATTACTGTCAACACTATTAAAAAAAATACACAAACTACGACTGTACACGGAAACCGGAACCTTTACTTCCTTCCCGACAAACATGGCGGCTCTTTTCATGGGGTTTATTGATGTCTGGGATTTTTCCTGTTCAAATAAAGTGATATTCGTTATTCGTGTGCCTATTTAGTTTTGAATGTAGTAAGTAAGACACTAATATATATATTAATGCAAGATTATTTACTAATTTACAATTAAGTATGTATGTCAACATTAATGGCAATAGGCTCGCCCCCTATTACATGGGACCTAAACGTAACGGCGAACTATGGCTGTACATTACCACACCTCTGCCTAACCCTTCGGATAATACAGGCGTCGTGGCATGTTATATTTTATCAACATCTTTGGCCATATCATGTCATTATCAAAATGGATCCATGAAAGTTGATAAATCTGCCAACATGGTAGAAAAACATTAAATTATTCTTCTACCACGCTGCTAAAGATTTACAAATGTCAAGACCGTCATGAACAAGCTTTGCGAAAAAGAAATAATAGACCATTACGTCACTCTCCCTATTGCACACACAATCCGTTGTGAGGAAAGCAACACGGCAACATTCAATGGATATCACTGTCTCGCTCTAAACATAGCCCAAATCGTTAAAGAAAGGCACGGGCTTAAAATTCTTGATGCCATAACGTCCTATCGATTTTCGGTCTGACGTACGCTTTGGTCCCCCATATAAACTGAATGAAGCGACAGCTTACAATTGTTTGTGTATGATTCGAACTACTTGATGATGCCTATGCTATGGTAAATTATTGCAGACGAAACTGTTACAGTTTAAACAGTAGATGTGAGGATTAGATGCAGCTTTTAGCATAATGCGTAATAAGGGATAGATACTGGAACGCATAAATCACTAACTTTTAAAAGAAAATGGTGGCTACCGTGTTTGCTACTGTTTGATAAATGTATTACCTATTTAATTTGCAAATAGGGTCTTTTAAAAACCCTTTTACAATGAATATCTTAAATTTTTAGTTCTGAGGACTTCTGAGGACAAATATACCTAAAACGAATCATGGTACTCTTTTAGTACAAAGTAGGTAGATAGAAAAACAACATGGAGTGACGAATGAAAGTGAATCTTTGCATATAAGAATGCAAATCATTTCAATACTTTAAATCGTTAAATATTCATCGAGGCCGCAATCGAAGTCAGAAAGAGTAAATAGCGCATTTAAATGCCTTTTTCAAACTACCTACATTAAGCTTAATTTCTGAGCAACGGCCAAAGGCCTTGCTTAAAAATTTAAGAACTGTAGACTAGCTAGTTAGTATGTTTGACATAATGAAGTGTAGCCTCAAAATTCAACAGTAGGTAATTAATACGTAAGTAAGTATTTGAAATTGTTACTTCGAATAGTAAAAATGCAAATTTCGCTCTCGCAGTTCGTTCAACGCTGTATATAGCATTGATTAATTGAAACAAGGACAACTTTGCAGCATGAATTAGCTAAATGGAACAAAACATCCCATGTTTTGTTACCAGGGTCACTACAAATGTGTCATGGCATCTTACAGTATGGAGGTGGAATACCTACTTTAAGTTTGTTGACAAAAATGGGAATTCGCCTATTTGCCTGCTATTTTAAGGAGTGTACTGAAAATTTGACCTTAAGTGCTTATCGCTGGTTTTCAGCACTACGCAAAATCGCAAATCCTAATCGCTCTCGAGAATAATGGCCACTATTCCGGACTCATCTGCCTCCTGTTGTCTGTGTTACTACACAAGGCGAGTTGTATATTATTATACAAATATATTTACCTGCCATCCTTGCAACAGCAGCGAGCGGTCTACGGTCCGCAGCCACATGACCGCGTCGCCCGCCTGGAAGTCGCGCAGCCGGTGGCAGCGCATGTGCAGGTACATGCCCAGGCACTTGAGCAGCTCCGACGTGGAAGCCTGGATGACGGTCTTGCGCGGCACCACCACGGGCGGCCCGGCGCTTGGCAGCTTGTCGTAGCACACCACGTTGTTGTTGAGCGCGTTGGCGCGCGCCACGTCGGGCGGCGGCGCGGGCGCCGGCGCTGGCCGCGCATACACGCCCTGCACGCTCACATTCTTGTTGCGGTCCAATGGCGCATTGTCTGTAAGCGGCGCGCGGAACGTTGCCACACTCTTGCTTTTGCATTCCAGTTTCTTCTTGTTGTTATTCGCCGTAGAAAACCGCTTCCAAGAAAGCGCGTTTATGAATAAGGAATGCTTCTTTAGATTCTTCTCCAGGGCTGTTTTTTCTGATATAATCTTGGCAGCGTCATCGAGGGTAGCGCGCCGTTCGTCCCGGGGAAGCTCGCGGTTCTCTCGGTTCTTGGCGTTGTTGAGGCGCTCGTAGGAGTAGGCGAGCGCGGCGCGGTCGGGTGGCGGCGCGGCGGCTGGCGGGCGCCGCTCGCGCGGGCTGAAGCTCAGCACGGTGCCCATGAGGCCCGCGCGCGTGCAGCCGCTAGGTGCCCGCATGCATCACGTTCGCGGCCGGCGGTGGCGGCGGCCCGTGTGGGCTCGATAGCGACGCGCGTGCGCGCTGCGGCCGCCGCTATCGACCGCTGCGCGCGCACCCAGCTGACGCCGCCGCCCTCGCGCGTGCCGCCCGTCCGCCAACCCCGCCCGCCCTGGTAAACAAACCCCCGAGAGCGCCACCACGGAATTACTTATCGGTTATTAATTCCAATTAAAGCCGACGCCTCTCACAGAGACTTTACCACTAGTGCAAATGCAGATCATAAGTGATGACTACATATCAAACTGCACTTTAATTACTATCTCCAATTCCGGAGCTATCGAATATTAATTCATTCCAATAAATAACTGTATCTGTGCGCCGCCAATTGCAATTACAGTTCATTTATGCGCGTTCGATGTCTCATCGATCATGTTCAGACAGACAGGAAAATTACACTTTTATAATTGACTAGCTTATGCCGGCGACTTTGTCTGCGTGGACTTTAGGATTGGGTCTAGCCTGGATAAAAAGTAGTGTGTATGTGTTATTCCAGGCTATAATCTATCTATGTATCAAATTTTATCCAGAAAGAGTAACAAACATCCATACATCCATACTCACAAACTTTCACGTTTATAATATCAGTAAGGATGGTAAGGTCCACGCTTGTCGCTACAAACAAAAGGTACTTTAACTGCGTCATTTTTCAATTGAAGTACATTTGTTAGGACAGGAGGCAGGTTGGGATTATTGCGGATGTTACATCATAATGCGGCGTTGCGGTGCTCTGGGACTATAATCGAATCACCCAAGTTCCGAACGACTGCTGCCTCCGATAAACGGACCAAATATTGGCAGATTCCATTACCTCGATATTTCTCATTAAGTAATCATCGCCCAGCAATTAAAATGTTTAGCCTAAATGAAGTTCGATGTTGTCTATTCGGTTCTTAGGGATAACTAATAGGGTAGGTAATGATGTCCAAGTTTTTTGGGGTACCTACCATATACTAATATTATAAATGTGAAAGTTTGTGTGTATGGATGTATTAATGTTTGTTACTCTCTCTCGCCAAAACGGCAGAACGGATCTGGATAAAATTTGGCACACAGATAGATTATAGCCTGGAATAACACATAGGGTACTTTTTATCCAGGTCGGACCCAACCCTGAAGTCCAAGCAGATAAAGTCGCGGGCAGAAGCTAATATATACATACTCAGGTTTTATCATGCCCCTTGCCAGAAGGCCCTCATGGAGACTTATGTTACAGACATCGTTCTACGATACATCTTCGTATATCGTCCAAAACTTTTAATTCTTGTTTTACTGTGCAATGTATTTGGCCTAATAATTGCGTTAAAAAGAAGGTTCTATTTTTTGTCAGAAATTCAGAATAAGCCCCCATCGAAATCAAAAGATGAATCGCGTAGAACCCACATCATATCTCGGGTTTAATATTGTCATCGGCGAGATTGCTAACAGATATTGAGTCAAAAGCTTTTTGTATCGAATATATTGAATCACTGTAGGATGGTACTTATCTACTTATAGCGTGCACCCGTGTTTATTTCGTAGTTCCCAAACACAGGAATTTCCCAAAATTCCTTCCGAGTGCTCACCTAAGTTATCTAAGGAATGCCTGCGCAAAATTCCATGCCTCTACAAGTCACTACATCCACCATCTGGTATCCGTTGTTCGTCAGTCAGTCAGTCTTATTAACTAGATTTTTACTATGTAAGTACCCAGATATCTCATTCAAATACCTACACCTAGGCTATTTCAAGTTACAGCACCTCCGAGATAACAACGCGGGTGTAAAGTTAACCGTTGGAAACAGCCGCTAAGCTCAAATGACTTAATTAAGTAGGAAAGTTATAAGCTAAAATATCATAATCAGTAAGGACAATATTGACGAATTCGAAAGAATTACAAGCCCAACTGTCTCTAAACCGAGTTTTTATATTAAAATTTAACACGGCAAAATCACTACCAAATAACTTCAGACATGCGGTGTTATCTCTAGAACCACCATCTGGTGTTATATTTTGATGTCTTCACATGTTATCTTCATCCCTTTAACCCTCAAATATTAGGTTCTAGCTAGCTATTACCCGCAGTTTCACTCGCGGCCCACAAGGATTTATAGTTTACTATAAATTGGCTTATAGGCAGCATATTAAGATGAAATATGCATCAGAATTTAAGGTGGATCGTTTCGCTGTGCCTGCAAAATTCAAATTTCGAGTGGTTTTTCGCAGTTTGTAGGTCTATAATAAGTTCTGCATTCATGGTAATGGTAATTGCGACATTAACTATACAAAATTCACAATTTTTATCTAAAACCACTGCTTAAAAATCATTATTGGAGCTAAAAGTAGTGTAAAATGTCAATTTTGACCAATTACACAGATTGCGCCAAGTTTTTGGCTTGATAAGGATTTATTAGTAAAGGTTTTGGTTCTCAGTTGTGAATGTTGTATAGTTGATGTCGCAATTACAACTACCATGAATCTAGAACTTGTTATAGACTTACAAACTGCGAAAAACCACTCGAAATTTGAATTTCCCGGTCACAGCGAAACGATCCGCCTTATGTAAGATCTCCAGTAACATAACTACGAACTGCGCGTCCATCCATACACACAATAATTCTAAAGATAATATATTGTCTGGTTTTGGGTATCTATTGCTCTTACAGAGACCCTTCATACTACTTTTCGTAGGATGTACGCGGCCAGTTACAATTTTACTATGTATGATATAATGAAAAGATCTAGGTAGATTTTTTATTTCTTGCACTTAAAGGGGCCTCGCGGAATCCCTTTAAATGCGATGCCCCCAGACATTACTACATATGACTACTTAATTAATTTGATCATTTTTACGCTAGAAAAACAACGTCACACGTTTGGTAGGATAGATCTCTATTGTGTAGATTTTGGGAACGAAAGAATAGGGGCCAATGTCTGTACATTATAGATATTAAAAAAGAACTAATATATAATATTAGAGCAACAGAAGCCAAAATATCAATTTTCAGATTTTTTGTCTGTCTGTCTATCCGTTATTCTGTATGTCTGTACGCGCATCACGCAACTACTACTCCATGGAATTGAATGCAGTTTTCATCGACGTATTGCTAGAGGTCTAACTTAAAATCTGATGCATGTTTTATCTTGATACGCCGCCTAGAATCGGACTTATAGTATGTTAATCTTTTTGGGACATGAGTGAAACTGCGTTACTTTTTTTAACTAGATGGCGCCGGCATTTCCTAACTGACGACCTAAGGAAAGTTTTGCTGTAAATATACCTAGATAAAAAAATACTGAAGATTTATTACATCTACATGATAACCACGTACACTGAAACTGAATTCCATGAATAGTGTGTCACCACATATGAGGCTTTCATTTTACACGTTCATGGTGTTAATGGCTGTTTGCAGAAATGGCGGTCATTCTAGGAATATTAAAGCGATTCCTTTTCTGACTGAGGTATTTATGACGTCAGATAAATGGCTAGACAGATAAAGTAGGTAGTTACTTCCGTTTTTGTACTTCCCTTTACAAGTCGGTAATAATCTGAAATGTTAAGAAAGTGTTCCCAGAGCTTTTGCTACATTTTCAACAATACAAGTGCCCCTTATACGTGACAGTAACGTGTTTTCTTAATTGTTGACTTGAAATGATTTGAATACATTATATGACCCTCATTTTTAAGTGTGGAAAGCACAAAAAGGGTCTAAGATGGCGCACGCAACTCAAGTAAATACCCTTTGAGGCTCTGTCTTTCTTAAACTCACGTTGGAACACAATATCTAAATCCATTTCTGTCCCACTGCTGGGCACGGGTCTCCTCTCAGAATAAGAGGAGTTAGGCTATAGTCCACCATGCCGGCCGTGGCAGAGTTCACACGCCGCCGTCAGGAAAATCTCTCAGGCATGTTAATTATAATTAATTATTATACTCACATAATTGCGACAAGTCAGAGGTGCGTACCTTGGATTCGAACTCGAAACCCAGGACTTAGCAGTGGTCTTGGTCATATCAAGGTCCCTCATTTCCATTGAGAACTAAGAGCATGTGCCCAGACCCCCGCGATCCAAAGAGGCCCCCTAGTTCCCACTGCTTTTGTTTTTTTTTTGCATTTGTTTATAAAATAGTCTCCTGACATATTATTGTCACTGGGGCCCCATTATCCTAAAGTGCCCAAAGCCTCCAGTAGATTAAAGACGGCCCTGGTCATATCACTAGGCTATCAATGCAGTTCAGTCAGACGTCAGCTAAAAACACGGACAAGTATACAATCTCATTTCAGCGTCCTTGATCTGCAAGCGCTGTTCATTTTAGCTGTTCTATCAGAAAATTCTCCCAATTCGATTGTTTTAATTATCTTACTATAGGATTTGGAGTGTCCTAACACATACATTATTTGCTTAAAAGTGGGCTCCAAGCATTAATTGTAATGTAATCAGTTATATAAATTATTTTGTATTTTCTTAAGTTCATTACAGATCCGTCAAACAATAGGGTTGCTGTTCATTACAAATCAATGCGAATCAAGCACGAGAGTTGCCCGTGGCCGAGCGAGGTCATCCCTAATGTCTTTAGCGAAGCCCTAGAGTGCGTAGTGCGACATAAGCTATTGTTTATCTACCCGCACGACTGCGTAGCATAAGAGTAACTTCTTTAATTATAACGAAAAACTTCCTGGGTCTCTTATTTGCTGCACGAAATGGTGAAATTGAATTTCAAATGACGACATTTTCTGTGATTGGTTTCCAAAATAGGGTTGATTAATAAAATAGGTAACCACGCTAACTTTAGTACCTTGAAACTTTAGACTACAAAAACAGTCGGCTACTTGCTAGAAGTTAAATACTTAGTTAGCTAGTTGTCAACGCGATATTTCAATGCACGTTGCTTCGAAACCAGCTCTTTTTTCTTGATTCTTGTAAATACTTACACCAAACAAAATAAAATAGTTACGGTCATTTCATTTAAAAAAAATTAAATTCTAAATTCAAATATTTTTGTAACCCCAGATATCTTCGAAAACGTATCACTAGATGGCGCTGTGCCAATGACGTCACATTTTACATGGCGATATTAAGATTCTCCGCGATTGAACGACCCTCGCTCGCTGGTGTAGGATGAATTAAGACCTTACTTCATAGGATCATTTCTATAGTAAGCTCTTCTCGAGACTTTCACACTATGTGAGTCCTCACAAGTCACGTTGATGAGATGTGGCGCGGTGCCTTGAGCGTGAGGCGGGCGATGATATACCTGCCATCAGCCCTCGATGATCGTTCACTCCCCTTAATTGGGGAGCGTGGGGTGCTGTCGCTATCTGAGTGGCTTTACTAACCTTAATTAATTGGACCATGTTAAACTAATCAGTATCATAATAATACAATAAACAATATTATTCAACCCAAGCTTGCACTAACTGTAGCAAGCTATAGAAATTATAATAATTTAATTTCGTTTGAACCCTCAACCTCAAATTATTTTTATACAAAAACCTCAGAGGAAAATCAATACTTGCATATGATGTCCTATAGACTGTGACAGACACTGCGGCACCGGCCAGTTAATCATTCATCGAAACTCGTTCAAAATTATTTAGTCTATTTACTTCTTTCACTCGTACAGTTATTTTGGGAAGATTTTTAATGTTTTTATTTCATTAATAATCATTTTTGAATATGTTCTTATTAACAATCAATAGGACCCGACTGCACCAGAAGGAGGGTTATTTGAGGCTACACGTGGTATTTCCTTTTGCCATGGCACGTATATTTCTACTAATGCGCATATCGATTATACAGGCCACGAATTGCATTCGTGTTACGTTGCTATTACGACTTTATAAGGCGCACATTAATAGAGAGGTAGCTACTTTTAACACAGAATAATATTAAATACCTATAACATACCATCATGCCTGATTTCTCCGAAGGTAAGGCACAGGCGTACTAATTTACACCACAGTTCACTATCCTTATGTTTAGGTCCCATGTAAGTGGCGAGCCTATTGCCACTAACCGTGCAGAAATCCAAACTCCGATCTGCTACTGAGAATTTCATAGACAAACCCAGTAACACTTTTCTCGACCTGGGAATCTACATCGCAGTCGAAACTGATAGAATCTAAACATCTCCGATGTTGTCTGTTAATTGTTTATTCCAATTTTAAATAAGTTATTATTTCGCTTGTGATTCCCAAAACGTCCCGTCTCTGAATAAAACATTCTACATATAGGTGAATTTTTTTCGCCACATAGGTATTTGTAAAGAAAGTCAAGAAGCTTAGTAGATAATTACATAATTATCATGAATTTGATATAGGTATTTGACACGGAATATTAAAAACTCTGTGGTATTTGGTAAACTGCAGTACAATTTGCAGTACACAGTTGAGACGGGTTAGCAACCCGTGACAGCAGTGTTGCGCCATATAATTATGTCGGCTAGCCGAGGGTGACCCCTTTACAATAGGACCTACCCCTTCCCCGTCACATCTACCTAATACGACGCAACGTAACGGTTCGTGTTAGCAAAACGTTTCTGCGTGGTTATGCTAATTCTAGTACCTACCTACATACAATAAAGAAAACTAAGCATTCATATATTCCTCTGGCCAATTTCTCATTCATATTTAGAATTGTAGCAGAATTGTTAGCATTCTTTTTTCGTTTTTCTCCAAAAAACAATGACGTCACTATATAATCATGACCATTAAATTTCTTCAGCTTACTAATCGCGTATGCAATACCAACGCAAACATTTCTAAAAGAATATTTTCTATTAAACTTGCTAACAAAAGATTAAATGTCAATGTCCTAAATATTGTATTCAGAAAGTCACCTTTCATGGACCTTGAAGAAATAATTACAATAAAGTTAAAAAATCTAATCGTGTTAACGTTATGGACTCAACAGCGACGCAAATATCAGAAACGATTATTTCCACACAGATTACAACGTCAAAGGGGGAGGGTGAAATGGGGGTTTAATCGTATCCGTAATCATAAAAATATCAACCTTATTTCTTTTCACTTAGGTGTTAAATTGCTCAGTATAATGCTCATAGTAGGTATACTGTACACGCAGTTACTGCAAAACAAGAGTTCGATGACCTCTGGATAAAGGATAAAGTATTACGTATGAATTTTAATTAAAATGAATGTTTAATAAACAAACGCTTAAAAAAGTTTGGATATAATTGTATCTAATGCTGGCAGCTTTGATGAAAATAATTTATGCCATAAAAAAGAAATGTTCTTTTTTCTTTTTAATACTTAATGGCGTTTCAATTATTTTTATGAGATAGTGGACAGTTGCATGTTTATTAAAGTTTTATAAAAAAGAATAAAAGACTGGCTGTTTTGAATTATGGCTAGGCAGAAATTAGATTTGCTTACGGCCCCTTCTACTATGGGCCGGTTTAGGAATAAGATCTGATTTTCACTCATTTACGTCAAAGCAATTTTTATATATATAATTCTTCTGTGAGTGTATATGTGACTGAACTTCTCTCAAACGACTGGACCGATTTTGATGAAATTTTTTGTGTGTGTTTAAGGGGATCTGGGAATGGTTTAGATTCACAATTGGACCCGGTAGGTGGCGCTGCAATCGAGTTTTGGGTTATTTTCAGGGCAGGACAACGTCTGCTGGGTCCACTAGTTTACTAATAAAAATAGGAAAATATAAACACAGCTCTGATTTTTGTTTACATATTTTTGTATAAATATTAGATACTTACCGCATTTTCGCATTTATTATGTTTCGCATTTACAAATACCAGTAACTTCTCAGGTTAAGTATGTATTTTATTTGTCTGTAAAAAAAAATAATACAATGTTATGGAATATGTTTGTATTGCCACAATGATTTAGTAGGATGGCTGAAAGCAAGTAACGTACACTACCATTTTAATACTTAAGTATATTTATTTAGATTATGAAATAGGTATACTGCTAAGAATGGTCACACTAGTCACCCATCAACATACTGCCCGCAGCAAGCACAGTTCACTTAACCACGGGCCTCTCTAAATATAAGATACTTCCCTAAGTAATAGGTCTGACAAGTAGGTATCTAAAATAAACACAATATAAAAAGTTTACATTTTTCGTTAATTACAAGTTATAACCTTACAATTCATGAACGTGAAACCAAATATAGTGAATACACGGGTTCTGTAATTTCTTATCGCGTGCATGCTTAATATTACTCACAATCCTGACGTCACATACGGACCATTAAAGGCGAGTCGTCCAGCTTTTATCAAAATTGTAGGAGTAAAATACAACAGCAGACTAGACTGCGTTTATTAAGCGCCCCCTGGTGAATATCCTGGGAACTTATGTGTGTTGTAGTCTGTACTTTTTATTATTATATAAGGCTGCTCATTCACCTAGCTGACCATTTTTTTTTCGCAAATTGTACGATATGATAGTACCGAGTAGGTAATCGTAAAAGTCCTTGTCAAACCAACGGCTTCCCAAAACTTTGCCAACTGCCAAATTTGAGTAGCTTCTAGCTACAATAACGATTTGAGCAAAAGTTTTAGTTCCTAGTCAGCTGTGAATATTGTATAAAAATCGTAATTAGGTACTTCTGCCATGAATCTAGAATCTGTTACCTACAGATTGCCAAAAACTTATTGAAATTTGAATGAAGTTAACCGCTTCATTATAAGTAGGTATAACCTACACGTTGACTTTGTAGTTTATTATTTAGGTACCTACCAGCTTCTGCCCGCGACTTATCTGCGTGGACTTCAGAATTGGGTCCGACCTGGATAAAGAAAGTCTATGTGTTATCTATCTATGTCCCAAATTTCATCCAGATCCATTCAGCCGTTCTGGCGTGAAAGAGTAACAAACATCCATACATCCCGACATCCATACTCATAAACTCTCACGTTTATAATATAAGTAAGGAAGTAATTATTTCCAGGTGCGGGTTCACACGTGGTTCAATTTCTGAAAGACTGCAAATTGCTGAAAGTGTGCAGGTATGAGTGTTTCAATCATTTAGCATGTTTTTCTGATTCTACCTTCATTTCATACTTATCAATTTTCTTTCCGAATATAACTTATCCATGAAGTCCATTTTGGAAAACGAAACGTAAGTTTAATTAAAAATATATTTCAGGCATTACCTTAAATTTGTATGTGTGTTATAATTTGTATTTGTGTTTTTTTTTCGGAAGGTTATAACTACTAATTTCCAGGCATATACGGAAAGTAACTAGAAGTCAACCTACGTTGTCCATTTACGTCTGCACAAGTAAGCATAAAATAAGTATTATAATCTTAGGCAACATCTCATTTATGACCTACCACAACACTGTGTTACCACGGAACATAAAATGGACCCGATAACGCAGCCTTGGACCCGATACGGCTATAAAGTCTACGTGAAATCATGATTCTTTTGCTGATAAAACTGGCAGTTTTTGTACCACGCGGGACTAATTAATTATTTACGTTCGTAATGAAAACTAGCTTTCAATACTTATTTCCTTATTTTTACGACGAAGTACCTATGTGCCATTACATACCATCACGCCTGTATTCCCCGAAGGGTTTGACAGAGGTGTACTAATTTACACCTACACGTAATAGGGGATGAACCTGCCACTGAGAATTTCATAGAAAAACCCAATAACACTTTGCTTGACTTGACAATCGAACCCAGGACCTCTAGCGTAGCAGTCGCGGTCAAGACCACTACACTAATATGGCAGTCCTCTAGTAGGTATGGGCTGTTAATTTTTTGTCTACAATTGGCAGTTCTTATATTGATTATTGGTTTCTAAGCTAATTAAAGCTCAGTATGGTACGACGAAACGTAAAAAGTAACTAATTAAACAATCTTAATTGTGCTTAGAAACTGATGAATATAAAAATTATAAATTCGATCTCCAAAATTGCCGCCCCTAAAGTCTGCCGCCGTAGGCTCAATACTACTCAGCCTGCTGGTGAATCCACCACTGGGTGACAGTATACCAACATATAATAAATTATGTTGGAGTCTTACCGACTAAAAATTACACTTGTCCTGCCTTACCAAAAAGTAATCGCTATTGGATTCTCGATATTCGTCACTACGCGGAGAAATAAACAGAACACAGGAACCAGCGACTTTGTAGTATTTAGAGATTACAGAGCAAAGGCACTCTTTTTGAAGGTCACATAGAATTTAAAACACTCCTTATGGTTTTGTGTTCTCTATGCCATTATAAGTTCGACGTTAGTATCTAAATAAAATATTCAAAATAATATTTAATCTTTTTTATTTCAATATACTGGCAGTCGTGTCATAATATCAACATAGTACACACACATTATACTGAAGCATCCAAGGACATGGAACCACCACTTACATTTAACAAGAGAGATAACGGACTTTCCCGTACATCACTACAAACGAAATTAAATGCTTTGGAACAACAATTCAGTAAGTCATTAAAAATCATGGGGTTTTAACTGATAATCCATCTAAGCTACCTTAAAAACTCAGGAAATTGCGCCAAAACCCCGTTTAACAATAGAAAAACAAATTTATCAAAAAAATTCAGATTCCTATCGTAATAATACAATATTGACTTACTAATAAGATTTAAAGTGATCTGTGACCGTTTTTCTTAATTACAAATTAATATTAGATAATATCGCAAAACTCAGACATTATTAATAATCTGAGATTTCTTAACAATGTCAGCAACACCAATTGGAAGCAAATTACGTCTGACAAATCACTCCCATGCAATGGCACTTGCTTTTATTATTTAAAAAAAATACTAAGCACCTACAGTGTGCGTTAGACGCATAAAATTAACAATTATTTATTTACAATTTGCCGATTGCCACATTTTCTCAATAAATACATTTTTGGTCTCAATATACGAACACATCCATTCCATTAAGAATTGATTTGTATTTTTTTTAGGTTGTCTGTATTGTTTTAATTTTTTTATTGATTTTTGGCGGGCGTGGCAAAGGACCGCGTTTAGAACGCTATAATAATAATGTTCAGTCACGCATAATTACATACTAAAATGACTAACCTAACAATAACTCCTTGGGACATGGAAAATTAAAATAGAATGTACTACGTTATTTTTCCTGTCCTAAGTGTATAAAAACCTTACACTTTTCACGTACGCAAGACGACATAAAGTAAGCACACAGTCTATGCATGATTTAAACTTACTAATATCAAGAAATTGTACATAAAGCATAAGATTGTTGTAATGACTTAAATCTTAACCTATTAGAGATCCATGCTGAATGTTTCTTGGGACTCGTCGAATGAGATTGAATTGGAGCGCGCTTTTTGCGCTGGGGACGGCTGTATGACGTTCGGGACGGAGTTAGGGTTCTTCAGCAGTCCCGCAGGCAGCGCACACTTTGGTGGGGTCTGCGAGATCGGGGATTGCCGTAACGACATCATAAAAGACCTCTCGTACACTATCCTTGTGCCTGAAATTAAGGAAAAAAGAAATATTAATTTACAATTCCACCAAAGATGCAAGATAAATAATGCTATTTTCTTGTGGATCAGCGTTTCTTAACCTACGCTAAGCAAAAGGTTCCTCAACGCAACACTGAGAGAGCCATCCTTAAACTTTTTTTGGAGTGCGAAAGAACCGCTCGTCTCGTCTGCCACTTAAACGTGGATTAAAGCTTAAAAACACGAATAATCAAAATCTTGTAATAGACAGTGAGATTCAGTATTAGCAGCAGTTATGTAATTTGACATAATAATAAACAATTTTCTTGGAAAACGTGCGCAGTTTCCACGAAAACACGGAATACGATTCTATTTTCGCATTTCCGTGCGTCTGTTTCGTATTTTTATAGGACCATTTATCTACGCAGTAGAATAGTAAGTATAACAAGCTTTTTATGTATATCTTTGATCTCATTAATATTTATAACGTTTTATGAATGTTTTTTATAGTCTTTCCAGTGTCCACACTGATATCTATCTAAATTGTACTTTATTATTTATTAAAAACTAGCGGGCAATGGGGCATTCCTAAGAGTCGTAGCGTTAATGTTAAAAAGCTTAAAACCTTCCTCTTGAATCCGTTGCGTAGTTTTAAAGATTTAAGCATACATAGGGACGGACAGACAGCGACAGCGACTTTGTTTTATACTATGTAGTGATAGTGATTTATCATTCTGACATACTTATTAGTCACCCAAATCATCATCATCAATGTATTATATATTGTCCTATTGCTGGGCATGTGTCTCCTCTCAGAGAGAGAGGGATTGATTAGGCTAAACTATAGTCCACCAAGCTGGCCTAGTGCAGATTGGCAGACTTCACACGCCGTCGAGAAAATCTTTCAAGCATGCAGATTGCCTCACGATGGGACCTTCTGGTACTTCTTGTATTCGAACTCGAGACCTTTGAATTAGCAGTTCATACCAGTGGTCGTATTATCTACTATATTATCACTAGGGTATCACGTCAGCTAAATATTTTCTTTTGCCGTCATTTTGTTTGGAAAATCACGGACAAGAGTCTCTCATTTCCAGCGTCCTTGATTTAAGTATTAATGACTCTTAAGCCGCTCACAAACGCTGTTCATTTTAGCTGATCAAGACTTTATTATAATCTCTATCGGCTTTTGTATTTGATGAAATTTTATACTTATTCATTCTTTGATTTCTAATAGATCAAGAAGGTAATCCAAAAAGGTAACGATTTAAATTATTATCTCTTACTGCCTGTCCTACTGTCAGCGTACGGCCATAACAAATCCATGGATAGATTTGCTTACTAGCGGTAGGATTTTGACATTACTTGTATGAACATTAGGTCAAAATTCTATCTCTAGTAAGCAAATCTATCGACTGATTTGTTTTTGGGACTGGCCATTAGTGGTCCTGATCGCGACTGCTACGCTTTAGGTCCTGGGTTCGATTCCCAGATCGAGCAGTGTTATTGGGTTTTTCTATGAAATTCTCAGTAGCAGCTCGGAGTTTAGAATTTGTGGCCGCTTTATGGAAATAGGATCGCTTCCTGTTACATGGTACCTAAACATACCGTACGCCTATAGTACGCCTCTGCCTAACCCTTCGGGGAATACAGGCGTGATGGTATGTAATGTTATGTTAATTTGTTAAGAAAAAAGTCTATTGATTTTTAATGTTGCAATAAAATGAGTTGAATAAAATCATATCTAATTCCGACTAGTTAATTCCAAATATATATAGAACTAGTGGACCCAGCAGACGTTGTCCTGCCCTGAAAATAACCCAAAACTCGATTGCAGCGCCACCTACCGGGTCCAATTGTGAATCTAAACCATTCCCAGATCCCCTTGAACACACACAAAAAATTTCATCAAAATCGGTCCAGTCGTTTGAGAGAAGTTCAGTCACATACACACTCACAGAAGAATTATATATATAAAGATGACGACTTGTTATTTTCAATTTACATAATAATACATATATTATTGTGTTTAAGTATGCAGATTTCTGTGTAATGTAAATGACGAAAACTTGACATTTTATTATGGGGAAGCAGCTGTATAAACCGGTAGCTATTTTGCATTTAACATAAAAACAAGTCAAGAATTTACGACGTAGAACATCGTAGGTAATTCGGAAATACTATTACTTATGTATTATATAAAATGTTATTGAATTTACCTCGATTTTTTTTCATCATAAATATATTTTACAATCTAAATATATATAATAATAATAAATCAAGTAAACGATCACAAATTATCAACAACGTGTCTAATGCGCAAACGCATGCTAAGTGGACATAGTTGTTCCATTATCTTGAACAAACACCCGATTGTGTACAACCGTTGCCAAGACGTTATATAACCAACGTAACCCACTCGATACCTAGTGCCACATGGCAATGGCATGTTTACGTAATGAAATCACGTTTTCGTGTTATAGCTAGGGTACGCTTGCTTTTCTACGCTAAGAATTGCGGATATTGAGGGTAAAATCTAAAAGATATTTCTACGTTGCGAGTTAATAACCTCTCTACTAAGTAGGTATATAATCTTTCCTTTTCAGAAACAGAAAATTTCACTTCACAGAAAACTTAGTTTTTATGAAAATTACTTCTCTTGCCTAAAAAAACCTTCAAAGTTTCAGAGAATAACATACATAAACATATATTTTATCAGCAAAAAGTTATTAATCAAGGAATATTATGTTATTAATTCCGGGTATAAATCTATTGACAAAAAGTGTATCACCATACAAACAGTGTAAATAAACTGAATTAGGATTTTCTTAATAAAACTTACCTACACATACATAACATTATCTATTACTAAGAATAGTTACTACTGAGAATTTCATAGAAAAACCTACTAACACTCGAACCCAAGACCTCTAGCGTAGCAGTCGCTTTTAAGACCACTAGACTAATGAGGCAATGTGCCAATTATGTTGTAAAACTTTATTGCAAGTACATAATATAAGTTGAATAATAAATAACAACGCTTTATACTCGTATAAGAAATATTATAACTATCACAACTCTTTCTATGCAATAATTTTCTTTTGTTTATAGCTTCTTATCGGTTGTTAGATAAATTGAAAGTCGCCTATTAAATGTCATAAGTATACCTACTTAGTACTATTAATCGCTTTGTTTTGAAACAACAGTGACTAGAACTTGCTGTTATCTACTACAGTGCAGTCAAAATAACTCTACTCGTCTGAAGTTGTCCCGCAAGTGGTTTAGCCGTGGTCAATTTTAACAAAAAACTGGGTAGATAATTGGGATCGTAAATGTTTCACGTTCTTCATTATTGTCCTTACTAACTTTTCAAAATCAAATATTTGAATGATTTTACTTGCGTAGCCGTCCGGAACTGCTAACTTCAGACAACAGTTGGCGATTATTTCGTCCAAACTGTATTGTACTTTATCGTAGGTAATATTAGTGTCAATTACAGTAAACTGATCGTGAGATTCGATTACCAATACGGACAGTGATATTTGGTTAATCCTATAAATCTTATGTCTCGTCCTGCCAGCAATGAGGGCTAAAATATGAACTAGAGAGATTACGAAGATCTCTGCCTATTTACTGAAACTGTTTCCAAGGTCCCACATTGAGCTCACAAACTCATAAGTGAGGTCGTTGGCGTTGTTAAATATATATTACAATTCATGATGCATTCAAAATGATTGTATTGTTTATATTGTCTTGGCTAAATAATAGGTAAACTGAATTCTCACTGCAAATGTTGGCAAGAAAATATTATTGCGCTTTAAGGATTTCATTTACTAGTTCTGTGGATTATTTTTAGATCGTATTTTAGATTTTGGTTCGAAGGATCGTATTTGCACGCCAACTTGGTAGAATATGATGTTTCCATAATCGACCTGTATTTGTACCATAATAAACTACTTTTTTAAACCTACTTAAGTTGTGTGTAAATTCTACTAATATTGCATATGCTTTCCATTTTTTAAGGATAATTGCTTCAAATATAAATAGAATAATATTATGTAAAGATGTATAACCAGAATAAAAAAAAATTATAACAAAACCTGATAATGTTATCACTGATTACGAACGAGGTCGTCTGTTAGATAATAATGTCCCATTTATTTTAAAATGTAACTGTTATTTAACTTCAAGTTCAATTACCTCCTGGGGTGGTAGAATAGACAGTGCCTCCAGGTGTACTGGAGTATACATCAGGCATCTGCGAGGGGTCGGTGATCAGGACCCTTCTTGAAGGAATAGCCTGGCAGTTGGTGGCTTGCCTCGCGATAGGTGACGCCGACATTATTCCAATAGTTTTTTTTTAATAATTTCACAAAACACTGACACTGTTGGTCGTTCAAAAAGGCAAGGAGGACTGAACCGGGTGTAGCCGATGCCTAAAATAAATACGTTTACCAGCTATACCCACACATGGGCGCGTTGTGTATTGTAACCACGACACACATGAGCGAACCACATCAAAACATGTATAGATTATTACTACAGAGAGGCAACTTTATTGACTTGTGTTTGTGACCTTGACATCAAGCGTCTATAATATTATGTGAATAATAATAGGATGAATAATGTATGTGACCGTTAGAGTGACCCCAGACTAAGAACATGAACTTATAGATCGAAAATTTAGTCTTAACAGCCTCAAATACCAATGAGGTAATATTTTATTTTCTTACACATTCGATTTAGTCGTTTCCTTAAATTTTCCCGGAAATTGGTTCCATGTAAAAATGTAATTATTATTTTAATTCAGTAGGTATTTACCTACATAATTGTATTGAAAATACATATCATTATTTAAATCAAACTTGCTCTTTACCTATTCTCCCGTCTCAAAACAAAGTTTACACAGTCTTTGATAACCCACACATAGGAACGTAATCGTTATCTTACGTGCCACCCACACATTGAAACCACATTTTGTGCGTAGTTTAGCTAGTCAATATGGCGATGGCGACTAATTTATATTCGTAAAATGTTTATCTCGTATAAAATCTCCTTGCCACGGAACTCAAGCAAATAAGAATAATACTAAAAATTGAAATTTATTGTAACTATGTACCTAGGTATCATTGTGTTTGTTTTAAATAAAACCTGCACCATGCAGCGTCGCGACAAGGGATTCAATTAGAAGGTCAAGGAATTCGTTGAAGGTGTGTCAAGCAAGTGTGACAACCTGTACAAGGCTAAAACTGACCTTGATCCCTCTTAATCTGATAGGCAGGGCCTTCTGTAACATTAGGTACTTAAGGATAATGGGACCTCTATGAAAATTATATGTCAGGGGACTATTTTATAACATACCATCACGCCTGTATTCCCCGAAGGGTTAGGCAGAGGCGTACTTAATGTACACCCACAGTTCGCCGGTATGTTTAGGTCCCATGTTATAGGGGGCTAGCCTATAGCCATTCACCGGGCACTCGGGACTCCGAGCTGCTACTGAGTATTTCATAGAAAAACTCAATAACACTTTGCTCGACCTGGGGATCGAACCCAGGACCTCTAGTGTAGCAGTCGCGCTTGGGACCACTAGACCAATGAGGCAGTCTACTATTTTATAAATATATGCAAAAAAAACACAAGGGGGCCCCATAGATCGTCGCGCTCTAGGCACATGCCAATGGAAAACAATATGAAACGTACCCAACAGTGACATGATAGCTAAATTATGGACCATGGTTGTTAATTGTTACTATTAACACATATTCGCAAAATGGTTACTATTTACAAAGGTACTTTGTAAGTATTTGGACTGGTTTTTGATAAACATTATCTTCGAAAGAGTATTATTTTTACTAGGTAAGGTTATTTGCTCAAGGTGTTATAGATATCAAATTTCAAGTAGGTATATAACATAACATAATTAGTATAAAAGTGTACAGTTTTTATTCATAAAAATACTTTTCCAATATGATTGGAGACAGTTCGTTAGTGTAATTATATTAATCGATTTCTGACTTCTCCAGTTAATTGTTTCGATGTAGGAAGAAATGATTATATCTAATGGATGTTCCCACGGCTCTCTTGCTCGGTTACCTTTAATCGATTATATTCTCTATAATAAATTGTGCCTATAAAAATAACTATCTGTGTGTAGGATAGGAATCGAGTATGTTTATTTTAAATAGGTCGCCGGCAGTTGTGAAAATTAATTACAAACATCATAATATAACATACCATCTCGCCTGTATTCCCCGAAAGGTTAGGCAGAGGCGTACTAATTCACACCCACAGTTCGCCGGTATGTTTAGGTCCCCTGTAATAGGGGACGAGTCTATTGCCATTAACCGGGCACAAATTCAGAACTCTACTGAGAATTTCACAGAAAAACCCAATAACACTTTGCTCGACCTAGGAATCGAGCCAGGACCTCTAGCGTAGCAGAACACATCTTAACCTTGGGTATAGACAGGGCCGTCTTAAACCAATTGATGATCTTGGGCACTTTAGGATAATGGGGCCCCTATGACAATTATGTCAGAGGATTATTTTATATAAACAATTGTTTTTTAAAACAAAAAGAGTGGGGCCTAGAGGGCCGCCTTGGACCGGGGGGCCCTGGGCATTTGCCCATAGTGCCCAAAGGAAAAGAGAGGCCTGGTGTCCATAGATCGTTATTACGTAACCTGTGTTTGTCTCTTTAAGGTACTTATGTAGCTTGTACTAATATGTGCCCAAACTGGATCAATAAATTCTTTCTTTCTTTCTTTATTATTTACCTAACCCCGAGCCCCTAATTCTCCTTCCAGCTAGTACCGACTGAGCCAATCTAAAAAAAACTAAAACATAATATAATAAAACGTTGATAATAAAACTTATCTCGTATGTTACCTAACAACTTAATATTATGTGTTCTGTTAATTGCACGCGTTATATAACTGAAGGCCACAGACATAACCTCTTCGCCACGTGGTGATACCACGCGGTTTCCCAGACCCGACAACAGAATTTATATACGTGTATGCATATAGATAGTTATATGGGTCAAGAGCGCTTGCCAATGTTGGCAGTGGCCTCGAAGTGGGCCAAGATTGGCCTGTTATTTTGTGGGTACGTTTATTCATTTAATGCTAGCATAATTTTATTTTATTTGTGATATTTTCAAGGGGCTCGTGGTTTAGTGGCAAATGTTTCGATCCATCAATTATATGCGATTATTCTTTATTTGTCAGGGGTCATTTCATAGATGGGTGGGTCCCAAGACACATTCGTCAACCTACAGGTTTTATTTCATCTTACTCTATACAATGATGTTTCTTCGAGTTCTTTAAATATCTGTGTTGCTACTGACGTAAGTAATATTTTTTTATACCACTAAACAAGCATACGGCCCGCCTGATGGTAAGCGGTTACCGTAGTCTATAGACGCACTAATTAACCTTAATCCTCACACTATATTTTTGTGTAGTGGAGGTTACCGGATAGTGGTGCTCGGCGAAACACAACGTAAGCGTTTTATTAATATTCTTTGTATACAATATACCTTGATTTGATGCATGTACCTCACAAAGTCTATCATACTAAAACCGCGATAACACTAGTCTGATATTTATATAAGTAATCTCTCGATCTACATGTCGCTATACTGATAGTGTCTAAGATAGATAAAAGAGAAAACATTATTATTTTTATATTGGTGAACAAAGCGTCGTTACTTATAGTAGGTAGATAGATTTCGTTGCCCTCTTTTTGTATGATAGATAACTTATCATACAATTTATATAGCATAATATAGAAAGGTACGAAGTAAATAAAATAGGTAAAAGACGACATATAGTTAAGAATTACTGCTGTAATAATTTACGTTTAATATTAATTGTTCAGAACATTAAAGAGTATTCAATCCTTTCCAATAATATTATACCATCTCGCCTGTATTCTCCGATGGGTTTAGCAGAGGCATACTAAAATACACACACAGTTCGTCGGTGTGTTTAGGGGGCGAGACCGGACGCAAATCCCGAACTCCGAGTTAAAAGGTTAAAAGGTTTCAAAAAAGCTTGTAAATAAAGCTTTTTGAAATACTTAAAAACATTTGAACTTTGAAGAATTCTGCCTAAGGTTTGCCAATCGGTTAAAAAAAGGATACTAATATGAACTCTTATAAGGCATCTGGTCTTTTTTCAGTCGCATTCAGAAGCAAAATCACGTGCTACACAATGCAAGTAGTGATTGTACATTTCCATTTAAGAGTGCTTTTAAATTGCTTCCCAGTTTTTTTCGTCAATCCATTTACTCGCCCACTGCTGGGCAAGTGAGCACGGACTATAAGCCTAACTCTCTAACTCTAAAATCACCACAGAAGAAGTTAAAAGCTAAATAGGTATGTTGACCTTTTTCTGGTTCGTCTTAAAATTAATAATTAGGTACAGGAAACATAAAATTTGGGCCGCCCACAGGCCGCCCATCCTACATTCCGAAAGGATTTTTATGAGATATGCTTGAGATGATCAAATTGTTGTTTTATCAACTACATTGACACTGTACCTACTGTATCTATTCCCCAAAGTATAAAAAATATCAGATAAGACGGAGTTCAAAACAAAACCCACCTAACGGGAAATAGAATTTCGTATGAAATGTTATTAATGAAAGTTCCCATGCACGTAGCCATGTTTGCACACTGATATTACGAGTAACATAACACAGTTCGCTAACAGTCCATCAGCGTGTCTGGTAAAGGTAAAATGGACATCTGCCCATATTATAGTATACCTACAAGATAAATCACAGTTACTCAACTATTAGTTAGAGTTAATAGTTTACAAACTAAGTAGTAAGTAAATATATTAATAATTCTATTACGTAATTCAAGGCTAGCAATAAATAATGAATAGGATACCTAGTACCTACCTAATATCTACCCAGCAGAAATATGTTGGCGATCCACTCGCTCCACCAAAAGTCACCGAAAAATATGTTGTGTTTTCCTCTCGATAAAGAGTTGGAAATTACAATATTCTGACTAGGCAAAGGATTCAGTGACGCTATTATGTAAAAAACTACATATGTGTTTACAGTTATTTATTTTCCCCCTTCCCTAATTTTATCGTGTTTCTGCTTGTATCTATTGGTAGTAGTTACTTTATATTTTAGAGTGGTAGAGGCAAGTGTGGAAACAAAAAAAAAATTGGAAGCTTTTAGTTACACTAAATGTAACTCCGTGTAAAAGCATTTGGCTTCCAAATGTTTGCCACACCACATAAATACTGTGCCAATAAATAATAATATACTTAATATCATGCAATACTATCAGTTTCTATAAAAAACCAGTAACATAGGTAAGTGCGACTGTGAGCTTTTGGCTTGTTAACCCACCTGTTAGCCTTGTGTATTTATCATTTGTTTTTGCACGATTGTCATCGCAAAAAATAGCTGTCTTGTCAACTCAGTAATATGGCTACATTTCGGCAAATCGTTAGCGAATTAATCTTTATAATGTTATTTTTATTATATAAATTGCACCTTGCTGAAAGCAATCTCCTCTTTATAATTTTACCCATGAAAAGGGTTAGCGGACCGGAGCAGTTACAACCTATAATTATCCTTACTTTGTCCATTCTTCCCCACTTATAAAATCATATTATGTAACTGACTGTACCAACCACATTTTTTTAAAATAAATAAGCATAAATTCTCAACTTGAATGCGTTTCTTTCGAGTTTTATATGATAGAAAATACAAACAGGGCCAAAGACGGACCACGCAATTCAAGTATTTTTGAACCCCCCTGGTATACACTAATTAGTATCATACCATTATTTATTGGTAGTAGTTAGTTATTTAAATATTAATAACGTTTCTTTTATTCCTTAGTTGATAACCCAGTAGTTTGCTGGCAGTTCGCTATTCACATTTTAATTTTAAATTCTGTTGTAGCTACGTTATAATTTGTAATTAACAATTCGTCATACTACTCGTGACCCTGGATTTGTTATGAAACTATGAAATCTACTTTTCAGTACAAAAACAAAAAGTAATTCATCAAAACAAACTGCATGACGAAACGTTGCGATTATGTCGGACTCGTAACACCTGCAGCACGACTAATCGCGTGCATTCTGAATGATTTAACATTTATTAACATGGGCGCCTGCAACAGGGTGAAAGGCGGTGCACTTGCACCCCGTCAGGAAACAAAATACATAGAAAAAAAAGTTTTTTTTTGTATTATGTTACTGTTTGAAAAATCTTCATTAATTTATCTAGATAATATACATGTATAGTATACATTAAAGTAGATAGGTAGGTATAAGGTGCAGATGCAAATGCACCTTTCTGAAAATAATCCTGTCGGCGATGTTTATTACCTACTTCATGATAATATACTAATAATATTGTTTATTAATTATTATTGAAATTAAAAGCTCCTGCAGACTACAGACTAATGACCGAAATCAACAATCTCTGAATTGCTTTCCTACTGGAGATCGAACTTTGAATTACTTCTATGGATCTTATGCCAAATTTGAATCTCCATTACAGGAAAAACAATCCAGAGATATGTTATTAATTTCGGCAGTACATATACCTATCGCACGATAGTCTAATTGAGCGAAATCATTAGCATGTTCGAACGCTTTATATGGATTTATGTCCAAGCATTTTGGGAGAAAAAAAGAAATGCCCTGGCATAAACCCATCTCTGGCGAGATCCCATATAGGCATCATTAATGAGTAACATCTGTCTCGGTTGTCCTAGAATTATTATTCAGATTTCGATAACGTTACTCTAGGTTTCTACTCTGCCATTTCATCCAAAATAATATAAATATAAGCGAATGCAATTATTGATAACTTTACCAAGTTTGGAACGAAGTTTCGGTGGTTTATTTCCAGTGAAGTAGTAATAGACGAAATGGTACGGTAAGAACCTAAATTAACGGTATCCGAATCTGAATAATAAACAAATTTGAAAAAAAAAATGTTTGAGTTACGATTTATGTTTTACGTTTTTGTAGACAATTCAAGCTCCGCGCAACCCTTCTATCTTTCCATAGGACCTGCTAATGCAGATTGCGATAGTTTGATGACATTATCTTCGTGTCAAATACTTATATTCAGGCCAGATAATATACTGCTGTCCAATGCGACTAAATTATTTTGTTAATTGATAAGTTGTATAATTAATATTCACAATCACATCATTAGCCAAGATCAATATCACCTCATCTGCTTTAACGATTGACGTGGTAAAGCAAACAGCTGCTACATGATAAGTTTCCTTACTCCCACATCGCTGAGATAATTGAAAAACACATAAAATGATACATAATATTATTGCATTATAAAAAGTGTAATGACCTAACAGTTTTATTTTCATCCGTTCAAAAAATATACTGAGTTTACGTAACTATTTCTGATCGGTGGTATATTTTCGTGGCTGCGGACCAACGCACATTACGAAGTATAGCTGCTAAATTAGGATGCACAGATTTATAATTCTTTAATTTTATTACAGGGCTGCCAACAAATCAAATACAAAATACAGAAAATCTAAAATCAAGGCTCAAACCCCTTTGCGCCCAGGTCTTTGTTAGTTTTGAGACGTCCAATGCACGTCTTGAATCTCATGACCATGACCGTAAGCATGAAAATGCAAAGTGCATATTTATGTGATGGCCTGGCCAGACCCAGAAAATAAATTTACGCATTTAAAAAAAGAAAGGGACTATGAGAGGCACCGACTTGAACCTTCATCGTACCTCGAAAAAAAAGGCACGCAGTTCTCGCGAAGCAAACCTTTACATAATTAGGTTTCTAACTTTACCGATAGCACCCCTAATAATTACCTACGTAACACACCTATAAGCGACTTCTCGTAGAATAAACATTCCACAATATTTCGTTTTATCCATCTTTGTGGTACGGATATCTCTACCCTGAAATCAGACGAAAATATTGGACAACCAAAAATTAGATAAATTTTTGGTAATCTTTGGCTAAAAAAGGAATGATAGCCTACAGATGGACTGCCAAGTCGTAGGCCTTGAGTTCGAAACCAAAGCACGTACGTCTGATTTTTCACAATCATAAATAATTTTATCACTCGCTTTAACGATGAAGCAAAATATCGTGAGGAATCCAGCATGCCTGAAAAATTTTCGACGGCGTGTCTGTCAACCCGCAGTCCCGCACTAGGCCATCATGGTAGACTACAGCCTAATCCCTCTCAATCTAAGACCCATATCCAGCAATAGGACTGTACGTGTAATTGCCTTTGGAGCACACAAATATTAGCTTCCGCTTTTTACGTATTATCGAAATATAAGAGAGGTAGGGCATAGTGGAATCGACTAATTCCACTCACAATTGGAGCTGCTCGACTGGGGAAGTACCTCCACCTTGCAGAAAATCGTAGCCAAATAACATAGCTCTATGCTATGTTGCGGTCCTAACGGTGAGCAAGGTCACCAGAGCTCCGCGAGGAAGCGATGTGTTGGCAATGTGGGGGACCGGTGATGTTTTGTTACCGCCGCTGTCATACATGGCAGCATGTCTCCTATGCTGCCAGTCCAACTATTCCTCCTTTATTTACAGGGTCGGCAACGCGCGAGTGATACCCCTAGTGTTGCAAGCGTCCATAGGCTAGGTAACCACTTACCATCACACGGGCCATATGCTTGTATTCCCACCTTAGTGGTATAAAAAAAATTATCGTTTGTACCTCGTCTTTACAAGGTTAAAATTATTTCATGAATATATACATTAGTTTGTCCATAACTTCACGAATATTTGATTCGCTGGGCTTATCGTGTGACCTACTTAGCAGGACATAAAATATGTATGTTCAGTAGCGAGGTGCGACTAGCAAGCTTATCTCGGCTAGTCACGTGTATTATTATTGTAAACAGTAGGCCTTTGTATTTATTAGTGGGTGGTGTAAATTGTAATATGTAAATATGGTAATTTAATATCCTGTAGGCAATGTGGTAGAACTCAACATGTAAGTTTGTTATGTCAACATTAAGTATTAGGGGCCATACATAAATTACCTACGTCACATCTCACCCGGGGGGCGCCGCCTCCCCTCCCCCGTGAAATGCGAAGAAGAGTAGAGAAGTGTGATATTGTTTAATAAGGTATACTTAGACAATATGGTAGAACGTAAGTTTGTTGTGTCAACATTAAGTTGTAAGTATTAGGGACCATTCATAAATTACGTCACTTCTCACTCGGGGTGCGCCCCCCGTGAGACGTAAAGAAGAGTAGAGAAGTGTGACATTGTGTGACAAGGTATAATGGGGGTTATAAGCCTTTGCCATTGTGTGACAAAACTTAAATTTCAAAATATGTGACGTCACACTAGGGGGTAGAAGGTAGGTAGGTATCACAAATGTAACAAATCGACGCCGCCGCGCCGGACGGGGGCGGAATAAAAAATTCTGAAATTCGTTTGACGTATTTTATAGATGGCCCCTAAATGGTACAAAGCAACAAAGCAACTTTATGTTGCTTTATTATTACTTATTATAACAAAGCAACTTTTAAGCAACATTACTTTTAATAAGTACCTACTACTTTTAATCTATACTTATAATAAATCTGTAGAAAGGTCAATTCTGTACATGAAATATATTTCCAAAATAACTATCAGCGGGTGATTAATGATCGATACTGATGCCAAAAATGCAATCAGTAAAATTTTTGTCCGTCTGTCTGTCTGTCTGTCTGTCTGTCTGTATGTTCGTTATAGAAACAAAAACCACTCGACGGATTTCAACGAAACTTGGTACAATTGTTCTTCATACTCCTGGGCAGGTTATAGTATACTTTTCATCACGCTACGATCAATAGGAGCAGAGCAGTAAAGGGAAATGTTGGGAAAACAGGAGAACTTACTCCATTTTTTAAGCTTCCGTCGCGTGTGGAGCCTTAATGGTTAAAGCTACACAGAAATCATGTATGACGGAAATGTTCTCCTTAAAATTATATAAAAAATATTCCACGACAGCAAATGTCTATCTTTTATGGTTGACTCACAATAACACGTGTAACTCCCGATAGCTTAGCAGTTTGGAGCTTTCTGATTATATTTATCTACTCTTACGTTAGGTGACTGACTGACTTACATAGTGATCTATCAACGCACAGCCCAAACCACAGGTTATAGTATACTTTTCATCACGCTACGATCAATAGGAGCAGAGCAGTGAAGGGAAATGTTGGGAAAATGAGTGATTCATGGGAAAGGTTTCAAGCTATCAATGTATATATCATCACGCTACAACCCTTAGGAACGGGGCAACGCAGGTGAAACCACGGGCGAAGAACTAGGGAACAAAGTAACTATTCCACGCGGACGAAGTCGCTGGCAAAAGCTAGTACATAATAATAAAGCAACATATTGCTTGGTTGCTTGCTTTATTATTATGTATTCTTCGAGCCGTAATAGACTAGTAATATGTTAATACTATTTACATTTCATTCATAAACTGCGCAATAGTCAAGAAAATAAAAATAGGTATCTGTGTACTTAAGTAGATTATAAATAAAAACTGTAACAATAAGAAAAAGTTGCATCATGTAGCTAAATAAACAAAACACTGCGTATTATTAATAATTTTAATAAATAATTCCTATGTAGGTATATGGTTTTAGGTAAAAAGAAAATGTCTGCCAGTTGCATGTTGTATAAAATTACCTATACTTTTCTTTATAATCAACTAGCGACCCGCCCGCGGTTTCACCCGCGTTTCCCCATTCCTAAGTGTCGCAGCGTAATGATAAATAGCTTAAAACCTTCCTCTTGAATCATTCTATCTATGAAAAAAACCGCATCAAAATCCGTTGCGTAGTTTTTAAGCATACATAGGGACGGACAGACAGCGACGGCGACTTTGTTTTATACTATGTAGTGATTTTACATAATATGTAAATATTATCCACGACAACACACATATTATCTACATAGTTTCTATTCTTTGTCAAGTAAACTATTTCATAAATGAAAACAATTTTGAAAAATAAGGAAGTTACAATCAAAACAACATATTATGATATATACCTAATATCCGACATATTATACGAATTATCATATAATTAATCCGGTTTCATTCGCGCAGGACAAAGTAAACCTCTAAATTCGAATTCTTTTCGCCATCGTGCTATAAGTACCTAATTACTAAGTAGAATTAAAATACCATCACGCCTGTATTCTCCGAAGGGTTCCGCAGAGGCGTAAGTACTAATATACAACCACCCACAGTTCGCCCATGTTTAGGTCCCATGTACTCGTAATAGGGGGCGAGTCTATTGTCATTAACCGGGCACAAATCGCAAACTCCAAGCTGCTACTGAGAATTTCATAGAAAAAACCAATAAATAACACATTGCTCAACCTAGGCATCGAACCCGACCTGGCCGTGACCATTGAACCCTGGACTTCCAGCATAGTAGTAACGTTTGGGACCAATAGACAATGAGACAGTTACAAAGTAGATAGTTTCCAGTGAAACTAGAAAAAAACATTGAACTTGATAAGTATCCTACTTGTTTATCCTATCCAGTAGGTAATTAGCAACACTCGTGTGGCTACAGTATATGAGCCATGTGGCATTGGCGCCACACATTCCCAAGGACATAAATATTAAAAGAATAAAATCGACGGTGAAAAAATTCATTTATTTTTAGAAGTGTTTTGAGGAGAAAACAGAACTTGTACCTAAATAATTTGAATTTGGTAAAAAACTAGCGACCCGCCTGTTGTACTCACGTTGCCCAGTCCCTAAGTGTCGTAGGCTAATGATAAATAGCTTAAAACCTTCCTCATGAATTCCTCCGTCCTTTAGTGAAACCTTTCAGTAGTTTTTAAGTTTATCGCGAACAGATTGACAGACTTGGCGGGGGACTTAGATTTATAATAATATGTAAGAATGTGCGTAGGCTATTGCTTACAAACAACAATCTTACACGCACTAAAGATGTCATCAGTCTTATTATTTTTCACCGAAATAAATCGTAATCTAGACAATATTCTATCAAATTATGTTATTTTGCGGATTTGGATACCGTTAATCTAGGTTCCTACGATATTATTTCGTCTACTACTACTTCACTGGAAATAAAAGACCGAAAAATCGTTCCAAACTTGGTAAAGTTATCAAAAATTGCATTCGCTTGCATTTATTTCCAGTGAAGTATTTTGGACGAAATGGTAACGTAGGAACCTAGATTAACGATATCGGAATCCCAATAATAACAGAATTTGATTAAATTGTGTTTGAATTACGATTTATTTCGGTATTACGTTTGTAAGAGAAATTCGGTCCGCCGGACTCATAATAACTTACTATCTCAGTTGTTTACGAACTTACGAATGATTTCATAATACGAGTAATGATAAGAATTAGCCAAATGTATCATGTAACTATGTTAGATAATCGTATATTTACTGATCATAAACATCGAACCTACCATGCTTCCCAGATCAAAATCGACCACGCGTTCGCCGCGCAAAAACATTTGCGTTGTGAGTTCTCGCCCTAAGATCTCACATTCACTCTCAGCTTCCTGACGATTAATCGATGTTATCGATTCATTGTATTTGATTGACAACCGATACCGTATATCATGCCCTCTAAAGCACGGGTCTCGTCAATATGTCTAGTCTCCGTCAAAGACCGGGATGAGCGCTGATATCACCAATTTTTACTCGGACACCCGTTCATTAATTTAAAAAAAAAAGTTTCGTCAAAACTAGCTATAAACTGTCATACAGACAGGTTTTCGCATTTATTTGGAAGAAGCGACGCCACGTAGACCAGTCACTCGTCAGTACATGTTCAAGGATATCAGTCTGTGTTTAAACTAATACACAATGTATGGTGTATAGGTATGTACATAGTTGTATTGTATGGAATGTATGACTAATGTGTAACTTTAAATGTATGACTTTTGCTTATTGTACTTACCTATTGTTTTCAATGTTATGTTCCAAGACTTCCAAGACAATGATTTTAATTTAAGCGATTTAAACGAAAATTATTTTATGTTATTAAACCTGAGTCTCTGTCTCTGTCTGCGATTTAGTTAGACTATGATGTGTAAACGAATTACTTACTTTGAATATTGTTACACATCCCTTCCCCAGGAATTGGGCTATCAAATACAAAAATACTGGTTTCTGTCACGCGAATAGAAATTGAAATAAAACTACTTTTTATGTGTTACAATGATCCGAAACGCCGGGAATTAAATAATATCAATTCTGCGCGATAAAATCCGTACCGTTAAATAGGTAGTAAGTAGGCCCCTATATAAATTAATGCATCCATTTCTTTAAGAATTTCAAGAGTTTACTATATATTACTATATATTACTATATATTACTTATTATTTTACACATATAAATGCAAAAATAAATTAATTCAACTCCAAAACAATGCTGATTACTGCCAAGGGCAAACATACTGATAGTTAATTTTCATATAAATGGACGATTCTCTGAACATACGCTCCTCGATAGAATACGAATTACGACCGGTTTTACTTATTATTCTATGCGCAAATAAATTGTACACGTAGGTTAGAATTTTGAATAGTTTCCGAAGAAATGTCCAATTGATTATTTTTGGACACAATAACTGATCGATTTTCGCTTGAGATTGCTACAATGTAAGGAGACTCGGTCTCTCGAAGAACACATTGAGAAACAATAACATTATTTTGTAGAAAGATGAGAATGCGTATTCTATTTTTCCCATGCATTTAGGTAGGTATGTAATCTCTGTGAAGAATATATAGATAAGTAAGTACAAAGAAACGAACTCTATCAAGATTTTCTTAAAGAAAACCTAAGATCGACGTGCTCAGCATCTCTGGTTTTTCGAAATACCTTGAATCTGGTGCAGTTTAATAGACATGGTCTAGATATTATGGCAATGTAATTACTATGACATAATTTTATGACAAATATGGCGCCTACTGTGCCCCCACAGTAGGCGCCCGCGCCGGTGCCCATATTGGGAGAGAATGGTACGAAATAAAATAACAGCAAATGTATTCATTTATAAGCATGTTCTGTCATCTGTGTTATTTTGAGCTAAGGACTATGCTACTGTTCATAATGTATGTCTAACTATTGCCCACAATTTCACTAGCATCCCTAACCAAAATACTTTGAGACAGGTCGATACGATGCAATTTTGGCCAAATTTTATCGTAATCTGTTCAGCGGTTTATGCATTAAAAGGTAACAGTAACAGAGTTAGAATATTACTTAGTATAGATTGTATCCCCCCGGCCGATACATTACCCCTGTATACATTACTACCGTACGGGTGCTTAAAGATAAGTCCCATGTGCATAATATTCATGACCATTAAATAACAATAAAAATTAATTATCAACATGTTATAAACTCATAAAATCGAGGACATGTCGCCAAAAAACCAGCAATTAGCCTGAAACAACCTACTTAACAGAAAACCGGCATTTAGTCTGGTTCAACCTGGAGGAAATTGGCCCGACTTCTAGTCCTATGATAACATATTGTTGGTCTAGTCATAGGTTCCCAACCTTTTATAGACTACCTTTAAAAGAAAAAAAAATTCAACGCCCCCTTTAATAGTTAATTATACCAATTTTATATGTCTGGTTATTATCTATTAATATTCACAAATTAATATTTGCCTTCAGATCCGCTACCGCCCCCGAAAATCTCCAGCGCCCAGTAGGATCTACAGTGCAAAGAAAACAGCATGCAAACTTTCAGGGATCTAGCTACAGTAGTTTCGGCTGTGCTTTGATACGTCAGTCAGTCAGGTTCTACTTCTATATATACTACTAGCTGTACCCCCCTCTTCACCACCTTAGGGGTAGAATTTCGGAAAATCCTTTCTAATCAGATGCCTACGTCATACAAAGAACACACCCTCCAAGTTTCAGGTCTCTACGATCAGCGGTTTTTTTTTTATTATGTTTCAGTTAATTTACATGTTATTTATTTTAATTGTTAGGCAGACATGCGATTTGATACATGTCTGCTACGATCAGCGGTTTTTTTTTTTTTTTTTTTTTTTAATTGTGTTAGTACGTTGGAGTATTGTTTCACTCAGAGTTATTGTTCATGATTAGTTCCCACTGCGACGATCAGCGGTTTAGGTTGTGCGTTGATCCGTCAGTCAGTCATTCAGGACAAAGCATTTTATATGTATAGATATAGATTAGAGAGATCGCGTGGGTTTAAGCAGAACTGTACATACTTTTTTTAATTTCGTATTCGTGTTTGGTTAATTTTGAGTTCATTCAAACGAACAAAATTATTCCTGACTAGCTTTTGCCAGCGACTTCGTCCGCGTGGAATAGTTACTTTGTTCCCTAGTTCTTCGCCCACGGTTTCACCTGCGTTGCCCCGTTCCTAAGGGTTGTAGCGTGATGTTTTATAGCTTGAAACCTTTCTCATGAATCACTCATTTTCCCAACATTTCCCTTCACTGCTCTGCTCCTATTGATCGTAGCGTGATGAAAAGTATACTATAACCTGCCCAGGAGTATGAAGAACAATTGTACCAAGTTTCGTTGAAATCCGTCGAGTGGTTTTTGTTTCTATAACGAACATACAGACAGACAGACAAAAATTTTACTGATTGCATTTTTGGCGTCAGTATCGATCACTAATCACCCGCTGATAGTTATTTTGGAAATATATTTCATGTACAGAATTGACCTCTCTACAGATTTATTATAAGTATAGAAGATAGAAGATTGAAATGCCAATAAAAGTACCTAATTGATCTCTATGACTTTTTCCGTATGCATCCAGACAGATCGGCAAGACTAGCAAAAGAGTGGGTACCTCACAATGTTATTCGTGGCGAAGGTGGGCCTAGGAGACGTTGGCGAGATGATCTTGGCCGCTTTTTGCCGACGTGGTATGAGGAAGTCCAGGATAGAAAAACCTGGACTGAGTTAGGAGAGGCCTTTGCCCAGCAGCGGGATACAAAATAGACTATATAAAAAAAAATTTTCAGTCCTTCCGTTATATAGCATAATATGTTAAATTAAGTTTACATAAAAAAAAACATAGCTAGCTTTTTTTATGGGTTAGGAGCAGACGCAGCACCTAAGCAGCGCCGTAAGCGATTACAAGTGCGTAGCCGACCTTTTAAAAGGGGATTGGGTCTCCGGTAACCTCACTCACTCGGCGAAACACAAAGTAAGCGTTGTTTAACGCCGGTTATCTGTTAGGCCGTGGTATCACTCCGGTCGAGCCAGCCCATTCGTGCCGAAGCATGGCTCTCCCACGTCATAAAGCGAAGTCAGATGATACGTTTATTTTCCACAAAAACGGCAGCTTGGGTTCTTTCCGCAACACCAAACTACAAGTTCTAAGTCGCCATTAGAAAAAGCAACGTCATTTGTTATTGAGCATTCTGCAACCGGTCACGCTGATGCTAGCGATCGCGCGATATGAACCTTGGGCGTGTAACGTGTTTACAAAAACTGCGCTTAACTTTCAGTTACATAAGTGCGCATGAGTCAGTGGACACGCCTTCTTGTTTACAAACGTATATTTGTACACAGGGGAAGGGGGGCACGTGTTTCGTTGAAAGATAGCCGTGACATTGATGTATAGAGCCATTGTTTTGAGTGATTAATAGGGTTGTATAAGTCGATGTTTTGTTTTTTGGAAAGGTTGATTTTTTACGTGTTTATTACCTATTATCGATAAGATATTGCAACATCAGTATTCTAAGTAATTTCACAGGTACTACCAGTAAATATATTTTATGATTTTCATTTATGATAGGTACTTATAACCTAGGTACTTATAAGTATCATAAATGAAAATCATAAAATGTCGTAAGTTACAAACTTACTGATATAACATAGGTCCGTCACGCCTGTATTATCCGAAAATTTATGCAGAAGCGCACCTACTAATGTACACCCACAGTTCGCTGGTATGTTTAGGTCCCATGTAATAGGGTAGCAAGCTTATTGCCATTAACCGGGCCATAACCGGGTACAAATCCAAGCTCGGAGCTGCTGAGAATTTCATAGAAAAACCCAACAACACTGCTCGGCCGAACCTATAAATGGAATCGAACCACGATCAGCCTTCAATAAAATCAATAGATGAATTGTGTGTATTTCTTGTGCACTTACATTTAATATAGTAGAATATGTTTGTTGGTTTCCAAACATTATGAAAAGGGACACCACAACAGAATGAAACTATTTCATAGGAAAGTAAAAACGTGAATTCCAATAATGGTGTCAACAAAACAATGCTCTTGTTCAGCCACGTGTTCAAACACATGTTTTGAAAACACGTCCGCCATCTTTATTAAAAATTTATCGCCTCGGGTGCTGTATGAATAACAGGAACTGTCGGCGCCTACGCAGCCATGCTATTCAAAGCAATCGGTGCCATGTTGTCGCATTTAATTTGAATTGGGATTAGAAGATTAGTTAGCCCGACTGCTACGCTAGAGATCCAGGTATCGATTCCCAGGTCGGGCAACGTTGAGCAACGTTTTTTTATGAAATTCTTCGTAGCAGCTCGGAGTTTGGATTTGTGTCCGCTTAATGACTGTAGGCTCGCACATGGAGGGCGAGTGATGGGACTATAATAATATCGGCAAACTGTGGGTACATTACATTTGTAAGTACTTACACCTGAGCCTAATCGTTCGGGGAATAGGCGTGATGGTATGTTATGTTATGTAGGACTAAAATAGGTGTCTATTCAATTAAGTATTTATGTAAATTGTAAACAATAGTTCTTTACTTTAATGGAATAATTTAAGGCATTAAACGCTCCTAGAACGCCAGTAATATAATTTCTGGTTTTGTGTAACAGCAGATGAGTTAAAAAAGCCCTGTCCTATCCGAAAGAGGCATATAATGGATTTTGATTCGAAAAATTTCTTAATAAACATTGTTTTTTTGCAGCATATGGACGCTTGCAACACTAGGGGTATCACTCGCGCGTTGCCGACCCTGTAAATTAAGGAGGATTAGTTGGGCTGACAGTATAGGAGACATTCTCCCAGTCCATTCTCACACTGCCAACACAACGCTTCCTCGCGGAGCTCTGGCAACCTTGCTTGCGTTAGGAACACAACATAGCACGGAAGTATGTTATTTGGCTACGATTTTCTGCAAGGTGGAGGTACTTCCCCAATCGAATAGCTCCAATTGTGAGTTGAATTATTCAATTCCACTATGCCCTGCCTCTCTTGATTTTTGTTAATAAGTTTAATTTGTTTTAATTTTTTAATAATCACCTAGCATTATGTATTTATGCAATATGTAATAGGTATGTAGGTACAAAAACCGCTTCTTTTCATTCTTTCGATTATCCGAATGCCTAACAACAACAATCAGTCTGGATAACCACGAGTTTTCACTGTATATTCATAATTATTTCGATTAATATCAGAGTTCAGCTTGGGGTTTTTCCTACGAGACAATTTTCTTCCTACCCAAATATACCACCAGTGTTTATATAAGGATTGCTAGAATTATTAAGAAACTTAATTTTTCTTCAACTTTTTATACGGCCTCGGCGCGCGTTATAAAAACTTGGGAACAATTCAAAATTCAAACAAAAAAGTAATAGAAAGAAATGTCACAATGCCTTTTTGTTAATTTGTACCATGTTTGTTCCGTTAACGAGAAGTCCATAATAGGTAGGTACAGTCAGCAAAAATTAACATACTGTTTAAAACAATACTTACTAAAGAAAGTAAACTATGTGGAGACTGGGAAAATTAAATGCTCAATGGAATAAAATACTATCAGAGTGAAATCTGCCGTGTATGGTATTCTAAAACAACCCTAATGTCATTGATTTAAAGCTACTTTAAATTCTTCTATTGAATTCTTACTATTTAAATGTCTGGAACAACTTTCCTTACTAGGAGCAGTGCGATATAGCTACGTCACAGTTTTTAAGTCTTTCGCTATCATCGTTTACAGTTTTATCTGCTTGTAATATGTTTCTTTGTTCCAAATAAACGATTTATTATTATATTTCCTTAGATGTTCAGATCATGTTAACTGAGAATTTCATAGAAAAACCCAATAACATTGTCCGTGAATCAAACCCACTGTAGCATAACAGTCGCTTAGCACCACTAAGCTAATGATGCCTTATTATTTTGACTATTGAGGTTAAGATTTGTTAAGTCGTAACTTATTAATGATACATAATCATGTAGATTATTTTATACGTACGAGTATAAAGTCAAGGAGATCGAATTCAACCACCTTCTTTTAGATTGAATAGGAAATAAAAAATTAAAAAAATAGTTACAAGTCCAATATCATAAAGATACTAACTGTATCCTGCTTTCTTAAGGGTCTTACCGTGATATTAAATAGCACATAACCTTCCTAATTAATCACTCCGTTCATTGGCGAGAACTTTAAAAAAATCCCTTCGCTAGTTTTATAATTTATAGCGTTCAGAGTTTCAGACTGACGGAGGGGAACCGGGCGGAAGATTTTTTTTAATATGTATAACATACCATGACACCTGTATTCCCTAAGGCAGAGGCGTACTAATGTACACTCACAGTTCGCCGGTATGTTTAGGGCCCAAGTAATACTGGGCGAGTCTATTGCCATTAACCGGGCACAAACTGCAAACTCCAAGCTGCCACTGAGAATTTCATAGAAAAACCCAATTACACTGCTCGACCTGGGATTCGAAGTTTTTTTTAATTTGAATATATATTTTATGTATGGTTACGACTGCCTACTTTTGAACCAGACCTTACGCAACACTTTAATTCAAAACCATTATCAAAACACCCACCTACACAAACATAACACGCGTTTAACTAAAAAAAACGCGTTTTTTACCAGCGTTAGAAGTAAACAGGCGACCATTGAAAATATAGGAATGTACTCACAAAAAATTAACATACAGCATGATTATCTTTTTGTGATTTTTTTGCATTTTACATGCTAAGATTATAAAGTTATTTTAGTAAAGGAAAAATTCAATCGCGGGCTGGATTAGTACCTGCGTCTCCTGGTTGGATACACCAGACGCTCTGACCTCTAACCAACCGCTTCAACGCCACCTTATGACGTAAATTCAGAATGTGTAGGCAAAATTTTAATCAGGCGGGTGGGGTTCGCGGTGCCTTAGAGGTCAGAGCGTCTAGTGTATCCAACCAGGAGACGCAGGTTCGAATCCTGCCCGAAATTGAAGTTTTCCTTTACTAAAATATACCATATTATTATTATGATAACAAATTCAATTGCTTCCAAATCGGAAATGGCATTACATAGTAAACAAGTCTAGTGGATATGTCCTTAATCTCAATTATGGTGACAAAAACAACGATCTACGCATTGCATACCTAATATTAACTATATTGTTGTGGCAATACATTAAAATTTTAATTGTAGGTAATAATATCACAGGACGACCTTAGGACGAAAACCATCACTATAAAATGGATTCCAAATGTAATTAACTTTTAAAAAAAAAACAACTTCAAACCATTTGTTGCGTATTTTCTGAACCGATGAATAGACACCAGTAGGGTTGCCAACTCCTTGTCGGTCACAAATAGTAGTTCTAAAATTATAACCCATAAAAAATAGTAGATAACGAAAAGATGAAAATAAATAGTAGGTTCCAAAATATGGTACCTAAGTACTTTATTTGTTAAAAGAATTTATGTAGTTTGATGCCTTTAAAATAAAGAAGTTTCGCCTACTATATATTTTTTCCAGAAATATAGTAGTCAGGCCTCTAATACTATATTATATAATAGGGTTGACAACCCTAGGCACCAGGGACGTACTTCTTAGATCTTTTTTTTGTGAACAAGAATAATGCTCACAAAAAATATATCAGCAATTCGCGAAAATACTCAAAAATAGCTTTACTGAACACAAACATCATTACTAAGTACATAAATTTATATAAAGGCTTTGATAATCTAGTTTCCGAGACCAAAGCATAGTGTGATTTATGATCCATTGAACGGACGAAAAAGACGTATTTTAAAACCGAATGTAAAATTACCTAGTCTGCTGAATAAATTGCATAAAGCAGGTAAAGCTAATGAAAATCAAAGGCAGTTTAATTTTATAGTTCAAAGGGCACCCATATTCATAAGCTAACCCAAACCTTTGACCACATCTCAATCAAAAGTGATTGTAATAAGATAACATCACCCACATACGTTTAAAGGAAATATCTCGTGGAAAATCTATTGGACATTAGAGTTCAGATTACGTAACCCTTCTGGAATTACAGGCCTACCTACAATATTTTTGTAAGCTTGTAATAAATTATTTTTTACATCAAAAAATTCTGAAATTTGAAAATCATACTCCTTACCAGCTTTGACTTTCTATGAACAGAAATTTTGAACGAGAATTTGACTCGCGTGTCCCGATTTTTTTCCTTCTGTAATACTTGATTTCCAACTTTGGCTTATGTAAGCTATTTTCAGCTTTATCATTATCACAGATTGTTCTCTACAAGCGTATCGTAATAGGAATGCAAAATAAATGGAGACGCAGGGACTGAAAGCGGTTACGGTTAGAGGTTAAGATACCTCAAAAATATATTGGTACCGATTTAAAATAAAGGTTGGGCTATACCGATACCCTTATAAATAAAGGTTGAGCTTTACCGTTATTTAACCTTTATAAGATTTCGGTACCGAAAAACTTGCAAGACGGTGCGGCGCGGGTGCGCGGGGTTGATGCGGTCGAACACGTTAGAACTTGTGTATTTTGTACATTTTGTTTGTTGTACCTACCCTTTACTTATCTCTTTGTATCTTGCAGACTCTGTGCCGGGTAATACGTTTTAATTTAGTCGACCGCTGGTCGTTTATCAACGTAATAAATATTATCTTCTTCAACCTGCTGCCATCCAATGCTTCTTCTCTTCGTATGCACGCCTATTTCGAACGATCTTGGGCCTTCCGCATCCAATTCTTCGTTTCGTATCATGAACTATCCGGACCACGGTGTGAATCGCGCAATGACCCTTTTAAATTCGTTGTTTTGGACCATGGTGTGTATCAGCTAATGTCTTTTTTGTAGTGCGTCGATTCGCACTATGGTGCGATATACCGAACACCAAGGGACTCTTTTTGGCTTCGTCAATTCGGACCAACGACATTTTATCATAACATAACAGTCATGCACAAAAGTTTTATTATGAATTTAATTTTTTTTTTATTCATCCATTCTTAGACTACACTTGGGGAGGCAAGTTTGTGTAACATTTTTGGAGAAGACAACATGTTTAGATGATTTGATATAATGATTTTATATCATAATTATAATCAACTACGACTTCAGTCGCAGTGATACGATATCCGCAAACAAATAATAGTTAGATAATATAATAAAACAATGGTTATATACTAGCTTTTAATATTTTTGATATTTACGAAAACAGGTAACGATGAAATTAATAAAATATGTTATATATATAACCTGTCGATTTGATTAAAAAGCAGTGATAGTAATGTAACCATTGGACTGCCAAGTAGTATATTTTGAGTTGTGAGTGAGCAAGGCATGCACCTTTGGCTTTTCGCAACGAAAACGTATTACCTACTTAAATAATATTAATTATCACTCGTTTGGTAACGGTGAAAGAAAACATCGAAACCTGCATGCCTGAGTGATTTTCTCGACGGCTTATGGAGTCTGCCAACCTACAGTAGGCTAGTGTGGTGTGTGTGTGGCCTTATCCCTCTCAATCTGGGAGGAGACCCGTGTCCATCAGTAGATGTGTTGATGATGATTTTATTTAAAATTTGTACGTAAAACGTGCATATACAGCTTATTGGAAACTCAACGTAGTATTCCTAGCAGCACGTGATGGAGGTTTTAACAATTTTAACCATAATGTATATTTTGATTAATCAATAGTTTATTGAAGAAAATTTGAATGTTTAAGTTTTTTCCTTGATAACCCAGAATTAGGCATTCAAGTTCAATTTTAAAAGAAAACTAGTTATTTAATAGGTTTATTTTAAATTTATATTCGTAGCTGGCACTAGTACTAAGCTTACATAATCATAGAAAAGACGACATACATACATATTTTCACGCCTGTCTCCCATTGGGGTAGGCAGAGACTACAGATTTCCACTTGCTACGATCCTGGCACACCACTTTCGCTTTATATACATTCATTAATCTCCTCATGCATAATCGTCGGTTTAGGATGCTTTTAATCTGTCCTTTTTTGAGAACGTCCGCAATTTGATTGTGGTACGTTCACCGAGGTCGGCCCCTGCCAACTCTTCCATCCGTTCTGGCTATGTATACACATTTCATCAATCTTCGTTCATACATCCTCTCTACATGCCCAAAACCACCTTAACATACCTTTCTCAATCTTTGTTACTACATCTTCTTTCACACCACACCGCTCCCTTATCACGCTATTCCTCACTCTATCTTTCAAGGTTACCCCACACATCTTATCTTTTATGGGGCCGAGGCAGCAAGGCCTCAGTGCACTTCGACCCAATGGGATATTTTGTGCTTCCCTTTGATACCTATTCCTCATCCTTACCCAGATCTTCAAACAGCTCTTCCAAGAGCTTTATAATGAGGCCTGAGGGAATGTGTAGTCATCTATCTTGGATAACCCTGCCCCGAGAGGCGCATTCGCTTTCTAGCCTTTACATCGCATGTACACAGTAGGTGTTCCATGTTCTCAATTTCCCTTTTGCAGGCCCTGAAGGCTGATGTCTCCGTGAGACCCATCTTTTGTAGGAGAGCGTTAGTCCCGAAATGTCCGGCTAGCGCCCTCATCCAGTGACAGGCCTGCCGCCTGCTTGAGTTCCAAATGACATTTTGCCATTTCGATGAGGAACCAATGAATTTCTTGGAGTGAGCAAGTCCTGTGACGCTCCACTACTCATCCATGTGCCTCACCCTTGCGTACTCCCAAAAGGGTGTTTTGACTGCGCTCGAGGTTAGTCCTACAAATGGTTCCGGTCCAATTAGTGAGGTTCCAGACCCATCTCTTGCTCATTACGTCATTTCTCATTGCCCATAATCCTCCTGTGACTAGGGACCCATACAAGCCTGACCTTGTTTCGCTTTCCTAGCTCATTTAGAGTCCGGGCAGCGTCCATAACCAGTCTTGAGTCGATCCTGTAGTAGGTCAGGGCCTTGAGTGCCGCTGGGCTGTCACTAAGAATGTAGATGGACCTGCCTGCGTACCGCTACTTTCTATCTGTTGTGCACAGGCAGGAATGGCACATGTTTCCACTTGGAAAACTGAAGCTAATTTGCCCATGCTTTGGCTAACTTTGTGGTCCCTTGCGTATATACCGCACACATACATCTCAAAGCTCTCATCTCTACGGCATTTAATCTACATTCATGTTTACAAAAGACAAAACTGTTCATTAACAACCGGTTCTTCCACGTAAAAGTCGAAACACGAACACACTTTTTTACTGACTTACTGACTCTTGACGATTTGCCGTACACCTGTACGGCAAAATCGTCAAGAGGTCGCTACTTTGTCAGCCAGTCAGACCCCAAGAGGTCCAACCACCGAGCGACTCAAATATTTTCTTACTTCTTACGAAATGCTGACTAAATGAAAAAGGTTTAGCAGTAACCCCCGACGAAAAAGAGAGGTGTTAAGTTTGTTTGGCCCTCAAGGAGGGTCTAACATTGGACTCCGCGGTGGGATCGCGGCGCATGTGAGAGTGATTCCCGTGATCCCACCATTATGCAAATGATGATGACTATGAAGATGGCAGTAGCAGGTTTTAGTCGGTATGTTGGCCGCCAGCCGGAGAGCCCGACACAACCGTCCAAACGTAAACGTTTTTTAGTTTTCTTTTTACTTTTTAAGCGAATTTTGTGTCAGGGATTTCTTAATGTTTTTTAATTTAATTTTATCTTGTTTGTGCGTTTACTGTCATAGAAATTTTCCGAGATAAACTACAGTATTTGAAAAAAAGCGTAAAACAAAAAATAATGTGATTACTTTTTATATATTTTCTTTCGATTCTATTTATATTTGAACTTGACAAGAAAAAGAAAACACATTTTTATAAAACAAGGAAACTGAAATGGCAATACTTACGGAAGCACCGACACCGTCCCTGTATGCCAAACATAGGTACTAAGGCCTTTATTAGTTTTATAACATTTCAAAAATTTGCTGGATTTGGGAGTAATTGCGGCAATTTGAGCACGACAATCGTAAATTTTAATATTAATATGTTTACTTTCATGAGTATTTAGTCTTTTAGTATTTAATATTTCTTACTTTATTTGGTGATATAATATATAATACGAGTATACTTATGTACTTAGAGATTACATAATACACCTCGGTCGGGAAAATAATTGTTGGGATTTATATATTTTTCAACACTACTAGCAATGTGGGTCGCACATTACTAGTATTCTTGTTAAGGGTCCGGCGGAGCTTGAATTGCCCACAAAAACGTAATACCGAAATAAATCTTAATCCAGATTATATTCTATCAAATTATGTAATTATTCGGATTTGGATACCATAACGTAGGTTTCTATGGTGCTATTTCGTCTACTACTACTTCACTGGAAATAAAAGACCGAAAAATCAAACCAAAAATCCAAACTTGCTAAAGTTATCAAAAATTGCATTCGTTTACATTTATTTCCAGTGAAATGTTTTGGACGAAATGGTAACGTAGGAACCTAGATTAACGGTATCGGAATCCGAATAATAACCGAATTTGATTAAATTGTCTTTGAATTACGATATATTTCGGTATTACGTTTGTAAGAAAAATTCGATCCGCCGGACTCGTAAACCCTCGTGCTAAGCTAAATGCTTTGATACGATTGGGTTCACGTCCGTAGTGCAATGGGTGGGTTTCGAACCGGCAACCACATGATTGCAAGTCTGATGCCTTAGCCATAAAGCTAGCTACCGCCGCTTCAAAAATTATATATATATTATATATTTATAGGGGCTTGAAATTGTAGCATTTTGGCTTCCCCTATCACGTCTATATGTGAATTTTAAAGTCGCGGTAGCCTATGGATGGCTAGGGCGCTGAACTTGCGATCATGTGGTAGCCGGTTCAAAACCCATCCATTGCACTACCGACGTGAACCCACTCGTAACACAAGCATTTAGCTTAGCACGAGGGGTTAACAAGAATATAGTAATGTGCGACTCATGCGTTAGCTTTATAAATAAATACATCAAATTATAGTAACCCTGAGTATGTCGCAATTGTATTACTTAATTCGCTATTTTACATAACCACTAGCTGTTTAACAAAACAGCTCCATTATGTAAAACAGCTGTACGCATAACGTCCAGTTGGATTGCCTTTCGACTATGTTAAACAAACTGCTACCTATGTTTAGCCTATTTCAATTATAGGAACTAAGGTCCTACGAAAAATTTTAATGCTATAATCGTTTTTACCAGTCAGTACGAGAAACGCAATAGATTAAAAAAAACAGTGGTCCGAATCAACTAAGTTAGAAGAGTCCTTCGGTGTTTCGCACCACGGTGCGACTCGGCAAAGTACCAACAAAAAAAATTAAAAAGCATTCGGACCATGGAAACAACCTGCGATTCACACTGCAATATGCATTTATTTAATGAAAATTGTTTAATTAAACATCTATTTTAAAAATAATTTCGAGGAGCTTTAGCAAAACGGAGCTTGACCTGTGATCCAGGGAGGGCAGTAGAGCTCCCAACTTTAATAATAATAGAGCCCTCCCCCTCGGTACGCCCATGCTTCACTGTCAAGTGCATTATATTTTACATACAAACAATTTTCGTTAAAAACATTGTGTAGGTACATACTATCTACCTACACAATGGACGAAGTGGAAAATTGTTTATGTATTGTTTACGTATCTGCTCTACACGTTTATGAGGAAATATTTTTCCACAACACCAGTCAGAGAAGAAGAACGAAAGAAAAAGATAAGAAAATCTTAGGTAGGCACTAGGCTTAGTCCGGCTTATACTGACGTGTCCATCCGTTCGAAAATAATAACCTAAACTTAGTCTTAAAAATGTGCAATCAGGGCCTCTCAAGTGAACAACAGAGTGGAAAGGCGGTGCATCAAAGAAAACCCCTATATTACGGTTTAGATGGCGCTACCGATACATTTATAAAGGTTAAGGTACTGCTACCGAAAAATTTGTAAAGGTTATAAGTATTTCTACCGAAATATACCGGTATGCATACACAACCTTAAAAATTCGGCTACTGAAAAAAAAAACGGTATCGAAATATTTCGGTAACCCTTATTTAACGGTATGACGTCATACCGAAATTTAAAGGTACCTTAATTTTTGGGTAATTCAGTCCCTGTGGAGACGCTTACATAAGCGGTCATTGTCAAGGACGGCGGAGCACAGCATATCGAATTGTGTTAAACGCATTCTTATGTCAACATGTAAGTGTAATTTCTATTGTAATCTCGAAATGAATGGAAAATAAATTGCATTGCATTTACGCTTTTCTTATTTTTTATATCTTGCTTTTGCGCTGTATGTATTGAAATAAAATCGGCTCATAAATTGCGTGACCTATTAAAGAAATTGTTGTAACTAAGAAAATATCCACATAATTAGTAACGTTAGCTTAAATTATAAATGGGAATTATTTGTTAGGTAGGTAGCCTAAATTAGTCGCAATTGAATATCTATCTACAATGTTATTATAAAGAGGAAAGATTTGTAGTTTCGTACGTAACGAATAAAGTTAAAAATATTGAACGAATTTTAAAAATTATTTTGACGTTAAAAAGCTACATTATCAAAATTATTAGGGACTAGCTTTTGCCAGCGACTTCGTCCGCGTGGAATAGTTACTTTGTTCCCTAGTTCTTCTCCCGCGGTTTCACCTGCGTTGCCCCCTTCCTAAGGGTTGTAGCGTGATGTTTTATAGCTTGAAACCTTTCTCATGAATCACTCATTTTCCCAACATTTCCCTTCACTGCTCTGCTCCTATTGATCGTAGCGTGATGAAAAGTATACTATAACCTGCCCAGGAGTATGAAGAACAATTGTACCAAGTTTCGTTGAAATCCGTCGAGTGGTTTTTGTTTCTATAACGAACATACAGACAGACAGACAGACAAAAATTTTACTGATTGCATTTTTGGCGTCAGTATCGATCACTAATCACCCGCTGATAGTTATTTTGGAAATATATTTCATGTACAGAATTGACCTCTCTACAGATTTATTATAAGTATAGATAACTTTCTATTATAAATTTTAAATAACTGGCTGAACCTAGCTTTTCCCTTTGTGCAGTAATAGAGCGAGGAAATCATTGATGAGGAGAAAATAGAAATACAATAGTGATACACCTATGTATGTGGGAGTAAAATAATTAACGGAAATTCGATTCAGATCAACAAATGTGAGGAACAGCGAGAAAGCTAAAGAACATGGCGGGATGTCGTAGGATGCCAAGATCCACTATTTAGAACTATGCAACTAGTTTTTGTCTTTTCAAAAGTAGTCCTTATTTATATAAATAAGTATCTACCTAAGTTCAAAATTTAATTGTCTGAGTAATTGAAATACAACTATTTGACTTTGACGGCCTAAAACCAATTGAAGACATTGACATGGTGGGCGTGACAATTTTATAACTTATTGGAGGCCTTGGGCACTCTAGGATGATGGATCTCCTATGGCAGTGATATATCAGGGAACTATTTCATAAACAATCGCAAAAAAAAATACAAAAATGGGAATAGCGCTTGGAACGCAATCCAAAAAAAAATCTCCAGGAAGCCCTCCAAAGCATGTCCTACGAAGATACAGAGAAATTGTTAATTGTGTTAAAGTAGGCATTTATTTGTGTGTGTTTGTTTTATTTTATTTCTTTTTATTATTGTTATACTTATGATTTTGTGATTATTTTAGTCCTTAATATATATTTATATTTCTCGCCTGAAACACAGGATTATCTAGTTAAGACTCATAAAGTTATGTAAATAATATACCTAAATAAGACTTAGTAACTAACCAATTATTTTGTCATGTAGTATTTGAATAAATTATTTTGATTTGAATATGTTTTCTTAGAACGAAGATTGTATTATCTTTCGTTCGTTCGAAAAGCGTATTATAAGTGTATTATTTTCTCCACATGTATCACGTCTTTGAGCGTCGACTGGATAGCGGACGCAGTTCATTGCCAAGGCTGTGTCCCCAGCCTCACTAGGACAAGGTCCGAGTTGAATAAACTCCACATCACGCTCTTTACGATGAAGGTTGATAAACAATCTTTAATAGTTTTAAAACTGTATGGTTACATAAAATAGAGTCGTTGCGTCATTCATCTCGTTGTGAATTGATGCACTCGTATGATAGATAAATTATACATATAATAGGGTATTTGACTAATGTTTGAATAATGCAAAATACCAAGCTGAGTGATTTTTTCCCAAGAAGGTGTTACTTAACGGGAACACAGAGTTCTGTTGAGTTACATTGTCACTCAAAGGGAAAGAAAAATGTGGCTTTGAGTGTGTTATTAATCGGTAATTTTTATGTGGTAACAGTGTGACACAAAATGGTGTAACTCAACGGGAATAAACGATTTTATTTATATCAAGACTAAATGTAATTTCTTTAGCATAATTAATTCCAATATATTTTGTTGATATATAGATTTCAGAAACACAACATGCCAGATATATATGCAAAAATGTTTTATTAACAAATTGTAATGTTGCAAATCTTATTTTAAGCAAACTGTATAGTTTTTATAAAAAATAAAATTATTTAATCCTATTTATTGTATGTATTAGAGTGGTTCTGCGAGTACTTACTAGTTATAAAAACTCTATGTATGTGAATACTGATCAAGATACCTACTTCTTTATGAGTGTTCTGATAACCGAATTTTTACTGTCTTCTCATTGATTAAAATTACATTTAATTTATTCTTTATCTATGTATGTTCTGTTCACGGATTTCTTTTTTGTTTATGAACCGATTTGGCGATTATTTTTTGTTTGATAATTTTATTTTGATTACTACCTACCTACTTGATAACTAGATAGAGAGAACAATGATAGCCTAATCAGACGACCATTGGACTTCCAAGTCTCAAGTTCGAATTCAAGGCACGCACCTCTGATTATCAAAATCATGTGCGTGTTATTAATTAATCAAATGATCACTCGCTTATACTGTGAAAGAAAACGTGAGAAAACCTGCTTGTCGTGAGATTGTCTCGACGGCGTGTGAAGTCTGCCAACTCGTACTAGGCCAGCGTGGTGGACAGCCTCTTCTGAGCGGAGACCCGTCCCTAGCTGTGAAACAGTAAATAATGGGTTGATTGTCAGTAAATAATGATGACTTAAGTTATAGTGTAGTTATTGCCCTGCAACGCTTTAAGTCCACTTTTATCATGCGTACCGCTGAAATGTGGAATGCGCTTCCCGAGTGGGTCTTCCCCAATAGTAAAACTATCTGGGAAATCTTTAAATCACGAGTGAATCGGTTTCATCTAGGCGAGCGCGCTCCATCGTAGATCGCAGTATCGCTTAACATCAGGCGAACTGGCGGTCAAGCATAAGCCTATCACATATAAAAAAAAGAAAAACTGCAACTGCTTTCTCAGAATATAGACTCAAAGTCAAAATGTTTTATTGTAATTAGACTATTAGAACGGTACTTTTGAAAAGTCAAAACTAGTTGCACGTATATAATATCATCATCATCAGATGTCTAATAGTCCACTGCTGGACGCAGTTATATTATATTATATATCATATATTATATTTTTACTGGTCAAACTTTACTAATTATTATCTACTTACTTACTTTTGAGGAGTTAAAGCTAATTACTTACCAGTTTTCCGAAAAAATACCTACTGCGAACACACTAGGAGACTTATTTAGGAATATACAAATAAAATAGATTATAAAATTGGCATAATTATATTCAGTTTGTATGTTCCGTTGTCCATTGTGAAGCGAAAATGGAATCAAGGCCAGATGTATTAATGGGGGCCCGTAGTACGACCTCTAGTAGTGTGTAACTGTGTACATACGTGTGTGACGGAGTGACGGATTTACATATTTGCCGCTCCTAGGCTATTTTTATTTAACCCCCGTCCCCCGTCCCCCGCCTCCCAACGTTATTTTACATAAAGGATAGATGAAGAAGGAAAAGTCAAAACCAAAGATAGAGTGAATATAGGGAACGGCCGTTGATGGTCCTCACTCTTTAACATTTAGGTATTTATGTAAATATTAATCATTTAATTTCTGTAAGACGTAAAAATAGTTTGGCCCCGAATGTACCGCCCCTAAAATCTGCTGCTAGGCCCCAGCCTACTCAGCCTACTGGTAAATCCGCCACTGTAGATAGTAGTTGATAGAGTAGTTATTATCATGAATGTGTGTTTTGACTTTATTGCATATCGATATGATGTCAAATTAGCGGAGGGCGGGTTAGTTACCTGTCTTAACAATTATTTGTAGAAATGGAAATATAGTCGAAGTACATTAGTACGCCTCTGCCTAAACCTTCGGGGACTACAGGCGTGATGGTATATTATTTCTTATTTAATTGGAATAATAAATTCAATTTTAACATTAACAGTGTTCCTACCTCTTTTTTGTTTGCAATATAATGTAACTGTTAAATATTTGCCTTTTTATTTATATTGTTACTTGTTCAACCATTTTATCTGGGCGGCCATTTTATATGAAGACAAACTGTGCAAAAATGTTATGTCACTAATGTGTCGTTAAACTAGAATTGGAGGTTGCAGACTGTCGAGGGTCATCCTCTTCTAAATTTAGGTGCTGCTTGTTATCTGTTTTCGTCTGCAAAAATAAATTCGATTCCACATTTTCTGTTGTTGGAAAATATTGTTAGTTAGACTTACGTAGGTATTCTCTTTATTACTCTTTAGATTTTCTTTAATTAAAAAACATTGTTAGCTTATACTGATATACCTACTTACATGAATATCAGACGTTTAAATAAAACTGATTGCACGGATTTTATCATTAAACTGAATTCATATTAAATCCTGACGTTTGGGATCCTTTGCAGCATCCACAGTCGATAGCTCACAGTTCTTCTGACCCTAAAAAAATTGGTAAGTAGTTTACCTAATATGTTTTATTTCAGAAATAACTTAGTTTTGAACTTTTGCCAATGGCCTGACCATCTGTAATTTTAGAATCTTTGGAACAGACATTTATGAAGGATCATATTTTTTGAAAGTTGTTTATTCCACCTCATAGGTACGTGATATGTTTACGACCAACTTTGTTATTATTTTCTTTCATAATACCTTGTCGTAAAAAAGTCTTCATATTAAGATAAGGTAAGTTGGTTTACATAGATAACCATATCAACAGCTGATAACCAAATCTCTGCATAACTTATCCATATTTCTTCTAACTTCTATTTTCTAATGTCGCACACTAGGTACCTACTTAAATGGTATAATCTGAGCTTGATGATACTTTTTAACATAAGTAGGTACCTACAAGTATTACACGTGATATAGGTACCTACATATCTAGCTTATCTGATAAAACTATTTGGTTTGGTTCAATGATATAGCTACCCGCTTGAGTCCATGTCTACAGGTCATGGGAATATGATCTGACATAGGTATCCCGCTTCCCCAGATGGCAAACTATCCATAAAGATCATTCACACTCCAAAAAAATTTGATTGAGATGGCGACTAGGTGAACTAGGGTAATAATAGCGCTATAACGATGGGCCAATCTTTGAGATAGGTATTTTCATTGCATAATTAAACCGTGGTAAGTGATAGGAACAATCGAAGGTGCTGACATCTGTTTCAGCTTGGCGTTGTTTTCCACTTTTTATGTAAGTACCTAATTACAAATAACTGTTGTTCTGGCGCAGTCAGATAAAAATACTCATTGTTTAAATAGATATACTACCCTCTATCTCGTCTTTTAAGTAAGTTTTTTTTTTGGGATAGAAGGGCAAACGAGCAGACGGATCGCCTGATGGTAAGCGATTACCGCCGCCCATGGACACCCGCAACACCAGAGGAGTCACGAGTGCGTTGCCGACCTTTTAAAAGGGGATTGGGCCTCCGGTAACCTCACTCACTCGGCGAAACACAACGTAAGCGTTGTTTAACGCCGGTTTTCTGTGAGGCCGTGGTATCACTCCGGTCGAGCCGGCCCATTCGTGCCAAAGCATGGCTCTCCCACGTAAAAATTTACAACATTTACATTGCAGCGAGAAATGTAAATGATGATGGTAAGTCTTCCGAGCGTTGTTGCCTATCAATATCGACTCATTTTATATCGGTCCCGCAAGCCATTAATAAAAAAAAATGTGCACACATCACGCATCACTATGGCCAGATGACCTTGACTATAAACTGCGTAGTTACACATGTCCATAGCACAGAATCGCCAACAACACGAAAAGAATCACCGCGTTTACGTTACATTGCCCCTAATTTTTGATAATGTGGATAACACCTTGAAACTAACACAGCAACTGATGTGGAACATAACAATTCAAGTGAATTTATGAAAAGCGATGGATTACGAAATTTTTGGTCACTTTTACATCATTCTATCTGGCGTTGATCAAAAATATACTACGCTTGTGTTTGTTTACAAAATTTTATCTGTCATGAAAATTTATGTACTCCGATTGTTTTTTTTTTAAATATGGGATCAGTCACTGATCTCCTATTACTTTATTATAGGTAGGTATAGTATAGAAGGTATTAATAGAGCAGGTATAGAAATATGGAGGTCAGTGGTAAAAGTGCTGGTCATATGATCACAGATGATATGATTTCTAACGTGGGAGAGCCATGCTTCGACACAAATGAGCCAACTCAACCGGAGTGATACCACGGCCTCACAGAAAATCAGCGTCAAACAACGCTCACGTTGTGTTTCACCGAGTGAGTGAGGTTACCGAAGGCTCAATCCCCCTTTAAAAGGCGGGCAACGCACTTGTGACTCCTCTGGTGTTGCGGGTGTCCATGGGCGGCGGTAATTAGCATCAGACGATCCGTCTGTTCATTTGTCCCCCTATCCCATAAAAAAAAAATAGACAACGCCAAAATCGACACAGAATTTTTTAAATTCCAGTACAATAACTACTCATTCCAGTCCGAAAAAAAGGTCAACACTATCCAGCCATAATCTATTCATGTCTAGACAATTGGACACAATCGTTACCTATATGTAAATACCTACTTTAAATTGATTTCCTTTCAGAAAAACTGGAAAGTCACACGTTGTCTGAGTATCTATGGAGTAGGTATCTTGCCGGCTCTCCTCCATATGACCTAGGTACTATTTGGAACCGTGCAAATAGCTTTTGACATTTCAAAAGTACCTGTACCATGGTCTAATTGAAATAAAATATTTTAGTTTGAGTTTGCCCCTCCTCGAATACTTTTAGACCCACGGGATTGACATAGTATAGTAATAAAAAGTAAATAGAGATCCTTGTATGTATACAGTTTATATACATACCTTGTGTGTACACAGTTCCCCAGTGATGCTGTTTTAGGTCCCATGAATGACAAAATTGCCGTCAACCTAGCACACAATTCCACATCCAGACTCCCGTGTGCTTCTGAGAATTTTTTAACAAGAGAACTCCGATAGAACTTTGGGACCTGGGAATCAAACCCAGCACTTCGCACAGCAAGCGTGCTTTAATCAGATCAATAATTCGCTCATGAGCAGATCCTATCCCCAGTCTATATGGCGATCCTTAGAGTACCTAGGTAACATTATCGCTGTGATGTTGAGGTATTTTTTTCGTAAAACTACATACAAGTCGGTACGCACGTCATCAAATGTGCATACAGCTGAATTCAGCTGAAAGCTGATGAATAAATCAATATTGATGCCGGCGAAAAACTACAAAGCCATTTCTTTTAAAAAATATGATGTCATCATATTATAAGCGATACCTAAACTAACATATAAAAAAATTGATAACTTCAGAGACAACAGATTATCTTTAGACAACTTTTTTTAGAAAACCTATTCAAAGATAATACGGATATTGTTGACTTAATTCAAAAAATCCTGTAAACATAATCCTTACTGATAATATAAACGTGAATGTTTGTTACTCCTTCACGCCAGAACGGCTGAGCGGATCTGGATAAAATTTGGCACACAGATAGATTATAACCTGGAATAACACATAAGCTTCTTACTACTTTTTACTAGGTCGGACCCAATCCTGAAGTCCACGCAGACAAAGTCGCGGGCAGAAGCTAGTTAACTATAATTTAATATCTTACTGAAACGTGTTTTGGTATTTTTTTTATTCTTGATAGGCTTACGCTTTACCGCCAGTTCGCCTGTAATGTGAAGTGATACTGCGATCTACGATGGAGCGCGCTTGCCTAGAAGAAACCTATTCACTCGTGATGTAAAGACACCTAGATTATATCTATCGGGAAAGAACCATAATTTTCATCATACCATCATCACGCCTGTATTCCCCGAAGGGTTAGGCAAAGGCGTACTTAATGTACACCCACAGTTTGCCGGTATGTTTAGGTCCCATGTTATAGGGGGCGAGCCCGGGCACAAAACCAGACTCCGAGCTGCTACTGAGAATTTCATAGAAAAACCCAATAACACTTTGCTCGACCTGGGGATCGAACCCAGGACCTCTAGTATAGCAGTCGCGCTTGGGACCACTAGACTAATGAGGCAGTCAATATAACCAGTCAACCATAATTTTATAAAACTTAACTAAGCACCAAGTCGACAAATAAGCATACCGGGGCCCACCTGATGGTAAGCGACAACCGCAGCCTATAGACGCCACGCCAGCAACAACAGTGGTATTATTTAGGCGTTGTCATCTTGAAATCTTGCCCAGTACTAATTTCACTCTCTAGTATCTAGGTACATTACCCTTCAAACCTGAACGCAATAATGTAATATTTGGCAATACGGTGGTACCAACTCGGACAAACTCAACAGTTGAGTGACTTGAGTCCGACAACCTTACATTTTATTTGTAAATATACCTAGTTAACCCTGCTTTCTGCCCTGCCTCATAAGTCTACTGGTCCCAACCGCGACTGCTACGCTAGAGACCCTGGGGTCGATCATAGTGTTATTCGGTTTTTCTATGAAATTCTCAGTAGCAGCTCGGAGTCTGGATTTGTGCCCGGTTAATGGCAATAGGCTCGCCCCTATTACATGGGAACTAAACATACCGGCGAACTGTGGGTGTACATTAGTACGCCTCTGCCTAATCCTTTGGGGAATACAGGCGTGATGGTATATACCTAACACGAAAAATCCTAATGGCTTGTCTGCCAACTGGGGAGACGGCAGAATAATTATGACTAAAAATCGTACTTGGCTTCCGTTGCTCTAATGTCACAGCCATGGGACCCGTGACTATAGATCAAGGCCACGATCATGACAGCCATACTTACATACTTAGTAGATACTACATGATGCATAAAACTTTTATAGGTATCTAAGTACTTACTACTTAATAACATAATGAATTTCTATAAGTATATAAAAATATAATGACATGTAGGTAAGTAATTAACGTTAAGTTACCACTAAATTACTATTGACTACTTTATTTTATTGCGATTAAACTCGTCCGAAAATCCCTTTCGTGCTTGCAAAATCAACATTTACAAACAAATAGACAATTCATCACATTATTACGATTATTATGGCGCAATTTGGATGTTTGGCGCACCTTAGACGCCCGTTCAAAATGTGGCCCAACAACATACTTGTGCTAGGTGGAGCTGCACTTACCTTGGTCCGACGCCCTTTAGCCCTCGTATAAGCGCGCATTGCAAAACTGCGTCGCCCGATTATGTTTTAGTATTCGCAAACAAAACAATCTATACTAATATTATAAAGCTGAAGAGTTTGTTTGTTTGAACGCGCTAATCTCAGGAACTACTGGTTTGGATTGAAAAAATATTTTTGTGTTGAATAGTCCATTTATTGAGGAAGGTTATAGGCTATATAACATCACGCTACGCCTCTTAGAAACGGAGCGGCGCGGGTGAAACAGCAGGCGGGTCGCTAGTTTGGAATATGAGATGCTGATTACAGATGCCTTTCTTCTGTATTTTGTTTTAGATACACAGCGGCTGTCGAATTGATAGGAGATAACATTATCCATACCTAACAATAGATAATATCTCCAATAATATCTACAATAGACAATAAAGTCCTCATATTTTGAATTTTCTGGATTACCCGTCAGGATGAGTACGTCGTTTATTTTTCACGAATACGGTCCAATCCCTGCTTAGTTGTGCCAAATAGTTGCCTACATGGCATAGTCCCAATCCCTAGCGTAGCTAGCTAGGGATTCAGACTACCCATCATTGATACCTTTAGATCCAGAAATGACACACACAGTAACAATGAATGAGGAATTGTTCTAACTTGTACCTCCCACTACGTTCCGTCACAGATCCACTCGACAGAAATGGAAATTTCATCCTTTCCACATTGATGAATGGGTGTCCACCACCGTGCGGTTCTCCAGAAACTTTTTACTACTCTATCATATTATATTATTATATATCATATCAATTACCAGCGGAGGTATTTCCGATCCGGTACGACATGGCAATCTTCAAGAAGCGAGCCTATTCTTTTCTCAAAGGCCGGCAACGCACTTACGACCCCTCTGGTGTTGTGGGTGTCAATGGGCGCCGGTGATCACTTACCATCAGGTGACCCACCTGCTCGTTTGCCCTCCTATTCGATATAAAAAGAAATTACATTTCTATTACAAAAAAAGTGTACAGATTACACTTTTTTTGTTACAAAAATCGGACTTGCAGACATCCGACGCAGACAATTATCCAGACAACTGCGAGCATAAATAATACAATGCTTTAGGTACTACTGAGCCGCACCTCTCAATCTTTCGTCAACTCATACGTAGTTACCCTCCGTAAGCATCCAGGGCATCTTTCTGTTGTCAGATGATCATTCAAGTTATTTATATCGTTTTTCCAACAACAACAACAAAGGTTGACGGTACTACCGTCACGTACGCATTTGCGTCCATTAACTGTTCAGGCCACATCATTGTTTTTAATTTTTTACATACCTACTTACATAATTATATTCTATGTGTCCAATGTCGTTATGCTTCAAAAACTTTAATTGCGGGAAAACACACACCTTGTGTTCTCAAATTAATGTGCATGACGAGATTGCAGCAGTCGCCCATTATCTTTAACCACTTCTAAAAAGGAGGGTCCCATGTTCGTCTGTATTTTTTTATGTAGGTATTGTCACCGGTATTTTAATTGTCCACCAATTTCAAAAATTCTCTCCCGAGGTATTCCCGCTTAAATTTGGTCGCGATCGGATCACAAAAATTAAAACAAAACAGTAGCGAACAAAGGAACAAAACATAATCAACCCATTATACTGTCCCACAGCTGGGCACAGGTCTCCTCTCAGAATGAGAGGGATTAGGCTATAGTCCACCAAGCTGGCCTAGTGCGGGTGGCAGACTTCACACGGCATCGAGGAAATCTCTCAGGCATGCAGGTTTCCTCACGATGTTTTCCTTCACCGTTTAAGCGCGTGATAATTAACTATTAATACGTACATGACTTCGAAAAGTCTGCCTCATTAGTCTAGTGGTCCCAAGCGCGACTGCTAAACTAGAGGTCCTGGGTTCGATCAGGGATCGATTCAGGTCGAGCAGTGTTTTTCTATTTGTTTGCGTATTTCTATGAAATTCTCAGTAGCAGCTCGGAGTCTGGATTTGTGCCCGGTTAATGGCTATAGGCTCGCCCCCTATAACATGGGACCTAACCCTTTTGAGAATAAAGCGTGATGGTATGACTTCGAAAAGTCAGAGGTGCGTGCCTTGGGTTCGAACTCGAGACCTTACTTGGCAGTCCGACGGTCATACCACTAGGCTATTACTGCTTCAAGGACAAAAGATCTGACCAAATTGAAGGCACTGACTTCCGAACCTGTTTACATATCTAATTAATTACCTAAAATAGGTCTCTGAAGGCAGTTTTAACGTGAAAGCTTTGCGAATGTAGAGTAAAATACACTCCTTATAATACAGGCAAGTACACATGTGCGGATTACGCACTTGTTGTGTTTTACGTTTAGTTCCGTGTTTGTTACTTCATCTATAATTCCACATTTGCTATCAGAATCTGTTTTGTCAGATTCTATTGCTACCTACTTACATACATATATCAGCTTTGTCAACACCAATCACAGTACTAACGTCACGTAGGCACGACTCGCGGGTATTTGCGTTCACCCACTCACCTACATACCTGGGGTGAATAACCGAGCGGTTGATATTTTCAGCCTTGGCCACTGTCGCTATTTCACGACTGTGCTAGAGATGCAATTTTGACAAGTTGATACTATGGCAGTCATAACATGCAGTAGCGCAGCTAGGCGTGGGCAAAGTTGGTCCTCGCCCACGGCCTCGCAATCCTAGACTTTATCGCACGTTGTCCCCAGACCTTATCGCATATGACCAATTGATTTGATCACTTTTACGCTCGAAAAGAACGGCACATGTTTGCTAGGATAGATCTATTATGTAGATCTTGGGAACGAAAGAAAAAGGGCCCTCGCTGATGTGACTTCGCCCACGTCTATATTAGTCCACGGTACCTACGCCTTTATTTTTATGTGATAGGAGGTCAAACGAGCAGATGGATCGCCTGATGGTAAGCGATTACCGCCGCCCATGGACACCCGCAACACCAGAGGAGTCACGAGCGCGTTGCCGACCTTTTAAAAGGGAATTGGGCCTCCGGTAACTTAACTCACTTGGCGAAACACAACGTAAGCGTTGTTTAACGCCGGTTTTCTGTGGGGCCGTGGTATTACTCCGGTCGAGCCAGCCCATTCGTGCCGAAGCATGGCTCTCCCACGTAAAAAACGCCTCTGATAACATGGATAAGAATAGCATCGAAGGCTTTCTTCACACAATTTTGACATGCCAGCGGTCAATTTTGAAAAATGTACTTACTCTGCGAGTACCAGAGAGCAGGTTTTTAATATAAGTAGCACTTTAGAAACGCAATCTAATTATTATCTACTTATTTATCGTCCCACTACAAGGCACGGGTCTCTTCTCCGTTATAAATTAACAAACAAATACACGAATTCTCACGTTGCGACAAGCAAAATAATACAGACCTCGCCGCGTTGCTATTTACATTTTAGCAGGCGTTCGCTTAGCAAGATTAAGCCCCCTATTCATAAAAATATAAATCGTCCTATGAACTTCTTATAGCTATAATATGTTTTGTCTTCTTTTCCCTGTTACAAAATATCACTTGTCAAAACAAGACAAAACATGATATCTATAAGAAGTTTATAATGTATATTTTTATACTATCTACTGTAATACACGAACAATTTTGTATAAAATTAACGGCGGACACGAAAAGCTACTCATAAAATCTCCAACTATAGATGGGTTACTGCCCAGGCACTTTGGGCGAAAAAAATAAATGCCCTGGCATAAACCCATTTATATAGATGGGTTTCCGCCCAGGCATTTTGGGCGAAAAAAATAAATGCCCCGGCATAAACCCATCTCTATCTCTAACCGATATTATGGGTCTCGGGATTCCTTACCGGTCTGAAATAGCTCGTTACAGTACGCGCGACATAAGTTGGCCGGACTGAAGTTAGCTGTTTGGTTGCGCAGTACACAATTTTTAACGTAAACAATCCACTGCGCATTAAAACGGCGAACTTCACTCCGGCCAACTTATGCCGCGCGTACTGTAAGTATCGTTTGATAGGCTATCTAAGTAAACGTTACGTAAAAATTAAACTGCAAATGATATTGAAAGTTTTAATTGGTCATCTACGCTTAAATGTAAGTATGGCGTTTACAGAGATCGGGATGCACATCCAGTGAATATGTTTTCCAGGAACGTACAATCAGTAATTAATAAAAAAATAAAATAAAGTTTCATACATTTTGATCATTAGCATCTTAACGATAAAAAACGTAGCTTGTTTCAAACATTAATGAATATTACGTCGATATTCTGTTAAAACAATACTCGCGCCCAATTATATAGCTATTAGCAATCATCTCAGCACTATTACTAAATCTGTACCTACTTAAATTAGATATAATTTCATTGTCAACATAATATATTTATCGTCGCCGTGCAGTGAAAACAAACATAATATTTTCGTTCTAATGGTGCTTGACGACTTTCTTTTAAATTGTGCTTTACGACGTTTTGACTGCACGGCGACGATATGTATATATATCTTTTTTTATTTCAATATAGTAAGTTTTAGCTGCACTTGCCAATTACAAACAAATCCTGGAAAACACTATATAAATCAAATATGTTTGCTTACTTGCAATTGTAAATAAATAAACCAAATACACGGTTTTTTAAACGATAGAAATAACACAAAAGTTAAGTGCAGTCTTTTCATTTTTCCCTCTAATTATAATTAAAGTACCGATGGTGATATGTTAATGGCAAAAGGTACCGTTCTAGGATTAATTAATTTAGTATCGTTAGTGGTTAAATAATAAAAATTCTGTTATAAGTACACTCGGCAAGATAATTAAGTAAGCAGTTAAAAGACATTTATCTCAGCAGGTAATTATTTATGATGTTTTTTTCTGGAAACAACGGAACGGTGTTCTCTCGGCTGTTCTCCTATACCACAGATAATTTAATACCTACACGTTAGTACACTTGTCTATCTACTAGAAATACAGTAATTTTCAATTTTGTTTGTATTCGTTTTTCTATTCAACCACTAATGATACCACCACTAATGAACAATATTAGTATAATATTAAATTATTTTTACGATAGAAACACCTTCAAAGTTCATCAAACGTAAGTGGGCACCGGAATAAACGGTCCTTTTTTTCGTGAAATCCTCATGGATCCTGAATGTGAATGTAAGATGTTATGGACTCATAGGGTGGAAATTATGGTTTTATTCGCTGACCGTCCTACACAAACAAGACCTACGTTGGTATCTCAGTCCAGTTGAGTTAGATTTAAATAAGTACACATACAGATTTTATTATACATCGTCGATAGACGCTAACGAACATCGCGTGCGAAAAGTTTATTGTTTTCGTTCAGGCACATAATCTTTATACTTATTTTAAATAAATAAAATTATAAATACAACATTAAAACGAGATCCAATAAGTCTAAATTGTTAAGAATAATCACAATGATATAAATTAGTCTTGTAAGGTAAATTGATATGCCTCTATAGCTACATTAATTACTTAATTAATAATCTCAGTTGTAAATAAAATAACCTTTAAAATGCCTCCTGTACTTATTGACTTGGTCAGTTGTACTTATAACTTAAATCCGTGGTTGTAGTTTAAACATTTTAATTAGCAATCCGCTATAATAAAAAATCCGCTAAATCATGTATTTTGTTCCAAATCTTAAGTTCCCAATATGAGTCACGAGTAAGAGCCTACCAGCAGAGCGCCTTCATATTTTTTGAAATAGCGTTCAGTTCCACTAAAAATACGCTTAAAAAATATGTTTCTTTTTAAATCATTTAAATAAATTAGAAATCCTTCTTACAAACAAGTTATCAAAATGAATAAGGACTTCAGTACGCATATGCATATGCCTTTCCTTCTTACCGAAGCCAGTTAGCATATAAAACGTCCGGAATACCTGTATTGTATTGTATTTTGTTCGATATGTGAGATCGTTTGAAAAGGTACATTCTATATCTTCACACCATTTGACAAAATAAAATGTTAGGTTACTCCTTATTGGAAGCTATATCGACTAGCGGAATATTTAACTTATATTAAGGTGTACGTTTAGTGGCGGAGCTTGCCCTAGACGGGCCCTGTATCAACATGTGGCGGGGACTCCCCAAAAATCGATAGATCATTAAATGTGAAGCCATTATTTATGATCATAAATAATCAGATATGTTTTTTTTTGGAAGTGTTTTGCTTACGACATAAAAGAGAGTGACATAGCATTTTACGTATTCGGGCCGTATAGCCCGGAGGCCCCGTATAATTGATACGGCTGATACTGCAGTAGCTACGCCTATGTGTACGTTGATACTTAATAAATAATTTATTCATATACCTATACAATAGGTTATTCGGATAAATAAAATCTTTAGAAATAGTTCTCAATGTTCTTAAATAATGCGGTGAACTTCAAATTAAATATAAATAGTTAAAATGATATAAAGAACACTATTCTTATTTTCATTAAAAAAAGTGGTTAATCTATGGATGGCTTATGGCTTAATATTCACAAGTATTATTTTACGTTACAATTTTGTTTTCTTAAAATTAACCGAAAATAAACCATAATCAATAGATATGTTTCGAGTTCCCGTAACTTGCGCACGCGTCTTTAAAATTGGTGACATTAAAACTAGCGAAATAATCATCGTGTATAAACCTGACTATGTTTTCTATAGAACAAAGATATGTATTGTAAATCTTAACATCATCTATAGGATCTACGACTTTCATGACGACATTCTGTCTAGATTTGCAAAAACTTAACTTGTTTGTTACGTCATCGCCATTGTAAACCACTCGAAAGTAAAAATCTTGTGCGACTGCTTTCCGTTTGGTGAATTTGAATTCATCGCGCAAGTCTTTCTTCCTGTATACCTCGAATACCATTCTAGACGCGTATTGTATGTTGTAATGTTGATAGTTGTTGAGTCCCAATGCTAATATCAACGCTTGGAGCGTTTTGTCGTGTCCCGAATAAACCACAAACTTCGGCTTATTCTCGGAGATCATTCGTATCATATTCTGTACTATATTGTGTATCAATCCATATGCTACCAGCAACCCTCTCCGTCTATTATGTACATTCCTGATTTCCTGCCGATAACTCCACTCCAAGTACGCAAATAAGGACATAACATGTTCTTTCTTAATGCAAAAATCTTCGGAGCTTTCTGGGGTCGGTTCCTTGTAGTCCTCGTCAAAATCCGTGTCCATTCGAGCGTCATTCGGGAAATTAAAGTCGGCGTCTAAATTCTTTTTGACGATGACGACATCTTCGTAACCGTCAGCATTGTCTAAATATCTTTGTTGATAGTACAGTAACTTTTCTCTTTCCATTTGAGCATCGAAATCTAATGGCGCTTTTTGTTTGCTGTCGTAATATTTGCTAATAATATCTCTAGCTTTTCTTCCGATTTCATTGTTGAAGTCCATTTGGTTATTAATGTAGTCTAGTTCCATATTTAACGTGTCTATATCTACGTCAAGGATTTTTCGGTATGGGATGGTATTACCGCGGAATTTCTTATGTTTTTTGTCTAAAGAAAGTTTGGTCTTACTTGGTGTTTTGTGTTTTTCTGTGCAGGGCAGCGGAGCGTCATGACACATGTAGGCTAGGAGTGCGTCTCTAACCACGTCTGCGTCGGCGTGCTCTTGAGATTCGAATAGGACTTTCGACAGCTTGTTGACTAGCTCCTTGATTGCTGGATGAGATTCGAGACGAGTTTTTGCTTGCGTGTTTATTTTTCTGTAATAATTTTAACAAAAATATATATTATATTAAATTTCGTAATATATGCTAATGAACACTTGAACACACACACACAGTTCGCTGGTATGTTTAGGTCCCTTGTAATAGGAGCGAGCCTATTGCCATTAACTGGACACAAATCCCAAACTCCGAGCTGCTACAGAGAATTTAATAGAAAAACCCAATAACTGCTCGACCTGGGAATCGAACCCAAGACCTCTAACGTACCAGTCTCGCTTAGGATTAGGCTAATGAGACAGTCTCTAAAAAAAAACTAAACAGTGACCGTTTATAAGGTAATACAGTAACGATACTAACTTGTTAAGCGCATGATGAGCGGCGCAGGCGCAGTCTCTGAAGCAGAAGGCGACGCTGTGCGCCTCGAGGGCGGCGGCGGCCCTGCCCCCCGCGCCCCCCCGCGCCGCGCCCCACCACAGAGACACCAGCGATTGGTACGTGCGCCGGTACCGCGTGCTGTACGACACCACCGAACCTGGTACAACAGATCTTATTAAACCTGTCCTGTCCCGGTCACCTGATAGCGTTACTGATATGGCATTGCTGGAAATTCATTCAGAAACGATTTTTATTAATGTTTCGGATGATCAAACCATAGCTGTAGGCAGAGGGGCGATTAATAAGGATTGATATTTCCCATTTTTGTAAGTCTATAATACAATTCTAGGCACAGGACAGTGGTAATCGCATCAACTATACAATATTCACGTAAAAGTACACACAACAAAAGAAATAAGTATGCAGGCAACCAAAGAACATAGCAACACAAACAAAAATTTTCTGTCTAAAATGTCAGATTTAATCTTATGAGGGCAGATTTTTCAATCATTAAATAACTTTTAACCAAGGAATAAAATTAACGTTTGACAAATTTTGTATAGAAAAACTGCCAAAAATTCGAATTTATTTCTCCAATAAAGTTATCTGGCGATGGAAAAGTCGACCCTTAGTAACAAATATTTTACACTGTTCAATAAAAAAATAAAATACATGATGTTACCCGTATCTTTTTTCCCTTGTGCCTCAACAGTTTCTAAGTTTAATTTATCTCCATACGCCTCCCTTAAAATGTTACCTGCAACAAAATTAAATTTTAATTTGTCTGCTTTTATACACAAACACTGGTTGCAAATTTTACACATATCATCAGTATCGAAACACATCACAATACAACTAGTACGATTGTCAAAACAGATGAGGATAATTGACGCATCTCTCAGTCATCAATTCATCATGGTTCAATCAACAAACATGTTCTCTTTGTTAGAGGAGTTATAGACAATAACATACAGGGAAAATTACTTTCCGACCGATTATCAATTTATCAGTAACACTAAAAAACTTGCTGGCCTTTTCCGAGGAGTTAGGGTTCGATTAGATCATCAATATCCACGACTGCCCACGAGTGCATAAAATTCATGCTATATCGTAGGGTGCAAATAGCAGTCTGCTATAAAATGCTATAGGTACAATCAACAAAAGAGTTAGGCGTGCAGACAGCTAACGATTTCTGTTTCTTATAATAATTCATAATTCATTTATTTATTGCTTGTCACAGGTGAAAAAAAAGATCTTACAATTAGTATTATTGTATCACTGTAACATACCCATGGGGTGTACAATATTTATATCAACATTGGCTATGTTAAAAATAGATTACATTGAACATTCATTCTTACATAATTATTAGGGACATACAAAGACACACATTTAATAAGTCAAAATATAAGTTTAATCATTGTAAATTTTTGTTAGGCTCATCAAACATTAATAGACCTAATTATTTCGGTCCTGGGCGGAAAATTATTTCAATGTCCTTCTTGACATTGAAATAATTTTCCGCCAAAGCGTTTGATATGACGGCAACTAACAACACCGAAGTTTTGACACATATTGCGCGATATATCTTTATCAAAACACATCAGCTGGCTGCATACCTCTCTTTATTTTAGGATATTTTATTGGTTATTTATTATAGGTTAGCATCATTTTAAATAGATCTTACCGACGGTTATCATCTGCAGTATACCGCGCGGTGTGAGCTGGCCGAGCGCGCAGCTTGTGCCGGCAGCTCGCGTCGGTAGCGACGGGAAGTTGTGGAATGGACCCGCCACTGATACCCACCATGCCCGTCCTGACGAACTTCCGTTTGACACAAATTCTTCATAACTGGTTAGAAAAGTTTTTTTTAAATATTCGATGAAGTTTGCAATATTAGGATTGAAGGAGCGCAGAATCGAACTAACTAAGTCTCATTTCTGGCAAAAAAACATCTGTCCTGAGCAGAACTCAATTGATACCCAATTATGCGTCCATATTTAGTTACCATTGCGACTGATGGCATTCCGTCACCAGAAAGGCGATCATTTCTACAATCAAGTAATACAGGCACAATAGAAAATATTATAAACATGAGGCAAATATGAAGTACGATAACTTTCCTGTCTCCTAACCTTTTGAGAAGTGGCGACACAGGCTCAGCATCACATGGCAGCTTGTCTCCATTTTTAAGATGTGTCAGTGGACCTCTATCACCATGCCGCGTCACTACCAAAGCGCCCTGCAGTAACCATGTGTCACTGTCGACAACACCTAAGGCGGGAAAAGCTCATTATTACTCTATATTATTTGAACTTTACAAAATGGGAACCAACCTTGCTATATGAATATACATAATTTTATAGAATATTGTCTGGATTACGGTTTATTTCGGTATTACGTTTTTGTGGGCAATTCCAGCTCCGGTGGACTCTTAATAATTTAGAAATGTTGTCAATTGGAAATCTCAATTAAATCATTCTTTGAATCGTGACAGCTAACCGCGCACCAGGGCAGAAAAACAAAAGATTTTAAATTGTGTCAGTTCGCTACTTAAATGGTTCATGAGAAAAATAAATATTCAAATTTCAGGGTTTGGTTCTGCCTAGGCTATTTTTAAAAAGTTTACAATATATCACAAATTACATATATATATTATATAGATATTCATAACATACCTTCAGAGCCTCTCACAATGCTGTCAGGAGGATTACAAGCTCTCAAGTAAATCTTTCTAAACTTTGCATCACTCTTTGATATGTATTCATTATGTACCATTTTCTTCACTGCAGTAGTCTCCTCCCCTAATGACATATACTTGTACATTACTGAAAAAATAGAAATATTAAAATTCTTTACTATACTAGAAGATTGCAATAAGGCTGCCCATTATGCCATAGGATATGCATGCATGAATATTCGCATAAACAGTTTATGCGAATATTCATGTAAGTTTCAGAAATCAGTAAGATAGAGAACATGCTATGTGCGTATACTAAACGTCCAGGTATGTAGGCTATGAACACTATCTGTATTTCGACATGGGATTGATTTATAAATAATTGTTTATTTAGCATCTGCCTCATTAGCCTAGTAGTTCTGACTGTGACTGCTTCGCTAGAGGTTCTGGGTTTGATTCCCAGGTTGAGCAAAGTATTATTGGGTTATTCCATGAAATTGTCAGTAGTAGCTCAGAGTTTGGAATTTGTATCCAGTTAATGGCAATAGGCTCGCTCACTATTACATGTGACCTAAACATATCAGCCAACTGTGGATGTACATTAGTACAGGAAACTCTCTGACCTTTAGCACACCTCTGCCAAACTCTTCGGGGAATACAGGCATAATGGTATGTTACTGTCTGCTGCCTGTATAACTCTTTTGTCAACTGTACTTCATAGTGGTGATATCACTTATTTTCAGTTCATTGTGGTGGGACAACAAAATCGTCCCTACGCAATAATCAGAATCTTACAGTTATTAACATATCAACATAAAACGGTTCTTAAAAGAAAGAATTCAGGTTTACCTGTTATTAAAAAAAATATCCAAACACTCATACCAAGGTAACAATAGAAAGCTCTGTGGTGAAACGAAAACTTCATCATTTCGGTTATGATCTTACTTCTATTCGTGAAAGTTGTAGACATTGTAAATATAAACAATAATAAATTGTTAAAATTGTAGGAAATTTAGTTCACATTTTTTGGTTGAGTGAATAAAAACAGTTATATGAGTTTGTAATCGACCCAAAAACCTAATGAAACTATGCAAATGTATATTATCATATTGATATTGATGATCTTTGATTTATGTTGATGATCAATTTTTAACAAATTTGTAAATATTTTTTTATCAACAAACAATCGATTGATTTGTTGGTTCCTTCGTGACTTGACAGCTGACTGACGAGTGACGCCCATCGAAAATGACAGTGACAATTGACATTAATAAAGATAGAGGTGTTTTGTCTTTTTGTCAGCTCGTCTTGACTCTCGAGGGCGTCTCGTTTAAATAATATGGGTATTACATTGCCCAATGACCTTGAGGATTTAGTCTTTGTGCTAGTATTTGTTAGTCACAGGCATTGCGTCACGTGCATAATTAATTACGTCATTACATTTTTTTTGTATAAAATTCATGACTAACTATTAAGCCGTTAAGGCGGATCGTTTCGCTGTGCCCGCGAAATTCAAATTTTCGAGTGGTTTTTCGCAGTTCGTAGGTCTATAACAAGTTCTAGATTCATGGTAGTTGTAATTGCGACATCATCATTAGCCAAGCAGGCCTGCTACCGGCCTGCTATTGAATTGACTGGAAATTTAATATAATATTTTGAATAACAACAAAATTGTTATTATGTGTTGAAAGAAAAACACACAGCGTCGATATGAAGAAGATTTTGTGACTTACCATTTTTTCCCTCAAGGCTGGTAACACTACCTGTTTGTCTCCGGTTGGACACCAATTTTTCTTGGGGTTGGGTTGCGTGAGATTGGCAACCCTTTACACCTGTCATAGTGTCTTCATTCACCAGGAAGATCTTCCTGCGACGCTGTGTGTTTTTCTTTCAACACATAATAACAATTTTGTTGTTATTCAAAATATTATATTATGTGTTTACTTAAAAACACACAGCGTCGATATGAAGACCTGTTTGGTATCTGCTGGTGACAAACACAAAACGCTATGTGAAAGAATAAAATGTATAAATTATTATAATAACAGTAAATTTTACCATTCAATATAATTTACAGTAATCTTACTACTGTTGGAGGACTCTGAAGAGATCATCTGCTAGTCCTCTGCTGATCAAAACATAATAATATGACATTTGAATATAATTAATATTGGGGTACCAAGTATTCTGGTCCAAAAATTTAAAGAGAAACTGAGCTCCCTTAGTGTATTATTTTATTTAATTACAGTAATATCTGTAGAATTTTCCGACAGCCTGTCTACTTTTCTTTTTACCCCACCAGAATTTCATCAATTTAATAATTCTTTATCCAGCTGGCCGAGGCTATGCCAACCTAAAGTAATCTTGGGTTGCTGGCGACCCCACATCTTACATAACATATTTTACCCACACAATAACCTGGTTTAAGTTGGGTGTGTTTGAGTGTTACAATTGACTGCTAAAAGTCAATTGTAATATATAATTAAGGGGACCAGACCTTCTGCTTAGCTTATCCTGTCTTTTGCTACAAATATGTGTAATACTGTTTGATATAGTTGGATCAAACTGGAAAAGGTTGTTTATTTTGATATTTAAATAACAGTTACATGCCATAACTACCATGTCAATCTTATAATCACCCGAAAGATATACCTTTATATACAACTTATAAATTCTGGTAATGTCAGATCATGTACCATGAATGAACATGTTGTGCTGTCGATAGTGCAGCCTCAACTTCTAGCTGGAATCTGTAAAATATAAAATTAGCCAATCTATGTCTCCAGTACTAAAATAGTACCATAGGAAAAAACAATAAATAAAAATAATTCAGAAGTTGTAAGTAGTAGATAAACTATTTAATGTAACTTTATCGTGTGACTGTTTACTCCAGTTAAAAGTCCTTGAATCAAGTTTTAGTTTGTGATAACATCATTAAATCCATCTTCTGATGGCTGAATAGTACATGTCTATAGTCAATTTCCTCCAGCTGGCACAACAACTGACCTAACAGTTGTTTCTCACAAACTGACCAGTTGCTGGTCTGTTACCCCTACCTCCACCTTACCCAGCCTGCACTGGCAGTAGGTATATTTGTCTTCAAGGCTGATTGTCCTAGGTCTATTCGACTCTCCGGGAGTCTTGGAATCGACATCAAGTCCACATACCATGGTGCAAGGGGGCGTGAGAATTTATCACCAGCCAAAATAGTTTATCCCAGTTTGTTGCTATTGTAAAGCACTATCCTGTTTAAAGTTGCCAATACTCAAGAGATGAGATTGGACCCTTAGACAAAAAAGAGATCCATCTCGGCCGAAATTTCCACCTTTGGCTGAAGGCATTCCAGTAGATTACAAATTGAACTTTTCAGTTTAATGTCACATATCTGTTGACCACGGATGCTTCTGCAGACGGTAATGGATCTAAGTACGTCTGAAGTACCCCAACGATGAAACAATCGGTTTGTTGCCGTGGGCAACAGATGCCATTCGTATCATCTCTGCTGATGCCTAGAGAGGCGGTCGGCAGTGCAGTTGTACTTCCCCGAGAGGTAATGGGCTGACAGGGCTATGCTATGTCTGAGTGTCATCTCTACTGATGCCTAGAGAGGCGATCAGCAGTGCAGTCGTACCTCCCCAAGAGGTAATGGGTAATGGGCTGACGGGGCTATGTTATGCCTGAATGTCATCTCTGCTGATGCCTAGAGAGGCGATCCGCAGTACAGTTGTACCTCCCCGAGAGGTAATGGGCTGACAGGGCTATGTTATGCCCGAGTGTCATTTCTGCTGATGCCTAGAGAGACGATCGGCAGTGCAGTTGTACCTCCCCGAGAGGTAATGGGCTGACAGGGCTATGTTATGCCTGAGTGTCAGTCACAACAACTTGCAAGTTAAACATGTCCAATAGTTGGACTAGACCAGAAAGTGGGTATTCTGCAGACAATGTAATTGATTCCGAATCAATGCATGTACTGCAACCACTCATTCCCGTATGATTGCAGTCTCAGCTGTCTTTATTGAGATCCCTCAACCTGCATCTGCTGCATTGGTTGTTATGAAGGGTGTGTCAACACATGGCAACAATGTTTTGGGAACAGTGAATCTAGTTTTTGACTATTCAACTTTTTAACTGACGGCCAAATGGAAATACAAATTCTGACTTGCAAAATACCACAAACCATACAATCTGTTATTTAGACCATCCATCCTTCAAAGCAATCGAAATGATATTTGTAGTGCAACTGTAAAGATTCATATGCTGTAGTAGGTACGGTTGCTGTTGTAGAAAGACCTTGGTCTGGACTACTTGGCTCTACCAATGGTGATTGGATAACCCTGTGATAGGAAAATGTCTAGAGCAACAAAAAAAAAAATTCTAGTGCTATCTGAGTGTACTGGTAATGCACTGTAAGGCTTTCGTTTTTTCTCATCTTTTCTTAGAGTTCTTTTAATTAACCCCTGGCAGTCTACCTGCAGTACTGGTCAAGAACTGATTTGGGTAGCTTATTTGCCATGCCATAGATTCCAGTAGTCCCACAACTTCCGCAGTTGGAGATCAACTTGGACCATGCCATAGATTCCAGTAGTCCCACAACTTCCGCAGTTGGAGATCAACTTGGACCATGCCGTAGATTCCAGTAGTCCCACAACTTCCGCAGTTGGAGATCAACTTGGACTGGTCTGGTAGACCAAAAGGATATCAACTAAGTAGCTTAGAACTCAATTCCTTTTGAAACGAAGGATCTCCGCGATCCAATTGGGTTGCAACAGTGCAACGAGTTGATGCCAGACCTAATGGCAGGGATGGACATTTGTAAAAAATTCGCCTTAACATACTCAGATAATAACAATGAGTGTATATCCAGAATGTGAAACAGACATTTGTGTGCATTAAACATAACTCTTGAACATCTAGTCTCAAATCTGACAGGGTTGTGGTTATCAAGCACTTTTGTGCCCCAGTGTGTAGTAGTATTTAATGTGTACAGTGGTGCATACATACCTATTCGAACACTTATCAGTCCAAGACTGAACCGAGGTTCTTTTGGTATTTAACAATGTTTTTGACAAGAAACTTAGAGTCCCTTGTTGTTGTTATTGTAATTCTTATGTCTTTATTATTTGTATATTCTCTGGGATTACTTTGGTGCTACCACTTGCTATCATCTTTCCTGCCAAAGTATTAGTATTATAAAATTAGTGCTTTTTCACTCATGGGGCATTCATGCATTTAAGTATTTAATCTCACCATACCCACTAGGGATGGGAAATCATATGAGACTAAGGTACAAAAATAAATATTATATATTTAGTATAGATGTAAGAATGCTAATTGTTGCCACCTCAATAGACCGAACTACAGTCAACCTAAGAGGACTGCATTAATATCACTGGTGTAGCTTATCATATATCATATTTATTGAATGACTTACAATTTGATTTTACATAATTATGATTTGGCATACTTAGCCAAGTGTTAATATAGCCGAGGTATTGTATTATGTATTAAACCAATGTCCCACAATTGTAGGCTTTTATGTACTGTACAGATACATATTATACACTTGTGATATCAAACAATCATTTCTACCCCATCAACTTCAAAAAAAAAAATGAAATTCTGAGAACCTGGGAGTCTCACAGAATTTTTATAGTACTTCTACGCTTTTTCTAGGTATACAGTGGCATTGGCTCGTATCAGGCATCAAAGCTCATCACATGTTAATAGTCGTAACCAGCCTCCGAGGCAAACTCTCTTATCAAATCCGCTTTGGCAAGAGTAGTCTATACCCCTATAAGGGTTTAATTAATATAGTGCTTAAATAGCCTAAGCAGTTTTATTTGTTTTGCCGTATCTGTTATAGCGTGGTCTCCCAAGGTCTAGGAAAAGGGATTGACCACAAATTCCACCGTGTAGACGGGCTATGTGTGCTGTATCAATCTTGTACATATGTAGGTAGGTAATTTGACTTACTTGATTTTTATGTGTACGTGTGGAGGTACTCACTGTCGCAGTCACTTGACCTTAGCTCGTCGCTCTCTTGTAGGTAAGCCTCGGACTCCGAATCCATTTGTGCTTACTCCCATATTACCTACACTACCTTATTACTAGGATTACTAGATGATGAATTGAGAACTCATTTTTCTTCACTAGGAATACAGTTCAACACTTTTCTCACCAATACTTATGAGCTATATATACTTTTGCGCTTCCGAGCACTAAATTTATCTATAATTCTGCATAAATAAAAGCATGATTTTCATAAAAACTTTCCGAAGAAATGTTTTCCGTGCGTCACGCGGGAAAATCACAAAACGCTATGACAGGTGTAAAGGGTTGCCAATCTCACGCAACCCAACCCCAAGAAAAATTGGTGTCCAACCGGAGACAAACAGGTAGTGTTACCAGCCTTGCGGGAAAAAATGGTAAGTCACAAAATCTTCTTCATATCGACGCTGTGTGTTTTTAAGTAAACACATAATGATAATAATAGGCTCATATTAAGCCCCCAGCACAGGCAAAGCACTGACCTCTATAATAATCTATAGGATAGCATAGAGAACTAAAAGAGATTTGTCAGTCAAATCAAATTCCTTTACGTCAACGTCAAGGTTAAACCATATCTATCATATCATAGTCTTAGTCTGTGGGTTAAAATTAAACTTGGCAAAACAAACTTGTCGGGACTTGTTTTTGTTGTTACCTCTTACCGCGAAAAATTTTTTTCCCCATGTAATATTTTGATATTTTATATAGTGATAATATTTCTCCTATTTGAAGATGTCTCAAGGTACAATAATTATTTTGGATATAGGACGAAATGTGTCCACGGAAGACGAAAAAGATAATAAAAGTTTTTTTGAAAAGGCGAAAGAATGCACTGCTCGTATTTTAGAACGCAAAATACTAAGCCAGGCCAAGAACCTAGTTGGTGTAATCCTATTGGGATCCAAGAAAACCATGAATAATATGGCAGAGCAGTACGAGGGAGCTTTCAAACATATCGTAGTATTATCAGAACTACAAGCCCCTACATGGAAAATGATTAGGGATTTACCGGAAAAGGTATTGTTATCACTGCTTATGACATCACCTGCCCACCCTAAGCACCAGCTACTGCCTAGGGAGGGTAATTATACAGTTTAAATGGTACTGATGCTATATCCTCAAATTAAAATTTTCCTTACAGCCATCGGAAAGCAGAGGTGACTGGTTCGACGCACTTTTAGTGGCAGCAGACTATTACAAGAATGGTGTGAGTGGTGTTAAATTAACTGGCAAGCAGATTTTACTGATGACTAACTTCAAGAGGCCCCCAGCTTGTGATCCTGAGAGTGTTGAATCGGTAGGGTAATGATGCTACAAACTTTGATGTTTGGATTGTGAGAAATCTAGGGCCGATTTTTCCATTGCCAGATAACTTTTAACTGAGGAATAAAATTGATGTTTCACAGATTTTGTATAGAAAAGCTGTCAAAAATTCATATTATAGTTATCTGGCAATGGAAAATTTGGCCTTCTACAATTTCAACTGATTTATATTATGTGTATCTTTCTAGGTTTTAAATGGGTTCCAAGAAGAAGGCTATGAGGTTAATGTAATTGGTCCAGATATAAACTCCAAGCATTTTCATAATAATAAGTCTACTGATCTAATAAAACAATTTGTGGAAGCTACTGGTGGTGCCTCAGAAACTTTGGAAAATATCAAAATTGACTTAATGTTCCACAAAAAGAAGGCAGTCAATCCTTCACCGTGGAATGCTGATTTATGTATTGGTCCAAATATAAAGATCCCAATCTCTACATTTGTCAGACTTAAAGATGAGCCTATTGTTAAATCATGGCAGAAAGCTGTGAAGGATCCTATTACATCAACAGCCAGCAGATCAGAAGCAGTTCTAAAAACTAGAGAATATATAAATCAAGAAAGTGGGATGCCAGTCGAGATATCTGAAAGACTTCAAGGGTACCATTATGGACAGAAAATTATACCCTTTTCAGACTGTGATAAATCAATGCTGTATCAGTCTGGAGTAAAAGGTTTGACATTATATGGCTTTACTTCTGCTGATAATATTCAATGGCAAAACCTGAATGGAGATGGTTTGGCTTATGTATTTGGTAGGAAAGGAGACAAAAGAGCACAACAAGCCATCAGATGCCTCGTAGAATGCCTACATGAACTTAAACTTGTTGGTATTGTGCGGAAAGTACATAACAATAACAATGCACCAAAAATGTATGTATTAATGCCAGTCATTGATACAAATAATTATGTGTGTCTCTCAATGACTGCTATATGCTATAAGGAAGATATAAAACAAATGTCTTTCCCAGCAACTAACTCAAAAAAGTATAGATGTTCAGAAGAACAAGTTGATGCTTTCAAAGAACTCATTAATGCAATGGATTTGACTAAAGCCTATGATGACACATTTGATGATACAGAAGCATTCCCTATAGCCGAGTGTGTCAGCCCTTCTGCTCAGTATTTACTGGACTGCATAGCATACCGTGCCTTGAATCCAGACAAACCACTCCCAAAACCAAGGGAAGAGATAATGACCCTGTTCAAAGTTCCACCACTGCTGGAGGAAAATGCAAGGAAACCTTTGGAGAAATTAAAAGAACTGTTCACATTGACCAAGGTTGAAGTTAAGAAAAGGAAAAATAAAAATATTCCAATAGATATAGATCAATTTAATGCACCCCTTGGAAATTTACAGGCAGATAATCCTGAAATTATGGATATGCCCAAGATTCACATGCCTACTAATGAAATTGTTAGTGAAATAAAAAATATAAGCACTGTTAACCCAATTGAGGATTTCAAAGCACTTAAAAATAACAATCAACCTCTGACAGAGTTAGCTGCAGGAATGATAAAAGCTATAGAGAGTCTTATCCACCATAATATTGATGGCAACTATTCTAAAGCATTAGATGCCATGAAGCACTTGAGAGCTGAATTTGTGAAGATAGATCCTACTGACTACAACAACTGGATCAAGAAATTGAAAGCAGAACTTGCTCAGTGTGATAATAATAAGGTATTGAACTTGATAACAGAGAATCAAGTCAGCTTCATATTAAAAGAAGAAAATAGTTTGAGTACATACGAAGATGAGTTCTCCCATGAAGAAAGTCAGATGTATGAAAACGATACCATTCCAAATTCAACTGAATTGACAATCAGTACCGATGTTCAAAATATGTTTGATGATTAGTTTGTAATTAATAAAAAAGTACACATACTTAATTAATTATTCATAATTATATTTCTAATCTGTTGTTTATCGATATTATATTATTAAAATAAATAATTATACATACATACATACATACACTCACACTTTTCTCCCACAGGGGTAGGCAGAAACTATAGACTGCCACTTGCTATGATTCTTGCATACTTCTTTTGCTAAATTATTATTTTTGTATTAAATCTTTATTTGACTAAATGTTTCATAAATATTGAAATAATGCAACAAAAACTAGGCCTGAATATTTAATATTATCTCAATAAAATCTAAAATTCAATTTGCACACAATAAATTCATGTAAATTTTGTCTTATGCTTAAGTTCATGAGAGGTCCATTGAGCAATCATTGTACGCCTGTCGGGCTTATTTTGTTTTGAGAGTGCAGCAGCTCAAGAAACTCTTGAAGAGACAGATCCTCCTGACAGTCAGTGTCCAGGTCGTGCTCTAATTGCGCCTCCATGGAGTTAGCCTCGGGGCTGAGAACGATATTTTCGTCCAAAACGACGTGGTTGAGCCGCGATTTGAGGCTCTGGAGGATCTCTTCCAGTTCCAAGCACTTGTTTCTTATGGACGTACCGAGATCGGACGAAGGGTCTATATCGTCAATTGTAGCGTTCTCCGAGAAAGAATTTGCGGGAGTCCGCGTCCGTGGCGGTTGTATCATGCTGAATAGGTTTTCTGGTATACCATTTCCATTTCTCGCGGCATCAGGAGACCGCTCGGTAAACTCGGCAAGTATTTCATCAATAATATCCTCAGCATTTTGTCGCGGATCCACAACTTCTTCGGATAGGTCTGCGCCACTCTCGCTATTTATCATTTTATTATTCGAGTCCAGTTTCATGATTGCGTCGTTTGCTCCAAAATATCGATTTGATATCAAAATAAATAATAAATACGAAAGAGAGTTGTGGAGGAAAGTCAGATGATTATTCTTTTTTTATTTGATTCTATCAACCCTGGCTTCGGAGAAGTTTAGCCACTTGGCAGAAAAATATACAGTGTTGCTAGTCTTACGAATTGTATAACTACTCAAGACCCTAACATTACTAATAAATGATAATAATACAAACTACGCTAGTTACGTCTTCTAATTTCTAAATAAATAATGTTTAAAAAAACTTGACTAAACTAATTGTTACAAAATCGACGTTGCGGAAAGAATAGGTCTAGATATGCTTCCTTTCTCAACTTTTTTACTATCTCTTCGCTTTTCATTATCTTAAGAGCAGCTTTGCAACTGTTGTGCGCGTGCGCGAAGAAACAATCCCTTACCGACTGCACACAAACAAATTTAAGATTAGCATAATATACAAAAACTGTATAGGTTTGAATGTATATAAATATTTATCAATTAGTTACTACCTTAAATTCAGCAAGTTTTGCGCCTTGGAATTTGGAGAGGCAATGTTTAAATAATCGTGTATAATGTTTTCTGCAAAGGAATATTCTATTTTCGTATTGCCAATAGTCACCCTGTTGTGAACACGAACAGCCGCAATATCCACACTCGTCCAAATTGTACGGCACACATTTAATCTAATAGAAATATACAAGAATATTTAAAATCAAAACATGAAATCCTAGTATAATTTATTGTTGATGTAAATAAAGAGAGCTTAAATAATTTGAAATCCTAGTTATTTATTTTCCTCATTACTAGGTAGGTGTTGCCCGCGGTTTTACTCGCGTTGCAAAAGGATTTGTTTACTATAATATAATTAGGCTTTTAGGCGGCGGGCGTATCAAGTTGAAACATGTATCAGATTTTTTTTTATGTAAACCTCCAGCAATGAAACCGCATCCAATTTCATGCAGTACGATAAAGTTTTTGCACGATGCGCATACAAACCAGTGGCGGATTTACACATTTGCCGCCCGTAGGCTATTTTCATTCTAACCGTAACCCCAAGACGGTAAAATAAAGGTGTTTATGTAAATAGGATATTGTTACGCCGAGTAATTAGGACGACGGAGATGGGTCACGGAGATTCTGGATTAGTCGATGAAGCAGGTAGAAAATAAACAAGAGGGATACGCTAGAATGCGGCACCCGCAACAAAAAAAAGAAAACAAAACACAATAGCTTGAGACTTATCGAGATTTTTCGAATCCAGAATCGAATCGTGGCTCATATAAATACTGGTCGACGGCGTCGGCAAGGGCAGTTCAATTTTGGACACAGCGAAGTGAAGATCGAAGTGAAGTACCAAGTGATTATCAGTGCGACGTTTAAGTATAACAAGTGCTAGTATAGTGACTGTTCGTGTGATTTCTGTGTGTGTTTGTGTAGTGAATAAAGTGACTATTTATTTCGATGAAATTAGTTATTTTAATTGATCCCGAACCCCAGCTCGTAACAATATTTTAATTTCGGTTTGACATCAAAATACTTGGCCCTAAATTTGCCGCACATAAAATCTGCTGCCCTAGGCTCCGGCCTACTCAGCCTACTGGTAAATCCGCCACTGATACAACCTTGCAGACACACAAACAAAATTCTAGATAATTGTTTTGGCATTGGCTTCTGTTGCTCTTATACATATAGACTCCTTATATTATTTCTTAAATATCAAAATATCTCCCATACACCTACGTACACCGGCCAGTTACAATTTTATTTTATGTATAGACTGATATACTTTGTAGGTTACAATAAGTTGTGTATAGTTTCACTTTATTGAAATGAGGTAACATCGTCATCATCACACCATTTACGACGAAACGTAGCAGTGTGGCACGTGTCTTTACTCCAAGGGGTCAGGCGACCTATCTACTGACAGCAGCCTTTGACTCGGTAGGCCATAGTTATTGATCTAAGCAATAAACTATCATTGCATTGACATAGTTCGTAATATAAACTGCAAAATTTAGTTTATATTACGAAGCAGTTTGTTTATTCCTGTCTATTTTACCTTCTTACCTCAACGGCGCATCTGAGAGTCTTTTTCCCAGAAAAGGCGTATGCAAATTTCATCTGGCGTTTTATGTATTCAGGACAATAATCACAGGGTCTGTAAATATGAAATAAGATAGTAGGTACCTAGGTACTTTGATAATGGTATCTGTTAAGGATTTACTCGCAAAGCGAATGATTTCAAGGCTGATTTTATACAGGGACACCGTAGTAATTTTCTGATACCATGAAATAAGTTCATTAGTTGAATATAATAATACATATAACGTTCTCGTAGTTATGAAAAGAACGACAGGCTAGTGGCTTAGTAATAACTACGCTGATCAATCAATCGGTCTGCAAGTTAAGATACGCCTGTCGCAGGCAGTCTCTTGAAGGTGGCATAAAGGAGACTCACATCGAGTCTCTTTCGTGCCTCGTAGTTAGAGGAGCAGTTGATCCCCATTGACAGTAGTAGTCAGAATCCCGAAAAATCTGACAGCTAATTTATCCATAGGATATTTTGCGTTCCCGCATTTTAGGATTGAGGTCTGGCCCTTCTTCTAAAATGTGCTATTCAGCCGTATATGAAGAGACTGATAGCTAAAAGGTTCATAAATAAAACAAGTCACTCTTACGCCGGAAAAGAGGTAGTACTGAAAATGCCCTTTCTCCTAGAGGTGGCATTAAAAGGAGCGCAATTCTGCTTCGGGGGCGTCTCTGGCGGGGGCTCTCTCGGCAGGGGCTGATATTCGTGCTTTACCAACCATCGTGAAGTTTTGGCGCCCAAGCCGTATTTGCTATAGATCTGGAAACAAGACTTAATGGTTGATGGTCCTGCAGATATCACAAAGTAGTGATAGCCTAGTGGTATGACCGTTGGACTGCCTAGTCAAAGGTGTCGAGTTCGAACCCAAGGCACGCACCTCTGACTTTTCGAAGTCATGTGCGTATTAAATAGTTATTTATTACGCGCTTAACAGTGAAGGAAAACATCGTGAGGAAACCTGCATGCCTGAGAGATTTTCTCGACGGTGTGTGAAGTCTGCCAACCCGCATTAGGCCAGCGTGCCTAATCCCTCTCATTCCGAGAGGAGAACCGTGCCCAGCAGTGGGAAAGCATAATGGGTTGATTATGTATATCACATGTTAAACCAACAATATCCTTCCTTGAAAGAGGAAGAAATAGTGGCGGAATTTTAAGAGAAACATTTTGCCTTAGTTTGACTCACTGAATAGATATAACTCATATAATGTCATATGGAAACATCAATCATGTTATCTACTAGTGCTGAAGGTTCACTATAAAACCGGAAGCCGCACCGCAATCGCAAACCGAATTAAAAACCCACTTCTGGATTTAGAGTAGGATACCGGTGGGCTAAGCATAAAGATTAATATTATCATTAGGTACGTACCCTGTTGGTAACATCATAAAATGCATCTCGCTTATTTTCGTATGAGCCGGGACCTATATTATCTCTTACTTCTGTTGCGTGTCGCCGCATAAATGGACTTAGGGCGGGCCCCTTCACAGGCATAGCGACTCGGTCTTGTGTCGACCCAAAGCATATGCGTGGTTGAGGTTTTTTAGTTACTACATATTCGAAATCTAGGGTACAAATATAAAATTTAGTATTTAGCCGTTAGAATTAAGTTTTAGGGTCATCGATATTAAGCATTCCGTATGCCCTGGCAAAGAATTCTAAATGAATTAGGTTACTTCAATCACTGTGTCCGTAAGTGGGACAAATTATTCTATTATTAAATTACACCTCGTTGAATTATACAGCTACACTTCGATACGTAGGTACCTACTTAGAATTAATATCCATTAAGGGTCCGGCGGAGCATTAATTATCTATAGGTATTAACAACGAGGAACCTATATTAACAGTATCTAAATCCGAATAATAACATTATTTGGTAGAATATTGTCTGGATTACGATTTATTTCGGTATTACATTTGTAAGAGAAATTCGATCCGCCGGACTCTTGTGTGCAGGTTACAATTAGAGAAGTACATAATTTTTAAACACTACCGCCATGAAAGGCTTCCCCCATATTATTGGGTGCCAGATATCGGCGCGCGTACGGTCTTTGCATGTTTGTTTAATTCACCAACTACACTGCTTACCCCTACGGACTAGATTCCCGGACCGCGCAACGTTCGTGATTGTAGCGAGGTACAATAAAAAAATATGACGAATCCAACCATATTACGCTTTATTGGGGCGCACGCTCGCTGCCTTTACTAATTTGTCCCCACTGCATAAAAATGTCGGACGTTCCTCGGATCTTTTATGTACCTAAATTAATTTATCTCCTCCCCTGGCGGCCTCTTCCTGGAAAATTCGGAAAAACCCGCCCGGGAACATCCGGGTGCGTTATCTCGATGATTTCTTGGTATTCTTATAAGAATACCTATTAAAATATGTATATATTTGGATTCCTTATGAAATTCCCTACAAATTAGTATGTAAATATTCTGAAGTTTAAATATTGAAATATATTAAAATTGCTGGGAAATAAGAGGGAAATGAAAATGCCGACACATTTGTGTAAAAAAATGATTAAACGTCAATTCATATCAGTCGGTAATGTTGCAAATGCCGGGGCCATAGAGATCTACTATTTTATTAAATTTTACTCATGCAATTCTTCAGTACTCTCCTAGGTGCAAGGAACAGGACAGGCATTACAGCTATTCGTCAATTATGGTGCCAAGCCAACAAGAAAGCACAATAAATAGTTATATAAAAAATATTTTCATAAAATATATAAAAACGGCTGTTCAGAAAGAAACACAGAAAGTTGTAGAAAACCCGTACCTTACAATGATTTTAATAGCCTTTTACCCATCTGGTTAGACTGGAAACCGACCCCAACATAGTTGGGATGTGGGGTTGGCTTCCAGTCTAACCAGATGCGACTGAATATCAGTATTTATACGAAGCCACTGCCATCAGACATCCGCAACCCAATTTCTGGGCAATACTGATATCCGGAGGATAGACTGGTTGTCGGGCTTTTTTGAGCATTTTAGGCTGACTTCCACTAACAATTGTCATATATGTTCTTATGACAACCGGGACTGACGGCATTACGTGCTCTCCGAGGCACGCAGAGGTCTCGATGTGTTAAGGATGGTACCCATCCACACACTGACCGGAACGAGCGCAGCTGAACCTTGCAGATCAGTTGATCAGTTTAGATAATACCTCGCCACGAGCCCCTCCGTACTAATACTGTAAATTAAAAAAGGTCTGGCTGTATATTTGTTACCTTTTGACGCCTAAACCATTGAATTGAACACGTTTCGATAGAATTTTGCTAGAAGATAGATAACATCTTAAGGAAGGATACCTTTCGTCTCAAAAAGTCCTTTGAGATGCATGTGAAACCGCGGGCTACAGCTAGTATTGACAAACATTCTTTAATTGACAAATGCTTATTAATAGTATGTACTCGTAACACCTACTACATAATATTTAAAAATAAAACCTTAGAATCATGGTCACCCTAAAAAATCAGCAATCGGAACGAGGGAATCATTTGTTTATGACATGAAACTGAAAGACACGAAAAAAAGCTTGTAGAAATGGCAAAGGTCGTGTCAATGCAAAACCATTGTAAAAGTTTATTTATTCGTATCTATCGCATTATTGACCCAGTTTAATTAAATTATTTTCGAAATGAGACCGGTGAATGAGATGCCAAATAGTAAAAGGATAAAAGGAAGGCCAGACCAGTAGCGGGAATGAGAAAATTTTAGGATGGTCTAAAGGAATACATACTTTTTTTTTTTTTTTTGGTTTCGTGTGGAAAATCCTCATGGACATCCGCCGCCCGGGGAGGCGACGGGGCGTGTCGGACTCCACCCAGAGTGGGTGACCTACCGACTAAAAACCACACGGTGTTCCCTCCTGCACCTGCGGCGTCGGGGGCTACGGGAAACAGACAATTCGTCCGCGGCCCCCGACTGGTGCCGGCCCGCCCCTGCGGGCCCCATCTGTACATATGTAGGGGGGGAGTGAGGCGTTGGACTCCCCCCCATCGCCATTGAGGGGCGCGCGTGGAACACTACGCGCCACCGCCTCGGGTCCTAGAAGGGGGGGTGTGGCGGGCGTCCCCGCGCCCGCCACCCCCGGACCCATTTAGGGAGGCTGGAGGAGGGCGTTGTCTGCCCTCCGCCGACGTCTCCCGGTGCGTCGGGAGCGGGTCGGGTCAGTGCTAGCACTCTCCCTCTCCCGCTCCGCGACCTCCTTCTGCGAGACGACAGTTTCGCAGAAGGCGATCACCGCGTCCCAAGACGCCGCGCTGCCGACCATTGAGCGAACGACGGCCGGCAGCGACAGGTCGTCTCCCACCGCAGCTGCGAGGACACGGCGCGGCTCCTCCCATGCGGCACACTCCACTAGCGTGTGCGGCGCCGTGTCCTCCCGATGGGCGCAGTGATGGCACCGGGCGTCCGGCTCCCTGCCTATGCGACACAGGTACTTCCCGAAGCAGCCATGCCCCGAGAGCACCTGCGTCGCCCGAAACGTCAGGGAGCCGTGCCTCCTCCCGAGCCAGCGCTCGAGCACTGGCCGGACCGCCTCGACGGTAGCGAGGCCGGCGGTAGGGCGAGAGAGCCTGTCCCGCCATTCCGCCACTAGGACTCGGTGGAGCTCTGACCGGTGCTGGACTATCTGTCGGTGCACCGGTCCAGCCCCTCAAAGGAATACATACTAAACCAAGGTCAACAGGAGTGGAGAGATGAATTGTCACGGATCGAATATGTAGGACTAATGCGACATTTCAGATCGGTACGATAACTATTGAATTTAAAATCGATAGATATAATTATTCCGTAGGTAAATAGGTATATGTATCATTGATCTTACCTAGTGTGATATCCCAAGACATACTGTTATTGTAATAACATCCAAGGTGACTAGTGACTACATTGAAAATTTCCCAAGTCCCGGAACAGGTAAAAAGCTGAAATTATAAACATATTAGTCATTTCCATCCACCACCCGTGAGAATAGGCAAGTGTGCACAATTTGATGTAAATTGAGTTAAGAATGAAGAATGATGCCATGACGGCTGATGGAATAGGTTCGTGTCGTCACAGACACGCGATTTCTCAAACACTCACTTCTTCACGCTCCCATCACCCCTTTAACCCAGTACGTTGTTATCTTTTATGTCTGATGGAATTAGGGCAAGCTTGTCGTAGTCTGCCGGGCTCGAATTTATGCTTTTGCGAATCGAACCCAGGATCACTCGTTAGTTGCCAGTGAACAGTATACCAATAAGCTATCTTTAATGAAGATAATATCCATAATTATTTGTACCGTTTTAAAGTAAATCAAAATTTAAATAAAAGCTAAGATTTAGAAAGTTTCGCGATAATTTAGCTTGCCCTTTTATTTTAGCAAGCACTGTGTGCCTAACCTTAATTCGATAAAAATATTTTGCGGGATAGATTTAATTAGATATTTAGGTCTCTTCATGGCCTCCATCTATTATATACCTACTGATATAAAAATGTTGCAAACCTGTAACTCTAAATCTCGTAAATATTATATGTATGATGTGGAACCGTTACATCCGTTGCAAAATTCATTTTAAAATCTGTCAATTTTTATTTTTTTATAAGACGCCAGAGTGCATAAACATCAAAAATGGTGAAAAAAATTATAATAAGTTAAACATTAAACCTCTACTGTGGAAAATGGGGAAATTGAAATAGGTAGGTAATTAACAGGGCGTGCCCGGTGCGACCGAATACCAAAAAAAGGAGTGGTCATGAATTTGAGTTAACAGTCTATGTATGTGCGTATATCGGTTTCTTCTAGGCAATCGCGCTCCATCTTAGATCTGTAGCCTTAGCACGAACAACTTGCGAAAAAGTATTCGTATCGTCACGATAAAAGCGCTGGTCCAAATCTCATACAAATTGGTCTCCATGACGATGCTAAGGCTACTGTTCAGTAGCCTTAGCACGAACAACTTGCGAAAAAGTATTCGTATCGTCATGGAGACCAATTTGTATGAGATATGGACCAGCGCCTCTATCGTGACGATACGAATACTTTTTCGCAAGTTGTTCGTGCTAAGGCTACTGATCAGATTTTGATAAATGAAGTGTCGATTGATTCGAACAGTAAGATGAATAATAGGCCATGAATTTTTGAAAAAGTAATAAAATATGAAACATTTAAATGTTACTCGTATTCAACAAATGAAGTATACATTAATTTTATTAAACCAGTAAGCAGCATTATAGGTAGTATTATGCATAGAATGCTTCTGCCTAATTGTAATACTTAAATAGTCACCGGATCAGATAAGCTGTACTCACTGTAAAATTCAAATTTGGCAGGCTATCTTACTAATCACACATAAAGATGGGTTTCTGCCATGCATAAACCCATCTCTAATCACACACGATGGCCATAGATTTTTTGTTAGTTGATAAAATAAACGTCAGTTTTTAATCTGTTCTGTCAATCCTGGGAGCCGTCAAAAGCGGTAAATTCTCAGATTGTCGATTGTCGTCCGATTGTCTTGTCAATGTCAAATCAAATTGTGAAGTGATTATTCTCGAGATTGTTGTTGGCTGAGAATCCGAGCTAATAAAAAATTGTTTCGAAGTGAAGAAGTATTGTATACCTACTGCTGTGCGTTTGTGCTGTTGCAGTATATTATATTTTTAGCGGTGTTGAAGTCAAAAGGTAAATAAATGATATAATTCTTGTGTACGCCAAAGCATGAAAGTATCGAATTACTTGTGAAGTAATTTTTAGTATTATGTCATAGCTGCTAATAGATCGTTTTATGTAAAATCAACATCGTTATTTAAAGGCTTTGCCGAATAAAATTTTCTATTCTACAGTAAAAAAACACTTTTATTATACCTACATAAAACTTACGATACTTTTATTTCTAAATGTTTGTTGTGTTGATAGTGTGTGATTTTTCTGTATCTACTTACCTACAAACTATTTTGTAGTTTTTATTTGTAAATTTAATATAAATGTAACATCATTTCATTAAAACCCCCTCTCAATTCTAATACTGGGTAGTACTAAAATAGAAGTCACCACTAAAAAGGTCACAAAGATGTGGAAAGACTTAAATATCTGTACCTATCGACAGTACCTCTTAAAAAAAAAACAATAAATATACTACTTAGCATATTCTTCAAAATTCTGATTAGCAGTTTTCAGTTTGGATTTGTACCCAATTTTCATGGCAATAGACTTGCCTCTAATTACATGAGGCCTTTACAAACGGGCAAACTATTGATTTACCTACATTACTACACCTCTACCAAGATGGGTACTTTTATTTATGTTACACATACAGATGTTCTTTTTTTCAGAAAAATGTCAAACGCAAAGCTACTGTTGCCTGTGGCCTTAGGGCTATCCTTAGTGACAGTTAGTGCTTTTGTAGTGTACTATGTGTTCAAGAAAGATGATGAAGAGGAAGATAAAAGAGTAAAAACTACAAGAATGAATGTCATTGAGGTGTGCGTACCAAAAAGTATTGTCCCTGCTCTTATTGGTGAGTAAAGTTATATTTACCTTTGCTTGCAATATTCTAATTAGGAGAAAAATGATTTGATAAAATCATTCTAATATATTAAAATTGTGACTAGTCAGCTTGTGTATATAGGAGATATTTAAGAAGTAACAATGTGAGGGGACTTTATAACAGTAATAGCGGCCTGACCTGGCTTCGCATGGGTGAATATTATTGAACATTTAGTCAGCATTCGTAATTTTTTCTTGTTACAAATATAACCTATGCTTCAAAGGGATAATGTAGCATTCTAATAGTGTAAGAATTTTTGAAATCGGTCCTGTAGTTTTTGAATTTATTTGTTATAAACACACAAAAATTTAAATGTTTCCTCATTATAATATTATTATAGTACTTATAGATTATAAATATTTTGAATTTGAATTTCCCTGGAGGCCAGAATCCCCACGTACTAACCTACATGGCGACGGCGACGCGACGGCTGGATTTAAACTATAGAGAGATAAGGGCACAAATATTCTATATTAATTTTCCGTTCTTACAAACACAATTATATATATATAGATTAATACCATATGGGTAAATAAGCTTCGAAGTCAAAAAATATTTTTGATGTAAGTACCTCGTAATTTTCATTGTCTAAATCACATTAGGGTTGGCACTAGGAAAACACCAGATTTGTTATGGTGTCCATAATTTCTTAGTTTATAGGTTAATGGTTTGTTGTTTGCCATTACCATGTGACAGATTGCTAACATGTATTTGAGAAAATAAACAACACAAGTTTCTAATGTGTTAATTCCATAAAGAATGACTTAAGATCATACATCCCCTACATAGGTCAGAGGGTGTCCACAGTGACTCTCAATCTCGATCGGTATCCATATCCATTAATCTTCATAAAGGATACCTTGTGTTTACTTGCCTTATAAGAATAACCATAAATAAAATCATCAGAAAATTAGAGATGCCTTTTATGGCTATGACATTATTTTAAGTTAATTTTCTATTTTGAAAACATCATACAATATCTTACCTATATTCAACTCTATAAATGTGTGTCCTTTGAACACAATTTATTCAATGTTTCTCACACATTTGTCTGTCAATATCCCCAGTCTGGTTGGAGGGTTCCTCCTTATAACAGAGGAGATTAATTTATCGGCCATAATTTATTTTAGCACAAGTCTTTTATCATCTAAGAGGTATTAGGTCATTCCTCATTTTGAAGATTAGGTCATTCCTCATTTTAAAGATTAGGTCATCATTTTATTTCGACATTATGTAATTTGGTTCATATATTATATATATTTATTTATTTCGTTTCTGCCTACCCCTGTGGCAGAAAGGCGTGAGTGTATGTATGTATTTATTTATTTATTTGGACAACCAGTAGCTGTTAAATTGTTTCTTATATTTAAAATATGATTACTATAATAGAAATAAATGCACAGCATTTTAAGGTGTCACAGCATGCATCAAATTGTAACACCGGTAAAATAGTAATTAAAAATTTAAGAACATAAATAAAATAAATAAATATTGAAATTGATAAAAGTATTTGGACTCCCAAGGAACTGGCTTTTTGAAATTATTTTCATTTCTTACTGTTAAATCTAGTTAGTCTATAATTAAAAGTTTAAAATAAGTAAAAAGAAAATTAAGTTCTAAAAGTAATTCTCAATATCGAATTAGATCTAGTCTATAAGGATATTATTCAGAATAAATAAATAAACAAAAATAATAACTAGCGACTCGTGCGCCGCTTCGCCTGCGTAAATTTTGCCATCCAAATCGACTTTTATAAAAAAAAATATAAACGTTGTCCAGACAATTACGAACACAACATTAAAAACAGCTAAATTGGTTGAGCCATTCTCAAGTGATGGTCTTTCGTATGAGTGGCAATTGATTTTTTTATTTTATAGAAGACTAGCAGGCCCTAGAGACATTGTTTTGTCCTATAAAATCGTAGAACCCGATTGCAGCGCCACCTGCCGGTTTATTTCGTCATAAGCCTTCCCAGGAATGCACACAACAACCCACCAAAGTTTAACCACAATAGGATGAATGGTTTATCAATGCATAGAGGACAAACAAACAAATATTTATATATCCTTACTAATATTTTAAACGTGAAAGTTTGTGATTATGGATGTTTGTTACTCTTTCACGCCAGAACGGATCTGGATAAAATTTGGCACACAGATAGATTGTAGCCTGGAATAACATATTAGGGTACTTTTGACTTGGTACCCAATCCTGAAGTCCACGCAGACAAAGTCGCGGGCAGAAGCTAGTATAGATATAAAGATAGGTGCATGACTTGCTTTCAATGGCGAAGGAAAAACATATCTAGCTTTTCTTAATATGGGCCCGTATTAAAGTGAAAGAGTACACATACAAAATACCTACCGGTTTAGTTATGTTAAGTATGACCCTATGTGTATATCTTAAATAGATTAATAGTTAATAGCCCAGTATTGATTTAGTAAGTGGTTAGATCATGATGATATTAAAATTGATCCCTGAATATCAGTGACCTCATTAAGTGCTTCTTAAAACAGATTTGGTTTGTCATTGGTATAGCGTCACTCTTTTCTAACAACGCAATGGCTATAATGATAATTTGTGATCGCTACTTGATAAGTGAGTTCACCGCTAACTAAACCATGAGTTGGCGGTGAACTTACTTATCAACTTATGTATTATTGACTCAGATTCCACCAGAATGTGAAGTGGTGTTTCATCAGCCTCCGCACAATATCGGAGTTTGCGTGTCGCGGAACCTTATTAATTTGACGCCTCTAGTATACGAAAGCCTATGTTTAGTAGCAGAGTATTTTTTTTTTTTACTTTTACCAGGAACAAATCGAAAATCCGAGCTGTTAATTTTCTCATAAAAATACAAAAAATGTCTGAATAGTCATCAGGCACAAATGGATGACCGCGGTCCGGATCCTGACGGCCGACTATTTTATGCGTACCTTTAAGTAAACAATATTTAGAATTTAAACATATTTAAAAAAAATACCGACCAGGTGTTAGTAATCGTAAACAAACAAATCAAATGGTAAGTAAACAAAACATATTATTTTTAAAAACGGACCCCTAAAAGGCTAATTGCCTTTGGTTATCCTTGGACTGGAGTACCAGTCTTCTGTTCAGCCAGTCTTAACATGTAGTTTCTTTATAATTGTACCTAACCTTGCATCATATATCATTGTAAATTATATGGATTCATTGACAATGATCCGCAGACTACGACGTAATTAGAAGTTGCTACGTAATCCAATATATTAATATGAGATTATACGAGAAATTATCTGGCTCTAAAATTAAAGTAGTAAACAGACTACCTGTAGGTGTTAGGTACACTGGACTTTTTTTGAGAAATATGATAGGTAGCACACTTTGCCTTTCTATGGATGCGATTTAAGTCCTTAACAAAAATCGTAGTTTAGTCGATAAAATGAAATTTAAAATTGACGGTTTCACTCATCCCAAATGGCTTTTCGAGACAAAAGATAGACTATAATCCTTTTCTAAGGTCCAATCTACCTAGGTATCTCTATGCCAAAATCTATAAAGTTGGTTCAGCGGTTTATGCGTAAAAAAGAAATGGACAGACGAGAGTTACTTTCCCATTTATAACATTCGTGGATAAATCACGGATAGCGGTCGTTTCAGATGATGTAGTTAATGTTTTATTTAATGCTTGCCATTGCTATAGTTACTATGTGTAAAACGTTTAACAGTTACACACGTGCGTATGATGTCAGATGCTCAATGAAGGTTGAAGCAATAGAAATCCAACGATATCCTGTGTTTTGTAATATTGCAACAAATTCTGAATTCTAAACACCTTTGAATTACATCGAAAACATGATGCCTAAAAAAACTACTGTTTACGACACGAATTTGTAGGCCAAGTAATTACTCTATGCTAATTACAACATGTTGACAATGTACGACATGAAACTCCGAGGATATTTTTTTTATTACGTTATCGTCAATCGTGTTTTGATGATCATTCTTAATACACAACATCTACATACTCTTCGGAAAAGCCCCCGAATACGCCTGGCGGTTTGTTCACTTACAGCAATTCATTATGATTACATTGTATTTGCTGCATATTAAACAAGATTAATCGTTATTTATGGAATTCTGAGAAACTTGTATTGAAACAGAGTAATCAATTCATTTATAGAATAGTGCTCCATTTGTTATTTGGCTTGCTTGCTCGAGACAAAAAATTACGCACGCGACGGGAGCGTATAGGAATTTATCCACACCTGTCCGACATTGCACGGGGGGTTCGGGGTGGTCTTTTGAGTACACAGTTCCCCCCCGTATGTGCTGATGGTGGCCACTGACGCAAAACCATTCACGGTCCTACATATTAAACAATAATGTTCCTATTAATATCATCTGAATAACATAAAGCAAGCCTATGTAAATGTTATTTGTGTGTTCTAAGTATTACGTGTCGCATTGCATGGCGCCTGCCAATAAACCGCGCCCTTGTACTTTCACCTCGGCCTTCGCTGTGACAAACGATATTATTCATACAGCTAAAATCACGCTAAAACACAAATTTTCATAAAAAGCTGTTTTACCTTTTAATATAGTGAAGCTGTGCGTTAGTCTAGCATTAAATCTTTTGGCACAACTCGACGACTTAAAATTACATTTGGATGAGACATTATATCAACATCTTGATTCACTCCAGGAATCCGTCGATTGCATAACTTGGTAGAATCACTGGCTCTTTCGTGTTAATCTATAGCGAAGTAAAACTGACTGGGTACGAAATCTCTGCCAGGTCTTGAGAAACAACTCCCAAGATTAAGTTCGAATATGAAATATTATCGGCAACGCTCCACCGGATATCCCAATGTCACAAACTACGTCTCCTATGGGAAGTAAAGAGTCTGACGTAATATTTGTACTCGAGACGACTTGGCAATAAATCAAATAGTCAATGAAAAAGAGTTCCCATTAGGTCATCTGGTTTCGTCTTATGCTAGTAATGACGTTGTTTACAAATCTTATCTAACAACACAACATGACAAAAGATGAAATTTAAGGGTTGTCAAGTTTGTCCATAACTCGGTTAGGCCTGTCTTCCGGTAATTGAAATTGTCTAAATAAAAAAGTTTAAGAACCTCTGCTCTATACCCAATGGTGTAGAGCAGAGGTTTGTTATTTTGTCGACCATTTGTCATGTTTTTTCGGTTTTGGTTAGACCCCCTAATTTTCGTTAACTATCTGTAACCATACCCATTTTTTCCTACTGACATGGACACCTTGGGTATCACTAGTGTAGACCGATTTGTCAGGTCCAAGTATTTTCTGTCTTTTTTTTATTGTATTTAAGAAAAAATTGTTTGTTTGTAAGATAGAGATTTATTGGGCTCGCCACATGTTAAGTGTGACCTTAAAAAAACAGCTCAGGTACCTAATTTGCAATCTCTATAAAACAACTGAAAGTGAGAAGTAATGCAACAAGTAATAGGAAACTTAATACATGTAACTCTGTAATCTCTATAAAATAATATACATGACGGCATACCTATTATTGACAGTAACGTAATCTGAATTTTAAGCCAAGGATGTTGATTAAGTCTAGGATTACATACATTTCCTTTTATATAGTCTTATCGTGGTTTTATTACAGTCAATTTTCGATCCAATTATCTTTCTACACAGTTTGCCTCGTTCATTAGGTCAACAAAATGCAAAATTACCAGCTACTAAGAACAAACTTAGCTATGTTTTTTTTTAATTTCTTTATTCAGGAGTTTTTATCTCTCAGGTCGCCTTAGTTCTACATAGCGTTGCCAGGCGTCCGGATAAAGCCGGACATAGGTAGGCTTTTTGATTGCGTGTCCGGCCAAAATAAACGGTGTCTGGCTTGTCCGGCTTTTGTTAGGCTTTTTACATTTCGCAAACGAGCGAGCGCCGAGCGTGGCCGAGCGCAGGCGAGTCGACTGTCGGTCGCTCCCTCCCGCAGGCCACAGTGCCGGCCGCCGTCCGCGAATTTATTAGAATTTAACAAGATTTATGATAATAATCAAAAAAGCTTGATTTTACATACAATTTTTGTTGTTGTGCCTAATAATAATACTGATACACAAAATCCTCAATAATGAAGGTTGTCCGGCTATTAGGTTTGGCGACCTGGCAATCCTACTTCTACATATAAAAAATACATGTTTTATTGTTTACATTTAGAAGTTAATCTACAAGTCCCAAGCGTGACTCCTACGCTAGAGGCCCTGGGTTCGATTTCCAAGTCGAGCGGTGTTATTGGGTTTTTATTTCTCAGTGGCAGCTCAAAGTTTGGATGTGCACTCGGTTAATAGCACTAGGCTCGCCCTTTGGGACTTAAATATACAGGTGAACTATGAGTGTACATGAAGGAATGTTATGTTATTTAGAAGAATTATTAATAAAGAATCATAAGTATATTGGGGCTTGAGAAATATTAATATTTCGTCTGCAGGCCGCGGCGGCTCCAACATAAAAGAGATAGAGAGAACTACAGGAGCTAAAGTAAACGTGAAAGAGTTCAGTGACAAGGACTACGACGTGTGCGTCATCAGGGGCCGCAGCGACGCCACGCAGCTGGCGGAGACCCTCATACACGACTTCATTAATCAGCAGCCGGTCAACGTCGAGGACACCATGAACGTACCCTCTTGGGCTTGCGGCAGGATCATTGGTGAGTTCTACCATATAAGTTCGGCTCTTGAAAAAATACAGTAATTGGGGCGTCCTCTAAATAGATAAGACATTAGGTCGCTAAGCATGTTACTGCGACTGATGTTCCACATTTGGTGACATTCGAAACGCGAGGCTCTAGCTGGTCTGCCCAGTACTTTTTGACAATTCAAAAGTACCTGTATTTGAAATAAAACATTTGACTGTGTTAGAAAATTTGTGTCATTTGCGGAACTCTGTACGTACATTTATACTAGGCCCTGCAGACTGTCAGAATTTTGCCGGATATGTTTTATCTTTCGGATGGATTATTTTGACAGATAAACAAATCTTCTGATAGTGTGCGACCGGGCAAACACGCTACGCCCTCTTGACCAGTGTCATTTTTTATTAGCGTCACTTCACGAAGGGATGAAAATTCATGGTAGGTACTATCGGCCAACGCCATATCTAGCAACCTTAAGGGGTATATGTATTTGCTTGCAGCCTCGGCTGCTGTACCAATGCTTACCTACACTTATCAACCAATAGCATCGTCCTTTTTATGAAGTCGAAATCACATCTCTAATCATATAAACAAAAAAAAAGATAGTGAAATAAAACTACTTTTTAGAGATTTTATCCCGTCATATTTATATAATTTAATTCCTAAAAGACAACACCACCGTGTGCACGGGATTTTGTTTTAAAAATGGCTAAATATGGAGTTGGCTGATAGTACCTATATGTATTTATATTTTCAGATTTCGTGACGTCGTAACGTCTAGGTACTTACAGAACGTCATTTGTTTAGGGACACCTCGAACACTCCGTAGAAATTGATTCTGTTGCCTGCTATACATAGGTACATAAAACTACATGTGCGTAATGTAATAAACGCTACGATGAAGTGCGGGTGTAAAGAGGAATCGAACTTAGAGAGGGGTGGAGAGAGGGCGTTATTTATTAAGGGGGCAAAGCAGTCTATCGCGGGAGGAAACATCTGTCATATTCTGTGTCAATAAATAAATAATTATTAATTCATTATTATTATTCTGTGTCAAGAAAGTAAGTCTATCTTACTTTCTTGACGCAGTTCGAAACTTAACGAGTCCGGCGGACCGAATTTCTCTTACAAACGTAATACCGAAATAAATCGTAATTCAAACACAATTTAATCAAATTCTGTTATCCATTCTGTCTCCAACATTTCGTCCAAAATACTTCACTGGAAATAAATATAAGCGAATGCAATTTTTGATAACTTTACCAAGTTTAGAATGATTCTGTCTTTTATTTCCAGTGAAGTAGTAGTAGACGAAATAGTACAGTAGGAACCTAAATTAATGGTATCCAAATTCGAATAATAACATAATATATAATTTGAAAGATTATTGTCTGGATGACGATTTATTTCGGTATTACATTTTTGTGGACAATTCAGGCTCCGTCGGACCCTTAACAGGTTTCCATCTAACATTTTAACATTATATTCCTTATTTCCAGGTACTCAAGGCGAGAATATAAGTTCAATAAGTCACCGCAGCGGAGCCAGGATCAAGATCCTCACAAGCAGCGACAAGGCAACGGAAAGACAAGTCAAGTTCTGGGGCACCAAAGAACAGATTAAGGTTGCTAAGGATCTTATAGAAAATTCCGTAAGTATTGAATTTTATTACATACTTATCATCACGCGTGTAGTCCTCGAAGGGTTAGGCAGAGGTGTACTACATAACCTGCCATGGTCATGGCGACTCATGGCGGTCATGGTCATGAGTATACGGGAAGGGGAGGCAAGCGATTTTTAAGGTACGGTTAACACCGACCGGCGCACGACGGAGCGCACTTTCTACGCGGTAAAGGAAATTTAAGTGTAAATACAGTAAAAATAAAGGTTTTATTTCCAACGCAATGGCAGACCGGCCGTCACGAAATACGCGCTCAGCTGATGTATAAGTTGCATGCAAATATAAACTTTAATTGCTATAAAGACACTCCAATTTCCTTTACCGCGTATAAAGTGCGTTTCGACGTGCGCCGGTCGGTGTAAATCCTACACAAGTCGGTACTATTCCGACATAGCCTGCCGCCTCCCCAGGTGGCAGACTATGTAGAAGTTCATTAGCATTTGCAGTAATATAAAAAATCTACAGTAATACAGTAAGTATATAAATTATAATCGTAATCGTCAACGTATCATAGTGTCCCACTGCGGGGCACGTGTTTCCTCTCAGAAAGTCAGAATGAGAGGGTTATAGTCCACCACGCTATAGCCTAATGCGTGTTGGCAGACTTCACACGAGAAAATCTCTCAGATATGCGGATTTACTCAAGATGTTTTCCTTCATCGTTTAAGAACGTGATAATTAACCATGAATACGCACATGACTCAAATAGTCAGAGGCGCGTGCCTTGGATTCGAACTGAGACCTTTGACATGGCAGTCCAATGGTCATATCACTAGGATACACTGCCTAAATACAGCATAATTATATGTGGAAAGGTCGCACAAGAGAAATGTCGCCGCGAGATAGAGCAATCGAAGCGCAGCCCGCGCCACGTGCAGTCGTCATCCAAGTCTCCGTCGCCGACGCCGTCGACCACCGCCAGCGAGCACGCTGAAGACGCGTCAGGTGACTCTCAAGTGCACAGGCATGTCAAATATAAGAGGCCTGGTAAGATTTGCTAACAGCATGCTCCCTTTATCCACAGTACCTAGTCTAAGTTTCCTATGACGAATCAAAATCTATAGACACCCGATTAATGGCTAGAACGTTTTATTCGACAGATTGCAAGTCTCTGTCACATAAGTGGTCTATATAGATAGTGGATAGTGTCACTGGCCAGTAAGGTCTTACTTAAAAACTGTAATAGAGCCATGCTTCGGCACGAATGGGCCAGTTCGACCGGAGTGATACCAAGGCCTCACAGAAAACCGGCGTGAAACAACGCTTGCGTTGTGTTTCGCCGAGTGAGCGAGGTTACCGGAGGCCCGATCCCCTTTTAAAAGGCCGGTAACGCACTCGTGACTCCTCTGGTGTTGCAGGTGTCCATGGGCGGCGGTGATCGCTTACTATCAGGCGATCCGTCTGCTCGTTTGCCCCCTATCCCATAAAAAAGAGAAGAATGTAATTTTCGATAGATTTATTTAATTACTAGCTTTTGCCAGCGACTTCGTCCGCGTGGAATAGTTACTTTGTTCCCTAGTTCTTCGCCCGTGGTTTCACCTGCGTTGCCCCGTTCCTAAGGGTTGTAGCGTGATGATATATACATTGATAGTTTGAAACCTTTCCCATGAATCACTCATTTTCCCAACATTTCCCTTCACTGCTCTGCTCCTATTGATCGTAGCGTGATGAAAAGTATACTATAACCTGTGGTTTGGGCTGTGCGTTGATAGATCACTATGTCAGTCAGTCAGTCACCTAACGTAAGACTAGACAAATATAATCAGAAAGCTCCGAACTGCTAAGCTATCGGGAGTTACACGTGTTATTGTGAGTCAACCATAAAAGATAGACATTTGCTGTCGTGGAATATTTTTTATATAATTTTAAGGAGAACATTTCCGTCATACATGATTTCTGTGTAGCTTTAACCATTAAGGCTGCACACGCGACGGAAGTTTAAAAAATAGAGTAAGTTCTCCTGTTTTCCCAACATTTCCCTTCACTGCTCTGTTCCTATTGATCGTAGCGTGATGAAAAGTATACTATAACCTGCCCAGGAGTATGAAGAACAATTGTACCAAGTTTCGTTGAAATCCGTCGAGTGGTTTTTGTTTCTATAACGAACATACAGACAGACAGACAGACAAAAATTTTACTGATTGCATTTTTGGCATCAGTATCGATCACTAATCACCCGCTGATAGTTATTTTGGAAATATATTTCATGTACAGAATTGACCTCTCTACAGATTTATTATAAGTATAGATTTATTGGATTCAGTGTTGGGAATTAAAGAATTCAAATTGTAATAAATTAAATTTTTAATCAATAGGGTATTACACACAATTTTTAACAGTGCCTCAATTCGATCCTGTAACGTAACATACCATCACGTCTGTATTCCCCGAAGGGTTAGGCAGAGGCGTACTAATGTACACCCACAGTTCGCCGGTATGTCTAGGTCCCATGTAATAGGGGGCGAGCCTATTAACCGGGCACAAATCCAGACTCCGAGCTGCTACTGAAAATTTCATAGAAAAACCCAATAACAACTCGAGTTAGGGATCGAACCCCAGAACCTCTAGCGTAGCAGTCGCGCTTGGGACCACTAGACTAATGAGGCAGACTTTAAATATAAAATGCATTAAAGGCAGAAATGCTATGCCACGACATGCGTGCCGCTATATACTTTTGTCGTTGCATTTTGGTCTTGTCATGTCACGAGATAATCAACTACAAAATTACATCGTGGTGTGCATGAAAATAACCTGTTTGTCTCTAGTATCTATGGGTCAGCTAGCCTGAATTGTAGCATTTTTTATACGTCTAGATTATTGTGTTCCGTTACGTTATGTCGTACAGTACGCGCGACATAACTTGGCCGGACTAAAGTTAGCTGTTTGTCAGTTTTTAGTTGCGCAGTACACAATTTTTAACGTAAACAATCCACTGCGCATTAAAACGGCGAACTTCACTCCGGCCAACTTATGCCGCGCGTACTGTACTTAAAACTAAGTTAATTAAAGTGTTACAAGTCCAAGGTGAGCCCTCAACCGTTGTCGTGTTCTATAAATATCATAAGTATATTCTTTACGCATAAATGTGACGTCTTTGGAATGTAATATTCAAAAATCACAAAACGTCTTTGTTGATGAGTAGATAAAAAAGTCTAAATCTTATAAATGATTTCACTATCGACGCTTATTTAATTGGGTTCGTTTCCTAAGCATTATTAGAGTATATTTAGAGTTATTCGTTAGAAATTGCTCGAAGGTTCTTAATATTAAAGCTGGCCACGCTGCCTTGTGGGTTAATCTAAATTTCAAGTCAACCGTCCAACTACTTTTCGAGTGCGCGCACAACATACGCTACTGAATTTTTATCCATATAAAGATTTTCCTTCATGACATAATTTCGATGATACAGCGAATAGATTATCCAAATTGTCAACTGCTTTATAATTTTAAAAGAAAACAAACGTTTGACCTAGACTTGTCGCTAATATGTCCTTAGTCCATATTTGAAGCTAACTCATACTACACAGTTTGCATTTGTCATTATATTCTTCTCGATAAGTGTAAGCTGTTCATTGTGAATACGGTCAACATTATTTTACAATTTGACATTAGAACGAATGAGATAAAATAAATCTTTAATTAGGAGCATACTTCACATACATGGCCGAGCATTTTCCCAATTATATTTTAATATCGACCGTTTAGTTATCGATTATAGGTAGTAGAAGGAAGATGAGATTCCTGCTCCAGCGTTAAATGGTATCTTTAGTACCGATATCGATAATTTCAGGCATAATCTATGTTTATTAGCTACTAGCGACTTGTGCGTCGCTTCGTCTGTGTAAATTTTCCGATCTTAATTCCCGATTCTTCCAGTGAATTTTCGATTTTATTTCTTTGTTACAAACCTTGTTCTGAAAATAAACACAAAAATATAATCGGCCTAAACGGTCGAGCCGTTCTCATATGATGATCTTAGATACATTCCGCAATTTATTTTTAATTAGTATTTTTAATAATCAGTTTTATATGTATAATGATGATCACTGATGAGTGGGCAGTTTCAAGGGACAAATTCAGGGAGAAAAGGATGATGCTGACGTCACTCAAACGGTATACATTATAAACTCTTACGTACCCGTATTGTCTATTATTCTAAGATTTGTCCTAATTATACAATATTAACAAACACCTTACATAATATTACACAAATATTCCCCGTGTGCTATGCACTAGTGTGAGTACAAGTATATATTTAGTTTTCTATTTATATGTGTGTTTATGTTTGTGACGTTGAGTGCAATTTTGTGTGTTGGGTATCTTTAGTGGGTGTTCTAGTGTGTACAGGAAGGGTTGGGTCTGCGGTGGTTCATTGGTATTTTTATTTATTGATATAAAGAAAACTGTAATTTATACATACAAAATAAGTTTAAAATAGAAAGATACTTCATGAAAACATCTTGCTGCAATACATCTTCAAGCTCATGTAGATTTCAGGATGAGATATTCGAAAATTCTTAGGGGATCTAAAGCTCGATGTCAATATTAGTCTTCTAAGGGTGCATGATCACTAAGACTTGATCACTTATTAGTTCCTAGATTGGCTAAATTTAGTAAAAGAGATGATCTGGCATAATGCAACTAACAAGTAATAATAATCATTGTACAAAATTATTTGTGAAATAAGTTTTTTTTTAAATAGATAAATTACTTTTTATAGAGTCAACATTTATAAGAAAACACTTTATGTATAATAATTTATTCATCCACTCTTTACCTTAGTATAACAAGCTGGGAAAAAGCATTTGATCCCTAACCAGTAAATTAATAAGTAACAAACTCATTCTATCTAAATAACCCGAATGTCCATTCCCGTACAGAGAACCGAGGAGTTCCCATCGAGGTATATGTGTCGGCTGTGTCGTCTCCGTCCCGTTTCTGGGTGCAGTTCGTGGGGCCACAAGTGACACAGCTAGACTCCCTGGTGGAAGAAATGACAGAGTACTACGGCAAGAAGGAGAACAGGGAAGCTCATGCGGTGAGTGGAATTTTGAAAAAGCAAAAATTAGGCCATTAGCTTCAAAGGGGACTGTTAAAGTCCATATTGTTATACACGATATTGTTACTTGGTATCTTTCTAAAGTTAATGGGAAATTGATTCCTGGGTGAAATGTAAGGTAGCTGTTAGTAATTGTAACATTAAGACGTCCAACAACTTATTCTACCCGTGACCGTGGATGCTGTAAAGGATCTGAAACGTCGGGAATCAAATAATATCAATACAACGCGATAAAATCCATAAAAGTAGTTTTAATTGAAAAACTTGATTAATTAAAAATAATTGCAAGAGCAATAGAAGGACGGAGATGGGTCACGAAGATTTTAGATAAGCGCGTAGAAAATTCGAATGAAAGCTCTCGAACGCGACACTCGTGTAACAATAGTTCTAGGTACTCGTATTTTGTGGACCTATCGAGATAGTTCGATTCTAGTCTTCGTGACTCATATAAATATCGGTCGTGAGGGTAGGCTAGGACAGTTTAGTTCTGGACAGGGTGAAGTGATAGTGTAGTGATTTTCTCTGTAATTTCTGATGTGTGTTGTCAAGTTAATCAAAGTATTTGTTGTTTCATTGAAATTAGTGTTAATTAAATAGATCCCGAACCTCAGGTCGTAACAGTATGTTTGTATGTGTTGTGCAGGTGTCGCACGTGTCGGTGGGTCAGGTGGTGGCGGCGGTGTTCCGGCACGACGGGCGCTGGTACCGCGCGCGCGTGCACGACCTCAGGCCCAACGAGTTCGACGCCTCGCAACAGGTACAACACACTACACACTACACACTACATCATATTACTCTATTCATTACAATTACTAGAACACGCAGCTATTGAGCGTTAACGGTCGTTTAATGATACAAAATTACCTCCTTTTTTCCCGACTGCGCCAGAAGGAGGGATATGTTTTTCGTTTGTATGTAGCTATGTATGTATATTTCTTTTTCAAGTTCTGCAGTCTAAACGGCTTGATTGATTTTAGCTTGAGAAGCGTATGAAAAGATTTTTTTTTGTTATCATTAACAAATGTGTATTTCTGTAGGTAGCAGACGTGTTCTTCCTGGACTACGGCGACAGCGAGTACGTGGCCACGCACGAGCTGTGCGAACTGCGCGCCGACTTGCTCAGACTGCGATTCCAGGTGCGTCACATTATTGGTACACGTATCTACTTTTAAGGAGGTGGACATGAAATGAAAAGAAGTATTTCATCATCAGGACATGACATAATACATATTTACTACTAAAATAAAGGCGAATATTATAAACTCTGTCTATCTGATATTTGGGGTGAGTTTCACAGACTAGATTTAAGCATCGACCGCGTTTGGCGTGCTGATTGGCGATTTCCTTAACCTTCACCACTCTCCACCAATCAGAGAGCCGAACGCAGTCGATGCGTCAAATCGAGTCGCTGAACTGAAACTCACACTAGGCCCTCAGAACTAATTCACATTCCAATTTTATTTTATTTTCTTCTATTTGTTCAAAGCGTCTTTACTCTAACAGTACAGAAACTTTGGTCACTCCAGAAAGTGGAACTGTTCTGTACAAGGGCACTGTTTGACGGATCGATCTATAATTATGTCAACTCTACAATATTTTTTATATGATCAAAAGTAGAAAATTTTTACAAATGTTACTTTATAAAAATTATTCGTTACAGAATATGGAATTTGTATGTGAAATATAATGTAATTTTTGCAGGCGATGGAATGTTTCTTAGCGGGCGTGAGGCCGGCCGGGCCTGACGAGCACGAGCGCTGGCATCCACAGGCCATCGAGCGTTTCGAGGAACTCACACAGGTACGAATACATACGATAGGAACTGAACCATGTGTGATAGAGTTAAGATTAGTTTTTATAAAGCATGTTAAGTTTATTTTTGTAACACACGGGTAGCATGGTCGTAAGCGGCAACCGCAGCGTGTATTGCTGGCTTCTATGTATATGCCAGCGTGTATTGCTGCCAGCAATACACTCACGCGTTGTCTTCTTGAGACTTAAGTTGTTGTACTTACCATCAGGCGATCCGCTTGCTTGTTAGCCCTCCTATCCCATAAAAAAAATAGATATTAAAGAAAAAATAATATGGGGGGTCGTTATTAGAGCAACAGAAGCCAAAATATTTTTTTTTAATAATTTTCGTCTGTCTGTCTGTACGCGCATCACGCAAAAACTACTGCATGGAATTGAATTCACCGAAGTATTGCTAGAGTTCCAACTTAAAATCTGGTGCATGTTTCATCTTGATACACTGTCTAGAATCGGACTTATAGTATGTTAATCTTTTTGGGACGTGAGTGAAACTGCGGGCAAAACCTAGTTATAAATAAATGTATTTGAAAATGTTACGTATGTTGGTGCAGGTGGCGAGATGGAAGCCATTGATGTCCAAGACTTGCACCTACAAGAAGACTGCTACCGCCGAGGGGGAGAAAGAGAGAGAAATACCGGGCATCAAACTGTTCGACAATACAGAAGGTAAACAGAATATTCTCACATATATACGTTTGGCGTAACGGCTGAGCGATCGACTTCTGCGTCACGGGTTGTGGGTTCGATCCCTACGCGGAACAAATATTTGTATGATTTACAGATAGTTGTTCCGGGTCTAGGTGTTTGTGTGTGTGAAATTTATGTTTCTAAAAGCACCGATAATATTGGAGAAAACCCAAGTGTGGGGGAAACCCTTTTTAAAAAAAAATAATAATTAAGGAGTAAAAATTACATTCTGGTTATTTTATTCTATTAATAAAGAGAGAATAACAAACACTGGTCGTTGTCAAAATATAACATTAATGTGATATGAAAAAAGAAAAAACTCTCAATTAAAAGTGCCAAAAAACTTGGCTAAATTTGTCTTATTCAGATTGATCTCAATAAAAAATATAATATTTTATGCATAATAATTTATTATTGTTCGCAGAAGGCGAGGTGGACATCGGCGCAGCGCTGGTGGAGGAGGGCTGGGCGGTGGCGGGGCCGCCCGCCCGCCCCGAGCCCGCGCACCGCCCGCCCTTCGGAGACCTCGGCAACTCACGGTAACTACCATCATCCTCCGAGCCTTTCCCAACTATGTTGCTGTCGACTTCCAATCTAAGATGCGGGTATCAATATTTTGCACGAAACGACTGCCATCAGACTTTCTGGGCAATTCCTATATCTGGAAGGTAGACTGGTTGTCAAGCTTTTTAGGAGCGCGCTTGACTAGATGGGAACTTTTCTCTGATTGGTCGGTGTTATGGTAACACGTGTTTGCGGGAATATTATCACGTGACCCAATTGGAGCGCTTCTTCCGCATCTTTTTCTGTTCAGTATTTCCTCAGTTTACAATCTCGTTGATTTTATTATAAACTAATTTACATCTTTCTGGAGATACATATAAGCTTCTGAATCCCTTACGGCCCATACTGTACTAGTGTATCCAATATCCTGTTTAATCTTTATAATGCTAGACGAGATAGTGCTTACTGGTTATAGAGCTATAACTAGAACATTTTTGCGTGTACATACTAATAGCTTTTATATTTCTCCTGTGCTATATGTGGATCGAAATAAAGAGGTATAATCATATATTTTTTGTGTCTTAAAGTTAGTTTCTATGTTCCGCTTACATTGCTTCGTTTTCGAAACTTAGCTCTATGAAGAATACATAAGAGATCCAACTTTTTTTATTTATTTTTTATCTATTTTATTTTTCGTTGACCAGGGTATTGGGTATGACAGAGGGTGGACGCAGCTCGTCAGTACCCAAAGACCATAAGGATGACCACACCGAAACAAACCACAACGCTACAGAAAACGCCAACAAAGGTAGTGTAATTTCTAAAACTGTTTAAGTCGGCAAACGAATAGACGAGCCACAAAAGAGTATGTAGTCACTGCCGTCCATCGACACCTGCAACACCAGAGGAGTTGCCGAGCCTTAGAGCACTTACGGACTGCAGACTGCCGGAGGGGAACTGGCTTTTTTGGCACACACCAATATCTTTACGACAGACTCCGACGTAAGGGTCAGCCAGTTAAACCCCAACAGATCTTACCACCGAGCAAGTCAGATATTTCCTCGCCTCTTACGTGATGCCTGTCCAAATGGCAGAGAGGAATTGAACTCTAACCCGTCCTCACACGGGGTAATACAATATTTGTGTGACTCATATTAATAACATGTTCGACTTAGTATATCCAAAAGCTTTTAAAAGTTTTGTAGTTATTTTATGTCAATTTGTTTAACCGTTTGACAGCTTCTTCAAAACAAAAAAAGCATGCCCTAAGCACCAAGCTTTCGAATTTCCTATAGATAAATGATAAATGTTATTTATTTCTGTAAATAGATCTTGACACTTTTACAAGTCGTTTTTTTTAAACTAGATGACACCGGCATTTCCTTACTGACGACCTCTGAGAAGAAACACCAAAACAAACTCAGAGAATCATGGTCTCTTTTAAAGTCCAGACATAACACTTAGTAGCACAATATGTGAGTTCCAATGTAAGACAATGTCTGATATGGCCTTTAGAAGAAAGAGCCATTGCAGCTTTTAGTAGACCAGTCCCATCTGACGGCACGCATGCATCAGTCATTGGATAGAAATCTGTCACCCAGTCGTGACCGTGGAGTGCTGGCCACATTTTGTACATAACTGTGTAGATCAAAAGGTTAATAACTACCATCTTTTTTATTTCAGATAACGATCGAATGACGACATCGAAGTCCCTCGGCTCAGGGCTCGAGGCGGGTCACAAACTCCTCTCCATATCGAACTTCGACCTGTCTTACCCCGATAATTCCCTGTCTAAAGCACAGAACGGCTCCCAGGAAAACTTCCTACACATGGAAAAACAGAATTTGGATCAAGAAGGTAACATCGAAAAAGGTTCGTTGGATACTCTGGTGCCCTCCACTCCGATCCTCTCAAAATCACCTCGAGATGAGTTCAAAGCTAATATGAACAGGATAGATTCACATCACAGCAATCTTGAATTTCTTGCTAGATCGCAACATGAAAATAAGTAATTTAGTGTGTATTTAAGTAATTGTTTCTATTTATCAACAGATTTAAATGTCAGGTGCGAAAAATCATCTGTTAGTCGAGTAAGATTTGTCGTTGCGACTTTTTGTCGTGTAATGTATATACCACTATGTTTTAACTACCGGAGAAAAATTAAGAGTTTAAGGGCTAGTTAATTAATATTATGTGACTGTAATAGAAAATTATGGTAGAAATAACAATAGTATCTTCCAAAAGTATTTATTTTTTCAATATCAGGAATGTTGATGTTCGGTTAATTCACATGTAGAGGCTCATATTTTTAAAAGTACGTAGAACCATTGTAGTGCAGTGCAGTGATAATCTAGTATAAAATAGACTCTGTATTCACTTGAATATCTCTATCAAATTTAATCTCATAAAGGAATGTTTCAATATGTATGGAGCTTAGGTGTTGCACACAAAATAGGTAAACACTTATAAAACAATTTTCAACTGTCCGATTACTTTAAGATGGTTTTTGCGAGTTTTTGGTTATTTGTGAAACATAAAAGTTTACACTTCAAAACTAAATCGGGGAGACGTCACATTGAAAATCGATAAAAATAATAGTTAAATATCAAAACACAACAAAAGTAGTAATTTTAACGGATTATCTGTATTTTTAACTAATTAATTCCTCAGATTTCTTGAGATGCCATAGAATCGGGGAGGCATTGAACATCGATAAAAATAATTGTTAAATATCAAAACACAACAAAAGTAGTCATTTTAACGGATTATCTGTATTTTTAACTAATTAATTCCTCAGATTTCTTGAGATGCCGTAGGTATATCGACCTAGCTCACTTTGAAATGTCTTTATTCTGATTTTACATAAATGATAAAAAAATGCTCTGTGTTACCCCTTAAAACTTTATTAGTAATTAAAACATTGTGGTATATTATAAATTATAATATCCTTTATATCCATGCTTTAATGGCACGAGTTATACTTAAAAATAACTGTTGTATTAAAAGTCATTTAAGTAAAAGAAAATGATTTGGATGTGTGTATGATGGAATGGTTCATTATGTGCTATCGTACTCTCTTGTTATTGATGTGAGTCTCAACATATTAGGTTATAATTACATAATATTATACTTCATTATAATACACACACTAAGTTTTCTATTTTCGAAAGATATTGCTGCACTTGATATTAAAATCAATCTATGATTCAGTCAATTGCTACCGATATTAGCTATTTCTTTATCAGATAAGAACAAATATTCTAAAAACAACATAATTCTAATTTTATTTTGCGAATTTCGAGAGAGCTTTAATTTATATAGAACCGTTACTCAATTAGAATGTTTATTTATCAAAACTACTTTTTTCTACATCAACTATAGAGAATAGTAGATATATCTGCTTAAAGTTTAGTTGTTGTGTTTCTATTTTTCTAATAGAAATGCTTTCTATCTGTATAGTAGCCATAAGATGAAGAAAGAACTCTAAAATAAAGGTAGGTATGTGTAATATATATAGTTTTTACGTTACTTAGAATCGGGGGACAATAATGTCCTTCCATTTGCCTTAGGCCAGATTTTTTTATTGTGGCTAGATTTTTTTTATTATAGGAGGGCAAACCAGCAGTCGGATCGCCTGATGGTAAGCGATTACCGCCGCCCATGGACACCCGCAAAACCAGAGGAGTCACAAGTGCATTGCCGACCTTTTAAAAGGGGATTGAGCCTCCGGTAACCTCACTCATTCAGCGAAACACAACGTAAGCGGTGTTTAACGCCGGTTTTCAGTGAGGCCGTGGTATCACTCCGGTCGAACCGGCCCATTCGTGCCGGTAAAAGTAAATACAATATTTCGGGGTCTTCCGTAAAATTATAAGATTACTCTGGAGTCAGGGTAAGTAAATTGTTGTGTTTGGAACCAATTCAGTACGGATGACACGACACGCATGTCAATGATTCCTTTCACGTATGGCGGGTGGCACGCGAGTAGTGTCATATTTAGCTTCGTTGAAACCTTGTTAAATTGTCTTTTTGTAATATTAAAACATAGTAGAACTATTGTTATAACAGAAATTCTTTATGTAGTGTTTGTTTTCTGGTGACACTGTAAGCGTGCCATCAGCTTCAATGGTGGTTGACACTACTGTCGTGTCACGGAATGTTTGTAAGCCGCCAAATTTGTAAAAATGGCTGTCGCATTGAAAGGATTAAGTAGTTAATGTTAGTGAAGGAAAAGTTCGACCGTGGGCAGAATTCGAACCTGCATCTTCTGGTTAGATACACCAGACGCTATGACTTCTTAAGCCACCGCGAGTCCCACTCGCCAGATCAAAATTTGCCTTCACATTCTGATTTTACGTCTTAAAGTTTTTCCTTCAGTAAAATAACTTTATAATCTAAAATCACAAAAGATAGGATTAATTAATTACATTAGCTATCATCTGCCCAGTGTTTACCAACCATGTTGGGAGCGACTTAGACAGATTGACAAAAAATTCTGTCAACTAAACTAATCCGGCAAAATTCTAACAGTCTGCCTGGTACAGTTCAAATTGTTAGCGCAGAGTAAGGACGAGAAGAGTTACTGTTAGACTACGAAATGTATGGAAAAAGCTTTAGAAAAAATCGGGCGTTCTTACAAGTCCCTTTCATTTTGTTTCGATACGTTTGTCTAGCTACTGTTCTTGTCCAAATATCAATCTCACCAAAATGAGCGCCGTGAGTAAATGAGCTCGTATCACTGCGGACCTGTTTTGTTATATTAGAATTATGTTAAATGCTGGCATGTGTGTATCTGAAGCCGTGTTCACATTAAGATTACAGAAAGCGGATTGCTCCCAGCCACTCGATAGACGTTTTTGAGTTTTTACGCTAGTGAGTATTTATTTAGCGGCTCCGACGGACAGTTTTATGGTTGTTATAGTCGAATGTCGCTTGACTGAAGATATTATCTTCATAAGAGTAACAATCTAAATTAGATTTTATTACTTCCCGGTGTAGTTTTATGTTTGAATGTGCAATTCTTGTCATTCAAGGAACCAACAAAATCCAGATTAATCGAGTGTACTGAAAATTAAAAGCGCTTCGTCGCCAAACTGTTGATTCTAATGTGAATACAGCCCTTATTGTCGCGTGCCTGGTTCATGTCTGTAAAGGCATGTATATGTAGTATCGTAAGATAATGTGAATCTTATTTCTAAGTAGATAAAGTTGTCAATTGCATTCAGCTGTAACTTGTCCCATTTTTATAGATCCAACTATTATGTATTTTTCCACCTACATAGTATTTATACTTTAACGTTACAATTTAAAATCTTTCAGTATTCTTTCACCAAACTTGAGATTTCTATATGCTCCGAAAATTTTGAAAAGGAACTTAATATCATAAGATTAGAAGATATTCTGTGATTGTAAATAACATAAGCTTAAAAGTAGGCACTAACGGACGCTTAGTAGTAAGTAAATGTTTACTTACTACTAAGCGTAAAATTTGATTTCTTTTACCAAACCTTAGTTATTTTTTTTGCCTGCATTTGATTATGAATATGCACGTTTCATATTTAATTAAAATATTTGCTAGTCCACAATCCCTTGACGGTGAATTTCATGCTGTTTTTTATCATAACCTAAATATTTACAAATTGTTATCATTATAATGTATCAGTGGTGTTATTGTTTCTCTTATATAGGAGAATTGCATTGCAACACTGCATCTTTTAGAAAAAAAACACCTAAACAATTATTTAATTAATAAATGAGTGACTTCAGTCATAATAAACGTTGTAAAAAAATATCGTTTCTCGAAACCGTGTCAATAAGGTCCATTTTATCACAAAAACTCTATACGTCAGTAAATAGTTTTATTACAGTAATACTTAGTAGTTAACGTGAACGTTAATATCCCGTAATCAGAGCTGAACGTAATATTATAACCAGAAATAAATTTTGAGGCTTTACATAATTATTCTCAGAAACCTCTCTTATATTAAGATTGTTAGAAAAATGTTACAGACAATAACGTGTGATAAGAAAAAGGCAGCAGGCGTTATATGAACTTTACTCGAACTTTCTCACGTCGAATTGAATCAGAATCCTGAACAAAATGTCGTATCTCTTTGTTAACTCGACCTTCGAAGCTTCCCGCGACATAATTTTTTCGTCGCAGTATCTCTTCTCTATCTATTTTCTCGGCATACGACATGTGACGATAAAATTATTTCGGGGCGAGCACATTACCTTAGACAAAGTATTACTCATGTAACTCACAAGTTCAGATACCGCCTGCAGAAGTAACGTGAATCTCACACTGACGTGCCTCACGATGGGAAGCGTTGCTATCCTCATATCGTTGACAATTAGGGTCAAGTTATACTAGGGCAGAGTCGATGCGCATCGAAGCGAAATGGATTCAATTTGCATTGCATATTCAACTCTATCTACACAATATAATTATATCTATCTATTTCTACTAGTACGAAAACAACTAAACATTTTGACGCTTCGCTTCGCCTCGACTCTGGGCTAGTATAAAGTGACCCTAAGTATCTCATTTAAAAACAAAAACACATCCGTCATCGCGTCAAATGTGAGATTTGCGTTATAGAATACTCGAAGAGTTAATCCTGCATCCATTTTACAAACTCATAGGTTAATAATAAATCTGCCACTAGATCTCAGACTATGATTATGAATGTAATGTATACAGTACTTATTTGCTTGCTCAATTTTGTTCTAAATTACCTTTTATCATTATTGTTTGGAACAAAAAATAACTCAAAGTTACAAAGACCGTATTCAGTTTCAATTATTATACCCAAATACCCAAATTAAGGGTGTTTACGAATCAACACAAATAATTTCTGTTTTACGATGGATTATACAATAAATATCGTAACTATATCGTTAATCGAAATAATAATCACACGTTGGCAGAGTCCACAAATGAGAAACGAAAATCATTATAAAAGTCCAAAATGCTGATTTGCTTTTAAACTCGAATGAAAAATGTAATGGTGCCATACCATTCTAGTACAAACCTGCGTTACGCGGGGTAAGTTAGGTATTGTTTGCTAGTTTTTGAATTAAATTGTTGTAGCTTTGTTTTTTTTTTTAGTATTAGTACTTAGTCTATTGGTAAAGATTTTTTGTTAAACTCGAATATATTTTGTAAAATGTTGTACTTTTGTAAATTCTTATTCAACATAGAAATACATTTATGGAAGAAATTTCATTCTTTTCTTTTATTACCTTTGTATTATATAACCTGTTTATGCTGATTAAATTTTCTCCTAAGTTGGTATCTGAATTCAGGGCCGGATTTAGAAGTTAGGAGGCTCGGGGGCAACAAAGGAGTGTAGGCCCCTGGCCCCTAACTATTTTCCGAATAAATGGAATTGAGTGGACTGTATCTGTCAGCTGTCGGTACTTTGGTCAATATTGATCTGGGATTTTTTTATTAATAAAATCGTTGCTCCTAACTAGGAATTTCTCCTGTCTCCTGGGTGCATTTACAAACACAAATTATATTATCACATACACAGCCACCCAGACCCCGAACAACTACCCTTATTAGGAATACAAATATTTGCTCCGTGCGAGGATCGAACCCACAACACGTAGGGGAAAATCGGATCGCCCAGCCGCTACGCCATCAAATTATATATTTCAAATTTGCAAAGAATATAATAAAAAAATTAAATATCGGTTCTCAGCTCTCATGATTTTAGTCATGCATGAGAACCAAAAAGTGATGAATATTTTTTCAGAAGAAAATTAAAATCGGGTGATAAAGTTAAAATCGTTTTGGGGTTACTTTGATAACCCTATTCTTTGTTGCGTAATTTGAAAGTACCCCCAAATATAATAAGTCCCCGGTACACGTATGCGGAAAAGTAAGTTCTCTAGAAAAATTAACAAACCGCTGAATACTTATGTAGGTACCCACTATGAGACGACCACTGCACATTACACGCTGTCGGTTATTCTTCCAATACATACAAGTAAACAATGCTTTCAGTCGTAACGATGTCTCGAAAGCGTGGTACTCTCTCCGCGAATTGTTATCAATTTACGTTTGGAAACGGCTCCGAATGACCGTTGTTAAACTAAAATCATTGTTACCGTGGCATTAGCGATGGAAATTGACGGAATGAGAACGAAGTTGAATAGAATTAACATGCACCAAACCACATATATATCTACTAGCACAGATAATCTACTAGTAGTAACCAAACTTTGAAAGAGTTTATTAAAATGGGTAATTTACAATTTGGTTCTGGTAGTAGTCAGTAGTAAGTAGTAACAGGCATGCTACTATTTCTGGTAATCCTTCCAACTAAGCCTTATTTATGTTGCTAGGAGTGGATCTGTGGATTCAACATGACGGGTGCAGGTATTCGACCTCACGACCATTCGCTCGCCATTCCACGATTTCGCCGTTGAACTATTCCGGACCGCTTTTCTATGGCGAAGGTCTAACGGCTCTACCTTGTAGTTATAGAATGTGGAGGAAAATATAACAAAAATGAAATAGTTATATAAGTAATACATACGGTGCGGAAAACCGGCCCAGCCTTGACCAGGCAGATCAATTTCGGTGAATGCTAGGGCAATATTCAGACTAAAAAATTATAACTACTCTGTGACTGACTCAGAGGCAAGACCAGGAGGTAAATTCTGGTAGTTACCTTTTTTAACAATTTTACAAAAATTCAATACACATGATAGGTACCTACATAAGTTAGGTATTGCTCTAAAGAACAACGTCAACGTAGATAGTTATAGACTCACTATAAGTACAAGTTAGATTGAATCACTGACTAAAACAAAGAATTGAATTGAGTTGAATTGAATCACTGACTGAAACAAAGGATTGAATTGAGATCGAAAATTAAACCAATGTAGTATCTAATTTTTACTCAACACATTAAATTGGGCGGAAATAAAACACGAAGGTAGGTACTAGGTACCTACCCTGGTACAGTCAACAGCAAAAGTAGATGCTCAAAATAAGAAATTCAATACTAATGAACGGAGTTCGCGTCAGAACTGTGTGGCGTCGGAGTGATTCTAAAGTATGTGATTGTAAAATATACCAAACATGTACTACTAGTACAGCTACCATATATTCGTGATCAGTTTTGACTCCAAAAGTTATAAACTCAATTCGCATATTCGTATATTGTAGCCGACTGGGCAGAAGCAATCATTGAGTTATGATTTTGTATCGCATCAGCTACTATTGAACATTGACATAAATTCACAAACATGCAAAGATAATAATATTTATTGAATTATCGTTTCGTATCCCATCAGCTACATTTGACAGAAGTTACAAAAAAAATCAATTAAAATAGTAAAGTTTTTCAATTATATGATTTTTAATGAACATTAATTAACAACTGCCTAATTAGTCTAGTGGTCCCAAGCGCGACTGCTACGCTAGAGGTCCTGGGTTCGATCCCCAGGTCGAGCAAAGTGTTATTGGGTTTTTCTATGAAATTCTCAGTAGCAGCTCGGAGTCTGGATTTGTGCCCGGTTAATGGCAATAGGCTCGCCCCCTATTACATGGGACCTAGACATACCGGCAAACTGTGGGTGTACATTAGTACGCCTCTGCCTAACCCTTCGGGGAATACAGGCGTGATGGTATGTTATGTTATTAATTAACAAATTATTATGCTTTTTTCGGGGTTCAATTGGATGAAATTTGGCATATATTAAATATGCAAATTGTTAGATATTATTAAAATAGCAAAGTTTAATTTCTGCTAAGTACCTCAAATGACTAAAGTAGGTCATTTGACTAGACCGGGAGTTACATTTTTATAATAATAAAAAGTCGTTGAATTGATTAGAATTCTAGTTGAGGTGGTGGCCATTTTGAACTGTGCGACATTCATTCGTATTGCAGCCGTTGAACGTTCAACATCGCTGAGTAGTTGAATTGCTGTGTGAGGAATTTAGATAAATATATCTAAAGAGAAACTATATTAATTGCAGTTTCTTTGTCTTCCTACCCTCTGAACATTTTAAAATTTTTATCCAATTCCGCTGTTTTTCCGTAAAACATAACAAATTAAATTACTGGGATAATAAAAAAGTATGGATGAATTATTGGCCCCATGATTACGTGGCCTCAGTTTCATCATTTAATTTTTGATTTTGAACTGTTCACTAGTTTTGAATATTGTTTTCACTTAGTTCTGATGTGAATTGAGATTATAACTTTTGGAGACAAAACTGATCACGAATATATGGCAGCTGTACTAGTAGTACATGTTTGGTATATTTTACAATCACATACTTTTGAATCACTCCGACGCCACACAGTTCTGACGCTAACTCCGTTCATTAGTATTGAATTTCTGATTTTGATCATCTACTTTTGCTGTTGACTGTACCTATTTATAATGTACATTATGTAGACACCTATGCACATACTGAATTACCATTTAGTTTTAAGAAAAGTTTTAGATATCTAAGTCTAGTATTATATTAACTGTACCTAAGTACATACATGAAAAAGTAAAACATCTGTATAATTTACCTACGGTCATGTAAGAAGTCTTTCTTATTTTTAGTTATCTAGTAGCAAACTTGGGAGATAAACTGTTACGTAACACCCAATTGTTAAAGATTTATTTTGCTTCTGCAAATTATACCTAGTCTTGCTTGACTAGGCGTTGGTTTTTATTAATGTTTCATTTATTTGCGCCCCCTCAACCCTCCGCTCGTGTGCACCACACACTGCAACATAGCTAAAGCTGGTTGCATAAACGATAAGTATTTGAATACGTACCGCCAGGCACGCTAAGCGTGTCGTTAAATACTTTAAACGTTTAAAGTGGCGTGTGGATGTAGACATGTTCCTTAATTAACTTTAAACTCAGTTGTTTTTCTTTACTAATGTGGGTCAACAGTTCATCGACATTTTCTTATGTTGTCACGTCCGCCTAGGAATACCTAGGTACCTTCGTGCTTTGCGTGACATTGCCTTGCGTCACCCAAAGACAGTTAATAATACTTACATTTTATTGATTTGAACGGTACAACCTCAGGTACAACAATCAGAGGAAAGAGTATTATCAAAACTCAATGGTACATGGTGCATTTCAACCGACTTCAAAAAAAGAGGAGATTTTATGTTCGTCTGTTTGTATTTTTTAAGAACACACGTTAGCGACCTGCTGCTACAGGTAGATCCACCGTAGCTTGGAGGCGCAAATGGCAACAGCATGGTAGTAGATATTTTCCTTTTTGCATTTTATAATGTAACTGTCAATAATATACGTGCCGTGCGGTTCCAACTAGTTAAAAAAATGGAAAGCATTTACTTGTAAAAGTATCTTTATAAGATATATTTACAGAAATAAATATTATATAATAAAATTCTTTTTTTCTTTTGGGAAATCCTCATGTCTGCATTTGCTTTTTAGTGGCGGCGAATATGGGAATTGGGTCTCGAGATATCAAGCGATAACAATTTATTTTGTCAGCCAGCTAAGTACTCTATTTTAGCACCCGTGAAATAACAAATCTGAATAAGTAACAGAATATTTTTTTGGTAATAAATGACGTAACAAGTTTGTTTCTTGTGCTAAAAAAACTAAGTGAATTAAGAGTGTAACAATTCGCATAACGAACTAAGTGCAACAGACGAAAGCGTTTTGTGCAGAATTACATAAAGTCTATCGCCATCACACTGTTATCGTCGTGTCGGCGAAATTATCATTCTAGTGATAAAAATTATTATGTAAAAATAGCTAGTAGGTAACTAATATTTTTCACAAGTAGGTAATATAGTTTCACTTATTTTTTTTCAGTCGTGCAAGATATTAGACAAAATGTGCATGATATCCTATTTAATTTAATTAAAAATATTTTAACTGCCACATTAGTCGTGGTCCCAAGCGCGACTGCTACGCTAGAGGTCCTGGTAAAGGTTCCCAAGTCTGCTTAACCCGGGACCTAGCATAGCAGTCGCGTTCAAAACCACTAGGCGAATGAAGCAGTTCTTTTTTTTAAATATAGGTATCGTAAGTACATCCACTGAAAAACTGTCCTAGGTCACAAAAAAGCTCAAATAATAGTATTTCTTGTCAAATAAAATAAAACCACAGATGATCTCTCTGAAATTAGGGTTTCAATCTTCATAAATATGCTACGTAGGTACCTACCAAATGTTGTTATTTGTGTGTGGACTTGTCATCAAAATTCTAACTAGAATTTAATTTTAGAATTTAGTCATCATCATCAGCCTATAGCAGTCCCCCAATGTGCGCCATTTCACCCTGTCCTCGGCTTGTCACATCCAGCTTCCGCCAGCAACCTCTCACAAATGATTACTCCATCTTGCCGTACGCTACGTTTGCAGTTGAGTAAAATTTAGTAAAAATCTTTATTTCAGTTATTTTATGTTATAACAGGTTTTCAGCGGATTGCAATATAATAATCTTTATATATATAATTCTTCTGTGAGTGTGTATGTGACTGAACTTCTCTCAAACGACTGGACCGATTTTGATGAAATTTTTTGTGTGTGTTCTAGGGGATCTGGGAATGGTTTAGATTCACAATTGGACCCGGTAGGTGGCGCTGCAATCGAGTTTTGGGTTATTTTCAGGGCAGGACAACGTCTGCTGGGTCCACTAGTAATACTATAAAGAAATGTATAATATACATATCGTTCAATTAAATAATTGGACGCGGGCCGGCCATACCAATATAGGTACCTACGACACGATAAAGCAAGTCAGGGTTGTATTTGTGTCTATTACTCTGTGGTTGTATGCCGGAAGTCAAATGATCACACGAGTAGGAAATGATACCGCAATAAAATTTATTCTATGATCACGCATTGTTTAACGCAGAATAATTTAGAAATGGTAGCAAAGGTAAACTAGTTTACAAACTTGGTACATTTTGCAAGTTCCAAGGATTTCGTCTCTGAATTTGTTTGAAAGTGGGTATTAAAAGTTGTATCCTTGTCCGTTATGAATCTAGATGAAATCTATTAGGCAAGGTTAGGTTACAGTGTTCCGAATAGAGAAGTTCGAGAGACTAAACTTCTATTGAATGACTAACCACAGCATGATCCTTGGCTAGCATCTTTTTGTGATATTTTTTGCATTTCCCATGTTAAGATTATAGGTTATTTTTGTGAAGGAAATATTCGATCGCGGGCAGGATTCGAACCTGCTTCTTCCGGTTAGATACACCAGACGCTAAGACCTCTAAGCCACCGAGAGTTCCACCCGCCAGAACGAAATTTGTCTCCACAATGTCTTAAGGTGACGTTAGCGAATCCTGCCCGCGGTCGAACTTTTCCTTCACTAAAATAACTTTCCTAGCTTATTCGTTCATATTCTCATATCATATCGTTCATATTCTATTCGTTCGAATGAGTCTGACGGACTGAAGATCACTGAAGCTCAGTAGACTGTCACTCGTTTTCCCTTCTATCTTTAGCTATCTCTTTTTAAATTTGACGACACATTTGGCATAGCGGTTGAGTGATCGGCTTCTGCGCCACGTGTTCTGGCTTCGATCCCCACAGTGAGTAAATGTTTGTATGACCTACAGGTAGTTGTTTTGGGTCTGGGCATTTGTGTATGTGAGCAGTTATGAAACGGCGGTAGCCTAATGACTTGCGATCATGTGGTTGCCGGTTCGAATCCCGCCCATTGCACTACCGATATTAACCCACTCATAACACAAGCATTTAGCTTAGCACAAGGGTGAACAAGAATACTAGTAGAATACTATACGAGTATGTGCGACCAACATTGCTAGTAAGTTTTTAAAGGGTCCGGCGGAGCTTGAACTGCCCAAAAAAACGTATTACCGAAATAAATCGTAATCCAGACAATATTCTATCAAATTATATTATTATTCGGATTTGGATAGCGTTAATCTAGGTTCCGACGGTACTATTGCGTCTACTACTACTTCACTGGAAGTAAAAGACCGGAAAATCGTAACAAACTTGGTAAAGTTATCAAAAATAGCATTCGCTTGTATTTATTTCCAGTGAAGTATTTTGGACGGAATGGTAGAGTAGGAAAAATGTGTTTGTAATCGCACTCACTATGCAGGAGAAAACCATAGCGGGGGTAACGTTTTTAAAAAAAATGAGTACATCCACATTAGTTCAATCATATTAGGTATACTTACAAATATTTATCATTATTACCTACCTCTACAATTAAGTAATTATTATCTACTTTAATTACAAAACACCACAGCAATTCAGAGTGTAACTGTACCTATAATAATTGACATAATCAAAATTCTCGTTCGTAAATGGGTGTGAAATGAATTAAAAATTTACCACGCTCTCATTAACGTATCCTTGACCAGACTAAGTATTGTATTGTCGGCTATATTTCACCAAACAAACAAACGGCTTAGACCAAGGAATTTGTGTTTGTACCTACTAAGTAGGTACATAAGTACTTACCTAGTTAAATTTTTATTTAATTTAGTTTGGTTTTCGTGTGCGCGTCAGACGGAATGTTTTTTTTTCTTATTTTAGCAGGGACCAGCCTAAAATCACTGCTGTGCCCTCTACACAGCAATTAATGAGCTGGCTTACTGGCTACACATACTAGGTTATAAGTTTTTTTATTGTATTTAATGTTGTGTAATTTCTTGTGTTGTAATTTGGCTGGTAAAAAAAACAGAAATGAATAACGCCTGCTAGTCCATGTGCATTATCGTCGATCTTGTTCATAAAACTAAAGGAGAAGAAAATAATACTTTGTGGTATCTGGTGTCTTTAGACATGTTTAGGTCCCACGTTTTGTCATTACCCGTATACACAAATCCCAGTCTCCTACCAGCCAGCTCGACATTAAAATTTGAAAACAAGACCTCCACGACCAGTCGCGCTTCGGATCACTAAACTAATGAGGCAGGGCAGAAAATAAACCCACTTACCTACTGCAATCGAACTACAGACCCCCCGAACACAGTTAATCTAGTCGTAACTTCCAATAAACTAATCCTGGTAAGTTGAACCGCTATTGCATGTGATAATAACTCACAAAGTGACAATAGTTAGTTCATCGCTTATCTACGGAGTCGGACCATTGCGTAAGTTTCCGCGGCTGATTCTCTCTTTCAACAGTTTCAACGGAAATTGAACGCGTAATCGACTTAATTGTTGTTTGTTTTTCAATCGTAACTTTAAAATTCTATAATTACTATTTTTCTGCCTCAGTGATCCTAAGCGCGACTGCTACGCGGTCCGATTCCAGATTTACCGAAGTGTTATTCGGTTTTTCTATACAATTCGGAATACCTAGCAATTTCATAAAGTAGGTAGTTATTGTGTGATACGCATGTAAACATACAGACAGATAAACATTTAAAAAGATGTTGTTTTGGCTTCTGTTGCTCTAATATCTAAATATCCTTCATATAAGTGTCTTTAATGTACAGACATAGGCCTGTTCAAATTTTATTATAAGTATGTAAAGATAATCTCATGAACTTTTAATCAACAATCAATTCACGTAAGTATCAGAAATCAGTAAGTATGCGCTCAAACTTGATTTTCGTTCACATGATCAATTTCCAAGAGAAGAGATAATCATTTAATCCTGGAAAACCACTTAGATAGCTGCAACTTCCAAATTGAAATTTTCTTTAAAGTACTTTAAACGTTGGCTTAAATAATTTAAGCTAACTTTTACTCCAGCTCCAACTAAATGGAATTACAGGCCTTAGATATGCAAGCCTGCAAGGTACTTTCCCTTCACGATTACAAGCTTTCCAACAATACGAACAGGTACATACTGCTATGTACTATATAGGAATATAAAATATAATGAAAGCCTCTGGTTAGTCGGCTCACTTTCACGATGTCGACAAAATCTGGATCTAGGTGAAATACGATGACTAGGAAAGGAAACAGGTGCGATAAAGAAATTGTGTCGATTCAACCATTAGTAGTATGGTGGGTGCTAGTTTCTTAAGGCGGTTCCTCACGATATCTCAGAAGCTGCGTTAACAATTTCGCAAGACCAAATTGACATTCACAAGCGAGCATTTTTAATACCTAGTAAACTTGACCGTACTCGTAAGACAGGAATAGAAATAAAAGTAAGCCGGTCAGCCATAACTGTTCTAAGCCTTAAAATATCATCAAGTTAATAAGCATGCAGTAGAAACTCCATGAAAATTCAATCAAATAGAAAACTGTAAAGGGTTAGCCTACTTGCCTACTGAACTTCCGATACTAAGCTGCCACGTCGCCGGGTCGTCATGGTATTTAATTATCGATGTTTGAATATAACCAATTACTTCAAACAATAGACAATAGAAAATCGGCCTGCAACCTATTTATCTAAACTTAAAACTACCCTCCTACAGCTTGAAACGCACTTGACGACTCTTACGTCACTTACTGTCAGTGTCAAAAGAATAGAGAGGTTCTCCTCCATAGTGGCCTTCGGGTGTTTAATCTATGGTACACATAGTTAACGCCAATTATCCCAAAGCTAACCCACTTTCATCTATGGTACACATAGTTAACGTCAGTTATCCCAAAGTTAACCCACCCCAGCAAGTACCTGTTTTACGAATGAATTCTTTAATTAATTTAAAAACTTACCTACTTCAATTCAATTTTCAAAGTATAATTTTCACTGCCATAATTAGGCATGCATAGCAAAAAAAAATTAGAAACAATTCTTGTAGCTATTACGGGTACCTATTAGTATTAAAAAATCTAAATATTATTAGCTTTTACCGTGGATCAACAAAAAGTTCAATTCCATTGTGGAACCGTTTTTATTGTTGCGTAATATCGAAAGCATCTGAGCGAGAACTATCGACAATATCACAGTTGAGAAAACAAGCTTCCGAAAGAAAATAAGTCTAGTTATTTTTACCCGACTGCAGCAGTGCCCATAAAAAGGGTTGTCTTGTTATGTTTTTGAAAATTCTTTATTAACAGAATGTATACAAGTCAAAGAACTATAGTACTTCACTACATAGTATAAAACAAAGTCGCTGTCGCTGTCTGTCCGTCCCTATGTATGCTTAAATCTTTAAAACTACGCAACGGATTTTGAAACGGTTTTTTTAATAGATAGAGTGATTCAAGAGGAGTGTTTTAAGCTATTTAACATTACGCTACGGCTCTTAGGAATGGGGCAACGCGGGGGAAACCGCGGGCAGGCCGCTAATACATTAATTAAATAACAGTAAACAATACAATTAGGTAACTTTTACAGACTAAAGACGTCTTTATAAGTTTTTAAATTTACAGCTTCGGTACTTATTACAACATGGGTGGTTTTACTTAATCGTTTTTTGTTTTATCATTTTTATAATGAGGGGTATATTAAAAAAAACTAATGACGAAAAAGGGTAATAATATTTTCTTACTTGCATGTATAGATATAACTTAAAACTTTGGTCTAAGTAGGTAGGTAGGACTATATATAATCAAAACAGACTTAATTTTTATTATTTAAATATTGCGTGGTTGAAGTCGTGTGTAAAATTGATTATAGTAGGTTAGTGAAGTAACCTAGAACGTCGCAACAGTTAATTATAATGCAACATGCATTGTGCATATTACGGTTTTTACACGAATCAAATAATGGACACACGTTTTTTATGACAACATACAGTTTTTAATCAAGTTATGAGTACTTAGGTATTTTTTTTTAGTTTTTTAATACGTTGTCCTACACTAGGATTTTCCACACTAGGATTTTCTCCTGCATCGTGGGTGCGTTTACAAATATACATTATTATATACACAAACACTCAGACACGGAACAACTATCGGTAAATCCAACAAATATTTGTTCCGTGCGGGGATCACACCCACAACACGTAGGTAGCGTAGAAGCCGATCTCTCAGCCACTAGCCAATCGTGCCGATAATGTATTATAGGCTGCCAAGATCTCAACATTTTGAAAATTATGTATTGTATGCAACTATGTACCCTACGGCGCAACGAAAACATCATGTAAAAAACCAGCATTCCATAGACATTTTTAGGCCTTTTTTAGGCTTACCTAGTATTTAAATAGCCTTATTAGCTCTCATTCTGAGAGGAGACCTGTATCCAGTAGCAAAAAAGTAATAAAGGTTGATGATCATCTTGAAAGGCATCTGAGTAAATAATTAACTATTCCATCATGTACCGTGTGGAAAAGCTCCTGAATACATTTTCCCGTTAACGGTCCGGCGGAGCTTGAATTGCCCACAAAAACGTAATACAAAAATAAATGGTAATCCAGACAATATTCTACTACTACCTCACTGGAAAAGACTGGAAAATCGTTCCAAACTTCGTAAAGTTATCAAAAATTGCATTGGCTTACATTTATTTCCAGTGAAAACAATAGAGTTTATTATCCATTAGAAAATGTATGTAGCAGTATGTGGTAACTTGATGTGATTACGTTTTGGTATAAAAGTAGGGAATTACGATAACACGCCTTCCTAGCTAATAAGCTAGGTACTAGGTAGATTGCAGGGCACGCCACGACGGTGGCGGTAAGGCCCGTCATGGAGAAGTGGCTGGAGAGACGCCACGGCGCTCTCAGTTTCCAGCTGAAACAGATACTCTCGGGACATGGTTGTTTCGGGAAGTACTTGTATCACATACGCCGGGAGCCAACGCCCCGTTGTACCCAGCGTGGACTGACCCGAGGACACGGCGACACGCTGGATGTATGCCCAGTCCGACATACCCTGCCACTTCCCCAGGTGGATTTTCCGTAAGTACTACAAAAAAAGGTAAGTACTAGGTAGTTATTGCCAATTCAATAAAACTTATAGGAAAATAAAATATTTATGACGCACATACCTTTTTGTTTCTTGAGATTCCCCCTCGTGCATATCTATAATTGACCGCATTACTTGTTCGTGATTTAACAGACATCCTTCCTCCCATAAGTTTTGCTCAATGTCAAGCAAAATTCAAGGAAAAATTTTACTTACAATTTGTATTATTAAAAAAAAACTACGGACACAAAGTAGGTACCTACAACCAGACCAGAAATACACAAATATTTGCCCCGGGTGGGAAGCGACAGGCGACGCGGTAGTGGCGAGATGTCCTTTTTGAAAGTGTCCAAGAGAGACGATCCATAAATGATAATTCGCGACATCCTGCGTAAGTTGGTAGTCAATTAGTCAGCCTCGCTATATTAGGTACCTCACCTGTCACCTTATTTACTTACTTGCTAATATTATGTATTTTCACAGATCTTATAGAAGAAGCAGAATTTATATTTTTTCTATTTTCAGCTAATCGCGAAAGTCTATCATGCTATTTATATTCCATCCTATCCTCGTATCCATAAGGAGGTTAGAAACACCCACACTAGTTACGTAAGAGGGTAAGCATGCATTCCGTATGCAAAGCCCGTGGCTGGCACCGCGCACAATGCGAGAACTAACTCAGTTTTAACGTGTGATGAAATAAACTGACGTCTGCGCCCGCGCCGGTTGCACCTGATAAGATCTGTAAAACTGCGGGCCTTTTTATGGGTTCACGATGACTTTCATGAAACAATGGACTAATTTTTAAATTGCCCCTTTCTCATCATGCCCCGGTCCCAATTTATTTGGGGTAGGGATGTCATATCCGCTAACTCATTTACCATCAAGACAAAAAGTATACTTAACTAGCTGTAGCTCCGCGATTTCATCAATTTTTCCCCATTCAAGGGTCACTCGTAGCGTGATGTTAAGAAACCTAAAACCTTCCTCATGAATCGCTGTCCATTGGTGAAAATCCGCTCGGCAAGACAGATAGATGAGGCAGGGGACTTTGTTTTATAATACTTGTATGTAAGGACATGTTTTTGTCTGGCCATGTGTCTTGGATAACTTTAACGTACTGGTATCCTAGGTTCAAAACAGGTACCTACCTTCCGGAGAAACACGCAGTCCCATTGAATGAGGAGTACCTAGGTACGTACGTTAAATGCTTAAAGAGTGAGGAAAAAAAAACGTGCGCACAGGTGAGTTAACAATACCCAATTACCTACGAATTCCTTACCACGTGTTAACTTTTTACCCGACCTTGATTAGGTACGCAAAAAGTACATAATACGTACAAAAACATACTAAAGCACTTTACCTACTTACCCTCTGTATCGGATTTTTCATCTAAGTTGCCCAAGTTTGAATTGAACCAAGTAGACGGTAGGGTCTACTTGGTTCAATTCAAACTTGGGCTTCGAAACTAGACCTCAAGCGTGAATTATTCACATAAATAAACATGGCAAAATTTACTTCCCTCTCAAGAAAATGTCAACACGAAGGTCACCCAGTTTTAGATTGTAGCGCATTATATGTAACTTAGCATGCATCTATGTTTGAAATTCGATTGAATATTGAATGATTTATCATTGTTTAAACACTGTTATTTTACCTAACATTAAATGCAAGCGCGGATCGAAGCCCCTAAGATGGACTCACAGGAATAACAGATGGGCTGATTAAAAAAAACAGTTATCAATTTTATTTCTGGAACTCGCAGAAAGTACAGCACAAAATTATTATGGTTTTTTTATACCACTAAGGTGGCAAACAAGCATACGGCCCGTCTGATGGTAAGCGGTTTCCGTAGCCTATGGACGCTTGCTGGGTACTCGCGCGTTGCCAATGCCGAAAATCTTTTCACACCCTTTTTTAAATATTATGAATGCGAAGTTCTGGAGTCGCATTGAAGCCGCAATTAATAAAATCTATTTTATAAACTGTTTTAAATCAGCCTGTGGGGTGTAATACTGAAATCTATAAAATGCTAAGTATAAAATCTAACTGTTTTAGTTAAAACAACCTTTAACACAATTACAATATATTTAGTTGTAACATTTTTGTGCCAAACATTTTATAAAAATAAAAAAGGCCTGCCTTTTCCCACAATACCGCAAACTTTGCATTCTCATGTAAATAAAAGAAATTTTCTCTTAGCCGCCATGTCCAATTCAAGCACAAGTAACATGCATTCAGTCTCTTGAAAGAAGGACCTAGCAAATCAATATTATTTATGTTGTTGCTTTTTTCTATTTATTTTTCTGTATTTAAAGGCTGAAATTTTTAACTATCGTGACCTAATTATATAAGTCATAAAAATATTTTCATCAGTCGTTGGAACTAAGGTTTCTGGAATGTCTTTAAAAGGGGAATATGGAATTATACCAAGAAGATCAGAAAGGGTACCATAGATAGGAATGCAAATTATGAACTAATGATATAGGTAACACACGATTTTTGGTTTGGTTGGCAATAGGCTCTTTGGTTGGCGAACTGTGGGTGTTCATTAGTACACCTCTGCCTTACCCTTCGGGGAATACAGGCGTGATGGTGTTTATGTAACACTAAATTTAAAATTGTAAAATCCCCCGTGGAGTCAAGTCATGGTTACAATAGGTATTCTTGCAATATCATTGAAGTAATAGGATACCAAGTTTCAAATCGATCAGACCTGTGGAAGTTGCTCACATCCCTTCACGAACTAGAAAAGAGGTGTTAATCTATAAACGGCTGAACAGATTTTTTAAATCATAGCTTATTGTCAAGTGATCAAGTCACCTTTCAAACTAAAAAATCAATATCGTTCCATTCGTTTGGGAGCTACGATGCAGCAGATAGATACATACGTTAAACTTATAGGTAACTCACCTCGTCGCCGTTTTGGGTCGGGGATTAAAAATAGACACAATAGGGAATCACGAGAAGTGGGATGATGATTTATTATCTCAAGACTAAGTACTAGTAAACAATTTGGTTGAAATTAATAGATATGAAGGTACCAATTGTTATAGTTCTTGCGCGTTGATTTTATTTGCATTTTTAGCTCAACACACAAAACCTGATCAGAATATTAAATGTGCGCTGTTTAATTTATTACTAATTCTGGTGTAAACTGTTGTAACTAATTTAAGTTGCAACACACCTAAAGGTATTGTACTTGTAACGAGGTCATTTTAGGTTATCTTCCCCTATACAATGGCGTATACGCATTAGAGAATTGTTGTTATGTCATTACTAGGTTTCTCCTGTGAACTCCACGAACTGTAGGCGTTGCATGAGAATGCAACGCCTGAGAAGCCGATTCTTCAATCAACAAAACCAGTATTTAACGATCGAAAATGTAATTGTCTGCACTATTTTTAGCTAAGGGATCAATTAGGTACCTACCAACTTAGTGAACTTTGATTATATAAGTAGGTAACTAAATTCGTTGGTACTTATGGCATCGATTAAAATTACTATCGTAACTCTAATATCTACAAAAAAAAATCGCAGACTACGTGACTTCATCATGCTCAAGTTGAATTCAGTTCTCAATCAAGTAGCACCATAGTCAAGTAGATTATGAACAATTGGCCCTCATTCTTAATGAAATGCACCTTCAAATTGTTTAGAGGGTCAGTTCTTACTTATTTTATAAACAAAAAGTCAAGACTAGGTAAATATCTCTGTATTAGGTATATTCAATAGCAGTTATGTAACTCTATTATTTTAGTTCAATTTACTGCCGTCCCTTTCTTCTAGGAAAAGTAGATGGGATGATTCCTGCCAAAAAAATACCTGACTAAACCATAACTTTATAAGTAGGTACAATAATATAAATTAATTTAAGTACAATTTCCTTAAATTTAAATTAAACTGTATAAATAATTAATTAAACTATATAAATATAAATTAAACTGATAGAGTTGAGAGCAAAATCTGGAAGTTTTGATATGATAAAAAATGTTCTGTGCTGTTCCTGTGGCTTACTTACATAGACCAGTGTCAAAGCAATAAGACCATACCACACATGCAACACCGTTAAGAAGCAACAATAAATCAAGAGTTCAGCTTATTTTTATTGAAGCACACCACATGGCGTGTCAAGATCGCTTCGTACGCAAATATTCTACTTTTAGAACACGTATCTTAAGTATTATCACGTCATATGGCAAGCGACTCGAAGGACCAAAAATTGAATCACATGGTAATTTCTCCAGGGGATGAAACAGACACTCTTTGTTTACCATTCAAGGTGCAAGAGTTATGGCGACCATAAAAAAGTGGATCATGTTCGACCGGACCCAAGTAGAAAGTGAAACTGCTTCGTGCGGATACTATAAAAATTGTAGCAACGTTGTAGCGAGCTCAGTCGAGGCGAGCGCGCTGTGCCGTATCAGTCACGCCATCTCTGGACGAAAATGGTCAGTTCTTAATTCACTTTCGATTTGTTACGTTTTGTGTTTGTTTTATTTAGTAGAAGATAAATCACGTAATATCTATTATGTATAGTGTATTTATAGTTAGTGATAATATGATAGTGTATTTATTTTTAGTGTCGTTAGTGAAAGTATCAATTTTATTTATATTTAGTTATTAGTTATTGTGAATCAAAAAATAATGGTTATGCCAATTCATTCAATCGACACGTGTTTAATTATTATTTATATGAACAAAAGACCGACAGACTTTATTGGGATACTTATTAAAACAAAGATAACACTAATAATGAAATAATGGCTTCAAACTTTGATTTTTAATTGCAATTAAATTAGCCGCTGATAGTAAAAAGTTAACGGAGTATTATATTGACAATATCTGTGTATTTTAATATAGAAACAATATCTGTGAGGTAATCTGCTGTGAAGGAAATGTCTGTAATTTTTTTCAGTAACTCTTTATAGGTAGAACATTTATTTAATCATTGATATCATGCTCATTATGTTTTCCACGTTGAATTTTGTTTTGTCTTTACATAAAACAAGTTTAGATAATTAAGTTTAATTTGGATTGCCCGTTTTAGCTTTAGCTGCCAAATAGCAAACTTGCAGGCGTTAGAAGTAGTAAAAGGATATACTGAAATTTATTGACAATATTTTTTGGGTATCTACTTACTATAAAACCAATCCTTACTGGTAATAAAAAGCGAGAAGTATTCTACTAGGTTTGTAAGCGGTGTAATTATTATCGCCGTGTTTTATTAAATGAATAACTATTCAAATTAATTAACTAACTGATAATATTCTCATGATGGTCAATAAAAACAAAATGGGCCTTGACATGAAACCTAATTAACTCGGCTGCATGAAAACTGCAATGTTAAATTACTAGCCGATTTAATAATTTGTGTTATGTAAATTATGAAGATACCTAATATATTTATTTATAAATAATCTTACTCGTGTAAGCAACCTAAATAAACCATACGATATTATCATAATTATTTCTGCGGAAACCGATAAGAAATTATTTTTTATTTCTTTTTCGTAGGTATTTCTTAAAAAAATAAATATTAAATACACCTAATTTAACCGGAAAGACGGAGGTTCGAATCCCGCTTGAGAACGAATTTCTATTTCACTCAAACTTTTCTTTAAAAATGTTTAAAGTGCGTTAATGCCAAATACAATCAAAAATAACTAGTTCGATCTTAGTTTAAAAATACAGTAGGTACTTACTGGATTTTATTCGCAATCCTTCACAAAAATAAGTTTCCTTTGTGTTATATTAAAAATCGCAAGTCGGACGTATTGATAAACTTTTTCAGGTTCGACCTTGATTATGACTAATATTACGGTAGCGGTAGAAACTATATTATCTAAAACGTTATACTTAACAAAAAGTAAATGGCATTGAAAATCCTTTCACCGGCGGAAATATTGAAGGCAATCAGGAACGGGCGTGGTACAAGCACTGTTGTATTCAGCCGGAATATGTATTTTTGAAACATTATTAGATTGCCTTATTTTCATACGGACTTGTTTTGAAACAAGATTATTCACATTATCACAAATTAATTATGTTAATTTGTTTATTGCACAAATTGCTCGGTATTGCTCGTTAAATATGTAGGTTGTTTTAACAAATATGTAGATTTTTAAGGTTTACTTATTGCTCCCTAAAGCTCTAGTTTGTACAAAATTACTGCAAGTTACGAATTACGATATTAAAGTATTTAGGTCATCATCATCATGATGTATAATTACCTGAAGCATTGCAGCTTTCATCCAGCCATATCTCTTGATAAAGAACCAAATAATATATAATTTCCTATTTACCTGTCTCAATATGTAAATTAAGTAATTATATTCCTCCGAAATAATAATTTTAATACACGCATTAGGAATTAATCCAAATATCATTTCACTTTCCATTAAAAGACAGTTACTTTCGCACGCTAAGATAAAAACGTCATTATTTCTGTAACGTGCCGTTAAAAACTATAATTGTTATATTTATCGGTAAAAATGTAACAAGACGCAAAATCGATTGTGTTACTAGTTCAAAAGAAAAGAAAACGTCGAATTTCTTTAATCGATTGTAATAGAATCGGTGCAAAGCGCTAGTTGTGTAATTGATACTAGCTAGTTCATAAAGCCATGAAATCGTATTTGAACTACTTTCTAATTGTAATTCAGACGTAACAGTTATGATAAGGTTCATTGGTTTTAAAATTAGGTGGCTAAAAACTATTTAGGTATATTATGTAAAAGGACATGGGTATTTGAGTCGATTGAATTTAAATTAACATATCCCACTATTTTATTTTCTTCATAATTTTAAAATAAAAGCATTAGAAGTCTCAAGCGATATGACAAAAACTTACCGGTGTTTTGACAACGAATACATTATGAGAAGTCAGTCTATTGCATAATGTAATTTCGCTTTTAGACACGGTTATATGAAAGTAAATCGTAGGTACATACTGCAAATGAGTACAGAAACCTTCATAAACGTATTTTAGTGAAAGATAAAGATAGTACAGAGATTAAGATAGTACAGAGTAGGTAATACAGCCGAACCTTGGTAATTTATTGGTCCTTCGAGCCTAGTCTGACTACAAGTTGCCTGCTAAGAAACGTAACAACCCAGGGCTAATTAGATTAAATATTGGCCTTACACTATCGCATTTTATACACAAATTACGAAAAAAAGGAACTACGTACTAGAACATTGAGCAAAACAACATTCAGCCTTGTAATACAAATCGCTTCGCGTTCACAAATTCAGCCAAGCATTGTTGTCGGTTACCACAATGTGTGAAATTTTTTAACAACACATGTGAAGATTCTCAAGCGCGTGATAAATGTTACATTGTTTGATGCCGACATGTCAAAACGGCGGCGTGCCATTGTAAATCTACCTTGACATTTTTTGATAAAAATATGGGAACTGTAGCACAGAACAAATGTGAGACAAGTGTGATAATTAATCTTAATTGATAATAAATCTCATTATTTCGTCCTTTCGCTACTAATGTCAACCAGGAAGATCCTGTCTAAAAGATGCACACGCGCATCTCTCAATAATGTTAAAATAATGACGGTACCGATACTTTCACCATACCATATTCGTCAGCAAATTAAACTCTTGATATGTTAAAGACGTGGTAAAATACAGGATTTGAGACATATAAGAGTCGTGCTGACATTTCAATTGATATAAACTGACCATTGAAAAAGCCTTTGTCCTGACAATTACCGAGGTCGTACGACTTTAAAAGGTAATTTCAAGGTCTAAATCGAAAGTTCTGTGTGGGCGTAATTTTCCACCGCCTACTGTTTAGGTAACTATTTTATTTAATTGACAACTTACGCCTACAGACACTGCCTACACAAAATAGGACTGTTTGATTACGACATAATATCAATAATTCAAGATACGTATTAATCATCTTTAAACACCCGTTGAGTCGGACTTGACTTGAGTCATTTGAATGATGATGGATGAGTTATTTCGTTTTAATAGCTGTTATCTAATATTTAATAGAATAAGATACCGAAGAATGTAAAATGTAAACTGTGGTATATCAAATACATATCATTTCTCCACTACCTAGGACTTTACAATGTTTACGCGTACCTAGTAATAAACGCTTAATAATAAATATCTTGTTTTCTTTAGGTATACGCAATTTTATATATTCACAGAAATTATTGCATGCAAACTTCATCATTAGCTGGCTCTACTGCTAGGATAGTAGCATTATTGGTCTATAGAACATTCCTTGTAAGCTTCTTAGCTAATGTAGGTTAACGATCGCTCTACGTGACACGATTTGAAATTCACGAATTGTATACCGACACGGTCTTTGCGCTATTGTCGGTTTGAAGGCTTCATTTGTCGTCTAACAGCTATTATCAATTTTGAATGGTATCTTATGTATACGTATAGCTGAAATGTAAAGCCGACTTGGACTTGGTCATAGCTTTTACTCAGTATAAGCCAAAGCAAGCAAGCAACTGTTGTCATTGGTCAATGTTGATTGCGCCACAAAAACATTCCCAGCTCACACCATAGTCATTAAAAAACTTGCAAAAAACTATCAATGTAATCTTTTTCTCACTAATTGTTCGCCGTTTCGACACTGAAAGCTTTCGTGTAAACAATGAACTCCGCGGTCCAGTGCGCATGTCTCTGGTTATGCAACTCGGGCGGCTCCAATTACTTCTGTTGCGCAAACGGCGCTAAACGTTAACTTACTGGCACTACATTACTAGCAGTTCCCTTATTGCATTATATTATACCATGTCATTTGTGAAATAGAGGTGAAGTTACATATTTGCAACAAACATATCGTAATTGGAGTAAATTATATGTTTACTGAGATAATCGTGGACTCCTTTTATGGTAGTTATCTTGCAACAAGCTGTAGTATATTTTGCTTAAATTAGTTTCGACTTTGTTACTTTATTCAAAAACTTCTCAAATCCAACCAGTCGATGGATGTTTTTCTTTTGTTTACCTAATATACCTTAGAATAAAAAAATCGTAGTAAAATGCATTTTAATATGTTGATTCAAACGTACCTGTCATTGACTTTCGAACATAATCACAAAACAAGAGAAAGCCGATCGCTTCGTCATCCTGCGAAAATAGATGCAAGAAGCAATTTAATACATAATTCACTGACTAGCATTACCTAACTACGGTGACAAATTACTTAGTGGTTAATGCTGTAACAAACTACATTATAATCGCTTTTATCTACATTATGCACGACAATCTGAGGCTATTATTGGCCCTACCGTTTACGCAACAGGCCCTCAGTTTTTGTCATTAGGTAATTGTCCATGGGCTTTGAGCAAATAGTTCTGATACCTGCCTGCATCATATCTTGAGCGCTATTATTTATTTGTAAACGAAGAGTTTGTTGATAATTGAATAGATACTAAATAATATATTACTGACACCCGACTTACACTACTAAACAATAATAGACATATATCTGATCTGGTGTCTTTTGTTTGCTGTCATTTTATCCATTCATTCTAGACCGACTTTTCATCATACCTAATTAATAGGACCTTGCCCTAGTCAGTTATCGCATACTACTGATACTCTTTTAGCATCATCGTCTCAAAGGACCAATTTTAGGACTTAAGGTCCTCCGATCATGACTGGATATTTTTAGCCACGACAAAACAGCGCATAGCTTGCACAACCATGCAGCATTTGAAATTCTTAGAGCAATAAGAACCGGTCCTAATATATCTTTGCGATGAAAGATAGTGACAGTTCGACCTACATTTAATTTCAACGGAACGTAAATAGGCACGGAAGGTAAATATCCTAAGCTTTTAAACTGTTGGATGATTTCTTCACTACGCTATCATGTTTCTTGCGATAAAATTACCTAAGTAACTCGTATTTTTGTCGGTAATTATAATGCTTTTAGTCCAAAACTGTGCTTTATAATTGTAGTGTTATTATTTAGCGACCAGAAAAATTTTGTTCGTGAATACCATCCGACAAGACTGGCTTTGATTGATACGGATGGTATCTCGTCACTACTCTCTATCAGATTCTCACTTCCGCCTTCACTTGTTGTAGACTTAAATCTTCCTCTAGGTTTGCCCCTAGTTTCTTGGAGTTTACCTGTTTTTTATAATAGTCTTTCTCTTACAGCACGCGCTAATACTTGCTGCTTTGGCTGCCGTAACCACGGCTATGCCTTCATACATCGCAGTGCCTGCCGACCAGATCGCGTTCGTGGATCTATCAGCGCTGCGCGTGCGTCGCGTGCCGAGACAAACGCTCGCGCCGCCACCGCCACCACCACAGCTGCCCCAAGCCTTGTACCAGCAGGACTACCAGCCTATACCACTACAGCAATACCAGCAGCAACGTAAGTGTTTAAAAAAATACTTTATGTCATCTTCATATTTTCAGATGTTCTTCTTCATAATGTTCTATGGTAGTTTCATTAATAAATTTAAATTTTCTTCGGCAGTGAAATGCTTGTAAGATTCGCTGATAGTTTATCGAGAGTCAAGACAAGTTACATAGTTTAACAACACTATAACATTCACTAGTTTGATTTCTATTTCATTGATCAAGAGGAAACCACGCTGGAAGGAATAGCAAACGTGTTATTTATTACTTAAGTTTAATTGCACCGCTTATAACTGTTTGGTAATAGTTCCGAAGATACTCTTACGCAGCCGTGACTTTAACCGGCTGTTAGCAATTATCACATCGTAAAATGCCGGCAGTACTTCTTAACATTTCGCCACATGACGACTCATTCTTTCAGTGAGAATGTACCCGTAATACCGATTCCTATTTCCTACGCCCATCAATCTTGATTACTCTGACCCCATCACTTTCACTGCAGAACAAAGGATCAAGCTACTTTCTATGCAACTTGTTAGTAACTTGTTTTACATTCAATGGGATCGTGTCCATTCACTCACCGAACAAAGACGTACAAGCTTAAAATACCGTTTACTTTCCTCCATTGTTGAATCTTTACGTAACTCAGCAAATTGATTTTTTTTTCAATATCAGATGATGTTGTAACTCCGTAACCACTTTCGATTTCGTCGTGATCTCAATATATAGCGTAGGTAGTTTGATAATTTAAGTAGTTGATTCATGAGCTCGAACTGCAGTCTGTCGTAAATCATTAGAGTAAGTGACTCGGATACGTCAACATGTTGCAACTCTTGTAGTTCGGTTCGGCGTTGGCGTTGGCGAATTAAGTACGGTCACGCACGCTTAATTCCATGATTGTGCCGGGTTAGTGCATACTAAAAAAATCTATTACCAACTATTTCGTAAACGGCATTTTGCATGCGTATTCGCACTTCCTTCAGATCGAGTTTTGAAACGTTTGATACGAAAATATTGGCCGTGAGAATATGCTCATTAACTAGGTCTGATTTCAAATCTAGATTGTCTAGAATGTAGATCAAGATAATTTTTTTTTTAATTTACGTTAATTTATAGCAGCGTGCCTTTGTAGGAGTTTATTTTTAGTTTGCAAAATTAGATATGATAGTTAAGATCTAGCAATCCCACAATTTACTTTTGTTATTATTTCTGACTTTTTCAGATTGTTTTATGCCAACTGCGATTTGCTATTATTCACCACTCGCCAACTTTTCAAAACCTATGTCTGATCAGTAGCCTTAGCACGAACAACTTGCGAAAAAGTATTCGTATCGTCATGGAGACCAATTTGTATAAGATTTGGACCAGCGCCTCTATCGTGACGATACGAATACTTTTTTGCAAGTTGTTCGTGCTAAGGCTACAGGTTTTCATGTACTCAGCCAAGACTTTTTCATATTACAGCTGTAGCCTTGGCCCCAACCACGGAAAATGAACCCCCAGCAAGACTTCTAAGACTTCAGCAGCAACCGCAAGATGTGTCAGGAGCAGCGTCCTTCGGCGGTTCCTCTCAATTCGCGGAAAGACCGCCCGACTTTGGGGAGTACGTAGACTTTGGAGCTCATACTGGCGACAATGGAGCCTTCGGCTGGTACGCTGACTACCCAGTCAATAACCAACACGATTCCAGTTTCAGGAAGTAGGTAATATAGGGAGCGAAAAGAGCAATCTAGGAGATTAGAAACCCACACGTTGTTGATTGTAGTTGTTGTTGATTTATTGTAGGAAGTTATTGTAACAAACAATAACATTGTAGGTTCTCATTAGGTTCATAATAGCAAAGTATTTAAAAATATTTGCTATTTTACGGAGTGGGTTAAATTCCATAAGTAGGTAAGCTCTCGCTCAAAACTTTGCCAATTTAGAGGCTCTTCACTTATCTTGCCAAGCACTTGTTACTAAATAAGACCAAAGACAGTATTATTTCAAGTGATATTATTAGAATAGGTATCATAGATTCATAGCTGAATAACCGCACATTTGTTACAAACGGTTCATTCCGCTTAACGTTTTTTCAATGCACTTTCAACGTTAGTTCCTAATTATTAAGACTTAGTTTTACAAAGTACACTGTGATACGTACTAAGGTAGCGCTTCCTTCTTTACCTGCTTTACACTTTTATTTCTTTCTTTCTATTTTCTTTCATTTCTTGCACTTCACTGTATGCTTGCTTTTTCACGCTTTATTTCATGAATAGTTGTACTCATAAAGTAACATAATATGACATTATGTCAAGTACAATATTATCGTTACTTTATTACCTTACTCTTACATCATTATACTTCATTATTTCATATCTATCTGTCTGTGCTATTTCTGTATCGCTTTTCATAACTTATTTTGTTTGTTTACAAATATAAATTGTTACAGACTTCTTCGTTTCATTTTATTCTATCACTTCACTGCCACGTATTCTTACTCTGTTATCACGCATATTCTACCACTTTATCTCACTCACTTATACTTATCTTCTACATATTTCTTTTCTGATGTACACTCTTGACTTTAGGTTCGATATACTTTAACTTTGAAGCTACTGCATACTAGTTATTTTCATGTATTCTGACGAGAAAAATGGACACCAAAATGTTTTTATCGGAGACTTGTTTAAGTGATCATATTATATACTCATTAATGCCTTCCTGTCAAACTTCTATTCTCCAATCATTGTCACATTCAAAATCATAATTTCTATTTATAAATTCTTATGAGTCTATCTATATCATTTTTATTATTATCATTAACATCAATCATACTACAAATTCACTGACTCTTTACGCTATACACATTGTCTTCTTCTTCATCTTCACTTAAAAATATTCTATGTTTTTCTATTTTCAAACTTCTACCTCTTCCCCTGTTGAATCTTTTCTTGACAAGTTTTAATTTTCATTACTGTAAAATCTCTCTACTGTCTACTTCTACCTTCTAGTTCTATTTATTATCCATAATATTATCTTCCATTTAATCATTACTCGATTGTTTTCTATCTATAAGTATGTATGTATAATTCATTAATTACATACTATTACTATCATATGTTATATTATTATTATAATACTATACTATCATATTGAATATTATCTTCGTTCCACGTTTTATACTTTCTTTCAGTCATTTCTTATCATTTTGTTTCTCTATATTTCAATTAGTTTCATACTGTTACTTAATGTTACTAAGTATGAATAAATTTTTAACTTCCTTTCTTATAGAAATAATAAAAACATACACATATTTATGTACTGTTATGTTGCATTCTATGATTTCCTTTTTACTATTACTATTTGTTGTAGGTACCTTTTTTTCATTCTTATTTCTACTTTTGTCTTTGTTTCTTTCTTGAGTTTATACTATTTTATTCTTCTTCATTCTTTCTTTCTTTTTTCTTCTGGTTAATTATCTTTACTCATGATTTATATATATCTATATTTTTTAGCTCTCTATTCTATCTCGATCGTTTTCTATCTCTGTATTCTACATTTAAAATTTTTTTGATCCGATTATTTATTGTCTGATACATATTTATTCTTGTCGTGACATCAACTCCTAATCTATTCTTCAATCTATCATACTCTCAAAGACATCACACATTTCTGCATTATCATATAAATTGAATTTCTAATAATCTATATCACTTGATATCTGACTATTCTTCCATCTCAATTTAAAGTATCCTTTTCAATCTAACTATAACTTATGCTTTATCTTTCAATCAAGGCATCATTTTTCTTGGTCATCATTTCTCGTACTGTTTGCTATTCTCCCTAATTATTTTTTCTTTCGTTGCCTTAACTTTAAAATCACCTATCTGTCGATTCTTATCTTACCTTCTTCTCATCTCTCATCCTACTTAATTTTGATATTTTCATGAATTTACAAAGATTACTTTGTTGCTTGAACATTATCCACTTTTCTGGAATTTCATGTATTTTCTACCTACCTATTACTACTCTTACTTTTTTACCTTTCTTTCATTTCTTTTCTGACATTCTAACATTAAGGCTTCACTATTTCCTGCTGACTTGTTCTTATAATAAGCAGAAATGCATTGTTTTATTTAAGTATACTTTCTTCAATTTATAAGCTTATATACATTTTTTTTCTCTTACTTTCTGTTGTCTATGTTGCACGCAATTGTCTTTGTCATGCGGAATCCTTACACCCATTCGGGTAGGAAATGATCACAGTTACTATGCGCTATGCTAACATATAAATAACGTATAATGAACACATATGAGAAGCCTGAACACATTAGCTTGGATTTATAGAGGACACTGGAACATACCTCAAATACTGACTAGTGTGATGCGACCAGACCATCTGTATCAATACGGTTTTTATGTAGGTACTCCTCCGGTATTTGATGATGATGATCTTGACGTGTAACAACGTTTCAATGCGACTAATAATGAGTTTAAAGGCAGTCATGACGTATCACAGAATCCTGATCGACCGAATGATTGATTTAAAATAATGATGAGTGGAGTACTAGTTATAGGCGGACATACGATTGATATGTAACTAGTAAGTAATGTAACTGAACCAGTGAAATCTTGGTTATCTTTTCCTGTTTTTCTTATTTTTCTATCTGTACTTACTTTACCTACAAACACTCTTCTACTTATATACTACTATATCTGTCTCTTTTTTATTGTGTCACTGTCTTTTCTAGTCTCATTTTCTCTATCACTTTTAATTTATTATCTTGCCTTCTTTTACTTTTTTATTAACTATTTTCAACTTTCTTTTCACATCTTTCTAATTTTTTTGCTCTTTTATTCTTTCTTTACATCTTATTCCTCTTCTTTTATTTTACATCTTATTTACTCTTCCTCTAAAACTCCTTATTTTTACGAATATTTTTCTTCTTTATTGTATGACTGTCTTGCTATTTCATTGTATAATACTATTCTTTTCTAGTCTAATTCTCTCTATCACTTTGAATTTAATATCTTGCTTTCTTTTACTCTTTTTATTTACTTTCTTTTCACATCCTTCTTACCTTTTCGCTCTTTTATTCTTTCTTTACATCTTATTATTCTTCCTTTATTTTACAACTTATTTACTCTTCCTCTACAACTCCTTATTTTTACGAATATTTCTCCTTTTTTACCGTCACTGTCTTGCTATTTAAAAATGCTATTCTCTTCTAGTCTCATTTTCTCTATCACCTTGAATTTATTATCTTGCTTTCTTTTCCTTTTTATTTACTTTTTCTACTTTCTTTTCACATCCTTCTAATGGTTTCGCTCTTTTATTCTTCCTTTACTTTACATCTTATTATTCTTCCTTTATTTATTTATTATCTTATTTACACTTCCTCTAAAACTCCTTATTTCTACGAATATTTCGTTTACTATTGAATTTCTATTCTTCTTCTCACTTATTCTATATTTTAATCTTCTAGCTTTCTTATATTCTCCCCCATTTCACTATTTCCCTTCTAAATTCTTACCCACAAATATTATTTGTTTTCTTTTCAACTCTCTATACTTTTTCTTTCCGCTATTTTTTTCCTCTTCACTCTTCTCTTTCAATACTATAATTTAATACCTTTTCTAGTGCTTTTTATACCACTATAATTTAATACTTTTCTTCTAGTATCAGCATTACTATACACTTTTTCTTAATCGTATTTTCTATCTATCATTATTATCTATATTTTGTTTCATGCTCTCTTACATTATTCTACTTCACATTCACGCTTTTTCTACTTTAGACGTGCTCTATATTTGCTTTTTTCTTCTTTCCGCTATTCTACTGTCTACTTTACATTATTTCCGTTCAAACTTTCTAGATCTTCACATTGTTTTCACTTTCCACTTTCTGCTTCTTCTGCTTTACTTTCACTTTGTCTCTATACTATACATATTTATTTACTTTGCCTATCTTATCTTCTTTATACCAAGCTACCTGGTGCGCCTTAGGACAAATTATTTATAAATTTTGTTGCACAATATTGTTACTTGTTGCTGTTAATTAAATAATTGTTATTTACTCGAATTATGTTTTCTTTTAAATTCCCTGAATATTGATTGACGGGGGCAAAAAGACAAATAAAATTATTTCAACGCATTTTTTCGTTGTTATTCCATCAGATCCAAAATATAATCTTAAAAATAGGTAAGTAATAACCTACTGATGCGGTGGTTTAATACATTGTCACAATTTGGTTGACTTTTCTAAGTATCACGTTTCTAATTAATCAATTTCGTTTATTACTTCGATGAAAAATGCTTGCTGAGTAAGGAAATGTCTGCTGGAATTTTCTACAGATTCCCAATGTACTTTATGTGGACCGGACATAAAGAAGAGTAAGTATCGCCTTTAAAATATTTTAAAATGATAGGAAGAACCAAATACTATGTTTAACTGTAACAAATAAAGTAAAAGCTTTGATATTTTTAATACTTTTATTTCATACACTTAACATATAATCTCGTACAATGATATTTAAAATAGATTTCTTTTGATCTCATCAACAGCGCAGATAAAGGTGTTTCGATCTAAGATTCTACTTACATATATGACATAGACTAGTTATACATAACTCTGGTAACAAGTTTACACATACAATCAGAGTTTTACCAAATTAGAAATGCAAATATAAATATAATAAAATACAGTGGTTCTCATGAAGAAACTTCAAAGAGTACCTACTATTAGGCATTAGACTTTTTTAAAGATTGTACTGTTTTGGAATCTCCTTTGGGTTGCCAAGGTTTGTGAGGGAAATTATGCATAGTAGTTTTTAAGAAAAATGATATATTGAGCGGAAAAGGCTTTTGTACAGACAGATGCTATGATACATAGATTTTCATGACATTTAGCCAATGTTTGGCACATTACGATGAACACTATTTTTCCTTTGTAAGCCAATTTATAATATTTATTAATTGGTTTCAATTGATACACGTTATTTAATTAAAGTCTAATAATATGACCAGTTTAAGAAAAACCTAGTTGCCAGCTTTAAAATCTCAACCATCGTTACATCGACAGGCAATAAACTTTAAATAATATTCAAATTGTTTTAATAACCGCCAATAACAGAGTATATAAAATCTACGCACTCAATTTCTCAGATTCTATTACTGTTTTGTATGAAAAATTATACACTCAAAATTTAGGGGCGTTAACTACGTAAAGCAACACTGAACAATAAATAATATTGTTAAACCCAAATAAATGGTCCAAATAAATTAGAAATCACAGAAATAACTTACAGATCTAAATAAATAAATCAAAAATAAATATTTGAGATCAAAACTTAGGTATATTTGTTTGTAATACATTTGAGCTATACAGATCATTAACAATTCGCTAAACACGCTTTACAAAATGTTTTATACACATGACAAAAAAGTAAATGTCCACCACATTTAATACGCATTGGAAAAAGTGACTTTAAAACTGTGACACATAGTTAAATTTCCAATGCAAATTAAAAACCTTTGCAATGCCTATTACATCAATCTGGAATTGACTTAGTTTTCACAGATAACTCATTAACGGTTAGACAAGTCAAAACAAATATGAACATCCACTGCTAAAATTACCAGCTTTCGGTCATCAATTAATGTGTATTCCTAGGTAATACACATTCATTGATGACCGAAAGCGTATGTGTATTCCTAGGTGTTCGATATTCATATGTATTTCGGAACCATATATGGAGAAAATTCTCAATACAATAGGCTGTTTATGTATTGAGAACGGTTCACTGGTCTATATCTGATCTGAAATAAAGAAGAGCTTATTGCCGATATTAATACAGTTTTTTTGTGGTATCGTTTGCCTAATGTGTGTAAAACATTTTCAGGATCCTTAACACACCAGTGTGTGCGCACTACCCATATCCTAAGTACCGTATATAATAAGACACTGTCCGACAATCACATCCCTTTACACCTCGTCTAACAAAATATTTACTTCAGTTGAAATTTGCATAAAAAATATAAAATAATAAAAATGGATAAGTACTAACTAATCTTATATTTTGCTAGGATTTTTACTTAGGCCCTTAGTATTAAAAACATAATTACAAAAACTTGATAAATATATTGAAAAATGTAATTTATCAAGTAATCCCTGATAGATATAATCTGGGTGTCTTTAAATCACGAGTGAATCGGTTTCTTCTAGGCAAGCGCGCTACATCGTAGATCGCAGTATCGCTTAACATCAGGCAAACTGGCGGGCAAGCGTAAGCCTATCACGAATAAAAAAAAATATATACGATTAAAAGATTTTTAAAGCAACGAAACTGTATGTAGGTATGTATATGTTTATATATAAGGCATATACAATAATATATCCAGTTTAATTAAATAGCTAGGTATGTATTAAGTTTAGTAGATAAATATATTTTTGGTATAAAGTTACATGTCTATCCATTATGTTTAGGAATAGGTTTGAGACTACACATATATTATTATTTAAATACTTAATTGTTTAGTTGGAAAATATATATTATCAAATAATATATCAATGATTCTTAAATATTTTATGGCTTACCCGTTCTCTTTGCCTAAATGGGAGAGTAATTTTTTACCTATTTTACCAAGGATAAATGATATTTAATTCTGTAAATAAATATTTTAAAGACACTTACAAGCGACTGGTTTATTTTTTTTTAGCTAGAGGGCACTGGCGTTTCCTAACTGACGATATACATTTGTCATTGATTATGTAGCTTTTCTTTCTTTTTATAGTATTTTAGCAAAATCCCAAAGACTATAGAAAAGTCAACCATCCTACTGACAACCATAGCAGAAACCCATCAGAAATAAAAAGCTATTGAAATTCATAACTCGTTCCCAAACATAACAGATAGGTAACCGTAGTCAAGTATATTATAAAAAGGATCAATATATTAATATTATACACTATACATCAAATACACATTCCAAATGGCTAAGCTAGGCTTTCTAAAATATTAAAAAGTTGCACTGGTAGGCAGGGGTAAGAAAATATTATTTAATTTAATTTTTTTGATATGCAATAGCAAGCCATCACTGTCAAGGATGTTGGTGGAAGTTAATCCAAGATTTAAAACAAATTAAAGAATAAAACTTTTTTCAGATATTCTGAGGTCAATGAACTACAAATTTAATAACAAATTGTTAAGAGCTTGTAAAATAGTCCCACTGTATATATACATACATTATGTTAAGAAAACCCTGTCCGATCCGTGAAGTTATTATTAGGTATCGAAAACTAATCCTTTTCAGATTACAAGAAAAAAAATCTGATTAAAATTTAATAAAGCGAGGAAACTTAAATGGTAATTGTCACTGGCAATCTTCACTGGGTGAAACTTACTAGATTTTGGGGAAATTGCGGTGATTTGGGCACGACAATCGTGCATTTTAGACATCATTGTTTATCTTCATGAATATTTAATGTTTCTTAATGTATTTCTTAATATGTGATAAATTGGGATACCTACCTATATGCCCGTTTCGGATCGGACAGGACTTTTTTAACATATTAACTAGTATCGCTTAGTAAAGTTGAACTATGACTTGCCAGGGACTCCGACCACGTCCCCAGATCCTAAAAAGTGGAGTTGGAATAAATTATTAGACTTATAAACATCCTTGACTGTACATTCAAATCAAATAACTAACACCAACCGCACCAATCCTTCGGTACCGTATAAAATTGTAGAATTGCATAGAAAAATAAGTATTTATAAAAATATGCGTAAATAAATTCATAATATTTTCAAGTTAAGTGTCTAGTACTAATATTTCTGAACTAAGCGAGTAATGAAATTGATAATAAGCAATATGTTGCTACAAAATGTGATGAAAATTGTACTCTGTCCCCTTATTCATAGAAACGCTATCTGTCCTTGCCATTTTCATACCAAAAAAGCAAGGAGGCAGTAAAAGACGTAATTATAACTTTTTTGTTCATATGGGGTACAGTATACGCAGCCTCCTATCCTCTAAAACTTTTTCGTTACCGCAGATTTAGAATAAAAAGGTGTCAGCACATTTTTCATAACACCGTGTATAGAAAAGACAAACTAACAGAGCACCATTGTAGAAGTATGAGCAATATTTAGCCATACACATTAATTAAGACGATTAGAATTACTTCGCCACTAGACCACATATCTACACAGTTAACACATTATCTACCCATTTTAATACTTTAAATAATATATACGACCCTTAATCCCTATTACCTTTATATTATTACACGAATATGAAGGATAGAGTACTTAGTTCAAGTATATTACGAGTTGCGTTGCGATCAGACATAATCATAGGCGACTCAGGATCCAAGCCACTATGGAAATTGTCCGATGATTCACCATCATTGCGTATGGCATTCATCCTGCGTGGATCAAATCCCAAGTTTCAAAGCCAGCTTACGCCAGCAGGTGTGAATTTGTCGACTTCCGACATTTGACCAGCGAAGTGGGCATTCGTTTACCCGATGAGAAAAAGATGGGAATTGTTCCAGAACTATCCCGTCATGTCTGTCATTCGTCATGTCTGACCGCAATGCTATGATGACAATATTTGAATATTAGGAGGTTAGGTATAATGAGTAACACATATCTATTATATTATATGAATTCTTTGAGACTGGTTGCTTCAGGAATCGCATTAATCAATCCGATTCACTGAACGTCTATGCTTATATTTAACACTTAGCCACCGACTTAGTAATCACATTAAGATATCAAGGTTACCTTTAGTTTACATTAATTCTCGACTCATTTACTATCGACCAGATAATTACAGAAATAATTTCTTCGATTTTGAACATTTATTCTTAACAATTAACATTGATTATCTTTTTGTGATTTTTTTTGCATTTTCCATGCTAAGATTATTAAGTTATTTTTAGTAAAGGAAAAAATTCAATCGCGGGCAGGATTCGAACCTGCGTCTTTTGGTTTGATAAACCAGACCGCGAACCCTAACCGCATGATTGAAATTATCTTTTTATTTTATTACCTTATGACGTAAATTCAGAATGTGAAGGCAAAATTTCAATCATGCGGGTAGGGTTCGCGGTGGCTTAGAGGTCAGAGCGTCTGGTATATCAAACCAGAAGACGCAGGTTCGAATCCTACCCGCGATTGAATTTTTTCCTTTACTAAAAATAAATTAACATTGATTATTATTTTATGTTCTAACCTCCTTTTTTAATTATACGTAATACTTTCTCTCATAAATTATATCATTAGGCATATATTAATACACACATATAATGTATATAATTAGCCTATTTATATTTGAACACAATCCATTTTAGGTCTTATGTTCTTGGATATAACGTGTATATTCCAAATTTCCAACTAATAAAAATCTATTCCAATATAACTTTATAACATTCATAATTATCATAATTAGCTGCAAAAAGTATGATTACGAGTAAGATGTTTTTTATTATTTATTTAAAACCAGAATTATTTTTCAAACTACTTTTGCACCTATAATAAACTTGGATGAGCTGGATTTCGGCTCTATTTTGCTTTTAAATCTTTTTGTTCTATTTACAGAATAGTTAGAAAAGGGAAGGGCCCTTTTTCCCTGCAGTGGAATACTACAGGTTTTTAATAATAATCCTGGCTACAGCTTCAAATGTCTACATAGTAAATTATATATATATTTCTTAGGTCAACTAAATCGGCAGTGCTTATTCTCACGAAACTGTTAGTACCCTCTTTTATATCGAGAAAAACATACATATATAATAATAATATGAGTTCTATAATACATACACGTATTTATCGAGATGGATTTCAAGTCTCCATTAAGCATAGTTAGGCATAAATTCAATTCCATACTTTTTCTAAACATTTACAATGTTCTTAAAGTTCACTAATAATAGCCAATGAGCTATTTTACAGGAAAAATATATATAAATACCTATCAAGACTTTGTCAGTTACATACGGTACATATATGTCACTAAATGTATCATTAAATCGAACTACGCTTGACTAATATGAATAATACATTTTTACATAACATACCATCACGCCTGTATTCCCCGAAGGGTTAGGCAGAGGTGTACTAAATGTACACCCACAGTTCGCCGGTATGTTTAGGTCCCATGTTATAGGGGGCGAGCCTATAGCCATTAACCGGGCACAAATCCAGACTCCGAGCTGCTAATGCGAATTTCATAGAAAAACCCAATAACACTTTGCTCGACCTGGGGATCGAACCCAGGACCTCTAGTGTAGCAGTCGCACTTGGGACCACTAGACTAATGAGGCAGTCAATACATTTTTATAATTTAATTTTATAGTTCTCTATATATATAATATTTAACGCGTTCATAAAAGATCTCTGTTATAGGTATTCCACTACGGGAATATTATTGAATAGTAAATTTTATGCAGAATGATGCTAAGAGCAATAATAGCTCTTAAATAATTGCGTTTCAAAACTCCTCCTCGAGTCAAAATCATCAACTTCACCGTAATATTTCCAATTTTCAGTGAGAGTGTTACATGTTTTTATCCATTTATTGAATGATTCGCAAATATATATTCAAGTACGCATCTTCAAACCGAGCTACACTGATGCTATACCTAAAACTTTTCCTTACATAGATAAAACCAAGACTTATATGAAGCTTTCATTCCATTATTAATGTCCTGCTACCATAAATTGACAAGACATTACTGAACCAACCGAATTTGCAATTTCAACCAAGCCTATCGAAAATCTTTCTCAATGACTTTTAGCCATTTTTGCAAAACGTGCGTTTTATTACTACCAGGGTTTTTCTAAAAAATCGCAAAGCTTAACTTTGACCTCATATGCATTTTAGGCCTATATTACACTTTTATTTCACACAGGTATGTCTTGCCACGAGCCACGAGTGACACAAGCGCAGCTTTACCACCACACACTCCAATTTTATTAAAAACTAGCGGGACCGGCAAACGTTGTCTTGCCCTGTAAATAAAAAAAATCGTGGAACCCGATTGCAGTGCCACCTACCGGCTCAAATTGTGAATCTAAACCATCCAAATCCCGCTTAAAAACAAGAAAATTAATCAAAATCATACCAGCAACTTAGGAGGAGTTCGGACACAATGACGAAAGCACACAACGCCATCTACTAGCCTTACCGAAACAGCACACAACGGCAACGCCATGTTCATTTATGTCCGTGTTTTATTGTACAGTCAAATCTGTCAATCCGTTCCCGGTACAAAATGTATGAGTTGTTTGTATTTTAATAGTTGTTCTGCTATTCGGGGTGGAAAGAAACTCAACAAATCTAAGATCATAAAAATCGGTTCAGCCGTTCTTGAGAATAAATGGTGTAACTAACTCTGCATTCTGATTGGTAAAGATCGATAAATAAAATCGAGTGGATGAAATTAAACTTACACTAGGACCTCCGAGCATGGCCGTAACCAGGAATTAATTTGGGGGGAGTTAGCTCTAGTCCAGACAGTTTGTTTGCCCATTGCCCAGTGAAGTCCCCCCCTGCCTACGACTATGCTCTGATGACGATCTTTTTCATGAAAATATTATCCTCATGTCGCAAATTTATCACAGAGCAATAATTTCAAGGGTTATTAAATCCTTACTATCGTTGCTTAATATTATAAACGTGAAAGTTTGTGAGTTTATGAGAATGTATGGACGTTTGTTACTCTTTCACGTCAGAACAGCTGAACGGATCTAGATGAAATTTGGTACAGAGATAGATTATAGTCTGGAATAAAACATTGGCTACTCTTTATCTAGGTCGGATCCAGTTCTCAAGTCCACGCAGACAAAGGCGCGGGCAGAAGCTAGTAGTATATATTTTCAAGTGTTTACCATTTAGTTGGCCCAAGCCATGACGACTTTGGAGAAGGGCACGAAGAGTGCGGTGTGGTTGGGCGGGGCGAGGAAGTAACGGCGCGAGCGGAACATGCCGTCGTTGCGCGGCAGGCCCGGCTGCTGGCTGTGCAAGATCTCGGTGCCCACCACCACGCTGCTGCTGGCAGCGCTGCCGCCAGCCAGACCCACATACCTGACGAAACAATCCTTATATACCCAAACTTATCGCCAATATCCTTGTTGAGATGGAGTTTGACCCAAAACTTTATCACTTCTGCAGCGTTCTTTCTGCACTTCTTTGATTGTAGGTTTTGGGGTATAAAAGACTTGGGCAGACTGTAGTATGCAGTTATGCAGTAAACTAACATCAAACTTTCTATATTAGAAAGTTTGATTTTAGTTTACTGCATTTTTTGACCTGGGAATCGAGCCAGGACCTCACATCCAGCGGGCGAGCTTGCAACTTTGTGAGACAGAATTACTATAGGAGAAATGTAGAGCGAGCACGCAGGTACAGACAATTTTGCTTGAAGATGATAAATATTATGGCGCCGCTTGATGGTGAAAGACGCTTGTCAAGCATTTTTAAACCGTTTAGAAATAGAATGATGCTCGACGTACCTGACAAGCAGACGTGCTTGATAATGCTCGATATACTTGACAAGCAAACGTGCTTGATAATGCTCGATGTACTTGACAAGCAGACGTGGTTGATAATGCTCGATGTACTTGACAAGCAGACGTGCTTGATAATGCTCGATGTACTACATTTACCGTTTAAGCGCGTGTAAACTTACTATTCTAAGGTATACATACCTGACGCGTCCGACAGCGATGCGTCCGTGAGGGGTGATCACTTTCACAGTATGTCCGAGCCTCAGGTGACGAGGCTCAGCTGGGATGTATGGTTGACCTGTCACCCCGCTTGACTTCTCCACTAGAAACACAACAATGTCATTGAACATTGAAATAAAACTACTTTTTACGGATTTTATTGATATTTGATTCCCGACGTTTCGGATCCTTTACAGCATCCATCTTCACGGACAGATTGACCATGGATGCTGTAAAGGAACGACTGCAATGTCTAATATTCGGGTAAGTGTCAGAAACCAGTAATGTCATTAAAAACATAACTTTAGGAAAAAGGAAAACCGACTTGAGGTATTTGGAAGGTATATTTTCAAAACCATATTTGAGTATTTCTATGAGCCCATCTCGATAGTATAATTGATACCTACACAATTATATGTAAAATAGTGCAACAATCGTTATTGGTATAAATTAATAAAAACAATATTCGAATGTAAATGTTCATAAAAATATACAGACAAATGCTTCTATTTTGAAATCACAAACATTTTTTTTTTCTGAAAGTCTTAATATCCAGTCTCTAATACTTTTGGCATGAGATTTGACAGATGAATTTTGTACTGGGCCATACTGCTCTAAGCCGATGTTGCCATTTACTACAGTTTTGACTTACAGTCGACAGATGGCGCCTGCAAGTTGTCAATGGACCGCCTCACGAATATCTCGGCCTCTTCCAGTAACTCTTCAGTGTCATCTCGGCGTACATCCGGCAAAGAGCTGCGCCACGGACGAGATCCTTCTGGAATCAAACGTAAATTATAATAAATCTGTATATACAGAGTTTAAAATAATGAATGCAGTCCCTGAAAGGGCAGAAGTAGCACAGGATAGCAAAGTATAGGAGTAGCATATAAGAAAACATTGCACCCATGATAAAAAAAAACCTTGCCCCCACACTAGCATTTTAACCTGTATCGTGGGTGTGTTTACAAACACAAATTCTCACATACACAAACCCCCAGACCCGGAAAAACTACCTGTAGATCATACAAATATTTGCTCCGTGTTTGATCGAACCCACAACACAATAATAAGAAAAGGCTAACTAAAGAGTTCGTAAAAGTAGGTAAAAGTTACATTTCTAGAATTGTAGTTGAAATAACAATGAGCTACCTCGTGATGAAGGTAGGTAGACGTGTTGCGGCGTCCAATCATTGCTTCTGTCTATGCTGAGGCACGGCGAGCGGTAGGAAGATCCGCGAGACAGAAATCTATAATAAAGATCAAAATTATATCACTACATAGTATAAAACATAGTCGCTGTCGCTGTCTGTCCGTCCCTATGTATGCTTAAATCTTTAAAACTACACAACGGACTTTGAAGGGGTTTCTTTAATAGATAGAGTGATTCAACAGGAAGGTTTTAAGCTATTTAACATTACGCTACGACTTTTAGGACTGGGATAACGCGGGTGAAACCGCGGGCGGGTCGCTAGTCTATAATAAAGATCAATAATATGCTAGTTTATTGATTATTTTTTATAGTCTCATATAGAAATTGATCATAAATAAAGGCGAATATCAACATAATTTGAATAGGCTATAAAAATAAGGAAGTTATAAGCATTTTGCTAAACAGTTTATGACGTCAATTCGTGCATGTGATCTACTAATTCTATACCGACATTCATGTTATTACTCGATTTCAATATTTTTTCAGCATAGTTATCTATAATTATAATAAATCTGTAGAGAGGTCAATTCTGTACATGAAATATATTTCCAAAATAACTATCAGCGGGTGATTAGTGATCGATACTGACGCCAAAAATGCAATCAGTAAAATTATTGTCTGTCTGTCTGTATGTTCGTTACAGAAACAAAAACCACTCGACGGATTTCAACGAAACTTGGTACAATTGTTCTTCATACTCCTGGGCAGGTTATAGTATACTTTTCATCACGCTACGATCAATAGGAGCAGAGCAGTGAAGGGAAATGTTGGGAAAATGAGTGATTCATGAGAAAGGTATCAAGCTATAAAACATCACGCTACAACCCTTAGGAACGGGGCAACGCAGGTGAAACCGCGGGCGAAGAACTAGGGAACAAAGTAACTATTCCACGCGGACGAAGTCACTGGCAAAAGCTAGTATTTAATAACACTTTTCAATATGACTGTTATTTTCAACCGACTTCAAAAAGGAGGAGGTTCTCAGTTCGACTGTATATTTTTTTATGTTTGTTACCTCATAACTTTCAACTGGGTGAACCGATGTTGATGATTCTTTTTTTATTTGAAAGCTGGTGCTTCACGTCTGGTCCCAGTTCGGACAATGGCAACCATGAGAAAACTATATAAGTCTTAAATTTGCATTAAGTATGTGCGCGACAAATGAACGAATAACTCAATATCACGCCAACCGATTTTGATGATTCGTTTTTTGATCGATAGCTCATACTTAAGAGGTGGTCCCATAATTATTTAGTCAAGATCTGATCACAAAATTTTGAACAAAATGACAACCCGTAAAAGATAACGTCGTCTAGGTATGCGTAAAATTTTACTCGCTACTAAAAATGTTATGTGAAATAAACTAACTTTTAACAAAAAGTAAAACTGCCTTCAAAAACATAAAAATAATGCAAACATAAAATAAGAGTTTCGGAAGTCGGTGGCGAAAACAAAAGTTCAAGCCAAATCGAAGGCACCAACTTCCGCAACTGTTATTTCATTATTAAATCAAACATCAGTTAACTACCCTATTATTTATAATCAATGACGTAGCATACTATCAGGCTTGAATTCTCTGAAGGGTTTTTTTTTGGTTTATTTTATTTGCCTAGCTGCAGAACACAAACGAAGCATTAAAAAACATCTTACGACATGATCTTACTTGGATGTAGAGGTGGTCGTGGAGTCATCAGGCTGCGACTGTCGCTTGCCCAGCGCCCACACCGGGTCCGCTGAGCGAGACAACTCGGGCACCATCGATGTGAAGCCTACAATACAATAATCAGTACATACCATAATACTTTACAATTTTCAGCTTAGGTAAGAAATACCTCCTATATGGTAAAATATAATTGTCTTATTCTTGTTATATGGCATGGTAAAATATTGTTTCAACTTAATTTGCATACAATCTTTGACAAGTAGTCTTTACTTAAGAGACCGGTGGACCGAAATTCTCTTACAAACGTAATACCGAAATAAATCGTAATTCAAACACAATTTAATCAAATTCTATTATTATTCGGATTCCGATAACGTTAATCTAAGTTCCTACTCTCCCATTTCGTCCAAAATACTTCACTGGAAATAAACGTAAGCGAATGCAATTTTGATAACTCTGCCAAGTTTCGAACGATTTTTCGATCTTTTATTTCCAGTGAAGTAGTAGGAGACGAAATAGTACCGTAGGAGCCTAGATTAACGGTATCCAAATGCGAATAATAACATAATTTGATAGAATATTGTCTGGATTACGATTTATTTTGATACTACGTTTCTGTGGGCAATTCAAGCTCCGCCTTAAGAGTCCGATGGACCGAATTACCGGTACAAACGTATTGAGTTTGTATGTACAATTTAGCGTCCGCCGGACATTTATTAAGGCTATTCAAAGTATAATACTTTTGTGAAGGTACCTTTATAGGGTCGAAATTCAAATGAGGAACTTCATGACGTCTCGTAGGGTAAGTTGAGACAACTTCCTCAGTCCGAGGCCGTGCCTCGTGCCGAGACTGCGTGTAGTCATGGCGTGTATCTTACCGATATCACTGAGCATGACGCGTCTCGTCTCGTCGTTACGCCTGGCGGGCGGCGGCGGCCGAGCGTCGGGCACCGTCAGCCGGCGCGATGCCGAGGCCCCGCGGGACGGCACCGTCGGCACTACGCTTGTTGGCGGCATCGGCAGCTGCAAAAATAATATATTAAATGAAGCCAGTTTATCCTACACCTGCTTATTGAGGCACATTTTTATAATCACAAATCTAATCTAACAAAGAAATGTTGTAATTATTTTTAATAATACATAGAGTCGCATTTTGCCGCAGCGCGACATGTAAATTGTCACCAAATTATCAACTATGCCAAAATAATAAGTATGTAATGAGAAAATCACAATAAGGTAGATTTCTGTTATTTTAATCTGTTTTAAACACCATGAAATAGTAACCGCCATGTTATTACGTCATACGGCTGTGTAAACTAGACTAAAAAGTGTCAACTGATCAGCCTTTGTACTTTTATTGTTTACACAGCCAACTGACGTCATAACCACAGAGTAATACGGCGTCCAACGGACGTTTTCTTCCAATTAAGAACGGAATTTGAAAATGTAAATTTTTGAATGCATTTTTATCCATGGAATAAAAATGTTGGGTTTTTTTGTGTTTTATAAGCACTATAAAATCTAATCGAGGCAGTTTTTAAAAATGGGTGTAATTCCCTATTATACAAGATTAGAGAGATGTATTACATATTAAAGTTCTAAAAGAACCCTTGGGCACACAATTTTTAAAGTTTTTGTTTCGCGCGAAATTTAAAAGCACATTTTGTATTTCGTCAGTAAATTGTTGTTTTGTTACCTTATGTGCGAGGTAGCCGTCAGAACTCCATCTTGGTGGTAATGCACAGACGTCGGTCTGCGCGGCACTCTCTCGACGAGCGTGAGCGGAGTCACGAAGTACGGGCCGAAGCCGCGCCGCGCCCGCTTTGAACGGACCCGGCGGACGAGAAACACCACGGTAACCTGATGGCCTGTATACCACATTTTGATGGATTTACATACATACCATCACCTCGGTACTCCCCGAAGGGTTAGGCATAGGTGTAACTATTGTACACCCCCAGTTCGCCGGTATATTTAGGTCCCATGTAATAGGGGGCTAGCCTATTGCCATTAACAGAGCACAAATACGAAACTTCGAGCTGCTACTGAGATTTTCATAGAAAAACCCAACACTGTGCCAAACCTGGGAATCGAACTCAGGACCTCTAGCGTAGCTGTCAATGGATTTCTTTGTATCAAACTGCCTCATTAGCCATTAGGGTTTTTCTATGAAATTACCAGTAACAGCTTGAACTTTGGGATTTGTACCCAGTTAATGGCAATAGGCTAGACATACCGGCGAACTATGAGTGCACATTAGAACGCTTCTGCCTACTCTTTGGGGAATACAGGCGTGATGGTATGTTTATGTTTTTTGTAACATTGTCCTCAACCTTAAACGATTCAAATGTGCTTAGGTAATTTTAGTTTCTAAATAAACTGAGCCCACTGTACCTACACCATGCAGGTTTTCTATTAAGAAATAATAATATTCTAGGAAGAAAAAAATTGTCAAAATGTCAACAGCGAATGACAGCTGTACATATCTTGACGATGTACTCGTTTATTAAAAATGTATATGTGTGTGTGTGTATGTCTATGATGTGGAGTACCTAGTGTGTAGACTGCATTAGATGTAAGTAACTTGGGATATAGCTGTATGTAGGTATGTAATGATCAATCATTCACAATGATTTTATAATAAATTAGTATTGATTGCACCTTCAATCTGATTGCATGTGTTTTCTTTACTCTCCCGATCACCGAACCTCACATGGCGATCCTGCCAGGATAGGTAGCGCCGCGGGTGGTCCGCGTATTCTTTACCTTTACGGATTTTGTAAGATTAACTTTTGTAAGATTTAATTCCGAAGTAGACTAAGATGTGCCAGTCAACGTAGAACAAAGAAGAGGTTTTTATGAACCAGAATGCAGCAGGTTCCAATACCGCTAACTTGGAAGACTTGGGTTGGCATTTGAGAAACGCATGGTAGGTGTGCGGACTTTCACACCCCTTTTCACAACTTTAGGGGTTGAATTTCCAAAAATCTTTTCTTAGTGCTCGTCTACAGTGCAAAAGGAAACAGCATGCAAACTTTCAGGGATCTAACTCCTGTAGTTTTAGCTGTGCGTTGATACGTCAGTTAGTCAGTTGGTCAGTCAGTCAGTCAGTTAGGTTCTTCTTTAATATATATAGATAGATAGATAACAACCGATTATAGTCCTTTAGATTCAGATAACGGCACAGCCAGAGAGAAACAAAAGAAGGTATTAAAGATTAACACTGAAGTTCTATTAAATTATAAACCTTAAAAGAACCGGCAAGAATTAACTAACCTCAAATCTTACCTGTATTGAAAAGGATTGGGGCAAGTGTTCCTTCTAACATTCAAATTGGCAGCCAAATCATCTTCGGAAGTCCCACACTTCGATATATCTGTTTCAGCGAAGACCGAATACCGGTGTCCTAAATGTATGTTCCTGTGAAAGCTATCCACACTCTCCTCCCTGTGTAAAATGTCCATGCTGGATCCCAGTTCGAAGCTCGAAGACTTGGTGTTGTCAAAACTGAGGCCCCTGTTGTACTCACAGGTAAGGCTGTCAATGCTGTCAAGTCTCCTGGTGCTGGTATTAGGACTTTTCCTATACAGCATATTATCCGACCTATTGTCGCAACTCTTCAGAATACTACGACCCGGTAAGTCCAAGTTCCCTTTACCATTAAAGGCGACATGCCTAATCTCTTTATCATTTGGTAAAGAAACTCTTTTCTGTTTCGAAACCTCTATGGGCTGGTCGTTGTTTTCTTGATTTTCGGTGGAATTGTCTTTGCCTTTGGTGTCTAGCCCCGGCTGGAAATCAGGGTCCAAAGTGTGGAATTTAATGAGCACTGGAGTGGAATGCGTCGTTGATGTAGATTGAGGAGCCCATTGGTCGCCCTCGCGTATCGACACTAGATCCTCCTAAATAAAACAGATAAAAAAACTGCAATAAAAAAGTTATTCTCTAAAGTAGCATGTTCGCAAGTATCATAAAACTTCAGTAACAGTAAATCCAAGAACTGCCCATTAACTTGCTTCCGAGGACCGACCTAGCACGTTAAAGAAATCAGTCGCAAAGTTAAAATTCAAATTAAACTGGTTTGCGTTAGTTTCGTCTTTATCCGTTTATTCTTTAAGTAAAGAGATTTTTAGGTGTATTAACCATGTAAGGGCGAAAATTTAGAGATCACCTTGTCATTTATACGTAGAATAGCGTGTTTCTTATTTACTTTTTTTATGCCACTAAGGTGGCAAAGAAGCATACGGCCCGCCTGATGGTATCACTTGCGCCTTGCCGGCCCTGTAAATTAAGGAGGAATAGTTGGGATGGCAGCATAGGAGACATGCTGCCATGCATGACGACAGCGGCGGTAACAAAACACCACCGGTCCCTCACACTGCCAACACAACGCTTCCTCGCGGAGCTCTGGCGACCTTGCTTACCGTTAGGAATACAACATAACACGCTATTCTATAACATTCATTTATTTGCAATTGCATCTACTGATTGGAATAGACTTTATTAAAATGTATTCGCATGCGTCTAATCCTCTTCTTACATCACCTTTAGTACGGCTATCCCATGAAGTTCGACCATTAACCACCAGCTGTGTGACTGTGTCACATTTTTAGGCTATTATAACAAACTGCAGTTTATCTGTTTACCTGCAAATTACTCATGTCCTTAGATTCATCTGTAGTGAATATTAGTTCTATATCATCGACCTCTTCGGATTCGTTCCCGCTGGCGTTGTCCTCTTGCTTTTCATCACCAACTGCTGCAGCGTTCGGGTCCATAGGAGTTGTGCCTCCTTCGGAGAACACTGAATTGTCGCCTTCTGACATGGACCTAGGAGCAGCATATTTTGTTCAAGAAGAACAGCTTTATTCCGTCATAGAATGACTTCATAGGTAATCCAATGAACAGATAGAAATGCGTTATTACGAGAGATTTTTAAGTTCTTTATTGCTTTCATGTGTTACAATGTCGGTATTACATTTATATAAAATAAGGTCCAATATAAAACCCCGTAAAGGTACAACGAGAGGGATGCAGTCAATGCAGAGTAGTAGCTTCTGCCTTTCACGTGAACCAATTGTTCTTGAATATCTACAGTCTGTACCTACTACTTAGGTAGGAGACTTCCTCACCTTAGTCTAAAAAAAATTGTGTTAGAATTAATATAGCTAATACGCTAACTACAAGATATCAAAATAGTCGACCATGGATTTCAGTTTATCTCGCAGCAAGGCATGAGATCAGCTGAGAAAAACAAGTCATTTATATTCTACTTCAGTTTACGAGAGAGGTTCGCATAAAATAAGACGTTTTCTTATGAATAATGGAAATATGATAATCATGGCATTTATGCGTTTGCGATAACATTACTCAAGACCAATTAGCTAGGCGAAGCCTTACTCCCTACGAGAGTTCACGATAATGGCAACTTCTAGCGTGGGCCTGCAAATTGAATGCCGTCAGTCAGTCAATCAGTCTTCCACACTTGACACTAAAATTATAAATGCGAAATTTTAAAAATTGCGACTTCTTAGCTATTATGTTTTGAATAAATTGGGCAAAAGATAACCTGAAGCCAGTAAAAGGAGTGATAAATTCCAATCAATCTACATTTTGAATTGACGCAGAAATGACACATGCTTTCGACAAATCGGACGTTAATAAAATAATATCATTACTTACTCCTACTACGCTGAAGAAATTACTGGTGGAGGATAATCTTATTGAAATCACTCAATTAATTAAATAGCTTTGTTAAATATCCTCTCCAAGTCTTATTAAAAAATATTGCTCATTTGCGATAAGAATCGCTGTCTAGCGTGTCTACGATAGTTATATCTGTGTTTGTTCGATTCTTCAATTACAAATTTTCTATAAATCCTCCACTCCACCCCACATATTAAATACGTGAAGGCGTACCTAATTACTACCTTTTTAAATAGCGCATCTACCTATAAACCCTTCCCGTAAACATTTTAACAAAATTACTTAACTAAAACGACTGTAGTAAATAGCGGGTTCGTATAAACAACGCTAATAATACTAATTATTATATCATTACATATTATTAATTCATTCGTATACATATACACAGCTTACACAACGTTTAAATTATTATTAGTGAGGCCTAAGTTATTATAAATGTCATGGATACTAGGTACCCAGGAAATCCCCGAGGATGTTCTATTGGAATTGGAACCGCAATGAAATGATTACTGGAGGTGTAAAAGTATCTAAAGGATCTTTCATATCAAGAAGATTCATTTTAATGACGAATAATTTTAGATTTTTGTGAAGTAGGTACCTATATCTAAGTTTGTTTAAAGACCAGATAAATATCCATAACTTTCCATATCATATCTTTCGTCGAAACAACCACACTTTCTATATTTCTATTCTAAATCATAAACCCTTGAAAATAATCTTTTTTTGGTTTAACGCGTTCATTCTATTAAGAAACAAGCGTGGCCTCCCCCTGAAAGTCCTGAAACTAAGATTGTTTTTCTTTTTAACTTAAGAACTTTATTTTCTCACAAGAATTTAATTGTGTTATCCAGCTCACACTTCTAGAGTTACAGAGGAGTCAATAGTATCTTCAGACAGATATTATTCTTTTATCATATTTCTCCCATCCTTAAATCAAAAAGGGGGAACTAACAAGTTTCAATGGGGAACTTTCCCACCATTTAAAGTTGGTAATAAGTGGCATATCTCTATCTACGGATATACCTTGCCTGGCAACGACACAATATCGTGTTTCTTTGCAATGCCGCGCATCATAAATAAGAAGGGCAGACAGAAATGTGTATGACAGTGCCGAAGTTAGAGATATCTGGCATAACTAAACGGGACGGCAACGGCTAAATAGCGTGGATTGCGTTTTGAACTCTTAGTATGGTAATAATTATACTGAGCGCCAACGTGTCCCGCACCGCTAAAGTATTGTGCTGTTTCTACAATGGTCAACATCATCCTGGCTGTCCCTAACTACGAGAATGTTGGAGCCGACTTCCAGTTGGTATTTTACACGAAGCGACATCAGATTTCCGCAATCTAATTTCTGGGCATCGATATTCTAAGGATAAATTGGCTGTCAAGTTTTAGGGGTTTCTCATCATCATCATTGAGTAATAGCTTCTGCCCGCGACTTTGCCTGCGTGCACTTCAGGATTGGGTCCGACCTGGATAAAAAGTAGCCTATGTATTAATCCAGGCTATAATCTATCTGTGTGCCAAATTTCATCCAGATACGTTCAGCCATTTTGGCGTGAAAGAGTAAAAAACAACCATACATCCATCCATACTCACAAACTTTCACGTTCATAATATTAGTAAGGATGATAATGCTAATCCTACATGGATCAAATGTCTTTAATAAACTAAGTTTTTCAGCCACCTTGCGGCGGCAGGTGTGTATTTGTGGGCTTCTGAATACGATTGTCATAGCTACAGGTATTTGTATGACCACCAAAGTGACGTTTTAATAATTTGCTCTCTGTACAAAGGAGTAGTAAATTATTTGGTATGAGAAATACATTAAAACCTTTCAAAGAGATTACCTCATGATTGAAGCAATCTCTCTGGCAATTTACCGTCGTTGTTTTATTTTTAATTTAGAAGGCTCATGAATCATAGCATTTGTTGACAAGGATGCTATCTCGAAATTACAATCCCAACTGGTTTCTAGATTGAATAGATACTTACATAATGCTGCAGCCGTATGAAACAGATCTCTGCTAATATAATAAAGCTGAAAAGTTTGTTCGTTTGAAAGGGCTATCTCTGGATCTACCGGTCAGATTTGAAAAATTCTCTTTGCATTTGATAGCCTTATTCTCGAGGAAGGCTATAGGTTAGTGATGGCGAACCAATGGCACGCGTGCCATCATTAGCACGACAAAGTATATTGGGCACGGAACTTAGGTAGGAATTTAGGCAAGTAATCGAAACTCGTCTGTTAGTATCAAGCTATTAGACAGAGAACGGAGATTTCGCGATTGAGATACCTTTTTTTTTGAGTTACCTACCATAATGATGTAGAAGTCGTACGAAAGTTGTTCATGTTTACTTAGTTCAGTTGTGGTTCATTGTTTTTTTTTTTAAAGCTTACTAGCGATGTGTGTCGCACATTACTAGTATTATTGTTAACCCCTCGTGCTAAGCTAAATGCTTGTGTTACGAGTGGGTTCACGTCGGTAGTGCAATGGGTGGGGTTCGAACCGGTAACCACATGATCGCAAGTCCGACGCCCTAGCCATTAGGCTACCGCCGCTTGTGGTGTGTACCTTCGATAATATTATGTGTTTTGTATGTTTATGTTAAGAGCCAGTAATAGATGGGAGTGGGACGTCTCACTGAACACTTGTGTTTCAATGCATAGCATAATAAATCCCAACAATACGTGGCGTCCATGCCAGGATCGGATCAAGTTGCGCGTGGGACCGGGCGACACCGCGACACCACCACACTACGACTGTCATTATTCTGAGGTTCTACGCTTGAAATTGTTTGACGGCACGTCATGACGTCATAAAACATTCATATAGAAAAAGGTGCATGTAGACCAAAAAAGGTTCGCCATCCCTACTATAGGCTATTTAAGAGTCCGGCGGACCGAATTAATTTTACAAACGTAATACGGAAATAAATGTTAATTCAAACACAATTTAATCAAACTGTGTTATTATTCGGATTTCGATACCGTTAATCTAGGTTCCTACGCTACAATTTTTTCTAAAATACTTCACTGGAAATAAATGTAAGCAAATGCAATTTTTGATAAATTTTTCATTACCAGGTTTGGAACGATTTTCCAATCTTTTATTTCCAGTGAAGTAGTAGTAGAGGAAATAGTATTGTAGGAACCTAGATTGACGGTATCCAAACCGGAATAATAACATAATTTGATAGAATATTATCTTGATTAAGATTTATTTTGGTATTACGTTTTTGTGGGCAACTCAAGCTCCGCGGTACCCTTAAAATTACACTACGATGCCTAGGAGCAACAAAAAATTAAAACTGAGAGATGATCAGAAAGAGATGTGTAAAAACTAACCATTGATTAAACACCTTGTAGGGATCAAATTTTTTGCTTATCTTCAAGTCTTAAAAAAACGAATTACTTATTAAAAATAACATTGGTATTAAAAAAGCATTATTCTTACCTTAAACTAAGGTCATCCACATCTAAGTTAAGGGTGTCCTTTCTTCTGCTCCGTTCTACATTTTCCTTCACAACCAGATTCTCTTCAGAAGTAATTCTCACTTGGACATCAAACTTGTCTGTTTTACTTTTAGCATCTGCCTCATTAGGCACCGCCATTCTAACGTTGTCTGTTGTAAACGATTTTATATTTACAGTCTTATTCCCGTTTTCTTTCAGATCAAACTTTTCTTCTTTTTCCTGAAAATGGTTACCAGTTTTGAAGGAAGTGGATTCTTTTTCAAAACCCTTCCTATCTTCTGATGAATCACTTTCAGATGTTGTGCTGGAAATAACTGAACCTTCTTTCAAAGTTCTTACTTTAATTCTTACATCAAATTTTGAAAGTAATTCAAGCTTTGTTTTAAAACTTGGCTGGTGAATTTCTTCAGAATCTTCTGTCTGCTTTGGTAGGCTAGATATTAGAGATATTTCTTCTAATTCTGTATTGTTATTATTTGCATCATCGGGTGGACTGAGTTCTGGAGACTCATTTATATCTAGAGGTTCAGACAATTCACCTAAATCCTCAGGAATTTCAGTCAACTTTTCAGCAGAACAAATATTACTATTTTCATCTGACTCCTGTGGAATAGGTTCTAGTTCATCAATTGTACTATTCCTATCAGTAGCAGTTGCAATCACTACTTCACTGCTTGTGTAATCTTCAATATGGTGTGTGTGAGGACTGTAAGTAACTTCCAACTTTATGTTCTGAGCATTGGGGTCTTTATCTTCATAATCTGAATCTATGATTCTACGTCTCAAAATATGATTCTCTAGAGTCAATTTTTCTATAACATCAGCATACTCTAAACAATGGGAGTGCTGCTCATACTTTTCTTTCAACTGTTTCAGTTCATTCTTGGATATTTCTAGTGCAGTTCTAAGTGACACTACAGTTTGGTGCAGGGCCCTCACTGTGTCCAAGTGTACAGCCCCGGAAGGGGCCGCCTCCAGCCTGCCGCTATCCATGCCACCTTATTACCCGCCAGTGATCCGACATACAACATCCCATACATGACGACTGCTTTATAATACCCCTCAAAACACAATCACTGCACTATCCATTGCCTGGGAGACGCAACTACGCCTTGAATAAATAAACAACCATTATCGAACGTTCCGCGCGAATACACCGCGTCTGTCGAGAGAAATTCATCGATGACCCAGTTCGTGAATAAAATCATTGACATATATCATTTTGTCGCACATTCTTAGATCTTTATCAAGACTCGTAGCGGTTCGGAGAACACCACAATACCGGGGCACGGAAGGGCGAGTAATCGATAAAACAGCTCGCCCCAAACTGTTGTAATTAGCTTTTAGGCCGTCGGAACTTGCGGGAAGGCTCACAGCTGGCACCAACCACTGATAAAGTCTGACACGGAAGGAAGTAATTAAGCGGGATATTATCTCCCAATCGCTCTGACAAGGCTGTGTAGAATATAGCTATAGTACAAGATAGGTATACACTTGAAAAATCTCCGTGCACTACTTCTTGTAAACAAATCAATACTAGAATTTGGTGTTCGCGGGCGCAAGTGCGAGTAGACAAGAGTGATATTTCCTTTTCAGCTAATCGTCAATTTGACAGTTACATGGATGCATTCCTAATATAAAAAATGTATTTTTACTTTCCAAGATAATAAAAGCCTTCAGATTCATTTAGTATGTTGTAAATAAAAAAAATATATAGCGCAATAGATAAATCAAATGAATTTGATCAAAATAAGGACAAGAATGAAAATGATATGGAAGTTAAAGGAAGGGTAAGCATATGTAGGTAACTATATAAACTAAACGCAAACATACAAAAGTCAAGTCACTGTCAGTGTCAAATTAATCAAAATAAATACAGGATCGAACGACATAACCTAGAAATGAAACAGTAAATAAAAAAGTTTATTATTAGTGATTTATTGCGGTAAATATAAAATATTGGTATCTTGCTCTCGTCCAAAATGTTAAATATATTCAATGTATACAAAAATACGTATGTTACTTCTTATTTAGTACTACAAGCTCGACATAGGACTAAGATACATTGGGTAAATACACTAAGTTCTTTATGTTCGAACTCTATTATTTTATGAGTTTAAATAATACTTTTAATTTGCAGGCAAAGTTGAAGAAAAAGACTGGGCCCAAATATAAGGCACTGAACCATTTCGACGAGTTCTACGGCTCTGTATTTGGCAATAAATGGCAGCCAATGCGAGAGGCGATGTTGCGTCGTTCAAAGTATGTAGCCGTTGTGAACAATTATGGGGACTCCGATGAAACTATCGAAGAACTCACAAATAGAGGTAGGTCCTATACTTGAACTATTTTCCTAGCTGGATATTGGATTATTTGGGCTATGAGAGATCATCAGTAGTTAATCTCTAAGGCGACTCTCTATCCAGTTACTAGTATCTATGCAGTTTACTTTATGTTCCTATAATAGGATAACGAAACTAGCATACATAGGCCATTATACAACTTTTTTTGTAACAAAATAATCATTTTTCTTTTTAATCATTAGGAATTTACAGAGTCTTGCAGAGATTTACAGTGTTTTGGGGCATCCAGTTAACCATATGCTACAATGTCATCCAGCGACTCACTATATTAATAATATATTATTTTTAGTACTTAATATGGGTTGAGCTCCTCGCCTCTAGATGTTTTAACAACATTAAGCCTCTGTTCTTCAAGTACTAATGTGACCTAATAAAAGGTTAATCTATGTCTTAATTGACTCACAAATTGGTCAGAGGGTCACCTTAGGGTGGAGTAGCCAATAGCTTTTTCACACAAAAAGTACTATATAAATTTTATTGCAGCCTCCAGAAAAAGTGACTTTGGCACAACACAATACAATTTAGTACTTTTTAATTTTGGAACTAAAATTAAAAATAGACTAGTTCTAGCACATTTATCAGCAGGTTTACTATGCTTGAACCTGGGGTGGCAGATTTTAGGCAAATTTGGGGATTGTACTTATTATTTTTATGATTTCTGAATGTAAATTATTGTGATAGTAGGTATGTTAGGCACACCTTATTCCTTGTATGAGATAGAGCTTTCATGAGTGCAGATTGTATCAAAAAATTATTTATGTACCATTTCAACTAAATTGTTGTATTGTAAAAAAAGAACTTATAATTGTAGAGGTAAGGGTGCAAAAATGTATCAGCCTGCACTTGAGAGTGTATATATATGCCGCTGGAATTCATGTATTTTGTCATTATATTTATTTAATTATCACATCCATACAGGTGCCCACTGTCTGAATAAGTTAATATCAATACAGAAAGACTTCCACAAGCAATATGATGTGTCACCCACACAAACAACACCTACAGACACAGACAAACAATCAAACAGACTTGAGGAGTACATGGAGAAACAGCACACCGATGAAATATCTAGTATTTACCCAAAGACTGACAATTTGCCTGAGAGGTTGGACATGGGTGATGATGCGGTGGAAAATGAGGACAAGAAAAAGAAGGAGCCAGTGTAAGTATTCTATATAGCTAGTAATAAAGTTGTAATGTATTGTCTTTGGTCCTGAGCTAGAAAGTAATGAATTCCATCCAATTCCAATTTTCTAATTCAAGTCACTGGTGTTGTCTTTTTTGTAAAAACTGGTGGAAGTCTACTTTTTAATATGGCTTGACCATGGATGCTGTTAATGATATCAATGTAATGTGATAAAATTGATAAAAAAAAACAGTTTATGAAATTAAACTGTTTTTTTTAAATGTACATATTTGTGTATTTATCAGAAACCAGTATTATAGTCGTTTACCAGAAATCAGGATAGAATTGTCCTACCACGTGTCTCAAGGAACTCTTTACTTAAATAACTGCTTTGTTATGTGTGGCCATATTTATAATCACAGGCAAACTGGCGGTTAAGCGTAAGCCTATCACGAATAAAAAAAAATGCGATTCCAAGCAACTTGAAAGAACACTCAACCAATTTATTAAAAAAAAAAATTGAAGGTCTGGTTCTTAAACAAACGTTTTTATACAGTGACTGAATTAATTAATTGTAATAAAAAAAATTAAATTGTGTGTGTGTGTAGCTAATGACATTAATACTAACAATGACATACTTATTATTATATAATTTGTATACCTACTATTTGCATGTCAATAATGTGACAAAGATGTGTGAGTCTCTACTACCACTTGTATCACCTTATGTACCTACCACATTTTTATTGCAAATAAAGATTTCTATTCTATTATTTAGCAATCCAGAAATATTTCTCAATAGCTGTACCCTGCGGTTTCTCCCGCTATAAAATGACACATTTTCATACAAACTTTCACCACCTTAGGGGTTGAATTTCCAAAAATTCTTTCTTATCGGATGTCTACGTCATATAAAGACCACGGCCTCCAAGTTTCAGGTTTAGGCTGTGTGTTGATCCATCAGTCACTCATTCAGGACAAAGCATTTTATATGTATAGATTGATTATCTTTTTTTTATTACATTAGGGAAAACAAATAGTAGCTTATCTAACTACTTATCTTAATCCAATAATACATTTCTTTTTTTTTAGGACCTACCCAAACAGAACCCTTGAAGAATCACTAGCAGAAGCCAACATAGATGAATCCAGAATGATAGACCCGTCTCATGGAATAACGTCAGAGTCACTTTACCAGTTCCTACCAGCCACAAAACTAAAGGGGATGGATGAATGGGTGCCGGAATCTATACATTACTCTTATTATTCTAGTATGTGCCATTCAAATCTAAGTATAATTTCCTTTTTACACAATTTTTAACTTTAGCTACCTATTAACTATGTTGATTTTAGTATGACAAAAGCTAGAAACAATATTAAAATTATTAAAAAGAAATTTATAATTATTATTATGTTATTTAAACTGGGATTAGGAATGTTATTGTTAAAGTCACTGTTATTTTTTTTTTCAGAGGACAAAGATTTCCCCTTAGTAATAGAACCAGATTCCCCACTAAACTATCCAGAGCACCTAAAAGTATACACTTATGAAATGGATAGTGAATCAAATAGTTTTCCTGAACCGAAGAGATGTAAAACAGGTAAAATGAGAATACTAGCATGCTTTCTTAATTAAAAAGATGCTTTAACTACCTTTTTGTGATTTTTTTGCATTTTCCATGCTAAGATTATAAAGTTATTTTAGTGAAGGAAAAATTCAATGGCGGGCAGGATTCAATCCTGCGTCTTCTGGTTAGATACACCAGACGCTCTGACCGCTAAGCCACCGCGAGTCCCACCCGCTCTGACCGCTAAGCCACCGCGAGTCCCACCCGCTCTGACCGCTAAGCCACCGCGAGTCCCACCCGCTTGATCGAAACGTCACCTTATGACGTAAATTCAGAATGTGAAGGCAAATTTCGATCAAGTGGGTGGGACTTCACTAAAATAAGATACTTTAATTAAGAAAATAATTAATTATAATATTTTAGGTGTGTTCAACTACTACCCAATGGATTGTGGAAGTGTGCTAGCAGTATTGGCAATGGGCCTCAACCCTGGGGACAGGGTGCTTGACCTATGTTCAGCTCCTGGGGGGAAATCCCTGGTTGCGTTGCAGACATTACTGCCAGATGTTCTAATATGCAATGATATTTCTATATCCAGGTCAAATAGGTAGGTAATTAACGTTTCATCATAGTAGTTAGGTCTGTTTCTTTCAATAATATAAAATATTTTGTCACGATGTGTCTGTGATAGCAAAAAATAATAATTTAGAAGGACATAAATGATCTTTTCTCTCAAAAAATAAGTTGTAAATACTAAATTGTCCTTTTGAACCGCGAACTACACTGCGATATTCACCAGTATGTTTAGGTTCTAGGCAATGGAGGCAAACCTATTCTATTTGTTTTCTGTATATTAACTGAGACAAATTCAACTAACTAAATAAAAAAGCCCAATAACACTGCTTGACCCTGAAATTCGAACCCAGGACCAAGAATCAACCCTCTAGCGTAGCCGTAGCACTTGCAACCACTAGACTAATGAGACAGTTTAGTATTTACAGTTTTTTTTATGGGATAGAGGGACAATCGAGCTGACGGATCACCTGATGGTCGCCGCCCATGTACACCCGCAACACAATAGGAGTCACAAGTGCGTTGCCGACCTTTTAAAAGGGTATTGAGCCTCCGGTAATCTCACTCACTCGGCGAATCACAGCGTCAGCGTTGTTTGACGCCGGTTTTCTGTGAGGCTGTGGTATCACTCCGGTCAAGCCGGTCCATTCAGGGCGAAGCATGGCTCTCCCACGTTACAAACACAGTTACACAGTTTTATTATACAGTAACAATGTTTCAGAACACAGCGGACATTTCGTGATTATTTGTTCGACTTTGAAACCAGCAATAAGTGGCGCGAACGCGTGCTCTTCAAAAGGGTGGATGGAAGACTGTACGTTGACGACCAAGGATTCGACAAGGTTTGCCAAGAACGATAATACCTAATGCTACCAAGATTTTAAATGATCCGTGGAAGTTTTGGAGAATTAACTGTATCAATATTTTAAATTAGCCAGTTAATATTTTATTAGTCTGCTTAGAAACAATTTTGGCATATATAAGAATTCCATTCGGCGGTAAAGTAATGGACGTATCTAGTATGCGCCGGGCGTACACCCGTACGGCATACATTGTACGGCAAGATTAACAGCTTGTGCTTCGGACGACCCGTATTCAGTTGATATATGGGTGATTTTTGAATGCAACTGTATAGCTTATAGTAGTGTAGATCTGGCGTTCAATCAGTTAATTATTATTTGATTTAGCTTTCTGATCATGGTCTGATCATCATTGTGGTGAGCAGAATTTCGGGCTTTCACCTATAATGAATGTCATTGGAATTGGGGTAAAGAATACAATGTCATCTCAAAGCATAAAGTTTATGTAAATCTATATAAATAAAAATGAACGTTTGATTGTTTGTCCTCTATGCATTGCTAAACCAATCATCCTATTGTGATGAAATTTTGGTGAGTTGTTGTGTGCATGCCTGAGTAGGTTTATGTCAAAAAAGAAATTGCAAAGCATGCCGGGGACAGCTAGTCAACCTATCATTGTCCAGTATAATCTAATCTCTCATTGCATGCAAAGCCTATATAAGCGAGGTCAGCTTATTCCGGAATTGTATTGATAGATACGTAACTATTACGTACAATCCATTTTTAATGTAATTATGTCTGTTTATTTAGGTGCTAGTAGACGTACCCTGTACGACAGACAGACACTCCATGAACGAGGATGAAAACAACATATTTAGGGCAGACAGGATCAAGGAAAGACTTAGGATACCTGAGATGCAATCCCAGTTGTTGGTGTGAGTTGTAAATTATTGCTTTTTACTTTTCTCCCCCCCCCCCCTCTATCTCTATCTCCCCATCTCTCTCCACCTCTCTCTCGACCTCCTTCCCTTCCCCCTCCATCTCTATTTTAATTTCATATTATTTCAATTCGCCATATAAACTGCATGTAATATCGGCCAACGCCATATCTAGCCACCGTAAGGGCTATATTTGCTTGCAGCCTCGGTTGCTATTCCAGTGCTTACCTACGCTTATCAACCAATAGCATCGTCCTTTTTATGAAATCGAAATCGTATCTAATCGTATAAACAAAAAAGATATTGAAATAAAACTACTTTTTATGGATTTTATCCCGTCATATTTATATTATTTAATTCCTAAAAGCCAACACCACCGTGTGCACGGGATTTTGTTTTCAAAATGGCTAGATATGGAGTTGGCTGATAGTACATACTACTTTAAATAAATTATTTAATAAAAATATTTAGAGCAGTTAGGTAAAAAGTGATAAATTATTTATCTTAATTAGCAACTATTTATCTTTTTGAAAGTCTTCTACTAAGTAATCATTTGCACCTGCTTAATATTATATTTATTATAATATCAGACAAATAATGTATAACACCATCATTATTTTTATGTAAGAGTCTAATAAGTTCTGTTATTTCACGATAAATACAAAGGAATCTAATCTTTCACCATTTACAAATAAATTTAAATACATACATAAATATTCTCACGCTTTTCTCACAGGGGTAGGCAGAAACTATAGGCCGCGACTTGCTACGATTCTTGCATACTTCTTTTGCTTAACAATTTAATTATTTGCGCCTTTATTTGTCTAGCATAAAAAATTGAGTACCTGCTTGCTATAATATTTCTTTTATATAACATGATTTTGAATTTATTCTAGTAACGCTTTGAGACTAGCGAAAGTGGGTGGCACGGTTATATACTCAACTTGCTCACTGAGCCCTATACAGAACGACGGAGTAATACACATGGCGCTCAAGTACGCCTTCGAAACGCACAGCATCGTCGCCACTATCAAGTAAGTACATTACCCCCGAGATAACAACGCGCGTGTGAAGACAGCCTTTGCGAACAGTCGCACAGCTGAAATCAACTTAATTAAGTGTTCTTATGCTAAAATATTGAAATAAGTAAGGACAATATTGACGAATTACCCTAACTGTCTTTACACCCAGTTTTTATATTAAAATTCACGGTAAAACCACTTGCGGATAAGTTCAGACGCGCGTGGATCGCCAGTCGTTGATTTATCAAACGTCATTGTCAAAATGACATTTAACATATCGTTGATCCACCCATGGCAGAACAAGATATGCCTACGCACCAGGTATTCCATTCCCAAAAATGCCCCACAGTGACGTCACGAAACTCACGAATTTCATTATCAGTGTTGCCGTTGATTGACATCTCCGATACCAATAAGGACATTTTTAATTCATGATTAATATAAATTGCTTGCTAGCCCAACTATTTTTGCCTCGTGTTATTCATCTATTTGGTTAAAAAAGTATACTGTATAAAATAACTAACTGAAAATTCCACTAACAAAGAAGCAAGTAAATGAAAAAATGCATCTTGTTGGGCTAATTTATTTACACATAGTGGTATCATTTCAAACAAAGACGTCGCCGCGGGCCAGTCACGTGACCTAGCTGTCACCGGAATGCGATACCTAGTGTTCTTCTACTATGGATCCACCAATATTTAACATATTCTATGTCTTGTGCATAAGTTGCTCGCCCAATAAATATTTACTATTCTAAATAACATAACATACCATCACGCCTGTATTCCCCGAAGGGTTAGGCAGAGGCGTACACCCACAGTTCGGTATGTTTAGGTCCCATGTAATAGGGGGTGAGCCTGCTGCCATTAACCGGGCACAAATCCAGACTCCGAGCTGCTACTGAGAATTTCATAGAAAAACCTAATAACACTGCTCGACCTGGGGATCGAACCCAGAAACTCTAGCGTAGCCGCGCTTGAGACCACTAGACTAATGAGGCAGTCAACTATTCAAAATATTGCACTCTTTTTTACCAAAGATTTATTTCCAGGGACATGACAGCTTCGATGCCCGGTCTTAGCAGCACATTGGTGCTGGGCAGCGGATCGGCGGCACCTAAGTACGGACAGTTGGTGACGCCCTCCGTCGGCGCCAACTTTGGACCCTCATACATCGCCAAACTTGTTCGCGTTCGATAGATAGAGAAACACAAATTCAATTTGTATAAAGACTTTTTTACATTGGTGATTTAAACCGCATTACTCGTACAATGGCAATTAAATATCGTCTTTATTCACCCCATATAGAGTTGAAAATAAGCAATCAGACACTGCGCTGTCTAATAGAGCAAATTATATCTTGCATTCTGTTAACAACTTATTTTGAATTTGTTATTTATTATTCGGAAAATATTCCACATTTTATAATCAGAACTTAAAACCAATGTGATCCTCAAACATCCTTCAAATAATTGAAATGAAGTTATGTTGTAAATATTGTAAATAAGAATTACATAATAAAATAAAATACAAAACTATTTAAATCAATTATTTATTTAATAAAACCTTCGCATAAGTACATAAAATGTCTTTGGTAAGCGTACTAACGATATTAAGTAACATTTACATTGGCACACAAAGCGCTTTATTATACAATAGCTTACTATTTATTAATACACATTCTTGGAAAAAGTCTTGTAACAATTTGGGGTCCTTCAAGTATTACGTAAGCAGATTTATTACAATTATTTACTCCCCCACCCCCCTTGTCAGCAAAAGTAAGCAAAGCTTTTACCCCCCTCCCCCCATGCTTACGTAAACATTGTAATACTTATGCATTTTTCTTTTAATGTATTCTGTTTTTTTTATTGATAATTCTAGAAATAAGAAAATAGATTTAGGATAGAGGACAAGTGAATAGCGCGCGGTAATTCCCCTACTCGGTTCTAAGCGAGTACCTAAACGTATAAGTACATTATTTGTGGGAATCCCCGAAAATTCGATTTGTTTTAAAACATAGACAATGTGTGGGTTACCATATGTGTAAAAAAGTAAATAACTACTGCTGACGTAATCACCATCTAGACCCCCCCCACCCCCATGTCATCAAAAATAAGCAAAGCAAAGACCCCCGCCCCCCTAATAGTGCTTACGTAATACTTGAACGGCCCCTTTAATAAAATGCATATAATTTTTCATCAAAAATTTTAATTCGTAAAACACTAATACACTTAATAAATAACCTGGATATCTTTCTACACAAATAATAAAAAATTGGTTAAATTAATATGTAAGATTTCTGCTAGATGCTAATTAACTTGCGCTACATATTATGTTGCACAAGATACTCTCTAATTAAACTATAATAAAAAAAGATAATTGTTTGCGTAAGATACAGGTTGTTTAATATCTGTACAGGTTGCACAAGATGAGATCAATTTGGACAAATGGCAGCGAACATTATTGCCTTTCTAAGTACAATTTATATTATCATGTTTATTATCTATAGTTACTGCCTACCCCAATGGGAGACAGGCGTGAAAACATGTATGTTTACTATAGCCAAGGTAATGTTATAATAAAACACTGTAAAAATATCAATAATTAAAATGGTACAAAAATAGTCTTTCTTATCAATATTACAACTTTGTGCACACGTATTCTGATATAGGTTTCAGTAGGTTCATATTGATTATGTATTAATATAGTAATAAGTAAGTTCCTACTTATAAAAAAATACATAAAAAACCTTCTTTATTTCGACTTCTATTTAATTCCAATAACTTGACAGTTCAAAGGAAAATAATGATACCATGTACGACTAATAGTGTTGGGGTAGTGAATGATTTTGCGAACGAATGATAAAAATAGTTTAATATGAATGAAACTTTAAAAAAGTCGTTTATAAGATGTGGAACATACGAATAATTAATAATTATTAATAAAAGTAATTTACTATTTTATTTTCTTCTAATAGAAATAGACTAAGAATAAAAATCATGTAATTTTACTTGTTTTTTACTTTTGCCATTTTATTTCCTCTGACAACTTCTACAACGTTTAATAGTGTATATCGTTTTTTAAGACAAGTTATTAAATTAAAATTAAAAGTTAGCATACAAGGACATTACTTAAGTTCATTCATTCTTTCACCACTTCACTATTTTTTTTTTGTCAAAAACTGGGAACCCTTCAACTGTTAAGTTACTGAATACAAGTAAAAGTCAAAGTTTAAGTATGTATTTAAATTTATTAGTCATATAATAATTTCATTATTATGAAAAACGGGTCTAGTTATGCACCTTTGAATAAATTGGCAAAATGATTTTTTTTAAAAGCGTTATAGTCAGTCCATTATTCTTATTCTATTTAAAATAACGATAATTAAATATCTATAGCTTTTCTGGCTTTAATGATAAAGACATTAAAAAAGCATAAAAACAATATAAAAGCATAAAAATATAAAATTATTTAATTTTTGCATATGGAACCTAAAGAAATGCCCAGAGATCAACCACTACGTCCACGGTGAACATTTCATAGGTTGAAAGAGAGGGATGGCGATAGTTAACATGTAGGATAGCATCCCTTTCTCACAATAAAGATATCGCGTAACATAAACTTACACAAATAAACAGAAACCTGTTGAATTGAGAATCTCTTGCTTTTTCTAGTCGGGTAATAAATATGAGGGTACGGCCATAGTATTGGTTCATTGCAGTATAATGTGTGGAGCTTGAATTGCCCACAAAAACGTAATACCCAAATAAATCCAGACAATATTTATTGTTATTATACGGATTTGGATACCGTTAATCTAGACGAAATAGTACGTTCTGGAAATAAAAAACTGGAGAATCTATCCAAACTTGCTAAAGTTATTAAAAATTGCATAGGCTTACATTTATTTCCAGTGAAGTATTTTGGACGAAATGGTAGAGTAGGAACCTAGATTAACGGTATTGGAATCAGAATTAATTGAAAAAATATCAGAATTTTATTAAATTGAAATTATTTTTTAATAAAGGAAAAAATTCAATCGCGGGCAGGATTCGAACCTGCGTCTTCTGGTTTGATATACCAGACGCTCTGACCTCTAAGCCACCGCGAAATTGAAATTGTTTGAATTACGATTTATTTCGGTATTACGTTTGTAAGAGAAATTATATTATTCAGACAAACTATTATTCGGATTGCTTAAAACCTACCGGAATTTCATTATTCATATTATGAAGAGGTTTACTTTCCTTCTTATCTTCTTCGGTCTGCACCTTATTCCAGGGCTGCTCTTCTCCGGAACCAAAGATTGTGTATGCAATCAACTCCACAATATACAAACCTATGGTCGTAAAGAATATCTGGCGCCATGCTGATATCGTTTGCTGAAAATACATTTAAAAAAACTTAGTAGGCAGCACTCGAAGACTCTTGAATCCTACCGGAAGCCTATAAGATTTTGGAGGCAATGCTTTGTCCTTTTCCCCCTAAAACTAATGTTGTGCACCTAAGACTTGACGTCATCTCTCGGTATAATACGATGTCTGTCCAGCATAAAAAATATTTATAACTTCCTTATTTGGAACCAATTATACTTTTTTTTTCTCTTGTCTACTTTTTCATGACGCCATAAATGTAATCAGTTATATGGCCTGTAATCTGTAATGGAAATTCAATTTCTAAGTGGCTCTAGACTCTAGAGGATTGTTACTGTGTGTGTACAGTGGCGACCAAAAGTCCATAGGCAATCTCACAACAATAGCTTGACGGTTAGTTTGACTTACGACCTTCTATTGATTGAAGTTAACAAGTGACACGCACTGTCTGTATCCAGCTCGCGTTCATAGCAATGTAATCCTTAGCGTGCTTATGGATTTTTGAGCTTTTACTGTACATTAATACTCCTTTGCGTAATCTTTCGGAGAAACTAGCGGCATGGTATGGTATATTTTTAGAGTGTTGGTCCATTGATTTTTGAAGAAATCATTACCCGTCAAATAACCATTAAATTCCCTAATGGTTTATCCATAAATAATAATGTTATAACTTACATTTCCATGAGTGACATGGCCCACGAAGATAGGCACCACTATGCCGGGGATCGTAGCGGCCGTGTTTGTTATAGCCATCAACGTACCTGCCCAGTACAAACAACAGTATTATTTACCTACTAGGAAAACCGCAAGTTTTAATAAACTGCTGTGGTTTAGTTGTACAGTGGTTAAAACTCAAGTTACTTGCAAGGTTGTAGATATTATTAATTAACACTGTATAAATTTGAAACAGAAATTCGACATCACATGCAGTGGTTTCGGTAGCTAAGTTACCTAAAGCTTGTATTTAAGCGGAAGGACGCAGTTTCAAAAAAAATACATCTTTAAAAATTTTTAGCATGTGTTAATGCCAAATACAATCCTTACTAATATTATAAACGCGAAATTTTGGATGTATGGATGTTTATTACTCTTTCACGCCAGAACGGCTAAACGGATCTGGATAAAATTTGGCACAGAGATAGATTATAGTCTGAAATAACACATAGGCAACTTTTATCCAGGTCGGATCCAATTCTGAAATCCACGCAGACAAAGTCGCTCGCAGAAGCTAGTAAAAAATAAACTGCGTATCAATTGAGTTCTAGACGTGTACATAAAATAAAACCTCTTCATCCAGCTTCCTCATTTGCCCGTGCGCGGACGGCCAAGAATACAAACCGCCTCTCAAACTCTAAACCAGCCAGTTTTTAAAGCCAGAGATAAAGAGGTATTTACTCACACCTAAGGGTGTATTTATTTACTTTCACCCTGAATTGAGTAGGCAAGACATTGAAACCAGAAAAAACCTAGCTTCCACTTCAAACATTCTCGAATTACTTATCCAAGATAGTACCTAAGTAATATCCTTCCGTTCATCAATTCAAATCAATATTAAGCTCTGTGTATTATATCCCTAGTTTCTTAGTCAAAACTTACCGGCAAAATTAGGCGAGATATCAATATGGTTGGATAGGAAGCCACAAAACATGCCGCCGATGGAAGTGACGGCCAGCGCCATGAGAGCCACCGCCGCCGAGCGATTGCAGCCGATGTAGCAGATCGAGAGGAGACACGCGGCGGGCACCGCTGATGCTGACGGAACAAGGTTTCACGTTTAAACATTCTGCATTGCTAGACGACAAAAGCTTCTTCGAGTAATTACGAAGCTGGTGGACCTCGTGACAATGTTTAATAAGCTTACAGTATACACCAAAACGCTTACTAATAAAAAACCCAGCTTAGCTTAAATACAATGTTAAAGCTATAACAATAGTATTTATATGATCATTGAAAATGTCGACATGTTGGAACTCGTTGACAAATGCATTAAAGAGAGAGAGCGTCTTACAGTTGGTGCATTGTTTGCGTGGCAAGTTGGCGTCACATAACACGCAACAACAACAACTTTCTGCAAACTGACCCCCAGGACAGTTACGTTTCCAACTCCATGCATGACCTCAGCTCACGGATACAGGATTGCTGCTCCGATATTAGTTCTATTGAGTTGCGAGAAACTGAGGTTTTCAAGTTACTTCAACATGTAGACCTTAATAAATCTGGAGGTCCAGACAGTATTCCACCAATATTTATCACTAAATGTGCTAAAAGTCTAGCTGCTCCCCTGTCAATACTATTTAGACGATCTCTTACTGAGGGTGAAGTGCCGGCAATATGGAAGTCGGCGTATATAACACCCATACTTAAAAAAGGACCGAAAGATGTAGTCGAGAATTACAGGCCAATTTCTAAGTTGTGTGTGTTCACTAAAGTACTTGAGAAAATAGTTTACAAGCAATTATATGCAGCCATCAAACTCAGCTTTAGTGACCAGCAGCATGGTTTTCTCGCAGGTCGCTCCACCACATCTAACCTTATAGTCTGTAATGATTTTATATCTAAGAATATGTCACAACCGTCCCAGGTTGATGTAATATACACAGACTTTAGCAAGTGTTTTGACAGAATTGACCATTATGTCCTTAAACATAAGTTATTGCAGATGGGTATACGGGGTAACCTATACAGGTGGTTTTCGTCTTACGTTGAAAACAGAAGTCAGGTTGTGGTACTCAATGGTTACTCATCGCGAGCTGCACGCATTCCGTCGGGAGTACCACAAGGATCACTGCTTGGGCCCTTGTTGTTTAACATATTGATTAATGACGTTACCACCTGTTTTCACACTTCTAAAATTATTCTTTATGCAGATGATATGAAGATACTGCGACAAGTTAACACTATTGATGACGCGGCTTGTCTGCAGAGTGATCTGGATTATTTTCAGTCATACTGCTTAAGAAATAAGCTAGACTTAAATATATCCAAATGTTATGTGTGTTCCTTTACGCGTAAATCTAACCATCACATTTACGTATAAACTATCTGGCTGTACATTAAACAGAGTGAACACTATTAAGGACCTGGGGATAACATTTGACTCTAAGTTAATATTTGATGCACACATAGAAAACATTATTAATAAAGCTTCCAAATCATTAGGTTTCATTTTTAGGATATGTACAGATTTTAAGAACATTAAAACAATGAAAATTTTATATTGCGCCTACGTTCGAAGTCATCTCGAATATGCTTCGCAAGTTTGGAACCCTAACTATGACATTTATGTCACACGTTTAGAAAATATACAAAGGAAGTTCTTGAGATACATCCAATTTCGCTCTAAAACATACTTGCCTAACTACTATTGTCGTTGCAGAAAATTTCATATGCTTCCTCTTCAAGAACGTAGGAAAATAGCAGATTTAACATTCCTTTTCTGTATTATGAATGGATCGGCCGACGTAGCCGAGCTGGTGACTGGAATAGGTCTGCGAGTACCGTCTGCGATGCTCAGAAGGCACAACCTTCTCCATGTCCCAGCTGTCCATACTACATACAGGCAGAACTCGTTTATGGTCAGAGCTTGTCGCTCGTACAATGCGGCGTGTCAGAGAGTTGACTTAGACATTTTCAATATGAGCGTATCTAAATTAAAGAAAGCTTTATGTAATCTCTACTTTTCTTGATTAGCTTGCTTTTACCTTGTATAGAGATCTAAAACAGTTATTTAATTTATATATTATATATTTTAAATTGCGTGTATATTACTAACTTATATTTGTTAAAATATTATCAGTGAAAACTTGTAATTGGCCTTAGTCTACTTGTAATCAGATTTATGATATCACTAGCTGTTAGTTTTCTGAAAATAAAATAAATAAATAAATAAACAATCGTTGCCGTCGATGTCCAGCACGCACATAATCCATTTGGGGCAAACAACCCCATGGCACCCAGTACAATCGAATTATTAATCTTATTGCGCATCACCAGGGAGTAATGAACAACCAGCTGCACTTGTGGTCGTCGCGCAAGATAAGGATCTGAACCCCCATTTTCACCCATTGGTTCAGAACCAAATTGGCAGATACATATCTACATAAATATATTCACGCCTTTCTCCCATAGGGGTAGGCATTGCATTATGATTACCCAGAAGCTTTCATTAACGAACACTTAAACATAGGTAATGTTAAGTGATATTGCTGTTATATAGCAAGCTAAATGGATAGAATACTACATAAAATATCAAATCTCACTTGATTTTGACGGTAGACTGAAAAATAGACTCAGACTATTTCATCAATCTTCTTGAATCATTTTTTTAAATCGATGTCACCGATTTGATAAGTCACTTCGTACATTCAATTACCTCTAAGGAACTTCTACAGATATTTCAACGTAGTATTCCACCTCAAATACTACTACCTAAATTCTCAAATAGGTACAAATAATCTTACCAATGATGGTGCCAATCTTTCTCGCCGTAGTTGTAGTGATGTAAGACTTTCCGCGCAACCAGTCCAAGGTTCGACTTAGGATCATACTGAAGAACCACAGTGACAGGAATGGCATGGAAACTGCCAATGCATTCTGGAACAAACACATTTGAAAGGCACCATGTCAGAATAGGCTGAAGATGGACCCGTTTCTTGGTCCTTGTGGAAGTCTTTGGTGGAAGCTTTTGTTCAGCCATAGACGTGAATGATTGGAGCTACATATAAAGCTATATCTTATAAGTAAAGGCTGACCTTGCATTGTATTGCGTTAATGAGAGGCCAGCTTACTTATAGTGAAAAATATAGCTTGTGGAGTAGAACGATCGCGATGAGGTAGTGAAAAATTTCGCGTATCTTTTTTGCGATTAAGATATCCATTGGATATGCTTAATTATCTTTATCTTCATTACTAATTGTCCTCTTGCAACTAAATGGGTCTTAAACCAAATGGATCAATAACTGATGATATGATATTTTATCATATTGTTTTGATCTTGGGAGAAGTGTGCATCAGCCTATATCAGTCCAATGCTGGACGTAGACCTCCCCTCATGTGCTCCATATCACCTTAAGTCCTTAACATACGTATCTATTTAATTTAAGAACTCTGCTCTTGTCGGTGGAGCAATCGCCACTGTTCTTTATTTTCTGCTTTCCGTTTTATCTCTTGATACGACTCGATCCCCACCCTTTCCTTCACTTGTTTCACCCAACTTCGTCTAGGTCGTTCCGTTCCTAGTTTTCCTTCAATTTTACCTTCTATTATATCTTCAATTATACCTACTTCTTTAGTATAGTTCTAAAGAAGTAGGTATAACTATTTAATATAGGTACTAACCTCGGTCATGTTAAACTTCAGCACCTGTTTCATATAAAAGGGCAGCTCTATAAGCACCATGTACCAGCCGAAGTTGGAGCATGTGTGCGCTATCAGGATAGACAGGAAAGCTGGTGATGTGAAGACTGCACGCCACGGGACCGGCAACTTTTGCTGTAAACAACACAACTCTTCACTGACCATGAAGGACAAAAAGCCACATTAAGCAATTGCTCTGCAGTCCTCTAGCAGTTCCTTAGCAATTTTCTAATGTAAATTAATTATACAATGATACCTACATCAAAAGTCGTTAAGTGGCCTTTTAAACGGAGCATTTCGTAGGCCAAGAGATCTTTCCAAGTTCATCTACAGATTTCCTGAAGTAAACTTCAGCAAATCCGCTAAATTCACGTTATTAGGTAAAAATGGTCTATACCATTACCCCCTCTAATATTATCTATTGGCATTTTGATCATAATGATGGCTTATGGGAATCGACTTAAACCGGCTCTGGGAACCGACTAAAATCGTCAGTAATCCGCAAAAATCGGACAACGACTGCGGTCTAAGCACTGGTGCCTTTCCTGAAGTCCTGTGAAACGCCCATAAAATGCCAGATAAACCGCTTATGTGGCTATTTTACGGCGGTACCCACCATCTGCCAGATTATTTCTATCTTTAATTTCTTTTTCTTAAAGGCAAACATACAAGTATGGGACATAAACTAGTTATGTCTTACCTTCTGCCCCTGTTGTCCTTGGTTCCCGAGCGCGGACATGACCATAGTTCTCTCCCGTAAGGTCATGAACGGCTGCTGTTGCGGCGAGTCCTGGACAAGCACCACCCACAACACGCACCATATCAATGACAGACCACCCATTACGTAAAATACGCTCTCCCAACCTGCGAGAGAAAATTGACTTCAAAATAGCTTTTACAATGAGTACCTAGGTAATAATGCAACATGCAAAGGGTTTATCAAGTAGAACATTTAATAATATATTTACTTATCAGGAGTTTCAGGACCGTCGTTATATATGTCAATCAATCAATCAAATCAGCCTATTGCCGTCTGTTATCTAAGTAAGTTTCAATTATTCAACCCATTGAGCTACGAAAAAGGTGTCGAGTCCGGTGTCAAAATTATAAAGTAATTTACGTAGCCGTCGTTGCCCAGGCTTTGATATTCTTCCAGCTCCAGGGTCTTACCGATGTTAGCAGTGAGCACGCCCGCCATCAGCATTGAGATGACGGTACCGAGTGAAGTGCCCGCGTAAGTTAGCGCAGCCATGAAACTGCGCTCCGAAGGTGGCGCCCATTTGGACAGCAGCGTGTGCATTGCAGGGAATGTTACACCCTACAAGAAAATAGAAATAAATTAAGAATGAAAATAAGATTTATTGACCAAAAGTAGGTATTACATTTTTATTGCAACATTAAGAGCATAGGTGTTGGATAGAGAAAAATATTCCCTGTGACTTCTGCACTAGGTCAAGGCTGTCTCGTGGAATAGGTACGTGTTGTTTATTATCATTCTTGGGTATGATAGTCATACTGAGACAATAAGTTACAACTGTATAGGTAACATGTACCTCATATAAAATTTGCTGTTTCTTCGGGGTTCAACCCCAAGCTCTGCCTACAACCATATTGGCGTATTTTTTTAAAAACTTATCCTTAGAGCTCTTAGTAGGTATCTATACAAACCATAATTGAAGTGAGAGTATTGCTCGCAATTATTTCTATTTATACCAAACGGAATTTCACATGTGCCGATAATGCACACCAACAATTTTCCACAGATGTAATTTTAAGTCCAGTGTGTGCTCTACGATGACGTAAGACTGAACTTTTATTTTGATACTAGCTTTTGCCAGCGACTTCGTCCGCGTGGAATAGTTACTTTGTTCCCTAGTTCTTCGCCCGCGGTATCACCTGCGTTGCCCCGTTCCTAAGGGTTGTAGCGTGATGTTTTATAGCTTGAAACCTTTCTCATGAATCACTCATTTTCCCAACATTTCCCTTCACTGCTCTGCTCCTATTGATCGTAGCGTGATGAAAAGTATACTATAACCTGCCCAGGAGTATGAAGAACAATTGTACCAAGTTTCGTTGAAATCCGTCGAGTGGTTTTTGTTTCTATAACGAACATACAGACAGACAGACAGACAGACAGACAGACAAAAATTTTACTGATTGCATTTTTGGCGTCAGTATCGATCACTAATCACCCGCTGATAGTTATTTTGGAAATATATTTCATGTACAGAATTGACCTCTCTACAGATTTATTATAAGTATAGATAAACAAAATAAAATCTACCAGGAGCTCAGACACATCACAGAGAGTCACGCTGCAATAGAGACAGCATAATTTAAAAAAATGTTTAGTCGTTTTCTCTTAATCCTAGTAGTCGGAAAAAACGTCCTAATTTTGTCCTTAAGGCACAAAGCCAAGATAAATAGAAAGATCGAGGAAAGTCTGTCCACCAGAAACGCTGTGACGGTTAATTGCAATCGTAGTTATAAGAGCTTACCCCTCCAATGCCTTCTCCGATCCTCATGAGCACCGCAGCGAAGTAGTGCAGCTCACACATCACTGGAGTAAGCAGAGTGCACACCACGTTGATGAACACGCTGAAGAACATCACCCATTTTGCTGAGTAAAGTTCCGCAACGCGGGCAGCTAAGAGAAATCATCATGGGTTAAAATGCTTATAAGTAACTTCCAAGGTTACAATCGCCATTTTTAATTACATATACATAACATACCATCACGCCTCTACTCCCCGAAGGGTTAGGCAGAGGCGTAGTACTAATGTACACCCACAATTTGACCACCCAAAGTGTTATTATTGTGCAGATAAATTATTGAAAGTTGTTTTCTTCAGTGGAAAATTCTGACTTTTACTTACCAGGTAACTGTGAGATAAAATAACCCCAGAAATAACAGCTAAGAACAATTCCTTGCGTGTCGGAAGACCACTCGAACGGACCATCCAATTCCTTTGAAAAAGAAAAATTAAACATTAGTTAGCCAAGTTTAACCATTTTCATTCTGACCGGTTGGAAACTTTGTTTGACGAATTTTCTAACCGTGGTTTATAATTTAAAGAGCGGTCTACGTCTCCAGGACTAAGCAGTGTTCTTTAGGATGAGTAGCTAGTAGTAGTACCGTACGTATCTTATTTCATCACCAATGAATTTCATCAGTAAATTCTGCAATGCATATGCAAAATATCAACTATTAGTTATCTGCCTAGCTTTAATAAACAATAATAATTCGAATGAAACAAGATAAAACAAAAATATATGAGTTACTTAAGTACCTAAGTATATAGGTACCTAACTAATAATAAAAAAAAATTAAGTCGTAAATTTGATCACCCTCTGAAAATTTACGAGTGTCGGTCAATGACCCAAAAATTTGCAACCCAAAGAATGCTAATATATGAATCCAAAAGTATAATTTAGAGTACGAATCATTTTTATTACTTACGTCAAAATCTATCTTTAGCCGTGTATGTAACGAGCTGAGATTCTTCCCAATTGATCTGATTTGTGTCTCGCAGACAATACCTTATTAAGTAAGTTACCCGTCTACAGGTCTTGAACAGACCCTGTAGGTACCACTGAGTAGTTCTACGTTACCCAGTTCGTGGTCCCCAATAATCTAAAAAAGCTATTGGTAACACTAATGAGAATCAATTCATTGACCTTATATTCTATCGATATAATAGAATATAAGGTTCTTATCCCTATTTAATCCATAGGTATACCCCCTCTGATTAACAGCCAGTCCCAATAACAAATCCGTCGATAGATTTGTTTACTAGAGATAGGATTTTGACATTATTTGTGTGGACTTTATGTCAAAATCCTATCTCTAGTAATAATATAGTTAATCCATATATTTCAAGGATAATCTTGACTGGCTTATACGGAGCTATAAAACTAGATTTTTATGAACAGTAATCTTTGTCCTTCGTATGTCTGTTTGTATAGACTCTTAGAGTTAGAGTAATAGAGGTCACACCGGTATTTTTCGAGGGTTAGGCAGAGGTGTACCCTCAGTTTGCCGGTATATTTATGTCCCATAACCGGGGACTAATCCAAACTCTGAGCTGCTACTGTGAATTTCATAGACATTGGATGGGATGTCCAGGTGGAATAAAGAGTTATTGGGTTTTTCTATGAAATTTTCAGTCGCAGCTCTGAATTGACAACATTTCCAAAAATAAAAATACTGTTTCTTAGTTTTCCTATCCTGAATTCCAAAACATTTTTATTTAACTAATTGTTATATTTCTTCATTTCGGAAAAAAAAACAAAAAACGTGTGATGTCGTCACTTATACGGGGGAAACTAAGAAAATTGAAACTTTGTCGAAATAATAGTATATGTATAACTAGTAGTATATAGTATATAATAATATATAATAGTATATAGTATATATATAATATATAATAGTATATAGTATATATATAATATATAATAGTATATAGTATATCTATTTAGAATAGAAAGAACTTCAAAGTCGAATATAAATATGAAAATGATTGAATATCGGGAAACTAAAAAATACGGGTAGGTACTTACTTATCCTATTTTTCGATATAGTTTCAAATAAAATTATAACAGGTATGAAAATGAAATGTTGTCAATTTGGAAGGAATATTGCTATCTTTTGTCTCACAAAAGTCCTTTGGGAGGAGTGAAACTGCGTGCAGCATGTAATCTAAAATATGATTTAAAAAAAAAAGTAAACAATGCAAAAATGGTCGTAAACAATAAAGCGTCCATTCCTGGAATTGTTTAATTTATGAAGTTGCAAGTGACAACGCTTACTTGACATACATTGCATTTAAAAACACATCATGTGCGTAAATCACAGTTTACGATCGTCCCAATTGCTGTTTGAAAACAACTCGTTTTATATCAGTTTCATATGCAAGTCACGTTAAAAATTAGGTCAATGCGAAATAAAATGTAATTGAGAGTACTTATGTACAGTTTACTTTTTATTTAAGTATACAATAATTTTCCCGAACATGCTTAGGTACATTGAACCCAAAGGAGGGCTCATGGTAGTGTTCCGTTTGTAGATCTCGGAGCCCCTCCTCATAAAATGCGGGAAATGGCCACCGTGTGGTTTTAGTCGGTAGGAGTCCGACATAACCGTTGGGTATCCAGAAGGATTTCCACACGGGATTTAAAAAAAAAGGACATTGAACCCAAAGAAGTCGTGCGTGGCTAATTTATCCTTTTTGTATATTTATTATTTTTTAGCTTACTAGAAAATTAGGTCGCAAATTACTAATATTCTCGTTAACCCCTTGCGGTAAGTTAAATGCTTGTGTTACGAATGGGTTCAGGTCGGTAGTACAATGGCCGCAAGTCCGAGCTTCTAGCTACCGCCGCTTCAATATCTTATGAATCAATTCTTTCGATTTTTTTTTATTAGTTCGTCTATAAAGTAACCCTTCAAAGACTAATGGTAAGAACACGTTACTTCTTATCAAGTAGAAAATAAAACGTATTTTTATGGAATCCTAAAGTGCAAGCACTTACTGAATTTTATAAAAACTACAATTACGAAATTAAAAGGTGTTCCTTCAATATCTTAATGGGACAGTCATTGATAGAAGAAACATGGACGGCTATTAAAAACGTCAATTTGGGTAAGTGATCTTTATGGCCAACCCATAAATATGTATACCTAAGTAATCAAATAGCTCATAGGTACCCTAATTGACTTTTGTTAGAGGTTGGGTAATGTCATTCCAAGAAGCCTGTTTGAATTTAAGAGTTTTGATTTTCTGTGTAAACCTACTATCATTTTATACTGGTTTCTGACACTTACGCGAATATTAGACATTGAAATAAAACTACTTTTTACGAATTTTATCGCGTTGTGTTGATACTATTTGATTCCCGTCGTTTCGGATCCTTTACAGCATCCATGGTCACGGGAAAGAAAGAAAGAAAGAAAGAAAAAAAATATTTGCACGGAATACGGGTGGTACCAGATATAACAATGGTGCATAGTTCATACCATATTCTGCCTGTATTAGGCATACAAATATTTATAACTATAATTATAAAAATCAATTAAAACAATATTATATTAATTACAAAATGTTTGATTATCATGTTATATATACCTATTATTATTATTACCTATAGCATGTTATTACACATTATTTTAGTTTTTTTTTTACAAATAGTCACTTTCATTAGTTTTATGTCGCATAAACTCTTCTATCGTATAAAAACACTTATCTACTAGCCATTTCCTTAACGTAACTTTAAAATATTTAAATCAATCAAATAGTTTATTTGCATGAAATGTGGTACATGTACAGGTGTTATAATATAATTTTAGTTTAATTTACACATTTCACCATTTCGGTGTGCAAATGTTTCGGACTTATAGCATGCAGAATCCTACAAACATAATATAATCATAATGTTTCCAGTGGGCAATTTTTTAACACAGAATATTAAAGATTCATAGAAGTTAGACATGTCAATTTATAAAATAATAATTAGTTAAATTATGAATGTCAATTTAAATGAAGAATTACAATTATTATAAAGTTACCATACAATTATTATTCATCTACCATTTATGTCATGTCAACTGTCAAAAAACTCTCGGAGATTATAAAATGTGTGCTGTAAAAGCCATTTTTTTAATTCAATTTTCATTGGTCTTAATGGTAATTCCCTTATAGATTTTGGTATTTTGTTGAAAACCTTTATACACATCACATAACAGTTTTTGTGGAATAAAGATGATTTCACTACAGGCATTAGTAGTTTAGTTGGATCTCGCTTTCCTATTATAGAGTTGTCACGAGCACTAGTGAATTCATTTGAACATTTTTTTACATGCATACAGACTTCCATTATATATAGGCTTACCAGGGTGAGGATATTATTGCTCTTAAACAATAGTCTACATGTCTCTAGAGGTCCAACATTACAAAGGGCTCTAATACATTTTTTCTGGCTTATGAAAGCATTATTTACATTTGTTGAGTTTCCCCACAGTACCAATCCGTATCTTAACACAGATTCCACGTACCCATAATATGCAACTAGCGCAGCCTCCTTACCAGCTACATGTTGTACTTTACGAAGTGCTACAAATTTATTCAATTTCGTGCAGACATTTTTTACATGTATTTTCCAATTATAGTGTTGATCTATGTGAAGTCGTAAAAATTTTGTGTCATTAACCATGTCTAGTTTTTCATCTTTGTAAGAAATATTAATCAATTCATGTGTTGCTTTATAATTTAAAAATTGAATATATTTTGTTTTCGATACATTAGCACAAAGGTTATTAGATTCCAGCCATGTCATTATTAATTTTACTGTTTTATTTAGAATATTTTCATAATTACTTAATATGCCATTTTTTGGTATAATTATTGATATGTCATCTGCAAAAAGTATAGACTGATAGGGAAATGGAAGTTCCCTGAGAATCTTGGGCAATTTGTTAAAAACTGATATACACATGTGATAAACATTATTTTTATTTAGGGTTGTTCTACAAAATGGAATAATTACTTTAGTCGGATCTCTTGTTCTGTATTTAGTAACATGATCCCCTTGAATTTGAAAAAATCGTTATACTTCCACTCCAGATAGACTAAGTTGTTGGACGTTTTAATGTTACAATTACTAACAGCTACCTTACATTTTTCTTTATTAATGGCGATCCGATTCACGCAGAACGAGCTCACCGTATCCTTCCCTTCTTGCAGTTTTGGGCTTGGATTTTCATTTTATGGAATCTATAATGGGGTTCCAAGCAGGTGGTAAGATCCAGCCATCTTCTCTATTGAAATTCGGATGTTATTTGGACATATTATAGTGTTAATCTTTTCGGGACGTGAGTGAAACTGCGGGGAACAACTAGTCTGGGGTAAGATCCATGTCGAACAGTGTGACGACGAATGGGCAAATAGGTTGATGATTATAGAAATATAGATACTTACAGTAGCACTACTGTTCCCACCAGTACACTCTTCTTCACCAGGTGCTAACGTGATGCTTCCATTGGTAACATTGTAGCCATTCTTGGAGTCTTCAGCAAGTCGCAATGCAGTATGATTCAGCATCCCCACCATAGCTACTGAGAGATTCACCTTCAATCCATAGACTATAGCAAAGCCTATTGAACCGAGAACAGCTAGGATGTATCTGGCAGGGAATACACCTGAAAAAAAAAACAAATAGAATCAGATACAAAGATTTGGATGATTCGTGGTTTTGTGAGGATATTCATATTATAAATATCAGCTAATAATTGCCACATTAGTCTAGAGGTTCCAAGCGTGACTGGTAAGCTAGACGTCCAGGATTTGATTCCCAGGTCCAGCAAAGTGTTATTAGTGTTTTTCTATGAAATTCTCAGTAGCAGCTCGGAGTTTGGGACTTGTGCCTGGTCGGAATGGCAATAAACTCGCTCCCTATTACATGGTACCTAAACATACCGGTGGGTGGTACATAGTACCTACGTCTCCGCCTAACCCTTCGGGGACTACAGGCGTGATGGTATGTTAACAGAAGTTAGGTTGCAGATGACTGATGACAGTCACCTAAATGCCGATATTTATCCGCATCTAGTCTGACTGGAGTCCAGAAAGAGACCCTAACGCAGTCGAAAAAAGTCGAATTTATTATAACAAACTGTGGAAAGCGTTTGGTAAAACAGTGCAATGTTACGTAAGCTGTTTGTGTCGTAAACATAACTATATCAAAATATAAACGCAAACCTATAAAAATATATTCAACCAAAGCATGCACCGACATTCGCCCACACTAGTCTGTCGTACGATTTTTTACGCACGCGGTGTGTGTGCCTGTGTGTCTGTCCACGCAATCGTAACGCGTAACCTACCTACCTGTTCAAAATTGAAACGCCCGTTGTGGGTCGCACGTCGAACACCATTATAATAAATTAAATAGTCATAGGCAAGCAATACCAGTAATAAAGTTATTCACAATAGAAAAACCACGGGAGTCGGGACTAATGCAGGTAATCAAGGATGAGAGTAAAAAAAATAAGGAAAATATAAAAAAGTGTAAGTATACCTAGGTACCTTTCCTCACCTTTCCTGCACTTGTAAGTGATCATGATATCAGATGGCGACACACCTTTAACAAATAATTAGGCTAGTGGGGTTTGGCAGACTGCACACACTTCGTGGAGTGTCCCTATGCTTAGAAATAATACATATAACTACCTAAGTAATACACTATTATTTTAAGTATAGCTATTTTAGCATCAATAAAAGGAAAAAGAAAACATAAATGCCCAATTGTACGTGGCTTATCTATACTTATAATAAATCTGTAGAGAGGTCAATTCTGTACATGAAATATACTTCCAAAATAACTATCAGCGGGTGATTAGTGATCGATACTGACGCCAAAAATGCAATCAGTAAAATTTTTGTCTGTCTGTCTGTCTGTCTGTCTGTCTGTATGTTCGTTATAGAAACAAAAACTACTCGACGGATTTCAACGAAACTTGGTACAATTGTTCTTCATACTCCTGGGCAGGTTATAGTATACTTTTCATCACGCTACGATCAATAGGAGCAGAGCAGTTAAGGGAAATGTTGGGAAAACAGGAGAACTTACTCCATTTTTTAAGCTTCCGTCGTGTGTGCAGCCTTAATGGTTAAAGCTACATAGAAATCATGTATAACGGAAATGTTCTCCTTAAAATTATATAAAAAATATTCCACGACAGCAAATGTCTATCTTTTATGGTTGACTCACAATAACACGTGTAACTCCCGATAGCTTAGCAGTTCGGAGCTTTCTGATTATATTTGTCTACTCTTATGTTAGGTGACTGACTGACTGACATAGTGATCTATCAACGCACAGCCCAAACCACAGGTTATAGTGTACTTTTCATCACGCTACGATCAATAGGAGCAGAGCAGTGAAGGGAAATGTTGGGAAAATGAGTGATTCATGGGAAAGGTTTCAAACTATCAATGTATATATCATCACGCTACAACCCTTAGAAACGGGGCAACGCAGGTGAAACCACGGGCGAAGAACTAGGGAACAAAGTAACTATTCCACGCGGACGAAGTCGCTGGCAAAAGCTAGTTATTCATAATAAAACATCTCTCTGTACGCAGCTTCACTTATGCAGGTGAAGCTACGCACGGGAACTCTAGATGTTTATGTAAGTGTGACTAAGTCGATTTTTATTTTTTTATAAAAAAAAAATTATAAGTACTTAATTCACTTTTTTTTATTCATATCTTAGAGCCCATTTAAAATAAATAAGATATATCGCCTCGATAAATTTGCTTACTAGAGATAGTATTTTGACATAAGGTTCATACAAGTAATGTCAAAATCCTATCTATAATAAGCAAATCTGTCGTCGGATTTGATATAGGGAATGGCCATAAGAGAGTACATATTTAAAATTGTAAGCTTTATCGGTGTCGCAGTCGGTCGTTGGCTCCACCGCTGTACGTCCGCGTCCGTCGGTTGATGCGACTTTCGTCACGTCTACATTAAATGTGATACAAATACAAATAGAAGTTTGAAATTCCATTATTCAGGTATCGAAACTGTGGCCAAAACGATCGATTCGTGTATAATAGGATAAAATAAATATTTTTCGATATAAATATTTTTTTTTTTATTATATATAGTTTCGCTAGGTAATAGAATAAAATGATAACATTTATAATTAGAATAAATATACATTACCTACTTATACCTATTATTTTTTTTGGTAGGTCCTAGACTAATTTAAAACTAAGAAGTAATGAATAAATTTAAATTCGGTTCATGATTAAATCAGCTGATGATAATAGTTCTTTGATTAGCATATTTTTATCATTGCACTGAGCTGTTAGAGACTTGGCTCTCTGTCTTTTGTGTTTGTGAGAGTCAACCCCGCACTCCACACAAACTTAAACGCTTCAGTCACAGAATCACATCAACTCTCAAATTGCAACACATTAATCAAACTAGATAGGTAAGGAAGGTACCCATTCCTCAAGTTCACGCAAAATGCAATAGGTACCTACGACTTTATATGACTAAGCATAGGTATATATAATTATAATTTACTTAGAATTGTGAGTCTAATTAGTTAATTAGTGAGTATAATTTACTTAGAAAAGTTAGCATGTCGGACTCGTACCAACTAAAAAACTGCACCTGTCCTACCCAGCAGTCAATGTCACGGGATTCGTAACATTCGCCACGACCATGATTAGACTTTTTTGCGTGTGGAAATCCTCATGGACTTCCATCACCTGGGGAAGGTGACGGGGCATTCCTCCACGACCCCTGCAGTGGCATACCGCCATCGCGGTCTCCGGTTCAATTCTAGGGGACTGTTGTGGTACCCCACCTATCAATCCACTTGGGCCTTGTATGATGGGCGAACGGACTTCCCCAATCCCGCCGCCCGTGGCTGTTTTACGGTGGTTGGAACAGGGCGTTATCTTCCCTGTTCCTGTGCCCTGTTCGGCGGGCGGAAGCAGTCTTCCTCTCCTTCGCTGCGGCCTCCTTCGTGGCGACGACCGGCCTACTCGCAAAAAGAGGCCACCGCTTGCCACGCGCTCTCGCTCCCGACCATTGGTACTTGCGACGACGACCGGGGCGCCGCTCTGCCCATGCAGTGCATTCGGCGAGCGTGTGCTGCCTGCGCCGTGTTCTCGAGGCCTCCACAGTGGTGGCAACGGGCGTCCGGCTCTCTTCCAGCGATTCGGCATACTTTCGGCAGGTACATGCCGAAGCACCCGTGCCCAAACAGCACCTACGTCAGCTGGAAGGTCAGTACGCCATGACGCCTGAACTAAGGGTTGATCTCCCACATAGGAAAGGCGCAGACGTATACTTAGTATCTACGTATACCCTTCCCTTCCCATCTATTACCCAAAAAACTAAGGGTAGGCACCTTAATACTTAAATTATAAGACAATTATGTACTAATATTTGCAACATTAAGAGTTCAGAAATTCCCGTCCGTCGCGATAAATATAGGTTCGCATTATCTGTTATATTAAATTATTATGACGTCTTGAGGAAAAATAATACGGCAAAATAATGTTGTAAATGAAGTGGAAAAGTTAGTTATTAATAAATATCATGATGGCATATCTATAGTATATAGCTCCGAGGTTTGTGGGCTCACTCCATCATCATCATATTTTATAAAAGTAATTATTTAGATGTATCATGTACATAGTTTTATAAAATAACTAGCACCCGTCCTGACTTCGTTCGCGTGGACATTGTTTAAGTTTTGTTAGGGATCCCTAATTTTTTATAGTAATAAATATAGTCTATGATTCATAGGATACACGAACTTTTAAAACATTTCTTCCGCCCGCAGCTTCATTTGCGTGGCTGTCCGTTACCGCGATCATTTAAATCTACGTCCGTCTTGAACGTCTTACCTATTTTAATTTAAATAACGAGATGCATTGCATGCACTCATAATTACAATATAATACATACACATTCTGCGTTGAAAATTATCGAGATCAAAAACAAAAACAGTAAAAGGTAACTGTTTTACATGTTAACTTGAAATTACGCACTTCAATTAAGAGTCATTAACTAACTACCCATTTATTACCTTATTATCTTTTTACCGTGGAAGTGCCATGCTTCGGCACGAATGGGCCGGCTCGACCGATGTGATACTACGGTCTCACAGAAAACCGGCGTGAAACAAGGCTTAAGTTGTGTTTCGCCGAGTGGGTGAGGATAACGGAGGCCTAATCCTCTTTCAAAAGGCCGACAACGCACTTGTGGTGTCATTGCGGCAAAGAGTATAGTGATAAATAGGAAACATTGCTGGTGTCCATGTCCATGGGCGGCGGTAATCTAAGCGATTACCATCAGGCGATCCGTCTGCTCGTTTGCCCGCTATCCTATAATAAAAAATAAATTCTTACCTCATGGCCAAATAACGCTACCTACTCAATTTTAAGATGCTCTTAAATCACTTCAACGGCCAGTCCCAATTACAAATTCGTCGATAGATTTGCTTACTAGAGATAGAATTTTGATATCTACACATATAAGGACCTTATGTCAATATCCTTAGTAGTAAATCTATTGACTGATTTGATATTGGGACTTGCCGTAAGTTGAACTGTCTGTAACAGCACGAGACTAGCACGCCATCTTAAAATTTTGTAGCATCTGAGTAAGTATTCGGCCATAACTACTACCTATTAACAAATATTAGTTCTATGTGAGAATTGAACCCTCTACTAGAAGAACTAAATAGAATCCACTCAGTTTTTAGCCCAAGCGCCAGTTAAGTTATCATTATCATAGTATTATTGTACCTACTCTTAAAACAGTCCGCAATTGGCAGTGGCAGATTTACACATTACTCAAGTATAGGCTGTTAATTTTTTGTTGCCTTTACCTCTACATTTGTCAGTTCCTAGATTATTTTTATAATCTAAGGATTTAATTGTTATATTTATTAAATGTTATTTTCAGTCAAAAATTGTACAAGAAATAGTTTTGGATACATTTGTGAACTACTCAAAGCTCAGTTAAGTACAAACTACTATCTAATGCAACATATTATTATGAGCATTCGGTAAATGCGCTTACAAACAGTAAAAGAATATAAATTCAATCCATTAAACCGCCGACCCTAAAATCTTCTGCGCTTAACAAAGTGACCTCTAGTGTGATATGACCTTTAGAACGACCTCTATGTGAAATTGATATGTATTTCACCGAGAAAGCTTTTTAGGACTCCTTAAAAATTAAATGGAAATCTTAAAGCCTTTTAAACTTGCATTATCATTTTTTAATTAAGTAAGACCAATGACCTCCAAAGATCCCACAGGTGTGCTATGACCTTCCCGAAGGATGTCATCCAATTCTAAATGATGCAATTTAAAAACTGTTATCGAGCCAAGTAATAAGTTGGTAGGTACTTACCTAAACACTTATAAATATTTTATTTTATTAAATATTTGCTCTAAAGTGGCTTAGATATGTAAGAAGTGACTTTAGTGGTGTGTTCACCTATACCTAAGTAATTTAATTTTTAGTTATGTACCTACCTGAGAAATTATGTTTAAATTAAGACCACATAATAACCTAAACTTGAAATCAAATCACAATCATTAACTTATCAATACATGACCATATCGTTAACTGAAACCAACATTACTTAACCATTATTATCCTAATTTCCCGCGTATTCATTTACCGCAAAATAAAATTCAAAATTAAAAAGGTAGATAAGTATGTACTTACGCCACAAAACGCTTTCGTTTACCGGCACGTCCATTTTATTATTTTTAAAGTAATAACCACTAGATTAAATTAATTAAGTACACGTCAAATTATCCACATTTACGCGCGCATCGTTTAATAGTTGACAAAACACTGTGCGGACTGTGCGCAAGCCAACGTTTGCTATCATGTCGAAATGATCAGTAATGCTGGTGCAACGTTTGTATACTTTATATATCGAAGAGGAGCAACGTGCTAAGCGCCATGTACCAAACTGACGGCGCGTCACACGCATCTTATTTGAGCTTCGCGCCACCACCGAAAGCTTCAAGGTGACCTTCAAGTCGAAATCGATGCATGGAACTTTATGAAACTCGGGCTAACTGCGCAAAATTATGTTCTAACTAGTTTTAATTAAGTCTAGCTTATTTCCCAGAGCCGGGTGGATGTGGCGAGGCTCCTGAATGGCGTTTTGGTCCCTAAACTATCATAGGTTAATGCGGCCAAGTGGACACCTAGGTAATTATGTTACCGATTTAGGACGTACCGGTTTTCTCTTTACTGTTATGACTCTTACCGTGGCTTCACTGTTATTAACTTATAACTTCAAGCATTGTTGATTTAATTTAAGGCATAGGTAGAAAATGATGATAAATGATAAATAAATGATAATAAATTGCATAGATATAGAATCTATGTAATTGATCTACAATCAATACTGCAATGCGTCACATTATGTTGTAATTTGTAATATAATGTTTATTTATTTGTCTATCAAACACAGCTAACATTACAGGAATATATTCCTAGATTTCATACATCATTTAAAAAACCTCAATGAAAAATTGTTTTATTATCTATCTAATGATTATTATTTATTATCATTATTTCATCAATAATGTCATCGTACTCCTAGCCTAAGCCATATCGAGCCTTATTTTAAGTATTTGTCGCGTTGCATGTTAGTCCAGAACTGCATCTCTCCGGAACAAAACACCTCCACGATGTTCAGCCTTGCAGTCGTGAAGAATATTACGCGCCATGTCGACATAGACATTTGCTGTAGATAAATAAGTTAAATTGTTAAGGAAATAATAACAAAACTGCCTCATTAGTTCAGTCCAGGTCCTAAACGCGACTGCTACTGTAGCAGCTCCGAGTTTGGCATGAAAACTATGGGACGTGGGACCTAAATATACCGGTGAACTGTGGATATAAGGTTCACTATTACACCTCTGCTTGACCCTTCGGAGAATCTAGGCGTAATGAATGGTTTTGTAAATGGAATGTATACGTAAGAATGAAAGTAGTGCCTTTGATTCTATCGATCTCTGTGTGTAGGAGCTCCCAACCCACTCCAAGCGGGCGAGGTGACTAATTACAACGACTGGGTACCCACCTAATATAGCATAAACCTCTAAGTATGACAAACTTACCATCCCATGTGTTATAAGATCACCATTATGCCAAGAATGCATTAACTAATGTTTGATAAAGCCATCAACGTACCTGCGATGTCCAAACACTGCTTCCCTGAATCTATTGACATTCTTTCCACAACTTCGGGAGGACCTATTACGCAATCTCGACGGCTATTTTCTAGCAGTGTAGGGGTCTCTCAGTTTACCCAAGATTGATTTTTATATATTCTTATAAGGGCACGTTCCCACTATGTCGTAACGGTCTACTGTCGACTCTAGCTGTTCTCATTATAGCGACTGTATCTCGTCAACATTTTTTATCGTTGACCGACTATCGTGTCTACCTGTTCCCATTGGATCATGACGACATTTTATCGGTCCACGGCAGTCGCTTTTTCATTTGCACATCAGAATAGCTAGCTACAAATCTAACCGACGAGACGATATTTTTATCGTAGATACGACAGATACTCGCAACAACGACACGAATTGTCGTAAGGATAGTCGTGACGACTTTTTATCGTTTTACGACTGTCGTCGTAGCCGTTCCCACTGTCATGACAATCTGTCATCACCGCAAAAAAAGTCGTAGACGACAGTTAATCGTGGCGTTCTTGTGAACACTTCCATTTAAATATACGAGTGTAAGCCACGACACTTAAAACTACACGATTATCTGTCGTCAATACAAAGTGGGAATAACACTGTGCCAGCCAAAAACGAACCATTACGTTTTGTCATTAATTTAATAAACTATTAATTTTTGTCAGCAGAAAGAAGATTTTTTCCCATAAAAATCAATACCACGGAGCTTGAATTTCCCACAAAAATGTAATACCAAAATTAATCGTAATCCAAACAATATTTTATCAAATTATGTTATTATTCGGATACGAATACCGTTAATCTACCTATTTCCTACCGTACCATTTCGTTTATTACTTCATTGGAAACCCGGAAACTCATTCCAAACTTGATAAAGTTATCAAGAATTGCATTTTCTTACATTTATTTCCAGTGAAGTATTTTGGACGAATTGGTATAGTAGGAACCTAAATTAACAGTATCGGAATCCGAATAATACCACAATTTGATTAAATTGTGTTTGAGGAATACACGCCTTGACGCCTTGTGGTTAAACAACCGACACCTATTTTAAAGAAGCTTCGAAATATAGGTGAGAATTTAAGCTTCCCGCCACAAAGCATGAATTTGCCATAAAGTCAAACAATTCAAACATAGAGTTTCACGTTCTTTTTCTCTTTGGCAATTGAGTCTATGATGACTTTTAGATTGGCAAAAAGTCCAAGCCAAGTCAAGATTTAAGCTATAGCTATAATATTCTCTATTTATATATTTACCTTAAATAGGTAAATGTAAAATTATTTTAAAATAAAAGTAGAATTCGCCCCACAATTGTATTTTAGTCTAGACTATGGCTAACTGTCACTGTCATTATTTATTTGACATTGACACCTTGAGAGTTCAATGTGTTGAATGACTGAATGTGTCACTGTCATAGAGGGAATTAAAACCATCAGAAATAGTGTTTTTCTTTTCCAAAAGGGTCTTGGAAAAATGAAAATACGGCTGATTTTTAAAGCAATTCATCCATTTCCATAGTGTTTCTGAATGAAACACATTAGAATTACATAAGAAATCAAATTGGATACTAAAAAACAGCATTATTATTTTGAACTGGAAGAGCGCATCAACAAACTCAGCTGACTGCCAGACAGCCAACGCATAAGAATGATAAATACGAGTTTTGAACATTCCAATTGGAGTCAGGTTCGTCCCGTCAGCGACGGCGCTCGCTCACTTGGCCGCTGACGAAGTACAAGCGGCTTATGTGTGAATAAATAGTCTTCCGTCTGTTAATAATTAATGGTGAAAGTAGGCGCAGATGTCGCGTGTACAATCGTCAAGTAATGTCCACTGGTCCGCTTATACTTTGAATAAATTAATTGAACAAATTTCTATAGCATGCCATGGTGTAAACGGGTGATTTTGTGTTAAAATATTCGTGTGCAAATGTGAAAACCCAGTGATAATAGTTGTTTCGTTGATTCTGTAAATAAATATTTATTTTATGAAGTGAAAATGGCTTTAACAATGGAACAGAAGAATGATCTTGATTTTATACTCAAAAACTTATTGGCTGGAGGTAAGTATTTATCAGTTTTATCAGTCTGAAACTTGTTTACATCAATAAATATTCAATAAATAGTACCCAATTCAGAAAGGCCAGAAATAATCTAAAACAACACATTTTTTCCCAGTAAAAAAGAGAAGAAAACATAATTCTGCATAAGTTATCAATTTTATTTTATTTTATGTTTAATTTACTGTCCCACTGTTAGGCACAGGTCTCCTCTCAAATTTAGAGGGCTTAAGCTATAGGGCACCAGGCTAGGCTAATGCAAGTGGCAAAAAGTAATCATTCCGCCCCTAAGGCAACTTTGACCATACTTTTCCATATTTGTCAAGGAATTTCATGGTATTTTTAAAATATAGGTACCTAAAACTAGAAATATTTCATGCTTTTTTTTAAATTAGACGTTTAAAACCCCTGAAACTTTATTTAGAGCTTATGATCTTGTAATGGCAAGGCCCTCAAATTACATACCTACATACATACCATCACATCTGTATTCCCTGAAGGCAGAGATGTACTAATGTACACTCACATTTTGCCAGTATGTTAAGGTCCCATGTAATAGGGGCTGAGACTAGCCATCAACCGGGCACAAACTGAGAGCTGCTGCTGAGAATATCATTGAAAATCCCCATAACACTTTGTTTGACCTGGGAATTGAACCAAGGACCTCTGAAAGCAGTCAAGCTTAGGACCATTAGACTAATGAGGCAGATTCACCCTCAAATTATTTTCAGACTATATTAATTTATAATTATGATTACAAAATAATTTCTTTAAATAACTAGGTATACCGATTAAATCAGCTTAAAGAAATATTTTGATCCACTAGTTGAAGAATAGCAGTGCCAAAGATGAAAAACCTTCTTTCCTTTATCATTTTCTAATTAATTATACATCATTTTTCTCATTATTACAAATATTACTTACTTAATACATATTAAAAAAAAATTTAGACCCCAACATCCCCAACCCGTTTCGTAAAATCTAAAATGCTTGAGGCAAAGAAGTCATATTAAAAATGTCCTCTAGGTGTAGCGGGCATGTGCGCCAAAACTACTGTAGCTCCACTGGACCGAATGAAGATCCTCCTCCAAGCGCAATCCTCCCACTACAAAAACCATGGCGTCATCGGCGGGTTAGCGGCAATAGTGAAGAAAGAGTCCCTAATAGCACTGTACAAGGGTAATGGCGCCCAAATGGTCAGGATATTCCCGTATGCAGCCACACAGTTTACAAGCTTCGAGATTTATAAAAAGGTGAGTTTAAAATCAAATTATATGCAATTACGCGATATGCGATTAATTATAATATTATGTTGATGATCGGAAATTATCATGTCTATCAAGAGGGTGTTCTCACATCTAGCTCACGGGTTTTTTTCCTTTTATCTTTCAAAAACAAATATAAGCGAAGTAGAAACCGAAGTGAAATGAGGAGAAAATAAAACCTTTTAATAATACCTAGGTACCTACTGGGCAAGTAAGCGGTACGCTTATAATTAATGCATTGAGTAGGTACAGACACAGTAGGTATCCACAGCAGTTTTCTTGTCTACTTTGAAATAAGATCCTTAGCCACACAGATGGCTCGCGCCCCCTTCAGGTCTCTGTGCCCGAAATGTGTTGCGCGCCTCTCAGTTCAAGAATCCCTGATCTAACTTATATTTCTGGAAAACGATCTAAGATAAGTAGGATTAAAAATGCGAGCATGGTTTAGCCAAATGCAGCAAGCCAATAACTGCATTGAAGGTGACAGAATAATGGTATTATTGTTTAAGTTATGCACCATTCTTTTTATTCGTCTAAACATCCGGGAATCGGTATATTGTAGTCTAATTTATCGACAAGTATCTTTCAGCAATGTAATTTATACACGAATTGCGGCAGACCAATCACCGCTTTATAAACAATACCTGAGTTTAAATTAGCTTTTTGCAAATCTACATTCCTGAAAACACAGTAATTTTTTTACAAAAAAAACTTTTAACATGATCAAATGCTAGGTTAAAATTATGTATTTCAAAATCTCGAGCAATTAGATTTCGAACACATTTTTAAGTTAAAAGAGGTAGAGACATAAACTACACTAATATTTGTTCTGCACAAGAATCGGTAATGCAGAGGCAAGTTTCGATTAGAAGTGATATCACTGCATTTTGCAACAGAGAAAGGTGCTTATATACTAATCAATATAGGAAATTATCCAACATGTTGTATTTCGCCGAGTGAGTGATGATACCGGAGCCCCAATCCCCTTTTAATGGTCCGGCAACGCACTTTATGACTCCTCTGGTGTTGCGGATGTCCATAGGCGGCGGTAATTGCTTAACATCAGGCGATCCATCTGCTCGCTTGCCCCCTGTGATAAGAGGCAAACGAGCAGGGATATCCTTATCCCATAAAAGAAAAAACGATGACATTACTAGAAATATTGTTGTTCTATCGTTTTATGTAACAAGTGTATGATTAAGCATTTATAAATATACAAATACTTACTTATGTACATGCATAATCTTATGTTATATTTCGAGATATTGTTGTCGGCGTATTATCTCGTCACGTGATGGACGATAGTCTAACCGAGCCGGATTAACTTAAAGTCAAAATAGGGAACCCGCGTCGCTTTATTCATTTTTATATTGAAGACAAAATGAGAAGCGTACCTCAAGAATCGAATTGCTTAGTTCAAGTTCAAATGAGCTTTTACAAGCGTTTATAAAACGTTATATAATTCTAGTTGCACCAAAAGCATGGTACTATGGAAACGATCCGGCCAGAAACTCCATGGACACACTTTAAAATAAATAGTGTTACGTTCTTCACTGGTACAATATTGCGATAACAGGATGTGTATACATTGAAGGTTAATCTTTAAGTTGGACCGAAGTCGATAATACGTTCCCAGCATTTGAGAACTCGATGTCATTTTAAGAAAATAAATAAACGATGTGATAGAAATACACATCATCAAAGTAAAGGCCTATATATTATGGCTTAATACGACTCTGGTATAACTCCTCTCATTCTAAGAGAAAATCTTAGCATGGAAATTGAAAAAAAATCACAAAAAGATATTACATCCTTTTTAAAAAGTTTAATAGTATACAAAATCTCTCATTCCGCCGACTATATCGAATTCCAGTTCTATTAAATTTGTATGACTTTCGCAAAAATTATTCCCTCGAAACCTATCAATGTTTTGCAATGACTAATCGAACATTCGGAAACAATAATTAGATTTTCAATTGCGCCTATTATAATTTCCTATTATTTGTTACTTTGTAATTGTTCCACTTGAGTTTATTCATTTCATACTCTTTAATTAATGCCTTTTTGTACAATTATGTATGGCGTAACATACCTATATAGGTTTACTAGCTTCTGTCCGCGACTTTGTCTGCGAGGACTTCAGAATTGGGTCCAACCTGGATAAAAAGTAGCCTATGTGTTATTCCAGACTATAATCTATTTGTGTGCCAAATTTCTTCCAGATCAGCCGTTCTGGCGTGAAAGAGTGACAAACATCCATACATCCATACTCACAAACATTCACGTATATAATATTACTAATTAGTAACGATGTTTGGAAATATTAATTGTTTTATGTTCGTCCTGAAGTCACACGCACATCTCCCGCACTAGGGAAAAGGTCTGTGTCGCGATGGGCTTCACAAACATACAAAAGTACGGACACCAAGTGCAGCCAGACTTCAAACAAATATCCGTGGAACACACAAATATTTGCTTCAGATTAGTATCGAACCTACCACATCAATTTCAGTTCATTTTTTTACGTGGGAGAGCCATGCTTTTCCTTGGGAGAGCCATCCTTCGGCACGAATGGGCCGGCTCGACCGGAGTGATACCACGGCCTCACAGAAAACCGGCGTCAAACAACGCTTACGTTGTGTTTCGTCGAGTGAGTGAGGTTACCGGAGGCCCAATCCCCTTTTAAAAGGCGGGCAACGCACTTGTGACTCCTATGGTGTTGCGGGTGTCCATGGGCGGCGGTAATCGCTTACCATCAGGCGAACCGTCTGCTCGTTTGTCCCCCTATTCCATAAAAACAAAAAACATCAAACGTGCAATCATTTTAAAATCGTTTATGTATGCAAATCACGTTCATCAATATTCGTATTTGTAGTCAAAACTGTGCTAGTTCTAGTGAAGCTCTTTAATATTCAGTTATGTCTTGTCCGTCCAATTCACAGAAGCTATAGTCTGTGCAAAATACAACAAAGTATTTCTTTTCAATCTGGATTCTCAGTCACTCCCAACCTATGGTCAATGTGTTCACGAAACCTATTGCCCAAACGATGGGCTTGGAAATGCAAGTGTGATGTTTAGTCGGTACGATTGAAATCCGATATACCTTACCACCTCTTTGGGATTAATTTTTTGCATTATAAAAACATCGGACAAATGCGAGTCGACTCGCCCACCGAGGGTTCCGTACAAATTTGTAAATATATTATAATTAATTACAAATGTATAGTTGTCAGATTTTTTCCTATACTTGTTATAAGACGGTATTACTTGCCAAATTTCAAAGTCATCGGAAAATACCCTATAAGTTTTGATTCCCGTGAGTGTCGTTTTTTGCGGCATAAACGGCCGTATCTTTTTTACGTTAATTTAAAAGTTTGATTTTTTCGCAGCTTCAAGGGACTGTAGACCTGAGTATAGGGTTTTAATTTGTACTCGGTACCTCCACGCGTTCCCGAGAAAAAGGGTCCTGACACACAGACGGACGGACGGACAATAAAGTGATCCTATAAACATTCCGTTTTTTTTTCTTTTTAGGTACGGAACCCTAAAAAGGAATCACACACGCTATAGGCCACGTAGCCTTGTGTGGATTACTTTATGAATTACACTACATAGTGGAAAGACTTCTTTTCAATGTCACATTTCTAAAAATTCATTCTAAAGAATTCCGTTTATTCCGAATTCGCAAATGCACCAAAAACTAATTACTACTAGCAATTCATAATTGTAAGCAGTGATAGCCTAGTGGTATGATCGTTGGACTGCCAAGTCAAAGGTATTGAGTTCGAACCCAAGGAACGCACTTCTGATTTTCGAAGTCATGTGCGTATTAAATAGTTAATTATCACACGCTTAAACGGTGAAGGAAAACATAGTGAGGAAACCTCCATGCCTGAGAGATTTTCTCGATGGCGTGTGAAGTCTGCCAACCCGCACTAGGCCAGCGTGGTAGACTATAGCCTAATCTCTCTCATTCTGAGAGGAGACCCGTGCCCAGCAGTGAGACAGTATGTTGGGTTGATTATGTAATTCATACTAATCTAATGTCGTATAGTAATGTGTATCAAAGTGTCTTTTTAATATTATCTCATCCGGTTTGATCGTCATCAAACGCCTGACAAATCGCCAAGACATGCCTTTATTTTAGGACGTTTTAAAATAGCCTACTACCAAGTTCAAGGTGACGTTGTTACTGACGTGAAATTCATTCATTATGTCATAGTATTTTCTGGTCAGTGTTTTTCGTTTTTCGGGTAATCTCAATACGCGGAACTTGATATCGAAAGAATCTCATTTTCAATACCCTTGGTTTAAAATACCAGCATCACGGATGCAGCCAGAGGGCATCAGTTCATGGGCTCATCTCACAGCAGTAATAGAGAATAAAATCGGCCTCGTTCCATAATAATTGTACTTCTTATTTCTTGTATCATCCATTTTCTAGCGGCATCGATCCACCACCTTTAGCCAATACCGCTTCCGCTTTTCTGTATATATATACTCGTTGAATTTAAGACATTCCTACGATCTTTTCAACACCTGCCAACAAAACTTTGTTCCACAAGGCCAAATAGAAACTCCTTCCGATTTCTATGTAATTTAATGTTTTCGTAGATACGACATTCCTTACCTTCATTAAGCATCCTATATGTGAGTTTGCGGCTTCACTTTCAAAAGAACCGGTGTTCGGTCCCGGTGGGGCCGCCGACCGTTAACTGGCACACCGCTGCGCGCGCGCCGGTGTTGCGGGATTGACAGATCCTACGGACAAGTGATTTTGTACTTCACCTTCGATCAATAAAGAAATTTAGTGTAACGGATATATAGAAGCATCGATTGTCTACTGGTAACAAAAATCTTATTCTTACTACAATCATCAACTTGTTCAAATATGTAACTGCCAAGTGCCAAGACACATTATTCTTTGACTTCTTAACGAAGAATAAAAAGAATAAAAAAATATTTTGCGAATTATTTATAAAAAAACTAGTACGTTAATAGTTCGATAATACAGCAAAATAACGTTGAAACCATTACCTACTATCCTTTGACCATGGTAATGCCAATTTCATTATTGGTAGGAGCATGCTCGTGTCATCCTCGGACTAATCTCTGGCGACCTTTAAAATAATCAATACCTACCCTCCGTCTGTTCAACAGACAACAAAGCACCAACAGAGTACGTACAATTTATCAGGGCCCAAGTCCGCTTTATTGAGTCAAAATCGTCGTAATGACTTCAGTTTTGTCTACGAAATCTGCCAGTTCTTTTCATTTAGTGGACGACCATTCTGATACAATTGGAAAAGCAGACTTGGGACCCGCGTCTAGTTGACTCTGCCAGTATTGACATGACTTGTTTAAATACTATCTTAAAAAGGCATGACCGGCGGAGAATGGTTACAACTCTTCCGAAATTCACAACACAGTGGTTTTTCAAAGGCCTACTTTGCAACAAACATTTCATTTGTTCTTACGCTTGTGCTTGCCTCATTCACTATGCTGCGACCATGAAGTGCGGCGGTTGTTATAATTACTAAGTTTTTAACTGTCAGCTCCGCCCTGCAAAAACATGTTTTGTTACATGACAAAAACATCCTATTGTCTAGCATCTTGTGAAAAAATAATGAGGCATAAAAGGGATTTTTGCCATCGTCTGTTATAAATGCAGCTGTCATTAATTGCAGCTGTAATTTTATTTCACAGAAATTATCTATCAAGGTGCTGCACCTATGATTCTGCAGTCATAACTCCAGCGCTAAATAATGATGACGAGCTTAATGTAATAATGACATCCAAAAACTTTGTAGGTTATCCTGGTTTTCAATATGGACGTTTGATATGTACCTACTTCATAAAGAATAAAATATTATGTTATTTAATAGTCCAGCTAAATAACTTAGTTACCTCCTAAGTACCTACTTTAAGAATGTACTTCCATAGGTAAGTGCATTATGTATGAGATTGTTTTTGTTACACAGACTACAATCACATTTTTCTGTACCAACAATACATCATTTTCTCAAGGAAATTACTGTGGCTTTTGTAAGCAATTTCTTGGTTCCTGTAAAATATTTTTAATACAAAGAATTTATATAAAACTGGGTTGCGGTTTTATGCGTCATTAGTTCATTACTTACTCATATTTCAAATTACTTACGTACCTTTCATAAATCCATTTCCATAGGAAGGACTCACCTCGACATACTGGCGACTTTTAATCGGGTTTTTGTCTTATATTACCCCATAAATCTGAAGTTTATCAACCAACTTGAACGTTTATTTCATTTAGAAGGGGCCTGCCTCGAAGTTACCTCATATGAATGTTGTCCTGATAATATCAACTAATCCAAAAATAATCAATGACAGGCTTATGATCGCTCATGTCTGTGGCCTATACACTGTTAAAAAATCCGAAATCGAAATCCGAAAGGGGCATAAGTACCTACCTATATAGGTATTATATCTTAATCATACATAACATAATCAACCCATTATACTGTCCCACTGCTGGGCACGGGTCTCCTCTCAGAATGAGAGGGATTAGGCTGTAGTCCACCACGCTGGCCTAGTGCGGGTTGGCAGACTTCACATGCCATCGAGAAAATCTCTCAGGCATGCAGGTTTCCTCACGATGTTTTCCTTCACCGTTTAAGCGCGTGATAATTAACTATTTTAATACGCACATGACTTCGAAAAGTCAGAGGTGCGTGCCTTGGGTTCGAACTCGAGACCTTTAACTTGGCAGTCCAACGGTCATACCACTACGCTATCACTGCTTTTCTGCTGCATTGCCCGCGGTTTCACTCGCATACCCAAAGAACTTTTTAAGATAAGGTAGGCTATTTTCTTGGTCTATTTTTCCATACTTGAGTTTGCTTTCAGCATAACAGAGTACACTGGTATTTAATGATGTCTCTGAGTGCGACAGTTCCACACACAGCTCGTAGAACTGACAGCCGCTGGGGCGGAAAGATTCTCGAGTAAGGACCATGCACCGGAAAGCGCAGTGTGGGACGACCTCCAACAAGATGGACGGACGACCTGGTAAAGGTCGCTGGGAGTCGTTTGAGGCAGGCGGCATATAACCGGTCTCTGTAGAAGTCTTTGGGGGAGACCTTTGTTCAGCAGTGGACTTCTATTGGCTGATATGATGATGATGTCTCTGAGTGCGACAGTTAGCCACATAGTATAACACAAATGAAAACGAAAGAACGATGGCCTCTTGAAAGAGAGAGTTTTCAACCGAGGTGTGTCTATGGTTATGACATGACAATATTATATGGCTGCGACCCACTAAAGACCACTGTGTACTGTCGACAAAAAAGTAAGTAAGTGCAGTACTGTTGAAATAACTGTATGCGTCTGAAATGTGGGTGAAAAAAAAAAGTTGGTGTAAAGAGAATTGACATTTATTTTTTTTATCACCACATTTTATTTGAACCTAGATCGAAAAATAGGATACCCGTATTTTTACTTTCCCGATATTCAATCATTTTCATATTTATTTTCGACATTTGAAGTTGTATTGGGGTTCTTTCTATTCTAAACAGACGTAAGTGCCAAATGTCGTCATTTGTACGGTTAAACGGTGACATGGCGTCGTATTTCTCACCTCAAATTTTTTTTCTTAAATAAGTTTGGGATCTATCCTATTTATTCATAACCTTAAATTACCTATTTCGTTGTTGATTTAGGTACTATTATTTCGGGAAAATTTCAATATTCTCAGTTTCCGCGCTATTAGTGACGTCATCAGGCATTTTTTTATTTTTTGCATTTTTTTATGTCCTTACTGATCGATATTATTGCGCAAAAACACTTAAATAAGTTATTTTACTTGCAATTTAACGAATTTTGGAATGGCTAACTTCAGACGCGCACCTCTTATATCCATAAGAGGTGCGCGTGCGCGTGCGCAATGGTGAAACAATTTTCGAGCACAAGGGGGCCACCTCAACAGTGTCAGACGCGCACTGCTTTTTCGACTGTACCGTACTGTATACGTAATGCGTAAAGACAGCAAGCAGCAAACGACGGCGACGTCTGAGATTTGACATAGATTGTGCTCTAAACTCGTCAATTATACAGTCCCGGGATCCCGGGATACGTCCATGTTTACCTAATTATACATTTTAGGTCATTTATCCTAAATGGCTCTGCCTACCCCGACCACTGATTTATGTTGTTAGCTGCCTGTATACCTTACTCTTTCGTCGACTGTACATGAAACTATCATAATTATAAACATTAATATCGGTTTCACATCATATAGAACGCTAATTAATCCTAGCTATTATACATATTTTGACGAGACGTTTGATCTAATGGCTTAGCGATCGGCTTCTGCGCCGCGTGTCGTATGTTCAATCCCCGCACAGAACAAATATTTGTGTGACCTACAGGTAGTTCAGAGTCTGTGTGTTTGTGTATGTAAAACTTAGTATTTGTAAAGGTAACCACGATACAAGAGAAAATCCTAGTGCAGAAAAACTTAACAAAATAAATATTATATGTTTATTATAAAATAGTTATTTTAAATACTAGCTGTTGCTCGCAGTTTTACTCACATCCTTAAGAAAGTTTTGGGAAAAAACCTACCCTATGTCCTTCTCCAAAGTCCAATCTATCTCTACACGAAAATTCGTCATAATTGGTTAAGCTGTTTAAACATAAATTTTATAGCGTTAGAACGTACCTATACTTACTTAACAAACAGAAAATTTTAGACGCGTTACGGGCACAATAATTATTTCTATGCATTACTGCTATAGCTGCCTACTCATTAATATTAATGTGGCACGTATGATGGAACCTATGGATTTAGAAATACCTGCTTACTCTCTCTTTGTTTGAGCTGTAATTAACCGTTACCCGTTTATTTACAACAAGTGAAAAGTGCGTTATAGGTATTGTCATAATGTTGGAATACCTATAATTTTCCTGTGTTCTGCAATCTTTCTTTACCTTGAAGGGTTCAAATGTAAACCTTAGTTGACGAAGAAACCACTGACAACAACATTGCATTCAAGGCCCAAAAGCGATGTATTCGTGCTATGTTTAATTTAAAACCGACAGATAGCTGCAAACCCTTCTTTAAAAAATATAAATTATTAACATTACCGTCACTGTATATCCTTGAAACAGTCATGTTTGTTAAATCTAACCCCGGCTTGTTTCCACTTCTATCTGATACCGTTATGCGTAATAGACGAGACAATACCAAATTGCGCTTGCATACTGCAAAGACCACGCTAATGAGAAATAGTATTTACTGTATGGCTCCTATCTTATATAACAAAATACCAAAGACCTTTAAAGACTTAAATAGAAACTTGTTTAAAAAAAGGATGCAAAATCTATTAGCAGAGAATTGTTACTATCAAATAAATGACTTTCTGACTGATACTTTTGACATGTTGTAATATTGTATTTGACTTAGCTAATTTTGATTATAGGTACCTAATTAAGATTGTAAATTAATCTAACGGCTAACAAATTAAGACCTAACGTTATTGTTTGTTTCGAAATTTATTATTATATTCAGTATTTAATAGTTGTTATTTTGGAGGTTATGCTTATTATTTTTTGTATATTACATCTGATTTGTACGCCCCAGTTGGCAAAACATGTACGATCCATTTATTATTACTCGAAAACCCTGCATGACTGACTTTTCAGTATGTATACGCATGTTTTTGACAAATAAATCATCTTTATCTTTAAACTACTTTCACTTTCTTGCCCATATTCGTTACTATTAGGTCTTATAAAACAATGTCAATGTATTCTTGTTTTTAGTGAACTTTGACCTTTATAAAAGATTGTGTCAACGTCTTCGTCATCTTGTTTTTAAGAAATCTCTTGCCACTTGTATTTAAATCAATGCTCGTCACATTTAAATATTTATAATTATATAAGTACATACATACACCTGTATTCCGCGAAGGGTTACGCAGAGGCGTAATAATGTACACCCACAGTTTGCCGGTATGTTTAGGTCCCATGTAATAGGCGAGCCTATTGCCGTTAACCGGGCACAAATCCAGACTCCGAGCTGCTACTGAGAATTTCATAGAAAAACTCAATAACACCGCTCGACCTGGGGATCGAACCCAGGACCTCTAGCGTAGCAGACGCGCTTGAGATCACTAGAGTAATGAGGCAGTCATATAGGTAGTTTATGTATGAAAACAAATACAAATTCTCAGAAACTAAGGAGCTTACAAATATGAAAAAGAACACTCCTATTTTTTTATATTTCAAAACGCAGACATAGATCTTACCAATGTAATCGTTTAGATTTTTTTCGGATCTGTGATTAATTTCAAACGAAGTTACGGCCGGCTTGTTCATTTAAAATACCTAGTCCAAAATTACAAAATGTAGGAACCTAAGTAGATACTGAGGAGGTGCCTAAGTGGTTGACTAAATTCTTTAGTCATTAAAAGGTTGTCGACCCATATAGGACACAATCTCGGTTTTTACCGATACAGGAGTTTATGGACTAGCTTACAAAAATAGTAATCTGAGCTGCCGATATCTTGCTGATAAGGAATTATCACTTATCAGTGCTAAACTGCCAAGCCCCCAAGAATAAGACGTACCTATTTGCGAAAATAAATTTAGACTACTCATTTACACTTATTGTAATGCGTGCTAAAATAATAATGTTATGCAAATATTTTGTCGCTTACAAATTAAATGTGTCATCACGATTCCACTTCACTCTTAAAAAATATAGGTAGCCAATCATAAGCGGATGCTGTGTTAATTCTTCAAATAAGGTTTATCCAAAAAAAAAATGAAAAAGAAATTATTCCTATTTAGAAAAAGGAAAGAGCTACGCCAAGATCCAAAGAAATTATACTAAGTAAAAATGTAGAGAAAAATATATACTGGAAAAGGCTCAATATCCAAAAGAGATAAAGGACAAGGTAGCTTGCTTGCTGCTTGATGATTGAAGACCAGAAGCAATCGAGCATCAAGCGACACAATTTTCTCGACGTATTATCTCGTCTCCAACAATGGTTTCAACTTTCATCACGAGATAGGCGATGACACAATTATTTTGTCAGCTTCGCAAGTTTCCATCTCTTCTATCCTAAGTTAGAGCTATCTCTTAGACTTCTAATCTAGAAACTTCTCTTACGATCCAAGTACCTCAGCAGCGTGCACATACCAGTGGTGCAACATGGAGATAAGTTCGTGGCGGGTGCTGGCGCCGGGGTGACGGCCGTCACGCTCACGTACCCGCTGGACACCATCCGCGCGCGGCTCGCCTTCCAGATCACGGGCGAACACAAGTACACTGGTATCGCGCACGCCGCCACCACCATGTTCCGTAACGTATGAATTTTCAATAACTGAGATCTTATGTTACGAAAGAAATAGCGGTATTTAATCTGAAGTGGCATCTCACTCTCACAGCCTACAAATGATCGAGTTAATTCGAAGTTACTTTGCCAGCATTATAGTTCATACGAAAGGTTCTTCCCCCCGTTAAGAGTATATTTTTGTGTCTGCAAATGAGCAGATGAGCCACCTGATGGTAAGTAGTCATCGCTACCCATGGACACCCACAACATCAGAATTGCTGATGCTTGCTGAGTCTTATGAGCCTCTACGGCCTGCAGACTGCCACAGCCAAAGTAACCAAGAACTGGTTCTCTGATGATGAGCTTTATGACAGTCGTCGACATAAGGGTTGCCGCCAACCAGTCAGACCCCAAGAGGTCTTACAACCGAGCAAACGCAGTTAACACTTAATGTAATTTTGTGCCTAAAATTATAAATTTATGTGCCTATGCTGGAGAAAATGTATGCGCGAGAAGCTCCGTATGGTTCCCGCCAGGTCCTCCTCCCCTGGGTTGGCCCATAGATAGCTATTTATTATTCCCAATGAGCTGACTTTTTATACACTTTATGTACCATTTCAATTTTCAGGAGGGCGGTATCCGCGCGCTTTACCGCGGCTTCGTCCCCACCATGGTGGGCATGGTGCCTTACGCCGGCTTCAGCTTTTACTGCTTCGAATCGCTCAAGTTCTTCTGCATGAAGTATATGCCGACCACACTCTGTAAAAAATGTGATAGAAATACAGGTAACACTTGATTTTGAATTCGTCTGATTCTTTTAAATACTTTGATCATATTTTAAACTAGTACAAGCCTTGAAAGCCTTATTACTTTAAACTGGAAAGGGATAAATATTTGAAAATCTATCCATTAATGAAGGATTTCAACATTAAATTATGAAACCCGGAAATAAGTCCAATTCTAGTAAAAAAAAAATCAAATTATAGCTCTAATCTAATCTGTCTCGTCATCGTCACAAATATCATCATTATTATCAATAATATTATAATTCGTCAATTTTTGAAGTTGTTCAGAAAAACCATAATCATTACAAAAGTTATAGAATTGGCTACCAGGTCCTATAACTGTCAATTTATCTACTTAGTTGAACTAATATTATCATCTGCCTCATTATTCTAGTGGTCCCAAGTGCGACTGCTACACTAGAGGTCCTGGGTTCGATCCCCAGGTCGAGCAAAGTGATATTGGGTGGTTTTTCTATGAAATTTTCATTAGCAGCTCGGAGTCTGGATTTGTGCCCGGTTAATGGCTATAGGCTCGCCCCCTATAACATGGGACCTAAACATATCGGCGAACTGTGGGTGTACATTTAGTACACCTCTGTCTAACCCTTCGGGGAATACAGGCGTGATGGTATGTTATGTTATGTTAATATTATCATCATGAATAGTATTGTGTACACGTATTAATTACCAAAACATGTACAATATCTTTATTAGCTATTGTATGTAGTGATATATTAGAAACTCCGGTAAATAATACAGTGATAAGGATTAATCATATCTTAGTTATCAGAAATATCTGTATCAACATAAATATATAAATATCTGATAGCCTATACTATCCAGTGTTTAAATATATGATAGGAAATATTTCTTAACATATTATAATAATATTTTTTCCTTATAAGGAAATTTCATGTTTTTTTTTTTCATTTTGATACTTATTCGTTATCATAATCATCATCATATCAGCCTATTGCCGTCCACTGCTGAACGTAGTTAGGGTTGACAACTCTTTGTCGGTCAAAATAATAGTTCTAAAATTATTACCCATAAAAATATAGGTTGGTTACAAAATATGTAGGTACCTACTTTATTTCTTAAAATAATATTTTTTTCTACTTTTAGCCTTTGTTAATATTTTTTTATTTTTAAGGAATGCCTCATAGCTATTATTACAATTTAATTGAAATTTGCAATGAATATTATTGTTTTGAGTTTGATGCCTTTAAAATATAGTAGTACTATATGTTTTTTTCAGAAACATAGTATTCAGGCCTCTAATACAGCAGGATACTATATTATAAATAGTAGGGTTGGCAACCCTAAACATAGTCCTCCCCCAAAGAGCGCTAACCATCCCGGTCTTGGGCAGCTCGCATCCATCCGCTGCCAGCCACCTAAAACAACAACATCAACATGTTTGATACAATGAATTATACCATTCAACTGCATCAAATCTGAATAAATTCCTCCTCTTTATTACATCTGGGGAATTTTATTATACACCGAGCAAGTTCCTAAAGCATGAGTTGTATACTAATATGATAATTATCTTTGATGTATATCTTATACGTACAGAAAATTGTGCATTTTGCATTCAATGTTCAACGATAATGAAAAATTATACCGATTCGTTTCATTAGAGGAAAATATGCATGCAGTTTTTATAAAACCAGCGTTTAGAGGTGAATTCTAAGCATTTTAGGTATCAAAGTTGGTCTCCTCTCATTACCAAACTCCCTCATTAGTCTAGAAGGTTGTAAGTGCGACTTCTACGCTAAATGGTTCGGTGGATGGGTTCGATTCCTAGATTTTTTTAAATCTAGGAATCTAACCCATCCACGTTGCCGGACGGTGTCGTCAAATCACGTGATTGAACAATGTTATTGGGTTTTTCTATGAAATTCTCAATAGCAGCTCGGTGTTTGGGATTTTTGACCGGGTAATCGCAGTAGGACACACTAAGATTATCGCCTGTATCATGCCCTTTTTCCGTAAAACGAGTGTTAGTGTAGAATTTGTATGGCTGAATTGTAACATCACAGCTCACTACTACTTAGTACGCTCTCTGTCTAGCATAAAATTAAAATGCTTGTAACTTCTTTATTAGACTTATACCATTGTCTCCAAGGCTTTTGTTCATGACAACAATTTAAGCTATACAGTTTCAATTAAAAATCACCTCTATAGTCACGGAATACGGGTTGTCCGAAATGCAAACTGTTAAGCTTGCCGTGGCGTCTTTTATAGTGTAGGTACCATGTCCGGCCAAATACACACAAGTCCGGGCTTGTTGGCTTTGTTAGCCTTGAACCCAGTCGCGAGCGGCTTACGTAAATAAAAATATCTTTTGATTTTTAAAATGCAGTGTGTCAAACTTTCAGGGAAAAATGTGCTGCTAAATATGAATGTTTTGCATGCAGCAGGCTAATTCTGTCATGAAATAAAAAAAGATCACTCAATCTAAATGCACATAAACACATTAAAAATGTATCTAATAGTGTAGTTACTGTGCAGGCGGTCTGGTGCTGACGGTGCCGGGTAAGCTGGTGTGCGGCGGGCTGGCGGGCGCGGTGGCGCAGTCGGTGTCGTACCCGCTCGACGTCACGCGCCGCCGCATGCAGCTCGCCTGCATGGACGCGCACACCGCCAAGTTCGGGTATCGCATCATTATCATTATATTCATCCTCTGCACATACTCTGACAACTTCTCAACATAAGAAAAAAGAACGCTAAACTTACATTGATTTTAAACCTACTTTTGCAAATGCATATTTTTTATTGCGAATGAAAATTTTGATCTCAGCAGGTTTAGCAAGACCGAACGCTTTAGCCACTAAGCTACCGAGACACTCGGTGTTTATTTAGCATTAGTTAATGCCTCTGCAAGTTATTTACCATAAATACTTTAAACTTGTCGCAGTAAAAAAGATCAAATTTGACAGGTGTCTAATTGAAATAATCTGGAACCAAAGAATCGGCTACTAAAAACTATTCTTGAGTTTTTTTTTATTAGCTTTCTTTTTTCTTATGGTGCATTCAGACTAAATATGTATGTACGTAACATATTTATTACTTATTTAATCTGTGATATACATATGGGTGCCGTGAGTAGTAAAAGGAAATTGTTGTAAGTACAATTTGGACATGTTTTAAAACAAAGTAATTTATCTAGTTACAAAGTCTGGATTCACTTTAAGCACAGCCCTAATGTTTACTAAATTGATCATGTATAGGTGTGGGATATGGTGAATTGGTTATAGCACAAAAAAATCACTAAATATTTAGTTGCTAAAATAGTGCTAACATATCAAGAAACAATTACCGACACAATAAAAAACAATTATAACAATACTTACAACCCTCTGGAGGGCCATCTTTCTTTATTCAATGGACAAATTCTGACGAAAATTATGAGTTGGCAGTACATACTTACCTAATATAAGTACCTAGTATAGTATAAATTAAGTACGTAATTCTCACAAAAATTAACTTAATGTGGTGTTGTCAACTTTGTTTTTCAATTCAATTCATTTATTTATTTTACACAATTTACTGTGACATTTACAAATTGCAGTTAAAATTAATCCACACAATGATGTCATACTAGCAGAATTTCTATCAATGTTGACATTAGAAATGTGGGTTTTTTTTTAATTTTTACTCGTCAGTCGTCATGTGGGAGTTAAAAGTCAAAACATAGAACAAATCCAGGATTTCATAGGGGGCCTCCTCTTATTGTAGATGCAGAAAATAATAACCTGATATACATACATGTGACGCTAAATTGCCAACTGATCAACGTAACACATTATAAGTTTTGAGATATCGGCGCCGAGTCACAATTTTTTATTGCAATTAAGAGAGAGAGATACCGCTCTACATATTGAATAGGATCATCCTTTTCTCACTACCAAAAAAATTGTCGCATTAACACGTAGTACGGCCGCTGGTCGATTATAGTAATACATTCTCACAATATAGTCGGTGGCAGTGAAATTAAGGGACTGATTAACACTTAGGGTGAACCGACAAACGTCGCAAACCGACGAAATGGTAGCAAAGCGATTCTACTCTTGACATACAACTGAAGTAGTATCTGCGCTAGCCCTAGCACCCCTGTGTATTTACCTCGTCTAATGTATGTGCTCTATGCACTTTATTCTCTAGGGAGACTTTGAATTTTTTTAATAACGAAGGTTTTTAAACGATAGGTGCTTTTTTATATCTCCCTAAATAATAAAAGAATTAATAAATATTAAAAAGCGAACTTACTGAATGTAACATTATCAAATAATAAATAATTTTCCAAACAACCAATATCTATCAATATAACTAAATATATATTTACATAAAACGCCTATGAATGCACCTACAAATTTACAGTGTTACAAAAAATTCAAAGTGACCTCTTAACTAATTATTATTAAATATTATTACCTGTATAAGTCTATCTACACTGTGTACTCTTGCACATTTCCTGTACCTATATCTACTGTACAGTCAACAGCACATCAAGTTACCACAAATTGTCAAACGTTCCCAATGGATAATAAACTCTATTATTTGGAGATTAAAATGAAAATCGATTGAAGAAATTGGAGTGGATACCATGACGTGCTGTTGACTGTGCACTGTACAGTCAACAGTACGTCATGGTATCCACTCCAAAAAAGAAAAAAGTTAGGCCGGTATGCAGGTAGCTCACGATAATGTTTCTTGACTTTGACATAGATTGCGTCATAAAAAAACCGTTGAAGTTTTTTTTTTGTTTTTTTTTTTATGGCATGTTTGCCGATGACGACAATTCAGCCAATAACAATTGAAGACATGAGTTGATGAAGGTGATATGTCACTGGTTCATAATTTATCAGGAACAAGTTGCAAAGTTGTCATTATTATTTTGTGGATATTTGTTTATATTAGTTACTTTTAGTTAGTAATACTGGACGAAATACTAAATAATGTTGAGTATTTTTATGTAGTCGGTAAAAAATAATACAAAGTTAGAAATAATAGGAATTATTTAAAAAAATAGGAACATAACACCTTTTTCCACAGGTGAGTTTACGAAAAAAATAACAAATAGAAAATGAATGAGCGTAGTAAGTAACACAAAAACCTTCAAAGTGTCTGTTTATTGGTATGAAATAGGTTTAATCGCATGGCGCAAGTATTGTTTCATAATAATAGCGGTATTCAGGCTTAATAAATGGAAGTTGATCCTTTATATTAGCTTTTTTTCGGACGAAACCGTCCCATTTTTTGCCGCCAAAATTCTCTCTCTCGCTTACACCTTCACGAAAGAAAGAGTTATGTGCGCACTTGACGCTTTCATTCATTGCGCAATTGAATGAATTTATTTGTTATAAGTACGGGTCTATGGTTAAGTGCCCTTAACACTTTCATACATTTTTGCGACTGCCGACCTCCTACACATAACACTTTCATACACCGATTATCTTCATTTTTAGACATATTTCAACAATGTTTGAAAGAAAAAAATGCGTGTAAGGACATAGCACCTTCATTTATGCTATAAAATATAAAATTGATAAAATGTTACATATCACCTTCATCCACTCATGTTTTCAATTAGAACGGAGAAACGTGTGAAGATCTAAATATCAATAAAGACAAAAGTTTGTTAGAAGGCTGTCCTGCGTTTTGACACATATTTCACGTCATATTAATTACACCATCTTTGTTAAAACACAAATGTGTTAGCTGCCTGCATACTGACATCTTTTGTTGACTGTACATTACTCTGTCACTACAACTAATGCAGCAACATTTCTGATTGCATGTTATTTACACGTGGTGTTGACAACGCTTGCAGGAGGTTGGTTACTCATATTTTTGTATATTTTTATTTATAAGTAAAAGGACAACTTTAAGTGGAGTTTGTTTTAGTATAATACTCATATTAATATCTGTGCACAACTGTATCGACGCATTGTAGATCAATAATACAGAAAGGGTACCTGGGTACATCTATTACTATTATTTTTCTTAGGCGTTACTTTGTAAATGATGCTTTACTGCAGTAACTCCACGCTGTTGTAACTCGGTTAATGGCAATAGGCTCGCCCCGTATTACATGGGACCTACCGGCGAAATGTGTTAGTACGCCTCTGCCTAACCTTTTAGTAAATACAGGCGTGATGGTATGTTATGTTATTCCTAAATTTTACGTATGTATTGCGTAAAAGTTAAATCTGTTTTTAGACAGGTAAGTTGGAACTGTACCCACTTTAGAATATTACTTATGGGTGAAAGCATTAGGTGTGGTGTTGGAGGGCCTGGTGGTTACGGTGGCACTGTCAGACCCTTATTTATACTGTATGTATGTATGTATAATGTGTACTAAGGTAAGGTACCTATGTATTTAAGCACGCTAAAACTTTCATCTCTTGTAAAAATTAAGATTTATATATAAATACAATTATTAATACTTCACTTTCCAATTATCTTCTAAACTTTCAGCACTGGCATGGTGAAGACATTGACCCTCATATACCGAGAAAACGGCATAGTGAAGGGCCTCTACCGGGGCATGAGCATCAACTACATCCGGGCCATACCGATGGTCGCCACCTCCTTCTCCACCTACGAGCTCATGAAGCAACTGCTGCAGCTAGACACGGGGATGAAAGTATAGTAAAACGCTTAGAAAAGATAGTGGCTTTACAGTAATTCAAAAAAAAAATGCTCTACACTTCATTTTTGAAGTTGATGTAAAGTTGAAGTCTTGTTTCGAAACCGTTGACTTAGCTGATTGTTAGATAATTATAGCAATTTGAAGATTTTCTAATGATAAGAAACTTGTAAGTGACAATTTATTTTTCAGTTAAAATTAACTGACTGTTAAAGAACAAGCTTTCTATTACATATATAATAAATTATAAATGCAATATTTTTATAAACTTCAATAACAATCAACTTTAGAATGTAAAATATTATCTTTATGAGGTTTAAACTCAATTATTCCATCACATTATTACGTTGACAGCTTTAAATAATAATAAAATGAACGACTGACCAACCACGATTGAATCGTAAAGTAAAAATACCCTTAGTGAAAAAAATCAGCAAATTAATGCAAGAATTCAACCACAATATATAAACCCGGATCTTAATATTTGCGTGAATCATCAGAAAGTGTATATAATATCCTATATATCCATGACTATTAATACCCTTCTATTTATATAAGTTAAAACTATAATTGAATGATATAGCAAATTTAGTTTTTATTCATTTCTTTCCCACTGTACTTATCCAATCAGTATTTGAAACTTGTAATGGTTACGTTATTTCTTTCTGTCTTCTTCTTACTAATAAATCTAAATACGAGGCGCATAGGACGTGCGAATCTTGCTGCCACACTCACGACACGTCAATTAACTTAATGAATCATCACTATTGGTGACCAATATAGTACCTAAGTATATCGTTTAGTGCACTGACAGCAAACTCAAATACATAAATATAATGGTTGCCATTTTGAGCTAACGATTTATTAACATTAATTGGCGTCTCTAGCTAATCTAAAAGCTACCAATTAGTATGAATTTCTAAAATATTCGTAGTTTCAAGCTATTCTTCCTTCTGTATTTTTAAGGCTTGGCTTTAAGCTACGGTAAGAGTAGGTGACTGTTATGTATTACTATGTCTTGCGATTGAAAATCGTGCACAATTTGCATTCATGGCTCTACCATGTGTGTATGTCCTGTCAATATATTATTATGTACCTATGTTTTTATTTATATAATATTAAAAAAATAACTAGTTTTAATCTAGGAATAAGCATAAATTCCGTGCCTTTTCCTACTTTCCACAAAGTTACCTTACATTTTTCAGTTTTAATTTGTTTCGTTTGTATGTCGAATTAAGTATACGTATAATTTATTGTTCTGTTCAAAAGAATTTCACTTCATAAAGTTTTGTAAAATACTGTAGTTACCATATCTTTTGGCGTGAGGTAAAATATCCAATGACAGGGACATTCCCCACTAAACCCAATACTAAATGCTCTATATAAGCGGCTGACAAACAAACACCTGTAAACAGCTCTGTAACAGCCACCAAATTGTCAAAATAAATGCAATTTTAAGGTGTATTCAGGGTTACCAACTTCCAAAAGTATTTATCCCTAAACCTTAAGTCAAAAACCCTTAAAATCGCCAAACTTACTTGGAAAACCATTTCTTCTCTTTTTTTTTCAATATTTATTTATAAATTTGCTTTCAATAAGTGTACACGTGTACACACAGTGTACACTATCAGTCACCACAGAGTAGAAATGTATTGTAATTATATAGTTCTACGATTAATAAAAAATAAATAAGTAGGTACAAATACCTACCCCCCTACCCCTTAAAACCCCTCCTATTTATAAATTTAGGGGACAACCCCCGAAGTTGGAAATCCTGGGTGCCTTAAAATAATAAAGCCTTACAATTAATTGTTTCTGAAACAATGTTCGAGCGGCGATGATATTATCAAATCTGTAGCAATTTGTAGGTAATTTAATGTATCGCGTACCCCTACGTATGACCGCTACATGAAGGTTGAGGCATAGGTTTATGAAGGTTGTGTGATGCTGCAAAACAGGGTGTCAATAATAACGAAGGGTACCTAGTATATAAGCTGTTTCATTCCACGCGTATGTCATACGACCTTTACGTTAGTTAGTCAAAAGTTAATTATGTAAGTTCTTTACGCACATTAAATGTGAAATTATTCAGTACTTATAAAAAAAAACTAGATGTATTTTGACTCACACATTTCACCAGGTATGCGAATCCCTTTTGAGCGGCTTTTTTTATTCCAAACGTTGATTTCTAATTTAGAACACTTGCCTTTCTCAAAATCCTTTTCCAATAAGTTTCATGTGTGTATTTTAATGTCGAATTTATTAAACATGCGTACAGTTGTAGCACCAAAGACGCAATAAAAATTTAATATTTTAATGTAAATTTACTAGATACTCGACATAATTGTGTAATTTCAAAATATATTATCTAAATTATGTAAATGGATCTAATGTAAAAAGTGCATAATTGACAATTATCAACATATTTATTAAATAAATTATTTTCATGCAATGCTGCGTTTTTATTTTGATTGCTACATTGGAACGGTGAATGAAAAATCATGAATTTTATAATTAATTTTATTTATTATATCTAATTCCTATCAACAGGCATAGTACACGTTGCAAGAATAATTATTTTACCGTACTGTGTTTACAATTTAAATTATTGCCATTGTGTAGCGATTCCAGATGAAATTATTATGTAATTTTAGTTGTAGTCGGCGCATTATCAGAATAGTCCCATTTATACATGAACACACTATGCATACAAAAGATCAAGTCGTCTCAACACTTTTCATGTCGATCGCCTATGCAGTTTGCCAGGAAAGCCTTAATTTAATTTTACGCGAGCTTCGATTGGGTGAAATAATGCCAAAAGCAGAGAAATCAACTTGTGCTAGAGTCATTGTTTTATTTCACGCGAACGAGGCTCGCCATACAATCTCATTTTTTTGTTATTTTTTTCTTTAAGGATATCATATTTTATTTTTATCTATAACTTACATACTTAATACTTAGATCAACGAAACGTGTGGCTTCAGGTGTCATTGGTGGGTAAGGTCTTTGTATAATTAGTACGCACGCGTTTAATTTAGGAAATAAAAAAAAAATATTACAATTATTTTATAAATCTGAAATTTTATTTTAAATCGAAAGATGGCACTGACAAAAGAAACTGTCCACTGTTCAGATTCTAAAATAAGTACACGCTTTCTACATGGAAAATGGAATATAAAATTGCTTTTGTCAGTAATATAAATAGAAAAATGCTTCGTATAAGGAAACCAGGGCTTATCATTGAGTATGTAATCTTAAAAAACATGCTTGTAACACTTTTCAGTATAACCCCCTGTTATAAATTTATATCCTAAGATGTTATAAATCAATTTCCCACTTCGCAATGATCTCATATAAAATTGTTATTAATATATTTAGTTACTTACCTCTTTTATGAACTGAGTACAATGGGAAAATATACGACACTTAGTTCAAACAATAACTACCTATTGGGTGCCTTGATCTTTAGGTATTTACACAATTACCTAAAATTATAATCAAATATAGAATAAAAAAAGAACTTAAAGCTCCGCTCTTGTGAGACACTATTCCTTGTTATACAGGTACTGTGGCACAAGAAATGGAGAATTTCGAATAATAAATCTCAAAATGCAAAATTCTTTCTCTAAACATTTTATGACAGGATTGCACTGGGTATAAACAATAAGTATAATTCCTAATACTTTACGCAGACTTACAGTCGAACTAAAAATATTATGTATAATTATATAATAAAAATAATATTACATAATGCCATTCTGTCATAAAATTAAATGCTTGCTATTGCTATGTAGACCTCGACAGATCAATACCCCCGCAATTTGTGAAGTAATTGTGTAATGTAAATATCAAATTGTAAAAAAAAACTTTTAATATGCATTTAATCTGTAAAGCAACTAAAAATAGAATTTAAAGGATGCACTTCCAACAGATTTTGATCTACAGAAACGAGAAAAACATCATTATTATTTGCTAAATTGACAATAATCATGTTGTTTTCACTAATTATAAGTTCCATTACTGCACATTAGATGTAAGATCATAAGCTTTATGGGAATCCAATACGGCGCACATTTAGTCACCAAAGAATACATTATGATGGTATGTCCATTGGTCGCCTATTGATCCATGGTGACACGAGACGAAAGCGAAATAAAACTACTGTTTTAGTAAATGTACGAGTTTAATGAGGTCCAATCGTCTTCGATACATATATATTGTATAGAATCATATGGTGAGGGACGTCGCGCTCCGTCCGGCCGCAAGAAATGAACATACCAGCATAAGTGGCGAATTATATGCAGCGGCTGGGACGCGCTACCGAGCCGCGTGGTACGGCGGCCGTCCCGCTACTCGAGCTATACAGTGCTGTAAACCTACAGCGATTTCAATACTATTTGATAAGTTGTCCGCGTCTATGCAACTGAACATTGTATAAACTGTAATAGCGATCCGGTCAGGCGGCCCAGCCGCTACACCGAGCGGCCCGGTCGCTCACTTGTCAGTCCCGCGTAATTCTAATTTATAGAACAGCGGCCGGGCCGCTCAGACCCTGTTACATATAATTCGAGCTTAACTAGCGCGGAGCGAATGCACAGTGAACGGCAAGAACCTAAGTTTGCGACTGGTGACAAACACTTACAATTTAAAGCGCGTCCGGCACCGCCGGCGGCCGCGTCGGCGTCCGGACCGGACGGCGGCGCACCGGCCCGGTCGGGGAGTGCGAGCGGCGACCGGGCCGGGCCGGCTGTTTTAGTAATATCGGACGCGGACCGGTCGGGGGAGGCGCTAGCCGGCTCAAACGTGCGCGAGCCAATGCGCCACTCGCACCAGGCTGGCCAGGTGCGCGCGGCGCGTGCGGCGTGCGGCCAGCCCGGACGCGGCGGACACGCCGGCCGCGGCGGACAGCCCGGACGCGCCGGACACTCCGGACGCGGCGGCGGCGCCGCGCGCTCCTCGCTGACGCCGTCCGCGCGCGCCGCCCCGCGCACTCGCCGCCCACTTGATATGCGCCTCCTCTGTACAACAAAGCAAACATGTTTAAAACTTCATATTTTTATGATGCAGTCAATAGATATACGCGCCTTGCAAATAATTGATGACGTTCTCTTGGCTTGTCTCGAGTATCACCACTTTTTTTATCACTGCCGTTAAGTTCTTACATAAAGTGGTAACAAATAGTGGTGGTTTTTACTTACGTGCAGCCTACATGAAATAATCTGGCGTCCGTCGCGTAACGTGCGGCTCGCCGCGTCGCGGAGCCGGGTCGAACTGAAGGCTGTGGGCAACAAGATAAATATATTAGTATCAGTGTAGAACAAATTTTTTATGGCATATCACAAGTAGAATAGGTCATATTTTCCAATATCCATGGTAGAAAATCGACATTGCCGATTTGTTAATTTGATGTTGAAAATCAAATTGAAGTCATCACTTTGCGCTAATAATCATTCCAGAACCTTCAATTCCCTGTTTCCTCCCGTGAATGAGGAAGGTCAAATACATTCTAGTGAATCATTGCCGTAGTGAAGCCCTACAACATAATCTATAAATACAACTTACGATATTATTGCAGTGTATTATTGTTGTAGAACCTTCTATACTTATGTTTCATTATAGAGACTGTTACCAAACATGTCCATGTGAAACTTGAGTTGAACAATAAGTTACTTTCTCCTGTCTCTTTAGCTTTATAATCTGACAATTAGTTTGAACTTGAAACTACACATAACTTTATTAAAAAGACAGGTATCAATCTGCTGTTATCGTTTTATCAACATTTTAATATGAAAGCTTTATTCCAATACTATTTTGATCGGCGCCCATAATAGTAATATGCAGTTCTAGGTATTTTTCCGAGTATATGTTGTTCTTGATGGCGATTTTACTCGCATTCCAATGGACTTCTTGAAACAAAAGGTCCTTCTCCGAGGACCAATCAAACTTTATACTAAAATTCATCAAAATTGAGTTTAGGTGTTAAAAGGTAACAAAGAAACAGAAAGTTACGTTTGCATTTATAATTTTAGTATGGATAAGGACATAAGTAATACTTACAATGAGTACTTAAGCGCATCATCCAATTCCATAATGGCGGCTTGGTTACCGCATCTGTAACAATCGAGTTTACATTATACCAGGTTGCTTATGGACATATTGTTCATACGACGCTGAACTAAAGTTTATCTAATCGAACTGTATCGGTGCTTCGATTAGGAGCCTCCACGAAATCATTTTAAAGACGATTGTTGACTTTCACCTGTTGCTATCGATAAGACGCAGCGTGTGCTGTAATTCTAACATACCATCACGCCTGTATTCCCCGAAAGGTTAGGCAGAGGCGTACTTATGTACATCCACAGTTCGCCGGTATGTTTAGGTCCCATGTAATAGGGGGCGAGCCTATTGCCATTAACCGGGCACAAATCCAGACTCAGAGCTGCTACTGAGAATTTCATAGAAAAACCCAATAACACTTTGCTCGACCTGGGGATCGAACCCAGGACTTCTAGCGTAGCAGTCGCGCTAGGGACCACTACACTAATGAGGCAGTAATTCTAATATTCTTTTTTTTTAAAAAAGCTTGCTAGCAATGTGTGTCCCCCATTACGAGTATTCTTATTAAGGCGGATCGTTCAGCTGAGCCCGAAATCCAAATTTCAAGTGATGTTTCGCATTTCTTTGAAAATCTTCTTAGTTCTCAGAAAATCCTAGTGTGGGACAATTCCCACACTAGGATTTGGATTTTCTCCTGTATCGTGGGTGTGTTTACAAACACAACTTCTCCCATACACAAACGCCCAAACCCAGAACAGCTGTTTTGTAGATCATACAAATATTTCCTCCTTGTGGGGATCGAACCCACACGTGACGCAGAAGCCGATCGCTCAGCCGCTACGCCAAACGTGTCGTCGATAGTAGATATAATATGTGTTGTATAACAAAACAGAATCTAAAAGAATATGATATGCGCCTCACTATGCTAATAATGTTGACAATGTCAGTGCTATAATCACGGCAAAGAATGGGTCAACAATGTCATCATTTCCTGACGTATCAGGACGCCCGCCGCTTGCCGTTTAACTACGCGCGTAGAAACCTGACAATGCTAACTTTTCTCTCCTAGTTATTTCCAATGTTGGTCAGCTCGTTGGGCACAACCCCTGTGACGCGAGGGACCTTATTTTTACATTTGGGTGGTTACGGAAAGAAACGGACACAAAGTACACCCAAATAACGGACACAAAGTACACCCAAATAACGGACACAAAGTACACCCAAATAACGGACACAAAGTACACCCAAATAACGGACACAAAGTACACCCAAATAACGGACACAAAGTACACCCAAACTCGAAACAAATATTGGTAGACCGCATATATTCATCCCAAGAGGGAATCAGAGCCACGCAGCTCGTTGGGAACAACCCCTGTGACGCGAGGGACCTTATACACCCAAATAACGGACACAAAGTACATCCAAACTCGAAACAGATATTGGTAGACCGCATATATTCATCCCAAGAGGGAATCAAAGCCACGAACTGACACGAAGACCTTTAAAGCTACACCAATCATGCATGTCAGTATGGTTGATGGTGTGTCATCATCCTGCTAATATTTACAAAGTATTTCTTTTAGATGTTAGTCTTTGAAATTTTCAAGGTTCATCATTGTGTCTTACCTAATGTGAATATTTATGATGTATGAAAACCTGTTCCTTCTTTATTCTTTAAGCACTGAATATTTAGCTTGGAAACTGAGTGCATAGACAAAAAATCTACTTTAATGAGACATTGGCACGTTTTTTTTTATTCCTTATTAAAGAAATAGTATATAATATGAATGTATGATTACAATTTCCAATGTAATGGATCAAAGTATTATTATGATAATGTTTTCTCAGATTAACAAAATAAATATAACTAAAAACGCCGCCTTTATCTTTTACAGGTAATGAGATAGCTCATTTATGAAATTGTGTTATCCAGTTGTGAATAATGACTAATATATCACTCGCATAAACGACGAATGGCATGTATTCTCGACGGCCTACGGCGTGTAGTCTCCCAACCCGCACGAGTTGAGTGTGCCGAGCCCAATCCCTCACTTTCTGATAACAGATCCATGGATCCACCATCAATCCATTGATACAATAAGAAAAAATAGTTTTGTTTAAGCAAGGAAAATTATAGATAGATCGTTTTTCCCAAGTCTGATCAACATCTCTTCTTCTCAAATTACTTTGTTTTTTCCGCCGTTCGAATAATTTGTAATATTTATTGCTGAAACAGAGGAAACTTACCTATAGCAGTAATTGGGTGCTGAGAATATAGTGACGACATTTCTATCGTGGCACCAGTTGTACCCTTCCATGACGAGCTGATGAGCCCTGGAGACCAGCGTCAGCCCATTGCTGTGGTTGAACGTCTCCGAGATGTCCTGGCCGAAAGTGTAGCCGGCTCCACGCGGCGATATTCCCCATCCGCCTCTTTGTAATGAAAAGCGACAATTATTAGTAAAGGATTAAGGATCATTTGAAGTACATAATACTGACCTGGTTGGAGATGTTCTTCAAATTAAGTGCTGTACTTGCAACATGCGCGCGTTTACGAAAAGATGTATGAATGTGGGAGAATTATGAGCAACGTATAAAGACTGCAGTCCACGGTGCAAGGGTTTCGACCTAGAGTCGATGAAAAAAATGAATGATTATCTGTATTCTTATTTCACATAGACATTGTTTCAAATCTATTCATTTCTCTACTTGTTGAAGGGCATTGACAACAAGCTAATTCCCCAGATAAAGATAAAATCACTCTATAACTACACCTAGACAATATCACAACATCTTCCCGGAACTCAATCGCCCGGTCAACCAATTCCTTTACTTCCAGACATTCCGTGAAATAACATAGTATAATTTCAATCTAATCAGGGACAAATCTACCTTATATTAAGGTCATAAATCCAAATATGAACACGCACGTACTTTTGACTTCGAGAAAATGTGTAGAATATCCAATCGATAATCAATATAATAACCTAGTTAATGTCACCCACTTAGGGAGATAACGCTTAGGAAATGTCGCGGCATCATCGCTGCTATAATTAGTCGTCGGATGATACGAGGCGCGTCCTTGACTCCCGGAGGTGGTCATTATTGTATAAATACTTTATTTTTGTTATAAGACGCCTCCGTATCATTCCCGAAACTTTTGGGTGTCTGCCCAATTTGAGTAAACTTACGTAAAATGCAATGACCTTATTTGAACTTTTATTTCATAGTATACGGCAGTCACTGCGACACGTAAATACCACTTGTTATAAGGTTTCGTGACGATTTCCCGTTACGCATCCTCAGTTTGTTACTCAATATGTACTGTACTTAAAATATTTATAGTATTATGTAAGGCAATTATAAACACGTTTACTTAGTCTCGGTGACTAAGGGGAGAATATTTATAGTCATAGAATGTTGTATGCGCTACAAACTATATAATATTTTGTGTATCTGCGTATATTCAGAAAACTGCCCCTACTTTCCGGTTATCTGACCATGATAAGACGTGTGTTACGACAGCTTTCTACTTCTAGACATAACAATCATGAATTCATGACATAATGATCTAGGAAAAACAAACTCACCTATCATCAGGGTCACTCCAGAGCAGATCGCACATAGGTCCTTCATGCGGCACCTCTTGCAAGCGGTCAAGGGCGCGGATGTGGTCGAGGGTGTCGATCGAGGGACTGAGGCCGCCGTGCAAGCAGAAAATCTGGCCGTCCACCAGAGCGGTCAGCGGCAGAAAGTCGAACAAGTCGGTGAAGTGCTTCCACACGGACGCGTTGCCGTATTTGCGGAGGCATTCGTCGTAGAATCCGTACACCTGGGTGATCTGCCTCGACTCGTGGTTACCACGGAGGATTGTTATTCTCTCGCGGTATCTAACCTGCAAATGTTCTCAATTTATAATTACATTATAGGGCATTTTCGTCGTTAAGACATTGAAATCGCAGCAGCTTCGGCCGAGAATATAATGGAGAGACAATTTTGATCATTTTTTTACTAGGTTAGTTCGGTACTAAACAAATTGAAATTTTTCAGAGGAAACCTTTGCCCAATAGTTGCCACTAACAAAAAAGGCCACTCAATGTTATGTAACATGATACAAATGAATACTATAGCCTCTATAAGACAATAGATGATGCAGCTAGGTCCTTGGAGATTTAAGTAGACAGCGGTAGGTACGTAAGCTATAATTAATTATATATCACTGGGAATTACTTGGCGTTAATGTTTGTTTTCCTTAAGCCATAAAGACTGGTTAGTGAAGCAGTCTCATATTGAAAGTAAAATAGTCTCTTAAGATAACAACCTCGGACAAAATAGTTTTGTCCTTGTAGTCACGAAAGGCGACTAATTTTGTAAACGCATGTATCTACGTATCTTCTGAAAACTTGCTTCAGTGTATCTAAATGGTAATTTATTACATACTTTTACATGTTATCAAGGCCATGTACGTTTACACAAAAAGTGCGGAACGGAAGAGATGACATCAATTCGCGTTCACTTTACATTCAGATTGGAGCAAAGGTCATCTTTCATCATTTAAATATCATCAACTATTTGCATTCATTGCATTAAAATTATGGTGGAATTAATTTTATCGTAGAAACTCTTTTTTTTTTATTAGAATGTTACTGGGTTACCTACTGGAAAGATTAAATATTCTTAATTTGAATTTTTTCGAGATATTCAGTTGATGGAACCTTCAGTTATCGAGAGGCACCAGAACTCAGTTATTGCAAAACTATTGGTAATTCAGGTACCGTTAAAGATAAATAAAACTGAAATACTTTTTTTACATTTGTTTGTATGTCGATATTAAATATAACAATAAAATAAGTGAAATTGAAGTGTCTGCCGGTGATTACAAAATAAATGCTAACATTTAAGACCATAACTGCTATTAATATGTTGCCTAATCAGTTTTTAGATTTTTTGTCTGTCTGAAAGTTTGTTTCGAATAGGTTCGGATTTCAATTTTATTATGAACTCTGTCGGTCACAGGTCTATTAGAAGAGACGAAAATGACTTAGCTCCGTAAAATAAATAGTTTATCTATTATAGTTTATCCTTATAAAAAGCATTTATAAGTGCTATAATTGCCTATATTTAATCTTTTACTAAATAGTTTCGGATAATTTACATTGTTATTTTTAATGGAAATTACGAATGGACTAGTTAAATGCATTTTAGACGGCTGATTATACTGATCACAATACTTTCCTAAGGCTCGATGTGCGCTAAACACGTTTCCAATAATAATGTACTCATTTAATGAATATCTCTTGATAACACACTCTATGTAAACAGTGCCCGAACTTTATCAAAGATATCAGCTGATAAACACTCCCATCCTCTCACATACGAGTCACAAACAAAGAAATTGTTTACGATGCATAATATTATACATATTTTTATTGAGAAACACAAAAATTGTAGTCTACCGCATCTTCCCCGCATACTGCATACGCATTCTGTGGATGGCCTAGCCTTTATCACTACATAGTATAAAACAAAGTCGCTGTCGCTCTCTGTCCGTCCCTATGTATGATTAAATCTTCAAAACTACGGAACGGATTTTGATGCGGTTTTTTTAATTGATAGAATGATTCAAGAGGAAGGTTTTAAGCTATTTAACATTACGCTACAACTCTAAGGAACGGGGCAGCGCGGGTGAAACCGCGGGCGGGTCACTAGTATTTAATATTATATTCTTCCACTCAAAGATCACCCACGCTATTGCAGTTTTAGCGAGCTTCAGACACCATAATTGCAAGAACTTGATCAATGTCGTCTTTCAACGTTAAAGCACGACAGCAAGGAGTGCATAAGACAGCCTCCGCGTGACGATATCATAAAATAATATTCTCTCGGTGCACACGGGCAATCAGTCTTGTTGTCAACTTGGCTCCCTAGCTAAATAGCACGGCATGAAGTATTATTGTGTATCTCATGCATGCAAGCATGAAATCAATAGGATATTACGGCTTTTTTGTCATAACTGAGACAAAAAGGATTGAATGAACACAATCCGAACAGACGACGAATATATTGGTGAACCGGGAATGTATGTGTTGGCAACATAAAAATATATATACTTAATTTATTATAGAGCAACATTATATTATATCATTGGCAACCCTGTTTATTTTACTAGCCCCCCTCCATTTTCTCTGCTCTGTTCGCACGTAATAATGTACTACAGTGAAACGATTTCTATATAATTATGAATCTTGCAGGATTCTAGTTTTATCTTTACTCAAGCAACCCATCAGGTCACAGTACCTCCATCAGTATGTTTTTATCGATGCTAAATCAATTTAGCTGTGATTTACAGTACTGAATTCTGATCGAATTAGAACAGTGTTGATACAGGCGGGATACAGTTGCTTTTATTGTGTTTATCAAAGCAAATTTTACGTCGCTTGCAACTCTTGTAAACATTTAACCAAAATCAAAATTTCGAGTTGTTTTTGTTGTGAATTCCATGACCAAATGCACGCAGCGATTTACTGAAGGTGACATTCAATATACTAGTTTTATGACGACATAGGCAATAAAAAAGTTTGAAAAGAAAGGAGGCATAAAAAAAAGTCTCCGACTGCAGAAGTTTGGTTTTTGGCGGTTGGTTTTTATTTTTATTTTTTGAAGCAGCGCTAGCCTAATGGCTAGGGCGTCGGATTGCGATCATGTGGTTGCTGATTCGAAACCCACCCATTTAACTACCGACGTGAACCCACTCGTAACATGTTAACCCTTCGAGCTAAGCTAAATGCTTGTGTTACGAGTGGGTTCACGTCGGTAGTTAAATGGGTGGGTTTCGAACCAGCAACCACATGATCGCAATCCGACGCCCTAGCAATTAGGCTACCGCTGCTTCAAAAAATTGAAACCAACCGCCAATAATGTGCGATCCACATTGCTAGTAAAAGCTAAGAAAGAAAACCTTTTTTTACACTTTTTAGTTTTTGATATAGGTACCCAGTGTCACTCTCACAATTGAGACGAATTTAACGCCTCTCAAGCTAAAATCCGTCAAGCCGTCTGGGCTACAGAGCATGCCAAAGAAATAAACATACATACAATTACATACACTCGAAAAACAACCCTCATTCTGGCGTATTCAGGTAAAAAGTTTTCTAAAAGCTAAATATCTCAAGTCTCGCTAGCGTGTATCGGTGCATCGGATGCTTATATGTAATACTAGTTCTAGCCCGCGATGTCACTCGCAATCCAAAGGACTTTAAAGGAAGCCTATGTCCCTCTACTATGTCCAATTTATCTCTATACCAAAATTCATCAGAATTGGTCCAGTTGTGTAGACGTGAAAACGTACAGACTGAGAGAGTTACTTTCTCTCTTATACTATTAGTTTGGACACTTAATGCAGTGTATTGACAGTTGGAGCAATTGTTTTTATTGTCACATCATAATGAACGTATGGCTGGCAGCAGTAACAGATTCAGATATACTGAGCACCCCGCGTAAAAGCAAAGGAGTATAAAAGTTATTTATAGAATAAGGTTTCCGGTCCATGGAAATATGGTAAACTGTGAGCGAACTGTTAACATTACATATATACTGTCACGCCTGTCTAAACTGGGGTAGGTAGGGACCATTATCTTACTGGTTGAGCGATAGGTTTGTGTCCGCGGCCACGCATCGTGGTTTCGATTCGCGCAAGGAAACAAATATTTGTATTACACATTGTGTTTGCGTATATGAGATTTTTTGTTTATGCAACCATAAGATTTAAAATCGATTACAATCCTTACACACCTCTTTCGCGTTTCTTGTCCTCCACAAAACATGCCTGCATACCTCCCACAGGGGTAGAAGTATGCAAAAATAGTGGCAAGTGGTGATTTGTAGTTTTTAACCACCACTTGCTACAATTCTTTCACACTTCTATTGCTTCTTTCACATTCATACAACTTATAAGCACCACATTAATTATTTTTTGTTTTATTACTACACTCCTCTATAAGAACTAATCCAATAATCGAGTGGAAGTGCCCACAACGTCAGTAACCACATAAAACAAATATCCCTTTTACTTTCGTCACCACGAGTTATCATCGTTCGAGTAACGTCACTTTCGCTGACCAATCAGTTGCGTCATAACATTATGTGTTTTGTACACGTTTTCCCATATTTGTCTTTGAATGACGAGCGCATTGCAATGACAGGAGGGATATGGCGAAGATAGATAAGACTTACATTAATAATGCGCATCAGCAAGGGGATGGCTAACTGTTATTCAATTATTAACGTAATCGTATGACACTAGGCTTTATAATCATAACGCAAGACTTCGGGTGGTGGTTTTAGCACGAAGATTTTCAATTAATGGACATGACACGAAAAATATTGTAGAATACATGTATTTTCATTTTTATTCTACCATCATCATGCCTGTATTCCCAGAAGGATTTGGCAGAGGAGTACTTATGTACACCTACAGTTGCCGGTATATGTAGGTCCCATATAATAGGGTCGATCATATTGCCGGGCAGAAATCCAAACTGAGAAGTGCATAGAAAAACCCATTAAAACTTCTCGACCTGAGAATCGAACTTAAGACCTCTAGCGTAGCAGTAGCGTTTACAACCACTAGACTAATAAGGCAGTCGTGAGACCTTTTGATTCTGTTATTGCAATAGTCAGATCTTACCTTAAGCGCGACGAGCAATGTGACAGTCTCGACGCTGTAGTACCCGCGGTCGACATAGTCGCCCATGAATAGGTAGTTGGTGTCAGGGGAGCGACCGCCGATGCGGAACAGCTCCATCAGATCGTGGAACTGTCCGTGGACGTCCCCGCAGACAGTTACTGGGCATTTCACCTCTTGGACGTTAGACTCCTTTGTTAGGATCTCCTTTGCCTGCAAAAAGAAATAAAAATAAGATAAGCGGGAATTCGAAATTGAATTCCGAAGATGGAACAGTTTTTTTAAGATTCGATTAAAACATGTCTCATTATAAAATTAAATATGGAAAATCCTCCTTGCATTAAGAATTCTTTTTTGGACAGAATGCTGTTTAACATGTAGTGTAATGAAGTCTGCATTATTATGAACTACGTACATTTTGACAAAAACTGTAGACAACAAAACCCAGAAAACAATAACCTAATGAATTGTCCCCAAAAATACATGTCTCTTCATTCAAGAGTACCGTTAAAGCCTTAAGTTTTCATTTCAAAGATGTCATAGTGAAGCCAAAAATAGCTAAACACTGTGATTTCATTGTTTACTCTACAAATACTTAACCTAATCTTGTTCACCGTCATTATGAGCTCGTAATTTTCAGCTGTAGTATGATCGTACCACACACAACGATACAATAAACAATGCAGGGGTATATATTGCTAAAAATTACGCTAACGAGATGTGCTGATCTTGATAATTGCTCAAATGTATGTTACAACTGATCCAACAAAAGAATGGAAATGTTTACCTAGGCAACAGCTTACCATAATGTTAACTAATGGATGGTTTCATAGATTGAGTAGGAGTACAACTGTTCTAGAGATACTTGATGGTCTAAGATAAATTAATTATGATTCTCTCAGATAAAGTTGATTAGATTCGCATTTGTTACGACTCCAAAGAAGTGAGTTCTATACATATTATAAAATTGTAACAGGCCGATGTCTGTACGAAAAATATACATATTACAGCAACAGAAGCCAAAACGACAATTGTTAGAATTTTTGCTGTCCATCTGTCTGTATGTTTGTACACGCATCACGCAAAAACTTTTGTATGGAATTGAATGCAGTTTTCACGTATTTTTTTTTTTTTTTTTTTTTTTTTTTTTTTTTTTTTTTTTTTTTTTTTAAAAAAAACGTTGCCCCACACTAGGATTTTCTCCTGTATCGTGGGTGCGTTTACAAACACAAATTCTCACATACACAAACGCCCAGACCCGGAACAACTACTTGTAGATTATACAAATATTTGCTCCGTGTGGGGATCGAACCCACAACACGTGGCGCAGAAGTCGATCGCTCAACCGCTACGCCAATCGTGTCGTATGTATTGCTAGAGGTGCTTACTTAAAATCTGGTGCGTTTCATCTTGATACGCCGCCTAGAATCTGACTTATAGTATGTTATTCATTTAAACTGCGAGCAACAGCTAGTTTCTAATATAATTTCATTTAAATGGGAACAATAACATGGTTTGCCTACAATGCTCCATTTATCCACATTGGGACGTTATAAACATTCTCTATTAGGTTCGAACACTAAATAACGGAACACACGGGTGAATAAAGTTGTTAATTCGTATGTCGTATTGTTTCGATTGCATTTCTATTCCTAAAGGGACATTATGTTGGACTGTCTTCGAACAAAGCGCAATAATGAGAGTACAGTGGAATACTACCTGAAGCCTTACACAGACTTATGTAATGTACGTATGCACTTCAGCAATGTCAAGTTTATTATTACTTATATTGGCTTCTGCAGTTTCAGATCTTGACGTCACAATTTTCGTCTCTCCAATCATCGACATTTCGTCAATGAACACAAAAACTTGGTATGTTTGAATGCCATTTGCAGATCATAAAATAAAGTTTATTTTCGCTTGAAAGACCAATGTCACGATACAACGTCGATGTCTGAATGGAGTTTCAATAAATAAATTTATTGGTAGCCTATACGGCTATGAAATGTGGCCAACATCGGACAGTGGACAAGGGCTATGCGAAAGATTATGCCTATCTATACTAATATTATAATGCTGAAGGGTTTATTTGTTTGTTTGAACGCGCTAATCTCAGGAAATACTGGTTCGAATTAAAAAAATCTTTTTTGTTGGATAGTCCATTTATCGAGGAACGCTACAGGCTATACAAAATCAAGCTACGCCTCTTAGGAACGGAGCAGCGCGGGTGAAACCGCGGGCGGATCGCTAGTTCTAGATAAACGCGATGTGATACCCTTTCCTTAAAACGAGATAAATAACTTTATAACTATCAACCAGCCGATACCGACGTATGCTTTAATTTACTACGTCAGCAGCTAAACTACTTTCATCAGAGGAGGCACTGGACAAGGTTTCTGATAATTCTGAATTTCTTTTATTACGGGCGACATAATTAGAGATTATGTTGACCATTGTTACTGTCTAATCTTCACCTATTTAGGTAAGTACGAGAATATCCAACGTCAATTTTAAGAGCAAAATATAAAAAGATGACATGAAAAATTGAATAGATTCTTTAATACAAAGACTAGACATTCACATTCTAAATACATAAATTACAGACATACTTATCTAGAAATAATTACACGCTTGACAAATAACGAATGGAAAGGAGTTTTCCACGAGTGTAAATGACATTTACATTAAGGTTTCTAAGGTACAAAGGTTTCAAACGGCACGCCTGTCTCGACCACTTAGTGTAGGTGCTCTGACATAAAACTCTGACAAACAAACAGCACTTTGCAGCTACTGAACCCTATCTCACTGTGACTTTCTACTGAAAATCATCTCTATTATACAAAACACGTTGTATATTTGTTTCCTGTCAAGGCCTAATTTGGGGATGTCCAATAAAATGTTGAAGAGAATCGTTCATCTTTCATAAAGAAAAGCTACAAGCAATATATTCAAAATTCGCAATGACCTGTGTGTCTGTAAAATCCTACTAATATTATAAACGTGAAAGTTTGTGAGTATGGATGTATGGATGTTTGCTACTCTTTCACGCCAGAATGGCTGAATGCATCTGGATGAAATTTAGTACAGAGATAAATTATAGTCTGGAATAACACAGGCTACTTTTTATCCAGGTCGGATCTAATTCTGAAGTCCACGCAGACAAAGGCACACGCAACAAGGTTTTGCCATAAACATTTTAAACTAATGAAACTACTAACCATATCGATGTATAAGCAAAAGGAAAATGCAGGTAAGGAAATTATAGTTTAATGTAAGTTTTTTAGACATTATAGCGTCGGTTGACAATGTACATATTCAGTACAAATTAAGGCATGTTTTGACCAGTAGAAGACCTGGGTTTTTACCATATTTGAGTAACAGTTACTCAGTGAATACCTAAATTAAAAAATAGAACAGAATTTGAATGAAACGGGGAAGTTCCTCGGAGGTGGTGAAATACGCCCTTAACGTTATTTATTAAACGTAACGAATAATACCGTATAAATCTGTATAAGAGAAGATAGAATGTAGCCTGTACAACTCGAGGGTATTCAATCAGGAAAAGTTTGAAATAAAATTCAAACACGGCGAGCGAATCCGCGGGCAGTTCATAACTTAGTTATTGCTCGTATTTAGGTTGACGGCAGGTCACGTGTAATCAATAGAAGGGCGGGCAGCTTTCGTTGCAGATACAAAGAAACATTTATTTTTAAGATTAGTGATAAGGGAAACTGGTATTGTTTTATAAATGTTTACTGACCAATTTTATTGCTGAGCCAAATACTAAAATTACATCAAATAATTCAGTTCACAAAACACTCTCACAGCTGGGCAGGGCAGGAACCACTCTCAATGAGAGGTCATTGTACCAAAAAAAGGTAGAATCAACCATTGTAGTTTCATAGGTTTCCTATGAAACTACAAAGCAACGAAAGAGCCCTCACAAATTCACGGTCAATTAACTGATTCTTTATGTATTAATCCTCAAAAGGTAAACTAGGAAATCAAAACGTTTGATCTGAATTGTTAGCATCCGATACTGACGGAACCTGTATTCATAAGAATCGGTATTGTTGCTCGATTTCGATTCGCCAACACAAATAGAATCTGTTGATTTATTTTTCCACGAGTAATTGCGTTATTCCGAAATTAGCATTAACTGCGTAGACATCGAAATTAAGAGCATTCAAAAGCTGAAGAAACAGTCGTATGAATGTATTCGATAGGAACATAATGGCAACATTAGACTTTATAATATTACTAGCTAGCTTTTCCCCGCGCTTTCACTTATAGTCTAAAGGTGTTTATGAGAGAAAAGGTTGCCTCCTCCAAAATCCAATCCACCTCTATACGAAAAAACATCAAATTGATTCAGCGGAATAGGCGTATAAACGTTACAAACAAACACTGTGACTGTATTACTTTCGCATATAAAATAATAGATTATTTTTTTTAATATTATTACAACATTTTATTATAATTATGATACACGATCAAAGGTCAAATTTTAATATTTCAAGGATAGTTCCAAGTGTACATTCCTGTACGATATAATATTCTTGTATCGAAATCAAAAGCAGCCTTTTCATTATATTTTTTGTCTATACAGTTTATCCACCCCACCCATTCCGTGAGTAGTGTATCTACCTACGCTATTTGGAAGTCTATGGCAAGGGTGAAAGACCGGAGACGGTACCAATTCCAATCCACTTTTATTTTCTTTTGGCGATGATAAAAATGTTCTACATAAGCAACTGATAACGATGATCACGTTTTTATTTGATAGAAAGTAAATTCTTTGAAACGGGGCAGCAAACGAAGAATGCCCTAAAAATGAATTTAGCAAAAGAACATTAAGTATACATGTTCATTTTAACGTAGATTAGTGTTGTACAAGATGACAAAATTGCAAAACAAGCTCGCAATAAATAATTCTCGATCCTGATGGATGATGGTGATGGTACATCTTTATCTTTTCTTGTTATAAATCTTTTTTGTTTTGAGCTTATATCTGGCGTACACAATGTGACCTAAGTGAAATGATACTAACAATACCCATCTAATATCTAAACCAGTAGTCATAGGTAATTATTTTAATGAATGGCGTATCATGTTGCCTGTAACATGTGATAATGAAGTGATCAAAACGATGATTTTGGATGATCATGTCGTTAGCATGTTGATCCAAATTTCTTTTCTACGCAACACAAGTAACCTAGTATACATATAATCCATACTAATATTATACATGGGAAAGTAACTGTGTATGTCCGTTAATTATGTTTTCGCGCCTCAATCGTATAACTAATTTGGATTAATTTTGGTATACAAACAGATTAGAACATGGAAAAGGACATAGGTTGCCTTTATTCCCAAAAAGCCTTTCGGGATGAGAGTGAAGCCGAAGGCAATAGCTAGTAACAATATAACAGGTGTAATTATGGAAATGACACAACATTCACATGAAGCTAGAAGCTACTTTAATGTTTAAGCAGTCCAACAACTTTGTGTGTCCATTTACATTTATGTATTTAGTAACAGTGAAGAAGGCCACTTTTGTTGCCAGTCTTTCCTAGACCTTGACGAAATAGATAACAAAAGTACACCAGAGCTTACGTTTTCACAAAGAATCTAAGTATGAAATCAAAGCACTCGCAAGCGCGGCTACAAGTCCCAGGTTCAATTCCCAGGAGGCGGTTTGAACAGTTATTTTGTTTTCCTATTAGGAAAGTGGAAAATTGTAAAATAATTTTTGAAGTTTATTAGATTCAATCAATACTAGCTGTTGCATGTAGTTTCACTCACATCCCAAAGACTTTTTGGGTTAAAAGGTTGCTTGTAGAAGGTCATAGGCAAGGTCTAACCTACCTCTACAACAAAATTCATTTAAATTAGGTAGTTTAAAGGTGTAAAAGTTATGTTCGCATTTATAACATTAATATTATTTTTTTATCTAATAGGTGCCTACTTAGAAGCGTAACGAAACAATAGGTCTCGTCGCGAAATAAGCTGGGCACATGTCTCCTCTCAGCTTATTAGTAATTAGCCTACAGTCTACAGCACTAATGCGGGTTGGCAGACTTTAAACGCCATCGAAAATAATCTCTCAAGCATGCAAGTTTCATCCACCATTTAAGCGCGTTTAAGAGACTATGGAAATAAAATTTATCTTTAACGATAATAAACATGAATGGGCAAGGAATTGGCAACTCTTACCTAAACAATACAAGTTCGTCAAATCTGTTTACTCATCATATAAAGATAATGAGCGTCATCTGACGTATGCCTCTAATGATTCACAGATAACCAACAAATCAGCGTGCGTAACATTTTAACGAGAAATTAACGTAGGTAATTTAAATATGCGTTTCGCTAATTCACCAGTGGGGGAGGCTCAATGTGCCTCAATGCTAAGCAATTGTGCAGTCGACAGCACACGTGTGGGCGAGAAATAATGTATAGGACACGTGCAATTTAGCGATGGAATAACAAGAGATAATTAACATTGTAGGTATGCATATTTATCAACGCTGTTTTATCCATATGTAGTATTTTGTGACTGGTTAATAAAAAACAAAACACAAAAAACCACTGCCTTACCTTTCAGGTAAATATAAGCGCGAAGGTGGTATGTTAGACGTGTGATCCCACTGTTTTAACCTAGAGTTCATTTTAAACATTTTATATTACTTTAACATAGTGTTCCCTGCTAACAAAAATAAAATCAGTGGTATCCGGTCAAAAAAAGGTTGACAGCAACTTCTCTAAATACCACAATGTAATAAATAGAATACCAACAACTGGATAATTAACAAATTATCCACCATAGTATCCATATTAATATTATAAAGCAAAAGTAACTGTTTGTTTGTTACTTTTTCACACCTAAAAATTTATATGGTATGGTATATGTAGAGATAGACTAAACCTTGGGATAATGGCGAACGACTAGGCTACCTTTTCTCCTGAAAAGTTCTTTAGGATGCAAATGCAACCGCAGACAACAACTAGTTGCAATATAAATGCTACTCGAAAAGTTAGAGATAATTTGTAACTGATATGAGAGAATTCAATGTACCTAGTTAGAAATAAACTGACACCATTATATGGCATTGTTTGTATGCATGTTCCTGTTATCAATAACTTGTATCAATCGATTTAAAATATTAGTCCATAACCATATGAACTTTTACGTCTGTTTGCCCCTCAAGGCCTTATAATTATGATATTAAGTATTATTCTGTTAAACTTGGAAATTACCTATTCATTTAATTCTAAATATATTTTGACTAATGAAATATTTTTTTGACATTTCATAACCACTATTTGTTATGTAGATTTAAAATAAAAAAACTCTTGCAGTATTGTTAGAAAGGTTAGGAGAAAGTGATAATAGACGTTGAATACAAAATTGAAAGTAAAGAATAGCTAATTAAAAATTCATGTTACCTAAATTCATAGGTCACATTTATGTAACAGACAGACAGTACATTATATACTAATTACTACTTGACAATGTAACATCCTTTCAGATAATTGTCACTGCCATGTCACAATACTACCACATATTGCCACATCATGCAGGATAGACATTATCATTTTAAATATCCTCATTTTGGGATGAATTTACTCATTTGATTCCCTAAAACCAATTAACCATGTGCCTAGTTCATAATAAAAGAAATATGATTTGTTGACTTTAAATTGACAGCTCTAAGATTAGAGATTTAAAATTCTTTAGAATATCAGCAATAAATAATTATGTCATACTAGAACAAGTAAAAAGTATGTGTGTGTGCATGTGGTACACCTACAAACATTACCACTGTGTAAAGTACTTCAAGCTCAACAAATCTAGATTTGTTACATTTCATACTTTAATCAACAGTTATAACTTTAAGAATTGAACAGAGTACCTGTGCAAAATTTTAAGTGCTAAGGAGCCACTTACATTTATTCCCCCTGGCATTCTTTTTACATCATTAGCATAATCATCAATGCCCTTCATGACTCATTCATAGCAATGTAGCAACTTTACTCATTATCATTGTGAATGTACATACAATCAATTTCAATGAAAGTATGGACTGTATCACTGCAATCACTTAGATAAAAGTTCAAAGCCCATTGAAGATTTATAATGTATGAAGTATTGATAATTTTTAAAAGGAGAGTTATAGAAAAAGGTTTTTCACAAAAGTTAACAATGCAGTAGGCCACACAGATTACTACCAAGATAAATAGCAACTCAGCCTTAATTTTACTAAAAATAATGGTTGGCTTGCATAGAGAATATGCTATTTGTATGAAAGAAATGCTTCTGATCCATATCAAATTGATGTTGATTATGATGTTCAATGTCCCAATGTACTTAGGACACAATGTATACCTAGGAGGCATCTCTGACCTAGGTATTAAATAGATATAATGAAGTTATTATCACAATTATATTATTTATTTATCGCAAAGAAAATATACATTCATCACAGACTTGTTTATTTAGCAATATTTGTAATTTTGTTCATAATACATCAAAACATCCAATTAGTGTAGGGATTAATTACTAGGTATGTGTTTGTGTTTAGACACAAAATCATTCTACCGCCGCCGCGCAACGCAATCTCCCCAAGCAGAAAAAAAAATCAATGAAAACATCTACTATAAACATGTACAAACCAACAAGTCTATCACTTACGGATATAAAACTAGTGCTAATTGATTATCAACTTTCCGCGCCGAGGCTAAAAATATCTCTCAACCAATTAGGCTAATAACAACCTGGAAGGATTGATAGCTGGGTGTGGTAAACATTGGGATCGAACTAGTTCCACTACAGAACTCCTCCAACCCCCAACATCCCAGAACGATTAGCGTACCGACGGCGGACAGCTTCCACCACAACCTATAACGATGTAGAATCGCGTTCTTGTAACTAGCTTAGATGTAGGTATATGAATCATACAACGTATAGCTACCGACCCGATGGAAATGTATGCAAAACGCATGAAATTCATTACAAATCTACTGCACACATTATCTAATATAGAATACAAAGGTACATTACCTTGTCGCATAACGTTTTTACTTGATTTTCTGTCAATTGCTTGCATTCGTTTAGTTGTTCTATCCACTGATCCAGTTCTTTTAACGACGCCTTGTCCTCCATAATTTGTGTCTGTGATATTAACGTACGAGACGTTAACTTTGATTTTGATTGTCTTTATGTTTTAAATGTACACAAAACCATGCGAATTACGTATTTAACACTGTGCCCAGAAAATTGACTACGGCGGACACTTTACAAAATGGCGTTTGCGTGACGTCAATTTTCAGAAAAGAAATCCACCAAGCGGCTTTTGCTTGAACTAGATGATGATGCCATCTAATGGATGCGTTCAAAATATTAACAACATCAATTTTTAAAAATTTCTTAAATGCGATTTGTTTGATTTAATTATGTAATAATAGTAGAAATTTTCAAGAGGCTATTGGGTATTACGATTATGTAATATTGAGTTTATATGAATAGAAAAATCGCGTATGAATTTGTAATGCAATAAAGTATACATATTGGTGGAGCTAATTCCAAACACATAATAAACGCAGACACTGCAATTATTGTAGTGTTATCACTCGATATTTTACCAATGATAGTTCATAAATTTATTAAACTACGAAATTAGTATACTACACGACAGTCACGATCTTACTTTTATCGAGCCTGATGGTACGATTTTTGCCTTAGCCATTGTTTGCGGTGCTTCCACAATAAAATCCATTTAGGACAATATACAATACTTAGTAAGTAATGCCTGAAACAGCTTATAAATAAGCAAATAAATGCCAAAAATTTATCAGTCTTCTTTCAGTTTAAATGTCAAGACAATATAATTCAACTTCACAATTTTCTTTTGAATTTTGTTGATAACTTGACACTTTCGTTTTTCAAATATTTTTCTCTGTACTTTGTGACCATATTTTGATTATGCAAAGACCACTGACCTTTTTAATACTAGAGAAACTAAAGAATTATAAAGATTCTATATGGCGAAGACACAGTACCGAGCCATTTTGTGTCATTTTTTTTCAGATAATCCATTAAACTCTGTTCTTATTCTGGTCTGTCTGTTTGTGTAGGTTTGTGTAAATTCCGTAAATTAAAATAAGTACCAAAAATTAAATATCACTGGCACCTCCCAAACATTACTTGATGACAAATAGCATGAGGATTGTTTGTGTAATATAACCTACGGCTGTTGGTCCTCAAGAATGTTATACCTACCAATCGCTTTACTGACACACTGCCGTGTGTCTAGGTCTATTCTAGGTAGAGGTCAGTGCCTATTGTGTTAGGTTAGGTTATAATTGTTATATTCCTATAATTATATTCAGCTCTAGCACCTGGTAACTGGGATCAAAAAGAGTGGTCACTCCCATTTGCCACCACTAAGAATGGGATTTTTTTTAAGAAAAATTCCCATTTATGTATATAATAAATTAAATATTTAATTGATTTAACTTTAAAACACGTCTGAACTCTCTCAATCCATGCGTGCATAATGATTACGCAATAATAAATCAAAACTATGCAGGAACTATGCAGGTCGCACCTTATCGACAAGGAGTCTAAAACCAAGACCTCTAGCGTACCTAGCAGTCGCGCTTAGGACCATAAGGCAGTTAACAGCAAGGTTTATCTCTTAGGCCCGGTTAATGGCAATAAGCTCACCCCCTGTTACATGGAACCTAAACATACTGGCGAACTGTGAGTCTACAACATTAGTACCTTTCGGGGAATACAGGCGTGATCGTATGTCATGTTTATCTCTTATTATTTATAATATTCATTTTATAGATTTTGGGATCAAGAGTCTAAAGCACCTTATTCATGGTTCACCTTGCTGTAGGTTCCACTTAGTTCATACACAATGCCCGAAAGTAGTAGTTTTGGATTCGACGTCTATAATTTATTAACCGATTAAGCTAAGCTTATTCGTTTTCGTTTTTAATTGTGCCTATTTGCTACCTATGTACTATATACTATTATTATTAATTCTGTGGTATAGACATACGGCAAGATGGCCTGTGAATGGGACGCTTAATAAAACTACTTATATCACAAATTCTACCGTAGAATCCGAGTTTATCCGATACAAAAAGACTACTACCCAAAATGTCAGAGTAATAAAAATTAAAAAGTTAATCTAATTCCTTTTTCTGCCAAAAGCCATCCCGATCGTTCTTTTTACTTTTGGGTCGGGTCGGGTGCCAGTGTGTTGGTGCATATTCGCTCAACAAGTTTTTGTAAAAATGACTGAAACTCTAAAGCTCAGAGGAACCCTCTGTGGTCACAATGGCTGGGTTACGCAAATTGCGACTAATCCTAAATATCCTGATATGATTTTGTCGTCTTCTCGAGGTAAGGTTATCGATATTTCACGCTCCTCATTATATCCAGTTTCATCCGATCTTTGACTGTATAAAACTACATATTATTAAGATTAACCTGTATTTCAATGTTAGTTATGTTTGATTCGTAATGAATTTCTGATATTTTATGTGATGACACAAATCTTTGCCACGCGATTCCTGAGCGGCAAGCGGATATGGGGCTGATGATTTCAAATTTCCCTAATTTCTTTACCTTATGATAATAAGTATTTAACAAGTTTCAATTACTTTTCAGACAAAACCCTCATCGTGTGGAAGTTGACAAGAGACGAGACCAACTACGGTGTCCCGCAAAAGCGTCTGTACGGCCACTCACACTTCATATCTGATGTTGTGCTTTCCAGTGATGGCAACTATGCGCTGTCTGGCTCCTGGGATAAGACCCTGCGTCTGTGGGATCTTGCTGCTGGAAAGACCACCAGGCGGTTCGAAGATCATACTAAGGTGTGATGGACTTTACGATTTTGGTAGGGTTATAGATTAAAAATGTTGTTGCTCAACTGCAGAGCAGTGCCGATGCGCGGCAGAAGAACGTGAGAGCTATCGCAGTGCCGGTGCGCGGCAGAAGAACTGTAGGATTGTTAGGATCAGTGTTGACGTGAGGCAGAAATTGTAGTAGAAACTGTGCTAATGCGCGGCAGAAGAAATATTTGTAGTACCTTTCAAATCAGGGCCGATGCGCGGCAGAAGAATTGTTGTTAGAGTTGTAGTATCAGTGCCGATGCGCGGCAGAAGAAAGTGTAATTGTGCCTATGCGAGGCAGAAGAGCTAAAGGATGTAGAGGTAAGAGTGTGGTCAGACACATTTCTCACCCAATATAAGTCTAACACAACAAATTTATGCACTTATTCAAAGTAAACAGCTTATTTCATTACACTTATTGTTGATACTGGGAGCTGGTAGTTAGTGATTGATAAATCACACTTAATTTACCATGTACCAGTGCAGTAATATGTAAGACAACTGTTTGTTTTATACCAAAAATTATAACCAATTTTGTCTTGTGCAGGACGTCCTCTCTGTGGCTTTCTCAGTAGACAACCGCCAGATTGTGTCTGGCTCTCGGGACAAGACCATCAAGCTGTGGAACACACTCGCTGAGTGCAAATACACTATCCAAGATGATGGTCACAGTGACTGGGTATCCTGTGTCCGCTTCTCCCCCAATCATGCTAACCCTATCATTGTCTCTGCTGGTTGGGATCGCACTGTAAAGGTATGTAATACACAAATATTACAAAAGATTCCATTTATATCTTATGAGTTTATGATTTAAGTTTCTTATTTTCATATTTAATCTCTACAGGTCTGGCACCTTACCAACTGCAAGCTCAAGATCAACCACCTTGGTCACTCTGGATACCTGAACACAGTCACTGTATCTCCTGATGGTTCTCTGTGTGCATCTGGTGGCAAGGACATGAAGGCCATGCTCTGGGATCTAAATGATGGCAAGCATCTGCATACCCTGGACCACAATGACATCATCACATCACTGTGCTTCTCACCCAACAGATACTGGCTCTGTGCTGCCTTTGGACCTTCTATCAAGATCTGGGTATGTAATTCTTTTTAAATCTATTCTATTATTATAAAGCTGAATATGACATCATCTAGTTGTTCAAACTGGACTTTCCTATATTGGTTAATAAATAAATATATAGTTGATAAATAGGCTGCTAATTATACCATAGCAAATTCATATTATGTGACTTCAACTTGACTTGTTTTATCAGGATCTGGAAAGCAAGGAGATGGTTGAAGAACTCAGGCCAGAAATCATCAACCAGAACCAGACTTCTAAGTCAGACCCACCTCAGTGCCTATCCCTGGCCTGGTCCACAGATGGTCAGACCCTCTTTGCAGGCTACTCTGACAACATCATTCGTGTCTGGCAGGTGTCAGTCTCTGCTCGATAAGCAGCTCCAGAAACACGGTTTCATTTATTTTTGTGCTGCTTATTATGTATCATGCCTGACTGTATGGATAAAAATAAATGAAATTGTTGATCATTCTTTAAGCAGTTTCATTGTGATCTCCTTGTAAAATTAGATTAAGGTAAATGTTGTTCTATAAATAATAAGTTACATTAGTATAAAATAAAGTACTATTTTAATATACATATACTGTAATAATACGTATGTATACTTTATGTAATAAAATATAATTAATAAAGTAAACATTTTCTTCCTTCAAAAGCTTCAACATAAATGTGTGATAATAATAATGTTCACAACTCATAAATATGAAATCATAAAATGTCTACATAAGGCAGATCGTTTACCTGAGCCCGCCAAATTCAAATTTCAAGTGGTTTTTCGCAGTTTGTGGGTCTATATTAAGTATTAATAGTAATTCTTGGCAATGGTAATTGCGACATTAACTATACAAAATTCACAATGTTTAACTAAAACCATTGCTTAAAAATCATTAATTGTAGCTCAAAGTAGTGTAAAATGTCAATTTTGACCAATTACAGATTTCGGCAAGTTTTTCGCTTGATAAAGATTTATAAGTAAAGATTTTAGTTCCCAGTTGTTAATGTCGCAATTACAACTGCCATGAAACTAGAACTTGTTATAGACCTACAAACTGCGAAAAATCACTTGTAATCTAAATTTCGGGGGCTCAGGTGAACGGTCCGCCTTAAATTACACATCTAACCCTGTGACCGGTAAAGTAATATATATATATATTTTCTTAATGGGATAGCTGGGCAAACTAGCCTGATGGTAAGTGATTACCGCCGTCCATGAACACCCGCAACATCAGAGGAGTCACAAGTGCGCTGCCGGCTTTTAAAAGTGGATTGGGCCTCCGATAACCTCACTCACTCGACAAAACACAACGTAAGCGTTGTTTGACGCCGGTTTTCTGCGAGGCCGTGGTATCACTCCGGTCAAGCCCGGTCCATTCGTGACGAAGCATGGCCCTCCCACGTAAAAAATAAAATATTGCTGTCACAGTTATCAATACAAAACTGCTAAAAATAATAACATCAGTATGCCAACATTTAGCACTCAAAAGCTACAATTGTAAAAGCATACATATTTATATGTATATGTATGAATAATTACACCACACCCTTGAATTCTTACACAATTGTTAATACCTAAACACCAGTATCTTAATATTAACTAGGTACCTACTAATACTACTTTTATTGTCGTTTCATAAATTTGTCCAGCAGTGAGGCACAAAAGGCTACTTAACAAATAAATATTTATATGGGAGCAGATTGACCACCTCGCACAGAAATAGACTTCCACAGTTAAAACTTAGTGCCTCACAAATATCTATTCTGATGGACGGACAATAGTTCATAATAAGATAGAGGTACCTACATGAGATTATTGAGATTCAAGAACTATATAGGCAGATCCCTACTAAAATATGTGGGCTACACCCACATGCAAATATAATGCAATGGGCCCCCCACCTAAGACCCACAATACAGCTAAACATAGGTGGTAGCTACCGTATCATACAGTAAAAGGAGTGTCTGCTACTCCTTTTGAGTTATGTGACACTGATCTTTATGATAACATTATTGTACCAGGTTTACCTACTATTTTCTTATGAATATAATATTTTATTCATGATCCACTGATTGCATCAAAAAGTCAATTCATGCTAAATAGTATAACTAAGAGCCTTTCTGTAGAGAGAACTTGCTCCTTTGACCTATACACTCTTTGGTAACCCTGCATCATTCAAGAGATGTGATTCTTCATCTATGATTTCTTTTGGGCCTTCACCAACTTTGGTGTGAATAACATATTTGACTAAATCTTTTGCTTGAGGCTCACAAATACTCATCAGTTTTGGACTTAAAACTTCTTCTCCATATTTTAATCCAGTAATGAAACTATCTGGAGTTGATGAAGGGAAAACATGCCTTATCATAGATATTACTTTTGGCACCTCTTCTTCGAGCAAATAGAGGCAAGCATTCGGTCCAGCATCAAATGTGTAAGCAACTTTTATACCTCCAGAGTCTTCATTATACTTATGAATAACATCAACAATTAGATGGGATACATCAGTCATGTAAGCAAATGGTGGGTATGAATCTAAACATATTGCATGAAATTGATTACTGTCTTTCATAGTAATCTCTGCAAATTTAGGAAAATTCTTCATTTTAATGGCTTCAATGATACCTTCAGTTCTCTGTGGCACACAATATTTCACTCTATACTTCAGCAACTCAGACGTCTGTGCGGATATCCTCATACCAATGGTGGAGCTAGTTTTCTTTTTAGACTCCCCAACAACTAGGATTAAAGCTCTCATTTCAGGCCAGTGATTAGAATCTTCTATTTGAGTTGCTACAGAATCAAAACCATTAAGGCTCGTGCCTGCGTGCCACCTCACGAAGCCCCCATATACACTTCTGCAGGCACTGCCAGACCCCAGTCTTGCAATGGAACTAACATCGGACTTAACTTTGTAAAACTTCGCTAATGCCGTCACAAGGCACGCATATCCAGCAGCGGAAGACGCTAACCCTGCTGCAGTGGGAAAATTATTTTCCGAACATACATGAACTTTCCACTGCAACAAATGTTCATCGACGCTCTTTTCTACCATGGCTCTGGATTTAATTTCCCTGAGACAGTTTTGTAGTCGTGGGCTACAAAATGATTCCTCCTTTCCGTTTAACCATATTTTATCTTCTTCAAAACCTGGCCTAGCACAGACGGATGTCTTGGCGCACATAACACTTGTATCTAAAGTAGCACTAACGGAATCATTTAACGGTAAAATTAATTCCTCATTTCGTTTGCCCCAATATTTAATTACAGCGATGTTAACCGGCGCTATTACTGTTATAATATCACTCATTTTATTAATGATAATATTCTATTGATTATTTAACTACCGCGGATTTATTTCGACTTTCAAACAAAATGAATCTGAACTGAAATCAACTGAAATGAAAGAAACTGACTGACTGAGATTTTTAAATATGTCATTGTCAGATGTCATGTCACTGTCGAGATTCAAATTGGCAAGTTGGACAAGAAAATATTAAAATACTTGTATAAAAATTGATGTTTTAGTCCTAGTACTTGTCATTGGCTGAATTGTCGTAATCGGCAAACAATCAAAACATGCCATTAAAAAAAATTATTTACACCTATCAGATTCTTAGCATTACAGCTTTGCCAACCTCACACTTGGCGTTACATTATAGGCATAAACATAATGCGATAGAATGTTTTAAGTCTATGGATACGCTCTCCTACTACTCTACCTCTACATAGAATTATGGAGTGTAGAGAATTCTGTAGTAGAGGAAAGGAGAACTGCCTGACCAGAAATGACAAGCTCGAAAAGTGTTTTCATATTTGAGTAGTACACTTGCAAACACCTCTAACTTACTTTTTTTTTTAATGGACTGGCGGGTAATTTGTGTTAGTACTTGTACCAACGAACACTCTCATATTTCGATAATACAGCAAAAACCGCTAAGTTTCGTACAAAATTCAAATAAAAAGTGGATCCTGTTTCAAAACTCTCTAAGTTAAAACAAGTTACAGTTGCAAAAACCGCTTACTCAAATGTCACTTGCAAAAGTCTCTATTTTAATTGTGTCCACCAACAAAGACCGCCATCTTGTTATTCTCGTTAGTGTCATTTCTGCGATCTACGCTGTGGTGTGAACGTTGTTGTAACAATTTTGTTTATTTAAATATTAAAATGGGAGACCACCAAGAACAAGATGTAAATTTCGCAGCTCACGGGAAGGGTCGTAAAAAGATAAAAGACAAATCATCGTGGAAACGAGAGAAGGCAAAAATCGAAAGGTAATAAACAATACATAACCCTAAAACTTTTCGTTCAAATTTTATTTTTTATTGCAGCAGTGTTTCCAACATTTAATTTTAGATTCCCCTATAAGCTATGTTTTAAAATTCCCCGGATATTTTTTATTTAATATCTTATATTGACTTGACGTAACATGGGTAGCTAACATAAAAAATATTTATGATTTTTAGTTACAGTACAACATTTTGTAAGTCCCGTTTGTCGGCCGAGAAAGATAATAATAATGTTTTTTTTTTCGTTTCAGGCACAAGCCAAAAACGCTACCCAGGCTCCCTAAGTGTGAACATGGTAATAAAAAGCAGGGATATCGATGTGACGAGTTAGTGATTCAAGATGTAAGTAGATTTCATAGACATTTTTATGAAAATTACGATAAAATCAAACAAGATACATTCTTGTTAAAATATTGCTCTGCTAAGACTCCAAATAAAAAAGGTAGTAATAGCAAAAGGAAACAAACTATTACATATTTAATACCTAAAACAGAAAATACAGAGCAAGGACGAAAAGTAAAATTAATCAAGGTGTGTCAAAAGTTTATGACAACGGTTCTTGGCATATCCAAAGATCGCATTCAAAGAATATGCAAACAAAATTTAACATCAATGTCACTGCCAAAAGAAAACCGTGGAGGAGATAGAAGGTCTAGCAAATATGCTGGTTGCACGGAATCAGTTAAGAAGTTCATAAAAGAATTGAAATCAGTGGAATCTCATTACACACGAGGGAGATCTAAAGTTCAATATCTGAGCAGTGACCTCAGTATTCGCAAGCTGTGGAAAACTTATAATAATACACATGAAAATTCAGTAAAATACGAGTTTTTTCGACGCATTTTTACTACCAAGTTTAACTTGAGTTTCAAAACGCCAGCCACAGATGCCTGTTCAAAGTGTGCCGAAATGAAAGAACTAATAAAAAATGAAAAGGTCCAAAGCCGTAAAATTATTTTGATGGCCCAGTTCCGGGTGCATAAGCTTCGAGCAAAATGGTTTTACAAAAATCTTGGCTTGCACAACGACAATGAGATAACCTTTACATTCGACTGTCAAAAAAATTTGCCGGTACCGAAGCTACCAGACCAAGCTACCTATTACAGCAGACAGTTGTATGTGTACAACTTCACAATTTGCCAAGGCTCGTCCCGTGCTAAACAAAGTCCAAGCAATACATTTATGTATACTTGGCTTGAGTCAGAAGCTCCAAAAGGAGCCAATCAAATAGCGTCTGCAGTTTATCATAGACTCATAAATACAGAGTATCCAGAAAACGTGTATCACGTACGTCTCATGTGTGATGGCTGTGGGGGCCAGAATAAAAATACTATCCTTTTTGGCATGTTGGCTTACTGGCTCAAAGTAAAGGCCCCTAATCACATACAAAAAATTTCTGTGATATCCGCCTGATCGGATTTTTGGGAATATTGAACGGCAAATAAGAAAAGATGAGATTATATTAGTACCGGACGAATATTTAAAGCATTTCGCAGTCTATGGAACTGTTCTGCGTTTGGGTCACGAATTTCAATGTTATGATTGGAAACAATCAGTGAAACTAACTCTGAAACCACCTGGATCTTGGCACTTCGGTTTCAAAGAGACAAAACTATTTACAATGATGAAAGACGACAACGGTCGTATCGTTGTGAAAGGAGAGAGTCAGTATGTATCATAAAATGTTAATTATAGAAGTATATTAAAGAAAAACAAAACCTTGATCCACATGAACCCACTTAGAATTAGTATTGGTCATCCAGTTAACCCTGCTAAACTGAAAGACGTGCGGGCTCTTCTCACGAAGCATTTTGGTGAGAAATGGCAAGACCTTGAGTTTTTGCAATTTTATGTGGCCTTATTGAATCAGGATCCAGCTGTTGAACCTCTAGCAGCAGATGATGAGACGGATAATGAGTCAACATTGATGGAAGAATCTGAAGATATTAGAGTGTAAGGAACATTTGACATTCGTTTTTAGAAAAACTTTGATTTAGATATTAAGGAAAGTTATGTTAATTAACAATTTTTTATGATACTTTAATTACATTTTTAATCCTAAAGTAATTTTACTATTAAACTATTTCATAACTAGATAAGTTATTTTATTACACTAACATAAACCTCTAAGTTATTTTATTACACTAACATAAACCTCTAAGTTATATAATCACTTTCAAAACTCGTTAAGTTAAATTTTAAATCACGATTAGTGAAGCATTTTATTAGCAATCGTGGTTTATTTCTAATCTAAAGACAACAATAATAACCCATTCTTTAGGGTAAACTCATTTAAATTACTGGCAACACCAATAATGTCGCGAGACAGTTTTTTCTGTTTTATTCGAAACCATGATGTAGAAACTTAGCTGTGTTTGCAAGTGTACTACTCATTTATTAGGTACTTTATTCTTTGAAAAGTGTCCAGCAAACAACAAATTCATAGTCATAGTTGTCAAGAGCGATCGCTTCATTCAAGCGGTTTTATTTTTGCAGTAGGTTGGACGAACGTGAATAACTAAAGTTTTTTTAAATCCCGGTATGGGATATGGCGCCAAACTTTTTGTGTATTCGCCAGTGTCAAGTGTAAGGAGTAAACAAGTAATATTTATTAGTTCCCGTCATGGGATTATTATTATATGGCGCCACACCTCACACTTTTTGTGTTTGTCAAGTATACAGAATAATCCCCAGTAAAACAGTGGAAACTTCAACGGCCAGTCCCAATAACAAATCCGTCGATAGATTTGCTTGAGAACATTACTTGTATGGACTAAAAGTCAAAATTATATCTCTAGTAGATAAATCTACTGATTGATTTGATATTGGGACTAGCCGTAATAAGGCTTGGAGTTTAGAAGTGAACACAAAAGTCACGATTTTCAATTTTATATCATTTGCCTACACTCGCACACGTTCACGAACACTTAATGGTTAACTATCCACTATAGTTACACATTAACCTGCGGAGAAAAACAAGTTTTGGAAAATAATATAAAACCGACAAAGTGCCTTTTATATTTTCCCGCCTAAAACTCATAAAACTTTATCCGTAATAATGGGATGGGATCCTAAACATCGGTTGATCGGATTACATATCTATACTAACTAGCTGTTGCCTTCGGTTTCATTCGCATCCCATAGGACTAACGCAAAGGTTGAATAGTCGTTAAGTTTTCTCAGTTTTTTAATTTTCCGCAACTTTCTGAAGTTTTCCTGACAAAAAAAGAATTAGCGAAATCGGTCCAGCCGTTCACGCGTGATGCCGTGACCAAGGTAAATAGGGATTCATTTTTATATAATAATACCTAAAATAAAACAAAAAAATATATATTGAATATATTTACGATGCAGATATAATAGGTAATAGAATAAGCAATAATAAAAAAAATCTGTCCGTTTGTCTGTTTGTACACGTTAATCTCCGGAAATACTGGACGGATTCGAATGAAACTTTTTGTTTTAAACCTATTAAGCCTGGGCAACATATAGGGTATAATTGACTTTGGAACTGGAACACCTGGTGCAGGACCATAATGGTCCAGTTAAACTATAAGAAATATAGAAATGACGCCTTAACAAAAGTTGTTCAGCCTGATGAGCATTTTCTTAAAGGTAAATTGATTTGCATAATAAGAAATAAATTACTAAATATGTATAGAATGAAATAATAAATTTAATAAAAGTTCGTACGAACGTCCAAACAAATCTATCTATGATTACTATACCTATATTTATCGGAAACAGTTGTATGATTAGTAAAAATACTGACTATGAAAATATATACACGTCGCGGGAGCGCTAACAAAACACGTAGAACTTTATAAAAAGCAGTTTTACTAAGCTATTTACAGTAAACCACAGTAGTTTGTATGTGTATTATTTGCAAAATAAGTATACGTACAAAAAAGCCGCCCGAAGTAACTATTCCACGCGGACGAAGTCGCGGGCAAAAGCTAGTAGTTTGTGATGTTGTAGGGGGTAATCTCTAAATCGTGGATGGATCTACTAAATCGATTTTGAAAATTCTTTTTGTGTTGGATTGTCCATTTATCTAGGAAGGTTATAGGTTATGTAGCATCACGCTACGCCTCTTAGGAATAGAGCAGCGCGGGTGAAACCGCGAGCGGGCCTCTACTAGTGATTCACTAGTATAGCCATAAAGCCGTAGCAGCAAGTCGCTCGTCATCTTTGTTCAAAATTTCTATGTTCACTGAATATAGACGAATATTTAAACGGGTCTTTACGTGGTCATATTCGTGCACGTATTAAATCGGCAAGTTAATCAGCGAATTATTCGTAGATCGCAATCAATCAAAAAACCAAAATCATTTATTTTCAGGCATTTATGGCCCTTAAAGATATACCTTACACACTAACATATATAAAATAAATAACACTTAATGTTAGTATATAAACTTAACCTATGTTAGTAAAACACTTCATTTGGCCCTAGACACCGCCACAGTGCGTTCTTGTGGCACTTATCCGCGGAAGCGACGGAACACCACGTCCTGCTGCCAGAAGTCCTCTTCTATGACAAGGTGCAGATAGATAACAGGTTGGTACTAGCACTACAAACGCCTTAACGTTGCCGTTGCGATGTGACTCCAATAGCCACACTCTCGGCGTGTACTTGATTTGCTGGCGTACGTACTCCACAATATCCTCCGCCTTAGTGGTGCAGTGTAGGCGGGAGTATTCGGCTTCGCGGCACGTATTGTCACATTAGGCTCAGCAGAAGCCATGCCGCAGCGGTTCTTATTAGTTCGTTGACGGCGCTTCCTCTTTTGCACCGTCACGAAACCATCATTAACAGCCCGCGTCGATACCTTTTGAGCATCAGTCTTCACGGCGCTAGTATCGTCACACCCTAGCCACTCCCAAGAAACCATCCGATTTCAATATCTACTACACCTACATGCGCAAGTTAACGTTTGTACAAGCGCAAATGTGTGCGTGAAGTAAGTAGGGTTGCCGGCGCGCTGCATGCCATAACTAGGTAGCGTACATATATAATTCACAAAGTGTTTTGAGCGTTTTGAGTAATCTGTAAAACTAAAATCCGACCCCAAAATTAAAAACCAAATACGTAGATACTTTTCTAAGGTTTTATCGATGAAAATTTAACTTAATAAGAATGAAACTAAACGGAACAATATGAATTTTGTAAAGAATAAAATCTACATGTTAATTTTCTTTTTAACAAAAACACTAATATTCGACCGTGCCCGCTCGCCTACATGACAAGAACATACTTACATTTATAAAATAATACTTTTGTGCGTTTGGGAGAGATATTTAATAAATGCGTAGTATTGATTATAATAAGTAATATTTTAATGAATAAATCTCGATTTAAAACCATGTATTCAATGACAATACATAACGATTTATATACTTATATAAATACACTTCACTTATTAAGTATGTAGTATGCAATTAGATTGCAAATAAAGTTCGATTCGCGGAATGACATGACAAACCTTGTTCACAGTTCGGCAAACGCTCCGGCAAAATGCGCGGGGGGAGGGAATTCCTGCGGGAGGAGAGTGGCCATTCTGTATATTATTTATTCTGTGACGTAAGCCTATTATGAATAAAACTAATTTTTTCGCCGATTATGTTAATATAAACCCGTAGGTACAACACTAACATCTATCAACTTGAAAACAACTATAAGGCAGCTCGTTCACCTGCGCGAAATTCCAAGTGGTATAGTTTGTGGTCTTTTAATAAGTTCTACATATAAGGTAAAAGTAATTGTGACATTAATTAACTAAACAAAATTCACAACGTTAAACTAATACCATTGCATAAAAATCATTTTTGTAGCTAAAAGTAGCTGGCAAGTTTTTGGCTTGATTTTTATTTGAGTTTTAGTTGAGTTTTTCAGTTTTAGTCTCAGTTTTAGTTCTCAGTTGTGAATTTTGCTAGGTAATGTCGCGATTACTACTGCCATAACTGACCTCTATAATACTCTGCAAGTAGCGTAGAGATCAGTGACTGCCAGACAAAGAGTATAGTAATAACTTAGAGTAATAAACTCAGTAATAACTAAGAAACTGCCAGAGGACTGCCATGAATCTAAAAATTTACCTATATTTACCTATATTTTAAGACCTACAAATTGCGAAAAATTACTTGAAATTTGAATTCCGCGGGCTCAGGTGAACGATCAGCCTTAAGTACGTTTCATATCACTCATTAGGTAGTAACCCAGGAATTTTCAATTCCGACTGAATTTAATTATTTAAATTTAGAATATGTGCTTATTTTCATCTTTGTTTTATCGTTAAAACAATAAACGGAGCCAAGAATAGTAATAATAGTTTTTTAAAAGCTTTGCTATATCAATAGTACAGGATAAAGTTACTGAACTAATGGTTACAACTTCATTCCTAACGACGTCTACTGGAACTACTATTACCCGACAAAATATAACTGCTCTCTGGAAAACGTTTGAAAAGCTCGGGTGCCGTTCTCTGTCAATGAAGTAGGAACATGCGAGGGTGTGGAGGTAATATACGTTTCGAATTAGTCAGATTAGACTACACATTTCAATTCAACGCTGCCATTTTCGTTTTGTGGCACGGTCAAGCGGCGGTCTAAATGTGAATTTGATAAAATATCTGGCTGGTATTTATTTACAAAGTGTTGCAAATATATTGGAGTGCGTTTGTTTTCTCATACAACATCAAGAAGTGACGATTACAGTGTTTATTCCACGGGATAATTGTTGACTTCTTTGGGTGGATAGGGTGAGTATGTACTTTACATCAATATTACGGGGTTTTACGGCTTAGTAATCTTTCCGTATGCTTCGTCACGGTTTTACAAGATTCACTCGACTTATCTCATCATCTTCGATGGGGATATTTGCCACTTCTGGATACTTTCTGGTATTTGCAATTGATTTGCTAAAATGGGCGTTGCGATGGAGAATGAAGGTTTATCATTAGTTATATCGTTACCGCGCCTTATAATGATGTTATTTACTCAGTAGCGATTCGTCAGCTATGTCTTCTGTTATCGTGTTATTGTATTTTTAAAGTTATTTGACATAATTTTGAAAAAATTGAAAACAATTTGTGACTGTAGAATGAAGTGGCTGTATGATCGTGAGTTTACGTGTTTTATTAGGTACTTGGTCAAATGTTACTTTCTAGTGAGAATTACAAAAGTAGCATTACCTGATTTAGGTACTAACAATCAACATAAACAAGTGTAATGTTTTATTATCCTTTTAAAATACTATTTGCACATTCCCACAATTGTAATGAATTAAAGCTGTAATGGACATCTTATTTCTGAATAGGTGAGGTATTATAGTAACAATTAATTTATTATTTTAAATTAGAATGGTGTATGTCTTTAAATCTGCTGTTAGCATTTCTTATTGATTTCCTATTAGTATTAACAATAACAATATTTACTGTGAATGTTAAATAAAACTTAGCATACTTCTTACTTCGATAAAAATGAATTAAGTACTATTGGTGGCAGGATTAAACAGTATGGGCAAAAGTTTTTTAATATGTTAGTTATTAATAATATTTATAAACTTGTCATCAATCTTAATCTCTTATAAATTAAAAATTCCTGAAGTAATTGAGTGAATAAAATAACAGAGTTCAGGCTTTGCTGACTGCTATTTTATTGTGTTGATGGCATTGTTTTTCCCATGGCATGAATGATGCCATGTTGACAACATGTTAGAGAGGGAAGTAAAAGCAAAAAGTTTATAGTTAGTTATATGATCACTGATGTATGCCTGCCAATACCAGGTCAACTCAAAGCTGCTATGGCTCTTCCTTCAAAAGGCCTCTTCAGATATTGCCTTAAGTTGTAAAACTAACAATATTTGATTGTACAACTAGTGTAGTACCATTACTACACTTAAAAAGAGAATTAGACTTTACAAGAGATAATGATACTCCGAGATTGTTTTAGTGTTTCTTTTCAGAGGTTGTCAGTTAGGAAATGCCAGTGCTATCTAGTCTTCTTCATAATGTGTTAGTGGTCAAGGAATTTTAAAAGATGATGCCATCTTGTTAAAAATGTAGAACATTTATTATTCTTATTTACATTTATCAAAAACAAACTCTTTAGGCAATTTCAAGCTCTAAACATTCATTTGCTCTTATAATATAAAACTTGGCATCAAGTCTGGTACTGTAAAATTCTCACCTACACATTAATTAACTTGCATCATATCCTGAAATGCATTTCTTTAAATTGCTACACAAATAAATAACCTTGTATTATGCAAATTGATATAATGCAATCTGGGTTATGTATAGTTTCAATTACATTTACTTACTAGTTTTTTATGCACTATGTGTCTAAATTATTGTTCTTTTTTGAAATGGTTAAAAAAGAAGTTGGAACAGATGTCATCTAGATATTATTATCTAGATGACATCTGTTCCAACTTCTTTTTTATGAAATAGTTTTGGAAATATTGCCCATGTTATTATTAACATGGGCAATATTTCCAAAACTATTTCATATCTTTTCAAAATTACAGTGTAAACTTATTATGATGTTCTAAACATTTATATGGTGGCCTGGGTGCAACATACATTGTACTCACTAGGCAAATTCAATGCCTCAGATTCTCAACAAGGTACACTCATGAAGTATTTTTTAAATCTGATTTCTGAATGTTTTGACAATCCTTTACTTTCGCAGAAAAATCTAAGTGTAAGTAAAAATATGGAATCGCAATAATTCTAGCCATGTATCTAGTATGGCAACAAAGGTGACAATGGACAAATAATAATATTATGACATCTGTTAGTTGGCCGTGTATGTCTTGTTGTTTTGTGTTTCTAAGGTGTTTTTCTTGATTTTCTCTGATAGTATTAGTTTCTAATAGCTCTACTCACTTAGGTTGCAGTTTATTTTTATGTAATGCATAGGTAAATACTTACTTGTTTTAAAGTTTGACAAAACATAACCTATCAGAGGTTATGTTTTGTCAAACTTTACTAACTTTAAACTGAAATATCTTTAATTAAACTTTCCAATAATATTGATACTGAAACAAAAATTGATACGAAATTCAAACTCTATATATATTTTTATATATTTTTCTTGTACTGACGCAACAAAAAAATTTTTAGGAGTTCGCCATAATATTAGTATAGATAACAAAGTCCCCCGCCTCGTTCGTCTAAACGTTCGATAAACCCAAAAAGCTGCTGAACGGTTTTTCGTACGGTTTTTACTAATGGACAGAGTTATTCATGAGAAAAGTTTTAAGCTATTTAACATCACGCTATGATCCTTAGGTACAGCTAGTTTTTTTATAAGTTGCACATACTGGACTGGACATTAACCCCCTTATTTTCATAGGGGTAGACAGAAGCTACACACACACGACACTTGAACGCCGCCACTAGAAAATGTTATAAATACTGCCAATAGCGTGTCCACACGGTACTCATTATGCGCGCGTACGACATCCTCCCGCGGCCGCGTGACACAGGAGCGGAAGCAAAGCGTTGACGGGCTGAGATGCGCGAGCGCAAAGCCGGCTCATACCAATGAAGCCATCAGCTGTAATGGGGGAAATTGTTTAACTTTTAAAGTTTCAGCTAAGAAAATATAACAGCAGCACCTGGCTACTGAAATCGGCCGAGGAGACGTTGGCAAGATGATTTCGTTTGCTTTTTACCAACGTGGTATGAAGACGCCCAGGATAGAAAATTCTGAGCTACGTTAGAGCTTTGCCCGACAGTGTGACACAAAAAAGCTACATCAAAATTTAAGCTTTCATTTAGCACCGAGACTTAGGCTGTTGGTTTCGTCTAAGGCTGATGATGTTTTCCTTTACCTAGGCCAGTGTGGTGAGGAGACCCGTGTCCAGTAGTGGGATAATATAATGGTTTGATGATGATGGATGACCAATGATTGTAAAATTTTATTTTAATTTCGTTAGTGTGCCTTGTATGTGTCTAAATAACAGTGAAATATTAAGAAAATATAATACCCATTTCCATCGCAACTACGAGCATGGCAACTGAGATACTAATGTTGTCACAATCATTCCAGTTCAATTCCATTGGCTTAAACCTTTTGGACATTGTTAACATCATCATTGTTCTGATCGTTTGTAATGGGAGAAACCGGAGGAGTTTTCGCTTTGCTTTGCCTACCTATTCCGAAAAATATCCGGTTTAATAAAAATAATGTCATTTGACTTTATATCTTAACCATAACTCGTTTAAGCATAAGTCCTTGCCTAAGATCTTTCTGTCGCAATAGTTTGTTGAGTACAAAACATTTTTGGCAGAAGTTTTATCTCTAGCGGCTGGTAGGCCGGCGGCAAATGTCGGCTGCAGCCTGCATTACTCAACCACAATGATCTATTGATTTCCGCAGACACGCCTACGCCGTGACACCTCTTTCGTTAGAAAGTTACGAAGAAATGGCCTCCAGACAGCTTAATAGGCTTTATAGGCCCTTCTAGTAACCAAAGATACTATGCAATGCGGTGTTGTGTAGGTTTCGAAGTTTCCAAAGAAAAAGGTTGTCATAATGTAGGTGGAGGTTGTGCACATACGTATTAGGGATCATTAATATTTTTGTCGTGTAGTAGTCACCTTTTCATATGTATAGATAGCTTCAATGGACATTTCATATGTATAGATGGCTTCTTCTGAAGCAGACTCATGTGTCTGAGAGCGCTTGGCGGTAGGTATAAATACCCGAGATGTTTTAATCATCAGGCGCTTGACTGGTCTTAATATAGACAGCTATGTAACAGTATCAGTGAAAAATCACGCCATCTATTGCTGGAATTATTCACTATCCACGCGTGAAATCGTAAACGTTACGTTACGCCGATTACGTACCGCAAGATTGATTAAAATGTAACACGACGACCTTATACCCCCGCCGTAGGAACAGAAATACATGATCGCTAAGGGTGGCATAAACGCTTTCCCTGTTTTAGGCTGTTTCCTAATTGAGATAGTAATTATAAAATTGAAAAATACCTCGTCACGAAAAACTAATATTCATGACCACATAAACTTTGCTTAGTACTACTATGCACCATTCTTCCAAATGCATTGTAAACATGTTGTAAAAGAGTGATTAAACTAACAATAAACAGAAATTCGCCACGAACTGCTTAAGATTCTATTAAAATAGAATAAATAAATAAAATGGTACCCCGGGAAGGGACAGTATACAATTCCTTACTAAAGATGCCTATCCGAACGGATAGGCATCTTTGGCGAAAAAATATCTGTGGTTTTGTTTGGTGGTAAGACCTCTTGGAGTTTTAATGGCTGGCGCGAACCCTTCAGAGGGTTCCATCAGAGGCTTCAATGCTGGTGGAGAGACTTGAAATTTAGGCATTTGAAGAAGCTGTCCCGCGTGGGTCCTTCAAATTCGTGCGATAAGGACAACTGCAGATTCAACTGAACTGACTTTGCCAGATCCCCCTTGCTTGCTGCGGCTTCGGCACTCTGCAGGCCGTCCCTAGGAGCTCTTAAAGCGGCAATGACTACTTACCATCAGTTGGCTCGTCTGCTCGTTTGCCTATATAGTTAAACAATAAAAAAACCTATACAATAGGACGTCTTGCTAAAAAATTAACTTCCTTCATTCCTTTTGGGGTCTCAAGAACTTTGGGCATAGAATGCAATGCACTATACATGGTAGTCGTCAATATATAAAGTAAAATTTTAACCGCTATTCGTTAAACCATAACCAAGCGCCATATCTTTTCAAATTATAGCTTGCTTGATGGATAAAATTGCGTTTAATTAGTATTCACGATTGCAATATGAGGTATCCAGCGATTATCTAATTGGGCTATTGTACATTTCTTGTACATTCTACGTGTGCTAGATTATCTGTGGCCTGAATGTTAATGAGATTATTTCTGATACTGTCCGTTTGTTGGCTGTATTTGATCATTGTTACTGGAGCTCGCTGCCGAGTTTAGTATCGACTCATGTGTCTATTCATACTATACTCATAAACGCGAAAGTGAGTAAGTTTGTCTCTTTTCTTCAAGTACATAGGACATAGCATATATTCCTTTATACAAGCTATTAAATAAGTAAATCTTTATATATATAATTCTTCTGTGAGTGTGTATGTGACTGAACTTCTCTCAAACGACTGGACCGATTTTGATGAAATTTTTTGTGTGTGTTCAAGGGGATCTGGGAATGGTTTAGATTCACAATTGGACCCGGTAGGTGGCGCTGCAATCGAGTTTTGGGTTATTTTCAGGGCAGGACAAAGTCTGATGGGTCCACTAGTTCCTTATATACCTCTGGGTGTAAAAGTTAGCTAGCTAGAGATTGTTGTTAGGTTGCAACAATCTCTAGGGGGGCAAACTACCAGACAGATCGCCTGATGGTAAGTGATTACCACCGCCCATGGACACCAGCAACACCAGACGAGTCACAAGTGCGTTGCCGGCCTTTTAAAAGGCGATTGGGCTTCCGGTAACCTCATTCATTCGGCGAAACACAACGTTGTTTTACGCCGATTTTCTGTGAGGCCGTGGTCGAGCCGGCCCATTCGTCCCGAAGCATGGTTCTCGCACGTACACATCAGCGCTCATTTGCGCCGATCCAGTGTTCCGCTTTTAATTCAGTAGAATGGGGTATGAAAAAGACACTAATTGTGTCGCAAAATTGGCTCAGTATTCCCCTATACCTACACACAGTAATCCAATTATTTATTTCCTGCGAGTTCGTAGACTAATTACTTAAAATACGTATTACACGTGCTAAATTGCCATCCGAAATGGGGCTATCTCCCTGAGGCAGTACTTTTATCTTCCATCGATAACTGATTCAGCGTCATTATAATTTTACTTTTGGATTACGTTATTCTGTTGGATTATATCATTTTATTCATAGATTTCATTTTAGTACAGTTCATAAAGCAATCTTCTTCTATACTTATAATAAATATGTAGAGAGGTCAATTCTGTACATGAAATATATTTCCAAAATAACTATCAGCGGGTAATTAGTGATCGATACTGACGCCAAAAATGCAATCAGTAAATTTTTTGTCTGTCTGTCTGTCTGTCTGTATGTTCGTTATAGAAACAAAAACCACTGGACGGATTTCAATGAAACTTGGTACAATTGTTCTTCATACTCCTGGGCAGGTTATAGTATACTTTTCATCACGCTACGATCAATAGGAGCAGAGCAGTGAAGGGAAATGTTGTGAAAATGAGTGATTCATGAGAAAGGTTTCTATAGCTATAAAACATCACGCTACAACCCTTAGAAACAGGGCAACGCAGGTGAAACCGCGGGCGAAGAACTAGGGAACAAAGTAACTATTCCACGCGGACGAAGTCGCTGGCAAAAGCTAGTTGTAAATAAGTTGATATTAAATGAGGATACTTATGGAGCTACGGTAATCGGGGATGGGTACCTATTTAAATTTAAATTATGAATTAATGACTCATGTGCTCTATTTTCTTGTGGAGCTCCTCTGGAATCTATTACCGACAAAACATGCCTTTGCGTTCGTCCTTTATATGTTTACTAGCGAACCGCCCGCGGTTTCACCCGCGTTGCCCCATTCCTAACAGTCGTAGCGTAATGTTAAATAGCTTAAAACCTTCCTCTTGAATCACTCTATCTATTAAAAGAAACCGCTTCAAAATCCGTTGCGTAGTTTTAAAGATTTAAGCATCCATAGGGACGGACAGACAGCGACAGTGACTTTGTTTTATACTATGTAGTGATGAATTGTAAATCATGTTAAATTATTACAGGACTGTTAATTAAAAAAAAAACAATTTGTTACTTATCAACCCCGTAATCTGTCACTGTGTGCTTTATTGTTATTTCAATGATCATGATTCATGATTAATCAAAAAAATAGTGTCTTATGCATAATTTTTAATGAATTCCTCAGTACAGGATTTAAAATGTTCAATCGTACGAGACGGGCTGCTCTAGTTAGTGACGTATCAGAGCGGTATCAACGCACGCCATAACACAGTAGGTAATGTTATCTGTTGCTACTGTACATGCGATTTTCACCTTTATTTATTAGGTGGACAATAACCATAATCTTATTATGTTCACTTTAGCTTTGATGGCGCTAGGGTAGGGCTCCGAGAGGAGGCGTGTTGCTAAGCGGAATTGCAAAGCGATAACTTAGTTTATTTTAGAGTTATATATAAATCTTAATTTTGGCATATGTGTTATTTTCATAGTATAGCCATGAATGGAAGTCGCCCTAAAGTACTGCGACAATAGTTGGATCAGTTTTTATTAAAATTGTCTTTGCACCCGCCTTAGGTAACAGGGCCTGTGTCTCGTGGGATTTTACAAACATAAAAATAACGGACTCTAGTAAACACTACACACTTTTAATGAATATGTAAATACTTATACACCGTATAACATATTTTGTCATACATGATGATGGTGCGATGTACCTACGTTTTTAAGATAATATGGCGACTCCTCTCCTTTTACCCTCTTATCATAACGTCCCACCCGAATACGTGCAGAGAAAACGTGGTTTGTAATTCGATATTTTAAATTAGTCAACGTCAATGGATTTGCACGTCACGTTAACATCGGATTGCGTGTGCGCAGACTGTTCGTGGCTTAAAACGGTTCATTTTCTATCTGACCACTATGACAGACTTTCGACTTGGTTATTTATCTTTCGTACTGTTTTGAATAGTTTGTTCAGATTATTATTTTTTGGTCAGTAAGGTTCAAATAGAGATTCAACCTTTTTTTGTATAAGTAACCACCACGGCCGTGCTACGTGATTATGGAATTAGACGGCAAAACTGATCTGGTACTTAATTCAGTGCCGGATTAAGTCCAGATTAACACAAAATCCCTCGAGTATTCTATTGGTCTATAATATCTATAATAGATCAAGACAAAATTCTGCTTGGTGGTACGACCCAAGAGGTCCTACCACCAAGCAGATTTTTGTCTGTCTTGGGTTTGACAGGCTGGCGACCACCCTTACGTCGGAGTCTGTCGTAAAGCATCTTGGTGTGTGTTTCGACTTTTGCACGTAAGAGTCAGTCCCCCTGGGTTGCAGCGGCTTTGGTAGTTTGTAGTCCGCATCAGCAACTCCTCTGGTGTTGCAGGTGTCCATGGGCGACGATGACTACTTACCACCAGGTGCCTCGTCAGATCGTTTGCCGACTTAATCAATAAAAAAATTTTTTTTTTCAGGTCGCATGGTGCTCCCAAGTCCTTTGTACTTAGCCTTTCGATTAATACGGCCCTGACTGAATGGCAGGTTGTTTAATCGATTCGTACAAATCTTTAACGGAAGAAGTAGTCGATAATCGATATATGTATTACTTTACCTTCATACTCAAATGAATAAGAAAACTATAGCGGGTTCATAAAAAATGCATCGTGCATCTTTTTTAATAGTCCATTGAATGTGACTCACGCTTTTAATGCAATGCAAATCGATTTTTACGGCACAGTTTTAAAATTAATTGCTGTTTTTCAGATCGACAGTTTTCACTTTAAAAAAAATATACTAACGTTTGACTGTAGGGACAAACAAAAAAATCTAATAATCTAAATTTTCTTTCTATTTTTGCTCTCACACAAAGCGAATTCATGCACTCTGACCTGTGCATGCCATAGAGAGAATACTCGCATATAATGCATGCCGTTGTAGGAATAGCCTTTTGGGATTGCATGTTGTGTAAATGCCAGATAGTTTATTATCGGCAAGGTATCTTGAAAGGCTAGGGGTTCGTTATATGAGTGCCAGGGTCCATAGCCATTCGAGTTCAATCTTAAAATACATATTTATTAAGAAAATTATGCAATAATTCACGCATTCACGTTTGATGCGCGGAAATCGAACATGAACTAATTACTTCGCTAGTTGTTATTGAATTTTAGGAATTCTGAATCCATGGCTACAAAAAGTCCAAGGACCTTCTGACTACAATTATCTAACAGACTCGCCCTTTTCATCTAAGATATTTATTAAGTTGGCCTGTAGTAAATCTACTAAGTACTTATAGCAGACAACATTTTGTTTGGATAAAATTGACCAATGGTGAACGCTACAGTTATCTCGGTTTAACATTTATCAGGTACTTGTGTACATTTATCACCATAAGCCGTACCAAATTATCTAATTAGGTGGGACGCGATGCCTCTCGCAAATTTCTTGTTACTGTATGTAAAAATGATGAGAAGCAAGGTTCTGTTTTTCTAAACTAGAAATCAAAGGTTTCTGTTACCATTCTTGGCCCTTTCTAATTAAAATGCCGTCTTCAAGTCAAAAACTCCTGGCTTAGCGTACTAATTCTAAAGTTCATTGGACTCACAACATCATGTTAAAGATCTTTTACATTAATTTAAAGTTGTTCTGATAAACTTTGCCATTGTTTTCCAATCCCTTTTGCAGTACGCCGAAGATTGTAATAATAGATACATTGTTTTAAAATCTTACGGTCAGTTTGTATGTGATGAGGTGCATGGTGGAGTAGGTACCTACTATGCCGGTAGTATGCGCATTATTATTCCAATCGCATTTCCGATAGTACCACTGCAAAGCTAATGAATCTCCCTTCCTTAATAACAGCAAAACTTATGTGGTACCTACGAGTATATACTTTAACAATGATAAATACGAGTATAATATTAATAAATACAGACAATATTTGCCTATTAGGGTCTAATTAAACATTCTAAAGGAAATTGTACCCGTCTAACTTATCCAGTAATTACGTTACTTCGTTAATTAACTTTAGCTCTACAGTTCTTTATTAGGCAGGGTTTATATGCTAAAATACACAACATACACAGTTCCTGGATGGTGTGCAGCACTTAAAAAAAAACAATTTTTTTCGACATTCAGTGGCCATTTCGTTCCTCAGGGGTCAACATTACCATGCGAGTAATGTCAATGTGACGTGTGAGTGTAAAGTATTCCCGCTTGTGTCGGGTGTCCCGTTCATGAATGCGTTAGGAAGGCGGATATGTCAATTTGATCCCGCACTCGTGCTTGGATTAATGTCGCCATGCTGTCTGTTCGGATTATTATTGAACAGTTGGAAAGGATTGTCGATCGTAAATTAGTTTTTGTTTGTTTACTAGCGACCTATATATAGGTCGCTATATTAGCGTAGCTTAGCCTGCATACATGTTCTCAACAAAATTTCCAATTTTTCCGGTGGATTTTAAATTAATTTTTTAAAATAAATTATTTCAGCTAAATCGGTCGAGCCATTCTCGAATAATAATCTTTCATTTATTGTATGTGACAATTGATGTAGATTGTATTTCAACTGAAATTGCCTAAACCAATTGGTTTTGGATTGAAGTAATTACTTCAATTCTACAATTTTATCAGGGATTTCGTGGTAGTAAAAACATTAGGAGGTGTCACGTGACACAGCGGAATAGCCAATAGCTAATGTGAAATGAATCTGCATCTTTTAGGCAAGGTATCTTTTGGGAATCATGATTCCCATCATGAACTGTTACAGTTTGACATCTGTCAAATAATATCTGGTACCAATCTATGTAGAATATTTACGTTATATTTTTATAGTTATTAATTTGGTAAAATAATGCTGTAAATATTATACTGTGAATAAATGTAGAATAATATTTAGCATATTTCATTCTAGAACCGACTTCTCTTTGACAAAATAATGCAATCCCTATTTTAAGCCAATTTTTGGTAGTTATGCAAAAACAATGCCTCATTAGTCTAGTGGTCCCAAGTGCGACTGCTACACGAGAGGTCCTGGGTTCGATCCTCAGGTCGAGCAAAGTGTTATTGGGTTTTTCTATGAAATTCTCAGTAGCAGATCTCAGTCTGGATTTGTGCCGGGTTACAGGCTCGCCCCCTATTAAATGGGACCTAAACATACCGGCGAACTGTGGGTGTACATAACCCTTCGGGGAATACAGGCGTAATGGAGAGTTATGTTATAAATACAATTTTGATACAACCAATTTTAATTTTCACCTAATAAAAAGAAATAACGGATCAGATTGTGTCAATTTGTTGAACGGACGTTGTATTTTATTTTCGTGCATAGTCTACTGTTAATAGACAATTGTTTACAATTAGCCTAAATAGTATTTGATGATGTAACCTATTGGCAATGTGCGAGTAATATTGTTCATAAGTATATATTGTTTTATGTATAATGTTCTTAACTGTGTGTAGCAGTTAAATGATGACCAGTCACACTAATTAATGACAAAATTTAGAGAACAATGGAAATATAATTGGTCCTATTATTATCTTTTAAAAACAATTAACTTAAATGACCTTGAAGTCAACATAACATATTGACAAGCTTAGGTATATTCTTCTCAGGGTTATGCAGTGTATGTTTTAGGCATAGCTTCGAAAAATATCACTTACTGCTCGTCCTGGGAATAGAACTCAGGACTTAGGTACTATCGGAAGCCGCGTTTGCAGCCAATGAGGTCAATAAGGCAATCTATACTTATAATAAATCTGTAGAGAGGTCAATTCTGTACATGAAATATATTTCCAAAATAACTATCAGCGGGTGATTAGTGATCGATACTGATGCCAAAAATGCAATCAGTAAAATTTTTGTCTGTCTGTCTGTCTGTCTGTCTGTCTGTCTGTATGTTCATTATAGAAACAAAAACCACTCGACGGATTTCAACGAAACTTGGTACAATTGTTCTTCATACTCCTGGGCAGGTTATAGTATACTTTTCATCACGCTACGATCAATAGGAGCAGAGCAGTGAAGGGAAATGTTGGGAAAACAGGAGAACTTACTCCATTTTTTAAGCTTCCGTCGCGTGTGCAGCCTTAATGGTTAAAGCTCACATGGTTAAACACAGAAATCATGTATGACGGAAATGTTCTCCTTAAAATTATATAAAAAATATTCCACGACAGCAAATGTCTATCTTTTATGGTTGACTCACAATAACACGTGTAACTCCCGATAGCTTAGCAGTTCGGAGCTTTCTGATTATATTTGCCTACTCTTACGTTAGGTGACTGACTGACTGACATAGCGATCTATCAACGCACAGCCCAAACCACAGGTTATAGTATACTTTTCATCACGCTACGATCAATAGGAGCAGAGCAGTGAAGGGAAATGTTGGGAAAATGAGTGATTCATGGGAAAGGTTTCAAACTATCAATGTATATGTCATCACGCTACAACCCTTAGGAACGGGGCAACGCAGGTGAAACCACGGGCGAAGAACTAGGGAACAAAGTAACTATTCCACGCGGACGAAGTCGCTGGCAAAAGCTAGTCATAAATAATATTATTATGGCTATCTATGACAATTTCAACCTTTTTCAAATCTTATCGTTCATTGGCTGTCTTACAGTCATGATGATTTTGAACCTAGCACAAAATAATAGATGGACATTTCCAGGTATTTTTAGAAAGGAAGAATCCATGCTAAGTTATTTCCACCCTGTAGGTAGTTTGGAACAAATTTGAATACTGTACACATATTTAGTATCTTACTAAATGTCCCAACGACCTTACATTGCAATACAAGGCAGCGAAAATTCAAATCCATACACCGAAATAATGTGTCAGTTCCGCTAGTTTCGCAAAACGCAGGATAATCTAATCGTGCGCAGGACACGAACGTCATGAGCAGAAATAACTGCCGCTATAAATATTTTGTATTGTGAATAAAATTTTGTATATTCGTTTACATAATATTACTAGAGTTCCCGTGCGCTGCTTCGCCTGCGTACTTAGGTAATTTTCGTTTCTAAACTGTATATATACTGTGCCCACTGTACCTAAACCATGGAGATTTCATATCATAAAATGTGTCAAGTCTTAATTGTAAGGATTTTTTTTTATTTTTATACCAAAAGAGGAGTCACAAATGCGTTGCCGACCTTTAAAAGAGGATTGGGCCTCCGGCACTCACTCAGCGAAACACAACGTAAGCGTTGTTTAACGCCGGTTTTCTGTGAGGCCGTGGTATCACTCCGGTCGAGCCGGCCCATTCGTGCCGAAGCATGGCTCTCCCACGTGTGGAATAAAACAATTGTCAAAATGTCAACAGCGATTTAAATATGATTACATAGTATCTACAGCTATGACAGCTGTACTATGGAATCATATCTAAATCTTCACAATGTCATCGTTTATTAAATATGTATATGTGTGTGTGTATGTCAAACGCATGGCAGTGTGTGAGGACTTTCATGCAAACTTTAACCCCCCTTTTCACCACTTTAGAGGTATAATTTCCAAAAAAGCTTTCTTAGTGCTTCGCCTACAGTGCAAAAGGAACCAGCATGCATACTTTCAGAGCTCTAGCTCCTGTAGTTTCGGCTGTGCGTTGATACGTCAGTCAGTAGGTTAGTCAGTCAGCTTCTTTTTATATACACCGTGACATTAAAGTCGTTTTGGAGCCGATGGACGATATTATACTCATCATTAAGAATACCTTTTACTATGGAACGGGTTGGTTCCATAGTAAAAGGTATTCTTAATGATGAAACAAAAAACAGATGTTCCATACATTTGTGTACACTGAACTCGACGAAATGTATGGAACTATAGAAGATATCTAGGTAGATTATGTTAGTTTTAGTTATCAAATAATTTTTGTTTGTCTTACTTTGTGATAATTGAGGTCATCGACTCCAATTAAAATGACAATATGATTAAGTCCAATGTAATAAGTAACGAGCAGATAGCCGTTAACATAGCACAAATCCATACTGGACCTAGGAAAAGAACGCAGGGACTCTAGTGCAGCAGTCGCGCTTATGACCACTAGGTTAATGAGACGTTTTGACATTAACTTTAACATTCATTAATAAAGCATGTGACATTAATCCAAGAAATCAGAAAAACCCAAATAGGCTTGTTTTCTATGACATTCCTAGATCAACAAAATATGATAAAAGTTGCTTAATGATGTGTGTCGTACGAATTTATAATAGGATACCCAGTGAACTTAAAGACTTAAACATTAATTTATTTAAGAAAAAATTGTACGCATGGCTAAGTACTAAAAAATTCTACTCACTAAAACAATTCCTGGGAAATCAATAGTAATGACCTAATTTTGCATGCTATACTATAATTAGCAAAACATGATTGATCAAAACTTATTTGTAACAACTTTTTATACCATGTTTTATGCAAATAAAGAATTTGAATTTGAATTTGAGAGATTTTCCATTCTTTAAAAATGTAGAGCATTTGTAGACATACTATAATATTATAACGTCACAGTATTTAAGGGAGAACAGCAAAACAGGATTAAACATGAAATTATACAAATACATAATTATGTTTAACATATCAAAAGAAGATAAAACAAGATACGTATACGTAATTATAAATAGTGTAAAGAGTCTTATACAACAGCGGTGTTATTGTTTAAGTAATTTTCTACCTTATAACCTTTAGATAATGCTAATGCAGAGACAATTAATTTTCTTGTACCGTCACATGCAAATTTAAAAATAGAAATGTTTCCCTTTTATAAACTGAAGTCTAGAACCTGACCCAAAGATTGTAAGAAAGACGATTAATAAGATGCTATTAGGGTTCATCAAAGGTACGCAATTACACGGAGTAATGTAGAAACGACCGGTAGAACTGCTTTTCAAGCTTATTTGTTTAGACATTACATCCTACTCGTCTAAGCTACGTCGTACAAATGAGTAAATATTACTTTATTTTTATTTTTTTAATAAGTGACTTAGGAGAGGAGGTTTCTTATCTCTTTCAGTAAAAAATACACGATTACTTTATTAAAAACAATATGAAATGTTCATTCTTTTTTTTTTGTACATTTATATACTTCGTACTATAAATTACGTTATGAATAATTACGTAGTTTACGAATACCAACATTTTTAAACATTTTTTTAAAAGTTACTAGCAATGTGGGTCGCACATTACTAGTAATCTTGTAAACCCCTCTTGCTAAGCTAAATGCTTGTATTACGAGTGGATTAACGTCGGAAATGCAATGGATGGTTTTCGAACCGAAAACCACATGATCTAGCAGTGATAGCCTAGTGGTATGACCGTTGGACTGCCAAGTCAAAAAGGTCTTGAGTTCGAACCCAAGGCAGGCACCTCTGACTTTTCGAAGTCATGCGCGTATTAAATAGTTAATTTATTATGCGCATAAGGAAGGTGAAAGAAAACATCATGAGGAAACCTGCATGCCTGAGAGGTTTTCTCGATGGCGTGTGAAGTCTGCGTACCCGCACTAGGCCAGCGTGGTGGACTATAGCCTAATCCCTCTCATTCTGAGAGGAGACCCGTGCCCAGCAGTGGGACAGTATAATGGGTTGATTATGTTATGTTATTATGTAACCACAGGATCGCAAGTCCGACGCCCTAGCTACCGCCGTTTCCTATAGTATTCTATTCTAGTGTGGGATTTCGTGCTTATTCCGTGAATTTGTGATATTTCGGTTTTAATAAAAGCCAAATTAATTAAGTTCAGGCAACATAGGTACTTGACAAATAGATTGATAATATCTTAATTGCACTTACTTTAGGTATTCTCATTTGGTTTCCCCTAACTTTAAATGGGAAACTTTACAATATTTAAACTAATAAAACGATTTATTATTAGAATAATTTAACGATGAATTTGAGCCTCGTTGGTGGTTTAAAATATTGTTGCCATGGAATTAATTAGGTACTGTTGTTTAATTCGGCAGACACGATAGAAGAAAGATAATGACTTAAGCGAAAATTTTGGCGAGATTAACTTTTCGATAATTCTATTTACTGAATTATTAGTCCAACAATTAGCTTTATAGCTTCGTTTGTACACAACGTTTAGAACTGCGCGTTGTGCATGACGTAAAATCTTTTACCAGGCGATGATGTCAATCCTTGTTTGATACGAATAGGCAACTTGAGAATGCAGCTCCTGCATGTATATGTTAATATTAAATAGATAATCTAGTCGCTCGTATCGTATAGATAATATAAAGATTAAAATCGAACAGCTTCGTGGTCTATCTAAAAGTTACTCATCTTAGATAAATCACGTTCAATCATAGTTGTTTCTTTTTGAAATAGGTATGGGATAATCATTTACCTTTAGAAATTATTTAACTTATATCCAGTTAATTATATAAAAATATTGATCTTAGTGAACGTCTTCCTCGTGGGAGTTAGTTTTAGTTCAGTTGCGATTTGGACGTGCCTTTATCGCCAACGAATCTGATTTGAACAATGCCGAAACAATTTAGCTTTGCTTACGTGCGATAATTTAGTGTTTTATTGAGAAGCCATGAAAACTATATCCTGCAACGAAAAAGAACGTTAACATTAGCATACCTATACGTTCGGTCATGATGAATCCCTCATCCCTATAGCCTGATTGATACTTTGATAGAATTTTAGACCGAACGGTTCTAAGACGCGTATTGAATGCAAGAATTTTTATTCTGCTTTCTAACCGGTTTAAGTCGAATTATTTAAATTTATCATGAGGTGAGACGTTAGTAAAAATAATACCTATGTATATCTGTTGGTTGAGGCATCAAATTATATTCAATAGTAGTACAAAAAACATCGCATTACATGGGCTACCAATGCGCTGCTAAACTCCATTCAACTCATGGCTAATCGGAGGAGCTTCATGCCGATTGTTCAATCGATTATTTCTAGTACCGCTTGGAAATTTTATATAATCATTGTATTAGAAAAACGTTTTATCTTAGCTATTGTTTTTCTTCACTAGTTGGACAGAACATCAAAATAATGTCGATATAGGGTGCTTTTGTCCTCTTGTGTTTTGGTACTGATTACTTTAGGCTTTTAATAATCGTAAACATAACACCGGCTCCAAACAGTTTTACAAAAGCTTTTTCTCTATCTTTATACTAAAATTTATCAAAATTGGTTCAGCGTAAAATGCTTGGCAAAATGGATTGGCGTGAAAACGTAACAAACACATAGAGTCACTTTCGCATTTATAAAATTAGGATGAATTATTGTCATTATTTAAAAAAAAACTGGATTGTTTCCTGTGATTCATTCATCAAGATACAACTAAAATAACGGTAAAATAACTATGACATGTAATCGCTACGAGAGCATTGTGATCTAATTGCTAATGTGACTAATTACTTCAATGCTATATTGTATGACAGTGAACGTGGGAAGTTTGCTTTACGCATTCATTTTTATAGATCTTCGAATTGTTTACAGCGTAAACATTATTTGTATTGTTTTTTTTATTATTATATCTGCGATAGAAGTTGTATTTGTATAGACAATAGCATGTAAACAGCTAATTTAGATTTTATATACTAGCAGTCCCCTCGTCATGAGTTGCAATGCTTCTTTTTTTTTTCATAAACCTTCCCAAGCACGCACACGACAACTCGCTAAAGTTATCGCATAAAATACAAACAAACAAACATAGATATTTATACAATGTGTGAAGAAAACCCTGTCGGACCCGTGAAGGTGTTGTTAGGTATCGTGATCCGGTTCTATTTAAATAATCACTTTCAATTTATAAGATAAAAAAAATACCCCGAGAAAAAATCATTAAACTGAAATGGCAATGCTTAATTTGGGAGCACCGCCCACGGGTGCCAGACATACTAAGGCCTATGGTGGCTAAATCACATTTTCAAAATTGTTGATTTGGGGTAATTGCGGCAATCTGGGAACAAAAATCGTAAATTTTAAACTTCATTTAGTCTTTTACTTTCATTAATTTTTAATTTTTCGCCTTTTATTTGGTGATGTGATTGGGATACATATATACAGGACAGGGCTTTTCTTAACATAGTGTATATATAAGATATCAGCGCAGATAAATTAAATGGGCATTGGTAATTCAGTTATTGGTCGACTTAGTACATTTTTACCTTGGCTACAGAGCAATCGATTCAGTTCCAACATGGAAAACTCACTAGAAATACCTTTCTCTTTTCTCATGTCCAAGCATTTTCCTGGCCCGTTGTCTGAAGAGGTTGTCTTTTGAAAACTAACTGTATGAGACAGCAAGGTGCAAGACATTGCAAATTGCAATGCTGTTACAGTTAAAGCACCAACAGTTAGCATTATGATTTAAATCTGCATTGCCACATACCGTTCGGTTCAATATTTTGATTCGGCACGCCGCACGCCGCTGACATTTCGTAACGGCGCCATTCATTTAATGCCAGTGTTCTTGATGCAAACCTTTGTAGCGGAGGGACAATCGATGCTGTAACACTTAATTATGTTAAGAATAGGTACGTCACGTCCTTGTGTAGTAGTCTAAATTATTGATATGTTAATATGCAACCGCACGTTTGGCATAGCGGTTAACGTGGTCACCTCACCACTACCTTAATATTTGTGTGTTCCAGGCATATATTTTTCCGACTTTGGGTCTATTTTATGTCCCTTAAACTTTTGATCGCCACTCGACAAACTAAAATGTGCCCAGCACGCCACGGTCACGACTGGGTGACACATTTCTATAGGAAATTTGGAAGGTTGGAGCTGTGGGCACGCTTTTTCTGTTTTGACGTGGCGGTCAAAGGGTAATTGTATGGTTATTGAAGTCCCCCCGCGAAACTGGAGTTGTTTCCTAGTGCGGAAGGTGTCTTTATAAAAAAAATATCTTTCTGGAAATCCAAGACATTTGCGTTGGATACCTACTCACAAGATTGGAGTGTTCAAGAACTCCAACTCACATTATTTTTGTGTTTAAATGCGACCTTAACCATTTCCAGGTACCTACTATAATATATTCTACGAATTGTCATTTTCCTAACAAGTTGATTGATATCGTGTATTAACAAAATTATACGGGCGTTTATTATTCCATACTTTACTTATAGATAAAAAATATATTTCATCATGAATAACGATTTCCGTATGAATATGTACTTAAGAAGCATAGGTAACTTGGTAACATATGTATGTGTCCGTATGACAATTTTAGGAACCACCTGAAAATGAAAGTACAATTATATAAAGGTACAATAAGAATCTTTAAAAGGTTCCATTACCTACGTGTCGAGAATATCAGCTTAAATTGCATTGACAGGATTCCTTTATTCCGTTTTCGCCTAACCAAAGTAAAGGGGAGGAATGCAAGGTAGGGCAGAAAAAAAGACAATTCTCGCCTTTTCACCATTAGAGTATTAGGTATTTGTCATTTTATCAGAAAGAAGGTTATGCTCCAGGGTTTTCAATATTTGTTAACACCATTAACTAGGCACAAATCCGTACTCTGATATCCTACCTACTGGAATTTACTAATGGTGGAAAACGCAATGAACAGTTTGCCCGACCAGGGAATCAACTCTAGAACCTTACGCTCAGACCATTAAGACTAGTGAGGCATTTGTACAGTTATACATATAGTTTTAATATATTACACCCACCCGTCCCGAGGAAGCACAACTAGGTTGTTGACCTTTGCTATGCAGATGTGACAACTACAAATTGTTCCTCTTAGCACATATTCATGCTGTCCTAAATATAGTGCGGATAAAAGGCACAGACATTAGCTATTTTCGGGCTTCGTAATACCACAGAGTATTATATTCTCGCAGACGTGACGTAAACGAGGTTTTAACAGGTGGATGGTCGTTACCTGTATACTCATGAAATGGCATTGTGACTAAAATGTACCAAGTTCCATTATTACAGCAATGTCCTAACAAGATTGATGTCTTTAGGGATGTCCCATCAGGACGTAACTTAGATTAGCGTTTATGCATAATGTAACGGTCTTTGTCATTTAGATTACAGAACAACTGGAACTTAAATATAAGAGTCTATGATGACTTAATACTTTAAGGTCATGAATAGCGGCCAATTTGCGCATCAGTAATATCTCTCCACCTTCCGAATTCAAGGAACTAAGTACTGTTTCAACTTTGTAAACTTCAACGAAATCAGAACGAACGTCTCTCTAGAAACACTGAACGCTCTGTCTATTATTATAAACGCTCCAGAATCTAGAGAATCCTGCTGATAACCTAGCCAACATGTTCTTCTCATGACCTGCATGACTTTAAAGCCTTCCAAGGTTCCACCGACTATAAATCGGCTACGCTCATGTTAATGAAAATGTTTACCCAGTGAAACTGTTATCGGAACTAAAACCTAGTTCCCACTTCCACGACGACGGCTATATGTGCGTGTATGGCCGTCACGCCGCATACCCGAACGGTTAACTTAATAACACCTAATTACTAGGAACAAGTGACGGAAAGTGGCGAAATACCGGAATTCGCTCACAATTTGTAACACCGCGCGACTCGTGCGATCCTACGTGTGCCTCATGTTACATTTCTTGCTGTATCAATCATCTTCCTAGCCTTTTCCGACTATGATGGGGTCGGCTTCTAGTCTAACCAGATCGGGCTAAATATCAGTATTAGACGAAACAATTGCTATCCTAACTCCTCAACCCAATTTCTGGGCAACACCGACGCTCGGAGGATAGACTGGTCAGGCTTTTTGGGCTGACTACCAACGATTGTCATAGAGAATTTAATGTTAAGTGTCCATTTATAATCTTACTTAAAATATGCGTTTTTATGTCACGTTCTTGTAGTAGGTATTACAGATTATATCATGTTCTGTCCGCTGTATAACGGGAATCGCAAGAACTAAATGAGGAAATGAGTAATTTTACTATTACATAGCCTGGATTAATTTGCAGCTTGTCAGTTATTACCTAAAGATACAAACGGGATGTCTAATTGCCTGGATTGAATATCATTCTTACGCTTTTTCACCTATTCGGCTATGTAATTTCAAGGTATTTTGTTATCAATTACTAATTGTATAATACATTTAACTTGTTTCCTCAGTATTCTATTTGTTAATCGAATAAATTGCTTAAGTAAGTAACGATGTCACCAATAATAACTATTGTTCAGGAAAACGCAAATTAAATGTTCTCATTACTAGAATGGAATTGTCCGCCTATAGCAGTCCTTCAAATGGTTCTTAGGGGTTGCTATGTTCCGTTTTCGAAAATTCTCCGAAATATCAAATTGTCCAATAAATCAATTGCAAGTACACTACCGGACACAGTCTTTCTTTTGGTGGGGCTATGGGAGAGATAGGATCCTTCTTCTTACGTAATAAACGTAATCATTGTGAGGTAGGTACAGCAAAATAAAATACTATTTCAATTCCTGAAAACTGAAAGACATCCTAGGTTTCTGTCTTCCAGTTTGAGGTCTTGGGTTCCGTCCCCATGTCAAATAATATTATTGGATGTCAGTAGCAGTATCTGCCTAATCTTACGGGGACTATAACAGGTGTATGAAAGAGATTATTCGTGTAAATTATTTTAAAAATATGCCTGTTCATTCCAGTGATGTACGCGAGGTAACCGTGCCGCCGCGCAGCCATGCCGCTGCCGAAGCGCTGCGTGGAGCCGGTGCACGTGTCGCGCGGCACCGTGCCAGAGCGGCTCTCCGTGCCTTCGGAGCTCGAGGCTGTCACCAATGGCACGCTCGCCAACACTGTCAGGTAAATGTCATCTGTCAGTCTGAGGTTCTTGAAATGGCTACCTCGAATATATCTCAACTAATTTATATGTAAGTATCATCCACTGGATCCAAAATAAAAGGTCTCGTTGGACAAATTACTGGTTTACGGTAAAGTTTTCGCTTGCAAGACCTGTGCCATTTATCTAAGTATCTTTTTTCTTTGTCCTGCAGGCAGTTGTCATCTTTGTCCAAACATGCGGAGGACATGTTTGGAGAGTTGACGCGCGAGGCTACGAATCTAGCGGAACGGACAAATGTGCTGCAGGCCAGGATAGACAGGCTGGCTATCAAGGTCACGCAGCTCGACTCCGGCGTTGAGGAAGGTAAGAAACGTTCCATAACTCGGTTTTTACGTACACATATACCAGATTTTCAATTTTAAAATAATATTCCGTTATCGTTTTACCAATTCTGATTTAAAATATGTACTTATTAATCTCAATTTTTAGCAGTTCCGTGATTGAAGGTGCAGTCCTTTATTTATTTAAATATACTTTGTACTAAACGATGTACCTTAATTACATAAGGATTTTTTAGTATATACATATTCTTCATTGCAGGCACTCAATAAAAAAGATTTGTTAAAACCACACATAATAAGAATAATAATTATACTGAACAATAACACCTAACTTCGCCATAAAGAAGAAAACAAGGTTATAAGTGCACTCGCATAAAATTCTGCAAACCAAATCTTTAATTTTTCAGTGTCTCTGCAAGACATACAGATGCGCAAGGCGTTCCGGTCGGCGCGGTCGTTCCAACAACAGCTATTCTCCCGCAACTCGATGCCGTCTGCCATGTTGTCGACGTACGCGCGATGCGACCGACCGCCGCCGCTCGAGATGCTCAACGAGTTCAGAGACGACGGCAGGGACGCTAGGAAGTTCTATACGGATCCAGATTACTTCTTCGAGTTATGGAGGAGAGAAATGCTGCAAGATACGGAGCGCATTCAACATGATCGGGGGAAGAAGGTAAGATTACGACATCTCTCTTCATTTAGTGCATTATGGGAATAAACTGTACAATTGCCTTATAATGTTTAAAAACTATGGTAGGACTGCTGTAAGAGTTTGTCTGGACACCACGACATTATTTCGCGAAAATATTGAGATACGGTAAAATGATAGTGTAGCCAGTGAAACTATTGGGCGCCTGAGACTTACAAAATATTACGTCTCAGGATAATGAGCCTATAATAATCTTTGGTATTGCTAACATCTATATACCTACTATTGTTATAGCTTACGCTCAGGTATTTGTGTTTCCCATTTGAGTGGTACATAAAAATACTCGCATTTGTTTTTACAATTACGGTCGTAGCCAGCAAATAAAAATGTGTCCACCACGAAGAATTAAGCAAAAAATAACATTTCTAAGGGCCGATTTTTCCATTGCTGCATCGCCAGTAACTTTTAACTGAGGAATAAATTGACGTTTGACAGATTTTGTATAGAAAAACTGTCCAAAATTCGAAGTTATCTGGCGATGGAAAAATCGACCCTAAATGAAGTAATCACATTTGTCGGCTATACTCGACCGTGGCATTCAAAACGTTGAGGTACACACTTGGCAAGACTGTGTAGCTTGGAGAGATCGCGATCCTCAGCAATGAAGGAACGATGAAAAAGAAGTATTCTCCGTCCAGGTCCGTCAGCCCCGCAGTGGCGGCGGTGCAGAGGGGAGAGCGGCGCGGCGCGTCCGGCCGCCGCATTCCACGCGCGACCGGCTCAAGGAGGCCGCGCTCACCCGCGGCGAGCACATCATGGCGCCCAGCCAGCTGCGGCACTACAACATCGAGCCGCAGTATAAACCCGACCCCGTCTATCAAAGTTAGTAATACTACCATCATAAACTGGAGCCTTTCGACATTTACGACCAATTCTTTCGTGCACAAGCTAGTAAATAACATTCATACCATTATAAAAATAACTGATCACCAAGTTAATAACAAGCTTGTTGAAGTTTTAATGACATTGATGGTAGAGAGAAGAGGTATGCAAGAATCATAGCATCTGACGTTCTATAGTTTCTGCCTACCCCTATAGGAAAAGGTGTGAATGTTTTTATGTATGACGGTAAAGAGAATTTTTTCGTTAGTGATATGCCTTCGTATTGTAGATCTGTAACACTGCACATTCGCGACACTAGAGTCAAAGACATATTGTCTGACTATACAAACACCAGATTCCAGAATCAGACCATTTTCTTAAATTAAATTTCTGAAAAGGGGTGGCGCTCAGCTTTATGCTGCACTCCGTTACAAAATGCTTGCAACACACGCAACGCTGATTTTCAGTGCCAACCTAATTAGAGTATTAGAGTATTTGATTTTAGCTCGAATGTTTTTGTCATAGCTACGAACGTATCGGATGGCGGGTACAGAGCGTCACAGAACCGGCCACCGTCGGCGCAACCGGCGAGGCCCAACTCTATTGAGATTGAAAACACTCAGAACAGACAGACCAGAATAACTGGCAACGGACACGGTAATATACTTTTGTACATTGATATTTTTTATGACAAAATATTTTGATAATATTATTTATGAATGACAATATAACATATAACCGGTCTTTATGGAAGTCTCAGGAATCAGTGGAACACTGTTCTATAGTAGAAATACATCTAAACCATCTTGTAATTTTAAGACATTAAGTTGCTGTAATATGAGATGAATTATCTATACCCTATCGCAAGCATATAAAAAGTACAAAGAAAGCGGTAACATGAATGAACACTATATAAATGTAAATATTATTTTTTGTAAAGTAGTGGTCGCAGAGGAGAGTCCTTACGGGTCGGTGGGCGGGGAGCCGATCTACGGCGGCAGCGGCGCGGGCACGCCGCGGCGCGCGCGCCCGTCCGTGCCGCCGCCCGCGCCGCCCGCGCCTGCGCACGCGCATGCGCACGCGCATGCGCACGCACCGCCCGCGCCGCTGTCGCATGCGCCACATGCGCAGTCGCCGCCGCCCGTGCACACGCCTACTAGGTAACTTGTCTGACCAAATCAACCTTACTAAAAACGCTGCAGTAAAGCCCGTCACACACCCAGCTATAATATACATATATTAATATCAATTATAGTGGTGCATATTACGATATATTTTCAAGCGACCGCACACAGCTATGATATATATTTCTGTGACGTCACCAAGCTATAACGTAATTTATATTATTGCATGTTAATATATATTATGGTATAGGCGAACCATCAATGAAATAGAGGAAAAATATAATATATTATAGCATCGTCTCCGTATGTGGTAGTTCGCTATAATATATATTATAGTAGGTAGGTGACGGACTTAAGGCTCAATTCACACGTAATAGCAATAATCAGATGCAAAGTGGTGAGCAGTTTCAGTGTCACATAATTGTAAACTTTATTGCTAAAAAACATAGTATCACTTGAATTGATTTGAAAATTCAAAATGACGCGCAACCACCCTAGCGCCGTAACTCGCCTTGAACGTAGAATGTAAACTGACTTATTGCATAGCCTGAGACTGCTGGTCTTGATTATACAACTTGCCGAACTAGACGCTCCTGGCCGCTGCCCTTTCGACGTGAATTGAGGCTTATAATATAGTGAATAATAAGGTATTGTTGTGTGCTGTACAGATCAACACTGCCGCCGCCGCCGCCGCCGCCCGAGGGCACTGTGTCGCCGCCCATGATGAATGGTGCCTCCCCGCCACACCGCACCGCGCTCGATGCACATCTGGACCACATGCACGCAGTTATAGGTATTACATTTATGTAATAAAAAGCACGCATGGATATAAAACTACACTCAAATTTTTCTACCTTTACTCAGATTAGGAACATTTTAAACAGGTTATTTTTTTGAGATCATGATTCACGTCGTAATATAATTAATTGCCAGTATGTGCTGATCTCTCATTGTACAAAAAACTTATACAATCCGAGGTCAAAGTATACTTAGTCATATTGTGATTCATCGTAAGTGGCAATTTTAACCCCCATGACCTAATACTTAGTTTACACTTTTTTTTGCCATAAAGTACATTTTCTATAAAATGAAAAGGGGTGGCCTTTTAATAACAGCAGTGATGTCGCCTAAATAGTACGAGAGATCACAACCAAAATTTTTGTCTCATAGCAATACGGCCAAAACCGCATCAAATCGATAGATACGATTATCCTGAACTCGAAAATACCAATATCAGACATTTTCCGCGTACCGTTTGATCTGACCGAATTTTCAAAATTGACAAAGAATGTTACCGAACTGTATCATAGCAATATGTCTGATTTGCAGACTAGTTGAATGATAATTCTGAGATACCGGAAACATATTTTTCAGACGTTAGTGGTGTAGCGCAAACCCGTAAAATCACTTAAAAAAATTAAAAATGAGACAAAAAAAATGTCTCATAGCAATACGTCTGAAAATCTTTTTTATTAGTAAATTTTGGTTATTTGATGCGAACAAAACAATTTTCAGACGGAAATGTGAACGCATTAAATTTTGAGACCGTTTTGAAAATATTAACAAATTTTACCGATCGGTATCATAGCAATATGTCTGAAAATTGTTGGACATGATAAAATAAGTTGTCCACATGTGCAAAAAATTTATATCAGACAAATTAAGTGTAGCACCTTCTCTATCAGACAACTTTTCGATACTCAGATATCATTTAAAAATCGTATTGAGGCATCTTGAATTTTCTGTTACAAACCAATGAATACGTTGCGACCCTGAATTTATTAGATGATAATTAACAAAGAATTTACCCGAAACCGTAACATTGAAGTTGAAGGACTGAAATAAATCGAAACGTTATTTTCGTTTTTGGGAGTATATGCTACACTTAAAGTGTCTGAAAACAGGTTTTTGGTAATCATGGTAGCAATACGAAAAGTTGAAAAAAAAAATTATCCGTATTGCTATGATACAGGTCGGCTAAATTTGTTGACATTTTCAAAAATGCGCTCAGGCTATATGCTACGCGCAAAATGTCTGAAAACAAACTTTTTCGTAATACAATTATAAAATCTATGTACATTTTCACTATCAGACGTATTGCTATAATACCGACTGTCTTTTTTTTTGACACAGCAGAAATGGCCTCCCACGCAGTTGCTACACTTTCGACCGTTACTACACATCTAGTCGGGTTCAGAATCATACAATCTAACGATTTTATAGGGTTTTTGCCGTATTGCTATGAGACATGGTTTTGGTCGTGGGCTCTCGTACTAAAATAATCAATAGGTGAAAATAAATTGGTGTGGTATGTGTGTAGGTATGATGTCATCGGAGGAGGCGGACGGCGGTATGAGCGGAGTGCCGCTGCCGCCGGCCGCGCCGCTGCCGCCCGTGGCGCCACCGTCGCCGCCGCCGCCGCCGCCCGCCGACGACCGGCCGCGCCCGCCCTCGCCCGGCGCGCTGCTCCGCGGCGCCTCCGCGCTCAAGCCGCCGCGACCCACGCCGGACCCGCAGCCCGACCCCAGGTCCGACCTGCTCAAGGCCATCCGCGACGGTATGTACTGCTCACTAGTGTTTTATATACTTCCTGAATATTATAAACATAAACTTTATTAGTTTCACAGGATTTTTAATATTGTTAAATATTCAATATTGTTTTGTTAAACCTATTAATTTTTTTTATAACCTATTGTAAAATTATAGTATTCAAACAATTTTTTATATAAATAACACATTGTCTGAATTTGGCCATTTCGAATATTTTAAAAATACACTCCGAAAAATACTTCTGATTAAACGTTCTCATAAAATTTAAAACAAATACTTAACGTTCACTCTGCCTTTCAGGTATAAAACTTCGCAAGGTAGAGAAGCGTTGCGACGAAAACACAGGTCGTTACGACACGTTGCGCGGCGCGCCCGTATTCCTGGACGTGGCGAGCATCCTGGCGCGGCGCGTGGCCGTCGAGCTCAGCGACACCAGCTCCGGCGCTGACTCCGACTCCGACGACTCCGACCAGTGGACCGAGTCCCGCGCGTGACGCCGCGCCTCGCCCCGCCCGCACCCGCCGCCGCCGCGCCGCCCGCCCGACCCCGCCGCGCCCCCCGCGCCCGCCGCCCCCGCCGCCCCCGCCGCGCCCGGCGAGCCCGTCGCCATCACGCTGAAGCCGGAGCGAGCGCAGGAGGCGGGGGCGCCGGGGCCCGCCCCCGCGCCGCCGCCCCCCGCGCGGGCCGACGACACGTGCTACGTGCGCAACTCGTCGTTCCTGAGCCGCGACATCGAGGCGCAGAAATCTCGTGGTGATATGCCGCCGGGCCCGCCGCGCCGGCCTGCGCCCGCCAGGGATCGCCCGCCCTCGCCGCCGCGTCGGGCTGAGCCTACTGCGGTTAAATCTTCGCCGATAAAATCCACGCCGGTGGTCAGCTCCTCGCCTGCGCCGCTCGTCAGTGGAGTCACCTCACCCCCATCGAGGAAGAATACACCTCCGCAAAGTGGTGTAATATCGCCGCCGGCTCTTGAACAAAAACTGGTGACGACTATCCCAAAGAGAGATGACGCCACTACTACACCGCGAACTGCGTGGCGCGAGTCGCCGGTCGCTAAGGAAGGTCCCGTTCGAGTGGAAAAGTTATCATTGGTGGCGACAGATATCGATCACCCTGCGGAAAGTGGCGAGGTCGTGAAGGCTGATGATGAAAAGATTAAAACGGAGAACGACGGTAATGCTTCCGCGAAATCCGAAGAGTCGAACGGCGTCGGTGACAAAATTAAAAAATTTGAAAAAGCTGCCGAGGATGCTAATGCGACTACAGAACGATTGTCGCGGCCCGGCTCTGTGCGCGGTCGGCCACGGACAGAGCGACTCGGGTCAGATAACAGTCGGGAGGACCTGCCACCTCCAGCAACTCCATTTAAAGATAATTTCCACTTCGAGCTAACTGCCACTGCTTCTACCGAGCGGCCACCTACCGTGCTGGAACGGCAGCAGAGCCTGACGAGGAATGCCGCGGCCGGGCCCGCACGCTGGCAGCGTAGTGACAGCACAGCCGCCGACGGCGAAAAGATCCGGCCCGAACCGCAGAAAATCATAAAGCCGGAGTTCAAGCCAATGCCGTCGCCGGTCGACGTCACGATTCGCTCGCCCAGTCTCGGTGCCAAGATCGCTGACCAGTTTCCCTCGCACGGTACCGCTTTCCGCAACGTCGCGTCCCCCGACCCCGCTCGCTCCAGAGAGGTTCACAAGGTCAACGCCGATGTAAATACTCAGAATAATTTTAAGACTTGTAAATTGAAAACAAAGGACAAGTATTCGGTGAGCAAGGGCTCGAGTTACTTCACTAGGGGTTCCGAGGAAATCTGGCTTGTGAAGAAAAAGGATATAGAAGAGATCGAGGAGAGAGTGCTGGACTCGTTCAGGCGAGCCGGCGGGAACATTTGCATGCGCAGCGAGTCGATGCGGCCCACGTCGGAGGGCGGGCAGAGCGCGGCGTTCCCGCACGCCACGACGGGGCGCGCCAAGCGGCCGCAGTACGCGCGCAGCGAGTCGCTGGACCCGCAGTGGGGCGGCGCCCGCGCTCACACGCTCAAGCGCCAGGCCTCCGTGGCCTGCACGTGCGGACACGACAAAAAGACGCGCGCCAAGAGCGCCGGCGCAGACACCACCCCCCGTCCTCGCTCCCGTTCCCACGGCGACGAAAATAATCAAGCCCACGTCCTAGATAAGTACGAAACGCTTGTCTAATATCTTCGCTTCCTCGCACCAGACCTGCCCCTTCTATTCGTAATTATTGTGATATTAATCAGTGTGGAGTGGAATTTCGACCTTTAGGGATATCTTGATATAAAACTTACATCAATGTATCTCGATCTTCAAGGGAAGTGTTAGTCATATCTATGTTTGATTCATTTATACAGTATAGGCTATTAGGTCACAGGTCGATATTATAAGTGAAATGTGATGCATTGCATAAAAAAATCGATTTGCCCATATAATCATTATGATGCATACAGTGGTGAAAGGTTTATTGGCTAGTCTAAAGTTTGGACGAACATAAATATATGTTTCATATGTAAAACCAAAAATATATTATATATATGCAACATGCAACATTGATTATAATGTAGTGACGAGAATGGTTAGATAGTAGTAGTATTAAAAATTAAAAATATCTGCTCTTTCTTGTAAAACGAATGGTATTGACAGTATAAATCTGTCTGTTGAATAATATATTTTTAATAATTTCAGTGCCACAATGTTTGGACTGATGAGAGGCCCACCTTAGCACAACTTATTGCATGGTGCTTAACTTGTTAATAAATTTGAATATTTGTCTTGACCTTCAAAAACCGCTTATATAAACGGTTGTGAAATTACGTTTGAGATTCTTGATATTATGTTTATTTTTATTTATTATTATTATAAAAACGCTTTAATAATAAAAACAGGATTTATGAAGTTGCTAGTCGAAGTTTTGTATTTTCAAATAAAAGAAGGTGCGTCATTACGATTTATGAGGATGTTCTAATGTTCTGTCTAGTATATTCATAAAAAAATGTCTTATAATATTACTTATGAACAATTATTTCCATTAGGCACGTTAGATGGAGAAAGTATATTATTTTAGATGCCTATTCCTACATTTAAAATTGCAATGTCTAAAGAAAATTGTAATAAAAATATGTAATATGTTTTTGTAATTTCATATAATATGTGACCTGCGTATGTAGTGCCAATTACATATTTATAACAATTGTATAATATATTTAAATTGACAAAGTAATCCAATTAACTTCCATTTTATACATTTTGTATCATCAGATAGTGGAAAATTATACTGGAATTTGTTTCATGTACTCTATCGTAATATTAGGTAAGAAAGGAATCTCAGTTTTCTTTCAACTATCTCTCTCTATCCTGTGTGCAGTGGCGGCGCTCGGACTCGCGCCTGAGGAAGCTTCGCAAAAAAGTTTTACAATGTTATTAACAGTGCTAAAAGTCAAAAAAATCGTTTATTTTAATTTGTTATTATTGAAGTAATGTTTGTCAACATTTAATAAGCAATACCTAAACATTACTCATTATATTAGTACTTTTTTTTGTCTGCGATGAAAGAGGCCTCGCAAAACTAGACCATCAGCTTTGCGAGGCCTCTTTCATCCCAGACAAAAAAAAGTATTATTATTGCCCTAGCGCCGCCACTGCCTGTGTGAGCTATGTGTATTCCCTATAATAAACATTCCGAAGTCTTTGGTTGCTCACTGTTCCCACGCGACTGTGTTTAATACGTTTTAATGTTAAAATGAGCAACGAATGTGTACCAAATTTTCTAAATATTATGTAGTGTTGTACCTAGCTAGACATAAGTTTAACTTCATTTTATGTATGTACGACAATCTATGTTGGCGGTTGGTCAGTTGGCAACTTTATGCTATTAGTAATAACGTTGTAAAGTGGTTGTCCGCCAACATTATCAATTGTACCTTTTTATAGTGAGGAGAAACATTTTTCCATTGCTTTTGAAACAATACTTTAAGGATATCCTAATTTTATGATTAAAAACCATCCTAAATTATTTTTATTCATTAAACGATTTCTACCTGATAATTTAAATGTTTTGTACGTTAATAAACCCGCCATTTTTGTAAATAACAAAGTCTTATATCTTATTGAGTAATTGATGATAAAAATTCAGGTGTATCTTATATAATCCAGAAAATAATTTATACTATGCTATATGAAATCTTGGAAAATGTCTACTTTGGTTGCGTAATAATCAGTATGAGCAGCATGTAGAATAGTAGTGTAATGTACGTAACGGTCACGATAAAGTAGTAACAGTAAGAGATGTAATTATAGCTGTAAGGAAATGATACATAAAGCATGTTTTATATTATGTAGAATACGAACGCCTCTTAATTTTGCCGTAAATGGCAATTGCTAATTATTTATTTGCATTTTTTCTTAAATGTTTATAATTTTAAAATCAGAAGCAAATTGTTGTAATCGCTGTGTAGTCCACTGAAATACGATATTAGTTATTGGTTGCAATGTTATCAAAAAATAAATATCAGCAACAATATTTCATATTCGAAAAGAAGCAGTTTGTAGAGTTACATGGGAACCAATAATGATGTCAAGCTGAAGTGCTTTGTATTTTGGACTACAACGTCAATGTGTAATAAGAATTATATTTTATAAATTGTTTATTTGCTAATACAATATAAGTTAAAATTTGTTGTTTTATTTCCTATTTTCTGCAAGCAAACCGATGTACTAGCTGCGAGCTACGCTTCAACTGTTACGACTGTGATGCTTCAGAAGCGGCGATAGCCTAATGGCTAGGGCTTCGGACTTGCGATCATGTGGTTGCCGGTTCGAAACCCACCCATTGCACTACCGACGTGTACCCACTCGTAGCACAAGCATTTAGCTTATGCATGAGGGGTTAACAAGAATACTAGGAATGTGCGATAATATCTTCTGTGCTATAGAATAACATGAGATCAACCCACTGACCTCTATAATACTCTATAGATAGACGATCAACCTCAACCATTATCATGCTGCGCATTGCGTTTCTATACTGTAAGGATGGGAAAAAATATAGATATATCTAAATATCGATATTTTCTTTAAAGATATTTTTAATTCACTGCCTCATTAGTCTAGTGGTCCCAAGCGCGACTGCTACGGTAGAGGTCCTGGGTTCGATCCCCAGGTCGAGCAAAGTGTTATTGGGTTTTTCTATGAAATTCTCAGTAGCAGCTCGGAGTCTGAATTTGTGCCCGGTTAATGGCAATAGGTTCGCCCCCTATTACATGGGACCCTAACATACCGGCGAACTGGGGGTGTACATTAGTACGCCTCTGCCTACTGTAGTGTGAGCCCTAATTCATAGATTGTATATTATCTTTAGTCAGTAATAAAGTGTATCTCAACCGAGTACTACGTATACCTAGCAACGTAACAGATGTTTTAGATCCACTTTACAATTATTATGATTACCCATGCGAATTAAAATTTAGATTGCAAAAGTCACAAACGGATGCAAAAAATAATTTAATTAAATTCAAAGAAAACTCTAAATTGTATTATGACTCTTATGTTAATCCTATTAAGTATAAGCAGGGTGACAGGATTCTATTAAAAAACGACGGTCGTAGTAATAAGTTGGATCCATTATATGTTGGTCCGTTTTTTGTAGTTAGGGATGAAAGTCCAAATGTGATTATTTTAGTTAAGAATAAGGAAATATCTGTTCATAAAAACAGAACAAAAATGTATTTTGAATAATATTCTACCTGTTTTATTTTTACATTCTTATGTTTATATTAATAATTTTACATTATAATGTCATGTATCCCAATATTAGTATATATATAAAAAAAAACTGTTTATTTTTTTTTCTCTTTTTTGGCAGGGCGTGTAGTGTGAGCCCTAATTGATAGATTGTATATTATCTTTAGTCAGTAATAAAGTGTATCTCAACCGAGTACTACGTTTCTTTACTCCCCAACATCGTACTTCCCTACAGCGTGATGGTATGTATGTTTTATGTATTTTTAATTCAATATATTCGATATTCATTTTGGAGGATCAAATTCATATGAAATTAGATTTTTTTACGCAACTGGTATTTAATGTTAATAAATTAGCTTTTGTTTTAGGCCACACATTAATGTATCGAGCGCACGTTTAAAAAAAATTACGATATATGCAAATATCGATCTTTTCATTCGATAGTTATCGATACTGTTTAAAATATCGATAATTTTATTCGATTGGGCAACGCTACTTATCAGACCACGCACTGACCTCTATAATACTCACTAGTAGCCACTGACCTCTATAAATACTCTATAAGTATACAGCATAGATAACTGGCTGGAGGCATTCGGTGCCTCGCCACCAAGTCCGGTTACGCTGTAAAGATTCCCTGAATCAACAGCTATCACCATTCAAAAAAAAAAACAGCATAGATATCAGTGGAAAAACAACGCTTACCGGAGGCCCAAGCTCCTTTTAAAAGGTCGGCAATGCACTTATGACTCCTATCATATTTAAATTTATAATGTTTAACGTGTAAGCGAGTACAAAATAAAAAGTTTTCTTTCTTTCTTTCTTTCTATGGTGTTGCAGGTGTCCATGGGCGGCGGTAATCGCTTACCATCAGGCAATCCATCTGCTCGTTTGTGAAGATGTTCGATTTTTTATGAAGTTAAAGTCGTATGAAGTTGTTATGTAAATCGAAATAAAGAGTATTTAAATAAGCAGTGGATTTATTTATTTTGATAAATTAGACAGTAAAACGATATAGTATTTTTATAAAATAATAATAACTAGCACAGCAGTAAAAACAATATATTAACAGAAGTTGTTGCTGGGTAACATAGGTACCTAAAAAAAACTTTAAGGCCATTTTGCTATTACAACCTTCATGGAAGAACAACAATCGACATTGTCCAATCTCTAAAATTAGTTCCGTTACTGCTCACTTTTGCTATTATAGCGCCAAAATGGCGAAAATCAAAGGGCAATAAACCGTTGACAGTAGCCTGTCCAATAAGTAGTCAGAGGAGTTTAGGTCTACAACTACAAGAGGTCAGTGAGGCCACGATATTTTTGGTCACGCCACGACAAAAACACACACAGACTAATCAGAGATTTAGTTCTTGGTAATCTTTAAGCAGTCTGTGGTCCTTGGTCTCTGTCTGTGAGGTCTGTCGTCTGATCTGATCACTACTGGCAACATTTTATTTTATTCGCTTGTTTGAGCTTGAACGAAAATTGTGGAGTGCTATCACCGATACCCAGAATTTTCAAGTTATGTCTTTATTTTATTCAGATAAATTATATGAAATTATTTCAAATAATTAGGTATATGAGTTCTGAGAACATTAAACATAGTTTTGGTGGTCATTTTATGGTGTAACAATACGTGATAACTTTAAAGTGTTTCGCACTTTCATTTTAGCATAGTTACTAATTATTGCAAAATGACTTCTGCACTATATCTAGAACATTATTTGGATAGTCTTCAGCATCTACCGATAGAATTGCAGAGGAATTTTAAATTAATGCGTGATCTAGATGACCGCGCTCACGGACTAATGAGGACAATCGACCTTATGGCTGACGAGTTGCTACCAAATATTCCTAAAATGGACGAGGAGACCAAGAAGGAAAAGGTAAATACCATACAAGGCCTGTTTAATAAGGCAAAAGAATACGGAGACGACAAAGTGCAACTTGCGATACAAACATATGAGTTAGTTGACAAGCACATACGTCGCCTTGACTCTGACCTCGCGCGGTTCGAATCTGAGATACAGGAGAAAGTAATGAGTGCACGTGCGGCGCAGCAGGCTGCCGCCGATCAGGAGCCTAATGCGACCACTGTGAAGAAAGGTAGAAAGAAGAATAAAATCAGTGACAAGACAGCAGCATCCACCGGGAAAAAGAAGCGCCCTGGTGCGTCCAGTGAGGACGACGCGGTCGCGTCAGGAAGGTCAGCTGCCAAGAAAAAAGCGGTACGCAAAGGTGCAACAGCTACAGCCAATGCTGCTAAAGAACAAGAAGAAAATGCAGATTTGGATTCAGTGGGTGGCATGGCACATCCCAGTGATGTACTTGATATGCCTGTGGACCCCAATGAGCCTACATATTGCCTTTGTCACCAAGTGTCATATGGAGAGATGATTGGTTGTGATAACCCTGACTGTCCCATAGAATGGTTCCACTTTGCCTGTGTAGATCTTAAAATCAAGCCCAAAGGTAAATGGTACTGCCCTAAGTGTACACAGGATAGAAAGAAAAAATGATCCGCAGTTAAACCCCAAGCTAAACAGACAGATAAGACTGTGACTATAAAAAAAGAAGTGAAGTGACTGATGACTGTAGTTTGTAAGCTCCAATAGTATATAGCCTCAAGACATCAAAATGTGATGATATTATAAAGTTATGTTGCTACAATAATGTATGAAATGTAATAAATCATTTTTACAATACTTGAAATGCATGTGCAATAGTTGTGAAAATTTCTTCGATGTATTTTATACTATTATTGTGTCATAATGACATGATAATAGATAATCAATACAACTATAATGTTGTAATTTATATAAAAAATATATACAACGTTACATTACAATATTATACATCATACAAGAAAACTGTGTATATTAAAACACATGGGATACACTTCTCTTGCAAATGTTGGATATGTCATTTCAATTTTCATAACAGAAACTAAACAAAAATGTACAATTGCACAAAATAATAGTGTTCAATTAATATGGTTATAGCTGCCAATAACTTAGTGATATGAAAATGAATATTAATATATAAAATGCTAGAAACAGTTATAGCAGCTTGTAATTTTAAGGATAATCTTATGATGTGTTATAATGCCTTATTTAGCATTTATTTATAAATGGCATAATGATGCAGTTATAGTGTTAGGAAGTTCTATAATATGTTAGACCTAGTTAAAAGTTATGAGATTTATATTGTATATGATGTGCATGTATGATAAGTTGTGACACAAGTGTCTTTTGTTTATGTTAGCTCTGTAGTTAGTCTCAATTTAGCATACATGCATAATACAACTTAAATTTCTATTACTTTTGTATAAAGAAACGGTTTTTGTATGCTAGTTGCATCTCACATAATAAATTACAAATGGTCTGAATAAATACTTAATTGTGAGTTATTATTAGTTATTGGTTATATTTAATTGAGTGCCACATGTTTTCAATCTCTTATTCGCATGAGAATATTTGAGAATATTATGACATACAGCCACATGTGATGGGGTACTGAATTTCAAGTGGTGGCAATAAATGGGTAGTTAATTGATGAAATTGAGTGTCCATAAGAAGTGATAAAGAGTAATTGTTAAAAGAAAACTTAGCTTGAATCTAATATCAAGCTAATAAATAAGCATTTGATAAAAACAGCAGAAATATTACCTCTTCATGTGTATCAATCAAAATTTAAAATCATTACAGAATTTTAAATTTTAACACATAATTTAAAAATTCTCTTGGAATTAATAAATAATTATAAAGTTGAGTTATCTGGTTGGATTTTCAAAAGCATTATTATTTTAGTATTTTCACTGTATGTTCTAAAATTATTATAAATAATATTATTGTATATAGGGTGCAGAGATGAGGAGACGGCTTAAGACTAAGTGTATTGAATGCCAATATAAAATAAAATAAAAGTTATCGTGGACAATTGTAATGCTAAAATAAATTAATATACACTTATTTATAAATATAAGGATATAGTTATATACTATAGAAAAATTATGGCTGTAGATAGTCACATTTAATCACAATATTAGATTGAGTTCCAATTCATTACTTTTAATGTTACATGTTAGGTTGTATCTGTGAGACAAAAGCAATATAGTAATAATTATAGGCTTTACGACTGTTTTATTGAAATATTATGATATATTTCTAAATATTTTAATAATTATTGCAGTTACTGACTTATTTTTTACTAGCTGGCAATAAATATTATAATCAATGAGTACACCAAATATTATTAGTATTGTAACATATTATAATAGGTAAATTTTATATGATAATGTTACAAATTAACATTGGGGGTATTATGAATGATAAAGTGTTTTATATGGCTCCTGTGCAGAGTTCATTCATGTTGAGATGCAATTCCCTTACCCATAATGAAGTTCCTCAGTATGTTATACAAGGTAATTCAATAATAAAATGTAACAGGCCCCTATATAATATATATAAACCATATAATATCATTCGTAACAGGGGTTTTGTTTACAGTGATTGACAGGTATGATGCTATTTATGCAAATAATGATTGAAGATTACTCTGCACCTTATATTTGTAATTATGGATTTAAGAAGCTAAAGTAACTAGAAATAAACACCATTGTTTTATATTCATATTAAAACAAGTCAAGGTGAATCTTAAAGTTTGTGCCCAAGTTTATACAAAAAAGGCATACGATGGTTAGCAGCAGTTATGCATTAAAATGGAAAATATTAATCAATTACATTTATTAGTTGAAATCAAATAAACATTAAATTGTTCCTCGATTATTACGACACCAATAGGAGTTAATGTTTTGTTATTGCCATTTTATTGTGTTTAATAAATATGTAAACTATAAATATACCTTTAATTTGTGCATCCTTTCTTATAGTATCATCATATTATTGAAGTGGCGGTAGCCTAATGGCTAGGGCGCTGGACTTGCGATCATGTGGTTGCAGGTTCGAAACCCACCCATTGCACTACCGATACCGTCGTGAACCCATTCGTAAAAAAAAGTATTTAAAAATATTACGTATTTATTTATTCACAATTAAACAACATTACACTTCTGCCAAACTGCACAGCAGAACATAAGACATGCATTTAGCTTAGCACGATTTTTTTAAGGAATTTTATGACCTGTTAAGTTAGACCTTTCAGGTCATGTCTTTTTTGTAGTTTAAAACACATCACTTTAACTCCAGTAAAACAGGCTTCGATGCAGTTTAGGAGTGAACACAAAAGTCACGATTTTTAATTTTATATCATTTGCCTACACACACACTTTCACGAACTGTGAACGGGTGTGGTTAACTATCTACGATAATTACACATTATCTTCGGGGAAACAAGTTTTGGAAAATATTATAAAACCGATAAAGTGCACTTTACATTTTCCCGCCTAAACTCGCTTAGCACGAGGGGTTATCAAGAATTAGTAGGTAATGTGCGACCCATATTGCTAGTATGCTTTTTAAAAAAAAGAAAAAAAAAATGCTGTCCTATGCTGGACCAAGGACGTTTTTAAGCATCTTTCATTATAATTTTGTTTCTGCTTTGAGAATCTCATCAAGATACGATGAACAAATAGTTTGTGTAAAATGCGATAGATGGCGTTAGGCATAGTTATTTATATAGTTCACAATATGACATACCTACAGCAGCTGTGTTTATAAACACATATTTCCATGGTGATATAAATTAACAAACACCGTTTAGAGCTAATAGATAACATACAAAATATACCCACTAATAGGTAGTCCAAAGTAGCTTGCTTCGTGGGTATCGGATGATATTCCCAATTCCCCTATATTTCATGAACAAGCAGGACAGATTTCGGTGATTATGAAAAACTCTGGTCCTATGTGAATAAGCTTGAAATAGCAAAAGAAATCACATGTCCCGTCACTCAACTCGTCAAAAAAAAATTTAAAGGAGACCCCGACACAAATCTATAAAAGGAAAAAAAAACTAAGTAGAATATTTTAATCCGAGCGTGCGTCGTTGTGTGGAGGTGCGAGGTATGTTGCCCCTCACACCAAAGGGAGGATCCTCCGACCAGGCGGGTGTTTTGCCTGGCGGGCCACGGCCCGACGTTTGATGTCGGGCGGTTGTATATATCCAAGTTGCGTTGCAAACTTCACTTGCGCGATTCAGGACTTGTTCGTATGTAGCGCGGTAGATGTCGCTACAGTTGTGTTGGGGGACCGCTCATGTGATCGTCAAAACGCATCGTTTGAGCCCAAATACAACGTAGATGCTGTACCTACACCGTTGATTGACGGGTTGGGTATGCTGCAGGATTTTGAAATATCATTGACAAGTGACTAGATTTCAAATTTCGAATCGATCAGACCTGTGGAAGTTGTTTAGGTATATCTTTTCATCAAGAAAAAATTGTGATGATCTTGAAACGGCTGAGCAGATTTTTTTAATTATAGCTGAGAACACTTGTTTAACATACCTTTCAAACAAAAAAAAATAGCAAAATCGGGTCACCCAATCAGGTGCTACGATGCAACAGACAGACCCATAGATACACACTAGAAACTTATAACATCATCTTTTTCGTCGGGGGTTAAAAATAGGGGTGTAAGTATATAATACTGATGTATGTAAGTACGCTTACCAACAGTCATAAGTATATATTATAATCAGTTAGGGGTAGGTAGCGATTAAATACCCTATTTACATAATAAAGTAATTTTGTATTTTTTGGTCTCTCTAATTGCTATGTAATTTAGCGAGCACGAGCCCCTAGGCGAGCCTGTTGCAATATTAATCGGACTTGTTCCTCCTGGGAATTGAACACGGGACCGCACGCTCAGCAGAAGCGCTTGCGCTCACTAGCCCGATGAGGCTACATTTTTGTTTTATAAATATTTAAAATGTGGGTGTACACTAGTACGCCTCTGCCTAACCCTTCGGGGAATACAGGCGTGATGGTATGTTATGTTAAATAATTATACAAAAATATAGGTAGCCTAATAAACATAGTACGTACCTATATCTTTTTACGTTTTATGAAAGGTAGTGGCGCAAATTATTCGGTTTCAACTCAGGGCAGCACAAAATTTGGTACTCAGAGCATGTATAATTACGTATTTACGTCTCCGTTCATTCCCGCGTAATTACTATTTTGCAGCAAAAACCCGTGATAGGGTGCGCCGGCTCCGACCAGGTTGTGAGTTCTAAAGCTACCATATTGCATCAGCCATGATCGGCGAATGTGCAGGCTTGCGTCAGATGCTCAACCATCTTTCCATAATATAATAATAATAATAATGAGCTTTACCTATATCATAATATACTATCCCCTGTGAACCTATTACCTGAAGGGTCTTGCAGAGGTGTAAGTACCTTAAATTCTTACTTATAGGCGAGACATTAACCAGGCACAAATCCAAAGAATTTTATTGAAAACCCCAACAATACTTTGCTCGACCTGGGAATAGAATTCAGTCGAAATAGAAATCCATTCTCAGTAGCAGCTCGTAATTAGGGATTTGTGCCCGGTTAATAGCAATATGCTCGGCCCCTATTAAATAGGACTTGAACATACCGGCGAACTGAGGGCTTACTACCTACATTACCTAGTATCTACGCCTCTGCCTAATCCTTTAGGGTTTAAGGAATACAGGCGCAATGTTATGTTGTTTTAATCATAATTTATGACATGTAGCACAAGATGATTAGGCACGGATCGTAATAAAATGGAGGTAAAGAAAGATTTTCAACGATAGATAACTTGTGCTATCTATGGATGTCGTCCGAGAGACGATCATAGGAATTGCTATCCTTAGTAAACAACACTGAATTAATTTACACGTTTCACTCCCGGCTCTTTCAACGATGATATCAAATCTATCTGGATTTGGGGAGTCGACTATCTAAGATATCGACTTCGTTATATACAAGTCTACAGAAGAAACGTAGGTACCAAATATTTTAAAAAAAGGGTGACTATAACTTAAATTCTTTTATGTTACTATTCTTTTGTCAAGCTTTACAACATTTTAGGTAGGTACCTTTATATTACCTATCTATATATTATATAGGTCCTTATCCTATGTACAGGCATCGGCTGGTTACAATTTTAGTATAGGTCTCTACTTATGTATAGATTGAACAAGAAGTACCTAGGCATAATACTAGTAACCGCAGTTCAATCACTTTTTGTTCGGAAAGCGTCCTCTGGAACCGTAAGAGATACAATACTTATCGGAAAATAGTATAATATTTTATAATAATACTTAGCTACCAATATTAATAAACGCATCTCGTCGCGTTCGCTGGCATTCCCAGCCAGGGTTGGTTTCGAGATTGCACGTGCTCTCCGATTCTACAGTGCAGTTGAACCAGGACCACGCGCGGGAAAAGTCGCTCCGCCATCTTTAAATAATTTATTTCATTTTAATTTAAAAATAATAGATAATAATCCAGTTTTTTTGAGTTCAAATTTGGAACTTTGGGAAAATGACTACGCTACTACGAAAAATGTGGAAGACCCATTCGAAGCACAAAAGTGAGTATTATTTACTATAAGTATATTTTTTAAATAATTATTTCTATTAAAATATATTTATTATAATACTATCTTTAAAAAATATAATAATATATACACTGTTCCCGATCCCGGTGGGCTACTATTTTTTATATTTTTAAGAGGTTTTAATTTTTTAAAGCCTTGTTTAAATATTCAAAAATGTAAAAAATATGTTTATAAATGAATGTAGGAAATAATAATATAATTTTTATATGCAAAGCGCAGAGTATTATCAGTTTATAAATACAGAATTTATGTTTTCATTAAAATACGGTAGTTCTTTGAAATCTTTAATTATTAGATTTCACCAGAAGTTTGGCACTAATTATACCTATATCTTTAAAAATGTTACTTCTTAGACCATTCAACCAGTCTAAATGTAATTTACTGTACTATAATATCCTATTTTTATTTAAGTAGTTGTATTTTTTTATCCATTATTTTATAAAATATTATCACAAGCAAGGGTCTTTTCATCAATCTGTAGCAAACCTTATTACGGAACTAGTTAAAGTTATTTTCTTACTAGGTAACACCGTGACAATGAAAAACTGCGCAATAAATTTTCTTTTTCACTAACTCGTGGTCCAGTTATATCATGTTATGTAGGTACTAGTTCCGTTTGCATTTTATGTTCCACTCAATCATATGTGTTCACCTTTTTACGTCTTCATTAAAGGCTCCGAGTATGGCATAACCTCGCAAAGAGATCGCGTAGATACACCTCTAAGAGCAAGTTTCTCTAATTACTTTGGAATTAGGAGCTCTCGCTAAGCCTTAAATGGCCGACTGTGAAAAAAGTTGTGTCGTAGCTAGCCTCTATTAAATACGCCATACATTGCTTTGCAAGTTAAGAGAACAGTAACCATGCTCAATATAAATGCAGCCGTGCATAAAGAAGTGATAGGTGATTGCTGATTAGAACGCGTCTTTCCTATACTGACCAGTACCTAGTTTTCTTTTTAAAGGGCTAAAGTATAAGTACAGTAAATGATTAGAAAGTACTGCCTTTTTGCTTATTTTATGATCACGGTTTTATATATTTTTAAAGAACACAGAAATTGGCAATAATTAATAAAAAACAATAACTTATCGTGTAGATAGACAGTCAGGTCAAGGTAATAGACAGATCCTGAAAAAAATTATTTTTTAAAACGACAAATAATATAAATTGTGTAATTTCATTGACATAAGTCTCATCAAGACGGTGATTTATTAGCTAAGTTACATCCTTTTCTACATGTATTTCCCGAAAAAATTAGTAAGCCTAGATAGAATCTATGTAGAAGAGCTTCAAATCAAACAAGCTTTGGTAACGAAAACAAGCTACATGTTATCCGACCGGAACTAATTAAGTCACACGACTTAACAACCTTGACCAATATGTTTTATCTGTAATAAAAAAATCATCGCAGTTTTTCTTGTTGAGTGATAAATTATTAATTGCATGAAAGGCTGCGATCAAATAGAGAACGAGCCGCTGGTTAAACGGTCTGGCCGGCATTCCTGCTAAAACGTTGCACTTATCTAGCCCAAAGCGCGTCCAGCGCAAAAACTTACGTGAAAGCTAGTTGGAAAAGCCATTAATTAATATTATAGCGCTTTAATCGTAACGTAGCGCTTTACTTTATAGAGACTACTTAAAAATAGTATAGTGATAAAGGATTCTGACGAAGTTACTACAGATGAAAGGAGTGAGGTTACCGGGAGGTTTTAGGGTGGAGAATATTTTTACGTAGAGGCCTACAGAGGATGGCTTGAAGGCTACTTACTACCAGAGGTAGGAGAGTGTGGCCTTATTTAAGGTACATAAACAGTTCTAAATCAAAATAAAAAATCAGTAATAAACATCATCATCCGAAAGTGGTTTTGCAGTGGTAAATGCATATTACTTACTCAATATTATATATGCGAAAGTAAAATGTTCTATTTTGTTTCTGTTTCACGCCCAAATTAATTTTGATAAATTTTGGTACAGAGACGTGTAAATTTTTGGTCAAAGTTTTCTGTTCCAAAATTCTGAAAATATATTTTGACATATTTAAAGCTTCATCTCTTCCTGATACTGTAAAGTACAAGAGGTGTCACAAAGATGTCATACGCTATTTGTAGGGCTCAGTAATCTACTAGGTCTATATCATAAGGAGCTTCGCGTAATAAGTAAGAGTTCACTGGCAGGTTTTACTTAGGGACGAGCTTCTATATCTCAGCTGACTTTGTTTGCCTCTAGGTTCCTATTTTTAAAATCACTTATGAGTGGTATATCTACATATATGGCAATACGAAGAAGGTAGATTAGTTAGTTAGCAGGATCATTAGTCTTGAGGTCCAAAGCGCGACTGCTACGCTAGAGGTCATGGGTTTTCTATGAAATTCTCAGTAGAGGCTTGGACATGTGCCCGGTTAATTGGAATAGGCTCGTCCTCTACTACAAATAAATGAGACCTAAACATATCGGCGAACTGTCCTTAATTTCCAATCGAAAGGTCCTAAGCTAGTCACATGTAAAAAATAGTACCTATGTTTTAATATTGCTTAGCCTACTTTCAGTGTTATCATTTCGCACTTAACATTTGACGCAAAATGCAATGAAACATTAATTTTCTTTACGCATCTAACACGCCACACTACCAGTTAAAACCAGTATCTGAAGCGCATCATGAGTTTATCAAATGCTCGTACGCATCGGTGTCGGTGTTTCGTTCAACTTATTGCGCCTAATAACTGACCTATGGCCTAGTTCGCTATCAATACAACCCGTCTGGCCTAGATTAAGTGAAATATACCTAAAATAGCTGTCTGATTGCGGTCATTACAGTGGCGAAGCGTGTAGCCCCCGGGGCAAACCGTACATCTGCCCACTTTTTGACAACCAAGCAAAATATCTTGAAAATTTTGTTTATTGCAAAAGGATTCAAAATAAAATGTCTTACTTTTTGCCCTTGTTCGATTGCCAAAATACTCAAATTTTTAAATTGCAAAGTGCATATATGTACAAGAGTCTAGTAAACAATTACCTGCATAGCCGCAATTAAAAAAAGTTTCACAAAATAAGAAATACCAGTTATCTGATCTATTGACTGACCTGATCTGATGCTGCAGCCAGGGTTCCCCGCTCGTTACTCCCTACATATTCGCCGCCCCGGGCCATGACCCCCTTGTGACTATTGTTTTCTTATATTTACTCAGTGGCATTGACGCAGCTTGGATATAAACAATGGTTTGTTTAGAAAAGTTGTGATTACTTTATTATGTTGTTTTAAGCATTGATGTTGTTGTTATTGCGTAAGCTTTCGTCTGTTATTTTATTGTTTCATGATACGCGCTCACAACTCGTATCAAAATGGGAAGTCGTAACAGGAAATTATTAAACACTTGAATGTTTATATGTTTACCCCAAGTTTACCCGCTTCAGATAACCTATAGACTTTGATATTTTTATTAGGTAGTTTTAAAGTTGAACTTTGCATATAAAAGTCTACGGAGGTGCAGCGTTCAATTAATTTCACTTAGGTAGTTACTTGAATGTTATAAAGACGGACATTTTGGAGACGTGATAGTCAAGAACAGACTTTTTCCAGCCTGTATTATGGATAGAGGGCGCAACCGAACCTGCTAACTGTTTTATCGCGGTGTGTGTACAGTTCGAATAATATGGTAAATTTACGTAAAAAGTATTATTGTGCAAAATATCGAGTTATTATCGAGTTATATAGTAATATCGAATTATAAAGAAAATGATTACAAATGTGAAATATTTACGACCCCATGATCTTTTTATCAAATTTTATCGTTAAAATCACACACAATGATTTTGTCTGAAATATTCGTAGCTAACTACGAGTAACTAGCAATAGAGGGAGAAGAATAGGCTGGAATCCAATGTGATTCCTTCATCAATCGGTGTACATTAGTTGCCTCGTGAGCCGATGTATTGCTTTCATTGAAGATTATTTTTTCCAGTAAACATAAGGAATTGTGCGCCGTAGTAGTTGAGGCCATGGATGCCATGGTATTCACTTCTTTGACTGTGACTAACGGCCAGTTTCTATATCCTATCTGTTGGTAGATTTGCTTACTAGAGATAGAATTTTGACATAAGCTCCATACAGCTACTGTCAAAATCCTATCTCTAGTAGGCAAATCTACTACTATCTACTCCAAGTACTTCCGATTTAATGTTCAGGATATTTTGGCGGAAGATTTATGGATGTTTAATTCAAGTTTTATAGATTATGCCCTATGAAAGCCCAGTAATTTAAATGATGGGTGATTTCATCGTTAATCTAAGTTTTATGTACATGCAATGAGGTATATAACCTGTTTCTTACGGGAGTGGCTTTTAGAACATTGATTAAGACTTACGAGACAGTTTACAAATGATAGATTTACAATAAAGGGATATTTTCATTTTGGTTTGGAGGTCCTTAATTCTCCCAAAGTATTTTCGGCGGTATTTATGGAGCATTACGAATGATAATAATAATTATATCAATGTAATTATATCTATTAGGTATCATCTGGTGTACAGGATCAGCTAGTCTTGCTATAATTCTGCTGACTTGCAAGTTTTTTGACAAGGTACAACCGATGAAATAGAATAACCCTATAGTCGCGATCCGTAATTGAGCACAGATTTGAAAGTATCCAATAATTTAATAATATAGTGTGTCATATAAATTACCCATTGAGAGACTTCGTAAATTTGCACGAGCGCTTTTTCTACAATTTTAAGCGTGTTATTTTTAATGCTTTGAATAGGTCTGACTTCTCCTTCATTTTAAAACCGGGTTTCTTTTAATCCACCAAAAATCCATCATGATCATCATTTTTGGTTTTTTCCAAGTCAATTTATATTCAAAACAGTGAAAAGTAAATAACTACCTATCTATCTAAAATTGAATCTTATTATTCATCAAAGTAGGTTTCAAATAAATACTATTAAATAGGGACAGTCAACCATTAGGATTCGGTGTAATTTGCTTGATCGATTTCCTTGCAAGCGTTTACGAAACCAGCTTAACTTGTAAGCTAAGTCGATTCATTAGCTTGAATCTAAGTTGAGAAAATTGCTGCGTCGAGTAACTCCAGCGCAATTATCAGTTATAACGTGGTGACAACGCCCTTTTTATAAGCGTTCGTATCAGCCGCCAGAAACATTAATAATATAATAATAGTATTTTTTATCTGTGCGCATAATAGAATGTGTAAGCTTTATAAAACACACGTAATTGTTATTGCATTGTTTGATTAAGTTATTTAATTGTTGTTGAATCTAAAGTACAATGTACGTTTCAATATATTATTGTTTTGCTTCCAGAGCTTTGTGAGGAGTGGGCACTGGCGGAGTGCGAGGGCGAGGGCTGGTGGCGCGGGTCCCGCGACCCTGGGCCCGGCGAGGTGGACGTGCGGTACGCGGGCGCCGCACCCGTGGAGCGCGCGGCCTCCGCTCCGGCCACGGCGCTCGCTGTCAGATCCGCTCTGCATTCTGCTAAACGTATGTTTTTAAAGACTTGTCTCTTACTGAACTATTCCATATACGCTCACTCTTCTTCTCTTTTGTCTCTCCAAGAGCCGAGAAGAAGATAAGCAGCGGAACAAACTCCTTAAATTACACACGTCTGCTAAATTTGTATTGAGGTTCATATAATAAAGATGCCGCAAAGTTATCACGGAGACTTATATTGCGTAGTATTGCGAAGAGCCTGCGTAGGCGTCCCGTATTCACTGCGTAGACTTCACGAAGAGACCGCGCAGGCGCCGCGTAGTCACCGCGTAGACACGCGTAGTAACATGTAGAGACTGTGTAGGCATCGCATAGAGCCTGCGTAGATGCCGTGTAAACATAGCATAGATTTCACGTAGATGTTATTAGACAAGAATATTGTTTTCAGCGTAATAATTATAAGCCGCTAATACCATTAAAAATTGGATACCTAACGAATTTTCTAGAAGCCCTAACTCTTCTAAAAGCTTTGATTAGAAATATATTGCAGTCGAAAATAAGATATGTGTGTAAGATTTCTACTCCAGGCTTGATTAAAGACATTGGTAGAACGAAGTTTCCATAATTTTACGTGATAGCAGCGACTAGCAACATTGTGAATGAAGGCTCCAGGATGACAAAGGTCGTAACATCTTATTATATCATACTTGTTGATTTATAGGCGTATTTATAGCACGGTCCGAGATATCTCTACTTTGAATATTCCGGTCAAGAACACGATTTGAACCGAAGGGTCGAAGGTCTTGCTAAATTAGGGTTAGCATGATTACGTATTCCTAGTTTCCCCTTTTGAGTTTTTTTTTAATTGTTTCATAATGAACAAGTTTTGCAAATTATTTTTTGGGAATTTAAATAATAAATAAGTAAAATTGAGCAATCTAATTAATAAAATCAATGAAATAGAGTATAACTTTACGCATGCCAAGAATTTTCAGACATAAATACCTACGGGATTTGATCGTGAATGTATTCGGAAATCTTTTTTAAATCTTTAATTGTTTTATTTCTCAGAATTTTACTTTCCAACGGCCAGTCCCAATAACAAATCCGTCGATAGATTTTTACCAGAGATAGAATTTCTATCTCTGGTAACCAAATTGACATTACTTGTATTGACCTTATGTCAAAATCCTATCTCTAGTAGACTACTGACTGATTTGATATGGGACTGGATCCAGAACCGCTCCGCTATATCTACTACGAGTATACCATGACAATACTTGATCAGAGAAACAAACAGTACTTAAAGGAGTATATTTTTAATTTCAGTCATTAATAAGAAGTTGCAGCGAGTGAATTTGGATATAAGTCCGAAGGGGATCATCGTAACCGATGCCGAGTCAGAGGAAAATGTTATGAGCGTCTCCATTTATAGGTAAAAACATATTTTATAACAAACGGTAATGCCATCATGCCGATATTTCCTAAATCTCAGAATCATCTGTTATTTTTTTAGTCCTCATGTAATTTAAGTAGCTTAATATTGCCAGCCGTAATTAAGTCCAAAACTTTGACAGTCGCGCTGTATAACTCTAAAAAATCTGTGAAAAACTTATTGAAAAACTTGTCTGGTCATTTTATGTTTTTATGATTCAGTAATAATACAATTTTTAACGTGGGAGAGTCATGCTTCGTCACGAATGGGCTGGCTCGACCGGAGAAAACCAGCGTCAAACAACGCTTACGTTGTGTTTCGCCAAATGAGTGAGGTTACCGGAGGACCAATCCCAATTAAAAGGCGGGCAAGGTACTCGTGACTTCTCTGGGGTTGCAGGTATCCATGGGCGACGATAATCGCTTACCATCAGGCGATCGGTATGCTCGTTTGTCTCCCTATCCCATAAAAAACAACCTACTCTAACTGTCGATGTTGCAAATGACAGCCGCGCTGGTATGTGTCATGTGTCATTTGTTTTAGCTTTGTCTGCGTGCTCTGTGGCCATAAGTGTGGTACTGTTTACACACAGGCATTGCATAGTTTGTTAAAATGAGAAAAAAATTAACGAATTGCTTATTCAATTTTTTATCATAGTTTCGACCTCAGGTTTCGACAAATTAGATAAAGTTCAGACCATGGCGCGTAGTTTGACTGGACATTATTTGTCACTGTTATCGCCAGGACCTGTCAAATGGCTTCGACGTAGAGATGTATGCGTATTTTTATAAAGTAGTAAATAAGAAAAATCGTCTCTTTTTTAAATTAATGTAATATGTTTATCCATTATGCCATAATTCAAGATTACATGACATCTGTGGAGTATATCCGGATGGTCCGTGCCTGGTACGCGATGGAAAATATTAATTTATTGACCAAGATCAATACTTGTGTCTGACCTATAAAATTATCTCGTTTAAGTAGACAAAAATAATTAATTAATAAGGCATTGACAGCTACATTATCAACACTGGTTGTGTTTTAATATAATTTATGTAAGGCAATAATTAATAACGGCAAATGAGTACAAGAAAATACAGTCGTTAACATCAGTGGTAGTTAAAAATTGGGTTTTTCCATAATGCAACCATTTCCCGCCGGTTGTAGGTAAAAATGTTTATAAAACACAATATTTTTTAAATATTATTCATTTATGCATTAGTATGTGCTAGTGGTTCTAAGCGCGAGCGTTATACTAGAGGTCCTGGGTACAATTCTCGGGTCGAAGAAAGTATAGGTATTTAAATAAATAATAAAAAGAAACATCTATTACTCAATAAGAAAAGGATACATAGAAAATGTCACTGGACCTCACACTAGGATACCCTGTGTCGTGGGGTCCAGTCTGTTTCATCCATCATAGGTACGTTTAATCAATAAATTGGTGTTTTACAATTTAATTGGGTTTTATCACGAAATTCTGAGTAGCAGCTCGGAGTTTGAATTTGTTCGCCCCTGATTACATGGGATCTAAACATACTAGCGAACAGTGGGTGTACATTAGTACACCTCTGTCTAACCCTTCGGGGAATACAGGCGTGATAATTATTTATATATATATTTTTTTTAATTAATTCTGATTTCTAACCCTTAGCAAATCATCCTTAACAAATTTCTAAAATGACTATTATTATGATTCAACGAAAGCGGCTTTATTAGCCCAGCTGTCCCCTGCCAAACATTTCGGGGAATACAGTCAATGTAATATGTTTGCTCAGTATGGTATACAGATTCAGATTTTGGATTATCGAAACTCTTTTACCCATGTGACAACAATTTCCTTCTCTTTCAGGATTTCCTACTGCTCAGCGGATGCGGCCAACGCCCGTGTCTTCGCCGTGGTAGAAGGGAAACCCACGAGTGGGTCCGCCGAGAACCATGTGGTGCATGTCTTTGTATGCACTAGGAGGAAGCATGCACGAGCCCTGGCACTGTCCCTGGCACACGCGTTTAATGATGCATATCAGGCAAGTATATTATGGCTCGTTTGTCAATGAATTTGGATATATTATTTTTTATTATTATAGATAGTACTAGCTTTCGCCCGCTACTTCGTTAGTGTGGATGTGATCACAGTAAAACATTGCCAACATAGCGCTTAGCACTATGTTAATTTATCTTAATAATAAATCTATCAGTGAAAAATTGTCCGAATCATTAGTTCCGGAGATGAATGTTTTTAGTATTAGATATTAAGATTTGAGTAACCTCACCTCACCTTTATATACAAACTCATAAACTGATTAGTATAGAAACTATAGAAGTGTAGATAGACATACGATTGATCTATCTCACGTGATGTTAACGACAATGCAGTCGACGACTGAGCATACTTTCCTAAAAGTGCGGTGGCATGTATAATTTATTGAACTACTTACTTAGTTTAATAATTTTATATACTTTTAATTTAATTTAATATATTTAATTTAATATACTTTTTCTAGGCATGGCAAGCCAACCTCAATCAAGGTAGTTCTCTGGGATCGGGGAACCAACGCTTAGCTCCATGGGTGAGTCATTCAAGGATTTGATTTTTGCATATCTCATGCGTTAGTGTGTCGTTAGTCTCAGTGAAAAGATAGACAGTCGCAATGAATTGGGTTGTCAGGATCTTGAAGATGTCCTAAAAAATCTCTGACTTACTAGTCTTGCTACTATTCCTACCAAAAAAGTGAAGGTTTCTATCTCTCCTTCTCCCGAGAATTTGCCCAATTAATTGAATCAAAGAGAGAGAAGAAGAGAATTTACTAAATAGGCAATCTTTATTATTTTCAGGTTCGGTTCCAAGAAGAATCAGATGAGGAGATGGACGCCGAAGATTGGCAGTCTCCAGCGCCACTTGTTTCTTTTGCATGAAGCATAATTATAATTTGATGTAGGCTTCTATCCGTATCCTGGAATAATACCATTAAAAAAATTACATAAATGGAAAGTTTCACCAAGGTTCACTTTGAAAAGATAGAAATCGTATTGGTCATCTATCTCTGCATATATTATGTAAAGAACCTAAGTATTCAATTCATACAAATGATATATTATCATGCATAGTCATCAGAGACACTGGTTAAATTGTAAGTCGGATCCAACATTCAAAGTCTACTTAAGAAATTATCAATTTTAGTAATTCCAGAATAGGGTTGCAAACGAATCTTATACTTACGTGTCTTTAAGTCTTCTTAACGTTAAGGTAAACAGAGCACAGAAACAAACAAATATAATTGAATATTTCTTCAATGCAATTTTTTACACCTGAATGAAAATGTGGTTTCAACGGGACTATTAACGTCTTGTTTAGCAATTGCTCTGGAAGCAATTCATATTTAGTCCATACAGGCTCTTTAGCAATGTTTTTGTGAATCATATTATGATTCACCATAAGCGGCCTTATTAGCCCATTAGGTTTTAATTTTATTAAAAGTAGGTAGCCTTGTGCCCGCACCTTTTAATAAGACAACGTGTTAATGTGAATAATTTTAGGTTGTGAGAGAGGGATACCACTTTACAAGTTAAATAAGGCCTCTCTCGCATTCTATAAACGATTGATTAACATGGGTTTAGGTTATAAATAATAAGATATCAATTAAGGAATACATTTTAAAGGAGTAGGTAAATATTACTATTATGTTTTTTGATAATTCCTGTAAAACATTTTGGAAATTCTTATGCAACCTCTTTTGAATACTCCATTGAACGCAGATATTGGTAAAGAAAAACAAAGATCATATTCAGTGTAAATATTTTACAGCAATATAATTTTATGTTAAGCTTATGATATTTTTAAACTTTCTTAAAACATTATAAATAAGTCGTTATGTAGACATTCTACGATAAATTAGTATAATTAATATATGTAATCGTATAAGCATTAATTGACTGACGTTATGTATTTTACAAATAAAGTTAAGATTACGTTTATAATGTTTTTTTTTATAATCACAAAATCGCGTTCTCTTAATTTACTTTAGAAAGAACAAAGCTCCTACACTCTAATATTTGATATTTTAAATTACCAGTGTGTAAAAACTTCAATCAGGCTACTTCTGCAAATACGATGTAAACGATAATTTTCTCTTCATTTAAGGTTGTCATTCGTTTATTAAAACAAACATGTAAGAGCATTTGGATCGACTGATATCTGGGTGGCTAAAATGGCCACTTTTTATGAATTACAGTATGATTATACATATATTGGCGATTTGAGAGAAGAGGCCAGTGACTGATATTACTGATTGTCCAGTAATATGATTAAAAGCGACATTGCTTGTAAGAATTGAGCCATCTCCTTCCAGACTCAGTGAGGAAAAGAGGCTTGGAGCAGGCGCGGCCGCCGTGGTAATTGATCATCATGTAGTCGAAGCAGTCTGTCACACCGTCGTTGTTGCAGTCCTGCAATTTCAGAGTTCCATTAAAATAAGGGTTCTTTTTCTGTAACCAAGTAGGCAGCTAACCTATGTAGTTAGATTAGTAGGTACTGTAGAGGTTGCCGCAAAGAGGTGACGTCTCATCCAGCTGGTTGGTTGAGAATTTTAGAAAAGGAATAAGAACTAAGGATTTTAAATACTGAGTAGAATTGTCTTGAAAGTGACGTGAAGAAATGATTTTGTAAAATGAATTGATTCCTTGAGTATTATCTGAATAAATGAGAAGAGTTTAAAGGAAAAACGGATTTTTCCTTAGGAGGAGTGATCCCAGTGTCGTACCTGGAATAACGCCTCCTACAAATGGTGGAGGCGCCGGGTATGCTAGAATAAAGCATACTAAATAATTCTTATGTTGTAGTTGTCGAAGTGGAAATTATATTGCGGAAATAAAGGTTCCCCCTGCACATATCGAAGTGCGAGAGCAGTCAAGAAGTGCCTGCTGATTTATGGAAGTGGCCGCTGTGTGGAATTTTATTGTGCCAGCGTAACGCCGCGTCACGATAATTTGAAAGAAAAAACGAAAGCTAAGTATTTTTTTTAATTGGTGCAATATGGCACAAGACATATATTTCTTCTCTGGTCTAGATGATGTGTCCTTAGAAGAATTCTTAATAGAATTTAGATTGATCGCTGCAATAAATAAGTGGTCAGAGTGCGATCTAGCATTAATTCTGGGCGCATATTTACGAGGACCAGCGCTGTTCTTTTTTAAGTCAATATATTATGATGGTATTGATTATAAAACTATTTGCAATGAATTGAGGGCAGAGTTCCCTGCGAGAATAAATTATGTAGAAAAATTTTATACTACTAAACAAGAGGTTGGAGAGGACTCCATGACATATTACTATAGATTAGCAGATTTGGCAAAGAAGGCCGACATTTTAGATGATAGTATTTTTATTAAAACATTTTTAAAAGGTCTCCTAAAGGGTGATAAAGAAAGATTGGGTACACGAGTTTATTCTACAAAAGCCGAATTACGTGCTACGATTTTACAAATCAAATATCTATTCGAAGATGCTAAAAACCAAACTAGTCGGTGTGTCGGTGTCGGTGGACAACCATCAGCTGTGACTGCATTTCATAAGCCACAACGCAATTTGCAACCACAGTATAATAAATATGTGAATCTTGATAATCACACTTATAAAAATTCTAGCTCAAGATGGGAGCCACGAGCTCCAAATACAAAAGATGAAAGATGTAGCCCACGTAGCGTGTATGCGATGTCTGAGGATGCTAAGATGGAACAAAGTCCTAAAGAAAATATGAAATCGGGTCAGTTCTTTCCATTTATTAATATTTGTATTTCTGATAAAGCTTGTGTTGCACTACTGGATACTGGTGCGTCAATTTCTTGTATATCTGAAAAATTGGCGACAAGGCTGAATCTCCGTTATACCTGTGAACCTGCAGCTAAACGTTTTGTAAGATCCATTTCGGGTTCATGTTTGGATGTTCTTGGAGAGACTATAGTTAATTTTGTTATTGATTCATGTTTGTCTTCTAATAAGTTTACGATTATTAAAAATATTAAGCAAGACTTAGTGCTAGGACAAGATTTCTTTAATAGAAATGATGCTGTTGTAGATTTTTATAATAAGTGCTTGTTTTTAAAAGGACGTTTTAGTGCAAAGTTTATAGATAAGTCGTTTTTACAAAATAACGTGTCCATAACACAACCTTTGATGTGCGATGATCATCATAATGAAATAGATAATATTAATAATGTTATGGATAATCATACAAATATTGATTATCTATATTCTTTAAATGTAGAACGTAATAATGATATTAATTCTATGAAATCTCATGCTATTGAGGAAGTAGAAGACGAAGATGATAATAATGAGAACATAGGTATAAATGAAGACATGAAAGGTTCTATTAATTTGAACGATATAGGGCAGACCGTAGGCCTAGAACCTATGTTATGCCAAGAAAATGACAGAGATTTGCTTAAAGCAAATATTTCAGAGATAAAAGTTGAGTCTCTAGAGAATGACTTTAATAAGAAACCTATTCAGGTAACTAAAGTGAAGTCTGCAACAAAATGGGGTTTTATAAATAAAATTTGTACTAAGAAATTTGTATTACAGAAGGATTGTGTGACTAAGTCTTTATTTTTATCTGATTATAATGTTGTCAGGGGTGACAGTCAGTTTCCTTTGACTGACAATGTCAATAAACATATTAATTTTTATAAAATGTTCGGAAAGGTTTTAATCAATTTAAGAAAGGAAATAATACTTAAAGGTTTTTGTGGCGGAAAAGTTTTGATTAGATTTTTTAAATCCAAACGTAAAAATAATTATGATAGGAAGAGGTTTCAAGAATGTTTTAAGGAACCATATAAAATATTAAGTTGGATTTATAAATTTAAATATTTTAATGGAAGTGTAAAGATGGGGAGATTCAAAAATTTGCCATTATAATATAGCATTATGTATGATTATGTAGTTAACGAAAAGTGCGATACTAATTATTCTAATTGCTTTCATGTTACCAATGATGTGCTGTCTGGACATATCGGGAGAGAGAAAAGAGAATAACGTTTAAAGAAGGAAACACTCCGAATTTGGGCTAAAGATTTTTAGTAACGTATATTAAATTATAATTCAAAGAGAACCGAATCAACTTCGCTTATGGAACATAGTTTCCGCGAAGGGTGTTCGAATTAAACACAACTGATTTGGTATCTTGTTAAACATATAATTGGGAGATCGGCTTAATATATTTTCTGGTATGGGGAATCGGAGTGATTTCTGGATAAGATTAATGCTGCAACTTAGTCTTTCTCTTTCTCTGACCCAATAGCGTCCGAAGAAGCTAAAGATTTCGATGTTTAGTATTGATTTTTTTTATAAATTCAGCTTTGTAGACCCTTCTGGAATGATGCTTTTTGAGTATGCTTGTATTAAGATTTGAAGCGTCAGTAGTGAGGAGGCCGTTACGCGTCTTTTTCGGGCGTTTTTGGCGCGTTAAAGTTTATGGCGAGTTGCACGATGTTGAGTTAATTTATTTATTTAAGATTTTTGTTGGTGAATTTGTTTATTTTTGATTAATGTTAGGGTGTGCATAACGCCGTAAATTATTCCATTGTAAGGGACGTGCCTCACAAGTGTTTGTTAATTCTTTTCGCCTGATAGATAATTCTGGTTAGGAGTTAGGTAGGGAAATTAGTGCTTATTCCTTATGGATAAGACTCCTAAAGACTTATCCATGCTGGTGGGCGTAGCTGATGTAGAGGTTGCCGCAAAGAGGTGACGTCTCATCCAGCTGGTTGGTTGAGAATTTTAGAAAAGGAATAAGAACTAAGGATTTTAAATACTGAGTAGAATTGTCTTGAAAGTGACGTGAAGAAATGATTTTGTAAAATGAATTGATTCCTTGAGTATTATCTGAATAAATGAGAAGAGTTTAAAGGAAAAACGGATTTTTCCTTAGGAGGAGTGATCCCAGTGTCGTACCTGGAATAACGCCTCCTACAGTACCTACGCATAGTTTTTTTGCGTTTACATTACTTGCAAAAAGTAGGGATTACTTAATACAATCAAATCAATTTAAATTGAAAATGCATTATTTTTTATCTTAACTAGATTTAGAGTTTTTACTAAGATTTATGTCTGGTAATAAAGGCACTATATTGACGTAGTTCTTTACCATACTGACCCGAGTTTACTGTCACTAGGTATTACAGATTGGAATATGGTAGTGCTTGAATCGATAGTGTATCGATTACTTTTAAAAGCATAAAGTTAGTAATAAATACTTGCCTTTCCATACTTTGCCATATAACTTTCAACGATTTTGATTGAACAATAGTAATCTCTAGCGCAGTCTTCAAAAGCTGAAAAGAAGAAAACATTATAACATTAATTATTTAGCCACTTACTACCTGCTGGACGCAATATACAAGATCAGTCTTCAGGAATCAAATTGTAAAGTTTGCAATGAATTTAATCCCTTACTATCTGATGGGCTCAAACCAAAGAATTAGTCTTCAGGAATCAAATTGTAAAGTTTGTAATGAATTTAGCATCCTACTGTCTGATAGGTTTAGACCACAGGATCAGTCTTCAGTAATCAAATTGTAAAGTTTGTAATGAATTTACTATCTTGCTGTCTGATGATGGGCTTAAACTACAGGATTAGTCTTCAGGAATCAAATTGTAAAGTTTGCAATGAATTTAACCTCTGACTGCCTGATGGGCTCAAGCCACAGGGTTAGTCTTCAGGAATCACATTGTTAAGTTTTAAGGGCATTAATGGGAACATTGGATGATAAGCTTTGAGTAGTTTTGAGATAATTTTATAGCTACATTGACTGTTTGTACCGATTTACCTTCTTTCCTCCCCGGGTCGTCATCAGGCAAGGTCGGCTTATCAGCATCAACCCAGTAAACTCTTGATATGTAGAACGGGCCACAGTAACCTTCGCTGCATCCCCTTGCCACTTCACATCCGGTCACGTGGCAGAGGCATCGGAAACATGACTCATTCAGGTTTGATATGTGAACTCCTGGAATTAGTATTGTTAAGGTTTTTATGACGAGAAGGTTTGCTCGTAAGTAAGTACTTAGGTGTTTATTGAAATATTCATTACTGTGTGGCTTCCTCGGAAAGCCCCATCTTAGCTACGGGAAGGAATTTGGCCAGTTAGATGTTATGATTACTTTGGTACACCATCCTGACTCCCCAAATATTTTTATGCATTCATACCCAAGTTCTTGACAGACTTTTTAAGAGTTAGGGCCCCGGATCACAAGAACTTTGCACAGATTGATAGATGCAGCACCGATATCATGTGCAAATGGGGATTTAGAGATCCTAAGCGAACCTTACTGTCGCTAACTCCGTGTGGGATCCAATATGTCGTAGCATTCGCCTACAGTATGGCATGTGACAGATGTGTCCCACCCAGGTACATTTATTATTATTAAGGCCAGTATTATCATAATCCTATATATATTTTTGTGACTAAGAATATAAAAAGTTTTACACAGTGGACATTTTTTGTTACCTATTATTGTCTGTAAGCCCACACATACCTACTAAGTGGTAGAGGATACTGGCCAATGACCTTATAGATTCAATGTACCTAAGTAAGTACTATATAGAAGTAGGTAAAGATTTGTATACATATGTAACGATAGAATCTCATAAGTAAAATCCACCAGATGTTGCCTGGTTTCTATCGACTAAATACAAACGGTGTTTCAACTTTAAACTAAGGAGGACTCACTCAGGTTTATAACATATCTAAGTACGTACCTATATATAGCACGTAGTTAGTGCATTTATTTCTGTATGGTAAATTTCATAAAGGTATTTCTGTGACTTAATTAATTCACAAAACTTCATACAACTTGAAGCGGATCTATCGAAAACTGAGCTTTATAAAAACGTAAGATCACAGGACGCTGATTTATTTTATTAGCTAGGGCTCCGCTGAATCTTAATAATAGACATCATTTTTACCCGACTACGCCAGAAGGAGGGTTATTTACTCTAGTAATAAACTTATATAAATGTGACTAGGTATGTTGACCTACCTATGACAGACCTATGTTGACTGCTTCATTGGTCTAGTGGTCCCAAGCGCGACTGCTACACTAGAGGTCCTGGGTTCGATCCCCAGGTCGAGCAAAGTGTTATTGGGTTTTTCTATGAAATTCTCAGTAGCAACTCGGAGTCTGGATTTGTGCCCGGTTAATGGCTATAGGCTCGCCCCCTATAACATGGGACCTAAGCATACCGGCGAACTGGGGGTGTACATTAAGTACGCCTCTGCCTAACCCTTCGGGGAATACAGGCGTGATGGTATGGTATGTACCTAGAGAAACAATTAGTTACTCAGCTAGCCTCTACATGTGTTGAGGCTAGCTGAGTAATTGTTTCTTTGGCAATTTGATTGACATTGATTAGACATATTAGGGTCAAAAGAATGTCTTGCAATGTCTACCAAAAAATAGGTACAAAAACAAAATAAGATAGGTACAATTTTATGGTCCATTGCATTTTATAACTATCATTAAAATACATTGTAATTCTAATAGCGTAATTATATTATACATTCTCGAGTTAATGTTATGCTTATTGTCCTTAACCTCCAACGTTACCCTCTGTCTATAAAAATAACAAAGTTTCCGTCGACTTACAAATTAATTATCTGCACATAATATAAAGAGACATTCGCGCAAAAAATAACAACTAAACGGCCAAAATATTACCTACAACATACGAATAGAAAAATAAACAACTGGTAACCACTTACCTGATACAAAAGATATAAAGGTAAATAATCCAAGAAATGCCACCGAGAATATAAGTAATCTCATTTTATTATCGCCACTAATGTTCCCCGCACTGAATCTCATTCACACACATCTTTCTATCACCAAAGTACATACTACAATAACGTAATAAACCTCAATATTATGATGTTATGTGTATACTTTGCGGATGTTTGAGTTCTTTGCCGTTTACAATGTATATGTTCGTATTACGGTTCATGGAATCGGATCTAAAAAAGTTTGGGCAAAAAACATATTGTTCACGTCATTAGTCAGCGAGTCCTCGTATGGGTAACCTTTGGAGACCATGATCTAATCCTATTAGATAATCTATAATTTCTTGGAAGTAAGTTTCGACTTTTGCGCGTAAGAGCCCGTGGGGAACTGGCTCTTACCTTGGTTGCTACGGCTCTGGCAGGGTTCTTAAGGTTCGGCAGCCCTACAGCAGCTCATCTGGTGTGCAACGATGACTATTTACCACGTAGCTCGTTTGCCGACATAATCCTTAAAAAAGAAATTGTAGCGGTGTACTGAACAACCATGGCGGTTACGTACTTAAATATGTACTTATATGGCCATTTATATCAAAAAGGATACAAAAATAGTTTGTATAATCTACTTCTTTAAATATGGATCTGGCTGAATATTCTGTGTTGTGGTTGTACCTAATTGTCAAGACAAGGTTTGTATAAAAGAAAAAGTGGGGAATTTGGATAAAAACAATTTACGTAAGCTGCGTTTGGGATGCTAATTAGATATAAAAATAATTAAATACGATAAGAATTAGTCACACAAAATATGCGATAAATACTGGTTACGGTTTTCTGGAGGCGAATTCAATATTTTTGTCACGGATCTATTAATTTCCGTTAACTTCAACAGAAATGTACGTGCATGTGGATAGGTAGTATTTATCATAACATACGGTATCCAAATCCGAATAATATCACAAATTGATAGAATATTGTCTGGATTACGATTTATTTTGGTATTGTTACGCCGAGTAACTAGGACGACGGAGATGGGTCACGGAGATTCTGGATTAGTCGATGAAGCAGGTAGAAAACAAACAAGAGGAATATGCTAGAATGCGGCACCCGCAACAAAAAGAAAGACAAACAAAACACAATAGCGTGAGACCGGGCTCAAGGTCAAGGATTAACAATGGCGATTGTAAACATCTATTGTTCGCAAGTTGAATAAAGGACGTAAACATCTATTGTTTGCAAGCTGAATAAAGGACGTAAACATCTATTGTCTCAAAAATGCGGGCGGGTCGCATTATTGAGATTTATCGAGATTTTTCGAATCCAGAATCTTCGTGGCTCATATAAATAATGGTCGACAGCGTCGGCAAGGGCAGTTCAGTTTTGGACGCATCCAAGTGAAGATCGAAGTGAAGTTACAAGTGATTATCAGTGCGACGTTAAGTGTAACAAGTGCTAGTGTATAGTGACTGTTCGTGTGATTTCTGTGTGTTTGTGTGGTGAATAAAGTGACTGTTTTCGGTGAAATTAGTGATTTTAATTTATCCCGAACCCCAGCTCGTAACATTTGGTGTCAGAAGTAGTGGGATAAATTATGCCGGTTTTACCGAAAGAAGATACGGAGGGTATCCGGACAAGAAGTCAGCGGCAGCAGGAGATGGACCAGAGACGATTTGCAGATTCGCCGTCACTACCTTCGGGTCATGAGCAACCACCTAATGACCCAGTCGCTGGTCCATCCGGGACATCTCCAGCACCTGCAGTTGACCTTGCAGCCTTAATGGCACTGATGCAGGAGCAAGCCCGCCGTCAGGAGGAGCAGGCACGCCAACTGCAGGAGCAAATGCAGAAGGATAAGGAGGAGCAGGCCCGCCGTCAAGAGGAGCAGGCCCGCCGTCAAGAGGAGCAGGCACGCCAACTGCAGGAGCAAATGCAGAAGGATAAGGAGGAGCAAGCCCGCCGTCAAGAGGAGCAGGCCCGCCGTCAAGAGGAGCAGGCCCGCCGTCAAGAGGAGCAGGCACGCCAACTGCAGGAGCAAATGCAGAAGGACAAGGAGGAGCAAGCCCGCCGTCAAGAGGAACAGGCACGCCTACTGCGGGAGCAACTGCAACAAGATAAGGAAGAGCAGGCACGCCGGGAAGAGGAGCAGGCCCGCCGCCAAGAGGAACAGATGCTCCTTATAAAAGACCTTCACAGAACTCTTGGCAAACAGCTAAGTGCAATGAAGGAGCAGGTGGAACAGCATGAGCGTTGGATTTCCGAAGCCAAAATTGAGATGGCTGATATAAGGAAGGCCCTTAGTGATCTGAAGGCAGGAAAAGGATTTGTGGCTCCTGTGGTTGATACTCCCGCGACCCCCTCAGTACGTGGATTTAAAATGCCACCGTTTGATGGAACTTCTTCATGGTCAGCTTACAGACTCAAGTTTGAAGCCTATGTGGAGTCAAATGGATGGGACAAAGCTCAAGCCAAGACGGCACTCACCTTAAGCCTCCGCGACCAGGCTTTAACCGTACTGGAGGCGCTCGGCAAGGATATGACCTACGACCAACTACTGGAAGCATTGGACTCGAGATACGGCGATGCACATCTAGAATACGTGTATCGTGCCCAGTTGAAGGACCGAGTACAGCGCGATGCAGAGACCCTACAGCAGTGGGCTCTAGAAGTCGAAAAGATGGTTCGGAAAGCCTATCAGTCCGCACCTGCGCTTATCGACGGAAATCTTGTTCAGGCGTTTGTCGATGGAATACGTGACCTAGAAGTCAGAGCCACTGTGAAACTTGGGCACCACAAGACCTTAAAAGACGCGTTGGCCCATGCTTTGGAAGTGGAAGTAGTCAGACAGGACTATCGAGCTCACCGTATCCGGGAAGTTGAGTTAACGACGTGCCACCTGTGCGAGGAAAAGGGCCATTCCCAGGAGGGTTGCCCGAAGCGCCGCGAAGTACGAAGAGAAGGTCTAACATCACCTAGATGCTACATCTGTGGAAGACGGGGACACTATCAAGCTAGTTGCTGGAGAAAGGAAGATAGAGAAAAGAAGATTATGGCTGCCCCAAGATGTCACATCTGTGGAGAAAGAGGCCACCTCCGGATGAATTGCCCGAAGCAAAACAGGTCCCGTGGAAGTTTTCCGGGTAGACCGTGCTCTGAAAACTGGAGGAAGAATAGAGATGACGCATATTCTGTAGTCAGGCAAGAGACTAAGGAAGCAGTACCCGTGCGGATGTTAAGAACAGGGCTGAGTGATATACAAAAAGGAAGCAAGGAGCATGTCAGACAGTCAAGCCAACAAACATCTGAGAGGATGAAGACCCGCTATGACCGCAAGATGAACAACAAAGGCTTCGACGAAGGCTCACTAGTGTGGCTACATAACCCGGTACGCAGCAAAGGAAAGTCACCGAAGTTACAGGCAAAATGGGACGGTCCCTACCGAGTCGTGACTAAGATCAACGATGTGACCTACCGGATACAGAAAGGACCAAGAGGTACTCCGAAGATCGTTCATGTGGATCGTTTGGCACGTTATCACGGATGTAATAATGCTCGGGACGAGCATGTCTTAGGAGGGGGCAGTGTTACGCCGAGTAACTAGGACGACGGAGATGGGTCACGGAGATTCTGGATTAGTCGATGAAGCAGGTAGAAAACAAACAAGAGGAATATGCTAGAATGCGGCACCCGCAACAAAAAGAAAGACAAACAAAACACAATAGCGTGAGACCGGGCTCAAGGTCAAGGATTAACAATGGCGATTGTAAACATCTATTGTTCGCAAGTTGAATAAAGGACGTAAACATCTATTGTTTGCAAGCTGAATAAAGGACGTAAACATCTATTGTCTCAAAAATGCGGGCGGGTCGCATTATTGAGATTTATCGAGATTTTTCGAATCCAGAATCTTCGTGGCTCATATAAATAATGGTCGACAGCGTCGGCAAGGGCAGTTCAGTTTTGGACGCATCCAAGTGAAGATCGAAGTGAAGTTACAAGTGATTATCAGTGCGACGTTAAGTGTAACAAGTGCTAGTGTATAGTGACTGTTCGTGTGATTTCTGTGTGTTTGTGTGGTGAATAAAGTGACTGTTTTCGGTGAAATTAGTGATTTTAATTTATCCCGAACCCCAGCTCGTAACAGTATTACATATTTTTGTGGGCCATTAGTATCCAACGTGAGCGAAGAAACAGATGAAAATTTCGATATATGTATGCGTCCCCAAACAAAATAACTTTTGTAAATAATATGATAATAAACCTTCATGGTGAGACAGTAGACAATTGAATAATTTAAAATTAGAATGTGTTGAGTATGTCGCCGGTTTTACTATGTTATTTAATGAAGTTTTTGTTGTGACTTGCAAAATACAATTGGGTAATTAGTGATGATGAGAATATTGCATAACATCTTCAGAAATAAGAACTTCATGACTGCTATATCAAATACATAAGTATGCCGTAGGTATATTATTTTAATCTTCTTCTTCTATCTATCTATACTTATAATAAATCTGTAGAGAGGTCAATTCTGTACATGAAATATATTTCCAAAATAACTATCAGCGGGTGATTAGTGATCGATACTGACGCCAAAAATGCAACCAGTAAAATCTTTGTCTGTCTGTCTGTCTGTATGTTCGTTATAGAAACAAAAACCACTCGACGGATTTCAACGAAACTTGGTACAATTGTTCTTCATACTCCTGGGCAGGTTATAGTATACTTTTCATCACGATCATTTCGATCGTAGCGATCTACGATCGATACGAAAATGAGTGATTCATGAGAAAGGTTTCAAGCTATAAAACATCAAGCTACAACCCTTAGGAACGGGGCAACGCAGGTGAAACCGCGGGCGAAGAACAAAGTAACTATTCCACGCGGACGAAGTCGCTGGCAAAAGCAAGTACCTAATAAAAGTAATTAACGGGACGAGCTAGACCTTTATTTAAGAGATTGGCCGCAGAAAGCTTTAAACCGAAAGGAGTGGAAGGAGGGTAGGGAGGCCCTTGCCCTACAGTGGGACGATTACGGGCGAATAAAAAAAAAGAAAAGAAAAGTAAGTAAGGCTATGACTAGGCCTATACAATTAATGCCTCACCAAGGTAGCTTTAATTACTTTCCGCCATGTATACACCGTCACATATGGTATTATACTCATCATTAGGGAACCAACCCTGAAATCACGCAAAAAATCAGCTATTCCATACATTTTGTCGAGTTCAGTGCACACAAATGTATAGAACAGCTGTTTTTTATCGTGATTTCAGGGTTGGTTTCATAGTAAAATGTGACAGTGTATACTTATTTTTGTTTTCCTCGAAGGTGAAGTATGAATTAATCAATTTATTATACATACATATATGGAATGTCTTCTGAAATAACTAAATATATAAAATAAAATACTAAGCTAATATGTTTCAATCTGGGGAAAATATACATTACAAACTAGTGTGGTTTGCGGGCCTCGCAAGCTAGGATTCAGATGCACACCCTTAGTAGATAGTAGATATACACTAGCACGATGAATAATCCACTATAGTTTCATGAATAATATATGCCCCCTTCGGATAGCACAGGGTATTTTAACATAGTGTATAGTAAATGGATTACCTACCTATAAGTGCGTAATAGTTTTTCAATCATTATGTGGGCTTGGTCGTGCCCGACGTCGTCCTACGATCTGTCACGATACATTTGAATTATTCATAGTAAGTAGAACGCAAAGGTGACATCCGTGAGCTCTAGTTTCCATATCCTGTTTAAGTATATATTAATTAATATAATATGTATTTGCTGCAGCTGCAATGCCGTGTGGTTTTTATCAGTTGAAAAGATTCTTCATAATTTCATTTAGTTTACTCTACATTATTTGATTCCTAACATTATTTAAATTGTTTACAAAACCCATTACATTTAATTTAACAAAATGAACTATGAATTACAAATAAACAACATTGACTTTATTTCGTTACTGAAGTCGGTATAGAGTACAAAAATTTACGTATACCTACTTATAAGACAAGAATAAACCCTTTTAATTTTTACAGGATAGGATTTACCCTTTTTATACACTAAACTAGCGACCAGGCCTAGGATTAACTCGCGTTACCCCATTCCTATGAGTCGTAGCGTAATGTTAAATAGCTTATATCATTATTATTTTGTATGCTTAAATCTTTAAAACTACGCAACGGATTTTGAGCATACATAGGGACGGACAGACAGCGACAGCGACTTTGTTTTATACTATGTAGTGATGATATAGCCTAGATATAACCGCTGGTCTGCTAAGTCAAAGGTCTCAAGTTCGAATCAAAGGCAGCTCTGTCTTTTCGGAATCATAGTGATTAATTTTATCGTCAAAGGCATGGGAATTCTGCCAATCTGCAGTAAGCTAGCGTAGTAGACCGTAGCCTAAAGCTTCTTACTTCGAGAGACGACTCGTGCCCAGCAGTAGGACAGTATAAGGATTGATAATGACGATATACTATATATTACATACTGGACCTGGACCTGGACTATATACTGGACCTGGGATACCTAGAAGAATCATCAATTAAACAAAAATACAACGCAGTCAGCCTTCTGGGTATCCTTCCCTTCCTTGGGAGGTCTTTGAAGCGCTTGTTTCGTAATATTTATCCTGTTTTATTTTAGTTAGTTTATTGTTTTGTTAGTTAAATAACTAACAAAACAATAAACTAACTAAAATAAAACAGGTTACTGGTTGATAATTTTTAGTTAATGCTAGCAATTAATTAATTAGCTTCATTATTGATTTCTTTAATTAGTAAAATTTGTAATGCAAGTGTAAAACATTGTAGTTAAGTGATTAAAAAATAAATTAAACAAAAAGATTTTTTTTTTTAAATACATTTCCGACCTAGTATTTATCATCATGTGGTTCTAGGGACAGTAGCTCACAAAATCCTTGACATGGCAAGGTTTGGCGCAGCACTGCTCGGCCAAGGAGGTGGTGGTGTCTCTCTTCATCGCTTGTCCCTTCCACTCGTGGTGATGGCCATGCTGGTGATCGTGTTGGTGATGATCTGGAAAAGAAATGAATAAATTAAAAGGTTTTTGGAACTTTACTCGATACTTACATATAAAAGTCGTGTCTGTAAATGCAAAATAATTGCAAAAAAATGAGTGGAGAAAAATCTGTGGAAATAGTGGGGAAAAATCTAGCAATATATCGGTGAAAACTGCAATCCATGCAGTAGTTTTTGCGTGATGCCCGTACAAATATACAGACAGACAAAAATTCTAAAATAGTTATTTAGGCTTCTGTTGCTCTAATATAAACCGTATATATATTAGTTTTTCTTTAATATGTATAATGTACAGACATCGGCCTGTTACAATCTTTTTATAGGTAGGAATAGATATAAATAAGCTTTTACAAGCGTTTATGAAACGTTATGATTCTAGTTGCACGGTTCCAAAAGGTTGATCCTATGGAGAAAAATCCGGCAAAAAACTCCATGGACACTCTTTTAATGTTTTCAGATTTTTAGAATTGCTATCTGTCCGCATAAAACCCAAGATCTACTTGACGGATTTCTATGAAATCTGTTGTAGGTATAGGTAGATTATGAGCCTGGTCAACATTTAGGGTACTTTTTATGGTTTTAATCCTAGGTACTTTCTTAGGTAGGTATCCCACGTGAGCGAAGCTTCTGGCAGAAGCTAGTAAATAATATAATAAATAGAATAGAAACCGCAACTTAGATACTTTTATGGGTCAGCAAATGGTGTAGAGTAAGTAATGGTAAAAAGGCCAAGAAGATGTATTTTATATTAGCTGCTCTCCGCGGTTTCATTCGCATCACAAAGGACTATTTGAGACGATAGGAAGCCTGTCTTTCTCCAAGGTCCAGTCTATATCTATTCTAAAATTAATCGAAATTGTTTCAGTGGTTTCGGTGTGAAAACGTAACGAACATACAGATAAACTTTGCAGAGCACCAGATGATACAAGCTAGGAACACCCACCAATCAATTCTACCTCCGGTCACTGCACTCACCGCTTCTAAACAAGAAAAGCTGGTCTGGAAAGCTTAAACTTACGTTGAACATGTTGTAGGTTGAAAAAGTCGAGGTCTCCATCTTCACACACACGCTTGACAGCCCTGGCGAGCTCTGCCCCACACACCTGAATCATCTTGCCGCGGGGATGCTCATCATCAGCAGACGTCAAGGCCAGGGTGCATACAATCAGGGCACAAAAAAGCTTCATTTTGGCGCTAAAGATAAATTCACAAATTAATAAAGAATCTAAGGACGTTACATCCTCCTTAGATTCTTTATTAATTTGTGAATTTAAATTTAATAAAGATTTTTGTAAAAGATTCGTCTCCAGTAATTATCTTAAAAATAAATGAAAAAAGAAAGGTCATGCTGTAGATAGACCTACACAAACAAGGAAAGTTATTGACTCCACTAATATTGGTATTTCAAGCATTGTAATAATGGTAATCATTCTTAATGACGATTATTTATAAAATATATAGGGTAATTGTACTAATTGAAGAACTATACTATTAGTAATACTAATCATAATTAATGTTAAGGATCTATTACGAATTCTATAAATGAATTAATTGATTTTAGGGCAAATTCTCTATAAAACTTTTCTTTTACTTTTTAAGGGGAAGGGCTCGGCGCCAAGCTTCATTCATCCTTTAAAAATCTGTCACCCAGTCACACCGTGGCGTGAAACTAAAATGTGCCCACATTTTAGTTTGTCGTCTATAGGACTACAAGACTGTGGCGGTCAAAATCAGGATCAGGATCTGCGCAGCCAGGTGGCAGTTCACTCGTTATATTCAAATTCTGACCATCCACAAAATAGGTCGCTAGTTGATTTGCAAAAATAATAGAACGTAGTAAAAAAGAAGTGAGTCTTACCTTTCAACACAATGTAAGCACAAATACTGTCTCCAGGAATAGAGAACATCTCTTATATATGCTTGTCTGATAATTGCTTCCCTATTGGAAAACAGGATGCTCTTATTAACCCACAATTCATCTATGTTCGTATATAATTGCTTATGCAGACGCTATCTGCAATGATCTACGTAAATTTAAAAATAAGGAAGAAAATCTTTCATTGAATATTGAAAAACCTTGACTCGCGGTGATTTTAGCGTCTGGTGTATCTAACCAGAGTACGCAGGTTCGAATCCTGCCCGCGGTCGAATTTTTCGTCAACTAAAATAACTTTATAATCCTACTGGTTTCTGACACTTACGCAAATAATATCAATATAACGCGATAAAATCCGTAAAAAGTAGTTTTATTTCTATTTATAATCCTAGTTTGGAAAATGCAAAAAAATCACAAAAAGATAATATTTTGAATTCAAACGTAAATATCAAAAGCTATTTGTACGGTTCCAAATAGTAGGTCTTATGGAGAAAAGTCGGCAAGAACTCCATAGAATTAATGTTTAAAATGTTTTTCTTTTGTCAATGTGAGTATTTATTTAAAAGTATTTTGCTTCCTGGCTTGGTACCTATTTATAAAATATTTTTGCATTTAGGTAATTAATTTATAAATAACATTTCGGCAAATAAGCTAATTGACGCGGTGTCTCAAGTCTAGCCTGTAGGTAATTAGTCACAAATTCCGGTTTGCATCTTGTAAAAATAAAAATAAAAGTGTAGGTGTAGTAAAATGGACATTCTATCTGGCTCCTACAAAGCCGAGATGTCTTCATATACTTAGTACCGCCTGTAAATGGGTGTACATTGTGGCATGTCTGAGTGGATACGTAATTTGTATCCTGCTTTGATGATGTGTGTTTTTACCACATAGTTTATTTATTTTCTTAAAATAACATCGAGTTCTCAAATTTGGAGGACCTTCTTTTAAGATTTTGGTTCAAATTTGACATTCGTTAATCACACATCCTGATATGGCAATATTGTAATATTGAAGATTGTAACACCATCTATTTTAAAAGAGTGGCCATGGAGTTTCTTGCTGGATTGTTCTACATAGGATCAACCTTTTGGAACAGTAGAATCATAACGTTTCATAAACGCTTGTAACAGCATATTTGAAATAAATAATTTCAATTTAAAAAATACTTGGGTATATTATGCCAGGTTTTTAACTATCTACAGTAGTTTAAATAATAAATAATCAATATTGCTCGGACAATTAATAGGTAACTGGATAACGTTTTACCTAATTTAAAAAAATCCACTTTGAGCAACTCTTTAAGCCCTGCAGGCATCAGGATTTGTTTTAAACTATCAAACTATTAAATACAGACGTTGGGAAATTCTAACAAGTTTCAGTTTTCAGGACAGGCAATTAATACTTAAACAATTTGTATGAAATAAATTGTTTTATTCATATTCTGTTACATCTGGCTCCCGAGTTTAAATTCAAACTTTCTAGCTGTCACTGAGAATTTCATAGTACAGACTGGTACAGACCCAATAAATAACATTGCTCGGTTCAAGCGTTTGCGAAAAGAAAGGAAAAATAAAAACAAAATATAATCCTAAAGACTAGTTTGATTTTATTGTTTTTTTTTTTAGAAAAATATAAATACAATCAGTGTTCCTTATCGCTAAAACTAAAGATGCTTCAAACGTTTCTTCAAAGTTTGGAAAATGCTCTTCGCCAGTGCCTAAATTATACTGAAGACAATGAAAGAGGCCACCGTAGTATACGTATCGATCAAAATCAATAAGAAGTGAGAATTAAGAAGATTATTATAACTATTAATGACTAAGTTAGAGAATGACAGACAAGGTAACAGCAAGACATAATAATTATCTTGTTTGCCAAAATATTTACCAAGTCAAAGTAATCCAGTCAATCCAGATCACAATGTGTCACTCAATCAGGAGGCCAATTCCAATAACAACAATTGTCAATTTATCTAAACACAGCATCTAATTCCTTCCAGCTTCTAAGCTCTCTCATTAACTAAAGATTATAGATTCACTTGCACTTATAGTTTCGTTGCAATTATCGAATGTATATTGAACAAGTCTAAAAAAATTAGTAGAATTGACCTCCAGATATTAAATACAAGACAACGTACCAATGAATGATGCGAGTTCAGCTTACATTGGAATTGTATAGCTTGATGTGTAGCTGTGTGTACTAATATAAAATTGCAGTCATAGAAAACCGTTTAAATGGTAGTAGAAAATAGTGTTCTGGATTGACAGTTTTTGCATAATTATCTTCTTTTATACACTGTGATAGTGGTTTTGGAGCCAGAAGGACGTCATTGTACTCATCATTATAATCATTATTTTTGAGAAACAATCTTGATTTGCAAAAAAAAACAAAAATATTTTTTTCCTACATTTTGTCAGGAGACTTTGAGCGTGAGGTTCTGAGAAAGGGATGGTACTATTAAATGTGTAAAGCGGCAATCCATCTCAATCGTAAAACGATTGCATACACGATGTCGTACGGCCCCTAGTATATTTTTTTAAGAAAAACTGTCCTTTTTCTAGATTTTTTGGTCGATCCCATAATAGAATTGTTCAAAACGATGAGTACGACAATGTCTTTTAGGCTTCAAAACCATAACATAACATATAATGGCGTGCACTCCGCTGGCCTCGATTAAACCTAGCTAGAGCTATTTAGGTACGACTCTAGCCCTGCTGGTATGCCGACACTGCCTGGATACACTGGTTAAACACGTTGACGTAACCGAAGGGCAGTTCTCCCTGGCATCCGTAACCACCCTTCTTGTGGATCGCCATGTAATCGTAGCAGTTGATCTGACCGTCACCGTTGCAGTCCTGAAAATTAAAATATGGGTTACTACTAGTTTTTATTGTATTAACATGGCAATTAAGTATATGGTCTGGCTGTGTAGAGGGGAACTGCAGCCTATAGACACCAGCAATTCCAAAAAACTAGTGCGTTGACACCTCAATTGTTAAGTCTCATTTGCCCAGTCATTCCACTGGCTACATTACCCTTCAGACCGGAACACAATAATGATAGCACAATATTGCTTAGCGTCAAAACTAATAACAAGCATCGGAAGCGTACGACGTATAAGGAACTGCCAAATTTGAAGCTTCTAGGCCAAGTGCGCTGTGCTCAGAGTAAAGAGCTGTGCGATAAAATGTCAGTCCGTCAGTTGGCGTTTTTATTTTTTACATAGCAAAAAAGCCAGTCTAACTAAAAAGCAGTAGGTAATAATATTTCTAGGTTCTTCTATATATGGTTGTGTGAATGCCTTCTTTAGCTTTTATTTATAAATGTTCATGAAAACTATTTCAGGAGTCACCAGAGTTCATTCACGACACGTTTTAAACTTGTAATAATAGGTACTATGAGTTATTTAAAATTATTATTGTTTGTTCGCTAGCTCGTTTCGGTGATGTCATTTCGTCTCTATATGCAAATGGTGTGAAGTTGTGGACAATGCTTAACACATTTGCATGTAACACACGCCCACGTTGTCGAATTATTACAAGTTAAAAGGTAAGATCGCAAAAAAGGTAATATGATTTTGATGACATGTCTTTGATATTGAATTTGAAGGTTTTGAATACCGAATGAATAAAAGATTTTGATTTCCATACAGAACAAATATTTGTATGACGTAAAAATTTATAATCCAGGTTTGTATGGAAACATGCCATCCCAACCTGACCTAGAACCAACGCTGTAGGCAGTTTCAACAAAAAAATGTAAACTAAAGGATAATATTGTAATATTTTTAACCCCCGACAAAAAATAGGGGTGTTATAAGTTGTATGTGTGTATCTGTGTGCCTGTCTGTTGCATCGTAGCGCCCAAACGAATGGACCGATTTTGATTCAGTTTTTTTTGTTTGTTGCTTGATAGAGAGTGTTCTTAGCTATGATTTTAAAAAATAGGTCAGTCGTTTGAAGATTATCAGCTCTTTTCAGGGTCATGAAGCGATGTGCGCATCTTCCACAGGTCCGATCGATTTAAAATTTGGTATCCTGTTACTTCAATGATATTGCAAGAACATGGTATCTATGTCTTGCTGCTGCGAGATTGTTTAAATTTTAAATTTAATGCTATTTAATTTATAAAATTGTATTTTGATACGGGAATATTAGATATTGAAATAAACTACTTTTTCGGCATTTTATCTACTAGAGTCAGAGACAGAGTCTGCCCTTGACCATGATTTCTGTAAAGGATCCGAAACTTCGAACCTGTAAAATCACTACATAAATAAGAAAAAAACTGTAAAGAAGTGGTTATATTTCAAAGGGGCAATGCAGGTCTATTAGGGTCTATTGCGTCTCTTGCCAGTGTTTCTCCATAGACTCCACCTTTGAATCAGTGTTGTTAGTTTGACTTTTCAAAAGTAGGTACCTATTTTAATGGTTTAATTGAAATAAAACATTCGAAGATGAACGAACGGGCGAACCTAAATGCTATATATTATTTTGTCACTAGTTAGGTAATAATATATGTGCTATCATTGTTGTGTTCCGACTTAGCAACTCTCAATATGACAATAATATGGCGTCTTCGGGCTGCGGTCGCTGATTACACGCAGCATGTATGCTTGTTTGTTATCTTATAACAATAAATAAACAAATATTTTTACTTTCTAAAAGTTGTGTTTAGTATCATACATACCTGCGCGAACTTCTGCATGTAGGCTTGTACAGCGTGCGCGGCGCAGTGCGGGTCATTCGTGCAGTTCGGGTAGGCTGGAAAATGAAATTTTATCAATTGTTTTTTGGACAACAGAAGTTTTACTACATGTATATCGGCAATCTGCAAGCAAGACTTCTCCTCATTATGTAGATATCATTGTAACTAATAGGGCAGAGCTCCTGCGATTTAAGCTTTGCAAGTTTGCACCGTTAAGGTAAACGTTGTGAGGAAAACGTCCACCTTGGGAAAATTTTTGTACTATATGCCACAGTATATCAGAAGAATACGAATACATGTGTGGTTAAATAATTAATTCGTTTAATCAAGTTCGGTGTTTAAAATCAAATTAAAATTTTATTTAACTAATTGGTGTTAACTTAACATATTTATTATATTTGGTGATTTCTTAAATAACTTAAGATTGTTAATGTAAATAAATTGGTACTATGAAGATTCTCTGGAAGGTTTGAAAGGAAGGTAAAATTTAAAGTAATCCGGGATTCCTCGACATATTAATTACAGCCGATCTCAATAATAAATCCATCGATGGATTTGCTAGTAATAGGATTTTGACATTAGTCCATAAAAGTAATATCAAAATCCTATCTCTAGTAAGCAAATCTATCGACGGATTTGTTATTGGGACTGGCTCAATCAAACAGCTGATCATGCGCTCGCGACTCGAAGGGCTTGCTTTGCTTGATAAAAAATTATTACTGTCTGTATTGAGCTGCTTTTCGCGAGGTTAGTTTGGATATTCATCTACTTGTCTTCTTGGAAAGTGAGGAATAGTATGTGGAACTTATACTAGCTAAAACTACATTGAATTCACACATCTATATTTTTATTAATAAAAGGTAGTAACCGCTGTGCTTGTGGAGACTTCACATGCCTACAAGAACTTTATGGAGTGTTCCTCTTAAATTTAATTGGATATGTATGAAAGTTTTAATACGATGGTTAACTTCATCTTGCGGATAACGTGCACTTGTTAAATATGACAGAGAGTAATACCCGCAAATATGTTAAAAGCTATTTATGTAGATATAAATTCTACAGGATGTCCTACCATCAGGCGAATCAGGCGATTGTCCGTTGATGGTAGGCTTGCCAGCGTCGGACCAGTAGGCCCAGGTGATGCGGAATAGGCCGCAAGCGTCACCCTCGCAAGTGAGGCCCTGCTTGCACCCGGAGACAGCCTGACAGATGCAGCCCAGACAGACTTCCGTCACTAACGCTGGTTGCGCCGCCGGTAGATGAGCTGGAAATTTAGAAACATCTGTGTTATACATAGGGTAATTAAGGGCAGCTGTACTACAATTGCGATTATTTTTAGGTTGTCAGAAAGAGATGGGGCTATTAAACTAATGTGTAGAGCAGCATCCCTCTCTCTCATTTGTAAAACGATCGCAAATCAGGTTGAGATATGTAGGTATAATAAATTACCTATCTATTTTATCTAATACAATGAAACAAAAAAATAAAAACAACGTTCTAAAATCAAGAATCGAACAAAAACAAAGGACCATAAAGTTTTATTAAGATACGCGAACTTATTTTAAAATGAGAATTAATCAATAATTTTTTTTTATTGGTTGCGGAAAAAACACCGTCGTCCAAGGTTGCATTCCTTTGCATGTGTTGACAAAGTGTGTACATAAAGTAAATATGACCACAATATGTAAATTAGTAAGTCCTGTTTAGGGTCAAGGCACCGGTTTGTGACCATAAAATGACCTTGCATTGCAATGATGTGTGGCTTGTTTATAATAAAGCCTACTGAGTAATTTTAATACAAACTGACGTTATTGTCAGTAAGACAGAGTCTCATTGTATAGAAACGCGAGTGTAATTTGTCTTTGAACATAACAATACTAAACATAGACTTTGCAATAGATACCTATTTACCATCAAACAATCCTTGTTGGTACGTATCAACCGCTCTTGACCAAATTACTAGAGGTGAATGCACGAGTAATCGTCATATAATCACACTTTACATAAAACAATTACGTTTACCCTAGAACGATTCGTCTTTGTTTTTAGCTATTTCAAAAGTCAAAATCAAATGTTTTATTTCAATTAGAATATTACAGGTATTTTTGAAATATCAATAAATTTCAAGACGATACGTTTGTCAAAGCGACTGAGTGATTGGCTTCTGTGCCACGTGTTGTGGGTTCGATTCCCACACGGAGCAAATATTTGTATGATCTACAGGTAGTTGTTCCGGGTCTGGGCGTTTGTGTATGTGGGAATTTGTGTTTGAAAAATTGGAAATTAACAAAATTTGAAAGAATTATTTTTTTTTAAACTTTGCCCCACAGTGTGGGTAGAGTATTACAGGTTTTTTTTTGAAATGTTATTAATTAGAGGCACGGTTCCAAATTGGGGGTCTTAATGAGAAGAGCCGTCTTTATTCCTAAGAGCTATTACGTTACGTGGCTATTATCTTGGAGTGTTACGGTATTGACACCAAAATGGGTAAGGTACTTACGCCTATTTCAAGAGATTTACTAAGCGGTTGAAATTCATAAAATGTTTTTCAATATTTTATTGATATTGTCATTGACATTATTATTGACACTGACAATGTCATTTTCCTAAACATAGTTACGCTAAAAAGCAAGATTACATTATTGAGTCACTTATCCATCCTTCTAAGATCCGTGACGCTTGGATTTTCCCAAATACCCAAACATTCGCTTCATTTCAAATTTCGAACTATTGTGATTTTTTTAGTTCTGTAAATCTTCCACAGAGTATACTAATGTAGCTACGTAATAATTTTAAGTATATAATGATTCCTATTATAGAGTAGTTAAACTACTTACCATTGTTCTTTGAAAACGTTACTGAGTCACTGTGAGATGTGTTACAGTACAATATCTTTGTGCTGTATCTACAATCTACATCGCAATCTTATGATCTTTATCGCACGTTCAATATCTATTAAATGTTTCTACTATCCGTGATCAACACGTAGTCGTTAGTATATAAGATGCACCTTTGGATAATTATAACCAGACTATACTACAACTTTGTCTCATTTATACCTAATCATATACTGCCAAGAAGTTTGGCAAATTGGTGACCCCGACGAACGAATACGCAGCAAGAAACATGGCACAATCACCATGCAAGGCGAACATAAATCTGCAAGGAACACTTGAAGTAGCTGCTGGCACCTCGGTTTTATCTCGCATTCCGGAATTTTGGAAAGACCAACCAAGATTATGGTTCACGCAACTAGAAGCCATATTAGCACCACAGAAGCAAGGAGACGAATACAAATACTGTACAGTAATAGCAAAATTATCCAAGGAAGAAATACTACAAGTTAGTGACCTAATCACTTCACCACCGACTACAGATAAATATAAAAACATCAAGGAACGTTTAATTGATTGTTACGAAGAAACAGAACAGCGACAGTTTCAAAAATTAATATCAGAGACAGAACTCGGTGATCAAAAACCTTCGCAGTTATTACGTCAAATGCGAGTCCTCGGGAGAGGAAAAATCAGTGACGAAACAATTAAACTACTATGGTTCAGGCTTTTACCAACATCAGTTACTACGGTTCTAGCAGTTACGGAAGACATGGAAATTGACAAACTGAGCCAAATTGCAGACAAAATAATAATGAATTCAAAAGTAACCGAAATATCAGCTGTTAGCAACGACACTTCAAACGACAACAATACAGCATGCATTTTAGCCCAGCTAGCAAAATTACAGATAGATATTGACGCAATTCAGCAAGGTCAATATGGCTATCGACCCAGCACGCACAATCATTTCAAGAAACGTCAACAATTCCCGATTATGAGGCCGAGAACAAACTATAGAGGAGCAAATCGATTTTGTTACTACCACGAAAGATTCGGAAAATATGCAAGGAACTGCATTAAACCATGCGGTTGGAAACCAATGACTTACGTACGGAACCAGGGAAACGAATAAGAGCACAGACAACGGCGAAACTCTGTGCAATCCACCCATCCAATCGCCTCACCATTACCGACCGAAAAAGTGGTATGAAGTTTTTGATTGACACGGGCGCAAATATTTCAGTCATTAGCAAGCAACAGAGATATTCAATTTTACAAAATGAACAATACACACTATACGCTGCAAATGGGACTAAAATTAGGACTTACGGCGAGAAGACGCTTACCTTGAATTTAGGACTACAACGATGTTATAAATGGAATTTTATAATCGCCGATGTTACACAACCAATAATTGGAGCAGATTTTCTAGAGCACTATAAACTATTAGTCGACATAGCAGGTCGCAAACTTATCGACAAAGTTACAGAGCTGACAACGCATGTAACTTCAGAAAAAGCGACACAACAAACAATTCGTACTATCGCAGTGGGAACGAATTCACGTATTACGCAACTTTTAAACAAATACGAAGACATCACGAAAGAGTCCTCTCTACGCAATGCGCCCAAACATAAGATTGAACACCACATTATCACTACAGGACCACCCGTCGCAGCTCGAGCAAGACCATTACCTCCAGAAAAATACGACATAGCCAAAAAGGAATTTCAAAACATGATAGAGCTCGGAATTTGCCGACCGTCAGATAGCCCATGGGCAAGCCCATTACATATGGTAAAAAAGAAAAATGGCGAATGGAGACCGTGCGGAGACTATCGAATGCTCAATAGCACGACAGTACCGGACAAATACCCACTACCAAGATTAACTGACTTTACATACATATTAGAAAATAAGAAGATACTAAGCAAGATAGATATACGCAAAGCATACCACTGTATTCCTGTTAAAGATATAGAAAAAACAGCCATCATCACACCTTTCGGACTTTTTGAGTACTTAAGAATGCCTTTCGGATTACGCAATGCGGCACAAACATTTCAACGATTCATGGATTCCTTATTTAGAGATTTAAACTTCGTATTTATATTTGTAGACGACTGTCTCATCGCATCGGACAACGAAGATTTGCATTATCAGCATTTAGAAACGGTTTTCAAACGTTTACACGAGAATGGAATAACCATTAATCTCGAAAAATGCGAATTTCTCAGAAGGGAAATAGATTTCTTAGGTTATCATATAACGAGCCAAGGAATACAACCTACCGAAGAAAATTACAAAGCAATCATGGAATTTCCCAAACCGAAAACAATTCAAGAATTAAGACGATTTTTGGGCATGGTCAATTTCTACAGAAGTAATATTCCACGCTCAGCGGAAAATCAAAGAATTTTAAACGAATATCTACATGGTTCAAAAAAGAACGATAATTCACCTGTTCCTTGGACAACGGAAGCAGACAAAGCTTACGAAAAATGCAAGGAAAGCATGAAAAACGCAGTGTTAACAGCGCATCCTTCCCGCAACGCATCACTAGCGCTCATGACCGACGCTAGTGCTACTTGCGGAACCATTAGGTTTTTTTTCACAAAAATTGAGCGAAACTCAACAAAAATATTCTACGTTTGACAGAGAGCTGTTAGGAATATACATGGCCGTCAAACATTTTCATAGATTAATCGAGGGAAGAGAATTTACAATATTTACGGATCACCGACCTTTGACATACGCATTCTCCCAAAAACCATCATCAAACGATACACCGCGACGGGTCCGGCAGTTAGATTTCATTTCACAATACAGTACCAACATTCAACACATAAGCGGACGTGACAATATTACCGCCGATGCATTATCTCGAATAGAGGAAATATACGTGCCATCACCTATCGATTACGCTGAATTGGAAAAATGTCAATCAACAGATAATGAACTAAGTAAATTACGTGACAATAAAAGATTAAAATTCAAAAACATTACGCTTCCGGGTTCCACAATAAACATCACCTGCGACACGTCTACTGGAAAAAGCCGCCCCTACTTACCAAAGCAATTTCGCAAACAAATTCGATACCATTCATGGTATGAGTCATCCAGGAAAAAGAACTACGAGAAAAATGATAACCCAAAGGTATTTATGGCCGTATATGAACAAAGATATCAATAATTGGTGTAGATCATGTATAGCCTGCCAAAAATAAAAAATACAACGACATACGATATCACCTCCTGGTACATTTATGACGGCGCAACGTTTTGAACATTTACATATTGACATCGTCGGACCACTTCCGATTTCACAAGGGAAGAGATATTTAATCACAATCATAGATCGTTGTACGTCATGGCCCGAAATATTTCCGGTAGAAGATATAACTGCAGAAACAGTAGCCAAGACACTTTTCGAAGGATGGATTACTCGTTTTGTATGTCCATTGCGCATTACTACGGATCAAGGCCGACAGTTTGAATCAAGAATATTTGAGTCACTCTCACAATTTTTGGGAATACATAAAATTAGGACAACACCTTATCATCCGCAATCCAATGGAATGATAGAGAGATTTCATAGAACTTTAATGGTGGCGTTAATGACAAGAGAATCCAACGAAAATTGGTTAAAGGAAATTCCAACAGTTTTACTCGGGTTGCGGAGTAGCTTGCGAGAAGACACAGGTTATAGTTCAGCAGAGATGACATATGGAACGCCAATACGACTCCCTGGAGGATTTTTTGAGTCATCAGCAGCACAGTTATCAACGTACGAAGAGTTTGTAAAACAAATTCAAAAGGACATCACACAAATGACATCAATTCCGAAAAGAAAAAACCACAACCAAGCTATATTTGTGCATCCCGAACTCAAAGAATGCTCACACGTATTTGTTCGGTGTGATAGAATTAAGAAAGCCCTGACACCGCCGTATGAAGGACCCTACCCAGTAATTAGTAAAACAGATAAAACATTTTGCATTAGAATTAGGGATAAAGAGACAGTGATATCAATTGATAGATTGAAACCAGCATTCATGATCAATGACGAATCAAACTACGTGCCAGATTCAAAGGATTTCTACAGACATTCACACACGTACACTACACGATCGGGACGTAAAGTAAAGCCAGTAGTACGTCTATAAAAATCGCTGATATAAGCAAGCTATTCGTATATATATTAACATAGATCTTAACATATACCATTAATTCACAACTACTCGTAACAACAAGACATCTAAAATGGGAAATCAAAGTTCTAAGGACCAGATAACATACAATACGGACAGTTGCCTCAATCAAAACGAAGCGGACAAACTCCGTAACCTGATCCAGGAGGACTTACGGTGGACAAGAAATGTTGCAATGGGACAGATTATTTTAACAATCGGCGTGATCCTACTTTACGGCATAATGAAAACACTGGACAGAAGAATGAAGAGTTTAACGGAAAAAAATAATAAACACTCGTGCAACAGCTAAGTCAAAATTACATACGTCAGCAAATCACACCACAACAGGCGTCATCAAATTCCACCGCGTACAATAGCATTATTATTTATATACATCAGCAAATAACTAGTAAGGTTTAGGTCAAATTTATATTGTAAACACTATTACCATAATAATTTTTTTTTTTTAAAGGGGGGTGTACTGTTACAGTACAATATCTTTGTGCTGTATCTACAATCTACATCGCAATCTTATGATCTTTATCGCACGTTCAATATCTATTAAATGTTTCTACTATCCGTGATCAACACGTAGTCGTTAGTATATAAGATGCACCTTTGGATAATTATAACCAGACTATACTACAACTTTGTCTCATTTATACCTAATCATATACTGCCAAGAAGTTTGGCAAAAGATGCAAATTATGTATATTATTTTGTGTGAAAAATATGACCGCCAAGGTTATAATATTGAACGCGGTATTCTTGTGTTAGTTTAGAATTGATTACAATAATAAATACATAGGTACGTATAGGATCTATCTATCTTTTTTTTATTTTTTTTGCATTTTCCATGCTAAGTGGGATCTACAGTAAAATTACTTTAGTTTACTTTAGTATCTACCAGATTTTAGCCTGCAATGGTTAAGTCATTTACTAACAGTTACACAACCGGGTACGGGTCTCGTCTTAAATTTGGTTTGGGATGTCCCAAACCAAATTTAAGCTAACCCATGCCCCCACACTAGTCTAACTCCAGAATTCTGAGAGGTAATTTCACAAATGAGCCAGAGTAAGGCTGTCCATGGAATAATGTCCCAACTAAGTACGCCACGCTGGTCAATCCAGGTTCCTCACGACGTTTTCCTTCACCATTTAACAGCAAAAGATTATTTAATGAACTGCTTTGTTAGTCTAATAAATTGTCCTAAACGCGACTGCAACGCTGGAGGTCTTGGGTTCGAATTCCGCAGTGTTATTAGGTTTTTTCTATGAATGCCCGGTTATTACCTGGTTCCTAAATATATCGTCGAACTGTAGGTGTACATAACAAGTTTACCTAACCCTACATAGGCCTTATGGTATGTTTTGCAACTAAATAATATTAATATGCACTTGATTTAGGTACCTATATATTATACTAGGTTATATATTATACATATATAGGTCGTATATATATGCTATTACTGCCCACAGGTTCCGGCATATTTTTTTAAATTCCTCAGTCATGGACAAGATAATTTCGCAATATTTTATCAATAAATCATATGAATCGATCCAATCAATTTACATAAGATTGCATGTATTAATGGAATAAAGAATATATAAATAAATTACTAATAATATTAATCAATGCGGAAACTTGCCTTCTTATTGTATTACATCTTCGACACTGACTTATAATAGATACCACGGAACCGATTACGTGTGAGAAATATCTAACACATTAACAAATAGACATTACTTATGATTCGATAAGTGAAAGGAAATACTCTGGGAAAAACCCTTTTAAAGTTCAAGAACGAATCTGTACGATTCCTATGTTGATACGTAAAAGATACTTGTATAGTCTGATCTTAGGTGGTAAGTATATAATGATAAAATTTGGTAGTAGTGTCAAATGTGTCGATTAGCTCATTGACTGTCCGATTGGCTTGCTGCGGATTCTTCACGAGTTTATGACAATACGGAAAATTATTTTATAGATTACTAGTGACCCGCCTGCGGTTTCACCCGCGCTGCCCCGTTCCTAAGAGTTGTAGCGTAATGTTAAATAGCTTAAAAACTTTCTCTTGAATCATGCTATCTATTAAAAAAAACCGCATCAAAATCCTTTGCGTAGTTTTAAAGATTTAAGCATACATAGGGACGGACAGACAGCGACAGCGACTTAGTTTTATACTATGTAGTGATGATGATATTATATTTCTAAATTGTAATAACTAAGTATTTTTTCCGACTTTCTCCAGAAAGGTAAATATAAAGTTTTAAGATCATCCTCAACCGACGATCATGCATGACGTAAATGCAAGTGTTAGGATTGGGAATCATTGAATTTTTTTACAAGTAGGTATTTCAATTTAAGATAATTTCCTTTCATACAACACTGCAGATGAACATAATTGTCCGTATATAGATTAGGTACCTACTTTATAAGAACACGATTTATGTCTATGGGAATTATCTCAATTAATCACGAATATGAAGATAATATTGGTATTTAGAACCATTAGTTCTTCCATTAGTTCCAACCACGTATATAGAAATATTTATAGTGTATGACGTCACATTTTGACCTATTATCGCCGTTTGTCATTCATTACACGGATATAATCTGATGTCATAGATGTAAGTCACTGTGCCAATACCTTTGCATTATATTTTTATGTATTTTTTTTCTGGCCCAGTTTATTATTAAATTTTAAGGTAGGTAGGCAACATTACAGTCTAAATCTGTCTATAATATTTAATAATAACAATACATCCAATTCCTATAAAAGGAATCAGATTTTTTTTTATCGTGCCAAACATAAAAACTTGGCATTCAAAGTGGGGCGCCAGTGCGTGAACAATTCGAATTCAGTTTAGCATTGCGCGTGATCCGGCTGAGGACCGGTTAATCTACAGATAGGCGAGTATAGATGGCCGACCTGTTTGGCGACGAACTCCTAGGATATTGCATACGAAATAAGGTGCCGTGCGTGCGTTGGCGGGAATATATTTGTTTCCATCTCAAGGTTTGTACGCATTTAAAACTTGTAAGTGAGGAAGTGCATGGATGCAGTCAGTCAGATATTTTTTCCGTGACGTTGTTTTGTTTTTTGGTTAGGTCACAGAATATAGATCATATATGTAGGGCTGGACCTAAAAGCTTTGCCTCTGGTAATGTTTATGACTGCTGTGATTTTTGTTTTCTTTGATTAATTATTATGACGTATTGCAAAATAAGTTCAAGTTAGTTACATAATATGACTATTTACATCTTTCGCTAAAAAGATATAGCATACGTTAATACAATAAAGAATTATTAAGTATTTTACAGAATTATAATCGTGGATAAGTCCGCAGATTGGTACTAGTTCAAGAAGAGGAATAGTTTTTACGATAGATGAGTCCGTAGAAGTAGAAGAAAGAAATTACATCACACTACTCCAAATTGATCTAACATGACAGTGTGATGTGAGATCAATTTGGACGTAACTTTATCTACTTCGGTTCCCAATTTCAATTTGTAGGTATTCAGTTGAATTGTATGCCTCCATCTTAGCCACTGACTCCATCAGATAAGACTTAGGTCATGGTATTGCGTCAATAATAAAAAATAATTCAAGTAACTACCTATCTAGTAGAAAGTTGCATATTTAGGTCCATGACATTATGCAAGATTCGAACACCAAATTTCGCGTTGTTGGTTCATCAAACACACATTACGTGAACGACGCATGAAGAAATAAGTAGCGATATGTCAAAAAGCAGGCTGCGTTTGTTTGCATTACTCAAAAATGAAGACCGATTCCTATTTTAAAGGCTGAGGAGGTAAGCATACCTTTTATCCTTTTATCTTTTATTATTATATGATTCGATCCTCCTATTATAGAGTGGGTATCAGGGGCGGATTCAGGACGTAGGTTTAGTTAGGCCCAAACTGTCGTCTAAACTTGATAAACGCAAAGCGAAGCAGCAAAGCGAACGTAGTAATGAATAGAAACAACTTTTACTATGGGACCGACCCTGAAATATGAAAAAAAAACAGGTGTTCCATATATTTTCATCGTGTTTATTTCACTTTAGTAGGGTACAGCTATTTTTTTCTTTTTTTTCGGGGTCGGTCCCATAGTAAAAGTTGTTCGTATTCAGTACTACATTCGTTTTGCTGCTGGAAAACAACCATTTAAATTTCACGGTGTAAGTATATGCTAATACTAAGAAAGTAGGAAAATATTAAGTTCAAACTATGATTTGTCGGGGTAGGCCCAGATGCAAGTTCTTGAGCCTATGGGCTGAAGAACTTGCATCTGGGCCTACCCCTCCTAGATCCGTCGCCAGTGGTGGGCATTCCTTAATAGAAGAAGGAGAAAAAGAATGCAAGTTTTTAAGACATATGAAAATGGTTTTTGCCTTCTAAGAAACAGCTGGAAGACTATATTTTTTTTAACTCCAATTAACACGTCTCGTTAGTGTCTTTTGCGTAATTGTCTACGGCAGAATTAACATTTAATTACCAATATCGTTAACAATGGCGATCTATTTCCCATTAATGTCCAATACACATAATTAACTGTTTTGTTGCAACACTTTTTTTGTTTATTAATTATATTTATAACTACTCTAACTCTAACTGCCTTGTTAGTCTAGTGGTCCCAAGCGTGACTGCTACGCTAGAGGTCCTGGGTTCGATTTTTAGGTCCAGCAAAGTGTTAAATATTGGAGTTTTCTATGAATTTCTCAGCAGCAGCTCGGAGTTTGGGATATTTTATGTTCTCGGTTAATGGCAATAGGCTCGTCCCCTATTACATGTGACTTAATCATACGAAATGTGTACATTAGTACACCTCTGCCTAACCGTTCGGGGAATACAGGCGTGATGGTATGTTTCCAGCTAAGTAAATAAATAGAGTAGGTGACATAAGACAACTCAAAGTGCTAATTGGCGAGTATGTACTTTTAACGTGCGGGAAATTTCTTTCATCCCAGGGGAGGTTTTTTATTGTATCTAATAAGATGCAAACAAGCAAACAGGCTGCTTAATATAAAGGTAACGTGAAGGCATTCATTTGGTCCACCAAATTAAAAATTAAAAATCTGATTATACTTTCTTTCACTTTTTGTGTTTGCCAGTGTCAAGTATACAGAATAATCTTTAGTAAAACAGTGGAAACTTTACTAAGGCTTCGATGGAGTTTAGGAGTGAACACAAATTTCACGATTTTCAATTTAATTTATCATTTGCTTACACTCGCACACGTTCACGAACACTTAATGGTTACACATTAAACTCCGGAGAAACACAAGTTTTGGAAAATAATATAAAACCGACAAAGTGCACTTTACATATTCCCGCCTAAACTCCAATTGAGTACTTAGTGTAAGCTAGTTGTTAATTTTGGCACTTGGCACACTTTTTGACGTAAATATAACATAAAATTATGAAGCTTTTAAAACGTTTTTTAAGGAAAGGTTGTGAATATTGTGGCTTGTGCAGTATGTCGCGATTAGGTACAAGGTACTTACTGCCATGATCCTAAAATGTTTTATAGACTTTTCCGAAAAACAAAAAAAATTTACTTGGCCTTAGTCTGTTTATATAAAAGTATATCTTTTTCAGAATAGGGTATTTTAAGAAAAAATCTAAATGTATTTTATTAAGAGAGCTTAAAAGCTAGTAAGTTCATGAAATAAAAAAATTATAAACAATTTTACACAGCCAAATGACGTCATAACTTTCTGCCTGGCACAACAAAACCGTGAACTTTCGCCTGCAGTATTTTCGGACCAATACGACCCTCAAACCTTCAAGAAAAGAGCGTACTCCTTTTTAAAAGGCCGGCAACGCACTTGTGTTGCGGGTGTCCATGGGTGGCGGTAATCGCTTACCATCAGGCGATCCGTCTGCTCGTAAAAAAACATAGCAATATGGCGTCAATTAGTGGACGCAAAAAATATTAGTTGAATTTTTATGGCACTTATCGATGGAATAAAAATGTTGTGTTTTTTAGTGGTTTATTAGCACTTTTCAAAAATGGGTGTAATACCCTATTGCTTGTAACCTTGCAACTTGTTCCAAATGCTATGTTTACTTGTTTCCAATACTGATTGTAAGCTATCAATATTTTTGTACCTACCTATACCTACATCTGACAATCTTGGGTATGTCATCAGTATTATTATGCCGCGTTACTGAGAGGATAAAATTATCATAAATTAAACATATATTATTTTGTTTACAAGTATTTTGCCTTGATCGTTGACATAATTGTTATTTGTATTAGTAATCTGGCCTTAAGCATAGCAAAACTTACTAAAAAGGTTAGCTTTTAAATATAATGAATGATCAGTAAGAGCATTTTTTTAATGTTTAAACGTGGGATACTAACCAGGATTTTCTTCAGTACCCCTTACACACACAAATTTTAACGTACACCCACGTAGACCCAGACCCGACTACAAAGAGTCTATAATATAATTGTCTCGACTCCCGATAGGCTTAGCAGACAATTGTTCGGTGTGGGAATAAAACCCACGACCCTATCTAAACGCAGCCGATCGCTCAGCCACTAATGGCCAGTCCCTATATCAAATCCGTCGATAGATTTGCTTACTGGAGACAGGATTTTGACATTACCTGTATGAACCTTATGTCAAAATCCTATCCTAAGCAAATCTATCGACGAATTTGATATAGGTACTGGCCGTAAGTATGCCATTCGTCAAACTTCATTTAATTCTCTAAAAACTGTTATTTATTGATATTATAATTTATTTCCAAAGCGTAACAACTTCATATTTGTTATTAGTTCTTATAGTGTAGATTGTTGATTTGTCAACATACATATACGAAAATCAGATCAGTTCTAATACTTAAAAAAAATAGCTACGTCTCTTTCATGTGACGTCGCGTTTAAATTTTCTTTGTGATACAAGGACTATTCCTATATTGAAGAAAATTAAAGCGATACGCACGCCTAGCTAATTGCAAAAAATATTCAGATATTTATTTATGTATAATTAATTAGTTTCATTGCATTTTCATAGATAAAAATAAAATTTCAAGCCTCAAAAGTCAGTCTTTTAAAGGTTTAATTCCATTAGACCAATAGGTCCTTTGGAATTGACAAATAAACTAGTTGGGCGATTCTTAATATTGGGTTCTAAGAAGAAGAACTGGCACCTACTCCATAGAAAGACATTAACAGTAAACAATTTTGTTGCAGTAATTCGAGAAATGCAGTTCTAAGATGGAGTTTGATGAGATATTCTTTTATAATAAATTTATAAGCTATTGTTTTATGGTATAAGTAGATATATATAAAATAAATGATTAATTTATGTTATGCTTATTAAATAGAATAAAAAAATACTAACAAACATCTCCGGCGCACACAGCAACTAACATCAATATGGCACTAAACTTAATCACGGCAGACGCCATTGTTTATGGCAGCTTGAAAAAAATAAACTTAAAAAATTAAATAATTATGTACTAAAATGTAGCGTGTATTCTCACGCGCAGAACTCGACTGGCATTGAACGTGGCCTTTGGCCAGTTTATATTCCGAAGGCGGATGGCCTGAATCATCGTGTTCCATGAATTTATTTGATTTTGATTTCGACGCTGTTCGTCTCAATCTGTATCCGTTTGATATTTTGTCTTGTTTTCCTTTTCTTTATAATAGTTTCAGTTCTTCATATTTTCTTATAGACAAATCAACCTATTTATTCAGCTCTTTCTAATTTTAAATATTTTTGTAATGATTCATTAATTATGTTTTAGTTTGTTAGATTATTTTTCTATGTGTGGCTAGTTATGCATTCTTGCCTACTTAGCGTAAAACCGGTAGTTGGCATGCGGCTTTGTTTTATTTGCCTGTGTTTATTTATTATATATTTATGTAAATAATATAACACTTATGTACAAAAATACAAACAAACACAAACCTAATGCTATTTTTCCACGTATACTTTTAATAACTTACCTTTTTAAATATTAGACTACTTACTTATGATAAACTGTCTCGTTAGTTTAGCGGTCCCAAGCGTGACTGCTACGCTGAAGGTCCTGGGTTCAATTCTCAGGTCGAACAAAGTGTTATTAGGTAGTTCTATGAATTTCTCAAAAGCAGCTTCGAGTTTGAACTTGTGCCTGGGTAGGCTCGCCCCCTACTACATGGGACCAAAACATATTGGCGAACTGTGGGGGTACATTAGTATACCTCTGCTTAACCCATCGGGATATACAGGCGTGATGGTACGTACTCTAATATCTACTTACTTACTATAGGTACCTGTCTAATCTTTTGCTTTATGATTATCTACTTCATAAAATGTAATATTTCTTCATTGTAAGACATTTACACTTGTGGGTATATAAGTAAGTGTCAAATTGTAGTAGATATAAATTGACATCCTTAATAAAATTTAAAGAAGGTAACACTGAGGCTGGATTTTAAAAAACGAGATGGTGGCTGGTAACACCGCTAGTAGCAACTATTATTTTGTTAAAGCACCTATCTATTTACAATGTTTTTTACCGGATTTGGCCATACGAAAACAATTTATTTTATAGATTTTCTAGATATAAGTATATTATTTTTAAATTTAATTTTTATTTCCTTTATTATCAGCACTAAGTGGCATCCTTTGATATTGAACTAAGTACCTAAATCTTTTAGCTGCATAATATCCTTAACTTTTTCTTACTTATTTCCTTATAATATAATGTTTTAGCCTTGCTGAATATATACATAATATTACATATTATATGTAGGTATACAAATATATTTTTCTTTTTTGTAATTTACTTCCACTATTTATAATCTGCTCCGTTGTATAAAACTGGATATCGCTATAAAAACTATCGATTTATGCACATATTAAAATAAATAGTCTTTTTAATTTTACAAACCTGCAAACATACGTATATGTATATCTATTTAATAAACTACCTATTGAACTGACGGAGATTAGGTTTACCGCGCTGTATGCGGTTTTTAGGAATATGTTTTTAACCCTGTCCGACCCGTGAAGGTTTTGTTAGGTATCGAGGTCCTGTTCAATTTGAGTATATATTCATTCAATAAATACAATTCAATCAACGACACCGTCTATGGGTGCCAAACTTACTAAGGACTATGTGGTTTTATAAAATTTTAAAAAATGCTGGTAGTAGTGGCAATTTGGATACGACGACCTTAAATTTTAAACTTCATTAATAAGTTTCCTTTTATGAATACATACATAGGTACAGTGGCGACCAAAAGTCCATAGGCAATCTCACAACGCAATAGCTTGACGTTTAGTTTGACATACGACGTTCTATCCATTGTCGTTAACAAGTGACACGCACTGGCTGTATCGAGCTCGCTCGTACTGTTCATAGCAATGTAAGTAATCCTTAGCGTGCTTATGGACTTTTGAGCGTTGACTGTACCTACCTATTTAGTGTTTCCTATTTTAATTGGTAATGTTATTGGGATAGGTATGTACCTATATGTCCCTTTTCCGATCGTATAGGGTTTTGTAACATAGTGTATATATTATACTCTTTGGGAATACGAATGAACGAATTAGTTGAAGGGAGTTGTCAGATCTTTGAAGAGAATAAAACTGTCTTCCCGAATTCCCTTTCGATGCCTTTTCGTTTCAAGGGATCTAGCAATTGCATTGGAAAACATAAACACTATCGGGGTAGTAGCGAATATTTACTTACTTGTACCTATTTATGCAGAAATAAATATTTCATCATTTATGAGATTTTATGAGTCCAATAATTCCACGTTTTTTTGTAATCGTTACTCCGTTACAAGACTTACACGTCCGACATAGGTCCCCGCCCGCGGCGGGAGATCCCTCAGGATTTTTGGTAGTAAAATGGTGATGGTGGCTAGGTTTATAGTTGAAAGAAGGTACATCGCATAAAACCTTCATTTTGAACGTTTAGAGTTTTCTATACCTACCTAAATAAAGTACTTACCTACTTACTAGGTATAATTTCATTTAGAATTCTTTATTTCTCTGATAAACTTTTAAAATTGTCAAAGAACTTCTTCTAAGAATTACTTAGGTAATCTACTAAAATTTTCAAACACGATTTTTTCTTGGAATTTATTTAAAAATCTACCTCAGTCATTTCTACTACCTACTCGTGATCATCATCTATTTGTTTCGTGTAACCGCAAGGTGTATGCTAATGATCTTGATTGTTGCATATGCTTAGGGTAAGTACTTACAGTGATAATAGGTAGGTACCTTCGTCACGTCCGGTGCACGGGCGGTAATAGGGAGAACCCCCGAGAAGTGTAAAGTACCCAATGAATTAGAAAATGTCCTTGTAATTCCACAAAAATGGCGACCCCAAACCGGACTAGCATAAAATTACTTAGTTGTTCTCAAGTTCAAGTTTATATATGGAACTGGTTCCAACTCCAACTAAAACTGGAATTTTATTTAAATTTAACGTAAGGAGAGAACGCTGACTGCCGATCCCCGTATGAAATAACGGAATATTTTATTGATGGCATTGAATTTACATTTTAATTATTAAGCTGTCGGAAATAAAATCTAAATTTATTTGGGTAATAATTAGGTCTTTAGAGTTATACTTAGATACATTTTTAAGCTTGTTTCTTGTTGGCCTATTTCATATATCATCCTCTGAGCCTTTTCCCAACTATGCTGGGGTCGGCTTTCAGTTTAACCAGATGTAGCTGTACCAATATTTTACACGAAGCGACTGCCAGCGGACCTCCGAAAACCAATTTCTAGGCAATACTCAGAGTGTAGACTGGTTGTCAAGCTATTTTGGATTTATGACAACCACTAATAATTGTCATAGATAATCGTATGATAACCGGGACCGACGGTTTTACGTGCTCTCTGAGGCATGGAAGCGTCTCGATGTGTTAAGAATGGTCACCCATCCACAGACTGACCGCAGCGAGCGCAGCTTTACCTTGCAGATCAGTTGATCAGCATAGTTATTATTTGGCCACGATCTTCCTAAATACATAATATTTTTATTATACTTGTTGCAACAGTCTGAAATTCTTGAGTCTTTCAGCCGGAAGTCTAGTTTTTCAGCTAATCGTGCCGCCCGCTGAAGACTTTTTACACGACGACTGTTTTTTTTTATTTTGAGTATTTTTTTACGTTTACTTACCTACTTTAAAGTTGAAATAACTGGATTAGAACTGAGGTTTACTGTTGGCTTTTAATAACCTACATAGTTGATAGATACAAGCTTTTTCTAAAGCGTAACCACAGTAAATGGGGATTTTAACAAGTATCCGGTACAAGGCAGCATTTTATGTGAAGGCGGGAAAGTGGAAAGTCTCAAGCAAGCTACCCTAGCATGATAATAATAATGTGCATCTAAATAAAGCCAACTGGATCTAAGTTTCCCCAGTTCTCGTGGGAAAATCTACAGACGAGCCTATCTGAATTAGTTTTTCCACTTTTCCTAATAATATAATCAAGAGTTGGAAATAACATTTTTATCTATACATACATTCGTAGACAGGATAAAATTATAGGCACCTCTAAGGTATTTTGGACCCCATTATTTTTTAAATGATAAAAGACTACTCACGTCTGAATACTATTCTCAGAAATAAAGAGATCAGGGTATAAGACGTATCTATTACCATTTTATTTCTCATAATGTCAAGTGATTATAAATACTATACACTCACGCCTTTCTCATACCTACAGGGGTAGGCAGAAACTAAGACCGCCACTTGCTACAATTCTAGCATAGGTACATCTTTTGCTTTTGCTTTTGCCGGTTTCGAGTAGGTACCATGAATACCTACTTATAATTTAAAAAAAAACGTAGCCCCACACTACGATAAATACTTCTTTCATTTAATATTTTTATATAATTTAAATTAAGTATCAATATCCGCGTCCTGCAATTGTATCTACTATTTTTGAAGAACTATGCGTTCTACACTCCTGTTCTTCCTATCCCTTTGACTCGCATTGTGACTACTTATGGGAAGTATGCAAAAAAATAAACATTCATGGTAGGTAAAAAAAGATAGGTAGGTACTCAACAATTTAAGTAATCAGAACATGTTTTTAGGATTTAATGGGTTATAAAATTGTTGTTCTTTTTGTTTTAAATGTGTAATTAAAACCCAAAGCTGACTGCACATCCGCGATCGATGGCCGCGTTCTAAAACTATATTCGGCTGAGAAGAGATTTATTGAGTTCCATTTTCTGCAACATGCACGATCAATTACATCACGACATTGATCCCCAACGGATAAAAGGGAGTCACGATTAGTGCCGACATTAGATATTTAAGATCATGTGTGGAATAAAATATGACTGATTTGCTGTTACCACCTATGTTTTTTTACGAATTGTCATTTTCGTGCGACTCTTACCGAATATCCATAGTAAAGTATTGCCACAGACAGTGGCAACTGTGTCAGTAGTTTAGTGATTCTTAGCGCAACTGTTACGCTATGGTCCTGATTCCTGGGTTCGATTCCTAGGTCAAGTGTTACCTAATGGGTTTTTTTATGAAATTCTCAGTAGCGGGATTGGTGCCCGGTTAATGCAATAGGTTCGGTTCCTATTACATGGGACCTAAACATACTGAACTGTGGGTGTACCTACCTGAGTACATCTCCGCCTACAATGAATACAGGCACGATGGTGTTATGTTATGTGACTAATAAATAATTACTTCGGTATTTAGAAATTGCAAAATAATTATTCTGGCCGTTAAATTCTCATCGTAGACGCGAGACCTTGCATCAAATAGATTTGATTACAATATTAATTAGATTAATTACACAGGTAGGTCCGGGTGTGACGTGTTGCTTATTTTTAAATTATTATTGTATTTGTATCGTTTCGACAAGGTTCATAGTCTGCATTGGCGTAAGTTGATATAATAGTGCTGTTGGTTTATTGGATCATAATCGTCATATTGACTAATAATAAAAAAACCGTTATATATTTATTTACGTCTTTTACGTTTATTACATAAAATATTAGATACGATCTAGGCAAATGGGTAGACCGCTATCGTAGATTTCAATTTTACCCTACCTTGTCCCTACAAGCCATGCCTGCCTGGACCCTGGGCCTGCAGAACTGCCTATCTCTTCCACGATACAGGCGTGATTGCAAAAATGGGTTACCGTTTGAAATTGGTAATAGCTGAGTCAATGTCCTCTAGAAAATAAATGATTATATATTCTTATTTATAATAATAAATCCTGAATAATATTCATTGATCAAGATTGTATCAGCATTCAATGAGGCTTTTCGATGCGGATTTACGCGGTGGTTGGCCTCGTAATCTTCGTCCTATGACGGCATCGGCCGTGCATGGACCGTGCTGAGTAATAAAGTATTATAATATTATGTATTTCTCCTTTGTGTATTTTTTATTTAGGTACATGAAGCGGTATTAGTGGTGAGAGATGACCTCTGCTTATTCTGTAAAATTAATTCCCATGGCCCCGATCGGGATTGATATGTATCTACAAGGTAAGTAGGTACATCAGGTAGTACCTACTACATACCTAATTAATGCAAAAAGTTGGACAGAACCCTCCTCCATCCTTACCGGCCTAGGTTAAAACTTGAAGATTTAAAAAAATCATGAAAAAAATTCCAACTTGTCAGTGGTTTTCACATTTATTTATTATTATTTATTTATTTTATTTTTATTACTTATTTAGGAGGTCTTGTGAAGAATTACACAGCCCCACAAAACTGTACAAACAGTTTGACTGTGGGATCAAGTTTAACTTTTTTACTAACATGTAGGAAGGTACATAAGTAAATGGAGTGCACAATTAATGTTTTATGGTAGGGTATCTTTAAGGTATGTTCTTAACTTTCTTAAAAATTTATTGGTAGGGCTGTTGTGGCCAGAAGTACTATTTCTCAATGTACTTTACTTAATCGTACCACCACATTGCCATGTGAAAACATCATCCTAGTTGTTGATGATGTTTTCACATGGTGCTGCGCCGATCCCAAATAAATTGGGATATAGGCAGGAAATGGATGATGATGTGTTTTCTATAGGTAAGTTACTTGACGGATTTATTTATCCATTCATTATAAGGCTCATAATCATGTAAAAAGATAAAGCAACAAGTTAAAAAAATAAAGTTTCAGCTTCTCAAGGAAATATAATTGAATATAGTTCAGGAAGCGGAAATACAATTTCTATTGACTCATCGAGCAAGGTCATTTTGATTTGTGTGCCAGGCCTTTAGATACTTACTTATATTTTAAGTTTCCTTGAACTTTTGCAGTGGATAATGCTCAATAAACTTTGACGAACGAATAATATGTAGAGCTTAAAATTATATACGTGTTTCAACGAACTTTATATTCTATATATTTTTGGTTGACTGTTTTATTTATAATCTAGCAACACCATATGTTAAATGTCATGTGACGTGACATCCACCAATGACATTTCTCAGTCCGTTCTCTTACCATCATTGGTGATTATTTGAAAAAACATTTTATTTAAAGGTTTCTTATTGGAGGAGATACTAAATAATTGAACTCAACCAATACTATAATTTTATTAAATGAAATTTGTCGCAGAAAAACGTACTGTGTCAATCCCGCAATAAAGTAGGTGAAATGTGATTGAATTTGTGTAAAATAATCTAATTATTAAGTTAATGAGCTAGTTTATGTGATAACAACGTTGAGAAATAGTTAACAGGTAACTAGAAATCCATATTATTCGCTAAAATATGACAGATTTTAGGTGGCTAAAATTGCATAGTCAGCCCTGCAAATTCAATGCAGTAAAAATAAAATTATATAAATTTAGATCACCTTGAGTGCTAAATCCGAATCTAATTGGCGACATATACAACACGGTAAAGTAATCATAATGTATGTGTTATAGATAAAGTTTCCATCCAAACTTTTTTGGCCATTTCTGACCTTTCATATTTTTATAATGCTTAATAACTTTTTCAGCGCCTAAGTAATAAGTTATATATGTATACTATTTCATGACAGTGCTTCCAATAGGCTAGCATCACAACCCACACCTGAAACCTTACAAACTATTTGTTAACCTTGAGTTGGAAGAGATAAGATTACATTCATTTACTTGTTACAAGAAATAAAAAAAGTAATAAGCATTAGCATGGACACTTGTACTACTTACTTGTATTACTTTTACAAGAGTGTTTAGAATAAGGTTTTATTCAGACCTACAGTAATAAACTAAACTTTTTCCTGTTGATTGTCTTTGATGTTCTATATTTGAATCAAATTTATTTATATGCTAAGTGCCTATAAATAAATTTGATTGTCCTATTGTGTCCTAGTCCTACTGGTCTTACTGAAATATCATGGAGAAATATATACCATAAGTATTTGCTGTCAACTTCCACCTTGCCAGGGCTGACTTTAGCTATCAAAACTCCCTGGGTGGTATTCTCCAATGCCTGTTTAGATTAGGCGCCTTGGAAAACCTGCCTATCACCTCCTCCCAGTGGTCAAACCAGGTTTAGAAGGGCACAGGTCAAACAAGGTACAGGTTGGGAAGGGCTGATATTCAGAAAGTAGGATAATATCACTTTGGGTCTGTGTCCACAACTGACAAATCATTTATTAAATAGACCTAGATGTATTTGGGAAGGGTTTATATCCTTTAGCACACCTCTGGATCTGCCACTGTCTCGTCCGTAAATCATTCACATGTGCCTTTATTTTCAGGTACAAAATGCGGTGGGTGCTATTATCAATAGTTGTGCTATTATGCAGCACCTTTGTGGCTCAGGCATATGAAGACCAAGCTCTTGAAGATGATGACTTTGCAGAGTTCGAGCAGTTTGAGGCTGATGATGATGATGAACCTGCCAATGGTATGCTTCTTTATTATTATTTTTTGTTTTACAATATTTCTAAACTGATTCTAAACAGTCATTTTACAAAATGATTGTTGAGAAATATCCAACTGCAATAATTTAGAAAGATATTTAATCTTAATTAAATTAATGATATTTATTATTATAAAATATAGATGTCATAAAATTACAAGCACTGCTATGACTTTAGATAAAAAAATATTATAAAATAAGAATAAACTTTTTGTTCATATTTGCTATTGTCAGATTTCAGTGAAGACAAGGATGTACCTTTGTCAAAACAGAAGTTGTCATCAAAAGAACAATTTGAAGCCGATGTAGAGACTGAAGATGAACTTTTAGTGGAGGTGTGTTACTAAATAATTATAACTATTCAATGAATAATGATACTTAGCAAATGTGAAATGACTGTATGCCAGAATAACAATGGAGTGGCTACAAGAACAGCCCATATGAATGGGATAAAACAGGCTGTTTTTGTCAATTGGTGAAAATTCATCGACTTTACAGGTATTCATAGATATCTAAACAAAATAAAACTAACTCATCCATCGCCATGGGAAATTTTGCCAAATAATCTTTTATTAGATTCTAATTTAATCTCATTTTGTATCCAAATTTCTAATCTATTTGAAAATATAACTTTCTCAGGATGAAGACAATGAGTTTGAGCACTTCCAAGACCCTGAGGAGTTTGAAGGCTTCCAAGACAATGCGCCGCGTACATCTGAACAACCAAAGATCACTATTTCTAAGGTACAGTAATACACAAAATATTGTATAGGTGTATTTATTTTTTATTTAATCATTTTGATTTGAGCTTTATGCAGGTGTGTTTAGAAGTCACTAGACACTTTTATAAGTTGCAACAACTGTAATCAGCTATTAATAAACCTTATTTGATTGTTTTTTTTATATTGAATTTTCTCTATATAAATTTTGTCATAGACAAATAAGTATAACTTTAGTTAGCTGTTGGGAAAATTGATGCAAACTTTTAAAATACATATTACCAGGTTCCTATAATGATCCGTCCTCGTTGGGACGCGTACTGGTTGGAGGGCATCCTGTGCTGCTTGCTGGCTGCGTACGCGCTGGCATATGCGGTAGGACGAGCGAAAAACACCGCTATTGCCACCAACTTCTTAAAATTACACAAACCGCTGCTCGATGATAATTTTACGTTAGTTGGTAAGAACTATTTACATTTCATTTAACTATTAGCGTTTTGCCCTCGGTTTCTCTCGCGTCACCACAAGATATAGACAACAGCGCCACCTACCGACACCTAGCCAACTTTAGCTAAGAACCATATAACATGCATACCGATGTTAAGTATTTACAAAAATGTAAGTTTCTGATTGGATTCACAAAAATGAGATCAACGAATTTAACATTGCCAGGTAAAACTTTGAAATAAATGGTGATATGGTTCGCTGATGATGACGATCTTAAATGGATTGTTTGGTCTTCAGGTGAGACAGGCTTGGACGTAGTAGCAGCCAGTGACGAGCGAGGGTGGCGCCGCGAGGCAGAACACTGCTTCACTATGTGGTGTAGTGGTAGAGTGTGCTGCGAAGGCATGCTGCTCACACTCAAGCTTATCAAGGTATAATATACAAAGGATAAAGACAGCCTGTACCATAAATTAGCTGTAACAGAGCCGGTTTTCGAAGTAGCATTTATTTTGATGACGTTATCATATAGACAAGTCTTGGGAGAACATTTAGGCTAAGATTTAGAGATGTTCAGTTCAGTTAAGATTTGAAGTAATATTGATTTGAAGCATAAGTTTACTCTTAAACTATCCTTTAACTAAATCTTAGCTTTAAACCTAAGTCATACGTTAAATAAATTGAAATTTTAGCAAAAGGTATTTAGAAGCAAAATTAGAATTTAGATTCAATTTAGCCCCTTTAGTACAAATTAATATCTTAAAATGTTTATGTTGCAAGTATTTGTCATCAAAAGTTGCCATTTCAGCCTCTCTGATCCTTATTCCTCTGCCCTCAGCGCCAGGACCTAGTGCACGTACTTCTGGGTGTAGTTAGACCAACCCCGGATACGCTGCAGATCCGTGTGGAGCTGGGCAAAGACGACTGCGATCCTTTCGTGTTGTGCGTTGCGCAGAAGAAGATCGCCACGCGCCTCGCCAAGGAGATGCAGGACCTGGTATGTCCATGTTATGTAGTTTTTGTATGAAGCTTGTTTATGTACATGGACTATAATCTGTGGGTTCAGGATTTGCAGTCGCACAGTGTTCAAAAATCACTAGGATTGAACATTTTAAGTGAAATGACACGTCGTAATATTCCAAGCCCTGGAGTAGAACTCCCGTCACCTTTTCACGGTAATTGTGAAAAATGACTGCAAATTAATTAATTTTAGTTATCTTGAAAGTACAAAAACTATTTTTTCTACAAAAATTTTGAGTTATATGTAAATTTCTAATCATAATGCTATAAAGAATCTCAAACAATATTTATTAAACTTTGTCGCATATGCAAAACACAATTAGTGTAGATGCAAAATTTAATTTTTTTACCATTTAACACGCAATTAATGGTGAGAGTATGGACGTGGATTTCATTTAGATTTTTTTCTAAATATTTTGTTTTTAAAAGTTTCTCAATGTTTCGTTGCGTAAGTGTGTGAAACCAGTGTCAAGATATAGAGTAGTAAGTGGTCGTTTGCAGAGCGTGTTCTGTCCGGAGCGTCGTCCGGGCGACAAGCACGGGCTGCCGGCGGCGCTGTCCGTGCTGTCCGAGACGGCCGAGGCCACGGCGGCCGTGCTGGACGCGCGCGTGTGCGCCGCGCTGGCGCTCTACCACCCGCACGTGCAGTACATACACATCTCCGACAGATACTCCGGACCCAAGCAGATGGAGTGAGACACTATTGCTATATTAGGCGTTAAAAAATTTACTCTTAAGAATTTCGTGAAGTTGCTCATTATCGAAAAAGAAATATACCTACGGCAAAACATTTTTTTTTTAGTCGATTTTTACAAATGTATTAAGTAAGAAAAAAATATGCGATTGTACGGTGGGGCTGCGGTGGCTCGTCGGCGCCGACAAGCGAGCTACAATCGCATGTTATGTAATTTGTGCGTAATGAAAATTTTCATAATTATTTTCGGAACAGACGGTAGTTTTCTTATTTCTATTTTCTTAATTTTTTATTTGAAATAATCTTTTAAAAGATTCATCAAATTTCTTAGAATTAATGTTTTAACACCTTATATAATAATAATAATTGTTTATTTGGAACAAAACCGAAGATGTTACTGTAAAAGCCCGAACTACGGTAAATCCTAAGATTTACCAACTCTGAATGGTGAAAATTAGGTTCTTTTAACTGGTAAAATATGACGAAATATACGACGATCACAGAACATTTCGGACTTTTATCAACAGAACTTAGACTTTTTTAACGAGGGAGAGCTATGTTTGGGCACGAATGGGCCGGCTCGACCGGAGTGATACCACGGCCTCACAGAAAACTGGCGTCAAACAACGCTTCGTTGTGTTTCGCCGAGTGAGTGAGGTTACCGGAGGCCCAATCGTCTTTTACTAGGCGGGCAACGCACTTGTGACTGCTCTGGTGTTGCGGGTGTCCATGGGCGGCGGTAATCGCTTACCATGAGGCGATCCGTTCGGAAGTTTGTCCCCCTACCCCATATAAAAAAAACTAAAAATTTACTAAATATTTTTTTTAACAGAAAGTTTGTTTTAAACATAGTGTAGGATATACTGCTAGCATGGTAGAAAAATAATGTCATACTCCAGGTATTCTCGTCTTGTGACTCACTAATTTGCTCTTGCATTTACTTTCTTTATCTACATTAGAGTGCTTATGTAGATAAAGAAAATTCGTTAGACATTAATGTAGTCATCTAGTATAGTAAAACTGCCTGATTAGTGGCTCCCCTAAATATAAGTTCATTATAGTGGGATTATAGGATGACTTTAACAATACCGGTTTACGTGCAGGGAGACAGCAGTAACGAAGCCCCCGGAGACTGAGCGCGTGATGCTGGTGAGCATCGCGCTGGCGGGCGACGGCGGCGCAGAACTGCGGCCGCTGCTGCAGCTCGTGTTCCACCTGCTCGACCGCCTCAAGCGGCTGCGGCTCAGCAAGGAGGTATGGAACCGTGACGTAGTTATTAAATCATAATAATTGTCACAATCTATAATCACTACATAGTATATAACAAAGTCGCTGTCGCTGTCTGTCCGTCCCTATGTATGCTTAAAATTACGCAACGGATTTTGAAGCGGTTTTTTTTAATAGATAGAGTGATTCAAGAGGAAGGTTTTAAGCTATTTAACATTACGCTACGGCTCTTAGGAATGGGGCAACGCGGGTGAAACCGCGGGCGGGTCGCTAGTAAGTTATATATTTTTATCTAACCATACTATTCAAACTTAATATTATAAATGTGTGATGGTATGTATATTTATTGTCCTGACAATTAGGGACACAACTAAAATTGTCAGCCATACCGGTCGAGCTGTTCTCAAGTGATCTTACATAATATATGTGGCAATTGATTTATTATTTATATACCTACATAGATTCAATCATACCTAGACTATTAGTATAAATGCGAACGTAAATGTCTTCTATCTGTCACGCCTAAATAAAATTTGGTAAGATTGCATTGAAATAAAACTACATTTTACGGATTTTATCGCGTTATATTGATTTATTATTTATATTATTTAATATTTAATTGTATTCTGAGGAAGGACATAGGCTATATTTTTTCACAAAAAATGCTGACGTAATTATGAGTAGTAGCTAATTGTGTTATATGTTGCAGGCATTAGCGAAATGCGAGAAGCGTCGCCAGAAAGTAGCGGAGGCGTGGCTGCGGGGAGCCCACGCGGCGCGCCAGGAACAAGCCGCCGCGCGCCGCGAGGAGAAACGCAAGCAGGAGAAAGAGCGCATACTGGCGGTAAATATACATTTAAGGCCAACGCAGTCAGGGCCGGGATAGCAAAGGATTTTGCCGTCAGTCAGCGCACACTACCCGCTTAGATACCGCGGCATTCCAGCGCCTTGCCACGGCATGCCACGGCGTGCCGCCGCGGGAGCTCGTGGCGCGTCTTTCAATGCTGTGCAAAGAAATCCTTTTCGAAGCCACGGCATCATTTTAAAGCATAGAAATTTATTTCTTATTTCTATATTGTTTGAATGTCTATTGGTAAAAATTTAAATCCCTCGCCATGCTCGGTCTGCGTAGGCCTATAAAATACACTCACACTCACTCACTGTGGGTCTCATAAGAAAGCTGAAGGTCATTCGGCTATGCTTGGCATTTCTCTGCGCGACCGAATCAGAAATGAGACCAAAGTTGCCAACAACTCAAGGGATAAACAAGTTTAAGTTTAGTGGTAAGCTCGTTGGAGGTCGTCCCACTGCGTTTTCCGGTGTGTGATCTCCATTCGAGAACGTTTTGCTCCAGCAGCCAACAAACTATACAATAACATAACAAGGTACTATTTTGCTGGTGGTGACCTAATTCCTCTCTTTCGGAAAGGAGTCCCGTGCCTAGTAGTGGGACTGTGATTCGTGTTCAGTAAGACCGGAGTGGTCATTAAGTTTGGCGCAGATTTGTAAACTTTGCTGACAAGACGTAATAGACATGATGGTGTTACTTTAGGGTTTATTGCATGATAAGTTATAGGCATCGTCTTTCGGGTTTGGTTGGTTGTATAAACAATATTACGTGAATTTAAATCGATCTCTTTAAACCTGTATTAAATTTAGCTAATCGTTATTAAATTAAATTAATCGAGTTTTGGTGGTGTCTAACTTTGCATTCATATTACGAAGGAATAACTAAGGTGTCGATACATGCTTCTATTTGCTAGCAGGTATGATGTAAAATTTCAAAATAAGAGTGTTGACGTAAACAATATTTTTGTAAATTTTAGGAGGATGACCCTGAAAAGCAGCGTCGATGGGAGCTCAAAGAGCAGAAACGTCAACAGAAGCGCAAAACGCCAAAAATGAAGCAACTGAAAGTGAAAGCCCTGTGATGTCGTAGCACACAGCTGCTTCGGTTTTTTATATTATATAACTTGCAATCAGTCACATGCAATATTATTTACAATGAACTTTTGTTATTTATCTTAAGTGTTACATACTCAATGGCTGCGAATAAATGAATTTTAAGTTATAGATTTGCCATTTTTATTCGCCATCTATACCTTGGATGGTTTAATGTTATGAACATTACCATATTTAAATGAAGAAGGAACTTGCTGTTCTTCTTGATTATCTCCTTATTGTTTGTATACTCTTTGTTGAAATTTTACGCAAACCTTTCATTGAAATAATAAAAAAATTCAATGTATTGTACCATCCACTGGTACAAATCACTTTCAATGCTCAGGAGAGAAAGCTTTGATAGACTGTTTTGTCCCATCGTGGTTCGAAGCCTATTTTTTATAATTTTCATTTTTGAAAATGAGCGCTCCAGTGCAATTTGATACCATCAAAACCAAATACATTCTCAATGCAATTTCAAGGTTTGGGAATGTAGCTCTGAAATTTTGATCTTCGAGAATTTGGTAGTTGGAAATTTTGTACTGGATTCCAGAAAAGATGTTTATTAACGGAAATTGAAAGTTTTTTTTCCGAAGTCTATTGTGGAGGCCCCAGGGCTGACACCCCAATTGACATCCCCTAAATTCGGCCCTGCAAATCTTAGATTGAGAAATAGCAATGCTTCATGATGATAAGCATGTGCTATCATTTGTTCAGAAATGTTTGTAAGACTAATAAAACACATCACCTTAGAAAAAAAAAATTGCATAATAGCAGTAAAGATCTATTTTTTTATATTATGACTGATTATGATAGATGCAGTATATGATATTCATCATCAATAAGATGGTTCCTAAAATTTATCTTAGAATTGTCATGTTGTGGGTAGATGCCAGATGGTGCGTTTAAAGGTTACTTTAGTATCCTCTTTGGGTTCATGAAAATATAATTTTAGACCAAGAGCATAAATAGATGTTTATCACCAATTTAAGTAATAAGCCCATTTATACCAAATTCAACAGCTCCTTTGGTACAATGGTTATTAATAAAACATTTTATGAATTAATCAAAGCAATATTTATTTCAAATATTTGTTATTAAAATAATAAGAACAAAATAACAAAATCTGTTAACAAACATAAGTATCTATTTCTAAGTCACAAAAGCATTGTGGATGATAAATAATAAATAGTATTTGTTAGACCATTATTATAATATCATAGTAGGTAGGTACATGAAATATGTGGATGAAATGAGATCTTCATACAGTCTTGTCATATTTGCACAATTTTTTACTAAGTTAAATGATGACTAACATTTACACAAATGTATTGTACATGTGTTTTCATTGTTCAAATGAACAGCTGATTGATTAAAATGGGTGCAATGTGACTTAGATAAAACAAAATCAATTTGTTCTCAACAAAAACTCTGGTGCTTACTTTAGGGTAACTATAAAATCAAAACTCACAGTTAACTGATTCATCAACATACTCAAACAAACAATTGTTTAATTCAGATACAAAATGTATCCAATATTTGCACCGATTCCAAAACATTTTGAGCAATTTGCTTAAACATTAATGAAAATAGCTGCACTATCATTTATCGTTGGGGTGGACAATACATGCAAAATTAACTCAATTACACTGAGGAGCTAGGAACATTTAGAATCAGCTTCTACACTTTAAATCCATGCATCAGTATAAATACCTACACTGAAAAATACATTATCCACATTCATTAGATCACTTTGAATACTACTTCTATATTTTTCTAACCTCTGCCACTCCAACACAAGAGTGATTATGATTCGAAGGTCATCACACTAAATTTCGAGGTGGTTGTATATGAATGGGTGTCATTCATCAACTTGTAACTTCTGGATGCGTGTCGACACACAGTCCATGTCAGGCGAGCCGTCGGGACGTGGCGAGGCGTCCGCGGCCAGGTTGAGGTTCTCAAGTGACTGGCAGCGCTTCGCCGGACTCTTGATGCACTCGTGGTTGTAGCCGCTAGTGGACGGCTCTAACAAACTGTTTTTGTACTCGCACGCGTTGTCGCTCACATCACTAGCGATCGCCTCTGAGTTTTCACTCTTAGTTCTGTGCCTAATTGGCAATACGTAAGGGCAGAGCCTGTTTTTGGTAGTCGCTCTTTTCATACAATATCCCACGGTCACGTTAGACACGTACCGCGTGTTGAGACGCATCACGCTATAGTTTGACTTCGACTCGCGTAAATAGTCGCGGCGGGCTTCGGTTATTGCACTCAGCATGCCCAAGTCGTGCAAAGCTTTATCCAAATTCTCCAGGTTCATGTGGCGAGATTTCTGTGAACAACGTACCAAAGTTATAATCGCGATCTCTTATTTTTATTTAATACGCAAGACTCCCGATGACACATACACTTTTTTCGAATTCATTACATTTCATCCTGGATTAGATCTAAGCAGAATTCAAGAAATATACATAGAAAACAGTGAAAATAAACATCACAAAAAAGTCATAATAAGGAATGACAAATACAACTATGAGTTGCCAGTTACATAATATAAACCCGACATGAAGAAAAATAATGATGAGAATACCCTGCAAAATAAAAAGCAAAACTGTCATATGCATATTTCTTCAGAATTTTTACTTTATTTTCGATAATTTGGATGTCAAATTGTCAACCAAACCAACGTATACTTATATCGATTATGAATATTATGATGTAGAAGACAATAATAAATTTAATTAAAGTATGGCAGAAATATTGAAAGAGTGGTTAACGGAAAGATTGCAGCGTCCAATAACATGGGAAGCAGCTGATTTTGGAGATATGATGAAAAATGGTTACGTAATTGCTGGTGTACTCTACAGTTATCACGTCATCAACGATGAAAAACATTTTTTGATTAGAGCCAGTATAGCACCAGAAGATATTAAGAGCAATTGGAAATATCTATCTGAATGGTTGGCAGATATTGAAGTGTTTTTAAAGCCTACTGATTTAGAAAATATAATGGATGGCAAAGGATCTACCATGTTACGTCTCTTTTATCAAATGTTTCTACATTTGGACAGAAGAGATCGCACTAACTTTATAAAACGTGAAAGAAAAATGGTGTCTAATCTAGTAGAGAAAATGGGACACAGGTTTAACGTGGATTATATTCCTGAAGAAAAAGAATCATTCGTTGATAACCTTTCAAAACCTTTATTGAATGAGAGGCACTTTATTGAATGGCAAAAAAAGAAAGCTGATCAAATTAAAGATACATACGACTACATAAGACACAAATACTCGAAAATGCTTAAAAACATTGAAGAAACAAAAACTCCAATGCAGTTTAAATCAACTTTACCACCTAAACTATCTAACAAAGAGCGGAATGAAATGGAAAAATTTGCAGTAAAATATCCTTGTAAATTTGAAAATTACACTTATGATGAGCTTCTTGCTTTGGAACAAAATGCTACACAACAAAGGAGTTCAATTTCAGGATCCGATTGGGCCAAAGGTTACATGGATAACCTTTATACTAGAATGCGTAAAAAAACTGATTCAGAAGAGTTTCAGAAACAAGTAAGGAATGTTATAAGTGGTTCTATGTGGGACCTTTCAATTGCTGAGGAAGAATACAAGCTTGACATTGAACTTGCTAAAAAAGTAATGAAGCTATCACAGTTTGAAAAGCAAATGTGTACACAAATAATGGAAACTAAACAGCAAGCAAGAAATTTAGTGAAGAATAGAGTTCAAGCTGAAAAGGAATTTGCAGAACAAAGAGAGCAGCAATTTAATCAGTATCTAGATAATATTAAAGAACAAATCCAATTAGAAATTGTAGAAATAGATTTTGAAAAAGAGAGACAAAAAATGCTACATAAAAAGCTTTACGCCGAAAAGATGAAGAGAAAACGTCTACATTATTATGAAATTTGTTATGATACGATGTTGTCGATAGTGGATTACGCAACGAAATACGCATACTTTAAGAAACTAATAGGAGAAGAAATACCAGATCACTTTATTCACGAATGGAAAACTTTATACTTTAAACAACAACCAATATTCGATATTGTGCATCCTACGGAAGACATTTTGAAAGAATATTTCGATGAAGAGTCGGCTCCTATAGAAGAGGAAGTAATAAGGCTAGAATTAGATCGTCAAGAAGCTTTAAATGATAGCGAATTTAAAAAATATCACGATTATTCGTATCCATGGACTTTGGATTTATTAATACCTAACTATGATCCCGAATCGGAAGAAAGAAAATATGAATATTTGGGGTCTCGCATTGTAGGACACATGGTTTATACTTTACTTGGGATGAAATATCCTTATCCACCGTCATTGCCACCAGCTCAATTACCATCATTTAAATCTAAAGCTCTATTACGTGGTCTTCCAGACAGATCGCTTACTATTCCAATGCAAATTCTCCTGAATTCACAAAAAATACACGTAGTTCGCCTTGAATCTGCGATCAACTTTTGTCTTCGTAAATTCAAGCATGAAATGGTAGGATGTACTGACATTGATTTGAGTTTTGATAAATTTATGGCGGCTGCCCCCGAGGAAGAAGACAAGGAACTAATAAAATTGATGAAAATTGATGATGATGCTACTAGCAAAAGTAGTGACTTAGCCATCACAGCCATGCTCGGTGTTATCCCTGCAAATACTAAGCAAACGCAAACTCCAAAAACAATTCCTGAAGAAGAAATTAAATTATCTGATCCTGCTGAACTTGGGAGTTATGCATATGAAGCCTTAGGTTTAGGTAATTCGTTGACAGACCATCTTTTAGCAGCAATTATAGTTGAATATCTTAAGGGTCAACAAGACATTGAAGGGTTTGTCATTATAAATTATCCTAATTCCTATAGGGAGGCACAAATTTTGGAAGAGACTTTTTCAGGCTATACACCTCCCAATGATAGCGATTTAGATGATAGGGATGATATCTATCTTGAAGACAGTATTATAAAACACCGCAAAAAAGAAAAGGATCCTCATAAAGAAGTTAGAGTATCCAGACTTGTGAACGATCCCCATAAAAAAAGGGCTGACAAACCTTTTGAAAGTTATTTTACATGTTATATTCATCTTAAAGCCACTGAAGATATTCTGCAAGAGCTTGTTATATGGGATTTATGTGAAAGTAATTCTGAGTTAATTGACCGGTTTTATGCTGTGCTGGGGCTAAATTACAGTATGTACTATGAGACCATAGATAAAGATTTTTTAGCCCAAATTTGTAAATATGTAATTGGTAATTTCATAATGCCATTAAAATCATCTGATAGTTTGTTTGGTGAAAATGTTTTGAGTCTTCTTGATTTTCCATCGTCTGATGATAAACGAGCAAAAGCTAAAATTGTCAAGCCCGATGTATTGAATGGAAAGTCAAAAGATAAATTACGCCAAAGTTCTAAAACTAATAAAAGTTCTGCTCACGAGTTGGATGTGGTAAAGGAGCCTTCTATGGAAGAATTTCCTGAAGACGCTATGCGGATAATGGAAGAAGTAGGAGGAGAAGATGCTGTGAGCAAGATAATAAGTACTGAAGAAATAAAGTTAGTAGCTGGAGAGGAAGATTGGGAGTATGGTGACATACCTATTTCTGATATAATAGGGGTAGCATTGGCGTCGTGCTGGCAGGAAATTGAGAAAGTGTATATTCATGACATGCAGGAATTATTTTTTGCAAAACGATTACAAATGAACTGTTTGATTCCATATGCAAGGTATATCAAGGATAAAATGGAGCAGATCATTACTTTACCTTCTTTTAAGCAAGACCTTGTATGTCGTTTTCAAAAAGAGTATAATGATTTTGAAAATGATTGGCGAGACGTCAATTTAACAAAAAATGAATGGCATTGTCGGGTTAAGGAGTTGCAGGATAGGTTGTATCATATTTGTGATGAAAGAAAATTACATGCGGAGCAACAGAGACATGTTCTAATATGTGACAATTGGGCTATGGAAGAATTAACTACCTTAGTGAATACTTACATATCGTGTATGCAAACGGAACTCAACAGGTAAATCATATTTACATATTAGTGTTCTTACACACCACGTTTTTTCAGGCGACGTCGACGCGCGTCGCACGCATCTGTAACGCGCTGCAAACGTGATGTTATCGCAACCAATTTACCTATTCACCATAAAATTTTAGTATGCAGACGACGACTTTTTCGCGTGTTGTCGACGCGCTACTAGCGCGGAGTCACATTTATACAGAGGCGCTCACGCGCGTCTGTAGCGCATTTCTGGTGAGATGGCAGTGATGCAATCGCAAGTAATCAATCAAAAAAAGTTTAGCAGCGCCGTCGACGGATGATAGAGAATCGCGCGTCGACGGCGCCGGAAAAAAAGCAGGTGTGTAAGAGCTCTTAGAGTTTATAGTTAGGTACTTGCGCGTTCTATCTACATAATGATTTTTTATTTTAGATCGATTTTGACGTTTCAAGCCCTACATGATTTTTACTTTTCCATGATCAAGCATTTACCTCCGAATGATAGAATATCATTCAAAGAATTAACGAAAATATACAGAGACGCTGATGATACATCTGGGAGTAAAAAAGGAGGTGAAGATAAGGTGTTCAGACAATTAAAATCTGCCTTCCAAGAACTACAACATAAAAATATTGAAATTGACTTCAATAATAATCCTTTTAATTTAGTTATTGAAAATAATGTCAAGTTTGCTTTGAGAGTGATTAAAGATACTAATGACTTTTATCGAACTCTGATAGCAAGAGAGTATAGTGAAATTGCTAAAATGCAACCACCAATAAAAAAGAAAGACGATGTAACTTCCGAAGAGTCGGTTAATGTTGAAGAAATCTTTAAACAAAACTCACTAAAATGCATCGAAGAATGGATAATCGGGATTAATGGAGAAATGTTTAGAGCTAGCTTGCGGATGCAAGCTCTTCAGTACAAATGTTACCGTGATATGAAATTATTTAGTGACCATATTTTTAGATCGTTTAAGGAAATTCAAGATGAAATTAACACGTACTATATAAATGAGATAAAATCTGTTGATAGACTTTGTAAGTACCTACAAATGGCAGTTGAAAATGGAAGAAGAATTCCAGAAACACTTTTGCTTGATCAAGACACATTTATAATTGACCCTAATCTTCTACAATTTGCTCCACAAGAGCCACCAGCTGATGTAGGAGAAGCAAGTGAGATGGTTAAGGATATGGATTTCAAAATTAGTCAACTAGCTACTCTACGGACGCAATTTAAGATCGTTGCACCTACTGGAATAATTTTACAACAAACTTTCATATACCTATTGCAAGACTTTTTTTTCTTTGGAAAAGAGTCTTGTAGTGGTCCGCTATTTCCGGAAGGATGGATACATGTAGATCCTGAACAAGTACCTAAATTAGTTTTCATAATATTCGGCGATACGGTATATGTTGACTGGCGAGATTTTCTAATTTATTGTTTGAATATTAGATTTCCCGATGTGGATGAGCTACTAAGAGCTCGTAAAAAATTTCGATGTGATGACCTTGCGTCCACGGAGTTAATAAGTAGGGATGATTTCATCAGAGAAGAGCTTTGGTTTGAAAAGGATTTTGATCCTGATGACAAACACGCACAGTTAAGAAAGAATTTAATAAAACATTTCTTGTTTGAATTATTTGAAACACAGGAAAACATGATGAATTACTCTGCATTTTTGTTGGCTTTCTGTAAACATACTGATCCTATTCAAGGATTTGTTACAGCGTTATCCATGGCTGTTGGTAAAAAGACTTGTTTTTCACCAGAAGACTGTGAGGAAGTTGTTTGTAAATTGATTCAATTCAAAAAGTACAAAGACGAATGCTTCGCTTGTTCTATGAAATGTACTCAAGAATTTATTGATACTGTTTTAATAAAAGTGGTAAATTATTGCGAAGGGACTACTATTTCTGAATTACAATATGTACCTCCACCTGAAGATAAGAAAGGTAAAAAGGGAAAAGGTTCTAAATCACAAAACCCGAAGAAACTTGAAAATACACAAAGTGCGCGCATACCAAAAACACAAAAGAGCATAACTAGTAGAAGTAAGATCACGCAGTCTGACACGAACGTAAGGAACACATTTATTTGCCGACCTTGTGAAGATGATACAGAAATTGAAGAGAAACCGGTGGTAAAAGCTGAGGTGGTCGAAGAATATAAAATTGAGCCTGAAGAGGATCTCAACTTGGCATATGCTGTTAGTCAATCGGTTATTTGGAATGTTTTGCGGATTTGTTTACCTTGGCATTTCGTGTTGATCCCGGAAGAGAAGAAAACACCTTACGTAGACCGAGTGACGGAAGTATTGAAGCGTTTAGAAGTGGATACGGATAATGGCGACATTTACGTTTGCAGATTCGTCGCCGATCCTGTGATATGCAAGTTACTCCACAAGGTGAGAAAATTCACAGCTATAAATCTTGCTGAAGAAGTATGTAACGTTTGCGTGTAAATTTATTTGATAGAAACGACAAGTAGATATTTATTTATTTTAATATTCTTTATTCAAGACTTGTTTTCCATACATCAGATTTTTCATGCAAATTTTAATTAAATAAAATTTTCTGCAGCAGATTTTTTGTTTCGTGTTTCATTTTCGTTGGGTTTACGTCAGCTACAATGTCTGTATACAACTTTTCTTGTGCCACCCTGATAATATTGTATTTCGTGGTCCTTAGGCCTTCTTCTTTCTCTCGATACATTTGGAAAAACCTGAGGAATATACATCTATATATAGATAATATTAAAACTACCTATATGAGTTAGTGACAACGTCATTTTTGTCTTGGACTTAAAACAAAACAATTATAAATCGATGAACAATGTATGTATGTGTGTGTATAATTGTCTATTTATTTTAATTAAATTATAAATTCGTAAGTAATTCTGTCTGAAATGTTTGTTTTACGAACCGATTTTTATGAATTTTGGTATGGAAAACTCCTTAGAGAAGTATATCTAAGTCTACCTTTTGTCTCGACATTTTAGGATGTGAGTGAAATTGTGGACTACTATATTAGTATATTTATATAACTAAAGTCGATTACAGAAGAAACCTTAATTGATATCGGTTTGAAGCGACCACTTTATTGCGCCCTTATAATAATTGGAATAAGAGTAACTTGCCGTTGACGCCTGCGTTCAAGTCTTGGGCGAGAAAGCGAAGCATACCGAGCTATGGTAATGTTGTTTCTTGAAATTATCATGTTTTTTGCTAGTAATCTGGAAGAGAAACGGTGAAGATATAAACTCAGGCGTTATGTAAAGCCTCGTATACATTACGCAATATTTGCTTAAAAACAGTGTTTTATCATCCTTTTAAACAGTTTATAAACTAAGATGATTAAACATTGTTTCAGAAACATATTGCCGTGCTCCCACTCTTAGTGGAGAGCAAGGCGAAACATAGTTTTTAGTTGACAGGTGGTTTTTAGTTGACAAATTTAACCCACGGGGGTTACCAGATAGAAAATTTAAAACTCCGGCGAAAAAGCCTGATTTCCATTGAAAAAATCCTGAGATATTAATTTTGTGAATATTCTAGCAATATAATATAATACACAGCCTGCGGCACGATGCGTGGGCACTGCATACAGATACCATTTACCCCTCTCACCGCTCCCACGCGTCAAAATGAGATTTCCAAAATCCTGAGAAAAGCTTAAAAATCTTGAGATATGGTAGCCCTATCCGTGAACGAATACCTAAGTCTGGAATATCCAATTATAATAATGAAACTTTATTAATTTAGTTAGTTACTTTTTAATTTACGCAAATAAAAATGACAGCTACTTACTTTATCTGATCTTTGCCATTAAACACGTTAATGTTTAAGCCGACTTCAATGTTTAACCCTATTGATGTCGCTGGCCTGGCCGAAAGCCTACTACATTACAGGTATTTCGTAGCTGTTGGTTAAAGACTGTCTTACGACTCACCTTTCGAACATATCATCATCAACCATTGTACCCCTGTTCCAGTATAAATTGGAATATCCGTTGACATCTTCATATTGATTGCGGTTGAATGCCGTCACCCCACCGTAATTATTTGCATACGGCAGACTGAAATAAGATAATGTTCTCATTAGCAGTAGGTACTTATTTCTGTTTACTTTTAAATAAAGAATCACTAGGACTTTTTTTTGAATAATGGGAGCGTTAACAAAAAAAAACACCGAGACGCGGATGGAATAGTTATTTTAGTTTTAAGTTAGTTTTTTAGTTAGACCGAATTTAAAAAAAAGATCCGTACAGCAATGTTGCCATTCGGTCGGCCGGTTCACCTGTCAAACGTCAGTTTGTGATTTCGCGGTGGGCCGAGCGCAAAGATTAATAAATAGGATTGAGGTTGAGGCGCTGCCGCGCTGCTACTATTCCGTATACTCACAAACAGTTTCATACATTAAAACTGCAGTCGTTGCGCATCGGTCTTGCACACGCATTGAGTGGCCGGTATTAAATTATTGCACAGAAAGCATCTTTCTTAGTGTAATGTTGTCCGAGTGTTGAAAATTCGCGAAGTGCGGGTAGAACGAAATTTCGTCGCTTCACTCTAACAGCGCAAGCGCTCCGTCCGTCACCGCCAGTCTGCCCGTAATGACTCGTGATAGAAGGTGCGTAAAACGAATGCCCAGGCGAGATAGCAGTAGATTATAATGTAATTTATAATGTGTAACGGTGTAAATTACAGCTGCGAATGTTTAAAAATATTCATAACGTAATAATAATAATTATACTATATATTATTATATATATTATTATATATAATTAATATATATTATTCATTACGTAATAATAATAATAAGTAATATCGCGGCATATCGAATGCATCATCCACGCTCCTCGGTAATGAGACTATACATCCCGCGGAAATGTGGGGGTCGAGGATTTTTAAATGCCAAAAACCTTCACAACCGCGAGGTGTGTAGTCTCAGAGAGCATTTCTTAAAAACTGAAATGGGGATGCACCGAGATGTGGTTGCAGTGGACAATGGACTTACCCCTCTCTCCATGGCTAAAGAGAACTGGCGCAAACCTGTAGTACTTAGTACGAACGATCGTAGGAATGTGTGGCAAGGCAAAGAGCTACACGGACGCTATTACAGGGCTCTTCATGAACCTGGTGTAGACACCTTAGCGTCCGTTTCCTGGTTACGCTTCGGAGATCTGTTTGGAGAAACTGAAGGGTTTGTTTGTGCAATTATGGACGAAGTTATGATGACGAACAACTACCGGAAATTTATCGTGAAGGATGGTACGGTTGACATATGTCGGGCATGCCACCGGCCGGGAGAGTCTATCCGACATATTATCTCTGGGTGTTCGCGTCTAGCTAACGGCGAATACTTGCACAGACATAACCTGGTAGCCAGGATTATCCATCAGCAACTTGCCTTGAAATACAATCTTGTGGAATCGGAGGTACCGTACTACAAGTATGTGCCCGACCCAGTTCTTGAAAATGGTCATGCTACATTGTATTGGGACCGGTCTATCATCACTGACAGGACTATTATGGCCAATAAGCCTGATATTGTGGTGATAGATCGATTAGAGCGTCGTGCAATGATTGTTGACATCACCGTCCCGCATGACGAGAACCTCTTCAAAGCCGAAAAAGAAAAAGAAATAAAGTATCTTTTGGCACACGAGGTTGTCGACATGTGGGGGGTCGATGCGGCGATCATAGTACCAATCGTTGTGTCTGCTAATGGTTTAATAGCTAAGAGCCTCGACCGACACCTTAAGAGGCTCTCATTAGGTGGTTGGATCAAGGGTTTGATACAGAAAGCAGTACTTCTGGACACGGCCCGCATTGTTAGGAGGTTTCTCTCTCTGGGACCCTGACCATCGGCAGCTTGGACCCTGCTCCCGATGCCGATGGGCTACTATTTTTTATATTTTTAAATGTTTTTCTTATTTTTATAAAAATATTTAAAAATATATACAAATAAGTTAAAATAATAAATAAATGGAATAATAAGTAATCGTAATAGTTACGATTATTAATAAAACTTCTTTCTGGTTTTCTATTGAGTTGGTCAGTTTTTTTAGTTCTTGACAGGCTCTCACTTGAAGTATTATTGCTTAATACGGTCAATAGCACATATAGTATCCAAAACTGTCAAATTTCTTCAATCGATTTTCTATTTAATATCCAAATAATAGAGTTTATTATCCATCGGAGAATTTTGACATTTGTGGTAACTTGATGTGCTGTTGAAGTAATATTAGTCGCTATTTGAGTTTGTCTGTTTGTCCGCTTCTATGAGTAGATTGCAACCGTGTAAAGCCAGGGCGGGTCGCTAGTTGTCAATATTAAATTAATGTGTTAGTTGTGAAGTTACTCCGAAAGCTCTCCCCTTTATGTATATTAATTGGTCTTTTCTTGGGTGTCTAGTTAATCATAACAGTCACTTACTCATAGCCAAACGCCTCTATAGCAGATGACATGTGAGTTGGGTTCTCTGGACAGGAGTACGAGATCCTCTCGTCCTCAGGGATCAGGTCCACATCGTGGAAGATCAGACAGTGCCAGGTGCCGAACCGCTGAGTCTCCAGAAACGCGATGTTGTATAGGGCGCCTTTGTTTAATTGTTCCGTGCCTATAATAAAACAATATAATTATATATTTAGTATAATAATTATAATATATAGTATGAATATCATCACACTTGTGCCTCGAAGGGTTAGGCAGAGTTGTACTAATGTACACCCACAGTTCGCTGGTATATTTTAGGTCCCATGTAATAGGGGGCAAGTCTATTGCCATTAACCGGGCACAAATCCTGACTCCGAGCTGCTACTGAGAATTTCATAGAAAAACCCAATAACACTTTGCTCGACCTGGGGATTGAAACCAAGTCCTCCAGTGTAGCAGTCGCGCTTGGGACCACTAGACTAATGAGTCTATGTAGTTTCGTTCAATATGTGCTTAAAGAACGTCGATCTGGAGTAGTCAATTGTCGATGTCTATCAAGAGTAGGATTAGGGCCGCCCCTTGAAGGCGTCCAGGGTGAGCAGGTTCGTAGCCTCTCATGGTCGTGGCGAATGTCATAGATAACTGTGACTATTAGGTAAAGAAAGGCATGTACGGTTTTTAGTCATACGAGTCTACCCTGCTGCCTCCCAGATCCAGATAATCCATAAAGATTATCCGTAAAAAAAACTATTAGGGCCGCTCTCAATAATAGATCAGTTAGTATAAAGAAATACAAGCAGTTAACGGATTTTATCGCTGCCTCTTTGTATTTTTTTGCAGTTTCCCTGCTAAGATTAAGACCCGCCAGATCGAAATTTGCCTTCACATCATCGTCGATGTCACCATAGGGACGACTAAGTCTCGAGTAATTTCAGAATGTGATAGATAATGGCAATAGGCTCGCCACCTATTACATGGGACCTAACCATACCGGCGAACTGCGGATTTATGACACGTTAATCTCTGCGGGGAATATAGGCGTGATGGTATGTTATGTTAACAGAGGTTTACCAAACGATTTGCGATAAGGCCGTTATTTTTAACCGTGTACTTGACTCACCGTATTGTTCAATGAGAAATATTCTGTACTCCTGTAGCTGTTTCTTCAGCAGCGGATGAAGGTAACGGAGAAGAATTGATAAACTTGCCCTATGATCTCTAAAAGAAAAGATTTAAAACAAAATGGAGTAGGTACTGATACAGCGATGACGTCACTTAGTTTTTACGAAGTTCAAGTTCGAATGTTTTTATTTCAAATAAGGTTTTACAAGTTTTTTGACTCTAGTTGCACGGTTCCAAAAAAGTTCATCCTTTGAAGAAGAATCCGGCAAGAAACTCTATGGAGACTCTTTTAAAATAAATAAAGAAGAAAGCAATAAGTTCCCGTAATGTTTTAAATAATCTAAAAGAAAAGACTTAGGTAATGAAAAAACGATATAGTTATCCACGTCCACTGCGAGTTGTCAGTCACTGAAGATTTCTTTACCTTGAGAGCTTGATTATAAAGTGTAGGCATCTCTCAAGAATCCTTTCTTATGGTGAAAATTCCCAATTCGTGTAGCACCCGACGGCATATCTAGTACTTAGGCCTACCCCACATTGGGCTTGGACCAGCGTGCGGCATGTGTATAGCGTGAAAGCCGCGCGCACGCCCACTGAGCTTGGCGGACATTGTTGTGTATACACACGCGTAAAAATGAACTCTGATTTAGATAGAGAGAAATGATCGAAAGCTTTATCCAAAAATACAGAATTGTGCTGTGATATGGGACATGTCAAAACGGGAGTATAGTGACCGTATCCCAAAAAAGGCGTGGGATGAAAGCACGAGCTCAGAGTGTGCGCGGCGTTCACGCTGTACACACGCCGCACGCTCGAGGAACGCGAACGCCCAATGTGGGGTAGGCCTTACATAAATATAAATTCTTTACATAATTATACGAGACAGATGGACATTGGTATCCTAAAAAGTATTCAATTTATCATACCGGTAAGCAATAATAACGGCCACACGGTGTGAAGCCCGGCAATGCGCAGGCGCATAGTAACCACCGAGTTTCACATCTGGATTTTCTTGTTCAATCCACTCGAGTTGTTGTACAGTTTTGTTTACTAATATTGGTCCTGTTAAGTAAAAATAAATTAAAATTATTTGGCTGCCATTAAAGGTATGCGATTAATTTTAGAAAAAAATTAAGCTGTGCTACGGCGTAGCTAGCTACGAAATCACGTCTACGGTTGCTACGAAAGCGTAGCATGCGTAGGCTTGTTGTAGCGGTTACGGTGGTGGTCACCTATCGTTTTAGTCCCAATAACAAATCTGTCGATAGATTTGCTTACAAGTAATGTCAAAATCTCTAATAGCATTTTGACATTACTTGTATGAACCTTAGGTCAAAATTTTATCTCTAGTAAGCTAATCTACTGACTGATTTTATAATGCACATGCACAAACGCCCAGACCCAGAACAACTACCTGCAGATCATACAAATATTTGCTCCGTGTGGGGATCGAACCCACAACACGTGGCGCAGAAGCCGATCGCTCAACCGCTGCGCCAATCGTGTCGTTTTTATCTATATAGTGACTCTGTCCGAAATACTATATGTTCGTGTATTGAGATTTTCTTTTGCTCGACTAAAGGAAGAATAAAATAGAAAATCATACCTAAAGTAGTGTTCACTTGACATAAAGGTGTATCTTCCGGATATTCTACCTCTTCGCCTAAACAATAAACTCATGGTTTAGGTCATTCTACCTACTTTTTATAAAGAGAGACATACGCACAGCAATGGCTACTTTGCAATAAATACAATAGCCGAAATAGCTTGCCAAAGAGCAATGCCATAGTCATAAAAATATGAAATGACGGAGATAGCCTCATTAGTCTTGTGTTCCCAAGCGCGTGGTGTTACGCTAGCTAGAGGTTCTAGGTTCGACCCGTAGTTCTAGCAAAGTGTTATTGGGTTTTTCTATCAAATTCTCAGTAGCAGCTGGGAGTCTGGATTTGAGCCCGGTTAATGGCAATAGGATCGCCTCCTATTACATGGGACCTAAACATGCCGTGGGTGTACATTTGTACATCTCTGCCTAACCCCTCGGATTGATAATAAACAATGGGTATTTACAGGATAATAGGAGGATCCAATGTGTACTTAAATTAAACTAAGTATATTAAAGTACATACCAATATTTTTAAATAGGTGTTTCATAGACATAAACCAATAATATGAAGAGTTAAATTCGTTCTTGAAATCTGCGAAACCAATGCGGAGTTAATTATAAGCATCCCTAGCCTATAGTGACCCTAGCTTTTGTTTTATATAATAATAATCTTAGTCAGAAAGAAATAAAGTGTCTTAATTTGGCACACGAAGTTAACGACATGTGAGGAATAAATTCGGCGAGAACAGCCAAGGGCCTCAACCAATATCTAAGTAGTCTCTCGTTGGGTGGCTGGACCAAGGGCTTGATACAGAATGCAGTACTCTTTCTCGGAAGTTTCTTTCTCTGAGACCCTGATCGACTGTATTTTGGATCTCGTTCCCGACGCCGGTGGGCTACAATGCCTTATATTTTTATATGTTTTGATTTTTCTCTCTTTTTTATGAAAATATTAACAAATGTGTGTAAAGGGAATAATAATTTCCGTCAATCTTGATAATGAATAGCACAAATTATTGCGAAAGCTCAAAATCACTCACCCATTGAGATTTCCTTTGAATTAACCAACGGATATTTATAATAATCTATAGTATCGTTCTGTAGCTCCATTGTAGCGTATAATATGTCATATGCTTTTCTGTTATCGTTAGTGCGGAGTACGTTATAATAAACATAGACGTGGAAATAGCAGTCCAGGATAATTAGTAATGTTAGTACGCATATGCATGCTCTGCGCGTGCAGTGAATGCTGTAGCCATCCATCATTTAAGTCCTTGGAATCGAATCTGCAATTAGTTATGTTTGAAGCACGCTGAAGTGGAAGTGGGCCGGCCATGTCTGCAGACGGACAGACGACCGATGGAGCAGACAAGTGTTAGAGTGAACACCACGTTTGGACAAGCGTAATGTAGGACGCCCTGTGACGCGATAGACCGACGATTTGAAGAAGGTGGCTGGCAGCGGATGGATGCGAGCTGCCCAAGACCGGGATGGTTGGCGCTCCTTGGGGGAGGTCTACGTTCAGCAGTGGACGACAATAGGCTGATTTGATTGATTGATTGGTTTCTTAAAATCATGTTGATAATGTATCTTTAAATAATATTATCTTACTTAATTTTCGGTCCTGCAAAACGAATAAGCTATTTTCTTTAAAGGAAGACTATCTAAACTTGGCGAACCGTAAAATATTTTTATGACATGTCAAAATAACTACGTCACATACATAATTCATAGATATACTATTTGGTGTGTTATCTTGAACGCAATTTCTTAATTCAAAAAAGTATTTATTTATCAGTACATTGTGGAAAATAAGACACGTTTCTACTAAATCTTTATATATATAATTCTTCTGTGAGTGTGTATGTGACTGAACTTCTCTCAAACGACTGGACCGATTTTGATGAATTTTTTTGTGTGTGTTCAAGGGGATCTGGGAATGGTTTAGATTCACAATTGGACCCGGTAGGTGGCGCTGCAATCGAGTTTTGGGTTATTTTCAGGGCAGGACAACGTCTGCTGGGTCCACTAGTATAACTTATAAATTCATGATTTTACTGACTGAATTAATGTGTAAAATTACAAGATCATATGCATATTGAAGGATCTAAAGGAAAACATCACAAGAAAAGTGAAAAGGCAACCCTCACTAGGCCAGCGTGGTGCAATAAAAGCCTAATCCCTTTCAACGGGCAGTTTTTTTTAAATAAGCTTATTAGCAGTGATAGCCTAGTGGTATGACCGTTGGACTGCCAAGTCAAAGGTCTCATGTTCGTATCTCTGACTTTTCGAAGTCATGTGCGTATTAATAGTTAATTATCACGCGCTTAAACGGTGAACAGAAAACATCGTGAGGAAACCTGCATGCCTGAGAGATTTTCTCGATGGCGTGTGAAGTCTGCCTACCCACACTAGGCCATCATAGTGGTGGACTATAGCATAATCCCTCTCATTCTGAAAGGAGACCCGTGCCCAGCAGTGGGACAGTATACCTAATGGGTTGATTAATAGCAATCTTGGTCGCACATTACTAGTATTCTTGTTAACCCCTCGTACTAAGCTAAATGCTTGGTACGAGTACGAGTGGTACGAGTGGGTTCACGTCGGTAGTGCAATGGGTAGGATTCGAACCGGCAATCACATGAACGCAAGTCCGACGCCCTAGCCATTAGGTTGCACCGACACACATTTTGTTGAGATTGCATGAATGACTTGGAAATAAATCACGAAAATTTATCGAATTAGCAAATTTAACCTTGTAAACAATTGTGATGTCGCGGCACATAGTTCACATTTGGAGTTGAGTGTTAATTAAATGATAATTAGAGATGTTACATCCATCTGTTAGACTATAAGACTGACAAATTACCAAGATTTTTGGAAATAAATTGTTTTTTTTTTTTATGGGATAGGAGGGCAAACGAGCAGACGGATTACCTGATGGTAAGCGATTACCGCCGCCCATGGACACCCGCAACACCAAAAGAGGAGTCACAAGTGCGTTGCCGACCTTTAAAAGAGGATTGGGCCTCTGGTAACCTCACTCACTCGGCGAAACACAACGTAAGCGTTGTTTAACGCCGGTTTTCTGTGAGGCCGTGGTATCACTCCGGTCGAGCCGGCCCATTCGTGCCGAAGCATGGCTCTCCCACGTAAAAATTTTTAAGTCAATCAATCTGTTCTTCAATATTGCATCTCTATCTGGGGAGGAGCTGGAAAAAGCACATTTATTGAAGTAAAAAGAGCACAAAAGGCAGTAATTATTAAGTAGTCGATCAGGTATCCAACTGACACACTTTATAACGACTTTTCAGTCTTATGGGTATGCCATCGTTTCATTTTCACCGCTACTCTGATCACCCATAAGAACATTAAACAAAGACAGGATTATCAATTAATTATCACAAAAAGCCTTCAATCTTCAAAATTCCCCTCCCGGCAATAAACTCTCCTCTTGCAAAACGCTGCCCGTAATACTTACATCCACACACATTCAACAATGTTAACAAGTATTGTAACCTTAAAGATCTCACGATTCTCCAGTCTAATACATGCTACGAGAACCAAATAAGAAGTGGACAAAAATTATAACGGAATGGAGTCCAAGAAGTGATAACAAACGGAAAAGAGGAAGGCACACTCTTTGGATCTAAAAAGTTAGTGAGTAAACGTACGTACGTATGACGTACTCTAATAAACTCTCGTACGACGAAACTGAGGAAATATTATAATAACACAATTCATTCACCAACACACATACGGCGCTCTCTCACACACACACGCACTGAGAGACCCACTCTCGCAAACAGATATATATATACTCACGTTCACTGATCGATCATCCTTATTTCATTACTAATTTTTTGTCTAAAACACAGTCCATTCACTATAAATAAATATTAAGAATAATCATTTAATATGTTTGCTGCAACTCTGACTCCGAAGGTACAGACGGCCGTCTAGCTTGGGAGTCACCGTCCATTCAAATTAGCTACCTGTGATTTAATTACAAAAATATGATTATTTTTTAAGTAAAACTAAATTTAAGATATTTTATATAACGAAGGGCTGAATAAACTGTATTTTATTTTATTTTTTATTTTTTTATCAAAGTAAAACTGAAATACGAATAAAACCAACAACACCCACAGACATCGCACTGGTGTACAGTGAATGAAGATATTAATCATGGCGACCAAAGGTTGCGGTCTTTCTGAGCGATGTTGTACAGGTCCTTAGGTACAATACACGGTCCAACATAAATCCATTGCTTCGTTTGAAAGGCGGGGTTTTCTGCTAAAACAATCAAAGCCGCAGTGGATAGCAAATTTTGTTATTCATTGTAGTTCGTTAAGAGGTTGCTATGTCTTGATAGCTTTTTGACGAAGTTACTAAAGAAGACAATTAATAATACGGAGGGGACAAATGGCTGGCCCGATAGTTCATCTTTTTTTTGGACAAGCGGGGCACTTATTTGTCGTAAAGGTGCGTTTTTCTTCAGTAACTGTACAGGAACAGCTCTCAGACTGTGCTCTCTGAAGATTGTCAAACCTTGAAACCACCGCATTTGTCCGTTGTACTATAGAATGATCACTAAAATTATGTTAAAAAAAACATGTGGATGGTGTTAAGAACTACGGCAAAACACAGAGTACTTTTTAAATGGCAAAATGTGACATTAGGTGGATGATTAGCTGTCATTCCTCTGAGGGATGATTGCTTTTTTATTTTTGTAAACATTAAGGTTTTGTAGAAGTTAACCTCGTTGCATGGCCGTAGGCAGGGTTGAGAGTCCAAACCGAAATGCCTATGCCAACCCACCTCCATAATACTATGCTCTACTTAAATACTATCCTCTTCTTTCTATATATCTCTTTATTACTATCTTCTGTCCTATATCAGTGGGGCATCCCTTCGGCCAACTCAGATGAATAACTAAAATCTGCTTGTTAGTCATTATTCCAAGGCTTCTAAGGCCAACCCAAATTTTTGGGATCTGTGATTAAGTCAAAAAAGTTAATACGATCGGCCTTGCCTCGATGGTGTACAAATCTTCGACAAGTATTATCAACAATGCACATCTACAATGTATATCTACAGTGGACTCCTCTCAGCATGCAGAGAGGAGTCCTTTTTTTACGTGGGAGAGCCATGCTTTTACGTGGGAGGGCCATGCTTTTACGTGGAAGGGCCATACTTTTACTTGGGAGAGCCATGTGTTTACGTGGGAGAGCCATGCTCCGGCACGAATGGGCCGGCTCGACCGGAGTGATCCCACGGCGTCACAGAAGATCGGCGTTAAACATCGCTTGCGTTGTGTTTCGCCGAGTGAGTGACGTTACCGGAGGCCCAATCCCCTTTTAAAAGGTCGGCAACGCACTCGTGTCTCCTCTGGTGTTGCGGGTGTCCATGGGCGGCGGTGATGGCTTACCAAATCGGGCTTTGGCCATGCTAATGAGGATTGGAACGTCTTTAAATAAAATATTAGCCTTTCCCGTGAAGACGTTTTGTATTCTAAGCTTAAGCCCTTCTTGCCTAGGTCAAACAAGAATATAATCTAATCTCAAGAGAGGTAGGGCATAATGGAATCGAGTAATTCCACTCACAATGGGAGCTATCCAACTGGGGAAATAAATCGTAGAAAACAGCAACCACCACCGTCTTGCAGATAATTGTAGCCAAATTACATAGCTCCGTGCTATGTTGTGTTCCTAACGGTGAGCAAGGTCGCCACAGCTCCGCCCGGAAGCGTTGTGTTGGCACATAGGATAAGAAGCACGCATTTTACGCAGCAGTCAACTTATTCCTCTTTGATTTATAGGGTCGGCAACGCACGAGTGATACCCCTGGAGTTGCAAGCGTCCATAGGCTTACCGCTTACCATCAGGCGGGCCGTAGGCTTGTTTGCCACCATAATGGTATAAAAAAATATATCCTTTGCTGACTTGTTTCATACAACTCTGGCAATAAATTTATGTACCACTAATAAAAACAATATACCACCACGTCTGTATTCCTCCTCGTAGAGTTAGGCATTGCAGTTACTGCAGTAATACCGAAATAAATCGTAATCCAGACAATATTCTATCAAATTATGTTATTATTCTGATGTGGATACTGTTAATCTAGGTTCCTACGGTACTATTTCGTCTACTACTACTTCACTGGAAATAAAACACCGGAAAATCGTTCCAAACTTGGTTATCAAAAATCAAAAATCAAAATCAGTTATCAAAAATTGCATTCGCTTACATTTATTTCCAGTGAAGTATTTTGGATGAAATGGTAACGTAGGAACGTAGATTAACGGTATCGTAATCCGAAAAATAACAGAATTTGATTAAATTGTGTTTTAATGACCGGTGGTCCGCCTGACTCTTAACCAGGTAGATAGAATAGACATACCTTTTAGAATTATTGTATAATACAAACAATACAAAATAAATATGGTTTGTCAAGTATAATCACAAATAAAAAAAACATCTTTTGTGGGCTTTTCCGTCAAAGTTTCCCTAGAGTAAATTTGCGAAAGTTTATTGCGCCATTGACGTCGTAGACTGTTGTTGCTTTTTATACCACTTACGGAAGGCGCGAGCTGATATTCCCTTCAACTGTAACTCTTGCCGTCCATACTCTATACTTTTCCCATGAAACTGAACCACATGCTGCATGAGACTCTTCGTTTCAAGCCTCAGTTTGGTTGGATTTACTTCAGCTAGTATGTACGTGAACAATTTTTCTTCTGTCACACCGTAGAGCTTGTATTTGGTCGTTGTAAGACCTTCTCTAAGGAAGCGAAGTCTGGATAACATAAGGAATAAATTCCTGAAAAAACAGATTTGAATCATCGAAATAAATCTACTATATAGATACTGGTTTCTGATACTTATAAATAATAAAACATTGAAATAAAACTACATTAGAGGTGACGGTTAAGGTAGACTAGTTAGTTGTTGGACGTCAATGTTACAATTACTAACAGCTACCTTACATTTTTGTACGAGTACTTTACGGATTTTATTGTGATATAGAGGAACTCGTAGCTATGTAATTAATTTCGACCGTATTGTAGGTAGGATACCTTTCATTTCCACGTTCGTTCCCTGGATGAGTTAGTGTGGCGAACCGCGCTATAGAACTATTATACCGTTCCAAGGTATAATTTTTCGATATTAATCTGGAAATTGAATATCGGCAAATATAAAAGAATCAAAATCAAGTTATGATATAGGTAATGTTGGTGCGTCTTGTCCGAGAATTAAGAGTCCGGCGGACCGAATTTCTCTTACAAACGTAATACCAAAATAAATCGTAATTTAAACACAATTTAATCAAATTCTGTTATTATTCGGATTCGGATAGCGTTAATCTAGGTTCCTACGTTACCATTTCATCCAAAATATTTCACTGGAAATAAATGGAAGCGAATGCAGTTTTTGACAACTTTACCAAGTTTGGAACGATTTTCCGGTCTTTTATTTCCAGTGTAGTAGTAGTAGACGAAATAGCTCCGTAGGAACCTAGATTAATAGTATCCAAATCCGAATAATAACAGAATTTGATAGAATATTGTCTGGATTACGATTTATTTCGGTATTACGTTTTTGTGGGCAATTTAAGCTCCGCCGAACCCTTAAGGAAGAAAAAGTATAAACATATTAATCTATAGTAATATTAAATAGAGGTAAATTTTGTTAGTTTGTGAGGTTGTAGGGGTAATCTCTGGATCTACTGAACCGATTTTGAAAATTCTTTTTGTGTTGGATAGTCCATTTATCGAGGAACGGAGCGGCACGGGTGAAACCGCTCGCGGGTTGCTAGTATAATATAATAGGGTGAGGTATAATACGTAAACACATGATGGTACTCATCATATTCCGTCCGAGGACGGACAATTTAACTACTATACTATCCTAGGTTCTATACTATTCACTCGATTACAATGAAAATTGGTGAATTGTTGCACACGCGAAGATTCCTGACAAAAAAGAAAAAGCTCAAGAGAGAAGAAAAAGGAGAGAGGAGAAAAAGACAGACCGATAGAAAAAGACCGAAAGTTTTGCTTTGTTTTTAGTTATCAGTTCACTATAGAATTAATTAACATGTTTCTAAACATAATTAAATACGTACCTGGAACGGATGTCATCGTCTTCTCCACCCCAATTCCAATAGCAATTGGAGTACCCGTTGACAGTTTCGTACTGCGCAGGAGTGAGAGCTGTCACACCACCGAATATCGTATCGTATGGTAAACTGAAATAAATTACATTGCGTTATTATAACTTCCTTTTATATGGGAAAGGGGGCAAACGAGCAGATGGATCGCCTGATGGTAAGCAATTACCGCCGCCCATGGACACAAGCAACACATGAGGAGTCACAAGTGCGTTGACGGTCTTTTAAAAGGGTATTAGGCCTCCGGTATTCTCGCTCACTCAGCGAAACACAACGTAAGCATTGTTTCTCGCTGGTGGTCTGTGAGGCCGTGGAATCATTGCGGTCGAGCCGGCCCATTCGTGCCGAAGCATGGCTCTCCCACGGTATAAACGAAGTTGCGAGAATGGGATGCGTCTGGTCTTTTCGAGACGTATAGTGACGTTATCAACTATGTCCTTCCTCAGGAAGCATCTATCGTCGTTTAGACGTGAAAAGGTAGCGATCAACCCAACAATCGTAGTTATGTACTTTTGCATTTTTAATATTAGGTACTTAGTATGATGTTTAGTTACTCACACGTAATTAAACATTTCTACCGCAGCTGATATGTGAGTCGGGTTCTTTGGACAGGAGTACGAGATCCTCTCATCCTCAGGGATTAGGTCCACATCGTGGAAGATCAGACAGTTCCAGGTGCCGAACCGCTGAGTCTCCAGAAACGCGATGTTATACAGAGTGCCTTTGTTGAATTTTTCGGTACCTTTAATGGAAGATGAATTCAGGAAATGTAAAAGTAAGTGGCAGGGGCTAATACTAACTCCTTTTAATTTTGGTCCATGGGAGGGCTGATAAGAAATAGAAAATTTCATCTTCCCATATTGGGATTCGAAAAATCACTTCTTTAAAAAGTTAACACGTTTATGTTATAATATATTTTTTTACCCCGTGTGGGGACGGGTTTGAATACTGTTCCTCACTGCCTCTCAGATAGGCATCCCGTAAGAGGCGTGAAAGCGTGAAAATATCTGATTTGCTCGGTGGTAGGACCTCTTGAGGTCTGACTGGCTGGCGACCACGTCGGAGTCTGTCGTAAAGCACCTTGGTGTGTATTTCGACTTTTGTACGTAAAACCAGTTCCCCTCGGTTGCTACGGCTTTGGCAGTCTGCAGTCCGTAGGGGCTCTTAAAGATCGGCAACGCATCAGCAACTCCTCTGGTGTTCCAGGGCGACGATGACTACTTACCAGGTGGCTCGTCATCTCGTTTGCCGACATAATCCATTAAAAAAATATATATTAAAAATATATACTCGTTTGGCGGGCGCCCAAAATAAGAGCCCAAAGCCCTAAAGTGTTGGAGGGATCGAATGATCTGCCATTCTGCCTGACTGGCTAATTGTTCGCCAGTCTTACATACCGGCGCTAGTTTTGTTCTCTGCCATCGCTTGCGAGGGCTGGAGCCAATATGCATATTTGAAAGGACGAAATAAAATACATTTATTTAACTACCATGACGCCATCTCAAACAACTCACCAGCTTGTTCTATAACAAATATTCTGTATTCCAGTAACTGTTTCTTCAGCAGAGGGTGAATATAATGCAGGAAAACAACGAGGTTCATCCAGCGGTCCCTGAACATAGAAATTAGTTTTTTTACTTGTACATAACATACCATCACGCCTGTAACACCCAAAGGGTAAGGCATAAATGTGCTCCCACCGCTCGCCGATATCTTTAGGTGTATTGCCATTAAATGAGCACATATCCAATAGCTGAGAATTTTATAGAAATCTCAGTAATGCCTTACTCGAGAGGGAATCGAACCCAGGTAATTTAGTCGCGCTTACCACTACTAGCCTCATGAGGCAGTTCAGTGCATATACAGAAACTAAGAATTCAGAAAATAAAGTTTAAATTAATTATTAAAAACAAAATACCAGACTGACAGACGTTTTTTTTCATTATTTATCATTGTTATTATAATTATTTAATTATTTATGTCTCCGTCTGTATTAGCTTGATTACATTGTTTCCATCTTATAGGTAGCCGGGTTTTTTTTTTAATTTACTTTTTTATTTTACACTTTTAAGCTTTTGATATAAGCTGTGTCACTCTCACAATTGAGACTAATCTAACGACGCCTAACTACTGGTTTCTGATACTTACACGAATGTTAGACATTGAAATAAAACTAACACTCTTTAATTCCCGACGTTTCGGAACCTTTACAGCATCCATGCTCACGGTCGAAACGTCGAGAATTAAATAATATCAATACAACGCGATAAAAGCCGTGAAAAGTAGTTTTAATTCGACGCATCTCTAGCTAAAATTCATCCAGCCGTTTAGGGTACAGAGCGTGCCAAAAAAATATACTTACATACACTCGAAAAAAATAAAATAACACATCGCAGTATCGCTTAACATCAGGCGAACTGGCGGTAAAGCGTAAGCCTATATAATAAAAACCACAATACATACTTACATATAAAAAAAACCTTCCTTCTGACGCAGTCGGATAAAAAATAAGGAACTTATAATAATACCTGTAAGGGACTATGATAGCCACTCGGTGTCTGGCGCGGCAGTGCGCAGGCGCAAAGTAACCTCCAGTTTTCACATCTAGGTGCTGTTGCTCGACCCATAAAATGTCCAATTTTGTTTTGTTCACTTTTATGGGACCTTACAAAATTTTCAATAACTTTAAGTAGGTACTTTTTTACAATTTGGAACATGGTATGGTATGGTATAGCGGCCTGTTTTCCGCAACTCCACGACAAAGCGCGTATTTTGCGTGCGGGTAGAAAAGATTTGTTACTCGAGCCACCCCAACTCCTCAAGAAAGGCCAGCAAGCGAGTAATGTCGCTGGCGATCTTTCGGAGAGTACTCGGTTTGCCGAGGTACAATGCCCTGTATGCGGCGACCCCAGGACCTGTATTAGTGTGGGTGTACACGAATACACCTCTCCTTTGTTAACCTTGCGGGTTAGGCGGAGTTCGCCGGTATGGTTAGGTCCTATGTAATACGGGGCGAGCCTATAGTCATTAACCGGGCACAAATCCAGACTCCGAGCTGCTGCTGCTAAGAGCTGGTATGTCTGATAGCGACATCAGTAGTATTATTTTTTCACAAAAACAATAATGTTATAATTATTTACGTGTTACGAGGATAAACACTTAAATAAAGGTAAATAATTATTGTGAATGCGGTGATAACTACTCAGATGATCTTATCAGAAAACCTGTATCTAAATCAGGAGATTGGGGAATGAAAGACTTTTAAATTATGCTATTTTTACCTTGGACTCTTCTGAAATCAAAACTTACCCAAAGAAGACTCATTTAGCTGGCAGACAGGAGTTTGTTTTGGATATCTAGTAGGTTCAATACCTATAATAAAATAGATTATAAAATAAGCTTGGGAGATGTATGAAAAGTATAAGCAGAAACAATGGTTGGATGTTTATGTACTTTGGGTATTTTGAATATTTAGATGAAATAAGGAATAATAATAATAGAATAGGATAACACTAAGGAAAAAAAAATTATAAGAGTCCGGAGGACCGAACTTTCATACAAACGTAATACCAAAATTAATCGTAATTCAAATACAATTTAATCAAATTCTGTTATTATTCGGATTCAGATACCGTTAATCTAGGTTCCTACCCTACCATTTCGTCCAAAATACTGGAATTAAATGTAAGCGAATTTAATTCTTTAGAACGAATTTCCGGCCGTTTAGTAGGAACCTAGATTAATGGTATCCAAATCCGATTAATGACACAATTTAATAAAATTGTTTTTAGATTACGATTTATTTTGGTAATACGTTTTTGTGGGTAATTCAAGCTTCGCCGGACCCATATGTATAAAATATAGGTTGATTACCAGATATCAGTGATCTTTTTTATCTATGGTGGATGTTTTCGCAGATGGTTTCGATAGGATATAAATATAATGACAACCAAATTTAGTAAATTGATCACCAAAATGCTTACCAAAATAGATAAATGGTCACCAAATTTGGTTTAGGTTAGGTTAGAACTTATTTTGGTGATCATAGAACTTATTTTGGTGATCATTTACTATTTTTGGCAATATAAAGTGATTCAATCTGGTGATTAGTTAAACATAAGCCGTTTCGATAGGTGGTATCTAGTTACTATACATTTAATTAGAAGGTACCCACTGACCTATCTTCGTAAACAATGGTTTCATTGACATAAACCAGTTATATGAAGTGTTGAATCCATTATTATAATCTGTAAAAGTATAGGAATATATTTTAGTAGGTATTTTTTTTAAACATTGCACTACACTATCCTCCGTCTCCTGTATTGTAGGTGCGTTTACAAACACTAATAATCACATATACAAACATCCAGACTCGGAACAACTACAAATATTTGTACCGTGCGGGGATCGCAATACGTAACGTAGAAAAAGCCGATCGCTCAGCCACGTGCCGTAAACAATAACCGGTTCCTTACTTATTTCCGTCCAAATAGGTTTCGGTTTACGTTTAATTCTTTAATTTATTTTCTCATATGGTGTGCAATAAAGATTATTCTATTCTATTCTATTCTATTTCGGTTTTCCATACCTCGACCCACTGATGGATCAGGGGTCGGGATCTTTTCGGGAATAATTAACGCATATTAAAAACCACTGTAATCGATTCAGTAGTCGATTCTGAACAAACTACCTTGAGGTCTTTCTGTGACAGGTTGTAGGGAGAAAATGAAAAAGGTAACTATTTTTGTACTTACCCATTGTAACTTCTGACAAATTAATCAACGGATACTTGTAACCGATAAAAACCGGTTCTTCAGTCACTGCAGTTTCTTTTTTAGTAATATTGGTGATAATAGGAGTGGTCTCCATTAACCAATCATCGACACTTATATTGCTACGAAGATGAACATTATTCAAGTTATTAGAAATAGGTACAATATCTGATTGAGTGTTTAGATAACAGTCGATTATAAATAGAATAGCAATTAATATCATCCATCGCTTTCGAATGTAATTCATGTGGCCGGCTTAGAAGTAGATATAATATAGTTTTTGACGCAAAATCACACGCCCAAGTTCAGCAGATTCTTCTACTGTAGTAAATTATTTTGTAACTGACGGGTTAATACTCCTTTCCACCTTTCCACTTGACGGAAGAGTACTCAAGAGGCTGGAACAGGCAGATAGTTAATTTTAGTTGTTAAGGCTGAAGGGATCATGCGTAATCATGAGCAATTTATTGATTCTATTCTCGCAAGGATTCTCGATAATAATTCTTAAGTTCCTGGCGCAATTTTGATTCCAAGAAGATAAAAGCGCGTTGAACTGCATGCGAGTCAAAATACTCATTAATTTTTAACATTTCAGTGGAACGTTATTGATTTTAGCATTAAATGCATGTAAAAATATTAATAAACGCAATGAGGATATGACGTCCGTCACTTATTGACGTGTCGTGGAAGAAGAACATAAATTTATTATTAAAACTTTTCGATAATTAGCTATTAGTCGGCAAAATTCAGAAACTTATTTGTATTGAACCATCTCATTACTTTGTACTTATTATTTTAATAATAATTATAATATTATATAACAAAATACAATACTAACTTCATAGATAAATATTATTACAATAAATGAACTTTTTTGTGAGTAAATATTATACTCTTCTTACACAAAATATGATCAGTAGGTAGTTTTTGAGCTAAGACTCATTCATACACATTAATACATACTTACATAGTTAGAGGCAATGATTTAATAATATAATTTTACCTTTAAAACTGTAATGAACCTCTTTTTAACTATTTCCACTATATATTGTCATTGCTTTAGAATGTCATTGTTAGCAATTAAAATTATTTTGTCACTCAGACTAATGACAGTTTCATCATCAGTAAAAAAATAGCGCAAAATATCAAATGATTCGTGTTAAAAGTTGGGATATAATTAAGGCGCACGGCCTCCGCCAGTGTTGCGCCTGCCTGATTGTCTCCGGGATCCATTCCCGGTACTTCTTGTGTTACTGCCCTAGACTCGAAACTGTTCCCCGGAAATAGTGGATTGAAATAGCTAACAATCCAGCCATTTAGAAATTGTCCTAATTTCAATAATTATAAAAATGTAGATCTTCACGGACGTGGAGGGTTCACAGAACAATGTTGTTCTGTGAACCGTCCACTGCTGATAAGGATAAAGAACATCAGCAGGAACATCCCCACCCCTTCTGACTCATGTAAGTTAGTTCCTAGGTATAGATTTCCAATTATTTTTGAATTTTTAGAGCACACGGTGGGTGGTGCCAGAGGAATAGGTAATGTAATTAATCAGTAAGCATTAATTAACCGGAGATGAGCAGTTTATTGACTTCAATTTACTTGTAGGCGTCAAATATAAACCGTAAACAAAACCATTTTTTACCTAAGTTTGTTAATTTGTTTGTTTGTAGTTTGTTTGTTTATTTATTTATTGTACTTTTCGTTGACGATACCATAACCAACTTGCTCGTTTCACTAATATTTTGAATTGTACCATCAATTAGTTCAACGATGTTTATATATACATCGTTGGTACTTATTTCTCTACACAACGATGTATACTTATACATTGTTGAACTAATTAGTGGTACAAGTAAGTGGTTAAAATAAGTATACTTACTCAAGTGAGTAGGTATACTTATTTCTCTTTTGTACAGTCAGCACATCAAGTTACCACAAACTGTCAAATTTCACCAATGAATAATAAACTCTATTGTTTTGAGATTAAATTGAAAATCGATTAAAGAAATTGACAGTTTTGGATACCATGATGTCTGTTGTTACCTTATTACTTCACTTGTTATTTCTGCAGTGCTCCACACCAGCCCCGATGTACAAAACTGAATAGGGTAATTAATAGCTATGAAAAGCCAACAAACAATCAAAAACAAGTCTTAAATCAAGATCTGAAAGCACACACTCCATAAATGAAAGACCGCTGGTGCTGTTAATATTGTTTGTTGTCGAGTGTTATTACAATATAGTCACACATTGTCAAATTTTATAAAGTACTAACAGGAGACTAAAATGAACACTAGCACCGGGTCTTTAGCTCGGAAAGAAAACTGTAGATATTTATTACAATTATCCGTTTCATTAATCGCTGGAATCGCTCAATGGGTTAGTACCAATTTTGGATTCATTTTCTTTCAATTATTTTACTTTCGATAATGTATTGTTCCAAATATTCGCGAGCAGCTTCTGCGCCGCGAGTTCGATCCCCGCACGGATCAAATATTTATGCATGGGGTCTGGGTGTTTTTGGTCGCAAAAAATTGTGTTTGTAAGCACACTTACAGTACAGGAGTAAATCAGTGTTTATTTAAGGTTTCATTAAAAAGGGGGTGGCTCCCAATCCCTGATTTAAGAGTCCGGGCGGTCCGAATCCGAATAATAACACAATTTGATAAAATATTGTTTGGATTACGATTTATTTTGGTATTACGTTTTTGTGGGGAATTCGGTCTGCCAGACGCTTTACAGAGATGCACAGCTTCATTATTGGAAATATATCCAGAGACGTCATAACTCTCTGGGCCACCCTGGTCAGTTGGCTGTTAGCCTCGCTATGTGCTAGTAGACAGGCTAATTTTAACTGCTAGAAGAACTATTTTTGTGTAACTTAAGAAGAAGAAGAAGAATTCACGATCTCAAAGCAGTCGAAGTGCATTCGTTTAATATCTTAGGAAAATCGCTATTTCTTACCTAAATAAATGTATAATTAATCTTATTTTTAAGACTATTAGGTACAATGTTATTAAAAATGTGACTCACCGCTACTTGCGGACAGCGGACATTCACATTGACCTCTTGTTATCTGAATTAATTTATTTTGAACGTGAAAAGACTTGGGATTTAGAGATATCTCGTACGGTGCAATAATGTAACCTTTCGACTTACTGCGACTTGACAGAAAAGATAAATAAGAAAACAGCTTGACTTTATCGAACAACTTTTTATGATTATTTATATTTTGGTTCAAGGTAATGAAGATAGTACTAGGTATTCGAGTGATACTCCAGACTGTCAAATGACTCGACATTTCAAGTTCTAACAGCCATACTGCTTTCAGACACTTACACGAATATAAGACACTAGCGACCCGCTCGCGGTTTCACCCGCGCTGCTCCGTTCCTAAGAGGCGTAGCGTAATGTTATATAGCCTATAACCTTCCTCGATAAATGGACTATCCAACCAAAAAGAATTTTCAAAATCGGTTCAGTAGATCCAGAGATTACCCCCTACAACCTCACAAACTCATAAACATCATAGGAGGATATCATGCGCCTACGCACTGTTGCGCCGCACCGATTGGCGGTTATAGTTCCTTGTAGTCTAGTTGCGAGAAGTACCTATTACCTACGTCCCGCCACAATCAGGACGTCTGGTAATGCTAGCCCGTACAGATTATTTTTTTTAAAAGTCAACGTCCTGATATGCCGCCGGCATCCAACGACTCCCAGCGACATTCCCAGGGGAATATGATTGCTTTTTTTTATTCGTGATAGGTTTACGCTTGACCGCCAGTTCGCCTAACGTTAAGCGACTGAAATCTACGATTGAGCGCGCTTGTCTAGAAGAAACCGATTCCCTCGTGATTTAAAGACACCCAAAAACTCTAAACTAAATGAATTGGATGAACTAGAGTCCTCTCAAAAAGACCTTTACCTATTAGCATCAGATAGAAAACCTTTTGTCCTGAAGTGGAATACCTGAGGCAGGGCAATGACATTCTTTTTTTTTTTTAAAGAAAACGTATTGACCGCTAGATAAATCCTCTCAAATTATTCATTTTCCAACAGGTTCGTCTTCCTCGACGGCCCAATGCTTTGTTACGTATAAGAAGGCCTCATTTCCACATAATTATTTTCATTAAAAAGAAACGATATAACCACACATTAACCGACGTGAACCTAATCCAAATGAGGCTTGAAGACACACCTGAAGCTTCATTTACAATCTAATAGAAGGGGAACATCACATGCAGATGAAGAAAGTTAAAAAAGTACTCACCCAATCGTGGAATTAATTACTTTTTCTATTTGCTATGTGCAAGTACCTATTATATTCTAAATTTTAAAAATATTCACGGAAATTTTGATGTTTGAAATATTTGGCGCGATATTTATTCGATTTTGTAATATTTATTTTATATCTTTACGTATTTATAATAAATCATATATTTTATAATTTTTAATGAATAAAATTATTAAAATAGCGATGCTTGTTTTATTGCTAGATTTTTTTTTAGTTACTTGTAACTTCACCAAAATAATAATCGCAACAAATTTACTATTATAATTATATTATTACTAAGTATTCTTTATGAAATCGTCATCATATATAAACCAGTTCAAAATTGTTTGTTTTTCAATTAAGCAAAGGTTTAAGTATAAAGTTGATTGCAATGTGCAAATATTACTAACATTTTATTGTTACTGTCGCCATTACTATTTTTACAGTGTTGAAAAATCTAATAAAATTTGAATTTCGCGTGCAAAAGATTATACCCAAGGTTCAATAAATAAAATATTGAGCCACAACACAATACATAATATAATAACGTACCTATCATTAGATAACCCAAAAAAATATGCCCAAAACTTGTTTTGCACGAGATAAGTTTATTATTTTCGTCAAGCTATAGGTAAGTAAATCTGGTGACACATGTCATGATATTCCTAAGTTCTGTTTATTTTCAAAAGTTTATCAGTATTCATATTCCGCCTAGATATTAACCGGAGGTTATCAGTTCAGTGGAAGGAGAGTCGGCTAATTTGGCGCGCGTATGAAATAAACAAAATAAATTATGTACTATCTCGCCTGTAACACCGAAGTAAGTCTTGGTTCCATAATATCAATATCAGCAATATCTTTTTTTATTCTTGAATGCGTTTGATCATCGTTTACAAAGATAGAAAGTATAAATGGGCTTATAGATTGAGCATATAATTTAAGGGTTCGGCGGAGCTTGAATTGCTCACAAAAACTTATTAAATAAATCGTAATCCAGACAATATTCTATCAAATTATGTTATTATTCGGATTTACTATGCACTATTTCGTGTACTACTACTCCACTGGAAATAAGAGACCGGAAAATCATTCAAAACTTGGTAATGTTATAAAAATTGCATTCGCTTACATTTATTTCCTGTGAAGTATTTTAGACCAAATGGTAAAGTAGGAACCTAGATTAACGGTATCGGAATCCGAATAATAACAGAATTTGATTAAATTGTGTTTGAATTACGATTTACTTCGGTATTACGTTTGTAAGAGAATTTCGGTTCGACGGACTCTTAACTTAAGTGCTTTCGGTACTCTGGCTCACATAATAATATACCTACTTACACTCTACCACCGCGTGCATATATCCTGAGTTTCGTTGATTTATACAAGACACATTTCTTCCCAGAGAAGAGGAAATCCTGTATTCTCAGCTGTTTTCTCCCGGACAAAAGTCCTATGTAATTCCATTTTGTTTCATATACCACTTCCAGCTATCCCGATTCTCCTCCGTAACCGTATTAATATACGGAAGCGTGTCTCAAAAATTCCAGTCAACACTGAATCGTGGACCTGCAATCAACTCCAAATCGTAAGTAATGTTTAATTCTTATTAACCTAATTAATTCGGTTTAGGTATTATTGTTTTCTTATATACTGCGACTTGAATTTTTACGATGCGGTTATTGGTACTTATCTAAGGAAAATGTCTTCGTTGGTTGGATTTCGAAAATACCCGTTTTCTGACACTTTTCCTAACCAATATCTACTGCGGAACACAGGAACGATTTCCACAAAGACCGGTGACAAGACACTTACACTAGCCACTACCAACGACCTTTACCAGTACGCCATGAGTAACATGAGTACTTATCTCGAAATTATTTTGTCGTCGCTTATCTCGTGTCGAAATTATGGCAGGAGACGAGACAAATAGATAGCGAAATTATGTCATGTTATTATTTGCTCTCAATTTCCAGTTTAACCATGAAGCTAACACTGTGCGCCCTCGTGGTGGTGGCACTGGCAGCATTCGCTGGCGCCTCACCATCTGGTGATGCCGGACAAGCTATGCGTTTCTGCGGAAGAAGACTGATGCAAGCTTATGTAACTTTATGCTATTCACCAGATCCTTTAGGAATCCGTAAGCTTTAATTTCTTTTTAAGTTAATTTATCTCTTTTTAATGTGGCATCCATGTCTCAATTTTATTATACTGGTATCTGACACTTACGCGAATATTAGACATTGAAATACCTTACGTAAACCGACCGTACCTACTTAAATGTAAGGTAGCTGTTAGTAATTGTAACATTAAGACGTCCAACAACTTAGTCTACCCGTGACCATGGATGCTGTAAAGGATCCGAAACGTTGGGAATCAAATAATATCAATACAACGCGATAAAATCCGTAAAAAGTAGTTTTATTTCAATGTCAATTTTATATATTAGTTACAGTCTGGGGGCAATTAGTTGTATACAAGTGTCAACTTATGTCATTATTGAGTTTGACAATGCATGTAAACACTGTCAAGGTTGATTGTGAGGTTATGTTATCGATAATTTAATTATTGATTTTTACAGGTCTTTTAAAGACACTGTTACACTGATCTCTATATTACTCTATGACCAATACAGTATTATAGAGGTCAGTGCACTGTTACAAATAAATGTTATTTTTTTTAAAGTAGATGGCGGGGGCATTTCCTAACTGACGATCTCTGAGAAGAAACTCTTTTAGTCACATGTCTTGATCTCTATGCTACTAGAGTATTACCGAGGTCAGTGCATCCAGCCCATACGATTCCCTTTCAAGTTTTCTGTACTTTAAAATTTACCCTTCGACTCTGATATTATAGTGTAACTATGTGGTCGAATTGATGTACACTTAATGCAGTAAAGGTAATTTTTAATTTTCAGCGCCCACTCCGGATCACCCGGAGCACCACCAAAGAGTTATTAAGAAAAGATCCTTGGTGGAAGATTGCTGCGATCGAGTTTGTACTGTCGACGATATTATGACTTACTGTTAAAGGAAAGTAAAAGACAACGTTGGCACATAACCTTTTGGACTGTAATAGATTATATAGTGGTATAATAGATTATTTTATTTCATTATCGTCATAGCCTTTTCTGTTTTCCCAACTATTTTTAGATCAGCCTCCACTCAATTAGTTGTGGCTAAATATCAGTATGTTATAGAGGAGGGTGGGGGGAGGGGTGACTAAAACGGACACATTGATGAGGCATACCTAATATGCTTCTCGGAGACACTTTCTTTACATCGTGCTACACGTGGCCGCTCATGGCACTGGGAAAGTATAGCTCCAAGTGTCAAAAGTGACTAATTTAGCAGACCAGACCCAGACCTCTTCAACCCATTTTCTGAGCAATGCCTATATGCTAATGATAATCTGATTGTCAGGTATTTTACGTATCTTACGACTAAGCTAACGATTGTTATAAGAGATCACATAGGTATTCATATGACACATCATGACAGCTGTAATTCTACATCTATGGTCGGGACTCTCTTAACGAGTTAACTTGATTCGCGAGGCACAGTAAGCTCATGATGTGCTAAGAATGGTCATTCATCGTTAGGCTGACTGCAGCAAGCTGAACTTAATCTTGCGGATCGATTGATCAGGTAAACTATTTATAAAATTATATTTGTGCCTCGTTATAACAAATTGTGATATTAATTATAAATCTATCATCAAATTGACCGGTCTGTCGGACTTATACGAACGGCCTTGTCGATAATTCTCTATTTCCTGGGCACAGTTTCCATCAGAACAGCATTAAATGCCGGGAAATTATCCCGGAAACAATCAGACAGGTGCAACACCAGCAGCCTTGATTATTCCTAACTCGAAGGCAAAGTAATTAGTGACGATTGTTGTAATTTCTTAGAAGACGAAAAAAATGTAGGTAGGTACATAAAAAATCTCGTTATCACTTTTATCAGACAAGAGCAATCAGTTGCTGCTCTAGGGGTCATGGGTTCGATCCCTGGATAAATGTGACCTACAAGGCTACAACTACAAATAATTATTCCGGTTCTGTGTTTGTGTATATCCAAATCTACCCTAGACTCAAGCGATGGTAACGTTTTTCGATCAACGTTTTAATAAAAGAAAAATGCGAGTACCTTTATGATTCGCGCACCGAGGTTTCTGTAGTACCTACAATCTTATAAACAGAGAGACGTACAACGAAGCGAAACTTGGGTTTCTTTTAAAAGGTTAGATATTTCTTTATTTCTCACTAGCGACCCACTCGCGGATTCACCCGCGCTGCTCCGTTCCTAAAAGTCGTAGCGTGATGTTATATAGCATATAACCTTCCTCGATAAATGGACTATCCAACACAAAAAGAATTTTCAAAATCGGTTCAGTAGATCCAGAGATTATCCCTTACTACCATTCAAAATCGGTTCAGTAGATCCAGAGATTATCCCCTACTACCATTCAAACTCACAAACTTTACCTCTTTGTAATATTAAGTATAGATTTAAGATTTCAATCGAGTACATGAAAAACAATTTAAATAGTCAACAAAAATAATATTAAGTAGCGTACATATTTACAGAACTACTTCTACAAAAACATATCTTAAGGCTCCGGCGGAGCTTGAATTGCCCACAAAAACGTAATACAATATTCTATCAAATTATGTTATTATTTGGATTTGGATAACGTTAATCTAGGTTTCTACGATACTATTTCGTGTGCTACTACTTCAATGGAAATAAAAACCGAAAAATCGTTCCAAACTTGGTAAAGTTATCAAAAATTGCAGTCGCTTACATTTATTTCCAGTGAAGTATTTTGGACGAAATGGTAATGTAAGAACCTAGATTAATGGTATCGGAATCAGAATTATTATTATTATTCTTATCCTATATTATTATCCTTGGAAGGTACGGATTCCTAGATAAAAATACACCCAATCAAATTGTTATGTTTACGGTCATTGTCATAGAAGTAAGTATTGTGTCTGGATGAGTGCTGAAATAGTAACATACCATCACGCCTGTATTCCCCGAAGGGTAAGGTAAGGTAAGGCTATTAGAGTAATAGGTAATTGAAGTATTCAGGAATCGCTGGAACTTGGGAAATCGGAGTTCGGGAATGAAACTACTTCACACGGTTACACGTATAATGGGACTGGCATATTAACACGTAACAAGTTTTATCACCTTACCCACATTACTCATAATAATCAGAAATGTGATTTATTGTCCATATACCTTTTTTTATGGGATAGGAGGAAAACGAGCAGACGGATCGCCTGATGGTAAGCGATTACCGTCGCGAATGTACACCCGCAACACCATAGGAGTCACAAGTGCGTTGCCGGCCTTTTAAAAGGGAATTCGGCCTCCGGTAACCTCACTCACTCGGCGAAACCCAACGTAAGCGTTGTTTAACGCTGGTTTTCTGTGAGGTCGTGGTGTCACTCCAGTCGAGCCGGCCCATTCGTGCTGAAGCATGGCCCTCCCACGTAAGACCTTCAGACATACATGACAGTAATGTACACCCACAGTTCGCCGGTATGTTTAAGTCCCAAGTAATAAAGGGCAAACCTAATGCCATTGACAAACTCTGAGCTACTGAGAATTTTATAGAAAAAAACCCAATAACACTGCTCGATCTGGGAATCGAACTCAGGACCTTTAGCGTACCCGTCGCGCAGTGCTGAAGTGATGATGTTAAATAACAAATACGTTGGGCGTGCTATTTCAGGATGCAGTAAACAAATAAACTGTTACAACCGTCACAACTAGCAATGCTAAAACATCCTATATATTGTGTTGTTGTTTCAATAGCTAATAACAGTGGAATAGCGTATCAGTAGAACTTAGAGCTCACCATGAACACATATGTGCCTGTCAGGAAGTTAATTAAAGTGGTGTCTACACATCGTAGTGCTAGTGAGTTATATATATCTATATATTTTTTTGAGCACACGGATCGCCTGATGGGAAGCGATATCCGCCGCCCATGGACACCCGCAACACCAGAGGAGTCACAAGTGCGTTGCCGGTCTTTTAAAAGGGAATTGGACCTCCGGTAATCTCACTCACTCGCAAACACAACGTAAGCGTTCTTTAACGCCGGTTTTCTGTGAGACCGTGGTATCACTCCGGTTATATTTTTATAACAAATAGATTATATTTTTTTAGTCAAGCAATTATTTTAGGTACTCACAGGATTTTTTTCGCGCGTCAGCAAAAAAACCAGCTATTTTGGTCGAGTCATTCTCAAGTGATGATCTTTTATATTATTGTATTGTATTTAAACATACATATATTAGGTACTAGCTTCTGCCCGCGACTTTGTCTGCGTGGACTTCAGGATTGGGTCCGACCTGGATAAAAAGTAGCATAACATACCATCACGCCTGTATTCCCCGAAGGGGTAGGCAGAGGCGTACTTAATGTACACCCACAGTTCGCCGGTATGTTTAGGTCCCAAGTAAAAGGGGGCGAGCCTATTGCCATTAATCGGGCACAAATCCAGACTCCGAGCTGCTACTGAGAATTTCATAGAAAAAGTCAATAACACTTTGCTCGACCTGGGGATCGAACCCAGAACCTCTAGCGTAGCAGTCGCGCTCCGGACCACTAGACTAATGAGGCAGTCCATGTGTTATTCCAGGCTATAATCTATCTGTGTGCCAAAGTTCATCCAGATCCGTTTAGCCGTTCTGGCGTGAAAGAGTAACAAACATCCATACATCCATCCATACTCACAAACTATCACGTTTATAATATTAGTAAGGAAGTAAGGATTAATATACAGATAAATACCTATAATCTATTTTTTTTTAAACACTGCTCCACTAGGATTTTGTCCTGTATCGTAGGCGCGTTTACAAACACAAATTATCACATACACAAACACTCAGACCCGACACAACTACCCGTAGGTTAGAAATATTTTTTCCGTACAGGGATCGAACCCACAACATTTAGCGTGGAAGCCGATCCCTCAGCCGCTACGCTAAACGTATTGTTATGTTAATTATTAGCATTTTAACTACCTACTGGATAACACATGGGATTCTTACATAGGTAAATCTCTTTTTTAATATTTTTGTACGAAATGTACTGTTTCATAAATAAAGTATTCTTGTTTAAACAGAGCGTGAACGTAGTCTGTCCCTGCAAGAATGCCTGGACGCGTCCAGGGAGCCCAGAAGAAGGCGTAACAGGTGGAACTCCTGGATTATACTGCTCCTCATCTCATTACTCTTCGTCTTTCTATATTTTCGCAGAGATCGGTCCTTTCCTGAAAATAATGAAAAAAATCTCGTAAATAAGATGGACATGGGTAAGTGTACTTATTAAATAAAAATTAGTTCTAATTAAAAATTAATACTAATAACGTATCTAGTGTTAGTACCCGAAAAATTAAATAATCGTGAATTATTGTCATTGCCTGGCACAATTTTTGCCATGATAACGATTTTTCAGCAATGTTGTATTGGCATTGAAATCTAACGTAAGGATATCGTAATAACATGGATCTTGGATTCAAGATTGGTTCACATTCACCATTTATTTTAACCATTGAGATGAATTTTGTACACCTCAGATATTCCATAGAGTTTTCTCTGGTATACCATTGATGTCTACGTTCCACCTTCCTAACCTATAATAAATAAAGTTAACGAAGAACTCCGCGCCACGGGTTGTTATTTCGGGTACCTTGGTACTTGTTACAGTTAAAGATTACAATTATCTTAAAAATATTTTACAAAAGGGGGTAGTTCTTCATTAACTTTATTAAATGTGAAGTAAACTTTAATTGATGTTATTATATTATCATTACAGACTCAGTGTATTCACCATCTAGGAAGTTAGTAATTCCCCTAGGTTTCGCCTCAACCACAAAGACTCAAGTTGTCACCAAAAAGGATATTTTAGGTATGTTATTATTATAGATGATAATCACGTCTCTCCTCTTCGTCTTTCGTCAAAAGGCCATTTCAGTCACGTGTACCTAGCCTTTTTACTTGCTTACAATGTGTTACGTAAATTCTGTCCGACCCGGAAATCTATTGTTAGGTATCGAGATTCGGTTCTATTTATGTAATCCTTTTCCCTTTATACGTAAAAAAAATACCCCGATTTTTTTTATAAAACGAGGGAACTGAAATGGCAATACTTACGTTGGCAGCGTCACCGTCCCTGGCTGCCAAACATACCAAGGTGTAAGATGCTTCTATCACATTTAAAAAATTTGCTAGATTTTTGGTTAATTGCGGAAATTCAAAGTCAAAGGTCTCGAAATCGAACCCAAGGCACGCACCTCTGACTTTTCGGAGTCATGTGCGTATTAAATAGTTAATTATCACGCGCTTAAACGGTGAAGGAAAACATCGTGAGGGAACCTGCATGCTTGAGAGATTTTCTCGACGGCGTGTGAAGTCTACCATCCCGCACTAGGCTAGCGTGGTGGACTATAGACTATAATCCCTCTCATTCTGAGAGGAGATCCGTGCCCAGCAGTGGGACAGTATAATGGGTTGATTATAAATAAATAAAATAAAAAATAAAAATAAATAAATGATGGGCATGATAATCGTGAAGTTAAAAATTTCATAATGTATTGGGTTACCTAATGCCCCTTTGGAATCGGAAATGTTATTTTTAACATATTGTTTATTTTATAATTGTTAGGGTCAGCGTTCAGTCCAATGTAGCCGAATATCAATATTTTATGTGAATCGACCATCAAACCTCAGAAACCCAATTTCTGGGCAATACGGAAACCTTAAAAATAGAATGTCTGCGACATGAATCTTTACGTGCTTCTCCGAGGCATATGACATGCAAGTAATGACCACCTGTAAACTTATAAACTTCAAATACCAGCGATTAGATTGCGATGGGTGAAAATATCCGTTAAGAAAGGAATTAAGAAAATGCATACTGAGGGGCCCAATTAGTGCTACGTAACATAACATAACATAACATACCATCACGCTTGTATTCCCCGAAGGGTTAGGCAGAGGCGTACTATTGAACACCCACAGTTCGCCGGTATATTTAGGTCCCATGTCATAGGGGGCGAGCCTATAGCCATTAAACCGGGCACAAATCCAGACTCCGAGCTGCTACTGAGAATTTCATAGAAAAACAGAATAACACTTTGCTCGACCTGGGGATCGAATCCAGAACCTCTAGTTTAGCAGTCGCGCTTGGCACAATAGTGCTATGTAATACCTACTAAATCTCTGTTTTCATGTTCTTAATTTTTACAGATGCAGTAATAGATGCACAAACGAAAGCTGAAAATTTGCCGCATTGTATAGTAAAGAAACCATACGGTAAGACATTTTCTCATGTTTTTAACCCACAATTTTTTTATCAACAGACAGTTGTAAAGTTCACAGCTTCGTCTGCGTAAATTTCCCTGTATTTTCAAGTGGATTTAAAAAATTTTTTGATATAACCCTTGTCTTGACAATAATCCGAACGACTGCACCAAATTGTTTTTGTTGTATTATACAAAAACAATTTGGTGCAGTCGTTCGGAAGTTATGCGCGTACATACATTTCAGCGATTTATTTTTATTTATTTAAAAGAAGATCATAGAAGAAGAAGATAGATATAGATAAAAAGATAGATGTTCATTACAAAAAATACATAACTACTTATGTCAAAGGGTTAGGCAAAGTACAATGAGCTTTTGATTAATTCACAACCAATATTAGATATTCATGGAGACAAGGCGTCATATTTCCACCATGAACTGACATCTTTCTTCTTTCTTCTTTCTTCTTTCTCCTTTCTCCTTTCTTCTATCTTCTTTCTCCTTTCTTCTTTCTCCTTTCTTCTTTCTTCTTTCTTCTTTCTTCTTTCTTCATTCTTCTTTCTTCTTTCATTATACGAAAAATCTATACAAGGTGAGCTCAGCTTATATTGGTCAACGTATAGAACGATATGTACGCCGTGAATCTTGTGATTCATTGAAATATCACCATTTGACAGCGTCCTTGGTCACGGACAGACTTGGTCGTGACCATGGAAGCTGTAAAAGGAACCGTTGGGATTTTGTTAATGTAAATATAATGCGATACAATCCGTTGTAAGGACGGGACTTAAGTGTACCAAAGAGATGTTGACTGTACTATATTCTTATAGACTAATGCTTAATTACTACGTCACACGTATGTCTAATATCGCGTAAGTCTCAGAAATCAACATACTGTGATTCTTCAAAAGTAACCACTTTAGCCCCCCTTATCTACAATCTCAGTTCACCGGTATCTACGTTTTTTGGCATAAATCCGAACCCAGAGGTGCTAATGAGAATTTCACAGAAAAACGCAATAATAATAACACTTTCCTTGACCTAGAAAATGACCCAAGAACTTTAGCTCAGCCAAAACTATCGCAAGATATATTTAAAAATTGATTTCATGATTATTTTAACTTGACTTTTTTTACTTTTTTAGCTAAAGTGTCCATAAACAAGACCAGTGTGAATATAACTGCAAACAAAGTGTACCCTTTGGTAAAAAAGGGGGGCTACTATCGTCCCCCAGACTGTAAAGCGAAGCATAAAGTCGGCATTATAGTTCCTTACAGGTAATGGCATTCTGAGTTTATTTGAATATTTATAGTGCAATAAACTTATATGACTGTGCGGCAAGATCACGAGGTATAGTCACACACTTACTGTATGGTAGTAATTAAACTACAGAATACAGAAAACATAAACATGATGATCCCTGCACTTAAACTCATTTAGACTGAGCGGTTTAGCCACACAAATAAAACGGAAAATGCTGATAACAAACGAATGTCATCTTATCAAAATAGTGTCCACACCACTGTTCATGGCATTAGCTTTAGGTACTTACAGTCACCCACCGGGTCAAATAAGTTGGTCGCACGGTATATTACGGCATAATAAAATTGTGGGCGTCCAACCAAAAAGAGTCCATTTAGTGTCCGAGGTATACGCAATTTTTTAAAGTTGGGTGAAATATTATTATGATTTTAATTGATATTAAATAATGCTCAATTAATGATAAGTTCATAATATAGTAAATGACATAGGGGTCCGGCGGAACTTGTTTTCCCCACAAAAACGTAATACTGAAATAAATCGTAATCCAGACAATATTCTATCAAATTTATGTTATTATTCTGATTTAGATACCGATAATCTAGGTTCCTACGATACTATTTCGTTTACTACTACTTCATTGGAACTAAAAGACCGGAAAATCGTTCCAAACTTGGTAAAGTTATCAAAAATTGCATTTGCTTACATTTATTTCCAGTGAAGTATTTTGGACTTTGAAATTCATATCCATCAATTTTTCAGGGATCGCGAACACAATTTGGGTATATTTTTGTACAACATCCACCCTTTCTTGATGCAACAAAAACTGGAGTATCAAATATTTGTCATCGAACAGTATGGTAAAAGTTTGAATTCGTGATTAACTCTTCTTTATGTTTATTCTCTACCTATAGGCACCATTCATCAGATGAATTAGAATCATCAGATTCTGATAGAAAATTATTACTTTTGAATTGTCAAATACTAGGTGCACAATTCCAAACAGTGGGTTTTATGGAGAAGGACCAACAAGAAACTCTATAGATAGATAATTACTAATCCTATAAATCTTGATTACGATTAACTTTATTGAGCTGTTTCCGTGCACCTGACAAATCAAGTATTAAAAATATAAGTAATTATCACTAATAAAAGTTCATAAAATACCTTTCGCACTTTAAAATGAAATGAATCTATAATTGTTTTTTATTTGCATTTAGGGTTGCGTTTGACCGCTACTTAAATATCTGCTAATTCTTCTTCTACTTGCTCACTGTAGGAACTGAATAAATGTTCATGTTTATTCTTTCTTTCTATTATTATCAGAGATCGGAATAGGTAGAGCTATTTTTGGTATATACATACCACAAGGTTATGATGTAATAATATGGACATGGGGCTCACGTCACGGAATTAATTGCTAATAGAAAATTGTAATACGTTAGAAAGAGACATACTTGTCGTTAGGCAAAGAGTGTCCCGCATTCCCGCTATTGTTCCCTTTTGTTTCCACAAGCTGTGTTTTGCATCCTGCAAGGACGGCAACAACGCGCATGTGCGCATTGAACTTTTGCAACTTCGGACATCTGATGTTGTTGATGTAAGTTTGGCAACGTCGCGTGTGCAATGGTTTACTTAAAACTAACTATTACATTTTTCTGTTCCCTTCATTAATTTATTTATAAAATAAAAAAAATTAAAAATGGATTGTAGTCGAAATCCCGGGGTATGTCCATATTAACATATATGTTTGCGATCAATTAACCAAAATAGCTCTATCTATTCCGATCACTGATTATTATACACAATAACATTTTAATTCGCTTCGGAGAAGGATTTTCTCTATTCTTCTCGTATCTTTTCGATTTCTATAACCCTCCACCTAACCAAATTTTATCATGTCAAGGTAAAGAACTCTTCAATAAAGGTCGGTTGATCAACGCTGGGTTTCGAGAAATGATGAAGTTCAATACTTTTGAATGTGTAGTCATACACGATCTGGATCTTTTGCCTACGAACGAGAACATTTTTTACTCTTGCCCTACTTTGCCCAGGCATATGTGCGCGACCGTGAACGACACTGATGCCAGAAGAGAAACTAAGTAAGTACAGTAAGGCTTCGCTAAAGGAATTTGCTTTTGGTTCGGCGATACCTTAACTACTACATTCAAAGACCTATATATCCTAAATCAATCATTATCTAAGTCATCGATATAATATTTTGGTACGCTGACGTACGCAAAAATAGGCCATGCAAGATGTACTAGCGTTTGTTAGATTTGTAACATCCATTGTACCCTTGTACTACTTTTGAACTACGAATCGACTAATTCCCATATTTCACGACCAATTTCGACTAATTGGCTACTAATTTTTTGTTCAATCAGAATTCAAACCGATAATGGTGGCCCAGCCAGAAAAAGCGACACTGACAATTTACTATTTAAGTGCGGCAGCAAGGTAACAAATGGACCCTGTTAAGCAGAAAAGATCCAACAACTTTTTTTATACTTTTGAGTAAATGCAGTTTAAAGATTGACCGTGAATAAAAAAATCACACAGTTAATATTTTCCTAAGCAAATGTGATCAAACTGCCAGGATCTTTTATGCATATATGAAACTTGATTAGGAGATTATGAATACGTGTATAACTCCATTTCACAAAAAGTGTGGACTGGATCTTTTCTGCTTAACAGGGTCCAAATAAGGTCCGCCTGATAGTCACCGGTTACCGAAGCCGAATAACCAGAATAGGATCTATTATATCACGAGAACCTCTGAAGATGTAGTCTCTACAAACTCTTCATAAATTCTATTCTTATTCACATTTTCAGTGTAACATACTTATATAAATCGATATTTGGTGGTGTGGTCTCGATGACCGTGGAACAGTTTGAGAGGGCCAATGGATACTCAAACATGTATTTTGGATGGGGAGGTGAAGACAACGATATGTATTGGAGGTAATGTATCTGGCTCTGGCAGTCTGCAGTCCGTAGGGCCTCTTAAAGCTTGGCAACGCATCAGCAACCTCTGGTGTTGCAGGTGTTCATGGGCGGCTGACTACCTACATACCATCAGGTGGCTCATCTGCGCGTTTGCCGACGTATTTTAATAAAAAAAAAGATAGCTTTGCCCTCGTTTTTAATGCCAAAAGGTAGCGTAAAGTACTCGTACTTATCTGTGCCTAAAGACTTTTTATGGTAAAAGATCGTCAAGAAGGAAAATTGGTTTAGCCGTGAAAACGTAGCGCCCAGACAGAGTTACTTTCTTATTTGTAATTAGTAGGTACAACAAACTGTAAACCGCACGCAATTTTGTGTATTCGTTTCTGCGTAATGCGCATACAAACTTATAGACAGTAAGTCAGACAAAAAAAACTCTTATTTAAAATAATTGTTTTGGATTATAATACCCTTATAAAAACCCCGCATTTTTTATAACCCTTATGTACAATAGAGATTTCAGATTAATACAATAAACATATAATTTATTATTGTAATAAAATTGTACTAAGTAGATACTGTGTATCACCAGTACTTTCAAATATTTTTCATCGCTGTTTACAAAAATATTTCATATTGGTCTTCTTGACAATTTAATGTTTTTAAAACAGACAGCTGTTGGGTATATATAATCCCACAGTTATGTTACACAGTTATAAGTATTACACCAGTGTTTATTCGATATGTATTAAGAAGTTCGGCTCTGTTTAGTATTGTATGCACAACATAGCAAGTTTTACTGAATCCGTTTCTGTATTACAATAGATCTCTCTCTCCAATCTTTACAAAAATGTATGACTCGACACGTTTTGTTAAATTGTTTTTTTTTTTTTGTATTTACACACCTACACTCACGCTTCTCACAGGGGTAGGCAGAAACTGCAAACTGCCACTTACTACGATTTTTGCATACTTCTTTTGCCTCTTCCACAATCATACATCTTATCGCGCCGTTGAGTAGTTATCTACTATTCATCTGACCTTTTGATCTCGCCAATAAAATCGGCGTATGTAAGGGTGCGTTTCCACTGGCGCGGAGCTGGGCGGAGTGGAGACAAGGCGGAGCGGACCGTGAATTGGTCAATCACAGTGATTGAAATCTACACTCCGCATCAGTGGAAACATTGTAAGTGGATTGAAGCGGACTTTCAAATAAAATATATGAACACACGGCCCCTAACCGGACAAAACGAAGTCGAGTAGTCTGTGATTTGTTTTGTTTTGTATGTGTGGCCGCTCCGCTTCAATGGGAACACTTGCTAATTTTCACTGCTCTTCTCCGCTCCGCTCCGCCCAGCTTCGCGTCAGTGGAAACGTATGCTCATTCTAAAACGATATCTCCCGACGCTACCGCTGACATCCATTACAAATTCCTTTTGATAATGGGCTTCTTCTTTTAGACTGCGTGGCTCCGGGTATCCTCTTGTAAGATACAGTAAATCCATTGGGGTGTACATCGTGCTGCCGCATACTCGTGAAGAATCCAATCCTTTCAGGTACTAACTACCTATTTACCTACGCATGTGAATAAAAATGTTACAACGATAGGTATAAATTGTAGCGAACGAAAAATTCAATCTCAGGCAGTGTTTGCACCTGTGTGACATCTGTTTGTGTATGATATTATAATGCATAAAAAATGGCTTCTGTTTTAACCCCCCTGTACTAGGCCTGGGGTCCATAACGTAATCAACCCTTTACATTGTCCCACTGCTGGGCACGGGTCTCCTCGCAGAATGAGAGGGATTATGCTATAGTCCACTACGCTAGCCTAATGCGGGTTGGCAGACTTCACATGCCGTCGAGAAAATCTCTCAGGCATGCAGGTTTCCTCACGATGTTTTCCTTCACCGTTTAAGCGCGTGATAATTAACTATTAATAAGCACGTGACTTCGAAAAGTCAGAGGTGCGTGCCTTGGATTCGAACTCGAGACCTTTGACTTGGCAGTTTTATGGCATATCACTAGTATATCACTGCTTTTACCAAGCCTGGGGTCCAATCTGCTATTTTTTTGTGACTCAATCGTCATTCAATTACATTAGAATAGTTGAGTTTTGATATTTTTACCTACCAATGTGTCACTGAAATACCTACCATTCTGATACCTTTGATTTACTAGAACAAATTTCTTAGCTACATTCCTACCTAAATGTTATTAGCCGGGTCGCCAGCCTCACTATTGACTTGCCTGTCACCATCATTATGATTGAATCAATTAAGGCGGATATGTTAGTATGTTTAGGACAAGCGTTAGTAGATACTATTTACCTAGGTATAGAAGACAGCCTTTATTAAACACGTCAAATAGAACGCCAATAGTTATACACCTCATTAGTCTAGTAGTCCCCAGAGCGACGGCTACGCTAGAGGTCCTGGGATCGATCCCCAGGTTGATCAGTGTTATTGAGCTTTTCTATGAAATTATCAGTAGCAGCTCGGAGTCTCGATTTGTGCCCGGTTAATGGCGTTACTTATTTTTAATCAAATTATAATACATTTTTAGTTCATTTTTAACGTTATTATTATTTAACATTAACAACAGCTTATTTAATATAATTATAATATAAAAAAAATAAAAAAAACTACTGTGAAATGTTATCCTAAATGTTGTGCATATCTATAATTGATATAAACACTAGTCTTTGCCTCTGTATTTTGCTACTAACCAATGTTTGTGTTTATATTGTTGATGTGCCTTGTGTAAATAAATAAATAAATAAATGGCAATAGGCTCGCCCCCTATTACGTGGGACTTAAACATACCAGGCGGACTATGGGTGTACATTAGTACGCCTCGCCTTACTCGCCTACGGGGAGTACGGCGTGATGGTATTTTATGTTATGTAGTTATAGAATTGTTCAATTCCTAGGTCAAACAATGTGGTCTAGAGTCTATCTATGAAAATGTTCAGTAGCAGAGTTTGGATTTCTGCCCGGTTAATGGCAATAAGCTCAGCTCTATTACATAGGCACTGCGGATGCAAAATACAAATCTTACAGGCAGAAATTCGGAACGACGATTTGCAAGCCAAACCCGGAATAAGTATTTTTCCGTTAGGGGATTGGACCCACGACTACAGCAGCTGATATCTTGACAACTGCGCCTTTCGAGCTGTTTTCTCATTTTATTAGAGTGAGCGGCAAATATCTTGAACAATGTCACACAAACATACCTATCTGTTCTAGCCATCTCAATACTCAATAGATACGTTTACATACATACATACACTCACGCCTTTCTCCCACAGGGGTAGGCAAAAACTATAGCCTGCCACTTACTACGATTCTTGCATACTTCTTTTGCTTCTTCCACATTCATACATCTTCTCATACATACACACCGGTTGCGAGTGCTACGCACCTGACCTTTTTGAAGGATTTCGCCAATAAGATCGGCGTATGTCCTTCTAGGGCGACCTCTACCGGCGCTGCCGCTGACATTCGCCTTATATCTTCCTTTCAATACGCGTCACTACATCATCTTTCAGCCCGCAACGTTGTCTTATCACACTGTTCCTCAATCTATCATTCCGAGTTACACAACAGATACTTCGCAAGGAACGCATTTCCAGTGCATTTATTCTACTTTCATGTCTCTTCTGCCATACCCAACATTCACTTCCATACATAAGTGTAGGTACCAGCACACCATTGTGGATAGCCAACCGTGCCTTTTTTGACACTTGCAGTTCATAATGTTAACTGGTGTTAAAAATAAATATATCTTGAGCAAAGAAGAAAGATATGTGCATAAATAAAGTAAAAGAAATATCAATTGTAGATCCTGTCGGACACGGCAAGCTAGGAGAGAGGAGGAAGGTTTATGTTTCGTCTTGTTATCTGTATAACTTATTTATGGTTTCTGTTTGATAATTTGCATACTCTTTCTTCTTTGCTCAAGATCTTTGCCGGGTTCTGTATTCAGAATATTGTTAACAGGAACCATTTGCTGAGCAGAGCAGTAGAAAGGTTTAAAGTAGACGGACTCTCCGACTTGGAGTACTATGTCATGTCTACAAAATTCCGCCATCTTTGTACGCATATCGTGGTGGACATGAACCCACGAGGAGACAATGTAACGCAACTTTACAGTAAATGGGGTAATACAAGCTTTTATAAATTTAAATAAAGTGTTGGTTGATCTTGTAAAATTTCTTTCATTTCAATCCAATTTCCAAACCAGGAATACCTACATAACTACAATTATATTTTGTTCCATACGGGGTGCTATGCTTTCTTCGGTTACCCATCCGTAGATGGACCGCAGTGCAGCTTAACCTCAACACGACAGAGTATTACTAAGTATATTAATTAACTAGCTTCTGCCCGCGACTTTGTCTGCGTCGACTTCAGGTTTGGATCCGACCTGGATAAAAAGTATGCTTGCTATGATTATAGCCTATGTGTATGTCAGGCTATAGGTAATCTATCTGTGTGCTAAATTTTATCCAGCTCCGTTCAGCCGTTCTGCCGTGAAAGAGTAACAAACATCCACACTCACAAACTTTCACGTTCATAATATTTGTACGACGATATACCTACTCGCAAGGCTTTCGTGGCCAAAACATACAAAGGATTATAAAGCCACTTTGACTTCGCTTTTCTGACAGAAAACAAAATGGTTCTACTTATTTTTCGAAGCTCGGATAGGTTGGTTCGGCCTCGGAAATTTGTTGGACTTTTCATGTTACGCGCGCTTTCCAACGCTTGTAAAAAAAAGAACAATGGTTTGTGTAGGTACGTGGCTCGTGGAGTCTGTTGCCCGTATATCATCAGAATTGCTTGCAACAAAGCGTTCACTCGAAATATAGGTAGGTAAGTATCTACCTAGTTATGTACACTGAAAAATTTATTGATCGGTGCGCTCGCTTTAGGCTGATCTACAGTAATATTTTTTTTAATCGTTGCCCTACTAGGATTTTCTGTATCGTGCGTCGCACATTACTAGTGACGTGGGAGAGCCATGCTTCAGCACGAATGGGCCCGGCTCGACCGGAGTGATATTACGGCCTCACAGAAAACCGGCGTCCAACAACTCTTACGTCGTGTTTCGCCGAGTGAGTGAGGTTACCGGAGGCCTAATCTCCTTTTAAAAGGCGGGTAACGCATTTGTGACTCCTCTGGTGTTGCGGGTGTCCATGGGCGACGGTAATCGCTTACCATCAGGCGATCCGTCTGCTCGTTTGTCCGCCTATCTCATAAACAAAAAAATCTTGTTAACCCCTCGTGCTAAATACTTGTGTTACGAGTGGGTTCACGTCGATAGTGCAATGGGTGGGGTTCGAACCGGCAACCATATGATTGCAAGTGCGACGCCCTAGCCATTAGGCTACCGCCGCTTAAAAAACTTCTCACATATATAAACGCAACAACTACCTACTTACCTGTAAATCATGTAGGGATCGAACCCACAATACGTTGCGCAGAAGCCGATCGCTCAGCCGCTACGCCAAATGTGTCGTTACGTTTACTTACATAAATAGTTTCGGAGTTTAGTTTAAGTACCTACCTATATCGGGAGTTTTTATAAGTAGATAGTAGATACGGAAAATTCCCATGGGACGTCTGCCACCTGACAGGCGGCAGGATAAACCAGGAAAAACGCATACTTATGCTTCCCTTGGCAGCAGGTAGTTACGGCCATGGGATTCGTTTACATTCATCACCTATGGTACATATGGTACATAGGTACCTATGGTACCTAAGTACATAGGTACCTATGTACTTAGGTACCATATGGTATTATTATATTAGCTATCACAATAGTAGGTACCTTATACAGGTGGCACCAATAAAAATTATCTACAGAGAGCCGTGAGTTTACTTATGGCTATGGCCAGTCCCTATATCAAATCCGTCGATCGATTTGCCTAATAGAGATAGGATTTTGACTTTTGACATAAGGTTCATACAAGTAATATCAAAATCCTATCTCTAGTAAGCAAATCTATCAACGGATTTGATAAAGGGACTGGCCTTTAGTTAGTTACCTACTAAGAGTAGCTTTGGAGAAGGCTTTACGTACCACTTTAATAGTAAGTAAGTACCTACCTAACACCCACCCACTGAAACTCAAGAGATAACAACAGAAATGAAATAAAACTACTTTTTACGGATTTTATCGCGTTGTATTGATATTATTTGATTCCCGACGTTTCGGATCCTTTACAGCATCCATGGTCACGGGTAGACTAAGTTGTTGGACGTCTTAATGTTACAATTACTAACAGCTACCTTACATTTTTGTTAATTATTTGTTAATTATTAAACTAACAGAAATGTTTTTTAAACCTTTAAGAAAGTAGTTACCCTTTTTTATTGAATTAGGTAGGTATACATTAGTATTTTTTGATATTGGAGGGTAGGAAATAAACGCTTTGTAGACGTACGTGCGTATCAAGAATTCAAGAGAAGCAAGTTCAACCAATGTTTTGTTTTCCTTATTATTTCGATAGATGTCGCTTTACGGTATAAAGTTTGCGGTGATTCAGTAAAAATGTATCCAATTAACTATTAATTACGAATCTGGTGTATTGTTAGAAGTTAATTAACACAATGTTAGTATTTCTATTTTACCAAATATACCATTAGTAAGAAAGTGATTCTGTGCAGCACGGAACGTAATTTTGTGAGTTGCCATATAATAATAATTTGCTACAAATATGAGAAAAATTAAGGTATATTAATTATTTACTACGAATATGACAAAGCTGTGGAAAGGCATGTAAAGAAATTAATACATTACATTACCAATTAAATTCAACAAACCAACTTATCAACATCAAACTTATGGACTGTGTGTACAAAGATAATTTTGACGTTTTTTGATACATATAAAACAAAGATCCCAGTATATTCTCTTATTTTTAAAACAATAACTTTAGATCAAATAAAAGTTAGCATTATGGGACACTACAGGCTTTCAATAATAATAAATGTGTTATGGGAAGAATTAATGACGATACTGGCAACATCTTTAAGTTCTTTCTGAATGATAAAATGTCAATTGTCATGTCAGACATGTCAGTTGAATATTGTGGTTTGCGGTAGATAGTGACGATTTTGTGGAATTTCCGCATTTACACTATTTCTAATTTTCGCACTTTCACTTATTTATTATACTCATATTGTGTAATAGATACATCTACGTGACAAAGTAACTGTAACGACGGTGTTGTATTTAAGCCGGCGGCGGTAAAGATTCTCAAAATCGCGTAGGCAGTGTTTTTTTCGAGAGACTTGTTTTTTTGTGAAATTCATTTCTGATTTTTGGCGCAACTTGTTTGGAAATTATTAGTGGAAGATTTTTAAGGTAAGTTTTATACTTACGTTGATTCTTGCAAGTATAATTGTTAAAAAACACTGTTAGTTTATGGCATTGGTCTAATTATAGAAACCTGTTTTACTTCTATTGTTTTATTAAGGTTTTTCTCAAACACAATTCTCATAGGATATAAAATATTCGTGTTTAATACAGAAAATTTATCGTTTTTTATATTACCAATATTATTACATCTAAACTTTTCAAGAACCTAAGAAACATTACACATTGCATGTAATTTTATTACCAATACAAGATGAAATACGAAATTCCAATCATACACCTTTAATGAGTAACGCAAAATATAATTTAAAAACTAAATTACTAAGAAACAAATTGCTTTTCCTATTAAATTTTATTCTGAATAGAACTTTGTTTAACATGCTTACTCATTTAAGTACTTATGTAAGTAATTTTTTTGCATAACTTAGTAGGTATCTGTAAACAAGTTCAAAAATATGTTGAGTATGTATTACAATACTAAAGTATTTTTAAGTTATACTATACATTGGAACTCATATTAACTTAGATTTACTTTGCAATTATCAATGGTATAATATAAAAACAATAATACTTTTTCTAATAACAATCCACCCATTGGTTGATTACACAATTTAGACTTTACTATTGGAATTAAATATTATTATCAAAATCAATTAATTTTATTTATATAATGATCTATACTTACTGTATGTTGAAGATATAAAAAATAACAAGTGGATTAGATTATAAATATCTCCAAACCTAAAAATGAGATTCCTTGAATTCTTGTATTAATTAAAAACAAACTAACTGTGATAAACCATCAATATTAAAAACTCCATGGAGATTTTGGGATTCCTAAAAGTTGTTGTCTATGGTTCAAAGATGTTACATAAGGCTACAATAATTTAGCACTCCAATATTGAAATGACCTCGACAAAGCAAGTCTTATTGTCTCGAGGATGTGCCCATTGAAGTGATTGCTCTATACTTCATTGAAATATCTTCTACAAGGTATAAAGTGACATATTGCTCTGCTTTTTTTTTGTCAAAATACACCAGAGTTTAATAACTTTTAAAAATATTTGAATAAAAATGAAAGCAACAAAATTATATATTTTTTAATTCCTTCTGATAGTTACAATAATTAGGAGATCCTCAGTAGGAATTATAAATACTATGTGATTTTAAACTCTCAATTTTTATAATAGTTAAAATTACATACTTAATTGCATTAAATAAAGTCAATATAATACCTATCGATATCCATAGTGAAACTATTATTTGTTCTACATTAGAAACTCACCACAAAAATTTTAATGTTCAGTCAACATGGTATTCAAAACTGACAGATTTTTTCAATCAATTTTCAATTTAAGCTCCAAACCATAGAGTTTATTATTCCTTGGAGAAATTTGACAGTTTGTGGTAACTTGATGTGCCTTGTTGACTGTACAGTGGGTCCCAATAAATTAAATTTCATAATTAATAATAACTATGTACCTACAAGTAACAATAATATTTCATAATGCATTAGCTTTATTAATTAAAGCTACTCTTTACTAATTAAGTTTTAATTTCTACTTTATTAATTAAGCTCCCACAGGGGTAGGGAAACTATAAACTGCCACTTGCTACCATTCTTTCATACTTCTTTTGCTTCTTCCACATTCATACATCTTCCCATACATACACGCCGGTTGCGAGTGCTACACACCTGTAAAATTGTAATCAATACCCACTTAATTACTTTTGGTATGGTTGAAACAATAATTACAATGAGTCTCCACATCATCACATCTCCATTAATTTAATGTAAAACTTTTTGGTAGGTACATATTTAAAATAGTAGTAATATTAAAAATGTAATCTGATGTAGCATTTCCTCATACATTATGGTCTGTAATAATAGTATTAGGTACCTAACTATAATACTTCAAAAGTACATTCAATTTTAGTAAGTTGCTTATTGACTGAAAAGTATTTCTATTTTAAAACATTCATTATCTACATAGGGACTTCCCTCTGAGGAACTATCGTATTTATATTATAAGTATAGCATAGCAATAGCTTCAACAGTAAATTCATATAGGTAGGTATTGCACTTATTCCATTATGCTTTTGATTTTCATTCAATTTGACTTTATGGGTCTGGCAGAGCGTGAATTGCCCACTAAAACATAATACCCAAATAAATCGTAATCCAGGCAATATTCCAGCAAATTATGTTATTATTCGAATTCAGATACTGGTCTACTAATCTAGGTTCCTACGGTCCTATTTCGCCTGCTACTACTTCACTGAAAATAAAAAGACCGGAAAATCATTCGAAACTTGGTAAACTTATCAAAAATTGCATTCGCATAGGAACCTAGATTAACAGTATAGGAATCCGAATAATAACAGAATTTGATTAAATTGTGCTTGAATTTCGATTTATTTCGGTATTACCTTTGTGAGAGAAATTCGGTCCGCCGGTCTCTTAATATTGAGAATTCAACTAAAATATATATGTAGATTCTTACTTTGAACTCTGCGTCCTTGAAATAATGTCTAGTTTTAAATAAGTCAACCTGACTAGTTGATTTACATTATTATGGCGTTGTTAATGTATTTAAATTCGAAATTGCTTACGTTCGACCTCATCTTACCTGCCCGTATGCAGTGACGTAATCAAAGGCCAACCATATTGACATAAATACTAGTGAAGCATATTTGCCATGCTATTGCTGGTTATAAAGAAACCGATTATGGTATGAAATATTGGTCATAAACGCTAAAGTAACACGCATTATCATCGAAGTAGGTACCTAATTATCTTTGCAAAAATCCTTAGTTCTTTTTTAAAATACTCATTAATATTTTCTACTATAGCCTACACTACGCTGTATCAGGGTTAAGTAGTACGTAGGTACATTAATGGCACACCTAAATCTATATCAATACTATACATATAGTCTACTACACTTCTGCCCGCGACTTTGTCTGGATAAAAGTATCGTATATGATAATCCATGGTATAAACTACTATATCTGTGCCAAATTTCTTCCAAATCCATTCACTTACCCGTATTTGCGTGATTGAGTAACAAACATCTATACACCCAAACTTTAACACTATAATCTAGCTTCTGCCCGCGAATTTGTTTGCGTGGACTTCAGAATTGGATCCGACCTGGATAAAAAGAAGCCTATGTGTTATTTCAGACTATAATCTATCTCTGTGTCAAATTTCATCCAGATCCGCTCAGCTGTAGCTGAAAGAGTAACAAACATCCATATATCCATACTCACAAACTTTCACGTTTATAATATTAATAAGGATTAGTAGGATTGAAGGTAGATCTGAACAACCAATGTCCCACGCTACCTTAATAAGCCAAAAGGGTTGATGAGCCGAGACAAACCCCTGAATTCTGTCTGTCACAGCAGGACTGTCATATAGAATCTAGAGATTGAAAAAAAAAGAAACAATTTTAATGAACTACTGATAGGCTGGTATTTTGACTTTAATTGAGGCTCTTTGTTCAAGTACCTAATCCTTCTATTTATTTTCCAGTGCCCTGTGTCCCTTCCCATCCACAAGAAAGAAGCACAACTCTCCTTGGATCCCTAACTCCTCATCTCTTGAACTCAGCATGCATGGCTGGTTTTAAATTTAAATTATTGTCATTGTTTATAATTTTTACTGCTTGTTTAGTAACTTACAGCATGTATTTGTATGTTTTTGAACGGCTCAGTCACAAAAAGAACGTGTTTCTATTAGGTAGTATGTTTACATACTAAAACTAAGATTGTGTAATGCAATGTAAACAAATTCAATAAAGACGTAATTTTTCTCGTTGAATTTTTATTCCTCAACAATGAACGCAGTTTATGATGTAGAAAATTAACAATCTATCAAAGGAATTGGATTTTAATGAACTCATAATTCTAGTACCTACTTTGTTTATGAAGCCAACACACGCAAAATGGTAATAGCATATCAAATGTAAGTACTGAGTAGTTGTTAGTATAAAAACTATACGTATCAATGCACTTATTGTTTTATGGGAATGTTATGAATAGGCTAGTTGACATTTGTTTTTAATGGCCTCATAAAATATTTACCATAAATAGATTAACTATTAAACGATCAATAAAACCAAAATAATATCGGTTCAAAAATAAGAAAATTTTAAAGACTAGACTGAGAGCGTGTTATAGTGAGTTGTGACGTCATAACTCACTGGGACAATACTAATGCTCGATATGTAGGAAAGGGACACAGCATCCCTTCTTAATCGCCATCAAAAACGAAACTATTAAATCTTATGTAAGCTCTATGCGGCTGTACGTCTCGAAGGTGCGTTACTTGATCGGGAGAACTATTTGAAGTGCTATCTGGATTTAAACTCAATTCCGTGTTACAATATTTTAATACAAAACACACTGTCCAAGGATTACTGGGGTTCACAATTTCTTACTAAGATTTACAATTACAATTTACAAATTCTTAGACAAACGTCCCAATTGACGATCACCGAGCGAATGCCTCGAGCACCCGTTCCTGGCCAAGAACCTCGTCCCGTTTTTATCACGTTAATCTTTGAGGTGTTGACAATCTCCGATATCGTTGACAAAGCCATCCTTTATTGAAATTTATTGCTATTTTTGTGGAACAAAGGGACATTGAACGTAAGAGAACAATTAAAATTAGCAAAACCTAACAATCGTCCGTCCTGACATCGTGTGCGTCCTCGTACACGACTCCAGGTGGAAACCTAACAATCGGATTCTTGACCAGTTGCTTGTGCTTATTACAATATTATTATATTTGGTTACTTTTGACAAAAGAGTGACAAACAAACAGAATAAAATGGTTGAATCTTCAAAATAAACAATGCAGCAAGCATTTTACATTATGATTCCATTGAATATGTTTAAATATAATACTTAGATAAAGATATCCATCACCCAAACGATCAATTAATAGGGTCATCAAACATCTACGAGTAAGCTCACGACTCTCGATTAATGTCGTGAACGAACCATATCCCTTAGCGGTTGGCCAGGGTGCCCTAATATCCTGAACAATCAAATAAAATCAGGATGCCTAGCGACACCAGCACATGCCCGTTTGGCTCGTGGTGGTGGCCGGTAGGACTTGTCACTTATGACACCAGCACGTGCCCATTTCGCTCGTGGTGGTGGCTCATACCATCAAGTAGCGAACCAATCAATTCTCGCTTACTTGGCACTCATCTCATCAAGCCGCGAACCAATCAATTCTCGCGGACTTGATCCATACTGTAGATTTCATCGAGTCGCGAACCAATCAATTCTCGCGTACTCGATCTGTAACAACACATAAAACTATTCTGTACATAAAAGTTTTAAAGCTCGACATATCATTACGATTAGGTTAGATTAGTAAGGTAAGTATGTTAATTCGAGTTACTGGCGGTAATATTGTCGTTACTATCGTCATTATCGCTTCCATCAATTTCTAAAGCGGTCACATGGATCCACGGTTTGTGTATTGATTAGCCCCGGTATCGGTGCCACAACATAACGGTTCATGCCTAATACCTTGGTGACACGATACGGTCCTACGAAAGAGGGCATGAGTTTCTTGCTCTGTCCATTATTGCTAAAACAAGTCTTTGTTATTTTTACGAGCTCGCCTACCGCGTAGATATGTGCGGGTTTTCTGTCCTTGTCGTACCTGACTTTTTGTTTGACCTGTTCTTTGTCGATTCTAGCCTTAGTTTGGTCGCGTATGTCGGATAAATCGTCTTCATTATGAATGACTACTGTGACATCGTTAAGCATAGGATTGATTTCGCTGTTCATATAGGTCCCAAACATTATCTCCGACGGTGTCCCTCCTATAGTTTTGTGATTGGTGTTATTGAGGCCTCATTTTGAATGTTACCCAAGTGGCTATCCCAATCCTTTTCACCATGTTTAATAGTTAAGGCCTTTAGGGAATCAAGGATTGTGCGGTTATACCGTTCAACCTGCCCATTTGACCTAGGGCTAGCCACCGCGTTTAGAATGTGTGTGTTTATACCTCTATTTGAACAGAATCGCTTGAATGTATGCGAAGTAAAACAGCTACCACGATCGCTAACTAGACGGTCAGGGTTTCTAAATGTACTGAAAATATCTTCTAGAGCTTTCACTACGTTTTGGGTATTTGTATTTCTAACGGGTCTCAGGAAACAAAATTTGTTAAAACCGTTCACAACCACAAGCAGGTGAGTGAAACCTCTAACTGACTTTACAAAGGGACCAAGGTGATCCACATGTAAAGTGTGGAATGGAATCTCTACTTTCGTGATGGGGTTTAGTAAACCTTCGCGGGTGTTTGTGTTGTGTTTTGCATATGCGCACTCAATACAAGCGCCTACATACTTCTTGACGAACCTGGATATTTTGGGGAACCAGTAATTACTTTTAATCCTTTCCAAAGTTTTTTCAATCCCAAAATGTCCAATGTCATCGTGATTGAGCTTACACACCTGCCACCTAGCCCCTTTTGGTACCACCCACCTGACCTTTTCCCTATCACCGTTTATATAGCGAAATAACTTGTTTTTGATGACATAATTCTGCTTAATGTATTCTAGACCCTTGCCGTCTAAATCACTATTTAAAACGTCCGTGATTTACGCTATTCAGAGTCGCCTAATAGAAGCGTGTGAAGCCAATCCTCGCTACTAATTTTCATTACGGCTGGAAACTGATCTTCGAGAGTTTCTGATGGTTCGACCGGATTTCGGGACAATGCGTCAACATGATTCATTTTAAGTCCGGCTCTATACTCGACCGTACAGTCGTATTCCTGCAGTGTCAGCCACCACCGGGCTATTCTCGGGATTAAGTCTCGCTTGAGAACGTAGAACGCAATGCGCTGCAATCGGTAACTATTTTGAATTCTTTCCCTAATAAATAAACCCTAAACTTTCGGAGGGAGCAAACCACTGCTAGGGTTACTAACTCATAAGAGTGAAAAATTTTCTCTTCCGGAGAGGTCTGCCGACTATAGTATGCCACGGGGTTAAGTTTCTCGTAGCCTTGGCCCTTTTGTAGGAGAATCCCGCCGATTCCTAACTCACTTGCATCCGTGTGTAATTATAATTCAGCGGCGGGGTTATATATTTCCAAAACCGGCCTATTAGCCAGTCGCGCTTTCAACGTTTCGAAAGCCCGCTGCTGATCGTCGCTCCACTCCCAAGCGATACCCTTTTTAAGTAATCTACTAAGAGGGGACGATATCTGTGCAAAGTTTTCAATAAACTTTCAAAAATAACTAGCCAGGCCTAGAAATTGGGCTGGCATAGTCAGAGATAGATTCTCGTATTATACCGGCATCTAACATCTCTCCAACCATAGACCGTACCTTTTCTCGTTCGTGATGCGACAGTCTGTATGGGCAATAAACGACAGGACGCTGGCTATTAAGTTCTATATTCATCTCAGTGACGTTGGTACATCCTAGGTGCTTTAAGGAAAAGGCAAAGCAATGCTTATATTTCTTAAGTATCTCCATCAAGATTCGCCTTATACCTTCAGAAACCCCATCACCTACACGCACCAGACTTTCGTCAAACCCTTGCCCGACTTTTGATTCTGTTGACTGTTCGCTAACGACCCTGTTTACAACGTCGACTCTCTCAGCACGGCAAAAGATGAGTTTAGGAGAAACTGGGCAAAAACCTGAACAAGGGACGACCAATACGTTAATGCGCCCATTGTTCGAATGGTGAAGCCCTCCAATTATGAAATACTGGTTGTTTGGTTTTCCCGCCACGCTATTTTTTACAAGAACTTCACCATTGAACGCAGGGAGGGTTTTTACTGTAAGGGACACTGCACCATAAATATCTACTATGCCGGTTGGTGAAAATTTTAACAAGGTGTCATGGTCGTTCGCAAGTTCAGAACGGGGCAATTCATTTCCAATATTATAGATTGTAATACGTTCCTATCCTTATAGACTAATAGATGGGATTGCTCTGTGAAAGTTTGTCCCATGAGCACAGGGACTTCTAATAAACTATCAGCCACGACTTTGCAGATAACCGTGGCCTCTACGTCATCGACACATATCAAGCGTCACATTTCCTAACGACTGGACCACGTTATTGCCAAATCCCTTCATCAGTGTTGGGGCATTATCGTGAGACAAACCTAGCTCCCTGGCAACAGACTCTCTAATCAGTGTAACGTCGCTACCAAAATCTATAAAGGCTTTAAATTTGCAACTGTTGATTTAGTCATTTTTCATAAATTTTGAACCGAGATCATCACCCCCACGCTTTATGTTGTTGCCTATGAAATCGATTCTCATAGTTTTTTGCATAGCTACATAGGTTTCGTGGTTTTGTTATCTAACTTCTGATTACATCTTTCTGCTGTGTGCCCAATTTTATTGCAGCGTGAGCACTTCATTAGTGGTTTAGGACAGTGCAGGAAACCGTGTCCCCTCTCCTTGCAATTATAACACATAGTGGCGTAAACCATTTTGCCACTTGACATAGAGTTTGCCGCATCACGAATGCGGAAATTATCGACACTCCTATTCTTAGCATGAGATCGATCTGAGCCGGGTTGATTATAGTCCCTATTACTAAGCAGATACTGTAACAGCTGATCGGGGTGGGTGCAGCGTAGTTCCAAAGCTCCTGATTTAAGTGTTCTATCCGTAATGCCATGTATTATGCATTCCGCTGCTCGGGTGCCTACTATGTCGCATTGATTAACAAGACTTAGTTTTTCATAATAGTACACCTCTATTGATTCATTATACCTGCTCTTCCTACTAATCATATCTTCCAAGGTCTGACCGTAGTTTCGTTCGCATGGGAACGCGTTCAGCAACTTATCTTGCCATTCTTGCCAAGTAAATAGAATAGTGTTTAAACTTTCGTACTAAGTCTTGGCCAGACCTTGCAACTTTTGCATAGCAAAATGGGTAGTGGTTCTTTCATCCCAACCGTATACCGAAGCGCACTCATTCACTTTTTTTCACCACACGTCCATTCGCTGGTTTTTTGACGAGGGATCGAAGTTTGGTAATATGTTTTTATGATCAATTTTCTGTAACGGTTGTGGTGCGCTTTGGTTCCCGGGTGGCAATGCTATACTATCCCTTAAGTTTTTAAAAATATCAAATAAATCTTTTTCTGAAAAAGAGGGGCTACGTGACCTGGCAGTACGTGCTTCGTCGTCGCGCTGCTGTGGTCCGTGCTCCGCATGCTCTGCACGTAGGTTGGTGTCTCGGCGTCGTGCCGTCGTGGAGGTTCTGCGATGGTGGTCGTCCCCTCGCGGCTCGATGGTGCGACGCGTGGCGTGGCGCAGGCCCTCGGCAGCGCGTACACGGTCGCGCTCTCGCCGAACTTCATTCTCCAACATCCGGTGCCGCTCGAGATCCATCTCGGCGTCCGCCTCGGGGCTTCGGCTACGCAGCCGACTTCGGCTCCGTGTAGTGGAGCGGTATACCTCGTGACCCGGAGTCGCGAGTCTCCGTCGACCCGGCGATTCCGACATAATCTGAAATCTCGCGGCAAAAGAACGTTAATACCCTATATTAAATTCGCGATATACTCGGGTTTAATGTTTGAAGACAGAATAAACCCTATGTATTCGTATTAGGTGCCGTGTCAGTTTAATGATCTTTCAGTTGACTGTATTATTTTGCTTTTGTATGGTTCCTTTGTTACGGTGAAGTCGCTGTCATCATCCTTATATTATTACAAATAAATTAAGAAAATCATCCGGTTCTAAACCTACGTCTAAGCATAAACATTTGGGTCCTACGGTCAAGGAATGCGGTGTCAAGTGCTACGCTTGTGGTGCCGGGTGACGCCATTCTTGATTGACGCCGCCAAAACCCGATAAGGCAAAATAGCTACAAAGTACAAAACATTCTACTTGCTAACAAAAATAAATAGTGGTAATGATGTGACAAGTAGCTATAAGTATGTAGCTTAGACCACACGACCTAGAGATATTATGTGGTATTTATTAGTGAATAAACTTAATCAACGGATACCTGCAAGTAGGTATGTGACAGGGCGCTGCTTCCCATTGCGGGTAATATTTTGCCCCTAGGGAGTGCTCCAACAATGTAATTAGATTAAATTATGGTACTGGCTACCGTTTAATCGTAGTCTGGCACCCACTATTTAATACCGGGATTCGAACCCGAAATTCAGACCCGAATAACCATCTTTCATGCTTACCAAGTGCTTATTTTAGTGATCTAATTGAAATGAAACCTGTGATTTTTTTTTTTTTATTTTTTTTTTATTATAAACATATAACATAAATAAAATGGCCTGTTTTTTTATATACGACTAGACTAGTCGTCAGTCACACAGATCAGGTCAATACTGAGAAGATCCTTCACTGATTAATGACCAATGTTCCTTATGATCACATCGAACAAAATATACCTATTTAAGTAGGGCGTGTACTTACGTTTTGGTTGCGTTGCACTTCTGATAAGTAAGCTCTATGCGGCTGTACGTCTCGAAGGTGCGTTACTTGATCGGGTGAACTATTTGAAGTGCTATCTGGATTTAAACTCAATTCCGTGTTACAATATTTTAATACAAAACACACTGTCCAAGGATTACTGGGGTTCACAATTTCTTACTAAGATTTACAATTACAATTTACAAATTCTTAGACAAACGTCCCAATTGACGATCACCGAGCGAATGCCTCGAGCACCCGTTCCTGGCCAAGAACCTCGTCCCGTTTTTATCACGTTAATAGCAAAAGCCAAAGCCATCCTTTATTGAAATTTATTGCTATTTTTGTGGAACAAAGGGACATTGAACGTAAGAGAACAATTAAAATTAGCAAAACCTAACACTTAGAACTTTATTAGTCAATTACAAATATTTAATTAATTTTTTCTCAAGGTCTGTCAGTTTTAATACATCCAATGCCAGTCATCACCTCCTTAAAAAATGTACTTTTATTATGTGGAAGGCTTGAAGCGGATACTATGGGTTTGCAGGATTTAAACGAATCCTAATGCAGCTACGCAGTCCGCGCCTCTTAATGGTCTCTCGTTCTTTTATCTCTGCCCGTATCATTGTTTCGGGTACGTGATTTTTATCCTAATGGCGCCACAGATTCGCGGTTTTATTGCGATACGAACGTGTTAAATTATCCATCGTTATATTGGGATATGTCAACTTCAATTGTCTTATAATTAAGATGCGGATTATCTTTATAGATCTGGAGATAGGAGTCGTTTTCGTGCACTTTCACCGTAAAATCTTTACCTGTGATTACATAGCAGATTTTGTAATAAAACTTTTTACGATCGAAGACTAAATGGCATCATTAACATTGAAATAGCTCGCCTTATCTGTCGTAAATCAAATCTGGACCGAGTTTGCGAAATTCTGATTATAGATGACACAACTAATTTCGAAGACTTCACTGATATCGTGGGATATTAGGAAATCTCTACAGGGTGTTTGGTAGAACGTTGAACATACGAAAATGGTGGTTAGTTGGGGTCATCTGCTACCCACTTGGCCCATATTATTTGACCTTGGCCGCACCGTTTTTTTTATTTACTTTTTTTAATTTCACAGAAAATTACCAGTTCTTTTTAACTTTAAATTCGAATATCTTTACTTGTGACGGGTAAAACAGGAAGGATGTTGTTTTGTATTAATGTCTAATTGTAGCAGACTCTCATAAAATTATTGTTTGGTACAGATTTTAATGGGAAAAAAAGTTGTGAGTCCTTAAAGGTACAAAAAAATGTAAAAAATACATATATGCATAACTTTGACTTGCATTAAGTAACAAGTAAAGATATTCGAATTTAAAGTAAAAAAAAACTGGTAATTTTCTGTGCAATTAAAAAAAGTAAAAAAAAACGGTGCGGCCAAGGTCAAATAATTTGGGCCAAGTGGGTAGCAGATGACCCCAACTAACCACCATTTTCGTATGTTCAACGTTCTACCAAACACCCTGTATAATTGCAAAGTCTTTACTTAGGAAACAAATTGATCCGTACCTATAGCAATTATGGTAATTTTAGTCTAGCTGTTTGAAGTAAATTAACTTGAAAACCGGAAAGTGGATAAAGAAATCTAGTTTATTACCAAACTTTTTGCCTAGACTAATTAACTTTGTAGTGCTACATCACTGAGACTGATTACGAAGCAAGCTAAGTTTTTATTAGTTGTCTACTTAACGCAAGATTGTTCCATCTATTCCATCCCATGAGACATTGTCCTTTGTTGTTAGAATTAGGATGTCCGCGCGATTTAGGTCCTTATTTTCATATTGCGCTGCGGTGATGTCTAGTTTCTCGGTAATATACATTTCTGTAGCTGTAGAAGTCCCAGAAGGGTCAGGTGGAGGGGTACATTTGTCCACTCAACTTACAGATACGGCAGTATGATTACAATAACACTTGACTTGCATTTAAGGCAAGCTATACACGCCGGCTAACACGGATTCTATTTTTGCGTGATCGGCTGCGGAATGTTTTGCTCCTGTCGTTCACCTTGACTGCAATATGTTCGCATTACCCTTGCTCGGTGTTTGTTTATACACTTTTGCTTATTTTATAAAATCAAGAAAGATTTAGATCATAGACATATTTTCCTACATTTCGTGAAGATATGGATCAAAAATTCCCCCTAACTACATTAAAAGTAGTTTGGATAAAGGTAAACTAACTTAATACTTACTTTTATCATTTAAAAAATATTCCTAAATTAAATGTCATAATTCTTCTTTTTATTCCTGATATGCTCACGTTTGATCGCCAGTTCCCCTGATGTTAAGCGACACTGCGATCTACGATGGATAATTTAAATTAGATTAATTAGATCTTGTTTGCAGAGGATATGGTTTTGAACACGTACAGAGGCTTCGTTAACATAATATATCATGACACCTGTATTCCAAAGGGGTAGGCAGAGGAGTTTAGGTAGCATGTAATAATAAAGGCCGAGTCTATTGCCATTAAACCGGACACAAATCCAAACTCCGAACTGCTACTGAGAATTTCGTAGGGAAATCCACACCCAAACACAGCACTACTCGACCTTATGGTAACCAGGACCTCAAGCGTAGCATACCATACCCACTTACGAGGTTGTATCTCTTTCAAAGCATGTAAATAATTGAGTACAGACTGTTTAAAAAGATCTAGAGCCCGTATCCCTAACGAATTCACATTGACGACACTGCCGTAATGCGCGTAACATTGTTCGCAATTCAAATAGCACATACATTATCTAGTTTCGAGCTACGACGGGAGTAACAGTGTAGCTAGCTGCCTAACATGCAAACTGTTGGATAATTAAATCATTACCGACGTTGAGCTTTAATGGAGTCTTAATGCTCTTACTGAGATTTCGTGAGCATGCGGTGCGTTAATCTTCACGGTTCGAAGGCGATGTTAAAGATACAAAGGAGGTTTATCCTAGATACCCAATGTATAATAGATACTGTGAGAATATTATGTAATGAATACATACATACACTCACGCCTTTCTCCCACAGGGCTAGACCGAAACTATAGACTGCCACTTGCTACGATTCTTGCATAGTTCTTTTGCTTCTTCCACATGTAATAAATATTGTTTACATAACAGACCATGATGGTTAGGCAGAGGCGTAAAGAAAGAAAGAAGAAGAAAGAAAAAACATTTAAAGAGTACAATATGAAAAAAAAAGAACCTAAAAATAAACTACTTAAGTAGGTACCTACTACATAATTATCTTTTGGTGAAGGTACATATGTGTCGTACTAATGTACACCCACAGTCCGGTATGTTGAGGCCCCATCCCAATGTAACAGGGAGCGAGCCTATTGCCATTAACCGGGTACAAATCCCAAACTTCGAGCTGCTACTGAGAATTTCATAGAAAACCCCAATCTGGGAATTGTATCCAGGAATATTAGCGTAGCAGTGGCGCTCAGGACCACTAGGGTAACGAGGTTGTTTTTTTTTTACAATATTTTTTTTACCTGGGTGTTGCTTTTGGCTATCTCGTCTGTAAGAGATCGCTGTTAGCAATAAGACCACCGATTCTACTATTCAAAGATTTATAAAATCGTACTTTGCATTGGATTTTGGTGTGCAATAAAGAATATTCTATCTGTCTAAACACCGAATTTGAGTAATATTTGCAAGTGCAGCGTTTAATTCAGGGTTTATTTTCAGTAAATGGATTTTAAAGTCGTTTTTAGATCGTAAAGCCATTGTTTAAGTCCGTACCTATATAACATAATCGAATCTAAGTTAAGTAAATGTAAGTAACTTGATATTAAGGAAAAGTGCTAATTATCTTTTTCATGTTAAGATTATAAAGTTATTTTTAGTGAAGGAAAAGTTCGACCGCGGGCAGAATTCGAACCTGCGTCTTTTGGTTATATACACCAGACGCTGTGACCTCTAAGTCACCCCGAGTCCCACCCGCCAGGATCGAAATTTGCCTTCACATTCTGAATTTACGTAAATACGTATTAAGGTGACGTTAGCGACATCTATTGAAAAGCAACGTCACCTTTCTTTCACTAAAAATAACTTAAAAGTGGTAATTAATTTAAAGCCACCTGTAGTTTTTTTTGACAGTTCAAATGTTTTATTGGTCTCGTTGAAATACTTCATTTGACATCATTTTTTCCAACAGTTATCAATTTGATCTGTTCTTAATCGTCTTTGGTCGCTGCTAACGCACTTGCGCTCATGTTAAGCAGAATTTAATGAAACTAAAACATATATTCGTATCTACTTACATTCCGAAGCAACGAGCAAAACGAAGTTCGCAGCTTAGACGTAATAATTATGTAGCATGTAGTAATGAGTACGGCACGAGTTCATACATACAGGTATTGTGACGTAATCGTCGACTTTGCTCGCATTAATACTAGTTACACTAAACGCTAGTACTGGTTATGATTTTTATATTTTTTACTTTGAGTAGACCAGTCCCAATTGTCGTCAACAGTCATCGTGTAGCTTGATGATAATTTTGGCAGCTCAACAACCCGTTCCACGAAAACACGAAATCAATCAAATCGAGCATTTAGGTAGACCATATTGTGTTTCCTCATTTTCTTCACTACAAATTACCTACATACTTATACGAATTAGCTTCCTGGATAAGTCGGTAGGTACTTTACCTGCAGACCTTTCTTGCACAAGTGGCTACGTAACAATATAAATTACGTTTATAAACTCGTTAACATGTACAAATTCCTCAGTCATGTGTCAGGGAAAACAATTCAACTTTTGATGTATACCTAGAGGTACTTCCTCGTATTGTTCCGATATTGTTCAAGTAACAATCGATAGTCATTTTAATTATTTATTTATTGGGATATGAGTATTATATATGTTTGATAGTGGGCAAACGAGCAGACGGATCGCCTGATGGTAAGCGATTACTGCCGCCCATGGACACCTGCAACACCAGAGGAGTCACAAGTTCGTTGCGTTGTTTTACGCCGGTTTTCTTTCTGTGAGGCCGTGGTTTAATTGTGTAACTCTTACTTTACGCTGCAACTCAAACTATGTAAGTTGGTATGTATTGTAAAACATGAAACCTTCACGCCATTATTCTCCGAAGGCCCACAGTTTGCCGTTATATTTAGGTCCCATGTAATAGGGGGCGAGCCTATTGTCATTAGCCGGGCACAAATTCAAATTGCGAGATGCTACGTAAAATTTCGTAGAAAAAACCCTTTAACACTTGGCCAGGAACTCTAGCGTAGCATTCGCGTTTAGTAGGTCCACTAGACTAATAATGAGGCAGTTATGTTACATAATATAATTTATGATTTATCTTAACTTTTGAGTTTACGCAAGATGGTTTTGATCACGATGTTTTAATAAAATATGACACTAAACCTACCTACTGCAATTCGTTTCTCACACACCGTTCCTATAAGGGTTCCGTTTTTTCTTTGCTGTGTGAAACCCTAAAACCTATGGCCGTATCAATTTCTGCGCTCGCCTGGGTAACCGTAAGTATCTTTTTTTATGGAATAGGGGGCAAACGCCAAATTATCTATGCCAAATTTTGTCACGCGCCCAATAGTCTGAATTGAATGCTAGCTTTAATTGTTTAACTTAAGCAAATGCGTTCATTAAGTGTTTTGTTTGGATTCTGCTTATGTTAGGTACCACTTTTTGTTTGACGAGCTAAGCGTAAAGGACACGTAGCTGGCGGTCAAGCGTAAGCCTATCAATAATGAAAAAAGCCGTAAGTATATTTAAATATATATTTTTATCACTAGCAGTTGCTCGCAGTATGACTGGTCGATCGCTAATTTCAAAGGAGTTTTTGATATAAAAGGTCGCCTACGTCCTTCCATACAAGATACAATCTCTATTTTACCAAAATTCATCAAAATTAATTCGCGGTTAAGAGTACTTGCTACTCTAAACCGCTAATGTAAATGATGAATGAAGAAGTAAGAAAAGAAAAGAAATTAAGGAAAGTGACGGCTTTTTTGTGAACCCATCTACTTAAGATTGGTGCACAACAATCTCGTCGTCGTCTCGTTACTACAAATTTAGATTCTAATTCCATCATAAATTAGTTTGTTTCAAACACACGATACACATGATTGTGTTTAAGGGACTGTAGATTGAGTTTTGAATCAAATACAAGGTGTTAGAAAACAAAGACCATTATAGTACCTATTACATTATGGCTTGAATGAATTGTTGTTAAAGTCTTGACACAATCATGAATGCGCCGCTTTAGACCACAGACAATAAAATGTGTTATGCACAATATTATTACAAGTGCAAAGAGTTACATAGCTGTATTGTTGAAAAGCAATGTTTATAATCATGTATGGGATTTCGAATAGTTTTTATTACGTTGCACGTTTTAGCATTAACTCCAAGGATCTATTTGCGTTCGAACGAACCCATCTAATTAACCTCATATTGGAGCGCTTTATTAGAAACTAGCAGCCCGCCCGCGGTTTCACCCGCGTTGCCCCATTCCTAAGAGCCGTAGCGTAATGTTAAACCTTCCTTTTGAATCACTATCTATTAAAAAAACCGCTTCAAAATCCATTGCGTAGTGTTAAAGATTTAAGCATACATAGGGACGGACAGACAGCGACAGCGACTTTGTTTTGAAGTAGTCCGAAGTGGCATAGTGTAAATTATGCTAATTTAAACGTCATATTTGTAAAGAATCCTATTCATATCCAGAACTTCTAAGTAATGCTAAAAAAGCGTTTATCAATTTCTTTGCATTTGTTGAAAGTAGCAGTTCTTAGTAGACGTGACTTATCTCCAACTGACAGATCCTCTGATCCTAATTTTAAACTTTCGTCGAAAATTAATTCAATCCAAAGACAGGGTGGAACTTTATAATCCTGAACGTTCTTGTAAGGCGAAAGTTTTGAGTGTCGAAAACCCATTTAATTCAGTTAAGTAGTTAGTCCGATTAGCAATAGTTTAGAGCCTACGCCTACGCGACTACTAACTCCGCCTAACGTCAAATATTTGCCGAGTTAATTTGAATTCGGTGAAAAAGTTATTGTGTCAATATTTTATAACGAAAACAATCACATTAAAGTAGGTTGGAAAAGGCGACCAGTTTTCTGGAACAAAACGAACCAATTAAAAGATTCCAAGGTGTTCGGTGAAACTGAATCGTTTTAAGTCGCTTCGCTTCGCTGAAACTGAAGGGTTTAGCGTGAGGACGCTTCAGTTTCAGCGAACAACTGGTTTTTTATGTGCAGATAAATTAGCGACGGTCATAAACGACAATACTTGGCCAAAAAGCCTTCAAAATGTTTCAGTTTCAGGGAAAATCTTTGATTATTTTATCTGGATAATTTGGCATCTATTCTGAGAATGATTTAATGAAATTATGTTTTTTATTCAAGTTTCACCTGTAAGAGGATAACATAATCAACCCATTATATTGTCCCACTACTGGGCACGGGTCTCCTCTCAGAATGAGAGGGATTAGGCTATAGTCCACCACGCTGGTTTAATGCGGGTTGGCAGATTTCACACGCCGTCGAGAAAATCTCTCAGGCATGCAGGTTTCCTCACGATGTTTTCCTTCACCGTTTAAGCTTGTGATAATTAACTATTAATACGCACATGACTTCGAAAAGTTAGAGGTGTGTGCCTTGGATTCGAACTTGAGACCTTTGACTTAGCAGTCCTATGATCATATCACTAGACTATCACTGCTTGTAAGAGGATACTAGTATTTTTTTTAACAATATCCACAAACGAGGGTTTTCGTTTCAAGAGTTCAACCTTCATTTAAATTACGTAGTCCGGGAATTTATCTGATCGTTTTACAGTATCACGTACACGTGTCTGTCGTAGACATATACATATCTATGGACAAATGCTGAGCATGACTTGGCAACTAGGTACGATTCATTATCGTAGAATACTAAACAATACTGATGTATCTACCACTACTATTTACCTACCCAAGTTATGTACTTATTACAAATTATGTAATCTGTGCCAGTACCGTGACCATTCTTTAGGCTAACTGTCTACTGGAGCAGGGAGGACCGGTGGAGTGGTACATACCTTAAAGAATTGCATGATGAGTGGAGACGTAAATTTTTAAATAAGAAAAAATATGTACTTACTTAAACTTTTTTTTAGCTTGTACCGTTCCGTTTCTCTTTGGTTTAGTTAAAAGGCAGTCCTGTAATAAACCTAATTATCTTCCGCCGATCTGGTATCGTCGTGTCACGGATTGTTGAGCTATAAATAATAAGGTTGAGCTACACAATGATTTAGTCCATACTATCATAGGATTAAACATCAAATAACAATGATTCTACATAATACATGTATGGAAAACCGCGATAAGATTAACAATTCGCAACATTAACACACCGTAGTCATTAGTAGCGGCAGTAAAATATTAATCTGCATAATATAGGATTCATTGTTGCGTAATTATACATTGTATATAATATTAATATTAATCGTATCCAACAATTAAGCTTATATAACGGTTTTTGTATTTGATGATGATTGCAGTTATTAAATTTTTATTATGACTTTGATAAAATTTATTTCAATACCTACTTATTGGATGCAGTTAAACTCTTGCAAATTGCTAATAACGCATAGTCAAAATTTTAAATAAAACAATTCAGTTTTGTAACATTGTGACTCGCGATTTGATAAGGTTGCGGTAAGGTTTTTTAACCTTTTAAGCACTTGGCTAAATATCAATTGCCGTGCCCCTAGCGCGCGGCTACAAATCGATAAAATAAGAAAAAAATTATAAATAAAATATTGATAAAAATGTACTGTAATTGTATTATTATTTATATTAACCATTATTATTTACAACAATTACAAATTGTTGTAAATAATAATGGTTTTAGTTGTTGTACCACGCAGTTAATAGGAAAAAATCATACATGTCCTCTGTCACAGAAATACCTACACACGAGCGGTAGGGGCACGGAAATATGTGTTGCTTAAATACGACACAAGCGGTCAAAAGGTTAAAAGACATGTTCCACACTAGTAATTGAGTCCTCTAAGGCGGGGACATCACAAACCTTTTTTGAAGGGAGCGTCTGGAGTTTCCTACCGGCTCTTCTTCATAAGACCCACTTCCGTCTGGGTGTAGTAGATATTCCTGAGTCGAAATGAATAAGTGCACAGCAACACCGTATTGAAAATATCGTATGGTCCAATAATATAAATTGACAGCGCATGTGCTCCGTTTCCGATGAGACCATAATACACAATTGTTATGCCGTAGAGACATACACTATGATTCATACGTAGCATAGAATTCATTAAAAAAGTTCTACGCGGCCCGCATCATAAGGAGTTTCCTGTCTTATTTATCAATATAAGGAGAAGTGGTTACGATATTTTTATCGTTTTGGATATGTAGGTCGTTTTAAGCTTTTGAACGCCAAAAGAGCAAAATAAATATAAAAAATGCTATCGTTTATTAATTTAGGTACATAGGTACCTACATAATTTTGAAATGGAATGTCCCTACGTATTTTTAGCTTTAAACGAATTGAACGATGTACAAAATATTAAATAAATTGACATTGAGAACACTAAATTATATTCATCTTTCTAAACGATGTATAATTATAATATCATTGGATGACACGAAAATTTTAGCATGATGTCCAGGGTAGGTAAATTGCTAAATGTGGAAAGTGTTGTCTACAAAAAGCGTTAAACTTGTTGAAATCTTCGATTGCTACGCTAGAAGTCCTGAAGTAGTAATGGATTTTGATATGAAATTCTCAGTAGCAGTCGGAATTTAGATTTCTGCTCGAATAGTAGCAATAGGCTCGTCCCCTATTACATGGGACTTAACCATGTCGTCTAACTGTACGCCTCTGCCTGACCCTTCGGGAATTATTTATGTTTTATGAAGTATAAACTAACTAGGCTGAAGGCAACACAGAGTTGGGTAGAAACAAATAGCTAAAATACCTTATTAATTGATAAACTGATAACCTATAAATAACTTACAAATACTTTAATAATTTAATCTAATTTCAATACAATCTAACAGAGCAACTATTTCACACGAAATCCGAAGTAAAAAGAGAGCGAGCCGTTGGTGTCCAGTCTTTTTATCTTCTCGTACTGACAGTAGCTAGGTAAGTGATCACGGTCGTCCGGTAGGAGGCGCTGGGGTGGCTGCTACCGGTCACTGGGTTGCCAACACGGCCATGCTGCACCGTGCCAGCCCCGGGCACGCTCACTCCACCTGGATAATTATTTTTGTAGCAGTCGAGTAGGTTCGATTCTGTAAACATATACATATATCACTTGTACAATTATGCTCATAGTTTAACAATAACCCGAGTCGGTCATCATGTCAAACAAGGCACGATTCATAATTAGCAAGTCTACGCGGCCCCAACGTGAAAATTTCCTTTAGACTTAGGTAATTTCACTGTTTAGGGAAAAGCAGATTCTCCCAGCTCCAAGATCCTCATCGTCAGGACGCACCTTTAGGCTTAGGCTACGTCCATCGTCCATCTATCTTTTCCAGATGCACCTTTAGGCTTAGGAAACACCTTTGACAGATTTCAATTGACATGAGTATCAAGTGCTGTCAAGTGCTAGTAATGTCACAAAAGCTATAATGTGCCAGAAACAAGTACAATGTATGTCATAATAATAATAAACTTGATAAATATTTGTAGCAAAAATATTAGAATGCAGTAAACCTAAACGCTGAATGGAGCAGAATAATTAGAAAAAATAAAAGCATTATTACAAAAATAAATATTTTGTGACCCACTCGCGAGTACATTATGTCATGTCGTTCCGTTATATTTCTGTCTAATAATATATCACAATCCGACAGTTCGTTCAAAACATAAAACTCCATATTTTCTAAGTTGACCGAATCGTAATTTAATATTTACTTGAACTTTTGTAGATATTTACAGTTTGTATGCTATCGTTTGAAAACTCTTGCAAGATCACAGGGGCGCTAGGGTAGCTATTGGTATCAATAACTCTCTACACAGATTTTCCCTAATGATGGAACAGCTACTACCAGTGTCATTAAATGCGGAACACATACGTGTTTGGACAGAGGCATTATCAAACAACATTGACTTTTACATAACTTGTGCAGTTATTATTATTAACATTAACAATATGATGGTTAGGTACATTGGTTACATTTTGCAATAAAAACCAATACCGTTCGGCCATCCCAATTTCAATTGTAAATCTCAATGATTTTAGCCATGATCACCTTTATCACTTGCATCAACATCATCATCATCATTATCATCAAACAAATTTAGACATAAGCAAATTGGTCACCGATTTCACCAAGATACAACATCACGGCAGCATTCCTGCCTCGATTCTCCAGCAGCTACTGAAGCTACGGGTTGACCTCCGAAGCTAGCTCAGTAGTTGCACTCACACGTAATCACTGCTCAGTAATCTGTAATTTCACATTAGTAGGGACCCGCCTATGGCGGTAGTTTTACTTTATACCAAGAAATTATTGCATAACTCTTTCCAATCAGAGACTTCAGTATTCCAATGTTGTGATTTCACAAGTATCATTAAGAAATAACGATATAAAAATCAGTAACAAATTACCTATTGGTGGGTACGATAAAACATTTAAACCGGGACATATTTAGTAGACATAATTTTATAATATAATAAATTTCATAATTATATCCGTTAACTTTTTTCGAAGATGAACATTGTGCGACATGTGCGATTACCCTCATTCTCTCGTAATTACCATAGCAACAGAAATCTTAATGCAATTTAGCAACGATAAAATATAACATTTCTACCGATTAGTACTCAAGTGTAGTCACTCGATTTTATATATTTTAAATCGAAGAGTCAACACAAGATATGTTTTTCATTAAACTTTACCAATGAACATTCGATACCCGAATATTGTCAAAATTAAAACACTCACCAGATTTTGGTGTTTACCGTTTCAATAATCGATCACAAAATTTGGTAGACTGTGCTCACCTATGCCATATTATGTTTGAACCAACGCTAATCCCGCTTCTGATATAAACTAACTAGGCTGAAGGCAACACAGAGTTGGGTAGAAACAAATAGCTAAAATACCTTATTAATTGATAAACTGATAACCTATAAATAACTTACAAATACTTTAATAATTTAATCTAATTTCAATACAATCTAACAGAGCAACTATTTCACACGAAATCCGAAGTAAAAAGAGAGCGAGCCGTTGGTGTCCAGTCTTTTTATCTTCTCGTACTGACAGTAGCTAGGTAAGTGATCACGGTCGTCCGGTAGGAGGCGCTGGGGTGGCTGCTACCGGTCACTGGGTTGCCAACAGAAGTCATCCAATGGTCAATTTTCATACGCCTTTTTCAGTTCAATTGACGTTTCTAAATAGGAAACCAATATTGGAGCTTGAGAAAGTCACCCAGCTGTAACTTTGTGCAGTCAATCACAGCTGTTTATTTCACTTGGAAACGTTCTCGGTTTGTTTCGCAAGAAAACTGAGCGAACATTATATCGATTGGTGAAAAACAATAAGAATCTATAGAATAGTGTACCTATGTGCTTTCATTAGCGATCTCGGAGGCCTCAATGTGCTATGGATGGTCGTGTGTGTTTAGGTATGTCTTAAAAATAAGTCAAACTATTATACACGTTAATTCAATATTTTATAATTTATCAATCACTGTTTGATATTAATTTTAATTTTTTGCAGGAGTGGACTACTCCACTCCTAAGTAAAAAAATTAAGGGCATTACATCGCTCAAATCCAAAACACACCCTAGCTTTAAAGAAGTTTCTAGTGTAATCCTTATGTGCGTTTGCCATATAAAAATATATGTTATACTTGAGGTCATCACAAACGAATTGTATTGTTTAATTTTTTTATAAATTTGCCCCAATTTTGGATAACAATTGAAGTAAATAGGCCTTTTTTACCTAATTTGTATTTTTTCTCTTTAACGGCTTAATAGTTAGTCATGAATTTTATACGAAAAAAATTGTAATGACGTAATTAACAATTTTTATTGTTTTTATTTTCTTATTTCTTTGAATATTTTGAAATAATAAAGAAATACTCGAAACCTCACTAGCACCCCGCGTGAAGCACCCCCGCAATGCCTGTGACTAACAAATACTAGCACAAAGACTACATCCTCAAGGTCATTGGCCAATGTAATACCCATAAGGCCAGTCCCTATATTAAAGCCGTCGATAGATTTGCTTACTAGAGATAGGATTTTGAAGGTTCATACAAGTGATGTCAAAATCCGATCTCTAGTAAGCAAATCTATCGACGGATGTGATATAGGGACTGGACATTAAAGTCCCGTGCCTAGCAATGGGACAGTTAAAGGCTTGATGATGATGGAATGGTAGCTAGGTCCTTCTAAAGACGCGTGTGTATTTGGTAATAAGGAGCATGAACTTGGATGAAGAAAAAAAAGTATTTTAGACACGTGTAATGTGATGTAGGTACCTTCATCTTAACAAATCTAAACATACTTAAACACTGTGACATTAAAATATCTCTACTTATCTTTTTGTGATTTTTTTGCATTTACCATGCTAAGATTATTAAGTTATTTTTTAGTAAAGGAAAAAAATCAATCGCTGGCAGGATTCGAACCTGCGTCTTCTGGTTTGATATACCAGACGCTCTGACCGCTAAGCCACCGCGAACGCTACCCGCATGATTGAAATTTTGCCTTCACATTCTGTATTTACGTCTTAAGGTGACGTTTGGTGACATCTATGAGAGGCAAGTTACCTTACCTCTCAACCGACACGACTTACTTTACAGTTAGTTCAGTGTCGTACGATGCCACCTTACCTTTAACTATCTTTTTGTGATTTGATATCTCTACTTGACCCAAAGGTTGACTGGTAGAGAATGCCATATGGCATTAAGTGCGCCTTGTGTACCATTTCTTTTGTACATAAAAGTTTAAATAAATAAAGTCGTGTTAGAGCCGAATGGACGGTATTATACTCATCATTAGGAATACCTTTTACTATGGAACGTACCCTGAAATCACGAAAAAAACAGCTGTTCCATACAATTGTGTACACTGAACTCGACAAAATTTATGGAACGCTGTTTTTTTTTCGTGATGTCTCGGTCTTAATTTACAGTTTATATCTATCTACATTTATACAACCTTTCGCACGCGTGATCTCGTAAACTCGCCAGCATTAGTGAGAGATATAAAAATAAAATCGGAGGAATATAGGTACTGCGTGCAATTCGCGTCTTTTCTGCTGCCAAATAATATTTTCCCTTAGACGTGTTCGCGTGAAAAGCAGCGTATAATATAATAAAGGCTGTATTGAGTATGTGACGTAAGTCGCACCGCGTGTGACGAGAATTTATAAACCTTTTAAAAATATGGATACACGTCGTTGATGTTCGTGTGACATTATTCATATTATTCATGATTTTTGTGATAAGAATTTGTAAGGTTGATATGAAACGCGCGATATTATGGTTGCGTTCAGATTAGAAGTTATTTTCACTTATGGCCAGTCCCTATATGAAATCCGTCGATAGATTTGCTATAATAGATATTTTGACATAAGGTTCATACAAGTAATGTCAAAATCCTATCTCCAGTAAGCAAATCTATCAACGGATTTGATATAGGGACTGGATATTAGGGACTAGCGGTAAAACACACGTTTAGTTGACATTTAACAGAATCTACACTTGACAAATTCTGCTAATTCACAGATTCTACTACATTTCTACAGATTTTTCTAGTCTTTTAATAAATTGCATTAAGTACATACTTATGTATAAAAAATCTACTACTTAACTGCCTAACTACTAGGAACTTAATTAATATATTACACAATCAAAATGTTTATAATCCATATTTGGAGTTAGGAATGACCTGAAAAAATTAAATGAACCTAGACTCAAGATGTTCATTTCAAAAGCTAGCTACCTATTTCTTAGAAAACTGTTCTCGAAGTAAACGAATGATTAGTCTCTATTCAATGGGATAATAAGGTATTATAATGTGTACGCAGACTGTGTAAGCCTACACTATCAACAACAATGTAACGATTAATGTTATGCTATATTATAATAATACATTACACACCATTTTACCATGAATGTAGGAAGCAGTTGTATTGTATTACTATTCTTGTTTATACTGAAGCATGAAACGAGAGTACACAGTTTTACATTATGACGTTATCTGCAATGTAAACAAGTGTAAAATCAATATTTTAAAGTAGTTTACTTCAAGTGCACGGAGATAAGGCTGATAAGAATGATGCAGGCCACTGTCGACTTGGATTTGATAACAAAGTACAATCACCTCTATTTACTTACAGTACACCATGGAGGTTTCATGTCATAAAATGTGTTAAGTCTAATTTGTAAGGAAGAAAACAATTGTCAAAATGTCAACAGCGAGTGACAGCTGTACATTGTACAGTACAGTACTCTTGACGATGTGTGTGTCAAACGCATGGTAGTGTGTATACTTTCGTACAAACTTTCACCACCTTAGGGATTGAATTTCCAAAAATCATTTCTTAGTGCTCGTCTACAGTGCAAAAGGAACCAGCATGCAAACTTTCAGAGCTCTAGCTCCTGTAGTTTCGGCTGTGCGTTGATACGTCAGTCAGTCAGGAGGTCAGTCAGGTTCTTCTTTTATAGTATACATATACATATAGATCTGTATAGTACATATTTTAGGACGACCAGTGTAACTTGAAACTTTATGGTGGCGCTGCGGGCAAAAACAAATGACACCAATTAAATGCAGTTTTATATTACCCCACGTGGCAACATTTCAGGCAAGTTTTCAAACATTTCAAATGTTATTTTGTAAGAAGTAAATACTGACTTACTCAAGGACTTTCTAGAGTTGAACAAATAGCCGCAACTACCTGCTTTGTGTGCACGACCAATGCTGTGTGCTGTCGCGTTTCGTCACACGTCGCGTCAATGTGATCCGCCCTAATTCGCGTGTCATAAATTCATAATCTTAGGTTACGCGCAAAGTTATTATCATTCATACATAGTTCATTGTTTAAAAAGTGTGACAGTTTAAGAGTCCGGCGGACCGAATTTCTCTTACAAACGTAATATCGAAATAAATCGTAATACAAACAAAATATAACCAAATTGTGTTATTATTCGGATTCTGATACCGTTAATCTAGGTTCCTACGATACCATTTTGTCCAAAATACTTCACTGGAAATATATATAAGCAAATATAATTTTTGATAAAATTACCAAGTTTGGAACGATTTTTCGGTCTTGCATTTCCAGTAAAGCAGTAGTAGACGAAATAGTTTCGTAGGAACCTAGATTAACGGCATCCAAATCCGAATATTAACATAATGTGATAGAATATTGTCTGGATTACGATTTATTTCGGTATTACGTTTTTGTGGGCAATTCAAGCTCCGCCGGACCCTTAAGACTGTAATGTCAACTTTTGACGCTTGTTTACGCTACTATGTTTGTTTTTTTTTATTGAAATCGTAATGTCGAATCGAATTGATTCATGCTATTTTGAGGTTGTCAACCGATTAAGCGAGTGCTGTTAAAGTAATTGGTTTCTGTAATTGCTACTTAAAATTAATTGCTATATTTGCGTTTATTTTTTATTGGTGCACTTTTAGTATAATTAATATTAATACGTTACGTTTATCTTGCATTGGGTTAAAACACCAATGATAATTAATTTTCCAATCAGTTAAAATAAAACGGTCACGTTCATAATTAACTAGAAGAAGAACATAACATACCATGACAAATGGTCATACTTGTATTCCCCGAAGGGTTAGATAGAGGCGTACTTAACCGGGCACAAATCCTAATCTCCGAGCTGCTATTAAGAATTTCATAAAAACAGGTACCCAATAGATAACACTTTCCTCGAACTGGGTATCAACCAAGGACCTCAAGCGTAGCAGTCGCGCTCAGGATCACCAGGCTAATGAGGCAGTTAGCTTAGTGGTCCTTACCGCGACTGATACGCCAGCAGGAGAACTAAAAGAAAAAAAAGTAATATAATCAAACCACAAATATTTAAATAGCATTATTTTACTAAGGTGATCCTCTAAAATGTTGCCATACTAAATAAATTTGTTGTAGCGTTGTTCGTTCCACTAAATTCTGATCCTTTAAGTTACAAACTGTCAAAGCTTATTTGCGCTAGACAAAGGAAATGGCATTAGTGGAAGACAACAGAGAAACGCAGCGAGAACTCAGAGATTTCGTCAAAGGGCGCTTTATTCCTTTAGCTTATGGCAACACAATATCAGAAACAAACATTTCTTTCTTTTTTATCTGTGCAGTCACTACTCTAATATCGCTATTGGTCGAGATATCGAATCGGATGTTCCAAATACAATTTCAGTGTGTACAGCACATTGCGTCTTTTTAAATAATATGTTTGCTGCATATTTTTATGTTCGGTTATACACATAATATATACAAAAACTTCTACCTTACTATTTTTTTTTTAATAAGCTTACTAGCAATGTGGGTCGCACATTACTAGTATTCTTGTTAACCCCTCGTGCTCAGCTAAAATGCTTGTGTTACGAGTGGGTTCACGTCGGTAGTGCAATGGGTGGGTTTCGAACCGGCAACCACATGATCGCAAGTCCGACGCCCTAGCTACCGCCGCTTAGAAAATTGTAAAATAAAATTTGTCTTATATTCGTCCTGGTGCTGCTGGCGTCTGTAGGCTGTTGCCGCTTACCATCATCTGGCCTGTATACTTGTTTGTCACGTCATTACTATAAAAAACGTGTTTAGAGGTGATATTTCTCATGTCTTATTTTGCATTTATCTTAATTTCCTTGTCATTCTAGAAAAAACATATCAGCCACCCTTCATGAAGTAAAAGCTGCGGCATAGCTTTGACTAGTCATCGTTATTTGAACGTGAATGAAATGCTAACTAGCACACTTCTTTGTGGGATCGCTTGCCCGCTGAGGCTCTTGTGCCAAACCGTTAAAAGAAAATCCCTGAATCAGCTGCTCAAAGCGCTGAAGCCGCTTTGAAGTCATTTTTCACGTCCCGTTTTAAGGTTAAATTTCCCGTGTCTAATATTCCTGTTTGTCGATTTCACTATACTCAGAATTTTAAATGATCGAATCCAATTTCTATATATGCTTTTCCTTTCTGTTATGACGTTTAGAAGCCTATTCGTTTTATCTGTAACCTACCTACGTCATCTGCTTATTTAATAAATATAAGTATTTATGTTATCTCAAGGACACTAGTGCCTTAATTGAGTTTATGAACATTATATGATAATACAAACAGCTTGACAGTCGATGACAATTTTAAAAGCAAATTTGCACCAAGATTAGAAGCGACGATAATTAATTCGTTACTATAAAATTAATTTTAAAAGCTGACACGCAATTTTGGCGTCCGGTATTCTCATATTTTTACTTGCTTGAAAATTTCAAAATGGCGTCTGCTTTGCATTTACCCACAAAGTGGCGCGAAATTGCAAAATGCAGCTATTTAATGCGCTAAATCTTTACTTAGCATGCTTTGTGAGGAATTTTAATATTTGCAGTCAGTAATTACAGACAGACGAGGCCTGTAAAAGGAGATTTAGGTAAAGAGACCTTTTACTAGTTTGAATTTTTATTATATTATTACGTAGTACCTACTGAATTATTTTTCAACATGAAAATATTTTTATTTATCATCATAAGTTTTGTTTCCTGTATCATTAATTTAATTTCGTTAATACTATTGAAAATTTGTATCTAATAATAAATAATTAATTTTATACTTTAAATACCTCGAAAGTTTTAACCCAATATTTTATATAATACTAACATGACATACCTATTTAGCTATTTTTGTGTATAGATATGGTTAATATTTTGATAATCAAACAAACTGAAGCCTAGCTTAGTTTTGCTGAGTAAACCGAAAATTGGGGTTGTAATAGATTGTTAATTTGTTTTAGGTAAACTCTGTCAGTCACGTCGACTTGGAACGTGCCCTAAGTCACCGTTAACCATTAAGTCCATCAGCCAGAGAAAAAGGATAACATAAATATGGCTGCTTTCACCAGCACGTCAAACAGAGCAATCATTCTGTTTAGTGGCGATATACATTGTAATAAGGATTCATTGTTTTACAGGAAACTCCACGACTAAATAAATAGTTTTTTTAATGTGAGCCGACTGAGTGACTTCTTTTTAAAAGGATGTATTTTTAAAAAAACCTTCCAAAAGCCGTTTTCAGGCTTTAGTAGATATTTCTAGTAGAAACACTTGAAACGAAACTACCAAGACGTTTCAATTGAGGTTGTAATATCATGAGATTATTCTATTAGGTACGTGCTCTCTCTAGAACTTGCTTTGAGAGTATAAATTTCCCTCGCGGTGCAGATAACCCGCGTTAAACTTAAACCGTTATAGAACTCGGTTGAATTTCACAAAAGTTTAAACAAAAGAGCTTAGCGCTTAGGTACTTGAACGTCTCGAGACATAAGTCCCATAAAATATTCAAATTTCAATCAGAAGGCAGACACCGTAGAGGCTTAAGGAGGCTAATTGAAGGAGGAACGAGGTTCGAAAAGGAGTAAAAAGCTCTCTTGATTTAACATTTTATGTTGCTCATCAGCTTGTGAGAACTGGAAATTTGCAGTTGGAAATGGATTGGGCTCATTAGTATCAATTAGAGTCCGTAAGTCGCTCATCTCTTAAGATGTTTGACTTCAAAGAGGCTAGTTGATTAAATCAGTTTCATTAGTTACTATGATAAATTATAATTATTATAAATATGTAATATTAAACACGCTTTATATTTTTTATAATTTATGTTTTTTTCTATAATTTCGTCTGAAAAGGAACTGAAATAAAATTAAAGATTACGATCTCTTGTAAGTAATTGTAAGTCAAATTAGTCCTAATATTAGGATTAATTTGACATACAATCTTGATTTGACTTGATTTAAAAGAGATCTTTAACTTTAACATGCCATTAAGTGAGCCAAATGATGAAGGCCAATGTCTGTAATTACTGTTTGGAGAAAGTGCCATCGCAGCTTTGAGTTGACCTATCCTAACCAACGTAAGTTTGTGAAGGGACTCAACGACCTTTGTTCTTTTGCTAGAGTCCACCACAGGACCGTGTATATTGCAGATTGATTAAGAGATGAGTCTACAAGTTAAATAATCATGTTCCTTATTTATATTATTAGTTTTCATAGCTGTGAAATAACTACGTTAATTTCTTAATCCTGAAGACACAAAACTGATTGCGGTTCTATTAGGAAGTTTTCAAACTACTTGAACTTTGCCATACAATGGAGGAACCTCGGAAAACTTCATACGCACTTAGTAAGTTCGTACGAACGAACGTCGTAAGTTCGTACGAACATCAGCCTGTCTGCCTGCAAATTATGTTAACTAATATAAAAGTTTTCTTGTTTGTTGTCCTTTCTACTAATTTGTTGACTCGCACACAAAACAAAGTCTCCTGCATCAAAGGGGCAAATTGGCCAATTTTTATGAGTCACACATGATTTAACTAAGCACCGACTGATTTTACGTTGTCGTTGGTATTTCTCTTTATGTATATTTTGAAAGTTAATGTAAGTTTGTATATTAACATCATTTTATTAAGAATTGCACCTCGTACTTGTTATTTAACTTCTTTATAATATGTGGAGTATGTTGTTGGTTATACATTAGTTTTTTTTAATTTATTTAACAAACATTTATTATAAATGATAACAATTACGAAGTCTGCCAAACTGCTAAGAGTATGCAGTATGTCGGCAGCAGTTCTCGCTTTACAATAATAAATACTTATTTGTTATCCTGTTACTAATTCTGCTGTTGTAAATTTTGCATAATTATTACCGTAACGTGTAATCTTTTATTTCTCAAATAAAGATTAAAAGGCTATGTGACAAACCCTCACCATCCTCTTCATTTGTAAGGCCGGCTGAGGAACTCCCGCCGGGACATGAGCTTTCCTGGGCAACCTGGAAGTCTTTCAACAAACTTCGTACTCGGTCGGCCGGAGCAAGGTTAACATGTTCCGGTGGGGATTCTCCACTAACTTATTTTTAAGTGTGATGCAGTGGAAGATATGGCCCATATGCTATGATACCCAGCGTGCCCCTACACCTGCACACATCGAGACCTGGCTGCTACAGAAAATGTATGCGAAGCGGAATACTGGGCAAATCTAATCTAGTTTAATGTTTTTCAATTCTCTTTTCTTTTGCTCTTCTCTTTCCGTTTGCTGTCGATTCGATAAGAAGAAGAAGATTAAATAAACAAGTGCGAGTCGGACTCGCGCACGAAGGTTTCCGTACCATTATCAATAAAAACGGCAAAACAATCACGTCTTATTAGTATTTGTTATTATAGCGGCAACTGACATACATCATCTGTGAAAATTTCAACTGAATGTCACGGTTCATGAGATGCAGCCTGGTGACAGACGGACAGACAGATATACGGACGGACAGCGGAGTCTTAGTAATAAATAGGGTCCCGTTTTACCCTTTGGGTACGGAACCCTAAAAAATATGTCGTGTAGGCTTTTCGTCCTCGCATCGTGTACGAAAAGCCTACACGATGCGAGGTCAGCTTATATCAGATACCTACGTACCTATGGTACGTTGTGTGACTACATGTGTCCGTAAATCATATTGTAATTGACTAAAAGTGTCTATTTCGGCCTGTATTCCCCGAAAGGTTAGGTAGAGGCGTAACAATATACCTATAGTTCGCCGGTATGTTTAGGTTCCATGTAATAGGGGGCAAGCCTATTGCCATTAACCGGGCTCAAATCCGAAACTCCGGGCAGCTACTGAGAATTTTATAGAAAAACCCAATAATAATGCCCGACCTGGATGGATGGTGTGGAGTTGTGTTGCCCCACACACCAAAGGGAGGATCCTCCGGCCAGGCTGGTGTTTTGCCTGACGGGCCACGGCCCGACGGTTGATGTCGGGCGGATGTATATCCAAGTTGCCTTGCAAACTTCACTTGCATGATTCAGGATTTGTTCGTTTACTTTCTATGTAGCGCGGTTCATATCGCTACAATGGAATGCTGCTCCCAGATACTAGCGTAGCAGTCACGTTCAGGACCACTAGGCTAACGATACCGACGCAGTTTTTATAACAAGTGCTGACTACTTATTGGGGGTGTATTCGGCATGTAAAATAATCTCTCTCAAACACATGTTGAGCACGATATAGTGTCGATAACGATAAAAAAAAAGAAGGAATTATGCGCTGTTCACATATCCATGCATGTGGGCGTAAAGAAAAATTATAATCCTCATTAATTATGATTGAGGTATAAAGTCATAAGCTCTAAATAATCTTATGATTTCAGCGATTAAAATTGTATTGATATGCGTCATCTGTGTAAGTTTTTAAGTAAACAGAGAAAACTTTGATGTAAAATAAGCTAGTCATACACAATAACTTTGTGTTAAATAGTATAACATGACATTAATTATAATGATATGTTAATTATTGGGTCAGGATTTCAAATGAATAAGGTTTTCTTGATAATTAAATGTGATTTTAATATCGATGTACACTTTCACAAGGCAAGAACACAAGAGATATTTCTAAACGCATACAAAGAGGCGCCACCTGCTGGCAATGTTGTGGACTAAACATAAAAGTAGCCAGCGTTTTATGAGTTTAGGTAGAAAGTCAAATACAAACAAGGACAATAGTTACCTTGAAAAGAGGGATACAACATTTTTTTTGGTAACATGGGAACAAATATGAACACTCTCAACTATGACTTGTGTAAATTTTGCGATTTGTTTACCATATCAGAACTTATTTAAAATGTCAGATAATTTTGTTATTGAAATTCTATTTGAGTAACATAGAATGGAAACAAGTAGACAGCCCTCCCAATCAATTCGAGAGCTATTCCAATGATTTATCGGAGGAATGTGAAGTGAAATGCGAGAGGAATGTTCCATGGTATGCGCGCATTGTCAGTGCTCATCAAGCTGTCAGTCGCCATTTTGTTTCAGATTAACTTTGAAAATAGAACACAACTGTTTTTCCTCCAGTTTGGTTATTTTTATTTAAGTTGCATAAAGTTTATTCTTTTTTGTGATATAAGATTATATATTGGTGAATATATTCATAATTTAGCTTTAACATCCTTTGGTAATAAGGGAGTAAAAGATTACAAGAATATTATTTACCTTTAATACACTACTGTACTGTATTCCTCATCGAGATGAAATTTTTAGCATCAACAGTTAAATTTTATTACACTGAATCGGCTAAAAATATAAATCTAATAATATCTGGAGAACTTTATTGAAGGAATGACTCATGCAAACTGTAAAAACTTGAAAAATATGAAGGTGACACATCACATTAATCTTTCACTCCCACTGAAAGAATGATAATAGGTACTTACTCCCACTCAGGCATAAATATGATAGGGGGGCGGCAAGAAAGAAAGTGATTTCAACGGATATTCGGTGGTTTGTATTACTTTTAATCGTGTTCTGACTCTTATAATTTAGTAATTGGCCGTCTTAAATTGCTTTGTTTTTCACGCCGGAAAACTGTTTTTACAGAACATGTAAAAAAACCGATTTAAGGACTATTTTTTTTCAGTTGTATTTTTTGAGAAAATGATCTTATTATTATTATTTGGTCTTAAAGTGATTGATTGTACAAGAATTCTCAATGTGAATTAATGTTGTGGATTGAGGAAGCGATTATTTAATCTTACTAGATTTCTATCTAACCTCGGCGGTCAACCACAGCCTGGAAAGAACAAACTACAATTATTATTACGTACGGCGTAACACGTGCTAGATAAATGAGAAGACTCAACTGCTTCATTAGTCTAGTGGTCCCAAGCGTCACTGCTACGCTAGAGGTCCTGGATTCAGCAAATTGCTATTGCGTCTTTCTATTAATTTTCAGTAGCAGTAGAGTTTGAGATTTGTGTCGCTCCCTACTATATGGGACCTAAACATAAGCGAACTGGAAAGACAGGCGTGATATTATGTTTTGTAAATAAAAATTTCTTCACGACTAAACCACGAAATCAATTCTATACCTAAGTGAAGATTGATGCAGAACTGCAGATCTACCATGGAGTTTTAAACGGGCCTCAAATACTTCTCCCACACCACGAATGTACCCGCGCGCGAAAGCTACTTCAGAGGGGTCGAGCACCCTTCAGAAGTCATTCAGAGGAAATAAAAAGAGCAAAAGATGATGAGGTATTAGGTGATGTATAAGTACCTACTCGTTTTTCTCAATCCTTTGGTTATTTGCCTAAAAATATCTCAGTGTTCATCATTAGAAAATTTCACTTGACCTCATATATTCTAGTCTTCTAGACCATAGGTTTTCAAACTTACTTCGCCCACCTAACGAGAGGTCTTATCTTTTCTATTTTTAGGGTTCCGTACATCAAAAGGAAAAAAGGGAACTCTTATAGGATCACTTTGTGGTCCGTCCGTCCGTCTGTTTGTCTGTCAAGAACCTATATCACGGGAACGCGTGGAGGTATCGAGTTGAAATTAAAACCATACACTCAGGTCTACAGTTCCTTGAAGCTGTGAAAAAAAACAAACTTCTAAGTTAACGTAAAATGTATATTTCAACACATTCTAAAGGGAATCAAAGTTTACAGGATATTTTCCTTTGACCTAGAACTATGTATACTACAAGTATAAGGGAAAATCTGAAAACTATACATTTGTAATTAATTATAATATATGTACCTAGAAATTCGTTATTCGCTACTCGCACGTGTCCGGTTTTTTTTAAACCATCTGTTGCTCATCTTAAAAGCAGATACTGCAAAAACTATTTTTAACGTAGTGTGTTTGATTGGATAGATAATTCTCCCTGAAAGCCTCCAGAGCACCCGCAAGGGTGCGTTATGGCCAGTTTGAGAAAACATGTTCTAGACCCTTTGATTTAACGTTGTTTGTCAGTGTTAGATTTCAACCTCCAACTTTTTTTCGAAAAACTCATCGAAATACTTTGTTATTCCTTCATAAGCTGTAAACACGGATCGGACAAAGCGAGTAAAATCATAAAGAAAACGAAATGTTTTTGCACGTAACCCTTCACTGCGCATAATTGTTTGTGAGTTGTAACACATGCAGAAGAAATCGCCAAAATTTGGCGGAAATATAAAATGTAATGGTTGTTTTCCTTCCCCAAGATACAGGGGGGCAAAATCCTTTTTTCGAACAGCATAACGAAGAGGGGTAACTAATGGCCGCGGAAGGGGTCCGCTAGGCACAAATATAGCAATTAGAAGCAATTAAAGGGCTGAAACGCTTTACAGACACGGCTTGATTATTCATGGCATCGTTTAGTGTTGATTTGTTGTGCTCGTTTCGAATTGGATTGCGTAGTTATTTGATTTTAACGTAGGATCGTTAATTGTCGCATAATAATTGTTGTTAAGTGGATGTAGGTGAGATATCAGTATTTGGTAAGAGAAGTTCACCATTCAACTTTCTGCGCAAAGCAAAGCAGCAGCTAAAGCAGTTATTCGAAGGTGAAAACTTATTAAACGGATATGGATGTTTGTTACTCTTTCACACCAGAACGGCTGAACGGATCTGGATGAAACTTGGCACACAGATAGATTATAGCCTTAAATAACACATAGAGTTTACTTTTTATCCAGGTCGGACCCAATCCTGCAGTCCACTCAGACAAAGTCGCGGACAGAAGCTAGTATAAGAATAAGAGTTGTTAGATTACCTATATATTTTAATACATACATACATATTTTCACGCCTGTATCCCATTAGGGTAGGCAGAGACTATATTATAAAGATTTCCACTTGCTACGATCCTGGCATACCACTTTCGCTTCATCTACGTTCCATTAATCTCCTCATGCATGGTCGTCGGTTTAGGGTGCTTTTAACCTGGCCTTTTTTGAGAACGTCCGCAATTTGATTGTGGTAATTAAGATTTTAAGGTTGGTATTTAAGGTTGAACGTTTTGTAAACTTGTATGAAAATATGGCTCAATGGTCTGCTTCAGTGGTTTCCTAGGTCTCAAGTGTGTCTGCTGAAAATCCAATCAAAGACCTTAACAGTCATGTCCCAGGTTAGATTACAGGTTTAACAAAGTGCGAGGCGCTAATAAAATATATATTATTAGCGCCTCGCACCTCGCTAAATTTTATATCCATAAAATAGTATAATAGTTTTTAATGCTAGTAAATGAATTCATACAGTAACATAAAAAATCATAAATGTAGTAATAAATAAACATCACACATACATTGAATGGCATTATAGACCTCGGCTATCGTTTGGTTTTCTGGAGATATTAGCAATACTATACTATATTTTGGCACTTAGCACGTAGTCAAGTGAAGCGTAGAAATTAAGAGCATGTTACCAGGAAGGGTTTTAAATTAAAAGTGGAAGAATATAAGGGAAGGGGGAGACTACAGAAAAAATGGATGAACTGTGTGAGTGATCATATGGCTACAAAGGAAGTGAATGATAAGATGTCAGCTGATGGAGATGAATGGAAGGAACGGACAGCCTGCGCCGACCAAAAATACATTGAAAAGAGGGCAGGACGGTGATGTTAGTCGTCCAATGATACTAAATGGCATAAGTACTAACAGATCGTATAGGTAGAACTGATAAGAAATCAACTATTTTGAAGTTATTGAATGAAGATTTCGTCCCAATGAAATAGCAGACTAGGTCCACAGATTCTTCTCGCCAAACCAAATTGTCCTACCACGCCTACTGTAGCCTAATAAAATATAGATTTCGTGTGGAAAACCTAATACGAGAGAAGCCAATTAGGTACTCAGTTCAAGTCTCATACGTCATACGCCTACGAAAATGAGTGGGATGTTTTCTGTTCTACGTAATAATTTACCGCTAAGTAAAACCAAAAGGTTAATATGAGCATGACAGATTTAAAGGTCACACACATTCATACGCGTGTCACAGGATAACTGACATCGAGACTTGCCGCCTCGTTGCTCTTATAACGTGACGTTTGACGATGACGCACGTACGTATTATGACATAAGTCGTTTAGAATTCTTGTCATAAAATTGTCAGACGGCATACATGTCTGTAATACATTAGTTTTTATTTATTTTCTTTTACGCTTCAGACCATGTCCTAATTGATTGATGTTTACATGCGTAAAATTTAATTTGTAATTTGATAACAATCATTAACGTTTTTATGAAATAATTAAATGTTAAATTTCTAACCTAACCTACACCAACTTTTGCAACCATTTGTTTAGAGTTCATTAAATCGGTCGATTACATTAAGTAACATAGAAAATTGTTTGTTACAGTAAATTTTACAACTTTATTTTCAGGAACACCTTATTGTTTTGATCGCGTGGTAGTGTGGATATTATGTCGAAATCCTACCTCTAGTAAGCAATTCTACTGACTGATTTGTTATCGATAATGGCCATAATTGCTAGACCTAGGTTGAAAATAATTAGCTACCGTAACTGTAATACGGTCATGTCGCTATTATCGTCATTTCAAGTGGAAAATTCGAGACTAAGCTCTAATGTGATCGCACGTCTAGAACGGCTGGTACTGTTATATAATGGGGGGTTAAAATTTACATTTCTTACATACCAACATGCCTGTATTCGCCGAAGGGTTAGGCAGAGGCGTACTAATGCACACCCGGTCGGTATGTTTGGGTCCCATGTAATAGGGGGCGAGCTTATTGCTATTGCCATTAACCGGGCACAAATCCAGACTCCGAGCTGCTACTGAAAATTTCATAGAAAACCTATATAGATACAGATTTTCTTACTAGAGATAGGATTTTGACATAAAGTCCATACAATTAATGTCAAAATCTTATCTCTAGTAAGCAAATCAATCGACGGATTTGTTATTGAGACTGGCTGTAAGTCTCTTTCTATCAATGTGCTTCTTGTGCCGTGTCCTTGTAATTTTAATTTCAATGAATTGAGAGAATTGGAAGAACTTTGCTCCCCTGTTTGTTGAGTTAATACTTAAAAAGATAGGTAAATAAAAATGCTTAATGTTACTTAGGAATTTAAAAGACGGATTAAAAAATATAAAAAAATGTTATAAAGAATCTTTACAGTAGCTATAATTTTATTATTTTCAGGCTAAAAGCTTTTTCTCAACCCAAAGAAAGCAAACAAGAATTTTCATTAAAGTAATTCGATTACCCGTTATTTTATCGTGATGACATTTTAATTACAAAATTTTATAGAAACCTCCCTTTATCGTCTCATCAGTCTAGTGGTTCGATTCCCGGGTCAGGCACGACTGGGTTCGATTCCCAGGTCGAGCAAAATGTTATTGGGTTATTCTTTGAAATTCTCAGTAGTAGCTTGGAAATATGCCCGGTTAATGGCAACAGTCTTATTACATAGGACCTAATCAAACCGGCGTGTAAATTAGTACATCCGTGCCTAATCTTTCAGCGAATACAGGCGTGATGGATATTAATAATCCTTTATGGTTTTACCAAAAAAAAACTTGTAACCGTAATCATAGAGATTTTATCAAATAAAATCTAATTTCTGTCTTCAGAGTTCTCGCTAATAATAATGTAATAAAAGTTTTCCCGTTTGTTTTCTGTATTAGTTTGAAAAACTTGGCAATATGACCGCTGTTGCCAATCGCAATAATGTCGATGATTGATGAGCCATCACTGATGTTCGATATTGTTCTCATTTACAATTTCATTAATGTACATTCAATAAGTAATGTATGAACTGGTTTTTCCTTTCCTGTTTGCGAGTCATCTATAACTTGGTAGTGGAAAGAAACTGATGTTCTTTTGTGCAGTGACCCATATTAAATGCCAAAGAGCCTGTTGCTATTACGAGCATTCGAATTGTGGGAATATATTTAATTAACTGCCTCATTAGCTTTGTTGTTCTTAGCGCGAGGCTACGCTAGTGATCCTGGATTCGATTCCCAAGTCGAGCAAACTGTTATTGGGTGTATCTATGAAATTCTCAGTGGCAGCTCGGAATTGGGAGTTTGGGTCCGGTAAGCAATATGCTCGGTCCTATTACCTGGGACCTAAGTATACCGGCGAACTGTGGGTGTACATTTGTACGCCTCTGCCTAACCCTTCGGAGAATACAGGCGTGATGATAATTATGTTATGTTTTAATTAATTAATTTGGAGATATTGCTAAATGTTGTATAATTAAAATTGCTAAATTGTATCAGAATTCAGAACGGTCTTCCAATAGTACTAAATGACATAACAACTGACAGATTACGTAGACAATTCGTCAAAAATTACCTAGTCGATTTCGATACATTTGGGGTGCTGGTCATATTTAACAATGTTTTTAACTCAATTAATATTTAAGAACACTACAATTCCTTAAATATTTTTATAGTGTCATCAAAAGTGACCTTTATATCCTCCCATTACACCTCACCCTAACCCTTTTGGGAAAACAGGTGTTATGTAAATCTTATGCTCTCGTAACTCAAAACTTTGTCAAAGAAAAGAACTCATTATTTTATTTTATCAATAAGTATATTTTTTCAGATTATTTTGTGTAGTTTTTACTGGTTAATGTAACGCAATTCACAGGGAAGAATTGATAAGTATCTTTCTTTAAGTACATTTTAGATTATCATGGTGTGTTTTGGTACTTAAAAAGGAGGATTTCAACTTAAACAGCCGATTAAAGTACTCCAAATACATTACCGTGACTCGATAAACGGTAATGACGTTTACCGGGAATTATCTACTCAATTCTATTGCGCGTCTCAGCGTTGTCGCTCTACTAAACTATGGGTACAGTATAGTCTTCGTAAACTGCGTTCCTTCGCAATTTCCTTGTTTAATTTGAAACGGCTCGGTAACTTAACGAACAAGGCTTTATTTTGTGTTGGATTAATTCACAAGAGCAAGTAAACGGAGTTGGGAATCAAAATCGAAATTTTACACGATCGTCGATCGAAATTCAATCATGGCGCCCGAAATTGTACAACTTGTTACGATGTAAATAGACAAATAACCGTATGGCGAATAGGTATTTACTGAATATGTGTTTTTTATCTGTAAGTAGACATACCTATCACCTAACTGTGAACTTTTAATAACATACTGATAATATTATGTTGGTTCAAGTAATACCAAACACATCAAGCTATAATTTTCCAGTATAAGCTGACATAGCATCGTATAGGCTTTCCGTACATATAGAGGTCATATTATACTGGATTGTTATTACAGCTTTATGTGTGCCATGCGTACATAATGTGAGTTAAGAGTCCGACGGATCGAATGTCTCTTACAAACGTAATACCGAAATAAATCGTAATTCAAATACTTACAATTTAATCAAATTGTGTTAAATATTCGGATTCCGAAACCATTAATATAGGTTCCTACTCTACTATTTCTTCTAGAATACTTCGCTGGAAATAAATGTAAGCGAATGCAATTTCTGATAACTTTACCAAGTTTAAAACTATTTTCTGGTCTTTTTGGTCTTTTATTTCCAGTGAAGCAGTAGTAGACGAAATAGTATCGTAGGAGCCTAGATTTGAATACCGTTAGGTATTCAAATCCGGCTAATAACATCATTGGATAGAATATTGTCTGGATTACGATTTATTGCGGTATTACGTTTTTGTGGGCAATTTAAGCTCCGCCGGAGCCTTAAGTACTCGGTTCTTAAGGCCTTTTCAGATAGACAGCCGCGAAACTTCATTCAAATACCGCGCACAATAGGTACAAGCTAATAACGCATATATCGGAATAGACCTTCAGGCAAGCTAACCTGTAGATAAGATCTATTATATTTTCTTTTAATGCCACATAAGCATAGAAATACTCTTTCTACTCTAAGAATAAAAGCATAATACCTTGGATAGCATAAGGAGCTCATATTAGTCGTTCACAGTTTAACTAGATATTCCCTGGCGTCGTCCTGAGATCTCATTACTGTTCCCTGGCACATGTCATTACCGTGGCTTAAAATACCAGGATACTGTGACACTTAAGACTCCTAATCTACATATTGTCGTTTTAATACAAGGAGAAATGCTTTTTGTTGGGTAATTTCAGCTTCGAGCTCGCTTCAACGTTTAATTTAATCTTGGGTCTTCGTGCGCAGTATTTGGTATGATTTGACTTATAAAATGGGAGTTCTCTTATTAAGATATTTTTAGCTTATTTTTTTAATATTTACTTCGTTTTGAGTTTTATTAAAATATTCATAGAAGATCTCATCGTTCGTATAAAAAATTCAATGTTTTTCTTTTATGTATAAATAGAAAAAAAATACGCGAAAATAACAACATATGTAAATATTCAGTACATTCTTTCATTTCTTTTAGTTACCATTTTCGTAAATATTTCTGATATATTTTAACGTGGGAGAGCCATGCTTGGGCACGAATGGGCCGGCTCGACCGGAGTATACATACCACGGCGAGTGACTGAGGTTATCGGAGGCCCAATCCCCTTTTAAAAACGGGCAACGCACTTGTGACTCCTCTGATGTTGCGGGTGTCCATGGGCGGCGGTATTCGCTTACCATCAGGCGATCCGTCTGACCGTGAGTCCGCCTATCCCATAAAAATTAAATTAAGGTAATAATGAAACAAAAAAGATAATTAACTATTATCTCGCCAATTCACTCTTAATAATTTAACCTACCTACGTAGATTTTTTAAATAAAATTAAGGTTGCTTCACAGATAACGCAAGAAAGACCAAATGAAAATTCCACAGCTCGCATTTGATTCCCTATTTCGAGGATTCTTGAAAAGGATGCTGCAGTTTTTCCAACTCAGTACTTTTTATTAGGTATTCAGACTATACAAAAACGTGGATGAAGAATGGTACATTTCAAAAGGAACTACCTACTCGTTTTAAAACGTGCAATGAATTTTGGTACCTACATTTCTTGGTATGAATTTGATTTTTTTTTTTCTAAACAGTAGTCTTGATAGAATAGTTCGAGTAGAATTTTCTACAAAAATTAAATTAATCTACAAATGCAATTATCGGATCATTACAACCATCAATTTACTGGCAAGAAATTAGTGATGGAAGATGATAGATTTCATTATCCTTACTAATAATAAAGACGTGAAAGTTTGTGATTATGGATGTATGGATGTTTGTTACTCTTTCACGCCTTTTCACGGCTTTTTATCCAGGTCGGACCCAATTTTCAGTCAAGTCCATGCAGACAAAGTTGCGGGCAGAAGCTAGTCTTACATAATTATACTAGTAAAAGTAATTCATAAGTGGTCGTGAGTCCCGATTGTCATACGAACACCTATGACAAACGCCTGACAACCTGTTTATCCTTACAAAATACGATTCTGCTTAGATGCTGGGATGCGACGTACTTATTGATAGTAATCAATAGTCGTGAAAAATACACATATTCAGCCGCATCTGGACGACGACTAAACGTTCTACGACTATCAAATAAAAAAGGCAATTCGCAATAACATAAAAACAAACACTGCAATTTGAAAACAAAAAACGTAATCCCGTTCCTCATTCCCGTTTCCAAATACAAGCTCTATAAAACAGGTAAACACCTGTGTTTGGCTGGCTAAAAAACATCGATTTCGGAGAAAATAATTGTGAGTTCTATTGGGTCATGTGAACTTTTAAAAATGGCTTCCCATTCATTGAGGTATAGAAACTATATTCAAAAAAGGATGACGTCAAGAAATACTTACGCGGCGGCAAATATAGATTTTTCTGAGATTATTTACATAAAAACATTAAAAACCAATCACGTATATATATAGTCGTATAGTCGTTTGTTTTCTGTCTGAATTTTTTTTAAAAAAAAAACTTTGCCCCACTAGGATTTTCTCCTGTATCGTGGGTACGTTTACAAACACAAATTCTCACATACACAAACGCCCAGACCCGGAGCAACTACCTGTAGATCATACAAATATTTGCTCCGTGTGGGGATCGAACCCACAACACGTGACGCAGAAGCTGATCGCTCAGCCGCTACGCCAAACGTGTCGTTTAGATGAATAGTCATATTTTATCATTTTTTTATGGGATAAGGGGACAAACGAGCTGACGGATCGCCTGATGGTAAGCGATTATCGCCGCCCATGGACACCCGCAACACCAGAGGAGTCATAAGTGCGATACCCGCCTTTTAAAAGGGGATTGGGCCTCCGGTTACCTCACTCACTCGGCGACTACAACGTAAGCATTGTTTGACGCCGGTTTTCTGTGAGGCCGTGGTATCACTCCGGTCAAGCCGGCCCATTCGTGCCGAAGCATGGCTCTCCCACGTTAAAATTTATATACTCGTAAGTGATGATTATATAATATGTAAAACTAATAAGATAATGTAATATAATTAAATATTTTGACAGTGAATATAAATGTTTTTATTTTTTTGGTAAATGTGTTGAGGTTGAGGGTACATCTACGTAAGTGAAGCAAACATTCGTTTCGATCTTTTAGATGTTAATAACTCAATGTTCCGATCCCCACAAGCGAATCCCCAGCGATAAATGTGCCCTCCAACACGAGTTAAAACGTCATGTCATTACCATTATTCTTGTCCGTCTCTTCATTAAGGAAAATGGAACATCCTCTTTTCGTTTAATTTCGGAATTCAGAATTTCAGAGTACATTTTTTGAATGAGTGTAATAAAAGTTTATGTTATGTTAATATTGTGTTATGCAGTATGAATTTCATTATGCTAGTGTGGACATAAAAGGAATGATACACTCATTGCCATTTTCATTTAAATAGTCTGACTTTTTTGAAATTAATCGTAACATTTTTGTACTTTCTTCTTCTTTCTCCTGGCTGTTATCCCAATTCATTTGGGGTCAGCCCTCCAAGTACTTCTGCGCCACACCGGTCGGTTGTGGGTTGTCTCTTTTGTTGTGTTGCTCTCTATCATATCAGTTTTTATTGTTCTTAGCCAGGTCGTCGGTGGTCGTTCACGGCATCTTTTTCCGTCTTCTATATTCAAGACTCTTTTAGTCACATGGTCATCATCTCGTCTCATCACATGTCCGTACCAGCGTAAGCGGCTTTCTCTAAGTTTATCGTGTACCTTAGCGACTTTAAAAGTACCACGGATATATTCGTTTCTTATTTTATCCATTTTCGAAACTCCTCCAGACCTGCGCGGCATCTTCCGTCTTCCTCATCGTCCAGCACTCGGATCCATAGAGTAGGGCTGATCTTACTTGGTCTGGTCTTGTGTATATTGCCCTTGACTTTTATCGGCATACGGGAGTCGCATAGGATGCCAGACAGCGATCTCCATTTCAGCCAGGCTGTCTGGATTCTGTTGTGAATGTCTCTCTCTCTCTCTCTCTGGCTCGGCAGCTCGTTTACTGACTTAATATTTTTTTTTTGCAAGAATATAGATTCTATCGTGAGGAAGGACATATGTTACCTTTCGCGAAAAGTCCTTTGTGATGTGAGTCAAACCGCAGGCAACAGTTAAGGGTATTACCTTGAGGATTTAGTCTTTGTGCTAGTATTTGTTAGTCACGGGCATTGCGGGAGTGCTTCTCGCGGGGTGCTAGTGAGGTTTCGGGTATTTCTTTATTATATCAAAATATTCAAAGAAATAAGAAAATAAAGACGTGTAGCACTCGGGGACTGCCGCGGTAAAGCTATTGCATAGCGTTTTTTATCAACTTATGTAATACAACCAATGCCTCCTAAAGGCGGGTTGCTGAACTAAAGAGACAAGCGTGTTAGGTTTTTTTCGTTACGGAATTTCTGGATTCCGTCCCCACGCTCAAGGCCCGCGATAGAAGCTATGCAATAGCTTAAAAAAAAACAATACAAATTGTTAAAATTTTTTTGGTATAAAATTAATAACTAACTATTAAGCCGTTACAAATTAGGTTAAAAAAAATGACGTGTGGCACTCGGGGACTGCCGCGGTAAAGCTATTGCATAGCGTTTTTTATCAACTTATGTAATACATACAACCAATGCCACCTAAAGGCGGGTTGCTGAACTAAAGAGACAAGCGTGTTTCTCTTTAGTTCAGCAACCCGCCTTTAGGTGGCATTGGTTTTTATCAACTTATGTAATAAAACCAATGCCCCCTAAAGGCGGGTTGCTGAACTAAAGAGACAAGCGTGTTAGGTTTTTTTCGTTACGGAATTTCTGGATTCGGTCTCCACGCTCAAGGCCCGCGATAGAAGCTATGCAATAGCTTAAAAGGCCTATTTACTTCAATTATTATTCAAAAATTGTGCAAATTTATAAAAATTTTATACAATACAATTTGTTCGTGATGACCTTAAGTATAACATATATTTTTTATATGGCAAACGCACATAAGGATTCCACTAGAAACTTCTTTAAAGATAGGGTATTTTTTGGATTTGAGCGATGTAATGCCCTTAATAAATAATCAACTTTGAACGTCATCAGGCGAACTGGCGGTCAAGCATAAGCCTATCAAGAATAAAAAAAAACTTATACTGTCCCACTGCTGGGCACAGGAATCCTCCCAGAATGAATATAGGATGTATAACTTATCTCTAACATCGTTGTTTTCGTTCACAATACAACCTTATTTTAATTCATAGGATAATTATATAACCTCAAAACTATTATGTTCCACACAGTATTTTTCCCCAATTACTTTATTCATGTATCACGTATGATATCCGTATAATGGTCACGCTATCCATTTCTGATTTCCGCCATAATCACGATAGTTACGCGCCGATATACCAATTACTATTATACCAAGCACGCCCGCTTTTGTTTTGTTGACGGAATTAACAATGCGCACCAGTTCCCATTTGTAATAATTATTTATTACTTCATTCGTATCGCGTATCGATTTTACAATATCATTATTGTATCGTAGTTTACGGATATGGTTGTCATCTAATGAATTTGTTCATGCTATGAAGGCGCTTGGAGATGAACCGAGTGGGATTTTCATTAAGTACGAGTACAAACAACAACACATCAATCTTCACAGTTCTACATCCACTACAAAAAACACTGTTATTGCAACGGGATAGGGGCGGTCGCCGTGTGTACCAAATGTAGAAGCTTAATCTGGATTATCGAAATAAAAAAGGGGGCGAGCCCAGCTCTTACTCATTTTCCGATGAGTTTTACTTAACTGAGCATAGTTAAAATGTTCAGGCTTCAGCCAAAATGTCCATAATGTACCATAATGACAGCCAGAGATTTAAATGCGTTATTAAACACAAAATTCATACAAAAACTTTGCTCCCGATTTGGTTTCCTGTCAAGGTGACGTAATGACACTAGACACAATGATTTGTTAGTTGTCACTTATTGGGGGATTTACACGGGTCGATTTTCGCCGTGCGGTTAGTCCCTTCACAAATCGCCTCGCCAAGCCGCATCGGGAGCCCATTTACTCGGGTGACCAAAATCGCACGTGGCTCGGTCATTTCTTTGGAAAATGTTGAGCAGAATAGGTGTGAATTGCAACATCCTTCATGCGGCGGGTGATCTCTACACTGATCGTTTACACGGTCGATTTTAGTCACCAGCCGCGTGCGGTCGGTCGCCGCGCGGCCAAAGTCGGATGGTACCCAACTTTGGAGCTTGCGACTTTAGTCACTTGCGACCTAGCCGAATTGCTATTTAGACAATAATTTGCCGCCGCGCGGAAAAAATCTTGCGGCCGTTTAGTCACCCGTGTAAACCCCACATAAGGGAGACAAGTATATAGTACCTACCTAGATTACTATTTTCTTCGTGTTCGGCAGTCCTATGAGACATGCACATTTTACAATTATTATCCTCATCGGACATCATGTTAATGATAAATCATGACTAGCGAGAATTTAAACAAATGAATGAAAGGAAATTCGCAATTGACATTACACACTGCATTAGCCATACACGACAACACGTCAAACTATACAATTGCTTTACAAAAATCACTTCTATTACGATGGATTACGGGCGGTACAAAAGGGAAACTGAATAGCTTAGTTTGATGCTTCGTCAATGTACAATATCGAAGTCTTTGAATGATGATTTTGACACAAAACCTATCAGTCTCAGAGTCGGCTATCTAGTAGCTAATTAAGTAGGTACATAGTACATATGTTTTGTTGGATCTCAATATAGAAATGGCTTGCTGAAGTCAAGGTTGTCACATAGTATCAATGGTGAAGAAATTGGTTTCATTCACAGTATCTTGTTAGCTGGTACCTTGAACGGAATCGATTCCTTTGAAGCTAAGATTACATTTCAGGTTATTAGACGAAAACATTGGTCCAATTACGGCAATTACCTTATTATAATATTATGCCTGGTTCCCCTCTTCCTTTCTCATTAAAAGAAGAAATTCTAAAAAACATAATATCACGCCTGTCTTCCTCGAAAGTTTAGGCAGAGGTGTACTTATGTACACCTTCAATTCGTCAGGACGCGTTTAGGCTCCATAATCCTATGTAATAGAAAGCGAGCTTATTGCCATTTGCCGGACGCAAATCCAATATTCCAAGCTGCTATTGAGAATTTTATAGAAATCCTTAATGACGCTTTGCTTAACTTATAAATGCATGATATGAATCCAGGACGTATCGTTCAGCAGTCGTGGTTTCGATCACTAGGTCTATGTACATAAATTAATAAACTTTTGAAAAAAAATATAGAACATTATTGTGTGTTTCTATTGTGTTTTTATTAATTAAAATTGTACGCTTTGTTTCAGGTAATTACCACAGCCGCATTCTGAAAGTTTTATTTAGCAAGTAAGTAGGTATTCAACTGGATGAGAAAGGCGAAACAACGAGGACGCCTAAAGTCAGCATTCGGTGAAATAAATGCTGAGAAAGAAGAAATAAGAGATATTCAACGTTTTTAATTATCCTTACATCCTTACTAATATTATAAACGTGAAAGTTTGTGAGTGTGGATGTAATAGACCATACATTCAATGTATGGATGTTTGTTACTCTTTTATGCCAGAACGGCTGAACTGATCTGGGTAAAATTTGGCACACAGATAGATTATAGCCTGGAATAACACAGGCTACTTTTTATCCAGGTCGGACCCTATCCTGAAGTCCACGCAGACAAAGTGGGCAGAAGCTAGCCTCAAATAAAATTAGTAGGTAGGTAGTTATTTTAGTGAAGAAAAAATTCGCGCGAAAAAACACGCTATAACCACTAAGCCACCGCGAGTCAACCGCCAGATCGAAATTTGCCTTCACATTCTGAATTTACTTCTTTAAAGTGACGTCAATGACGTTTTCTTTCTTTTCTAAAATAACTTTAAAATCTTAGCATGGAAAATGCAATGAAAATTAAGTTATTTTTCATTGCATTGCACGGTTTGTCTGGCGTTTATATATATTGAATTTCAATTTTTGATTAATTTGTCGCTATTTATATTATAACAATTTAGATTCATGGCAATATTTACGACATTAACAATAACCACTGAGATCTTTAGTTTAAAAATTTTGGCTTGATTTTTAAGCAAAGGTTAATTTTTTCAGCAAAAGTTTAAGTACTAATTTGTGAGTATTGTAGGTTTAATTATTGTCGCAATTAATACTGCCATGAATCTGAAATGTGATATAGACCTACAAATTGCGAAGAACCAATTATTAAGGACAAGAAGAAGTAATTATTGCGATCAAAATATTAATAAAAGTTCTGAAAAACCGTTGTTATTTTATTAACCACGAATTCAATTAATTTGTCGTTTATATTTAATTTAGATGAAATAGCGTGACGCTAGTAATTAGTTATTAAAAAAAAATGAGAGAGAAATTACAGTTTGTCGACGTTTCAAATTAGGTACCCACTTTTTTATTATAACTTAATAGCGACTACAAGTAATGTACTAGTTTTTTTTAGTCATTTTCTTTACACATTTTTTATTGGCAACACTAATATATCTAAGTAGAAATCGCGCCAATAAAGAATAGATATGAAACAACTGCCAATATTGTGTCATCGCCTTCTTGCCCACTTGCTTGCACTGTACTGCACTTGTATTGCGAAAGAGATGCAAGATTTCATCAATCAATCAATCAATTATGCGTTACAAAAAGGTTCCACAGAAACTGTTAAACCTTTTTGGCCACCGGGTGAGCCCGGGTGGTGCTTGATTGCCAATTGTTATATATTATTCGCTAAGAATGTTCTAGCGGTTTAGTTGCCACTAATCTTTCATGTGAGTGTGTGTTAGGGTTGCCAACCCTACTATATGATATAGTATTTACTAATATCTAGACATAGTAGGCGAAACCACTATATTTTAAAGGCATCAAATTCAAAGCAATTATATTAATTTCAAATTCCAATTAGATTGTAATAATAGCTATGAGGCATTCCTTAAAAATAAAAAAATATTAATAAAGGCTAAAAATATCAAAAAATATTCTTTTAAGAAATAAAGTTGATACATATTTTGTAATCTACAATTTTGTTCATCTTTTGATTATCTACTATGTTTTATAGGTACCTAATAATTTTAAAACTACTATTTTTGACTGCCATAGATTTGGCAACCCTAAGTGTGTATTGAATAAAGCGCTTTACTGCGCTGCTATCAGCGCCTTGCTTTTTCTCCACTAAGATTGTCTGAGATAGAGAGAGACTATTTATTAATCACACTATTTACTTACGGTTCATTGAACGAAGGACAAAATATCGAGAAAACAAACATTTTTCGATCTATAAAACAAAGATTGTATTTTTTGCTTGGTTATAAATTAAAGAAGGTTGACAGTTATTCAATGAAATACGCTAGATTTGCATTCTTTAATCCAAAAATATAGGTGTGATATTAATAGTGAAAGACAAACATAAAATCACGTGAATTGTTTATTTTTTATCCGAATAAAACAGTCCTTGTATCCGCGGGATGGCGACACCGCATCTCGCAGGTGAAAATATATCTCATTCTCTCTAATCTAACCCGCTCAACGATAAATCTCGGTCCATAGAGCTAAGAGATTTTAAAAATGGAAAACTACTTTCTCACGTTTTTCTTATAAAATACATTTCTGTACTGCATTGAGGTTTCTCCGGATAAAATGCTTTCTGTAGTCTCTATGGACATGAAAAATAAGAAGCACGTAAGCGAAAAAGGGTTACGTATGTGGTGTCGTTTACATGATGTACATTAATAAATAATAGGCTTTATCTGCTCTTTCTTCAGTTGAGTAAAAATCTGTAACGTTTATTATGTACAAGATTTTATTGTTTCTTTTTACATAGGTAAGTATGTGACTTGTGTCGAAAATTCCATCATACATTTTTGTCTATTCTTGTTTTTTTTTCTTTGAGAACATCAATAGTAGTTATCTTGTTGTGAAGCTATTTGGCAAGCCTTGCATACTTGACTGAAACTTATGGTAATACATGCAGTCGTTGTCTATGCCGCTTACTTTTTGCTTGTCTTAATTTGCATGCAAATTCATGAATAATGGCTACACTGCAATACGTTCTACTATAAGAGAGGTTACATAAAATCTAGAGCGTTATACTTGATATATTTACTGTTTGTGATAGTATGCAAATAGAATAATAATATTGTTACAAAGCTTATATTGACAGTTACATTGAGTTTAATAAATTTTAAAATAAAATCGTCGCACTCGTAAATTCGCGCCAAAAGTGAATATGTATGTGTCAACACTGTCAACCCTCCAAATAAGGGCAAAAACGTCATAATGTAAATAGTGTTGTGCTGTAAGTAGTCTGAATAGATTTGCACAAATAAACTAGCTGACAAGTAGTCTTGCGCGTTTTTAGTAAGCAACGACACATAGATTTATCGATTATTTTCGCACCACAAAGAACTTTAAGAGATAAAAAGGTAACATTGCCAAATGTTAACGAAGTCTGTTCAACGATTTAGGCGTGAAAGATATGTAAAAGACAGTTACATACATACATACATGAATTCATATGAATTAATAATTACATACCCAAGTCGTCGATACTATTTACATAGAAATGCTAAATAGTTCTGAGTGCATGAACGTTATAATATGCTTCTTTAAAGAGGAAAACGCTCACTGTGAGTGACAGTGCAATGCTATAGTCTAAGTTAAATAATTGTCAAAAAACATTATGAACTCTGATTAAAATATTTTCTAAGTAAACTCGCAATAAAGCTTGCAAACCAGTTAAGGGTTCGGCGGAGCTTGAATTACCCACAAAAACGTAATACCGAAATAAATCGTAAATACGGCACACAATATTCTATCAAATTATGTTATTGTTCGGATTTGGATACCGTTAATCTAGGTTCCTACGGTACTATTTCTTTTACTTCTACTTCAAGGGAAATAAAGGACCGGAAAATCTTTCCAAACTTGGTAAAGTTATCAAAAATGCTTTTAAAATTGCATTCGCTTACATTTATTTCCAGTAAAGTATTTTGGATGAAATGGTAAAGTAGGAACCTAGATTAACTGTATCGGAATCCGAATAATAACAGAATTTGATTAAATTGTGTTTGAATTACGATTTACTTCGGTATTACGTTTGTAAAAGAAATTTGGTCCGCCGGACTCTTAAACGATACCTGAAAGCATTAAGCAATAAGCAGTACATTCAACTGAATAAATCCTCCACCCGCCGATTCACATTTACCGTTACATAATACAAATCTGTCCTTTTGAAATCCTTGTATGAATTTTAAAGTCTGCTAAGCCGGCAAAATGCATACAGTGCGCCGTGGTAGGTGGTAGCTCTTCACAAACAATAGATAAGAGCGGAGGCTGGAGTGCCCGGGGGTTTGAAGAGGGGGATGGGACGGTTCATTCATCAGACCTCAACCCCGACACAAAGCAAGAAAACCCTGAAGATCCACTTGTCGCAAAAATGTGGCACTTTGTCACCGAAGTGTTGTAACCTAGAAATACGTTGAAGTAATGATTAGTAACAGATTCAAGTGTGCCATAATCGCTATTGGATTTGTCAAATATTATTATAGAAAACCTAGTTCATTAGTTGCCCTCTAGAGGCACTGTCAGAGTTTTCCATACATAATATTTTACGAAATCGATAACGATCGATCGGTTCGTTTATCTATTTCCGAAACAATATCTTGAAACGAGATAACGCGACGACATAATTATGTCACGGCTTGCATGTTAGCTACTGGTTGGGCTACTGGACCTTCTGCTTTATTTTCTCAGTGTGTCTACCCCAAGCTCTCGGGCCGTTCCCACAAGCCGCGGTCCGAAATTCTTCGTCAGTTTTAATGCATACCGCGCCAGTGTTAGTTTTCAGAGTTAATTAAAAAGTAAGTTAAACAGTTTAGACTGTTAATGTATGTGGAAAAGCAGTTGGTTTTTATGTATAGAAAACTGTATGCTGGAATGCTGAACGGTTACTAATAATTAACAAATATTTGATTTTAGTAGGTAGGTCTACGTCTGTGGGGCCGCGGTCACGCAGAGAGTGGACTCTGTTCGCTCATCGTGTGACTCAGAGAAGACGGTAGGACGTGTTGTCTATACAGTGGGGTTCAGGGGAGACCCCTTTATAGTCTCCCCAGGGATGTGACCTAACAGGTGATGTACAGGGGGGTTCTGGGATGACCTTTTAAAAAGGTCTACGTACCTATTTACGAGTATCACTTCGATCTTTTTTTAAAAGCTTCTCCACATTAGAATTTTCTCGTGAATCGTGGCCGTAACGTAGCGTTTACAAGCAACAAACAGTTTTATACCTAGAACCGGAACAACTACCTGGCCATGGAAATTATATGTGTTACCATTGCCGCAAAAGTCGATGGCTAAGGTATTGCGTCAATCATACCCTAAATAAATTACTTTTCTTTCTTTCTTTACCTATTTTTAATTATTTTCAATTTTGCATCTAGAATATAAAAAAATATCAGCCATTTTTATTTCAATCAGCTGATATTTAGCACGGTTACGATGATATGAAGCACAAAGCTAAGCGGTCCCTTTAACCGCGCAAGTCGCATTTATCTGACAAAATATTACACTTTACAATCGATATAAGAAACATAGATAAATACAACTCAAACGCAATTACGTTTGAGTTGTATTTATCTATGTTTCATTCATTCAATCGACACGATTTTTTTGTCGGATAAATCCGACTACGGCGATTAAGGGGTTAAACATATACCTACTACTACTATAGGCATAGTTCTTGTCGAAATACCAGATCCAGCCCAAACATTAAAAAAAACTGACTGTTAAATTAATGAGTTCAAACCTTAATTAGATTCATAAAGAAATGTGCGGATATTTTATTCAAAATTGTCTGAAGAACAATTAAGGCTAACCAATTTCATAAAAGAGGGTTCGTATTAAACGCGAACTTAAGAGCTTTGAAGTGAAGAGGTTGAAAATTAGCTACATAGCTAATTTTCAGCTGCTTAAAAACCCAGAGAGTTGGTATGAAAACCACTTGTAATCAAAGCGTGTATGAAAAATTGGGAGGGGAAAAGTAAAATGGCGGCCTAATTTTGGCGCTTATTTTCCGTGTTTCGTGCTAGTACCTCCGAATATTATGAATTAAGAAGAATTTAATTAAGCAATACTTGCTAACAACTAAAATGATATGATGATAAAGAAATATTACTCAAAATGTTGCCCAATTAATTTCAATTTCTACGCTTTTATATTAGCCAGCCATTGTCCAACCGACTGATTAGACGTGAGTATGGGCGACTCGAATCACAATTGAATTTGCTAATTCGAGTTGCTTTCGCGATTGCTGCTGAAATCGAATACCAACTCGATTCAATACAAAAAGTAAACCTTCACAAAACCAAAAAAATATGTCATGTGCGAAACAGATTCGGAAGTTTGAAGAACAGATTCGCTCATCATGACGTTATCATTTTACCATTTACTCGGTCGCTACGTCTTAATGTCATTTTGTTCTAAATCTTGTGATCAGATCTTGACCTTATTTTTATGGGACCATCTCTAAGTATGACTTACCGATCAAAAAGAGAATCATAAAAATCGGTTCATAATTGACGGAATAATCGCGTAACAAACATAGGTACCTACAGTCGAATTGAGAACTTCCTCCTTTTTGAAGTCGGTTGAAAACCTACTTACTTTAATAAAATACGTTTCTTAACTACCTTATTATAACAGCCAGTTAGTAGTAGTGTAGTGGTCGTAAGCACGGCTACTACGCTTCGGGGTCGGTCCTGGGTTCGATTTCCAGGTCGAGCAAAGTGTTATTCTCGTTGCTAAGTGACGCTACCTGGTTCAGCGAAGCTTTAATACATATATGTAATAATTTATTAACCTTTTAGATTCCACGCGATTAATTAAAGCATGTTGATCACTATGTACCAAGGTGTAAGCCATATTTTTAGACAAAACTAATTATCAGCGGCCTTCACACTGCTCAGATTTGAATAGAGTCACATAGACACTAAATTATCACGTTTCCGCAAACAAACGATCTGTTTTACATTACAATTAATGTTGACTATCTATCTATCTAAATATATGTCGAAAATAGGCCTTGAAATTTTCGACACAGCGGAAAAGGATATGAAGATCCGCACCCAATTTATTATCTATGAATGTTTATTATCTATGAATAGCTAGACAATTTTTATTCTATTTCATTACATCGTTTTTATCAGAAATTTCGTCAAAGAAGATAAGAACAAACAATACCAATACAATGTTACAATTTTTATCCGGTTAATGTTAATAGGCTCGACTCCACGGGACCTAAACATACCGGCGATCTGTGGGTGTACATTAATATAGGTACGCTTCGGCCTAATCCGGGAATATAGGCGTGAAGGTATGTAATGTAATGTCATTTGTTTAGCTTCCAAAGCAATTTTAACTTTAAACCTAAGTTATTTATTCTGCTTCACAAAGCAAATATCTATAAGACGACACGATTGGCGTAGCGGTTGAGCGATCGGCTTCTGCGCCACGTGTTTTGGGTTCGATCCCCACACAGCAAATATTTGTTTGATCTACAGGTACTTGTTCTGGGTCTTGGCGTTTGTGTATGTGAGAATTTGTGTTTGTAAACGCGATACAGGAGAAAATGTTCTGACCTAACTCGTGCCCTCTGTTTTCAAATTGTGAATCTCGTATATTTTTCACAGCTACCCTCAGTTGCCCATAGATTACTTGGAGTAACTAATGAGTTTCCGTAGTCGGCACAGTCGGTATTTGCTGTTAATTACCTCGTATTTTATGTTTTAGTGCGAAAATATTCTTAAGTTTATTTTTTTCTGCGAAACTAAGCACAGTAATATTACCTTATTTTGGTAGAATAATACTTAGAGAGAAAGTAAGTAAAGTAAAGAGATTATATTCTTATCGCATTTACAAGTTGGGTACCTTCTTGACTCGATCTTTGAAGAGCATTTGAATAGTTTCAGAGAGCCCACTACTTCACTGAATAAGTTGAGAATTGAGCAAGAAAGACAAAACTAGCCCTCATATAATAACTAAGCAATAATATTATAGGTAAGTGATGGTTTATTTCAAAACTCCTTCTACAGCGTGACAAATAACTGTAATTAATAATTCAATATAGTAACATAATTATTTAAAGACTACACGGTTTACTCACGCGCATTCTCGGGATCGCCCGACGACTCAGCTCATGATTAGGGACTCCTATTGAGTCTGAAACTAGTCGGGCGATCCCGAGAATGCGCGTGAGTAAACCGTGTAGTCTTTAAATAATTATGAATACGCCTCACGAAAGTTATTATACAAATATAGTAACAATTAGTAACATAATACCTAAATGTAAATTTTGCGTACTTTGTAATAATTATATACTTACATAATGTTATGACCTGTGGGCAAGGTATCATATCATGTTCCAGCGGCAACGACCCAATGACGGCACAAATATAGGTACATTACATGTGCTACCTTGTTTTGGTATCATCCGTATAGATTCCCAGTGTCTTTCCCGTTTGTGCTATATTATACAACTATTGTAAGTACACACACATAAATAATTGTATCTTGTAATAATTTAGTAACTAAAGCGACGATATTTATTATCTTTATCGCATCAAATACTACAATGTAACTTTCACAACAATCGAATCCATAATCTATATTGCGTAATGTTTTGTATTGATCACGCGAGTCTCACACAGCGTAAACATAACTCGTGCGCCGACGGCCGCCGCCCGGCTCGTTATGTAGGCAAGGCAGTGGTCCGTGACCGTAACCAGTGATTCCGGGTGGGAGCGAGACATAATATGAAAAATGGGTCAAGGACAAATCAATTGTCACTAACTGTATGTATCTTGTGTACACCAATTTATATAATTATGTGTGCATATTAGTAAAGTTAAGTACTATTTTAATTTATTTTTTCTCTATAGGTTAATAAAGTTTACTTATTTGTAGATGTAAATGTCATGTTGGCTTCCCGTTCGTCACGTCATCTAGGTAGTCACTGAAAACCAGCGCTATTGTGGCTCACGTCACATCCAGCATTATGCTGATTGTCAACCTCATTGTCACACCTGCGGCGCGCTGTACATTGGTCATTACATTTTTTTTGTATCTTTATAAAATTTGTATTAGTAATATTAAGGTTGTGTGTATGGCCGGATTGCACGTGTTGTTTTTGTGTGGCAATAATTTTTTTTTTTAATATGAACTCCTGTTGTTGTATTCGAAGTAGTTATTGATAAACCTGTTCCGGTTACAGTAGAACTGTGTTAGTAAAAGCTTATATTATCAAGTTCAATTATGTTTTTTTATTTCAAATAAACTTTACAAACATTTATGAAACGTTAAGGGTCTTCTGAGTGGAAGGAGAGTGGGGGAGGCCTTTACCCTGCAGTGGGACGCTACGGGCTTTTAATAATAATAAGGGTCTTCTAGTTGCATAAGTTCAAACAGTTGATCCTACGGAGAAGAATCCAGCAATAAACTCCATTTTAGTATAAATATATACGTATTTTTTTGTTTACCTATTTTTATGTCAATAAGTAATGAAGCAATTACATCGTAAATACAAAAGCTGACTCGTAGGTCAACGCCCTACGTCAGCTGGTCGACTACGTACGAACAAAATATTTTTATTATAATGATAAGTACAATCAATACCCACCAAGTTTATGATGTTGTGCCATTGAATCATCATGTAGTTGTTATTTTTTTATTATCTACCCAATTAAAGTGATAAGTGTTGGCACTTGAAATAGTTTATTTAACTGCAACAGATAACAACACTTCGCAGTGATTTTATTGTTGCAAATAACTAGTTAATGATTCTAGATAAGCATTTGAACAATATTTAAACACAATGTCTACACATCCTGTTCGCACTATTGTATCTGAAGAATTTAGGGTAAGGTTGCGATCATTGGACCAGCGCTTTGATCGGACCACTTCAATATCTCGCGAACGATTCAATTTAAAAATCGTTTCTTACATCGGCTCGCTAGCTTTACGACCCCCCGCCCGGCCCCTGTATCGCCAGTGTTGCCGAAGACTTGGTTGAGGAGAGACATGTGTCGTCGTGTTGTCTGCGTTGTTAATATAAAATTCTTGCGATATATATTATCATATAAGTATAGTGCTATTAAGTACTTTAACGTAATTTTTTTTTATAAGATTGCACATTTATCAATGTAGCTAACTATTAAAATAAGTTTTTAACAAACACTTCATTTATTTTTAATTATTTTTAGAGTGAGGTACTAACAAATTGCCATCAATGGACCACTGCATAGCTCTTTGATTGAACCGGTCCAATCATGGCGACTTTTTAAATTGTCGATTATTTTTTATTTTTCTTTTAGAATGGCGAAAAGAGGGCAGTATTATGGATGTAACGTAAGGGTGAAGTAGGTTTAATCGAAGCAAGCAGGATTTACGGCGTGCCTAAAGCGACACTGAAAAGACGTTACGATGTTACGACACTGAAAATATAATGTTCTTTAGAGTTCTATTAAAATCTAGTCTAAGATTAAAATACATATATTAGAAGAAACTTCAGAAACTCATTTGAATAAATATTAATATTTAGGATTTGACTAAGGGTAAGGATAGTAGCTACCTCAAAAATTATGAGCCGAAAAGTGATTTCTCATTTCCTTCCTAATTTTAAAATATTGAATTAAAATGTGATTGTGAAAAATAGTTTTATTTTTGTGCATTCTAAAAACAATATATGTTTCTGTAGGCACCTTGAATGGACCACTAGGCCAAAATTGCCTAAGTCCAATGATAGCAACTGTGTGGTCCAATCAAAGTTACAGTGGTCCAAATAAGGCGACCCTATTATATTTACTTTTTGCCCTTTTGACGCTATAAACTTTATTTAAAAAATCAGAAACAATAGCTGCGGATACTTCAATAAAAGCTCTATTCATTTAACCAATTTCTATAATCCGTACTGCTATAGTTAGGATTTTATGCCCGTTGAAAGTTAAGTGGTCCAATAGTAGCAACCTTACCATAATACCTCCTATTTTAAAAGAGTGTCCATGGAGTTTCTTGCCGGATCTTGCCGAGATCTTCTCCATAGGATCAACTTTTTGATACCGTGCAATTAGACTCAATAACGTTTCATAAACGCTTGTAAATGCTTATTTGAAATAAAAACATTTGAACTTGAACTTAAACGATATTGTTAGGTCTTCACACTCTTAATTGAAGATAAGTCAGAAGAGTACCTGAACTATCGTTAGAATGATATTAATGTAGGGAAACTCGTAAACGGTTTTTTTAGAAGCTATAAGAGCAGTAATTTTAGCCAAGAGTTTTTATAGAGTTTCTTGTATACTGCTTCCTATACGCAAATGACGAACACCAATTACAGATTAGACTATTGTAGGATACAGTAGATAGCGAAGAAATGGTCATCGCAAATTTACGATATAATCTTATAGATATAATCCGGGTTTCTTTAAATCACGAGTGAATTGGTTTCTTCTAGGCAAGCGCGTTCCATCGTAGATCGCAGTATCGCTTAACATCAGGCAAACTGGCGGTCAAGCGTAAGCCTATCACGAATAAAAAAAAACGCGATAACCAAAAGGTCAACAGAAAATCGATCGCGTGTCTAAGCCGTTAGTTGGACGTTCTGTCGTCGCATCTCCAAAAGTGGCAAAAGTCGGTTAGGGTCAATTACAGGAGCATAAACTAGTTACGACGGTCCTAAATTCACTTATTGGGACGTGTATTGTCTAATGCCAGATCTTTTCGAAGGTTCATTCACGTAGTTTATAATGGAATCGAGCTTTTTTTCGTGAAAGCTGTTGGACAATAATTAGAACAAACTTAGATTAGGATCGAAAATACGACGAAACGCTTCAAGAAAAAGTTTGGTGCGGCCTTCGGCTCATCTTGGCGGGGGTTCTACCGTGCTCCCAGATTTAATTATAATAAAAAGATACTAACGATGCGGGAAAGCTTTACTAGATTTTCAATAGAGTATTGATATTGGAAGTGCTTCAATGATGTAGTGGTGATGAGCTGAAGAAGGTGCTGGGATCGATTCCCAGGTCGGGCGATGTTATTGGATTTTCTACAAAATTTTCCGTAGTACATATCTCAAAGCTTAAACTCTTGCCCGGTAAATAGCAATAGGCTGGCGCCCTAGACGTTATTTCACTTTAACAATTCATAATTAAAAACGTAATAGCGGTCCCTAACACTTTACAAACAAGCATAAGTATCCAAAGTGTACCAACACATAATTAAAACTTAAATTATTATGAAGTTATCCATAAAAGTTCCCAGTACATTTCTCGAGTTTACCAGATAAATTAACAAAGTTCTGCTGACGTCATTACAGTTTAATTAAAAAAGTAATTTGTGTTGTAAAGTTGGTAACGAATGCTTTTTTATGGTGCCTTTTTATAAAAACATTATTATAATAGGTAATAGCCATGTCAAATAAATGACTTACTATGCTACGAGTTGGTTGAGTCTTAATTATTATTTGCGTCAAGGTTCTACTAATTTATTCTTAACAATCTGTCATTTGATTGTTAAGAATAAATTAGTAGAACCGAGCCTTCCCCGCCACAATTGACAGCTGTCAAAATGAACTGTCATCTACCTGATATTCTCGTTAAAATCATCAAATCGTCATATTCAACGGTTTCAACGTAAGCAAATCTTATTCTGCCATGGTTTAAACATGTGCATCCAAGTGCTGTCGCGTCGTGTCGTTTGCAAGTCCTGGTGGACCTTACTTTTTGGTATTGTGATAGCCTTTCTGTGGTCAGTGATGGAGTTATTTATTACATATAAGAAATAGCCGAGTAGAAATAAAAAGGGGTAGGCCTTTATCTAAAACACCAATACAGCGCCATTTAAAGATTAAATCAATAATTTTATGCGAATGACAGATTTTTATTTATTTTTTAAGTAATTGGTCATAAAACTGTTTAAGTATTTGCAAATATGTTTATTTATTACCTACTAGTTGCTGTTGCCCGCAGTTTTACTCATGTCCCAAAAAGATTAACATATTTTAAGTCCGATTCTAGGCTGCGTATCAAGATGAAATATGCAGCAGATTTTAAGTTAGACCTCTAGCAATACATCGGTGAGAACTGCATTCAATTCCATGCAGTAGTTATTCCATACAGTTAGACAGACAAAAATTCTAGAATTTTTTTTTTCTTTAATATCTATAATGTACAGACATCGGCCTGTTACAATTTTATTATAGGTACCTTTAGATTATTTATTTATTAACATGCTTTTTACACTTTTTAATTAATATTTGCACTCTTTAATGTTTTCACACTATACAGTACGCGCGACATAAGTTGGCCGGAGTGAAGTTCGCCGTTTTAATGCGCAGTGGATTGTTTACGTTAAAAATTGTGTACTGCGCAATCAAAAACTGACAAACAGCTATCTTCAGTCTGGCCATCTTATGTCGCGCGTACTGTAATTTTCATGAGAAAACAATCACGTAAGTATGCTACACTTTCGATAAAGCACAACATGGGCAGCTCATATTAAGCCTGTGTTTAAAGTTTTCATGTCAATGGCCGCTAAGCTTGGGTAAAATATGCAAGTGACCTTTGTTTCCCCAGCTTTAAATACCGACCGGCCACCGTCCATCGCACGATAACGTTCGTGTATCCCCGCACTTAGCAATCCCCAAAACTATCCGAACATATCCGTAGATGATGAAGATTAATTAGTGCGTGAACCCCGAGGCTCCCTGAAATAGTTTACCTTTGCCTCGAGTAAGGCATGTATTCTCGTAATCTCGATAAAGGATTATATCGATATTGTGTGGTGCGAACATGACATCGACATTTAGTTATTATCGAATTTAATTTGTAAAACGCATTTTTTTTATGGTATAGGGGGGCAAACGAGCAGACGGATCGCCTCATGGTAAGCGATTCCCGCCGCCCATGGACACCTGCAACACCAGAGGAGTTACAAGTGCGTTGCCGGCCTTTTAAGGGGATTGGGCCTCCGGTAACCTCACTGTGAAGCCGTGGTATCACTCCGGTCGAGCCGGATCATTCGTGCCGAAGTATGGCTCTCCCACGTAAAAAATAAATTTTTCATTGTTATCTTTAATACCAAAATAAATCGTAATGCAAACACAATTTAATCAAATTGTGTTATTATTCGGATTCCGATACCATTAATCTAGGTTCCTACCATTTCATCTTACTATAAACGACCGAAAAATCTTTTCAAAGTTGTTGCAGTTATCAAGAATTGCATTCGTTTAAATTGATTTCCAGTAAAGTATTTTGGACGAAATGGTATAGTAGGAACCTAGATTAACGGTATCGGAATTCGTTTATTTTGGTATTACGTTTGTATGGGAAATTCTGTCCGCCGGACTCTTAAATGTCGAAATTATGTCGATTTTTATGCCATTGCTTAGCATGGAATTTATTTATATATAATATAATTTTCGACAGTAACTGTTTTTTTTATAAATTAATTGTTTTAATATCTTCTATGAGTTCTTGTTGTGCCGACTTTATCAATCGCATAGTTCCGAAGTTACATGCTGCCGTTTGCGATAAAATTATCGAATATTGTCGTATGTCGATATGTTCCATGCTCGCAATATAGATAACACACTCGTAAATTAGTTTGATTCAATGCGCAATTCGGTAAACATTATCTGTGTAACTATGTACATACAATACGAAAGATGTTTTACAATGGTTTGTTTGTCTGTCAGTTTTAATTTCCCCGAGGGCAGACTGCACTTGAGAATGATTACACATAGGAGTTAACTGGCATCTTAATTACATACCTACATTATTTATCGTGTAGTATATTAAAATGTTTAACTTAAATGGTAATAGGTGTTCGCGGCTAAATAATGACTAGGCTGATCATCAACAAGATAAAGCTTTGCCTCAACATGTCTCTGACCCCGCCGGGCCTCAGAGACCACGTGAAGTCGTCAATCCGTGTTGTCATACGAACACCTATGATAATTTTTTAGTAGTAATAACAAATTAGAAGCCCAAAAACCCTGAAAATTGTTCTATATTTGAATATCGGTGTTCAGAAATTGGGTGGCGGAGGACAGGGATGGATAGAGGATATTCAACCATTTCTGGTTAGACTGATAGCACTGGACACGTCATCATATCAGCCAAAAGACGTCTACTGCTGTACAATGGGCTCCCGTAAAAACTTCCACAAGGATCGCCTGCATCCAAGTAGACACATATTTAGGAAATAAGCAAAAGGGATGATGATAGCACTATCCCACCGTATATTATATTATATTATGTCTAGTGTTAATTTAAGCCTGTTCATTAAATGTTGCCCTGTAACATGAACAATGGCGTAATGTCAATCATAATCGCGTTGAGTACGTTATCACAGCGCGCGGATGTTAACATTGACTGGTGGGCGTACTGACACTGTCAGCTATCAATTACATTATGACAATACAGAAAATGCAGAAAATTAACTGCGTACAAAACGCTCATAAGTTATGAGTTTATGGTCCATTTATATTGGACTATAGCCTAATCCCTCTCATTCTGAGAGGAGACCAGTGCCCAGCAGTGGGACAGTATAATGGGTTGATTATGTTATATTGCCATGACAATTGCGTCAACTCAAATTGATTTGAAAGAAGTAGAATAGTACAGTTAGAAATTACCGTCAAAAATTTCCTGTGCTTAAAAAAATACTTCAAATATTGGCAAAAACAGTGTTTTTAGCACTTTGAGATTGGTATATCTCCGAATTGTAACGTGCTAGAGTAATTCTGCTGCGGATTTAGATTTACCGTCAAAAAATCTACAAGAAATTATGTCTTACCCATGTAAAAAACAATGATAAATTTTGTAGACCAGTGTTATCCATTAACCACTTTTGACTTGGTTGTCCAATATTTAGATCACGCTTGATATGATCTGGAAAATATCTCTGACATTTGTTAATTAGAAGCTCTGGGATAAAAACTTTTTTGTGCCAAACTGCGCGAGATTCTTTTGAATATTTTCGTTTATAATGTTGCACCTATTATCTGCCCAATGGTTCCTATTTTAAACATAGGCGTATGTTGGACATGCCAGGATTTCAATAACATTATGATTTAAAATAAATTTATATAGGTATGTTCAATTAACAATAGCAAAATTGCTACCGAATATTGTTGTGTTTTCTGTGGATAATTGGTTTTGAATCGAAATTAATGTTAGTATATTAAGTTTGTCGGTGTATAACAAGTTATTTAATAGTAAAGGAAAAAATTCAATCGCGGGCAGGATTCGAACCTGCGTCTTCTGGTTTGATATACCAGACGCTCTGACCTCTAAGCCACCGCGAACCCTACCCGCATGATTGAAATTTTGCCTTCACATTCTGAATTTACGTCATAAGGTGACGTTTGGTGACATCTATGTATGAGAGGCAAGTTACCTTACCTCTCAACCGACACGACTTACTTTACAGTCAGTTCAGTGTCGTACGACAATCATGCGGGTAGGGTTCGCGGTGGCTTAGAGGTCAGAGCGTCTGGTATATCAAACCAGAAGACGCAGGTTCGAATCCTGCCCGCGATTGAATTTTTTCCTTTACTATTAAATAACTTAATAATCTTAGCATGGAAAATGCAAAAAAAATCACAAAAAGATAGGTGTATAACAAGTTCTAGATTCATGGCAGATTCACAACTGAGAACTAAAACCTTTACATATAAATCCTTATTAAGCCAAAAACTTGGTGCAATCTGTGTAATTGGTCAAAATTGACATTTTACACTACTTTTATCTACAATAATGATTTTTAAGCAATGGTTTTAGATAAAAATTGTGTATTTTGTATAGTTAATGTCGCAACTACCATTACCATGAATGCAGAACTTATTATAGACCTACAAACTGCGAAAAATCACTTGAAATTTGAATTTCGCGGGCACAGCTGAACGATCCGCCTTAAACTATGTGTTTATGTTTGCGTATGAAATAAGGAGATTATTTTCATAATACCAAATTATAATTGCAATTTAATGGCCAAATTAATGAAAAAAATATAAAATAATAATTTTGTCTATCGGTTTAAGTATCCTCAGGAACTGATTTTATTACTTTTTGTCTGAGTATTACAGTATTAGCAGTAAGTATAGCAGTACTATCAGATACCCAATATACCCAAGCTAATCTAAATAATTTAATATTATGTGAAGGTCACTTCAGTTTGAAATTCCTTATAAGTATTCAAAATATAGTTCCGATTTAGTATCATTCATATCAAATAGGAATATCATTTCATATGATAATGTCAATGTCAATACGACATTAATTCACAAATTAAAAAATAAATACTTACATACAGAAACAAATTCAATTTGCTTTTACTTAGTGATATAGAAAATTTACGGAGACGATATTACCTACTATAAGTCGGACTATAAGCGGCGTATTAAGATCAAACATGCACCAGATTTTAAGTTAGACCTCTAGCAATACATCGGTAAAAACTGCATTCAATTCCATGCAGTAGTTTTTGCGTGATGCGCGTACAAACATACAGACAAAAAATTGTTTTGGCTTCTGTTGTTCTAAAAGACCTCCATATTAGTTGTTTCTATAATTACTTATCTATATTGTATAGACATTGGTCTGTTAAAATTTATATGGAAATATATATGGAATATTTCAATTCACTAGAATTGGAGATTAACAATGGTCGATTCCTGATCTAAATCGAAGATATTTTTTTATTATCTTTGAAATAAACATATGCTAAACATCTTTGAGGATATATATTTTTTTATGAAAGAAAAATTCTATCTAAAGCAACCAAAAAACCAACACCTGTATTTTACAAACTACCATATTCGAGCAAATAAATACATTTGATTCGATTTGATATGATTTGATTTGACTCGAATTTGCGTCCCTCCGGTTACCAGACGTATTTGCGTGTTTAGTTCAGTAAACTTATTTGGTAAATAATAAGTAATCTTAGTTTAATTAACTCCAGAATTAGGTAGTAAACAATATTAACTGGGAGTTATTATTATTCGAAGTATAACATAATCTGTTTATTTAGGCAGGCTTAGCAACCGTTCTCCTAATCCTCAGAGGAGCCCTTAATCTTTTGCAGTGGGTGGTTTGTTTATTGTTTTGGATTGTGTCTTGTTACGTTTTCCTTAGTCATCTTAATTTATGGATTCGGTAGTGCTTAATAAGGTAGGTATTTTCAATTAAGTTGTATTCTTACGTGGGAGAAATAAATCGTAATCCAGACAATATTTTATCAAATTATGTTATTATTCGAATTTAGATACCGTTAATCTAGGTTCCTGTGATCCTATTTCGTCTGCTACTTCTTCACTGAAAATAAATGACCGGAAAATCGTTCCAAACTTGGTAAAGTTATCAAAAATTGCATTCACTTACAATTATTTCCAGTGAAGTATTATGGACAAAATGGTAGAGTAGGAACCTAGATTAACGGTATTGGAATCCGAATAATAACAGGAATTAATCAAATTGTGTTTAAATTACGATTTATTTCGAAGTTCTGAATTTTATTTTGAAGTAAACCCTGTCCGCTTCGAAAGGAGCATATATTCCAATCACATTACCAAATAAATTAATTTGCTATTATGTAATTTGCTTGTACTTTGTAGTCAAGCATAAGTCACAAGGCTTATTATTAATCTTAGTACGTATTACTAATTTGCAAACAACTACAACAATGTACTTAATTTGTTTAGATTGAAATGATAAGTAATACTGTATACATACATTACACATTCACGCCTTCTTCCCACAGGGGTAGGCAGAAACTACAGACTGTCATTTGCTACGATTCTTGCATACTTCATTACTTTTTTTTTATTACAAGTATTAATCAAGAACCTTATTACCTATAATAAAATTGTAACAGGCCGATGTTTGTAAATTAAAGATATCGAAGAAAAACTAATGGTGTCTTTATTAGAGAAACAGAAACCAAAATATTTTTTAGAATTTTTGTCTGTCTGTATGTTTGTACGCGCATCACGCGTGGAATTGAATGCAGTTTTCACTGATGCTAGAGGTCTAACTTAAATCTGGTGCATGTTTCACATTGATACTCCGCTACAATCGGACTTATAGTATGTTAATCTTTTTGGGACGTGAATGAAATTGTGGACAACAGCTAGCTATTATATAAGGTTCTTCGATTTAATTAAACATTATCTTAAGTCATTACTTAACATAACATATTCAACCCATTATACTGTCCCACTGCTGGGCAAGGGTCTCCTCTCAGAATGAGAGGGATTAGGCTATTGTCCACCACGCTGGCCTAGTGCGGGTTGGCAGACTTCACATGCCATCAAGAAAATCTCTCAGGTGTGCAGGTTTCCTCACGATGTTTTCCTTCACCGTTTAAGCGCGTGATAATTAACTATTTAATACGCACATGACTTCGAGGAGGAGTCAGAGGTTCGCACCTTTGACTTGGCAGTCCAACGGTCATACAACTAGGCTATCACTGCTCCTTCTCCTTAAGTCATTACTTATACCGATCCATAACTATTCAATCATTCATTTTTTAAATAGAATTTAAATTCCCGTTTAAATGAAGCTATTACTTTAACGGAGTAAGGATGTGGAAGAGACAGAAATTGACTATTAACATCGTTTGGCGCCGATTAAAATCGATTTTGGACGTACGATCGGAGAAATCGTTTTACCGGATGAACGATGGTGCATCTTTCTAAGTTTATTTAAGTCCTGACTCGAAAAGCATTATAATATTTCACATAATATACCAATCACGCCTGTATCTCCGAAGGGTTACGCACAGGTTTATTGTTGTAAGCAGGGTACTTTCTTGCCGGATTCTTCTCCATAGGATCAACCTTTTGGAACTGTGCAACTAGAATCATAACGTTTCATAAACGCTTGTAAAAGCTTAATTGAAATAAAAACATTTGAATTTGAACTTGAACTTAAACCCATTGTTCCGGTAGGTACGTTTTTATTTTTCATTAACCGCAAAAATCCAAACTGATTACTTAATAGAAAAAGCCGATAACAGTGCTTGTTCCGAAAATCGAAATCACGACATCACGCTCAGCAGCCGCATGGCAGCAATATTTTCAACACAGTGTTAAATTAATATACTTAAGTATGAAAGTAATCTCTGCAAAATTTCATTTAGAATTTTTGTTCCGTTTCAGTGAGAATTTCATAAAACGCCGACGGTATTATCCCTTATTTAAAATCCGAAAAAAGTAGGTAGGTACTTCCGCGTGCGTTTCAAAATTTCATTCACTGACAACCCTCGGTTAATGCTTAGGTACCTACGTATTATACACTCCTTCACATTGCAATAGAGGGGACGTAATTTCGAAGCTTGTATTCACCGACAGATGAATAGCTTTTGCATTTCCTATATTACATGTTGAAGCGCCTTTGAAAAGTAAATATTTTAATCACTTTCAAACTTTTCAGAAGAGCACTGTGTACTTTATAGTTTTTATTGTAGTCTATGGCATTCACTAATTAAAAAAAAACGCAATTGAATAGCTGCTCCTTTGTTTCAAATATAAGACATAGATAACATAAAACAGAAATATAAAAATACGAGGATGTTGAGTATTTTACAATATGCTGAATATTGCAATAAAAAGTTTAGCCTTGCTGCTACAATAATGATGATGCTATATTATTTTTACATAACGCTAAAAAACGCTAGAAAAAATGAAAACAATACAACTAACTGTCAATAGTGTCAAATATACTCTAGTATTGCCAGCGTAAAATATGTCAAACGGACACACCATAAATAAACAAAAATCGTTTGCAAAGTCCTCTTGAACGCAGTGACAATATTGGAAGTTTTTTTATTTATGTCACCACCGGGTACTCTTGTAGACTCTTGTCAAGTAGATATTTGCTCTCTAACGTGAACAAGAATCTTAAACCTACAAAGTGAACTTCAAAGAGTCACAGATTTCATCATCTGGGTTGTACGGACACTGTAAGTATGAATATGTAGTATGTACCTACCAGGAATTTGAATTTGAATATTAAATGCATTAAGGTCTCCCAATAAATTCTCTCTTGAATATTGTACGCCTGTTTTGGGTGCGAATATCTAGATAAGGTTTTTATATGGCCGGGCTTAACTTGTGCTTTCATGGGATTATGATTAAATTTTAAATAGTTTAGGTAAAATAAGTTAAAATGTGATATTTATGGGGTTTGCTATAATGTAGAAAAAATACCTTTATTTACCAATGTCGTTTTTTGAATGAGAAATGTTATGTTAGGCGGCCAACCTTAAGGGTATGTTGCGTCATCTCGTGATGCCTGTAACGCAGGTCTCATTGTTTACGTATGAACCATTTCTTTCCCTACTTCTAACACAGAAAGTCCCAAATAAGCATAGACACAACAAAGCTATACATTTCGTTGACAGGATAGGTCAAAATATAAGAAAGGCAAGTCCCCCAATGAAAATAGATTCTGTATGCCGAAACTATTTTCTTTGATAAACCAATTACTTTGAGGATTTAGGTTGTCCATGCCATCGTGCCTCACAAACTTATATCAAATACGTACTGGTATTTTTCTGCGGATTTGCTCGCTGAGCCGAGTTATGAGTTTTTAAATCAATGAGAAAGTTTTGATTTAATCCTCGGTGAATCTTTTTAGACGGCTGTTTCCATAGCGGGATTAATATCAGAGTTGCGGCCATATTGAATTCGTATATTCCTTTTCAGTTTCCTACTAATATTTTAAACTAGCTTTTGCTAGCGACTTCGTCCGCGTGGAATAGTTACTTTGTTCCCTAGTTCTTCGCCCGCGGTTTCACCTGCGTTGCCCCGTTCCTAAGGGTTGTAGCGTGATGTTTTATAGCTTGAAACCATTCTCATGAATCACTCATTTTCCCAACATTTCCCTTCACTGCTCTGCTCCTATTGATCGTAGCGTGATGAAAAGTATACTATAACCTGCCCAGGAGTATGAAGAAGTGGTTTTTGTTTCTATAACGAACATACAGACAGACAGACAGACAACAATTTTACTGATTGCATTTTTGGCGTCAGTATCGATCACTAATCACCCGCTGATAGTTATTTTGGAAATATACTTCATGTACAGAATTGACCGCTCTACAGATTTATTATAAGTATAGATAGATTATGTGAAAGTTTTTTTGTTACTCAATCTCGCAAAAACGAAAGATTAGTTAGAGAGTTCAAGACCTGCACTTGTACATAATTTTTATTCAGGTTAGATCTAATGCGGATGTCACACAGGCGAAGTGGCGCGCAGAAGCTAGTTTATTAGGTATAATATTTTGAAGTAAATGGATTGTTCCTATGTGCTTATTCTATGAAATATGTGGAAAAACCATTGCTAGAAAAATTACTAGAACAAAATGACGACTGCGCTAACTACATAAGGTCAGGCGGTAAAGTGCGTAATAATAAACCAATCGCCAGTTAACCCAGAACCCTTGGGCCATTGTCCCTTAGCGAAAGAAAATTGTAAGTATAATAAATCTCTTTTACTTCCCCCTTCTTATCTCAGTCGTATTTTAAGCCTACTTACCCTTTTTACAGAGTTTCCCCTTTTTAAGTATTTTTGCACCACCTTCGTGTAATCTTAACGTTTTATTCTTTATCTATTAAATTATTGCATAATTAATTTTATTTAATTAATGTTTACTTTATAATTTTCTTCTTTTAAAAAGATATTATTTTATTACTATTTCATTAAAACTCCGCAGTTATGACCTCATTCCAAAATATTTCATACTTATTCGATGTTATGCTTGGTTGTTTCCGAAACTGAGGATCAATTGAGCATATTACAACTGTACTAGATCATTATTGGTCACCAAAAATGGCTCTTAAAAGGCGACACTGGGATGAGATGACCCGGAGGGACGTCCCGAAGGGCATCAGGAGAGGCCTACTATATCCAGCAGTCGAGGAATAAAGACTGATGAAGATAAATATCCACTAAGTGCAACGCAAACGATTCCTAACCCCTTTACAAAATTAACACCAAGTCAACAAATGTGCACGTTCTCGCTAAATTATTCAGTTTAACTTCAAACCACGGAAGCGAGCACGAGTGTTATTTGAGCTGGCAACTCCGGGCGGCGTTCGAAACTTGAAACAGTTGAGCGGCAAATAGTTTCAGTAACTGTATTGACATGTCAATATGATTTGGCCTTTGATAGTTTCAGAGGATTACGCTAAGCGTCTTTGGAAATAGAATATGGTTTGTTTATTTTAATGGAATTTGTGTTGCTTGAGATACTGAATTGTTAGGCGAAGATACTTTACCACGCTCAGAAACATCAATTAACGTTACTAAATCGTAAGCTCACAGTAACTAGGTACCTACTATATATTGGCCTATTTTTCCGTATTCGAGTTTGTTGTCTGTGTAATAAATAAGGCATACTGGTAACTATTACCTAATGAATCAGTACGTAAGTGACGTCCTTAAGTGCGACAGATAATTGTTTAACACCTTTTGTAATTATTGAATTTAAAATAGGTAGATCGAAATCACCGAAAATGACGGAAATTTTGTTGGGAAAATTTACGCAAGTGAAGTTGCGGAAGGGTCAAATAAACAAATTAAAACACGTGATTAAAGCCGGATCTCCACTGGAAGAAAGTTGGAAGGAAAAAGAAAAATTGAAAGAAAGTTTTACCAACTTTCTTTCAATCTTTTGTGTTTACAATAACTTTTGTTTGGTGAATACTTAGTATATGTAGAAATGTTGGTCACCGTGTTTTATAAACACGTTTTCCTGACAGCCAACTTTTTTTCACTGGCTTCACAAACATAAAATAAATAATTTTTTAAATTGACTGGACTGTCTCGTTAGTCTAGTGGTCCCAAGCGCGACTGCTACGCTAGAGGTCCTGGGTTCGATCCCCAGGTCGAGCAAATTGTTATTGGGTTTTTCTATGAAATTCTCAGTAGCAGCTCGGAGTCTGGATTTGTGCCCGGTTAATGGGAATAGGCTCGCCCCCTATTACATGGGACCTAATCATACTGGCGAACTGTGGGTGTACATTAGTACGCCTCTGCCTAACCCTTCTAGGAATGTAGGCGTGATGGTATGTATGTTTAGGTTAATAAGGCTATTTAAAAAAATATTCTGTGAGTTGGTTTCAATTAGGTATTACGTATGTACTTACATAATTATAATGGACTGTAACGACCGGGTTTTTATTTTAAGAACGCAACTCAATATAAGCTTTGTATTAATTATTTACAATATATTTGGTGTAATGGCTTAGCGAGCACATGGGGGCTGGCTGGATGGCTACTATTGATGACTCACAATGACACACAGACACACGGCTACACATAGCGCTTCATATTTCCAGTATAAAAATAAGGAAAATGTCAGAACAACGAAAGGGTAGACCATTCAAAAGATGGAGTGACGACATTGTACAAATAGCCGGAAACCTATGGCCCAGATGAGCAGAGGATAAGTAAGTACCTCCACCTTGCAGAAAATCGTTGCCAAATAACATAAAATAACGTGCTATGTTGTCTTCCTAACGGTGAGCAAGGTCGCCAGAGTTCCGCGAGGAAGCGTTGTGTTGGCAGATAGGATAAGCAGCATGCAATGTCTCCTATGCTGGCAGACCAATTATTGCTCGTTTATTTACAGGGTCTGCATCGCGCGAGTGATACCTCTAGTGTTGCAAGCGTCCATAGGCTACGGTAACCGCTTACCATCAGGCGGGCCGTATGCTTGTGACCTTAGTTTATGACACGCACTCGCGTTGCACGGAATGCGCCCACGCGGCGCACTCTTACGCTCCTATCCGCTCAAGATGTGGACCTATTCTCAAATAGCCTCTCACAAATAATCTTAGCTGCACACGTCTTCCTCTCTTCATGCTCTAACAATTCGTCATTACATTCATGTCACCGTAGCATTACATTTCATACTTAATTGAAATTATTACCATTGTAACTAATTGTAAACTGTAACTTACTAGTGTGGTATATCATTGAATTCTAACAAATTGTAACTAGTTTTTAGACGCGTTGGATTTATCTGTAATGTCTTTAAATATGATTAAATAAATAAAATTAAAAAATAATCTCGTGTCAGAAACCAGTTTAAAGGCTGATCTCTATATACCTCGTACAATGCGAGCTTATACTGACAATCTACGTACATATATCAGGATGTGTGTGTGTCTATAAATCATTAAAAGTGGCTATTTTAGCCCCCCAGAACAAATATTTGTACGATCTACAAGTAAGTAGTTGATCCGGGTCTGGTTGTTTGTGTATGTAAAAATTTGTGTTTGTGAACGCACCCACGATAAAGGAGAGTATCCTGTGAGGATTAGTATTTTTTTTTTAAATATTGTCTTGTTACCAAATAGATTTAAAAAAATCGTAAACTAATTCGACAAATCGCTGAATAATTCTAATGAAACATGAGGTCGTTAGCACCTAATTTATAAAACGTTCATGTTCAGCTTAATTACCGTTAAACTTTTTAATTCCCATAAAATAAAACGGAAAGCGTTTTCTGAATAGTTAATTTCAGTCTGTAGCATCATTGGGTACAGTAACCACGTCTTAATTGGAGTACCTATGATTTGTTTAAACGAAAACACTAACAATTATGTACTCCAATGTGCTAATTAATAGAAAACAAATTTAAGGTTCAGCAAAGACTAATGAAAATATTTTACGATTTTGTATATTTGGTTGTTTTGCTTTGTTATCCTAAGTTTGACTTATCAAGACGCGGTTACCATGTTCTTGCAATATCATTGAATTAACAGGATACCAAATTTTAAATCGATCAGATCTGTGAAAGTTGTTCACATCAACCCTCTGGACAAGTCACCTTTTAAACAAAAAAATCTGAATCAAAATTATTCCATTCGTTTGGGAGCTCACAGCCCACAGACAGACACACAGATACACGCGTTAAATTAACACCCCTCTTTTTTGCGTCGGGGTTTGAACAGAAAACAGCGTGTATCGAAGTTTCCGGGAAATTCTACTCTATTTTGACTACGGTACCCTAAGTTGCGTGTGGAAGCACTAATGACCTTGCTTTCCACTTAACCCTCGTAGTCGTGGGGTCGTAGTTCAGGTGTTATGTTATCGTTCTCCTAACCACAAAAAATATATAATAACCATAAAATGTACCACTGCAAAACCTTGCTTACAAATTCGTATACGCATAGAAATTTTGTCCGAAAGTACAGAGTGAGTCAACGACACAGCTACGATGACGTCATGTTATTGTCATGACGATTATGATGACGTCAAGTTACATGGCGTGTGGCGTAGCCTGGCAAAGATTGATATTTCAAACCACAGCTATATCACCGTATCTGAATTAATTAATGAATATTAATTTGGTACTACGATCTAAATCTTTGATGTCGAATTCGGAATCAGCTATCGATTTCCACGTTACAACACCAATTACAATTGACGAGGACGACCTCTTCAAAGGAACATTGCCAATAAACCCATTGTACTAAGTTCCTTTGTGAGCTTTGTTAGGTGGAAATAAAATATTACTGGGTAATCAGGACCATGGAATAATTAAATTTGTACAACATAATTTATAGTGAGTTATTGTGTTCCGGTTTGAAGGCTAATGTAGGTACCCAAAGAAATTATTGGGCGAATTAGACTTAACAGCAGAAGTCTCATGGTGTAACGCGCGAGTGATGCAGAAGTCTCACGGTGTATGGAAACTACTGGTGTTGTTGTCTATAGGCTGCGTTTGCCGCTTACCAGGCGACCCGTATGCTTGTTTATGTAAAAAAACGTAACGTTTAACGTGGGAGAGCCATGCTTCGGCACGAATGGGTCGGCTCGACTGGAGTGATACCACGGCCTCACAGAAAACCGGCGTCAAACAACGTTTACGTTGTGTTTCGCCGAGTGAGTTAGATTACCGGAGGCCCAATCCTCTTTTAAAAGGCGAGCAACGCACTTGTGACTCCTCTGGTGTTGCGAGTGTTCCTGGACAGCGGTAATCGCTAAATAAAATCGCGAAGTAAGTTCGGGTCGATCGGTTACACAAGTGACATTCTGTTGACATGGATCATTGCCTTACAGATCTAGACTAAGAATTTCTTAGAATATCCAATTGATCTGGGATTTCTGCGAATCGATCCGAGGACCTAATGCTCAGCAGTTGCATTTGTTGTCACTATAATTACACCAACAGTAGGTATCAATTGAATTGTTAATAACTGCATTAGGTTCATATCAATTAATATGTTGTGCTCTCAGATGTGCCGGAAATCCTCGCTAGTTGGAAATCCGCATGAATAATATCCTAATCCGCACCTATTGTTTCAAACATCTGATAGGGACAGATACCCATAATTCCAAGCAGTATTGTTTTGAAACATTCACATCAATGATATTGGTTTAATCAGAGTGAAAGTTTCATGATTTACGAGGATTCTGTTTGGTGGTTTGGAATTCCATCTTATTTTAAATACGCATACCTACTTATCTATCTACATATACAGAAGAAGCTGACTGACTGACCTACTGATTGACGTAAAACAAAACTACAGGAGCTGAGTCCTGAAAGTTTGCATGCTGGTTCCTTTTGCACTGTAGACGAGCACTAAGAAAGGATTTTTGGAAATTCCATATTTATACTGTGACACAAGCGAAGCTGCGTACGGGAAGTCTAGTCAAACTATAAATTATCAGTTCTATAAGCAGACATCTGATTATACGGCAAAACCTATAAAATGCAAGTTCTATTTATCTTGGAACAGTACCTATAGCTTGATGTGGAAAATTGATCGCAAAAATGGCGCTGATTTAGCTCAACTAGAATGTATTAAAATCTTGAGAAAGAACTTTTTCGTCTGCGCTGAACTAAAGTTGTGAAACTAGGCTGTATGGAGTAGTTGCCTAAGTTTCGCGTAAAAAGAAAATTTTGTGGCATGCATCGCCTGGCGTACGTTATCCCTCTTTGAAGCTTTTGTAGGTATGTTACGAAGTTTTACATATACAGCGAATTAATTAAAGAATCGAAACAGTAAAGTTAAAGTTTCTGTGTATACCATCATTTTTTGATTCGAGAAATATTACATTTCCTAAATCTTGTAGAACAAGATTTTTACAATTTATAGGCATCAAAGCTGTCAGTTTTCATTGTGGGAATTGGGTCCTGGAATATACACAGCCAATTGTATTATGGTGGTAATCTGAAGATAGATCAAGAAAAGATTTATAATAGTTAGCTGTTCCTAAAATATAAATCTGTAGTAGTACCTACCTATCGAAATAAGTGTTTTTTTTTTTTATAGAACCCATCAGGTGGATTCGGCAATACATTCGTTTCATTCTCACAACCTGCCAGCCTCGCAGCGTGGTTACCTAACTTATTGATCTAGAAAATCATATTCTTCGAAGAGAACATATATAACATTTCTCTTCTTTTCATAATAAATTATCGACTTCGGCCCAACTTGGACATTAACCTTCAATGTCTAAACATCCTGTTCGCACTATTGTACCTGAAGAATGTAAATCTCTTATTTTAAAAGAGTGTCCATGGAGTTGCTTGCCGGATTCTACTCGATTTTTGGAACCGTGCAACTAGACTCAATAACGATTCATAAACGCTTGTCAAAGCTTATTTGAAACTAGCTTTTGCCAGCGACTTCGTCCGCGTGGAATAGTTACTTTGTTCCCTAGTTCTTCGCCCGCGGTTTCACCTGCGTTGCCCCGTTCCTAAGGGTTGTAGCGTGATGTTTTATAGCTTGAAACCTTTCTCATGAATCACTCATTTTCCCAACATTTCCCTTCACTGCTCTGCTCCTATTGATCGTAGCGTGATGAAAAGTATACTATAACCTGCCCAGGAGTATGAAGAACAATTGTACCAAGTTTCGTTGAAATCCGTCGAGTGGTTTTTGTTTCTATAACGAACATACAGACAGACAGACAGACAAAAATTTTACTGATTGCATTTTTGGCGTCGGTATCGATCACTAATCACCCGCTGATAGTTATTTTGGAAATATATTTCATGTACAGAATTGACCTCTCTGCAGATTTATTATAAGTATAGAAGAAGATAAAAACTTGAACGTAGAATTGAGCTGTTGAACCACATATTTCAACATTTTCGCTACTTGCAAAATGCAAACATTGACATCTACAAAAAACTAGGCCTTTGTTCTAAGTAAACATAAATTGTACGAACAATGGCTTAAGCGATAATGCTCCTAGTGTTACCGGCGCCGAGGGGTTGAAAGGTACCCTAGTGTTGAACTATGCACTTCTTGCACCAACCCTTGTGCATAGTTTAAGAGGTTAATAACGCCGTATGCAGCGGGTAGACAAAGCTTTCCGCCTATATTGGATTTCTAAGTTATATCAAAGTTGGGATAAGTATGCGCTGGTAATATTTGGCTTAGGAATAAGTTAGGCTACATTGCAATTTAAGTAAATGACATCCTCATAGGTCTAATGGTCCCAAGCGCGACCGCTACGCTAGAGGTCTTTGATTTGACCCCCAGGTCGAGCAAAGTGTTATTGGGCTAAACAAACCGGCGAACTGTGGTTGTAGTTTAGTACACCTCAACTTAACCCTTGGAGAATACAGACGTGGTGGTATGAAATAAATGAAACAAAATGTTCTGGTATCGAGAGACGAGTGTCGTAAAAGTTGGGATAAGTACGCGTTATACCTGGGATAAGGATTGCAATTCAATTCGATCCGGCATCATTTGGCTACATCAGAGTCTGATTTATTTGAGCCGTCGTAAGCTTTGTGTTTGATTAGTAAGAGAATCGTATTACATGTTAAGTGTATTATAAGAGCCTACGCGAGAGACAAAATATGTATGAACTAGCGACCTGCTCGCGGTTTCACCCGCATTGCCCTGTTCCTAAGAGTCGTAGCGTGATGTTAAATAGCTTTAAACCTTCTTCATGAATCACTCCGTCCATTAGTGACAACCGCATGAAAATCCGCTTATTCGTTTTTGAGTTTATCGCAAACACACACACAGACAGGCGCGGCGGGGAACACAATTTTATAATAAGTAAGTATTTAGACTTTAGAAGCGACGGCAGCCTAATGGCTAGGGCGTCCGACTGGCGATCATGTGGTTGTCGGTTCGAAACCCACCCATTGCACTACCGACGTGAACCCACTCGTAACACAAGCATTTAGCTTAGCACGAGGGGTTAACAAGAATACTAGTATTATGCAACCTCCATTACTACTAAGCATTTCTTTTTTTTTTTAAAAGAAAAGATTAGTCCGAGTGCACTGGGCAGTTAGTCTCGCCAGCAAACTGTTATCTGGTTGATAGAACGAGAAGATTATAGCTTTTATGGTGTATAAAAAACAAGATTTCGGTATAGAGAGCCCTACAGTATTGTCTCAGAAGTTCCGAAAACATGTTTGGTTAAATATAAAGGAAACTATGCGACACTTTACTGGTGCGTGTGGACAGTGACGTAAGCGTTGCAGTTGTAATAAATTTCAACACAAGTAAATAATCGTTGTAGAAAGATTCAACATTTAAGTGCTTTTACTTGTTACCGCCACTTTTGTAAAATAAAATGCAGTAGAATCTTACAATTCCGAAAATAATATTTGAATGCCGAATTTTGCGATCGTGTTTTCAAACGAAGACTTATTCAAATTCCTTTTTTATCAACGAATAATGGGGCCTAGATAAGTTGTGTATTGTCCAAATCAATGAACAAATTAAAGAAAATGTATGAAAATGCAAGCATTGATAGCCTAGTGATATGAACATTGGACTGCCAAGTCAAAGGTCTCGAGTTCGAATCAAAGGCACCATAACCAAACCTTATTTTAAGCATCGTTGATTAAAACTGGTTCATTAGTTAAGTGGTCGTTATCGCGAATGCCGAGTAAGTGATCCTGGGATTTCGGTTCTCGGGTCTAGCAGTGTCATTGAATTTTTCTATAAAATTCCTAGTTTGCATTTGTGCCAGGTTAATGGCAATAGGTGTGCCTCCTATGACGTGCGTCCTAAACGAACCGTTGAATACACCTAGCATACACCTGTACAGGGGTACATCTCTGTCTTACCCTCGGAGAATAGAGATGAGATGTTATGTTTTATATTTTGTTGATCCGAACGTTAGTCTACGAGGGGAATGTATTTACTTCAATTAGTTAGAAGACTTCTTAAGGTGTCAGCAAAATGTCTATCTAAAAGTAGTACCTACGTCCCCTGTGTACTTTTAGTAATATGATAGACTCTTACCAAGTACTTTGCGGCCTGTTGAAGACTGGAGGGCCCTTTCAACGGTGGAGGGCCGAGAGTTCTTAGATACGTCAACTTTATACGTAGGTCACGGTTTTAACCTACATTTTTATAAGGTGAGAGGTATTTTATTTAGGAAAATTTTATTTTCTGTGTTTTCGTAAAATTTATGTCTTTGTTGGTTTTTGCTCAGACACTGTCTTATTTGTTTTTTTTTCGTATTTCTGTCAGTAATTATATAATTCATAATACAACTTATTTCTATTATAAGGATGCAAGAATCTTAATAGAAACATGCTTTTATGGACGACATATTCTTTAAATCTTGTTAAAAATGCAGATAGAGTTTCAAAAGTTGCACATTTACTAAAATTCGGAGGCGATTTTTTTCGGAAAATTACGAATGCAACTTTGATATAACTAACACCAAATACTGTACTCCCCGAAGGGTTAGGCAGAGGCGTAATAATGTACACCCACAGTTCGCCTGGTATGTTTAGGTCCCATGTAATAGGGGGCGAGCCTATTGCATTAACCGGGCACAAATCCAGACTCCCAGCTGCTACTGAGAATTCATAGAAAAACACAATAACACTTGGCTCGACTTGGGGATCGAACCCAGGACCTCTAGCGTAGCAGTCGCGCTTGGGACTACTAGACTAATGAGGCAGTCAATAGTCAATATCATATTGGGTCGAAAATACTAAAAGTATGTGACATCTATAATTGCAAGCAAAACTTGAAGGGAAAATCGCTTTCTCTGTCAAGCGTACGAATACATATATATGCTCGTGGCTGTACCTATATAGTGCCACACTCTTGGTCAAAGTAATCCTTATGATCGCTTGCTATGAATACTTAATTACTATAACCCATAGATTAGGGCTCGCATCCGGGTTTCGGGTAGCGTTATCTAGCAAACAGAATAATGAAGGTACGTCGGCGAGGTATAGTGATGGAAATTCGAAGTAATTTTCGATAAACTAACTGATAAATAAGGAACATTTTAAGTAAATTATAATATGTTAAGAAAATCCTGTCCAATCCATGCAAGTATCATTGGGTGGGTAACAAACAAAATCTAATTCTATTTATACCCTTTTCAGATTACAACTAAAATAAATATCCTGATTGAAATTGAATAATGTGAGGAAATTTAAATGGCTATACAGTAGCAATTACTGAATGCCAAACTAAGAATGATGATGAGGTTTTAACTGTTAAACGGAAAGGAAGCTCTTTAGGAAGCAACGGTAGCCTAATGGCTAGAACGTTGGACTTGCGATCATGTGGTTGCCGGTTCGAAACCCACCCATTGCACTACCGACGTGAATCCACTCGTAACACAAGCATTTAGCTTAGCACGAGGGGTTAACAAGAATACTAGTAATGTTTAACCAACATTGCTAGTAAGCTTTTTCTAAAAAAAAATATTTGAAGTTCATAAGTACAGTACCCCCGAAATAAGCAAGAGGGTGGGTGCAAGTGGTTTTGCCGTGGATTTTTTTTATATATAATCACGGTGAAAAGGCTCGTAATTTTTTCGCACTCGTGAATATTGTTACTACCTACTTACTGATATAGATATATTGTTGCAAAAGAACACATATGTTATTTGACCTGTGCGGCTGTTCGCAATGGCTAACTTCAGACGCGCATTGTTATCTCGGGGTTACTTTTGGTTGTACTAAAATTATTATTAAAAAAACTAGCAAAAGGTTTGACATTTGACGTTAAATGTCAAAAACCGTTTTTGGTAGTTTTTTGATTAATGTCAAAAGTCAACGTCAAATGTTAGTTATTATGGTTATTTCACTTAGTTAGACCAATTATTTATTATTTGTTATTTCAATGACATTATATAGTTTAAAAGAGGAAAATTATATCATTGAGTTATTTATAATGATCGTCCATTAGGGAAAGTCACAATGGCGATCCATTACGAAAAACACGGAAAATAAACTCATTTAGTGTAACAATATAGAAAACGGTCATTAGTGAGTAGTTACAGATCCATTTTCATTGAGATTTTTGTCGTAATTACAACCTCATTACGACACGGACGCTGATATAAATGCACAGGATTTTAAACTGTATATTATTTAGCAATAGAAACTGAAATCCTGTGTTTGAGTCAGCCACCCTAATATTTTCTCAGTGATTTTTAAAGGAGGTTAAGATGATTGACAGGGTTACTATGATCCCATCTTTCCTTTTTGGCTTACGTCAGCCTTAAGATATAAGAATATAAGATAAGAAAGCCCCATTAGTGTTCTTAACTGAAGTTTTTGGATAATTTATGGTCCTTAGCTAAACATAATCTGTTGAATCTTTGGAGAGCAAAAATGACCTTTTTAAGGTTCCGTACCTCAAAAGGACATAACGGAACTCGTAACGGAACACTTCGTTGTCCGTCCGTCCGTCCCTCTGTCAAGACCCTTTATCTCGAGAACGCGTGGAGGTATCAAGTTATAATTAAAACCATATACTCAGGTGTACAGTCCCTTGAAGCGGTGAAAAAATCAAACATCTAAGTTAACGTAAAAAAAAGATACGGCCATTTATGCCGCAAAAAACGTATATTTCGACACTTTCAAGGGAATCAAAATTTATAGGGTATTTTCCGTTGACCTAGAACTATTAAATTTGGCAAGTAACACCGTCTTATACTACAAGTATAGGGGAAAATCTGAAAACTAAATTTTTTATTATTATGATATGTACCTACAAATTTGGACGGAACTCTCAGTGGGCGAGTCCGACTCACACTTGTCCGGTTTTTTGATGAATTACAAATTATGATTCAGAAAGACACATCGTGCACATTTCCAGTTTAAGATGATCTCGTATTGTTAGGTAATTATTATTAAATATTTTTTTTCGTACAATGAAATATCCGTTACTGGCAATGTATAACGCAGTATAACTGCCTCATTAGTCTAGTGGTCTCAAGCGCGACTGCTACAATAGAGGTCCTGGTATCGATTCCCAGGTCGAGCTGTAGGTATTTTTTCTATGAAATTCTCAGCAGCGGCTCGGAGTTTGAAATGTGTATATTAAATGTAATGGTAATAGGCTTGCCCCCTATTATATGGGACCTAAACATAGCGGCGAACTGTGATTGTACATTCAAACACCTTTGCGTATCCCTTCGGGGAGTACAGGCGTGATGGTATGTTATACCTATAAACAACGTGGTTCATATCAGTGGTCACTGAAGGCTACTTACAATAATGATAATAAAAAAGAAACAAAAAACCTGACTGCCAAATAAGATAGAAACAAGATAACCAATCTCATTATTGCATTTTTAACTCGAAAGATTTAATACTTCTTCCGACTGCAAGTCGGGTATATTACTTTTTAAAATAACTTTTTTTACTTTACGCTTTTTAATTTTTGTTAAACCCAATGCTACTTTCATAATTGAGACTTACCTATCCATCAAGCCGTTTAGGCTATAAAACCCGACGAAAGACGTATACATAAATACATACACTCGAAAAACGTAACCTTTCTTCTGGTAAAAATTGCAACATCCTTTAGAAAACATGTTTTACTATTTGCCCGTTAACCTCAAAGACCGTAAACATTAACCTCCAAAGGTTAATCTATTCCCAAACTCACTAATCGAACTCAACAAAACTTAACTGACAACACTCCGCTTAAGCTGCTAAGGAACAAAACTATTATTTGATACTTTGGCAACTTTGAACAATTTGTGTTTCTCGGAGTCCATTTTAGTTCGTGTCATTTAGTAGTTAGTACTCTCAGAGGTATAGTAAGGACGGTTTCCTGACAACGGGTCACATTTCCTTCAAACAACGTTGTCATTACTTGTAAAAAACGTTTAAGTAACAATGTTTTTGAGGTTCCGTATGTACCTCAAATGGAAAAAACGGAACCCTTATAGGATCACTTTGTTGTCCGTCCGTCTGTCTGTCGAGATCCTTTATCTTGGCAACGCGTGGAGGTATCGAGTTGAAATTAAATCCATATAATCAGGTCCCGGTGTGAAAAAATCAAACTTCTTAGTGAACGTTAAAAAAAGGTTCGGCCGTTTATGCCGCAAAAAACGTATATTTCGACACTCTCAAAGGAGTCAAAATTTATAGGGTATTTTCCGTTGACCTAGAACTATTAAATTTGGCAAGTAATATCGTCTTATATTACAAGTATAGGGAAAAATCTGAAAAATTATTATAATTAACTTACAATTAATATTAATATGTATCTACAAATTTGTACGGACTTCTCGGTGGGCGAGTCCGACTCGCGCTTGTCCGTTTTTTTTTATTGTATTTTGATGACAAATAAAGTTTCGGAACACCTGATGGTAAGCAGCAACACCAGTGGTATCACTAGCGTGTTGTCATCTTGAGACCACAATATTCTCATATGTCCAGTAATTTCACTAGATAACAGTACTCCCGAAATAACAGTGCAGGTCTGAAGTTATCCGCAAGTGGTTTTGCCAAAGACAGATGGGGTCGTAAATGTTTTACATTCGTGATTATTGTGATTGACGTGATTGACGTGATTCCTTACTGATCTCGATATTTTTGCATACGAACTCTTAATTGCCAGACTTTTTTATTGCGACACTTAATTGCGAACAGTGTTCGCAACAGCTGATTTCAGATGCGTAATGTTATTTCGGGGATTATATATTGCCATTCAAACCGGAACACAATATTATTAACACATTATTACTTAGCGAAAGAAGATTTGGCAATGCGGTGGTAGCACTCCAAATAATGTCCAATACAAAGTACTACCATCTTTTTTTAAAATATTCATGATGGCTTACGCTTGACCGCCAGTTCGCCTGATGTTAAGCGATACTGCAATCTACGATGGAGTGCGATTGCCTAGAAGAAACCGATTCACTTATGATTTGAAGACACTCAGATTATATCTATCAGGGGAGACCCACTCAGGAAGCACATTCTACATTGTACATCTTCTAAGATGCTACTGTTTCAAAGACATCATCTATGACGTAATTAATATTATAATTTTATTTGAAAGTAAGTCGAAAAATAGGATACCCGTATTTTTAATTTTTCCGATATTCAATCAATTTCATATTTATTTTCCACGTTGAAGTTCTTTCTATTCTAAACGGACCAACCTGCCAAACGACGTCATTTGTACGGTTAAACGGGTTAACGGTGACATGTGTCATTATTCTGACCACTTAAAAAAAATGGTCTTATGTCAGTATTCACTGTTTGCGCCGTTTTTTTTTGCTCCGAAAAGAGGAAAATTTTATAAATAAAATTTTTGAAACTCAGGATAGAAACAGTATTTTTTTTTTGGTGGCTTAAATTTTGAAATGTTGTCAATTACGAGTGTGCTACAAATATTAAAGCTTTTGATGTGAATAGATTTCAATTGTATTAATTCCTAAATCTACATTTTACTATATTTGTTGGCCAAAATTACGTATATTTTCTCCTCATGTATTACAAATACGGTTTAAGGATCTTCCGGTGGACGAATTTTTAAAGATCCTCTTGGTTTTAATTCAACACAATTAGTGACAATTTAGCATAGTAGCGTTATGTTTCCTTTTTAGTGGAATAAACTTTCTGTACCTAGATTTTACTGGACGTTTCAGACTATAACTTGCAGTCGAAATAGCGTACGAGTTCGTGTGGTATTTTAGCTACATTTTCACTCACAATGCAACTTTGTGAAGGGTATATTATTATATGTGCAGCAAAGTATGATTCAGCGAATTATATTCATGGAATGAAGCTTTAAAAATCTGTTATACAAATAATAGTTGACGGCCTCCAATAAGATGGACAGACCTGGTAAAGGTCGCTGGGGGTCGTTGGATGCAGGCGGCATATATCTAGAACTTGTGTAGTCTATGGGGGAGGCATTTTTCAGTAATGAAACTATTGACTGAAATAGTTGACTTTAAAGTGTAGCGACATCTACCGCGCTACATAGAAAATAGACGGACAAGTCCTGAATCGCACAAGTGAAGTTTGCAACGCAACTTGCATATATACAACCGCCCGATATTAACCGTAGGGCCATGGTCCGCCAGGCAAAACACCCGCCTGGTCGGAGGATTCTCCCTTTGGTGTGTGTGTGTGGGCAACACACCTCGCCCCTCCATAAAAGGAAATAGAACTTGTTATCAGGGCAACAGAATACAATTTAGCCTTTGCTGCATTCAATTGCTCGTCTTCAATTCTCTGGACAGTATCCACCACTCAAAGGAAACGTTGGCTTGCAGATATGATCCGCTTAATCAACATCTGATGAACAGATGGCCATTCGTTCAAGCCATCTGCTCCGCTGTAAGTCTTACACCATTAATTTTCCAGACATTTCTAAGTTTAGATTTCCATCTAAATGAAATATGAATCCTCGCAAATCGTACTTTTGAGAACCTGATGGTTATTTTATTTATTGTTATCGTCTTCGTAACAGAGTGGCAAAATTCTATTGTATCCGATGGTATTAAGGCTTTTTGAATTTTTAAAGCTTTTAGAATAAGAATTTCTTTGTTGATTCGGTAGGAATGCTTTTAGTGGCAGTGCTGTTTTTGGAGTGAATGATAGAGGATTTGTTTGGGGTAAGACGGACTCTTAGGGGTATTTCTGAGTGTGTTGATGACAAATGACACCATTTCAGGAGCATGGTGATAATACACCTTATTGAGTCAGATTTTCCTTATTTAAACTCATAAATACCGTACACTACCTCACCTATTGTTGTCATGTAACGTCTAGGAGGATAATGATGATGGAAGAAATTGGCAAGACATTTCCAGGAATCCTTACTACGTTAAAGACGTTTATAATATTAGTAAGACGTTGACGACACGTTCGGCGTAGCGGTTGAGCGATTTGCGATCGGTTCGATCCCCACACGGAGCAAATATTTGTATGATCTACAGGTAGTTGTTCCGGGTCTGGGCGTTTGTGTATGTGAGAATTAAAATTTGTGAGTATGGATTATGAATGTTTGTTACTCTTTCACACCAGAACGGCTGAACGGATCTGGATGAAATTTGGTACACAGATAGATTATGGTCTAGAATAACACATAGGATAATTTTTATCCAGGTCTGATCCAATTCTGACGTTCACACAAACTCGCGGGCAGAAGATAGTAAGACAATAAAATAAATAATATATAAACTACCCAAATTAAAGGTCCAGTCTTCGTCAGTCTTTCACACCAGTACATACACGTAACTATCTCTATGAGATTAGTCATAATTACTGTGCGTGGCAGGTGGATTAGTGGTAGGTAATAGATGTATTTAACAGAACGATAACGTTAACTGCGGCGGTTAAGTAGAAAAGATGCATAAATAGACATAACACACCATCACGCCTGTAGAAGAAATAAATAGAAATTCAAACATTTTAGGATGAAATTTTTATTTTGTCCCGTATCATAAATACGTAGGAGTTTAGTGAGTGCTAAGCGCTAACGCATCTGTTAAATATTTTGTAAGGAAAACGTAATTCGTATATTATACAGAAAAGAAAAACAAGCACGCTGTCTCGTTGTTCTCATGTGCTTTTCCCAATCTTATGGGTATTTCCTCAAATGCCATGTCACACACGGACATAAGAAAGCTACCTGCCTGCATAAAACACTTATCTATTGGAGGGTTAGTTAGAATTACTGCGTGGTAAGTGGACTGGGGAGCAAACGATGTGGTTAGGAGAACGATAACATAACACCTGAACTACGACCCCACGACTACGAGGGTTAAGTGGAAAACAAGGTCATTAGTGCTTCCACACGCAACTTAGGGTTCCTAGTCAAAATAGAGTAGAATTTCTCGGAAACTTCGATACACGCTGTTTTCTGTTCAACCCCCGACGCAAAAAAGAGGGGTGTTATAAGTGTAACGCGTGTATCTGTGTGTCTGTCTGTGGCTTCGTAGCTCCCAAACGAATGGACCAATTTTGATTCAGATTTTTTTGTTTAAAAGGTGACTTGAACTTGAGTGTTCTTGGCCATGATTTAAGAAAATCTGTAAATCTTCAATAGTTTGAAGATTTATCACCTTTTTTTAAGGTTTTGAGCAACTTTCACACGATTTGAAATTTGGTATCCTGTTACTTCAATGATATTGCAAGATCATGGTAACCAGGACTTGGATTGTTTCGTTTCTGCCATATGACTGCGGAACTCCTATGTCATTAGTGCCCTATTATATATCCCCTAACTGTATCAGAGAACTTTAATAATATTTTATATTTATATTCTCTTTTTATTTTATGTAAGTCTTTGTTTGAAGTAGTTTCTTGTTAATTCATTCATGACAATGTCCAGTGATATTTTATCTACAAAAGCCTGCGGTTTCGCTTGTATCCGAAAGAATTTTGAGACATATGTCCTTCTCCAAGTCCCAATCTATCTCTGTACCAAATGTCATCAAAATTGGTTCAGCGGTTGACCTGTGAAAATTTGTATACAGATAAAATTTTTTTGATAAAATCCGTCCGTTTTATTTCAATGACTAATATTCTCGTAAGTGTCAGAAACCAGTATTTGTATACAGCGTTATGACAAATATGTAGCTACGAATTGTTATTTCCTTACAAATGCGAACTAAACCCAACTCCAACAAGCCTAATAGGTGATCCAATAAACGGTGATCCCTACACAAAATGTCTAAAATTACCTTTACAATATAAACTTATAAGAGGATATATAATATAAGGATTTACCAGAGGGTCCTCCAAGTGTAGTGTGGAATCTTATGGACAGTGTTACCTCAGCGATGTGTACATAGGACGGTAATAAAAAGAGATGGAAACAAGATGACCTATTTCTGTCTCCAATCCCACACGCCGTAAGCACGCTAAGGCGAGATCTCATCGAATCGAACAATCTCATGCAGTCGGAGGCAATAGGTATTTATACTTTAAGAAGAACCAAAATTTCATAAGACTTTCCTTATGATGTAGGTACTTTGCACTTTATAAAAAAAAATTGATGAATTAAAACCCGCCGACGCTTATAAGCCGACTTAGGACTCAAAGAAAAATAAACGGTCCGAAATTTTTAATCAAATATGCGAGGAAGTCGGAAAGCAACCTTTCAAATTAATACCCGGTTCAGAAGTCAGAGGTCGCAAATATAATATGACGTAATATTATCTCGGGTAAGTCAAATTACCTAAAAACACAGGCCCATTGGCCGATGAAAGTATTTTTTTTTTATGGAGAATCACCAACCGAATCTGAAGGCAAATTTCAGTAATATAAAAAAGATTGTTATTTTGGCTTCTGTTGCTCTAATAAAGACCCCCGTATTAGATTTTCTACGATATCTATAATGTACAGACATCAACTTGTTATAATTTCATTATAAAATATGTAAATAATGTTCAAAATATAATTCTGATCTAGTCTCAGTTTCGTGTGAGCTAAATGAACGAGTTCATCTCTGAAGAGTGTATTAATTCAGTAGTTCGTCCAACCCTACGACTTCAGCGGCTTTGTGTATCGACTCCGATTCAAACTCTACAATATATAACATCACTTGGTGATCGAAACTCGAACATAATCGTTCTCGCTCAGAGTTATAGACTTACGTGGATGATGGTGCCTATGTCTTTGAATTCAGACCAAGAACGTTTGCGTGATCTGATCTCGCACCTAATCGCATACTGATTCAAAGAGCGAAATGAAATACTGAACTATTTTGAGGAACTAACTAGTTCACTTTGCGTAGCGAGAGTCGGTGAGCGAGTTTAATAAAGTGAACGAATTTGTCCAAGTCTATTGTCGACGCGAGAAAAGTGTTTACACTAATGTTGTCTACACGCTGAGATAATTCTCGTGTCAAACGCAGGAACTTGTCAATATAGGCTGGTACTTACCATATTGTTTTGATGTTGTGTAGTGGGACGTGGGATAGCGACGCAATGTGTGTTTCAAGCGCTCAAGATATGACTATGAAAATGTCCTAGAAATCTCACTACCTATATGTATGTTTCCGTCAGGTGTTACCTTTTTAATTTACGTAGTGGCTACAGTGAGAAGTATATTGTATTTTGTGATAGTACCTCGCGATCTTTTTGTAATAAGCCTTCGCGCTTCGCAAAACCAGTCACCGAAGTTTCATCAAAATTGGTTGAGGCCTGTTCAAGTTTTTAGATGATAAATTAATTGCGTACACATCAATTTAATTAACTGTGTACGTGACACTTAATTCCATTCAAATTCAAAGCACCTTTTTTTTTATGGATTACAATCGAGCTGACGAGCCACCTGGTGGTAAGTAGGTAGTCATCGTCGCCCATGGACACCTGCAACACCAGAGGAGTTGCGGATGCGTTGCCGATCTTTAAGAGCCCCTACGGATTGCAGACTGCCAGAGCCGTAGCAACCGAGGGGAACTGGCTCTTACGTACAAAAGTCGAAACACACACCAAAGTGCTTTACGACAGACTCCGACGTAAGGATGGTCGCCAGTCAGACTCCAAGAGGTCCTACCACCGAGCAAGTCAGATACGCCTTCATGCCTCTTACGGGGTGCCTATATGAAAGGCAGTGAGGAACAGTATTCTATTTATTGCGAAATAAGTGTACATATTAAGGGTTTTACATCATTTTAATAACGAGGTACTTCTGTCTTAGTGCCTTAGCATTGCTACATTGTTGAGGGCTAAACAATAGGTACTAATCATTTAATTGACAACAATGTTATGATTGGATAAAATAAAATCACATAACTATGTAGTAATAATAGAGCAATTACTTTTATACGTATGTATGTTAGTATTATTGGTGTATGGTAAACAGTAATTAATTACAATTGCGAGTTTTATGGATTTGTGGAAAGTTGTAATTATATGTTATTATTTATATTTGTTAAAATTATATGTATACATATTAAACCCATTATATTGTCCCACTGCTGGGCACGGCTCCTCACAGAATGAGGAGGATTAGGCTATAGTCCACCACGCTAGCCTAATGCGCGTGGGCAGATTTCACAGGCCGTCGAGAAAATCTCTCAGGCATGCAGGTTTCCTCACGATGTTTCCCTTCACCGTTTAAGCCCGTGTTAATTAACTATTAATAAGCACATGACTTCGAAAAGTTAGAGGTGCGTGCCTTGGATGCGAACTCGGACCTTTGACTTGGCAGTCCTATGGTCATATCACTGCATCCCTTGTATTATATATACGTTATTAATTAATTATAAATAACATTTGAAATATAAAAAGAACAGTCGTCGCCAAAAGTCCCTAGCTCCAGTACAATGTAGGCACAGTATAGTAAACAATATTGCTCGAAAGTTTCCTCTTTTTTATTGCATTACAGTTGATTATGTAACCCGGAAAAAAACCGCAAGATTTATGTTTCAGAAGATTAGGCATCCAATAAATTGCGTCGAAAGGCGGAGCTTACAACAACTGGGAATAATCTCGCCAGACAAATGAAGACATTTTTTTTTACCATTTTGTTACAAAGTGCGCCCATGTTTTATATTCTATAAGTCAGTCTTATGTCTGTTCAGATACAGTTGAACCTCCAGCAGTTAAATCAGGCTTTTTCAAAGTGGGTATGGCAAGCTTTTAAGGCATTCCTATTTTTTCTATAATTGCTACACGCAAAAAATATATTTGCTATAGCTGTTTTTACGAAGCAATAAAATGCATACAGCTCCAAGAGACCATAGACCTACGTAATTGTTATTAATTTCAAATTGATACCACCACGCGTTCTAGAGTAAAACGGTGTTGATAGAAAGACGAACGGACAATGAAATGATCCTATAAATGTTCAATCCTACAAATGTAGGGGTTCTAGAAAATAATAGGTATCTATCCTCAAAGTGGGTGATGGGCGAAATAAGTTTGAGAACCTGTTTAGATGGATACGCAAGTAAGCATACAGCGGCTGTGTTATATAGTTGGCAGAAATGAATGGAAAATCAACGAGGATTTTTTAAATTATGACAAGTGAAGTGAAGTTTGCCATCAGACATACGAACATAAAACAAATCCGGTTTCGGCAGTAATGAGCAGTACCTAAAGGTATAGGTACATTGTATATATGAAATCTTCGCGAAGGACAATCTTTGGATAATTATTCCAGCTATTATCCTGTCTGGCATTTTTTTACCACGGCATGAACATGTTATCTCTTGGTTCATGCTAAGAGATGGGTCCGAATAATAATTAGGGTCTTTATCGGCAAAGATTACGTCATAGCTTGAGCCATTAGCCACTATGAATAGGACCCCGAAACATTGAATTACTTAGCCGACATCTAGTTAACCTCTAAGTAATTTCGGAGAATTTTCCTTGTTTCTTTTGGCACACCTAAATAGGATTGTGTCGTACTGGTTTCTGACACTTATTGCGAATATTGGACATGGAAATAAAACAATGTTTTACAGAATGTTATAATATCAATATAAAGGTACAAAAACCGTAAAAAATAGTTTTATTTCAAGGGTCGAATTTCAAATTGTAGAATTGTTTTGAGTTTCTTTTTTTTTGGATCTGTTTAAATCCACATGACATTAGATAAAAATGAGTGATTATTTTTTTTTCTTGCCACACAGAAGGGAAAATATTCATTACTTTTAAGATTGAACCGAATATTATTAATAATACACGTAAGTAGTTATAATAATAATAGTTTTTAATTAACACAAATCGAGATACCAGATAACTTTAATTACATTTCTCATAAATATTTGTTTTTCGTTTCAGGTAAGCGAAATCATATTTTGCATTGTCAGATCAACGAACTATGTAAGTTATAAAATATTGATGACAGGTAGTTGCTGTAGATCATACAAATATTTGCTCCGTGTGGAGATCGAACCCACAACACGTGGCGCAGAAGCCGATCGCTCAGTCGCTACGCCAAACGTGCCGTCGTATCCATGCGTGCATTTGTATGCAAGGTTTGTTCATTCATATTGCCACTATAGGTACAGTTATTTATTTACAATTTGCTCGACCTGGTAAAACCCTCGGTCAGCACTGCGAGCGAGGGCTTCATGGTCTTCAAGACCATGAGAAATTATTAGTAAATATAGCAGACTAACAACCGTACCTACATCAAAATTTATCGATTCCTAAAATATTCAAATTCCAAGGAAAAAACATATTTTATTCTAATAGTGACCCGTGAGCAGTTTCGTCTGCGTATATTCTTCTACCAACTTTTCCGGTTGATTTAAAAAAAATCTTCCATACAAACCTGGTCCTGACAATAACAAACACCACAAAAAAGATTTATACGATTTAGTGCAGTCATTCGGAAGTTATGTGCGTACATACATTTTGGAGAATCATTTTTATTTATTATACTAGCTGTTGCTTGCAGTTTCACTCACCTCCCAAAACGATTAACATACTATAAGTCCGATTCTAGGCGGCATATCAAGATGAAACATGCACCAGATTTTAAGTTAGACCTCTAGCTATACATCGGTGAAAACTGCATTCAATTCCATGCAGTACTTTTTGCGTGATGCTCGTATACATCAGACATAAATTCTAAAAATTGATATTTTGGCTTCTGTTGCTCTAACAAGGACCCACATAATAGATTTCTTCATCAATAATGTACAGACATCGGCCTGTTACAATTTTATTATATGTAGATACTTATAGATGATTTCAAAAGCTCACTACACAATAACTGCTTACATACTGCCAAATAACTTCCTCCCAAAGAGTACAGTACCAAAGAGGTTGTTATTCCTAAGTGACGCGAACGCATACGACCATGACGTAACGAGAGGGATGTTAGGGCGACCTTCTGTGAAGGTCGAGGGCCTGACGCCTGAGTGAAGGATCGCTGGAGCGAGACTGCACGCTACTTACGTAGTAGGGGATTTGTGGAAATGATTTTTGATTGGTGGAATATATATTGACCTATTTTTACCAACTGATTCCTGACACATGAATGTTAGACATCATTAAAATAAAACCAGTTCCAGGATTTTAACATAACATAACATACCATCACGCCTGTATTCCCCGAAGGGTTAGGCAGGGGTGTACTTAATGTACACCCACAGTTCGCCGGTATGTTTAGGTCCGATGTTATAGGGGGCGAGCCTATAGCCATCAACCGGGCACAAATCCAGACTCCGAGCTGCTAATGAGAATTTCATAGAAAAACCCAATAACACTTTGCTCGACCTGGGGATCGAACCCAGGACCTCTAGTGTAGCAGTCTCACTTGGGACCACTAGACTAATGAAGCAGTCCAGTTCCAGGATTTTATCGCGTTATATTTACCCTCGTCGGAACAAAGACGGTATATGCATTTAGGTTGAGAGGGTGTTTGTTTGTTTGTTTTTACATGTACACAATGTTAGACGTTATTAAAATAAAATCATTTTACAGATTTTATCGCGTTATAATTATATTATTAAATCCGGAGATTTTGAACTCAAGAGTGTCCATGATCATGGGTACATTGAGGTCTTGTGCGTCTTAATGTAGTGTTTATTAACAACTCTCCTATATTGATTCATGAAATATGACGCGATAAAATCCGTAAAGTGGTTTTATTTCACATTGCCATACCATCACGCGTGTATTCCGTGGTTAGGCAGAAGCGTAGTAATGTACACCCACAGTTCGCCGGTATGTTTAGGTCCCATGTAGTAGGGGGCGAGCCTATTGCCATTAACTGGGCACAAATTCCAAACTCGCGAGCTGCTACTGAGAATTTCATAGAAAAACCCAATAACACTTTGCCCGACTTGGGAAACGAACCCAAGACCTCTAGCGTAGTAGTCGCGCTCAGGACCACTAGGCTAATGAAGCAGGTTCGTAATGATTATTTAAATGAATATTATTTTTGACAGACTCCAAAAAAGAAGAGGTTCCGAGCTCAAATGCATTTTTTATCTGATAGAAAATACTTTTTAATTACTCCGATATAAATTTGATTGGTATCTAACCATCGATTTTGTTCTACACAAACCAAGAAATGCTTGAAGTCGGCATTCTATTCCTAGAATGCTATTTATCTATATACTTACACATTACATAATATGTTTTTGTTATGTTTTCACGCTTAAACTGCTGAATTGATTTCGATTAATTTATCATAGACATAGATTAGACATTGGAGCGTGGCACAGGCTACCTTTTGACTCAAAAACTCCTTTGGGATTCTACAACAGTAAACAAATATACAACAGGCCCTGGTTACTACTATGAAAACAGCATCCCTATTTCCAATCATGACGTACAAGATATACGAGTGCCGTCTCTGGATGGTCCCCCTGTGTACCCAGCTTCGTTTCTTGTCCACATTACATCCTTCTCAAGTCGTGATTAATCTGTCGTGAGATACCGCTAATTAGTTTCACCGACAACTTTGGCAATCATTCACTCGCTATCATTTTGTTGGCGAGCTATTTCGGTCCCTTTTTGTTGTTAAAACTAATGGTGAAAATGATATCTTGAGGTTAAACTGACTGGAGAAGCATAATCCATAATAAAAAGGGTTTTTCGGGCTTTGGACTGTAATTAATTAGTGTTTTCGCTGTTCGTAGGTTATTTTTTATGGGATAGGGTGCAAACGATCAAACAGATCAGAAGGTATGACAGGACCGAAGGCTCTCTGAGGCTGGAAGACGTCTCGATGCTAAGAATGTTTATCCTTCCATAGACTAACTGTAGCAAGTGCAGCTGTAACAATTACTTAGCTAAGAAATTTCGGAATGAATTCAAAAGAATGTCGGTTGTCCCTGAAAATCAATGCCGAGGCTCTGGTCCATGCATGAGTATTTAGACACTAACTAAACTGACGTTATGGTTAACAATATAGCCTATGTTACTCAGTGATAATTTAATATTCTCTTAGTGAAAAACTTTTTAAAATCGGTCCAGCAGTTTTTGAGTTTATTCATTACAAACAAAAGTACAAATCTTTTCTCTTTATAATACATAATCAACCCATTATACTGTCCCACTGCTGGGCACGGGTCTCCTCTCAGAATGAGAGGGATTAGGCTATAGTCCACCACGCTAGCCTAATGCGGGTTGCAAGACTTCACACGCCATCGAAAAACCTCTTAGGCAGGTTTGCTCACGATGTTTTCCTTCACCGTTTAAGCGCGTGATAATTAACTAATTAATACGCACATGACTTCGAAAAGTCAGAGCCTTGGGTTCGAACTCGCGACCTTTGACTTGGCACTTCAACGGTCATACTACACACTAGGCTATCACTGCTTTCAATTTCAATATCAATTTCTCTTTATAATATCAGCATAGATTAAGCTGAGCAATGGCCAGTTTAAGTGGATGTGACGTGCATTTTCCCAAGGGTTTCTTATTTTAAATATTTAGCAACTTTTAATATTTTGTGCGTCCTGTTAACGCAAATCAACTTTTTTCTTCTTCATTTCATCTAGTCAACATGACCCTTAAATGAAACAACAAAACGTAATTTTATTATCAGACCATCCAACTTAAATCTGGTAATGAGATTTAGCGAGTAGGTACATATAACAACAACAGTGGCGACTGCTTTTAACTACATTTGCATATCCCGAGGGCTTTGCTCGGGGTAGCTTCAATGACACGAGATACATTTAAACATTTAGAACTAGTTATATGGAGCAATGATAGCCTACTGGTATGACCGCGTTGGACTGCCTAGTCAAAGGTCTCCAGTTCGAATCCATGGCTCGCACCTCTGTCTTTTCGAAGTCAAGTGTGTATTAATAGTTTTTTTTTTAAAAAAGCTTACTAGTAAGGTGCGCTCATTACTAGTATTCTTGTTAACCCCTCGTGCTAAGCTAAATGCTTGTATTACGAGTGGGTTCACGTCGGTAGTGCAATAGGTGGGGTTCGAACCGGCAACCACATGATCGCAAGTCCGACGCCCTACTAATGGCTAGGGCTACTGACGCTACTGAGCTACAGACGCTTCCACTCGTTACACAATTAAAACACGCTAATTAATTATCACACGCTTAAAACGGTGAAGGAAAACATCGTCAACCCACATTAGGCCAGCATGGTGAATGGCCTAATCCCTCTCATTTTGAGAGGAGACCCATGCCCAGTAGTAGGACAGTATAATAGTTTATGTTTATGGTTAGACTTAGAATTAACTTAAATTGGTTTATCAACATACCATCGTCAAAATTCCCGAAGGCTTAAGCAGAAGTGTACTTATGTATAATATAGTCCCAAGTAATAAGGGCCAAGCCTATTGCCGTTAATCGAACATAAATCCAAAGTTCGTGTTGCTTCTGAGGATTTCATTTATAAACTCAATAACAATGCTCGACCTGGAAATCGAACCCACGATCTCTAGCGTAGCAGAGAACTTCACCACCAGGAGCACTAAAATAATGAGGCAAGCAGAGGGCAGCAAACTGCCTCTTGTAATTTCGTCTGTTTTTATCTAGAACGCAAATTAATCTAACAAGGAAAGTCCTAAGAACACACCCAATCTCCATTTGCTACAAATTTCTCCTCTCTCAGCATCCCAGGCCGTCTCATTACCATTGCAAAGAGCCGGTCGGCAGAACTTTTCACATGTAAATAAATGTTTGAGAAAAGGGCCGCGATAACTTAGAGAGATACTAAATGTAAAGGCTGGTACTGATCGGGAGTGTGAGCATTTACTTATTATTTAGCAATCCGAAATTAAAGTTCGAGTACAGCTTTGCAATGGGCTACTGCTGTTCTGGTTTGAACTAGTGTAGTTCTTCTACCTAAACGGTAGTTAACGCTTATCCCGTCACTACCATGAGCGATCTTTTTCATCGATTTTCCATATAGGAGTTATCAGATCGGTCTAAGTATAAAAAGTATATTTCTTTATAATATAAATTGTTGACTGTATTTCAATAAAAAAAAAATGTTTAAAATTAAATCTTGCCCATTCTGGGTCACAAAGGATAAGGAACAGGGACAGAAACTCGCTGTGTTGTTACAGTTTATAGGTAGTGTTGTGTTTACAAAAATTTTAATCTTACAAGATCAGACACACATTACAAAATAACAGATCAACTTTTTTATACATAGACTGACAGTTTTTTCTGTATATTTGATGTGTTTACACATATAATGGCCTCATATATTACAGAAAAAAGTTTGCTGTTTATGTAGACGTCACACCATTCAAGTTATGACTCCTATAGCTAAAAGGGGCGCTGTCATTTCTTCATCGTCTCTTCTTGTCCTACCTACTCGATGCTCGGTGTAATGCTCTATTCCAAACTCAACATTACACATAAAAGCGACTAGTCAGTGCGTACCTTTAGTTAACGTTGATTACAATGTGGCTTTCTGCACTTGAAGTATGAACTTAATAGAGCTTCCAGAAGCTATTTAATTAAGCAAGTTTCAAATTGGATGTATAGGCCTATCTTATGTCTGCTTGTGTCAATAATGAGTAGGGTTAAGTTGTACCGTTTAAGGTCTCTGTAGCTCAGTGCTGAATATGAAATTGAAACTTGGATCTCATAAAGTGGGACGTGTGTCTGATTGATGATAACTATGGACCGTCGTGCCTGGATAAGCTATAAATTTGAACCCAGCTAATAGCAGGCTCTCCCGTCATGTAAGACGCCCAGACTTTGACATAATAATTGCCTTTTTAATGTGTTGGCAGCTAATTCCAAAAAATGGCATAATATTATAAATGCGAAAGTATCTCTTGTCTGTTTGTTTCTTACGTTTTCATACCTTGTACCTCTGCCTATACCGACACGAGAATAAAAGCGTTATGTAATTAAATATGCGTGAAGAGCTTTGATGGATAATACGGATTAGGACTTATCCTTATTAATATGAACTACGAATTTATGAGAATTTACAATTTAATTCCATTATGAATTTATCTAAGGTCTCGGGAAATTTTCAGGGCTTTATATTTTAAATAAAACATCTGATAGTTCAGACACTCTTTTAATGTTTAAGCTAATTAAATTTTTGGAACAGGTTTGAACGTCGATGCAATTTTAATAACATCAATTTAACGTGTCCTGTTTTATTTCAACGCCTATTATTTCCGTCATAGAAAATATCAAAAACATTGTCCAGTCTAGAAATCGAACCGAACACCTCGGGGTTTGCAAGCTCTATCCAGGCACTACACCAAAGAGCTATTTTACAGATTACAAAAAAAAATAATCCTGAGAGTTGAGACGCCATTTTTAAAATAAATCTTGTTAAGGTCTTCCTTATTTACAATGTAAATAAAGCATTTGAAACTGTACTTGATTACTTTTATAAAACAGAAGATTTGTAGCCTTTTTTGTTGGATTGTTTTTCTAAGGAGAAGCAGCCAAAGGCATAATTTTCCTTCATTTTATTATACTAGGGCCATATTTTATCTCAAGAAATGTGGAGACATGATTCAATATTACTTCTCATAAAATAAAAAAAAACATCTACGACCGTCGACGTTCTCGTGACAAATGTGTTCAATATGCCAGCTATGCTATGGTACTTAAGTTTCAAGTGCTCCCGTCAAGTAATCTAGGTAATATTAGACAAGACGGGTCGGTTCCAAACGACGGCGACGACGTGGGCATTATTATGGCCACAGGTTATAAAAGTTGTGTTTTGGAATTTAAATTTGATGTAAAGTTGGATATATTTAGTCGGTAATGTGTGTTTGAAGGTCAACGAGCGATGATGACGTAAAATATTGAGACGATTATATTACAATAATGAAACAGTTTCTCTATAGTTTTTAGTGCATCTTAAGTACAGCCTATAATTAGGTACAGTACACCCGAAGTAACAAGTAAGGTTCGTAATTGTTTGGCTTTCGTGAATATTGTCTTTACTGATTTCTATATTTTTGTTTATGAACACTTAATAAAGTTATTTGACCTGTGTGGTTTCTCGCAATGGCTAACTTCATACGCGTGATATTATTTCGGAGGTACTGCATAGGCTTTACTTAAAATTATCATCATCATTATATCAGCCAAAGCCAGAGGTCCACTGCTGAACAAAGGCATTTAACTTCCTCGAGTACCGGTAATACGCCACCTACTTGCAGAGAATTTGAGCTTCCTTTTTTATTATGTTATGTTAAATGTTAACGATATATACGCTGAGGGCGAGCGAGGGGACCGATAGGAGAGCAGCGCCAACCAGCGTTGACAACACTGTTGGAGGAAGCGCTGCCATATTGTCCTGAGAGCTCACCGCACGGTCACCACGCTCTCAGAAATTTTTACGTGAGAGAGCCACGCTTCGGCACGAATGGGCCGGCTCGACCGGAGTGATACCACGGCCTCACAGAAAACCGGCGTTAAACAACGCTTACGTTGTGTTTCGCCGAGTGAGTGAGGTTACCGGAGGCCCAATCCCCCTTTAAAAAGTCGGCAACGCACTTGTGACTCCTATGGTGTTGCGGGTGTCCATGGGCGGAGATAATCGCTCACCATCGGGCGATCCGTCCGCTCGTTTGCCCTCCTATCCCATAAAAAAATGTTTTTGTTTAAATACTTTTCTGAATATACAAGTCTGTATTTTTTTCAACTAAATCGCATTTTCAATGTGCACCTTACAACCACCACATAAAACACTTATTTTCCCAATTTAAACATTTAGTTTATGAGTGGACGATTACTGCACTTTTTTTCTCTACATAATTAAAGATCTTAGCGCAAATATGTGTATAAAAAAAGTTCATAATTGCTTTTGTAATCATCATTATGGTCCGGTTAAAACCACGCTACTATTTTCGCAGAACTTCTAACTTTGAACCCAAACCTTTATTCCTGCTAAATAATGTTCACATACAACTAACCGTGCAAGTTCCGCATTCAAATAGGCATTTTGATTTATGTTCCGGGTTGAAATTCAACTGTAGCGAAGTTGGGCCTCTAGTTGTGAACAAACCATGCAGCTGTCTCCTCCCACTGTGAGACTTAATTAGAATATTTAAATTATGTTCCGCACACTTAGCGGTGACGTCATTAACTTGTCTGACAGAATTCGTTGTAGTTCGTCGGAATTTTCGTTTGAACATGGTAAGTACTTTCTCGTAGTTTGAAAGTATGAAGTAAAGAGACAAAAGTTCGTACATGACGGTTTATAGGTTGTCTTAATATTCTTTACCTAACTATAAATAGTTTTTTTACGTGATTAAGGCAGTGGTTGAGTGATTGGCTTCTGCGCATGGTTCGCTGGTTTGATTTCAATACGGAACAAATATTTGTACAATCTACAGTTGTTTTTGGTTAGGGTGTTTTTGTATGTGGGAAATTGTGTTAATAAACAATAAATATATAAAAAGACAAATTGATAAAAGAAAAACATATTAGTACAAATCTATACTAATTTTATAAATGTGTAAATAGCTCTATTTGTCTCTGTTACGTTATCCACTGATTCAATTTTGATGAATTTTGGTATATAGATAGATTGTACCTTGGAGAAGACACAATTATGCTTCCTTATAAGTCTCAAAAAGTCCTTTAGGTAGCGAGTAAAACCAGGGGCAACATCTGGTAATATAATAAATGGAATATCGTCTAATAGAAAGCATCCATTCTATAATGCATTGTGAAATTACATTAACAATGCAGAGACTGACACGTTAGAGCCTAATCACACATTAATTACATAATAATTGAATAGCAAATTTTCCTAATGGCAGTCATAATTATAGTGCATGTTATAAATATATGAAAACGTCCTAACTTTTAAACTATCGCGTTGCATATTAATATAGAAAACGAAACTGATCGCACTGATCGTGGTCACAAGCAGACAGTGCTTGTGACCACGATCAGTGCAACCTGGTCGAAACGTCAAGCAAAATTAAAGCGCGTTAATACCTGTTTCGTTTTCTATATTAATATGAAAACGTATCGTATATCAGTGTATTTGTTATTCTTCGTTGCCAATTGTCGCATATTTTGATGAACCACATAACAAAGACCACAAATTGCCGGATCGTCAAATTGTATGCTAGGCTGAAATGGTTCAGTAGATTTTTTTGCAATAAGTTGACAATCAAACATACTGACTGCCGATGTCATCACTGAGATCTACCTCAATGTTGATTTTCGGGGGCAAGTAAATGAAAGGTTTTAACCTTACGGTGTTTCCGCGATTTGTTTGTCCCTATATGTCCAGTAATTTTACTGCCTAGGTAACCTTTCAAACCATAATGTCAGCACATTATTTATTGCTTATCGATAGAATATTGGGCATTGCAGTGGTCCCCCTTAGATGTAGATACTCTGCAGTAGAGTTCTAAACGTTGCGTACCAGTAACCAACAATGTAACGTGGACAAAAATTACACAAAATGAAAACTAAACTATTAAAGTTTTGTCATAAATCCCAAGATTACCATCAGCTCCATGCGATAAAAATAATCAAGATAGAACTCAGAAAAGAAATAATTGCTTTAATAACTTATTTAAATGTCCCTTGTGGCAAATGGAAATTATAAAGAAAACTTTTCGTATAAAAGGACCAAGTTTGGGACCTAAGCAATAGCTTGGCCTTGTGATATTTTTTAATGTATTTTGTCTCAGCTTGAAGGACAGAAATTAAGTCTTTTGGGAACAGGTGTCTTGGTTAGTTAATAAGATTTTCTTATTTTATTGCAAGAGCTCAGCTCTAAGCAATTTCTCTGTATTATTTGAACGACGACTCGGAAGGGCTCATATCTAAGTAAAAATTGCACTGACCTATCCTTTTACTAAGTTAAGCTGAACTTGCCTCAGATGTATGACCTTTCTTATCACAATGAGACTAAGCATGCTAAGCCATCAGTTTCGGTTGTCCTTAAAAACTCAAAAAAATTACTATTCTTTTGTAAGAAAATAAAAAAGCTTGAAAAACAGTTTATTCAGACATCTGGTTAGGTTGCAAACCGACCGCAACATAGTTGGGTTAGAAAAAAGGATGTTGGATTGAATAACGATCATTAAAAACTGAAAAAAACATCAGACTTTCCTTACAAATGAGTTCAAGAAATTAGGATCAGCGGGGTTAATACGTATTAAAAATCTGACAATTGAAATGACCAAAAAAATATGCTGCCCTGTTTTCGCTTATGTATTTTTTCGTAAGAGGAAACGGAATAGCATCTTTTGTGAAATATCAACTGTCAAACTTTTCTTACAGAATATGGGGGCTGACCATGGGCTGACCATCTAAGTTATACCAGCCTTAATCTATTCCCAACTGAACAAATGCACTTAGATAACTCCTAATTTTATGCGCTATATATTTCGTGCCTTTTCTGCCTGGTTTAACTGTTTGCCATGGTAATATAGGGGTGGTCCAACCCCGCGATTTTACGTACGCATATACGCACCCGGCGCTGATTTATTGCCCAGCTTGTGTTAGGCTGCCTACACACCTGCGACATTACGACTTTTTGTAGTTCTCAGGTAGCCACAAAACGTATCAACCAAATGCTGAATTGTTGGAAAAATCTTTTGTTGTCGAAAACTTGTGTAAGTTATTTCCGATTTAGTTTATTTTCAGGAAGTTAACGAGGTATTCTTTATTATCGCTTTGTGCTTTTTTTACCATTTCTAGGATTTCTTAATCTGCGAAATGGGAAAAAAATATAACATTAGGTTAGATATAATATAGCTGGCCCGCGTTGATCTTGGTTTTCCCATTCTCTTGGAAATTATCAATATCCCCTTAGTGCCCACCTCCTTTTATATAATCAATGTCAAACACTATAAAACTATATCCTAACTAATAATATAAATGCAAAAGTGAGCTTGTTTTGTTACGCTTTCACGCCTAAACCACTATACCCGTTTAAAAAAATATTTTTCCAACAGAAAGCTACATTATCTGCGAGTACCATCAGGGAGTACCCTAGGATCCTATCAGAAATTTCTTTAAAAAGTCATTATTTGACGTGTGCTGCTCTTAGAGTAAATAACAATATTTACTCTTTTGTTTTTTTTTTATGGGATAGGTGGGCAACCTATCAGACGGATCGCCTGATGGTAAGCGATTACCGCCGCCCATGGACATCCGCAACAGCATAGGAGTCACAAGTGCGTTGCCGACCTTTTAAAAGAGAATTGGGCCTCCGGTAACCTCACTCACTCAGCGAAACACAACGTAAGCGTTGTTTAACGCCGGTTTTCTGTGAGGCCGTGGTATCACTCCGGTCGAGCCGGCCCATTCGTGCCGAAGCATGGCTCTCCCACGTAAAGTTGTAACTTTACGTAGGAGAGCCGAATTAATAGTCAAATTAAGGCAAAACGATGTTCACGGGCGGAAGTTAGTTATTCCATATTTCTAAAAATCTAGAACCACGTATTTGTAAGCTGTGTTTTGTCTGTTCTGACCTGTTAAAGTTTTTCTAGAAAATACTAGAATATAATATAGAAATCAATTGCCACTCGCGCCCTTGACATAAACTTATTGCTAATTCAAAAGTAATGACAGTCTAATCACCAACGCTGGCATCGCTATCATAAATTCAATTAATAATGAACTTGCGGGAACCTAAACAGATGTCATGAATACTTCGCGTTATATTCTAGAACCACAGTCTATCTTAATGCAGTAAAACAACGAGAGCTGACATAAAATATTTTTCTAAACTACCGCACAGAACTTGACGGGTAAACGTGACCCCTTATAAATCAGACCTATGTAATGACGCGTTTTTTTCAATAATCTTAGTTCTAACTGCCTTTTATGTAAAACCTTCTTGAGTACCACCCAGTCTGAAGATGGAATACATCACGCCTGTATTCCCCGAAGGGTTAGTCAGAGGCGTAGATGCACAGTTCGCCCGTATGTTTAGGTCCCATGTAATAGGGGGCAACTCTATTGGCAATAACCGGGCACAAATTCCAAACTTCGAGCTGCTACTAAGAATTTCATAGAAAAATCCAATAACACCAAAGTCGAGCAAACTCGACTTGGGAATCGCAACAGTTCGGAGTTTGGAATTTGTGCCTGGTTAATGATAATAGGCTCGCCCCCTACTACATGGAACTGTCGGTGTATGTTAGTACCTACACCTCTACCTAACCCTTCGAGGAATACAGACGTGGTAGTTATGCATAAGTAATATATTTTCTGTGCTAAAGACACTGACCAAGATTTATTGACAAAGTTTGGGACATGACCACAGAATAACTTATAATATTCAGCGCAGTCTTTCTCAAAGTGGACGATAAAGCCCCTTTGTGGGCGCTCTGGAGGCCAAGAGAAAATTTTATTACAATAAATAATTAATTTGACGTAATGATTGCCATTGTCATGTTGCAGATCTGGTAAAGATAAATATTTTGAGGGGCTTTAAGGGCGAAATAAGTTTTAGAACCTCTGGACTAGCGTATACGAATTTTGAATATATAATTATAAAAGACTGTCCTATTTTATCGATAAATGATTCTGGGAATTCCATCAGTCAATGAATTATTGTATAAAGTAGGTTGTTAGACTGTGGCATTGCCTACGCTAGCATGACACTTGTTCATCATGCAACAAGTATGAAATACAGAGCTAATATGTATTAGTCATGAAAATAACAGCAGTAATTGAAATAAGCAGCGGAAATTGGGTTTTTATCATATTGGGTCATTGACCTTTAGCGTAGTGGCATCTTTATAGCAGATTTTTTTTAGATTTGTTGACTTGACTAAAAGCTGGTATTTTTTTTTGCTTAATTTCAAGGTTAGTCTTGCACCACACGTATCAACTTTATTCACTGATTTGTAATCTCAGTTTGATTTGATTCAGTAATTTATTATCATATTTTAATGAAACTGAACCAAGAGTTCCAAGATATAGGCTTGGAGGTGCGTGCCTTGGGTTTGAACTCGAGACCTTTGACTTGGCGGTCCAACGGTCATACCACTAGGCTATCACTGCTGCTCGTTAAGTTACGTAAAATAAATTAAAATTTAAATGTCGCCAGTTTGTGCCCGTCCTCATGTACAGAACTTTATATCTTTTGATAAAGTGCTTTTGCTCTTTCCCGTAACCGATGCGTTTTGTTTCCCGACTGCGGCCGCGGGTAATGATTTTCACAGTTGGTTTCCCTCGTGTAATGTTACGCTTAGTAAGTTAAGCTTTTGATGTACCTTTTTCATCATTCATTTTTACTTGGAAAATATACGAATATACGTGCAACTTGTATAGCGGAATGAATATATGGGTCTTGATGTGAACTTTCCTTTTCTTTTTTAAAAGAAGAGTTAGCATTATAGAGTCCTGTGTCGTGGGGGACTTATACAAGAATATACAATTTTTTTAAGACGCTATCATTATGAATTTCTCCTGTATCGTGAGTTCTTTTACAAACACAAATTCTTTTTTTTTTTCTAAGACGCTATTATTAGGATTTTCTCCTGTATCGTGAGTTTTTTTACAAACACAAATTCTCCCATACACAAAAAACCAGGTCCAGAAAAACTTTCTTTTATCACTACGAATATTTGTTCCCTGCATCGAACCCACAACCCCTGGCACAGAAGCCGGTCGCTCAGCCGCTACGCCACATCATGGTATCCAAAACTGATAAATTTATTCAATCGATTTTCAATTTTATCTCCAAACAATAGAGTTTATTATCAATTGGGGAAATTTGACAGTTGTGGGAACTTCATGTACTGTTGACTGTACAACCAAGTTCGATACACACAAATCTAGTATCTATGTCGCAGTTGTACACACACCATCACGCCTGTATTCCCCGAAGGGTTAGGCAGAGGCGTACTAATGTACACCCATAGTTCGCCGGTATGTTTAGGTCCCATGTAGTAGGGGACGAGCCTATTGCCACTAACCGGGCACAAATCCAGACTCCGAGCTGCTACTGAGAATTTCATAGAAAAACCCAATAACATTGCTCGACCTGTGGATCGAACCCAGGACCTCTAGCGTAGCAGTCGCGCTTGGGACCACTAGACTAATGAGGCAGTCGTATTATTATTATTGTATTCGCTGTTTTACATAACCGCTAGCTATTTAACAAAACAGCTCTGTTATGTTAAACGCATCTAGAATGTTCTCGAACGTATATAAAGAATATCCAACTCGAAGGTGACACGTTCTGGCCCACCTCGGTGGACTATAGATAAATATATCACCCCCTCCACCCCTTAATCTGGAAAACGTGGCCTAACGGGGGACAGTAATTGGCTAGTTAAGCCGGTTTACTAGTAATCATTAAGAATAAGCTATTTCAAAAAAATTCTTTCGTACGGACATAAAAATAAGATTACGTAGTATGATAATATCATAAACAGTGCGCAGTATTCGAATATAAACTAGAGAAATAAGAAACATTCTATTTCGCAGAAGTGCTGCCCGCAACATTCAGCTTAGTCGCCAGTTATAAATTATGTATGTGGCGCTACCGAAAAGTTGTTCTATTTTGACGAAAATCTATGGAGCGGACATGATTCGCTTTCGAGAGTAAATGTTCTAGAAAAATCTAGTTTTCCGTCTCCTCATCGTTTGTTCCAACTGTGGCATTTTCAGAGGGTGCCGCTCGGCGGTTTTAGATAGCCCGCTTGGCTACGACGTAGCTGACGACTACGCGTGCTACGCTTTCGTAGCAAGAGCTTCGTAGCAAATTTTTATTCGAAACGACATTGATTGGACTGTGTATTGTGTATACCTTGTATCTTTACTGGCTGATCAGACTGCCTCATTAGTCTAGTGGTCCCAAGCGCGACTGCTACGCTAGAGGTCCTGGGTTCGATCCCCAGGTCGACCAAAGTGTTATTGAGTTTTCTATGAAATTCTCAATAGCAGCTTGGAGTTTGGATTTGTGCGGTTAATAGGCTCGCCCTCTATAACATGGGACCTAAACATACCAGGCGAACTGTGGGTGCACATTAAGTACGCCTCTGCCTAACCCTTCGGGGAACACAGGCGTGATGGTATGTTATGTTATGTTATGTTCTTTACTGGCCAAATAAAATATTTTCTCTCTTTCTTCCATTTAATTATTAGCGATCCGATTCATGCTGGATAAACTCACCGTAAATTTCAAAAACCCTTAGCATGCCGTGGCAACTTGTAAGTGAAACAACACTCAGCCCATAATTGTAAAACATAGGTATTTATAAACTTGTATTAATGTATGTTTTGTAAGTAAATCAATAAATAAAATAAAGATCAATATATTATAAGATCTACAATAAACTGTAAATACAAATACACGTAGGTATATTTTCCTTTAACATCATTACTTAAAAATTACGTAGTCGGGGCAGTTCGTGACTGGAAAAGATAACAGCGTTTTCTTCTAATACATTTTCTTATGTCACTTCGAGCGGACGCCATTAACGGACTCGAAGATAGGGCGCATTAGGTGATTGGATTAATTATTCTGTTTGTTTACTATCTACTTGTTAAGGGATTTCCGTACTTTGAAGCATTTCTACTCGATGTTTTGGAGCTTTCTTTGTTTTTGTTGTTGCAGTTCTGAAACAATTGTATGTTAAGAGTAATGAGTTATATAAAAATGTGCTGATATACTTATAAAAGACTGCCTCATTGGTCTAGTGGTTCCAAGCGCGACTGCTACACTAGAGGTCCTGGGTTCGATCCCCAGGTCGAGCAAAGTGTTATTGGGTTTTTCTATGAAATACTCAGTAGCAGCTCGGAGTCTGGATTTGTGCCCGGTGAATGGCTATAGGCTCGCCCCCTATAACATGGGACCTAAACATACCGGCGAACTGTGGGTGTACATTAAGTACGCCTCTGCCTAACCCTTCGGGGAATACAGGCGTGATGGTATGTTATGTATGTTACTTATAAAAAATACAGGTTCAGCCCTACTTAAACATTAGTTACACAATTATACAAACATGACGATACATATATAATACACAAAATAACACACAATGTACAAGACACAAAACTTATCAAATTATGTATGCTTATTATTTTCGTGCTGATAAAAAACGTAATTTAAAAAAAAGGTTCCCAGTTACCGACAATAACATGAATATTGAAATAAAATTACTTTTGACCGATTTTATCGCGTTATATTGAACCTAATTTCCTTTATAGTATAAATGTCCATGGGTAGACCGAGAATCCGACACATCGTAAATTAAATAATATCAACAATGCACGATAAATTCCGTAAAAATTCTTTATATTTCAGCGTTTATGTTAATTACTTTACCGATCTCCCTGAGAATCAGAATCTACCAAGTTCAGGATGCTGTACATCATAAAGCTAAAATCCTTTTTTTAGATTATATATGTATACACTATGTTAAAAAAAACCCTTTTCAATCCGAAAAGGATCAATATCTATATAGGTATCCCAAACACATCACCAAATAATAATAATTCAACTTCACGATTGTCGGGCCCAAATTATTGCCCCAATTACCGATTAAAATGTGGCCTTAGTATGTCTGCACCCTGGTACGGTGTCGCGGCCATTTCATTGCCGTTTTATCAAAATATTTTCGAGGTATTTTTTTTTCTTGTTAAGTGAAAAAGATTATCTATCCAGATCCAGTTCTATTTATATAGAACTGGATCTCGATACCTAACAATTCGTTCACGGGTCGGACTGGGTTTTAGAATGCGTTTCCACTGACGCGAAGCTGGGCGGAGTAGAGAGGAGCGGCCCGTAAATTGGCTAATCACAGCGGAGCGGACTTTCAAATAAATTATATGAACGCGCGGTCCGGAGCCAGACAGAACTGAGTCAAGCAGGCTGTGGTTTTATTTTGTGTGTGTGGCCGCTTCGCTTAAATGGAAACACTTGCCACTTTTCACTGCTCTTCTCCGTTCCACTCCGCCCAGCTCCGCGTCAGTGGAATCGCATTCTAAAACCCAGTCCGACCCGTGAACGAATTGTTAGGTATCGAGATCCAGTTCTATTTATATGTATAATCTTTTTCACTTAACAAGAAAAAAAAAATACCTCGAAAATATTTTGATAAAACGGCAATGAAATGGCCGCGACACCGTACCAGGGTGCAGACATACTAAGGCCACATTTTAATCGGTAATTGGGGCAATAATTTGGGCGCGACAATCGTGAAGTTGAATTATTATTATTTGGTGATGTGTTTGGGATACCTATATAGATATTGATCCTTTTCGGATTGAAAAGGGTTTTTTTTAACATAGTGTATACATATATTATCTAAAAAAAGGATTTTAGCTTTATGATGTACAGCATCCTGAACTTGGTAGATTCTGATTCTCAGGGAGATCGGTAAAGTAATTAACATAAACGCTGAAATATAAAGAATTTTTACGGAATTTATCGTGCATTGTTGATATTATTTAATTTACTAAAGGATTACCCCCTTGATGCACATCCACAGTTGGTTAGAATGTTTTTAAGTTCAGTTTCATAGGTAGCTATTGCCATTAACCGGGCACAAATACAACACCGAGTTTGCACAGTCGAGAAAATAACGCAATAACCATATATTTTGCACATGTCAGCTTGAACTCGCTTCACTGAGTTCAGAACGTACAAATAAGAATAATCAGGCTGTTATCCTTTATATTCTCAACACATTAAATTATGAGTTTGAGCGCTAAGATATAATATACTGAAAGTTTAGACGCGTGTACATACTGAACAATACCTTTTGAATAAGTAGACATATACTGGTTTCTGACACTTACGCGAATATTAGACATTGAAATAAAACTACGTTTTACGGATTTTATCGCGTTGTATTGATATTATTTGATTCCCGACGTTTCGGATCCTTTACAGCATCCATGGTCACGGGTAGACTAAGTTGTTGGACGTCTTAATGTTACAATCACTAAGAGCTACCTTACATTTTAATGGAATCCAATAATATCAATACAACGCGGTAAAATCCGTAAAAAGTAGTCTTCTTTCAATAAGTAGACATATTCTGGAAAGTGTGAGATAATCATATTATGTTTTAGGACTGTTTTTGTTACTCAGGACGAAATTTAAGTATCTGAAACATGACATAACACACCATTACGCCTGTATACCCCGAAGGATTAGGTAGAGGTGCAATGCTACCTGCATTGCACCTCCGGTTCGTTTACCGGTACGTTTTTAACTCCCATGTAATTGAAGCAAGCTTATTGTCATTAACCGGGCACAAATCCAAACTAAGTTCTGAGAATCATAGAAAAAACAAATAAGCCAAGTGGTCCTGAGCGCAACTGCTACGCTACACGTCCTGGGTTCGATTCCACGGGTCGAGCAAAGTGTTATTGGGTTTTCTATGGAATTCTCAGTAGCAGTTCGGAGTTTGGGATTTGTGCTCAGTTAATAGCAATAGGTTCGCCCCCTATTACGTGAGACCTAACCATACCGGCCAACTGTACGCCTCTGCCTTACCCGTTGGGAAATACGGTTGGTATATGTTAGATTTTACGAAAGGAAACTGTACCGAACATTATATCGCTTCTTAAATTAATGTGTTTTGTCAAACAAAATGCGATATATTTCCCCGCCTCTAGTACATGTAACCTAAACATACCGGCAAACTGTGGGTGTAAATTAGTACGCCTCTGGCTAACCCTTCGGGGAATACAGGCGTGTTGGTATGTTAACACTGCTTGACGGATCGAACTTGGAACATTACCTAGTTTACTATGAATTCAAACACACCGATTAACTTATGTTACGTAGGTAGCTAAATTACGAAATGACATTGGTTACAAATATTATCATCCTAGTTTTGTATCTGTGGTCTGGTGCTAATAGGGCCAAAGTAAAAAAAATATATTCCTTATTGGCGTACACTGCAGCCATTTTACCAATTGTTTTTTGTTAATCAGTATGAAAGCGCACACTTCATTGTCCTTGTTTTACATAGTAACTTTTGAAAGATAAACTATCATCCTTTTAGCACAAAAAACAATATCATACTTTTTCAACAAACTGGCATTACAATCTTCTTAATACAAAAATGTACTTTGGCCCTTTTAGCACCAGGCCACAGATATTTATAGACCAGTCGGACCCTAAATGCGTCTTGTCGGTATAACCTTTCCATTTTCAGTTTATTTTCGGCCATTCATCTTACCGAACTTAGTGTAAAACTGTCGTTTATTCAACATAAACCTCAATTTAATAGTCCCGGGTGTCAGGGTTTACCCTTTCAACCCCGGTACAGTCGATAACAACTGTAAATCTACTGGAATGTAATAACTATGTCAAGCAGCATTGTCAATTTAAGTTTGGAATTTGATTAACTTATTTAGGTAAGGGAATAATTTTTACAATTTAGGAATTAAATTTTGGCGATGTCGAGGTTGATGAGAATAACAAGCTAATCTGGGACCACGACGATACCTGTAGAGAAGAATAATGTGGTTTTAGTCAGTAAAAGGCCGACATAACCCTCCCCTTGGGGCTTCCATGGCTATTATTAACACACAAAGAGCCATTTCTGATTTCCTTACATTGTAATCACTTACAAATTTACCAAATCTTATTTACTTAATAGACAGCTTAATAGACAATACAAAGCTTTAACTAACTTAAGTTGCCTTGCAGCGAGTTTAGAAGCATATGTATTTTGCACCGGAGTTCCTTATTATATTACTTAAGTGAAAATTAAAAAGGGGTTTAGGCAAGTTCCCACTATACATCTCTACCTAACCCATCGGGAATACAGACGTGATGGTGACTTAGTATTCTCATAAGAAACATATTTTGCAAAGGTGACAGAAAACCGGCGTGAAACAACGCCTACGTTGTGTTTCGCCGAGTGAGTGAGGATACCGGAGGCCGAATCCCCTTTTAAAAGGCCGGCAACGCACGTGTGACTCTGGTGTTGCCGGTATTCAAGGGCGGCGATAATCGCTTACCATCAGACGATCCGTCTGCTCGTTTGCCCTCTATCCCATAAATAAAAGATAAAATTAAGTATGCAATAACTCAATTTATCATTTAGTTTATTAAGTAAAATATATTTATTAATGTCAAATTCATATATCTTTCCCAGCTTTTCGACATATTATTTACCTACAAACGCGACAAAAAACACGACACAAATATTCGTAATTCTAATCGTGTCCCAAATCTCGTTTCACATATAGTATAACTCAACAATTTCACGTTACTGCACAAAAGTCGTGACAACTTCAAAATAAAAACACAACCAGCAACACAAGCCCAAGTAATTTGGAGGAGTCGAGGAAAAAAGCATTGAAAAGTCGCAATGGATTCTGTGTGCGAGTGTACCAAACACAAATCTAATAATACGGTACAGTTGAGCTCAGTGGTGGTGCATTACGTATGCGGACGGTGTCCGAAGCCAATAGAACAACTTCCTTTTCCACCCGAATGTACAACTCTTAGGAGACACCCGAATTAATACGTATTGGGATATTAATAGGGTTAACATTCGCCAAAAATATCAATGGAATTGTGTATTGTAATTTTTTTAAGTTGACTCTTTGATATTGAGTTCGAGATCGAACTTGACGCTGTCGCTGCGCTGGGCTGATAAATTATATGAATTGAATTGTTCACAAGACTATGAAATGTAACAATAAGATAGTAAATATGCGTATATTACGCATTTAAGCAGGCTAGCCAAAGCATTTCCAAAAGTTCTAAAAATAAAAAAAAAACCTGGAAAGGCGGGGAGGCCTTTGGTTAATTTTTGGACAATTTGGGAGAAATAATGATGCTACCAGAAGCATTGAAGCGGTGATAGCCTAGTGGTATGAACGTTGGACTGCCAAGTCAAAGGTCTCGAGTTCGAACCCAAGGCACCTCTGACTTTTCGATGTCAAGTGCGTATTAAATAGTTAATTATCACGCGCTTAAACGTTGAAGGAAAACATCGTGAGGAAACCTACATGCCTGAGAGATTTTCGCGATGGCGTGTGAAGTCTACCAAACTGCACTAGGCCAGCGTGGCCAGCCTAATACCCCTCATTCTGAGAGGAGACTTGTGCCCAGCAGTGGGACAGTATAATGGGTTGATTATGTATGTTAATAATGCTACCTACTGTAAAGTATTAAAATCCTTCGTCGTCAAATTTTTCTTTCACATAATTCATAACTACTGATAGAATTTACATTATGATAATGACTTTAATATATTCAGAACTTGTTTGTAGTCGATGCACAAACAAAATTTTGTCCGTTTCATGAATATAGGAAATAGGAATATTCATGAAATGTATACAAGAATGACAAAACATTATGTCTGTATTCTGTAAATGGAAAAAAATGACTTTCCACAACACTTTGAAATAAGCTATATGTATTAAATTAATACGTACATACGACTTCGAAAAGTCAGAGGTCTTGGATTCGAACTCGAGACCTTTGACTTGGCAGTCCAACGTTCATACCACTAGGCTATCACTGCTTCAATGATTCTGCTAGCATTATTATTTATCCCCAATTGTCCAAAAATTTACCAAAGGCCTCCAGTGCAACGGTCATACCACTGGGCTATCACTCTCTAATAGTTAATTATCACGCGCAAGAAAACATCGTGAGGAAACCTGCATGCCTGAGAGATTTTCTCGACGGCGTGTGAAATCTGCCAACCCCGTACTAGGCCAGCGTGGCGGACTGTAGTCTCTAATGATTTGAGAAGAGAACCGTGCCCAGCAGGGAGACAATATAATGGGTTGGTTATGTTTTATATGTATTATTGATGGAAAAGAAATTAACCGAAAATTATACACATTATATGTAGCGAACAAAGACGCGAATTCACACGACGACAATGTTACGCAATACGTCTCAGATATTGGCAATCTATCTTCGAGTAAGTACAACGCTGCGAGAAATAAGTTTCCAGAACTTCTGCAATCATCTCAACTTTATCTTGCATTTGTCGCCTGGTGAATGCGCGGTTTTATTCTGTTTAGCGTCACTACGATCTGAGCTAGCGTATGCTGAATTAAATGCTTAAAAAACTTAACTGACCTTAAAGTATAAAGGCAGGAAAAAACAGAATCGTGGTTTCTTTAAAAATATGGAATATGAGTGTCTTAATGTAGAGGGACAATGAATGAGATTCTCGTTCTAAATTACGCAGTTTTATGCATTAAAAATCCAACTTCTCTTCTGCTTTATAATATTTTTACTTTTAAAATAATGATAGTGAAAAAATCTATAACAAAACTGAACTCACGGCTATAGCAGCTTTGAGTTAACAGCAATCATGAATCCGTTATCTTAATATCGTTATAATACGATTGAATTTATCAATGGGAGACAGGCTTGAAGTATATGTGTATGAATTATCAAGGAGCTCAACGACCCATCTCATCCAATTTACACCAATATAAAATGTAAGGTACCGTTAGTAATTTTAACACTAAGACTTCCAACACCTTAGTATACCCGTGACCATGGATGCTGTACAGGATCCGAAACGTCGGGAATCAAATAATATCAAATACAACGCGATATAATCCGTAAAAAGTAGTTTTATTTCAATGTCTAATATTCGCGTAAGTGTCAGAAACCAGGTAGTAACATCGTTAGATGTTCTTTCTTCTTTTGTGTGAGACCTACCTTTGTACCAATCATACGTCAGAGGTTTAAGCTATATAAATGGATATTTTCAGAACTGTAGCGAGCTTATTACTGCGGAAAAGTGCTGCTTTATCAATAGGTCTAGTGCTCCCAGTTCCGAATAATACCAGGCTTACGGAACCCGATCTTTATTAATGTAAACGAGGGAAAATATTGGACTTGTTAAAATATATTGATAAAATTTATCGGCGAACTGAAGGTTAATAGTCTTCTGTTTTTGAGAGTGGTCAGCGTGGCGAATGACTCTAATCCCATTAGAAGGAAGGAAGGCAAGAATAAAAAAAAAGTACAGTCGGACCCACGACTTAGAAGAAGCTACTGCGTCCATCTTTAAAAAAAAAGTAATGTGGGTCGCACAATACTAGTATTGTTAACCCCTCGTGCTAAGCTAAATGCTTGTGTTACGAGTGGGTTCACATCGGTAGTGTAATGGGCGAATCGGCAACCATATGATCCGCCAGTCCGACGCCTTAGCCATTAGGCTACCGCAGCTTCGAAATTAGATCATTTGTGATAACTGGGCATGGAAATGATTGTTTCATTTTCATTTAATGAAATTATGATTATTTTTCACAGCAATTTCACATACGAAATTTCGCAGATTTGAATTTGATTGAAAATCTTTCGCCACAGTTACTATTTTGCTAATTACAATGAAATCGTGAACAAAGTGCGATTTCATTAAAATGTGATTTTGAGCATGCTGTGTGAAATAAGTCGCAGCTGTGACGTATGAAGAATGATTTCATGTGATTTTTCACATGCTATATGCGAAATGTTCCATGCCTTGTAATACCTAATACTTTATGTAACTAGGTATAAATGAACACAATTAAAAACATATTTTATATACTTACCTACAAGAACTTCAAATAAAACTACTTTTTAAGAATTTTCAGTCTACCTGTAACAATGGAAACTTTAAATGATCGGTAACACTACAAAAACCGTAAAAATTAGTTTTATATCAATACTAGCTTCTGCCCGCGACTTTGTCTGTGTGGACATCAGGATTGGGACCGACCTGGATAATTCAATTTCAATTCGATTTATTCAGAAACAAAAAATATATTTTTGTATATGAATATAAAAAAACATAAAATATTAGAATAAAAAAACAAAAATTAAATTAAATTATCAAATAGAAATTAGATTAATAACAAAGTAGTCTATGTGTTATTCCAGGCTATCATCAATCTGTGTGCCAAATTCTGGGTCGAAAGAGTAACGTAAGTAAGAGTCTGAGTGGACTTCAGGATTGGGTCCGACCTGGATAAAAAGACTATGTGTTATTCCAGGCTATCATCAATCTGTGTGCCAAATTCTGGGTCGAAAGAGTAACGTAAGTAAGAGTCTGAGTGAACTTCAGGATTGGGTCCGACCTGGATAAAAAGACTATGTGTTATTCCAGGCTATAATCTGTGTGCCAAATTTCATCCAGATCCCTTCAGCCGTTCAGAAGGAGTAACAAACATCCATACATCCATACTCACAAACTTACACTTTTTTATTATTAGTAAGGATTATAACGGTCTCCTTTTAATTTACAGGTATTATAGCAAACTTTTAACATTTGACAGCGAAGACCATACATAAAAATCTAACAAGTTTGTTTACTGCAAAGTTGTGACTGAAAGTATCTCGCTTCCGACCGTCCGGGCGGGCGGCACAATCTCAGCTGACGACGCAATGCGGTACTGAATGTCTATATAGCCGTACCTAAAGTCTATACTCGTCTATACACCTCGTTGAAGCTTTTTTTAAACTATTTTTAATCTGTACAATCATATCCTAGTGACTGCTAATTAAGCGGATGTGGAGTTCGAAACCAAAGGAAAGTGCTTCTGATCTTTTTGGAAACATATTACGCTTAAATCGTGAGGAAATCTGCATGTCTGAGAGATTTTTCATTGTTCACTAACAGAAAAAATAAAATACTTACCTTACTTATATTATAAACGTGAAAGTTTGTGCGTATGGATGTATGGATGTTTATTACTCTTTGGATCTGGATGAAATTTGGCACACAGATAGATTATAGTCTGGAATAACACATAGTGTTTTTATCCAGTACGGACCCAATCCTGAAGTCCACTCAGACACAGTCGCGGGCAGAAGCTAGTAGTTTGATAATGATATCAATTATAGGCGTACTCACAGCAATCATAAAAAAATTTTTACACTGCTGGTCACGTCTCCTCTCAGAGTGAGAAGAATGGTAATGGTAATATAGTCCACCACTCTAGCCTGCTGCGGTTTGGCAGACTTAGAGAAAAGTCATGTTAGCTTCCCGTTCGTTACGTCATCGAGGTAGTCACTGAAAACCAGCGCTGTTGTGGCTCACGTCACATCCAGCATTATGCTGAGTGTCAACCTCATTGTCACACCTGCGGCGCGCTGTACATTGGTCATTACATTTTTTTAGTATCTTTATAAAATTTGTATTAGTAATATTAAGGTTGTGTGTATGGCCGGATTGCACGTGTTGTTTTTGTGTGGCAATAAATCTTTTTATTTATTTATTTATTTAAAAGAAAGAAAGAAAAAGATTTTATTTCCGTTCGTATGACGCAAAACAAATCATAATATAAACTAACCAAGTTACTAAAAACTACATTAAAATTGCTGCCTTTGTTAATATTTTGTTATTAATCTTCTATTGATGCATTATGTTCAGTCCCTATTCATAGTCTGACTGCCTCTTTAGTAGTAGCGACTGCTACGCTAGAGGTCCTGAGTTCGATCCCCAGGTCGAGTAAAGTGTTATTGGGTTTTTCTATGAAATTCTCAGTAGCAGCTCGGAGTATGGATTTGTGCCCGGTTATGGCAATAGGCTCGCCCCCTATTACATAGGACCTAAACATTCCGGCGAACTGTGGGTGTACATTAGTACGCCTCTGCCTATCCCTTCGGGGAATACAGGCGTGATGGTATGTTTATGTTTATGTTAAAAAATATAACGGGTAAAGCATTTTACTATAGTATGTATATTATGCTATATGGTATATGCTATAGGGTGTGAATAAGAGGGATAAAGTGGTATTAAAAAAGGTTTCCACTTTGTTATAAGCGTATTGGTCGTAAATTTTCTACTGAATGAATTTAAACCACCCTTAACCAATAGTATTATAAAGAGTCGAGGGATGACTCTATTTAAACTTAACTAAACGTTTTCACATAACTACATATATATTTCGATTTTATAAGCAAACTTCGAACACCAAGTCCTTATTAAAGATAGTATAAGCTAAATTCTTAGATAAACCCACACTAAAAATATTATCCACTGCAAAAAAGTTGGGACTCTTTTTTATCGTGGATTTTTTTGGATCATTTTTGTTTCTAAATAAAGAAAGAATCAATATAAAAAGGAACCCTGTCAAGGGTCAGAATCGGTCACGTGAACCTTTTTTCAATGTATATCTTCAAGAATTGAATTCTTTGTGGCTAATTTCAAGTCTGCGTCAATAATTTCCATGGAATTATTGTCTTATTTTCGCCACTGCAATAGTTCCATGACCTCCTCCTTACATCGTTCCTCATTGCTGAGGATCGTGAATCGGGATTTTCCCATGGAAGCCATGTATTTACTAATTAAATTGAAATTTAATTAAATATTGTTTCTTTTTAGGTAATAAAAACTGAAAGCTGTTTGTTTCTGCGCCCTCACATGTTAGGTAAAGTACTGTCAGTCAAGTCGGTCAAGTCTGTCTGTTGTGGTTCAATTAAAACCATATTACGGATTTATATGTATAAAATTTACATTATTAAATCAGTCATTATTATGTAATCAGTAGTGTTGTGTTATCAATGTTCTTTTATATATTTAGGTATATTTTATTATAATTAGGTAGGAAACATAAACCTCGCAAGATTGAACGCGTCTCTTTTCATTGACTGAGGAACCCGGGAAAAAACAGCTGTATTTTCAATAAAATACCTAAATTATGAGATATGAAGCTAAAATACACACCAGATACCACATTTCTTGCACGAAATTTATCGTATCTCCTCATCTTTACGAAAATAAGTATCATTTTAAATGTTGCCGACGCCGTTATAGTGATAAATGCGGTGATTTTTGGCCTAATGTAACATCAAAGACCACTAAACGCTAGTCGGTGGCAAACTTCAAATATTACGGGTCTGTCACTAATGGCCCACCTTATAACATTGGGGCTGGGGCCGTAACAAAGTTACAATGCAATTTACGAAATCACCCTGTGTGTATGCGTTCAAAATTGAAGTAACATTTGTAAATTAAAATGAAACTACACACGTATTCGTACAATCATTTGTACAGTTTTAAAGTCGGTTAGGCACACATTGTAGTTTCAGTCGCTTCTAATTCTGTTTGTTAAAGCAATTTAAATGTTTATTAAAGTTAGGGAAATATTAACAAGCGATACTTGTAATGAAATAACATGCTGGTTCCTAGCTATTACGTGAATATCAGACATTGAAATAAAACTGCTTTTTACGATTTATATAACGCGATATTATAACACATTTTTAAATGTATTCAACTTGAAAATCAGTTCATTAGGTTCGTTTGATGCAATGACGCCGTAGTCACAAATTCGGCTGCTCAACGTGAGGGCCTGGATTCAATTCCTAGGTGATTGTGTTTAAGCAATTTTTGTGTAGCAGCTTGGAGTAGGATTCGTGCCCGGTGCCCAAAAAATATTACATGGGACTCAAATCGTCGAACTGTGGGTTTACATTACGACACGTCTGCCTATCTCTTCAGGGACTATAAGGCCATCGATAATAATGTAATGTAATTCATATATTTTACTTTAATTATAAATATAATATGTACCCTTCCGGCTGGTAGTGAAGCGGAGGAGTTATTTTAGTTATATTTATCTAGTTTTATTTTAGTTAGTTTATTGTTTTGGTTACTGATAGTTTATTTATGTTATTTATGGTGCAGTTCGCTTCTAAATTTACAAGCTTCATTAGAAATTTATGAATTTTGTTATATAAGTATAATAGGAATCTTCAACTTAAAGTGTTACAGATAGTTTTTGAGTTACTTAAATGCGTACCTACTCAAACTAAATTTCCTTTAACTCTGAAGATATCATGTTTGACAAAGCTCACACTAAGTTATTTAAAATAACTAAATTTTCCAAGGAACACGCAAACTTGTCTTCTAAATTAATTACGACACCGCTTTAAGACGCTACTGTTTCAAGGCGATTCAGTTTTCAGGAGTAAATATTTAAGATTTACAGCAGTTCCGTATGAAATTGCGAGGGGTTTGGTCACATGAGACCCTCATAGTGAGTTATGACTTCTCAACGGCATTTCCACAGTCATCTGAAACGACTTTATGAAAGCGATAAAGAAAAGTATGAACATTGAGTTTTTTATTTATTTATTTAGGTATAGAGGAAACATTGAATTTATAAGCTAAAATTGGAAGTGTTTTTTTCAATTGTAATTTTGTGTTCATAATCTAAGCGCGACTGCCACATTAAAGGTCCTGAGTTCGATGCCTAATTCGATCAAAGTATTATTAAATTTTTTATCAAGTTCTGAGTAGCAGCTGGCAATAGAGTCGCTCTCTGTTATATGAGACTTAAAACACGTCGGCGAACTGTGGGTGTACATTAGTACACCTCTGCCGAACCCTTCGGGAAATTCAGGCGTGATGGGGTGTTATTTTAGTCTGAAACTTACAAACATTCAATAATAACTAACATAAATGTTATATTCATTAAAAATTAATACCTTTGAAAGCTCTCAAAGTATGCGTGGTTCAGTAATCAAGCTAATTAAAATACGACGTGAACAACTTGTTATCAAAAAAAGTTTCAAATATTCATTAATTAAAAAGCTTTCCATAGTTAGTCGCACACATTATTAGCATTCCTAGAGGGGGGGGGGGGGGTTGACAGGGTTAAAATGCCCCAAGTTTCAAACTGGTTATATTACCTCCATATTCTGTTAAAATTCTCTCACTCATATGTTAAGTGCTTTCATGAAAGAGACATACTTTGATGTTCAAGTAAGTAATTTACTTCAAATGTCCTATGATGTGGGTAATTTGTATTTAGAGGCGGATAGGCTGACTGGAGCTTTCATAAAGCCTCAAGTGTCGTATCAAAAACTGTTTGCGTATAGATAAAATATTAGCTTTTTTATAATACGACATTACTATAATAATTGCAGCTATGATAAAAAAAAACTCATTAATTTTGTCGCTTTATATCAAAGACTTTACCGACCGTAATTTCCGTTCAGTTAAAATGCCAAAAAGTATCATAAAATCCCGCTAATATTTATTTATGTGCTCATAAAAAATGCTGATTCGTAGCTTAGGCGAAATGAGTAAAAAGCGATGAATAATTTATTTACGCGGCAACCCTGTTAAGCTAGCAAATATGAAAAAGCCACAAAAGCTTAACGTGAAGTTTTTTGTTTGCCTGCCTTGACAGGCGTGGGTTCACCTGACCGATGCGACCACAATGTTACACGGCCACCACGAAGTAAAGAGAACAGAAGGTCAATTAAAGTACAAAGGAGATACTAATGAGTTTTAGCAGACGAGGGACTTTTGTTCGCGAGAGTCCGCTAAATCTGTTGTATTTTTTTTTTAAAAAAAGCTTACTAGCAATTTGGGTCGCACATTACTAGTATTCTTGTTAACCCCTCGTGCTAAGATAAATGCTTGTGTTACGAGTGGGTTCACGTCGGTAGTGCAATGGGTGAGTTTCGAACCGGCAACCACATGATCGCAAGTCCGACGCCCTAGCCATTAGGCTACCGCCGCTTTTAATATGCATATGATTGCATAATACAAGAATGCATGTTAATATGTGAGCGTATATTCAACAGTATTTCTGGACCGTCGCGGACGACTTTGTCTATTGCAGTCCTCTAGTACTAAAATGGCACACAAGTACTGCTAAAAAAGTAAAAGAATTTAGACAATTTTTCATTTTGGGGGATTTTGCTTGGCCTTTGCCAACATAAATGAACGAATGGATTGGTTCTATCGAGCATTGTCAGCTGTTGTATCAGCGTTGTGCTACAATGCAGTGACAGAAAAGAAGAAATAATGTTGCAGTACCATTACTTACAAATTTGATCAAACTGAAATTTTCAGTAATTTAATATGTTAATTTAATGTCGCCTTTGTACATGGTTTTGTTTTTATACTTTCTGTGTACTTTATATAATAAGAAAAGATCATCCATCATTCCCCATTATCAGTGCCGTGCGTAGTTAGCCTTCTATAATTTATTTATGATATGATAGATAACTCTGTATCCACCGCACTAACCTGTGTTAAGTGACCTGTCTAACGAAGGGTTAAACGCGCGTTATATGGGTTTGACTCGCCACAACACGACTGAATAGGTATTCAATATATAATTATATAAGAATATGTCCCTTTTTAATGTGTAGAAATCCTCCTAGATACACGTTTGGGTAATGGGTAAAGCTGAGGATTATATCGGAATCTTACCGCTTACTTAGGCCGACGTTTCTGCATTTACTGGTTGTAGGGAACTCAATTTTTTTGGGAATCTTCATGACGTTCACGGGTCAATTTCTTAATGGGAGTTCACCGTTCGAACTCCCAAGAGATGTTATTAAAATGTATATTTTACGTGCAAGTTCGCAAAACACTGTCTGGTAATATTTAGGCTGATTATACAAAGGTCTCCGAGATCTATTTTTGTGGAGTTTGTACGAATCCGACAAACAGTACGTAAATATAGTGCAAGGAAATAAGAGCTTATAAAAACTGTTTTCTTTACCACAGTAACAAGAAAATAATTTTCCTTGTAAGCTTATTTTATGTATATATGCTTATTGTTAGACACTCGGCAGCACATGCATGAAAGGAAAAACAATAGCTACTTCTGAGCACGAGTATGGAAAACGCGCCGATGAATTTGAAAGTGGTAATCGTAGGAAATGGTAAGCAAACAGATAAAAATATAATGTAAATTATTATTGAAAACAGCAATTACTAAAATATACCTACATAGCATTTGCCATTTATACATTAATTAGCTTCTGCCCGCAACATTGTCTGCGTGGACTTCAGGATTGGGTCCGACCTGGATAAAAAGTACGAGCCTATATATTATTCCAGGCTATAATCTATCTGTGTGCCAAATTTATCCAGATCCGTTCAGCCGTTCTGGCGTGAATGAGTAACAAACATACATACATCCACGCATTCATAAATCCATACTCACAAACTTTCACGTTTATATTATCAGTAAGGATTATTTTTAGTTCCTACTAGGTACACTAATTGTTGGCTTTTAGTTTGAAAGCCAATTAAAAATCACTTATTTGCTGCTTTGGTTCGCTTTAACGAGTACCGATTTTTAAGCTATTGCATAGCTTCTATCGCGGGCCTTGAGCGTGGGGACCGAATCCAGAAATTCCGTAACGAAAAAAACCTAGCACGCTTGTCTCTTTAGTTCAGCAACCCGCCTTTAGGTGGCATTGGTTGTATTACATAAGTTGATAAAAAACGCTATGCAATAGCTTTACCGCGGCAGTCCCCGAGTGCCACACGTCTTTTTTTAATCTAGTGGACTGCTTTTTATTAATTTTTATTTGCATGTATTTTCACTGGGAAAATAATTATTAATTATGAATATAATAAGAAACTGTAATTTTTTATTGTAGGTATTTTGTTTTTATTTTGAAATAGATTAAGGTCAATTTAAATGAGAAAACTGTAATTTTTAATTCTCTTACTTCATATTGGGTGAAATAAAGTCAATTTGCGATGACAGAAAGTGCATTGTGAGTTTTTTTTTTTTCAATTTTAATAGTAGTAATGTTACGATTTTTACATTAATTTATTAATCTTTTATTTTAAAAGTTTATTGATATCTCTGTCACTGCTGTAGCTACCCTACATAGGCAATTGTAGTGAAATATTTGACTGATCAATGTATATTCGCTGAGTAAAGTAAAACCACCTTTACTACCAACCAACCAACAACAACCAACTATGATAAAAATAAAGTTATTTGCAAAACAGTTTCGGAAGTTGGTGGCAACCTTAATCTTTCAGTAATTAACCAGTTCGAGCACCCAATATCTAAATATGTATCTAAGCTGTGTACAACTGTATGCAAATTCAAAATAAATTGTTTAAAAGGTCTACAGTGTCCATTTTCAAACTATGAAACTCGGCTCAACATTATCCCAATGTTTAATTAGGTACAGTTTCGGTTTAAGTTGTGTACGCAATAGTTTTGTTGCTGGCTGTGAACTTAGTTTTATACAATTCGGTCCAACCTGCGGTTTTTTTTTAAACGTTGCCCCACACTAGGATTTTCTCCTGTATCGTGGGTGCGTTTACAAACACAAATTCTCACATACACAAACGCCCAGACCCGGAACAACTACCTGTAGATCATACAAATATTTGCTCCGTGTGGGGATCGAACCAACAACACGTGCTGCACAAGCCGATAGCTCAACCGCTACGCCAATCGTGTCGTCAATTCGGTTGCCTGGGTGTATCGTTTTATTATTTTATTCCCGTCTCGTTTGATCCGGAGCTAACGAGTAGTACCATCATGTTGCATGCAAATAATATATGAGATGTTTCGGGGTTAGCTTTAGTTCTCTTTTTTGTGTTTCGAACAGTTTGTTTCGTGATGTTGGCTGCATTATTTTAGATGCATTGCATTGTGTTGGTATGATTACACCGATTTATTTTCTTGTTTTTACAAATCCCAAAACTTTAACCGATACTATTAGTGTAAAATTAGAGGGTACCTATGCTATGCTGCGGCTTGTGATGCGGCGTTTGAACTACGTGACTTGACTGAGGATTCCCTTAAAATTTTGACAAAAGATAATTTAAAAAAAAAATGTACGAGTATACCATTTAGATTTTTGTCTTACTTCTAAGGTATATTTTTGAATGAACCTGATGAAAAAAGTACGTAATAATTACAGTGCTAATCGTTTTTATGGTATTGTACAAAACTTTATACTAAGAATAAATCCATCCAAATAACCTATAAATTCAGTGGGGAATGAAAAGAAACTCAAGAAACAAGCAGAAACAAAACTGTAGCCTTAGCACGAACAACTTGCGAAAAAGTATTCGTATCGTCACGATAGAGGCGCTGGTCCATATCTCATACAAATTGGTCTCCATGACGATGCTAAGGCTACTGTTCAGTAGCCTTAGCACGAACAACTTGCGAAAAAGTATTCTTATCGTCATGGAGACCAATTTGTATGAGATATGGACCAGCGCCTCTATCGTGACGATACGAATACTTTTTCGCAAGTTGTTCGTGCTAAGGCTACTGAACAGTGTTCCGAACTCTTTCGTTCGACTACAATAGATCATTTGAATCTCAAACGAACAGCGAAGAGGACAGTGGGACATTTTCGAACATGTCCCGGTGAATCCTGGCTTGCCAGCTAGTCCAAGTAATTGCATTTTATCCAATAAAGGCCCCCGTAGACCGATGTTTGTGTTTGTTGAAGACGAATCGGACTCTCGGGCCTTATCTTGTGGCAAATGAATCGTCTCATATTGTGTTCGAATGGCGATTGGTTGTTCTTGTATTTTGGATTTTTGTAAGGAAAATGTTTTGTGTTATTGGTTTTCTTGCTTGTAAGACAATGCGAGGCAGAATTGTTCCTTTTAGGAAGTATAGTGGCGAATTTTATTGTAACTTTTTTATAAACTGTTTTGTTATCCTCCATTCCAATTACTATACGATTCATTGAACGCCCTTGGTTGTTCTCTACTTTAGAGTTTTCTTGACGGAAGTTTGTGTGTTATTGAATTTCGAATTTTTATTACAATTGCTTGTAAAAATGTATATGCAAATAACACGGGCGAATTTCCATTGAACTTTTTTCCAAACCGTTTTATTATTTCCCATGAGTTCCAATTACTATACGATTCGTTAGATGTTCACAAACAATTTCAACGCCTTTCCCTTTACAATTCGAGAAAATTCTCTTCAGGAAAATACACCTATTCTGTCGCACACACCAAAAAGAAACGTTTCTTTGTACAATCAAACACAATTTGGCATCACATGTGTCGGAGACGAGTATCGAAGCGCTTAGCAACAGGCGTGATTGGTAATTGTGTCCTCGATCAGGCATCGGGAGATAATCAATTCTCGATGAGTTATTCGATACCACAGTGGTCCGTTTGACTTGCTAATGAATCGATCGCCCTCTGTTTATTGTGGTTCATGTACCAATTTCGATGGTAAAGTGAGCCATTTGCATTTTTGTGCGGCGATAAGGAAGAAATATGTGGTCCGATTGCCTGATATTGAATGGTAAAGTCGAAATCGAGACTAAGTTATGGCTGCAAAAAGTATCAAAAGCTTTGTATGGATGAAACCTGACCTACATAAATACATACCATCAAGCCTATACTTTCAGAAAGGTAAGGCAGAGACGTGTTGCTGCATACACGGCTCGCCTTCATAAGATCCAATAGACATATATATGTGGGTGTACATTAGTACACCGTTACCCTTCGAAGACACAATAGTGATTATAAGAAAACTATTAGTTACATATATCTAAGCAATTTACTGTCTGTGAAATTACTGTTTTAGAAATATATACCTGTATTTCAAAACGTGACTTGACTTGGATGAATATAAATGTCCACGAAAGCACCTCGAAAAAAAGTAGATCAATTAGTGTACGATTACGTCATACAAAGTAGCTCTATACCTACTGGACAGCTACTTTTAATGGCATAATGAGTGGGCATAAGCCCCCTTGGTAGAAGCTTAAGCTCCCAAGGACCAACGTATTTCGAAAAAACGAAATGGTAACCCGGCGTTTCCAGATTGCTTTGATGTAATATTTTTCATATTATAAATGATGATAAATCCTGCTTTGTATCGTAGAAAAAAAAAAAGGTATTTCTTTGCTATCTACAATTCTGTATCAATATTTCTTCAAATAGGTTTCATTGGTAATGGTAATATTGGTAGTAGAAATCTGTACCTACAATAAGTACAAAAAATATTGGTCTTCGAGTAGACTCTTGCAAATCGATTGATCGCCGTAGTTCATTCATTCATTCATCATTACATAGCCCGGAACTTCTCTGTATCTCCAAGAATTTCATAATAATAACGATTCTTCTCACAAGAATGAAGTATCGTTAAGAGCTATTCCTTATCCTGAAATATGCTAATCTTAGCGTCTGGCACAGATTATTAATATTTATAGTCTGTCATTCTTCAATACGCTGTGCATATTCTGTGGCGGCGGAGTAAATGAAGCGAAGACGCGGTATTTCCACGACTCACGTCGTATACGTCACGCGTCGGTTAGCATATCGTCTAAACGTGCAAGATTTTGAAATATTATTGCGACGTACAGTATCTAAGCTCAAAATAACTTTGCGCATCTGAAGTGATCCGCAAATGCTTTTGCTGTGGTAAATAATATAAAATTTGGTGTAAAGACAATTTGGGTCTTAAGAGTCCGGCGGATCTCATTTCTCTTACAAACGTAATACCGATATAAATCGTAATTCGAACACAATTTCATCAAATTTTGTTAATATTCGGATTCCGATACCGTTAATCTAGGTTCCTACTTTACCATTTCGTCCAAAATACTTCACTGGAAATAAATGTAAGCGAATACAATTTTTGATAACTTTACCAAGTTTTTGTTAGAATATTGTCTGGATTAGGATTTATTTCGGTATTACGTTTTTGTGGGCAATTCAGGCTTCGCAGGACCCTTCAATGTTTTACTTTCTGGATTAAAATCTTGATATTGGACTTAAAGTAGGTCTGTACTGATTTCGTTATTTTTGCACATTTGACCTTGAGCCTTTTGCGCGGCTTTTGGCAACAGCTAACTTCAGACATATGTAAGTATACATACATACAATCATACATACACAGGGGTAGGCAGAAACTATAGACTGCCACTTGCTACGATTCTTGCATACTTCTTCCACATTATACATCTAAGTATATTATCATAATTAAGTATATAAATAAGTATATGTACTTTGGGTATATGTAATAGAAAGATATATTTATACCCAAAACACAATTCTTTCGCTCCATAACCCTGCGGTAACGTCCCATTTGTGCTTAATTAAAGCCTGCTCGCGTAAAAGAAACGCACCTTTACGTCGATGTGATTTCTTACGATGTCAAGCGCCATTGGAGTTTACGGCCATGACATTACAGCCTTCCTCCTGACTTCCCGCTAGATTTGGCTGCGTGTTATATGAAACGAAGTGGGAAAAAACAAACTTTATCCAAAAAAAAATTACCATCGCTGTTTATCCCATTAATTAATTATGATTCGCTTTCAAAGGTGACTGTCCACTACACCGTCTACTGCGCTCACTAACATCATTATGCACGGGTATATATAGACACATCAAACTCCATAATTATCAGACTATTTTAAACAAAGTTGTAAAGATTAATAATGTAATGGTTTTTAGAAAAAAATAAAGTATCTATGGAGTTTCTTGCCGGCTCTTCTCTATAAGACCCACTATTTGGAACCGTGCAACTAATTTTGACTTTTTAAAGTACCTTATTGAAATACAACCTTGTGACTTTGATACGCTCTTGATGGGCATAGTTCATGTCGTGCTTTTTTCCATACCTGATACGTTCATAGCACGGTAATTTCATAAAACGGCACGGAGACGGTGTAGTGGGCAGATACCTTAAAGAATCGTTAGTAGATATAATAGAAAAACTATTGTTATAACCCTATGGAGGGTCACTGTTCTTTAACGAATTATACGGTGAACAAAAAATTCGATGTTAGAGATTTTCTCGACGGTGAGTTGAAGTCTACTAACCCCCATTAGGCCAGCGTGGTGGACTATAGCTTGACTAAGATTTGTAGCCGGTTGATGGCAAAACCCTCTGTTACATATTTACCCAAAACATACCAACAAATTGTGGGTGTGTAGATACAAAATAAATTCAACTGTAGCAGAAACAGTTCCATTGGTGGTAAGAACTTTCAAGTGGTTTCGCCTGTCTTTACTTCGAACACCAAAGAAATACTGAAAACACGTCATCTCTTTTATTTGTCTATTTTCTCTCCGCTCGGCTCTCCTCTCGTCTCCGATTTGCGAGAATACGCTTTCCGCATATCCGCCTTCATGTAAACTCCGCCTAATCGAATGTAGGAACAATCTCGTTATGCTTATATAACCGTAACGGTTCACACAAAAGATACAGTTATTAAAATTTATAACTCAATCGCCTCTAAACCCACATGGATCGTCTGCGAAATAGGGAAGCGATAAGATATTGCCTTCCCTTCCCTATGTCACGGTCATGGGCTTCGTGACACTTACCACGACAATCCAGGACCCCTTGAAGCCCTTAGTTACCCTATAGAATATCTTTTCTATTATCTGACGTTTATAATGTATATCGGTTGCCTACATGGCTGTCTGTCGAGACGGCTCTAGACATTTCTTTTTTCTTTTGGAAGGCAAGTGATCGTGGTATATTGAATTATATTAGGTATTATCACACATCAAACTACATGAGTATCATATTATAATACTTGACAAAATTGTAAAAAATTACAATGTCTTATATTTTATTTAAAAGGGTATCTATGGAGATTCTTCTCCATAAGACTCACTGTTTGAAACCGTGCACCTAGTTTTGACAATTTAAAAGTACCTGTAATATTGGTTTATTTGAAATAAAAGATTTGAGTTTTGAAAATCTGCCTAAAATTTACACAAACACAAGATCGATCCACCTGCAACGATTATAACATTAATCAATACCATGTCCAGACAATAGTAGAAAACGAAAACACTCTTAACACATTCAAATTCCTAATAAACACAATCATAAATAGTCTTAAAAATTTCAATAATACATAAATACCCATTAACACAATTATACACTAATTTACAACACAACCCACACGCCCGCCGCCCGTATCCATAGCGGGGGCTGTTGTTCTACTGCAGGAGTTAGGGTTTTAGCCGGTAAGAGTCCGGCACTGCCCAAGCCAGCTCATCCTTGAGGTAGCTTGGACTTCCATGAGGATTTCCCACTCCTGCAGTATATAAAAAAAAACTAATTAAAAAGAAATATAGGAATATCAATATTGATACATACAAAATGAGTTTTTTGAACTCAAACGGGAATAGTTATTAGTTTCTATGTTTCTGAACTATAACTAAACTAATATTCCTTTGTCATATAAATGTTAGGAGGGTTAGATTCAAAAGTAATAGGCACTGCGTAGGCGCGGGAGTAATTAAATTGTTTTTAGACGAAACGATTCCAACTTCATGTATATTAGAAATTTGAGTAGGTAACTAGTTTGAATGTGATTATTTTAGGGTTTTGTTTTTTTTATAGTGTAGGAGGGCAAACGATCAGACGGATCGCCTGATGTTAAGCGATTACCGCCGCTCATGGACACCCGCAACACCATAGGAGTCACAAGTGCGTTGCCGATCTTTTAAAAGGGGATTGGGCCTCCGGTAACCTCACACACTCGGCGAAACACAACGTAAGCGTTGTTTAACGCCGGTTTTCTGTGAGGCCGTGGTATCACTCCGGTCGAGCTGGCCCAATCGTGCCGAAGCATGGCTCTCCCACGTAAAAAAAAGATTTGTTGTAATGTTGTGTGAATCACTATCGCAACATAGTATAAAACAAAGTCGCTGTCGCTGTCTGTCCGTCCCTATGTATGCTTAAATCTTTAAAACTACTGTAACGAGGGTGAAACTACGGGCGGGTCGCTAGTTAATTATATTTGGAAAAGAAATCTCTACATTACTATTAACTAGCTGTTTCCCTCTGCTTCACTCGCATCCCAGAAATTCTATAACACCTCGTCATCCTCTGAGCCTTTTCCCAACTATATTGGGGTCGGCTTCCAGTCTAACCAGGTGCGTCTGAATATCAATATTGTACACGAAGCGACTGTCATCAGACCTCCGAAACCCAATTTCTGGGCAATACCAATATCCAAAAGGTAGACTGGTTGTCAGGCTTTTCTGACTACCACTAAAAATTGTCATACATGTTCATGTGACAACCGGGACCGGAAGTTCCTCTCCGAAAAATGTAAGGCTCTCGATGTGTTTAGAATGGTCACCCATCCACAGACTGACCGCAGTGAGCGCGGCTTAACCTTGATCGGCTTTGTTATTACTTAGCCTCAGAAATTCTGGCGTAAATAAAACACAATAGAAAAACAATTGTTTCTTCCGAAATTTAGTATCTAAGTGTGTTGGAATAAATTTATTCCCAAAAAATCTTGATCAACAAATTGATTCTAAACACTCTTTTCGTAACACGATCATCTTCCTGCCCTTGTCCGAATTTATTTGGGGTCGGCGCAGTATGTCCTTTTCTACCATTCATCCCTATCAGCCGTCACCTCGTCATTAACTCCCTTTCCCATCATATCAGCCTTAACACAATCCTAACACGATATTGCGATTAAAACTGACACCGCGCTAAACAAACAACCATTGCCCGAAATTGCGTCATCAATTTAAAAAAAGCAGCAAATTGTCTAAAACGTCAAGCAATCTCAATATATAACAATTTTAGGAAGATGAGAAATAGCGATTTAAATCGACGCAACGGCGAACAAAGCCAATTTGCACGGAGAAATTCAAAAACTCCGCATTGACCGCACCGTGAAAGTTTTATTACAAATTGCAAACATTCGAGGGAAGCGACATTAAAAATGGACGGTCTTCCTTCTTCTTTTATTGTTCCGTAATCTGTAATTACGTTTGTTGTAAATTTCCCCAACAGAAATTGCTAACGTTTTAATTCCAAATATTTTAGGGGCATTCAGTGGCACAGGTGTGACGAAATATGGGGAAAACTGTTTTAATTATAGCAATAAGGATCGTAAATAAAAAGTATTTACTTTCGTGTTTGTTAATTAAATGAAAAGCAATATTTTGACATACATTCAACATAAGCAAAAAAAAACGTTGAAAACCTTATTTTATGCCCATTGCCTAAGTAACATACGAAGACTTAAATTTAGCAGTTGTTGACATTTAAATGATACAATACGTTCGCATTATGTACATAAATATGTAGGTATACAAGTTACTTATGTAACTCACGGAACAGCCATAGTAACCCATTTTCGTCCATAGATTAGTTTTCCAACAAAAGTGTTTAGAAACCTATGATTAGCTGTCAAAGTGACAGCAGAGAATGCCATAGACTACGATTAGACATTGACAGCGGAGCAGCTTCTAATTAAGAAGCTGTCATACCCTCTTTCGATTTTCGTTCGAATTGCGGCTTGACGTTTAGACTTGCTAAATTCTATCTTTTATATAGTTCGGTACTTATTATTTTGAAATCTAGTTTTTCTAGAATACGGATGATAATTAAGGGATATAGAAAGATGATTTTCTTGCCAAAAACTAACTAGTTTCTGTCTACCCCTGTGGAAGAAAGGGGTGAGTGCATGTATGTAAATAAAACTAAAAAACACTGCACAACTTTTGATCATGTTGACACGTGCAAATATATCTTATTAAATTAAAGACCTAAACATAACTCTTCTAGTAATATATTACGTCAAAGATAACTTAAAATAACATCCCTTAACTCGATTGAACATTGTTGTAATCTTGTTTCAGATTTCCTATTCGCTTTATTGTGAGTTATGTAACAAACTATATAAGTGTATAATATAATATTATTATATGGCATGTCGCCAACATAGTGACATTTTCTGAATTATAATGCAGGGTTCAGACGAGTCAATGTAAGCCCCCAACTTTAGCATCAACCCATTTATTGTCCCACTGCTCGGCACGAGTCTCTGCTCAGCTATACGCTAGCCTAGTGCTAGTGTGATGGACTATAGCCTAACTCCTCTCATTATACCTATTTCCCATAATGACTGGACAATAAAATCACAATTACTAATATGCATGTCGGGTCGACTAGAGACTAAAGATTCACATTTTTTTTCATGTTAGTCATGTTGTATTGTAAACACCAAGTGTTGGCAGTGCGCGGTCAACACAACGTGACGCTACTGATTCGATGTAGTGAGCGCATATCCATACAAATCCATTTAAAGAATACCAATCGCACGAAGCGAGACGGTTCGTGTCAAATGCTGATGGCTTTAATGAACCTTATTTTTCACTCAGACCATTATTATAATTACTTTTGAATTTATGTCACAAACTAGTTGCACGGTTCCAAATAGTGCGTCTTAAGGAGAAGAGCCTGCAATAAACTCCATAGATACTCTTTTAAGGTCAAGTCTATTAAAAACGTTTTAGGATTTGAAGTAATTAGGTATTTCTTAAAAAACTACATATTAATGACTCTTGTGTTGCAATTATCCAATGTTTTCCTTCTTAATGTCCATCACTCTAACGGAATCTTTTGGGTCGGCTCGAGTAATTAGTGATCGATCAATGAAAGGATAAATTGTGCTGTCCGAAAAATACCTACGCCATATTGAATAGCTGTCTCGTCTATGTACTGTGAATTGAGAACGCGCCTTTTACGAGAAAAATAAGGTTGGATAAGGTCAAATTGTTTATATGGGTTCTTGACGAAATGTTAATTATTTTTTTAATTATACGGGCTCAAAATGTATTACAGCGTGGTATTAAAGATCACTAGAAATTAATATAGGGAATAATAAAACTGAAAAATAATATACCTACCTACTAATATAGGTATTTGCATAATATACTGGGAGAACTACCTCATTAGTCTAGTGGTCTCAAACGCAACTGCTACGCTAGAGGTCCTGGGTTCGATCCCCAGATAGAGCTCACTGTTATTTATTGGCTTTTTTATGAAATTCTCAGTAGCCGCTCGGAGTTTGAGATTTGTTCCTGGTTAATGGCAATAGGCTCGCCCCCTATTACATGGGACCTAAACATACCGACGGACTCTGGGTATGGGTATACCTCTGAAACCCTTCGAGGAACACAGGGGTCCTGGTATGTATGTATGTATTCTGGGAGTAAAAATATCTAATCAAGACAGTGTTTTATAGAGCTGTGATTCGTAATGGTTTATATTATTAATATGTGTGGTAATATAAAAGACTTATTGGTACTTAGTGTATTTTGAAGCTTTGACGCTCCTTACTCGGTTACCGCGGGTAAGGAGCGTCAAAGAAGTCGGAAGGTAAATAGGTGGTTCTCCAGAAAAAATGCATCTAATTGCAACCACAAAACGACCATAGTTAACAGATTTACGATGCCAAAATAAATGGACATTCAAAACGTTAATTGAATTTAAACAATAGAAAAGTGCCAATAATTTATTCAGCGGTTAAGGCCACGTTTTAATATGAACCAAATATGTCAAAATGGAATAAATCGGCTTCAATACAATGATTTTCATTTAACAAACATGCTGGTTTTAAGTGGTCGATTATCAATGCAAGCGTGATCGACAATTGCAGCGATTTAATATCGAATCGACGTACTCCGCCGTCCAATCTGATATAGCGATCGAAGTTTTATTAAATTACGCCAGAACATAATTTATGCGAAACTTGCTGGGAATGGATGTTTGCTTAAATTGATCCCGATCCAATAAACATTGAATTAGAAATTGGATAACACTGACCCTGGTTTTCGCAAAATGTGGTTTTCAAATTCGTATATTAATTTATGCAATACAGAGACATTTTTTTATTTTATTTTAGATGATGGCTTTCGTTGAAGCGGGAATTACGTTTAAATGGCATTACTTAAATATTTTTGAAATGGTATTACGAAAAACCTCGTATCGATGCTAAAAATCGAATTAAATAGGTACATATTTAAAATCATATAAGTTCTAGAATACTGTTTTTGAAATTGAACATTATTGCCACACATTAAAATTAATAATACTCCATAGACAGTCATAAACACAGAGTAAACTCGTTACTAAGCAACTAGTCCGTTCCGGGCGATCTCAATAAATAGAAGCAAGTTCCATTTGTATTTTGTGAGCTGGCAGCGCAGCCGCTATCGACTGGCTTAGCCGTGAAATCCGAGGATATTGCTTCTGATGACTTATGCGGGCTAGAACAACATAGTTTATGCAGATTGGCGGTATTTCACTGCCGTAGATATATGGATCTACGAGTATCATAGACACGTTACGGTGTTATTACGAGTTCCTAGTTTGAATTGAAGATCGGTGTAAGTAAATAGTTAGTTTGAGATATGTTTGTCTTTTTAAATGTATTTATGATGTGATCGCATTTACAAGCTAATAATTGCGGGTAATACTTGCGGTGTTTTCCGCGATGATATTTTTTCCTAAACCCATAGGAATTTCCCCAAATATACTCACTTGGTATGACACTCCGGTGCAAGATTTTAATGGACGATTGAAATGGGGTAGTGTAATTAAATAAATTAGAAGATTTCTCGTATATAATTTCTGTTACCTATGTTTATTTCTTGATAGGTGTTTTAAATGAATGATTAGATTCTGCTTCTTGCTATCATTTATCTGTTTTTTTTTTGGCAGAAATACTGAAAACAGTCGCGTTGCTTACGAAGTGTACGTGCTTGTACCTATGTAGTTTTGTTTCCTTACATGTCTCGACGTATATAAATAAAATAAATCAATAAACAACTCTTTATTTTCAGACACAGGTCCATAGCAAAGTTAGTAAACTTAAAATTAGGTTAGTAAAGTAATTTATTTATGGTAGGTACATAGCTACTCCTATTGGCTGTACCATATAGTATTCCTGTATAGGACAGTCCCATCTGTTAGCATCCACTTTCAGTATGCTATTGTGATGACTTTATAGGCGATTGCATAGTGACCCTATTATATTTCTTATAACGCTGTAAAAGCATCCCGTTTGCGCTTCAGTGAACATCGAGGAGGCACTACAGCGCTATGGTAGTCCCAACAGCATCCTGAACACGTAAGGCGTTGTAGGCTCGTTTCGTACATTTTACCCACAGGCTGCTCGTATAAAACAATTGACAAAAGATACCTATATCATTTTTAAAACACTGCTAAATTAAAGTATCAAATAAAGAAAAAGTACAATACGACAAAGAACTAATTAACATTTCATACCCGGAACGGCTGCGGCTACCAGGACGGCGGAAGACAGAGGTTGCATTAAAATGCAAACGCCATTGGCATCAGCGACGTGGTTCCTGAAAGTGTTATGAAGCTATCCACATTAAATATTAATAGGTTCGATGCTTCTATACGTGATATTCTCAGATATTTATTACTTATGGTGTGTTTTGTATCGGAAATACTGTTTAATGCATGCATTTTTCCCCGTGTGGGGACGGGTTAGAATACTGTTCCTCACTGCCTTTGAGATAGGTATCCCGTAAGAGGCGTGAAAATATCTGATTTGCTCGGTGGTCCCTCTTGGGGCCTGACTGGCTGGCGACCACCGCGACGTCGGAGTCTGTCGTAAAGCACCTTGTTGTGTGTTTCGACTTTAGCACGTAAAAGCCAGTTCCCCTCGGTTGCTACGGCTCTGGCAGTCTGCAGTCCGTAAGGGCTTTTAAAGATCGGCAACACATCAGCAACTCCTCTGATGTTGCAGGTGTCCATGGGCAGCGATGACTACTTACCACCTGGTGGCTCATCAGCTCGTTTGCCGAGTTAATCCATAAAAAAAATAATGCATCTCGTCTCGATACTCCCACTCGAAAGAGGGGTTGGTAATTTTATAACAGAGTTCTCCCACTAGAGAATAACATGTGTTCAGGCAACTTTACAAATATATCTAATATTAATAGCTATGGAACAGAACATTATTCTTTAACCATTTTATATTAAATGTTATATTAAGTAATTGATGAATGTAAGAGGACATATTCAGTTCATATTATAGTTTCTTGCCTGCAAAGGTTAGGCAGAGGCGTGCTTATTTACACCCACAGTTCGCGTTTATGTTTAAGTATTAGTAGGGGGCAAGCCTATTGCCATTAACCGGGCACAAATCCCAAACTGCTACTGAGAATTTCATAGTTCTCTATGACGAATCGAATCCAGGACTTTTAACGTAGCAGTCGCGCTTGGGACCGCTCGACTAATGATTTCATGAATCACAATTTCATTGTTTCAGTGGTCATTTTGAACTGCCTGTATATTTATATGAACTGTAACTACCTACGACCTAAGAAAAGAATTCGCAAAATATTTATCTCGTTAAAAATGGGATGAAAATAACGGACGACTTTTATGGCGGAGATGGAAGGATTACCGCGAAAGCTGAGGTAGTTTTAAAAATTGCTGCGTCTCCAACCTATTTTGTAACTAATCCTTTCACGAGAAAAGCCTGGGTTTACAACATCTTATTATATTTTACGGTGAAGAACGGTTTAGTTTTTTTTTGCTGTGGCAACACATCGCACATACAGACTACAGTTTTATACATAACAAACGCTGCATTTCTTTTTCTTTCTTGATGTTACTCTTGGTTGCACACGTGTTCTGCGCATTCTACATTTATGTGGGAAAACCTTTAAGATATTTGACTTTAAAATAACCCTACAGTAGCCTTATTTTCAACCTATTTCAAAAAGGGGAGATTCTTTTTTTGTATGTTTGTTACGCGATTACTTCGTCAAATTAGGAACCGATTTTGATGATTCTTTTTTTGATCTTTATGTCATACTACAGAGGTAGTCGAGCAGTGTTATTGGATTTATATATGAAATTCGCAGTAACAGCTCGAAGTTTGGAATTTATGCCCGGATAATGGTAATAGGCTCGCCCCCAATTACATGGTTTTTCTGAAATATCTTCTAGTACAGACATTAGCCAGTTACCAATTTTATTATATTATTAGAACTTTACTTCTTTCTAACTTTTAAACGTGAATACGAAATTTAATTATTGTTCTCCCCTTAAAGCACGTAAAACAGCTTAATTAATGGTTAACTATATTTATAAAGATTAAAAGTAAACGCTGGGCTACTTAATCTTAGTGGTACTTAAAGCTTTACGGGCTCACGGTGTCCGAGAGTTACTAATAGCCAACAAATTAAGTGCTTAAATTATACTGAGGAATTTGTTACGTTTATTTTAATGTTTATTCGGCAAAACACTACATTAACATTAACGCAATACGCCTGTATTACCTGGAAGGTCAGACAGAAGTGTGCCGAATTAAATCTACAGTTCGCCAGTATGTTTTAGGTACCATGTACATAAAGGGCCACCTTATAGCTATTTAAGGGTCCGGCGGACGCTGAATTTCCCTTTCAAACGTAATAAGTACCAAAATTCAGTCACAACATCATCATCATCATCATATCAGCCAACGGAAGTCCACTGCTGAACAAAGGCTTCCCCCAAAGACTTCCACAGCGATCCATGCCGCCTGCATCCAACGACTCCCAGTCGCTGGGAGTCACAATATACCTACCTAATTTATCTTAAATCTAACACAATTTAATCAAATCAAACTACTACTTCAGTGGAAATAATGGACAGGAAAACCGGTCGAAACTTTGTAAAGTTATCAAAAATTACATTCATCTAAAATTATTTCTAGTGAAGTATTTTGCATGAAATGCTAGCGTAGGAACCGAGATTAAGGGTCCGGCGGAGCTTGAATTGCCCACAAAAACGTAATTCCGAAATAAATTGTAATCCAGACAATATTCTATCAAATTATGTTATTATTCGGATTTGGATACCATTAATCTAGGTTCCTACGGTACGATTTCGTCTACTACTAATTCACTGGATATAAAAGACCGAAAAATTGTTCCAAACTTGGTAAAGTTATCAAAAATTGCATTCGCCTACATTTATTTTTAGTGAAGTATTTTGGCAAAATGGTAACATAGGAACCTAGATTAACGGTATCCGAATCCGAATAATAACAGAATTTGATTAAATTGCGTTTGAATTACGATTTATTTCGGAATTACGTTTGTAAGAGAAATTCGCTCCGCCGGACTCTTAATGATATCGAATCTGAATAATAACACAATTTGATGAAATTCTGTTTGAATTACGATCCAGTACGGATAAATCGATCCGCGGACCCTTAACCGAGCAAAAATTCAGAGTTTGAGTTGCGATTGAGAATTTTATAGAAAACCCAATAACATTGCTTGACTTAAGAATCTAACACAGGGTCTTACGGTCAGCAGCTGTGCTTTTTGGTTAGTAGTCAGTGCGGTTTAACCTACAATTTATTAACTAATAAATTTTAAATGCTGTTGGGTGATAAACGCGTCACTTGAGAACGGCGACATTTTGTAATCGTTTAATGTTTGTAAAATTGTTTATAAAAAAAATACCTGGAGTAATTTTTCTTTTTTTTATGGGATAGGTGGGCAACCGCGCAGACGGATCGCCTGATAGTAAGCGACTACCGCCGCCCATGGACACCTGCAACACCAGAGGAGTCACAAGTGCGTTGCCGGCCTTTTAAAAGGGGATTGGGCCTCCGGTAACCTGACTCACTCGGCGAAACACAACGTAAGCGTTGTTTAACGCCGGTTTTCTGTGAGACCGTGGTATCACTCCGGTCGAACCGGCCCATTCGTGCCGAAGCATGGCTCTCCCACGTAAAAAATACGAAATATTAAAATTTGGACAAGACAACTATTTTCCCAATAAAATAATAATGTTATCAACATTATTAATTCAAGTGCCATTCATGAATAATTCATACTGAATTGATAAATGAAATTCCATAGCGTGGAATTCTTAAATCTCAATTATCGATGACCTTTCCATGTGAATGGGCAGTGACAGGCGTATTAGTGGCTCGTAGGAAGCCGAACAGACAGACAGACAATCCAATTGGCCTATATGCATTATTTACAAGCGCACTTGACGTAGATGGAAACTGGCCTATGTGAGCTCGTTACAACACAAAGGCTAGTTTTTGTTGTGCCGGATTGTTGTTCAGACTCTTGCGGTTTGCGTTAACGTTTGGCGTTAATTATAAGGCGAGTTTTTATCTTGTTTTTGCAATTCTGTAATTTATGTCAACGCCACATTTCAACCCCCGTTAAAATTTGGAAATGTAGGCAAAATCAAAGATCGTCGAAATTGAGTTAATGACATGCTAATGATATTACTTATACATAGCCTAAAACGAAGTAATGATAATAAAATCGAATGTACAATCGACAAACGATTTAAGTATACAGGTACTACATACACGCAATACTTATGTGTTAAACGCTACTGTTATTAGCTGTTTGCATATTCAACTTTTTAGCGGATCTACAATACAATCTATACAAACAAGACCCGTTAGTATGTCATTCGCTACATATAGAGGTATACCTGACTCTTGTCGACTGTACATTCCAACACATTTTTCTTTTGTTATGTGCCTTTTTCTGACATAAATCCAATTAAAACACTGTGGAGGGAAAACTACATTCTGCATTCTAGAAAATTATATAATGAAAAGAAAAAAAGAAGTTTGAAAAGAAAAAAATATACCATATCTTTCATCAACATTTAAAGGATGGTTTAATTTTTTCTTTTCAAACTTTGCCTACAGAGGGTCGAATCCGTTGTGTCTGCTAATTAATCCTTGACAGATTAAGATTGTATTGATAGAGACAAATATTCTTGCCAAAATTCTAGCTATTACACGCCACTTGCACAATTTATTTCTCGACGAAATTCTATTGTCAATAATACTTGTGCGAGTCGGACTTGCCCACTGAGAGTTCCGTACAAATTTGTAGGTAGGTACATAATATTATTAATTACAAATGTAGGTATAGTTTTCAGATTTATCCCTATATTTGTAGTATAAGACGGCATTACTTGCCAAAATTTCATAGTTCTAGGTCAACGGAAAATACCCTATAAATTTTGATTCCCTTGAGTGTCGAAATATACGTTTTTTGCGGCATAAACTGCCATATCTTTATTTTACATTAACTTAGAAGTTTGATTTTTTCACAGCTTCAAGGGACTGTAGACCTGAATATATGGTTTTAATTTCAACTCGACACCTCCACGCATTCCCGAGATAAAGGGTCTTGAAAGACAGACGGACGGACGGACAACAAAGTGATTCTATAAAGGTTCCGTTTTTTTGGGTACGGAACCCTAAAAGACTCTTAACTGAAAGCTCGTCCTCTAAATCAAAGTGTAAGAAAGGAAAACTTCAACGGTTCTGTGAAACGTTTTAAAACAAGAGAGAAACACGTTATTTTTCTCCATTGTAGCTCGCTCGCCTCGGGTCTTGTGCCCGACTCTCATTGTGCGACTATGAATAAGTCTTATCGTTGAAAATAGTAAGTTTTAAGGGTTCTCTGTTTGCTTTATACTATTGAGAAAAGTTGTATAGTTTTCATTTCTAATGACTCATTTATCTTTTTCAAAACCAAGTAGGAATTTCCGATAATTCTTACTAACATTATAAACACGAAAGTTTGTATGTATGGATGTTTGTTACTGTTTCACGCCAGAACTGCTAAACGGATCTGGACAAAATTCGGTACACAGATAAATTATAGCCTGGAATAATACATAGGCTACTTTTTATCCAGGTCGGACCCAATCCTGAAGTCCACCCAAACAGACAAAGTTGCGGGCAAAAGCTAGTCTCAATAATTATCACTTATGTTATACCACACATATACCATAATATTGTCAGGTTGGTTCAGCCTTTGTCCATAGAAAACAACAATTTTGTATGGAAATTCGTACGCATCCCTTCAGCTTTCCGCGTCTATTTCGTTTTCGCGGCAAACAGGTGTGGACAAATGTGTTTTTGTCATGCAAATGCTATAGATAGATTTCAGCGCTGTTCCGCTGCATTCAGCGCTGTTCCGTCACGTTCCGGCTGTACCCGGTCGCAACTTGTCGACGATGAGTCGAGAACAGTCCAAGTTCAGCTCCGAGCGTGGCGGAACAGCGCTGTAGATACACGGCGCTGTATCAGCGCAGCTGTTAAAAGCAGAACTGTATAAGTGTGACGAATGGAGCTGAATAGTTTTTTTTAAAAAAAGCTTACTAGCAATGTCGGTCACACATTACTAGTATCCTTGTTAACCCCGCGTACTAAGCTAAATGCTTGTGTTACGAGTGGGTGGGTTTCGAAACGGCAACCACATGATCGCAAGTCCGACGCCCTAGCCATGGAGTTACCGCCGCTTCAAAATGTAATTAGTCCCTAAAATGGCTACATATCATGCTATATAGGTCTCTCCAATATCAGCTGACCTGTCAAAGTTTAGGCTTTGCCTGATAGGCAATGATAGGTCAGCGGCTACTGGACATGTATAGCTCAATGTATTAGCAACGCAACTCAAGTTATGATTCATCAAGTAGAATACAAGAAGAAAAGTAAAATTTTATCCCTCCTGACAATTTCTATAAAAACTAAAGCTTAAATCGATTCACGGTGGACATTCCAAAAACCCGAACGAAACGTCCACTTTTATAATGCGTACTGCTGAAATATGGAATGCACTTCCCGAGTGGGTCTTCCCTGATGGATATAATCTGGTTGTCTTTAAATCACGAGTGAATCGGTTTCTTCTACTCAAACGGGCTCCATCGTAGATCGCAGTATCGCTTAACATCAGGCAAACTGGCGATCAAGCGTAAGCCTACCACGAATAAAAAAAAATCAAATTTCTAGGCCTTACAGTTTATGAGAATTCGTGATTTCAGTGAGTAGTTTGGGTTCAATAAGCTCGCAGTTTGGAATTTTAGATTGAATGTGTCATTTTGGCACATTTTGTCATAGAGCCAAAATTACGCATGACATTTGATGATTTTCATTCGTAGCAACAACATTAGGCTTTAGAATCTATCCACACTGAGACATTAAATACTTAAACACTGAGCACCAAAATCTATCAACTTCTAATTTTCACTACTTATGTATCTTGCCGACATAAATTAAGAAAAAAATTAATCTTTTCTAGATTAATATCGACAAGATAAAGTCCTACATGAGTTTTTCCATTTCACTGCGGTATTAACTGAATTGTCGTCATCGGCAAAAAACTTCAAATGTGGACAATGTTACATATTGGTCCCAGGAATGTGCCCTTTGACCCAAAAAAATACTTCTCCTAACTCGATACAAGTTTAAATGAAATACCTTTATTTATTGTTCCTCACTGAGGAAGACCACGTGAAACTCAGTCACCATGACAAGCCATTTGCCACACAATTGTAACATCTCGATATAAAAGTCCAATTTTCATTAGCAATATATTTTGGGCGATTTCATTACGGTTTGTTTAAGGCTAGTTTTACAAAATGAAAGAAAACCTTTTCGGATCGTTCTAAAATGTTGTCAAATTATTTAAAAGTAATCGGTACCTTAACAAGCAAACTTACAAAAAAAAATTTTTCAAACTCGTGTTCCGGTTGATTTTAAGTGTTATATTAAAATTATGTTACATTATGCCTAAATCTATCTATCTGTTTTATTTTTGAAGTAATTGATGGGTGAAGAAATGTTATAATGAGATTCCACTTGTGTTGAAATGGACCTCAAATGTTTGCTATTACTTTGACGATTTATTGTTCAACAAATAATTGTCCGAGTGTGTTTAAACTTTTGAATAATTTATATCAAAGCCAATAACTGTCTGAAGTCTGAACATTAATGACAAAATAGAAAGTTCTTTCAATAAATCTGGAGGTGTATTTTACTGAGTTAATTTATTTGCTAGATAGATTTGCGGTTTTTTTAAACAAACTACAAAATACCGCCACCTATTAGTTGCAGAAAGAACTAAATTTACTAAGGACGTCGATTATCCCTCAGACCGGACCAGCAGTTTTATTCGCCTACAGACGTCATCACCGCGTCACGTCGCGTCGCCAGGCAGTCGCATCTGACTTTATTGTAGTGCTTCCTCTGTTCCACAGTACCTACAAAATAATTCTTATTTTTCATAATGTTGATGATTTGCTCGCTAGTCTTTACCTTAGATATTACCTTCTATATTGGGTAGGTACCTATACTTATTATCATAATATTGACTATCGTTTTTATTATATCTAAGCTATGAGTTTGAATGTCATATAAAAAATATAGAACACTAGCTTTTTGCCCGCGACTTCGTCCGCGTGGAATAGTTACTTTGTTCCATATGAACTTTCATCCCCTATTCTATCCCCTTGGGGGTAGAATTTATCAAAGTCCTTTCTTAGCGGATGCCTACGTCATAACATCTACCTGCATGCCAAATTTCAGCCCGATCCCTCCAGTGGTTTGGGCTGTGCGTTGATAGATCACTATGTCAGTCAGTCACCTTTGAGTTTTATATTATAGGTACTAGCTTTTGCCAGCGACTTCGTCCGTGTGGAAAAGTTACTTTGTTCCCTAGTTCTTCGCCCGCGGTTTCACCTGCGTTGCCCCGTTCCTAAGGGTTGTAGCGTGATGTTTTATAGCTTGAAACCTTTCTCATGAATCACTCATTTTCCCAACATTTCCCTTCACTGCTCTGCTCCTATTGATCGTAGCGTGATGAAAAGTATACTATAACCTGCCCAGGAGTATGAAGAACAATTGTACCAAGTTTCGTTGAAATCCGTCGAGTGGTTTTTGTTTCTATAACGAACATACAGACAGACAAAAATTTTACTGATTGCATTTTTGGCGTCAGTATCGATCACTAATCACCCGCTGATAGTTATTTTGGAAATATATTTCATGTACAGAATTGACCTCTCTACTGATTTATTATAAGTATAGAAGATAGATTAAGATTTGGCAGCTCAATAAGTTTGTACACTCACAAAAAATGTCTACTAGGAAAACCCATTCCGCGCGCCCGATACTGGATCCGGCAAAATGTTGACAGTGTGCGTCGTGTTCCGCATCCAACATTTTCTGACAGAATCTTTCGGAGGTGACCGGCTTTAATTTTTCTGTCGGGTAGGTACAGGAAACTGGACCCTGCAGCCAGCAAGTTGGCAGAACGTGACATTTCACGATTTACCTGGACTGACAATGTACTTAGACAAGATGTGCAAAGTTTTGTCGAGTTCGCATTCACAGTAATGATGGGATCGCTCCTTAATTGATTGAAGTTTCTTCTCGCTTTACTTTTGATTGCTTAGAACTTTAGATGGTTGTTTCTGTTTTGTTGTTTAATCTGTTGGAAAAATATTAAGTACTCAATTTTAATCTTAACAACTTTATTTAAGTATAGGAAGTGACACATAACTCCTAGTTATTAATTATTATTTTTTTGTTTCAGGTAACAGGAACAGCAGAACAGGGTAAATCGGAGTAAATAAACATATTTTTAACTCGCAAAGTATTTTTATAAGATGTTAAAAATATCAACATTTAACAAAAAGTATAATACTGGTTTCTGACACTTACGCGAATATTAGATATTGAAATAAAATGGATTTACGGATTTTATCGTGTTACATTGATATTATTTGATTCCCGACGTTTTGGATCCTTACAGCATCCATGGTCACGGGTACACTGAGGTGTTGGACGTCTTAATGTTAAAAGTACTATCACCTTACAATACATAAAATACCTAGGCTAGTCAAGCATTTATTGTTAACTCTTTAAAAAAACATTCAAGTTAATGATGTTCAATTATAGGACATACTCAATAGAATCCATATCTACTTAATATAAGTAATAATATCTAATAAACAAACTGTATTAACGTTGACAAAAGGATTCGTACGAACAATACTATTATTCTGGGCGCTCTGCTTCGTCCTAATTCCTAGAAATGTTTCAGTGAAAACTGGAAATGCACACGAAGGCAGGCTTTATTACAAATGCAAGGTATTTAGCCCTCTCACGCGTTCTGCACACAAACTGCACGTGCAGAACGTGTGCGGGACCGATGGGGTACACTAGCAGTTGTTATGTATAATGATGCTGATGTTCTGGCAGTTAGAGGCTGTCATGCTCACTTAAATGTCCTGCTGATGGTGGCGTTGTGTGTCGGGTTGTTTTATTCCCAACAACTTGGTTGAGTCGAACAACGCTGATACACACGTCATGCTCGTGAACGGGTGCTGTCTGTCGGGACTGGTCAACTCTTACATGCCATGTCAATCCGGATTCAGTTATGTTATCTTTTGGAGGGTAACCTACTTTTATCACTCACATCAAACTCCACAATACTCACATTGATAGAATAAAAAAAATATGTAAACATAAATTATTTATTTAAAAGAGTATCTATGGAGTTTCTAGCCGGCTCTTCTCCATAAGACCTACTATTTGGAACCGTGCATGTAGTTTTGACATTTCAAAAGTACCTGTATATGGTCTAATTGAAATAAAAAAATTGAGTTTGAGTTTGAGTTTGATGCCCTGTGTACTGCTGCAACAGTAGACATAAAAGTCATATCAATGATAATATTTAATAAACTAATACTATAAATACGAAACTAACACTGTCTGTTTGTTACGTTCTCACGCCTAAATCGCTAAATCAATTTTACTAAATTTTGGTATAAACATAGATTGCTTATCAGAATAAGACATTACAAGATACCTTTTGTCTTTAAAAGTCCTTTGCAAGCGAATGAATCCGCCGGCAAAAGCTACAATTGTATTCAGATAGGTAATCATAGCTGTTGCCTACATGTTAAGCACACTGATCGGTTTTGAGAGTCTGACTCCGCCATCAAATATATGACACCGATATCCTTCTGATACATCACGATAGCGCGTTAGTCTGATGTAAATCCGACTTAAAACGGTTACATACAGTTTCTCGCAATACAAATGCTGCTGTTCCACATAGGTCCCACACGTGTACTGCATACGCGTTTAGTGTGGCCCAGCCTTAACTTTCCACCAAATTATAGGGGCCGTTTCTAGGGAACCACTTGTGTAATAACTTTAATATAAATTCTCTAGTGTACATCAGGTCTTAGTTCGTGGGAGTTACGGCTTTAATGTTCTTGAAGCGTTCGTAAATTACGGTCTAGTGTGATGTAGTCCCTACTACTGACTTAGGGTCCATTTATATTGCCATGGAATAGAAGGGAATTTTAGGAAACTTTATCTCCATTGCGTAACGTTGTGAAATTCTCAGTCAACTGGCAGCACTTGCGGACTGCGTGCGAATTCGCCGGATGATAAGAGACTCTTTTTTGATCACATCTAATTTGGACGTTACACAATAGATAACATAACACACCATCACGCATGTATTCCCTGAAGGGTTCGGCAGAGGCGTACTAAAGTACACACACGGTTCGCCTATTTATTAGATATAAGTTAAAAATAGGGTAGATAGGTAGTGTCGGTATTAAAAAAGGAATTGTACATATTTTTATGAAATTCTTTTGTTTTTGGACGATTTGATAAATCGATACAAAAAATCATCACTTTTGTAATGTTTCAGTAGTAGCCAAAATCTTTATTTTACGTACATTTAATAAGCAGCCGTTAACATTATTGACCCGTTAAAGCTTGCGTAAGCGCTCCGGTTGATAATTTTAATTTAGATTATTTTTGCCCGCAGCAAATCGCAACCCAAAGTATTTTTCGAGACAAAAGGTAGCCATGTTTTTCTCTTTAAGTTATAATCCATCTCTAAACCAAAATTCATCAGCAATTTAAACGTGAAAACGTAAAACAAAAACAGACAGACAAAGTTTCTTTCGCAGTTACAATTTATTAGATATCCTCTCATCACAGAAAAAAACTCATTTGACTTTTACACTTTAAACTCTATCCCTGAATGCACAGAGATGAAAACCCAACTGATCTCAGACAAACGTTGAAAGTTGCATAACTAAAGCGCTCGGCTGTGGCAAAGAGCGGCAAATTAATAAATTCTTCCAATGCATGTCGGTAGTTGGCAAACCGACAGCTGTGACTTTTCATATAGCTTAGTGAAACGAACACTCGTATTTCACTTTGACTCGGCGCTGTAATCGCACTTTTGTAGGCTACTGTACCACGTGGGTAACATCGACGCTTTTTTGGCGCGAATTGCAATGACAGAATTTCGTTGGCTTTCTGACGAAATGGTGCAATGCGTTTCATGAATTAACAAGTAGCTCTAATTTAAAGCGAACTATGTAGAACAAAGGGGCTGAAATGAACATTGAGATATTACACCTCAGGAATCAATTCATATTTTGAATTTGTAGAATTGCCACATTCTAAGTAAATCACTTCAGTTTTTAGAACCCGTAGTGATTCCTTAGTAAGTAACAAAGTGCTGGAGTCGGATTTTCATTCTTTAAGTTTGTTGTGTACATATGTGCGCTAATATGTACGTGGCTATGCCCACGCGGTGTTTGAGTCAATAATGAGTGCGTCAATAGCTGTCATACGTTTCACTTGTCTCCCGTACTAAATACCTAAAAAAGATAAAAAGGCTTAGGCCGGCCAATGAGCAGTTGACACATAATTAATAAAAAATATCCACGTAGTGTCCGCCCTAAACTCCTTAAGCGAGTACATAAAACAAGACATTCGACGTGTTAATTGCGCTTAAAGTTTACAAACTCACAAAGTTTCTGTGCAAACATAGTCGCAAGGCAAACACTCTTCTTCAGTTGTTCTAACTAGATCCATCTTACAAAGCATAATATCTATAAAGTATAATAATATAGGTACTTTAGACGCTTTCCCGGATCATGGTGTTTTATTTAAACATTTTTTTATCTACAGTCGATGAGAGAGTTAAATATACAGGCAGCATAATCTCTAAATCCTTACATAATTTATAACAAAGTCGCTGTCGCTGTCTGTCCGTCCCTATGTATGCTTAAATCTTTAAAACTACGCAACGGATTTTGAAGCGGTTTTTCTTAATAGATAGAGTGATTCAAGAGGAAGTTTTTAAGCTATTTAACATTACGCTACGGCTCTTAGGAATGGGGCAACACGGGTGAAACCGCTAGTCATTTATAAAACCTCAAAATATATGCAAATTAATTATAATACGCGACTGCTAAGCTAGAGGTCCTGGGTTCGATCCCCAGGTCGAGCAAAGTGTTATTTATTGGGTTTTTCTATAAAATTCTCAGTAGCAGCTCGGAGTCTGGATTTGTGCCCGGTTAATAGCAATAAGCTCTCCCCCTATAACATGGGACCTAAACATACCGGCGAACTGTGGGTGTACATTAGTAAGCCTCTGCCTAACCCTTCGGGGAATACAAGCGTGATGGTATGTTATTAATTATAATTAATATCGTTTTATAGACGATTTAGTGGATTATAATTTTATTATAATACGCCAAAGCGCTTGGTCTCTAGGTACCTAACGAGCGTTTTGACACGTTTTGTGTTATACATTATGATTACAAACTAAAACATAATATATCGTTACTTGCCTGTATACCTAACACTTTTGTCGTCTGTACAAAAAATATTCTGACCTTATATTTTCTCTTTTAGCAAAATACTGTCATAATACTCTGTCAGCGCAAACGAGACATCAGAACGCGCCAAGCCCTCTAAACTTTGTCTTGGGACGACTTTTTTAATGTACCCTCCTTTTTACGAAGCTCTTATAAACACTTATGTTGGTTGATAAATTACTTTTTCTTTGTATTTGCCATGTGCTTGCGCTGAGTAGATTGAAATGGTTTTGACTGGTTTTTCTTGAGTTTTGATCAATGAGTTTTTTTTTTCACAACACCTGCAGTTCTAAAGAAACAATACGACCTGTTTTATTAAATTTATAAATACTAATATTAGTTTTGTGTTTGATGGCTACACTAAACGTATAGGACGACATGTTTGCGTGGCGGCTGAGCGATTGGTTTCCGCGCCACGTGTTGTGGGTTCGGTCCTCACACATAGCAAATATTTGTACGACCTACAGGTAGTTGTTTGTGCATGCGAGAATTTGTGTGTGTATAGTAAACGCATCCAGAAAATCCTAGTGTAGGGCAAAGTTCCTGTAAAAAAAATACTTAAACCAATCATACTAAAGCTAACAGTCTTCATAAAGATTAACATATGGAAGCTATCCTCGGAATTCATTGAATCTCATAATATACATAATTACGGTTTTAAGAACCATTGAAAATAGATTTATGTCTTCATTTATGAGATGAGTTCTGAGAAGTAATAACGCGAAATGTGTTGAAACTGCAAACTAACGCATTTTTATTCAAATTGCGGACTAGTTTTGTGTTCAACCGTTTCCCACTGGGAAAAGCTTTCCGTATAAAAATTCAGCTTGCGTATTTTAGTACTCGCAACACTTCAAAAGTAGGAGGTTGATTGACTTGAAATTTTGACATCTGACATCATTGCAATACGCGTGTTTTTATAAAAAAATCCAGACAAGTGCGATTCGGACTTGCCCATCGAGGGTTCCGCACAAATTTGTAGGTACATAATAAAATTAAATATAAATAAAATATAGTTTTTTCCTACTTGTAGTATAAGACGGTATTACTAGCCATAGTTTTAGGTCAACGGAATTATATATCCCTATAAATATTGATTCCCTGAGAGTGTCGAAATATACGTTATTTATGGCATAAACGACCGTATCTTTTTTTTACGTTCACTTAGAAGTTTAATTTTTTCACAGCTTCAAGGGACTGTAGACCTGAGTATATGGTTTTAACCTTCACGCGTTCACGAGATAAAGGGTCTTGACAGACAGACGGACGGACAACAAGGTCATCCTATAAAGGTTCCGTTTTTCCTTTGAGGTACGGAATCCTAAAAAGATAAAATATGTATATAAAGATAATAAAAAGCTCGAAATTCTGTTTACCGATATAGATTCGCAAGATATTGACCGTATTGGACGCAGGTTGGAAAGGGTAAAGGACGTCTTTATCAGACCCATTATCTTGTGTCACAAAAAGCAAATGCGTAGGCCCACCTATAAACTATATTGAGTACTTAACCAGGATCGATTTTACTACTGGTACTTGAGGAAAACTATAAAACGTCGCTAAAGTGCGGTGATAAAATATTTAGGCTTAAAACCTTGGTACGACGTCTTATTGACAATAGGCTATTTGACTGATATTATATTTTTATAATCTTATGCAAATGTTTACTATAAATAGGACCTATCAACGAAAACAAAATTAAAATCGGCTCAAAAATAAAGAAGTTACAAGCATTTTAATTTTATGCTAGAAAGAGAACGCACTATACTTGTTTATGACGTCACAAACCAATGCGCCATACAAATCCTATACTAACACTCGTTTGGGGGAAAGGGACAAAGCATCCCCTCTCAATCCCCACCAAAAACTTTAAATACTTATATCTTTGAACTTTATTAACCAATTTAAATTATTTTTTCAGAATACGAGTTGTATTTAATTTCATTTTTCACTCAGCTTGGTATTTTTAATTATTCAAACATTAGTGAAATACCCTATTAGGTATGTCGAATGAATGTCGTTTGAGTTGGAAACTTGAATATTACTGTACCACGCGGTTTCTCCCGCTAAAAAATGATGGACATTCATATAAACTTTCACCCCCCCTTTTCACCACATTAGGAGTTGAATTTCCAAAAAACCTTTCTTATCGGATGCCTACGTCATACAAAGAACACACCCTCCAAGTTTCAGGTCTCTACGATCAGCGGTTTAGGCTGTCCGTTGATCCGTCAGTCAGTCATCCAGGACAAAGAATTTTATATTTATAGATAGATTGCCCGCAGTTTCTCTTGCGTCCTAAAAGGACTATTTAATTTACTTTTTTTGACAAGAGATAGGTAGGTGTAGATAATACCTATGTCCTTTCCAGATGTAATTCCCTGGCAAATTATAGCGAAATCTATTCAGCGGTATCATAGATACATACTATACATTTATAATACTCGTAATAGTATAGATTATACAAATGTACGATAATTTCGTTTTGGTACACACAGTAATGACTTTTTTTCTTTGAAGAAAAGGAGAAAGTATTAAAGAAAAAAAGTACATAATAGATATAAAAGTGAAGGAATTGAAACAGAACTATTGAATAAATGGCTAATATTAATTCTTATTTATTCTCTCAATAGTATACGAGCTATGGTCGCGATTGTAAGCTTATTTATATAACTAGCTTTTGCCAGCGACTTCGTCCGCGTGGAATAGTTACTTTGTTCCCTAGTTCTTCGCCCGCGGTTTCACATGCGTTGCCCCGTTCCTAAGGGTTGTAGCGTGATGTTTTATAGATTGAAACCTTTCTCATGAGTCACTCATTTTCCCAACATTTCCTTTCACTGCTCTGCTCCTATTGTTCGTAGCGTGATGAAAAGTATACTATAACCTGCCCAGGAGTATGAAGAACAATTGTACCAAGTTTCGTTGAAATCCGTCGAGTGGTTTTTGTTTCTATAACGAACATACAGACAGACAGACAGACAGACAGACAGACAACATTTTTACTGATTGCATTTTTGGCGTCAGTATCGATCACTAATCACCCGCTCATAGTTATTTTGGAAATATATTTAATGTACAGAATTGACCACTCTACGGATTTATTATAAGTACTAGCTTTTGCCAGCGACTTCGTCCGCGTGGAATAGTTACTTTGTTCCCTAGTTCTTCGCCCGTGGTTTCACCTGCGTTGCCCCCTTCCTAAGGGTTGTAGCGTGATGATATATACATTGATAGCTTGAAACCTTTCCCATGAATCACTCATTTTCCCAACATTTCCCTTCACTGCTCTGCTCCTATTGATCGTAGCGTGATGAAAAGTATACTATAACCTGTGGTTTGGGCTGTGCGTTGATAGATCACTATGTCAGTCAGTCAGTCACCTAACGTAAGAGTAGACAAATATAATCAGAAAGCTCCGAACTGCTAAGCTATCGGGAGTTACACGTGTTATTGTGAGTCAACCATAAAAGATAGACATTTGCTGTCGTGGAATATTTTTTATATAATTTTAAGGAGAACATTTCCGTCATACATGATTTCTGTGTAGCTTTAACCATTAAGGCTGCACACGCGACGGAAGCTTAAAAAATGGAGTAAGTTCTCCTGTTTTTCCAACATTTCCCTTCACTGCTCTGCTCCTATTGATCGTAGCGTGATGAAAAGTATACTATAACCTGCCCAGGAGTATGAAGAACAATCGTACCAAGTTTCGTTGAAATCCGTCGAGTGGTTTTTGTTTCTATAACGAACATACAGACAGACAGACAGACAGACAAAAATTTTACTGATTGCATTTTTGGCATCAGTATCGATCACTAATCACCCGCTGATAGTTATTTTGGAAATATATTTCATGTACAGAATTGACCTCTCTACAGATTTATTATAAGTATAGATAGAAGATTTAATGCAATCTGGTACTCTTATAGACAAATTTAACCCAAGTTCTAAGCTTAAGAATAATATAAATCAAACTGAATTGTTGAAATTACAGAGCAAATTGGCACGAACTACAACAAATAATTATGGCAACATTAAATTAAATCAGCTGGTATTCGGTAGCCGCAATATTGTAGTTTGGCAGTAGTTCCCTATCAATACATTTCCGACTCAGCATCGATTTGATTATTCTATTCATACAAACTGCTCTCTCTGCTTGCTAAGTCAATTTATGTTCGAATTGAAATTGGGTATTGGCATTTGGCATTCAGCGATAGTTGTAGATTTTGGAAACCACACTATTGATTTTATAATTCGAAGGTGAGTTTGTCTTTTGTTTTATAATTGCTTGACGAATATCTGGGCCCCTTGTCTGTTAATTTCTTATGTCAAAATGACATCAGAATTGGTGATTTTTGACAGGTTTGTCTACGGAATGTGTCAGTCTGACTTTTATAATAAATCCGACGAAATAACGGCGCGTGTTTGAATTTCGAATACTTATCGATTATCTCAAATATCTCAATACAGACATCTAACAATTTTATTATATTATTATGAATATAAGTACATATATTGTTTTATTCTTCAAAATACAATGTTTACTGCATGCTAACGCCTCGTTTCCACCAATTGCAAGCTCACAAAGGCATACGTAACAATAAACTTAAATGTACACGGATGCAAAACACACAAAACATAAATGTTAATGGTCTCCATGCTCAAAGAGCGGCGGTCTAGTTATTTTAACTCTACGAATATCCGTAGCAAATCGTTGCGGATCGTGGCGGGTCGCAGCGACTGCGTCTGTGACGTCATCGTTGGCAAGTACCTACGTAACCGTTGCAGTTGAACTAATCTCAAGTGTATTGTTTTGCATTTCGTAGTATGACGCGGATTTTTTTTTAATTTAAATATTTATGTGAACTGTTTTGGTAGTCTTAGAAATAACGGGTGCCCAACATATGTAACTGCATTTTCGTCATGGTGATGGTGAATGTCTCGAATCCCATGCCGGTGACTAAAGGGCAATAAAAAAATACTCATAGCAAGACTGCGCTGTTAGGCGTGCCCTATTTTTTTATTATTATTCAGATCTTGTCGTTCCACTACAGGGCAAATGCCTCCCTACCCTCTTTCCACTCCTCACAGCTCAAGGCTATTTTGGGCCAATCCTTCCAGAAGAAGTCAAGCTCATCCCGCCATCTCCGTCTAGGCCTGCCACGTCGCATTCTACCGCTATGTGGGATCCACTCGGTAGTTTGTATAGCCCATCTCGTTTGACACGCGGCAGATGTGATCAGCCCAGTTTTTTGGCCTAGACAATCTATTATATTCTGTCACTTCAAGGCTCTTAATATTTTCTTTATACTTCTAAGAGACACTAACTGATACTCCAACCCCCCAAACGCGTTTAATCTATTGGCTTACAGCCTGTATCATATACAATAGCAATGTAATACTCAGATTAGGTGACATAATAACCCGCCAGAAGAGCTTACTGCATTGTAGGTTTAGTTTAGAGGAACTTGTGCTATGAAATGCGTTGAGCTTTGGGCACACAGCCAAAATACCTAATTTACGAATTGAATATATATTTTTTATAGCCAGCCAGTTTTATTACAAGTAAAGTTTTTAGTTTATGTTAGTTTGGTTTAGGTAAGTGATTTCATAAAAACCTGTTCTGACTCATAAATTAGTGTAAAAGACTGTACTTACTCATGATAACAAACAAATTACTCAGAGAAAGATTTGTTATAAAAAAAAACAAAAGCAGGGCGATATAGGTATGCAGTACGAGTTAGTTCCATCACGCCTGCATTCCCCAGAGAGTTCAGTAGAGATGTAGGTACTAACGTACAGTAAACGCTCAAAAGTCCATTACATTGCTATGAACAGTACGAGCGAGCTCGATACAGCCAGTGCATGTCACTTGTTAGGGACAATAATAAGAAGGTCGTCAATCAAATTAAACGTCAAGCTATTGCGTTGTGAGATTGCCTATGGACTTTTGGTTGCCACTGCACATTGTAGGTACCGACAGGTACACATTCAGTTTGCCGGTATGTTTAGGTACCATTTAACAGGGGGAGAGCCTATTGCCACAAACCTATACTCCAAGCTGCTTTTTTATGGAATAGGGGACAAACAAGCAGACGGATTGCCTAATGGTAATAAGCGATTACCGCTGCCCATGGAAACACGCAACACCAGAGGAGTCACAAGTGCGTTGCCGGCCTTTTAAAAAGGAGTACGCTCTGCTGGGAGTGCTTCTGGGAGTTTCTTATAAAAACTCAAAAACACTGCTCGATCTAGGAATCGGACCCAGGACCTCAAGCATAGCAGTCGCGCTTGGCACCACTAGATTAATAAGGCATGTAATTATTGATATTGAAATAAAAAAGTTATGATGAAAACAATAGTGTCTTTTATTTGGTGAACTTGGCGTGAGTATGAAGAAACAAAATTATAATATAATAAAAAACGAAAATCCTCTTCTCCATACAATTTTCTGGCCAGCTTGCATTAATTTCCTGGATGTCTATTACATCAGGTCGCGTGTTCTGACAACCTGTCAAATCTTCGGAAGCGTGGTAACATTGACGAAGCCGGGTAAAATCCGGATATGGAAATTCAGACGCAGGGTTGACACACTGTAGTGGCGGTAAAAGTTTGGGCAGATTATGTCAACCGAATGATATGATTGTGTTCAAATCCATGGTAATTTCACAAAATCCCGTCTTAATGCTTAACTGCTTATCAATATTATATTATACTATTGACCAGGGTCCTAGATAATCTTTTTTTCTATTGGTGAAGACCGTATGAAAATTCGTTCAGTAGTAGTAACAGAAACTCAGTACGACGGGGACTTTCAATATTACAATCAAATATGTAGTGATGATGAAGAAACTGTGCTACAAGAACAAGCTTGATTCACTGGCTTAAACTGTCTTGTCTGTCAGTGAGTAAATATTTTAATAAGCATTTTACGAAATGTGTACAGTCACCATAATAAAACCAAAAAAAATAAACAATCTTGCGAACGAAATGAAATTCTTAGACGATGTATAAACCGAGATTTTTTCTGCGTGTATATGAACCCAGACACTCATAAACTTGTGGTGACGTCTCTTGTGGCTGCTTTGAGGATTTTAGGATCGTTACTGGAGCGGGCCACATTATTAACTAGTTTAATTCTTTGCGGGATGTGGTCTCCTTTTAATGTCTTCCTCTGTAAACCAAATATTTTGTGTATTTCAGAAACAGGAAGGGTTACACTTCTAAACTTTATTCCATTTTTTTCGGTCATCAATGAGTGTTGTCAATAGAAACATTACAGCATCATTGCCACTATTGGCTGAGCAATCGGCATGTGCACCTGAGGTCACAAATTGCATTCCCGCACGGAACAAAAAGAAGGATGACAGTGATGATTCATTACTTATTTATTACTAATACTGTTTAATATACATATATCAGACGTGTGACGACGAATCCAGCCCCTCCGTATCGGTTTGCACGAAACAATTCAAAATCAAACCTCAAAACCTATCAGCTTACCCACAAATATTTAGGTCTATAATGAGAACGTCTCAGACTCGCAACAAGGCGTCGTAAACAATTGGAAACTCAGTGCAAATCCCGATAATGCACAGCTGCATGCTTTGGAACTAGTATAATTATTGTGAGCCGCGATCTGGCGGGCTGCCAGCAAAACTTGGACTGAAAAGTATTCCAGCGGTAGGTAAACTATCGCAGATAGAGGTGTTGTCACCAGGCCGTCCCACCGATAGGATACTCGGTGAATGTACCTCGGTAGGTACACGATGGCCGATAAAAGTGACATCACTATTAAACGAGGCATTGGCAGAACTGGATAGTTCTCATCTTATTAGGTACTGATGTTAATATGTAGTTTGTTTGCGAGTTAAAGTCATTCAGAGATGTGTCGTTTAGGAACTTATAAGTAGCTCTGTTTTTTTTAGATACAGCCCCATTAAACCTTTAAATAAATTGGTGTATATTAGACATCGGTAAAACAATATACTTGGATAAATTGAGTTTACAAGTTTTCGCAAGATACAATCAATAAAGGCTCGAGATACACTAACTTCGCTAAAAATTAGTAGATATTTGTTTGATTTTATTGCAAATATTACTATCCCCTTGAGAAGAAACAATCACAATAAATCTATAAATTGATCTCACGAATTGCTAAGATTTATCAAAGCCTTTGAGAAAGTATCTGTCGTGGCCCAACTTCAGATGTTCTGAATAGGTCTGCCTAAAACGAGATCTATAAATACATTTGGGACGGCAAAATATGTTTTGTCTGTTTCTCTTTGAAGTATTAGGAGAGCTATGAAAGGTGTTTACAGGAAACCTTACTTTAACTCTTACATACATATCATGTGTGTGTGTGTGTTAACCGATTTTGTTTTTAATTTTTTTTATCATCAACAACATTTACAATTAAATAATTATTTATTTTATTATGAGTATGTTATCGAATCTATTTTAATATGTTAGGTATCGAGATCCGATTCTATTTATATAATCATTTTCAATATACAAGAAAAAAAACGAAAAGAATATTATAATTCGAGGAAACTGAAATGGCAATTCTTACGGTGGCAGCGACTGTCCTTCGATTTTATAACCTTGAATTTTAAACTTCAATTATATGTTTACTTTCATGAATATTTAATGTTTCTTAGTTTATCTGGTGAAGCGATTGGGATATATTCCCCTTACCCTTTCGGATCAGACAGTGTTTTTTTTAACATAGTGTTTAAATAAACTTATTAGTAAAATTAACGATTTAATATTTATTTAAATAATTTTGTATTATCAAACTGTGATTTTTAGTTCGCTTTACAATCGATTACATTTCATGGAACGTTGAAGGACATCTCATCAGTACAGACAGACCCTTCATCCTCATTTTCCCTGCTGATTGCTTGGGTCCGGCGTGCGCAGTCATCGAAAAGGGTTTAGAGCGGTCCTTCTATCTTTAGAGACTCTTGTGCCATAGTATAAAGAAATACTATGCATAGTTTGTTTTCATCATGGCATCTGATTGCAAGACAAAGGCATCCCTTCCAATTTTTGGAGATTAAGGATGTCTACAACGAATCCTTCTAACGTACCGTCACGCCTGTATTCGCCGAAGGGTTAGGTAGAGGTGTGCTAATGTGTTCACACAGTTCGCCGGTATATTTAGGTCACATGTAATAGGGGACGAACTTATTGCCATTAACCGGGCACGAATCTAGATTCTGAGCTACTACTGAGAATTTCATTAAAAAAAAACAATAACTCTTTTCTCGACATAGGGATCGAACCCAGGACCTCAGGACCAGGACCAGTGTAGCAGTCGTGGGACCACTTGACTAATGAGTAAGTCATGCCTTACCATCTTCTTTCAAATTAAGTGCTATATCAATATGGAACAATAATAATAGAAGAAATATACTTAAGGGTCCGGCGGAGCGTGAATTGCCCACAAAAACGTAATACCGAAATAAATCGTATTAATATTCTAACAGATTATATTATTATTCAAATTTGGATACAGTTAATCTAGGTTGCTACGGTACAATGTCGTCTACTACTACTTCACTGGAAATAAAAAACCGGAAAATCGTCCCAAACTTGGTAAAGTTATCAAAAATTGCATTCGCTTACATTTATTTCCAGTGAAGTATTTTGGATGAAATGGAAGAGTAGGATCCTAGATTAACGGTATCGGAATCCGAATAATAACAGAATTTGATTATATTGTGTTTGAATTACGATTTATTTCGATATTATGTTTGTAAGAGAAATTCGGTCTGCCGAACTCTTAAAACTTGATTTAAAAACAATCGTGCTCATTTACCGCTATGTTTCCTGAACAATTAATAACCGTCAATACACAGGGTATTGACGGTTGTAATGGATCACGTTTGAAATCGAAACTGTTAGTCGGTGATCGATGGAGCCCGGAATAGCCTCAAAGTGCTATACAATCTATTTGAATTTCGAATCCGAACCGATGGACTCACAGATCAGTGTTTGAATGCTGCGGTTATTCTGATTAATAAATCGATGCCAACATATCAAGTGAGAAAGAATTGATGAGATTTTCAATCAGTGATCCTTTGGATGGCGTGATCCGTCATATTTATGCTTTTGTAATTTACAGCCCTGGTGGGCTAAAAAGACCTCACTATGCAATTTCTCTAGTTGCAATTCATATTTCGAAACCAATAGCAGCTCCTTAATTTTTAAATGTTATTATAATCATTGATCAAAAGTGGCTCTTTTAACTCTGTAAGTGGATTTTATTTAAAGTCTTCAAGGACAAATGTGTCAAAACGTAAAAAATTAAATAAAAATAAATAAAACGTACGAATTTATACTTTATAAATTCGTACTTTTAAAACTTTTTGTACAACACTTCCAGGTTAACTATTCGAGATAAAGATTCGAATCCGATACTTACCTTAATTACATTTTGTTAGACTATTGTAATGATAAAAATTATGCGAAGGGCGTCGTTCCAGTAATTACACAATTAATTACTATCGTACAAAGATCCTGTATTTGGGTACGACACGGGTGGCAATTAAAGCAAACCAAAACACTGCAATTTATGGCAACACCGACACATAAATTAACGCGAACGACCGCCTGCGACCTTTGTCAATGATGAAATGTTGCCACATTTTAAATCTCAAATTTTGGGGAATTGAGGCTTTATTTCCTTTATTTCATTTTAAATTGTTCATTTTACTATTTATGACTTAATAAATAGAAAGTCACAGCTTAATGAAGTAAATTGTGCTTTATATATTAACTTGACCGTATTATCTCAATTTTTTTCTAACGGCAAAAAGCATGGTATGCAATTCCGCCTATTCGGATCCTGATAGACGTTCGGAAACGATGGCCTACAATAACTCTTTTCTGTCTCCTACATAATAGGAAGGGATGTGGAAACGAATATATTTTATTTTATGTTTAATTTTGTAGCGAGTTTCAATACAGTTTAAATCGCTCCTCTGGGTCGATGAGCTTCACTGTGTCGGCGATTATCTGGATCTACTAGCTTAGGAGCTAGTGTGGGAGAAAATCCTTCCATATTTCGCGTATCTGATAATTGAAACAGAACTTCAAAAGTTACATCTGCTTATTAGCTCTTTTAATTAGAGATATTTAAATTTTGTGACATAAAAATTGGACCTTAGGAGGAAGCAAGTTCGAATCTTTTTTTTTTTTTCATAATAAAATACAGAGTTTAGTATAAAGAATAAGTCATATAATTAAGAACTACAATTCTTGTTTTAGCTTGCTTCGAGTCTTCTACAAATCGGTCCTTCTACGCCCATTTATTCCATGTCCATAGTGGCTTTAAAATTGCATTCAATTTCGCAGCAAGCAATATACTACGTTCAGTATCTCTCTAGATATTGCTTTAATAAAGATCCAATAACGTAGAATCACTTCACTTATATCATGTTCCGAGTTTTCCTCCAGATATTCAGTTATCTGCTTTATTTATTACCTTAGCGTAACTATCTTTTTGTTTTTCTTTCTTGTAATTGTGTAGTTGTTTTCGGATATGAATTATTCCGTGTTCTTGGTATATGGATATGTAATCCTCTTTGGTTGACGGATGGTGAATGCTAGGATATTTTGAAATAAATATAGATATGTATATGTATAGTCAGATCAGTTCATAGTGTTATCTTCAAGACGTCTATGGAGTAATTTCAGATTGTAATCACAATACTATTAAGGCTTAATTTCCTCCGACGCAAGCCTAATACATAACATAACGTATTCCCCGAAAGATTAGGCAGAGGTGTACTAATTTACACCTACAGTTATAAGGGGTGAGCCTATTGCCATTAAACGGGTACAATCCAAGCTCGGCGCCACTACTAGTTCATAAAAAATCCCAATAACACTGTTCGACCTGGGAATCGAAACCAAAATTTCTAGCGTAACAGTCGCTTACGATCACTAGACTAATGAGGCAGTAGGTATGGGCAATTTTACATAATAATTACAATTATTATTAAAGCTGGGTTAAGGAAAAAGTTTCAAATCGGCAGAAATAATCTACCTCCATAAGCTATGTACCTATTCAGTTAAACTTTGTAATACATTGCAGCATATCTAATTCTTGCTTATAATTATAAAATTATCAAGTAAAAATCTCGAGCATCCCTCACAAATTGTGATGTCTACACGATTAATTCTAAATACTCGACAAAATTTCCAAGCAAGGCCATCCTTACAACAGGGCTACCACAAAATTATGTTTTATCAGCGCGGAAGTCCGCACCAATTACTCAGCGGGCTGTGATCGCGTTTAACTTCATAAATCTTCCAAAACCCCGCCACCCTTTTTAACCCCGAACAAAGCGTAAAGATCACACGACGTAAGCGCTTTATTGAGCACCCTATTGTTTGAGGAATAAAGATTATTTTACGATAAATACGTTACGGTTATTTTTGAGTAGAATAAAATTTACCTTTCTGTAAAGTGGTAACCCTGGTTAGGGGTCCCGGAGGAAACTGCCATAAATTGTGGGTGTTTGTTTTTTTTTTCGAATATACTCGTAGGTTCATTTACGATATATCTATTATTTTCAGTTTTTAAAATAATATACGGTTTCTTAAATAAGAAAGCAATGATATTCGTTTATTTTGAGTTTATTTCCAAGGGCATATGGTCTGGGTGGCGTTAAAGCTATAAAAAATGACTATGACGACAATTATTTTGCCAATGACAAAGTGAAATGAAGAAGATATGTAATATAAAGTTAGTAAAAAGATGTCAAATCAATTAAGAAAAGAATTAAACAAGAGAATGTTAAAATTGTTGATTGATGTAAGTGTTCAATGTAGCAACGTTTTTTACGAGGATCGTTGTTTCTTTACCAATTTCTGTCTTGGCTTCTGTCATGCACTCCTGTCATCTACTTCTGTCAAAGGCTGCTGCGTTCCGTTTCACCATGTTTTATTATGCATAGACGGTCACATAATTATTTACCCCAATAGTTCTAATGCCAATAGGAAGCCCGTGAGCTAACAGTGTATTAAGCTGAATTATGATAGCCATCATACATTATAATTATAATTATGTATTATAATATATGGAATATTAAATAGGTGTTTAGACATTAATATCTCAACAAACTTGTTAATGACCACTGCATGTAATTAGTCAACGTGAAATATGATGTGTGTATGACATTATCTATGAATGTATTGTATGCTATCTGCATGTTGGTACAGTTATCAGCACATCAAGTTACAACAAACTGTCTTTCACCAATGGATATTAAACTTTATTATTTGGAGATTAAATTGAAAATCGATTAAAGAAAGATAGATTTGGATACCATGGTGTGATTTTCAACGTAAATAAATAATATGATTTTGTGTGTTGGGTAAAAAAGTCTGCATTCAAAGCAAAATTCAAAAATGATGATTTTGTTCTTTACTGTCCTTAGCTAAATATTTTGACAATTTACACAGAAAGATTATAGCACGTCATTCGCCAAAAGCCAATTAAGTAATTATTCAATTACTTCAGTTTTTGGAACGAAGTTTTGGAACGAAGTTCCTTATCGCGCGTTGTGAAAGGGGGCTAGACGGAAAAAATTCTTACGAAAAGTTGTCACGACACTTTTTGCTATAGTAAGCTATTGTAAGCTGTGCGGCGTGCGCATGTTTCTCTGTCTGTCTCTCTCTCTCTCTAATAAGATAGTAGTTCCTTTCGATTAATTAGTGAAGGAATTGTAATATATTTTTTTTAATAAAATGTTATTATTATTATTTATTTTATAATTATTTAATATATTTTTTTTTAAATAAAATTTTATTACAATTCCTTCACTAATTAATCGAAAAGAAATTCGTTCCATCCGGGTGTCCCTTGACACCTCTCAAGTATTATTTTTTGACAGTTTTGCTTTCAACATCTGTCAGTCCTTATGTAATTTTATCGAACGACCATTCTAATAAAATTTTAATAGCAGGGTTAGGCCCCTGGTCGTATCAATTCTTAGTTACCTTAGTGCATTGACTGGAGGCAAAGGTTACCTCTTTTCTGGTATCAATGACATTTCGGGTTTCCGAATAAATAAAAGAGCTCCTTACATGCTTATTTACTGAAATATAACCACAATAAAATCAGTAGCTTGGTAGAACATTAACCCATATCCTGTGCAATTCGTATCTATTTTATTTTATTTTATTTTATTAGGATCTCCAACAAAGAATACACCTTACATGCTATAGTAGTGTTTACAATAATAGTTATTCCTAGTGTTTCCTCAATTACAGGAGACCACATCATGCAGTAATATAAAACAAACAGAAAGTTGAATTAAATGCACTTGAGATGTAAGATTAAAATTAAATTGAAGCTATAAGCTTAATAAAAAGACATAAACAGCTAGAAATTTAACAATTTAACAAGAAATTTCCGACCAGAAATTTATGGCGCTTTGCAAATTAGATTTACAAAAATAGTGCAATAAGTTGTAATAAGTTGTAAGTTGTAAATAGGAGTTTAAAAGGTTTTTGGAGAATAAAGTATATAATATTAAATATTAAATATTAAAGAACTAATATTAAAGAACTAAAATTTAATTAAAACTTAGGTATTTCAACACCTACACACCACTGAGCTGTGTGCGAATTAGAGATTTATATTTTCCCAGTTTATTTGAGAAAATATCAATGTCTTCCAAGGAACATGATACAGCATTGTACTGGTGTGACATCCTAGCAAGCGGCGAGTGTTTTCCTAGATTTGTTCGGTACCGTGGGAGTTTAAGTAATGGGCGGGGGTAGCGAGGAATCCTAGACGGGACATTAATGCATATCTTACTAAGAAGATCTGGGCAATCTATGGCATTATTAAGTAGTTTGTACAGAAATGTCAGATCTGAGATCGCTCGGCGAGATTTTAAATCAGTAAGTTTGAAACGTCTCAATCTATCTTCATATGACCTAGAGTTCCTTCGCCTAAATCGATAAGCTAAGTGACGCACGAGTCTCTTCTGAACTCTTTCGATTCGAGTGATGTGTACTTGATAAGATGGATTCCAAACTGTACTACAGTATTCCAACTGACTTCGCACATAGCTGTTGTATAAAAGTAATGATGTGGATGGTTTTTTAAACTCTTTTGACGATCGCAACACAAACCCAAGAGTCCGGTACGCCGCAGTTACTATTTTATCTATATGGTCTATAAAGCTGAGTTTACTGTCTAAGTGAATACCCAAATCCCGGATTACTGTTAATTCTGTAAGCGAGTTTCCCTGAATTTTGTATAAAGACTGAATTTTGTTGTACTTTCTGGTAAATTTAATGTGGTAACATTTAGAACAGTTTAAATACATTTTGTTATTCGTACACCATTGACTTAAGCAGTCTATGTCTGCCTGGAGTAAAAGTGTATCAGATTCATTTAAAATTATGCGTGCCAATTTTAAATCGTCAGCAAAAAGGTATGGCGTAGAATGTTTAAATACTTGCGAAATATCATTGATAAAAATATTAAAAAATAATGGCCCTAGATTGGACCCCTGCGGTACACCAGAGGTCGCAAAATAGGGGTTTGACTCATCACCGTCTACGACAACTGAGGACGGTCTATTCTTGAGATATGACCTGCACCAGTTCAACATGTTGCCATCAATGCCTAGAGACTGGAGTTTATGTAACAATATTTCATGGTTTACTTTATCAAACGCCCTCGAAAAGTCAGTATATATTGCATCAACTTGTAGACCCTGATCGACCGCTGATGTTAGTTCAGTGACATAAGTGACGAGGTTCGTGTTTGTAGACCTTTTAACAGTAAAACCGTGCTGATTATTTGATAAGTACTTTTTAACGTGATCGTATAACACAGGGTATATAAGAGATTCGAAGACCTTGGACAAAGTACAAAGAATTGAAATGGGTCGATAGTTAGAAATCACCTCTCGTTTACCGTTCTTGTATATAGGCACTATCCTAGCCTGTTTCCATTTATTCGGGAAGACCCCTGATTTAAGTGACATGTTATAAATTTTTGCCAATGGGAATGACAGATAACGAGCACATCTCAACCAAAATATTGGAGGTATATTGTCAGACCCAGCACCTTTCGATATGTCTAAACCTAACAGCTTTTTACAGACTATCTTTGTAAGGATTGAAAAGTTATTGATGGGTAATACTGGAGTTGAAGTAACAGGTAAATCGCATATAAGTTCATCCTGATCCCGGCTAGAAGGAACATAAACTGAAGAGAAATGTTCTGCAAATAAATTTGAAATGTCTTTGCTACCAGATGCATTAATATTATTGAGGGTCATTTCCGAAGGGTAAGACGTGCTACCTTTTCGAAGGCTTTTTATGTGTGACCAGAAGAATTTGGGATGCCCTTTTATTTTATTCTCAATTTCGTGTATATAGTCGTTATAACATTTTTGTATTAGCCTTTGACAGTCTTTTCTTAGATAATTAAATTCAATATTATCTAATGGATTATTATATTTCTTCACCTTGTTAAGTAGCTTCGTCTTCTGCTTAAGTAAATTTTTTAGTTGATGAGAGTACCATACAGGATATTTTCCTCTTTTAAATATGGTTACAGGCACATATTTTTTTATGATAATATTAACTATAGTGTAAAACCTATCCAACATATCGTTTACGTCATTGCAAGTTGCGAATTCTCCACTCCAGTCAATGTTTTTTAGTGTTTCAATTATGGACTCGTAATCGGCTTTGTAATAGTTCGGTTTACTTAATGTTTGTGAATTATTTTTCTGAATCATAGGTAGGATGATCATAAGTTCTAAAGCTGGGTGAAACTTATCAAGCTCTCTTATAGGATCGAGGCAGTTATTTATTCGTATTTGTTCTGCGTCAGAAAGCACTAAGTCTAAGGTCTTATTTTGAAAGTTTTTTATCCAGTTGAATTGTTTTAAATTATTTAATGCCATAAAATCAAGTAAGAGACTTTTAAGATTGCCAGTGCCATGTATAGAGGCCAAACAGGAATTATCAGTAGTGCTATATTCCCAATCAATACAGCTCATATTGAAATCACCAACTATTGAGGTGGAACTGTTGTTGTTAGCATCTATAATTGAGTTGCAGTTTTCTATAAAATGTTCAAAAATATCAGTGCTAACCGGGGGAGGCAAATAAACCGCACATATTTTTAAATATTTAAGATTTGAGTTTGATTTTGTTTCGATCGTAATCCACAAGTCCTCACAATTACTTTCCCAGTTTGTCATACGAGATGAACTTAATTTATTTGAAACAGCTATAAGTACTCCACCGCCAGTTTTTTTGTGTTTACTAAAATTAGAAGTTTCACGATCCCTTCTATACACCGTATAAGAGTTATTAAATAATTCAGAATCAAAAACACCACTGCACAGCCAGGTCTCGGTAAAAATGAAAACATCGTACTCACTGTTAAGTATGTGTTGACGTACCTCAGATAGATTACTACGTAGACCTCTTGTATTTTGATAGTAACATTTTAAAGTATTGAATTTTAAAGTAATTATTGCTACATAACATGAAAGAGTAAAAAAAATAAATTAGGAACTTTATGTTAGTATTTTTAGCTTTTCCAGATCACTTACAACCACACTTTGAGACGTTTCATCTTTTTTTATGAAAATTCTTCCATTGCGAACCCACACAAATTTATATCCCAGTTCTTTAGCTCTCACCCGTGTCGCTGCGTGAAGAGCCTTATTCTCTGGGGATAGGTGTTCCACGACGAAGATAGGTACAGGTTTGTCGGCAGCTATTCCAAGATGACTTGAGTTTAATTTGGTTTTTGAGTTGGTTTTATTGAATTGAATGGACGCTGCTAAGAATGTATCTCTTAGCCGGGAACTATTGAATTTAACGAGGACTGACCTCGGTCGTGGATTATGCGAATCCTTTTTAGCGATTCTTGTACAGAGTTGTATGTCCGAGTCCTTTAATTCGCAGTTAATTACTTTACTCAATTGAACAACAGTGGTCACCAAATTCTCCGTTTTATGTTCAGGTATACATTGTAATTCAATGTTGTTCGACCGAGCATGTTGTTCTAAAGTATTCATCCTTTTTGTTAAATTATTGAGAGAATTTTGTAGATCATAGTTGTCTTTTTCGAGTTTTTTTATTTTACCGGACTTTTCTTCTAGTGTTTTGTTCATTTCATCATATTTTTCATTAAAAAATGACAGAGACTGCTTAAAGTCGGAAACTACTTCATTAATTATGTTGAATTGTTCGTGTATTAGACCATTAATAGTGTCGCGTAAAGCTTGGTTAATTTCTTGCCTTATTATTTCTCTAAGAGAAGTGCTTGTAATATCTGCTAATGGCATGTCGTTGTCATGGTCCAGAGGCTGTTGGTGTTTTGATTTACAGCGAAGGGTAACATTGTTGCAATCAGTCGGAGAGGACGGAATGTTGCAGCTTTTAGGGGTGCATTGCCTGGCGAGTCGAATTGGGGTATTAGTGTTATCAGTTTTCGGTTGTTTGATAAGACATCCAGGGCATTTCCATGCATTTTTCGAGTCAACATCCATTGACCTAATCCTCTTCTCGGATATATTTGCGCATAAGAAGTCGTACCATTGATGACAAAATAAGCATTGTAACCCTTTACCGACATTGAAAGCATTTTTGCAGCCGGCGCAATTTAATGTTGACAGTGTGTTGAAGCGTCGTATACAATTCACATCTAATTACTAATAAAAAGCGCTTCAAGCGATAGCCAAAGCAGTTACCGTTTAGTACATACGGGATTCACAGCGGTGCAGCGAATATTTGGTTGAAGAGCATACGAACTGCAGTTGCCGGTATCCTCAGTGAGAAGGTCATAAGCGCCATGAAATTCGCGTCGCTTACGCGTTATTGGCAATGCGAGTCACTGGTCACTCAAACACTTGTCTATGTTAACGACTTTTTTAAATGTAATTTATTCGATTAGATTAACACTTATAATACTCATATTTAGAACTTGTAACTTTAACACAATATTAAAACTTGTTACTTCTTGAGTTTATACACAAAATTTATATGGAAATAACACTTTGAACCAACTTTTTTTATTTTTTTAACGGGAGCAATTGTAACAGACTGTTTGTTGAATAACGAACGACGATGAACAATATCACTCAATCAACCGCTGCGACGTGGTCAAAATGATAACCAACCTTAATCTGTGTACCCATATTGTAACAAGGATAAACTTGGCAAATAATATCGAAAAATATTTATGCAGACATTATTATTTTCTGTAGCAATCAGGTAGTTATAATATTTTCAACCAATTAATACTGCTGATTAAATTATATTAATAATATTAACGGTTTTATGGTGCTTAACGAGAGGTATTCACTTCTCAGGTCAAGCATTGTTATCGTGTTTGTCTATGAAATTGTCGGTATCACATCGATGTTTATATCTGTCTTAATTATTACCGAATATTATATGAAACCATACCGGCGAATATGTACAACAGTTCACCTCTGCCTTACCCGTGATAATACCTACGGTATGTTTTGTAACTGACAACATTTCATTTTTTAACACCCATATATTTTAAAACTAGATCGAAAAATAGGATACCCGTATTTTTTTATTTACGCGATATTCAATCATTTTCATATTTATTTTCGACTTTGAAGTTCTTTCTATTCTATAATAATAGAAAGTGCCAAATTACGTCACGGTTAAACGACATAACTTCATTTTTCTGACCCTTCAAAAAATTGTCTTACGTCATATATCATATCATAATTATTCATTACATTATATAATTCGTTGTTGATTCCGCCGTGCCTATAAGTTTTGTTTTTTGAAAACGTTTGTTTTGGTGGCATAATAGGTAATTTTGAAATGTTGACAATTATAATTAATAAATAGCAATTAACTCTGCATTGCGATGCGATCCAGTGAGTTTTAATTAACAATAAAAACGATAAAGTCAGTAAAGCCGAAACGTTTTTGTTTCAATTGTAACGGAAATTTGCGTAGGATTCATCCCGGATGAACGGTCACCTTTTGTTACCAATTTAATCGAGCCGCCATTTTGACAGGCTGTTATCATATAATTATAGCTGTTGCCCGGGGTTTCACTCGTGTCCCAGAAGGATTTACTTACTACTCGGCATCTGTCTTGGCGGCGTATCAATAAAAAATATGGCCCAGATTTTAAGTTAGAACTCAAGGAATACAGCTATGAAAATACTATCCAATTTCGTATTGTAGTTTTTACATGATACACGTTATTTTAGCTTATTTATATTGTTTGTTTAAAAGTAATAAGAGGGTTATTATTTTTTCTGAAATATCTCGTAAATAGTTAAAATTGTGGCCCATGTCTGTTCCACATACACAATTTTTACACATTATCTATGTAATACTTTTAATTTTTTTTTACAAACTACATACAATTGTTTTATTATATTAATAAATAATATGATTCTATGAGTACATAAAATATATTTAATAATTCTATTCTTATCTTACAAATGACAAATTTAAAGTTATATAAAAAAAATCAATTTGTTATAATTTGACACTCCTATAGATGTTGCTAGCTCAAAAATCAATTTTAAATGTTATGCTATTTTTCTTAGACTTAAAATGCGTAGTATTGCCAAATATAAAATTACCAGTGGTATGTTAGTCCCAAACTCAGTTCTCAAAATAATACTTTATGTCCAATACTTTATAACCTCATCAATGTATGTATAATGTTAGTTGCCAATAAAGTATCGTAGCGAAAGCACGTTTGTTCATATTGAAAACAACACCAGTCCCTTCATCATTACAAAGTGTACCTTATACCCATAAACATTTGGTCCAATAGAGCCGGATTATTAATGAATGGATTGGTAAGCGAACTCGGCGCGTGAATACAATAGAGAACCGCATTCCTTAGATAAGGAATTACAAAAAAACTTGTTTACGACTAATTAGTGTAAAGACGATACAACGTTACAAGACTTATTGAAAATAAAAGTGAATAAAAACATTGCAGTGAACGTGTTTGTGTACAATTTGGACTATTTATTTTTGCAAAATGACGTCACCCACCCCGGAACAGTCTAGATATCTATCTACTTTGGAAGATGTGGCTAATATGTTAAAGAAAGCGCAAGTTAACATAAAAAGTGCCCAAAACAACGATTGACAGACGGTTATATTAAGGCGAGAATAAAAAGCATTGAGGAGTCTTGGGATACATTTAAACAAACGCATAGTAACTTAATGAAGGTTACCCCACGTGAGCAGCGGGGCATTATGCCGTATTTTCTTAATGAAGAGTTTTACGCGTATGAAGAGATGTATCTCTGTTTACATGCAGATTTATCCGATATCCTATCAAACATGGAGTCTCAACAGAGGTCAGCAGAAGCTTCCAATATGTCTACTTCGTCACAAAATGGTCAGCTACCGTTTGTTAACCTTCCAAGGATACAATTGCCTACTTTCTCGGGTAAATATGTAGAATGGCCCACGTATCAAGATTTATTTACAGCCCTTGTTCACAATACTTCTATTACCGATGTGCAAAAGTTACATTATTTAAAGACGAGTGTTTCTGGAGAAGCAGAAATGCTATTACGTCATATCCAAATAACCGAAAATAATTATACACAAGCATGGGAACTACTTAAAGGACGATTCGGTAACAAGAAAATGATCGTTTCATCTGTTCTAAAGAGATTGTTCAGTCAAAATAAGATCAACAACCAATCAGCTAGCCAAATCAAAGCTTTGCTAGATACTACAGTAGAATGTATCAACAGCCTCAATAATATGAAAATATGCACTGATTCTTGGGATCCTGTAATCGTTTTTCTGGTGGGGCAGAAACTGGACTCAGATACGTTAAAATGTTGGGAAGAGCAAGCTTATAAGGAGAATAGCGATAAGTTGTCAACGTGGGAAGTATTTAAAAAGTTTCTCGAGTCTAAGTTCCGTACGCTCGAGCTAATTGCTCCCATCGTTTCTACTATTACCAGAGAAAGGGTACACGATCACAAAACATATCATGTTGCAACTAAGAATAATGAAACCGCTACACTACAATCTTCAAACACTAATGTCAGTCCACCACCTTTGTGTGCCTATTGTAAAGGTGAACATTACATATTTGCAGCGTTAATTGTAAAGTCTTTGCAAAACAATCTGTCCAGCAGCGACGTGAATTTGTAAAGAATAAAAACCTTTGTTACAACTGCCTGATACCGAATCACAGTGTCTACAACTGTAAACAAAAAAGGAACATCAAAGGGCCGCGGGTACCATGCAATAAAGAGCTATATTTGTTTATTTATATGCATGGCCACTCGCGCTATTCACCTAGAGGCCGTCAAAGATCTTACTAGCCAAGCCTTTATAGCCGCATTTCAGAGGTTTGTGGCGCGCCGAGGCCACTGTTCTAACTTATGGAGCGACAATGGCACCAACTTTGTTGGTGCAGCCAAGGAAATAAAAGAGATGTTCCAAGAAGGTAAAACCAACATTGCAAAGGAAGCTGCTGAACTCCTGGCTAACGACGGTACAAGGTGGCACTTTATACCGCCCAGAATGCCAACATGTGGGGGCCTGTGGGAAGCGGGAGTTCAATCTGACAAAAGACACTTACACAGGATTAACAAGGACACAAAATTGACGTATAAGGAAATGGCTACACTCTTAGCTCAAATCGAGGCATGTCTAAACTCACGCCCTCTGTGTCAAATGGACAACAACACGATGACGCCACTCACTCCTGGAAATTTTTTAGTTGGCGAGCCCTTGATTTGTGTTCCCGATACATGATGAACAGCAAAAAGTCAGTCTGTTAACGAGGTGGCAATTAATTCAAAAAATTACGCAAGATTTCTGGCATCGATGGCGTACAGAATATCTTAACACACTCCAACAAAGATACAAATGGCTAGTAAGGGTTCCAGAGCCAGCTATTGGAGATGTCGTTATCGTCAAGGAGGATAATCTGCCGCCTACGAAATGTCTATTAGGAAGAGTGAAACATATACATCCTGGGAAAGACAATCTTGTAAGAGTGGTGACAATTCAGACGATGGGTAACCATGAGCTCAATAGACCTCTATATAAATTGATACTTCTACCCAAAGACATAAGAAATGAGTGAGCTACGGTGGGCGGTTTGTTATTGCCTACCTAGTGTTGCGATTTTGAAGTATCGCTAGTTAGTAGTAGTTTGAATAAATAAATATTATTTTTGTTAAACAAAAATATTGGGTATGATTAATTGATTATTTATTAATTGTATAATTTACAGTCCACTGTTTGAATATAAACAAATTCATGTATTCTATTAAACGAAAAACTAACGTTTTGGTGGGCGGAATGTCCAATACTTTATAACCTCATCAATGTATGTATGATGTTAGTTGCCAATAAAGTATCGTAGCGAAAGCACGTTTGTTCATATTGAAAACAACACCAGTCCCTTCATCATTACAAAGTGTACCTTATACCCATAAACACTAGATACGTTAAATTATTAATCTAAAACCCTCCTTTACCCTTAATTATGTTCATAATGAATTTGCTACCCTCCTCTTTCGTATATCAGATCAAATAACTTGTCTTATTATCCTCTCGTTACAATTAAAATAATTAAATAATACGCATTAGAACTTCGACGCAGTCGTATGCTGTAATTAAGTATAGCTTTTGATTATTCCATGTAGGCCGGAAAATAGGTCTCGTCTATTACCGGAGTGGTTTATGAAGATAATGAGAGTGGCAGATTTTTTTTATAAGCCGTTACTGCCCCACGTGCTAGGCAAAGGCCTCCCACAAGTCTTTCCAGGTAAGTAATCTTTCTTAAAATATTATTTAATAACATGACCTACTGAATATACCTAGTTTTGAGATGTCCTTTTCTAGTTCTGATATTTTTGTCCGACTTCAAAAATGTGTACCTGTTATATTATTTTTGTTGATTGTAGATGAGCCTATCTTAACTTCTTTATCTGATAGAATACATATAGAAATACATAGTACGTATAGGTACTAAGTATTTCTTTAAAAAAAATTACTTATTCTAGTTTCGTATAACTTAGTATATTATATTTTAGTGTGTTAGATAGGGTAATTATAGCAAAAATGTGTTCATTAAATTAAACAATATTCGACATACAGGGTGTTTGGTAGAACGTTGAACATACGAAAATGGTGGTTAGTTGGGGTCATCTGCTACCCACTTGGCCCAAATTATTTGACCTTAGCCGCACCGTTTTTTTTACTTTTTTTAATTTCACAGAAAATTATCGAATATCTTTACTTGTGACGGGTAAAACAGGCAGGATGTTGTTTTGTATTAATGTCTAATTGTAGCAGACTCTCATAAAATTATTGTTGGGTACAGATTTTAATGGGAAAAAAAGTTATGAGTCTTTAAAGGTACAATAAGATGTAAAAAAATACATAGATGCATAACTTTGACTTGCATTAAGTAACAAGTAAAGATATTCGAATTTAAAGTTAAAAAAACTGGTAATTTTCTGTGAAATTAAAAAAAGTAAAAAAAAAAACGGTGCGGCCAAGGTCAAATAATTTGGGCCAAGTGAGTAGCAGATGACTCCAACTAACCACCATTTTCGTATGTTCAACGTTCTACCAAACACCCTGTATATTTGACACCAATATAACAAAGTAACTAAATATATATCTACTAAAAATCCGTATCCCGAAATCTGTTTGTAAAATTAGAATATTCGGCCGTCATTTGGCCGGTCAAAGGAGACCGCGCTGCACTCTGCACTCATCGACGCCAATTTTATTCGCTCGTTCATTTTACGAGCTCAGTTTATGAGCTGTAGCTAAGTAATACGTACTGACCACTTTGATTTTCATGAGACAAAATTTTCAGTAGGTACTATACAATCAATAACTATGTATTTTGGTGATTTTGGTTCTGTTATTTTTACATAGGTCCATCATGACTATATTCCCCGAAATGCAGAAGTGCACTGATGTCACTCACAACGCCATATTTTAGGCGTAGCAAAAGCAATAGGTACACCGTCTAATACAACGCCTTAACTGGACACACATCTAAACTCAGAGCTGAACTAAAAATTTGCTAACAGAAAACCTAATAACAAATTGATTTTCTGTTGTTTTATCGGCCCCTATTATATGGGACCTAAACGTACCGGTGAGCTGTGGGTGTAAAAACAAAAAAGGAAATGTTAAAAACACGAAAATTTATGAGACTACTTCCCTTAAACTATTCTAAGGCTTTATACAAAAACAAACAATTTCACCAAAGAATATAAACAACGGTAAAATATACGACCAATAAAAATACTTTACACAGTTTTCAGCTTAAGGTGGAGTCATTCGTTTCCACTCCATAAAAAATAAATCGATAGATTTCTTTAATTTTATCAGACTTGTACAGTCAACAACAAATATATCGAGACGAACAGACTTCATAATTTTTGAAATCCATACTAATATAATTCTATTATAACTAAAAAAGTACCGATGTATGTTTGTTTATCTGCTTTTCACGCTTAAACCGCTAAACAGAGGATTTTCATACTATGATAGGTCAGTTTATACCCTAAAAAATAATTTTATTTGACAGTTTTTGGTGGCTAATGCTAACTTTATTTACTATTAGGATGCAAGTTTCAACACTTTTTGATTTCAATCGGTCATGGAAAAAACATAAAATTGTTCTTATTATATAGAGATGGCGCTAGTAGTAAGAAAGTCCCAGCAGGTATACTTTTCATTCGTCCAGTGTTGACTATATTGGATTTCCTGTAATACCATGTACCGCATGATGCTCTGGGGATCAAGAAAAATCTTAAGATACCTCATTTATTAAAATCAAGTAAAATTTAATTCCTTTTCTGTGTTTTTCCGGCTATATTGTCATGTTTTTAGAAAAATTCATAGTTCATGACACTCTTACTGCAAAGACAAATCAATCGCCACCTCATCTGCTAAAATCTGATGAGTAGTTTTTGAGGTAGGATCGAACATCCATACGGTACATACATACATACCTATATACATACATACATAGACTGTTAAACTCATTATCCTTCCTTTTTTCGTAGTCAGGTAAAAATATAACAAGCATGATGTCCAACTTATGTATGTTTAGCCTCCCAGATTATTTTGACCAATTTTGTAGGTACGCCAAAAGGTATAAGGTATTTTTTTATTATACTTTAACACTAACGCATGCTAAACATTAAAAAAGATATCAATTTTAGATATAACATCACCTTAAGATGTAGCAAGTGCTAGGATGGAAATTCGACTTCGTCGCAGGCAGTTGTCGAAATTTTCTCCTACCATTAATAGTAATAATATAAATATTAAAAAAATTTCCAAACATATTAAACGCTAAATTTACTGATATACTTATTTGTTATCAAATTAAATAATAAATGAGGAAAAACATTTATAAACATAACAGTAATAAGTCGTTGTAGTATTTTATTATAATTAGTTGCAAAAACATACATTTGCATGTAACTAATAATTATAATTAATTATTAGTTACATGCAGTTAATTTATTATAATTTAGCTAGTTATTTAGGTATTATTCGTATGTTTCACATAATTTCATGTTAAATTTGTAAACAACTACGTACAAATTGAAACCATTGTTATTAGATTTTATCTGTATTTACTTACCTTTGCATTTGCATTGTGATGCAATGATACATTGTAAATGATGATTTTAAATGTTCTGATTATTGAAAGCATGGATGACACGTAAGTTTTTATTCGTGTCTCTTTTAGAATTGTTTGGTTTTGGAATTGTCACAATCAGTGGATTGTGACAATTTTTAGCTGTCCTTGAGCTCTCGGAATCGCAGGCCTGAGAGCCTGCCACAATTGACAACATTTCATTTTTTAACACCCATACGAATACGAAAAATAGGATACCCGTATTTTTTATTTTTCCGATATTCAATCATTTTCATATTTATTTTCGACTTTGAAGTTTTTTCTAAACTTTCTAAACAAGTAAGTGCCAAACTACGCCATTTGTATGGTTGCGCGTGTTATAAACGGTGACAGGACGTCATTTTTCTGACCCATAAAAAAATGTTTTATGTGAGTTTGGCATCTAGCTTTCATAATTATTTTCACAACCTTACATTACCTATTTCGTTGTTTATTTACTATTATTTCGACAAAATTTAAATTTTCTCAGTTTCCGACGTCATCATATGCTTTTTGATTTTTATTTTTGCTCCGAAATGAAGAAATATAAAAAATAAATGAAAATGTTTTGAGACTCTGGATAGGAAAACAAAGAAACAGTATTTTTGTTTTGATGGCGTAATAATTTTGAAATGACGTCAATTATAGACCCATATTTACTATCCCACGTCCCACTGCTGGGCGCGGGTCTCCTGTCAGTGTGAAAGGAAATAGGCTATAGTTCACCACGCTAGCCCTCACTCGCTATTTTTTTTATAAGCATCAGCGCTAATGATCGTTAATCCTACTAATATTATAAACGTGGAAGTTTGTGAGGATGTATGGAAGTTTGTAATTCAATCACGTCAGAATGATAGATAGTCTAGAATTGCACGTAGGTTACTTTTATCCAGGTCGGATGCAAATTTGAAGTCGCAAACGAAGTCGCGGGCAGAAGCTAGTCATTAATAAGCACATGATTCAGATAAAAAGTCAAAAGTGCGTGGATTCTTGGTTTCAAATCAAACTGAATCGGCAATGCTACGTTCTTATCACTAGGTTATCACTGCGCGTTTATTATTTTAATTTAAACTTTATATCGGTGTTTATAGAATTCACGGGACACATTAATATTTAAACTTTGTAATTTGTTAAAGTCTCACATAGATCTCCCCTTCCGTTCTTGTTCAGAAGGGAAAGAAGACGACCTTTCTTAAGTACCGTAGAAGACTTCCACACTTAGGTAGACTAGGTAATATTAAAAATGTAGTCTTGAATGGAGAATAATCGAACCGATTTAATGTACTTTTCTACGATGTAACAACTCAAGTGTCATAGAACCGATCATTTTTCTCAGTCTTTTATTAAAGCGATTTATTAACCAACTTCAAAAGTTTTACCGTCGGTAAAACTGTGACCATGATCGTGAACTAGATTGTACCCAAGAGAGAAACAGTTTCTACAGAAGTATGGGCAAGTGGAGGAGTAGAACCGGTTCCTGTGGATGTCTTTGGGGGAGGCTTTTGTTCAGCAGTTGATGTCTTGGGTGATATGATGATGATAGTTAAGTAGGTAGGTATTTGAACAATGTTAAACTGATTAGTATTTTCGTGTTCTGGGATTTCGGTTTTTTGTTTGTTTTCTAGGTTCATAAATTCATTGCTTAGTAGGTACGAATTATTATAAAAAAACCATACCAATGTTAAAAATTCGAAATTTGCTCTATCTGAGTGTCTATCTGTTATCTTTTCACGCCTAAACAGCTAAATCAATTTTGATGAATTTTAGTACCTATAAAGATAGATTGTACCTTAGAAAAGCACCTACCTTTTTCCCAAAAAGTTATTTAGGATGCGAGTGAAAACGGGGTAATAGTCTAAAGATCATGGGACACCAAAATACTGTTCCCCGCTAATATCTTCACCGGAATCCAAGTGTAAGGAAAGATAACACTTATAAAGAACTGCCTACTGACTTAATCGAAGAAAAATTTAGGGAAATTTCGGATAAAATATCCACATTCCAAATAAAAGGGCACTTTTATCCGATAATGGTTTTCCCTGTTGTCGTTCAAATTGAATAGTAATCCCGATTATTTTGGCGCGAAAATATTTGCACCGTTTTGCTCCGCCATGTTTTTCTACGGTTGTTTCTCCTAAATTGAATTTTATTTTTGCTATGGTTTAAAATAATATTTTGGTTCCGTTATAGAGATGATAATATACCTAATATGACGTACTTTATATTACTTACACAAGGCTTTTATTTTAAAATTGTGTTCAAGCGATTCGTGACAGTAAATAATCACGCTATTTCTCCATAATTAACTACCACTCCGAAGGGGTCTAATGATTTAGTAAAAGTCTATTACAGTAGAAAATACTCATAGATAAACGTGATGAATTCGGATGCCTACCGACTAAAACAAAAAACAATTATAGAAATAAATGACCCTCTGCTCCTACCATGTAGGGGTTAAGTATTCGGGACAATATTCCATCGATGATACTGAATGAGATAAGTAAAGGATAAAATAGGTGAAAATTTTGAGGACTTTACTTGACAATTCTAATTGTCACTGCTTCATTCACACACTAGATTCAAATGCCAAATTGGAATTCGTCTTTCCCTGCGTCCAATTTAATTAGTCGGGAAGGGCAGTTTTGTTTTAGCAGAAAATTGTTGAAGGAAAGTAGAGTAAGCGATTAGGTGTCCCTAAAAAGGTTTAGGGACATCTTATCATTTATTCTACTTTACATTTTACAACACTGATTAATTAAATGAAAAGTTTTTGTCCTGATTCAAATCTGTGCTCATTGATACGGATTGAGCGATTTAGTCAGAAAATGTGGTCGCTGCCAATTAGGGCAATGGTTTAGGCACCGTGCCAAAGGCTGAATGCAGTGAATGAATGTATTTTTTTATATTGCTGAATGTTACCAGTCGGGGTCACTAGAAATGCTTTGATATGAAAATCACTTGGCTAGTCTACTGATGTCATATTCTCCATTATTTTTGACGTTTGTATCAGAGGCTTATTATGTACCAATAAGTACACACGCTCTCATCTCAAATCTATCTAGGGTTGCCATTCGTCCAGGTTTCCCCAGATTTGTCCTAGCTTTGAGGGCGCCCGGGGAGCGTTTGGATAGGGTTTCACTTGTAGTCCGGGTTTAATGGTTTTCAAGTAACTTCTCGCCGCTGAGCAGCCGCGCGACTCGCGCCCTGAGCCACGTACCATCCATGTCCGGATTCTAAGCTCAAAAATCTGGGGTTTTCACGCTTCTTACCCTAGTTACTAGATATAAATCTATCTCATTCTCCTCCATCCATTAAAAAACTTATTAAGTATTTCTACGAAGGAGCTTTAAATGTTATCTCAAATATAAAAATTCGTGAATATTGCTATATCACAGCATTCACAGCCAACTGAGCTATTGAAACCCTAACATTTCTATTTGTACTTTTGCCAATCATATTTTTGAGTTGGCAACAATACAGTCTGTCCCAATAGCGTCTCCAAGGAGGTGCATTAATGAGTTAGGACAAGTCTGCAGAATGGCGACGTCGTCAACTTGAGCTACTTACCGACAAAGGTTGGCAACCTGCCCATTAAAATATTTTAAAGCTACTAATAATTCATGACTGAATCAATACTCCTTTGTAAAAACATTCTCGGCTTCCTTTCGTGATTTCCTCTTTGGAATCTTATTTTTTTTACTGTGATTTATTTTTAAAGAATCTTTTATTGATCTGAACTTCATCCATAATAATTCTGTTAGTAGTTATCTGGAAAAAATATTTCTTATTTTGTGTTTATTATAATATATGTAATTACAACATCCACATTCTAAGCTACTTTTTCGAATAATTTACTAATGATAAGCTTTAAAAATTGATTATAATGTATTATAACATTGCTCCAAATTAGTGTGTAATTTAGATAATTCGAATTATCGATTATCTGTTTAACACATGATTAAGCTGAACATAGATTGTGACATTTCGGGCGAACATTAGCAAATGTAAAACCGAGCCAATAAATTCAATGGTGTAAATGGTGTGGACATTGGTCAGTCGAATTATCGGGAAATTTGAAACTCGCAGATAATACGTGTCGGTCACTCTATAGAGCGATAAAATGGTTTTAGAGCCGTACGATATATATACTTTTGTGTATTTCATTTTCGACACGTAATTGAATTGCTTTGAAAACGTTGAAATGGGGACTGTAATGGACGAAGTAAAAGGAGTATAGTGGGGCGTGGTATTCTGATAATCTGAAATGGCTCTTTCTTCAAAAGGCCATTTCAGACATTGTCTTACATTAGAACTCTCATATACCTTCTACAAACCCCACATTCCCTTGCCCTAGTGTCACAGCCATGATTTATTTATTTATTTACACAAGGCACATCAACAATATAAACACAAACATTGGTTAGTAGCAAAATATGATATGATATGTATGATATTCATGACATTCGCCATTACTAGGACAGGCTGTAATTCAGCATTGGCTGGACCTCTTCAACTAATTAAATAGGTACCCTGTTGAGATCTATGGTAACATAGATAATTATAATACTTTTGGCGTAGCGGCTGAGCGATCGGCTTCTGCGCCGCGTGTTGTGAGTTCGATCGCCATACGAAGCAAATATTTGTATGACCTACAGGTAGTTGTTCCGGGTCTGGGCGATTGTGTATGTGAGAATTTTTGTTTATAAACGCACCCACGATACAGTCGAAAATCGTCGTCGTCATCGTCGGTGGGGCAACGATTTTTCTAAAAAAATAGTACCGTATCAAAGTAAATTATGGTAACAAAAATATCATTGTATTTTTCCCGTTTCTAGACTATTGGACTTGATAGGGTAAAAACCTTGTGGATTATATTTCCTCGTGTGGTGTACAAATGTATAATAGAGTGGTGTAAACTGATATACTGACCGAATAATTATACCAACACACGATTAGCATTGTGTGCGGTCGCTCTGTTCAAATGTGATAACTACAGTAACATGCTAGACATGTGCTCGTCCATCCATCGGCAGATTACTAATTACTTTGATGGATCTCTTGTATAGGTACGAGTGAACGTTGGACGTTTCAATGAATGGCTGACTATTGTCCAGTAAAGTAGCTAGTGTCCAGTCTAAGGAGCGAAATGTGTCATTACTTTGCGATTTTGATGCTGCACTTTGACATGCTGAATCTATGCCTGGATCGTGACAGGCTGTAGTCCAACATTTGCAGGACCTTCATAGAGCCTTCTCTGATATATGAAATAACTAGCTTCTGCCAGCGACTTTGTCTGCGTGGACTTCAGAATTGGATCCGGCCTGGATAAAAAGTAACCTATATGTTATTCCAGGCTATAATCTATCTGTGTGCCAAATTTCATCCAAATCCATTCAGCCGTTCTGGCGTGAAAGAGTAACAAACATCCATACATGCATACTCACAGTCTTTCACGTTTATAATATTAGTAAGGATCGTCTTAAAATTATGAACACAATTATGAATGAAATTGATTTAAAAAAGCCTAAACCGAAATACTTAAACTTAACGGGAGAGTCCCAGATGTGACAAAGATTGGATTTCTACATTAGGAATTCGAATTTCGAAATATATAACCATATTCAAACATGGCGGGTGGCACACACGGACGCACCTGGTACGCTGGATTGGCGCCAAAACTAATCCCGATACAAAGATATACCGCCATTAAATACGGCTCAAATAAGTCTTCTAGAATGTCAATGCATGTAAGAATAATAATTTCTTATTTGATAAACATTGACGACTATTCGAATTCATTTTTCTAACGAATAATAATTCAATAAATTTTATTAAAAGGTAGAGAATACCTATTCGGACACATTTCTCGAATGATTCAATAAATTAATAAATACAGAAAACCTATTCGATCTCATTTCTGGGCGAAGCAATTAAAAAAAAACGAGTTCTCCAAGACATTTTTACAGCGTAGGGATAAAAACCAAATTCATATCTACCTACTATATATTTTTTGGTATTGTGTTTAATAGTCAACTTAAGAAGCTTACACTTATAAAGACTTATTTGTAAGCTACTTTATATAAGACATACAAAGAACTTTTATAAACTAGCTGTTGCCGGTTTCACTCGCGTCCCCAAAGGATTTACTTAGTATATCTCAGCTTCTAGTTGACGTATCAAGATGAAACATTCACCAGATTTTAAGTTAAACTCCCAGCAATACAACCGTGTAATGCGCGTTCAAAGTTTCAAACACACAGATAGCCAGATAAAAATTCTGAAAAATGTTGTTACTCTAAATAAAGACCCCCATATTCGTTTTTCTTGAATCTATACCAATATTATAAAGCTGAACAGTTTGGTTTGTTTGATCGCGTTAATCTCAGGAACTACAACGGAGCAGCGCGGGTGAAACCGCGGGCGGATCGCTAGTATATAATATAATGGCTCCTAATGATCGTAGCGTGATGTTATATAACCTATAACCTTCCTCTATAAATGGACTATCCAAAACAAAAAGAATTTTTCAATTTCAACCAGTGGAACCTGAAATTAGCGCGTTCAAACAAACTGTTATATCTTATTCTATTTATGGGTAATTAATTAATACCAATCTATGATCCAAAAATCCACATACTTTTATTTATTTAAATGCAAAATTGCAAGCATAAAACACACACACTAAAACACAGGCATAGACACTACGGTGGCGGGCGTCAATAGTGCTGTCCCGCTTTTCCAGTGTTGTATTACTTAGTAATAGTTTAACTAATACTATGACACAAACAAACAAACAAACTCTTCCGCTTTATAATATTAGTATAGACTAGTTCTTCGCCCGCGGTTTCACCTGCGTTGCCCCGTTCCTAAGGGTTGTAGCGTGATGTTTTATAGCTTGAAACCTTTCTCATGAATCACTCATTTTCCCAACATTTCCCTTCACTGCTCTGCTCCTATTGATCGTAGCGTGATGAAAAGTATACTATAACCTGCCCAGGAGTATGAAGAACAATTGTACCAAGTTTCGTTGAAATCCGTCGAGTGGTTTTTGTTTCTATAACGAACATACAGACAGACAGACAGACAAAAATTTTACTAATTGCATTTTTGGCGTCAGTATCGATCACTAATCACCCGCTGATAGTTATTATTTTGGAAATATATTTCATGTACAGAATTGACCTCTCTACAGATTTATTATAAGTATAGAAGATAGATAGATAATAAAGAAGAAGATAGATGTACAGAGATCGGCCTGTTACAATTTTATTATATGTATAGATGCAAGAGTGTCGTATTGTTAGAGGTAATCGTGTGTTAAAAGGATGCTATATAGCCCGTACAGCCTCCCCTTCCTCTCAACGCCCTCTCAAACTCTGTACCAACACATTCATTCGTAAGAACTCGTTTTTTAAGACATTCGAGAGGAGGTGGGGGCTATTTTTATTCCAAGTATAAGTTCCAAGTACTTTTCGCAATATTTCTATTCAATTATTCGTAATATAATCTGACACGCTTTTACGTAAATATAATAAATAAGAAGATTAAATACAGATCATTAATGATTTTAAATGTTAAACATATCCTACTGATTTCTGGCACTTGTTTCGGATTTTATCACTATCATTGATATCATGAAAGCCTCTCTACTGCCTCATTAGTCTAGTGTTCCTAAGCGCGACTGCTATTCTAGAGGTCCTGGATTCGATCCCCAGGTCGAGAAAAATGTTATTGGGTTCTTCTATGAAATTTTCAGAAGCATCTCAGAGTCTGGATTTGTGATAGGCCCTTATTAATGAGATCTAAAATGGCGAACTGTGGGTGTACATGAGTAGATACACCTCTGCCTAAGCTTTCAGGGAATACAGAGGTGATGGTATGTTATTAATATCAATCAGTATTTTACAAGAAACGACGGCCTTCAGCCCTCTGCGACCCGATTTCTAGGTAATACCGATATTATGAAGATGGAAAAAACCGTCAAAAGACCAAAACAAAACAACCCAACTAATATTATAAATCATGTGAAAGTTTGTGAGGATGTTTGATACTCTTTCACGCCAGAATGGCTGAAGAGATCTGAACAAAATTTGGTACAGAGATAGGTTATAGCCTGAAATAAAACATAGGCTACTTTTTTCTGAAGTTCACGCAGACAAAGTCGCGGGCAGAAGCTAGTCTTTAATATTAAAAGAGTAGTCCTCGTTCAGCCACCTACAGAAACGATTTAATATTTTAACACAAAGTTCTACAGTGCATTTAGCCAGCGATGTCGGCTGATTACATTAATTTGTTATAATGCCGCATAAGAAGTCCCCTGCGGATCGTATACGGTAGCGAAACGTTAATAGTCTCACAAGCGGACCCTCTTGTATAGTAATAATTAAAGTACAATGTGTAAATCAGGTTTTATTGCCTTCCGACTTGCTTTAAAAATCGGAGTCGAGAAAAATCGGAATCTTTAAAATGACCGCAAAAAAATAACATCGCAGGCACAGGTGATCATAGCGTCTGGTGTATTCAGAAGACCCAGGGCCGAATCCTGCCCGCAGTCGAATTTTGCCTTCACTGAAATAACTTTATAATGTTAACATGAAAAATGAAAAATATATATATCATAACGCGTATTAACTACTCTTAAACTTCAGCTCTTCCAATGCCATTCTGTAACAATTGGAACTACCTGCAATGCGTTAACTGGTTAACTTTAACAATGCTACGAGAATATTCGGAATCGCTTCTACGACGTTTGAATATAATGGTTCTTGTAAAGCAGTCATGCTGAATTGCTAACTAGTTTAAGACGTAGATCTGCGTGGGTAAAGTAACTAACTTTCAGGAGATTTAAATGTAGCATCAACTACCGATAGAAATTCTGCGACTACTAGCACTTGGTGTGTTCGATGTTTATTGGGTTTTTCTATGAATTTTTCAGTATGAGTTCAGGCCACAGAACAGTACTTTTTTTCTATTCCGTGGCTCAGGCATGTTCCCCATTACATGAGACATTTTTTTTTATAGGCTAGGAGGGCAATCGAGCACACGGATCACCTGATGGTAAGCGATTACCGCCGCCCATGGACACCCGCAACACCAGAGGAGTCACAAATGTGTTGCCGACTTTTTAAAAGAGGATTGTTTTTAAAAGAGGATTAGAATAACATAATTCTAACGATTAACTGTAGGCACATCAGTATGTACACTGCTACTCAAAATAAATAAAAAAAATATTAACTAGGTAGGTACAAAGATATTTTCAGTGAAAAATTACTGCTACTTTACTTTAAATGATTTATTCTCCATCAATTTCAATGAAAACTTCTTTTTTTTTTAAACGTCCGTTTGTTAAACGTTTTTTTTAAAATCCTAGTGTGGGGCACACTAGGATTTTCTCCTGTATCGTGGGTGCGTTTACAAACACCAATTCTCACATACACAAACGCCCAGACCCGGAACAACTACCTGTAGATTATACAAATATTTGCTCCGTGTAGGGATCGAACCCACAACACGTGGCGCAGAAGTCGATCGCTCAACCGCTACGCCAATCGTGTCGTCATTCAATTCAAGAAGACCTATTCCACAAACTGCTATAATTACCAGATTAGTACGTGGTCCCACAACATGAATATTTCAAAACCACCAACCTCAAGAGACAAATCCCTAACCGGTTGCCAGACCAATTAATCAGAATTGTAAATCAGATTACTGAGAATAGCCAATGCTAAAATTTCCTCACAATGAAATATTAATGTCGTCACACCAAAAAATTAATTAGATCACTTATCCAATAATTAATCATCTTTAATTGCTGGCGCTTGAGTATCGTTAATCGTTGGTTTAATATTGGAAATTGAATTGACATTACATAGGTACTCAATAAGAACATTACTGCCTCATTAGTCTAGTGGTCCCGAGCGCGACTACTATGCTAGAGGTCCTGGGTTCGATCCCCCGGTCGAGCAAAGTGTTATTGGGATTTTCTATGAAATTTTCAGTAACAGCTCGGAGTCTGGATTTGTGCCCGGTTAATGGCAATAGGCTCGCCCACTATTACATGGAACCTAAACATACCGGCGAACTGTGGGTGTACATTAGTACGCCTTTGCCTAACCCTTCGGGGAATACAGGGTATGTATGTTTACTCAATAAGAAATATTTGTCGATTCGCTTATGTATTATGTCATTTTTTTATATTTAGAAAAAAAAAGAATTAAAGAAAAAAGGATTTTTTAATTTTGTAGTTTGTTTTAATGGGGTTTTCGAAAGACTGATGGTACTTATTTGGTAAACAAACGGATTTTGTGTTTTTTTAAGCCTGACCTGACTCGAACTCGAACTCGTGACTCGAATGAACTAATAGTTCTAGTGACCCGACCAGTCAAATGGATCTCGAAGGCCAGTGACAAAATCAATCTAGTTTCTTACAAAAAAAATCCTTCCATCCAACATGAAGAATTAAATTAACTGTATCGTCTTTCAACACAATAGTCGTTTCTTAATTCCCATAAATAGACTGTCGGCAAAAGTTTGGTATTAAAAGTTTCAAAAAACTTTAAGCAACTTTATGAATATTTTAACACCCAATTACTACACCTTCAGATTTGATTGATGGATGGAATTTAAACTGAAAATCTTAGGAAATAAAGTTTAATATTCAGTGACGGAGAATCAAAGGTAAAAGTTTGGAACCTTTTAAGTATTCGACCGTAAATTAAGGATCGAAATTATTTTTAAAGGAATTGTGAAATATCAAAAGTTGGTAACAATTGTGTTTCGTTTCAGTTCATTAAATGTTGATAAAACGAAATGAATTGGAGTGTGAAAATCGGGTAAATTTATCTTTATTTGTCGTTTCCTTAGAAGACGGTTTGATTCTTCAAATTTTATTTATCTAAAAATTAATCGAACCAAGCTTCGTTTTTGAACTATATTTAGATTTATGTTCTTTACAACCTTTTTATTGGTGTAATTAAGACTCGAATCTTTTATTATAGCCAATTAGGTACGCATTACATAAAAGATTTATTAAAAAATAATAAAGTTTAAAATAAAAATCGAATTTCTTCAAACATTGCCAGACGTGAAAATGCTTACAGCCACAGATCGTAGTTAAATAAATAATAATGCCTGCCAGTGAAGTTTTCGGTTAAAATACCTCTGATTTCTAAATTAATGTTGAACATTAAATTCCCTACGCTTTAATAACCAATAATAAAATTGTTTGCTTTTATGAAGGCAATTTTTTATTTTTATTTTATCTCAATGATCAATGTTCTTAATGCTAGACCTTGAGATTTAAGTTAATAACCCTCACTTAGTTGAGAATCAAATAACGGTGTTGCCAGACGCAACGAATACCAAAAGGAATAAACCTTTTACTGACCCATAAATTATGTCAGATATGATAGTTTTTTTTATTCTTAACTAAATTATGGTTTTTCTTATTACAGGTACGGCTGTGGATTTTTAAGGGACACACAGGTGAATCGGATTCACTACAGATACCTAATGTAATTTTATTGATTTTGCTGCTCCATTCCCTATAATTGAAACTATATAAATACTTTGCTAAAATATCAGAATAATGATGGTCTTTAAATAAAAAAAATTGCAAAAAAGAAAATGCCGCTTCAGCTGAAACATTTGATGTCAAGAAATAATAATTGTATCTCTATAGAGTAATATAAAGGTCAGTGTTGTATCTACTTGTTTATGACGTCTGTCGGAAATTCGTTCTTGTGTTGGTAAACACACAGGTAGAAATGTCGATTCCAAAATTTATTGATTATTTTTATTTACATTTAAACAATTTCGGTAAGATTAGGCAGAGGCATACTAATTACACCCACAGTTTGCCGGAATGTTTAGGTTCCATGTCATGGGGGCGAGCCTATTGCCATTAACCGAGATCACAGATCCCAATCTCCGGGCTCCGGCTACAGAGAAACCCGATAATACTTTTCTCGAACTGGGAATCAGACCCGGGACCTATAGTGTGGCAGTCACACTTACGACTAGTACAGTAATGAGGCAGTTATTTCATACATAATAATATTATTATTAATATGACTGTGCACTATTCCTTATGATAGGTCAAACTTGAATCTTAACAAATATAATTATTTTAACATAATGTAACATACCATCACGCCTGTATTCCCCGAAGGGTTGAGCAGAGGCGTACTTAATTTACACCCACAGTTCGCCGGTATGTTTAGGTCCCATGTTATAGGGGGCGAGCCTATAGCCATTCACCGGGCACAAATCCAGACTCCGAGCTGCTACTGAGAATTTTATAGAAAAACCCAATAACACTGCTCGACCTGGGGATCGAACCAAGGACTTCTAGTGTTGCAGTCGCGCTTGGGACCACTAGACTAATGAGGCAGTCATAATGTAGGTATTATTAATAATAATTAATGTATTATATTTATTTTGATATAATGGTTTTGGGTGCTCGCCATTATGTATCCTAGATTATAGGCAGTGGTTACACTATATACTAAGGGTTTAAGTCGGCCCTGTGAAGCGCTGACTTGAGTAAGAGACGTTTCAAATTTTACTCATCTTCACCTTAGCACAAGACTTCCAGGATACAGTCTTGCTTGTCAGGCGGAGTCAGTTCTATCGATTTTAACAAATTCTTCGATGCCAGAGTGTCAATGAATATTTAACTAAAGAGTTCAGTAACTCCTCCTCCGTGAGTTTAAGTGATTCTTGAATATTTTACAAAAGTATAGTATAGTTATTGATCAATTTTACCTTGTAGTTTACACTTTATTCTCGCTTAGTTGAGAAAGGTACGACTTTCGTGAAAGTCTTCAAGTTTATTAAATATCAAAGAACCTTTGTGGGAACGAACGATAATGACTTTAACAGCTTGTTAAATTCTACTTATTTGTAACGAAGATTCATTAATTAGATTTTTATATTAACTTATAACAAGCGGGCTTTGAATTTTTTTTGTATATAAAAGAGGATTTCTGCGACGGATTCCCTTGCCATTATTACTTTTTTCTATTAACATTATTTGAAACGCCAAAATGGCGGATGCTTGACATTTATGTGCGCGCCAAAATTTCGCCCCAGTTTATAACAATATCGCGGCATACAGATACCTGTATGCATAGTTAGATTTAATTAAATCTCTTTGTCGTGTGCCAACGCTTTAAACATTAAATTGCGCGCGTTATAAACTGCTTTTCATTTATGACAGCCAACTCCCAGTAAGATTAACAAACCTGTTTATTTTCCTTTTAATTTAATAGATATATTTTATGTCAATATACATGTTGTATCAGGATAATAGGTAGGTCTTTGATATTTATAACTATGTACATAACTACATTATTTTATGTGTTGAAGATTAGAACCACAAAGGTTTACAAATCTTTTTTATTAGCAATATTTTTGTGTTTTTTACATAAATGTTTTTTTTTTGTTGTGTCTTTTGTCTCGTTGTTTTATTAGACTTTAAATTAAAAATGAGGTTTTCAATTCCACTGTGTCTTTGGTGATTGTGAATCGGTTTAGATTTTTTTCTTTTTAATCAGAATATTCTTCTAAAAAGTTATTTGTATAGGTAATTACGTACAGAAAATACAATATTTAGAGCATGAAAAATTCTCTCAATATTCACGTTTCAGATTTTCGGTCTAGTGTCTTACCATAGCCCTTGCATAGCCTCAATAAAAATGCCTTATAAGTACGAGTTCATTAAAATTCCTATACAAGACCACCATAAAAAAAATACAAAGCTAAAAGTTTCAGTATTGGAAGATTAAAACCTCCTTTATTAAAGTTAAGAAAACTCTCAGTAGCTTTTATGCCTTCATGGTAAATTGTTTTACTTAGCTGAAACACAAAAAATAATTAAATCTTCTTTATAATGATCAGGTTTGCCTCAGTAGTCTCACAGGTAGCTCGTTGGTTAGATTCTCGGGTCAGGCAGAGTGTTTATTTTCTGTTGGGAAATTCTCATGAACAACTAAAAGTTTTTTTTTGTGCTCGGAAAATGACAATATGCTCACTCCTATATATGTGAGACCTAGCAGAAGTGTGCACATCAACACACACAAATTAAAACGAACATAATAGTTTCGTTCTAATGGGGATTGACGAAAGATTCCTTTCCAAAAAAAAAATGTGCTTTACGAGATTTTCACTGCACGGCGACGTTATCCTTCTGGAAATATAGGCATGATGTTATAAGTATTTATATCTTACAAATACATTAAATTATTTTTAAATGCGAAAGTAACTTTGTCTGTTACGTTTTTACGCCTAAACCGTTAATCCAATTTTGATACATTTTAGTATGAGAGAGAGATAGATAGGATCTTGTAGAAGGACTTAAGCTACATTTTGTCTCAAAAAATCCTTTGGAATGCCAGTCATATTGCGGGCAATAGCTAGTTCCCTATACTTTTAATGTGAGGAGTGTTGCTGTGAAGTTTTGTTCAAAAATGTTTTATTCAGAGCGTTAGAGCTTTCCAGACACTATAAATTCCAATATGTCGAAATACGTAGTATTTGCAATATCGACGGCTTCTTTGTGGCCAGCCGCGAGAGCTATTGAGTCATTTCTATTCCGATGTGCTCGGAATTCGTAAAGAGTATCGACTGCATATCGTTGTGGTTGTGTTAGCTTAGCAATATAGCTAACTAGCTGTGCCCTGCGGTGTTGCTCGCGTTGATTTTGTTTTTTCCATTCCTGTGGGGATTTCCCAGAATCCTTTCTTAGCTGATGTCTATGTTTACCGACCCCATATGTACTTATGGGGTAGGTAAACATGCCAGATACTAAGTTTGTGGGCTTATAAGTATTTATATTATATTATATTATACATGACATTATAAAAGTTGTATAATTATATATAATTAAAAGTTAGTTTAGTAGCGAGTAAGTTTTTATATTGAAATTAAATATTCAGTTATTCGTCCATTTGTCGCACACATACTTAATGCAAATTTAAGTCTTATATGATTTTCTCATGAATGCCATTGTCAGAACTGGACCAAATTGAAATGGGACCACACGGGAAATCATCCAAAGAATCATCAAAATCGGTTCACCCAGTCAAGTAGGTACTGAGGTTACAAACATAAAAAAAAATACAGTCGATTTGTGAACCTCCTCCTTTTTTTGTTGATTTTTTGACAGTTTGTCCAACGACATAACAACTGACAGGTTCGGCAGAAGCCTGTCAATTCTTATAAATATTATTGGACGACTATCTTGATAAAATTGAAACAGGTTGTTCAAATTTGGTCGTAGGTTTCAAATGGAGACACAAAGCTTGCTAAAGCACAAAGATAGACCTTTGATCACGTGCTTCTTAAACGACTATCTGTAAAACCGTACATATGAAGAATATGGTATCGAGAGCTGCCAACACATCTGATCCAGCATCTGAGCAATATCGTATATTGCTCGGAGCTCCTTTCAATCCGCGTGAAAGGAGATCGTGCCGACGAATACACAATTGTTGGAAAATATCCATCATCCATATGAGGTTATTGATACTACAATTCAATACGCCTTAGAACAGGGAAGGCGAACCAGTGGCAAGCAAGCTATTGACGGTACATGAAAAAAAAATGGGGCAGGTTTTAAATAAGGCGTTTGAAGGTTTGGTAACAACTTGTGAAATTGGAATAACAGTAACTGAATTGAGCGACACATTTATTTTTGTGCAGAAATTGTTTTTCCCTATTGAGTAATCAAAGAAAGAAAACATTTATTCACTGCTACATAAAACTGTACATAATATATAAGTACTTAAGGGTATTACATTGCCTTTGTACTTAAGGGTATTACATTGCATTTAGTCTTTGTGCTGGTATTAGTTAGTCACAGGCATTGCGGGGGTGCTTCACGCGGGGTGCTAGTGAGGTTTCGGGTATTTCTTTATTATTTCAAAATATTCAAAAAATAAAAACAATACAAATTGTTAATTACGTCATTACAATTTTTTTGGTATAAAATTAATGACTAACTATTAAGCCGTTAAAGAGAAAAAATATAAAATAGGTTAAAAAGGCCTATTTACTTCAATTATTCTACAAAATTGGAGAAATTTTATAAAAATGTTAAACAATACAATTTGTTTGTGATGACCTTAAGTATAAAATTTATATTTTTTATATGGCAAACGCACATAAGGATTCCACTAGAAACTTCTTTAAAACTAGGGTGTTTTTTTGGATTAGAGCGATGTAATGCGCTTAAAGTTTATAGTTGAATCTGCGGCAGTGAAAAGGCTACGACTCAGCATAAATGCCTCGCTTAGACAGCGAAGCGTTAATCAGTTAGCCAAGAATTTTTAACGGCACGACTTAGAAAAACGATACCATCACGCCTGTATTTCCCGAAGCATAAGGCATAGGTGTACTAACGTACACCCACAGTTCGTCGGATATGTTAAGTATAATACGCGTCAAGCGTATTCCAATTAACCATGCACAAATCCAGCTCCGAGCTGCTACTGAGAACTTCATAAAAAATCCTGTAAACACTACTCGACCTGGGCGAACCCAAGACCTTAGCAGACTCAGCAGTCGCAGTAAGGATCACTCAACTTATGATAGAATGAACTATAAAGATTACTAACTCAAAAAAACTACAGCAATATCCTACAAAATGCTATGTTTGCTATAAAACAATTTAACAATAGTTGCAACGGTTTACAAAGGTCGTTAGTTCCTAGCTCAATGACCGCTTGCTCATAACACCTATCTCTGTTAATTGTGCCACAAATTAGTCTTTACGGTTAGCTGGTCCCAGCTGCAGCATCCTCCTTTATTAAACTTATAAGTATCCTTCGTGTCTCTTAGTTATTTTTCTTTGAATTTCTCTTACATTAATCCTTAACGTTTAAGGGATTTTAGCTCAAGGTTTGTTGAACTAATGTATTAAATAGAATACATAAAAAGTTATCTTGGATAATTAACAAGCATGACTATGCGGACATTTAAATAAAACTAAAAAAGTTCCCAGAGACAATAATGAGACTTCCAAATTCGATTTTCAAATCGGTTCTAAAATTAAATTCTTCCTTTTTCTATAAAGTTAACTGCTATTTCCAGCCTGAATTGTTGAAACATTCTATTTTCAAACGACATTGGAGAACAAGCTAATTTGTGAATCAGTAGAAATGTCCCTCAGGGATCTTAAGAAAAGCGCCATTTAAAAGTTTGTACATCATTTTTACTCTCACCCCCCTGAGTCCGACTGTTCTTGCCTTCGGCCTACGCCGCTGGGTAATTAAACTTTTTCCTAACAATATCTTTATTCAAGCAAATATGAACTTAGCACCTAAATAAAAAATCTAAATGGTTAATTTTAAATTACCATTTAAAATTTGTGTATCTATCTAATCAAAATAATAATAATTACAATACCTACCACACACCTCAAGATTAGAAAAAATATCCAACATCATTTATTTAAAAAGAAACACTAAGAATAAACCTATTTGCAATCACCAGGCGAGCAGGCATCCAATAATTGCCTTACCGCCTTATAAAGTAAGAAATCTCATTTCAGTAAATCTGGATTTTGGGGTTTTCTCCGAAGTAGGTATATTTATTTTATACAGCCCAATTTTATTTCTCTTTATTGCCTTGCTTGCTGACTATAATTTTTATTTAAATCTTTACAAAGCAATTCGCAAAAGTTTAATAATTTCCTTTTTTATTGATAGTACTATAACTGCAAAGCTCACTATTAGAGCTTAATTTTACAATCTGTGAATGTTGAAAGTGTCTTAAAGTTATGACATTAATTTCAACGATAGATATTTTATTTAAAAAAGCAGTCTTACACTGACGTCTGATATTAAAGTAAAATAGCTAGGGAATACATATCGACGCATCAGTATTTTTTTTTTTGGATAGGCGTACAAACAAGCAGGCGGATCACCTGATGGTAAGCGATTACCGCCGCATATGGACACCCGCAACACCAAAGAAGAGTCACAAATGCGTTGCCCGCCTTTTAAAAGGGGATTGGGCCGCTAACCTCACTCACTCGTGCGAAACACAACGTAAGCGTTGTTTGACGCCGGTTTTCTGTGAGGCCGTGTTATCACTCCGGTCGAGCCGGCCCAGTCGTGCAGAGGCATCGCTCCCACGTTAAATTTCAAAAATTCACTGAGATAGGGATTTGAAAACAAAAGTAATTTAATACTGTAATTTGCTACACGATATTTTAACCCACGCTTTATCTTTTAATTCTATCTAAACCGTTTCTCCCATCCGCCTATTTTAAAACCGATATTCTTCGTGAAACCAATATTCTATCAGCGATTCATCCAATCACTCCCACGATAGACCTCCGATCGATCACACGTCAGCAAGCCTGCCTACCTTATTATCATAAAAAACCTTCCTGCAAACCTACTTAACCTTTTTAAGTATTCATGGTAGGGGCCCACACGGTCCATTTTCATTAGCGTCTAATAAATATGAACAGAATCTTAAAGGTTGAGAAAATACGAGTAAAAGCTTCAAAGTTTCCTGGAAATTACGTCATTTATTTTTATTATTTGGCGCAGCTTTATATAGAGGTGTCAATGGTTGATTGTTTGAGGTTCTGTAATAAAGACGACATGACGCCTCCACCCTCTAATGGCTGACATATGAGCATTTGGTGTATGTTACAAGTTAGAAACGAGAAACGTTTTGTTTTATTTAGTTATAAACTTAAACCATGTCAGCGCAGTTTACATTCGCAACATGTTTGAGTAATGGCGCCCCAACGTGGGACTTTAGTTTGTTTAAAACATTAGCAAAATACAAGGCTATTCTAGTTTCATTAGCCTTTATATAATGTTTAGCTTGCAAACGCGACAACAAGGTAAATTTGAGGAAGTTACATTACAAATTATGATTACGAAAGCTTATTGGCGCCCAGCGTGGGACCTGGCCCGCCTATAATTTACACCAAACAGCCTCAATCCATTGTCAAGGGAAATTACCTAGACGTCGTCCGGTCACATCCACGCTGTCATGCGTCACGAACCTCGAGCCTTCGGGACCCGAAATCAGATTGACTCGGCAAACCTCAGCTGATCGATTAACCTAATGACTTGAAACTATTGTCATAACGATAAATCCAAACAAATTCATAAATTTGATATTAGAACGTCTTCGCATCATATCCTATTCTATGTTCCCATGAAAGTTAAACATTATAAAAATCGGACCCCTTAATAGCTTCAAAGACATTCAATATGGGTACATACTAATGTACTATACATGGACGGCTTTTCGTTTTTGTAACTTCTTTCAGTACATTCGTAGTTTTCTATGTTAAATATTTTTAAATAATTTTACATTTTTAGCAAATCCACTTCCTAAACAAACCAACTAATAATTTAAACCTTCGATTGGATTAAGGTCTGACGTTCGATAGATTTTCTGGTTTAATTTCGGTAGGGTGGGTAGTTGTATAAATTGTCAGTCAACAGCGGCCGAAGGATACCCTCCTGTTGTGATTACATGTCCAAATCCGTTTCTATTATTATGTACTTCTCTTATCCGGGCTATTTGTAGCCGAAAGGTTTCCGCCAAAGGTCTGAACTTAACTAAAAGCGTTTGTGTGTTTGTTGTCAGGAGTTTGGGTATAGTTTTTGTTGGATGATAGTTTTGCTTAACACTGATTAGGGGAAGATTAAAGTATCAGGATGGGATTCTGTAGTATTTATCCGTTTTAGTTTCTGATTGTAAGATCCTATGTAATGTTTTGGCTAGAAAACAATTACACTTTTAACAAATAAATGTAAAAAAGTATATCGGTGTAATAAATAAAAATATTTTTTACACTTAAATTGATAAAAAGCGATATTATTTAACACACAATTTTAAAGCAAAACAACCATGTTGTAACTTATATCTACAAATTGTATCTCTGTTCTCTCATTACGATTTAATAACAGTTGTGGAATGTTCTCATTTGATTTCAAAATATAAATTAAAACAAAAAAGAATAGATACCACGAGATAAATATTATACCAAAAAAAAGCATAAAATAATTAACAGTTGGGCAGCGTCCGTCAATAATTCAATAATATTTTGTGTGAAGATCGTAGTTGAATGATTATAAACATTATTATTGTTAGGATATTCAAAAAGCCAAAGCAAAATACGGAAAAAAGGTTGTATTCCAATGATAAAAGTAAAGGTAGCAAGGTTATTAAAAGACACAAATCAAACAAATCCCTTGTTAACTCGATATGATACGTGATTAAAAAACACTTTTTGGGAATTCTGCCTTGTGCCTTTGTAATTCTAGAAATATATACGGGTGAAATAAGTAAACGTAACCTTTAACACTGGTGTGACCTAACCCCTGATAAATTCCCAGTACAGACAGGTTAGGATTAGGGAGATCCTAGCGTTTCGCCTTGATGAATGGAAGAGGGTCACTCCCATTCCACCGTTCTATACCAGACTTGTAATAAAATTTCGTATTCACACTTTGAAAATCAAAAACTGACAAACGCTTTGGTAAAACCTACACACATATTCGTTTTTTTAATGCGGATTTTTTTTTCATTATCCTTCCATTTCAACGCTAGTCGGCAAAGTCAGCTAGACAAAGGATAGGCAGACTTCGGTTGATTGGTTTTCGATTCCAAAGTTTTTTATTCCAATTTTTTGGATGCGTTGCTTTGAATTTCAATGACAAAGCATTCTGACTTTAAAAGAGCAATAGCTGCCTTCTAAAATATAAATCGTTTGGCTGAAACTACGCAATAAATGATCCCAAGGTGAACTAGATGTATAATCTGAATTATGCAAAGAAATGGAAATAGATTTTAGATTTTACTTTCATTTATGCTGTTTCAATAATACATTTGAAAACCTTTTGAAAACAAACCTCTATTTATTAACAAAATGAATTCATAATTATCAATACATTTCACTTAGTGCACATTTAGATAAAAAAAAACATATTTGCATTTTACTTACAATCCACGTAAATGATTTATAAATACCGTTTACCCGCGACATATAATATAGCATCATACCATCACACCTGATAGGCGGAGGCAGTTAGGCAGAGGTGTACTTATGTACACCCACAGTTTACCGGTTTGTTTAGGGCCCATGTAATAGGGGGCGAACCTATTGTGATTAACCGGGCACAAATCCAGACTCCGAGCTGCTACTGAGAATTTCAAAGAAAACCCAATAACACTTTGCTCGACCTGGGGATCGAACCCAGCACCTCTAGCGTAACAGTCGCGCTTGGGACCACTAGACTAATGAGGCAGTCAACTCATAACTTTAGACCAATCACATCGATATTTTATTAAATCCTTCTAGTTGTTTACACCCTATAAGGAACTCACATGTTAAATTCCACGACCCTGACAGGCTGTGCCCACCGTTTTGCAGGACCCATCCTTCCACATCAATTCCTTCCTTCCTTATCGAAGGATACCGCCTACTCGGTAATAAATATATACCAATTTTATTACAATGACTGATGCATGCGTGCCGTCAGATGGGACTGGTCTACTTAAAGCTGCAATGGCTCTTTCTTCTAAAGGCCATATCAGACATTGTCTTACATTGGAACTTACATATTTGCTACTAAGTATTATGTCTGGACTTTAAAAGAGACCATGATTCTCTGAATTTGTTTCGGTGTTTCTTCTCAGAGGTCGTCAGTTAGGAAATGCCGGTGTCATCTAGTTTAAAAAAAATGACTTATAAGATCTATTTACAGAAATAAATATCATTTATTTATTATTCATTTATTTATCATTTATTCATTTATAGATTTTACCAAAATAAAATGACAAAGCGTATATGAATATCAGTTTTAAAATAAGAATATGGCTTATTTATTTAACTGGTGGACTTAACATATATTTTTCTAATCTAGCTTACACTTAGCATAAATTATCTTTAGAAAAAGTGGTAAATTTTTGTAGCAATGTATGATATACCTATATTCTGTACAAATAAAAAAACGTAAGAACTAAGTATTCTTATATTGACGTCATACAAAGGCAAGTAGAATTATCGTCATTAATGATTTACACGACGGAGTAAAGGCAGAAAACGTATGGTATATTTTTCCTTAGTCCCTTTAGCGCCATTGCATAAAACAGTCATCATCATATACATTTGTTATTGTTATTTATTTTATGAAGGGAGAAGTGTTTTCATCTCCATCAACTTCATGGCGGCCATTATCATGCTATGATTTCAGCTGCATTTTCTTGGGCTCAAAAATTTATAAAGTAATAAAACCTAAAAACTAATGATTCAAGCATATAAACCTGGTTACTCGCAATTAGTGAAAAATCCAACAAAAAGAATTTGGAGTAGCTAGGTTGAATGATTAGCCTTAAGGGACCGGCGGAACTTGAATTGCCCACAAAAACGTAATACCGAAATAAATCGTAATCCAGACAATATTCTTTCAAATTATGTTATTATTCGGATTTGGTTACCGTTAATCTAGGTTTCTGCGATACTATTTCGTCTACTACTACTTCACTCGAAATAAAAGACCGAAAAATCGTTCCAAACTTGGTAAAGTTTTCAAAAATTGCATTCGATTTACATTTATTTTCCAGTGAAATATTTTGCATGAAATGGTAACGTAGGAACCTAGCTTAACGGTATCGGAATCCGAATAATAACAGGATTTGATTAAATAGTGTTTGAATTACGATTTATTTCGGTATTACGTTTATAAGAAAAATTCAAAGAAGACATCAATGACCAGTTCTGTGCTTAAATTAATGGCCACGCTTTAAAAAAAATCGAGTTAACGTCTATGACACCCCCGGGTGAAGTTTGTCCCATTCTTTTCAGAACCCTTCGCGACATGGATCATTAAGATCGTGGTTTTCCTGTATCAGAGATTTGAGGTCCTTAAGTTGTCACCCCATCCCTTAGGACAGATTACGTAAGACTGATGTCTCACGTCCCCTCATGACAAATATCTTTGTCTGACGTTATACTATCATTCATCTGAGCTATTGTAGCTACGATATATGTGAAATGTGTTTCTGAACTTTTGAAATTTATTGATATTAGTTATATTTCGTGTTTCTTTTTTTTTATTTCGTGATAGGCTGACGTTTGATCGCCTGTTCGCCTACTACTGATTTCGTTTATGATAACCACTGCACTGCCAAATGCAGTAGTTATTGCCGCTAAGAAATAATGTGCTAATTACTTTTTTGTTTCGGTTTGAAGGGTAATGTAGTCAGTGACATTATGAGACTTATCAACTCATCACATGGCTTACGTATATAATATACTTAAGTGAAGGAGAGAATGCAAAGTTATCTTTTTGTTAAAGGGAAATTCGACCTTGGACGAGATTCAGTCCGATGTTTTCCAATTTGGTATATCGAATAACGTCACAATTTTTTTGTGTTTTTAAAAAGCTTACTAGCAATGTGGGTTACACAATACTAGTATTCTTGTTAACCCGACGTGCTAAGCTAAATGCTTGTGTAACGAGTGGGTTCACGTCGGTACTGCAATGGGTGGGGTTCGAACCGGCAACCACATGATGTCGGCCCTAGTCATTAAGCTACCGCCGCTTTAGATGGACATTTTGGAATAACAATACGACATCCAAAGCTTGGTAGCTAGTTGGGTAAAACCAAATATATAATAAGAGACACATCATACCATCACACTTGTATTCCCGGAAGGGTTAAGCAGAGGTGTACTAAATTGTACTCCCACAGTTCACCGGAATGTTTAGGTCCCGTGTCGATACTTTTATATTATAATGCGAAAGAGAGTTTGCTTGTTTGTATGTTACACTTTCACACTAAAACCAATATGCCGATTTTTAAAAAAAATGCACCAATAGAAAGCTACATTATCAGCGGGTAACATAGGCTGTATTTTTTTTTAAATTAAAGATCCCTACGAAAATTACAGTAATGGTATCAAAAATATGCCTAAAATATAATTATTTACCATTTTTGTTGTGTGTTAGAAAATTTTGGTTAGGTACTATCGAGATCCCTTTGATACTTTATTTAACACGGATTTGGATAAAATTTAGCACAGAAATAGATTAAAGTCTGGAATAACATAGTTTCAAGCGTGGGAGAGCCATGCTTCGGCCGGCTAGATCGGAGTGATACCACGGCCTCACAGAAAACCGGCGTCAAACAACGTTTACGTTGTGTTTCGCCGAGTGAGTGAGGTTACCGGAGGCCCAATCCCCTTTTAAAAGGCGGGCAACGCACTTGTGACTCCTCTGGTGTTGCGGGTGTCCATGGGCGGCGGTAATCGCTTATCATCAGGCGATCTGTCTGCTCGTTTCTCCCCATATCCCATAAAAAAAAACATATAGAAATAACTTTTTAGCCATGTCGACCAAAGTGGCGTCGGTAGCCTAATAGCTAGGGCGTTGGACTTGCGATCATGTGGTTGCCGGTTCGAAACCCATCCATTGCACTACCGAAGTGAACCCACTCCGTAGCACAAGCATTTAGCTTAGCACGAGGGGTTAACAAAAATACTAGTAATGTGCGACCCACATTGCTAGTAAGCTTTTAAAAAGAAACTGACGTCCACGTAGACGAAGTCGCGGGCTGAAACTAGTCTGAGATTATCAAAAACATATAGTATTTATAAATAAGGAGTACCATCTAAATTGAAATTTATCAATTACAATTTTCAATTAAAGTATCAATTTCTTATTAAATAGTCCTTCTCTCCCTACAAATTGTCATGAAAATACACCTCGGGCCATATCCAACTTATATTATAAATGCGAAACTGACTCTGTTAATATTTTATCTTGCCTTGTTAAACTGCTGCACAGATTTCTATGATATTTGGCAAGGTATCACTACGATGATGTCTCATCAAAAACATTATTAATAAATAGACCTATTAGGATGCGAGTAAATTTGATGAATTTTGGTAAAGACATAGATTAGACCTCGGAGATAGACATAATAATATGTTTTCCCTTTTGTCTCAAAAAAAACCGTGAGACGCGAAGGGAACCGTGGGCAAGAGCTAGTATTTTCTACACTAATATTATAAAGAGGAAAGATTTATATTTTTGTATGTAACGAATAAACCTAAAAACTCCTGGACCGATTTCAAAATTTCGTTTGCCGTTATAAAGCTACATTACCACTGAGTAATATAGGCTATTTTTATTACTACAAAAAATTAGGGATCCCGACTAAAGCTTCAGTAATGTCCAACCGTACGAAGCCGGGACAGGCCGCTAGTCTAATAAAAGTATAATAACAAAATAATTTGTTTCTCCAATCGGAAGAAAAAAAGCCGGAACAAATCTTTTACCTGGTCGTTTTAAAGCGCAAAGAGAAGGTAATATCGTAAAAGCAATCGTACGAACCACGAAATCCGGGTTCAATTCCGTTCTATCGCAGTAATCTCAATATACTCCAATTCCATCTTCAAGAAATTGGACTCGCCGAAAGTGCGAAACATTTCTTTTAAAATTTTATTTTTATATAAATTTTGTGAATGTGCTATAGTGATACTTATTGTTTAATTCTCGACGTTTCTGATCCTTTACAGTGTCCATGACTGACGGTGAGATTGAAAAAAGTAGTTGAAATAAATAGATAATATTCTTTTAATAATGATTTTCGTAATGAGTCATCATCATCATCATATCAGCCAATAGAAGTCCACTGCTGAACAAAGGCCTCCCCCAAAGACTTCTACAGGTACCGGTTATATGCCGCCTGCATCCAACGACTCCCAGCGACCTTTACAAGGTCGGCCGTCCATCTTGGAGGTCGTCCTACACTGCGCTGTTTGGTGATTGAAGGATTATAATTTCTTAAAATAAGAAAATAAACATTGAAATAAATCAAATCAAAGCAAAGCCATAATTTTGAAATACTTTTGTTTAAGATAAAAAAGCTTGTCGTATACTCTTTACCAAAATTAATCACAATTGGTTCAGAGGTAGAGACATGTAAACGTAACAAACAAACTGACAGCCAGAGTTACTTGTGCATGTAGGTATAATATTAATTTATGTTAATGATTTTTAAATATAGTTCTACAGTGCGTATTATGTTAAAATTATCGGAGTGTGTAGTATTAGACTCAAGCCGAATCTATATCAAAGCAATCCCGTTGCAAGTTCGTTTCGGTTCAATTCTGACTACGTCAAAAGTTAAGGACTTCATTCGGATTCCAAACTTGTTATAGTTGCGACTCAATATTTTTCATTGTTCTTATTGCCGTCTTGTAGCAATGAAAGAACCATTCGTAAAATTAAGATATTCCTGGACATTAATAGTCGGCATTAACCTGAATTACGGTATAGGGGTTAGAATAATGACAATGATTTATAGTTTGCCGCTTCATAGACAATTACTTTTTTACTCTATGACGTCTGGAAGCTATTTTTGTTTTGAATATAGTCGCGAGTTCGCTGACCATTTCAAATATTAAAAGTATACGTATCGATATAGACCACAATTAATGGATTGCTTTTGTTAATGAATGTATACAAAAGTACAATTACATTGATGGTACAGTGGCGACCAAAAGTCCATAAGCAATCTCACAACAACGCAATAGCTTGACGTTCAGTTTGACTCACGACCTTCTATTCATTGTCGTTAACAAGTGACACGCACTGGCTGTATCGAGCTCATTCGTAGCTACTGTTCATAGCAATGTAATCCTTAGCGTGCTTATCATTGTCGTTAACAAGTGACACGCACTGGCTGTATCGAGCTCGTTCTTAGGTACTGTTCATAGCAATGTAATCCTTAGCGTGCTTATCATTGTCGTTAACAAGTGACACGCACTGGCTGTATCGAGCTTGTTCGTAGGTACTGTTCATAGCAATGTAATCCTTAGCGTGCTTATCATTGTCGTTAACAAGTGACACGCACTGGCTGTATCGAGCTCGATCATAGGTACTGTTCATAGCAATGTAATCCTTAGCGTGCTTATCATTGTCGTTAACAAGTGACACGCACTGGCTGTATCGAGCTCGATCATAGGTACTGTTCATAGCAATGTAATCCTTAGCGTGCTTATCATTGTCGTTAACAAGTGACACGCACTGGCTGTATCGAGCTCGTTCTTAGGTACTGTTCATAGCAATGTAATCCTTAGCGTGCTTATCATTGTCGTTAACAAGTGACACGCACTGGCTGTATCGAGCTCGTTCGTAGGTACTGTTCATAGCAATGTAATCCTTAGCCTGCTTATCATTGTTGTTAACAAGTAACACGTACTGGCTGTATCGAGCTCGTTCGTAGATACTGTTCATAGCAATGTAATCCTTAGCGTGCTTATGGACTTTTGAGCGTTTACTGTACTTTTGTGTAGGTACAGAAGTGATAATAATTATGTAAAAATATCGTCCTCCCCCTCTGAACCATTTCTCAACTATGTTTACTACCAGCCTAACCAGATGTGGCAGAATATCAATATTTTACACGAAGCGATTGCCATCAGACCTCCGAAGCCCAATTTCTGGGCAATACCGATATCCAGAGGGTACACTGGTTGTCAGGCTTTTTTCGGCTTGTGACAACCTGTTTACAATTGTCATAGATATTCTTATGACAGCCGGGACCGACGTGCTCTCCGAGGCACGGAGGGGTCCCGATACTCGGTCACACACTGACCGCAGTGAGCAGTGCTATGTATAAATATATAAAAATATATTTAAAAGAAAATAAGATTATTCATTAGCGTAGTGGTCCTGAGCGCGACTGCTACGCTAAAGGTCATGGGTTCGATTCCCAGGTCGAGCAGTGTTATTGGGTTTTTCAATGAAATTCCCAGTAGCAGCTCGGAGTTTGTAATATGTGCATGGTAATAGGCTCGCCCCCTATTGCATGGAACCTAAACATACCGACTAACTGTGGGTGTACAATACTACGCCTCTGCCTAACCCTTCGGGGAATACAGGCTTGGTGGTATATGTTTAACTATAAATAATACAAATAATCATATTTTCCTTACACATTGTAAACAAAAACAAACTTTCCATACTTATATAGACACAAAAAAAATGAGCCTAAAATCCTATGTAAATAATACATCAAAGGCTAAAAGAGTTGGGTCCAATGTGGATTCTCTATATTGAATGGTAAAGGTCTACAATAAAATCCGACTTTTAATATACAGACACATATATTCGTTTTTATTTGTTTCGGATAATACGATAGAAACCCTTGGACGTATATATGCGTATTTTCCATCTTATATATTATTGCAGCAGTGATAGCCTAGTGGTATGACCGTTGGACTGCCAAGTCAAAGGTCTCGAGTTCGAACCCAAGGCACGCACCTCTGACTTTTCGAAGTCATGTACGTATTAATAGTTAATTATCACGCGCTTAAACGGTGAAGGAAAACATCGTGAGGAAACCTGCATGCCTGAGAGATTTTCGCGATGGCGTGTAAAGTCTGCCAACCCGCACTAGGCCAGCGTGGTGGACTATAGCCTAATCCCTCTCATTCTGAGAGGAAACCCGTGCCCAGCAGTGGGACAATATAATGGGTTGATTATGATATATTATTGAGTTAGGTACTTACATACTCGTGATCTTGTCGCGGCAGTCGGTGGTGACCTCTCGCCACCGGCTGTAATTCGATCTATGGTCGGGAGCGAGAGCGCGTGGGGATCCGCCGCTTCCTATTGCAAGCATAACTTGCATAAGGAGGCGGCGGAAAGGGAGAGAGAATTGTCCACAACTCTCCCAATCCGTAGTAGACGCACCGGGCGCAGGAGGGCGCAGACAGACCTCCGACCTCCATGTGGCCTGCGGGCGGCTGACTTGGGGAGTACGCCGCCCGACCAGGCAATGGCCCCAGTAGGTGACGCTGGGCACTTCCGTACAATCGAGTAGGATGAGAGGCTGAGCCTCGCCTTTTGAAGAGGTCCGAATATTGGACCGCAGCCTATCATGGCCGTGGTGAATGTCACGAATCCCATGGCCGTGACCATAGGGCATGGAAGGTAAGTACGGTTTTTAGTCGGTAAGAGTTCGACATACGCTGACGTTTCCCCAGAGTGACAGACGATCCATGAGGATTTTCCGTACTATATAAACAAAAGGTACTACTTATTATATAACATAACCTATCTACATGCCTTCCTAATGGATAATTTTTTTTTATTTTGAAATACTTAAATATAAACTAAGAGGGGCTCATGACTAAGTAATCTGATCAACTGATCTGCAAGGTTAAGCTGCGTTCACTACGGTCAATCTGTGGATGGGTGATTTTTAACACATCGAGACCCTCCCGTGCCTCAGAGAGCACGTAAAGCCGGTGCCGGTTGTCATACTAACATCTAATGACAATTGTTAGTGGTAGTCAGAAGCCCAAAGAAGCCTGACAACCAGTCTACCCTCCGGATATTGGTATTGCCCAGAAATTGGGTTTCGGAGGTCTAGTCTGGCAGTCGCTTCGTGTACAATATTCAGGCACATCTGGTTCGACTAGAAGCCAAACAATATGGTTGCGGAGGATGATTGAAATACCTATAAACTAAGACTGCATAACTGATGATGGTTAGCGATTGTACATAAATTGATTTAAAATGTATAAGTAGGTAACTAATTGCTAAGTTATTATGTAAATTTACCAATTTTAAAAGGCAAATATTTTCGTCTCAATACGTCTTTTGGGATGCGAATGAAACTTTTAAAGTATTTTTTATTGGTATAAGAAAATAATTTGAATGCGATTGCCACAGGATGGAAGCAAATGGCATAGTTTGAGGGTTTTACCCACCAGTGGGATAGTGAGGGCTATGGACAATACATCAAATATTGACCAATGAAACATCGAAATTTTAATTATGATGAGATACATCAATTGGCAAAGTTTTCAATTTACAGGACAAAGTATATTTTCATTTAATATTTCAACTCATGTTTAGAAAAGAAGAAAGAAAGAAAGAAAATGTTTTTATTTTCGCCCTTACGACACACAACAAATCAAAAATGCAACTGTACAATCAAAAACTGAATTAATACCTAGCAAAAGGTTGCGCAAAATAGTAAAACAAAAAAGGGGAGCTGGCAACACGTTTATGTTTTTCCGTTTAATATTATCCCAAAAAAGCTTATAAAACACTGCGACCAAATTACAAATATAATGAAACGCCTTTGCTGAAAATGAGAGTCCACGTTTTGCAATCGCGGAAAAATATTCGTACATAAATTATCGAGCTAGCATACACAGTTTTCACGTTAAACGTAAAATTTTGCGTTAACAAAAATAAATTAATTAACGTAGCTGAAAGGAGAAAGGGGATAATTAACAACACCGATTGTTAAACGAATATTTTTACGAAGTATTTACATCTATCCGATTTAGTAACTCGTATCTTGATTTAATCAAAGACTTCATTTGTTTTCATCTTTCGTGATTATGTGATTGGGACATTTCGTAAATGGACTCTTTATTTAATCTGTCGACTTGGGATGTTTCTTTTGATCCTTTGTACTTACAATATAATCAGAGTTGGTACGAGAGATGTAGGTAGATCTCTAGATTTGAAAGAAAACTGTTAATCAAAATAACGCGCTTATATTACAATAATTTAACTGAAAAGGTATATAGTCATTAAAAAGTATAAATTGCCTCATTAGTTATTAATCTAAATAGATTTGCGCCCGGTTAATGGCAAGAAGCTCGCTCTATTACATGGGACCTAAACATACCGGTTAATTGTGGTTAACCCTTCGGGAAATACAGGCGAGATAGTGTGTTTTTAGGTGATACGTTGGTAATTTTTTAACCGTTGCCGTGTTAAAGGCAACGTATTAGGTTTATATCCTGTTTTTTATATACAAACACAAATATCCTGGAACAACTAACCTCAGGCCATACAAATATGTTTTCCATGCAAGAATCAAACCAATCCAGAATCCAATCGCTCAACAATCAATCAATTAACGATCCCAAATTAGATTTCCAATGATAGCGAATCAAATGGTCAAATACCAATTGACACATCTCGGGATATATAATTAGGTACTTATGTCAAAATCTCAGCCGATTTATCGATTGGTCCAATTTAATCGAGTCAAATGTTTTATACCTACCATAAAACAGGTGGTAAGTATGTAGTAGTTCAACTATTTGTTCTTATGGAGAAGAATCAAGTGAGCGCCGAAGTGCTAACTCAACGGATACAAGTGTATCCGTATCCATCCGTATTTAAATAATTGGTTATTTGACTTATTATTTTTAAAGCCTCATAAAAATGTTTACCATAAAACGAAGCAATTTAATGTTATGCTGGACAGAGAACGTGAACTATAGAGAAATGTGACGTCACAACTCACTGCGATATACAATTTTTGGATATCGCAAATTTTTATATAATTGCCTGTTGCAATTATACCTATTAATACCAAAGGTTATATTTATTTGCTATGAATGCTTTTACATAAATATATACAGATCATACATACATACACTCACGCCTTTCTCCCACAGGTATCGAATTATATTGGAGATATCGAATATAACGAGATCATCTTCCTCGTAAAATGGTTTACAATTCAAAAAATAAATTGTATAACTTTTGTGTGTTAGTAGGCACATAAATCAATAAAATAAATAATAGAGTAAACTGTCTCTATCTACTGTTAAACTCGTCTGCTCAAACATTTTAATTCACAAGTACGACAAGCATTTATAACTGTCACATTGAAATTATTTAATTCACAAATGAGCAAACGCCAGCGAGAGCGCTGCAAAGACAAAACAAAATCTTTGTGAAAAACAAACTTTATCTTACAAAGGCACTTGATTATTGTAGCTGCATTTACCTTTGTATTTCACAGCTAAATTCGTCACCTAGTCTTTTCTGTCTAATAAAGATAAAATCTAAAAGATAAGGGTTAAGAAAAAGGTACGGTCCGAAAGATTATAAACTTGGATATAAACGTATTGCTGGCCGTAAACACTGGGGGTGGCTGGCCGTTCAGTGTCTGATTTGTGTATTTAAAAAAAAGTTCGAATTCAGTTTGTTCTGAGTTTGAATTTAGCGGGCTGTAGCGGGTTATTATACGTGAAATGTATTCTTGTTATAATTTTTCGTGTATTGTTATAATGTACAAATTAATTCCATTCTTTAACAAAAAGTTCCTATGTATGGCATGCGAGTCTTTTGTTGGCGTTGAAATGAAAAAGCACTCATTCATTAAATTTTTATTCATTCCTTTTAGGTACAATAAAGTAATGTATTCTGAAAATCTACAATTAACTGCCTCTTTAGTCTAGTGGTCTTAAGCGCGACTGCTATGCTAGAGGTCTTGGGTTCGATTTCCGGATCGAGTAAAGTGATATGAAATTCTCAGTAGTAGCTTTGAGTTTGGAGCTATGCCCAGTTTGTAGCACCCTCGGTTTATAGGCTCGCCCCTACATGGGACCTAAACATACCTGCGAATTGTGGGTGTATTAGTAGGTACACCTCTGCTTAACCCTTCGGGGAATAAGGCGTGATGGTAAGTTATATACAATAAATAAAAAACACACATTCTCTTCTTTGGGTAACAACAAACTCTTGTCTATTAGGTACCTACCTATATCCTTCTGAAAATACCAATCTAACTGTAAAGCGAAGAGCAACCCTAAAAAGAACAAATTAAATTCCAATAATAAGTAGGCGTAACAATTTAATATTTGAAACCGTTGACGCGAAAGGAATTTCATTACCGGACTTAATAAATCCAAAAAGTATTACGAAATCCACCATCAAGGGTAAAAGTAACGCAGAGTTAGTATGTATACTGATGAATATTAAAAATTAAAATGCACATATGAACGTAGCTTCGGTTGTGTGCGAAACTTTCTGAACGAACTTCCATTGAAGTATTAAGTACTAAAGAGACCATACTAGAATTAATTCATATATTATTTTCTCACAGCGAGAAGCGGCGCCTTAGCAATTTTCTAATGTGAAAAAACAGCATTTTAGCTCTGCAGATAAGTATAGCTCTATGTATGTATGTATCTTTATTAATAAACTTTTTTAATTACTTATGTCTAAAACAAAATGTCAAAAAACTATTTTCATGACATAAATGTTGGAACTGAAAAACTAAATTCCTACCTACCTACGCTAAAGGCATACTATAGTTAAGGTACCTAAATGCTACTTCCAGATAAAGTTTTGCAAGCCCGGTTTGCCGCTTGGCGGGCCCGCTTTCCCTAAGCTTCATAATGTCTCTCTAATAGCTCAATATCTGCATGTAACCCCATATTTGATGTTTTTGGTAAACAATGTAAGCCGCTATAAGTGTTAGGGGGAGTGTGATAGGCTTTTATGCTTTACATTGTAAAAGTACAATGGATTACGTTATGCAACAATATCTGTTATTTTACAAGTAGATATCTCTAGTTTTTTTTAAGGATATATTTCTTCTCTATCTATTTCATATCTATATAGACTGCCTCATTAGTCTAGTGGTCCCAAGCGCGACTGCTACCCTAGAGGTCCTGGGTTCGATCCCCAGGTCGAGCAAAGTGTTATTGAGTTTTTCTATGAAATTCTCAGCAGCAGCTCGGAGTGTGGATTTGTGTCCGATTAATGGCAATAGGCTCGCCCCCTATTACATGGGACCTAAACATACCGGCGAACTGTGGGTGTACATTATTACACCTCTGCCTAACCCTTCGGGGGAATAAAGGCGTGATGGTATGTTCTATTTCATATCTCAAAAAAATTGGGGTCAACTCAGTATCAACGTCCTTTATTACATTCAAAAAGCGATAATTACTGATAGGTAGGTGGCTCCTAGAATAAAAAAGACTCAGCAGATCTAACACCTTAGAGTTCCAATAATTGTAAAAAATAATCTCTATCAGACAGTTTTTTTTTGTCCTAAAGGTAAGCGCCTCAGTCAACTGACCTCAACTCGCGTTGTGCGAAGTCCTGAGTTCGATTCACACATCACATTTTTTTTAGGTTATTAGCCATGTGTTTTACACGTTACTAGTATTCTTGTTAAGCTTATGTTACGAACGGGTTCACATCGGTAGTGCAATAGTTGGGGTTCGAACTGGTAACCACATGATTCCATGTCCGACGCCCTAGCCATTAGGCTACCGCCGCTTCAGGGAATACAAGCGTGATGATATGTTAAGATTAGATACACATACAATAAAATATTTAACTAACTAAATCAGCAACAGAAATGACATTAAACCTTACATCAAACAATTACGCTATCGCAAACCGATTAATCGATTCTTGTCCAGTACATTTAGTCGATTTTTCAGCAACACCCGTCGAGTAATGAATCGTTAAGGCGAGTGCGAATGGCAGCCTTTGACGGGGTACAACATTAATCAGCGAGGTACCACGGAGTACCTACGATTGATACGGGTAGCCCAAAGTACCTATCACATCCGATACCTTTCCTACATAAATTGTTACAACGTAAATTATTGTAGTTCTTCGTGTTGTGCGAATAGGGCTCCATATTGCTTTTGTTTTATTTATTTTTTGGTCTTATTTGGTTGAATATTTTTATACTGTCTCACAGCTAGGCAGAGGACTCCCCAGTGGTTGAATATTTATCAACAACATTAGTTAAGTCTAACCTATAGACGTCTATAGAAAGTGCAGAAGGCTTTATATCGAGAGGAGTGAAAGGAGAGAGAGCTTTGCTCTGCAGAGGGACGATAACAGCTGAATAAAATAAAGTTAAGTCTTTAAATTACAACACAATTTAGTGATACCATTTTCCCAAATTAGGTAACGCTTGTAGATACAAGTGTTACCTAATTTACGTACTACTAGATAAAATAAAACACGGTTAATTTCATTTGTCGAAATTGAAATTACTAGGTACATAAAACAAATGAACCTAGCTAGGAAGACGAATATTGTGATGGTACTGGTACTTGGGATTCGGTAAAAAAAATTGTCTTGTGTCACCTAGCATCTAGCATGGCTAAAATAAATTAAAAGAACTACGATTTCGAAACTAAATAAACTCCGTAACGAAATGAAGTCCGAAACTTGTCGAATAGACATTTGTTGTAATAACTTACTCCCATTCAATATACAAGAATTTGTGATAATCGAATCGAGGCTCAAGCGTACAATAGATTTGCTGAAATCCACAGGAAAAACCGATAAACTTATTTTTACTACCATTCGCGGTAATAACATCTTATTGAATATAATTCTGCTGGCTGTCCGGATAAACCTGGTAGGGTACGCCCACCTTTTTATATTCATGTCGAAATTATACGGAAATCGTTCAAAGCCGGGTTGCTCGGGTAGCTGGTAGTGTTCACGTTATGTTTTCTTCCATGATGCTATGAAGTTAGAGAATCTGTCATAACTGACAATGTTATTATTAACTATATAATATACAACTATAGTAACTAGCGCGGTGCCAGTGGGGCCTAGGCACCGGGCCTGGAAGGGCACAGAAATGACCAGACCAGAATTTTTTTTTTTTTTTTCAGAACAGCGCATGGGCGCATTTATAAAAACTCACTTAGGGTCCATAAAGGTCTAGTTACGCACTAGTTGGTGTTGCAACATATTATAAAACGTATCTTTTCCGTATATTCTCACAACCTTTCGAAATACACCGTTATAACAAGGAAAATTGCACCAAAACAACTTCAAATGTGGAACAGGAAACACTACTTGACATCTTGACACATTTACAGCCCGTAAATAAATGTAACGAAACGGTTCCGACCTCAATGTTCAGGTAAAGACCTGGAACATTTGCCGAACCATTGTTCTCTTTTACAGTTCTCAAATATAGTGCCAACATATATACATATACATATTATCTATATAAAGAGCATTTTTTAACGTCGTCTGGGGCTCAGATTCCTCTGAGGTCTGGGGTGATACCGCCATATTGGCAAATATTGTGTCACTGTGTGTGTGTGGCCATGTAATAGGGGGCGAGCCTATTGCCACAAATCTCAAACTAAGAGCTGCTACTGAGAATTTCATAGGAATTTCATAATTTCAAAACCCAATAATACATTGCCCGACTTGGGAATCTTACCCAGGACCTCTACCGTAGCAGTCGCACTTCGAACCACAACTTTTTTTTAAAAAGAACGTTATCCCTCACTAGGATTTTCTCCTGTATCGTGGGTGCATTTACAGACACAAATTCTCACATACACCAACGCCAACAACTACCTGTAGATCATACAAATATTTGCTCCGTGTGGGGATCGAACCCACAACACGTTGCACAGAAGCCGATCGCTTAGCCAAACGCCAAACGTGTCGTCATGTTTAATGGTTTCTCTTCCTATTTCAGATTAAATTTTAAACCTACTTACTCCTCATAATGAGATGTAGAAAAATATAAATTGTCTGGATCAAGATGTCGGACGGACGGCTGTAGACATTTTCCCTCTCCCATTAACTAGCTCCACAAGGAACTAAAAGGAAGTAATCGCAAAAGTTATTAAATAGCCAGTCAAGCTGCAACGAGCTACGGGAAATATTAATTTAACATGTTACTGGAAATAACATTCTTTAGCCACTAGCTAGCTTGAAATGAAAGATGAAGGTTGATTGAGTAGCTAAACTCTTTGGTATTTTATATTTTATTACAACAGCTCACAACTGTTGTTCTTACAAAAACCATGGTAGAAGAAAATGTCTTACTGTTCTACAACACTGACCCTCCATAATACTATCCTCTAAATAGAATAAATTGGACATCAGAGTTCTACCATAGTAAAGAACTGTGTCAATCGGCCTGGCACTTTTCCTATTTCCATACTCCATGGGCTCCAACCTCCATCGTCAATGACCTTCAATGATTTCTTCGTCCTAATTGTAATTAATTAAAAGTTTAAATATAAATAACGAGGAATCGTATTTACTATAAAAAAAGGTCAATCAATCATTTGGATAAGCTCTGTCAATCTTCAAGAATAATTCAATTTATATGTCCATTTATCAATAAGCCGCTTAACATATAAGTATAAATAAAATTTGATTTAAAATACCTACCACTTTATGCACCCTTTCTACCCCTTCGTCGTATCGTCATATACCATCCCTCATATAACTTATCACCTGTCCCTGCCAGGTTTTAACCCTGAGTGGTTATTTATGGGGAATTTTGTCCCACAAAATTGCTGATTTTGATTTAGCGTAGTCATATCTTTGGTAGGAGAAATCAGATTATGACCCTACCTTCGTATTATATTAGTCTGAAGGATACACGGAGTGATATGTTAACGGATTGGGGTTTTTTATGGATTAAGTCGGCAAACGAGCTGACGAGCCACCTGCTGGTAAGTAGTCATCATCGCCCAAGGACACCTGCAACACCAGAGGAGTTGCTGATGCGTTGCCGACCTTTAAGAACCCTACAGACTGCAGACTGCCAGAGCCGGAGTAACCAAGGGGAACTGACTCTTACGTGATAAAGTAGAAACACACCAAGGTGTTTTACGACAGACTCCGACGTAAGGGTGGTCACCAGCCAGACAGACCCAAAGAGGTCCTACCACCGAGCAAGACAGATATTTTCACGCCTCTTACGGGATGCCTATCTGCCTATCACCAAACGGGTGACGAGGGTTATCAAGACATTATGATAATATTATTTTCGAAATCAATATTATTCATCTTGACTTATCTACTTTAATAGACTTCCCCCGGTTATAGCTAATTTTGTTCGAATTGTAACGAATTTTAAATTGTCTTAGAATCTATTGTCTTAGAAAGGTTCTAAAATTTACGGAGGGGTTCCTCCGTGATTTTTGAACCTTTCTGTAACTAAAACATAACATATTTCGAAATATTTTTACGCACAGGCTTAATATTTTAATTAAACTGAAATATTTTTAAAATTTTGTGAGTAGGTGCTTGCGTAAAACACAACTAAAATGTTTTTAATCCTATTACACATGCATGAGCGAACAAGCAAAGAAGATTAAAATATTATATTTGTGTTACAAACCGCATACATGTTTGGTGGCCGCAAACACTTGACCGGTGGTTTGTAGTCAATATTTACTTTATGACACAAGCAGGACGTACTACATACGCTGCGTATATTTTGTAATAGGCATAGGTACTCTGTGGTTGAGCATTTGAGCGGTAAAATTAAGGCACAGGCGCTCGGGTACTCTTCCAAATTCAATTTTAATTGGGTTTACCAAGGCTATATTTTAATGTAAGTATAGATCTATTTTTTTAATTGATTTGCTAAATTATTTGATCGAGACGTTTTCGTTGTCCAAAGTACTTACATGAAAACAGGACTAATAACGTCATATATTCTTTATTTCAGCCACAGGAATTTCGGAGTCATCAGATATTATTTTATTGCGGTTCTATTTACATTTCCATTACAAAAATACCCAAATTAAAGTTGTCAAACCCACGTAGTCATTACAAGTTGCGCAATAAAGCAGTAACAGCGCTTACTTCAGCTGAATAACTATGACTGTTTATCCCGACATGTCCAACACAGGGAATAGCGTCGTTAAGCCACTGACGCACGTACTGGCATATTTTCTCCATAAGAAATAATGGTTCCTTTTTTAAATAAATAGTACCTACGTTAATTATTGTACCTCTTTGTTTTAACCAGTTTTATTTTGGACCGTATTCTTACGTAGGTAGGAACTTCATTTGGCAATAATATTGGTAAAAACTTATACATTTTCAAGAAATTTTCTTAAATAAAAAGACTTGTCTAGTGGTCCCAAGCGCGACTGCTACGCTAGAGGTCCTGGGTTCGATCCCCAGGTCGAGCAAAGTGTTATTGGGTTTTTCTATGAAATTCTCAGTAGCAGCTCGGAGTCTGGATTTGTGCCCGGTTAATGGCAATAGACTCGCCCCCTATTACATGGGACCTAAACATACCGGCGAACTGTGGGTGTACATTAGTACGCCTCTGCCTAACCCTTGGGGGAATACAGGCGTGATGGTATGTTATGTTTCATAATTAATAATGGTCCAAATGAAATTTCTGTTTTTATTTGCAAACGTATTCATAAAATGAACATAAATCAAAGCAACTACATATTTTTTTATACTAGGTTTAATTTTGTTCGAGTCATGATAAGATATTACGTAAACAAAGTCAGTCGGTAAGGATATAAAAAAATTAATAGCAACATAAATATCTAAATAGGCCAAGTTTAGTGTTATTACAGCTTAAACACATAAATAACCCCTATAAAAGTATCAGCATGATAAATGAATTTTGTTTAGTATGGCAATTTATTATAAAAAAAAACTAAGCTTCGGCAGATGATTTGTTAAGCGCCGCTAGATGGCGTGATAAATAAACTAAGTTTTTAAAATGCAATTAAACGTTTGGAAGACAAGTCCAATAAAAATCTTTAGTAAAAAGAGTATTCATATTGTTTTACTAATGTACCTATGTAAATATTTGTATTATTAGAGTGAAATAAAGTGTATTTATAAGTAAACAAATAAACCAAAGCAAAAATAGAGGATAATTTTTATTCGGTATAGCTGGGCCTGTTACTTCTACCTTTCTTCAAAATCATGCAATCTACATCTCCTAGCCGAAAAATTCATGAAGAGAACATCTTAAAATCCTCATAGTTACTGTGCATAGTGCATACGATAGGTAGGTACGTACCTACAAACCCATACTGTTTATGCCTCTTAGGGAACTACTTTTTTGCATGCACCTCTATCAAAATTCCTGATAGATACCCTTAAAAAAGGAAAGTAATTGACCATGACAGTTGACATTTGGAACTAAATTTTAATTGCAATGCTTTAAAAACTAAATTTAATGTAATAAAAATTGAAAAGTATTAAAATTTCTGTAAAAATATAACTAATTCCTGGACAAATGATTTACTAACCGCAAAGTATCAAAATATCAAAGTAGTAGTATAAAAAATATCAAAATTACTATTTTAAAAATTGTAAATGTGTTAACGACTGTGCCTACCTAGGCCTACCTTACAGTGGTCATATTGTGCTCTAAAAAACTTTTTACCCGATTGCGCCAGAAATAGGAGTATTTTATGTGAGCATCAAACTGTTCCAAAACGGTATCAGAATAGGTATCAGACGGTATCGGTAGGTATAGGTGAGTTTATTAAGTAGCCAAATAATAAACTATAATGATCCGAGCATATATCTTAAAGCAGATTACAGATGGATAAAAAGTTTACTATCAACCGAAGTGCTTAAAATTTATAGGTACGGAACAAACCTGCCGCAGTCCTCTAAATTAAAAAAAAAAGAGTTGGGCTGGTCACATCTGCCGCATGTCGGACGAGTTGTGGGCAAAACTCACCACTGAGTGGAACCCACATAACGTTAGACGACGTCACGGCAGGCCCAGGAGGAGATGGCGCGACGAGCTAGATCTTTATTGGAAGGATTGGCCGCAGAAAGTTTTGAACCGAGATGAGTGTAAAGAGGGTAGGGAGGCCTTTGCCCTGCAGTGGGACGACTACGGCTGAATAAAAAAAAAATCGGTTCATACAATTCGGTGATTAAAAAAAATATACACGAATTGGAAGTCGATTTAAAATGTATGTTTGAAAGTACTATACATAAATGTTCGGTACTTACTATAAGCTCTGTCTTCAACAGAGACTGCTTCAGGGCTTGCCGACTCCTCACGTCAACACTGTTCAAATACGACTTTGTATAATACGTACATTGTCTCATGACGAGGCACGCCTCGGCCTGAGGCTGAATAGTCTGTGTAAGAGGAATTTCCTTTATATTTACAGTATTTCTCCGCCCACTCAATCATCCGAGATATTTATGTTTATGGCGACTTTAGCTGTCACATAAGTACTTCTGCTATATATATATTTTTCTTTAAAAAGGTTTCTTCTTGTTGCAGAAAGGATGGATGTGATGGCGAATAGCTGCAGTAAACGTGTACAGTGAAAAGAATGGGACACTTCCACCGGGCGCCTTCCTTGCACATCACTTTCTCTAAGGTACGTAATAGTTAAATCCAGATTATAATGACAACTGAAAGAGACAGCCTGATGTACTTTCTCTGCTATAGAACCGAAATAGTTTGTTTACAATATTTTATTAGGTACCTAAAATTCCTTTACTCATGGATTACCAAAACTAAATAAGTACACACTTTCATTTGTAATTCGGACATGAAATAGAGTGTGGACTGAATTTAAAAAAAGTAGGGAAAACAACAACATTTGTTTTTTTTTTAACTCCACATACTCATTTCGTAAATATATTAAAATTTATTTTGGTTCAGCTAGCAGTTTCGGAAATTTTATTTTGTTCGCTTCGCTCGCGCCAAATCGGATTTGTCCGGGGGACCGTAGGGAAATGCAAAAAAATTAGTAAAATGTTCCCCCGGACGCGCGAAGCAAGTCCTTTTAATTATTTTGCTGTGTATACAGTTTGTTTATTCCCTACTAGAGACCCGCCCGCGGTTTCACCCGCGTTGCCCCATTCCTAAGAGTCGTAGTGTAATGTTAAATAGCTTAAAACCTTCCTCTTGAATCACTCTATCTATTAAAAAAACCGCTTCAAAATTCGTTGCGTAGTTTTAAAGATTTAAGCATACATAGGGACGGACAAACAGCGACAGCGACTTTATTTTATACTATGTAAAGATTATATTCAGGCGTTGGTGTCAGTTTTATACATGTTGTAGGTATATTTAATTAGATACGATTACGTTTTTTATAGTTATATACACAATCTTTCTATTATTTTTTGTTTAATATGAATATCTTTCTAGAATGAGATATTGCTAGCTTTTAAAATATACAATTAGTTAACAATTTTACAACAGTTTTATTCTAAAAACATTTTAGGGCGGGTAAAAAAATGTTAGAAAACCCCTTCTTTCCTATCACGAACTAAGAGATGCTATCAAGTCATGCCATGCAATGGTCAAGGGTCGAGATCAATCTATCTGTCAAGATAAGGGACGTTGCGGTGGTGACCGTATTTTACACATGTCCGAGATCCACAAGATCTATAATAGTCATCACAGCTAAAGTTTGTCTGGTCTTATCTAAAACTGTGCGCCCCTCAACTTTATAATGGTAATTTTATATGACACACTACATCAATGTCATACAAAAATCCATGCACTGCTGATCGGGCGGAACAAACACACACTTTAACACACGCGGTAGATCCCGCTGATCCGGCTCGAAGGACCAAAAAGTTGTACGGGACAACTTTAAGAGTCCGGCGGACCGAATTTCTCCTAAAAACGTAATACCGAAATAAATCGTAATTCAAACACATTTAATCAAATTCTGTTAATATTCGGATTCAGATACCGTTATTCTAGGTTCCTACGTTACCATTTCCTCCAGAATACTTCACCGGAAATAAATGTAAGCGAATGTAATTTTTGATAACTTTACCAAGTTTGGATTAAGATTTTTCGGTCTTTTATTTCCAGTGAAGTAGTAGTAGACGAAATAGTACCGTAGAATCCTAGATTAACGGCATCCAAATCCGAATAATAATATAATTTGATTAATATTGACTGGATTACGATTTATTTCGGTATTACGTTTTTGTGGGCAATTCAAGCTCCGCCGGACCCTTAAATGATAGATTGATTATATGATAATTATAGTTTATTGATTGATTATTACTTGCTACGGATACACTTGATTATTTATGATAATTTAATACTGATTTGGTGTGATACAAAATGATAGTGAGTACACCCGGCGAAGACCGATCGTGAACTGATTTGGATTACGCACGATGTACGAAAACTGCTTATTTGGAGTAATAAATAAATTGTACGATTGCACCCTACAAATGTTACATGAAAATAAACAAAGAAAATGCTCTTAGGACCTACTCCGAAAAATAATAATCAAGTGTCGAAAGTGTTTTGTACGCGATGATACGTTCACGTTTAAGTTTCTAGTCTTGCGTCAATCTTCCTCCTAATGTTATTTAGTTATTTGGTAGGTATAACAAAATTGTAACGAAGTTCTAAGAGGCTAAAAGTTGATAAATTTATATTAAGAAGCTCGTACCAGATCATTAGCATTTTTAAATATGAACCATAATTATTATTATTCGTCAAGAGCAGCCATTTTATCCCCGCTGTATTTAAGCGCATTGGAGCCCAGAAAAGATTAGCTGTTCTGCTAAAAAAGTATAAAATATCAATCATGTAAAGGTTATATCAATCATGCGTAGGTTATGTGGTTTTTGCAGTGGTTCTAGAACATCCCCTATCAGGGTCGTAGCGAATCAAATGAAATTGTAAGCTTTTATAAGCATTTATGCAAAGTTAATGAGTCTAGTTGCACGGTTCCAAAAGTTTGATTCTTTGGAGAAGAATCCGGTAAGAAACACAAAAGTATTACTGTGTTCACCTGGTACAATATAATAATAGTCTTAATCAAACCGAAGTTGAACTTATTAGTGGTCGCTTTTTCAGCTTGGTAGAGAATCTATACTAAAAAAAATCTATATACTTATATAAAAATTTCGTGGTACGGTGTTTGTGGTCGCACTCCTCCGAAACGACTCGACCTATTTCTATGAAATTTTTTATGTATATTTGATAGGTATGAGAATAGGTCGTAAAGTATATTTCATACCGCTAGGTGATTAGGGTGTCCCTATTCAGAAAAAAAAATAAAACCAAAAAACAATAAAGGAGGCATTGCAACGCACGGGGGACAGCTAGTAATTAATAAGAATACGAGTCCCCCACACTGCCAACACAACGCTTCCTCGCGGAGCTCTGGCGACCTTGCTCACCGTTAGGAACACAACATAGCACGGAGCCACGTTATTTGGCTACGATTTTCTGCAAGGTGGAGGTACTTCCCTAGTCGAGCAGCTCCAATTGCCATCTATGCCCTAAGAAATTCTCTTAAAATTACAATATTACTTATGTTTTTGTTAACAATGTTCTAAGAGGATTAAAAAAATCCAAACAATATTTTTCAACAACAACATGAGTCCCCCGACCATGGGGCAAATGAAGGCAAATGCGATTTTTAGTCGGTTCGAGTTTGACCATCCCCTGGCAGCAAACGATCCATGAAGATCCATCAAGTGCGGAGCTTGAAGGAACGTTATACGTACATCATCGTCGTGGATTTCAGTGAGATAAGGACCGGAAAACAATGGAGCATTTTCCTCTTATAAAACAATCGATTTATAACTGGAGGCGTTCTTTATGAGAAGTAATTTGATGTTATTGGGACATTATTAACTTAGGAAAAAGGTAACACACAATATTACTAATATAATTATTGTGTTTTAGACGTACATATGTTACGCTGGATAAATAGTACGATACGGTTTTAATAATGTTAGCTTAAAACATTATGATATTATTTTTTTATATGATAAAGAAGAACCTGAGTGACTGACTGACTTAGGTAGGCACAGACGAAACTACAGGAACTAGATCCCTGAAAGTTTGCATACTGGTTCCTTTTGTTCTGTAGACGACCACTAAGAAAGGATTTTTTAAAATTCAACCCCTAAGGTGGTGAAAAGGGGGATGAAAGTTTGTATGAAAGTCTGCACACACTACCATACGTTTGACATAGACACACATATAAACATCCTTATCCTTACTAATAATATAAACGTGAAAGTTTGTAAGTATGGATGTATGGATGTTTGTTACTCTCACGCCAGAACGACTGAACGAATCTGGATAAAAGTTGGCACACAGAGAGATATCTCTGGAATAACACATAGGATATTTATACAGGTCGGACCCAATCCTGAAATCAATTACAAAGTATAAAGTACCTACAACTATCGTTCACTGTTGACATTTTGACAATTGTTTTCTTCCTTTAAATAAATTAGATAACGCATTTTATGATTTGAAACCTTCATGGTGTAGGTACAGTGGGCACAGTATATTTTAGAAAAGAAAATTACCTAAGCAAGCAGGCCAAGGTGCGCACGGGAAGTCTAGTTATTAGATATATATCCAGGATCCTTCTTGCTTTAATGGATCCTATTATGTTAACGTGTACCTACAATTCTGAGACTTGCCTTGCCTCCAGCTTCAAATAATTGTTTTTTTCAAAACGTATCCCTACCTTTTTAATTGATTCATCAATAGTGTGCTACTTGGTGTGCTAAACTCATTTCCAGCACAAACAAATTATTTAAGAGTTAAATCGACATAGACAATACCTAAACATTTTTACTTTTACTTTATTCGAGCTATTGGGCCGATTTTAAGCGTATCAGATTTGCCAGGGTAAATCCGGATCGCGGGAAATATCGCCCTGGGACCTTTTTCTGAATACTCACACGTGTGTTAAAATTGGGTTACGTCATCCGATAGACGTGATGTCACCTGCCATGTACAGTGAGCAAGTAAATTAACTTGACGTGCATTGTACGACCTTTCCGAAGGAATTTTTCGAATGGGTTCCTTAATTATTGGCATTATGTACTTATTACAAGGGTTGTCGTATATTATACAGATATAATATAACTGTAACTGGATGTCTGTACGTAAGAGATTTTTTATTAGCCGTTACTGTCCCATGGCTACCTACCTACTTTTTTCCTGCGCCTCCTCGAACCAGCCCTCGTGTTACACATCCAAATCATCCCGTCATTATTAGGAGATATTTAAGAAAAAATAATGCCTTAGCAGAATTATCCTTTAGCAGAATTACCACTTAGAAGAATGACCACTTAGCAGAATCACCACTTACGGAAGGAAAGGTGGCCTTTTAGTGCCCAGTTGTAACTTGTGCTACATGAGTACTTCTATCGTGCCCTAATCTACATAATCATCTACAGTTCTACACAAACATTACCTACGTACGATCATAATCACACAATTTCTAATTACCGCTCTCATATTGGCGTGAAAGCTTCGTTTATTAACGTATCGTTAAAAGGGATTCGATTCCTGATAAGGACGATAAATTTACGCTAATACAAATCTGTGGATTTAATATGTTCACATTAATAATGTTGTACAAGATATAACGTCTGGATATTTCTATTTGCCACATTTGATTTTTAATCATGAATTGCTTATACAACCCTCTTCGTGGCCATGTGGTTACCAAAGACGTGTATGCTACTGCTTTATATTAACCAGGGTTTAACGTAACTTTCAAAAGAAATCTGCAAATGTTGGCTTAATAATGTCAAAAGTCCGAACAAAGCAAAGTCGCCGGATTTTATTATTACTATGCAAAATTATTATACTGACCGGTAAGTTTTTTAACTAAAATGAACTTAATTTAACGACTGAGAGCCCCGGGGTCCTAACATCAATAAATTTAATATAACAATAATAATTAATAGAACAATAGATTTTGCTTTGTTATGCCATGCGATATGTTACTTGACGGGTTAATGAATTGAACGCCATTCCACAGACAACGAAGAGAATTTTTTTTTCTGCTTTTTTATTTTTCTTGTAGTTAGTACTTTTTACTTGCTGAATGATGGAGAGGTGGTATATCTTAAAAAAAAAATGTTGTTTTAAAGGGTTCGGCGTGTACGCGTGCGCATCGCATGCGTTGATGGGCGGCGGCACGAGCGCGGGCGGCGGGCGGGCGACGCGCGCCCTGCGCCTGCTACTGCTGCTCGTGCTGGCCCTGGCGGCCGTCGAGTACCTGTTCGGCTCCATCTTGGACGCATCGCCACTTAGGACCTACCTCTACACACCGCTCTACAACGCTACGCAGCCTACCCTCAGGTAATAATGACGTTACAAAGATAATACATTGGATGTTTCTGTATTTCTCTATGCTGTGAGCCTGTGACATCTAACCTGTCATTATGCAACCTACCCCCACAACATCTGTATTAAAGCCCAAGCTTTAAAGCAATATTGAATTAGTTTACAACATGTGTATTAAAGCCCTATTGAATGAGTTTACAACATGTGTATTAAAGCCCTATTGAATGAGTTTACAACATGTGTATTAAAGCCCTATTGAATGAGTTCACAACATGTGTATTAAATCCCTATTGAATAAGTTCAAGCTTTGTGTATTAAAGCCCTATTGAATGAGTTCACAACATGTGTATTAAAGCCCTAGTGAATGAGTTCACACAATGTGTATTACCGGCCTTTTGAATGAGTCATATCATGTGTATTAAATCCCTATTGAATTAGTTCACAACATGTGTATTAAAGCCCTATTGAATGAGTTCACACTATGTGTATTAAAGCCCTATTGAATAAGTTTACAACATGTGTATTAAAGCCCTATTGAATGAGTTCACAACATGTTTATTAAAGCCTTATTGAATGAGTTTACAACATGTGTATTAAAGCCCTATTGAATGAGTCCACACTATGTGTATTAAAGCCCTATTGAATGAGTTTACAACATGTGTATTAAATCCCTATTGAATGAGTTTACAACATGTGTATTAAAGCCCTATTGAATGAGTCCACACTATGTGTATTAAATCCCTATTGAATGAGTTCACAACATGTGTATTAAAGCCCTATTGAATGAGTTTAAAACATGTGTATTAAAGCCCTATTGAATGAGTCCACACTATGTGTATTAAATCCCTATTGAATGAGTTCACAACATGTGTATTAAAGCCCTATTGAATGAGTTTACAACATGTGTATTAAAGCCCTATTGAATGAGTCCACACTATGTGTATTAAAGCCCTATTGAATGAGTTTACAACATGTGTATTAAATCCCTATTGAATGAGTCCACACTATGTGTATTAAATCCCTATTGAATGAGTTTACAACATGTGTATTAAAGCCCTATTGAATGAGTCCACACTATGTGTATTAAATCCCTATTGAATGAGTTCACAACATGTGTATTAAAGCCCTATTGAATGAGTTTACAACATGTGTATTAAAGCCCTATTGAATGAGTTCACAACATGTGTATTAAAGCCCTATTGAATGAGTTTACAACATGTGTATTAAAGCCCTATTGAATGAGTTCACAACATGTGTATTAAAGCCCTATTGAATGCTCTACACTAATGTTTTACAGAAACGCTGAAAAACTAGCAGCATCTTGGCCTAAAATAGTACCCACAACCGATCCTGTAAACTACCCCGAAGATTTACCGAACCCACAAAATTTAACTAGCGGCTCCCACACTACTAGAGGAAACGTGTTACAGCCGCCAGTGGTGGTCAATATGACGTTTTCGAAACACGACATGTCTGTGAATATGACTGTACAAGATGTGCCTACTCCTACTTCTCTGCTTATTACCAAAATAATGGATGGTTTAAAGAATGTGACGACTGAAGTGGTGGAGAAGAAAAGTGAGCCGGCGCCAGTGAACCTGCCGCTATGTGATAGCATGCCTCCTGATTCAGGTGAGAACATTATTCCTAATATTGCTATGATGTGTGACGTAACAGCAGTGACAGCGATAAAAGACGACGATTCTCTGAGTTTGTTTCGGCGTTTCTTTTTAGAGATCGAGATACTTAAAAATTTTGAAACATAAACTTGTAAAACTGTCTTTAATATTTCTTTTAGAGAAATAAATATATTTTATCATACTGCCAAATCAAGTCTTTTCTATTATTGATAATTAATATTAATATTTCACCCGACTGACGAATATTATAATGCTAAATCTGGTTCTAGAAATGTATCGATCGGTATCATACTACTCTCGACACCCCATAATTATATTATGTTAGCCAATGGCAATAAATGTACCTAAACTTATCTTACAGGTCCCATTCCAGTCAACAAAACAGAATTGGAACTAGAATTCGTAGAGAAGAAATTCCCCGAGGTGCAGTGGGGAGGGAAGTACACGCCGCCCAACTGTACTGCCAGACACAAAGTTGCCATTATTGTGCCATATAGGTATGTTGATATATATTATTACCTACTAATAAACACTACATAGTACCTAAACCAAGATATCAATATTGACGTGGATGCTGACGTCACGGAAAGCGCGCCAAAATGACGGCGCGGCTTTTAATTAAATGGCCAAATCTTGTTGTAATTTTGTATATTTCTTTTCTATTTTTATAAATATCACCATTTTTATAAATGATATACCTTATTTGCCTAATCTGGGACTGACTTGTTACATAATGTTATTTATTTCTTTTCAGGGATCGCCAACAGCATTTAGCAATATTCTTGAACCACATGCATCCATTCTTGATGAAGCAGCAAATAGAATACGGCATATTCATTGTTGAGCAAGACGGTAATAAACAATATTGATATTTTTAAGGATAAAATATGTATGTACGCAACATAAGGTAGACAAACGTCCTGCTTGGAGTCCTTCAATGCAGTTGGTATAAAACTGGGTCTTGTGGAAATGTATTAGGAAGCCTTTGGTTCAGTATTAGACGTTTTCGTAACTGCTTTCAATATGTCGCGATATCACATGGGTATTTTTATGGTTGTGGGTTAGATATACTGTTGACTGATATTTTTTTATAGTCTTATGCAATGTTTAACATAAATAGAACCCATCGACGAGAACAAAGTTAAAATCGGCTCAAAAATAAGGAAGTTACTAGTATTTTAATTTTATGCTCGACAGAGAACGCACTATACTTGTTTATGACGTCACATACCAAGGCGCCATACAAATTCTATACTAACACTAATTTGGGGGAACGGGACAAAGCATCAATTTAAATTATTTTTTTTGAAATACGATTTCTATTTAATTTCATTTTTCAAACATTAGTCAAATATCCCGTGGAGCGCGCTTGCCTAGGAGAGAAAATAAAATAGCTAAAATCAATTCTTATTCTCTAGGCAAATGCACAATATTTATATGTATCTCTTTTAAATTCAACTTTTTCAACTTCCAAACATATCTTTCTAGGCAAAAAAGCATTCAACCGCGCGAAGCTCATGAATGTGGGCTTTATGGAGAGCCAGAAGGCTGAGCCAGGTGGCTGGCAGTGCTTCATCTTCCACGACATCGACCTGCTGCCACTGGACACCAGGAACCTCTACTCCTGCCCGCGACAGCCGCGGCACATGTCTGCTTCTATAGATAAGCTTAATTTCGCGTGAGTTGAGTATTCATTTATCTTCTTTATATCTAAATAATGATGGTCTTACGTCTAATAAAGCTTCCACAAAGCTCCTTTTTAACCGACTTCAAATTAAAAAAAAGGAGGAGGTTCTATGTTCGGCTGTATGTATTTTTATACAATGTTTTGTCTTGTTTTGTCACGTGATATTTTGTGACAAATTATAGCTATAGGTTTATTAGACGTTGTACTTATATTTTTATGAATAAGGCAATAGAATAAGCAATGTCGCTGTAATCGTCTGTCTGTTTCTCCGCCAACTTCTTCTAAACCGAGCAAAGGATTTTGAAACCATTTTCAATATGTTGTCTTTTGCAGTTTACCATACGAGGATATATTCGGTGGCGTGTCGGCCGTCACTGTGGAGCAGTTCACCAAAGTCAACGGCTTCTCTAACAAATACTGGGGCTGGGGCGGAGAAGACGACGATATGTTTTATAGGTAAACCTTTTTGTATCTGGATTTTTTTTATTGTCGGTTTTTATATTGATCGGCAATAGTACCTATAATAGCTAGTTTCAAATGATGCTGTCAACATAATGTTATTCTTGAATAGGCTAACATCCATCATCTACCCTATGTAGTTGAAGACTGGAGTTTGATCTAAAGTAAACGCTAAAAAGTCCATAAGCACGCTAAGGATTACATATGAACAGTACGAGCGAGCTCGATACAGCCAGTGCGTGTCACTTTTTAACGACAATAAATAGAAGCTCGTAAGTCAAACTAAACGTCAAGCTATTGCGTTGTGAGATTGCCTATAGACTTTTGGTCGCCACTGTACGTATTAAAAATAACATAACATAACATACCATCACGCCTGTATTCCGCGAAGGGTTAGGCAGAGACTTACTTAATGTACACCCACAGTTCGCCGGTATGTTTAAGTCCCATGTTACAGGGGGCGAGCCTATAGCCATTAACCGGGCACAAATCCAGACTCCGAGCTGCTACTGAGAGCGCCCCCTATTACACCTCTGCTTAACCCTTCGGGGAATACAGGTGCGATGGCATGTGGGGCTCTGTTTATAGTCATCTTAACCTTAATGTTACCTTAACCTTAATGAGGCAATAAAAAAATTTAATCGGTTATCTAGTCTATAGTCGTGTGTGGAGACCCTTATTATGCATTACAGGCCAAACGAATAATTTGGTTTCAGCAAATAGTTATAGCCAATAATAAACTGGGCATTAAACGAATCTCGTTAAAGCCGCATAATTTTTGGTATATTTTCTTGTTACAGGTTAAAAAGAATGAATTATCACATAGCAAGGTATAAGATGTCTATAGCACGATACGCTATGTTAGACCACAAGAAGTCACCGCCAAATCCCAAAAGGTAAATTGCCATTCATAAAATATACTTATAAAACTAGCAACCCGCCCGCAGGGTCACCCGCGCTGCTCCGTTCCTATTGGTCATAGCGTGATGTTATATAGCCTATAACCTTCCTCGATAAGTAGACTATCCAACACAAAAAGTTCAGTCCAGTAGTTCCTGAGATTAGCGCGTTCAAACAAACTCTTCAGCTTTTTATACTCCACCCCCCCCCCCCCTCCATAGAAATTGCAATTTGAGTTGCCAACACAAATAAATGAATATTATTTCAGTCAAGTGGTCAAGTGTAGGTCAAACCTATCAAGAATTAAAAAAAATATATTTATGATTTTCAGATATCAACTCCTATCACAAACAAGCAAAACATTCCAGAAGGACGGTCTATCTACCCTCGAGTACGAAATAGTTCGAGTAATGCAGTACCACCTGTACACCCACATACTAGTTAATATCGACGAGCGTAGCTGATGGACATACCTCGCCAAGCTTCTGTTTGGCGATGAACGGTAACACAAGTTCAGTGCAGAGACACTTCCCAAATAATCCCTAATACATACAATCGTTACCCAGTGTTGTTGATCTCTTTCGCATTACAGAATGACAGGTTTCTAGTGTTGCTTGATGCAAAAATTAAGCAACAACTACATGAATGTTCGAGATGTTTTGATGATGGAATTTTGTAAGGTTTATACTATATTAAAAAACACAAATGCGACTGTGTTGTTAAAATGTCCTGTCATTAGTCAATTGTGATTGTGGGACAATTATAATGTTAAATAAAAGTAATGTATAAGAATCGACTGTTGTTCAAAATTGTTTAATCATTCCATGATTATCTGTAGCCTATCGCGAATATTTTGACCTCATTTTTAACGTATGGCAGCACTAGGAAATTGTCAGTGGTAAACATAAGTGCATAGTAAGCCATTTATCTATCTAATAAATTGTAAATGATACGTCTTTAATGTCTGTATCTGTCTTATTTCTGCAATTTAGTTCCTAAGTTTCAAATTATTTCAGAAATTCTGTATTTTTTATATAGTTCTTATTTGGAAATGAGTATGTACAATGGAACTGTTTCATATTTTTATTTGTTTAAATGGATAGTTGTTAGTCGCGTTTTTTGTGAAAAGTATTTTATTTTATAATTTTTTGACATTTATCATGTAAAATTAAGAACAATTCAGATCGTTTGTATTTAGGATTTTTAAAATGTAAAGAAAATTTTAACTATCGAATAATATAAATTGTACAGGCAGCCATTTTATGATATGAAAGTACAGAATGACAATATAGTACATAAAATCAAATTGTAGAATAAATGCGCTGTGAGCGCCCATTTCAAATTAAAGTACAGTCAATAAATGTTAGTACAGGTAGATTGGTTACTAAAAAAATAAAATAATGAATAAGGTTTTTTAGGGGGAATTCGCGGCCTAAGCAGCAAGATTTATTTAGCTATTAATATTACTAAGATCTTCTTCCTTAAATTGAAATACTATTTAATTTATTTTTGTGTATTGTTACTAAAGTCACAACATTATTTTTTTTACATGCAAATCTTAGTTACTTTTTTACGTTTTTTTATAATTATTAAAGTAAGAATCTCCAAAACTATTTTGTAAAAATCTCAAATAAATAGTAAACACTCGAGTGTTGGTATCGCATCGTGTATAAATGATTTATACTAAAATAACATGTACTTACAAGAAATATAAAATTGTAAATAGCTTTTGTAGTTAGATAGGTAGAAAACATATATTTAAGAATATTAATCCTTGATAATCAATGTTCTGTTTAACTATACTTATTATGTACCTTCGTAAGATTTTCATTTATAATATACATACCTATCTCAATTTCTTTGTTAATTTTTTTTACATATAAGTCTTTTTTCACTTATTATTTTGACGTTCATACTTTTTTATTTATTTTCTTTTTTATTCATCTTTTTAACTACTTAGACTGCTACATCTTCATATTGCTTCACTTTTTTATCAGATTTAAAGTAGTATTCATGCATTGTCCGAACTGACTGTTTTAAAATTATAAAGAGTGCTTATTATTTTGGAGCATTAAAGGTTATCGAATTCAGTGGGCACTGAATGAACTATAAGATGGCCATCTTATCTGATCTAATTATCGAGTGCTCTGCCTTTCCATTTTATGTCTTGCACCTTGGGATAAGCGTATAATTCTCACAAACGCTAGGGCCTTACATGGCTAGTGTGACTGAGGCCAATGTGAAATGAGCCACGAAAATGAACATTCAGTATTACGATTTCACTCTTATTTCAATTAGAGCAGTGACATTTCTTCCTTGATACCAGCAGACCTATATCCCTTAAGGGTTAGGCAGAGAGGTACAGATGTACATCCACAGTTGGCTGTATTAAGTTCTAGAATTATTCCATGCGTGAATTATCCAAGTCCTAATTTTGCATTATTTTTTATAAAAGATTGTTTAAACTTTAAATACTATTTTTATATTTTTTTAATTAATTCTTTACCTACACTATTGTCTGTAACCTCGACATTTTTATTAAATAAGTTGTCTATTTAGAACCATCTGCTTCATATATTACCTATTTAGTTTACACCTATATATATGTCTTAGATTTTCTTTAGTAATTCAATTAGAAAATCGAAAGTCAATAATTGTCGTAATGTAAGTTGATGTAAAAATAAGATTTTTATACATTCTTTACTGAAAATATGCGCAACAATAGGCCTATACACATCACAATAAATTAGTATAAAGCTAATAAATATAAACTAATATTTTCTGCTTGAATTACAGTACTCGCGTACGGTTATCGGTACAAAATGTATAATCGCTCTGAAGTCGCATGCGAGTGCGGTATTGCAAAGGTATAAAGTATGTTTTGCTGTGGCAAAACATGTTCAGAGCGGTCTTAAATTTTGACGAAGATTGTACGTATAAGGTGTTTTTCGGCAACGTAGTTTTCTAGTGTAAAATTCCGCTAAGCTATGGAAACTCGTAATAATTATAAACCTTCCTACATATAAATATAGTTTAGACCATGAGTTACTTAAAGAAAAGTGATATATATTATGATAGTTCTCATTTGTCAAAATTGTTTTGAATAAAATATTGTTTGTTTTATATAACTGGGTTTTTTGATTCACATTTATTTATGGATTAATTCGGCATACGAGCTGACGAGCCACCTGGTGGTAAGTAGTCATCGTCGCCCATGGACACCTGCAACGCTGAGGTTGCTGATACGTTGCAGACCCTTAACGAGCTCTTACGGACCGCAGACTGCCACTGGCTCTTACGTGCAAAAGTCGAAACACACACCAAGGTGCTTTACGACAGACTCCGACGTAAGGATGACTACTTTCCTTAAGAGGAATTGATTATGATTGTGAATTGCCCTAATTGTCTCAACAGACATTCATCCAGAGTTTTTCCTCAACTCTTTAGAATCTTTGATGAATTAAAGAGAGCAGCTGTCACGATCTGTCCTACAATCGAACAGCTTCTACAGCCTTATAACTAAATTACTCTCGGTAAAGGAAAAATCATTAAAATATCTATAGAAATAAATATCATTTGCTACTCATACAAAAATGAAACCCACATCTTGCATTTTGTCAATGTATTAACCAGCAAAAACAGGAAGTATACCGTCACACAGAAAAAAAATATAAGCACACTACTCACACGATTACGTCGTGTATAAATTGAACAAAAACGCGGGAAAATTTAAACCTAACACTGTTCAAATTTAGAATGGACGCATCACGTCCTGGGAGCGAACGGCTGGAATTTTAAACACGAAAATAGGTCGGTTGCTGAGCTGGAGCGAGGCTCGAAGGCCGGCGGCCAGCTGCCGCGGCAACCCCATTAGGGGCGGGCTTTCGCGCCATGACGTACGCCGCAAATACCAAGATGGCGCTGGTGTGCAAGCAAGTGTCAAGTCTAGCCAACTTCTTTCAGCCTCAAACTTGGTCCTGAAAACACATAACTTAGTTTACACCTAAATAAAAACATTTTAAATGTAAGAACCGTGACACCATAAAAAAGATTTAATATAAAATTGCATTGGTAATTGGTAAAGATTCAAAACTACCCTACTTCATTCATAGTTGTCAGAGTAGGTAAATTTTATAGTATAGTAATTAGATAAGTTTACAATTACTTAAAATCAAGTAGTTTTCTTCACTTGCACAATTTGCACAACCGAATCATGGATTATCTAAATATTTCCCGGGAAAATAGTGTAAGTAATACTAAAATTACCTACGGGAAAATAATATTTGGGCACCCGTTGTTATCTACAAATGTACGTACCTCAAAAACTTTAATATTATATTATATTATTATAGGTAGGTACCTACCTACTTATGTTTTTATACAATAACGACTCACTTCTCTAACTCTCTCTCTTTTTCCTTGTCCTTGCTTCGTTTTGGTTTCCGAGTGGGCGTCGTCGCTCTAAACCTATAGTATTTCGGCATCTTTCAATATAAATTTTGCAAAAAATGTTACGCGAACATACATTACACGATGATCCCAAAATGACATTACAATTCTGACGCAATGGATAGTTTTTTCTTCAATGTTAATCGAAATGAGTCAATATTGGCCAGGATGCATGAAAAACTTTATTATAGGTATTTATTTAGTCTGTTGCTTTATATAAATCCATTGAGTTTTGACAGTAAAAGTCTATCATTTTACATCCTTAATTTAATTTTGATAAAAGTTTATTTTTATATTTTTTTATGTACCTACCAATTTTTTGAGGGTTTTTCCTTTTTACAAACAACTTAGGTTTAAATTACAAATAATGACGAATTTAACGGTTCGTATGCTATCCGTGTTCCTATTCGCTGCATTTCTTTTAAATATCTCTAATTACTTGTTTATGAGGGTTTACAACCCGCCACGGCAAAGCGGTAATTACTTCTATCCTAAAACTGCAAGGTAAATATTAACTGTAGGTACCTACGTACTATACTTATTTTAGAATTTTCTACTCGCTGTCGATAACGAGACCATCACCAAATGCTAGTGAACTTTCTAGTAGTAGTAACTCCCAATGCATTGGCGCTAACGACACCATTTAGAGGCTAGAACACTGAGGAGGTCCAAGGTGCCTACTTAAGTTACAACAAGTAGGCCAGTAGTAGGTACTACTTCTCGAGAATTTATCGTTTACGTAACTTCTAGTAGAGCTATACATCTCTTCGAAAACTTAGGTCCCATTATTTATAACTACATAGGTACAGTCTATCAGAGTATTTTTAGACAAGGCCGCCACACGGAATCCCTAGAACTGTAACTCCTTTAACTACATTAATTAATATGAACATGAATGGGTAACATTCAGAAAATCGCCGACTATGAAGCTCGGTGCGTCCCAGGGGTATACCTACCTAATTACTCGTACAGTTCTCGGAACCCGCTATGAAATTAATCAGAAAATTCGTTGGATAAGGAGGAAACAAGGCTCCCAGCCTTGGGCACTTTAGGATAATGGGAAACCTATGACTATGATTTATCAGATTACTATTACATATTACCTTAACCTTATGAATCTCGGGGCCCTGGGCACTTGGCCAGATTTGCCAATACAAAAGAGTAGGGACCCGGGAGTAGAGTACCTATTTGCTTCCACTTCTCTCCATAGCGGGCCGGAGATTGAAAAGATCTATAGGTATAATGCATGCAAGCACTAGAACAGATCTGCAACTGGACTTCTCCTAGATGTACAGATGTTTACAAATGGAGGAAGGCCAGGGGCCCATTAAGTCTTCTATTTTATTGTGTCAAAATCGTGATTCAGTGACTTCTGAATTGTCGATTTTTGATTTTTGCCTTCAAAATCTATCAGTTCTTACTTCTTAAGCATGTCATTTAGAACCACTAGATGACGATTCTAATACAATTGAAATAGTAGATTAGGGCCCCTGTTCTACTGCCAACAATAGCTTTTAGATGTAGAGATTTTTACAACTGGGAAACAACCGTTGCCAAGCACCACGGATTACAACAACGTTACCAGATTTTTTTCAGGCAAACTACACTTGCCTGTCTCACCCAACGCCTGTCTCGCGCACGTTTTTCATGAATTCCGCAGCCTCCTTAAGTAAGGCGCATTTAAAAAAAAACATTATTTGCAGTGGTATGGAAGCCCGTCGCTCACCGATTAATGCGGAGTACTGGTCGTCCAGAGTACCTGTAATATGCGACGGTAACGAAAAGGCCTCTTCAGTGAGACGCTCAATGAACAACAATAGTGAAACGGATTTAAGCACCTTTTCAGCTTACTACTTGATATTTGAAAAGACTAGGATGACTGAGAAGGTTATTGAGAACTGTCCTGAACTGCCTCCTGGGCTAGGTGAGATGGGAACTTATTTTAAAACCATTTTAAAACACAATTCGTTACATCCGTCTGTATTAACCTTTTGACCGCTCGTGTCGCATTTATACGACACATATTTCCGTGCCCCTAAAGCTCGTGTCGTATTTCTGCGACAGAGAACATGTAAATTTTTTCGTTCTATTTTTGTCCTATTGTTTATCTTGGCCATTGTTAACGTTGACCTTGAGTCCGGCCTCAAACTATTGTATTTTGTTTGTTTGTTTTTTGTCGCGACTGCCAAGACAAAGGTCTCGAGTTCGAATCCAAGGCACGCACCTCTGACTTTTCGAATTCATGTGCGTATTAATAATTAATTATCACGCGCTTAAACGGTGAAGGAAAACATTGTGGGGAAACCTGCATGCCTGAGAGATTTTCTTGACAGCGTGTGATGTCTGCCAAACCCGCATTAGGCTAGCGTGGTGGACTATAGCCTAATCCCTCTTATTCTGCGAGGAGACCCGTGACCCCAGCAGTGAGAAAATGTAATGGGTTGATTATGTATTAATTCCTTAAAACCAACAAATAAAAAAGCGCGAGAGTGTCATGACGTACTTAATCATATCGTTTCACCACCATCACGCCTAATTTCCCCGAAAGGTTAGGCAGAGGTGTAGATAGTACCTAATGTAGGTACACCCACAATTCGACGATAGGTTTAGCTCAGAGTTGCTACTGACAATTTCATAGAAAAATCCAACAATACCTACTTTGCTCGACCTGAGAGTTGAACCGAAGACTTCTCGCATAGCAATCGCGCTAAAGACCACTAAACGTACGGCGAAAATATAGAAACAGATTCTGGATGTCGGTAAAACTATTGCGGTGGTACAACTAGGGTGTCACTGATTCGTGCTGTGGATATCTTGACTCTCGCTTTACTTCTGAAAGTGTTCAAACTTCTTACTCATCTTCTTTTATGTGCCCGAATCACCTACTTATTATATTTTCATCAGGACCAGAACACGAAGATCGAACACTGATCGTAAAGAATTTGCAGACGTTTGATGCTCAGTTGTCTATTGATGTGAAACCCGGCGGTAAATACAGGCCTACGGCTTGCAAGTCTTTGCAAAGTGTCGCTATTCTTATTGCTTATAGGTTTGTGCAAGAATTTCTAAATTAATTCAGGATCGCGTACCATAGCCATGACCAGAACTCTCTCCCCCCCATAGAAGCAAATTCCTGTGTCTACTCCAAAGCTTGACGTCTTGAACCCTTGTAAAGGCTCCACCTAGGAGAGCACCTAATTCGCTCTTTAAACATTGATGTTTTACCTAGTTAGTACCTACCGCAAATTTAGTAAATAATGAATATACTGGGCGCAATGTAACAATAAATTGATTTTTTATAAGTGGCAACACTATTAATTAACTGATCGTCCTTTTTTCGAATGTAGGGGCTGCAAAAGTTATCTTACTACATTCATGAACTTATTACACCCGTTCCTGATTAAACAACAATTGGACTATCAAATCTTCGTGATTGAACAAAGTAAGTTCTTTTTTGTAAAAATAAACTTTACATGGTCATTTTATTTCCAATGGCTAGGTTCTTTTGGTGAATCGCAATATAATGATTCACGGATAACACGACTACACAACGCCAACGTGCGATAGTCCAGTATATGCTAAACATATAGTATACGAAAAGCAAGTATTGCGAGGTCAACTTATAGTGGGAATGCAATGGATGGAGTATGAACACACGCTCCGAATAACGTACTAAACGTAATAAAAGTAGGAATAGTTCCATGCAGTAGGTGTAAAACCATCCCAACACTTAAGCATTTTTGTGTCCAAAGGTAACAAAAGCCAGCCTTACAATCGCGGCAAGCTTCTCAACGTGGGTTTCACAGAAGCCCAAAGGTATCGCAAGAATGGCTTCAATTGCATCATTCTCCACGAGCCCCACATTGTGCCTATGGACTCGCGCAACCTGTACCGATGTAGCTGGTACCCGAGGCAGCTCGCCACCAACGTTAAGAGACCCATTAAGTAAGATTTTTAGATAATTTTACGTGTATAAACCAGCTTCAATAAAACAGAAATAGCTTAGTGAGAGATTTGAACTTAAGACCTTTGACTTGGTAGACCAATGGTTATACAACTGGTCTGCCAATTTAAATTTATAGAGTTGGAATTCAAGGCTCGCATCCCAAAGAACTTTTTGAGACAAAAGGTAACCTATCGCTCATTTGGAGCGACAGTGTCACAACTGCAAAAAAATGCGGAATTGACCTAATTACATCACAATGATCCCGACAATAATCTACGTTAGTAATAAACGTCATATTTATTAGTTTATAATATTTATTCGTTTTCGTCATATTTACTAGCTCTAAGAAATATGAACAATCTTCACTTGTGTTACGAAAAAATCTTAAAAATGGCGTAGCGTAAAATTTCAAATTTGCAGTTGTGACACTGTCGCTCCAAATGAGCGCTATGTCCTTCTCCAACATCCAATCTATCCAGGCATCAAAACGTAACCCAACAAAAACAGACGAGAAAGAGAGAGAGAGAGAGGTTTTGTTGTGTGATAAATGCGATGTGAAAAGGCTGGTATTACTTCCCAGGGCATCGTATATCCCGTTGCTTGGAGGTGCAATGGCAATGTCACCAGAACAATTTTTAAAAGTCAACGGTTTTTCAAACGCCTACTGGGGCAACGATGCGGATTATTTAGATTTGTACTACAGGTAAACGGTTTTCGTTATTACATACCTTGGATCTAGGAACCCTAGGATGTCATCATTATAATTCTTAAATGCTAGTCTAATGGCCCTAATCACAACGCAAGGGTAGGCAATTAAGGTTTTAAGTCGGTACGAGATGAATATTTATTATTTCCCTGCTGATTTCCCTGGTGATTGTGGCGAATGATCCACAAACTTTCCACTATGAAAAAATTATAGACAATAAAAATTCTATGTTAATGTGGGCTCTTTATGTATCTCCACCTATTTGCATTCTGTGTGAATGTTAACGATTTTCAAATTAAATTGTTACCGTCAAGAGGTTCATAATAATGCGAATTGAATCGCAATCGGCTCGTGAGTGTTTCACAGTGACTACAAAAAGAGATGACACCACACCAAGTTACCACAAACTGTCAAATTTCCCCAATGGATAAACTCTATCGTTTGGAGATTCAATTGAAAATCGATTGAAGAAATTTATCAATTTTTGATACCATTATGTGCTGTAGACTGTACCTGTAAGCATAAATCACAGTATAAATTATCTTTCCGAAACACATATCTATATTTAAAGTGATACAAGTAAATCATAAAATCTTACATTTTCAGGATAAATTCAACGAATTATTTCATTCAAAACAGTTTCCCACTCTTTGGCAAATACAGAACGATACGAAGAGGTTTAGCTTTATGGTCTAGGTAAGTAACCAGTCTAAGTATTTCTAATTTTTTCAAATGAAAGAGTCCGCTCTTTTCATCGTTATGTCTTTTGGAAACTGCCTCGTTCACGTCGCCACAAATTCCCAAATCCATAAGACTCATCATTACATTAGATAAAGGCAGATAGAGTAAAAATTGTTTCTAATGCCGCCTCACTTAAAAATATGAATGACAGACAGCTGATATAAGTATTTAGAGCAAATAGTTATTAGACGTTTCAAGTTTTGAAATACTTAGGTACTAAACTAATTTTTTTTTTCCGCAGATCGGCATATTTGTCAACCCCATCTCCACTGTATTTATTGGACGGCCTAACTTCTCTAACGTATCATGTGGATAGTTTCGAGTTGAGGCGTTTGTACACATACCTACAAGTAAACATTGATACCTTAACTGAAACTAAATCAAAGGCTAAAATGCATGACAAACTTCTAAATCCAGTTACATACAAAACTACCCAACAATTGAAATAATAAAAAAATGCATGACAACATTTTTATTTTTTTTATCCTTCTTTTCTCTCAGAAGACTGGCGGTTGGTTTACTTAGTTATTGATTTGATACAGTCTGAAGATGTTATAAATTAAAAAATACTTCATTTCTAAAATTACTTAAATATTTTAGTAAGACTAGCAATTTTTTTACACTGAACAAAGGAATGTGCGGATTTTGTGCTCGCCTGTCCTACTTTCATAATTTTAGTGCGACAAGCTGTGGTGGCCGTAATGGGAACTATTATAATATTAGATACTGAAAATTACGATAATAATTAACAACTCCTAGGAATCTTTTAATTTCTTGGACGTTTGTAGGATTTGGCGCATTTAAAATTGCTTCAACTTTATTAGGACATGTTCTAAGGCCATTTTTATCTATAACGTACCCTAAATACGTCACACTATCTTGAAAAAAAGCACATTTATCTTTTTGTAATCTCAACCCGGCATCCTACATATGTCGATATTTTTTCCTACTTTACACACCATCACATGGCTGTCACTTATAATGTCATTGTTATTCTCTGTCAATGTCATCGCATCAGACAATGAGTAATGACATCAATTAAGGGTGATTTTGTGAAAAAATTGTTTTCAATTTTCGTATTTCATAAATCACTGGACAAGGAAAACACTGAATAATATTTATAATATATTATAAGTAACATGATCAGTGAAGTGTGTAAACTGTAAATTATAAAAATATAGAAATGGCTTTTTTGGAGGTAAGCAAAGTACAAGTTTTTAAGAATACTCTATCTTTTGTTATGATTACGAAACTCTAATTATATTGTGTAAAACCTAATAGCTATTGTTCTTTCGTGTAGTTTTAAATATGTTCCCTATATTATCATAACCTTGGATTATTCTGAAACTTGAAAAATGTATTACTTTTCAGTGGCGAAAATTTTCGTTTTTCGACATTCACAGAAATGTTGACAATGGGAAGGTAGCTGAATGTTTGCAAGTAAGTCACCCCAGTGTTCCAGATAGGACATTCACATTATTTACTTTTTTGGTCAGGCAGTAGCCTTAGATTATTTAATTTTTGGGAGTATTTATACAACCATATTATTAGGGGTACTTGACGTATTTAACTGATAAATACCTCAAGTATTGTTCACCTCCCAGTTCCTACTGCCTAATACCTAATATAATAGTCAATAACCTACATAGTTACTTGAAGGATCATATAGCAAACTGATACCATACTTAAACCCACTAGTTTATTCTCTTTGTGAAAGTTCCAAATAAATGAGCAAAGCATTCAATCTCAGGATTTGTAATTTAAAACATCATTGGTATCTAATACTAAAGCTCTAAAACAGTGACTTCTGTCTTGAAGTTATTTATTTACAAAAATAAATATAATTCATAATAAATAAAAATAACTGCCTTGTTAGCCTAGTGGTTATGTACCTAAATATACCGGCGAAATGTGGGTGTACATTAGTATGCCATTGCCTAATCCTTCGGGGAATACGGTTGTGATGGTATGTTAAATATAATTCCCAGGACACACATGTAACAGCGACTACAAGTGGCAATGGTCATGTGGTGCTGTGTGATGTCACTGGCTGGGCACACCTCATATCCCGCTCTTGGGAGGTCACCTCCTTCAAGGCTTATGAGCTGACAGTGTCACTTGCACAACAGCTTCCACATGATCCTTACCTTGTTACCATTGGGGTGAGTATACCTGCTTATATACTGATTTCTAATGTAAACTTATATGAATATCCTCACTAATATTATAAACATGAAAGTTTGTGAGTAAGGATGGATGTATGGATGTTTGTTACTCTTTCGCGCCAGAACGGCTGAACGGATTTGGTTGAAATTTGGCACACAGATAGATTCTAGCCAGGAATAACACATAGGCTACTCTTTATCCAGGTCGGACCCAATCCTGAAGTCCACGCAGACAAAGTCATGGGCAGAAGCTAGTTAGACATAATTATTTAAATGTATACATATTTTAAACATTTATTTCAATATCCTTATCTATGTTATTTGTACATTTGTTACACTTTTGCTATCATACAACAATTAATTAACAGTTTGTAAGTGTTATGCAATATGATAATAACAACATCAATTATAAAATAAAATATCTGGGCTTGTCTAAAATTGTATGCAAATCCCTACTACTTTTAACTTGTGGAGTGCAATAAATGTATTGAGTACTATTTAGATGACTTTACCTGTGGATCCATTCTGGGTGGCTAACTTTAGAAACGCATTAAATTATGTCATTATGATGGAACTGTATTGGCATAAAAGTTTTTTTTAGTATTTGTGAGTTTTCCATGTTTTAATTACTGTTCCTTTACTGTTTCTACAAATTGTTTGAAGTTGTGTACGACTTAGTTTCCCTCTACCTCTCCATCACTCCACATTCATATTTATCAATATATAATCAATGTTTTTGTGACTATAATACACAACATGATATACAGGGTTATTTTTAAATGACTGGCCAAATTTACAGAGGCTGTTCAGAATCGATAATGTTTTCATTACGAAATAAAAAAGTTAAAATTAATCATTTTTTTCGCATGATTTTATTCCTATCCTCCTCTAAATTACAGAACGCGTGGATATAGTTACCATTACACAATTTAGTTCAATAAACTAGATAGCAAACAGTAATACTTACTTATATTTCACAGCGCACACACATCCCCAATATTTATAAATTTCGTCTTTTTTCAGACATTTTCAAATGAATGTTTTTGTTATATATTGTGTTAATTTGACAATAATGTTTAAAATGCACTTTGGTTTGACCATCTTCGTTTAATATCTTAATTTTAAAATAGGGCGGGTCTTTGAAATTTTACCCTGTATATTTTAGGATGATGAACAAGGCATGAACCCTCTGATCAAAGTATGGGACTGGTCCCGCAGCGACCGGCATGGCAACCCGACGTGCACGCGAGTTTCTCGCGCTGTACCGTCGCACATGCGACCGACTCCTGCCACTGCGTTAGCTGTACACGATAATAAGGTAACACTAAAATTACCATAGTTAAGGGATATAAATATAATGACAACCAAATTTAGTAAATTGATCACCAAAATGCTTAACAAAATAGATAAATGGTCACCAAATTTTAGGTTAGGTTAGAACTTATTTTGGTGATCATTTACTATTTTTGGCAATGTAAAGTGATTTTTTGCCGTAACATTTTAATAAATCTGGTGATTAGTTAAACATAAGCCATAGTTAAGCATAGGTGTTCAAACATTCATGTCCATATCTATAAATGTGACAAGTCGACATCTATAAACTATTGACGACACTTACAAAATTAAATATATAATATAAACTGTGATATAAATAATGCAATAGACATATAATGTGCAGTCCTTATGATAATATAAACTTTTGTTTAAATGAGGAAATACCAAAAAAAAAACTGGATTAACTCGATAAGCTAATATACTAGTTGATTGTATATTTTTATGGCCTCATAAAATATTTATCTAAATATATATAAAACTCAAAGGTGACTGACTGACTGACATAGTGATCTATCAACGCACAGCCCAAACCACTGGAGGGATCGGGCTGAAATTTGGCATGCAGGCAGATGTTATGACGTAGGCATCCGCTAAGAAAGGATTTTGATAAATTCTATCCCCAAGGGGATAAAATAGGGGATGAAAGTTCATCTATATCTATACTTATAATAAATCTGTAGAGAGGTCAATTCTGTACATGAAATATATTTCCAAAATAACTATCAGCGGGTGATTAGTGATCGATACTGACGCCAAAAATGCAATCGATAAAATTTTTGTCTGTCTGTCTGTCTGTCTGTCTGTCTGTTCGTTATAGAAACAAAAACCACTCGACGGATTTCAACGAAACTTGGTACAATTATACTTCATACTCCTGGGCAGGTTATAGTATACTTTCATCACGCTACGATCAATAGGAGCAGAGCAGTGAAGGGAAATGTTGGGAAAATGAGTGATTCATGAGAAAGGTTTCAAGCTATAAAACATCACGCTACAACACTTAGGAACGGGGCAACGCAGGTGAAACCGCGGGCGAAGAACTATTCCACATCACAAAGTAACTATTCCACGCGGACGAAGTCGCTGGCAAAAGCTAGTATGGAATAAAGTAACTATTCCACGCGGACGAAGTCGCTTCCAAAAGCTAGTCATAAATAGAGCCAATCAACAAATAAAAAATTAAAATCAGTTCAAAAATAAGGAAGTCAGAAGCATTTTAATTTATTCTTATGTGGGAGAGCCATGCTTCGGCACGAATGGGCCGGCTCGACCGGAGTGATACCACGGCCTCACAGAAAACCGACGTCAAACAACGCTTACGTTGTGATTCGCCGAGTGAGTGAGGTTACCAGAGGCCCAATCCCCTTTTAAAAGGTCGGCAACGCACTTGTGACTCCTATGGTGTTGCGGGTGTCGTTGGGCGGCGGTAATCGCTTACCATCAGGTGATCCGCCTGCTCGTTTGCCCTCCTATCCCTTAAAAAAATCTAGATAGAGACCATACTACATATAACAATTTGTGACGTAACAAATAATACGTCATACGAATTATATAACGTTTTGCGGGAAAGGGACAGAATATCATCTTTTGGAGGGGATTGACCCCAACAAAAACTTAAAACATTATTAGCTGATTTTAATTATTTTTTCAGAATACGAATTATATTTTTTATACATATGGATATATGCGTATATTTTGCCTGATATTTTTAATAAATCAATTTCCAGTAACCCTATTCTATGGGACAGCATTTTTTTTCATTTATTCTATTGACCCCTATAATAATCTTTTCCTCTAAAATAACTATAATAAGACAATTTGAAAAAAATATTGTTTCCCTTTCACAGAATCTCTTGGCGGTTGGTTTCCAAGATGGCTCCGTATCGCTGTTCCGCGGCGACATCGCCAGGCAACGCAGCGGTAAAATGAGAACCTTACCCGACTCGGGAACTAGTCCAATCACAGGATTAGCTTTCAAGTAAGAATCATAACATTACATTACATACCGTCACGACTGCATTACCTGAAGAGTTAGGCAGAGGTGTACTATACACACCCACAGTTTGCCAGTATGTTATCCAAGCTCCGAGATGATACTGAGGATTATATGTATAGAATAAAACCCCAATAACACTTTGCTCGACCTGGGAATCCAAGACCTTAGCTCAGCGGCCTGGCCGCTCTCAAGTAAGAATTTTAATGGAAAATGCGAAATTGCACTGTAGGTAAGATCAGAAATAATAATTTGAACATGGTTGTTTTGTAGAGTGCGATAACATGCTTCAAGATAACAACTCTGATAACTCATGAGTCACGACTGTAGATGGGTTTCTGCCCAGGCATTTTGGGTGAAAATAATAAATGCCCTGGCATAAACCCATCTCTAGTCACGGCTGTTAATATTTTTAGTACAATACTATTATAGCAGTATAAAACAGTACCTTTGTACTTAATAGTCCTAAGTTATTTATTTTGTATTGTTATGTGTGCATACATTTATAAATAAATAAATATTATGAACAATTTCAGTATGTAAAGTACCATAGCCTGGTAAAAATTTTCATCAAAATAATTACGAAAATAGATTATAACATAACGTACCATCACGTAATCCGTAATCCCCGGTAAAGGCTAAGCAGAGGCGTACTAATGTACTATGACTAAGTTACGACGGTATCTTTTAGTCCCATGCAATATGCGGCGAGCCTATTGCCATAAACCGGGTACAAACCCAAAATCCGAGCTGCTACTGAGAATTTCATAGAAAAACCCAGTAACACTTCGCTCGACCTGGGGATCGAACCCAGGACCTCTAGCATAGCAGTCGCACATCCGAGCTGCTTGTTAGAATTTCTTAGAAAAAAAAAACAATAACACTGCTGTTTTTGAGATTTTTTTGCATTTTCCATGCTAAGATTATAAAGTTATTTTAGTGAAGGAAAAATTCAATCGCGGGCAGGATTCGAATCTGCGTCTCCTGGTTGGATACACCAGACGCTCTGACCTCTAAGCCACCGCGAGTGCCACCCGCCAGATCGAAATTTGCCTTCACATTCTGAAATTACGTCATAAGGTAACGTTGGCGACATCTATTGAAAAGCAAGTTACTTTGCTTCTCAACTGATACGACTTACTTTACAGTTAGTTCGAGGTCGTACGATGCCACCTTACCTTTTAACTATCTTTTTGTGTTTTTTATTTATTTTCCATGCTAAGATTATAAAGTTATTATAGTGATAACACTTTGCTTCTAACGTTATTCATGTTTTGATCAATTCAAATGAAAATTTTCCTTGAAGCCCTTAGACGGATTTTTATTGTTGAAAATATTTATAACTGATTAACATAATATTAATGTTGAAATTCCAGTTTGTGTCTTGATGTTAGATTATGTGACATTTGTGTAAACGCACCCAAGATCCAGCAGTAAAACTTAGCTTCGAAAATATTACAAAACACTTCAAGAAAAGGTAGGTAGTGCTTCCATACTGTGGGAGATTATTAAAAAACTACCTCCATCGTTCACAGAGGCGCAGACAAGCTATTCGTGGTGTCCCGCGCATGCGTGATGGTGATCTGGCTGAGCTCGGAGCGCTGTGTGACGTTGGACGCGATGGGCGCCGCGCCCGCCTGCAGCGTGCTCGCCGACAAACATCAACTCACTATAGCTAACAACGAGGTACTCTACACCTTATGTACCTATGTACCTTTACCTTTTTGAAGCTGAACAAAGGGCTACATATCTTTCTTTTTCTCTTTTTTTTTGTCATTTGTTTGCATTTTCCATGCTAAGATTATAAAGTTATTTTAGTGAAGGCAGGATTCGGACCTGCGTCTACTGGTAAGATACACCAGACGCTCTGACCTCTAACGGTCAGTTTCTATATCAAATCTGTCGGTAGATTTGGTTACTAGAGATAGAATTTTGACAAGCTCCATACAGCTACTGTCATAATCCTACCTCTAGTAAGCAAATCTACTGACAGATAGGATATAGAAACAGGCCGTCAGCCACCGCGACGTCACCTTATGACGTAAATTCAGAATGTGAAGGCTAAATTTCGATCTGGAGGGTGGGACTGACTTGGAAGACGCAGGTTCGAATCCAGCCCGCGATCGAATTTTTCCTTCACTAAAATAACTTTAAAATGGGTACATATCATATAAAGTTATAAATTTCCAGTATATTGGACAACTGCTGGATATTCAGCTATTTTTCAATCGACCCCATCATAAGTAATCCAAAATTCAATTCCGTTTTTAAATGAAAATTGTCTGCTACTCGAGATCCGAGGCCTGCTTGCGTGCGCGCATAGTGTGGATACCTCGATAAATCCTAATTATTAAATTATCGACCGGCATAAAATGGTGGTCTATAATAAGTTCTACACAGAACTCTATGTAACGCTATTTTGTGTTTAGTTTCATTTTGGTGTAATGAATTAAATTGGATATTTATTTCCGAAACACAGTGGCGATTATGAATTCTCGCTATTACTATTCTCTCAGGCTCTCTACTGCTATTCGACCGAAGGCCGAGGTCCCTGCTACGCCCTCGAAGGCGAGAAAGTCCGCCTCGACTGGTTCCGCAGCTACCTCGTCATCACTACCAACGAAACTCCCAACAAATCCGCCGCCTCTACCAGCACTGCGCCTGCGCCGAAATCCCACCACATCACGATATTAGATATACAAAACAAATTCATAGTATTCTCAAAAACATTTGACGAAATTAACGCAGTATTAACAGAGTGGGGCTCCTTTTATATCCTGACGAAGAATAAGGAGATGATTTATTTAGAAGAAAAGGATTTGCAATCGAAGCTAACACTGCTTTTTAAGAAGAATTTGTATGACGTAGCGATAAGGATCGCCAGTAGTCAGCATTACGATGTGGCTGGGTTGACGGAGATATATAAGCAGTATGGCGATCATTTGTATAGTAAGGTATGTTTTTAACTCTTTGAGCGCCATAGTCGCCTATAGCCGACGTCCGGACCGGCCAAAAAAGCCGTCATTTTTTAAGTAATCTGATTTGTCGGCCATGCGCGACCGTGATGCTCAAATTTTATATATATATATATATATATATATATTGCAATATCATATTTTACTGCAAAGAAGATAATTATCACTACTTACATCTTTATATTTTAGAAATCTGAATTTTACGTGTTGAGCTTTATCTATTTATACTAGTTACTGTCGCCTACAGTTTCTCTCACGTCCCAAAAATATTAACATACTTTAAGTCCAATTTTAGGCGGGGTATCAAGATGAAACATGCCAGATTTTAAGTTAGACCTCTAGCAGTATATCGATGTAAAGTGCATTCAATTCGATGCAGTACTTTTGCGTGATGCGCGTACAAACATACAGACAGCAAAAATTGTTATTTTGGCTTCTGTTGCTCTAATAAAGACTCCATATTAGTTTTTCTTTAATATCTATAATGTATAGACATCGGTTTGTTACAATTTTATTATAAGTATAGATTTCATTTTACTTTTTCTTTTTCATTTGACATGATAAGATCACAAATATCTGTTAAATTCACAGGGTGACTTGAAAGGGGCGATTGACCAATATGTCAAAACCATCGGCTGGTTAGAAACTTCTTACGTCATCCGCAAGTATCTCGAGTCTCGTCACCTGGAGCCACTGGTGCAGTACTTAGAAGAGCTTCATAAGAAGAAAGGGTGTGCCACCGAGGACCATACCACGTTGCTGCTGACCTGCTACGTGAAAATAGATCAGCACGACCAGCAAGGCAAGCTGAAGGACTTCATCAATTCCAAGGATAAAGTCATCGATTTTGATGTCGATGTTGCTATAAAGGTGTGTTGTTCTTGTTACTATTATATTTTTACTAGTTTTTGCCCGCGACTTTGTCTGCGTGGACTTCAGAATTGGGTCCGACTCGGATAAAAAGTAGCCTATGTGTTATTCCAGATTATAATCTATCTTTGCGCCAAATTTCATCCAAATCCGTTCAGCCATTCTGGCGTGAAAGTGTAACAAACATCCATACATCCATATTCATAAACTTTCACGTTTATAATATTAGTAAGGATTATTAATATTAATGATAATTATGATGATATCAAATATCTCCAAATATAAGTCTAGTAGTTCGAAGCGCGACTGCTACGCTAGAAGTGCGGGGTTCCATTCGCAGGTCGAGCAGTGTTATAGGGTTTCCTATAAAATTCTCAATACCGGCTCGAAGTTTGGATTTGTGCCCGGTTTATGGCAATAGGCTATATAGATTGTAGAAACCATAAACATGAAACCATAAACTGCCTCATTAGTCTAGTGATCCTAAGCGCGACTGCCACGCTTGAGATCCTGGATTCGATTCCGTGAAATATTTTTTATAGAAAAACTAAATAATAATTTGCTGAAATTTAGGAGTAGCATAGTAGAGCTTTTATGTGGTAAATAGCAAATGGCAATAACTCTGTCTAACCCTTAGAGGTATAGAACTAAGTTCTTGGTTTACTATGTTGATTTTCCTACCTTCGAAGATATTTATTTAATTGTCTTATTCTTTTAATGATGAAAAATTCAATCGCGGGCAGGATTCGAACCTGCTTCTTCCGGTTAGATACACCCGACGCTCTCACCGCTAAGCCACCGCGAGTCCCACCCGCTTGATCGAAATTTGCCTTCACATTATGAATTTACGTCATAAGGTCCTGCCCGCGATTGAATTTTTCCTTCACTAAAATAACTTTATAATCTAAGCATGGAAAAGGCAAAAGAATCACAAAAAGATATGTCTTATTCTTTTCCAAGGTAATGCGCCAAGTCAGTATAGACGACGCGCTATCGTTAGCCGCCAATCACAAGCGTCACGACTGGTACCTAAGCATGATGATTGACGATAAGAAGGACTTCCGCAAGGCTCTAGACTACATCGTGGAGCTGGAGTTCGAAGATGCGGACTTGTACATGAAGAAGTATGGACACCGACTGATACAGCACGAGCCGGAAGAAAGCACGAAATTTCTTAAATGTGAGTTTTGAACTATATAACATTATTATCCCCCGTATTCCCTGAAGGGTAAGGCAGAGGTGTACTAATGTATTCCCACAGATCAAAGTCAAAAGTAGTGGGTCTTATGGAGAAGTGCGGGCAGAAACACACACACGTGGAAAGGTGTAACGTTGTATGAGGGTCATTTACTAGGGGGTGGGGATCTCAGAAATGTGACGGGTCAAAAAATCATGACATTCGTGTGATGTTAAAGGCTATTCTACAATTTTTTTAAATAATATGTTTTACAATGTCCGCATAGATACGATTGACAACTGGTTTTTTTAATTCCCTCAAAATAATATCGTATTATGCGAAGAAAAATGGTTAAAATTTAAACGATGAATATTCGCGAAGGAAAAATTTAATCGCGGGCAGGATTCGAACCTGCGTCTTCTGGTTAGATACACCAGACGCTCTGACCGCTAAGCCACCGCGAGTTCCACCCGCTTAATCGAAATTTGCCTTCACATTCTGAATTTACGTCATAAGGTGACGGTGGCGTAAATTCAGAATGTGAAGGCAAAAAACGTTGACGAGCAAGGTAACTTGCTTTACAATAGATGTCGCCTGTAACTTTATAATCTTAGCATGGAAAATGCAAAAAAAAAACACAAAAAGATAGATGAATATTCGCGCTAAAACGGCAGCCTCCATTATCGTGAGTATCGTGTAAAGCGTATTTCTCACTCACGAGAAAAAAAATGGCGGTCGGAGTTTTTGGTCACGTGACATACAGATAATAAAACTTAGATTTTAATTTTAAAATTAATTACGTCACATATTCGTCACACTAAAGGGTAGGGGGTCTCATCAATGTGACTACGTGTGATAGAGACGGGGAAGAGCCGCCCCCTATAATATGGTCTTTCAATATCGTCATAAATCATCATCATTTTCTCTTGTTCCCAGTACTATGTACAGACTACAAACCCCGAAGCAAGCCTCTGGTCGACGAGATTTCCATGTCTGGCGGGTTCAGGGAGCCCTTCAGAGCTGTTCCCGATGACTACATACACATGTTCCTGAGCAATTCCGAGCGCCTGATCGAGTTCCTTGAACATATGACGCAGAACGACAAGGAATGCTCCAAACTGGTGTTTGACGCACTTATTGAACATTATATTCATGTGTGGTGAGTACTATCATTGATGGAAAAGAATAAACTTGTCAGGTTTTTTCGGGTTCCCGTATATCTTCAAAGATTGTCATAGGTTTTCGTAGCTACGACGACTTTACGTGTTCTCCGAGGCATGGATGGATTTATATTTGTTAAGAATGGTCACTCATCCATATATTGACTGCGGTAGGTGAAGCTTAACCTTGCTCACCGTCTAGGTATTACTTGTCACGAGTCCTTCAAAAATTAAAATTTGACACTTTATAAAAAACTTACGGGCAAGGCAACGTTTGTCTTGCCCTGAAAATGAAAACCCAGAACCCAGCAGCGCCACCTCGTCGTCCCGGGTCCGATTCTCAACCTAAACCATTCAGGGACCAACTCAAACGTGTGTTTGAGCTGTGCAAAAGAAGTTCAAAAGAAAACTTTTTTTAGTTTTTGATATACACAGTGTTACTCTTATAATTGAGATGAATCTAACGACGCCTCTCAAGATAAAATCCATCAAGCCGTTTAGGCTACAGAGCGTGCCAAAGGAATATACACACATACACTTTACTCGAAAAACATAACCCTCCTTCTGGCGCAGTCGGGCGAAAACAATTGAAATCACTCCAGCCGTAGGAGGAATTCAGTGAAGTGAAGAATTATATAATATAAGGATACCCTGTCTACAGGGCGAAATCTCCAGAGAGCGAAAAGAAGGAGTATGAAGAGAAAGTGTTAAAGGTGTTGAAGAACCCCGACGCTAACTACGACAAGGACCAGACGCTCATCATCTGTCAGATGCTGGGCTTCCAGGCCGGCGTGCTCTATCTGTACGAGGAGAATAAACTGTGAGTCTACTTTCTTCTGTGTATGTTATGTATGTATTATATTAATTCTACATAACATACAATCACGCCTGTATTCCCCGAAGGGTTAGGCAAAGGCGTACTAATGTACACCCACAGTTCGCCGGTATGTTTTAGGTCCCATGTAATAGGCGGCGAGCCTATTGCCATTAACCGGGCACAATTCCAGACTCCGAGCTGCTACTGAGAATTTCATAAACAAACCCAATAACACTGCTCGACCTGGGGATCGAACCTAAGACCTCTAGCGTAGCAGTTGCGCTTGGGACCACTAGACTAATGAGTTATATTTATTTCTGTAAACAAATTTGTTAAAGATATTTTTACATGGTCTAAGTATTAGATGGTGTCGGCATTTCCTAGCTGACGACCTCTGAGAAGAAAACAGCGAAACTCAGAGAATCATGGTCTCTTTTGAAGTCCAGACATATTAGTATCAGAATATGTGAGTGATACAATGCAGGGCTGTGTCTGAAATGGTCTTTTGAAGGAAGATTCATAACGTCTTTGAGTAGATCAGTCCTAGCCGACGGCACGCATGCATCAGTCATTGTGTAGCTCAACCATGCAATTATAGCTTTGTAATAAACTTTCGCGGAGACGTGCCGTGACGTGACGTGTATTCTGAAAAAATAATTTAAATTTATTTTTAATTTTGTTTTCCATGATGGGTTCTATTTATGATAAACATTTGCATAAGACTATAAAAAATAATCAGTCAGATAGCTTTTTGGTTGAATAGATTAGGAATGCATAGAGGAGAAACATTCATCATCCTTTTCATCATTTTCTTGTAGACTCAATTTATTTAAGGTCGGCGTAGCATTTCCTTATTTCCATTCATCCCTATCAGCCATCACACTATCATTCACTCATTTTCTGTAATCTATTATTAGTCAAAAATGATTTAAGTAAAACATAAAGAATGTACTTAATTTTTTTATATTTTGCCGTCTTCTAGGATTGCGTATGTCTCCTATTGAATAAACTATACATATATCGATCTCAAAAATCTTGAATCCACTGGTGGGTTCTGCTACTGCTTTTTCTGTGTTATGTCTAAGGTCCAAACAGCATTAGAGCGGTGGTATATTGAATAATTTTACTAAATTAGTAAGTACATAACTAGTATTCCGATTGGGTGCATTTAATTGAGCTTCCGAAATTAGGGTTGAGCTACATAATGACTGATGGGACTGGTTTAGTCTCTATGTTCTTTCCTAAAAATACCAGTTTAAACATTGTGTTTACTATGTTTAATTTTAGCAAATATCATGATTTTTTATGTATGTTTCGGTGATTCGGTCGTCAGTTAGGATTTTAGGATATGTGGGCTCCATCTGGTATACAATATTGATTTGTAAGTGTTTTTAACAAATGTATTTACGGAAACGAATATTATTTATGTATATAAATTTGAATGAAAGAAAAATTTGATCTCAGGTATGGTTCGAACCTGCGTCCCTCTGGTTAAGTATATAAATAATATGCTTTTGCAATAGATGTTGCCCATATATTAGGTTGATGAGAGTGAAATGTTTATTAAATTTAATGATTATTATGTTTGAGTAGGTAAAATGTTTTAGATCTATAAGAAATATTAGTTGTGGAGGGACACAGGATTTCAATGGTATCGTATCTAGCATAAGCCTCTTAGTCTATGTAACTACTTTATCATTGTATTTATATGTAGGCTTTTAGTTTGAATAAAGCAGAGTAAATGTGATCAGTTGGCGAGCGCAAGTGGCGTTGCACCTGCGCAGCGGCGAGGCGGCGCGCGCGCTGGCGGTGTGCCGGCGGCGCGGCGCCGCCAGCCCGCGCCTGTGGCTGGACGTGCTGTGGGCGCCGCCGCCCGCCGCCTGCCTGCCCGAGCTGCTCGCCGTCGTCGGTCTGTCCCGACCTACACCACACACTTATAATACTCCTATATACCTACTAGCTGATTCGGCAAACATTGTTTTGCCATATAAATTATTAAAAAATACGGATTAGTGGTACAAAGGTGAAAATTTAGGGTTGTATGTTTTTTTTAATGCCGAATCATAAGAAAAATGTAAAAAAAAATTGTTGTTGACCACCCTTATCACTTAGGGTATATGAAAAATTGCATACGTCCTATCAAATCAAATCAAATCAAATCAATCTTTATTGTGGATCATAGGTAGGTACATAATACAGGTGGCAGAAATATAATAAATTGTGAACAGCTATGTCCCGCCCTTAGGGCATACCTATTCTCAGACCTACTAAATATACACACAACATAAGAATCGGTCAAACTGTTTCGGAGGAGTTTTGTTACAAATACTGTGTCACGAGAATTTTATATATTAGAAGAAGATAATAAAATTGTAACAGGCCCATGTCCGTACATCCTAGATATTAAAGAAAAACTTATATGGGGGTCTTTATTAGAGCAATAGAAGCCAAAACAACCATTTTTAGTTTTTTTATCAGTCTGTCTGTATGTTTGTATGCGCATCACGCAAAAACTACTCCATTGAATTGAATACAGTTTTCACCGATGTATTGCTAAAGGTCTAACTTAAAATCTAGTACATGTTTCATTTGTTTTTGTTGCACCACCTAGAATCGGACTTATAGTATGTTAATCTTTCTTTATAAACGTGTCTATTAACTGATAACAATTATTAGATTTACAGCCAAATTTAATAACCTATCTCTGGATTGCTTTCCCTAGTGAAGATAAAAATTTGAAATAAGTTTCATAGAAGTAATTTCGGCCGATAATTAATATCATGGCATAATAATAAGCTACGCTAAGTATTCTCTAATTCTTTTTCTGTGACATCTAAGTCACGTGTTTATCCCACGTAATGGATCACGTAAATGAATCAGCTGTGATTCATTTATACCTGTTTAATAAATTACCGTCAGTTACCAATCACATAAAAAACCCAAGAAAGTAGATGATAATAAGGTTTTAAAAACCAATCACAATATATTTTATTCTATAATTAACCCTTTGCACCATAATTTACAAATGCAAGGAATCAAATCTTAAATTTTGACATTATAAAATGTAATAAAAAAAAATACTTACACAAAAAAGTGACTACAATATTTTTGTCAACAGCAAATGAAAAACTACTGTCACCTATACTAGTCATCGACTGCCTCACTAGCACTCCCACGTACACACTAGGCGATGTGAGAAAGTAAGTACAAAATTATACTGGCTGAGGCTGAATACCTTTATTTTACACGAATTAAATGCCATCAGATTAGGGAATATGCATGTCTTTTTTTTAATATTTTTAATCAATAGTTTACATTATTAAAGCACCGTAAAAAAATATGTCTTTGACATAAATATTAATATTTAATCATAAAAATAAATATTCAAAACTGCAATCAGATACGGGAGATTTAAACGCCGCGATATTGGCCACGTGTACTGTGACGTTAGTTTCCGGAAAAAGAGTCACAGTTTTATCGTTTTTAAAATTTATTGATCGTTTTATCGAATCAATTATCTATATTTTTATGTTTACTAACTAATTCGAACATTGGAGAGGACTGAAATCAATTTTATACCTAGTAATTACAAACCTAAATGTTTACGGTTACGACTTTGTCGTAAGTTCCGTTTTGATCTGTTAAATGTGCCGCGCACTTTTTCTACTTTTAAATAATTAAAATCTTGCATTAATTAAAATCATTCTTTAGCATAAAGATTACAAATAAAAATATTTTAGTCAAATTTGATTCTTATGCATATTCCCTATTCCATTTCTGAGTTAGTAATTGTTAGATGATACATAACAATGACCCACCAAACTCTGACTCTGACTCATCCAAAGACCGCGGTCAGGTAAGAATGGTAAACCTGTGGGTCGATAATAATATCGATTAATTACAATTTTATTTATTTTTCAGTATACGAATTATACTTAATAAAAAAAATCAATACAACTGTTATGCTACTAATAATAAATGTAAAAGTTTGTATATTTATATGTTTGTTACTCAATTACGCTAAAAAAGACTGAACGGATTTGGATAAAATTTGGTACACAGATAGTTTATATTAACCTGGATTAACACATAGGATACTTTTAATCCAAGAGATCACGCAGACGAAGTCACAGGCAAAAGTCTAGTTTTCCACTATCCTATTCTATTCACAGATATCTAACAGACGTATTAAAATCGGAGGACGAAGTGATCACGCGGGAGCAGCAGTTGTCTGCCAAGTACCGCGAGGAGAGCTCCCGCATGAAGCAGGAGACCGCCGTGCTGCAGAACGAGCCGGTCGTGTTCCAGTCTTCGCGCTGCGCTGTCTGCAACAAGCCGCTAGAACTGCCCACCATGCACTTCCTGTGCCAGCACTCCTTCCACCAGAGGTCAGATTGGTCATCATTGCTTTTTTAATGTAATGACGTTGCTTGATTGAATTAACCCGGCGTCAGCAAGGTTGAAGTATGTAACAATAATAGTAGAGATGATCCTAGGAGACCCGCTGTAATTTCAAAATTTAAAAGAAATTTAGTAACATATTGAAATAATTTGATAAAACGTCTATTGGAGATTATGAGTAAACTAATACGTTGAAAATCTGTATTGTATTGTCTATCTTAAAAGCTAAGTTATACAATTTATAGGGTGGAGGCGCGTCACTTATTACATAGCATACCATCACGCCTGTATTCCCCGAAGGGGAAGAGTGGTACTAATACATACACACATACAGTTCTCTAGTATGTTTAGGTTCTATGTAATCAGGTGCGGTCCTAGCCTAAGACTTAGTCAGAGAGAGGGGATCATAGTCAGAGAGTAGGTTCTCGTAACTAAGTAAGGAGGTTTATCAATTAAACGCGTACCGTTTGGTTTGCTTTGGTCCGGGGGGAGTGATGTGGACAAATCCTGAATCGCCTATCCACTATAATTACACATTAAACTTCGGGGAAACACAAGTTTTGGAAAATAATATAAAACCGACAAAGTGCACTTTACATTTTCCCGCCTAAACTGACCACTATTACCTTGCTACTCTAACACTCCATGAATCCGGAATAATAGAGTAATGATGTAGTTTTTGTTGGCAGTTGTTTCACGACGTACGCGGAGTGCGAGTCGGAGTGCGTGGTGTGCGTGAGCGGGCGGCGGCGGGCCGAGCCCGGCGCGCCCGCCGCCGACGCGCTGCATGCCCGCCTGCATCACGACCACGACCCGTACCAACACTTTTTTTTTATATAAAAGCTTACTAGCAATGTGGGTTTCACATTACTAGTATTCTTGTTAACCCCTAGTAATAAGCTAAGTGCTTGTGTTACGTTGGTAGTGTATTGGGTGGGTTTCGAACCGGCGACCACATGACCGCAAGTCCGAAGCCCTAGCCATTAGGCTACCGCCGCTTCGGTCTTCTATTTTCTTTCTACTTTCTTTCTAGCTTCTAGCGTTTATTTTAGCTTCTGCCAGCGACTTTGTCTGCGTGGACTTCATAATTGGGTCTGACCTGGATAAAAAGTAGCCTATGTGTTATTCCAAACTATAATCTATCTCTGTGCCAAATTTTATCAAGATACGTTCAGCCGTTTTGGCGTGAAAGGGTAACAAACATCTATACATACAAACTTTCGCGTTTACAATATTAGTAAGGATTATGATAAACAAACATATGGACCGCACTGTGAGAAGCAGCATTGACGTCAAAAACACCAGTGATATCAATAATAAGATGTTATTTTGACACCTTAAAGGAACAAATATTGCCACTTTTAATCAATAAAAAATATAATCCACATACACTCGGACTACATATATACCTCAAAGAACCAGTATAATTTGACCTCTATGTATACAAAACGCGCACGCACACGCTCACTCGACGCGCACATAAACACACACCATACACCCGCACACACCCGCACTCCTACACGGATACACACACTTCCACACACAAGTACAAACATGCACACCAAATACGTCATTGCACCATATACACACACATACCTTCGCCCAAAATTAACTTGAGTAATGCCAAGTAAAAATTCAATTTTTTTGTTTTCCAATTTATTTTACTTTTTATGTATACAAAATTACTTCTCTCCCTTAGCATAGTTTAAGTTTTTTTGCCATTAGAGAGAGAACCCCTTGACTTCCATATTACAAGTTGTTACTTAGTTTGGAAGTCAAGAGTCCTTATAATGTAACTATGTATTTATGTGCCAATATTTTTTTTTTTGTAAAAAGCTTATGCAACGCTAGTTCAGCTTATTGGATATTATAGCCCGTTATGTAGCTGTGTATCTGTGAATAATATAATTATTTACCAAAAGTGACGATTTCATAATCGAGTCGTACATAATCATCACCCATCATCATCAGCCTATAGCAGTCCGCTGCTGGACGTAGGCCTCCCCCAATGTGCGCCATTTCACCCTGACCTCGGCTTGTCGCATCCAGCTCCCGCCAGTAACCTTTCGCAAATCATCAATCCATCTTGCCGTAGAAAGTCCTACGCTACGTATGCCGAGTGTCGGTCCCCCTCAAGAACACGGCTATTCTATCAACACCTATTGTCAAGTAATTTCTTATTCGGATAACTGGTCTGTTACTAGCTGGGCGGCTATTTCCTATTATTGAGTTTATTTTCAACAACCTTGTTAAGGTCAGGTTATCGGTATGACCAAGTATAAATACTTTAGTACACTCGTAGGTACCTATTAATCCATAAAGGTCGCAATTACCAGACACAATAGTAAAACATTTAGTCTGGACGCATGTCTCCCATGCACAGCTGAAGCATAACAAATCATAGTTTATTTGCCAGCACACAGGTAAGTAAGTACTTTTATTATGAAAAATTTGCTCTATCTATGTTATTGTTCATCGTGTCTATAAAAAAGTAAACAGCATAATAATTCACATCAAGTCATCGTTGAAGCAACAATAGTAAGTTAATGCCAGTGTGTTTTCTCAGCTGTTTGGATTAGTGTGTCGCATGCGCAGGGCAGTGTTGTGTGGTTTTATATTTTATATTGCAACCGTGAAAGATTGATTTGATTATAAAGTGATATTGATGAAGATTGTGACGATTTTATATTTACGTATCTGTATTTTTTTAATTTGATTATTAATTTATGAATATTTTACTCACGAAACAAATGTCAATAGCAATAGTAAATACAAACTAACGCAAGCCGTTTTTCAAAAATAACTAGGTGCTTAAATTTATTTTAAAAAATCCAATCCATATTTCATTTGTTTTACTTTCTTAGAACGAAATAAAAAGATTAAAAAATAACATACAACTTAAACCTGTTAAAAAAGAAAATTGAATTAATGTCTATAGCACCTGACGTAACATTGATAGAACGCGACCAGTCGGTGAGCTGCGCTCGCGCAACCATGTTCTGTTATCGGCCGCATCGTTTATAACTCACTAGGATTTCGTACGCGATAACGTAAACACGGTGGATATTACAAAAACATGTATTTATCGCTGTTCAAATCTATCACGGTTCCTCCATTTTCGTGGTGTTTCTCTAATAATGTGGAAGACAGGTATGGGTGAGTGATTTTGTAACATTAACGACCAACTGAAACGCTAATCTTTACAGGGATTGTAAAAGACCAATAAAGGTCCTATACAACGTGTAACTCGAAACTTTCGAGTTCTAATCGACCTCGAACAGGTCGATTAGCATATCGAGTCATAATTATAATAACGAAACCCGAAAGTCATTTTGAGACATCTAAGCATATTTTTTCAAGAAATTTGTTATATCAGCTAAACATAAAACTCGTGACCCAACCACAATCGTACTCGCAACGACTACGATATCGATGCGCACACGCACACAATAACAATTTGTGCAAATAGATCCTGATCCATCAGTGGGTTGCCATATTGGGTTTCATTTTTTAAATAATAACACATTAAAAACCGCTGTAATCGATTCAGTAATCGATTCTGAACACTACTTTCAGGTCTTGCGCTTATTCTGTTAAGTGTCCGGCGGAGCTTGAATTGCTCACAAAAACGTAAAACCGAAATAAATCGTAATCTAGACAATACTTTATCAAATTATGTTATTATTCGGATTTGGATACCGTTAATCTAGGTTTCTACGATACTATTTCGTCTACTACTACTTCACTGGAAATAAAAGACCGGAAAGTCGTTCCAAACTTGGTAAAGTTATCAAAAATTGTATTCGCTTACATTTATTTCCAGTGAAGTATTTTGGACGAAATGGTACAGTAGGAACCTAGATTAATAGTATCGGAATCCGAATAATAACCGAATTTGATTAAATTGTGTTTGAATTCGATTTAATTTGGTATTACGTTTGTAAGAGAAATTCGGTCCTTAAGCTGATATTTATATTAAATATTAAATATATAATATATTTAATATAAATATATATCTAAATCATTTTATTTTATAAGAAGGTAGTGATGACTTTTCCTTATAAAAACCCTATCACAAAATATCGTTACAGAATAAGCTTCTTTCTTCTCGGAGTATTGATAACAATTGAAAAGGGAAGAATTAATCACCGAACCAGGCATAAGAAATAAGAGTATAAATGATTGACGCCTGACATAGTTATATTGTTAAAGAAAATACTGTAAAACACAATATCAATGTTTTGTTAATGACTGAAGATATGCTATCGTCATGATTTATGGCTTTATCGCTTCCTTTTAAAATTAAAATCAACTACTATTTTTGTATTGCTTCGTGAAATTATTACAGCTTCTGCCCGCGATTTTGTCTGCGTGGACTTCACAATTGGGTAAAACCTGGACAAAAAGTAGCCTATATGTTATTCCAGATTATAATCTATCTCTGTGCCAAATTTCATCCGATCCGTTCAGCCGTTCTGGCGTGAAAGAGAAACAAACTTCCATACATCTATACATCCATACTCACAAACTTTCACGTTTATAATATTAGTAAGGATTACCTACCCACGGCACAAGAAATGACGATCATACAGCTTTACTGTGTTTCGTTGTGAAAGGTAGGGCCCGATTCAATTATGTACCCTTTCAATCGGGCAAGACTACCGTCAAACGTTTTCATGTTAAGTGTCCGGCGGAGCTTGAATTGTCCACAAATACGTAATCTATACTTATAATAAATCTGGAGAGAGGTCAATTCTGTACATGAAATATATTTCCAAAATAACTATCAGCGGGTGAATAGTGATCGATACTGACGCCAAAAATGCAATCAGTAAGATTTTTGTCTATCTGTCTGTCTGTCTGTATGTTCGTTATAGAAACAAAATCCACACGACGGATTTCAACGAAACTTGGTACAATTGTTCTTCATACTCCTGGGCAGTTTATAGTATACTTTTCATCACGCTACGATCAATAGGAGCAGAGCACAATTAAAAAATGTTGCAAAAACGGGAAAATTATTTGATAATTTTGTTCTGGGAAGTGACATGGGTCGTTGATAAAGCGGGCGTAGCCACTGGCGGAAGCTAGTACCGAAATAAATCGTAATCCAGACAATATTCTATCAAATTATTCTACTACTACTTCACTGGAAATAAAAGACCGGAAAATCGTTTCAAACTTGGTAAAGTTATCAAAAATTGCATTCGCTTACATTTGAATCGGTTTCTTCTAGGCAAGCGCGCTCCATCGTAGATCGCAGTATCGCTTAACATCAGGCAAACTAGCGGTCAAGCGTAAGCCTATCATTACTAAATAAAATATATATTTTCAGTGAAGTATTATGGTTGAAATGGTAACGTAGGAACCCAGATTAACAGTATCTGAATCCGAATAATAACAGAATTTGACTAAATTGTGTTTGAATTATGATTTATTTCGGTAGTACGTTTGTAAGAAAAATCGGTCCGCCGGACTCTTAACATAATTTAATAAATATTTTGACGACACGTTTGGCGTAGCGGCTGAGCAATTGGCTTCTGCGCCACGCATGTGGGTTCGATCCACTTGGAGCAAATATTTGTATGATCTACACGGAGTTGTTCCGAGTCTAAGCGTTTGTGTATGTAAGAATTTGTGTTTGTAAACGCACCCACAATACAGGAGAAAATTCTTGTGTAGGATAACGTGAATAAATTTAAAAAAAAAATGTCTTCTTATATAGTTTCTTGGTCTATAGTTTCGGCCTACCCCTGTGGGAGAACGGCGTGAGTGTATGTATTTATGTATGTCTTCTCAGAAACGGACCCACCCCGTAGCACCGAATTCGTCTCATGGGGTTAAAATGGCGCCATTTTACCGCGCTGAGTTGGTTGGAATCAGAACTACGTATAACAACGCACTTTATTCCATATATTCTTTTACAGTCCTATAATCAATTTTATGTCAAATACTATACCTATACATTCAACAGTCCAGACACTACACATACAGCTGTAAGATTTCAACATAAATAGGTACTATATTGAAATCTTACAACTCAAGTAATAGGTTCAGCGTAGTAGTGTGTAGTATCTGGACCGTTTATGTGTATAGTATTTGATATAAAAAATGGTTATAATATTACTATATACTATACTAGCGGCCTGGTACGTGCTTCGCTACGTATAAAGCGAAATATTTAAAAAAAAAAATTGGAACATCAAATTCATCATTTGTTACAAAAAATGTGATAAATGAAGAACCGCTCGACCGATTTAGTGCAAACTTCACATAAACCATCTACTAAATAGTTCGAACAAAGCCTAAACATTTGGTTTGGATAGGTGAGCCCGTTCTTGAGTTATAAAATTACAACGAAAAGTGGCATTGATTTTGATATATATTGATGCAATCCTACGATATACTCGTACAACACTCTAATTAGAGTTGTCGCGGTGTCACTCGCAAAATTCGAGTTACCGTAATGTAACTTCTTGGTATCGATATAATATCTGAATCGTTGACAATAAAAAGATTATTTATAAGTTCGTGACGCGTTAGATGCATTCTAAATATTCTTACCGTTGTCACAAGACAATGAGTGATCCTGAATGTTTCCAAGCTCGCATGTTTTGGTAAGCAATCGTCGTTTGTTTCTTGGTCGGCCACGTTCCGGTAAATGTTATGTTTGACGCATGTTTTATAAATACGCACCGCACTGTCTATGGTAATGGTTTATCCGCCAGTGTTAATATTTTTTTACGGAATAAAGATTTTTTGATTTTATTTGTGGAGGTAAAAATGGGCATGACTGTTCTGCCTGGCGTCATTCTCTGGCTGGTTTATAGAGCCGATTTGACTTGCTTTGACTCCATACGAGCTACGGCAATCATGTTGTCTTGGGATTGATCAATGGTCGATGTTGATTGGTCAAGTTTTATTATAGCATCGACATTTTAGCCATAGTGTGCTAATTAATTACTATGGGGTCAGCTTACACTGTAGACAAATCCAATTTTTGAACAATTCCATAATAAATATAAATAAATTGAATTGAATTGGATTCTAAAAGAGTACCAAACGGCAAACTATGCACAAAAAGCATAGCTTGCCGTTTCGTACTCTTTTATAATTAATAGTTACGAACTCTAACGTCTTGCATATCACTTTAATTAAGTGATAGGTATGCAAGATTAGGAAGAAGTACTTTACGTTTATTGTCTTTTGGAGTAGGCGTCAAAATATACTGTGTCAGACCGGTTATTAGAAGTATTTTTATCATCATCCCTTATTACCCATTTATTTAGGAGCTTTATTCAGCAGACATATTATCTTTTTGTGATTTTTTTGCATTTACCTATGCTAAGATTATAAAGTTATTTTAGTGAAGGAAAAAATCTAGATACACCAGAATACCTGGTGTATCTAACCAGACGACGCAGGTTCGAATCCTGCACTAAAATAACATCAGACATATTTTTAGCAAACTCATTCATCATCTTGTATCTCCAGTTACGCGGTAGTGTCGGAGTACTACGGGCGCGGTCTGTTCAACAAGCTGACTGTAGTCACGGAGAGCGGCGCCGTGGAGTCCCCGCCGCCCGCCGCGCCCGCGCCTGCGCCCGCGCCGCAGCCCTACGGCGCCGGCGCAGAGGCCAAGCTGAGGCAACAGGAGGGACAGAGCAAGCAGTGTGAGTTAGCTTATGTCCTCCTATTTTTATAATTAGGTGATTTCTAAATCAGGTGACGATTTAATGTAACGTATTTTATAATGGAGAATAAATTCTAAACTAGTTTTTGTCTACATATTTATGTATCAGTTTCAATATTGAAGCGGTTTAATTCATTCAATTTAAAAACGAGTTTTTTCAAGGTAGACCACATTACTGTAGGAGAAATGCTGATCTGTAGACGTTTTTTCAATTGTCTAAATTTAGTCGCACAAATAAGTGGAAAACAAATATTTGTTCTGTACTGGTATTAAAATACCATACTTATATCTATAAAGCCGTAGGTACGTCATCCACTAAAAAGATTAATACAGCACGGAACCACCATCACGTCTGAAGACTGAATGGGTTTGTCACAGGAGTACTATTGTACACTTACAGTGCGCCGCCATATTTGAAGTCCTGTAAGATGTGCTTGTACAAAAATAATAGTAGGTAATTACCTAAATACGGCGCGAGCCTATTGCCATTAACCGGGCACAATCTAATCACTGAGCTAATCCATCCTCCTTTTCCCAACTATGTTGGGGACGGCTTCAAGCCTAATCAGTTTTTGCTTAATATCAGTATTTTAAACGAAGCGACTGCCATCAGACCTCCGTAACCCAATTTCTGGGTAATACCAATATTCTAAGGATAAACAGGTTGTCAGGTTTTTTTGGCTTCTGAAGACCACTTACCATTTTCATAAGTGTTCGACATCAATACTTGCAAACACCTAACTTACGGGCTTGGAAAAACCCAAAAGACTCACAATCTTATATATAATTTCCAGTATTCATATCAAATACGGCGAAGCAAGTAGCACCAAAAGGTACAACCGTCGTCCCCGTGCCAGAGGGTAGGATGAGGTTGATCGAGCAGCAACGATACAGCTCTAGCTTGGAAGCGAACCTCAATAAACTGGAGCCAGTCCACAAACCATCCCCATTCTCGTCCCCGATCACGGCTAAGAGGAGATTCGAAGAAAAACCCCGAAGTACGGGCGTGTCTCCCGTCGTCCATAACATATCTGCTGCCATAAGCAATGGTGCTAGCAAGAATCCCTTTGAAGACGATACTTACGATGAAACGAAGAATCCGTTCGCGGAAGAAGCTACGGAGCCGACCAATCCTTTCAACGATGATGATGATTACGACAAGAACTGTAATCCTTTCTCATGAAGTCAGTGTGAAAGCTTGTGATAAATTAATTTAAAATGTAGGCCGGTCTGTCGTGACCGTAGTGTTGGTACAAGTGTCTGTGTACCCTTCTCCATGAAGACGTATAAATCAAAAAGCTACGGAAATCCATAAAATAATAGGGTAGTTGACTGGTCTTTGATTTAGACTAAAAAAAATATATTTTAAATCGAGTCATAGACTTCTAAGCTTTTAAAGTTTTTGGTGGGGATTGCGTGGAATTTGTGTGGCGCATACACGGTTTGACGTCACACCGTGCTATCTACGCTCTCTGTCTAGCATAAAATTAAAATGCTTATATCTTCCTTATTTTTGAACCGATTTTGGTTTTGTTTTTGTTGTTTGGCTCTGTTTATGGTCAACTTTTAACAGCATTAAAAAATATTAGTCAACTAGCCTATTGTTGTTACAATGTTTTGGTTTCTGCTTTATTATAAATGTTATACACACTTTGCATGTTAGATCCCACTATGTTTTAAGGTATAAGAGAATTATATCAGTATAATGTATGCACGGATTCATATCACGCTATAAAGTCAGTATAAGCAACCTGTCATTGTACTGAAGCAAGCCTATTTAACGGCATGTCAGCTTAAACTGGCAAGAGCTTGATGTGTTGCCGTAGATTTTTAGCAGTGATACATTGTGTGTAGGTTATTTTATACTAGGATTTGTAGCCTAGAAATTTTGTGAGTGACACACGCTAGCGAAATTTTTTAATAACGCTTTTAGTTCCTCGGGTAATTTCTATACTTAAGGCGGATCGTTCAGCTGAGCCCGCGAAATTCAAATTTCAAGTGATTTTTCGCAGTTTGTAGGTCTATAACAAGTTCTAGATTCATGGTAGTTGTAAATGCGACATTAACTATACAACATTCACAACTGATAACTAAAACCTTTCCGTAGAAATCCTTATCAAGCCAAAAACTTGCCGCAATCCATGTAATTGGTCAAAATTGACATTTTACACTACTTTTAGCTACAATAATGATTTTTAAGCAATGGTTTTAGATAAAAATTTTGAATTTTGTATAGATAATGTCGCAGTTACCATTACCATGAATGCAGAACTTATTATAGACCTACAAAATGCGAAAAACCACTCGAAATTTGAATTTCGCAGGGTCAGCTGAACGATCCGCCTTAATAATATGCGTTGTATCGCAAAACTTCTGGATTGTTTGAATTTAACGTCAATAATTAAAACCTTGACAGAGGTGGACAGATGTATCTAGAAAATAACTCAGTAATCATATATTGGAGTTTCTAACGTGCAAAGAAAGATATGTAATGGAAAAAAGACTGTAATGGATTTTATGACCCTAAAAATGTAATATCAGTGATAAATCTACCATTTTTTTAAGATATTGTATGCATTAATGTTGAAAGAGGTTTCTTTTTTTATTTAAAACATTAAGAACTGTAATGTAGATTATATTATTGTTGAATTGTAATTTAATTATGCAAAAAACTGTAGGTCTGATTCTCTCCCATTATAAAATATTGTATTATCAAAATTCATCCATTTTTCAATAGGCGTTTTGTATAAAAAATCATTAGTCAATCATCTGATAATATCGATGTTTTGAATCATCTGCCCTTAGTTATGTTGTTTTTGCTATGTTATAAAATATTTAGCTGTTTATACGAATTTTATACAGCCTAGTCGACCAGAAAATAATAACACTTATGTATCATAATACCTATATAGTTTTATTGTATTTAGCTGCTCGATAATGCCTTAATTTTTTTTATCAACATAAAAACCTACTTTCATATCATAAAAGTGTAAAATATGAATTATACATTCCTAGTTCAGTTAAGTTCATTTTAATTTTACGAAAAGATTTTATAAACCAGACATTGAAAAACTGTGTATTATTTTTAAACTATATCCATTTTGTATCGTGATCTTGATCGTAATTATTATTATGATAATAAAGGAAATATTTATGAACTTGTTTTTTCTTTAAAACTTCGCCAAATAACCTTTTATTAAAAATAACCTACTGGGAAAAAGCTTAAACATGAGATCCATGTACCAAGATCACGCACGAAGATACTTCTTTCTATTTCATGCGATCCTAGTACCAGAGATTCACAATTCTCATCTAATCCTGTTGTGGCAAAGCTTAATAAATTATTAAGGTGATGTACCAGGATCGCATAAAGCATCAAACATTGCATCGTAGTATTATTCTCAAACAACTCGTAAAGTCTTGACATAAAAAACAGGATCTTCTGATCGATCCTCAATAACCTAAAATGAATTTTTTGCCGCTGAATTCAATACATAATATACATACTCACAAATTACTTCACTCAATCACAGATACTTTCATAAACACACAATATACAGTTTCATCTTCACCACAAATTTCTGCAAATGTTATTTATTTATATGTAGGTACATTGTTGTATCATACATCATTGCATATAATTATCCATTTAATATTTGTTACCTACTTGATCAAAACGAGGATGGTGACCCTAATTTTTTATTATCAAAACCTACCCCCGCACCAGTCTCTCGCAATGGTGGATTCGAGTCAAAAAAATACCAATTGTAACATAATTCTAAATCAAGCATTTGAAAAGAGAGAATAAACGATATATTTATTATCATAAAGCATCAGAGCCGAGTCCATACTTTTTGCTACCTACCTCAGAGCAGTTCAACATAAACATAAATACTCTGGTACTAGGATCGCACGAGAATGTCTTCTATTTCAATATTAATGATTCGATTCTTTTTTTCTATGACCTATTTGGGAGGTGAAAGCAAAGAAAACAATGATGTGGAAATTTTCAAAGCATTTTATTTATGACCTTTAACACTGTGTATAATATATTTTGATAGTACATTTAGAGCAATGAGTAATATTACCAATCATTACATTGTTCTTATTTTCATAAATTGAATGAAATCCATAAATTATATATAGAATATATATATAATTTGTTTTTAATATCATTCTCGCCCAACAATCAACAATCACTATCGTAATCACAAGAGCGCGCTCGGCGATGCCTCGCTCTGACGTCACAAAAGCATCGTCACTAGCACACGCGCCTCCGCAGAACAACGACACATACCAAACAATAAATTAGTTGAGAAACAAACAAAGGTAATCAAAACAACAGCTAGTCCTATAAAAATAGCAGTATAGCTTAAACAGTATACTCTTTAAAAAAATATAATTCAGCGTCAGCTGTATCTCTAATTTAAAATGTTTTGTTTCCATAGAATTACAATAATATAACAACTAAACGAGAATTAGCAAACAAATCGTCAAAGGAAATAAAAAGCTATAAAAAATATCTTTACAGCCACCTCGACACACCCATGGTTTTATCATTCCTGCACACTATTACACTACGTAAACACCATTTTGCTATGCAAAATACATTACCCTATTTATTTCAAAAAAAAGGAAATACGTAATATACAAACTTTGGAATGTAATGTAAATACAAAAAATGACTAGAAAAGAAAGGTATTAACGAACATGTCATTCAGCTTGAGATCTCGTTCATTCTTTACAATATACACACCTATTGAAGTTACACAAATATTAATTTTGGTGAAGAAGTACTTGGACATAGTAATCTGTAAGATTCTTATATTTTTAGGAGCGTTTCGTTGACAGCACATCGCCAAATAGAACCAGTACACGAATTAAAAATAATTTTGTAACATTTGACGCTGTGCTCCACAAACTGAAACGTTACATAATAATTTAATAATCTCGACGACAATTGTATTAGTTTCAATTTTAAGAAATTTCAATATTACCTTTAACACACAGCATTTCTAAATTTTGGATAATACTTTTTGTTCTTATAGCTACGTCATTATATGCTAAATTATTATCAGGATATTCTCTAGTGTTAGCCGAATATTATGTCTACTGTTCAGTGTGTAAGCCGGTGTGACTGGACTTTTAACAGGAGAAAGCTATTTTTTTTAATTTTCTGTAACCCATGTAAGTACTAAACGAAGTAAAATATTTACAAAGACTAATAAGTCTTAAGCTTACAACGTTGTTATATAGCCATGTATGCTCTTTCGAATGAAAAATAGTCACCTAAAAGCGATAGTAGAGTGACAATTATTATATTTTATTTCACATTTATCGAAGCGGTAACAAGAGTAAACAATTGCTCGAGTGTTGAGATGAAAGTAATAATACCTATAAAGGATCATCCATATAAAACTACAGTCACATTCATTATCTACCTACGATGATATAAATATCGTATTCTGTATAAATGTTTACTATGGACTGGTGAGACGACACTGAGGGGTAGGGGGAATAGGGAGGGAATGGACAACGTAACACAGAAACACGTATTAACAAACTACTTTGTGATTGTTCGCAGCACAGCATGGGGCTACTCTATCACATACATGTACCTACACGGTATATGACTAGAACGTACAGAATGCTCCGAACGGAATAATCGGTAATCGAGAAATCATCGAGACATTTATCTGAGTAACATCACATTAACCTACTTTATACATCCCATATAAAGAAAGAAACCATCGTTACACAAAACAATATTAAGTTAAATGAATTAACCGACTACAAGAAGTAGCGTAAAATGATTTATAATGCATAGTCTACATTTAACTACAAATATTCAATGTATTTACAATCGATACTAAAATGTGAAACGATTACGTATGACGACATACGAGTACGGACTACTGCCACCGCGGCCTTTTGAGCCTCAAAATATAATTTTATACTACCGTTCGGGTCATACGTATATACAAGGTAAATTACATTAGTAATGTATCCAACATTAGAAGAAAATTTATATATTTCAGTAATTTGTCTTTTCACAAGTACAATGCTTTTCTTTAATTAAATTCTTATGTATAGTCAGTGTTATAAAATGGAGTCTATCAAACATCGCCGATATTATTTGTGCGCAACACATAATTATTGTTTTTTGCACAGAGGTTGTACGTAGTAATATACGCTTTAACATGTTTCTACTGTTAGCCGATGGACCACGACATGTAGGTTACATAAATGCTGGATTGTATGTTTACTATATTTTAATATCAGTATCGTGGTCCAAAGTTGCCAATACAGATAGATAAAATTATAAGAACTTAATAGGCCCTGAAGACATTGAAACAGCTCGTAGTCTCATCTAGACGTATCTCACAATACATCGTATGTAAATATTATCTTACCCCGTCCCTTTTGTGATCAGTGCACCGGTTTGGTCCCGTCTCATTTGCCCTCGCATTAAGCTATAACTTTAAACTTACTTGTCCAGTTGTTGGCTACATATTTGGCACTTCAATATTTCTGGTTAAAAGAGTAAAATCTCTTTTAATGAATATAATATTACTTTGTAATATAAATAGGAATTAAGCTACACCAATATTGTATAATAAAGACACTTTACCGATTTAATCAAAAATATCAAGTCCAATGTAATTAATTACCAAAAACTGGTTACTTCACCCAATAAGCGAATATAAATAAAATATATATATACATATCTATTTACGTATATCGCATTAAATGCAGCTGCCATAATATATAATACTGATGATAAAACGTAGATATGCTAAAATAATTGATTCATTATAATTGTCCTCCCACTTTTATTCGTATTATCTTGTGGTCCCAGAGTTGACGAAACTAAATATATTTATAGAAATAGTTAACTTCGTATATAAAGTACGGAATATCTCCTCCAATAAACAATGATGATTAATATAAATTCAAGTCTTAGTCACAGCAAGATTTGAATAGTTTTTGGCAACTTTGAATACGAAATAACTATCCTAGGTTATATTAGAATAATGGACCACAGTAAATAAAAGCTCCATTTTGACCGCTCGGTGACTATAGAATGTCTGTGCCCCACCAAACCAGTCACGGATGTATTCCATCGATATAAAAGATTTTAATACGGTTCCTGGAATTAAGCTTTACAAATACTCGTTGGTATAGCATTTTCTCATAATGCCTTTATTAAAACCAGCTTCTTACCGAATAGCGGCACTAAAAGGCAATCTCATTTTGCATACCTTATATTTCACTTAACACAATATCGTGTGCAACTGTTGACACAGTGCAACTAAAGATGATAGATTAGGTAAAATAGTTAAAATCACAGGCTTAAAGTACCTATAGCACTTTCTGGAAACTACCCTAACTAACCGCTAGCGTAGTTAGTCTGAATATTAACTCTAAAATATGAGATATGCAAAACGATAATTATCACTTTTTACTGGTGAACCATAATTTTATAACTTTTTTTACTTACTTCGCGAAGAATATACATCATTCCATTCTTTTTTAAGGAATTTACAGATATTACAGAATCCTCTACTTTATTCTTGTTTTTTTTACTTATTTCAATCCATTATGGTTCACCATCGCTCTTCTTTGAACATTTATATTCAGTTAGAAGATACTTCCGATATTGGCTGTTTAATAGTAATAGAAATTCTAGGCGTTCTTTAAACCAACTTTTAGGTAGGAGATGCTTTTGATTATTATCGATATTAGCTTAATTCCACATACCGATCGTCCGAGCCGTTTCAATGCCTTTGCAAGGCGCGATGAGCGAGCGTTCCATTGGAGACGCACTTAAAAAACGAGGATAGACTCCATGGTGAGGTTGTCTCATGGTGCGGCCGCCCCCGCCGCCTTGTCGCCGCGGCGTGCTGAACGCGACCTGTCGGCCCACAACTTCACGCGTGTATATTGACGAGGCCGAGCTGTGCAGCTCGCTTACATACTAACAACTAACTATTAGAGGGACTTTTGACAGATGTGGCTGAACAGGTTTAATACCTTTGCCTTAATGTTGGGATGCGACATTAGTGGTTGTATAGAATATACTTGTGTCAATTACATTGCCATAAATTTGTCAGGAAAGGTGTTACCTTTGGCTGTAGGGGTTGGTGCTTTTGCCTCAGTGGCAGTATGGCTTGGAGTCTTAGCCCAAAAATGGAGAGATAAGCAAATATGATTATTTTATAATAATATGAGATCTTAAACAATTTTTTTAAAAGTAATATGAAATTTATTTCTTATTGATTGTGTCATGCAAACCAGAAATTATAAATAGTTTGAATGAGTGCTCACCTGATCTGTCCAGCGAGGAGCGGGTTGATGGCGTAGAGCCAGTCGTGCACCTCCTTGTCACCCAGCGTCTGCAGCAGGTAGCCGCGCTCCTTGCTTACCACGCTGAAATTTGACATTATGGAAGCGTAAGTGTATGTCCTAAATGAGAGAGCTCGCTCGAATCTAGCGCTGTACGAGACCATACACAAAGTTTACGCTTAGAATCATCTCTAAGAACATGACTAAGAGGACTCAATGTGATTAATCTAAAGCCGTTACGGCTCTTTCGTTAAAAGGCCACTTGCAGACATTGTCCTACATTGTGACATTCATATATTTATTTCTTAAAATATATGCCTGGATTTCACAAAAGAACTTGATTCTTTGAGTTTGTTTCGGCGATTTTTCTTAGAGGTAAACCCGATGCCACCTCGTACTAAAAATCTAAAACGTTAACTTATAAAATTGTCATTAAAAGATCTATTTTCAGCTGTATAAGATCTTTTATTTTATTTCTTCTTTTGAAATATTTTACCAATCTTCAAAGTACCTCTTTGTAATCAATTTCAAAGACAAATTCAGTAATACGTGCAGGGTATATTGACTGACCTGAAGGTGTTGGGCATGCGGACCATCTGCTCCTGGTCCTCGGAGTACTCGACGTGGGCGTTGGCCAGGTTGATGACGGCGCGCTCGATGGGGTCGCGCTCGTCGCGGTAGATGAACACGTACGGCCGCCGCACCACCTGAACATACAATACCATACCATACCATACCATACCACGATGCAACATGCACTTTCATAACGAATAGGCATTTTTAAAGATAAATTTTGGTCTTTATTTGTACTTCTATCGAGATCTATAGCGAAAATCAAACTGTGATTGTCGAAATTGGTATCCCTACCATTTTTCGCCCTTATCATTTAAGTTATAAGGTTGATGAATGACTGCGTGAAGAAAACTGACTGTTATTGCTAAACGTCGGCCTCAGTCTTGACTTGGGAATAGAATCCAGGACACGCTTATGGCCACTATATTAATAAGTATAGTTACGCGACCTTATTACTTTAACCTTATCATGAAAACCAAACGTATAAATAGGGAATATGCATAAGATTCAAATTTGAGTAAAATAATTTTATTTGTTATCTTTATTCCTAAAGAATATCCATATGTTTCATGTCCATGCCATATGTTTTTTACATAATCGCTTTTCCAGCAAGATTTTAATTATTTAAAAGTAGAAAAAATGATCGTCAAATTTAGCAGATCAAATCGGAACTTACGACAAAGTCTAAGTTGTGACACTTTCCTGACGTCACCTCGTCATATTTGTAATGACTAGGTATAAAATGGATTTCAGTCTTCTCCCATATTCGAATTAGTTACATAACATAAAAATATAGATAATCGATTGGATAAAACGATCGATGTTAGAAACAATAATAAATATACTGTGACTATTTTTACGGAAACTGACGTCACAGTACACGCGGCCAATATGGCGGCGTTTAAATCTCCCGTATCTGATTGGAATTTTGAATATTAATTTTTATTATGACATTTTAATATTTTTGTCAAAGAAATATTTTTTACTGTAAACTATTGATTAAAAATATAAAAAAGACATGTATATTCCCTATTGTCTATAGGTAGTGGACGAATATAGTGCGATTATAATGAAGTTGGACCGAGAACAACTTTTTTGTCGACTGTAGGTAGTTCGGTCAACAGCACATCATGGTATCTAAAACTGTCTTTCTTAAATCTATTTTCAGTTTAATCTTCAAATAATAGAGTTTATTATCCATTGGGGAAATTTGACAGTTTGTAGTAACTAGATGTGCTGTTGACTGTACATCTCTGTCACTTTTGCTATTGTCAAGTTATTAATCTCTACTAATATTATAAAGAAGTAAAGTTTGTGAGGTTGTAAGAGGTAATCTTTGGATCTACTAAACCAATTTTGATTTTTTTTTTGTTTTGGATAGTCCATTTATCGAGGAAGGTTATAGGCTATATAACATCACGTTACGTCTCTTAGGAACGCAGCGCGGGTGAAACTGCGAGCGGGTCGCTAGTGAATAATATAGTGGTAAGTGAGGTAGTACGTACGAGCCAGCGCTTCTTCCAGCCGTGCGTGCCGTGCTGCAGCACGTTGAGGTGTCCGCGCCGCGCCACCGCCGCCGACACGCGCACCTCCTCGCACTCGGGCACGTACAGCGCGCCCGGGGCCCCGCCGCCCGCCATGCCGCCCGCCCCGCCCGCCGTGCCCGACATGCCGCCCGCCCAACCGGACATTGACTTCTCCAATAGACCGCGCTCCGGAGAACACAGCCTGTCATACCAAAAATGACGTATATACCGGAACAAATATTAATTTAACACTGGGATTATAAATTACGTAAAATGATAGTAGGTAGAGATGCAACGGATAGTGGTTCGGCCGGGATACCGGATATTCGGCAAGCCATGAGGCCGGAGCGCCGGATATCCGGCTACTAGATATTCGGCCCATTATCGCGTTACATGACGTGATCAGTTTGATTTATTAGCACGGTGAACGAGATCGGAAATATTCGGCCGGATAGTGAAAACAAGGCCGGATAGGCCGGATACCGGATATCCGTTTCATCTAATAGTAGGTATTCAAAGTCTGGTAACAATGTATTTAAAATGGCATAAAATCATTTCAATATAATGCTCTTAACGTAAAAACTTTTTTATGCAAAACTTACAAATTGCAATAAGTATGCTTTTAGATAAATATTTCCAGTAAATTCTTATTGTTAACATAGTCATTGTCATACCAACATTCCAATGACAGACTAGTAAATTCTTTCTCAGAAAGATCATAATTCCAACACAAAATCAAGTACATACTTTCAAAATATGTAAATAAATATTCATAAAATATAAATTATAACAAAGTTACCATACTATCAGGTCCATAATCTATCAAGTAATTTGCTATGTTTTATGAAGTACTCACTCGAAGCTGCTAGCACTGTGTATAGATGAGAGCAGGCTGGGTGTGGAGATGTCGGCGGAGACTCCCTCGTCCACGGGCGTGGTGGGGGACGCAGCCGTCTCCACCTCCTTGCCTGACGACCCTATCCTTCCTGCAATACCAACTGACGTTTTATATGTCGTTTATATGACGTTTTAACTGTCATCGGCCGTTTACTGCATTATTTCTCTAATAGTTAGAAGTTAGTAGATGAGAGGCAGTGTTACACATGATAACACATTAAACTACATAGCCCTTTGCCCTTAGGATCGCCCGTATTCCATTGCAATAGCGGTAATTATTCCAATGCAACTCTATAACTTGACGTACGTGGTCAAGGTCATAGATTCCAGTCCACCTTTTAACAATGTTGGGAAGGTACAGTTCGATTAATAGATATTTCAAAAAAATAATTGTAATCGCTGTATTCAAATTTGAAAGGCCGACGGCGTTTTACCTTTAATGAATACGTGCCCTAGCAATCGATCGGCTTGGTCGGAAATGGCCCTTTAAAGAAATGGGGCTCTTTTTTTAAAAATGCTATTTCCGATTTTGCATTGTGACACATATTTTGATACTATTATGCCTCAAATTTAAAAGAGACCATGATTCTCTGAGTTTGTTTCAGCGTTTCGGTGTTTCTTCTCATCATCATCATCAGGTCATCAGCTAGAAAAAATTGTGCTGGCGCCTTATTGCTTAACGGTTACAAATATAAAATACTGACTTATAAAGTGTTATTCAAATTTCTGTATAATTATGTAATTTACATATTATGCATTCTTATATTACAAACCTTGTATGAGTTTGATGTATTTGGTGGCGAGTTCCTTTTCGCGTGACGTCATATCCCAAGGCTCGTAGAGAGAGTCATCGCGGTTGCATTCTGCCGCCGCCTTGGCTGCCATGTTGCATACCTCCTGCGTATACAAAAAAAATGTTTTTTTAATACAAAGGTTGTTACACTTTTTATTGTAACCAATTATAATTTAGTAAAAGGACCGGTCCACAGATTACGAAATGGTACAGCGTAACTGGATTTGGTGGCGAGGCACCGAATGCCTTCAAACAGGAGCGGCTTATAAACTAAGCAACAGCAGCTAACGGGGTTGGGATCTCGGCTAGGGGGGACAGCTAGGGATGGCTGGATCTAGGTTAAATTATTTAGAGGCGAATTTAAAGCTATTGTCTCAGCGCGGACCGGATCGAGCAAAGGTCGGAGGGTGGGGGGGTTTACTCTTAGAGAGTCATCACGACAGGCCTCGGCGGCGAGGACGGTTAATCAGATGGCGTGCTTATACTTGGCTTAAACCTAGCAGGTGTTACAGACGTGGTACAGTGGTGTAGTGAGGCGTGTAGTGTGTACCTTCTCTGTCTTGGTGAAGTCGTTGGGCGCGACGGTGTTGTCGTGTCCGTGGCGCAGGCGCTCGCGCAGGGCCAGCAGGTGCCGCGTGCGCCCCACCTGCTCCAGCCGGGTCATCTTCTCGAGCTCCCACTGTGAACAAGTTAAGGTATTTAAACAAAGTACTCTTCGCCTCAGTTACGTAGAGCGGACATCTTCGTAATCTGCAAGTCCCTAACGTTGCGATACTCGGCTCTATGTGAGGTTGGACCATAAATTTAATAAGCTGGTGCAAGACCAGACTGTATGTATATCTATGCCCTCTTATTTTATTAACATCAAAATGACAAATACAAGTAAAAAAATAAAATGTTCTAGTCGCGATCGAGTGGAAATACGTTGATGGCTAGTCAAAAATAGTATATTCTGGTACTAATGAGCAAATATAAATGGAAAACGATGCACCCGGTTGTTGTCTGAGCATGCACGATTTGATTGGCGCGCATTCAACATGTCCAGGCTAGAATAGCCACAGTTAACTAAGCGTTATTTCAAAGCCCTAGTCACGTAGAAGACACGAAATAGATATAGGTAAAACAGTCTATCCCCATTTTGTCGATGTTAACATGATTAACAAAATCGAATCAAGATTGATATACTAATCTAATTCAACTTTATCATTTAGGTTCTTCACAAGCTACCTTAATACCTCGGTTAAGTATTTAAAATGATAAGTTGAGGGGAACTCGGAATGAATGATTAAAAATTGTTTTCCGGATATTCAATCATTTTCATTTTTTTTTCGACTTTGAAGTTTTTTCTATTCTAAACAGATGTAAGTGCCAAATGACGTCATTTGTACGGTTAAACGGATTAAACGGTGACATGACGTAATTTATTTGACCCTTACTATTATTTCGCCAAAATTTCCATTTTCTCTGCTGCTGCTGATAAGTGACGTCATCACACGTTGTTTGATTTTTTTTTGTTCTCCGAAATGAAGAAATATTAAAAAATATATAAAAATGTTTTGGAACTTGGGATAGCAAAATAAAAAAAAACACCAAATTAAAAATACTTTGGTGGCTTAACAATTTTGAAATGTTGTCGGTTCATCAATCTTTAAAACACAAGCATCTCTAAAAAAAAAGTTTTAGAAAACGTTCTTATATGTTGGGTTATGTTAGATTAAATATTACCTGGTGGTCGAATATGAGCGAGTCACCGCGCGGCCTCCAGCCGTGCAGGTTCTCTTCCCCGCGGACGTACGTGCCGCTTGTGTCCAGCACGCGCCGCTGACGACGCTGCACACCTGCCATCAACATAACAAACGATCAGTATTGTTGTTAAAATATTAATTACATCGGGCTACAATGTGTCTGGACTTTGTAAGTTATTATGAATAGGAAAAAGTATGTTTTCGTAATTTTTTGTAAAAAAATTACTGAATTGAACAGAGGCTCAAGTCAAAATATTATGAAACAGTTTATTAAATCAAGTATACATATTTGGATATGTTTCCACCATTGAATTAGATGAAAAAACTTTTGTAGGAGAGAAAGTGACATTCAGATGCCTGTAAGGTCAAGTTGTCTTGCGATGGGATTCGCGGACCATGTGATAATGATTCCCGTGATTCCAACACTATGCGTTGTGGTAATGGGGTTGGTTTTAGTCAGTAGGTATGCTAGACACCTGGCCGGAGAACCCGACATAACCGTCCCGCAATCCCGAGCGGGGCGACATGCATAAGGCGCATTTCCCCACCCAAAAAAATGTTGTATTTCCTTATTTAAAGCTTGTTATAATTGTAGTAGAAAATAAATTCAAAATGAAATCAAGTTTGAAAATAAGTTTTCTTGGTAGTCAATTTTCTAGGTGTATTTGCCATGGTCTCACACTATTTACGTAGTGCTTATATATTGCAGTCTCATTTTAAGAAACTGCTTCCATTATCTAACAGGTGATCTTGATAATGGACGTTTGCCTTAAACCCGGATGAAATAAAGGAGCTCAAAGAAAATCCTGCAGTTCATAGTAGCTGCAGGATTCAGCGGTGAACTCTATCTCAACGAGTGGTGACCACAATAGACCGATTGCGGTTGCAGTGATACTATAGTCGCAAGCAAATAATAAAATAATAAAAAACCGGACAAGCGCGAGTCGGACTCACCCACCGAGAGTTTAATACAAATTTGTAGGTACATATTATAATTAATTATAAAGTATAGTTTTAAAATTTTTTCCATATATCTACTTGTAGTAGAAGACGGTATTACTTACCAAATTTATAGAGTATTTTCATAGTTCCTAGAACTATGAAAATACTTTATAAATTTTGATTCCCTTGAGAGTGTCGAAATATACATTATTTGCGACATAAACGGCCGTATTTTTTTACGTTAACTTAGAAGTTTGATTTTTTCACAGCTTCAAGATACTGTAAACCTGAGTATATGGTTTTAATTTGAACTTGATACATCTACGCGTTTTCGAGATAAAGGGTCTTGACAAACAGACGGACGAACGGACAAAAAAGTGATCCAATAAGGGTTCAGTTTTCTCCTTTTGAGGTATGGAAGCCTAAAAATGGGGTTGATGGCATTGGGCAGGAGCATGCGGTACCGGGCTCGAGCGCGCGGTGCAGGCTGAGCTCGTAGACGCCGGTGATGTGGTCGGCGCGGGCGGCGCGGGAGCCGAACAGCGCGCGCCGCAGCGAGCGGCCCGTGCGCGCCTCGCGCCCCACCACCACCAGCGACAGGTCCTTCGTGATGATGCCCGGCCGGCTGCAGTTGTCCACCTGACCCACGTCACACATTCAATACACTATTCAACGGAAGCTATTGTTCAAAACAATCCAGCATTACGTCGTCCACTGCGATGTAATTTTAGTAATAAACTACCTAGCTTCTACCCCGCGGTTTTACTCGCTTCGCCAAAGGATGTCAGGCTTCTAGACTGTTTTGCACCAGATTTTAAATTAAACCTCCAGCAATATGACTGTAAAAACCGCATCCAATTTCATGCAGTAGATTTTGCGTGATACGTGTGCAAACATACAGACAGACAAAAATTTTGGTTTCTGTTACTCTAATAAAGACTCCCATATATTTTTTTTTTTTTTCTATAATATTTGACTTATGATTAACCATTTATCCTTACGTAGTATTTCATTATTTTTTATTCTTGTAAGGAAAAATTTCTATAGTGAATCCTTCTATTTTTTCGATCACAATATTTTTTGTTAGATCTACGAAATCACTATAGTTTATACTTGTAAAAAAGTCATACTCCATGGGAAACAACAAATTTGAAATCTTGCACCTACAACCGACATTTCATAAGAGTCTTCGTATGGTTTGTATGAAAATAAAAAGGTTGACTTCTATTTCCAACATTGGCACAAGTAAAACGCAAAGTCTGCAAGTTTCCTACTTACCTCCAAGTAAGCGCTGAGCGTGATGTAGACCACCTCTCCGTTGGCGCTGACCCTGTTGAGCAGAGGCGAGCCGTGCAGGCTGCTGTCCCACGCGGCCTCAAACCTGATAGAAATATCACAACCAACTTAATGATATTCCTAACAACGTTTCATCGAGTCTTATAATCCTGCTAAAGTGACAAGTTAAGCCGGGTATCCACTATGGTCGCGAACCAACTGTGCTCCGCGCATCTGCAGCCGCTCTGATGGAGACGGTACGCGCATCACTATAAGAAACAACTAACAAACAGACTGGCTCTCCATTGTGTTCGCCAAAAACCGCCACCGATTGGAGCGCGCACCGTTGCACGCTCCAGGGGCGCGAACGTATCCACTATCGGCCGGTTTCTATATCCTATCTGTCAGTAGATTTGCTTACTAGAGATAGGATTTTGACAGCTTATGGAGGATAAGGAGCTTATGTCTAAATTCTATCTGTAGTAAGCAAATCTACCGACAAATTTGATATAGAAACTGGCCGTATGTGGAGCTGTTGCGGGAGCGGGGGGCGCAAGAGGTTCGCGATAGTGGATAGGCTTTATACTTAATGATTTTGACGAAATGAAACAGCGCATCGATGGCCTATGACATTTTATATATTTTTTTTCTATTATTATCTGACAGTATTCACCACCGGCACATGTTCAAAAATCCCGAACCCCATTACTTTATTTTGTCGCAATATACATCACTTTTAAAGCTAATATTGCTAATAGCTAAATGATGACGAAAGTCCAACTAAGAATCATAACATGCCTAAACTGGTGATTTTTGACCTCCAGTGGGATTTGAATCTTTAGCGAATTGTGTCAATTTTCTCACATATCTTATAGTGACGTGGAGAGTAAGCTGGTGATTTTGACGACATACCTAAACACAGCCCTGTCGTCGAGCGTGGGTCTCTCTCCGGGGAACAGTCCTAGGGACAGGGCGCCGTCTTCATCCCCGTCTGTCGTGTCTTCATTAGCTTCCGGCGAGTTGCGGATGCGGCCTGCGACATCACATACTATTGTCAAATAAATAGATCTTAAATTAAAAAAGACAGTCAAGTGCGGTCGTTTTGGGGGCTTCTAAAATGTCGTGACTTTGACTGGGTTCCTTTCCCGCACTTGTTTGAAGAAATATGTTGCTACCAATATTTACTTTTATAGTGAATATTATTATATTTTCTAAATTAAATTGATGAAAAAAATTTTTTTCTAGAACTTAGAAAATAATTTTTTTTTTCGATCTTCGTACCAATCGGGGAAATTCATACCATACAAAAACAGCCAGCATCAGATATATCGAAACGTACAAAGTATTTAATATGGTTTGACCAACAGATAAAATTAAAATAATTATCTCAATAAAACTTCAGAATCAACAGCCTTAAACCAAAGGCAAATATCGACATACCGACGACGAGTTCCCGGACGTCGGTCCACTGCAGGTCCTGTGAGGGCTCGTGCAGGATGGTGATGCGGATGCGGCGCTGGATGCCCTGGTGCAGCAGGTACAGCCCGCGGCACGGCAGCTCGTCGCTATGCTCAACCACCTGGATGAATAATATATATGATTATACATGAGCATATGTATATAAAGGCAGTATATAGGGCTGTATATAGACGTTATATAGGAAATACATATGCCTAAGTGACTGAGAGTTTCGAAAAAAGCTATAGCCAATTTTTAACCTCTGTTAATTTATAATGTATCGTAATTAGTGTAGTGCCTGTATGACGTCACTATATAAATGTGCGTTAATCTGTAAGAGAGGTAGATATTCAAAAGGAATTGCTGACTTATATTTAAAACTAATATCTTTTTGAAAAGCTTTGACGTTTGGTTTGATATAATTATGTAAGTATTGAATTTCTCAAACCTGGTTCAAGAAGTGTGTTTTCGTAAGCTACTCAACAATAACTTATGTCTCGAAGAGCAAGAGAGAGGAAGAAGAGGATGTTTTAAGATGGACTGGCGATTATGCAGCACAGGAATAGAGGATGCATGGTACAAGTGATACACTTACGGCCGGCACGTATTCGCCGTTGGGCGCCAGCTCGCAGATCTCGAACCAGACGAGCAGGTCGTGCTTGGAGTGCAGGTGCGAGCTGCAGCAGGGCGCGGCCACGGCGGCGGCGCCCCACTTGGGGCTGCGCACGGGCGCCGAGATGGGGATGGACGGCGGCAGCATGCGCCGCGGCGGCGTGCGCCCGCCCACGCCCATGTCCTGCTTGGCGTCCTGCACCAACAATCGTACGTCCAATTTGGTCCTTCGAGCCAGTCATTCAACCAAAACTTTGGACTAATACGTAAAATTTTTCCTAACAAGTGTTACTGACATCACACCTCTATTGATTCGAAAGTAATATGCATCATGTTTAATCATTTTAACATACCAACACGCCTGTATTCCCCGAAGGGTTAGACAGAGGCGTACTAATGTACACCCACAGTTCGCCGGTATGTTTAGGTGTCATGTAATGAACCCGGTATGTTTAGGTTCCGGGCACGAATACCAAACTCCGAGCTGCTACTGAGAATGGGACCTCTATCGTAGCAGTCGCGCTTGGGACCACTAGACTAATGAGGCAGACTATATTTATATAAAAAAATACAAATTACATAAATTTACATGAAATGTTACGTACAATTGAGCTTACCTTGTGGAGTGGGTGTTGCTGATAGTGACCGAACACTTCGAACACGATCGGCTGCGTCTTTATGTACTCCACGAATGATTTTGTCACGGGAACTGTAATCTGTGAAGTAATACATTTTATATAATAGACGCAGTGGAAAACGCAACATAGGACACGGTACCCACCGAGGTGGACAAACGACCTGGTATAGGTAGCTGGAAGTTGTTAGATACAGGTGACATGTAACTGGTCCTTGTGGAAGTTTATGGGGAGACCTTTGTTCAACAGTGGGTAATATAGTGACGATGATAAACAGTTAAAAGTTGGTCTAATAATGTAACTGTATCTAAAATTATGGCGTTCCCTTACATTTTGTACGTGGTAGAATCCAAGTGGTGTGTTCTTTCCTGCATTCTTGACTGGCTCTGTTGAGAATGCATCTTCATTGCGGTGTAGGAAGCTAAAACAATACACAAAATTTCATGACATATTTCCAATGTAAAAAGGCCGAAACCGAAATCATATTCAACCAGGTTAGTCCTATCGTGAACTGTTTCCAAACGAATATCTCAAAAAGAAAACAGCTCGCCAAAGTTGTATCGATAACATAAAACATTGGGTTCTTACTTAAACTGGCAGAAAACGTCAGCGTAGTCTGTGGAGACGCTGTGAGCCTGCAGCACGGTGACGCGGAAGGTGAACTCCTTGCCGAGGGTGAGGTGCTCCGGCAGGTCCTCCTCCTTCAGCTCTGACGCTAGCGAGCTGTCGCCGCGACCGCTGTCAGCGTCACATTCACCCATTGCCAGTTCTGAACGAACAATTTTAAATTAAATCTTTGAGTCACGTTATTGAGAATCAAAATTGGCCTCGCACAGTAAAATATCCCAGCACAACTGAATATTTCCAGATATTGTAATAGTAGATTAAAGATATAAACATAACATACCATCACGCCTGTATTCCCCAAAGAGTTAGGCAGAAGCGTACTAATCTACTCTCACAGTTGATCGATATATTTAGATCCTATAAAATAGGGGGCAGGCCTATTAATTACAAAGATACAATACTGACAAAATTGTTTCAATAATCTCTTATTAAAGAACACCATGCTTAACTTGAAAGGTTTACCACGTTTAATTTGTAAGATTTTTTACCGTTAATTTTGCCTTTATCTTTGAATCAAGCGTTATGAAAAATAAATTCCTGGCAAAATCAAAGAGATTGCAAACAAATGAAATCTCATTTATTTAAAAAAATGATTTCAACTGACCTTCAATTTTGATGTTAGAATCGGGCACATCGTTGATGCGCTCGTCGAGGTTGATCGCGTTGTTCTTGTCCACAGCGGACAGCTTGGTGCGGCGCGCAGGCGCCACGTCGTCGTCGAACGATATCTTGGCAGACTGCTTCACGCCCGCTGCGAATTCTGCGTTGTCTACAAAATCGTATCAATGGTTCAGATCGTGGGATAGGTCAAGTAGGACTAGAAAATAGAAAGAAGGGATAAGTATATAATTGTTTGGATGTCAGCTTTCATTGGTTGTAAAGAGATCGGGTATGGGGATGCAAGGTTAAGAACGAAGTATTCGGGAATGTTCAATTTCCTGTTAAAGCTCTTGAGCCTTTTTAGAAATTTTAAAATAGTACAAGGAAATAGTAACAAGTTGGTTATCTATAATTCAAAAATTAGAAAAGGGTGTACCATTTAGTTAGAAGCTTCCATAAAATTTTGTAGAAATCGAAGGACCAGAAGTCTTGGTCCTTCGATCCCTAGATTTTAAACGATTTTATTCTTTTGATTGAATAGGCATGTTAGCTTAGCAGGCTTAAATTTAGTGGACACTTATGATCGAGGTATTTCTTAAACAAATACTTAATATTTATTACACAGATATACTCACTCTTTTCGGCGTCGATAACAGCCTGCACGGCTACTCGCAAGTAGCCCTTAACGTCTCCTTTCTCGTTCACAATGGCCACCTTGTGAATGAGCGGAACCGGATACAGCAGGTTCGACAAGTATACGAAGCTCCTATACGGAAATATCATGTATTTAGCTTTCAATCCGTCTGTCAGTCACAAAAAATACAGCAATTCAATTCAGATCCGTAATATTCATTCAGTTTTCTTGGTGTGGTTACCTAAATCTTGCATATCGGTTTCTACTTTACAACCAATACAGTAGTTACTTTCAAGCTGTGGACCAGTTAAGCTAAGCACCGCTTTCCTCAAACTAAAATATTCGTATATTATCCTATCACAAAATATAATTATGAACTCACCGTCCTACAAGACGAAACCACGGGAATCTATCGTAGAAAGGGTCACCACCGGTGACTGACTCAATATTGTGGTCGGGGGAGGTCGGAGACAACTCAGCCTCATTGTGGTACATCTCGCGCATCAGCTCCAGCCGTTGTCTGTTGAAAAAGCACGCCATTTTAAACAGTGTGTTGTTAGCAGAAGGAATGAGAATTGAGCGGCTACATCTTGAATATCGGTTGTAATATCAATGGGAATTGTTGAGTTATATTTTGTTGTCAGCTAATAACGTTACATGATTTTATTATTTTGTGGGAAATAAAGTTAATACCAGATTGAACAATGTTTCCATGCAATATATTAATTTAGGTACATACACATATTGAAAGGCATTTTTAGCATATTGCAAGCTGAAAATAAAGCTGCTCTGAAGTAATACTTTAATATAGGTACATTTGTTGTAAAATAGTACTTAAAATTCCGAATTATAATTAGAACTTTGTAGTAGTGAAGGTATACAGACGAGATTCGATTAACAGGTGTTGCAAGCGTCCATAGGTTACGGTAACCACAGGCCCGCCTGATGGTAAGCGTCCATACGCTTACCATCAGGCGGTCCGTATGCTTGTTTGCCACCTTAGTGGTATAAAAAAACAGGAACGGATTACGTTAATTGATGATATTATACATTTCTTAATACAGACCTACAATTATATTACTCTATGGGTGATAAACAAACTGTTAAAATGTATTTCGAATGCCAAACTCGATGGATACATATTTCTTGGATTCTTACTGCAATACCATTAAATAATGTAATTTGTAGTCAGTTTGACATTTTAACTGGTTGTTTTGTTGTTTATATACGGAGTTGTGTGTCTATTCGATAGCTCTAAATGCCTTGATATTTTACAGTGTGCGTCTCATTAATAAATACTCACTTTTGCAGTGCAAAATATTTATGCTGCTTTTTATAAATAATGCTCAAGCTGAATAATGACGTAATAATGATTGATACCTAAAAGAACACGATATATTTTACAGTTATAACAGGATCTAGTATTGTTTCCATTAACAGTAATTAACCATATTTTATTCAGGCAAGTAAAATATTAGCGTGTATCAACTACCCACTTTTTTTAATTTATTTTAAACAAATCGAGAAATACTCTCTAATCTCTGTTTAATCCGTCGTTGAAACATGGAAAGCATAGCATATTGTTATTCGCTATAAGTATTTTGAAATGAAGTACCTAAATATAGTGATTTTAAATCCAAGCTACATGACAAGCGTGAGGCGAAAAAATTTTTTTCAACTTTTTTAAAAATAAAATATATTTTTTATTTACCGTCTTTACGTACGTTTTGCAAGCCAACAGTGCATATGATATAGCAAGCGTAAGATTCTGGTGTTTCAACTGTTAAGGAACATAAGCGATCTTCGTGCGCTGTCAGTATAACCATAAGCTTGTGTCCGTTTGGATCTCCGGTCTGTCTGACTTTGAAGCCAGCTATGTCTTGGTAGAATATAGTGATTCAAGAGACTGGTCTGTCACGTAAAATGTTATAAGGAATCGAGTTATTTGATAACTATTGTGTTATTAAAGATAATTTCATCGACCATTCGCAACAAAGCCAGTACGGTTGAATCGATAGTACCTAGTGAAGTGGACACCGGTGGGGGCTTAAGCGTGGCGATGCGAGGCCTTCACAAACCTCGAGGGTAGCAGGTTGGCTAGCGAGAGGCGCGTCTGCTGCGCGCACGCGGATATACAGTGCAGTATGTCGGCCGGCGGCGCCTGCCCCGCCACGCCCACGTGCGGGGGCGGCGCCAGCACGAGGGGCGGGACCTCGTCCTCCTCGGCGCATGCGCTCTCGTTCATGTTGTATATTTGTCGCATGAGCTCCAGCCGATGGCTACGGACAATACAGCCATGTAGCCGTCCGCTGCCCTACCGCGCCTATACCTCACCACACCACATATCTAGGGTGTTTGAGAGGATATGCCGCTGCCTGATGTACGATTATAAAATCCTCAGAAAAAACCTAAACAGTTTTCGAATAAATATAAAAGAACGGTCTCTCCTAAAAGAATTAGAAAAATATATTCTCTTTACAAATCGATATCTTTAAAACGATGTTTCAGTCCATCTACGCTAAACTCATAAGAAGTAGGCATGCCCTCTCATTTTCATTGATGAAATGATGGCAAGCATATCACGTGAATGAGACCGGTATAAATATGTTGTTTACAACTATATTCTTAGAAAATAAAAAATGCTCCTAATATAATCACTACGCATCAATCTATTGACAATACAAAATTCGCATTATTTATGTTATTGTTTTATAAAATCAGGGAAATCATCTAAATATTATATTATATAGCATGTTAAAATTAAAAACATAAATTAATAAAGCAGCAAATAAAACAAGCGCTATTGAAAATGGAATAGATATTGCAACTATACATTTAGACCTATTATAGGAAATTGTACTTACCTGACATGTCTATTAACATACAATGTCTATGTTACAAGTACATAACCTATCATATTATAATAATATAGGTAGGATTTCTATAATATTATGTATATAAAGAATACTTTCAACACGGCACCAGCAAAACAGGTTTCTTTTCAAGGAATAAAGTGTTTTTATGTAAAGATCAAACAAAAGGCAACAAAAATAACGAAAAATTAGGACGACAATATTACAGGATACCTAGTTCTTTTCAATGTCATAGTAAATAAATAAATAAAACAAGTGAATTAATGAAATAGTAATCCAAATCATTACATTATTCGTATGAACAGATACTTAATGTTCAAATAAGATAAATCCGTTTAAAACAACACTCGTTTTAAAATAGACGAAAAATAGAAAGAGATATACATATATATATATTTGAAATCTTAAACTTTCTTAGCTTTTGTAATAAGGTGATTTCTCTCAATTTTTGTTAAAGTCAAAAATAAAATATGAATTATATTACATCAACAAAGGCGGATTATTTTAAATAAACAGTATTCTCAATACCTACCTAAATTTTGTGGACTCATTATTTTATTTCTCTCAGTTTTTTAAAGATGTTTCTTTTCTGTAAGATTTATATGGATGCTAATTGAGTTATATTTGTAAATAATAGAATCGGCAACAATATCTGAGCATCTCCTCCTACTTAAACTACTATATAATGTCTCCTACTATTGCCTATTTTCTGCATATCCTATGGACTTACTCAGCTAATGCATTCACAGCATTTCCCGCACTTACCGTAACTTCTCGAGAGTCCAGTAATGTGTGGCGCCGTTCTTGGTGTCAGTGACCTCGACGGCCACGACGGTGGGCGCGGAGGGACGGTACTCGTCATCGGCGTCGTCGCGAGGAGCCAGCTCCGCCGGGAGCGGCGAGTACGGCGTGTCGGTCAACAGTGTGAATTGGAACTGCACTTTCTTGCGAAGCTCTACCGAGATTGCGTTGGCTTCCTGTTTAGTGATGGGAGATAGGAACATTTATTTTCGGAACGGTTCTTTTAGAGTTAAGCTATGCTCGTATAATAATAATATGATTCATTTCACTATCGATACGATGTAACTTTTATTATACCTCCGATATAATAGCACGGTTTTAATCGGGATTTTTTCTTCATAACTATTATAGGAGGATTGTGTATGTGTAATGTAATATAATTTGAAAATTATATAAAGAGCTTGTTTGTTAAACCATTTCCATCTTAGAAATTATTCTAAGATGAAACACATATTTTTACACGTTCATATTAAAACACGTATTTTATTTTGTAACTTCTAGAAAGTAAATTACTATTGACCTAATCTTGTAAATATAATGTATACCTTGAGGAAGATAGCGTTTCCCCAGAGGTCGTCCCGCAGCGAGGTGAACTGATGGTACTTCCACTTGCGGAAGGCCCACGCCGCTAGGCCCACCTCGCGCGCGGACCAGCATTCCGTCTCGAACAGTGGGTTCACTGGACAAAAACGTAAAAATTATAATTGGAATTGTTTGAGCAGTAGTTTTGGTTGGATGGATGAATGATTCAGGAATAAAACTTGCTGAGGATTAATTTAACTGCTTGATGGTGAATAGCGGAGAACTCTACAGCAAAATTATTGAATATCAAAGAATTTTGGAAAAACAAGATTTGAATTTTTCCAACTTGAAAAAAGTTAATAAAAACGTCGTTAAAGTTATTAAAAATAATGTGTTGGTGCTTGAATAAAAATAACAAGACAGACTTTTAAATCATATTGAGGTTATCGTTTAATTTCTGTTAAACCACTCACTCATAAAACAAATCACTCTTTTATTTTATGGAATCTAACTAGTAATAAAATAAACAATACATATTTTACTGTTACAAAGAGTAACAATAAAATATGTCGACTATCAAGTCAAGTCACAATCAGACACACACAGACAGTCAAGAACGGAACTCACTTTAGAAATCGCTGTTACAGAACACATTCAAACAAGTTTTTTTGACAATGTCGAGCTATCGACTCACCAAATATGTCCTCATCGTTATGGAAGTCTTCTGGAGTGTAGGAACTGTACATGGACATGGTGACGCTCTGCTCCTCTACCTGACGTTGTAATGCGTCGATACGAGCTTCGTAGTTCTGCAAGAAAATGTTTTACTAAAGCGGTCTATTTGAGGATATAAAATATAGTCCAGAAAACCGGACTAGATACGACACTTCTTCTAATTCTTTGAGTAAATTTTAGGCGAAATTACAAATAACAAGGACCAATACCTAGATGAAACTCGCTATAGCAAGTAAAGGGGAAAGCCGGATAGAGAGTAGTTGCCATTGCTGCAACGGCAACAGCTGAGCTCTAAGATCAGTTCAGTAATTGAGCCATAAATTAGGATGCACCGTTTTGTCGGGAATTTTAACTCTTTGAAAAAAAGCCCGCTCAAGCAATTTTCTACTGATCCACGCGAAGTCAACATTATATTTTCAACTCTACTTGAATCGTATACGATTTACTTTTAATTATCAGTAGGACGCGAGACGCGCTTGATCGCCTTTACTACATTGAGTTTTGTACAAAACCGACTCACCTTGCGCTGTTCTTCGAACTGCTGGTCTGCATGTTCCTTTTCTCGACGGAACTGCTCCTCAAGCGCCATCAGCCGCTTTTGCATCTCGGCCTTAAGGTCGATGCCCTGCTTTTCGAGCAGTTCGCACTGTGCATAATCCCAGTCCACGTTTTTGCCGTCCGCGTCCGTACTGCCAGCTGGGCAGAGATATTTAAAATTGTGTATACTCTATCTATATGAATAAATGTAATTAAATAATTGTCTTTTCCAAACGAACATGACACTTATAAATCTTCTTTTATATATACAAAAAATCAGTAGAAGGCTGACTTTCGGTCAGCGGAAAGGTTAAATCTTTTATGTTTATTTTTCCTTATGAATGGGTGGTTTAATTACATAACATAACATACTATCACGCATGTATTCCCCGAAAGGTTAGACAAAGGCGTACTAATGCACGCCCACAGTTCGCCCTTATGTTTAGGTCCAATGTACTAGGGGGGCAAGTCTATTGCTATTAGCCGGGTACAAATCCAGACTCTAAGCTGCTACTGAGAATTTCAGAAAAAATCCCAATAACAATGCTCGATCCATGGCGTAGTACTCGCGTTTGGGACCACTAGACTAATGAGGCAGTCATATTCACATATTTCACGTAGTAATACTGGATCCCAACTCACAGTCGGAGTCAGCATTGCTGGCGGTGTCAGTGGGCGTCTTGTTCTCCTTGTTGATGGGTTCCTCGCGCGGCTGGCCCGGGTGCGTGAAGCGGAACACGTGGTTCTTACCCAGGATCACACGGGACCCTGACTTGAGGATCACTGGCTCCGTCAACTGACGAAACAGGTGATATATTAGAACGTATGTTTTAGATGCAAAGAAGGTATATTTGATAAACAGCTGGCCTTGGAGAAGTTCGTTGGGAATTGTTATAATAATATGAGAGAACTTTTTTGATGTACATATAAGGCGACGTTTTTGGATCCCCATGATTAAAGTATTGGTTTTCTGACGACTGAAGATGACCTACTTAAAAGGACAATAGCAGAATACAAAATCGTTAATTTAATTATCTTAAATTCATGGAAAATTATATATGAACGTGATAATAGTAAAAAGATACACTCCGAATTTAATCATTACATTTGGTTTTTACATGACATCCGTATGCCACTTCTCCTTCCTTTATTAGTTTCATTAGCCCACGTGTGAAATGAAATAATATTTTATTTACTTGACGCATAATATCGCACTTCGCTTTTAAGTGGCAGACTATAACATCAATAAACAGTGTAGAAAGGTCAATTAAGGGTCCAGCGGAGCTGGAATTGCCCACAAACGTAATACCGAAATAAATCGTAATCCAGACAATATTCTATCAAGTTATGTTATTATTCGGATTTGGATACCGTTAATTTAGGTTCCTACGATACTATTTCGACGACTACTTCACTGGACATAAAAGACCGGAAAATGGTTCCAAACTTGGGAAAGTTATGAAAAATTGCATACGCTTACATTTATTTCCAGTGAAGTATTTTGGATGAAATGGTAGAGTAGGAACCGAGAATAACGGTATCGGGATCCGAATAATAACAGAATTTGATTAAATTGTGTTTGAATTACGATTTATTTCGGTATTACGTTTGTAAGAGAAATTCGGTCAAAGCTAGAAAAACCATCGTGAACCGTACCTCTCGTCCATTCACGTAGATCAGCGCGTCACGATGAGGAATAAGAAGTATGACGCCGTCAGTGTTCTCGAAGATGCAGTGCTCGCTCAGGATGTGTGAACCCGACAGCTGAATGTCCTGCGGGACGTTGGCCTCCGATGTACCCACACGAGTGACGCCTGGAAATAAACATAAGTTCATGGTTAATGTAAAGACTCTCATAGAGTAAAATATAGGTTTGTATTAATATATTTTTTAGTTAAATTGCATCTTATTCTACGCTAGAGCTAAGTACTTAAGTTAATAAGTAGATTCGATACCCACGTCGAACAGTATTATTGGGAATTTCTATCAAATTTCTGTAGACGCTCGGAGTTTGGATCGGTTAATGGTAATAGGTTCGCCACCTATTACATGGAACCTAAACGTAACGGCAAACTGTTGCTGTACATTATTACACCCCTGCCTAACCCTTAGGGGAATACAGGCATGATGGTATGTTGAAAACAGCCATTTGTATCGACTCTGGTGAGAAAATAACAGTGTTTTATACATGACTAGTTTCTACCCGCGATTTAAATTCGTCTGCGTGGGCTTCAGAATTGGATCTGACCTGGATAAAAAGTTGCCTATGTGCTATTCTAGATTATAATCTATTTCTACAAACTTTCACGTTTAAAATACTAAAGTGTCAAAGGGATCTTCATAGTAACCTAAATATTCTAATAACAAAATGGCAGCGCACGTCAAATAATGACTTTTATAGGCAAATTCTTAATACCTTGGATACATTCGTTGGAATTATTGTAATAAAAAAAATACAGCCTATGGTACTCGCTGATAATGTAGCTTTCTATTGTTGAATGAATTTGTCAAATTGGTTTAGAGGTTTAGGCTTGAAAGCGTAACAAATAAACAAACAAACTGACTTTTGCATTTATAATAGTAGGATATAAGTAGGAAGTAGGATAGCAGGAACGTACCGTCTTTAATGTAATAGATGAGACATTCAGACAGGTTGGGGTCCTCGTTGAGGTTGACGAGGTGAGGCGTCTTCTTGGGCGAGTATATGCCGACGGTGATGCCGCCCTCCTTCACGGCCAGACCCATCTCCGCGAACACCGCCTCGCGCTGCACGCGGATCTGTTCGGTACGCTTCAGTTTCTCCTCCCATGTCTCGTTTAGTTCTATTGAGATGAAAAAAATATAAATAACTAATTTCAAACAAACAGCAACAAGCTTGAAGCAAGGGCCGTATTATATTTTTATGTTGTGAGAAAGAGACGCCGCTCTACATATTAAATAGCCTCATCTCTTTCTTACAACCTAAAAATGATGGCGTTAACACGTCATAAAACGGCCCTACATACGATCTACAGAGAATAAGTAAAATTCAAATATAAGATTATATATTATAATACTAGATTAAGATTTAGTTTTTCATGTATAGTTCTTTTTCATATAATTGTAACATTGATCTTAATAAAAGGCTATATTATTAAGTAGCTTCTGCCCGCGACTTCGTCTACATAGACTTCAAAATTGTATCCAACCTGGATAAAAAGTAGCCTATGTGCTATTCAAGACTTTAAAATCCATCTCTGTGCCAAAGTTCATCTAGATCCCTTCATCCGTTCCTCACAAACTGTCACGTTTATAATAGTAATCATAAGATATGTTGAGATCTGAAACGGGAGTGTAGCATAGCATTATATACTCCCGAAAACCTGTGCTAGTATGTTCAGTTTTTGATTCATAATTTTTCCTCATAGTTATGAAGCATCTCGTAACACTTTCTCAACCTTATAGCGGGGTTTTTATCGATTATGAAAAATCTCAATATCATCTACATTGCATTAATAACGTTATGGGATTACCATTAGCTGCGATTGTTAGTAATTAGGGCGGTTTTATTATATGATTATTTATTATATTATTAATCGATTTAATTATAATCGATTCACTACATAGTAACAACAACAATTTGTATGGCTGTAAAACTGATACACAAACTTACCAGCAATAAGCTTCTCGGAGGCCTGCAGCTGGTCGACGGCCTCTTCGGCGATTGTCGTAGCAGCTCGGGACAACTTCGGAGAAAGTGCCTCGGCCTCGCTCTTCTTGCGCTGTGGCGAAGAGTTGTTCTCCTCTCCTGTGATAACCATTACAAACATTAATATGAGTTTCGTTAAAATTAAATTTAAGGGGAAGGCTCTAAATCCCGGTTCTTTTGACATTAATATGAAAATTGGGATTAGTTTCGATACGGTAGCTTTTGGAAAAGTGTTTGTTTTTTGATAAACGTCGTCAGTAGTTAATGTCGGACTCTCCAGCTGCTTTGGGATTCAGCAGACGACTGTCTGAGAAAGTCTAGACGTGCTTTTGAATTGCGACTGAGTCGTGACTGTGTTGCGGAGTACAATAGTATGATTGACGTTAAGTGCTTTATATAACACGACTAAGCACTCATTTTTTGAAACTTTTTTAGCATTAGGTATAGGATAAAATATAGGAAAATGTAGTTTCATAGTACCTAATCTTGCTATTGTAGTATAACACTTTGGAAATTTAACGTTTATCTATAAAAACACGTTAATATTGCACTAAAGTGGGTAGTAGTGCAAATTAATGTGCAAATACACCTTTGTTCTGTGGACACTATTGTACAAGTGGACCAAACCCTCAATACATTAGATGTGATTATAGTCTACACAAATACTATAAATATTCGACACCAACTTTACTCTATTCTGACACAAATATAACAGGAAAACATGCAAGGCCGCTGAAGCTAGGAAGCTTTTTTGTAGCAATGCAATATTCACAATATAACAGCCGTTTGCGACCAATGGGAATTTTTGGACCAATACTAGTCTTCCAATGCCAATGTTTGTGATACTCGTATGGCCGCCAACGGACAGATTTTTATGCCCACTCGAGTATACAATCGATTTTGAATTTGTATTCGAACAATGGAATGTGTAAGTTCAAAATGTTAGTGATAATGAGAATCTTTTTTTATAGTTGGCACATTGCTGTCTCTTATTCAATAGTCGAATAGAGTGCCTAGTAAATCAAAATCGACTGTTTTTAAAAATATGGCACTGAGCACTTTAGAATAACATTCTGCAGAACACTGATACATAAATATTTAAATACTGTTAAAATGCTCAGTAAATAAATACATAATGCACACCAAGTAATAACTACATACATACACTATCTGTATTTAATAACCATGTTCATTATATAGTGTCCCAGACCAACACCAATAGAATATAGTGATATATGTATAAGCGCAATAATAATATCTATATCATATATATTTGTATGGTATGAACCACACCGCAATCCATATAATATTCGTATGTTTACGTGAAGTGATAATACTATTTTTATATATGCCTACAAACGCCACAAGCGCTGGACAAGGGTGCAAAATAAATTGCTTTTTTTTTTCATATAAGTGTTAGGCTGCCAGATTATATTCCAAAAATGTTATAAAAAAAGTTTGCATTTTTTTCATGTCTGGCAACCCCGATTCAAAATGGAGGCCAAGCGTACAGGTGGGGTGTACAGATGCAAAAATGCGCAAGCCTCTTTATCATTGTTACTTACTGGTAGACTGTTCTTTCTTTTCATAAAGGACTTTACCATCTGGTCCTAGTTGGTGGATGGATTTTGGAAACAGAATCAAGTTTTAGTATCAGGAATATGAAACTAAAATCAATGATTATATTGTGGCGTTAATTGTACACTAGCGTGGCTTGTTCGCTATGAAACAATCACACAAAACGGTCTATCCAATCACATGACGTCTAAACAACCTAACTGAAACACAAGGCCTAGAATAAGCTCTCATTACGGTCGTTAGATGAACTGACACTGACATAGCAGCTCATATTATGTACAGTTGTAATTTTCACAATGTAAACTATCCTTTCATTTTGGTACAGTCACACAATCCCTATTGAAATTCCTTACGAGCTACAATTTCGAACCTTAATACAAAAAGGAGACCCAGGCATAGAGTTTCTTCATCAGAATTTACCTAGTAACATTTAAACCACCCAGTTGTAATGGAATCTACAACAATCCTCTTTATACATTTATACATGCATATCAGAATCTCCTGGACTGTGCAACAGCTCAACTGACTATACACATAAATCTCTAGTATCGTAAATAATGTCAGTTTATCTACCGACCATCAACAAAAATAACTCAAGGCCTGCAACACACACATGCGATGGCCTACCTTCTGCGACATCGATGCCCTCTGCCTTGAGAAGTTCTCGCAGCTTGAGTATCTCTTCTTTGAGCTCGCGGATGAGTTTCGCGTTGGCGTCTTCGTTGACAACCGCCTTGCAGACGATTTGTTTGGCGCGGTCGGCGTATCTGTTGATAAGGTTTTTTTGTCGTTAAAATGCTATCCTGTATTTGCCAATAGGGCACAGTCTAGGTGTCAGATTTCCGAGGACATTCCCCCACTTTGGGACTTCTGGGAAGGAAGAAGGGGCGGGCAAATGGAGTGGCCTTTAATCGTTCTTAAAATCATAAAATTGCTTACCTGAGCGTACTGAGAGTCTCATCAAAGTTGATATCAGCAGGCGATATGGCGGCTATCATGGCCGTCTTGGAGTTGCCTCCGAGGTTCTCGCGCAGAAGCCACGTCAGAACAGAGTCACGATACGGAATGAAGTCTGCCTTCTTTGACTTCTTGGTCTTTGATGCCTATGAAAAAAACAGTTTTATATGCACATAGTTACACTGCAAAATGGCATTAGGTATCTGAAAACCAGCGCTGCGGCATTGTGCTCTTTGTATCATGTCACAGCATTATGCTGAGATAGGGACCTTTTTTGGCGTCGCGCCAGGTCGCTGTATTTTTTAGTTTTTGTTTCAAAGACAAAGTCAAAAACATTTATTCAAAATAGACTACTAGATATTACTTTCTGTGTCCAGAATAAAATTTCTTTCTTTCTTTCAAAAGGACTCCTGACTAATGGCCAAATGAAACGCTACTCAATTTTAGAACGCCGATTAAATCTTGTGCGCTCTCTATCTGTCTCTCAGTTTGAGTCAAATTGACTTTGCCAGGACGAGATTTAACGGCATTTTAACATTGAGTAGCGATTGAGTACTTGGTCATAAGACTAAAAAACTAAATGACAATTTGTAATAGGGACAATTCTCATAAGCTCTCATAATACAAAAATTAAGCTATTTTATACAGGGTGACACATATAAAAAAGGAAGCTGTCTTATATATATATATTTTTATTTAACTCAAAAGAAATGGTTAGTTTTTTAGGAAGCAAATGAGTAGAGTTATCCGGTTTATAATTAAGTTCAAGCATTCTTAAGCATGAGGCCTGGGTAGATAATAAATTGCTTAATGCATGCCTTTGGAAACTTTGGAGTAAGAAAGAATAGTTTGATAAGAGCAAAACTTATTGAAACACTCAATAATTTGTGTGATTATTATTACCAAATTGATATTATTGTGAATCATCTTTTAACTAATTAAAGCAAAAAACCTAATATCTTAAGTGAAGTCTAAAAAAAATTTCCAATTTTGAAATGTAATTTTCAAAGCTACGAATTGCCATCACAGTAAATAATCAATCTATCAAGACAAATATTATACAGAATACCTATCTAAATTTCTGATTTAGAATCGTTGATAGGAAGGTTATTTTTAGACATTTCGTTTTATATAAGCAGACAAGGACCAAAGTTAGAGGTCCACAGTGCTGTGTACCAAATGTCAACTCAAGCATAATATAATTGTTGTACAATCAGCATCAGATATATCTGGAAGTATAACTCTCCAAAATAATCTTAACCACTAAAAATGTTTAGGTAATATCATATTGTTTTATGGGATATATTAGAATGAATACAATGTAGGGCAACTGTCATTCTGATGTGAATTTTATTCCATCGATAAAGTAATATTATGTTCATCTCGATATATTAGATGCTAACTGTACTAGTTAACAAAATATTAGTAATGTGCACACACTGCTAGTATTCTATTAAAAAACCAAACTCACCGACTATTATAATTTCCACGAAGACACGGTGCAGTAAAAGAGACGTAAACCATTTGTTAGTATCTAGCGTAAATCTACATATTAGGTGTACCTATGTAGTAAGTAGCAACAATCGATATTCTAAAATTATGACCCATTAATTAGCAATTACTTTCTTAAATGTATTCTTAGAAACTTTTAGCTGTAAGTGTGTTAAATTATTATTTTTAAATAATAGTAACACTTAGCTATAGCTGCTGTTTACATGAATCCCTAGGGATTTCACTAAATTACTGAGAGCTGCAGTTCCAAGCCATCATATTCCATTCCTCTGATAAGATTGGCATATGATTGCCATTTACATCGATACAATTCAACTAAACTTGATATCGAATGTTGTTATATTTATATTTATCATCACCAACTCAGCACTACATTAATAATAGTATAGAGTAGGTATCTATAGGTAATTTAGTTATAGAGACGTAACTGGTGGTCACTTAGCTAGTTTTCTCTAATTCTACAATGTTAGTAAATTCATTTTACTCAAATAAACTGCTATGGAGTGTTATAATTATAATGTACTCAACAATTTTAATATTTTTAAGAACTAAATAAGGTAATAAAGAATATGCGTTGCAAATTGCGACTATAAAAACTAGCCCACTGCAAAACGTTTTATGCCAAAATAATCAGATAGAAATTCTTGAATATATTTGTTATTGTATGTTAAATGATACTAAATCGGTTTTTATTCTGAAGAACGGCTCTCCTACATAAATAACGAAGTGACTTACAATTTCAGCCAGCGCAGAGATGACTTTGCCGAGGGTAGTAAGAGATTTGTTGATGTTCGCGCCTTCCTTCAAACGCGTGCCCTTAGCGCCTGTCGAATCAGCTCGCTCGGAACCTGCTAGATCCACCAGCGAAATCTTCGATACCTGGAAGAAGAAGATATTGTATATGTACATCACCAAACATTTTATATTTGTCCAACGAATACCTATTGTGTGACTTAAGAATACATACATAAAGTTTAAATTCAAATAACGTACTACAAACGTAAATAACTGAAAATATACTGTAAGATCGGATTTTAGAGGAGCAGTAAACATCTGGAGGCAGCTGATTACAACTACAAGGCCGGAATAAGTTAAATAAGATTAGTCCACCAAGAAATAAAGACTATAGTTGCTTGATTTCTGTCTGCCTGCAGACTTCACAAACCTTCAAGAGTAGCATGTACCTTTTTCTATAAGAAAAAGTCATAAATATTGTTTCTTACCTTCTCCGACATTAGGTTTGTAGTCTGGTCATGTCTCTGTTGTGTAAAGAATATTGTGAAGACAGCGTGAGAACGGGACGAGGTCTCGTTCATGTTTGTGGCTGCCACAGTCCTGTGATAAATAATATAATGAATAAATGAAACAGTCCAAAATATGCTTTAACAGAGGGAAATAGGGTTTCAAGTTGTCTTCTTGGAGGGATATGTTATAGCTTATTATTAGGTTTCTTTTTTTAATATTTCATTTCAATCTTCATAGATCGTCCGTCGCCACAGAAGACAGCGGGTATGTCGGACTCGCACGAACTAAAAACCACACTTGCATTCTGTAGTTCTATGTTCGGGGCTTTTGGTCACATTTGCCAAAAACATTATTGTTTTCCCTATGTGATATATCTACATATAAAATTCTCAGGAGCAGCAAACCAAACTCAAACAAATCCAAACTACGAGTTTGGATTTGTTCGAGTTTGGTTTGTCTCCTAGTACCAACATATCGGCAAAATGTATAAATCAGTAAAATCTGTATAAAGTTGACAAAAGAATGATTTTCTTTTGGAAAGACAATAAACATGCTGAGTTGGGTGAGAGAGCCATGCCAGCCAGCCTTACGTGGGAGAGCCATGCTTCGGCACGAATGGGTCGGATACCACGGCCTCGCAGAAATCCGGCGTTAAATAACGCTTACGTTGTGTTTCGCCGAGTGAGTGAGGTTACGGGAGGCCCAATCCCCTTTTAAAAGGTCGGCAACGCACTCGTGACTCCTCTGGTGTTGCGGGTGTCCATGGGCGGCGGTTATCGCTTACCATCAGGCGATCTGTCTGCTCGTTTGCCCTCTTATCCCATGAAAAAAGAGATTGTGTAATAATATATTATGAATCAAAACGCAATGTCGTTAGCTACCTAGGTGTATACAAACCCTTTAGCGGATAATTTATTGGAAACGAACGCAGACGAAGAAGTCGCATGTTCACTGCCTGTTTACCTCTTTTGTCGATTGTACATAATAGGTATGTGCGTGTAATGTGATATAACAAACACGGTAAGTAATACCTAGCCTTGTTGCCCTCATCGATGAGGTCGTATATATCCTGGTAGGAGGTGACGGCGAGCTTGCTCAGGTCCTCTACGTAGGGGCCCAGCGCTGGATGCTCGCGGACTCGGAGGTTGCCTTTGTTTTTAGGGTTGAGGAGATCACGCACTCGCTCACAGTATATCTCCATGTAAGATACTTCCACCTACAATGTAAAAACTTATTTTATGTTAAATAGTTTTAGACCTAGTTACGATTTACTTAATATTATAATAATGTAGGATAGGGTAATTAAGTCAAATAGATAAACATTTATACTTAGAATTTTCTTTTTATATTAATTTGAAAGAAGATATAGGTACTGTCTGTATCTATAAAAGGAACATAGGCATGATGTTTACATAATATGTGCTTTTCTTTGCAGGTATCGTGGACATGGAAAATTATATTGACGTTTTTTGGGAAGCTCCTTTCCCAAAAAAAAATGTTATATTAAAATTTTTATTCAAACATTCTGAACACATGTGATTTTAAACTACTTAATACTATTAAAATCCTAACTTTTTTTTAGTAAATTCATTCATTCATCGTTCAGTGTTCAATATATTCCTATAACAGAAAGTTAGTTTAAAGATTTTGTTCAGACATTTTCTCTTATTTATGAAATACTAAAGGATATTCCTTTTCATAATTCGGAAGTGATATTCACCTTAAATCAACTCAATTTTAATTGCTAACAAAGTAATTAGAATAAATATGAATATTCATAAAATATGAATCCTCATTTCTGTTTCTGTATGAAACACTGCACTCTACAGACAGTATGAATCACTGTAACGGTCAACATGTTGGGAAGACAGACAGTTACATTGTATTTCAAGTGCTTTATTAAGTCACTGGAGCTGATAGAGAACTTGTACTTGTTGAGAAGAACAGTGGACAGCGGCTTTGTTGGTGTAAGTCAACATAACAGATTACTATTAAAGAGAAACACTACGGGAATTTAATGTTTAGCGATAATTATATTCACTAAATTGCGGTGTAAAGATAACACACAGTATTCACATATGCAACAATTGTTCATACCAAAACAATGTATTAATTTATTTTGGAATTAATTTATTATACCCACATATGTTGTCAAAATGTGAGTTTTCATTATAATTAGAAGGCATCTACTGGGCACATGTGCCCTCAGAATTAGATCTGGTACGCTTTATTTCATTCCAGTAGTAAGTATATACTGTCGGTCTTATCCATAATATTATAAAACGTTTAATAAACCTCTTATAGCTATATATTTTGTCTTCTTTTCCCTGTCACAAAATATCACGTGTCAAAATAAGACAAAATATATAATAAATATATTATAGGTTTAAAAGACGTTTTATATTATGATGAATAAGACCGTATAGGTATACATACGCAGTCGAGAAAATCTATCTAACATAGAAAATCTATTTATTACAATAGGGATGATGACTGGATTAAAAAATATCATTATATTCGGTCCGTCAGTATATAATGATATTTTTGGATAATCTATAATAATAAGAATTGACAAACATAAAAAGCATCAAAGTTCCGGAGTGGGAGGTTGTGACGTCACTACTTATTTCGTAAAAATTGTACGAAACCGTGACGTCACGTGAAACTGAAATGACAGTGCATTTCAGTTTCACGTTTCATCGCCATCATTTTTTGTTTGATAATCAACAGGAAAAATACATGTATCTACTTATTTTTTTTATAATCTAACTGATGGATCAAACTGTTTTTTTAGTCATGTAGCCTATACTGACCGAATATTTAAGGTCATCAGAGGTTGTCTGTCTGATGCGCCTGAAGAGATCTTTGCAGATCTGCGGGATGATGCCCTCCTGTCCGTCCTCGCCGCGACCCATCATCGTGTAGGACTTGCCCGCGCCCGTCTGCCCGTATGCGAATATGCATATATTGTATCCTGAGGAATAATTGACATTTCATTAACATTCGAGAACTGAAATAGTTGAGCAATTTAGATTTATTTCTCAAATCACGATGATTTACTGAGTTGCTTCGTTTCGCTTAGCAACAGTTGCCCCATAAAATGATTTGCTGGATATGGTCGTGATGTTCTAATCACAAACGGTTTAATTTTAATTTAAATCGCCCGTGTTACAATCGTTGCAATCGTTGTTTGACAATGATAAGCATGTTGTTACTCTTTGGAAAATTAAACATCGTTAATAAAAAAAAGTATTGCTTTAATATTAATAAGATTTATCACATTTATATTGGCTGTAATATATTTTTTTAATTGAATAGGTTTGCATGGAACCCAAGTAGCATTTTCTCATTTACCACTAGGAACAAATGAAAATCTGTTCATTGGGATACAAATTAAATTAAGCCTCAATTTATAAGTATGTCACTGAGATTCATACAGATATAGTGATTCGCGAAATGAAAGCGTAGTTACTGCGTACGTCGGTGAAAGTGAACAAGGAAAGTGTATGGTCGTTACCGTCGAAAGCGTGTTGCAACATCTCCTCGCCGATGTCTTTGTAAACCATGACTTGCGATGAAAACTGCGCATCGTTGGGCTGTAAACAAAAAAAAACATCAATTATGGTAACCCGGCCTTCGTGGTGGGACACGTTGCTACACAGCGGGCTATATTTTTTATAAGCAGACCTCGCTCGTCGGTCCCGGTTGTCATACGAACATCTATGACAATTGTAACGTGGTAGTCTGAAGCCCAAAAAAGCCGGACCACGAATCTACCCTCCGGATATCGGTATTGGCCAGAAATTGGGCTTCGGAGGTCTGATGGCAGTCGCTTCGTGTAAAATATTGATATATTCTGCCGCATTTGGTGAGACTGGAAGCAGACCCCAATTGGGAAAAGGCTCGAAGGATGATGTAAGCTGACCTCTCATTGTACAGCCTTTTTGTAGACCTAAGAGGTCAGCGTATTCAGGATTTAGTGAAAAAAGGGGCTTTTTTGGGAGGACCTACTATTACAGGTTACAATTTCCAGATGCAGGAAAGTATTGAACTAAACATTCATATTATATTTATCAGGAATGAAAATCGTTAATAAAGTTCAGGCTAGGTAAGGTAGGTACCTTGTTAAATTTTCTCTGCAAATAATCGTAACGACAAAAACGATTGAAATTGAAACGATTTAGTTACTCATAATAATTTGCTAAGGTAATACTTATCACAAATATACCTATATACCTATAAGTACGGCACAAATCAGAGACGATTACTTATTGTAATTTAGAACATCAGATCAGATCATTTGGTATAATGCTATTAATATAAATCCTAAGCCAAATCCCACAGACTACAAATTATAATTGACTGAACTAAATAATCTAGATTAACATAATAACATCTGTGGCTACAGCCGGCGCAGTCGCATACATTTGTATGAATTATACCCATCCCTAAGCCCGCTTATTAACATTTTGAATTAAGTAAATGATTTTGGTGTTACATAACTTTGTTAGAAAAAAGTGAACATGTAGGCGAAAAAACATTGTTTTTGTGTTTAATCCGTCAAAATTACAACTAATCCAATGATATAATGCATGAAATTTTGATCATCGATTGAGATTTACAAAAAATAACCACATAGCTAGGTCTACAGTGCATCAAGTTACTACAAACTGTGAAATTTTCCCAATGGATAATAAACTCTACTATTTGGAGATTAAATTGAAAATCGATTAGAGAAATTTCACAGTTGTGGATACCATGATGTGCTGTTGCGTACGTACAATTTTAAATCCCAAGAAGTATCTTTACCAAAACTAAAGTTTTTACGGTACTCTAGCAACGACTGTCAAAACTAACAAAGATGCATTTGCATTCACCCGTCTCTTCTTAAAAAAAACACATATAACTATCGAGTCTTATATATCGCTCGATCTACTGATTGCCAATATGTAGACCACGTGTTGTTGAAACGAAACCACAAACGAGGTGGCATATTACTCACGAATGGTCGCAAATTAATCATCACAGCGCAATCTCCGAGCGATCAAATGGACGTGGCCGCTGTGGTCAGGCCGTCATTTGCAAATAATTTTGAAATTTCTGTTTTGTGATGAGAATGGCATGCTATTTGGTGCAAATGGTTAACCGCAGAATCTAGGCTTTATTGTGTATTTAGAAGATTATGATATGATAGTCTAAAGTAATTTTGTAAATAATGTTGATGGGCTCGGTTAGCGTCGTGGTCAAGCGATCGGCTTCTGGGCTACGTTTGTGTGTACGGAACAAACTTTTCTTACACATAGTTGTTTTTATCCTGGTGTTTGTGCACGACATATGTATGTTTGTAAAAACTCCTTCAACACTGAAGAACATTGAAAACTTTGGGGCAAAACTAAAAGAGTACTTGATCCTTTTGAGTGTTTCGTTCACCTCACGTTAAACGCAAAGAGTCAAGCAATAAGCCAACAAATACCAATAACTCGTTCTCACTAAAGCCTGCAACAAATATGGCTGCCATCCAAAATCGATAACACAACATGGCGAATAATTTTGTTACCAGCCATTATCATCGATGAAATTGATCGATTAATGCGATGATGGAGCGGCTACGTAACTAAGTTATAGGTCATGTTGAAGGAGTTACGACTTCACTCATCCATATCAGCCCGTGCGGATGGAACTTAGGTGAATAGAACTTAGCAAATGTGCTGGACACAAAAACATACCTATTAGATTTACTGTAAGCAAATTGGTACTTAATGAAACATAGATAATGTATACTTCGCAAATACTATAATTCTTTTTTGCATCATTCAGCACGAAATCGTATCTACTTGATTTTGCCATTTAATTTTTTACTGTGTGGATTGTTGTGTAGGTACTATCAGCAATGAAAGTCGCTGAATACTGCCAAAGTTTGCAAACATCACAGTACCAAAACTTTTCATTCAATTCCAATTTAATTAGGTACCTAAAGCATTTTTCTATAAGCCGAGAACTCGGAGGTTCCTACTATTTTCTCAGGTCCTCTCGTGTATAAAAATGAGATTGCATCGTATGCGACTTTCGTTGCTGACTGTACCAAAGTTCGTATAATAAGTTTACAAATTGAATCAAAGATTGATAGGTACTTTTATTTACCTGTATAATTATTGTTTTTAATTTACGATTCGCAAACATACTAAACTCTTTTGCAGTGTGTCCCAATTTAGTAAATGCAAAACCAACATCTAGACTTTGATTAAGTTTGGTATTCTGTACATTCGGTGTAAGGAAATCCGAGCCACGGGGTGGCAATCTCCTCAGTATTGATTCAACACGATTGGCTCAATAGTACCTGGGTACCTAGTCGAGCGTGCTATGTAAATGTTTAATGTAATATAAGTTCAGTGAAGCCAATAACTTGTTTATACTGTGTATTGTAAACGATTTGTTAATGGAAGACTAATTTGTTTTATCTCTAAACTATGTAATTATTATAATTTTCTGCTACCTTCTACAATAATTTGCATTATTATGGTTATTTGCATTACATTATACCTATACCTTTCTACTTATATTTTATTTATTTAAAAAATTAGGAATCATGACATTGCGAAAATTAAAACGGACAATGGTCTATAAGAATTAACTTTTTATAATTATTGTATAAAGTAGGTAGGTAAACTAATATAGCCATTAGCTTCCAAATTTCAATCGACTCAACTGCATCTGCTTAATAACTATTTCTCTGTAAGTAGGTATATCTTTATTGAGTTGAGTGTCTATTACTTTTCTTTCTATTTTCAGGTGTAAGTTAAGACCTAGTTAATTATCACAGCATCTTATTTGTAGGCTTATATGCGCACGAGTAAATTCAAACCAAATCCGCGCAGCACGTAACGTGTCAATGATAGTATTAAAGAAACTCACATCGTGTGACCAGTATGAAAAATCAAAGTTGAAGCTCTTTGCGCCATCCTTGCTGCCCGGCGGTGCTTTCGGGTTTACTATCACTGAAACAATAAAAAAAACATCTTAGTATAACATCAATAATACGACGGTCGACAGCTAACGACATCTGTGTTCTGTGAATGATTGTTTACCATCACACTGCTCAACTTCCACTTTTATGTGTCTTCCGCCCAGAGTCTGCATTAGCAATCAAATAAAAATTCCCGGGACAATGAAGCTTGGTGTCTCAAAAGTCAGTAAAGCTTAAGATACTTGAACAGCCAGAAAAGCTCCTCAAAGATCAATGATGCTGATGATTACGAATGATGCTCTAACATTCGTAATTATGGACATATCATTAAAACCTTTCATCTTATTCAAGTATCCTTCATTATTTAGCTTTGGTTCTTGCTAGACATTCAGGCTCATGACTAAAGTACATTTGGTACGAATGTGAGTAGACGAGGCGTCGCGACGTATCGACCGGCGGCGTCGCCGCGGGCGGCGCCATTTCTAGCATTCTGTAAGGGCTTGTGTAGACGAGCGAACAACTAGCGCTTTGAAGATCGCGTAAATGCTAGGATTGCGTGCATTGTAAATGAGATCTGTTGTGACTGTCAGGTAGTTTCTGAAAAATACACTGAAAAAAGAAATATTCAGAGTATTTTCCAAAATCTTACCGCAATCCAGATACGCATTAATAATATTATTTTTATAGGAACAATTGGTTTTACAATTTTGTAGTGTATTACGTTAACAGCTACGTAGTTATAAGCCAGCTTTCAGGAGGGGGAGACGTTCCATATGAAGTCTACATAACTAACAATAGAATAATGTTGTTGTTCATATCAATAACTTTTAATTTATAATATTGGTTCAATAATATTTCGCTTTTCAAGATCATATTACATTTATAATTTTTCTCTTAAATTAGTTCGCACTGATATCAAACGGAAGACAGCTTTGACGGGGTGTTCTCATAAACTATTCCATTACAGTTAAGACTTCTTAATTACTCAAAAGGGGCCCGAAGGTTTGGATTCCAGGTGTAAGCGAGAAACTTAGGTTATCAAGCTCTAACTAATATAACATAGAACAGACTGATCAGTTTAATTCCAAAGCGCTACTCAAACTTATGATAGTGCCTCTCTATTCACTTAGGCTGAACTTTAGGAACACTTAGAGAGCTGGGTAGGGCCAGAGAAGTTTTAAAGACGCGCATAAAACTTAATAGACGATTAGATTAGATAACTTAATTGAATTCAGTTTTAGTTATTACTTACTAAAACTAAACATGAACTATTAAATCGTAAGTTAATAGTAACAGTTTTTGTCATTGCAACATATTTTATTTAAATATCGTGTTTAGTGACTTCAAGATTAAAGAGTAAACCAATGTTGAATGTCAAAATAATGGAAAATCATTGTGTTATGTCCTTCCTGCCTCCTATATTTACTTCATAAATCAAAGTGCCATGCGCGCAATTTATAGAGTAATATAACTAAACATAGACTTCACTAATAAATCCAGCAGCTAACTGCAGCCACAATAGCCCACAAGACATCAAACTTATCCCCCCTTAATTTAATACACCTCCCCTAGTGCCATAAACCTGAATCGTAAAATGATATAACGTTGAGTCAAGCGCGACTCACTGCCCCTCTCCTGTACTTGGGTTTATATGACTCACAGCTGCAGCGCTGCACCATATACTGTGTGCCAAAACAACAGCAATTTCACTCCCGGCTGAAGCAATCTACTGAGACCTATGGAATTACTAGTTTGAGTTATAATAGGTATACAAACACAAATTATACGATAAATATGATCCGAATAGAAAACAATTGTACTTCAATTAACTGAAACAATTTGTTTCTGTTTAATTTACTACAAAACAATTCTTTTAATACAAAACTAAGTTTTAGTATTAAAGGAAATGTTAAAATAAAAACTATTTTATTCAAAATTTACTTATAAATTCCTAAGTTTTATAGATATCCGATAATAATAAACAAATATATTTTTCAAAAACTAACGGTAATTACTCAATCGCGCTTCATCATTTGCTGTCTGTTCATTGCCTTACTACATTATAACTGTGAGTCACATGATACATATGCTTCGTTGCACCGAGAAGTGTTAGCCAGGAAACAGTGTCCAGTAAACTCCAGAATCGTGGAGAAAGCAATCTTATCAAATGCTGTGCAATCTCTTCACACAAGACACATGTTAACAAGTTACATATTATATGTAATCGTTCAGTTTCTAATATAAAAATAGGAATTAAATAAGTACCTACTAGCAGTACTTACATAGAAAAACGCAGCATTGACTCATAAAGATGTATTCTACCGTGTTATACTGTAGCTAGATTAATCTTATCCTCAACAAGATCAATATCTCTTAATTTTTAAGCCGCAATATCCGAATGAAATAAGATAAACTTAAATTCGAATCGCCAATGAATAAAACAAGCCTCAACGAGACTGTTTTACGCTTACTTTATGAGTCACAACTGCATCGTTGCACTGAGAAATTGTGCCAGGGTATACCGCTGTTTTATGTTTTACTGTCCCCGGGTGAGTAATGACTCTGTGAGCAATGTTATTACTATTTATTCTATATTTTACTCCGATCTTTTATAAAAAATTAATGGTTTATTAGCTTTGGTCCATAAAATAAATTAATAGTAAAAAGAAATTATAAACAAGCTTTTATATAAACGCTCTAAAAAGAAGTCCCTGGAAGAGTTCCTTTATCTGAATCTAATTCTAGAGATATCCAGAATTAGATCCAGATAAGCCAACTAAATATAAAGGAATTAAACCAACATGTGAAAATTGAACTCCGTGGGATAAGAAGTGGTTATATAATTTTAATTTTTTAATTAAACAAACAAACATTGTAAGTTGATTAAAAGCTTGTAAAAATAGCGGTATGTGTCAAGCGCTTGACAGCCGTTATTCTGCTCCTAGCCCTATAGGCATTGATCAAGCGCGCATCATCATTCCTCTCAACAAAGATTTTGTAGCGTTGCACTGTAATATCACTAGAGTTGTCAGCAATCAAGCAATCAGCAATTGTATTACTTTTCTCTGTATTCTGGTTTGGTTTGCAGGTGGTTTTAGTGAACGTGATTTTTAATGAAATAGATGTTTAAACTATAAATTAACTATATGAGGACCGATTCGCATCCATTTTACATAATACATAACATACATACATAATCAACCCATTATATTGTCCCACTGCTGGGCACGGGTCTCCTCTCAAATGAGAGGGTTTAGGCTATAGTCCTAACGCTATATAGAGGCTATATGTCCTGTCCTGTAATTAAAATTGACTACAGATATTATGTAAAATATACATAATATCTGTAGACAATTATAATTATAAAGAAGGTTAGCCTACTTACATAGTATAGGGTAGGGTAGAAAGTAAAAACAGTGTATGACAGTTGTGATGAAAATGCGGTGAAATATTATGATCACGAATTGCGAAACCCTGGCCTAAGATGTGAATTAATGTGGGTTTTAGTCGTTAAAGTCTAACATAACCCTCCGTCCCCGACGATGTATATCTATGAAGTCTTTAACATGTCAAAACTGACAGTCAAGATTTCGTTTTGCATTATTTACAACTACCCATACCAAGACGTTCGTAATGCTACACAAATTCCTACATTGACATAAAACCAACTAACTTCAAATTTCAATCCAATGCAAGTCGGCCATGTTGTCGGAACAAGCAAGAACCTTCCGCAATCGGAAGTGAGCTCGCATCGAACAGTACAAGGTCGGGCGAACAAAGCGTTGGGATTGCGTCAGTAAAAGTTAGAAGTAGCTGTTGTGACTGGAGGACAGCTGTTTGTATTTAAATGGTGGTGTTGGTATACGTATTTATATTCTACTTAATAAAACTAACACTGACACAAAGCAAAGCTTTAAAGTATTTAATGACAGAAAAACGTAATTCGCTCTCTATCACATGGGACCTAAACATTCCGGGACATGAGACGAGCTGGGCCATATTATATGGGTTTAAAACCTGTTTGATTTGCAATGAAGATGAATAGAATATAATATTATTTATTGCACACCAAAAACGAATGCAAAGTACAATTATATAAATCATACAATAGTACTTTATAATGGAACATGGGCGGTTTAATAAAGACTGAAGACTAACGTGACCGTTATTTCAAATACTTATTATATAGAGACAGCTCAAGTAATTATTATAATATTAAATGCTATCTCTCTTTATTAGCATGAAAATGACTGATACCCCTATATTTTAAAAAATCAGTAATAGATGCATTTTTGAATAAGGCTCTAATTGTAGTGGCCGATGAATATTTCTTCTTCACCATGTTAGAGGCCTTGACTCTTCTGGGGAGTATGTAAAGCGGAAGTTGTTGAGACCCAGATAACGCTACCATGGAGTCACAAGAAATCAAGATAGAGTTCATAAATTTTAGTAAAGAAACTTAAAAGTAAATTCCGAGCCCCATGCAAAATAAACAATTTATCACCACAAAGTAAGTCAGTGAACTCAACAATGGCATGGGTGTCATGACCTCGTACATTCATAGAACGGCCAATAATTGCTTGTACTAATTTATTTTACGACATCTGTTCCCGAAAGATCGTTTCATTGCGCTCGCTCCGATAGCAATACAAAACTGTTGTAAAAGTGAACGAGGCATTAAAAATTTTAGGGTAATGTGATTGAAGATTTATTGAGAGCTGCTAGCGGTTTCTGAGAATATTCTAACAGAAAATCTCAATTAGCCCCACCTTTGAACTGTACTCAAGACCTCAACCATCAAATAAGGCGGACCAGATTTCTGTTATAGATACCTTAAAGTCCCCCTTATTATAAAAAGTGATTTTTTTTAATGTCATGTTTGCCGATGACGATACTTCAGCCAATAACAAGTAGGATGGAGAAAAGTGTGAAGAACTAAACATCAATTTCGACAAAAATTAAAAGCAGGATATTAGTGCTTAGTATGAAAAGATTTTAAAGTTTAATATTGTTGCCACGAATAAAAATCATCAAGGCTTCAAGTATTTTGGGGGAGGGGTATGTTTGAAGACATGAAAAGTTGATTGGATTCTAAAAAAATAATTAAGAAACAGCTGAAATATCTCTAGTGCTCTCTCACTTCATTGACATCAAGATGACAAAGACAGTGTCATTTATACGTCTGTAAACTTTGTTTTTCAAAAAGGCCAGTGTTAAGAAACCATATTTAGCAAAATGTTCAGTTCTCAAGCCTTACTCATTGAAGCAAAACACTCCCAAGGCTTTTGTGCGCTCCATCAAATAGATTAATTTCACAAATGATCGCTCATTCCTTAGAATTTGAAACGAAACTTAATTAACAGTGACTAATTGCTTTGATGCCTCAAGAGCTTTTAGAGATGGGAAAGTGCGTCATATTCAAAGAAAAAATTAAAGAAAAATCCTGCCAAGAAAACTTAAACTTGATTAGATTGTGGGTTCATTAAATTTCCGTCATTCGTTGTTTTTTGTTCAGCAAGAGAACGTTCTCTGTATTTTTAACATTGTATAGGTATATGTATTTAGTAGTATCCATCTTAATAAATTCTAACATAGGTATTATATTCTTTAAGTCCCATTGCGCACTGTAAAATGGTTGACTGGTCCACTGGCACTTGGTCACCAGTCGCTTGCATGCATAATTTTGGTTGCCATCGACCGCGACCAGTCGACAGTGCGTAATGGGTCTTAAGGTTTGTTTTGCTGTACAAATTCAGCTTGTCTGGATGTGAGTTCTAAGGTTCATTTGATGTAATTGTTATTCGAACACTAATAAGAATTGGCTTAAAATTTAAAAGCTATTTCGATGGTTTAAGCCATAGACCATAGTGCAGCGAATTCTTTCAAGAATGACCTAACAGGATTTATAAAATAACGAGATGAATGCCATCTGTAATACATGTTCATGATACACAACTTCAGACCTTGATCAATATTCAACCTAAATGTTCATTTCAGCATAAATTCTAGCCAAGAACAGGGTTGCGTGTGGCTGCATGCTTAACATATTATGAACTGTGAGCCGTAAACTATACCTATTACAAGTAATATACTCCAATTTGAATTTAAAGAATTCAGAAATAAGGATCCATGATAATAGACGTGAATTATTTTGTAATAGAGATAACAGTAATTAAAGAAAATAGTAGAGATGATAAAACTACGATTTTTATTGAGATCATAAAAATTAGAGGTGCAGAACCAGAATAATAAGTACCTTCTTCACTGAACGCAGAAAAATTGGCTAAATTTAGAAACGTCATTAATTCAGCAAATCGCTTGACGAGCACAAGAAAAATAGTTGTTGCATTACTGTGACTAAACCGTGTTTATAAGTAGAACAGACAAAATTATATAATATATTAATTATGTACTAGCTAAAATACTCGTATATTAAAGCGTTTCAAAGTTCTACAAAGACCACACCGCTGGCCAGGGTAGTGGCAATATATTGTTCTATATTAGGCACCGACTCCGACACATTTCACACGTAACTCGTACAAAACGGCAACTTTACTATGTGACATTATGGTTTTATGTGTAATTAAAAAGCCAAACACGCACTCTATAAAATAAGAAACAATATAGAAAGTAGCAAGAAGTAAATGTTACCCTGATAAGAAACATAAGACCTATTTCGATCTAATCTGAACATAAAGATTCAACTCCTCATATTCATCCAATCAAATCCATTCCAAAATAAAGTAAATTAAACCTAGCGAATCATTTAGAGGTAGGAAGCGGAACTGCGGTGAATTTACGAGAGGCATGGAGCCGTCCATTGACAAGGTTTATGGGGCATTATGGGGTTTATAGGCCATTGAAACGCATTGCAGGGGAGAGAATCCTCCCAAGCGTCCGTACTAGTTGTTTTTCAAATTCCAAACACCTGACTGCGAAATTTAAGGGAGGAATTGTTTGAAAATGACTCAAGCTTTGAGGGAAGTTTTTGGAAAAGCAAAATGAGTCATGTCCTTTTCTCGAAAGTAAATTTCTGTGGTTTCGCTTCTCTGAATCCATTCTCATATCCATAGAACACACACCGTTTGGAAACTATGAAGCATAGATATGGAAAAAATCAAAAGTAAGTAATTTTCGCAGACAACGCTGTCTTAAAACAGCTATAAACAGCGCCAGTTGATGGGTGTGAAAGCTTTTACAATGTCCTGCTAATGCATATTAATGGTATCAGAGCGTAATACTTGAATATGACGCATTTTGGTGACGTCATGTCTTGCCCTTTACGAGCCGTCGCTTTGACATCCCCATGTTACACAAACGTGACAATGAACTTGAAATGTGGAATTATTTCAATAGGATTTGATGAGTGAAATTTCAGCGTATAACATTGTTTGCTGTAAGTAATCAATGAACAAGTCTTTGGTGTGATCATTTAATTGATTGATTGATTCACTGTTGTAAATTGTCTTGCCAGACGGAGAGCACAAACATGGACCAAAATGGAGGATGCAATTCATATAAATATCTTTTCGAGCTCTGGCTTTCAAATACACAAAACAGAGTCCAGTTATCTATAGTAATCAGATGTATGATGGTAGCTAGCCAGGCAGATTATTAGATCCTACCACCAAGCATGCTATTGGGAGGCTAGTGATGTTCACAGCTTCTCGGAGTCGATAAAAACGTCGACAAAGCACAGACATTATGGACATCAAAACATTTATTACGTATCAAAGCAAAACATATCGATACGAAAACACACACACTGTCCATCTTAACGTGGGGAAAAACATTGCCGTAGCTACATAAAACATGTACGTAATACGTGCCAGTTTACCACTAACGAGGTTTGAGCTCGTTAGGAGAGCGTACCGTACAGAAATGGGAGCTACCTCAACTGTGACGACTCAATTCAGACCAGTTAGCGAGCTGTTAATAGCCGTAATTGGTTCCGACGGCCGCAACTCTTCGCTCCAGGAGGAATTTTAGGGTGAAAGGAATTATTTCCTTCAGATACGTGTAGAGAGTAGGGTTTTGATAATCTGGGGCAAAGCAATTGAGACTAAAACCTTTAGTTCGATGGTAAAAGTATTGATGATAAGGGTAATAAAATCAGCACACTAGAAAATAAACCTTATTGTATGTAAGGCGATTATGACATCAGTTTATTTTAGGAGCATTTTAGAGGAAATGTATAATGTGTAATATTTGGCTAAATAATATCCAATAAAATCGGCTAGCTGCCATATTTTTTTCCTTGTAGCGTTTGTGTTCAACAACTTCATAGCTGCTATATTTGACAATACTTTTAGTTAATGTAAGACCTAAAAACTTGTTTTATTATCTGTCTTTATTAACCATTAAAACTAGTAACAATAAAGTTAGAAAACAGGCCGGATTGAAAGATCGTTGCACCTTTGCTTAATAACTAGAGTCATATTTATTCATGCCTTTGGCGAGTACCAAACTGCTCCTAACTTTAATTATAATGCAATTTTCAAAATCAAGTTTTAACTAACATTGTTTCTCATTGCACGAGTAATTCATTATAATGACGTGATTTTACGAGAAATCGGAAATGCAAAGAAAGCTTTATAGCAGACGAGTCTTTGTGTTTTGTCTCTAGTTAAAGTTAATTATGAGAGATTGTTTTTATGAGCGAAATATTGCAATGAAAATGTGCATTAGCTATCTTTTATTTTATATTGTTTTCTTCGTTAAAGAAAGTATCTCAAGGAGGAAGAGTCACAGATAACCCTTTTTTTTTCAGCGTGAAATCTTTACCGTTTACCGTGCAAAGACTGTACTTACTTGAATACCTATTAAATTATTAATAAAATTAAAATTCTTCATCGCCAGCCCACGCCCTCTCATAATTTCTTTAGTTGTTTTTTAAACAGATTTTTTAAGTTTTTCATTAGAGTTAGGTATATACTGTATATGTCTCACCTGTGACAGAACGTTCACTTTCTAAACAACAATTCTTTTTAACATGATCTGACTTTTCAATTGCATGGTCTTCTATGTAGATGAAAAAGTAATTTAGGAGTAAAACGAACTTAGTCTTCGTCTCAAAGACTAACTAAATTACTGTACTGTCAATAATTTATATTAACGCAAACTAACTTTGTATCGGTCAAAGCGAAACGACCTCTACTGTCTAAATTCCAAAGTCGTTTATACAATGTATGTGGAGTAATAAATTTAAACTTACACACACAGTTCAGTTCATTCTGTAGCACTTTATGCTGATTATACACAACGCTTGCTGAATGCCCTCGAAATTATAAAACTCTTTTGGGTCAGCGAATATATTCTAGACATTAATCAACCATGTTATTTAGTAACGTAGTTTTCAAATAATTCAGGGGTAAGTATTCTCAACAGTATCTAAAACGACCCGATCTTTATTGAAAACCTTGCAAAAACTTCGAAAAGACTGAGGCGTGCCTTGGATGCGAACTCGAGACTTTTGACTTGGCAATCCAACGGTCATACCACTAGGCTATCACTGCTTATTATTACATTTTTAATAAAATTAAAAATGTAATATGATAGCGATTTATATAGGTATTTATATTGAACATTCCTATTAGTAAACAGCTCGATTGATTTCTGCTGACATTGCTGCCTTGTAAGGTTTCGTTCGTGACCTTCCAACAGTACTTCGAGCACGCATTCTACTGCGCAATAGAACCAAATTTCTTGTAACTTTATTTGTTTATATTTACAAAGAAAAATATCTAGCAAGAACTTTCGTAATTTAACTTGTAGGGAGCATTAAATTACATTGAGATTTATTATATTTACTTTATTTTCACCGACAGTAAATTAGATGAAGCGTTAAGATGCTCGTAGATATTTATTATATTATTTTAGTAGATATTTTATTTATTCAATTTCTAAATAAATATTAATCTTAACGCTTGAATTAAATTAAGTTATAATATATTGCTAGCTATTTAGCTCTATAATGGATCTGCTGCTGAATAATTTAAACAATTCGTTGTGCGTTCCCACTCGCATAGCAATAATGAGAATTATGAGTGAAATTAAGGATTTAAGATATTACAATGTAAAAATATCCATTACTTCAATTCTTAAATTTCACCTATTTCACAGAACACATATCATTTCTATTGGCGCACATATACATATTATATTGCCAAAAAAATTAGAACAGCAGATATTTTTTTCTTACTTTGAATGCGTTTTACCCCCGACCTTGCTATGAAGAAAAGAACAAAAAGGGACGACGGAGCTAAGACGGAGCACCCTATTCAAGTTAGCTCACATATCTATACACGATGGAATATGGAATTATTTGGCGCTAGTCTAACGTTGGATAGCTAGCCAGGTCAAATCAAATCAAAATCATTTTATTGACATAATTTTTGTAGGTACAAGGTGGGTCTTTACATCCTACCACCGCCAAGGTTGCTTCATTGACTATGAGAGATGCATTTCATACCAGCGAGTGGTAATTTTGTACTTTAAGAAGTCCTCCTACGGTCAAATTGCTATTAACGTAAAAACTCTTCAAAGCGCAACTAAGTAGTCTGAAGTTGACCCTCTTCAACATGTATCAATTTTCATCAGTTCCTCGACTTTTTATTACTGTTTTTTGCAGAAGGCGTAGTTTTACTGCAATATAAAAGTCTATCTTCATTACCAGGACGTTGCGTGGACGGCAGCTAATTTAAAAAGGCTTTCAAGGTGACTTGGCAAATAAAACCACAGAAAGTTTATGGTGTTGATTGCTGGACAGTTACGACATTTTATTAATGCGCAACTGTAAAAAAAGACCTTCCATTTATGTTTTTTCGACAGCACGTTTCACGTAGCAACTGAGCTATCGGCGCCATGGTTTGTGCGTTCCATCACCGTACGGAATAAATATTAGTATAGCATAAAGGTAGTTGCTCCAGATCTGGGCATTTGTATGTGAACATTTGTATTTGTAAACACACCCCCAAATGATGTTTTTAAAAAGAAAGACGAATATTAGTTGATTTCTTCTATGCTTGTATAGGATACAGTAGGTATAAAGTGATAGTGTCTTTTAGCGTACCTTGTTTATGGCAAACAAAAATTATTCCATTATTTTCTGTTTTTCTTACTAGTTTAGAAAACACATCGTAATCGTTATATATATTATTTTGTGGAACAAATTGTTTTGCCCCACAATGTATATCCAAAAACGTCTTTAACTGTTAATAAGAAATGAGCTTACAGATATAACACTCCATTTTACTACGTCCTTTCTTCAACATGTTATGAACAACCCAGACTGTTATTACATTGAGATTGCGTAGCGAGCCACAAAAGCTCATTACGGCCTGTTTATCTTATCTCTACTACGTGTAAAGCACTGTGTGGATAATAACGAAAGATGGCGATAATCAACAACGTACAAACAATAATCAAGATCGATATTAACGATAATTATCAAAATGGACTCTTTGTGGACAACGATACAATTTGTACGAAATGTTTTAACTGAACAGTAGTGTTCCTTTGTGACTTATTGTTTTATAGTATTCGGCCACCTCCAGTCTTATGTATATTTATCATCATCATCAACCCATTTACTGTCCCACTGCTGGGCATGGGTCTCCTCAGAGTATAAGATGGTTTAGGCTATAATTCATTTCTGAAATTGTTTTGTATATTGCAATGCAAGACCAATTTCAAGTTGAAGGTGCGATCCACAGTTTATTTTTTCAAGTTGATCCAAGTCGTTCCTATCACCAATTAGCCATTCCATTCTGATCATTATATAAAATGCAAAAGGAAAATTAACTTATATTGTTTTAATATAGTTTAACTTTGCAAAACTTATAAAATAGTTTAATAAAGTTTTAAAAAATCTTGATTTTTTTGAAACTATCAAAAATTATCTATCTAGATGATTTGATTTACGGTTGGTAATTATTCTAAGTAATCTTAATTTGAATGAATAATGATGGATGTAATATGTAATGTGAATGAGTGAATGGCTTAGAGGTCAGAGCGTCTGATGTATCCAACCAGAAGACGCAGGTTCGAATCCTGCCCATGATTGAATTTTTCCTTCACTAAAATAACTTGAATGTAATGAATCAATTATTGTAATCGTAATTATTTATTCATTACAAAGGTGACCTTAATGCGATTAGGCATTTCTGCCAGGTAACCTTAGGGTGATGCAGAGATAAATAATAATACAATAGATACACTAATAATATTAAAAGATTTAGGTTTTGGTGTCTGCAAAAATCGTCTGAAATTATTATTGTCATTCTCTTTTTGACCTTGCTCTCGATAACATTCAGTAGCTAAATATCAGCAGACTGTATTTCTATTATTACGTGTTACGAAATCATAGTAACTGTTATATTTAACGTATTTTTACATTACCTACTAATCCTAACAAAGACCTTTTTCTTCTCGAAATTATCGTCTAAAGTCACCATGATTCTTCATCTTAATGTTTATAAATCTGTGTTGTGAACGTTTCATTTTTTCTAATATTAGTTATTACTCTTTTTTAGGATAATAGTACCTACAAAGACTTGGGGCAGGCTCTTGCCCAGCAGTAGGACAATAACAGCTAATTAAAAATATATATTACTCTATCAGCGAGTTCGGCCTAGTAGACGTTGGCAAAATGATTTCGAATGCTTTTTGCCATCGTAAGCCCAGGATAGAATATCCTGGACTGAGTTAGGAGGCCCTTTTCCTTTTTTGATTTAGGAGGATTCTTACCTGTAGTATTCCCGGACATCTCAATGATGCATTTGCAGTCCCGGGCAATCTCCCGAGAGTTGAAAGGACGAACCCTCACGGCCACCTTTACCGACGACATGGCGGTTGTGGCTTCTTGTTCGCTTTTCAACCACTAGTGCATCGGTACGGGGCCGGATTTACAACTGGAACAAAATATTACGGTTAGGATACTAATATAAAAGCGATTTTTTGTACTTTAGCCTAGTACTCCTAAGCGCGACTGCTACACTAGAGTTCCTGGGTTCACAGGTCGAGAAAAGTGTTACCTATTATTAGCTCTGGGTTTGGGATGGGATCTAAACATACCGGTGAACTATGGATGAGCATTACACCTCTACCTCAACCTTCATGAAATACAGGCATGATGGTAAGTTATGTAATTCATAATTCAATTACCAAAATCTACCCGATAAGATTATCACAATGAACCAACTAGGATTATAATTATAATATAAATAATTATAATCCTAGTTGGTTCATGATAATTTATTACAATTGAAGATATTTTTAAAGCAGGTGCTAATGGAAAGGTTACATGAATATTGACCTTAGGTGTCACCGAGGTCAAAAGCGGCTAGCCAACATATACCTTACGCTAAAGTTAAAATACTTTTTGGCTACAAAAGAATTGGAGTTCAGTAAAAAAAATACATGGATTTTAAGATTTACCATTTTAAAATAAATTTGTTCATTATGGACTCCGTAATTCACATCAATAAATGGTCCCAATATTAAATATTATCTTAACAATGTTGGATTTCTCCTCATCGTTTGTTTTTTTTTCACGTCCAGCCTAAGCTATTTAGTATTTACTTTCAACAGTTCTTAGTCTAATATCTGTGCATCTGTGAACTTCAAATGATTATAGTTTGTTAAACATAACTTGATACCTGTGACAGCTGGCATCGAGATCACGCGCATGAATTTCTGTATTTTTTGACAGTCCAAATGTACAGCAGACAATGACATACTTTATTAACAAAAAGCTTGCAAATGTTCATTACGTCATTTATCGTCTTCTGTAGTAAATCGATCGTGAAATTATAATGAATCGAACAATTTGTTTTAGTCAGTACAAGTCCCGACTATTATTTGGATAAAGGACTACAATAGTATACCAACTATTGTATATTCTAATATTAATCTCGTTTTATTTCATGTTTTAAGTCACACTCACAATAAGACTAAATTCACTTAGAATATGATTTAAACGATGATATTATTTTTTTTAACATTGTACTATAATCGATTTTTGTTTACCCCAATCCTAGAAATGTCACTCTGACATCTGTCTAGCGTATCAAGCTATGTATAGCAAACTATACTATTTTGTTTTTATTTTATTTCGGCGCGTAAGTAATTTGTAATCTTAAAATTTTTAAACCGTAATATCAATAAGGTATAATAAGGTGAGGCTAGAAATAAATCATGCCAACTTTCTATAAGGCTTCGACATCTAATTTAACCTGCCGCGCCCTATTCACCTATGTCATCGACCTGAAGAATACCTGGGCGTCTTCAATATTATCGAATTCTAACAAAATTGATAAAATTATAACGAAAGTGGCTTATAATGTCTAATATTTGTATTATATATTAATCAAAGTATTATTGGATTTTTCTATGAAATTTTCAGTAGCAACTCGGAGTCTGACTTTCTGCCCGTTTAATGGCACTAAATTCGCCTCCCTATTACATGGGACCTATACATATCGATATATCAAATGTGTAGATTAACACATCTCTGCTCTAACCCTTCGAGGAATACAAGCGTGATAGTATGTTACGTTATATTAATTTTAGTAGAGACCGTAGTACCTCTTATACTGATGTCTGATACTTACGCAAATATTAGACTATTGAAATAAAACCAGTTCCCGGATTTTATCGCGTTATACGAGTATTCACATTATTAAACCCCGACGTTTTTTTACAGCCCCGGTGCTATAACCAAAACAATTAATTCCAAAAGCTAAACCTAATCATAGACTACAACTAACATAGCTAAACATTCAACGAGTTATCACTTCAAACAATCTAGTTCAAGGCACTCTAGCTAGGTTTTAATTTTTAAGTGGCACCGTTTAATCTATGCCTTTTTTTTGTAAAATGGATAAAAACGCGATTTCGTGGTAACGTATAAATGTTATCCGCTATATCTCCAATTTATCCACTGCTGAGTAGTTTTGCTTGTGTAATTTTTCGGTCCTTTGCTAATCTCATCCACGTATGACTGACATCAATGAATTTCCTGATGAGTTACTTTCAAGACTCGCAAATAGAAAGTACAAAAACATTCCTTTGTTTTAAAAAGGCTATTTCAAAACAGCAACGCAAGTTTTTTTAAAGCTTATAGATGATAATCGAAAACGACCCAGAATTGTATGCGATTAATTCATGAAAACGAGAAAATCGCAATAAATGGTCCTAAGATCCGGTTCAAAGTCGTTGAAAATAAAATAAAAAGTCGACAAAGACAAAAAATAATCGCTTAAAGCGGTCGAAGGAATAAAAGTCGTGGCATAATGAGGTTGTCGCGTGGGAGGGGTCGTTGAAAAGCAAATGCTAACTCCTCCAGGCGATTTCACAAGCAATAACAATTATCCGACGTTCTGGAATTACTGGAAATGCTTCCGTGACGTCACTGAGATGTTTTCTGTAACTGTTTGTAGTAAGGAATGATAAGCAAAGGGATTTTGAATGGAGAACTGATTTATGTTTATAATTTAATTTTATGTTTTCTATGCATTCTTGTTTTATATTTACATATTTATAATAATTTGCTATAAAATAAGGTATAAGTAAAAGGAATATCGAAAGAACCCAACATTATTGTTGTTAAAATTGTCTTAGGATATAATTTTAAAAAAATATGCTAATATTAAGAAAGTCAAAATATGAAATCTTAAATTAGTCACAATAGTTTACAGTTTCCGTCGTTCATTACTGTTTCAGCAATGTACTAACGAAATGTCTCAATGATGTCCATTTCATCCGGTAAGTGACATTTAATGACACAATCATCGTTACGAGCAGCCAAAGATATCATTACAATTTTGTTCCACTAAACTGATTCTATTACGGTACGGTATTTTTTGCGCGCTTGACGTTCAAATATAACTGCCGTTCATCAGATGTTACGGTTCGCGCATGCGCACTAAACATTGCGCGTGCGTTCTCAGCTGATCCGTTTCTTGCCCTACTTAACTAGGGTATTATGTTAGTACTTATGACTAATATCATAATTAATTTATTTAGATTAGGTAACTATTAGATCAGTAATAGAACTAAATTTGTTTCAGCAGGCTGAAACAAATTTATTAAAAATAAAAGAAAGCTGCAGTTCTTTACATAATAATTGTGCATAATGCACAATGAGTGATTGTTTTGAATTGCATAATTAATAGTATGCATTTCATTGCAATTAAAAATAATAAAAAGGCTGAGATTTCAAATGTGAAAAAGTACAATGTAAAAGAGGTTACCAAAAAATATTTACTATAAGCACTCATAAAGCAAACACTGTATTTGTCAGTCATTTTAGTAAATAAATAAAATCTATACCTACTATTTTGATATCCCCGATTATGTAATTATAAAACGCAACATAAACAATAAATTATGAACAGCCAATGAGATTCACTTGCACAATAGAACGATTTCACTTAAATGTCCCGGTGATTATAACTTTGATATTGGACACAGTAACGTATGGAGTCATGACGTTGATCACTAAACTCACAGTAGCTCCCACGAGCGCTGTATACAAAATGGTGAATGTTTTCCTGAAAACGGTCCTTGCGTGCTGTAATTGGCCGCGGTCGAGTGCGCACCGAGCGTATTGAAAGCGTCGGCCACCACGGCCACTGCACTACCAACGCACTTACGTAACATCCACTGCAACCGACATCTTCCAAAACCCTTCAGCTAGCCTATCATCGTATACGAGATCGAAGGGGCGGCCATGAAAAAACGTGTCGCAGAGATGAGTCACCGCACACACTAGCGCCACCTACAACCCTCAGAGATCGCAGATCGGTATCCGGGAAAAGCACACATTCGAAGCCTTTAACCTTGGGCACTGCACTCGACGCGATTAGGCGAGGTGTGAACGGATCCGCTATGAACTTACCCGATTCCCCGTGTGGTTGCGACCGATGGTGACGATCCGAATCGCAATTTCACAACGTTTGTTTTCCCAAGAGCTGGTTGCTCGGTCAAGTAGCAGCGCCGGCCGACATGGCGCGTCGCGTGCGGTTCCGCGGTGCGACTGCGGCCCGCCGTCCGAATCGCCGGAGAGGCCGCGGTGGAGCATGCGCGCCTCGAACCCCCGCGCCTTCGATCTAACGTTGCGATGCGCGCAGCACCGACGCGCACCCTACACCGCAAATAACACAATCCTCACTAATCTGACCATTCCAAATACCCGATAAATGCCCAAGTATATTCCATTAAACACTAATTACTATTTAAAATACCTTTAGCCCATTCCTCATTACTTATTTTTTCTTAGCTACCCACAGCTGAAGATACCCTTTAGCGACGCCTTCGTATTAGCTAACGTTAGTCGCATTCTCCGCCTCCGCTACACTTTCATATATAAGGTTATTTGTTCAAAGCTTAGGGTGTGATCAATTAAAGCAACTTATGTTCAAAATAAACATTTCATATTGACGAAATAATTTATGGCTAGCAGGTACTTAATTGAAAATGTAAACAAAGGGAAAGGGTCGCCCGAATCTAGATTGAAAATTTCTGCGATCATTCTAGACACGTACTCTTTGATTCCAGCACCCTTGATTAACTTGATCTGTGATCTGTTTTGAATTTTGAAATGTAAGTTATTAAAAGGAGTAGGTGTTTATCACTCACTAACCAAAAGGAAGTAATACCTATACACAAGGACCAAAATTACCATAAGTTTCTTACTTCACAAAACAATGACAAAGATTATCCAGAAAAAAAATTCAAGGCACTACCGACTTGAAAACAAAACCTACAAAGTTATTTAGAGCTCCAATCAGTTCAGTAGGCAGTAGACACCATAAATAATTGCGTTGGCAAATCTTGGGTCAAAGGACCAGACAAACTACGCACTTACATCGAAGCTGCTAAGACGGTGACGCAATTGAAACATATCGATTGGGACTCTGCCGATAGCTGGACCCGGCCTCAAATACACTGTTTCGAATTATTAAGGCAAAAGCCTTAATAATTCGAAAGTGTTACAGTCACTAGTAGCTCTCTGCATACCTGCATTCTAGAAAGATGACGCATCCTCACTTTGCGGGACGAATTGGAATGCATACACATTGCAAAAACCGTTTTATATAACGATATTAATCTAGAATAGAATTATGACAAACTGGGGTTTATTTTAACAATTGTATTTGGATTACCTTTAATATATTATCTTGAAGTAATCGAATATAATAATATTAATAAACTGATAAATCGTTCCATATTAGACGAAATGTCTTTTGGGATCGCATTACAACGTAACGTAGACATAAAAGAGATTTTCGAAGGGAGTCCATACACCACAGGTCATTTAGCTTGTAGGACCTCTTTTGATTTTTCATGTTATTGGGTTTATGGAATATCATTTATATTATATATTATATAGGTTTCTTTATGTAGCCAACATAAAATGTACAGACCAGTCTGGACTGATCCGACGAGATTATGTAAACAAATCACATCGTTTGAGAAATCTTATGAAAGTTTTGTTTATGCTGTAGGTCTCTAAATCTATAACAATTTTGGGGAGGGGAGAAGGCTGATGACTTGAAGAAAGTCATTCCATTCCAAACCATTCCAATCTAACTGAGAAACAAGAAAGAAAGCTATGTGAGGTGAACCTAACTCAAGTCACCTTTTCAGGGTTCAATCCGAATTGGATAAGAGAATTTTACGAGTGGGTACACCTAATAATCCTTTGACTCTCCTAGGTAAGCCGCTGATCTTACTTAAAGCGCGGTCTATGTTACGCATGTAAGGAAAAGAAAGACGCTTTATGTCAACTTAATGATCAAAGGGTTACTTAAGTGATATCCGTCAAACACCAAGGTTGTTTTTATTATAGTCATGATGACATTGGAATAGCTTTTCCAATATACTTTCACTGTACGTCATACGAAAGCTGCGTTTATCTTTATTAAATCTTTTCGGGTCAAAATATATGTCTTTTTTCTCTGACATAATAATCTATCTAATCTATTCAAAAGTCAAAATGTTTTATTTCAATTAGACCATTAAAAAAGTACTTTTGGAAAGTCAAACTATTATAACAATTTTCTAAGAAATTCGGTATTATTAGAGTATCCAGGTCTTTATGTTGTGATAAATTTTCTTAATTAAGGTAGTAAAACTAGATTATACCATAAATAAGTGAGACTATAATATGCTAGAACGAGCCTAAGATGTTAGGCTCGTGAATGGGGTTAAAGGGAGCTTTCAATCTTAATCGGACGTAGGTTAAGCTTTTGTATTACGCAAGATCTATTTACTAAAGAATACAGGGGTTAATATTGAATTATCGGTGTGAAAAACTGTGCATCAGCGTCTATCCATCTAAAATGTTGCTTTGGTTGCCTTCGAGTGTCTCATCCGCTAATATTCTACTGTCCTCACAATGTCGTGACGAGACAATCGAGCTGGTGGCCCTTCTTGCCCATCTTCACTTACACATCTTGCGATTTTATACCAACATGATTGTCCTATTCGTGTTCAACGTTTAAAGTAAAATCCATATAGATATTTCACATAATACAACCATGGAATTTGATGTTTGAACTGAACTAACTGTACATCTAGTCTTGAATGAAATAGAATTGTTTTGTGAAACATAAATTAGTATTATGGTTAGCTAAAAAGTCAAGGTAAATTTTCATTACATTAAATAAAGGGCTCCCCAAACGATGATTTAGTTCTTAATGAAATATTTGAAGAGTCAGTTTATTTTGTTTTACCCTAAGGTATTTCCCAACTGAAGGTAGTTGTAAAAGCTGCAGATACTTATATTTTTGATAAACTTTGTAATCCTGCACCTATAATTTTGACGCAGTCGTAACCTGCTTCTATTGTGTATGACTATGCACAATTCTTATATCTTATAATATTTGACCTGTTTTCACGCTACATAAGAAGTACAATGAACGCAAAGAACCGTTGTATTTTTATTTAATGATTTCTTTTACTACATCATTCTAAAAAAAGTGAAGTTATGCTATGACTTGGCTATTGACAATATACGTTAAATAATAACCACAACATTTTATCCTTTGTTTCGTCTCATTAGATAAAAAGGAATAATAACACTGTATTTAAGCCTGGTGACAAATGAGCCTCTCTGCCTACAACATTATTAAAATGTCGTCAATTGTTATTCGTAGTCCATTCATGATCATTTACCCTGAAAAATTACTCGACGTTGAATAAAGCCTTTTCCAATAAACGCCATACAGCTTTCTTATATGACCTACCCACGCTTTGTTATTGCTGATGATGTAGGCGGGTGAACAATAGCTGTAGAATGAACCACCTACATTTTAGTCTCGATTGCAAATTTTTACCATTACTAAGTGCTTGAAGCGTTATTACTATGTTAAGAAACATACTTGTAACCTTAAACTCGGATTCCACGCAACAACATCAATATAGTTGTAAATTAGAAACCTGTACACAAAATAAATCGAGAAGATTATTGATCTCTACTTGTACTATCTCAATATAAGATCGGATTTCCGTTCACTGATTGCGTCGTTGCACCTCCCTGGAGGGTTGTAGAACAAATATTGGTATGAAATTGAAGTCCGTGGCAGACGCAACGCTCTCCCTCGAAATCCTTAATAGGATACATACATCCATAAAAGCTAATATAAATTTTGAGGAATTGAAAAAGTAAATCATTGTCGATCAAGATATTTTATCATTACATATTTTAGTATAGTTATTTTAGTATATTATAGTTTAATTAACTACAAGTGGTAAATAGTATAGGCAAAGGTTTTGTTCTACACACGTTTTATTAAAAAACATTTAAATATTAAATGAAGTAAATGGTCTAATAGAAATAAAACATTTCTGACGTTATAATCTTATTTTAAATGACATTACTCGATACGTACTGCACCTAGTTAAGAAAAAGTTTTGTGTAGGCATATAGCCACCTAAAATGTAAACAATAAATTATAATATAGATATCATTCTAATAAAGTTACCTTCGCATGTTGAAAGTTCATTACGAAGCCGAAGCAATTAAAACATCTTCCAATGTTATGATCGTGTAAATTCATTTTTATAAACATTACATTTGTCTTGTAAAAAATCTCAAAATGAAGTCTAAGGGACATTCTTCATGGAAATCTATACTACTACTACATTTGAGTGACAATGATTTTGTGAGTTATTAGCAGTAGACATGTAAGCTTCTTTTGTTGCCATTACTCTTACAAGAACTGTTCAGGCACAGGAATATTGTAATGTCATTTTTAGCTTTGTTTATTCGTATTTATTCAAGTAAGGCAGATATGTCACATTATGTAACTGTAAAAAACAAGATGCTTTAATTAAATGACAGTTTTCTAGTACGGAGGTTCTTGTGCTACACTCACTGGGTTCCCGTCCGTCGTGACATAACCTACTGCCTCGGGCATCGCCCACGTTCACAATTTATTATTAACGTACCGCTCTCCCAGACATTTTTCTTCGTCGCTCAAATACGAAGAAAATTTTAATTTTTAAGTCTTCTTTAGAAACACTTCTTGTTTTAAAATTCTTACTGTGTCTATGGACAACTAAATACATTAGTACTTATTACTTTAAACATAAGTCTTCGATTGGTTACTCAATTTAAGCTACAGTGGTCCTTCGAGACGCTTTGTTTTGTTCGGTCTACCAAAGTGCACAAATAGTAAATCTAATCAGAGCATGGATGCAATTCCTTGAAAACTTCCGTCTACAGAGAATAAGGGTGTTTTCTAGAAATTCAGTTCGTTGTCCAAAACTTAGCTTTGTTTGTGTGGTCTTAGCAAGTTTGCACTTTGATTCCGAAGACAATCCCCGGAAGGCGGATTTAGATTGGGCTTAAAAAGTATCTAGTTAAATGATTACACTTTTATAGCCTAGAAATGGCATAAAAATTTCGCGAGAGGATTCTGACATCAAACTTTTGTCTGCAATATGTATCCCTCACTCCATATTCAGCAAGAAATGAAATATTCAAGACTATATTTCCAGAGATCGATATATTTTCGTGTTCTATGTTTCCAAGACGTCGGCGTTGTAGTTAGACCTTGTGGGGTCTACAGCCCCAGACAAATTTTCAATTTTGACAATACAAGGGCGCTTGTAGCCGACTGTGTCAGCTCAATTTGCAAATAAAGCCTTAATTAGACAGAAACAGCTTTGCCGCCTCAATTAAGGACTAATTCTGTTGTTCCGTCTTTGCCAATGGGATTGAGTTTATGTACCTAAGGATGTTGGTAACTGTCGGAGGAAATGTCAGGAGAATATTAAGGGTCTGAATTAATTTGACGTCAGTGTTCTATATATAACCGATATCCTATGACGGTGTTCGATGGTGTTATACCTATTATAGTAGTAGATAATAATTTTATCTCGTAGAGTGCTGTCATACAAGCACGCAAAGGAAAATCTATGCAAAATTAAATTTGTGAGCCATATTACGTAAAGGTTGTGAGCTTTATTGAACTACACACAAGCAAGAGACATACATATAGCTCGTTATAACAGAACGCATTTGATCACTTTAGTAAGTTTTAGATTGGCGGGTTTTTATTATAAAAAAAAAAATATTTATAGTGCATCCAGAACCTTTAGAATACAACATTATATTTATATGTATCGTTACTTTTTTCTCACGGGAAAATATTAATTAAAACTCGAGTAGGTACAATATTTAACACGTAACTATCTAATAGCAAGACATATGTTTAGTGTCTTTATTGCGATGTCTTAGGCGGGCAGACGTCGGTATCCACCTCATGAATATTTTAATATTTAACGCTGGCGATGATCCTGTCAAAGGGTGTCTAGTCAGCTTGTTTGTGCTACACACTACAATTCAAAGGAGACATGCTCGATGACGTCGGCTGTCGAAAACTGATTGATCTTCTTTTATACATCAGATTATGAGGAGTTACATCAAAAATATTTGCAAAAATAAAATCTTAAACGATTTCCCACACAATAAATGTAGCCATATACCGAAATCGATAAACTTTAACAATATACAGCAGTATTTACATTATTTTTATGTACTTCTTAAAGGACATATTTTATAGAACAAAATAACATAAACAATAAAACATCTAAATGGTTCCTGTCCAAACAAACTCTCCCAAAATGAAACACGAACATAACGAATTACCCAAAATAGTTTCTAATGCAAATAAGTTATTTAACCCTTTTGCCCAAAAATAAAAGTTAATGTTTTGTGTTTTAACGTAGCGGTAGTTATCGTTTTGATCTTAACTAGCAGTTCTATCAGATCCGCGTTACCTGGAATGTGCTGAATCATGTTTTGATTACTTAATGGGCAAAAAAGGCAACAAAAATGTACGTGACCGATTACAAAATAAGAACTCCTTTTTTTGCTAAGAAATAATAAACCCATATACCTATTAGATAGATTCTTTATTGCACACCAAAAACTAAAGCTAAATACATGCTCCAAGTATAAGTTACTTTAGAAGAAGAAACTTACTCAATAGTCTCTGGACATGGTAAAAATAAACGTTTAATTCATACATGTGTACATGAAATATAGGTATTGCATATACGAGTATGTGTAGATCAGGTGTACTTCTAATAAGTAGGTGGATTCATACTACTACTGGTTCCTATACTCCTTATAAACTTGTTGGCAGGGATTCCACTACTGATTCTCACGAAGAATCCTCTCGTTAGGAACTGGGCAATCTGACTGACTTCTTTATCAGAGTAATGGTGATATGCTGGCTCCGAAGTATAAATTCACAACCAGTTGGTCAGATCGGCCACCTCTTGTTTTTCATTTGCTCCTACATAATGCTATTAAATTGCTCCCGGAACACACATTACGGTTCAACGACCTACAGTTTTAGAAAGTTTGGAACAAAACATCGCAAGGAAAATTACGGGCAATAAACTTAACAGGGAGATAATCGGGGCGGATTACCAGAGTTCCTTCACCCAAACAGGATGATGCGAAAAATGTAAAAAGCTGTTGACACTCGCTCGAGTTCCATTCATTTTATTCACTGTGAGATATTTTGCGGAACAAGGCTCCGACTTATAAGATAACAATAAAGAGTAAGCTTGGGGTTTAAAGGTTTTATTCTGTACGTGAATAGGTATTTTCCCGGATTAAATAAATGAAATGAGACATCGCGTACCTTAGGTTCTATTATTACCTTAATGTAGAAAAACCAAGTATTTAAATATCTTGACATTAATTAATTTGTGCATTGCAATGAATTTATTGACTGAAAAGACATTCAATTGATAGTTACTTAAATTAACTAACTTTAACTAGATTGCTAAACTAGTTAAATACATTAGGCTTAATGAAGAATGTTTAACTAGTTTATGTAACAGTGAATTTTAAGCAAAACGTTTCACCGATCTCTGGTCCTTTCGTCCCAATTTTCAATACAAAGGACCAATAAAATTCTCGTACCGAAACTGCTATTTACGATCCACCTAGTACACGTGTACTTCTCGCTATAAAATGAAACACGTATCCCGTTCTCCAGACTCGTGGGTATCAGTCCCCATTGGTGGGCATCGTCGTGCCACGGGGCATTGCCCACGTGTCCCACACAAGTTAACGATCTCCCACGACACGTCGGGGTGATCCGGGGGCGATTGGTTTATATTAGCGGAGATCTGCTAATAGCTGTTGGATTGAGGGTAATAAAAGACATTTAAGTAAATAATGGGAATTCGAATTTCAGACACTGCTTCGAAAATAAAGAAACACAGCATGCGAAGCGTACTCTAACGTACCTTTAACTCCTAATTAAATCCATACTATATTTCTATTTTCAGTTGGTAAATTTTAACATACGAGTCACAGTCATCAATTGAATAGATTTACGCTGACAATTATTATATTCTAAACAAAGACAGTAAATGACAATTAAAAGAAAACACTCTTTTATTATTAAAACCAGCATTCCTTATTTCGATACAAAGTACATACATACCACTTTACAAAATAAATACGAACTGCAATAAAAAATATTTACTGAAAACACTAATCGACTATCTGTTTCAATAAGCCTTAATATGTTTACTTTAATTTCGCATAAAATATAATTTATTTAGCATACACAGAGATAAGTAAACACTTTGTAATTGGGTTACACAAGAGTCTGCTGTGTGTGCGGCTAGCGCGGGACAAAGGTCACAGCATCGCGCAATCGATACGACCCAACATCCAACCCAGGGTTGGGTCGGGATGAAATTATTTCTTCACAAGATGGGCTGAAGGACTTTCCGATGTCACGGATTTGTTCAAACACAGCCTTATAAATTGGTGCATTAGCGATCCTTGTCAATTTAGCCTTCACGAATCTTCCTCGTATACAAATTTCGGCTAAGATACTTTTCTTTTCAGGTTCTTTTCTTTTTCTTATTCAATATTATTAGAACTGAATACATGAGTTTAACATAGATATGCAATTGAATTATAGAGAACGAATTCTTATTAAAAATCTTAGAGAAAAAAAAGAAGAAAATTAATTAAGAACGTTATCAAAAGCATAACGATCGTAACACTTCAAGCGAAGTTCAAAGCTGCTACGCCATTAAAATGGTGTCTACGCATTCGCGTAGCGCATCTACGCACCTCGTAGACGTATGCTACGCCGACAGTAACCCAGGCGCGGCCTGTTGCGTCATCAATATCTACCCGAGATCGCTCGCATTCAACTTTTAAAATAAAACCGAATGAACGGTACAACTCCGTGGGTGTAAGTATAAGACGCCCCAAGCGATCTATAGATTCTTCTCGAAAGATCTAGAGAATATTCAGCCTAGGCCATTCTCGAGACCGTTAAAACTTTGTAATTGGCACGTTCGGGGAATAATAAGATGGAGTTCCATTGTATCGGAAAAATACTATATGTAATTTAACTTTATATTATGTTTTGTTCAAATGGGAAAACTAATAACGCTTCACTTTTTAATTAATTGTTAACAAATGGTCAGGTTTCCAAAGGCAACGTAGGCATTTTGTTACAAAGACAAAGTAGCTAGCAACAATTACAATTCATTTGTTTCACAAACAAATAACTAGCCTGCCATTAATTTAAAATTATTCCACGGTTTATTTTCAGTAGTAATTATCCCTCGACTTTTGTAGAGTCTGTAAACAATAAAACTTTGTAAGTCTTCATCAAACTTAATGTAACACGATAGAAAACTGTTGACACAGTTTAAAAAAATTTCGCAAGTTTAATTGAATTCTCTTCGAAACAACTAATGTGCGTCATCATACTTCAGGTTTCTGATTACGTAATACTGAGGCTGAAATAGCTACGTTACATGATAATGGGAGTTCATTGACAAAGCTGTTGGTGAACTCTGACATTACACAGATTTAAGAGGGGGGGTCCGCTGACGGTGGCGGCGACAAAGAGAAACGCCGACAAGGGACGCACAGCGCGAATCATACAAATTGACACGTTACTCTTTCATAAAGACCTCTGGTAAAGGGAAAATTGTGAATACATAACGGTAAACATAAGTTGTTATCTGAATAAAAGGACCATTTTAATTTACAGATGTTTTTGCGAACCAGATATTGGTAACTGGTATCCATTACATCGTCTCGTGAGCTTTTTGCGTCAAAACAATACTATTTTGTCGAAAGTTAAGAACCGACAATAAATATTTACGAAATGGAAATAGTTACCTTATGTCAGGATATTTTTCTTCAAAGATATTGACTTCTATTTGCTAGGTTTGTAATATTTAATAAGCATTCTATTTATAGTCCTGACATTGGTGTTTTAGAAGATTGTAACAGTGGTGATTGCAATGTAAAACAATAATAAATATAATTTATTCATCAAAAGTTTACATAATCTTCTTTCTTCTTCTAATATATAAAAATGAATCGCAAAATGTGTTGGTAAGCGCATAACTCAACAACGCCTGGACCAATTTGGCCAATTCCTTTTTTTAAATGTTCGTTGAAGTTCAAGGATGGTTTTTACGGCGAGAAAAATTCGAATAATTGCCGGAAAAACCCTAAAAACAGCCCTTTTCTTTTTCCCATACAAACGATTTCTAACTAAAACTCAGAGTAAATTTGAGCTTTATTGCTATTGCATAAAGTTAATATTAAATTACAAATGTAGGTGTGCTCCTAACGTCAAAGAGTCAATCTTTTTGACAGGACGAAGTCTGTCGGGTCCGCTAGTTAACTAATAAAAATACTGATACGAATTTACAAAATCTTTATTAAAACAACTTTCAGTGGGCGTTATACTTGTATATAATGTGGGAGTTACAACCTACGTAAGTAATAAATATTTTTCTAGGAAATTATACACAGTCACTGACTAATCCCGATATTACCCAAACTATGTACATATGTCTTACAAACTAGAAATAAAACATGTAGGTTTGTTACAGGGTATAGCAACTACAGCACGACTACATAAGGATTTTGGGAAAATCCCAGGGATTGGGAAAAACGCTGTAACTAAACACGGGTAACAATGCACGGCGGACGCTGCTAGTAGGTACGAAATATACTCTAATAACGGATAATATGCCTGACAATAAATTTTATTTTTAGAATACGAAAAATAAATTATGAATCTTTGCTTCATATTGAAGAGAATATTAAATTGTATAAATTCTAGTTCTTCAGAGAAGTATCGGTCCTTTTAAAATGATATTATTCCTTTTATACAATCGCTCGATCTTCTCTGCAAAGAGCTTTCTCAGTACACCTTTTTAAGTCAATATAAACAAAGGACCTAGCACGCTTCCTGTTTGGAGTACCACAAGGAAGCGTGCTAGGTCCTTTGCTATTCCTTTTATATATAAATGACTTGCTTTATCTAAGTATCTAATTATCCAATGACACTTTTTGCTGACGATAGCACAGTATCAATTCATTGCCAAAATAAGCAGACATTCGAAAATGACACATTAATGACACAATTAAATGTATTGTAGCTTATCTAAGTAATAATAATTTAAAAATTAATATAGAAAAGACCAAAGTCATGTTTTTCAGCCAACGTATACCAACGCCTAATATAAATGTCCATTATGATAGTAACACAATTTGTAAAGTGGACACATCAAAATTTCTAGGACTAATAATAGATAATCATCTTAACTGGAAAGCGCATACTGAAGAACTCACTAAGCGAATTAGCTCATCTGCATACGCATTATTAAAACTAGTTCCAGTCCTAAATAAAAATGCACTATTAACAGCTTATCACGGCATAGTAGGATCAATTCTAAGATTTGGTATAATATTTTGGGGCAATTCAACAAATAGGGAAATTGTGTTTAAATCCCAAAAAAGATGCATTAGGGCGATGTTTGGACTAGAAACAACGGATAGTTGTAAACAATATTTCATAGAAAATAATATCTTGACAACCCCAGCACTATATATATTTGAAGTAGCAGTCTTTGTTAAATCTAATCCCAACATATTTATAAAACTCGAGGATCGAACAGCGCTAATGGGCAAAAGTATATTCTGCATGGCACCCAGAATATATAATAAAATACCCAAAATGATAAAGGAATTGAACATAAACCTATTTAAAGCACATTGACCGTGATAGTATTGTACTCTGACAATTGACATTTCTTTACTATTTAATATACACCCAAGCTAACAATAAATGTAACTAGTTAGAGGCTGCCATTTTATCTATTTTAACACCATTTATGTTGTTATTATTTTATTTCACAATTTTTACACTATAAAGCATTTTGAATTCTAACTGAAATTCCTGTTCTAAATTATAGTATGTAACCGCTATTTTTAAACCTTAGTTTTAAAAAAGTATTTGTATCTACGCCACCACTAGGAAAACATTGTAGCTACCATTGTCAATAATTATTTTCTCAACACCTTATTATAAAGAATAAAGAATAGAATAAAGAAACACAGCATGCGAAGCGTACTCTAACGTACCTTTAACTCCTAATTAAATCCATACTATATTTCTATTTTCAGTTGGTAAATTTTAACATACGAGTCACAGTCATCAATTGAATAGATTTACGCTGACAATTATTATATTCTAAACAAAGACAGTAAATGACAATTAAAAGAAAACACTCTTTTATTATTAAAACCAGCATTCCTTATTTCGATACAAAGTACATACATACCACTTTACAAAATAAATACGAACTGCAATAAAAAATATTTACTGAAAACACTAATCGACTATCTGTTTCAATAAGCCTTAATATGTTTACTTTAATTTCGCATAAAATATAATTTATTTAGCATACACAGAGATAAGTAAACACTTTGTAATTGGGTTACACAAGAGTCTGCTGTGTGTGCGGCTAGCGCGGGACAAAGGTCACAGCATCGCGCAATCGATACGACCCAACATCCAACCCAGGGTTGGGTCGGGATGAAATTATTTCTTCACAAGATGGGCTGAAGGACTTTCCGATGTCACGGATTTGTTCAAACACAGCCTTATAAATTGGTGCATTAGCGATCCTTGTCAATTTAGCCTTCACGAATCTTCCTCGTATACAAATTTCGGCTAAGATACTTTTCTTTTCAGGTTCTTTTCTTTTTCTTATTCAATATTATTAGAACTGAATACATGAGTTTAACATAGATATGCAATTGAATTATAGAGAACGAATTCTTATTAAAAATCTTAGAGAAAAAAAAGAAGAAAATTAATTAAGAACGTTATCAAAAGCATAACGATCGTAACACTTCAAGCGAAGTTCAAAGCTGCTACGCCATTAAAATGGTGTCTACGCATTCGCGTAGCGCATCTACGCACCTCGTAGACGTATGCTACGCCGACAGTAACCCAGGCGCGGCCTGTTGCGTCATCAATATCTACCCGAGATCGCTCGCATTCAACTTTTAAAATAAAACCGAATGAACGGTACAACTCCGTGGGTGTAAGTATAAGACGCCCCAAGCGATCTATAGATTCTTCTCGAAAGATCTAGAGAATATTCAGCCTAGGCCATTCTCGAGACCGTTAAAACTTTGTAATTGGCACGTTCGGGGAATAATAAGATGGAGTTCCATTGTATCGGAAAAATACTATATGTAATTTAACTTTATATTATGTTTTGTTCAAATGGGAAAACTAATAACGCTTCACTTTTTAATTAATTGTTAACAAATGGTCAGGTTTCCAAAGGCAACGTAGGCATTTTGTTACAAAGACAAAGTAGCTAGCAACAATTACAATTCATTTGTTTCACAAACAAATAACTAGCCTGCCATTAATTTAAAATTATTCCACGGTTTATTTTCAGTAGTAATTATCCCTCGACTTTTGTAGAGTCTGTAAACAATAAAACTTTGTAAGTCTTCATCAAACTTAATGTAACACGATAGAAAACTGTTGACACAGTTTAAAAAAATTTCGCAAGTTTAATTGAATTCTCTTCGAAACAACTAATGTGCGTCATCATACTTCAGGTTTCTGATTACGTAATACTGAGGCTGAAATAGCTACGTTACATGATAATGGGAGTTCATTGACAAAGCTGTTGGTGAACTCTGACATTACACAGATTTAAGAGGGGGGGTCCGCTGACGGTGGCGGCGACAAAGAGAAACGCCGACAAGGGACGCACAGCGCGAATCATACAAATTGACACGTTACTCTTTCATAAAGACCTCTGGTAAAGGGAAAATTGTGAATACATAACGGTAAACATAAGTTGTTATCTGAATAAAAGGACCATTTTAATTTACAGATGTTTTTGCGAACCAGATATTGGTAACTGGTATCCATTACATCGTCTCGTGAGCTTTTTGCGTCAAAACAATACTATTTTGTCGAAAGTTAAGAACCGACAATAAATATTTACGAAATGGAAATAGTTACCTTATGTCAGGATATTTTTCTTCAAAGATATTGACTTCTATTTGCTAGGTTTGTAATATTTAATAAGCATTCTATTTATAGTCCTGACATTGGTGTTTTAGAAGATTGTAACAGTGGTGATTGCAATGTAAAACAATAATAAATATAATTTATTCATCAAAAGTTTACATAATCTTCTTTCTTCTTCTAATATATAAAAATGAATCGCAAAATGTGTTGGTAAGCGCATAACTCAACAACGCCTGGACCAATTTGGCCAATTCCTTTTTTTAAATGTTCGTTGAAGTTCAAGGATGGTTTTTACGGCGAGAAAAATTCGAATAATTGCCGGAAAAACCCTAAAAACAGCCCTTTTCTTTTTCCCATACAAACGATTTCTAACTAAAACTCAGAGTAAATTTGAGCTTTATTGCTATTGCATAAAGTTAATATTAAATTACAAATGTAGGTGTGCTCCTAACGTCAAAGAGTCAATCTTTTTGACAGGACGAAGTCTGTCGGGTCCGCTAGTTAACTAATAAAAATACTGATACGAATTTACAAAATCTTTATTAAAACAACTTTCAGTGGGCGTTATACTTGTATATAATGTGGGAGTTACAACCTACGTAAGTAATAAATATTTTTCTAGGAAATTATACACAGTCACTGACTAATCCCGATATTACCCAAACTATGTACATATGTCTTACAAACTAGAAATAAAACATGTAGGTTTGTTACAGGGTATAGCAACTACAGCACGACTACATAAGGATTTTGGGAAAATCCCAGGGATTGGGAAAAACGCTGTAACTAAACACGGGTAACAATGCACGGCGGACGCTGCTAGTAGGTACGAAATATACTCTAATAACGGATAATATGCCTGACAATAAATTTTATTTTTAGAATACGAAAAATAAATTATGAATCTTTGCTTCATATTGAAGAGAATATTAAATTGTATAAATTCTAGTTCTTCAGAGAAGTATCGGTCCTTTTAAAATGATATTATTCCTTTTATACAATCGCTCGATCTTCTCTGCAAAGAGCTTTCTCAGTACACCTTTTTAAGTCAATATAAACAAAGGACCTAGCACGCTTCCTGTTTGGAGTACCACAAGGAAGCGTGCTAGGTCCTTTGCTATTCCTTTTATATATAAATGACTTGCTTTATCTAAGTATCTAATTATCCAATGACACTTTTTGCTGACGATAGCACAGTATCAATTCATTGCCAAAATAAGCAGACATTCGAAAATGACACATTAATGACACAATTAAATGTATTGTAGCTTATCTAAGTAATAATAATTTAAAAATTAATATAGAAAAGACCAAAGTCATGTTTTTCAGCCAACGTATACCAACGCCTAATATAAATGTCCATTATGATAGTAACACAATTTGTAAAGTGGACACATCAAAATTTCTAGGACTAATAATAGATAATCATCTTAACTGGAAAGCGCATACTGAAGAACTCACTAAGCGAATTAGCTCATCTGCATACGCATTATTAAAACTAGTTCCAGTCCTAAATAAAAATGCACTATTAACAGCTTATCACGGCATAGTAGGATCAATTCTAAGATTTGGTATAATATTTTGGGGCAATTCAACAAATAGGGAAATTGTGTTTAAATCCCAAAAAAGATGCATTAGGGCGATGTTTGGACTAGAAACAACGGATAGTTGTAAACAATATTTCATAGAAAATAATATCTTGACAACCCCAGCACTATATATATTTGAAGTAGCAGTCTTTGTTAAATCTAATCCCAACATATTTATAAAACTCGAGGATCGAACAGCGCTAATGGGCAAAAGTATATTCTGCATGGCACCCAGAATATATAATAAAATACCCAAAATGATAAAGGAATTGAACATAAACCTATTTAAAGCACATTGACCGTGATAGTATTGTACTCTGACAATTGACATTTCTTTACTATTTAATATACACCCAAGCTAACAATAAATGTAACTAGTTAGAGGCTGCCATTTTATCTATTTTAACACCATTTATGTTGTTATTATTTTATTTCACAATTTTTACACTATAAAGCATTTTGAATTCTAACTGAAATTCCTGTTCTAAATTATAGTATGTAACCGCTATTTTTAAACCTTAGTTTTAAAAAAGTATTTGTATCTACGCCACCACTAGGAAAACATTGTAGCTACCATTGTCAATAATTATTTTCTCAACACCTTATTATGCATATTTGTTATACTCATGTTTTTTACAAATAAATGATCTTATCTTATCTTAAAGTGCATCGGAAGCTCTCAATTGGATTTTTCAATCCTATGTATAAGTTCAAAAATAGGGTTACAGCTTCCCTTATGTATTTGTTGAGATTGATAATTATACTTTATTCGACTTTTACATTAAATAATTTCGAGAAGAACGAAATTCATTCAATTACATCCACTCAACATTTTCACTAAGCTCAAATCATATCTTACGTAACTTATCTCAGTTATTATGGAAAGGTCGGTACCAGTGGGGTGACTTTTCCTTATGGTCAGTAATTTACCATATTTAAATGTAAAATTCAAGAGGTGGTAATGGATCAAGTCCCCTTTGCGAGATAAAACTAGTATCTGTACTATATCTTTTTGAATTCTGCCCTATAAATGCACTCTATGGTGAGTAAAGTACTCCAGAATTAGAGCAAACTCTTTAGAAGAAAAGTAACCGCAAAAGAGGCCAAGCATGTACAGATTACGTGTAATGCATTTGCCACATTACGCCAGTTGAATTTGGGGCGCTATAAAACCCCAGAGTACGCTGTCATGTCGCCGTTGCCGATATTGGCACATAACCACATCAATAGTATACTTTGTAAGTACATTCTGACGTAATATGTGTCACGTTATTTAATACCTTATTAAATACAATGAATTCTAAAACACAAAATTGGCTAATGTCGACATAATCAAGACAATATGAAGTAAAAGTAACATACTTTAAATAAAAAAATCTGATCGACAAAAATGATTTTACTGTAGGAGAATGAAAAAGGACACTTGAAATTCACCTGAACCACTTCATGAATCTTAATGGAAGCCAACTTGAGCCAAAAAATCCGCTTACACTGAATATTAAAATCCTAAAAAGCTTAGAAAGGAATTTCTATTAATTGCATACTTCGCTTTCAATCTGTAAGATCGATGGCTCCATATAAAGTAGGTACAGAAGGACCAAGTAAGGTTAAAGGTAATTTTAGTTTAGTTTGGTAATTAAAACTTATTCCAGCAATATCATAAATCATTCTTTTCATCTAGTAATTCATACCAGAGAAGAAAATTTATTTCTCTATAACTTTTGCCAAGAGTTAATATAGAATACAAAGCATGTCAATGTGTAGTGTGACAATAATATTATTATGTTGGGATCATTTTAAAAGTTACAGACTATTTAATAACATAACATACGGTTTGTTTAATAACATTTATAAAATTGAAATAGAAAATTGTTAAACATCCTACAATTTTTAATTACCAGTCTTTGGCGATCCCTAATGTTAAATTTAATAGCAACAAAATATAAGTTAAGTAGCCCAGCCTACACGTGCTGAGAGTTAATGAACTATACAAGCTCGACAGACCGATCGATCTTACGTGGCATTGCCGCGTATACGCCGATCCATCAGACTGGATTGACTCACACATCATTTGAAATACATTGTACAAAAGTTGCTTCCTGATTAAGGTTTTCGTTACATATTTCGAGACAATTAATACACCGGGCAAAACTAGAAAATAAATTTGGTTTTTAAAAGTAAGCGTTGTGAACAAATCGTGAATAAAAAATTAAACTTATTTTGTACATACAATAGGACCGTAGTGGTCCTATTGTATGTAAAGTTAAGGTAAACTATATAGTTACAATACAAAAAACACCGCTATATATACGGAATACGAGCGGTTCAAAAGGCAAACTACAGCTTGATGTGTCGCCTGGTATAGGTACATAAGTTCTTACAAAAAGTTTTGAATCTATATTAATGTAAGTCTAAGTGACAAAAAGGATGTAGGATGTCTAAAAAGAACAAAAAAACTGTACATATTTTAATCTAATCGATTTCAAACAGCTGGCCTTTCCCACCAATAAATTTGGATAAATACAAACAACACTCAGGAATACCACTACTGAAGTAAGGTTAGCAGCAAAGGTCATTGGAGTGAACTCTTAGCACCGTTCAGCGGAGAATACAATAAAGCGTAGGCTAATACCTCGTGACAAGCTGAGAGCCAGCTCTGACAGCCAAGGAGTATTAATTTATCAAGACGACTGTACCGCCATCAACGGATAAACCTTCTTATTCGAAACTGGATCACGCTAATCCATTGGCATTCATACTTGTGTGCAAACAATTAAGACCAGCGCAAAGTTTTGAAGGACAAACACGTCTTGTCGTCATATTCCATATTGTATAATTCAATGATGGTCGCCCCAGTGACATTGTCCTTAATGCAGGGTTGTTTTGAATTAATATATTAAATTCGTACGTGTGGACTCTTGGAGTCTCGTAACGATGGACGACAATATCTAGGTTACTTAGCAGTTTACACAATTCCCTCATCCATTTTCATTACGCTCAATAATTCATATCCATTTCAAGCAAAACTGACATTGATTGGTTCTTTTATGTAAATTACTATGGAGTAATATTTCTGATTGTCAACTCCGCTATCCAAAGGTTAATTTGACGATATGTCACTGTAAAATTTTAAATTTTTATTTATTCGGAATGCCGAGCTTCGTGCAATTCGTATCGCTATTTATATATAAAACTAAAATAAAAAGTGGAAATTTGGACCGACAAGTATTGGCACGAAAGTCCAACCCAACCAACCGAAAGCCCAACCCATTTGGGCTGTAAATTTGTTTGTATGCATATCTGACAGGAAACTAGTTCAAGGCGAGTCTAAATACTGATATGAATCTTGATTTTTACGGAAACGTAGTGACAAATTACATTCATGGTGGTTCCTTGATGGTTATGACCTTATCGAGTCATCTTTCATTGTCACGTATTGTATTCTTAAATGTGTAGACTTCGATTAATCCAATACATCATGTCCTTTTCTTTGTGCAATATAATGCATATTTGAAAGAAACCTAAGTACAACCGAGAGTATTTATGCTGTAATATAAATCTTAAAAAAAATAACCGTCGGCTTGGATAGGATAACGTTTAAGTAAAAGAAGCATTCTGTATTTTCCTTTATTTCCAAAGCGGCTTAATAATGAAACACTCAGTAGATTCAGGTACATTGTCAGTAATTTATGTTTGTTTGTTGTTAAATAAAACGAAACCCAAGTACAATTACTTTAGTAAATGTCTTTAAATATAAGCATGTGTTTACATGCTAAGTTTTATACAATGTACCTAACGATGACTAGCTACATACATGCCTTAGAAAGTTTAATTGAAGAAGATCACCTTCTTATATTTCGGTTGACTTAATTTATCCAAGCAGAATTTCTAGCTAAAAGTTATTCTTCAATGGAATTTTAGTGTGCTTTTAATGCAAAGAGAGTCATATATCTTGGAATTTATTTAAATATGCTCGTAATGCTCGTATGACAAATGGAGAACACGAACACTTTGCGCCGGTGTCTAAACAAATAAGCATATGAATTTCGAAACCGAATATGCCAACTTTCGCAAATACCTACTTTCAGACAAGGGGCATTATTTGATATCAAAGCAATCCACTCAACTGTTAACACAGCTAGAGCTGTGAAGTTGAGAGCGTAAACCTCAGGCTAAAATATTGAGCACATCACTATCAAGCGCCTGCACTCGCTCCGTAAATCAATACCGGCTCTAGAACTTTGTAATTTTGCGTTCGTTGCGAAGTTTAATATGAAACGAAAGGTATTCCTGACTGAAATTGTAACTTTCAACAATATTCAGATTGGTGGAAAATTTTGTCTGGACGTAAATTATAGGATTATTATTTCTGTTTAAAAATGAAGACTGCGGAATGAGGTAAAGAATGTACTAATGTGCACACTTACATAATGACAGAAAAACAAGTAGGAAATGCAAGGATTGATAAATTAATTTATTAATACGCATAAGATTCATTGCACGCCTTGCATTCGAAATCTAGACTATGACTTGGTAGTCCAATGGTCACAAGACTAAGCAATCACTGCTTCCTTAATAGTTCATTATAAGTATTGTAATATATGACAGTCCACAAAATCAAACCGCCCGAACAAACACTCCCACTTCTTAGATCAACATTCATTTAATATTCCTCACTGCACCGCTGCCGCTGTTGCTGCATTCAGGGTAAGCTCCAAAATCCTTGTAAACATCTAAAGAATACATGATAATGCAGGTTTTCAATCACTTTGCGATGCTTTAACACCCTCAACAAGCGGATTTTGTAAATGTAACAAATCCCACGTTCTCGCCCTAAAGTTATAGAAATCGAAATAGCCGCCAGCAGCGATTACCCCTGTTACCCTAACTATTTTTACCCAATACGTACAGTGTTATCTGTCTATATAGTGATTTTATTTAATGTTTCCGTCAGTAAAAAGGGTTTTCCAGGACCATATCTGCCCTCGAGGCTTCAAAGAACCCGAGCATTCTCGAGCCCTCTATTATACGAGACATTACAATTCATGAGATAAAAACATCCATCTAAACTATTTGTGAACTTTTTAGAATATACCTGAGTGCCTTTTGGCTTGCGAATTATTTTTATAAAAGATAATTTTCCATAAACTAATTTAGTTTTTGAACATTTCTATAAAATTTAAAGAAACTTTTCTGGGAATATAACAACGAAAAATGTCATAAAAACGAAGTACTGGTTTCTGACACTTACGCGAATATTAAACATTGAAATAAAACTACTTTTCACGGATTTTATCGCGTTGTATTGATTTTATTTGATTCCCGACGTTTTTGATCCTCTACAGCATAAAACACGATAAAATCCGTAAAAAGTAGTTTTGTTTCAATAAAAACGAAGTGTCAGTAATTCATGACCTAATTTAGAAACCAGAGAGGTATTGTTTATTTGCAATATAATCTAGTTGAAATATTTAAATATTGAGCCCTATACTGAGACAGATATACACTTAAACAGTGAACAGCAAAACATTATTTAAAATGAGAACTATAAATCCCGTACCTTATGAGTGTGACTGTAATACCAACCAATCCCAAATATACCCTGAAACAGAGATCCTAACCAGTAATGGTAATAACCAAATATTTACGACAGTTACCATAATTACTATTGATTGTGAATCAACGGACCCTATTGGCCGTGAAAATTCAAAACAAAAACGCATTTGAGTATACACAACAGCGTAAGTATAAGCAAAAAGGAGCCGAGGTAATATCAGAATCGTTCACATCGATTGACGAGCGACGAGTCGGCGCCATTGGTCAGCGTTCGTGACGTCACGGGTTGTATCGACCCGACGCCCACGGGCGCGCATGCGTTAGTAGCAGCGCTCGAACGCGATTGGTCGACGAATCCATCGCCGGATTGACGGATGTAATGAATTAAAATACCTAATTCAAGTTAAATATATTTTAGAACGTGCATAACTTCATATAATGGTGACGTATTCAGAGTTATTGCTTACCGAGTAAAGCAACTGAAAAAGATGATGACGAGTTTATTACTTTACTTACATAAATTTTTGAAGATTTAATAATCTCATTAAAAGGTAACATAGATATGAGCTAAGTCTTTACTCACTTCATTAAAACAAGTACCTAGGTAAAAAAAACGGATGGTTACACCCATTTATCATACGGAATGCGTACAAACATAATAATAGTTGCTCCGGCAAAAATAGAAACTATTCCAATGCAAACGATACGAGTCATCGATTTGTCTCTAAGCCCCAAGGGCAAGGCCTAGAGGCAGACGACTGTCAGACAGACAGACTGGACACGACACCTACTGATTCATAAAATTCGCTTTTGTTGACAGTGGGCGAATTGGTCCTTCGGTCCGAAGTATCAAATCTTTTCAATAAGTATCCAAAACGAAAGCTAATGAAGAATTTTTAACGTTTAAATACATTTTTATTTCAGAGACCTAAACCTCTTATATAGGCATCCCTAAGCATTTGAGTAATGTGTCTGTTTAAAGTACCCACAAAATTGTTACCTACCAATCCTGTGGTATTGGGTGAATCATATCAGCAAAGCCTGCTCCATAATCCGGACTTTATAAAACAAAAGGTTGTATATTACGTGGATGTTAAGGGAGAAACAATGGGAAGTGTCCAGGTTCGTATTCAAGGGTAGATCAGTCTGATGGCCCTCGAATGTAAATTTCAAAGCCCGCATTGATCCGGAGCTCGATTGCTGATCTTCTGGAATTTTAATTACTGAATTATTTGGAGTGACGGCCGATGGTAATCTATTGACGATTTTGGAGAAAATTATGCTGCCCAAACGATTACAAATTTTTTCTATGAGGTTTTTATATTCTTTATTTGAGGGCTTTAAGGTCCTCATATAATGCAGGTGCATTTTTGGTGCTGCGACTGAAATATGTTTACGAATTTACAATATTCAAAACGGAAACAATGTACTTGAAAAAATATTTGCAAAAAGGAGTTCTTGAATCGAGGGAGGAGGATTTCTTGAAAATTTTATGTTATATATATATCGAAATAACATTCACACTTGAAAAAAAATTAGACTTTAAACTGCAGTAGGTACTTCGACATTTTTTTACCTATTTAAAAAAAATGACATGGTATTGCAACGACGTATGTATTTCCCAAAATAGATAATACGCAATCTAGGTACGCAAAAATGGATAAAAGTTTGCTGATTTTTATTTAAAACAAGTTTTAATAAGAGTTTCATAAATCGGATGAAAGTTAAACATACAGTTTATATGAAAAAATAGCTCCTAAAGAAGGGTAGCGTAAGAAAACATCGGTTAATGTATTTTGGCACCGCGTGTTAGGGATGATAGATGAGCCTTTTCATTACAGCTACATATATTACATATATTGAAATGAAAGAATAATAAATAAGCTTAAGATATTGTATATAAGATAAGATTGCATATGTACGACAATGATTGATCGCATTCCATTCGTAAAAAATAAAAACTAAATTTATAAATATGAATATTCAGCTCATTAAAAAGTCTGAAACATAATTTCCAATTTAAATTGCAGTTCTGTTTTGGGATAAAGTTAAATTTTTCATACGTAGCGAATTTTAAGGCTCGAAATTTTTTACGAATGTGCAGGAAGAAGAAAAATCTGTTTTATTTTTCATCGCGAATCGTCGACTAGAGCTCTGACGTCCATCCGTAAACTCAATTTTTGATGCCTGGCCAATTTCGAAGTAGGAAGGCTTTGTACATATTATTTTCAGCAGAATTATTGATTAAATAAATTATTATTAACTGTAAACTGGATCTAATAACATACCCAACGCACCTGAAGTAAATACTAAGTAAATACTTTATCATTCCCTAATGATCACTACAAAATACCGACGCAGCTTCCAACAAAAAGGCGCCTAGACAAATAAAACTCACCAAACACCACTAAATATTAACACATTTCGCTTAACCTGTGTTGGCTCAGGCATTTGTAAACATTTTCTAGTTAGTCTCCCAAAGGAGATTGGTATAAACAAGCCAAAGGTCGGGCAAGGCACAAATTCGCGGATAACGTCCATAAATCGAGCGAAACGTTCGCATCCCACACGTATTCTCCGCACGCATCTTGAATTACTTCAAATTTCAGACGGTATTTTTATGTAAGAAGAGCGTTATTTACTTTGTTGGGACGTATTTATGCGTCACATGCAAATGTAAAATTGAAATATTAAGATATCTGACTAAAATATTTGGGATACAATGAACTATTAGTACATTGTACAAAATAAAAAGTCATCACCAAGTAATGCCTTTTTTACATTTATACACATCGCTGTGTCTGTTTGGTATTGTAAAACAAAAAAACATTTAGAAAAATAAATATGTTTGATAAAATGAAGTATTCAAACTCATTTAGAAAAAAGCTTAAATTATTTATCAAGAAATATTTACAGCATCATTCTCGAACTGTTTTACATATGAATAAATAACAGCAGTCTGTATCAGCCATCTACATATTCCTATGAAGAGAAAAATTTTGGTAAAATAAAAACCCAGAGACGAAAATGTTTTTTCGGCAGCAACTGATTCATCAAATCGTTACTCGACTAGTCTTGCTTACTAGAGATAGCAATTTGACATTACTTGTATGGACTGTATGTCAAAATCCTATCACTAGTAAGCAAATCTAGTGATAGATTTGGTATAGAAACCAGCCTAAAGTACACAGAACAGTACTTGTACAAAAGTAGCCCGTAGGTAAAACAAAACGTTGCAAAACACAAGGTAGCCCTACAAACACACAAGAATAAATTTTCGCAGAACTGCCTAAGTAAGAGCCAACTGCGAAACTTTTCGAAGCTGTATAACCAATCACAACAGAATTTAATTTAACTTTAAACCAAGAAGTTTCATAAATTACTGTCCATGACACATTCTTATCTTTAATCTTAACTGAAGAAATTGCGAAATATATCAACATTATGGATAATATTAATACATTGACAGAATAAAAGACTAATATTGACAAACAACGAACAACTTAAACTAGTGACTCTAAAAGGAATAAATGTTGCACGGTGGTAGTACGGGATTTTGGGAATATTATCAGGGATTGGGAGAAACGAAATCGCCGCAGTACATAAATAGTAAAATATAATATGTATTAGTAATATATATGACACTAGCGACCCGCCCGCGGTTTCACCGGCGTTGCCCCATTCCTAAGAGTCGTGGCGTAATGTTAAATAGCCTAAAACCTTCCTCTTGAATCACTCTATCTATTAAAAAAACCGCTTCAAAATCCGTTGCGTAGTTTAAAAGATTTAAGCATACATAGGGACGGACAGACAGCGACAGCGACTTTGTTTTATACTATGTAGTGATAGTGATTAACCATACCCTATCTTGTCGTCCAAGCTGTTAAAATAAGAATTTTAAATAATTCGTTAAACTGTGTACCTAATTGTAAATCTTTTCATATATTGGTTACTGATAAGAAAGCAACAGTAAAAGGACTCATAGATAGCCGATCACAATAAACCTACTACGGTCGCAGTGATACTATGGCCGGAATCGAACAATAAAAAAGCATACCCCCAGCCTGTATTCCCCGAAAGATTAGGCAGAGGTAGGTATATTTCCACAGTTCAATAATGCAAGAGATAGATAGAGCAAAAGTAAAATATTCAATTGCCAGTGATAACTATCCACAAATCCCTTTCTTACACAAAAAACCATAGAGCAATGTTATTTGAAAGCCTTATGAAAGATAAGGTAAGTTTTATTCCCTCGACACTGCAATAAATAACAGCTGAGGGTCTCGGAGCAATCGAGTTCGCAACTTCTCGCTGTTGCATTTCTTATTACAATAACAACCTACAGAATTCATTGAAGAAATAACTAGAGAAGGTAACAATAGAAATAGAGCTTTCTTTCGTGGGATTGATGACAATCTGCAACTAAATTCGCGATTGTAGATAAAAAGTACAGAGAACCAAGACATAGAAATTCTTTAGTTAAAAACTGTGTAAACTATACTTTTTTCTCTGCATGATAGCTTTGCTTTCTACTACTAACTTATCGAGAAAGCGACAGTGCGATGGACTATAACAGTGGACACGCACCCAACAAAACCCATTCACTAAAAAATCTTTTTAAATTCTTCCCTTTTCCACCCTCTTTTATGTTTACACAAAATCCAACATTGTTCTTATCTAAAACCCTTGTACGATTGCTAGGAAGCTATACAATAACAACAACCACGAGAAACAAAGGAAATCACGAACCAAATATCGAACTGCACGGAATCCATTGTGTTTTATCTCCTTTATGGAATATCTGTACGTTTTCATACATTTTAGAAAGAATTTTCGAATGGTAAGTATTTAAAGGTTTTATGGCTATATAGCTAGATGATAGCAATTGTATTTTTAATTTATGCATTTGGATCTGATTTTTATAATTGAAAACATTGAATCAAAATTCTATTCAGTTGAAGTATTAAAAAAGTGCCAGTTCCAACCTTGCGGGGTCGTCACTCTAAAAACAAACAGTAAAAAGAAGAGTGATGTGACGATAATTTCAACGAGTTCCGGATTCCTCTTGAATTTTAAAGAAGGAACATTTACACAATTTCAAGAAAATATTCGACTTATTTTTGATGCTGATATCTCTTTCGTTCACAATATACGCAATACGGCAATAATTTCCGAGAGCAAATTTCTTATCTTATAGAATGTCAAGTCCCGGAATGTCAAGTAACTTCTAGATTTTTTGTATTTGCTTTCCTTTCCAACTAAGGTTGCTATTGAGCTCTCAAAAATAGGTCGAACAGCTACAGAATACTGATGTCTTGTGACAACTCAACGTTGAAATATTGCAGTTGGTATGAAAGTTATAATTGAGTACGCAATGCTTGAATTGAAGTTTTCTGAAATTTAAGATTATATAATAAAATTACAGTAAAACTAACTAGAAAAGATCACATTGTGTTTAAAAAAGCTTAATTTCATCTAAATTACAAATAAACTATATATCTATTCAGCAGTTTAGGTTTTAAAGGGTAGCAGACAAATACATAAACTACTGGAAAAATAATAAATGATCGATCGGCAGCAGACGACTAAAATCTAAACATATCCACTTTTTCTGTTAAGTTAAGTAGCCAAAAATATTTTCGCAAAGCTATGTAATGAAAGTCACCTTGAACCCATCCGAGCACGCCATAAGTTGAGACATTTATAGCTCTATATATTCAAAGTTAAATGGGACAAGTTCATATGAAATATATCGTTTTCATGTAACAAAAACACAAATGTAATTGTTTTCATTTCAGCTTTCGACGTCAACTCAGGATTGTTATCGAAATTTTTATTAAACGCTCTAATTAAATTGATATTTTGCGTCTACTTACATTAGTATACATATTTTAATAAAAAATACGTAAGCCGATTCACGAGTAGGTACTAACCGTCAAAACAAAAATACATTGTGTGCTTCTCCTTAAGCATCTTTTTTGTCCGGTACCAAAAAACATGTACCAATTTGAAAAGTGGTCTTAGTGGTATTAGAGAATATTATTCAATTCTATAGTAGTAAGTAGACAAAACTGTGGCGCCAGAGGTTCGCGTACGACCGCCAATCAACGCGAGTAATTGACTCTAGCCTCTAGTTTAGAAACACGCAATGCTGTTTCAAAGAACTAATGTCGTCAATGCAGAATTACGCCATAACTTACATGAAGGAATCCCATGACCTCCACAGGATCTCAGAGCTCTATCGTATTATTAAATTACAAGACATGTGCAGAAGATTTACGATCCAATGTACTATTATCTTACGATAATATCAACAAATCTCACTGGTTTCTCTCTTATCTTACGATAAGAGAGAAACCAGTGAGCTTAGCAGAATAAAAAGTAAGTACTGAAAACGACTGCAGACGTAAGATTTTTCCCAATTATTTTCTAACTACAATTAAATGATTAATTGTGTTCTTTAGAATTGTAACATTACAATTTTCTAACATAACATTAAGTTCATTAGTATTTCTTGAGTAGTGTTATACTTTTACACGTGAATTCCGGCAATAGCTCGCTTTGCCTATTGTAGCCAATAAAAGCAACACTCCATGTTGTTACAATTACGAGCTCTAATTATTGCATACAGCAAATCGTGATTAGGTACGATAAAACCAATACAACTTTACTTCAGGGTTAGGTTAGAAATGCAACCAGTAACTTCCCACAATATAATCGTCACGTCTAATCGAGGCAGGGTTGTGTGTTCATCTTTACAGGGATTGCGGTAAATTTGTTCACGAATCCCAAAGCCCTGACTATAATACAGGAAGGCAAACACGGTTAATAGTCGGTACGTGGTTGGACATACTCCTTACGGTCGGTGGACAATCCCTGAAAACTTCCGTATTGTAAAAATACGCTAATAATTATAACATCAACATCACGTTGAACGATACTTAGCCAGATGGAACAGAGTAGAAAACTCGAACTGGTGCTAGGAACTATAATTTACGTAAGAAAACTGCGTACTGCAAGGGTGTTCGGGACATGCAAATGTCAAAGTATCAATATTTTTCACCGAAGATCATCAAATGTCTGTCAACTTACGTATTACCATTCTTCCACCGGCTCTGTAAACCATCCAATAATAAAAGCCATCCAAAAACCGAGGAATCTTTGTTTCAATTCTCCTCTGTCATAACTCTCCTCGGTCTCCCCTACCATACGCAAGCAGGTTTTTCGGTGTATGATTACAACCCGTCTAGAAGTGGTCTATGATTAAAAGGGGGGCGAAACCTTATTGACAGGGCACAATTCTAACATATTGTGTGGATTCAGGACCTTAAACAAAATAATACAGTGCCTTACATTCTAGATTTATTTTCCAGAAAACTCCGATGTGTAAACAGAAACTCACAGTATCAATCTCCTTGCGGGAATTAAAACCGAGTAAATGTAAACAGCGGTGCCGAGGCCGGGATCGCCATAAATTCAATAGAAAATCTCGCTCGACCCGACCGTGAGCTATTTCTTTGACGCAATTAAAAAGTAAACTGTACTGACGGCAGCTCTTAGCCACGACATGGGTAAAGGAACAAAAATAATATAGTATGCATATGGCCATATAAGAATATGAACCTTCTGGTCGCTACAATTACGAACGGGAATAGGAAATACAAATTCATATATCGCTAGTCCCAGATGGAAACAAAAATTTTATTTACATCGAGTTAACTAGAATATACATCTCAATGAAACGTACTAATCCGAAGTTATTTAATACTAGCAACCCACTCGCGGTTTCACCCGCGCTGCTCCGTTCCTAAGAGGCGTAGCGTAATATATAGCCTATGTTACTCAGTGATAATGTAGCTTTCTAACGGCAAAAGAATTTTTGAAATCAGTCCAGTACTTTTTGAGCCAATTCGTTACAAACATACTTACATACAAATCTTTCCTCTTTATAATATTAGTATAGATCTAACAAGAAAAGTGTTTGTACCCAGGGCAGAAAGTTAGTTTTTGCGCCCTAGAGATAATTTAGTTCTATTAAAATCCGCTATTGTCCAGTTTTGTTCTAACACGCCATACGGATACGGTACGAGAAGCTGCACCGCTAACGTGCAAAATATTTGTATCTTCGCACATAGTATAGCTTACAGTCTGTTAGTAATATGATACCATAATAACAAAGGCATATTAATCAATAATTTCCAAATAGCTTCAATTCAGGCTTAAACCAGTCATAAAGAAGTCACCACTAATTATAATAATAAGTGTAGCTCATGCAACCCTCTCATCCAGCTTGGTGTACGCAGCGATGGCGCCCGCCAGTCGCGTCTGTGACGCACCCAGCAGATTAAGGAGATAAACCAGCGTCTGGGATAACTATTTATATTTACAATACTATGGATTAGAAATCTTATACACAAAGTCACCTTAACTTTGAGGACACGTCTGCTCCAACTATAATCCTTTTTGAAGCTACAAGATATCTGGACTTTAGTGGTATGTCGGTTAAGGGCTCTAACGGTCGCAATATAAGATAATAGCCGATTACATCAATTTTGGTAAAAAAAATGAATTACGACCCTATAAATCCTGAAAAAAGAGGATTTACACAACTTCCCAAGAAACTAAGATAATTTTCCCAAAGTTTTCATATAAAACTCGATTCAACTCGAATTCAATATAACCAAGTTTATCCTCTGAAGCTTTAACGAATGAATGACAGCGAAAAGAAAAATTGCTATAATTCCACATACGGCCGAAATGTTGTGAAGATGTTATAGACCACCCACAGTGAATCGGTTATGGAATAATATGTCGATTCGCAAAGGTCATACGGAACAATCTTCCTACACAATTGTTTTATTGAGGAAGATATAAGATAAATCACTATCAATCTCTATCAATGGTCTCTTGCAATACAAGATAGATTTCTCTATGCCATTATCACTAACACTTCAAAAAATGTGTCCATAACCATTCAATTATTCAGAAAAAACGAAGATACGTCACATAATTTTTTACTGATCTGACAAAAATAAAACACGAGGTGTACTCGTGTTCCAATCCTTTCCACCATATCTCGGCATGTTTATGGAGATAGCCTATTGCAATACCTTCCAACATAAAAAAAATAATCTTTGCTGTGTAACATAACATAATCAACCCATTATACTGTCCCACTGCTGGGCACGGGTCTCCTCTCAGAATGAGAGGGATTGGGCTATAGTCCACCACGCTGGCCTAGTCCGGGTTGGCAGACTTAACACGCCATCGAGAAAATCTCTCAGGCATGCAGGTTTCCTCACGATGTTTTCCTTCACCGTTTAAGCGCGTGATAATTAACTATTTAATATGCACATGACTTCGAAAAGTCAGAGGTGCGTGCCTTGGGTTCGAACTCGAGACCTTTGACTTGGCAGTCCAACGGTCATACCACTAGGCTATCACTGCTAACTTTGCTGTGTAAATGTAATTATCTGTCATGACAACTTATAAAATTACGATTTTCAACAACAAACAGTTTTGAAATTAATATACCTAGATTTCCTGATTCCGTAGAACTGGACAATTAAGTTGAAAGCGGGCGTGGCCGGGCTCTAATTAGGTATTTGGAGCTTGCATAATGAGTACATATGCAATCGTTTGATCGAATTACGAGAAGTACAATCTTGTCCAAAAGACTTTAGTTATCCATCATCAGCTTAGCAGAGTTAAATTCAAATACAACATATGTTCCAAGGTGCAACGTTTAGCCTTTATCCTCCACTACCAGCATCCCGCAGCTCAAAATAATAATGTTATCCTTAATTGGTAAAATTCATTGGCTTCATTCATATCATCCTTTCATTGCATTAAGTTGACACAGCAGCTGGATTAAGAGGATAAAGCGATAAGAATGAGAAATGAAGAGGAGAGAATTAGAGATCGAAAAACTTGCATTTGTTCAGCATAACACCAATTTATACTTTCTATGAACAATAAAGAAAAAATAAGATTAATACAAATCTTATACATATATGTATATTGTATTTGATAATGAATATTAAGCTCAACAAGACACAGACATCGTAATAAGCAAGAAGTAACATTTCTGTAGCAACCCTTTTTAATCCATGCATCGTCGACGCAACTTCCCGACCCGATCAATCGAATTGTCTGCGGAGGAAATTCAGTTGAAACATCTGACGCAAAAGCTAATTGTTAATATCCGTAGTGCATTATGAAATATATATTTACTTTTAAACATCCTGTACACAGCGTTGATTTTATCAGCAGCTTTTGTTATACAAAGGAAAGACGCTAAGTATGTCTTTTCATTAGATATAAAAACTTTAGCCAATAAAGTCGGTTAAGAGTCCGGCGGAGCGAATTTCTCTTACAAACGTAATTCCGAAATAAATCGAAAATCAAATTCTGTTATTATTCGGATTCAGATACCGTTAATCTAGGTTCCTACGTTATCATTTTGTCCAAAATACTTCAATGAAAATAAATGTAAGCGAATGCAATTTTTGATAACTTTACCAAGTTTGGAACTATTTTTCGGTCTTTTATTTCCAGTGAACTAGTAGTAGACGAAAACGTACCGCAGGAACCTAGATTAACGGTATCCAAATTCGAATAATAATATAATTTGATAGAATATTGTCTGGATTACGATTTATTTCGAAATTACGTTTTTGTGGGCAATTCAAGCTCCGCCGGACCCTTAATATGTTGATTTTGAAGGCCGGTGTATGATTCAAAACAAATCTTTTATTTTGCGAATATGGGTGTAAAATCTCAATTTTTATGCCAAAACATTCAGCCGTTAGGCATGCAAAATATAAAATAAATATGTTAGATTAGATAGATATTTTTCTTATATTTAGGAGCTTAGTCAAATTGACTTTGTCGCTCCATTATACTTTTTCGTATAAATTACATGGAATTTAACAATTTGAAAGTTACACAACGAGATTACAATAGGTACTACTAATGAGATCAACTGAAGTTAACACACATTCATTCTTTGAATCCGTGTGTTAACAAGCTCCTTTACATTGATTTGAGGTCTTAGAACCATTGAAGAACGTATAACAATTCGCCTGAGCAGTACCACAACCATACCTAGTACTTGAAGCAGTCATACTTCAAGGGAGTAATCCTTGTCAAAATGGAGGATGGATCCATTTCCTACCTTCATCAAAATCAGAAGTTCCCTGTTAACTGCAGCAAACGAAATCTTTTACTTTAAAACTCAACTTTCATTGCTAACATTAGTATCTGTGGTAAAAATAGGGACCTCGTCACTGCCCAGTTCAGATCAGGTCAAAACAATTAATTGGTCGCTACTGTTGCTCAATGAATAGTCATTACTGTTGCCTCGCAATCGATATTAGAACAAGCTACTACTCTCGTATTCGTAAAGAAAGAAAAGTTTTGGTTGAAGAGCGGAACAGTAGGTACCTAAATTGTTTGTTAATATTGTGTGCCTAAATAGAATAAATACCTTCTTGACCTTTCCAAGATCTTACTGAAAGACGAATAAATTACATTTGCCATTCAGATTTCAAATTGGTACGATTGCTTGGAGCAGGGAGCTTTTGTTTTATCACCACATTTATCGAATTCATTTGCAATTATTTAGAAAAATCGCCTTTATCTTTATCAATGCATTTCCTCCCAAATTCAAAACATATTAAAAGGTACCTACTCGTAACTACACTGGCCAAGTACCGGTTCGGTAAGTTACAACCCCAGCGGCGGCCGGTCCGGTCGTAAAACAATCGTCCGGCTCGGACGTGGCCGGTAAATACAATTAATAAGGCGGAACTCAATCGGTATGTTATAACTCGTGCACATAAAGAATGCCATAATCGCCATTTCCAAATCCATTCTTTATGTGCACGAGTCATACCAATGTTGGTACCAATTTTCATACTAGTGCACAAAGTACGAAAAACACGATAGAAAGTAATGATCGACACTTGTAAACAAAACAAATGATGCTTAGTAAAAATTGGGGCTTTACGGCTTCAGCTCAGTTACATTGATATCATTCGCAACGTTTAAATAGGCAAATAAAAAGCTCCTATCAAATATCTCCCAAAAGATATATATTATTCCGTTATTTCTAATTAATTAGTATTACTCGTATAGGTGCGATGTGATCTCATGCTCAGCGGCCAAAGAATTGCTCGATGATTTCATAAGACATTGTAGGTATATTTATGGTGGCTTATGCGGAAATTCAAGAAGTCACCAAATCTAGAATCTATAGGCTGCCTTTTCATATGATATCTATTGTCGGTATAAGATTTTCTACACTACTATCATGATCATCATCATCATCATCTATAGAACTCGTTATCCCACAAACTACTATATTGGATAATCATGACGAAACCTTCAGTTTCTACTTGATTTGTATAGCTTTGTTTCAGTCCTACTATTTTTATTAAGCTCTTATCATTCCTTTTCTCATTTCTTTCTTAAAATACCTAGTCTTACGTAAATGAACGCCAAAACGTGCATAATTCAAGAACTCAGGTGTACAGGTGAGTCTTACGACGTAATACGAACCCAATTAGCCGCGACAGATAGGCTCTCTGTAAACGCTAATTAATATGTCACAACATTAATTTATCTTTGCGGGATTAGGGTCAAGTCTGCCTCTGAGAATGTTTAAGTGCGTAAATATATTTAGTATAATAAATTTGTTTTCTGTCAAGCTTTATTGGTATAGGTGATGTAGATGTCAGGAAATTCTGAATATTCGACTTTTATTGCTCCAAAAATAAAACTCAACATTAAACATTTTGAAATAACCCACGACGAATGTAATCTTAAAAGGATTACATAACATTTTCGAAACCCCCGACAGAATGACCACCTACACATATTTACTTACCTACAAGAAAATCTGTCAGGGCTGCCATTCCATCTCTGTTCCGAATTTCAATTAAAATGTAGTAGGTATAGACATGTTATTATGTGTCTTGTAGAACTAAATGCAGCCCCTCACAAAATTTTCTTGTGTTAACAAAATGAGCTCCTTATAAAAGAATAGTGGATGTTTTGTGTATGCACATGTAAAGATTAATATCACGTGTTTACCATGTATATACAAGTGAAATGATAAAAGGAAACAAACTGCATTAAAGATGTTTATGAATATCAAGATGGATATGCCACGTCAACATGTAGAATTTAGAATTACCGAAATATCCTGCTATTGCATTTATAAACATTCTTTTCATACAAACACATCCTGCTGTAACCGCAAACATAGGATATAAGCAGAAAACCGCAGGATTACAACGGATAACAGGAATTCCTTGACCTAGTTCTAAGAACGAGGTCCCTTGCAGCTACCGAGTCGATAGGAGACGCGACATCCGATAGGAATGCGCCATTTCCAGTTTATAAAACTTTTAACAAAGACATTTCACACATTTTCTTTTATCATAATCTTAAAATGACTGACATAATTTTGTCGAAGACTAAAATCCTATTTCTGGATACTGGATTCTAAATCAAAGGAATTTTCTTGTTGCTATTGAGAATATGAATAAAATAACTTTTAACAAAAAGTAAAACTGCCTTCAAAAACAAAACAAATTCGGTTTGTTTTCACCACCGACTTCCAAAACTGTTGTGCACCTAACATTATTTTTAAAAGTTATTTTATTTCAACATTTTTAGTAGAGAGTAAAATTTTACGTATACCTAGACGACGTTATCATTTACGTGTTATTGTCATTTTGTTCTTAATTTTGTGATCAGATCTTGACCAAATTTTGATGGGACCACCTCTGAAGTATGACCCACCGATCAAAAAACGATCATCAAAATCGGTTCATAATTGACGAAGTAATCGCGTAACAAACATACAAAAGAAACATTCAGTCGAATTGAGAACCTCCTCTTTTTTGTAGTCGGTTGAAAAGAATATGGGCCTATTTCAAGTGGATACTACTCAGCAAATAAAAAAAATTAAACAGAAAAATTCATGTCTGTAATGGAACTGGAATTAACTATCAAGTAATTTATCGGGAACTTACTCGGTGGTGGTGAAGTAAGCCATAAGTTATTAGTTATATCAGGTGTGACGGGTAATTATGCGACTTTTGTTTTAGTGAATCACGTTTTTTATTTTTTTTATATCAGAAGATCATTTTAAAATCATAGACAAAATTATAAAGAAACAAAATTCAGGCAAGTTTCGCCTAACGAAATGCAATCGTATTCTACAATTCACATGAAGCTTCAACGCCTAAATCACACATTACCGAATAGGGTATTTGACTAATGTTTGAATAATAAGCTGAGTGAAAAATTAAATTACCTAAATACAAATCGTATTCTGAAAAAATAATTTAAATCGGTTAATAAAATTCAAAGATTTAAAGAAGCATTCAACATTTTTGGGGATTGAGAGGGGATGCTTTGTCCTTTTCCCTTCCCCCAAATGAGTGTTAGTATAGGATTTGTATGGCGCATTAGTTTGTGACGTCATAAACAAGTATAGTGCGTTCTTTGACTAGCATAAAATTAAAATGCTTGTAATTTCCTTATTTTTGAGCCGATTTTAATTTTTTTATCGTTGACGGGTTCTATTTATGGTAAACATTTGCATAAGACTGTAAAAAATAATCAGTCAGTAGCCTATTCGCAGACAATTGCTAGCTCTGTACAAATAGAACCAAATTAACAGGGCTGTCTCTCATTGTAATTGAAACAATCGTGGTAATCAAATAATGGTTCAGTAATCAACGTAACGAGGTACTCACACAATGGTTACGTACTGAACAATGACACCCCTTGCAGAGTCTGGATTTGATTAAGTTGTCACTTAAGTGGTTGACTCACTTGTAGGTACTTTAAGGAACTAGATAATGGTCATATAAATCTAGAACAATCGATAATTGTAGGATAGCGTAGGATTAAGTACCTATACCATTATTTAATTTTCTACCCTATTAATCATAACAAGTATATATCTAATAAGATATTAAAAACGCATGACTGGGTCTTACCACCTGCTTGGAACCCTATTATAGATTCCATAAAATCAAAATCCAAGTCCAAAACTGCTAGACCGAAGGATACGGTGAGGTCGTTCTGCGTGAATCGGATCGCCAATAATTAACAAAAATGTAAGGTAGCTGTTAGTAATTGTAACATTAAGACGTCCAACAACTTAGTCTACCCGTGACCATGGATGCTGTAAAGGATCCGAAACGTCGGGAATGAAATAATATCAATACAACGCGATAAAATCCGTAAAAAGTAGTTTTATTTCAACGCATGACTGCTTCATTAGTCTAGTGGTCCCAAGCGCGACTGCTACGCTAGAGGTCCAGAGTTCGATCCCCAGGTCGTGCAAAGAGTTATTGGATTTTTCTATGAAATTCTCAGTAGCAGCTCGGAGTCTGGATTTGTGCCTGGTTAATGGTAATGGGGTCGCCCTTTATTACATGGGACGTAAACATACGGTTAGGGCTTCGGGGAATACAAGCATGATGAGATGTTTGTATTAAAAATGCAAAGATATTAATTTTTCTTATCCATCCGTGCATTACATCGCGTCACTCCATTTTACTAGGTACTACAAGTTAAATTACTAAATATATATAAATTTCCCTGTACTTTATAAGGTCATACAATATTATTGGCCTACCTTTTTACCGTAAAAATAAAGATACTGTTACTTTTAAACATAACATAACATACCATCACGCCTGTATTCCCCGAAGGGTTAGGCAGAGGCGTACTAATGTACACCCACAGTTCGCCGGTATGTTTAGGTCCCATGTAATAGGGGGCGAGCCTATTGCCATTAACCGGGCACAAATCCAGACTCCGAGCTGCAACTGAGAATTTCATAGAAAAACCCAATAACACTTTGCTCGACCTGGGGATCGAACCCAGGACCTCTAGAGTAGCAGTCGCGCTTGGGACCACTAGACTAATGAGGCAGTTATTTGTATATATTTTTAAATATTTTTAAAACATTTAAAAATATAAAAAATAGTAGCCCATCGGCATCGGGAGCAAGGTCCAAGCTACCGATGGTCAGGGTCCCAGAGAGAGAAACCTCCTAACAATGCGGGCCGTGTCCAGAAGTACTACTTTCTGTATCAAACCCTTGATCCAACCACCCAATGAGAGCCTCCTATGTTATTATTATTATTATAACTAATAACATGATGTAGGTACTGGTTTCTGACACGTACGCAAATATTAGACATTGAAATAAAACTAGGTATTTTTTACGGATTTTATCGCGTTGTATTAATATTTGGATCCGAAACGTCAGGAATCAAATAATATCAATAGAACGCGATAAAATTCGTAAAAAGTAGTTTTATTTCAATAATAACATGATGGTTTGAAGTTCGATTTCATCTATAAGGTTGATATGGCACGGTAAGAAGCTCAATTACATTTGAAACACAGCTACTTCTCATAAAACACAATCATTACACCAGAGAACAGCCAATAAAACCGTGCATAAAAATTACCATATAGGCTTAGGCTCCACTCAAAATAATGAAACATTAATCCAGTTAATAAACCTAAAAGGAATAATAGCCCGCAGTGATATCCTAAGAGAATTTAAAGCTCTTTTGAAATAAGGCCTAGCACGATATACGCAGATTAAAACCTTTTTTCGAGTAATCTCTTCATCGAAATTGAGTAAAGAGTAAACTTACCTTAATGTAGAACCCGCCTTATTATACTGCTGTCATCTGTAACAAAATGTAACGGAGTGATTATAAATGTTAACTAGTTTTTAAGGTAGACAGATACAATTATAACAAAAACACATGAAAATACAAACCGAAATTGTTATTTTCTGACCAAAATGCCTACTGTATGTTTTACAATGGGAATACGGCTTGTAGACGTGGTAGTCTAAATAATGACTCTGATTTTACCAAGACTAGACTTGCAAACACGTGTACGTATTGCGATATTTTTCTTTTTATATATAAAACCTAAAATAGAAGTCTAAACCCACATGGAATTTAAACTTTAAACTACATGTTGGTCGATCTTTTATACTTAGCTGACGGAAAATTCTATAAAATATAATGAGAAAAATTATTTAAGCTGGTAACACTAAGTGCAACAGTGTAGCTGCAACGTTTTACAGCTTGTAGCGAACGCTGTAAAGCGGTTAAAGGCAAGTTGCTGCAACATGCTGCACACGTGCTTTGAATGAAAAGCCTCTCTGTCTCTATAAATAAAATATAAGTAGAAGGAAGCGAATGTTTGAACGAAATAGATGAACAATGTTAATGTCAGCGCCTGAACCTGCCTCAATGTGTTACTAGTAGGATTCAGACGATTTAGATATTAATGACCTCCTCCGTATAACAAACATACGGTTTAATGATAAGTCAAATGTAAATCTACTTAGGGACGATTTTTCCATCGCCAGATAACTTTATCGGAGGAATAAATTCTAAAACTGTCAATAATTCATTGTCAGTTTTTCTATACAAAACCTGTCAAACGTCAATTTTAGCCTCAGTTAAACTTGCGATCATGTGGCTGTCGGTTTAAAACCCACACATTACACTACCGACGTGAACCCACTCGTAACACAATCATTTAGCTAGCATGAAGGGTTAACAAGAATACTAGTAATATGCAACCCACATTGCTAGTAATCTTTTTTTTAAGGTAAAAGATATCTAATGATTGAAAAATCAGACCTTAAAGTTAAAATTTATCCATCACTTTCAATTTTCAAAATTCAATTACATAAAGTGAAAAATATATATGATGCATTATTGACGTGTGTGATCCATAACCGATCGTAAAAGGTATGTTACGATATAAATCATTGACGTCGCAACTTGATTAATATTGTTTACCCCTTCAAGTGGACAAGCTATTACGTGTTTATAAAATGACTGACGGCTCTCTCCTAATCTCTATTTCGAATGATAACTTTACATGTTACTGACTAAGTAAATATCCTACCTTCGTGTTCCCCTCCATGCCAGAAATATAATTCCATCGCATGAAACCGTGTGAAACAAAGCAGAGTGCCGAGCCAGCAGGCGTAGCCGCGTCGTAGCACCGCTACGAAGGTATAAGCTACGCAGACGCTACGACAGCTTTTCATATAAGCTGCTACGGGAAATGAATACGTTCACATTGTTATTTTAAGGTATCATCATAAAGGTATCATTAAGGCTAAAAATATAACCGCTTGATAATAAATATACCATCAAAATATAATAAGAAATTCAGTTTTATTTATACCCTACAAGAGAAAATGGCAAATCATTTAAACACACATGTTATCGTAAGACATAAAACTTACCGCTTTGTTCAGAGAAAATGTAAGTAATAAAAATACTTCAATTAAATATCACAAAGAGTCTATCGTTTTTACGTGGGAGAGTCATGCTTCGGCACGAATGGGCCGGCTCGACCGGAGTGATACCACGGCCTCACAGAAAACCGGCGTCAAACAACGCTTATGTTGTGTTTCGCCGAGTGAGTGAGGTTACCGGAGGCCCAATCCCCTTTTAAAAGGTCGGCAACGCACTTGTGACTCCACTGGTGTTGCAGGTCTCCATGGGCGGCGGTAATCGCTTACCATCAGGCGATCCGTCTGCTCGTTTGCCCTCCAATCCCATAAAAAAACGTGTATTGCCAGTCTACTTTAAGAGTAAACAGTAACTGATCTACATAATGTTCGAAAGTGACACATCAGTACATATATACCGTACTGAATATAATATATTAAGTATGTATGTAGAAATAAATCCTTGTTTAAATTAAGCACGTTATGGAATCCTATGGTAAACAACATAGTCCATACGAATTTGCAAGCCAAATAACTTCTACTGTAGTGATAACAGTATAATTTGTAACCGATTATAACGGCGCCGACAATTCGGGATCACCCAGACATTTATAATGAAAGTGAAAGTCAACATAACGCAATTACGGAATCCGAAACGCATCCCTTGTGCTACCAGCAGCCAGACATTAGCCTAACCAGAGCACAGCTCCTGAACGACAGAGCGGTGTGCTGGAGCCTCGTATATTCCAATAAAGAAGGACAAGACTCTAATAACGCGACCCGAGTAAGCTCCCAAAACGACACCTCAGACTTTCCAACAAAACTTCAAGCCAAAATCGACCTTATTTGACGGAAACAGAGACAAAATTACATCGAACGTCAATGATCGAACGGTAATAAATACGAAAACTGAACCGCACGTCCGGTGAAGTTTTTAAGAGAAGACGACGGTGAGGTACCTACACGTAATGGAAATTTGATAACACGCGTCGAAAAGAATTACACGCCTACTCGACGCCGAGAGCGATACGTCATGAATATAAATAATTTCATTAGTACTAAGCACCAACAGAAGCTTTTGCGAAAATTATATAAAAACTCCTCACTTCGTAATGAGTTCAGCAAATATAAACTAAACATTCCACATCAATCATGAATCGATTTTCTACATTAAGATTACTGGGTTTTAATATTCATAACTACTCGATTATAATTATCATCAAAGTTAAATGGAACTCGAAACATGCACAAAATCAAATCTCATTCAGAATCGAATTTGAATTCACAACTTTATTTACAACAACAATCTTTAAAGAAACAACAAATACAAAATAGACAGCTTGACCTACTTCTCACCTAAAACAATATGACGTAGGTACAACGGCGTGTGAAGACCTTGACTTAAAAAGACCAGGAACGAATTAATTAAATAATCTGATAATCCCTCCGCAATCCGCTTAGCTTTAATACAACTGCAATATTTCTCAATAACGAGGGTAAACGAAAACATTATATTTCTGGACCGCATTTTTGCTGAAGTTTTTTTATTCTCATAAATAATATTGAGGGGTCTAAGCCAAATTAAAACGATCTTCGTTCAGCATAGAACCGTTTTTGATAACCTCGATTCCAGCTTTAATAGTATGCAAAGACGGCGAAGGGTGGAATGTGCAAATTGTCGCTCAAGTAAACATGCTAATAGCATTCGTTTCCAAGGTGCTATATCCTACAAGATGTAAAATGCACCTGTATATTACAGACTCAAGATGAAGTAGTCTCGGATTCCTTGACTTCCTTCCCTTAGGGGGAAAAACATGGAGTCTATCATCTAAAATAGTAAGACACCGAAATAGTCTTCCGCTTTATGCTTTGAAAACCAAGCATGTGTATATAAACGATTAAGTATAATTAAATTATATGACAGTATTATCAATTCTTAGTGTCAAAAAAGTGAGATTTGGAACCATTCAAATAGCTTTTGACTTTTCAAAAGTACCTGTTGGTCTAATTGAAATAAAATGTTTGAGTTTGAGACATTTTTAGTGTCAAAATCCTCTTAAGGGTCCGGCGGAGCGTGAATTGCCCACAAAAACGTAATACCGAAATAGATCGTAATCCAGACAATATTCTATCAAATTATGTCATTATTCGGATTTAGAGACTGTTAATTTAGGTTCCTACGCTTCAATTTCGTCTGCTATGACTTCACTGAAATAAAAAGCCGGAAAATCATTCCAAACTTGATAAAGTTATCAAAAATTGAATTCGCTTACATTTATTTCCAGTGAAGTATTTTGGACGCAATGGTAGAGTAGGAACGGTATCGAAATCCGAATATTATCAGAATATGATTAAATTGTGTTTGAAATACGATTTATTTCGATATTACGTTTATGAGAGAAATTCGGTCCGCCGGACTCTTAAGCGTGAACTTGTAGACCACAACGGGCATTTCATTTTTCTGTCAGTTGGTAAAATACTGTTATTGTTTTCATAAGTTTTTACTCCAAAACCAATAACATAATCATTTGTCAATAATACTTTTGAGGCTGATGGTATGGTATGGATGCTGATGGTGCTTGAGGATCAAGCGAAGATTGTGTTATTTGCAGATGATACTTCTTTAATTTTTAAACTAAACAGGCGTACACCTAATACTGACGATGTAAATAACGCACTTCTTAAGGTCCATGAGTGGTTCACAGTTAATAATTTAGTATTAAATGGGCAGAAAACTAAATGTATAAAGTTTGCTCTACCCAATGTAAAGTGTGTAGATTGTGACATCGTACTAAATAATGATAAGCTGGAATTTGTCGACCACACGGTTTTCCTAGGAATAAAGATAGATTCAAAGCTACAATGGGGGCCGCACATTAGGACTTTAGCAGGACGCCTGAGTTCGGCTGCTTATGCGGTTCGAAAAATCAGACTACTTACAGATGAAGCCACCGCAAGACTAGTTTACTTTAGCTACTTTCATAGCATTATGTCTTACGGAATATTGCTATGGGGCCGCGCTGCAGATATAGAATCTATTTTTATACTGCAGAAAAGAGCTGTTAGGGCCATTTACAACCTACGTAGTCGCGATTCACTCAGAGAACTCTTCAAAGAAATAAATATATTGACAGTACCTTCTCAGTACATCTATGAGAATATTATGTACGTAAGAAAAAATCTACACCTTTATTCAAAAAAATGTGAACTGCATAGTTATAATACGAGACATAAATCAAAACTAATGCAGCCGCAGTTTCGTCTCGCTAAAGTCCATACTTCTTTTATGGGATACTGTGTAAGATTTTATAATAAAATTCCGCAATTCATTTTAAAATTCCCAGAAAACAAATTCAAAAAAATTATTAAGTTTACTGTGTGCAGGCAAGCTTACTATAAATTGGAAGATTATCTTTTAGATAAAAATGTTTGGCAAATTGCTGGTCCAGCTCCACATGATGAGATGATGTCATGGATAATTTTAATGTAGACTATACAATTTGACATACCCAATTGGCAATATTATATTTGATGACATTATATTAATATTTATTTTCTATTACCATTTGTCAGCATAATTATTTAATTGAATATACCATACAATATACGAGTATACATTATGATAACAATTTGATGTACATATTGATTGAACTAGTATGGTATAATTTCCTAATTAGTATACCTACTGTAAAGTGTGGGGATCGTGCAGATATTGATGTAACAATTGTGTTAGTATATTTATCTATAAGAATATTGTGCCCACGGTCTGAGCTTGTCATGCTCACTTAAATGTCCTGCTGATGGTGGCGTTGTGTGTCGGGTCGTTTTATTCCCTACAATATGGTTGAGTCGAACCGCGCCGATACACACGTCATGCTCGTGAACGGGTGCTGTCTGTCGGGACTGGTCAGCTCTTACTTGCTGTGGCAATCCCTTTCTTTCTATATAATTACTAAATATAACGCCTACTTATACTGAATAAATCATCATACACATCAAACTGCATAATTGTCAAACTATTTAAAATAAAGTTGTAAAGATTAATATTGTAATCATGTTTAAAAGAGTATCTATGGAGTTTCTTGCCGGCTCTTCTCCATAAGACCCACTTTTTGGAACCGTGCAATTAGTTTGACTTTTCAAAAGTACCTTTTTAATGGTCTAATTGAAATAAATAATTTTGACTTTGACTTTGACTTTAACTTCAAAACATAAAATCCCTATTAAATTTGACACTAAACTACATGACCAAGTAATGGTACCGCTTTTTCTTTCATTATGTAGCATCACAATATTTGTAGACACTAAACGACAAGATGTTTGTATAAACACGAGCATGCTTGTTCAATTAAGCCCTAACGTCGGGCGGGTAATTAAATTTGCATCAAGTGTCGGCGAGGGCCGTTGCCGCGGACTTGTCACCAATGTCTTATGTCCAAGAGAATGAGGTAGCGGATAGACAAGTGCCACCTGACTAACTATATATAGACATAATAATTCAATAACAGTCGGAAATATAGTACTACCGTGAGAGACCAATAAAATGTCCATGATACTTTTTACTATTTTCTCGGAAAGCCAATAGTTTCAAGAAAAATTCTGTTGAAATATTAATATCTCAATGTTATTAACATTTTCAGAATAAGTAATCAAAAGGGATTTTGAATCTTTTAAAAAACCCTCATTTAATTTTTATATTAATTTTAATATGAACCTTTATTGCTACGTAAACCAAGTTATTCTTTGATCTTTTTCCAACTACTATATAACTAACTAACGGTTACAACTAAAATCTAATAAAACATATCTAACTCGAAACCTGACTGTTAGTAGCATATAGGAATCTTATCTTAGCATATAGGGAAGTTGCACTGATTTAAAATAACAGCCAATCCATCACGCCTGTATTCCCCGAAGGGTTAGGTAGAGGTGTACTAATATACACCCTCAGTTCGCCGGTATGTTGTAGGTCCCCTGTAATAGGGGGCGAGCCTATTGCCATTAGCCGGGCACAAATCCAGACTCAGAGCTGCTACTGAAAATTTCATAGAAAAACCCAATACCACTTTGCTCGACCTGGAGATCGAACCCAGGACCTCTAGCGTAGCAGTCGCAGTTGGGACCACTAGACTAATGAGGTAGTCAATCTGATTTAGAATAATGGGCCCGAATCTACTTGAGCTTAAAAAAGATGCAAACCATTGATGAATTATTCAAAAACCATCTTTGGGAACAGCACCAATATGAAACCTCTTTCTACTTCGAACTCCGCCGGGAGCTTTGGCACTTTAAATAGTTTGACTAATACGCTATATTTAACAAATTGATCTTAAATAGATTACTGACCTAGTTAATTCCTACTAATTTAGCATACATTTCTACAATTCTACGAAATGACACTGAATTTTGCGAATAGCTACCGTAACGGCATTAAACCTGTTAGTTACGTAATCACAATTTGATTCTACTGCTTCTATTATAGTGTGTTTCATAAAATGTTTAACAATGAACCCTAATAGCATTCAACAAAGTCTGTCAAATACAATTCCCTAGATAGCTGTTCGAAGCACCACGAATGATAGATATCAAAGAAAATTGTACACCTGAAACACTATGAAGAATACACCTACGTAAAACGATTTACTGAAAATCAATACATAGCTGCAAATCACTCTCCTAAACTATTTGTGTCCAGGAATAGGACAATAGGTAAAAAAAAAAAATATGGCACAAGGGAGAGCAGGCTTACGCCCCAAGCTAGTTCATGATGCGCTAACAGTTTCAACTTTCGCTGTGGTCGTTAGGAACCTATGGAAAAAAGAAAATGATGCTGATGATCAATCACTACATAGTATAAAACAAAGTCGCTTTCGCTGTCTGTCCGTCCCTATGTATGCTTAAATCTTTAAAACTACGCAACGGATTTTGAAGCGGTTTTTTTAATAGATAGAGTGATTCAAGAGGAAGCAAGGAAGATTTTCCAGAAAGATTCTACTGTATTAATTCTAAGCGTGCAAAGCCGGGTCCCTTATTGTTAAATAAACAAACGTTCCTCGTCCCTGAATATGAAATAAAAGCTCTCGAATTAAATAAAGCTCGAATAATATATATTTTCTTTGACAAAGATTAAGTTATTGTTTTATCCAATTCGGTATGTAACCACGGAGATTACCAAATCGAGAAACAAAGATGTCTGCTTTCAGATAACTGAATATTGAACATAATACGCTATATACCTACTTATTCTTTTTGTCTGGCAGATTTTCATGTCTACGATAACGTCTACTTTTCTACGAATGAAATAAATAATAAGATAAAAGGGCATAACTTTTTGCTGTAAGCAATACAACGTCTGTAATAAAATCACTTCCATCAGATACTTACAGTAGATATATGTAAGTATAAAAAGTTTCAGTAGTGGCTAATAGGTATGCATTTTAAATTGAGCTTTAATTTTACATGTACATTTTTATCATTCGCTTGAAATCTGATTGGTCAGACAGCCACAGCTGGCAACGTGTTTTCTCTGATAATGAGAGAGAGCTAGCTATTATATTCCACTTCGCTAGCCTAGTGCGGGTAGGGAGAGACAGACTTGACAGGCGCAGTCGAGAAAATCTTTCAGACATGCAGCTTTCTTCACGATGCCTTCTTTCACTATTTAAACGTAAAAAAGTAAAAAACACCCATACATCCATACTCACAAACTTTCACGTTTATAATATTAGTAAGGATTAGAAATACATACTTATGGTAGTCAAAAACCACAATAAATGAACAATATTGTAAAGCAAGCTTTCAACAAACAACTTTTGAAAGAAGCTTTAGCTTAGAGTGCTTTCACGTCAAACGAACTATCGAAGCGGAATGCATATCGAATTTTAGACAAAGAACTCTCGAAAACGTATTTAAAAAGTTCACCTATTCGTTTTTCCGTAACAAATAGTCCTAAACATTTCTGTTCGTAGTTCGTACATCCGTCGTTTCGAAGAAATAATTCAAGCAGAATGGACCAGCAGACGGGAGGCTCGTTTAAACACACGCTGCACTCTTTCGAACCCGTTTTACGAGGTGCACCACCCCACGAGGTGCGCCCACCACCAACAAACGTATGTTATGTTTTATTGCAACCCGCTTAACAGGATTCAATTAATATTTTCTCAGTACCTAAGCAACACCGGCGAAAGGAAATTGGTTTCCGTTGTGAATAAAGAATTTAATTAAACGACTGCTGTACTGACTTTTCTTTTATGATTACCAACATATACCTACCTACTCTTACATATTTAATTAATCTTGCCAAGTAATAATAGAATAACATTTTACTTCACCTGAAACTCATTTTACAAGCACTCATGTTCTAATGCTGGGTACATATTTGGCAATTTGGCATGTTTCAAAGTGTCGTTGACTCGAAGCATCTACCTCATTTCTATGATCTTAAATTTCCTCTTCTATGAACATAACTGTGAATCACACACATCCACAAAAGATAGTAACATAAAAACGAGTGTCATAACTCAACGAGGGGCGTATTTTACAGACATTACTGCACTCGGTGGCAAAATAATTAATACCGTTGATTGTAATACATAATAAGAAATAGCAAAAGGTTTAGTAATCATGAATGAATCGCAGAGTAAGGATTAAGTACATTCGAAGTTGACATCCGACGTTCTTGTTGTGAGAAATGGCCCACCAACATGTCGATTGTATGATGGCCCGAATATTTGACAGAATTTGAATATATTGGAATGTAATGATCTATGTTCATATCTGACATAGTTCTGCAACACAAGTACGACAATATTACGGGAAGTACGAGTACAAAGAAAATCTATGTAAAACTTATTCTACCAATACAGACGCAGCTAGCGCACTTGAGTGCTTTTTTTCAAGCAACGTGTCCATTTATTTACGTTGTCGCTATCTCGCAGTAGACTTTCTGTTGTTATCTATTTTGTTTGGATAGGCACTGTGAAAATATTCCTCACAACATTCCCTGTGTATTGTCACGCGATATGACACCGTATGTACAGCGTTCGTAATGGAATATGAGAGAAAACTCATTTATTTTTCACTGAAAACTCATATCAATAGGATCCCAGTTCACAATGACATTGTTGTGACATTGTTTTATATTTGGGGAGAAAATATATCATTAGTAATGGCAGTTGGTTAAGATTTTATGACAACGGCCCATTCTGCGAACTCAAACCACTGTTGTTGTTGTTGTTAAAACTGTTACAAGCTAATTATAACCATCACGCCTATATTTTCCGATGGATAAGGCATTAATGTACACCCACAATTCGCTGTTTTGTTTAGGTCTCATGTAATAGCAGGCGAGACTAGTGCCATTAACCGGGCACAAATCCGAGCTGCTACTGAGAATTTTTAGAAGAACCCAATAACACATTGCTCGACCTGGTAATCGACCCTAAACAGGACGACTAGACTAATGAGGCAGTTCAAATTAATCAAAGTAATCCACACATTGCACTGTTCACCAAACACATAGAAACATATATCCTAGGCTACAATCAACTCGATTCCCACCCTTTGAACGATCACTATTAGTGTATCTACTATATTGCCAAGAAGAAAGCATTTTCCTTCTACCTTTTCCCCCTTACCGAAATTGAACCTTCACCAGAGCCTTGCGATAGGACTGGGCCTTGAAGATGATTGTTCAGACAGTGATCTCAAATCATTACAAGTTTTACTGTAGGCAATCTGACTTTAAGCAATCTATCTTTAAAAAAAACTCTAAAAAAGGCATGAAGCTAGATCAAGAAGGGAATCAAAATATACATATAGTGGCCGCAATGCACGTCCAACGGCGCCGGCTCCCGAAGGAAGTCCGTTTACCTTTCCCAAAGGCGGACATTGACCTAACTATAATTGCCCTAAAAATAAGTGTCTACGTAAAACAATGTACACTATGATAATAAACCAGTCAGATCCGAAAAAGGGATATTATTATAGGTATCCCAATCACATAATAAATAAAATAAAAAAAAAACATGAAATATTCATGAAAGTAAACATTTAATGTTCAAAACTCACAATTGTTGTGGCCAAACTTTTTTTATGGGATTGGAGGGCAAACGAGCAGACGGATCGCCTGACGGTAAGCGATCACCGCCGCCCATGGACACCCGCAACACCAGAGGAGTCACGAGTGCGTTGCCGACCTTTTAAAAGGGGATGGGGCCTCCGGTAACCTCACTCACTCGGCGAAACACAACGCAAGCGATGTTTAACGCCGGTCTTCTGTGAGGCCGTGGTATCACTCCGGTCGAGCCGGCCCATTCGTGCCGTAGCATAGCTCTCCCACGTAAACAAAAACTGCCGTAATTACCTCAAAATATCGCAATTTTTTTTAATGTGATAAAGCCATCATAAGCCTTAGTAGTATGTTTGGCAACCAGGGATGGTGTCACTGCCACCGTAAGTATTACCATTTCTCCTTTAAAGTGAAAACCGGATCTAGATACCTAACAATACCTTCACGGTTCGCACAGGGCTTTCTTAAAACATTTTATAAAACCCATGTTCTACCGATACCTACATACTTGTAGACACAAAGTTTAATTAAATGTTTGTTCACGCGTTAAGTTTAATTAAGTAGATAAGTATACATTTGTGTTCGTTATTTCAGTTACCTAAATAGAGATTTGTTGCAACTTCAGTCAGTAAATAGTTCAGAGCCAGTAATGGTGGACAGATATTTAAATTATGTTTAAAACAGACTTACCGCATTTCACTACCATTACCTTGATAGAAGTTCACCTTTTCAACACTGAATTAATTAATGACTAGCTGTTGGCCGCAGTTTTACTCACGTCCCAAAAAGATTAACATAGGTACTGTCCAATTCTAGGCGGCGTATCAATATGAAACATGCAGCACCAGATTTTAAGTTAGACCTCTAGCAATACTTCGGTGAAACCTGCGTTCAATTCCATGCAGTAGTTTTTGCGTGATGCTAAATTTAAAAACTTAAAATTGATATTTTGTTGCTTTAATAAAGACCCCTATATTAGTTTTTCTTTAATATCTGTAATGTTAATATCTATAACATTAGCCTGTTACAATTATAGATGATGTTATAAGACTTAAGTCATCTTAAGTCTATATCTATATGTCTAACATCACATCATTGTGATGTTAGACATACTTACTCGTAGATGTTATAATTTTTATAAGAAAAAAACCTGTCCACTCAATCTTGCTTAAAATTGACAACCAAAACCATTTCGTTTTTGCATTTTCTACGAATTTCAGGCTTATATCAATCGTATTTTGACTCAAACCCAAATCTAACAATTAAATACAACCAACAACAAAAATACTTGAAGTACCCTATTCATCTGGATTTAAGGTCTATTTAAAAAAAATGCTTCACTTTAACTTGACCGCTAATATTTTACTCCAAATAATGATACAAAGACAATCGAACCCCTTCGATATGACATATAAAATATATGTCTAGCCTCTAATAACAAGAAAATTTTAAATAGATATTCATACGCGCTCGATATCGAGGAAGTTTCATAGATTAAAATGTCAATCTTCCGAAGCGATGGGAGCTATAGATGGTAATATCGAAGTAAATTCTAAGTTCATTCACCGCAGCTCGTTTGTTAACCCGTCCAGGAAAAATATTATCCTAGTCTATTAGGATCAATGACACGATAATATACGACGTCGAAAAAGGGGGCCTCTTCAGCTTGCTTTCGGCTAATAGTGCTGATCGTTGATGTAGGTTCTTGATCGATATTAGATGGCGGGTTTGATTGATTTATAACAGAACATAAGGAGCCGTCGCATCGGTCTATTGAATGCATATCCCTATACCAAGGAAATCGTTCTAGACCATTACCTAGCTAGAGCCGATAATAACCTGATTCTCTACCCTTACAGCTCTCATTACCTTTCAGTCGGATAAGTTCATACAGGCATTAATTCTGGCATTCACGCACATTCCATACCTGCATGCCTGAGACTTTCTGGTTAGTGAAATCTGCGTGGTGGACTATAGCAGTGGGACCTGCTGGGCACGAGTCTCCTGAACTCTTCTCCTATCCTCTCGGCGATTGGGTTACAGTCCACCACGCAGACTTCACACGCCGTCGAGAAAATACCTTAGATATGTCATATTTCAATCAGTCAATCAATTACATAACACGTATTTAGAACCATTATTCTCGAAACGTCTCACACCCACGCTTCATCAATTAACATTTCAACATTTATCCCGTAAAAATTACACACTATAGAAAATCCTCTGGTTCTAGGGGCTGAGGAATTTGTTTCACCAACTGAATTTAACTATACACCAATGTTTACTGGCACATTTTCAAAGGCTCCAGGCAAGTAAGAATATACCAAAAATATTTTTATAGACATTATCATGGGTTATCCTCGAGGAAAAATATTCCATTGTACTAAATACTGCTGCAATCTAGAAAATACAATGTAGGTACAAGACAAAAAGCCTTGAGGCTCAATTATGGATACCCCTTCTACGTCACATGGAGTGCATTCACCGTCGGCGGGATCGCGTGCGGCGCCGATCCCGATAAACCATCGCCGTGGTAGGCGCCCCATAAACCCCCCACAAGTTTTAAAGACAATGCACGATAATGCAAAAAGTATTAACGCCCTACAAATTGTTGGATGACGTGATGCTTATTATAATAATAAACTTCAACGTAGAAACAGAAATCCTAAAATACGGTGCCCTAAGTTCCCCTAGATACATAAATTTCTAGTATGAGGGCAAAGAACCATTTGCGACTGTGAGAGGTATGTACCGGACAACGACGTTCTTATCAAACATTCGCTATAGTCGTTGCTAGATAATATTGGCGACCGACGCATTACAGTATCAAAATAAGATGGGAGAATAAAAACTACTTCATTGCAGAATATATAAAATACGATGCCACTAATTTAAATGATGCCGTTTTAGAACGAACCACAACAGTAAAGCGCGTGGTCACCCTATTCTAATGCACGACCTATCTATAACTAAACATGCATATTTCTTGCAATAACTGCCCTAACCTTCCAGCATTTAATTAAATTCATGCATTGCGTAATTTCCATTTTGAGGTAGGTCCTGGTTTGATATTAGTTGTGTCTATAGGTAGTATGACCTAAAATGTATTTTGCATAAGTGTTGATGTTGCCAACAAAAACTATTTTCAGTACGAGTTTTAAATGATTATTTTCACTTACATAGTCCATATATATATTTTTACTTGTGTCAAGTAGAATTTAAAAAAAATTGGTAGTTGGCAAAACGTTGTCTCATTATTCTAAAAATATTTATTTTACTAATTAATTTATTGCTTAAATTGTAAAGTATGTAGGTCATTAGAATTATTATTATTAAATTGGCCTAAGACATTATATTAATTTAATTTGTATTTTTGGTGCATATTGTGACATAAATAAATAATTAAACAAAATATTGGGCTGATAGTTGTTAGTTGAGCGTAAAGTTGATTTAGATTAAGCCTAATCAAAGTTCTTATGTATCATCATGTCAGTATTCCATAAAGGTCAAAAAGAGGTATAGTGATGTGGATTGACCCTCTATGTCAAAGTATGTAAAATTTATCATGTGGACAACTTTTACTAGACATGCTTTATGGCATCAACCAGATAAATCCAAATTAGAAAACATAAGAAAAATATAGGTACTCCAAAACCAAAATAACCTTAAGTTTTAATTAGAGTTGCCCACTTTAAAGGCAAATTTTTGGGGATTAAACTCGAAAACCAAATCCTAGCAATGTCTATGATAAATTATTTTAAGAAGGCATCTTACATACATAGGTACATTTTTACAAACAACATTATCTAAAATAAACTTCAATGAGAAGAAGTAATAAAGATGATTCATTTTAAACCATGTGCTAAGAAGACCTACATCATTGGAGTCCGGACATGCCACTTGTGGCTAATTAATGTGAGTCACCCACATTAATGCTAGCTGAGAATAGAATAAATTTTTAAATAATTGCACTGCACATGTTAATTACTACTCAATGTAGGTCTGTTTATTGATGTTATTGATCAATTACTAGGTGCCCACAGTTTCACTTACATCCCAAGGGACTTTTAGATACAAATGGTGTGTCCTCCCCTGGCCTATGTCCTTTGTCAGAATGCAATCTATTTCCTTTCTAAATTTTATTGAACTATATTCAATGCTTACTGCCACGCTGAAATGGAACTGGGCTGGTCATATCTGCCACGTGTCAATCGAACAATGGGCCAAACTGACAACCCAATGGGTTTCACTTCACAACCATGAAGTAAGTAACCATATGAAGTCACAAACCAATGCTCCATACAAATCCTATACTAACACTCATTTGGGGGAAAGGGACAAAGCATCCCCTTTCAATCCCCACCAAAAAAATTTAAATGCTTTATCTTACAACTTTATTAACCAATTTAAATTATTGTTTCAGAATATGATTTGTATTTCATTTCATTTTTCACTCGGCCTGGTATTTTTAATTATTCAAACATTAATCAAATACTTTTGTTAATTGTTTGATTAAACTTAGCTTGATTTTTTCAGATTTTTTCAAATAGCAATTATAATTTAACTTGATAGAAAATGAAGTAATTTAGGTAGTGAAAATGACATTGCAATATTTGCATAATTCAGCTTTTGTAATTTACTTAATTCAGCAGGTACATTGCAAAAATGTGTAGGTCTATAATATAGGCCTTGATAGGTTAATAGTATAATAAGTGGTGTTCCATAGTTTCTGCCTACCCCTATGGGAAAAAATTAAATTTTAAAGATATTCAATAAATTATAGAAACCACACAAAGTTTTTGATAGAAAAATAAATTTATTAGAGATACTGTCACAACTACATTTAAGATGATGTTTGTACATGTGCAAATGCATGTGCAATATGCACTGCACTAGATTTAATATAGTAGAATTAAGTTCAGGAACAGTGAGGTAACAAACAGAGGGAGGGGCGGAGAGTGGCTGTTCTATTAGCTATTGAGTGATAGCCTAAGGTGACTCTGTGACAGGTTGATTTAAAATATTTTATATTTTTTTCAGTAATATACTTCAAAAGAACAAAAGAAATGAAAAAATCTATAATGTCTATGCAGGCTGTACAATTAAAAATAAATAAATAGGTTCTTAATTAATTAAAATTATTGTAACACTAGAGCAAGTAAAGCAGATGCTGCAAATAAATGAAAAAACCTAGATATGCATAGAGCATAACTGCTACTTGATTTCAAAACACTGCTAAGTTAAACATCAAGCGATTGTTCGTAATAATAACTAAATATCGTCCAAATAATTACCCGTTTTGTGATTGTAGAATATGTGCACTTAAAAAACCAAGGCTTTTCATACAGTAGAACTAAATACATGAAGTAAGTAGGCAACATCTGAAAAATCAATAACACTACCCGAGCTTACTTGCCTGTTTTTAAAACGACAGTAACAGCTAAAAAGAACATACAAGTAAACTTACCTCTTCACAGATTTGAAGGGATTATCTTCAAGAACTATGAATAGAAGTCAGTGGCTGTTAATTAAGCAGTACAGTATTATATTTATTTAATTTACCACAGGTTCACCAACAAAGCGAATGACAATCATCTGATTTGACAGTCACAGACCTTTTGACGTTTGCGACCCGTTACACGAAATTTTACAAAAATCAGCAGAACTGCTTTTACATAGTACGTTCCATTCTACGCCGTAGAAATCTATGTACGGTGAGATGTACGGTCAACAGCACATCATGCATCATCATGGTAGGTATCCAAAACTGTCATATTTCGTTAATCGATGTTCAATTTATGTATTCTCCAAAAATAATAGTTTAATGTCCATTGGGGAAATTTGACTGTACGTCTTACTCACGAATCTTTTGAGTCCTAATTTTTATCATACTGTTATAATAAGCATTATGAATCATGTGAATTCATTTATGATCTTATATGATCACGATCAAATATGCATTTTTTCGGGAAGTTTACTGTACTACGAACTTTAGTTACGAGTAGGTAAGTCTGTAGATAACATTATTTATTATACGAATTCCCAACATTTCGGGGCTCCTGCAGCCCGGGGGCCCCGTATCATTGATACAGCTGTGGCTAAGCCCCTGGTTTCCCCATAAATTTTTCAAATATTTAGTAAGTAGGTATATCAGTAAAACGTAAGTCACTTGTAAGAATGTCAGCTCAAAAGTCAACAGAATCAATTAAATTAAGAAAAAGCTTGGGTAGATAGATACCAATCTAATATAAATAAAACAAAGTAGTTGAGAATAAAGTTTTTGAAACTTATAATAGCATGACATGTATGTTAATCTAATTCAGGGTTTCACCTTGGGAGTAACATAATTTAAAGCTTTTAGGTCTAAATGGCCTAGCCCAAACAAAAATTAGATATTGATATTGTATTTTCACTTCAATGCGTTTTCATATCTCTCGGAGACGTCTGCCCAGTTGGCGATGTCGAAGATAGCCTTTACGTAGTCAGCACGCACGTTCTTGTATTGCAGGTAGTACGCGTGTTCCCAGACATCGATACCGAAGAGTGGTACAAGCCCTGTGGCAAACGAAACACATTTTATATGCGATGTCATTTAAACCTTATTATAAAAAAGTGTAACAAGTCAATTTATATAAAAAACCTTACGCGCAGGTCACCAAAAATCGTATGCTTCAAAATGAGTATTACCCAGTTTGGACAAGGTATGAATGACTACCATGAAATTGTCTTTTTTTATATAATTACACTAGCGCGTCTAATCTAAACTAATCACTAATCAGTATAATATACTAACATTTAAGTTAGAAATCAACTGATTTCATTCACACTGAAATCCTTAATTAGTATCTTTTTTCATGCTTGAAAAAAGATACTAATTAATGACAATTATGACATTAATTAGTCTTATATGATATGTCTTTGTCCCTTAATTTCCATCAAGCACAACAATCCTTTTCACTAAAGTGCACAAGAAAGTAAGCAACATTCTAAATTATATTCTAATTTTTACGATTACGGCCAAAATTGGGTGTAGGTATCAGTCATTTCCTCACAATGACTTTATCAAATCAAACTTTTGCAAAGAAAAAAGTTTGTGAAGTTTCATTCGTCAAAACGTATCAACAATAGCGTCGCCATAGTCGAAACCGGCATGGAATTCACCATCAGCAACAAATGTCTATTCACCAGTAGTTGCTTGTAAAGGATCCTGGTTCTGGCATGTCGCAATTTGCAGCTTCTGCATTTGTTTGTTGTAGCCCAGCCAGCCCCAGCCAGAGCCCTGCACGCCAACCGACGCCGCCGCGAGTTGATTCTTCATGTTATCCCATGAACCGAAGTCCCTAAAAATTATAAATTAAAGTTTAAAAAAAATAGCTACATATTTGAAAAATATATATATATTGGGTTTTATTTGCAGTCTTCAAAAAATTTAGATTCTCAATTCAACTGTATTTTTAGTGAACCATTAATATTGACACTATTCTGTCGCGCTGGTATTGCATCAAGAGTGATGCAGATTTTTTTTATACCACTTAGGTGGCAAACAATCTTACGGGCCGCGTGATGGTAACCAGTTGCCGTAGCCTATGGACGTTTATAACTCCAGAGGTGTCGCTCACGCGTTGTCGACCATGTGAAAACCTTTTAGAAGGACTCCACGCTGTAGTCTTTTAGGAAAACCTCAAACCTTTTTTTATTGATATACATCCACTAAGAGTCACTAAGAGTCGAGGTGCCCTGCCACCTCATATCACACCTCACACCACCTTACATTAAGGCACACACAGAACTCTCCATAAGGGCGTCTATACCAAACCTGGTAAGGCCGGCGGCCTAATAAGCCAGAAAGCTTGTTTCAAAATCAATGAGGCCGCCTTGACGGCGGGTTTGGTGTGGAAATACCCTTATGGAGAGTTCTGTATGTTCTGTCGGATGGTTTTGGTATGTAAACGTAAACACCCTTAGAGAGACTTTCCGGTACAATTGCCTACTACAACTACATAACGTCGCCGTGCAGTGAAAACCTCGTAAAGCACAAGTTAATGGTTTTTTATTTTATTTATTTTTAGAAAGAAAAGCTTCGTCCAGTGCCATTAGAACGAACATATCATATTCGTTCTAATTTGTGCTTTACGAGGTTTCACTGCACGGTGACGATAAGCAAGATGTATTTGTACATCTACTAAGGTGTAAGCTGTGCATAAACACCGTGAAATATGCAGCTGTCTTGCGGGTGAACAAACACATATTAGTAGACTGCTGAGCAGCTTTTTTTGTCTATGACGGCAGACGAGCAAACGAACCAACTGATTGGAAGTAGTCATCGCCGCCTATGGATACCTGCAAAAAGAGTTGCTGACGCATAGCCGAGCCTTGGTCAGACTCCAAGAGGTCTTACCACCGAGCAAGTCAGATATTGTCTCGCCTCTTACGAAATGCTGATCTAAATAGCAGTGAGGATTGTATTCTAATCTGTCCCCAAATGGGGCAGTTTCGTAAAAAAACAAAAATATGAGTAGCACATGTTTGTTCACCTACTGAGACATGTTTTAGAGATAAGTAACGCTATAATTAAATGAAGGGCGCATTGTGGTATCTAAATTTTGCGAGGCGTGGAGAGAGTGAGAGGAGTGTCTATTCTGCATAGTTATTCTATGTCAAAAATAAAAAATAGCATTTCTCAAACATTGCATTTATAAGCAAACTAGGTAAATCACCCCTGCGGAGAAAACAATGATGTCATAAGTAGTAGGTATCACTTATGATGGCTGGGTCAGGTAACCTTTTATCGTGTTCCAAATAAATCATATTATTATGTAAACTTAACACACTGATGTACTTACAAGACATACGTTATCTTAACTCATTCACGTGACATGATTATAATCATGATTATAATCATGTCACGTCATTTAATATTAAATTTAAACACCCATTACCCCATACCCCATTCATATACTCTCGAACAGCATGGCAGTCCTGCAAGCCCTCGACAGCCACACAACAACTTTCTTGAAGAGTTAGGATAGCTTGAAAAATCAAATATGTCCCACCAGCACGCAAAATACGCGCTTTGTCGTGGAGTTTCAGAAAGTAGCCCGCTATACCAATAAATCAAAACAATACATAGCATTTAAAAACACAAGCAGATATATAAATAGTAAAATATCATACAGTACAAATAAAGCTACACAGCAATAAACTAAAGACAAAGCTAAAACACAATTTCTTATATATACTGTACTGTAGGCTGTAGGTATGTTATGTTAGTTAGTTAAGGGTGGGGTATTGATTTCCACATAAGTATTAGCACCATATAATATCCACACAAAAATTTTAGAGACATGCTAAATAATGTATAATTTACTTCTCAATGGCTTTGCTGAGCGGGTCAGAGGGTTTCTCACAATTAGGGGAGAGGTTCTGCCAGAAAATGCTGTGGTTGATGTGACCACCGCCATTGAATTTCAGGGCTGGAGCTAAGTTGATGATTGTGTTGATGTCACCTGAAGAAGAGTCATTTTAATTTTAATTTTATTAGTTATTTTACACTTATTTTATCTTTAGATAAATGTGTCACAATATAAGAAATGAACAGTAGTTTGACTTCAAAGAAACCCTCGAATCAAGTGATGTAATCAAACGAGCGCTTTTTTGGTACAGCCAGAAAGATAGAAGTACTGACATCGCGCCGTTTCATTGACCGTTTACCGTATCAGTCTTCAACATATCATATTACTAGGACTCTGCAATATACTCTGTGGCCTTCAACATGCTTCTTTATTTACTGTATGGAGGTTAGAATAAAGGAGAACAGACCCAGATGGGGGACATGTCGGAAAAGAGTCCGTGTTTGCATATCATCATAAGCACGAACAACCATGGAAAGGAAATCTTTGAAAACAAAAAAATCTAGGTATTAAGAATGGTGGCCCCATTACACAAACAGGCCCCAGGGTTCAAATCGTGTTTTTAAAAGAACTTAATTATAATTTATTTACGACACGTATTAGATTGATGTAAAAGTGTCAAATGAATCCTCAGACGCAATTTCTAGAATAGCTTTCCAAATTCATGTAATAATTATGTATTACCAAAAGGGCGCGTAAAATATTGATGAATTACGAATATTAATATGGATTACGCCATATCAATAATATAATATATACATAAAGCCAAGTACAGTTTGTCCGTCCAGCGTGCCTATGTGCGTGTGTGAGAGAGAGTGTGTGTTTGTATGTGTGTATGTGTTCAGTTATGGGTTTTGTATACGCGACAGTATTATGTAGATGATAAGACAGAGTTATTTGTTTGTGTTAATACCATTGTTTTGCAAAAAGTTGTCTCATCATAGGTTAAATTTTGGAGATAACTACTAACAACACTTTTACATTTGAGTTTAGGCAGCGGATATATGTTGCACATTGTTAATAATGTTGTAGAGGTGGCTGCTGAGACTAAAGTAGGTAAAATCTGATAGTACCTGCCGACAGTAGGCATTAAATTCTAGACCAACCCGTCAAACTACTGTTCATTTCTTATACTATGGTCGTGACATTAATAATCTCATGATTACATATTAAGATGCAATTGTTATTATGTACTAAATAAGTTTTGATGTTATTGTTGTAGCAATTGTATACAACCCATAATTTACTTCATTCCAATATTACCACAGTATATACAACTCATTTAATCATCTACCTACTTTAATAATATAATCAAACTACCTACTGGAGAATTTCTAGAATAAATACTTATTACCTACTTTATAATAACAACAAACAAGAAATCTAAGTCTTCATAAATGAAATAAAGATAGTTATAGTTACTCATCCACAGCTTTCATTAAGGAATCAGAAGCAATTGATGGCTTCGGAGATAGGTTATTCCATAGAATAGAGTGGTTCACATGACCCCCTCCATTAAACTTTATTATACTGAGCAGTCCTATTATTACGTTCGTGTCCGCTGCTGCCAGTGTAAATAGATTACAATTATTTTATATATATTTAATCAATTATTTAAAAAAATATATATAAAATTTCAAGGGGGGGCTGTGGCTTATGTTTTGCCACAGTTATTTTTATTTTAAAAGCTTACTAGCAATGTGAGTCGCAAATTACTAGTATTCTTGTTAACCCCTCATGCTAAGCTAAATGCTTGTGTTATGAGTGGGTTCACAACAGTAGTGCAATGGGTGGGTTTCGAACGGGCAACCAGTTAGTTTGTGGATAGGTGACCATTCTTAACACTTTCGAAACCAAAAATACATACACTCGAAAAACATAACCCTCCTTCTGGCATAGTCAGATAAAAAGACTTTTTTTTTATTCATTTACAATAAAAAACAACTTTGATTAGTAAGTTGTTTATGTATTTACTTAATTTAATTAAATAAATTCTTTGAACATGGAACTTCATGCCTCCAATCAATAGTCCTAACTAAGGTCCACATTCAAGATCAATCTGTGAGCAGTGATTAACTATTTGAGCTTAGTTTTGCCGTTACTTATAAATCAATCACTCAAATAATACTCAGGTAATAATTATTATTCAAACAAATTTTTAGACTATGCATTGATAAAGAAAGAAAAACCCCAAAATGCACAGTTCCTCAAAGTAAAAACTTCCAAGTATCCTCAACTAATCAAAATTAATCAATAGTTCTGATGGACCAAATAACTACCTACCACAAACTTTAATTATATGACTAAAAAGTTCCCCTGGAAAACTGGATCAACAAGAATTAACATTTATATTTACATCCTTTGAATTTTGACTAACAAAATGTGTGAATCAGAGTGCACACATTTCTATAAGTCTATCTTGGAGTTCTCCTATATATCTATAAAGATATCACAAAAAGTATTTCCTAGTAATAGTTAGTACCTGAAGCCTGTGCCTTAGCTAGCTTCTCTTCTGCAGCATTTAAGTTGTTTACATATGTGGCATGATGCTTGCTGTGGTGCAAGCTCATGATCTCTCTGCTGATCACAGGCTCCAGGGCATTGTATTCGTAAGGCAGTTTTGGAAGAGTGTGCTTTTGGCGAGACGCGCCCACAGACCAGCTGGAGATGATACAACAGAAATAATCAATAATATGCAATGACCAACCAACATACTGCAGTGCAAACCAGTTAATGTCCATTTTTGTAGTTAGGTAGGTCATTTTAAGATGGGTCAGTCAGTCAGTCAAGTCCAAGCTAGCATAAAAAAAAGAACCACCGGTAAAGGTTCAAGTATCACGTGATAATTATTTTTAATAAAGTATCAATTGTTTCAAGTACATATCTGTAAAATAATTGCTTACATCACAGGTCCAAGCCGGCGTGTAGCTAACATTGTGAAATAGGTAAATGCAAAGTTAAATGTAATATTATAAGACCGGCAATATATCCGCGAAATATACAAAAGGAAAAATAATTATGCAATTCTTCCGTGAGAAAATCTTTCGACAATAGTGACAATTCTGACAGTGAAGTGAAACTGACTGACAGTGTCTTACTTTTTTGGAATTTTATGACCTGGTAACTTAGAACTTCAGGTCATACAGTGACTTACCTATTTATTTTCCTCTGTAGGAATGCGACTAATTTACCTTACTACGGCGCCCTAGTACGGGACTACGGGCGAGAAATACTTGCAAGTATAAAGTACTAGCTTCTGCCCGCGACTTTGTCTGCGTGGACTGCAGAATTGGGTCCGACCTGGATTAAGAGTAGTCTGTGGGTTATTTCAGACTATAATCTATCCCTGTGCCAAATTTCATCCAGTTCCCTTCAGCCGTCCTAGCGTGGAAGAGTTACAAACATACATACAACCAGACATCCATACTCACAAACTTTCAAGTTTATAATATTAGTTAGATAGATTAAAATTTTTTAAACTTAAACTTAAATCATTGTATAGAAGGCGCATAATCGTATTTGCAAAAATACGATTATGCGATCTGATCTGATCTGATCTTTCAAATATTTTTTACACAAATACAATTGTGCTTCTTATTTATAAGACAGCACGGGTCGATTTCTTATGCAAGTATTTTCAACTCTCGAGGGTTAGGCGTCTCGTTGGCGTTGCGGTGCCGTGGGCACGCCACGGGCCCACGCCGGCAAGTATCTACCAAAATACTTTTAAGTATTTTGCCAGATACTTGGTTTTTAACCCTGGTATTTTGACGTACTCGTACTTGGAAGCCCCGGTATTGAATTATGCAAAAATATCTCATCTCTAGACAGCACGTTTATCCCTTAAAAAAAAACGATTACAAAAAACAGGTTTATTCTATAAACTAAACGGTTTAAAACTTAGGTTTAAAACGGTGCTAAAATGTAATCGGCCGATGAGATGAGACGACACAGCGTTGCCTCATGTACGATTTAAGTTATACTCCTACGATTTTTTAAGAGTTCCTTGCATGTACGACCTAAAGACAAAAATCGTACGTAATTCTACGACTATTTAATATTTTCAAAAACCGAACGCCAGACGAATTTTGGGCTGATAGGTATTGCAAAATTTGCTCTTGATTTAGGTACTATGTCCTCCTCAACCTAAAGCTGATTGTAAACGATGCATCAGTTCAGTAACTCTTTTATAACGAAAATCCAAAATCGACAAAACGTCTGGCAACACTGCGAACGACCATGCCTCAGACATTGCGAATATGTGCCGACAACCGAGACGTCACGTAGACTGCGTTGATCCCTTTAGTAGTGTGCGTATTTGAACTATGTGCACGTGAACCTTGGTGTTAGTGTCTTCGTCTTCGTGTGTATGCATATCGTTACGAGACGGCGAAGAGAGAACGTACGATAGTGTTGTGTACTGTGAAGTTTATGCCGATTTTAATTCTATTGATCAGTTAAATTTATCATCGGAATTAAACATTTTGTCAAGTTCTACGGTGTAAATTTATTTATATAAAACATTAACGAAGTGTTTTCAGTATAGTGTGGACATAGCTATAATAAGCGAAGCGGTGCATTTGTTTATTTATAGACAGTCGCAATTTGCAGTCATGTAATTACTCCTGTGGCGCTAAAATGTCTCAGAAGGATACTGCGATACATTTGGTAGCTGGAGGGTGAGTTGATGCCGCGGGAGGTCGGTGATAATGATAAATAGTATTATGTGTAACGCGTTATCATGACATATATCTTTATCATAATCTCGTTGGCTACAAAACTGAAGTATTGGCACATGTGGCGAGACGTTGTTTACGCCAGCCCCGCCAGCGTTTTCACTGTGCCTACGCGTGGCATACTTCTTTGTACCTAATTAAAAATCATAATAATTAGAATTTTGAATGTGCACACAAAAATTTCAAGTTGGCAAAAGTTCTCTTTCTTAGCTCTTCAGTTCTATTTGTTGTATAAATTCAGATGATATTCCACTTTGAAAACAAATAACATTATACCATTGTTGATTCATTTGGATACTGTTTGCTCTCAGAATCATAATTTTATATTATTGTTTTGAAGGAATTGTAAACTAACAAAGTTAGCAGCTTGAAATTAAAATATTACATAATTTAAAAAAATCGGTTTTTGGTAAACAAACATTAATTTTTTACCAATATAAAACTTTCTTCATCATTATTTTTGTTTGGTAGGTATGCAAATGTTTCTCTTGTTATAAAATAGAAATAGATATGAGTACCAAACATAAAATTTACAAAACATCCGACAAAAAATATTATTGCACAGTTTAGGCCTTCTGCTTAACTCAAATTTATATTTTAAATGTAAAGAGCCTCCTTCATTTTTTGTAAGTGGTTAGTAGGTAATTGATACCTAATTTAGAGTAAACAATACATGGGAATTGAAATTTATCTCTAAGCAAACTTAAAAATTTAAGGGCTTATCTTAATGCTCAATAAACCTTTAACAACACCTTAAAATTTTAATATTTATTCCTACTTAATGTATATTTCCTTGCCCTAAAAATATATCTGTCTTTGTCATTTTGATACCAAGAAAGTAAGACATCACTAGTCCACTTAGCTGTATATTAGTAACATAGTGATGTTATGAAAATAATATCAAAATGTAATTTTTTCACTCACAATTTTTTACTATCTAAACATGCTCAATTAACAAATCAATATAAATACATAATCAACATTCATTTTGATAAAAAATTATCAAATTTAGACAGCCTTTACGTCACTTCATGTCATTGACAGATTCGATACAGATTATAATCTGTATCCAGATTAAAAGATTTTGGTAGAAGTAAACTTTTTTAAACAGTATTTGAGAGTAGTACATTTATTTGGGAAACTGAACTCATTTTTTATATTTCAGCAATGACCGTAAAGACCTCCCTTAAAGACCTTCCTTAAGGACCTTTTGTTTGAGAAAATAGATTTTGTAGTCTGTCTGTAATTAAGTGCTTAGAAGGGTTAAATATCTCCTTCCTATACATGTACAGATATTGGGCAGTTACAATTTTATTATATTATTAATATGAGACTGCCTCATTAGTCTAGTCATCTAGTGGGGCTGCCTCATAAGTGTAGAAGTCCCAAGCGCGACTGCTGCGCTAAAGGTCCTGGGTTCGATCCCCAGGTCGCGCAAAATGTTATTGGGTTTTTCTATGATATTCTCAGTAGCAGCTCGGAGTCTAGATTTGTGCCCGGTTAATGGCAATAGGCTCGGCTTACATGGGACATAAACATACCGGCGAACTGTGAGTACACCTCTGAGTATAACAATATGACTGCAGCAAATATGAGTATATTGGATGTGGATTGCCTTCCATCTAACCACCAGTAACTAAATGATTTAACTCAAAAATTTTTTAATATCTTAAATTTGGATGCTAGTCAGGCTACTCCACATGATACTATAATTATTATTAGATGTTTGATCAATATTTTATATATGGCTGCTTGATATTTGTGTATGTATTTTTAATTACATCCCATGAAATACTTACTCCATAGATGATAATTTCAACTACTTTAATACATAGCTGGTGCAGCGATAACCTATGCAGTGTGCGACATAACTTTAAATTGTTACCCATGAATTCAGCTTCAAATCATCCAAATTTACATTTAAACAAGTACCTACCTATCTTATCTTATCTTACCTACAGGCTAACAACAGTAACATCAGAAAAAAGTTACCGTACACTCTTTGCGCTGTAGTGAGTGGGTGACATTTTCAGTAACATATCGTTTCACTCTTGAAGGTTGCCGCGATTTACAAATTATGACTTAGTATTTTAGCTGTACCACATTCGTAATATATTAAATCATTAATAACTGTAGTAAATTAAATTAAACCCAACCAGAATGCCATAAGAACGTCATACAGGCAACTGTCAGCATGCTACAGCTCAAAGAGTGTACTTAGGTTCAGAATCCCAGATCAAAAAGTCACAGGTTCCTAATTAGGTAATAAATAAATACATTCATAGACTGTTAAACTCATTACCCTTCCTTTTTTCGTAGTCGGGTAAAAATAAGATTGGCAGCAACTTTTTGAGTTTTCAAAGGTACCTAGTAGTGGTCTAATTGAAACAAAATATTTTGACTTTGACTTTGATTAAAAAGCCATAAAATAAAATCCAAACCTTTCTAGGTCCGAATTTGCATAACTGGCAGATATTTGTATAGAATGTAGTGATTTATTCCAAATGCACTCATTTCACCCATAGGTATCTACTATTCTTTGCAAACCTTTCACTTTTGATACACATGTGTTACCTACTGCCTTCTGTGTCTTTATTCCCAGCTAGTTTGTTATCTTCTGGGAGCCTCAAAAATAATTATCCTCTTTCACAGAGTGGCAGGCACTGCTGGAGCTGTGGTGACATGTCCTTTAGAAGTAGTTAAGACTCGACTCCAGTCTTCAAAGGGAGTTGGAGTATCACCACCTTCTCAGCCCCCACCTTCTGATAGCACTAACAATGCTAAGAAAATCTGTTCAAAAATTCCTAAACATCAGGTATGCATTTAACTTATCTATTGACTTAATCTTATTATAATTTAATTACCTAATATTATTATGTTTATCTTGTAGGTAGTTATTTATTTTTCATTAAAAAATATTACTTATGGTACTATACATTTTACTGGTCAGTTTCAAATTTTCTATATAAAAATAATTTATTAGTAAATAAATGAAATGTAAACAGAACATTTCTCCGTGAACTATGAAGTAGGTAGATCTGTGAGATTGCTGAAACTAAGTGGTAATTAAAGTTAATTAATATGCTAATTAGGTAATTAAATTTTTGTAAGTAACGGAATGAGTATATGTATTTTGGAGAATATTTGAAGAAATTTAACAAAATTCTACTAAAAAAACGATTCAACTAACTGTACAATTCAACTTTAAAAAAACAAATTCAGTTCAGCCCAATATGGCAATATGACATACTGGTGGAAGACCTAGCCTTCTCATTACAGTCATTGTCACGTTCTAAATATCTTTTCGAAATCTTTAGGGATGCTTTCCACCGTGTGCTATACAAGGTTTTTACGGATTAAACGACTTTAGTCCTTAGTTTTTATAGACCCACACAATGTTTTTCTCTGTAACAGCGATCGAAGCCACGGAATCGCGCGCCCATTTCTGCAACCTTAAGGGTCTTAGTCCTCTTGAAAGCGCCATTGTCCTCTATATCGCGCTGCGTTGTCCTTTACCATCTTTTGCATCGTGTCACTACTACAGCAATAAAATGCCTTAAGGTGGATACAGACTTTACGAGGCATGCGCCACGAACGGCGCACAGCGAATGCCTCGCAAGGTGTGTACCTTTATATTCGTGGTGAGGCATGTGCTACGCACATGCGAGGGCGAGCCACCGTATGTCGGCAAATGCTTCAAGATCAAAGTGCCTCAGTGCGAGTATTACACTAGTTGTGGACGTAATCGCGAATGCACGTTCGAGGTGTGCGCCTGCTCGCAATGAGCCGGCCGACACACGCTCGCCGCACACGCGCGCCCCGTACGTGCGCATCTGTGCGTAGCACATGCCTCGCAACAAACATGAAGACAGACAAACGAGGCATTTGCTTCGCATGCGATGGCTCGACCCGAGCATATGTTGGTATAATTTTTCAACACGCGCGCCACAAGCAGTGGCATTCACTGTGCGCCGTTCGTGGCGCATGCCTCGCAAAGTCTGTATCCACCTTTAATCAAACACATTTCCGGTAACATCTACACTGAAATGACAGCCATTATGTCGATCGATGACCATTCATTCATGCATCGTTTATGTTTACAAACTCAACTGCAGTTGGATCGATAAAAGATAAATTGTTTGTTTTTGCTCCATAAATTACGAATTTATGACTATCGAGCGACCGTAGGTACCTTCGATCAAATGCAATAAGTACCACTCATATCTCGAGCCATACCGCCCAAAGATTCTTTTAATTTTATTGTTGTTTTCATGCATCAAAGCATTTTTTAATCCATCTATCTATCCATCCAGCAGTGATAGCCTAGTGGTATGACCGTTGGACTGCCAAGTCAAAGGTCTCGAGTTGGAACCCAAGGCACGCACCTCTGACTTTTCGAAGTCATGTGCGTATTAAATAGTTAATTATCACGCGCTTAAACGGTGAAGGAAAACATCGTGAGGAAACCTGCAGGCCTGACAGATTTTCTCGACACCGTGTGAAGTCTGCCAACCCGCATTAGCCTAGCGTGGTGGACTTATAGCCTAATCCCTCTCATTGTGAGAGGACACCCGTGCCCTACAGTGGGACAGTATAATGGGTTGATTATGTATATCTATCCATCCAACAAGAACTGAATAGTTGATGTCAAATCAGATTGCTTGCATGTTTCTTCTTCTTCAATCTCGGCGCTACATCCATTTGTGAGTTTTAACCTTCCCAATGATCTTTCTCCTTTTCGCTGTCTCTGGCCGCTGGTGAAGGGATCACCAAGATATTTTCCTGTCTATGCTCCTCAAATCTTTCTCGACACGATCCTTCAACGCTTCCTGGTTATTTTTTCTTGCGTAGTCCACTTGGACATGATACCTGCCTATATGATGATCTTCAATTAATGTATAACTCCAAACTTGCTAATTAATATTAAGAATTTAAAACAATCGAACTTCCACATGACTAACATTTATATTGTGACATAATGATGTCCGAAGATGAAGATGAGATGAAGCCTTAGTTTCGGGACGACATAGAGACAGTACGAATTACGATTTTTTTTATGAGTATGGATATACATATGTATGGATGTTTGTTACTCTTTCACGCCAGAACGGTTGAACGGATCTGGGTGAAATTTGGCACACAGGTAGAGTATAGCCTGGAATAACACATAGGCTCCTTTTTATCTAGGTCGGACCCAATCCTGAAGTCCACGCAGACAAAATCGCGGGCAGAAGTTGGTATTCCATAAATCAATCTTATCTGCAGCCATTTTTCTATTATTCTGCCGATGATTGGCTTTGCTATTCAGTCCTTGTCGGAGAAACAAACGTTGAGAATAATTTAAAATTCCACGTGTTGCTACTTGTTATTTTCATTTTTACCATCAAACTTCAAAGTAAGACTTTTTCGCCTTAGGAACGGATGCGTTCTTCGTGTGTCCGTAGCGTAAACATGACATCATTAATCAGTAATTTTGTTCTCATAAAGATAAATCTTTATGAAGTCTAGCAAAATATTGTATTTCAAAAAGTATAAACATGATAAGATCACATCAATATTATACTATTGTCTCGGTTTATGAACACGCGGTTTTCACACAAAGGGCTGTCATTAAAGTAATTTTAAAGAAACCATTTTTCTATCCAACAGACGCACTGTAAAGAATTCACACAGTATTCCGTGTCCGACAACTGTTCATCCTTAACGCATACCTGCAAACTCACAAAAATTTAAAATCCCGGCCTGATTACAACACTATGAAAAAACACGTTAAACCCCGTGGGCAAGACGATAGTTTCATTTCTTTTCTAGTATGCAGGTACGATTGAAATCAATATTCAGACTGAGAGGCTTTAAATAGACTTAAATATTTGGAAGAACAAATACCGAAACCATTGCGTCATTTTGCCAGACTATGTCTATGTCTTGTACTATGTCGATCTGAACATTTTTGCACGAGAAAAACAAATCCCCGATAATTGTGAAATAGTTCGATGACGTTATATGAGGTATTATCAGGCTATCAATTATCACATATTATCACGGCTATCAATAAATTATTTAATACCTAATCAATAACATTAATAAGCACATGCATGGGCAGATAGGCAAAACAATATTAACTACGTTATCTGAAATTCGTCTTAGAAATTATCCAATGTGTACCAGATAAATGATAAAATACATGTACCTACATAGCATATTAAATAACTTTTATATCTATACTAGCTTCCGCCCGCGACTTTGTCTGCGTGGACTTCAGGATTGGGTCCGACCTATTATTGGTTATTTGTTTTTTTATATTGTTATTGGCCTATGTGTTATTCCAGGCTATAATCCATCTGTGTGCGAATTTTATCCAGTTCCGTTCAACCGTTCTGGCGTGAAAGAGTAACAAACATCCATACATCCACACATCCATACTCACAAACTTTCACGTTTATCATATTAGTAAGGATGTAACCTTTGCACACGTTCTTGGCGTAAAATTGGGAACTTACACATTATAACATGAAAAGATTGAAAATACTTAATTATAATATTCTCAGATTTCTTCGTTATTAATACATTTTTAATTTTTTATATAACATGAATGATTAATTATATGATAGCTTTTATTCATTGACTTCTGAAAACAAATTAAATGTGTTTTCAGTAATTGAACGCGTATTTTTAAGCAGTAGGTATTGATACCTTACTCCAATCATTTGCTTTCATTTTGAATGTATTATTGGGCGAAACTTTTTGCATAATTTAATCATGCACGGGGTTCGGATCCGAATCTAAAGCCGGATGTACGCACAACAGCACGTCATGGTATCCAAAACTTTAAAATTTTTTGAATCGATTTTCAATGTCATCTCCATATATTAAAGTTTATTATCCATTGGGGAATTTTGACAGTTTGTGGTAACTTGATTTGCATTACGAAAATAGTGGCAAAAATTAATTTCACGACACTAGTCTCATCAATAATTTCACTTGTAGACAAGATCAAGACGAGATCAAGTTTTACAATGCATGCATTAATTTCATGACACTGAAATTTTAAATAATGTTATGCAACTAATTTCACTGTATAAACGTGACGTAGGAGGCACCGAAAATGCATTGACTTCCTTTAATATTTCCTTCCTTTTTTGTTTTTCAATTGCTGTTTAGAACGAACGTGTAAAGTACCGAATTTTATCAGTAGCATTCTAATTAAGTACGATTTTTGTCCAGAGATTTTAGAACTTCAATCATTAGTGTGTGCCATCCTTCAATTCGATTCGTTCAATTTCGTCCAGCAAACAGCTGGACGAAATTGAACGAATCGAATTGAAGGATGAAGTCAAACAAGAACGCCTTTTAATTCCATAGCGCATGACAGTGAATTTGTTAATTATCTCAGACTCTGCTACTCAGTGAACGGAAATTGTGTATTGCCTTACTTTTGGTTTTCTTTTCCGGAGCAGTTTTCTCACACTTAATTGCTATTTCAACCGTAGCATAGGATAATGTATGAGAGGAATGCATGTGTATTGTTTACTGCTGCAGAAGTACGTTGAGCTACGTAAACAATTTGAAAGTTTTTCTAGCCACAATACGTTGGTCATTGAACTGGACTCCATTTTCCGTATATGAAAGATAAACCCGAACAATAATACATCAAAACTTTATAATACTGACTAGGTTTTATAACTGATATGTATAACTCTTACAGTGTACTTAACATTGACCAGTTACAATTTAGTAATGCGTTTAACATCTTATGTTAGCATAATCCTAAATATATATATAACTACCTATAATGAAATACAATAAAAAAATAATAGTTGGCGTAAATAAAACTATAATAGAACAATTACAATTATAGTTGTTTGAGCTGCTGCCGATCCAGTTTTTTCAGTTGAACTTTAAATTTGTAAAATGAATCACCGAAGAAGTCAATGTTTGGATCGTGTGTTTGGATGATATTGCACTAATTTAGTATTCTATGTATTGGTGTTTGTTGGCCTAAATTAGTTCTAGAAAATGATGTGTGAAATGTTCTAGTGATTTTAGGCCTATTATATTAATAATTATTACGTATTATTTATATTAATTATTATTATGTCCTTTTATTATCTCCGTGCCTCGGATAGCACGTAAAGCCGTCGGTCCTGGTTGTCATACGAACATCTAATGATTGAATTAACAATTGTTAGTGTGTAGTCAGCCCATAAAAGCCAGACAACCCGTCTACCCTCCGGATATCAGTAGGTATTGCCCAGACATTGGGTTTCGGAGGACTGATGGCAGTCGTTTCGTGTAAAAAATTATATTCAGCCGCTTTTGGTTAAACTGGAGGCCAACCCTAATAAGTATTGTTGGGAAAAAGCTCGGACGATGATGTCTCTTTCTATTATAAATTATGGAAAGTAAATAATTTCTAAATATGTAGGAACTAATTAGGAACACTTATTATAGGTACATAATGATAACTATGTATGCTACAAGGCTACAATATCCAACATTGTTATTGATTACCATAGAAAACGTTGTTACGAGTCTTGGATTGAAACAACATTTAATTCTTTAAGCCTATTGTTTGGACTACAATTGGCTATTTTCAGCACAGTTATTAACGGTGATAGAAAATACGTTAGAGAATTAATTTACGAATAACTGTTACTGTTTATGAAATTCCATACACGTTATTATAATTATAATAACGTTACCTGATTCAATTTACAATCAAACGTCTTTAACGTTTACTAATCATTATTTCTAACTTTGAATGACGCATTACATAATGTGAACTCTTTAAGAATTCCTAACGAATTTTACGCGCGACAAAACATTGCATATTTTGTTGCTAATGTACACAAACTGCGCAATTTACTACGACTGTGTCGAATTTCTGACTCGTGTTACAATTTGTATAAACCGGTTCACGTTCCCTATTCATGCTATTTAATCGGATTTGATATTATTATCGCTTGCATAACTGACACTCAAGATAACATCACAAACTTAATAAAAAAAACTTATGGGCAATTTTATCAAAGAGGACCTAATCGGAAATTTAGCACACTTGTTTTTCGATATATGTAGATTTGAATATAGTATTATCCTGTGTAGCGAAAATACCAAAATTAAAAATTAAACATCATTTCTCGTCAAAAACAAGGTAATTTATACCTAACACTGCCAGTGTTAGGTATAAATTACATCAAACAAACCAATTTAATTATTCATATCAGTGTGCAAACCAAAGAGAAATGATTGTGCTGGTGACCCGGCATTGGCATTAGTCCAAACAACAATACATAGGCACTCCCTCTAAATTGCTGTTTCAGTGGCAGGCAAGCGATCGATTTACAGACTCAGACCTAACTCCCGTACCTACCTCGCGAGTCTCCAATATTTTACAATTAATTTTACTAGGATCATAAACATTTTTACGTTCAACCAACCTCTACAGAGAACGCTCCTTTACAAAATGTAAACCAACTACGCGTACTACATACCGCTTCAATTTATTTACGCAAAATATACCAAGGATGTCTATATGTCCCAAATGCAGTGACACATATTGAGGATCAGTTTTTTATGATAAAGTGTGAAAAACCAATGTAAGATCGCGCAAATTATCTAAATTGTCTCGTTTCCAATATCTCAGACTTAAGAGGTATTCAAAAATAACCATCGTAAACTATGTCAGGCGTTTTCTGGACGTTACACTTACTTATTTTTTCTGTTTTCTGCGAACTGAACAATTTAAAGATGCTCGTATTTCAATTGTCTTAATAACTGACTATAGATAGTGCTCGAATACAACTTCTGTGAACAAACAAAACACGATAATTTTTCGCGTAATACTGTTGTATAAATTTTATGCGTAGTTCGAAGTAAGATTAATAATGACCTTGTACATGTACAATGTCATTAAACATACTGAAGCTAACGCCGATCAAGGTTGTTCTAAAAGTAGAATTATGCATAGCAGGTCGGAATTGCAATAAACATTCATTGGCTTCGCTGTGCATACTTACCGATGCACTTTCGCTAACAATGGTGTAGATGATTGTGTTACTTGAAATTGTACCGGTACATTTCCAAATGTGTTCTGGGTGCCTGACATTCTGTGGTAAATTTGATACCAAAGGTACACCTTTGTTGGTAAAAGTTCGTTAACAAAACCCTAAATGTTTAGGAACTAAGGTCCATTGAAATGTCTAAGAAGAACGATTGTATGTATAATGTCGCCAGGCCTGGATTGAATCAACTGCCAAGGCTTCCGAGATGATTACTCTGTTGTTTTCCATAGTTTGATTGATATAGGTAGATATAACGCAGAGATATTATTAGCTCTCAACCAATTTATCACAGTAGTTTGTTCAAGCAGACATTCAGACTTGACGGGTTTCTTTTTTTTAATACTACACGTAGTAGTTACACTACTGTACGAACATATCTTAAAAATAGTCATCTCAATTATCCTCAAACTCAATTAAGTTACTAGGGAGTATTGGTGTACTGATTTTCACGAAAATGTTGATTAAAAAAATCTTGTTATTGATTAATGCCAAACATTTGCATAATAACGACTAGTATAAGTAGGTAGGTACATTATAATATACCTAATTATTGAAGGACATTTCCTGATTTTTATTTAAAAATATTGTAGACTATTTTGTTTGTTATTATAACAAGTTTATTAAAACGCAAAAGTAATTTAGAAAACAACGATTTCACAATATGTGTGACGATAAAAGTTATTTATTTATTTTTTTAATAAAATTTATTTAATTAATACTGTTCAAAAAGCGGTTCATAAAAACGTAAATATTATTTTTACTCTGGAGCTGGCAGTATGGAAACATTTGGCCCTAACATTTGCATAGGTCCCATTGTTTCCATCACTTGTGTAAAGCGCACCTTATTATTTGCTTTTCATTATTTTATGTTTTTAGAATAGAGAATAGTGTTTTAGCATTTTGTGTTTTTACATATTTTATGGACGAGAATATTTGCGCTAATCAAAGACACACACATTTAATGTCAGCTTTTAATTTAAATACATACATGTCCTGAGACAGAAAGAGGACTAATTAATGGACGTAGTGTCATTATTTAATGTGTTTAACATAATAGTGCATACCCCATTTAATTATTTTTCTAAGACGCTTTTTAACATAACCTTGTTATTCCTGTCGCATGAATGCTTGACACAAGCGATGGTTATAGTAAAATTGGCCATATAATGCAGGAGGCCAAATGGGGCTACAGACGTACGATGGGCGCGATGTTCGCATACAGCAAGCAAGCAGATCGTATGCTGATGTCGTACAATTGTCAGGTTCAGCAGTGTGCCAGGGCAGGTCACGCCAGGACACCGTCCAGAATGAGCCTTATACAGTGCATCAGGTAAGACCTTATGTAATTTACTACTTTTGATGTTTACGTTCACAGCGCCGACGCATCTTCTATAATATAAAAATGAATCGCAAAATGTGTTGGTAAGCGCATAACTCAACAACGCCTGGACCAATTTGGCCAATTCTTTTTTTTAAATGTTCGTTGAAGTTCAAGGATGGTTTTTACGGCGAGAAAAATTCGAATAATTGCCGGAAAAACCCTAAAAACAGCCCTTTTCTTTTTCCCATACAAACGTTTTCTAACTAAAACGTAGAGTCAATTTGAGCTTTATTGCAATTGCATAAAGTTCATATTAAATTACAAGCACTCATTGTTGTCTAAGCAATGTAGGTGTGTTCCTAACGTCAAAGAGTCAATTTGCACTTTATTACCGCTTTACAAAGTTCAAATTCAATCATATCTAAACATTCGCTAAAGAAAATGAACATGCAGAAAAATTATTTTCTCATACATTTTGTATCGGGAACGGATTGACAGATTTGACAGAATTAAAACACGAACACAAATGGCGTTGTTTTCTGTGAGGTTTCTATTTCGGTAGATGGCGTTCTGTGCATTTTCCGACCTACTCATAAGCTGCTGGTGTGATTTTGATTTTTTTTTTTTGTGTATGTTTAAATGGGTCCCCCTGGATGATTTAGATTTACAATTTGAGCCAGTAGGTGGCACCGTAATCGGGTTCTAAAATTTTTTTTATCAGGGTAAGACACGGGAAATTGAATGAATGATTGAGATGACGGCTGATAGGGATGAATGGAAGAAAAGGGCAGGAAGATTATGATACAAGGCAAGACAACGTTTGCTGGGCCCGCTAGTTGATTATAATTATGTATTTATGGCAGGCTTCATTATCAAGGGCTATTAATAACCGATTATTAAACGCAACGCTATTCTACTTAAATACATATTATTATAAAGATCTGCGTACCACTTTTGAACGTTTGGATGAAATTTGGAATAAGTACGTCGTAGTTCAGAGTGAAGTGTGCGCGCTGTTGTCTGTGTTATGATGTCTGCATTGTTTTGGAGCCATTCCGTGGCAGTGATTGGGACTACTGAGATTGTGTTGGCAGAAGAAACTTGACCTTTTAAACTTTTTACGCACCCAGTTGATGTAACAACAATCTTATGAAATCTTTGTGGAATAACACATTCACTTATCGAAAAAGAGATATAAAAAATCATGTGTGGTTAATAATGAAGGAACGGCAGAGAAGTTCAAACCGCTTCAAACTAGCCTGGTTATCAAGCATATGTTAATAGATAACAACACAGTGATGCCTAAGTGTCACGAGAACCGAACGTGGACCGGATTCGCGACCGCGACCCTATTGGTGCGCTCTTTGTTTGCCGATTAGCCACCTCTTGCCAATACCCGCTGATCGCTTATCGTTCTGACTTTTTTATTACACCATTATCTCGGAAGTCGGAACCCATTCCGGAGCAAAAGCAGATTTTAACCTTAAAATTTTCGAGGTCTCGGATTCACCTCAACTGAACTCATTATGTATAGCTTGTATGTTGACATTATAATTTTATCTCAATGGAAGAGATATCATTTACGTCAAGAACTAATAATTATCTCCAACGTAGGTGCAAAGGTGATTTACTGACAAGAGCTTTTTTTTCCAGACACATTGTTCAGACTGAGGGTCCTAGAGCATTGTTCAAGGGACTAGGACCAAACATAGTAGGCGTAGCGCCATCTAGGGCAATATACTTCTGCACATATTCACAAGCGAAGGCGATATTGAATCAAAACATATCACCGGATACTCCGATCGTCCACCTTTCCGCAGCCAGTGCTGCAGGTAAAACACGTTTTACGCCGTTTATGAAATACATTTATTTACTCTCAAGTTTCTATGTCATCAAACATTGTTCATTTGTATATTACGAGACATAGTAATGAAGACTAAAATAAACATTATGTAATCTTATTGTCTTTCTCTCTTACCACCTTAATTTATTCATATTCGCTGTAGTAAAATGCGTTGTGTATCATGCACTAGTCTCAAGTAATCATATGTTTCAGGTTTTGTATCTTGTACGATGACCAATCCCATTTGGTTCGTTAAAACGCGGTTGCAGTTGGATGGACAAAACGTAACAGCAGTGCAGTGTATTAAGAGAATATATGCCAAAATGGTACTTTTTATGTTCTAGAAAAACTATAAATATTTTGAAAGACCTTTACGTTTCACAAGGTTGATTGGATTTCAGGGTATAAAAGGTTTCTACAAAGGCATAACAGCTTCATACATGGGCATCAGTGAGACTGTGGTCCACTTCGTGCTGTACGAGGGCGTTAAGGCGAGACTGATGGCAGCAAGGAGTGTGGACGGAGTGCCCAGCGATCATCGTTCTCCTAGAGACTTCATAGAGTTCATGGGAGCTGGCGCCTTCTCGAAGACGGTTGCTTCTTGCATTGCGTATCCCCATGGTAAGGTTATTGTGTTGTGTCAGAACCTCTCTCTATTGAATACTAATTTCTGTCCTCGGATTCTTTCCTATATCATCTATTTCCAATTATTCCGGCTTATCACCCTCATAATATATCAGGTCACATTAGGGAAATAAATAATATTCTGTAATAATAACATTAGTGTCATACGACAACTTTGCGTAAAATTGCGCAGCAACACTGACATGATTTTTAAATAGGTAGCCATGAATTGCATTTTCATCTAATCTGAAGGGTACATAATTAAAAAAAGAAAGGCCTGCGAGTCTGTGTTAAAATGATCTTCGGAGGTCATTGGTATTCAGCACGGATAGAGCTGTTTAAAATTAAAAATTATAAAGCACAAGTGGTAACAATCGTCTGGAATCGATTCATATTTAAAACTCATTGTAGGTAGATCCTAAGCAATTTTCATAATTTATTCTTTATATTATGATTCATCAGAAACCCATCAGGTCATTAACATACGTATCTATGTATGTGTTATACTTTCTCGTACAATCCAATCTCAGACACCTTATCTCGGAAGGTAACCCTTATCGGTATTAAAAGCGTAATTTTAAGCATTTTTCGAAAGTGACGCATTATTGTTATTTTGTCGTGGCCTGTGATTTTCCATGTAATTAACACAAGAAAACAAATAAAGATTCTACTAGAAACTGTAAACCGGAGTTGAGCGATTCACCCTCCTACAATTTTTATTACTTACTAGCGCCCGCCCGCGGTTTCACCTGCGTTACCCCATTCCTAAGAGTCGTATTCCTATTGAATCACTCGTATCTATTAAAAAAAACCGCTTCAAAATCCGTTGCGTAGTTTTAAATATTTAAGCATACATAGCGACGGACAGACAGCGACAGCCACTTTGTTTTATACTATGTAGTGATAGTGATTCGTATTTGTACTTGGTTATTTAATAAAACGGTCTTGAAATTTCAGAGGTGGCAAGAACACGACTCCGAGAGGAAGGTGACAAATACCGAAAGTTCTGGCAAACGCTTCACACTGTATTAAAGGAGGAGGGATACCGAGGAGTTTATAGGTAAGTATTCTTATCAAAAGTCAACATATTCGATAACTGTGCCAACTTTTAATAATATCCTCTGAATCGTTTCAGGGGCCTGGGTACACAACTCGTACGTCAGATTCCAAACACGGCAATCATGATGTCAACATATGAAGCAGTAGTGTATCTTCTGACTACACACTTTAATAGTTCCTTTTATGAAAACACTTAGTAGTCTGAATAAGGAGTCATTAATCGTGTCCGAGCCGCATCGAGCGTCAAAAAAGTAGTTTCGTAGGCCGATGTCCTCGAATGTCCGCGTAGAATGAGACATTGTGCATAGTGGTTGGGGCTGATAAGTTTCGAAACTTGAACTAACCCACCAGTCTCCTTTTGGTAGGAAATAAGAGTAGCACCATGTTCTCAAAATTGAAAACAAATTCAAGGTCAGCAGTCTACTTGATAGGAGTGAATTCGGCTGTACGAAAAATAAATAAACCGACTTATTATTCGTAACATTTATATTGTATGTGGTAGATCTTAAGCTATTTAGCCATTGATTGGCCAGCTTTTTGTAAATCAAACATTAATAATTGCAAAATGTGTAAAAGATTTGAAATGTAATTTACGATGCTAAACAATATAATACTATGCAGAGATAACGTTCCCGAATTTTTTATTTGAACGTTTTGTAAATTACCTATACAATGTTGCCATTTTTAAAGTTTGCTTTATATTTTTGCCATCGTTCTTTTTATTTCAATAAAAATATTTTTTTTAGATCTTATTTACGTGAAGTGTTTATCAACAAGCCAATCTTACTATCAAGTGCTAGCTATTTTTATGTAATTGGTGCAATTTTTCTGTTTTGTTTTTGATAAAATATGTAGTTCTGTAGTGTTCGTTTGACTGAAATTCTCATTTATCTGAGTTCCAAATGGTTTTGCCCTCATTTAAAGCAATAAAATTCCAAACAATTTTGCCAGTACATTAAGTGAATTGTTCTCAAACATTACCACATGATTATTTTAATGAGTACCTAAATACTCTTAATAGTTCGGCTACCAGCAATCTGACTTCATTTAGTCATTAGTTTCTAGTCTCATTAAGTGCTTGAACCATGTATATGCCTTGATCATTTCATTATCATTGGATGATTAAATATTATTATTATTATAAGTTTGGCTGTTTAAGGAGCATGTGAAGTAATTTGTGCCAACAAAGTAAAATGTTATTTTGGGAACTTCGGTTAGAATTATTAACGCTTTATTGATGTCTTATGTTGTACCTGTGTAAGTCTTTACTGTGTCCGTATAAAACAGGATTAATAATAACAAGAGTAGCTTGTATCCCACTGTTACGTTAAAAATGGACTAGTCAGACATTGTCCAATAGTAGTTTACTAAAAGTTTCATCAGTCATTAATTTCGAATTAAAAAACATTACCGCCGCAAAGTTAATGCACAAGTTTATTTTTAATTATTATAGATCCTTATATTTCAGTCTCAGCACACAAAATAGTTAAACATAAGCTGTGATATAGAGCTTGTAAATATTAGATACTATGAGGATAAAGTATAATTTTTCGCACATCGTTTTGATCTTACATACTATTGAAATGTGTAGGTACATAGTGGTCTATTTATACCTACTTGTTTCTATATAGTACGCGACCTTGACGATTATCTATTTTTTACCGATTGACCTTAAGGTGAAATGTTATTTCAACTTACATTGTCTTAGATACTAAATGAAAATCTACTGACAAAAATGAACTAGTAAAATCATAATACATAACTAAAACCAATTTGGTTTTTACTTTTTTAACTGTCTTAATTTTTAACTACTTTGAACTTCAAAATTATATGCCAAGAATTGTTAATTATCGGTATGAACAGACCACTGTTTGAGAATTGTGTTAATTTTGATATTGACTTTATTTAGTCTGGGAACACTAATTGTGTGGGATGATGTCAGTTAATATTGTTATGATGGATATACTTAATGATTGTTAAAATATATTTTAATTATATTGAAGTTAAGAAGAGTGATCTATAAATTAAGCATAATAAGGTTTCCAGACAGACAGATTTTTAATGGTTATGTAAATTTAGAGGACACATTTGGACTTTTGTCAGACTGAGTATAAAGTACTATTATTTGTTTAATAAATATTTAAATAAAGATATGAATACTTTGTTTTATTTTTCTATTTTTGAGGTTAGTGTGATCAAAATTGGCCAGAATTTTGATAATTATATAGACATAGTGCATTCAGTTGGATAGGCCCATACTCTTGATAGTGCTCAAGCAGAAAATTATTACGTTACTAAATTACAGCAATAATTTTTCTAATTGAATAAAATTCAAATAATGCAACTACTACAATAAATAATGGAGTACTTTCTCTTTGTGATTTCTTTGCATTTTCAATGCTAAGATTATAAAGTTATTTTAGTGAAGAAGCAAAGGAACTTGCTTTTCAATAGAATTTACGTCTTAAGGCGGATCGTTTCGCTGTGCCCGCGAAATTCAATTTCGAGTGGTTTTTCGCAGTTTGTAGGTCTATAACAAGTTCTAGATTCATGGTAGTTGTAATTGCGACATCAACTATACAACATTCACAACTGAGAACTAAAACCTTTACTAATAAATCCTTATCAAGCCAAAAACTTGGCGCAATCTGTGTAATTGGTCAAAATTGTCATTTTACACTACTTTTAGCTCCAACAATGATTTCAATGGTTTTAGATAAAAATTGTGAATTTTGTATAGTTAATGTCACAATTACCATTACCATGAATGCAGAACTTATTATAGACCTACAAACTGCGAAAAACCACTCGAAATTTGAATTTCGCGGGCACAGCGAAACGATCCGCCTTAAGATGTCGCCAACATCACCTTAAGACGTTGTGAAGGCAAATTCGATCTGGCAGGGTGGTTTAGAGGTCAGTGCGTCTGATGTATCTAAGCAGAAGACGCAGATTCAAATCTGGCCTGCTATCGAATTTTTCCATCACTAAAATAATACTTACCCAACCAAGTAGTTATCATTACTCTTATTGAGTGTATCATAGGTATTTCATCTTCAATCAAATAAACCTACAACTAAACATGAAAGGATAGAAATATCCAAATATTATAGTTTTTAATAAAAAAAAGTTTAAATTTCTTTATTCAAATATAAATCAGTTCTAAATTATGGGATTACAGGTTTCAAAAGAGTTCTCACAGAAAAGTTTGATATCAAGACCCACATATGAGTGGAGATAGCATTGGGCAGATCACTTGGGTATCTCAAAATTGTAGTCAGAGGAAAAAGGTTACCCTTGAGGGTTACAATAGGTTCTTGCCTAAACCAAAAAACAGATAATATAGTTAAAAAACCTATTCCAAACCGAAGAACAGATTGCACAGTGTCTTTGACTGCTCTATTCTTGGTAATACGTGTTTGTGAATTGTCTTTCAGTTGATTTTCAAGTTTATTTATTTTCCGTTGTAACTTAGAATATGCTGCAAATTCATCTTTCATAGATATACCCTTCTGTTCTGTTTTGAGTTTCATGACTTGAGACCATACCGTCCTTTCTTCATTGGAAGGTCTACCAAAACATGCAGCTATCTACAATAAACCACTCATTTAGATTTTTGTTTAAAATTATGTATAGCACAGACTATGTGCGCACTTAGTACTTACCGGTTTCACAAGCTGAGGAATCAAAGCATTGAATATGATTAATGTAACAAAATAAACTAAGAGAAACCCATTTATAACCTCCAACATTTTTTCACTGACACAGACTGCTTGCAGGATCTGGAATTTAGGTACTATCTCTTCGATATGTTAAACTTTTTGTCTGTATTTTAATCTAATTGGTTAAAACGAATATCCTCAAATAATAACTCAGTGATCACAAAAAACGGGTCTAAAATTCATTTTTCATTGTCACTTGTCATTGTCAATAGGATTGGGTGATACAAAACATAAATAGATATTGAAACTATATATTGTATCAATATCGTATATCTATATATGGATCTTTGTAATATCTATTTAACAAGCAAATCACTATATCCGTAATACGTCTACCGATTTGCGACGATACGATATTGAGCCACGATATTTTAATAAGTTTATACTGTTCCCGTGCTCTGTGATCATTTTTAAATACGCTATATTCTTTTGCCTTTAAATAAAGGTATTCATGTTTTAAAACGAATCGTCGAATTCGTCACAAAAGGTAAAATAATAATGTAGCCAGTCCTAAGTATGGGTAAAGTATGAAGGAAAGTTCATCAGATTATTGTAATAGCGTCTACTACTATATTATATATTCCACAATATTTATAAAAGATTTGTTTAAAACACAAAAATATATGCTAAAAGTAAAAAGTATCTATTCGGTATTGAAATATCTAAATCAGAACCATATTGAGTGATATAAACAATATTTATAGATTCTTATAATATATAGATTCATAAAATATATTGTTTCGGTATCTGATATAGCATATCAGTTTAAAGAATCGATTTGATATTTAGAAATACCTATATCACCCACCCCTAATTGTCTAGTTGTCTTTTTTTTAATCCCGATACGGGATATGGCGCCACCACTGATCTCTTCTCTATGCTGTGTACCTATAGAGTATTATAGAGGTCAGTGGGCGCCACACTTTTTGTTTAAGTTACAGTACGCGCGGCATAAGTTGGCTGGAGTGAAGTTCGCCGTTTTAATGCGCAGTGGATTGTTTACGTTAAAAATTGTGTACTGCGCAACCAAAAACTGACAAACAGCTAACTTCAGTCCGGCCAAGTTATGTCGCGCGTACTGTAATTGCCAGTGTCAAGTATAAAGGTGTGGCGTATCGATTCGCCCTTAAATAATCCTAAACGCACCCGTCGCGGCATGCAGTGCTATGTTTGTCTGTGGTCGGCGTCTATGGCTCAGAACGGAAGGACTTCCTTCCGATCGCCGGTTCGCCATCTTGTTCCGACCTCTGACGACTGGTACACATGCATCAACTCTGAAGCCGATTCATGGCGGTCTGTGCTCTATAATAATTATATGATAATTAGTTATCTGTCATCATTGTGTACGTATACCAACGATTGTGCGAGTAAGCAATAAACGGTTCTACACAGACAAGCGACGAGTATTATTCATTCCTCGGCTAGGAGGCCGATTACAAATACTCCAAAGTGGTGACCCCGACGTGATTCATCCTCGTCGTGCCGGCTGCCGTGTGGTCGTCTACAGGTAACGACGGTACGGCCGCTACTGTCCATTCAATCCGGCCGCATCCAACGATAAGTCAGGTGTTCCGACACCGGACACGAAGGTACTGTACACCGGCTGTAATCATACGGCACAACAAAATGGCGTCACAGCGAAATATTTTTTTTTATTATTGTGAAATGTTGAGACCTGTTCCTTAGTATTAACGTACTTACCTACTTTCAATTCTCAACCTACTATATTATGTGAAGCTGTTATTTTTGTAACAAAATACTTACGCTAGTGCCTAAATTAGAATTTAACTCTATTTGCATGTTTCGTATATATTTTTTTTTTAATTCATAAGGTAGTTTTTCGTTTTCATAACAAATAACATAAGTCGATACCTAAAATTGAAAGTGTTGTATTATTATAGGTACATAAGTAGTATTATTTCAGCTACCTATTCACTTGTATAATTTATTAACAAAGCACTTTGAACAACAAAACGTGGTGAGCAGATAGCCTTTGGAGTATTTGTAATCGGCCTCCTAGCCGAGGAATGAATAATACTCGTCGCTTGTCTGTGTAGAACCGTTTATTGCTTACTCGCACAATCGTTGGTATACGTACACAATGATGACAGATAACTAATTATCATATAATTATTATAGAGCACAGACCGCCATGAATCGGCTTCAGAGTTGATGCATGTGTACCAGTCGTCAGAGGTCGGAACAAGATGGCGAACCGGCGATCGGAAGGAAGTCCACAGTTAATCATAGACCGCGCCAGTGATGGCAAAACACTCACCTTACATATCAAGGGCAAAGAAGTTACTGTTAGTGTCGATCGGGTTAAACCAGCGTATATTGAGCAGCAGTCTTCTCAGCGCCAACCGGACTCGGTCGTTCGAACTCCGCTGCCAATCGAAGTTCTACCTAATCCAAATACGAGTCCAGCTAGCTCTACGAACAATCCCGTGCCTCCCAAACAACCGTATACCACACGGTCTGGCAGACGCGTTAGATTTAAGGATTATTCTTAAGTTTTGTTTTTCCATAATAAGTATTTAGTTTTGTATAAATTCACATTTTTTATATTACTATTTCATTTCATATGATTTATCCCTCTCCGTGGGGGGGTGGTGTGGCGTATCGATTCGCCCTTAAATAATCCTAAACGCACCCGTCGCGGCATGCAGTGCTATGTTTGTCTGTGGTCGGCGTCTATGGCTCAGAACGGAAGGACTTCCTTCCGATCGCCGGTTCGCCATCTTGTTCCGACCTCTGACGACTGGTACACATGCATCAACTCTGAAGCCGATTCATGGCGGTCTGTGCTCTATAATAATTATATGATAATTAGTTATCTGTCATCATTGTGTACGTATACCAACGATTGTGCGAGTAAGCAATAAACGGTTCTACACAGACAAGCGACGAGTATTATTCATTCCTCGGCTAGGAGGCCGATTACAAATACTCCAAAAAGTAAACAAGTAATAATACACATTAAACTTTGGAGAAACACAAGTTTTGGAAAATAATAAAAACCGACAAAATGCCCTTTATATTTTCTCGGAATTTCCTGCTTTAAACTCCAGTTCTTCTGTTGTCACTTTTTTTCTGCCAATCTATTACCTTCTGTCAGACTCGCAATTCAGTGCGACAAGATCACTGATCTTTAGGCTCTAAAGTATTCTGTATTTATAGAGGTCAGTGGACAAGATAGGTATACTATACACACATCAACAGAATCTAGGGATACCCTAATATTATTATTATTAAATCTTATAAATTTCTAGTAAAAGTTTATAGAAATTTATGTCATGTCACGTCGTCATTTGAGTCGAGATGAGCCGTGGGCATGTTAGGAAATGGTGCTATTCAACGCGTCGTTGCTAAGGCCCTACACACCAGCCAAAACGTGATATCAAGGTTGTGGTCACGTTATCGCAGTACTGGGGATGTGGCTGAACGGCACACGGGTAGATATCGTGTTACTATGCAGCGCCAGAATCGACTTCTCCAAATGACCGCTAGAAGACAATCTAATATAACAGCGATGCAACTAGTACAAAGGCTCCAGGTGGACTACCAGATTGTATACAATATTATATCTATAATTCTACACGCTGAAACGGAAAGGGACGCGAAACTGGAATATCATGCCTTCTCCCCTACGTTATTTGAGTTGAGCCCTAGGCAATGGTATTGTGACGTTTGAATGTTGACAGATCAATTAGAAAAAAAAGAAAAACCCCTACAAAATAAATTTATTATTGTTACGCGAAGTGGCTATTAGTACGGAGATGGGTCACGAAGATTCTAGATAAGTCGTAGAAGCACGTAGAACATTCGAAGAAAAGCCGGGTTCAAGGTGAATGACCGTAAACAATAGACGATCACTTTATCGTCTATTGTTTATAAGTAGGTACTTAGGTACTTACCTACTCGTATTTTGTGGACCTATCGAGAATGTTCGATTCTAGAATCTTCGTGACTCATATAAATACAGGTCGTGAGGGCCGGCCGCAGCAGTTTAGTTCTGAACACGGTGAAGTGAATATCGAAGTGAACTTAAGTGATTACAAGTGCGACATTATAGTGCGATAAGTGATACTGTAGTGACTCTCTCAGTAATTTCTGTTGTGTATTTGTCAAGTTAATTAAAATATTTGTTGTTTCGGTGAAATTGGTGTTAATTAAATTTATCCCGAACCCTAGCTCGTAACATTTGGTGTCAGAAGTGGGATAAATTATGCCGGTTTTACCGAAGGAAGACACGGAAGGTATCCGTACCAGAAGTCAGCGGCAGCAAGAGATGGATCAGAGACGATTTGGAGATACTCCGGCACTACCTGTGGGTCATCAGCAACCAACTATAGACCCAATTCCTGGTCCATCTGGAACTTCTCCAGCACCAACGGTTGACTTAGCGACCTTGATGGCAATGATGCAGGAGCAGGCCCGCCGTCAGGAAGAGCAGCGGCAGCATGACAAGGAAGAACAGGCTCGCCGGGAAGAGGAGCAAGCTCGCCGCCAGGAAGAGTATGCTCGCCGTCAGGAAGAGCAGGCTCGCCGTCAGGAAGAGCAGGCTCGCCGTCAGGAAGAGCAGGCACACCAACTGCGGGAACAGCTGCAACGCGACAAAGAGGAGCAGGCCCGCCGTCAGGAGGAGCAGGCACGTCGGGAAGAGGAGCATACCAGACGTCAAGAGGAACAAATGCTCCTCATAAAAGACCTTCATGGTACTCTTGGCAAACAGCTCGGTGTTATGAAGGAGCAGGTGGAACAGCACGAGACCCGGATTTGTAAAACTGAGGAACAGATTGCTGACGTGACAAAGGCGTTAGGTGATCTAAAGGCACGAAACGTACTTGCGACTTCCGTGAATGCTGCACCCATGACGACCTCCCTACGTGGATTTAAAGTGCCACCATTTGACGGAACCTCCTCATGGTCGGCATACAAAATGCAATTTGAAGCCTTTATGGAGTCGAACGGATGGGACAACGGTCAGGCAAAGACAGCACTCACCTTATGCCTCCGCGACCAGGCCTTGACAGTACTGGAGGCCCTCGGTAAGGACATGACCTACGACCAGTTGATTGAGGCGTTGGACTCAAGATATGGTGACGCCCATCTGGAATACGTGTTTCGTGCTCAGCTAAAGGATCGGGTACAGCGTAGTGCTGAGACCCTACAGCAGTGGGCCGTGGAAGTTGAAAAGCTGGTTCGAAAAGCATACCAGTCTACACCTGCGCTCATCGATGGTAATCTGGTCCAAGCGTTCGTCGACGGAGTTCGTGACCTTGAAGTCAGAGCTGCTGTGAGGCTTGGCCACCACAAGACATTGAAAGACGCCTTAGCCCATGCCTTAGAAGTAGAGGCAGTTAGACAGGACCATCGGACTCATCGCATCCGAGAAGTCGTGTTGCCAATATGCCACCTCTGCGGGGAAAAGGGCCATTTTCAGGCAGGATGTCCAAAGCGCAGCGGAAGTCGAAGGGATGGCTCAGCATCGCCTAGATGCTACATTTGTGGAGAAAAAGGTCACCTCCGAGCTAATTGCCCAAAAGGAACCACGTGGCGACAAAAGACACAAGATGATACAATAAGGGTGGTGAATGCCACCACCGAGGAGCAGCAGGGAAACGAGTAAAAGCCAGGACTGCGGGGCGGGTGCTGGCTGGTATGGAAGGAGCCCCAAGGATTTCGATCTCGCAAGCCCATGACGGGAACAGCCTGATCATCAAAGGCGAAGTAAATAGAAAACCCTGTAAGCTGACACTAGATACTGGAGCTTCTCGCACGGTCGTGAACTCTCAGCTGGCACGTCGGGTTCTTGGGGACTGCATCAGTGACCGCGAGTGCATACAATTAGTAACAGCTACTGGCCAGCACATATCCGTCCAAGGCGAGAAGGAGGTGGAGTTGAAACTTGGTAACAGAATATATCGGCATAATGTCATCGTTGCCGATATAGTAGATGACTGCATCCTGGGATTGGATTTTATGCGGAAACATTGTTGTGAGATCGACGTTAACCAAGGAGTATTGAAGTGCGGTTCTGAAGAGATCTTTATGGAAGGGGCAATATCAGGGAAAGTGTTCTGCCTGAAGAAAATAGTTCTTCCTCCTAAGTCGGAAACACTCGTTCCAGTAGCTCTACCGCAGAATGCTGGGCAGAAAAATCGATGTGTTCTCCTAGAGAGGTTGGAGAATGACTTGCCATGGAAGATGGCACGCACGTTGGTGAAGGCTACCAATGTATCAGCAGTACGCATACTCAATGCAAGCGATAAGGAGCAAGTGATCAAGAAGGGCACATTGATGGGTACTTGTGAAGAAATAACCTGGTTGCGACATTGCAGTGATCAGTGTACTGGTAATAACGTTCAAAATCCAAAGTTTAACGTGAGCGCTCTCTTGGAAGGCTGTCGAAATCATCTTTCTGATGAAGAAGCGAACAAGGCTAAGAAGATGTTGCTCCAGTACGCTGACATTTTCTCTTCAAATGATGCCGATATAGGAAAGACAGGACTGGTGCAGCACAAAATTAATACTGGCAACGAGTCACCTATTCGTCAGCGACCTAGAAGAATGCCAGTTGCCCGAGAGAAAGAAGTGGAGACCATGATTGAGGGAATGGTAAAAGACGGTGTAATAGAGCCATCATCTAGCCCATGGTGTTCTCCTGTGGTGTTGGTGAAAAAGAAAGATGGCAGTATGCGCTTTTGCGTGGACTATCGACGATTGAATGACGTTACGAAAAAGGACAGTTACCCATTACCAAGGATCGATGACACGTTGGATACCCTGACAGGAATGAAGTGGTTTACCACCCTGGACTTAAAAAGTGGTTACTGGCAAGTGGAAATAGACCCCAAGGACAAAGAGAAGACTGCTTTCTCTACGGGAAAGGGGCTGTGGCAATTTAAAGTCATGCCGTTTGGACTGTGCAATGCTCCTGCTACGTTTGAAAGACTTATGGAACTAGTGCTCACTGGCCTTATTGGAGACGCCTGCTTGGTCTACTTGGATGACATTATCATTGTGGGCCGCACTTTTGATGACCACCTTCAAAATCTCGAACGAGTGCTATCAAAAATCCGAGGAGCCAATCTAAAGTTAAGTCCGAAAAAGTGTTCATTTTTCAAACGTCAAGTAAGTTTTCTGGGACACGTAGTGTCTGAAAAGGGTGTTGAAACGGATCCTGAGAAGATAGTTGCTGTCAAGGAGTGGCCGGTTCCGAAAGATAAGACCCAAGTCAGAGCATTTTTGGGCTTGTGCTCTTACTATCGACGATTTGTGAAGAATTTCTCGGACATTGCGAAGCCTCTACACAAACTGACTGAGGAAAAGAGACAGTTCTGCTGGGACGCAAACTGTGAAGGAGCTTTTCAAGAATTAAAGAAACGTCTGTGCAATACACCTATTTTGGGCTACCCTGATACTGAAAATGAATTCATCGTGGACACAGACGCAAGTAATACTGGAATTGGTGGTGTTTTGTCACAGCGAAAAGGTGATCAAGAGGTCGTGATAGCCTACTTTAGTAAATCGCTGTCAAAACCAGAAAGAAACTATTGCGTCACGAGGAGAGAACTGCTCGCTATAGTTAAAACATTGCAGCATTTCAGCAAGTATTTATTGGGACGAAAATTTCACTTGCGAACGGATCATGCTGCACTGCGGTGGCTATTGCAGTTTAAGAACCCGGAAGGACAAGTAGCAAGATGGATCGAGCTTCTCCAAGAATTCGACTTCGTAATTGAACATCGTAGTGGGAGATCTCACGGTAACGCAGATGCGTTGTCACGAAGACCTTGTTCGGAAATATGCAAGCACTGTTCCAGGCAAGAGGCTAAAGAAGCAGCGCCCGTGAGAATGTTGAAAACTGATCTTAGTGACGAATGGAAACAAATCTTACAGCAGGCTCAGGAGACTGACTCGGATGTTAAACCGATCGTCGAGTGGATGAAAGCTGGTGCCCCTAAACCGATATGGAGTGACGTTGCGGCATTGAGCACAGTCACAAAAAGCTATTGGGCACAGTGGGACAGTCTGTTGTTACAGGATGGTGTCTTGTGCCGTAAATGGGAAAATGCTAAGGGAGATAAGTGTCATCTACAGATGGTTGTCCCTAAAGCTAAGGTGCCAGATGTCCTTCAGCTTTACCATGACGGATGTTCGGGAGGTCATCTAGGAGTTAAAAGGACTTTATTGAAGATTCGAGAGCGATTCTACTGGATCCACTGTCGGGACGATGTTGAAGACTGGTGTCGGAAATGCACTAGTTGTGCATCTGTAAAAGGGCCTCACACGCGCAGTAGAGGTGCATTGAAAGTCTACAACATTGGTGCACCCTGGGAACGAATAGCTCTTGACGTTGCAGGACCATTCCCGGAGAGTGAAAGTGGAAACAAGTACTTTATGGTTGTGATGGATTACTTCACAAAATGGCCGGAAGTGTTCGCCATTCCTAACCAAGAAGCTACGACGGTCGCAGATAAGTTGGTTCATGAAGTCTTCTGTCGTTTTGGAGTACCCTTAGAGATTCATAGCGACCAAGGAAGGAACTTCGAATCTCAAATATTCCAGGAAACATGTCGAATAATGGGTGCCCACAAAACCAGAACCACCTCTTACCACCCACAGTCTGATGGAATGGTCGAACGGTTTAATCAGACCTTAGAAAGATATCTAGCAAAAGTTGTAGGAAGTAGGCAGAGAGATTGGGATAAGCATATCCAGCCATTCCTTTTGTCATATCGAAGTGCAGTTCACGAAAGTACGACGGTGACACCAGCCTTCGCGAACTTTGGAAGAGAACTACGGTTGCCTGCAGATCTCATCACCGGCATCCCTCCAGACACCCCCTGCTGTGTGACTGATTATGCGAACGACTTGCGTACCAGGATGAATGACATATATGAGCATATCAGGCAGTCGGGCCAACAAACTTCTGAGAGAATGAAGACCCGTTATGACCGCAAGATCAACAATAAAGTCTTCGATGAGGGCTCACTAGTATGGCTACATAACCCGGTTCGCAGCAAAGGAAAGTCACCCAAGTTACAAGCAAAATGGGACGGCCCCTACCGAGTCGTGACTAAGATCAACGACGTCACCTACCGGATACAAAAAGGGCCAAGAGGTGCTCCGAAGATCGTTCATGTGGATCGTTTGGCACGTTATTACGGATCTAATGATGCTCGGGACGAGCATGTCTTAGGAGGGGGTAGTGTTACGCGAAGTGGCTATTAGTACGGAGATGGGTCACGAAGATTCTAGATAAGTCGTAGAAGCACGTAGAACATTCGAAGAAAAGCCGGGTTCAAGGTGAATGACCGTAAACAATAGACGATCACTTTATCGTCTATTGTTTATAAGTAGGTACTTAGGTACTTACCTACTCGTATTTTGTGGACCTATCGAGAATGTTCGATTCTAGAATCTTCGTGACTCATATAAATACAGGTCGTGAGGGCCGGCCGCAGCAGTTTAGTTCTGAACACGGTGAAGTGAATATCGAAGTGAACTTAAGTGATTACAAGTGCGACATTATAGTGCGATAAGTGATACTGTAGTGACTCTCTCAGTAATTTCTGTTGTGTATTTGTCAAGTTAATTAAAATATTTGTTGTTTCGGTGAAATTGGTGTTAATTAAATTTATCCCGAACCCTAGCTCGTAACATTATTTTTCAATTTCTATTTTTAGACAACCGTAACTTTTGGACTGACCCCCATTTTTGGGCGGGGCCGTTGTTGGTAAACAAAGTTTGGCCCTTGCGTCCATCCATAGGTACCTAGAACGGACTACGGACGTAAGGATTTAAATCATAAACAAAGCATAGGTACATACCATCTTTCCTATTTAAACACTTTTGGAGTTTCACAAATTCACCACACCACATATTGCTTTGGTTTTAGGTAATTAGTAGGTACATAAGTAGGTAGTTATTTGATCACTAGTACCACTCTAGTACCTTCAATGCAGCACAGGTACATCACAACATAATACAGGAAGTAGTAGGTAGATAGGTATCTAAACAGCCGCACAATCACTAAAGGAAGAGTACAATATGACTTCCTTTCATTCCAATACATAATTCGGCTCGGCGAGCCACGGACCGCGTCACAATTCGAAGCATTTGTGGAGAGATCGTGTCTTCCACCACGGTCGGAGCTGTGGAACGACCCGGTTAAGTGCAACCTGTACACCAACCTTCAGAAACAGGCGGATGGAAGTCTCCTACTCCGGTACCGAAGGTGGTACAATAAAATTCGCGACCAGATTGTTATTGCGCACCGCACCGACACACAATATCATGTCATAATATTCATTGTTTCCATAATCTGCCATGATTATCATACAGAAGTCACTGCAATCCAAATAGTCAAACGCGATGAACTGACAAGTACGGGAGCAGAAGAGAGACTAATTTTATTTATTTCGGTAATATGTAGGTATCCTTTGAAATTGCGACAAGAGGATTAGGATGTACATACCTACGCACACTAGACCGAACCATACAAGCAAAGAGTATAGTAAATTATAGGAAACATACAAGAGCAAATACGGCGACGCGGGCGGCGCTTGTGTGTTTAGATTTGGCACGATAGGCATGCGAGTAACTTGTGTTTATGTCTTTCACATACAATTACAATAACATCTCTTTATTGCGTAACAGTAGGTATGACAAAATAAGGAATTAATGGAAATCGTTGAAGGTTCGAAAGTACAAAATTAACGCTGCATAGTAACGTCATGCAGGTTTACATACCTACCTACTTATTTTTGACACGGGGACGGTAAAAAGATATACATTTTCAACTAAATTTATCCGTGAGGAGCAGTTTCATAATAGGAGCTTATTGAATTACATACTTAGCCAAAGTAAAAATAAATTTCAAATTATTTTAAATGTCAGCTAAAGAAAATTTCAAATTAGGTATCCTACATTGGAATTCATAAGTACCTAGCTGCTTATAAAAAATATGTATGTACTCAGTTCATTTCGAAAATAATAAAAAGATATTGAATTAAAAATTGATACTGTGTACGTAAGCCTCTAGTAGCGGTGGCGAAATAAAAAAGCAATCGCTTTCATTGTACTCGGCGGTTCTCCGGCTTTCGGCGTCTCATAAAGATAAAGGACGCTCGAGTAACCATTAAGGAGAAAAATATAAAAGGCGTGTCAGGAAAATGATAATGACATCTTTCTCACATCAACCAATCATATCGATGGCGACTAAAAATCTTATCGATTTTAAGGAGTATTAGGCAGACAGGTCAATTTTTTTAACCTAAATCGACATGCAAAATTATCTTCATATTCAGGGCAAATTATGGGAACATAAAATGTTTTAAACTCCAGTTACCCATTGTTAGGTAAAAATAATTGTTAGGTGCCCTCGTTGTTGTAGCACGTACTAACGTTACTTACATATCGTATCTAACGTATTTCGCATGATATTATAACGTGGTTATCATAAGAATCCATATTTTTTTTACTGTACCTAAAGTGTAACACAATTTGCCACAATGAATAGTTAGGCACTTTAGTATCATCGAATAATATGTCACATCTACGTTATTCAACTTTAATGAGTCAAAGAGAGTTCAGAAAAACGGGGGGGAGTATCAAACATTATTACCTACCAAAAGGCTGAAACTGTATAATTGTATTGAAGAAAATAATTATATGTAGTTTATATGAATATGATACCATATGATAATATTTTTCATCATAAAAAGTATTACATATACTTATTTCATTATTTATTTGTGTACCTAAATCCAACACTCACCATGAAAACAATATTCTTAAAGTGATATTGACTAATCTGCTCTGCATCGACTTGCGACCGCGACAACTAAATTATTAATTACTAATCTGTTTATTCGAGATATCTCGAGACCTCTTCATTATCGAATGATTTCATTAGTATATCTCATAACCGCCCACCGGCAGCTACTTACGGAACCACGACGGCCTATAGCGTAACCTCAACCCTCAAGCGTAACAGTCGCGCTCAGTAGCACTAGGCTAATGAGGCAGTTAGTTTTAGTATTATTCTTAAATCATTAATCTGTGGTATCGGAAGGGCGAAGAATTTCAATTTAAAATAAAGATAAGGCACAAAGGCCTCAGCAGCCATGCCAAAATATTAAAAAAATAAGAATTTAAATGTCAAAGCTGTCACTGTCATACGTATGTGAATGTCGATCTGCCGTGCCGTGAGCGCTTCAAGCAAGCAAAAAAGAATTAGTAATAGGAAAGCTTCAAGCCTGTGGATTACGGATGCGGATGACCGGATGTTTGTTTTGCTCTAAACTTATTTGTGTCTTCGACATAATTATTGATTTCGGACCATGCAGTTGCATTGTGGTGTCGGACTTACTTCGCAATAATAAAATTAAATACATAACCACCATGGTAGGAATAACTTTTAAAAAGAATTTGGACCATATTGTTTTCTTGGAGACTTATTCAACCTACGATGATTACCAGAAGACCAATGAACTAGAAGTGCCATTGGAATCATTAATTATCTTCTGTATTTACAAGTATTGTACCACTAAATTTGTTGATTTAAAATTTATTTCAGTAAATAAAAGTATTGAGAATGATACACCAAGTGTTACACTATTTGATGAAAATGTAAAGTTTATGGATTCTAGTGATGTTCCGTGGCGTGTGGCTTCATGCGTTTACCCTGTTGTCTTGTCCGGCGTTTTTATTGTGACTGGACTTTGTGCAGTAGCCAGACACATTTGCATGTACAAAAATTGTCCCATAATTTCACAAGAGCATTCAGATGGCATACTCGGCTTTCGACAAAGTTGTCTCCAGGCACCAAATGAGGTTTCGATATGGACAAAATTTTGTGAAGTTGATCTTATTAGAACTGCCAAAGAAATATTAACTTCTGTGGAAATTAAAGAATTGCCTAAAAACTTGGTACGATTCGAGGATCATTTAAAAAAGCCTGTCAGAGTGCACAATGTGTATAAAATTGCACAGGGACAAGTAAAACAAAATTTGAATGCCAAACAAGTAAAGAATGAGAATTCTAAACAAGAAATTAAGAATGAGGATTCTAAACAAAAAGTTGATGATGAGGATTCTAAACAACAAGTAAAGAATGAGGATTCTAAACAACAAGTTGATGATGAGGATTCTAAACAAAGTATTGAGGGAAAAGTAGAACAAGAATCAGACACTTTAAGGGTACCAAAATCTAGAAAATGGAAGTCAAATAAGAAGGAACATGTAGTAGATTGTTCCACCAAAATCGAAGATCTTAATATAAGCCATCAGTTTGCTGAAGGTCCGTTTTTAACACTAGCAGATCTAGTACTGTTGCCATCATACCATATCATAATACAATCTTTTGGGGAGCCACAATTGGAATCTCTACTGCCACTTACTTATAAATGGTATAAAAATATCACATCCTTGCCGCGAATACAAATATATCTTACTAGTATGAGCAAAATAAATTTCAAAATATTATCATCGGAAAATGTCGTTATACCAGCAACTGAAGATGTAAGCCTGTACAAGTGTGATCCAAAAAGGCATAACCCAAAAAAGAGGTTGTTTACAAAAGAAGATGATATAGAGAAAGCTCTCAGTTCACTTACAGAAGGAATGGAACTAATGGTGTGTAGTAATGATTTTCAAACTTCATTAAACTGGGATGAAATACCTGAGGGTGCTAATCCATATGCTGGTTATTTACCTGATGGGAGAGTTATAAGGAAATCACAACAATTAGAGAACCTTGCAGTAGCTGTGCTGAATATAGCTAAAGAGGGAGATTTGATTGTTGATTTTTGCTGTGGAAGTGGACATTTAGGCATCCTTCTTGCACATCTATTGCCAAAATGTACTATTATATTATTGGAGAACAAAATTCAGTCTCTCGCTAGAGCCAAAGAAAGGGTGCAAAAGATGCAGCTGAAGAATGTATATTATTACCAATGTAATGTTGATTTCTTCATTGGTAAGTTTGATATTGGAATTGGATTACATGCCTGTGGCATAGCAACTGATTTAATCTTAGACAAATGTTTGAAAGTAAATGCAAAGTTTATTCTAAGTCCATGCTGTTATGGATCACTACATGCGACTGATAGGATGGCCTACCCAAGGAGTAGTAAATTTAGCTGTGTACCAATTGACCAATATTTGTGCATTGGTCATGCTGCAGATCAAACTCATAGTGAGCACCCCTTAGCAGTCAGAGGAGCAAGATGCATGGCAATAATTGATTCAGACAGGGGTCGCTTAGCTGAACAGTTTGGTTACAAAGTTACCCTGTCAAGACTTAAACCGCTGACATGTACACCTAAGAACAACTTGTTAATAGGAATACCATCAGAAAATCACAAATAAATATAAAAATACATAACAGATCATTTATTGTTATAACAAATTTATAAATATACATATTGTACTTTAACATTAACCAATATGAAAAATTTCCAAAAAATATGACAATCCATTCATACCAATCAAACAAAGTTTGAGCGATTTTAAAGTACAATCGTAGGTATAAAAAATTGTAATACTTTTATTCTGAAAAAGTACCAAATTTCCTTTATCTATATAATATCTAGTTTATTTTAGCGTAAACGATAGCAGTGCGGCAAGGGATGTATAACTGTAAATAGAAAATTGATAATTTTATTAAATGTTTACTACTCTTGAATATGATTTTATCGTGGGAGAGCCATGCTTCGGCACGAATGGGCCGGCTCGACCGGAGTGATACCACGGCCTCACAGAAATCGGCGTAAAGCAACGCTTACGTTGTGTTTCGCCGAGTGAGTGCGGTTACCAGAGGCCCAATCCTCTTTTAAAGGTCGGCAACGCACTTGTGACTCCTCTTTTGTTGTTGCGGGTGTCCATGGGCGGCGGTAATCGCTTACCTTCAGGTGATCCGTCCGCTCGGTTGCCCTCCAATCCCATAAAAAAAAAAACAAAACATGAAAAAGAGATATTATGTAGGTAATTGTTCAAAATATCTATTTATATATCTTTATATTATTCATTGTCAGACAGTTTTTAAGACTTTTATTATATTGGTGTTGATTGTTGTAAAAATTATATGATAGGCAGCATATTATTAAAATATCTGTAAATTATGTTAGTAGTGTTAAAGTGGTTTTATATTTTAAACCGGTGAGGCGAGGTGTGGATTGGATTTGTGGCTCGCAATGTTAACCTGGTAAGATTTATCTGTTGTACAATTATCGCTCAGCCTATCCAACGTGGATGGGCTCGGTGAGTTGAAATTTGTATGGCAAAATTTCTCTTGACGTCCCGCCCATATCTGGTGTAAAGGGTGTTGATGTGCGTGGATGTGCGAGGCGAGAATTGAAATATTTTTCGTAGGTACAATATTGAACTTAACTGCTGCAAGAATAGATTATTTATTACTTTATACAACAGATAAATCTCACCGGTCTCTCCCCGTTAACTACCAAACGTTGCGAGGTATTAGATAGTCCAGTACGATAGTCCAGTACGGCATCATTAGCTTTTTTGAATTCGAAAAAATATTTTCAGGTGCGAATGTTCGACCTCTCCTCTCATTCATTCGTTCCACTGTGCCACGCCTCGCCTTACCTCGCCGGTCTTTTAACCATCTTCAGAGTCAAGTCGTTCAGTGGGTACTTTTATTTTATTGGTGTTAATAGTTGTAAATTTTATTTGTTAAGGACACACTCTTAAAATATCTTTATTTTGGTGGTAGTGTCAAAATCAGTGTAAACTTGTTTTTTTTTTACTATTAGGTATTATTATTATGTTAAACAATAGATGTCTATGAATAAAAATAAATGTTGTTCTAAAATCGGCGAAATTAATAAAATTCGAATATAATTTCTCCCCTTACCTGTACAGAATCATTTCTGTTTCCCCAGGGCACTCCCTGCGTGGCGTGGAATTCACCGTCTGGTTCTACGCGACCGAACCCGCCGTATTTCTTGCTATCAGAACACAGAACCGCCTGCAAAAATATAAACCACAAAACATGAACCATACAAAAGCCTACATGAGGTGGCAGGTTACCAGCACCATGTGTTCTTAAAAACAGTAGGGTAAGTAGTAAACATCTCAGACCCAGAAGAATTAGCATCAGCATAGTTTAGGCGGAGTTCTCCGCCTAAACTATGCTGATGCTATGCTTAAAAAAGTAAAAATGAAGTTCATCATACTCAAACAAAATTAAGAGCCAGAGTTATTCTAAACTTAAAAAAACATCATCTCAAGAGTTTCAATATACCGTAAACGCATACGACGGAAACATACACCTATATTGGTTACTATTTCTATTTGAATCTCAGAATAACTAAAGCAAGTATGTAAAGCAGGAAGGTGCTGGAGAGGCAACCGCCTCGGTGCCCAGCCCAGATAGGGCAAATTGATACTTCCCCACCATTACATCACTGGCGGGTAGTAGTCTGACTCTGAATTTGTACAGGAGGGCTCATGGTAGCGTTCCGTTCGGAGATCTCGGAGCCCCTCCTCATAATGTGCAGGAAATGGCCACCGTGTGGTTTTAGTATTTAAGAGTCCCTTGGGTACCCATGACGACTTTCACACGGGATAAAAAAAAGGTATAAGGTATGTTTCTTCCTTGATTACTACTTAATTTCGAGCAGTTCTATTTGTTTATGAAACGTGTTAACGAACTACGAATTAACATAAATATTCTAAGGTCGAAAGGCCACTAAACACTCGTTGGGAAGTGAACTGCGATATCGTATATAAGGGTAAAGCATATAAAGTATATATTTATACCTTATAGTTGCCAGGCACATCGACGCCCACCCTGTAGTCTGTGAAGCTCTGGTAGGGGTGGAAGTTGAACACGAAAAGCAGGCCGGCGCGCTCTGCCGCTACGAGTTTGTCGCCGTCATGCTTACATGACACGTAGGCCTGGATATAAAAACATTCCAATAATTTTGAAGAATAGGAAGCAGTAATATCAGATGTTTGTTTCCGACCTCAGACTTCATAGATATGGATTGATAAGTCAGACAGACTTGATTTCTAACAGGCATCTGTTAGAAATCAAGTGTGTATTATCTAATAACTGGAATGAAAAAGCTTCGCATTATCGGAGAATCGGATTTTGTAGCACAAATGATATATTTATTTCTGTAAATAGATAGCACCGTTAACAAGTTACCGACATTTCCTAACTGACGACATCTGAGAACCGTAACTTAGAAAGATACCGAAGCATCCGCTTATCATTCGCCTGTCATATCGTGTCCATATAGTTCATTGTTTAATTGGCAGACTACTTTATCATGATCTCTTTTAAAGTCTAGATATAGCTAGGCATAAGTATAGTTACAAGGTAAGACAATGTCTGGAAAGGCTTATAGACTGCAAAAAGTAGGTGTTTTAAACGATAATCGTAGAGACGTCTGTCTCTAAATTACATTACAATTAAAATTTAAAAATCCCCCGCGGCATCAGGACATGTTTTCCGTGTTCTTGCAATATAATTGAAGTAACAGGATACCAAATTTCAAATCGATCAGAGGGCTTACTCTTGAACTCAATTCCGATACATCGACATTGGAATTGTGCCGTTTCGTCAAGTTCTATAGTCTTGAATCCGAGACTAGCGCCAAATTGTTTCAATATTGCGCGGTGATTGAGTGAACTAAATAGGATTGGGAAACGACCCAACCATTGGCCAATCAGAATGCCGATACAAGGTTAACGGATTTGTGCTCAAGAGTACAAATCCGCCCGACAGCCAAATTGACATTGGAATCGGATCACGTTTGGATTGGTATTGTATTGTTTTCAAGAGTAAGCCTCCAGACCTAAGTTGCTCAAATCCCTTTATGAATCAGATAATGATAATCTTCAAACGGTTGGCCAGATTTTCTTAAGTGATAGCTAAGAAAACTCGATCAAGTCACTTTTCAGACAAAAAAAAAACAATCAAAATCGGTACATTCGTTTGGGCGCTATGATGCAACAGACATACACACACGTTAGACTTATAACACCCCTCTTTTTGCATCGGGGGTTAAAAACACAATTCTGCAAGAAAAGATCTCATTCTTACCGGTGAGGAACTCAGCCACCCGTACTTCTCTTCTAGCTCGTTCATGTCCTTGTCGAATTCATTCAAGTACTTGTATTTGAGCAGCGGGTCATCGACCAGGTTCCACTGGCGTCTCGCGTAGTGGTACGACGAGTTGTTGCCGGCGCGCGGGAAGTCCAGCCACTCAGGGTGGCCGAACTCGTTTCCTGGGGAAGAAATTAAAGATGGTTACCAATGCAAATAGATTCTGTAGGGTCTGTTAGTAATCACGTACAAGTATGTAGGATGAAAAGTGCTAATTATTTATTTATTTTATACTTTTGCACACACTGATTGGCGGACTTATCGCCGAAGGCCTTTTTAAACGCTCTACCTTTGGGTGGTGCAGAGATAATCATAGCAGGTGATTAGCACTAATTATAATTCAATTAAGTTAGAATTTATTAGCCGTAGCATTGGATAATCGATTAAAGTTATTGTAAAAAATTGTAAATAACATACATACATACCATCACGCCAGTATTCCCCGAAGGGTTACGCAGAGGCGTACTAATGTACAACCACAGTTCGCCGGTATGTTTAGGTTCCATGTAATTGGGGGCGAGCCTATTGGCATAAACGAACGAAAAATCCAGACTCCGAACGGCTACTGAGAATTTCATAGAAAAAAACCAATAACACTGTTCGACCTGGAGATTGAACCCAGAACGTCTAGCACAACACTTGGGACTACTAGACTAATGAAGCAAATATTTTTTTATTTTGATGTATTTAAGGCTTGGTTTAAATTCAGAAAATTTGGACCGGCGGTATGTATTGGCAAACCCATGAAAAAACGTGAATATAAAACTTCTCCATAAGTTGTATATGTCTTAAACTTATTTTGTTTACCGCCAAAAAACTACCACATCTTAAACATCACAATGACAATCATTACGTACTTTAATTTAAATATCTAATTGATTCTAATTGAATCTTCTCTGGGCTCTTTACCGCCTTGTAGGCTTCCAGCGTCCAAAAGGTGGCGTTATCGTCCACTTTGAGAAAGACTGATGTAGGACAATTAAACTGATTATAGACAGAGTACAGACCTATAAAGTTGAGGTAGGCCTCTCCGGCGAGCGCGTGCGTGATGAGTCGGATCATGCAGTGCAGCGCCAGGCCGCGCTCCACCACGGCGCTGGGCTCGCTCAGCGTCGACATGTGCGTGTACATCGCCGCGTCCATCAGCCAGAACGCTATGGTTTTATCACCCACTAGCGCCTGCATCAACAACCAAATATCTAAGTATACTAACACTAGCTGTTCACCGCGGTTTCACTCGCAAGCTAAAGTGATGCATAAACTTTCATCCCTTAAAATTAGAAAATCCGAAAACCCTTTCTTAGTTCTCGTCTACAGTGCAAAAGAAACCAGTACTCTTGTAGTTTCGGCTGTGCGTTGATATGTCAGTCTTCTTTTACATAAGAGAACATCACGCCTGCATTACTCGAAGGGTTAGGCAGAGGCGTACCTACATCCACAGTTCGCCGGTATGTTTGTAACCGTAAACCATCTCCGGTTTACGGTTTATTTCTCATAAAGAATACAATTCATTTATATGAGAAATACAGGATCACTTAATTTAAACATATACATAAACTTAACTAACAAGCATTCAATATGGTCATTCATTATACAAAGAACAAGCATTATACAGTCGAATTGAGAACCGCCTCCTTTTTGAAGTCGGTTAAAAACAAAAACTAGCCATCTGAAGAAAGGTGGTGGTGGTAATATACAAGTTACCTGGTCGTGACTCTCAGCGTAGGCCACAGTGCCCTCCATCCAGCGCCTGTTGGTGAGGGTGTGCACGATGTGGCCCATCTTCCAGTCCTCGTCCTTCTCTTCCTTGAGCAGCTTGATCCACATGTCGGGGATGGCCATGCCCAGCCGGTAGTCGAAGCCGGTGCCGCCTTCTCTCACCGGCCGGCAGGAGGCGGGCATGCCTGATACGTCCTAGGATGTCATAATTATGATAGGTTAGGATACAATTGCAAAGTATACCGATTCATTGGTTTCGTAATTATAAACACGCGCACGCAGCAGCGTAAAACTTGTATGTCTTAGAAATTTATTACACACTAGCGACCCGCTCGCGGTTTCACCCGCGCTGCTCCGTTCCTAAGAGGCGTAGCGTGATGTTATATAGCCTATAACCTGTCTCAAAGAAAAGAATTTTATTAATAAAGATTATTCAGTTATTTTTTAGTAAAGGAAAAAAATCAATCGCAATGAAATTTTGACGACACGTTCGGCGTAGCGGTTGAGCGATCGGCTTCTGCGTCACGTGTTGTGGGTTCGATCCCCACACGAAGCAAATATTTGTATGATCTACAGGTAGTTGTTTCGGGTCTGGGCGTTTGTGTATGTGAGAATTTGTGTTTGTAAACGCACCCACGACACAGGAGAAAATCCTAGTGTGGGGCAACGTTTAAAAAAAAAAAAAAAAAAAAAAAAAAAAAAAAAAAAAAAAAAAAAAAAATAATGCGTAAATTCAGAATGTGAAGGCAAAATTTCAATCATGAGGGTAGGGTTCGCGGTGGCTTAGAGGTCAGAGCGTCTGGTATATCAAACCAGAAGACGCAGGTTCGAATCCTGCCCGCGATTGATTTTTTTCCTTTACTAAAAAATAACTAAAAGAATTTTCAAAATCGGTTCAGTAGATCTAGAGATTACCTCCTACAACCTCACAAACTTTACCTCCTTATAATATTAGTAATTCAGTATAGATATATAACATACCATCACGCCTATATCCTCCGAAGGATTAGGCAGAGGTATACTTATATACACCCATAGGTTGACGGTATGTTTAGGTTGTAAAATGTTATGTTATGTAATAGAGGGCGAGTCTATTATTTTCCGTACTATAAAAAAAATTTGAATGAAAGATAATGGTGAAAGAGTATGCTGCCCCGGCCCTTAGTAACTCGGGACTAGGACAGGAGGTTCTTACCTCAGCAATAGTCATAGCTCGCGCATCAATCTTGTGTACGATCTCATTGGCCAGCATGAGGTAAACCAGCGCTTCAGTGTCCACGTTGAGACCGTAGTACTCGTCGTAGTGGCCGGAGAAACCCTCGCCGATGCCGCGGGAGTGGTACAGCATTGAGGTCACGCCGTCGAACCTGAAGGACGAGACGAAACATTAGGTATACACGAAGATATTTTAAGAGTCCGGCGGACCGAATTTTCCACACAAACCTAATACCAAAATAAATCGTAATTCTAACACAATTTAATCAAGTTGTGTTTTTATTCGGATTCCGATACCGTTACTTTAGGTTCCTACTTTACCATTTCGTCCAAAATACTTCACTGAAAACAAATGTAAGCGAATGCAATTCTTGATAACTTTACTAAGTTTGGATTGAAATTTCGGTCGTTTATTTCCAGTGAAGTAGCAGTAGACGTAATGGAATTACGTTTTGTAGGCAATTCAAGATCCGCCGGGTGCGTACCCTTTGGTGCGTCCATATTTCGTTGCAATGGCGGTTATTATTGCAGTGCAACTGCTGTTTACTACGTGTGTACTAGGATCAGTGAGAGTTTGGGATCTCACGACTTGTATTGGTGCTTACTAAAACTACAATACATAAGCAACAAAAGGTTTGTACCGTACACGTCTAACAGTGTAAAAAGGTAGTGTTAGTGGTACTGTGTTAACGATGTTTATTTGATTTTTCGTTCGTGCGCTGTTCTTTGTTTCAGAAGTCAGAACTGTAAAACAATACATACAAACGAACTTCCTGGTATTTTTTTGAAGTCTGTTAAAAACGTTGTCGTCACCTTTAGAAGGATAATATGGAAGAGAAATTCGCCATCACAGGATATCGTGGTAGTTTAGTTGATTATAATATTTCGTACCTGAATCCATCAAACTGATATTCTTCCTGGTACCATCTCAGGTTCGACAACAGGAACCTTAGCACTTCAGTCCTGTAAACACATACCAAAAGGATACGATCAGTTTGTATTAGAATAAAGGGTGACTGGGTGTTGAATTATTATCTAAGAATTATACTTAATTAAAATAATTAATATTCTGAAATCATGTTTTAATCAACTAATGAAGTTCTAAGACCGGTAAAAGCATCTAAAGTTTTTGATAGGGATTAAGATGCCCTCTGTCTCATGTCTCTTTCCCGCAAAACGAGTGTAGAATTTGTACGGCGCACCTAAGACTTGATGTTATCTCTCAGTAGGTATAATAGGCTCTCTGTCTAGCATAAAAATAAGTGACATCGTGAATAAATTGTTATAACTTACTTAGTTTGCTTTTGAACCAATTTTAATTTTGTTTTTATTGATTGGTTCTATTTGTGGTCAAGTATAGATATTTCGTCCAGCAGTGGACGAACATAGGCTGATGATGATGATGATGATGATAGATATTTATAGTTCTATAAAAAATAATCAATCATAGCCTATTGCCGTCATTATGAAACATGGTCCTGTAAACTCACTCTGAGTAATTGAACAGTCTGCTGTCCCACAGCTGGTGGGTTCCTCTGGCTCCATCGTGGAAGAAGCAGGAGTTAGTGCCATCGAATTCATTGAGGCCGTCGAGCGTGTTCTTGGATGCGTGGGAATGGACCACGTCGAGAAGCACGTACAAGCCCAGCTCGTGGGCGCGGTCGATCAGCTGCTTGAGCTCGCAAGGAGTACCGTAGCGACTGGTACAAGGAAAAAATTATATAATATACATTTTTCCTTGACAATATTATAAAGGAAACTTTAATATAATATATTACATTTTCCGTGTCCCATTATTATAATAAATTACATAGATCTCATCAAGCCTGTATTCCCGTAGGGTTGGGCAAAGTTGTACTAATGGACACTGACAGTTTGCGTTATAGGGGGCGAGAACCCCAATAACACTGCTCGAATAATAAATTACCTAATAAATAATAAATTGTGTTGTCTAAATGTTATTTAGTGTAATCTGCGCCAATATAGAAGGGCTTTATGAAACAACTGCCAGTAAAAAAACAGAAAAAAAGCATAAAATTGGCAGTATAAGTACAAATATTTTCTTAACTGGCGCGAATCTAATATTCCGACGTTGGACGATGAACATAAATAGTGATTATATATGAGATTCGCGCATTGATTCCTTCAATATTTTCCACCCTTGAGTGCGATTACAACACCAATTTCAATTGCAAAAGCACCGAGACCCGGAAACTAATTGTAGATGTATTATAATGATTATTTCATGCGAGAAACATTAAAAAAAATAAAGTCAAAGTATCGTTTAACTATCATTATAATTTACCTATCAGGGCTACAGATAAGAGCGAGAAACACGACTTAACTATTTAACTGGCGATCAAGCGTAAGCCTGTCACGAATAATAAAAAAAAAACTTATGAATGATCACGTAATTGTATACAAACCTGCTAGCCGCAAAGAAACTTGTGACTTGGTATCCAAACGACGCATAGTAGGCGTGCTCCATAATAGCCATGAGCTGTATTGAGTTGTATCCTAAAACATGGATAATATCAAACACTGTTTGTTCAACAATACGACCATAGACATAGTTACACTCGCGCCTTTGTTTTCCCATAGGGGTAGAAACTACAGGATGCCACTTGCTACGATTCTTGCATACCACTTTTGCTTCGTCTATATTCATACACCATCTTTAAATAGTTAATTATCCGGTGAAGGAAAACATCGTGAGGAAACCTGCATGCCTGAGAGATTTTCTCAATGGCGTGTGAAGTCTGCCAACCCGCACTAGGCCAGCGTAGTGGAGCCTAATCCCTCTCATTCTGAGAGGAGACCCGTGCCCAGCAGTGGGACAGTATAATGAGTTGATTATGTTATGTTATGTTTCATACACACCCGCCGCTTGTGACTACTACGCACCTAACTTTTTTGAAGGACGTCACCGATAAGGTCGTTGTATGTCTTTCTATAGAGCGTCCCGTTCGGCTCCAATTGCTTTAGAAATCCCTATCGTTAGTTGCCTTTTATCCATTCTCTCGACTTACCCATACAATCTCAACATATTGTTTTAAACCTAAGCAGTGTCAAACAATTAAAATTTCAATCAATTAATCCATTGCAATTAATTTAATTGCAACCTAATTAATTTAATTACAATTAAAAAATAATAATAATAATAAGAATGGGCCGGCTCGACCGGAGTGATACCACGGCCTCACAGAAAACCGGCGTTAAACAACGCTTACGTTGTGTTTCGCCGAGTGAGTGAGGTTACCGGAGGCCCAATCCTCTTTTAAAGGTCGGCAACGCACTTGTGACTCCTCTTTTGGTGTTGCGGGTGTCACTGGGCAGCGGTAATCGCTTACCATCAGGTGATCCGACTGCTCGTTTGCCCTCCTCTCCCATAAAAAAAAATTGATTCGAAGTTTAGTTGTTTAATACCGAATTAATGCTCAACACTACTTTAAGCCGCAACGTTGTCTTATTCTGTCACTATTTTTCTATCAATGAATCCGAGTACAATAAGTTGTACTCGGATTCATTGTTCAAATAAATGCTGCTGTGGAAAATGGTTCCTAGCGAAATAAGTTTCGCTAGGAACCATTTTCCACAGCAGCATTTATTTTACTTTCATGTTTCTTCTCTATACTTAACATACAACCTAAAAATATTTAGCAGACAATACCTTGTTTCTTAATCCTATGCAGAACATTATCTCTAAATTCGTTGTATGTGCCAACTTTGCCCTCCGGTGTTGCTATGCCGACGTGGCACTCGTATATACGCGGAGACCTCGGTTTGGCGACTTTGGGGTGCTTGAATTGATAAGGCTGAAAAAACAAATTATATTGGCAGTCAGTGTAGATGATCTCTCTTGGTTGTCCGGGATATATTAGTGTCCTAGGGCAAGCATACGATTTTGGAGATGAATAAAAGTATCTAGAAAACTTACATATTTAATCTTATTTTAGTGGGACAATCGTTAAACACTGTGGAGTTCAAAGTCTCTTTTCACGGAACGGCGAAGATCACTGACAGGGATTGGTTCTCGATGAAGGCGCTGGTGTCATATCCACTGTGGTAACTGGGTTCCTATACGTTTGGGCTCGTCGTCACGTGACACGTCGTCTACTCGTGTCATTTATTCAATTATTTTTGGATGACTTGAAAAAGGGTCCGCCTTTTGGTGGTTTCAGGAACCATCAGTGGTCCACAGACCACTACGTTAAGATCCGTACGTATAAATAAAAAGATCCTGGATTTTCAGATCTTTCCAGTCTTCCCCAAACCGCTATTATTTACGAAGACCGTCTTTAAAAATAGTTAATCTACGATAGACGTGGTTATCTCATAAAAGTAAATATTTATCCACAATAATGGGTATTACGAGAAATAATATTGAATAGCTATTTTTAGTGTACTTTTATCGATTTAATCTAATGAGTTGTTAAATTACACAATCACAATTAAAATTTATTTTAAAGTGCATTTTACATGGAAATGTGTATATTTTCCTTGCATGGTTTTAAGATTTCAGCAGGATGCATCAAACTGCGTAAATTTTCCTGATTTTTCCGGTAGATACAAAAAAAAAACACTTTCATTATCTATCATCAATTAACACTACAAAAACAAAATCAGCTAAATCGGTCTAGCCGTTCTGAATTGATTATTCTCATATATGCGACCATTTTTTTTTTATTAAATAAAAAACCCCACACTAGGATTTTGTCCTATATCGTGGGTGCGTTTACAAACACAAATTCTCACATACACAAACGCCCAGACCCGGAGCCGCCCGAACCCACAACACGTGACGCAGAAGCCGATCGTTCAGCCGCTACGCCAAACGTGTCGTGATTTTTATTTAGAAATAGATTCTGACATCAATAAGATACTTACGTGATCCGGTTTGTATATAAACTGCTGGTAAGTGTACCCTTCAAAGGGTTTGACATAGCTAGCCCAAGGAGACAGCCTGTATAAGTGGTCGTTGACTATGAGTTGCACCCGGCTGTCGTGCTTCAATGGACAAGATCCATCCGCGTTCGCCGCTATTGTCAGCTCCCATTTGCCGTATTCCAATTTCTTGAATTGATGACTCTTTGAATTCCAGCCATCTACAAGTTCAATAAAAACACTTTCAGGTTCACTTACAGGGTGCAATAAGATCGCTAATGTGACGAGATCTAATCGGGTACCTACCTACCTATTTATTTATATAAATATTATCTTCTCTTTATTGTACACCAAAAAAAAAGTACCTACCTATTTACATTATTAAAATTTTATGAGTGAATACGAAATTGGATGTGGCTAGCAATAGCAACGAAAGGAAATATAGTCGATACCTCCGCCTGAAGGGAACCACCGCCGCTATGTTTTGGTCTCATGTAAGAGGGCGAGCCTATTGTCTTTAATCGGCCACAAATCTAAATTAAGAGCTCCTATTTTGAATTTCATAGAAAAATCCAATCTTTTACAACCGAACACTAGAGTAATTTAGGTATAAGTATTTTATATAAATTACATTTCCATTTTGTAATCTATAACAACATGTAATAAAGTTTAAAATGGTCAATCACTCCTACTATTTGTAGGAATTTGCTTTGAGACGAGTCTAGATCCCAAGAGTATTGCAACTAGTCTATTCTGGGCGCGTCTGTTAATTGAATTTCTTATTTGATTGAAACACATACTTGTAATCCATGATTAATAGAAACAACATTGATCAACTCTCTTTTCAAGGTAGAAGATAGTCCTTTGTGTTATAACTCACTGAAATCTCCCTGTAAATGTAAGCTGTGGGCGCCAGGAGCCCATTCGCGCCACGTCACAGATCCATCGGAGTTATATTGTGGCCCGTAGTATTTGTAGCCCTTAGTGAAGCCATCCATACCGCCATCCCAAGTCTCGATCCGGTCAAACAGATCTTTAAAGCACCCATATCTGTAAATGATATATGTTAAATATAAATAAGCGCTGCTAAGCTCCTTCAATCAATCAGCCCATTGCTGTTTTGACTAATGGAGGTTGACCTCTCCTAACAGCACAGCACACCGGTATCAGCACTTCTCATCAAGCCTTCTTTGTGTATGGTCCTCATGGACTTCCACATGATTGAAAGATGATGAAAGATGCAAGCACTGCATGCAGCTTTTTGCTGGGTTCACGATTCCTCCGCGACACTCCTCCTCCAGCCTGACCTTGCCACATTTTGCATACCAGGCAACCATCTGTTAGGGGGACGACCTACTTTACGCGGCCTCAATTCCTTTACGGACTGTTACCTATATCAACCATCGGTTCTGTGACTTCTGTGACAAACGTGATCAGCCCACTACCTGTTCAGTGTTCAGTTGTGTTCCATTGTCCATAACTTAATATTCACTCCTAATATCATTTTGGTTCATGGCAATAGTAAAAGGGTTAATTAATATCTACAGTACGTCAGCATCATCTTCACTACTTCACAAGATTACTGCTTGGCGACAAAAATAAAAGAGTGGTGGATAGGTACTAGGATTTTCCTATGATGTGAACTCTAGAGGAGGAAAATTATAGAGGTACATACCTACTACGGCTACCCAACCCAGTTCGCGGCAAAAAGATGATAATAAGGCCACAAGACTACTAAATTAAAGTTTGACCGTAAATTAACAGGAGTCTTATAAGAAAAAAATCTTACTTCTCTCTAATGAATAATTAAGTAGGTGCCTAATAACAACTAAGTTGAGTAACCGGTAAAAACAACTTTTTTTTTATACAGGGTGCCGAACTGCCGATTTAGTCATCTGCACTCGTAAAAGGGAGATTTCTACCTACCTACTTATTTCTACGTACCTACTTATTCATAAGTATTTGTGCGCAGTAGTTAGTTACCTAGGTAGGTAGGTGCTGTTATTCGATTACCTAAGAGCTGAGAAGGAGCTGTAGGTATATATAATTTTATTGCTTAATTGCATCGTAATTGTTTTGATACTCTCGGTTATGTAGTAGGTACCTACAAGTTTATGTAGGTCTGATAAAGGAGTTCATATAAATAAGCCTAGACTATCTAGGCTAGCGTTATTATTACATAAAATAAGCGTAAATATCAAATATTGAAGTTTCATATTGTAACTGTTCTTCGCTGCATTCTGCCTGCTATCAATTGACCTTAGATTTGACATTGGGAGCGTCATAAGGTATATCAAGCGTTTGCAGCGCTGAATTAGCGAACTCAACTTTAGTGTTCAAAATAAATGTTGTTACATAAATATGGTAACGATAAACAGGCGGAAAACAGTCTAATAGATAAAATTCATCAACGTTTGCTCCTCAGATAAGTATCTAAAATATTATAACAACAAACCAACGCAACTGTCCGTCTAAAATTATAAAGCGCTGCACCACTTAATTGACAGCAATTGGTAAACACGGCTGGCTAACCTTAAATTGAAGCAAAATATCACTCAAAGCCACTGTTTTCGTTGTCAAATTCACTCAAACTTTAATTCTAAATGTAGATAGAGTACATAAGACTTACCTGCGTCGGATTTCCCGTTCATATGGCTTCAAATAACCATCCCGTTCGAATAAAGTCGCTATGTCGGGCACGGGAACTTCCATCGGATCCATAGCTGAATAATTACCACCCATTGTAGCTATATAGCTGTTTATCTGTCAAACCGGTACGGACTGCGCAGGCGCTTCACAACCGCGCGAAATGATATCTTTAGTTTAAATGATAAACGCTCTTCGATTATAAATTATTGAGTGTAGACACGTAGGTACAATTTAGATAAAGTTCGGGTCATCTGTGAACCACAACAAACTTTGTTTCACTCATTTAATGTTAAGTGGCCACGGATAAGTCATTTGTGTATGAAAAGTATATTCTCTACCCTCATTAAAAAACATTATTTGATGACGTGATTGCGTTATCAAGTATTTTATTATTCATTATGGTTTTTAATCGCAATCACCTTTTATTTATTAGCGTCACTATTTCAACAAAAATCGTGAGTTAAGGAAATATATAACTCTTTCCTATTGCCTACCTAGGTACTTCTAAATGATTAAACATGCTACACACACTACCTACTTAGGTAGGTGACTAAAACCCTTAGGAGCACTACATTACTTTACTCAAATATTGCGATATTTGCGCGATACGCGTATAGCGATTCCCAGGACGAACAATATTATTACATGTTTCTGAATTGCATGAAATTCATCATACATTCATCTATGTAAAGTAGTAGGTAAGTAGGTAGGTATTTTGATGCGTGCTCGGTTGTGACGATAGGCTTATCTATTACACGTGACCTAAAACATCAGTGTCAACTTGGGAGAATATCTGTTAACTCCTGAAAGGACCTGACCGAATCAGAAATGAGGAGATCCTTAGAAGAACCGGCCGTGAGCCGGGCACATAGCTCGTAGAACTCTCCGAAACGACGAAAGTTCTCGAATAAACCACGCACCGGGAAACCCAGTGTGCTACGACCTCCAACGCAACGGACGGACCACCTGGTGAAAGTCGCTGGAAATCGTTGGATGTAGGCGGCATATAACCGATCGTTGTGGAAGTTTTTGGAGGAGGGCTTTGTTCAGCACCGGACGTCTTTTGGCCGATATGATGATAAGTTGGTTGGTTAGGTAGGTAACCTATAACAGTTAATATAAATAGGTACGTGAGGAATATATAAAATCTAAACATGTTATTTGTTTACTATTATTTATGGGTTTTGCAAAGATACAGGAGCATCGATAACCGAAAGAATAGATAAGGCCCTAAGATTGAACCTTGGGGTACCCTTTCTTAAACTTGCTACTAGCTAACTTTGCTTGTAACGGAAGCTTGTATCACATATACTTCTTCAACCATGATAATTATGTAAAATAAAAGTCACATAATAAACATCCACCTAGACTTCGAAATATTTGTAATTTTGATGTCAAAGTTACATAGATTTTTTTTTATGGGATTGGAGGGCAAACGTGCAGACGTATCGCCTGATGGTAAGCGATTACCGCCGCCCATGGACACCCGCAACACCATAGGAGTCACAAGTGCGTTGCTGACCTTTTAAAAGGGGATTGGGCCTCGGGTAACCTCACTCACTCGGCGAAGCACAACGTAAGCGTTGTTTAACGCCGGTTTTCTGTGAGGACTTATTTTTTAGGTTGTTGATTTGATTTATGATAATGATAATAGTAAGTAAGGAAGTAAAGATTAAAACCCCTACCTATAGCTATGCTTCACACTATTTAGGATGGGCTGTGGATAATTTCTTAATTTCATACAAGTGCAAGAAGTTTTATCTATTGCTTGTTGTTTTGGTATTTTAATTTTTGAAGACTTTTTTAAGTCAAGTAATTCCTTGTGGATGAACTAGTGGATGTGTTAATTGGCTGTTTATAAATGATTTATATGCATGTAATTATTATATTTTATCTATATTTTTTTACCCTTGATAGGCTTACGCTTGACCTCCACTTCGCCTGATTTAAGGATACCCAGATTATATCTATCGGGGAAGATAGATATAATGGTTATCTATTTTTTGATAGCCAAGGACTTTAACTCAAAGTTAAAGTCAAAATCATTTATTCAAGATACACTATTAGGTAGTACAATTTTACATGATAGACAGATTCTAAAGACACCTTCACCTCCTCTAATTTTTTTTATAAACTCCACAGCAACACATTTCTGTCTGTACTAAGACATTAAAAGTTACATAAAACAGAATATTAATTTTTGTTTAGGGTACTTAGTTTTTGTTTTACTTTTTTTCTTTAAATTCTATCACTCTTACTTTGTTAACTGTATTTCCTGGTCAATTTTCACATACTCTGCAATAGTAGAATTTGATATTTTTTTCAATTTTTTTTACTATTTCATCCACACTAGTTACCATTGAACATTGTTTAGTATTTCTGAAGTACCTAGATACAACAATAAAGAGAATACTACCTACAACTAGTAGATCAAGTAACTACAAATTACATTCAACACTACAATCAATTAATAAATAATCCAAGAAAACCTTCAACAACAAATTAATAGTATTTATTCAATAATAATCTTATCTATTTAAAGCTACACTACACAAATACCGAAACATTAAAATATATCAGAGCCTGTTCTCTTTGCTCTTCTCACAGCTTCCTCGGGTTGCAACTTCTCTTCCTCTGAAGGCTCCAGAGGGTTACCATCCTCATCTAGCTTGCCTTGTTTATAGTCAGTGACAATCTTCTTGCTGTACACAGCGTCAAAGAGCTGCTGAGGTGTGAATTCACTCTGAATAACATTGGCAGCTTTGTATGAGACATAAGGCTTTAAATCGAAGTCCTTCAAGTCTGGAACGATGATCTCCGGTATCATTTCAGGTACTGTTATAAAGCGACCATTCATGTTGTATCCTACGTCACGAACTCCTCGCTTATCGACTTCTAATACGCGATCTTCAGTCATCTGTTGTTTACGATGTATGCGTGAGCCTCTCTTGTTTGCGATCACAAATTTCCTGAAATTCCTTTTACCTTCCCTCGGAGCTGATAATGAAATGCTCCTGTTTGATATAAAATTGATTAAATTTGAAATTTTAGACATTTTATTTCAGTGATTAGAACTTTCCTTTGAAAATAAATTTTGAGGTTAAGCATTTGTCATTTTATTTTGATTTGTGATGTGACAGTTAAGATTTTATGCACTATGGTTTGAGGGATTTGAGGGTTAGAAAACCGGTATTTTCCGTTAAAGTGAATAAAGTATACCTAAACGTTGTAATAGTAGTCCCTCATTTTAATACATTGATCATTTTGCCATCCCATGGAGCCATGAAACTCAAGTATCTGGCTTACTGATAAAAGTGAATCTGACGAGCTGTACCTCTAAAGCAAAAGTTGTCTGTCAACCATTGTTTTGTAATTTAGAAAGCAGTCCGCGCTTTAAACCTTGATTTGCTCCTACACTGACATCGATCGAGCGTATAGTTAGCACAATGTTCACAATTTGAATGAGACACCGCAAAGTAACGCTGACGCCCGCCGCAGATTTCCTGTTACATAGCCTCTGACGGTACGCTCGACCGACGTCAGCGTCGGAAAAAATCAAGCCTTAGGCTCTTACTTTTAAATAAACCCAGATAAGGCTTCTTGCTGGTATAGTATCTACTTGTGTAGTAACAAGGGCACTTCAAAAATAGGTACCTACCTATTTTTACTACTTACATTATGTTTCAGCAGTAGGTTTACGTTATTGAGATTAAGTATGGGGCAAGTAAAATAAAGTGTAAATTCGCATTTATATAATTTATCGTAAACATATATACATAGTTATCCTTCTATTAAACTCGTGAAGAAACACCAATACAAATACATACCTAAGTCCAGAAAACAAAAAAGGAAAGATGTTTGTATTATAATTGCAATACAATTATCCATTACCATGTAAATAATACAGACTGTTAGCGTGTAGCTGTAAAATTGAAAATTCATTAAATACACCCCCACATGTAAAATGTATTATCAATAACGAGTTGTCGGACAACTACAATGTCAATAAACAATGAAAATATTTTGACTAACAAGCAAAGCAATAGTTATAACACAAACACCAAAAGGAACTTCATTACTGTGATGTCACATTAATTAAAAAAAATATCGCGATTTCATTTGTACACATCTATTGGACAGCTGAAGTACAAAATCTATTATCTACATTTTTGTGCTCGCCACAGAACACTAACGGTACCTATATCTATAGGTCAGGGATACTCAACCTTATTCTATTCCTTAGTAAAATCGCATAGAAATGTTTTTGCCGTTGCCGAACAGTACATCTTATCCATCGTAGATCGCAGTATCGCTTAACATCAGGCGAACTGGCGGTTAAGCGTAAGCCTATCATGAATAAAAAAACAGTCAAATTTTCCCAATGGAGAATAGACTCTATTATTTGGAGATTAAATTCAAAATCGATTGAAGAAATTTGACAGCTTTGGATACCATGATGTGCTGTTGACCGTACCTACAGTACAGTCGATAGATGAAAGGTAAAAGCTAAAGGTTGAGTACCACTGCATAAGGATGAAATTGGCCATTTTAACAATTTTCCCCAGATAAGAGCCATCTATCAGCGCGAATACGTCACGTTATGATGTAAATAATTTACATTTGCATCTTTTCGTGATGTGTTTACCAAACTAACAGCATGTCACATGTCCAGGGGTGCTGGTCTGGCCAAAAGCCCTTTTACTTCTATCATTGGCACTGTATTATTTCAGTTAGCACCTTTAGAGTTGTTCACATAACTAATGTCACATGTATCAGATTGATCACCTTAAAAAAATGTCCTAAAATGACTGAGCAGTATTTTGAAGTTATGTTTGGAGAAAAACATAGGAGAACCGAACATACCCGAGATAGACATAACACGCAACTTTTTATTGTCCAAGGGAATGTCAAAACAACATTATTCCAAATAATTATCACATTATTAGCATACAAGGTTTCTAAATATCTTAACCACATCGGAAAATTCACACACATTTACAGAAACTCTCCCGCCGAAATGTTCCTCCCTGATATAGCGAATTAATTTTTAACATGATTTAATTTTTTAATAGATCGACTACATTTTCGACAAATGTAGAGCCCTAGGCAGTATCGACATCCAAAACTCTTGCAGCACAAAATATATGCTTATCTTTTATCAAATGTCACTTTCATACAGATTCAGAAATACAACAACATTTGTATTTCGCTTACAGAGCAAGAAGTTTAACTTATAACAGTCCTCCACACTTCAGTTCACAAAATATTCCTATACCCTGGAACTAGAACACTTATCGATACACAACCTCTTCGCTGGTCATGTGTCAGCTGGTCTTTCGTCATGGTGGTTATTGTCGAGATCCTCAAGGGTGTCGCTGGACAGTTGCGTCAGGTCGCTTAATTCGTCGATCTGTTTTTGTTTTTTACGAACATTCCAGTGCAGACACTCGGCTAGAGAGTCGAACCAATCGGAGATTTGGTCCTGTGCGCATATCGAAGGCACAGGGTAAACCGACGTCGTCACGTAGAGACTGTGAATAAGAATAAATGTTATATTAATTTGGTTTTACTATTACAACTCGTATGTACAACAGCTGTTATAATCATGGGCGTACATGTATTTAGTCTAGGTCCAATACGCATCGTTTATCCTCGACATGACATAATTATGAAGCAGAATGTACAGGGGGTAGGATGGGCCCGGTGGCAGTAAGCTAGTTTCGCGTCGCTACCCCCTGCTCTCCCCTGGATACGCCCATGGTTATAATTTTGTGTGAAATAGTTCATAAAATAGCATACATACGTACATTCACGCCTTTCTCCCACAGGGGTAGGCAGAAACTATAGACTGCCATTTGCTACGATTCTTGCATACTTCTTTTGCTTCTTCCACATTCATACATCTTCTCATACATACACGCCGGCTGCGAGTGCTACGCACCTGACCTTTTTGAAGGATTTCGCCAATCAGATCGGCGTATGTCCTTCTTGGGCGACCTCTACCGGCGCTGCCGCTGACATTCGCCTTATAAATTCCCTTCGTTAATCGTCTTTCATTCATTCTTTCAACATGTCCAAACCATCTCAGCATATTCTTTTTAATACGCGTCACTACATCATCTTTCAGCCCGCAACGTTGTCTTATCACACTGTTCCTCAATCTATCATTACGAGTTACACCACACATACTTCGCAAGGAACGCATTTCCACTGCATTTATTCTACTTTCATGTCTCTTCTGCCATACCCAACATTCACTTCCATACATAAGTGTAGGTACCAACACACCATTGTGGATAGCCAACCGTGCCTTTTTTGACACGGACTGGTTAACCACAACTGCATGCATAGCACCATTCACTTTATTTCCTGCATTTACTCTCCTTTCCACATCTGCATCAATCTTACCATCCCTAGTAAACACACTTCCCAAATAAACAAACTCATTCACCTGTTCCACACTCTTACCCTCTATCTTTATATCACACACACATACATCTTCTCTTTCAAAAACCATCACTTTCGTCTTACTAACATTTATTTTCATGCCCTTCATCTTGTATGCTTCATTCGTTAAAGTTACCATGTCTTGCAACTCTTCCGCTGACGATGCAAGTAGAACCTGATCATCAGCATAAAGAAGGCATTTGACATGTAACTCATCCATTCTCAACCCACAATCACTCTCTTTCAAGTCTGCCAAACAACTGTCCATATATAGATTGAACAGCCATGGTGACGCGACACAACCCTGTCTAACACCTCTGGAGATATTAAATCAACCTGTGTACGCCCCATTTAGCCTAACACAGGCACTAGAATCCCTGTAAATGGATTTCAGTGCCCGCACCAAGCGCCTGTCCACTCCATACATAGCCAGCGTTGACCACAATTCATCCCTCCACACACTGTCATAAGCCTTCTCCAAGTCAATGAAAGCGCAGAAGACTTTCTTGTGCTTAGCCAGATATTTTTCGGCTATACACCGAAGGGAGAAGACCTGATCCATACATCCCATCCCCACCCTAAAACCTGCCTGAACATCCCATATTTTCTCCTCTGTTATTCTTATCACTCTATTAATCAATACCTTTGCATACAGTTTGCCGACAACACTCAGAAGACTAATGCCGCGGTAGTTTTTACACTCCTGCTGTGAACCTTTTCCCTTATATAGTGGAACGATAACGGCCTTGCACCAGTCTCCCGGCACTTGTCCGTACCTCCAACACATATTAAAGAGCTGGTACAACAGGCTTGCTACCACCCCGTCACCACTTCTGAGCATTTCAACAGACACTCTATCATACCCTGCCGCCTTACCAACTTTCGTACCTTTCAGAGCTATTATAATTTCATCCATACTAATCTTACTCTCTAAATAAAATAGCAATTAGTACAAAACATGGAGTAATTAATAGATTCGTGTGCTTCTAAGAATACAGAGCTGGAATCAACAAAATATATTAGATATTTATACAATCATCTATCGGACAACGAAGAAATCTTTGATTGCGAAGGTTTGCAACAGACTCACGAGCTAGCACTCATGTTCCTTACCCCATGGAAGTTCTTACAGCAGCCAGGCCTAATTCTTTTATTTTATCATCATTTAATGACACCAAAATTGTTGATTTCAGTTCAGATTTCAGTTGTTGAGACATTTTGGACATAGGATGACAATTTTTAACAATTGAATTAGAAATGTTAACATTTAGCTAGTTAGTGAAAAGTTATGGGACTGTACAAATAAATACTGAAATAATTAATGACATTGTCATTCTCAATATACTTTTTTCACCAGTGCAATAGTTATGGAAATATTTTTATGTGATGATTGTATTCTAAATGAGGTGAGTGTTAATTATACATGCGAAGCGAAAGCGTTAAGCAAAATTTAGACATACAATATATATATATAAATGTACTCTAATCTATTCGTAAATAAAATGACACTACGCCAAGGAATTGTATACCTATTTTTTATTCAAAAGAAATTACGATAGACCTTCACCAAAATAATGCACAAAAAGAGTATCTAAATAACCATCCCGCTTTAAAAAAAACTTCGAAAGAAATGGTAGGTACAAGTAGTCTATGACCAGTGGCTTTACTCTGGGGGCACCAATTATAGTATATATACAGGAGACGGCATTTGGTGCTCAGGCGAAAAATATGGGCTAAGTAATTTAACAGATTTTTCGCGCCTACTATCATCAGCGTGGAATACTTTGGAGATATGATGTGATGAACATTTGACAACCAAGTAATGATAACTACGTGATTACGCCATTTGCTTTCTCTCCCGTGATTTTTGATGCCAGCAGTCGCCCACAACGACAAGACAAGAATCGTCCAATAACTGATTTCTAGTCTCCCTCGATCTTAATTCGAACATTGGGCAATCATTCTATTTGCCATACAATCTTTTAGTAGTATACCGTCTCCATTGTCAATGTGGTGTGGTGCGATTGTAAAATGTCTTGTTACCTATCGCCCGGCCTGAGCGTCACCTGCGACCGTCCGTCGAACGATACACTGGCCGCACTACGAGCTTCTAGCGTGGGCATTATCTGAAACAAGCCCGGACACCTCATCTGAATGCTACTACCAACATAATTATGCCTATAATGTGCCTATATTTATTATTTTATGCCTATTAAGGCTATTTGTACTATAATCCAGTACTTGAGCTTTGACAGCCTGTCTTGTCTATATTTTTCTACTGTAAAATCTAGGATAGGAGGATTATAATAGTAAACAACTACAATTTATTTGGGGAATGTTATAGCGGCCCTCTTTATAAATGTATTTCTTTTTATTAAGGTTTAGTGTATAGGCCGGTATAAAACATTAAAGGTCTGACTAGGAAATATGTAATCGTGAGTCGTAAATCGTAGAATTTGTACCAATATTATAAATAGACGTGTATGTATATGAACGATAAGATTACTCATAAAATACTTCTCAGTTTTATCCTTATTTACCAAACTACCAACTCGAATTACGTCATAACTTCTACACATAATTGTATACAATACAGAGACACGAAGTAATACCAATAAAAAAATAATACAATATTAATTATGTACATCAACATGCGTTATATGAAGCGTATTATAGCGGCGTGCATAGAGTACGGGGTTGGCAGAGTGCCCAGTACCTATCTCCGTGCTGCAACGCTTGCCGGTTCCGGCCGTCGAAAGATACCCACATGGCGTTTCGCGCTTCCGGGGACAGTGCGATCTAGAATACAGCTTTAATTTAACTGTGGGAAGGAAACAGGTAGACCGAACGTTGAATTTAAATTCAATACTTGTAGAACAATACTAAAATATTTATTATTTAAGAGAGGAATACATTATCTGTGGAAAAAAAGTGTTTATGACAATAACTCATAGTGCTATTTGTTTCGTCTACTGTATAATATAACGATCAAACGAATCCAATACCTTCTATACAGAACCTATAGTTAGATGGTTATTATTATAATTTTTAAACAATTTACTGCAAAATCTACTGTACCAGAGAGAACAGCCAATTTGAATTCACAATAACAAATTATTTTTAGACGTATTTGACCATGACGCTATATTATCGTGAAACCGTGGTCCATAGCCAGCACACTACTAAATATCACAATGTCAGAGAATAAATAGTAAAAAACACACAAGACATTTTTGTAGCTGGGATTATTTGTTTGGCTCAAAGAACCTTGGGTTTCTTTCTGTGTTCCATGTTGGATTTTAGAACTGAACAAATATTGGTATGGATAGTGGTTTTGTGGCTGGAGATTTAAATAATTACGTTAGTTTTTCACTGTGAAGATAATCCAAGTGAAATTTGTAGATTTCTTTAGGAGCCATGCATTATATCACAATGATTTGAAGAGGTCCTAGGTGAACTATGATAACGTAGGTAGGTAATATGGTCAGGGAATTTATAGACCCATGGTTGCTGCTATTGAGAATTTCATACAATCGCCCAATAGCACTGCTCGACCTGGGAATCGAAACTCGGACCTATAGCGTAGCGGTCGCGCAATTAAACTACGACGGACAAATCCTGAATCGCGCAAGTGACATTTGCAACGCAACTTGCATATAAATACAGACACCCGACATCAGCCGTTGGGCCGTGCATGCCCGCTTGGTCGGAGGATCCTCCCTTTGATTAGAGGGGCAACACACTTCGTCCATCCACAGGATCACTGGATTAATAATACAGATGATTTATACATAAATGCTATTCATATTTACCTTGAGCTCGACGCCTGCGGGGACAACGATAGGCCTGAAGGAGAGCGAGTGGGGGCAGATGGGCGTGACCATGATGGCCGGCACTGACGGGTGGATCATACTGGCGCCTGCCGCCACCGCGTACGCCGTACTACCCGTCGGGGTTGATACTATTAAGCCTGCGGATTGAAATTAGGTAATACTCGTATCAATTCGGCTTAACTGTAAAAATATCAGCTGTTTCATAGCTTTATGAAGATGTTATAAGAGAGGCAGGGCATAGTGGAATCGAATAATTCCATTCACAATTGGAGCCGCTCGACTGGGGAAGTACCTCGACCATGCAGAAAATCGTAGACAAATAACATAGCTCCGTGCTATGTTGTGATCCTAACGGTGAGCAAGGTCGCCAGAGCTCCGCGAGGAAGCGTTGTGTTGGCAGTGGGGGGGACCGGTGATGTTTTGTTACCGCCGGGCAGCATATCTCCTATGCTGCCAGCCCAACTATTCCTCCTTAATTTACAGGATCGGCAACGCGTGAGTGATACCCCTGGTGTTGCAAGCATCCATAGGCTACAGTAACCGCTTACCATCAGCGCCGTATGCTTGTTTGCCTCTTTAGTGGTAAAAAAATGTCTAATCAGCTATTTTGGCTTAATACATGGGTTGTAGGGAAAAGACCCATGCAATTATTATAATAACCCCATAATAACAATGTGCGTCTAAAGTTAGTCTTAGCGAACAGCTGCGCAGGTGAAATAACTTAATTAAGTATTCTTATGCAAAATATCGAAATCAGTAAGGACAATAATCACGAATGCGAAACATTTAGGACCTCAGTTCTGTCTTTAGTCCGAGTTTTTATATTTTTAACATTGCAAAACCACTTGCGGATAACTTCAGACAGATAATTCGGGGGTACTGTAAAATGTATTCGCTTCTAAGTCTTCTGACATTTCTTAGTGACATTGACAGTTGTGACAATACTTTTGCATCGGGTAAATAATGCATTTAAATGAGAGTGAGAAGTTGGCCGGAGTGAAGTTCGCCGTTTTAATGCGCAGTGGATTATTTACGTTAAAAATTGTGTACTGCGCAACCAAAAACTGACAAACAGCTAACTTCAGTCCGGCCAACTTATGTCGCGCGTACTGTATATTCAACTGAAACATTAGTTGGTCTCATAACAAGTTGTTTGTAATCAGACAATTAACCTATTTAAGGGTCCGGCAGAGCGTGAATTGTCGACAAAAACGTAATACCGAAATAAATTGTAATCCAGACAATATTCTATCTAATTATGTTATTTTTCAGATTTAGGTACTGTTAATCTAGGTTCCTACGGTCCTATTTCGTCTGCTACTACTTCACTGAAAATAAAATACTGGAAAATCGTTCCAAAAGTGTTAAAGTTATCATAAATTGCATTCGCTTAGACTTATTTCCCGTGAAGTGATTTGGACGAAATGGTAGCGTAGGAACCTTCCTACGCTATCATCACCATTCGTCCAAACTTATCTACTAGGTACGTTTGTGAGAGAAATTCGGTCCGCCGGACTCTTAAGTCGGGTTCACGCTTTAATACATACATACACATACACACACACACACAGCAAAACTGACTTTAGCTTATAGCTTTTATCTTACCGTCACCCTGCACCGACGTGATATGCTTTCCATCTAGGAATAGATCGATGTTGGACAGGTACGGCGAAGGTCCTCGGTCTACCACCACCTCGTTCAGCACCAAAATGGTAGTGGGCTTCTTTTTTTCCTTGCCGTCTTTCTCGTCGCGACTCTTGCGCAGTACCACGCATTGAAGACGTGACCGTAACGTTAAGGCAGCGTGTCCTGGAAATAGGCATTTATTTTTTATTACTCGCGGTATTTTTGATGGTCAACCTTGTGCGAATTTCTTGTATTCCATCTGAGTGCATATTTAACTATATTTTTATATTTATCGTAAAATTGCGGTTTCATACATTTTGTGGAGTCGAGCGAACTTATGTATGGATCAACTGATTTTATTTTCGCAAATTCAGGACCATTCCCATAATAAAAGTTGATAAAAAAGAATATATAACGAACTAGACTTCATCAATAAGATAAGTCAGTGTTGGATTTTCGTTAAGTAGATACTTTGAAACTGAATTTAAAACATGCATGATAGTTTATGGATAAGTAGTAACATAACATAAAACAAACAAACACCCCTGTATTCCCCAAAAGGTAAGGCAGAGGTGTAGTAATGTACACCCACAGTGCGCCGGTAGGTATGTTAAGGTCCTATGTAATAGTGGGCGACCCTATTGCCATTAATTAATCGGGTAGAAACCAATATTTGAGAGCTGCTAATAGCGTTTAGCGAGGTTAAGTTTAAATTATAGTAAGTACGGAAATAACTGTGCATGTCTGAAGTTAACCGTCCCGAACGCAGAACGGCCGCGCGGGTAATATCACTTATATAAATAATCAAAACAGTTATTTTAATCGTACTGTACGCGTAGATCGGAGGCTGACCTTGGGAAAAGGCCCGAAAAGGCTAGAAGGATGAGAATGCAGCGATACGCGTCGATTTCCAATGAATATCCATAGTACACGTGCCAATATCATTAAGCTATACTTACTTAAAAAGCATTGCAGTCTTACCTTCTAAAACGTTCATGACTTGGTCTTGAAAGTTATTGAATTCGAACGGCGTGAGAAACCCTAGCGAGCCTAAGTGGAATGCCATCACGGGAGGAACTGATTGCTGCAAATAAAGATAGAATTTTTATTTATTTATAAAGATATAAATTTTAGAGAAAGAATAATGCGATATATATGAAAAAAATGAAATTGTCCACTTTTACGCAACATTGCTATAGAAAATATGGGCTATAGACAATTGATTACTTGTCAACATCCTTCATTATGTAAAGTTGCCCTTTATGTAGATTAATCGCCTATTTAACACTGTTGGATGTTTCACTATACAAGACGCATAGTAAATACGACCTTATTTCTCAAATAAAATGTTATTATATAAAATGCTAATTCACGCCATAAACGTGTCAGCCCTAACACGTGCAAGTCCTTTGATCCGCAGCTAACTTCATGATATCTTACCTGAAAAAGCGAGCTAGCATGTAACAGTGTGCCGTCGCCACCCAAACAGATGATGAAGTCTATCTTATCCGTCAGGTCGTCGGTGCCAGCCCTGAACGTCATCAATCTCTCTTTCACTGAAGTGAAGTCTCCGTATTCAGCGAGCAGCCTGTCATCCAATACCGCTGCTTCCACGAATACTACCATACTTTTGTCCTGTAATGAATACAGCAAAATAATAATCTTAATTTTTGCAGTGCTGCAGGTATCTACGGTATAATTCGAATAAAAAAAGAAAATCTCTCCGGGTCGCATTTATACAGGGTGCCGATTTATGGTCAGTAGGTTTACCAGAGATAGGATTTTGACATTACTTGTATGGACCTTATGTCACATAAGCAAATCTACTGACAGATTTGATACAGAAATCGGCCGTTAGTCATCTGCACGCGCTAAAGGGGTGGTACTTCCCGTCATAATGACTAAGACTCCTTATGAAATCCATATAAGATACGTGAAAAAAGACGATTTTCCATACACGCCTAAATGTGTACTTTTGTATAGGAAGATGTATTTATTTGTCACGCATATTAGAAAAACATGACGAGTACGAATGATAGAATCACCCCTTTTTTTCCCGGGTATTCATACACTTGTCACGACAATAGTTTGTTTTTACATTTAATATGGGTACTTAAGGCGGATCGTTCAGCTGAGCCCGCGAAATTCAAATTTCAAGTGATTTTTCGCAGTTTGTAGGTGTATAACAAATTCTAGATTCATGGCAGTTGTAATTGCGACATTAACTATACAACATTCCAAACTGAGAACTAAAACCTTTACTTATAAAGCCTTATCAAGCCAAAAACTTGGCGCAATCTGTGTAATTGGTCAAAATTGACATTTTACACTACTTTTAGCTACAATAATGATTTTTAATCTATGGTTTTAGATAAAAATTGTGAATTTTGTATAGTTAATGTCGCAATTACCATAACCATGGATGCAGAACTTATTATAGACCGACAAACTGCGAAAAATCACTTGAAATTTGAATTTTGCGGGCTCAGCTGAACGATCTGCCTTAAACTGCTACTATGACAGTTTGGGTGATTAATATTCCATCATCTTTCACCTAATGCATCAGTGATTAAATGAATAAAAATTATGTACCTACGTCACACAATGTTGGAGAACGACCAAACTCCACTAAGGTCACGTTCATATCACAAGTTCTTCACGTGTCCATAGTAATAAGTAGTAATATAAGTACCTATGTATTAAATGACTGGTTTAAGAAAAAATATGAAGTATGCAATTCGGAAAAAACGTATCCTAGTGAGAAAAACAGGCGGTAAACTTAATGGTTAGTCTATATTCCACGAGACAAGCTTGATCTAGTGTGGGGGGGTCACATGACATATTTTCTCTATACAACACCTATGCTCTTAATGTTACAATAAACATCATTTAAATGTAGGTATGGAAATGTAATACTTTTGGTCAATAAATTTTATTCTTATAATCATGTTATGTTCATGACAATAAGTAAGTTAATAACTTTTTTCTATCCCCGTTCAGTCCATTGCTGGGCCTTTCAGCTGCTCTGTCTTAAACTTGCCCACTAAATCAATTTTTAGTGGCCAAATCTTTTTCATGAGAGTTGAGCTCGTCACCCTACCTTTATCTGTGCAGACTGGCTGTAAATACTCGCAAAAAGTTACAAGATCAAATATTGTCACCCCGTACCATATAATTTCGTAGAAAAAGCACTAGAAGGTAGCCTATATTCATATTAGAGGTATTGCGTGGTAAAACGAACGATTCCTATAAACCGTCCGCATCATTCGCTTTAGCGTGGTAACAATGGCCCAGTCTCATTAACATTGTATGAAGTTCGATCGATAAACGCCACCGGCCACGATCAGGCTACTGTTTTTTCATGAATCAATTTGAGCCATTATGTTTATCGTGAACTAGTCATTTACTTCACTTTGAATATGTGATAAACGGTTTCGAGATCAAACGCATAATAGACTATTTTACTTTAGTTTTCTTTTTTTTTGTTTCAGAAAACTCCCGAAGTTTTAGCTTCAGGATACTATCAGATAGCAAAAAGGGATGACACGGGGACTTTGTTTATTTCGGCTTCTTGCAACTTACCTCGCGAATAATATATGTGTAAGTAATCAAGTGTAAGTTCAGTAGGACATAACTAAGACACAACATACTGCTTTTATTGTATTACCATAAATAATACCATAATTGAGGGACCATGACATTAATAGCAGTAGCTGGGTATGCTTTAATAATTCTAGAAAATAAACTATTGTTTAAAATAATCCAGGTCTTAAATGCAGTAAAGCTTCAGAGATAATGCACTCCCTAACAATGATGGAAAGATTCAATCTAAAATGTCATTGCATCGATACGATATTGCTTGCAGTTCCGCTCTTTGCATTAAAGAAATTGGCGTGACGGACGACACATATCGAGACATACAACTAGATAATATTGTAAAAGAAAGTTTTTGCTTTTACCTGAGTAATAATAGGAGTCCACATTTGGTAGGTAGTTTATGTCTGTTTTATTGAAATTACTATACAATGAGTAGGGAAGAAGCGATAAACAAGTAATATATAATCGTGTAAGTAGGTAATAGTCATCGATCAATCGCGTCAATTGACTAATTAAACCCAAAGACGAGTTTTAATGACTTTTCCTGCACTTAACTTCCCCTTCACAATCATCGTGAGAAATGATTAACAAAATTAATTAGATACGTAATGACTTGGCTTTAACTGCGCTTGCACATGATGAATCTGAGTCAACGTACTGGCAACAACTTTTGGTGCGTGTAAACTATAATTAGGGCAGAGTTGAATCACCTTTCAGTTAGTATTTATTTTTCTAGATAAGCCAGTTATATCCAGGTATTCGTCTCAATATTTGTAACATAATAATACAATATGATATGAAATATCCATGAAGTTTATCTTTAAATCCTATTCAACAAGTTGGTTAAATAATTCTGCAGTTATCTTATGATAATAAGCGTATATGGGTGTATTATTATTATAAGCGTATATGGGTCTAATTATAAAGATAAACCTTTCGTTTAGTTGAGACCTTTGATTAGAACTATCATCTTAACTATAAAGTAGTAATAGCTTAGAGCATACAACATTCGCCCACTACGTGCGGTGTTCAAAGTTCGGGCATGCACCTTATTTCAATTGTATAGAATATAACTACTACCATCTAGATTTAGAAAATTTCAATCCCTAATGCCACTTCTTATATTACTACTATTTCCTTCTTAATTGAAATATGTCACCTGTTAACTTACTAAAACATTACAAATTACCATTATAAAAAAGACGATCAAAAAAGATTTTTGGTCCTTTGGTACAGGAAGAAAAAATAATTGATCTTTTGGCAAATTAAAAAACCTTTCTTTAAATTACGCTCGTAACTTTGGACCAAAAATCTCCAAACAACAGCATACTTAGATGTACCAACAAATGGCCGGGAAGACTTGAAAAGCCTGCATTAAATCTCTGATCAGTTGAGTAAGCTTAACTTACATGAACCAGCCAGTGCACGAGCTGCACGAACGGTGCTAGGATGGTGGCGTCGTGCACCTTCTTGATGACCAGCACCGTCAGCGGCGGCTTGTACCACGTGAGCCGCTGCGACGCAGGGTCCTGGATCTGCCTGCAATATTTGTAAGAAAACTTTTAGAGCGAGTATTTCGAAAGTTCTGGTAGGAAAAAAAGCTTGATCATTATCAGATGGGACGACACGGGAGTAAAATGTGATGTGAGGGGACAACTTTGAAGAAGAAAACTTCAAATTATATTATAACTGATCCAAAATGTTGACTGGCAGAGAATACCAATGACACATTTGACTCCCATTATGACATTTTACGTTAAGAGATGATGCTGCAGTCACCTTCAAATCTTTAATGCAAATACAACGCAATCGTAGCTTGATGTAATAAAATAATAATACTGAAACTAAACAAAATGAATTCTAGTGACGTTAGTATTACAATAAATCAAGAACCTTGGATGCCTAACTACGCTGGTGTTAAATGAAACGTAAAGTAATAGATCATACCGTAATTTGTCTTGAAGGTAGATTTGAAAAACAGAGGTCAGAAATAAGTACTGAGGCCGTTACATAATCATTGTCCAATAAATATTAATACATAGTATAGACAGATTTTATACAAACTATCATTAATATCTGAATTGAATAAGGGTCATGAATGAGAGATAAGTATCTATACTATATCATCTATATATATAAAAGAAGAACACGACTGACTGACTGACGTATCAACGCACAGCCGAAACTACAGGAGCTAGATCCCTGAGTTTGCATGCTGGTTCCTTTTGCACTGTAGACGAGGCACTAAGAAAGGATTTTTGGAAATTTAACCCCGAAGGTGGTGAAAAGGGGGGTGAAAGTTTGTAAGAAAGTCCGCACACACTACCATGCGTTTGACATACACACACACACACACATGCGTTTAATAAATATGTATATATATATATTTATTAAACGATGACATCATCAAGATTATGTACATACACCTGTCATTCGCTGTTGAAATATTGTCAATTGTTTTCTTCTTTATAAATTAGACTTAATACCTTTTATGATATATGAAACCTCCATGTGTAGATACAGTGGGCACAGTATATTTTAGAATCGAAAATTATCTAAGTACGCAGGCGAAGTTGCGCACGGTAACTCAAACTCAGTCAAAGAAATAATATAATTTAAAAAGAGAAGTTAAGAAATTCACAAACTAGCACATTGTCAGAAATAATTCGGACGCTCTCCAGAGCGCATCCTGCGTTTTATAATAGGCCCCGTGAACTGTCAGTATTTTACCAGATTGAAAGGCCAAACATTTCTACACTGGATGGGTTTTCCAAAAATAGCGTAGAACGTAAGACTTGTATTTAAATATTGTCAAGAAAAGTTAACAGATTTTGAAATTGCAAAATAGGTAACATATTTTACATAATTATACTCACATAACCATAGCAGAGTTTTTCATTATCCTTCCGCATGGTCCAAATTGTTGTATAGGCGATGGCGCGTTCAGGGACCTGGTCCGTCTGTAAATCAAAACACAGACTGTTAATTGACATGATTATCACTACTTAATATATTAATAAAGGTATGTTGCGTTTTTTAGACATTTATAATGTATTATCAAGCGTGCCGGTTGCCTGTCTGTCTGTCGAGACTGGTCAGCTTTTGTCATTATTTTTTCTCTTTTGGGAGGCAAGTGATCTTAGTCTATTGAATTATGTTGGGTATTATTCTGCAGATCAAGCTACATGAGTCTCACATCATAATACTTAAAAAAATTTTAATAAATCACAATGTTATAATTTTTATTTAAAGGAGTATCTATGGATTTTCATGCCGGTTTTTCTCCGGAAGAACTACTGTTTGGAACCGTGCACCTAGTTTTAAATTCAAAAGTGCCTGTAATATTGGACTTTGATTTATGAAACTACTCTGTTTAGTGGTAGAATATTTAGTTTTTCAAAGGTTTTTTTCAAGTCTATGAGGATTTCATAATACATATGTTTATTCCAAAAATCAAGTAATTAAAAAAAAAATAACATGAGACTATGTAAAAAAAGTTAATTAATACCTCAATCGCGTTAAAGGTAAAATTCTTAATAATCATGCATGCCCTGTAACCTTTCGGCTAAAGGACTTAATAAATTATGCTAATCAATACTGTTATGCCTCGAGTGTACACATTTGCATGTGCGTTTCATCCACTCCATATATGTACAAATAGTAAGGTACTAGAATAGTCTGGAAATATTGATATAAGTGTAATATGTAAATTTGTTGTGTATGTTTTATTGAGTCGCATTTAAAATTATTCAACGAAAATAGATGTCATTATTATATCATTGTTGTTACTTCAGCGGCTCTGTAAGTCTCTAGAAACTTAATGTGTGGTTAGAATATATTATATTATTTTATATATAAATGCTCTACTTTTAAGCAATATTTCATTTCGATTTAATGAAATTGACCCACATTATTAAAATAATTAAGCGATCGTTCCAGTCTTTTATTAAAAATGGAATCAATTTTATTTTATCGAACAATTAATAACAGCTTTTGATTTTATTAATCATAATTTATTAACTTAAATCCAAAGGCTGTGTGCGGTATTCAAAATATTGTTAGAATTATTTCAGCAGCACCTAAGCTTGAAAGAAACCATTTTATCAATAACTAGCAATCCGACCGCGGTATCACCCGCGTTGCCCCATTCCTGAGAGTCATAGCGTAATATTAAATAGTTTAAAACCTTCCTCTTAAATCATTCTATCTAATAAAAAAAACCGCATCAAAATCCGTTGCGTAGTTTTAAAGATCAATCAATACTTAGGGACAGACAGCGGGAAGCGACTTTGTTTTATACTATGTAGTGATTCTACACCAGCTATATCTTACACACCAGAGCTTACACTTGAAATAATTTAATCAGGTATTTGCTATATTTCGCAAAAAAAACCAACCAGAGGAACCATTCTAAATTGCATAACATTTTCTTGGTCTTTTTATCCGCATTCGACATTGCAACCTTTTTGCTCAGGTATGCAACCGTTTATGACTCATCAGGAATAAATGCTATATTTTTTGTTTGTAAATATTTATAATACCCAATGTTTCAATATTAAAACATTTAGGTATTGTATAACTTCCTTTCCCGTGCAAAGTAAGTTTACCTTCAATTAAATATTTAATTGTAAATATGTAGTTTGTACATAATTATGGAGTCCAAAATTGTTGTAAATATTATGTGGTGTATTTTTATAGGATGCATAAAATTGTTCAGTTTTAATAGGCTTTGACTTAAAAATTAGTATCAGTACATAAATTGAAAAAATACCTGAACGTAGGCGTTATAATATTTCCATTGAAGACCAGACCGTATGTCACAACAGAGTCAAAATAATGAACTAAATAGGCAACACTGCACACTGCCAACACCGCACAAGACACAAGCCACGATAATACTAAACTATGTTAATTTATTTTATTCACATACAGGCAGGTTACATTTATTATACCCTCTTATTATTAAACCTGTTCAGTAGAGCACGAACTTATTTTTACAAATAAAGTTATATTGCATACATCTAATACTTACTAATAATATAGGTATATTGAAATAAAACTACTTTACGGATTTCATCGCGTTATAATGATCAAGTCCCCGACGTTTCGGACCCTTTACAGCGTCCATGGACACCGGACGCTGTAAACGGTCTCAGTCTCAGAAGTTTCAAAAATCAATAATTATATTATTTCGTAAGCATAAGTAAATAAATATTCTGAGACGTTTTTCCGAAGGTCTGTTTTTTAATGTGAATTACGACTATTTGTAATATAGGTGCAAATTTGTGCCATTGACATGTTGTTTGTCACTGTATTTTATCGATAGATGCTGTACAACTGTCACTAATACTAACCTATGATTTGTGAAGTGCTTTTATCTTAAAACAAACAATTAACGATAATAACGATACCTAGATTAACAAAACAACGTGATTATTTAGATTTTAAGTAATTAGAAAGAGACCCTTGCCTATACCGTAGGGTCGAAATAACAGTTGCCCACAAGTGTTTTTGCACTGGTAAATTTTGATATAACAAGTCGGTATAGAGATAATAATTGGCATCGTAAATGTTACGCATTTGTAATTATTGTCCTTACTGATCTCGAATTTGTTTGAACAGCTAACTTCAGCCTCGCAGTTATATTCTGGTATAGAAAAATAAAGTTATTTCTAATTCATTGCTAGATTAGACGGAAAGCACAACAAGAAATGAATATAATTAGAAAGTATTTAATTGAGTTGATAATTATTCTCGATTTTCAAATTCAGGACGAATGTAAAACATTTTTTTTATACCATTAGGGTGGCAAACAACCATAGGGCCCGTCTGATGGTAAGCGGTTATCGTAGCCTATGGATGCTTACAACACCAGGGGTATCATTCGCGCGTTGCCATCCCTGTAAGGAGGAATAGTTGGGCTGGCAGCATAGCACACATGCAGCCATGCATGACAGCAGGTCTGGCGACCTTGCTCACCGTTAGGAACACAACAGCACGGAGCTATATTATTTGGCTACGATTTTCTGCAAGGTGGATGTATTTCGCCAGTCGGGCAGCTCCAATTGTGAGTGAATCGATTCCACTAAGCTCTACCTGGCTTAGTGGAATCGAATAATTCCTCTTCTTAAAATTATTGATATTGAATTGATTATTGGTATTGGTATTGAAACTTTAATTCCAATCTAGCATCGTCAAGTGATATAGGGCCAAACTCTTTTCATCTCCAAAATGATCTCAACTCAGTTTTAATTAATTTTTAAATCTAACAAAAGTTGTTGCTTACTTCTAAATCAACCTTGAATATTATTTCTGAAACTATTTTTTAACCACATACTGTAAGGAAATCAAATTCCGACGCTATAAAACATATGCACAAGAACATTAATTTAACCTTATTGACATTGTTAATGAGCAAAACACGCCAGTCAGCACGAAATCGCATGATCAACAAAAAAAATATAATTATTTACGTTCTAAGAAAACCATGTTCAAACAGTAGCGAAGGGTTAATTTTCGAAGGAAGAAAGGACCAAAAAATTCATAACCTGACTTGCCATTTGATAATAGTAGACACTGACTGATAGTGAGTGTGCCAAAGTCAAAGAACCGAGTTGTCGGGAGTCTTGATTGAAATTACAAATGCATCAAGATAACATGAAAGAAGAGACGATGAAAAGCCCTCTGTTTACACGGGAACACATCCGTGTATAATCGTGTAGTTAAAGGAAAAGCGTACTATCACTTCTAAGAATAAGTTACAACAGCTAGATGTAAACATGCTGCACTGACTCTATCTTCTAATATTAAGAAAAGGTTCTGCAGCAGACATCTTCGAATGTTTATGCATGTATGGAATTGTACTCATAGAAAAAAATACAAGAGATACGTACACACTTGTCTGTCGACAACACTCGTGATGAATAACAACTTATTAAGTATTATTTTAATGTATTATTTATTTTAAACTGGATATTAATGATCCTATAAATGTACACTCCAATTGTTTATGAAGAGATTTCAATCAAATTATTCAAACATTGGTCTTTAGAGAAGCACGTGTAAAGAAGGACCATGTATTCAGTTTAAAATCTTTAATAGACTTTTGTATGACTAGTAGGCTACGAAATTGGAGGAGTTTGGCGACGTAAAAATATTGCAAAATACAGTAGAGATTGTTAATTATGATGAGAAAAATCTTAATGAAAATGGTGAATTAAATTTCGTATCAAACAACTGTTGGAACCGTTGAGAGCTGCGCCTGCGACCGAGTAAATATAAATAATTTACATTAATTGAACTAGCGATTGGCCTCCAACCATTTTCGTTAGGATTTTTGTTAATGCTATTTTTTTTAATGAACGTCGAGGCGGTTCTTCAAAAAAAAATGTTTATAGGTACGTAATTAAAATTTAATTTCGACCTTTGTCTGAGGATTAATTAACGCTTACCAAGGATTAAGTAAAAAATCACTAGTTATAGGTTGAAAAGACAAACTTTGGGCTTGAGTTAAATTCGTTAAAACTAAGAGTAGTTTAGTAAAATCATAAACACTTCACGTGACGTCAACGACTGATGTCAACCAAGATATAAACACATTGTATACTCTGTCGGTCATTAGAGCATTGGATGTAATGAAATAAGTTATAGCACAATGAATGAAACATCTTAAAAAATATTCAATTTTTTTTGTGTTCTTCATCGTCTATCAATCCTACAGATTTAATTAACGCGAGTCATTGTCTCCTAAATATTATCAATGCGAAAGTGAGTTTGTTTGTTTCGACACAAAATCGTCTTTTCTATTTTACTTTTCCATAAAATGTTCTTCATTATAAGGATCAGTTGTTACTAGCATTGCCTATTCTACTGTCATTGTTTCTGTGGGCAATTTATTTGAATAACAGGCGAGGATGAAGACTGAATAGCAATCAATCTTCCTCCATATAAACCTCCTCTGTGCCACTCAGCACATAAAATTCTCATTATAATGAGTATATAATATTTCCATGCCGATCATTCCATCAAAAAGTTACCAAATTGAAAAGAACTTTATAATTTCATAAGTTACATAAACGATAATGTTTCAATTTTACTTAGGAATGGTCCCAGCTACGAGTAAGAAATCCCAAACACAAATGTGGGTCAGTTTGATACAGATAATCTTTGTAAAACCATTGGAGAAAGTTAGGACAACACTTCAGCTAGCGGTGCGGTAAACAAACACTTCTCACGATGACTATAACAAATGAATAGTAGATGTTATCAAAGTTATCAATAAGATAAGACAATCAAAATAAGCACAACACTATGTAGACACTGATAGGAGTTTCACTTTTTTCTGTTTAGTAGGGAATACCATACGCTTCTATTTATAAAATATCTACTATAGATACTTATATTTTCTCATAGTTAATAACAGTTCATTCCAGTAATAACAGCATCGTTATTATTAGTGGTAAATACATATAATTATGTAGTATTTATAAATAACAATTTTAATTGTGAAACAGTTGCGTATCTAGCATAAGCTTATTGTGTTAAAATTAATTGAAAACATACCTTCGATCGAAATATTCCTCCCTCGCTCTGACGAGTTCAGTTTTTCCGGACTCGTGTGAGAACTGACGCCGCAACATTTTTGCATAAGAAACACTCCACAAGCAAACGTTACATTGTCAACTATGTAATAATGGAAACATATTTGGATTTTAACACGGAAATACCGATATCTGACTGAATTAAAATATTTCACTGAACGAAAACATTGTTAGTTTGAAATTGGAATGATCGTAACTGACGGTGGGGCGCGAAGAGGCGCGTGCGCAGAGAGCGACTGGCGCAACACGGGAGTCCACGCGCAGGCTGTGCTCGTCCGATCCAAAGTGACAGTTCTAACCTTGGTGTGTGCGAGCAATCGCGATTATAGTGAGCGTTGGTCCACGAACTGTTCCCATAAACCTGATCTTATCATGTGGAAGTGTCTGAGTGTCCGAGTTCATTTGCGTTGCTAACGTTAAACATAATGTATGCTAGCACGATGTAGTGTGATAAAACTGATAGCTACCGTTTTATTTAGACATTGAATGAGAGACGTTAATAATATTGGTAGTTACTTCTTTACAAGCGGTTTCCAGTCTTTTTAGAACGGTTCTTGGGTATCGTGAGTGAAATGGCTTTTACAAAATGGATGTTTGGATGAACTTAAATGTTGTTCCATATCAAAACTATCTTATACGGAATTTGTGGTAAATATATATCCTACCCGAACCACTTGGAATAACCGATTATCATGTGAGACACAAGTCCGGGAGATCTCCTCGTAAGAAAAAACATCTATGTCTTTTAATAAATTATAACATATTTTGATGAGCACAATAAATAGAGATATTCTCTCTGTGCGCAGATTCATCAAAATTACCTAAATAATAAAATTCATTAGATACGAACAAGACCGTTCCGGTCTTATCACAGTTTTGCAGATTCCCCCTAAAATGTCAAAATTGGGTTGTCCAAATTCCACATAAGTTGATAGGAAAAATCTCTCGGACAGTTATTTTTGCTGCCACATTCCGTTATTCCTGCATTAATTCTGTGCTTAACTGTCCGGTCTATATTCCCATTAGTTTAACGGATTAATTGGTGGATAAATATACCTACATTTGCAAAAAATAAAACAACTAAAAATCTCAAATCAATATTCAATTTTTTCACATTGAAAAATAGTATTGCATAAATTTTTAGCATAATAATATTGTTTGTCGGGGTCCGAATGAATCAGCATTTTAATCAGTGTCGACTGTCGGGCCGACATTGACCGATATACCTGGCCAGTGACCATTGGTTAACCGAGTTCGTGAGATGACCTGCGCTGCAGATAAAAAATCAATGAAAATATTTCGAATAAGTTTGCAAGAATCATAGTATATGGTGTTCTATAGATTCTGCCTAGCTCTTTAAGAAACAGGCGAGAAAGTATGTAAGTATGAGAATACATATTTTGCAGTTCCATTATTTGCCGATTATCGAAGAGACGGATGCAATTATTAGGGATGAAATGTGTTTGACGTCTAAAGATGAAATATCATAATAACTTGTAATTGGTAGGCGAAAGAAAAAATAAATATAAGAGTAATAGTAGATCATCACACCAATGATGATGATGATGAATACCAGTGCTTCTCCATATTATATTATGAAGGTAAACATCTATCAAAATTAAACAAGATAGCTTACATGATCCATAATCCCGTGGATCGAGCCAAAAATAATTACGATTTTAAACATGCATTTAAAAAAAAGTATATCTTAACGTGGTATTCAATCGCAATCTGTATGTATGGTGAGTGGTCTTTTAAAACGTTGTGACGTCATCGTCGACCTAGAAACATAAAGAGTGAAACGTATGAAAAACATAGCGGAAAAAGTAAAACATGCCTGACGTCACAACTATCTTTCAAACTAAACTCGATTGTTAAGTGAAGTGAGATGTATTATGGAAATAATGTTCCTGACCAATAGACTAGGGCCAAGGCTGTGCCGCATATTCAAGTTAGGTGTCAACATGGCAACATTGACCGACATAGAACATCGCGCGATGTGACGAATAGTTTCGTCATCGAAATGCCTTATGATATTATAGTAGCTGGAGGGGTGCTATTGCCCCATGCAAAGGGGGAGTTATGTTATCAGAGTAAACATGAACGCAGTAATTTTAAGCAAAAATTCCAGCTATAGTTTATTTGATACTTCTTTATCTTCCTTATAAACATTAGTCAATTACCAACGGCAGATAAATTGTTAAAGAAAGCAATGAACATCTTAATATATATAAAACTCAAAGGTGACTGACTGACTGACATAGTGATCTATCAACGCACAGCCCAAACCACTGGAGGGATCGGGCTGAAATTTGGCATGCAGGTAGATGTTATGACGTAGGTATCCGCTAAGAAAGAATTTTGATAAATTCTACCCCCAAGGGGATAAAATAGGGGATGAAAGTTTGTATGAAACTTTGTCAATTTTAAACCGATCGGGCTGAGACTTTGCATGCATATAGCTACTATGACGTAGGCATCCCCTAAGAATTTTGATAAATTCCACCCCTAAGGGACCTATGTAGGGGTGAAATAGGGGATGAAAGTTCATATGGAACAAAGTAACTATTCCATGCGGACGAAGTCGCGGGCAAAAAGCTAGTATACTAATATAATTCTAAGCAGAAGGAATATTTCACAAGCCGTGTGAGAACACAATTAAGAAAAGAATCTTAAGAATTTTACAAGCGTGGCGAGGAAAATTAATGAGCTGATAAGCTTGCTTCCAAAGGCTCCAAACATTATTTACACTTCTTGTAAATTCTTGATCAGAATAAGATGATGAATTCAAGAAGCGTTTAATTTAAGTTTTCACATTTTTCATTTCTAAACACATCAATTGTAAGTCTGTAAGGCATTCAAACGTAATCAAGCTTTCATAAAAATATTTTCCTTTAATTGATACTATTATTTCTTGAATATAATAATATTGTATCACTCATATTCTGGGTTAAAATTCTTTCACTTTCTGGAACTTCATTATTATAAAATCTCTGACCTCGCTTTGGATATACTCTTATTTGATATCTGACCGTTTGAACTTATGTAGTGAAATGGTTTAATAAAAGTTTTTCGGTAATGTGGAATTTAATGTATTTCGTTGTTCTAGTAAATATAATCGATACTTATAATAAATCTGTAGAGAGGTCAATTCTGTACATGAAATATATTTCCAAAATAACTATCAGCGGGTGATTAGTGATCGATACTGACGCCAAAAATGCAATCAGTAGAATTTTTGTCTGTCTGTCTGTCTGTCTGTCTGTATGTTCGTTATAGAAACAAAAACCACTCGACGGATTTCAACGAAACTTGGTACAATTGTTCTTCATACTCCTGGGCAGGTTATAGTATACTTTTCATCACGCTACGATCAATAGGAGCAGAGCAGTGAAGGGAAATGTTGGGAAAACAGGAGAACTTACTCCATTTTTTAAGCTTCCGTCGCGTGTGCAGCCTGAATGGTTAAAGCTACACAGAAATCATGTATGACGGAAATGTTCTCCTTAAAATTATATAAAAAATATTCCACGATAGCAAATGTCTATCTTTTATGGTTGACTCACAATAACACGTGTAACTCCCGATAGCTTAGCAGTTCGGAGCTTTCTGATTATATTTGTCTACTATTACGTTAGGTGATTGACTGACTGACATAGTGATCTATCAACGCACAGCCCAAACCACAGGTTATAGTATACTTTTCATCACGCTACGATCAATAGGAGCAGAGCAGTGAAGGGAAATGTTGGGAAAATGAGTGATTCATGAGAAAGGTTTCAAGCTATAAAACATCACGCTACAACCCTTAGGAACGGGGCAACGCAGGTGAAACCGCGGGCGAAGAACTAGGGAACAAAGTAACTATTCCACGCGGACGAAGTCGCTGGCAAAAGCTAGTAAATAAATAAATAGTTATGTATTTCATGATTTGTGATAGTCTTTATTATATTCTTATGTCCAACTAGCGACCCGACGGAGTTAAACCCGCGTTGTCCACTTTTTTAAATTTTCCGTGCAATTTTTTAAATTTTTTCTCCATTATAGCCTTCCTCAGAGTTCTAGAAATATATTTAAAAAAAAAAACCTGACTTGGTCCAGCCGTCTATGAGTTTTGCGCTTAGCAATAAATTTTGCGATTCATTTTTATTAACTATAGATTAGAAAACAACAATTTTTAAAAACAATACTTCTCCAAGCAAAACTTACGATTCTTCCTCTGATTATATTGAGTTTGTAACATTTGGTTAGTGCTATAAACCAATATAAGAATAAATAAAAATATTCTGCGTAGGATGCGATGCTAGACTTCCCACTTTGCAAGGGTTTAGTCTTTGCTGGACCTCAGCCTGTCATGGTCGTGGCGAATATCCAAGAATCCCGTATGTGGCCGTGATTATAGGGCAGCAAAGGCAATTGCGGTTCTTAGTCACTACGAATCTGAAGTACCCTGCCAACTTCCCAAGTGGAACAGGCAGATCTAAGATTTTCCGCGCCCCAATAAAGGATGCCCTAAGCACACAATTGTCTACTTTTGGATATTATTGATAAGGTTGAAAGTAGTCAACCGCTAACGTTGTCAATAATATACCTATAGGGCCCTTTTCGATGATATTTGGTAAATAGATTAATTATAAGTGAAAAGTAATCAGCACCATGTACTGATACCTACATGGGCTGTAGAGTGCATCAGTACTGTGTATATGAGGTGATGGCGCACTCCCCACGTGCCGTTATCTTCTGACTGATGACTTAGGTCGCGAGAACACGAGGTCATCATATGGCTGCTATGGCGATAACGGGCCAATCTATATTCTTTGGTCAAATGACAAAGGCACATGACTTTTGAAATAGTGATTTCGTTGAATGATTCGATTACTTAAAAGAAAAAATACCGATAAAAATGATAAAATAGATTTATTTCGGAATATTGATCGCGTATTTTTTAGTATATACGTCAACCGTGACTTCGAATTTTTGGGATTAGGCCCCCAGATCATTATAAGCATCGTAAAAATCTCAAATCAGTTCACCTAAAACCAAAACTAGACAAAGTATTTGATGTGGTTTTTTATAGATTTTAAGATTAAAATTTGTGTATTAGGTACACAAATAAGTTAAGTTTTTATTATTATTACCAATGATATTTAAATATATAATGTCATTGATTATTACGCTTAGCTTATTAGATACTGTGACGCTTCCTCTAATAAAAAAACAACTTATCAACCCTTATTTTTAGTAATGCTGAGAAAACCCGAAAAGTAAACTACTTTTTACCGATTTTATCGCGTTGTATTGATATTATTTAATTCCCGACGTTTCGGATAATTTATTCATGGTCACGGGTAGACTCGAGAAAAATGTTTATTTCAAAGTCTTACGTTCACGTAAGTGTCATAAACACATTTTTGCTAAATTTTTGTCAGCAAAAATCTTGCAGTCTTACCATCATTTTTAATCCTATTTTTGGGAAATGAGGGCTGATTGTCCTTAATACAGGCTACTTTGTAACCTAGCAAGGGCATCAGATCGGAATATCTCTTGTTACTCTTTTAATTAATATTTTTCCTAACTTGTTATCCTAATTTGTAACAGACTGTACTACTCTATTGTGAAATATAAAAAAATAAATAAAATAAACCAGTAAACATGAAGTCTTCTGATTTGAAAGACTGAATCAGAATTATTTTGCGAAGGAATGCGTAACCTTATACAAGTTAAGCGTAATAAGACCGGAATTCTGACCAGAGTGCTGACCGCAGTAATTACCGACTTTCACTTTCGACTTACGGAGACAAATGTCATCGGATCAGCAATTCAGCACGTAGCAAATGTTGATCGATTCAGTAGGAAGTAATTAAAACAGATCGCTGGCATGTTTTGGTCCTATGTAATAGGGGGCGAGCCTATTGCTATTAACCGGCAACAAATCCAAACTCCGACCTGTTACCGGGATTTTCAAAGGATAACCCAATAACCCTCATTAGTCTAGTGGTCCCAAGCGCGACTGCTACGCTAGAGGTCCTGGGTTCGATCCCCAGGTCGAGCAGTGTAAATGGGTTTTTCGATGAAATTCTCAGTAGCAGCTCGGAGTCTGGATTTGTGCCCGGTTAATGGCAATAGGCTCGCCCCCTATGCCTTGGGACCTAAACATACCGGCGAAATGTCGGTGTACATTAGTGTCCGCCTCTGCCTAACCCTTCGGAGAATACAGGCGTGATGGTATGTTAACCCAAATACACTACTTAACATAGTTATGTTATTATTATTATGATATTTTTACTAATAATAATATTAACGTCAATTAAATACAATATAAAGCTTACTAAACAGAAACATTACAATTTACTATCAACTGAATAGAAGAAAGAAAGAGATGTCATTTATTCTGCCAGACATAATAATAAAAAAAAAAGTGTCAAAACAAGTAAAAACAAAAACGGCGACGGCGTGTGAAGTCTATCAACCCGCATTAGGCCAGCGGCAGCGCGGTGGACTGTACCCTAATCCCTCTCATTCTGACAGCAGGCTCGTGCACAGCAGTGGGAAAATAAAAAGGTGACCAACAATGTTGGTTGCTGACGAAAATGAAATTAACCTAGAAAACTAGGTAGGTCATTTTGCTATGGCAACCGACACGTAAACAGACCCTGAAAGAGTCACACTAGTTGTGTGTGACGTAGTTTTGTAATGGCCGGACTGATTTTGATAATAGAACCTGACTGATTGTTATTTTTTCTACCATAATTAAGAATTCTGAATATTTTGAGTGGGTGGATTTTCAAAGCTTTATAAATAACGTTTTATAGTTCTGATTTACCTTTAGCATACTTATAATTTATATGTATTGCCGTGAAACAATATTGTTAAAATTGTTTTCTGAGCGAAAACGATTGAAAAGTTTTAGAAAATTTCCAGTCAGTTACAATGGCCCCTAATGGTGCAAATTGATTAAATTATTACTCCCCAACAATTTATTGATTCCTTATTATTCATTAGAAAAAACACGTAGCGTCATTATGGCATACGTGTCATCAGCCTGACAGGTGGCCTTTTGTCACAACAATAAAATGATCTACTTGGGTCTGTACACGGCAGTAAATTGATACCGCCCTACCATGAATGGAATGGACGTGAATAAATTGTAGAGTACAATGCCTTCGTTCACGAGGAAGATCGGTAATCGGTATGTAGAAATATGGACTGTATACTGTAGAAGGGTAGCAGATACTATAGTTCCTTTGCAATAAAGGACTCACTTGAACTGAATCAGTTCTTTATAACTTACGAAGGAAAATACAATTGTTTTTGATAGTTAAGCATTATAAATAAAGGTAAGGTAAGGTCTCATCCGTATCAAGCTTTTTAAATTTAAACTTTGTTAAACTTATAAAACCTACATTCTATAAAATAAATGCCTTACGGGTAAAATACGTAGAGTTAGAGTAGATCTATCTTGACAATCCATGATAGTTAAACCAATTTGGTTCAAGATTATCTGTAAACATAAGCTTTTGAAAGCAGGATACCTAGCGGTAATTACTAAAAATAACAATGCAAGTGAACGGGTGAGAAAGGCTAGTTTCAGAAAAAATATCCAACTTAATTGTGTTTTTTGTGAAAGTAAAAACTTGTAGACTGAAACAAAGAGTTTGCTAATGTACATAAATAGCAATTTAGGTGGTCACAGTCCATGGACTGAATGACACTGCATAAAAACTATTTAACAAAAATTATATACAAGGATAAACCGTAAACTAACTATCTTTTTTGTCAAGATGTCGTGATTCACATCAATATGTTAATTAAACTTCTAGAAGACTGAGGAATATCGATATGAAACTTGCGAGTAGTAGTAGGACATGATAATTTTACGATAGATAGGTTTTAAAGTGCATAAAAAATTAAAAATAGAAGTATAGAAGTATACGTAGTAGCTTTACAGACAGCGCGGCGCATGAGGTTTAAGTGGCATATGAATAAGCATTCTACCTTCATCAGCTAAGCTGTGATCGTTATCAAACATGATTAAAAGAAATATAAATATTCTTGTCTTTTGCATCTACTGTTTTGAATTTTTTTAATATTTAATATAGATTATTTGACAGCGTTAAGTGTACGTTCACTTCTTTTCACATGATGATATAAAAGAGTGCCACAGGGAAGTATCATAGGCCCAAGAAATTGTGCAAAGGATAATACCCCTTAGTATTTGCATTATACATAATTATTTTTGTGTGCGGTGGACGTAGACATGCATAACTGGCCTTAGGTTTTACTAGCGGTTATTCTTATTACTAATTGATTGCCAGGCAAACGTAGATATTCATGTATCCCATGCGAACCTAAATAAAGAATGATGTTGTGCAATAATTTATTCTAGTCATGCTGAGCTTATTCTAATTTGAGTACTAGCCTAGACGTGTGATATCATAAAATGCAGTAAGTGCTTACTAAAAAGCTTTGACTCTCTTCTAAAACTTTTGGGACATAATGGATTGGATACATATCAACTTCTGTTGTGTTATCCAGTGCTGAATTCAATGCAAGCTAGTTTTAATCTAGCTAGTGCATATTATGCACGTGCTAATAATTAATAATATCAATTAAATTTTTACTACCTGCTTGGAGGAAAATGATCCTTGTAAATAAAACGTATTACTTGCTTGCAATCAACCGGAAAACATCCTACTAATTGTGTACTGCTAGGTATAATTTATACATATTATGACCCTCGCTGAGGTGTGATCATAGGTGCAATGAATTAGATCCTTATCACCCACGCAAATACGTTAAAGAACACTAATAAGCTGTCCTAGGGCTTGTAAATTATGAATTCATTCATTATTCTTTAACTATTTTAAAGAGGAAGAGAAAAAGAAACAGCTTTTTTTTATTGCAAGCCTACGCTCTGTACGTACAATAGGAATGTAGGTCGTTTCATTTTTCCCGGTGTTAGAGGTGTTGTATGATGTGGAGTGTGAGGTACAGCACCCCACGTTAATAGCCAGACCGGCTTTTACGGTTTACCCCTAGTTTGTTAAGTAATAAAACTAAAATAACAACCTGCTGTGTATGTATGAACGTTTCCCAACGGCAGTTAGGCACATGACGGGCCTGCTTGTAATTCCACACACCCTATAATGGTGCCTAAGCAGGTTACGTAACGATTACCTACATTTCGAAACCTATGTTGTACATATACTTTGCATACAAGGCGTTAACTATTGAAGATATAGCTGCCGAGCCATGTACTGAAAAATAAATATCTTATGAAAGCAATTTCGGTTATACTCACATAGAATAAATTACTCTGTAGTCTTACGTATATTTTGTGAGATAACATTTATCTTGTGCGAATATCATTAGCATTTTTACATTATCAAACGACGTGTATGTAAGTTAAAAAAAATGTTATATTATAATATATAAGAAATAACGATAATTATGGATAAATTATTCTGATAATCGTATCAGTTGATCATTAGCTTGATGCGAGTAACCTTTCATGACAGAAAAAACAAATTACAGCTTAGTACAATTAATGCCACATTTGGAACGTTTCAATGGACCTTCGATCACTTTATAAAGGCATAAGTATAAGACCAAAAAGAACACAACAAATCTTTCTTGCTTCATAACTATCAAGATAAGATGTATACGCAAACGGGGAACTACGATAAGTAACAGCGTCTTCGTGTGACAGTAAATGTAAGTGATCTAATGGTGGTAACACTGGTAACTAAATCGGTAGATGTAGACGCAAACCACGAACTAAGATAAGAAAAGTCTTCATGTGACTGTTAATATAAAGGACTAAATGCAGGTAACTAAGTTTATGTAAAGATCACGATTGCAATCACAATACACTGACTACGGTTCCAGTGATAGTATAGATAGCCACAAAACAAGAGTCACGAATTCACGATTAGAAAATTCAAAAGGCAGAAACTATCTACATACTTGCTAAAACTAGAAACACAGATATCATAGACTGTCTGTCGTAAAGCACCTTGGTGTGTGTTTCGACTTTTGCGCGTAAGAGCCAGTTCCCCTCGGTTGCTGTGGCTCTGGCAGTCTGCAGTCCACATGGGCTCTTAAGGGTCGGCAACGCATCAGTAACTTCTAGTGCACGAAAATTTTAAATATAACTGCCTTTCAAATTTTAATGATATAAGAGAGTACGTCGTATGAGCAGATATTTACAAGACATGATTGATGATATCAATCTTGATTACGTATAATGCTTATAGTTTCATCATTGATATGGTTTTCTTTACTAAGACTAAGGAATATTTATATTCCACCGACTCCTTCCACTTATTAAAATCTCTTCTGTAATATTGTGGTGAAAATTCATTTTTTCTTTATGATATAATAAATCAATTCTTTATTATTATACGTAACAATTACAAAAACCACAAACACAAAGTGACGTAAAGTGTTACAATAGCAGACCGTTGTGGATTTAGTAGATTACGCGATTGTTGTATGGCCGCGGATATGAAACTTTACATACCCCAGGAAAGCAAATATTTCTCAACCAACGAACGCTATTCTGATATGTGAGTGATTTCTTAAGTATTATTAAGTATACTTTCAATGTATCATAATTTATGTGATCTACCAGAATCAAGATATAAAAGAAACGAAGACTTAAAAGTCCTATGAAGACTGAGAAGCAATATTTATGTTTCAGTTAATTACGGTTTCCAGTTTATGCTCAAATATGCAGTGAAAGTGCTAACCACAATTGGATTCAAAGAAAACACAAAAGCAATGGAGCGGACAGTGTATCTTAATTATGTAAATGAAGACTCGATTCAACAACTCTAGTGCAACGACTTAATTTGCGAAATCATTAAAATTCTTCGGCTGGTTAATGAAATAACATTAAAGGAAATTTTACTGAATTGATTGTAGTCAATGGTTTTGTTAATGGAATTGTGTTTCCCTATGGCCAATGCATATTTGAGCGGGAAAGCCTGTTTGAAACAGGATCGACTTTCTACGATATCTTCGACTGGTATGTAGTGGTTACAATTAGCGTTAACTTGTGCACAATGACATCAATATGTGATCGCAGTATGGGTCATCTTGTAAAAATTGAAGATTAGCATAGGTAATGTAAATGTTTGCTTCCTTTCTTTAGTGCAGCCATTACTCACGACTATTGTTTGCAGTCTCCCCTTTTATTGTTCAAGAGGCCTTTTGGCTCACAGCTTGCCTTCGTCAAATATTTGTAAGATATTTTAGTATGATTGAATTGATGATTGGTTATAGTCAGATCGCAATGTAGACTTCAAATCATCATAACAAGTTCAATCATTATTATCATTCAATCATCATCAATTATTAGCCGTAAAATTTGTAAATAATAATTTCAAGCACTACTTCGAATATATTGAACAAGTTACCGAAGGTTGAAGTCGCAACGCATCAACTGCTATCTGGGTCGGAACGGATGTAGAGACATGTACCGAGTGAAACCATAGAACTACCTACAGGGAAGGTTTTTAGTTTATGGAAACTTAAATTAACTTGATAAAGTTTTCATAAAAGAGAAAGGTCGGCAAATATTGGTTATTACAAGAGTAATATTAGTTTGTGTGACATACACTTGCACATGCTATTTGTTTGCTAAGACATGTTAAACAGGTATATCTGGAACGTTGCTCCAACCATTGGCCCAGTCTAGAATGTAACGGTATTTAATATGTACTACTATAATTGCCTAGAAGTTATGTGCACGACAAGAGTACAAAATCATGCTGGATTTGATTCTGTCCCATGATGGTTATTTACATTTCGTTTTGCTTATAGCTTCTCCTATTTTATTTAAAGATGCACACACGAAATAATTATGAAGATAAAATAAAGCAAAAAATTATTACAATCTATAACGAAAACTGCACCAACTACAGACGAGATTCATCAAAAGGCTGACTCTTTCATACTACAAATTGCTAAACATCTAATATGAATTTTGGAAATGAATTGATGATGAATGTACCTAATTCAAAATCAGTAGACCGTGTTAATGCACCAAAATAAACGAGAGTCGTTTAGGTCATCAGGTCTGACTTAGTTGTAAACATTATTAGCAGAAATGCAGTCAATAAATATGGCAAAAACAGTAAAACATACATATTAAGATGCAACACAGCTATGGGAAACATTGCAATTACAGTCTTAATACATTGGACACGACACTTGAGCTAATTAGGTCATTTTCTATAAGTTTAAATGATATAACATAAAATTTTAAAATGATATTTGGTAATTTTATTTCAGATTCTAGAACTTTATGTTCATCGTAAATCATTAGTTAGGATATGACCTCTAGAATGACCTCAAGACGAAATTGTCAAATTCACATAGTTTTGCAGTTTATTGTAATAAGCGCATTATGACGATGCAGGACACAGCTTCCTATTACTTTTACGAATGGAAAGGGAAAGATTCATGGAAATTAGACAGAATTATTATATTTGTTTTCTCGTTTTTCCACAATTATATTCGGTTACACTGTATTTTTTTTTATCAGACTTGATAAGGAGTATGTTGTGGTTAAACTAATCATGTTACAAATAGCACATGGAGTATGCCAGTGTTTTGTATACACTTACGGCCAAGTGCCAGACCTTCTTCGCCTATGTGTCCTGGGCTGCGGGTCCGGCGCGTGGAGCAAGGCTTGCGGGATCAGGCTCTTGGACGGCTTGCGCCGTGTCAGTCGATACTCCGGCCTGTCAGCCGCACTTTTGCAAAGTCTTAACGTTGACAACTCACTCTCCGAGCCACACCACAGTGAATCCATTGACAACATTGTTTAACGATAGTTTTAACACATCACTTTATATCGTTCAAAAGTTAACTCACGACCAACCTTGGAAACAGCACTGTTGCAACTGCAATTAAAGACGAGCCATCCAACAAACTATAAGCTACTGGAGTACCTCTTTAAATTCGTTGCAAATCTAGGTGTTTATTTAAAAAAAAGTTGTGTAAAGTTTTGTAATCCACGATGTTTTGGTGCGGCAACCTTATGTGCGCCGAGTAGAATCGTGTTGCAAAATTCGTACACGTGACGTGAGGCTTGTTGGATTGGATGGGGGAATATTGCAAAGATTACCTGAGACTACGAATTATTATAGTAAGTATAGTGGTCTGTATCGCGCAAAGCGAATCGTGTGTCCGCGAGCCGCGACCGAGCGTTAGAGCGCGGGAGCCGTGGCGGCGTGATGCGGCCGACTGAGTGCGCGAGTGCCGCGAGAGGCGAACCCTCCCGCCACGACCACGATGCTACCGAATGCTCAAAAATTGCGAACAAAACATGTCTGGACGCCGTTATCGCTGAGATTGGGACTACAAAGAGACATCATGCCTGATTCGCTGACTTTGTTATTGCAGACTTAAAAGAATCGATGATCTATAATTAATCTATATTTTCATACCTAAATATTATACATAATCATGTACAACTTGTGCTTATTGTGACCGAGGATTGCCAAACAATAATTATTATTTGAGGATTTTTAACAATTCCTTGTATCTTAGATGATTAAACCGCTATAACCTAAAATAATACTTATATTCCGGGCAGGAATACCTGTGTTTAAGATAAAATAACGCTAGGAAAATCCAAATAAATAAGTACAGATCATGGACGGAACCATGTACCGAATGGACGTCAACTCGTTATATTAGATTGGAATTAAGGAAAAGAATAGGCATCCAAAAAGATATTTTTATGACTGTCTTCGCAAAAACTCTGCAGACCTAACTTTGCCAGTTTCTCGTATCTAATTCCTTGAATAGTAATTAAGTATACTAATATCAACAACAAACTGTCGTCCATTTGTCACGTCACAGTGGTCAAGTTTGCGGTGCTCTAGATCACAAATAAATCGGTAAAAAAACCGCATAATCATTTTGGTAGGTAACTCTGATTATTCTCTACATCTGAAAGATCACACTGAGCTAGATAGGTACCAGCTACCAGCTGCTTTTTGTTTACGTAACAAGGACTGCCCCGTAATCCTCGCTTAAGTCACTCCAGCCTAGGACAGTATATCAGTTAGTACATAAATAGTTTTTATTAAGAACGTATGAAATTCAGGTGAGATTTATATTTTTGAATAACTTCTTGGAAATCACCAAGAGCGCTAGGCACCGGCATTAAAATTAAATTGTAATTTCTTGACATTATCATCATTTACCTACTGTGATTGTGAAAGTGGTAAGAAAACTCATCGATAATGGATAATCCTAGGATGGTATTATTATATTATTATTGTATTTACATGGCATATTTAAGCGTAAAGATTTTATGATACGAGAGACTAATTATGTAATCCACCTGTTTCTAACAGAAAACTGTTTGGTAGAAGAGTTATCATCAAACTTGAACAACATATCGTAGGTTTCTTCTCCTGGCTCAATGGAGGTCGATAAAAGCCAACACCATGTGGTTTCCCTCATTCTTATACAGCATTAACCTGAATAGCTGCACGAGATGACAACAGTTTAATAACATTACACCGTATTCCACGCTTGCTGCCACGGCTAGTTTCGATCAGGTACCTACCTACCGTAATGTTGTGTAGCCGAAAGTATACAGCAACGGTTATAGTTATCAATATTAGCTTAATTACATGATAATGCCAACGTGTTGGACTGATACAATATTAGAATATAAGATAATTATGCGAAGGCGAACCTAGTGCAAGGCTGAACTTTAACGCATTCCATTCCCGCGGTCAGTTCAACCAAATTTAAGAAACTGAGCGCAGATGTGAAATTTATCATCATATAGGTCTTGAAAGAAACCTTGGAATTGAAGAGCAGGAAAATTTCTCGTATTTACAAAAAAAACGATGGGGACATTACTTCGGTTTTAATAACAGAAGTAGCCCACGGCTTCCTACTGCGAATCAGCATGGATCATGAGAACCAACAGAAATCAATCGTTCGATTCGAAATGGAGTTCGAATCGCACGACAACAATCCACATGCGAGATTGATATGATAATCATTTAAATATGGTCATTTTAATGGATAATGGATTACAAGTATGAAGAATGCCATTTATAAAACATGTTACGATTCTAAAAAAGGTACAAAAAGTGCTCTAGTAGTGTTTTCCAGAATTTATGGGCATTCCTTTTCTCGGAACAAGAACAATATCGACATAACGCTTGAATTCAGCTTAAACTACAACTACAAATAGATTAGCTGACTGACCCGAGCTACTGAAATACTCGTACTTCACAAACTGATTATCACGGAGATTTCCTACCTACTATAAATCCAAAACGTATTGCTGCCGTGCACCGTATGAATATAATTCGAGTGTAGGTCACGACTTCACGAGTCATTGTCCTAAAACTGTTACATTCCTGGCGGGTCAACCGTCAGGCGTGAGTCAGCCTCCAAAAGTTGAAACACTAGTAGTTCGTTAGTCCGAAACCGTGTCATAGGACTCGCGTAGGTATAACGGGGGACATTGGACACGAATACCTACGAACTGTTTCGATGGAAGTCATCATGTCTGAAGAATTTATTAATTGTGTAGGTATGTATGATAAGAAACAAAAAGAATGCCGATTCGCAACCTACATATGCAAGATGGATTATTCCACTTGTGATTATCTTGTCTGATACCTACGGAAAATACCTACGTGAGCTAATCCCGTGAACCGGTAAAAATCAGACACAAAATTATTATGGTGATTGGTGATCCGGGGCCGGACCGCGGAGGTGGAGGCTATAAATCTGTCCATTTTTTCCATTTGCTTAATCTGCACAATAATCATATTTTCGCCCAATTTTGGAGGCGTTAGCGCGAATTAGCTATGCGGGCGGCGCATATTAGTCTTCTAGCGCATAATGAGCTAGAAGCCGTGGTCCATGGCTTCTTATACATAACGTTTATTAGGAACATAAACAAAGAAGTTTACAAATTAAACGCTTCTAGCTCTATATGTTAATTCTCACTTCTTATGTGAGTTCTTTTCAAAAATAAACATTGTTCACGGATTGCCTATCTAGCAGTGATGGGTACTATTTGGACATTAATCAATTAAAATGTCAAACAAGTAATTTTTTAATCAATTGTTTAATAGAGCATTCCTTCTCCATCCCTATCAAATATTTTAAATGCTTATGTCCTAGAACTTCATTAAGTAGTTGATTTAAATTATATTTTAAGATATATATGAATTATATTTCATTATACTTTTCACTAAGACAGTTATCCATACTAATATTATAAATGGGACAGTAACTCTATCTCTGTTTTTTAACTTTTAATACCTTATCTGCTGAACAGATTTCTATAAATTTTGGCAATGAATTAGATTGCATCCTGAAGAACAACAAAAGCTACCTTTCGTCTCAAAAAAGTCGTTTGGGATGCAAGTGAAAGCATGGGTAATAGCTATTATAACTTTGTTATAGATCATTGGTTCCCAACCTGCAGTCCGCACGCCACCAGAGGTCCACAAGATCTAAAATGTGGTCCACAAAAGATATTTTTAAAATTAGTGCTTTGATAAAAAAAAGATTGGGAACCATTTTTAATGTACATAAATCTATTATAAAAAAAAATATTTTACCAGTTTTCTCAAACACCTAGGCGATTCATGGCACAAATTATAGATGGCGCTGGCTGTACTGTTGTAGTCAAATTGTTCAATCAATAGGTGTAATGGTAACTAGTGAACTTGAATTTTCAATATTCCTACTATATAAAATTATAAAACAACAACACAACATGGTGTACTTTAAAACTAGCTACTTATTTATGAATTTTTGAAATAACTTCCTACTTACTTAAGCCATCAAGTCCCATATTATAGATAAAATGCAGTTTTTTGTTTTGTTCCCCGGGGTCATTAAGGGTGTCGCTGAATTAATAAACTTCGTGTTATTTAAATGCAGCAACAATTTATTAAATTAAACTAAGCATGCGAAATTAATGTCGATAGAGTTCAACACAACAAAAGAAATAAGTAGGTAGGAAACCATCAACTACCTAATTGGATTTTTTCTTACAGTGAAATAAAATACCTATAGGTATCTAGTTATTTTTTCAACAATACAAAATTTGATTACAAATTTTATTCTTTGATCCCATTAAAGAACTACTTATCTACAAAATTAAAGAGTTTTAAACTTATATATTTTTAATGGTTCCTATTTGATGAAACAAACAAATATACTCATTTGTTACTTATACCGATACTTACTTATTAATAGGCAAGAAAAAGAATTGTTCTTACGTACGATATTACGCACCTTTCCTCTTCATCAACAGCACTTTCTACGCTGGTAGTAGGTTGGGTGTAACGAATCTTGGATTTGGAAATTTTACTATCCATCTTCAAAACACACAATTTGCAATATTCTCCACAATACTGTCATAATTAAATACTCATTTCCTAAAGTCTATAGTATTTTAAATACTATTTAGTTTACAACGGCTCATTATTTTATTTTCGTTAAACTTACAATATTAAATACATTCACGTAATTTTTTGTATTTAATTACAATACAAAATGTAAGGTTATCTTAGAATACGCCTACGCCCGTGAAAATTACGTCGACAGGCTGACACTGACATTGACACTGACATTGATAATAATTTGACATAAGTAACTGAAATTTGTTGACAGACCAGTAGGAGTACAGAGGTCAGTGGATTGGACCATTTTTTTTATTCATGATAGGCTTACGCTTCACCGCCTGTGATTTAGATGATTCGGTGATTCGCAAAGAGTATAGTAATAAATAGGGAAGTGATTCCACACCTGTCCGTGTCGGAACGAAAGTATCGCCCGCGCCGAACAATTTGGATAGGTACTTTCCATACATCCGCTTCACCACACATAGGTGTGCGATTCCCTTGTAATTCTAAAACTCGATTATTTCGGCTCCTTCGCATCCTTCGGCTCTGATAAGTGTGCGTACTACTTTTTAAACGATAAAGAGCAGGTAAGTGATACCTATTATGGGGAACTAGCTGCTGCACGCAGTTTTACTCGTTTCCCAAAAAGATTTACTGTATCCCGGCTTCTACACGGCGTCTTAGAATGAAATATGCACCAGATTTTAGTTAGACCTCCAGCAAATCTACTGAAAATAGCATCCAATTTCATGCAGTAGTTTTTACGTGTTATGCTTAGAAATATATAGACAGAATAAAAATTAGTATAAAGTATTAGTTTTTCTTCAATAACTATAATGTACATACATCGGCGTGTCACAATTTTATAATGTAGGTATATGGCCAGAGAAGTGGGAGGAAAGTGGGGAGGTCTTGGCCCGGCCGTAGGACACTACGGGCTGTTAATAATAATAATCATGTATAGAATAGAATGCCACCAATCAATAATATGTATTTTTTTTATTGATTTGGTCGGCAAACTAGCAGACGCGCCACCTAATGGTAAGTAGTCATCGCCGCCCATGGACACCTGCAACACCAGAGGAGTTGCTGATGCGTTGTCGAGCTTTAAAAGCCCTTACGGACTGCAGACTGCCAGGGCCGCAGCAACCGAGAGGGAACAACTGGCTCTTACGCGCAAAGTCAAAACACACATCAAGGTGTTTTACGACAGACTCCGACGTAAGGGTGGTCGCCAGCCAGTCAGACCCTGAGAGGTCCTACCACCGAGCAAGTCAGATTTTCTCTGCTCTTGCGAGATGCCTATCTGCATGGCAGTGAGGAACTCTATTCTAACCCAACCCCACACGAGGATATTTAAACAAAAGTAAGTAACTTACCTGAATGTATTCAGTTTATCAGCTAGGTTTGTGAGCACAGTTTTTCTAAGAGGGCCAGGGGATCCACCCGGTGAATTATCCTTAGACTCCGCCGCTAGGGCGCGCGCTACCATTAGATCTTGCTCGTTCATCCTGCAAGCAATAAATACAAAATCATCCGTTTATAGTAAACATTTTAGATCGAGTTACTAAATAAGAACTAAGTACAGTTTTGTCATTCAGTTGCTCCTGAAAGTTGATAGTTATTACTGATTTATGTTTCCTCCACGATATCGATTTGTAGGTACAAACGATATCGATTGTAGGTACAAATCGATATCGTGGAGGCTTCCTTAGATATATTGACGTCATACAAACTAAAAACTTTCTACCTTTTTGGTAAGTAAAGTACCCAGATACGTACCTAATAATAATAAATATTAATAGTCATTTACCTTGCTTAGACACGGAAGCAAAGTCATTTACTTAACATGTTTGAACAGTTCGCGTCATCTTATATCACCTTCCAGTTTCCACTACTTATGTAGGTAGTAAACGTTTAGACAAATACTTTAAACTTTCCATAATAATATCAATGGTAGCGGATAGAAACGTGTCCACTAAATTGTTCAGAAATTCCATGATTTCATATTCTTCAGAAACTGTAGGTAATGTACTAGTAAGTAATACACGTTACTTTTGATGCACCGTTTAAAGCGAAATGAGAACGTTCCATAATTACTAATTAATATGCACGAAAAAGAATACCTCAATGGATCATATTTATGACGTAAGATTTACGTAAGATTTATCTGTTTTGGTGTGACATCATGATATTAAACAATGCCATTGAGTACACTCGTATAGAAACGTAGGTAACTATAATAGATTATAGTATAAGTAGATGGAATAGGGAAGAATAGAATAGTGCTCGCTAAACAATAGGCATCTATTCTGGGCATGAATCTTAATGTAGTGCTTGCAGCATAAACCTTGAATCAGAAAAGTAAGTACATTGATTTCCTACAGTTGAGACAGTAATGTTTTTGCTTAATAAAAGAGGAACGAGGGAACAGCCTGTGGCGCGGTCGCGGGGGACAGGCTCGGAAGAAATATCGGTGGAACGTACCAATATTTGCCTACGCAGCGGGTGGTAGTCGAACCCGCGACAAGCAGCGCAACGGTAGAAAGATCACCTTAACCACTACTCCAAATAAGCACTTCAAAATTGACTGCACAATTTTGAATTGCGCTGGAAAACAAATAATTGGGCTAAACGGTTGGAAACAGAGTTAGCTATTGCTTTGGCACACACTAAGATTTGATCAGGATCCTAGGTTGTCCTGGATTTGATTTACATTCCATCTCTTCCATCCACTACCAATATGGTTGATATCACCTATGATTTAGTTACCAAGTTCTTTTCTTTGTTTATGCGATAGGCGTGTAGTGATTGTTGTTTTTTTTATTTTCCATGCTAAGATTATAAAGTTATTTTACACTAAAATAACTAATATGGAACGTGTCCAAAACACAATGATAGATAGTGATGACATCTTACATCGTGGATACACGGTTGGGTCTGGTTTATTTGACCTGTCTTGTGTATAGACTGTGTAGGTAAGTCCCATGTTGGTGGCAAAATATAATTTATAGTTAAAAGGAAACTTGAATGTCTTACTATGTATTATTTATTCTGTGGTCTTAGTAACTTAAAAATGCACATAAAAATGTGTTTTAAGTCAAATGTACATACAAAGGAGCAGGTCTGCAGGTCTAATTCCTACACCATGGAAGAAACTTGAAGGAATCTATCAAGAATGTCACAGATTGCACCATTGATATTGCCTTCGACAAGTTTTTCAAGCGACAAGGACAAACCTTCAATGTTAATCCCTTATCAACCAAATCACGAGACGAAGCCACGAGCAAAAACTAGCTAGCGAATATATTGGGATCTGGTTCTTTGGCCAAGGTGAGCGTGTCGTGGTCGTGTCATTATAATATACGAATTACCAGCTTAAGATCGTGTGAGCTCGCCATATCATAGACTTGCGATTATCGAATACGTGACGGTAATCGATAATTAATCGTTAGGTAGGTTTTGTGACCAGTGTATGTCGTGCTGTCATTATGTCTTAAATCCTTAAAAAACTTTATTTTTTAAGGATTTAAGACATAATGACGATATATTCAAGTCCTTTATTCTAAAAGTGATAGCCTAGTAGTATGATCGTTGGACTGCCAATTCAAGGTCTCGAGTTCGAACCCAAAGCACGCACCTCTGACTTTTCGAAGTCATGTGTGTATTAATAGTTAATTACACGCGCTTATACGGTGAAGGAAAACATCGTGAGGAAACCTGCATGCCTGAGAGATTTTCTCGATGGCGTGTGAAGTCTGCCAACCCGCACTAGGCCAGCGTAGTGGACTATAGCAGTATAGCCTAATCCCTTTCATTCTGAGAGTGACCAACGATGTTCCTGAAGAAAATGAAATGGGGCAGTATAATGGGTTGATTATGTTATTCTAAAAATAAGATTCCTGCGGATTCCTACATTTAATAAATTCATCTATGGATCATTATAGTCTTTTGATTTAAAAACATAACAGATGGGAATAACTAACCAGGGAGTTAGATGCACCGCTCAAAAAGTTTATCAAAAGCAACAATTTCAACATTAGCAAGCTAAATATACGTACAGTACCTACCTACCCCCGAAATAACAACGCACGTCTGAAGTTATCCGCAAGTGGTTTTGCCGTGGTACTTAAATCTATATATATAAAAGAAGAACCTGACTGACTGACCTACTGGCTGACTGACCTATCAACGCGCAACGCACACTACAGGAGCTAGATCCCTGAAAGTTTGTATGCTGGTTCCTTTTGCACTGTAGACGAACACTAAGAAAGGATTTTTGGAAATTCAACCCCTAAGGTGGTGACGCACACACTACCATACGTTTGACACACACACACACACACACACAAACACACACACATTTAATAAACGATGACATCATCGAGATTATGTACAGCTGTCATTCGCTGTTGACATTTTGACAATTGTTTTCTTCTTTATAAATTAGACTTAGCACATTTTATGGTATGAATCCTCCATGGTGTACAGTGGGCACAGTATTATTAGAAACGAAAATTACTTAATAAGCGAAGCTGCGCATGGGAACTCTAGTTTTAATATAAAACTGGAAACACCGTTGGGGTCTTAACTGTTTCGCATTCGTGAATATTGTCCTATGATTTCGATATTTTTGAATAAGAACCCAATAGCTAACTTTAGAAGCACGTTTTTATTTCAAGGGTTGGTACTGTAACTAATTTTGTTTCGTTAGAACCACGGCAGAAAACAGGTTTAGAATTGTAGAAAACCACGATAGATATTGAATAACGGCCAGTTTTCTATTGAAGTGACCTACTTGTGTCAAAATTCTGTCTCTATTTTATTAGATTCTGACATGATTTCGTTGGTAGTAGGTCTCCTTTTTTCTGTAGTATGGAAAATCCTGAAGGAACCTCTGCCACCCGGGGAGAACGCAGGGTATGTCGGACTCGTAGGTGCTAACTAAAAACCGTACTGGCCTTTCTTTGCCCTATTGTCATAGGACTACCCCATGGCGGAGTCTTATGTAGGTAGGGTAACTACTAAGGTACCCGACTTTATTTAAACACATCTTATAAAGTACCTAAGTTAATACAGTTGTTACGTTGTAACTTGTAACACTTAAAAGAAACAATGTTTTAACATCATAAGGTGGATACTTTCTTATCGCTAATTTGGTCTTGCAATTCACTTTTATGAATTTGACCTTATTATATTGCAGAAATCTTTACATATATCACATTTTCTCCTTAATTCTTCTTCAACCTGCTGCCAGCCATTGCTAGATCTGTAGGTCTCTTCATATGCACGCCATTTACCCAAATTGGGCCTTCCGCATCAAATCCTTTCCTTTCCATGCAATTTATTTTTTTCCTGTCAATGTTTCTGCGCTCAATTTGTATTCTTCACTTTGTAGGACTTGAGGTCCTCACCTATCATCGCTCCGGTCAAATGTAACCCGCCCACTTCCTCTTCTTTCTCGCGATCACCCTGGCTATGTCGGTCACCTTGGTATGCGCATGGATCTAGGTATCTATATCTATACATCTATATAACTCTGTCTTTCTACAGAATAATAGCTAACAATTAGTCATCGTGTATTATCTACTATCTAAATACTTCCTAGCTATTTTTGGTTAAAGTCGAGTTTCCACAATATTTATCATAATTATTAGCACTACCAAAATGCATCGTTCGAATAATTTAATTAATGATAATTAAATCTGTGTAATATTTTATATTGATTTCTCATTGATCTTCTCAACTATTGTAGAAAATTCATGTGATTTATATGGCTTTACTTTCACCCAAATAGAACAAGTTTAAATAATAATATTTATTGGAAATACATATATAATTATATGCGATAATCTATACTTATAATAAATCTGTAGAGAGGTCAATTCTGTACATGAAATATATTTCCAAAATAACTATCAGCGGGTGATTAGTGATCGATACTGACGCCAAAAATGCAATCAGTAAAATTTTTGTCTGTCTGTCTGTCTGTCTGTCTGTATGTTCGTTATAGAAACAAAAACCACTCGACGGATTTCAACGAAACTTGGTACAATTGTTCTTCATACTCCTGGGCAGGTTATAGTATACTTTTCATCACGCTACGATCAATAGGAGCAGAGCAGTGAAGGGAAATGTTGGGAAAATGAGTGATTCATGAGAAAGGTTTCAAGCTATAAAACATCACGCTACAACCCTTAGGAACGGGACAACGCAGGTGAAACTGCGGGCGAAGAACTAGGGAACAAAGTAACTATTCCACGCGGACGAAGTCGCTGGCAAAAGCTAAACAATTGAAATTTGAAAGAAGGATGGGACTAAATACTGCGCTTTAGTGATCATTATGATATAAAATATCTAGACACTCATGAACTAGCACCGTATTTTTGTAAACCATATCTATACTTATAATAAATCTGTAGAGAGGTCAATTCTGTACATGAAATATATTTCCAAAATAACTATCAGCGGGTGATTAGTGATCGATACTGACGCCAAAAATGCAATCAGTAAAATTTTTGTCTGTCTGTCTGTCTGTCTGTATGTTCGTTATAGAAACAAAAACCACTCGACGGATTTCAACGAAACTTGGTACAATTGTTCTTCATACTCCTGGGCAGGTTATAGTATACTTTTCATCACGCTACGATTCATAGGAGCAGAGCAGTGAAGGGAAATGTTGGGAAAATGAGTGATTCATGAGAAAGGTTTCAAGCTATAAAACATCATGCTACAACCCTTAGGAACGGGACAACGCAGGTGAAACCGCGGGCGAAGAACTAGGGAACAAAGTAACTATTCCAAGCGGACGAAGTCGCTGGCAAAAGCTAGTGTTGTAATATAAGTTTCGTTACAACAATTGAAATTTGAAAGAAGGATGGGACTAAATACTGCGCTTCGTGATCATTATGATATAAAATATCTAGACACTCATGAACTAGCACCGTATTTTTGTAAACCAATTACGTCAAAGAATTGGGTACGGAAACGATGTATCCATTGTACTAATAATACCTCTTGAGAATTCAATACAATTGAGAATGTCACGTACCTAACACATAAATAAGAAAAACAAGAAGGCGAATTAACATAGGAGCGGGTGAATCGCTAACATACAAAGGAAAAGCCGATATAATTACATTGACACTTTGTTGATATATCAACACTTGTGGCAATCAACGATTGGTATGTTGGCGGTAATTACATAAACATAACTTCGTAGGTAGGCACTGATTGCCTGCGACATTGTTAGCATCTCTCTCGAGAACTTGAGATCAACTTACGATAGAAAATCGGAAAGTCTTCAGACAAATTTTAGTTTGTGGACAATCATGAATTCATTTCATTAAATTCATTAATTTGTAGTCAATAAAATCAGTCACTAGGAAAAAGGTCTTTAAACTTTTAAAATAATTATCTACCTTTGATCAACCACTTCCTGTCCACTGCTAGACACAGAAAATATTAAATGATTAATATTCTCCATAAAAAAATATCAAAAGACGTTCATGCAGGTTTGTAAATGTAAACCTCCCCAAGCCTACCTACATTACATTTAAATAATACAAAATGTCGATTGAATATAATGGATACGAGCCCATTTGAGAAGCCTTTCCCACTTCCTCAAAAGAGAAGGAAATATTATTATTATTGGATGCTTCAAAAATATCTGGGAATTACTTATGTTTGTAACTATCTCCCTATGGGACCGTCTCCTTACCACCCAAGACACCCATTGAAAGATCACTGGCCCTTCATTAGGCGTAAACAAACCATCAACCATCAAGCTAATGAGATTTATTTGAAATTGATACCAATATAATACTTGAAATTTATACCAATATACCTAATTAGCCTGATTCTGTAGTGCACTAACTTTCATGCATCAACAAAAGAAACTAAAATTACATTAATCTAGCAAAAGCACTTATCGGAGTTTATTGCTCAGTGTATTGACATGGGCCCCTTCCAAAATATAATACAACTCTAATCACCACCATCACTGAACGTAATTTCAATCATCTCAACCTACCTACATATTGACAACACAGAGTTTAGTACATTTATAGGGAAACAAAAGCACCACTTACTTATATCACTAAATCTTTCCACAAAATCTTAACACTTCATTTAAAATTCGTCACACGATAATAAAATGTTTAAAAATATATACACGGAGTTTCTCGCGCGTGTGCGCGTCTATATCATTTGTATGACAATGCGCTGCGTATATTTTTGCCGTGGGGTCGTCGTGTCGTAGGCTGCGAGACGCGGTGAACACCATCTGTCAATGAAGTAAGCCACGGTCGTATTGTAAAACCTCTCACTTGTTTCCGAGTGCAACGATCAATGGGAGTAATAAACATTATCGGTTTGAATGATGAATGGGTCGCGGAAATCTATCAATCATGATAATTAACGGTAATCTGCGTAAAAGTATTTATCTTGTCTGTTACAGGTTCTTCGTGCACTAACTGATTACAGATACTTAGAGTATTGAGTACTTAAAACATCCCAAATGGCACTGTAGATTAACCCTAATACCAATAATTAAAGTAGCATAATAATTAAGTTTTACGTTAACTCATCTTCAGTATTACAGGTTGCAGTCAAATGTGTCGCAATCGCAAATCTTGATCCTTATTTTTGCAATGTATCTACTGGTGTCATCATCATGTCGTATTTCTAAATAATACAATGAATATACTTGACTTAATTAACTAAGTCCCACAGCAGGGACAATGCAACTTTTCGAAGACGCACCATGCCTATTTGCGAGACTAAGTCCAGCTGAGCTAAAAAGGCGGCTTTGATGAACTTTTGACGAACACTTAGAAAATTTATAAGGAGGTTCTATGGGTTCTTTTAATGAATAATTGTTTCTAGAGCAAGTGTGGCCTTTTGTTCCTAACCTAACTACTTAGCTGGAAGATGATCCGTATACTTTCGGGCCGCTAGATACTACAAGGGACATACGGACAACATGTGAGTTATCATATCACTAGCATCATCTTTATTCAGAAGCCCCTCAGCTTTCGCCTGGTGAAGGAGGCCTGTCTTTGTCTCATTTAGTCTATAGGCCCAAGTTATGTGACGAATTTCCTGGTGAATTTAGGGGTCTGATATTTTTCTTTTAATTAAATATGTATCTAAAAATTTACTTTTAATATTACGGAACCACAATTCTTATATAGTTTTTCTGTACCTATTAGGTTTATTAACTATTAAATAGGTATCTACGTCAATAACCGGTTTCGACGTAAAAGCACTAAACGTCAATGCGGATTTTGATGCTTTGGTTATTTACGTATTTGCCGAATATTCAAGGTTGGTCTTTTGGTTCTGTGTGTACCTAAGTATCTTACCTTATTATTGTTTTGCTTCCTGTCCATGTCGATGTCGTGAGATTAAGCAAAATTTTAAATAAATAAATCAGACGATGGCTATTACTTACATATTATCTACTTAGGTATACTTTTTAAAAAACTTTGGACAAGTTACGCGTTAGATACCTATGTAACATTGCGTTCTACAATATAGTTCAGCATGTCCCGGTAGGTACGACCTATTTAGTTTTGCAGAATGTTCTAACTAATGTTCTTACTGAATGCGTCCGTTCGCTCCGAAGCAGGGAGGTATGTGGTAGGTGTATAACATTATAAACCTGCTTTACCTACGGGCAAAGCAGTAATTGCAGCCAGCGTTAGATTGCTCAATAGGTTGATGTTAATCTACATACACGACTCAACGACTGCAACCTTCAGGCGTTCAGAAGTAATGACCTGACCAAACTGGTTCACATTTCATCACGACACTTTCGAATGGAACTTTTGCGAATTTAAACTTAATGTCGTGTGAAATAGATCAGGGAAAATAATTTTGAATGTGCCTGAACTTTATTAGCCAAAATAATTTTCAATTTTGTGGTAGCTGACGTAGAGACGAGAGCTTTGTGAAGTAGGTATGTGGGTGGAACTTTGGGATATAGGTACAGTGTGGAACAGCGTGTTAAGAGAAGGTCATGTGAAAGAAAATGTAGTAACAAGGGTGGAGAAAGGTTGAGATAGTTTCGGCATGTACAGAGAATGGATGAAATGAAACGGAGATTGACAAAACAAGAATATTCTTTTTTTAACAATGTTTGGGATCAGTCATAGTACCTAAGTACTTAATTGGGGATTTCTGGAGTGTTCTACATACTACATAATATAAATTTAAAAAATGATATTCTGAGATTTTAAGTACTTAAGTAATAGATTGTACCTACTTTCCTGTTGCATCGGTGGTGACTTTCAAACTCTGTTTTACCTTGTATCATGAAGATAAATTTTATATCGACTTGACTCAAAAGATTTAAGATTAGAAAATTAGCAAATCTATCGATCGAAATAAGCACATCCGACGGTTCGCAACTACGTATTAAAAACCTTTTAGAGGTGAAGACAGATTTGTTTAATTTATATGTGCAACTACCTAATATTCTCCTCTAATTTATTATTAACGTATAAAATTATGCTGCCTCTGCCTCGTTAGCCTAACTAGTGGTCCAGAGCGCGACTGCTACGCTAGACAGGTCAAGCAAAGTTTTATTGGGTTTTTTTTATGAAATTCTCAGTAGCAGCTCGGAGTTTGGAATTTGTGCCCGGTATTTTTTTATTATTTTTTTATTTATTTATCATTTATTTTCAAGAATCTATGGCCCATAGATATATACCTTACAAGCTAACATATACACAATGGTGTTTGGTGGCTTAAGGGCCCGGCGGAGCTTGAATTGCCCACAAAAAAGTTTATAGTTTTGGTAAGTCTTCAAATCACACATTTCACTTCTACTCTTTTAGTGCATCTACCATGATCGTCTCTGCACCACCCTAAGGTCGTCTGGTAGAAAATGCCTAAGGCATTAAGACCGGCTTTGTACACTTCTGTACATGAAGCATAAATAAATAAATAAATAAAAAAACGTAATACCGAAATAAATCTTACTTATTCCAGACAATATTCTATTAAATTATGTTATTATTCGGATTTGGATACCGTTAATCTAGGTTTCTATGGTACTATTTCGTCTACTAGTACTTCCCTGGAAATATAAGACCGAAAAATCATATAAGTATGTGATATTTGAACTATTTTTTTAAGGATAGCAAATTTTTTACAGCAATTTTTAACTGTATGCATCCTATAGTACTACTCTTCTCCTTTCAAATCCTAGTTAGTAACTATTAGTAACCTAATAGTTTGCTTATTTCTCGAGATATTCATTTTTAGCTATGGTACTTCGATATTTCTTTTATTATTTTAATACTAACAAACAACATGATGAAAATAAAATGGTATATCCTGAGAAAAAATACTCATAGCGAAGCAAACAAAAATGGATTTGAAAGGAGAAGGGTGAAGGGTTTGAAGGTACTACAGAATGCTACAGTTGGAAACGACCACCAAATATTTGCTGTCCGCAAAAAATTACTTCAAAAATCGCCAAAAACAGTGTTTTTAGCGCTTTGATCTTGATATATCTCCAAATTCTGACGTGCTAGAGCAATTCTGTTGCCAGATTTAGATTAATCGTAAAAAATCTACAAAAAATAATGTGTTACACCCATGTGGAAAAATTTCGTAAACCAGTGTTATTATTGTAAAAGTCAGCAAGTTTTATAATTCTAGAAATTTATTCGGATTTTTTTTAATGCGGAGTTCTTGTGAAATAATACAACCTTGTATCTATTACTCTATTTATTATAAAAATACATGCGAACACATTTGAAATTCTGTCAATTTCCCGTGTCTTAAATTTTACTAACAGACTGTTACAATCCAAACTGGGTCAGTCTATGCTAATTGACCGTAATACTATTAATATGCTAAGGATTCGCCCGATGGGCTTTCGCAATTAAAAGTAATTACTACAATTCTAACCCTCTAAGTACTTCAGTTTCTAAACATTAATACACTAAAAGTAGGTACTTATTTACTATCACCATAAAGTAGGACTAAAGTAAGCAAGATAGCACAAAACATTCATAAATCGTAAGATTGCGAAACAAATCCCGGCTTACAAGTAGCTACAATGAAATTCACACAATGTTATTTTTTATTACAGTGTTATGACTATGTAAGTATATAATATACCATTATACTCGTACAAGTAACGCCTAAAGTTCTAGAAATAAGGAATATAGAGTAAACTGAATGTTTTAATGATATCGAAACTATTTTCTACTGGATAATACCTAAAATTACTTGAATATTTTACGTGCTACTTACTCTAACCCCTTTATTCATAAACGTTCTCGAAAACTGTTTAGAACTACACCGAACCTATTGTTATCTCATTTTAATCATAAAAAAATATTGAGAGCTAAGATACTCGTATGTAAGTGGCGTGAATTTTTATGAATAGAGGGGGAAAAATTTAAAATAATAGGGAGCTTTAACATACCTACTTTTAAAAGAACACAACATTATTATGAATCTAATCATGAAATTGATTTTGGAGAATTCCACTCGTTCAGTCTTATTAGTAAAATATTGGAAGATTCACACAGCGTGCTTCATCATTTTATATGTTTATTATTTTGTACGAATTCAATTGAGCTTAACAGATCGATTTTATTAATCGACTGGCAACACTGGCTTAAAAATTAAAAAGAGAAATAAATTAATCTATGCTTAAAATTATAATACGCTATTGTACGGCGTGCATAGGTACATTCATAATTCAAACATCGGTGAAGGGGCACTCACACCAGTCTTTCTTTATATAGAGATCGCTAGATGACTCCAGAAACATCTTGGCGTGGCGTGCTCTTCTAGTCCATGGTTTTTCACGTCCGTGGACTGTTAGACCTTGGGTCCGGGGGCTTATTGCCCAGGTAATGCTGCTACGGTATGGTGGGCGGCGATACTCGCTAGCCCGGTCGCGACGCCTAAAGTTGCGCCTCGGTCGGAGTCTGCCAGAGGTTCGATGGAAGGGTGTCGTAGTGAGATGGAACGGTGACCAGAGCGTCGGCTGTGGTTCTGTTTATTGAGCAGTTCTGTAACAATAATTACAACAATTTATAGCAATTTTGACAGAACATACATAATTACATACCGATTTTGTTACACATAAGGTATTACTCAGTCTGTTGGAGTGACGACCTGCGTAGCTATAAGATAAGGGTAGCGGAGAGGGCTAAATGGTTCCCCTTAGGGGAGCCCTATAAACAGTGGCAGATTTACCAGCAAGCTGCGTAAGTTGGAGCTTACGGCTAAGTTTACCAGGACTAAAAAGCCGGACTTTTTGGGCTCAAAACTAGACACATAGGTTTTTTAAAGAATTAAAGATCATATTTAAGTCCATGTGAGTCACTTGCGTGCTTTCGTTCGGCATCTTTTGATGGAAAGCCGAATAGGCCGATAATTTGCTCGGACACTACTATACAAAGCCCGACATCTATATCGGAGAATTCGATCATTTCATTTTTTACCGTCTCGCAGAAATTAGCATAAATTGGCGGCCATAATCGTCGTAACTATTTGAACTTCGACTAGTTCGGAAATATACCTACCTAGTCAAAAACTAGTTCTTTTGCAATTTTATCCACATTCAATAGGATTGTAAGAATAATCTCGGAATTGACAATTGCAGAGGTAAAGTAAAAAATTATGTAAAATTATACGGCCTAGACTTGGGAAATTTGTAAATCTTTCACTTATCTAATCCGCCTACAAACATTAGGTTGGTGATACTAAAATGTCATACGCTGATGGTGCCTTCGCTATAGAACAATTTCCAGTTGAGTGATCAATATTATGCTTACGTTATCGTAATTTCAAGTATTGCGATTATTGCCAACGAAGAGCCTTCAAGAGTGACGGTGATGATAGTCCGACGCAACCTGGGCTTGGAGACAAGTTGCCATCTAACATTTAAATCGGCATATTATGAGAAATGCTTTCGAAAAATCGTTTGTAAATGGACAGCTTAGAAGCTTAGAAGAATGATAATGCTTTCTTTATAGCCAAAATACGTGTAACTAACTCAATTTTGCCCAAAATTTTAGATAATTTGGTCTCCAAGCTATCCATAAATGTCATTTCCATACATATTGTTTCTATTCGATCGTCAACTCGGACGATAGATTACGTCTTGCCTCTTCTTAGGTACGTCAGCTTTGCTATCGACTTGGTCCGTAGTACAATTAGCCGGACTCCAGACGGCCACGGTATAGGTACTCTACGTAATATTATGTAGCTAATGCCGATAAGTTAGATATAGACGATGTAGAAGACTCGAGAATCTTTCCCTGGTTTTATAAAAAGTAAAAAAAATATAAAGTATTTGTAATACAAATAAAGAAAGTTGTACAGGTAAGTAGCACGTGGTTATTTTTCAAAGTTTTTACTTCTTTTTTTGTTTTTATATTCTTCAATGCTGAAATACAGTGTGGCGTAGATTGTTAATAATTCTTGAAATGTTTGTCTGAGTTAAGGGTCCGGCGGAGCTTGAATTGCCCACAAAAACGTAATACCGAAATAAATCGTAATCCAGACAATATTCTATCTAATTATGTTATTTTTCGGATTTACATACTGTAAATCTAGGTTCCTATTTCGTCTGCTACTACTTCACTGAAAATAAAAGACCGGGAAATCGTTCCTAACATGTTAAAGTTATCAAAAATTGCATTCGCTTATAATTATTTCCAGTGAATTATTTTGGACAAAATGATAGAGTAAGAACCTAGATTAACGGTATCGGAATCCGAATAATAACAGAATTTGATTAAATTGTGTTTGAATTACGATTTATTTCGGTATTACGTTTGTAAGAGAAATTCGGTCCGCCGGACTCTTTAAGTATTTGGATTGAAAGTTTTTAAAATCATCCCATTGTGAAAAGTATTTTGTCTTGCGATAAAACACACTGTTCGTTAACGTACCACATGATCATTTTGAGATTGAGAGACGGGGTTAATATTAATAAGGCTATATAATATTTAGAGCAGCATCCGTCTCTATCAATCGCAAAAATATTGCAATATCATTTTGTGGTACAGCATCTGATAATTAAAACACGAACGCCTCGTTATTTTACTTGATCCTATCTAAAATTTAACGACTTAAATACATGCATATAGATAAATACTGCATAATAAGTTCAAACAGTGTCTGTCCAATAACGTATTCCGTTTGAATCAAAACTATTTCAAATGTTCCGTGTGAGGTTACCTTAGGCTGCTTGCGATGTGTGTCAACGCAATCAACGGGCAGTTTGATCATCTCCACCTTGTACTTGTAGCCGTATGACGTCAGCTTCACGATCGTATGCAGAGGTACGTTCATGTACGGCAGTTCATCTGGAAAAACATAAATGATCTATAAAGTACAAGTAGGTGTCCATTAAATAGCGTTATCCTCGACGTCTACTGCGAAAAGTATTTGTTTACGATGGATATAGATTACGATCAATTTCATAATTTAAACTATTCGTTAGAAGTTGAAAACGAAAGATTACGAGTAATATTTGAGACATTAGCAACTCTTGAATTCGTTATTCAAGGGATTTTAATGAGAGAATCATTTCGCATTTGTGGATCCTTACCAAGCTTAGCATCTAAGAAGTATCCGAGCATGCATCTAAGGACGGCCTGATGACCGACCACGACCACGTTGTGTTCGTCCTCCAAGGCTGACAGAACTGGTCGCAGCCGCGTCATGATGTCGATGTAGGATTCGCCCCACGGGTAACGGTAGCGCAGCTTGTCCTGGTCGCGCCACGCGAACTCCTGCGGGAAACGTTCCTGCATCTCCTCGTAGGTCAAACCCTCGCATATACCCTGGATAAGATAAAAAGAGAGATTAGGTTGGTTTTATGTAACATTTGCTCTGGTTCTGGTTAGACTAAGGCCGATAACGACACAATATTAAAAAAAGGTTCTAGGACTCCATACACAACGTAGGTACTTATAAGTGTTGAAAGAACTTAGAAGTTAATCTCCATAAGACTATCTCGGAGAATAATCATTGTAAGTTTTTTAGTAATTTCAAACGTTAATAAAGTATTGAATAAATAATATCTTCAATGAAAAAATGTCCGATGTCTATGACCCAGTATATTTAAATCATCCACAAAGTTGCAAAGAGTGACCCTCAAACGATTACCTCTTATTACGAATATTTAGATTGCGTTCAGAGTGAATGAACAACGATTAAGCCTATTTATAACCAGTTCAATGTCAACGTTGCGATTCTATACTATCTCATTCATTGTGACAATAAATAGAATTTGCCGTCTGAAAATAACTGTAGGGAACGATGGTACTTTTCCGATGTACGACGTCTATCTGATGACACCAATTGATATAATTATCTACTGGAATACTATCTAATGGAATACGGTCGTCAGCCAGCACTTCTTTGAATTTAATAATTAGTTTTATGGAACCATAATCGTTACTCGTGAACTATGTAATAATAACAGACATGTACGTAGTTTTTACATGGTAAAATATCTACAATGCGTTTTTAGAAAATTATCAGATGGCAAAAAACGCGTTCCTACATCGTTTAGACTCAAAAGCTAGCATTTACTAAATAAATTCTGCTATATGAGAATATATTTGTCCAGCAATATTTTGGACATGTTTGCAAGTCATGTCTTTTGTAAAAATGCTTTTGTTTGTCATTTATCAAATCTTTTATCAATTCTTTACACACCTATCATCATTATTAGCCAAAGATTGTGAAGTTTAGCCAACAAAGCGAAAATTACAACACCAATAAATATTCAAATTTAGGTAGTGATGGAATCTCATCCACCTATTGACTATACATTAACAAAGAAATTAATTTTGTAGAAGTTATAAAAACTGGGAACCTAATGATTTATGTATATAATGAAGTACCTATGTAAATGGACTGCCTCATTAGTCTAGTGGTCCCAAGCGCGACTGCTACACTAGAGGTCCTGGGTTCGATCCCCAGGTCGGGCAGTGTTATTGGGTTTTTCTATGAAGTTCTCAGTAGCAGCTCGGAGTCTGGATTTGTGCCCGGTGAATGGCTATAGGCTCGCCCCCTATAACATGGGACCTAAACATAATGGCAAACTGTGGGTGTACATTAAGTACGCCTCTGCCTAACCCTTTGGGGAATACAGGCGTGATTGTATGTTATGTTATTAAGTACCTATGTAAGAAATATCGGCAAATTAGTTATACTGATTTTAACTAAAATGAACAAAGACCCAAAAGCTGAAATGAAATGAAATGAAATGAAATTGAAATGAAATTATTTATTTATTCTGCAAGTAGATCTTTAGAGATACTTTTACATGTCAATGGTTTGCGGTTTTTTTTTTTAGCTAGATGGCTTCGGCATTTCCTAACTGACGACCTCTGAGAAGAAACACCGAAACAAACTCAGAGAATCATGGTCTCTTTTTAAGTCCAGACATGGAAGAACACTTATATGTGAGTGGTACGATGTAGGGTAATGTCTGAAATGGCCTTTTGAGGAAAGAACCATTGCAGCTTTGAGTAGACCAGTCCCAACTGACGGCACGCATGCATCAGTCATCGTGTAGCTCAACCATAATTTAGGGAGCTCAACGACCTGTCGCACGACCATACCAGATCAGCAGGACATTCGTGTAGGTCTAATGAAGTTCCCAAAGCCTCCAGACTATAATAAGCTTGTTTAATTATCATGTATCAAAAGCCTACATGGTACTCACATTTACAAATTATATATTTTTTTTTATGAAATCGCGGCAAAATAGTAACAAATTCATGGATGTCAAAATTCAATTCAATAATAAAAGAGCAATTAAAATGTCAACAATTAAGATGTCAACAAATAAAATGTCATAACAATGAAAATGTGATAACAATCAAAATGTCATAACAATTAAGATGTCAACACTCAAAATAACATTGTCACATTACATTTCGGATACACAATGCTTTATCTTGCTACTAAAGCTTTACCTTGAATACCTTTATCCTTTTCCATCAGGCAAAAGAAACGTATTCCAAACTAAAATAAGATTATACGTAGTCTTTGACTTAGTCACGCTTTTCACTAATACGAGTAGTGATCTATCTTTGATTAAAATGTCATCATTAGACCAACCTCCTAAGGTTAAGCTATCCTTAGTCATGTTGGCATATTGCATAATCACGGAACTAGCAAAATTGATATTTATGCTATTTTAATCATCGAGTTATCTATAAAATACCGCGTAAACATTTATAAGATGTAAACAAAGTAATTTAATACTTAATATCGCAACGATCGCACCTCTTTCAAGCCAATAATTCAATAACTACTCTACATGGGTATATATATTTCATGGATGATAAATCAATATTTTGGTTACCAAGTTAGCATTAGAAAATGCTAGAAGCAAACCTAAATATAACGACAACATACAACTTTGGAAAAGTCCGATACCTACAGGATCAAGGAGCTTTCTTATTTTCCCAGTTTTAAATTTACAGCACCAATAAAAATCTTCCATTCATCTCTGTGTGAGTTGCCCTCATTTATATTTCTCTGGTGACAAAGCTCCTCTGTCTGATACTTGAACAACATTAGCGGCCGAAATTAATAACATATTTATCTCTGGATTGTTTTCCCTACTGAAGAATGAAATTTGACATAAAGTAAAAAAAAACAAGGTTCAAGGAAATAAGCCAGAGATAAGGTACCGCAGGATAATATTCGCGCATGCCTTCCTGAGACCGTCAGGTAGGACAGCATCGTCTCCGTAAATTTTCCCATCAGTAATTCTGACTTTTACGTACGTAGGATTTCCAAAAAAACACAGCTGACAACTGACAGTCAAACCTTTCTCTTAATTATGATGATTTTTCTTTGTAAAGGCATAGTTTTTACTACATACGAGTATTACATTATGTGGAAGTGACGATCATGTTTTTAGCTGATTGTTGTTTGCCAATACTGATACGCATTAAAAGCGCTTATAATGTAATTAAGGAACTAATAAATCGATTATCCTTTTATAAATTTAATTACCTTAACTTTGTATTGTTGTTTTTATAAAATTGATGATGTTAGATGTATTTGCAAAATTGCCTTGTGTTCTGATTTATAAACTACTTAGATATTTCTGAGATAAATTTTTGAGATAAATACTTTTGGGATAGGTACCTATATGACACAAAATCATATTAGATCACGCTTTTAGTATCTAGTATCTTCTATCTAGTATCTTCTGGTCTCCTCTTCAAATTCTATCTATTGAAATAAAACTTAGGTATTTATTTAGCTTTAGCTATGTATGTACTCACAGCGTCCAACTCATTCAGTGCTCTGACGACTCTCTTCGGCGCTCTAATGTCAGCAGCAGTCTGCTTTGTGCGCCATCTCTCGGATGTCCACACAGTCATGTGGTCACGACATGCAAGAGAGTTGATGTGGTCAGCCAACGCGCGTGCGTAGAGGAATCCTCGAGGAGACAGGGATGCGTCTCCTCCGATGCGGCCGAGAACGTTGTATTCACTTTCGCCGTGCTGTTGGGACAATAGTTAACTAATAAGTACGGTCAACGGCACATCAAAACTGTCCTTCAATCGATTTTCAAATAGGTAATAGAGTTTATTATTATCCATTGGGGAAATTTGGCAGTTTGTAGTTATAGTTAGTTAGGTATTCTGCGATTATTTTTCTTATTAGGTTCCTATAAAGGTTTCAATTAGGAATGAATGTTACTAGCAATGCGCAAGGTACCAAAGGTAATTTGGTAGACTGCTGCCTAACCTTCTTAATATTGAAGGAATCTCATACCTAGCTGTGAGGCAATACAGAGCTGAGTCATTATTATTCTAAGTACAGAGAAAGTCAGTAAGACGGGTTTTATAAAATATATCACTTTTTAATTAATAAAAGTGAGTCATGATCGATGGATCACTTGGATGTATTTTTAATAGGTTTTGATGTACGAAATGTATTCAAATATATTCCATGGTGTTTAATTTAATTAAGTTACATGCCAGAATTTTGGGAAAATATGAGAAGGGTAAGAAATTCTGAAAGTGTTCAAAATATCATTTCAGTTTAGTTTCAATGTCAGCTTTGGCTCAATTTTCGATCTCAATTCAATCTACCTTGTTTGTATTAGACGTTGTTTTTTACGTTGTAGTAGGTACCTACTTAATTAGAATTAACATACCTATAAGTACGGACTTATATGAATTGAAATTGAATTTCAATCAGATATCAATCTTATAGCATGTTTAAGCCGACGCACTTGGCACTAACATGGGATTTTGCGCCGACATTGTAAATAGCTGGACTTGGATCTGTTACGTATGACGGTGTCATGTTATGAATGTAATTTAGCAATGGGAATTACATTACATATTTCCGTAAACACACGCGAAAATTAGATATTGAAATAAATCATAATTAAAATATACAATATTGTAAGGACTTGATAATTCAAATCCTCGAGTCCTGACAAAATTTCCTTGCGTCCGAAAACATAAAGTTCTCTCGTCGTGGGCGTTAAAACAACATCCATTAGAGGATTTCAGAAGTCATTGCAATATATTTTAAGTAGATTTAAAAACATTTCCTTCATTTATTTCTACAGCGTTATTGTAAACAGAGCTCCAGCTTACAAAGTTGTTTATTGATCGACACCACGTGGCGGGAAAATGGCGTGTTCTTGCCATTTCGGCGCAATAACCGCAAGCAGACATAGAAAAACATGTTTATCTGAGGCTGACATCTAAACAGTAATGATTTATTACTAATTAACACGCACGTATGACCCGGTGATAAAATCCATGATCGCCTGAGCAAAACCGTTATTTACGAATTACATGCACTAGTAACACCCGCCTTGTTTACAAGCTTCACAAAAGTAATCGCTTTTACACCTAAAATCGAAAGCTAAAATCGTATTGCTTATTTTCGCTACCAGTATCGGAAGAAAGGTATAGATTGGGGTACAAAAGAAACTTACCCTAGTGAAGTACAAGGTCTGCGGCAGGCCCCTCATTCCGGACAAGTATCCCAGAATGCCGGACTCTTTCTGGCCAGCCACCCTGTGCGCCGTCACAGTCTCCCCTACGTTCTCTACGCGAACGAAACTGATCGTCTCCAACTCCGCATCAATAGGCTCGTACTGCCTCATATAATGCTCCAACTTCTTTCTCAAGTCGTCTACAGCTTCATCCTCGCTCATAGACTTGTAGTCAGCGGAGTAGTGGAGAATTTCAATAATGTTCCTTTCGAGTAACTCTTGGTCCTCGCAGACGCACTCAATGAACAAAATCCTGAAGCCCATATCGGAGAGGAAGTACTCGCTCAGCTCGCGCCGTTGCTCTCTAGTGATGTTGGTGCCGTCAAATATCTGGAAGAAAATAATTGTATTAAATTTGATTAGCTTATTGTTGAGAGAACTGATGAATAAAAAAAACTGACGTGTCAGAACTGGCAATCCAGAATTTGTATACAAAGTAAGTAGGTATTTCTATAGTACAAACTGAAGTATAAGTACTAAACAAAATATTCATACTCTATTATCTAATCAGGTGTTTCAATATACACATGATGATTAGATATTAATATATTTTTAAAAAGTAATTTTTAAACATAATTATGCGTCACCTAATCCTGAAACGAATAGATGAATAATCTTTTATTATTGACAATATCATCAAAATACCTTCTTAGATAATTGTTGGATTATTAAATTAAGTAACATGATAACCATTTCCTTAAAAAACATTATATACATACTACATAACTTGTAAAATATAAACGTTAAGTTTATAAGTTTTTTTAAAATTTAGTGCCGAATAATAATAATAATACAGGCATGATTGTAAAATAGACTACAGTTAGTGGAATCACGTTTCATTAATCGTGATTCGGATCGGAGTAGTTCCGGGTACCTACGTTTATGGATAATGATTTAATGGTTCCGCATTGACCACCAGATTTACGTAAATAGAAGATTTACGTAGTTATGTACCAATTCCGTGATGTTAAGCTATTTTTAATCACAACTTATTACCTTATACACTTTTAAAGAAGTTTTTATTATGTTTAGCTATTCAATATTATATCGTTTACCAAAAAATAAAAGTTACCCCATGTTAAGCAGTCATTCTATTACCACTCCTATAACTTGCAAGAGCAGTGGGTACCATAATTCTTCTCATCAGTCACTTAGTAAAAATACTTACAGCGACACTGTTTCCATCCTTGAGCCACAGGACAGCATCCTGCACAGCTTCGCGGGCGCTCTGGCGGCGGATCGCGGAGCCCTGTGCATTGTCAGCACGGAAAATATCATGGCTGCCATACAAGGCCATGTGGCGACGACGGTACTCGCTGCAGTCGAATACTGGAAATTAAATCATTTGTGAAGTATTGACAAAAACTATGAACCTAAAGTCTTTAGGATAGAAATTAAGGTGATTTTTTAAGAGTTCGGAATTGTGTCCCGAAGGACCAGAATTTGTTATGCAGAGAGCAAGTAAAAGTGATACGGCTAATGATGAGGTTGTATGGTACTAAAATAAGTATTGAACTTGACACTACAGAAGTTCCTTGTAAAAATAACCCTATGTCATTTCAAATATTTAGCAGATCTAGGTTTGTTCTAAGTTTCTCTGATATTTTATAGAACCTTTATTATTTTATTTATATTTCTTTTTAACGTTGTTTATTACAATAACTCGTTTGTTTGATAGACCAAGGAAACTACCGTGTAAGGTTGCAATGATGTAATGCTTGCATAACATATTTTCTGATACTAATATTAGAAAATATGAGTTTAACGACAGATCTATTTCAGATATTCTATCTACTTCGCAACTATTAATTACAGAACAGTTTTACTCTTTCCTAATCACATTTACGATCCCTCTAAGTTGATTTAATTTTGCCATTAGTTAACGTCTGCAAGTAATATGTAAATCTAAAATATTATTTGAAATATTTATTATTATTGTTTTCATTTGACTATGGCAACATTGTATAACATGTTTATGTCTATCAAACATTATGCAACGTTACTATATTTATCTAGTAGCGACCCGCTCGCGGTTTCACCCGCGCTGCTCCATTCCTTAGCGGCGTATCGTGACATTGTAAAGCCTATAACCTTCTTCGATAAATGGACTATCCAACACAAAAAGATTTTTTCAATTCGATCCAGTAATTTCAGAGATTACCCCCTACAACCTCACAAACTTTACCTCTTTATAATATTAGAATATATCAAATTCTAGTTATACACAGTCACTAAATATGGTCGTGTCGTTCCTTAATTGGAATCCTTAATTCCTCAATTAAGCCACTTTTTATCTTGAAGCACACATATTTAGTGAGCACAGAAATATTCTTGTCAGTTATATCGTGAGCTGTGTGTTATGAGACGAGACTAACATTTCCATCTGGGTCAGGGCTAGACATTGTGTACCTACCTATAGAGTATAGATACTATTCACATTTCTATGACTCTATAGTCACTAATGTGTAAATTATACATTGAAACATCACGATTCTGAAGTTCGTATATTATGTTGGAAGTGGTGTAAAAATATAGGGTAATTAGGTAAACACTTTTTTTTTCTAGGTAGTCATATATTATTTATGACTCTGGGAAACACCGTTGAGACTGAATCCAGAAAGTTGTGAAAAGTGTTGAAACCGTGACATACTTAATCAATCAAGTGGTATCATGTGATGTTTCTCAATTTTATTTTTACAACGGTAAGATAAGATTGTAGTCTAAGCCCCCACAAGGATAATTAAGATTCTCATCAATCTTTAAGATGAAACCTATTTCTAGTTTCGTTGAATCATGTTTACCTCTATCTATCTATACATTTTTACAGTTTCAATGACAATAATTTCAAATATGAGTCTGTTATGTAAATCTTGATAGTTTCATGATAGTTGCGGTAATATATAAAAAGTCAAACGGTGTCCGTCAACACGTTGTATTACTATTTGTTATTGTTTTGATCAATAATTCATGTTACATTATTATACATTATACATTAAATTATAACGAATTCTAGCGTGTTTCTTTACACGTACTCCATTCTCGGCATTAATGCACAAAAAGTTTATTGTTACCTTTGGTGCTCTCCCCATTCCAGTTCAAATGTCTGGAAAGTCTGTGAGCGAGCTGACTCTTGCCACGCGCCGGCAGACCCACCAGCGCGATGAGCAGAGGGGCGAACTGGCTGATGCGGTGTGATCGCATTGATGCTAAAACAATAACAATAAATTATAAGTATTTAAACAGGACGTGTAACTCAAAGGACATGGAAATGTTGATGGAGATGTCAATTTAGGTTCGTTAAAAAAATTGACATATACCTAAAGACATGGATATTTTTGCCAAACAGAAATACGTTTATAATTTTATTGAACGCTGTTAATAATACTGAAAATTTTATGAAACTAAATAACGTAGAACGACTTTAGATAAGAGTTTCTCAATACACATATATACAATTTTAACAAATTTAAAAGATAACGTACCCATTGCCATATCTAGCAACTCGGTTTGACAATAAAATAATATTGAAGTCATTAACGTTATATAAAGCAACAGCTCGTGGGCGTGTCTAATTAAATTCTCAATACGTTCCAATAATAGACGCTAGCGTTTGTTAGATTCGTCTAGAATACTAAATAGATTGCCACAGACATTTGTCAGCGAAATATTAATCGGTAACATTAACCTTAGTTGAGTCCGGGTCAAAGAGATAATTATAGTTTACTCAAGCAATCTTAGCAATATCATAATATAAATGTAAGAACTTATATCATTTGTAATGATAGGGGATAAAAATTTCTATAAACTTTTCCCAGAACTGAAATAATAGTATGTAGGTTACATGAGAAATTCTAGTTACATGAGAAATTTTCTTGCTAAGATAATATCTGATATCTAAATGTAAGTAGGACAGCTTCATCAATCTAAGATTTGGTTGAAGTTAGGTACTAGAACAGTAAATATATGACTTAATTTTCGCTGGCCCCATGACACAGAATGATAATACTTTAAAATAGTATAAGTAATAATGATATCAAATTCCAAGTAGATCAAGGATCGACCCTAGTATTTAATTTACCAAATGCAGAAAGGTGAATCTTTAAAAGTTTCAAGAAAGATAAAATACATTATGAACACAAAGACCAAAATTATACGCAATGAAAGGAACTTGGAATCGTTAATGATCATAACAAGATTAAAAGAACAAGCCATTCAGCCAGCGTGTCATTACACCTGAGCGGTTTGTACAAGTGGCATTTAAAGATGTTGATATGGCACAAACGGACCAATAAAATTGCAAGACGGCCGGCACGCCTTCTACCAACCTTGCCTTTATTTCTATGCTAACATTGACATCATACCGAAGTAGAAATGTGTACATAGGTACTTATTTCAGTTTTTGTTCCGTCATTGTGATAACGATACTTTTCTGGTTTTCAAAAGCTCGTACCAACTTGATATTTAGTGCCTATCAAACCATAATTTTATTGTTCTAATCTAAGTAAATTAAAAGGAAAAATATTTTTCTTTGTATTCCCCTCAAGTCTTGTCGCATTACGTATAGGTTTTATATCAATCAATCGATTTTCCACGCATTACAGTAAAATTGTGTTTCATATTTGTTCCACACTTGCTCAATACAGCAAGCAGTAGCTGTAATGCATATAACGTGTGTTTCAGAAACGAATTAAAGTCTCGTTTTGTATATTTTTTTAGTTAAATTCCTGCGAACATACAAAATGTGTTCCATTTACAGAATATGTATTACCACACCGCCCTTATTTCAGATAAAAATAGATTTAAAAGCATTTAATACAGAATCGTGTCGCAAGTCTCAACAGCCATCAAGGTCCCATGCGCCCGCGCCGCATGTGCTACTCAAATGCGCGACTGCGATGGCGGCGCGCAGCGCCCGTACTCTGCCAGAGAGCATGGACTTTGTACCGCGTCGCGCCAAGGAAACTATCGACCTAACTAACGCGTATACTGACGATAAATTTAGATTAACGATGGAGGTGTGTCTCATGTGAAGTCATGTGTATTGGTTCTTAAATACCCACCAGGGTTGTCGTCATATTTTGCTTTATGCTTAAATTAACGCTGAGTACCTATTTATACACATAAGACTTTTTAATTTATGTACTTTCAAATATGTTAAAAACTATTTTTGAAAGTTCCACTATAATGTGAAAGTTCAAAAATTTCAACGCCAAACCTGACAATTCCTCATTCCGTCAAGACGACATTCAAGAAACAGGAAAAACGCCTTTCCCTGACCTCCCATATGACGCAACCATATTTATGTACCATCAGAAGCTGTACAAAGGCAATGTTTTGAATTCTGTTTTTAACTCCCTGGTACTTAAACTGGTGCCAAAAGGTCTTCGACCCATAAGACCATACGATGCTTGTCAACTTTATTTAGCTTCAGATGTTTAAATATAAGTATGTTTCTGTGAAAAATGCGCCTTTGCTGGTACAATTACCATAATTCTTGTTTTACAAGCTTCTTAATTACTTTACTCAAGTTTAGCGTTGGAGACGACATTACGTAGATTAGTTACATCATTTACTTTATTTGTTCATCATCTATCTGCAACTCTGCACATAACTATTGCTTAGAAACAAGGCTTTTAGTAGAATAAAATGTTAAGAAATCAATTAATTATTTATCTGCAATTTTAATTATGACTGCCTCATTAGTCTAGTGGTCCCAAGCGCGACTGCTACGCTAGAGGTCCTGGGTTCGATCCCCAGGTCGAGCAAAGTGTTATTGAGTTTTTCTATGAAATTCTCAGTAGCAGCTCGGAGTCTGGATTTGTGCCCGGTTAATGGCAATAGGCTCGCCCCCTATTACATGGGACCTAAACATACCGGCGAACTGTGGGTGTACATTAGTACGCCTCTGCCTAACCTTTCGGGGAATACAGGCGTGATGGTATGTTAATTTAATTATAGTGGAATAATTGGAAATTGTTTTTTTCATATTTTGCATGCCTACGTGAAATATTATGAATAGTACAGGTCAAGTGACGTTTACCCTTTGTAGACATACCGGTTAACTTAAACAATGAATATGTTAATAAAATCGCAATCATGTTTTACCTGTTTGGAACGTTACGATGAATAAACTTGATTGTATGTGTAATTGATGACACAAGACCACAAATGGAAATGGTGGACTCATTGGAGTTTAATAAATGAAATTAAATGTCATTCAATATTTACAGCTTGAGAAACTTTTCGATTACTTCCTTGAGATTTGACCTCATCATCATCAATTGACTATTTGAATAATTTCGAGCTCTTAAAGTTAAATTAAAAAGTTAAAAACCTAAGTACTGTAACTAATACTTACTCTAGTTGATTTGCCAATGATTAATACATTACTTAGTAAGTAATGTGGATTAATTACTGTGCAAGATAACTGTTAATAAACACCAATGCTACAGCAAAATTACATCATGCAGGTATCTAACCAAAAATGAATCGAAATTTTCAGACAATCGATATTCACAGAAATGAAAAATTATGCAACTCTTAGCGATAAAAATGCAAAAAAAAATATCTCCATAACGGGCAAAGCTAACACGTTTATAGAGCGTAGTTTTCCTAGATATGTACGAGTCACGTTGTCCAACGCATGCACGATATAAAACGGGAACGAGTACTCTAAAGATAAATGACTGCATTCGCGTATGATAGATACTACTCGGTGTATGGATATGTCACCGGAAAATGATACGCACCGTCAGTTTACAGAAAAACTAGTCAGATTGTAAACTGTCGAAACATTAGAAATGACAAATATTTTAATTGGTTGTGGTGACAAGAATATAAGTGGATACATACATTTATATATAATTTCGAATAGTTTTCCATGTAAACTAACAGACAATTTTCATTGCAAATTATAATGGCTTCTTTCCAACAAACTCTAGGCTTCTCTAGTTAAATCATTAGATGTCCATGAGAAAATAACTTTTACATTCCATTGTAGACGTTCATTTATAACGCGTAATATTTCTTTGAACATTTGTAAAGATTTTTAATTCTTATATTTTTTCAAGATCTTAAACTTTTATTTCTTTTAGTTCGATTCATTAGTCTAGTGGTCCCAAGCGCGACTGCTACACTAGAGGTCTTTTGTTCGATCCCCAGGCCGAGCAGTGTTATTAGGTTTTTCTATGAAATTCTCAGTAGCAGCTCGGAGCCTGGATTTGTGTCCGGTTAATAGCTATAGTCTCGCCCCCTATAACATGGGACCTAAACATACCGGCGCATTGTGGGTGTACATTAAGTACGCCTGTGGGTTAGCCTTCGGGAAATACAGGCGTGGTGGTATACATATATGTTATGTTAGTTACTTATATTTGATAGTTAGGTTAGTAGGTACAAATGGCATGCCATAATGAAACGTGAAACACGTTGAATGGGTGACGTTTACGCAATGCATGGCATGCACTAGGTGCGTGAAACTAGGGGTTAAATGACGTCAATACTTAGAACTGACCCCTCCAGCTCATCCATTCAGATTACATGTTGAAAATAATAACACACGTTTACGATATTAAAACAAATTATAATAACGAAGATAATTTCACATAGGTACTACTGTAATATAGTAGGCATCGTCCTTATTTCTATTATATTATTATTATAATTCACCTTTTGCAAAAAATTTAAAATATCTTACACGTCATCCACATCTGATTTATTTAATTATTATCGTATGTTCAAGTGGAGCAAATGGAAAAAAACCTGGCATTAAAATAAAATATTATGGTCCTTCGGTACAAGTAATAATGGAAAAGGGTACCTATTATAATATAAGTTTTGTTGATAGTATAATTAAAACGTTTTTTTATTACTACATTACATATATATAAAACACCTGACTAGGTAACTCAATCTAGGTACTGTTGAATGGGTAAAATACAGCGATAGGTGTTTAGCTTGATTTTTGATAGACAAGAATAATGACAGAATTAATAAAATAATATTAACTGGCTACGAATGAAATGTCATTATTATAAATTTGAGGAGAGAAGATAGCTCAGAAGATTCTTCATACGATATTATAGGTATCTAGTACACCCACGCCGTACACATTAATTATCAGCGGTAGTATTTCATATATTTGAATATGTGTCTAAAATAATATTAATAAACTAGTGTTACTAACCAAAATATCAAACCACGCCCACCATTAAATTTTAATGGATTCGTTTATTGTGTAACAGAAGGCAATTACTTATGCATATTTTACTAAGTAGAATAAATCGTCCTTAAAACATCCACATATATCTTGAGCAGTCAATGTAGTGTAAAAATATTTGAACTAGTTGATTAAGCTGTTTAATGAAGACAACATTCATTTGAAAAATATCGAGTTGCCGACTACCTACTGCCAAATTGAAATCGTTACCAAAGGGTCACCGTTCTTTAATTAATTATAACAAAGGCAATAACTGTCAGCAAGCTAAATTGCGATTATGTTATTCTTGTGAAGCGATATTTATTAATATAAGCCGCTGCATTATAAATTTAATTAATATTGCCTTGCATTGCCTTAAATAGGCGATAAATACTTTGTGTGCTCGCTTGAAAAACAACTTTATCTTGAAGTTATGCATAATGATTTCGTAAAAGTCTTTGTACTACGTTTGTAAACAGTCGCCGAGGAGCCAGTTGATAATGAACATAGCAACTGATACATTTGCAGGGGGCCGATAACAATAAAAAACACTCGTTATCTCTTACATCTAAAATTACTGTAATCAAAACCGTATGTGAACTTGATAATGTAATAGGCATACCTAGATATAGTCACTTACCTGCTAAGGAAAGAATCTTTTCTAATCTCCAATGTATAATATAAATTATATTATATATTGATACATGATATTAATAATAATAATTTACAATCGTATTCAAGAATAATACGTATCTCTATCAAGTATCTTGAAAGGTCAAACTAGATTCCTCGATAAATGTTGTTATTAATATGAATTAAACTTAGTTCATATTTAGTACGTCATTGTAATTGCAAAACAAAAAATAATTAACTAAAACAAAAATATTATTTAACTAACACTACAAATCTAGTTTAGAATGTTCAGATTAATTTGCTGTTTGTTTCCAATGGCTCTAAGCGGAGGCGTGGCTCTGACGTCACACGTGGCGCGATTACCCGTATTTTTTTAAGCTGACGCATATCTCTTTGACTATCAGTTATGAAGGCAAATCGTCAATAGACTATAAAGTACTTATTATAAAATAAATTTAAAATAAGTAAGTATAAGAACGCACTTGATACTCATAGCAGTGACTTAAAATATTGTCTTTATCTTATAAACAATACATTTTATTTACGTACTAAGTACCTAGATATTGGGTGTTTATTTTTAAGGCCATCTTTAAAAAGATCGAGGACCCACCAACCACATGTAATATTGTTTTTGTTTCGCATCATCCTCCGTTGATAATTATGATCTCTATTATATTACGACATTTATCATCTCGCCTGCACATCACTACATAGTATAAAACAAAGTCGCTGTCGCTGTCTGTCCGTCCCTATGTATGCTTAAATCTTTAAAACTACGCAACGGATTTTGAAGCAGTTTTTTTTAATAGATAGAGTGATTAAAGAGGAAGTTTTTAAGCTATTTAACGTTACGCTACGACTCTTAGGAATGGGGCAAGGCGGGTGAAAACGCGGGCGGGTCGCTAGTGTCACAATAAAATTGTGAACGTTGCGAAATGACGATCATCATATTTGAGATCATAACTCTCAAACTTATGGAATCGTCTTACACGTTGAGTTAAACGGCCTGACAAAAGGGCTAAAAAGGGACCACTTTCAGCAATCCCTCTAATGAAAATTTCTGATGTGACTCATATTAATTATGTTCATCAAAAGTTGGATTGCTTTGTTGATTGAAGAATGTCGAATTGAAATTAAACCAAATTAACGTTGGGTCATCATTAAGTATTTAGAATACAGTATCACATTGTCGACTTAAGACATCTAGTGTTAAATATAACAAATTTCGGCAATACATATTGTGCCTTGACATAGTGGAAATTCAGTAAAGTACAAAGTTCACTCAGTTCTCTTCTTGTGCTCATTTGGCAATGAAGCGATGATGCCCGGAGGAAATTGATCGTAGTCAGTTTGTCACATTATGCAATGTATGAAACAATTCATTGAATTTTATAAATGGCATACATTCGAGAAAATTCTTAGTAGCTTAAGAAAATATTCATAAAATCAAGATGTTAAAGGAACAAGTGACATATATTCGAGACAATTCTTAGAAGCTTAAAATATTCATAAAATCTAGAAGTAAAAAGAATAAATATTAATTATCTATTTTTCAGGATAGTCATTAGAAACTCGGTTGATGGTTTACTGCCAACGGGGTCACCCTACCTTGCTACTGACATCATTGTTACACGATCTAGAACGTGAACACTATTTGTATCACACTAAAAGCAATGACTCACAACCGTAACATCTTCAATAATGGAATCTGCTTTAGAATGGGAAAATTTGTGGTTGTGAATGATTGGTTATTGAATAGCATTTAAAACGTACTATTGTGTGAAAACTAGATCTAATTTCTAAGCTTTATACACTTTCGCTTTAAGATAAAATAAGTTTTCACGTCTACAATAAAACGCGAAATGGATGATTTTCCATAAAATAGATAACCCAACACATTATGTTCGCAATCGTCAAGTAGTGTAATGGAACCCCTCGATTGCAAATGTTTACTGAACCGTATCAGCGTGAACCTCCATCAGGCAGATTAAGCGTGCAAAGATAAATATAGACGTCTAATGATTTCTCCGAAAATTTTGTCAGACCAGACCGTATGTTACCTACTGGCGATTTGCCACCGATATCTGCAACGGTACTGTGAGCATTTATCATGAAATCATGAAGGGGCTCAGAAATTAGCACGACTTAGCCTTAGAGTTATGCCAAGATAATACTAACAATGCTTGAGGCAACATTGAGAAGGTTGGTACTGACAACAAACAAGTAATGATATTAAAAATCAATTTACATTTGAAACAGTTTTCAATTTGACTGGCGCAAATAATCCAGTTTCCATTTATAAAAACTATTATGCATCTTGTTTCGCATGAAGTAACTTGACAAGTTTATGATCTTCATAGTCAAGATCTTAAACTTCACGAAATAGCTATATATATACAAATTTCAAGTTACTGAAAAAAGGTGGAAAATATTAATCTACCCAGTTTCAGATTTTATAAAATTTTATTAAGTACCTACAATAAACTGGGAAACCGGCGTTCTATGATCAAAGCTATTTCTTTGGTACATGACATAATAATTCAATGTGCTTCAATAGTTCTAATAGCTATTGATTTTTTGTTGCTTATTGTTATTGACCTTATCGATGACAACAGCTAAGTAGGAAATGGTCTTATAGAATGGTTACTTGACTGGTCGTGTCATTCACACTGCACAAAGCTATTACATTTCTATTTTTATACATCAACTTTATTTCTGCTCGTTCTGTTATCAAAGTATTTGCATGGCCATTTACAAGCGACATGAGAAATGAAAAGCACAATTCAAATATGATTGGAGGAAACTATCAAACTAAATCTCTTTTTTCGCATTTCATTTTATTGGTCGATAAATTTATAGCGTCCGATAAAGCAAAAGTTAATTTTAACAGTAAGCAAGACAGCATTATATTTATTTCAGTTATAAATACGTTTAGAAAATTCATTGAATGTATGTCAATAACATTGCATACAGGTAAAAACTCTGGCCGGAGGCGTGTCCCTGTGTTGACATAGAAAACTAAACAAATTCGTGACTGAACAATACCTGAATTGACCAAATACCTTATTATTATATAAATATGCCAGTATAATCTTGAGTCCAAAACAAAAGAAACTTATACAAAGAGTTTGTACACGTATCCAAAATCGTAAGATTGAAAACAATGAACTCACCTGTTGCCAAAGCGCAGTGCAGTACTTTCTCTTTATCCTCCATCATGGTGTGGGCGGCGCTAGCTCCTGGTGCCATAACGATTCTTCTGAGAGATGGTCTTCTTGCTAAAGCGACGATGTGTTTGAAGCGGTGTTGCTGTGGAGCTTTTCGACGACGCGTGCGCACTCTATGAAGGCCTCCGGGCGACTGTCCGCCAACTCCACTCGTTATCACTGAACGAACCTTATCAGTGCCGCGGCAGTGATTGCTGAACAACCATATAATGGCTGAATAGATTTTGCAGTATATTAACCAAAAGTATAAGTACCAATCGCCTTGGATGCTAAGTAACGCCATCAATAGCTATCTGAAACAAAAAAATGTGTTTAGAAATTATATAATATTTTTCGTAAGTTTAAGTAAATAATATAAGCAGTGATAGCCTAGTGGTATGACCGTTGAACTGCCAAGTCAAAGGTCTCGAGTTCGAACCCAAGGCACGCACCTCTGACTTTTCGAAGTCATGTGCGTATTAAATAGTTAATTATCACGCGCTTAAACGGTGAAGGAAAACATCGTGAGGAAACCTGCATGCCTGAGAGATTTTCTCTACGGCGTGTGAAGTCTGCCAACCCGCACTAGGCCAGCGTGGTGGACTATAGCCTAATCCCTCTCATTCTGAGAGGAGACCCGTGCCCAGCAGTGGGACAGTATAATGGGTTGATTATATAAGTAAATAAACTCTAATTACATAATACATTTATTACAATAAAAGAAATTTCTATGAGAAGTATATAAAAGCACATTCAACTTTCTGGTTTCAATTAGAATATTATGTAGTAAACGAAAACACTCTTCTCAATTTTATTGATAAGTAGTGTTAACTATTATCGAGCAGATTCTTATGTACCTTTAATTTGCGCCTTGAAAATTATAATTATCTCTCACAAATCACGCAATATGTTGAATGATATCTACATAACATGAATTAATCAAGACAAAACTGGTTTTGGTTGAAAATACAAAATCGTGGACAAACATCGTAGGTGTCACAGGCAGCGGTGAAGCTGTCGACAGCCTCGGACACAATGGCTGGTCTTAATCTGGGTGTGCAGCGTGCAAAATAGGTACGGCATGGGAGTATTCATGACAAGTCTATCGTGCCTTACCAGCTGTATTGAAACCTAATGGCTTCGCACGTGACAATAGATGACAGATCAGACAGTAATATGTGTAGCAGTTAGTGTGGGATCCAACATGCATTAGACACCCTTGCTGCTTGCTGACGCTGACGAGGTTAGCGGCGCAATATGAGGTCGAAACGATCAGGTGGTGGGGCCAAAGGCCTCCTTTTTAAGGAAATATAATTATGTTAAAACTTCGCAAGCCCAAGGGTGGCTTGGTTTCAGGTCAAAGAACTAAATAAAACACTGGCCACAGCCTACTTCCATCAGACCACATTAGGGTTGAAGAAAACGTTTTGAAGTGAGTAAAAAGCTATTACCTACTATTGTAGTTATGTTAAGTTGCTTATATAATTATTATTTTTTTATTCTAGAAACATCCATGACTCATCATATAAAAGTAATCAGCAAAAGTAAAATAGCTAAGTACAGCACACGGAAGTGCTTAATATTTTTTAAATATTTTTCAATGCTATTAGGAATAGGAAGTATTAAAGATATTATTTGTTAAAACAATGCTGACGTCTCTAAAATTCTTTCTACCAATAAAGTTAATGACAAATGATTTGCATAAAATAGGGTATTCCGATGATGAAATAGGTACTTAAACGAGCCCTTTTCGTATGGATGTTTTAAATTTCCACTGCTAAGTAAGTATCGTTATCTTTGCATTAAGTATGTGTAACACAACTTTCGCTGACAATATTTTCCATCGATATTTCCTTATTATCGCCGTCTAATAAACTCATATTCATCCCGAGTAATGATGTACGTAACACGTTTTCTTCATACTAATTTAGAATCTTGATCCCTCCCAGACTATACATAGGTATAATTAGGTAGGTACCTTTATTATACATTATATATATATTACATTTATTTTAATACAAAATACGACCTATTATATTTAAAGACCAAAAAAAATTATTTTGTTAAAAAGTTTCTTAATCAACTAAATAAAAAAAACATAAAAAATGGGTCCCGTAAAGATAGACTCAATTTTACTATTGAGCATACTGCAGTCGACTACTGCAGCTCGCAGGCTGATTAGAATGCAATACAGCATTTAGCATACCTATATGCTATCCACACATCTTATTTGAGCAGGTCGTACACCGGTTGATAAGTTACGCATGTCATGTCCTAACTTTTTGTCAACAGATTTCTCTGCTGACGTCAGTGTGTGGTCATGAATTTTAACACCAATCCAAACGAGATTGTTTAATGATAAACCAACAACGGCAAAAGGGATTATGTCACATATAAATTTACAGAGAATGAAGATAATAAACTATTATAGATCTTAAATCAATAGAAATCTAAATTAAAATTAAATTATTAGAAGATCTAAATTAACTCGGTTGATGTATCTCTATCAAATGCTTTTGAAAGGAATTTCCTAAGTTTGTTTACCGGTTTCTAGTCTAACCTAAGATGCGTCTGAGTATCAGTATTTTGTAACACGAAGCGATAAGCCATAAACAGTAAGTATAAGTTTGGATTTTAGGTTCCCTGCTACGACTAATATTATTGTCATCGTATTCGTTTTACCAGAAGTCCCACCCTTCTCTCTTCACTGTATGTTTAGTGAGCGATAGTTGCTAGCAAATCTGTATTTTTAGAAAACCTATTTCCACAGGAGAACGCTCCAGGATTTCTATCCATACAATTTTTTTTTAATTTTACTCGTATGCTCGCTCGTATGCTAACGAGCATACGAGCCTCCTGATGGTAAGTAGTCATCTTCGCCCATGGACAACTGCAACTTAAGAGCCCTGTATACGCGCCGTTTAAAGATCCCCATTTCATAGTGCAATTCAAATAATTACATAAATGCAAAAATAGATCTCTGTATTTATCTGTTTGTCTCTTAACTGATAAGATGTGGCAAGGAGATGGATTACATCCTGAGGAATGATACCTCTTATTTGAAAAAGCCCTTTGAGAATTCAGTCAATTCGCGGATAAAAAAATCGCCGACTAATACACTTCCTGCTATAGTTCGAAGATTTAACGCTCGTCCTAAGACAAGGAATGGTTTTTGTTACAAAATTAAACGCATTCTCGGTTATATTGAATGCCGGATATTGTTTCATTACGAATGAAATATGAAACCGTTATATGAGCTGGTAACATGGAAACTAATGTGTGCTGGCTAGCAATGTGCAATGTCATTTATAAATATGAAATAGGTGTTATGGTTGGTTAGGTTAGGTTAACATAATCCTAATGAATTTGCGTCATTCCAAAAACAATTTGTGAGTATCCTTAAGGTTAGCGACGATCACATTTCATTTTCATTGAAAAAATAATTGTTTTATAGGTAACTAAACTACGGTGCATTTTCCTCAATGGTGATAAAGTAGTGTATGAAATACAATTATTACCTAGTTATTCAGTCGCATTATTTAAAATACCCGTTTACCCACATTTTGTAAGTCTAAATTCACTTGGCTCATTAACAGTCTTTAATGGATGATCAATATCATTTTTAATGATCTTATCGATATTTTCTGCGAATGTCGCGTTTTCCAGTGCGCTCTGATTTTGGGCTATCTAAATAGACTAGGACGTCTGGAGGGTATTACTGGCATTATTCTTGTACCAAATGCCTCCGTAGTAAAACATGCCAAAGCTGTAAAAATATTTTGTTCGTTTATTCGCACCATTACCTCTAACTGTGCTGAGTAACGCCTGTTTTTTGGTCAGTCTACACCTATAGATATAACAAGTCTTATCTACGTAGGTATTTAAGCCCTTTTGCTGGACTGCGACCGGAGCTTTTTTAGCTCTAGAATTGTGTGGCTCAGTTTCAACCCGCAACTTTGAAGTTCAATTTCGTAGATCTATAAATTTCGATGTTTATTGTATCCCAGATACGTCGGTGGTCGCTGTACATACTCGTACGGAAACACGGCGGTATAACGGCAAGTCCTCTCTATTGAATGGTAATATACCTATTAAGTACAACGTTAAGAAAATTGTTCTTCAATATCGCTAATTATAATAACGAATGAACTTTTATCTGAAGGCTATCTATTTATAGTTTATGCTGCTGAGTAGATGCAATGCAATGCTTCAAGTACCTACAATCACTATTATGATTAAAAACTTCAGCACTCACACACATGTGAAGTTGTCTCGGCAGATGAGGGAACTGAAACCTTACCATATACAAATAAATACCTTTATTTATCTTTATCTATAACCAACCAGGTATACATGATGTACCTATCACAGAATGTTAACACCGAAATTCTGAACGTAAACTTGTTGTTTGCAGTGTTTCGGATTTCTAGATTACTAATCTTGCTCCCATTCTTATCAACCAAATATCCTAAGACACGATTTTAATGTTAAATAACCACAATAGGTCTAAATTATCTTTCAAGCTTAGTTCAGTCAACAACATAGGTACAAAGGGTGAACGGTGGGTAAATTAGATAACTTATTATCATTACTACAATTCTAAAAACCGATCCAAAACATGAGGAAGCTTTCAAATTGTCATTTAGCACGCAGTATAAACTGCGTGCTTTAGAACCGGTACTAACCGAATGCAACCAGACTCAAGGTAACTTTTAAAACTGTGCTTACATCGATTTCTATCAATCAATATACCAACACGTATTCGTTTTGGTTTCTCTTTGTAATCATTCCGTGACCAAAGTGATAAAGAGGAAGAGAAAATCATTAACACTTCTCAAAGCAGTAAGGTTAGTTCATTCTCAAAAATATAGGGTCAGCAACCTTTCTTTTTAAAACTTTAACAAGTGCTGCACAAAAAGGTCTATCCGTTATTCTTATTACAGATTTAAATTGTTATAATCACGAAACCGTTATTTATACTTAAAAGCTACGAAATATTTTAACTTCACGATACTTTTGTTCTTGCAGTAGCAGTAGGTACCTAAATTACTTCAGGTAGGTACCTACATCCAGCAGGTTGCATTACAAATTTACAATAAAGGAAAACGTACATTATATTTACAAATTGCTCTTACGTTTACTCTGATGTTAATTTGAATAATTTGAATTTGCATTTACATAAAGCTTTCTTTTATATTTTATTGTTTCAATTGTAGGTATTTCTATTGTTTCTAATGCAGTTTACAATAGTATATTGCACTCATTTTGAAAGCCGAGTTCATAGAAATTTAGAGTGCCTTCGTAATTATGATTTTATTTAAGTTCCTGTATGCCTTTGTATATTTCTTCAGAGGTGAAGCAGAGCATGAACTCGCAAGGTTGACGAGTTTAGAATATTAATACGCCTTTGTTTGTGGCTCGGATTATAACCGTTCGTTGTTTGTTTATATCAACATAATCTATGCCATTAACGATGTCTGTCCAGCGTCATTACACAGGCATTGTCCTTAATTATAATTTAATAGATTGCTGTTTCGAGACAACTATGAGTAACTTTTTTTGCATTTCACAAACGTTTCTAGAAAAGGAAGCCATTAAAATGTTGAATGCACCAATAAATACATTGACATATTGTTCTGAAACTGCACAGTGCGCAAATAAAATACATAAATGGACATTAAAAGAATAAAAAAATTGATTATATTTAAGTGGGTTAAAGAAATACAGAAAATTAAGTAGGTGTGTCACTTCCAGAAGTTATCAATTCTAACTTGCATTTTAATATTTTGACTGAATGGAATTGTCATCCATATGTTTTGTCAATGCGCTAAATTAATTATACAACATTGACATACCCACACCGACAAGTTCTAGAATGAGCACAACTCTGCAATTAGCATTAGCATATTACATAAATACTTGTGGTCCTTACCTGCTCGTTTGACTAAATTCTTCCTTCGCAGTAGTGATCTGAAGATGTGTGTCGTATAAAATGCACCAAGTCGTGGCGCATAGCAGTGCGCCCGTGAATAGCGATAAACGTTTCAATACACATTCGCAATAAGTCCCAGAAAACGTCTAATGTCAACTTTTTAACCAAAACTCTCCCCCAACATCGCACAGGAAATGTAACACAGTAATTATACAGCTTCGTATCTTTAGTCCAGCGTTCCAAAATAAACCGTCGATTGTATTGCCTCGTCCCGTCTCTATTTCACACCGGATCTTATTTTACTCATTGTAACTTTTATATTCGTTTGTGAACGAAGTAAATATTGATGATCTTCTCAATTTTTAACACACAATAGAAGGTGTTTACGTAGCTGCACAGTGTGATAACGTGGACTGTTTTAACTAGCGAGTAGCGTTAGGTCGCAGTGTGGCGAAAGCGAGGCAAGATTGTATGGTAGGGAGCTGTCAGCCGTACTGCAAGCGAACTTGTTTCGTGTGCCATCGATTCTCGTTCGGCTACGATCGGTTTGTGGCGCGCCGGGTGGTGGGGTGGGAGTGGTACTTTTCTGGCTACACAACGATCTTTATTCATAAATACTTAGTTGGGTATAGTCCATGGAAAATACTATTATAGTATACTCAACTGCATTGATAAAGAAGATTGCAGAAGATATAGGCACAATGATTGTGCAACTCCCTACAGAGCTAGATCATATGGGAGTTCAATAGTGGAAATAACTAATCATTTGTTCGGTTACAGACACACAGTGAAGATCAAAGAGATTTAGAAGAGAAGTGAAGATCCAGGTTTCTTAACTTTTCTAGAAACGATATACCTAATCTTTACAAATCGTTCTCTCTCACTCGTTACTTGGTAACAATAATTTCAAACTAATGAACTTTTTGACCCATCACGTTGCTAAATGATAAATACGACAGACACAAAATTTTGTTATCAGAAATAAAGTTATCTAAAAGTTTTGAACTAAATTATGAAACTCAATATAAAGTTATTCACGTAATGACTACATGATTGTATGTAGGATATTGATTACGATTATGTACTAATAAACATCTGGAAAAATACACAGGTATACCTATCTATTAAGAAAATATTACAATAAGATACTTATACATTTTTAGTTGTTTTATCAACGATTCAAAAAAAATTCTTTTGAAGAAAATTACGGAGTGCCACAGGGTTCAATCTTAGGTCTATTTTATTTCCTCACAAAGATGAATGTATTATTAAAATAAAGAACTAAACAATAGTGAATTGGGCTTTATGGTATCTATAAGCATTTTTAGAGTACTGGTTTATTGAGTAAACTAGTAAAATTGATTCTGATTATATGAGTCTGTTATTTATGTTTTAATTATCTTTGTCTAAATTTACTAATCATTATCATTACTCCAACTGAAAGTCACTTATAGCAAATAATATTCTTGAATAAATCGATAATATTTGTTAAAAAATTGTAAATAAATTAAGTACGAAGAGAAGAGAAGCAAAGCAACTTGCTTTTCAATACATGTCGCCAACGTCACCTCATGACGTAAATGCAGAATGTAAAGGCAAATTTAGATCTAGCGGTTGGGACTCGCGGGGGCTTAGAGGTCAGAGCGTCTGGTGTATCTAACCAGAAGACGCAGTTTCGAATCCTGCCCGCGATTGAATTTTTCCTTCACTTAAATAATTTAAGTACGAGTAATTAAGTAAGAGAATTAAGTATGAGTTTTTAAATCAATGAAATGTAAATGTGTTCAGTTAAGGACATTGATTTATAATTTCAAACAGTTTTATTAACAATATTTAATTGTGGTTGCAAATCATAACAAAAGATTGCCTTCCTTTGTTAGATTATTTCTTCTTCACATAATATGATCTAAGATTTGTTATTTATAGAAAACTTGATGGAAATTATTTAAATGACATCAGAGTTCATAACATTTTATCGCATTTCCCACAATCTAAACATATCAATGAAACCACTTGATATAATAGAAACAAGAAAACTGAATACCCAATGCTGTGGATGGAAATTTACTTAAGATAACATATGTATATGTATAGGTTAGGCAAAGATGTAGGTAATGTTGCGCCAGTTCGCCGTTATGTTTACGGCGAGCCTATTGCCACTAACCGGGCACAAACCAAAACTCAGAGAATTTAATAGAAATACCCAATAACACTGCTCGACCTGGGAATCGTATCCAAGCGTAGCAGTTGCCCTTAGGATCACTAGACTAACAGTATAATAATAGTAACATTCATTATTTCCCACGTCTGCTTTTTATCGCGTCAAAATGGTCATTAGACTCCAGAACTGTAATTTTTTATCTGTTTTATCTACGAAAACTGTCAGTTCTTATTGTATTTAGTGCTATATTGGACAACTATTCTAATAACAGACTTGGGCCGCTGGCTGGTCCCGCAGCCGTGATGATTAAATAAAAAGCTTGATAATTTTTTATTAAAATGTAAGTGAACAAAAGAATACCCCTATACGAGTACATTACATACATGTAGATACCTAAAGGTTGAGCCCATAAAAAAATGGATAAAAACAAGATGGAAATGACGTAGTCGGGGTTATCGAACACTAAGGATGCGATATAACTGTCGTCTCCAATGATCCAATTCATTATCATCATTCATCTTATTCGATTTATTTTTATGGGATAGGGGCCAAACGAGCAGTCGGATCGCCTGATGGTAAGCGAATACCGCTCATGGACACCCGCAACACCAGAGGAGTCACAAGTGCGTTGTCGGCCTTTTAAAAGGGTATTGGGTATCCTCACTCATTCGGCGAAACACAACGTAAGCGTTGTTTCACGCCGGTTTTTTGTGAGACTGTGGTATCACCGTCGAGCCGGCCCATTCGTGCCGAAGCATGGCTCTCCCACGGTAAAATAAGAAATACCCTTCTTTCAACCAATCTCAATAAAGCCGATAAGATTTGTGTGGGATAATAGATAACGCGGCCAGTGAAATTAGTTACTTATTAGCTTACTTACTGAGGTGAGAGGTCTCAATCTCAGCAAGATGACAATGCGTTAGATAATCCAGTTGGAAAAACTGTGCGCATCTGAAGTTAGTCTTCCGAACGGCCGGTAAAATCACTTACCTAAGTAAATGTTTTAGTCAAAAATATCGAGATTAGTAAAGACAATAATCGTGAATGCGACAAATTTACAACCTCAACAGAATTTACTACTGCAAAACCACTTACGGACATTTTCAGACGCGCAGAATTATTTCAAATGAACTGTATTGTATGCTTGTTTGTCTTCGTATTCTAATAAAAAAATAAGTCTCACTTCAGGCAATTTATCCACACCACCATAATTGCGTGACCAATTTGTTGGATCTTCAAGTATCTAAGTACTTAGTAAGTTTTTTGTTTTTATTAATACATAATTGTTTGAAAAATATTGATGTTTTGATGTGCAAAGTGAATGACCGCTCTAATAATTGTTTATGACATCAACAATTTTTAGCGGTCATGTTCATACAAATACAAACTAACATAGTGGTCGCATGCACGACTGCAGAGTGTGCGGTTCTCGATTTGATTTCCAGATCTTTCCACGAAATTGTCAGAAGCAGTTCAGATTTTGGGTTTGTCTCTGTTTTCTATGATAAACCTGTGTTTTACCACTGCAGAGTAAAGGCCTTCCTTTTCTTTTTCGACTCTTGAAGGTCTTGTGCGATGAATGACAATACATTCTAAGGTTCCACGCGCCATCTTGGTCTGGGCTGTCCTAGGGATGTGTCATAAAAAAACATTCATAACATATTATGCACACGTGACTATTTATTATAATACGATGAATGAATATTGCGTAAGTAGGTACCTACCTAGCTACATATAATGATTCAATAACACAATCTTAGTGATTCAATCTTAGTAATTCCAAACATTTTGAGGGAATTTAATAACATTCAGTAAATGTCAAGTATTATTGTACATTAGTACATTACTTATTTTCAAATTCATCTTGGGAGATTCCCAAGTGAGATCACCACGTGAACCAAAAAATCACCAAGTCAAGGAATAGAAGCTCCGAGGCTCAACAGACATCTTAGTTTAGTATTCCTTTTTGTTTTAAAAAAGACCAGATGTTTCTGTTCAGTTCTGATATGTATGTCTAAGTTACCAGAAAGAAATCGCAGACCGCTATACGTGGCTATACAGCCGCTTACTTTATGGTTTTAAAATAGTTATATTGTAATAAAGTAAAATCTCGAATTCACTGTAAAGGATTTAATTTGATATTTTCTTCATATTTGTGTAATTAATCAATTACTTACGGCACATAATTAATCCGTTAAGATACCAATTAGCAGACAAAATAGCAAAACAACTGATCTGGGGCCGGCAGGTCACGATCACTCTGAGGTAGGTGATAACACTGTAGGTATCGCTACCTATACTTAAGGAGTATGACGCTGTTACATATAACAATTACATACATAAGTAAATCGTAATTAATTAATAAAGGAGGCCAGTTGAAACATTTTTTTTTGTTCATTGTTCATCAAATACCTACGTTTTAGTATATTGTTTTGGAGTAACAATAAATAATGCAATGCAGTACATCATCCAAGGAATCATTCATTCATTAATCATTAGTTCATTACCGATGCCCTTGTATTTGCCGATTACCTACATTTCGCACTTAACTACTCAAGCGACCTTAACATGAAAGCGATCGCTGCAGTTTTGACCTAATAATTACTAGTGTGAACTAACTATTGTGAACTTACATGAAGTTAGCTGCAATAAGGTTGACTTTAGAAGATTAAAAAAAAAGTATTTATTCAAGGGCGGATCCAGGACTTTGTTCTGGGCACAAAGGGCAGACGAGCAAAAATAAGGGGCACGTGCCCACCCCTCCTAAATCTACCCATGTATTTATATAATTAAATGATGAAGGAACTTGTGACATTGGTGAGCTCCCGATCATTATTTAAAGTAAATAAGCGATTACGGCCATCCAGTGTCACTGCCCAGTGGTAGATAGTACACACAGTAGGGCAGACGTAATAAATATTGTCGTTGTCTTTTCTTGAAATGGCTTTATCTACCTATCGTCGCCGTGCAGTGAAAACCTCGCACAAATTGACACACAGCACAAATTGACGGTTTTTTATTTTATTTATTTTTTGGAAAGAAAAACTTCGTCCTTATGTTCGTTCTAATTTGTGCTTTATGAAGATTTCATCATCATACCATCACACCTGTATCCCCCGAAGGGGTAGGCAGAGGCGTACTAATGTACACCCACAGTTCGCCGTTATGTTTAGGTCCCATGTAATAGGGGGCGAGCCTATTGCCATCAACCGGGCACAAATCCAGACTCCGAGCTGCTACAGAGAATTTCATAGAAAAACTCAATAACACTTTGCTCGACCTGGGGATTGAACCCAAGACCTCAAGCGTAGCAGTCGCGCTTGGGACCACTAGACTAATGAGGCAGTCAGAGAGGATTTCACTGCACGGCAAAGCTATGGAGTACTTGTATCTAGGTAAATTATGACGACCATCATGTTAAATTTGTACTTACCTATTTACACCGCACCGGTTCACGGAAGACATGTTTCTACAAAATTCCTTCAATACCTAAGCACATGATATCGAAAAGCCAGATGTGAATGCATTGGCATTTTAGCTTGAGACCTATAACTTAACAGTTTGTGTCACTATGCTACCTATCATCATCACCATCAGCCCGTATACATCCACTGCCGCAGGCCTCTTTTAGTAAACGTCACAGAGCCGGCTTCAGCACTTTTCATCCAGTCAACGCCAGCCGCTGTCCACATTCCACCTGGGCGGCGAGCGTCCCGCACTAAGTACGCCTGTCTAGGCGCGATCACCACTCAAAAACTCGTTCTACAAGAGACGTGACTGGCCTTTTGCCACTTCAGCGCGCTAATCCTTTGAGGTATGTCAGTTACTTTGGATCTTCGTAGAGAATTCAACAAACGACGAGCGCCTGGTGGTAAGTAGTCATCGTCACTAATGGACACCTGCAACACCAGATGAGTTGCTGATGCGATGCCGACCCTTAAGAGCCCCTACAGACTGCAGACTGCCAGAGCCGCAGCAGCCGAGGGGAACTGGCTCTTACGTGCAAAAGTCGAAACACACATCAAGGTGCTTTACGACAGACTTTGACGTAAGAGTGTTCGCCATTAGTCAGACCCTAAGAGGTCGTACCACCGAGCAAAAAAGCTTAAAGACCAGTTTCGCTGTAAATGTCCAAATTTAGCCTCCATAGATAAGATGGTAAGACGCACGCATCAAAGATTTGTCTTAAATGGCACTGCGGCGACGAGAAGTTTCGAAGTTTACCTAAGAATCCTAGCTGAATCCTCCTATGTTCCTCCTAGGTTCTCTCTGGAAGCTGTTTATACCTAATTACATTCTCTGCCCGAGGTACGCGTATTCCTGCATCCCTAACAGCTTCGAAAAACACCATTGATGACGACGACCGGTCTATGGGTAACAAGGTTGTCAAACAAAATCGTAACTAATGTTCATCCCAAGACCGATTCGTTGAGAAGCGTCAGCGCCATTAGGACAATATCGTCGACAAATTTTCCAATTTAGCATCATATCTACCTGGGTGTTAGTAAACAAATTCACTTCCAAAAATAGTGTACATACTTTTAAACTTATTTATTGAAAATACGGAAAATCCTATTGGACTCTTTACAGCTAGGCACATAAACATCCGTTGCGTGACACCTCAATCATAATAATTTATATTATTAATGCCTGCTACATGTTATCTAGGCAAGTAGACAATGAGTGTATTTTAGAAAGTAAAATAAAACAAATTCTACTGACGCTGGCAATTGACTTTATTGCCCTAAGCAGAAAAAAATCTGGCTCAGGTTCTTTTTACCTTTCTACGGTTCTTCAATAATTCCAGTCTGCCTAGCTACCTAGACAGCCCAAAGCTATTCGTAGATGCAGCGATGTTTTACTTTCACTCAACAATTGGAAAATTCATCTTTCTTGTCTAATAGAAGTGCCCAAATAGCTAATATTAGTACTTAACTTACCACTAGGTGCCTACATAATTACCTAATGTGCAAATAGTTTTGACTTTTCAAAAGTACCTATTTAGTGGTGTAATTGAAATAAAACATTTTGACTTTGACATTGACTTTGAAATGAAAAAACAAAACGGCGACCTTATCCACCAATTTCGAAAAAACTACTTGTTACAAATCTACATCATCTCCGCTTCCTCTATATATTTTTTAAAATAATGTAATGCTTGTTATTCTAGCCTTGGTGCAATCTATGAGTTGCGTGCATCTTTATAGTCGATCCCAATCGGTTATAGGGCAATATGTAATGATGCCCTTCACAGGTTACCTACTTAAAGAATCTACGAGAAAACTGGTTATTTTTTTTTTTTTTTTTTAAAAAACGTTGCCCCACACTAGGATTTTCTCCTGTGTCGTGGGTGCGTTTACAAACACAAATTCTCACATACACAAACGCCCAGACCCGGAACAACTACCTGTAGATCATACAAATATTTGCTCCGTGTGGGGATCGAACCCACAACACGTGGCGCAGAAGCCGATCGCTCAACCGCTACGCCAATCGTGTCGTCGATTACAATTTTAGTTGATTACAATTTTTCGATTCCCATAAATCAGTCCAGTAGATAGGTCGTCCATGTAGGCACGTATGTACCTAATCACTAAATAGTCAGCTTCGTTCTAAAACAAAGAACTTGACTAGACCGCCTTATAACAAAACTTTAACATGGTTTTATATCACGATCTAAGGCAATCAAGTCGAGTGAACTAGTTTCGAATGAATATCTTTATCCCTGTGCGTGTTTATAAGTGGTACATGGGTTATGTTCACCTACAACTCTGCTAGAACTTAGCAACACTACCAGTGAAATATACGAAAAAACCGCTATGTTATCAAGCATTGTTTTGTAATTATTTATAAACAACATCGCCTAATCATTTCTTCCGTTTCTTTCCCTACAACAACCATTCTATGGTCCACCCAAGTGATCAAGGTCAGTGCTAATATTGGAGCACTTGAAGTAAAAAAGTCTCCTTTCACCTAATCAAGTGGTGGACATCTGATTCAGACGTTCAGAGTGGACAAAGCGAGCTGTGCACCGGTTTATAACAACACTACCTGTTACCCACTTTTTTGCATTTATTAACATTTGTATTCTCATTGAGGTGCATGATAAGTTCATTTTAGTTTAATCTCGGATCAGAGTGGATTTACATGTGTGAAGTGAAACACACGTGCCAAGATTGTTTGAACTTTAATAACGGTTGTTCTTGTAATAAGTGTTTTTTTGTTTTTAATTCGTACTAGGTATAATAAGTCCCGGCGAACACCTACACGTGCTTGCTACATAGGTACTCGTGTCGTATACATTTATGTACGAATTTTATAAAATTGGGATGAAGTTTGAATTCAGTGTGCTTTTAATAGGTATGTATAATAATTATGTATTACCCATGTATTTTAAATGTTGTCTTCTATGTTACCGCATGCAATAGTAGCTTTTGCGCGATGCGTGTAAGTAACGAACATACAGACAAAAAAAACGACTTCTACAAATAATTGATTTAACTTTCATTGCTCTTTTGAAAGATATACATAAGCAATACACAATAATACTTTACACTTTTACATAATAAAATATTTTACATAGTTACTTCAAATAAAGCTTTTATTGATTTAAGTACTTACTTAGATATTTTCGTTAAATCGCGTTAGGGCCCTCAGCCCGGGGGCATAAGAATTTAACATTTTGTCTGTAAGTTACTTGATGGAGTAGTCCCATACTTCCATATGTAATGATTTTATAAAATAATGACAAGACATTTATATAGGTTTCCTTATCACGAGCGACAGATGGCGCTTGTAGTTGAACTATTCGTTATTAAACGCCCTTTTTATTACAAATTAGTCAAATATAAGTAGGTGTTATATTATCAATTTGTCTGTGTAATCAATTTATAACTATTGCTAAATTTAAAGTTAATCTAATGTATTTAAATTAATCAATTGATCATGCGTACTGTGTACTTCGCTCTGATTGGTCTAACCCAGCTGAGTGTTTGCCTACGTCTAAGAGTGGGGAACATTCGGCTGGTAATAGATCAATCTGTACTGAGACATTCTATTCCGAGGCGTTGAGCAGTAGACATAATATCTTATAAGCCAGTGCTGTTGTTGTATAATTGTTAATAATTATTGAGCGATTAAGTGATAAGTGATTGTTGATAATTACATACTGTTGGATGAATAAATACTTGTAATACTCAGTCTGAAGTGTATGATTCGTCACATTTCAGAAGTGGGATATGCCTACAAGAAAATCCACAGATACAGTAATGTTGAGTGACGTATGTCTAGAGGTTATGTGTGCCTACAATAGAAAGCCAAGTGTGCTCGAGTTACTAGAGGCTATGTATGCCTATTGAGCCATGTGTGCTTAGATTGTTAGAGGTTATGTGTGCCTACAATAAGAAGCCAAGTGTGCTTGAGTTACTAGAGGCTATGTATGCCTATTGAGCCATGTGTTCTTAGATTGTTAGAGGTTATGTGTGACTACAATAGGAAGCCAAGTGTGCTTGAGTTACTAGAGGCTATGCATGCCTATTGAGGCATGTGTGCTTAGATTGTTAGAAGCTATGTATGCCTATTGAGCCACGTGTGCTTAGATTGTTAGAGGTTAATTATTTTTATTTTATTTATTTAATTTTTATGAGGTACATATTAGGTCTTACGAAGTAATATAAGTCCCACAAAACTGTACACAACAGTTTGACTGTGGGATCAATTTTAGTCTTAATAACATGTAGGTAGGTACATAATTAGTAATGGAGTGCACAATTAATGTTTTATGGTAGGGTATTTATAAGTTATTTTATTTTTTTACACGCAGTTTTATAAATCTTATTTGGATATTCTCCAGTTTATCTATATAGGTTTTTAAATGTGAGGCCGTAGCAATCAAGAGCATAATCCAAAATAGATTCCACTAAAGAAGTATAAAGTAGTTTTAGTATACCAGTAGGAATAGGAGTTATGTGTACCTACAATAGGAAGCCAAGTGTGCTCTAGCTACTAGAGGCTATGTACGCCTATTAAGCCAAGTGTGCTTAAAGATAGTAAGCCAAGTGTGCTTAAAGTTATTTTGGCCAAGTGAGTCAAAAGTTTTGGGCCAAGTGTGCCCAATAGGAACGGAACTATCCTCAGACGCGTAAGTAAAGCATGATTTATACTAAGAGAACAATTAAAAGAATTATTATGCGACTAAGTGCGTTGCAGATAGTTGTGTATATACCCTCTATTAATTTTATAAATTGGAAATGGGAAACATTTATTGGAAGACGTATATTTTTGATTGATCTTTTCATGCATAACTTCGAATTTATGGAGCTATTAATTTTAACCAGTTCGAGTAGATATTTTAGTAATATTAAATGAATTTAATAATAATAGAAAAAAAAGGAGTTTTTAACTTGTTAGTGTCAAATTGAAACAATACTTATACATTTTTATGTTTTGAGGCCATGGAATCTGATGATACCAATGAATGATGATGAAACCAATGAATGCATACTCCAGACGAAGAGCCGCCAGTTTAGTCGTGCAACCATTTACCAAATGTTATACCGAAGTTCAATCCCTCCAGTAAATCTCAGAGTATTGAAGGTTGTTTATGAAAGGTAAGTGTGTAATATATGAATGGGACGAGAAGCAGACCATACATTTTGCCCGACAAAAACTTGTCGGGCTAGCAAAAAAAAAAGGAAAGGTAAAGAAATATTGGTACGTACAAATTCAAATTCAAATCTTTATTGTTTTCATATATAATTAGGATGTTACGAGTTACAATAATGTGTGTCAAAATGAAAAGGTACAACATGAAGTAATGAAAGTTTACGTGAATATTTTTATGATAAATTGATGCTGATATACAAGCTGATATGATATTAGTGATAAAAAGGCTGTAGGTTGTGCAACTCACGGCATTTATGATAAATCCATTAGAAATGGAGCTCAAGCTTTAAAGTGTAATGAACCGGAAAGACTCGCTACATATTCTCAGTTCTCAGCATACCTAGTTAGAACCTATTTCTACAAATAGAAAGCGTCATGAACTCATGATCATACCTCGCCTTCGACTTCAAATGATACCTCCAATTATTTGTTTTAATTGTCGTCGTAAAGAACACTCTTACACCAGATGTCCCAAGTCCCTTGACAAGCGTCTAAAGTGTGACAGGGCGCTAGAACGAAAATTGCAAACCGACACCGTTAATTCCATGAATAGACCCAAAGTCAAGCGATGAAATAGAATGTAAAGTCCTTACAACTTCCACACACAGTAACAGTAATAACAAGTTTTACAAACTGGTAAATAATCGAGTTTTCGTTGGGATTGATAAATTATTAAGATTGGGTATAGTAGGACCCACTATTTGGAACCGTGCGCCTAGTTTTGGCAATTCAAAAGTACCTGTATTATTGGTTTATTTGAAATGGATGATTTGACTTTTGACTTATGTAATGCGTGAATATGATGCAAACAGCCTTGACCCCGTGAAAACTGTGTCGAGATTACCTATAGTCAAAGGTTTTGGTAGTGACACCCGTATATAGTACGTTCTTAGGATTGATGAAATCGAATCGAATGTAGAAGTACCTACTTATGGTTAATTATGGGTTTATGCAGACTGCGTTACTCATTGGATAAAATTTTAAAGTCCTGAGCTTCGCAGCAAACCAATGATTTGGGCCCCTTAAAGCTTACCTTATCGGATTTCATTCAATTAGCCAGAAACAAATCGGAATTAGTTGAAGTTTCGGATTTAGGTTCTTCTTATCCTGGGAATGTTTATATAGAAGGTTATAATAGTAATAAACTTGGCAAAGAATATAACTTACCTCAAGGCACATATCGTCTAAGCATGGGTAAATGTCACCTTATTATCAAATTTAGCTAATCAAACCCTGAATTTTCCCAAAGAATTTTTCCCAAGATTCGTTGCATTGCGATGCTCTAACAAAATCACGAGAGATATTACTGACTTGGCTCCTTTGATAAAGTCTGAAATCAAAGTCGGTCCCTCAAGTTGGCAAATGGATAAGCCTTACCTACGCATTATCGCAGTCGTATCGTGAATTTTTTGCATTTAACTTGAGCGAGATAGGTTGTAATAACTCTATTAAAATGAAGATAGACTTGCTTAATGATAGACCTGTCACACATAGACCCTATCGCTTATCGCACTTCGAGAGAGGACAGGTACGAGAATTTATTGATGACTTGTTGCGAAATGATATAATACAAGAATCCGATTCCGATTGTGCTAGTCCTATAGTATCATTTGGGTAGAAGATCAATTTCAAGCATTAAAATAAAAGTTTGAGTAATAGACCAACACTAGCCTTATACAATCCTAAACTTGATACGGAGTTGCACACAGATGTTAGTTCCTTAGGTGTGGGAGAAAGTACAGTGGTAGTCTAGCCTTCGGGTACTTAAGCCGGTTGCTTATTTTAGTAGGCAGACGACACCTGAAAGGCGTCATTTACAATCTTATGAAATTTGAAGTTTTGTGTTTCTGTTGGGATTAGAATTTAAAATTGTAATAGACCATAATACGCTCCGAACCATACTAACCAAACAAGTATAGACCCGGTATTCGTATGACACATGTCGATGCATTAAGCCGAAATAACATTATCTGCCTTCTGACATTAAAGACGAGTCTTCTGTTAAAGTATCGAGACTGACAATTGGATATTAACACTACAAATGTAGATCCAGACATTTCGCGTATACTGAAAAATTCTTAATCCTGAATCTGACGAAGAATCTAAAGATATTAGGAAAAATTATGTTATTAAAAATCATAGAGTATAAAGAATTGACGATGAAATACGCCTAGTTGTCCCTCGTAATGCTCGCTGGAAAATATGCCGTTATAATCATGATGATATAGGACATTTAGGCATTTCTAAAACGACTGAGAGAATTCAATCTGTCTTTTGGTTTCCAAGGCTGCGGCGATAAAATTCGGTGCATTCGGTACGCTTATAATAAAGATGATGCATCCAGACAAAAGACTGAATAATTGTATCCTATAGAAAAAGTTAGCGTCCCATTCCATACAATTCACCTAAACCATCTTGGTTCGTTTGTAAAGAGTAAAAACGGCAATGCCTAAATTATTACAATAGTTGATTGCTTTACAAAATATATATATGTGAAAGCGGTAAAAGACACGAAAACAAAAAAAAAAATGACTGGCTTACCATCTCCAATAATACCTGATCACGAGCTTTTGCGACAGTCATAGCACTAAACATGTCCCTATCGCTGTAGTTTGTCGCAGGGCAAAAAGTCAAACTGAAAGATATAACCAAACCATCTTAAACGCATTAGCAAAACATAATGACGGAAATGACGAACGCAATTGGAAAATGTGTCTTGGCAAAATCCAATGGGGTGTAAATAATTCAGTTAATTCTTCTACCAAAAAGACTGCCATAGGGGCTTTATTTGGCACCACAATAAAAATACCTCGAGAACTAAAAGATATCCTAAATGACGATGTATTTAAAAACAGACTAAATAAACACCTATTACAATAATGTTATTACATGTACACGCTAAAAGAATTCTTTGAAGATAAAAATAAAAGATAATTTCATTATAATTAATAACAATAAAATCTTTGTGCAATAAAAACAATTGCCAAAATAATAACAATACCTTAAATTTCTGTAAATTGACTACCTAAATGGTTATTTAATTTTAAGTAAAAGTTTATAATTTTATTTTCTAATATTGTAATTTGTTAAATTATAATTATGTAATTAACTTGTTAGTACCCATGTATTCTATGCTGTGCCCCAACGGGGTTTCATGTTGATACTTACCAAACTAGAGATCTATGTATATTTACACATGAAGCAATAAAGAACTTTGACTTTGACATTCAGAGATAGTTAGAGTAATAAGTTCGATGTTGGAGCTGACATTATACAAAACATGTTACAAAGCGTAAGAGATGAGGTCGTACTAATACTAAAGTCGCGAAAAACACTATTATGATGCCGATAGCACCCCTAGAACCTATAAACAAGGTTATTTGACTAAGGTTACCAGAACTGACTATAATAATAAAGGCAATAAAACTTTTTAAATTCATAGATCTAATAAAACCACAGAAGTTTTGGGCAATGACAGATATAAAATCACTGAAATTCCGGTTTTAGCAAACGTAGAGATTCATTTAAGTGTCGTTTCCGCTGATCGTGTTAGACCTTATAAAATATAAATAAATATAATAAGAATGTAAATATAAATATAAATTCGCCTGACCATAAAGATTCATCAGATCGTAATAGTAGCCCATCTTCTGAAAGCAATAATGATAACGACAAACTATTTCATAGGAAGGAGTCGGACATCAATGAATAGCCGAATGTAATGATTTTGCATTTTTGATTCGTGTTTGTTCAAACAGTTTAAGCATGTAATATTTCTGTATGTATGACTTATGTTATTGAATTACGATAACGTGCGTCAGGAGATCGCACGTTGTCGGATGGCCGAATGTAATGATTTTATAAAATAATGACAAGACATTTATATAGGTTTCCTTATCACGAGCGACAGATGGCGCTTGTAGTTGAACTATTCGTTATTAAACGCCCTTTTTATTACAAATTAGTCAAATATAAGTAGGTGTTATATTATCAATTTGTCTGTGTAATCAATTTATAACTATTGCTAAATTTAAAGTTAATCTAATGTATTTAAATTAATCAATTGATCATGCGTACTGTGTACTTCGCTCTGATTGGTCTAACCCAGCTGAGTGTTTGCCTACGTCTAAGAGTGGGGAACATTCGGCTGGTAATAGATCAATCTGTACTGAGACATTCTATTCCGAGGCGTTGAGCAGTAGACATAATATCTTATAAGCCAGTGCTGTTGTTGTATAATTGTTAATAATTATTGAGCGATTAAGTGATAAGTGATTGTTGATAATTACATACTGTTGGATGAATAAATACTTGTAATACTCAGTCTGAAGTGTATGATTCGTCACACATATGTAGCATAGCCCTAATAAGTATCCTAAAATTATAAATGCGAATGTGTGGCTAGGTAGGTATTTAGGTACCTACCTGATAGTAATAAAGCACGATTGACACCAACCGGCGCGCGACGGAACGCACTTCCTACGCGGTAAAGAAAATTGAAGTGTTATTACAGTAAAAATAAAGTTCATATTTCCAACGCGACGGCTGGTCGGCCGTTGCGTAGGGGGGCAAACGAGCAGACGGATCACCTGATGGTAAGCGATGACCGCCGCCCATGGACACCCGCAACACCAGAAGAGTCACAAGTGCGTTGCCGGCCTTTTAAAAGGGGATTGGGCCTCTGGTAACCTCACTCACTCGGCGAAACACAACGTAAGCGTTGTTTCACGCCGGTTTTCCGAGAGGTTGTCTGTGAGTCTAAAGTAGAAAGTGCGCTCTCCGACGCGCGCTGGTCGGTCTAAATCAAAGACTATATAGTACTAGCGGGCCCGGCAAACGTTGTCTTGCCCTGTATCATCTTCCTGCCCTGGTCTCATTTTAATTGTGGTCAGTCCTGTCCTGTTCTGTCCAGTCAGTCCTTTTCTTCCATTCATCCCTATCAGCCGTCACCTGAAACATTTATTCCCTTTCCCATGTCTTGCCCTGTATATAAAAAAAATCGTAGAACCCGATTGCGGTGCCACCTACCGGCTCAAATTGCGAATCTAAACCATCCAGCATCCAGGGACCCATTTAAACATACACAAAAAAGACTACCTACCTTTGTCTTTTCTCAAGTGCTTGTTAAAACAAAAATGTCGAAACTAAACGCAGCGTGAATGATAATTTGTCATTAGTGTCAAATTCGACATTATTAGCATTTGATTTTGACATTACATAATCTATTATCCTTCTAAATCTGATAGCAAGAAGGATTGCAGTTATCTTAGTCTAATTACTCATCTTTAATATTGCAACGTATTTTAATGTTTACCAAAAATGCATGGGTAACCCACAAAATTAATTTCTCAAATTCGTGACAGAAAATCTTTACAAAATGCAAATATTTGAAAAGACAACTACATATATAAAGGGCCTACAATAATCGTAACCGTAGTTAGTATGTACTTTGTTAGGATGACGTGATTCCCTTTGTACAAAAACTCTAATCACTATTCAACATTTTGGTTCAAGGTAGGTAGGTAATCGCAACTTTATTCTCTGGTCAGTAAAATAATATATTAAAGTTGAGAATACCTCGTTACATTTCTATTTAATTTTTGTGTTTGTTGATTAAAAGTTTCTTATTTATTTTGGAAATAGCTATAATCATGAGCGACGATATTTCTGCACAAAAGCTTCGTTTAGAATACTGGATGGGTGACCTCCCTGCTCAAATTAAAGAAATGCCTTTAATCTATCTTGCTATACCAGGTAATAAGATTCTCTTGCTAATATAATTATGAATAATATATACTTACTGATACAATATGTTTCTTTGTTAATTTAACTTTATGTATGTATACATCTAACTAGATTTCATTGTATTCCCTTGTGTAAAGTAGGTAGGTAGTTGTTAGCCTTGCCCAAGGGTCATTAGTGTCTAAAGAGCAGAATATAAAAAGTAGTCAGGTAATAAGTGAGGAAGAATCAGTATTTTCTCTATGCAGTGTGATAGCAATTTTTTATTATATCGTCAACCTAATTATCAAAACTCGTAACTCTGTTTGAGCAAATTTTACAGGAGCGAGAAAACACTGTTTCTTTTTTAAATAAATTGTATAATAATCAATGTTACCATTAATTTAATGTAAAAAATGTTTAAAAGAACGATCTTTATTAACAAAAAATATTAAAATAGACACCAGATGGCATCAAAAAGTAAATATCGTATTTTTTTGACGTATTTCACATGCTAAACATTTTTAAGATAATTATACATTTTAGTTAATGAAAAATTTGATTTGTCAGAATTTGATCCCGAGTCCATCTGGTTAAGTACCCTGAATGCTTTAACCACTGTGATATAGTATGTATACTACTGCCTCTTTAATATCTTATTCAGAATAGCATAACTTCAGTTAAATAAAATATCAATATACTAAATGGTAAGAGTACCTATAGATAGATAATTCGGCTGCTTATTCTGTGGTCATTACTTTAAGAGAACTTTTACTGAGAAGCCTGTCTTTAATTTTCATTATGAATTCATTTCAGGAAGCCATGACTCCATGACATATGGCATAACACAGTCAAGCACGGTGGCCCCTGATGCTGAACCAATACTCAACCGACTGTACCCTTTATTCCGAGGTACGATTTTACGATGGACCATAACGCAGGCCAGTGACACTTGGCACCAACTTCTCATTGGCATTAGGTACCTTTGAAGTAACCATTAGCACATTTTGCACTATACTGCAACTTACTTTTCCTTAATTTTCACAAAACTTCACATATAATTAAAAACACTAACCGAGTGCTATTTAAACGATTAGACTTAAGTATTAGTTATAGAAAATGTTGTTTTGCAGATACTTTGACCTAAGACTTGCAACCAAGACTGGTACAGAGAACATCTATTTTACTCATGGTTTATATGGTGATGAGATATCAACAGCTTTACTACAAGTTAAAGAGTTTGTGGACACACATCCTGGAGAGGTAAAAATTAATTTCATAAATGGATGTCACAAAATAATTATTATATTAACATAGAGGTCTGTATGTCCTAAACAACAGATCAGCATTAGAAAATTGCTATGTATTTGATTAGATTTGATTCAAGTCAAATTTTTTGACTACGGCCTCACAGAAAACCGGCGTCAAACAACGTCCGGTTACGGTTCGGTCCGGCAACGGTGACCGGAGACCCAATCCCCTTTTAAAAGGCGGGCAACGCACTTGTGACTCCTCTGGTGTTGCGAGTGTCCATGGGCGGCGGTAATCGCTTACCATCAGGTGATCCGTCTGCTCGTTTGTCCCCCTATCCCATAAAAAAAACACCTTAGATATATTCTATGCATCCCTAAATTTTGTCAGATTTTTACCAAGTTTTAATTGAACACTTGAAAGCGAGCTCTATGTCGCGAGGGACATTTACAAATGTACAAAATTAATGGACAATAAGTATACATACACTTGAAATATTAAATTTGTAATCGAAATCAACACATTCGCGACGATATTAGTGAGGAGACCCGACGATATTAGTGAGGAGACCTTATCCACTACCCATGTGCGGTAAATTTATGTGTATTAAAATAGACATCTTTGACAAAACAATAAATCTTTAGAGGAACTGGCCATATATCTCTCAATCTTCCCAAAAAAAAGAAAGATTATAAGAAATCTTCTTGAACTTTCCAGGTGGTCATCTTAGACTGCCAGCATTTCTATGGATTCAAGCGTGAAGACCATCTCAGACTCAGAGGGTACTTGCTAAATCTCTTTGGGCCACGGCTGGTGCCGAGGCAGATAGATTTGCAGGCAATCACACTCAACTCACTGAACAGACTGAAAATGCAGGTATGTTGTACTAACACTTTATACATTAGTGTAAAATGGAATCAAAGTAAGAAAAAAATATGTAAAAATAAATAAATAAATTATTTAGGTACCTAATTATTTTAGTGAAGGAAAAATTGTACTTCCTCGATCAAGCGAAGTCACTATTATTATTATATAGATTACTAGCTGTTACCCGCAGTTTCAGTCGCGACCTATAGTGTTGTTATGTTTAAAACTCGATTAACAATATAGCCTATGTTACTCAGTGACAATGTAGCACTCGCTGCAGTAGTTTTTGAGTTTATTAATTACAAACAAAAACAATATTTTCTCTATATAATATTAGTACCGATGTAGGCAATCGATATTAATCATCATCAATGATAGGATCTTAGGACCTAGGCTTCCAGTCTAAGCAGATGGCTAGGCTGCTACTGTCTATAGACGGCTGCAGCATTTTAAACTAAGGTATTTCCATCAATTTGACGCCAACACATCATTCTTTCAAAGAAAGAAGAAAGAACTATAAACTGGGGAACAATAAATGAGTTTGGTGATGATGATAAGTGGGCAATACGAATCCTAAGGAGAAACTAGTTGGCAAGCTTTTCAGGTTTCTGACTACATAAGATAGTCACAGAAGTTAGTAATAACAATCGGAACCGATAGCTTAATGTGCTCCTCGAAGCACGAAGAGGTCTTGAGATGATAAGAATGATAAACTGACAGCGGTAAGCGCAGCTTGACCGTAACAGATGATTTAAAAAAAAAACGCTTGCTAGCAACTAAAAAAAAATGGGGTCGCACATTACTAGTATTCTCGTTAACCTCGTGCTAAGCTAAATGCTTGTTTTACGATTGGGTTCACATCGGTAGTGTAATGGGTGGGTATCGAACCGCTAACCACATGATCGCCAGTCCGACGCCCTAACCATTAGCGGCTACCGCCGCTTAAAATGATCGGCTAACGGCCACTCCCAATACCGTCGATAACGGCCACTCCCAATACCGTCGATAGATTTGCTTACTAGAGGCATGGCAGAACAAGATTTGCTTACGCAGCTATGACTAGAGGTAGAATTTTGACATTACTTGTATTGACCTTATATCAAAATCATATCCCTAGTCAACAAATCCCCCGACTGATTTGTTATTAGGACCGGCCGTTTAGTTATTACTAACATCCCGGTAATAATTGCATCATTTTCTATTCATATCAGTGTTACTTACCTAAAAACTACTGATAAACAAAAATTACACAAAATAATAAAGGGTTCTCATGGGACTTTGCAGTTATCGTTACCACGTAGGTATTAAGAGCCAGTTAATTAGACATATTGTGCGATGGCGGCCAAGCCTAATAATAAATGACAATAAAAATAAATGTTTTTCAATTAAACAGATACTAAGGTGCCTACCTACAGGTACCTACAGTTTGAAAGTGGAAAGTGGAGTGAATATTATTACATGCTCATGATCATTACATTAAATTTTTTTTACACCTTTTCGAAATAGGAAAAAAATCATCTTCCCATTCAAATTAAGCTAATCCTTCATTGTGTATGGGACGAAAAAAAGACGAGCAAATCGAAATTGTTTTTAATCGCTCGATTCCTTCTTAGTAGCAATTTGGCATTTGGATTTGTGTTCGCCTGTCGGGTTTAGGCTCGCCATTATTGGACCTGAACATAAGTATGAACTGGAACGGTGGATGTTGGTAGGTACCAACATTAGTAACCCTTCGTAGAATACATATGTTATTAAAATGCTATTTCTGTAATGCAACTTATTCAATAAAATTTACCGCAATCTTGGATTAGGTATCGTAGAGCCGTACGGCAATAAATAAAATATATCCGTCGGACCGAATTGTTCATACAATTGTAATTAAATCGTAATTCAAACATCATTTAATCAAATTGTGTTATTATTCGGATACTATTAATCTAGGTTCCTAGGCTTCAATTTTGTCTAAGTACCGGAAAACTAGCCGAAACTTCGTAAAATTATCAAAAATTACCTACATTCGCTTGGATTTATTTGCAGTGAAGTATTTTGCACAATAACAGGATAGGATACACTATTTCGTGCAAAATACTTCACTGCGAATTACGATTTATTTTGATGTTACGTACTATGGGCATTTCAGCCTCCGCCGGACCGCCAGTGTAGGGCATAGTTAACTACAATTTTGTAATCTGGTTACTAATTACGATTAAAAGTAGTTAACTACATGTAGTTATGATTACATGTAACTTAACTACAGTAATCAAACTACATTATGTAGTTGTTAATTTGATTGCTGCAATCTAGTAGTTATAATTACTGATTATTATTTAATTATTTTTTTTTTGCAATTAAATAAACATGTAATGTGAAGTAACTATATGTTTTGGAATATGGCTGCAAGGATTAAAGTCGTAGATATTATGTACTTATACTCGTACTTATCAGATCTTAATTACTTTTTATTGACTTGTAATAAAAAAAAACTCAGCAAACATCAACTTGATTCAAATTATTTGCGAATCAAATAAATAACCAAAAAAGGTTGATTGGGTTAATCATTTAAATAAGCTTTTAGTACTACACGTTTTTCAAACATTTCATCCGATAGCCTGTGGGATTTGGGATGGTTTATCATAGTTGCGTATGAAAACAGTCTTTCCACTGGAGCCAAAGAAGGTAATGCGCTCTTGCTCTAACACACGCGACTACAACGCGATGCGCTAACTACAGTACGCGCGACATAAGTTGGCCGGACTGAAGTTAGCTGTTTGGTTGCGCAGTACACAATTTTTAACGTAAAAAATCCACTGCGCATTAAAACGGCGAACTTCACTCCGGCCAACTTATGCCGCGCGTACTGTACCTACCAAACGACAAGTCGAAACACGCGCGATAGTCGTTCATGTACTTACATGAACGAATATGGCGCGTGTTGGTTTGTTTAATGACGCAACATCATTTTAAATCTGTAGTTATAAAAAGTAATCAAGTAATCGTGATTGCAACTACAATTAGTAGTTAGTAGTCAACATTTTTAACTACATATTTCGATTTTTTTATGTAGTTTGTAGTTATGATTACTTATTACTTTATGTAGTCGTAGTTAGTAATCAGTAGTTAGATTACATTTTGCCCAACACTGCCGGACCCTTAGGCGGATTCTCTAGTTGCATACCTACTCATCCTTTCTAATTGCATACCTACTCATCCGAGGTGGGAAGGTTCTCCTTTCGCTTCTGTCTTGACTTTCGTCATGGACGTTAATGTCTTCTACAAACAACATCCCTAAAATGATACCTACTTTATAACTTTTTCTTAGGGTTCTGTTATCAAATAGGAATCCTCATAGTTTCACCACGATATCCATTATACTTAGATTAAAATGACGACTATAATTTCCAGGTCATAATAGTATACCGCAATGAAACTGTGAACACGACGGGCGAGTTCTGGCAGCCACAGATGATGCCGTCCCCGTGGCCGCAGAAGGACTCCATTGGCGGCCTGCTGACTTTTTTGAACAACATCAGGAGACACCCCAGCACTGGCTTCGTGCACCAAGCTGTGCTGACTCCGACACCCACCTTCATTGTACTCCGGTGAGATATATTGACATAGTTTTCTTGCTTCATCCACTGTTATACAATTTGCCATACGGTACGTAAAAGTCCTATGTTTAATTCTTCTGTACGTGTGTGTTTGAGTGGGTTTCTGGTTTAGATCCACAATTATACCCCGTAGGTGGTGCTGTATTATGTTAATTTATATTGTGATATTATTAGTTTATCATCATCATCATCATATCAGCCTATTGCCGTCCACTGCTGAATGTTTAGTTTATACCCATACAATATTACAGTCATATACATTTCTATCCACGTCGGATCCAATTCTGAAGTCCACGCAAACGAAGTCGTGGGCAGAAACTAATTTTATTATGTGTATAGATATACCGCTACAATACTACTTAAATGATCTTTGTGCTTTCTCTGTACCTAGAGAATTACAACCAAGTGGATACAATCAATGTCGTATTGAATAAAATGTCTTGTTTTGGTCGCAGATATCGAAACTAATGCACTTTTTCATCGTTTATGAGATGTTTGTTATTGCACACTCGTTAGTGAACACGGACAAGTTACTGTACTACAGTAACAAACCATCATACCATCACGACTATACTCCCCGAAGGGTTAGGCAGAGGCGTATTAATGTACACCCACAGTTCGCCTAGTATGTTTAGGTCCCATGTAATAGGGGGAGAGCCTATTGCCATTAACCGGACACATACAGACTCCGAGCTGCTACTGAGAATTTCATAGAAAAACTCAATAACACTTTGCTCGACCTGGGGATCGAACCCAGGACCTCTAGCGTAGCAGTCGCGCTTGGGACCACTAGACTAATGAGGCAACTACAGTATTATGATGAAAATTTAAAAAACTTCACCTAATATATGTTGGTATCTTGGTACAGTCAACAGCAAACCGTGGTATCCAAAACTGTCAAATTTCTTCAATCAATTTTCAATTTAATCTCCAAGCTACAGAGTTTATCATCCATTGGGGAAATTTGACAGTTTGTGGTAACTTAAGTGCTGCTTATTTGTAAGTACTACACAGTTATAGTTCATGCCTAGCCACTGACCTAATTTTAGAGATCGGACAATATCGATAAATTTTATTGTTCTTCCATGAAGGTTGTAATAACACACAGTGCTAACCTCAAAGATTTTTTTAAAGTTACATCTAGTTTACAATTTTTTAAAAATGACTTGTAAAAGTATTCATAAAGGATCTATTTACAGAAATAAAATATCATTTATCATATCATCGTTATTTGCATTATGTGTCAATCAGTGTCAATTTTAGTTCCACAAAAGCACTGAGTAGCGCTTCAAATTGAGCCAAATATGCTGTCATTTTTACGCCATAGCCTATCCAGTCTATTAGCATAGAGATCAGTGTGCCTGGCTAAGAAAGATAGCCACATGAGTGTTGACAGCGAAACTAACTAGATTTGTATCGTAAAAATAAGTGTTTATTTTTAGGTGGTTTTCAAGCTTACGCGAGAAATGCGCAGTACCAGTTATAAACGAAGTGTTGCCTAAACTGACCGAGTTTAGCCCCGGTCCGCCAGTGCCCAACTACGCGATCGCCGCACGCGCACCCGTCAACGTCGTCATCGCAGACTTCGTTGATATGGACAACGCCATATTTCCACGTACCATCATAGACCTTAATATGAAGTTACTAAAACATTGAAATGGTACACCATGGGTAAGAAGTATTATTTTTTATATCAGCTTTTGTTTTTTATGGTTTAGCCCATCGAGGCGATTAAGTCACTTTGTTTACGAATGTACCTGAATTATTTACGTATTACAAATACAAGATTTTACTGTGATAATGAAATCATACATATTTTTTACACTTTCTGTAGTTCGTTTTTTATGATCTGTTGTACGCCATTAGGATATAACTTATTGTGCAAGTGCCTCAAATAAAGATAGATTTATTTCAACTATTAAGTACATGGTTTTAATTTTCACGAATATTACTCGAATCAAACACTAGTTTTACCAAATACTTTGTTACAAAAATCGTCTAACTGTATCCTTTCACATAAATCTCTAAATGACCATTTTTTTTGTTGTACAGCTGTGAGTTCTGACTCGTCCAAAGATGAGAATAATTTATCTGACAATTCGTCGGAAATCTCGATGATTCGACAAATCTTATCCAAACGAGCCAAGTCCTCCAAAGAGTTTGTCAAGTCTGTAATGTGAATTACTTGAGATTTTCTTTCATTAATTTCAAACGAATTATTTGAGTCTGTTGCGCTAGCACTATCCAATTTGTCATACAGGTCAGGTTTTGTTCTTTTTCCATCCCCATTGCTTATAGTCGTTACAGTATCCCCGGGACTACAATACCCCGACTTGTCTTCTGGTATTACCACCACTGGTTCAGGAACCATTCTGTTCAAGCTCTCTAAAATCTGTTTATTCAAATCCTCATTTTTGCGATGTTCATCAGTTTCCACGATTGACGGCTCGCTGTCAATATTACATGTATTAAAATTAACTTCAGAATTATTATCTTTTTGATGGTTTACTAACACGATATTACGCTTTTTTAGTTCTTCATCAATAACATGCATGTTATAATCCTTGTTTTGCAAATACTTATTAAATTCTCTTAAATTTAAAGTCTCAGGTGGGTTGGGATCTTTGTTTATTTTGGGTTTTGATGTTTGTGTATCACACGCCATTTTATCAACGGGTACATCTGCCTCTCCGCTACCTTCAACGATATTAATTTCAACTTCTCTGTCTCCCACAGGATCTGGCTTCTCATTTACATTATCAATAGGCTCTCGAACAATCCCTTTCTGATCATTGGCCACACATTGTACTTGAATATTTTTAGATGTGCCATTAGATTTATTCATCAAATTATTGACTGTTTTAGCTACTTGCTGCTGGACATTATTATTCGCTTTTGAAAGTTTTAGTTTTTTCTTTGACGATTCATTCGCCCAAGCCATAAAGCTATTTTGAGCTGCACTATTTTGATTGGCGTTTATAGTTGAGGTCTCTTTTATCATGCATTTTTCTTCTTCAGAAGTTTTTAGGTATATTTTATTCTTAACAATAGTTTGTTTTACTTCACCTGTAAGATTATAATCTGAATTATTTTCATTCCTTTCACTAGAGATGGAAACTCGGACTTCTTCTTTGCTGCAGTCATTAGCAGGACTTTTTACTATATTAGTTTTAAAATCGCCACAAACGTTGAAAATGGGTTTATTTGCTGTTAGGTTACTATTTTTCGCATTATTTACAGTTTTGGTCACATCTAACGAATTAGTTTTCAGTTCTTCATCTGGACGTACTTTGATTCCTTCTTTAGAGCTTTCTGCTGAAGTGTCTAATTGAAATTTATTATTGTAAGACTTTTTAAGTAAATCTTCAGTAATATTCACCATTTTAGAGAATTCCCGCTTAACATTTTCTAGGCGTTCTTGAGCTTTCATACAGTCAGATTTTTCTGAAGTGTTGGGTCCAAATGCTATGCAACTATGAAAGAAAGAACTTCTGTTCTGCCTTGCAACATTGTTTTGTGCATCGTTATTATCATTCCATATTTTAAATAGTTCGTTTCTCTTTTTTGTGTCGCGATTGCTGGAAGTTGTGGTGGCAGTGGCCCCTGAGCTATGCGATGATAATGGTTTTCTTAAAATCAATGGCCGAGAAAGGGGTTTTCGTTTAAATCCGGTCTCCTGAGATGTACTACATAATATCTTACGTTCCTCTGTGTTGTAGTTACATTCTATTGACATTTCTCTATTATTTCGATCTGTCTGTTGAACCTCGTCTTGCTTCTTCAAAAGCTTTGCTCGGACATAGGTCATTTTACAAGGAAGTCGCACCGATTGACTAAATTGTTTTTCCGAAAAAAATATCGAGTCTAAAACTCTGCAGGCGTATGAATACTCATTTTCATACCAACATATGATTTTGAAAAAATTAGGCTTTAGCTGTAGACTCGAGTCTGCGTCCAGAATACACGAATGACTGTCTCCGATAAAGTCGGAAGACACAGCTTCGTCATTGGATATTTTTATTATATTTTTGAGATATGTTTTGCTTGCTTCTTCCACTGTTTTAAAGATGTCTTGTATCGTTGTGTTTTTATCTAATCTGTGTTGAAAAAAAGTCATTTATCAAAAGGTCAAAAGGTCATTTATCAAACGGTCAAAAGGTCATTTATGAGGTATGGTAAATGTTGCTATTTTACAATATACCTACATATTATGGATCAATGCGGGACTTTAAGCTGTAAAAGCTGTACCAAAACAGCATCTTTATCATGAACTATAAATGCAACAAAATATGTACCCTGCTGTGTTAATTATTATAGACATACGCAATAAGAGAGCTTGATGCAATATCAATTTTAAGTTGTGAGAGGGGAATGCCGCACTACAAATAGCATCATCTCTCTCTCACGACTTGAAAATCATTGCTTTAATACGTTGTGGTACAACCTCTGAACTTTCTTACTCTGAGAGAAGGCCCTTGCCTAGTAAACTATACAGAACATTTAAATCTAGCATACCTTACAGTCAAGTCGAGCACAGACACATTAACAATGGGGACTCTAAACGCCAGTCCAGACATCTTATCCTTCACTTGCGGAATTATCTTAGTGAGGGCTTTGCACGCTCCAGTACTCGCTGGAATTATGTTCTGGTGGATACTGCGGTGGTCGCGCCAGTGCTGACAAACGAAAAATAATATTTTAAATAGTCGGACTCCTTACAAAAAGAACGATCCCTAACAGCAACTTTGTTTCTTTCAATTTTTTTTAAAGGTTACTAGCAGTGTGGATCGTATACTACGAGTATTGTTGTTAACCCCTCGTGCTAAGCTAAAATACTTGTGTTAAGAGTGGGTTCACGTTGGTAATGCAATGGGTGGGTTTCGAACCGGCAACCACATGATCGCAAGTCCGACGCCCTAGCCATTAGGCTACCGCCGCTTAACTGTCTCAAGATGACATCGCGCAAGTGATACTACTGGTGTTGCTGGCGTCTTTAGGCTGCGGTTGCCGTTTACCATCAGACGGCGCGTATTTGCAAACTTGTTACCATAAAAAATAGGCTGCGATATTATTGACATTACTTTGTATCGGACAGGTACAAACTACTACTGAGAATGTATATGAAAATAATATTTATCCGCTTAGGTCTCAACTTATCGCACAGGAGCAGTACGTCTTAAGTTGAAAGGGAATCTTTTGTCTTGGTATGGGCATGTGATGAGGAGAAATGAAACGCATGTCACTAAAATAGTGATGGATAAGAGTGTGGGAGGAAGTAGGGGTAGCAGGAGACCAAAGAACAGATGGATGGGTTGTGTTAAGTTAAGGCCGATATGATTGACAAGGGAGTGAATGATGATGTGACAGGGATGAATGAAAAATAGGCTGTACCCAAATATTTTGGGACAACGGAAGGATGAGTACCTCGGACAGTCCAATTGAGAATTCGTAGGTACAAGAATACGAAGCAACACCCGACGATGATGTAATAATAATGTGGAACAAAATCACAGTGTGAAGAATCTTCTTGCATCTTTTTATATTACATGCTGTTTAATAAAAGTGTAAATTTATCACAGAAAGAGACAATAAATTAAAATAATGTCATGTTTATTAATGTTTTTATATACGAACGTATGGCACGGCCATCGTGAACTCGTATTATTTTTAAATCGAGATAATGTGATGACAGAATTGACACAGGATGCTGGAGATCAGGTTCTGTGGAGCCCATAATAATATTTAGTGTATTACAAGACCTTATAATTATAACATACCATCACGCCTGTATTCCCCGAAGGGTTAGGCAGAGGCGCACTAATGTACACCCACAGTTCGCCGGTATGTTTAGGTCCCATGTAATAGGGGGCGAGCCTATTGCCATTAACCGGGCACAAATCCAGACTCCGAGCTGCTACTGAGAATTTCATAGAAAAACCCAATAACACTGCTCGACCTGGGGATCGAACCCAGGACCTCTAGAGTAGCAGTCGCGCTTGAGACCAAGACTAATGAGGCAGTCACCTCATACCTTATAATTATACTTCATATTTCGCCTATCTACTTATAACATGTAAATTAAGTATTGTGGATACTAGGAAATTAATTATAGGTAATCTTGATACAATATAAATAAACAATACCAACCAGTATTGACCAAATTTTCAAAGCAATCGGTGAAGAAGTTCCGATATATCGATATAACCCTAAGATATATCACGTAAGCTGTATTCTTGGTTAGATATATCTTACTATACATATCTGGTTGGACTGGAAGCTGACCGCGAACACAAAGACTGGGATGATATGACACTAAACTACCAAAGAAGTATATTATGTATAGGATATGATCAGCTAATGAAGAAGTATAGAGAAGACCCTTGAATGGTGTTCAAGGCCATTCTAAATCTGCAAAGTAGTATATCTACCTATTTGCTGTTACCTTTCCTCTCAAGCACAGCCCATCCAGTGGCTTGAGGGAGGGTGTCATCGCGTGTATACTGGTAATAAACCCCTCGGCAACCCCGAAAGTTTCGTCCAGAATCTTAACGATCGGCGCCAAACAGTACAGCGTGCTGGATGCACATGATAGCACCTTTTGTTCTGTAACATTGTATGCATTATTAGTTATAATGTTGTGAGTATGGATGATTGTTACTTTTTACACCAGAACAGCTGAACGGATCTGAATGAAATTTGGCACACAGACAGATTATAGCCTGGAATAAAATATAGAGTACTTTTTATCGAGGTCGGACGCAATCCTGAAGTCCACGCAGACGAAGTCGCGGGCAGTAGCTAGTATTACATATTCCCGGATGCTATACGATTTATTTCAAATTTACATGTACGTACGAGACTCGAACCTGAGACGTACGGTACGTAGGTATGCGCGCTGCACTACGTTTAGAAAGTTACTTTACAGCCCAATATTTCATTGCTTTAACTTTCAATCCACAATTTGCGAAAAAAACAAAAACAAATTCATTGGCGGGCCAGTCAAACGATCAGCTTTAATATAGTGATAAATATCAAACATTGCCCCGACCAATTGTTGCCGCGGTCTCGCGAGGCTGGCCAAACATCGTTAGGCAATTTGGTAAGTTACTTTAGAATCATAAATAAGGTGGTGATGGATCTTTTTCATCGTGTTCATCGGCTACTGGAGAACTTTGAGTCTACCAAAAGGTACCTACACGACGTGGAATCCACGGGCAAGTTTTTTTGGAATAGGGTGTATACAATAAAGTTCTGAGTAAAACTATTCTGCTGTATTTTTTTTACAGGACAAGAATTTCGTTTTTATTACACTCCCAATTCCTAATAATATGCCGCTAGTGCCACAGCCAGACGCTTGACATGTTAGTATCTACATAATCTATAATAGTAACATCTACCTACCTACTTAAAGTCCAAGTATTCAGTACACCAATATAAGATTAAGCAGGTACTTCAGTCAATGTGAGAAGACGTCTGAATAATGTTAACCTAACAGATAATTCAGTACTTCGTATCTATCTATAATTTAAAGATACAAATATTTCATTTGAACTCTTCACACCACTTGTGTTCTGACTTTGACTACTAAGTAGGTACCTACTTACTTATGTGTATTGATCTATTTAACAATTTGAAAATTTTCTTTATGCACTAAAGCTTAGATTACGAGTAACTTCTACAGATCTTGTTCATAAATCGATGAAGCTTGATAAATGAAGTCAATTGTATGCAAATATATTAATCGTATTCATTTACTCACACGGCCGATGAGGTGACTAACGGCAGTTTCCAATAACAAATCAGTCAGAAGATTTGCTTACTAGAGAAAGGATTTTGCCATAAGGTTACCTTACCATACAAGTAATGTCAAAAGCCTAACTCTAGTAAGCAAATCTATCGACACATTTGTTATTATGACGCCGTAATATTACCTGCATTCAGTTTGTTGTCATTGACGCCCAGTATGATCATGGGCACGTCCACGCTTGGCGCAGTCACTATCACGCGCTTGACACCGTCGCTTGCCAAGTGACCCTAAGGCAACAGAAGGATTACTAATATTAAAACTGCTAATATCGGTACGAAACAGTTGCCTAAAATAAACGTTCAAATTCATACTAGGTTTATTATTTTCTGCAGAGATTGTCCTCTCCCTTTTTTCCTTCCATTCGTCCCGATTGAGAGTATTCCTGGCTACGCTTCCTTATTCTAATAGCTTTCCAAGTCCGTAGGTTCGAGCCCTGAATCACATCCAGAGCAACACCCTTGTTATAAATTAATACAGGTCCGAAAAAGTGTCAAAACGGTAAGTTGGATAAATAAGTCATTTTAGGGGAAGTTTAACTCCCGAAACCCAACGACCATGTCTACACCTTGCATCAGAGTATCAGTCTTAAGCCATTCCGACATTTCATTCTAGGTCTCAGTCTCGACTATAAAACTCAGTAGGTATTAATAAGTTATTAGATTAAGGAAAGGTTTGGGATTGATCATTTTCCAGGTAAAACTGTGCAATCAGGTAAAATGCGCACTAAGTACGCATATTTTCAACGTAAATATATGTTTATAACTGTGGAGAAACACCCATAGACTTCAGTCTCACGTGAAAAAAAACATACCTTTACGCCTATATTACTAGAAGTGTTCGGCAGAGGCGTACCAATGTACATGCAGTTCGCCGGTAAGTATATTTAGGTCCCTTTTAATAGGAGGCGAGCCTACCGCCATTAACCGGGCACAAATCCTAAATTCCGAGCTGCTACTAATAATTTCATAGAAATAAAAACAATACATAACACAAAATTACTTGAAATGGGAATCGAACCCAGGACTACTAGCGTAGCAGTCGCGCTTGGGACTACCAGGCCAATAAGGCAGCCTAGACTGACCTACTCCTAGGCATGTGAAAAAAATATTATTACTTAAAATATACAGACATACATACACTCACGCCTTTCTGCCACAGGGGTAGGCAAAATATCATATTATTATAAGTAACTTACGGACGCTTTATCCAGACTGGTAAACATCCCAGAAGCCTCGATGACGTATTGGACCCCAGCAACCTGCCAGGGGACACTGGGTGGAAGTTTCTCACGAAATACTTTGATTGTTCGACCTGCACGGTAACAAACATTTCAATGCAATTTATGTAATAGGTAGAATGACTCTTATGTATGACTTATAGAAGAGGTTATTAAGTAGTATGTATGTGTATGTTTATTTTAAGCAATATCGCCGATAAAAGATTTTGCCGATTATTTTTGTTTGATAAAGTAAGATACTCTCAAGATTTTCCTATATGAATGTGGTGGGTTATTTCTGAAGAAACTCCCTAAGATTGCTTTTAAAAAGGTTAATTATCTAGAAACCAATTATATTCGCCTAAAAAGAACATTGTACAAAGCTTGAAAGTAAGCCCTAATTATAGCTACTACCTACTTAACTGAAAAGAGACCTCCTATGGTTTTTCTTTTAAATTTTTTATACGATGTAGTCCCATCATCTGATTTAATTGCTACTTACCTATCCCATAAAAAAAAAGTAAGATAGCGTTTAGTGATGTAGTAAGCAAGCTGGTAAATATCTAAGGGGTCAACTACCCGTCTCAGCTGACGCAATGAGAGATAAATCATGTTATTACCAACAATGCGCCCACTCTACGTGATAAGGAGGTATACCAAGCCTCCTGTATAAGAAAACATTATGATCTCGCCATATCTGTAAAAAAAGTAGGCGTTTTCTTGGGCAAAGTAAACAGTCGATAACAACATTTAAAAACAAATTCTTTTTAAACCTAACTAAGTTACTCGAAAAGAGGTGAACATAAATTATATTTATTTCTACAAGTACCTACACCGTTTAAACACAAGGCGATGTTTAGATTGAAGTGCTAGATGGCGCCAGCATCCTAACCCCGACGAAGTTTACCTATGTAATACTAGATTCTAATATAATTTGTAATAGTTAATACTTAGCTAGGTAGGTAGGTAAAATAAGATGAATTACCATCGATTTTAATTTCGTTCTCGGTATGTGTGACGCTGCCTTTGAATTTCCCATGTGTGGAGTCAAACTTTATCAAGTAGCAGATATACTCGATGTCGATCGCTGGGTCATTAATCGCAGATAACTGTAGTAATAAACTATTATTACATTCAAGTAAAGTCGTTTGCGGGTCACAGCCAGTGTGTAAACAAATGCATTTCTAGTGAACTGATTACATAATGTGAATGACATTATGACAATGAAAGTAGCTAGAATACCTACACATATCTTCGTCCTTCGTACAGTTATTGTAGAGGTCGGAAAAATTATAAGTTTTTAATCTGATATGTATATAAAATATGGATTTTTGTGATAGAAAATAAGTGATTACCAAGTGCTACCCCTAAATATCCTATAGGTACCTATAGCAAACTACCTACTTACAATATATTGCATTATATCGTACTTATGAAATCCCGTCCATCTTCAAGTATAGTCTACCCGTACCCCACCCCGACAGTAATAAAAATAGTTTTTCTGGTTTTATTAGCCATTGATTATGCTTAAAAAGTTTACCTCAATTTCGGAATTCTGGAGACACGTTCTAAATATGACTCTGCCAATTCGGCCGAAACCATTTATTCCCACTTTTATAACCATTCCCGATGTGCTTGAACTGAATCATTTATGAGATTTTGAATGTATTTTAAATATTTTATTTGTCCATACGAAGTGACATTTTGAATTACCCGCTTCAATGAGAAATGAGATGTTCAGTGTACCTTACGTCCATAAACGTCATGTAACATCACTCCATATTATTCATACAACAAATGTGTAATCTTAAAAAGATTAAAATATTTTTTTATTGTGTGTGGTTAATTTTACTTATTAAATATTATAAATGAATAAGATAAACACCTTAATCTAATATTGTTTGGAATTAATTAATGATTTTTGAATACACAGAAAACCGATACTTTTTCTATTACCGGTAAATATAAACGCAATCACTAAGGTCATAGACTATCGCGAGATGTTTTAACAAGTGACTATAAACTAAGCATCCTGAGACTAACCAGTAGGTAAAATTCCTAATTCGTCCTATTTGAATTGTTTTATTTGAACTGAAACATTTTAACTTTTTGGAAATGGTACACATTCCACAGTCAAATTAAGAATTAACAAATATTTGAAAATATAAAATGTGTATTTCGTCTTATAGGAATAAAATTTTAAAAACCAGCTACTTCTAAACTTAGTAAAAGTTTTAAACAACGTAATTTAAAATAACTTACATTGCTTTAAATTGTGACGTAGACGAACTTCACCATTAATCGGAATATTATAATTGTAAATTCGTAATTAATCATAGCAAGCGTGATTTGTCAAGTCTCTTTTTATCTTGCTCTATGATTCATTGATCTTCTCACTTCTGTAAGTTGTCTATTAATACAACGCCCGTCCGTCTGCCTCGTCCTTCAGCTGACATTTTAAAACTCCATCTCGTGGAGAGCATACGTGAAGACACATTACCTTGTTTCTACACAAATTTATTCCGGTAAGTGTTCACAAACATTTATAATGTTAATTAAATTCCAGTTTCATTGTTTTACCGGGCCTAGTACATTAATATGCGTCTAAAGGAGAACACCTTATTTCACAATTTGCTGCATTTCTTACCACGTAGCAATGCGTGGTTGCAATGTTAACAAATTTAAATTCATTAGATTCCTTTCAATTATGATTTATTTGACAATAGCTCTAGATTAATTGTGTTAGGTAGGTAGTATTTATTTAGTATTTTTATGCCGCTTTTGTGAGTGACCTCTATGTGACCTCCATACCGGCCGGTATAGGTAGGTACGGTCAACAGTGATGATGGAGATCGGTATTCGGTATTGTGAATCTATAACAAAAACAAACAAAAGCTTAGTGTCGTACGTCAAAATTAAGTCTAACGATACAAATAAATCACTGACTTCACTGTTTTAATTGCGGTGACGAACTTGGGTAAGTTACTACCTGAATAGCGACGTGCAAGCAATCAGGTATTGCCATGCCCATAAGTCCCAAATCTGATCACTAATGCTATTTTAGATCTATTGCCTATTTGACCATTCCACGTACGTATAAAATATATAATAATTGTAATACCTAATATGAAAGTTATATGGGTCTAATTATTTTACTTATATTTTTATTACTTACATGAATATACCTACCTAGCTATGCAAGTACGTACCTATTCTTTTAAATTACCTACTGGTTTTTACTAGACCTACCTAGTTAATAAATAAATAAATCTTTATTGACAAATTAATTATAATAAACCAATATTTTAACTAAAAATTGTAGACCCTCATCTGCTAGCTAGATTATACAGATCACGGTCACCGGAATATTATTAAACATTTCTAAATAATTAACCAGGCTTGCTAGATAGACGGAGGATAGATTTCGCCCACTTTTGATTTTAAGGAAATTTCTAATATGTATACATATTTGCTTGATTCATCTTAGTACCGATGGCATGACACCATGTAGGTAGTTATTAGGTATTTATTTTTGCTATTTAGGTTTATTTCGGCAAGAAAATACCAACAACTCTAGAACTGAGTAGAAAACATAATTATTTACGATTAAAATTACTTACGATTATTACTATTAAAAATATTTTAAAATTTATCTAAATGGGTACCAACCTATTACCGTTTATTTGGTATGATCTCTATGTCCTTCACGAATGAGTTTTTTATTTAAATAATAACGTATTAGTCTTTTTTTTTTAGTTACTTTCCCCAAATTGAAAGTCGTTTCATGGAATTGCATACATAACATCACCATTACGTTTATATTCCCTGAAAGGTTAGGCAAAGGCGTACTGTAGTACGTAGGCGTAATGTACACCCACAGTTCGCCGGTATGTTTGGGTCCCATGTAATGGAATTGAATCACATAAAAGTTAAACAAATTGCAATGCTGTAGTTTACGTCAATGGCGCTTTTTAATCGACTTCATTACAATATAGCCCTATAGGTACCTATTCGATTACATAAAAAACGCATACTTTTGCAATCTGCCCATCTACGACTCTCGTATGCTTTACCGAATTTTACTATGCTTTACCGAAACACTCCTATGAATCAAAATAACATAAGCTCTTTACAACTACAGGGTGGTTTATCAGTATCGGATTTACAAACTTTCATTAGTATGAATAAATGTAAATTAAAGCACTCGGACATGGTAATAACTTCATAAATACATACCCAAGATAAATTTAAGGAATTCAAATAATGAAATCCACGGGATATCGATGTTTTATGTGAATTATTTTATTTTTACAGACATGTCCAAAATCGGTATCAACGGTTTCGGCCGCATTGGCCGTCTGGTCCTTCGCGCAGCTGTCGAGAAGGGCGCTCAGGTCGTTGCTATCAACGACCCTTTTATTGGCCTGGACTACATGGTCTACCTCTTCAAGTACGATTCAACTCACGGCCGCTTCAAGGGCACCGTGGATATCCAAGATGGCTTCCTTGTCGTCAATGGAAACAAAATCTCAGTGTTCAGTGAGAGGGACCCTAAGGCCATCCCATGGGGTAAGGCTGGTGCTGAATATGTCGTAGAATCCACTGGTGTTTTCACCACAACAGAAAAGGCGTCTGCTCACTTGGAGGGTGGTGCCAAGAAGGTCATTATCTCTGCTCCCAGTGCTGACGCACCCATGTTCGTCGTGGGCGTCAACCTTGAAGCGTATGACCCATCTTACAAGGTCATCTCCAACGCATCCTGCACAACTAACTGCCTGGCTCCTCTCGCTAAGGTCATCCATGACAACTTCGAGATTGTTGAGGGTCTGATGACCACCGTGCACGCTACCACCGCCACCCAAAAGACTGTCGACGGACCATCTGGCAAACTTTGGCGTGATGGCCGTGGTGCTCAGCAAAATATCATTCCCGCCTCTACCGGCGCTGCCAAGGCCGTCGGCAAAGTCATTCCTGCTTTGAACGGAAAGCTGACTGGTATGGCTTTCCGTGTCCCCGTTCCGAACGTGTCGGTTGTCGACCTCACTGTTCGCCTTGGTAAGCCCGCCAGCTACGATGCTATCAAACAGAAGGTCAAGGAGGCCGCTCAAGGGCCCCTAAAGGGTATTCTCGACTACACCGAGGAGCAGGTCGTGTCCTCCGATTTCATTGGTGATGCTCACTCATCCATCTTTGATGCTGCTGCTGGTATCTCTCTTAATGACAACTTTGTCAAGCTTATCAGCTGGTACGACAACGAGTTTGGGTACTCCAACCGCGTGATCGATCTCATCAAGTACATCCAGACCAAGGATTAAATGTTTGATTGCAGTTTAGATATAAATGTTGTTAAGAATGTTATAAGAATATTATGATTTTGTCGACATTATCGACTTTTATATTTTAAGCTTAAGTATAACGGTCAAATCTAAATTATTTACTTAACTACTTTGATAGTGGTTTATTGCATGTGTAAGTTTCACATTTATGTATGTGCAGTATTGAAAATAAAATCGGAACTCAATATAACAAAAATGAATATTTTTTTATTTCTGTAAATGGTTCATTAATATCGCCTTCAACATTAATTATTCCCGGCTTTCTTCTATCTATCCTAGAATTGTTTTTTTTGTCTTTTCAAAATACACGCTGCAAACCATAGGGTTTTTTATAGTACCGCTACAGAGGAGTTTAAAGGAGACTGCCCAATACACCGTTTCATACCTACCATGACCGTACTAGGAACGTATCGGGCACGGAAACGAGCACGATACGAACTACTATACCCCCTCTAGAACATATCAACAGTGTATCATCATCCGTAAAAACTGTTAGAGACTCATCAACCTGTCATATCCGTATGGTTCCCGTTCAAAAATATTTGTATAGAGAAGTATGAGACTGTCTTGCACGGCACGGAGCGTCGGCATGAATATTTTGCCGGTGCCGATACGCTCCGTGCGTGCATGGCACGCGACGGTGTTGGTCGGATCGCTCTACTAGTGGGCATAGTCTCATACTTCTCAATACAATTTTTTTTTTTTCTGACATGTTCCTAGTACAGTCTTGGTATGAGACAGTGTAGTGGGTAAACTTCTTAAACGAGCAAAACCGGGTGACGGAACTTTGTTCGCTGTTGTGCCCGCGACTTTGTCTGCGTGGATTCAGGATTGGGTCCGACCTAGCTAAAAAGCCTATGTGCTATTCCAGGCTACCTATCTACCTATGTGCCAAATTTTATCCAGATCCAATCAGCCGTTCTCGCGTGAAAGAGTAACATACATCCATACTCACAAATTTTCACGTTTATAATATTAGTAAGGATTAAATTGGGTGGCTCATACTAAGATTGTAATAATAATTTAATAAAACATATCATCATCCCTGTATTTCCCGAATGGTTAGGCATAGGCTTACTAATGTACATCCACAATGTTCACCGGTATGTTTAGGTCCCAAGTATTAAGGGGTGAGCCTTTTCCTGAATGCTGCTACCAAGAATTTCATAGAAAATCTCTTAACGTAGCAGTCGCACTCTATGTATTGTGGTCATAATCGTTACATAGAGATTTATAACTAAAAAAGAAAGAACCTTATAATAATGTAGAGATTTAAGGTTCTTTCTTAAAATTGTTCTATTTACTATGTTAATGTTATAAATATGGGTTTGGTGAGGTAGCACCTTATATTTATTACAAAGTAGGTACATAGGTAGGTGAACCAAGAACCTTATAGTAGTCGGTATATTGTAGTAAGTAGGTACATAGCAAAAGTAGGTTTTGTTTGAAAAGTTTAGATATAAAACAGTTACCTATGATTAAAAACAAGATCTAAATAATCTATACATATTTTTACAAAAAATATTATTTTCTTTGTCCCGTACCCGTTCCTTATAAAAAATCCCGCCAGAATGTAATTTTTTATATTTAGTTCAATAATTCGTGGGCACTATTCATCCGGAAGGTTTTTCAGAAGGTTTATGGCAAAAAAGAGGCATTACAATGCATGTCGGGGGCACAGCTAGTAATTAATAAATCACGTTATGAAAAAGGTAGAATAATATTTATTAGATTTAATTATGGTAACCGTAAATATAGGGTATGAGAAGGCAGGTGCGGCAAGTCGGTACGAGTCCGACTAAAAACCGTACATTCATATTTATATCCTTAACATGCCACAAGGCAAACGATTCTCAATACCTTATGGATTTTCTGCACACAAAAAAGATCACGATAAGTGCATGATTTTCATTAAAGAGTAGGTACTTTTATATATCTGATTGCGGCATATTACAGAAGAGGAAGAGTGGTACAGCTCTACTTAATATAATGGCCGCATCGGGCAGCTGTCTGTCAGTGACATTTGGTTTGCTTCGTGTAAATTTTGTGATGTACAAGTTTCGAATCCGTCTATTTATCAATGAATATGGTGTACATTAATAGATAATGGATATTTACGTTGCCTATTTAATAATAAACTAAAGACACTGTGTAAAAGTCCATAACATTGTTATTTTGTTACTATAATGGAGGATCTCAATTTGACAGAAACCGAAATGAGATATTTCGGTGATTTGTTTTTATGTTGTGATGAGGAATCCAATGGGAAAATACCTATTTTAAAAGCAACAGAATTATTTAGGTCATCGAATGTACATAACGATGTCCTGAAACAGGTAATCAATGATATAGGTTATACGTATGATAACACATTTGTGAATAAGTGATTATGAGCACTAATTATATGTTACAGATCATGGATATAAGCGTTGCTCCTAATAACTGTGCGTCACTGAGTCACATGAATAGAAAACAGTTTTATTCAGCCCTGAAACTAATAGCAGCCCATCAGTCAAACATATCTTTGAAGCCAGAGCTGTTGTCTACTCCTGTGGATTTGCCCCTGCCGAGGTTTACATGGGCTCTCAACTCCGACGCGAATGCTGACCTAATACAGTTATCAAATTCACCACAGGAAAACCAACATCACTTGAGTAAAAGGGAAAGGAATTTTGGAGGAACCCTTGGTGCATATGAGCCTATAAGACTGTCTTCAAATCTGTCAGATAGTGATGTCCCTCAAGCCCTATCTCATGACACTACTGAAGGATTAAGTACAGACTCTGAAATTGAATCGGAAACCTTGTCACAGCGATCAGGCTCCCATGGGGTAAGTGTTGTAAATTTTTTATTTTTTATTAAGTATTAATATATGTAGATTTATGTACTTATGTCTGTAACTATAATTGTTTTCTTAGAACAGATAAGTTAGGAATGCTTTTGCAATTTATTACTTTATATTATTTATAATCGTGAAAGCGAACTATAAAATAACTCGGCATAATTATCATTCACATACAATCAACATGTAACTATTCAGACTTAAAGATTCAGAATGTGAGTAAAGTTTGTATGTCCTACTTTAGAAAGTGGAACAGTGTTCTCTAGTATCAACAAAAATACTTAGTGAGTTGCAAATAACAATATCTGTATGTTGAAGGTAGGTATTGTTCTTTATTTAATAATGGTCAGGTCATTATCCCATAATTATAGTTAACACATTTACATGACTGGCTATATTAAGTATACAAAAAACAACACTGTATATATTTTTACAACTCCATTATAATGATGAAACCATGCCTTCACCATGCTACATAGAGTAGCCAGTTCCACTGTTAAAAAAGGTCAATGTAATTCTTGGGCTATGCTAAGCCCCAGCATTCTTTGTTGCCTTTGTAGTTTAAAAAAGAAAACAAATATAAAGTCAATCATTGCTTAATTTTACTTTTCCCCTTTGCTTTCTGTGTTACTGTAATTTTAACCTATTAAGTAATAAAATTACAGACATAATAGAAAAACCATTGTTCTCTCAAACACCAGAACCTTTAGGTGATTTCAATAATTACGGCTAAGTAAAGTTAAGTTAAAAAGTTAAGGGGCTTCAGAATATTAAGTACTAACTATATCTGGCCACATGTTGCTTTGACTCAGACTATATATTTTTTTTGTTATAAATAAGTATCATACCATTGAACTTTTATGTGAAAAGAAGAAAAAGCTATATAAAACTATGCATGTATTCACAAATGCAATGATATGTCAAACTTCCGAATAAATTGGTGAAGAACTTTTGAAGATATAGGATTTGAAACAAATATTTTCATTTTTATTATGGATCAATAACAAGATAGTTTTGGTGTTTTATGGTGACATTTTTATCAGTCGGGTCAGTCAGCACAGCTCTGGTTGATAACAGTACAATGTTACATTTTTGCAAACTCTAGTACAGATCAGGTACTTAACTGAGAGAAGAGTACAGTACTTATTCACTTACTGCTTAATTATTGATATAATTTAAGATGTGAGAGTGAAAAGTGATAGAAAGAATAGCCAGGATTTGATTTTTTGTGTTTGTTTTTGAGTACTTATTTCTTGTTTTTTGGCAAACTTTTATTGTGAATGTCTTATTATTTAGGATTGTTTAAATTAATAAGTCAATTCTTTTTTAATTTCCTACAGAAACCCTGAAACACTAGACTTTTTCCATAGAATTTAAAAATAGTGATCTATCTTTTCCACGCACCTTGGAGTCAAGCTCAATAATGATGTAAATCATATAGTATATTACACTTTCTTGTATCAGCAAGACACCAAGTAAGACTCCTTTCTATAAGTTAGAGGGCCTCAGTTAAACATTCATGTCTTTATACTGGTATCATTCATTACACTGCTCTTTCAACACAGTACAGCATTATATAAACATTTACAAAATAAATTAACTTGTGAGTGAATGAGTGTCTCAGAGACATCATATCAATAGGCCATACATGTTATCCATACAGTTTTAGTGAGCACTTGACCTTGCAGGTGTGCCATTTATTTACTGATGCATATTCATGAGTACATGTTGCCTCGACAAATTTTACGTTATGTGAGATTTCGCGAATTTTATTGCAAATTATGTAGTTGTTAAGATTAAAATGAATAAATTTATTTATTTTAAAGATCTGCCCATATCTTAAAACCTATTCAATACCTTGTTCACGATAGCACATAGACAACTCAATTTGAGGTGATGTAGAACAGTTCTTATGCCAAATATAAACAAAGAAGCAGATCATAGTCCGATGCTACGTTTTAGGTCCCATGTAACGCAGGCCTATTGCCAACCAGGTACAAATCCAAATTGAGGCTCTCACTCAGATTTTTTTTTTAAAGGGCTTACTAGCAATGTGGATCGCACATTACTAGTATTCATATTAACCCCTCGTGCTAAGCTAAATGCTTGTGTTATGAGTGGGTTCACGTTGGTAGTGCAATGGGTGGGTTTAAACCAACCACCACATGACCGCAAGACCAAAGCCCTAGCTACATTCTTCATCCAATCAATTTTATTGTGGAATGCTCTTCCATCTGAGATCAGGATGGCAAACAGTCGGCTTTCTTTTAAATTCAAACTGCGTAAATACCTCCAAGTTATTACCCAGACAGATTCATCGTCTCGATTTTGACCTCACTGATATCTATAAATATTATATAGATGGTATGTCTTTTATAATTATTATGTATGGTATGTATTATATAATTATTATGTATGGCATGTAAATATAATTATTATTAATAAAATTAGTAAATATTTCTCAATATTACGAGTGTATCTACCGTTTTATTATTTTTCTCTGCATCACCCTAAGGTTGTCTGGTAGAAAATGCCTAATGGCATTAAGACCGCCTTTGTACCAACGGTGCATAAAGTATGAATAAATAAATAAATAAATAAATGTTTTAATATAGGACTGATATTATAATAATATAACTGTTTTTTTTTTCATGTATTATTTTTTTTCCTATTGTTATCTTTTTAAAATAAATAGAAACCAACAAATAATAAGGTAATCACAGTCTTTATTTTTTATACATACTTATCTAATCAATAGCAATCACTGATCTCTCATAATATTTACAATAATAAAACATTTTTAAAGCAATCCTCATACAAATAATTTCTATAATCTGAGATTATATGTACCTACTTATTAAAATGTGATTAATTCTATTCTTCAAATAATCATACATATTATGTATGATTATTTGATTGTATTTGATTATAAACATAACATAAACATACCGCTTGTATTCCCCGAAGGGTAACATTTTTATGTAATTGTAGCCAGGCAATTTGACTATAAAAATAACTTTTAAGAAAAAGTAAAACCTCCTTCAAAAGCTTAAAAAATAATGTTATGTGCGAAACAGTTTCAGCCTTTGATTTGATCGGATCTTTTGATAAAGTCACCGGTTTTCCTTTTTCTTAAAGGTTAGGTATTTTATTTCAACATTTTTAGTAGCGAGTACAGTACGCGCGGCATAAGTTGGCCGGAGTGAAGTTCGCCGTTTTAATGCGCAGTGGATTGTTTACGTTAAAAATTGTGTACTGCGCAACCAAACAGCTAACTTCAGTCCGGCCAACTTATGTCGCGCGTACTGTAGCGAGTAGAATTTAAGTAGGTATACCTAAATGTCGTTATCATTTTATCATTTGCTCGGTCGTTACTGAATCATCTCCTTTTTGAAGTGGGATAAAAGGGAAAAACATTAAAAAATATTGACTTCTCCAATAATCCCAAAGGGCATAGAATTGTAGGTACCCTTGTTATGTTTGGACTTTATTATTCTCTATGAATGTTTCGGTGTTTATCCTCAAAAGTTGTCAGTTAGTTAGGAAATGCTGGCGTCATCTTATTTTATAAATCTAGATCCGTGTGTTGTAATAGTCATTAATTAAAGATACCCATGCCTCTCCAGAGGGTCGAAACAATAGGATATTTATTCTAAATTTTTTTTAAATACCTATTTTAAAATGTCCGTATAGATACGATTGTCAAAAGGTTTTTTTATTTCTTCAATATATTATAGGGAGCAAAGAAAATGTTTACAATGAAAACGATAAATTTTCGCGCCAAAACGGCTGCCGCCATTATCGTGAGCATCGTGAGCGTGACGTCATAAAAGCAGAAACATAGAAACGTCAAATATTCATGACCTTGAAAAATGAAGAACTACTTAACTCAACTTTTTACTTAATCAAAACCTTTAACTCATTTAACTCAATATCAAACTCACAGTCAAAAGCTATTGTTTCCCTTTAGCCAAAAGCGTATTTCTGCTATGCTGACGTCACCACGAGAAAAAAATGGCGGTCGGCGTTTTAGGTCACGTGACATACCTACAGATGATAAAACTTCAATTTAAATTTATCAAATTAAAAATAAATCTCGTGTTTTATAAGAAAAAAGTATTGTATTCGTATTTCTTATAGTAAAAACTATTTAAGTAACATAATTTGATAATATTATTTGATAGATGAAAATACCCTATTGTTTCTCTATTATGTCTGCTCTTTGATAGGTTAAAATATCTATTTGCACAAATAATTCTCATTTCTTATTTACTGACGGCACGGAAGAATATAATAATTATAATTTATTTATTTATAATTTTCTTCAGCGGAGAGTGGGCAAGACTGGGTCCCCTTGGAGTACAGCTAGTGAGAGTCCAACACCGACCAACAGCGTGGCAGAGCGGGTGCATCCCGTGTGGGAGCACAGCGCCACCGGCCGAGGAGTGTGGCCTGCTAACACTGGCGAGGAGCACACCCGACTACTTGGTGAGATGCACCCCATTGAAAATCTTTCTAAACTTATTATAAATGCGAATGTTTGGAGGGGTGGATGTTTGTTACTCAATCACGCCAGAACGGCTGAACGGATCTGCATGAAATTTGGCACTGAGATAGATTATAGTATGGCACATAGGCTACTTTTTATCTAGGCCGGACCCAATCCTGAAGTCCACGCAGACGAAGTCGCGAGAAGATTTTTTTTGGTCTCTTAAAAACGTTGACCATAAATAGAGCCGAACAACAAAAACAAAATTAAAATCAGTTCCAAATTGAAAGCAAAAAAGTTTAACGCGTATTTTGAACGTACTATAACACGTTATGACGTCAAACCGTGCGTGCGCCATACAAATTGTATACAGATAGTCTATCCGCCATTTAACACCAGTTCGGATGGATATTATTTTGTCTTGTGCGTAGGTATGCGTATTCTAATAGCCAGGGCGAGGGTGCAGGGCGATAATTAAAACTCCAAAAACCGAAAGATAAAATATTGAATCGACTCTTAAATCACTGCAAATCTAATCAATACAATTTATAACAATGCCTGTCATTGGTAGTGTGGGGGATACGGAACAACTGAAGCAAAAGCGCAATGCGAGTTCACTAGCCAAAACATACGTCAGCATTGCCACTAGAGATATTCTCATAAGTGGACTGTAAGTATATATTGTCTTCAGTACCTACATATCACAAAGGGTTTTCCATAAGTACCTACTATCTTTTCAAGCCTGTAGGCTTACTCTTGAACTCTATTCGGATATATCGACATTGGAATTGTGTCGTTTCGTCAAGTTTCGTACTCTTGAATCCGAGACTAGCGCCAAATTGTTTCAATATTGCGCGGTGATTGATTGAACTAAATAGGATTGGGAAACGACCCAACCATTGGCCAATCAAGGATGCCGATACAAGGTTAACGGATTTGTGCTCAAGAGTACGAAATCGCCCGACAGCCAAATTGACATTGGAATCGGATCACGTTTGGATTGGTATTGTATTGTTTTCAAGAGTAAGCCTGCTGGTCTAATCTCTTTAAGAGGTCCTACATTTCACTTAGTGCTCTATCTATCATTGTCTCTTTCTGACCCTTTTGATAGTCCTTGCTCGTATAACTAATAACCTTTCTGTTAATATGTTGTATTCTTATGGTCACCTAACCTAAGTGCGACTGCCGAGTTCGAAATTCTAGGTTCTATATTAAAAAAGCTTCATAATCTGTGATTTATAAAATTGTACTTTACATTATTTTTTGGTGTGCAAAAAGAATATTCTATTCTATCTTTCTATGTATAACCTACAACACTGAATGGCTAATAAAAAAATATCATTATTCTTATACATCCAGATGTTATGATTTTATAAAAATAAGTTTTATTTGTATTCTTTATATGTTTGTCACAACAGAAGTAAGTCGATATTTTCCCTATTGTGTAGGTGCGTGGTTATTTCCTTTTATGACACGATCCGATCCCTAACCGCAACTCAAGTATTATATGTATAACTACTAGCTGTTGCCCGCAGTTTCACCGTCCGTAAAAGACTTTTTGGAAAAAAAATTACCTGTTGTTCTTCAAGGTCCAACCTATCTCTATACCCAAAACAAACACAGACAGAAAGATACTGGTTTCTGACACTTACGCGAATATTAGACATTGAAATACCCAGATTACAAGACCCAGCCATCTTCTCAATTAAAATTTGGATGTTTTTTAATTTCAATAGCCTCGCGAATCATCCTGGGGAGAAATCGGTTTTCTTTTGCGAGAACTTGTGTTTTATCAAATTTGATGTAGCTGGATTTGATGGACCTTGTCAAAAGTATGTTCACAAACTGCTAACTTCTTGAAACGGCGGTGTTTGACAAATTTTAATAGAGAAGAAGGCTGGGTCTTGGAACCCCATTATAAATCCATAAAATCAAAATCCAAGCCCGAAACTGCAAGACCGAAGGATACGGTGAGCTCGTTCTGCGTGAATCGGATCGCCAATAATTAACAAAAATGTAAGGTAGCTGTTAGTAATTGCAACATTAAGACGTCCAACAACTTAGTCTACCCGTGACCATGGATGATAGAGAATCCGAAACGTCAGGAATTAAATAATATCAATACAACGCGATAAAATCCGTAAAAAGCAGTTTTATTTCACAGACAGAAAGAGTTACGTCACCATAGACGCTTTAAAGGGTCCAAAACATCCGTATTTAAGAATACATAATATGTATAATAATATCAAAATAGCGCTATAAAATTATAGTATATAGTGTTAGTAAATGATTTTGAACGAATCGCAATTGTAATCTCGAATACAGGGACTGAAGAAGAATCTTCGGACCGCCACTCTTCGGAAGAGGAGGGTGAGGGCGAGGCAGGCGACGACATCTGGGCCATCAGCGACGGCCAAGCGCGGCATTACGCCGGCCAGTTCGCGCAGCTGCGGCCCGAGCGCGGCATGCTGTCCGGCCAAACTGCTAGGTAAACTTTAAGATAAAATTATCTGTTTTCCGACTTGTTGTTAAACTCATATCTGTCTAATTAGATTTAAAACACGCCTGTTATTAAAAGTTGGTGTTTATCGCTCCAGGTTATTTTTCGAAAAATCACACCTTCCTGTACCCGATCTCCGAAAAATATGGCAGCTCTCGGATGTCAATAAGGATGGCATGCTAACACTGGAGGAGTTCAGCATAGCGATGCACCTCATAGTGCTGAGGCGAAATAACATCCCCGTGCCCGACGCGCTACCCGCCTGCCTCGTGCCCAAAGTCGACTCGCGGTTTTCCAAGCAAGCTGTCACCACCGACCTCGTGGACCTCGGAGCCGACATGTTCAGCTCTGGAACCTCCGCAGATTTCAACTTCGGTCCGAAACCCGAACCGCACGACCCCTACGACGCCACTAAGGTGATCAAGAAGCCTGAAGAGCGACAACCCTCACTGACCCCGCCGAAAACCGAAGCACAAGTGAACAATAAAGAGTGGACCAAGTTTGTGGACTCTCCCACGTCGAGCGTGTCCAGTCCCGGACCTAAACCCGTTAATTTCGACTTCCACAAGTCCGCCGTGGAGAGGGACCCCAAGATCTTCCACCCTGTAGCCGTGCGCGTGACGCCCGACAACAACACGCTGCCCGCGCACGGCGAGGGGGACTCGCGCTCCAGCACGTCGCCGCGCCGCGACGAGTTCGCGCACGCCTTCGAGCTGGCCAGCCCCAAGCGGCTCAACTCGCAGCCGCCCGCCGAGCCGCCGCCCAACGGCGCCGAGATCAAGTCCATCCAGCGGCCGCAGCCGCGCAAGCCCGTCAAGCCGGCGGGCGTGCTGCCGCCGCCGCCGGCGCGCGAGGCCTCCGTGCACGCGGACGACGGCCCGCACTCGCTGCAGTACGCGCCCAAGAAGGAGCCGCCGCCGCCGCCGCCGCCGCGCCCGCTGCGAAACCACGCGCGCTCCAGTTCCCTCGACCTCAACCGGCTGAAGGCGGCGCCCGCGGCCGCGCCCCCGCCGCACCCGCCGCCGCGCGCCTCGCCGTCCGCGGCCGAGCCGCCGCGCCGCCTCGTCAACCAGCGCAGCGAGGGCGAGCCTGCGTTTCCCCCGGACGCGTTTGCGCCGCGCGAGTACGACACCGAGGGTTTCGGCTACGTGCGGGAGGACGCGCCCAAAATGCACGGCGCGTTCGAGGTGTACCGCAAGCCGCGCGAGCGCGAGGCGGGCTCGCCGGAGCCCGACGTGAAGGCGCTGCAGGAGCAGAACGCCGTGCTGCACCGCGTGTGCCGCGCGCTGTGCGCCGAGCTGGCGGACGTGACGCGCGACCGCGAGGCGCTGCGCCTGCGCCTCGACCACGCCACGCACCACCTCTAGTCACGCACGGACACGCGCGCACACACACACACGACACACACACACACGACACACACACACGACACACACACACACACACACACACACACACACATACATACACACGGCCGCGTCACGCCTCGCGCCTCACGCGGCACCTCTGTCGTGTATTTGATTTATGTAATCTCATGAAACGTTTACTATGTACTATTGTTATCAAAATATTCGGAGAGACCAATTATTTTTGTGTCCCGGTGTATTTCCCCCGTGTCGCTTACTCGGCCTCGACCTGCCTTCACAATCATAATACTTATATTATATCTTTCTGCTTTCGCGTCATTACTGATTGAGCTCCGAGGCAGTTGTAAACATACATTTTACAAAATAATTGACGTTAGCTGTAACGTTGCGCAGTATATTTTTTGTGCCTTTTTTTTATTATATTTTTGACTTTCGAGTATACTTGGGGTCAGTTTACATAAATTATTTCTAGAGGCTATTTTGAAAATAACTATATTATTTACTTGAGAGCCACAGTATTTAACGTAATAATTACACTTATTTCCGTAGTCTCAGTAGCATTAATATAATTTGGTCACAATATATATGATTTTGTATACACGTAGTTAATTATGTATTGTATATTATATAATTAAATTTATGAACGACGTCACTCCAGTACATTTCCAAGAGTTAACAGTGTTGAAGACTTATTAGCGTTAGACATTGTTAGGGCAAGCGTTTTTAAGCTTATGGCTAAGATCAAGAACATTGAAAAAGATTTGTTATAGTTTGAACACCAAAACACAATGAAATTGTCCTTTTGTACAGAAGAAGATGTAAACGTCATTTTTGTATTAACAAACACAATTTTCTGATCAACATTCAAGTCAATTTTAAGTACCAAAAATATATTTCAAAAATTTATTTGGAATTATCGTTAAAGCTAGTTTTTTTAGTATATAAAGCGTTGTATTATTATCGCATGGTTGTGCTTGTTTACCGAATATCTTGGTACTTCCATTTATGTTAAATACCTGAGCAGTTAGAAAAGCTTTTTAATAATCTAAAAACAAAGTAATCTTACAGGCGTTTTCTTCGGCTAGTCCTATACTTTCAATAAAATTTTAAAAAATCTAAATCGGCGAAAGGCTAATAATTAAGACTAAAATATATAATATTGTAATGCTATGTTAACAATATTATTTTCAGTAATTTACTAAACAGAAAACAAAATTCGTTGTAGAGGCCAAATTATGAGAATCTATAAGATTCGTAGTTTTCAAAATTGTCTTATTCGTACCGTGGCATTTATAATTTTCTTAGTATTATACGTTTGTACAATATTAGAAATTAGTTTTAACTCTAAAATGTTACTGCAGGGTGGCGCTAGTGTTGCTTGATTAGCATTCCTTATTATAATTTGCTTTGTCATCGTTATAAGTGTAACCACCAGACGGAGGGTGTATTTGTTTAAATTTTGTGAATGTTGTATTATACATTAGCTTAGCGAATGTAAAAATGTCAAGATGTAAGAACTAAAGGAAAGGAGGTGTACAAGACTTGTGAAGTATGAAGAGTACATAAGATTGTTATTTGTAAGTAGTTTCGCGTAGCCGGTGCCCACCGGCAGATGTTATAAACTATCAGATTACAATATTAGCAACTGAAATGTGTTAAAATAAAACTTGTATTATAATAAGATTATTGTCAACGTATTTATCTTTCATTTTAGTCGTAACTGTAAGTATATGGTCCTCGGTTAGATCGCAGCGTCATCGCAGTGTAAATATTTTTATTTCTCCTCAGAGAAATGTCTGTCGAATGCTTTACAACCCCACTGATCTACATTTTGGTCCAATTTTTGTACTACTAATATTGTTCACCATTATAACTATACCTATTTATGTTTCATAAAATTTATACAGTAATGCTTAAATACAATGTAGTAAATTATGTACAATAAATTTATTTCAAAATTGTATATGTAGTTATTTTTAACGTAGAAGCAAAATAGAGTATTGGCCATATTTGAACGATCCTATCAATGTTTCAATGATTTCGACTTTTCGAAATTTGTACATATTAGAAACTAAATATTATCAAGCATTCATAAAATATACTTTATATAATGTCCCAAACAAAATCTAAATTTAGATATCTAATTTAATCAGGTTTTATATCAACCGCGCGATATCATAGTTATCGAAAAATCGATACTGGATAAATGAAACCACATCACGAGCCGGAATCTACCCTCGCTGATAAGGTGCAGCCGTGATAACAGTACAGCGATGCGCAGTGGTCAGTTGAACGCGGGCGGCCGGACGCCGGACACCGGCCGGACAGCTACAGCCACGACCCGGACACCGGACAGCGAGACGGGCCCGCGGTCCTCACCCATTTCTTCCTTTCCCGTGCTACACTGTAGCGCATACCTGCGGACGGTTTTTTTTACGGTGGTCCCCCCGCGGCTCGCGGCCCGTCGTCGCTTGGCCCCACATAAACCGTCTTGAGACGCGACTCGGGACGCACGCACGCTCTTCGCGCTTCCGCGGCGCTCGCGCGTAAACATTCTCGACTACAATGAGATCTTTCTTTTGACTCGCCGGATATACCTATCTCTAAACATGAAGTGCATTATAGCTTTTGTTTTTACCGTGACCCTTGTGACCGGAGTTGCTGCCGAAGCCTCCGTGCGGACATGTGAACCTATCAAAGTGGCAATGTGCAAGAACATTGGATACAACCAGACTGGAATGCCCAATTTGGCGCGACATACCCTGCAAGCGGACGCCGATGTGACCCTACAGACGTTCAGCCCGCTGGTGCAGTACGGGTGCTCCTCTCAGCTGCATCTGTTCCTCTGTTCGGTGTACGTGCCGATGTGTACCGACAAAGTCGCGCTACCCATCGGGCCCTGTAGAGGATTATGCGAGAGTGTGTACGCCAGATGTTACCCTGTGCTTCATGGATTCGGTTTCCTCTGGCCACCAGAGTTGGATTGCTCTTTGTTCCCAGCTGAGAATAACCATGAACATATGTGTATGGAGGGTCCTGGAGAGCGTGCCCCGCCGGTGGGCACTGTTCCACTGGATATGGGCAATACAAACGGTAGAGGAGCGTGTCGGAGACTCGTTAAACCCAATAATTGGGTGTGGGTGAGAGGATCAGCCCGTTGCGCTCAATATTGTGATGCAGAAGTGCTCTGGGATGCTGGAGAGAGAAAAGCTTCAGAAGTTTGGCTAGCGACATGGGCAGCGCTGAGTTTCGCGTGTACCCTGGCAGCTGTGGGAGCTCAGCTGGCATGTGGGGACCGCGGCGGGGCTGGGGAGCGGGCGCTGGTCCTGGTGGCGCTGTGCCGCTGCGCCGCCGCTGCAGGCTGGGGCGTTCGCGCCGCTGCCGGCCGGGCTGCTGCCGGCTGCGCCAAAGACTCTACCTCACCGACACGCATGTTACTGGCACACGATGGCCTAGCAAACCCTAATTGCGCTGTCGTGTTTCTCCTGCTGTATTACTTCGGCCTCGCTGCATCAGTTTGGTAAGTTTATTTAATATTACCATCTCTTCCTACGTCAAACAGTAAACAATTTTTATAAGGTGCGCAATAAATAAATAGATTAATTATTGATTGCGGCATGCTAATTTTGACATTGTATAGATAAATCCTAATAGGTTAGTTAACGAACAGCAAATCCAGATCATTTGTTTTAATCTTTAGGACGTGGACAGGTAAGGAGTTGTTTTCTACAATATTGCCTGCTCTATTTTGCCGATGAAGTATTATTACTTATTCCTCTAGTAAATACCTAACTGGGAACCTACAAAACATGTAGATAGTCAAATATTTTGACGTCCCTAACTGGCTAATATCTATCTTTGCACAGTTTGCATTTTATGGTACATTTTCAAGGTACCTGTTCAAACAAACAACACTGCAAAAAATTGGCAATAATCGACACTTTCGTGCTGGACAGACAATGGATTTCTTGTATTACGATTTGGGTACCTGTACTTAATGTTAGGGACCCGTCCCAAACGTTACCATTGTACACAATCAATTATGTTTTGTCACTTGTCGCGTTATAATGCCCTTTAATCTGTCGCCTTGGGTTTGGACAAAAGTTGAGCTCAATACAACAAAGTTTCTTTGGAGAATAAATCTCCAGGTAGGAACGCAGCATAGATCGACTTTCATCTATTGTCGAAGTGGAAATGAAACGAACGAACTCAAACTCTTTTACAGTTCTTGCTTTGTTATACAAAATCAGAAATTATTATTATTGTTTGTAGTCGGAGCCGGGAAGCTAGCACAAAGCTATTTAAACTTGAATAGAGTTAACAGAGTTCAAATTCCTTTACTAGGTGGAATACTTATTGTTTTCTTAGCAATAAGTCATGCTTTGAAACGGTTAGAAACAAATGGAACTTACTTCTTGTCGAGTTCGGTAAATAGATGCTGCCGTGATGAAATCTTGTAGAGCAAGCTGCGCAACTGTAGATTCTCATAAATTAGAGGGGCTCAGTTCAGTCCTACATTTTTTTATTTCGTGTTTCTACATATCAAATGTGATTACAATACTCTCCCGATAATAAATCTGATACGAACAGTGTAGGTAACGTTCAAAGCTATAAAAGCAAACCAAAATAGTCTAAATCACAAACGTGTGTGATAGGTAGATGGTATACAAAGGAATTCAATTTTCAGTATCGCCGACCATTAAGGGGATAAATCACCACAGTTCTTTTTAAAACTGTTTCCTTATATAAAGATGGAGGTACATCGAAGTTGTAAACTAAAACGAATTGGGAAATAAAATAAACGAGGCCCAATAAATCACGGAGAGGCGAAGACGGTGCCGCGCCGGTTACAGCGACGAAACATTGGTCATGTACGTCTGTACATCGTAATAGGTACCTACCTACCTAAGTTCCAAGGACAACCATCCTAATTCTAGAAGACCATCCTAAATTAAAATTTAAAACAGAATTGGACAAGAAACATAGAATATTATGAGACAATTGGTTCTAATATTAGGTTGGTCATTAATTTTGTCGTTAAAGCGACATTTTTAAAGCATAGGAGATGAGTTATGGTCGTCTTCCACAAAAAATAATAAGACGCAGCTGTAAAACTTCACGTGGTTGTAACAAAATACATTTTGTTGACGAGGGCTAAGAAAAACTAGCCTGTACAGTCTGCAAACCAAACATTCTGTTGATTTACAAATATAAATCTTATTCGGTAATACTACGATACAATACGGCGGCAATAAAAATCTTGTAAATCTGAAGCTACGCGGTTGTGCAGTAAAAACTCGCTGTCTTGCATTTCTACATAAATATTGGTTTAACTACCCATACAGCAGTTGCGATCCAATGATTGGTATCTGAGAAATATTGGCGATCCGACTTCGTGCGGCAGATAATAAGAAACGAAGTTATCCATATAAAGCATACCTAGATATTGGCATTTCTGTAAAAAGTCTAAAACATCAAACGATAGTCTTACCTACTTAAATTGCAAAAACTACTAATCTATTTCCCTAAAAAGTAAGTTCTGAAGATTTGGTATATGACAAATCTACTCTTGTCTCAAATTTACCAATTAAAAACTAAATGCCAGCCGAGGAACATTTTCCCGCCATTCCAGAAATGCGTTTTGTTCTTGCTTGCGAAACCAATGCGCTAATGAAGACATTTTTCGAAATCATAACACGTTTAAGAAAGTAAAACCTGATTCTTTGGATAGTTTAATAATAGCTATATAAACACTAGTTATTTTAATCTTTTCGGTGCAATAATAAAGGTGTTTGCGCTATAATTCTTACTTTTAAACTCATACAATATTTTTATTTACTTTTGAAATGCCTATAGCTTTCGCATTATTTTACCTGACAATATACACAAATGGGGAAATTAAAATGAAGTGTGGTTGTGTGGTTTTATCGTAGCAGTTTAAACGTGCGTATTTATTTAGTAAGCATTTAATACCAACTGTTTAGTAATCATTAAATAAGAGAGGCTGACATTTTGACATTCAAGTACCAGGCCACGAGTACCTACTTTGATTCCTGGGTTCAGAACGTATGTTGTTGTTTTAACGACCAAAATTAGTCCGAAACAATAGTTTATGATAAATAGTTTTACTAGGTGGAATGTGCTAAGGGATATATGGTTCTTAAAGCATATAATTCTCTTGCCCTTGCCCAAGCGCATTAGCTTTTGAACGCTTTCTTTGAAAGTTCGTTGACTCGTTAGATCTTTTAACGCCCTGATTATAATAAACCGTACATTATCAAAGCCAGAGGCCGTGGCATTAAGTTAAACAGTCTATTCATGATTACAATAAAGTAGTTATCTCATTAACGTGCAAATTCACAACATCTTAAAGGTTATTAAACTTATAATTACTCACCTTGCCAACAATTACGCTCCAATGAGATTTATGTTGATGCTTTATTTTGAAAAGGAGGTTCTCTCGATATGTTAAAATGTGGCTTGACATTAGCTCTCCGTAATATGGTGACGTTTAGGACTGTTGCCAATGACATTATATAGTTATATCATTGACTGTTGCATAAAAATTGGGAAGGACAAGTCTTTCTATTTGCTATGAATAATATTATTGTATCTATTAAAATATTTACTGCATCAAATAAGGTTGGTAAACATTGGGAATTTTAATTTATATTAAATTTCCCAATGTTTTCCTTCAAAAGCTTTCTGAAGTCCTGTGGTCGCAAACACGGTGACTGAACGTGAGGTCTTAGGATTTTTTCTTTTCTCTTTAAATTCTTCAAAATCCCTGGGCGAGCAGTGATATCAGGGATTTTCTCTATGTATAGCTCTCAGTAGCGGCTCTTTTCTTAATTCTGGATTACCGGCGAATTATGTACATTTGAACTCTGCCTATTCCTTCGGGGATTCAACTATAGACTATCCCTTAATGACTGCAGCAGCAGTATCATACTTCAAACGTTTAGTTTCATCCTTAGTTTGATTCATTAATAAAGTTACGTAGGTACTATGTTTACTAATCATCACCTACGCCAAATCTCGAGCCATTAGTATATCTTCAATGTCCACATTTCGTCACACCACACATACTAATATAAGGAAACACACACAGCTTTAACAGTTGTAAATCTCAGTTTATAGCGGACATTATTAATTTCTTAGAAAGCCACAATTTCGTTACAAAACTGACTCGTTATGATAATTTCCCGTTGATTTATACGACGTCGGTGTTCTTTGAATGTGTTTAATGTTAAACCTGGACACATTTTAGTGAGAAAATATTGATACATAATAAACTAATAAGCAGAAATAGCTTTAGTGTTACCAATAGGTACGCTACGTATTTAATACGTAGATTATTTTATCATCTGATAAAATCTAGTTAGTGGAACTTCCCCAATAATTGATGACGATATGTCATTAATTATCGGGGATATTTCTGTAATCAATCATTTTTATAATAGTTTAATACCCTCTTATCTAATATCTATATTTATTATACCTACAGCGATTAACGGGACTTCAATAGATAGATTATTGCAGTCATGAATTAATGTTCCTGACATTATAAAATATAACATACTATCACGCCTGTATTCCTCGAAGGTGCAGGTAGAGGTGTAATGTAAACCCTCGGATCGCCAGTAGCTATGTTTAATTGTTTAGGTCTTGTGTACTAGGAGGCGAGCCTATTGCCACTAATCGAGCACAAATCCTGATACTGAGAATTTCATAGAAAATCCCAATAATACTTTGCTTGAACTGGGAATCGAACCCAGAACCTCTCGTAGCAATTATTTAAAGACCACCAGACTAATGAGGCAGTTACAAAGATAACTTGCAAATTAATACAGAAGAAGACAGCAACAGCTGCAGATACGAATTTTGGTGCATCTCTAAATCCTTATTCTTCATGATGTAGAAAGGGATGCAGTGATTTCGCTCCTTCGTTTAGCAAATCAAAGCTGTACCATGTGTAACCCTACGTAGTTAGCGGACTCAATGACCTAGTATCACAAAGCGCCCTAGGCTGGTAATTACAATTGCACCGAGTCGATGACTGTTCACCGTTCAATAACAATGCTCGTAACCAGTCGCAGCGCCAGTTATAGCATCAATTAAAAGCAGTTATCGCGTTTTATTGACACATGAAAGAGGCCGGTTTAATTGTTTGCAGCGTACGTGCGCAGGGACTCCGTACTAAGCCTCTTGCTTCTAAACTAGCCCTATTAACATAATAACAGATCGCTCAGCGCGGAACTAGTTAGTCGAGCAACTCCGGCGCATATTGTGGTCGCTGTGTAATGAGAAACGTCAAATTGGTTTTGTATTCATGCGCTGAGCGAGCCGTGAGCTTAAAGACGCCCTCCGTTATATTTGTTCACATCCACTGAATATTTGTGACTAGTCCTGGCATGGTCTTATCGTATGTACATTTCAACTACTTTTATTTACCTTTGAAAAATCTTTCTGGCAAAAGCAATTTATAACTTAAAAATTAATTTTCCAAAACATCATTTACCTTCACCTTCTTGTGCACATAACATGCAATAACTCCTAATTATACAAAAGCTCATTTCTCCAAGTTAAAATTAACTTGGCTTTAAAAGTATTCATGTAAGCGCTTGCTTTGTGGACATGCCTTTTGACATAAAGGCTTTTGTTTATCAAATTCAAACTGCGGGTTTTCTGTTATTGAAATACCTAACAGTAATTTTATTTTCATTTAGATGAAATACCACGGATACGGCCATAAACATTAGATGAATTCCAACATTTCCAAGCGGGGGTGTTTCATAAGTGTCTTGATGTTAGGTTTTCTCCGGCAGTGCCACTTTCCGAGCACTGTGATGTTGTAATTTGCAATTTGTAATTATGTATTGCGATCCCCTAATAAGCTGCGTCTATTGCGGAATAGAAAGTTACTCTCGATATCTAGGTGCGTTATTAACTTATTACCTGCGTTCGACAGCTTTCAATAAATAGCGGAGTTTCCGCAATTTAATAAAAGCATTAAACTTATCCCGCAATTGCTCCGTGCTTACAAATAATTGGTGCTGTGGTAATTTTCTCTAGTTACCGTCCGGTCAATACGAAGGTGTATAATCACGGGTCTGTTCATAATTCCTTGTTTATTTAAAATTTCCTTGCTCCGCCGATGTAATCTCGACACGAGCGAGCGCCCCGCCTCGCGCCGCCATTCTCGTTAATAGGGCTGCCACTCGTTATTACATTTATTATCGATCAATAACCGAGCTGTGATTGTTGTTAAAGATAACATTGACAAGACAGCGCGGCTATGCTACAATGCATTGTAAATAATATTACGTGCCATATTTTTTCTGTTGTTGGTTGTTCCAACTTAAAAAAACAATGTAGTTCTAAAGAGTTTCTACACTCAACATCCCTAACTTTCTCATTTTATATTCAACATTTATGCCGACACCTTTACTAAACTAACATAAGACATCGATATATTCTAACTAAATGTGGTGTAGCAACACTACGGAGGAAGATTCGATCCCACTGCGCGCCCGCACCGTAATTGGGATGCTAATCAGATGCTGAGCTGTCGCCGTCCTGCTCTCCCTCAGAGCAGGACTTCATGCCATCTCGCTTTCGTGCCAGAAAGGACTGCGTCGTAGGCGGCGGGGTCTTCAATCATCTGGCAATAAGCAAGAGAGACGCGCTTCCCTCGGGCATCGGCCCGCCTGATATGTAATCACTGTAGTTTGCACTGGCAGAACAATTTTCATTTTTAACAACCTACCAACTGAGCAAAACCACGTTATGGAATGACGAGATGGATCTGATAGTTATTTTTGTTTTTAAACCAGTAATTTGCTCCTAGTTTCCAGATAGTAGATACTTAGTTAAAAATGTATTAATGCGATATTGTAACGAGCTAATAAGTAGATCTGCCTATAGCGGGCAATAAAATCATTTCGAGAAACACCAGTAAAAAACACATTTTTGAGAAGTCGCTTATACCTATTCATTTTTATGGGCGTGCTATAAATTCTATTATGGGTTCTTTGATGGTTCCGATGCAAAATCGATTAAGATATAGAGACGGTATACTTTTTTGGTGACTTGATTTTTGGCTAGAAAAACAATATGCGCGCGGTGAGATGGGTCGCCGAGCCACAAAGCGGTGTTTACCCTGGCCGGATTACAAAGGAGCCGAGGAGCGAGGATTCTGCATATCGGGCTTTCTGATCGGCGCGGGCGCAGCGCCGCCGAGATCGTATCGACCGATCCTCATTATTGGAACACGCTTTGTTGGGTACAAATAGAATACACAGAATTGTAAGAAGAGCTATGCGATCCAAAAAAAGTAACAAGAAAATTTGTTACGTAAACTCGTAGATCAATTTCATTTGAAAGATAATTTCTGTTACTCCAATTAGGTATCTGGTTTATTGCCTCATGCTTCGATAATCTCATGTTTATTGTATGAGTTAAATAATAGCGTTAAGAAACAATTGACTGTTGAAGAAATATTTATTAACATTGTTGATACACTAGTAGAGCTTCGCATAGCTGCATTGGAAGCTAGGTTTTATAAATTCTGGAATGCGATGAACAAGCTGTAATTGAGTGAGTGTGGTTACCGGAGGCCCAATTCTAAAAGGCCGGCTGATTCCTCTGGTGCTGCGGGTGTCCATGTGCGGCGGTAATCGCTTGCCATCAGGCGATCGGTCTGCTCGTTTGCCCCCCTATCCCATAAAAAAATACCAGTCAATAATTTCTGCCTGACACAACTCTATGAGATTAGGGAAATTATTGTAAAGGAACATTTTATCTTCAAGTTAAGTCATAATAAAGCAAAGTAATTTTACAAGAAACAGTGTGTTATCTCAGTTGGTGCACCAACGTGGATTGTTAGCCGCGATTCACGGTTTAGATACAAGAACTGGTCCCGGGTTCGCCTGCCACGATCATATCGCCGTCCATTGTTCCCCGTCACTACATAACGATCATGAATGACTGTCACTTTCTATTTTTACTTCAGATTATATGTGGGTGTTACTGGAAGTATTTTCACAGCAGCTATTTCAGAATCTCATGAAAGCTTTATGACGTTATGTGGCACAGTTTAGAATAGAAATGTATTGTAATGTTTGATGTCTGGAACATTATAAAGGTAAAATAAGTAGGTACCGTGAAAGTGTGTCTTGCATTTGAGCTTTCTTCTCTTTAAAACTATACAGGTGCTACTACTGCTTCACTGGAAATAAAAGATTGGAAAATCGTTCTAAAATTAATAAAGTTTTGATAACTTTAAATTGCATTTGCTTATATTTATTTTCAGTGAAGTATTTCGGACGAAATGGTAGAGTAGGAACCTAGATTAACGGTATCGGAATCCGAATAATAAAAGAATTTAATTAAATTGTGTTTGAATTACCATTTATTTCGGTATTACGTTGATAAGAGAAATTCGGTCCGCCGGACTCTTAAACCTTATTTTTTTAAGTAGCGTTAGGTTATAAGTATTACTTGTTTTCTTTAATTATCTTATTTTATAATTGCAGATCGAGTATTTACATTGCTTCTTACTATAAGCAATGCGTGTTTTCATATTCTGTTTGTTTTGGTTTTGTTTGTGCTCACACCATAAATTATTATTATAAGTCTATACGTGAGGATTTGTAGTAGGCTTTCTGGTGACTATGGTTTCCTTTTTTGCCTACTTTTATTAGCTGTAAGTCCTCCATGTACTAAATAAATAAATAAATTTACCTATAATGTCATTGTTTCTTCAAAACTTGTAAAGCCTACTCAATACTGTAGTGGCCCTACGTGCATTTGTCAATCTCTGATTGTTTTTTTCTTTTCTTAATATTTTCTCTCTATTTCTCTCGTTCCCTTGTCAAAATGAAGGTTGTTCAGAAAAGGTCAAGCTGTGTGTGGTGGGTGGGCGATCATTTCTGTAACCCACCTCGTTTGTTGGTTTTCGATGATGGATAGCCGTGTAATTAAGGCCGATTATCTGTCTACCCGTCCGCCTCGGGGAAACTGGGTACACTGGTGGAATTTTAAAATTGTTGATAATGTGTACAGTCGGTTATGTTTATAAGCTCATTATCGATAGCAATTCTGCCTGTATTCGTAGGTACAACTTATATAGGACGATGAAATATCACCATCATTCCTAAACAGCAAACGAATTAACATCGTGAATGTAGTAAACTAAAATAAAAAAATACATACAGACAAACATAGAACCTCTTCCTTTTTTGAATTAGATGTCGGTTAATAATAGACTGATTTTTCCTCAAAGTTCGCCGATTGACAATTTCAAAGACAAGAAGATGCAGGATAGTTAGTTTATTTCTGGAAATCGCGTAAAGCGATTTGATTCAAAGAACATAAGATTTTGAATTGTATCCGTAATTTGTTACTTGACGGGTTGACACGATAGTAGAAATATTATGAAGCCTGTCTGTATCACAGTGAAAATGTCTCTTCAATCAATCCAAATTTCCCATTACTTACTTTTGTTTTTTGTTAAGCAAATTCCTTCAGGTCAATATCCCTCTATTTTCATCTGTTTCACACAAAAGGTTGAAATTTATTGCATATTTTAAAATAAAATCTTTTCGGATGATACTTTTTGAGGTTGTGTGACCATAAGACATCGATTTCTCCGGGTAGGTACCATTTCTCGGTGGTCGCTGACTCAGGCGTCTCTTAGTGTGAACAACACTGCATTCTACGCGGTCAGCGGAATCCGACGACCATGTCATGTGACCAGCATTCTGGACATGACAGATAAGTAATCTATCATCAATCTGTGTAATACGGATCACATCGTTTAACATTGGTTAATTTTATGAAAGAAGCAGTGACCCTGCAGAGCTTCGTTATAGTTGTTTTTCTATTGGGTCTGCTAATTGTTCCTCGACAGGTTAAATATTATGTTTTTCTTTACTTTATCAGGAAAATTCCAGTTCATATTTCTTTTGTTTTCATCTATATTCAGCTATACGTACTCATAACGTAATAGTTACTTCAAGTTCAATATTATTCAATTCATCGTACCTATTTGTACTTATAAATTATATCAATACCCACATATACACTTATGTAATCGCCCATTGCCATTTCAGCTTAGACACTTGTTAAGCTATTGCATAGCTTCTATCGCGGGCCTTGACCGAATCCAGAAATTCCGTAACGAAAAAAACCTAACACGCTTGTCTCTTTAGTTCAGCAACCCGCCTTTAGGTGGCATTGGTTGTATTACATAAGTTGATAAAAACCAATGCCACCTAAAGGCGGGTTGCTGAACTAAAGAGAAACACGCTTGTCTCTTTAATTCAGCAACCCGCCTTTAGGTGGCATTGGTTGTATTACATAAGTTGATAAAAAACGCTATGCAATAGCTTTACCGCGGCAGTCCCCGAGTGCCACACGTCTTTTTTTTCAACTATGACAATAACTACTTCTTGTACAAATATTCTTTCTTGGTCATAATTTGATCTCGTTGATAAACCGTTTGCCTTGCTTGCTTGCTTTCATTGTAACTATTAAATAGGTATTCTATTTTCTAATTAGTTTTCGAAATATGTCTCATCTATACTTATAATAAATCTGTAGAGAGGTCAATTCTGTACATGACATATATTTCCAAAATAACTATCAGCGGGTGATTAGTGATCGATACTGATGCCAAAAATGCAATCAGTAAAATTTTTGTCTGTCTGTCTGTCTGTCTGTCTTTCTGTCTGTCTGTCTGTCTGTCTGTCTGTCTGTCTGTATGTTCTTTATAGAAACAAAAACCACTCGACGGATTTCAACGAAACTTGGTACAATTGTTCTTCATACTCCTGGGCAGGTTATAGTATACTTTTCATCACGCTACGATCAATAGGAGCAGAGCAGTGAAGGGAAATGTTGGGAAAACAGGAGAACTTACTCCATTTTTTAAGCTTCCGTCGCGTGTGCAGCCTTAATGGTTAAAGCTACACAGAAATCATGTATGACGGAAATGTTCTCCTTAAAATTATATAAAAAATATTCCACGACAGCAAATGTCTATCTTTTATGGTTGACTCACAATAACACGTGTAACTCCCGATAGATTAGCAGTTCGGAGCTTTCTGATTATATTTGTCTACTCTTACGTTAGGTGACTGACTGACTGACATAGTGATCTATCAACGCACAGCCCAAACCACAGGTTATAGTGTACTTTTCATCACGCTACGATCAATAGGAGCAGAGCAGTGAAGGGAAATGTTGGGAAAATGAGTGATTCATGGGAAAGGTTTCAAACTATCAATGTATATATCATCACGCTACAACCCTTAGGAACGGGGCAACGCAGGTGAAACCACGGGCGAAGAACTAGGGAACAAAGTAACTATTCCACGCGGACGAAGTCGCTGGCAAAAGCTAGTTAGTTATAATATTAAATATTATATTAGGTATGAGGTTCCAAAATGTATGGTCACCGAAGCGGAAGCGTGTGCGCCGTTTAGCGCCTGCTCTCCCAAACGAGCTTGCCCCTGCGCGTTGTCTTACAAGTTGTGCCTTTTAAAAGCTTTCACGGCTCATCGCGCACGTATACAACCAAAACTGACGCCCAGCAACATTAGACCACTACGCTGTTAATTAGAACCTTCAATTCCGTTTCGAAATCCACAAGAATTCCGTTATTTCGAGATTTGTATTCGATTAGATAATTTATATTATAATCAGTGTCATAAAATTTAATGTATCCTTTTATTTCTACTACGGCACTACTTCAGCGTCTCGTTAACTGATTTAGTTATATTTCTAACCTACAAGGCCAAGTTTTATTCTCAGAAAATGCAAAGATTTCTTTGTGTGCAAGATACTCGTTTTTTTTTCAGAAAACGAAAACGTGAAATGTTACGACGCGAGACGCTCGCCCAAATAAATGGACGAGGGAGCCATTGTGTGGGTTTGGGAGGCAGGTAGACTTTTTTGTCGACCGTACCACTGTACTGGTAGAGAAAAAAATACGTAATTTATTAGTGCCGGCTGTTTTTGAACAGTAGTTGTATGTGCCGTGGACAGTTATTGTAAAAAAGACAGTTGAAAACATCCTTTCTCTGCAAATTTGGTAAGACAGGTTTAGATGGTGCCATGGCAGGATCCCTTGTTCAATTGAAACAAGTATCACTGTAACCACAAGGTGTATTTTTTTCCTGCACAGTCGCCAATAATCGGAACATAATTTGATCTGAATTACCTACAACTTTTTTATAGTTATCACAAAGTTTTTGTAATAAAATGTTGAATACAGCGTATCTTCAGCTATAAAAGATCTTGCCAACGTAACAGCCGCAAAAAGAAACAAGTTTAACTGCTGTTGCAATGTTCGTACTAAATCTCCGCCTCAGCGCAAGCAGTTAGGAAGCCATTACCCAAATTGTCGTTACAAGTAAATCATAATTTCTAAAATAGCAAGCGTCTTGCAGGAAGTTGGACGGCATAGCTTCCGTTTAATAACAAACGGATCGGCCAAGGATCGCGTCCTAAACAAACACAGATTTCCATTAATGTCGGGTAGACGGACTGGCTTAGCTATATATATTTATTGATTTATTGATCGTAAGGAGAAATCCCGCCGGTCGTAATTTTAAACGGATAACCAAAAAGCCGACCCAAGTTCTGGAGACGGACAGAGCAATGTTTGGACGTGTTTATGATAAAATAAAAATACCGTGGTATTTGTGCGTGTGCGTGCCATATCTATGTTTATGTAATGTTTTGATTCGATCTATCAGTGGATGATGTTAAATATTTGTGATTTAAAAGAAGAGTATTCTAATATTTATATTAAGGTAGATAGATAAAATATTTGACAAAACATCAGTCGGCAGAAACACTTTATTCTTTAAATTGAATAAATATTTGTAATATTTTTATTTATAGTATTTCTATCATAGAAACAAGGAACACGTTGTTTAAACTGTGAAAAAAATGTGCGCTGGGAACATAAGAACTAAATTTCCACATAAAAATCAGCAAATGCGTTAGTTTTTTAGTGAACGCACAATATTATTAGAAAATATTTAGTCCAAAGTTACTCTATGATTTAGAACAAGACGGGTCCCTGTTCCGATTTTCCGGGTCTCCAACTAAACAGATGCACATCTACACGCGGCTACGACTATCTTCTGTTGTCGTTCCTTATCCACAAACGACCTGTGCGATTTGGTACAAAAAGAGAAATATTTAAAAAAATACAAATTAGGGACACTATTACTGTAGTACTGTGAGTTACGATTATTATTTTTTTCGAATGAATATTACATACGTGTGCATAGTTCTTTTACAAAGAACTTGATTTAGAAATAATGAGTACTCTACGAAATAATTAGACAGTTTTTGATATTCCGATGTTTCCTGTAAAGGTTTCAACGACTCGATATTTACCTACCAGAAGAGACTCTTCGAAGTTGGCAGGAATCAGTAGGATTTCTACATTTTCTGAAAACGACCACTGAAAATCATAAATATTTATGAGATATTCAAATAGCGATGATTTCAATTTAACATCTCTTGATCTTAAGCAAGTATCTACGTATGTACGTAGGTATCCTCGATAGCGCAGTATCACGCATCTCCTAACAAAGGACAAGATAACCTGTTTATTTACATCGCAACTACAAGAAAAGGCTCGATTGTATGTAAAACAAGCTGTGTAATCGTACCATAAACTTTATTATAACGAGGCTCCGCCGCACGCCCCGCGCCGCGCATCAATTTATACAGATGCCCAAATCGAATGATTTTTATCTCGATTCTTAATTTTAAACTTAAATATCGACACGTTTAACTTACTCGAGAAGATTATAGTTTTGGGTGTATGACATTAAATATCTCTTAACGACAAATAGCTTTCACCGTTTTCTTGAATTTTAACTGACTTCAAAAAAGGAGGAGGATTTCAATTCGACTGTATTTTGCCTGATATCGCCGATTTATTATTGATTTATTATATATTATTAGTTCCTTGTTAGTCCCGTATAAACTGACTTGTGTGTATCTTGAAAATACACCACAAAATACTTGAAGTTAGTTTTATTTTTCTAAAAAAATAATTATTCAAATTGTGAGTCATGCGTATTATTACAACAGTAGGCACTTTGATGAACAATAACATTTCGCATGAAATAGGTAGCATGTTGCATGCAAAATCTTATTACCTCTTCTACCACGTCTAATCAATTAAATTGATAACAATTTATTACGCAGTGATTCACACCTACTGAATATAATTAATCCTATATCCTAAGAGTATAGCTTCTTGGTAGCTATACTCTTAGTATAGCTACCAAGAATATAATAATATATGATTAGACACTATTGCTGAAACCACCGGATCATTTAAAATATTTTTAGTTTTTAATAAAAGCAATATTGTTAACTGACGACAATATAATTATGTAATTATGACGCAATAAACGACAACTTTTCTACGAGACCAATTCCGAAACTGAAAAAAAGTCAGCAGTTTCTTAGAAAAAAAATCAAGGTCCTTTGACAAAATATAGGGAATAGCATATATGTACCTACATAATATACGCTCATTAGATATGCGCGAATATTAGACATAATATTTACACTAATATTATGAAGAAGAAAGATTTGATTATTGTTTGTAATGGATAAACTCAAAAACAACTCAACCAATTTTAAACATTCTTTCACCTATATAAAGCTACATTATCACTGAGTAACATAGGCTATATTGTTAATCGAACTAAACATAATGTCACTTTAGGTCGCGAGTGAAATCGCGGGAACAGGTAGTAAATATTACTGAACTAGCTGAGAATAGCTGTTTTTGATTTCGACATTTTAGTATGGTTTCCATAGTAGAAATTATTTATAATGATGAGTATAAAAGATGGGCATTCGACTGTAAGACGACTAAAATGTCACGATATATATATGTCACGTGTGCCAGTAAAGAACATGCATTAACTGCCTATCTCGTGCTGTCTCTCGCATAGTATTGTTACTCTTTTCGGTACCTACGAAATTTAACATATCTCAGTAACTGCTGATCTCGGAGTTGGACCCCCGGTTGATGTAGTTAATAATTACCTAAATTACATCTCCTATAACTCCTTTCAGGGATTAGGTCTATATCTAATTTCAATGCTTCACCGTCAATCCGTAGGAAAAGCGTACCATATCGGTTATTAGTAGCTCGAGGGTGCATCATGGGTAAGACAAAGTAATTCACTCAGTGAGTGCTTCTATTACAATCGAGTGTAAAACTGAAATTGTGTGTAGCGACCGTTAACGGCGATTGCCATGACGAATGGTGATGTGAGGCGAGGCTTTACGAGGCAGATTTATTAATTTAAACTTCAGTGAACCTTCCGCCGAGGTGTACATATAGAGGTGCTAGATATTTGATTGGTTAAATGTTTGTGGTCAATTTTACATTGAAGACGTGCCACGGCTATGAATTTTCTATATTTGCATGCATATGTATAATCGTTCAATCTACACCTTTATACTAATATTATAAAGCAGTTAAAGTTTGTGAGGTAGGATGATCGAGGTAATCTCCGATACTACTGATCCGATTTTGAAAATTCTTTCACTGTTAGAAAGGTATACGAGTACTACCCCTGAGTGCTATAGACTCCTTTATTTTGGTAAATATATATTTTCAAAATCACACTACGTCTCTTAGGAACCGGGCAACGCGGGTGAATCCGCGGGCGGATCCTAGCGACCTGCCCGCGGTTCTCCATCTTCTATAATCTTTTATATTGCACTAGCTAAAACTTTTATTTGTCAGTGATAGTTTTCTTCTTCAAATCTATGGAATGAATCTTTGCTTGGAAAATTGGGTTTATGCCTTAAAGAAAATAAATTATATACATTTCTGTGATTAAGTATCTTTTCCTTCTTCTAAACTTTCTTTGAAGATGAATCTACGTAGGTATTTGTCCTGGCGTCTTCATAAATTTTGTCACAGAACTTATTTAATGCAACAGAAACAATAAAAATGAAATATATATATGAAAATTATGACGTGGTTAACCAAAAATGCATGATTAGTCAAGAATAAATTAGTGATTTTCCAAACATACTACACATCACATAGCTAAGTAGCTATTACAGCGACGCAAATTAACACCGCCATTAATAACACACCTACTTTGAACGAGTCGATAATCATTATAATACACACAGTTCGTTGTACTCGAAAGTGATAAAATGCTGCGATAACAATCATAGCAGGCGGCTAGTTTGAACTCTATTTTGCATCTCCGAGGCGGCACATCAAACACGGAGGTAATCATGCCCTCCGATACTCTGAGGTATCTACGCACTGTCCGTGGGCGGTAAAATGTTGCTTGTTGACGCTCCCAACTGATTTGGTATTACAATCAGTTGGATAGTTCTTTTTGTTGGCATCTTTGATGTAAAGACGCAGCCGATACAGACGCATTGGAAAATGATTGTCAAATAAAAAATCTGAAGATAGTAAAAATTTACAGATTTTTTTTATTATTTATTTATTTATTCCCAACAATATCCTTACAGACTAAATCCAATTCGATATTGAGGTTTCTTAAATTCTAAAATCACAGACTAACAAGAGATGATTTCTTTGATAAGTCTTCTTAGCAAATATCGCCAAAAATAGTTTTGGTTCATCCTGCAATCATCATGTTTTCTTAGACAAGGTGCAATTTATAGAATCAATCAATTTATTATACAATACTAACTGTTGCCCGCGGTTTCATTCGCGTCCCAAAATTTCAAAGGTAGGTAAATAGTTGAGTACCTATGTATTATTATTGACGTTTGTATTGTATCAATGGATTTTTTACAGAACTATTTTGTATCAGACATTTTGTATTTTTTAAAGTGTCCTCTCATAATTCTTAAAAAAGTAAAAATTTTCAGTATCTGGAAAATATTTCTGCCTCATTCGTCTAGTAGTCCTAAGCGCGACTGCTACGCGATTGGTCCTGGTCGATCCTGATTCCTGGGACGAGCTGGAAATTACGAGGCACTTCATGTCGGTAAATGGGCATAGGTGGGGCAACATTTTAAAAAACAACATTCGATGGGAAAATCAAAACCCTCAGCAATGAGGAACACGACTTATGGAGGAGGAGGTGTATCATAATTATTTATTATTTAAGTTTAATCTCAAAATTCTTAATAAAAACTTCAGCATCTTTTTAGCAGCACTTTTACATAGGATCGAAACATACCGGCGAACAGGGGTGTAAATTAGTAGGTACATCTCTGCCTAACCCTTCGAGGAATACAGGCGTGCTGGTATGTGTTCAGTATCTGAAATATATATATGCGTAAAATACTAACAAGTGTTACTTATTTATAAGCAATCAAATCATCGTGCGGCATATTAACAATATTGCCGTGAATTTTTTCACCGTACCACGTTCGGTTTATCTCAACTGGGCGTGATGTAATAACTTTGGACACGATCGACGGCTCGCTGCGTTAGCGCCGACACAAACACCGACAATGTTTACCGAGTGATAGGCAGCGGTTTTTTGTGTTATAGCTAATTGGTTGACGGAAAACGGTGGTCGTAATAAGGTGTTCGGAAAACCTGTTAGAGAAAAAATTACACGTGATTTTTTTATGGTTTGAAGAAGATTGTTTTATCGTGTCGGTATGAAGATTGGGGTAAATTCAGATTCATTGTTCATACCATCACGCCTGTCATCCCCGAAAGGTTAGGTAGAGGTGTATTAATGTACACCAACAATTCATATGTTTAGGTCCATGTAATAGAGGGCCAGCCGCAATCCAAACTCCGAGCTGCAACTGAGAATTTCTAGAAAAATCCAATAATTCTTTGCTCAACCTGGAAATGGAACCCAGGACCTCTAGCGTAGCAAGTCGTGCATACTTTAAAAAGGACAGTATAAATCAAGATAAAGCAAACAGTAAAGATGTGATATATATCGTTTCAAAATAAATATTACATCATATAAAATTATTAAAATTCCTTTCTTTATAAGACCTTTGCCCTTTCAAGTACTGTTAAACTTAATGTTCGCTTTTCAAATTTTGACAGACACGGACGCCTCGTTGTGCGCCTGAGTTTCTTTCCAACATGGCTGCCCCGACATAATCACTTTGATAAATAATCTGATAAAAGATGTTGTTAGCGAAGGCTGTAAAACAAACCCAGCGGGATTTTAAATTAAAAATGTTTTAAATGCTTGTAACAGACAGTTGATCTCAGCTACGATTATTTTTTTTAATTTAAAGGCATTTTAATGTTGGGAAACTTCAAGCAAGTGTTTTGTAGCTTGTCAAAAATTATGATAAAGGTATTGTTGTTATCAGTTAAGAAGAAACATGTATAATTATGTATGTGGTAGTATGTAGCATTGTTAGAAAACTACATAACATATCATCACGCTTGTATTCCCCGAAAGGTTAGGCAGAAGCATACTAATGTATACACAGTGCGGTATGTTTAGGTCCCGTGTAATAGGGGTCGAGCCTATTGCCATTAACCGGGCACAAATCCCTAGCTCCGAGCTACTGCTGAGAATTTCATAGAAAAACCTAACAACACTTTGCTTGATCTAGGAATCGAACCCTAGCATACCAGTCGCTCTCAGGACCACTAGACTAACGAGGCAGTCAGTTATGTTATGTAAATTTTATATATTGATTTTTATGAATTTATGAAAACACCTTTTTTTACGCGTTGATGTCTTTTGTAAGGGACCTTGCGCGTGACCGCAAAAACACGTATAACCATTGAATTCCAAGTTTTTAGTACAAAATAATTAGGTATGACTATTCATTATTCATCATTCGTTAAATATGCATTATTCATCATTCGCTAATTCCGATTAATATTTTCTAGATAAGTCTTGTTTATCTAATGAGAATCTACTAAAAAACATGATTAGTGATGTACCTATAATAACATGTCCCACAAACACCGCTAGCTAATAATTATAAAACGATAGCATCTCATAAAAATGCGGTTATGACATACCTACTTTATAACTACGATTAGCTCTGCGCAACGAAAAACTAATTTAAATAAATTTCAAATAGGCATTTATGAGCCATAGTGAAGCTCCACACCAATCTAAATTAAACCCTCCTCTTTGACTGAAAGGCTTATATTGGAAAAACGACAAAAAACCAGCGCCTGAGTCATTCTCGTTAGTCAGACGAGGTGCCACGGTACCTGTCTCGTAAGTGGCAATGTTTGTTTATTTTAAATCACACCTTACCGAAATAAAAATAGGTTGCATAATTCAATGTGTAATTATGGTGGTTACGACATTTTTCGGTGAGTGAGTCCGTCTTGTTAGTAAGCTTATTGTTGCCGGTGCGGACTTCCGTCCTTGTCTAGCGCGAGTGTTTGGGTGCGCGTGGGTGCTGCTATCCCTTTCTAATCGTTACGGTAAGGTCGGCTCGTTAAAAGCTCTTAACGAGAAGCGAAGGAAAAGCACGAGCCTCTGAAGTTCTCAAACTTTTTGTTAACTTGTATTTAAACTATCGATTTATATAAGTGTAAAAAGTTGTTGTTTACAAACTATTCCTATTTAGTTTCCCTGTCTCTTTAATTATTTCTTTTACCCAATTAATCGTTAGTAATCCTAATTGATGAGGAAAGTCAACGGGTTTTGTGTAGAAGCCCATTTTCAATAATGTTTGTAAAAAAATGATGTAAAATAGTTTAGTGCGATTTATATCTAAAAGAAGTAAAACAAAATATGTGAAAGACAACCTTTTTCAAATTTTATAACGTAAAATTAAAAAAAAATAACTCGGCACTCTTAGCATTCTTGCTAAACTAAAAGCTTGCTAGCTTTGAAGACTCTTTACTGCTTCGGAAAATAAAATTTAAAAGAAAAAGGCACTCCAAGGAAACATATTGGCACCCACGCCACGTTACAAAAGCGATTTTCATTTCAATACCATAAACTTTGACCATCTTAGTCGAAGGCTTGCAAGGTACGTTCCGCGCGTGTCCCGTTCACACCTGAATCGTGCGCATCTACCCATCTCGTTCTATGGCGGCGCTCTATCGCTCGCGTACTGACACCATCCCGTCACGCCACTCAGGATAATCGCCTAAAGAAAACAACTTGCATTTATCTCGCAGTAAGTTCCGGACTTGTAATCAATTTAAATTCTTCTTACATTTTACTCTCAACTTTGTTTTGAGTCGGTCAGCTGATGTAGTCGATTGTGTATTTATTATTTTTTTATATGTTTATATCTACAAATTAATGCGATTTTGGTGATTTTTTGTCAAACTCTTAATGAACTTCCTTTAGTTCATTTGTCAGTATTAATTGGTAACTTGTTATAACATTTTATGATCATTGCATAATCATTATCATAATAAAAAAAAATTAAGATTGTCTATCAACGCATTCTATTTGTATTTTATTTCTCCATGTAAGTGATTTAAAATCTTTAGGAAATAAAGTGATTTTTAAACCGTATATATGTATATTCTATTTGAAATCCGATGATGAATGGCACCAATGACAATAGGCACCTTAGAAGTTACCAAACTGCGAAATAAAGAGTTTTGAATTCTCACAAAAATGTGTATCTTTTCTATAAAAATGGTGCGAACGATTAACGGTAAACTTTATAAAATCCTACATTACGAGTATTTATTTTATTAAAATACTTATACACTTAGATATAATTTGCGTGGGTCATTATAATGGAAAAAAATATTTTAAAATGAAAAGTTCCGTAAAGGTTTTACTTAAGTATTATATCCCGAAACATTTAAAATGATGGCTATAGTGTTGTACTTGTTTATTATAGCCGAGGCAACGCTCCTGGCCGTCCCGGACAAAAATAAGAGAAAAAAAGTGGTATTTCTGTAGAAAACGGCTCGACCGATTGCCTCGTTGAGTCTTCAATCGATACCTACTTGTACCGACTTCGTATTTGTATCGATTCGTATACCGAAGTGTTATAACCGATTTTATACCTCACGTATTATTTTGGAAATTCGCCTGGCGCATTAAAATACTTTTGGTGAGAACAAACGAGCGGCTTTATTATGGAGTTATATTTTCAATGGGTTTTCTTGGATATTTTTATTAAAGTTTACGTACAAGGTATAAGAATATTTCATTGTTTATTATGACAGTAATATTTTATATTTCATTCGGGGAAGCAATCAGACAGGTCGTAAAAAAATGCAAGTTTTCATATAATACCAACCTTTGGCTTTATAATTTACTTAGAAGAAAGTTATTAGTTGCCTTATTTGACTGCTTTTAATGTGTAAAAATAGGTTGGTTGCTAAATTCCCAGGGCCCCACACAATTCTAGGTGTGTAAAAACCCAAATGGACCAAGTGAGCCAAGAACAACTTCTAGATAACTTTCTGTCCGATCGATGGTAGTAAAAGAAAAAACGAAATAAATTTCTTGACACAATTCTACGCAATTCACACCTTATCACTAGTCCTAGGTATATTTGTGAGCTTAATAATATTGTATCTAGCGGCACTTTTTGTCAGGTCACCAGTGCTTGACGCTGGCTTTCAACTGGACCGTGGAACTTTGATTGCTTCTTCTTTCATGTCTAATATGAAAAGTCAGATATTTGAACTCTTATTCGAACTAACGTAGTACATAATTCCTAGTTTTAATACATTTAAAGTTATGTAAGTATACAAGGCTCTCCGATCAATACCTTTACATAAATGTAAACACTCTGCCTCTTATACCTATAAACAGGCACCAAAGATTCCTATGTGACTATTTACTTGCGAACAAATTAATATTCAACAGCTTAGCTTACACCTGCATAAAGCAACACGATTTTACCACACAGCAAAATATTCCAAGTTTAGTCTGACATAACACGTACGTGTTTGTTATGGTCCAACCATGGTCAATCTGAATTATAGACGAATAGCCATTATAACAATTTGAGAGATTACATCGAGTCGGTGGACCGATCAGTCAAAAAGTTAATCACCGTGCCGAAAAACTATTTGGTGGAATGGAATTAGGCTGTGCGCACACTACGCTCGACGAAAGGAAACCTGCGCAGACGCATCAATTCAGCAAACGTGATATGCGTCCCTTCAGGTGATATAGCCAATTTTCATGATAAACTTTATTTATTTGTAAAAAATAGTAGAAATATTATAAATAGTTGTAATAATAAAAATACCTACCAAGTTCATAATATTCTACCATGACAATGACATGGTGTACTTACAAAGATTAGTATTATCAAAATATTTTATTATTAAAAAATACTTCAAAATTTAAAAAAAAAACTAAAATGCACTGTTATATGGTTATGGCTGGTATTGGTAAATGCATAGAATATGCAATTTTTTATTGACTTAACCATTGACATAGGCAGTGGCGTACTAAGCCCCGGGGCGGAACCACTAAATGGGGCCCCTCTAATACAAGTCATAGCGCGTGCGGGGCCCGTATGACTATGACATCAATAGACGAATAAATATATTTTGCGATTTCTGAGTTAATCCCTTAGGAAAGTTTATTCACGTACAAGAGTACATGCGCCATTTAAACTTTACGTTTGAAGTATTCGTTATTAATACCCTTTGCTTGATCCTATAGAAGGTGTAAACAAAATCAAATACAACCATTAATCTGCTAGGAATTTGACCAAAAAGGACTTCTTCTCGAGATTTTGGGGGCCCCTAGGACCGGGGGCCCGGGGCGTACCGCCCCTTTCGCCCTACCGTTAGTCCGCCACTGGACATAGGTCTTGTCTACATTTGTCACGTTACGCCTACTAGGTACTCGACTAGCATACACAGTTACACATCAAGCTATAATTCCATTATAAGCTGGTCTCGCATTGTAAAGGCTCTCCATACAATGAAAGGTCAGATTATACGAATATAGCTAGATGTGTTTTCGTACGTAATAAGACTCGGTCTACGCGTTTGTAACCAGCCTATTTCAACTAACAGATTATATTAGACGTGAGACAATTTAGTGAAGGTTGGTTCGCTATTGGTTGTCCGACGTTCATCATAGTGAATCAGAAATATCTTAAGTGGTAATAAATGGAGTGTATAGAGCATCTATTGAAATGACTTGCAATGTAACGTCGCTTCTCAACGTTATTTATGATGTTTGAGTAATGAATGAGATCCACTGTGCGAATGTCCGCGTCATATTTCTGTCCCACATGAGAGCATCAAAGATACTCGTACAGGCGGCATCTACAAGCATGTGTAGATAAACTGACATATTATTTATGTACAGTCAACCGCACATCATGGTATCCAAAACTGTCAAATTTCTTCAAGCGATTTTCAATTTAATCTCCAAATAGATAATAGATTTTATTATCCATTGGGGAGATTTGACAGTTTGTGCTAAGTTGATGTGCTGTTGACTGTACCTACCTGAATTCTTAGTAGGTTAGTGTTCATTTGACAGCTGTCAAATATTGTTTTGCTTTGATTACACTAATCGCTATCGTGGATCATAAATTGAAAATTGGGTAACACATTGTATACATATTTACCTTTGGCTTATCTAGCTTACACTGTAAAATAAATATGTTTTTCAGGACATCAAGTATTTATAAAACAAATCTGTAAAAACGTAGCCCATCCATCGAATATTCTCCTGTATTGTGGGTACGTTGACCAACACTAATATCACATGCAGAAAAACCCAGAAAATGGGTATATGTACATAAACTAAAAATATTTGTTTCGTGTGGCGGTCGAACTCGCGACCCAAACTATTCAAACATAGAAATGCACGCGAGCTAGTTTGAATTTCAATTCAAACTAGCTCGCGTACCACACTTCACGAGACTCCTACCAGCCTACGTGTAATCCGCTTCACTATGCCGTAATAGTTTCGAACGAGACGCGTACGCGCAGGGTATTAAAAACCTCTTTGAAATCTCCGTCCATTCCACAATAAAACTAGCTAAGTCATCCACCGTCCGGAGGAATTGTCTGTCATTCAATTCGGGACGTTAAAAGCTTAAATCTTGTATTCTTGTTATTATAGATGAATTTACGAAGGCACCTGAAATGCCTCTTAACAGTGCCCTCGTTAAAAAACGGTTTGATTGGAATTGAAATTGCTCTCCGGACCTATTTGGGGAATTGAGCGATTAAACCGTTAGAGAACTTGATTTAAATGCTTTGTGTTCTGTAAATAAAGTTAATCTAATAAATTAAGCGTGAAAATAAAATAACTAGGTAGGCAGGTATGCTTTTTAAAAGCTCTTCGTATTCGTATGTGTACGTACCTACTATCGTCTTGTCTACTGTATATAAATTCGTTGGCAAGCGCATTCTTTGACAACGGCTGGACCTACTTGGCCATTTTAAATAAAACGAATAATTTAGACACGAAAAATTGGAAATAGGGTTTATTGAAATTATAACAGGACGTCTATCGAATCATCTAGTTTTATATAAAAATAAGCTGTATTACAGTAAGACATAGATATATCACTATATCCTTCGCTGGAGGCTGTCTTTGTGCCAAGTGCTATCAGATTTCATTTAGTAATCATGGATCTACTTACGATAAAAAGGATTCTTGCTACGAATTCTAAATATGAATTATAAAATAAGTACTTACAAAGAAATTACTTCTCTGAAGAAGCAAGAAATACTTAATCAAACAACTCGAATGGCCTTAGAAAAAAACCATTTGATTGCATAAATAAATTATTTATTAAATTTACGAGTATATATATTTTTTTAAAACCAAATTAGTTACGCGCTATCATAACTTTATTTTCTTTATAGTTTATTTACGGCGGATATCCTGCTGTCAACGACTCTATTTGTCAACTTTTGATGTCAACGATAAAATTAATTGCATTTTAAAATTATTTTAAATCTAAAATTAATTAGTATTTGAAAGCTATATTTACTAATGAAAGTTTTTAAACATTTTTTATATGTGTCATGCACGATTTTATGACAGTCTATTTCGAAGATATTATTATGGTCGTTAAGAAAACCAAAAAAATGTATGGTTAGAAAACATTTCATTTTTAAATTAAGTTATGGTTTTGGACATTTAGAAAGAAAATGTATTTATTTATTTAAGAACATAACCACAGTTCTACCAAAGAGAAAGATTATGGCTCAAGTAACCACAATCTCGCCTATGGAATTAGCAGATCCATTATTTGCTAACCCAAATAAAATAGATTTGCTTCTAGGTGCTGAAGTTTATGGCCAAATATTGTTAGAAGGATTAATCAAGGGTCCACCAGGTTCTCCTATTGCACAAAACACAAAACTTGGTTGGATTCTATCTGGTCATATAAATGAAGAAGTCTACCATGGCGAAATAAGTCACAATGGCATCGTGAGCATGCATTCTGTATTTCCAGATGAAGTCAAACCCTTCAAAGGATTAATGAGTTTAAGAACTAAACCTAGTTCAGTTAGTTGTGTTAATAAACATGTTTTGAACCCAGAGAAGGTTAATTATAAAAGTTTATTTCCAACTACAAGTTATAGAGACGAGTCTGAACGATGTTCATTAGTGTTGCCAATTAAATCATCAGACTCAACTTGTAATTATGGCGATTCAAAGAATATAGCTTTGAATCGATATTTGATCTTAGAAAAACGTTTTTTGACAGATTTTAAATTGAAAGAACAGTATTTATTTGTAATAAATGAATATTTATCCCATAACAATATGGGAATGATTACAAATAGTGAAAAGGATAATGCTGCATTTCTACCTTATCGCTAAAGTTTGGTTTTTAAGATTTTTGGAAAAGATAGTCTTTAGAATACTTTACTCAGTTGCAATATAGATGGTTGAAACGCATACCTGATCCTAATGTTACGATCAGGTTTTTTGTTTAAGGGTTTGTATGTTTTATTGGAAATTTGTGTTCAAACTTTGCTTTAGTGACTAGGTGGTAGTATTGTGTTGTTTATTTTATTGTTTTTATTGTCTTGTAACTTCATGAATGTGTTATGATGGACATAGCTGTCCATGGTGGGGGGTATGTTAAGGCTTCATAATATGAATGTGTTTAATATTTTTGATAAGAGATGTCGCTGTGCAGTGACGTCATATTTGTAGATCGCGGTGTTAAGATTCTCCGCGATCTAATGACCTCTCACGGTACAAATAATTAAAATTGTCTTGCTCTGAAGAAGTTTTGTTATTTAAACCAACCAAATAGTTTTTGTGACGTGTACAAATGGTTAGTTAGTTTAATATTTTATTTAGAGATTATTTTAATTACTTATTAATTTATATTGCTTTTAACTGATAACCTAAATCGATATGACTTATAACTAGTTATTACTAGGTACTTAAGTAATTTTGCTTTATTCCTATTTCGTTTCATAACCAGTGAAATATCTTGAATCTGTTTATGTACCTACAGTAATAAGTAATGTAATAATATAATAAGTGTTACTTATTTTTTTTTCGGTATTTTATTGGCAGAAAAAATAGATCATTAATACATATTTACCAATTATTTAATCATATTTTAAATTATTTAGTGTTATTGATGTGTCGCACTACATCAGGCGAACTGACGGTTAAATGTAGGCCTACCGAGAATTTTAAAAAAATCAAACAACCACATTGTACTACTCGTAAAAGGGCATAAGAAAATGTCTGGTGGTGTCGATCTACCACCTGACGCTGCAACCCACTGGTGCCATACGCTTGACAGAAAACAGAATTTCTATTTCTATTTCTTTTCATTTCTATTTCTGTCACCATAGTGCCTTCCTGTATTATGTTAGAAAATCCTATATTATTATTAGCCTTCTCCTCGTTACAGGTAGCACTATCCATCTCCGACGTAATTATAGCTTGAAAGCTTGTTAAAAAGTGGTTTAGCATGAACAGCTAGAACTTAATCTTAATTATTTGTTGTTAAACATGATTGAAATGGTAATCGTATATTGCAGTGGCTGATTAGACTCACGAGATAGAAAATAATAGCTCTTTCTAAAAGATAGTTCAAATATGCATAAACCCAGTGCCATTGTTCTATATAGATCAGCATTTTTTTATTGCAGAACTATTTTAGTGCAATATAGTGGCCTAGCCAATCGTTACCGATGATCGAATGATGATAAATTATTATCGCCGCCCCGATTTTATTTATGTAGTAACAACGGTAGAAACAAAATCCTAATAAATACCTACTTATGAGAAATTAAATAGAATCCTTGATGAATATTTCATACCTCACCTCTATATTCGGTTTCATTCTTAGAATTCTAATGCTTAGAAGGAGCATTTCATTTCATTGCCCATGCCCATGCCAAGACTAATGACAAGATGGCAGGCTTTTGTCTATAACCACAAAATTAAAAAAGTTTCCAAAGACAAAAGACGACGTAACGAGCACGCTTACTATTCTCTCCATGGAGTTCTATTGCCAATCACACCGACCGACGCAGTAAAAGAAAGAAAATGTAAATAGATGTGTTTTGTATGCGCAAAGACCGCTTCGTTAACCGCGTTCAGTGCCCATTATGTAAATATTACACTGTCATGAGAAGAATAAGGGGTATCCGACGAAGAACAGCTTTTGTTACGAAGACATTGATATGGTATTGGTTATAGTTATCTGTTTGCAGCAACTCTACGGAAAAACGCGTTTTGCGGTCTCGGATTAAATCTATTCGATCTATCCCAACACCTATAGAAGGGCCATGTAAGCCATTTGAGTCAGTTTCAGGAAGCTGTGCCTGTGGAGCAAGGCTGATTAGAGATACACGTTACAAGTCGTTTGGCCCTCTGTCCATTTTTGTTCTTTAGAAGAAAAAAAAACAAAGACATTAATAGATAATGTTACACTGAGGATCTCTCAGATAGTTCTCAGGAAACCGAAGTACATAATTTGCTCGAGTTGACAAAGATAATATAGAAATATGATATTAAAAGCAAAGTGCATCTGTGTTTCCGCTGACTCGGATGTCCTTAGGACGAATTAGATGACCGAGCATGTGATGAGATAAACCATAGGTATACCTGCCCATTTCTATGATTTGTTTATCTGCAATCTTTGCAACTATCGAAGAAGCTTAAGTAAATTGCACTGATCGACTAAGCTCCATTATTTTATCCAAGATCTATGGACATTTGTTACGACCTGAACGTTTTTTATTTTTATTTTTGGCAATAGGCTCGCTCGTTAGGGTTCCTTACATTGCTGTCTATCCTACATACAAACAAACATCACAACATATTTTATCTTGGGAACGCGTGGAGATATCGGGTTGCAATTAAAATCATATACTCAAGTCTACAGTCCTTTGCAGCTGTGAAAAAATCAAACTTCTAAGATACGGCCGTTTATGCCGCATAAAACTTATGTTTCGAAACTCACAAGGGAATCAAACTTTAAAGGGTATTTTCCGTTGACCTAAAACTATGAAATTTGGCAAGTAATAGGTACCATCTTATACTACATGTATAGGGAAATATCTGAAAACTATACATTTGTAATTAAATCACAAAAAATAGTCTTTATTTAAGTACGTAATCAAAGTTGTACTGAATCGGAATTTGTTTTTTTCTTAATACGCCCAGGAATGCATAGTTTTTTCCGTCAACATTACAGCAAATATCATAGTATTATTCTACTTTTCTAGAATATTCCTGGTATCTGTCAAAATATTAAACTTTATCTACACGGAACTACTTAGACATCCGCTTGTTATATCCACTTAAAAAGGCAATTTGGACTTGTCGCTTGCTAGAACAAGACCACTCATTATGCTAACGAGAAATTATGCCTCCGTTCTCTCGCGGGGCGTGCTTGCAATTTGCCATCGTAAAACAAACTTAATTAACCGACACGGCCATAAAAGACATGTCATGTTGCCGTTGCCTAATAAGACATACGACTGGCTGTACGCCATATTTGCTGGCGATAATCAATCAATATTTATAAGATCAGATGAACCGTACAGAAGGAAATGAGTAATAGCACTTGCTTGCGAACTATACGTGTTGTGTTTTTTGCTACGTAAGTAATGGGTAAATATTTTTCAATGCTTTATTTATAAGAAATTTGAAGAGAAATAACTATCTTCATAGTAGGTATATCTAGGTATTTTCCTCATTAGTCAGAAGCGCGGTTGTTGTTCCAAGTTGAGCAGTTATTAATATCTATATTCGATTTTTCTATCAAATTCTCTGTTGAGCTTTTTCCGTCATTAGCTAAGTATTTATGATAACAAAAGCTTACCCTTCGGTATGGTGAAAAATCATTTATATACGTTTGTAGTCCCCATAACGTACTTAATTACCTATACTTATATCATGTATTAACCGACCATGAATAACAGCTAATTAATAGCACTATAATTAGTTTGATTAACACGGTTTACAACCTTGCCATTCATTGACAAGGGAATCAATCGTATTAAATTCCACTTGGCAAGAGCTATAAGCAATTTGCTATACACGCCAAATATGCCTGTAAGATTGAAAATACAAAGTTTGTAATTATGCGACAAAATTGTCGAAGCAATATTCCCTTATTTGAATTCCCAGCATGATGTACAAAGTGTTCCATCATTTATTTTCCTTTCGAAAAACATCAATCATATGCGATCTCAACACTTAATCGAATATCCATTCCATATCATAACATGACCAGTATAATTAGACCTCTGAGAGGTCATTAATCTCCTACACTGACACCAAGTAATACGTCCGAGTTGGGTCCACGTAAACTTGCCTGTTGGTTATGGTGGTGCGTTCAACTCTCGCGGCCATATTTAGCCACCTGCTATGAACTTGTTCGCCATTTTGGGTAGTTGAGTGTAAAGTTCAAAGGTTCTCACATACTTGGGGCAGAATTGGAAATATAGGGACAGGGTATACAGTGTAGGATTTCAGTCGAAGATAAAGTTGAAAGCTTCTATTATCGAAGCTTCAGAAGCTGCTTATTGCTATAATACCGGATACCTATACCTACTTGATTACTATAAAATTGTTACTAGACCTAGAAATCGATTATGTTAATAGGAGCAGTAAGTCGTTACCCTTACAAATAAGCTCATAACACATTTGAATCGCATTAATATCATACACATATCTCTGTCAGAGGCGCAACAGAAATAGTGCATCCTGTTTCGTACGCGCACGCCGACGCGACGTTGCGCCCGAGTGTCGAGCTGAGCGCGCTCGAATCGGACGCGTAATCGATTTTACGAGCTCCCGAAATAAACCGAGTCCCTTCGGCACAACATGCATCATCGACGGTCACATTCTGCACCCAGCTTGTGTTGTTTTTTTAATGCAAAGGGAAACGTACGAGGTTAGGAGCAAACGTCCATATGTTATTAAAGAAACATGCACACAGATTTCAAAGACCAATTTATCTGTTTCAATTTTTAGTCGGAACCTTAAATGTTCAACACGACATAATAACTATCAGGCCGGGTCATATAAACAAAGAATTCGATCATACATTGAACACATTTTATGACAAAGTAATCGAGCAATATAACTACCTACGTGGGCGAAACCATTTACAGAACGCAATTTAAACACAAATAGGGAAACAGTATTTAACAGTTACTCTCCAAATTATAGAAGACGGCATCGTAGCAGAATAGCGTCCCGTCTAAGGCAATAAATGGGTCCGTTCACCCAAATAGTGCTGTGGGTGTTGTGTTTTATCGTTACGAGCGGGTTAACGAGCGCGGCACTGCCATGCATCCATGCCCCACAGCTCCAACAGTTCGTGTATATCCTATCTCAAACAGAATGTGTAAACGATTCCATATGAATTACTTTCTCGTATTGTGTTCCGGATGATCTAAAATAGTCTGTTTGGAAACATACTATTACGATTCAAACCATGGCACAACAACTTTTTATAGCTAATGCTTCGGGTACACAATGTTTGTTTTTGAAATAATCGTGGTAAGAGCAGGAGCAATGGCAAAGATTCGATCACTTTTCTATACGGAAGGCAATACTACCTATTTTTCGCCTTTCCTTTCTCTCGAGTCCATCCAAAGGTTGTCTGTAAGAGAGAGACCACTTAATGCACCCTTTTATGACTTATAAACTTGTACTTAACATTAATTTTTTGGTGTGCAGTAAAGAACATTCTATTCTATTCTACAGAATTAGAAAAGAAGCTAATACAGGTGCTTTCAATTACAGAAATTGGGTCCTACTGCTCCAGTTATGTTCGGGCCAACTTATAACACCATTATACCTACCTACATATACTAAAAGTAGTTAACTTGTCTTCAAGAATATGGACCGTACCTAATAACGTTCTAAAAATATTCTTCTGACACCACGACTCACGAACACCTGAAAGTGTGCCGACTCCGTCATCTTTCATTTAAAACTTGTCAGTCTTACTAACGAAAACCTTTTTGCGTCAAGGCTCAGCCACCACAGACTACTTATACCTATACCTCAAGTTTAAGTTATGGATTCGCAGATATAAGTAATGCCGTCAGTCATGATCTCTGCTTCTCTGCCTGTTCTTGAAGCCGACATAATATGTCATTACGATATTTACGTCACTCATTTGAAAAAAGAATACAAATGTAATGATCGCATGTGTGGCCTCGTAAACTTGCCAGTGTCAACCAAAGTTAATAGGGAAAGAAAATCGTAAATATTAAAGTTTATATGAGAAAATTAAAATTAAAAATCTGATTTAGAAACATTTTGCTTGCTGTCAATGTGATTTTTCTGAAAATGTTATTACTTACTAGCTGTTTCCCGCGGTTTCACTCGCATCCCAAAGGATTTTTTTAGACGAAGGCGCTTATGTCCTTCACCAAAGTTTAATCTATATCTATACTTGCCAAAACTCAGATTATGCGGTTTTTGCTTGAAACGTAAAAACAGTTACTTAAATTTTTGAATATGAATTATTTATTTATAGCTTAAATTTGGTAAATCCCATGTAAACACAGTTTACTCTGTTACATAGCTGAAATACACACATCCACATCCTCCCGACTCTTAGATAGCAAATAAATATTGTGGAATAGGAAACGTAATTAGTACTTGTAGAATCATACAGTAACATAATGTTGACATAACATATTTACGGACCCAACATCACACTAGCAAGGCGCATCCCATTAACTCATCACAATACATATTCATAACACTGTAGGTAAAATATTGCATCGCATCTCAATGTCAAATAAATATATTTCTTTACGGCGTGAAACTTGCGTGAAACCAATCGTTGTGGAGATAGCGTTATCGCTTAATGGCCACTTGAGCCAAGACACGACGCCACATAAACAAAAAGAAATAAAAACTGTTCTTAAAAGCGTCCATCCGTTCGCGCCTCGATGTAATAACATTTGCATTTCCTTACATTTGCACCGCAGACGACGACTCGGTCTTGAACGTCGTTCTCGATAAATCCAAATGCTTTATTGAGTCATAAATCCCAACTCCAAGTACTTTGTACTAATATGCTAAAAGGTTTTTGTTTTATAGCGATACTGATTGTCCGTCATAACATTTACAAATTCGATTATTTTAAAGTATTCAAACTTTAGTTTGAACATGTGTGCTGTGCGATGAAATATAAACTTCTTGTAGATTTAAACATTAGTTAAATAAAACCGTTGCGGTCGTAAGTGCTTGAAAGAAATGAGCCTAATTATCACAATGCAAATCGTACAAACATTAGTAAAATGTTAGCCAACATGTGCCGCGCCGGAGGCCGGATCAAACATACGAGCAAGCGAACAAACACCGGTGTTTGGACTATCGCCACTTTCGGTTCTGTACAAATAGGGACCGTTGTTTGTTCAAGTGCCAGTGACACGCCACTGCGGAGATCTTTGTCCAGCATAACAATATCTTAAAGAACCCTTTTGATTCCCTCTCTTGTCGTTTATCTCGCTATAGAAGCAAGGGACGGAGCGGGTCTAGTTACATTGGTGGCGGTTCAAAACAACGCGACACCTTTCTCGGCCTTAGTGGGAAGGATTTACCTGTCAGATGTTTTAACGAGCTAAGTAAGGGTTGACAAAGGCTATAATTTACTCGAGGCGAAGTTCAACAAGCGCGTTTACGAGTCTCCGAGCGTGTGTGAGATCCCAGAGTATAGCAACCAGACTAAAATAAAATTAGGAACGCAACGGACAATAATTAGGGTTGGGAAAATTAACGATTTATCGATCGGTGGCCGAGATCGTAAAATTTAATTTTATAAATAGGAAAAGAAGAAAATAAAGAATACATTTTTATGATAGTATAACGAGCCACAGCGGTATCGAATTACACTGTCATCTTGATTACAGCGACTTTTTTGTGGACATCAACGGCCCAAACAAGTCTGGTATACAATTACAATGTTACCACAGCATCAGATTGCTTTTTTAATAAATAAAAATATTATAAAAGTATCATAATTATGCAAAAAACATATCTACATACTTAGCAACACTGAAAACAAAAAATCTAACGTTAGGTTCTAATTGCCCTTTCGGCGTGAATAATTATTGTAATTAACAATTTTCGACACGCATAAAACAAACAGGTTATATTTTATTGTTTGATGTACAGAACTTGTTTTGCAAAAATATCTACTTTATTTCTTACATAGCTTTGGCACGTAAATTGACATCAGATAAAGTTAATGCCTTGATGGGAGGAGATGCGCAATTCATTATTCGTAATTGGTTAGCACAAAATAGACTATCGCCCTGCATATTTATGATCACAATTGACACAAAGGAAAGGTAAGCTTAAGCTTTCATTATTTGTATAATATTACCTTTTTCGTTTGTGATAGGCACATACAGTACCCCCGAATTAACTGTACGCGTCTGAAGTTATCCGCAAGTGGTTTTGCCGTGGTAAATTTTAATATAGAATAGAATAGAAAATCTTTATTTCGAGCACGAGGACTCATATAGGGTTATTAACAATTTTTAACAATTTACCTAATCCTAAGTGTTAATCAACTATTCTACATGTCATTTAGGTGCATGTAACTGACAGCAGTGAACTATAAATGGACAATCCACTCTGTCAGCTATCATATTCAGAACTCTGTTGGGGCTGACCATAACGCGTGCGACAAGTGATGCTGCACGTTTGAAGCACTCTACACGCGCCGCTGCAAACATCCCTGACGCACTACACCGCCATGGCAACCCCATCAGTTTTCTGAAAGCGTTGTTATATTGAACAAGTTATATACAAACTCAATGTATCTAAAGACAGTATCGTAAATTTTTCACTTTGGTGATTATTGTCCTTACTGATTTCGATATTTTTGCTTATGAACACTTAATTACCACCGTGGCTCGTCAGCTCGGTTGCCGACTCAATTCCATAAAAATTAAAATATTTTTTTTATTCTTTATTTGTTTTTAGGGGTTTTTACGCGTAGCGTATATCAGTCCCATCTTATCCTAAACAAGACTCACAAGACGTGGGCCATGAATTTGAACAAACCCTTCGCATCGTCGCAATTTGGTTGAGGATAGAATTGTATCAGTTGTTCAAATTCAGGAGCCTTACTAAATTATTTCTACCTGACACATATTGGACACATTTCATATTTTTTAAGTTATTTGACCTGCGCGGCTGTTACGGCTCACGTGCACTATTATTTAGGGGGTTACTGTAACTGGAATAACGATAGCTTGGTTTATTTGTTATGTTCTTGTACCTTAAATAATTAACCTACTCATTACCCACCTACTCTAGTAAATAGGTACCTACATCTACTAACACTAGGTATAGGCGGATATTTCCATCGCCAGATTTATCGCAGGAATAAATTCGATTTTTCTAATTATTTCTTGAGGTTTTTCTATAAAAATCTGTCAAACGACAATTTCATTCCTCAGTTAAAAGTTATCTGGAGATGTAAAAATCGGCCCTATGTCAATTAGATATTCTGTAACACAGGCATTTAGACCACATTACCACAAAAACGAAAGTACAGCCCAAAACGACTCCTCAAACTTATTATGGAGCTGTGGTTTGATTGTCATCGCCACCATGTTCGCGCACATTGTAAATGTAAATTGTACATTGTAAAAGTTAAAAGTGTAAGATAACCTGATATCCGCGTACCTACTGATAAACGGCTATCTATCACGATCTATATTTTTACAAGCAAATCATCCGCATTGTACCTAAAAATAATCTTATTATATTAGTTCTTAATTCTGCCGTTACCATAATAGGACGGTTTATTGAAAGGCACCTGCCCACTACAGCTGTTTGTGCCTGCCCCATTGACTGTTTAATTATCTTAATTGCTTGGCATGCCATCATTGATCTTGCACACGTAGGTACCTGGTAAAGCCCTATTTAACTTTACGTTTTATATTCGAAGAAGTTTTATATTATAGTTTCTAAGTAAATAAAGACATTTGAAAGGGCATTTTAAAAGGTTGTTTCTCCTATAACTTGCTGCGAGCTTATAAGTGATTATTTTATTCGTAACTTACAGTTAAATAAAACAGCAACGGTTCAATATTTCTGCTACATATTCTTATGAAAACCGATGACGTTGAACACCAAGAAAGTCTATCATATTCATAATACTTTTATCAGTAAATCCTTTGCTGATAAATACAAACTAAAACGTAACCACACGGAACACTAAACTATTTTGCGCCGGTCTTACATGGGTGCCATGAGAAGCAAATTCAAACGGCTTTGATAATGCTATGCAAGTACACAACTACACATGTGTAGTCATAACAACATTAATAACAGATGAGTTTCGAATGTGAAACCCAATCAAAATTATATTTCCATTCAATTGCGTCTTCATGACGTGTATAATTAAAGACATTTTAACATCAAACCCGCTTCGCGACTTACCTAGGTAGCACTCAGTAGCTCCACTTTACATGCATGGTTCTAAGATCTAGATATGAAACGGTAATAACGTGTAACACGACGACACGACAAGGGCGACTGCTGAGTTAGATATTTATAGTATAGACACGGGTGCCAACTAAGAATCATCATCCAATGCAATTAAACTGCCTGATAATGGTCGCAAGCGAGTCTTGAGAGTAAGGTATGGAATTCGACTTGAAGTTGAGTAAAATGTTATGGAATTTTACATTAGGAAATTCTCAGCAACTCAGTGCCCGGTTAATAAGAATATATTCCCTTAATATTATCTAAATATCGGTGAGCTGTGACTGTACTTCAAGTACCAACTCTCTCTAATCCTCCAGCGAAAATAGGCGGGATTTTATGTTTACTCCAGTTAAACTGACCGCAGAAAACTTAGAAATACCGTACTTTGCCCCAATTACAAATGATGGTGTAGGTAAACGTGTTACCCTAACGATATTTTAATTAAGAAACAGTATCTAATTGTTAATTTTTCTCCATTCCAGGTGGGTCGTTGTGGCAGGTGCGTGGCGTGCCAGTGTTATGCGTCCTCCTACTCCTGCCGGAGGTGCCCGCAGTGACCGACACTCCTCACTCCTGCAGCTGGCAGCGTGGGGTGTGCCAGCAGCACTGGCAGCCGCTGTGCTAGTCACAAGAGACGTTGATGCTGATGAGCTAACTGGTAAGCCACCACACTGTTTTCATTAGTATTAACGGCTCCGTATCGAGTAAAATGACGTCATAACAAAAGAGAAAACTTGAGATTAGTATTAGTTACATAAATATAGATGAACAAGGAGGATAAATAACTCATTATTGTTGATCATTCCAGATCTTGTAGAAGTTAGGGTCCTCAGGTTAGCAAAAATTCACAGAGTACGTCTCCTATATTTTTAGTGCCTTTCTAATAAAATGAGGATAGGTTGGAGAGAACTTTAAAGCCCTTAGTCCAAATAACTTAGGGACAAAAATTATAATTTGGAACCAAACAAGGCCTAAATTCCTTATATTAGTAGCTCTACTAGTACTGTACTACTCGTATTTGTCTGCAACATGATATTCAACAAAAATGTTATACTTGACAGTTGTAAGTAATTAAAGTAGGTTTTACATGAACATATGTATCTGCTCCTATTCGTTAAGGACGAACAAACCAATTAGTCATCATTTTTTTCATATCGGTTTTAGAACTAACAAAAAAAATTACATTTATTATCAGTTCCATATATGATATAATATAACGTGTGACATTTAATTAAGATGTTTTAAACAAGTAGTTACCGTAGTTGAGAAATTTAATTTACGATTTACAATTCCAATGCGTACTTTTACACATCATCAGCGGAGTCCATCATGTGTTTTTATAACACCTCGTTTCTCAGTAACTGGGTCTACCATCTATGGTAGTTAGAGACCGGTTCCATAGTTAGCGAGTGGATAGTTGTCTAAAGAAGAAGCAGGTTTGTTGTGGCAGAAGGTGGAATAATATGTACCACATGCATCATTCGGACAAATGTCACAGTCTAAAGTTAAAGAATGCGAATTCCTACAAGTTTTATGGTATACATTTGTAAAATTTACAGATCTTCGGTCTGACCCAAACTTTATATCGATAGGAATGGTGCTATTTAATAATTTAAGCCTGTAGAGATGCTATGTCCCTTACCTCCATTACTAGAGTACAAGTTGATCAGGAGAGGTTTATTTCCTTCGAGTGGCCATCCATAATTGGACAATAAATTTAACTGTTGTAAAGGCTATCAAAAGTGGTAGGTGACAAATTGTATTTATCATAAACCTGTAGGTAATGCTTGTAAATATTTACTTAACGTGTTCGCAGACAAATGGCAGATGTTCTTATCAGTTGCTTGCAGTAATGTGGGATCTATTCCATTCCATGTTATGTTATTATTAGGTGTGTATTGTCTTTATCTCTTTATGTAAGTAGTTAAGTAAGTAGGAAATTATTCTGCGAGAATTTTAAATAAATAATGAATTATGGGATACCCCATATACTCCTTTGAACCAACTACATAGACTGTTACCTATACTTAAAAGCCTATTATCATAAAAGTACTTAAAGCGATGGGAACTTCTAACTTAATGAAACTGGATTTCAAAGTTTAACGATTCCAAAACTTGTTTTTATTTTTATATAATAAAAAATTTAATAATCTTCAGAAGTCTTTTACAAGTAAGCTGAACCAAGCCACAACAACGCACAATATTCGCTCCTAAAGAAAATAAAGCCCCATTGTTTATTTCTGAATCAATCAATAAATCCTAATATACGTCCGTGTCGAAACAACACAAATGCAAGAAACGTTCTTGTTTTAATAGTCCTTTCTTGTTTGATCGGCGGTATTTTTCAAAGCGATTAAATCTGGTACGACTGCGCGGGAGCACGTATTCATTCTGTAATGGTATTGAGTGGTTTGTATGGAAGTACCGGCTTATTGTAATGTTGGCGGTGTGCTAAACGAGATTCTGACTCTGTTTGTGCCATAAAAGAATATGTGGAGATTATTGTATGATGGTAAATAGTGCAGCCCTTGTCTGACTTATAGCTATTTCTAATTTGATGGATGTCATAAGCTAGGCGGAGATTTGGTGGATACCACAGCGAAGTTGTCAACTTATGTAATGCAAACACGCGATGGTGATGAACGTTTCTATAAAGCTAAGTCTCCAACCGAATATTAAGTTGATTAACTTGCGATGACAAGGTGGTAAATACATATGTTGACATCAAAAAGTTATGAACCAATTTTCCATCGAGGTGGAAGCGTCTGCAACACGTTGTATTGTAAAAAAATACGAGTATTTTCTGTTAAACTGATTTTAATATACTTACTTATTAATTATCAAATCACTCACAGTCGATCTAAGCCTCTAATCTCTGTCAGCATATTTTACTTGAAAGAAACGGCGAACGTCGCTATTTAACACAGAGTCGGTATTTTAAGCTAGATACACAGTATCGGTATCAGTAAATCCCCGGATTTATCGTCGTATCGTACGATGTGCCGCTGTCTAGAGTTTTACAATCACACCGCTATCCATGGCGGGTTCTTAAAGTAATATAAAGCTAACAAAGTAAGCAAAATTCACTTTCATTTTCCAACGATTCTATGGAGATGCGTCTTCAGTAGTTATCACAAAGATAAACTAAATAGTCACAGCGGCTACATTAAAAGACTAAAACAACCAGATACTGAAACGGTAGCTCTACAAAATTATGTAAACACAGCGGCAACTGAAAACAACTCATTATCAAAAACTCCTTATCATGTAAGCTAGGGATGATTAATTTAAACCGACAAGTGAGCATTACAGAAATACCGCAACGCAATGATAACGTTGGGTAAAAAATGTATTAACGCAATCGGGAACTCGGTATGGCTTGGATCAGAAAGTCTTAGTCTTTGTGGTCGCGATACGAAGATGCGATGCCGACAAAGACTTGCTGGAAAGCGATTACATACTATACATAGAATTGCACCAAAAATATTATACTGTCAAAATGCTACCTATCTAAGATTTGAAACAGTGTGGAGAATCCATATAGATATTTGAAGCGCTATAAAAATAAAGTGCGGTGTGCATAAAGGGAGCCTGAGTAAAACAAATACAACATATGATTTTGTCTTTATATCGTAGGATTATTGTCGAACTCTTGACATCTAATGGCCAGTCGCTATAACAAATCCGTCGATAGATTTTCTTACTAGAGATAGGATTTTGACATAAGGTTCATACAAGTAATGTCAAAATCCTATCTCTAGTAAGCAAATCTATCAACGGATTTGATATAGGGACTGGCCATAAGACAACATAGGTAGGTAGTTAACTAGCATCAAGCAGCGTATCCCAACTAACTAAAGCCATGGCTTTTACGCCTTCGTTATGGATTCATTATTACTTTCTATTTGGTCATGAAAAGAACAATAAGCCAATCATCACTTATCCAGCTGAATTATGGAGACATAAAAATATTTTACTGCCTCTGTATAAATAAATTTTGGATATAAATCACTTGTCCCCGTACGACTTGTCAGAAGTAATAAATTCATGATCGGTATAAACTGGAAGGTTTATTAACTTATATATCATGCTAATGGCAGTGCCGTTGAGATGGCACATGAAACCAGCATAATTGAATATTTATTTAAAAAAAATAAAGTTTTTCGCTGGACGATGTTTCGTCGAAACATTAAGGGTCCGTGGGAGATTGAACAACAACATTCTCTCACATTACGTTATTATTCGGATTTGGATACCGTTAATCTAGGTTTCTACAATACTATTTCGTCTGCTACTACTTCTGGAAATAAAAGACCGAAAAATCGTTCCAAACTAGGTAAACTTATCAAAAATAACATTCTCTTACATTTATTTCCAGTGAAGTATTTTGGATGAAATGGTAACGTAGGAACCTAGATTAACGGTATCGGAATCCGAATAATAACAGGATTTGATTAAATTGTGTTTGAATTACGATTTATTTCGGTATTACGTTTGTAAGAGAAATTCGGTCCGCCGGACTCTTAACAGATAGACAAATTTATCTGGGCTTGCCAAATAAAGTTTTTTCTCATCTTAGTGAGCATAAATACATATTCGGATAGTCATTATTTATTACTAAGCTATAATCTCTATTGATTATAGCTTGGGCATGCTCCTCTATCCATTAGTTAGTCTGCTCCAGCAGGATTCTCATTTGTGAATAGAATTTATTCGTTTTTCACTACTTAGCCCCGAGAGCGCCTATCTGATGTAATGGTTTCCTAAGTTTGTCCGATATCTGTTTATCTCGGCCTGTGGATATATTTTAAAATCCTCTTACATTTATTTTTATCGCCATTATGCGAAGTGCGAGCCGAGTGCCACGCGGTGCGATTCTCAGGCATATTGCAGTTTCAATCATGCCACGAGTATTGTGCTTTTATTTTTATTATTTCCATTCCACTTCCATTATGGCGGCCAAAAGAAATGCTCGACCATTATTCGAGCCGTTAAATACGACACCTTTCCTCCTCGCACGCTCGTATTTCAATTTTAAATCGGCCCTTTTAACCGCCTTATTAATGCAAGCCTTTTTTCTCGCGGTATGTTTGTGTAGGTGTTCGCTTTGAGAGCAGCTTTACTGGAAATTGGAATGTTATTCACATCTACTTATAAAGAGTACCCGAGTAAAAAAGTCTGGTATCCGCTAACCTCTACACCACTGATGTAGTTTTTCTTTTGGTTACAGGGACATGCTTCGTGGGTAACCAATCTAGTAAGTCTTTACTGGCACTGGTCATTATTCCCGAAGCGATCTGTTTGCTGCTGGGCTCCGTGTTCCTATCATCGGGCTTCCGTGCTGTCCTCCGACGTCCAGCACCTGTGCCAGCCCCATCAGTGCTCCTGAACACGCCACCACAGCCGCACCAGGATCAAAGTGTACTCAGATTAGGAGCGTTTGCCGCATTGTATGCCGTACCGTCGGCATGCATACTAGCGACGTGGGTGTATGAGTACGCCTGGAGAGACGACTGGCTCGCTGCGCCAGTGCCTTCTACAGAACCGTCAACTCATCCAAAACCAGGATTCTGGGTGTTTCTATTCCGCATATTTGCAACACAGATTCTCGGTGTTATGGTAGCGGTGTGGATCGCGACCCCTCGTCTGAAGGCTTTATGGAGGAGGATCGCTGGGCCAAGGAAGCCGCCTTTAGCGAAGTGTCCGTCGGGTCCACCGCCTACTCCGCTTACTCTACATTGTTACGCGTCTCATCCACACACCCTCACGCGGCATCCACACAAATATGCTACATATAGGCCTCCACAAACGCATTCCTATAGGAAGCCAAGACATTACCATTACTCAGCTGGCGAAACTATTCTCTGACGAGTGTAATGGTACGCACTATGTTTTCGCCTATGTACGTTTAAAGACGTTTTTGTAAGAGTGTAGAGACTTCAGATGAACAAGAATGAACTATAAAAATATTCAAGTGCCATTCGTTGCTGTAACTAGCTGAAAAGGTCACAGTGTTTCGGCCGCTAAATAATATATTTATACGTAGGTACTATGTAATTAATAGGTTAAGAAATTAATAAATGGAAGCATAATACCTAAATGGAGAAATGATTGTTTGATTAAAATGTTGAGCCTTATGTATAAATAAATAGCCGAGCCTCGCATTTGGTTGTTGTAACATATTATTATTTAAGAAATCCTGATTTTATTGACATTGAGTATGATGAAATCTGTAGATGACTAGATGTGTTTAATTTATGATGTATTTAATAAGATAATTAAGTCCGATAAAATTGCCTTACCTAATTAATAAGTATAGTTCCTCACTTTGTACATATACTTATATTTTAAATTTAAAATGTAAATAATTTGAATAAGTTTGTGGAACTGCTGATAGGGATACTATATGACATGTAAATATGCAAACGAAATAGGCCTAATAATTATGCCTTACGTTCTTGATATAAACATACCTACTCTAAATTAGAAATAGGTAAGTACCTACCTACTTCACTTTTTGCACTTCAGTTTTTCTACTATGCATTAATTAGATATACTTGCATTTCTGAATATCGTCACTTTATCGTTCTAAGTATTCTAATAATAATGTTCTCAATACTTAATTGTTCTCGAGTTCGTAAAAAAATTATGATGATACAGCGAGAAAGCCCACCTCCTTATTGCCAAAATATTATTTATGTATTTATAATGTAAATGATGACTGAATATATTTTTTGTGAATATTAATTTAGTTTAGTGTAAGTAATTAGGTAAGTAAGTATTAGTAACTAGTGACTAATGCGTATAGGTTTTACAATAAAGTATTTTAAAACTTTATTTTATTTTACTTCATCTCTATAAATAACGTAGGTACCTAATATAAATGAAGTATGTATGAATACTATAAGTAATGAAGTGTGTATGTAAGTATGTGTATATATGTAATGTTAGTTATTTATAACGATATATTATTATGGTAACCATAATAGATACCTACGTAATACCATAAAAATCTATTCGTTGCCATATCTAACCAAAATTAACTACGTATCTAACCCTTTTCTGGAAATAGGACTAAATAGCTGAACGTTTAGAAATCATTCCTAAAGATAAATTATCTCGGATTTTTTTTTAACAGTAAGTAAGTGTACAAATTACTACTATTTTGTTTCCGTTTAATCAGCTCTCCTACAATGTATTAATGTTTAACCTAGTGCTTAGGGCAGCCAGTGAATTTATTACTAGGAAATGAAATTAAACAAATCATGTAATACTTAACTAAATGTTCTTTAATACACCTTGCTCAATATGAGCCTCGCAATTTAGGATGCAGGTTCGAATCCTTCTTCTCACTTCTGTTTTTGTCACTCTTGAAGAGAAACTCTTTATCTCCGTGTAGGGATGGATTAGAATACAGTTCCTAACTACCATTCAGACAAGCATCTCGTAAGAAATAAGACAATATCTGTATCTGTGGTTGGACCTCTTGGGGTCTGACTGGCTGACTAAGTGGCGACCATCAAATCGGCAAAGTCATCAGAGCCTGTCGTAAAGAACCTTGGTGTGTGTTTGGACTTTTGCGTGGAAGAACCGGTTGCTGTTTACAGTTTTGTTTTTTTTATGATTACTTTAGCATAGTAAAAGTGTCAGCTACAGACATAATTATATTAAAAGTATACCCATTGAATATGTAGTTTTCTTTTATATTTGAACTTGAATGCCAATGCACGTTCTAGGGATTTAAAAAAAACATCATCAACACATTTACTGTCCCCACTGCTGGACACGGATCTCCTCCCAGAGTGAAAGGGGTTATGCCACACACACAAACTACACTAGCCTACAGTGGGTTAGCAGACTCCACACGCCGTCGAGATTTTTCGACGACGAATCTCGTTTCGATGTTCTTTCAACGTTTAAGCCAGTGATAATTAATTTTATTTATAAATAATAAACTTTATTATCCAAAAGAAATTTAATACGGTTTCGTTGCGAAAAGTCAGAGGTCAACGAGTAGGTAAGTCCAATGGTTACATGACTAGGCTATCACTTGCTTTTAATTAAATGGAATGGATAAGTTATAATTAACATAAATATGTTAATAATTTCATTATTAACTTATTGTTGTTTTCATAAATATCAAAAATATTAAAAGTTAGTAAAGAACCATTGTTTTACTATATCATCTAACTATTAGTTTGTTTGTGGCTATAATATCACAGTGACTGAAGTCGTTCTATTATGATAAAATCATATCTATTATAATCATCTAAACATGTTCGTGTCTTCTGCAAAAAGGTAACACACAGTTGCCCCCCAAGTGCAGTTTAAAAAATTAAATTAAATTCCTAATAAAACTTTTGTGCATGACTGTTGTGATGAAATGTCGGTGGTCCGAATTGACGAAGTCAAAAAGAGTCCTTTGGTGTCTGGTGTTTGGCCCCATGGTGCGAATCGACGAAGTACACAAAAGACTAGCTGATACACACCATGGTCCAAAACCACGAATTTAAAAAGGTAGGTACTTGTGTGATTCACACCGTGATCCGAATAGCTCATCCTCATGGTGCGAAACGGCGAAGCACCCGGAGAAACAAGCGCGGGGGACTCGCGACAAGAAATTTCTGATTTGCCCCCCCTGAGGTAAAAGCTGGGTACGCCTATGGTTCTGTCTGATTAATACTTATCGTCATCGCAGCCAAAATATGCCAAAAGGCCAAAAAAAAAACAATATTATTTGAGGTCATATTTACTTACAGATTTGTTTGTATTGAAAACTACTATTACATAAAATACTTAACTATTTTTACAAATAACGTTATTAGTAAGTAATGTTTACATGTTTTTTTTTACAGAATGTATCCACTTTTGTGGTGTAGTACTCACTTACTTACCCACGTTTCGTGGGTAAGTAATAGAATTTTACACCATTTTACTTATTTTTTTTGTCTTGGATTGTTCGAGCACCCAGAAATACACTTTCACATACTAAATGTTATTTTTACTTCTTTGTGATTAATTTGGTCAAGTAGTGTTTGCGTATAAGATTCGGATTTACGCCACCGCGCACGTTCCAGTTTAGTGATTTTTGTTTGATTATTCATTGATAAAAAACTTTAAAATAATGGGCAAAGTTTGTGTGGTAAATATTTGTTCTAGACTGTAAATTGGCCTGTACTGGCCATAAATTTACCCTGTGGCTACTGTAGCGCTGCCTAATTTCATGCATTTTGACGGACACTTTTCATACACAGTGTCGCTTCTCTTTTCTTCTACACTCCATACGCACAAGTTGTCATACGACGTACGCGTTTCAGTTCAACATTTCAAATTCTCTAACATAATCGATTACCTTTTTTTTTACTATGCGTATAGTTCCAAGTATTTGCTTCTTCCGTTAAGCTCCAAATCGCGTAATATTTGTTTGTCAATTTGTCCAATGAAAGCTGAAGAAATCTAGCTGCTTTCATATTTTTGTAGCCTATGTCTTATTCGTTAGTTTCTATGTTATTTTACTAAACAAGTTTATTATAATGTCCTCATATACTCAGCTTTGTCGTTTGAGTAATTATTTTGTAGGGAGTTATAAAACTGTTCTTCACGGGAGGTAAGATTTAGGTTATGACGCTAGCCTATTGTTTATGTAAAATGTACGTTTTCATTCGCTTCTATTTTTATTTTTACTGAGATTCTTTAGCTAGTACAATCAGATCAGTGGTATATGATTGTTCTGTTGTATTTTAGAACAAATTGGTCGAATCCTGTTCAAGTATGCAGCTATACAAGAAAGTCTGCGGAGGAGAAACTTGGCTTAGAAAAGCCAAAGCGTCCACTGACTCCATTCTTCAAGTTTATGACACAAATGAGGCCAGCACTCCTGGCCAAAAACCCTGGCATCTCTGCCAAGGAAGCCATTTCCTGGACATCAAAACACTGGCAACAGTTGGATATAGAGGTAATTACCTATATCTAAACTTGATTTTATACTTGCTAAGTAGTAAGTTTAATAGACGTCTAATTCTTGGTACTGACCCAACCTACCTACCTAATAAAAAATAACCTGAATAATGGACTTCTTTTGATAGACTAAGAATCAGATGGCAAAGGAATATGGCAAGGATTTAGAAGACTATAAGAAGATCAAGGCAATGTATGAATCTTCACTCACAGATCAACAGAAAGAGGACATAAAAAGGGTCAAGGATGAAATGGCTACTGCAAGGGAGAAAAGGAAACTCAAAGCTGTAAGTAATATGTACAGTCTAATTTACAATGTACCAAGTCTTTGGTGACTGCAAACATTTGTTCATTGTGAGTGCATTCCACTGTACTGCTGCTTGAATGTATGTGGAATTTTAAAGTAATATGAATTTATTTATTATTTCCAGGAATACAAAGAGCTTGGACGTCCCAAGAAACCAATGTCATCCTATTTCCTTTACATTCAATCTAGAAATGACAATTTCAAAGGCAAATCCTTAAAGCAATATCAAGAAGAAGTTAAGAAGGATTGGCTAAAATTAACTGCAACTGAAAAAGCAAAGTTTGAAAAACAGGCTTCAGAACTCATGAATAAATACAGGTATATTGTATATTAATTCATAATTATGAATTGTGTTATTAGCAATCACAACATTTGGTGATATGGTTTGCACAATGGCTGTGCAACAGGATTTCTGTACTTTGCTTTTGAGGCCTGCATGGAATAAAGCTAATATTTCTATCGGCTTCACAGCACCTAGTAAACTTACCTTTATAGATAGAAACTCTTCATTATTTTTTTAGGCATATAACAATACAATGTAAATTAAACAACTAAGGACTAATAATTAAGGACCTGTGAGAAGAGAATTTAAAATATGAAATGTAGGAGGACAGAAGTAAAATATAATTAAAATTAAAAAACATATCTCTTTTGCTTACAGAAAAGAACTAGAGGCATGGGAACTTAAGATGATATCATTAGGACGCCTGGATCTTGTCCGCAGCAAGCCTTTACGAGAGAAAAAAGTTAAGAGTGTGTCAAAAAAAGAATAGGAATTCGGGTGCTCTGACGAACTAGCTGACTCTACTCCACTGTTTAGCAATAAGTATAATACTGTACAAAGTAATGATAAGCATACTTCCACTAGTCCAGACACATTAAATATAAATAAAGAAAGCATAGTTCCTCAAAGTGTTTCTGTTTCTTCAGAGTCAGATCGTCAGAGCACGGGTGATGTAGACACTCCTGCTAAAGTGTCATCAGTACAAAGTGACCAACCCAAACAAAGTAAGACTATCTTTGGTAGTATTAAAAACTTTTTTAATCGTTAATTTTTGTAGATGTTAATCACTCATCATGCATTTGTTTTTTTTTGGTTTCTTTAGTTGTGTAGATTCATAATAGAATATACATAGTTTACAATTACTTTTATTTGTATTTTATTTTAATTTGTTGTCCATGTAAACATCTATCTTCCTAAACAAAAATAACTTAATAATATCTTTTTAGAGATGAATTTTATCGGCAATTACCCAGATCATAGTTCAAGTTAATATTTAAAAACACTAGATTACCCAGTGTTTTATATGAACTTGAACATACATGTATATAGTTGTATGTGTATATTATGTATTATGTGTGTATATTATACACATACCCCCACAGTTCGCCGGTATGTTTAATGTCTCATGTAATAGCGGGAGAGACTATTGCCAGTAACCAGGCATAAAACCAAACTTCAAGCTGAAAATCCACAACAGTGCCCAAACCTGGGAATCGAAACTAAGACCTCTAGCAGTACCGCTTGGAACCACTAGACTAATGAGGCACTGCACTACACACAATTTTATTCATCACATTCTGCCCGGCGCGAAATTTTTCATTTCATTATTAGTCAGTCAAGACTCACTCTAATAAATGAATCTACTTTAGAATTGGTTACAGTCAACAATCTTGGAGATTGATTTACTTAAAAACTAACCCCCCTATTCATAAAAATATTAAATACTTCGTAAAGCTTTCTTTGAATGGATTTGTCTTGTTTTGATACTGACAGAGAAGATGACAAATTATATTATAGATTTTAAATTTTATATTTTTATGAATGAGAGTGTAAAGCTTTATTAATAAAATTATCTCAAATGCCTACATACTAAACTACGGTTTCAAAAATACGTTTTTTACAGCCTGCTTTTCCACAAGGAACAAAAGAATGCTCAAATGAAAACACTAAATACCGTTCATAACCATTTTTTATTTCAAAGTTGTTACAAAATATAATTAAAATAAATCTTTTTAATATTAAATAGTTGTTTGACCTTTATTTACAATATTATGAATTAAGCTGATACACTGAAATATTAACATGTTCTACAAGCAGACTATTACCAACAGTAAAGATCAAGATAATGGATTGAATAAATAGGTACCTACTATTATAATAAATTAGCATTGCAAACACATGAATGTGACTTTGCATGCAGACTGTAATAAAAACCAAGTGGAATTATATAATGGAATAATTATTGTGATTGTAACAAGAATACTAAAGGAAGACATTATAATATTTCCTAATAATGCGTATGTAACAATAATATTATATAAATATACATAATTGGATATTAAAATATTTGCACTATACCTAACTGTAATTTACAAGAGTTTGAAGTGTCAAGTAAAAAAATCATTTATTAAATCTTTGGTAATCATACCACCTTAATTTTATCTTGAATTGTAGTTTATTTCCATTACCAGAAAATGTGGAAAGGTTAATACATTCAGTGCCACCGACTCGCCCTGCGAGTTCACGTAAATTTTATTCCTGTCGTAGTGGCATTGAACATGTTAATAAATATATTTTTGGGACTTTCAAGTTTTTGTGTTTAATATCTAAATTGTTTTGGATTAGTGTGGAGTAAGTTGACGAAAAAATAAAATTATATAAAGTCAGTGTTAAAAATGAAAGGATTAAAAGTATTTACGAAAATAAAATGATACTAAAAATAAACATATTTTTCAAAACAAGCATCATCGAGTCACAGACTGCCATAATTATGAAGATTGTCACACTTATTTTCATTAAATTTTAGATTATACAATATACACATAAGACAAGTCCAGGCCATTGAAATTGATTACACAGGCCATTGGAATTCATAAGAACTGTGTCCCTTTATCAAAATACTCATATTGCAATACAAAGCATGAAAATAGTAATTTGGCATACCTACTATGTATTAAATTCATTACAATATTTGTTGATGCTAATGATTTATGCATAATTTGATAGTCTATAATAAATATAAAGTTAACTGAAATAAATGCAAGAGTAAAAACTATCTAATTAGGTACATATACACAAGATGAATGCATTGAGCAAGAATATTTTTTTAATGAACATAACTAAAAATTTTGTTTCCATTGCTATGTACAAAATTGTTTCTAATTTAAAACTAAAAATGGCAATATGTGACTAAAACGCACACATGTCACAACTCCTCACTTATGTGTAGGTAAAGGCACAAGCAATCAAAACTATGGAACATTTTCAAAATTCAACTTTCTTGATTAGCATACACACCTTATAAATTTTAAACAACATGAGTTGAGTTTTGAATACTACCCCAATTTATTCTAGCCAGCTATTGTCAGATTACTGCTCAGTCAATAAATGCCCTCAACATGGGTGCAAATAAAGTAATTACTATGTAATAAAACCATCCTTCAAGGTGATCAGTAATGATTGTATGCAAATTGTGGCAAACAGAAAAACACAAATATCATTTGAAATTACAGCTACACACTGTATCAGATAAATAAGTTTCTGCACTTTATGTGAAGACATAACATGAAGAAGCTGCAACACACTGGAAAATTGGGATTTACTTTGTGTTGGAAACCAAATCAATTTTGTTATGACGTAAATTAGTACTGGTAAAAAAAAGTAACTACCATCAAATGAGACCAATGACAAACTGTACAGTAATTGAATTAAAAGTGATAACAAAACTACGTCGTATTTGTAAGTAGTCAGTTTCTCCCAGAGGGTTGGTGTCGTTGGATCTGGTGCCGGTGATACGAAAGGTGCCAAATCACTGAGTACCTCTCCATCGCCTGCCGCGATGTCATGATTGGGTGATAGAAACTCAAGTGAATCTGGTTCGGATATTATTACACCATTGTTAACCGAAGTCTTGCTACAACTGCCACTGTCCGAAGAAAACGAAATCTCGTGAATTGGATCAGGAATTGCGTTTCTGACTGGAGATTCTGAAACAGAAACAATTCGATAAGCTTATGCTAGATTAAAAAATGTGGCATCACTATGGAATAAAATGTCATACCTCTAGTACTCTCGTCTCCAAATTTGCCAGATATAAGCTGTAGTCTATTGTGAGAATTTTCTAATATTCTCCTTCTACGAGCTTCTCGACGAGCTGCTGCTGCATCAGCCATGTTGACATTAATCAGATGACATTTTTTTAACATTGCCAGCCTTTTGAATAGCAGATCAATTTGGGAATAGAGCCAGTATTATTTTATAAATAATAATTCAATTAAGTTAATTTTAAGTAAATAAGTAGCCGTAGGTACATAAGTAAATTACTTTCCAATCCAAATAACATAATCAATAGGAATGCATGTAAATTGTAGTCTTACAACATTGATCAGTGCGGTTATCGAGAATATTGTCTATCCTATCAGGTAATGTCTGTACTTCACGTTTACGATGACCGATTAGGTATCGGTGTTTTATACGTGTTCGCTCCAGAGTTCGTAAAAAATCCCGAAACTATATGCGTGAGTGTCTTTATCCATTAGCCGAAAAGAGATCAGGATGTAGAGCACAGAGTATAGTAATTTTAATATGATTAGAACAAGTAGAGTGCTTTATTTATTTAGTCCTCCTTTTGATACGTTTAGCTAGAGGTCAGAGCTAGACTGCTAGTCTCCCACGATCACTGACCTCTATGTGCCTACGATATACTTAAAAGGACTTCTCGATACCTGTCACCATGAATTTGTTTGATCTGCAAGAAAATAAAAGGGCGTAAACTTTGTTATGAACGTCGATTTTAATTATATTTTTTTATTTCGGTATCTGTCACTTCGCGTTCGATTTAGTTTGTCGCCGCGACCACGATGATGCCATGGAATAATTACTTATGTAGCGCAGGTTTTAGCCTAGACCAGCAAATCATTGCTACGCCTGTGCTCGATACTTAGCGCGGAGACTTGACTTACCACGAGCCCCTCCACTTCACGTGAGGCCCACTGAACGCATAGAGAATTCGGTAGAGTCGCGCCAACGAGAGCGGACGAGACGTAATATCCTCCGCAATCCCGCGTTCGTGACGTTATTAATATGTGCTTATTGGTAAAGTCCCTAATAAATGTTCACAAGACTAGCTGCGTTTATATTAATTTGTGCTAAACTGTCATCCACTCTAGTAGCTTTCTACAGTACGCGCGACATAAATTGGCCGGATTGAAGTTAGCTGTTTGTCAGTTTTTGGTTGCGCAGTACACAATTTTTAACGTAAACAATCCACTGCGCATTAAAACGGCGAACTTCACTCCGGCCAACTTATGCCGCGCGTACTGTACAAGCCTAATCGCCAAATCAGTCGCCCGCAAAGTAACGACCTGCTTAGGTGAGGTCCCATCCATTTAAGTAGTTCGTTACTTTATTGCAAGAATATTTATTACTAGCTTTTGCCAGCGACTTCGTCCGCGTGGAATAGTTACTTTGTTCCCTAGTTCTTCGCCCGCGGTTTCACCTGCGTTGCCCCGTTCCTAAGGGTTGTAGCGTGATGATATATACATTGATAGTTTGAAACCTTTCCCATGAATCACTCATTTTCCCAACATTTCCCTTCACTGATCTGCTCCTATTGATCGTAGCGTGATGAAAAGTATATTATAACCTGTGGTTTGGGCTGTGCGTTGATAGATCACTATGTCAGTCAGTCAGTCACCTAACGTAAGAATAGACAAATATAATCAGAAAGCTCCGAACTGCTAAGCTATCGGGAGTTACACGTGTTATTGTGAGTCAACCATAAAAGATAGACATTTGCTGTCGTGGAATATTTTTTATATAATTTTAAGGAGAACATTTCCGTCATACATGATTTCTGTGTAGCTTTAACCATTAAGGCTGCACACGCGATGGAAGCTTAAAAAATGGAGTAAGTTCTCCTGTTTTCCCAACATTTCCCTTCACTGCTCTGCTCCTATTGATCGTAGCGTGATGAAAAGTATACTATAACCTACCCAGGAGTATGAAGAACAATTGTACCAAGTTTCGTTGAAATCCGTCGAGTGGTTTTTGTTTCTATAACGAACATACAGACAGACAGACAGACAGACAGACAAAAATTTTACTGATTGCATTTTTGGCATCAGTATCGATCACTAATCACCCTCTGATAGTTATTTTGGAAATATATTTAATGTACAGAATTGACCTCTCTACAGATTTATTATAAGTATAGATAGAAGATAGAAGATAAGATTCTTGCTTTACTAAGATGTAAATGTTGTCAACGATAGTTGCAGGATTTACTTACCTCTTACCTCACTTTTTTTCACTAACATAGACCCTGCGTAGACCCCTTCCTAGATAAAATCCTCATCTAGGGGTCGATATTACTTGAAAATAGCGATTTGACACTTTGGCTATCAATAATTCAATAGTTTCAATGCTCTGTTTCAATGTGAATGAACGTTGGCGATTGTGAAGTAAGGCCTTTACTCAAATAAAAAATCTTTATCATTAATACAACGATAAACTAAAGATTAAGAAGGTTCTACGAAGTAGATAAATAATTTACAAATTTTACAATAGCTTTTGAAACTTTTAACTTTTAATACTTATTAAAAACTTTATCTATTTTAAATATTCAAACATTACTTGGTTATTTGGCAACCGGAAGTTTGTGTTGTCTGTTCGAGTAACGCCAAGGACTTTTGTTTGGCGCCTTTACGGGGCCGGTCGGTTTTACTGATAAATTTGCCACTTTCTCTCAAACATATACAAATATCTACTAAATATAATGGGTGACAAAGGAGACGGAGGTAATTGTATTCACAATCGATGCATCATTTGATGGAGTTGCTGTTCTTTGCTGACGCTTGACAGCCACTGATTTTTTGGTTATCAAAAGACTTGTAGAATCTGTAATTTGTGTTGTTCATAGAAACCTTCGATGATGCGGTCGAAGAGAGGGTGATCAATGAGGAGTACAAGATTTGGAAGAAGAACACTCCATTTTTGTATGATTTGGTGATGACACACGCTCTGGAGTGGCCCTCGCTGACTGCTCAGTGGCTTCCAGACGTGACCAGGCCCGAAGGGAAGGACTACTCTGTTCATAGGTAGGTACACTTGGTTACGTTGATGTTCTACTTGTATATGATGTTTAGAACTGATCTGTGAATTCCTTGACTTATCATGAAGAAAGTCATCATTATTATCCTTGTTATGGTTCTGTTGCACACATTTTAACAATTTCCCATCGTATTTGATTCTTTTCACTAGAAAAAAAACCCAGGACATCCAAAGTTTTAAACTTTTACTCAGCTCATGAACTCAAGATATACAATTTGTTTCTATTGACCATGCTGAGGCCAGTAGGAGCGACATTTTTGTGATAATTTAATCATAAATTTACATGGTATACGAGCTGTTGACAATTTGAAAGCATAGGTATTTGATTTGGGGCTCAGTCTCAGGCTGAGCTACGAACTTCAATTCATGATATATAATTATGATGATTCAGACAGAGATCTAAAAGGTTGGCTATGGTAAGGTAAGGTATGGCTCTTTGTTCCAAAAATTTCTCAGGATTGACTCTTTGAGCAGTTATAATAATTATTATAGAGAGAGTTGTTGTAGTTGTATTACATGGACAATCTCAACTTGGCATTGTCCTTTCCAAGTATTTGTATGTATATGGTATAATCATAACTTATTTGCATCCCAAAAGGATTTTGTTACGATTTTCTTCCAGATGCCTAATTCTTTTTCTAAAATAAGAGTAGTCTGAGTTATTCCAGTAAAACACTAGTCAAAATTGGTCCAGCCATGTTGGAGAATAGTTAGTTGATTTAACAGAGTAACATTCAAAAATTGTGTTCTTTTATTATAAGTACTATATTTACATTCATATGCATTTAAACTGCTGTTATTTTAACAAACACTTCAATTTTATTTATTTGTATTATTTGACAAAATTATAATAAACCATACAAATACATTTACTATAATTAAAAAGATATTTTTTTGTATAGGTTGATCTTGGGCACGCACACATCAGATGAACAGAACCATCTGTTGATTGCAAGTGTCCAGCTCCCAAATGAAGATGCACAGTTTGATGCCAGTCACTATGACAATGATAAAGGAGGTATGTTGTTAAATATCACCAGTATTTACTACATAACATTTATTTAAGGACCATAGGCATATTGTATTGTATTTGTACCAACACTACAATCAATCAATCTACAATCTTTAATTACTTGACTGACTGACTAATTAGTCTTTTTTTATCAACTGTTAGTATTGTATAACTGGTATACAATGGGCAGTCAACAAAGAGATTTAAAAGGGTTACAGACAAAGGGACACATTTTCATATAAAAACTGATCCTCATTTAATTTCCTCCTTGGTATTGTTTTCGTTTTCAGAATTTGGTGGCTTTGGTTCAGTGTCTGGTAAAATTGATATTGAAATCAAGATCAACCATGAAGGTGAGGTGAATAGGGCTCGGTATATGCCCCAGAACCCTTGTGTTATCGCCACCAAGACACCTTCATCTGATGTGCTGGTCTTTGACTATACCAAGCATCCATCAAAGCCAGAACCTTCTGGTGAATGTCATCCTGATCTTAGGTATGTCTACAGTGAGATTTAGTTACCTACCTTTTAATATTATACCCTTCTAATACTTAACTGAAACTAGGTAATAGGATTTTATTTTGTTGATTATTGCATAACAATTAATTATTATCTTTGCAGATTACGTGGCCACCAAAAAGAAGGTTATGGCTTATCCTGGAACCCCAACCTTAATGGATACCTCTTGTCAGCAAGGTATGATTTTTTTATTATCCAACAGACATGTTGGTTCTTGGCTTCTTTTCAGATTTGACTTTAACTACAGAAAGAAAATTATAATAGATAAGAATGACATTATTTTTTCTACTAGTAGATGCACTTCAACACAATTATCTCTCCTTATTTTTTGCCTAGATACAAATATGTTAACTGGAATCTTGTGTGGTTGATAAGTATAACAGATAAAAAAAAAACAAACAAATAAAAATAAAGATCAGTACTTTAGGTAATCTTAAGCTTTATCATGTATGCATGATCCTCTACTTGACCCAAAGGTTGACTGGTAGATGCCATATGGCATTAAGTCTGCCTTATGTAGGTACCATTTATTTTCATATATATACAAGTTTAATATATAAAAAATAATTGAATGTCAAGCATTGTGATATGAATCAAGATAAAAACATTCTAAGGTTTTATCGCATCAAAATCGGCATTCAATGACTTTGAAACTGATGGTCGTCCCTTCATATAAAACATGTAATGATATTCAGATACATCTGGTTAGACTGGAAGCTGACCCCAACATAGGATGATGACTTGAGCCCCTTTACATTTACACACAAAATTCTGTCTGCAGTGATGACCACACGATTTGCCTGTGGGACATAAATGCGACTCCTAAAGAGGGCAGGGTGATTGAAGCCAAGTCAGTGTTCACGGGGCACACGGCCGTAGTGGAAGACGTCGCGTGGCATCTCCTGCATGAGTCACTATTCGGTTCTGTTGCTGATGACCAAAAACTAATGATCTGGGACACCAGGTGAGCAGATTTTGATAATTTTTAGTTAAGATAATCAACTAAATCAGTATTTCCCCAACTATGGGTCGTGATTAGATAGGCCCTGAAAAATACATTTAAATAATCTTTCATTCATATGGTTATCTTCCATTTTCTTCATGCCACCAATACGTCAGTCCCGAATTAGGAATTTTTTATGAGTTGGGTACTGTCCAGTCAACTTTGGGAACCTTTGAACCAGTCAATTTAAACCAAACTCTGAATGTTAATGAAACATATCTAACATAAAATGTTTTGGTGTTTACGTCATTTCATATTTTAGTTTAAAAAAAAAAACAAAGATAATTCTCATAATTGGCTATCTTTAGTGAGATCTTTATAATGATTATTAATGCGTTTTTAATGTACAAAACGACAATAGAATTGGTGTTCATACAATTATAATCTATTATTGGAATACATCCACTTTACTGATTTTATCGCGTTATATTTACATGATTATAGTCTGCCCGTGACTATGGATGCTGTAGGGGGTGTAAAACTTAGGATTTAATCATATAAATATAAAGCTTATGTAAACTGGTTGTAAACTGGTTTTATTTCTGTATTGCCTAATATTATCGAAACTGTCCGAATCAGTGTGTTTAATCCATTTTCCAATAGGATAATGTAAAATTTCATGTCATAGGTGCAACAATACATCAAAACCGTCACATACAGTAGATGCTCACACGGCTGAGGTGAACTGTCTTAGCTTCAACCCCTACTCGGAGTTCATTTTAGCCACAGGCAGTGCTGACAAAACGGTAATTTGTTCAATCATTATTCCATTAGAATTGACTACACATAAATATGGTTGAGGGGATAAGTCCTAGAGGAAGCTCTCTGACTCGCTGGTCAGACCAAATCAGGGAGCTAGATGGAATGACCACTGCTGCAGCGCTACGACGTGAGGAGCCCAGGACCGTGCAGAGTGGAAGGAAATGGTGAAAGACCTAAAATGACTTGGTCTGCCTAACAGACACGACATTCAGTAATGACTAATGTCTAAGAAGAAGATGTATGGTTAACAGCACATCATGGTATCCAAAACTGTTAAATTTCTTCAATCGATTTTCAATTAAATCTCCAAATAATAGAATTTATTATCCATTCGGGAAAATTGTCAGAATGTGGTAATTTGATGTGCTGTTGACTGTACCATTATAACTAGTATTATTAGTAGTAAGCCTAAGAACTAGAAATTGTTTGAATGCATTGTATGGCATTAATAAAGCCTACACAAGCTATATGTATAAATTACTAGCTTTTGCATGTGGTTTCACTCTTTCGCTTCCCAAACAGCTAAGACAAAAGTTAGACTATGTCCTTCCTCATAATGTAATCTATTTCCTTGACAAATTTTATCGAAATATATTCAGTAGTTTAGTCGTGAAAAAGTAACTGATATACAGAATTATTCATTATTTATTATAGGTATTTGTTAGTATGAATTCTTGAAATAAGAATTTCTGTGAAAACCTTGTGAGGTGCCTGAAATTGAATTAATAATAATGCTCATATTGTATTGCAGGTAGCGCTATGGGACCTACGCAACCTGAAGTTAAAGCTGCACTCGTTCGAGTCGCACAAGGACGAGATCTTCCAGGTGCAGTGGTCGCCGCACAACGAGACCATCCTCGCCAGCAGCGGCACCGACAGGAGGTATCACATGAAACAACATATTCTTTTAACTGTAACATGGATTACAGGCCCCTTTTGTCTGTCTTATACTTTATTGCTACTATTTCATGGGTAGGGTTTTATGCTTAACTGAATAATCCTGAGCTGTAGGAACCCCAACATGTGCAAGTAAAAAGTTCCCAAAATAAATATGTCCACTTATGGCCAGGCAGTTATATCACAGCAAATTAAAAAAAAAATAGTGCAATACTGGATATACAATAAGCACTAAATAGGTAGTTGTGTAATTAGCCATAAGCAATGAGGTTTTGGCAACCAGATGATGTATTTTATTCATCTTATTATTCGTCCGTTTACCCAAGGTAATCTGGGGATCTGCCAAAAGACTGCTTACTATCCTAATCAACGAGCTTTAGGACTTAGTGAATGGTTAGGAAGAGTAATAGACTAACTAAAATTTGATAAATAACGAATATTGTTGCAGGCTTCACGTTTGGGATCTGTCAAAGATTGGCGAGGAGCAGACGGCGGAGGACGCGGAGGATGGCCCGCCGGAACTATTGTTCATCCACGGTGGTCACACAGCTAAGATATCGGACTTCTCATGGAACCCCAATGAGCCGTGGGTCATTTGTTCTGTTTCAGAAGACAATATCATGCAGGTATGAATATATGAATATTGAAAAACAACATAAAAATAACCACCATCACGCCTGTATTCCCCAGTTAGGCAGAGGTGTACACTCACAGATCAAGTCTCATATAATAGGGGGCGAGCCTAATGCTAGTTATAAATTCAAACTCAGAGCTGCTACTGAGAATTTCATATAAAAACCTAATATCGCTCGACCTGGGAATCCAACCCAGGACTGTTAGAGTAGCAGTCGCACTAGTAGACCACTACACTAATCAGGTAATTATAATTCTTTAATTTAAAGTAATAATATAGTATTAGTATTGATGTTCATTGTATCCATAAACTAGTGTGTAGTTCAAGATTGGTATCAGAATTCTCATGAAATGTTAGTGTAGTCATTTACTCAATGTATCTTTTGTGAAGTTTCAGTAATATCACACTGACACATCTAATTAGCATTAAGGTGTGTTGTAAATGTACTCCACTTTATCCCATCATTCTACTTGCTATACATACATTTTGACTGCCCAGAAATGATATTCTATTTATTTTTTCTTACAAAATGCTAAGATATCCTAAAATAATGTTGCGATGTGTGCAGGTATGGCAGATGGCGGAGAACATCTACAACGACGAGGAGCCAGAGACGCCGGCGTCGGAGCTGGAGTCGGGAGTGAACGTGAACCACGGCTAGCGAGCCGCGCAGGCGCATGCCGACTCCACCAGCGAGCCCGACCGCGCCCACTAGCCGACAGCGCCACTAGCGCCACTACACACTGTGACGCGAACTATCACACCCCATCATTGGGCCTCGTACCAAGTGTCACGTAAATTATGGACGTTTCATTAATGAGCTCTTTCATGTTACAATTTTAAGTGTGTTAAATAAGGAAACTGTTAGTGATATTTTGTACTGTGTTGTCCTAATTTTTTTAAACTGGGAATCAAAATTTTTGTAACTAATCTTGTCACCGAGGAATACTATTGATGTTATTAATATTACTGATAACTTCTGCCCGCGACTTCGTCTGCGCGGACTTCAGAATTAGATCCGACCTGGATAAAAAACTTGTGCTATTGCAGTGCTCTATACCAAATTTCATCCAGCTCCGTTCAGCCGTTCTGATGTGATTGAGTAACAAACATCCATACATTCTCACAAACTTTCACGTTTATAATATTAAGTAGGATGAATGGTATTTTACGTGTTAGCTGGAACTACATCATACTTCAAGGCAAAATTCCAAAAATACATTTGTTAGTAATATGTGACTATTAATAAATACTAAGTATTATGTTAGGATATTTCCGGAACTTGTTTTCCTGGTACTTTCAATTCTAACAACCAAATGAAAGAGCTCTCAATACATTGTAATTTGAATCTTATGTCGTAAAACATAGATGTAAAAATTATTGGTATGGTCAACAAGTACATAATTGTACGATATTAGAAGTTAAGAGGAAGTTATTGCAAGCATTCTGCGGTGACTTTAATGAAAATATTTGAAAATTATTGCATAATGTGAAAGTTTATTTTTGAGTCCATTTTTTATACTTTATATACAGTTTAGAGCCCATGGCGTATTTTGATTTAGTCCAGGAGCGGGAACAGTGAATGTTATAGGTAAGAGTTAATTTTCAAGTATAACCTCATATGTCTTGAATAAAATAAATATAATTTCGGGCAAAAACTCGAAAGATCTCGACTTCGCCGATATTAAATGAGATAATAAGCCTGGGATCAGCTCTCATATTGATCTTGCTCTAGACTGGGAGATATTAAATACTAAAGGTCGATTTTACAATCGACCTTGGATATTTTTTTGAGGAATTCATTTTAAAACTTGACATAAAAATTGGAATCTTCCAATTTCAATTAATTCCTATTCACCTGTAAAATCGGCCTATAACAATTGATAATCAAAAAAAGCTCTAAATTTAGTTTTTGTAAAGTGTTCCTGCCGCTGGACTCGTCAAAATGGTACACGTCCAATATAAATTAAACGCGCGGTTTGTATGCACTAGAATCTCACGAAAATAAAACAGTCTTTCAGTTTTTCCTTTTTTTTAATTTCTTTTTATAATCGTGAGTACAAACCACTAAAGCGCATAATTGGTGGACTTGGAAACTCCAGAATCCACACAATTCGCAGTAAGTTTAGTTACTTTCTGCTAGCCGGGAGATGTTAATTCCATTTTAATTTATTGATTCTTACTTATCTGATAAGTCACAAGAATGTGTTTCTGTTGTAACTGTCATTGATATGATATTAAGGGCCTCTTTCACAATCAAATAAGTTTTTCAAATCCCACATTACATATAATGTAAAATTAGACCTAACTCATACAAGATTTCCAGTTAATAAATGTGTAGAATGTAGCATTTGATAGCTTAGCTATCACAGTTTATGGGTAATACGTAAACATTCTAATACTTTGATGATATGCTGAGCTATCGACTTGTCGTATCTAAATGTAATATGCATGTTTAATGTTTAGTTTAACAGTAATAGCACAAGTGAAAGATGCTCTTACACTGATGACGCGACTGACCGACGGTATGTTATAATATTAATGCAGTAATGGAATATTTTTAAGCTCTGCTAATTACCTATTATGATTAAAAGTATCGTAATAATTGTCATTGTTTTCGTATATCAAAGAAACCTGCAGTGTCAATTAAATTGATTACCTAATTTTCGAATAGCATTGCGTGTTATGTCGTTCTCTATATCTCTGATGGGTAGGTCCCGGTCGCGGCCCCGTCGCGTCGTGTTGACAGTGTGTATACCGCGCCCACTGCGTCATCTTTAATTTGATTGTTTGTTGGGGCGTAGACTACCCTGTTGCCACTAATTTAGTCCGGTACAGTCGACCGATACGCTAACATGAGGACTAGTTTCGTAGTACTAGTTGTTTTACTGCCAAAAGTTTTTGGATACAGCCATGGGAGCGGCCACAGAGGCGGACACCACTACCCACATTCCAGTGGTCATTCAGGATATGGTCATCCTCAAGCACCTCATTCATACCCTGCCTCTAGTGGATTGTCGGGTCAGTCAACCAGTGCCAATGTGCGACAAACGTACCATCAACAACATAACACTGCCCAATATAATTACAGCCCGAAGACGGAAGTCCATCACCACTACCACTACAACCCGCCGGCTCAGATAAGCTACGGGTCTACTTATCATCCTGTGTACCAAGGTCATCCGCCTGTCTACGTGTACGAGTATCGAGATTCCGGGAGTAGATTCGATACTTTGCTGACTGGTCTAGCTTTGTACAACTTAGGTCGCAATAGCCACACCCATAATTACGATTCTAATAGACAGTATAGTGTTGTCCCGGGTGAGATATGCAAACTGGGCATAAGTAAACAATCTGGCGAGTACGAGGAGACCCGCATCGATTGCATGCTGATGTCGAGCTTCATCTTGGAGGACACAACTCACACCACGCAAAACGAGCAACGTTTTACGGTTAAAAACACAACGAAGATTACAGAAACGCTGACTAACAATGGAGTTGGAAATAGTACTAATTCTTCAGTGACCGTAGTGACAGCGAAAAGTGAGACCGTAGTGGAAGCTGTAAAAGTGAAAGGGCCATCTATAGCGGTGTCGCCAGGCATGATATGTTATATGATCAGGACTTACAGAGACAGCACTACTATGCGGAAACCTGTAGATTGTGCACTCTTGCAAGAGTACTCTCGACGCTCGCTACACGGTAATGCATCCAAGCACTCAATGTCTATCGTGACAATGTTATTTAATTTCCTAATATATTCAATGGTATATTGTGGTTATTAATTTGGTCTTATTTTTAACTATTTTTGTATTTTTCTAAGTAGATAAAGTTTAAATATAATTACTCCACTAGCTACGTAAGCTTGTTTTATTGTGAAATATTGTTCAATATTATCCAAATCTATGTATATAATCTATCCTATCACAGCAACATGTAGAACTGAAGTCCATCAGAAAAAAATACCATCGATTAGGTTAGCATGAAATATATCGGGATGACAGTTTGTCCTCCGAAATTAAATTCAATGGCCGCGTATATATTGTTTATTCTGAAACGAACTGTTCGCTAGATATAGACAACTTATTGCCATATACATAATTAGGTAACGAATGGCATTTTAAAATTGTATTTAATATTTGCCTTTGTTATGTTGATAAAAAGTGAGACGGCGCTAAATATAGATAATACCTACCTACTTAGCCTTCGCTAAGGCTGAAGTAAGCACTAGCATTTATTAATCAAAGTCTTAATTTTTAATTGGAACAATTACTATTACTGAAATGATCACTCGAGGTCTGGATAAAGATAAGTACTACACGAAACTCAATGGTCCATTTATTGATATAGTTATTTACCTAAATAATTAAACATTGATATTTTCAGAGAAAAGCTTCGGTAACTTCTGCCAGCACTCGTAGTATTTTGCGTCTAATTTCTGACATGCCTCGGCACCCCATTTTGTTAAAGCTAAACTTAACGACGACTCGAACATAAATGCCTAGAACAAGATAAATAAGTAGGCGTATTCTTAAAGCACACAGAATATGATCAAAATTATTTTTCATGTCCTCATGAACAAGTTGCCATAAATAGAGCCAACAAAAATAATATTAAAATTGATTTAAAATTGAAAAAGTTGTAAGCTTTTTTAATTTTATGCTAGACAGAGAGCGTTCCATGTCGAGAGGTGACGTCAAGTCTTAGGAGCGCCAAACTAATTCTATATGTACTAACAATAGTTTTACGGAAACGGGACAGAAGATCCTCTTTCCATCCCCTCCAAAAACTCATTGATGACTCATCAATTCTTAAATGCACAAATATCTAACTAAACCGGGAACAGCCATCTGTACATTTGAGGGAACCAATAAGTTTTGTCCGGGGGATGACCTCTTGGTGCTTCGCCTCCTTGCCTTCCGGATTCCCTTGAACCAACAACTAAAATGTCCCGACCAATGCTCTCTTTTGACGTTGAAGGCCTACATTCGTAAATTAAAATTCTACCTGAGTATTGACAGCAATCTTTTGCGGCACAAGCTCTGCACAAGAAGCACCCATGAAACACTTGTCATCTGGTCCGTGGGGGGTCATCATGGAGTGTAGAGACGCTCCTCCGGGCAAGAAGCCACCCTCTTTCGCTTCGTATGAGCCCAAAATCAGCCCCATGAACTCGCTCATGCAGTTTCCTAAAAGAACAAAAAACAATAAAAAAATACCGCATTGCCCTGGTCCCCTAGTGTTATTTGAGGGAAACAGTGTTTTTACTCAGATCACAATTTAAAAAAAATAATTAAAAACTAATATTCGCTGAGGACAGGATTCGAACCTGCGCGGGTATAACCCATTGGATTTCAAGTCCAACTCCTTAACCACTCGGACACCTCAGCTACGAATATTACTATCGAATAAGGGCAAGTGTAAGTACCGGTTGAACACGTGTAGTGCGAACAATGCTTAATTAACAGAAGTTTATTTTATTTGAAGGGTAGGTACTACCTTCATAACATTACTAAACAATAACTCAGTGCGGCTGAGTACTTTACATGAGCCGTACTCACAGATTTCGGATAACCTACCAATTATTGTTACCATAGGTGTTCCGGCGTTAACCGAGGCACATGGAGACTCAAACTCTTAATAAATTCTGAAACTCTAAATTTGTTAATGGCCACCCATCCGTAGGCTGATTGCACCAACCGCAGTTTAGCCCGACAGGTTGATGGCGTAGTTATTTACGTACTTAAATAACGCATGTAGCCACCGCAGGGATAGGCACAGGTATACAGTCTTACAACACCCAACATTAATACAATTAAATTATTAATAACTTGGAAGTAACTATAATACTGTAAGCGCAAAGCGAAATCTCTGAAACGGGTGTCCGATCTTTAGCTATCCCATACGCAGCTGAGGTGTCTGAGTGGTTAAAGAGTTGGACTCTAAATCCAATCGGTATCTACCCGCACAGGTTAATCCTGTCCTCAGCGAGCTAATTTTTTTAGTACTTGCCTTGAATTTTAGTGCCCTCGTTATTGTTTCTATTTGTAATATATTACTGTAAAAATATATGCGTGGAAATGGGTGGGGATTATATAAACGGCATATTTAAAATTTAAAACCTAGCCAGAATTTTATGTACATACTTGTTATCTAGGTTAGTCTCGTAGTGAACTAGAACCGTAAGATTTTGTGTTCTACTGTGGCGGATTTTCCAGCAGGAGCTAAAAAACTAGTTACAAGTAGGTAACTAGGTACTTTTTCCAGATCAAGAATATACTCAAAAACTATTTCTTCTGCAATTTGAAAACCAAATTGTTGGATTTCAAAAAATAAAATAGGAACTGACAACTGCAGAAGTACCTAGGCGGCAAAAATTTAACAGCCTAGACTCGGGAAATGTGTAAATCCGCCATTAAACATTTAAGAAGTTAGTTATTCTTCTGTGACGTAACAATCTCATTGTAATCTATCCACAGTTCACAATTGTGTAAATAGTATACAACGTATCGTACCGTATGTGGATTTTTTTCTATTGTTGCTAACATATCATCAATGAATTCATAATATTATTCGTAGCTGAGGTGTCCGAGTGGTTAAGGAGTTGGACTTGAAATCCAATGGGTTATACCCGCGCAGGTTCGAATCCTGTCCTCAGCGAACAATTTATTTTTAAATTTTTCTATAGTAATACCTTTACACGCTTACAATGTATAATAGTATTCCATAGTACATGAACGTTCATAATTACTTTTTTATGCGAAATTAAGGTTTGGTCTGTTCTAGTATATAAGCTTCTAAACTAGATAAAAAGTGTCCTATGTGTTATTCCAGACTATAATCTATCTCTGTGCCAAATTTCATCCTATTACTCGCAAACTTTCGTAATATTAGTACTTATGGATGTTATAATAATGACAATTAAATCCAACTTACTATGATAGTATGGTGGTCTAAAGGTGTGCTCTTGCACGGACCACCTCGGCGGAAAGATGACAAAGTCTGCTATGGCGACGCCGGGCTTGGTCGACTGGCATGTCAGTACCGTGAATATTGACGGGTCCTGCAAATTGTCAAGTAATTTTGAACTAAGTAAGTACCTACCTGTATTATGGTTTCTCTGAGGTCCAAAATTAAACGTAGGAATCGTAAGTGCTATTGCTAAACTTAAAGTCCTGGCTGCGATTCCGAGGTCCTTTCCTGGTCCCTAAGTAGAAGATCCGAGTTACTTGTGCCCGGTTGATTGGCAACAGGCTCGCCCCCTATTACACTTCACCTTTTGAGCGATACGGGCGTGAAGGTATATTATGTTATTGATAATACCCACTATAACTGGCTCTAAGTTCATTTTAGATTATGGGTGTGACTTCATATCAATTTTAACTTTGTCCTTTCTATGTACTCGTATAACCATGTCAGTGTTTATGGATTCTAATATTGAGTAAACTTACGCAGTGGTCATACAGGACTGCATTGATGACCATGAACTTGCTAAGGTCGTATTTGTACGGCACGTAGTTGCCGTGCCACGCCACCACGTCGAAGGGTGAGTGATTCTGGTCCGCTACGAAAAGCGAGCCCTGGTATTTGTTTATTATCTTGAATCCTGAAGAGATGATACGGAGAAATTAGAGTCAAAGTCAAAGTCAAAGTATTTATTAGTGTGATTTTTGGTGATACAATAGGTCTTTTAATTATTAAAGTAGCTCAAAAATCTACCCATCAGGGCATACACTATTTGTGATTGTGAATATAAGACTAGGTAGGTAAACATTAGGTAGGTACATGCAATTTAACATACTTTAAAAAATTAAAATGTCAGTTTTGTAGCATTTGAAGTATGTCACATTAGATTTTGTCAAAAAGGAATTCGTCAATGGTGTAGTAGCATTTATCAATTAAAAAATTATTTATTTTACGTTTAAAAATTGTCAAGTTTGAGTCTTTAATATCATTTGGTAACTTATTAAATATTTTTGGAGCCATGCAAAGTATGCTCTTGTGCATAAGAGCGGTTTTTGATGTTCTAAGGCATAATTCGTGTCGATATTCCTGTCTTGTAGATCTAGTACGTTGCTCTGAAACTTTCCTAAACAGTTCACTATTTTTCTTCACAAACAATGCGGATTCGTAAATGTAAAGACAAGGTAGTGTTAGTATTTTAAGTGATTTAAAATGTTGTTTACAGCTTTCTGTCGGTTTTAGATTGCATATCGATCTAATGCACCTCTTTTGCGCTTTAAAAATATTATGTTTCTCGCAGGAATTTGCCCAAAACATTACTCCGTAACGTAATATGGAGTCTACGTAACCATAATACGCAGTCACGACAGCTGCCTGATAAACCACTTTCCTAAGTTTATATAGAGCGAAGGCGAATCTACTCAATTTTGTAATTAGAATTGATGCGTGTTCTTTCCAAGTCAATTTAGAGTCAATTGTCAGACCTAGAAACTTTATATGGTCTACTTCTTCGATTCTACTATAGTTAAAAGTTACATTAATATTAGGAGGGGTTATTTTTTGGTGAAACTGTATAATTTTTGTTTTGCTTAAGTTTAATATTAATTTATTCCGTTCAAGCCAGTCGATGGCTTGTTGCAATGCATCTTTGATATCGCACACATAGTTTCTATTTTTATCATGTCTTACAATTATTGTGCTGTCATCAGCAAAAAGAACCATAGGAAAAGCGACGTGTTTTGGAAAATCATTGATATAAATTAGAAACAACAACGGACCCAATACGCTGCCTTGTGGTACGCCAAGAGTGATTTTACGTTTTCCTGATATGTATTTAATTTCTTTTTTATCCTTTTTACAAATTCTTCTGATTTCCGTATACTGTGTTCTATTGTTAAGGTACGATTGTATAAGAGAAAGTGCATTTCCCCTTATTCCGTATGCATTTAGTTTTTCTAATAGAATATGATGATCAACTAGATCGAAAGCTTTGGTCATATCCATAAATATAGCGCTAGTAGGGATTCTTTGATTAATGTCTGTCATTATAGTATTAAGAAAGTCATAGATAGCCAAATTTATGGACTTATTTTTCCTAAAACCCTTCTGTTCTCTTGCTAGGATGTCGTGTTTAGAGAAATAGGAATACATGCACTGATAAATAACTTTCTCAAATATTTTTGATATTACTGGTATAAGCGCAATGGGTCTGTAGTTATTTACATCACTTTTATCACCTTTTTTATATAAGGGTTTAATTATAGTAGGTTTTAATCTGTCAGGATAAATTCCAGAACAAATACTTAAATTTATTATGTGGCTAATGGGGCCTGATATCACATCGGAAACAAATTTTAAAACTTTGGTTGAAATGTGATCATACCCCACGCTAACTTTATTTTTTAAGTCCTGTATTATTCGATTCACTTCATTGGGTGTAGTAGGTGCTATGAACATTGATTTACTGTATATATTTGGGGTTTTACAGCTTGCAGATTTTGAGGCCTTGGAAAGTAATTTTGCTTGATTTACGAAGTGATCATTAAATGTGTTCGCTATATCACTGGGGTTAGTTATTGTATTCCCATTGCTCCGTATTTCTGTTATATATTCATAGCAGGGGCAATATTTATTTTCATTTATAACTTTCCATGTATCCTTCGATTTATTCATTGATGTCATTATCCTATGGTTGTTTTTTGCCTTTTGTGTGAGTTTTATTATTTTCCTGAGTCTTTGTGAATAATTTTTAAATTTTGTCAAGTTATTGCTGTTAGGCTTTGCTCTAAGTTGCCAAAGAAGTTGTCTTTTATTTTTGCTACAGCGCCTTATACCAGGTGTTAGCCAATTTGAATTCCTTTTCAATTTTATCTTCTTATAAATTAATGGGAAACATAAATCATAGAACAGATAGAGATATGTAGCTAAGATAGACATTTACAGTAAGGCACCTGATATTTACTTCTAAGCATCGCCTTTTATCTACGCATTTTGAGGATAACGACGTGAAATGACCGTTTTTACCTAGTGTACCTGATAATAATAATACGGACAAGAATCAGAACATACCAGGTATTTCCTCATCGAAGTAACGTGCAACTGGTGTGAGGAAGTCTCTAGGGTTTGCGAGTCCATTTGCTCCGATAGGTCCAAGATCCGGCAGCTTGAAGTGTCCATCAAATACTTCAAGAATGTATCCTCTACCGAGAGATGTGGAAATATTTTACTTCATAGTGTCATAACTTGTAAGTAATAGATACCTGTTAACTAATTTTAAGTAGGAATTGGGCCGAAGTAAAATATTTTCGAAGCTGATTTAACAAAAGACAGCATTTCAAAGGTCATCTAGAAAACAAAGCCCTGCGCTTCTATTGAGTTATACGGAGTCAATCAATATTTAAAAACTATATAGTAACTTATTTTTATATGAATAAGATGAACTTATTTACCGAGTTGGTCCATCAACAGCCACAGAAAACCTCATGCCGAGCTGAATGACAGCAATCTCGTTGGGAGCCACCGTCATCTGCCCGAACTCTGTCGTTATCTTCAACGTACCTTGCTGAGGAACTTAACAACCAAGTAAAGAAGCATAAAGTTACAGTTGTTTTTATCATGTCAATCATGGCTATGTTTCCTAATGCTATTTAGTAAGATGTAATGTAGTTTATGGTAATTACAGTATCTACCTAAACAGTTTTGTTATGGCTCAATTCGCGTTCTACCCACCACTTTCAGCAGTATCAATTTGCAGAGATTGCAGATAAACTTGTAGCTAATAGTCGATCACTTAGCCATGCAATCTATTAGACATAGTTAGCCTATGCTGCTACACGCCTACGGTTTAAATTCTACAGCCAGTACTAGGTACCTAACCTACCTATTGTTAGGTTAGGTACCTAGTGGATTTGTAGGCGCCCATGGTTTCACACAGAAGAAGGTTTTATTCGCTTTTGCGGAAGCACGTGAAAAAGTTGCGTGTCATTTTGTGACGCTTACCAATAAGTAGGTCTCCATCGCTGCTGTAAAAGGCACTGTTTTTCATCGATGTGTTACACAAGTAGACATGTATGGCGATCCCATTGCGAGAGCGAGGGTCTCCAGCGCCGCAGACGGTGTGGATCCCTGCCACGAAGTCCACTGACTGGCTTGCTGGCGGAATGTCGAACGGGAGCCAACGAGACTGGGGCATATCATAAATAGGGTACTTATACTTAAGGCACGTGAAATAGGCGCTAGAAAATTCTGCACACGAGGTAGCTTATTAGTGTAGCGAAGCTTAATTTACCTCGCGTAAGCTAATAAGCGCTTTGGAATAGCTTATTGCGTGTTAAAGGTAGGTACAAATTTATTTTAATTTCTCGTGTAGGTAATAACTTCCAAAAAATATTTATAGATATCCTTATCAAAATGGGACTACGTTAAGTTTTTGTGGTACGGTATCGTTAAAAATTTGTATAAAAAAAGCTTATTGAGGACAGGATTCGAAGCTGCGGGTAGAACCCTTTACATTTCGAACAGCTCCGCATGAGAAAGCTCAAGTATGTTATTGATATTCTATGTATTTACCTACAATTAGGTATTTGAAACGTTAAATATATAACTAATTATTATTTAAGTAGATAGGTGCCTAGTAATTTGTGCTACCTGATTAGGGTCTGGTTCCTGTTCGTCCCATTTATGAGTGAGGTATTTCGCAGCATTTAGCTTCTGGAACGGTTTATGAATCACCGAAGGACGAATTCTGAAATACGATAAAATTTGATAGATTGATATAATAACACATACCTTCCTAACATCAAACATGGCTACTTCTGATGAAGTGCACACGGAATCGAATGTGCGAACATGTTACAAAAGAGTACCTACCTATTCCATTTCGATAGTGAGTAAGAACTGTAAGAAGTAAGTAGTGCTATTCTGCAAGAACCATTTAGTATTTCCAACGAAGAATCCACAGTGAGATTCAAATTATTTTTCTCTTTTATTTAAATTCGTTAATATAGTAGGTACCTACCTACCACTAGAGATGCCACTGTTATTGACATTACAATTTATTTATTTCAAATAAACCTAATAATATTACAGCCGAAGCCAATGCGTTATATTTTCAAAATATATAAAAAAATATATACAGTTAAAGTTTATATAACATAACATACCAAGCCTGTATTCCTCGAAGGGTTAGGCAGAGGTGTACTTAATGTACACCCACAGTTCGCTGGTATGTTTAGGTCCCATGTTATAGGGGGCGAGTCTATAGCCATTAACCGGGCACAAATCCAGACTCCGAGCTGCTAATGAGAATATCATAGCAAAACCCAATAACACTTTGCTCGACCTGGGGATCGAACCCAGGACCACTAGTGTAGCAGTCTCACTTGGGACCACTAGACTAATGAGAGTATAAATAAAATATAGAATACACAAGACAAAAAAACAATGCATGAAGGTATGTTGGGTAGGTACCTATTTGATTTTGGATGTTGCATCTCGTGAAACCGCCGGCGCTGGTATCAATATTTCACATCATCACAAATATTTCCTAAATAATTATTTGACAATATTTTTATGCTACCTGTACAACCACGATCGCTTGTTCTCATGTCTGGGTGCAGTAAACGCGGTCCCCGACAGCTGCTCAGCGTACAGACCGTAGGGGCAACGCTGCGGATTGTTCTGCCCTTCGGGGAGAGAGCCGGGCTTGCGTGGGTCCTCCGACGTGAATTCCGACCCGAAACCAGAGAGGTACTGTATAAGCATTTCAATTTATAAAAATAGTAACTAAACTTAAAGTTTGGTACGTATTACGTAGGGCTTTCTTTTCAGCATTATGTGAGGACGAAGACGAGGGGCTTTTTCCTCTACTTTATGAAAATAATAAAGTAAGTAGGTATAGTACCTACCTACTCATCTTTCCATGTGATAGGTAAATAATTAATATTTAATTTGAAACGTGTGATAAGAAGATATACATACTTACATATGTTATCCTCAGAATAATGTTCCAACCAAGACTTCTCATTTAACAAGAAACAGGTTTAAACTTATTAATTATTTAATAAAATCATTTAAAAACTTATGTAATTACTTAATTATGGTATGTAGGTGTACCTACAGACATGTTTATCTAGATTACATACCTATATTTGGGTATACTCCAGCCTTAATTGAGGAAATATAATTTAAATCTTACCTTCAATTCCTCCATCGTAATTCACAGACGAGATGTTTGAATCAACTGTAAGATGAGACTAGACTACGTCCGTATCGCGATGTTTACTTCAAGACTGGTAACTATGCAAATGTGGCCGGTTTATTTATGATAAAGCTTGGTATTTTGAGTACCTATGTAGTGCAGTAAATATAGTAACTTGGGGATTAAAAAGATATTGTTCTCTGGCCTCTAATTGTAACTGTACCTAGTTGTGTTATCCAAATCTAACTATCTGATATAAAGTAGCTTGGTACACCCTGCAATAGAAAGAAACTCAAAACAGACACTATACAGTAGTAGGTATAAACAGAAGTTCCAAATTCAATAGTGGCTATGTGTTTCGTATGATCACACCACAACACAATGCGGAGGTTGGTATTACCTACTTACTACCTAAATAATTAATAGTTACCTCTATGAAAACTTTCCACCCAAACCCTGCTGATAGGTATATATAGTGATAGGAATATCACTAACCAAACGAAGGAGCGATAAGTCGTACCTTGTGAAATCTTTCGTGAGAATGAGTTCTAGAGTCACTTACTTTTTGAAGATCCTAGGAGCCCCTGGCATTACACCCCTCAACAAGTGTGTGGAGTGGAAATACTTACATTTTCGCATTTTCTTTTTATGTATTGGAGTACTTACTTACCTACCTGCCTACATAGTATTTTTCAATTTCTACAATACTTAGTTATATACAAATCGTTTACTGACTGAGTGTCTTACTCTAGTCACAGATAATATAATACTAGTGTCTAGTCGTTCCTAGCTACGCTAGAGGTCCTGGGTTCGATCCCCAGTTCGAGCAGTCTTATTGGGTTTATCTATTTAAATTTTCAGTAACAGACTGTTACATGGGAACTAAAACATATCGGCAAACTGTGGGTGTATCTACATTAGCACAGCTCTACTTTAGCCTTCGGGGAATACAGGCGTGATGGTATGTTATTTTTAATTGCATAATATAGCTATTCACAAAATCTGAATCCTTCCCTACATCGCTACTTATATCACTCGATTCGATGTAAATGCCACAATAATACCGACCCCAGCATGGAGGTGTGTTTACCGGTACGTATGATAATAAGAGGAACTGGTTTCATTTCATTTTCTAGAGCTTGTCAATCCCGTTTTGAGATCGAGAAAAACATTCGATACATATACTACTTACCTATTGGTCAATGTGGCGTAATAGCTGTTTTGATTGCGAGATTAGCCGTGCATTCCATTCTACAGGGTTCCTAAGGTACCACAATATCAAATAACTATGAACTAAATGTTAAATCGCAAAAAACAAATCGATTAACTATGGGGTCCCAACGAACTGTAAAGAACAAATATGTAAAGACGAACATAGAACCTCCTCTTTTGAATTTATTACATAGAGTATTAAAGAGGTCAGTGATTGGCTACCATATAGTATTATTATAGAGGTCAGTGTTGTGCTCGTTGTGCTCATATAAGTATTTTTGAAAGAGACATTTTAATAAATTTAATGAAAAACAAATGGATGTTACAGGATTAGAGTGTTAAATGATCAGAGTATTTTATTCTATTAATGTCTGTTAAAAATATAATGTGCAATCCGTCAGTCGGTCGTACGAAACCTGAGAACAAAACATTCAATTCAATTATTCGTAGGCCTTAAACGGTTCCAGTTGCTTTTTGAGCAGTGACCTACATATACATAGAATATTTTTACTTTTATTTTCTCTGCAGTGCCCAGGAATGGAGACCGTGCACTCAAATGACAAATTAGGATAAAAATAAAACATGTACGTTACTTCCGCAAATGTTTATTATATTGTTTATATGAACAATAAATTGTCAAGCGATATTCAATTCGAATTGCCTATATTACTGAATCATGAAGTTAGACGTTACAATGCTGATTATACTACAATGGTTATGATGCGACGTGTCTCTTCAACAATTACATTGAAATCTCAAGATTTTGTATCTACAAAAAGAATTTAGATATTATGTATGGAAAACAATTGATAAACTAAGTCAAAAACCCATCATACATTTTTCATTCATCGCCAGCGATATTATGAGATGGGCCAACAGAATATGTGTATAGGAAAATGGAAACTATTATACTATTATATACATTCAAGCGAAGGCCGTTCAATTATAGAAATTTGAACTTTTTGTCAATAAAATAAAGGTCATCATGTAGTACTTCGTGAGTTAGATTTATTATACCCGACTATTTAAGCATTAAGCTAGTTAAGGTCAGGTCTTCTTTTTTTGAAATCAACTTAAACAAATAGGTATATTGGCAAGATAGGCAAACCGCATAATTTGAAGAGACACCCGCCTATTACAGAGAATGTAGGCAATGACATACAAATTACATTACAATTGATAATTTAAACAGCTTCTACATTATACAGCATTAACATTATTATTGTTCTTATTAATACTTAGTGTAGCTACCGGAAGGGGGGACAAGGGAACCACTATAGAGATATTATTCAACTGTTTATTGCTATGGTCTATGACTCTATGGGGTATTTAAGGACAGTGTACGGGAAGCCTTAACTCAAGGAGCTAATATCAACTCTTGACATAAAAACAAACAAAATATTCTTAAAAACGTTAAATTGTTTTTTTTTTGTTTATAATTAGTTCGTACTGTTTCAGTTAAAAAACTGTATAATATTATTATGACAAAGTGCGAGTCATACTACCGGTGTCGCTGATGTCATATATGCAAGAGTTCTGCAGTTACTGCTTACTCCTATGGCAAAGGGTGCGAGGGTATGAGCAAGGCATGTCAGAAAACTCTCAAAGACCAGTAGCACTGTTAGTGAATAATATCATCTACAGTATAGACATTTATAAAGACGATAGAAAGGAAGATATTGTCGTGACTTCCATATAAAATAATTTAATATAATAAATAACCAATTATAATAATCATAGCCAATTCGCAATTTATAACTAGATAATTTCGTATTTTACAAAATAGGAGATTTTTTGAGTATAATTAATAATAAATTGATTTTGGTAATATTTTGTAAATTTTGATCATATTAGAACTATTTTAGATGATTTATTCTAGATAGGTCTCATATCAAAATTTACAAAAACATGCACTATATTCTTCACAATTTTTTCAATACAGGTAAAAAAATAATTACAAAATAATAGATGTAAGTTCATTCTATCTATCCTATTGGAATAGTCTTCAAATAAGTTCTATTAATATCCTTGTTTAACTATAATATATTGAAATAATTATCTAACACTAAAAGCTAAAAAACATTGATCTAATATGCATAAACAACAAACTTAATAGTAAACAACACAAATCACAGTTACGTAGCAAATAGAGATTAAGGCTATTTATACATAAAAACAATCTTAATCCAACCTTGAATACTTTATTACTAGTCGTTGTATTCCGTACATTTTGTTGTAAAGAGAAACCTAATTGCGGGTACAATTCAACGGGACAAAAATACAGCTGTTCTTATTCAAAGATTATAAATAAAAAATAGAAATATACACAAGGAGATCTCTAGCCATCTCTTTATCTCTCTCTTTATAGTGGACTATCCGAGAGTGAGATGATAGAAAAAAAAATTGCATGACCCGAAGCGTGACTATCGGACGGTCATAGAGCTTTTAAATTATTTTTATGTAAAAATAACCTTTAGTATAAGCGCAATCACATACACAATACCGAAAATCGTTTACATATGGATATAAATATTATAAATATAGCAATACAATAATTAAATAGGTACATAATAAAATACATTAATAAAACAAATATAAAGTGCCGATCAACTGTTGAGTACAATATTATTCACGTTGGACTCCAAGTCATAAATATGTAAACATGTGGAATTTATTGAATATGCAGTTAGTACATTATTATGTTTCAAAATGTCACGTCATTTTATCTTTAAGAGTCATATTGCAGTGCACTGGCGTACGTAATAAAATAATGATGCGCAATATTGCTGCCTCACTCGCGCCAATTATAAAGCTTTGTAACTTTCTGAAAGGTGCTGTAAATAAAAAATAAAGTATTTAACAACTCTTAAAGACAAAAACACGTGACGTCACAGTCCACGATGCGCTAATACCTACCCTAAATATACATTAATATCACACGGCCTTACAGCGGCCTAATACACATACGAAATGATATATTATTGATATATTTGGTAACGAACGAGCAGACAACCGTTAGAAAATTGTTCTAATACAATAAATAACTTTTGAGACCTTTTACACAGAAATATTAAAGCTTAAAACTCCAACTCACCCCACCCAGGGACGTTCCATTTAAAAAAAATAACTGACAACATTTTTAAACCAAAACCATTTAAAATAGCTTTAAAAATAATAAAGCTACAAAAGGTTTGTTGTAAAAAAAACTAGTATTTTTCCATTCAATCTATTATTAAGCCGTCACACGAAGCATACTTATTCTGTAAACTTGTAAATCGATATCCCTTTGTAACGATTATCGAGTGGTCGATTATCGATTGGACATAGTTTCGCAGGTCAAGTTTCAGAATAGCGCGATTTCACGATACACTTAGCCAAAGCATTCTCGCCCCACACAATTACTGTTCCCTTTAATATACTAATAAGAGCTCAATTAGTTTGGAGACTACACTAAAATATATCATTTTAGTGGTTCTTCTAAACAAGTATATAAGAATTAGATATACAAAATATATAATAACAGTTATTATCAATATGGGATAATGTGACCAGACTAAATAATATGTTAATAATAGTTTTTTTTTATACAATTTTCAAAGTATCAGCGCCATAACGATCAATTCTGGCCATTTAAAATATAATTAATGATTATAATAATTTTATGATACAATATGCTTTGATAATAATTCAATTTATTATTATTATGCAGTGCTTATATTAATGCTATGCAATATGAAAAAAGCATAAAAAAGAATACAGTGCTACATAGCGCTATTTTTTATGCCTGTGTCATAGTACAGTCAACATAAAAAATTGGAAACAGCAAGCAGCATGAAAAGCTTATAGCATAGCAGAAATAGTGTAACGGCGTTTAATAATAAACCATTCTTACTTCTGTGCTTGATTGTACCTTCATGAGATAAGTTGGACGTTTTCCAGACATTTCCTATTTTCTTTCGTTATCATAATACCAAAACATAGCATTAATATAATCACAATTTTAATTTATTCAATATCATAGTGGCGTTTGGTGGAACCTATATACTTGAATTATTAAATATGTGAGCTTGTAACTATATAATCGTAGTGTACAAAGAGGAATCGACATTAAAATATGATATCATCATTACAATAGATAATAAGAAACATAGATTTAATAATAACTGTAAATAATACTTATAAATAACTGGTTTTGAAGTAAACGACGATGATTTTTTAATGAATATACCACCTTCACTTCCAGATCTTTTTATTTGACTTGCTTTCTGCAGAGTTTAAGCTTTACGTGGAATGTTTTAATGTAGTATTGAAATCGACTTCGTCTATGTATAACATTAAAGAGAAAAAAGTAATTAATTTGTCTATTGAATTCTTTCTCCTATAACCTACCATTATCAACGCCGTCTACTACAAAACTCAAAGAAATTATGTATAAGAGCGAAATATTCACCATAGAAGCATAATTAATTAATTATCATATGATACAATTTAACTTGTGCTCGCAGATTGCCCTTCTATCTGGCTAAAAGTTCTTGGTATTAAGCTAAAACTGAGTATTTGAGATTTTCTTTTAATAGCTAAGTTCACAGTCTAAATCCAGCTCCATACAGTAGTTCAACATGAGTATTTACAAAGTACAATCGCGCTAATCTATTTCCTAACTCTTTCGTCCCGATCTGCTATACTGCAATTCGGGACGCGGTATTTTCACATTTCCATATTCGAGTATTTTTAATTTCTTATCACTAACTGATAAAAGACACACATTGAACCACTGTATTGAATTGGTAAACTGTTATAACTGTGATGGACAATATTAATTGCTATTTATACTAAGTTCACTAGGATATCTTCTATATGTTGAGTAGTTAGAGGCGAAAAAGCGCTTAACACAACTAAAAATTCACATTCCCTATTGTAATTAAGTCCCATCATAACTTGATTACATACTAGTGGTAAGATTATTTAGTTACTGGGTACTTCTGATTTCATAATACGCATTTGCACGTCTTTCTTGAACACTTATTCTTCTGACATGATAAGAATTAATTACTCCTAGTACACGCCAAACAGAACCTCATCACAATTTTTGGATTATTAACAATATTTCACTGGTTTTCAGACACCTTTCAAAGTCGTATTAAATCAGAGTCTTTTTTAATCGTGAGCTGTACACGAAGCAACATAGGTCGGATAATGTCTCGCAACTAGTCGGCCAACACGACCAAATTCATGCATTTGGTCGTGTTGGCAAAGCAGTTATTAAATTAATATTTCACATTTTAGTACAATTTGATGGATCATATGTACAGTCAACAAAAAGGTTAAGTTACATTGTTTTGGCAACGGTTATGTAATGTATCATGAAAAATGTGTCCAAACGCAGGTGTTGCAAACTCTTTGACGGATAAATATTTATACTGTCAAGACTTAAACTTCATTCACTGACTGCATACCTAACTCTTTTGTCGACTGTACATTCCTATACTTTTTTCTAGTTTCCATGCAAGTCCTCGTACATAAATCTTACCACTAGTGATGTATCTTCACTAAGTTCTGTCTACTGTTGTGGTAGCATATGCGACCACGCTGCCTCGTATTTCGTATGCGCAGAACTGCACGCGGATTTAGAGGCTTCCACCACGCTTAACGGGAATGGTTCGCACTGGAAAAGATGCGCGTTGATTAGAATTTGATATTTATAATAACAGAGCATAAAGTTGTAAGTACTTTGGCTTATAGGAAACTCTTATTTTAATACAGTTTGCACACTAATATCTAAACCAGTGTATAATGCAGTACATATAAAAGGAAACAACATTAAGAGAGTAGCAGTACCGGCTTAGCTTTAGACTTAACACGCCTGTATTCCTCGAAGGGTTAGGCAGAGACGTACTAATGTACACTTACAGTTCGCCGGTGTTTAGGCCCCATGTAATAGGGGCCAAACTCCGAAATCCAAAATCTACTGAGAATTTGGAGTTATATCGGATAAAGATATTAGCGTAAATAATCCGTATCTATTTATCACAAGCTTTGTCCTCGAAATTATTACAGATTTTTTTATTTAAGAACCAATGGCTTTTCCTAATAAAAAATGAGTCGCTGTAGTTTCTGCCTAACCCATGTGAGAGAAAGGCGTGAGTGTATTTACTAGTCGCAGCGGATAAAAAATGGAAAGTATAAGTTGTTGAATTTGTTTGTTATTGTTTTTGACTTTTATTTGTTGAGTTTTCGTACTCTTTTGTTATTTTTCTGTCATTCTTTGCAATGGAGCATAAACGTTATCCTTAAAAAACGTTATATGGATGTGTACAGTTATAACGTTTTAGCAAAATATTGTTTATAGCTATGCCGTTGTATGCTGACGGTACCGGCTCAATGAGACGCCATTTTTAATCCCATTCTTTATCTGCATGTTGTATGTATGTATGTAAATATATAAATGGGTGGCTTATAGAGGTTATAGTTTATAATAATGAATGGTAGATATAATAAAGTAACTTACAGTGAGTGCACAGAAGGCGTGCTCGAGCGCGGCTATGAATCGTTCGAGCTCTGCGCTGCTGGCCAGCACCAGCGCCAGCCCCGCGCCTCGCTCCCGCGCCTCGCACACACTCCACTCCTACAACATTCAATTATTAAATGAATTAAATAATATTTATTTCACACTTTTGCAAGTCAATGTTGTTTTTTTTACCTAGACATTACGTACCAAACCATCATGACTGTATCCTCGAAAGGTTAGCCAGAGATATACTGATATACACTCACATTTTTTAGGGTTTTCTCGTGGGTAGTTAAACGTAACTACGTTATAGGGTGTGGGTGTTTGTGAAATTATTCGAAAATTTGTGTGTTCCCAAACACAGTACATACTTTAGTTACCGTCCGTGTGAAGTCGAACACAGCCCTTTACTATATATATTACAACATTTCGAATACGGGAAAACTATTTTCTTGTGCAACCGACTCGGACCGGGACAGCGAGCGATAACTCTACAAACAACTGTATAAAAATATTGTTCTGTGCAGAAGTGTATTCTTACCAAACAGCACCAATTCTCGTCAGTATCTGGAATTTTGAAGGCGGTCAAATTCTTGATGGAGCCGCACGCTAGAATCTCGACGTCTGTTCGCATCTCCTCTATATACTCTGCAACAAGTTATTATATATATATATATATATAGTTAAGTTATTTGAAGAGTCTCGCGTGTTGCAACCAAATGTCCTTCATACAAAAGGTCTTCCAAGATTTATTGACATTTTACGAGTCAATTATTTGATTTTGAACAGTAGGTTACAGCTGCAAATCAGCGTCGTGGTCGTAATTCCTATCACTGCCACCAGACAATATGCTGAGCTGTGGCCCTTTTGGCACATTTTAAATATATATATATTCATGATCTTGTTTTTGTGCCAATACATACATTTCGTTCATTCTTGTATCACTGTTTATATAAGCCAAAGGATGTGGAAATTGCATCAATTGCATCTATTGTGGCAAACCAATTGTATATTTGATATACCATAACATTGCATCAAATATGTACCTAAGCCAGCGTGGTAGGCCTAATCCCTTTCATTTTGTGGTGGACCCGTGCTCAGAAGTGGTACAATATAATATATTGGGTTGCTTATGATGATTTTAGACATATATACACACCTTTGAGCAGTGCGTCCGATCCCCTGTCCTTGAGATATGCGGCGGCGCCGGACACGAATGCCAGGTCGAGCGTGTCCCGGACGCTGATGACCTCATGCGGCGTCACCACCACCGTGCACGCCGGCGGAGGGCCCGATCGCTCGCACGACTTCTTAGTACCATCCTTCTCCTCAAGAGCCTGCAATAAATTATTGTGTTTAGATCACGAGATTATTGCCATGTATTAGGTATAAATTTAATCTTCGTGCTTCTAGTGGGAATTTCCCCTTAAATAGTCCATTTACTCTGCCCGAATGTTATGAGATAGTTAATGCTTGGCGTGTTGTTTTCGAGTATCAAGGAAATTGAATATATTTTGCAAACACTTAATCACCTAAAAACTATGTAATTTAATTCAGAAAACCTGAAAGAAATTTGAACCTTCTGGTATCAGCAGATCCTAACTTTAAGGCTTTTGAACACTCCGAAAATGTTTTTTTTCTCACAACTGCTGATAATTAATAAAATATAATGCAATTTAATTCAATAGATTTTGCTTTGGTTATGTAGTTCGTTGCTTGACAGGTTAAAATAAGTATAATAATATATGTCCAGAATTAAGGATTGGCAGGCTTGCAGATTGGAAGGCTGATTTATAGGACACACCGATCTCGGGAAAAGAGACCTTGTTCAAAGAGTGTTTGAAGACGGAAGTTCCTCACTTGAGCAGCATGTAGCAGTAAGCTCTGAAGCCAAGACGATGCTGTAGCATCATCAGGAGCGGCCAACAGGAGTCTACTGTTGTCTGCTAGGGCGATCTCGAAGCAGTGTGGTCTCCGTGAAGTATCCAGGTGCCTCCTGACTCCGAGCACGGAGCGGAGGGCGATATTGTGGGGGAGAGGCGAAGTCCCGTCTGGTGAGTGGGGGCCCCAGTGCAGAACTCCTGCCCTGTAGAGAAAGATTTTGTAATTCATACATATTTATCCCCGTGTAGGGATGGGTCAGAATACTGTGCGTCACTGCTCACTAAGATAGGCATCTCGTAAGAGGCGAGAAATTTATCTGAGTTGCTCGGTGGTACCTCGGTGATCTCTTGGGATCTAACTGGCTGGCGACCACCCTTATGTCGGATTCCGTCGTAAAGCACATCGGTGTTTTTTTTTATGGGTTAGGAGGGCAAAAGAGCGCAAGGATCGCCAGATAGTAAGCGATTACCGCCGCCCATGAACACTGGCAACACCAAAGGAGTTGCTGATGCATGGGCGACGATGACTACTTACTACCAGGTGGCTCGTCAGCTCGTTTGCCAACTTAACCGATAAAAATATTTACGCCTGTCTAGGGGTCGGTAGACTATAGATTTCCACTTGCTACGATCCTGGCACACCAATTTCGCTTCATGTATATTCAGTAACCTCCTCATGCATGATTGTAATTCATATGGTCTTATACATAGTATACCTATGTGATAATCCAAGGGTGCTGTGTACCATTGGCTCAAAAATATAATACACATATGTACTGTCAGTCCCGACGTCTTAAAATAAAAAGACATCTTCAGCTGAAAACTAACGTAGTAGCCAGTCTTAACTTTGCAAAAATAGTTATGAATTACGATACGATATTACGAATATAAAAATGATGTCTTATTTCTAAAGAATAGAATTGTTCATGCCTTTAAGCTTAAATGAAGCTATGTCTTAACATAAATTAAGACATAGCTTCATTTATGACAATACATAACCATACTATCGAGCCTGTATTTCCGTAAGAGGTGTACTAATGTCCACCTTCGCGCTGTATGTTTAGGTAAGGTCCCATGTAATAGGGGGCGAGCTTATTGGAATTAACCAGTTACAAATCCAATTTCCGAGCTGAAAACTCCAACTGACACTTTACCTTGGAATCGAACCTAGACTTTATGACAGCGTCTAATGGGGTAATGTAATCGGTTTAGCCGAAATTTGCATCCAATAGTCCAAAAATCTAGTTAAATTACCTGAGCAAGAAGTAACACGGCTCAAATCGTCGGCTTCTCTCGGTTCTGCACATGAGGTACCCCTCTAAGGGCGGGGCGAAGGCGCCAGGTGCCTCTATCAAACGGTCACCCGCGTCACCCGAACACATGCGCCCGTAGAACAGGATTTGCGGTATCTGGTACAAGATGAATTAGAGATATAAATATTTTTATTGACGCCAGGACGACTTATTTATTACTAGCTTTTGCCAGCGACTTCGTCCGCGTGGAATAGTTACTTTGTTCCCTAGTTCTTCGCCCGTGGTTTCACCTGCGTTGCCCCGTTCCTAAGGGTTGTAGCGTGATGTTTTATAGCTGAAACCTTTCCCATGAATCACTCATTTTCCCAACATTTCCCTTCACTGCTCTGGTCCTATTGATCGTAGCGTGATGAAAAGTATACTATAACCTGTGGTTTGGGCTGTGCGTTGATAGATCACTATGTCAGTCAGTCAGTCACCTAACGTAAGAGTAGACAAATATAATCAGAAAGCTCCGAACTGCTAAGCTATCGGGAGTTACACGTGTTATTGTGAGTCAACCATAAAAGATAGACATTTGCTGTCGTGGAATATTTTTTATATAATTTTAAGGAGAAAATTTCCGTCATACATGATTTCTGTGTAGCTTTAACCATTAAGGCTGCACACGCGACGGAAGCTTAAAAAAAGGAGTAAGTTCTCCTGTTTTCCCAACATTTCCCTTCACTGCTCTGCTCCTATTGATCGTAGCGAATGAAATCTCGAAAAATCGTGATGAAAAGTATACTATAACCTGCCCAGGAGTATGAAGAACAATTGTACCAAGTTTCGTTGAAATCCGTCGAGTGGTTTTTGTTTCTATAACGAACATACAGACAGACAGACAGACAGACAGACAGACAAAAATTTTACTGATTGCATTTTTGGCGTCAGTATCGATCACTAATCACCCGCTGATAGTTATTTTGGAAATATATTTCATGTACAGAATTGACCTCTCTACAGATTTATTATAAGTATAGAATAGATATAGAAGATTTAGCATTTCATATTGATAATTGCGGCCCCAATATATCCTATCCGATCCACCTCGACTGCGTGCATTGATGTGTTATTCCAGGCTATACTCTGTGTGCCAAATTTCATCCAGATCCGTTCAGCCATTCTGGCGTGAAAGAGTAACAAACACAAACTTTCACGTTTATAATATTAGTAAGGATAAATATATAAACCTTCCAGAAAAAAAAATCTAAAAGTTAGTGAAAGCCATATCAAAATACGTGATTTGTTTAAAAATAAGCGCACAAACAGACACATGCGGATATCGAAATTGTTTATAATATGTTGTGTAGATTCATTTCGTGAAATGAAGGAATCGTTTCTTTCCAATGATGTGTTTTGAAGTTTAAGGCCCATAACAGATATATTTCTATCTAGCTAAACAAATGACTGATAATTAATTATCTTATTAATTGGCATGGAAACAGTACCAACAGAGTACAATCATCAATTTGTTGTATCAGCTCCATTGATAAGTATAATTAACTTTTATTAACATCATTATTGTATTACATTGAGTGAGGACTAACAAAAACAACGTTTGTTATAAGATTATTATTATCTATATAAATATCAGGTCAACTACCTTAAAGCGCATGATACATCTCAAAATTATCAAGTCTGCACACTAATATAATAAAGTCGTAAACTTTGTAATTTTGTCACAATCACAGGAATTTCTGGACAGATTCTGAAATTTCTTTCTCTGTAGATAATGATATTAAACTAAATTTTTAGGATATATCCGTTATATTTCTATATCTTCTCGTGAATGTATGAAAATTTGAAAACCAGTATAATTAGGTTAAATTCACACTCGTTTAAAAAACGATCTTTAAATAGCACTTTCATTAATTAGGCACAGCTCTCAAACTCCGAGCTGCTACTGAGAATTTCATGGAGAAACCCAATAGCTCTTTGCTCAGGTCGATCCCAAATCGAACCCAGGACCTCTAGTGTTGCAGTCGCGCTTAGGACCACTAGGCTAACGAGACAGTAATAAGTAGTTATTGTTAGATTAAATACGCACTCGCTTCTCGTGCCTCTTCCTGGCGACCGCAGCAGCCAACTCTCGACATCCAAGCGGTATCATAGCGGGTGGCCGCTGAATCCGCAGCGGAGACGTCCGAGCGCTCCACTCGAGAGAGGACGCGAAGCGAGCGCCCAGCGACGCCTCCCCCGTGATGATCGAACACGCTATGTTACCAGCGATGTCCAAGATTTGAACGTACTGCGCTTCTGGACCCACCTGAAGAATATTGATAAAGTATGACATCGAGGCACATAGTTTTTTATGTTTAAAATAACAACTTTCAAGGGACACAAATCCAGGCACCTAGTTTTCAATGCACAAATATTTGCCCCGGGTGGGAATCGAATCCACAACACGCTGGGCAATGGTAGTGACCACTGTAGCCGCTACAACAAATGTGCAGTCAACAATGTCAGAAATCCAGTTTTGAACACCGGAATATCTATACTTTTGCATTTTTTTAAACATAAGTATTTATTTTTCTACATTGATTCCACAAATACTAGGTAGGTAGGGCAAAGTAAGGGCAGTACATTAGTGCCTGCCCTAGGGTATTTTGTTATTTATATGCTATACGTGAACAGAATACAGGCCATCACACACCATTCCACACCAGTTCCACTAAACATGTCATCAAAACATCTTTCTTAACTTTATTGAAAAACTATTCTAAATAAAAGACGATAAGTTGATTCCTAAACAATTTAGACGATGTTTTTTTGCAATACAGTATATAAGTGCATTAAAATGTAAATAAGCCTAAGGCAGACATAATACAACAGTATTTGTCAATAAACCACAACATGTAGAGTAGCAATTTGTTATTATTTTGTCTTTACCTTCATATAATGCTAACAGTTCAGATAATTAATGCAAAACAATCCATATCGAGAAATAAACAAACAAATAAAAATTCAAACAAACACCAGTATAAATAAATTAATGTGTGGTGGATGTATGCATAATGACTGCATTGATTTAAATACATTTGCATAAACAACTTGCAGTATCATAGGTCAATATTATTACCTATTATCAACTATGAAATAATATATCCAGAACAATATTGAACATTTTTTTAAATGTAACATTGACATTATTAACATATTGACCCAGCTTGTCTGTATTTTTCCTAACTGTTTTGCCAATGAACCTATTATATAGGATAAACTGATAAATTATCTACATAAATGTGTATCGTAAGTATCAATTAAAATGTCGTTTAATATTTTGAAGAAGTTTAAGCACTTAAAACTCTTAGTTAAAGCTTCATAAGTGCCACATACCAAAATGTGATGATAGAAAGATATCTTGATCCTACAAAAAAGCATGAATTATAACATCCATCCTCCTAGACCTACTTCTCCAGTAATTTATGTAACTCACTGCAATGGCATCCAGTTCATTGTGAGGTAGCCTGCACAGTATTTCGTATTCAGTACCCCCAAGCTGCACACTTGCGACGTACAGCGCGTAATCAGTGATGAAAACCAGCAGTGGTGTCCAAGAACCATCCTCCATGCTATATGGAGATTTGACTTTCATCATCTGAAAAAAAAAATGGCCGAATGAAGAAAGAAAAGGCAAGGTTTATCTCTTGAACTGGGTTGTTGACCTTTCTGGTAATGATTAAAGTGGTTACCAAAAAGATTTTCGCTAAATTAGTACCTTGTACCAAGCAACGTACAATCAAGGTCATATTATGGCGAAAGAAATGGCGGTGCAATTTTGTAATCAAACATAATTACCCTATTTAAGGTTTCGTTTGGATATGAAAATATTTGTAGCCTGAGCTTTTCATTACATTCAATGGCTACATTATCTTCGAAGCTATCGAAATAGGATGGCTCGTCGGCCGTGAGCAGTCTCACTGACAACCTTTTGTTCTCTATCACTTCTTTGTCAATGAGCCGCGACATCCGCTCAGCCGACACATGGAATGTATCCGACACCTGTTTCATTGGAAATATTATGCTCGGAAAATGTTTCTCCATTCTGAGCTTGAATTGAAAGAACTTATTGTTCTTTATTTTGAGTTCAAGGTCTTTCCTCTGACACACATTCTTTAAGTATCGGTTCAATAGCGCCGATTTGTTAGATTGTAGTTTTTGATTGCCAGGACTGTCAAAAAAGTCGTCATTGAAGTCTTCAGCTCCCTTCAAGGTTGAATTGTCAGTGTTTGAACAATTGTCGCTATTCACATTTGCCACATCGTCGTTTAATTTCTGCACCGTTGACGCCGATTTACGGCTGTATCTATTTACATTCTGTTTCTTAGGTGAAGACAAATGCTTGGAAATGCCATTTTTGTGTTCAGTCTCATCTTGGACATTTTTGTTAAATTGTCTCTTGGGTGTTGATGTTTTACTTGAAGAGTCAGTATCAGTAGATTTATTGAGTTCCACTTTACTTGTGCTAGTCACTAGCTCTTTCACTGGTGTTGTCTCAGGTATAGGGACAAAAGTTTCTTTAGGTGCATCAAAAGCTGTTTGGAATGTATCATGAACATAGCTGTAGGACACTCCTTTGTGTTCATAAACAGTACTCTCACAGTTTACAACATATTTGCTGAGAGGTGGAAGGTCAGCTTTGTTGGGTTTCTTATCAAGTTGTGCTTTCATGTTTAGAGTAAGTTTATGCCTTGGAGATCCTTCATTAGGAGTTCTATCTCCTGCAACTGTGGTTTTTGATGGTGTAGTAATTTCTTTAGGCTTTTCAGTGTCTAACGGTTGGCCATTTAGATTGATTTCAACAAAATCATCTTCATCTTCCGCCTGAAACCCTGAGTCTAAGCTTTTAGATAGATTTTTATTTTGATTGACATCACATGGCAATGCTTCAACAACATTGTTCAGTTCCAAGCTGTTCTCTGGTAAACCCTTTTCTGGTGCAAAATTGAAGTTGAAATTCTTGTAAAAATTCTTTAATGAATCTATAATGTTATTAGCATCAAGTAGATTTAATACTTTGTTATGAGATTTTCTTTCCTCAACAATACTAGTAGTTATATAGCGTTTCTTCTTCAATACAGATTTTACTGTGTTTGGACTATGAGAAACTTCAAGAGGCATTTTCATCCTGTCAGTTGATTTATCAATATCAGCTTCAGAAAAGTATGTTTTCCTCATAAATGCTACATGACCATTATTTTCAAATGCATCACATGAGTAAGATTTCTGGGCTTTGTCACATTTTCTGTGCAGCATTGAAGTTTCAGTTTTATTAGAATTAGATGAAGATGATTCACTGGAAGATGTTTCAGAGTCACAGCTAAAATTAGAATCTGAACTGTTTGAATCACATCCATAAAGTTTCCCAGAAGGCCTGAGTTCATTATTATTGTCTTTATCATTATTATTGTCCTGATTCTCTTGGTCATAATTCTGACAATATTCAAATATACCACTCCTGTCATTTTTGGATTCACCATAAGTGAGGATATCAGACATAGTCTGTTGTGCAACATCAGCTGCATACTTAGGTGTTCTATCACCAGATGCACACCATGAGAACCTGTCTGTCATTTGAATGTTATTCTTTTGCCTAAACCTATCACAGTATGAACTATCAGGTCCATATGATATGAAACCTCTTTCTATGTGAATGTTATCTGTTTTAGTATTATTCAAAATATCTTCATGAAATGATACCCGTTTCTTCTGAGAACTAGGTCCACTTTGTGACTTTTTCCGACATCTTCTGCGATACACAATATCCTCTGAGAGAGACTTCTTTGGTTCACTCCTCAATGCAGGCTTTCGAGACTCTTCTGCACCTTTTTCACTTTCTAAAGCTTTTAAAACTAGATCTGGCAAGTTCTCATAGGTATTTGGTTTTGTGTGTGCCTCAATTAATAGTTCTGGCACAATGTCATCAGGAACACCAATGTTTTGATTGTCGAGATCACTGCGGGTCATTACACTACTGGTAGTGCTCTTGATCATATCCTGAGAGCCCGACGGTGGTGCGTCATATACACTGTCACACGTTAATTCTTCGGCTCCTATAAGACTGTGTGACATTAGCGCTTGGCTCGTAGCCTCTGAGGCTTCACTATCTAAACATAAAACACCAGAGTCACCGGGCGTATCGGCCAAACTACTGGTTGTGCTAGAAATCAAATGAGTGTTGCCTTGAAGACACAGATCCATGGGTTTGCCCGCGCCCTCCATCTTCGCGAATTGTACTGAATCTTCAACGTTTGTTGCCGTTGTCGCAATAATAGTGTCGTCAGTTTTATGACGACGTTTGCTTTTATCGATCTCGTTGCCTTTTATTTCTATTGCCTTGTCCGAAGACATGGTGATTTCTGACACTTGAGCACTATTCCAAAGACTTTTTATAGTTTGATAGCGTTAATGTTGTTTCACATTAATTATTAATCGTGCTCATTTTGCCATATATTTATAAAACTCATGTAAAATAAGACACAAAACATGACGAATACACAGCAGCCATATTGAACGATTTGACATTTATTTGTTTTTTTTAGGAGAAATAGAGAAGTGGCGTAATCAAAAAAAGGGTTAATTAAATCTGTAAAAACGTAAAAGTCCGTGATATTATGCTTTCTTGATTTTTGATGCATTTGCAAATGGACAAATTATTGTGATATGCCCAATGATTGCATTTATTTCCGTTATTATGTAAAACTTATAGATATCGATAATTTCGATGTTTTACGGTTTTGCACTACGGAGCTATAGACAAAAAGTAAAGTAGACAATAGAATAGACATCTGTCAACTCTGTCAAATCGAAAGTTTGAATGAAATGCGCGATTTGCGGTGATACATAGGTTAGATTTTCAAAATAAAGTTATTATTTTGATTGTTTTGATGTGTTTACTAAAATAATAAGATGGAGACTAGGAAGACTGCTCTGTTCTTATCAATATTATGTTTATTTGGGTACACATGTGATGGAGCTAAAATAAATACTCCAAGGGTGTTGTTACCTTGGTTTGAGGATTTTAATGTAAATTTCACGTTTGAAATCATCGAGGGTGGTTGTTACACATGGTAAGTCTTGGGAAAACTTCGAACCATTACGTGTGTGTCGAGTGCGATAGTGCAAAGTTTGTTTTTTGATAGGAGTTTGTCCCGCGATGACATCATTGATTTGGAACCGCTGTACGATGATGCTATAGGCCACTGTTCTCGAGCGGCGCGCGTCTCGGTCTCCAAGTCATGTGTGTCACCTGGCACCGTCATCATCCTCGCTGAGGAAGTCAATACAGGCGAGGTAAGTAGAGCCTCAGGAAATGGCGCGAAACGATATTTTCATTTTAAACATTTGTTTATTTTTCCATTATCACTATAGCAGATGTTTGCAGATGATATATTAATGTATATGTATCTCAAAGATAAAACTTTTTTGTTGTCATTCAAAATCTCGCATCATGTATCTCCAATTAACAGTTGTGATGCACTATGCTTTATGTAATTAGCCTAGAAGATAATGGCTAAGGAATTGTGAACCATGTGGATCTTAGAACTGTAAAAGGGTGGATGTTATTCCTTTAATGTAGATCTATCATTATTTCTGGAATTTTACAGAATAATCAGTCTTAGGATTTCAAAAGATTATATAATGAAGGATTGTATTAACTTTCAAGGATACCCTTGAATTATACTTGAAATTTTTTTTTAACCTGTCCAGATTCTCCGAGGTGATGTAGACATAGACAAGATAAAGTCCTTAAAAGTGATAAGTACAACATGGAATTTGTTCTTGGAGGAAGCACCTGAGGCCTTTGAAGTAGTTGCATATGATGATCAAGGTGGGTACAAATATAATTTGTAACTTGGACCAACACTGAAATCCTTTCAAACAAAGTCAGGGGCAGAACCTATTCATTATGATCTTTATTGAGTTTAAAATGGCTTGCTGTATTGATAATATTGTATAATCACTTAGGTTTTGGGAATCGACCAAAAACTAATTTATGGCCACTTTGCTATGTAAAAAAACCAACATAATGTAACAATAACATGGTAACATTTTTTATGACTTTACAGGCAACAAATTTTCCACCCTCGAAGGAGTAAGCTTCACATGGAGTATCAAAAATCTTGGCAGCAATGCTGGTGAAGATCCTTTGGTTATGTAAGGTCACCTCTTCTTGTATTTGACTAGGTGGTCCCTACACCTTCAATATTATTATTACTATCACCCTTAAGGGGGGAAATTTCAAGAAATAAGTTTATGTCATAATGCATTTTATAATATTGTGCAATATTATTATATTATATTAGTGGACGTATGCGGGACTGCTCTGAAGTCCTGGATTCAATTCCCAGGTCAAGCAATGGTGTTATTGGTTTTTTCTGAGGATTCAGTAGCTGCTTGGAGTTTCCATTTATGCCTGGTTAATGGCAATGGGCTTGCCCCCTATCTTTAAACAATACAGCTGCCGATTGTTGTAATATTTCTAGCATTGCAGATGTAATATGTGCTAAACATGAAGCACTTTCTAATTATCTATACATAATAATATAATTGTAATCGGCTGATGTCTGTACATTTTAGATTTGAAGAAAAACTGATATAGGGCTTAATTAAAGCCAAAGAGACAATTTTCACATATTTTGTATGTGTATTATGCAAAAACGACTGCATTCAATTTGATGCATATTTCATCTTGATACGCCATCTAGAAGTTGGGTTATAGTAAAACCTTTTGGGAAGCTAGTGAAACAAAATTTGGTCTACAAAAACACCTGCCTTTCACAGCCTCTTATAGGATAGGATAATGCTATAAACTTTTATCGGAATGCTATACTTTAGCTGATGTATGCTGATTATATTTGGGAGCACCTATGTAATATTAAGATGCATTAGAAATATAAATCCCACTAGATTATAATTAAACTTTAAATCCTTCAAACATTTTTTTCCATTTTTAGGCTAGTCAGTTGGCAGGATACAGATTACGAAGCACCTCGCGGGGTCACGGAGCTCGAAGCTCGAGGTCTTCGCTCCTACTCAGTACTCCTGTATGGTCAAGCTATGGGCGAGTCTCAGGTCACTGTGTGCCTTGAAGACATATGCACGAATTTCAACCTGCATGTCATAGCCAGTGTTGTGCTGATGCCTGCTACTGCAAGCATTTCGCCAGGAGATACGCTGCGTTATAAGTAAGTAAAATAAATCACAGTGTGGTGTGTGTATCAATGAATTCCATGGATATTAAAATTACTGTGTGTTGTGTCAATTAGTCCAAGGATATTAAGTTTTTTACAGAGACTAGTATGTGACTAAAAAAGTAAATGTATATAAAATCGTTTATCCTGACTGACTGATCTAGCAATGCACATCCAGAACTACTAAGTCTAGAAATTGAAATTTGGAACACAGGTTTATTTTATAACTTTGAAAATGGGGGGAGATGTTTGTATGAACATCGAAAAATTTGAATTAGGTACAGTTACTGAGAATAAAAAATTTTCATCCTGTATAAAATGTGATAATGAAAAAACTTTTTTTAGGGTTGTAAGAGCGCGGGCCGGCCGCCTCACTACCCAAGATATAGCAGAAACTATGTACTACCTGAAGGTCCCGGATACTAGCGTAGCTTTACTCGAAGACACTATAAGCCTAGTCAGAGGGACAGAAATAGGCACAACGAATGTGTATCTCATGTCGGGAGCCACTGAAGTTGCTTCAGCAACATTGATAGTCGCAGAAGCACACAGCATACGAGTTACATTACGACCTTCTAATTTGCTGATAAGAGGGGATCCATTCTTGGTGCACTGTGTTGTGCTGGATGAAAGAGGACATGCGTTGACTGCCGGCGACCAGATCTTGATTAGACTGTCAGTGGATGGAGAAGCTAATGTAGATCTGTTGCGGTCGACGGAGAATGGCACGCTGACGGATGCAGTCGCGCGGAATGCTGGCCCCGTGATCATATCAGCTCGGTTGCACTCTATCGCTGGAAAGATTTTGTCGCGAAAGGTATGTTGATTTTTACTAATGGAAGTGGATAAGGTTCAAAGTTGAAATCAGTTGGTTATTTGACAATTTAATTTTGTTTCTAGGTTGAGGGTCAAGTGTCTGCCTTTGCAGTAGATCCGTTAGAAGTGGTACCACCACAAATTTACGTAGCATGGACAGACAATTTTCAGTAAGTAATGATTTCACTCATCTTTATCATTCCAATGCAAAGTGTAATTTAATATAAGACAGTCAAAGTAAAAAATTGGTTATTATGTATATGCAGAACGCTGAGCGCTACGCTTTTTTCTTTCTTTTTTTACACTCATAAATCTTGTTTGTTGTAAGCATAAAACCTAAAAAGAAACAAATCTACATTATTACTTTGCTTCCAGAGAAATTATTCTGAAACATGCTGGTGGCGGAGACGAACCTGTAGTATGGTCGGAGATAGAGAGTGAGACAGTACCAGGACCTCTTTCTCTTACATCCGACGGCGTAGTCACAGTACGGGGTACCGGCGAGCTCGGCGTACGAGTGCAGTTGAAGAACTATCCACATGTTAAAGCTATAGGAAGGTGAGATAACAAGCTTATTATAAAAGCATTAGGCTGATATGTAGGATATCTCATGACTCATCCTACCTTTAGTCGATAAATAAGAGAATAATTGCTTGATGTATAAAGTAGTCAATTATTTTTGTTTTTTTTTCTTTATCGTCCGTATAGTTTTTTTTAGGAAAAATGTTGCCCCGCTTTATATATGTCTCCTGTTTCATGGGTGTTGCTACAAACACAAATTTTCACATAATTATTAGTGAAAATAGTACCTACATAATAATAATACATACATACATACATAATAGTACACATAGTATTTTACTCGATAAGAAAAACTCTAAAAATATATTATTGACATAGCTTAGGCAAAAAGCAGTCGAATAATGTTACTTTTAGATTTATTTTCTTTTTTTTTAAACTAAACAATTGCCGTGTCCGACAGGGTCCACGATTGATAATTCTATATTTATTTTTTAACATCTGTTAAAATGTGGAGTGCAATAAGCCAATTGAGTATTGAACATAACATAAAATACCATCACGCCTGTATTCCCCGAAGGGTTAGGCAGAGGCGCACTTATTGTACACCCACAATTCGCCGGTATGTTTAGGTCCCATGTTATAGGGAGTGTTGAGTATTGATAAGTGACTGATAAACTGATCAGCGTATATAGGCTTTGTACTTTTATCATTTTCGTAACCAACGTAATTTTTATTGAAGTAATACCATGGATGACGGTTTCGTAAAGGGAGACCACACAAATTTATCTAATCTCAATCAATACATTATAATTGAGGCAATTTTCAAAAATGGGTGTAACAATACCCTACTATACAAAAATAATAAGTATAATAACACCCAGGACAACTATTCACTGACCTGCAAGTTCATTAAACCCACAACCCATAGAGCAGAAACCGATCGCTCGACTACTGCGTCAATCGATTTGTAATTCTTTTTTATTCATATCGAGTGAAACAGACATTATTATTGAATTTTATTTACTCTATTGTCTCTACCACCTTCAATGTATCTCGAACTTCGATATGAGAAAATGACAATCAATTGAATCTATAACTTTAAGCTTTGATAATTGTTTCAGGGTATGGTCAGCGCCGTTCGAGATGCTTCAGGTGTCCAGTTTAGGATATGCCCGCGTTGGCAAGCCGCATTATCTGCACATAGCTCTCACAGCTACCCACCCTGACACTGGTGAACTGTATAACTTTCACACGTAAGTTATTTATATCTGATAATCAATAGTCTTGCTTGCATTGATTATTATTTTCCCAAACACATGAGATTTTTTCTAAATCCCTTTTCAACGAAGTCCTGTGCTGTTTAATACATTGGCATTGTCTAGGAGCGAATTCATATGCAAGGTACATGGATGCTATACATCGCGTCCACAAGCATCGCGTGACTTTAATATTCTTGATGTTTGAATATCTATACTAATATTATAAAGAGGAAAGATTTGTATGTAAGTATGTTTCTAACGAATTGGCTCAAAAAGTGCTGGACCGATTTCAAAAATTCTTTTGCCGGTAGAAAGTTACATTATTTCTGAATAACATCACGCTACGCCTCTTAGGAACGGAGCAGCGCGGGTGAAACCGGGAGCGGGTCGTAATCTATAAAGCCAGGCACACACGTAATAATATACCTACTTGCGCAAGTTTACCTACTTGCAGTTTAGCTTACAGTAATGTGTAATGTGCTTAAACAGTTTAAGATGTCGTTATAAAAATATCACTCCTAATTTGCCGTATTACTACTTACTTACTTAACAAATTATTAGATACTAATTGAGAAGGCTTTTTGGTGAAAATACTTCACTTTATATATGATGGCATGAGTTACAAATTAACACTTTATGACGTGGACAAAGATTAGTGAATCCTCAGGCTACAAGGCTAGCTGTCTCTTCACTATAGTCGCTCTTTTAAAGCACCCTGTAACATACTTTTTATATTTCCTAGTTGTAACTGCGCAACGTTTGCTATCACGTTGCTGGAGGGACCGGAGCCGCAAAATGTAACAGTAGCTAAATGGATGAAACCTATGGGTGAGTGAGTATATTAACTCGAGCTCAAAGACTATTTTTATCGATATAACTTGATTTAATTATAATATTCTAAAGGATTACTACAAAATGTTTAATAGTAATAATGTGAAATGATTGTCAAAACAGTAGTGAACGATATTGTAAATTATAATTATTAGGTTGTAAGAAAGAGATGGTACTATTTATTGTGTAGAGCGATATCTCTTTCTCTCGATCGCAAAACGACTGCAATAATACTTCATGGTATGGTTTCAGGCCTTACTTTGTCCAAACACTGACATTAGACATTCATTTTCGTTTATCAGATGGTGCATGCTGCGTACTAGAGTGCGCTTGGAGTATTCGCGGTATATCTACGGTGCGCGTATCTCGCGGACGTATAGGGGACACCACTCGCGTGGCAGTGCGCGCGGCGCCGAGCCTGCTGTGGCCACAACACGTCGCTGCGTTGCCTGGCTCTACACTGCCGGTAAGTACTCGTAGTGTGACGTATAGGGGAACCACTTACAGAACAGTGTGCACGGCTCCTAGCTTGCTGTGGCCGCTACACGTCGCTGCATTGCCTGGTCTACACTTACGGTAAAAATTCCTAGTGTGATGTGTAGTGTCCCCTACACCGCTTACGTGACAATGAACACGGCTCCTAGCATGCTTTGGTCACAACAGGTCGTTGCGTTGCTTGGATCTAAACTACGTAAATACTTGTAGTGTGACGTATCGAGGACACCAATGAAAGTTGAAGAACTTGCTATATATTTGGACTGTAATCCAAACCGTTGTTTCCATAGGTGTTAGCTGAGGGCGAAGCACTAGTGCCCCAGTCCGGCGATACTCGCGTGGCCGAGCTGTCCGTACGTGACGGACCACCACCTCACCGTTACCCTGACGTGCGCCTTTTCACCTTCAAATGCCGCAGGGTATGTACTTTATTCGTAATTTAAAAACAGTATAGTTACTATACTATATCCTATGCTGATACTAATTATTATTATTCAAAGCCTGTAGTGCTCCATCGCAGGGTAAAGGCCACCACACTCTTCATCCACTTCTCTCTTCCTCTCTTCTTTAAAATTATTATGATAATAATATTATCTTACTCTTAATTTTACAATAAACCGACATTTTGACTGAAATCTACAGAGCTGACTTGGACTCCACTTGCGCTCAGCAACAGCTCAGCTGCGTAATAGCTTCAGACTGTTATGATTTTACAACTTAGAATACATATTTATTTATCCATAGAAAGGTGAATCTCGCCTTGAACTAACCTCTGAAACGGACGAAGAACGCGAGTCAGTAGCCTTCGACGCTAGATGTGCCCCGCATGTGTCTAGAGTGCGGCTCGAACCACCTGATGCACCTGGGAACTGTTCCACACCACCCAAGTAAGTACAACTCACTATTTGACCAAGTAACAGCTCATTCCTACACGTAAATGATCGTAGGTAGTTCAATTAGTTCCCGAAAACCAGTACAAGTTTTTCATCAGCAGTATTGATGTATTAAGAACTTTCATACCAGATGTCAGATGCCAGAGTCGGACATCGTATCTGCGCGGATTGCGCCTTATTATAAAGTTTTAATTGAATTTGACATGTTTTGTCTAGGAAAATATTAAGATATTTAAATTGGGGACGTATTGAATGACGCGTAAAATTGATTTGTCAAGATTACCTCATACCGAGATCAATTTCGGTCAATAAACACCCCATATTCATAAAAAAATAAAATGTCTTTTAAACTTCTTATAGCTTTAATGTGTTTTCTCTTATTTTGACACATGATATTCTGCGACAGCGCAAAGAAGACAAAACATATTATAGCTATAAGAAGTTTATAAGACATTTTAATTTTTTATGAATAAGGGGGTCAGAAAATAAATACTTTTTTGGTTATTTTATTTAGTCTATTTATATGCTCCCCTAGCCCCTAAAAAAGTAATAAAACAATTCCTTACAGAATCTGGCTCCGTCCGGGTCAAGACATATTAGTGAAAGTGACTCTCCTGGACGCGATAGGCCGTGAACTCCTCGATGAGAATGGTCCTAAGATGTCGTGGGAAATTGAACCTCACCACCCCGGCTTACAGTTCAAAGCTACCGATAGACTGTTCGTGGAACCGCATCCTGAATATGTGCCGGTTCCTGTTCCATATAAGTATTATCAGGTAAGTGCAATAAGGACCCCAACTAAAGATACATTAATTTAGAACTTGGGTTTTATGCAACATTGTACCTGGAAGCTAAGAGACTAAGCAAATGCGATGATCCTGCACATGACTTCAGCTCATTGTAAAACAAAAATTAATTGTGCACTCCATTACTTAAGTACCTACCTACATGTTAGTAAGACTAAAATTGATCCCACAGTCAAACTGTTTGTACAGTTTTGATGGGCTTTGTATTACTTCGTAAGACCTACTATGTACCTCATAAAAAAAAAATTAAAAGCTTTTTGCTAGATTGACATGCTTTGAATTATAGGTAAAACGTTTTTCTGTAAGAAAAATATTATTATAGGTAGTGCTCGCTGATGATCTAGCGATTGGATGGACTGGTGTGTTGAAAGCAAGTATTCCTGATGCGACTGCATCTATTCAGGCGAGGGTCGTCGCTCCGTTGAAATGTGATCCACTCAAGGTAAGAATTATTATTGCAATTTTGCAATTTTACAGTTGGGCCAATTTTATATTGGCGGTGTGTAGTAATTGGGATTAGATTTTTTTTAAAACATTGCCCCACATTAGAAATTTCTTCTGTGTCGTGGGTGCGTTTACAAACACAAATTCTCTCATACACAAACACCCAGACCCGAAACAATTACCTATAGGTTATACAAATATTTGCTCCGTGTGGGGATCGAACCCACAACACCTGGCGCAGAAGCCGATCGCTCAGCCGCTTCGCCCAACGTGACGTGATTTGAGATGTCCTCTCTCATTTTAAGCCACATTTTTTTAGTAGACCGACTGTTATAATTAGACTATTACGATTAGAAATTATATGAAGCTCCATTAGAAATCCTTAACTTATGTTCAGTAGGTAAGAACATACTAGTTTCATGTCACTTGTAAGTTAATTCAAAATATAAGTTAGTTAGTTTAACCTAACTTTTCTTATTAGCGGGACGAGCATGAAACCAAATCGTTAAAAATAATAATACTTACATCAAAATTCGATAATTTTATCGTATACGGCCTGTTAACGAGGTTTCTTCAAATAAGTAGACGACACGATTTATAGTGAATGAATTACATATAATAACAATCAAGCAAACAATACAGATTTAAAGGAATGGCAACGCGTCCACATGTAGTAAATGTTCGTAACGACCGCGAGTGATTCGTAGGCCGTCTGGTGGCGGAATACCGCGTGCGCGCCGACGAACCATAAGGGAGCCCGCGAGGCGCGGGGCGGGGCGAGGGGCGCAGCCGCGCGTTAACAGACTGGCCCCCTTGGAGCAGGAGCAGCATCCTGGTCCAACTTCATTGGTAGTGGGCAGAGCCTGTTCCAAGCTCTACGTAAGGTACCCGAAGTAGTTGCTACGTCGGCCACCCGGTTGACGCCGTCGGTGCCTGGGTATACGGTGGTGACACGTCCCAGCAGCCATCTGTTGGGAGGCAGCCGATCGTCCTTAACGAGAACCATCTCGCCTGACTGTGGCTCTCCTTTGTTTGTGCGCCATTTGTTTCGAATCTGCAGTTCTGAAACGTACTCCTTGTAGTACCGATTCCAAAAATGTGTTTTTAAAGATTGTATCCTTTTATATCTGGAGAGCGTGTGAAGTGGAGCCTGGTCGACCTGAGGAGCAGGTAGCATAGTGACCGTACGTCCAATCAAAAAATGCGCCGGTGTGAGAGGAATTAAATCTGATGGATCAGATGAAATTGGAGTGAGAGGCCTTGAATTTAATATTGCTTCAATTTGAACCAATACAGTGTTCATCTCTTCATAATCTAGATGAGCCAGTGACAAGACATGGTTTAAATGTTTTTTAATGGATTTGATTGACCCCTCTGCTACACCGTTAAAATGTGGACTATACGCTGGACTGAATTGGAAATTGATTTCGTTTTCAGCAGAATGTGATGTAATATCGTTTGAATGATTTTTCAGAAACCTGGCTATTTCGTTGCGAGCACCCACGAAATTAGTACCGTTATCGGAATAAATTGTAGCTGGCTTACCTCTGCGGGCAATAAACCGATTTAAGGCGGCAATGAAGCTTTCAGAAGTCAAATCGGTGACAAGCTCTATGTGCACCGCTCTCACTGCCAGGCAAACAAAAACGGCAATGTATGCCTTCTTCAGCTGACAGCCACGACCCTTTCTGCTCGCTATCATGATGGGGCCCGCGTAGTCCACAGCTGTATTACTGAAGGGGTAGTCTGCTTGCAATCTTTGTAAAGGTAGATTGCCCATGATGGGTTGGTAAGTCTTGCCTGAAAATCTAAGGCAAGATATGCAATCTCGCGTTTTTTTCTACAAAGATTGCGACCATTGACTATCCAGTATTTGTGACGTAATGATGATAATAACAACTGTGGTCCAGCATGTAAAAGAACCTTGTGATAGTGTGTGACCAATATTTTGGTTATGTGATGTGATGCGTCGAGTAAGATAGGGTGTTTTGTATTGTAGTCGTAGTGTGAGTTTGATAATCTACCTCCTACTCGTATAATCCCTACATTGTCAATAAAGGGGTTTAATTTGAGAAGTTTGTCCTTAGAAGAGAGTGGACGTTTGTGAAGTAACTGTAAGTATTGCTCACAATATGTATCACGTTGTACTTGTTTGCACAACACTTGCAACGCAGAGTTTAGCTCTGCAACAGTTAATGGACCTATCTTTTTATTCTTAGTATGTAGACAGTTAGAAATGAATCTTTTTACGTAAGCTATGGTACGTTGTAATTTACTAAATGCAGAAATTTTTTTGAAATAGTTAATATTGTGACAATGTGATTCATCTGTTGACAGATGACATTGATATTTAATTTCCGGCAAACCAGCAACATTAAAATTTTGTGGTTGTGTAGGCCACTGCATGTCTATTTGATGTAAGAAGTGGGGACCTCCCCACCACAAAAGTGAAGATTTAAGTTGTGATACGTTGAATCCGCGTGAACCTATGTCGGCCGGATTCATGTCTGTGGGAACGTAATTCCATGAATTGGGATTAAAATTGTTGGTGATCTCATTAATTCTATTGTAAACAAATTGTTTTAGTTTTAACTTGCATGTTTTGATCCAGCCCAGCACAATAGTTGAGTCACACCAAAAAAATATAGAATCAATTTTTAAACGTAATGAATTTATTACCTTCTTCATTAACTTTGTAGCTAGAAGGGCGCCGCAAAGCTCCAGCTTAGGCATAGTTAGCCTTTGCTTGAGTGGCGCCACTTTGTTCTTTGCAAGCAGCAAATGTACTTGTACATTGCCAGTATCGGACACTGAGCGTAAGTATATACAAGCTGCATAAGCCTTAATGGAGGCATCGCAAAATGCGTGTAATTCGACCTTGACGTATGAATCACACAGCACTCTACGAGGGATTTCAATTGCAGTAATTTCTGGTAAATATTTGATAAAGTCATGCCATTGTGACTCAATTTCGGTAGGTAACTGGTCATCCCAGGTGATATTCTTAGCCCATAGTATCTGTAGTATAAGTTTTGCCTGTAACAGGCAAGGATTAATTAAACCAAGCGGATCGAACACTTGAGCGATAGTGGATAAGATTGTACGTTTGTTTGTGGTTTGTTTATTTGAACATTTTACTGAAAACAACAATATGTCTCTCTTACAGGCCCAGAGTAAACCTAATGTTTTTGCATAATCATCTTTGTTTAGGTTTAATAACTCGTCTGTGTTGTTCTTATTAACGATATCATCAAGGATATATGGTTTGTTAGACCGCCACTTACGTAAATGGAAATGGGCGCCTTCTAACGTTTGAATGACGCCTTTGCATGTTTGTATTAATGTTTTTTCATCATCATGCCCAGATATATAGTCATCTACGTAAAAATCGTGTAAAATTGTTTCACGCACGTCGTTATCGGTGCATTCTTGGCCCAACTGTACCAGACATCTAGTAGCTAGATACGGCGCTGACGCCGTCCCATATGTGACCGTGTTTAATTTGTATTGTTTAATTGGCTGGCTGGGGTCTGACCGCCAAAATATTTGTTGTAAACATCGTTGATCATCGTTTACATAGATTTGTCTATACATTTTTTCTATATCTGACGTTACTACAAACTTATATTGTCTAAATCGAATCAATATGCTAAGTAAATCGTCTTGCACAGTCGGACCAATATGTTGCAGGTCATTGAATGATTTGCCCGTGCTTGTCACAGCTGAACAATCAAAAACAGTGCGTAACTTTGTGGTGAGGCTGTCCTCACGCAAGACACCGTGATGAGGCATGAAGTATGAAATACTATCGTTTTGTGGTGTTGTATTTTCTGACATGTGACCTAAGGTCAAATATTCGTCAAGAAAATTCGTGTATTTCTCTTTGAACTCTGGGTTGCGTTTAAATTTACGTTCCAATGAATGAAACCTTATAAGAGCTTGCTGTTTGGAATCGCCTAAAGATTCAGGTGATTCTTTTAATGGAATCGTAACAAGAAATTTGCCATCTGGGTGACGTTTTGTTGTCTGGGTAAAAATTTGTTCACACTCACTCTCACCTTTAGTATGGATTTGTTGAGTGGTGGGAACTGATTCTAGTTCGAAAAACTTGTCTAATTTCTCTTCGAGCTCACATTTGTTTATAAAATGGCAATGGACTGTAAATGAATTCGATGATTGTATAGAGCCTGTGACAAGCCACCCTAATGTTGTTTCAATCAAAGTCGGCTTGTTCTTGCCCAGGGCAATATGATTGTTTAAAAGAACATCCCAAAAAACATCCGCCCCTAGCAACATCTGCACCTCAGACGGCTTGGAGAAAGTTGGATCCGCGAGGTGGATGCGAGAGGGAATGGAAAAGGAGTTGCAATTAATTTGTGAAGTAGGTATCAACTGGGTGATATGTGGCACAACGAAACAATTGACGTCAGTTGCGTAACCACTGTTTGTGAGGGACGATATAGTGACGTCACATCTTTTTGTAATTTTTGAGGACTGATTATTCAATCCTTGTACTAATAGGGAAGTAGAATAACTGGGTATTCCTAACATAGCTTGCAAGGTTTCTGTGATAAAGCTAGATGTGCTTCCGTTGTCTAGTAGTGCACGAACATGATGTGTATGACCGTTATAATCTTGTATGTTAATCATAGCAGTGCATAGGAGTACCTGACTATGATGTACGGATGAGAGTGTGACACTACTTGATTCTGTTTGTTTCTGTTCTTGTACAGTAGGTAAAACTACACAACCTTCCGAGGAAGTTGAATTGGAAGCCTTGGGATCACTGTTCTTGTTGTGTAACATAGTGTTATGACGTTGTGTACACAGCCTGCAGGAACTAAGCCTACAACGCTGTTCGTCATGTCCTGCACGCAAGCAGTTTGTGCATAGATTTAGTTGTTTGACTCGTTCTATACGCGTCTCGATCGGCATAGATTTAAATTTCATGCATTGGTAAATTGTATGATTATTCTTGCACACAGGACACTTAAATAGTGCTTGTTTTTGTGTTTGGTTAACTACGAATGTCTTAGGACGGTTGTGAGTAACATCGCTGTGTCTGCGTTGTGGCTGTTGTTGTTTTGTGTGTGTTGATGATTCCTCCACGGTTTCTAGTAAGTCGGCACGATTTTTTAAAAATTTATTGAAATCTTGTAACGTAGGTAATCTCGAAATATTGTTGCGTTCCTTTTCCCAGTCACGCAGTGTTAATGGGTCCAACTTAACAGTCACCATGTGTATAATCAGAATATCCCAGTGTTCTGTGGGTAGATTCAATGTTTTCAAAGCCCTTAAGTTTCGATTGATAGAATCTATTGTGCTTCTTAAGGCCTTTGAAGATTCTTGAACCACTGGTTGTATGTTAAATAGGGCTTGTATATGATTGTTGACTAAAATTCGATCGTTATGATATCGATCACAGAGCAAATCCCACGCGACATCATAATTATCTGCTGAGAATTCCAATGATTTAATAATTACCTAACGATGCACTTTCTTTTAATGAATTCCGCAAATAGTGAAATTTATGAATTTTGGGTATTGTCGTGTTATCGTGTATAAGGGACTTGTAAGTGTCGTGATATTCCAACCACTCCCGATAGCGCCCAGAAAAGGTCGGCAAATTGATAGTAGGTAATTTAATGTTTGGCCCACCTGATGGTCTAGTGTCATTACTAGAACTTGTCACCGACTTATCATCCTGCTCCGCAGAGGCAGCGCTAAGCAGCTCCTGCGCAGCCGCCACGCAACCGAAGTAGCTGGCCTCGAAAATCTCCCGTTCCTTATGCTCATCACCTGGAATTTCCACAAGACCTTCTATATCAGTCTGAACTGAATCAAATTCGTTATACAAGTCTAGCATTTTATTTAAGCGGGCCGTTATCTCAAGCACTTGTACTTTATTAGGATTTTTACTAGACGAAAAGGTATCGATATATGTTTTAAATATGGTAAGCTTCGCTTTATAGCTAGCTCTAGTTTTCTTTAATGATTTAAGATCCATAGTGCAGATAAACGTATATTAAGCTTGCAACTGAAATCAATCTCAAACTGTCCAGCTGAAAATGCGATTAAGAATTAGCACACGTTTAAAAATAAAAAATAAAAAGTTAAAGCATGTGAAACAATACTTAAATTTTTAACTGGCAGGTAAGTTGCGGTAGAAATATTGCGAAGCAGAGAGGGTAGATGCAGTAGGCAAGCACAAAAAGCAACGCGACTGCCGCGAGTCACGTAGGCCATGCGCCGTGGACTTTGACCCTCGGGATCGCTGGAATGTTCGTGAGAGAAAAAAAAAAAATTAGCAGTGTATAATGGAATGCACTGTATTGGTAAAAATAGGCACAATACAGCAAATAAGATCCCTGTAAAAGAATATAGGTACCAATAGCCGGTATGATTTATAAAAAAATGTACTCTTGGAAATTAAGCACGTAAAATTTAGAAAAAAGTGGAAATATTCTTGAATAAATTATTAAGTAATATCGTTACGAGTAAATACGTATGTATTTTAGACAAAATAGGTAGGTAAAGTCAACGGATTAAATTCATCAACATGTTAGATGATGAAACAATGAACGTGGAAATTGTTTAAATTGTGAAAGAAGTGGAGATAATCGAATAAAACGATGAATTCAGTGCGCAATTGATGGAATGATTGGAACGGACTCACCAATACCACACTGCAAACCCTTTATCTTGGTTTCTCGAACTATAGTTGTAGGTACAACACAGCAATAAGACAGTATTTCTTGACTTTATCGTAGAACGTGTTTGGATTTTGTTGTATTTGTATGATTCACGCCGCTGACGCGCTGCGATGCAATCCGTGTCCCGACGTTTTTTCGAAATGACCTCGTCAAGGTCAATACTTCTTTGTTCCGCTTTGTCTTCGAAACGGTTCCAAAGCTGTATCCGGCTCGAAAACTTGTTAACGAGGTTTCTTCAAATAAGTAGACGACACGATTTATAGTGAATGAATTACATATAATAACAATCAAGCAAACAATACAGATTTAAAGGAATGGCAACGCGTCCACATGTAGTAAATGTTCGTAACGACCGCGAGTGATTCGTAGGCCGTCTGGTGGCGGAATACCGCGTGCGCGCCGACGAACCATAAGGGAGCCCGCGAGGCGCGGGGCGGGGCGAGGGGCGCAGCCGCGCGTTAACACGGCCGTATGTAGCACTGTCAAATGAATGTTCCATACCTATATGAAATGTCGACGATTTACCATAAAAACGACATACATTTTCTTAACTACTGACAAGCTCTCAAATCGATTGATAAATACTATAATATCGATGTCACCGATTCCATGCTCGAACGTACTGTGTTAAAATTAATTAATGATACACGAATATATCTTCAAAGCAGGTAAATTATATTTCTTAGGTGAATATAGCTTGGGAAAGCGAGACAGTGAGCAATATAGCGAGTGTTTCGGGCGGCAGCGGGCGCTATTCCGTCGAGGTGCCTAAAGGAGTGGCGGCAGAGGTCGAAGACGGCGTGCTCGCCGCCAACGTGCCCGGGCCCGGCTCCTACGACCTGCTCGTCACCGACATGTGCGTGCAAGGGGAAAAACAACTGGTTGAGGTATGTACGACATCTGTAAACACTGGCCTTTCGAAATACTTTGTTATCATTCTTAGTTTAGTCAATTTGTCAAAGTTATTTGCTGTGTAAAGTTGTTTAGAATTGGTTATTTAAAAAATGTTTAAACCAAAAAAATATTAACTCATCAAGTAAAAAATTAGATACTCTTCTTGTATCCTCATCTTTTGTCCCATGGCCGTTATGCGATTAATTGAATTGATTATAAAGTTTACAAAGTTAACCTCACAAGAAATCTCGATTATGTTCAACTACATGATCGCACATTGCCAAATAGGGTTTTTGCCATTCAACAATAAAAAGAGTTAACTCTCGAAAAAATTACGTTTGATTGTGTTGAATGTCAAAAATAGTATAACAATGAAAAAAATAATTAACTTTGTCATATTTTTTTTATCTTTAATATTAATAACATCAATTTTAGTAACAACACTTAACTTTTGTATGTAATTTATTGAACGTGCTATTTACGCTTATCAAAACCTATATACGTCATCAGGTTCACATCGAAGAAGTGTTAAGTGTGGAAGTGTCAACATCTCGAGCGGTGGGCGTTGGCGCATGCGTACCTATCTCAGCCCTTGTAAAGGGTATCTCCCACCGATACCTATCCACTGGACGCGCGCCCGAGTGGAGGGCTACCGGCTACATCACTGTTAAAGAAAACACACTGTGCGGAGTCAAAGAGGGCACCGGGAAAGTGAGGGCGCTGTTTGGAGGTGTTTGGAGTCCGGAAATTGAGGTGAGATTATAATTATAATTTAACTTGAAAGAGCCATGCTTCGGCACGAACGGGCCGGCTCGACCGGAGTGATACCACGGCCTCGCAGAAAACTGGCGTGAAACAACGTATACGTTGTGTTTCGCCGAATGAGAGAGGTTAACGGAGGCCTAGTCCCTTTTTAAAAGGCGGGCAACGCACTTGTAACTCCTCTGGTATTGCGGGTATTCATGGGCAGCGGTAATCGCTTACCATCAGGCGATCCGTCTGCTAGTTTGTCTCCCTATCCCATAAAAAAATGGGATATAGACATTTTATCTTATGAAGGCCATTCAATGCTTTAAATTTGAACTTTATGTAAGTGATATAAGTGTTAATGTCACTGGGATCCTTATATCCCTCTTATATTGGACAGAGTTTTATTTAACATACTGTATGATCGCCAACATCAGTTCAGATACCGCCACTGCTGTGCATGGGACTTTCTCAGAACGAGAGGGGAGTTGAGCTAGTCTAGTGCGGGTTAGCAGACTTCATACTCCGTCGTGAAAGTTCATAAATATATGAACTATGGTATATCATTACCATATTTACTATTCACGAAATTCAGTGCAACATACCATCACGCCTGTATTCCCCGAAGGGTTAGGCAGAGGTGTACTAATGTACACCCACAGTTCGCCGGTATGTTTAGGTCCCATGTAATAGGGGGCGAGTCTATTGCAAATTCAGTGCAAATCTGTCATAAATAATGTATCGTTTGTACGATGTCAGGTGCTAGTGTTCCCGCCGCTGCAGCTGGTGCCGGCGGCGGCGCGCGTGCCGCCGGGCGCCCGCCTGCAGCTGCGGCACCAGGGCGGGCCTCCGCACCACCTCGCCACGCTCCACTACAGGGCCACGGCAGGACTTACACATGTTGAGGTAACTTTAACATAATGGTTACAGAACATAAACATTATTAAATTTCTGCTGGGAAACTTGAATTATACTTACCATAATTTTATACCCATATACTACTCAAAAAATGAGTCTCAAAAATAACCATCGTTATGGAAGTGTAGTCCCGATATGTCTTAGTATCTTGCTACCCATATACCTGTAGTGTGGGATGAATTTGAGGTCGTATAAAAGAACACACCTTACAGCAGACAACTTCATTTATTTTCAATTTTCACCTTTACAAGCAACATACATTCTTAGCCATTTTTTCCATCTTAACTGCCAACTCAACGTACCTAACCAACCGTCCTACCAACATTATTTTTTTCTAATAGTGTTGCTACTATAATGTTATTAAAATAAAACCAATCCCACATATTTGCCTAAAATACTTTTACATACACAGGTATCTTTAATTTAAGTAAAAGAAAAACGTTGGCTTACGTTGGAATTAATAAGTAAACGAAGAAAAATGGGCCGAGAAGAAGTAAAAAGCTGATGTTAGATATTCCAAATTAGTCCATACCTTTAATTACATAACATAATTGCTTTTCGACAGGTATCACCGTCAGGTTCTGTTCATGGTTTATCAATCGGCAAAGCGCGGATCAAGCTCGTCGCTACTGACATTGCCAACGTCGAGATGGCGAGCGCTGAGGCTGATGTTGAGGTATGCCCCTGTGCATTTCTGTCCTTGACTTTATGTGTTAATTTTCAGCAGATTTTGAAATTTTAATGTATATTGTAAAGAGATCTCTTACCACTGATATTCGATTTTCTTTGCTCAATCACTCAAAAAAATACAAATCAAGATTTTGTCCCCAGGTTATACCAATATCAGGAGTTCGCGTAAAAGCAGCTACGCAAAGCCTGCTGGTGGGCGCTCCAAGTCCTGTGTGGATAGAGGCGGGCGGCCTGAGTGCAGCGGCACTTGCCTCCTTACAGCCTCCGCCAAGAGTTACATGGACCATACGAGACCCTGCCTCTGCGAGACTGTACACTACACATGCTGATGGTATGTTCAATCAAATCAAATCAAATCAACCTATTGCCGTCCACTGCTGAACGTAGGCCTCCCCCAAGGAGCGCCAACCATCCCGGTCTTGAGCAGCTCGCATCCATCCGCTGCCAGCCACCTTCTTCAAATCGTCGGTCCATCGCGTCGCAGGGCGTCCCACACTACGCTTGCCCAAACGCGGTCTCCACTCTAACACTTGTCGGCTCCATCGGTCGTCTGTCCGTCTGCAGACGTGGCCGGCCCACTTCCACTTCAGCGTGCTTATTCTTCGAGCAATGTCGGTGACTTTAGTTCTTTGGCGAATGACTTCGTTGCGAATTCTATCCACCAAAGAAACTCCAAGCATTGCTCTTTCCATTGCACGCTGTGCAACCTTGAATTTGTGGACCAGTCCCAAGGTTAGTGTCCACGTTTCGGCTCCGTAAGTCATCACGGGTAGGACGCACTGGTTATAGACCCTGGTCTTTAGGGATTGAGGGATCGACGATTCAAAGATATCACGCAGCTTCCCGAATGCCGCCCAGCCCAAGCGAATCCTTCTGGTCGCCTCCTTCTCGAAGTTGTGCCGCCCCAGTTGTATGGTTTGGCCAAGATATATGTATTCTTGCACAACCTCGAGGGCAGCGCCATTTACGTAAACGGGTCCTGGGGTGACATGGTCATTGTACATGACTTTGGTTTTATCCAAGTTCATCCCAAGACCCACCCGCCTTGAAGAATCAAGGCTGTTCAACATCGCCTCCAGCTCCTGCAGAGATTCTGCCATGATGACAATGTCATCCGCAAATCGAAGGTGTGAGATGTACTGACCGTTAATATTTATGCCTCGTCCTTTCCAGTTAAGCATCTTGAAAACGTCCTCCAACGCGTTCGTAAACAGTTTCGGAGAGATGACGTCTCCCTGTCTTACCCCTCGACGCAGTTGGATTGGTTTTGTACTCTGACCCTGTACTTGGACGGTCATCGTTGCGGCCTTATACAGACATCTCAGAACCTCGACGTATCGGCAGTCGACAAGGCATCTCTGCATTGATTCCAGCACAGCCCAGGTCTCGACGGTATCGAAGGCTTTCTCGTAGTCCACATACGCTAGGCAGAGTGGCTGATTATATTCCTCGGTCTTTTGGATGATTTGCCTGAGGGTGTGTATGTGGTCCACGGTGCTGTAGCCTTTCCGAAACCCGGCCTGCTCCGGTGGCTGGAAGTCATCGAACTTTTGGGCAAGACGATTCGAGATAACTCTCGAAAACAACTTGTAAACATGGCTCAGGAGTGATATGGGGCGGTAATTTTTAAGAAGCGTATTATCGCCCTTTTTGAAAAATAATACCACTACGCTCCTGCTCCATGCCTCCGGTGTCATGCCAGTGTGGATGACGGAATTGAAGAGCTTAGCAAGCTCTGTCAAGACAGGGGTTCCTCCTGCCTTGATCAGCTCCGTGGTTATCCCGTCATCCCCCGGAGTTCTGTTGTTATGAAGCTGTCCGAGAGCTATTCTAATCTCACCCATGTCAATGTCGGGAAGCTCTTCTGTGAGGTGGCGTGTAAGTCTGGCCCGTGGATCATCCGCGCTGTGGGCCTGAGGTGGGCATGTTTTTTGAGAGTATAAGTCTCCGTAGAACTTTTCGATTTCAGCGAGTATCTCTGGCTTCGAGGTGACGGTAGTGCCCTGTGACGTACGTAGTTGCGTCAGGTGACAACGGGAGGTATGCTGCTTGGCGAATACTTTTGAGCCCTTGTTTCGCGCTATGGCTTGCTCAATCACTTGGGTATTCGCGCGCCGATTGTCGCGTCTTATCAGCTTTTTGACCTCCCTATTAACTACCTGGCGCTCCAACGGTGTGGCATTCGTAAGTTCTCGTCGTTTTCTCATCAATTCCAGAGTCTCGCTGGAGAGTACCGACTTACGTCCATGTCTCTTAGGTCGAAAGTGTTTATAGCCCACCTCGCGGATGACACGTACCAGTCTATCGGTGGCATCGTTTATGTCCTCTGTGGTTTCCAGCGCGGCGAATCGGTTCTGCAGTTCCAACTGGAAGCTTTCGCAATCGGCTTCGACCTGGGGCAGCGTTGGTCTAAGAGTCGACTTCGTTAAACGCGCTCGTTCGATTTTAACCTTAATATCCAGAGTGCCTCTTACTAGTCGGTGATCACTTCCGGTATTAACCCTATTGATCACAGAGACATCTCTGAATATCTGACGCTTGTTAGACATAACGAAGTCGATCTCGTTCTTAGTCACGTTATCGGGGCTTCGCCAGGTCCACTTCCTTTGAGGCTTCTTCTGGAAGAAAGAGTTCATCAGAAAAAGCCCCTGAGCCTCGAGAAAGTTTACCAGCATTTGCCCCCTGTGATTTCTGCGCCCATAGCCGAATGGACCTACTCTCGACTCGCCGCTTTCTTGTACTCCCACTTTAGCATTGAAGTCACCCATAACAACAGTGTAGAATGTTTTGGTACGAGACATTGCTTTCACTATGTCTTCGAAAGTCTTCGACGACGAAGTCGAGGCTATGTAAGCCTCGACTTCGTCGTCAGGTTGTGCGGAGGTTGGGGCATACACTTGTATAATCTTCAAGGAGTACCTTTCTGTTATTTTAAGTACAAGGTATGCCACCCTTGCCGACACACTGCCTAGTTCCACAATGTTGCCCTTGAGTGACTTGTGGACCATAAATCCGACGCCACCTTGGGATGGTTGGTGTCCCTCTCGGAAGTAGAGTAAGTGGCCACTATCGAAGGTTATCGTTTCCTCACCCTGTCTCCGGATCTCCGACAGACCCACGATGTGCCAGTTGATACGACTTAGCTCTACTTCCAATTCAACGAGGCGCTCGTTCAGCCGCAGAGAGCGTCCATTAAACGTCGCCAGGTCGAGGTTACGATGTTGGTACCCTGCCGTCGCCCGGGGATTCTTAGCACCCCCCACCGCACCGTTACCGTGGCCGGTACCATGGCCAGGAATAGTGCAGCTGCCGGGAACTGGGGGCCGTAAATCTGGGATGCTACTCATTGGGGGGGATTTGCCATAGTCACCACGCTTGGCAGGCGGGTTGGTGACCGCAGTTCCTGGAATGCTTTCTCTGATAGTACTGCTGCCTACTATCAGGTTTGGCATTTGGGAGCATTCCATTCCATGATTCATGGTTATACCGCCATGTATCGGTTGCCGGAGCCAAAATGGATGGGGAAGATGTTATTACCTATATTCCGGCTAATATCCTTTAGTCGCCTTTTACGACACCCATAGGAGGAGAAGGGGTGGCCTATTCTACAGCCCGGGGTCCCGGGGTATGTTACCGTAACTTATTACGTTATCTTCAACTTCTTATCTAGTCAGTGGTCAAAAAAATTTTTGACTCTTCAATCTTTGACTGATTATGGACCTTATAGTAGGCCTCGTAGTAAATTATTTGTCGAGCCAAGGATTATGGATAATGGATGGTGGCATAATTTACTATTTATTTATTTATTTATTAGTCACCAAAATATTTTTTAATAATTCAAAGGAGCCCTGCCTCCTGGACTAGGTGTCTTACCTGTATCCCAAGAGACAGTGCCTTCCCTAATAGAGCAAAAGTTAAAATATAAATTATAAGTAAAATGCCTATGCCACCATCTTTGCCTTTTAGACAACTCGCAATCAAAAATTCGAGTGACAAAAGCTTTCTATTAATTGTTTGTTCATATATCGTTGGCTGAATTAAAAAATGGCACGACTCAGATAAGATATTGATATTTTACGTGAAGAATTTTATTTACTTAATTTTACTTAAATAAAACCAATTTGTTGGGTTATAATATTTTGAATTGAAACAGATCATGGACCCTCATAGCAAACATGTCGTTATAAATTTGCTTACAACTCTATCACATATATAACATTCAAATTGTAAACAAAAGTAAAATAAATGGAGATGACAAGCGTTCGACAAATTGGTCGACTTATAGAAGCATTTGTTTTAATATTTTTCCCAGATATGCTTGAGAGATCTGTGGCAGAAGGTTTGTCAGTACGAGTCGTGCCGCTGAAACCTGGAGTCATTACTATCGACGTGCGAGTTCGGAATATGGGTCAGGTACGTTCACGAAATACCCACCTAGTATGACTTACGGAAAAGATTGGAAATTTTGAATTTTGAAACGTCAAAGCTCCTTAAATTATTCCGTTTTAAAACCGTTTTAATTAGGACGTTGTCGCTACAGATTCACTCTATAGAGCTCCATTTTATCCTCGCAAAGTCAATTTTAGTGAAAGAAAAATTCTGCCTGAGATATTTTTTTTCATTGAAATTGCGTTAATACTAAATATAATAAAAAAACTGTAATTATTATTAATTTTCAAGTATGACATTTACTCATTGACAAATTTATTTTATACAGGTAGCAGAAACTCGCTCCTGGGACAGTACAATAGAAATCCTCGGCATATCTGACATTCGAACATCAGTCGAGGGTCTATCCAAGGAGTTGTCTTCAGGCGATCGGCTCGCACTAGCTGTGAGCTCGGTTATAAAGCTGAAGTCGTTACCTAGAGGCACTTGGAAGGCTTATGGTGATGGAGCTCTGTCACTGACCCCAGCTGGAGAGGTCACGGCTGTGAGACCGGGTCATGGGGTCATTGTGGCACTACATAAGGATGACAGAAATAATATTTATAGAGAAACGGTGAGTTTTTTGTTTAATATTTAAAAGCAAGTTCAATATTGTAACGAGCTTACTGAGAAACATACCGATCTTTGCATGGATTATACGAAACGAAAAGGATGTGCTACACAGAAACCTATAGCTTCCAAGGAGACTATTTGACAACGAAAAAACTCATAAACCGATTATTTTTATGCCGTAGGCAACACCGAATTTGTTTTCAATAAAACACCGAATAGATTTTAAAAAATTAAATAAGGAAAGTGAAATGGGAATACTTACCTTGGGTGCCATAAGGCACGTGATGGTTTTATAACATTAATTTTAAAAATTTGCTGGATTTTGGGGTAATTGTGGTAATTTGGGCATGATGACCTAGAATTTAAAACTTCAATGATATGTTTACTTTCATGAATATTTAATGTTTCTTATTTTATTTGGTGATGTGACTGGAATACCTACATATATGCCCCTTTCGGATCGGCGGATAGGTAAGTAGTAAATCACTAAGTTAACTTAGTGATGGCTGTGGTTCATCAAAGATCGCATCTGGCTAGACTGGCAGTCGACTTAGGAAGGTTATTTGAGCCAGCTGGCCCGAGAGCCCTACACAACCGTCTCGCATGCCGGCGGCGTGCATGGCGCATTTCTCCACCCGAAAAAAAATTTGAAGGGTTAGGTAGATGATTGGCTAGGAGCCATCTATAAATAATATATAAATTTTTTTTACTCCCCCCATGCCTGTCACATGTCATCACATTTAGTTTTTCGTTTACATTTCAGTTTTGTGGTTTAATAATTTAGATTTTTACATCACAAAGCTGATGACCCCCTCATACTCCTTGTCACAATCCTCATACAAAATGTAACACTTCTCTACTCACCTTCTTCCCGTGAGATGTGACGCAATTTATGGAGTGTATGGAGTGTAAAGTCAAAGTCAAAATGTTTTATTTCAATTAGACCATTAAAAAAGGTACTTTTGAAAAGTCAAACCTAGTTGCACGGTTCCAAAAAGTGGGTCATATGGAGCCGGCAAGAAACTCCATAGATACTCTTTAAAAAAAACATGATTACATTATTATCTTTACAACTTTGTTTTAAATAGTTTGAGAATTATGCAGTTTGATGTGTAAGATGTATTCTGTATCTATAGATATTATATTAAGAAGGACGGGATTGCCACGGCAAGTAAGAGTAGACTGTATGGAGTGTTATTTGATCAGGCGATCCACGTAGAAGTGTCAGTGCCCGCGTACTGCACGGCGGAGCCGGCGGGCGAGGCGCACGAGAGCGGCGTGCGCCTGGTGCTGCGCAGCGCCGCGGGCCGCGCTCTGCTGGCGCCGCACGCCAACGTGTCTGCGCTCGCGCCGCTGCCGGCGCATACACGCCTCGCCAAATCTACTGACAGGTCATTACTTACTTACAGTAACTGTACGACTTACGCTGCCGATTTGTCAAACCAGTCGACTTCAAAGTGGATATAATTAAATTATAAAAACGGCAAACTTCAAATAGTTCAAACTTTTAAGTGGTAGAAATTGACAGATATTAAACAGATTGGTACGAGATTATTTCAGGTTACTTTATGAAACAAAATATAAAGATCAATCTTACCTACATACTTTAGCTTGTGTGAAACCATACATGAAAAAAAAACTATTTTCTTATTTCTGAAATGGATAAAGAAATTATAATGCTTACTAAACTTTTATTTTCAAATGAATGAAAGTGTATAACTATCTTTTAATAATATAATATAACAATTTCCATGATATTTTCCTTATACTGTATTACAAAGTTGTCTAATCGTTTTCACTTTTCAAATAAAAAAAATTATTTAAAAAACGAGGAAACTGAAATAGCAAATTTTTGGGTTACTTGTGACAATTTGGGCACGACAATGATAAATTTTAAACTTCATTAATAAGTTTACTTTCATGAATATTTAATTTTTCTTATTTTATTTGGTGATGTGATTGGGGCACCTCTAGTATATGCATCTTTTGGATCAAACTAGGCTTTTTTTTAATACACTGTATACAGTTCCCTAAAAGTCAGCTAAGGCATCTATAATTAAATTCCTAGCAGAGTTACCATTATAATTCATGTTGACAGTGTCCTGGGAACTGAGTTGCTGATACCAGGTTTAGACACGGCGGGTACCATGATGACCTTCCAAGGATCTGTAAGCGGCGTGACGGTTAAAGACGAAGTCTGGGTTACTGGCACCGATCTGCGAGCTGACAGAGTTGTTGGTATGTGTATATTTTTTTTATTTACTTCACGTTTTCGGAAAGTCAGACTAACTGTTACTTACTACTTTAGTTATATGAAAATTCATTATTTAAACCTGGTTTAGATTTTTTAAATATCAATAAAGTATTGAATTATGACATAGCTAAAATCTGCACCATCCAAAACTAAAGAGAATTTTATAGGTATGTTATTATTGTTGTTGTGTAGTGTCAAGGTCGTGCGCCAAAAACGCGAGTTACGGCCAGTTTCTATATCCTATCTGTCATGTAGATTTGCTAGAGATAGGATTTTGACAGTAGCTGTATGGAGCTTATGTATATCATAATTCACGAATCCTTTTTTTACATAACATACATACCATCACGCCAGAATCCCCCGAAGTGTTAGGCAGAGATGTACTAATGTACATCCACAGATCGCCCTTGTATGTTTATGTCCTATAGACATACAAGGATAGGGGGCGAGCCGATTGCATGATTGTATATCATGCACCTGTAGGTAACAGAATAAGCGCAACACCTTAAAGTAATTTGTTCAGATTCGACTACTGAATTAATTACAGTGTTTTTAATGTGTTAATTTTTCCCGAAGAGAAAATTATAATACCTGAAATTATGGCCCCCTGATCCATCAGTGGGTCGAGGTATGGAAAACGGAAACCTATTTGCTTAAATTGTTATTGTGTGCGTGTACGCACCGATATCGTAGTCGTAGTGAGTACGACTGTAGTACGCCCACAAGTTTTGCGTTTAGCAGTAAATAATTTCTTGAAAAATATATGCCTGGTGTCTAAAAAATGACTTACGGCCAGTCTCAATAAGAGATAGATTTGCTTACTAGAGATAGCATTTTGACATTACTTGTATGGACCTTATGTCAAAATCCTATCTCTATTAAGCAAATCTACTGAGTGATTTTATATAAGGACTGGCCGTTAGATTTTCGTTATTATAATAATTAATTATTATGACTCGATACTTCAATCGACGTGTTTGAGGTTTTGCGCTTATTCAGTTACACGTTGTATATTCAATTTTTACTTAACGAATATTTTAACAATAATGCCACTTCCAGTGACAGGCAGCTGGGGCGTGTGCCTAGACGGCGTAGGCTGGCGGTCCCCGGGCGGCGTGTCAGTGTTTGCCGGCAGCGGCGTGTCCCTGGCCGTGCCGCGGCACGACGCGCCCGGCACGCACGTGCTGCGGCTGGACCGCCCGCACAACGTGTTCACGCTGCACCAGATACAGCTCGACAAGGTACGTCATGCTCTACTACAGTACCTCCAAAATAACAACGTGCGTCTGATGTTATCCGCAAGTGGTTTCGCCGTGGTAAATTTTAATATAAAACTCGATTTAAAGTAAATTTTTTCGCATTCATGAATATTGTCTTTACTGAATTCGATATTTTTGCATAAGAACACATAATTATTTGACCTATGCAGCGTTGGTAGTACCCCCAAGCGCGACTGCTACGCTAGAGGTTCTGGGTTTGATACCCAGGTCGAGCAGTGTTATTGGGTTTTTCTATGAAATTCTCAGTAGCAGCTCGGAGTTTAGTATTTGTGCCCGGTTAGGCATTATGGCAATAGGCTCGCCATGCCGGCGAACTGTTGGTGTACATTAGTACGCCTCTGCCTAACCCTTCGGGGAATACAGGCGCGATGGTATGTATGTTATGTACAATATAAATCAGAAAACCAAATAATTTCAAAATAGTAATTTTGGTTACACCTAGAAAAAATAATAGAATGAAAGGAAGCGGCGGTAGCCTAATGGCGTCGAACTTGCGATCATATACCGATCATTACCGGTTCGAAACCCACCCATTGCACTACCGATGTGAACCCACTCGTAACACAAGCATTTAGCTTAGCACGAGGGGTTAACAAGAATACTAATAATGTGCGACCACATTGCTAGTAAGCTTAAAAAAAAAATGTAATGAATATTGTTTTTTAATTTTCCGTTTTCACACCCAGATGGAGTTCCTCCCCGGTGAGTGGCCGTCAGCATTAGTGCCGCTCTCGTTCACCGCGACCGGGCTTTCATCGGGCCCACTGCTATGCTCGGACCAACAGCGGTACGCGCTAGAGGGCGCTGCCATCGAGTTACCCTACACTTGCAGAACTAAAGCGCCACACGCCGCTGTACCCGTGTTGGATATTATTGGTGGTAAGTACTAGTAGTCGTAAGTAAGACTGTAAAAGAAATATTACGTAAGGAAACCTTTTCAGCTATTAACTAGTCCTACAATCCCCCTTTGTGAAGTGGCCAGCGATCCCCTGACCCAGCATTGCGACAGAATGGGCTGAATATCCAGTTGTTTGTTAAATGATATTCATTTCTACGAATAGATCTTTAAAGATACTTTTACATGTCAATTTTTTTAGAATTTTTAGGCCAAGATGAGGTCGGCATTTCCTGACGATTTTTTTTTGTCACAAAAGTGTATTTGCTGGTGTTTGAATTATAAAAAATAACAGGCTTAGTGAAAAACATTATAAAAATCTAATTTATAAACGTTTAAAGTTTTTGCTGTGGATTGACAGGAGATGCTCCGTCCCCATCTCACAAAACGAGTGTTAGTATAGAATTAGTAAGCTCATTGGTTTGTGACGTCATAATCCACTATACTAACCTTCTGTATAGCATTAAATTAAAATGCTTATAACTTCCTTATTTTTAATCCGATTTTATTTTTATTTATTTTTTTGGTTTATCGGCTCTATTGGTAGTACCTAAACATGCTACTGACATTTGTTTTTCTTCTAGCACAAATGGGATGCAAAATAATCCCAGCGACGCCGATAACCGAAGCTTCGGAAGTGGAGCTGTGCGCAGAATGGGAGGCGTACCGAGCATGCACTAAGGTGTTGCTCTTACCTCAGGTCCGACTGTCCACAAACAAAGTGTCCCTACTGAGCCCCCCCACTACTTTCACCCTGACCGGTCACCCCCACGCTCTCAGGCTGGTCAGACTGACCCCTTCGCCCGGATTGAAGCTAGAAAGTGTTGTTGATAATGGTGAGTATTAATTTTTATTTTTATGTAGTAGCAGTTTCACCCGCGTTGCTCCGTTCCTAAGAGTCGTAGCGTGATATTAAAAATATATATCTAGCAATATAAAAAGTAGCCTATAGCACTAACTAACTAACAGTGAAAGAATTTTCAAAATTGGATCAGTAGGACCGGAGATTATTTAAACTCACATTTAAACCCCCAAACATTTAAACTCACAAACTTTATCTGTTTATAATATTTTAACTACCAACTACTAATTGTAATTGATTTTGTTGTTTCTATATTTCTCTAAATTTACATACTTTTCGTGTTTAACTCGTAAGTACTTAGTATAGTATTATCATAGCTAAATAATAATTAACTTTTAGTGCCTACTGTTACCGCCAACTCAAATGTTTTAAGTTATAGTTAAGTGCAATTTCTCATGTAAGAGAATGTAAATGCTTTTGAGAAATAAAGTTACCTTAAACCTTAATATTAATATAGATAATATAAATCAAGAGACACCTGCTGTTAGTCTAGTGGTCATGAGCGTGACTGCTACACTAGAGGTCTTGGGTCGATTCCCGGATCCAGCACTGTGTTAATGTGGTTCTTTTTTTCAATTAAATTCTTAGTATCAGCTCGAATTTTGGATTCGTCCCCGTTAATGGCAATAGGGTCGCCCCCTATTACATGGGGAAAAAAATCCTTACCAATATTATAAACATGAAAGTTTGTGAGTATGGATGTTACTCTTTCACGCCAGAACGGCTGAACGGATCTGTATGAAATTTGGCACAGAGATAGATTATAGCCTGGAATAGCACATAGGCTACTTTTCCAGGTCGGACCCAATTCTGAAGTCCATTTAGACAAGTCGCGGGCAGAAGCTAGTAATAAATAAATGGGATCTCAACATAGCCGCGAAATGTGGGTGTATATAAGTACACCTCTGCCTAACCGTTCGGGAATTACAGGCGTGATGATGTGTTATGTAGCTAGCTGTGTAGTAGTAGTACTAGTGTAGTATGCGTTATAATGTCTATTTTCTATCTTTTTTGTCATAAACCTTGGCCTTCCCAATCGCGCATTTAACTTACCAAAGTTTTATCGCAATCGGATAAATGGTTTAAGAACGAATAGAGGACAAACATACAAAGAAACATTTTTTTATATAGATTCAGAGACGACGCCATTAATGATACGTTTCAGGGCCTAAACAGCTGAACCAATTTTGAGTAATGGTATAGAGATAGATTAGGCTCTGGAGAAGGATATAGGCTGCCTTTTGTTTCAAAACGTCCTTTGAAGCTGAGAGTAAAACAGGGCAACAGCTATTGTGGGAAAGAAATATATCGCGAGGTTGGTAATTGTTTCATATATTCATTAGTTTGTTCCATATTTTCTCAGGTGACATGATCGTAACTGTGACGAACGAAGCATCTACTTGCGGCCACGGCTGGGTGACCGTGAACTCCAAATTAACCGCGCAAGAGCTACGAGTGGACGTGCAGAGAGAATGCGACGTCGCGTACGGAACGTTGCTGGGAGCTCTGTTCTCTCTGCTGAAGCCGTACATGTCCACAATCATCACGGTGGCCGCGGCCGCTGCGGCCTATGTGTATAGTAAGCGGCCTTATTATTTTGCTATTAAACCTAACGAAGCTTTTGCTAACTTTGTTAAATGTCTATGCCATGGAGTTTCTTGCTGGCTCGTCTCCATATGACCCACTTTTTGGAACCAGGCTGTTTGATTTTTTAAAAGTACCTTTTTAGTGGTCTAATGGAAATAAAACATTTTTACTTTGACTGTATGACATTCCATGTTATAAGATTTCTCCACCCCCTAAAGCTGGGTCTCTACAGAAAGAAAGTTGACAACTTCTGTGTTGTAAATACGTGTTAGTGAAAACAATTATATAAAACCAGGTCTCCACTGAAGGCAAATTGGCAATCTTTTCAAAAATTGGCAGTTTTACTTCGGGAGAGTGGAGACCGTTAAGACAAAATGTAGCTATTTGGTTGTAAGAACAACCCCTACATTCCCAGTAAGGAAACTGGTTATAGTTACTCAATAAAAATACTTATCAAAGTATTTCTATTACAGTTCAATCAAGATTGCAACGCAAAGCTCAAATTCGAATGCCAATCGACCCCAGCGAGACTGTGTTGCCTCCAGAGTCGTCTCCCATAATAAATCGTTCGCGCACTTGGTCACGAAGTCCGTACGCGTCCAGCGGCCCCACCGCGCCGGTGTACGGAGACGCGAGCATGCTCCCTGAACAGAGCTTCTCGCCAAACTCGACCAGGAACTCCATGTTCCTATAGCAACTGGATAAAGAGAGAGATGCTAGACAACGGAAATTCTCCCGATATGTGTACCGGATTTTTACGCCGTTATCTATTTGAAAACACTATTGTTATCTTTGTCGGTCGTCTTCAAATTAGTATTTTTTTTTTTCGAAAAATGTACACTAATCTGTTTTATCATCATGATAGTTCAGAAAGAGAATGTCAATAATAAATAAAAAAGTATAAATGTAATAAACTAACAAATCGGGCGGGAATTATTTGATCTGGCAACTCTGCACGGGTATTGTTCCGCCGTATCGGTGTTTGTTAAAGTTAATTATTAGATAATAAGGAAGATGACGTCTTACAGAAGAATGTTGTGAGAATGGATGCTTCGCCCGTCAAAAAAATTGCGTACATTTAAAAAAATAAACGTAATTAATTGTAAGACGTTGGCCAATCAGTACACACTTCTCACCTTTAGTCAACGTTTCTGGTGTATAGTTTTCTTGACAAAGTCAAAAAATTCATGATGACTAGGTCTTAAGATCTTAAATCTAGATCACAATGTTAGTATGTATAAATCGAGGACAAGTAAATAGTATTAGTTAAGACTATAGAGTAAGTCAGTATGGGATAAAAATTTACTAATTTTGTACCTTCAATTCATAATACAGCCGCACAGTATAATCACGTTTCAAGTTTTTTCTCCAGTCACAAGATCAATACCATAATTAGTATTCTATTATTATTAAACAGTTTCGCAGATAAGTTCCACATATAACCGTAAATTTAGTGTTAAAGACCACAAGTGAGCGAGCTTTCTTTTATGGTATGTAGAATACACGAGCTTTGAGCTAAGCTATGTAAACTGCTTCGAGACAAATACAAAGTCAGCGTGGCGGGGACTATAACTTTAATTTTTATGTAGTGATAGTTATCGGCACGAGGTATACCTGAGGTCGTACCACAGCGTGTAACGCGATCATTTTTACATTGTGGGTTGCCATCTGCCACTTCCTGATTTAAGGGTTACCGGCATCAAAAATACGGGTTGTACATTTTTAAACGGCATTATTTTATTATAAAATCTTTACCGCCATGTATATATGAGAAGATGTATGACTGTGGAAGAAGCAAAAGAAGTATGCAAGAATCGTAGCAAGTGGCGGTCTATAGTTTCTGTCTACCCCTGTGGGAGAATGGCGTGAGTGTATGTATGTATGAAAAATCTTTAATTTTTAAATTACTAGTACTACACATTACCAGTAAGCTTTAAAAAAATGTAGATAGACAGAACGCCCGGACGAACGGCATTTGTAAAACAAAAATACGAGAACTTTGTTTACCCCGTTTTGCTAATTACGGGTTCCTAAATTTTTGTAACGCGATAAAAGGGGTAACCCGTAAAATACGGTGCATTTGGCCACCCGTAGTTGTGAGAGGGATGCCGCTCTACCGCTCGTTGGTTAAATAGCACCATCCCTCTCTTGCAACTTAAAAATAATCGTATTAACACGCCACGTGGTACGGCCTTAATTTTTGGAGTACTTATATCATGCTTCTGTCTCGGACATTTGGAGGTATATTTTTGGCTATGTGACACATTTTTAGAGTCGACAGGCAAGTTGTGCCCTAAATTCAGTTACATAAATCGCTTTTCGAAATTGATTCTCGAGATAATAAAGTTTTTCTCTAAAGATACCAAAGTATCATGTATACTATTGGTTGTTATATAAAATGGGTTTTATTGCTTTGCTTTGTTTTACAAATTAGTCGGGGGGGGGGGGGGGATTTAATACATTATGTTATTTACTAGATTTATATAGTTACTTATTATTTGACGTGGTTGTTATTGTATTATGACGACAAACGACTAGGATATTATTTAAATATGACATCCGTATGATTAACTGCATTTCTCTTGCTTACTGTAGTAATTATTATAATTATAAGTGTGACGGAAATGTAAATACAATTTGTAAATAAGATCTCAGAGAACTAGATTTAATTGTTTTTATATGATTGTATTCGCATTTCATTACAACTAACTTTTGTGACGTATTGTAAATACAAACACATGTTTTATATGAGCTCTAAGTCATTTTTGGAAGTCAAGGTTTGTTACAATACTTAAATAAAAAGGTGTGTTTGTAACCTGTACTCGGTATGGGGTTTCAGAACTTGGATTGTGTGAAATAAAGTATTTTTATATACTTACTAATATAGTTTTATTGAAATAATTAAACTTTGTGCATTGCAACTATAGATCGAATGGATTCATAAAAATGTAACATAATCATAATGTAATAATACTACTAATGCTTGCAATATCAAAACTACAGAAAAAATCAGTCAATCATCATCATCATCAATCATTTTTTACTAACCTCACTTCAATCAATGTTTGGTTAAAAATGTAGGTATTCTTCATTATCTTTTTAACCCCCGACGCAAAAACGACGGGGTGTTATAAGTTTGAAGTGTGTTTTTTATTTAGTTATTTATTTTGATGAATGGCGATCAACCTACTACCCGAATTACTATTACCAGCTAACTCCTATATTTTATGACAAGTTTCGAATAATCGCTGCTCAAACTGAATCTAAAGAAGAATACTACTTAGTTATTTTATAACATATCATATCAGTTTTAATTTGATAAGAAAGTAAACAATCTACTTACTATATTATATATTAGGCTTTCTATCCTACATGATTCACAAAGGTAGCCACTATCCGTTTGAATTAATTTGGGATCGTCCCTATCAATACATTATACATACATTACGACAATTTCAAAACTACCGAGTATTCGTGAAATGTGGCAGTAGATTACATCGACCGATTTTATCAAATTTGTAAGTATAGAAAGATTTCCCTGGAGTGTAAAAAGTAAAAGAAAAAAAAAACAAATATCTACGAGTCTGCAGATAGGAGCTCCAGCCCCAGGTTTCTCTTCTATGCAATGTGTGGAGTTAGCTAATTAACACTTACCTACACAATATTATCACTGCGGGCGCAGGGCAGGGCATCCGGTCGGGAGACGAGACGGACGGACGCGGAGGGTAGACGAAGGGAAGGAAGGGAGGTGTGCGTTTATGAAAATGGAAATGATCAATAAATATCAGTGTTGCTAGCTTTAACGTATTTCCTAACATTTGGGGAACTGAAGTGCCTTGTTTTAGTTGGTATTTCATAAGTTAAACAGAACTGCTTCTTAACTAATAAGGATGAGTAGCTATTACACGACACTGGCAGAATTTTTGAAATAATCGGAAGATAGAATAATGTTACAGCTTACATTGAATCTCCTGCTGCACCTAGCATTTCCAATAAATCTTCCTGTGGTGATTTTGGAATATCGGGGATAAAACTAAGATCAGTATTTTTGATTTTTACACTAGTATCTATTGATTTGAATTGAATGTCTCTTGCGATTTCTAAGGTTTTTTTCTTTGACTTTTCATCTCCAAATTCAATTGGCAACTGCAGCTGAATTTTATTCTTTGAGTGAACTTTTTCTATAGACGCCAATAGACAGTTTATTTCATTTGTATCAGCACATCGGGTTTCAAAATCTTCAAATTGATTCTTTTTGTTATCATACTTATAAATATTTTCTCCAAGATTGTGCAAAATATTTGTACTTATCGTAGATGGTAAACTAAAAGTACCATCTTTTCTTTGTAGTCCTAATCTCATTAATACAGAAATTCTTGTGTGGTATTCTGAAAACCAAAGGATTAGGGTATTGCTCAGGCATTTATAATCATTATCTGTAAATCGGTTATTTAAGCCTTCGAAACTTCTCATAGTATTTTCAATGATACATTTCGGGAAAAATTGCGGCATTAACATGGCGACACTTCTCAGGTGGCGGCGGGTGATGTCGAAGATGTTTTGATTTGTCGCTACAGACAGTTGCCATTTGAAGATCATTGTCATTAGATCCCAAAGTTTGCTCATAGAATAATCATCAAGTTTCATGATCGAAGTGGCGGAAATGTCTTGAAGTAGTTGTTTGATTACGGCGTGAGTGGCTACCGGTTGCGGTAAAAATAACTCATCAAGCAGCTGGGGGTGCAGTAACACAGTTGTGATATCAGTGAGTACTGCAATATAAATAACCATAGTAAAAATATTTTTTTTTATCAAACGTAGAGGACCCTCCAAGTAAAATTGTAAATAACAACTTACCTCTTTCAGCTTTGTCCAAGGAAATATTCTGAGCCTTCAGCCTCTGTTCTACCACAAAAACCATTTCACAGCCTAAATTGATAACGATAAAGGGAGTCGCAAAGTGTGACATTGCTAAGAGTACTGTTTTCAGTCAGGTTCATGGGACGACACTGAAATAATCAATATGTTTCCACTGGATAACCTCAACTTGACTATTGATAGTATATACAGAGACCTGTTGGAAAAGTTAACACATGATTGCAAAATTATACATATTTCTAAGTATCTTTTATCTGAAACAGAGAATGATAAGAGAGTGCTATATATTTATGATATAATTAAAAGTTATGGGCTCATTCCACTTGTTATAAAGGTAAACAAATGTGAATATGTGTCTACCCATTACCGTAACCTTGGCAACCAATTCTACCAACGACAGGATAACTATGGCGCATGGCAGTACTATAACTTGGCATTAATGTATGCACCACTGCAGGGAGATAGTTACCCTTTAGCCATATCAAACAGATCAGCAGTGGCTGCCGCTTTGAAACATTATATTGCATGCTTAGAAGACATCAATATGGTTTTTACCTTACGTCACCCAGAGAAGATAAGGGATAAACTGATAAAGAGAAAGAATCGATGTAAAGAGGCTCTCCAGGAAAGGGAAGTTCCTGATACTACTGTTCTAAAATTCGTGGATGAGATGTTGACATTCAAGGGGCCGAAAGATGAGAGATATGTAAGTGCTAGCACGAAACTTCAGGTTAAATATAGCCAAGAATTAGGCAGACATGTAGTTGCAAAGACATTTATTGATGTTGGAGAGATAATTGTTCAAGAAAATCCTTTCACAAAGGTGCTGTTAAAATCCCAGTACATATTCTGTTGTGCTTATTGTTTGTGCAGGAGATTTAATCTGTATCCATGTCCTTTTTGTTGCCTAACCATGTATTGCAGCAGAGATTGTGTGGACAAGGCATGGAAGGAGTACCATTGTTTCGAGTGCCCTTTGATAGCTAGTTTAGTAAAAATGAACTATACTAAACTGGAACTGCTGGCTTTGAGAACTACAATAAGGGCTAGGACTGACTATGCAAATTGGGAAAGTGTGATGAACAATATTTCAATGGCTGAATCTACAGTTTATACAAATGAATGGGGACATGTAAAAATTGGTGGTAGATTTGTCTATGATTCCAAATTTTACCCTTCAATTCACACCTTATCTACTAATGTTGAGAAAAGAGATGTATCCGACCTATTTCAAAAGACTGTCAGTGCTGCTATACTGATGCACTGCTTGGCTGTGGTAAGCTTTGCCAAAACTAATAATACTGAATTAAAGGACAAAATCAGAAGCTTCACTGCTAGGACTTTGCTAACACATCTGATGACAGCTCCAACAAATATGCATGGCATTTCAACAAATGTGGAGAATGAAGATGGCAATTTTGTTGAAGAATATAATATAGCAAGTGCTCCATATGCATTTCTGAGTTTAATCAATCATTCCTGTGCACCAAATGTGGTTAGGTACAGCAGGCTGGGAACTGCGCAAATGTCTCTGATTGCTATTCGGCCTATCAAAGAAGGAATGGAGATTCTTGATAATTATGGGTAAGTTTATATTATTTAGATAAGGCCGGAGTTGGGACTGACAGATAGAAAATTATGCTAAAAAGAGCTAATAAAACCTTTAAAAAAATCTTTGAAAAATAGGTATTGCATTTATCTCTGGATTTTTTACAACAAATTACAGAAACAAAATATCATCATGCCAGTATTCCAGAAGGGTGAGGCAGAGGTGTACATACAGTTCATCCACAGATCCCTGATAAAAATATATTGGCTAGTAATTAAGCCTATTGCCATTTTTTGGGTACTATCCAAAATCTGCATCTACTGAGAATTTATAATGTATAAATGAATGATTATGAATCATTAATTTATCTTTTGAACTGATCTTTTATTTTAAAAATCTGCTACTAGTATGTAATAGTAGGGGTTAACTATTGATTTATGAAAAATTATGTTTTTTTTAAAACCTTACTAGCAGTGTGGGTCGCACATTACTAGTATTCTTGTTAACCCCTCGTACTAAGCTAAATGCTTGTGGTACGAGTGGGTTCACGTCGGTAGTGTAATGGGTAGGTTTCTAACAAGCAATCACATGATCGCAAGTCCGACGCCCTAGCCATTAGGCTACCGCCGCTTTTAACTTGAATGAATTATGTATTTATTATTTATTTAGTCATCGTTTTTTACATATTTTATTCAATAACAGGGACCGAAACTTGTCATACCAGTTTCGGTGTTCAATAAAGGTGTTTTGTTTTTTTTTTCTCGGTATTTTTAAAAGCCCTGGTTGGCATGGCACGGCAACGCCGCCACGCGTCTTTCAGTTTGCTAGTAGGGCTTGTAATACCGAAAGGGTATCAATTCCGGAACTAATTTCGACATTGGAGACCATGTAAACTATAATTATTTCGTTTTCAAAAATAAAATATGCATTGAATAAGTTATAGGATTACGCTTTCCAACACCCTAAAGTAATAAAAAGAATAGAGTTCAATCTAAGATATCTTAGTCAAGCTATGTTGTCGTAAGGCAGTCTGCATTTTTCGTTTCTGTTCCTCGAAGTTCAGGTAAATTAACTCATCTTTTTCCGATCACTGATTTTGACTCACCAAAGTTGACAATCTAGCTAAATACCTAGACGCTAACCGGTGCAACGACCCTATTGTGATTATTTTCTTTCTCGTAAGCAAGGTCATTTTTAGGTAACCGATATTCAAACGGTTATCTAAATAGAGGTAACATGTTTCTTTCTTCATGGTTACTCAGATAGTGGTAACCTTATTTCTTAGAAATAACCGAAATCCTTCGATACCTGTAAGTACCGTAATTTATTAAGGTTTGCGGTCCCTGTTCAATAAAGGTTGATTTCATGAGTACATGACTCCATTTGCTATTTATTTATTCCTCATGGTTTTGCTTTTGGCATTGCATTCGTGAAATAACATACCTACTAACATTTTTGGCAGTCATAACATCTTTCCCATCACGAGCTGCATGGTTTTAATAAGATTTTGAAGGGTGAACCGTAAAGATAATTTAAATTCAATTAACTACTAAGTATCTATGAATGGAAACCTTTGCAATCTTTTTTTTTTAATTTTACGAATGACGTTGGTATAAGGTTTATATACTAAAGCTGTATTTCACCGATATCGGAGTAAACGCCACTGCCCGACTAAATTATAAACGTATCTAGAGAATTTGTATGAAATTATCTGCCGAGTAATGTACCGGAACTTACTCGGAGTTGGTGAAATGTGGCCTATGTAAGCCATGTTTGCAATGAAGACTGCTTACTAACATCAAAATGCTTGTGTAATTAACAATAGGTACGATGAGGTGGTTCGTGATGAAGAGGACACGATCTCGCTGTACGCTCTTCCGTGCGAGCCCGGTGTGGATGGCGTCTATGCCAACCTGGCGGCACCCGGATGCCCTAAACAAAAGTAGACATGTTTTTAAAATCTGTCTATTTATTTTTTTCATTGTATTTTTTTATGTTTGTGAGCTTAATAGCCAAATACTCAATTTTACGTCTTAATAGCGAGTAACGTTTGAGTATTTGATTATTACAGATCAAATAGTTATTCTTTGATCAAAGTAGAAATAGAACTTTGTGGGCAACGCAAGGGCGGACGATGAAATGATAATATGTAGCATGATTTTTATAATATAACAAGCACAATCTCGCTTCAATAACCGGACTGCTATTCACAATAATACACTAATGTCTGCATGCTTTAATTCATAAATATCAATTAATAAAAACTGGAACATTGATTATTGGGTCCAACATCATAGGTTTCGCATGAAAATATAATTCCTTTGCGTCATTGTTTTGTAACATAAACAGTAATAGTTATATACTAGTTGAAATTTTTTTTTCAGAGTCCATCATGCCGTCCACACCAAGGAGGAACGGCAAATCATTCTCAAATCCCAGTACAAGTTCACCTGTCTTTGTGAGGCTTGCGTCCAGGATTGGCCGTTATACCAAAACCTGAGTGCCATTCCCAGCCTTCCCCCAGCCATAATGAGCAAGATAAACGAGTGTCTGAATGGCGATGCAATTGAGGCTCTGCAGAAAGGCGATAAGAGGCGCGCGCTCAAATTGTTCAAGCCCTTATGTGAGTTAGCGAGTGCTTTAGAGCCTTATATTCCTAGCAAAGAGGCGGCAGAGTGTCAGGAGGCATTGAAGCAGTGTCTTGCCATATTTTCGGGTGTCCTCCCTCACGGATTCACTAAATTAATTGATTGGGGGATCCCACCACCCCATATTCAGGGACTGCCGACTACCTCTCGATTTTATACCGGATACGGGGCTAGAGATCTTAATTAAACTCTTATTTATCTACTTTAAGTTTATTAACTATTTTTATTTGATTCAACTGCTTTGCGTTACGTTTACAATATGTTATACCACATCTTAAATTTACTTGACAGCTTATTCTGACAATTCATGAAGCATGTCTGCTTGCTTTAAGCAAGTAAAGCCATTTATTTTCATCATAATCTGATGCATGGAAGTAGCACTAGCACAGTGTCATGTTCACTGATTTTGATATTGTAGGCTGTTTTGGTCAAATCTGGCGATTTTTTTTATTTTAATGTGTCTAAGTATTAATATTTTATGATGTGCCAAAATTATCTGAGATCTGACGTTTTGGAGTCGAAGTTAAAATGTTAAATTATTTGTATGTATAGTTTTGGACCAAAAGTCTAAACTTACTTTTGATGTTAACCAATAAAAAGTTTTCAAGACATCCTATTTCATATGACGCAGATTTTTTGGTAATTATATTTGGAAGCTCTAAAGCAGCTGCTGATGACTACAGTATTCATCAAACTGCGGCTGCTTCGAAATTGAACGTGAGTAATATTGTGAAGAAACACTACATTTTGCTCAGGCCAACCATGTACATAGTGGTCGTAAGTTTGATGAAGACACTATCTTTTTGTTTATTATTATTTGTGGCATATGCTCAATGTCGCACTAAATACTATATTATAAAATAAACATATTTTGGAAATATTTTTCTCTATAATATATTACCCATTAAGATATTATGTTTGACTTAGTTTATTCATGTTTCTAGTCCACAATAGTATTTTAGAATAAGTTTCATTAACGTTTATATTTAGTTTTATATTTACTAAAAAGACTTCTCAATATCACAGGGATATATTTTTTGTAAACTAAGAGCTTTGCCTACCCTCTGAGGGATATGAACAATTATATTTGATTGATAATTATGTTGTTGTGGAATTATAATTAAACTTAATTGTTTGCATTCGCGATCTCAACTGACTGCACTGTTGCAGTGATTGATTTTTTTATGTAAAATGAAAAACTGATAAAAATGTGTTTCGTTATCAAAATCATCGTGATTTGTCTACATATATTAAGTAAGCGTTTCTAAGCGTATCATCTTTCGTTTTGTGGCCATCTTGAAAATTATTGCGTCATATCATGTCGGTCGGTTGAGATCACGAAAATAAAGACCATCATTAAAAATGGCTTGAAACTTTGGTGCGGCCAAGACTGGATACTGACTGCATCATTCTTGTAGGGAGCTCAACCATTCAAAGGAATGCTTTCTCTCCTTTCTCTCCATCTCTAATTCAAACTCTATTTTTTCTTGTACCCCGGAGTCCTAAAGGAAGTTCTTACTTCGTCTGTATGTTGATATGGAGGGCCATATCAACATACAGATTTCAAACCCAGATTTCAAAAATCTGGGTTGATACAGGAATGGTCTTAGATTGTTTCTAAATTTGACAAGACCCAAAGTTAACAAGCGGTGTGGCTAAATACGTTATATTTGAGTTAAATATCATCATTTAGACAATTTTTGTCTATTAATATCCTATATATGTTTATTAAATATGGTTTCTTATAAGTGTTTTGAAATAACAGAGCTAGTTAGTAGCCTGTTTCTATGTCTAGATATTAATTTATATTTAAGAGCAAATTTTGTAGAATTAGTACGGTCAATAGCTCATCATGGTATCCAATACTGACAATTTTTTTCAATCGTTTTTCATTTTAATCTCCATAAAATACAGTTTATTACCCATTGGGGAAATTTTACAGATTGTGGTAACTTGATGATGTTGTTGACTATACCTACTGGAAACTAGACCCTCACCCATTTACTAATGAACGTTTTATAAACAATGTTTATGACATACGAACAAAAGAAGTAATACATTATTAGTCGCAAATTTTCTTGTGTTCAGATTTCTTTATCGATCTGGGCCAACCTTGCCTAGGCATGGAAATCCAGAATAGCATTATGCCAATATATTGTAGGTTTACAAAAAAAGGAGGACGAAAATTTACGCATTAAATCTATACTGAATTGTCTTAACCAATGAGAAAATAGTGCTATATACCGCTTTCATTAGTTATTTTGGATACCATCTGGCAACCCTAACCGTGGGTAATAACGGCCGACTTTTAAGAACGTACCTTTTTTATATTTATAACGTTATTAATTACTAATTTTTCTTCTAGTTTCCAGTAAGGTTGAGTGTTAATTCTAATCTAGTATTTAAGAACGTGTGTTTATTAGTATCAAAGGGTCTTCTAACAGGGTCCTTTATTTGAAATTTTGGAATGAAGAGGTTGTATTCATTTTAGGGACTTCTTGAGATTTTGGAAAATTTATATATATATTTACAATTCAATCCACAAGATTGTTAAATATAGTTTCGGCGTTTGCTAACGAGAGACTTGTCGCTGTGTTCAGTGACTATTGTTTCTACCCCTAAGGAAATCGTTTTTTGGTTGCCATGGAATTTAACGTAATTAATTACCTTTGGGCAGATGCAGTTGGCAGCTACTGCTTTTTGGATCTGGCCTGTTAAATTATACATTTTCATTTTAAACCACCATTCTCCCACCTTTGTCTCAATTTATTTAGTACCGGCGCGCCCTTTTTCTTCCATTCATTCCTGTCAGCCGAGGTCGTTATAATCCCTGTCATCATTGACTCCATTTTGATGGAAAAGGCTGATGGAAATGGAAAAGACACACTCCTCCATCTTTTATTGGGTCTTTCTACCCTCTCATCTTTTTTTGGTATCCCTCTACATTCAATTACATTTTTAATTATATGCCTTCCTAGTTTGGTAGATCAAAACACGGGTAATGCCCGCCCTTTTGCCAGCTGGGCTGTGAATCTACTGAGAAATATCATTCAGGAGTGAAACAATAGTCTTGTGGAATCAAAACAGGCCTATACGATGTGTGCCTAAATATGTATGTTTGAAAGGTGATAATATCTTCAGTGTTAGGTTCCGGTGCTTTTGCGTACCCTAAAAGGGTACAGAAGATAGTGAGAGTAGCTTTATGAGTAGAGGTATCATACTTACGGGCCGACTCGTTGAGGCATGTTGCGATTATGTCTTGTGTTGCCATTATTCTGATGATCGAGAATTACTTACAAAAATAATTCTCTAAACATTTATGGCGATTTACCTATGTTATAAATACTTAACAACACATATTAGATTTCATGTATTATCCTACGTATTAAGATGTAATGAAAGGTTAAGTAAAATAACAATTGACAAATTATAAAAATAATAAATTTATATAATTTGAATAGTATTTATTTAAAGTAAAGTAACTTGCCATACTAAAAAAAGCAAAGCTTTTTGATTTCTGGTAACATCCTACAGCCGCCCGTCGCCATCCATTATCAATGTCAAGGAAATTGAAAGAAGGAAACAAGGATAAATTCAATCATACGAGTAGATGGATTAATGAAAACAATAGAAAGTTTCACAAAAAAATAAGTCAAGACAAGAAAGTCACATCTTTTAATTCCTTATAACATACGCCGTAGTAACAGTAAATTGATATGGTCTATATCTCGTAATCTGATGTAATTCATACTTATGTGAACATTATAATTGATGTCTAGTCTACGATATTATAAATGTCTTCAGGGAGCCTACTATGAAAATACATCGTTGAAGCTTCGGATCGATACCAAATAACGATGTATCTTGCGATTTAACTATTGCCTATTTGTCAAATAAAGAAGTACTAATCATCAGATAACTGAACCAGAAACTACCTAATTTGATTTTCGTAGTAGACTCCCAGATCTGTGTACGAATGCGTCGTATTTGACGTATATGTTTAGATTTTAAGTGTAATTTGTAATACGGACGGCCATACTATATTCTGGCTGTTCCGATGATTTGCTACTGACGGGGTACTTTACCGCTTCTTTCTCGTGCCAATCTGGAATATTTCTTTGAAAAACTCAATCAAAATACCTAATTTACTATGTCGACTGCAGGGGCGTTAAATTCAATAGTCAAACGAAACGAAACGCTACGACACACCAGTGTGTTTCTGCCTTTACTTTTGGTATTTTATCGCGGCATATTTCGTAGCGATACAGTAGTAAGAGTAGAGATAATGCGATGTTAAAATTATGTCACGGGACCCCTTGCAATTCTGAATATTATAATGCTCTGGGACTACATTATTTTGAGATAATATACCCTACTGTACTATGTAATTTTTTTAATTCATTGGTTGAGAAGTAGTCAAGTACCCTGTCTATTTATACTATTAAAATGTATTGTATTTCACTATCCAAACGGTTAACTTCAACGTTATACCTACCTATAGTCGTCAGGTCATATTATTTATTTAGTAAGTAGATAAGTACTAAGAACACTGAAAGCTCCCTTATATCCGAAAAGAACTAAAATTATTTAAGGGTATTACATCGCTCCAATCCAAAAAACGCCCTAGCTTTAAAGAAGTTTCTAGTGGAACCCTTATGTGCGTTTGCCATATAAAAATATATGTTATATTTAAGGTCATCACAAACAAATTGTATTGTTTAAAAGTTTTATAAATTTGACATTTTTAACCTAATTTATATTTTTTCTGTTTAATGACTTAATAATAAAGTCATGAATTTTATACCAAAAAAATTGTAATGACGTAATTAACAATTTGTATTGTTTTTACTTTCTTATTTCTCTGAATATTTTGAAATAATAAAGAAATACTAGCACAAAGACTAAATCCTCAAGGTAATTGGGCAATGTAATACCCATAAATATACTGTCCAAACGAGAATCGCCAGTCGTCGTAACTACTGGTAGAGGGTCTATTGATCTGTGGGTAGTGGGCAGTGTGCATTACTGCGACTAATAAACAGTATATAACTGCACTTTGAAACTGAAGATATGAGGGGGTCTCTTATATTAACATGTAGTAAATAAACCGATGTCATTTTCTCATTCTACTTTCTGATTAAAGTGTGTGAAAAAAGACATGATTTTTATTTTTTCTTACATCTATTGAAACAACCTTAAAGGCGTAAAACTATAAAATTTCAGTTAAAACTGAATAAATGAAATTACATACATAGATATTTGTAAACATTAATAAAATTATCACTAAGTACGTATATTCCATAAGTTGTACTTTATAAAAGAGAGGTAGAAATACAAATTATGTAAATAAATATCGAATCAATATAACAATACTTTAATATCGGTCCTATGTTGTAGATCAAAGCCTTTTCGAGTTACCAAAGTGAAACACGTCTAATAAAAAACATTACATCCAAAGAGGTAGAGATAAATAGTTGTCAATCTTCGATTGATAACCACTAAAAAAATTAACAAAATAATTTAACAAAGTGGTTTTACCAACTGGCTACATTATCACGCACATGCATAATTTTAAATTCAAACTATTGCATTATCACATAAAATTAATTAATGCCCAAAATTCTAAACCATTAATTTAAAAAGGTTCCACCTCTAAATATATTTTGGATGCGATTTCAAACTGTTCCAGTGACGTGATTCAGTCATTGGATGACTTTGTTTTTTCTTTACAGTTAAACGTTTCCGGATATATGTATATGTTACGTATCATTAAATTACGCAAATTCAAATTGATCCAATGACAGACAAATCACTTCACAGTTTCGCGCAATCTATCAACGGCACTTCATCTTAAAACAGAATTTAAAATACAAATAAATTATCCTATTCTTTAAAACAATGTACGATAGATAAGTACTTACACTCATACAATATAATTATGTGGGTGTTCGTGTCGTACTTTGTCATGTACGAGTACTGTATAGTATGTATCGTCACTTGACTCCCATCATGTCGTACCAGGAGCTTCAATTACAGCCCGATTACATTACATACTTTACTGCGCCAGGATAATTACCTCTGGACAATTCAACTGTCGTGTTCCTACCTACATACCAACACTGGTAACTCTAACCCCAATGGGTACCTTACTCTTTAAATCCGACACTAATACCTACCAACGTAAAAAATATTATATTTTATATCATCTTACATTAATTTCAACGAGTATTCACACAAAAGTAAAGCAATAAATAAATTGTACCAGGTACTATTAATTTTTGTTCCGCTCGAATGCAGGCGCGGTTGACTTTTGATATCAGAACTCCATTCCACCTTAACTTTGTCTTCATTAAGTATTTTGATTCTACCATCTAGTTGTTTGTTTACAGGACTGTACTTACTAAGGTAATATAAAATACTATCCAATTCGTTGTAAGGAAGCGTTTGCCGGGGAAGTTTTTCAAACATAGTGTATCCGTCTCCACCGTCTGCAAGGAATGTAGGCATCATCATTTTGTACTCAAAATCATCCCTGATATCCTGCAGTTCATAAAATGCACAGTTTGAACAAACTGCTTTAGCTCTAACAACACGAGAACCCACTGGTTTCGCTAAGTCGTAAGTGACTTCCATACCAGAAAATTGTTGAAATTGTCCAGTACTATCAATAGTGCGCCAAGTTGACACAGAATGTTCAAGACTTTGTTTTAGAATGGTCCCGTTCATAGTGAGTATTACTAACGTATCTGAGAATGGTAACACAGTGATCCAGTCGCCTCTAGTCAAGGTAAAGGGTGTTCCTGCATGGTTTATTGACGCTCTTATCCGCCCCCCTTGTATTAAAGCCAAATTGACATCGGGATATTGTTCTTGATGTGTTTCCCTGGTGTAGTTTAACATGGTATCGGTGATTAAATCACCTAAATTACATTCTCTAAGACGGCATTCCACTCCGTTTAGGTAAACTAAAGAACTGCCAACAACTTCGTTGTTAATACGATCAACGTCGTTGCGATATTTTTCTATTGTTTTTAAAAGTTCAGGATCTCTGGGTATTTCCTGATCCAACAGTATGGGGGTGCCATCGCACTTTATTATTTCTCCTGCGGTATTGAAAATTAAATGCAATTTTCCCATATATTTAGTGTAAGCATACGCTTGTACAACCCTTACGATTCTACCGTCTGTTTGCTCTACTTCTGTTGGGTATGGTCCTTGGGGGACTTCAGGAATTTCAGAAGTGCTATTAGCATTCCAAAGGAATGTATTTGAGTGACCTCCAATGACTAAGTCAAGGTCTTCAACTTCTCTTGCAATTTCCAAGTCTGCCATAAATCCAGAATGACCTAAAGCAATGAGAATATCAACATTTTGTTCTTTTAGTTTCTTTACTTCTCTACGTATAGCTGGAACTTCATCTTCATACTCTACATCATTTTTGGGAGCCAGGTATTTTGTTTCTGGCGTTAGATATCCGATTATGCCAATCTTAACTCCGTCTTTTACTATTATGATTGATTTATATAAATTCTTTTCATTCTTTAATTGAGGAACTTTGTCTAAGATGAGATTAGCTGCCAAAACAGGTGAGCTCAAGTTTCTTATAAATGGTATTATTCCATCCACAGCTTCGTCGAATTCGTGGTTCCCAAGTGACTGAAAGGAAAGGCTAGTGTTATGTTATATTTTAAGCAATTCATGAAAAAAATGGATAGATACAGAATTCTACTCTGTTTCTTATTGAGTAGGTTCTGATGTAAATAGTTGTTATGGGAAATTAATAATATTTGCAATACACACTTTGGTTTACTATTATTATAATTTAACCATAGTTCATAGCTATAGCTATACCCATTCTTAGAAGGGGTGCGTGCAAGACAGTGGGACAGTAAAATGGGTTGATAAATAATAATTCGACAAAGGTACATTATAAAAAACATTTATTTCACAAAAACAGTTTTAGGACACATCGTAGTCAGTCATTTAGTAATAAAACTTAGCACTGAATATAATTAAAAACACAACATTAATACTTTTCAGTCATTAATATTATGAATATGGATAAAGCTAGCTATAATTTGTACTACATCAACTTAAACTACCGTTAATAATCTAAGTAGAGCAATTAAAATTGATAGTAAAGATAGCTTCGCGATAGATGACGAACTACTTTCATTTTCATTCAAAAAGGTAATTCTTCCTTCGATTTGAGGGTAAATTGGACTATGGCGGGAAATATAGTATTGGGTACTCATTAATTCATTGTAATTTAGAGGTTTCGTTGGCAATCCTTGGAACAACGAAAATCCGTCCCCACCTGTAGCAATGAAACTAGGCATCAACACTTTGTAAATGTCTTTATCTAATATTTTAGAAAACTTTGGGATAGTACATGCCCAACACCTGGCTTCGGCACTAACTATTCGGGATCCGGGTGGTTTTTTGAGGTTGTATGTAACTTTGATACCAGAGTACTGTAAAAATTGTCCTCGTGGTTCTATATGGTTATAATACGCGACTGAATTTTCAATCATCTGTAGAAGGACACTACCATTTACTGTGACAGTTACTGCATTGCCATCAAAGGGCATAACTTCAAGTAGGTCGCCTTTAGTGACATTTGTAGGCATTTTAGCATGCGCTATGGACGTCCGTATGCCACCACCTTGTATTATAGCAATTGGAGCATCCGTCCAATGTTCACCAGTGTATTCAGATGCGTACTTAAATACCATTGCATCAGTGATTAAATTTCCCAGGTTGCACTCGCTTAGTTTACATGCTGTTGCATCTAGTATAACAGCAGTGTATGCGAGTACTTCGTCTGTTATGTTAATGACATTGTCTCGGTATCTATTAATGATTTTTAGGACATCTTCATCTTGAGGTATAGTTTTGTCTAAAAGGATGGGAGACCCGTCTGCACTGATTACTTCTCCGTTAGAATCGAATACTAAATGGAGCTTTCCTAAGTATTTTGTATACGCATATGCTTGAACAACAAGAACGTTTCTTCCAGAAGCTTGTTTCACGTATGTAGGATAGGAGCCTTGAGATTGTTCTGAATCTGGGCTTGTGCCATTCCACAGAAATGTATTTGTATGTCCACCGATAACTAAATCAACACCATCGACTTCTTTAGCAATCTCTAGGTCCTTGAGGTATCCGGAGTGCCCAAGCGCGATTATAATTTTGATCCCTTCGTTTTTCAGTTTTTGGACTTCTTCGTTGAGTGCTTCTATTTCATCGCTATATTCGACATCATTTGGCACTGCTAATACTTTCGTTTCAGGAGTTAAATAGCCAACTATACCTACTTTGTGGCCAGCAACATCAAGCACTACAGACTTTTTGAGGTTAGTTTCTCTGGCAAGCTCAGGCACTTTATTTAGAACAAGATTGGCACATAATACTGGACATGTTAGATTTTCAATGAAGGGTGTGAGCCCGCTGACACCATTGTCGAACTCGTGATTTCCAAGGGACTGAAACAAAAACGTGTAATGTAGTACGAATTCGACTGTATCACTCTTTTATTCTGAAATCTAATATTTTAATGTTAGTATGTAATAGGTAGGTGCCTAAAACGAATAGTTATTTTTATATAAGGGGTAGTTTACGCCTGCGTAATAATCACGCGTGTATTTTTCCGGTCACTCTTTGTTTGAATACGCGCCAACGTCAGAATTCAATGGCTACTCGAAATTCGAGCTTCAAAGAGAAAATTTACCGGTTGTGAAATCCATTGAAAGTTTGAAACACGAGGTGGGTAGCCTGTGTCATACACGTGCGTATATGTATGTAGTGCAGCATCATTCAATCATCGTGATTACTTTGTTCGGATATTTTGTGTCGGCGCTCAATTGCAGTTTTATTGATTGGTTGGTGTGGTGCAGTAATGTACCTTCTATATAGGATGTAGGTATAAGTAAAGGTAGGGTATGTGCTGTCTGTTAATGATTGTTGTTTGGCGCTGTGTGTTGTTTATATAGTTAGCGAAGTGTCTATTTTGTTTAGCGTAACATTAACTATTTTTGGTTTTGATAGGGTTTCATTTGTTGGTTCACAAACTTTTGAATTTGGGTTATTAAACACGGAGTTGAAAATGATTGTAAATATATCTTGGATACTGAGTTTTATATTATTGAATAAAAAAAATAACAAGTCAATAAAACAAACATCTGGTGATAAATATAAATTAACACTTATAAATAATATTGCACGTTTTTTATATAATATAACCTATGGTTAATTCGTACATTCGGAATGCAAGATCTAAAAAGATTCAATTTTGCTACTTAATAGATTAAACATAGGTACTTATGTGATAAATAAAAATAAATAGTTTTATAATAAGTACCTACTGTTCAGAAAAATGCAACGGTTCTAGGTGCCCATATTTGAACATGGAATGGCTGTATGATGAATAAACTTATATGTAAGGAGGTACCTTCACAAGTGGATACGGCAATAAGCTTTTTAAGAACGTTACTTAGGTAAATTATTTGTTTATGATCGCTGTTAAGTATCTACGTAATTTCAAATCTACGTCATCCTAATTAGAAAGGATTTTGTTCGCATTTTATTAGAATAGGTATAATGCTACTTTACAGTAGCAATAACAATTCAAAAACTAGAATTGCCAATACTGGCAATTTTAAATTTGATGCAGAGTTACTTATTTTCTCTAGGTTCTTGATGATAATCCGTCCTTCAACTGCGGGATACATTGGACTATGATTTTTAACATATTCAACTGTAGATTCTAACTGATCATAAGGTAAAGGAGTTGACGGAAGACCTTCGAATACTGAGAAGCCGTCACCACCCATGGATAAAAATGCTGGCATTATTATTTTATAAGTTTTTGTCTTGTTTAGAAGAGAATATTCAGGGTGTAAGCAGTCGCCACAGCGTATATAAACTGTAGTGACTCTCATTCCAGGACGCTGTCCGAAGTCATAGTGTACCATCATCCCCGACATTTGTAGGAATTGTCCCGGCGCTCGTACCGGGTTGTATTTCCAAACAGCATGTTCCAGCATCTTCAATACATCGCTGCCATTTATTGATACTATTACTATATTTCCATCGAAAGGCATCACACGTAATAAGTCTCCTTTTGTAATGTTTGCTGGTGAATTAATGTGAGCAATAGACGCTCTCACTGCTCCTCCTTGGATTATAGCAATGGGAGCATCAGTCCAACCGTAACCTTTATAATCTGATGCATATTTATGTATCATCGCATCAGCAATCAAATTCCCCATATTACATTCCCTCAAGCGACATGAATGCCCATCTAATACCACAGAAGTATTGCCAATCACGCGTTCAGTTAGTTTCATAATATTTTCTTTATAACGATTCACAAGTGCTAATACTTCAGGGTCTTGTGGTACCGAATTATCTAAAAGTATAGGTTTTCCGTCAGATTTGATGATTTCACCATCTAAATCAAATATGATATGTAATTTACCAAGATACTTAGTATGTGCGTATGCTTGTACTACAGGAACCAATCTACCAGATTTTTGTTTCACCAAAGTTGGATACGGTCCGTCGGGTGTCTCTATATCAGGACTAGTACCATTCCATAAGAACGTATTAGTATGTCCTCCTATAACTACATCGATGTCTTCTACTTCTTCGGCTATTTCCAAATCTTTGGTAAATCCAGAGTGACCAAGGGCAATAAGAATATTAACTCCTGTTTTCTTAAGTTTAGCTGCTTCCTCTTTAATTGCTGTCACTTCTTCAATATATTCTACATCATTTTTAATAGCTAGAAATTTGGTATCAGGAGTTAAGTAACCGATGACACCAATCTTAGTGCCATTTATATTGAAAATTGCAGATTTCATCAAGTTGTGTTCATCCTGTAGCTCAGGCTCTTTGTTGAGGATAAGATTGGCAGCAAGAATTGGGCATGTTAGGTTCATTATAAATGGTGTAAGGCCTGAGACTCCATTATCAAATTCATGGTTCCCCAAAGACTGAAACAAAGAATAGATGGATTAAAGGATTTTGCCTAAAGTATTAGACTCGTGCAAAAAGATACAGGCGGAAGAAAATACTTGAAAATAATATAGGTACTTATAATCTATGTACTCGTACATGCAACATTAAAATTAAACCAAAGAATAATAAGGTTAGTAAACAAAAAAAAAAGAAATACAAATGTTAATATGTGATGAACATACCTACTTTATGAAAACCAAAAATATGCCAAGATAAAGTTGTTGAGTATAAGGAGAACATTGTGTTAAACAGAAAATTATTGTTGTATGCACCATTATCCAGTTACATTTAGTTTTAGTATTTAGATCAAAATAGTAGTTAGTTTTAGTATTTAGATCAAAATTGCTTGGTAAGCAAATATAGGTATATTAGGTACATCAACTATCTACGAGGAAAGTCATGCTTACTAATGTATATAGTGTAGATACTTACAAATCAGTCTAAAAAGTTCAAATCGCTTTGTCTATTTCGTCAGTGCCTTTTAGATAATAATGAATATAGTAAGTAGGTATAGGTACATAAACAAATTAAAAGGATGATGACTGCCAATAAATACTTGATTTTTTAAGTTTAAATGGGGTTTCAAAAGTAAGACATAAATACAAATGAAAATAAGACAAAATTTAAAGAAGAGACTAGTTATTTTATTGCATTACGTACAGGCATAATAAAATAAAACGATATAATAAAGCACCCAAATTTCCCGTTATTCAAAGAATGAGACGACTGATTACTGCCACACTATTGTTCAATAGATTCGTCTATTCACCGAGCATGAATTCTTTTTATATTCTCTACAACGGAGTCCTTGGTATTTATCTGATTCTTGCTTTAGGGGTTGTCATTCAACTAGTACACCCTACAATAACAATAAAACTTGCTGGTGTTATCTAAAATCTCATGAACCTTAGATATTTTACACCCCGAGGGAAATTCTAATGATATTTCCGATCGTTGTCGTTATCAAATAGTTTTGTTAGAGAAACATACAGTATAATATATAGGCTGCTGTAGTGTCTATATAGATGAGGTGTGCAAGAGCATACATCTGAAAGTTCCAATTTACTTTGAACTTAACTCTGAACCATTTCTTGGTTTTGTAAAATGATACGTCCTTCTACAGCGGGATATATTGGACTACGACTCTTAATATAAACTTCTGTGCATTCAATTTCGTCAATATCTAAATTACTTATACGTAAGTTGTCAAACATAGAGTAACCATCACCTCCATTTGCCAAAAATGCAGGCATTAATATTTTGTATTCTTTTGTCATGTTAAGCGGAAAATATTCAGGGTATAAGCATTCACCACATTGCACAAAAACTTTGATAACTCTCCTTTTAGGAGGTTGTTCTAAGTCGTACTTCACTTTCATTCCTGAAATTTGCAGAAAGTGACCTGATGGGTACATCGGGTTATATTTGTGTACAGAATGTTCTAGCATCTTCAGTACATGGTTGCCATTAATTGTTACTTTTACTAATAAGCCATCAAAAGGCATAACCCGTAGAAGGTCTCCTTTCGTAATATTGCTTGGTAAATCTATTTGATCAAATGAAGATCTTATACCTCCACTGTGAACTACAGCAATAGGTGCGTCAGTCCAACCTTTCCCTCTGTACATAGAGGCATATCGAAATATCATGGCATCAGCTATAAAATTGCCCATGTTACATTCTTTCAATCGACACGATTGACCATCTACAAACACAGAAGTAATACCAACAACCTCTTCAGTTTTTTTAATAACGTTTTCACGATAATAATTAACAATTTTTAATACTTTAGGATCTTGTGGTATCGAATTATCTAAAAGTATAGGATTTCCGTTAGAACTGATTATTTCGCCGTCGGAATTGAATACGATATGCAACTTTCCCAGGTATTTTGTGTATGCGTAGGCTTGTACCGTAGGCACCAATCTGCCAGATTCTTGTTCTACTATAGTTGGATAAGGCCCCTCAGGAACTTCCGCATCGGAACTTTTACCGTTCCACAAAAACGTGTTAGTATGTGCACCTATGACTAAATCAATATCTTCTACTTTTTTGGCTATTTCTAAATCTTTTTCAAAGCCCGAATGTCCTAATGCTATTAATATTTGTACTCCATGACTTTTTAGTTTAGCGGCTTCATTTTGTATTGCTGTGACTTCTTCTATGTATTCAACGTAGTTTCTTACTGCTAAGAATTTAGTATCGGGTGTTAGATAACCAATGATACCAATTTTCGTCCCATTTATATCAAACACAACGGATTTCATTAAGTTGTGTTCAGCTTCTAATTCTGGCTCCTTCGTAAGGATTAGATTGGCGGCCAGAACCGGGCACGTAAGGTTTTTAATAAATGGAGTCAGTCCAGGTACTCCGTTATCGAAATCATGATTTCCCAGGGACTGAAACAAAGAATGGATAAATGCAGTGCGTCGGTGATGGGTTATATCATAACATGCAGGCATACAAACATTCAAGTTTTATAAATGTTTAGTTACAACAACAAATGATTTATGTTAATATGGTTGAGGTTGAGGCATGATAACATAACACGTAGCATGATAACTTTCTACTGGGGTTTAATCGGCGACAAAAATATAATTTCTTTATTTATTTAATTATATACATATATTTAATTTGTCTGGACGATTAACAGCTTAATAAGCCCTTATGATAATGGTAACTATTAAAAATAGAGTACCAAAACTACTGTTACAGATGGTCATGCATGATATTTATGCCTGTAGAATTGGATTTTTCGTAGCCTTTATGCTGTTATTAGTATTTCTTAAGTATGAAGGTGTCTGGTGTCTGGTGAAATCGTTTCCTGTGTTAAATATATTATTTCTGATTGAAAATGAGCAGAGGACTGGTGCGGGCAGGTATATATTTATAACTGCGATGTTGAGATAATTTAATTAAACTTAAGTTGATGGAGATAAATTTAGTCGATTTTGTCGAGCTCTGACGTTGTTAAAAAAAGATAAGAAAGCAGAACAATGTGACGTTTATTTTCGTACCTACTTATGTAATTTCAATTGGTAGAGCAACTAACATAACGTGAGATATTTAATTAAGAAGTTTATTAGCTTAGAAATCAATCTACTTTTTACTGATTTAATCACGTTATATTGAAACTTACTAATTCCCGATGCTTAGAATCCTCTGTTGATATAATGGATCGTCATGGGTGATCCCATGATCATAGCTAGAAAAATTAGATGTTCGTTACATTTTCGCTAATTATATTAACGATCCGATTCGAATCGAAGATTGAGAATAAATTATTCGAAATGTTGTAACCTAAGAATTAAGAAGAAATTTAAAAAAGGCACTTAACATGTAGACAAAGAATATATGCATGTACTCACTATGCTTTTAAATTATTATCAACAGCATTCACAAAAGTACCAAATAGAAATAAAATTATATGCTTTGCTTTTTTTTAATCAACCGCGGCTGCAACCCATGCTTTAGGCTCAAGTATAACCACAGAATAACTATGATTTACGATATTAAGATTAATTATTATGTTAAAAAAAGTAAGTAGGGGGACATGCCCTCCATGGCCCCGTCAACATGAGAATAGCCTGTTTTGGATTGTAAATAAATATATTGTTTTAGCAGAAATAGATTATTATAGGCACATGCGATATCTGTGACTTTGTACAGTGCATCTGTTACTAATTTTCCTTTATATTTATACATACTTTCGAATACTGGAAAAGCAATATTACATTGAAACAGAGGTTGATACTTTGGACGAATAAACTCATCTCATCACTGACACCTAAGACACAGGGGTACGCCCGTAGTTTAGGAGTTAAGGAATTTATGGTACTTATTTATTTAGCTTTTCGTCTTGTAAAAGAAGTTAGTATTTAGGAATTTTCTGAATATATGAATAATTATTAATATATTGATTAAGGCCTTTATCGTCTATATTTTTTATGATCCCAATGTAATGCAAAGATGAATCAGATTACTTACTTAAACGATTTTAATTGGTCAAACCATGCGGTCAAAAGGCATAATGAGCAAATCATAATGTTTTTAGGCAACCGAAGATAATCATACTTAAAAAATATGTACTTACAATTTCTTATAATTTTATTATCTTGGCTACATTGTTTATGAATTCTTCTGTTAATTCTCGTGTTAACTACTTTTTTGTACTTAGTAATGTAAATGTGAGATGGTAATAATATAATAGATGGTAATAATAGCTTCAGGATTTAGTAATGAAATAATAATACACATGTATAATTGAAAAAATTTATTAACCTTTTTTTATCATTATACCTTTTATTATAAATAGGTAACTCATTATAGCTACACTAGGTAGCTATAAAGAGGCACCTATTTTTAAAATGAAGTCAGGTGACTAGCGAATATATTACAAAATATCTTCACAAACAAAAATAATATAATCTAGACTGAAAAAATCACGTCAAAGGTATCTCTAATTATTTTCAGAATTGAGGCCTTCAGCACAAAAACCTAACCCACAATATTTTGGTTTGTAACCTAACTGCTAACGCATCAAGTCAATTATATGTCTTCCTTCTTTTGGTAAACGGCGGGCTGAGAGTCTGGATATGTGCCGGGTTAATGGCAATAGGCTCGCCCCTTATTACATGGGGCCTAAAACATATTGGCGAAATTTCATGCTACATGCTTAATCTTTTGGGGAATACAGGCGTGTTGGTATAGGCGTACAGGTATATGTTGCAAACGATTTAAACTAAAAAATGTGGGTAAGGCCATTTTTGCGCTGACTGCCTCAATTATGGTTTCATTTAATTTAAATAGATAGATAGAATATTCTTTATTGCACACCAAAAAAATTATGTTAAGTACAAATTTATAAGTCGTAAAAGGGTACAATGGGCGGTCTTATCGCTAAAAGCGATCTCTTACAGACAACCTTTGGATGGACTCGAGAGAAAGGAAAGGCGAAAAATAGGCAGTCTGGCGTACACAAGAAAAAACTACTTAAAACACATAAATCATACACAAATTGTGACATTGTAAATATACATACTTACTTTATACATATAGTATAAATATAATATAATTATGTAATATTAATATTTATGTTTACTCGGAGGTTTATTACTTCTTTTCATTTTCCTCGCACCTACTTACGAGGAAAATTAAAAGAAGTACCTATGTAAAGATACTACTTTGTATCCATCTGGGTTAAGCACAGATTACAAACTCGTGTGGTGTGCAGACCTCACCAGCGCCGGTCTTAAATGTACACTAGTCGGTCCTAATTTTTAATTGTTAGTTTATCAGTAAATAAAATTCATAGCAAAGGATATTAGGAGAACAAGGAGTAACGACGAAGATAAAGCAGTTGCAAAATCAGTTTCGACGTTTTGGGCATTCAACAAAACTATGCGACCCGCTACTTCTGGGTATACTGGACTTCTCAAACGAATAAATTCCTCAGTGCACGTCACCTCATCATATGCCAGCTGTTCTCTTGGCAGTCCAACAAGCATAGAGAATCCAAATCCTCCATTAGCCAAAGCCACAGGCATCAAAACTTTGTAGTCCCTTCCGTCAATTTCATAAAACTCTGGAACATAACAAGCCCAGCATCGAGCCACTGCGCTAACTAATCTAGAACCAGGCTCTCGTTCCATGTCGTAAACTGCACGTATTCCAGAAAACTGTAGTAATTGTCCACGGAAAGCTTGTTGGTTGTAATTGAAGACGGACTGCTCTAAAACCTCATTGAGGATTGTTCCGTTCATAGTCACAGTAACTAAGTTACTTTCCAAAGGCAATGCAGATAGTAATTCGCCTCTTGTAATGTCAGCCGGTCGGTTAGATGGCGCGATAGAATCTGCAATAGCGCCACTGTGAATAATCGCTATGGGAGCATCCGTCCATCTCTCACCCTGGAATCTTGTAGCATAATAGTACACAATAGCGTCACCAATAAAGTTGCCAAAATTGCATTCTTCTTGAGTGCAAGATTCCCCATCCAAAACCACTGATGTATTTCCAATGACCTCAGCATTTCTAGAAACGACATCTGAATGATAACTTTTGACCATCCGTAGAGATGCAGAATCTTGAGGGATTGATGCATCAAGGAGAATGGGCTTAGCATTGTATTCAACAATTTCTCCATTTTCATCGAATTTAGCCCTAATGCTACCAAGATATTTGTTATAGGCTGTTGATGGCACTATTGGTACTTGTTTTCCAGACTCTTGTGTCACAACTATGGGTTGGTATTCATCTGAAGTAGTTGTGCCATCCCAGTAGAACGTGTTTTTATTGCCTGCGATAACAATATCGATGCCAGCGACTTCCTTCGCTATTTCTATTTCTTTATTAATAGTCGAATGACCCAAAGCTATAATGATGGTAACGTTTGAAGCCTGGAGATTTTCTACTTCTTCTGTAACTGCTATAACTTCGTCAATATACTCGACATCACCAAAGCTATCTAGCATATTGTTTTCAGGTGTTAAGTAGCCTACAATACCCACTTTAACACCGTTTATATCAAATATTATGGACTTTTTAATGTTAGCTTTTCCTTCAGCAGATTTTATAATAACATTACTGGCTAAGATGTAGGTATCCAGATTTTCAAGGAAAGGTGAAATCTTCGACGTTCCCTCTTCAACTTCGTTATTACCGAGTGACTGAAAGAATAAAATAAATACGGAAGTTAATAATGTTATGAGCCTATTTTAATTTCATGAATTTGTGTTAATCAGTAGCTGTTAACTATTCATCTATTCTTGCTTATATTTATTCAGTAATTATCATTAAGTGAATTTTAATCACTCGCAAAATGCAAGTTATTAAATTTTTACATGCGAAAATCAAGATGATATTTCAACGGTATCCTTAAATAGGTCGGATTTGTATTAACTTTTTTCAACCTGTCATAATTAGGATACGCTATTCAAATTCTTGTTTGAATTAAATAATGAATGAGTTCGAAGTTCACAGCATGGTTAATAAGAACTTTATAATTAATCAAATAATAACATTTGCGAAAGCGTAAACTCATTCATATAGTAATTTTAAATTATTTCAAATAATTATTAATACTGTATACAGTTCCCACCACCGAATCACCACCACCAAGAATGACAATTACAAAAATAAGCGTAGGTACCTAAGCGTATACTTAAATTAAATTGTTAATTTTAATCGTTTTATTTTAGGTTAGTTTTTGAAGTTAAGTGAGTTAGTTTTGAAATAAAAAGTTTAGTTTTTAGTTAGGTATAAAAATAAGTATTAGAAGTTAGATTAGTTCAGAAATAAGGTTTTAGTTATCTTATTGTGATTTTTTTGCATTTTCCATGCTAAGATTATTAAGTAATTTTTTAGTAAAGGAAAAAATTCACTCGCGGGCAGGATTCGAACCTGCGTCTTCTGGTTTGATATACCAGACGCTCTGACCTCTAAGCCACCGCGAATTTACGTCACTTATGACGTAAATTCAGAATGTGAAGGCAAAATTTCAATCATGCGGGTAGGGTTCGCGGTGGCTTAGAGGTCAGAGCGTCTGGTACATCAAACCAGAAGACGCAGGTTCGAATCCTGCCCGCGATTGATTTTTTTCCTTTACTAAAAAATAAGGTTTTAGTTGTTTATTAGTACTATAATTTAATTGAGAAATACTTACAATTTCTTGTTTGGGCAACGATTTTCAGAGCACGGACGAGTTATAATTAAACTCATAATTACGCAAGTTTCAAGAGAGAGATGGTTGTTCTTCAGTTGTTGGGTAAATCCATTCTTTAGGTACGGGCACGTGTCATAATTTGTCGTGAATTTTTCCTCTTACGCAAAAAGGAAAAAATCGCGGAGGTTGTATATTTTTACCTTTTTACCCCATATTTCTAAAACTGGTTACGCAAAAGGCAAAAACCTTCAAATAAAAATCTTAAATATGAATAGATGATATTTTGTCTTAGATATAAATAAAGTAAATATTTACTTATTTTCCTAGCCCATTTCTTCCAACTGTTTCCCTCTTTCTAAGTCGCAATTGAAATGAATTGATATTGCAAAACTTTGTTCACAAATTAGTAAACAGACCTACTGATTTACTGACTGCCTCATTAGTGTACTTAGTGGTCCCAAGGGCGACTGCTGACCCGGGGATCGAACCCAGGAGAGGTCTTGGGTTCGATCCCCGGGTCGAATAAAGTGTTATGGGTTTTTCTATGAAATTCTCAGTAGCAGCTTGGAGTTTGATTTGTGCCAAAAATGGCTATAGGCTCGCCCCCTATATCATGCGACCCTAACCTAAACATACCAGCGAAATGTAGGTTTACATTAAGAACGCTTCTGCCTAACCCTTCGGGAATACAGGCGTGATAATGGTGTGTTATTACGATAACTATCAACATACCTACATGGAAAAACTAAGTATAACGTAGTTACTTGATGAGTTGAGCTGGATACTAAAAATATTTGTTAGAACAGGTGCTTACCATCAAAAGATATGTGGGTGTGTAACAATGTAATTAAGTATGGTAAATATAATGCACATTTGTACAAATAAGACGCGACGGTAAGATACTGAAGTGCATTCCACAAATTATTGACTTGACAAGTAGTGTGTCCGTTTTGCGAGCAGTGTTTGATTCCCATAACAGCTCAAAAATTTGAGCTCTGAAGGGTAATTCTAGTACTTGAAAACCGTTCAAAATATGATTCCAACACAGTTTCAAAGTATCAAAATGTCCAATAGGTATTCTAAGTTACCAATTAACTTGTGACGTGAACAATAAGTAATAAAATCTTGAGCTGTAGAATACCTACATTGTGTACGTGGAATTATTTTTTACCTTTAAAACGAATTAACAAACAACTTTAACAGTAAACGCTACAATCGTGACTAATATAAAATTGAATGCTTCTTTAGCGTAGCGGTTCCTCGCCACTAATGTTGCGAGACATGTCGTGGGATTGATTCTCAGTCGAGGCTGTCCATTAATTGTAAGTTTGTGTAGTACCCCGCAACACAGGTGTGGTTGGTCCTGCACTAGTGCAGGAGGTGAACTGGATATCATAAAACAACAGTATCAAGATAATTACTATCTTGACAGATAATTGTCTGAATGACGTTCAATCGCGTCTCCTGTCACCTATATCTGTTTTATTGTCATTCTATGCAATGCAAACATTTTAAATTGCTTAGAATTGGCATTTCATTTATCAATAATTAAATTTACAAAGCATTCCGTCACTAATTCGCTCAAACATTGATATCAAGGGCTCTGTGTCTGTCATGTAATTGATCCTTCTGTTTGTGTAGCTAGAGCACTAGTGTGTATAATTATTGTCTATGTGTCTCTGTATAATTATGTTTAATGTATAAGCTAGCTTAATTAAAAACAGTAATCAATTTGTGTATTGGGTATATTTGTTTTAGGGGCACTCGAACTGTTAACCATTCGATGTTATTTGGAGTAGGTACATAATGTTTCAAGGTATTTAAGGGGTTGCAGTTACTAAGGGATTTGGGTACTGTAATCAGTATCATAAATTACTCTTAGTATCTTATTAATTAAAAATCCCTTTTTTATTACATATGTTACACATACCTGCAGTATGATTTTTATGTTTTGTTGTACGTGATTGTTTTGGTTATTATATTTTATGGGTTGTTGAAAATGACTAACAAATCTAATGACTAAAACGCTATCTACGTACCTACTTTGTTGATCATTTTCGTAGGTGAAGCTAGCATATTAAACAATTAAGAGCGTTTATTGATGGTATAGCATGTATCACTTAGTAGGTACTTAGCTCTTTTTTCAAGTGACCACAACAGGCTGTTCTAAATAAAACCTGTTTTAATGATACCTTAATTTTAATGCGCCATTAAACCGGAACATTCTGGACGACCAACAAAACAGAAGCAATTGAAGCCATAAAAATAATGAGTGTCGAAACTTTGATGAAAATCATCGTTCCGTGAAACCGGACGGGGACGCGCACATACGAATAATTGACGCACGTGAAAACGCGTTGATGACATTTACGGACAAAAACGGTACATAAAGTCGAGTTTTCAATGGTTTTTTGGTAGGTACTCACAACAGCGTCTGGCTGTAACGCGTTGACGAATTCGGCGGCAATCTTCCACTTGTATATAGTGAACCATGCTGTTCCAGTGTATGTGTCTCCTGCGTTCAGATACAGCACTGGTGGACCTTCGCCAGAATGGGCCGCTTGGCGTGCTTCTTTCACACTGGAATGGTAGAATTTCAAATTAGACCCTAGACAAAATCTTCTTTTATCTTCTTCTATGAAAGCAAAATCCACAAATTCACTGATTAATCACGAAAACTATACATAATTTCACGCGGTATTCTTGAAGGGTGTGCACTAGTATACTGCCACATTTCGTCAGTATGTTTTTACGGCGTCCGCAGACTGGGACTATTGAGAATTTCATACATAGAAAACACAGTAGGACTTTGTTCTACTTGGTATCAAACTTAGGACTGTACCTACAATTGCCGGTACTAGCGACCAAGTTTAATGAGGAAGTGCCTATCCAAAAAGTAAAGTTAATATCCTGAATACTTACACATGGGCTACTCTAGGGAAGCCACCATAGCATTTGCCAGCCTCTCTGTCAGCAGTGGTGCAGGCCCCGCTCATCTGGGAGGTCTGCTCGAACCTGGCGTGCATGTCATTGTTGTGTAGGATGAGCAGTTCGAAGGTCTCTCCTGGTGCTTTTACCAAGCTGCCAGAAGACAGCGCCGCTACCGCCAGTACTGTGGTTAAGAGGACTTTCTGAAATGCAATAATACAGTTTTTAGATAAAGCAAAAATCGCCGTCTACTTGTAGAAATCTACTGCAACCAAAGTGAATTAAATTAATATTGGAGTAATCTGATGGTCTCTTCTAATATAAAAATGTTACTTATTATGTGTAAAATTATCAGCACGACGATTTAAAACAGGGATTTAGTTAGAGATTATAGCAACCCGTAATATGAATGATCAAGTCACGTTGACATGATAAAAAATGTTTGAAGGTCGTAATTAACTCCAATTTTCTATGGTATTTGTTCCGCGATTGTTAAAACGTATCATAAGAACTCATCTGACTTCTTTTTAACTATTACTAATAACTATGGATAGCTTCTCTTTATTGAAGTGATAATTTTTTTTTGTAGTGAATTCAAATCCATAAATAAAATGTATTATATTAATGAAGTTAGTTATAATTCTCCACTAGCTCATTTTCGCGCCTCAATTTCGGCGTTTTTATTAATCTCAAAGGGCCTCCCCCTTTAGGTTAATCAAAATCTTGGATGCAACGTAATGAAACCTCATGTGAAAGCTGCCGTTTTGTATAGGAAAGACAGTGGTTGGGTACGTTGCCTTTTTGTGCAGTCCCTATGACTAAAAACCCTGCGGCCTGTATTATAGCCTGTGATGATGATGATGACCTCCAGACCGATTTCGGTCACGGCGACTACTTCAACTCCGTGTTAATTGTTGTCGCTGGTGTGCTCTCATATGACTGCAATAGCCAATTTTCTTTGAGAAGGTCTGCGAGCATTGCCGACATTTGAGCACACCATTATTGTAATTATAACTATATAGCCTGATTATTTCTGCTACTCTCATTAGTCTAGTGTTCCCGAGCACGACTGCTACGCTAGAAGTCCTGGGTTCGATCCCAAGGCCGAGCAAAGTGTTATTGGGTTTTTGTACGGAATTCTCAGTAGCAGCTCAGAGTCTGGATTTGTGCCTGGTTAATGGCGATAGGGCGATAGGCGATATTACATGGGACCTAAACATATCGGCGAACTGTGGGTGTATGTTCGGGGAATACAGGTGTGATGGTATGTTATGTTTTAGAATTTTTATCACATCGAACAAGAGACGTGCTCAATGTAATATGCAACAAGGCTTCATTTTAACCCTTCTGGGTTTCAGGCGAGAGGGTATGTTATGTTTAAAAACATTGCAGGCTTATTAAATTTGCTCCATGGCTTTGTTTGAAAATCCTAACATGGTTTGGAAAAGCTTAGTGAAGTGGGCTAGTCATGACTTCATGAGTTGTTCGAAATATCGACACGGAGTCGATATTATAGAGAAGTTATCAACAGAATAGAGTTAAATATTGTAGGAGGCAATCGATTGAATTACGTCGGACGTGGGCCACTAGCCAGCTTGTTACCGTTCACATCCAATTATGGTCTTTAAATTTAAAACGTTTAGCACGTGTTTTCACAAACCACGTGTATTATTTAGGTACCGTAGGATATCAGCATAGCTAAAAAAGAGTATGAACTATGAAATGGTGTTGGTGCTGTTACCAACTACACCTAAACCAAAAATTGAAATTACACTAGTTTAGTTTAGATTTTTAAGAGGGCGAGCCTTTGCCGCGAACAACGAAAAAATCCAAACTTGCGGCTGCTAGTAAATATACTGTCAGAAAAATCCAATAATACTGCCCGGCTTCGGGTTCAAACCCAGGACTTCAAGTAACCGCTTTTGTGACCGCTAGACCAAATGTGAGATCTGGTTATGTCATTACATTATTAGTTTCCTAGCGGCCCGTTCCGGCTTCGCACGGGTCGACATAATTGAAGTTTTAGTCGGGATCCCTAATTTTTTCTAGTAATAAATATAGCCTATCTTATTCAGGGATAAAGTAGGATTATAGTGGTGAAATAATTTTAGAAATCGGTCCAGTAGTGTTTGTGTTAAATCGTAACAAACAAATATATATTTCCTCTTTAATATAATATTACTCGGTGAAGATGTAGCTTTTTATCAGTGAAAGAATTTGTAAAATTGGTTGAGTACATAGTTTTTGAGTCAAATACGAACAAACAAACATATCTTTCCTCTTTATAATATTAGTTTAGATAAATAAATCGGCAAAACAAATACTTGAAATCGATATTCATTCAACAATTCCGTTCTGTTTCATATACAAACATTAATTAAGCAAAAAATATAGTCCGAACAAAAATTCGTATCAATATTTTGTTTCAATGCAAATGTGATGTATCTCGCAATCCTGATTGCTGAGCTTCGCCATTGCGTCATTCTGTATTTGTTATAAAAATAATAATAATAATTGAACATGAAAAAACTTACACAATCTATAAAAAAATTACGAAAATTCACTACTAACTGAGAAAAGAATGAGAGAGATTTCAGAAAGATTTCAGAAATTCTCAAGAACTCTGTAAAATCTGTAAACCATTTGGTGTAGCGGTGGTCAAAGGTGATCTCAGTTGTGCCCAGTGTCGGACGTTAGATTCCCATTCGAGATAAATCTTTGTATGATTTGTTCTTTCGCGGATTTTTCTTGATAGGATTAAATTTGAAACCAGGCAAATAGACTCGTAACTCTTCCTAAATGGGTTAATATTTGAACATTATTTAACAGATTATTTAACATGATTGCCTCATTAGTCTAGTGGTGCCAAGCGCGACTGCTATCCTAGAGGTCGAGCAAAGTGTTATCGAGTTTTTCTATGAAATTCTCATTAGCAGCTCGGAGTCTGGATTTGTGCCCGGTTAATGGCAATAGGCTCGCCCCTATTACATGGGACCTAAACATAACGGCGAACTGTGGGTGTACATTAGTACGCATCTGTCCATCCCTTCGGGGAATACAGGCGTAATGGTATGTTATTTTATTATTTAACAGATCATTCTTCTCATCATAGTAGTTCTCTCTTTCATAATTCCAATTATTTTATTCTTGTCTTATTGCTTGACGACAGTGGTGCAGTTTAAGTTTTCATTATCATAATTTTATGAAGTTTGGGATGATGTTAATGACGTTCTAATTTTTTTGAAATATTCACCCAAATGCTTGTGAATGCTTATAATTGGAAATGGAACTTTGATTAACTGTCATCAAAATCAATAAATACTTAAAAATAATTGTAGTATTCCATGAGTCCGTCCATCCATCCATCTATCTATCTCTTTCATGCACATATTTTTCTTTAGACATGGTCTTTTGTCTTGCCGTGCTCTTTATGAGAGCAAATAAGCTGGACAAAAGGTAATTAGCAACGGCAAAATGGACACGGTTTTAGTCTGTCAGCGCGTCACTCAGAAACGTTGGTTCTTTTTTAATTGGACTTTTAGTTACGGCGTTGTTTTTCTCGGTAATCAAAACAAAGAAGTGTTTATTTGCTTAAAAGAGGTCGTACAAGATTTTGTTATGAATAAACAAGATACATAATGTCGCTCAATAACTTAAGTAGGTACTTATTAATATTATTTTCTTACAAACTTGAAAGTAATTTACTCTTCTGTGGTAAAAATTTAGGTAAGTATGTAAATTTGATAATTTACAAGAAGATACATTTCAAAGTTAAGTCAACTTTAATTAAATAGTGCACCTTCGTCGAAAGCATCGTCAGATAGCGATCAAACGCAAGCCTATCCAATATAAAAAAAAGAAGATTCAAGGGAATTTACACATTTTGTGTTACACATATCTTTTCCACTATATAATGAAATATTTCAGGGATTAAAAGGGTTTTTACTTATACTCATTTAGTTTTTAGTACATAATACAACACAAAGATCAAGTATGTTTCTAACAAAATCACAGGCAAATGTACGGGCCTACGACCGGACATTTGCCGCGATCGGCATTTTACGTCCGCAACGACGACTTTGTAACCATTTTATTTGTTAGATCACTTTCAACAAGCATATCGTGTACTCATCAATCATATCAATCATACCATTTTATAGCATTTAATCAAGTTCCTATAGTTTGTGAATAAATTTAGTGTACCTACAATCAAATATACCCTATCAATAAATGTACCCTACCTGTACACATAGTAAACACAAAAAATTATGGATTTATTTTGCTATTCGTACGGCTGACGGCTTACAGTTGATGCTAACCGATAATTACCGAACAGCTTATGTATAAATCTGTACATGACAGTGCGCGGTAATTAACGGTTATAACAATGACGCGGCTTGTAGGTAACATAGGTCTATGTATAAAAGAGATGAGTGGCGATGCAGCATAAAAATATGTTGCTCCATCAGTTGTGGAGTAAGTTCCGCAACTCGGCAACTCAGCGTAGGATGTAACGATAAGAATTATTTCCATTTTTTATTTAATTATCTTTTTTATTTTTTTATGGATTAAGTCTGCAAACGAGCTGACGAGCCACCTGGTGGTAAGAATTCATCGTCGCCTATGGACACCTGCAACACCAGAGAAGTTGCTGATGCGTTGCCGACCCTTAAGAGCCCCTTCGGACTGCAGACTGCCAGAGGAGCAACAACTGAGGGGAACAGGCTCTTACGTGCAGAAGTTGAAACACACACTGAGATGCTTTACGACAGACTCCGACGCCGCCAGTCACGGATAGTTGCCGACCAGTCAGACCCCTATCGGATGCCTATCTGAAAGGCCGTGAGGAACAGTATTCTAAGCCGTCCTCACATAGGGACGATACACCTTATCACAAAATAAAAAAAGCAACCATAATGTTCCAATTAAACTAAAAAAACATTAACCAGTGTGCACATCGCCAGTAAGTAAATGTTGTCTGATGTGGCTGCTCTAGTATTATTGTACATAATACCTCAATAGTAGGTATCTATGCACCTACAGATAGAGCCCTGTAGGCTTGTAGCTTTGAGCGTTTTTCCACAAATTGGCTGTACTGAATAAACGCACTAGTTTATACTTTTTGTACATGTAGATTTTTGGGTTTATTTTATAGACGTACACCAGTCGACTTTATCAGGGCAGCGTCGAGCCCTGGTTTTGGAAGTGTGTCAACACTCGATGCACTTGTAGGCAGGTCGTGTTTTATCATTTAAAATTAAAGAGATATGTGATGGTAACAGCTTCAAATTACATACTAATTGTTGCCTTACAGGTATGAGATTAACGGCCATATCTCAAACGCAACTCAATTATAAATCTCGTGCTGTCTCTGTCACATTAAGCTTATTGTAAGACAGCATTAGCCTAGGCATCTTAAAATTGGGTAGTCTTTCAAGTCAATATTCCAGGAGAACTGGCCCATTCGTTTAGTTGCTGCTGAGCGTGGAGATGGTTTAACTTTAGCTCGTCACAAGTTTGATTGAGGTATAGGAAACATAAGGGCCTCATCAGTAGGTAGGTATACCTCCATCTAAATATATATAAAACTCAAAGGTGACTGGCTGACTGACATAGTGATCTATCAACGCACAGCCCAAACCACTTGAGGGATCGGGCTGAAATTTGGCATGCAGGTAGATGTTATGACGTAGGCATCCGCTAAGAAAGGATTTTGATAAATTCTACCCCCAAGGGGATAAAATAGGGGATGAAAGTTCATATGGAACAAAGTAACTATTCCACGCGGACGAAGTCGCGGGCAAAAAGCTAGTATTCCTATATATTTATGTAACACAATATATTCCTTTATATATATATTTATGTAACACCATCAAAAATATTACTGCTTTAAAAGAGAAAAAGAAGAAAATCAGAATGACTATGTTAAGAATGAAAAGTAAGAAAAATAACATATCATACCATCACGCCTATATTCTCCGATGGACTAAGCATAGGAGTAAACATTGCCGGTAGGCCATTTTTAATGTTCCGTGCTATTAACCGTGAATAAATCCAAACTCATTACCTATATATCATCCATATTTAATAATATCACCATAAGATAAGAAGATAAGATAAGATATGATTGTTCCAGACCCTTTAGTGAAATAACCTGTGTTCAATTCCCGGGTTGAGCAGGGATATTGTGTGAGTTTTGACCGGTAAATCCCAATATTCGCTGCTATTACACAGGACCTAAAAACTGTTGCGACCTGTGCCTGATCTTGCTGGTAATAAGGGCTATGTTTTTCGAAAGTATAGGCGGATTGATAGGCTTTCAAATGTATTGTTAATGTAATTTACAGTATCATAGTTATGATTATTTTTAAAACAATGTCCGAAGTTATGAATATGGAAGTGTTCAGTTTCAATAAGTAAGGTTTGAAAAGGTAAACCTATTTCAGTATTTATAGAATTAATTGCATTCATTTCTAACAATAGAGGAATTAGGCAAACATTTATAAGTAGTTTACATTATTGTGGTAATTAACATAACATACCATCACGCTTGTATTCCCCGAAGGGTCACGCAGAGGTATACTAATGTACAACCACAGTTCGGTACGGTATGTTTAGGTCCCATGTAATAGGGGGCGAGCTTATTGCCATTAACCGGGCATCCAGACTCCGAGCTGCAACTGAGAATTTCATAGAAAAACCCGATAACACTTTGCTCGACCTGGGGATTGAACCCAGGACCTCTAGCGAAGCAGTCGCGCTTTGGACCACTAGACTAATGAGACAGTCAATTGTGGTAATTATGTTTAATTTTGTCGTGGGTTCGATTCCTATGTCGAACTAAGAATTTGGAAGTGTGCCGACGATTTTAGTGTCCAGTGTCCGTGGTTATAATATTTGCCAGACAGATAGAAATAATTAGCTTTGGTTACTCTTGCATATTATTTATAGATGTGTTTATTGTGTTCTGGGATGTCAGAAATCGATCTAGTTCGGTCTCGATTCCGACAAAATTTTATTTCTCCTTGTTTTGACGCAAAAAGACTAATGTACAACTGGTACAACCAAGGTTCGCCAGTATGCTTAGGTCCCATGTTATAGAGGACGATCCTATTGCCATTATCGGGGCACAAATCCAAATTCCGAGCTGATACTGAGAATTTCATAGAAAACATAATTTTATTGCCATTCCAACACTTTACTCGACCTGAAAATCGAACCCAGGAACAGGATATTTTACTCACATTTTCATAATTAAGATAAGTTTAGTATATTATAAGATGGATTAAAGCTTTAATTATTATTGATAATTAATTACCTACTTTTGTATTGCAATTGATCACACTTATTAGACAGCAGTACCAATAGAGATTCGTTCCTTCGTCGATCTTCATTAGACGTGCTAAATATAAATCTTCCTAATGACTTTAGTGTAATTATAAAACCGCGTTACATTACAGTAATTTTACATACAATGCTGGCTGCGTAGGCACGCTCACAATGGAACGCCCACCCTGGCCCGCAGTGTATCGACCCACATGTTTTATTTACGTTTGAATTTATTATATTTTCAGTGCCTAGTTAACGTTTATCGGTATTCGGCGAATAGTTCGTTTTATTATCGTGGAAAAATCAATAGATACGGCGGAAATGACATTTGTGTGTGATGCTGTGCTGATGAAATAATAAAGTGGCATTTCGCTCGCACTCGCACACATCGCCCGACAGCACAGATATTTTAAATTCGAAAACTAGTCTAGTGTTATTCTAGCTGGCGTTATTAGTGTCGTGTGCTATGTTTTTCCCATGTATTAGTTATTGTCATTAACCGAGAACAAATAACAAACTCCGAGCTGCAACTAAGAATTTTATAGAATAACTTGGGTGTTTAATTCTTTGGCAGCAAAAAAATTGGCAGCTCGGAGATCCTGGTCATGGAGAGGTCCTGGGTTCGTTTACCAGGTCCCGTCCTGGGTGTTTGTCTAGCGTAGCAGTCGCGCTTGGGACCACTAGACGAAGGAGTCTGGACACGCTGTGCAGGTGAATTTTATGCAACTCAATGAAGTCCTAGTAACCAGAGGTGTTGGTTGCCTCTTGTAAAAATTTCCAGGAATGCAACAAAAGAAAAAAAAGAGCATCAAATTGTCTAACTGACGTCGAAAAAGGTCCGTCGTAAAAGTTACATTACTTAACCATTGATACGTCCGATTCCATCGCTATTATCTAATAATGTTCTTTGAGACGAAGGAATGAATGAATGGGCTCAATGGAAGAATAATTGCCGTCTTTCATTAAGAACTCGAGGACAAAGAAAGATAGAGTAGAAATTTATTTGCTTTTTTCTTTTAAGTTACCGAGGTTACGGTTAACCCGTCGGGGATACAGGCATAATTGTATGATGATGCTATTAAAAAAACATTTCGGTATCGCTATTAGCTGGAAGGGTACCTAAAAGACAGGCAGCATTAACACGTTAAATTGCAATGCTGATTCTCTGAGCAAGTTTGGCCATTTGATTCAGAACTAAAATTTCTAATTTGTGTTATTTTTATTGAAAGAAAAATTCGATGTGAGGCAGGGTTCGAACATGCATCCTACCTGCTAAACTACCGAGACCACTGCCTAAAGACTATAATAAATGTGATGATAAATATGTAGTTATCCACTGCCCGTGATCGAATATTTCTTTCGCTAAAGTTTATATCTTTAAAATGTTTAGTACGATAATAAAAAATATTTATAGCTAGTTCTAAAAAGATTAACAACTAAAGACATTTTTGGATTTAAATAAAACTGACGTCACACACAGTTGTGTTCGACGCTTTTTGAACTGTTACCGGAAAAACCGAATATGGTGTAGTAAATGTTTGAAATTGCATTTTTCTTTTAGCCTCTAGCGGAACAGCGTCTGTCGTTATTTTTAGCAATAGATTTTCCTCCTGTAGATATCATGTCAATATGGATGGGTTTAGGGATGGGCGTCAGATAACTCTACAAGTCCGCATGATTTATTAGCACAGATTCTTTTTGGTGTCTGTGTGAATATTTTTCATACTTGCTTCCCGGGAAGGCATAGAGTTAAGTCGGCCGACCACCGAATATTACATGATTACACCCGGTAGGTATGTCGTTATGGTATGATCGGCGCTATGGCATTTTTTTCTAGATACTGATATTATTTTTACAAGTTTTATTTGCCATAAGTTCATTACCATCATCATGCTCATCATCACATCAGCCAAAAGACTACTGCTGAACAACGGAAATCTTTGGGGGACCAAAGATTTCCAAAAAGACCGATTATATTCCACAACTCCATTATATTTTTCATTTATTTATGTATATCTTTACATATATGATTCTTCTGTACATGTGTTTGTCACTTGACTCCTCCTAAGTGGCTGGACCGATTTGGATGAAATTTTGTGTGTACATTTATTTGAGTGGATCCTTAAATGGTTTAGAGAAAATAGAATTAGATCCGGTGGCACTACAATCGGGTTTTAGGATTTTTTTTTCAGACCAGGGCAACGTCTGCTGGGCCCGCGAGTATAATTATAAAAATAATTAAGAATGGCAGAATAATGTAATTATTTATAGATAAATAAGTAGATAATTATAATTACTTAATAATAATAAACAGTAATGAAGGAACTACCCGTTCTTCTACTAACAACTGCAGTCTTTTACGATTAAACTATCATCCTATTGAAATTTTTAGCGATTTTGGTGTCTAATCGATCGTTAAGTCAGTGTCAATTAAATATTTGATGGCTAGTTACGAATTCTCATCATAAATTTATCTATCTATATCAGTCTATCACATTAATATCACGTTCAGTATTCTAGCCATTTTGTGCAAATTTTTTTTACTTTTATTGCATGTCGAGTTAAATTGACGCGGAAAGTGGATAGAGTGGTTCGTCTCTAATTGAGATTGAGCCCTTCAGGGATTATGGCCGCGACTGTACCTATACAAACCAATCTACGTTTGAGTACAGTCGAGGTAATAAGCTTCTCATTAGCCGGTGTAGTAAGTATAGTAGGTACATTGTTTTTTGTTTTTCTTTTTCGGAAAATGTTGCCCCATACTAGAATTTTCACCTGTATCGTATGTGTGTTTATAAACACAATTTTTCACATACATTCAGAACCTGTAGGTCATACAAATATTTTTGCCGTGCGGAGGTCGAACTCACAACCAGTGGCACAGAAACCACTACGCCAAACGAGCTATTAATCGTTCGTTAATGTTATCAGTTTTCTTCTATTGTATGTTTTGGGATGGTTTATATCGGAATCAAATTTGGAGTTATCTTATTTACACTTCTAGGCTGAAGCTTTTCAGTGGTAACTCGACAAGATTAATCCTTTATTACATTTGTACAAACACAAATCTTAAATGAATAATAATATTATTTCCATACTTATATATGTTTTTTACACTTTTTATATCTCTCACATGTACGGACACAAATGCCTTACAAATATTTGTATCGTTCAGGAATTGAAATCTCGATTAATTGCATAGCAAGCCAAATATCCAGCTATTGCGCTAATCATTTCAGCCCAATAATTGTTGTAGCAGCTTCAAGATGAAAGAAAAACTTCGAAGATTGGTTCGCAGTCCCTACTGGATGCACGAGTTGTCGTGACTCCAGTCTATAAGATCTCTATCATGTAATTGAGCATTTTATCTCGATGTGTCTTCAATTGTTTAAAGGAATCCGCGGCCATATTATTTTATCAAACTACTAATATTAGGTACTAAGAGTTAAAGAATAATTGTTTTATATGAAGACATTAAACTGTCTTATTAGTCTAATGGTAGTAAGCGTAGAGCAAAATGTTATTGGGGTTATCTATCAAATGCTCAGTAGCAGATCAGAGTTTGGATTTGTGCCCGGTCAATAGCAATCGGTTCTGTTACATGGGAACTAAACATACCAGAGAACTCAGTGAACTGTGGGTGTGGGTGACATTATTACCCTCTATCCAGTGTCATACGTCAACCTGACAAAGACAAAAATCAAATAAAATTAAAACAATATGCACATAGTTGCAAACAGGAGAATATCTCTATTCTTCTTTTTTTATTTATTGACTAACCAGTTGCGTCTTAGGTATTTGTTTTTCCTAAGAGGTATAGGCAGAGGTGACACTCCAGTTCATCCATATTTAGCCGTTATGTTGTTAGGGTCCATGTAATTGAGAGTGAGCCTATTGGCATTTACCTTACTTATTAACTTAAAGGAAAAACCAGGAACAGGACACAGTAGCTGCGCTTGCGACTAAATCTAGCTATTCTATTTTTATTCATTAAGTCGGCAAACGAGCTGACAAGCCACCTGGTGGTAAGTAGTCATCGTCACCCATGGACACCTGCAATACCAGAGGAGATGCTAATTCGTTTTCGACCCTTAAGAGCCCCTACGGACTACAGACTGCCAGAGCCGCTGCAACCGACGGGAACTGGCTCTTACGTATAAAAGTAGAAACACACACCAAGGTGCTTTACGACAGACTCGATATAGATATTTCTAAAGAATATGTCGAAATCAAGACGAATTAAATGCAACATAAGTCGTTTGGTTAATGCGAAAAAGAGTACCATCAATCATCATCCAATTGCCGTGCAAGAGGAAAAAACAAAAGAATAAAGCAAAAACAAAGCACGCTACGTCACACCATTAAAAAATCAATTAAAAACCAATGACAAATAAAATTATGACAATATGAAAACATTCCATTTACAAATTCGTGACGCTTGGAATGTTTCTCTTGTCAGTTGGCTTTGACTCCATTGCCATAAAAGGAAAAAAATCGAATTTGTTTGTTCGCCATTCAGAACAATACGCCAAGCATATTCTCCTTCATTAAGGTCATTGAGGCTAGTTCAGATAATATTCCGATGATCGTTGTGGGTATGGAAAACTGAGTGGTATTCCTACTTATAAAGTATCTAACAATAATTCAACAATAACACCGAGTTTACTTTGTTTGAAATAAGAAATAAAAATAAATAAAAGTAAATTAGCATCCGTAATTTCGTACTTCCCAAATCCACTTGTTTATTACCTATAGTACAATACTCGTACTTTTGATATTTTGTTATAAATTGGCCGATTATGGAATGAGATAATTTGCGAACAACAAAGGTTTGTAAAATGAGGTTTGTATTTAAAGTGTAGATACTTTTGCTGCAACTTTGTAAGCGGTATGTGTCTGCTTTAATAGGTACTTACATTGTAATTAAGAAAGAAAAAATGCGCTAATACATAACAGAAAACCATCACGCCTTTATGGGAATACATAAATAAACATATAAGTACATAATTATTATACTAGCGTAGAGGTACACTTTTTTTTAAAACGTTGCCCCATACTAAGTTTTACTCCCGTATCGTGAACGCGTTTACAAACACAATTATACACAAACACCGAGACCCAGAACAACTGCCAGTAGGTTACCGCTACGCTCAGTTTATTTAGAAACGAAAATTATCTGAGTGCGCAGGCGAAGCTGTGCACGGGAACTCTAGTTATATAATATTTTGTCGCGTCTATTACCTAAATATCACCTGTATAGTCAAGATATGAACCTACACTGTACAAGAATGTGTGTTCATTGTATATAAACTTTTTGTAGACAGCGCTTAGTAACGGGTTGAGGCGGAAACCGCTTATTAGAGTGTATTTAGGTGACGGATCTAGTCACTTTTCCTCTTGGATACAAAGCTAAGGTCTAATATGGTACGGTATCTTACACGTGACCTATTAAAATAAATAAAAATATGGAGACTTCTAAGATTGTCTAATGGCAACATTTCACTAACTTAATGTGGCCCAAAAAATTTAGTTGAATATTCAATTTTAGTAATTTCTGTATTAATTGGTCATTGAATCAATCAATTAAAGTTTAAATAACTAACGTTTTAATAAATGTTATTAGAATACTTTTGTTATGAATCAAGAGGCATATTGACACAGGAGGGAATTGAAAAGTCACTAACTGTTCCATTTTTAAATTTGACATCTTATTTTTCCCGCTACTATACCTACCTATTTCCTTTATTATCCAAACATAGTGACAACGTTTGTTTACTAATACAAAGAAAGACAGTTCAATAAGGTTGAGCCGAACGGGTCTTTAATAACGTATCCGAGAACATGTGTTTACACCTGAATAATTACTTACCATCGGGCGGACCACATACTTGCTTGTCAAATGTATAAAAAAAGCCTCGTGTCTGGCGACCTAATAATAATCGTTAGGTAGATACCTTTTTAAATACGTTATTGAACTTTTGATTAAACGGATAAACAAGGTGATCATTAAGAATAAGTAATTATATTTCTACCTGGGTATATTACATCTATAAACCAACCGTAGTAAGTCTAGCTAATATTATAAACGTGAAAGTTTGTGAGTATGGATGTATGAATGTATGGATATTTGTTACTCTTTCACGCCAGAACGGCTGAACGGATCTGGATAAAGTTTGGCATAGAGATAGATTATAGCCTGGAATAACACATATGCTGATAGGATATACATAGGATCCTTGAAGTCCACGCAGACAAAGTCGCGAGCAGAAGCTAGTTAATCCATATAAGTAGAATATATCTTCATACAATTTTTATTCACGTAGAGTAAGTTCGTCTAATTAGCCAATAGGTATTATTTAAAGAATCATGTACAGAATAAATCGTTGTTTTAGGAACCAAACATTAATTTACAAAAAAAGAAATAGTATTTTTTACAACCTTTTAATTAGCTGGCAAGGCTTGTATGTTTGTTTGTTTAGATAAAATCTTGCTAGCTGAACAACTATTTTCTATCATATTGAGTTGAATTTTAACATGTTGATTTATTTATATTATGCACTCAGTTGTTACACAATTGAGGCAATCTACTAGATGTAAGTCGGCCCACATTCGACCCTCTTGTTATATTGTAAGAGCTAACCAAAGGAAATTCAAATAGAGCTCGTTGTTCTCAATTTTATTTTACATACCGTCAGATAGGATTCACTAAACTATACCATATCTGGTCATGGTAGTGGCGAATGTCAGGAATCCCATAGCCGTTAATATAGATAAGGCTCGGGGATGGCAACTGCTGTAGTTCAATATACCTTTCCGCCTACCTAGGTGGCAGACGATCTTTGAGGATTCTTCGCACTTCAAAAAATTATCCACCATTTCTTTTATACTTATTACTAGTGTGTGACTTCTGTCTAGCATAAAATTAAAATGATGATATGAAATGAATTTTTCTTATCTATAATGCCTACCTACTCACATATACGAGTAAAATACAGAGCTAGAAAACTTGGTTTGTTTGAATGCGCTTATTTCTGTAACTATCAGTCAGATTTGAAAAAATATTTTTGTATTTGATAGCCCCATTCTTGAAGAAGGTTATAGGATATTTGACATCATGCTACCGCGGGGCACAGCTAAGTACTATAGTTATATTTAGCTACATAATTACCTGGCGTCACTCACTACCTATTAGATACATGTAAAAAGTTCTTTGGAAGATCGTTGAATGGCCTTGACTTTTTATGACGGTATCCTCAGCCTGTAAAAAAGTTCCCCGAAAATAGAGCAATGACGTCTATTTATTACACAAAGACGGAAATAATTAGTTCTAAATAGATTTCATTCAACACTGCCGTACCTACGTAGGTAGATACCTATAGATTTGTTGTTGAATGTTGATAAAAAAGGCAGAAGGTTCATTATTATCGACCACGGGTGAGATTCGAAAATGTGTCTTCTTGTTTGATACGTCGCACTTTGAGATATCATTCCACGGGCAAGAGGAAATAAAACATCACGTTGTTCAATTTGCTTTGATGGTCTCTTGCATATTGTGCATCTCGACGGACTGGCCCAGGAAGACAATTATTAGCACATTAGAAATATTAGAATCCCGATTATCTGGATCAAATAAAACCAGGGGTATTTCGTATAATCGAAAATCTGGATAATCGATTCAAAAAACAAAATTAAACAACATTTAAAATTTCGTCATTTAATATTATGAAATGGGTTTAACATAATATGTCGTTTAGACAATACGATATAAAAAAAATACGAGTTATAACGATAATGTAATTTAAATTTTTGATTGGAAATAACTTGTTACTGATCTTTGACGTAATGAATCACATCTTTTCGGTAATTAGGGCCGTGTTGAATGAGTCCGGATAATCAGATGTTCGGATAATCGGAATTCTGAAACAACTTTGTTTAAAACTAGCTGTTTGGGGTTTCAATCCCAAAACAATCTCCCTCTGCGGCCATGAGATTGTGTCCAAAAAGATTTTATATATTTTTGTTAGTACATTTATTTGTTTCAATACATTCATTACATGAACTATTAGGGCAATTTAGACACAGGTTTTACAATTATTTAGGTATATTTAAATAAAAAAATCCAGAAGTTTACTTCTGAGAATGCATGTTAATCGTTGCGAATAGGAATATTCAAATTCAGCTATACATAGTTAATAGAGTTCTCAATTATCGAATTTACTTTTTAAAACGTTAACAGTGAGACGTGATTACATTACCAACCGAAATCTTAGCATGTACAAAGACCAAGATTTGTAACAATCTGTAGTTTTACCTTATAGTCAAACAAGAGACACTAAAACCAGTCTGGGGCCTACTACGAAAATCGAACTAAGAAGTTTCGTCTGAAAGATAACATGCACGACAGTGTTTCGGACCCTACAATTGATTTGTTGATCGCGTTTAATTTCTTGGTTTGCATTGACGCTACTTTAACGTGACCCCGAGTGGGTCTTCCCCGATAAATATAATAATCTGTGTGTACGTGTGAATTGGTTTCTTCTAGGCAAGCACGCTCCATCGTAGATTGCAGTGTCGCTTAAGGGTATTACATTGCCCAATGTCCTTGAGGAGTTAGTCTTTTTTAGTCACGGGCATTGCGGGGGTGTTTCACGCGGGGTGCTAGAGAGGTTTCGGGTATTTCTTTATTATTTCAAAATATTCAAATAAATAAGAAAATAAAAACAATACAAATTGTTAATTACTTCATTACATTTTTTTTGGTATAAATCCATGACTAACTTTAAGATTTATTAAGCCGTTAAAGAGAAAAAATACAAATTAGGTTAAGAAAGGAATATTTACTTCAATTATCATCCAAAATTGGGGCAAATTTATAAAAAAAATTAACAATACAATTTGTTTGTGATGACCTTAAGTATAACATATATTTTTTACATGGCAAATGCACATAAGGATTCCACTAGAAACTTCTTTAAATCTAGGGTGTTTTTTGGATTTGAGCGATAAATAACATTTCGCCTGATGTTAAGGGCATTACCCCTTAACATCAGGCGAAATGTTATTTAGAAAAAAAAGTTATTTAGCGTACTTAATTTATGTCAATATATTAAATAGTTTATGAATAAAATCGTTGTTTTATTTCGAGCTTTGAAGTTTGATTTTTGTAGTAGGGCCCCAGGTGGCGTTAATGTGTTAAAAAAATCCAGTCAAGTACAACCCGTACTTGACTGGATTTTTTGTTTTATTCGGCGTTTGTGTACTCTGATTTGTTGTGTTCCGACAGCCTGTGCATTCAGTTTTTACGACGTCGTTAATAAGTTTCTGAGAACCACAGGTAGGGGCTGCGTGAAGGCATCCTTAACAATTATCTATGTATAAAGTATCGATATTCGACAGTTCAATGAACGCAGGACCACTTTTTTTGTTCAACGTCTCGTCTTGGCGTCTCGCATAATTTAAGTGGATCTGGAACGAATTGCAAGGTGCATGTTGTCTGACCGTTACCGATTAAGACAAGTTGTTCAATTTTTATGGCTAGCGCTACTTATTTGTCATCTTTTACAAAAACGTCTTTTAATATTAGTAGGTAGGTATAATCTATAAGGAAATTTCATTATCTTTAAGTAATTTGTCAATTTCATTATTATCAACTACCTTATTAGTCTAGTGGTGCCAAACGGGACTGCTACGCTAGAGGTCCTCAGTTCTTGGATGATGAGATGGTCGAGCTAAATATTATTGAAACTCTCAGTAGCAGCTCGGAGTTTAATAGCAATAAGATCGGCCCCTATGACCTAAACTTATCGAACTGTGGGCCTACGTCAGTACGCCTAACCCGTCGGGGAATACCGGCGTGATGTTATGTAGATAAACAAAAAAAAACATTTTTTTTCTGATGTCGTCGCCTACGAACTTATTTGATAATGTTAAAAAGTGCAGTAGATCTTGTGTCCTATAAGTTCACTGAGGCCTATGGACGTCTGCAACGCTAGAAGATCCCTGGCATAGTCCCAGAGATAGATACATTTTACTAATATTCTACTCGTATACGTCTATTTACGTTTCGCTTATCAATGTAGTAATAAACGTCATAACAACTAATCATGTTATCTTTTTATAATGTTACAGAAGTTAGTATTAAGAAGATTATAAATAATTATGATGTTAATGTTCACATAGTAATCATTCCTACCTCAATTATCTTATAGTTGTACTTGTACAATTAAATGCGAGAGAAATCAGAAATCAGGTTTTCTCGCTTTAATGATAAGCAAATGAAGAGGACTTACATAATTATATTCAGCTATAGGAAGGGCTCGTCACTAATTGATTACTACTCAATAATTGATCTTGAGTCAATGGATCGGTTACCATACCATTCTTAATACATCGAAATTAATTCGATTAGTATTGATTAATGTGAATGATAAATATGAATATCTTAGCTTTAGGATATTGGCTAGAGATTAAGTTGTGGAGGTTTGATAGCAGTCGCTTTTTTAGGGTTTCGTACCTCAAAAGGCAAAAACGGAACCCATATAGGATCACTTTGTTGTCCGTCCGTCCGTCTGTCTATCAAGACCCTTTATTTCGGGAACACGTGGAGGTATCGTGTTGAAATTAAAACCATATACTCAGTTCTACAGTACTTTGAAGCTTATATTACAAGTATAGGGAAAAATCTGAAAACTATGCGTGTACCTACAAATTTGTACGGAACTCTTGGTGGGCGTGTCCGACACGCGCTTGTCCGGTGTTTTTATTTCTTCTTAAACTTGCATCCATACATAATTGGGGAATAGGCTAGGAACATATTGGTGTACTCGTCTTTAGATAGACAAAGCTTAAATATTTATCTTTTGTACAGTAAGCCAATACCTACATCGCCACGCCTCCGTCACATCACATTACACGCAAGACTATCACGTAGATAACCTTACAATATGTTTGTTTAAGTTTTTAATTTATCTTGGTACTAATAAGTAATACCCAGCGCTAAATCCTGATATAAAACGTAGTAGATAAGACTCTGTCCGCTTGGCTGGCTCAAATATACAAAAAAACTCATTATCGGATACATTACGAAGAGTGTGCATCAGATCTCCACATCATATTCCTCCTAGCCCTTTCTATCGGACGCCCAGAAGCACGAAAAAGCGAAATCGATTCATGATGATCATTCCAAAAACCCGAACGAAACGCTTAAGTCCACTTTTATCATGCGTATCGTTGAAATATGGAATGCGCTTCCCGAGTGGGTCTTCCTCGATAGATTATAATCTGTGTGTTTTTAAATGACGAGTGTACCGGTTTCTTCTAGGCAAGCGCGCTCCATCAAAGATCGCAGTATCGCTTAACATCAGGCGAACTGGCGGTCAAGGGTAAGCCTATCGCGAATAAAAAAAACACAGATCAGTTTTACTGCGTCGTTATTCTAGTGGTCCCAAGCGCCACTGCTACGCTAGAGGAAAATCCTATAACAGTTTGCTCGACCTGGGAATCGATCCCAGGACCTCTAGCAGTCGCACTTGGGACCACTAAACTAACGAGGCAGATCTAGAAAATTTGTGATTTTTAAGGGTCATAAACAAAATATACATTTTTATAGACTTATTATATTCCAGATTCAAAATTTGACAATTTTGCGATTTGTCATGGCTGTATGAATCGTTTTTCAAAAATATTACTTCCTATAATGCGATCGTAAATTGTACGTTATGTATGCGTTATCTATGTTAATCATTTGCTAACGATAGGTGTTGTAGATTGGCTAATAATGGAGATTTATTGTTAATCTTATTATTTAGATAATAAATGTTATATCTAAATAATCAGGTGAATAAATACCTATTTGTTTCAATATCTCTGTACAAGATGTAACTAACAGCGGTGAAGTTTAAGTAGATGTTCAGCTAGTTCTAGGTTTTCGCGTGCTTATTTCTGACATTTATTTACGCGAATATATGACATATTAAAATAAAACCACTTTTTACGGGTTTATAGCGTTATATTTAAGGACTAGCTTTACCTCGCGATTTCACCCGCTAAAAAATGTCAGACTTTCATACTATCTTTCACCACCTATGCCTACGTCATACAAAAAACACGCCCTCCAAGTTTCAGGTCTCTATGATCAGCGGGACAGGCTGTGCGTTGATCCGTCAGTCAGTCATTCAGGACAAAGCATTTTTCGTGTTATATTTAAGGATTGTGATAGGGCCGATATGATGAGGTGACGACTGACATCGATTCATCCCGAATGAAACAAAAAAAGGTTGCGCCGACCCCAAATAAATTGGGACTAGGGCAGGAAAATAATGATGATTTACATTCAATGTTCAATTTATTAGGTACATGAATTGATAACGTAAATATAACGGCATACACTCCGTAAAAAGTTTTTTACATGTCGTGTGCTGTTCTATAAAATCCTAAGGAGGCTGAATGTTTGTTGCAATCCTCCTTGATGCTTGTATGAACTTTTGTAGATTTATTTATTAACAGTCTGGACTGCCTCATTAGTCTAGTGGTCCCAAGTGCGACTGCTACACTAGAGGTCCTGGGTTCGATCCCAAGGTCGAGCAAAGTGTTATTGGGTTTTTCTATGAAATTCTCATTAGCAGCTCGGAGTCTGGATTTGTGCCCGGTTAATGGCTATACTATGGCTTACGTTCAGCAGTGGACGACCATAGGCTGATTTGATTGATTGATTGATTGATAATGGCTATAGGCTCGCCCCCTATAACATGGGACCTAAACATACCGGCGAACTGTGGGTGTACATTAAGTACACTTCTGCCTAACCCTTCGGGGAATACAGGCGTAATGGTATTTATTAACCGTTTTAAACTGTTTAAAAGAATATCATGAATAATATTATTTGGGTATTATGACGATTGATTTAAACAATTATTTAGTGGTACTTGATTAGGATTTGGAATCTTATCTTATCAATTGATTATGACTGTTTATATTCATGAGGAAGCTGGGTGATCTATGAGTGACGCAGAAATGATATTATGGTATTGGTTATTTAGCGCGACTGCTAGAAGTCTTAGGTTCATTTTCTGAAAAGTGTTATGGGGTTTTATAAAATTCTCAATTGCAGCTTGGAGTTTGTTTGTGCCCGTTTAACGGCCCACTATTCCATGGGACCGAAACATACCAGTGAACTGTGGGGTGTACATTTGTACACCTCTGCCTAACCCTTCGGGGAATACAGGCTTGATGGTATTTTTAGAGTAGTTCGCTCTTTGTTCTTCGTTTGTGAGGTTAGGTCGTCTTTCTTTCAATCTAGGTGTTGCTAAATTTAGGTCATTTACACGAGGAAGCGACTGTCATTTACGCAACACAACACAACATAGTTACTACGCAAACGTTTTTGAACGAGTAAAAGGATTTTTTCCGCGGCAATATCTTATAAGAAAGTTAGCTTGGAAAGTCAATGTTATTTAAAAAGTATAGTAATTAGTTAAGTATATGTAATTAGTTCTTAAAAAGTCAAAACGTAACAAATACTTCTTTCTAATATTTTTTTTAAAAAGCTTATAAAGTTAGTCTTTATAATATTATGTTTCTTACTATTATATTACCCAGATTCCAAGTTTAAATTTGCCATAAAAACGGGAGCTGTTAGTCATAAAATTAGCACGGGTAATTACTACTCCATAATATTTGTAATACTCATGCCACTAATGAGCTGGCAAACGTCCAGCGAAAACCCTTGGAGACTGCAGGCCCCAAAACACATTTACAATATATTTGAATAACAGTGACCAAAATGTAAAACTAACTATTAATATAATATAATATGTAAAATACAATTCCTCACCGCCATTCGGATAGGCATGTCGTAAGAGGCGAGAAAATATCTGATTTGCTCGGTGATAGGACCTCTTTTTATCTGTCTGACTGGCGATCGAGCTTACATCGGAGTCTGTCGCAAAGCACCTAGGTGTATGTTTCGACATTTGCGCGTGAGAGCTAGTTCCCGCTCTAGGTTGCTGCGGCCCTAGTTGTCTGTAGCCTGCAGCTCTTAAGGCTTGACAACGCATCAGCAATACTTCTTGTGTTGCAGGTGTCCATGTGGCTCGTCTATTCGTTTAATCGATGTTTAGATGTCAAGAATCGTAACCGGAGGAAAGAATTCAAACAAAAGCATACGGCATATGGTCCATTAAATACACTTATACTTATTGAAATTCTTTTAAAAAAAGTATTTAACTTCTCCATTCCAAAATACCGATTTTTTTTTTGTGTTTGGCAATTCAAGAGACGGAATTCTCGGTAATATTCCAATTCTTTATCCTCATATGACATCAGACTATCATATGCCTATTGTACGACAGTTTAATAACTTGTCATATCAGTCTCCCAATCAGTAATAACTTTAAAATTAATTCATGCAAATATTTCAAGCCGACGTCGCTTCCTGAATTCTTAAAATGGATTCGGTACGATCAATACTTAGATCTTAAGATAACATTATATTCGGGTGAATGTTCTATTGATTTTGCTTATTGGTGTCCTTTGTGTTTTAATAGATGCGTACGTCATATTTAAATTCAAGGATAAGTGAACAATGTTCTTTTGGAAGTTTTATGTGCTAAATAATTAGCAATCAATTCACGTTCATAGCTAACTTAGACCGGGATGTTACGTGACATTAACTGTTTTATGGAAACGAATTAGGCTATAGTCCAACACGCTGGCCTAGTGCGGGTTGGCAGACTTCACACGCCGTCGAGAAAATTTCTTAGGCATGCAGGTTTCCTCACGATGTTTTCCTTCACCGTTTAAGCGCGTGATAGTTAACTATTAATACGCATATGACTTCGAAAAGTCAGAGGTGCGTGCCTTGGATTCGAACTCGGGAACTTTGACTTGGCAGTCCAACGGTCATACGTCGTACAGGGTAGTATGTCGTATATTAGCTTGTAAGTAGTATGCACAACAGATACTATGTATATAGTATATTATCTTAAAGCATCAATGATTTTAATTTTAATGGTAAGCCTAGATACCTCATTCATACCGACGTTATTTCAGTCATCATTACAATTAGTGTCGGCAATTAGGGCTTTAAGAGCAAATAGTGCTTATTTTCGGATATTATTTGGAAAACATGCGAGCGAACTGTGACGGTGACCCTCGATGCTAAGTTTAGCTTGTTTCCGTGTTATGGTAAGCGTAACGTTATAGCCCACGCGTGGTTGAAAAAAAATATCTTCGGAAAATAACCTTGGAAGTATTAATTAAGTAGAAACTATATAAAACACAAAGCATAACCCTTCCTCCTCTCTCCTACATTGCCGTGCCCGACAAGGTCCACGATTCATACTTTTATATTTATTTTTAACACCTGTTAACATTGTGGAGTGCGATAAACTAATATTGAGTATGTATTGCGTAATATTTCTGCCGAGCTTTGAAGGGGTCCGTGGTTAAGTTATAACTAAATACAGTGGCTAAACTTCGTGCCCAGGTAATTTGATACGGTCGCTCCCTATTATATAGGACCTAAACATACCGGGCGAACTGGGGTGTAGTATTAGTACCTACGCCTCTGCCTAACCCTTCGGGGAATACAGGTGTGGTGATGGTAGATATGTAAGTGTAGATACTAGAAAATTTTAGTCCATTACCCAGTTACAATAAAGCCAAAGCAATATAAGTGCAATCAAGTTTTAGGAATCTCAAGGGAATAGCAAATTACCGCTGGAATCTGAAAAATAGTTCTCTCTCTGAAAATGTAGAGTCCATTCTATTTCTTACTTAATTTATATCGCGATAAAGTTCACTGTTGGTAAGCGGTTTGTTTGCGAGACTGGTTGTAGTTTTGCCTTTTTGCTAGTCTGTGCAAGCTTGCTAGAAACTAGTCGTTATTAATTAAATTCTTACCCTACTTCAGAGGAATGCATGAATAGTATAGTATGGACTAAATAGTTCTATAGAAAATAGCGATTAGGACATATATGTATATTGATCTTGTGCAGTAAGATATGTGCGTGAAGAATAAATCTAGTGTACATAAGTACGTTTTAACCAACTTAAAAATGAGGAGATTAGAGGATTTTTTGAAGTCGCTCTGTATATATATTTCTTCAGTAAGTATCCTGACAGACAAAAATTAAAAAGTCCAGATTCTGAAGTCCAAAGTAATATATATATATGTATACAATATGTTAAGAAAACCCCGTCCAACCCGTGAAGGCATTGTTATAATTATTCTATTTCTATATATATAATAATTTTCATTTGAAAAGAAAAAGAAATTCCCGAAAAAAAATAGTATAAAACGAGGTAATTGAAATGGCAATACTGACCCTGGGTGCTAAACATACGAAGATATGTATAATATTTAAAAAAATGCTGGATTTTCGGGTACCTAATTGTGGCAATTTGGACACGACGACTATGAATTTTAAATTTAATGTTATGTGATTGTGATACCCTATTTTCGGGTCAGACAGGGTTTTTTTTAATAGTGTATATACGAGTATATTTATACCTATAGCTGTAACATATACATTTGTACCTATTATGTATATCTAATAACCTCGTTCATTAAGATACATGTAGACCTATGTAGGTCATTCTGTAGAAGCCAGTCAGCCACTAGTTCAATCAAGCTATCTTGTCTAATTAACATAACATTATCACATATATTATGCAGTACGTAGACACGTGTGTCAGTTAATAATTAGTTGATTGAGTCAGTTAGATTGTTGCATTTAGTGTTACCTACTTTTCAGCTAGTTTCAGTCGATTCTATCTAGGAACTTGTGACAAAGAAGAGCCATGCTTCGGCACGAATGGGCCGGCTCGACCGGAGTGATACCACGGCCTCACAGAAAACCGGCGATAAACAACGCTTACGTTGTGTTTCGCCGAGTGAGTGAGGTTACCGGAGGCCCAATCCCCTTTTAAAAGGTCGGCAACGCACTCGTGACTTCTCTGGTGTTGCGGGTGTCTATGGGCGGCGGTAATCGTTTACCATCAGGTGATCCGTCTGCTCGTTTACCCTCCTATCCCATAAAAAAAAAACAAAGGGAAATAAAAAAGAAAACATAAAAGAAATCTAAACCAAGTATTCCCACGACAAATTCAAACTTTCAATAACTTTTTAGGAAACGAGAACCGATTGCATGTATTTGTGGTGTATCTTCAGAACTGATGGCCAGTCACATTTATATGGGATCAATTAGGAACGCCTTAATCGCCAGGAACTAATTTTTTTAAATCACATCATCAAATCACGATAAAGTATAAAATAAAAGTATGTACTATAACTAAATACTGCGGACCCGTCCACTCTTAAATGGATATTTCGCAAGCTTACCGTCAGTCCCTATTTGATCCTCAGACTAATCCCGTCTGCCTAAGCTAATAAGATAAAATAAGATTTAGATGCTAACAGCCCTTACTAGAGAAATTCGTAGAGTAAAAAGGGGAACTCTGAAGAAAAAGTAGTGTCCTTATTTCTTTTAGATTCATTTTTCCTGTGACTACATCAATTTAAGATTACTTGGGTTACAAAGCCAACAGATTTTTGTAGTGAAAATGAAATGTTCTACCGTGCTAACTTTATTGTATTCCGGTAAGAATGATTATGTAGTTAGTTAAATTACAAAAATACATACACTCCGGCACTTTTTCCATAGGGGTAGGCAGAAACCACAGAACTCTATTAGTATGTATGAGTTTAGGTATGTATGAAATGACTAGGGAAAACGTTAAAAGATGACAACGCGTGAATAGAGAATGATCCTGATGTTGCGTCTCTAGGTTGCGGTTATCGCTCAGTTAAGTACTATGTCTATAAAAAAGTAAAATTTTTGGAAATAACCTAAAATGAGAATCTCCACTCGCCTCACTAGCCTCACCCACGCCTCACTAGCCTCACCCACGCCTCACTAGTATCACCCACGCCTCACTAGCCTCACCCACGCCTCACTAGCCTCACCCACGCCTCATTAGCCTAGTGGTTCTGAGCGCGGCTGCTACGCTAAAGCTTCTGGGTTCGATTCCCAAGTCGAGTAAAGTGTTATTGGGTTTTTCTATGAAATTCTCAGTAGGAGCTCGGATTTTGGAATTTCTGCCCCCTATTATCTACATGGGAGCTCAACATACCGGTAAACTGTGGGTCTACATTGGTACGGCTCTGACTAACCATTCGGAGAATACAGGCGTGATGGTATGTTATATGAAAATCTTCAAATGCACTAAATGTTCCCAATTACCTCTTTATAATGCTTTAAAATCTCTTCGTGTGTGTTAGATAATTTTATCCGCTTATCATTTTCCACCGTTTTGATAACAGCAATGATATTTAATGATAAAGCGATTATTTACATACATAATATATTACTTTGATTAGGAATGTACTCGTCAGGAAAATTAGTAAGACGTTTTTCCGGTGGGAACAAATATTTTCTTGGTTTTCCTGTCTTTAACGTACGTACGTGTACGTTACGTCAGCTGGCTGCGCTGGCGCTGCTGCTGCTGCTGCAGAGACTCTCAAACGGCGCAAGTATAGTAATCAAAAATATAGTAACCTGTCGGGTAACTATATTTTTGAGCCGTTTGGGGTCGAAACGCTCGGGTCGTGAGGTCCGAGTGCTCGTTTCCTTTTCAGGGAAATTTCGAGGAGACTGGTTGACACTTCACGTTACCAGAGGGCTGGCTTGGTTCTAGGACAGAGTATAAGGATTGTCATTCAGCGTGGCAATGCTGCCAGTCTTCTGGGCACCTTCCCGGACGACAGCAATGCCGAGGAATTCTTTGACGCTTAGTCACGCCTCTGTCTGTTAGATTTATATATATAGCTTTTTTTAGGTTCATGTATTTTATGTAAATAGTGTATATTAATAGATTTCTTTAAAATATTAGTTAATAATAAAACATATTTAGATAGGTTCATTTCTTTAAACAGATTTTTTTTTATAAAAAATTCATTGCATAAAACATTGTTAGTAGCTCTAAAAGAGTTGTATCACTATTATTTTATCTGCAACATTTTTCATATTGATTCTATTTTCCACCGGTATCTCCTAAAACCACAGCATACAAACAATATGCAATTTGTGGAAGTGTGCCTGCAGTCCATTTCCTATTTACGAACATTGGTGGATGCTATTTCCTTAGTCTGTGGCGCAACAAGATAAGCAGGTTACTGTTCCTTTTCATTTCATCTTATTGTTGCGCCGGAGTTAATGTTTGCCTTTATATGTAGGTACTAAGATTGTTATTCAGAGAGTCTGCAGATTAGAAATGAGTAGATGTACTGACTAACTGTATATTTCTATGCAATTTTTTTTAAACCATTACATTTTTATCCTGTTTCTTGGGTGCATTACCAAACACAAATGTCACATATAAAATCTGTCACATATTTTTTTTATTTTAAAGCTTACAATGTGTGTTGCACATTACTGGCATTTTATTGCTCTGAATAAATGCTTGTGTTACGAGTAGGTTCACATCGGTAGTGCAATGGATGGGTTTCAAATCAGAAACCATATGATCCCAAGTGCGACGCCCTAGCCATTAGGCTACCGCCGATATTTGTTTCGTGCATGCGGGAATCGAACCTGTGACTAGTGGACTAGTATCGAAGCTGATCGCTCAGCCGTTGCGCAAGTCATGGCGTATATAGTCATAAATACGAATTATAACCAATACTAGATACATCATTTTCATTTGGAATTGTCAATAGATGTTGTTTTTCATTCGGAAAAAAAAACAACTCAAAAAATGCCATATGTTGTATGGTAGATAATTAAAAGGCATAATCAAAACTATGAAATTTCCGTTATCCAGGTTACATACATACAAATATAAATAAGATCACGCGAATATTTTATTTTAATATTCCACTGCATACAAAATTTACATACCTACTAGTATTAGCCTAGATTGCAAAACGTGAATTGGCAATCAGTTTATCGATAACTGCTATCAAAAATGATTATAATAGGCATAATACGCTGTAATTGGGCAATTATTTGGTACAATTAGGGTAATTGTGCCAGAAGTCTATGATATGGTTACATTATACTATATTCAGAAAAACCAACTTCGAAGAATATAATGAATTGGTTTTTGATAAAATGCTCCAGTTTCATGAAAAAAAAAAATATTTTTTTCATGAATTACACATCCTTGTTCGACTTTACTTTATAACTAGAGGGTAAAAAAGGCCGCAAGGCCTGAATTAAGGCCTCATATGAAAATAGTATAATACAATTTTGGTGAATCACAGTATGATTCACAGTAGAAAGTTGTAGTCGGGGTGGTTTAATTAGCCACTGTTGATAAATCATAATATGATTCGTAATTACAAAATTGCTAAGAAATTACTACGGGTTTGAAATATGAATTGATTAAGAGGAATTGCTAATTGTGCGCGGAGGTTAAAATGGCAATTACAGCAATGCCTTTAAATAAATTCATATAATGAACCCGTTTAGCAGTGGACGGTAATAGGCTGATACGGGTTCATCATCATGAAGAGTCGTGAAGAATGTAACACCATTTATTTTAAAAGAGTTTAATGGAGTTTCTTGTCGGATTCTTTTCCATAGGATCAACCTTTTGGAACAGCGCAACTAGAATTATAAAGTTTCATAAATGCATGTAAAAGGTTATTTGAAATAAAAACATTTGAAGTTGAACTTGAACAATTTTGTAATGACTAAGTTTTAAATTATCGCATATTAACGTTGGTTTTCTAGTAATTTTATAATTATGAATCATATTATGATTTATTAAAAGCCAAAGGCCATTTTAGACCGGTGTTCCTTAGCATTTTTTTAAGGTGAACCGTATTATGATACAGCAGAGCGATCTTTTTAGCGCAGCAGAGGTCTTCGATTGCATAAATATAACGATTTTCTACAAATTCCTCGTACGCTCTGCCATATTTATCAAGATTTCCAGTAAAATCTGACCTCTCATTGTCCCAAAACCCTATACAATCGGAGGTCAACTGAAACTGGGTTTTATAGCTCGATGTGTAGCTTTGATAAGTAACCTTTATTATATGCACTGCACTCGATATGCAATATGAAATGCGTTAACATAGTATCCAGTAGCCATTAGCTAGTTATTAATTAGTGTTCTAATTAGTACCACCTGACACAATCGGAATAAATGTTCACGTTAAAATTTGGTTTTCGTTGTCTAAATTGAGTAATTCCATTTCTTTATACTATTATATTATACAATTGTTTATGATGAATTTATGACTTTGATATATGAAAACAAGCTTTTTATGTTTTTTTTTGTGGTTGAACTGTCTTAATAAGCTTAGTGGTCCTAACCGCGACTGCTACGCTAAAGGTCCTATGAAATTCTCAGTAGTAGCTCGGAGTTTGGATTTGTGCCGGCGAACTGTGGATATATGTTAGTACATCTCTGCCCTACCTTTTAGGGAATACAAGCATGATGATATGTTCTTTTTTGTTGTTCTAAAATGACAATCATACGGACCGCATAATGATAAACGGCAACCGCAGCCTATATGTGGTAGCAGCAGCACCACTAGTATTGGATACTCTCATGCTGTCATTTTGAGATATCAGCCAAGTCAAGTCGAGCCCGTTGATTGTTTGTCTCTTTCGTCTGAGGTCATGCCTCATTTAATTTTTCTCAATCTCATTTGATTTAATTACTCTTCTAACCGGAACACTATATTTTTTGCACATTATTCTTTATCGTACACGAAGTCACTACACCAATGATGCAGTTTTTTTAACAATTCTATCTATTCAAAATCTTTTGAGTAACCGACCTTCTTCGAAGCTGTAGCATTGATTTGTTCTTAGGTAGGTATGGCTGCAGCCTGGTCGCTTACGTCACAGCTGTCAAGTTGTCTTTCCCATCACTAGGAACCACCGTTGGCCATACAAAGGGTATCGGAATGCCGATACGACGGCACAGACGTCGGAAAGCATCCGTATTGCATATTTGGATCTGCATATTGTACTATTAGTATTAGTGTCACGTCGTTTAGGAACTGTATTACAATGCTTAGAAGAACACTAGGTACTGTAGACACTTGTGTTATTTTATGGTTAAGATTTAGTTTAAAAGGAAAACGCACGGATTACTAATTAATTATTACAGCATTACATGTCTAGATAACAATAACTAATATTTCTTATTTTAAATTATCCTCCGTAGGTCTGTTGGAAGAGATCTCTTTAAAAACATGCAGTACCTTTGCTCTTAATAGTCCTAAGTTATTTATTGTACCTTGGATTGTTAAGTGCGCCTAAATAAATGGCAAATCCGTTTATCTAGGCGTTTATGTACGAAAAATCTGACTGATCCAAAACATCGGTTTCTAAACGGAAATTTTCTCGGGCCACCAAGATACAGGCTGTGCCTAGTTTGGGGCCCACAGTTATTTCTAATTTTTGTATAGCTATAATTTTCACTCGATTTTCTGTCTGTATTTTACCTTACCTTAAAATTATACGATTTTCTTATGATTATTTATTCTTAATCCAAGTAGTCAACCCTATGCAATGCCGCCTCCTTTTACTTTGCACCGATACCTACAGTACTTGCCAATATGAGTGTCTAAGGTACATTAATTAATTTAATTCAATTATTATTTCGATAAATGCGTAACCATACCACGCGTGAACTAGTTTACCGTTAATGAGAATTTCATACAAAATCCAAATAACATTTTCCTTGAACTAGACATAATTCTTATACATTTAAGATCTGCGCAAGCGAGTGAAACCGCAAGGTATTGCTAAAATAACATAAAATAACGAAGGTTGTATTCTAAAACATGTGACGATTTATTGTCTAAGTGTTTGTGCAATTTAACATATTTTTACGGTCTTGAGGGACCACGTTAATGATGTCACGATGTAAACAATTTACTTAAAATTGTGCTAAATTTACAATTATGTAGTGTTTCATTATATGTGTTAACTGTGCATGAAGATGATTACACAATTGCAATGTAAAATACATTATTATGTTTTTATAATACTTTATTTGTTTTAAATAATAAAAAAAATTAAGAGAGGTAGGGCATAGTGGAATTGAATAATTCCACTCACAATTGGAGCTGCTCGACTGGGGAAGTATCTCCACCTTGCAGAAAATAGTAGCGAAATAACATAGCACCGTGCTATGTTGTGTTCCTAACGGTGAGCAAGGTCGCCAGAAATCCGCCCAACTATTCCTCCTTACAGGTTCGGCATCGCGCGAGTGATACCCCTGGTGTTGCAAGCAAGCTACGGTAACCGCTTACCATCAGGCGGATCGTATGCTTGTTTGTCACCTTAGTGGTATAAAAACAAATATGATAAGGTCGGTTTTACTGTGATCACTTAATGTAGGAAAAGCATACAATGTGACGTCAGCTTGTACTGGATTAGCCCTGTAGCCCTGTCGCGGAATTTTCGTGAATCATAATATGATTAATCAAACTTGGCCATATTAGGACCCCAGATCACTCGTCTGGCTCAAAAGCATTGTGTGCCCGCCGCACAGAGAATCGATGAAGCGAAATTTCATCTCGGAGATACACAAGCCGGCACTGGATAAGCTCGGGCGTCTATGTCCTAGATATAATATAGCTACATCTACCTGACACAAGTCAAAGACATTGCTGTGTGCCAATAAGTAATATAGAACAGAATGTCCACTTTAGAAAGAAGACTCCATATTTCCATATGTCCATATTTCTAGACTAGTTCTAGAAATATGGACACAAGTCCATATTGGCGAAATTAATGATTTTACTTAAATTAATATTAATAAGGTCATAACAAATACAAAGGACCTAACATATAAAAGAATAAAAATAAAAATCTACAAGTAATGCATTGCAGTGACAAAGCATGTATATCACGGCTGCTGGCTGGACCAAATGGGTCTCCAGATCAGCAAAATTTAACAATTGATGCCTGTTTTCATTTGGAGAAGCTGTGCTCCGCGGATAAAATACCTGGCTTATAATTCCAGGTTTCATATTGCATGGAGTACTATTGTATAACATAACATACCATCACGCCTGCATTCCCGAAAGGGTTAAGCAGACGTATCTTATTATAAGTACACCACGGCATGCTTAGCTCTAATGTAATAGGTGGCGAGTCTGTTGCTATTAACGGAGCATAAGTCCAAACTCCGAGCTGTTGCTGAGATTTTCATAGAAAGATCCAACAACACTTTACTCGACCTGGGAATCGAACCCAGGACCTCCAGCAAAAGAACGTAGTAGTCGCGCTTAGAACCACTAGATTACTGAGCTCCCTTTTTTGTAAGTATTTCTTAAATCCTTACTAATATTATAAACGTGAAAGTTTGGGAGTATGGATGTTTGTTACTCTTTCACGCCAGAACGGCTGATTGGATCTGAATAAAATTTGGCACACAGATAGATTATATCCTGGCTTTTTATTCAGGTCGGACCCAATCCTGAAGTCCACACAAAGTCGCGGACAGAAGCTAGTACTATAATAATTACGTATCTTGTGTGTCTTCTGCATTTGTTGCTTACTGACTTTAGTTTAACTAATAGTAATACTGGATTCGTGTGCATTCTACTGGACTAAATTTTGAATTCTATTGACGTAATAAATTGTAACATGATGCCAGAGTAAGTATTACATAATTTTATAGATGGCCGGGATAGGAAGTAATCGCGAGACTTTGTTACTCTCTTTGTTAAAATAATGTTTAACAATAATAATATTCCTTTATTCAAGTAATAAAGACTTATAATGTAAGACTTAAATCCAGTGAAATATTGAATTGATTACATTACAAATCAGGTCAATAAGGTCAACAACATAATGATGTCTCAAAATTGATCATCAAATCATTATGATGTCTGTGTAACATCAACTTAGTTAGATAAGTACACCTCTGCCTATCCCATCGCAGAATATAGACGTGATGGTATGTTATCTTTTTTGATCCATTGTTACAATGATAATCTTAAGATTTGTTTTATTTACATGAATGGTTTGTCTGTCTGTTTCTCTGTCTGTTCGCGATAGACTCAAAAACTACTAAACGGATTTAAATGCGGTTTTCACCAATAGACTGAGTGATTCATTACGAAGATTTCAAGCTATTAAAAATCACGCTCCGACCTTTACAAACGGGGCAAAGCGTGTGAAACCGCGGGCGAAAAGCTAATTAACTATATTGAATATATTTTATAATATTGCAGCTTTTATTGACGAACACAAACGTCGAATCATAACTGCTGTTGATTTCCAATACTTTGTTCGATTCAGGTTGCCGTCAAAACGGTACGATTCGCCGAAAACTGTCGAATCGTACAAACTTTGTTTATTTAAACCTTTCATTTAACGCAACGCAGGTAACATGAGTTTGTAAATCCATTTTCCCCGGAGGCTACGCTGAAAATGCTGAAATAAACTCGTGCAATGCGATGCTGTAGGCGCCATTTTTATAATTAAAGCCGGGTTCAATTATCCGTTATTAAGTTCATTATGAAATGGACTGTGTTACTGCGGGCAGATGTTTTATTTTTGAACACAATCATTTACGTTACCTGGATTACTTATTAGGAATCTTAATAGTTACCAAATCATTAATTTGATAACTGCAATGATATTATTTTAAAAAGGTTATCAAGCATATACTTAATTTATGCACTTGTACTGTAATTTCATACAAATACGTCGCCCAAAAGATAATAATTGCTTATTATAGGCATTGACTGCCTCGTTAGTCTTGTGGTCCCAAGCGCGACTGCTACGGTGAAGGTCCTGGTTCGATTCCCTGGTCGAGCAAAGTGTCATTGTATTTTTCTTTGAAATTCTCAGTAACAGCTCGGAGTTTGGTATTATGTGTCCGGTTAATGGCAATAGGCTTGCCCCCTATTACATGGGACCTAAACATTCCGGCGAACTGTGGGTGTACAATATACCTCTGCCTAACCCTTAGGGGAATACAGGCGTGATGGTATGTCATAGGTATTAAATAAGTAACGTGAAGAAAACAAACCATTTTGTTGAAGCAGAAGAGCAAAAATATCGTACAGAAGACTGATTAGGTTAGTTAGTCAATATTTAATAGTTTAGCTGTAAAAACCATAAAGATAAGACATTGTTTTACATTGTTTAAGTATCCAAAGAAAAACGTGCTCGCTTGAATTAGGATTACGTAGTCGAGTTTGCGGTTTTTTACGTATTAAAAATCTGATGGTCATGCATGGCGTCCCATTTTCAACCGACTTCAAAAAGGAGGTTCTCAATTCGACTGTATATTTATTTTGTATGTTTGTTACGCGATTATTCCTTCAATTATGAACCGATTTTGATGTTTTTTTTTTATCGGTTGGTATATACTTCAGGGGTGGTCCCATAAACATTTGGTCAAGATCTGATCACAAAATTTGACAAAATTTGATAAAACGATAACGTCGTCTAGGTATAAGTAAAATTTACTCGCTAATAAAAATGTTGAAATAAAATAACTTTTAAGAAAAAGTAAAGCGGCCTTCAAAAACATAAAAAATAATGTTCTGTGCGAAACAGTTTCGGAAGTCAAATCAAAGGCACCGACTTCCGAAACTGTTTTGCACATAACATTATTTTTTATGTTTTTGAAGGCGGTTTTACTTTTTCTTATTGCTTATGAGTTCTTAGAAAAAAGAATAGCATGTTTCTTGGTAAACAATATTACAATGTTATATGAGGCCGGTTTAACGTAGTATGGACTTATAGCCTAATCCCTCTTATTCTGAGAGGAGACCCGTGCCGTAATTGGGACACTAAATAGATTGATGATGATTTTAGTTTAAAATTCCAATGTTGCAAACGGCAGCCATAGATAGCGATTTTTATGTAGTAGGTACCTATTGACAGATAAAGTTAAACTTTTTTCCCCGAATTTTAAGAACTTGAATAAAACTGATAAATCACTGTTATTTATTCACCCAAAGATAAATAAAATGAACGTCAAATCCAAATTTCGATATCATCCGGAAATGATGCAACATTTTCCCGATAATTCTCATCCCACTACATGATTTCAATTTAAAATCGATTTCAACTTGCAGTTGCATTAGGCGACCGGTTGGAGGTCGTGTGACAGGTTCACAGGTGTAGTAGGGTAAATTCACCTGTTTATGAACATTTAAGCGAATTTTTCTGTTGCTTATTTTGTTTAGTAATTAATTTTAAATGCAAATAGACATAACATTTGTTTTATTCAATTTTCTTTTGTGCTTGTCGCTGTTATATATAGCAATGAAATGATTTTTTTTGCTTTTTATTTCGAATGTCATAGTTGTAAAATTTTCTTAGTTTTTATCTTCAGTTCCCTATATACGTATTACATCTACTCGTATATTATTATATTGTATCAAATCGCTAAATATGGACCTATTTAAAATACTTCAAGATATATATCTACGTGAGATGTGTAAATGTACAAACACAGTTTTCTTAAAAGAAAACTTATGAGATGTAAAATAAAGTAAGCGATATTATAGTTTAATTATTTGAATCCTATTTTAACTATACAATGCCATTGTTTAAATGCTAATTAATTGCCGTAACCAATTTGATATTGACCTTCTAGGCATGTTTATTTAAACAATCAAACAAAATTATACGCATATTTTATAAGTTTAATCTAAATTAGATTATAAGTCAACATAAAATACCAAAACAAGCAGTTGTTTTAAAAAATACTAAGTAATCTTAGTTTCAAGATGGAGAACCGAATAATATGACTAGATAACCTTGATTGTTTTTATAAGATATTTTGTGAAACGGAAAGATAATTATATATATACAAGCAAATTCTTTGATTGGATTATTTTGAAGATAACTAAATAAAAACTTTTTATACCTACTATAATTATAACGTCATTGTCGGAAATAGTTTCTTATTTCGTGTTATGAACTTATAAGTAACTGCAATACATTATACTAAGTTTACTGTAGAATCGTCTTAAGTGTTTGTTAATACTTAGCTTTTGCTGGCTTGCTTTTTTTAAAAACCTTGCCCAACACTAGTATTTTCCTCTGTTTCTTTTACAAATAAAAATTCTCACATACAAAAGCACCCAGACCCGGAGCAATTACCTGCAGATCATACAAATGCCTGCTACGCCAAACGTTTCATCAAAATGGCATCTTTCTTCTTAGAAGGATTCGAAACACCGGGAATTAGATAATATCAATACAACGCGATAAAAACCGTAAAAAGTAGTATTGTTACAATGACTTTGTTCTTTTTTTAAATGCTCTTGTTTGTGCTTCGATTAATGTAATATTAATGTTAACCAAAGACTTTTTTTTATTCTTGATAGATGCTTGACCGCCAGTTCGCCTGATGTTAAGCGACACTGTAATCTACGATGGAGCGCGCTTGCCTCGAAGAAACCGATTAACTCGTGATTTAAAGGCACCCAGATTATATCTCTCGGGAAAGTCCCACTTGAGAAGTATATTCCACATTTCAGCGGTACGCATAATAAAAGTGGACTTCGGGTTTTTGTAATAGCCACTATGAATTGATTTCTCTTTTTCTTGGTTCTGGTCGTCCGATAGTAACTTTCTACTATAGAGGAGGAATAAGATTGTGGAGATCTAATGAGATTCATATTCAGAGACGAGCCTAAAAAGCAATTATTACGAGATAGCCCAAACAGCGATCTTAATAGTACTGTGATCCGTGCGTTATGTATGAATATGATATTAATTTAGTATATTAAAAAAGTTGAAATTTTTATAATTCTATAAGTTTAAAAACTGCAACTTTTTAAAGTAATTGACCAATTTTCTTATGTTAGAGATTCTGTATCCAATTTACTCGTCCATCCATTTGTGTATATACCTTCCCCTTCCGTTAAACGCTATATTATAGATAGTTTTCCTATTATTTGAACAAGTATGTAATGTGGTTTCAAAAGGGGTATAGCATAGACAGGCGACCTAATCGTTTAGTGGATGAGGTAACTGGGTCAGTCAACGAGCTAGGTAAGATGAATCGATCCACGACGTAAGTAATGACACAGAGTAAACGGTATTGTAATATTTTTTTACTAGCTTTTGCCAGCGACTTCGTCCGCGTGGAATAGTTACTTTGTTCCCTAGTTCTTCGCCCGCGGTTTCACCTGCGTTGCCCCGTTCCTAAGGGTTGTAGCGTGATGTTTTATAGCTTGAAACCTTTCTCATGAATCACTCATTTTCCCAACATTTCCCTTCACTGCTCTGCTCCTATTGATCGTAGCGTGATGAAAAGTATACTATAACCTGCCCAGGAGTATGAAGAACAATTGTACAAAGTTTCGTTGAAATCCGTCGAGTAGTTTTTGTTTCTATAACGAACATACAGACAGACAGGCAGACAGACAGACAGACAGACAGACAAAAATTTTACTGATTGCATTTTTGGCGTCAGTATCGATCACTAATCACCCGCTGATAGTTATTTTGGAAATATATTTCATGTACAGAATTGACCTCTCTACAGATTTATTATAAGTATAGATAGAAGAAGATTATGCATCATAGTGTAAATGCGTTATGATCTCTCAAATGTGACCATTGAGCGTGAAGTTTTGGGTTCGATTTCCAGGTCGAGCAAATTGTTAATAGATAATTCTTTGAAATTTTTGGTGGTAGGACATTCACAGTTCGCTGGTGTGTTTAGGTCTCATGTCAAAGTGGGCGAGCCTATTACCATTAAGTTATACAAATCCAAACTCCGAGCTGCTACTGAGAATTTCATAGAAACACCCAATAACACTTTGCTCGACATGGCAATCGAATCCAGGACCTCTAGCTCAGCACTTATGGCCACTAGACTAATGAGGCTATTTACACCCGTAGTCAAAATTTTCTCATGATCCATCAAAAGTGAATTTTATAGCTCAGCTGATTTCAATATTCTCGGGAATGTCTAAGTATCGTTGTTTTCCACCTAGATTTCAACCTATATATACGCCATTAGGTACATAGATGAACATGTATGTACGTGTATGTTCATCTATGTACCTAATGGCGTCGGAAGGTGCAGTTACAAAGTGAACTGTGTAATTGGAGGAAGGAGTTTGTGTATATACAGATGTATATGACTATCTCCTTGGTTATGTGTATATACCGGAATTGTAGGAGCGAACGTCTTGTATTTGATCTACGGTTTGTATTTGCTATATATTCTGGGCATTCTATCAGCTAACATAGATCTCAATATTATTGTAAGATAGATGACGTAAGAGCACGGACTTGGGTCAGCTATGTACACGATAATTAAAACCTACATGAAAAAATACGTCAATGTCGATGCAAAATATTCATAACGAACCGGTTATTTTTAATGAGTGGCATTTATTAGTAAATCTAAGTAAGCGTTTTTTGTGAACACGTAATGTTTCTTCGTGTGAATTGAAGGTGCATAACGTGAGCGTTGACCTTACGTTTTAAAATGTTTTTTTTTGTGAAAAGCTCACAAGCAATCTGATTCGCACATTACTATGTGGTATTCTTGTTAACCCCTCGTGCTAAGCTAAATGCTTGTGTTACAAGTGGGTTCACATCGGTAGTGCAAGAATGCCCCAGCGATTAGGCTACCGCCGCTTCTATAAAAAAGATCATCGAATGTCAATCACAAACATTTAAGTAAGTATAAGAGTGGTACCTACATATATGTAAGTACTTTATCTATTTGATTTGATTTTAAAAACATATACATACATAGGTACTGGGTTGTGTACTCGCCGCGTTACCGGCGATGATTTCCCAATCCCGCGGGAATATCCCCAAATCCCATCTCAGTGGTCACCTCAATAATATAACGAAGGGCAAAATTTGATGCTTGTAGACACACCATTTCAATGTGTGTGTCGTGAGTCAGTTAGTGTTAGAGTTTTAGGTGTCTGCATAAAATATTCTACAGCAGTAATTTACATTAATTTGAATTAATAAGTTCATCCATATTACTAGTATAGTAATACGAAGTAGTTGCACTTCAAAAGTCACCGCTATTGCAACGGAATACGGTCCAAAAGGCATGATATGTACCTTCATGTGTCTTCGTGTGTACCCGTACCTATTGTTTAATATTGCAGTCATTTTCCGGTAATTTGCGAATTTCAATATATTGTAGGTAGATACGATATCTGCGAAATCAAGTAGATATAATTAATATCTTTACTGCAGCTTCTACAGAAATTTTTTGAGGAAATCTTCACACAAGCTTCAAATTTATAATACTAATGTCCTCAAAGGAGTCTTTGACGTCTTATTTGGTTGCTAGGTAACTGCGGTGGGCTGAAGAAGGGGTGGTGCTACCTATGTTCACCCTCAGTTAGGGACGGGCGGACTAAGGAATGCGACACACTTAGCAAATTTGGAAAATTGATTATGTTAAATTTAAGGATGACTTACACGGAGCAATTGCCCGATGAATGCAATAAGGTGAACCAATAATAAAAGTTGTACCGTCTAAACGGTGTTTGGATGGTTCAAGTCATTTATTGCTTCAGTTTTGTTGTATGTAACAGGCAAGAAACTTACATTGTAAATGGGCTTTTACGACAAAGTGTAAAAAATTTAAAAATAGAATGTTATCGATAGCATCTTGTCTGGTCCTGAGACTTCAGAATCAATGCTTGAATTCATAATCCATTTTATTTCAATATGTTTTTATCAATAAATGAAGCCTGCACTCTTTGCATTGTTAAAAGGATAATAATGTATTTGAAAAACGATTATAGGTAGAATACGTAACTTTTTTAAGTGTTTTAGTGAAATGGTTTTTCTTGTAACATTTAGTATGGTTTGTTTTTCATCATTAAGATTTCTAATTTGCACGACTCAGTGACGACAATGGGCAATCACTCATTGTTCGATCGATCATCAATTAATATCTATTTTCTTTATGTTCTTGCGCAAGTGCTAAAAAAGTGAATGTTTTTATAAAATCTTGTTTTGCTATTTCTGTATATTTTGCCGACCTTTGAATGATTTTTATGCTCTTGCAAGTAACTACTATCTAAATATAAATAAATGTTAATTGGCAAATTGTTGAACATACTTACCATTATAACCTGGGTTTTACAAACATTCCTATTTTGTTTTATTTTTTTTGTCTATATTTGGTTATAATCGAGTCTTCAATGGATTGACACTTGACACAACCAAGCCATTACAAGCGATTACTTCCAATCGATATACGACGTTCGACTCGCCAAGGACAAGATCATAATCGACTTTATATAAGTTCCGACTCAGTCGGGTGTCAATGATGGTTCGGTTACAGTCTCGTATTGAATGACAAAATATGATGACCGATGATGACAGCCAGTGTGAGGCCGTGTATGTAAATCACGTATTTATTAGCATATTGTGCGAGTATTGGTGTTGATATATTGGTGGTGATAAATAATATGATATATGGAGATTATTGTATGCTGAAATGGAAGTGTGGCTGTACTTCTATAGATAATATAGATTTCGTAGTTGGATTACTTAATTCGCTATTTTACATAACCGCTAGCTGTTTTACAAAACAGCTTCGATATTTTTTACAAAGCAATCCAACTGCGACATATGTAGATATACTTCAGATATATTGGAAGGGTGCTAGTTTACGCGTATTCTTCAGAATCTGAACGGATTTATAAATTCAATATAAACGAATTTAATTTAATTAGTTAAGAAAGAAAATTAATAATTATATACTTAAGATTATTTTTCATTTTTTGGTAGACGTTATTTTTAATACTTCTAGATTAAAGGTCAGATAAAAGTTAAATTTCGATTAAACTTCAATGTCAATTTTAACTACAAACTGTAGGTAATTATGATCTTACGAATATTAGACATTGAAATAATACTACTTTTAACGGATTCCCAACGATTTAACATCAATACAACGTAAAACGTACGTTGGTACGTAACGTAAAATCCGTAAAACGTACTTTTATTATGATTACTACATAGTATAATTAACAATTTTTCAAAGATTTGCAAAAAAGTTATTATTATGAGACCACTGTTGAGTGTGACATCTTTTGGTTCAATTACCAAGCCGGGAAAACTAATATTGAGTTTTCTGTTGGGAAATTCTTTGTATCATTCCTGTTTGTGGACACCTGAACGGTTAATGTCAATTGGTTTGCCATTCATTATATGGGACAGCAAATTGTGGGTGTGGGTATTCACTGGAACTCTGCATTACCTTTCGAGGTGTAGAGGCGTGATTTTTTTTTATACCACTATGGTGGCAAACAAGCATACGGCCCGTCTGATGGTAAGCGGTTACCGTAGCCTATAGACGCTTGCAACACCAGGGGTATCACTCGCGCGTTGCCCACCCTTTAAATTAGAGAGACAATGTTGGGCTGGCAGCATAGGAGACATGGAGCGGAGCTCTGGCGACCTTGCTCACCGTTAGGAACACAACATAGCACGGAGCTATATTATTTGGCTACGATTTTCTGCAAGGTGGAGGTGGATATATTCGATTTAACTATGCTCCACCTCTCTAAATATATGGTGGTATATGGTTTCTCTATATAAACAAAACCGGCTTTGGTAACAAGCTTAATCTAATTCTCAGCATACGGAGGCTCCCCTGCTCGCTTTAAGGACTTCCGATAAAAGTGAGTTAACTTGCTCCTGTCGGCAGCCATTAGAAAACGTATCGTATGGTATCTTATATAGAGTAGTCATTTAATTATATGACCGATCAATATCTCTGCAAGATTTTGTGTTATCTATGCAAGACTAAAACAAAATTTGTTCAATATCATAGGTAGGCAAAAGCGGCATGCATGAATCGTACCAAGTGGCGTTCTGTTGTTTCTGCCTACCCCTGGAAAAAGGCGTGAGTGTATGTATGTAGGTAGGCATTTATCTACATAAAGAGAACCTCATCACAGAATAATTTATACTGCGACGCCATCTTAATATGAACAATCAAATACGTATGAAACTCGTTAGTGGTAGTTAGAAGCCCGCAAAAGCTTGACAACCAGTCTATCCTTTGATTTTGTCTAGAAATTGGGATTCTATTCAACCGGATCTGTTGAGACTGAAAGGTGACCCCAATATAATTAAAAGGCTAGAAAGATTTAGTACTAAGAACTTACGTAGGTAGTGATAGTGTAACTAATCATATAATATTGGAGTTGATTACAAGGTTGTAATTTACAAGACAAATTACTATTGATTGTAAGAAGGTACAATAAATAGTAATCAAGACTGTCAATTAATCTTCGTTAACTACTCTATAATCAATCAAATAATGTAGGTACTATGTTGCGATTCAGGGTGCTGACTATCGCAATAGAACAACAAAGCTTTGGATTGAAACGAAGCACAATGATCTTAAGATTTCAGTATTATATTATTGAAATGTCCCTACTTTTTACGGATTTTATCGCATCATTAGTTTGGATTTTATCGTATCGGGTCCGAAACGTCGTAGATTAAATAATATATAACGCGATAAAATCCGTAAAAAGTAGTTTTATTTCAATGTCTAATATTCGCGTATCAGAAACCAGAATATTTTTTTATTTTATTTATTTTTTTATTTTAAAAAGCTTACTAGTAATGTGGGTCGCACATTACTAGTATTCTTGTTAACCCCTCGTGCTAAGCTAAATGCTTGTGTTACGAGTGGGTTCACGGCAGTAGTGTAATGGGTGGGTTTCGAACCCGACGACCTAGCCATTAGGCTACCGCCGCTTTGTGATTGATGATTGTCAAATAACAAAGTATTGATATTTAAATAAAACTTTATAGCGAAATAAAATTAAAGCTTTATAGCGTCAATTCAAGAGCAGAGTGGCAGAGCGGTGGTGGTAGAGAGGAAAATTCTATTTCGTTAAATAATGTAAACTTTTTCGAAAGATTTGTATATTTACATAATTATAAACTGAAAAAAATATTAACAAAATATAAAGAATGCTACCATGTTTAAATAACTACTTATTATTTTGTTCTTGCTTATCTAAATGTACATAAAATATTATCATTATAATTATATAGATTTATGATGTTTGTGATATGAACAGATAATGAATGTTATCTCAATGTTAACAGTCAGCAAGAACCTTTTATACCTACAACTGGATTTTGCACGTAGAAAATTGTTCTGAAAAGTAAAAATGACATATAATCGTTGTTGCATCTCTTTCTTGTGGGTGAAAATGGGTTTCTTCTGGGTGGAAGAAAGAGATGCAACAACGACTAGAGTCTTCAGAAAAATGTGCTATGTGCAAAAGGTTTGCATATATTTTTTATACTATGTACCTACTTAAAATAAAATATTTTATATGAATTTGAGCTAAGATCATATAGAAATTCCCAGTAGCAGCTTGCTCGGAGTTTGGGTTTGTACGCTCTTCTTTTACTATTATCAGCGTAGGTGTACATTAGTACACCTCTACCGAACCCTTAGGGGAATACAGGCGAGATGATATATTATGTTATGATATGTATAATGTAAGTATAAGATTAATGTTTTAGAAGACTCAAAAATAGCAAATGCTTTTAAAGATGTGTGAAACTTGTCAACTCTATGTAGTGGACCAGTGGTGGGGGAATGGAATCGTCGACATCGATATACTATCGAATTTTATCGTTTTTATTTGTTAAATGTTTTATTGATAGCTTGTAAATGGCATGTTATCGTCATCATAATTTTGTTGATTTTTATCGTAAATCGTCGAGATTTTAGACCATGGTATAACTGCCTCATTAGCTAGTCGTTCCAAGCTGCTACGGTAGAGGTCCTGGGTTCGATCCCCAGGTCAAGCAAACCGTTATGGGCTTTTCTAGGAAATTCTCAGTAGCAACTGGGGAGTCTGGATTTGGGCTCTGTTAATGGCTCGCCCCCTATTACATGGGACCTAAACATACCGGTAAACTGTGGGTGTACATTAGTACACCTCTGCCTAACCCTTTAGGGAACACCTACACCAACATTCCCCCAAACCAATTCCCCCAAAGGTTAGGTGGAGGTAGTAATGTACACCCATAATTCACTGGTAGGTCCCATAGGGGCCAAGATTCTGAAGTCCAGGCATACAAAGTTAGGTTAAAAACGTTAGATAAGTACCTACCTATGTGAGTGGAAAAAAAACTACAAATTAACGTCAGCTATAATTTTCACGCGCACATGTGCATAAAAAAAACACGTGCCGTCCATGCTTCCTTTGTTTCATATCTAATTGCAAATTCGTGGAACTGTAAACTGATTTATTGTCTATCAAAGTAATGATGACGCAAAGAATTTTAAAAAATAATATCTAGATAATATTAAGGCGAAGGCATTCGCTTGGCCCGCCAAATTTTAATGCTTATAATAATATTTTAATCTACATAAACTCGTAACTCTTAACTCGTAACTCGTCGACTTTAAGGGTCCGGCGGAGCTTGAATTGCCGACAAAATCGTAATACCGAAATAAATCGTAATTGAGATAATATTCTATAAAATTATGTTATTATTCGGATTTGGACACCATTAATCTAGGTTCCTACGGTATTATTTTGTCTACTACTACTTCACTGGAAATGAAAGACCGGAAAATCGTTCCATACTTGGTAAATTTATCAAAAATTGCATTCGCTTACATTTATTTCCGCTGAAGTATTTTGGACGAAATGGTCAAGTAGGAACCTAGATTAACGGTATCGGAATCAGAATAATAACATAACTTGATTAAATTATGTTTAAATTACGATTTATTTCGGAATTACGTTTGTAAGAGAAATTCGGTCCGCCGGACTCTTAAGGGGGTTAAATGGGGTGAAACACGAAAATTTGAATTACAGGCATGTATGACATGTTTCAGGATGTTTTCATATTTTAAAGTGGGGGGGGGGGGGGAGGGGTTGATAGTTTAACATCACATTAGGTTCGCGAGTGAAACCGCGGTAAAAAGCTATTGATTATATCTTGATAGGAACTTTAATTTTATATTAATGTAAACTTTGCAGATTTGGTGGTGGATTAACCCGTCAAGTATCAGATTACAGACACAATGCAAATTCTTTTCGGGTTTTGTGCCGCGGAGCCTAAATGCGGTTCGCTGAATTCAGGTGAATTTACAAGCTTAATTTCCACATCTCTAAAACATGTCATTAAAAACAATCTGATTTTGAGATAACAATGCCCTCCATTGAAGTATAAGATAACCAGTTAACTCTTGCTGTATTCAATCGCAGGAAAATATAAATTTACGTTTTAATTTTCAATAGAAATTATATGGAAGAATTATGGTGAATTAGATGATGGCTTATGGATGGTACAGTCAGCATCAAATAAACAATACAAGAAATTAAACTGTATTTTTAATTTTTATCCAGGTCGGAACCAATTTTCTTTATTTTTATCGTGTGCAGAAGCTACTTTTTAATAAAGCAAAAGAACTAGTTCACACGATAATTAGTTAAATTATTAATTGCTGAAACGTTACTTTGTTCTTTTGAGGGTACTGTTAGTATTACTCATTTAGTGTGCAATGATAGCAGTGATAGCCTAGTGGTACGACCGTTGGGCTCCCAAGTCAAAGGTCTGGTGTTCGAATCCATGGCCCGCACATCTGACTTTTCGGCATCGTGTGCGTATTAATTATCACTCGCTTAAACGGTGTAGGAAAACATCGTGAGGAAGCCAGCACGCCTGAGGGATTGTCTCAAAAAGGCGTGTGAAGTCTGCCAACCCACATTAGGCTAGCGTGTTGGACTATAGCCTCACTCTGAGAGAGACCTATGACCAGCAGTGGGACAGTTGGGTTGATGATGATGTAGGTTTCCAATAGTATAGTTTAGATTAGATTGTCTCAGTTCTGTAAATATTTTGCAATAAATAAATATTATTAATTAAGTATTAAAACATTTTGTGTCAGCCTTGAAAATCGTCAGCAGTCTTATCATTACTGTTACAAGGTACAATGTTTCTTCATTATTTACAAAAACAGAATGTTGAATTACGCGATATCAGGTACCATATATATGTAGTTCAGGGATTTCGCATTGTCTGAGTTTATTGAGACTTCTATGTACAATAGAAGCACTTATTTTAGATAAATTATATCTATAATAAGTAGATATAATTCTTCTGTACGTCTATTTGTCACCTAACTCCTCCTAAATGGCTGGACCGATTTGTATGAAATTTTGTGTGTATATTTGAGTGGGTCCCTGGATGGTTTGAAAAAACAATTGGACCCGATTTCATTGCTATTTATCGGTAGATGGCAATGAAATTGGGTTTTAGGATTTTTTATTTCACGCCAGGCCAACATCTGGTTAGTTATATTATATATATATGTTTTCACCATAGTATACATGTAATTTTATTAAACACTAGCTGTTGCCCGCTATTTTACTCGCATCATAAGGATGTCGACAACAGCCTGTGACCTTACGAGTGACCTATAAGTAAAGAGGTATAAAATCAGTCTAGCTGTTTAGGAAAAGATGTATTAACACGCACACCGGAATTTTATATTTAACAAATAAACATAAAAAACTTAATTTCGATAGCTTATGAAGTTTTTCTGATTAGAATACATCTGATTAAAGACTACATACGAGTACTGAAAAGTATCTTTATATTTTAAGCCTTAAAATTGCCTAATCTTTCTATACCACTAAGGCACATTCAATAGGTTGATAATAAACTTAAATATTTATTTTAAATTTGTTTTTCTTTCAGCTATTTTGTTATATTATAATATGCTCCATAAAACACCACCGTGAAAAATTAACGTGATTAGTAAGTTTTCGCGTTTCCATTCGACACATGCAAAATCGGGTTTAATGATAACATAAATTTGTATCAAGGCTTACAGTTGTAAAATTGATAAGTCACGACCACATAATGGCTATAGCACGCGATGTTATACACAGAACACTCACCATGGTTGCTAACACGCGGTTGAACCACGTTTTCTTAATAACGGGAGCACGCGAAAGACGTGCGGCTCACGCGGCGTTTGAAGCGCAACTACACTACACAACGTGCAATGCCTACGGAACATGCGCCCGCGCAATTTCATTGATAATAATTATAACGATATGATAACGCGCCGTTCGCATAATTTGCGCTACTCTATCAAAGGCCGGCCTGAGTGTACTTTATAAAAAAGTTAATTAGCAAATTCTGTTACTTATTATTTATTTTTCATAATATATCGGAATGTTTGAATAATAATAATAATATGGTAGGAATTATTCTTTTTTACATGTGCGTGTGGAATATTTAAAAGAACGAAATAGTTGTATTGAATATGATCGAAATAGTTTGTACTTAAATAGATGTCTAATTATTATAGAAAAATGGGTAAAAGTTGTAATAATACTTTTATTAAATTGAATACGTAAAAGATGGAATAGAAGATGAAAGAAACGATTTTAATCAAGGTATGCGTAATAATAATTGATGTAACGAAGTTAAGGTTTATCTAAATAATTTTTATATAATAATCTATACTTATAATAAATCTGTAGAGAGGTCAATTCTGTACATGAAATATATTTCCAAAATAACTATCAGCGGGTGATTAGTGATCGATACTGACGCCAAAAATGCAATCAGTAAAATTGTTGTCTGTCTGTCTGTCTGTATGTTCGTTATAGAAACAAAAACCACTCGACGGATTTCAACGAAACTTGGTACAATTGTTCTTCATACTCCTGGGCAGGTTATAGTACTTTTCATCACGCTACGATCAATAGGAGCAGAGCAGTGAAGGGAAATGTTGGGAAAATGAGTGATTCATGAGAAAGGTTACAAGCTATAAAACATCACGCTACAACCCTTAGGAACGGGGCAACGCAGGTGAAACCGCGGGCGAAGAACTAGGGAACAAAGTAACTATTCCACGCGGACGAAGTCGCTGGAAAAGCTAGTACTACATAAAACTATGCCATTAGTTTATAAATTTTAATGTAGGTACCTACTTAAGTGATTTCAGGTGAAATAAAATTATAAAACAGCGGTTATCTTAAGGAGCTAATTAATGTCTTGACCTTAATAAATTACATAATAAGCCTTTACTCAAAGAATGTACATATAAAGTAACGTACTGTCCCTCGAGGACTCTCGATGTGCTAAGAATGGTCCCCCATCCATCGCCTAACCGCGGGAAGATATCATATATTTAATTCGTAATTTTATTGAATAAACTTTATGACTTTATTTAACTTTATTTAAATAAATAATAATACTAATTTTATTTTATTATAATACCTATGTGTCCATAGCATAGCAATCGCCCTTACACTTCACTAAAGAGGCAGTTCCTTGATTGCAAAGCTGTAATTAACATAATTATTCGTTATTAGCTGCATTCTTGATTTTATGTCAAGGTTGACAAAAGTTTGCAAATAGCTGGCCCGGTAACGTCAATCTTGCGTTTAAAATGACCAGTACAGCTATAAATGTTACCTAATGAGGTACTTACCTAGGGACAGACTAATATCGTAATCGTAACCATACGAAGTCATCGATTCTAAAAAAATCTAAATCATAAATTCGGCTTCATACATACATAACATAACATAATCAAACCCATTACACTGTCCCACTGCTGGGCACGGGTCTCCTCTCAGAATGAGAGGGTTTTTTATGGGATAGGAGGGCAAACGACGGGCAGACGGATCGCCTGATGGTAAACGATAACCGCCGCCCATGGACACCCGCAGCACCAGAGGAGTCACGAGTGCGTTGCCGACCTTTTAAAGCGGGATTGGGCCTCCGGTAACCTCACTCACTCGGCGAAACACAACGTAAGCGTTGTTTAACGCAGGATTTCTGTGAGGCCGTGGTATCACTCCGGTCGAGCCGGCCCATTCTTTCCGAAGCATGGCTCTCCCACGTCTCCCATAGACTAAAAAAATTCGGCTATAGCCTAAAAAAATTCGGCTTCAGTATTGCTCAAATGACAACAATAAATTTTTTTAACACCCTTATATTATTATAATTTTATTAGAAAGTAGCTCTTGAGCTCTTGAGATTAATAGGATACCTGTATTTTTCATTTTCCCGATATTCAATCATTTTCGATTTGTTCCTGTTTCGCTCATATTTATTTTCGACTTCGAAGTTATTTTTATTCTAAATCTAAACAAAAGTAAGTAACAAATGACCTCATTTGTATTTTTCTGATCCTTGTCTTATTATGTCAGTTGGGCATCTTTAATAATTATTAATAACCTTACATTACCTATTTCATTGCTGATTTAGGTAGGTACTATTATTTCAACAACATTTAAATTTTCTGTTTCTGCCTTGTAAGTGACATCGTGACGTGCCTTATCACACTTTTTTGTTTTTGGAACTCAGGATAGGAAAACAAAGGAATAAGTATTTTTGTTTCGGTGGCTTTTTTGTAATGTTGTCATTATTAGTCTCATTTTTTCCAATTATTTTGCCATTATCTACAGACACAACTTTTTTAAAGTAAGTAAGTTAAGTATATAGGTATATTTAGAGAAGATAAAATCGTTTTGCTGGCCGAGAAGGAAAACGATGCAGTGCAAGCAACGTCTATCATGAATCTAAAGTTAATCTAGGGCTGACACAACTGTATTACCTGTTAAAAATATCTTGTACATATTGATGATGTTTTTAAAGAAAATATACTCGTAATACGAGATATTATACGTAAAAAAATGTAGTACACGGCTCCATTGGGTTTGACTACCGCACATAACGTAATCAACCTATTATACTATTTCACTGCTGGGCACGGGTCTCCTCTCAGAATGAGAAAGATTAGGCTATAGTCCACCACGCTGGCCTAGTGCTGGTTGGCAGACTTCACATGCCATCGAGAAAATATCTCAGGCATGCAGGTTTCCTCACGGTGTTCTCCTTCACCGTTTAAGCGCGTGATAATTAACTATTTAATATGCACATGACTTCGACTACCGCACACGGTAAATATTTGTTTGGCTACATTGTATCGGGAGTTTTGCTATGAAATTCTCAATAGCATCTCGAAGTTAGAACATACCGCTCGGATCTAGAACTTCGATTGACCTCCATTAGGCCTTTTTTAGGTTTGGACGTAGGCTGTTGATTCAGAGAATCTTTACAGCGAAACCGAACTTGGTGGTGAGGCACCGAATGCCTCCAGCTAGGAGTGGCTTATTAATTAACCAACAGCAGCTAAGGGGGTTCTCTTAATGGGACTCGGACCTCGGCTTAAGGCGTTGCTGGGGGAGAAAAGCTAGGGACCGCTAGATCTGGGTTAATTATTTAGGGGCGAATTTAAAGCTAGGCTTGAGCAAGGGTTAGAGGGTCTTCATATCCATTAGGTCTTTGTTTCATTTAGTTAACTAGAAGACCATTTCATGCAGGATTGTTTTTTCTATAAGGCAATTCTATAATAGATTTCCTGTCTGACAGCCCTAGCGGGCAAGAACTCGTAGTACGCAATTAGAATAGAAAATGTTAAGGTCGTGCCATCTCTAACTCGCAATGAAGGTGTCTGGAAATTACTGCGCCAAATTACTTGATAGACCATTAAAATTTGTGTTTATTTTAGGAATTTATCTGATGGGCTCGTACATACCGTCATGATAACACGTCATTATTTATCACATTTATAATAGTTCAGTAGATCAGTGATGTTCAAAGTTGTCTGGACCACGATCCATCTAATAAAGGTTTCCAAATTCGGGACTTATACGGACTGACTGGTGACACAATAACGATACTCGAGGACGTGATATTTGGCGATCATACTGAGCTACTGTTGACGCTAAGACCTCGCCACGTGCTAACGGGATAGTAGGCAACCTTTGATCAAGAAGTAACCAGACTTCATTTATCTATAGGGAAATTTGGTAAAAAATTACGGCCCCACGGCCTCACAGAAAACCGGCGTTAAACAACGCTTACGTTGTGTTTCGCCGAGTGAGTGAGGTTACCGGAGGCCCAATCCCCTTTTAAAAGGTCGGCAACGCACTTGTGACTCCTATGGTGTTGCGGGTGTACATGGGCGGCGGTAATCGCTTACCATCAGGCGATCCGCCAGATTGTTTGCGCTCCTATCCCATAAAAAAGAAAGAAAGATGAAGAAGGATAGTGAAGTCAAAAGATAGAGTGAATAAAGGGAACAGTCGTTGGCAAACGGTCCTCATTCGTTAACATTTAGGTATTTATATAAGAATCTTTTGCTTTCTGTAAGACGTAAAAATAGTTTGGCGCCCCAACCAGCCTACTGGTAAATCCGCCACTGACTACGGGATCCGCAAACATTTATTATCTATTTATTTATGTATAGTTATAATAAAACAGTAAAAAAGTATAGAAAAAATTTACAAAAAAAAAATTTGGGCCATGGAGTCATAATAGGTAATAGAGTATGAATTAAAAAAACTGTCTATTTGTCTGTTTGTACACGCTTATCTCCGGAAATACTGGACGTGAACTTTATAAAGAGCTACTATTTACTAAGCTATTAACAGTAAACCACAGTAGTTTTTATTGTATTATTTGCAAAATAAGTATAGATACTAAAAAATGCTGCCCAAAGTAACTATTTATGCGGACGAAGTCGCGGGCAAAAGCTAGTAAATATATAAAAGAAGAACCTGACTGACTGACGTATACACACAGCCGAAACTACAGGAGCTAGATGCCTGAAAGTTTGCATGCTGGTTCCTTTTGCACTGTAGACGAGCACTAAGAAAGGATTTTTGGAAATGCAACTTTAACCGATAAGGTGGTGAAAAGGAGAGTGAAAGTTTGTATGAAAGTCCGTATACACTACCATGCATTTTACATACACACAAGCACATATACATAATGAAACGATGAAATTGTCAAGATATGTACAGCTGTCATTCGCTGTTGACATTTTGACAATTGTTTCTTCCATAAAAAATATATTTAACACATTTCATAATATGAAACCTCCATGGTGAGTTTAGGCGGGAAAATTTACTTTGTCGGTTTTATATTATTTACTAAAACTTGTGTTTCTCCGAAGTTTAATGTGTAATTATAGTGGATAGTTAACCATTAAGTGTTCGTGCACGTCTGCGAGTGTAGGCAAATGATATAAAATTGAAAATCGTGACTTTTATGTTCACTCCTAAACTCCATCGAAGCCTTAGTGAAGTTTCCACTGTTTTACTGGGGATTATTCTGTATACTTGACAATGGCAAACACAGAAAGTGTGGCGCCGTATATTATAATCCCATGACGGGAATTAATAAATATTACTTGTTTACTCTATGTACTTGACACTGGCAAATATACAAAAAGTGTGGCGCCATATCCCATAACGGGATTAAAAAAAAACCTCCATGGTGTAGATACAGTGGGCACAGTATATTTTAGAAATCAAAACCTAAGTTTGCAGGCGAAGCTGCACGGGAACTCTAGTATAACATAAATATTTAACGCAAATTAACCGTAATTTTTATTTTACTTATGTACGTAGCTATTTATGCAACATTGTTTGAAATTATTTGTCCCAGACTGTATGGACGCTGAACTATTCCTGTCGTGTCAATCTCCACAGTGCCCGGGTGACTGACCGGACAGATCGCAAAAAAACCAACGTGGCACGAGACGTTTCGTTTTACGTAACAGGTTTTAACAAACTTTATTTTTCAAACACCTTTTGTGGCTTTAATGTGTGGGATTTGGTTGATGTAAGGTAATTCGATTTGTCTATAGTGTCACCTATATAGTAATTGATAAAGTATAACATTGTATAACATAGGGAAGGAATTATCTCCTGACATACAGGCTAACATTAGTACTTTACATTAGTTTTTGCTGTGCAATAAAGAATATTCTATTCTAACAACCTATTTTAAGAGGAAGAGCCAAAATGTATTATTTCAGCATTAATTTATTTCCCTTCATCATGATCATCATCATATAAGGCAAAAGATGTCCACTGCTGAACAAAGGCTCCCCTATAGACTACCAAAAGGACCGCTTATATGCCGTCTGCATCGAGGCAGCGATCCCCAGCCAGTTTATTTACCTACCTTATTACATTACCCAATAAATATTTGCACAAAAAGTAGGTACAAAAATATTTAAAAATAGAATTCAATCGGTATCGGGAACAGGGTCCAAGTTACCGAAAGTTACCGTCAGCCCCAAAGAAAGGAACCTCCTCACAATGCGTGCCGTATTGAGGAGTACCGCTTTCTGTATGAAGCCCTTGATCCAGCTATCTAAATAGAGCTTATTTTAATGATTAGCTTTCGTGTGCAAATTTGCATGCATTTCAACTATAGGAATGGACAGTACAAAAAAGTATTATATTTAGTTCATAATCCATAAAAAAGTTTTTCTGTTGATTTCAGATTATCTTTGGTAATGTGCCACCAAAATAGGTATTTTTTTTTGGGATAGGGGGGCAAACGACCAGACTCATCGCCTGATGGTATGCGATTACCGCCGCCCATGGACATCCGCGACATCAGAGGAGTTACAAGTAAGTTGCCAGCCTTTTAAAAGGGGATTGGGCCTGCGGTAACCTCACTCACTCGTCGAAACACAACGTAAGCGTTGTTAGACGCTTTTCTGTGAGACCATGGTCACCAGCCCATGACCATCACTCCGGTGGCTCTCCCACGTTTATATCGTTACTTTTAACGTAAAAATAGAAATATAGCTATACTTACTATGTAATTAATATACCACTTATATTAATTAGGTATGTAATAAACTAATAATACCATTATAAACTATTAAAAAATGAAAAATGAGGTAGTAACACGGATTGAAAAGAATATGCTGAGGTGGTTTGGCCATGTTGAGAGAATGAATGCAAGATGAATAATGAAAGATATTTTTTAAGGTTAATGTCAGCGGCACCGTTTGAAATTGTCGCCCTAGATGGACGTACTACTCGTATCCTCGATCTTACTGGTGAGGTTCTTTAAAAAGGTCAGGTGCGTAGTACGCGCAACGGGGGCGTGTGTATGAGAAGATGTATGAAAGTGGAAGAAGTATGCGAGAATCGTAGCAAGTGGTGGTGTATAGTTTCTGCCTAACCCTGTGGGAGAAATGCGTGAGAGTATCTATACATATATAGCTGCAGCCAAAAACGTTGATTGCATTGCGTATTCGTATAGGTACATATAGGTATGCATGTATTTGTAATTACGGATAACCGCTCTGTTGATCGATCGATATCTATTAATTAATTTTAAAACGTGTTCGGGAGTAAATATTAACAAGTGGAATATCGTTAATTAGTGCAGTGTACTGAGACGGATATTTCATGAAAATCGCCGGTCGAAGCCACAGAGGCTCGAACGCCTGATATAATTTAATAGCAAATATTGACGAACTGTAATGTTGTAAGTAGACTTTAATAAGGCGTTTTAAGCATATTTGAATTGTGTTCGTTATAATTATTGTTTATACGGATTTATGGAATTAATATAGTGTAGCCTTATTTACAGAAGTATTAAATCTTAATACATGGTTATGTTGGGCTATACCTTAACCCTTTTCAGTATGACAGGAGACCCTTACCCAGTTGTGGGACAGTCTAAAGGTTGGTGATGACGATGACACGGATAGGAACTTTTTTTAAGACGTCACAAAGTTACTTGATAAGGTATTTGAAGTCTGTCAACCTGTGGTGCATGAAAAGTTTGTCGAAGTAATTTATGCTCAAAGACAGTCTCTGATAGGACTACCTTATTAAACTTTAATTTACAGGTGGTAAGTAATTTTGAAGCTTAATAGAAAGCTAGCCTGTTTGAGACCGCTCACAATTTGATTGTCTGCATAACCTTTTAGGGAATAGAAGCGTGATGATATGACGTATATATACGTCTATATTTATGTAACAACACTTTAGAAAGAACAAACAAAAAAGTGTGTTCTTATACAAATAAAAATCAACGTAAATGTTTATAAAAAAAAACATCTCAAGCTTAACATCAGTAAATTAAATCTAAATAACGAAGTCCTGCTGTAATTTGCTGCAGAGGCATGTTTGCAAGTACTTTACGGACGTTGCTTTTCTTTCACACAAAAAAGATAGGACTTATCTTTTTCTTTTTGCTCTCCTCTCTGCGATGCTTGGAGCATTATTTCCTTTACTTCCTTCGTTTTCTTTTGATTAAATACGCTGCAGTTCCGACTGGTTAATGCTTTCAGAATGACATTTGGATGATTACTTTGTACTCAGATGGATAATATCGTTTTGGGGTCAGTGTTTGTGGTAGCTGGGTGAATATTCGAACATTATTTAACAAATCATTCTTCTCATTATAGTAGTTCTATTTCATAGTTCAGATTGTTTTTATTCTTGTCTTATTGCTTGATAGCAGTGGTGTAGTTTACGTTTTCATTATGATAATTGTAGTTTTAAACATCTGCATTCTTTGGGATGACGTTAATGATGTTCTAATGTTTTTCAAATGTTCACCCAGGTACTGTCACAGAATTGCACTGATAATAAAATGTAACGGGTCGATGTCTGTGCATAGGAGACACCTATTTAGGAAAAATCATTATGGGTGTCTTTATATGTTATAAAGAAGTTAAAGAATGACGACTGTCGTCTGAGCACTTGGCACGTCCATTATGACAATGCTCCGGCACATCGCTCACATATCAGACAATAAAATTTTAACTCAAGATTTTTTTTAAGTCAGGCCTCACACTATTGCAACACCTTCTCTTTAGCCTGGACCTTGCACCTTGCGATTTTAGGCTTTCTCCTATCATGAAGAGTCAACAAGGCAAAAATTCATAACTGAGAAAGAATTATTAAGTGCTTGGAATAGGGCTTGTGCTTCTGTTACAGAAGATACATGGGAAGAAATATTTAGTAATTGGTTTGTTCGTATGTAAAACTGTGTTAACGAAAATAACGTGGATTTTGAAAAATGCTATTAAATACCTACTTTTGTTTTGCAAAACTTTTGGAACAGCCTACGTATATAGCATTTGCTTAGACTGAAACCTTGTAATATTTGGGAAAAAGCTTGGAGGATCATCATCACTTTTGAGGATGAATAAAACTCAATCAATCAGTTTTTAAACAACCTTACATACCTTCGCCGGTATGTTAAGGTCCCATGTAATAGGGTGCACAAATCCCAAACTCCGAGCTGCTATTGAGCATTTCATAGAAAAAAAAACCCATTAACACTGCTTAATCTGGGAATCCAACACAAGACCTCTAGTTTAGCAGTCGTACTTAAGACCACTAGGTTAAGAGGCAGCCATTTCCAAAGTTTAGATAGGTATTACATGACAATTTCTGCCCATTGATGAAAGATCCATTTTACCATACCTACGTATATTTGCTCTTCTCTCCATTTACGAAGATGGCATCCATTATGTATCGGAGTCGGTGATCAATCAATTTGCCCTAATTAGTACCTGTATGTTGATGCAGCTTTGTCGTATACATGTGACATAAGTATATAATTTGACGGAATCGGTCCATTTGTTAAACTGCAGAGCGAGGCTTTGGCCAGGCTGGTATGGATCAATGTTCATCATGGTCTGTTACGTATTGATAGATTCCTTTTTAATTTTTTTCTTATGGCGCGACAAAATATAATCTATATACCTACACTGTGTAAAAAATACCGTCCGATCAACTAACTAACTAAACTAACTAACAATCACTATCTTTAGGTACATAGTATAAAACAAAGTCGCTGTCGCTGTCTGTCCGTCCCTATGTATGCTTAAATCTTTAAAACTACGCAACGGATTTTGAAGCGGTTTTTTTATAGATAGAGTGATTCAAGAGGAAGGTTTTAAGCTATATAACATTACGCTACGACTCTTAGGAATGGGGCAACGCGGGTGAAACCGCGGGCGGGTCGCTAGTACCAAATAAATAAGAAACATTAAATTTTATTCATAAAAGTAACCTACTCGTGAGTATTGTAATTTTCTCAAAATCTGACAAATTTTTTAAATGTAATAACCTATTATTTATGCCGCCTTAGTACGAGTATTTTTGGCACCCAGTGACGATGTGGTATATAGCAAGTATTGCCATTAAATTTTCCTCAATATTATATACAATTTTATTTAGGGTATTTTTTTACTTAAATACATATTTTCACGCCTGTTTCCCATTGGGGTAGGCAGAGACTATAGAGTTCCACTTGCTACGATCCTGGCACACCACTTTCGCTTCATCTACGTTCATTAATCTCCTCATGCATGATCGTCGGTTTAGGGTGCTTTTAACCAGACCATTTTGAGAACGTCCGCAATTTGGTTGTGGTACGTTCGCCGAGGTCGGCCCCTTCCTTCGTTTCGTCAATCTTCGTTCATCCATCCTCTGTACATGTCCGAACCACCTTAACATACCTTTCTCAATCTTTGTAATTACATCTGTTCCAGCTCCCTGACCACGCTATCTTTACTCTATCTTTCTTTTTGTACTAACAATGTGAAAACGATTACATAAATAGAGCCGGATCTAGATACCTGATAATATCTTCATGGGTCGGACAGGGTTTTGTTTTACATATTGTATAAATAGTTGAGCTGCATGTTTTACAGTTAACGTAATAAATATATATGTACTTCCTGTACATAAAGCCTCTGTCGCTACTTTTAAACACGATGACATCCAGGTAAAGTTATACAGTGTAAGCTAAAATAACTGGCTCACGTTGTGCAGTTCCTGACGTCAATCTAAAAGTTTGTACATTAAAGTTGGTTCGCTTTTGCAGCTCAGTGTTGCTAGGGTTTCCTGGAAATTTCGGAAACCCACCTACGCTTGAACGGAAAATCCGATATTTTAGCAAAACACCAGTTAGGTATACTCGTAGTAGATATATATTGTATTTTTTGGAACTTGTATATACAATTTTGGAGACATTATATTATGACGTTTGACTATACTTATTCTATTATAAATAAAACTACTTATTACGGATTTTATCGCGTTGTTTTAATATTATTTGATTCCCGACGTTATGCTGTAAAGGATCCGAAACGTCGGGAATCAATTAATATCAATACAACGCGATAAAATCCGTAAAAAGTACTTTTATTTCAATATTTTATATTCGCGTAAATGTCAGAAACCAGTATTATTCTATTTAAATATTTATTTATTAAATAAATAGCACAACCACATCATACATAGATATTCAAGTTTATATTACAGAGTATATTATTGTTGTGTCCGTTTATTTACTTGATTATTTTTGAGCCATTTTCGTTGCTGGTATTAGCCTCATCATCATCCTATATGTGTCCACTGCTGGACGTAGGCCTTCCATAGTGAACGTCAAAGAGGGCAATCTTCGGCTTTCCTCATCCAGTTACTGCCAGCTGTCTCCCGCAAGTCGTCACTCCAACAGGGCGGCAGGCGTCCTACACTACATCTCAACGTGTACGTTTGCCTAGACGCGGTATCCACTTAAGAACTCGTAATACTCAGGTGATTGCCTGTCGTAGTAGGGTCAGTCCCCACTTACCCTAGGCAAGATGAAATACGGGGTAACACAAAAAGTTGTCTATAATAACAGATTTACTGCAATGGGTTTGGTGGTTTTTACAGTAATGGGAACATTGTTAGGACCGCCATTTTATTACCTCATTCACCTCAGCCAGCGTTTGCCGTTTTGATTGAGCGGTTGTGTAAAAATGCAAATGTTTTTTAATCTTGCCCCGTGTCCTGTAACTTTGCTTACGAGGTAGGTACGAGTATTTTATTGGAATATTTACTAATTATTTTTAAATCTTAGTTATGTATTATAACTAAATATGGCTATTTTTCGTATTTTCGGTTTTATTACAGTTTTACCAATTAATATTTGACGGAGTAAGAAAAACATAAAAGTTTCGATTTTACCCCATTTCTTTAGATGTATCTGATAAGATATAATTACAAAACAAAATAATAAGTACCTAGTTACCCTTTTAAGATCTTTGCTTAAAATACAAACGATGTTGTTTTTATCTACATAATTAATTTTGTGCATAAGTCACTACCCTACTGTCTTTGAAATATTTACTTAGAATAAAATTATTGTTTCGTTGCAGCCATTATAAAAAAACGGATGCACAGTAATTAACTGGCAGCGCAGCGGTACAATTTCGGACAAAGTCTAGAGGTGCAAATAATATCATTATAAGTAGGTACCTACCAACCATATCATTATACGTAGGTATCTACCAACTTGGCGGATTACGAAGCGACGAAATAACTCAGTGTCATTACTCATTATATAATAAAAATACCTATTTAAAAATATTATTTTGACGTAGCTATTTTATTTTTATGACCCAGTCACAACTGTTTATTTCAGTTCATTTTCGGTTCTAACTGCTTCATTAACCTAATTGTCCTGAGCGTGACTGCTACGCTAGAGGTCTTGGGTCCTTATATATATTTCAATCTTTCCTTGAGATAAGTAATTTTTTTGTTCCTTTTTGGAACAGATTCAACAGTTTGTTATAAATCTCTGTGCCATAAGTCATTGGTACCACACGATAGTTAAAGACTTTTGTCTTAATGCACTGTGGTAATGTCCAGGAAAAGACGTTGCGAAGTTTTCTGAAGGCTGCCCAGCCGAGTAGAATTCAACGAGTGAACTCTTTCTAGAAGTTGGACCTACCTAACTGGACACTTTGTCCCAGATAGACGAATTCGTTAACAACTTTGAGAACAGAGTTCCCAACGGATATTGGAATGGGTACAACATGGGCGTTGGACAGTTATAAATATGCTAGACTATATGCTAGAATATAAGTTATATCTAAGCTAATAAACACATTATGTACTGTTCTACTAGGCTTCAAATACAACACTGCCCATCTCATTAAAAAGTGTTCCATCTTCCCCCGACTCACCTTACGGAAAATCCAGGGTATGTCAGACTCGTACCGACCAGAAACCACACTTGCCTACCCTTGCCAATAATGACGGCCATGGCCATCACCTTTATCTGGGACCGTCACAGTCATCTGCCATTTTGCGGGTACATTTTCTGTGGCTTAGTTTAGTTCGTAAATACTTATATAATACTTTATAATACTTACAGTTAAACTTAATCATATCATCACGCCGATGCCTACGCCTGTACCTACACTACACTATACTCACAGTTCGCCAGTAGGTACGTACGTTTTTGTGTCGGTATCTTTTCTCAGAGATCGTATTTTAAGTAATGAAAAATTAGAAAAAGAGAACTTTTAAAAGATCTATTTACAAAATAAATTTAATTTATAATTTGATTAATTTTCTTACTTAAAAACCAATTTATCAAAGAATAGTCTTTGATAAATTGGTTTGGTTTGTTTGTCTGAAAAGGAAGCCATAGGGCTTCCTTTTCAGACAAACGTAGTGGTTGGTCGCAATTATCCTCAAAACAAGCCAATCTGGTATAATATTAATTGGATACCGATATTCGGCTTCAATTATTATTATAGGCGAGCCAGATGCTGAATTTTGGGTAATTGGTTTTGATAAGGTAGCATAAAATTGCCGTGGTGAATGGATGACGTGGTAACTATAGTCATTTAGACAGCGTACCTACTGAACCTACGTACCTACCTGCTATAGAAGCACATCCCATACACATTGAATTAACTCTGGGGCCCTTACTTATGTAAATGATTAAATGATATTTATTTCTGTAAATAGATCATAAAAAGATACTTTTGCAAGTCAATGCTATACATTTTTTTTAAACTAGATGGCGCCGGCATTTCCTAACTGTGACCTCTGAGAAGAAACAACGAAACAAACTCATGGTCTCTTTTAAAGTCCAGCAAGTAGTATTGATATTGCAACAATGTATAACATTATATGCGAGTGTTACGATGTAGGGCAATATCTGAACAGGCCTTTTAAAGGAAGAGCCATAGCAGCCTTGACTTGACCTGTCCTGACTGACGACATACAACAGTCATCGTGTAGCTCAACCATCATTAAGTGAGCTCAACGACCCGTCGCAAGACGATATCAGATCAGCAAGACGATGATGAAAATCTAGTGAAAAACGGTAGTAATTTTTAACCCCCGACGCAAAATGAGGTGTTATAACGTTTAACGTGTGTATCTGTGTATCTGTTTGTTGCATCGTAGCGCCCAAACGATTTCTTGATTCAGTTTTTGATCTTGATCGAGAGAGTTGTTGAAAATCTGGCCAGCTGTTTGAAGATTATCAACTCTTTTCTGGTTCATGAAGGGATGTCAGCAACTTTCACAGGTTTGATCGTTTTGAAGTTTGGTATCCTGTTACTTCAATGATATTGCAAGAACATGGTAACCACGTCTTGATGTTGCGGGTTTTTTTAAATTTAATTATAAATTCTTCAATAAACAAATGACAGCTGTCAGCTCACTAGTTCAGCTGTCACCGCGATCCAAATTAATTGATGCAATATAGTTTAGTAAGCTATGATCAGGTCGACAGTTAGCCTGGTGCTTTGAATGCAATAATCTTTTATATTATACACCAACATACCTGTATTCCTCGAAGGGTTAGGCAGTAGGTGTAATAATGTAGGTACACCCACGGTTTTTAGTATGTTTCAGTCCAGGCACAATTCTAAATTTCGTATCTGCTACTGAGAATTTCTGACCTGGGAATCGAAGCCAGGATATTTAGTGTAGCTGTAGCACCACCGATCACTAGATTAATGAGGCATGTTTTATTTATTTACTTAATTAAATATACCACCTTAAATGTGAACATGTAATCTTGAGCGCTACGTCACAAGCCACAATATGTCGTTAATCAGACACCCCGTCAGACGTTATCAATCCCTGTAGGCCGAGTCGTTGACCGCAAGTTGTTCTATATTAACATCTCAATTTTTAAACAATAATAAAGTACATTACAGTGACACAAATATATTTATTTTCCGTATATTTTGACATAATTAGTTTACGTGCTAAATCTACTTCAGGAAGTCGGAAATCCGAAAAAATAATTTTAACATCATGACGACATGTTTGGTGTAGCGGCTGAGCGCTTGCCTTCTGCGCCACGTGTTGTGGGTTCGATTCCCACACGAAGAAAATATTTGTATGACCTACAGGTAGGTAGTTGTTCTGGGTCTGGGCTTTAGTGTATTTGAGAATGTGTGTTTGTAAACGCACGATACAGGAGAAAATCCTAGTGTGGGGTAACGTTTTTTTAAAAATAATAATTTAATTATTATTTAATGTTTTGCGGCGAATATCACGTATCCCTGCTGTATGCCCTGACTATACGACAAGAGAAGGTAAGTGCGGTTTTTAGTCAGTACGAGTCCGACATGATCAGACGATCCATAAGGATTATCCGCACCTTAAAAGTGGACATGTTCCTTAATGCGGAGTTGTAAAAAACTGTTTCTTCAAGAAAATGTACCTTATACATAAGTATTATATTTGGAACAAACTTGTTTGGCAGGCTTATACATTTATATTCAAGCCCTGACTTCTAAACCAGGTGGACACCCGTACCTTAGAAGTCAGTGTCAACAATCATTAGTCTAGTGGTCCTGAGTGCGACTGCTACGCTAGAGGTCCTGGCTTCGATTCCCAGGTCGAAGAAAGTGTTATTGGATTTTTCTATGAAATTCTCAATAGCAGCACGGAGTTTGGATTTTGCCCCAGTAAATGGCAATTGGCTCGGCCTTTATTACACGAGACCTAAAGATGCCGAAATGTGGGTGTACATTAGTACGTCTCTGCCTAACCCTTCGGGAAGTACAGGCGTGGTATGTTATGTTACTAACAATCGTGTACAAAATCATAAGTATTACACCTATTGATGGATGTTATTGTGTCAGTAATGGCCAGGTAATTGGCTTGGTAGACCGCAAACCACAAGTCATGATGTATTAACAGTTACTAACACACTATAAACCAACTGATAGGTAATGTATTTAGAGGCAAAGAAAGATAAGGTTTAACCTACATTAATTTTACGACGCTAATGGCATAGCCTTTATTTAATTGTAAGATAAATATAATTAAATAGAGACATACCTTGGCCTGCCTTGAAAAAAAAACAGATATCAAAGGATAATGCGTTATCAACTGTCACTGGGAGTTTAGGCGGGAAAATGTAAAGTGCACTTTGTCGGTTTTATATTTTTTTTTTTTTTTTTTTTTCTTTTTTAAAAAGACGTTGCCCCACACTAGGATTTTCTCCTGTGTCGTGGGTGCGTTTACAAACACAAATTCTCACATACACAAACGCCCAGACCCGAAGCAACGACCTGTAGATCATACAAAACTTTGCTTCGTGTGGGGATCGAACCCACAACACGTGACGCAGAAGCCGATCGCTCAACCGCTACGCCAAACGTGTCGTCGAAATATTATTCGAATATTATTTTCCAAAACTTGTGTTTCTGTAATTATAGTGGATAGTTAACCATTAAGTGTTCGTGAATGTGTGCGAGTGTAGGCAAATGATATAAAATTGAAAATCGTGACTTTTATGTTCACTCCTAAACTCCATCGAAACCTTAGTGAAGTTTCCACTGTTTTACTGGGATTATTCTGTATACTTGACAATGGCAAACACAGAAAGTGTGGCGCCATATATTATAATCCCATGACGGGAATTAATAAATATTACTTGTTTACTCCTTAAACTTGACACTGGCAAATACCCAAAAAGTGTGGCGCCATATCCCTTAACGGAATTTAAAAAAAAAACAAACTGTCATTGTAGCATTTTTGCCTGTGTTTTGTTTCTATGAAATCAGTCAATCCGTTCTCGATATAAATTCTACGAATAAGCGCTGTTCAGAATCGACTACTAAACCGATTACAGTTGTTTTTTGTGTGTTAAATATTACTGAAAATTTTACTTATTTTACCTGAAATTATGCCCCCCTGATCCATCAATGGGTCGAGTTTCGGAAAATTGAAACCTATTTGCACAAATTCTTATTGTGTGCGTTTGCGAGTCGATACCGTAGTCATTGTGTACAAGTCACAAGTTTTGCATTTACTAAATATAACTAATTTCTTGAAGAAATATGCTTACGTGGTTTACATGTGGGAGAGCCATGCTTCGGCACGAATGGGCCGGCTCGACCGGAGTGATACCACGGCCTCACAGAAATCCGGCGTTAAACGACGCTTATGTTGTGTTTCGCCGAGTGAGTGAGGTTACCGGAGGCCCAATCCTCTTTTAAAGGTTAGCAACGCACTTGTTACTCCTCTTTTGGTATTGCGGGTGTCCATGGGCGGCGGTAATCGCTTACCATCAGGTGATCCGTCGGCTCGATTGCCCTATTACATAAAAAAAAACGTGTCTCAACATGATTTTAGGATTTCGTTATTATAATTTATTGTGGCTCGATATTCTAATTGACGCCTTGTACTTATTCAGTTACACGTTCTATAAAGATCTCAGGCTCTATGCTTTAGCGGAGGATAACTACCGGTATACACTAGAAATGACCACTATCTATCTTCAAAACAAAATTATCTAGCCGTCCATCGCATTTAATTTCAAGTGTGGCTGAAGCAACTTCGATCTATCTTAGATACACCTAATAACGAAGTTTGGTTTAGCTTCGAAGTTGGCAATTTTGGAATACAGCCATTTGGATAGCGTTCTTCAACTTTGAAAGATTTTGAAAATGAAAGCTTGACTTTAACGGCCGAAATCAATAAACTATCTCTGGATGATTTTCACTACTGGAGATTGGACATAAGATTAATAGAAATACTGCCAAATTTCAATCTCCAGTAGGGAAAAGAATCCAGAGATAGGTTATTGATTTCGGCCGTAATTGGAATAATTAAGAATGTTATGACCTCATTGGTGTAACGTTTCACCAGTTGACTGTCTCATGAGTCTAGTAGTGTTAGTGCTAAGTGCGACTGTTACGCCAGAGGTCTTAGGTTTTTTGTTTTATTCTTGACTAGCGACCCGCCCGCGGTTTCACCGCGTTACCCCATTCCAAAGAGTCGTAGCGTAATGTTAAATAGCTTAAAACCTTCCTCTTGAATCATTCTATCTATAAGAAAACCGCTTCAAAATCCGTTGCGTAGTTTTAAAGATTTAAGCATACGTAGGGAGTTAGGGACGGACAGACAGCGACAGCGATTTTGTTTTATACTATGTAGTGATTGGCTTACGTTTTGGCTACCAGTTCGCCTAATGTTAAACGACAGTGCATTACGATAGAGCGTGCTTGCCTAGAAGAAACCGATTCACTCGTGATTTAAAGACACTCATTATAACTATCGGGGACGACCCATTCGGGAAGCACATTCCACATTTCAGCGGTACGCATGATAAAAGTGGACTTCCTAGGTTGGATTCCAATGGTTTGATTTTTCTATAAATTCTGAGAAGCGGATCGCAGTTTGGATTTGTGCCCGGTTACTGGAAACAGGCCCCCGTCCCCTATTATAGGGGACCTACACATACCGGCAAATTGTGGGTATCAATGTTAATACACGTAGACTAACCTTACAGTTAATACAGGCGTCATGGTATGTTTTGTTATGGTCTGACGGTTTTGAGGTAAAGGTCTTGGGTTCGAATTCAAGTTCTAGCAAATTGGGCTTTTTCTATAACATGCTCACTCGCAGTTCGTAGTTTGGATTTGAAACCTTATTTATTAACATTTATTGGCCAGTCTGTTGTTAAATCCACGAGTGTCGTATGACGTCACCAGTGTCAATACCCCATATATTGACGTCAATGCGAATTTGTTACATGACGTGATCGCGTTGGATGAAAGGGGTGGTTGGTATAAATAAAAATACCTAATAATGATATTTTATAAATTTGTGTTGTAATAGAGTTTATAAAAATGATACTTTTGTGTATGACGTGGAAGGCTATGGGGAGGCCTTTGTTCAACAATGGATGTCTTTTGGCTTATAATGATGATACCGTGAATGTAGTAGTTACATTAATTTTTAAATGAAACGGCGGCCCGTATTTAGGCTGTTGAATTTTTTCCTTTTTTATTGATAATGTGGGCAAACGAGCAGACGCACCGCCTGATGGTAAGCGATTACCGCGGCCCATGGACGCCCGCAACACAAGTGCGTTGCCGGCCTTTTAAAAGGGGATTGGGCCTCCGGTAACACTCAGCGAAACACAACGTAAGCGTTGTTTGACGCCGGTTTTCTGTGAGTGGTTCTCTCCCACGTAAAGAAGCATGGGTCTTCTACCTGATGGTAAGAAATCATCGCCGCCCATGGACACCTGCAACACCAGAGGAGTTGATAATGCGTTGCCGAGCTTTAAGAGCCTCTATGGACTGCAGACTACCAGAGTCGCAGCAACGAGGAGGAACTGGTTCACGCGAAAAGTTGAAACACAGTCCAAGGTGCTTTACGACAGTCTCCGACGTAAAGGTCAGCCAGTCAATTAGACCCAAAGAGGCCCTACCACGGAGCAAGTCAGATATTTTCTCGGCTCTTACGAGATGCCTATCAGAATGGCAGCGAGGAACTGTATTCTAACCCATCCCCGCGCGGGTCCGCCGTGTGGGGACGGGTATTCTAGAAGGGCTAATTTCTTTTTTGAATTTTACTATGATTCATAGACACATGCCTAGACAAAGGGCTATACTATACAGTATAAGTTAACCTCACATTCTACTTTAGTAGGTACATTTAGAGGTCAGTTTTACTGGTAATTCTTAGCACGTATGAAGTGTCCCAATCATGTTGTGATGAAAATGTGAATCAGATAATGGGAACGATAACAAAAACTAGATATTTCTAGTAATAAAAATATGTTATTTTTTATCATATTGTTACATTATTATCAAACGCTGTTATCAACTAACATTTATTTGGTAAGGAGAAATTATCATGTCGTGTGTCTTAAAGGATAAAGTATGAATGTCATAATGATAGATGACGGTGTAGTGGATTAAGTATCAAATGTTATGAATGTTTATTTAATTACTTAAGTTTTAAGGCGTTATGATGTCATGGAAAGAAAAAGATTTCGTTAGGTAATTATACATTTAAGACCATCTTTTGGACTTAACATCAAAGTGTATTTTTTATGGGATGGATCGCCTGATGGTAAGCGATTACCGCCGCCCATGGACACCCATAACACTAGAGGAGTCACAAATGCGTTGCCCGCCTTTTAAAAGGGGATTGGGCCTCCGGTAACTTCGACTCACTTGACGAAACACAACGTAAGCGTCATTTGACGCCGGTTTTCTGTGAGGCCGTGGTATCACTCCGGTCGAGCCGGCCTATTCGTGCCGAAGCATGGCTCTTCCACGTTAATTGTTTATTTGTTTCTTGGCGGTTCTCCACAGCAGTGGAAATTATGACTCAATATTCATTAGAAACTTACTGTCGCAAGATTACACCGTGGTTTCACTCGTATTAGTCACATCAAACTGTCGCAGAAGACTTTAACATCAAAATGTTCATCTCCAAGGTCCATTCTATCTGTATACAAAGATTTGCCTGTCTTTTTAGTTGTTTGCCAATAATGGAAACAAAGGGGAGTTAGCAGGAATCTAGTTGTAGGATCCTGCGAATGCTGGATAACAGCTTGTCATGGTCATGGTTGCAATAAAATGATCTTTTAAGGATTCTTTTTTTTCTGTGGAAGGTATCGAGTTGTAGGAAGTCGTTGCCTCCGATATTTAGCGATACTACCTTGTCCAAATTCTCTGCACGGGTTAATAAGGTAATTGTAACATGTGAATTGACATTGGTTACGTATATTTTCTATTATGTCCACGGCCATTTTCGCAATATTTTTCTATTGTGTTATATCACTTGTATACAAAAGTATTGTATTGTATCAGTGAGTCAATGACTCTGATCTTCATGGCCAGCCTAGCAGTACGTGACGACGTTTAATAGAATATTTAATTTAGTTTTCTGTTGACTCGCTGGATTGGTGATGTAAGGAAAATTATATTTATAATGTTGTCGTAGGTCAGGATAGCTATGTAATTTGTTAACTATACCTACTGCAATTAGGTCAAAATATAAGAAATAAAAACTATATAATTTATATAAATTACTTACCAAGTATATAATATATACTAGCCACCACAAAATTAGATCCCAAAAGGAGCGGATCGGCAGTGTGGTCGGCTCAGACGGAGTTCGCGATGAACTGGACTCTTACAACAGACATTGAGTCGCTAGAACAACAGACAGGCTAGAAAGATGGAATGAAGGCCTGCAGAGGGAAGAAAATGGGCTAGAAAAAAATTATACACTATGTTAAAAAAACCCTGTCCGATCTCTCCAAAATCTAGTAAATTTTTAAAATGTGATATATTCATATATGATGTATGTATATTTGCCCCCCAGGGACGGTGTTGCTGCCACCGCTGCGCCGTTAGTATTGTCATTTCAATTTCTTTGTTTTCTAATTGTATATTCTTTGAGGATTTTTTTCTTGTAAAATTAAAATGATTATATATTTATATAATCATTTCTATTTAGAACCGGAGCTCGATAACTAACAATACGGGTAAGACAGGTTTTCTTAATACATTGTATATGTACATTTTCGTGTGTTTTGTGTATCTGACAAGCCTGGCTGTAGCACACTACAGCCAAATAAAATTATGAGGTGAACCCGAGAATACATTCTCAGGTTCAATTCCCAGGTCGAGCTCAAAATTTTAATTTTACCCGGTACTGGCAATAGTCTCGCTAACATGGGACCTAAAACATACCGGCAACTCAATCCCTACATATTAAATGTTGTTGTACTTGAGTGGATAATCAGTACTTCAAATATTATTTACTTTATTTGCAATAACAACGATTATACTCATGTTTTTTATGACTTTGATAAATGTAAAGTGGGTTAAAGTAATTGTTAAGCGTTTTGTGGACTAGAAACAGTGCGACAAATAAATAATAAAGCAGCACATAATTGTCCAAAACTATATAGATGATTTTGACTGCAAAAATCTGTCAAAATTTGTTTTCACTAAGGATGTAAGTAGGTCAGAACTAATTTTGTCTGGGAAAATTATTTTTGGCCGGTAACATATAGGTTGATTTAGAATATGTCAGTCACTGGCATATGTTATTTATATAAAATAATGTCACTTTAAACATTATAGAAATTCACTTTTACGATACAGCAGAAAATCATAATATACCCAAGTGTAGAGGATTATTAAAATAAAAACAAAACAAACAATAATTATCATTTATATTGATTATACCTATTGCTAAAAATTATACAACCATTCTTATTTTACAATATATAATATTATACACGTTTTAATTCCTAAATTCGCAAATACAAAAACGGCAACATAGACTACAAAATTGTGGGTATCACATTATTCCTCACAAATCGACATTCATGTTGTGGTCCTATTGACACGCGACCACAAAGCTTGCTGTCAATGAGACGGGACCACAAATAGACCATATCAAACAAGTGGCCAGTGATTTAGGCAGGATTTTTTTTTATTGATTAGGTTGGCAAACGAGCAGACGAGCCACCTGATGGTAAGAAGTCATCGGCTCCCATGGACACCTGCAACACCAGAGGAGTTGCTGATGCGTTACCGGGCTTTAAGAGCCCCTACGGAATGCAGACTGACGGAGCCGCCCCAAATGAAATGGCCCAAACCCCTTTTAAAAGGCGGGCAACGCACTTGTGACTCCTATGGTGTTGCGGGTGTCCATGGGCGGCGGTAATCGCTTACCATCAGGCGATCCGTCTGCTCGTTTGTCCCCCTATACAATAAAAAAAATATATGAGAGGGAACTGGCTCTTACGCGCAAAAGTCGGAAAACACACCAAGGTGCTTTACGACAGACTCCGGCGTCTGTTGTAAAGCACCTTGGTGTTCCAGTTCCCTGTAAGGGTGGTCGCCAGCCAGTCAGACCCCAAGAAATCCTACCACCGAGCAAGATTTTGGTAAATAAGTTTGAGTTTCGCGAAAGTCTTGCTTGGTTTGCAAAAGGTTTATCATATTTTGTAGGGTTAACATTTATTAAGAAAACCCTGTTCAACCCGTGAAGGTATTGTTAGGTATCGAGATCCGAGATAAGAAAAAAAAAACACCGAAAAAGAAATAATAAACGAGGAAACCGACCTGTGGTGAAGGCCACAGGTCGGTTTCCTCGTTTCCCCCTGGTCCCCTCTAGCAAATCAATGGTCATGCAAAGTCCCTTTACAGAAGATATATTTAAGTACCTATTTATCATTTGTACATATATATATATATATATTTTTAATTCTTGATCGGCTTACGCTTGACCGCCAGTTCGCCTGATGTTAAGTGACACTGCTATGGAGCGCGGTTGCCTAGCCAAGATTATATCTATCGGGAAAGACCCACTCGGGAAGCGCATTCCACATTATACAGAGACTTATCGTTATTGATATTCTATCTCGAAGCAGTCTTAGGGCGACGGAAATATCCATTAGAAGTTACTTTTATTCAATATTTGGAATGTGGTTACAATTTTGTGATATAATTCTTTGTTTGAAGTCTTTAAGGAGAATACAAACGTTAAGCATTTAAACTGTTTTATTTACCTACCGTGTAATATATTATGAGTCTGCAAACTCTGCAAAACATTGCACACAATTTTTTAGTTTTGTAAACATTGTATTTTGTATTGTTTCTACTAAAATTCATGGTTTATTTTACATGACAAAGTTCTGTACCATGACGTGTTATTGCGATCATTTTTGTTTTGTGAAAAACGACAGCGTTATTTAATCTGTAGACCACCCCTCTTTCTCAATGGCAAAAGGATTGCAATAACCGCTTCCGCTGCAATATACTAAAAACATATCTACTGATAATTATCTACCTTATATCTAAAGTATCACAAACAATCATTGCCGCTCGCCCCGTATGGCCTAGTGCTTCGGGGCGCCCCACCTGCTCCCGCCCTAATGCCGACACTGTAAACACTAGATCTTCAGTCTTCATCATAAAACTCAACTTTCTGCTAACGTTCCCGCAAGCTTTCCAGCATTTGTTACAGTGCTATATAGATGAAAGAATAAATATAGCAGCAACCCCACACACAGTATGAAGAATACTATGCAAAAACACACCACGCATTCTGACAGATATATTTTTATCCTCTCCGTTCGACTGATGTGAGTCCCTGCGATGTCCACACTCGAATATGTCCACATTGGTCAGGATCGCTCCTACAAAAATAAATTAATTAGTACGCTGTCGTTTTGCTTGTTAATATATTAATTTAATGATGCGTTGTTAGTATCGATTATTTGGGAATGGCACCGTTCTGGCGCCCGTGTTTGACAGTGAGATGACTACAATTTTCATTGATTCTGTATATATGCAACTATCGACTACTTTTACGTTGCCCTACTTACTTTTTTATTATTGAAATAAAACTACTTTTTACGGATTTTATCGCGTTGTATTACTATATATATATTATTTAATTCACGACGTTCTTTATTTATGCTCCAATAAAAAGTAATTAGCACGTTCTGCGGTTTAATTGTTACTTTTAAATGTCACGACACAACGCTTCAAGTGTTTTACGGTTTAGTTAGGTACTTTTTGATTGCAAAGACTTTTATTTTCAACGTAATATCCTGCGGACGTACAAATAAGAGAAGCAAATAGATTATCACTTTCATAGAGTATCCCTCATTAAATAAAGTAGGTATTACATAACTATAAAACTTTCTTACAATCCGTAATACCCTCACGCTTTTTCGCTCATAGGGTTAGGCAGAGGTACTACAAATTATTAATATACCATCATCACGCCTGTATTCCCAGAGATGTGCTGCTATGAATGACTGGTATGATTTTTAGGTCCTGTGTTATTCTTATTACACAGGACTTCATTCATAGGGCAGCCTAAAACTCAAAGTTAAAATGTTTTATTTCAATTAGAGCAATTAGTTTGAAGTTTGAAGTTTAAAAAAGGCACTTTTGAAAAGTCAAACTAGTTGCACGGTTCCAAAAAGTGAGTATTATGGAGAAGAGCCGGCAAAAAACTCCATGGATACACTTTTATTAAAAAACATGATTACAATATTAATCTTTACAACTTTGTTTTAAATAGTTTGAGAATTATGCAGTTTGATGTGTAAGATTTATTCAATATAGGTGTTATATTAGAAAGAAAGGGATTGCCACAGCAAGTAAGAGCTGACCAGTCCCGACAGACAGCACCCATTCACGAGCATGACGTGTGTATCGGCGTGGTTCGACTCAACCTGTAGGGAATAAAACGACCCGACACACAACGCCACCATCAGCAGGACATTTAAGTGAGCATGATAAGCTCAGACTGCGGGCACAATATTTTTATAGATAAATATACTTACACAAGTTGTTACATCAATATCTGCCAGATCCTCACACTTTGCAGTAGGTATACTAATTAGGAAATTATACCATATTAGTCCAATCAATACATCAAATTATTATCATATTGTGTATATATATATATATATTGTATGGTATTGTGTGCGGAATTTCAAACATACTTTCACCCTCCTTTTCACCACCTTAGGGGTTGAAGTTGAATTTCTAAAAATTCTTTCTTAGTGCTCGTCTATAGTGCAAAAGGAACCAGCATACAAACTTTCAGGGATCTAGGTCCTGTAGTTTCGGCTGTGCGTTGATACGTCAGTCAGTTAGTCAGTCAGTCAGGTTCTTCTTATATTTAAATAGATAGATAGATGATGATGATCATGACTCACGTCCCTAACCTGTCTGTGAAAACTTGTCATTGGCCTTATTTCACTATCTGTATGAATAAAATGTAAATACATAATATGTATCTACTTATTTTCACTACTTGTAAAATTAAGTAGGTATTTACATTTGCAGATCTATGTTTCTCCACTGACAGTGTTTGTGACATACAAGTAGGTATGGGTGAGAACAAATAATATATAATGATTAAATTACTAAAGATTAATATAATACTAATAGATTAAGATAATACTAAGATTAATATATCTAATACTATGAACAAACAATATTTGAGGAACAAATTATTTAAAATACAAGTATCAAAATTTTGTAGGTTCATTTTTTGAGTAGGTACATAATAGAATACCAAGTTTAATTGTACAAACTAGCTCTCTACTTTAGACCAAATTATTAAAATGTTAATTTTTTTAGAATTCTTTATTTCGAACATAAAATACTCACATATATTTGAATAATAATTTAATTACTCAAAGTAGGTACATTGAATAATGTTAACTTTTAATTTTATATCACTTATTTCTAGTTTAAGTTGGGTGGGTACATATAATTATTATCTACTAGCGATCCGCCCGCGGTTTCACTCGCGCTGCCCCGTTCCTAAGAGTTGTAGCGTAATGTTAAATAGCTTAAAACCTACCTCTTGAATCATTATATCTATAAAAAAAACCGCATCAAAATCCGTTGCGTAGTTTTAAAGATTTAAGCATACATAGGGACGGACAGACAGCGACAGCGACTTTGTTTTATACCATGTAGTGATATTATGTAACTGAAGTACTAAAAGCGGTGTACTCAGTATTTTTATAGTCAGATCACGTCAATTAGTCTTATCCGTTACGTAGTTGATCAGGCTATTACTGTGGCAAACTGTGACTTAAAATTCAATCAGTGTTCACCAACCATTTAATACTTGTATTTTGTATCCTTAGTAGTAACATAAACCATATTTCACATAATAATAGAAGATAAAAGGCTCATATAAAGCCACATCTGCTGTATCGGTTAAGTTACCTAGCCACTGCCGTTAGGCCGAGAGTCGTAAGTACCAATCTCGCTACAAACTAATATATTTTTTAAATATAACCTTGAAAAAAGAAAACCGTTAGTGGTGCTTTGTTGGAGTCGATAGTTGGAGACCTTCTAGGATTATACCTACTATATAAAATTGAAATCGATTCGTAAATAACAAAGTTGTGAACAAATTTATGCGAATTGATAACCTACTTGTTTATAAGTCACCTAATTGTACGATAAAACCCTTAAAAGGTAGGTAGTTTTATTTGTGTACCTACCTAATACATAGTAGCCAAGTATGCTATTATTTTATGATTTGTTGTTTGTGCTTCGTAATTAAATTAATAATGTAGCTTTGTATTAAATTCGATAAATATTAATAACTAGTCTGTAAAATATTAATTAAATATTAATTACTGCCTCATTAGTCTAGTGGTCCCAAGAGGTAGCAACTGCTACGCTAGAGGTCCTGGGTTCGGATCCCCAGGTCGAGCAAAGTGTTATTGGGTTTTCTATGAAATTCTCAGTAGCATCTCGGAGTTTGGATTTGTGCCCGGTTAATGGCACTAGGCTCGCCTCCTATTTACATGGGACCTAAACATATGCGCGAACTGTTGGTGTACATTAGTATACCTCTGCCTAACACTTCGGGGAATACAGGCGTGATGGTATGTTATGTTAATAACTAGGTATATAAACCTGTAATTAAATCTTGTCAATAAACTTTTTTTAAGATTTTTAGTACAAGTGATTCCAGCGTCTCCTTATTAACAACACAATATGAGAAAAAAACGCTTATCAAATAGCTACACAAAGTAGTTCTGTTGTCGATAGAAAGAAAGAGAGTAGACTAGTAGAGGTTAAAGGCCTACCTCTACGCCGCGTAATGGTAGGCCAATATGGGGTGAGCTACAAAAAGTTCCTGTCATGTATGAAAAGGAGGTTGGTAAGGAGATTGCACTAGAAAGGGACATAACAAAAAAGGTGGATCAACAAGAACGTTGTCAAATTTGAAATTAGAATGCTTAGACTTTTTAGGTCAAGTCTTCTTTACTTTTTATTGGTAAATTCCACTGATCTTCATATTGCTCTATTTAGATAGTATTATGGAGGTCATAATTTGACCTCACCTAATCTGACCTAAATACTATTTAACTTTGATGACATTTCATTACAACATGTTTTATTATGCAGTAGGGGCAAGTACGAGTTCAAGTGAAAAAAATAATGGCTTGTCCTTTTATTAACCGACTTAAAAAATAGGAGTATCCTCTTTCGGCACCAATTTTTCGAGCATCTATGGTTTGAGCACCAATTCCTATTGGTACTGTAAGTGGAATAGCTTGAGTGCTCAAACAAATATAGCCTCATCTTTTTCTTACAACAAATGATAGCGTTAACACGTCATAATACGGCCCCTGATCTCTATCGAAAAAGTTGTCTTAAAACTACCATTGTGCGCTATACTGCCCCCGATAATAAGAAAGACGTATCTAACAAAAACTAAACACGCAGAAAAAATACTTGTCATCTTAGATAAACTATAAAATGATAATGGAGATGAGCCCTTAATAACTGTGGTAAATCCGAAATTAAATCTATACTTATAATAAATCTGTAGAGAGGTCAATTCTGTACATGAAATATATTTCCAAAATAACTATCAGCGGGTGATTAGTGATCGATACTGACGCCAAAAATGCAATCAGTAAAATTGTTGTCTGTCTGTCTGTCTGTATGTTCGTTATAGAAACAAAAACCACTCGACGGATTTCAACGAAACTTGGTACAATTGTTCTTCATACTCCTGGGCAGGTTATAGTATACTTTTCATCACGCTACGATCAATAGGAGCAGAGCAGTGAAGGGAAATGTTGGGAAAATGAGTGATTCATGAGAAAGGTTTCAAGCTATAAAACATCACGCTACAACCCTTAGGAACGGGGCCACGCAGGTGAAACCGCGGGCGGAGAACTAGGGAACAAAGTAACTATTCCACGCGGACGAAGTCGCTGGCAAAAGCTAGTTAGTTAATAAAATTTAAAAAATATCAGATGATTCGTCTTTTGTTCCTCATTCCGGCAATATAAATAACTCAATTTTGCAAAAATGTTAGTTACGTCCATTTTACTATCAGGGGCAGCATAAGAATGCATAACTCAACAGTAAATAAAGACGTTGAACGAAGAATAATGAAGATTTACATATTAAGATGGTATGTAGTATGAATCGTAGCAATACATTCCGATGTTCGTGTTAGCTTGATGTGACTTGATTTTTATTGATAAATCGACGCCGTGTAGTGAAAACCTCGTGCTTGCAACAAACGTAATTTTACTAGAGAAGAAATAAACTGTCTGGTGAAAAAAAGAGTATGAAAAGAATTAAGGTTTTCTTTCCAAAAAATAAATAAAATAAAAAATCCATGAATTTGTGCTTTACAAAGTTTTCACTGCACGGTGACGAAATGGAAGATACTACGAGCCAGATTCTTTTGTTTCAAGGATGGAAGTTATATGCCCATTTCCTAGAGATTGAACAATATGTCATCTTTTTGTGTTTTCAAACTCAGGAAAAATTCACTATTTCAAAATTCACGACGTCGCGTCTTAAAGACGTAAATTTAGAGGAGGCAAATCGATCTGGCGGGTGTGACTCACGGTGGCTTAGTGGTCATAGCGTCTGGTGTATCGAACCAGAAGACGCAAGTTCGAATCCTGCCCGCGGTTGAATTTGTCTTTTACTACAACAAATGGATCTAGTAAATAATCTAGTTTTCATTTGTTTATAGGGTGGAATTCTCATGCTCATTTCCTAGAGTAGACAATCTATAAGAGACTAGTATGAGAGAAGAATATGTTCGATAACTATTGACTAAAAACTACAGACTGCCACTCGAGGCCATGGAATTTGAATGACCCTAAAACGTGTTGTGTTGTTTTGCATAATCACCTGACCCCAATAAACTTGATCCTAGCAGAAAGAAAGTATGTAACGGCCTCGTTTGTCTACTGGTCCTAAGGGCGACTGCTATGTTAGACGTCCAGGGTTCGATTCCCAGGTTGAGCAAAGATTTATTGGGTCTTTCTATAAAATTCTGCTGGCCCCTATTACATGGGACCTAAAATATACCGGCGAACTATGGGTATACATTAGTATACTTCTGTCTAACCCTTTGAGGAATGCTAGCGTGATGGTATATTATGTTTTATTATGGGATAGGGGCAAACGAGCATACGGATCGCCTGATGGTAAGCGATTACCGCCGCCCATGAACATACGCAACACCAGAGGAGTCACAAGTGCCGTTGCCGGCCTTTTAAAATAGGATTGTTAAAGAAAGTTTATTCCAGCAGCCTCAAGGCAAAACTACTAAACATAAAATAATTTATTATAATAATAAATAGTTACAATATAAAACAGTTCTCCGGCTTTTACTTGGGGAAGTATAACGCACGCGCAGCGTTTGAGGTGCAAAACTGAGCAGAATGGAAGAAACCCCAGGGCCCATATCTAAGATATCACAGTAATAAAAGTATAAGCTCTGTAGTGAGTCATGTGGGGTCTTAATTCTGAGGACGATACGATAAAGTAACTAGTAAAGCCTTGATTAGAATACTCGATACCGAAAATTAGATGAATATCTATCTGTCTTGAATATCTGTAACTGTTCAATGTTTCTATCAGAGATTGGTCCCAAAGCATAATGTCAATAGTAGTAAAACTAAAGGAACGAGCGATGTGTTGCCTAAGGAACGTGGGAAAATACTATGAGATGATGTCACAGAAAATCTGGCAGATTGTATTAACATCTTGTTTTATAATACACAGAAAAGAAATCTTACATTTATGTAATCCAAAACGCCAACACAACTATGTTTCTTCTGTACGAATTTTCTTTAAGAACTGTTCTCATATTACACCATCGATTCACACTAATTATTCACTGGTTGTTAATATTACGAGTTTTCTTCGTTGTTTTACAATTAACGACGGCGATGCGTACGCGACTACCGCCTCTCTCAGTTTGTAAACGTATGCCTCACACTACGTGCGACTATTGTCATGTACAACACACATCTAAAGTTCACACCTTATCGAAACAGCACACGCCAATTTCAACCTTGCTCCAAGGTTGCACCGCATTAAATGGTATGCGTATTTTTTTAACATCGTTACGTTTATTTCCTCGTATATTTTAGGATACTAGTCTTTTAATGCGGGTTGACGATTTTCAGGCTATTTTGGTCCGTCAGTGGAAAATGTATGGTTTATAATAGCGTGATCATTAGTGTGATTACATTTATTTGTTATGTTAAGTGATAAGAAGTTTATTATGTTTTATTGTTCAACGGTATTAAATAACTCAAATGCACCAAGATTAGATTCGTTAACTAAACAGTAACTATTGTTCACTTCGACAAATATTATTTTCTCTATAATAATAATAATTGTATAAATGAAACGTTTAATTGAATTGATACGCAGTCCTGTCAAACTAAATATTTAAATTATACTAATGTTATAATTAAACATTGAAATAATTATTGAATCTGTAACCATCAAACCCATTGTACCTATACAGTAATTTTTACATCAATGGCGGTCATAGAAATTTCTAGAATGGTACCAATGATTTTGACATTCGAAATGTGATACGATGAAGGGATACGTGAGGAAACGGAGACTGGAGCCCAAAAAATTATGAAAGCTGTTTGAAGTCTGAGCAAATCTGAGTCTTGCTGAACTACTTAAATCTGATGAAGTCAAGAACTTTGTATTTATTTTACTGCTGGCATGCATGCGTTTGACCTTGATAGTCTTATCTGATGCCTGACAAACAGGTTCTAAGATAACGATCAAAAATACCCTCACATAAACACGGTAACACTGGTAAGGGCCGGTGTATGTGAGGGAGGTCGCTAGCCAAGCCAATCATTGGATCCTATCACCAAGAGTGTTCGATTTTATTAACACTTAAGTGTTTTTTTTCATCGTATGGAGATAAATGATATTTATTTCTGTAAATAGATCTTATAAAGATACTTTTACAAGTCAATGCTTTACATTTTTTTTAACTAGACGGTGCCAGCATTTCCTAACTGACGACATCTGAGTAGAAACACCGAAACAAACTCAGAGAATCATGGTCTCTTTCAAAGTCCAGTCAGTAGTAGTGATAGTACAACTAAGAATGACATAATATGTGAGTGTTACGATGTAGGCCAGGCCTTTTGAAGAAAGACCTATAGCCTGTCCTAACTGACGGCACGCATACAACAGTCATCGTGTAGCTCAACCATTAATAAGGGAGCTCAACGACCCGTCGTACGGCGATATCATCAAGACAGAAGAGAAATGTTGTATTCTCAGCGGTCCTTCCAAGGTAAAAAGGTTTATTATGCTTACCATAAAATAATTAAATGTATTTTATGCTACAGGGTTGGTCCACATAACATATAACAGAATTGGAACTAAATGCGTATGCATTATAGATGAATATTATTATGTCCTTGTTATACTAGGACATCTGATGCGGGTGATTAGCAATGTGATGCTACGTACATTGATCTCAAAGTAAAATTGAAGATGTCGGCAATGTGTTCTTTTACGCGGGTCCCTATGCTTATTTTAGTTTGCCCTATGTAATATCAATACAACGCGATAAAATCTGTAAAAAGTAGTTTTATTTCAATGTCTAATATTCGCGTAAGTGTCAGAAACCAGTATGTTTGTTATTTAAGTTAGTAAATACTTTAGAAATATTGTTCCCATGTGTATTGAAGTAACAAATCCCTTACTAACCAGCATTAGGTCAGCATGGTGGAATATAATCTAATCTTTCTGAGAGGAGACTGGTGCCCACTTTACTTGTTGCAGTGCCCAGTGGGATAGGGTAGTGGGTAGAGGATGATGAATGCCCTTGCTTATAAAAAATACATTCAATTTCAAACAATGCTAGAGGATTAGTTCGTCCGAATTGGTTTTTAAAAATAGAAGGGGTTGCCTACGACAATGAACCGTTGGCCCCGGCTCTATGGCTCTATGGGGTTGTTATATGTAAATCCTACGAGACTACAATACAATTGACAGATCCTTCCAAGCGTATTCTAGCCACGTGCCGTGTTCATGTTTTTATCCACCGTTCGTGAATCGTGACCGTTGGAGGGTTCCATTTTTAAACTTTTTTTGTATAGGGTGTTCTTGTTTAAATGGTGCAACGGTGTGTTTAAGATTCAATATTAGGAACTTTAAAAAAATAATGAATTTAATTTATTTACCACATTGAAACGAATACATAATATTCTTTGTTTAATCCTGTTATTGATTGTATATTTGTAAATGCACTACGACAAAGGGCTTGTGTCATAGTGCGGAAGCTGTCTATTGAAATTGATCAAAAATAAATAAAATAAATATTGTCATATATTTATTACGGGTATAAAGAACCGTGTTTATTTTAGATAGGTAGGTACTGAAGTCATTTGTATTAAAAATTAAAAAATCCTATCTGTAAAATGGAATTGAAAATTTTCAATTAGTTAGATGAGCAAGGTAAAGAAGTATGTTTAAAAAGCAAGCATACAATGAGTATAAATTTGTTCATTCACAAACCCTACTGACTCTATGCACTCTAATTAGAAATCACCAATACATTAAGCTAACCTCACTGAAGAGGAGACTAAAAAATGTGAGAGTTTGCTGTGGTGCAAAATTCTTCGTTATATCATTCATTTTTGTAGTCAGAGTACGCTCCATTCCAGTTTAGAGCGGATCGGGCCGGCTCGCCACATGCCAGGGTAAATCACACAAATGAGCCCAGCCGGCTACCAGATGCACCCCTAAATAAACGTCGCCACCCAGAATGAAACCTTATTATCACCATATACTAAGGTAGACTTTCTTGTGAAAAACCGCACCCTGCCTGTTTGAAAAAAAAAAACGAAGTCTTGAATGACTGTGACGGTCTATCCCGGGCATTTTGTCGACAGTTCCGACGCGATTGAAAGATCCGTATGGCGTGTGTGTGTTTTTTCTTGTAATTTTAAAGGTGTAATCGTAAGGTTTGCGTAAGATATCGCCGAGGGGCGCCAGGACAAGGTGCTTTCTATCCTTTGGAGCCCCAGTGTGGCAGTGACAAGTGAGTCATTCATATGTTTGGTTTGTCAGGTTTCTCCTGGGTCGCCGAATTGTTATGCCCATTTCAAAAGCTTTGTTTGTTAGTTTATCACGTACTTTTCATTTGTGTTTCTCTTTGTGAATTATTGGTATTTCAGTTACAAGTGCGCTTATTACCGATGTCATATCCTCATTTGCAGTGCTCATTTATGTTGCGATTAATCGGCATGTGAAATTCAACTTTCTGTGAACACGTTTATAGTTCAGTTTTGTAAATGAGGTGGCGTTTATGAAAGTACAAAATATGAAATTCGAACATTTCTCCACGGCCGGTCGGTATGCGTTCAGTCATGAGCGAAAAATTATGTTTTGATGCAAAACTGCGCTGGCTGAGCTTTCATTATTTTCACAAACGTGTGCTTCTGTTTAATAGTGTACGCTGTTAAGTTTATTACAATAATTCGTGTATTTCAATAGAGAAGATGGCTGGGTCTTACCACCTGCTTGGAACCCCATTATAGATTCCATAAAATCAAAATCCAAGTCCAAAACTGCAAGACCGAAGGATACGGTGAGCTCGTTCTGCGTGAATCGAATCGCCAATAATTAACAAAAATGTAAGGTAGCTGTTAGTAATTGTAACATGAAGACGTCCAACAACTTAGTCTACCCGTGACCATGGATGCTGTAAAGGATCCGAAACGTCGGGAATCAAATAATATCAATACAACGCGATAAAATCCGTAAAAAGTAGTTTTATTTCAATGTCTAATATTCGCGTAAGTGTCAGAAACCAGTCGTGTATTTAATTTGACCAAAACTTCGTATTTTTACTCGACCCGCAGTAGCCTAAGTCAAACCTGTAATAGGTGGGAAACGTTAGACTTAAAATCAGTAAGCTTAAATGATTTTGGTTAAATGGTCTAATAGCCGTTTATTGGCCGTTTCTAACAAATCTGTCAGTAGATTTGCTTACTAGAGAAATGTCCCAATATCAAATCAGTCAGTAGATTAGGTTACTGGAGATAGGATTTTGACATAAGGTCCATACAAGTAATGTCAAAATTCTACCTAAACATACCAGCGAACTGTGGGTGCACATTATTACGCCTCCGCCTTACCTTTCGGGGAATACAGGCGTGATGGTATGTTATAATACATATTTTATTTTAATTGTTTGGCAAGTAAACTGACACAATTTGTGCCCATTTTTCTTATTAATTCTAAGAATAAACCTTATTTTATATCTCGTAATATTCATTTTACAAAATTGCCAGTCAAATCCTTTGCGGCTCTCAACAACGCTGCCAGCGGGACGGAGGACAATGTCCCTGCAAGTGACAGGGCGGTTACCTACAAACTTCTATGTTTTCCTGGTACCTAAACTACATACAGTCTACGTGTTTTCCTATTAAAATACTGAACTTTGTGTTGTCCGTGGTTTAAAAGCTATAATTACTTAGTAAAAAGATATTTCTTAGTGACAGACTGCAATTTTGGGTGTGTGTGTCCGTGTGTAATTGTGTATGTAATGCACACAAACTTTTTATATGGAAACGAAGTAGACTAACGGTCGATTTCTATATATATATAAAATTTGTCAATAGATTTGCTTACTTTAAATGAATATTCAATATTGACATATGGTACATAATGTCTAATGTCAAAATCTCATCTTTAAAAAGCAAAGCTACTGTTGACAGATTTGATGTAGAAACCATCGATCGTCGGATAGGTCATCTTCATCAACTTCATCAGTGTTGAGTAGACGCGGCGAAATACTTGTGTGTATAAGCAGCCTTACCTTAGTTATGTGCTTGTATAGTGAGCGATGTGTAATTTTGCTTAAGTAAGCACAAAGTTGAAAGGTGAAATTGAAATGAAATAACGAAAGTTGATAGCTAGTAACAATAGTAGTAGGTAACTATACTTTTATATAGGTAATGATTTACATATAACCTTGTTTCTACAAAAATAGAATCTATTTGTAAATTACTGGAAGTTGTTAATTTTTGTATTTGTTTATGTGGGTGCAAGGACCAATGCATACAAATATCGTTATATCCCCATATTTCGGGTAGCAATTATAATATAGAACTTTTTTAGACTACAGCAATGCCAAAATGATAAAGAACAAAGAAGCTAAAAATCTGTATAAATTATTTAAGCAATATATGAATTATGAGAAGCGGCGGTAGCCTAATGGCTAGGGCATCGGACTTGCGATCATGTGGTTGCCGATTCGAACCCCACCCATTGCACTACCGACGTGAACCCACTCGTAACACAAGCATTTAGCTTAGCACGAGGGGTTAACAAGAATACTAGTAATGTGCGATCCACATTGCTAGTACTTTTATAAAAAAAAAAAATGTAAACGACTTAAGACTGACTCTGAGCAAATTATACCTACATCTCAAACACAGATATCGACAGTTATTAAATGGACTGTCTCTTTGATTTCAGAATGATTCCCGACTCGGAGCTCTGCGTCCGCAAAGGCCAAGTTTCTCACAAACCGTCCAAGATGTCTGCCCATGAGTTTCTCAAAGCAATACGGAATGCACTAGTGTGCAAAGGGAGCCAACTCTCCGAATCCTTGTCTGAAGAGGAAATGAACAGATTGCTCAGAGAATTCGCATATAGAGGCTGTGATATACGTTATAGATCCTCTTCAGAGTAGTAGATATATGAAATGTACGCACTTATTTAATTTATTAGTAAAATATAGGGATTGTACAATAATTTTATGTAACGGAAAGAACGATTTAAAGGATAAAACTACTAGAAGAATATTATTACAGCCGAAGGGGCTAGAAAATAATTTGAGTCAATTTGTATGGTAGTTATAAGCGTACTCCCGCGTTTATTGTGACATTGACATAATCACAAAAACTAGTGACAGATGACAGCTGAAATTCGGAGCAAAATGGCGCGAATAATGAAATAAGGTTTGGTTTAATTTTACTATAAAGATATATCATTTATTCTAATCGTCTTCGATGCAGAAAATATTAGAGTTAAGAATATATTTACTTTAATACTCTGTAGAAATAAGTAACTGTTGCAAGTGCAATCTAAAGATCTGAAACGACACCAAAAATAAAGAAATAAGTTAGTTAATTACGAAAAAAATAGCCAAATTAATACTCTTTATATACTTATTACTATAGTTAATATTTGTGAAATGGATGTCTTTCTTAATTTATGTGGATGGGTACCTATTACTTAGTTAATATTATTACATAATTTGAAGCGGCGGTAGCGTAATGGCATCGGATTGGCGATCATGTGGTTGCCGGTTCGAAACCCGCCCATTGCACTACCGACGTGAACCCACTCGTAACACAAGCATTTAGCTTAGCACGAGGAGTTAACAAGAATACTAGTAATGTGCGACCCACATTACTAGTGTACAAAGTAAGCGCGAAATCCATGGATTTTGAGAAAAAAATAAGTATGTCAAAATCAGTCTTAGAATCAAAGGCTCAGGTTCCACTATTTAGCTAATCTTTTTACCACAGCATGAACTCTTGTTGTATTGGAGGTTCAAGCAACCATGAAGAAGAATACTGGTTTCTGACACTTACGCGAATATTGGACATTGAAATAAAACTACTTTTTACGGATTTTATCGCGTTGTATTGAGCCTAAAACTGCAAGAGTGAAGGATACGGTAAGGTCATTCTGCGTGAATCGGATCGCCAATAAATAATAAAAATATAAGGTAGCTGTTAATAATTGCAACATTAAGACGTCCAACAACTTAGTCTACCAGTGACCGTGGATGCTGTAAAGGATCCGAAACATCGTCAAATAATATCAATATAACGTAATAAAATCCGTAGAAAGTAGTTTTATTTCAACGAAACAAGAATATTCAGAAGAAATGGATCAACGGATAGAACTATTTTTTTAAGGATTTTCGCGTTGAGATTGTTTATCACTAATTACTTTGTTTTATATTTACAGACGGTCATTCGGTTTTATATTATACCAAAAACATTAATTTAAGTTTTTTTTAGTCAATTAAATATAATGTTTTATAAATTTGAAATTGATATAAAACCTTTTAAATAATTTCGTTGTTTTATTTTTTATTTTAAGTCTGTTTCCTTAGAACTAGATTCAGCCCATAATTTTTAAAATTATGACAAGAGGCGTTCGATAGCCGTTGTTACGCAGTAGCTATGAGAAAATGTTAAAGTCTGCAGACAGTATAGGATCGGGTCATCTGCCTCTTATTATTTTTTTTATTTTTATTCAGCCGTAGTCGTCCCACTGCAGGGCAAAGGCCTTCCTACCTTCCTTCCACTCATCTCGGTTCAAAGCTTTCTGCGGCCAATCCCTCCAATAAAGATCTAGATCTTTCGTCAAAGACCAAGTTTGAGCACCGTAGGTGAGGATAGGTAGAATACACACGTCCATAAGTTTCTTTTTGAGGGTGAGAGGGAGGTTACCCTTCATTAGGTTTTTCATAGACCAATAGCCTCTTTTAATCTATATAAATAAAAATGAACGTTTGTACGTTTGTCTTCTATGCATTGTTAAACCAATCATCCTATTGCGATGAAACTGGTGAGTTGTTGTGTGCGTTCCCGGGGAAGGTATTTTTTGATGAAAAGAAAAAGATAAAAGAAGCATTGCAACGCATGCCGGGGGACATAAATATGTGAAGTTTGCTAAACATTCCCATGTCACAGAACTAAATTATTAGCAAATAGCACAAAGCTTATTTTTTAGAGTTATTCTAGTATTCCATTAGCCGCTACTGAAAAAGGGCATGCAAACGATATAATTCAGATTAAAAATTATGTATTTAATTAATATCTCTCAGAAGAATAAGCAGCCAGGTTGTGTGTTGCGTTTATTTTTATTTCTAATCATTTTTTAAAGAACAAAGAGTTATGGGATAAGTCACTTTTTAGAAAAAGAAAAGCAACGATATTACTGGCGTCTGTACAGGCTACGCTTGTTGCTTACCGTCATGCGTCCCTGTGCTTGTTTATTATAAATCTTCTATATATATAAAAGAAGAACCTGGCTGTCTGACGTATCAACGCACAGCCGAAACTAAAAGACCTAGATCCCTGAAAGTTTACATGCTGGTTCCTTTTGCACTGTAGACGAGCACTAAGAAAGGATTTTTGGAAATTCGACCCTTAAGGTGGTGAAAAGGGGGGTGAAAGTTGTATAAAAGTCCTCCTTTTTTTAATAAACAACCGGCGTGAATCAACACTTACTTTGTGTTTCGTCAAGTTGAGTGAGGTTACTGGAGGCCCAATCCCCCAACGTACTTGTGACTCCTCTGGTGTTGCGGGTGTCCACGGGCGTGGGCGACGGTAATCGTTTGCCATCAGGCGCATATCTGCTCGTTTGCCCTGCTATCCCGTAAAATAAAAATATATAAATATTTATTAATATCGGTATTTAGCGGCCCAGTTAAAAATATGATGAAGAATAAAGAATGATGTATTTGACAAAATAAAATACCAGTCTTGAGCCTTTTTCAAAGCGCGGCAAATCTTTATGATTATACCAACTCTGGAGGCGTTAGGGTATGCTATCCTACTCACTATAAAAATGCAATTGGGTATTTGACTGGTATTTGTTTTTTTAAAATAGTCTTAATAAAAAATGTATATAAATACAATAAATAAATACAGACTGCCTCATTAGTCTAGTGGTCCCAAACACGACTGCTACGCTAGATGTCCTGGGTTCGATTCCCAGGTCGAGCAAAGAGTTATTGAGTTTTTCTATGAAATTCTCAGTAGCAGTTCGGAGTCTGGATTCATTGTTCTGTGGGGTGTACATTAGTACACCTTTCCCTAACCTTTCGGGGAATACAGGCGCGATTGTATGTTAAATGTTATATAAATACAATTCGTACTCTATAAAAATATTTAAATCATCTAATAAAGTTCCAAGACAAGATAAGTATTTAGAAGTTTTGGTGGGAATTGAGAGGGGATGCTTTGTTCCTTCCCGCAGACGAGTGTTAGTATAGGATTTGTATTGTGAGTGAGTTGTGACGTCACAATTCTATATAAAACGTTCTCTGTCTAGCATAAAATTAAAAAGCTTATTTTTCAATGCAATTTAATTTTGTTTTTGTTATTTGCCATTAAAATAATCAGTCAAGTAGCCTAGTTTTATATGGCCTTCCCTTGTTTTATATTCATAGTCAAGCCCTCCAATATTGCGCTTCATTTCAATCCCTGGAATATGAATTCATCCTCTTTCAACAAAACGGATGCCTTCTATTGAATCCTGTTGAACTAATTGCCTGACATACCATCGCATAAAGCTGAAAATAAAATTATCAGTATTTGCCGGGAGTACAAAGCTTAGTCTCGTTGCTAGGCAACCGACCCGCTTGCCGTTCGCGCCAGCTATTGGAAAATTCCCCCAGGAGTTCTAGGAAAAGGCTCCGCCTACACTACGAGTTGACTTTGATATAGGTAGCTACTTAACATACTTAAAAAAACATTAAATACCTTCATTCCTGTATGGCCGAAGGGTTAGGCTTCTTTATAGAACTTTAGCCTAGTGATCCTAAGCGCAAGTGCTACGCTAGAAGTAGTGGGTTCGATTACCAGTTCGAGCAAAGTGTTATTGGGTTTTTCTATAAAATTCTCAGTAGTTTCTCGGAGATTGGAGTTTATTCATCCTATTACGTGGGACCTAAACATACCGGCGAACTGTGTCTGCGTTTCAAACTCCGAGTTGCCATTGAGAATTTCATGGAAAACCCAATAACACTTATTAACGACCTGCGCATCGAACCCAGTGTAGAAGTCGGGCTTAAGACCACTTGTTGAGATAGTTAGTATTTTTTTTTAATAACTGCTCCATTAAGAGGCCGGCGGACCAAATTTCTTTTACAAACGTAATACCGAAATAAATCGTAATTCAAACACAATTAATCAAATTCTGTTATTATTCGGATACCTATACCGTTAATCTAGGTTCCTACATTATCATTTCGTCCAGAATACTTCACTGGAAATAACTGCAAGCGAAAGCAATTTTTGATAACTTTACCAAGTTTGGATCGATTTCCCGGTCTTTTATTTCCCGTGAAGTAGCAGTAGACGAAATAATACTGTGGGAACCTAGATTAACAGTATCCAAATCATAATGATAACATAATTTGATAGAATATTGTCTGGATTACGATTTATTGCGGAATTACGTTTTTGGGGGCAATTCACGCTCCGCCGCCGGACCCTTAATCTATTTTGTTGACAGCTAAGTGTTGTTTCTCTACAAAATATTCAATAAGTAGTTTGAATTTGTGTCCGATAAATAGCAATAGGCTGGCTCTCAATTTAATGAACCCCTAATTAGTAGACTATACATTACATATTTTTACATGTGTCTATTTCGCTGGAGAGAAATATGAGTGTGGTGTGTGCGTTGTCCACTTGAGAGTCTTTCCACCTCAGCGGACATCAGTTCTACGAGCTATGTGCCTCGCCCACTGCATCTTAAGCTTGCTAATCCTTTCAGACGTACCAATTTATAAGTATCGTACGAGTTGTGCTATCTGTATTCAGGAATTATAATCATCGCTTAGGATTTGATGTCATTATGTATCTGGCACTATCAAGGCACATCCATACTAATATTGATAGTAGCCATTGTAAAGAAACAAAGCCAGTTTACCGCGGATTTTATTGCGTTTTTTTTATGGGATAGGAGGGCAAACGAACAGACGGATCGCCCGATGGTAAGCGATGGAAGCATGGCCCTCCCACGTAAACGCGTTATAATTACATTTACAAAATCCCGACGTTTCGGACCCTTTACAGCGTCCATGGTCACTAGCATTAAAGTGATTAAAGTGAAAGGGTTATTGGAGAGGAGCTGTTACTAAATCCTTGCGCCGTCAAGATGCACAATACATGTCTGCCCGTGATCATGAACGCTGTAAAGGATCCGAAACGTGGGGATTTTGTAAATGTAAATATAAGGAGATAAGTAAACTGCTTTTGTTTCTATATTGGACATATAATCGTGTAAGTCTCAAAAATCAGTATTACCCATTGTACATAAATTTTTCCACTGCTGCGTACATGCCTCCTCCTGCTCTACCTAGCGATATTAAAGATCTACCTTTCCAGAAATTTGTAAAAAAACTGAAAGATTGGCTTTTTTCACAAATAATTTATGATTTATTTGTATAATAAATGTAATAATTAATTACGTTTATTATATAACGAATCATAATTACTCTTTAATAAAAAAATATGAATACCTTATTATAATTATAGTAATGCATGTAATCCTTTTTTTTAAATATAATGACACTATGACTATGTGTTTTGGCTCTAAATATTTAATCGAACTGTACCAATACTTATCGCAAATAAAGGATCATTCATTCATTCATCCCCTCCTTAGATTGAGAGGCTATACTTAGTCTACCACGCTGACATAATGTGGATTGGCAAACTTCACCCGCAGTCTGGAAAATCTCTAAGGCATGCAGGCTTCCTCACTATGTTTTCCTACACCGTTTAAACGCGCTGTAAATACGCGCTACAAATAATTTCTTACATGGGACTTAAACATCCCGGCGAATTATTTAGTTCGCTGATATGTTTAGGTACCCATTTGGGTATACATTAGTACACCTCTGCCTAACCTTTCGGGGAACACAGGCGTGAAGGTATGTAATTCTGTTTGTTTATTTATTACGTTTTCACGACTTCTGAAGCAATTTTGATGAATTTTGGTTTAGATATAGATTGAATCTTGAAGAAGGACACAGGCTTTAGGCACCTTTTGTCTCAAAAGTATTTTGGATTGCGAGTGAAACCGGGATCAAAAGCTAATGATATTTGGTGGCAATGTTATTCGAATGGTAGTGTATAGGTAAAGTTATGTAGTATACAGTCCATTAAGTCGGGCTCGGTAACCCATTTACTTCTTCATTTCCCAGAAACCTGTACGTTTCAGTTTCACTCGCCGGCTTGTTACAGAAGGGACAGGACGCAGATGACCTTACATGAAAGGTCATAATTACTAGCTTGTTTATTAGTTCCATATTGGTTTTTAAAAATGAGCCACGAAAAGTTTGTTGGTACTTAATGGTTAGCCTTTGTACAAATAAGTTTGCGATTTTGTCTTTTTCATGCGTTTTTTATTATTTTATGCGGTACCTATTTGGTTTGCCTCATTAGTCTAGTGGTCCCCAGCGCGACTGCTACACTAGAGGTCCTGGGTTCGATCCCCAGGTCGAACAAAGTGTCATTGGGTCTTTCTATGAAATTCTCAGTAGCAGCTCGGAGTCTGAATTTGTGCCCGGTTAATGGGTATAGGCTCGCCCCCTATAACATGGGACCTAAACATACCGTGCGATCCGGCGAACTGTGGGTGTACATTAAGTACGCCTCTGCCTAACCCTCCGGGGAATACAGGCGTGATTGTATGTTATGTTATGTTATTTGGTTTGCAGAATCTATCGCTAATCAAAGATAAATTTAAGCGTAAACTACCACAAATTATATAGAGTAAGAAAGATATAACAAGACGCAGAATTCCCGCAACACATAACATAACACACACACAACATACCATCACGCCTGTATTCCCCGAAAGGTAAGGCAGAGGGCACCCACAGTTTGCCGGTATGTTTAGATACCGTCTAATAGGGGGCCCAGCCTATTACCTTTAACTGGTCACAAATCCAAACTCTGAGCTGCTACTGACAATTTAACAGAAAACCAATAGCACATTACTCGACCTGGGAATCGAACCAAGTATCGCAGCTGCGATTAGGACCACTAGACTAATGAAGCAGTTCGCGTAATACATCCCTCTTTTAATTAAGGGAGATAATAAATCCCAACCAATCAATAGAAATCCGATTCATAAAATACACAGTTCAACGGAAAATATAATTCGAAATACTGGTGGGTAATTAATTCTTGGAAATTTCCGGATAGCCGGAGCGAAACCCGGTTACCTAGCAACTTGAAGATTAAGTTCCAAGCCCTCCACGGATAATATCGATCATAGCATTTTACGTCTATTTTGTCGGCTTCAATATCAATTACGTAGTCCGATAAACGATGAGGAGAGAGATTAATAATACTTCAAAGTACCAATTAGATTTTTACTACTAGATAGTAGATTTTAGATAGATAGTAGATACTAGATTATTTTGCGGGAATTTCACGTCAATCAAGGAAGTCTCCTTGATTGACTTGAAATTCGAACTTCATCTCGCCTTGGATTTCGGTCAGAATATGAATTGAATATGGTTTCATTGAAGCCAAAAATTGTTCTAGGTTACGGGGCCCGTTACGCGATTTGCCGAGTTATGGGGAAGAGAGAAAACCGACTTCAACCATTATTCGTGGCACAAATTTTTTTTTATTGGTTATGTCGGTAAACGAACAGACGATTCACCTGATGGTAAATAGTCATCGCCGCCCACGGATACCTGTAACACCAGAGGAGTTGCTGATGAGTTGCCGAGCCTTAAAAGACCTTACGGACTTCAGACTACCAGAGCCGCAGCAACCGAGGGAGAATTGGCCCTCATTTCTTCTGAAATACATACTAAGTGCTTTACGACGGAATCCGACGTAAGGGTGGTCGCCAGCCAGTATGACCCCATGAGGTATTATCATTGAACCCTCAGATATTATCTCGTCTCTTACCCCTATCTGAGCGGCGGTGAGAAACAGTATTCTGACCCGTCTCCACACGGGGTAAACTTGTATCTTTACAGTTTTTTTTATGGGATAGGAGGACAACCGAGCAGACGGATCACCTGATGGTAAGCGATTACCGTACACCCGTAACACCATAGGAGGTACAAGTGCGTTGCCGACCTTTTAAAAGGGGATTGTACCTCCGGTAACCTCACTCACTCGGCGAAACACCGACGCCGGTTTTCTATGAGGCCGTGGTATCACTCCGGTCGAGCCGGCCCATTCGTGCTGAAGCATGGCTCCTCCTCCTCCTATGTCATATATAGATAGATTAAGTCCTAAGTGCGACTGCTACGACCTGTTCGACCGCTCAGGTCGAAAAAAGTGATATTGGGTTTTGTTTTAGGCTCGGAGTTTAGGTTCAGGCTCGCCCCCTATCACATGGCATCTAAAGATACCAGTGAACTATGGTTCTTCTTCTTCTTAACCTTCTTCTTCTTAAACTTCTGCCTAACCCTTCGGGGAATACAAGCGTGATGGTATATATGTATGCTTTTTCAAAGTACGGAGGTATGGAGAATTGCCATGGATCATAAATAATCATTCAAAAGGATGTACAACTTAGCAACTCTGTAGGTGTTTTAGGGATAATAGACGTGGGTGTATCGTCTCCAAGGCAACCGACGGGGACGACAAGTATAGAAAAATCGTTAGTAATGCTGCCTACAGATCGCGCTTTAGTATACTTTATAATTCGAGAGATTTCTGGCTAAGTAATAAGGCAGCAATCCAATATACACTCACGGTTCGCCGGTATGTTTTGGTCCCATGTAATAGGGGGCGAGCCTCTTGGCATTAACCGGGTACAAATCTAAACTCTGAGCTGCTACTGAGAATTTCATAGAAAAATTCAAATAACACTTTGCTTGACCTGGGAATCCTATCTAGCATCTCTAGCAGTCGCGCTTCGAATCACTAGAGTAAAGAGCCAGTTCTATAAAAAAGCTTAATAAACGAATCTCTCTCACAACGAAATAGGAATTAATTCAGTTCGAAATGTTGTCTAGCAATACCCAGACTAATTTAGGGCTTATTCGGTCAGCTTGGAGCGTTACGTCTAGTTTGAATTTAGTTACCTCTCTCGTGAATGTTATTTTCCCTACCTATTGTCTGGAATTGGGCTTAAAGCTTTGCGGATTATTTGTTTTAAATATTAGTACAATAATGTTTTGGCAGATTGTTGAATCTCTGTTGCGGACGGAGATTGTAGTTAGAGTTACTTTAGAAAATGAAGTTGTTATGTGTGTATTTCTGCTAATTAAGGAGATACATTTTTCGTGGAAGAGCCATGCTTAGGCACGAATGGGCCGGCTCGACTGGAGTGAAAGCACGGCCTCACAGAAAACCGGCGTTAAACAACGCTTACGTTGTGTTTTGCCGAGTGAGTGAGGTTACCGGAGGCCCAATCCCCTTTTAAAAGGTCGGCAACGCACTCGTGATTCCTCTGGTGTTGCGGGTGTCCATGGGCGGCGGTAATCGCTTACCATCAGGCGATACGTCTGCTCGCTTGCCCTCCTATCCCATAAAAAAAACATTTTCTAGTCAAATCTTGTCCATCCAATAGTTGTCTGTAAGAAATAGCTTTTTTTTATGGGATAGGGATAGGATTTAGCGATAAGACCGCCAATTGTGCCTACTCATGTAACATTTGTGTATTTTCGCTGTCTTTTGGTGTACAATAAAGAATACTCTATCTATCTAATACATACTTAATAGCGAAATACAATTAACTAATTAATCACGAAATCTCAGAAATTATGAGGTCCATATAGTAGCAAATTTCTAGTTTCTAGGCCTTATGATTTCGTTTCAGAAATCAGTATTTGCGAGACAGGTTATATAAAAAATACCTAACGTATATAATACTCTAAGGAAGGATTCTGGAAATTTCCCACGGGATGTTGGGCATAGCAAGATATAAATACAAAAAGTCTCTCAGTTTTCACAGTAGGTTATTGGAGCGTACTTATAAGCAATTAATGTCTGTTCCAGATGATCCCGCTCTTACATCATCTTATCTTTTTCAGATTATGTTGGGGTCGGCTTCCAGTCTAAACAAAAAACCCGACTGCAATTAACTAACTAAAAAAGAAAAAAAAACCAAGATCTATATAAAGCAAAATATATAAGTACTATAATACAAATATAAATGTTTTAAAATATTTTATTAAAATACGTTATTCGTTTAATTAATGGTATTTTGTCCCCTGCAAGTTATAGATTATTTTTGCTTTTAGAGCTTGTTTTTCGCTTTTTAGTTAGTATTTTAACTGTCTTAGGCTTTTATTTTTCAATCTTAGAGATACTTACTACATAACATACCATCACGTCTGTATTCCCCGAAGGGTTAGGACACAGGGGTCCTAATATACACCCACAGTTCGCCGGTACGTTTAGGTCCCATGTAATAGGGGGCGAGACTATTGCCGTTAACCGGGCACAAATTCCAAACTCCAAATACCACCAAAAACTTAATAACACTTTGCTCGACCTGGGAATCGAACCCAGGACCTCAAGGGTAGCAGATGCGCTCAGGACCACTAAGCTAATGCGGCAGATACTTATTACTTACCGATTAATATTATGGGTAATACTTACTCCTTATCCATTCCAGAGTTAAGTACTAAGTTCAGACTTGTTTACTGCTCAACCGAAGGTTTATAACCGTCACTTGTTATGCGTGACGGGGTAGGCAGGTGCATTGTTACTCAGAGGTCTCTAATAACGGTGTAGAACCCTAAATGATAGGAGGGGACCCATTAAATAATAATAATAGTAAACTGTACCTATGTATTTGAAAACAAAAATCATATTTTTTTATTGAAATGGATTTTCACAGATTTTTTCTCTCAGCTGATCAAATTGAAAAAAAAAAACCTAAACATTTCTTTCAGGAGAAAATATTTGTGTATGAAATAAAAATGAAATCTTGAAATTGGTTTCACCTATGTCTACATTTTTTTATAAACAGGAAAATATCTTTTGAAAATGTGTCTTACATTAGAAACAAAGAGAATTTTAATCCGGCTAGCAATCCCACCAGCAGCGGTGGAATATATAAAATGGGAAGTATTCATTTCATTCGCTCAGCGCGCACTTCTTTTGCAACTATTCATTAAGTGAATGCCAGGCTTTATGCAAGTATGTTACATAAAATGAATATCTAAGAACTAAAAGAGCTTCATATGGTATCCGCTTCACGGTTGTCGGATAATTTTATCTTTACCCAAGCTATGAAACAAAGAACTGACACGAAAGGAAAAATTCACGCTCATTCCAAAATTAAAACAAAGAGGTTCGCGTCTTTATGTAAATTACGTAGAGAAACTGTCACAGGTATCTATGTAAAGACAATTTCACTTACAACTATGTCACTATCACTTTTATCATAACGTGATTAAATTAACATAATTTTCGCGTATAGGTCACAAATAATTAGGGGAGAAATGATTGAACACAACATTTACATAGGACGATTTATTTCATCGTTATACATACACCAATAGAGTACATAATTTGCTTTACACATATAATACGTAAAATTCGACTAGATAGTGACTAGAATTCCCAAGCGGGACACCTGTTGCTTTAAAACGCCACAGTGTGTATTGAGTCTTTAGTCTTACAAATGCCAGAGCCCATAGGAAGATAGCACAAATCCGAATGAGAAACTTCACGGGGTCACAGGGTCAAAGTAACACTGAGGATGTGGTCCGAAACGAAGAGATCAGTGCGGAAGGATCTAGTTTCTGGTGGGCTCTGGGCCCAGCAAAACTCAGGCCACCCCCATCTGGCCGATTCCCTGCAGCAGGCGCGAGCGCAGACGAGCAAACACCGGGTGCTCGAACGAGATGCCACGTCCGTGCAAGAAGCGAAGAGTCTCCTGCGCACACACTAGAAATCCAAGTTGTTCGGGATCCATGTCCACCGGCACCGAGTCCAGCAGTGGGTCGTCGTTCTCGTCACTGTACTGGTTGTAGGTCAACTCCTCCTCTTCATCCGAAACGCGTTGCTGATTATTCTCCAACTCGACGGAGCAAATCCTTCCAAACAGACGCTTTAATGCTTGCCTCTTCTCGGCATTCCCCGTATCGTTCCTCAGTGGCTCACTATGCGAACGCTTGCGTATACGTTGACGCTTAGCGCGGCGGCCGCCAATCTCATCGCGCTTTCGCTTGGTCGTCATTATCAGTTTGCCCGACGGCATCGAAACACAAACTGCGAATGGGCTATGCACGGGGAATTGAAGGGCTCCGCGATTACACTGAATGGTTCTATCCCAGTCTGGCGGCGGGGCGGAGCGCGCGATAGAGCGAGACGGGACGGTCAGCTGCAGCGGGAACAGCTGGGCGAGCAGATGCAGGGCGCGGGGCACGCACGCTTTGTTTGATAAAGTTTATTCGGGGAAATAAAACTGTTAGCCGCGATTGCGCGGGCCGGCGGGGTGAGGGACGCGCGGGGCGAGAGGACTAGCCCGGCCGGCAGCTGCGACGCATCTGCCGCTCAGGTGAGGCTACATGCCTCGTCTCAAGGTGCCGACGTCGTGTAATTAAGCTAAAGATCGACTCGAATGTAAACAAAGCAATAGATCTACGTCTAACGTACGTAATCAATGATCTGTCCGTTGTGTCTCCAATTCGTGTCCACGACACGGTTAGATGCACACATATCTTAGATTCTAATTGGTAACACCTTACATGACCTATATATTGAGCGTAAGGAATAGTTATTCACACAAAAGGATCGTAACAAAGAGATTTTAAATGTCAATGTATAAAAATAATTACAAAGCAATATTCTCGTAAAGAATCTCGATTTAAACCTTCCGACAGGCGTAATACGAGGGTTTCATCTGAACAAAAACTGAAAAATAGACAGTGACGTAAATGGAACTGAAAAATAAAACAGTTTCAGAGCTCATCGTTTTACGGACAGTTCATGCTCGAATGTAAATATACATAGGCATCTATGTAAAACGTAAAAATCAATACTCAGGTTTATGTACAACCGGGAAACGAGCTGTCGACCGTATGTATTAACTGCTGCTGAAGCTATCCATGTACTGTACAGTACATAACAGGTAGGTAGCGGTGGCGTATGAGATTTCCGATAATCCGCTTCAAAGTCGGTGTTCTCCGTCGTCTCAAAATAAAGGCGAGTTTCCATTGTGTGTGCATACAAGTTGCAAGATGCACTGGCAAGTTACACAATGGAAACTTGAGTGGATGCCAAGCGTGTGCACTTGCTCATAGCTCGCTAGCAGCCGGGTGTCGCCTCCGAAGCTATGCTAACAATTTGTGAGACGAATACGGCCTGCTAGTTGCTACACATAACCCTTTGCGTAGCTTAAATGAATTCTCGTCGTTTAGTGTACAGTTAAAGTTGATAAGGACGAAGTTTTGTATTTTAGAAACTCACCAGTTTCAAAAACGCATTGGTTTTTTATATTGAAAGGTTAAGCACATTATTGACCTCCTTTCAGACTAAAGACTGACTTAAATCTGTCATGTTTTGCTCAAAGGTCAATTAAAGTTAATTATTTCAGTCTACAGTATTATTGGATTGCTCCATTTGAAAATTATTAGTAGCAGATTGGATTTGTGCTCATTAACCATTCAGAGATAGAGGCGTGTTGGTGAGTATGTATGTAATATTTAAAAAATGTAATGCTGCCTCATTAGCCCAGTGGTCGCGACTGTTACCTGGGAATCAAACCTCGTTGGCTCGGTTCCCAGGTCAAACAAAGGATTATTGGGATTTGTCTATGAAATTATCAGTAGCAATTCAGAGTTTGGATTTGTGCCTGGTTAATGACAATGGGCTCGCCCATATGGGACATATATATATCGTCGACCTGTGGGTGTACATTAGTCCACCTCTGCTCTACCTAACCAGGGATTACAAGCGTGATGGTATGTACCTAATCTTAATCATGTGATGACACGTTTGGCGTAGCGGCTTTTGCTCTGCGTATTGTGGGTTTGATCCCCACACGTAGCAAATATTGGTATGACCTACAGGTAGTTTGCGATATGTAGTGCTACTTGACGTTTGTGTATGTGAGAAACTGTTTTTGTTAAAGCACCCACGATACAGGAAAAAATTCTAGTGTTTGACCCACACTTTTTTCTTAATATATATACCAACATACATAGACTGTTAAACTCATTACCCTTCCTTTTTTCGTAGTCGGGTAAAAAGGCTATGTAATGTACCTAAGTATGTACTATATGCGCGAGTCCGAAATAAAACGATTTCTTTCTTTCTTTATTGTTTTGTTTATAGCAGAAATTTTTACCAAAACAATATCCAAGTTTGGCTTCTACATATTAGTATACTCCGAATTTGAAATCAGACTACTGAATACAGTACTAAAATGCAGCTCTAACTTATCACTACTAGGCCAGGGCCAGAGGTGGCCAACCTTTTTTACAGCAGGGCCAAATCTTGTAAAGACAATTTCATACCGAGGCGCAATACCAACCATGTTTGATAAATAATATTCATTTCTGTTAATAAATCTTATAAAGACACTTTTACAAGTCAAGGTTTTAAATTTTTTGTGTTATATGGCGTCGGTATTTCGAAGCCATTTTGCACGACCTCTGAGGAGAAACGTTAAAACAAACTTTGAGAATCATGATCCCTTTTAAAGTCCAGATAGTATCAAAATATGTGTTTTACAATGCAGAAAACTGTATGGAATGGATTTTTGAAGTTCTTATTTTTTGCATAATATGGCCGTCGCGTGTTGGATACCCCTGCACTGCTTTACTCCAAAATAGGTTAGAAAGCCACTTTAAAACGCCGGTTCCCTGCCTAACGACATTTCCATCGTGGGCGGTTAATGACGACACTGATACACCAGAAGCCATTAATTGACATAATTTAAGTGGGTATTTCCGGACACGAGTATCGTTCGCTAGACGATGCTGTAGGGGGTACAAATACGGGCAAGATTATTACATTATTATCATTTTATTTACTTCTCTCACAATCTGTTAGACTAAACAGATGAGGTGCATATTAATATTTTACGTGAAAGGAACCGGCTATGTTTCTGATACCGGAAAGAAAACTAGAAAGATATTTAAAGCGAATGTCAACGTAAGACATTTCTTTTTTAATAGCTTACTAGCAATGTGGGTCGCACATTACTAGTATTCTTGTTAACCCCTCGTGCCAAGCTAAATGCTTGTGTTATGAGCGGGTTCACGTCGGTTCGAACCGGCAACCACATGTTCGCAAGTTTGGACTTGCGATCATGTGGTTGGACTCCATAGTCATTAGGCTACCGCCGCTTCAATTCTTGAGGTTCTTCAAAAAGGTCAGTAATCATCGGTAAGACAAGATGTATGAATGTCGACGAAACAAAAGGTAAGTATGCAAGAATTGTAGTAAATGACGCTTAGTGACTGCCTACCCGCTTAGGAATAAGGTGAAAGTGTAAACATGCATGAATGCATATAGGTAATGGCATGAGTTACAATGATGAAAAATAAATAATAACATACACTGTCCTGTGGTTGCAAGCATAGCTATTTGAGTGTATGGTTCAGGGATCGATTCCCAGATCTCGAAGTGCTAGTTACTTTTAGATTGTATTTGGCATTAACGAATCTTCTTCTCTTCTTCTTCTTTCTCAGCCTTTACTTCACCCAATGCTGAGTGTGGCCTACACTCAGCATTGGGTGAAGTAAAGGCTAAGTCCTCCAATGCACGCATTAACGAATGCTAAACACTTTTTTATGGATAGTGGAATCTCTCTCTCTCTACTTACCTCAAATTTCCGGTGCACGAAACCGGAGGACATAGGTTCGACCTGCTACAGTTCGATTTTTTTTTCTGTTACAAAAATTCAGCAATTTGGAGTTTAAATTTGTACCCGATTTATAGCATGGTGCCTCATTAGCCTAGCGGTCCTGAGGGCGACTGCTATGCTAGATAGAGGTCCTGGGTTTGATTCCAAGGTCGAGCAAAGTGTTACTGAGTTTTTCTGTGAAATTCTCAGTAGCAACTCGGAGTTTAGAATTTGTGTCCGGTTAATGCCAATAGACTCGCTCCATTTACATGGGACCTAAATATACCGGCGACCTGTAGCTAGGTGTACATTAGTTGGTATGCCTCTGTCTAACCCTTCGAGAAATACAGGCGTGATGGTATGTAGTATGTTGTTGGTCCTAGCTTAAGGAAAGTTCTGTTGACAGTAGTTTATACAGCGTAATGATGTTCGTTTTTAGGTTTTGTAAGCGTTCAAACTACATAATTATCTAAAACCTCGTTAAAAATTTCGCTGTGTTTGTTGCTTCGCACGCAGATTCGAGACGGATTTCGAAAAAATTAACCTTGTTGCAAACTGTATAAATTAAACAAAAGCTGAAACTGCTACATACATAGAAGGAAAGAAAGAAAGAAAAAGGGTTTATTGGTACAGTCACGGACATGGCACACAATAACATAAAAAAATATCTAATCATCAAAATATATTTTTTCACTTTTCACTTGATTTTGTTGTTTCTACTGAAGATGTAACTCAATATTGTAAGAAGTTCTATCATGAAAAATTCATTGTAATTGAATGTGGTGTTTACCTGACCAAGTTATACACGCTGGTTTGTATATTGTTTTAGTTTCTATATTTGTGTGAATCGTGTGTAACAATTGTTGGTGAACCTAATAAATAAAAGAATAAATAAAAAAAGGACAACGAGACAAAAAAAATTAGTGTCTTACGGCTGTACTAAATACATAAACACAATAATACTCATACATTGTATGTATCATACATATCAGTGTAAAACCTATCTTTTTGTTATTTTTAAGTGAAGGAAAAATTCAATCGCGGGCAGGATTCGAACCTGCGTCTTCTGGTTAGATACACCAGAAGACGCACACCTATCTTTTTGTATTTTTTTTTGCATTTTCCATGCTGAAGTTATCTTAGTGAAGGAGAAATTCGGCTTCGGGCAGGAGTAACTTGCGTGTTTTGGTTCATCAAACGTTATGACCAACTAAGCCACCGTCATATCATGCGGTTAGTTGGTCATAGGGTCTGTTTCGAATCTTGGCCGCACTCAAATTTTTCCTTCACTGTAATATAAACTTTGAATGTATTAATAAGTATGATGTTGTCCTATTTAATAAATAAAATGCTTTTCGTGGTAAGCGCTTCACTTAAAATAGCTGGACCGATTCGGTTGTTCAAAAATTGACAAAATAAGACACACCAAAATCAGGGTCTATGTGCCTATGAATGTTGCAAGACTTACAGACCAGAGATGGTCATTGGGAACAACACAGTGGCGCGGACCACAAGCCAAAAGAAATAAAGGTAGGCCCATTTATAATAGTTCGAATAAGGTTTTTAGAGAAACTATAGGGAAAGTTGACCGGAAAATTGGAAACTGAAAGTGAAGTTTTTTATAGGATATTCCCATAATTTAATGAAACTTGTACAGCTATAGGTATATTCGAACATACCATCAACATAACATCACGCCTGTATTCCCCGAAGGGTTAGGCAGAGGCGTACTAATGTACAACCACAGTTCGCCTGTATATTTAGGTCTCATGTAATAGGGGGCGAGCCTAAGCCATTAACCGGGCACAAATCCAGACTTCGAGCTGCTAGTGAGAATTTCATAGAAAAACCTGGCAGTCTAGTCTGAGGTATATTTGAAATATACATAATCTATACTTATAATAAATCTGTAGATACGTCAATTCTGTACATGAAATATATTTCCAAAATAATAACTATCAGCGGGTGATTAGTGATCGATACTGACGCCAAAAATGCAATCAGTAAAATTTTTGTCTGTCTGTCTGTCTGTCTGTCTGTCTGTATGTTCGTTATAGAAACAAAAACCACTCGACGGATTTCAACGAAACTTGGTACAATTGTTCTTCATACTCCTGGGCAGGTTATAGTATATTATTTATTCATCACGCTATCTATTATCTACTTTTCATCACGCTACGATCAATAGGAGCAGTGCAGTGAAGGGAAATGTTGGGAAAATGAGTGATTCATGAGAAAGGTTTCAAGCTATAAACCATCACGCTACAACCCTTAGGAACGGGGCAACGCAGGTGAAACCGCGGGCGAAGAACTAGGGAACAAAGTAACTATTTCACGCGGACGAAGTCGCTGGCAAAAGCTAGTATATAAATATAAACTACTAAACAATGAGGCAGTAGTATTTTATGAAAATAGTATAATTTGAAACTAACAACCAATCCTATTAAGAATATGAAATCAAATTGCGTTCACTAGAATACCAATTAAAAGTTGTAGGTACGGTTTTCTTAAGAATTTAAGTCTAGTTCAAACTTTGCAGTCGGAGGCGAAGTCAATTCCAGTAAAGTTGTATTTGAAATTCCGTATTGTTAATGTTACTGTAGGGTTTTGAAACTTGTTCAAGAGTTACTGAGAATCGTGACTTTTGATAACAGACTAGAAATCTGAAGAAAACAGAGTCTGTGATACTGAGAAGAAGTACAGTCAAGAAAAGTGGTAGGTGTGCGGGTAGCGAACGACATCTACGTCTCGACATAGATTGTGTTATAAATAATCACCAATTGGTTGGTAGCTAAAACACACTGCGTTTTGACACATAACGCGTAATACATTATTACTGAATCTTTGTTAAAACAGACGTCGTTACCCGCCTGCTATAACTAAATCTTTTGTCGACTGTACATAATATCTTTTTTTATCATTGAAATATGGAATACGAGCCTGCTCGTTGGCTGACTCTCGTTTCGCTTGCTCGTTTCATAATATGTAAGGATGACAGCAAACGAGCAGGCTGCGTCTGTCTGTCTGTTCGCGATAAACACTACTGAAGGGATGTGGTTTTCACCAATAGACAAAGTGATTCATGAGGAAGGTTTCAAGCTATTAAACGTCAAGCTACAATCTTAAGAAACGGAGTAATATTATAAAGCTGAAGAGTTTGTTTGTTTGAACGCGCTAATCTCAGGAACTACTAGTTAGAATTGAAAAGTTCGTTTTGTGTTGGATAGTCCATTTATCGAGGAAGGTTATAGGTTATAGGCTATATAACATCAAGCTATGCCTTTTAGAAACGGAGCAACGCGGGTGAAACCGCAGGCGGGTCGCTAGTAATAAAATAAAAACGAAGCTAGTAAAATTATTGGGCAAATGAGACTTAATGTAATGAACAGCTGATGTCTAATGATGACAACTATAGGTTATATTCTATTGCTGCTTACTATTGAGGGGCCCATATACTTTTTTTTTGTACAATGGTAGGTAAGTACCAACTTTCATAAATCCCACTATATACTGTATTTATATCTCCGTGATCTATTTCTCATCCCCTGTATAATCCCTTTGAGAGCACAATATTGCAGTCTAAACGGAGCATAAATAACTTGAATACAGTTCTAAACTTATGCTTAGGTACAATCGCGCGCACCGTTCACTGTAATGTAACTTGGTGACAATGTTGGAACTAGCTCTAAAATGAGACTGTTTTCATTTGAGTAGTAGGAATCAAAAGGTTTGATTTTTTTGAAGAATTAACATATTTAATTTTGCCAAACTCCCTCGTGAGTCTAGCAGTCCTGACCACGACTGCTACGGACGGTCCTGATCGATACCCAGGAGTACTGTTATTGGGGTTTTACTATGAAATTCTCAGTAGTAGCTCGGAGTTTGGAATTAATGGCAATATGCCCCCTGCCTAACTGTAACTCTGCGGGTCTCTAACCTAACCCTAGCGAACTGATGTACACACAGTACGCCTCTGCCTAACCCTTCGGAAAATACAGGCGTGATGGTATGTGTGTGTTATTGTGTATATTAAACTTTTAATTATATTTTTCAATAGGACTGGGATATTTTTTTTTTGTCTCTACTATCCTATTGCGTCTATAAGAAGCTCCGACTGCTACGTGGCGTAGCGTAGTTGCTACGGTTTGCGTAGCATAGTTGCACAAAAAAAGACGGGCCACGAACGTCATAAGGCTGATTTACGGCCGGTTTCTATAAATATCCTATTTGTCAGTAGATTTGATTACTAGAGATAGAATTTTGACAGTAGCTGTATGGAGGTTATGTCAAAATTCTATCTCTAGTAAGCAAATCTACCGACAGATAGGATGTAGAAATTGGCCGTTACACAGAGCCATTTAATTGTAAGTTTTTATTATACCACTATGGTAGCAAACAAGCATACGACCTGCCTGATGGTAAGCGGTTACCGTAGCCTATGGACGCTTGCAACACCAGGGGCATCACTCGCACGTTGCCCTTGTAAATTAAGGAGGACAAGTTGGGCTGGCAGCATAGGAGACATGCTGCCGTGCATGACAGCGGCGGTAATAAAACACCACCGATCCCCCACACTGCCAACACAACGCTTTCTCGCGGAGCTCTGGCGACCTTGGTCACGGTTAGGAACACAGCATACCACGGAGCTATGTTATTGGCTACGATTTTCTGCAAGCTAAAGGTACTCGCAAGCTACGGTACTAGTTACAGCTGAATGTAATACTTTGAGTCCATAATAAAAGTTGTATTGTCTAAACAGTGCTCGGGCGAAGCAAGTCATTTATTGCTTCAATTTTATTGTGTGCGACAGGCAAGAAATTAGCACCGTGTAAATGGGCCTTGCTTCCATTTTTATATATTTGTATGATCTACAAGTAGTTATTCCGGGTCTGGGTGTTTGTGTATTTGAGAATATGTGTTTGTGTGGGGCAACGTTTTTTTTTTAAATAGAGTCTATTGTATCCAATTGATACCGTTCGCTGGCGTTTCTGGGCTCTCTTGCAATATAATAAAGGCTCATTTAAAAAGATAATATCTTACAATCATATACATATCTAGTCACTGCAGTTTTTGGCCTTCTGAACCTCTCTCTCAGCAATTATCATAAGCGTTCGGATAACAAACGGCACTACCCATGGACCGACATTACCCATCCGTAGACTGAACGTGTAGCTACAAGGCCCTCTAAAATGAATTTAGAGAATTTATAAACAATTTCTTGTTTGTTGACTCTATTACGTAAACAAGTTTCCACAAGAAGGCACCTTGATTGGCTTCTATCACAAAGTTAAATAAAGTTACAAAGAATTTTTTATTACAATACAGGAAAACCTTAAAAAGTATACATAGCATTGTGCAATGTGTCTAGCTTCGCAGTGATCTAAAATCGACTCTATTATATAGTTAATTCGTTTGAAAATTGAATAGCGGAGTGTCGTAGGGTTTCCACGGGTGCGACCTTTAAGGCGGATCGTTTCGCTGTGCCCGCGAAATTCAAATTTCGAGTGGTTTTTCGTAGATTGTAGGTCTATAATATGTTCTGCATTCATGGTAATGGTAATTGCGACATTAACTATACAAAATTCACAATTTTTATCTAAAACCATTACTTAAAAATCATTATTGGAGCTAATAGTAGTGTAAAATGTCAATTTTGACCAATTACACAGATTGCGCCAAGTTTTTGGCTTGATAAGGATTTATTAGTAAAGGTTTTAGTTCTCAGTTGTGAATGTTGTATATTTGATGTCGCAATTACAACTACCATGAATCTAGAACTTGTTATAGACCTACAAACTGTGAAAAATCACTTGAAATTTGAATTTCCCGGGCACAGCGAAACGATCCGCCTTAAGGGAACCACTTTTAAACATTGGGGGATATATTTAAAAAATAATCCATTGTAAATAAGACTGTATTTACATCGTAGTTATGAGTATATAATGCTGCAAATATATTTATTGAAACTGTGATGAAACGTTCCCAGTATTTACTTTTACAGCGGCGGTTTCATGAAAATGCAAATTAAAATTTTCGATGAAAACGCGGAATTAATATTCATATTAGTTTGTTGCGAAAATAACTGCGGGTCGCGTATTGATCGTGGTTTTATACCGGACACGTACTATTATAAATGTAAGCCTTTGACGGATAAAGCTTACGATATTTTAAATGAATACAGGCTTCAGATTTAATTTTGAGGTTGAACAAAGAGGTTCTTATAAATGTAAATGAGTTTATTTATAAAAATATGTTAAACAATGAAATTTTTTCATTTTGAAAATAACGATGTGCTAGGTTTATTGTTTAACATAGCTGACCGATGACCTTTAAAAATAAAATTAGGCTGGTTATTATACGTAGAAAAAAACCTAAAACATTGATTTGTTTCTTTTAATATCTTTTTGAGATTTTTTTTTGCATTTTCCATGCTAAGATATTAGAAATGTTAACGTAAATCCAGAATGTGAAGGCAAAATTTCAATCATGCGGGTAGGGTTCGCGGTGGCTTAGAGTTCAGAGCGTCTGGTGTAGGAGGAGACGCAGGTTCGAATCCTGCCCGCGATTGAATTTTTTCCTTTACTGAAAAAATTACTTGTTACTTTTATGTTATAAATGGTTTTGCTCTTGACTTCAATCTTGCCTCCGAGGCAAAGATGACGTCGATGGTGGAGCGAATACCTCCAGAAGATTTGTATAAGTGTCTTTCAAGATCTGAGAAGAAACATCGTAACAATCTCTCTTTTAACGTAGAATACATTTTATGTAAATGATACAAATGAAAACAGCAATATCTGAAATGACCTTTTGAGCAAAGAACCATACCACTATAGTTAACATTTCAATCTGTCTCGTCACTTTGCCTGTGAGCACTGCACCGTCAGTGTGAACTATTATAATGTTCTTTGTGGTGAGCCGTCAACTTGTCGTCAACAGAAGCGCCCGGCAGTTTACGCCGTGATTTTTGGATCATTTTTTCTTTGACCTGGGATTTTAAACCAGAAATACTGGGATGCTTGTAGTTTCAGAGGTTAACACATTAATCATTTCGAAAGGGTTTATAATAAAATTTAAAGTTTCTAGAACATTCTCTTTACGTAATCTCATTTATATGCAGAGCAACAAATACATCAAAAGGCGTGTGCAATGTGTTTAACAATACTAAAGGTATACCCAGTTTATTATTTTAAACTTTCGTTTTTGTTTTGGGTTAGAATTTTTTTTTGCGCTCAGAGTTTGAATTTGGGCTCGGTTAATGGCAATGGGCTCGCTCCATTGGACCTAAACATAAAGTATTCAATATGGGAATACAGTTTATTATGTTATATATTTTCTAGAACCAATAAAATGCTAAATGTCCGCAAATTGCTTGTAGTATATCCACAACAACAAGGACACACAGATCACAAGGCATTCCTGACGTAATCGCGACGCAGACGATGCATCAATCTCAGTAAGATTGCGTACGTGACTCCGGCGATATCCTTCATTCTGCCAGTTACTGCGTCATAGCTACGGCATACGTATCTCTCTTGTTATGATAGTTGAATTTTGACACAGGAATCTTGTGTCATAATAATTTTAAGCATTAATGTTGTTTATCGTGAGAAAACCTGCATGTCTGAGAGATTTTCTCGACGGTGTGTAAAATCTGCCAACTCGCATTAGGCCGGCGGCGCCGTGGAACCTATAACCTAATGAGACAAGGCAGTGAGACAATGTAACGGGTTGATTATGTTAAGTTATTTTGTTCATAATTTTATTTTTAGAAGATTATGGTTTTTAGAGTGACGCCACCCATAACAGGAGTAACACTAACGCATTGTAATCTGGAGATAGCAATTGTTAAGTCTCAGTGTCAAGTGCAATTAGCTCTAGACTTTTCAAAAGTAACTATTTTAAATAGTCTAATTGAAATAAAACATTTGACGTTTGATTTGAACTTCAAAAATTAATATAATAATTAATTTCAGTGGGTACATTGAGAGACTTGAGACTTCCAAACTGGAAGATTTTGGCAATGTGGTTGTAGGTCCGGCCAAAGCTCTCCCACTTTTACCATTAATAGTTACCACCAATTTCTGTACGTGATTTACCCCCACCAAGAGGCTATATTTATAATTAAAAAGATAAATGATTGATTCAAGACTAATGTTATCAGAGACACGGCACGTCACGCCATCTCTCGTCAGTATTACGAAAGCTTTCAAGACATGTGGAATTAAATACTTACTTACTTATTGTGCCTTGTTTTTAGTTTTGCCTAAGTGTATGCTGATTTATTGATTTTTAGATGAATCTATAATATATAATAATAATAATATTTTATTCTAATCTTCATAATTACGGTTTAAATACATTAAAATTGTTCATAATTATGAGTGTAATTACTACCGCTCTTTCAATTGTAAAATGTTTAAAATGTCATGTTGTAGATACTTATACTGCGACAGAACTTATGAATTGCGATTAAGAATAAGGCTTATTTTAATAAATCGATAATAGCCAAGACATTTTACCATTAAAAGCACAATTATGACATACGAAAACGCCTGTATTCCCTGAAGGGTTAGAGATGTACTAATGTACATCCACAGTTCGCCAGTAATTGTAAAAACATGTATGTAAAAACATAAATAACTTCTAATTATATAAAATAGACCTAAGAGTAAAATTGGTAATGTTATTCTTGGTTATTGGTTTAGTTTATTCTTAAACGTTTTCGAGATAACGTTTTGTTTGCGCCTTTGGCAACGTTATCGTCTACTAAACGTAGCTTTTTGGCAAGTGAAATGGTTAAACAAAGTGCTTTATTATTGTTTTTTGCTTTTTTATCAAACAAATATTCAACATGTCTGCAGAAGACATGTTGAATATGTAATTAATTCCATTCAATTGAATTTTCCACTAAATTATTTCTTAACGAATGCCTACAAGCTACAAACCTGAATTAAAGTTTATGGCCTTTATGTTTGTTGAGATTTCTTGATTATTTATGATGAGTCAGTGAGTAGTGTATCAATGTTATATTATAAATAAATTCTAGATAGATTATAATTATTTATTATTTACTTTATTGTATACCAAATAAAACATCCATAATTATTATGAATTAATTGAGGTTACCTACGCAATTTACAAATATTTTAAACATCAATCTTTGTGCCTAACACATTATTTCAGTTATTGACATTTCTTGATACATCTATTTGTAAATCAATTCTCAATCATCAATAATTTTCAAGTTAATTAAACCCATCTATTACAAAAAATACTAGTAATTTTTGAGCTGTAATGCTAGTTAAGCCGGCTCAACGCCGCACCTGCAATGTAGGTATAAAATAATCTGAGCTCGAGTGTGCTTCATATCGACCGCAAAGCTTCGAAATACATTGAAAATTAATCGCAACCAGATTTTCAAATTGGATTGGCTAGCGAAATAATTAATAAATCGTTTAAGTAGACAGGTACCTGTGTAGGTAAGTATAGCATTTACTTGCGATTTATCATTTAGTACATATTATAACATTTTTGATAAAAATGATATTATCACGGGATTAACAGGATACTCCGTATTTTTTTCGGATAATTGTATTTCTGTACCAAATATAACATCTTTTATTGCAGTTACCATATTTAAACCTGTCGAGGAACAGTTTCTCAGATATAACACAAAAATAGTTCTTGATGTTCTGAAGGATCACCGTTTGTCAACTGATACCGGATAAGACCATAATGAGGATATAGGAAGAAGTCCCAAAGCTATTTTCCAGAATAACTAATTTATCTTGTATACAATTTGTGATAGGATCGCCCTCTATCGAATGCAGAGACCAAACACATTGCAAGCTAGCATCATTACCTGTCTGAATACTTCTCCAGAACACCTGTATAATAATGTAGCGGTGACTAAATGAGCAAGGGTTTTATTTTTTTATAAGAATATCTAGAATATTCAATTCTTGTGGTTTAGCGAATTTTTGTGATTTAGCAAATAATTATTAGGAAAGATATGCACTAGACTTCTCTATGTAGCGCCATCTAGTGAAATTTTCCGTATAGTGGTTGTAGTTCTAGAGTGAAATCAGAGATGTCATTATGTAATATCTTGTATTTATCATCACGGTTTATTTAAAACCTAGATTTAAAAGATAACATTGCTATGATTGTCTTTATTCTATCTTACGTATTTTTAGTCCGAAATAACTGAGTTTGAACATATTCTACCAGACATATCAATTATTAGCGACTCGCTCGCGGTTTCAACCGCGCTGCTCCGTTCCCAAGAAGCGTAGCCTGATGTTATATAGCCTATAATTTTCTTCGATAAATGAACTATCCAACACAAAAAGAATTCTCAAAATCGGTTCAGTAACCTCACAAACTCTACCTCTCTATAATATTAGTATCTAGGTATAGATTAGTATTGGTATATTAAATCTAAAATCCTAAAACACATTTGTTTTGAATCGATTCTAAAAGTCCAATCGAATAATTTAATCGAATGTCCTTATTGGCAATCGGCAAGTCTTTCGCAAATGAAATTACGCTCTCTCAAGTTTACACTGGACTGCACGAGGATAAGAGTGTTAGATGAGAAGCTGCGAGGATGTTGAACCGTATAATTGGTTTTATTCACTTGAGCTGTCCACGTTCTGGGCGCACTGGTGGAACGGCAAGCAACTTTATGTGATCAATGGCAGACACGGTTTTTATCATTTTCGAAAAATATAAGACAATCTCCAATCTCTAATATTAAATTTACTTTAGTGATATCCCGAAACCCGGGACAATTATCTCGAAGAAATAATGTTGTCGTAAGAAAGTCTTCACTTTTTGTCTCTGTTCTTTCCAGTTTAGGTAAATTAGCTCACCTTTTTCCGATCACTGGTTATAATATACCTATGTAGCTACTTACACAGTACTAAGTACTTATTACAGTACCTACTTATGGTTGAAACAACTGTAGAAATTAACCGTTCTGAACCGCCACGCATGTAAAATCACTTTATTATTAGCTGCAGAAATAATGAAATCAATAAGGGCAATCACTAATGAAACATTTACAACCTGTCTTTAGACCAAGTTAGGTGGGTACCAATGCAAAACAACTTGTGGACAACTTTAGAATCTGAAGTCCTGTCCTATAGTGTACCTACTGTAAAAACGGTTTTACTTTTTCTTAAAAGTTATTTTATTTCAACATTTATTTGAACTTAGTAGGAATAACGTTTTTGTTTCAGACACGAGTTACAGTAGATAAGGTACCTAAGTAGACTCGTTAAATTGAACTGTAATTTATAGCATCTTTGCTTACAGAAACATTAAGAGTTTTTACTAACTTTGCCAAGTACAAAGTTTTTGTTGGCGTTTTGGTTGTTGTGAATTTTTCCATTTTCTGCTTAAATGGACAAACAAAAAATCGCAAACATGCCTCCAATTTGTATGATATTTAGGCAATCGAGTGGAAAATCTCTTGTTATAATACATTTTATAATAATATTTTCAGCAGACTAAGAAATAAGGAGTCAAACCAGTCAAAGATATTACTAGCTTACTTTCACAGATATGTTGTTCAGTACGACGTGAAGAATCATCCAACGGATGCGGGTGACTAAATCGACACCCTGTATCTATACTTACTAATATTATATTGACCGGGCTAATCCCAGGAACTACAGATTCGGATCGAAAAATTCTTTTTTTGTTGGATAGTCCATTTTATCAAGGAAGGATATATGCTATATAACATCACGCTATGACCAATAGGAGCAGAACAATGGGTGAAACCGCACGTTCAACAAAACATCATGGTATCCAAAACTGACAACTTTCTTCTATCGATTTTCAATTTAATCTCCAAATAATAGAGTTTATTTTCAATTGAGGAAATTTGACAGTTTGTGGTATCTTGATGTCTTTGTTGACTGTACGTGAAGCTTTATGTATTAAACTATACCATAACTACATCAGTCCGATACACACTACACGAGACAAGTTAAAAAAATCTACGTCCTGGAAAGTAAAATAATAGTCCATAGATGACAAAAACATCTTATATTTATAAATTACCCTAAATCATGCAAATACACTCAACAAAATATTGAACTAAGGTAACGAACTCTCACGACTTTGTCAGTTGTTATGAGCAAAAGATCTCCAGAATAAATTTTTATTGAGTTTCTTTCGAGAAAATAATGTTAATTCAATTTTCTATTTCGTTTTGAACGGGACACGTTCGAAAACTTAGTGAATATACGACATTGAGAATCAAGTATCGATTGAGTTTTTTTTTATTATAACGTAGACTTATGAATTACCGCATTTTCGTGTGATCTCCTTATAGTATAGAGCCTCGTTTACATTGATATTTCCAAGGATAATTTAAAGAGGTTTCCATACCTATGTGATTATTAAGTAAAGGGAAAGTTGAAGACAACAAAATAGAAAAATAATGAAATTGCTAAGAGCCTTTTGAACAATTCCTGGCACACATAAGGTACGTACAAAAGTTAGTGTACCTACAAAGAAATGATACAATTATTGTGCGATGAACTTATCTGGCAAGAACTGAAATCAAACCTGTCAAAGTGACTTTCCCAGTAAATATGGGCTTTTCTTCATTTCTCGAAACATTGTTCGTAAATTACCGGCCGGCCCATTCGTGCCGAAGCATGGCTCTCCCACGTTATATTTTTCTTACTACTTAGTGTAGGTACCTAAATTAGGAGTAGAAAACAAACATGTTTTTCTCGAAGAAGTACGTAAAACTATAAATTATGTGTCCTTTATGGTAAAGACTGACTGATCCCTCGTTCCACCAAGGTACCACCATGTATAATCATTCCATTCATTGAAGTATTCATTTTAAATATTTGTAAGTATATATTTTTATAAAAATAAGAGAGCAGATCGGGAGCAGGGTCCAAGCTACCGGTGGTCAGGGCCCCAGTGTAACCTCGTAACAATGCGGGCAATATCCAGAAGTACCTACTACTTTCAGTATCAAGCCCTTGATCCAGCCACCCGATGAGAGCTTCCTTAGGTGTTGGTCCTTATAATCTATTATTATTGTCGTTGATGTTTCTCAGAAAAATATGCAGTCGCAAAGCTAAAACCTCATCCAAATCGGGTCCGAAGTTTTTGGAGGACATGCATGATAGACATACATACATACGCTCAAACAGATAACCAGCTTTTTGATGTCAGTTTAAAAACAAATCGAATTTTGATTTTGATTCCGTACAATTCCATTGTGTTTTGTTATCCCATAAATAAATTGTAGGGGACAAAATAGCGTTAGTGCCGACTTAATTAAGTGTCCAACGTGCCCCAAGCAAATACTCGAGCTCGGATTGATCCCGGATCTGTTGGGGTTCATTCCGTTGTTTGTTTGTAAGATTGGTATACTTTACTGGATTCATTTTGTCTGTTTTTCGTTTATAACGGGAATAATTGGAGTCGTGTCGTGAGTACTTTGAAGGGAACAAGACGTTACTTCTAAGTTCTACACAAAATGTCTAGGTAGGTGCTTTAAAAAACGTGGAATTTCTTAATTTGATTTACATACATACTTTGTAAATCAAATTAAGTAAGTAAATTAAGTATTGTTTTCACAATCAGAGGAGATTCACCACGCTGGCTTAGCGTGGGTTGGCAGACGTCACACACATGCAGAAAATCTCTCAAATATGCAGGTTTCCTCATTATTTGTGTTCCTTTACATTTAAGCGAGTGATAATAAATAAGAACTAATACTGATACAAGTATAATATTATTTCAATCTCAATTCACCTCTTAATTATTTTAACATAAAATAATTTGTGTTTTAGCACCATTGCATGCAGTAAAGTATTGAGTATTCATAGTGAATGGTTTCGAAAATATTGAGATGTGTGCCTTGGTTTCGAACGAAAACTGAGGGACAGTTTCATTATTTCAAACTATTAAGTAATATAAAAAGTGATATTAAGACTGCATCAATCATTGTGTAGATGGAAGATAATCTAGGAAGCATAATAATCCGTTGCACGATAATACCAGATTAGTGGAACATTTGTGTAGGCCACATAAGACCCTCAAAGCCTGTGTACATAAATCTAATTATTCCTACAACAGTACACACATATTCGTAGTGCCTTCATTTTCTTTTTCTTTGATTCAGACTTCCCTTGTTTTCATTGTTATAAATGAAGTACTAAGATAACTATGCTAGCTAGACCCGATAGCTACGAATTAACCCAGTGATGAATATTCGACCGACTGCGATTAATTACGTCGAGGCGTACAAGGGTTAACACCCATCAAAGCATTGACACTTATTGACACTATATTGGAATATATACATAATATTAGATTTACTGTCTTGGGTCTTTTATCAGAGTAATTTTTGATGAAGTCTCGCTTGGAATTAGGGTTGCTCAACGCCCTAGAGTATGGCAGCTAGTGTGGTATCTTAATAAGGACCTGTTTATAATCTTCTGTGACTATAGAGAAGATCACAAGAAGGTGTGAAGATATAAGATTTTAAGGTCTTTTGAATAAAGATCTCATTTACCTAAAGGAACTTTCCAAAATTGAAGGATATTTTCCACAATGAATACTTACGATCAGCAATAGGGTAATTGACTGGTCGCTAATAAAATCCAAACAGGCTTATAAATGAAATAAAACACACGCTTGTAGTATCCACTGTTGACTTAACCATGAAGGCTAGTTTGAATTATAACCTCTAATGACATATTTAAAATCTACATTGAAGCATCTTTACCTCTTCACCCTCACATGCTCTCAAACAGCAATCTAGCTCAATTTGCGCTGGATTATAACTTTGGTTTGCAAATGGGCTGAATAAATTTGGGTCAAATTTCGTTTCGCTAAGTACCTATGCGGTGTTTGAATTAAAGGTAAGCCTTTCTCTTTATGCCAATCAAGTAAATGAAATCGCTCCTAATAGTATTGTTTTGAGTATATTCATATAACTGTTTTTTATAATACTTACTGTGCTTTTATACTAATTTTATCCTAAATGTTGTGCATATCTACATATAATTGATATAAACACTAGTCTTTGCCTCTGTATTTTGCTACTAACCAATGTTTAAATTGTTCATGTGCCTTATATATATACAGAAATGCTGGAACTATTCATTTATACAGAAAACATCTCATTATTTAGTAAGTATTTATCAAAATTAATATCAAAATTTAACACGACCGTTGTAGTAAGAAGTCCATTTACAACCAGTCCTAATAACAAATCCGTCGATAGATTTGCTTACTATAGCACAGTCCAAATGTTTCTATTTCAAATAAGTTTTTACAAGCGTTTATAAAACGTTATGATTCTAGATGCACGGTTCTAAAAGGTTGATCCAATGGAGAAGAATCCAGCAAGAAACTCCATAATATCATAATATTCGTATGAACTGCCACATTAGTCTAGTGGTCCCAAGCTCGACCCTAGAGGTCCTGGGTTCAATTCCCAGGTCGAGCAAAGTTTTATCTGGCTTTTCTATAAAATTCTGAATAGCAGCTCGGAGTCTAGATTTGTGCCCGGTTAATGACAATAGGCTTGCTCCCTATTAAATGGGACCTAAACATACCGGCGAACTGTGAGTGTACATTAGTACACCTCTGCCTAACCCTTCGCTGAATACAGGCGTGATGCTATGTTATGTTATTCGTATAGACTCTATGTCAAAATTCTATCTTTAGTAAGCAAATGAATTGGTACTTACAGAAACCGGCCGTTAATCGCTTAAGGCCCAGTTAATGGACAACAGGTTCGCCATCCATTAATTAAAATGGATCTTAATAATAATTCTTTTATTCAGATAACTAAGATCCAATGTGTTAGTAAGTAATTAGAATAATGATTTACAACTATTACTTGTGATCCCTGACCGTACCTGGGCTCACGCCTCCGACAGTACCATATGTTTAATTCTTAGGATGCTGTTGCGAAGACCTCGTTTTTGTAGTGCTTCAGAAATGTTTGTGCTGAATCGAACCGACGGTTTTCATAAGGTGATTGAACCCAGGACCTCTAGGGTCGAGCTTGGGACCACTAGACTAATGTGGCAGTTCATACGAATATTATGATATTACGGAGTTTCTTGCTGGATTCTTCTCATCATCAACCTTTTAGAACCGTGCATCTAGAATCATAACGTTTTATAAACGCTTGTAAAAACTTATTTGAAATAGAAACATTTGGACTGTGCTATAGTAAGCAAATCTATCGAGTACTTCATTTATAACAAGGGAAGTATGAATCCAAGGCACTACGAATATGTGAGTACTATTGTAGGAATAATTAGATATATGTACTCTTTGTGGCAACCTCTACATCAGCTACGCCTACCATCATGGATAAGTCTTTAGGAGTCTTATCCATAAGGAATAAACAACAATCTCCCTGCCTAACTCCTAATATGTGCGGGGGAGAACCTCGTCTATCAGCAACGGTCCTTCTTGCGTCGCTAGAACACAATGATTATTTTAACATGCGCTCTTTTGAGCTTACCCGACGCCTCCACCACTTGTCGGAGACGTGAGCAGGTACGATCCTGGGCTCACGTCTCTGACAAGTGGAGAAACTCACTCTTTAGAAGAAAATTCAGAATTGTATTCAGAAATGTAGTTCAGACCTCTACAGTACCTATGTATATTTCCAGTCTTTCAATATTGATATTTGTAAATGATACTTAGGTTCCTTGGTTTGGGCTGAGTATCTAAAAAGTGAGACCCTTATCCTCTGACCGTTAAATATGCTGACTTTTGCGACCTACGTCATTAATTATGTATAAAGTAGGGTGAATGGAGATGGCCGTGGCTATATACTTACATAGCTTTAGGTAACTAGATACTTAAGATGGGAACTCTTTTCCCGAATTAAAGTACCTACTTAAATTCGGGAAAAGAGGTCCTGCCTGGATACCTATCCAGGCAGATCTTCTACCCACCAGGTGTATCCTGCGGTAAAGTCGAGTTAGTTACACGATTTATAACTGAATATTGGTTGTACGGATTTTTATGATCTTTGATTTGTTGAATTTGTCTCCGCCCCGAATAGCAGAATAACTATTGCAACATGAAAAAATTCACGAAAATAATTATAAAGAAAATTGATTTCGTCATACATTTTGTGATAATTAACTATTTAATATGCACATGACTTCGAAAAGTCAGAGGTGCGTGCCTTGGGTTCGAACTCGAGACCTTTGACTTGGCAGTCCAACGGTCATACCACTAGGCTATCACTGCATTCTAGTATACATAATTATATAAAAAATGAGCATATATAATATTCATTGTTAATATTTTATACTTCGTAACATCGTGTTACATTGCATTAACAACTTCACTGAATTTTTAGTCCAAAAATTCATAAAAATTTCGTACTTATTAAGTTATTTTACGAAATCACTTTTCAATCACTGCTATGAGATATTAAATGAAAAGTTAGGGGCAGAATCTCGTTAGGAGCTTCGTCCCGGCTATAACAATGTCATTTCACAGTCATTTTTATTTGTCAGATGAAAGAAAAAATAATATAAAATGTCGCCTTAAGAGAAAAAAAAATCTTCTTACGCAATAATTATAATATTTTTGTAAAAGGAATATGCTAACTGCTTCATTAGTCTAGTGGCTTAGACTGATACCTACGCTAGAGGACATGGATTCAATTCCCAGGTCTAGCAGTTTTTCTATGAAATTCTCAGTAGCACCGCAGAATTTGTTTCCTATGTAAAAATATTGGACAGTTACAATTTTATTATGTTAGTATAATGTTTAATGACGGCACGATAGATAGGTATTGTAGTTATGTAAAAGGATTATGTGCCATATGTACGTATTTGACTTCCACACAGAACGACTATTTGTATGTATGTTCTGTAGCAACTTGCAAGCGGAGTGGATTTGGGTGCAGCGTTTGTGAGAATTTGTGTTTTGCAAACACACCTACGACACAGATTACAAATTCTGTATGAGATAACTAGAGGTTGTAGAATTGTGCTGCTGAGTTCATCTGAGCTGGTACAACCACATTACTAAAGATTCTACCACTAAACACCAATGACAACAACAATCTGACATTCTTTTGTTCCAGTTTGGAGTGTTAGCCAGTGGAATAAGAATTAACAAATGCTTCATTTTTAAAAATTTTAAGTAACAGAATTACCCTTCTGAGAACGCTCGAGTAATACCACTGGTGCTGCTGACGTCTATAGGCTGCGATTTCCGTTTACCATCAGGAGGTCTCTATGCTTGCTTGACATTTTATTGTAATAAAATATCTCCTGACACGATAATTTTATTTGGCAACCAAAAAAAAGAAAAGAAATACAAACAAAAAAATACGGCGAACTTGTATTTTTTTTCCTCAAAAATTCTTAACAATTTTGTAGATAACATTCCTTATTTATCATTCTAGAAAGTTCTTTCCACTTTGAAGCCTCCACAAACAATCCGTTTGTTTAGACATCACATCTGTCCTTTTTGAAGGACTTTACTATTTGGGTCAGTTTACGTCCTTCGGCCCTTTGCATCTACGACGTCATAAAAGCTTGTTGATCGCATTTTTATAGATTCTTTGTTTTATTTATGTTTACTCTCATGTCAAGCTGTCTGTCTCTCTTTGTATATATATACGAAACGAGGAAACAAAAATATTTTCAACTATAGATACCGTGATTTTTAATCAACTATTTTCCTTCCAAGGGATGAAAGTAGGTACTCTTTTATGGGATATATAAGTATTCAAAGAAAATCATCAGTATGTAACAAAAGAGAGAGATATACACTACTAGTAATTACATCAGTTACAGATATTCACAAAATTTGGGATAAAATTTGAATACTCGTAGAAATACTGTATCCAAAATTACAAAGCTTCATAATAGATTATAAATAACTTTCACTGTAAAATCTAAAATGCATAATTTAACCGATGATAATGTATTTTTTTTATGCCACTAAGCTGGCAAACAAGCAAACGGCCTGCCTGATGGTAAGCGGTTATTTTAGCCTATAGACGCTTGCAATACCAGGGGATATGCTCGCGCGTTGCCGACCTTGTAAATTAAGAAGGAATAGTTGGGCTGGCAGCATAGGAGACATGCTGCCATGCCTGACACCGGCGGTAACAAAACACCACCGGTCCTCCAACTGCTAACACAGCGCTTCCTCGCGGAACTCTGGTGACGTTGCTCACCGTTAGGAATACACCATAGCACTCCGTGCTATGCTATGTTATTTGGCTACGATTTTCTGCAAGTAATGCACGTTTGGAGTATATAGCTTGTAGAATATTCTTTAGTAAACCCTCTAGTATTTATCGAACATGAAAAAGAAATTATGTTATCCCATCAGGGTATATCTGGAGTATTGTATAATCTTTACAACATGTATAAACATAGTATAATTTATTTATAACTCTCTTAAAGACTCTCTAGACATGACATACAAATAAAAGCTTTTATATGTACGTAATGATATTGTTTGATCCTATAACTTGGAGACAGCTTTATTAACTACTAGGTTTTACTCGCGGCTTTACTTGCATGACAAGAGATTTTCCATGAGAAAAGATAGCCCATGTCCTTCTTGAATGTCCAATTAATCTCAATTGATGATTATGATTGATGAATGATGATTGATCATTAAAATTGAATGAAATTAGTTCAGCGGTTTATGCGAGATAGATAGAGTTACTTTCGTATCTATGCATAAATTAAAATTGTAACAGGCTGATGTCTGTATATACATTGAAGAAAAACTAATATGGGGTACTTTATTAGAGCATCAGAAGGCAAAACAACAATTTTTTGAATTTTTGTCCGTGCGTCTGAGTGTCTGTATGCTTGTATCACGCCAAACTACTGCATGAGAGGTCATACTTAAAATCTTTGCATATTGCATCTTAATACGCTGCGTGTCGTCTAGAACCTGGGTAAATCCTTTTGGTAAACGAGTAAAACCGCAGGCAACAGCTAGTTTATAATATGAATACCTATGGATAATTACTGTGGGAATTTTAGTAACGTCTTCGGTCTCGTATTTATGACAATATAAATATTTGTGATATGTCCAGTTAAAATTCGATACGTAAAAGAAGCAGCTTTTCAACAGTGGTGCAACAATAACTAACGTACTAAAAATATAGATATATTATAATCTTTTAGCAAATTAATATCGAATATAACCTCCGTGACTCGTCTGTATACCTGAGCATTATTTATTCTTTTTTTTATATGATAGGGGGACAAACGAGCAGATGGATCGCCTGATGGTAAGCGATTACCGCCGCCCATAGACACCCGTAACACTAGAGGAGTCACAAGTGCGTTGCCCGCCTTGTAAAAGGGGATTGGGCCTCCGGTAACCCCACTCACTCGGCAAAACACAACGTAAGCGTTGTTTGACGCCGGTTTTCTGTGAGGCCGTGGTATCACTCCGGTCGAGCCGGCCTATTCGTGCCGAAGCATAGCTCTCCCACGTTAAATTCAAGATATTGTGACCTTATTCCTTGGTATAAGGTCACAATATCTCGAAATTTCTCACTTCAGTCGGTTTAATAAAATTCGGAAAAGAATTGCCGACAAACCAATTATTATGGTCCTTGAACATCCTATCAACGTCTGCTTGGTCCGTTGGACACTTAATAAGGAGCAAACATTGAATTTCTTTGCCGTTTCTATTGCTTTCGACGAGGATTTTTTTTGCTTTTATTATTTTGTTGTATTTTTTTAAGACAGGTTTGGCTCGCCCCTTATTACATGTGACCTAAACATACTGGCGAACTGTGGGTGTACATAAGTACGCCTCTGCCTACCCTTCGGGGAATACAGGCGTGATGGTATGCGTGTGTTATGTGTCTGTGTGTTTGTACGCGTATCACGCCAAACTACTGCATGAAATTGGATGCGAATTTCACAGTCGTATTGCTGGAGGTCTAACTTAAAATCTTGGTACATATTTAATCTTGGATTGGATTTATTTTACGGCCCCGTATAGTCAATCCTTTTGGGAAGTGATCGCAGTATCGCTTAACATGAGGCGAACTGGCGATCAAGCGTAACCCTATCAGGAATAAAGAAAAAAAAGTGAGTGAAACCGAGGCCAGCAGCTAGTGTTGCAATAATTACCTGACTGCGCCAGATGGAGGGTTATTTACTAAATGCTCCTCAGGTTCCAGAACATTCACAAAAACACAGATTCTTCCATCTTGCCGTGTCAAGCGGCATAGATAAATGAGGGTACCGTACGTGCAAAGGGATAAGCTGATCGTGGTCAATATCGTTATGTAAGAAAATTGGGGTACACGGGTCCCGTATTAATCAAACCCTGGAACACTTAAGGCACGGCAACGACTCGTTTTAGATGACTCAGTAATGTAGTTTGGATATTCCTCTTTCGATGTTTTCGAGGGTCGGGAATATAACTTTTAAAAATCGAGTATATTTTTTATAGTTAGCAGCTAGATGGAAAACAATATATCGGCTTTTGTATTTTTAAGAGGCTTATAACTGCCTTTTCAGTCTAGTGCTCCAAAGCGCGACAGCCACATTAGAGGTCCTAGCTTCTATTCTCAGGTCAAACAATATGTTAGACGGTTTTTTTATGAGTTTCTGAATAGAGGCTTGGAGTTTGTATTTGTGCCCGGTAAGTGGCAATAGGGTCGCCCCCTATTACATGGTACCTAAAAAACATACCGGCGATCTGTGGGTGTACCTACTCGTACACCTCTGCCTCACCCTTCAGGGAATACAGGCGTGATGATGTGTTATTTTTTAAGAGGCTTTGTTCGTTGAAGTTTGAAGTGCGGTTATATCGTCTTGATAAAAATCTTGAGATTTTAATCAAACCGAAAATGCCTCAATAATTGCTTAGCGCCTATCTTTTGAAAGCAACGAACAGTCCTCTAAATAGCTTCAAAGATTTTCATAGGCTGCAACCTATTTTCATTCTTATTATACTTGAGGTACGGTTGAGTATACGATGAGTTGTTTCACTAATGGCCCGTGTTCGTGGTTGTACATTGAAGGATCCTTTTTCTCTTGGGAAACAAAGGAGAATTCTCTATGGATAGAGTGTACGCTGTCAGCAGATAATAAGGAACAAATTTTTATGTAACACCCGAACATAATTAAGCGGACAGTTGAATGACTGAGCATCTTCAGGGTTGATGGGTCCTTCTATGTGAAAGCCTATATTTTAGGTCATCTTACATTATATGCATAATACGATGAGGAATTTTCAAACTCGAAACATTCATACTAATCGAATCGAAGTAACTCCGTCTGTTTGTCTGTTGAATAATTTTGTTGAATTTGGGAAAGAGATAGATTGTGTATTGGATAAGAATATAAGCTATCTTGGCAAATATTTGTGTGTCCGTGGATTTCAAATTGTATGTATACGTATTTAGTTTTTTGTTCCAAACTTGGGTGAATACTTGGTGTGAAGTTTACCGCGATAAAGTATTTCTCTAGTACGGGAGGAGTCTTTAAAAAAACTGTCCTTTGCGCTAGTGAAGATAATGGTGGTTATTATGGCACTAATAGATGTTGCAAGCGTTACCATAAGACGGATAATGTGGAAAAGAAAGAAAGCAATAGAGTATACCAATTCGAATCGAATTCCTGAGGTCGATTTTTTTCCAACAAAAACATCGTTGTAAATATTTTATGATAAAGATTCCTTAATCGCATTTTCTTAGTGATGTCTACAATTCTGTGAAATTGCTCAGATGCCAGATATGGCAGTAATTTAACTAGAGCCATGTTCGCTCTTGATGCTATTCTTAAGTATAATTGCAAACTTTTTAATGACTGCTCTCTGGATTAATGAGGTCGGATAAAAAAGTGGTGTAGGTTTAAAAACGACTTCATAAGTACCTCTAGATGCTATATTTACTAAGCTATTTCTTGTACTACATGCATGATAATATTCGAGCATGGTGCTTTCTCATGCAAGTTAATACACTTGCTGCGAGATACGAGCGCTTTGATTTCCTTCAAGCAGGTATCGTCATGAATTTCAAATAATATAATGTCATAATGTTGGTCACGTATTCAGATTTTTTTAAGGTTATGTCGTAATTTTTTTCTTTTCTGTACGGCTGCTATAAATGCCGCTTTTGATGAATAATTATGCTAAGGATCTGTTCAGAATTCTGGCCATTAATTGACTTTTGTGAACTTGAATAAGATTCCACTGATTAGAACATTAAATGTCACTGAGAAGTTGAAATTTTCATAAAGACGTAAGTAATTCTTTTTTCAAACAGTCACGTCCAGTTGTTTTATTTGTGCAGTTTTCTTTTTACTTTCAATCAATTAAAAGTCTGCAATATAAATGTATCTTTATGTACTCGATAATATTGCAAAAGTTTTGTGTGTATTTATAATGTAATCGTCCATAAAGTCCTCTAATTTTTAAATACTAAGTGCTTTTTATGGACTGCTCCAAGTGTGATTTTGAGGATAAAAAATGTAATAAAACTTTGATTTAATTTTCGTAGCAAGGAGTTTCTAAATCAATGAGTTCTGTCGTGAACGGCGAGAGATTAACTTTTAATTACTCTAGTGATTACTTTTTTCTGAACTACTTAGCAGATTATTGCTTCCTTTCATTATTGAGAGGTTGATCAACGACAGAGGTTATTTCTTTCGGCACCAATAATGCGATACTTTATTTGATTAAGTGCTTAGTCAATTCAAGTGGAATTCAGAGCTGATTAGTTACAATTGAATTTGGTACAAAAAAAATATACAAAATACGTTTAATCCCAGATGTGGGCTTGATGTGAACCCTTAATTTGGTGGCATGTATTTAGATCCATTACAGTAGAATGCGATTGCGAGCCTATATTGCCATTAATCGGACACAAATCCCAAGTCCGAGCTGCTATTATTTTTTTTAAAGAATAACCTATTAAAGTTGCTCGACCTGGAAATCGAACCCAGCAACTCTAGCGCTTGTGACCGCTAGACAAATGAGGCAGTTTAGCGCAAAAAATATCTGACAGTAGCTATGACTAATACCTAAACATGTTATTTCATGTCTTCTTAAGGATAAATATATAAGCGAAAAAGGGATAGCATAATTGTTAGTCATTTACAGATTTTACGCACTAAACGAGATGTCGTTTAAAAATAGGCCGTCTGCAGATAAGTGCGCTAAAGGTGGCGGGTAATCGCGCAGACTCTAACGCGCATCCTTCCTGTCTTGACAAGCCCTTATTACAGACACACGTCTTTAAGCTGTGAAATTATCTTTTACGCTATACAGGGTGTTTGGTACATCGTGTGCCAAATTGAAATGGTCGACTGAAGGAGTCATCTGCTAGCCTTTTAGACCCCTTAACACCTCTCATGCCCTGTGGATTTTTTTTATCAACTTTTTATTGTTTTACTAAAAAACGACTCAAATTATACATTCAAATACAAATTAAAAAAATATATATTAGGCGTAGACGTGAGGCGTATATTGTTTCAGAGTAATTTTAAATACAAAATTAGTGACATTAGTCACCTAGTTTTTTTTTATTCACTCGCAAAGGTAAAACTTAAATTAAAGCTGTACATGTTACAGCTGTTTATATGGCAAAAAAAAAACCAAACGCGACCGGGATCTTCCAACTCCCTCATTAATTCTCCAGTCTATCCTCTTGATAATGATGTGCCACATGCCATAAAAATCTTTTAACAACTTTGTGAATTCCCTAGAATTGTGAATCGAGTCACCTAAGGCTAATATTCCAAATTATGATTTAAATAAATATTTTTGCTTAAATGATACCTGACAAACCTATAAATCTGTTATCTCATTCTTATAACATAAAATCTGTCTCGTATCTCTATATTTTCATGGGATTTACTTAAAATAAAAAAACAAAATTGCATTTCTTACATTTATTTCATAATTGTTACAAATCCTGCTCAAATTGTTGGCCTCTGTTGCGAATGCAGGCCCGACATCGATGGATGTAGGAACTTAAAGTTCAAAAATAGTTGGGCTTTACTAGCAATAAATTTTATATTAATCATAAATTTTAAAAATCCTTAATGGTATCGAAGCTGTCAGTCAACGGCAACACTGATCGTGAAATTCGTGAGTTTCGTGACGTCACTGCGATCCATTTTCGGGAATGGAGTACTCGACTAAATGCTGACGTAGGCATCGGTGACTATTTTTGACAATCCGTAAAACAACGCTGCGGAAACACATATATACAAACAATTCCCCATACAGACTGCACACGTTAATATCTTTTGTGATTTTTTGTGTGCATTTTCCATGGTAAGATTGTAAATTATTTTAGTGAAGGAAATATTCGACTGCGGGTAGAAACAAAAAAAAAATAACAAAAAGATAGTTAAACGGTAAGGTGGCATCGTACGACATCGAACTAACTGTAAAGTAAGTCATGTCGGCTGAGAAGCAAATTATCTTGCTTTTCAATAGATACTACTGATGTCACCATAAAGACGTAAATTCAGAATGTGAAGGCAAATTTCGATCTGACGGGTGGGACTCGAGGTGGCTAATGGCGTCTCAATAACAAAACTGTCGATAGAAACCCTATCTCTAGTAAGCAAATCTATCGACAGATTTGTTATTGGGACTGGCCGTTAGAAGTATGGCAGTCGAGTGTTTCCTTCACTAAAATATCTGCACTAGTTAATTTTAATAATTTAAAAAGAACAAAACCTATTCAATGAAGTTATTGTAACCAAAGATATTATAAACTAATACGTCATTGATTGCAACGTTTTCCGGATATATACTTTTTGAATAATACAGGATTATAAGCGAGATGCTAAAAGTAGGTTACAATTATGACTGTAAGGTGACGACAGTTATGCAGGCGTTGGATGAAAATATCCTTCCTCTGCCCTCTATCTTCCCACGTAAAGGGAGGGGGATATCCCCCGTAGATGTATGTAATAGATTTATGTGACGGCGCCGACGCCCTCGCTAGGGTATTTTGTTCGAATTTCAGTCAATAAAGTTCATTTTATTTTATTTATCGTGCTTAAAGAAAGCCTCTAAGGTAAAGGCTGTAAATACGATCAGTATACGATTATGGAACTAAATATTTTATATAAAAAGAAATTGTCTGTTTGTTGTGTTATAAATATGGTTTGGACGTTTGTCTATGTGTGAATTTGTATTTGTAAATGCACCCACGATACAGGAGAACAGCAAAGTGTGGGGCAACGTTTTTCTTTTAAAAAAAATTAAGATCATTATCAAAGTTAAAGAAATACAAATAATGAGTTTCTTTGTGTGTTAAACCATTAAGTACATTTAAAACTGTCACTAGATGATATATATTCCTTTATTTGAAACTTGATTAATATTCAATAAAATTCAAGACAGTACATATATGTGTTATGTTTGTATATATAAATATAATTATAATCAGACCATATCAAGTGTGGGTCAGTAAGTCTAAGTAAAACAAATGAAGATGTAGGAGTTGTGAACTTAACCTTTAGGTAATAAATATATGTATCCGCCTCGTTAGTTAAGTGGTACGCAGCCTCCTGGGTTCAAGTAAAGTCTTTTTGGGGTTTTAAATTAAATTAAGAAGCAGCTCGGAGTTTCCATTTGTGGCTCGCCCCTATGGCACCTACATATGTGGATGAAATGTGGGTATGCGTTAGTGCACCTCTACCTAACCCTTCGGGGAATACAGGCGTGATTGTATAGTAAGATCATCTTGTATTTTCCAAATTACAACGTAGTAACTACACAATACGCGCGAAAGGTCAAGATGAACATTCCCAATACAAAAGAGAACTGGAAAATCTTACACAGATTTACAATAAACCTTTATGCGACAACCCTAATCTTTGAAGAAACTTCAAAGATTAGGGTTGGCATACAACATCTAGCTGTAGGTATCTTGGACGTAAAACAGTAATTTTCTGTGCTATTCCACTTGACTTTACTGTCTCAGTTGTACTGTGGCTATACAGTAGCAGTACCATGAGTTTACGCTTTACATATACCATCCCGCCTTTGTAGGCGATTGCTTTAGGGATTGTTCCCTAAAGGGTTTGGCAGAGGTGTACTAATGTACACTCATAGTTCCCCGGTATGTTTAGGTTCCATAGGGAGCGAGCTTATTGTCATTAACCGGCACAACATTTTGCTCGACCTGGGGATCGGACCTAGGACCTCTAGCGTAGTAGTCGCGCTTAGGATTAGATTAACGCTAAGTTTATACGCTTTACAATGCAGTTAAAATAACTGTGAGCTTCCGAAGTTATCCGCTACGAACAGCCTCACTGGCAAAATAATTTAATAATGTTTTTAAACGACTTCAAAAAAGGTCAAATTGAGAACAGCAGGTTCTCAATTTGACCTTTTTTGAAGTCGTTGGCATTCGAATGGTCATATCACTAAGCTAATACTATAAAAATCATAGTAAATTTTTATTTATGGTTACTATGTTTTATCAATAGACGCTAGCGAGTATCGAGTGAATAAGCTGAAAGTAGTGGTTACAGTGTGTGGCTATAATAGCCGTCGAATAACTGACGTCTACGAGATAACATTCAACCCTTTTGTCGGAAATCGTTTTCGATGTGAAGGGTTGTAATAGACTTGTTCGTGTCTTGTCTGTATAAGGGGAGGCTACTCTTTTTGATCAAAATTCTTTGTAGTGATTGTAAGGATTTAATGTTAGAGTAGAAGTTATTGTTAATTTTTTAATTGTATAAGTATTGAAAGCGAAAAAGCAGTATAAATATGTAAGTAATACTTCAAAAAATCTTAAACATTATTTTGTCACATAGATTTTAAATAATATATTAGTAAATATATAAATAATGAACCTCTGTGCTAGCCTTTTTTTGGTGAAGAATTTGTTCATTATTTACATAAATATTATTATGGTTGCGCTTGCTACCAACATAGCACGCGCAACTTCTACGCTAGAGGTTCTCGGTTCGATTCCCAGGACAAGCAGTTTTATGAGATTTTTCTCTGAAATTCTCATTAGCAGCTTGCAGTTTGAAATTTATGCCCGGTAAATGGCAATAAGCTCACCCCTATTACATAGGATCTAAACATAGCGGCGAACTATGGGTGTACATTAGTACACCTCTCCCTAAACTTTCGGGGAATACAGACTTGATGGTATGTTTAGATTGACATAAAAATATATTGGTTGTAGATTTATAAAATCTACATACTGACGACATCATATGACGACACGTATGGCGTAGCGGCTGAGCGATCGGCTTCTGCGCCACGTGTTGTGGGTTCGATGCCTACACGAAGCAAATATTTGTATGATGATCTACAGGTATTTGTTCCGGGTCTGGATGTTTGTGTATGTGAGAATTTGTGTTTGTAAACGCACCCACGATACAGGAGGAAATCCTAGTGTGGAGCAATGTTTAAAAAAAAATACTTTTTTTTTTATTCGTGATAGGCTTACGCTTGACCGCCAGTTCGCCTGTCGTTAAGCGATACTGCGATCTACAATGAAGCGCGCTTGCCTAAAAGAAACCGATTCACTCGTGATTTAAAGACCCCCAGATTATATCTATTGGGGAAGACCTACTCGGGAAGCGCATCCCACATTTAATTTTTTTACTAACCAAATATTTTTCCACTCAATCTACAATCCATACCAAGTCCACGTTGAATTGTTTCTCCATAGAATACGACAAATTCGTTTTGTTACATTTTAATATTTCTTCAGTGACGATTCTGACGTTGCCTTCAATCAACCAGTCCGTTTACACATTCAAATTATATCTTGCCTTTAACATCTGAGTTTTCGATTCAATTCGATTAGATCGATTTTTCTTTTTCTTTTTCGCCATTTTCCTTTTATATTTTGAATTTAGAATACCAACACGTAGCTGGGGTGGCAGGATGAGTAATGATCGATAGATATTTAGGTCGCTTGAGTGGACAAGTTGATAGTGTCAGGTAGATCTTAAGTGAAGACTCTGAAGACTCTCAGAGACTGAAGGCTCTTTATGAAGAATCTTGGTTTAAGTTCGTGGAAGATAACCGCCTTGTTTTCAAGTTATATTAAGTAAAAATTAAATTAACTTCGATGCTATTCAGTAAATATTTTTAAGTATAAACAGTCAAACTGCCTCATTCTATTTCTTTGCTGTTAAAATTAACTACATTCATTATTCTATTCGTCCTCCTATTGTTTCTATAATTTGATATTACTAGAAGTGCAAACTAATTATTAGTGTTATTAGACGAGTGGTTGTTAGCGCGACTGCTGCGCTAAAGACCATTCAGAAAAAATAGGACGGATGGTAACGTGGTGATGTTTTTTTGTAGTGTATCTTCAGAACCAATGATTGATAGTCGGTTTGAAGCGCAACGTGACCCACATGAAGTGTCACCGACGAACCTTTCGTTTTACCTTTTGTGTTGTAATCAATCAATCAATCAAATCAGCCTATTGCCGTCCACTGCTGAACATAGGACTATAAGTAAGTGTACCTATTATAGCTCAAAATTGATCACAAAACCTATTTTGCCATTCGTAACTTGCAGACAAAGTGAATAAACCATACAAATATAATAAAATAGTCACTGGCTGATGTCTGTACATTTAAATAAATAAAAATGAATCGCCTTAATGTATGTATGCACATAAGTTTCGAACGACTGCACTAAAATATATATGTACCTAGCTTCTGCCCGCGACTTTGTCTGCGTGGACTTCAGGATTGGGTCCGACCTGGATTAAATGTAGCCTATGTGTTATTCCAGACAATAATCTATCTCTGTGCCAAATTTCATCCAGATCCGTTCAGCCGTTCTGGCGTGAAAGAGTAACAAACATCCATACATCCACACATCCATACTCACAAACTTTCACGTTTATAATATTAGTAAGGATTATTTTTATGTTGTGTTTGTTGTGACTGCTTCATTAGTCTAGTGGTCCCAAGCGCGACTGCTACGCTAGAGGTCCTGGGTTCGATCCCCAGGTCGAGCAAAGTGTTATTGGGTTTTTCTATGAAAGTCTCAGTAGCAGCTCGGAGTCTGGATTTGTGCCTGGTTAATGGCAATAGGCTCGCCCCCTATTACATGGGACCTAAACATACCGGCGAACTGTGGGTGTACATTAGTACGCCTCTGCCTAATCCTTCGGGGAATACAGGCGTGATGGTATGTTATGTGATGTTCGTAATTCTCAGCATAAGGTTTGTATAAAATTATTTTAAAATTTACATCTGGAAATGTATGCAGGAAAAGCTACGCACGGACCGGTAACAGATATTTTAGAAAAAAATTATATAAAGGTTCTTTGTAAGAGCTATAGAAGACAAAATGAGTATTTTAAGAATATTTGTTTGTCTGTTTGCACGCGTTTACGGGCATCACCCAAAAACTACTGAATGAAACTGAGTGTCGTTCACACGATGTATTGCTAGAGGTCTCACTTAAAATCTGGTGTATATTTTCTTCTTGATACGCTGCCGTTATAGTTCGAGTTATAAGTAAATCCTTTTGGAAGGCGATTGGAGCCACGGACAACAGCTGTTATCTATAATGTGTGAAAAATATAAGGTACCACTTTCTTTGTATTGCTTTTCTTTGATTTCTCGTTTACATGAGAGCTTTAGTATTCCAATCTGGATTTCACTGGAATATTTTCAAAGAAGCTACACTGGAAATCACGATTTTGGTAAAACAAATAGTTGGAGTTGTATGAAAAATACATAACGATTCGCTTTTCTTGCGTTAGCAATTTATTTTCTGATATTCAACTTTATTATATAACTGCCATGAATAAATATAAAGAAAATCATGATACAAAATAAATGTCAATTTGTTTAGTTTCTGCCTACCCCTGTGGGAGAAACTCGTGAGTATGTAGGTATGTTTTTTTTTTGTTATAATGTGGTAGCGTAGCCGTTGAGTGTGTTGTCCTAACTTCGATTCCCAGGTCAAGCAAAGTGTTGTTAGATATTCTTATGAAATTCCCGGCAACGCATTCAAAATCATAAACACCTTTTAGCGGATGTCTTACCATATAAGGAATTTATGTGATCTGAATTTTAATAAAAATATATAGCCAAAAAGACAATCTAAAATTTTCTTGTTCTTTATTACGCCTTCAATTTTTACATACAAACATAATTTGTTAAACATTACATTGACGGCAATTCCCATCAGAATACGTAATCAACCAGTTTCACCGAGTGGATATAAAGAAACGCGTTGAGTTTGGAAGAAAACTTGAGTCCATACTGCAGTGAAAGGTGGTTGATAAGCTTAAAAACATTAGAAATGTACACATATTTACTTATATATTCTGTAGTTTTAGTTAATGTGTTCAGTGAAGCTTTTTTCCATTTATCCGGTGAGTAATACCTTCTTTTTAAAAAAAGCTTATTAGTAGAAATCGCTATCCAAGTCTCGTGTTAAATAAACGAATGGGAGAAGTTCTTATCTGATTTTTTAAATAAAGAAATGCAATAATTATCCCAAAGGGTTATACAATTTTGTATACAGATGGTTCTGCCTCCAATTTCTAACTAATATAGGGGTTACGTTCTATGGAAAATTCATATATTAGTTAGGAACTGGACTGTTTAAACTGTTTAAAATTATTTAAACCTTCGGGGATAATAATCTGTAGGCATGATGATGTATATGATAGGTACTTAGTACATATACAGCTTATTGTATGTATTTACGTAAAATATTCCACTTGTCAATCATAATACGTAAGCTCAGCAAAAACAAGCTCCAAAATAGACAAGATCAAAGGACGAAAGAAAAAATAGATAATTAATTACAGCTAAATTACAAAAAAACGAATCAGCATTTTATTAAAATTTTACGAACAAAAATATTTTTTTTTCATTTTTTTTAAATCTTCTTTATTTTATTGCAAATTGTATTGTGGGATCATGCCAATAACAAAAACATTGATCTGCCTAGCCTAGTAGTCGTAAGGGCGACTGCTACGCTAGAGGTCCTAGGCTCGATTTCCAGGTCGAGCAAAGTGTTAATGGGTTTTTCTATTAAATTATTAGTAGCAGCTCGGAATTGAGGAATCTTAACCGGTTAATGGTAATAGGCTCGGTCTCCTATTACACGGCACCTATTATATCGGCGAACTGTGGGTGTACATTAGTACACCTCAGACCTCTACCTAACTCTTTTTTAAAATATGTATTTTCGTTTCAGATAAGCCGATATTCCTGTGCTTCAAAGTGTGCCCGCTGTACTGTTCGCGCCGTCGAAGTGATGAGGGTAAGAATTCAGATATAACACATTGTCAAACACGTCACGTTACATGTACAGTCAACAAAAGGGTTAAGTGACGCTGAAGATATCTGTTTCTGGACATATATTGTGTTATAAATAATTATCTGACAAAGGGTTTTTTTTAAAGTAATTGAGAAAACCCGCGTTTTGATACACATTGCGGGATATACAACACAATCTTTGTCAAGACACTTGACGTTAGCTGCCTGCAAACCTAACTTTTTTATTGACTGTACTTTACCCTTATTATTTCACGTGAGATGTTTTTTTTATGTGATAGGAGAGCAAACGAGCAGACGGATCGCCTGATGGTAAGCGATTACCGCCGCCCATGGACACCCGCAACACCATAGTAGTCACAAGTGCGTTGCCCGCCTTTTAAAAGGGGATTGGGCCTCCGGTAACCTCACTCACTCGGCGAAACACAACGTAAGCGTTGTTTAACGCCGGTTTTCTGTGAGGCCGTGGTATCACTCCGGTTGAGCCGGCCCATTCGTGCCGCAGCATGGCTGTTCCACGTAAAAATGTGTATTGGGATTTAAAAAATAATGTAGTTATATAATAAACGTGCAGAAGATTGCGTTCTTATGAAGCCACTGTGAGAGAACCTGAATTCCTTAAAGATTTCCTCAACAATATATACCTACAAGCAGTCTGCCTATCCGTACGAGAATGTGTGGTGGACTATACCTTTTTTGTATAGCTGCGATTATCGCTCCAATCTCATGAGGAATTTACCAAATCCCGCCTTAGTGTTCACCTGTAGTGGAATTTATGTGCAGATTAATATTCTTCTAAAGTTATCTCTCTGATTTAAGCTGTACCTAATTTTCTGTTATTACGTATTGTTGTTGTTTTATTAAAGAGATAAAATCTCTTTTAAGTTTAAAAATCGATAACTCTGGTCATTAATGCAATTTAAAAAAAACACGTGGAGACAGCAGCCTTCCTTCCTCCTGGAATGAACATACCAGGCAAACTAAATATGATATAGGTACCTAAGTAATAAGTATGTACATCCTTCCTAGTCTGGATATCTTAAGACGCCCGTGGGAATAATTCCAGTTGTTCATTTCGTAGTATTAGAATATAGTTGGTGCGAGTCCGACATACCCCATCATCTCTCCTGACGGCACGATTCCAATTTTACCAATCTTTTTTTTTAAAAAGGCACATAGCCTTGGTCAAAAAGCCGCAAGCTTGAAATGGAGTTGGGCTGATCACATCTGCCGCATGTCGGACGAGTTGTGGGCAAAACTCACCACTGAGTGTAACCCACACGACATTAGATAACGTCGCGGCAGGTCCAGGAGAAGATGGCGGGACGAGCTAGATCTTTATTGGAGGGATTGACTGCAGAAAGCTTTAAACCGAGAGGAGCGGAAGGAGGGTAGGGAGGCCTTTGCCTTGCAGTGGGACGATTACGGGTGATAAAAAATATAAACCGGTACTTCAGTCCGTACCCGGTCCTTTTTTTGCCCTCTATTTAAGGCCATGTGATTCGTGACCATCGCCTCAACCATACGCCTCACTACTGACTTCTTCTTCACTTCATATTTGATTACAGATGCGTCATCCTTGATCTACCTCGAGGACAATCCGTATTCCTTTGAACCAGATGTGTGGATAGAAGATGCCTCGGTCCACACTCCTTACCACTACGGCCACTTCGTATACTGCGAACCGAAACCTACGACAACCACGCCAAAGCCGACTACCACGACAATGGCGCCTACGACTGAAGAACCGACCTGGATTTGCATGGTTTGTAAGACAAAATGCGATTACCCAAAAAGCTAACCTTAAGTTGAGATCTGAATTATAGTGCAATTGTTTTAGCATTTATTGAGTGTATAATAAACACTATATTAAAAAAAAACTCTGTTTGATCCGAAAGGGGCATATAAGTATCCCAATCACATCACCATATAAAATATGAAACATTCAATATTCATGAAATCTTAACATTGAAGTTTAAAATTCAAGGTCGTCGTAACCAAATTGTCACAATTACCCCAAAAGTCAGCAAATTTTAATTTTTTTATAAAACCATCATATGACTTATTATGTTTGGCATTCAAGGACGATGTCGCTGCCACCATAAGTGTTACTATTTACGTTTTCTCGATTTTTTTACCTCCACGGGTCGGACAGCGTTTTATTAACATTGTAAAATGTAAGTAATATTTTTTTGTATCAAACATAGCGTAAAACATGCATACCAATATAATAGACGAGTAATTGCTATCAACCGTTCGAATGTCGAATCGACGATGATCGAATCGGAACAAAATGTATGGAAATTACATCCATGAACGCCCGATTTGTCGAACGTTGCCTCGATGACCTTAAACTAAAAGTACTTACAAGCATAATTATGATTCCTTTTCCGTTATGGGATAATGAGCGGTCGGTAATCTGATTTTAAGGTTTATTAATCGTGCTCCCTAAGTATTGTTTCATGAGTTTGGCACAAGTTTTTATAATTTGATATCTTTATTTGTCTTTACAAATAGGTTGTGCCTATAATAAAAGTAACTTTTTATGTGTTTTTCTCTATGTCATTAAACTTTCATGAACTTAGGTGCCACATGATTCTTTGTATCTATCTATAATTTTGTTATTAAATAATTATAAAACAAGAGTTTATTTAATAAAGGTATTGATTAAATATTTCATTGTTTCATTTAGGGACATAAATTAAATCTGGATAAATAAATTGTTTTATCGGAAGCTGATATAATGCTCTTTTATTATTCAAATTGAATATTAAAATCGCCATAACATGACATAAATCCATTTACATATTGTTCTACTATTGGGCATGGGTCTCCTCTCAGAATCAATCAAGTTGGCCAAGTGTTTGGTTGGCAGGCTTGTGTCGTCGACAAAATCTCTCAGGTATGTAGGTTTCCTCACGGTGTTTTCTTTCACCGTTTGAGAAAGTGCTAATTAATCCGCACATCTCCATGATCTTATTCCCCCTAGCCCTTTCCACTATCGGAAGACCAGAAGCACGAAAGCGTCATCGATTCACGATGGACATTCCAAAAACCCGAACGAAACGCTTTAAGTCCACTTTTATAATGCGTACTGCTGAAGTATGGAATGCACTTTTATAATGCGTACTGCTGAAATATGGGAGTCTTTAAGTCACGAGTGAATCGGTTTCTTCTAGGCAAGCGCGCTCCATCATAGATCGCAGTATCGCTTAACATCAGGCAAACTGGCGATCAAGCGTAAGCCTATCACGAATAAAAAAATAATAGAATAGTCCTCGGATTAGAACAGATAGGTATCTTGTAAGAGCCGAGAAAATATCTGACTTACTCGGTGATAAGACCTCTCGGGGTCTGACTGGTTCACGACCACCCTTACGTCGGAGTCTGTCACAAAGCGCCTAGGTGTGTGTTTCGACATAGGGGCTCTTAAAGCTCGGCAACGCATCAGCAACGTGTCTGGTGTTGCTGGTGTCCGTGGGCGGCGATGACTACTTACCGTCAGGTGGAACGTCTGCGCGTTTGCCGCCTAATCTAAAAAAAACTCTAAACCTTTGGCTCGACAGTTACTCGGCATCACTGCTTTTAGCTTATAATGTATACACGAAGCTTATAGTGTTATTGATTTCAAGAAAACTATACTTATGAAACTAAGAAAGTTAGAAACTTTTACCTGTCAGACGCCACAAGATCAATCATCCCGTCACGAGGTAAAAGTTGAACCATTGTGCTGTGACTTATGTTACATTGAGTTTCAGTTTATGTGCAATGTTAATAACAAGTAACTTCTGTTCGTAGTTAAGAAGTTAAGAGGATGGCTCAATAAAGTTCCAATTGTAAAATGGATGTAGATATTCATTTATCCCTTCAATAGAATGGTCCTTCCGTATAACGTTCTTAAATATTATAAAACAAAGCCCCCGCTTCGTCTTTTTTATTGTTTTAAACAATAACTGTGATCCTAGTGTAGGACTAGGATTTTCTTCTGTATCGTGGCTGCGTTTACAAATATTTTCGTTCGTTCAATCTGTCTGAACGCGATAACTGCTGAGCGGATTTCCCAATAAACGGAGTGATTCACGAAGAAGGTTATATGCTATTCAATATCACGCAACGACTCTCACGAACAGGGCAGAGAGGATAAAACCGAAACAGAACTAAATACAGCTAGTGATGTATAACTATTTTGCATTCGGAGACCGATAAACATCTCGGATCTAGCCAATGCAGGGTTAAGCAAAAGCGTACTACTGTACACGCACGCTTGGCAGAATTTAAGCTACATGCAGTAAGTAGGTGGGCCTATAGCTATACATAATCAACCCATTATACTGTCCCACTGCTGGGCACGGGTCTCCTCTCAGAATGAGAGGGATTAGGCTATAGTCCACCACGCTGGCCTAGTGCGGGTTGGCAGACTTCATACGCCATCGAGAAAATCTGTCAGGCATGCAGGTTTCTTTACGATGTTTTCCTTCACCGTTTAAGCGCGTCATAATTAACAATTAATACGCACATGACTTCGAAAAGTCAGAGGTGCGTGCCTTGGGTTCGAACTCGAGACAGTCGACTTGGCAGTCCAACGGTCATAACACTGCTAGAGTTATAACTTATGCCTAAAATTTGGATTCCGAACTACTGATACTTAAATAATTTGTCAAAAGGTAAATGGTAAAACACCGACTGTTCTGTATGAGCATTATTATAATCAGGATATACTGTAAACAGTCTTGTCACAGACTATTAAAATCTTCGCAGATAATGTAAATATCACTCTCACTGATAAACCAGTGACACAGGTTCAGTCAAGAACTGGTGTTTATGCAGGTCTTATTTCACATAACTTCTAGATTATCAACGGGTAATCAAAACTTCCTGGAAACAACTTTTTATGTAACTGTTGTAGTTGTAAAATTTGCTTATCATCGAGGTAAATGCGTAGTTGCGGTTTTAAGTATATGAGCGAAGAATGGCGACCTAAATGTCGTAACAACTGGATATCCAAACTGATAATACAGATGCGATGTGTGTCTGTTTGTTAAGTTTTCACTTAAACCGCTTAGCTAATTTTGAGGAATTTTGGTATAGGTAGAGAGAGATTGGAGACGGATATGGGCTACCATTCCCACAACCTTTTGAGATATGAGTGATTGAAATAGTTCAGGTCATGTTATAAGCAGTTTAGAATTATTTTTTTTGCTGTCCCACTTCTGCCCCAAAATAGATTTTGCAATATGCATAGGTGAGCCTGCCTCCTCTTTCTAAGCCGGTCTCAAAGGATCCTACCATCTTCATACGTCACCAGATCTTTTGGTATGGAAAACGTTCTAGTTTCTTATATACCTGCTGTTCTTGATTATGTTACTTAACATCGCAACATCACAACACAATACATCGCAAGATTTGTGGTCTTTCTATAGCAGGAAGCGAGTTGTGTGTTCCACTCGATAACGACCTGATGACGACACAACAATGATGCAGTTTCTGTCTCTTTTTTTACGTCGGCAAACAAGCAGACGAGCCCTCTGATGGTAAGTAGTCATCACCGCCTAATGGATACCTGTAACACCAGAGGAGTTGCCGATGCGTTGCCGGAAGCGTTGCCGAGTTTTAAGAGCCCCTACGGATTGCAGACTGCCGGATCTACAGCAACCAAGAGGAACTGACTTTCATGCGCGAGCTAAAGTCGAAAAACAAAGGTTCTTTGCGGTAGGTTTCTTTACGACGGCAAGAGATCTTACCACCAAGCAAGTCAGGTATTTTCTCGCCTCTTGCGTGATGTATATCAAAATGGCAGTAAGGAATGAAACTCTTTTGAGTTCTCGTGAGACGGAGAATTGTAAACTTTTTACCGCCTTTACAAGACGTCGTCGAAAAAAGTAAACACAAAAGTAATTTTAAGTTCATGAATAACACATTACATGTTTATTGCGTAACAGTAAACATTCGATTGCGTAAATATTCGAAAGATCCACGAACCTTTAAGGGTATTAACACAAAACTGGGATGAAATTCTTGTTTATCTGTAACTTTCATTTCCGAAAGGGTACGGTTGAAGGGTACCTGTTGAAAGATCCCGATAGTTCCGCGTCATTTGAAGGGTTTGTTTGCGTTATTTAAGGTACAGTCGAGCTCCAAGTAATACGAACGTATTAAAATTTTACTTGAAATTGATTGGAATTACATTTTTGGTCTAAGACTTGGTGAGCTCATTCTGTATGAATCCGATCGCTAATAATTTAAAAAAAGTACATTACTTTTTTTTAAATTATTAGCGATCGATAGCTGTTAGTGATTTCAATATTAAGACGTCCAACGTTTCAGTCTACCCGTGACGATGGAAGCTGTACCTAAAGTATCCGAAATGTCAGGATTTTAATACTATCAGTTTATCACGACAACATCTGTAAAAAGTATTTTTTTTTTATTTTTTTTTATACAACGTTGCCCCACACTAGAATTTTCTCCTGTATCGTGGGTGCGTTTACAAACACAAATTCTTACATACACAAACGCCCAGACCCGGAACAATTACCTGTAGATCATACAAATATTTTGCTCCGTGTGGGGATCGAACCCACAACACGTGACGCAGAAGCCGATCGCTCAGCCGCTACGCCAAACGTGTCGTCAAAAAAACTAATATTTAAATGTCTAATATTTGCGTATGTGTCGGAAACCGTACAATGTAATTATTATATTTCTTTCTTAGACACATAAGTACATACCTGTGTGTAACTGTACGCACCTTTTTACACGAGTAACCCACTGTGGTTTAATTTCCGCTATTATATCTATTTATTATTATTTCCTTCATTCATTCATAAACATACGGTTTACATTTTTAAATATTTAAAAATGGCATGGCCCATCCTATGGTAGTTTCTCGCAATAGAAAGAGCTTAGGGAGAATTGGGCTACGAAGATTTCAGTGATGCTATAAACCACATTATGTGGACTGACTTTATAGTCGTATCCTAAATTCGTAGTCTTGTGATGTCTTCGAGTCATTTATACGTAAACGTATACGTATTTATGGCCATTTCATAGTGCACCTTCCAATTCCTGTCTCTGCATCACCCTAACTCGGTCGACTGGTAGAAAATGACATGGGCATTAAGACCGCTCTTTGTACTCTAAATGTACTTAAAGGCTTGAAATAAAATAGTACACAAAAATAAATAAAACAGTGACTTGTGCTCCAGCGATATTTTTTTTTTAAAACGGTGCCCCACACTACGATTTTCTCCTGTATCGTGGGTGCGTTTTACAAATACAAATTCTAACATACACAGACGCCCAGACCCGGAACAACTACCTTTAGATCATACAAATATTTGCCCCGTGTGGGAATCACAGTATCAATCACAGAAGCCGATCGCTCAACCGCTGCGCCAAACGTGTAGCTGTGAATTTTTAACATAATTCCCGGCCAACAAATTTTTCCATGACATATGCAAGTGTGCGCACGCAAGTGACCGCACGACCAGCAGGAATGTTGCGATCCTAAGTACCCCAGCGTATTAAGCGGCCAGGTCGTCCGGCCAAATTGCGCGGCCTGGCCGCTTGGGCAAAAAAGTATATTTAAAAGATCTAGTAATAAATATAATTTACATTATCATTACTAACTTGTATTAATAAGGTATTATAAAAACACCTAGTTTCTTTATCCCCAATTTCCAACCATATCTGAATCTATTTTTATCTATCGTGAATAATGCGGTGTCTGTAAGTTCACAGTCGAGTCACGCCCCGTAGATCAGCTCAAATCTTTGTTGATACCGCGCCTCCCTATCGCGTCTATGCGGGCATGACATGGTTATTGATATTCTGAATTAATTCCTTTGGTAAAATACGTATCTATGTACAACTTTAAACATGGTAGGACTATGCTGCTAAGTTTGTCTGGGTAGGTACCACCACAAAATTCTGAATATTCTGTCGCTAAGCAATAAAATGTATGTTGGTTAAATAAACTTGATTATGATAGCACCGAGTCTTTAATGGTTATACCGGGTTGACAAACCATACACTTACTTATGTAACACAAACTCATGCGCATTATAAACATTAATACCATCGAGGCCATTAAACTGTAAGTTACTGGTAAGAATGTTATAGAACTCCCAATTACATTTCGCTCGACCTGGGAAGCAAACCCAGGACTTCGTGCTCAGCAGCCGCGCTTATGACCATTAGACCAATGAGTCAGTTACATAATTAAAAGTTATTCTTTTGATAAATAATTCGGTAGATTCGTATAGTAGTGCGAATCGACCGAATTATTTATTGTTGTGCGAATTACTATTCGCTAAAAAACAAGATTTTAGAGAACCTATTATTTATGTATTTCTTTTTCTTTTATTTATCAAAGTATACATAAAACATATTTCTCTTTCTGAAAATAAAGACTAGTTTGAGCTGACTTTCAAATTTTCTAGACTTTAACTTTTCCTTTATATTTGCCTACCGTATTCACTATTTTGCGAAATATTTCTTCAATGTCGCTCAGTTTCTCTTACTCAGGCGTTGTAAGTGAGTCGGGTGGGACCTTGATGTTCCGAATATCGGAATTTGGATATTTGAAAAGTAGCTTCGTTTCAGAAACTGAGAGACATCTTTTTGTACCGTTTGCGCAAAAAAGCAGATAATATTCACTGGAACAGTAAATAAACTAGTTTTTTCACTTATTTTGTTGATGCTTGCTGTTTTAATTAAATTATAATAACATACCGTCACGCTTGTATTCCCTGAAGGGTTAGGCAGAGGTATACTAATGTACACCCACAGTTCGCCGGTATGTTTAGGTCCCATGTAATAGGGGGCGAGCCTATTGCCAGTAACCGGGCACAAATCCAGACTCCGAGCTGCTACTGAGAATTTCATAGAAAAACCCAATAACACTTTGGTCGGCCTGGGGATTGAACCCAGGACCTCTAGCGTAGCTATCGCGCTTGGAACCACTAGACTAATGAGGCAGTCATACCTGTATAGCTAAAGTTTCTTGAAACTTTATTAAACTGTGGGGTCGCTGGTAGGACCTCTTGGGGTCTGACTGGCTGGCGACACGTCAAAATCTGTCGTAAACCACCTTGGTGTGTGTTTCGACTTTTGCACGTAAGAGCCAGTACCCCTCGGTTGCTGCAGCTCTGCCAGTCTGCAGCCCATAGGGAATTTTAAGGGTCGGCAACGCAACAGCAACTCCTCTGGTATAGCAGGTGTCCATGGGCGACGATGACTCCTTACCACCAGGTGGCTCGTCAGCTCGTTTGCCGACTTAATCCATAAAAAAACTGTTTATGATAATAGAAGAGTGTGGACAAATATGAATCTGACAGATTAAGACAACAGATCAAAAGATTCATGGTGTCGATTTGTGAGGAACTGAGGAAGCAAAAAAAAAACTTGAGAGGTGTCAAGGGACACCCGGATGGAACGAAGTTCCTTTCGATTAATTAGTGAAGGAATTGTAATAAATTAATTAATTGTATTATTTATTATTTACAAAAAACCTGTATACACTCAACAAAAATAATCATCGCGACACCACACTGTTCAATGCGAAATAGAAATGAAAATATCTGGCTTGCTTTCTATAAGAGAGAGAGAGAGAGAGAGAGACAGACAGAGAAACATGCGCACGCCGCACAGCTTACAAAAAGTGTCGTGACAACTTTTCGTAAGAATTTTTTCCGTCTAGCCCCCTTTCACAACGCGCGATAAGGAACTTCGTTCCAAAACGCAAATACCTACACGTCGTTGTTTAAATTTGTTTCTAGTTAAAGTAGCTATTATTCAGCCCTTCATATTATCTAAACGGCCATTTTTGTTACATTTACTACAAAGCCTTGTAACGTGGGAGTAATCCCCGAATCGTATTTACCCTGTAATTTACGGGGTTTGGCGTTTTTACAGCCCCGTTGCTAGGCAACGACATTTCATTAGGGACACCCACACGTACAAAAGCGTGTGATATAAGATGGGTCCACACGTGGAGGGAAAGCTTTGACGAATCACGGAGAGGGTGAGTCACGTGTTACTTAAAAAATACTCGAAGGATTAGGTATATTATAGTACTAGCTGTTTGCTAGCCAGCAGTTTCACTCACGTCCCAAAAAGATTAACATAACTCTGATTCTAGGTGGCGTACCTATCTTGATGAAACATGCACCAGATTTTAAGTTAGATCTCTAGTAATACATCGGTGAAAAATGCATTCAATTCCATGCAGTATTTTTTGCGAGATGCGCGTACAAACATACAGACAGACGGACAAAAAATAAAAAAATTAACTTATAATAATAATTAAAATTAACGTTACACATTAAATACACGTCTTTGATCGACAAATGAAACGACGTCCAAGAAAAGTCTTTTTGAGTAAACAACAATATTTGTCAAGGAAAAATGAAGATATTTAACACAAACAACTCCTTACAATGCTATTTCTTCATTTTTTTATCGATATTTTCAAAAACTGTCATCTATTGCCCGTTAATCAATCAAGGAAAGGCCTCATCGATCGACCGTTCAATTCCAAAGTCGAGCAAAATCTTGTTGAGATTTTCTATTATATAGCTATTGGATTTATGGCCGGTTCATAGTAAGGCTAGCCCCCGATTACATGGGACCTTATACCGGCGAATCGTTGGTGTACAATAATAGTACATCTCTGGCTAACTTTTCGGGGAATGCATGCATGATATACATAATAAGTGTTAAGGATAGCCATACATTTTATTATACATCAGTCGGTCATTTGACTGCCTCATTAGTCTAGTGATCCCAAGCGCGACTGCTACGCTAGAGGTCCTGGGTTCGATCCCCAGGTCGAGCAAGTTTTTCTATGAAATTCTCAGTAGCAGCTCGGAGTCTGGATTTGTGCCCGGTTAATGGCAATAGGCACACATGGGACCTAAACATACCGGCGAATTGTGGGTGTACATTTTACGCCTCAGCCTAACCCTTCGGTGAATACAGGCGTGATGTTATGTTATGCAGTGGGTCATTTTCTGTTTTCATTGCGGTGCACAGACAACCAAGTCATATTGATTATTAATTTATCTAGAAACCCGGAAAATACATTAAAATCTAGAAAAAGCATAATTGTAATCCTAATAAATCATATTTTCTCATCCAAAAGCATTGATTCTACAGTCATCTTGATCCGCCTATTGTGATTCTTATTATATATTATGGAATTCTTCCAAATTGGTGTTTGCAGCTTTATTTAACGATACTGTCTATGTAGGCAGTATGTTTGTTTCAAACATGGCAAATGTTTGTTTTTACATTATCCTTAATGTGGAGTATTTATGTAAGCAACGCGAAATAGGGATATATAAAAATGCTAAAGGAAGCAGATACTTTATCGAATGTTCTGTTACGTGGAAAGTCGTTCTCTTTCATTGTTTACGTTCGGCAACGACTTCTTTGTCCGGGCTAAACTCCAAAGTCTGGAAAATCGTCGCAAAGTTTTTTTTTATGGGATAGGAGGGCAAGCCGTCTGCTAGTTTGCCCTCCTAGGGTGTTAGGCGTTTACCGTCGCCCATGGACACCCGCAACACCAGAGGAGTCACAAGTGCGTTGCCGACCTTTTAAAAGGGGATTGGGCCTCCGGTGACCTCACTCACTCGGCGAAACACAACGTAAGCGTTGTTTGACGCTAGTTTTCTGTGAGGCCGTGGTATCACTCTGGTCGAGCCGGCCCATTCGTGCCGAAGCATGGCTCTCCCACAAAAAGTCGCTAGCTTATCGGTTTTTCATCGGATACATTTCGGAGAATGTGCATCAGATCTCCACGATCTTATTCCCCCTAGACTTTTCTACTATCGGACGACCAGAAGCATGAAAAAGCGACATCGATTCATGGTGGACATTCCAAAAACCTAAAAATACCGGCGAACTCTTTGTACGCCTCTGCCTACCCCTTCGGGGAACACAGGAGTAATTATATGCTATATTATAGCAGAGTTAAGTATCTATGATTATTTTATCTCCGAGAGAAATTTGAAGACGAACCGAAATATCCGTAGCTTAGTTGGCTTAAGCATTGTTTATTTTTGTGAACACTACACGGGTCACTAAACTCGTTGTATTTAATGAAATTAAATTTGTTAACATAACATACCGTCACGCCTGTATACACCGAAGGGTAAGGCACAGGCGTACTAATGTACACCCACAGTTCGCCGGTATGTATAGGTCCCATGTAATAGGCTGGCCCGAGCCTATTACATAGGAAAAAATCCACAAATCCAGACTCCGAGCTGTTACTGAGAATTTCATAGAAAAACCCAATAACACTTAGCTCGACCTGGGGATTGAACTCAGGTCCATTGGACTAACGAGGCAGTCATCAAATTGTCAAATTTTCAAATTGCCTATTGCCATTAACCGGGCACAAATTCCAAACTCCGAAATTTCATAGAAAAACCCAATAACACTTTACTTGACCTAGGAAACGAACCCAGGACCTCTAGCTAAACAGTCGCGCTTGGGACCTCTAGGCTAACGAGGCAGTCACACTGTTAAAATGTGAATATTCTTTAAGCAATTTTATTTAACTCTATACTAAACAGTTTCCTACAAAAATGGTTGAAAAGTATTAAATTTAACAATTTTCTTTCTAATAAATGTATATACTAGTTGTAAACTGTTCTGACACTTACGTGAATATTAGACATTGAAATTAAACTACTTTTACGGATTTAATCGCGTTGTATTGATATTAATTAAGTCCCGACGTTTCGGATACGGGATCCCGGATACCGGAGTTGTATTTAATAAAATTGAAGCTGATAGCAGTGTATTTATAACTATTTTAATAAACAATTGTTTCTGGCAAAAAATATGTTTGTTGAAAATACATAAATTATCAAATAATCAACTGGAAAATAAATATTATGTAACAGGAGTTGAGTGAAAAATATTCTTAAAAGTCTGACATCAAAATATGTTTGAAATGGGTACCGAACCGAAAATAGGGAAAACCACCCATTTAAAAATTCTCAGGAGCAGCTCGGAGTCTAGATTTGTGCCCGGTTGATGGCAATAGGCTCGCCCCCTATTACATGGGACCTAAACATACCGAACTGTGGGTGTACATTAGTACGCCTCTGCCTAACCCTTCGGGGAATACAGGCGTGATGGTATGTTATGTTTCGATGCTGTTTTTAGGCAGCGGCGCGGGCGGCTCATAAACTTCGCGTGATAATCCGCTTTGCACTCTACGAACTCAAGAGAAAAGTTAGGCATACCCGTATAACGTTTTGTGTGTTTATAAAGCTTTTTCTTTTAGTATCTCAGTATTTTAAAAGTTTATTTCTATATTCAGAACAAAACGGTGTAACGAAACCTCCATTAAGAACATTCTTCAATACTTTTTAAGGCTGAGAGATATACTTTGAAGCCTCGAAAGGTGATCCTTCGTCAAAGTGGAAAGTCTGTCTAAGTATGTCTAAGTTAAGAGTGTTAAGGGTCCGGCGGAGCTTGAAATGCCCACAAAAACGTAATACCAAAATATATCGTAATCCAGACAATATTCTATCAAATTCTGTTATTATTCGGATTTGGATACTATTAATCTAAGTTCCTACGGAGCTATTTCGTCTACTACTACTTCACTGGAAATAAAAGACCGGAAAATCGTTCCAAACTTGGTAAAGTTATCAAAAATTGCATTCGCTTACATTTATTTCCAGTGAAGTATTTTGAACGGAATGGTAGAGTAGGAACCTAGATTAACGGTATCGGAATCCGAATAATAACAGAATTTGATTAAATTATGTGTGAATTACGATTTATTTCGGTATTACGTTTGTAAGAGAAATTCGGTCCGCCGGACTCTTAAGATAAAGTTACATAATTATTACAGATTACATAATTATTTAAATCATTAATGAGACCGTGATCTTTTACGTGAACTGTTGGTGTACATAGTTACATTAATACGTTTCTGCCTAACCCTTCGTGGAATACAGGCGTGATTGTATGTATGTAATTCTTCAGAGGATCTAAATAATAGTTTTTATTGTGTCTGCTGTCTCAATTTCTCGAGTAGAGACCTCGGCTCGGTAAACGTAGTGTAGGATGCCGTCCGGCAAGATTGAGGCGAAAGTTGCTGGCGGAAGCTGGATGCGACAAGCCGAGGACAGGGCGAAATAGCGTACATTGGGGGAAGCCTACGTCCAGCAGTGGACTAGTATAGCCGATGACACGAAAAGAGTATATGGAGTTTCTTGCCGGCTCTTCTTCATGAGACCTACTATTTGGAACTATACAAATAGTTTTTGACATTTTAAAAGAACCTGTATATGCTGTATTTAAAATAAATGATTAGAATTAGATGAAGATGATCGATCCTTGATAGGTTAAAAAAATAACACGGGATTTTGTTGTTTTATTGTGAAAGCCTATAGGTTTTCATCGTAGCAACAATTATAATTTCTTCGTCAGCTATTCTTCATACAGTAATATAGACATATAATAACTCTGCAACATTATCACTAACAACAGTTCGGTATTTGCACTGGACTTGACAGTAGATTTATGTCAGTCACGTTATACCGAAACTAATGATCTTCAAACACACTAGTCAAACTGGACTGGTTAGAACAAATACTTCGAGTGGAACGAAAGGATGAGACAGTAATACGACCTCGAAGTTGCAAGTAAACATTGTTTTTGGGTAAGTAATTGTTTGGTTACAATCTCACTATACTAGAGTTGTTAATGAGTTTGCGACAAGTAGCTGTACAGTTATGGAATCCGGAGTCAAGTCTTTATTCCTGTTTATTTTATTATTTTGCTGTAAGTCCTCACGGTGATTTGGTGGAACATAATATACCACTACTAATGTATATTCACAGTTCGCCGGCTATGTTTAGGTCTGATACATAATTGGAGCCGAGGCACAAATCCGGAACTCCGAGCTGCTACTGAAAATTTCATTGAAAAACCCAATAACACTTTGTTCGACACGTGAATCGAACCCAGGACCTCTAGCGTAGCATTCGCGCTTAGGACGACTAGCCTAATGACGCAGTTAATGGTCGAAATCAGTCGCAAAATTACAGAATTGTTCGGATCTTGTTTTAAAAGATATACGACACTCAAACCTCTCCGAGACATTGAGCTATAAATAAAAAACGCATACACAGAGGGATTGAGAGACTTAGCTAAAAATAACAACGATTTCCTGCCTTCGTAGATGGTGCTTAAAGATTTACTGTCATCTTGACAAGCTTAAGGGCCATTTATCATAGGTTTAAGAGCCCATTGTTTGAGCAACGTCTACACACACGCGTGCATTCCCTTCCACGACCCATCTGTACACCCCTTAGTCCCTTAGACCGCAATATATAATAAATCTTTGAGCCTTATGGCTTAATGCCGCAGAATATTATGAAGATTGTAACGTGAACGCGAAGATTGTACGTGCTTTAAGTGTAAACTTACGGAATATTACCCTCCTTATTATGAGAGTTTAGCAATTAATGTCACGCATTGGTACATAGCATTGTATTAGCAATTAGGTTGACCTTTATTTGCAATCTTATTGTTATTTTTTATACATAAAGAAAAGATTTTTAAGTAGATATGTATGCCAAAATGGTAGGATTCATTAAAATTAGTATTCTCCGAAGGGTTAACCAGAGGTGTACAGAGGTGTACCAAACTCCTAGCTATTACTGATAGAAGATCTCATAATACTTTACTTGGCCTGAGAATCAATCCATGGACATCTAGCGTAGCAGGCGTGCTTAGAATCACTAGGCTAATATTCAATGTTGAAATGTTTTTATTTCAAATAAGCTTTAAAAAGCGTTTATGAACGTTCTGATTTTAGTTGCACGGTTCCAAAAGGTTAATCCTATAGAGAAGAATCCGACAAGAATCTCCATGCGCACTCTTTTAAAATGTGTGGTGTTACAATCTTGAGGCGATTATATATTAATTTTTATGTACGGAAATGTTATTGCATCGAAAAATATTAGGTACATTATTGATGAGTCTAGGTACTGTATTGCCGTAAAAAATATGTATTATGTATATACTGTTGAGCCTAATACTCAACAGTATAATTAAAGTCCTATCTTCGTTGTATAATTACAAACAAACACACAAATTATTATAAACATACACAATAATTATTGTAGCCATGTCAAAGAGCTTCTTATCAGTTGGCAAAATTACAGTAGGTAATTGGAGATACGTAGCTTTATTTTCTTATCTAATTATATAAGCCGTAAATATGTTCTGGAAAATTATTGTTGCGAGAAAAACCAAAGTAAGATGAAGCCTGTCTTTGTAATCTTCTTTGTGGTTGTGTTGGCTGTGGCAATAGAATCTGGTAAGGGATGTTTACATAGTAAATTTATTTATTCACTGCTTCATTAGTCTAGTGGTAGAAGGTGCGACTGCTGCGCTAGAGGTCTTGAGCTCGATTTCCAGATCGAGCAAAGTGTAATTGTGTTGATTTTTTTATGGGATAGGGGGGAAAACGAGCTGACGAATCGATTGATGGTAAGCGATTACCGCTGCTCTTGGACACCCTCAACACAATAGGAGTCATAAGTGCATTGCCAGCCTTTTAAAAGAGAGTTGGGCCTCCGGTATCCTCACTCACTCGGCGAAACTCAACGTAAGCGTAAGGACCACCACGTCACATGTAAAGACCATCACGTCCACGTTTGGTCCATGAAATTCTCAGCAGTAAGTCGGAGTTTGGGATTTGTGCCCAGTTAATAGCAATACGCTCACCTCCTATTATATGGGCCCAAAACATACCGACAAACTGTGGGTTTACATTGTCCTCTACCTTACTTTTTGAGTAACACATGCGTAATATTCTGTAAGGCATTCTCTACCAGTCAACTAAAAAAACTTAACGCAATTAGGTAAAGCAAAAAACAGCGTTTTTTGGAAATAATATTGCTAACCTCCCAGAAGAGAGAACTTATTAACTTGACCAGGCATGAATCCAAACCCGTGTTGGTACTGAAAAGTTCATAGACAACTCCAATAACACTGCTCGACCTGAGAATTGCACCCAGGAGATCCTGCTCAGTATCTGGGCTTGCAACCACTAGTCCAATCTCAAAAATATACAAAAAGAACATACCAATCCATTCCTAATCAATCACACAACCTCATTGAATATATTCTGTCAAATACTTTGCTCCAACTCGCGCACACAGTCTGTGTAAACTATGCATAATGAATTGAAGGTCCCAGTCCCTAATCCCAAAGCATGTTTATTTTGAATTTAAATCTAAGTGGCTAATCCTTTGTAGGTATTATTATGTTTGTAAATCAAAGTTTGCGTATATAGGAGTGGCTTGTGGGTAAGTAATAATCACCTTCAAGGTGAACCTGTACATGCCACGGTCAGTATACAGATGGGTTAACTTTTTTAAAACATTTAGACTCCCCTGTGCCTTGTATGTTGGTAACTGTTGGTCCATCGTCGATAGTCATACTAACACATGAGACAATCGTTAGTGGTAGTTAGTAGCTCAAATAGCTAAGCTTAGATTCGTACTAGATATGAGCGTACTAAGTAGTCTTATCACTTAGACTTGAGAACTAGTTCCAGACCGCAACAGGATCCAATCGAAGTTCCCCGGATAACACCCAGTAAAACAATCTAAATACAATACTCAATCGAAGTTAGGTTGGTGCGAGTCACGCCCTTACACCTAACATGCACGCCAAGAAATAATTTGTCGTTGTTTATATTGTGTTTAAAGTATAGCTGGAGATGAGATAGTGTGAAGACAAAAGTATGTCGTGACACTATATAAATACATGTTAGCCGCCTGGCAATGTCAGATCTGTGGTTAATCTTTTCTGACACCAAACTATAATAATACATATTAATATAATTTGCATTACATTACTACAAATTACAATTAATACGCAATCACCGGTAATATTTTTTTTATTCCACGGCCCGCCTGATGTTAAGCGGTTACCGTAGCTTATGGACGCTTCTCCAAAGGCATCACTCGCGCGTCGCCGATCCTGTAAATCAAGGAGGCATAGTTGAGCTGGCAGCATACGAGACAATAGCGTGATGCTTATCCTATCTGCCAACACAACGCTTCCTCGTGGAGCTCTGACGACCTTGCTCACAGTTAGGAACACAACATAACACGGAGCTATGTTATTTGGCTACGATTTTCTGTAAGGTACTTCTACAGTCGGGCAGCTCTAATTATGAGTGGGACAATACGCCTCCATATTCCCAGCAGAGGTTTACGCCGTCGTGGAATGTGCGGAAGCCAATCTGCAAAAGCACTACAAGAATCACGGTGTGCACTCACACCAACATGATGTAAAGTTTACACCATCCACACTAAAACACCATTAAATCATAATAAAAAATATGATATTTATAATAAACAGCTAATAATTTGACTGCCTCATTAGTCTAGTGGTCCCAAGCGCGACTGCTATGCTAGAGGTCCTGGGTTCGATCCCCAGGTCGAGCAAAGTGTTATTGAGTTTTAACAACCTTATTTTCAATGAAAATGAAATGTCTTACAATTTAAAGTACGATTAGAGGAGAATAATTCAGAACGATTAAGTAATAAACAGTGATTTCCTTTGATCTTTAAATAGAATCAATTATGCCCGGAATAGCAATTAATTTATAAATAATTTGTTGGGTATTTAATTTCTAAATCTTGATTTTCTTTGAATAAACTAACAGCGTTGTAAAAATAAATTAGAAAATAATCTGTTAAGTATAGACCTCTTTAACATTACTTGAGAAAACAGTTCAAATATTAAATAACGTCTATAAATTGATAAATGCCTGGGTTTTTCTATTATTTTCTCAGTATTAGTTTATATTTGTACCCGGTTAATGACAATAGGCTCGCCCCTATGACATAGGACTTAAATATCCGTTTAGTTAACCGTTTCAATTAGACCATTCTTTTAAATCGTCAAAAACTAGTTGCAAGATTCCAAACGGTAGTTCCGAAGAAGCTGCAAGAAAATATTGTATACCTATCAATTTATGGTATTCGTGATACAAGGTTTACCGAGTACGAGTGCCAAAGCACTCTTTAGACACCTTTAGCTGTAATGTTTACTAAATAAATTGCTATATTGTAATTGTAAGGAGATTCACCTACACATTGTCTTCCAGAAAACCTTAGGGTGATGCAGAGATAAATAATAAGAACAGTAGATGCACTAGAAAATAGATGTTTAACGATAATTCTTATATATAAATATATAATTATGTGTACACGCCATAGATATTAATCATATATCAATGTATAATTGGTATGTACTGTATAAAAGTACATACCTATTATACTTATTTAACATAACATACCATCACGCCTGTATTCCCCGAAGGGTTAGGCAGAGGCGTACTAATGTACACCCACAGTTCGCCGGTATGTTTAGGTCCCATGTAATAGGGGGCGAGCCTATTGCCATTAACCGGGCACAAATCCAGACTCCGAGCTGCTACTGAGAATTTCATAGAAAAACCCAATAACACTTTGCTCGACCTGGGGATCGAACCCAGGACCTCTAGCGTAGCAGCGCTTGGGACCACTAGACTAACGAGGCAGTCACAAACATAATTATACATATACATACTCTTTATATTAACATACAAACAGATCACTGTTGAGATGATGAACTTAAACTTCTTTAAATTAATAGTACCTATGTAACAAAGTTTATCTTTCTGTTCAAAATGTTTTAAAAATGTGATTATTATGTGACAAATAAATAATCAATATCTCCAATCATCCTCATCATCATCATCAATATCTCCAATAATCAATATCTACGCTAAATGACTTCTAAAAGAATTAAAAAAGACCAAGCGATTGCCAGTCCATATTAGAGCTGAAATTTTAGTTGAAGCATCATTGAGACGCTTAAGTCGTCTCACTCATCCTAAACATAAGATGTCTAACAGACTAAGTATGTCTGGCATGCCAGATAATACGAAATCTTTAAGGCATTAACTCATTCTGCTCTTCTCATCAAAAACTATTACATTGTGAGTGTTGTGACGACGCATTAAGGCTTACAGACTTTTTTGAACCAGTTTTTTTAAATGTTACGTCAAATTTAATAATTGTTTGTTTGTTGAAAGATTTCAATAGAATTTTTAGAAACTCTACGGTATTTAGTATTTACTTTCAGTCGATGTGTCGATGTTTCAGTATACTATTTACTAGTAAACTGTGTAAACCTTATTTCAACTTAAATCTTTAACCATGGGTTCCCAAAGTATGCGCCGCGACGCCCTGAAATTAAAGAAGGGCGCCGCCGTGAAGCGATTCTATTATACCATTCTCCTCACTAATTTTTGTGCCTATTTAAGTACTTAACTAGTGTCATTATACCTAACTATTCCATTATACCAGTTAGATAGGTTCGGGCGCCGAAGATTGAAAAAGATTGAGAACCCCTGACCTAGTGCATTGGGCAATGGACAGGGTAACTGTGATGAACTGATGACCTACGAAAATTCCAGTGTCCTACTACGTCTTTGCTCCCGAAAGGCGTGGCGTGAGTCGTGGCGTAACCGCGTAGTGTGTTAAGGATTCAGTGGCGTTTTGTGCTACGGATTCAGTGGCGTTTTGTGCTACGAGAACATATTTATTTATTTATGGCACACCAACGACTAATACACAAAAACATTTAAAGGAACTTACTATTAAATATATTAGTACTACAGTGAACTTGTCACTTAAAGGTGCGCACAGCACTTACATTTTTTATTTATTTATTACATACCTAGGTACACATAAAAATATTCGAATTATTTAAATAGTATTTATATAACAATAAAATTATAAAATTACAATTACTTTATTTAAAATGTGGTAAGAGCACAGTACTAAATAATCTTTATATATATAATTCTTCTGTGAGTGTGTATGTGACTGAACTTCTCTCAAACGACTGGACCGATTTTGATGAAATTTTTTGTGTGTGTTCCAGGGGATCTGGGAATGGTTTAGATTCACAATTGGACCCGGTAGGTGGCGCTGCAATCGAGTTTTGGGTTATTTTCAGGGCAGGACAACGTCTGCTGGGCCCACTAGTATATTATATATTCGCAGTTTGTCACGAAACTGCGTATTGTGCTACGGTAGGGGTGAAGTTAGTTACAGGAGAAGATGCATAGGGTGTGGTTATGATTCATCAAAAGAGTGGATCGCGTAATTTAAGCCGAGTTATTTATTGTCTTAGTAAAGTTTTTTTTTGTAAAAGATTATGACGGGATAATTACTGTGTTGGAGTCGTAGAGGTGTAAAATAATGTCGATAAAATATAAATATATTTCGTTTGTACCTAATAGATACTTAGCTTTAAAGTGTAAAAATAAGGGATTAATATGCAAGAAATATTGTCCAATAATTTTGTTGCATACTTCTTTTGCTTCTTCCACATTCATACATCTTCTCATACATACACGCCAGTTGCGAGTGCTACGCACCTGACCTTTTTGAAGGATTTTGCCAATCAGATCGGCGTATGTCCTTCTAGGGCGACCTCTACCGGCGCTGCCGCTGACATGCAAGAATCGTAGCAAGTGGCAGTCTATAGTTTCTGCCTACCCCTGTGGGAGAAAGGCGTGAGTGTATGTATGTAATTTTGTTGGTCAAAAAATATGCATTTATAGAGGTGCACTAAGAACATTCCCACGGGAATGCAAAACTACATCATAATGGAACACTGTTGAAAATATTATACTAATGATAATCTACAATAAAGCGTTCGAAACTTTTCAATTTAATACCTAGTTTAAGCACTAGACGCGCTGTCCTGGACAAGATTGTTTTGTATAAAAAAAATATCAGAAAGACGAAAAACATCTACGAAGTTTTTTAATATCAATAAAGGAACATGAATCATTCATTGAAAGACCACATAAAATTATTGTTCCCGCTTAAGTGGGTAGGTGTTTTTTGACATTATGAGAGAAAACAAAAGAATGTTTCCCGGCCTTAATAAAAGGTCATTTTCGTTTGTTCAGGAAATTTCTGAAGAACACTGAAAACCGTATTTTCAGTGTTCTTCAGAAATTTCCTGAAGTACGGAATATTCTTAAAAACTAGTTAATTGGACAGAGTTTTTGTGGGAATTTGAATCTGTAATGTTGAAATCACAATTGGATTTCACATTCAAATCCAATTTGAATCATTCATAATTATTGTCTATATCAGTTGACAATAGCAGTGATAGCCTAGTGGTATGACCGTTGGACTGCCTAGTCAAAGGTCTCGAGTTCGAACCCAAGGCCTCTGACTTTTCGAAGTCATGTGCATATTAAATAGTTAATTATCACGCGCTTAAACGGTAAAGGAAAACATCGTGAGGAAACCTGCATGCCTGAGAGATTTTCCAGGTTCACTATTGCCATTAACCGGGTATTAATCCAAGCTCCAAGCTGCTACAGAGAAAGAGAAAAACCCAATAGCACTTTTCGTGACCTGAAAACAGAAGTCTTTAATCAGCGTAATCAGAGTTATATAGTTAGAGTCAGAGACAGAGTTATATACTCGTATAACGAAGCAGTGATAGCCCAATGGTATGGCCGTTGGACTGCCTAGTCAAAGGTCTCGAGTTCGAACCCAAGGCCTCTGACTTTTCGAAGTCATGTGCATATTAAATAGTTAATTATCACGCGCTTAAACGGTGAACGAAAACATCGTGAGGTATTCTGCATGCCTGAGAGATTTTCTAGTCGGCGTGTGAAGTCTGCCAATCCGCACTAGGCCAGCGTGGTGGACTCTCAAGCCTAATCCCTCTCATTTGAGAGGATACCCGTGCCCAGCAGTGGGACAGTATAATGGGTTAAAGTCAAAGTCAAAATTATTTATTTCAATTAGACCATCAAAAAGGTACTTTTGAAAAGTCAAACTAATTGCACGGTTCCAAAAAGTGGGTATTATGGTTGATTATATTATTATGTTATCAGTTGACTGACTGACAATCCGACCTTAAAATTGGCGACTTTTGTCCTGATAGCCCAGTTTCAAGTGATAATATTTGAAAGAATTACTATTTTTTTTACAAGCTTGCTATCAATGTGGGTCGCACATTACTAGTATTCTTGTTAATCCCTCGTGCTAAGCCAAATGCTTGTGTTACGAGTGGGTTCACGTCGGTAGTGAAATGGGTGTGTTGCGAACCGGCAACCAAATGATCGCAAGTCCGTCACCCTAGCCATTAGGCTGGAATAAATGACCCAAGAATATTCAAAAAGCCTTGTTAGGCTAGTGGTACTGTGCGCGACTGCTACGTTAGAGATTTCTTGTATGAAATTCTCAGTAGCAGCTCGGAGTTTGGAATCTGTGCTCAGTTAATGGCAATAGGCTTCCTATTATATGGGACCTAGACATACCAGCGAACTGTGGGTATACATTAGTACGCCTCTGCCTAACCCTTCGAGGAACACAGGGGTGATACATTAAGTTATGTTATATTTAACATACTAGCTTTTGCCAGCGACTTCGTCCGCGTGGAATAGTTACTTTGTTCCCTAGTTCTTCACCCGCGGTTTCACCTGCGTTGCCCCGTTCCTAAGGGTTGTAGCGTGATGTTTTATAGCTTGAAACCTTTCTCATGAATCACTCATTTTCCCAACATTTCCCTTCACTGCTCTGCTCCTATTGATCGTAGCGTGATGAAAAGCATACTATAACCTGCCCAGGAGTATGAAGAACAATTGTACCAAGTTTTGTTGAAATCCGTCGAGTGGTTTTTGTTTCTATAACGAACATACAGACAGACAAAAATTTACTGATTGCATTTTTGGCGTCAGTATCGATCACTAATCACCCGCTGATAGTTATTTTGGAAATATATTTCATGTACAGAATTGACCTCTCTACCGATTTATTATAAGTATATATAATAGATAATTCTGCTACTTTCTGCTCGTGTAGGAATGTGTGATATAATTAGATATGACGGATAATTTCTCCCAACTCGATAACGAGGGCGCACCTATCAACTTTGTGAATATTCAACAGTCTAACCGACACTTTGTGCTCAAAATTCTCAAGTTTACATTCGACTGTATGGTTATAATGTTATAACTTCTGCGTTACTTAAATATATATAGAAGTTTATTTTATAAATTGTACTAAAATCTCTTCAATATTTGAGTGAAGACTTAGTTGTAAGTATATTTATTGCTAGGTGTATCTTGGGGTGTTAATTTAGTATTTTTTTTCCAATCCCGTAGGAGATTCTCTAAAATTATGTATCCTTAATGGAACCTACTTGCTAAATTGCGAGTTAGTGGGTTATACATATTATACATGTACCTGAGATGGATTTTCAAATATTTATTATATGCCAGGAAGATGTTTTCTTTTGCTTTTACAAACAAAATCTGTGCATTATGAGTCCCATGTAATATTTCCATATATAACTATATACTACTACAATATAAACTATTATTATTATAAAGAGCTTAACGCATAATTTAGTATGAATAATAATTGTCCCAAAAATTAACCAATAATATCATACTTTTGTATAAGCCAAATATGTAGTACCATATAAAACCTAGTACAGACAATTCAAGTAAATAACTAAAATGTTAAAACCAAGCTAACTTATTTGGGTCCAAATAAAACTCAAACAGTAATGTTCCACCGTCAGGCGATGTAGGCAATTTCCTGCAAATTGCCCACAGAATGTCAAATAATGTGTTCGGGAACTTTCAGGCAATGTGCCTAACCTACTCGTATTTGTTTAAGCCGCAGTACATTTTGTACAGAATACTTATAAAATTAAGGAACTTATCATCACGCCGGTATACCCTGAAGAGTTAGGCAGAGGTGTAATAACTGTTACCCACAGTTTGCTGGTATTTTTAGGTCCCATTTAATAGGGGGCGCGCCTATTACCATTATGCGGGTACAAATCCAAAGTACCCGCAAGCTTTTCCAGAGAATTTCATAGAAAAACCCAATGACATTGCTCGACATGGGAATAGAACCCAGGTCCTGTAGCGTAGCAGTCGCCCTTGGAACCACTAGACTAACGATAAATATATTGTTTTACTTGGTACGGTTGAGAAGTGTTATTGGGTTTTCTATAAAATTCCCATTAGCTGCTGGGACTTGTGTCCAGGTTATGGCAATAGGTTGCCCCCCTATTAGATAGATGGGATCTAAAGTCTTGTTCTTCTTGTTGATTCGACAGCAGACGGAAACAGAAGAGCAAAAGAAAAGAAATAATTGATAACATTGGCCCAGTATTCCGCTACGCGCACGGCATTCTATTCCTTTGGGGAATACAGACGTCGTGGTATGTGTTTTGAAATATTTAAATGTAGACTTTAAAAAAAAAAAATACCAGCAATGTGGGTCGCACATTACTAGTATTCTTGTTAAGCCCTCGTGCTAAGCTAAATGCTTGTGTTACGAGTGGGTTTCGAACCGTTACCTCAGATTTTTTTGGGCTTCTAACTACCACTAACGATAGTTATTGTCATTCGTATGACTAAATTCTGGACCGACAGGTTAATGTGTTCTCCGAGGAACAAATACATCCGATTTTTAAATAATAAATATTTTTTTTGTGAACAGGCAATAAAGTTCAAAATCCTGTAGATTTCGATAGATTATTTCCTATAAACAATCCAATGTATGTGGGTAAAGTGTCACATTATATTTAGGTGCTATGCCGCGAATGTATACGGACAGAGAAGAATTTCGGGATTAAATTTTCTTCAGTGGATCTGTCAAATATCTTTCGATAGTTTATCCGTGTTCTGAGTTATTCGATACTTATAATTTTATCAGTGATATTCCAAGGTTTAAACAACGTTTCATCAAATAACGCAGTCTGAAATTGTTCTAAATCGAAAGAAAAGAAAAATATCTGTGAGTGAACTAATTGTTTTTTTTTAGAGAGTTTTAAAGACATGCGGGCCGGGGTCACACGTGTAGTCTTTATTGAATACGTGGAAGTGAGTGTAGAAGATCTTAGAAACTTGGAATATTTAAAACAATCTTACTCATTACCATCTCATTACCATATTTCTATAAAAGTAGATGTTAGCTATAATTGGGACTGTGGCACTTAAACCGACTCTACTTAATAAAAACGTGATCAAGGAAAACTTCAAAAAGAACTGACATTGACATTTTGATGAAAATGTCACACAGATAACGAAATTAACGTAGAAAAATTTCTGCGTGAACAGGTTTCTTTTGAAAAGGATTTTTGTTGTTCCAACAACAACAATGTTTATAATCTTATTCCCTGATTTTGAAAGGTCAATGTTCATTTTCGGTATATCTTTTAAAATATTAAAAGTGTCAAAAATCAATTTTTATAGGTAAAGTACCTTAAAGACAATTCATAAATATTTTGGGAGGTCAGGGTAGTGTTGTAGAAACAAGCATTGAGGCCGAGCCTCGAGTGCTCAGACACAAGGCTCGAACCTTGAAGACTCGGGCGTTATAGTCCAAGCTCGTTAGGCCCGTTTTTACAACCCTAGGCCAGGGGGCCTATGTCTTGTATTTTTTTATTTCAATCGTCATGATAAGACTTAAGAACTGATAGTTTCGTCTACGAAATCTCTCAATTCTTATGTCATTTAGCAATACAACGCGATAAAATCCGCGAAAAGTAGATAATGACTAATGTTCGTGTAAGTATCGGAAACCAGTATGACTTAGTTTTTTTTTTATTCTAGCTAGTCACCGTAGGAAGCACAAAGAGGGCGAAGTGACAACAACTGAAGATCCCATCGGTGAAATTGTTGAAGACCATGCTAGCGATGGTAACGATAATGCTGGTGGTGCTAGCGATGGTGGCGTTGTTTTCCCTGTGGTGGACCGTAAACGCAATTTTGATGTGCCCGAATTTTTCAAGCAAGGAGGATTTAAAAACAGCCGAAGTCAAGAGGTTGGTACTTTTTCAACATATCTTTATACGAGTACCTATATTGACTGACGGACCAACGCAAAACCTAAATCACTGATTGTAGAGACTTGAAACTTGGAGAGTGTGTTCTTTGTATGACGTAGGCATCCAATAAGATTTCCGTTTCCGAAAAGAAGAATTTTCTGTGTTTTGTACCGTGGGGTACAGCTAGTAATATACATCGTATCATGTATATTACTAGCTCTCTCACTCCAACAATAGACTATATGCAATACATATTCGATATATAAGTCCTCATTGATAATGACGAATTGTCGAGGCGACGCGATGTTTCGAGTAATAGCTTAATTTAGTCTTTTCGCTGGTAAAACCAATTCTTCAATAATAACTATGACAAACGTTTTGATGAATTTAGGGCATAGTGGAATAGAATAAGTCCACTCACAACTGGAGCTACCTGACTGGGTAGTACCTCCACCTCGCAGAAAATCATGGCCAAATAACAAAGCTTCGTGCTATGTTGTGTTCCTAACGGTGAGCAAGGTCACCAGAGCTCCGCGAGGAAGCGTTGTGTTGGCAGTGTGGGGGACCGGTGGAGTTTTGTTTGCATGGCAGAATGTCTCCTATGCTGCTAGCCCAACTATTCCTCCTTAATTTATAGGGTCGGAAACGCACGAGTGGTGTTGCAAGTGTCCATAGACTATGGTAACCGCTTACCATCAGGCGAGCCGTATGCTTGTTTGTTACCTTAGTGGTATAAAAAAAAGACGTGTGGCACTCGGGGACTGCCGCGGTAAAGCTATTGCATAGCGTTTTTTATCAACTTATGTAATACAACCAATGCCACCTAAAGGCGGGTTGCTGAACTAAAGAGACAAGCGTGTTTCTCTTTAGTTCAGCAACCCGCCTTTAGGTGGCATTGGTTTTTATCAACTTATGTAATACAACCAATGCCACCTAAAGGCGGGTTGCTGAACTAAAGAGACAAGCGTGTTAGGTTTTTTTCGTTACGGAATTTCTGGATTCGGTCCCCACGCTCAAGGCCCGCGATAGAAGCTATGCAATAGCTTAACAAGCGTGTTAGGTTTTTCGTTACGGAATTTCTGGATTCGGTCCCCACGCTCAAGGCCCGCGATAGAAGCTATGCAATAGCTTAAAACTGTATCAATTGCCTTGTTAGTCTAGTAGTCCTTTGTGTGACTGGCACACAAGAGGCCCTGGGTTCAGGTTCTCATATCGAGCAAAGTGTTAGTGGGTATTATTTCTATGAAATTCTATGTAACAGCTCGGAGTTTGAATTTGTGCCCGGTTAATGGCAATAGGCTCGCCCACTATATGGAATCTAAACATACCAGCGAACTGTGGGTGGTGTGCTTTAGTATTTCTGCCTAACCCTTCGGGGAATACAGGTGTGATGGTTCGTTGTTTTTTATAAAAACACCTTTTTTCATTTCAGTCGTCGAAACCACACATTCGCTCCAAGCAGCGGCAGCGCTCGCATTTACATTAAATAGAAGATTCTTGATTATCAAAAGCCTCACACCATTCCTGGAAGAAAATTATAATATTTTGAAAATGTAACCGTAATCAGTACCTAATATAATCAAAATGTGAAAGTGATTTTGATTTTTCTTTCTGTTTAAAATTTCTTTGTATTAGAGTTGACTTTATTTGGTTACCTACTGATTTGCGTACCTATTTCAATTAATTACTGCAAGAGACGATGATACGAATGTTGAAATATCAAAGGTAGCCTCTACACTTATAAGTCTCTTAGTAACCTCTACCTAAATTTAAAACACAGAGGTGTGTGTACAAGTGTACTCCTACATTATACAAGTTTATTAGCAGCCGAGCCTACTGTCTACTAGGTACGAATACAACTCAAAGATTCATAGAAAAAAATATTTTTGTTTACCTCAGAGCCTTCAGAATTGTTAACAATATCTTTTTTCCTTTTATCTATTTTTTTCCAAAACTTCTTCTTTATTAGAAACGTTGCCGCTACTTCGCAACTTCCTACAATCCAAACTTTTGACAGGACATGACGTCTTTCGTGGTAAGTATATTTTTCAAGTGTATTTTCATTGTTTGTGGCCGACCGTGTAAAGAAGGATAGGTAATGCTTTTTGAGGTATATATATCTATATTTTTTATCCACCAGAACTCGTCATTAAACTTATATATAAAAACTACCTCATTGGTCTGGTCCTAGGTTTGATTCCCAGGTCGAGTAAAGAGTTATTGGGCTTTTCTATGAATTTCTCAGTAGCAGCTGTCTGGATTTGTGCCGGCGGCTAGCGGCGAACTGTGGGTGTACATTTGTACACCTCTACCTAACCCTTCGGGGAATACAGGCGTGATGGTATGTATGTATTTTTATTGTTTGTAACCGACTGTAACCAAAGATAGGAAATGCTTTTAGTTAATATCTATATTTTACCCACCAGAACTCGTCATTATACTTCGGTTTCGAAGTTGAAACACTCACCAAAGTGCTTTACGACAGACTCCAACGTAAGGGTCGTCGCCTGCCAGTCAGACCCCAAGAGGTCCTACCACCGAGCAAGTCGCATATTTTCACGCCTCTTGCGGGATGCCTATCTGAAAGGCAGTGAGGAACAGAATTTTAACCCGTCCCCAGACGGGGTCATTTAAATAAATATGTTTAAATGTTAGAATAATTAACTTATCACATAACAATATGGTCTCATTAGTCTAGTGTTTCTCTGAGCGCGACTGTTACGTTGGGATTTGTGCCAGATTAATTGCAATAAGCTCATTCCCTATTACATGAGTCCTAAACATATTACCGACGAACTGTGGGTGTACAGGGGTGTCCCTTAGGGGATTACAGGCGTTGTATTTATGTTAGGGTTATGACAAGTTAATTCAAAGATCGCTACGTGGTCGAGAATAAAATAAATCATTGTGTTTTATTAATTTTATACCCAAAGCATGCTTGGACTATTCAATTTTCATAGCCAGTTTAACCACTACAAAAGATGCAGCTAAATAACTGTTTTACACGAAGCTATGCCAACAGACATCCCCTACCCAATTTCTGAGTTGTTATAAATGATCTCTCTCTTTTACGTGGGAGAGCCATGCTTCGGCACGAATGGGCCGGCTCGACCGGAGTGATACCATGGCCTCACAGAATACCGGCGTTAAACAACGGTTACGTTGTGTTTCGCCGAGTGAGTGAGGTTACCGGAGGCCCAATCCCCTTTTAAAAGGCCGGCAACGCACTTGTGACTCCTATGGTGATCCGGGTGTCCATGGGCGGCGGTAATCGCTTACCATCAGGCGATCCGTCTGCTCGTTTGCTCTCCTATCCCATAAAAAAAATCTCTGTCTTATGTGGTATGACAACCAGGATCAATAGTTTAAAATGTTCCAAATATGCTACAAAAGGCAATACCCATCCATGGACTGACCGCAAGCGTCCAGCAAGTGCAGTCTAACGTTTTGGATGGACCGATCCATCGGCGAACTTGACTAAGTTCGCCGAGACTATTAGTCCCTTCTCTGTACGTATATGTAGTATAGATATATATGTATAGTATAAATAAATTGATCCTAATGCAGTGTGGTCCTAGAAATAGAAAAATAAATAAACAAAGTGGTTTTTTGCAAATAGACGGACCGCGTCGACAGAACTGAAACAAATTAAATAAAAGGACTAGTGATGTGAGCATGAAAACGTCGACCTCGATTTAATATCGTATTTTATCGATAAAGCATTTGACATCTTGTAAATGGCAACGTATCGTAAGAATAATTTTGTCGACTTTTATGGTAAATTTTCGTAATGTTATTCATTTATTTGGAATGGAATTAAGATTTTACATGCTGATAAATTTATCGATCCAACTTCGACATAATCAATACAATTCTGTCGATTTTTATCGCAAATTGTGGGAATATACAATTTCGTAAACCTACAATTATTATTAGTATTGAATTTATCGACAATTAAATTCCGAAGTTACACGTTAACGATAACATACTGAATTTTGACATATTGACATTTTTAACGATTTAGTACCTTATTCGCACCGCAGGCGCAGCAATCTTAGTTTCAGTTTTATTTCAATAGAAATGCTTTAAACACGGCTTTAGTGATATAACTAAATAATAAAATATTTTCGGCTTATGCTTTTTGCCGGAACATCGTATAGTTCTTTTTGTTTATTTACTTATGTTTTTAATTAAAAATCCAATTATTGAGCATAACATCTTATCACGCTTGTATTCCCGAACAGTAAGGTAGAGATGTACTGGTGTTGTATGTACGTACGTACGTCTGCGCCACTGTCTTACAACTACAGTTGTAATGTCAGTGCTGCATGTATATGATACGTCATTCTTCAGATCAGAAACAGCTTCAAACTAACACAATAGGTGTGTCCATCACGGGGGACCACTATGAGAGCGTATTTTTAATCTCGCTTTCATTGTGAATTTATTCCACACTCCGCGGGACCAATTTATTCCACACTACGCGTGAGCGTGACCTGCTTGGGGAATATCTATTTTTTCCAGAGTGAAAAGTTTCATTTTTTAATAATTAATTATAACATAACATACTATCACGCCTGTATTCTCCGAAGGGTGACGCAGAGGTCCCATGTATTAGGGGGTGAGCCAATTGACACAAATCCAGACTCTGAGTTGCTACTGAGAATTTCATAGAAAAACCCAATAGCTCTTTGCTAGACCTGGGGATCGAACGCAGGACCTCTAGCGTAGTAGGTGCGCTTGGGACCACTTGACTAATAAGGCAGTAATAATAATTATATTACTCTGGTAAAAGAAAACATCGTGAAGGGACAGTTAACAGAACAGAACAGTCAGTTCCTTGTACATTAAATCTGCTAGATATATTTTACATTCCACACATATCACTATATCAGCCAATAGAAGTCCACTGCTGAACAAAGGCTTCCCCCAAAGACTTCCACAAGGATCGGTTACATGACGCCTGAATCCAACGACTCCCAGCGACCTTTACCAGGTCGTCCGTCCATCGTTGGAGGTCGTCCCATACTGCGCTTTCCGGTGCGTGGTCTCCACTCGAGAACCTTTCTGCCCCAGAGGCCATCAGTTCTACAAGCTATGTTCCCTGCCTACTGCCACTTAAGTTTGCTAATCCTTTGAGCTATGTCGGCAACTTTAGTTTTTCTGCGGATCTCTTCATTTCTGAGTCGATCGCGTAAAGAAATGCCAAGCATAGCTCGCTCCACAGCTCGATGAGTGACCTTGAGCTTTCTTATGAGAACCATAGTGAGCGTCCACGTCTCTGTGCCATAAGTAATCACTGGTAACCTGGTTCCACACATATGCTAATCTTTTATCAATAACTAATATACACATTAGTGTGTTGTCAAAGGAATTTCGCGGGCGAGTGCCGTTGAGCTATCAATACAGGATGATCCTGATCACTGGCTACTGATGGACATCATCAACCCTCTTGACGGGCGCTCACGACTGAGAGGACAAGATAATTAAGTCGTTACATCCCTTATTTTCTCGACGAATGGATGGCAAAGGCATGTTAGGTGAAACACATTTTGGATGAATAACTATAGACGGATTGTGTGCAAAAAGGAAAATACGATCTGAAACTAGTTAGGGTTTTTCTTACAAGGTTTACGGGAATGTTATCTAGACTTGTGTTCTAAAAAAAAGGGTGTCTTTAAATGACTATCGGTTATGGTATGGTATCGGTGAATCGGTTTCTTCTAGGTAAGCACGCTCCTTAACATCAAGCGAACTGGCGGTCTAAGTAAGCCTATCATGAATAAAAAAAACGTTTAATAGGGATATCATCATCACGCCGGTATTTCCCGCTGGGTTAAGCAAAGGTGTACTAATAAACACCCACAGTTCGCCTGGTATGTTTAGATTTCATGTAATAGGGGGCGATCCTATTGCCATTAACCGGGCACAAATACTGGGAGTTTCATAGAAAAACCCAATCACACTTTGATAATTTAGTTATAGTATTTTATTGGTGACGTAATCAGACTTAATAATATTATTTTACTTACCTAATAATCTGAATTAAACACGATAATAAAATATACTCTATTATTTAGTAATAAAGGTGACAAATACAAAGGAATTCATTCGATATGACATTTTCAATTATTCTTCGGCCTCAGCAGTCGCAGTAACAATAGAAGTCGCAGCGGTCGTAGAAGTCGAAAGAGTTGTAGTCGAAGAGGTCAAGGTCGTTGTTGGCGATGGAGTTGTTGGTGGTGGAGTTGTTGACGGAGCGAAACATGATGGGTCAAATCCATTGCAGAGGAAGCATATCAACTGTAAAGTACATACATTGCTACTTTGCAAATTATAGAATACTTTAAAGACATCCGGCGATGCCTCCAAACAGTGGTCTCCGTAATTCGGTCGGGTTATTTAATTTTAACCCTTTACTACGCATGCATAAGTAGTTTAAAGGAAAAAACACTACAATAAATAACATTTATTTTTGTAAATAGATCCTTTAGAGACACTTTTACAAGTCAATGTTTTACTTTTTTTATGGGATAGGAGGGCAAACTAGCAGACGTATCGCCTGATGGTAAGCGATTACCGCCGCCCATGGACACCGGCAACACCAGAGGAGTCACAGGTGCGTTGCCGACCTTTAAAGGGGATTGGGCCTCCGGTAACCTCACTCACTCGAAACACAACGTAAGCGCTGTTTAATGTCGGTTTTCTGTGAGGCCGTGGTGTCACTCCGGTCGACCCGGCCAATTCGTGCCGAAGCATGGCTCTCCCACATACTTTCTGCTTTTTTAAGTAGATGGTACCGGCATTTCTTAACTGACGACCTCTGAGAAGATATATCGAAACAAACACAGAGAATCATGGTCTCTTTTATAATGTAGAGAGTAGTAACAAATATGTGCGTTACAATGCAAGGCGATGTCTGAAAAAGCCATAGCGGCTTTGAGTAGACTAGTCCCATCTGAGGGCACTTATGCATCAATCATAGTGTACCTCGACCATAATACCTACACGCAGCTGAGTAACCCATCGCACGACGATACCAGATCAGTAGAACATCTGCGTAGGCCATATGGCCTATAGGTATATACGTATAGGGACACAATACGGTACTAATATTTATTTGAAACCATTTGGAATTTGATTTTTCTAACTTTTCTTACATACGTACATACACGCCTTTTTCCCACAGGGGTAGGCAGAAACTATAGACTGCCAGTTGCTACGATTCCTGCATAATTCTTTTGCTTCTTTCACATTCATACATCTTCTCATACATACACGCCGGCTGCGAGTGCTACGCACCTGACCGTTTTGAAGTATTTCGCCAATAAGATCGGCGTATGTCTTTCTAGGGCGACCTCTACCGGCGCTGCCGCTGACATTCGCTTTATAAATTCCTAATACCATAATACCATAATACCATAATACACGGAGCTGATTATCCCATCGCACGACGATACCAGATCAGTGGAACATTTGCGTAGCCATATACCTATACACAATACGATACTGATAGGTATATTTTATTTGAAGTCATTGGGATTTTGCCCTTTCTAACTTTTCTTGTTTTATGATCAACAAGAAAGTTTAGAAAGGTCAAATAGTTAATAGTTAGATAGCTAAAATTACAATTAACTCTCAGAGTGTAAATAAATATACAATCCTTTCAACACACTGAATAGGTATTAGATTTCAGATTGCATTTTTAGGTACTCGCGAAGCAGTAAAGATTTTAAGTCAACAACTAATAGACAAAATTGTTGGCGCAAAAGAAGGTAAAACTCTTCCATAATACCCCCGAAAAGTATAGATGTAAAGTGCATTATAGTAAAACAAACAAATACCAACAAACTTCGCATACCTTTCAAAGAATAACAAACCACATGTGCTAATGGAGATTATAAAATACGAAGTTTAAACAAACCTTCTGACTGCGAGCGAGTTGAAAACCGTTACAAATTCTACCGAAATTTTGAGAAGCAGCTTTGAAGCCTGAAATAATAAAAAGTATTAAGTACCTAGTAATAGTTCAAATATTTGTAAAATTTGTTGTGTATTCGCTTAGAGGATTTTTTTTTTTAAAACCATTGCCATTGCACCCTAGGAATTTCTCTTGTATCGTGGGTGCATTTCACAAACACAAATTATCACTTTCACAAACACCCAGACCCGGAACAACTACCTGTAGATCATACAAATATTTGTTCCGTGCGGGGATCGAACCCACAACACGTAACTCAGAAGCCGATCGCTCAGCCGCTACGCCAAACGTGCCGTCGTTCAAAAAGTTCAAAAATAAAAAGATACAGATAGACGCGGAAGGCGACAAGTAAAAATATCTTCATTATTACCATCAAATCCATGAGATCCATAACTCCAATCAGTAACCAATCCTAAAAAAGAAAAAATGAAATTAAGTATAAACCTGATCAAATTACTACAATAATGAACTATTAATACGCACATGACTTCGAAAAGTAAGTGGCGCGTACCTTTGATTCGAATTCAAGACCTTTAACTTGGCAGTCTAATGGTAGAATCACTAGGCTTTCAAATTGTTGTGTTCACCTATAATTTCCAACTAATCAAAAACTAATTTAAAGTTATTGCTGTCTGTTGGTCTCTTGGACTGGATCCAAAAATAACAACATTAATTAGTTGAAAACCCAAATAATGTTTAATTACACTGTTGAAAGATAGAAATACCAAAGGTAAAGGACTTATTTAAATGTCTCTATATATTTAGATAACGGTGATTATAAGCAAATTAAACCTAGGTAAACAACATTTTTTAGAAAATAAACATAACATACCATCACGCCTGTATTCCCCGAAGGGTTAGGCAGAGGTTGTACTTAATGTGCACCCACAGTTCCCGGTATGTGTAGGTCTCATGTAATAGGGGACGAGCCTAGTGCCATTAACCGAGCACTAATCCAGACTCCGAGCGGTTACTGAGAATTTCATAGAAAAACCCAATAACACTTTGCTCGACCTGGGGATCGTACCCAAGACCTCTAGCGTAGCAATCGCGCTTGGGACCAATAGACTAATGAGGTAGTATTTTGTTTAGAAAATAATAACTAAAAATAAAAGTATCGAAGCTTCTGAAATGTCTGAATTAACTATGAAATAAGTACAACTCGAGAAATGAAAAATAATAATTTTTGCCTCTTGGCTATAGAACTATAAAATAAAGTTATTTTTAATAAAAGGAAAAATTCAATCGCGGGCAGGATTCGAACCTGCGTCTCCTGGTTAGATACACCAGACGCTCTGACCGCTAAGCCACCGCGAGTCCCACCCGCTTAATCGAAATTTACCTTCACATTCTGAGTTTACGTCATAAGTCACCTTATGACGTAAACTCAGAACCTTATGACGGTCAGAGCGTCTGGTGTATCTAACCAGCAGCTCGGAGTTTGGATTTATGGCATTTGGCTCACCACCAATTACACAGGACTTAAACATACCAGAGAATTGTACGTGTACAGTACACCTCTGCCTTCGGGGACCTGACCAGACTTCTGCCTACACAGTTCAGACATGATGGTGTGTTATTATTCATTGTGTTATGGATTAATAAGATTAAGGAGTAATAAGGACCTTCGTCATTCAGAGAATCACGATAGATCAAGAAAATTAAGCTCATCATATTAAAAAAAAATATTAAAAGGAAATTAAGTTAAAGAAAAAAAAAAGACTAACCTTGAGCCCTTTCTATAGGAAGACAATGTGATATTGAATAAAACAGAATTGCGACCAGATAAAACGGAGTCGCAAATAAAAACGCCATGACTGAATCTACGACCGTCGACTCGAGTAATGACAAAAAATCTGTAGAGCTGCGCTTTAGAAACTTATACTGTCTGCGGTCGTTTCCGCTAGGGATGTACGGATACTCCATTCTTTTTACATTTGTTAAACTATGACTTCGTTCTTAGATTAATTTTCAAATCAATCTTGTAGTGTGTATAATTTCAGTTTAATTATATAGATTAATTTGTACCTAGAACAGATAATCTACTTACCCACATTACAATATTTCACTACAAATGATCATTGATCAAATTTGAATATCACATTTACTCGCGCCTGTACTCCCCGAAGGGTTAGGCAGAGGTTTACCAATATTCAATTTTACACCCACTATTTACCGGTATGTTTTAGGTCCTACGTAATAGCGGGCGAGGCTATTGCAATTAACCGGGCACAAATCCAGAATCGAAGATGCTACTGAGTGTTTCATAGAAAAACACAATAATACTTTGCTCGACCTGGGGATCTAACCCAGGACCTCTAGCGTAGCAGTCGCGTTTGGGACCACTAAACTAATGAGGCAGGCAGTTGATCATAATTTATCGCCAGAATTTATTTCAGATAGCTTCCCTAAATCTTTTTCTTTTCAAAATGTTCGTAAAAATGTAATACCATTTCCAGCATTTAACAAACCTAACACATTTACTCGTTATCTATTCAGTTTAACTCCTTAACAGGCGTACCATAAATTTGATAGCTAATTTGGCATGTCCAGACAAAACAGACCTAGCCAGACTTCTAGCCGAGTAGAGTTGAGAGTTCCTTGTAAACTGGTTGCGATTCTAACGATCCAAAGCGACAGAGCTTATTGTACAACAGATTGTCACGCACTTCTGAGATTACCTGTAATTTTATTTTTATTTTATGAGCCAAAATGTCGGCTGAAAATAGGTCTGTCTCGTAAATGGAAATTGTATTTCTTTTTGTTTGTCACGATGTCTTGACTTTGTTTACATTGCATTGTCAACATTTGAGAACTTTTGCTTGTCGAACAGTCAAAGAATAATTAAAAGTTGATCAGTTCTTAACTATGTAAATTGTTTTTCAGAAACTCAGTAGGTATCTATGGACAACTTGGTACGTTTGGCGTAGTAGCTGGGAGTATGGCTTCCACGCTAGGTGTCATTGATTTGATCTCTGACAGAGTAAATACTTGTTGAACCTACAGGTAGTTCTTCCAAGAATCGGTTTTTGTGTATATCAAAATATGTGTTTAAATCGTATATTCAATACAGAAGATATTCTTAGATAGTGGGTTTCTTTAATAAAAATACCTACTATAGATACCTTGGCAGAAATATATCAGAAGAATACATTTGCATTTTTTCACCTGCTCCAAAACCTGCATTTTAGAATAATTTACTTATACAAAGAATTTAAGCAGTTTTCAGTGCAACTCACTATAATTAAGCGGATATTAGATAATATTTTAAGTCCTTTTACTTAGAATTCGAAATGAATATATTATTAATCCCATTTATAGAAATTCCACTTTCAGTTTGAATGTAAACGAAAGGTGTTTCAAACATTCTAAAGGCTACAAATAGGATTAATAATATTTTCTTTGTGTAGAACTAAAAAGCGTCACAACATGTTCACGCATGCGGTTTAATTCAAAAACGTATTTCGTTTTACGTGGGAGAGCCATGCTTCGGCACGAATGGGCCGGCTCGACCGGAGTGATACCACGGCCTCACAGAAAACCGGCGTGAAACAACGCTTACGTTGTGTTTCAGTGGGTGAGTGAGTACTGGAGGCCTAATCCGCTTTTAAAAGGCCAGCAACGCCGTTTGCCGCCCTATCCCATAAAAAATTGGTATGTGTTTAAAACGTATTTCATTATGTTTAAAGCAATTTTCGATTACATTCAGCGTAAAATGCAAATAGTAGAATTCTAAAGTCAATTATTGTCTTTCTTTTTGATCTCCATCAAAATACACGTGCCTTTGATGTAACTCGTGACAATCACAAGTGTGTGAAAATACAAAAAATACTGTGTTAAAATAAAATGTATAAACGTCGTTTTTTGTTTAAAGAGTTTTTCTAATTTGTTATTCAACCTTAAATGCAAAAGACATTCATATGAGTATTTTGGGTTATAACCACACAGATATTTTTCACACGTGGGAGAGCCATGCTTCGGCACGAATGGGCCGGCTCGACCGGAGTGATACCACGGCCTCACAGAAAACCGGCGTTAAACAACGCTTACGTTGTGTTTCGCCGAGTGAGTGAGGTTACCGGAGGCCCAATCCTCTTTTAAAGGTCGGCAACGCACTTGTGACTCCTCTTTTGGTGTTGCGGGTGTCCATGGGTGGCGGTAATCGCTTACCATCAGGTGATCCGTCTGCTCGTTTGCCCTCCTATCCCATAAAAAAAATAAAAAAAATAACCGTCTAATCTGGCAATTGCAAAAGTTTAATATTTTCAATAAAAATACAGCAAGAAGTAGCACTTCTTAATACATTAGCTTTTGTCTGCGGTTTCACACGCATCTTAAAGGACTTTTTGCGATAAAAGGTAACATATTCGTCTTCAAGTCTACTTTGAAGACGAATATAGGTTACCTTACCTTACCTGTCTTTGTATCAAATTTTTTATATTGGTTTAGGCGTAAAAAGGTAAAAAACAACCAAATAAGCAGATAGAGATACCTTCGCAGTTATAATTATTACAATCTGTTACTTAAACATCAGCAGCAGCATATATACAGCAGTGGTAGCCTAGTGGTATGACTGTTGGACTGCCAAGTCAAAGGTCTCGAGCTCGAACCCAAGGCACGCACCTCTGACTTTTCGAAGTTATTAATTATCACACGCTTAAACGGTGAAGGACAGGTTTCGTCTATTGACAACTTTCTTAGAAACATAAATATATGAAAATGTTACTTTGAGTGAAAATCAAACAAACCTTTGCAAAGGAGAATCATTTGTGATGCAAATCAAATTCATTGAAATCCTTAGTAGATTACCTTGAAATGTTAAAGATACAGTTTACCCAAATGGGTAATTCTAGTAGGCACTAGAAACTGTTAAAATTAAATTAATTAAAATATATAAATAAAAAAAGTAGTCTGCCTCAATAACCTAGTGGTCTAGGTAGTGGTAGGGAGCGCGACTGCTATCCTAGAGGTCCTTTGTCCTAGATTCCCAGTTTGAGCAAAGTGTTATTGGGTTTTTCTATGAAATTCTCAGTAGCAGCTCGGAGTTTGGACTATGTGCCCGGTTGATGGCAATAGGCTCGGCCCCCATTAAATGTGACCCTAAACCATACTGGCGAACTGTAGGTGTACATTAGGACACCACTGCCTAACCCTTGGGGTTTGGTTAACCCTGAATGTTTGTCTCCGTGAAAATTTATTTGCAAACTCACCCACGATGTTGGAAAAAAAATATCGTGGTACTTCAATTTGTATGTTCGTGGGTTGCAGCTGAAAACCAGCATCCGTTTTTTTTTTCACCAGATATTATGGACCTTTTGGTTGAATTTTTTAATTAATTACATTATGTATTAATGCTTTTTTATTTTAATTTTGTACCAATAAACACATTTTCTTTCTTTCTTCACGAAATTTACAATTCACGGTGATATTCTGACAGGGACCTTATGATGGTATGCTTGATGGAATGCGCCATCTATCGGTCTCAAGGCTCCATTTATTGCAAATTTCGGTTCACCGGTCGTGGAACGTACGACATCCCAGTTCAATTTAAATTTCGTATTCTCAATTTCTAAATTGTACCTACTGCATTTTACCAACTTACAGCGAAGAGTGCACTTATAACGACCCATTATTGCAGGATGCTGATTTCCCTAAGGATTGGTAAAAGTGGATGGCAGCTAGTTTCACTGTAAATGATTATGAAACGTAGTATAATGTCACTGGATTTGGATATAAGATTGAGTTACCTATGTAGGATTAAAAAAACTTTTTGTAAAGTTACTTTTTATATATATATTTTTTTTATTTTAGCACAGATGGAACCGACGCTATGGAAAATTGCATATCGCAGGTTTTTATATAATAATTTTATGTAGAAATGTACCGAGTGGAGCAGTACTACCACATTGCCAAATAATCTACCGATAAGTAATAATATGCTAAAAAAACTGGTGAAAATATTGGGCTCTAGTGATACTACTGTTGTAGCTGGCATCTATAGGCTGCGGTTGCCGCTTACCATCACGCGGCCTGTATGCTTGTTTCTCATCTTACTTAATATTATACAATGCGAAACTATGTCCGTTTGTTATGTTTTCGCCTAAACTGCGGAACCAATTTTTATGAATTTTGGTATAGAGAGAGATTGGACGTTTGATTGGACATAGATTTTTGTCAGTCGGGCAACGGGTATGTTTATTTATATGACAAAAAACGAGTTCGTTTCATACAAATCACTTTACGAGTATAAATAGCGAACATTTAAGTAGAATGCTTGTAAATGAGAATAGCGCTTAGTAATCAGTCTCTTATGCATTATTACCTACCATTTTTTTATCGTCAGACGTTGTGCTAAACATTACATAAAAAGATTTTACTAAAGAGGGCATTGTATTCAAAGTATTTTTATGTTAAAGCTCTAAGATATGCAAAACTATGCTTACATAGTTATAACTATATTAATATTAGCTTCTGCCCGCGACTTTGTCTGCGTGGACTTCAGAATTGGGTTCGACCTAGATAAAAAGTAGCCTATGTGTTATTCCAGACTTTAATCAATCTCTGTGCCAAAATTCATCCAGATCCGTTCAGCCGTATAAGACGGTAGCTCACGAATTTGATTTTCTATTTTCTACCTATTCACATGATAAAAAACATTGCAAACTGTAGGAACGAAAAAGCACGCGAAAACACACCAAGGTGCTTTACGACAGATTCAGACGTAACGGTGGTCGCAGCCAGTCAGACCCCAAGAAGTTACCACCGAGCAAGTCAGATATTTTCTCGGCTCTTACGAGTTACCTAACTGAGGAATATTGTATTTTAACCCGTCCCCACACGGTATAAAATTAGAGTAGAGTTACAGCAGACTGACTGCCTCGTTAGCCTAGTGGTCCTGATCGCGGCTGCTACGCTAGAGGTCCTGGGTTCGATTCCCAGGTCGAGCAGTGTTATTGGGTTTTTCTATGAAATTCTCAGTAGCACCTCGGAGTTTGGGATTTGTGCCCGGTTAATGGCAATAGGCTCGCCCCCTATTACATGGGACCTAAACATACCAGCGAACAGTAGGTGTACATTAGTACCCCTCTGCCTATGCCTTCGGGCAATACAGGCGTGATGGTATGTTATGTTACAGCATTATCGGTTTACAAGTTAGGTGCCTCATTATATTAGTCTAGTGGTCATAAGTGTGACTGTTATGGTAGAGATCCTGATTCCCAGGTCGAGCACAAATCGCACCCTATTACATGAGACCGAAATAAATGGCAAAATGTGGGTGTACAATAATACATCTCTGCCTAATCCTTTGAGAAATACAGGCATGATGGTATATTTATTTTCCATGGCACCCATACAACGTTGGCGACTACCAGGAATCCGAGCTATCTCCGATAGTCATGCCGGCAAACCACCCATTCACGAGCGCTCTAAAGCTACTTAGTATAACAATGACGTCACGGCAATTAGCCATTATCACCAACAACCAGACTCGTAATTGAACGATCAAGTAAATTATACGGGGCCCTCAACTAAAGTGGGTTTATGTTTGGTATTGTTTGATGTAGTAGGTCAAAGTCTTGAGGAACCCTGATTCACAAAGGGTGTTACGAACTGTGAATCCGGTGTGTTTGAGAAATTACTTGTTTATAGATTTGAAAGATTGAGAATTTGAGTTGTTGCTTTTAGATACTTTTTTACTTGAATTCATCATCATCCACGCTTAGGCTTCCAGTGTAATTGTGACGTAATAACAATAAAAAGATATAGTTGTTATCAATGGATTGATGATGGATGGTTGTTATCAATTAGAAGCGGCGGTAGCCTAATGGCTAGGGCGTCGGACTTGCAATCATGTGGTTGTCGGTTCGAACCCCACCCATTGCATTACTGACGTGAACCCACTCGTAACACAAGCATATTTAGCATAGCACGAGGGTTTAACAAGAATACTAGTAATGTGCGACCCACATTGGTAGTAAGCTTTAAAAAAAATAAAAATGGACGCACAAGGTATGGATGATATTCTAGCTGACAGCCAGGGCAAGCTGCCGATTTGATGTATGTAAATATGTTTTGTTTTTGAACGAACTTTTCCAAACTGTTAGTGGAGCGTAATTGGCACTAATGAATAGGATCCGACAAACTTTAGAAGCTCCATTAAAATCATAAAGTGTGGATTAATGTGTTCAGACTGGTTTTGCCGTAAAATTGGCCCATACCAAAACTTTTGGAGGACGTTTATTAACGAAACGACTCCCCATCTCGTGCTATCTCTGTCTTGCACAGCACTGTATAGTATACTTTGTGAAAGAGAAGATATGAGATTGTCAGTTCTTACGCACAACCATTCTTTGTTAGCGTTATACAAATAAGAACTAAAGTTCCATTACCGGGGCGTCGCTTTATTTTCGTCTGCTATCCTTAAGATCTAATTAAAGTGGTAATGGAACTATAAGTAATGACGACCACTTTAGATTGACCTCCTGGTACCTTTTTGTGAGTTGAATTAGCAGAATTACGTTAAATATGCGTTAATATAGAAGGTACTTAAATGAGTTTAAAACAGGTTTGGGTTATTTGACTTGAGACTTGAATGGTCCGGTAATTCTTTTGTTTAATTTGAATTTTAAATTTATTTTAATCACATCAAGAACTTACAAAATAAAATAAATGAATAGATACCTATTTATTAATTTTATATTCAAGATGCGTAATACTCGCAACCAGCGCTTATGTATGACGAGATGTATGAATGTGGAAGACGCAAAAGGAGTATGTAAGAATCGTAGCAAGTCGCCATCAGTAGTATCTGCCTACCGCCGTGGAAAAAAGCGTGAATGTATGTGTGTCTTCTAGCTTGCTCTGCTTCTACCCCAGAATTCTGTATGGCAGTTTCAAAACAAAATAATTACCGTCCGTCATAATAATTAGAGTCTGGAGTGGCGTCATGTCGCTCTGATTCCGGCTGACCCAGGTAGTAGGTTCTAACTCTCGTGACATGGCTGTTTCGGGAAGTACCTCTATCGTATACGCCGAGAATCAGATATATGTCCGACAGGAAGCAGCAGACGATGCACGTTTTTGCGCAACCAAAAAAAAAGTTTCAACCCCATAAACTATGAAAGTTCGATAGAACAGAGGCTAGCCTCCCTCCAAAAAAGTACTGATTACGCTGTAGCGACATCTGCCGTGCTACATAGAAACTAGACGGACAAGTCCTGAATCGCGCAAGTGAAGTTTGCAACGCAACTTGCATAAATATACAACCGCCCGACATCGACCGTCGGGCCGTGACCCGCCAGGCAAAACACCCGCCTGGTCGAAGGATCCTTCCTTTGGTTGAGGGGTAACACATCTCGTCCCTCTACAGTGGTGACCCCGACGTGATCCCAGTGTATCCACACTGGGGACCCCGAGAAGAATATCAGCGCAGCCTTCGAAGATCAGCAGCTTCATTATCACCGTCATCTTCATTCCCTCACAGCACGAGCAGCGAGTCACATAGCCAGCCAGCACTCTTCTGGCTTAGGTTTTAAGAATTTATTTCTCATAAGAACATAATATTATTGGCTTCAATGGGCATTCTGACCATAGGCCTGGTCAGCACCCTCAGCCGACATCAAGCAACTTGGCACAGCACACTGCACTTAGGCCGGTCAGTAGCAGAGGCAGTCTCTCCTGGTCGCCGCAGCAGCCAGCCACTACTCAACACTGAACCATCTCGACTCACTGAGGACTACGCAGCATTACCCCGATTCACTGGGATATTCAACGCATTCACCGCAACACAGTCCCGACTCACTGCGGACTACGCGGCATCCTGTTCTGACTCACTGGAACATTCACACCACTGGCACTGGCAAACTCTGACCGCTGACTCATCGATACGATCATCGACCTAAGTCCTGAATCAAGCAAATTAAGTTTGCAACGCATCTTGCATACATGCAACCGACATCAACTGTCGGGCCGTGGCTCGCCAGGCAAAACACCCACCTGGTCAGAGGATCCTCCCTCTGGTTTGGGGGGCAACACACCTTGCCGCTCTACAACGCCAATGGCGGCAACTAATTTACCTCACTCACAAAAAAATAGTTTTTCAAGTACTTATCGAGTTATTTTCCAAAATCACCGAGGAAATTACCTAACTATTAAGATTACCCACAAATGTTAGCACAGATTAAGTATTGCGTCCATATAAATCCATTTTCGCCCACACGTAATGTAAACACTCGTTCATTCATTACGCTGTCGTTTGATAAGCGCATCAGTAGCGCCAGTTCTATATCTGCTATAATCATTAGGATCGATTAATTACGTATCGTCATAGAGACTGTTGCTAATGGAAATTTGGAAGTAAAAGATTCAATATTACTGAGCCTCTGAGAAGTTTAGTTCTGTTTTCTGAACTGAGAATGAACCGAGTAGAAATGAGACTGCCGGAGCCGCAGGAATTGAGGGAGAACGCGCAGAAATCGAAATACACACCGAAGTGCCTTACAACTAACTCCGACGTAAGGTTGGTCGCCAGTCAGTCAGACTCCAAGAGGTCGTACTAACGAGCAAGTTACATACATTCTCGCCTCCCATGGATGACTATGGTAGTGAGGAATTGTATTTTAATCAGTCTCCACACGGGGTAAAAAATATTATTTAGAACTTACTAAAACAACAAACATTACTTGTTTTTCTCCCATTTTGGTTCTCCTTCGATGCGTAAAGCATAACTAATATTAAGAAGATTAAGTTACCAACATGTTCGATGTGATATTAATGTTTGTTTGGAAACTACGACCCGTACTAAATGCCTTATGAAAGCTATTATGAAATCGGTAATATTATATAGAAATAAATGAGTTCGGAAAAACTCTTAGTTCCACTAACCTGTAGGATATTACGCAATTAACTAGCGAATGTCAACATATTTTATGGAGAGAAAATTCCTTATAACAAAAAGAAAGAGAATAGGCATTGGCACAAAAAATTAAATAACATGAATACATTTTTTATATCCAGAAAACTACTTGTAGGTAATACAAATATTTGTTCCGTGCGGGGATCGTAACGACAACCTGTGGCGCAGAATTCAATCGCTCAGTCACTACGCTATACATGTCAAAATTATTATTTACTTAGACATAGATAATTACTACAAGAGGTGACAGGGTATTTTGCACTTGCATTTCGTTGCAACTATGTTCGGCACCATGGGTTAAATCAAAACACTCCCGGTACCACAGCTCAATAGTTATGAGAAAAAAACAGGCGTTGGTTTTAATCATTAGGAGTTTGAGACACTTTATTCATATCCTGGGGCGTTGGACTTCCTTGAGAATTCCTCAACACGTTAAAAAGGGAAACCACGTTACTACGTTTCACTTACCACGTTAGGAAAGTAAAACTTGAACTATGGAAAGCAATTTTTCAAGTTAAACTTTAAAAGAACGTCAGTTTATCCAATTTATTTTTAGTTAAAAGCTTCTTAGAGCTTTATTCATTGTTTTATTAGTGAAGGGGATAAAATTTTGTTTTGGCTATAGTCATAAATAACTATAGAGAGTCATAAATAACTATAGAGTTGCTTTAAATTTATTAAAACTTTTTAAGAATACTTTAGCTGCCTTAATTGCTGGTTTCGTGATCAAAACTAGATTCGAGCTAAGTGTTATTGGGATTTTCTATGAAATTCTCAGTTGCAACTTGGAGTTTGGGTCTGGTTAGTGGCGACAGGCTCGCTCCTACATAGGACCTAAAACACATTGGTGAACTGTTGGTGTACATAAGTACACCACTGACAAATCCTTTCGGTAATACGGGTGTGATGCCATGTCAAATAATGTTGATTTAATTACTGAGTATATACATAAAATACTGAATCTATAGGATTCCCAAAAGTTTACTTATTTTTGTAAATAGGTTAATGATTATGTAATTTTTTATCGAAATAATTATAAAAATGTCGATGCTATGGATTTCTATATGAATACGTAATTTATTATTTTTATAAAATATCGCTAAGCTGTGTGAGTGAGACTTTCAGTATCACTCTACTTATTATTTTTATCCAAATCGTCACAACCAGTGACTGCTCATAAATTATTACAGATTTACTGTAATAAGCAAGTTGCTTCTTTGTAGCGTGGCGTTACGTTTTTTTTATGGGATAGGGTGGCAAACCAGCAGACGGATCGCTTGATGGTAAGTGATTACCGCCCGCCATGGACACCCGCAATACCAGAGAAGTCACAAGTGCGTTGCCAGTAACCTCACTCACTCGGCGAAACACAGCGTAAGGGTTGTTTAACGCCGGTTTTTTGTGAGGCCGTGGTATCACTCCAGTCGAGCCGGCCCATTCGTGCCGAAGCATAGCTCTCTCACGTATATTAACACAGTACACAGTATTTTAGAATTGTTGATTTTTGACAGTCTTGTCTACAAAAAGTAATGATATTCGATTCAGCATCATTATTGATACGACAAATTGCATATTTCGGGTATGGAGATGTTAAATAAAAATATTCCCCATTAAAGAGGAGGGACCGAAATTTTTTGTTGATAACTTTTCTGATAGCTGATTCCTACGAACGAAAATTAAACCCAAAAATAATAATGAATGTAATGAATAATTCCTGCTACGTAAAATACGGATCGACTTTTACAACACTCGGTGAAAACTGGTACAGCTAAATTGTAATTTCGAAAATTATTCGATGTAACCACTTCGAAAAATGGTTTAATTACACGCTACCCCAGTGATTCTTTTCTCGTTACAGCTAGGCACGATATATTGGAAAACGTCTGCGACGTCAACAATCTAGAGTGTTACCACTATTCGTAAATAATTATCTAAAAAAAATGTTTTTTTTTCACTTTAATTAAGCAAATTTTAATGAGTAATTTTATACAGTTCACTTTTTAACTAAACCTATGGAGAATCACGAGATAGAAATTGTTAAGCTGGCGAGAAATTTATTTTATTCACAATGGATTAAAAATCTTAATTGTCATGAAGATACTGGTTTCTGACACTTATGCGAATATGTTGAAATAAAATTACTTTTTACAGATTTATCAATATAACGCGATTAAATCCGTAAAAAGTAGTTTTATTTCAATGTAATGAAGATGTCAATCAACGGTACATCTACCTACCTAACGCTGATTCTGACGCTCGTGATGTAGACGTGGGTCATCGTGGGATACTTAAGCGTATCATATTATTATACCATGCTACGAATTGATTAGTGTAGTGACACATCCACGTACCGCCTACGCAGATTTGGGAATGTTTTATTATATATTTGAACAGAAATAGCTTTAGATGTTCGTGACGCGCGAAATGGACGCAAAAAATAGGTTCACGATGTTTATTGAAGTTTACAAAGAACAGTCTACAGCAGAGTTGGGTAGTGGCAGTCACCGACATCTGAATTTTGAGACGTCAGAAATAAGCTTAATAAGCGTACGCACCTCTCTTTCACAATCACGTCAATGTGACGATTAATAATTAACATTCGCTTAGATTGGTGAATAAAAATACCGTGTAGAAAGGTATGCACGTTTCACCGTATTTTGGCATTCGCCTGAGAGCTTTTTTGCGTATGAAGTCAGCTAACCCGCTCGATCAGCGTGGTGGACTGTAACCCCTCTTATTTTGAGAGGAGATCTGTCCCCAGCAGTGGTATGATAAATGGGTCGATGGCCGTGAATAAATAAGCAAGTTATTTAAAACGTTTCACACAACAACAACCGACAATTTAGAATTCATGAGAGACGAGTGAAGAAAGACGAATGTCCATTGTATTCCCGATATCTAATAGCATCCATAGCTATTCTATAGGTAATGCTATTGCTACGTATGTGTGTCAATGTCAGCTAGTGTAATTGTGTGCGTACCTAATGCATAGGGTAGATAAGCTGCACTTGTTAAAATCTCACATCTCAACAAGAGCTTTTTATTATAAACTGCATGCAATTAAATTATGGATTGAGTGTTTTTAATGTTACGGCATTGAAAATCCTTACTAATATTATAAACGTGAAAGTTTGTAGTATGTATGGATGTTTGTTACTCTTTCACGCCAGAACTGCTGAACGGATCCGGATGAAATTTGGCACAGATATAGATTACAGTTTAGAATAACATATAGGCTACTTTTTATCCAGGTGGGATCCAATACTGATGTCCACGCAGACAAAGTCGCGGGCAGAAGCTAGTAATTAAATATTTTCTGCCTCACCTAATGATTTTTGACATTACAGACATTGAAATAAAACTGCTTTTAAGTTGTTTACCACGTTATATTGATATTATTTAATTTCCAAAGTTTTGGACTCTTACAGCTTCCATGGTCGGGCAGACTGAGGTGTTGGGTGTTTTAATTTTAGCTTTACCAGTATCAGTTTATCGTTTAAAATGTATGATGACATTTTCAATAAGTGAAAATGTCTAATCTAAATAAAAGGTTAGGTGTCCTCATAAATAAAGAAATATATTGTTACGAGCTGGGGTTCAGGATAAATTTAATTAACACTAATTTCACCGAAACAACAAATATTTTAATTAACTTGACAAACACACAACATAAATTACTGAGAGAGTCACTACAGTATCACTTATCGCACAATAATGTCGCACTTGTAATCACTTAACTTCACTTCGATATTCACTTCACCGTGTTCAGAACTAAACTGCCCCGGCCGACCCTCACGACCAGTATTTATAGGAGTCACGAAGATTCTAGAATCGAACATTCTCGATAGGTCCACAAAATACGAGTAGGTAAGTACCTAAGTACCTACTTATAAACAATAGACGATAAAGCGATCGTCTATTGTTTACGGTCATTCACCTTGAACCCGGCTTTTCTTCGAATGTTCTACGTGCTTCTACGACTTATCTAGAATCTTCGTGACCCATCTCCGTACTAATAGCCACTTGGCGTAACAATATATACTAGTATACGTTGACTTGAGAAATACCTCCTTTTTATCAATTAAAAATTATCAATTGCGTCATTAACAATTTACTAAATATATTTTTTATTTCAGCTAAACTGATTCTAATCTACTGTAACTTGCAAAAGATATGTAAAAGTATATAAAATGACTGTCTCATTAGTCTAGTGGTCCCAAGCGCGACTGCTACGCTAGAGGTCCTGGGTTCGATCCCCAGGTCGAGCAAAGTGTTATTGGGTAGCAGCTCGGAGTCTGGATTTGTGCCCGGTTAATGGCAATAGGCTCGCCCCCTATTACATGGCACCTAAACATACCGGCGAACTGTGGGTGTACATTAGTACGCCTCTGCCTAACCTTTCGGGGAATACAGGCGTGATGGTATGTTATAAAGTATTTTTCTGGTTCTAGATTTAATTTGGCGTGAAAATTTTAAGTAGGTATTCGAGGAAAAATCTTTGAAAATATTTACTTACAGCTAAGTCATGAAAATTTGTAGCTATCTGAAATCAGATATACGTGACTCGTAGCCGTAAACATAGTCTATACTCGCCTTATATTTCAATTAAAAACAAATCCAGTCAATATTGATCTTGAAGCGTTAAAGCTGTAAAGAAAATTGAACGCCATTTTGTAAAACGCTTTTCAAATCAATTTTCTTGCGTCGTGTGTTATTTTATCATTAAGGGAAAAGATAAGGCAAAATCTGGTGGGAAAACAAAAAAAAAAATTTTTGAATAATTATTGGCATCCTTCTTCTTACTTTTTTTTGTAAAGGTTCGACATTTAGGTATTTTTTCTCCTATTTTACCTCCTACGCCTAAAAGGTTTATCAGTTTCCAATTAATTATGAATGTCATTGTATTACGAGTAGAATGTAGGTACATTTCATAATAATTTCCTCACCATATTTTATGATGTAAAATGACGGTTATTCATAAATAAGTAAATTCCTGACATTAAATTGAACATGTAAGTTCCTTCTTCATAATAGTCACTTTTTAATATGCCTGTCTTTTCAACCGACTTCAAAATGGAGGTTCTCAATTTGACTATAATTATGTTTTTTTTGTATGTTTGTGTTTTTTGTTGTTTACGCGATTACTCCGTCAATTATTTACCGACTTTGATGATTCTTTTTTTGATCGGTAAGTCATACTTTAGAGGTAGTCACATAAAAATTTGGGACACATTTCAGGATAAAATGACAATAACACGTAAATGATAACGTCGTCTAGGAAGACGTAAAATTTTACTCATTACTAAAAATGTTGAAATTAATTAAACTTTTTGTTAAAAGTTAATTGGCTCTAGTCTTGCTATATGACAGTTTAAGTAAAGTACTTTTAGGCTCTGGATCTCACACACGACGGAGAAGGAACATTTTTGGCATCGCGGTTGGTCTTACCTAATGAGAGTGGAACTAGCCAGGCGGATCATTAACGGCCGGTCCCTATAACAAATCCATTGATAGATTTGCTTACCAGAGGTAGGATTTTGACGTTACCTGTATGGACCTTATGTCAAAATCCTATCTCTAGTAAGCAAATCTATCAACGGATTTGTTATAGGGACCGGCTGTAAATCGTACGTTGGTACCAGGAACGCATAAATTATTCGCAGTAGGTACTTCATGCCAGTATGTTGTGCGTGCTAACTCCCCAAATTAATGTCTTGCACACAGGCTGCACTGAAAGCTCTCTTGGATAATTCATCTTGCAATGTTTGCGGGTGAATTGTCAAAGAGTTTGTTGGTATGTCAGAAAGTTTGGCACAAAACTTTTGTCATATGACTCTGGGTCTAGTTTAATGAAAGTCGTGTCTTTAATTACAGTTGTTTTTTAATTGACGACTGATGACACGATTGGCGTAGCGGTTGAGCGATCGGCTTCTGCGCCACGTGTTGTGGGTTCGATCCCCACACGGAGCAAATATTTGTATGATGTACAGGTAGTTGTTCCGGGTCTGGGCGTTGGTGTATGTGAGAATTTGTGTTTGTAAGCGCAACCACGATACAGGAGAAAATCCTAGTGTGGGGCAATGTTTTTTTAAAAAAAAAAGACGTGTGGCACTCGGGGACTGCCGCGGTAAAGCTATTGCATAGCGTTTTTTATCAACTTATGTAATACAACCAATGCCACCTAAAGGCGGGTTGCTGAACTAAAGAGACAAGCGTGTTTCTCTTTAGTTCAGCAACCCGCCTTTAGGTGGCATTGGTTGTATTACATAAGTTGATAAAAACAAGAGACAGACAAGCTTAAGACAAGCGTGTTAGGTTTTTTTCGTTACGGAATTTCTGGATTCGGTCCCCACGCTCAAGGCCCGCGATAGAAGCTATGCAATAGCTTAAAAATAGTTTTTAATTACAGGTGGAAAAATTCTGCAATTAGATTTTTGACGAAACGTTTGGCGTAGCGGTCGAGCGATCAGCTTCTGCGTCACGTGTTGTAGGATTAATATGACCTAAGAGACAGATAATAAATATTGTCTATACGTATTTATTTTCTTTCATAATTTTTTCATTTTTTTATTTATTATCTTTATTCCAAAAAAGTAATCGTAACTTATAAGCTAAGCCCCACAAAACCGTTGCAATGGTTTGACTGTGGGGTCAATGAGTCTCTAGACATACTTAAATTTACTTGAAACTAATTTACACTCATATAAAACTTAAAACATTTCTAAATAATGTAATTTTAATTTACGTCTAAATCTAATTGTGTTTGTTTCACTCCTTATGTCTGCCGGCAGACTGTTCAATAGATATGGTAATCTCTTGTCCAGCATTCTGTCACCAAAGTAATTGGTGACTCTGGGTACATTGAATCTGCCAGCAGCCATAGATCGTGTATTATGGCTGTTGTATACGTGAGATAAGCTATGCTCTTAAAGATATTTATGTTTGATAGTGATCGGTAGAATTTTGCATATTTTAAATAATTTTCTATAATCTCCCTTACAACTGCTTTTAGTTTTTTTAGTAACAAGCAGTTTTAAGAATCTAATTTGAAGAGCTTCTAATTTATCTAAGTTGGTTTTGAATGTTAACCCATAACTGTCAAGAGCATAACTCATAATAGAATCAACTAATGACATATAAATACATCTTAATATATTAATAGGAACTTTAAAGCTTAAGTGGTACATTTTACTTAGTAATATTCTTAATTTACTAGAAATGTAATCTACGTGTTGGGACCAAGAAAAGTTCTCATCTATTTTCATACCAAGGTAGGTTATACAGTCAACTCTTTCGATAGGTTCACATTTACAGTCCAGTAAGTTATTATGGTGACATGCATAATCGTGGGTAAATAAAGGTGGAGTTGCACTATGAGGTCGTAAATATGGCGAATGAATTAACATTAATTTAATTTTACTAGCGTTTAATATAATGCCATTGTCGTGCGACCATTTAACAACCGCGTCTATATCTTGTTGAATTAGATGGTAGGTATTATCTATGTTAGTTCCGGAGCGAAGTATGCACAGGTCATCTGCAAACATATACGCTGTACAACGCTGTAGCACTCGGCACAAGCTGTTAACGTGCATAAGGTAGCAAATTGGTCCACATCCTGAGCCCTGCGCCACCCCACTCCGCACCTCGATTCTGTCGCTAAGCGCATCTTCCACCTTCAAGCGGTAGGAGCGCGCGGTGAGGTAATCACGAAACCATGGGTTCAGTGGTTCTCTCACCCCGCACTCATCCATTGCATTTAGAATGGTATCGAATTGTAAAGTGTCGAATGCTTTTCTGTTACTGCCTCATTAACCTAGTGGTCCTGAGTGCAACTACTATGCTTGGAATTTGTGCCCGGTTAATGGTAATAGGCTCGTCCCCTATTACATGGGACCTAAAACATACCGGCGAACTGTGAGTGTACATTAGTACGCCTTTGCCTAAGCCATCGGGGAATACAGGCGTGATGGTATGTTATGTTACAGCATTACACATACGGTGTACAAGTTACGTGCCCCATTAATTTAGTGGTCATAAGTGTGACTGTTATGGTAGAGGTCCTGGGTTCGATTCCCAGGCCGAGCAAATTATTATTGCGTTTTTCTATCAAATTCTCAGTAGCAGCTCGGAGTTTGGATTTGTGCCCTGTTAAATCTATCTATCTATCTGGCTATGGGCTCGCCTCCTGTAACATGGGACCTAAACATACCGATGAACTGTGAGTCTAAATTAGTACACCTCTGCTGAACCCTTCTGGGAATACAGGCGTCATGGTAGTAAAAATAAAGCGTTTATTTTTACTTTACGAATACATTCACCTGTTTGTGTTACGTCCCAAGTCTACTTAAATTTCTCCAGGCTATAATATAAAGAAGGCTATTTCTAAAATCTCAATTTATACCTACATTTCCATAGACTTTTACGTAGAATTCAATGGTTAGTAAAAATTTACGAGGCTATTACGCGGTTTCTTATCCTTTTAAATATTTCTGTCTACTTTACATCCGTGGGTGTCGGTAAAACAGTTAACGTCTGTCAAAACAATCTATTGAATAGATATTGTTATTAATAGTAACATAATAGGTACGTGTATCGACTATCGATTTGTTTGTGGAGTTTGGTAATAAAATCAATCAACCTCAATTAAAGAGGTCTATCAAAGTAGGTAACTACATAGTTTAAACGTAGCCTTCGGCTGTAAAAAAAAACTATAATAATAGGGGCACGATGATTTGCAAAAAAAAACTTGGGGGAGTATTTGCCCAGCTGTAGGATTACACACTTTCTTTACACACACTTACTTAACGTACACTTGACTGGTTATTAAAAAAACCAGTCAAGTGCGAGTCGATCTCGTGCACTGAGGGTTCCTTACCTACTCATTGTACCGCCATAATAAAATGGGCTATAAGACATTGCTTTCGTTAAAATTTTGAAATTTCGTGATTCTAGGTAAACGTGAATTACCATAAAGGTTTTCGACCTAAAACCTATCCTGACCCAAACTTCCGGTTGACCTAGAATTGTCAATTTTGGTAAAAAGTAAGGTCTTATTAGCAGTAAAGGGAAAAATTCCGAAAAATAAAAAAAGTTGAAAATTAAGGAAAATTTTAGTACTAGATAAAATTTTAGTGTCTAAACATTTTATCGTGTTCACTCAGGGCCTTGATTTTTATATGCCTAATAGGGTCTATTAGACCTTAGTATCTGAGAAAATTGGTGGTGACACACGGGCAGACGGACAAGAGAGTGAGTGGAAAATGCAAAAAAAACACAAAAAGATAAGTATGTCTATATATTATTCATATTCATACAGTATTATATTTATTAATATTAAGTATATATAGTAAGTAAATATATTTGTGTTAATTATGTAAGTAGTTTTGCAGAACCTTCCGTTTGTAATAATTATTGTGATCATGATCACTGTAAGTGTACCTACCAATTCCTGTCTCTGCATCACCCTAAGGTCAACTGGTAGAACCTTATTCATTAAGTCCACCTTTGTACAATAATTGTGCAGAAAGAATTAAATAAATACAATAAAATAAATAAATGAATACTTATTGAATGCTTTAAAAGTAAATGCAGGTTCAAATGATAAAACCCAAACAAATGGGCATCACCTTTCTTCAAAAAAATCTTTTATTATGACAGTTTGTTTACAGTAGATACTGTAGTTTAATGATGTTATCCATCACATTGAACTCGTGTAATAAATTTTTCAAGACCGTTTTTAATGGCCTTTACCGGAATCTCAATCAACACACGAATATTCCAATGTTTACATAAGCATGACACGTGACGGCCAAATTTAAGACAAGCAAAGGAAATTTGAATTTCAAATAAACCTTTTTTTCGAACAGTTGGCAACAGCACGCTGCTAATCAACCGCCTTGCATTACCATCGCACTGGCACAATAGAAAAGATGCATTCACGGTGAAAGCCTTCCGCCGCTCATCTTCGCTTTTTACCCCGGATTATCATACTCCCGAACCATGCGCATTACTCCCATTTCGTGCCAAGCGCGAGTTGTTACTCCAGTCTATACTGTGAGACTCGCCCGGGTGGCCGCCTCTTTACTGACGCGTCAGAATGCTCGCAACTTTGAAAGCATCGTGTCTTTGCTACTTTTTGAATTTGAACATCGAATGTTTTCGAAATTAAATGCGTTTTCTTGTATCATGATTGATGGAGAACTCAGATTAAAAAAAATAAAACTTATTAGTGTTGTGCGTGGGTGTATGTTGAGTGTGTGAAGTTTATTAAAACTTTTTTTATCGAATTATTATACATACTATTCATTTCTCGAACTCCTTGATCCATTGATTGATTGAAGTTGTACTTTAAGTGCTATTTTGGTTGAAGTGCGGAAAGTTTTGTTAGCTTTAGATGATTTATGATGCGGACGACACCGTAGTCGACGGTTCGGAAAATTTTAATACTTCGTAATTGACGGTAAGTAACAAAGTTGGAGAGAACTTCTTTATTGTTTTAATCATTAAATTAATAATTCGACAGGATAAAGATTTGTTATAATTTAGGCATTCGGGATTGTAGAAAATCTTAGTCTACATTATACAAACTTAGTACAGTTTCTTCTTCAAAAAGGAGGTCCTCTATGTCTTCCATTTTTTATTGTTCTTTTTTCCTACGAATGTTTCACGCATAGCTTTGTTAGTGAACCAGCTTTTACCAACCTATTTTTTATAGATAGATACACCAAGATTGGTTCCATATAAACTTGTTGGTGTGTAGTCATCATCGAAGAAGATAGAGATCTACATCCCAAAATTATAGAAATGGGAATTCTTTTTAAAAAATGTAATTGATAGGATTTCTTTAAATGAATAAGTAAATATTTAGTTCTAGCTAAAATTGAAATCAAAATAAATAAATGTTATATTACGTCTTTACAATTCAACCCATCGACTGTCCCACTGCTGAGCTCGGGTCTCCTCATCATGGGTATGGTATCACTGGGAAACAATTTTACGTTTCCCATAAATAAAATTAAAGAAAGGGACTTATGTATGTTATGAACATCAATATTTTACACGAAGCGACTGCCACCAGACCTTTGAAACCCAATTTCTGGGCAATACAGATATCCGGAAGTTAGACTTATCAAGTTTTTTTGGGCATCTGACTACCACTAACTGTTACTGTCATAGATGATTAAATAACATTTATTTCTGTAAATAGTTCTTTTATGAATACTTTCAACAAGTCAAATTTTTTTAAACTAGATGACACCGGCATTTCCTAACTGACGACCTCTGAGAAGAAACACCGAAACAAACTCAGAGAATCAGGGTCTCTTTTAAAGTCCAGACATAATACTTGGTAGCAAATATGTGAGTTCTAATGTAAGACAATGACTGAAATGACCTTTAGAAGAAAGAGCCATTGCTGCTTTAAGTAGACCAGTCCCATCTGACGGCACGCATGCATCAGTCATTGGATAGCTCGACCATAATCTAGGGAGCTAAACAACCCGTCGCACGATGATACCAGATCAGTGGAACATTTGCGTAGGCCAGATAAAAAATCTCAAAGCCGCCAGACCACTTAAATCTGTGTATATCTAATTATCTAGCTTACATAATACTCACATTTACATTTTCCTGTGTTCGTATGACAACCAAGAGGAGTTTCGATGTTTTAAAAATGGCTTATCCACAGAGGCACCACAGCAAGTGCAGCTTAATCTTGCATATCAGTTGATCGGCTTAGTAATAATAGCGATGGGATAGAGACCATGCCAAATGACTTTGAGATGTCTAAGAAAATTCTCAAACACTTTTGTTTGCTATTTAGGTTCTTAGTAACAGCATTTGATAAAGCAGTTACCGAATCCTCAGTTGATAAACCTGATCGAAACCCGTATTGGTTTGTAGCCAAGATCTTGTTAGCGTTTACTTTGCTTTACTTAACCACGAGCCCACAAATTACACTAGATATACATTCCATTTTGTTACCTTTAACGTAGGTTTTTTACGTGGGAGAGCCATGCTTCGGCTCGAATGGGCCGGCTCGATCGGAGTGATACCACGGCCTCACAGAAAACTGGCGTTAAACAACGCTTATGTTGTGTTTCGCCGAGTGAGTGAGGTTACCGGAGGCCCAATTCCCTTTTAAAAGGTCGGCAACGCGCTCGTGACTCGTATGGTGTTGCAGGTGTCGCTGTGTAATCGCTTACCATAAGGCGATCCGTCTGCTCGTTTGCCCTCCTATCATATAAAATGATATGGCAAAACAAATCAATATTCCATTAAATGTCATGTTAATGGGTATGTGCTTGTTATCGACATCTTATTAATTTCCCTAGGGAAATAATTATAGCAACTATAGCAATCATAACAATAGAGATGTCAAATGTTATGTAGGTATGTAATCCCGGAAGTATTAAGACAGGACATCGTTATATTATACGTAATGGAGATTAGTACTCAACTTAACTGCCTCATTAGCCTAGTGGTCTTAAGCATGACTACTGCGCTAGAGGTCCTGCGTTCAATGTCCAGGTCGGGAAAAAAGTTTTTTTTTCTATGAAATTCTTCAATTAAAAAAGTCCTATTGCATTAAATTCTTACAAGAAAATCGAGTGTAATATATCTAAGTTTAATTTCCCTGAGGATGCAATCACAGATTCTATCAAGAAAATTATCCATCATCGTCATTCAATGCGGTTACGACCCACGCAAGTATTGATCCATACATCAGATTGCATCTCAGCAGTGTACCTACACGCGTAAATGCTACGTACTTGAGAGTTGCAAGTTACGACTATATTTTTCTGACTTCTTGGAGTTTGACAGCGATTCATAACACTAATTCAATTAAACATTGAAAGAAACCCCCGACACCGCCATAAAATGGCGATGGCTATCTTAGACCGATTTTCATCTAACATAGCTAATAACACTCCCGACTAATTCACCTTTCAAATGAACAAAACAAAATCAAAATTAGTTCATCCGTTCGGGAGCTACGATGCCAGACACGTCAAACTTATAACGCCCCGTCGTTTTTGCGTCGGGGTTAAAAAGAAAGTTAAACATTTATTTATTGCCACAAAAAAAAAAAATAAGACCATGAATACAGCTACGGATTGCCTCATGAGCCTAGTGGTCCTAAGCACTACTAATAAGGTCCTGGATTCGATTCTCAGGTCGAGTTGTGTTATTTGATGTTTTTTATGAAATTCTCAGAAGTATATATAAGTTAGAAGTAATTTATCTCAGTAATAGTATATTTATGTTATAAAATTACCTATTGCCGATCACCACAGTTTTAGAGCTGTTACTGAAAATCATACAAGAACCCAATAACACTTTGCCCAACCTAGGAATCGAATCCAGGGCCTGCAGCGAAGTACTTGTACTTAGGACCACAAAACTAATGAGGCAGCCTGCAACTGTAACCTACAACCTACTACAATCTCTAGCATTGGAGTAACGCTTGCAGTGGCAAGCGTGACACGTAGTGACGTGTCAGATGAAGCAGTATGATTTCCTTTGCAGACAAAAATATTTATTTTGTGCGGTATCTCATGACATGACCGTAAATGCAGAAGTTAACTAATTTACCGCGTCAATCAAGTGTTACGAGTTGAAGCCTAAATTGATAAGGGCTTTCGGGATAGATTAACTCAAAGTTGATATCGCCAAGTCCCCAAAGGGCCACTTCAGACATTTTCGTACAATTGTGACACTCACATAATTTAATACTCCGATGTCTGAACTCAAAACATCTCGAAAATCTATCTAAATTGTTAATTTTTTGCCTGGTAACAAGCAATAATAATGAAAAAATTTACATTTATAGAATACAAGAATACTTGTACTCCTTACCAACTACCACCTCAGTCTACTCGTGACCATGAATGCTGTAAAGGATCCGAAACGTCGGGAATTAAATAATATTAATACAAACGCGATAAACTTTGTAATAAGTAGTATTATTTCAATGCTAATTATTGTTGTCCGCAGTTTCACTGACGTCCCAAAACGATTAACATAATAAAAGTCCGATTCTAGGAGCGGCGTATCAAGATGAGACGTGCATCAGATTTTAAGTTAGACTTCTAACAATACATCGGTTTTTGCGTGATGCGCGTAAAAACATACAGAGAGACAGACAGACAGACAGACAAAAATTCTAAAAATTTATATTTTGGCTTCTGTTGCTCTAATAAAGACCCCCCTATAAGTTTTTCTTTAATAACTGTAATGTACAGACATCGGCCTGTTACAATTTTATTATAGGTTACCTATAGTAAAATTGTTGGCTATATATATATAGCCTAAATATAGGTTATATTTTTATAGCCTAATCCCTCTCATACTGAGAGGAAACCCGTGTCTGTTGTGAAAAGAAGATAATCATCAAGAAATCAACGTTTTATATTTTGATGAATACCCCTTATTCATCAAAATATAAAACGCTGATTTTAGTTTGAGTTAGGATTTATCACATCTTAATGTCCAATCGACATGAATGGTGAAGGTCGCTGGGAGTCGTTGGAGGCATATCACCGGTACTTTTGTAAGTATTTGCGGAGGCCTTTGTTCAGCAGTGGATGTATTTTGGTTGATATGATGATGATGAATTTCAAATCGACATTAGCGTAGCTAGGACTTTTTTTGGAGGGAGGGGGGTGGTCTGCCCCTAAGTTATAGTTCCATATAGCAGTTTATTAGTACGCATATATTTGAAAATAACCGTGCACGTGGTCATATGATTAGGTTGATTTATAACATTAATTCACGCGTTATCGTTTCATTTGCGTAAAAGCAGCCAATTTTAGTCACGCGAATTTTGTTACTTAATATTAGGACTATTGGAAGTGGAGGTCGTACCTTCTATGTAATAACGACGCTTATGAATCGACCTACACGGTTAAGCTGCGCTTGCTGCGGTATCTTTGGATAGGTGACCATTCTTCACATAGCGAGAACCGTCTGTGCCTCGGAGAGCATGCAAAGCCGTAAGTCCGGTTGTCATACGAACACTGATGACAATCTTTAGAAGTCCCAAAAACCTGACAACCAGTTTATTCTTCGAATGTCAATATTGCTCAGATTGAGTTGCGGAGGTCTGATGGTAGTCCCTTCGTGTAAAATACTAATATTCAACAGCGTCTGGATAGACTGGAAGCCGACCCCAAAAAACAATTTTGGGGTCGGCTTCCAGTCAGGAAAAGGGCTAGGAGGATGAAGGACGATCGTTGTCGTGGTTGTAAGTACCAAGGTGGGTTTGATATATTTGAAATTTAAGCAGTATCATTAAAGTATTCTATTAGAAAATTCTCGAATTATGATGGTTTAGTGCCCGATTTTTTTAAACATTAAAAAGACATAAAAGGATTTATGGGCTTGTTCTCCTCCCCTATTATGACAAAAACAAATAACTAAACTATGATAAAATTACACCTTAGTACGCAGAAATAGGCGTGATGGTATGCTATGAATTAATTAGACAATTCTGTTAAACGGTTAATGAATTTATTTTCATCCGTCTGTCCGGATGTCGATGTTATTCTCCGTAACAGCTGGACCAATTAAAATGATCTTTTTTATGGCGGACACGTATAAATAGTTTGGTGTATAAATTTTATTTTACCGTACATACCTACCTATTAGTAATAGAATAGCCGGAAATAACAAAATTTCTTGAGCTTAATGTTTTTTTTTTCAAATGTAACGTAAACTACTGATGTCACGCTTAGCGTGATGACTTAGTAATCGTGATTCTCAAGTCTGATCGAGATTCTGATCTGGGTAATCGGCCTCTGTCTTTAAGTATTCATCTGAGGTACTACTTACGTGTAGAAGATTTTATCTTACTTCAAATCAGCTCCATAAACAATGTGTTAATAAAGCCCTGTCTGACCTGTGAAGGTATTGTTAGGTATCATACTCCGGTCCGATCCGGATCGATTTCACTTAAGGATCTGGCGGAGCTTGAATCACCCATAAAAACGTAATACCGAAATATATCGTAATCCAGACAATGTTCTGTCAAATTATGTTATTTTTTGGATCTGGATACCGTTAATCTAGGTTCCTACGGTACTATTTCGTCTATTACTACTTCACTGGAAAGACAGGAAAATCGTTTTTAACTTGGTAAAATTGTCAAAAATTGCATTCGCTTACATTTATTTCCAGTGAAGTATTTTGGACGAAATAGTAGAGTAGGAACCTAGATAAACAGTATCGGAATCCAAATAATAACAGATTTTTTTTAAATTGTGTTTGAATTAGGTACGATTTATTTCGGTTACGTTTGGAAGAGAAATTCGGTCCGCCGGACTCTTAACAAGAAAAGAAATAAACCTAATAAAATAAAATAATATGAAATGGCAATACTTACACTTACGGTGGCAGCGAAACCGTCCTTGGGTGCCAAACACACCAAAGCCTATGATAGTTTTATTACATAAAAAAATGAGAGTTTTGAACTTCAATAATACGTAATTTATTTTGGTGAATAAGTATTTAATATTTCTTATTTTATTTGGTGATGCGATTGGGATACTTACATGCCCCATTTCAATCGGAAAGAGATTTTTAACATAGTGTATATTCAGAGGCAACAAAAAGATTTAACGTCCTCGTTCAATATATATTGCCATTTTCCGTTTTAATTGCTTGATTGTGGCAGGTGTTGATGGTACGTGCCGGACTAGATAGGCAACATAAAAAAATAAATCAGGAAGAAGAAAAAACGTTACAACAATATTGATCTTTCTTGGACAAATATCGTGTTAAAACGAGGAATTAGATTCAAAAATTTTAATTAAATTTCGGTTGAAAAAACTGTGCGTATTTGATATTGTATGCAAGTCATTTTGCTGTCGTAAATTTTAATATAAATCTCACACTCACAACTAAAGACAATTGGTGTCGTAATTTTTTTTTTATGTGGTAGGAGGGCAAATGAGCAGACGAATCGCCTGATGGTAACCGATTACCGCCGCCCATGGACACCCGCAACACCATAAGAGTCACAAGTGCGTTGCCGACCTTTTAAAAGGGGATTGGGCCTCCGGTAACCTCACTCACTCGACGAAACACAACGTAAGCGTTACAAATATTAAATATTTTACATTTGCTATTCACAACCTTACTAATTATATTTTTGGAATTTTTTGCACAAAAATTGTACAGTCCATAGCATATCTTGTTGCCCAAAACTCAAATTTCTTCAATCGATTTTCAATGTAATGTCCAAACAATAGAGTTTATTATCCATTGGGGAAAATTTGACAGTTTGTGGTTACTTGATCTGCGTTCCGTACCATTCGGAACTAAGTTCGGAACGACTTGCTAAAGTCACGTACAGTTAGTTTGAGGAAACAAATAAGAAAAAAACAACATGCGCCTGATGGCAAGCAGTAAACACCAGTAGTATCACTAGCGTGTTGTCATCTTGAGACCTTAGTTATTAAGTCTCACAGGGCCAGTAATTTCACTAGGTAGGTATATAAAGGTCTGTCGACACACTCATCACAAATACTGATATACAGACACCAGCACATCAAGTTACTACAAACGGTCAACTCTATTGTTAGGAATTTTAATTTAAAATTGATTGAGGTAATTTTTCACTTTTGGATACCATGATATGCTGCTGACTGTACAGTAAATTCTCAAAAGTCTATAAGTACGCTAAGGATTACGAGTACATTACTATGAACAGTACGAGCTAGCTTGTTAACGACAATGAATAGAAGGTCGTAAGTCAAACTAAACGTCAACCTATTGCGTTGTGAGATTGCCTATAGACGTCGCCACTGTACCTATATATCTATATTCGTTCCTGATTATGAATTCTAGACTTTCTTATTAATACCTACGATACCTACTGTCATTTTTATTTTCAATTTCAAATACAAACTTTTTGGAACTAAATTGTCCAATTTATAATAGAAGCATATGGAGCAGTTTTATTGGGCACCTATAAATATTTAAATGCAATACATTCTCGAAAGTTCTGGAGTAAGAATTGCATTCATATTTTTCTGATGGACATAAAGTGCTTAGTTTTGTAGTTTTCTTTACAATTTGAACTATTTTTTCATTAAATAAAATTCCATTAAGTGTCCGGCGGAGCGTGAATTGGCCACAAAAACGTAATACCGAAATAAATCGTAATCCAGACAATATTCTATCAAATTATGTTAATAATCTGATATGGATACTGTTATCTAGGTTCCTACGGTGCTATTTCGTTTACTACTACTTCACTGGAAATAAAAGACTGGAAAATCGTTCAAAACTTGGTAAAGTTATAAAAAATTGCATTCGCTTACATTTATTTCCAGTGAAGTATTTTGGATGAAATGGTAACGTAGGAACCTAGATTAATGGTATAGTAATCCGAAAAATATCAGAATTTGATTAAATTGTGTTTGAATTATGATTTATTTCGGTACTACGTTTGTAAGAGAAATTCGGTCCGCCGGACTCTTAAAACGTATATTTTTAACTTCACTACTATCTATCCTTGCAAAGAGTTTTGTGGGTTTTATTCTAATCCGAAACCAACATAATCAAATTTTTGATAAGCTATAGATATAATTATCTTTCAAGTCTTGGTGAACTTTAATATAACATAACTTCACGCCTGTATGCCCCGAAGGGTTAGGCAGAGATGTATTTATGTACACTTACATTTCGCCGGTAAGATTTAGGTCCCATGTAGTAGGGGGCGAGCCTATTGCCATTAACCGGGCACAAATCCCAAACTCCGAGCTGCTACAGAAAACCCAATAACACTTTACTCGACTTGGCAAAAAAATATCAAAGAATATTAAATTTTCTAGCAGTCATCATTGTTGTGTCCATCAATCAAATAATTGAATTAGTGATTGACAATCTACATTCAAACGATGCATTTCTGGCTATAGATCAGAGAATCGGCTATCAAAGGGAGAAATCATAGATTGTGCAGTTGAAAGTTTGAAACAATTTTGTTCACCTGAATAAATGGGCGACTTGCCAATTTATTTACTATCTAAACTTCATATCTCTGGCTGACTATACGATACCTACGCCCAATCTTAGACATGACGAAACGACGAGTTTAATAGTTTAGTCTTATATACATATCGGAACCGGAACCTAAACATACCGGCGAACGTATCAAAGTTTAAGTTCAAATGTTTTTATTTCAAATAACCTTTTATAAGCGTATAGGAAACGTTATGATTCTAGTTGCACGGTTCAAAAAGGTTGATCGTATGTAGAAGAATTCGGCATGAAACTCCATGGACACTATTTTAAAATAAATGGTGTTACATTTTTCATTGGTAGAATATTGCTATAACAGGATGTGTGGACATTGAAGGTTACCAAGTTTGACTGAAGTCGATAATATTAACGGAGGTTTCCAGCATTTGAGAACTCGATGCCATTATAATTGATTTACGTAACATATCATCACGCCTGTATTCCCCGAAGGGTTAGGCAGAGGTGTACACCCACGGTATGTTTAGATGTCTTGTAATAGGGGGCGAGCCTATTGTCATTAGCCGATCACAAAATTAAATACTTACCAAAGTCTGAGCTGCTACTAAGAAATTCATAAAAAAACCCAAAAACACTTTGCGACCTGGGAATCGAACCCAGGACCTCTAGCGTAGTAGTCGCGCTTGGGACCCCTAGACTAATGAGGCAGTCAGTTAATTTATTTTACTTGATTTAAAATTATTGTTTATATTTGTCAGTTATTTATTTATATTTGTCCAGCAGTAGCAGTATAATGGGTTGATTATGTTATGTATACATATAAATTATTACATCTCTGCATAAGCCTTCGGGAATACAGGCGTGATGATATGATTATGTTATGTTATAAATAGGATTCACATTTAGATGCATTGGATTAATTTACAATGCTAATATCTAATGTTTAGTGTTCCGACCACGTTTGATGACTAAATTATGAGATCTATAAATAAGGCTGTCACCAAACTCAATAATTTTATAGGTACCTAGGTACTATTGTATTTTCGTATGAGTTATTGGATGTTTATATTAAGTAATGAGATAATCTCATTCACATAAATATGTATAATGATTTAGGAGCCCTGTTTTAATTTATGATAATATATATAGAGTTTAGTCTTCCGCGCACGTCTGATGGCTAAATTATGAGATTTATATGGCTGTCACCAAATTTGCAATATTTAGTTTATTATGCTTTTGTATTTTCGTATAAGTTATTGCATTTTTGTACTATATGATGAGATCATTCTGCGACTATTATTTGCCTGTTAAGTATCCCGATTATTATTATGAGAATAGAAATAAAGCCCGAAATATTTTACGTTTCGGTATTCTTTGTGAAATAAATCATTTCACGACAATTGACAACATTTCAAAATTATTACGCCCCCAAATCAAAAATACCATAATTTTTCGAGAGGTACAGTGGAATCGAATAATTCCATTCACAATTGGAGCTGCTCGACAGGGGAAGTACCTCCACCTTGCAGAAAATCTTATGCCAAACTAACAGGACAATTTTTTAAAAGGTCAGAATAATCACGACATGTCACCGTTTAACCCGTTTCACCGTACAAATGACGTCATTTGGCACTTGCGTCTGTTTAGAATAGAAAGAACTTCGAAGTCGAAAATAAATAATTATGAAAATTATTGAATATCGGGAAAATAAAAAATACGGATATCCAATTTTTCGATCTAGTTTCAAATACATTTTTATTATAAGGGTGTTAAAAAATTAAATGTTGTCAAATGTTTTATTTTATTATTGGTTTTATAGATATGGTATCACTACGATCGTAGTCGGCCAATTGTGATAGGTATAATACGATATTCATGTGTAAAAATATCTACTGCGTCCTGAGTCCTGGTCCTGAGCGCGACTGCTACGTAGGGATCCTGGGTTCGATACCCAGGTCGAGCAAAATGTTATTGAGTTTTTCTATAATATTCTCAGTAGCAGCTCAGAGTTTGATATTTGTGCACGGTTAATGGCAATAGGCCTGCCCCTTATTACAAGGGACTTAAATATACCAGCGAACTCTGGTTGTACATTAGTACACCTCTGCCAAACCCTTTGGGGAATACAGGCGTGATGGTATGTATAGGTAAATAAAGATAAAGGCTGATAACAATAAAGTAATATACCCCAAAAAACTATAAAAAACCAGCCAAGTGCGAGTCGGACTCGCGCACGAAGTGTTCCGTACCATTATCTATTAAAAAGGCAAAAAATTATGTCTGTTGTATGGAAGCCCCCTTATATATTTATTTTATTCTGTTTTCTAGTGGGTAGTTATTATAGCGGCAACAGAAATACATCATCTGTGAAAATTTCAACTGTCTAACTATCACGGTTCATGAGATACAGCCTGGTGACAGACAGATAGACGGACGGACAGCGGAGTCTTAGTAATAGGGTCCCGTTTTACCCTTTGGGTATGAAACCCTAAAAATATCAAGTTAGATACATATGTATATCATGAAGCAGGGATACATAATATAAATGTATCTCGGCTTCATAATATACCTACATATTCGATAAATTTACTTTTATCGGACAGTTTTAGCATCAATAGGCATATTAAAGTATACCATAACTAAAAGGAGGGTCGGACAAATAGGTCGAATACAATTTCATTGGATTTGTATAAGCCGCTAGAGTGTCAGGTCTGAATAGTTTCGGAATTCAATATAAAAGACGTGTAAAACTAGAACTATTAGTTTGGATAACTTTGGGAATCTATTTGGATATATCTTGGAGCGATTTATTTGTGTTATAGTTAGACTTGAAAGTTTAGGGAGGCAAAAGATTTTTCTTTTATAGAATCTGTCTGTTTGTTTCATGTAGGTACATGTACGATTTTATTTGTTATTAGTCTGACATAATCGATCTCTCCATCAATTTCTTAGGGGATAACATACCATCACGCCTGTATTCCCCGAAGGGTTAGGCAGAGGTGTACTTAATGTACACCCACAGTTCCCCGGTATGTTTATGCCGGTCCCATGTTATAGGGGGGGAGCCTATAGCCATTAACCGGGCACAAATTCAGACTCCGAGCTGCTAATGAGAATTTCATAGAAAAACCCAATAACACTTTGCTCGACCTGGGGATCGAACCCAGGACTTCTACTGTAGCAGTCTCACTTGGGACCACTAGACTAATGAGGCAGTCTTGACAAACAATATACATAATATATATACATACATATATGTAGTACTACCAAATAATAGTTAATAATAGTACTGTTAAAAGTTCTACATAAATATTTATGATCAAGTCGGAACTTTGTGCAAAATTCTCCATGGTAAAATTGCGGCCCCAGAGCTACACAAAAGCTGACTCGGCTATTTGTACCTAATAATTACAGTCATGGCAGAAAACACACATTTTTTGCTGTACCTACTTGCCGCACTGTGGCGCGTGCAAACTCGCCTGTTCCTCGGCCTCTTACCAAGCTCAACGCTCTCCTGGAGGTCAGTACAGATTGTGACATTTTTGCCGATGAATGGAAGAAGATCTTATCAGTATGCCTAAAGTACTATGAAAAGTCAGTGTGTATGAAGTGTCAGCTATTGTCCTTAATTAGTGTAAGTGTTAGCGTTCTAATTAAATAAATAATTAAATAAATTAATTATGTTTTAGTACATACTATGGACAAATAATTTTAGTGCTATAGTTTTAGTATCATAGTACTAAATAATTTCAAAATGGTCTATACATATATATATGTAATATATATATATTTATTTAAATATACGAATGTCGATAACCACGCAGAGCTTGATATATTTTGATCCATTTTGTGGAAAGTACGAAACGTCGAGATTACGGGCGCGGCTATTAACTTTTGTCCGGTTGAAATCAGTGATGGATATACCTATACGGGAGATTAGATTCCGAGATTAGAAGTATTCTATTTATGTGATCGACCCACTTGTGATACGTACCTACCTACTTTAGGGTGTATTTTGCTATAACACGTTTCCGTATTTATTAGATTGGCAGAATTGTATTCAAATCACGCTCTTTTTGCGAAACGTGTCGAGAAATTAATGCGTATTTTGTTGTGGGACGTGGTGTTTGGACGTATATTTTTTTTCTTTGCATTTTATGATGATACTAGGACTTGATTAATGTACTGTATGATTATCCAATATTACACATACTAGGAGGTCAAAAGCTTTACAGTTTTAAGTGCTGCGTTCGACCACAACCTACTGGGCTATTGACCCACTTGGGCCCCGATGTGAGCTCTCTGTGGGCTCTCACTTAGAGTGAGAAGGCTTAAGTTATAGTTCACCACGCTAGCCAACAGACTTAACGTGCCGTCGAGAAAATCTCTCATGCATAGTTTCCTGACGACGTTATTCTTTTCTTCCTTATAAGCGAGTAATTATAATTGTTTGCGAACCATTAAAGGTGCTTTGAGATTGAACTGGAGAGCTTCACTTGGCAATTTATTGGACTGTGTGCATGTACCGTGCGCAACAAAAACGGTATTCTGCGCACTTTAAATAAAAAAAAACTGCTATCCAATAAGCATTATTGCAATAACGATGGTATGAAATTTCCTTTTTCCGAGTACCGTCGAAGTTGATTGGTCTCTTTCCCATCACTAGTTTGTGATGGGAAATGGGTTTCGGTTTGTATTTACAAACCGAAGTTGTTACTAACGTACACGTTCATTAAAGCTAACGCTCATGCAATTGATAGATTGATACGTGGATCGATAGCGGCGCCTGATTGATTGACGTACCAATGATTAATCAGTGCTAATAACGGAATAGTTCCGTAGTGAAACGTATGTTGCTTATTTGTTTTTGGGATAATAAAGATGTTGATCAAGTCTTTTTGTTTTAATAAACATTACTATATAGCAGATACTATAGAAAGATAAACAATAAAATTGACAGAGAATTTGAAGCAGAAAAATTTAGTTGAAACTTCGATAACTATTATATTATATATATCGTATATGTTATATTATATTGTATGGGCTAAATTTTTTTTATGGGATAGGAGGACAAACGAGCAGACGGATCGCCTCATGGTATGCGATTACCGCCGCCCATGGACACCCGCAACACCATAGGAGTCACAAGTGCATTGCTGACCTTTTGAAAGGAGATTGGGCCTCCGGTAACCTCACTCACTCGGCGAAACACAACGTAAGCGTTGTTTAACGTCGGTTTTCTGTGAGGCCGTGGTATCACTCCGGTCGAGCCGGCCCATTCGTGTCGAAGCATGGGTCTCCCACGTAAAAAATAATTGTAAACTTTTCTGTTTAACAAATAAAACTATTCTGATTCTGATTCTGATTCTGATTCTGATTCTGTGCTATAATTATCCTTGTGTTCGGAGAGGCTACTATTTTGCCAATCATCATCTTCCCTCCCTGTTCCCGATTAATTAGGAGTGTGTGGGTATCAGTTCCTTTTCTTCCATTCATCCCTGTCAACCGTCACCTCATTATTCATTCCCTTTTCAATCACATCGTTTGTTACCCAATCCATCCATCTTACCTTTTATGTCAATATTGAAGTCCAAATGGTACCCCAAAGTGGATAGCGGTTGATGATGATCATCAACTCTGTCCACTGTCCTCTCTCAGAACGATAGGGGTAAGGATAGTCCACAAGACATGTACTTATTTGTTTGTTAGTTCATTTTCTAATCCTGATTTTCATAATATCTCGTACCGTACCTACAGTAATATGTGAGAGAGATGGTACAAGTAGGTATTCAATAAAATCGTTCTTTAGTGGCGCGGATTATAAACAAGTAGCTACTGACCGCGGCTTCCCTTGCATTCCAAAGGAGTTTCTATGACGAAAGGTAGCCTATCCTTTTTAAAAGTCTAATCTATCTCTCTACCAAAAATCATCAAAATTTTAATGTAATTTCCGCCTATTGTAATATTCGTATGGAAGTATGAATTAACGAAATCCTGTTAAGCGATTTTAAAACTAATTCGATCAGATTTAAAGAGAAAAACGCATAACAATGTTAAATCTACAAGTTATATTTTTTCAGTTAGATCTTAAAATTCCAACATTCATTCACAATGAAATTAAAGAAAAAAGAGAAAAACCGGAACTAGGTCAAGTATGTACCAGGAGATTAGAAATGCGAGGGAGTAGCTTCTTAACTAGAATCAGTCCTATTTGTAGACTTGAATAATGTTTTCACAATCTGCTTCAATTCCACCGAGGGGTATTTTCTACCATAATAATTGTCATTTGAGCTAGCATAATTGGATGATTTGCATACTCTTATCCTTTAAAGTATTGTTTATTTGGGTTGAAACCTGCCCCACACAAAAAGCAGTGATAACCTAGTTGTATGGCCGTTGGACTGCCAAGTCAAAGGTCTCAAGTTCGAACCCAAGGCACGAACCTCTGACTTTTCGAAGACATGTGCGTATTAATAGTTAATTATCACGCGCTTAAATGGTAAAGGAAAATATCGTCAGGAATTCTGCATGCCTGAGAGATTTTCTCGATGCCGTGTGAAGTCTGCCAGTGTGGTGGATCATAACCTAATGTCTCTCATTCTGAGAGGAGACCGTGCCCAGAAGTGGGATATCATCTTATGTTATGTACACTAAATCACTCGCTCTGCAACTTCACCAATTGTGTAGGTACTATCTCGTATCCCCATAGCCCTAGTAAGGGTGCCGAAAGGGGTTTACTCAAAATACTTAAAATCAAAATGTATTGTTTCAATTAGATTGTTTCAAGGTCGTATTGAAAAGCTAGAAACTAATTGCACGGTTGAAAAAAGTGGGTTATATCCTTATGATATATCTTCGAATTGGGAGAAGTTTCAGAAACTCCATCTCGCGGGGCCTTTCAACCGATAGGAGGCCCGTAGGGAAGTAGTAGTAGTGAGGCCCTGGTACCTACTGCTTGATTAGCGCATCCGGCTTTAATATTTATGGCTATTTGTGACAGTTTCAAGCTTACTGGACTTATCAACTGTCATTGTTAATCGTAATAGGTACTAGCGCTAATGCTAGAGGTCCTGGGTTGGATTTCCTGGTCGAGCAAAATATTATTGGGTTTTCTATGAAATTCTCAGTAGCAGCTCGGAGTTTGTGATCGTTTGTGTTCGCGGTTAATTGCAATAGGTTCACCCCTATTAAATGGGACCTAACTGTGGGTGAACTGTGGGTGTACATGTACGCCTCTGCATAACCCTTCAAGAAATACAGGCGTTATGGTATGCACAGTGGCGACCAAAAGTCCATAGGCAATCTCACAACACAATAGCTTGACGTTTAGTTTAACTTACAACCTTCTATTCATTGTCGTTCACAATTGACACGCACTGGCTGTATCGAGCTCGCTCCTACTGTTCATGGCAATGTAATCCTGTGCTTATGGACTTTTGTACATGGATAACTATTTGACAGTTTCAAGCTTTTACTGGTCGTATCGACTGTCGTTCGTAAGACTCGACTGGCGCCATTGGCTTGCCATGTTCAATAAAGCCAGTTGTATCGTATCACTTGTTCGATCCCATTTTATTGACTTCCACGTCATTGATGTTTAATGTTCCCTATTTCTGGGGGTTTTAGTAGGTAATTACTATTTATTATTTGTGCAATTTGAAGTGTACGTACATACTTAGAGGTCTGTATGTCAGATAATTTTCAAATAAGTAAGTACTTATAATAATTATTGGGTTTTATTGCGTTTTTATATCAATTATTAGGGTTGTATGTATTTAATTTTAATTTAGGTGCAGTAAACTACTCTCCCTTTTTAACTAACTTCAAAGAAAAGCACATTATCAATTCGATCGTGAATTATGTGTGTGTGAGTGTGTGTGTGGGTATAGGTGTGTATGTAAGACATAAACTCACTGTATGTTACACGATATCTTCAATTTTCGAGATGATTCCATAGTTATGAATTTGGTTGGTAACTGATCATCAGTTCTGAAGATACGATTAAAAACTTAATTATCTATTTATTTACTAACACACAGAAGGGTTTCAAACCGCACATTACATTTCAAAATTGTTCGATATCGTAAAAGGTATAATATATCGTTCATTGGCAAAGCATTTGATATCAGATATCATCAGATGGATCGCTCACATCACAAACACACATCGCCGATGATATTTCAGCCAATTTGGATCAATTTTTTCTCGCTCAGCAAGCAAAAACTTTGAGTATCATAAATCCTACAAAAAATATTCGTTTTTATAGACCCTGATATTCAAAGTTGGAATTTTTCTTATCTTCAAAACAATAACATAGAATTATCACCTTGACTATTTTTCATGATATTGTTCATAGTTTATTATTAGTTACGGTTTTCATACGCTCCAAATAATCGTCTCTGCACTTTTATTAAGATACTAGCTTTTGCCAGCGACTTCGTCCGCGTTTTCACCCGCGGTTTCACCTGCGTTGCCCCGTTCCTAAGGGTTGTAGCGTGATGTTTTATAGCTTGAAACCTTTCTCATGAATCACTCATTTTCCCAACATTTCCCTTCACTGCTCTGCTCCTATTGATCGTAGCGTGATGAAAAGTATACTATAACCTGCCCAGGAGTATGAAGAACAATTGTACCAAGTTTCGTTGAAATCCTTCGAGTGGTTTTTGTTTCTATAACGAACATACAGACAGACAGACAGACAGACAGACAAAAAATTTACTGATCGCATTTTTGGCGTCAGTATCGATCACTAATCACCCGCTGATAGTTATTATTTTGGAAATATATTTCATGTACAGAATTGACCTCTCTACAGATTTATTATAAGTATAGAAGATAACATTACCTAGTACTCAAAGAAGCCCTAATTTCAAGGACGAAGAATAGCTTCTCTTGTAATAAAAACTTAAGATATTCGGAAGATACATATTTTTCTTATATTATATTTTGTGGATCATGTATCGGAAGGGCTTGACTATGGCTCAAACGTTCAGCAAGTTCAGATTGCCACGGTCATCTATAGATGGGTGACCGTTCTTAGGACACCGCGACTCCTCCGTGCCTCGAAGAGCACGTCAAACCTTCGGTCATCTTTAGTGCATGGGAGTCAGAATTCAGAAAAACCCGAAACCACTCTATCCGTTATTCCATCGGTAAGTGTCCAGAAGGTATCGAGCTCCATAGCTATATTATCATAGTTTCGTGCTATGTTGTGTTCTTAACGGTAAGCAAGGTCGCCAGAGCTCCGCAAGGAAGCGTTGTGTTGGCAGATAGGATAAGCATCACGCATTGTCTGCTATGCTACCAGCCCAAATATTCCTCCTTGCTTTACAGGGTTGGTAATGCGCGAGTGATACCCCTGGTGTTGCAAGCGTCCATAGGCTACGGTAATCGCTTACCATCAGCGCGGTACTTGTTAGCCAACTTAGTGGTATAACAAAAATGGGTTGCAGAGGTCAGATGGCAGCAGCTTCGTGTAAAATGCTGAGATTCAGCCGCATCTGGTTAGACTCAAAGCAACTATATTGGGATCGCCCAATATAGTTGGGAAAAGGCTCAGAAAATAGCATAAGTTCCAGTAAGTCTGTATTTCCCGAAGGGTTAGGCAGAGGTGTACTAATATATACCCACAGTTTGTTGCTATCTTTAGGTCCCATGTAATAGGGGGCGAGCCTATTGCCATTTACAAATCCCAAACTCCGAATTGCTACTGAGAATTTTATGGAAAAACACAATAACACTTTGCTCGACCTGGGAATCGAACCCAGGACCTCGAGCGTAGCAGTCGCGCTTAGAACCACTAGGCTAATGAGTGTTTAGTGGTGGCAGAGACATTTTACAGAGAGAATATAAATTAAATCCAAGTACTTATTCCGAGAGTGAAGTCTGCGAAGACTTGATTGAGTTTCTCGATTTTCTTTCATCTGTTTACGGAGCACAAAAGTAGCTGATTTGTCTTGAAGTAAGAGCTAAATATAAATGTTCTACAATGATCCTTACTACTGTGTTACTTTTGTAGCTTCGCAGTTAAGTTTAATCCAAGTTTTATGAGTTAACTCTGGTCTGGGTGAATGTTTTGATTCGAGTTATTTAGTTTACTTTCTAATGTATAATTGATTAAATATATAATGAAATAGCTCGTCTCTGCTTGAGGTCGAACTGTGGGTGTTTAGTTTGCAATTATGGTGTAGAAGTGTATTAACGTTAGTACACCTCTGCCTAGCCCTTCGGGGAATATACTCGCGAATTTTTTTTCAGTAAGTTAAGTTCATGTTAATTTACATATACATCTTTACATTCTTGAGTGAGTGAATCATACCAAGACTTCAGAAGAGCATTTGAGTGTTCCAATTCACTTGACGGATATATTTTTATAGTGATGTCCAATTACTTTACGATGTGCTATATTTTATTACGGTTCGTAATTCCTAAGATCGCGTAAGTATATTTCTTTGATCCCCCCTTTTACGATCTTAGAAATATTTGGCCGATGGTAAAACCGTGGAGTGGTAATTCTATTATAGAATTTAGAAATATTGGTGTTTTTTATACTAGTGTAATAAAATTGTGGAAATGAGTACACGAAACACTCATTTTTATTACAAAACCACTTTATCTAGATTAAATTAAATTAAATTAATATTTATTTAGAATAATATGAAATATAAAAAAAAAATCGTTTAATTTTATAAAAAATATAACTGACCTACTTGAACCGACTTGAACGACCGAAATATTTTTTTTAGAGTTCTGTACCCAAACGATACAATGGGTCTCTATTACTAAGACTCCGCTAACCGTCCGTCTGTCTGTCTATCCTTCTGTCACCAGGCTGTATCTCATGAACCGTGATAGTTAGACAGTTGAAATTTTCACTGATGATGTATTTCTGTTACCGCTATAACAACAAATACTAAAAAACAGAATAAAATAAATATTTAAGAGGGATCCCATACAACAGACATGTTTTTTTCAACCGTTTTTATAGATAACGGTACGGAATACTTCGTACGGAAGTGCAACTCACACTTGGCCAGTTTTTATTTGTAAAGTCATATTTTTTTTCGCTTAAATATGTATAACGTAAAACTACTCCATGGTTATTGCTATTCTCTACCTTTGTATCAACCAATAAACGTACCTATGATTATTATGAACGCAAAGTCCCGACAAAAGATAACTTTTTTTTTTATCTTTTAGTAAAAATACAATTTTGTTTAATAGTTTGTCAATTAATCATGATGTCTTTTGTTGATTTTATCTTCTTTTAGTTGGTAAATTATTACACTTTTGATGTCAAATAAACTAAGTGATGGTCTAATGGATGAATATTATTTAATGGTGTTTTGGGAATTTTTTATCGTTTTATTTCAATTAGACCATATTACAAATAAATTTGATATGTCCAAAACGAATAGATGAAATTATATGGTAGAAATCTACCTGGATGTTAAAATATTGTTTGGATTACAATTTATTATGCTATTACGTGTTTGTGGGAATTCAGGCTCCGCCGGACCCATAAACGTACGGGTTAATTGCGAGGGTACATTCGATTCTACAATGCCTAACCCTTCGTCAAATATAAGCGTGATAGTATGTTTTATGTTGTTTTTCTTAAGAAACCAACATAATATATTTACAGTTACGGAAAGAAAATAGGTTAGATGCGCTTACACTGTCGTATTTGTCTAGCAGCACGATCAATGACGCGTTCTGACGTCACAAGCATAATATGACTCATCATAATATATAGGAGCATCTCAAGAGGATAAATACTTTCACGGTGACTTGAGTACCTACTTCTATATAGATAGTTGTTTGTTCTTGAAAATAGTCTAACGATTTTTTTATTGTTATAAGATAAACACGCATAAGGGCTGCCTTACGGCAACTGGCAACCGCAGCCTGTGTTTTAGACCTTGCCTTCAGTTGACTATACCCAGTTGTCCATAAATTTTGTGTAAGTATAATTTGCCCTTCAAACCGTAACACAATAATACTAGCACATTATTGCTTAGCGCCAAATCATTCGGAAATGCGGTGGCACCGCCCATAAAGAAATCCAACTGCGGAGTCGTATCTTTAAAAATGTCGATTTCGATTTAATCTATCTATACTTATAATAAATCTGTAGAGAGGTCAATTCTGTACTTACATGAAATATATTTCCAAAATAACTATCAGCGGGTGATTAGTGATCGATACTGACGCCAAAAATGCAATCAGTAAAATTTTTGTCTGTCTGTCTGTCTGTCTGTATGTTCGTTAAAGAAACAAAAACCACTCGACGGATTTCAACGAAACTTGGTACAATTGTTCTTCATACTCCTGGGCAGGTTATAGTACTTTTCATCAAGCTACGATCAATAGGAGCAGAGCAGTGAAGGGAAATGTTGGGAAAATGAGTGATTCATGAGAAAGGTTTCAAGCTGTAAAACATCACGCTACAACCCTTAGGCAACGCAGGTGAAACCGCGGGCGAAGAACTAGGGAACAAAGTAACTATTCCACGCGGACGAAGTCGCTGGCAAAAGCTAGTTTACAATAAAATTATGGATTTACGGGAGCAAGAAATCGAACTAGCTAGGTCTAATTTCTCGGAAATTTGCTATCGCGTGTTATGAGCTAAATAAGAGTAGCTCATTCATCCAGGTACAGTCGACAAAAATGTTAGGAATACGGGCAGCGAACTTCATCTGCGTCTAGACATTGATTGCGTTATAAATAACTAGCATCTGCCTACGATTTCGTCTGCGTGAACTTCAGAATTTGGTTCGATCTGAATTAAAAGTAGCCATATAGGCTACTTTTTATTCAGAACGAACCAAAGAGCTATTCCAGATTATAATTTATCTCTGTGTTAAATTTCATCCAGATCTGTTCAGCCAACCAACACACATTAATCCATCCAAACTTTCGCATACTTATATTAGTAATATTAGTGCAATAATCCGCTAAAGGGTTTAGTGTGTAGGCAGCTAACAACCCTGCGTTTTGGCACAATATAGGTAGGTACATACATACATACAGTGATAAAATATGACACAATTTTCATCAATAGGTACGCAGATGTCATTAGTTGCCTGTGTACCTATCTCTTTACTCGACTGTACATACTAACCTATTTATGCTTGAGTTGACGACAATCTGATGTAGTTACCTGAAGTTTTAGCATTAATGTATGCCGTGTGGATGCAGCGAGATAAAGCGCTTCATCCCAGCGACTCTCTGAGCGCCGACTCAGGGTTTTATCAGGTGTACAGACTGCAGCACTGGAGATACAAACGTGTTTGGATTAACTTTTACCTCGCTATCCCTTAGTTGTTTAAATTTTAGAATGTTCACGAAACTTATTGTTTTAATTTCTCGTCCGCTTTTGCATTTTTACAGGTATCTACCAATTTTATGGAATAGACAGTGATAAAAAATTAATGATTGAATATTGATGAAGGGTATGTGGTGTGCCAGGATCGTAGCAAGTGAATATCTAGTCTCTGCCTATCCCATAGGATACAGGCGTGAAAATATGTATGTATGTAAAAAAAAGTAACAGATCTTCGTTTATACAAGTTCAATACACATTTAAAACACAATTTTATTTCTAGTAAACATAAATTGTATGATAAATAACATGACATACCATCACGCCTGTGTTCCCCGAAGGGTTAAGCAGAGGCGTACTTAATGTACACCCACAGTTCGCCTGGTATGTTTAGGTCCCATTTTATAGGGGGAGAGCCTATAGCCATTAACCGGGCACAAATCCAGACTCCGAGCTGCTACTGAGAATTTCATAGAAAACTCAATAACACTTTGTTCGACCTGAGGATCGAACCCAGGACCTCTAGCGTAGCAGTCGCGCTTGGGACCACTAGACTAATGAGGCAGTCAGTATGATAAATACTTACCTACATAATGTTTTACGGCATTTTAATTACAAAGTACACAGTTAAGGCGTAACGTCGAATCTCAACGTTAACGTCACCGGTAATATTAACAAGTTATCGCGTGATGCGGACCATAAAATGCTTAGTTATTGGTCCTATTATTATGGCTCGTAAATGGTCCTTTGTGCCGCGTAATTTGATGCATACAACACACATCATGTAGCCACTGACATGTGTAATCAAAAGATTATTTTAGTAGGTACGAAATTGCTTCGCAGCCATTGTTGAGATTAGGGAAGGCTTTAGTATATTGTTTTGCTTCTCAAACAAAAACTAGCTCAACTGTCTCATTACCCTAGTGGTTCTGGAACGTGACTGAGGTCACACGCTACAGGTCCTGCGTTCGATTACCAAGGTCGAGCAGCGTTATTGGGTTTTTCTGTAAGAATTCTCAGTAGCTTGAAGTTTGGAATTTGTGCCCGGTTCGTGACAATAAGCTCGCCTCTTATTACATGGGACGTAAACATACCGTGGAACTATTGGTGTACATTAGTTCGCCTTAGCCTAACCTATCGGAGAATACAGGCGTGAAGGTATGTTAAGTATATTATTTGCTATTTTTAAATATTTAGTTAGGTAGGTATGAGGAAAATCGGACATGGGATTCTGTAACATTCAGGATGGCATTCAACAGAGGATAAATATTAGATTTTTACTAAACACGTTGGGAAACACTAAGATTTTCTCAAAAAAAAAAACACTGCTCATTCGCTAATACTTAGACCCAAAAATGTTTATTCCCCGCGGAGATCGAACTCACAAGCCGTGGCGCAGTAGCCGGTCACCTAGCCGACCATGCCGTCATATTGTGACTAGAATGTGCTCTGTATTTAATGCCCATTGCATTATACCAAAGCGTTGGTGAAGAACGGACGACCTGGTAAAAGTTGCTAGGGATCATTCGATTCGCGCAAAGTATGTATATGGAGACCTTTTTTATTCTTGATAGGCTTACGCTTGACCGCCAGTTCGCCTGATGTTAAGCGACACTGCGATCTACGATGGAGCGCGCTTGCCCAGAAATAACCGATTCACTCGTGATTTAAAGACCCCTAGATTATACATATAATATCTACCTTTATCCCTGTGAGATACGTGTATCCTGTCTACTAAAACTAAAATTGTGTAGTAAATAATATAACTACCTTTATGTATAGTAAACTTAGGTCCTGATAAATAAAATATAGCAAAGACTGGTACCTAACAAAACAGGAAATCTGTGGTAACTGCAAGGATCGCCAGATGTGGACAATAATTTAATTTCCTCTTTAGTTATAAACACATTGCGTGTTAACAGGAAATCAAAACTTTTGTATCCGGCATTGACAAGCTGTAAGCCATATCATATCTCAGGGGTGTGATCTTAGAACCATTGCCACTAATATAATATAGAAATTTATCGATCGATAACGCACATTTTGAGATAGTCAAGTTAATTTTCTCGACTTTTACGTAAATCTGGATTCGCTTCTTATACATAATTGGGTTGTCCATATAGTTAGTAGCTCACTGTCCGCCCTGCAGCCGACTATCGTTAAGCAAACTAACCAATCTGACGCAATATATTACTTGCTGACTAACCTAGTCGGCAAACGTGACTGTACGATGTGAACGCTCTATTTGAAAAATATATTGTGTGGATAACAGCTAGCTTTACGTCCGAAATTTAACCTATCTCTGGAATATTTTCCCTATTGGAGATTCGATTGATTGATCGAAATTTAACATTACTTCTATGGATCATAAGTCAAATTTAAATCTCCAGTAGACAAAACATTCCAGATATAGTTAGGTTATTAATTTCGGCCGTCAGTAAACGTCATCGTTCTAGCCCTATGTTCGACTGTATTGGGTTGGTTTTACATGAAGCGACTATCATATTAGATCTTCGTAAACCATTTTTAGGGCAATACCGATATCCAGGATAGACCGGCTGCCAGACTTTTAGGGCTTATTTAATTATTTATATACTCTTTATTGTACAAAAAAAACATTTATACAATAGGCGGCCTTATCGGATGGATATAACCTGTAATCTTATGAACTTATGTGTTCAAGTACTTTAGATATCTAAGTTACGGAAAGGTCTCGATGTGTTAAGAATGATCACCCATCCATAATGAGCAGCATAATGAATCCTTGATGTGAACACAATTTTAGAAAAAAAATGCTGGCTTAGCCAACGTATAATACTTCAAATGTTAAGGCGTCTAACTGACGAGCGAAAACATGGTACCTAATTACGCACCCCACGCTCTGCAGTATTGACGTGAACCTACATGGTAGCGTATGCATAATTTAAATAAAGGCTAGGCTACACAGAATGCGTGCGAAAAACGTGTGTAGTATCGGTGTATGTACAAATCTATGATATTTTTGGGGTGGTAAAGCTCTGCTACTGAGTTATGACGTCAAATCGTGCGTCTGCCATATAAATTGTATACTGACATTTGTTTTGCGGGAAAGGGAGCATCCTTTCTCAATTCCCAGCAAAAACTTTTACGTGGGAGAACAATGCTTCGGCGTTAAACAACGCTTTTTTCGCCGAGTGAGTGAGATTACCGGAGGCCCAATCCCCTTTTAAAAGGTCGGTAGCGCACTTGTGAATCTTATGGTATTGCGGGTGTCCATGGGCGGCGGTAATCGCTTACCATCAGGCAATCCGTCGTCCCGTTTGCCCTCCTATCTCATAAAAAAAATTTGAGCGTTTATATCTTAGAAATTTAGTAGTCGATTTTAATTATTTTTAGTTATACAAATTATATTTAACCAAACAACAGCCAAATACCCTATTAGCTCTTCGGACCGACCGTATTCCGTCGTAATTACGGTGATTTTTGCATGCAAATGCAATGTATCATTTAAGTGACGTGTTGCCGTGCGGTAAACAAACATCAAACAAAATGTGTTCTTCAAAAATGTTCGATCCAAGTTGTTGTTGTGCTATTGCCACGAGACCCTTCTACGACCCTTCCCTTTTTCCCTTCCCTACGACATCCGGCAAACCACAACTAGTGGTCTAGTTGTGGTTTGCCGGATGTCACATTCCCTTTTACGTATATAGTAAAAGCAGATAGTATACTTTTTTTTCTTAGATTACCTATATAGGTCGACCCTTATTATTCTGAAAAAAAAAGCGCTTGTAGTCTCTATTTTAATATACTCGTATATATATACATAATTACTGCCTCATTAGTTTAGTGGTCCCAAGAGCGACTGCTACACTAGAGGTCCTGGGTTCGATCCCCAGGTCGAGCAAAGTGTTATTGGGTTTTTGTATGAAATTCTCAGTAGCAGCTCGGAGTCTGGATTTGTGCCCGGTTAATGGCTATAGGCTCGCCCCCTATAAGATATAAGATATATAAGAGACCTAAACATACCGGCGAACTGTGTGTGTACATTAAGTACGCCTCTGCCTACCCCTTCGGGGAATACAGGCGTGATGGTATGTTATGTTATGATATACATAATTTTAGAGATTGCTCAGCCGCTTCGCCGAACGTGTCATCCTTTAAATTATACATTAGTTGTATGGATCTTATGTCAAAATCTTATCTCTAGGAAGCGAATCTACTGACAGATTTGATATAGAAACCGGTCATTGATCCGCTGAACCAATTTAGTTTAGAACCAAGTTATTTGGTATGACGATAGTCTGAGACCCTGGGAAGGACATAGGCTTCCTTTCGTTTTGCAAAGTCCTTTCGGATGCGAGTGTAACCGCGGGCAAAAGCTAGTATTTAATAAATCATAATTATTTAATTGTTGAATAGGAATACCTATTCTAAAGCTAAATATAGTTTTAAGAGTCCGGCGGACCGAATTTATTGCATAAACGTAATAACAAAATAAATCGTAATACAAACACAATTTAATCAAATTGTGTTATTATTCGGACTACGATACCGTTACCCTAGGTTCCTACTCTACCAATTCAATTCGAATGCAATTCTTGATAACTTTAACAACTTTTGAACGATAGTTCGGTCGTTTAGTTCCAGTGCAGTAGTAGTAGACGAAATAGTACGATAGGAACCTAGATTAATAGTATCCGAATCCGAGTAATATCACAATTTGATAAAATATTGTCAGGATTACGATTTATTTTGGTATTACGTTTTTGTGGGCAATTCAAGCTCCGCCGGACCCCTAATATAATTGCTAGCTGTGCGTTGCTTGGCCTTTTTTCGTCATAAACCTTCCCAGGCATGCACATGACAACTCACGAAAGTTTCATCGCAATAGGATGAATGATTTAACATTTAGGTGTAGAGGACAAACAAACAAACATTAATTTTTATTTATATACTCGTAGATGTAGGCCATATATATCGGCGGTTTTGAGTATGGTCAGCTTCACACACGTCATTTGTTTGCTATAACGTTCAATATTGACGTCATAAGATGCTCTCTTAGTATTTATTTGCATAATGCATTAACGGATTCAAATATTAAGTACCTATCTATAATAAGGTATTTTAATTTATGAAGAGAAGAAGTTGCGATCCTTGAAATAATTTTAAGTTAGGGAAAGTAATGTATATTTTTTTTTTTATTTAAGCCAAACTTATTTTCCACGGAATCGACATTGTCATCAATTGTTGTTATTAGTCTAGTGGTCATAAGTACCTACGACTTCTATGCTAGAGGTCTTTGGTTCTATTCCCAGGTCGAGGAAAGTGTTATTAGGGTTATCTATGAAGTCGGCATCAAAAACGCAAAGCAAAAGGCATCAAAAGTTTGCCGGTTTGTTAGGGTCTAATAGGGGGCGAGCCTATAGCCATTTTCCGATTTACTTTGATATTCATTCTGATACTTCCTTATTATCCTAGTGATCTTGAGCGCGACTGTTACGCTAGAAGTCCTTACTTCGATTCCCAGGTCGAGCAAAATGTTACATATTAGGTTTTTCTACGAAATTCTCAGTAACAGCTCGGGAGTTTGGAATTTATTCCCGGTTAATGGCAATATGTTTGCCCCCCTGTGGGTGTACATTAGTATGCCTCTGCTTAACCCTTCGAGAAACAAAAGCGTGATTCTATGTCATAATAATGCTTGTCAGAATCTCTCTATCTATTCAACCTGAAGAGAGGTATATTGGAATTGGCATATTGGAATCGGAATAATTCCACTCAAAATTGGATCTGCCTTGCAGAAAATCGTAGCAAGGTCGCCAGAGCTCCGCGAGGAAGTGTTGTGTTTGCAGATTAAGCTATTGTATCCTATGCTGCCAGCTCAAATATTCCTCCTTGATTTACAGGGTCAGCAACGCGCGAGTGATACGGGTCCATAGGTTACGGTAACCTATGGACTTTACCCATCTGGCGGGTCGTATGCTTGTTTGCCTCTTTATTGGTATGAAAAAAAACCAATAACATAAACTGCGTAATGAAGGCCTCTTCTCTAGTCCGCCATGGCCATATTTTATGGCTGACACATAAATAGATAATTAAATATACCGAATCGGCTTCGTAGCATTCAAATGACCGATAATGAGTCAGTTTAATTTGAATGTCAATTTGACAATGACATGTTATTTATTGTTTATTGATGTTGGTAACCCATGTTTGCAGAGGTCGGACGATATTAAAATTTATGTTATTAACTTTTTGGCATGTAGACGGCTAAAAACTGCAAATACCGATAAATACAAAAAAATACCTAGGTATAGTTTTTGTTGATAATTTGTAAACAATTTGAAACTTTTTGTTACATACATAAATAAGATCACGCCTGTATTCACCGAAGGGTAAGCGAGAGGTGTACCAATGTACACCCACATTTCGTCAGTATGTTTGTGTTCCGTGTAATAGGTGGTGAGGCTATTGCCATTAACTGGGCACAAATCTAGACTCCCGAGCTGCTACTGATAACTTCATAGAAAAACCCAATAACACTGCTCGACCTGGGGATCGAACCCAGGACCTCTGGCGTAGCAGTCGCGCTTGGAACCGCTAAACCAATGATGCAGGCAGTCTTTTTGTTAATAAATATTTAACCTTTTACAAAACTTATTTTCGACCTAAAATTACGAAGGGTGACTTGTGCGCGGTGTCAATTAGTACACATCTGCCTTACCTTTTAGGAAATACAGTCGTGATGGTATATTTATGTGTCTATGTTGTTAACTTATTCCTTTTTGTTTCAGGGTAAGCTGTAAGATCTGTCTCTCTTTAATCTAAAGAAAAATCTTCTATGAATACGTAAGTTATAAATTATATTTTTTGTACTGTTAACTAATATCAAGGAAAAGTTGGGTAATCTTTTTAGCTTACTGGATCACTGATTGAAGAGTTGGAATATTGTAATTCCTTTACTGAAAATCAATAACTTAAGAAAATTCACAAAAAATGCTGATCGGTAATTACGTTTTAAACCATGCTGTGAAGTATTCCCATCTTTCAACCACTCAGCCAATTGAATATATTAAAATAATTCATATTATGATGAAAATTAATAAATAACTTACTAATTATCCCTTCTTAACGGGGTGGCATGTGAACTGTGAAGACTGTTAACCTGCCTGATAATGAGGCCAAACGTGGTGAAATACAGCCAATCTCTCTCTCATGCTGCGCGGAGACCGTTGTCCAGCGGTGGAACAATACTTAAATAGTTATTTAATAATAATAGCATTATGACCCAAGAGGGTGATATACCCTTTCCTAATACGCCTGTATCTGTTGACTAAGCAATAAGCATCTTACCTCAAAAGTAAACTCGTGACACCATAAAACCAATAAGTCAACCCTAATTTACGTTGTATAATGTAATAATTCAGTTTGCCTATAGGAACAGCAATCTACGCTACAAAATTAAGGACCCTATACCTTTTACATAGGTAGCTCCTTTAAGGGATGGCGTAACTCTATTAATGCATCATGTAAATGATATGATGCATTAACAGAGTTACACCATAGATAGCTCTTTACAGAGCTACCTATTACTCAACTACGTGCACACACGGCGACACACCAAGCTATAAAGTTTGTCCTTTAAACCGCCCGTATTCCGTTGCCATAGCGGTGATTTTTGTTTTGCTTGAGAGCAATTTAATCGAACGAATTATTACCGGAATGGATTTGACGTTACCTACTCGGAAAACCCGATGCATGGTGTAAACATTATAGTTCGGCAAACATTTGTATTGGCAGATAAATAAATCTTTGATATTAGATTATTTTGTTGACGGAATATTTCTTTGGATGTTTTTTTTTTATGAAATTACTTTATTCAGACATTACTGCTTTTATGTTTACTACATTATTTAAACTGCAGTATTGATTATTATTTAATATTACATACGAACAACTCAAAAGTTTAATGAACCTTTTTGTTTCTATCTTGTATCTATTATGATTTTTGTGCGTTTAATTGTGGGCCGATCCCGGCGGCACTGCAATGCCGGGCCGACCCGTGACGGGAGTGGAGCGAGCCCCGAACATCCCGTCAGTTTACAAAAATCAGTTTAATATACTGGTCCCTCAGTGAGGGAACTTTCAGATATTAAGCTGAAAAGAACAGATACTACACTTTGATCTTAGCCAAAAGGCCGAGAAGCGATACCGTAGTACTGGTACACCGCGGTAGTCATCAAGTCGCGGAGAATCTTAACACCGCCATTCAGAAACGTGACGTCACGGCACAGCGCCATCTATTGCCCAAGCAATAAACTATACTAAAGTTAACTTCATGTACAGAAAACACTTGTTACGTACTAAAATGAAACTTCAAATTGATTTTGTTTGAGTTACAATTAATAGTAGGCAGAATATGAATATTGAAGCAAGGTTTATCGTAAAATACTGAATAAACGTGATATCATAATAATAATCTTGACAAATAAACTTAAATAAACATCATAGACAAAACAAAAGATGAAAAATAAGAAAATGGGTGAAGTAATCTTTAAATTGTGCTAGATTATTTGTCGAAAGGAGTATAGGTCTACAGAATAAAGCAGCAATTCAGACAGTATTTTATGTCTGATACTTATCGTTTCTAGATCGTTAAATCAAGCTCTATTTATGGCTAGGTCATTAACAAGAAGAGCTGTTTAATTTATTATTATGGTGCCCAAACCATTGTACTAAGATTATTTTTACTGTAGTAATAAATCGATATCAGAACTTGAAGCCATGTTATATTTTGAGTTTTCTTGAATGCTAAATAAAGAAGTAGATAATTTACAATTGTATTTATATTAAGCAGTGTCTTGGTATAAAAGATTGGTAATGCTAATTATCGGCTAAGTGTTTTGATTTTATTAATATCTACTCTGACCGTAGAGTACTAGGTATGTAGTGTTGAGAGTTTATCATGTTTAGCAACTATGAGTAATGAAAGATAGTTATTTTTGTATATATCCATATAAATGACTACTAAATTACGTAATGGCTTAGCTAGCAGATCCTTAGTCATTGTTTGTAATACCTCAATGAACTTTGTTCCATTTATATCAGCAGAATTTCATGAAACTTTTGGATTTACAGTTGAGTAGTATAGTAATAAATACAAACTTTTGTACAATATACTTTGCATTTAATGAAAGTTTGAATTTATGTCAGTACGTATTTGCAGTTTGGATATTTACAAACTGATTGCTATCATGACCGTGTGTGACGATATTAGACAAGATTATTTCGTGTAATTACGTATTACATACATACATATTTTTACGCCTGTCTTCCATTGGGGTACTCAGAGACTATAGATTTCCACTTGCTACGATTCTGACCTGACATACCACTTTCGCTTCATCAGCGTCCTCAACCTTCTCATGCATGATCGTCGGTTTAGGGTGCTCCCGACCTGACCTTTCTTGAGAACGTCCATCATTTGGTAGTGGTACGTTCGCCGAGGTTGGCCCCTTCCAACTCTTCTATCTGTATACTCGTTTCGTCAACCTCCGATCATTCATCCATATTATTATTAACTCAGTAGGTATTATAATTTTAGTATCGAAAGTTTGCATACTTATGGTTTTTGCTTACTTATAGTCTATATTAATAAGTATGTTAGATAATTTATTTATTAGACGAAAAGTAATTTATTTAAAGAATAGTTTGTGTCTGTTTTTCTTGAAACATGTTATTTAAGGGTCCGGCGGAGCTTAAATTGCCCACAAAACGTAATACCGAAATAAATCGTAATCCAGACAATATTGTATCAAATTATGTTATTATTCGGATTTGGAGACCGTTAATCTAGGTTCCTACTGTACTATTTCGTCTACCACGAAAATCTTTCCAAACTTGCTAAAATTATCAAAAATTGCATTCGCTTACTTTTATTTCCAGTGAAGGATTGTGTACGAAACGGTAGAGTAGGAACCTAGATTAACGGTATTAGAAACCGAATAATAACAGAATTTGATTAAATTGTGTTTGAATTCCGATTTATTTCGGTATTACGTTTGTAAGAGAAATTCGGTCCGCCGGACTCTTAACAGACTTTCTACAAACTTATCTTTAGGAAGCGTTCTTAATTTCCTGTGAAAACTCTGCAAGAAATAGGTACTATCTTATAGCCTGTCACATAAATTTCACATTGGTCAATAGAAACCCGTAGCTTTTATTGTCACTAGATGTCTGATAGTTAACTATTACTTAATTAATCCCTACGAACATTATAAATGTGAAAGTTTGTGACGATTTAGGGATGTTTGTTACTCTTTCACGCTCTGGTGTGAAAGAGTAACGGCTGAACGGATCTGGATAAAATTTGGCACAGACATAGATTATAGTCTGGAATAACACATCTATAGGCTACTTTTTGTTTAAGTTGGGCCCAACTCTCAAGCCGACGTAGACAAAGTCGCGGTCAGAAGCTAGATATTTATAACTAACTAGCTGACACGGCAGACTTCGTACTTTCATAATTATTCACCTTTTAAACCTTCTCTGGACTTCCAAAAATAATTCAAGACCAAAATTAGCCAAATCGGTCCAGCCGTTCTCGAGTTTTAGCGAGACTAACGAACAGCAATTAATTTTTATATATAGATAACTAGTGAAGATGCAGATGTTCTGTGTTGTGAAATTCCAAAGCTTTGCGTGAAAGTTTTAGTGGAATAATATCTACCTATATCCCACGTAGTAGCATATATAATAGTGTAGATATATAATAAAAGTGAATTCAGCGAGCCCCTTGGTAAAATTCTAAACGGTCCAATTCTGAAGAATGGTCCCCTATCGGCTAGAGCGGCTTTACCTCGTGTATTTTTAATGTGAAAGATAGCCGCTTATCCCAGCTTACTATGAATTTTTTATCTACAATAAATTCTTTGTTTCTAAATCGGTAGACCGAACAATTTAGAAAAAGGGGTACAATTCAGTATCGCCTGTTACTGTGGTAGATATAATGATAAGGTTATGATTTTAATCAATTTAAATGTGTCAACCGTTTAAAATTCTTATAAAATTCGCAAAATATCTATATATTAAATATAAGACAGTGAAGAAATTATATTATCATGATTTGTATAAGTAAAAGAAAATTCATTACAATAGGTAGTTACTGAGTACAAGATCAGATAGAAATCGTCTTGCACACTAAAAACGAATGCCATGTAAAATTTTATAAACCTTTCACTCGTGACTTTGTTCCCGTGAATTTAATATTAATAGATCGGATCATTAGTTCCGGAGTTTACGCCGTGTATACAAACTAATATATTTTACCTCCTTCTAATAATAGAATAGAGTACCTATCTAAGTAGTACAACGAGCGATCAGTTTAACGTGCAATATAAATACAAAAAGTAACTGGTTTTACACACAGCTACTGTTGATTGACAACTAAGTATATGACATGAAAACTCTCAGACAAATTCAAAATCGTTATTTATTTACTAGCAACACTCGCCATTCCAATATGAAAGTCAAATCTATTTCTGTTTTGCAGAACTGTGGATTGATTTATGACTTCCAATATAAAACGTATTATGGATATTTATTGGTCGTGGTATTTCAGTTATCGAGCTTGTTTCTTATACCTATACTGGTCCAGAGAAGAAACAAAGAATATCAATGAAATTTTAAAATAAATATATGTATGTATAAGCATTGACTTATATACTTATTAGTGCTTAAGAACAGAGCGGAACGCACGTTAAAATGACGTTAAAGTAAATTGGTCGGACGGCTGCAGACCGTATTTGTGTGTGTGTGTGTCAACATAGCACTTACGTCGTAGCAACTACTGCTACCTAGGTATTATTAAAATATAGGTTACAATGTTACTAGGAAAATTATTTAGATTCTCATTAGAATTAATATGATTACATTTTCAAGCGTTGCCAAAAGTAAAATCAAGTTCTAATGTTTTTATTTAACAAATAAGCTTTTACAAGCGTTTATGAAACATTACGATTCTGGTTGCACGGTTCCAAAAGGTTAATCCTATGGAGAAGAATCCGGCAAAAATCTCCATGGACACTCTTTTAAAATATATGGTGTAACAATCTTCACTGGTACAATATTGCGATATCAGGATGTGTGTACATTGAATGTCAAAGTTTACCGAAGTCGATAATTACAAGAAGATTCTAAGTATTTTAAAACTCGATGTCATTATAAGAAAATAAATGAACTATGTTGTAAAATACACACATAGAATATTCTATACCTACTTAGTTATATACAATACGTACCTATGTAGACATAAAACTGAACAGACAACATATAAAATATATATTCTCAATGCCAAATGTTGTTTGTTTAGGCGTTGTTGTGTCGTAGAAAACAGAGCAAACAACCATACATTTCCATTAAAATACCTATATATATAAACAACACTTTGATTATCTCAGAATAAACACCATCAATATTCCCGTCAAATAATATTTTAAGCCCTTATAAATATAAATAAATTAATTCCATCTAATATTTATTATTTAACTTACTAAGATAATTATTTTAATAGCTTAGACAAATTCGCCTAAATGTTTTCGAGTTTATTATAAATATGACGTCATTTGTTGCCTTTTCTTGTTAACGAAATGGAAATGGACCTGTTATTTAAGGTCTGAAACAATGAGGTGTATTATAGAAAGTTTTTTTTTCATGTCCATAAAATCAGAGATTATCTGTTGAGGTCTATTTTTTATATTCTGACGGGTCTATTGTATTATATTATTGTGTTGCGTAATCCTACCTAATAGGTAATCATTAAAAAATTACGTCTGTTAGATTTTTTAAATAGCTTACTAGCAATGTGGGTTGCACATTACTAGTATTCTTCTTAACCCCTCGTACTAGCTAAATGCTTATATTACGAGTGGGTTCACGTTGGTAGTGCAATGGATGGTTTTCGAACCGGCAACCACATGATCGCAAGTCCGTCGCCCTAGCCATTAGTCCACCGCCGCTTTACTACATAGGGGATCCTGATTAGCGTTAGGTTAGGTGGAATTTGCCTAGTCGCGGAGGAATGAAACACCCGTGTGATTTTAGTCGTTAGGTCATCATCAGGTGGATGAGGATTTTCAGACGCAAAAAGGTGGAATTTGCCTATTATTATTTTTTTGTAAAAAGGGATATTTTGGTATTTGTTTTGTTTTTAGAAGAAATTCTGCTCCCCGGAAGAATTATTTCAATATCAATAATTTTTAACGTCTGGAAATTATTAGCTATTTAGTATAAATATTATTTCGATCTATTGAAAGCTTACTAATAAACTCTTTGGATCCTGCTCCAGATCATGGTGCCACTTTATAAAAAAAGCTTACATACCTTTCAAATGGTTTTTTACCCTCAAGGGACAATGTGTTCGCGTCTCCTTTCTTGGATGTAAATTTGATAAGTAATGTTATGATTTTTAAATTATTATCTAAATACATAATATGTTAGTTGTATCACATTGTACCTTCATAGAAATAGTAATAGTACCAATAAGGGTAGCTATGATACGGCATCACAAAACATTTGTCTCGAATAGAGCTGCCTGTTATCCGGCTTTTTACAGTCGTGTCCGGCTTTGAGCCAGTCCCGCTCTAGCAGAAAAATGCCAAACGAAAGCGCGCGAGTGGATCACGTGAACATGTTTTTTTATAAGAATTTATGCCTGGCTCTTCTATTTTTAGTCATAGCAACCCTAGACTCGAATCACTACAATCCGAAATCACACTACCACGAATCGCTATTACGAAACATCACATTCAATTTCGATACATCACATTCACAAAAAATATACCACTATACCTACAGGATGTTTCCCAGTTCGGGAGCTATCTACAAAAAATATCCAGTTTAAGGTCATGCCCAATTCTGTCATTTAAAAATATATTGGCAAAACAGTTATTACCTACAGGCTACACGAATATACAGTAGTGTAGTGTAGTGTAGTGTAGTTATATTTTTTATTTTGAAAGTTGTGCTGACATTATCGAGTAACTAAATCACACTCACACTCACAGAAAACCGGCGTTAAACAACGCTTACGTTGTGTTTCGCCGAGTGAGTGAGGTTACCGGAGGCCCAATCCCCTTTAAAAAGGTCGGCAACGCACTCGTGACTCCTCTGGTGTTGCGGGTGTCCATGCGTCGGTAATCGCTTACCATCAGGCGATCCGTCTGATCGTTTGCCCGCTTATCCCATAAAAAAAAATTAAAGAGTAATACTTAGCACAAAATGTTTATTGCATAGAATATATTTTAATAAATAAAACTATAAGTAAAAACAGTAAGTAAAAACTTTGCGTTTATAATAGATCAGATAAAATAGATTATTAAGAATTTACAGGAACCGTGATATAAACTTATTTATAAAAATATAAGACCATGTCAAAAATAGACTTGAATGTTTTCCGGTAGGTACCTACGTTTCTTTTTTTATAATGTCATTTTACTTTGAAACTTGGCAGAGTGTTCAAAATTTATGATGTGTTTTCTATTTTAATTTTTGTTTTGCTGTCGTGTCATACAATACTTTTTCTTATGTTTCTAAAAGCACTGGAAATATTGTCACATGTCTTCACAGAAATTTTAAATTTTTTGTCGTTTCATTTTAATATCTACAAGTGGGGTAAAATACAACGGACAGTCACCATTAGTTTATAAACTATAAAGAGTGTACACGTCATATTGTAACTTTATTTTTTTTAACGGTAGGTACTTACACGTATACGGTGGCATATAACTATTTATCTCCTTGTGATTTTTTTTTAATTTTTCATGCTGAGATTATAATGTTATTTTAGTGAAGGGAAAATTCAATCGTGGGCAGGATTCGAACCTGCGTCTTCTGGTTAGATACACCAAACGCTCTGACCTCTAAGCCACCGCGAGTCCCACCCGCTAGATCAAAATTTGCCTTCATATTCTGAGTTTATATCAACTAACTAAATAGATTTACATACACAGAATGTATATTTACACTATAAATGTATTGTGTTATATATAATACTTAATAGTTATAGTATGTTTGTAATTCATTCTATTTTGCTGACTGCTACAAAGAATGGTTTCAATTGAATAAAAATGAATATCTCGTAAATAGGTAAAAGAAATAAAGAAATAACAATCTTATAGTAAGAAATAAAAGCGATCCCATCGTGCTCGTTGACGCAGACGTCTGTATTGATATAGCGGCAATCAAAAACGAATCAGAAACTTATCCTTACGTCAATAAACCGATCGTTCAATATTTTCGGACACCGCCTGTTTCAAGTACTTATTCGATTGACGCACACCATTTCCATACATATCCCAAATAAAGCTTGTGTTTCTGAAGGGTTAGGCAGAAGCATAGGTACTGTACCTTGCACAATTTCAATGCTGTCTTTTTTGGACCCATGTGAGTTGCAGTATATTTTGTTGAAGGCCGATTTCCTGATGCATGGTCTCAACATTCTCTGCTCTAGAAGATTTTGGCCTGATTCTCTCTATCGTAGGTCTGTTAACAAACGCAAATACTTAAGAGTCCGGCGGACCGAATTTCTCTTACAAACGTAATACCGAAATAAATCGTATTTTAAACCCAATCTCATCAAATTCTGTTAATATTAGGATTCCGATACCGTTAAACCACTTCGTCCAAAATACTTCACTGGAAATAATTTTTTGATAATTACCAAGTTTCGAACGATCTTTTATTTCCAGTGAAGTAGTAGTAGACGAAATAGTACAGTAGGAACCTAGATTAACGGTATCCAAATCCGAATAATAACATAATTTGATAGAATATGACTATGGACTAGGTAGGTACTGTTATTTTGCTCAAATTCAACGAATTCAAATTGAATTGCCTACAAAAACGTAATACCAAAATGAATCGTAATCTCTGGATTACGATTCATTTCGGTATTACGTTTTTGTTTTCGTAATCTCTGGATTACGATTCATTTCGGTATTACGTTTTTGTAGGCAATTCAATTTGAATTCCTTGAATTTGAGCAAAATAACAGTACCTACCTAGTCCACAGTAGGTACCGAATTATTGTTAAAATAATGGTACCTATATTTAGATAGATGTCAAAGATCCTCATATTCTGGTTTCAGAATCAAATATCCAAACAATTTATTCAAACAAAATGCTAAGGCATCTGAATTCAGATTGCTTTCTTTAAAGAAGAAACGAATAAATGTATACCGTCTTAATAGGTTTCATAACTGAACCGAAGTTGAACTTAAACCGAAGCTTAAACGGGATAATAAAAGGCTGTTTTTATTAATATCACTGCAGTTTGCAGCAAAAATCAAGATCTTCGTTCCGCACAGATGATTAATGAAATACAATGCCGCATCATTCATTCTACGCTTAGATACGCTATTAGTAAATATAATGGTATAATATTAGGTACTTACTGCACTTGTGAATAGGACCATCGATACATCATCTCCATTTGTCTAGTAATCTATTAAAAAAGAAATTTGAATAATAACTCTAGCATTGTTTCTCAACCTGGGGGTCGCTATACCTAGGGGAGTCTCGTACCAAATATTTATTACAACGAATATATATATATAAAAAATTATATTTGTTTTTGGGTCTAAAAATAAAAACGATTCTACATAAATCATGATTATAAAATACGAATGGGTACGTATTTCCCCGCGACAGATGTGTTTGTTACGTAGTACCTACGGGAGTTAAAAAAAATGCTGTGGCTTGCGTCAGCTGTAACCATGAAACTCTTGAGAAGCTGTACAAGATCAATATCGACCGGCATTAATCATAGTTCAAGTTTAAAGTTACTTTGATTGAAACGAAACCCTAAAACTGTTCGAATAAGACACTGAATTTACTATTCCATATTGTTTTTATAAATAATTAGTTGTTACACGCTGTTTTATTTGCATTCTAAAGGACGTTTCTGGAGAGACGTTTCTGACGAAAGGTTCTACTCCAAGATCTAATCTATCTCTATATAAAAAATCATCCAAATCGGTTTAGCGGTGTATGCGAGAATACGTTGTTTCTACTTTCCTAAATCTCGTACCTACCCACATTTGGGTTGGATGTTTTTGAAACAGATGATAGCATTGAAAAATTCGTTCAAGTACGTTCGAAAAAATATTTCTTCATCAAATAGTAGATCACACATACATGTCTTGATAATACTGGAGGTTCAGTATAACAATTTAAGAAAGGAAGCGAAGATGACTTAAGACTTCATTTATGAGAAGTATAGTGGAATTGAATAATTTCACTCACAATTGGAGCTGCTCGACTGGGGAAGTACCACCTCGCAGAAAATCGTAGCCAAATAACATAGCTCCGTGCTATGTTGTGTGCCTAACTATTCCTCCTTAATATACAGGGTCGGCAACGCGCGATTGATACCCCTGGTGTTGCAAGCGTCCATAGGGCACGGTAACAGCTTCCCATCAGGCGAGCCGTATGCTCGTTTGCCACCTTAATGGTATAATCATAAGTGCTTAGTTACGGAGTGCCTCCTTTAAATCTAAGCTAGATAATTCTTACCGAGATACTTTACTAGCTTTGAATCACAATTTCAAATAAATCGCTGTAGTAAAAAACATATTCCACAGATTGGAGTGCTTACAATGATCAATCAAGGATTCAATCTACCGTATCAAATGGCCTTAGATCCAAATATCGGTAATTAGATCTAAGAGATAAAATAAATTGAAATGATTGTTCAAGAAGGCTTAGAAGAAGCAATGCAAAATTTAGATCATTGGGGACGGCGAAAGATGACCTTGAACTCGAAAAAACGCAATAAAACCGATCACGTTTCATGGCAGGATCTGGCTACCTAGCTAATACTCTCACATGTAACACTAGCATTAATTATACCATGTTGAGTCGTATGTGCTAGCCATGCAGAGCCAGATAGGCTCCGTACCTTGTTTTTGCAAGACTGGGGGCAAACGCATTCAAGTCAGCATACATACATACCATCACTCCTGTATTCCCCGAAAGGTTAGGCAAAGACGTACTAATGCACACTAACAGTTTCCCGGTATGTTTAAGTCTCATGTAATAGGGGGCGAGCCTATTGCATTAAACCGGGCACAAATCCCAAACTCGCGAGTTTCTACTGAGAATTTCCTAGAAAAACACTTTGCTCAACCTTAAACCCAGGACTTTTGGCGTAACAGTCGCGCTTAGAATCACTAGGCTAACGAGGTAGTCTAATAATTGGCATATGAGGTATCAATAGGAAAGCGCTTTATATCAATAGTTCAGTTTAGTCTCGATTTTTTTAATGAAATGATGTCAATACCTCGATAAAACTCATATCAGATAAGCATTATTTAAAATGCAGATGTTTATTTGGATAAATATTATAGTGCCCTTGCATGTCAGCTACTTAGTTTTAAATGGTTTTACTGCGGTATGGAGCTTGGAATAAAACTGGGTAGGTACTCATTTATTTTGTTTTGAAGTCAGAATTGTTTTGAACAAAAAGTCAGAGAAGTCAATAAAATTACTGGCGTGCTATAAGACTTTTAAGGTTTTTTTTAAGTAACTTTAATATTACTATAGAGATGAATAATGCGTAGGTAGTACTTAAAAACTTAACGATAATAAAGTGGGTAAGGAAATGCTACGTAAACTAATATCAGTTTAGACGATAAAATATTTTCTAAATTAATAAGAAATTTGCGATCATATCATGTGGTTGCCGGTTCGAACCCCACCCATTGCACTACCGACGTGAACCCACTCGTAACACAAGCATTTAGCTTAGCACGAGGGGTTAACCAAAATACTAGTAATGTGCGACCCACAGTGTTAGTAAGCTTCTTTAGAAAAAAAAAAGGCAGTCGCATACTCGCTTTAATGTGTAAACGACATTCAACATTGTGTCATTGGTCTAGTGGTCCCAAGCCCGACTGCTACACTAGAGGTCCTGGGTTCGATCCCCAGGTCGAGCAAAGTGTTATTGGGTTTTTCTATGAAATACTCAGTAGCAGCTCGGAGTCTGGATTTGTGCCCGGTGAATGGTTAAAGGCTCGCCCCCTATCACATGGGACCTAAAACCATACCGGCGAACTGTGGGTGTACATTAAGTACGCCTCTGCCTAACCCTTCGGGGAATGCAGGCGTTATGATGGTATGTTATGTTAAAAATCAATTTCTAGGTCAACTGTTCAAAAATTTACCAAATGCGTAATAGTTTAAATCGGTTTTGCAATTTAAATAATTGTAGGTGATTTATTACCAAAATGTTATTTTTAACTGTTGACACTGCGGCCCCTTTTGATATTGAAAGAAAGAAAAAACTTTTATTTTGTACCTCTCACAAGATATCACACAAAGAAATTACATAAAAAACAGAAAAGAGCACCCTATCGGTGTGAGGCCAAAATACGGTGCCAATCACAGCTGATGCTATAGCCGCATAGTTGCTGCAGCACTGATTTTCATAAAGGCCCATAGTAGTATGTAGTTACGGATGCCGAGCACAGTTCATCAAGTTAATCTATAGATAATTATAATAGTTACATTCAACGTACCTACCTGTGCCAAGATATTTTTTTTTACATCTTGGAGTCGTATATGTCACGCGCGGCTTAAGTGACACTGATATTAATGTGATAGTTTACAAATTCTCCGTCCACGGGTTTATTTTGTTTAGAGATATGATAAGATTTTTATAAACCTTAGTGAAAATTATTTTAAACAGAATATTGAACTTAAGGGTCCGGCGGAGCTTAAATTGCCCACAAAAACGTAATACCGAAATAAATCGTAATCCATACAATATAGTATCAAATTATGTTATTATTCGGATTTGGATACCGTTAATCTAGGTTCCTACGGTACCATTTCGCCTATTACTACTTCACTATTTAAAAGGTAAGAAAATGAACCCTTATAAGATCATTCTCTTGGTCCTTCTGTCTGTCCATGTGTCACCACCGATTTTCTCAGGACCTAGCAAGTTGAAATGTATACCAGATACTGAAGTCTATAGTCACTATTAGGTGTATAAAAATCAAGGTCCGGAGTCAACACGATAAAAATCATCAACATAAGTACAAATAAAACTCCACTCAAATAAAGGGAAGTGTCTCAAAACTCGGGATCAAACAATGTATTTTTATTACAATTCCTGTATCCAATATTGGCATGCATTCATGAGCAGCTTTGTGTTAAAAGATAAAGGCCCTTAGAACTCCTTATCAAAAGACCCTTCCTATTTCATGTATTCGTCAATACAGTTTTGCAATGTCAAGGATGTTGGAGATTAACAGCAAATGTGAGCCAAAAAGGTTAACATAGGTAGATATATAGACAGATTTAGTGGAAGGATTGAAAAGACATACCGAACATAACATAACCAATCCGTTATATTGACCTACTGCTGGGCACGGGTATCCTCTCAGAATGAGAAGTATTAGGCTATAGTCCACCACGCTGGCCTAGTGCGGGTTGGCAGACTCCACACGCCGTCGGGAAAATCTCTCAAGCATGCAGGTTTCCTTACTTTGTTTTCCTTCACCATTTAAGGGCGTAATAATTAACTATTAATACGCACATGACTTTGAAAAGTCAGGGGTGAGTGCCTTGGATTCTAACTCGAACCCTTTGACTTGGCAGTCCAACGGTCATAGGCTATCGCTGCTCAATCTCTAACCTAAACTAACATAATAAACGTTTATATTATAAAAAAAAACGAGAAAAATACGATGCACGAGTAATGTGCGACCCACATTGCTACTAAGCTTTTTTTAAAAAAAATACCCTCTAATCGTCTCTCAGACACTTAAATGAAGGGACTGTCTCCAAGCTGGGGACCAAACAATGTCTTTTTATTACAATTTCCGAGATTGGCATGCAGATTTTAATTTCATTGTTCTACGAAGAACGTTATATTAAAATCGCTTTAATAACTTTGGAAAGCGATTGTTTGTGAAGACGAAGGTAGATACATTGGAAGTATAATACCGCTAATGGAATTTCCTGAGACCGCAATTGTTTTCAGGTATTCTGGCCTCTGAACAATGTCTCGGAGTGACTTGTAGTTAAACAGTTACTTCGAGGTATAGTTTGAATGGAACGCTTTAATTTCATAGACGAAAACCTTTTACGTTTATTAGTGGCTATTAATATTCCTGCTGTCACTCCACGTTGTTATAGAGCACTCGTTAGTGGTTACAAGTAATCAAAACTCTGACAACCCATCAATTCCACTGAGTTCTGCCAGTCAGAGCGAAACGGGGTACCAATTGACTTTCATCAAATACTGCAATAGCACGTTAGTTTTTAGAGCGAGACTGTGCGGTATTTGAATAACCCTTCTTCTGCCGCAGTCGGGTAAAAAGAGAGACTATCACCCTTTTGGGCTTATGCACAGTAAATTGTATCTATACAATATAAGTATCATATAATTATATAAATATGACGTTAATTAATATGACGAGCTAGATTGCCTCATTAGTGGTGCCAAACGCGACTGCTACGCTAGAGGTCCTGGGTTCGATCCCGAGAAAAGTGTTATTGGGTTTTTCTATGAAATTCTCAGTAGCAGCTCGCAGCAGCAGCAAGTCTGGATTTGTGCCCGGTTAATGGCAATAGGCTCGCCCCCTATTACGTGGGATCTAAACATAGCCGCGAACTATGGGCGTACATTAGTAGGCCTCTGCCTAACCCTTCGGGGAAAACAGGTGTGATGGTATGTTATGTTTAATATGACGATTTAAATCATTATTGTCATTTATATTCTAACCATAGATTTAAGGATTATAATTAGCATAGCCCTCAAATTTGCGACGCTTGTAGAAGACTGCTAAGTTTGAAGTGCTTATTAAATTATTTACGATCTATATTGTACACTTGGTTTGCAAATAAAAGATTTGATTTTTTATTTGATTTGAAGTAATAAATTAATAAAAGCAAAAGTGGTTTGTGGTGATGTTGTGTACTGGTGGCTTTGTATGAAAATTAATAGGTATTATATTTTCAGTCAGTCAGTTCAGTGCAGTCCCAACATACTTGACAGGTTGATTATGCTAAAAATTATAATTCATAACTAATATTATAAACGTGAAAGTTTGTGAGTATGGATGTATGTGTGTTCATTACTCTTTCACGCCAGAACGGCTGAACGGATCTGGATGAAATTTGGCACACAAATGGATAGCCTGGAATAAACACAAAGGCTACTGTCCAGGTAGGACCCAATCCGGAAGTTCACGCAGATAAAGTCGCGGTCAGAAGCTAGTAAGTAATATTTTCCAAAATTTAGATAACTTGTTTTTAAGTAAAGCAGGCATTTATATAATTAGTCATTCTGAGAATTAGTCCTATATAGAATTAGTCATTTTGAGAATTAGTCCATTTGAGACTTACTTGCCATTTTGAGAATTGTGCATTCTGTCTTACCCTTACTTTCCTGGCGTAAAATTTTAGCTACTACTCCAGCGAAACAGTAATTTAAAAAAAGATGCATTGTTTCCAACTCTTATAGTCAAATAATTTTATTTCTGGTTTCTGCAAAACAAGTTCAGGTCTATATTCTCTTTGCTGAGTAAGGGTTGCCGACCGCAGTGACCTTTGAAACCGGTCAAGTTTCCCGTTACCAACCTTATGTTTGAATAAAAAAGTACCACAATCTATTGTCATCCATGCGTCATACCGTTACCTTGTATTAAATGTAGTTCGACCCTCAATTTGTTAGATAATGGAAACTATCACAAAAGATCTGTCAACCGCCATAAATCTGTTTACAAAAGACCATTACATTCGTATCTTCTGTGTTACTTCTAATTGTTTTAAATATTATTTTTTTAATTAAAAATAAAACGTTGCCCCACACTAGGATTTTCTCCTGTATCGTGGGTGCGTTTACAAACACAAAATTTAAGTTAAGTTTAGGTTAAAGTTAAGGTTCTATTATTACAGTAGAAATATTCTAACACAGTTTGAACTTTTACAGACTTTTAATCAATTCAATCAAATTATGTAATTATCTTTAAACTTTATTGTAAGTCTTGATTTATTTAGTCTTTATAGTGTGTCCAATACTTAATCAATTGTTTCTTGTGTTATTTATCATATGTTAACTACAAGTGCACGTATATTTAACAAGTTTTATTGCCATAATAATTAGTACTTTTCTCGTATACTATCAACAATAATGTAATCAACATGTTTATTTTTATTGATATGCAAAGCTAAGCATGCATGTTCTTGAAGTATAGTTCCTCCTATAACCAATAGATGGCGCTGTGCCGTGACGTCACGTTTCTGAATGGCGGTGTTAAGATTCTCCGCGACTTGATGACTACCGCGGTGTACAAATGCTACGGTATCGCTTCTCGGCCTTTTGGCTAAGATCAAAGTGTAGTATCTGTTCTTTTCAGCTTAATATCTGAAAGTTCCCTCACTGAGGGACCAGTATATTAAACTGATTTTTGTAAACTGACGGGATGTTCGGGGCTCGCTCCACTCCCGTCACGGGTCGGCCCGGCATTGCAGTGCCGCCGGGATCGGCCCACAATAAAATTTCGAACCACGTACAGCTAACGAGCTAACACTGTTTAAAACCATGCACAAGTTCATAAGTTAAACCTGATGTTACTCTAAGAAAACGTTAATAATACTCAACATCTTTTATATTGAGTACTTTAGACATATGTGACAGGTTAAGGGTATTATTATCTCTTGGTAATAAAGGCGTTCTAATAGCAATGATCTATACTTACTTGATTTTAGCAGATTGTGTCATAAAATATTTTAGCCGACCACAAAAAAGGGAGAAAGTGCTTACTCGAGTTTTCTGTAAAGATAACTTGTTTATTGTCTATAAATCGTTTAAAACCACTATTTTTTGGATTACCTACTTCACAGTTCTATATTTAGTTATGGTCTGAATATAGGTGCTTAAAAGCTTGAAGATAGTTAATATTCGCTTCATAAGCATCATTTTATTACTGTAGCAGAGCCATTTACAATATCACTAAAATTTACAGAAAATCCTCGCCTGTTTGATGGAAAATAGCGCGACTGCTATGCTAGAGGTCCTGGGTTCGATTCCCACGACGAGCAAAGTGTTATTGGGTTTTCTATGAAATTCTCCGTAGCAGTTCGGGATTTGTGTCTGGTTGATGGCAATAGGCTCGCCCCCTATTACGAGTACATGGGACCTAAACATACCGGCGACCTTAGTACACCTCTGGTTAACCCTTCGGGGAATACAGGTGTGTGTTAATTTACAGAAAATTTGTTACGTATTGAAATTCTCTCCTAACGGAGTTCCACATTTATTACTTTATAAAAGTAATTATTATGAGGGTCGTTTATTCAAAAATACTCCAGTGCTGTCTATTATTTTTGACTGACAAAAGAATATTCCTGAAAGCCTTTTGTCTTATTATTCAAACATTCAGTCAAGTACCGACCTAAATAATATATTTTATGTAAAGGGGAATGAGAAATATCTATACATTACAATAATAATTTTAAAAGCAGGTAATGTCTAAATACCGCAAAGGGTTCATCAGGTTTATGTTTTAAATTTGAACAGATCATTTACAAGTATTTACTTGCTGCTGCCTGCGGTTTAAAATGGATTAACTACATAACATACCATCACGCCTGTATTCCCCGAAGGGTTAGGCAGAGGCGTACTAATGAAAGTACACCCACAGTTCGCCGGTATGTTTAGGTCCCATGTAATAGGGGGCGAGCCTATTGCCATTAACCGGGCACAAATCCAGACTCCGAGCTGCTACTGAGAATTTCATAGAAAAATCCAATAACACTTTGCTCAACCTGGGGATCAAACCCAGGACCTCTAGCGTAGCAGTCGCGCTTGGGACCACTAGACTAATGAGGCAGTCATTAACTATAACCTGGTTATATAGAGAAATAATATCATAAAATCGGTAAAAAGTAGTTTTATTTCAATGTCTAATATTCGCGTAAGTGTCAGAAACCAGTATATAACCCGGCTTCTAGACGGCGTATCGAGATTTTAAGTTAGGTCTCCAGTTTTATGACTGCAAAAACCGCATCCAATTTCATGCAATAGTTTTTGAATGATATTACACAAACAAACGTACAAACATGCTTCTTTTGCTGTAATAAATATACCAGATTTTTTTTTTCAATATCTATGATGTAACTACAGACATCGGCCCGTTACAATTTTATAATATGTATAGATAGTTCAGAAGCTTATTACAATGGCGTGCATGCGTGTATGACAACGAATACTTTAAACCGAAAACTTTAAATGCTTATTAAAACATCAAAGAAATTATATTTTTTATATCACTATGGTGGCAAACAAGCATACGGCCCGCCTGATGGTAAGCGGTTACCGTAGCTTATGGACGCTTGCAAGACCAGGGGTATCACTCGCGCGTTGACGACCCTGTAAATTACGGGGGAATAGTTGGGCTGGCAGCATAGGAGACATGCTGCCATACATGACAGCGGTGGTAACAAAACACCACCGGTCCCCCCACTGCCAACAAAACGCTTCCTCGCGGAGCTTTGGCGACCTTGCTCACCGTTAGGGACATAGCACGGAGCTATGTTATTTTGCTACGATTTTCTGCAAGGTGGAAGTACTTCCCCAATCGAGTAGTTCCAATTGAGAAATTCTCAATAACAGGTCGGTCGGTTTTACCCATTGCTCATGATATGCCTGGTTAATAACAATACCCACATTTACCGGTAATTGTGGGTGTACATTAGTATCCACACCAACAACTACTAGGCTAAACCCTTCTGGAAACGCAAGCATGTTGGTATGTTATAAAAAACAAATTACTTCGATAAAATCTACAACTCTACTTGCAACAGCAGATTATCTAGCCAACCCTAATGCAGTGTCTGCAATGAGCATGAATAAATACCAACATAGCACCGATTCCAATCTATGCGGGTACTTGCTACACCATACCATCTTAATTTATTTATTACAGAGGACTCTTTATTTCACCGTGTGGGGACCGGTTAGAATAAAGTTCCTCATTGCGATTCAGGTAGGCATCGAGTCGAGGGGTATCTAACCTCTTGGAGTCTGACAGGCTGGCGACCACCCTTACGTCGGAATCTCTCGAAAAGCACCTTGGTGTGTTTCGACTGTTGCGTGTGAGAGCAAGTTCCTAATCTCGGTTGCTACGGTTCTGGCAGTCAGTAGACCGCAGGGTTCTTTGGTGTTGCGGGTGCCTAGGCAACGACTGACTCCTACCATTAGGTGGCTCGTCTGTTTGTTTATCGACGTAAACAAAAATAACAATCATTTTGGATAAAATATTTTAATAATTAAACATACAGAATTTAATTGAAAAAAAAGAATGCTTAAGAAATATAGTGTTGTGTTGAAATTACGCTGATCCTAATTACTTAGAGGCATCAAATTTGAGAGACAGTTCCGCTCTTACTCACGTAGCAAATTAAAGGCATAATATTAGGTAGTGACGGCTTTTAATTAATTAACTTTTTTTATTATTTGAAGTAAATTAAAGGGAAGACGTAATAGATGGTACGACTTGTAAAAAGTAAAAAACTGCGCTGATTAATAAGCTTGACGTGGTATAATGGTTTAACAGACGGATTGTCAATTTATAAAAGAAAAATGCTTTTATGATGATGTTATTCTTGATTGTTACATCCATATAGGTATTTTTCATTTAAATTCATAAAAGTTGGCATTTGAAAATGGCTCTTTTTGACGATTGGATACTATTTTAAACCACGTTTCTTATTACCACGTTTCTTATACTTGCATTAAAATTCCGAAATAAATAAAATTACCTTAACGAAATTATGGTCAGATACCTACCAGTAAATTTTATATGGGACCTTTTGAAAAGCATGACTATTTTCAGCGTTTTTAGGTTCATTAAAAACGAAGTTATAGCCGATCAAACATAAAGTTAGTGATAGATAAATAAAGAAATAATAAAGTCTCTAAGTACATATATAATCAAGAATTAAATTAAGTTATTAATTATCTTTTATATAAGACTAAGTGAGCTGAAAATTATTGAGTAAATTTAAAGTCGAGTGTTGCTTAAAAGGTTCACAACCTATCACAGATAAAATTGACCTAATTATCAACATCTAGATATACTCGTATTACGGGCTTCAGAGAAAATGAGGTATAAGATTAATATAAATCGTTTAATCTACTTACGACTCATTGAGCATCAATTACTGACACTCCATTTCATGTCCCTCTCAAAAGATTAAGTTGAGCGTCGGGAGAATAAGTCGTGTCGTGTCTTGATAAAGTAGGTGCTTACAGGATAATGATAATTAGCTTTAACTTAAGTATTTAATATAATAAAGCTGTGACCTGTTAATTGACACAAATTTCGCCTAAAATATTGAGATGAATATGAGGCAATTTTAATTAAGAAGCGCGACTGCTACTGGTTCTGGGTTCGATTTCCAGGTCAAGCAAAGTGTTATTGTGTTTTTCTATTAAATTCTCAGTAGCAGCTCGGACTTTGGATTCATGCCCGGTTGATATCAACAGGCTCGCCCTCTATTACATGGGACCTAAAATATACCGCCGAACTGTGGATGTATATGTATTAGTACACCTCTGCCTAACCCTTCAGGAAATACAGGCGTGATGGTATGTAATGGCATAGGGTGGCTCCTATTACATGCGACCTAAATATACCAACAAACTGAAGGTACCTATTTACATTAGTTTACACCTGCTTTTTTTTATAGTACGGAATATCCTCATGGATCGTCTGTCACTCTGTAGAAGTGGCAGGGTATGTCGGACTCTTACCGAGACTAAAAACCGTACTTACCTTCCTTGCCCAATGGCTACGGCCATGGGAATCGTAACATTCACCACGGGGAGTTGCCATGCTTTACTGTTCGAGAATATTTTTCCCACCAAAATATTACTTTTTTTATGGAATAGGGGGACAAAAGAGCAGACGGATCGCCTGATGGCAAGCGATTACCGCCGCCCATGGACACCCGCAACACCATAGGAGTCACAAGTGCGTTGCCCACCTTTTAAAAGGGGATTGGGCCACCAGTAACCTCACTCACTCGACGAAACACAACGTAAGCGTTGTTTGACGCCGGTTTTCTGTGAAAACCGTCGTGCCGAAGCATGGCTCTCCCACGTAAAAGTCTTACTTAGTCTTAAGTGGAACACAGAGCCCAAATTACAATAAAATATTGTACTACTTATGTCAAGGAAAATCTATAGACTTTCTTGAGTAAATAGAAAAGCCATTAGCAAGTGAAATACGTCAATCAAACAATTTAATAAGCTTCACTGTGTCTGTCACAGTCCTGGTAAACAACATATTTATTGAATAAGTCGTGTTTTCCCTCGCTTTTCTTTGAACCAAATAACAGAAGGACTGTTTGTGAAAAATATTGTCATTTGAATAATTTAGGTTTGTGATGTCGATATATTTTTAGGGTTCCGTACCTCAAAAGGAAAAAAACGGAACCCTTAATAGGATCACTTTGATGTCCGTCCGTCCGTCCGTCCGTCTGTCTGTCAAGACCCTTTTTCTCAGAACTCGTGGAGGTATCGAGTTGAAATTAAAACCATATACTCAGGTCTAGAGTCCCTTGAAGATGTGAAAAAAACAAACATCTAAGTTAACGTAAAAAAAGAGGCCGTTTATGCCGCAAAGAATGTAATATATATTTCGACACTCTCAAGGGAATCAAAATTTATAGGGTATTTTCCGTTGACCTAGAACTATATAGACTGCCTCATTGATCTAGTGGTCCCAAGCGCGACTGCTACACTAGAGGTCCTGGGTTCGATCCCCAGGTCGAGCAAAGTGTTATTGAGTTTTTCTATGAAATACTCAGTACCAGCTCGGAGTCTGGATTTGTGCCCGGTGAATGGCTATAGGCTCGCCCCCTATAACATGGGACCTAAACATACCGGCGAACTGTGGGTGTACATTAAGTACGCCTCTGCCTAACCCTTCGGGGAATACAGGCGTGATGGTATGTTATTTTACCTAGAACTATGAAGTTTAGCAAGTAGTACAGTCTTACACTACGAGTATAGGGAAAAATCTGAAAACTACACATTTGTAATTAATTATAATATCTACCTACAAATTTTTACGGACCCCCCGGTGGGCGAGGCCGACTCGCACTTGTCCGGTTTTATTTATTTATAACTATGTCATTCTTTGCTTATTAATTCACTGTCTGACTAACATTGACAATAGGCTACTTGACTGATATTTTTTTATTGTTTCATTATAGACTTGACTATACATAGAGCCAAACAATAAAAAAAAATCGGTTCAAAGAGAAGTAAATAATATAATATTTTGATTCTATATTAGACAGAGAACGCATTATATCTAGTACGTGACACCAAACCGAGCGTGCGCCATACAAATTCTATATCGACTTGCGCTTTGCGAGATAGGAATACAGAGAGAGAGTGAATATATTTTTAGTATAATGTCTTATTTATTTAATATTATTTTTCAATATGACTCTTATTTTTAACTAGCTTTTGCCAGCGACTTCGTCCGCGTGAAATAGTTACTTTGTTCCCTAGTTCTTCGCCCGCGGTTTCACCTGCGTTGCCCCGTTCCTAAGGGTTGTAGCGTGATGTTTTATAGCTTGAAACCTTTCTCATGAATCACTCATTTTCCCAACATTTCCCTTCACTGCTCTGCTCCTATTGATCGTAGCGTGATGAAAAGTATACTATAACCTGTGGTTTGGGCTGTGCGTTGATAGATCACTATGTCAGTCAGTCAGTCACCTAACGTAAGAGTAGACAAATATAATCAGAAAGCTCCGAACTGCTAAGCTATCGGGAGTTACACGTGTTATTGTGAGTCAACCATAAAAGATAGATATTTACTGTCGTGGAATATTTTTTATATAATTTTAAGGAGAATATTTCCGTCATACATGATTTCTGTGTAGCTTTAACCATTAAGGCTGCACACGCGACGGAAGCTTAAAAAATGGAGTAAGTTCTCCTGTCTTCCCAATATTTCCCTTCACTGCTCTGCTCCTATTGATCGTAGCGTGATGAAAAGTATATTATAACCTGCCCAGGAGTATGAAGAACAATTGTACCAAGTTTCGTTGAAATCCGTCGAGTGGTTTTTGTTTCTATAACGAACATACAGACAGACAGACAGACAGACAGACAAAAATTTTACTGATTGCATTTTTGGCGTCAGTATCGATCACTAATCACCCGCTGATAGTTATTTTGGAAATATATTTCATGTACAGAATTGACCTCTCTACAGATTTATTATAAGTATAGATTATTTTTCAATATGACTCTTATTTTTAACTAGCTTTTGCCAGCGACTTCGTCCGCGTGGAATAGTTACTTTGTTCCCTAGTTCTTCGCCCGCGGTTTCACCTGCGTTGCCCCGTTCCTAAGGGTTGTAGCGTGATGTTTTATAGCTTGAAACCTTTCTCATGAATCACTCATTTTTCCAACATTTCCCTTCACTGCTCTGCTCCTATTGATCATAGCGTAATAAAAAGTATACTATAACCTGCCCAGGAGTATGAAGAACAATTGTACCAAGTTTCATTGAAATCCGTCGAGTGGTTTTTGTTTCTATAACGAACATACAGAAAGACAGACAGACAGACAGACAGACAAAAATTTTACTGATTGCATTTTTGGCGTCAGTATCGATCACTAATCACCCGCTGATAGTTATTTTGGAAATATATTTCATGTACAGAATTGACCTCTCTACAGATTTATTATAAGTATAGATTATTTTTCAATATAACTCTTATTTTTAATAAATCAAACACAAGTCACCTACCAAATTTACAATGAAAACCACAACTGAGAAAAACAATACCGCTGGTTATTTTAGCGAAGGAAAAAAAAATCACAAAAAAAAACATTCTATACTAGGTTTCTATATTGAAAATTCAAAATTGCTTAGATACTAGTACTCTTGTTAACCCCTCGTGCTAAGCTAAATGCTTGTGTTACGAGTGGGTTCACGTCGGTAGTGCAATGGGTGGGGTTCGAACCGACAACCACATGATTGCAAGTCCGACGCCGTAGCCATTAGGCTACCGCCGCTTCAAATGTACATTATATTGTATGGTTTTTCGATCTTAGCTCAAAAACTACTGATGAGATTCGGAAAAATGAGATGTCGATTGATTTTTGAATATCTGTAATTTTAATTTTTGAAAAATTAAAACAAATATGGCCGACGAAACATAATTTAAATAATATAAATCCTAAAAACAAAAATGGGAAAGCTGTAGCCTACAGAAATGTTGGTAGGTATAAAGTATTTTTTTAAACGGCAAGAGAAGGTTCCTCAGAAATTCAAGAACCTTAAGTGCCTACCCAGGCTTTATAGTAGGAAGGATAAGTACGCACTTAGACCAGTCAATTCACGAGACAAAGTATTTTTTCCTCGGAGACATCATTGTATAGCATTGGATTTCAATTTGTGATAAAAATGTGACAAAAAAATCAAATATTCAAGTTTATATTAAGATACAAGAAAAAGTTACTTTAGATAGATAGATAGATAGAGTATTCTTTATTGTACACCAAAAGGACAGGTCAGAAAACAGAGAATATACATCTTTAAAAGTACAATTGGCGGTCTTATCGCTAAAAGCAATTTCTTACAGACAACCATTGGATGGACAAAAAGCGAGAAGAAACAGATAACGGGTGGTCGAAAGTGTACGCAATAAATAAGTTTAATAAGAATAGTTTATTTACTAACTATAAATAGATATAAACTTTACTTTACCTATAGATGTGAATTACCTGGATTCTCTCTCTCTAACTAAAAAGTTCTACCTATGTGAATTATTTCTAAAGTTTTATTTTCAGCAGAAGTAGGTAGGTACAGTAAACGCTCAAAAGTCTATAAGCACGCTAAGGATTACATTACTATGAACAAAAAAAAGAAAAGAAAGAAAGAAAAACGTTTATTTCGAGCGAAACACACACATACAACATAAGAGCATACACTAGCTGTACGAGCGAGCTCGATACAGCCACTGCGTGTCACTTGTTAACAACAATGAATAGAAGGTCGTAAGTCAAACTAAACGTCAAGCTATTGCGCTGTGTGATTGCCTATGGACTTTTGGTCGCCACTGTATTTAAATTTAATTTGTCGTGCAACTTCGAAATTTTATTTTCAAACGAGATTACTGATTAGTCTTATACAAGGCAAACTGTGCAATTAATATCAAGCGCGTGTTTTAGAAACTTTGTTATAACTTCACCCTCCTCTATGCCAAAGTTAAACGGACGAATCTTTTTAATGAAAAGCAAAATACCTTAATATGTTAAACTATAGATACCGCTGAAATTTCTAATTTTAAAGATGATTAATCTTATAAGGTTTAATCATCTTATAAGTAATTAGAAGTTGAAAAAGTGAATTCACGTTAAATGGAAATCTTTTCTCAAATGCAATTATTTTTTTGGTTACAATAGAACCGCCTTCAAAAATATAAAAATAATGCAAACATTAAATAACAGTTTCGGAAGTCGGTGCCTTCGATATGGTTTGTCTAGTTGTCGCCAGCGGTATCACTCGCTGCAAGACGAAAATATATAGCAGATTTTAAGTTAGACCTCCGGCAATATGGCTGTGAAAACGCATTCAACTTCATGCAGTAGTTTTTGAGTGATATGCGTACAAACAGACAGAAATTCTAAAAAATGTTATTTTGGCTTCTCTTGCTCTGTTCTTTAATATCTATAATGTACAATATTTGCCTGTTACAATTTTATTACATTGGAGTAAAGGTAGAATAAAAGGAAACAAACACAATTCAATATTAAATGTACTAATAATAATTTACAATATAGGTATCTTTCACACTCACTACTTATAAATGTAATAATTTAGTTAGATTTAATATTACAACAATTACTACCGTGTGTCTGCTCATTAAAGTTCAAAGTCAATAACATATTTATAATTATTAATTTGTTACATTATTTTCCTTAGTGAACTCATTGTGTCATACACCAGTCACAGAGTTTAACCAATGCGTTCGGATTTGCACGTAATTAAACAAAATAATTAATATTGTCGATAATTAGTGTACGATCAAGTGCTAGTTTGTTAAGAGTTTGATATATAATTTTATGATACGACTAGAACGAGTTCAAAAAGTAAGTACCTACTCTCATATTTTTTCCGACTGCGAAAGAAGGAGGGTTATTAAATTATAAAATAAAGACTATTGGTTACGGCTATGGTAGGGATTTTTTATTATACCACTAAGGTGGCAAAAAAGCATAAGGCCCGCCTGATGATAAGCGGTTACCGTAGCCTATAGACGCTTGCAACACCAAGGGTGAAGATACCCTTACCTAGATTTTATGGCTCCAGATCCAGCAATCATAAAAACAGTATTTTGAATAGTTTTTAATAAAGAATGGTGAAATGTATTTTAGAGTGAAATAAAGTAGGCTTGATACTGTTTTTAACAGTATGGTTGGTAACCCTAGGCTCTGGCAGAAAGCCATATTCCAGATAGAACAAAAGGTGTTAGTTTCCAATTGTACAATCTATTGTCTTTTAACTTAACTAATGTGTACTTATTTTAGTAAAGGAAAAATTCAATCGCGGGCAGGATTCGAACCTGCGTCTCCTGGTTGGATACACCAGACGCTCTGACCCCTTAGCCACAGCGAACCCCACCTGCCTGATTGAAATTTCGGAAAATGCAAAAAAATCACAAAAAGATAGTTAACTAATGTGTAGTTTTTTTGGGTGTGCAATAAATAAATAAATATAATATTTAAAAACAACATGCCAGCCTGTATTCTGTGAAGGGATAGGCAGAGGTGTACGTGTTCACCAACAGTTCGTAGGTATGTTTAGGTACCATGTAATACAGGGCGAGCCTATTGTACTTTTAACTAAGAATTTCATAGAGATATCTAATAATACTATGCTCGATCCGGAATCCAGGACCTCAAGCAGCAGTTACGCTTACGACTACTAAACTAATGAGACAGTTTTAATTATAATAATCATATTTAAATTTTCAGATCTAAATTTCATCAAAAGCAACATGAGTTCTGACCCAGATTTTTCCAGTCATAGTCATCATCACAGTAAAAATGTCATCGAGTTGCCCACTTACGCCGTTTATCTCATAGGATTTACAATGCTATTTATGCTTTTAGCCATTATTGGTTTAGCACTGGTACTGTATTTAGCAATTAAGAAGAAACAGATGTTTGGAGTTAATTTCAATAATAAAGTGTTTATTCGACAAGAGTCAACAGGGGTTACCACAATACGTAATGATATTTATGAAGAACACGATAAAAATAATGGAAGTACACTTACTATGAACAGTGGTATCATAGAAATAAATAGAGTAAGTGACCCTGAAACTCCAACTCGCGTAGAAGATTCTAAAATAACTTTTACTAGACGACCTTTAAAACCAATTGTACCTGTAATGCATCGAGGACAAATGGACGCAATATGTAGAGAAGTATTGAGAAAAGTGCAAAAAAGTGATTCTGCTAGCTTTAGAGATTTGAATGAATTACTAAACGGGAAAAGTGACGACATGATTGAAAGAAAACCAGAAGCTATAACTGAAGCAGATAAAGAAAAAAATAATGAAGTGACAACAGAAATTAAAAATGAGTTACAATTTAAATCCGAACCCAGCACTAAAACTGATATAAAAGACGAGACTCAAGATGAAAATAAGCTGAAAGATGAAATTGACACTAAAAAGGAGACTAACACTGAAACCAAAAATGTTAATGATGTGCTGAGTCAAATTTCAACTGAATTGAAGAGTGTTGTGAACAACGATTTAAAAGTTGATTCTGTTAATGAAAACGTAAGTGCAGAAAACAGTGAAACAGAAACTGAATATGATACAGTTCCCAGTCCAGTTAGATACAGACAATCTGGCGAGACAGATGATTTTGACCTCTGTGGTATACCAGTTTATGATCTCCTACCAAGAAGAAGTTATGATGGACAAAATAGAAATGTGATCCAAATGGATCAAGATTCTCAATACTTATTGACACTTTCAGATGATCAAACAGAGTATGTTAACTGTAAAAGCAAGAGACGCTCGTTCCATTTGTCTTAATTAATTATTGACAGCGCATATAAGAGCCACTCGTCATAAAGCCAGCTTGAACGCAACTGTAAATTTTTACACCGTTGCAAATATGACCTCTTTTGTGTCAAAATTATTTGCGAATAAGCTAATAATGATGTAGCTAGTTTCAACGGTGACGGAAAGTAAAAGTTTCATAGCAAAGTTCTTAAAAGCGTATGAATTCTGTCAACCTGAACTAGGTGTTCAGTCGAACCGGTGTTTTATAGAATAGCAATCAAGGTAGATTTATTGATGTTGTTTCACAAAAATTGTATATTACTTAGTATTTTCTAATTCCATAATTCTTGTTGGTAAGATTGAATACTCTTGTTTTGTTTTCTTCAAATAATATTCATAACGGAATCTGTATTACTTAATTGCTCAATTTGTGATAATTTTGATTTCATAAATAAGTATCATATCTATGTAGATACAAGTAGGTTAATGTTATATTATATAGAAATATTTTTTAAGATTTTGGGTATCATTGTAAATATAACTTTATAAATAAATTTTATCCTTGCCGAAATTATTTTAACTTTATTTTAATTTTTATATCCCCCATTTTTGCATACGCATATTGCATAAGTATATTAATTACAGTTATTTCAGCTCTTAACCTTTCATTAGGACTATCATAGATTAACTTATACTTTTTCATTTACTATGTACTCGCTATATCCTACCCAGGTGTAGGTATTTTTCTTCAACATTTTGTATCTCGAGAGAGAGTGGTTAGGCTATAGATCCAGTATTGTAGTAGTGTCTGGAGTATAATTTTGAATCTTTGTAAGCTTTTGTAAGGTACCTATATCACATAATAAGTACCAAAGTTATTTATGTACAATATAAGTGTTTATTTTTCCTTTTTCCCGCTGTTACAATATTTGCTATGTAAAAAGCAAGTGCTGTTAGAATTATTATATAAATCATAATTATTATATATACACTTCATTTGGTGATGATAAGTTATGTTATGTTTTCCCTGTAAATTGTTGTTTACTGGCACTGTTAAACCTGAAATATGTGTGAGAATGTTCAATGCTACCTCTATATTGTTATATTGCTATATAAACATCAATTTTAAATTCAATTCTATATTATTTATTCACCGATTCAACTACTGTTTGAAGTTCTTCATAAAGACATCAATTATTTGAACCCTGCGCATATAAATTATGGTAATACATAAATAACGTGTTTGCAATCATGTAATGTCTTGCACTTCATAAAATATTAAAGACTAATTTTATAGAAACGAATTCCATGCTAAATTCTCTACGTAATTTAAGATTCTCTCTTGATAGGATTCTAAGGACACTTAATTTAAAATATTTTAATGTACCTCGAAATGCAAATAATGTCCTAGATATATTTGAGTAGCATTTTAAAATTAATTGTCTATTTTAAATATACGCATATAGGTACTTAATTATGAACATTTCAGCTTTAACTGGCACAATATTCGAATCTTAAAAAATCCAATATTGAATACATATCAGCGTTTTCCAAAATATATTGGGGCTGCCTTCCAATTTAACCGAATGCGGTTGAATTAAGTATTTTAAACACAAAGGAAATAATTGTGAATACCCTATAAACCTATTTTTATTTATTAGGCCTCTGACTACCCCGAATGATTGTCATAACCATTTGTTTGACAACCGTGACTCACTTTGACTTTTTGACAATTGATTGAAATGATTTTATTCATTTGATGTAATCGTACCAGGATTGTTATTAATTCATTGTCAGGGGGTCGGGACTATTCCCCTGTCTTTTTGTTTACGGGAGAAACCTTCAAAAAGCGAACGATCTTTGGGGATTAGAGTGGTGGTGGCCACAGGGGTGTTAGTGGGTATCAGCGCTATGATGCGCTGATGGTGATCAGCGCTATATCCTCTTAAGTATATTTAGATGTTACAAAGAAAAAGTGTCTGATTATTTCTAATATTCTACCGTTATTACAAACTTCGCTTCAGAAATGTAATATTGTAATATGAAAAGCGACTCTGCCTTCGACTGTCAAATAGAAATTCATTTGGAATAATAGATTCAAATTCCGTAAGTCGCGTTAACTAGATTGCTATTACGGCAAATCTTGTCACATCTCCATTCTCGTTACTTCCTCTCATTTGATGTACGAATTTAATAAACCTACGTAGTGCTAAAATTGGAAAGAAATGTGGAAAATTAAAATGTTGCGTTGATATTTTTGTATTAGATTTGGTGCTTGAGCTTGGCTTGTATGGGCTTTATTAGGCCGAACCCTTTTAAATAATTAATTAATACCCCATTGTTGCAGCGGTTTTTAGAATAAAATATGTCTATTAGTCTAAATAGACTATACAGTTCTTAAGATCAGTATACAGTTGCAACTGCAAGTGTGGCGGACTAATGTCTCATCTCTCACAATCGGACAGGAGGATTGATCAAGAATGGGACAAGAATAGTGGCTCTACTTAAAGTTTAGCGAACGTAACGTTAACGTCTCTGGAAACTTTGTGGTATTTTTTTTATGGGATAGGGGGGCTAACGAACAGACGGAAGTGATGGTAAGCGATTACCGCCGCCCATGGACACCCGCAACACCATAGGAGTCACAAGTGCGTTGCCGACCTTTTAAAAGGGGATTGGGTCTCCGATAACCTCACTCACTCGGTGAAATACAATATAAGCGTTGTTTAACGCCGGTTTTCTGTGAGGCCGTGGTATCACTCCGGTCCAGCCGGACAAACATGGCTCTCCCACGTAATCAAATGGTAATGGTATGGCGATTTAGTTCCTCAGGTGACCACTAAAATTATACATATATTATAATTTAAAAAAATGCCAAAGATGCTTGCATGTATCATTCACTAAACTCCTTAAGGGTGTTACTTAAAAAAATCCAGTCTAGTGTCAGTTGCTTAAATATGAAATTGTAAAACATTTATAAGTAATAGATATACACGGTGGAGATGACAATATGGCAATAGTTAAACACAGCGTATACTAGTTTTAACAAGCACTATGAAATGGGAAATTGTAATTATAACAAAAACAAAATATGTGGTTTCGTTTACTGTAAAATTGTCGTCACCTGTTGACCGTCCCTGTGTAGTTAGTGAATCACCTTTATCTAGCTATACAGATTAAGAAAGTCAGTGGTTTGTTGCAAAGTAAAATAACAAAAATTGTTATCGGCGAAAGTTACATACATACATTCAAATACTTAGTACACTCCTTTAATCTGAATTCCACTTTGATGTGAAAGGAAGTTCAGTATTTCTTGTTTGTTTATTTATGCCACATCTCTTACACAGCCCGATGATTTGTTACAATAAGATTTGTAGCACATATTGTGAAATGCCGAAAACGTGTTTAATTTTACGAAGCGTTGAAGAGTGATCGAATAGGAATGCAGTAAGGGTATGTTAGCGATGAGTGTTTTATCAGCCAGGTGTTTGAAGTGTTAAGAGATAACATACATATGCTTGTATTCCTCGACGGGTTAGGCAGAGGCGTACTAATGAACACCTACAGTTACCCGTTATGTTCAGGCTCATGTAATAGGGGATGAGCCTATTGCAATTAATTATCATCAGCCAATACTAATCCGCTGCTGGATGTAGACCTCCCAAAATATGCGCCATTTCGCCCTGTCCTTCGCTGGTCGCATCCAACTTCCGCCAGCAACCTTCCGCAAATTATCACTCCATCTCGCCGGAAGGCATCCGACACTACATTTGCTCAGTATTATCTATTGCGATTAACTAGGCACAAATTCCAAACGCCGAGCTGCTACTGAGAATTTAATAGAAAAACCCAATAACACTTTGCTTGCGTATCAGTCGCGCTTAGGACCACTAGACTAATGAGGCAGGATAAAACGTATAAAGTGAATATCACAAACAATACACATGCATCAGGAGAGTTAATTAGTGATAAGTTAAGTGGACATACTGGTTACCGACATAGCTCAAAGGATTAGCAAGCTGAAGTGGCAATAGGCCGGTCACATCTGTCAGAGAACCGACAAACGCCGGAGTAAACTTGAGTGACCAGGTGGAGTGACGACTTGCGGAAGGCAGCTGGCAGTAACTGGATGAGGAAAGTCGAAAATCGGGCTCTGTGGCGTTCACTAGGAGAGGCCTACGTCTAGCAGTGAACGAATGTAGGCTGAAGATGATGATGATGAAGTTAAGGAATATAAGCTGATTGATACTCTAGAATAGAAAGTTTTTGGCAACCGCTCGAAAACCTGTGTTTCCTAGGCAACTATGTTTATTGATTTTTTAGGAAGATTATTTTTTCTTTCACAGGGAATTCTAGTATTCGACGTCATACCTAAATGATTTATTGTACTGGATGCGTCATTGTGTTGTGATTCATTGAAATTATACATGATCTTTTCAACATCACCGGTCATGATACTCACGTAACTGTTATCAAATACATAGTTGTTATCTTTCGAATACATCTATACTTATAATAAATCTATAGAGAGGTCAATTCTGTACATGAAATATATTTCCAAAATAACTATCAGCGGGTGATTAGTGATCGATACTGACGCCAAAAAAGCAATCAGTAAAATTTTTGTCTGTCTGTCTGTCTGTCTGTATGTCTGTCTGTCTGTCTGTCTGTCTGTCTGTCTGTCTGTCTGTCTGTATGTTCGTTATAGAAACAAAAACCACTCGACGGATTTCAACGAAACTTGGTACAATTGTTCTTCATACTCCTGGGCAGGTTATAGTATACTTTTCATCACGCTACGATCAATAGGAGCAGAGCAGTGAAGGGAAATGTTGGGAAAACAGGAGAACTTACTCCATTTTTTAAGCTTCCGTCGCGTGTGCAGCCTTAATAGTTAAAGCTACACAGAAATCATGTATGACGGAAATGTTCTCCTTAAAATTATATAAAAAATATTCCACGACAGCAAATGTCTTTATGGTTGACTCACAATAACACGTGTAACTCCCGATAGCTTAGCAGTTCGGAGCTTTCTGATTATATTTGTCTACTCTTACGTTAGGTGACTGACTGACTGACATAGTGATCTATCAACACACAGTCCAAACCACTGGAGGGATCTGGCTGAAATTTGGCATGCATATAGCTACTATGATGTAGGCACCCCCTAAGAAAGGATTTTGATAAATTTCGACCTACAATGTAGGGGTGAAATGGAGGATGAAAGTTCATATGGAACAAAGTAACTATTCCACGCGGACGAAGTCGCTGGCAAAAGCTAGTTTCTAAATAAATGATCTTTTAAAGACTTCAGTAAAAAGGTCTTTTAACGACATTTACAATGTTTTTTAAAGACACTTTAAGAAGTCAATTATCTTAGCTGAAGAACTTTAAGAAACGCCGAAACAGAGAATCACGGTTTCTTTTAAAGTCCAGACATACCAACCTATCAGAATTTGAGATCGAAACTGGAAGTAGAAAAAACCATAGCCACGTATACTGTGCCAATGACCGTGCCATCAGCTAATTAATATCTTGTACCCCATCCAGTATTACATGTATACTTTTCCCAGGCCTGTCAGTCAAGTATTTCAAACTTATTTCAACAATGGCAAGGAAATACATTTGTAACAACGATCCACTACACTATACAATATCGATAACGGTATTGGTTGAATAGACGGTACTTAAGGTATTGAGTGTTTTATTGCAGTGCACCGTCAGTAGTCTCTCCACCAAGTCACTGAGTGAGATTCTAGTTTAAAATTCAAGTAAACTTGATAGCGTGAACTTATGTCGAAAATGTTTATAGAAATTTGACGTTTAGAAATTCCAGGTTAATAGAGCCCCAACTGTCTACTGTGTGGTATTAAAGAGAGAGAGAGAGAAAGGTGAGATTGAGTTGTATGTTATGTCGAGTCACTTTATGAGGGACAGAATTCTTACAAAAGCTTTCTAATTCCGAAGATCCAGTCAGTCAATTGCATTGTTTTAGTACGGAACCAGATTCAGCCAGTTTTCTGCTAAATCGTTTTCATACACATTCTGTATAATTGCTAACTATAAACTCGTCTGAAATATGACACGTAGCATTTTACTCTTCCCTTTTGTTCCTCCCTCACAGTAACTCATCCCAGCTCATGAATTTAAACAACTCTATATAAAACACGTACTTGTGAATACGGCTTTCAACGGAAAAAGTGGTTTGAGGTGGATGAATTTGATTTATGTTTGAAACAAAGCAGTGTAATAATTGTGACCATATTTTATTTACGGGTTGTTTTCTGTGTTTGTTTTGAAAGAAACATTATTTTTTAGGAGTCATTTACCAAAAAACAGCGATAACGTAGTGTTTCGAACACTGGTGAATGTAGCAAGCTGTAATCTTGCCCAGGCAGCTTTGATTTCTTTTTATTTAATGGTATATTACTCAAAAATGGTGAAGAGAAATTTAGTGAGGAAACCTGCATAATTATCTAAGAAATGCTAATGAGAATTTCATAGAAAAACCGTAGGTACTTCGTTCAATTTTACAATCGAATACAGGTACTCTAGTTTGCGCTCCCGATACGCGATACTATACTAATGAGGTAGCTTTCAAGAAACTTGTACCTAGTATATTCAATACGAAGGTAAGATTCGACAGACTAACGTAAAACGAAGCTAATAAAATTGATTGCACTTAGGTACTGTTTAAAGGGTAAGCTGTTCTGTTCGAAATTGAATACTTTACTAGAGTCTAATAGAAAACGAAATACAATAGATGTTTTCATTACGTTCTCCAAAGACGCCTTTAGAGAAAGTACTCGGAAAATCTGAAATATCTTGTGATTCATAAGACGAAGTAGTGTTACCAGTATTGAGCAAGTACTTCACATCTTCCTATTGAATAGTGACGATCATTTCAAAGGAAAAGTATTGGAACATGTGAGAGATTTACGTTATATTTTGATAGAAGAAGCTCTTCTATCAAATTATATTTCTTTAGTATATTTTGTATATTAAAATTGACCGATCGAATTTGAATAAACCGCAGTTTCACTCACGTGCCAAAAATATACTATAAGTCCGATTCTAGGCGGCGTATCAAGATAAAACATGCACCAGATTTTATGTTAGACCTCTAGCTATACATCGGTGAAAACTGCATTCAATTCCATGCAGTAGTTTATGCGTGATGCGCGTATAAACATACAGACAGACGGACAGACAGACAGACAAAAAATGTAGTTTTGGCTTCTGTGGCTCTAATAAGGACTCCCTATAATAGTTTTTCTTTAATACCTATATCGTATAGTGTACAGACATCAGCTTCTTACAATTTTATTATAATATGTATAGACAGGATTGGAAACCTAAAATCCGTGAGTATAGTTTATCAGAATTCGTTGCATCAATCTAGCATTTTCTCATCTATCGATGTTTGATGGGTATACATTCAAATACAAATTCACTTAAAACACACAGATCCGAAATATTTATTTAAAATATTTATTTTATAAATATTATTGATACTGATAAGTAACTTAATATATCATCACGCCTGTATTCCCCGAAGGATTAGGCAGAAGTGCACTTATGTGCACGCACAGTTTTCCGGTATTATTAGGTCTGATGGAATGGTGAGCGAGCCTACTGCTATACCAGGCACAAAGCCAAACTCCGAGCTGATAATTATTTTTTATTAGATATATTTGGCATTAACGCATGCTAAATATTTTTAAAGATTTATATCCGGGTTTTTACTGAGAATTGCATGCCCGACTTGGTAATCGAACCTAAGATCTCTGGCGTTGCAGTCGCGCTGAAGACCACGAGACTAATAAAGCAGTTTACTACTAATAAGTACGAGTTATATTTTATTCAAACTTTTTAATGAAAGTTAAGAAGTAATTTTGCAGAATGTTTCTGGCAATGACTAAAGCTTCCCATATGATGTCGTTCATTGTTCTCGGCTCTTATCTGTCATCATCTGTGTCTTTGTTTGTATTTTCATTCATTGAAGAAGTGCAGTTCTTCAACTGAGCATGTTCCAGTGTTCTAGAAAGACTTTTGATGCTTATGTTGAGTGTTTTAAAATGACGAGTATACTGAAGCAATTGCACGTGTCGTTCAAGCTACATTCTGTCATACCTAGGTAGGTAGGTATAACTCATAGGTATGAGTTATATGATCCCCAAGTAGACATTATTGTATTTCGTTTGGAGGACAATGTAACCGGTACAATTTATTGATAAATATGGCATTCTTAATAACTAAGGCGAAAATTAATAACGCATAAAATACACTTCGGATCTAGGTTCAGTGTTGTCAATTTCAAATGGTATTTAAACTAGCAAACAACTACAAACGTGAATAAGTTAGATTGGCACAAATATGACATTTGTGACATTTATTAATATCAACAATTAAACGCAAAAAATGCGCTATAAGTTATTTAAATTAAACTTGACCGCCGACTTGTTTTTATATCGCCACATACCTGAAACAATAGAACATTTTATGGAACATTTTTAAGAGTTCATAATTAAATTAATATTTTCAAAAATTATACATCTGAATCAACATTCAGAAAAAGAGGAAGTTAAGACAGCGAAAATTAACAGAAACTTTTTTAAATAACCTTTTTTATTTTAACACCTGAATTGGACTTGATATCGATTGGTTCTTTATCTGTTAAAGAAGAATGTATAACGTGAAGAAAAACCCACAAAGGCCCTAAATCGTTAGGACCTCCGATTCAGCTAACCTGACATATAGCTTGCGCGATTCAATATTCTAATGCCATATTTTACGAAAATATTATACGGACTGCGCGAAAGTATTAGGAAACCTATTACATTCGCTGACATTGCTTTAAATTGGAAAATGTTCTGTAATCTTCGTTGCGAATATTATCCGATGAAGTAATGTGAGCAATAAATTGATTCGGGGATTATTTATGATTTATTCTTCATTTCATTTTTTGGAATGAAGACAAGATTTTGTTTTAACCTGTTATGGGACCAGCCGTGGATTAGCGTTAGTTATTACTTAACACGTAGCCTTGAATTGGCAATTGAAATATGCTGTAAGAATTTTAAGAAACTTTTTTGTTAGTTACGTAACACCTATTGTTGTTTTGCTGTTTTCTGTCAAAAGAATTCACGTTGACACTTCATTACGCCTGCATTCGTAATGACCGCTTTTAGGCCAGCACCAAGCTCTGTGAATTTCGTTTGTCTTGTTTTAGTGAATGATCTATGGGTGCGTTGTTATGTTTTTAATTACACAGGGCACTTATAATACTTATAAATGTATTTAGTTAATAGTAGTTAGTACATAATATTTAGAACGGATATTAAATTAATAAATAAAATAAACTAGTTTATCTAAGTCTCATAATAATAAACTTTAAAAAAGTATCTATGCAAGTAGTCCTGTTTATTTTAAATGTAAATTTTATCACTCTTACTCACTATTACGACAATTTTCCCGATTATAATAGACAAAGAGTCCAAAATATTTTATATTTTTTGTTATGTTGGTATGAAAGATATACTTACAAGATATTTGAGTAGTAGTCTTTAAAATAAAATAAATTTAGTAAGATACAACAGAGTCGCCATTAATATCTAAATATTTTGTAGCAAATTTTTTATTAAAAGTAAATCTTGCCAAGGATTTTTTGATCAATCAAAACAGGTTTAAAATAAGGTAGTTATTTTTATAACGGCATTTGTTCTTGTGAATTTTATTTTTTACCACAAATATTCAACACAAAATACTTAACACTTTTTTTCTCGATTCGTAAGAAATTAGATTTTTTTATGTCACATAAATAATAGCAATAGGCTCGCTTTGTGCCTGTGCCTGCCTGTGCGCCCACCGGCTGTGGGTGTACATTAGTACGCCTCTGCCAAACCCTTCGGGGTATACAAGCGTGATGGTATGTTATGTTATGTATGTCATAAAGCCGCAGGCACCGGTGAATTTTTTGACACAAAATAAAACATGTGCATTTAATCCATTTGAAATTGAAATGGAAACCTGTTAGCAAACGGGACGAATAAAAATATTTTTATGTTTATGTAATGCCGTCCACCTGCCAAAAAAAAAAAATGTTTTATGACTATAAAAGATTTCATATTTCTTTTACAATCATCTGAATTTTATGAGCGTACAAACTCTGGCGTACCTTTATTAATTTTAAAACCTTCTAAACAAGAAGTAAGCCAATATTGTGAGATTAGAACGTATATGAAAATAAGGTTGAATACTTTATTTATTAACGTTGATGGAACAAGCTTCAGTGTGAGAACATAGTTGAGGTTTTACGTCTTTGTAAACATAATAGACTCTCTCTCTCTCTCTCTCTCTCTTTTCAGCAGTGGACGTCTTTTAGGCGATAATTGTAATGATGAAGCTTATTAGAAAGTAAGGAAATTAAGTTGTTGCGAGCCGACGAATAATTGTTTAGTAAGTTAGGAGATGCGAAGTGAGTTGTTTAGAAGAGAGTCATAAGAATGAGCAGAGATAACATAAAACCGCCTTCAAAAACATACAAGTAATGTTAGGTGCACAACAGTTTCGGATGTCGGTGCCTTCAATTTGGTTTGAAATTTTGTTTTCAACATTATTTGTATGTTTTTGAAGCCGGTTTTTCTTTTTGTTAAAAGATATTTTATTTTAACATTTTTAGTATCGAGTACAATTTTACGTCTACTTAGACGACGTTATCATTTAAGTGTTATTGTCATTTTGTTTTAAAATTTGCGATCAGATCTTAACCAAATTTTTATGGGACCACCTCTGAAGTATGACCTACCGATCAAAAAAGAATCATCAAAATCAGTACATATTTGATGGAGTAATCGCGTGACAAACATAAAAAAAAGAATATATACAATCTCCTTTTTGAAGTCGGTTGAAAAGAGAACAAAATCAAAATGTTTTATTTTCAATTAGACCAGTAAAATTGGTACTTTTGAAAAGTCAAAATTACATGCACGGTTCCAAAAAGTGGGTCATATGGGGAAGAGCCGGCAAGAAACTCCATAGATACTCTTTTTAAAAAATAATTATTACAATAATATGCATTACAACTTTGTTCCAAATAGTTGCTGAGAATTCTGCAGTTCGATGTATATGATTTATTCATCATACAAAAAAAAAATAGGGATTGCAACAGCAAGTTCAGAACAAACTTCTTTTCTTACATTATGATTATGCTTGCTTTGATTATGGTGATGGGTTTGATTGCCAGGTCGAGCGGTATTATTGACTATTGTATTATTAGTAATTTTCAATTTCGCTTCGAATGTTAATTGCGCATTAAATATCAATTTTTACGATCTCTATCAAATAATAAATCCTACGGTGTAGGCTTTCAAGATGTTGTCCCATAGAATGGGTGTGACCTTTCCATCATTTAACCTAGCTTGGGTCTAGGTTCAATGAGGGAAAGCCTAACTTTTTTTGTGCGAGTGGAAGTCCTCATGGACTTCCGCCGGGGAAGGCGAAAGGGCGTGTCGGAACTCCACCCAGACTGGATGACCTACCAACTAAAACCACACGGGTGTTTCGCCTCATCACTTTTTGCTGGGGTTACGGGAACAAGATTGTCTCCCTCCGCGACACCAGCAGTGAACCTAACCTAACTTTTACAGAATACAGGCGTAATAGTTTGCGAGAATTAGATATTAAATTCCCTCTGGCGGATATTATTTTACCATCAACGTAATGAGAACTTACGACCTAATAACTTGTGCTAAGTGCTAATTAAGAATTACGAGTAGGATGGCAGTTACGAAACTTCAAGAGTTCACAATTAAATGTCCAATTAGATAATTAACATCTGCCATTGTATTCGGTATTTTAAGAAGATTAGAACCAAATACTGTAAATTAGGTAAGTTATACTGTACAAGCTGTTGTCCACGGTTTCGCTTACGTCCCAAAGCCCTTTAATTTTTTTTGAGATATAAAGTAACCCAAGGTGGATTCCACACAATGAAATGATTCATCTATTCCTCCCACCCGGTTAATGGCAATAGGCCTGCCCCCTATTACATGGGACCTACACATACCGGCTGTGGGTCAGTAGTAAGCCTCTGCCTAACCCTTCGCGGAACACAGACGGTACGGAAAATACATGAGCAGACAAATTATTGTTACTATTGCAAATATATACTCAACAAAGACCTCCATTCGCTTTTTGTCATTCACGTCATAATGTGAACGGCCCAATAATTATGACAAATGCCCCACAAAGCATTAGTGCACAATCCGCGTATCTGTCCTGTCCAGGCTGTCATTATGTTTTCGACATGTTCGCTCAACCATAAGTCCCTTGTATCTACGTCAGGACAATGGTCAATATGAGTAATATTTCTGTTTTTGTCATCAGCTCTGTTTACGTGAATATCTATTGTAATTTGAGTTTAAATGACAGTTGCGTGGTTTGTTTTAATGTTGGTATCGTTTAGATTTTAGCTTGTGAATGTGACAACGTCATATCTATGCGCTAACCTATCATATAATATAGCATAGAGAAATATAGAGATCAGTGTATCTATGTATTATTTGATTATTTCGGTGGATGTACGCGCTAGCAAGCAATTTCTTTACATTCATGTTTCATAATTCAAACAGAAAGTATTAACAATTTATAAGTTTAAGAGTCCGGCGGACCGAATTTCTAATAGTACCGTACCGTTTCGAAATAGTACCGTAGTAACCTAGATTATAGGTATCCAAATTCGAATAATAACATAATTTGATAGAATATTGTCTGGATTACGATTTATTTCGGTATTAAGTTTGTGTACAATTCAAACTCCGCCGGACCCGTAATAAAGGACTTTCATTTTAACGTTTTTAGGTACCTCATTCTACCACTCAAGGGACGAATTTCCAAAAATTCTTTCTTATTAATAAATACACCATACAAATATTACACCTCTACCCGTGAAGAAAAATTAATACACTCTTCCAATGACATTATATAGTTAAATAGAGGTAGACACGCTATTATCCTTCAAATGCGAATATTGTTTCGTGGTCAATGTGTTATTTGTAGTGTCACATATGCGGTTGACCGACCTAAGGCGCAGAAGTGTGTTTGACGGCGCTATTGACAGCAATAAATTTTAATTTTATTTATATGTGCCGTCTTGTGCTGCGATACTACATAAAATATTATACTAAAGTAAGAAAAGAGCATGGAGTATCTTATCACAAGTAAGTTAATAAATTCTTAGCTTCCGTACAATTTATTTCATTTTTTTCGTTGCAAATAAAAATTAAAATGAAAGAAAGTCAGCGCATGCCTTATTAGTATAAGAGAAAGGGACCCAATACTTTTCATGTCACACGTATATTACACACTATATACGGACATACTGGATACTATATCTAATGTGTCATTTAACACAACTGCTTAGTGCTACTTCTTTTCATCTTAGGCTGCCTGTATCTATGCGCGCGCTTATTAGGAAATCCTAAAATGTTTAGGATTATAGGTAGGTAGGTACATGTAACGCGACTCAATTTTAAATGACATTTACTATGAACAGGCGTATCTAATAGTATTATATCATTGTACTCTTCCAACAAATCTCTACGACCAGCGGTTTAGGCTGTGCGTTGTTTGTCAGTTAGTCAGTGTGGCAGGATTCTATTCTTATAGATATACTCGTAGATGGAATTGCGGTACTTAGATATGGTTTTACTTTCAGACACTAAATTAATTAAAATACGAAAAAAGTTACAAGTAGGTACGTTGGCAAATAGATTTATAGATAAAGATTCTTGACAAAGTTACACTATCGTAGTTACTATTACAACGATAATGTAACTTTGTCAAGACACTTATTTGTATAAAATCTAGTCGAAATTTATAATATGAAATGAAATGAAATCATTGAAATAGTAGTTTTATTTCAATGTTTAATATTCGCGTATGTATCAGAAACCAGTAAACTTATCTGTTATCTAAAAAAAAAAATATTATTTTATGTCCACAGTAGATACTATGTTATGCAAGGTATACATGTCAAGTTTAAATTTTACGTATCTATACTTAAAAAGTCTCGTGTGAACTTTGCCCTTAAAATAAAGGAGCTACAAAACCAATTATTATTGCAAAAAATGTGAAAACAAAATCCAATTTCCAACTTGAAAATTATCATGCTTTCGCAACGAATTTAATACCATTTACACAAAGGAACAGGGTTTCAATAAAGGGTGACATTAGATTCAATTTAATTTGTCACCGTTCGACATATCCGATGGCGAATCGGTTGGCTTGATTTATTTATCAACCAGCGATTGACAAAGTAGAAATTTCACTTCGAACAATTTTATAACTGCTGGGGACAACTGGAACAACATTTACGTTGTTTTATTGACATGTACGCAAATATAAAGCTGCCAATATTTTACTCTTCTACGCCTTTTACGCTGCTACCCGTTTTACGCGTTTATAACTACTGCGTGTTTTATGCTTCTGTACGTTTTATCGCTACAACGCGTTTTACGCTGCTAGTCTAAGCGTTTTCAATAATACGATCTACTAGACTAATAAGCGTTTAGGCTAATACGTGTTTTACGCTAAAAAATCTTATGTAACTACTATCTCCTTTTTACCGACTTCAAAAAAAGGTGAAGGTTCTCAATTAGGATGTTTATATATTATAATATGTTTTTTTTTTTTATATATGTTCTTCTGTTGATAATTTTTTTTCGCAAGAGAATTATTCCAGAAATGGGCCCACCATTTAAATTTCATAAAGATCTGATAAAGGCTTTCGGAGACAGACACGGAACTCTTCAATAACTAATAGCAAATGACCTGCAATTGCGGCAATCATATATTTATACATTGTTTCCACCATTATATAACAAACCAAATAATCAAACCAATACATATTCCAAGAATCGATGTTATGACGTCAAGCCTTTGAATATGTATAGAGAGCAGATGTATAGATAGATGTATACAATTCATACATGCTACTAAAAATTTTGAAATAAGATAACTTTTAACAAAAAGTAAAATCGCCTTCAAAAACATAAAAAAATATGTTACGTGAAATACAGGTTCGGAAGTCAATTACGAAAAAAAAAATCTGATTAAATCGAAGGCACCGGCTTCCGAAACTGTTTTGCACGTAACATTATTTTTTAATGCTTTTGAAGACGGTTTTACTTTTTTTTATGGGATAACCGAGCCGTCAGATCGCCTGATGGTGAGCGATTACCGCCGCCCATGGACACCCGCACGCAACACCAGAGGAGTCACAAGTGCGTTGCCAGGCTTTTAAAAGGGGATTGGGCCTCCGGTAACCTCACTCACTCGGCGAAACACAACGTAAGCGTTGTTTGACGCCGGTTTTCTGTGAGGCCGTGGTATCACTCCGGTCAAGCCGGCCCATTCGTGCCGAAGCATGGCTCTCCCACGTTAAAAGTTATTTTATATTTCCTTTATACAGCGTAATTCGTTCTATAGAAAACAATTAGATTATACAGCTTCTGTAAGTACATAATACGATAAAAAAGAACACAAAACGGACCGAAACAATAACAGTTTAAGCTCAATTACATACTTACTTTGAATAATATTTAAAATTATTATGTAAGCAGGTCGTATTAGACCCATATGGAAATTTCAGAATGATTACACTCGTAATGTAAGGAGTACCTACAACTGTTTTACTATTTTTCACAAGTAATATGTTCAAAATTTTCAGCCTCGTTAATCTAGTAGTCCCAAGTATGACTGCAACGCTAGAGGTCCTGGGTTCGATTCTCAGGTCGAGCAAAGTGTTATTGAGTTTTTCTATGAAATTAATGAAACTAATTTTCAGTTAATGGCAATAGGCTCGCCCCTATTGCATGGGACCTAAACATACCGGCGAACTGTGGGTGTACATTAGTATACCTCTGCTTAACCCTTCGGGGAATACAGGCGTGATGGTATGTTATGTTATGCTGCATATCTGAAATGATCGTTGAAAGTTATTGAATTTTTCAATGTTTAGAACTTTATTATCTGAATTAAATTAAATTATTTTACTATATACACTATTTACATAAAATACATGAACGTAAAAAAAAGCTATATATATAAATCTAAAAGACAGGCGTGACTAAGCGTCAAAATATTCCTCGGTATCGCTGTCGTCCGGGAAGGTGCCCAGAAGACTGGCAGCATTGCCACACTGAATGGCAATGCTTATGCGCTGTCCTAGGAACAAGCCAGCCCTCTGGTCACGTGAAGTGTCGACCAGTCTCCTTGAAATTTCCTTGAAAAGGAGACGAGCACTCGGACCCCACGACCCGAGCGTTTTGACCCCAAACGGCTCAAAAATATAGTTACCCGACAGGTTACTATACTTGCGCCGTTTGAGATTCTCTGCAGCAGCAGCAGCAGCGCCAGCGCAGCCAGCTGAGCTTGGAAGATGGGATGGAGCAAGGGTGTCAACACAGGTTGCGTCCCACACCAAAGGCCTACCCATTTTCCAAGGTAAAAGGGACATACCATCTGGTCTCTTCCCATCGTCACGCACCAAGCCATTCGGTTCTAAAACAGCTGGTACGCCGGCGGTGGCAAGAGCACGACGAAGAATGTCGTTAATGCTGGCATGTCGCGCTATGCGGCCTGCACTCCTGCAACACAACAGGCCATGATATCCAAGGCTGTCGACAACCTCGCCACAGTTACAGCGATGCGGAGCAACACACGGAGCGCCAAGACGGAGACAGGTAGCTAGCCGAAAGGTGGTATCATCCAACATAGTCCCTGTATTGGATGAAGGAAGTGCTCGAAGCCAGAGACCTGATTCCCATTCACCCACAGCCATCAGACGAGCACGCTCTGCAGTATTGACTGACGTATTCAGTAGTTCTTTCCGCGTCAAAGTGCAAAGCGGCCCATCCCAAAGCCTTTGGGAAGATGGGACCAGGGGAAAATCAGTACTGGGACAAGCCATTCTCCAAACGTTCATAGCATCAGCCAGAAACGGTACTTCCAAATCAACCAGAGAAGGTCCTAAGATATCTCTGGCTAATTTTTCGGTACTGTGGACTGAGGATATGAACGCGGGTAAACTAAATGTTCAATTAAATTCTCAGTAGCAACTCGACGTCTGGATTTGTGATCGGTTAATGGTAATAGGCTCGCTCCCAATTACATGGAAATAAAAAATATGGCGCAATGGTATGTTGTTTAGGTTTTTATTTTACAGTGTTCTAGTGCCTTCACTATAGAGGATACAAGAACTATCTGAAAATGAATATTACGTGTGTAATAAACCTTATGAGACATAACAACGACCGCAACGCAATGTTATTCGCAAACACCACAAATGTATTTGCTATAAATGTACCTAATCCTATAGAAACCTTTTACGACCGCCATATAAAATTATTTGAATGGACGCGTGGTGCTATATCTGTTTCATATTAGCACTGAATTTATGTAATTATTTCTATAATGACTAATATATATATACACACTTAAGGTATATATTTATGCTTATTTTATTGACTATGTCGGAAAACGAGTAGACGAGCCAGCTCATGGTAAGTAGTTATCGCCGCACATGGACACCTGCAATACCAGAGAAGTTGCTCGTTGTCGAGCTTTAAGAGCCCCTACGGACTCCAGTCCGTAGGGGCTCTTGTTCTCTTCTCTTGGGTCTTGGCTTGGTTCTTGTTCTCTTGGCTCGGTTGCTGCGACTCTTGTCAGAGTCTCAGCAACCGAGGGGGAATTGGCTCTCACTTGCAAAACTCATAACACACCAAGGTGCTTTACGACAGTCTCCGACTTGAGGGTAATCGCCAGCCAGTAAGATCCCAAGAGGAACTACCATCGAGCAAGTTAGATATTTTCTCGGCTCTTAAGAGATGCCTTTTGGAATAGCAGTGAGGAACAGTATTCTAACCCGTCCCCACACTAAAAAAAAATGTATGATAATTGTTCCCTGATTGGTTAAAATCAATTTACGTGGGAGAGCCATACTTCGGCACGAATGGGCCGGCTCGACCGGAGTGATACCACGGCCTCACAGAAAACCGGCGTTAAACAACGCTTACGTTGTGTTTCGCCGAGTGAGTGAGGTTACCGGAGGCCCAATCCCCTTTTAAAAGGTCGGCAACGCACTCGTGATTCCTCTGGTGTTGCGGGTGTCCATGGGCGGCGGTAATCGCTTACTATCAGGCGATCCGTCTGCTCGTTTGCCCTCCTATATCATAAATAAAAACACACGACATCTCCAACATGTACCTTTACAGCCTGTTCGAGTATCCCATTTAGTATAAAATATTATTCTAAATAAAACTCAATATTTTTCTAAATAACACTGTGCGTCAGCTGTGTAATGCGTATATCGACAGGCCTGGATAATATTTGTTCATTTTAGTATACATTTTACACGAAAATTACACATATTTTGAGAAACCTGTTGAAAATTAGTTATATTACTTTTGATTAACTCGTTTAAGTCTTTATGTAGGTAACTTCATTGAAGTACTAATACGCACCTGTCGGGCCAGACACAGAGTGTTATTACATACTTTATAATATACTGATATTATGTTCAGTGTAGAATTTTCAGCTTAAAGAATGGTTCATAAAATGCGACGCAATTTAGGTTTCTATGGGACTAGACGTCTCATAAAAATACCGAATTTTACGAAGACTAAGTGTGTATCATTTATAATTTTTCTCTGACATGACCCATCGCTTGACCCCATGGAATTTTATGGAACATGAACTTGTTGACTTTTACAAACCTTTGAAAATAAACCATTGGATATACGCAGACAGTACGTATTCATAACACGGTTTGAATACTTGCGATTTTAGGACGTTTTACCTCGATATGACCCATGATCTTAACACCTACGCTTCTGAATGTTGCAAAGGTCAAAAAAGCTGTTCCAATAACTATTACTTCCGAATGGATTCATTTATACATCGTCAAGTGAAGGTATTTGTTTAAATAGCGACAGTTTTGACACCATATTGGGGGATATAGAAATAATTATACATAATTTGAAAGTAATGACTATGATGGATAAATATGATTACGCTACACAATTTCTTAAATGCTTTTACACCTTTCAGAAAATATTATTTCAAAATGTGCGCCAAGTCTCATTTTTATATACCTACTCTTAGAGCCATTGCGCACTGCCGACTGGTCGCCGGCGACTCGGTCGACGGCAACTGTTGTTTTCTATAATTTAAATTAGATGTTACGCACTTGGTCGCGTGCGTAAAGTCGGTGCGTAATGGGTCTGAATGGAAATGAAATAATATATGATAGGTATATGTATATGATAATTCTATTACGGAATAAATGATAATTACCCAATTCACTATCTATAATCCAAAGAAAAGATAGAGGTAAAAGAATATAGGAATCTCATTATGACTATAAGTCAAGGATTAGTTTTATAGATTTGGGACAGGATTATTAGTTACCTGAATAAACGTCTTCATTTTCCATCTAGTTTGAATACGACTTTAGCATCAGGTATTGGCATGACAATGACATCAAACTTATTGGTATGTCAGGAATATAAACGTGGAACTTTGGGTTATTATATTTTTTGGTGGATTTTCTACCTTTTATATTGGGTGTGTAGGTGTGGCGTGGGTTGGAGAGTTTAACTCATGTTTGATGGATGAGGGGACTCCGTTTTATTTTATTGTAGTTATTTGAATATTTGCACTTGACCTCAGAACAAGAGGAGGACAGAAATAGCGCAACGTTTACACATTGCTTGAAGCTGTAGACGATAAAGTTGAAATAGCTGATAGACTATGAAAAGTGTTTATAATTGTTTTTATAAAAAGCATATTGTTATTTTTAAACAAAGAAGATGACAAACTTTTCTAGATTTTCCAAATTGCTGCTCTAGATTCAAAGCCATTTAAAGTTCATAATGAGTACCTACCGTCAAGTACGGCACACATTAACGCCAAGGTCCATTTTTATAAACTCAACTTAAAAAGTAGAAGTACGAGGCTTTCCTAACTTAAAGAAAACTTTACACCTACCTTTTTGCCCTTATTTTTCCATAAAACAACCCAGCCAGTTTGCTTGCGTTACCTGCGAACCTTTTCACTAAAGTTCCGTTACTCTCATTAAAAACTTTTCACGAGCTTTTGAATGGGTTCGCTTTCACATGGATTTTTCTCAAAGCATCACTCGCACAATTTTACCTCGAGAATGTTCTGGTACACAGTTGAGAATACGTGGTAGAAGCTTGTATAATGAATCCGTAGCGTTTGTTAAACTGATTTGCGTAAACAATAGTAGCACGCGACGGCAAATGTTAGGCGTGCCACAAGGTTCGTACTTCGGACCATATTCGGTGCTGCATAACAAGCTCTGCAACTCAGTTTAAATGCATAACGAAAATTTGTCTAGACACTTAATGTTTTGTTACCACAGCGTTGGTATTTTTAGTTTAATTAAAGTTTCAAATGAAAACATAGTGTTATGTCGATGCTCGTGTGTAGGATTCTCCTGTTTTATTTAAGCGTAGCTATAATAAAAAAGGATAAAAACAGTGAATATTGTGACATTATTGTTATAGGACCATTATATTAATGAGCTAACATTATAGATCCACACACAATTGGAATTTCTTGTTAACTAGTAAAATAACTATTTCAAACAGTTAGATCGCAATTCCAACAATAATAATCACATTTGAATGCTAGCAGAGTTCTCGAAATTATCTGCATTATTTAAGTGTACATTTAATAAAATTATAATATGTCTGTACATTATAGATATTGATGCAAAACGAATATTGCGGGTCTTTATTAGAGTAAAAAAGACATTTTTTTTTGTCTGTCTGTTTGTTTGTACGCGTATCACGCAAAAACTACTACATGAAATTGGATGCGGTTCGCAGTGGTATTGCTGAAGGTCTAACTTAAAACCTGGTGCATTTTCGTTATTCATCTTGATATGCCGTCTACATACCATCATGCCTGTATTAATGTACACCCACAATTCGCCGGTATCATTAGGTCCTTCTGACAATTTCATAGAAAATCCCAATAACACTTTGCTCGATCTAAACAAGGTACCGGCAAATTGTGGGTATATATTAGTATCTACAACTCTGTCTCTTTAGGGATTACAGACGTGGTATGTAATGTTTTTTAACATTTCTTTTTCTTCTTTCCCAGAACGAAAATGTTAACTTTACAACCGAACACCTCGGTCGTGATGTACAACCCAGACGACAACTTGACGGAGAGCGAATACACTCCTTACGGGGAACGTCTGGAGACGTACCTAGTGCCGGTGCTGTTTGCCATCATCTTCATAGTCGGAGTGTTGGGCAATGGTACCCTGGTCATCGTCTATGTCCGGCACAGGGGAATGAGGAATGCGCCAAACACGTAAGTAATTAAGTGTTATTTTAATTGTTGTTATTTTTTACACGTGGGAGAGCCATGCTTCGGCACGAATGGGCCGGCTCGACCGGAGTGATACTACGGCCTCACAGAAAACCGGCGTTAAACAACGCTTACGTTGTGTTTCGCCGAGTGAGTGAGGTTACCGGATGCCCAATCCTCTTTTAAAGGTCGGCAACGCACTTGTGACTCCTCTTTTGGTGTTGCGGGTGTCCATGGGCGGTGGTAATCGCTTACCATCAGATGATCCGTCTGCCCGTTTGCCCTACTATCCCATAAAAAAAAAATGTGATGCCTGTGTCAGTTCCACAGTCCACATTCTGTTTAAGAAAATAATTAAGGATGTGTATGTAAAAAGTCTCTGATCTAGTGGACCTAAGCGCACGCTCGAGGTTCCGGATTCGATTCTCAGCTCGATCAGTGTTACTTTCCCTGTACAATAAAAGTGACGTAATTATGATATCTAGATCACTTATAGGCGATGATTTTCATTGAGTCAAAAATTATAATAACTCGTTAAATTTACTTTCATTATGATAACAATTAACCAGGCGTGTGCCACTATTAAAGAGGAAACTCTATCTTCCTGCTCCAGTCTACGTACTTACATAATATTTACTTTCAATACACAATAAATATACAATTATTATTTCTTAGATTTCCCCTATATTTTCTCCTACCGCTGCACTTCCTAACTTCACCCAACTTTTCTTGAGAAACAAGTGTGTTCCTTAACAAGCCAAGTTATATTCCATTCCTTCCTTTATTCGCCCTAATGTTGGTAAGAATGTTCCCCCATTGAATGAGAAATTAGCTCACACATAACTCATACTCAGTGATACGTAACTTTGGAACAGGAACTTTTCCCTTTTCCGCAATAGTGTGGCTTTTAATTAAATACCATGTGGGTAGGAGGCGACCCACGCCTAATATTAGATTTATTCTCCACTGTATTATGTGAGAGGTGAATAATGGAGAAGCTGACCAACAAAAAAGGCAAATTTCAAAGTTTTAAAATTTAAATAAACAGACTGCCTCATTAGTCTAGTGGTCCTAAGCGCGATTGCGACGCTAGAGGTCCTGGGTTCGATTTCCAGGTCGAGCAAAGTGTTATTGGGTTTTTCTATGAAATTTCGGGTCGGAGTTTGGATTTGTGCCCGATTAATGGCAATAGGCCTAGGCACTATTACATGAGGTGAAATGTGGGTGTTTATCTCAGCATAACTCGCAGGGGAATATTATATTATGTCATGTTAAAAATTACCATAGAGCAAAAACTTTGAATGATATTTTCAATTATTACTTCGTTTTTAAATTATCGTAAGCCTTCCTTGCTCGAAAACACAAAACAAATTTATATATGGAGTTCGCATCAATATGTAAATTGCAATAACTATGTTAAAGATAGTGTTTGAAATCAGGATTTGTCCGTGTATACTATCAAAGCATTGCCAATCTTTCTTCCTTCAAAAACAAAATAAAATATCGATCGAAATTGACGAGCGAGGCGAAAATTAAGCGATATCCCCATTCATTTTCAGTATATTACGTTAACTGATAACTGACCAATTATGTGAATAATATCGCATGACTTGCACACTTCATGCAACGTAACAAGCATCCGATTACCGATACTATAATAACGACCTACATTTCTCATCATCTTGTTCCCTTCCCTTTATTGAGATCAGCTATCCCTACGATATGGAAACATTTTCATATTGAGACAAAGGAAGACCGGCGTCAAACAACGTTCACGTTGTGTTTCGTCGAGTGAGTGAGGTTACCGGAGGCCCAATCCCCTTTTAAAAGGCGGGCAACGCACTTGTGAGTCCTATGGTGTTGCGGGTGTCCATGGGCGGCGGTAATCGCTTACCATCAGGCGATCCGTCTGATCGTTTGTCCCCCTATTCCATAAAAAAAAGAAAACTTGAAATCTATTACAAAAATAGGTTACTGTAAAAGCCCCAACTACGGTAAATCCTAAGATTTACCAACTTTAAATAGTAAAAGTCCGAAATGTTCCACCATGGTTAGGTTAGGTGGTTAGGTTTTTTAACTAATAACATTACCATGGTGGAACGTTTCGGGCTTTTACCAGTCAGAGTTGGTAAATCTTAGGATTTGCCATAGTTTGGGTTTTTACAGTAACATATATCTACATACCGCGCATTTGACTGATATACCTATTTGTTTTTTTATGTTCATTGAAATCAGATTAAAGTAAATCAATGCAATACATACATTTGAATGTGTGTATTAACAATTTATTTTACAAATAGGTATTAAGGAAATTATTATTAATAAATTACCATTAAATAATTGATTTAATTTAATTGCATTCTGTGGATTCGTTAAAATATATCAAGTAATAAATTACATGCGTCTCTGGAAAATAGCATGCAGAGATACAGAGCGAAATAGGTATAGTCAAAACCTCATATTTTTATTTAAACACATATGTATCAACGTGTATTTGCAAATAATAATCAAATTCTGTCAATTTCGAGCACTATTAGCACATAGTAACTAATAGTATCTACTATACTAAGTACAGAACAGACATTCTCCGCTGTTCCCTGTGTTCAACACCTTACTGACCGGGCGCTTAGTTGTAGCGTTTGTTGTCTGCAAAAAACATTACAATTAAATGGGGTACAACGCAGGTCATTTTGCATTGTAATAAGCATCTGAATATGAGCATTTGTATGGAGTGTCCAAGACAATAGTATCATAAATATCATCATTTATCACATTATATCTTGTTCTCAGGTACATATTCTCCCTAGCGCTGGCAGATCTACTAGTTATCTTGATATGCGTGCCATTCGTGTCAATTATTTACACGGTAGAGTCTTGGCCATGGGGCGAGCTTATATGCCGGATTTCCGAAGCAGGGAAGGATGTAAGCATAGGGGTATCAGTGTTCACGTTGACAGCCCTATCGGCTGAACGATACTGTGCCATTGTAAACCCCTTTAGAAGACTCCAGGTGAGTAAATTGGATTTTTATAATATTGTTTCATCGGTTATTGGGAAAAGATGTCTTGTTTTGAAGAGCGTGATGGATTTTAGACAGCGTGTGATATAAAATATACTATAATGTGATATATTTCTTAATTTTCGATTTAAATTTAAAACGAACCGATTTAAAATGATTTTCAAACTTCTCGCTGCGTTTTTATCCCTGTTAGGATTTTAAGTCCGGTCCCTTTTGAATAACATTTTAACTTACTTGTGACAAATTAATCTTGTCTATCATAATTAACTTCATCTACCCTCGTCTTAGAACAATTTGTTTCCTTGCGTCACTCTTAAAAACACGGTAATGAAGTAGGTAACGCCTGTCAGTAATTTAAATTTGGAGGGTGTTTGAAAATCGAATTAAAACAAAATTTACTCTTAATTATTTTTGCCTTAAAAAATAAAGCATAAAACAGAGTAAGAAGTAAATAATACATCGTCTTTTAGGTAACAGCGAGATAATAGTGAAATGCAAGTCTAACTACCGCATAAAATAATAGTAATTTAATATTGTTAATAGTTTCTCCAAACTTCAGTTACTCATTATTTACTTTAGATATTTACATAAATTAATTATTTAGCCCAAGATTTACTAACACCCTAAAGTTATCAAGTATCATCTTAACACAAAGACGTAAACTTTAAGTGTTAACAAACACACGTGTGAGACTCAAACTAGATTCAAGTTTAGATTTATAACTAGTTAGTTTACAGCTCATAGTTTCACTCTGACGTGGAATTTTGTTACAGCTTCGCAAACTCCCGTTGGTGTGTGCTACGTTTATATGGGCGGCGGCCCTTATCTTTGCTGCGCCTGCGGCTATTTTCTCGAATACGGTCACCTTAAAGATACGGCCTAATGTCACCATCGTTTACTGCACACCATTTCCACCTGGATGGGACAGCTATCCGAAGTAAGATTTATTTTATTATTTTACCCATTATATTCGCTATGAGAAATGGAATACAATAATGTTAGCAGATATTAAGTGTTGTAAAAACGAGTGCTGAGGCCGAGCCTCGAGCGCCGAATCGATGCTCATGAGCTTTGAAGATTTGAGCCTTCAACGATCAAACGCTCAAGTCTCACGACATTGGACTATAACGCTCGAGTCGCATGCTCAATCGTTATAGTCCAAGCTTTCAACGCTCTTGAGACTTGAGCGCTTCAATGAACAACACTAGCAGATATGTTATTCGGTTGAAGTCCGATAGAACCCTCAGCCTTTCCCAAGCGAAGTGTTTGAGTTATAGTCTCATGCATACTGAAAGAGTCAACAAAGTAGAGGGCCGTTGTCTCCATCTGCGAAAGCGTCATGCTTCAAAAGAAGGCAGCAAAGTGGGATAGAGGAACGACCCCGCAAGGAGGCGAAGGCGCCGGAGGGGCAAACGTCTTGGTGTTAATTCCAGATGGGCAAATTGACGCATCTCCACCACTACATCAATGGCGGGGAAATATCTATACATATGAAATGCTTTGTCCTGAATGACTGACTGACGGATTAACGCTTAAACCGCTGACCGTAGAGAAACTTGGAGAGTGTGTTCTTTGTATGACGTAGGCATCCGATAAGGATTTTTGCAAATTCAACTCTTAAGGTGGTGAAAATAGAGGTGAAAGTTTGTATAAAAGTCCGTTATTTTTTAACCGGTGAAACAGCGGGATAGAGCTAGTAATAGTATACATTCATGGTAGCGTTCCCTTCGGAGATCTCGGAGCCCGAGATCTCGTCATAATGTGCGGGAAGTTGCCACCGTGTGGTTTTAGTTAGTAGGAGTCATGAATCGGTAAGAAACCGATTCATCTGTTTTAGTCCAAGGTTCAGGTTCCGTCTAGGCAAGCGTGCTCCATCGTTCAACATCAGGCGAAGTGGCGGTCAAGCGTAAGCCTATCATAAATAAAAAAAAAAGATAATATTTATAGACTGCCTCATTAGTTTAGTGGTCCCAAGCGCGACTGCTACGCTAGAGGTCCTGGCTTCGATCCCCAGGTCGAGCAATGTGTTACTGAGATTTCTATGAAATTCTTAGTAGCAGGTCGGAGTCGCCAGTGTGCCCGGTTAATGGCTATAGGCTGGCCCCCTGTAACATGGGGCCTAAAACATACCAGGCGTAACTGTGAGTGTACATTAAGTACGACTCTGTCTAACCCTACGGGAAGTACAGGCGTGATAATATGTATGTTATGTTAGATACTAATTAGTAACGACGACATCTATGACATTTTCTATAAAAAACACAGGGGTGTAGATTTAACCTTACAAATAAATAATCACAAGTAATTTAAAAGCCGAAACATTACATAAATCACAATAGCTGTTTTCAACTAACTAGGTATGTACATAAGCTGTCAAGTTTGATGGATGTTGTGTTTGTGTTTGTTACTGATTGATTGACTCGATAAATTGACGTGTAGGTACAACACTTTTTGTTAAGAGTACCTAACTACCTACGTCCTACATGATCTACGATTCTAGTTAAGAAAGGAAAACTTCATGAGGAAAAATACATGACTTTTTTTAAAGTAGATTTTTCACATGCCATGAGACCCGCAAGTTCCTGCCTCATTAGTATAGATGTCTTAAACGCGACTGCAAGTCTTGGAGTCGTAGGTTCGATTCCCAGGTCGAACAAAGTGTTATTAGGTTTTATTGGGTTCTGTGAAATTCGTAATAGCAGTTCGGAACTTCAACTTCTGCTCGGTTAATAGCAATAGGCTATTATAACCTAAACATACCGGTGAACTGTGAGTGTACATAAGTACACCTCTGTCTAACCCTTCGGGGAATAGAGGCGTGAATTTGTGTTTATGAGACTGGGGGACTGTGGGGCAGCAAATGTATCGATGATCAAAGTAATACCCATATTGAACATAAAAAAAGTACAAAATTTGACGAAATGATTGACATTTTGTTTGTAGATAGAAAGTTATTGAATGTGTTATAAATAACAACACAAATACAGCTCAGTTCGACTCGCGACACCACCGCCGCCGCGTCAGCTCATGATTAAGGACTCCTATTGAGTCTGAAACTAGTCGGGCGACCCCGAGAATGCGCGTGAGTAAACCGTGTAGTCTTTAAATAATTATGAATACGCCTCACGAAAGTTATTATACAAACACAAATACAGCACTCAAAATTTGATCACAGTAGCACAGGACATAAGTTATTCATCCTCATCTGTCAATGCAGATTGCTTTTACTGAATTATAATAAAAAAGCTCACCGATAGTGTAGGCGTTGTGTGATCTATATCATCACAATCGCTTCCTGTCTGTTTGTCCCTATGTGTGCTTAGATCTTTAAAACTACGCAACGGATTTTGATGCAGTTTTTTTTAATAGAATAGGTAATATTTTAAGCAACAATTTCTACTGAATATTTAGCACTTTTTTACCCGACTGCACCTGAAGGGGGGTTATGTTATTCGAGTGTATGTATACTTCTTTGTCACGCTCAGAGTACCTCTCACAATTTAGACAAATCTAACAACGCTTCTCAATCTAAAATCCATCAAGCTGTTTAGGCTGTACTAAACAGCTTGATGGATTTTAGATTGAGAAGCGTTGTTAGATTTGTCTAAATTGTGAGAGGTACTCTGGGTATGCATAAATTATGAACATTAAAAATGACTGATTTTTGGCAACAATTACATAGCAGAAACATAACATAACATACCATCACGCCTGTATTCCCCGAAGGGTTAGGCAGAGCGTACTAATGTACACCCACAGTATTGGGGGCCAGCGTATTGCCATTAACCGGCCACAAATCCAGACTCCGAGCTGCTACTGAGAATTTCATAGAAAAACCCAATAACACTGCTCGACCTGGGGATCAAACCTAGGACCTCTAGCGTTGCAATCGCGTTTGGGACCTCTAGACAAATAAGTTATAGACTAATGAGTAGCAGAAACAATAAAAAATATATTCATACGTACGGTTCTACATTTGTGTGAAATACAAGTAAGAAACCGAGTTGATTTTCAAAAGAAACACTAAATATGCACGTTTGTTAAAGAAGCTGATTACCTAGGTATGTACTTAAAACACAGAAAACCGGCGTCAAACAACGCTTAGGTTGTGTTTCGCCTAGTGAGTGAGGTTACCGAAGGCCCAATCCCCTTTTAAAAGGCGGGCAACGCACTTGTGACTCCTCTGGTGTTGCGGGTGTCCATGGGCGGCGGTAATCGCTTACCATCAGGCGATCCGTCTGCTCGTTTGTCCCCTATCGCATAAAAAAACCTTTTTTTTTCATAAATGAGATAATATCCCTAAAAAAGTATCAGTGAGTGCCGTTATCTTGAGATTTCGATATCCGGAATTTCATGTAATACGACCAACTTGACGTGAGGTTGCCCTTATCTCTCCATCCATGTCATTTTGTGCCATTTAGATCCAATCTGTGCTAAAATATCACCTGTAACGTCATGCTATTTTTTCCCTATCAGATTTAGATGTTTTTCAAAATTTTAACGTGGGAAAGCCATGCTTCGGCACGAATGGGCCGGCTCGACCGGAGTGATACCACGGCCTCAAAAAACCGGCGTCAAACAACGCTTACGTTGTGTTTCGCCGACTGAGTGAGGTTACCGGAGACTTCTCTGGTGTTGCGGGTGTCCATGGGCGGCGGTAATCGCTTACCATCAGGCGATCCGTCTGCTCGTTTGTCCCCCTATAACATAAAAAAAAAATAAGGCAGAGTCAACTTTACATAGCCATCGCACAAATCTAGGTCCATAGGCAACCTCACAACGCAATAGCTTGACGTTTAGTTTGACTTACGACCTTCTATTCATTGTCGTTAACAAGTGACACGCACTGGCTGTATCGAGCTCACTCGTACTGTTCATACCAATGTAATCCTTATGGACTTTTGAGCGTTTACTGTACCTAATAAAGAAACAGAAAAAAGCGCGGGATCTAACAAATCATCATGCCTATATTCCCCGAAGGGTTGGTCAAATGTCGTGAAAGGGTGGGTGAAATAAAAAACCTGAATTTCTTGCAAATGAATGTAGCAGTGATATCTAGCGAAATATCATTTTTTTTAATTTAAAATACTTTTTGAGGTACATAATATAATGACTTATAAATTAACACAGTGTCCCAGAAAAGTAACTGTATATACAATTTCGACTGTGAGATCAATATAATATACTTATCTAGCTGTACTTCGCGGTTTCATGCGCTATAATATAACAAATTTTCATACAAACTTTCACCTTCTTTTCACCAGCATAGGGGTTGATTTTCCAAAAACTCTTTCTTAGTGCTCGTCTATAGTGCAAAAGGAACTAACATGCAAGCTTTTAGGAATCTAGCTCTTGTAGTTACAATTGTTGATACGTCAGTCAGTCAGGTTCAACTTTTATGTATAGGTATAGATTAAATTGTTTAGTTATAAGGAGTGCACAGTACTTATTTTATGGTAAGTTATGTATGATGTGTTTTGAGGAAATAGATGGGTTTATAAAGATGTCGCAAACAATCTAAATAATAATATTTTTTTTCCAGATGGATGACCCTGGCAAAAGCAGTAGTGTATTACGGGCTACCATTACTTGTGATTGCTTTTTTTTACTCGCTAATGGCGCAGCGTTTACTGGCCAGTACGAAAGAGATGCCAGGCGCGCTCCACGGCGGACAAGGGGAGGCGCAGGCGCAGGCTAGGAAGTCCGTCGCGTGTATGGTACTGGTGTTTGTAATTGGTAAGTGTATCTTGTACCTTCTCTGTGGTGCAGCTTTACACCATAACCCCTGAATTCCTCGAAAAGTTACGCAGAGGCTTACTAGTGTACCACCAATATTTCGCCGGCAATAGGGGGCGAGCCTATTGCATTATCCGGACACAAATCCCAAACTCCGAGCCGCTACCGAGAATTTCCCAGAAAAAACCCAATAACACTTTGCTCGACCTGGAAATCGAACCAAGGACCTCGGGCGTAGCATTCGCGCTTGGAACCACTACATTATCGAAGCAATTTAGATAGTTTACGTGGTTTTTAGTAGTAGGTAATTTATCTACCCAGTATGGTCATAGCGAAGCTTCTGGGTGGCGTATCAAGATGAAACATGCATCAGATTATAAGTTAAGCCTTCAGTAATACAATTCAAAATCAAAGTCAAATATTCTATTTCAATAAGACCAATATTACAGATTTGAATTGTCAAAATTAAGTGGACGGGTCAGAATAATATTATGGAGAAGTACCGACAAGAAACTCCATAGATATTCCTTTAAATAAAAATTATGACATTTACAACTGTGAAAAGGATCAGTAACGTATCCAATTTCGTGCAGTAGTTTTTGCGTGATAAGTGTATAAAAAAATACAGACAGACAAACATTATGAATATAATTTTATTTTGGCTTCTGTTGCTTTTATAATTTTACATTCTTATACCATTTATTCCCTCCCTAACTTCTCCCTCATGTTATTTTTTCTTTATTTTCTTTATAATATTTTATAATTTAAATAAACATCAAGCAGTTTTACTTACTTGTATCTGACACTTACGCGAATATTGACGTTCCAAATCCTTTACAGCATCCATCCCGGGCAGATGGATGCTGTAAAGAATCCGAAACGTCCGGAATTAAATAATATCAATACAACTCGATACAATCTGTAAAAAGTAGTTTTATTTCAATGTCTAATATTCGCGTAAGTGTCAGATACAAGTAAGTAGTTTTATTTCAATGTCCAATGAAATTAATAAAACTGGTACCACTGGAATAATAATGTTCCCAGTAGCTGAAATACATTCCTAAGACACATCACAAAGTTTCACGGCTCGCAAATCTTCCTAATAGAAAATTCGTGTCAGTGCACCTGATTTAATTTAATCCTACCAGATAGAGTATCAAATTGGAGCACAAAGGGAACTCCAGCCATTAAATCCAGCAAAGCGGTCATAAAGCTGACGTGGAATTGACTATCCAGAATGCATGCGATTAGGAAGATCGGGAGCTTAGCCGGTAAATAAAACTTGGCAATCGGCCAGCATTGTCAATGGACCAGAATTTATAGTCTGGATATTGATACCACAAAACTTATCCAGTTAATCTAGTGGTCCCAAGTGCGACTGCTAGCAGTTCAATTCCAAGGTCGAGCAAAATGTTATTGGATTTTTCTATGAAATTCTCAATAGCAGCTCGGAGTCTGGAAATTTGCCTGGTTAAACTAAAGCTAAACATATCGGCGAACTGTGTGTGTACCTTGGTACACCTCTGACTTACCCTTTGGGGAATACAGGCGTGATGATTTATTATGCTATAGTTTGATTTGTGTCCGTGCATCGGTAGTTATGTAGGTACTGTAGGTTTATTGTGGGCGCACTTTGCTTTTTAAATATTTTAAGTTCATAAAAAATCAAGCAAAATAAAACACTTCGTTTAGCTGCCTTTCGTTTAACTTGGGTTGATTGAAAGTAAACAATACTAGAAGTTTATAATAATTCGACCTTCGACCTCAAATTCCTTAATAACGTCAAGTAAAAAAAATTTGGAACGCAATAAAAGTTTGGAGGCTTGCTTGAACAACTTGTCTAAAGGCGAACTTGAAATCGGATATTAGATTACATAATATACCATCACGCCTGTATTCCCCGAAGGGTTAGGCAGAGGCGTATTTAATGTACACCCACAGTTCGCCGGTGTGTTTAGGTCCCATGTTATAGGGGGCATATTAACCGGGCACAAATCCAGACTCCGAGCTGCTACTGAGAATTTCATAGAAAAACCCAATAACACTTTGCTCGACCTGGGGATCGAACCCAGGATCTCTAGAGTAGCAATCGCGCTTGGAACCACTAGAATAATTAGGCAGACAGACTGTAGATATTAGATTATAATCAAAAATATTATGTACTTGTTTAAAAATATACCTATAGAATTTAATCCTGAAAGATTTTTTTTTGTACGCAATGATTAATCTATCTAATCTGATAACTATTCGTATCCTTAACAACATAATTGTTCTGCATATTTTTCACATTCAAAATTGTAAACAGAAAAAACATTGTAAGCTTTCAATTGTCAAAAAGACTATCCATGGATTTTCTTGATAACGGGAAACTAGTTTTTAGATTTCAAAAGACCTTTAATTAATGATGGGTTTGAAATAGAATATTTGACTTTGACCACGATATTGGAAAAAATATGGAGTGTCTATTCTGTAGACGCGCTTGGGACCACTAGACTGCCTCATTAGTCTAGTGGTCCCAAGCGCGACTGATATGCTAGAGGCCCTGGGTTCGATCCCCAGGTCGAGCAAAGTGTTATTGGGTTTTTCTATGCAAATTTCAGTAGCAGCTCGGAGTCTGGATTTGTGGTTAATGGCAATAGACTCGCCCCCTATTCATCATCATCATCATATCAGCCAACTGAAGTCCACTGCTCAACAAAGGCCTCCCCCAAAGACCTTCACGGCGATCGGTCACTTGCCGCCTGCATCCAACGGCTCCCAGCGACCCTTACCATGTCGTCTGCCTATCTCGTTGGAGGAGGCCCCCTATTACATGGGACCTAAACATACCGGCGAACTGTGGGTGTACATTAGTACGCCTTTGCCTAATCCTTCGGGGAATACAGGCGTGATAGTATGTTATGTCTATTCTGTCCCTTTTACCTAGATTGATTGCCCTTAATTTCTCTTTAAGAATAATGATAAATCAATTATTTATCCTCGCTGACCTAAATCAATAACAGTGATTAAAAATGAATTAGTACTAATATCAAATTCATAACCCATTTATCTTCTAAGTTTGTCGTACCCAAAACTAATGTTAACGTAGGTACCTACCTAATCCAATTTCATATTTACTACATGGAACTTTAAACTGTGTGGTTTAAAATTTACATAGTAACTGAACTAAATTTGCCCTCAAGTTGAAATAGCTTTTGCGTTTAAATTTTCAAGTCTTGGAAAGCAGGTTATTTTAGCGACAAAGTACAATATTATTATTTTTTAAGTAAATATATTATGACTAAGAATGAAATTCTTAAAAAGCTTTTCCCTAGAGATGAGAAGCTAGAATTATTTTATAGATGATGACTAAATCAATTAGTAACTTAATTCTTCTCTTAATTGCTTTTTAGATTCCATTAAGCGGAATAAATTACCTGCAATTAAGTTAAATAGTATCACTCCTCTATTTTTTTTTAAAGATTACTAGCAATGTGGGTCGCACATTAGGGTTGGGTGATATAGGTATTTCCAAATATCAAATCAATACTATATACTGATATGCGATATCGGATACCGAAACTATATATTTTATGAATCTATAAATATTGTTTACTTAACTCAATATGGTTATGATTTAGATATTTCAATACCGAATACTTTGTACTTTTAGCATATATTTGTGTGGCTTAAACAAATCGTTTATAAATATTGTGGTATATATAATATAGTAGACGCCATTAAAATTATCTTAAAATGAACTTTCCTTCATAATTTACCCATACATAGGACTGGCTACATTAATATTTTTTATTCTTTTACGTTTTGTGACGAATTCGACGATTCGTTTTAAAACATGAATCCCAATATTTAAAAGCAAAAGAATATAGCGTAAAAAATATCACAGAGCACGGGAACAGTATAAACTTACTAAAATATCGTGGATAATAATATATATTATTATATTATATCGTATCGTCGCAAATCGGTAGACGTATTACGGATATAGTATGTAATTTGCTTGATATATAGTTACTACAAACATCGATATATAGATATACAATATTGATACAATATATAGTTTCAATATCTATATACGTTTTGTATCACCCAATCCTATCGCACATTACTAGTATTCTTGTTTTGCCAATATCTTATGTAATAGGGGGTGAATCTATCTCCATAAACGGAGCAGAAATTCAAACTCCGAGCTGCTAGGTATTGATAATTTCAAAGACATCGGCTCGACCTAGAAATCGATCCCAAGACCTCTAGCGTAGCAGTCGCGCTTAAAACGACTAGACTAAAACACAGACATATTTTTTAAATCTTAGTAGCAATGTGGGTCGCACATTACTAGTATTCTTGTTAACTCCTCGTGGAAAGCTAAATGCTTGTGTTACGAATGGGTTCATGTTGATAGTGCAATGGTCGGGTTTCACACCGTTAACCACATGATCGCCAATCCCATGCCCAAGCCATTAATTAGGCTACCGCCGATTCTTTGCAGCTGATTTAATGTTAATTGGAATCAAATTAATTTAATTTGGGTGCAGTTAAATTGATTGCAATTTATTTTTAAATGCAATTGATTAATTGATTGAAATTTTAACTGATTATCTTGTGCCCAATATTAGTCTTACTTAATAGTATTTTCTTTTTCAGTGTTCTTCATTTGTTTTTTGCCGTACCATGCATTAGAGATGTGGTTCCATCTTTCTCCTACGGCGCAAACTGATTACAACGATTGGATACACGGCCTGAGGATAATGGGCTTTTGCCTCAGGTACGTGACCTAATTATTAAAAAAAAAACATTGGTACAATTAACTACACAAATGGGAGATTCTTCACAGAATTTTAATACGGGTCATTGAACTCATGAAAAAGTTCGAAACGTTATTAACATAAATTACATTAAGTAATTTAATTTTCATTTCAAACACATTTTTTAAAATAAGAATTATAAGTAGGATATTTGTACTCCGGTTTGTAATTTTTTTTTGTAAGAATTAAAGTGTAATAAGCCTAATTTGATCAATTCTCGAGGAGAGTTTTAGAGTTCAAAATTGACAATTATAAAGTATGGAATATTTTTGAAAGAAAATTAATTAAGAAAATTAGAAGTTCAGTTTTCATTAAAATCAAGGCTTTATTTAAGAGAAAGTAAACGATTTGCATGACAAACAATAATTTTCCGGGATAATTTTATTCTCTTCTGTAGAGTTTTGTGAAGAAACATTTTGTATGGAAAAAGTAGTTCCAGAGGCGACCGTTAAGGGCGATATACCATATTATAGATTTTCCAAATAAAATACTTGACAGAAACTATTGCTCTACAAACTGTATAGTGGATCACGCTGGATACACGGCCGTGTTCGTAAAGGATCGGTAGTTTTTCGTTTATAAGTGTCACAAGATCTAGACAATGTTATGAACTAAGACAGGTACATAGGTAGGTAGGTGTCTTTCCTACGTAATCGTAGGAAACACCTACCTACACTTTTACGTATTTTAGAAAGACAGCTACAGAACTAAGTAAGCCCTTTGTCACTAAGGAAACTTTACAATCACAGGCATAATCAGAAATTAACTGGGCACGCTCCAACTCAAAATCTGTGGTTCACATAATGTTTTCTCTTGGATGAGAATCGAAGCCACGACACTAAACGCAGCAGCATTTGCTCAGGTGCAGATTACGTTACTAGAATCACCCAAATATCTCGAGAAACTTATCGATAATTATATCGATTATCTGATAAATTACTTATTTGTCCTCTCAAAATCGATAAACTAGAATATCGTAAAAAAACTACATCGTTTGTAGGACAATTCAACAAAAGTCGACAAACTAGAATATTTACAGTATGCTCACTCAAGCCTTCTAGACAAAGACTCGACCCTTTGACTTTGTACGTATGTCTGTAGGGTTGTCAACCATACATACATATATAATACATAGTATTGTAGATACTTTATTTACTGATTTAGTCACCTGTATCGGCTGTACCCGTTAAAAGGGTGATGTTACCTGTTATCTCAACAACAATTTCTACGAAACCCACACCCTATTCTTGAAAAATAACTTCTTAAATAAAAGTAGACATACCTACCACATTTAAGCATGACGTACGAAAAGTCGTTTTCATTTCACGTAGGTATCAGTTATGGGTTACTAGATTCGCATCCTGTATAGCACACTAAAAAACCGTCGGAAAGGTTTTAGGCAACATTGAAACTAGCTATCAAACAATTGCCTCACGTATTCCAAAAAATATTATATATTTTGTTATCTACTAGGTACCTACTATTTTTTTCAAGCTTATTTGAAAAATACTACATTTAACCGTTGTTGGTAACCCTATTTGTCTACGAAGATTAGGAACACAGGATTTCTTCAAGAGAATGAATGAAAGGGGACTAACAAACGGAATTTATAAGGCGAATGTCAGCGGAAGCAGCAGCCATTTTGGAAAGATACACAAACCATATAGTAAACACATTCAAGACAATGCAATGCGCCTTACCAGCGCATATCAAAATTCTACTATTCCTTACACAAAACTACCTACTTTTGTTTTGTTTATTGCCAGGACTATTGATTATTATCCAAGTGTAATGTTGTGTTATAAATGACTGTAATCTTGTCTTGTTGATAATTCAAATAACGCTTAATACTCAATGGCACACACATTGTTTCACTAAATATGTATTTTTTTCTCAGTAAGTAATTTTTCTAATTCTTTTGAGAAATATGATCTTCTATAAAGGTCTTCAAAAATCGGATGCGTAGAACTAGCGCGTGTTTATGACAAGATGTATGATCATGGACGAAGCAAAAGAGGTACGAGTATGTAAGAATCGTAGCAAGATACGGTCTGTAGTTTCTGTCTACTCCTATGGAAGAAAGGCTTGACTATAATGTATTATGGATGTATGAAAATCTGAGTTATTCTAGAAGATAGTGAGAAGTGAGATAGCAAGTGAAGTAGACCGTCGGCGCAGTGACGTCACGTAGCAATAGATACAATAATATAATATACATATAATAATAATAATATAACAGACGATTATGTTGCGTGGCCGTTATTAACCACAGTTTAAGAGTGGATAAACATACTTTGGGGAAAAATCATTTTAATTCGGCGCAGTTTCACTCACGTTTCAAAAAGATTAACATGCTATAAGCCCAATACTAGGCGGCGTATCAAGATGAAACATGCACCAGATTTTAAGTTAGACCTCTAGCAATACATCGGTGGAAACTGCATTCAATTCCATGTAGTAGTTTTTGCGTGATGTGCGTACAAATATACAGATAAACAAACATTCAACAAATGTTATTTTGGCTTCTGTTGCTCTAAGAAAGACCCCATATTAGTTTTAATATCTATAATGAACAGACATCAGCCTATTACAATTTTATTATAGTTAGAGATTTCGGCCGGTTAACATTTTATTAGATATTTGTAGTGTCGGCGAGATAATTAAATGAATTAGCAGTCTGTGGGCCGGTTCATGGTAGTGTTCCGTTAGGAGATCTCGGATCTTCCTCATAATGTGCGGGAAATGGCCACCGTGTGGTTTTAGTCGGTAGGAGTCCGACATAACCGTTGAGTATCCATGAGGATTTCCACACGGGATAAAAAAAAGGTACCCATAAACTAAACATTTGTATATCTGAAAAAAAAATTATGCACGATGAAATGAAACCCCAGTGTATGGCAAGGTTTTAACAACAATGGTGACCCATTGTACCTACCTGTACTAGAACTGTTATTCCAACATTTAAGTATTAACTTACTAATAAAAAATATATTTCTAGCTTCTTGAACTCGTGCGTGAATCCAGTGGCGCTTTACTGCGTGAGTGGAGTCTTCAGATCTCATTTCAACCGTTACCTTTGCTGCCGGCGCGGGACACTTCACCCGACTTGTAGCTCCCGGCTCTCAAGGACTGCGGTGTGTGAGACCTCGTTCAGGAGCACACATCGCCATCGATGTAACAGGTTGGGTTATAACGGTTTTTGAACTTTGATTAAAGTAGATAGAAAAAATTAACATTAAATAAAATTATTACCTCATTAGTCCAGTGATGCCAAGCGCAACTGCTACGCTGGAGGTTCTGAATTTCGATTACTTGTTCTAGCAAAGCGTTATTGGGTTTTTCTATGAAATTTCGAGTAAGCAGCTCGGAGTTTGGGATTTGTGCCTTGTTAACGGCAATAGGCTCGACCACATTACATGGGACCTAACCATACCGGCAAACTATAGGTGTACATTAGTACGTAATGCAGTAATGCAGGCGTAGTGATTTATTATGTTGGTGAAGTTTTAGACTACCCCACCCTCCCCTACCCAAAATCACATGATTTTTTTTTGTACATAGTATCTCAAATTTTTACAGAATACGTTTTAAAAATCGCACGTTCAACAAAAAATAAACAATAGAATAAAGTAATAGAATAAGCGCAAGACCTGAAAGTATTTTGTTCAGAATCGCATACTGAATCGATTACAGTGGTTTTTAATATCTGTTGATTTTTCCCGAAAAGATAATTACAATAACTGAAATGATGGCCCCCTGATCCATCAGTGGGTCGAGGTATGGAAAACTGAAACCTATTTGGACAAATTGTTACTGTGTGCGTGCGCGCACCGATATCGTAGTCGTTCGCCGTAAGTACGACTGTAGTACGGCCACAAGTTATGTGTTTATCTGGTATAACTAATTTCTTGAAAAAAAATTGCATGTTTGTCTCAAATTGTAAAATTTTTACGTGGGAGAGCCATGCTTCGGCACGAATGGGCCGGCTCAACCGGAGTGATACTGCGACCTCACAAAAAACCGGCGTTAAACAACGTTTATGTTGTGTTTCGCCGAGTGAGTGAGGTTACCGGAGGCCCAATCCCCTTTTAAAAGGTCGGCAACGCACTCGTGACTCCTCTGGTGTTGCGGATGTCCATGGCCGGCGGTAATCGCTTACCATCAGGCGATCCGTCCGCTCGATTGCCTCCCTAACCCATAAAAAAAAAATTGTCGGAACTATTTATTGCACTATTTTTTCTTTAAATTATCTGATTTATATGCTTTATTCATATCTACATATTATAATATCATTCATTCAATTTTAAATCCACGCAGCATGTTACTTAAATCTTACATTTTCTTTAAAATTGAATTTAGGTAAGCGTATTGTTACCTTTTTGGCAAAGGGCTTTTGTATGCTGCGGTCATTACTAAAATGTTTTTTGATTGCCCGAATTACCCTTACGTATTAAAATGTTTGAGAGGGTTGCTCAGCCCATAAGTACCCTTTATTTAAAATAATATAATTATTTATCGTACAGAGGTTTCGCATTTAACATACTAAAGAAGGAAAAAATTACTTACATAATATCGTCACATGATGTTTAATTGTTATATTTTTTGGATCATGTTTTTTATAATGTACACTTTCGTGTTTTTCTCGTAAGGGTAGGTAGATACACATTTACATATTTCTATTAATCAAAAACATGCCCGCTATTTAAAAAAAATCTCCGATAACCTCACTCACTCGGCGAAACACAACGTAAGCGTTGTTTGACAACGGTATTATTCTGTGAGGCCGTGGTATCACTCCGGTCGTGCCGCCCCATTCGTGCCAAAGCATGGCTCCTACGGAGAAGAATCCGACAAGAAACTCCATGGACACTCTTTTGAATAACAATAATATTTTGAATATAAATTCCCTTGGATAGTTCTCTTGATCTTATCGCCCGACCTTTAAAACCATTTAAGAGTCCGGCGGAGCGAATTTCTCTTACAAACGTAAATCCGAAATAAATCGTAATTCAAACGCAATTTAATCAAATTCTGTTATTATTCGGATTCGGATACCGTTAATCTAGGTTCCTACATTACCATTTTGTCCAAAATACTTCACTGAAAATAAATGTAAGCGAATGCAATTTTTGATAACTTTACCAAGTTTGGAACAATTTTTCGGTCTTTTATTTCCAGTGAACTAATAGTAGACGAAATCGTACCGTAGGAACCTAGATTAATGGTATCCAAATCCAAATAATAACATAATTTGATAGAATATTGTCTGGATTACGATTTATTTCGGAATTACGTATTTGTGGGCAATTCAAGCTCCGCCGGACCCTTAAGCCATTTATTTACTAAGTTCACAAAACAAACACGTAATGAACAATTAAGATTAAATATTTTGATGTAATGAACCAAAAGTAAATAAAGGCTGAAAACCAATACCCCTGTCTGCCTCATTAGCCTAGTGGTCGTGATGCTACGCTAGAGAAACTGGCTTTTCCCAGACGATGAGTGTTATTAGGTTTTTCAATTAAATTCTCAGTAAGGAGCTCGGAGTTTAGACTTGTGCCCGATGTATGGCAATAGGCTTGCTTGCTACATGGAACCTAAAACATTACTGATGCACTGTGTGTGTAGGTACATACACCTCTGCCTAACTTCGGAAAAAACAGGCGTGATGTTGTGTTTATTTAACATTCCAATCAAATCCTCCTATTCAATAACTTTCAACAAACGCTTTCAAAACAACTGTTTGGAAGAACTCAAACAGATAAGGTCTTAATAACCTCAATAGACGTTACGATAGGTACGATAGAACGAAATCCGTTTAATGGTCGAAATAAAACTAAACGTTAACCGTAACAGTTGCAATAAAATGCTGAAATCAATCCCCTTAACGTTTTCAAATGCCTTGGCTTGCGGTGTCCAGAATGGTCCAATTAAATGAAACAGATGCATCTATAGTAATGCATACGAACGTCTTCTTTTTAAGTATGAATGAGGTGGTAGAACTCTATTGCTGAGTTCTTCTGGATACCACTGCATTACCAAATATTCTCCATGATGATGATCTCAAAAATGCGCTTCCCGAGTGGGTCTTCCCCGAAGATATAATCTGAGTGTCTTTAAATCACGACTGAATCGGTTTCATCTAGGCAAGCGCACTCCATCGTAGATCGCAGTGTCGGTTAACATCAGGTGAACTGGTGATCAAGCGTAAGCCTATCAGGATCGTCCTAATCATCAGCTTATAACAGTCCATCGTAGCTGGATGTAGGGTTCCTCTAATAAGCAATAATGTGCTAACATTGTTATGTTCCGTTTTGAAGACCACCATAGATATCGTAGTTGTCTTCCATACAGACTAAAAATCGTACCTACATTGTCCGCGATGGTTTGAAGACCTATTGAATAACCACAAACTAAGACCACAGAGTTCGACAGTATTTTGTTTTAGATTCCAGATAATTTTTATTACCAATCATGTTGGACGGATGACCTGTGTAAGTCCCTCGGTCGCTGGGAATCTTTGGATGCGGTCGGGATATAACAGAATCTTGTGATGGTCGTGGGAGATCTTCGTTCAGCAGTGGATATGATAATGACTATGTAAATTATGCAGTGATATAATTAAGCAGTGATAGCCTAATGGTAAGACTATAGGACTGCCAAGTCAAAGGTCTCGACTTCGAACCCAAGGCACGCACCTCTGACTTTTCGAAGTCATGTGCGTATTAAATAGTTAATTATCACGCGCTTAAATGGTGAAGGAAAACATCGTGAGGAAACTTGCATGCCTGAGAAATTTTCTCGATGGCGTGGGAAATCTGCCAACCCGCACTAGGTAGGGCACCGTGGTGGACTATAGCCTAATCCCTCTCATTCTGAGAGGAGACCCGTGCCCAGCAGTGGGATAGTATAATGGGTTGATTATGTATGTAAATTATAATGAATTCAAATTTAACTAATTTTAGTTGCAGCCGGCTGCCAGATAGATGCTGATAGTTAACTAACAGAACATTACAATGACACTGTCTCGCTAATCTGTTAATCTCAAAAAGAAACTAACTTGTTTTACTCTGTGTGGAGACGTGTTAGAATACAGGGGCCGTATTATGACGTGTTAACGCCATCATTTTTACGTTGTGTGAAAAAGATGAGGCTGTTTATTAATATGTAGAGCGGCATTTCTTTCTCACAACGTAAAAATGATGGCGTTATCACGTCATAATACGGCCCCTGTACTTCAATACCATTCAGATAGGCGTCTCGTAAGAGGCGAGAAAATGACTGTTCGGTGTTAGGACATCTTGGGGTATGACTGGCTGGCGACCACCCTTACGTCAGTTTGTCGTAAAACACCTTGGTATAAGTTTAGACTTATCCATGAGAGCCAGCTCTCTCTCGGTTGCTGCGGCTTTGGTAATCTGCAGTCAAAGCTCGGCAATGCATAAACAAGTCCTTTGAAGTTGCAGGTATCTATGTATGGGCGGTGATGTCGATTTACTATCAGATGGCTTGTTTACTTGTTTGCTAAATAACTTGTGGTTTATTTCATGAATTTGTAAGAAAAAAAGAAATAAGATATTTTGTTAAGGTTTGTTCTGTTGTATTTAACCATTTAATTAAGCGTTAGAGTAATAACGTAAATAGGTACCTACCTATATTATATTCTTATTCGATATCCAAACACTGGCAGAAAATTCATAACCATAAACTATTAATCTACAATAGAATCGCATATTATTATCAATATGGTATGCCGATTCAGCGATAATATTAATTGTAGAACAATTGGTATTTATCTGACCTCGTCGGGGTTGGACATAAATCGTAGAACATGCTATGCATTATGATTGTACTAATGGATAATAATTCTCATGCTGCGTTTATAGTTGAAACACTTCTAACATAATGGAACTTCGATTTGCTGTGTAACATAAAGTATTTATTAAGTAATGTGAAAAAAAAACATTATTAGGAGATCTATCGGTTGGATCAGTATTTTATATAAAGGGATTGCATTTGAAAGTCGCAGGTATTCGTATTGCATTGCATCATTGCCACAAATACAAATTCGGAGCTGCTACTGAGAATTTATTTAATAGAAAAATCCAATAACACTGCTCGATTTGGGAATTGAACCCAGGAGCTCTAGCATAAAACTCACATAACACTAATGAGGGAGCTAATCAGTTAATCAGCACATTTAAACTAAGAATACCCGTGTATAACCATTGTATACAGAGTGCTCCATTTCACTACTGACATAACCAGAAACTCTCCATTGCGCATACAAACGATCGCTAATAAGTATGAAGGGTTATTGCATCTAGAATCTGTTTTACGTCCCTGTATAATAAATATTTCATTTTAAACTAATATTTATACAAATAACATGCATTTGTAAAAGCTATAAAATATATATTATAGTACCTACCACATTACGATTATAATTATACATAGGTACCTAAACTGTATCGTTAGTCTAGTGGACCCAAGTGTGAGTACGTCGAGATAGTGTTATTAGGGTCTGTTGCGCGTGTCTCTGTGACAAATATTTGTTTTTTTCTTTCATTCATTACTGATGGGCAACAGAATATTTGGCAGTCTTGATAGGGAAGAATAGAATAAAATATTTATTTATTTATTTATACTTCTACGCACAATAGTAGTACATAAGGCGGACTTAATACCATATGGCATTCTCTACCAGTCAACCTTTGGGTTTGGGAAGAATTATATGCCTAATAGGTACAAAAAATAAATATTTGACGTGGATAAATAAGTATTTTACGTGGGAGAGCCATGTTTCGGCACGAATGGGCCGGCTCGACCGGAGTGATATCACGGCCTCGCAGAAAACCGGCGTTAAACAACGCTTACGTTGTGTTTCGCCGAGTGAGTGAGGTTACCGGAGGCCCAATCCCCTTTTAAAAGGTCGGCAACGCACTCGTGACTCCTCTGGTGTTGCGGGTGTCCATGGGCGGCGGTAATCGTTTACCATCAGGCGATCCGTCTGCTCGTTTGCCCTCCTATTACATAAAAAAAAATGGAGTAACTAGCTACAAACTACAAATAAACAATAATTAAATATATTTTCTTATGGGATAGGAGGGCAAACGAGCAGAGAGCAGAGATATACTTAAATATATACATATATATTTATTACAATTTAACAATATTCTTTATTTCACACCAAAAATGAATGCAAAGCATAATTTTTATAAATCATAGAATGGTACGATGGGCGATCTTATCGCTAAGAGCGATCTTTTACAGATAGGTAACCTTTGGACGACTGCCTCATTAGTCTAGTGGTCCCTAGAGGTCCTGGGTTCGATCCCCAGGTCGAGCAAAGTGTTATTGGGTTTTTCTATGAAATTCTCAGTGGCAGCTCGGAGTCTGGATTTGTGCCCGGTTAATGGCTATAGGCTCCCCCCCTATTACATGGCACCTAAACATACCGGCGAACCGTGGGTGTACATTAAGTTACGCCTCTGCCTAACCCTTCGAGGAATACAGGCGTGATGGTATGTTATGCAACCTTTGGAATGACTCATGAGAAAATGAAAGTTGATACCTAGGTAGTCTACATTACTGTTATCCAACAAAATAAACTTAATAGCATAATAATGATATCTTCTACCACTTCTAGGCATTCAAATCAGTTGTGTTATCCATCCCAACAAACCCTACTACTTCCGCGGTGATTGTTCTATCAACTTTTGCAGGAATCCGACAGAGAGCGTCGTGATATCAAACTACGACTACGGAAGTACTAAGAAGAAGAGCCACATCATCTCCAGGAACAGCGCTGATGGAGTCACCATCATGACCGTAAGGGACACCAACGATTTCCTGACCGGAGACTTGGATGAAAAGTGCATCGGTAGATAGGGTTGCACGAACTACGGGACTCGATACAAAAGACAATGAATATAATTTTTTTACGCAATTATCTGCGGGCTCTGATGCGGTGAGCTCTTCATTTTTTTTTAATCTGTGTCGAATATTCATGATTGGTTTATACACTATATAGTTATTATACGATAAGTCGGGTTAAATCTATGTTTTTTATTACGAAAACTAATTACACTTACATGTGAAAAACATGACTGCCTCATTGGTTTAGTGGTCCCAAGTGAGACTGCTACACTAGAGGTCCTGGGTTCGATCCCCAGGTCGAGCAGTGTTATTGGGTTTTTCTATGAAATTCTCATTAGCAGCTCGGAGTCTGGATTTGTGCCCGGTTAATGGCTATATGCTCGCCCCCTATAACATGGGACTTAAACATACCGGCGAACCGTGGGTGTACATTAAGTACACCTCTGCCTAACCCTTCGGGGAATACAGGCGTGATGGTATGTTATGTTATGTTGTGAAAAACATCGTTATGCCTATAGTAAATGAATAATGAATATGAAATACATGAATAACTGTCGGATACAAAGTTGCTGAAAAAGTGTCAAGTCTTGCTATTCCACTTTATGTTTTAATGAAAATGTATGTATATACGAGTTGAGCAACGGAAATGATTCTCTCTAAAATTTGTGTTATTCGGTTAGTTTAAGTAAGTATAATAATTATTATTAAGCTATTGCATAGCTTCTATCGCGGGCCTTGACCGTGAGGACCGAATCCAGAAATTCCGTAACGAAAAAAACCTAACACGCTTGTCTCTTTAGTTCAGCAACCCGCCTTTAGGTGGCATTGGTTGTATTACATAAGTTGATAAAAAACGCTATGCAATAGCTTTACCGCCGCAGTCCCCGAGTGCCACACGTCTTTTTTTATTATAACCATTAATTTCGGGCCATAATCATAGTATAGGTTAAGCTAGATTTTAACGTATAGAACTCTAGATTCGGCTAAGACAACCGAAGAAACATTGCGATTAAAAAGAACTGCGATCAGTTGCGACAAAAATCGCAGTTCTTTTTTACACAAGCAATCGTAGAAGCGAAAAAACGTCATGTTGTTTTAATTGATAATTTCCACTCTTTTGGTATTATATAACCCAGCTGCTATCATATTTAGTTCAACTTTTATTGTTATTTGATGTGAGGATTGATTTTTATTCACTAGCCATGACATAATTTATAACGTCAAAAAGCTACTCGAGAAATTCAAAATGTAAGTACTAAGTACTCTATGACATTGACTGATAGGGTGTTGTACGCGCATTGTATCATTATTTTATTTTATTTATTTATTAAGGTTTACCAACAATTGAGTACATTAAAATGAACACTAGTTACATTTGTGAATAAAAAAAAAATTTTACAATTACTTAAAGGTAAACACCGCATATGAAACATTAAAAAAGTGTTAATAACAGTAAGCTACACAGTAAAAATACTTAAACTAGTGTTTACGAGGAAACAACCATATCTAATGTTTTTATAAATGAAATTGTTATCGATTTTCAAGATCAGGCAAGCCACCAAGAATTGATTTAATTTTGTTAAGCGAGTAAGAGAGAATTATAGCACCCTGATTCACATTACAGACTTACCACATTGTTTAAACAAATATTAATCACTGGCTGAATCCATTCATGTTTCCCTGTGACTGTCGAGAAACGTGACATGAAGCTCATTGGCAACGACTCCCTTGTTCGGGCTAAACTTCAAAATCTGGAACATCGCCGCAAAGTTGCTAGTTTATCGGTTTTTATCGGATACATTTCAGAGAATGTGGATCTGATATCTCCACGATCTTATTCCCCCTTGCTCTTTATACTATCGGACGACCAGAAGCACGAAAAACGACATCGATTCACGGTGGACATTCCAAAAACCCGAACGAAACGCTTTAAGTCCACTTTTATCATGCGTACTGCTGAAATGTGGAATGCGCTTCATGAGTGGGTCTTCCCTAATAAATACAATCTGGGTGTCTTTAAATCACGAGTGATTCGGTTTCTTCTACGCAAGCGCGCTCCATCGTAGATCGCAGTGTCGCTTAACATCAGGCGAACTGGCGGTCAAGCGTTAGCCCATCATGAATTAAAAAAAAGACTCAGTCCGATAACTATAATTTTATTTTATAAAAATACACGCGTATTCGAATGTAGAGTTCTTTAAAAATTTCAAATCAATCAACTGACTATTTTCGAGTTCTGCGAAGTTTCGCTGTCTGATTGTTTATACATGATGTTTGGTGACCCAACGATCCTTGGCCGATTTTACCAAAATAGTTTAAGATGTATGTACTTTAATGCATTTAGCAAGGCGTGAATACAGTTATTTTTATATTGTTTAAAACATAAATGTATTATAAGCGTGTTACTCAAATCTTGAGGAGTAGGTTATAAACACAATATTTACAAGACAATTGATTAGTTATTAGATATAATTTAATTCAAGACAGTTGTAGGAATTTTGTACGATAAAAGAGTATTTATTTTAATTATTGTTTATAAGGTGAAGCAAACATTAATACGGTGATAATTAAAATTAAATAATATTAATAATAATTTAAAGAAACCCCCGACACAAAAATCGTTAAAAAAAAAAATCTAAATATTGGCCCTTTATGTTTAATAAAACAATAGAGTATTTTAATACAAGCGTTGTTGTGTCGGGGGACCGCTCCTGTGCTCGTCAAAACGCATCATTTGAGCCCAAAGAAAACGTAAATGCCGTACACCGTTGAGGAGCTCTTCTGAGGGTTGGGTATGCTGGAGAATACTGCAAAAGTTGTGGAAGTTGTTTATATCTCTTAGTAAAGAAAAGAGGTGATGATCTTCAAACGTCTGAGCAGATTTTTTTGAAATATTCCTAAACATTCTAGACCAACACACCTCTCAAACAAAAAAAATAAAATGTTTCAATATCGTTTCACACACAGATACACACTACAAACTTATACTACGCCGCTTTTTCGTTGGGGATTAAAAATAAAGTTCAAGCCTTGCCACCTCCACTAGAAATTGAATATGAAGTATACTAAGTGAATCCATACTAAAGGATCCAAAAAAAATGTTTTTATTCCCACATACGTACATAAATAAAATTTGATTACCACTACGGCTATAAAATATATAAACACATGTATATAAGATAATTATAATGTAAGCAAAACAATTCAATTGTAAATTATACGATATTAGGTTTTTAAAAGACCAAAGAATATAAATTATTCATTATTATAATAAAGTAAGTTAATTATACGTATAATAATTGTTTTAAAATGAATGTATACATAATGTAAATAATGATAGACCGCTTTTGTATAAAATAAGATAATAATATGTATATTCCAAAGATTTGTACCAATTAAGATGTAAGCGAAAAAAGAAATGTTTTAACTACCCCCAGTAGCGACCACCTATGTATATAATACTATTTTTTGGAAATAAATAGGCATCTGTATAAACATACTTTTATTTTATTTACCAACATACCTTAAGGGCTCGTGACTAAGTAATAAATAATATGATCAACTGATCTGTAAGATTAGGCAGCGCTCGCCACGGTCAGTGTGTGGATGGGTGACAACTTTTAACATATTACTGACTTGTTCGGTGGTAGAACCTCATGGGGTCTGACTGGCTGGCGACCACTCTTACATCGGAGTATGTTGTAAAACATCTTGGTGTGTGTTTCGACATTTGCGCGTGTGAGCCAATTCACCCCCGGTTGCTGCGGCTCTATCAGTCTGTAGTCCGTAGGGGCTCTTAAAGCTAGGAAACGCATCAGCAATTACTCTGGTGTAGTAGGTGTCCATAAATGGCGTTGACTTCTTACCAGCAGGTGGCTAGTCTGTTCGTTTGTCGACCTAATCAATAAAAAAAAGTATCGAGATCCCTGCGTGCCTTGGAGAGCAGGTAAGGCCGTCAGTCCCAGTTTTCATACGAACGCCAAAGACAATCGTTTGGTGTAGTCAGCAGCCCAAAAAGTCTGACAACCAGTCTCTCCTCCGGAATCGGTATGGCTCGGAAATTGGGTTGCGGAGGTTTCTAATTGCAGTTGCTTCGTGTTAAATACTGATAATTATCTGATTACACTGGACGCCAAAAAAATATATAACAATATGTAATATGTCAACCTAGTACGACTTTATAGTGTGTTAGTAATAAGTTGCTAAGAATATTCCCGCAGGTACAATCCATGAGAATTATCCATACTATACAAAAACCTACAGCCAAGTGTCTGATTACGTCGAGAATTTTATCAGGTATGCAAGTTCTCGTGATGTTTTCGTTCACCGTTTAAACGAGTGATAGATTAATGAATATGCTAATCCTTTATAAGTCAGATAGTTTCTAAAAGGAGAGTAACTTTTTAAAACAGACCTATTTACAATATCTTGAGACAATCTAATATTCAATTTATTATCTTGTAAACTATTTTACTTTAATTTTATTATTAATAAAGTGATGCAGACTTGTAATGAAATTATTTCTACGAAATAGACTCCCATTGAGCTCGACAAAGAGTCAATTATATTTGAGCTAATTCACTTGTAACTCAATGCCTGTATTTTGTGGAGGCTGTTTGTGTATCGCAGAAATGTAATTTGTTTTGTATTTTCGTGTTTTCTGTAAAGAAAATAATATAAACTTTATATTCAACATCATTATCAATCTATATACTGTCCCACTGCTGTGCACGAGTCTCGAAAGCGAGAGGGGTTACCGTTAGGCTATAGTCCACCAGGCTAGCCTACTGTGGGTTGGCAGATTCTTCAGACGCCGCTGCGCCGTTGAGAAAATCTCTTAGGCATGCAGGTTTCTTCACGATGTTTTCCTGCACCGTTTCTTGTTCGAAAAGTCAGAGGTAAGTGCCTTGAATTCATACTCGAGACAATATCACTAGGCTATCACTGCTGTTTATCCATACATGGAATCATTTATGGTTTATTTCACCATGTCTAAGTAGCCGCTCGCCCCCTATGACATGGGACCTAAACATACTAGCGAACTGTGGGTGTACATTAGTTCGCCTCTGCCCAACCCTCCTGAGAATACAGGTGTGATGGTATGTTACAAATATTTGGTGGGAATCGAAACCCGAGGTTGCCTAACCGCTACGCAGAACGTACAATCAATTTACTCAAAATATTTTAATATCACTCTAACTAATTAGTGAAAGCGTGTATAAACGAGCAGGTGTGTTAATTATAATGTAATTGAAATCATCTCTCGTATTTAGAATTTCCATCTAGAATTCAATGTTGTTACCAATGAGTTTAAGTGTGAGAGACAATGTTTCTTAGGGGTAAATGTTAAAATTAATGTTGTTTAAATTGCTTTTATGTCTTTATTGTTTTCAAGACAAGAAAAAGATGAATGATCGTTTTGAGTAATTGTGTTATAATTAGTTACATATTATGTAACTAATGTAACATAATAAATCATTAACAAATAATAAACCAGCCTCTATTACCAAAGGTTTATGGCGTCCACTGATGATGTAAAAGATTTCGCACTGCCGCCGTGCGATTATCAGTATTCCATAAGCGAAAGCGTTTAAACCCGTGAAAATCATCTAACTGCGCGGCCGCAGGGGTACGCGTGGTCAACAGAGTCTTTGCCCCACTGTGCGAAAACTTTCGCGTCGGCAGTAAGCGTGTATGTACTAAAACCTAGATTTAAACGAAATCAATCTCCGGTTATCGAGACATTCGACCCGACAACAATATATTTTTACCCACCTCATCATTAAAAAAAAGAACCACGGACTGGCCCATTCCCATATTTCACGATTATTATTTTTTTAATAAATACAGAATAAATTTTAGGGGCTGTATACATAACTTTTTTTTTTTTTTTTAAACCCGCTATATCAAGACATGGTTACTATGTTCTTGCAATATCATTGAAATAATAGGATACCAAATTTCAAGTCAGACCTATAGAAGTTACTGACATCCCTTCACAAACTAGAAAAGAGCTGATAATCTTCAAACGGCTTTTCAGATTCTTTTAAATTCTCACTCTCGACCGAATAACCTTTCAAAAAAAAAACTGAATCAAAATCGGTCCATTTGTTTAAGTGCTACGATGCACTAAACATATACACAGATACACGCCCCTCTTTCTGCGTCGGGGATTAAAAATAAATGTTCTCTGACATTCATCACAGTATGTATACTCTTTGTCAAAATACCAGATGTCTATATACCATATGCCTATAATACCAGATGCCTATAATAGCTAATTCTTTTGTCGAATGATCAGTACCTACAATAAGGCAACGTTAACCGTTTTCGCACATTCTTGCTAATATAATTTCAGTAGGCATCGCTTTTGGACATTATCTGTGGTTGTGCTATCATAAAAACTCACTATAGTTCGGATGACATCACAGTCCTTAAATTTTTTTATGCAAAAATATAGGCTTATGTTTAAATAACCACCAGATCTAGTAAAATTTTATGGCAAATAGTAAATGATCACCAAAATAAGTTCTAACCTAACCTAAACCTAATTTTTGGTGACCATTTATCCATTTTGGTAAGCATTTTGGTGATCAATGTACTAAATTTGGTGGTCATTATATTTATCTCCAAAAATATATACGAGAGCCTAACCCCTCTCAGTCTTAAGAGCGACCCGTGCTCAGCAGTGGGACAATATCGACGTATACGGGTTGATGATGATGCAAAAATATGGAAATTTTAGTGTGGTAAGACTCCGCTGTTAGTTGTCATCTGGGAAGATAAGCATTCCAATATTCTGTCGCTAAGAAATAATGTGCTAACTAGAGATGGGTTTAATTTGCCCAAAATGCCTGGGCAGAAACTCATCTCTAGTGCTAACACTTTTAGGGTTCCAGTTTGAAGCGCAATATAGTATTGAAATTATTAGGCATTATATGAGACCTAAACTGAGATCTCTAGATGACAAGGCGCTAGTATTAGGTGCTACTGATGTTGCAGGCGTCTATAGGCTGCGACTGCCACTTACCATTAGGCGGCCCGTACTCCGTATGCTTGTTTGAAATTTTATTTTATTTGGGAAACATATACAATATCAGATGGAAGTATTAAAAATATATTTATAACAATATTCAAATACAGTTTTCACAGATTACCACATAATTATGTATAAGCTAACAATAGACCAGAACAAACGTTTGATATAGTATGTTAATATCTAGTCTAAAATTATATTTTATTCGCGAACGCACTAAAGTTGTCGACCTCGCCCTAGCTGTTGCACGACGCAAATGGAGATGGGCGGGACACATTAGCCGAAGAACCGATGACAGGTCGGGTAGCAAAGTGTTAGAGTGGAGACCAAGAACCGGGCGAAGAAGTGTCGGTCGTCAGCCGGCTAGATGGGCTGACGATATAGTAAAAATTTCGGGAAATAAATTGACGAGAAAGGCGAAACACTGAGAGGAATGGCGTGCAATGGAGGAGGCCTACACTCAGCATTGGGTGAAGTAAAGGCTGAGAAAGAAAGAAAAGAAAGAAAGAAAATTATATTTAAATTTCGATGCCAATAAATTTCTAATATAAAATCTTGGATAGGTGAAGATAAAAAATGTGTATATCTTGATTTTCCACTAAAGAAATAGCATTATTATACAAACTAAATGCTCTTTTCGTAAAAATATTTTTCAGAAAGCAATATGGAAGAAAGATCTCTTGCGGGTATTAATGTGTGGACATGCAATACCTATTTACTGAGAAGATAAGATGAGTCCAATTGACCTATATTATCTAATAATTATATATATTAGGTACCTATGTTGTTAGTACGGTGCGGACTCATTAGCAACAGTAAATCACCAATTAATTGTTTTGTAAATTTATTTTTCAGTTGTTGAATGTAAACCAATCCTAAAATAACAATAAAAAATAGTAAGTACATTAATCACAAATCACATTGGGTGTTCATATTGAATTTTTACGTGGGAGAGCCATGCTTCGGCACGAATGGGCCGGCTCGCCGGAGTCGGAGTGATACCACGGCCTCACAGAAAACCGGCGTTAAACAACGCTTACGTTGTGTTTCGCCGAGTGAGTGAGGTTACCGGAGGCCCAATCCCCTTTTAAAAGGTAGGCAACGCACTTGTGACTCCTAAAGTGTTGCGGGTGTCCGTGGGCGGCGGTAATCATGTACCATCAGGCGATCCGTCTGGTCGTTTGCCCTCCTATTCCATAGAAAAAGAAATTATATGAAAATTGACCACCACCAACCACTTGCATAGGTACTTCTTCAGACAAACAGTTATTTCGTCTGAACTGTACCTACATTATGTGATTTTGTTCCATTCACAGTGTGGGCCTACTTTTTTACATCAACGTGATTTTCAGCTGTGACACTGTTTATAATACCGCAATGTAACGGTACAATTAACAGGTTCTCTAACTGTTTATAGTTATATAGTTTAATTGGATAGGATTTATTTAGTATTTATTGTAGCGATTTTATATAAAAGTATTGCTTTCAATAATATCTAGTAAGAAGCAATGTTTTATTTAACCTGTGAAATGGCTTAGGAAATTCTTATTAATAGCAGGTACCTACTTAGCTCGCAGTTTCAATTTGTGTCATATTAATGACAATACTCTTGCTGCTTTGCAGTCTGCAGTACTTTGCAGTTTACTTCTACCTAACCATTCGGTGTATACAGGCGTGATGGTATGTTGTTTATAATGGTGGCAAGTAACATAAATATTCAAAGTTCCGTGATGCGAGAAGACATGGTTTCGATAATGAATAAAATAAACTGTTCAATGCTATCTTTTTGTGATGTTTTTGCATTATCCATGCGAATTTATCCTTTACAGAAAAAAAGAAAACTTTATAGTTCAAAGTTCTTCAAACGTGACATGATAAACAAATATCCAATGCAACACAAACTTAACAAGTTAATCGTTCATGTTGTATATGAAGATGTTTTTTGTATTTTCGAAAGTTGTAGAACGAAGCAAAACAAAAATATCAATAGGCACAAGACAAGCAAAGAAAGTTTTGAAAATCGAATAGCTAACTCGAAACAAAATTCGATCAAACGATACCAAATGAGTTCGATTCTTTATTTGTTTGTACCCGTATGTCTAAAAAACACGTTAGCTTCAAAAAACAGATGCGTTCAATTTATTACAGTAGGCCGAATCCGAAAATGGCATCAATCATTTTTTTTTTACTTGAAACGCAAAGGCACAGATGCGAAAATAATTAATTATAAGTGATGTGGACCAATTTTAAAATTCAACTTTACTCGAGTATATTGTGCTGTGAATTTTAATGGGAATGTCACATGAAATGTAACCCTTGATTTAGCCTGTGTGACGGCCCAAATGTAATTAATGTCTCTTAACACAGTCCGCATTGTAATTAATCCAATTAAACTTGACGCGTTCTGGCTAAAATTCATTTAAACACAATGTGTCTTGTCTCACTCAACATGAAAATGCGATTTATTAACAGATATTTGACCTGTGTCCCCACACAGGGCAAATATCTTTAGTTTAGAATACTATTCCTCACTGCCTTTCAGATAGGTATCCCGTAAGAGGCGTGAAAATATCTTACTTGCTCGTTGGAAGCACCTATTGAGCATTGCCTGGCTGGCGACCTCCTTACGTCGGAGTCTGCCGTTGTTGTGTGTTTCAACTTTTAAGCGTAAGAGCCAGTTCCCCTCGGTTGCTGCGGCTCTGGCAGTCTGCAGTCCGTAGAGGCTCTTAACGGGTCGGCAACGCATCAGCAACTCCTTTGGTGTTGTAGGTCTCCATGGGCATACCAGATGACTGCTTACCACCAGGTGGCTCGTCAGCTCGTTTACCGACTTATTCATAAAAAAGAAATATCTAATGAACAAAAATTCACAGTTATTAAAGTTTATATTCACAATTTTAAAAAATATGTTTTTTTTTTTCTAATAAGTAGGCCATTTTTGGTAATATATATATTTTTTATTTGTATTATTTTAATATGTATAAGTAAGCTGTTTCAATATAGTCCATGTTTTGTTTATCGATCGTAATTATCCCATCAGACATTTTTAGTCAGCTACGAGAGGCTAGAATCGAAAAACATTATGAACGTAACTATATTTTATTCCAAAAATTGGCATTTCACCCAATAGAGATTTCTACAAGATCCATTTATATGCCGGTTGCATCCAAAGACTCCCACAGATTCCACTTTATCTTTTCGTCCGTCTGACGCTGCGTATTCCGGTGCGTGGTCTCCACTACAAAACCTTTTTGCCTCAGCTTCCATCAATTCTACGCTACAGTGCTACGTGCCCTGCCCACTACCACTTCCGCTTGCCAATCCTTTTAGCTTTGTCAACAACTTTGGTTCATCTACAGATCTCCTCATTTCTGATGATTAAGATCATTATATCAAAATGATATTTTCCATCAAAGGCTTCTGAATCTTTGTACAAATAACCTGTTTCTGAAACAGCGTTTGAATCAAGATTTACAAGCGTGGTTATAATAATGTAAATAAACTTTATTAGTGAGGTGAATTTTACGATTCACACCAAAGAGGCGTCGAGTTAATCTTAACGAGCATTAAATTTAGTAACATCAAGGATATCGGGACAATAATATAAACTGTGAAATATTAATATTTAAACACTATTAATTATATATTATAACGGCTATATTCCCAGTGGGGTTAGGTAGACTACTGCTGTATATACGACCATATTTTAGATTTTAAAGAGAGGTAAGGCATAATGGAATTGAATAATTCCAGTCTCAATTGGAGCTACTCGACTGGCGAAGTACCTCCACCTTCCAGAAAATCGTAGCCAAATAAAGCTCCTTGCTATACTGTGTTCCTAATGGTGAGCAAGTTCGCCAGAGCTCCGCGAGGAAGCGTTGTGTTGGCAGTGTGGGGAACTGGTGGTGTTTTGCTACCGCCGCTGTCATGCATGGCAAAATGTCTCCTATGCTGCCAGCCCAATTATTCCTCCTTAATTTACAGGGTTGGCAACGCGCAAGTGGAACCCCTGGTGTTGCAAGCGTCCATAGGCTACGGTAACCGCTTACCATCAGGCGGGCCGTATGCTTGTTTGCCACCTTAGTGGGATAAAAAAAAAAAAAATTGTCCCATATTGTAAGAGATTATTTCCATTAATTAGATTGAGGAACAGTGTGATAAGACAACGTTGCGGGCTGAAAGATGATGCTGAGATGGTTTGGACATGTTGAAAGAATAAATGCGGGACGATTAACGAAAGGAATTTATAAGGCGAATGTCAGCGGCAGCATCGGTAGAGGTCGTCGTAGAAGGACATACGCCGAGCTTACAGGCGAAATCCTTCAAAAAGTTCAGGTGCATAGCATTCGCAACCGGCGTGTATGTATGAGAAGATGTATGAATGTGGAAGAAGCAAAAGAAGTATGCAAGAATCGTAGCAAGTGGCGGTCTATAGTTTCTGCCTACCCATGTAGGAGAAAGGCGTGGGAGTATGTATGAGATCGATTGAAAAAAAAGACCAACCCTAAGTAAATCGGGACAACTTAAAGAAGGACCAATAACTTAAACTTTACAGTATGGAGATTATTCCTATATCTAGATCGCACAGTGTTAAAAATATGTATACCACCATAATGTACATATATATTCATACCGTTGATTCAGATTCATGCGTTGTTGCGCTACCATTTAATTTATTTTACGATTTTCATTGCTGCGTTTAGCTGAGACCACAAACAGGCAGGTCTGGAACACTCGCCAACGTAGTGATCCTGCGCAATAGGTCACGTGTAGCGGTCGCTTTGTCGGATCCGAATGTAGTAACCGCATGCAATATCCGCTTAATATCGGATGCTGAACTATCCGTCACAATGGAGCTTTAAAATCTACGATAGTGACGTCTTATTGCGTTCATTTTTATGCCGTGAGAAAAAGATGGCGCTATTTAGTATAGAGTGGCACCCGTCTCTCTCTCTCTAAATCGCAAAACTATTGCAAACAGCAGCAAAGAGAGAACAGGAGAGACAAAGTGATTGGCCACTTGATACGACTCAACAACTTATATCTCCTTAGACTCTTATTAGGACAATCTTTCGCGGATATTAGACAGAAAACTTTTTACGATTTCATAATATCAATATAGCGCGATAAAATCTATGAAAAGTTTATTATTATTTTTTATAGGATAGTAGGGCAAACGTGCAGACGGATCGCCTGCTTGCGGATTGGGCCTCCGGTAACCTCACTCACTCGGCGAAACACAACAGAAGCGTTATTTAACGCCAGTTTTCTGTGAGGCGGGTGGTATCACTCCGGTCGAGCCGAAGCATGGCTCTCCCACGTAAAAAATGTTTTCTTTGTTTTTAAAGGCAATATTTTTTAAAGCGAGGAAGGCAGGCGAACGTGTATAGAAAGACCACCGGCAAGTAATTTTTTTTAAAAAAAAAGCTCGTGGATGTGTTTCGAACCGGTAACCACACGATCGCAAGTCCGACGTTCCATACAAGAACTGATCCCTTCCTCGCTGGTGATGAATTAAATAAAGTCAAACGAAAATTGGATAATCGCCCTCTATACTGGGAACTAAACGTACCGGCGAACTGTGGATGTACATTAGTACAATCCTACCTAATCCCGACTACCCCAGGAAATATTTTGATTTGAACAATGTACTTATGTTATTCTTTAAAAGTATATTCGAAGCTCCGGTTCAATCATCACTGGACTCTTTAAGAGAGGTATATTGGAATCGAAAAATTCCACTCATAATTGGAGATGCCCGACTGGGGAAGTACCTCCAACTTGCAGCAAATCGTAGCCAAATAATATAGCTCCGTGTTGTGTTTCTAACAGTGAGCAAGGTCGCCAGAGCTCCGCGAGGAAGCGTTGTGTTGGCAGATAGGATAAGCATCACGCTATTCTATGCTGCCAGCCCAACTATTCCTCCTTTATTTAAAGGGTCGGCAACGCGCGAGTGTTACCCTTGGTATTGCAAGCGTCCATAGGCTGCGGTAATCGCTTACCTTCACCTTAGTTGTCAAGTTTGCCACCTTAGTTGTATAAAAAAAACTATCATGGCTTTGTCTGACTTCTTACTCGAAGGTACGTGTGGCAAACCAGCCCCCTATTGAGGCTAATCGGATAGCGGATGACCTAAGTTAACCGCCCAGTACTTGTCTGTACCTATGCTTATAGGTTTCAGGTACATACGACGACACATCAATCTATACAATACCAGCTTATCCTGACCTCGATTTAGTAGGCCTTCCTCACAATAAGCCCAACTTATACTGGAAATGTATAGCTTGATAAATTGTCTCATTACCCTAGTGACCCCAAGCGCAACTGCTACGCTAGAGCTCTTGGGTTATTCGGTTTTTTTATGAAACTCTCAGTAACTCGGAGATTGGATTTGTGCCCGGTTAATGGCAATAGGCTCGCCTACTTATCATCATCATCATATCGACCAATAGGAGTTCACTGCTGAACAAAGGTCTACTCCAAAGACTTCCTCAAGGCTCGCCTCTTATTAACTAACTAAACATACCGGCAAGCTGTAGATGTTTTTTTTTTATTGAATAGGGGACAAACGAGCAGACGGATGGTAAGCGATTACCGCCGCCCGCAACACCATAGGAGTCACAAGTGCGTTGCCCGCCTTTTAAAAGGGGATTGGGCCTCCGGAAACCTCACTCACTCGACGAAACACAACGTAAGCATTGTTTGACGCCAGTTTTCTGTGAGGCCGTGGTATCACTCCGGTTGAGCCGGCCCATTCGTGCCGAAGCATAACTCTCCCGTTACACGTTAAGAATGTACATTAGTACCTGTATAACCTTTCAAGGAAGAGGCGTGATGGTATGTATGTTTTCTTATGTTGATATTTGATCTTGTTTCGCTGGTTTCCTAGCCATACCTTTAAGGACAATAATAGTCGATCTACAGCACGTTTGACTACCTACCTTTGTATAAGATGCATCGTGCGATGCCAACCGCAAGGTCATCAAGATTATTTTCATATTACATTCTTAATTTTATTATTTCTGATCATTTTGTCAAATCCGGTCTAGTTTAACCAGAAAGCTTGAAATGTTGCTTTAATGCCCTTACATTTCTTTGGTCCCAGAAGTGTTACTCGCATTCATTTAGTTTTTCTCAATTCTGTGGGAATTTCCCAAAATCGAATATTAAAAAAAAATTGCGAGTGCCTATATCTTGTATCGAACCTATCTGCCAAATTTCAAGTGTCTAGGCTTTATACTCGTAGTTTGAAGAAATGAGCGAGTGAGTGAGAGATGAGAATGAGCGAGTTGAAATTTACTTTTACAATTATAATACACTAGCCCCGCACTGTACCCCGCGGTTTCATCCACTTTGCCCCGTTCCTAAGGGTCATAGCGTAATGTTTAATAGCTTTAAAGCTTTTTCATAAATCACTCTGTCTATTAGTGAAAACCGCATGAAAATCCGTTCAGTCGTTTTTGAGTCTATCGCAAAAAGACTGACAGACTGACAAACGCAGTAGGGGACTTTGTTTTATAATATGTAAGGATAATATAATTAAAAAAATATATATATTAAATAAATAGGTCAAGATAAATAGTTAAGTACCTACCATTCGTTTCCGTTTGTGAATTACATTTACTGTTTAATAACTTTAGTGTTATTAATAAAAAAGTAATACGCAGACTAAGTTGCGCACGGGAATTCTCATTTATATAGATAGATAAAAGTTACTGTTTTAGGGCCTTATGTGAAAACCATTTAAAATAGAAGATTATGTATTTTCAAAAACATTAAAAAATAATTTTCCTCATCAAACCATGGATCCTTTTAACCCCTTGGCCGTATGAGAAACTATACAAGTTTTTTTTATGGCGCATCGGTAGGCATACTTATGCAGTCTGTTCGATTTGGGTCGGTTTTAAAAGGGTTTATTTAGTCTGTGGAGTATATCTTTCCTATTCTAACTTATCCAGAGTGTACGAAAAAGAATAGGGAACCAAGAAAACCAAATTAAACTAATACCTGTAATAAGTACCTACTAGGCATTCAAAGAAAAACAGGAGGTAGAATAACTCCTGTTTTCCAAATTGGATTTCCCCATTATAAATAAACAATATTTTTTGTTTCTACGTATTTAAAGATTATCCTCTACTTATTTATTACCCAACCACGAAAACGGTAGGGTAATTATGTCAATTATGGTGGCATTAATACATTATTATCCTTGTAGGTATTGGTAAATATTATCTACCTATGAGTCATGTAGTTGTAGGGATACCATCACGTCATCGTGTGTATCCATGTATGTAGGTACTAATGAACAGAAGAATGAGGCATATAATGACAATTACGCAGGCGTCGGAGTTGTACGTAGAACAGTAGATGTGCCTACAGGTCGCCGGTATGTTTATAAGTACCTACCACTGTAATAGGTGATAATAATTATATTGTACTCAGGCGCCAATAATAATTAATCATTATTTATCTAATTCTTTCACCTAAATTTATTTCATTATATCTAGCAGTTGCAAGCGCAGCCAAGACGATGCTCTGCTGAGCCTTTGATTCCCAGGTAAAGCGTTTTTCTATGAAATATTGCAGTTTCAATTTGTGCCCAGTTAATGGCAGTACGTTGTCCCCTATTATATGGGTCCTAAGTATACTGGCGAAGGTTAAATATTAGTACACCTCTGACTAACCCTTTGGAGAATACAGGCGTGATAGTATGTCATGTTTTGATTTGTGCCCGATTAATGGAGGTAGGCTCGCCCCCTATTAGATGGGACCTACGAACTGTAATCTGTACAATAGAACACCACTGTCTAATCCTTCGGGTAATAGTAACACGTGTGATTATATGTAAGGTATATATTATATATATATTTTTTAAAGTTGCCTTACCCTAGCAATTTCTCCTTTATCGTGGGTGCGTTAAAAAATACAAATTATCACAAACACCCGTATCCGGGACGTTGCGTTATTCATCATACAAATATTTGTTCCGTGCGGGGATCAAACCCACAACACGTAGCGTAGAAGCGGATAGCTTTCCAATAAGCGGCGGTAGCCTAATGGCTAGGGCGTCGGACTGGCAATCATGTGGTTGTCGGTTCGAACCCCACCAATTGCACTACCGACTACAAACCCACTCGTAACACAAGCATTTAGCTTAGCACGAGGGGTTAACAAGAATACTAGTAATTTGCTTATACATCCGAATAACACATCTCTAATATTATAAAGAGGTAAAGTTTGCGAGTTTGTGAGGTTGTAGGGGGGAGGGGGGGGGATCTCTGGATCTACGGAACTGATTTTGAAAATTCTTTTTGTGTTGGATAGCCCATGTATTGAGGAAGGTTATAACACGCTATGCCTCTTAGGAACGGAGCAGCGCGGGCGAATTATATAATTACGTGGGAGAGCCATGCTTCGGCACGAATGGGCCGGCTCGACCGGAGTGATACCACGGCCTCACAGAAATCCGGCGTTAAACAACGCTTACGTTGTGTTTCGCTGAGTGAATGAGGTTACCGGAGGCCCAATCCCTATTTTAAAAGGTCGGCAACGCACTCGTGACTCCTCTGGTGTTGCGGGTGTCCATGGGCAGCGGTTATCGCTTACCATCAGGCGATCCGTCTGCTCGTTTGCCCTAAGTTTTAAATATTTTTTTTTTATGGAGAAGAAAGAAAAGACACCCCATAGGTGGAAAATACAGGTACTTAAACACGATACATGTAAACACAGACAAAAAGGGCTTTTCACGCGGGGCCCTTACCCTCTTACTTTAAGTACCGCTTTGAGAGTAAAACATTTTGACATATCCTTAGTCCCTTACCCATTTCGTATTTTTAGAAACCCTCGTTGATTTCGTTTCAAAGAAATTAACCGTTTTGTGACGTACTGGGGACATACGATTGAATTGATTTATAGGAATTGCTAAATGTGGGGCGAAAATGGCTACATTTGGCAATTCCTCTAATTAGAAAGAAAGAACTGACTGCCTCATTAGGCTAGTGGTCCTAAGCGCGACTACTACGCTAGAGGTCTTGGGTTCGATCCCCAGGTCGAGCAAAGTGTTATTGGGTTTTTCTATGAAATTCTCAGTAGCAGCTCGGAGTCTGGATTTGTGCCCGGTTAATGGCTATAGACTCACCCCCTATTACATGGGACTGAAACATACCCGCGAACTGTGGGTGTACATTAGTACGCATCTGCCTAGCCCTTCGGGGAATACACGCGTGATGGTATGTGGTAAGTAGAAAGAAAGAAAGAAACAGTTTATTTGTCACAGATGAGGAGACACTATTGAAAAAAGAAAATACAAGAAACTAACATTTTTAAGAGGGGATGAAAAGGAAAAAAAAGAAAAAACAAACAAATAATAATCATAATTAATTATGTTCTTTGACATTATGTAATTTGGGTGTAGACAATTCAAATCATGTTATAAAACCTGTCTCATTATTATCATGGGTGAAAGCGTGATTGTTACGCTAGAGGTCCTAGGTTCGATTCCCAGGTCGAGAAAAGTGTTATTGCTATTTTTTTATGAATTCAGTAGCAGCTTAGAGTTTGGATTTGTGCCTGGGTAGAGCAATACATCCCTGCCTAACCTTTTAAAGAAGCAAGCGTGATGGTATTTAAAACTGTATATATTAAGACTGATCGTTTACCTGAGCACGCCAAATTCAAATTTCAAGTGATTTTTCGCAGTTTGTAGGTCTATAACAAGTTCTAGATTCATGGCTGTAGTAATCGCGACATTAACTATACAAAATCCACAATTGAGAACTAAAACCTTTGCTTAAAAATCCATAACAAGCCAAAAACTTGCCAAAAACTGTACCTATGGTCAAAATTGACACTTTACACTACTTTTAGCTACAATGACGATTTTTAAGCAAAAGTTTAAGCAAAAAATCGCTTGAAATTTTAATTTGGCGAACTATCAGCCTTAAAATAAAAGATTCACCGAGTTTTATTTCAGCTACAAATGCTTCTAATATGCATCGGTGAGAATAACAAGATAGCCGATAAATCGGATAGGTGTCAGGATAAAGACAGTGAGCTTAGAATCTGACGTAGTGGAAAACTGGAATCGGGCACTTTGCCCAGTAGACTTCCACACGAAATTTATGACCTGCGGTCAATAGGGTAAAAGAAAAATTATGGCTATTGAAATGAATTTGCGTGATGCCCATGCGGGTACTAAAGCCGTCTCTGCATGTTGGACACAACGTTGGCGTAAAAACTGAAACGTGTGGATTGGTACAATAGGGTTAGCGCTAATACATGCATTATGTCAAGTTAACATAACATAACATGCCTGTATTCCCCGAAGGGTTAGGCAGAGGCGTACTAATGTAAACCCACAGTGCCAGTCCCATGTAATAGGGGGCACGCCTATTGCCATTAACCGGGCACAAATCCAGACTCCGAGCGGCTACTGAAAATTTCATAGAAAAAACCAATAACACTTTGCTCGACCTCGCGATCGAACCCAGGACCTCTAGCGTAGCAGCCGCGCTGGCGACCACTAGACTAATGAGGCAGTCAAGTTAAATATATTTTTAGTGTTTAGAAAAGGTAGGTAGGTACTGAATTATTTTCAATTTATCTTATTATCCATACTATATATTAATCTGTCTGTTACATTTTCACGCCTAAACCGCTGAGTCAATTTTGGTGAATTTTGTGTACGGAGATAGATTCGACCTTGGAGATGGACATGGGTTACCTTTTGTCTTGAAAAGTCCTTTGGTATGCGAGTGAAACCGCAGGCAAAACTAGTTTATAATAACACTAGCGACCCGCTGGCGGTTTCATCCGCTCTGCTCCGTTACTAAAGGGCGTAGCGTGATGTTATATGCCTATAACCTTTCTCCATAAATGGACTATCCAACGCAAAGAATTTTCAAAATCGGTTCAGTAGATCCAGAGATTACCCCCTCCAACCTCTCAAACTCACAAACTACCTCTTTATATAGTATAGATAAAGTTTAATAAATTGTTAAAACAAAATTAATAGGGCGGTGTCTATGCTTGTATTACCTATGTGACATACATTGAATTTAAACTTGAATTTAAAGCGGCGGTAGCCTAATGGCTATGGCGTCGGACTTGCGATCATGTGGTTGCCGGCTCGAAATCCACCCATTGCACTACCAACGTGAACCCACTCGTAACACAAGTATTTAAAACATTTAATTAAAAAAAAAAACACATCATACATAATACACTCACGCCTTTCTCCCACAGGGGTGGGCAGAATCTACAGACCGTTTTCTAATGAATACTCCTAAATCCTAATTACTAATACTCCATTTTAATGCTTTTAATTTTTCCATTTCATGTATAGACCAGTCTACATTCATTACACATGTTACAGCCAAAACTCATAACTGGTCAAAATTAATTTTGAATATGAATTCAGACAATTTTTTTTGACCGATTAAACTAGGCGGGAAAGAAATATACTATATCGGTTAGGTTAGAACTGTGTCGACAAAACGCGAAGCTTTCAATTCGCTATAACTAAATTTATTATTGTCCAAAGAAATAAAAGTTTTGGCCGACATCCTCAATCAGAATTTTTTTTTGCCGTGTTATAAGTTTTACCAGGGACACATAACAATTAGTTTCTTCCACAAAAAATAACAACTTGCAATTAATATCGTGATTAAATTTAAAATTGGTATCCAAAGTCCAAGTGTTCTAATCTGTGTTTTATCCCGTCTGTACGTATCTATGACGTATTTCTGATATACAAATGATGAAAGAACGACAATAATAAACAGACCTTTGAATCTTCTGTCGGAGATAAACCTGATGACATTTGCGCGAACTGCATCTTATACTAATATAATTATATCTACTTATATGTATAATTGATACGGAAAATAACAAAGAATTAATAATAAGATGATTGTTAAATTTACATACCATCACGCCTGTATTCCCAGTTCGCCGGTATGTTTCGGTCCCATGTTATAGGGGGCGAGCCTATAGCCATTCACCGGGCACAACTCCAGACTCCGAGCTGCTACTGAGAATTTCATAGAAAAACCCAATAACACTTTGTTCGACCTGGGGATCGAACCCAGGACCTCTAGTGTAGCAGTCGCGCTTGGGACCACTACTCGTAGACTAATGAGGCAGTCATTTGTTAGTCATTGTTAAATATAATATTATATTAACTGCTTCACTAGTCGAGAAACGTCAGGATCTAGCTTCAAATGCCAAATTGAGTAGTGCTAAAGGGTATTTCTAGTTATAGCATTCTCAGTAGGTAGTAAAATAGATCGTAGTTTGGATTTATGCAGCTCACTCTCTTTTACATGAGATCGAAAGATTCCGGCAAATTATAGGTGTATAATAAGTACACCTCTGCCTAACCCTTCGAGGAATACAGGCGTGATGGTGTGTTATCTATGTCTCTCTATTTCTGTTATGTCCGAAGTCCGACTAGCTTTACGCCAATACCACTGAACGGATTTCATTGAAATGTTGTAAATATATCTGTGAAAGGGCTACTCGGTCATTACATAATTTTCACCCCCAGCAAAGGATTTAGCGTTAGGTCCTTTTACTTACTATATGTACGCAATAGTCCTTCTGCAACAGCCAATTCTTAGAATAAAAATGTAGATAATTAATTAAACCATAATAGGTACGTACGTACGTACGTAAACAGTAGGTACGTAATAATATTTTATCATCAACAATAATTAATTGCCATTATCGTAACCACGTCCTGTTTGTTCACGAAGAAGTTCTTTATTATAAATCTAATTACCAAATAATTATAGTCTTTATTTTTTGCAAAAGGACGGAACTGATAGGTACATCTGGTGTTAATTAGTCCAGCAATATATAATACATAGGTATATACAATTTTTTATATTGTTGCAGTCACTTAATAGTAGGTACACAGCTGCAATACTAGAGGAGTTGCTGATACGTCACCGATCCTAAAGAGGCCCTAGGCACTGCAGACTGCCGGAGTCACAACAACCGAAAGGTCTGAACACACACAAATATGCTTTAGGTACGAAGGACTCTGACGTCTCTGACGACGACGACGACGACGTCTCTGACGCCTTAAGAGGTCTTACCACCGAGCAGGATAGATATTTTCTCGCCTCGGGACGGGTATGTCAGACTCGAACTGATTAAAAATCGCAGTTGTTCTACTTGTATGATTGGGGCAATAGGATTCAAAATAACATTCACAACGACCTCTATACAGTAAACATCTTAGCGCTAACATTTTCCCGACTATGTTACATTTCAGTGTAGCCAAATACCTCCGGTTGAAAAATTTTAGGTAAATGAAAAGATTGTGTGACAAGTGTAGAAATAAAATGGTAATTCACCAGTTTCCAAATTAATTCTTACTTGCGATTATTATAGGTCGTATAACAGCTTGTACTAAGCTTGAATGTACTCTTCGAGACCCAAAGCGGTCTCGATATGTTATGAATGGTAGCCCATTTATAGTCTGACTTCATAGCCTTACAGATGGATCAATCAACGTGATTATGATGCCTAGGAAACGGAGAACTTGTCATCGGATATGTCTTGATATCCGGGATCGAGTAGAGTAGGAACCTAGATTAACGGTATCGGAATCCGAATGATAACAGAATTTGATTAAATTGTGTTTGAATTACGATTTATTTCGGTATTACGTTTATAAGGGAAATTCTGTCCTCTGTAAATTCTGTGACTCAAAGCGTTTTGTACGGGTTTTTTGGAATGTCCACCATGAAACGATGTCGCTTTTTCGTACTTTTGGTCGTCCGATAGTAGAAAAGGCAAGGGGAAATAAGATCGCAAAGATCTTAAGTGAAACTAAAAATGATAACTAAGATATTAGGTACTGAGGTAAACTTATTCTAACATAATTATTAGATTTATTCACTTCTATCGATCAAGCAGGAAATGAAGCAATCATAATAACTATATTCCGCGTAGATAACATAAAGCTATTTTTCAATTTTCTCACCATTATATGACATTTAAATGACAATGGATGACTCATTTAACATCGGATGCAATATTTTTTATACTAAAATGCCATTGTTAGATTAGTCGATTGACCTTTAGTTAAACCTTCAAAATACCCATGTATTTGTACCTCTTGAACCTATTGCCGGATGTTAGGTCACTTTTAAACCTAGTCTTCTTTATTGCAAATGATGTTTTAAGTAACGCATCCTTCAATATTATAAATGCGAAAGTATCTCTATGTGTTCGTTTGTTACGTTTTCATGCTTAAACCACTGAACTAGTTCTGATGAATTTTAGTATAGAGATTGTCGTTTGAAAACCACGGATAACAGCTAGTTCTCTATAAGATTCCCAGAACCAAAAAAAGTAAGTACAAAAAATAATATTATTTATTCCGAGGCAATGTTCACTCATTATGTCGCTAAGTAGTACATTACAAATACACAAAAAAATGTCTACAAAATATAGGTAAGCGAACCAACGGTTTCTGAATTATGTATTACTACTGTGGAAAACCCATGGGGGTGTGTTTGATAAATAGTGACTTGTGAAAAACTTGATTACCTCACAGCTGACTCAAATTCCAACACCAAATTACAATGATCTATCGAATGGACGATGACGCAGTGATTGAGTGATTCAATGGGGGTCTACCTTGTTTGGTCGCTGATTGACTTGGGCGAACTTGATTTTGACGTCACCGGACAGCGAGACGAGTATTCCCGCGTGACGAGTTGAATGGGGTTTTTACGCGAACTGTAGAATGTGTTAGAAGGGCTTTTTAATAAAATATTTATAAATATAGGTAATATCGATTTATTTATTTAGTGAAGCAAGTTAAAAGGGAAGAATTTATTTTAGTGAAGGAAAAATTCGACCGCGGGCAGAATTTGAACCTCATGCGCTTTTGCGATGGCTTAGAGGTCTTAGCGTCTGGTGTGTCTAACCAGAAGACGAAGGTTCGAATCCTGCCCGCGGTCGAAGTGTTCTTCTATCTTAATCCTAGCATAAAAAATGCTAAAAAATCACAAAAAGAGGTAAAGATAGGTTAAAATAATCAAAATATGAAATTAGATTATTAAAACCACTTTTATCGTGATATATTTACATTTTAAATCCCACTTATTATTTCAATTTCCTTACTAATATTATAACCGTGGAAGTTTGTGAGTATGTATGGATGTTTGTTACTCGTTCACGCCAGAACGGTTGAACGGATCTGAATAAAATTTGGCACACAGATAGATTATATCCTGCAATAATACATAGGCTACTTTTTATGCAGGTTGAACCCAAACCTGAAATCCACGCAGACAAAGTCGCGGGCAGAAGCTAGTATCTAATATTCGCATAAATCGCAGAAATCATAATTGGTTAATTTCTATTTTGTTTATCAGACAACTTGTTTATGTGCCAACTCTCCTGTGGCGAGGTTATGTAGGGTTGTGAACAGCTGTGGCGACCAAATTGATCTGCACTTTGACTCTTTACACAAGCTGAAAGCCAACTTCTATAAGTATCTCAACCTAGATGAGCCATTAACAAACGATTTCGCATGTATTTAATGTTGATTTAATAAAGCATTTAATGTTAATACTTAGTATTTAAGTTTAATTTGTAATATTAACTATACGTCTTTGTGATCCATGCTCAACGCTGATTGATCGTTGATCCATATTTACTTCTGTTTTGAGATTTCAAGGTGTTTATGAGCGTAAATTAATATAAATTAGCATAGCATATTAATGTACGACTTAAATTAATGTATTTTTCTTTAATATTGCATGCAGAGTTTACCTATAAGTGATTGTTACACTTTCATATGCTTTCTAACATGTTACCTTTGTCACAACACTAGTGTAAGCAATTGTTGGTGAACCAATTTAAATAAATAAAATAAATAAATAAATAAATCAGAATAAGGTAAATTATTTAATATTCTTGATTTTAATTTCTTCATTAATATTTAATACACTTAATAAAATTATTTTTTGGTAATTAAAATATAATTAACAACTTTAACGTCTCGAAACTTGTTTTGTATGGAAAGCAAAATAAAATCAAGCTTTCACATTTATGTAAGTTTCAATCAGACAAGATATTTATTCATTTAAATAAGAGGAGTCAATGGCATTATAATAATAATTTCAAAGCAAATTAGAAAACAAAACTAGTTTATAATTTTAGTTTTTAATTTCAAAAGTTATATTGCCCAGTCTGGGAGTTCGTAAATCTATGGTACAGCGATGATCTCGATTAACCGTGGCGAGTTCATATTTATACTGTGTTCGCTTGTATCGACTCACAGTCTACATTGCGAACGGACGGAGGTCGTGACAATCATTGGTACATTCACCTCGATATAGTGTTGTGCGTGATAATATATTGAAGGTAAATATTTTGTTATTTTGTATACATGTAATAATCGAATCATGAATGACTTTATTTTTGATGCGTATTTTCTTTATAAATGTCACAGAGTTATTGAATTTTGATCGAAAAGTATATTAAGTATTACATAGGTGTGTTGGTTAGTTATTATTTCATTTTTTTTTATTATACTTAAAGCTTTTTGAAGCAAAGGTGGCAAACTGAAAATTTAGAACAGAAAATTAGAGATCAGTCGGTCATAGAGTTAATCAGATAATGTTTTAACATAAAGAAGGATTTCATAATTAATTTTAAACTATGTATTATTAATTTAATTTAAATAAAAAAATAAGACAAATTTTAACAAGAAAATATTAATGTAACGAACCATTAATAAATTTGTTTTATTGTTAGGAATTCGAAAACAGCATTTGTTGTGTGTAAGATAAACATTAAAATATGCATAGGCATAGGAAAATCGAATACTATAGTTTATTATTCACGTTCTTTCGACGCATCCTGATAGGTACTAGTAACCGGTTTGAGGAAACCAGTTCACTTATAGGCTTACCTTGTGCTACCAGCAATTTCATTAAATCCTTATTTCTTTGTTTACAGACAATGGCTGCCTATAAAATTGTACTAGCGCTCACAATCTTAATTGCTGTTGTAAAGGCTCAAAGGCCATTCTACGCTGGACTGGGTCCAATCGGCTACCCAGCTGTGGAAGCGGATCTAATTTCCAATAGATTTGGTGAAGATGAAGATGCTCCCATCGAAGCTAGAGGCGACAAGAATCTCATAAACAGATTGAATCAACTGCCAGTCGATAATCAACCTTTTTGGTACCTCAATTGGAGACAATATGAGGATTTTAGACGCAACCCACAAAACTGGCCGCAAAGACCCAACTCTTTTATCGGTACCAAATAAATGATGAAAGTTTTAAGCATGGAAAGAAAGTATGGATCGATTGGAAAAAAATCGATTGCTGATCGATTGAACGAAATTCAAGCTGGAATTTATCGGGAAATGGTTTCCTATTTGATGATCCGCCTATGATTCTAAATTTAAACGTCATGAATTTTGAAGTGTTATTGAAAGATTTGAGTGTAGACAATAAAATAAATCAGGAGTACCTAATGTAAAAAAATATTTTATTTTACATTCGAGTCATTGCTTTTTGACACATTTTTTGTTTTTATTTGAAGTTATGTGTTATTTATTTCAAATAAGCCATTGTGTTGCATTTATAATTAATTTAATATAACCTCTTTTATACAATTGGTCTACTTTTCTTTACTTTTCCCGTAAAATATTAGTACATTTGTAATGAAAAATATTTGGTTTTGTTACACAGACCTATAAACAAAGACATGAAATTTAATAGACGCGACAAAATATATGTTTCTATGTGTATCAAAGAGCTTTTTTTCAAATTCAATTCAAAATGTTTTTATTTCAAATAAGCTTTTACAAGCGTTTATGAAACGTTCATGAGTCTAAGTGCACGGTTCCAAAAAAGTTGATCCTATGGAGAAGAATCCGGCAAGAAACTCGATGGACACTCTTTTTAAAATAATTTGCATTACAATCTTCAAGTAGTGTACAATAATGCAATAACAGGATGTGCTGACATTGATTTAATATCCAAGTTGGACCGAAGTCGATAATAAAAAAAGAAAGTTCTCAGCATTCGAGAACTGAATGTCATTATGTATAAAAAAATAATAAACTAAGTGGAAAAACGCACATAATCAAAGTATATAAAATTTTATGTCCACTCAGAAATACTACAATCTACTCACATTTACAAGTCCTGCTAAAGATACTTAGTACTCGTAGAAATAAACAATATTAACCACGAAAAAATTTGACAGTATAAGTCCCTATTTTCAACAACCTCAGATTTCCAGGGAGGCCACAGGTGCATCCGTATTTAAACACCACACATTCTTATCATCAATGTAGTCTTTGATTTTATAATAGGCTCTCTTAACAAGAACAGATTTGACGTGATTTTTTAATTTCTTACCAGTGAGATCGGCGACAGATTTTGGTAGTTTATTGTAAAAACGCACACAATTTCCCAGAAAAGATTTGTTTGTTTTAGATAGTCTAAATTTAGGTACCACTATTTTATGTTTTAATTAATAATATTTTTATTAGATTAGATTAAGTAAATAACTATACTTTTTTAGTATTGTCAAGAGAGTTTGGGATCGCCTTGGGCGCCTCTACTGCTACTTTTCTCGTGAATATAAAATAGGTAAATAACAGTAGGTGCAAAGCGTTAAGGGTCCGGCGGAGCTTGAATTGTTCAGAAAAACGTAATACCGAAATAAATCGTAATCCAGACAATATTCTATCAAATTATGTCATGATTCGGATATGAATACTGTTAATCTAGGTTCATACGATACTATTTCGTCTACTACTACTTCAATGAAAATACCGAAAAATCATTCCGAACTTGGTAAAGTTATCAAAAATTGCATTCGCTTATAATTATTTCCAGTGAAGTGTTTTGGACGAAATGGTAGAGTAGGAACCTAGATTAACGGTATCGGAATCCGAATAATAACAGAATTTGATTAAAATTGTGTTTGAATTGCGATTTATTTCGGTATTACGTTTGGGAGACAAATTTGGTCCGCCGGACTCTTAAATCATCTTCAATGTAATTGGTAATCATTATAGTCTACATAACATACTAGCTGTACCCGCTCTGGGAGTTAATTTGTCAGAGTGGGCGTCCGGCCTCACAGAGAGGTTACGTCAAAGGACTCGGCTAAGTCACTAGTCGTCATTCAAATCCTCATGCAGCGTGATTACTTGGAGCAAAAACGGACTAATTATAAGATTATATCATCATCATCTAGCCTTATCTCTAATATATCTGTTGGTGCCAGGGTAAGGGGAACCCCGAAGGAAACTCAGATGCGAGCCGAAAGCAGCGAGGGAGCGCGAGCCGTGACCGACCGTTCGCTCTGAAGCCTTGTGAAGCACTGAACAACTGAAAAATTCTCCTTAAGCAGTTGTTTTATTTTAAACTTTGTTCTCTAGGTTCTAGAATATTCTGACGCACGCACTGACACCGTGCGCGCGCTGGATTCTAGAATAAATCATCTGACAGTTGCCTGCCAGTGTGGCTGCAGCCCGAGCTTCCCCCCGCGACCGCAGCCCCTACTACTCGTTGTCATCAGGCTCTCACTCCCCTACTACGATTTATTATGAAAAAACATCGAAAAACCTCTTTTATTTGTTAACAAAAATATACAAACTATTCGTTACATTAATTTCATAAAAATGTGTGCTACGCGTCGCCAACAATATCGGAGTTGGCAAAGGTGAAGGTACCTACTCAATAATGTAGGTACACAAATAGTTTGCCGGTATGTTTAGGTTCCATGCGAGAGGACGACCCTAATGCCAATAGCTGTAGTCCAAAATCTGAGCTGCTACTGAGAATTTCATAGAATAATAAATCGTTCGACCGGGGAATCGGACCTATAGCAGTTGAGCACGTAAGCTCACTCTAAACTAATGAGTGTAATATCTAGAAATTTGTGACGCGTCGTGTAAAATACTGATATTCAAGCGTATTTGAAGGTTAAGATAACAATAACATTAAATAATTTAAATATCGAATTCGAAGCACGAGGTCGAGGTTAAGGTCAGCAATCTATTATTGCTCATGACATGCTTAACAAAGTTTTATTGGATCGTCAGAGGAAAATCGCGAGAAATACCCCAAGGCATTGTCAAACAATACATTGCACTATACAGAGTTTAAGAAAGTTCACATTTCCTTGAGTTTAAACCCCTTGGCACGAATAGTACAAGAAAACCTACTCTGAAAATGGAACGACACTGCGCTTTTGTAAATTATTGTTATGACTCGCTATTACCCCTGAGTTTACCCGTTGAAGGAGGAATTACGACCATATTAATATCAGGATAAAAATCTATTTCGCATCTGGTTTCCAGATCTCGACTTCATTTTCAGAGTCTGGGTAAATAGTTGCTGCACGACGAACTAAGAGGCAGTTTCCATGCGAGATAAACATTTGACCGAATCTGGTATGCGAATAAACGGATTTCTTGGTACGAATACGGGGATATCAGTTTTTGCACTAAAGTCGACGTTTGAGAACTACGGATCAAATAAATAATAATAAACTTAAACTCAATAATATTAAACTCTAAAACTACGACTGCCTCATGGGTTTAGTCAAGCGCGAATGCTACGCTAGAGGTCCTGTTCGAACCCCAAGCCGAGCAAAGTGTTATTGGGTTTTTCTATGAAATTCTCAGTAGCAGCTCGGAGTCTGGATTTGTGCCTGGTTAATGGCAATAGCCTCGCCCCCTATAACATGGGACCTAAACTTACTGGCGAACTGTGGGTGTACGCCTCTGCCCTTCGGAGAATACAACCGTGATGGTATGTTATATGTTGTTAAACTCAAAAAATGGCAAAATACTCAAACATCATTATTATTACATATATACTCGTATTAATATATTTATATATTATTTTTACGTGTCTAATAATTTGCATGTTATTAAAGTATGATTTCTTTTTATAAATTAATTTAGGTATAATTATTAGAAATTTGAATGCATTGTTTGAAACAAAGACAACTAATAAAAGCAAACATTCATTATTACTTTCTTTTGATTGTTGAAAGTATGACCGGTCTAATTTAAGCCTTTTTGTCTATAAAAGTTACGTAATGTTGCCATATGAATACATAATAATATGGTAATAGATATCCAATCACATCTAGTTATATGGAAGCCAACCATAATTTAGCTGAATATAGTTTGAGTACCCAATGAATGGGCCGGCTTGACCGGAGTGATACCACGGCCTCACAGTAAACTGGCGCCAAACAACGATTACGTTGTTTAAAAAAAAATTAAGCCTTATTTTTTTATGTGATAGGAGGGCAAACGAGCAGACGGGTCGCCTGATGGTAAGCGATTACCGCCACCCATGGACACCCACAACACCAGAGGAGTCACGAGCGCGTTGCCGACCTTATAAAAGGGAATAGGGCCTCCGGTAACCCCACTCACTCGGCGAAACACAACGTAAGCGTTTTTTAACGCCGGTTTTCTGTGAGGCCGTGGTATCACTCCGGTCGAGCCGGCCCATTAGTGCTGAAGCATGGCTCTCCCACGTAAAAAAAATATTATTTTTATTCATATTTTTTATTTATTTATTTAGAATTTCCAGCAGTTGTTTACAATGTTATTAGATTAAGTTACAGGTTAGTAGGTCTTATGAGCTAATTGCATAACCACTTAACAACATTTTATAGACAAACATGTAGGTATGTTGAAAGTCTAATACATTTTCACAAAAATGTTGTTTATGACTATTGCGAAATTGAGATAGTGCCGAATTCTGCATTATCAATGGACACGTTATACTTGTAAGTTTTGACTTGCGAGCAATAGGTGAATTTTGACTCAAGTCGTTTTTTCTGACTAAGGCGCTTAATGGTTAAACGGTACATCGGGGATAATTACATATACTTTATATAATTAATACCCCGAGCTCAAAAACAAAGAGCTTTTCATTGTCTGTGTTTTGTTACTTGATGGTAGCACTTCGGGGTCCACGGACATGTGGTGTTAGAACAACTTAATTCAGGTTATTTTCATCATTTAAAATATCTGCAACTCCATTCAAATAACAAGAGCCAATAACTCCCATTATTCTCATTCAAAATTCAATTTCATTGTCACGGAACAATAAATTGTTCTGTAAATATTGGGCCAACCCAATTGTCCGATAATAAGACTCAAGCTTTAAATTTAAATACAAACCTCCCATCGGCCATACTGAAATCATCAAAGGCTTTTTCCTCTATTAAAACGATATTTTAATTGATTTTTCTGGCAATCGAATTCTTTGATTCAATTTAATCCAATGTTACGACAGCTTTATATTCAATTGTTTGAGTATTTGGGTCAAACGCAACGAAAAAAAAAAACATTACCTTTCCAATAATATGTTAACGTTTATTTCACGCCAAATAAAGTTTTCGGGATTTTAAAGCTTGACCCAATTACTGGGATTCGTGAAAGGATTGTGTGGAAAAAAATGTTACCCAGTTTCAAACTTTTAATAGTGTTTCATATACTAAGTAAGTTTTAGTGAAATTTTGTTGCGAAATGGTTGGTATTGCAATTTTTTTTTTAAACGATTGTTCGATTTACTACGTGTCACCGCGGAGTTTTTACTTTAGTTTCCCTACCTTGTGACACGGTCTTACAGTATGGAGTCTAAAATTGAATAAAGAACTCCCTTTCTCTCTTTGAGACTTGATTCACTCAATCCTCAACCTCAGCCATTAAGTTAAGATAGTATTAAATAGGATATTATTATAAAAAAGTGCGACCCCGTGTGGGGACGGGTTAGAATATATTGTCGATCGGAGCTGACGAGCCACCTGATTGTAAGAAGGCATCGTTGCCCATACACACGTGCCAAACCAGAGGAGTTGCTGATGCGTTGCCGAGCCTTAAGAGCCCTTACTGACTGCAGACCGCCAGAGCCGCAGCAACCGAGGGGGAACTAGCTCTTACGGGCAAAAGTTGAAACATACAGCAAGGTGCTTTACAGAATCCGATGCAAGTATGGTCGTCACCCAGACGGTTCAGTTTCGGTTCTACCACCGAACATCAGATATTTCCTCGCCTCTTAGATATTTACAGATATTTTTGAGCTATGTTGTATCATGAATTTTTTTTATGGTATTAAATCGGCAAACTAGCTGACGAGCCGCCTGGTGGTATGTAGTCATCGTCGCCCATGGACACCTGCAACACCAGAGGAGTTGCGTAGAGACCCTTAAGAACCCCTACGGACTGCAGTCTGCCAGAGTCACTGCAACCGAGGTTAACTGGGTCAACACACACCAGGGTACTTTATGATACACTCCGACGTAAGGGTGGTCGCCGGCCAGTCAGACCCCAAGAGGTCCTACCACCGAGCAAGTCAGATATTTCCTCGCCTCTTACGAGATGCTTACCTGGCAGTGAAGAACAGTATTTTAATCCGTCCCCACACGGGGATGTTAATCGACCTTCACAAAATTGAATTGAAATCGGTCTTATTAGGAATTCAGGATCGGTGTTAGTAATATCCGCAGTTCCGAACCCCAGATTCTTAGTGTCGTTATAGTTATGAAAGACAATCTTATTAAGTTTAAGACTTTGGAGTTTGACGACGCCAAGCGCGCTCGAAATTAAATTTACGAAGAACAGTATCCAGGACCAATTCTTGATGAAGTTTGGTGGGTCGACTTAAGTAGAATTTATTAAAAACTAGCTGGTGCCCGCGGATTTACTCGCATCACTTTTAGATATAAAATGTGTATGGAGCCTACGTCAAAATTCCAAATATAAAATGCCAAAAGATTTAGCGGCTTAAAAACTTTATCTACTAGCAACCCGCCGGCGGTTTCACCCGCGCTGCTCCGTTCCTAAGAGGCATAGCGTGATGTTATGTAACCTATAACCTTCCTCGATAAATGGACTATCCAACACAAAAAGTTCCTGAGATTAGCGCGTTCAAACAAACAAACAAACAAACTGTCAGCTTTATAATATAAGTATACATTTTAGTATGAATATTGGATAAATAGGTTGGATCATCCTTCTTAAAGCTCTCATCTCTGTCTCATGTATGTAAGTTTTAAGATATAAGCTGTTTTTTAATTATTTTGATGACAATTGAGAGGGTTGCCCTGTCACTTTCCCATTATACGCTTATATACCTACTCGTAATAAACGTTTTTAAGGAATTATAATATGACCTGGTAACTTAGACCTTTAGGTCATGTCTTTTTTATAGTTTAAAACACATCACTTTATTTCCAGTAAAACAGTGGAAACTTCACTAAGGCTTCGATGGAGTTTAGGAGTGAACACAAGTCACGATTTTCAATTTTAAATCACTTGCCTACACTCGCACACGTTCACGAACACTTAATTGTTAACTATCCACTATAATTACACATAAAACTTCGGGGAAATAAGTTTTAGAAAATAATATAAAACCGACAAAGTGCACTTTACATTTTTCCGCCTAAACTGTACTATACGTTATACTCGTAGTTAGTACGTCCTCTATGCAACGAAAAATTAAAATGCTTATAGCCAACTATAACTCTTGGTCTTATAAATCTTGCTTATTATTGTAGGTACCAATTTTATTTGTGTTTTTACTAATCGGCCTATAATTATTTATTACTGTGATTATTATAACCATGATAAGGCTATAAACAATATTCAAGCATCTAAGTTTATTTTGCTTTACTCCTTCCTCCTTCATACCTCCTTCATTCCATTTCCAACTTTTGAACGATTGGTTTATCTTACTACGAAATAAGAAAACAGAAAACCACAGAAAACCACGGAAAACCGGCGTTAAACAACGCTTACGTTGTGTTTCGCCGAGTGAGTGAGGTTACCGGTGGCCCAATCCCCTTTTAAAAGGTCGGCAACGCATTTGTGACTCCTCAGGTGTTGTGGGTGTCCATGGGCGGCGGTAATCGCTTACCATCAGGCGATCCGTTTGCTCGTTTGCCCCCCTATCCCATAAAAAAATAATTTCTCTTCTTCTCTCTTCGTGTGAATTAGTGTTTAAGGTTTTTGTTGTGTATTTATATATATGGTATTTTATTATTTTAAATTATATTGTATTGTATTATAGTATTTTATATGATATGGGCCTTGTAGCCTGATATAAATAAATAAAAAAAATAAATAAAAAAATAAGGGGAATCTGGCTGAAAATGCTGCATGCGTCATAAAGATTACTGAAGCAAAGTAATGCGTCAGTAACAAAATAATTATTCACAGTAATTGATAAACGATTTTACATTTATGTGGTACTTTATGACCTATAAATGGTTCAGAGTAATCGTTATCTATTATTATTAGTCAATAATACAGAGGTTGACGTATTTGCTTACGTGTTTAGTATCGATACATATAAGTTACTAGCTGTTGCCCGCGGTTTTATTCACATTTATAAAACACTAAACTGACTACCTCATTAGTCTAGTGGTCCCAAGCGCGCTAGAGGTCCTGGGTTCGATCCCCAGGTCGAGCGAAGTGCTATTGGGTTTTCTATTAAATTCTCAGTAGCAGTTCGGAGTCTGGATTTGTGCCCGGTTAATGGCTATAGGCTCGCCCCCTATAACATGGTTAGGTCCCATGTTATATATACATACCAGGCGAACTGTGGGTGTACATTAAGTATGCCTCTGCCTAACCCTTCGGGGAATACAGGCGTGATGGTATGTTATATGTTATAACACACTAGTTTGGATTGGAAGTCAATCCCAAAATAGCAGTAGGGAATCATTAAATAGTAAGGGTCGTGACGTCACGAGTCGTTTTTTTTTTTAATTTAAAAAGGCAAACTTTACTCACAGTCGTGTACTATACTCGTACTAGGTACGTATAGACGCTAGCGGCGCCAATATTATTACGTGCACACGTGTGCATAACTTTATTATAAGACGTTGGACGGGTTTGATCAACGAAAAGAAATAAGGAAAGCCATAAAATTAATAAATTATTGGGTAAAACCCATTATACTGCAAGTCACGGTTGAGTCATTAATAAAAAAAATATGTGTCTGTACATATAATAGTATTACTTAATTTACATTTCATAAAATATGGCGCGTGGGCAAATGTGAACTTTCAAAATAGAAATAGGTAATTATTTTAAGTATGATTTAGGTAGTTATTGTTCTCAAATATGTGAATGTATAATATGGTTTTATGGAGAATAACGTTTCTTTAATCTGATTATTTAAACTTGAAGATTGAGACGCACCGAGGGCCGAAGGGTGCAGCCAGACCTCCGGCCTCCATGAGCTGTGGTCTTCGAGCGGCGCACATAGGGGGTCCACTGCCCGACGAAAATAGCCCTAGTAGGCGGCCGTGACGTATTTTCAATACGCGCACCACCGAGTTGAGAGCGACGCCACGCCTCGCCCTTTAAAGGGTTCCTGCAAACGCTAAACACGCTTCTTTCTTTCTTTTTACAAAAAACGTTGCCCCACACTAGGATTTTCTCCTGTATCGTGGGTGCATTTACAAACACAAATTCTCACATACACAAACGCCCAGACCCGGAACAACTACCTATAGATCATACAAATATTTGCTCCGTGTGGGGATCGAACCCACAACACGTTGCGCAGAAGCCGATCGCTCAGCCGCTACGCCAAATGTGTCGTCAACACGTGTGATAGTCAGTGTTAGTGATAGTCAGAACTGTTATCCGACAAAGAACCAATGTATACTAATATAGCGCACCGAATAAGCAAGTTGAAGTGGCAGTGAGCTGACCATATCTGTAGAAGAACCTACAACCGCTGGGCTAGACGTGTTCTTGAATAGAGACCGCGACTCGGCAAACGTAGCGTAGGACGCCCTCCGGCAAGATGGAGTGATGATTTGGCTTGTTAACGTTTATTACATCGTTGTGAAAAGGCTAGGATGTTGAGCGTGCCAAAAAACATCGGGACGAATATGGTGATGATGAGATAAACTGATCATCCATGGTCCCCTGTGGGGATGGGTTAGAATACTGTGTCTCACTTCCTTTCAGATAGGCATCCCGTAAGAGGCGTGAAAATATCTGACTTGCTCGGTGGTAGGACCTCTTGGGGAAGCACCTTAGTGTGTGTTTTGACTTTACCGCGTAAGAGCCAGTTAAACTCGGTTGCAGCAGCTCTGCTAGTCTGCAGTCCGTAGGGGCTCTTAAGGATCGGCAACGCATCAGCAACTCTTCTGGTGTTGCAGGTGTCCATTGGCAACGATGACTACTTACCGCTAGGCGGCTCGTTAGCTATTACATTGGACCTAAACATACCGGCAAACTGTGGATGTATATTCATACGCCTCTGCCTAACCCTTCGGGGAATACAGGCGTGTTAAGATAATGATGAAAGAAATGTTATTTTCACCTTTAGATACTAGAACGAATAATATATATTATATTTGCTAGATCATCGATATCTAACTTGATTAATAGTTGCTTTCATGTTTACATCTGAGACAAATTGCCAGAACCAGTTCTGTAATGCGCAACTGCTTATGTTTTAGAGTATAAGAGATAGAGATATGTAGCCTGTAGAGCGCCATCCTTTTCTTACAAGTTGTAAGAGATAGTTCTGGTCCGAGAGACAGTGGTGTCGTATCAATCACTAGTGTTATGTAAATGGGGACAGTAGATTCTAAATGTCTCGTTTGAACAGATACCTAAGCATTACAACTGCCACGTTATTATCCTGATTTATGTAACATAATATACCATCACGCCTGTATTCTCCGAAGAGTGAGGCAGAGATGTACTACCTACACTTTCAATGATGTATCTATTCTTATCTTTTAAAACTGCACTCTCTCGTTGAGCTCACTTCTCACATTGATAGAACAAATTATAAGCAAAAGAAAAACATTTATACCTACATACATACTATCACGTCTGTATTCCCCGAAGGGTTAGGCAGAGGTGTACTAATGTATACCCACAGTTAACGGGTATGTTCTGATTCCATGTAATAAGAGGCGAGCCTATTGCCATTAACCGGGCACAGATCCCAAACTCCGAGATGCTACTGAGAATTTCATAGAAATACCCAATCTCTATCCCAATCTTCTATCGTAGTAGTCGCGCTAGGGACCACTAGGCGAATAAGGCAGGCAAAAACATTTATTGGAACCACTCATTATTTAAAGGAGTAACTATGATGTTTCTTGCAGGCGTTTCTGCATAAGACCCACTATTTGGAACCTTATGACTATTTTTTGACATTTCAAGAGTAGTTATAAACATGTATGGTGTAATTAATATTAAATATTTGACATTGAAATTGGTCCACTGATTGCAAGCGAGACTGTTAACCGTAAAGTCCCAGATTCTATTTTATTTATTTATTCGTGATAGGCTTACGCTTGACCGCCAGTTTGCCTGATGTCATGCGATACTGCGATCTACGATGCAGCGCGCTTGCCTAGAAGAAACCGGATCTATCAGAGAAGATCCACTCGGGAAGCGCATTCCACATTTCAGCGGTACATGATAAAAGTGGACTTAAAGCGTCTCTTTAATCGATGTCGCTTTTTCGTGCTTCTAGGCACCCGATATTAAAAAGGGCTAGGGGGAATAAGATCGCGGACATCTGATGCACAGGGGCCGTTCAAGTATTACGTAAGCAGATTTTTTATAATTATTTACTACCCCATCCCCTTTGTCAGCAAAAGTAAGCAAAGTTCTTACCCATACCCCCTCCCATGCTTACGTAAACATTGTTGAAACGAAGTTCCTTATCGCGCGTTGTGAAGGGGGGCTAGACGGAAAAAAATCTTGCGAAAAGCTGTCACGACACTTTTTGTAAGCTGTGCGGCGTGCGCATGTTTCTCTGTCTGTCTCTTTCTCTCTCTCTCTCTCTCTCTTATAGTAAGCAAGCCAGATATTTTCATTTCTATTTCGCATTGAACAGTGTGGTGTCGCGACGATTATTTTTGTTGAGTGTATACAGGTTTTTTATAAATAATAAATTATACAATTAATTAATTTATTACAATTCCTTCACTAATTAATCGAAAGGAACTTCGTTCCATCCGGGTGTCCCTTGACACCTCTCAAGATTTTTATACATTAATAGTAATAGTAATACTTATACAGCCCACCCTCACTGAAATGTATCCGATAAAAAACGGATAAGCTAGCAACTTTGCGACGATTTTCCAGACTTTGGAGGTATAAGACAACGTTGGATAGGCGCTATATAGCAGGTACTCGTGGAAGTCAATGGGGTAGGCCGTAGCAGTGGACCTGTAGCTATTTCAGCCAATGATGATAAATCTTCCATATCCTCTTTACTTGGGAGAGCCATGCTTCGGCACGAATGGGCCGGCTTGACCGGAGTGATACCACGGCCTCACAAAAAACCGGCGGTAAACAACGCTTACGTTGTGTTTAGCCGAGTGAGTGAGGTTACCGGAGGCCCAATCCCCTTTTAAAAGGTCGGCAACGCACTTGTGACTCCTATGGTGTTGCGGGTGTCCATGGGCGGCGGTAATCGCTTACCATCAGGCGATCCGTCTGCTCGTTTGCCCTCCTATTCCAAAAAAAAATCCTCCATTTTCATTCATTCTATTTTTTTTTAAATAAAAACGTTGCCCCATACTAGAATTTTGTCCTTTATCATGGGTACGTTTATAAACACAAATTCTCACAAACACAAACACCCAGACCCGGAACAACTACCTGCAGATCATACAAATATTTGCTCCGTGTAGGGTCGAACCCACAACACGTTGCGCAGAAGCCGATCGCTCAGCCGCTACGCCAAACGAATCATCGTTTATTAACATTATTTGCAAAGAAAATAGAACTCCCTTTTAAAAGGCCACAATGTACTTGTGAATTCTCTGGTGTTGCCCCGATGGACACCCGTCCATCGGGTGTCATGACCATCGATTACCATCAGGCGAGCCGTAGTTGTTTGCATCCCATTAAAAAAAGTGTATAAACCACTTTCACAAAATTCCCTTTTGAGAAATATCGGATGTGTTGTGCTCCATCAATTATAATTTAATGTGATAACTGACGTGTGAAGGAACCGTGATTTACATAAGTGTTGGCTTCCGACATTATCTTGTTTACTCAGAAATTACACCTAAGATCATAGAAAGAGGGTGGGGGTTGAGGGGCGTATTTATACTATACATATTATGACGTACCTAAGTGATATATTTTTATGATTGTACGAAGAGTTACTTGCCCAAGATAAATCGTTTTTGAATTTTGCTTTTTTAAAGTACCTTTTTTAGGGTTCCGTTTCGTCAAACGGAAAAACGAAACCCTTATAGGATCACTTTGTTGTCTGTCCGTCCGTACGTCTGTATGTCAAGACCCTTTATCTCGGGAACGCGTGAAGGTATCTAGTTGAAATTAAAATCATATACTCAGGTTTACAATCTCTTGCAGCTGCGAAAAAATCAAACTTTTTTACGTTAACTTAGAGTTAACGTAAAAAAAAGATACGGCCGTTTATGCCGCAAAAAACTTGTAAGTATTTCGACACTCGGAAGGGAATCAAAATTTATAGGGTATTTTCCGTTGACCTAGAGCTATGAAATTTGGCAATTAATACCGTATTACACTACAAGTTTAAGGAAAAAATATGAAAACTATACATTTGTAATTAATTATAATTGTACCTACAAATTTTTACGGAACCCTCAGTGGGCGAGTCCGACTCGCACTTGTCCGGTTTTTTTAATGGATTATTATGGAAATATAATATTTTGAAAGTGCCTCACTAGTCTAGTGGTCTCAAGCGCGACTAATAGGCTAGACGTCCTGAGTTCGATTCCCAGGTCGAGCAGTGTTTATTGGGTTTTTCTATAAAATTCTAAGTTGCAGCTCCATTAACCTAAACATACCGGCGAACTGTTAGTTTACTTTTAGTACTTACGTCTGCCTATCCCTTCAGGTAACACAGGCCTGATGGTATGTTTTGTTTTGTTATCAGAATTATCGTTCAGATGTTAATTTGGGAAAAGTGGATGGATTACAGTGAATTAATCTTAACTCTAAGAGATTATATAAGTTTGCACTGTGAAACGGAGTAAGTTCCAATTTGGTGAATTTACTTAGTGATGTGGTTATCAAATATAATATCACTATGTTTAGATAAACAGTAGACAAGAGATAATTACTTAGTTTCGCGTTCATTTTGCGCTGAGGAAATTTCCAAGCGCGGTTTTGCGCAGTGAATTGGCAGCGGTACAAGTTGGAAGCGGCGGGGGGTTATAAATTATTAACAACTGCAAAAAGTATTTTACTTAAATCCTGAATGTAAAGACGAAAAGTGAACACTTTGGACTAAAGTCAGAGTGAAAGATGTTTTTATTTTTATAACGTAGGGGTATTAAAAATGTCCTAAATGGTTTCGAAGTGGCGGTAGCCTAATGGCTAGGGCGTCGGACTTGTGACCATGTGGTTGCCGGTTCGAAACCCACCCATTGCACTACCCAAGTGAACCCACTCGTAACACAAGCATTTAACTTAGCATGAGGGGCTAACAAGAATACTAGTGATGTGCGACCCACATTGCTAGTAAGCTTTTTTTTAAAAAAAACCCGATTCCCGGTCTATCGTGATATCATAAGTAGATATATTATAAATTTTGGCAAATCTCAGTTTTATTTGCATTTGATGCTGTTCGTTGATTTAGGTACCTAAATAGGTACCTGTTCACATTTTCATTGGAACTCAATTATCATTTTGAATTAAAATCACCATACCATTTTCTGCCACGCCGCAACTTGCTGATGCATTGCCAACCCTTCAATGATATTCTTACTATTTATAAAACTAACTGTTGCCAACAGTTTTACTCGCGTCCCCATGTTTTGTATTCAAACCGTTCTCGATCGAAAATGTATGACGAAATCAATTTCGTCATACATTTTCGATCGAAAATTAAATAGTAAGCTATTCATAATTCTGATTTCCTAGTTGAAAAAGTTTCTTAGATCGGGTTTGTTTGAGAACTAAATATATAAGGTGAGGGTCTAAAGTAATAAAACTTTTTCTTTTCAATACGAACGTGAGGTAAACGGCAAATAAACGATTGCACCTTTACTTTATTTGTATTCATCACCAACCCATATATTCTGACCCACTGCTGAACACGTGTAAGGCTGTGGAAGGGCGAGGTATGTTGCCCCTCACACCAAAGGGAGGATCCTCCGACCAGGCGGGTGTTTTGCCTAGCGGGCCACGGCCCGACGGTTGATGTCGGGCGGTTGTATATATCCAAGTTGCGTTGCAAACTTCACTTGCGCGATACAGGATTTGTTCATCTAGTTACTATGTAGCACAGTAGATGTCGCTACAAGGCTATAATACACCACGTTATCTAGGTGTGGATTGGCAGACTTTACGTGCCGTCAAGAAAATCTCTAGGCCATGACTGTCACGAATCCCGTAGATTTGACTTTTTTATGGGATCGCCTGATGGTAATCGTAACACCAGAGGAGTCACAAGTGCGTCGCCGGCCATTTAAAAGCGTTCGTACCAATACGACCTTCAAGAAAAGTGCGCACTCCACTTTTCTTGAAGGTCGTATTGGTACGAAAATATATAGTTAAGGCAAAGGAAAGCAGGTACGATTTTTAGTTGATACGAGACCAACATACATTGGCGCCTGAGCCAGTGGCAGACGATTTTCCGCAGCCCAAATAAAAGTTCACGTCCAATACTTACCACGTTTTCCTCCTCAGTATAAGGGAGTGACCATTCCGAATTGTTAACATAATATGTAACTAATATCTTTAGTTTACGTTTGACGATAAAGACAAATAAATAAGTAGGTATCTTTAAAATGGTTTTGAAAAGAATAATATTTTTACAAGTTTCCAAATTTTAGCGCACCGAGTGTGACGTAGGTACTGTATTTATAATCCCACGCGAGATTTCGAAATTAATGATATTTAGATTTATAAATTAAGAAATTTGCCAACCCTGTCATACATCCATCTTTCTCTCATTGAATTCATTAATTACGTAAGCAAAGAATAATGTTAGGTTAAAATGAATTAACACTAGGCCTCGAAATAAGCGAAACAAGATGTGTATCTAATCAGAAACTCGAATTTCAGAATAATTAAATCCTAACGTATATTTCAATGTGAATATTCACTGTCCAGGGCTGCCAAAAATAATTGTTATAATATTGAAAGGTGCTTTAATTTTTCAAATAGGTATATTGGGACATAAAATGTGAAAGTTTATGAGGATGTATGGATGGAAAGATGTGTGTTACTCTTTCAAGCCAGAACGGCTGACCGGATCTGGATAAAATTTGGCACAGACATAGATTGTACCTTGGAATAACACATAAGCTACTTTTTATTTAGGTTGGAACCAATTCTAAAGTCCAGGCAGACAAAGTCACGCGCAGAAGCTAGAAATTCATAATCTTGAATGCACCTTAGCAGCAACGTCTTGTCGGTTTTATCAGCTGTCAGTAATATGTCTAGTGAGTTTTCAGTCAATTAAAGAAAGCGCGGCAGTCCGCCTCAAATAACGTTATACGAGTTGTTTTATTTGCTGTCTTTACAACAGATAGACAGATCACTGCTTAAATTTTCCGCTGGTTTTTTTCTCTGCGACAGCCCTAAACAATTCGTTTACGGATCGCATAAAATTTATAACGCGTAATTACATCTCCAGATAGGTCGTTAGTAGGGTTACGTTACCACAACACGGTTCGTGTGCCACGGTCTTAATTGTTTTTTTATTTTAAAAGTATTTTTTATTCGTGACGACGTGATTACGTCATTGGACTAGTAAAAGGTTTGGTTGGTGGATATTTTTTTTATTTGTCTGGCTTGGTCGTCAATGTCGGTAATTGTCGTTTACAGACGGTTGAAAAGGTTGTACACAGTTTTACTGTCGAGTAAACAAACATAGGTACGCCGAACGAAATATTTTTTTTAAATGTGGGTCGCACATTACTAGTATTCTTGTTAACCCCTCGTGCTAAGCTAAGTGCTTGTGTTACTAGTGGGTTTACGTCGGTAGTGCAATGGGTGTTTGAACCGGCATCCACATGACCTGACATGTCCACCGCCCTAGCCATTCTATGTATCTACCTATTTTTGGTTGGATAACATAAGCAAATGTCGTTTTCTTGATTTGGTGTATTAAAAAGATCTTCCAAGTGGTTCTTTCTGGACAGACTGGTCTCAGATACCTAACACTTGACAGAGACATTGGAAGGAGGTGAAGATGAAGAAAGAAAATAGCTCATTTGGTCAACATGGAAACACAGGCAGTTCGTAGATGGGAGAAATCTTCGCCCAGCAAAGCTATAAGATCCTACATCTTATAGGTTTGATTAAGAAAAAAGGTGAGTTCTTCATAAATCATGGTGACAATCTATGAAAATCCTTTTTGGTCCATCCTAGGTGCTCAGCCTTGCTGCCAGCCCAAATTGCTGAACGGTTAATCTTGCTACGGCATAAATTACAATATTAAAACGAAATTCCTTATCGCGTGGGGACACTGACCTCTATAATACTCCATAGAGATCAGTGCGTGGGGAGAAAACTGACCAGTAAAAATCGTACGTGCTTTAAATTCTACTAACTCCACTCAGTACCTGTCACATAAACGAGTTTCCATTTCCATAGAGTGAGTTAACAATTATTTTCTTACTTTTAACATACCATCATACCATCACGCCTGTATTCCCCGAAGGGTTAGGCAGAGGCGTACTTAATGTACACCCACAGTTCACCGGTATGTTTAGGTCCCATGTTATAGGGGGCGAGCCTATAGCCATTAACCGGGCACAAATCCAGACTCCGAGCTGCTACTGAGAATTTCATAGAAAAACCCAATAACACTTTGCTGGACCTGGGGATCGAACCCAAGACCTCTAGTGTAGCAGTCGCGTGGGACCAATGAGGCCAAGAGACTAATGAGGCAGTCTTACTTTTATCGTACTATAACTTAACGTAACTTATTAAATGATGTGATTATATTTTAAAAATCTAATATCTAGTTACATGTTATGTAGTGTAAAGTAGGTACTAATTAAGTATATCAAAATAGCAACCTACGCGCAGTTTTCCCTGCATACATTTTCGCATCACAATTTCTAACTATATACATACATTTTCAAACAATATAGGTACGTACCTACATCGTACTTAAACAAAAATCGGCCAAATGATAGTCCTGTTGTCACGTGATAATATTATAGGCAGATATTTTTATAGTTGATATTGAATACGATTGTTTTGAATTACCTACATACTAAAATATTTTTTAGTAAAGGAAAAAATTCAATCGCGGGCAGGATTCGAACCTGCGTCTTCTAGTTTGATATACCAGACGCTCTGACCTCTAAGCCACCGCGAACCCTACCCGCATGATTGACATTTTGCCTTCACATTCTGAATTTACGTCATAAGGTGACGTTGGTAACATCTATGAGAGGCAAGTTACCTTACTTCTCAATCGACACGACTTACTTTACAGTTAGTTTAGTGTCGTACGATGCCACCTTACCTTTTAACTATCTTTTTGTGATTTTTTACCTACATACTCTTATTATATAAAAAAAGCTCAAAAAATATTAACGCAAACAATCACATCACAAAGTGTAAAATTCAATTTTCCAAAAATCTCGTGAAATCTGTCTCATTGACCTTTTCGCACGCCATTAAACAATTTCACGCGAACGCCTTCTCGATCAATTTACATTTGGATTATATTACGTTTATTTAGAATGTCCCATAATATAGCACGTGTATGCAAATGAGCGTTGTACGAAATAATTTTTCGAGTAGAATCTTTTTGAGAAATATTTCTAAAGAAAGCTTTTAAAATAAGCAGTTCATGTTTAAATTATTATTTATATTACCTACATATAACTTAGAATATCAGATAATATAATTGTGATTGTGAAGAAGAATATAATTTTAAATAAGAAACGTATTGTTACGAGCTGGGGTTCGGGATAAATTTAATTAACACCAATTTCACCGAAACAACAAATATTTTAATTAACTTGACAAACACACAACAGAAATTACTGAGAGAGTCACTACCACTTATCGCACTATAATGTCGCACTTGTAATCACTTCGATATTCACTTCACCGTGTTCAGAACTAAACTGCCCCGGCCGACCCTCACGACCAGTATTTATAGGAGTCACGAAGATTATAGAATCGAACATTCTCGATAGGTCCACAAAATACGAGTAGGTAAGTACCTAAGTACCTACTTATAAACAATAGACGATAAAGCGATCGTCTATTGTTTACGGTCATTCACCTTGAACCCGGCTTTTCTTCGAATGTTCTACGTGCTTCTACGACTTATCTAGAATCTTCGTGACCCATCTCCGTACTAATAGCCACTTGGCGTAACACTACCCCCTCCTAAGACATGCTCGTCCCGAGCATCATTAGATCCGTAATAACGTGCCAAACGATCCACATGAACGATCTTCGGAGCACCTCTTGGCCCTTTTTGTATCCGGTAGGTGACGTCGTTGATCTTAGTCACGACTCGGTAGGGGCCGTCCCATTTCGCTTGTAACTTGGGTGACTTTCCTTTGCTGCGAACCGGGTTATATAGCCATACTAATGAACCCTCATCAAATCTGCCTTTGTTGTTCATCTTGCGGTCAAAATGGGACTTCATTCTCTCGGACTTTTGGCAGCCTGGTTGTCTGACATGCTCTGAGCATTCTTCTCGTACATCACTTAAATTTGCTCTCAATATCCTCACAGGCACCGGTACTGTAGCCTCTTGTCGGACGCCAAAATAATCGCCATCTCTATTCTTCCTCCAGTTTTCGGAGCACGGTCTGCTCGAAAAACTTCCAATGGTACTTCTTCGCTTAGGGCAACTCATCCGAAGGTGACCTTTTTCTCCACAGGTGTAACATCTTGCAGCTGCCATCCTGTTGCTTTCTTCATGTACTCGGTCCTTTTTCAATATTTGACCTCTCCAACAACTAGCTTGAAGGTGACCCCGTTTACCACAGGTGTAGCATCTAGGCGATATTACACCTTCCCTTCGAACTTCACTGCGCCTTGCACAACCCACCTGGAAGTGGCCCTTTTCTCCGCAGATGTAGCATCTAGGCCATGCTACACCATCCCTTCGACCCTCTCTGCGCTTAGGGCATCCCCACTGGAAATGGCCTTTTTCTCCACAAATGTAGCATCTAAGTGATGCTGCACCAACCCTTCGACCGTCACTGCGCCTCGGGCATCCCGCCTGCATATTCTCCCCACAGTAATGACATGTCGGTAACACGACTTCCCAGATACGATCAGTCCGATGGTCCTGTCTAACTGCCTCTACTTCTAAAGCATGGGCTAAAGCGTCTTTCAATGTCTTGTGGTGGCCAAGCCTCACAGCAGCTCTGACTTCAAGGTCACGAACTCCGTCGACGAACGCTTGGACCAGATTACCATCGATGAGCGCAGGTGTAGACTGGTATGCTTTTCGAACCAGCTTTTCAACTTCCACGGCCCACTGCTGTAGGGTCTCGGCACTACGCTGTACCCGATCCTTTAGCTGAGCACGAAACACGTATTCCAGATGGGCGTCTCCGTATCTCGAGTCCAGCGCCTCGATGAGCTGATCATATGTCATGCCCTCGCCGAGAGCCTCCAGTACTGTTAAAGCCTGGTCGCGGAGGCATAAAGTAAGTGCCGTCTTAGCCTGATCTTTGTCCTATCCGTTTGACTCAATAAAGGCTTTAAACTGCATTTTGTAAGCCGACCATGAGGAGGTCCCGTCAAATGGTGGCACTTTGAATCCACGTAGGGAGGACGTTATGGGAGTAGTATCCACAGAAGCCGCAAGTAAGTTTCGTGCTTTTAGGTCACCTAACGTCTTTGTCACGTTAGCAATCTGTTCCTCGGTTTTTAAAATCCGGGTCTCGTGCTGTTCCACCTGCTCCTTCATAACACCAAGTTGTTTGCCAAAGGTCCCATGAAGGTCTTTTATTAGGAGCATCTGTTCCTCTTGACGTCTGGTCTGCTCCTCTTTGTCGCGTTGCAGCTGTTCCTGCAGTTGGTGTGCCTGCTCTTCCTGACGGCGAGCCTGCTCTTCCTGACGGCGAACCTGCTCTTCCTGACGGCGTGCCTGCTCCTGCATCATTGCCATCAAGGCCGCCAGGTCTACTGTTGGTGCTGGAGAAGTTCCAGATGGACCAGCAACTGGGTCTATAGATGGTTGCTGATGACCCACAGGTAGTGCCGGAGAATCTCCAGATCGTCTCTGATCCATCTCTTGCTGCCGCTGACTTCTAGTACGGATACCTTCCGTGTCTTCCTTCGGTAAAACCGGCATAATTTATCCCACAACTTCTGACACCAAATGTTACGAGCTGGGGTTCGGGATAAATTTAATTAACACCAATTTCACCGAAACAACAAATATTTTAATTAACTTGACAAACACACAACAGAAATTACTGAGAGAGTCACTACCACTTATCGCACTATAATGTCGCACTTGTAATCACTTCGATATTCACTTCACCGTGTTCAGAACTAAACTGCCCCGGCCGACCCTCACGACCAGTATTTATAGGAGTCACGAAGATTCTAGAATCGAACATTCTCGATAGGTCCACAAAATACGAGTAGGTAAGTACCTAAGTACCTACTTATAAACAATAGACGATAAAGCGATCGTCTATTGTTTACGGTCATTCACCTTGAACCCGGCTTTTCTTCGAATGTTCTACGTGCTTCTACGACTTATCTAGAATCTTCGTGACCCATCTCCGTACTAATAGCCACTTGGCGTAACAGTATTTATCTAATGGCCTGTCGCAATAACAAACCTGTCAGTAGCTTTGCTTACTAGAGTTAGGATTTTGACATCAGGTAGATACCTACTACATACAAAGTAATGTTAAAATCCTATCTCTAGTACGCAAATCTATCAGCGGATATGATATTGGGATTGGTCATAAATCTGTACAGCCAACGAAGCAATACCTGAACATTCCTGTAGCTGCTGAAAACATCCCACTCATGCAGAGAAAGACGTAATAGGTAGGTATGTACACGAACTAACGAGCGAGCCAAGAGAAAATTTTGTCTCGTCACTATCTCGTCTTTAGCTATACTTTCAGTATGAAATAAGCGACGACAAAATTGTGTTATGGCGCACATGTCAGTCTAGCTGAGCATTAAATGATTTGACGATCGATAGATTATACAACATGTGCCAAGATCAAAAAGTATTAAAAAAATAGGTACCTACAAAGTTTATTATATCAACCATTCAAAAGTTCACCTCATTTTGCAAAACCAGTTCTGATGATGACATTGATGGGTTTTGCCCAAACTTCTTTTCCTGTTTACTCAAATTATTGAATCACAGGATATAAAGAGCTCAGTTTTTACTTTTGTTTTATGTCTTAATTAATGTGTAGACATTTTTAATGTCATATTTGTTTCTATTAATCGATATTAGAGTTTGTTTATTTATTCTAGATAAAACACTAAATTTACTGTATTATTTTATCAAATTAATAACTAGACTGTGCATTTTAATTGCCCTTGTAACAATAAAAAAAGTTAATTTTTTTTATACTACTAAGCTGGCAAACAAGCATACAGCCCGCCTGCAACACCAAGGGTATCACTTGTGCGTTACCGACGGAGGAATAGTTGGGCTGGCAGTATAGGAGCCATGCTGCCATGCATGACAGCGGCGGTAACAAAACACCACCGGTCCCCCATATTGTCAACACAACGCTTCCTCGCTGAGCTCTGGCGACCTTACTCACCGTTAGGAACACAACATAGCGTGTGGGCTAAATAGGCTAAGATTTTCCGCAAGGTACTTCCCACGTCGAGCAGCTCCAATTATTAGTTGAATTATTAGATTCCACTGTGCCCTACCTTTCTTAAGTAATTAAGTAATTATTTTTAAGGACAAGAATAATATAAAACTAAAATTAATGATTAAAACTTGACAAAAACGTATCGCCAGAAGGAATAATTATTATGTACTTAAATATATTTTTACAACATTATGTAACATTACCGGTGCCCCTAAGGTATTCTTACAAAGCATTAAGTACATTAGCTCGGTGCTCAGTAATAAGCTTAGGTGCTCAAAAAATTAGTGCCGAAAGAGAAATACTCCTTGGACCCTGCTCCTGATTGCCGGGGCACTACTATTTTTTATATTTTTAAATGTTTTTCGGTTATTTTTAAATATCGGTTGCCGCGACCTGAAATATCGACGCTTATTTCTTTTTAAATTATGCTAAGAACCATTTTCTACATAATTATTTTGAAATCCAAATTATTTTGAAATCAAGGGTTTTTAAATACCATCACGCCTATATTCCCCGAAGGGTTAGGCAGACGTGTACCTACTTATGTACTACACCCACAGATCGCCGCTATGTTCCTATGTAATAGGGGGCAAGCCTACTGTCATTAAGAGATTTTCTATGAGATTGCATAGTAAAACCCAATAACATTTTGCTCGATCTGGAGATCGAAACCAGCACTTCTGGCGTAGCAGTCGCGCTTGAGACCACTAGACTAGTCTACATAAAATTCAAATATTTTGAGTACCTATCCTTGTTTTCAACAACCTATCCTAAAGGATAATTTGTTCACAAACAAAACTAAAATTTGCGCACTAAGAAAACCAACGCTCGTTATTAATATTATTATAGGCATAACCTATAAATTAACCACAATACATATTTAAAGAGAGGAAAAGTATTCAGAAATTACCACACGCTCTGCAAAATTATCATGGTTTTGTGTCTTATAAGGCGTATATATAAATCATACTGTCCGCTGCCATCCCATAACAATTCAAAATATACCTACCCTATATATTTATTCCATCTCATAACCGTCAGTCAAAGTTTACATATAATATAAAGTGGTGTCATTCTCAAGTATCAATAATGGAAATATATCCTATTTTATGTTTATTTCTACAAGTTATCGGTTTTATAAGTGCTCATAGCAAAAGGGATGTCGAGAAGTACGGACCTCTGAGCTTAGGCTTAAAAATATTAAAATGTAAGTATTTTATTCCAATCCTTATCCATACTAATATAAACGCGAAAGGAACTTTATCAGTCTGTTACGTTTTCACTCCTGAACAGTTGAAACAATTTTGTTGAATTTTGGTATAGACGTTGGAAAAGTACGTCAAGTTATAAAACGACTTTTACATAATATCAATAATCTTTACAGGCGAACTCAGCAGAACCCTGAATCTAGACGTGAAGGAAATCAATGTGCATTTTTACGACTTTAAAAATGACGTCAGCAAAATTTTTGCAATCGAAAATGCCGCCAAGAGTATCCTATCATTAAAGAACCTCGATAAATCAAAGAAACTCTTCATGTTTGTCGGTGGTTTCCGTTCACACCACAATGAAAGTCATTCAGAACATGTGAGAAGAGCGTTCAAGAAGGTCCCTAACAGTTATCTCATCATCATCGACCATTCAGCTTACACTAATGACAAAGATGGCAAAAAGAATAGCTACGAACGATCCGTCAAATACGTCTACTATATTGGAAAGCAATTGGCCCAAATGTTGGTTGGTCTCCAAAAAGGCGGAATTTCGTCCAAAAACATTCACTGTATCGGCCACAGCTTGGGAGCCCAAATGTTGGGGCATACTGGCGAAAATTTCTTTAAAGCAACTGGTCAGAAAATTTCGAGAATAACTGGTTTGGATCCGGCTGGACCCTGTTTCTCGGGAAAGCTTGTCAATGAGCAGATCAGATCTGGTATTGCGCAATATGTCGAAGTATACCATTGCAATGCTGGAGCATTAGGTACGTCAAGCATAATAGCAGACGCAAATTTCTTCGTAAACAGAGGAGACAGGCAACCAAACTGCAAGGTGCGTTTAGTTCCCGGAGTTCTTGAATCATCAGTATCCGCTGTATGTAATCACAGGACATGCGTTTCGATGTGGATGGCATCTATTGCTCACAAAAACTGGTATAAGGCATATAAATGCGACAGATACAAGAATTTCAAAGACGGTAAGTGTTCTCGGAACCAAGTAGCTACTGCAGGCTTCTGGAATCCCGGTACCGCGAAAGGAGTTTATTACTTTTCCACTAAAGGTTTACAATTTGACTGAAGATTTGTAGTGCTATAATGTCATAAGAATATGGAGTGTCATCATGAAATGTACTTACTATATAATATACAATTATGTATATATATCTATAAATACACGGCTTCCTTTCTACCATCGGCCGGTATATTTGACACTAATTTTATACTAAGACTGCCTCGGATATATCGCCTAGACTTAAGGGTAAAATAAAAATAAAAGGTAAAATCTTTCCAAACTTGGTGCAGATATCAAAAATTGCATTCGCTTACATTTATTTCCAATTAAGTATTTTGGACGAAATGTAAAAGTAGGAATCTAGATTAACGGTATCGGAATCCGAATAATTACAGAATTTGATTAAATTGTGTTTGAATTACGATTTATTTCGATATTACGTTTGTAAGAGAAATTCGGTCCGCCGGATTCTTAATTGAATCTGCCATCACCTTTGTGATTGTATAAATATAATTTTTATACTGCGGATTAATTAGATTGTATTATTTCTTATGAACAAATCTATACAGTCTCAATGTGTTTCCTATACTTTTTAAAATTATTAATAAAAAAAAGTGTATTTTTTAATTTAATTACGTAAAATACATACATCTTACGTATCCCATTCCAAGTTCCAGCAATAGACGCATTAAGCCGTCTTCAACACGAAGTATGCGACGACAAATTCAACCAACGTAGTAATTCAATATCAAAAAGATGCCCTAAATCTATTTTATGTTGTAATATAACTAATTGCTGTAAGCGATGCAAATGGTTGGGATTTATTAATAAAATATGGATAGACCGCAATAAAATCCGTAAAAAATAGTTTTATATCAATACATTTAACACAGTTTTATTCAACAAAATACCTTTACTACAACAACAACATACCATCACGCCTGTATTCCCCGAAGGGTTAGGCAGAGGTGTACTTAATGTACACCCACAGTTCGCCGGTATGTTTAGGTCCCATGTTATAGGGGGCGAGCCTATAGCCATTAACCGGGCACAAATTCAGACTCCGAGCTGCTAATGAGAATTTCATAGAAAAACTCAATAACACTTTGCTCGACCTGGGGATCGAACACAGGACCTCTAGTGTAGCAGTCGCACTTGGGACCACTAGACTAATGAGGCAGTCTTTAACGAAATCTTTCAACTTTACGAAATGTTTGATAATCGGAATATTAACATACCATGACGTATGTATTCCCCGAAAGGTTAAGCAGACGTGAACTAACCCAAAGATCGCCGGTATAAAGTCCCGGGTTCGCTATTGCCATTAACCGGGTATTAATCCAAGCTCCAAGCTGCTACAGAGAAAGAGAAAAACCCAATAACACTTTTCGCGACCTGAAAACAGAAGTCTTTTACTATTAACTTTACTATTTGCATGGAAATTCAGTGTGAATGTATATGTCTGCTATGTGAAATATCTGAATTGTACCTATCGTCGTGTCGGGAATATTTATCGGAAATAGCTTTAGATCTTCCAATACGACTAGAAGCCATCTAAGAACGATATATATTAATATTTCTTTGATATCAAGTTGGAAATATTTCACACGAATAATTCCTTACTACTCGTAATATTATAAACGTGAAAGTTTGTGAGTATGGATGTATGGATGTTTGTTACTCTTTCACGCCAGAACGGCTGAACGGATCTGGATGATTTTGGCACAGAGATAGATTATAGTCTAGAATAACACATAGGCTGTCTTTTTATCTAGGTCGGACCCAATTCTGAAGTCCATGCAGACAAAGTCGCGGGCAGAAGCTATAAAATAATACCACATTGGTCTAGTGATCTCAAGGACGGCAGCTGAGAGTAAAGTCCTGAGTGAGTGACTTTGAATCTCATTTCAAGCAAAACGTTATTATATTTTTCTATATTATTAATAAGAACACTCCTTCATTGGTTGAGCCGCTGGTGCGGCTGTTGAATATGAGTTCTTGGATTCGATTCCCAGAACAAGCAAAGTGTTATTGGTTACGAAATTCTTTGAAAATTATTTCAAAGCTGTATATTATGTGTATTTATCATGATCCATACATACCTAGATACACTCACGCCTTTTCCCATAGGGGTAGGCAGAACCTATTCGCTACGATTCACACGCGCCGGTTGCGAGTAGGTACTAAGCAGCGGTTTAAGCGGCGGTAGCCTAATGGCTAGGGCTTCGGACTTGCAATTATGTGGTTGCCGGTTCGAACCCCACCCATTGCACTACCGACGTGAACCCACTCGTAACACAAGCATTTAGCTTAGCACGAGGGGTTAACAAGAATATTAGTAATGTGCGACCCACATTGCTAGTAAGCTTTAAAAAAAAAAGAAAGCATCTGACTGATTGACTGATTTATCGTGATCATATTTAAAATAAGTATGCCTCAATTTGCGAAAAAAGCAGTGATAGCCTAGTGGTATGACCGTTGGACTGTCTAGTCAAAGGTCTCGAGTTCGAACCCAAGGCCTCTGACTTTTCGAAGTCATGTGCGTATTAATAGTTAATTATCATGCGCTTAAACGGAGAAGGAAAACATCGTGAGGAAACCTGCATGCCTGAGAGATTTTCTCGACGGCGTGTGAAGTCTGCCAACCCGCACTAGGCCAGCGTGGGGGACTATAACCTCCCTCTCATTTGAGAGGAGACCCGTGCCCAGCGCTGGGACAACATAATGACTTAATTATGTATGTATGATGTATGCCTCAATTTCCTCATGTAATAAAGCAAAAATGTTATAATTTTAATGTTGTGTTTACGCGCATACACCACGAAAATAAACACATTTTATCAGGCGCTAAAATTACCGGTAAGCGCACCATGTTGCTGCTAACAGTAGGAAATACATATTGCATAAGCTCGGCCTTTTTAAATTAATTAAAAAAACCGTGCTCCGCTAGGCTCCTTTTTATTCCATTATTATAAAGGATTTTTAAATTCTGTAGTCCATAAAATATTGTGTTGGGAAAATTGCTTTAATTTTTAAACAACAGCGAATTACGGTGGCAACGTTCTCATTAAGATGTGCTGGGTATTACACGGGTTTTTCTTGGTTGTTTTAGACAAAAATATAAAAAGAAAATAACGTTAAAGACATAATAATAGATTCGTGTTTTATAAACAAGAGGTTGGTACTTACATGTTTAACTTTTGTTCGAGAAAGTGACTAATACGACTAATACACAACGCTAACCTGCAGCGTATTAGAAGACATCACACGCCGTTGAGAAAATCTCTCAGGCGTGTAGGTGTTGTCACCCACACCCAAAATAAAATAAAATAAAATAGCTTATAAATAGACCGGAAGTAGGACGAGTGCACTTAGCTTGCACTATTTTTATGTTATGTTTTCCTTCAACGTATAAGCGAGTGATAATTAAATACAGAGGTGCGTGCATTGAATTTGAACTGGAGACGTTTGACTTTGCAGTGCAACAGTCTTATTACTAAGCTATAACTGCTCGTGAATCGGATCGCCAATATATAACAAAAATGTAAGGTAGCTGTTAGTAATTGCAACATTAAGACGTCCAACAACTTAGCCTGCCCGTGACCATGGATGCTGCAAAGGATCCGAAACTTCGGGAATTAAATAATATTCTGTTAGGTTTTAAATAATTATAAAATAAATTAGTACAAAATAACTTTTGATTTACTGGCAACACCGAGCGTAGGCAATAAAAAGGCTAAAGATGGCGGCCGAGGGTCATTCTTGGTTCGACTTTCGCGAGTGAAGGTACTATACGGAAGAGTGAACTGTTATATTTCTGTTGAATTTAAATAAGTACATTGTCTAAATATTGATTGAGAGATTTATTATATTATATACATCCGGAATAAAATATTTGGATTTCGAAATAAGGTAATTATTGTTATTTCAATATTAAGGTATAAATACATAATAGTTAAGTGAAAGAGAAATAAGGATATATTATGTGAATTATAACATTGCATTGTCATTTAAAGTGGATGTAACAAAATATATAAACCCTATAACCATTTGATAGTTTTACTGTGATAACTACCTACCTACTATTCTGATAATCCTACAATTCATACAACGCGATAAAATCCGTAAAAAATAGTTTTATTACCTTATAACTGCTCTTTAATAATCCCGTGTAACCAATGTTACCTTGTATTAAACAAAAGAACAAAACATCACAAAACACAGCCCTATTTAGCACGATTCCTCCAACATTTATAAACAACTTGCTAACCTACTTTCAGAACTCACTTCACAAACTTATGACAGCTACAGATTTCAAAGTTGTAGACGAGAGAGCTCCCAAGGCAATCGTACGCAATACACTAAATACTTGGTTTGGTAATTACATGCTGTACCTATTAAGTTTGTTTAATTTCACATGCCATTGTAGCTGAAGTGAGAGTATACATCGTGACCCGTAATTAACGCACACTCTAAAAGAAGTTAGTTCAGAATCGGCTACTGAATCGATTTCAGTCATTTTTAATAAACTCGTAGGTATTTTTTAACAAAATTATAAAGTAAATTATTATATAAAGTATAAAGTAAAAATTACAGTAATCCTTTAGCCAAAAAGTCGAAACACACGATAATTAAATTAAATTTAAATTAAGTTATTAAATTTAAATTCTCAGTGTCTGCTACTGAGAAATTCATAGAAAAACCCAATAATACTGCTCGACCTGGGAGTCGAAACTAGAACCTAATTAGGCACTCAGAAATTATTGTAATAATTAATGAGTAAATTTCCGCTTCGAGCCGCCTCTGCAGACACTACATACGTAAAGTATTGGTTGTCGGCTCCAGGCCTATAAATACACACGATAGTGCTAAGTACCCACTTAACCCCATCTGTTTCGACGTTTTGTTGAACGAGAATGTGTGAATGTATAAAGCTTTAATTTAATTAATAAGCTCTTAGTGAAGTCGACGGAGTGAAAACCTTTGAGTGTTTAGATGAAGTTTTATCATAAGTTTATAGATAACTAACTGTTGTTCGCAGTCTCGTTCGCAACTCAAAGGACTTTTTGACAGTGAATATAACGTATTTCCTTTTCCAAGGTTCGATGTATCTTCGTACCAAAATTCATCAAAATTGGTTCAGCGGTTTAGGCGTGACAACGTAATAGACAGACAGAGTTACTGTCGTGCGAGCAGTGCTTTCTTCTTCCTTCTGTCTCAGTAATTCGGAGTTTGGAATATTTATATTTAGTTAAGTTACGTTGAAACAGGGTTTCAACAAAACATTGCGATAAGGGCTAAGAAAGGCAAGCCTACGCTGGTTAGTCGCTACGCTACGGTGAGCCCAAACACAACGTAGATGCCGAACACCGTTGAGGAATTCTTTTGAGGGTTAAGTATGCTGCAGAATTTTGAAATATCAGTGACAAGGGACAGGATTTCAAATTTCGAATCGATCAGATTTGTGGAAGTTCATCTTTTCATCAAGAAAAGTGGTGATGATCTTTAAACAGAGAACAATTTTTGAAACAGCAGACTTTTTTTATCAAATTCGGTTCACCCGATCAGGCTCTACGATGCAACAGACAGACACACATATACACAGAAACACCGATAAACACCACAAACTTATAACATCTCTCTTTTTCGTCGGGGGTTAAAAATACTGAGACTTATTTTATTCTTGATAAAAATTCATTCCCTTGTTTATTAGCTTTGTTTTTTAATCTCAGTTTTTAATATTCTTAGAATCTACCTGCTGGTTCTTATTAGATGCGGACATTTTCTTCTCATATTTCTAAAATAAACGCAATAGCATTGTGCTTCAAATAACTTTTCTGAAAGAGATTAAAATTAATTTAAATCTGGATCATCATCCTAACCTATTTATAAGTTGGGGTCAACTTCTGGGTTAAGCAGCTGAACATCAGTATTATTTATGAATCTTGTCTTATTATAGTTAATTATCATGCGCTTAAATGGTGAAGGAAAATATCACCTGAAAGATTTTCTCGACGCCATTTGAAGTCTGGCAACCCATACTAGGCCATCGTATTGAAATATCGACTAATCTCTCTCTCTCTCTCTCTCTCTCTCTCTCTCTCTCTCATTCTGAGAAGAGACCCGTGCCCAAGCAGTAGGACAATTTATAATTGATTGATGATGATGATACGAACTGAATGAAATAATTCACTGCACGTGCACGTTTTGTGTAGTCTTTAGAGTCGTTACTTTGCCACTACCATTCGATTCTCACCTGAGGTAAATATTTGTGTGTTCCACGGATATTTATTTACTTTATGTACAATGTGTACAAAGGCGGTGTTAATGTCTTAGGCATTTTCTATCAGACGACCTTTGGGTGGTAGAGAGACGATCATGGTAGATGCACTAAAAGAGTAGGAGTAAGAGATAAGAGGATATTTCTTTCGAGTCTGGGTGTATTTTGAGTCGATTAATTGTATGTTTTTTTTATTGGTTAAGTCAGCAAACGAGCTGAATAGAGAAGTTGCTGATGCGTTGCCGACCCTTGAGAGCCCCTACGAATTACAAACTGCACAGAGCTGCTGAAACCGAGGAGAAATGGCTCTTACGTACAAAAGCCCAAACACACACCAAGGCGCTTTACGACAAACGCCGACGTAAGGGTCGCCAGCCAGTCAAACCCCAAGAGGTCCTACCACCGAGCGAGGCAGATATTTTCACGCTGATACGGGATGCATATCTGAAAGGCAGTGAGGAATAGTATCCTAATCCGTCCCCACAGGGGGTGAAGAGAAAGTTCCCCGTGACGACAACGGGCTTGTTCCCTAGTATGGGAGGTGTCTTTAAAAAAAATAGTAGTATAAAAATTAAACTCACTTCTGCCTTACCCTGAGGGGAAAGCAGGCATGATGATATATGTATGTTATAATAAGAGATTCACCAAATACATTTTTAATGCCATCTCGTTACAGGTTGCCGCTGGGAATCCCCATAATTGGATTTGGGTTTTAGAAGCGCGATGGTAGTTACGTATCGTATTTTAGACATCACATACTAAAACGGCAGTAATCTCTGAAATATTCAGCAAAGGCTAAAGCTATCACCTCCGTAATAGCAAACCGGGCCCAAATTCAAATTCCATACTGCTTCTAACATTTCACATAAAAAATATTTAGATTGATTATGGAAAATCTAATTAAAATTATTCTTACTATCTAAATGGAAGAAGTCGAATATGGAAATGAATTTTGACATCACAGGAAGTGTTAGTGCTTAGTTAGCTAAAGCATCCGATGTATTTTACCGGAAGGATGCAAGTTCAAATCCTGCTTAATCGAAATTTTTATTTCGGCAAAATTTATATCTTTAAAAATTGGTATTTAAAAACTTATTGTCGGTCAACATGTTAAAAGTAAAAATTACCACCGAGCGAGGCAGATATTTTCACGCTCATACGGGATGCATATCTGAAAGGCAGTGAGGAATAGTATCCTAATCCGTCCCCACAGGGGGTGAAGAGAAAGTTCCCCGTGAAAATTTATATTTTTAAAAATAGGTATTTAAAAACCTATTGTCGGTCAACATTTTAAAAGTAAAAATTACTTACCTACTGGTAGCATTTTTATTTATGTTTTTTTTGCATCACCCCGTTTCCGAATTCACCCCTCTTTATATGTCAAAAGCATTAAGGAATATTTCTATTTGAACTCATATTTTATTATCCTTTTACATGATTTATATGGGCTGTGCACATAAGGGAAATAAATAATACTCGCTGGGGTAACAAATTTGATATGACGTTAAATAATATTTACACATTACCGACTATAAGATGATCCAAAGATCGTGTTTACTCAACTCGGTTCGGGGAACGTACTTTTAGAATGTATTTACAAGAAGAATGAAAATAATGTTATCTATCTTTTTGTAATTTTTTTGCATTTTCCATGCTAAGATTATAAAGTTATTTTAGTGAAGGAAAAATTGGACCGCGGGCAGACATCAAACCTGCGTCTTCTGGTTAGATATACCAAACGCTCTGACCTCTAAGCCACCGCGAATCCCACCCGCATGGAAAATGCACAAAAAGCTAGGCATCGTACGACATCGAACTAACTGTAAAGTAAGTCGTGTCGGTTGAGAAGCAAAGTAACTTGCTTTTCAATAGATGTCGCCAACGTCACCTTAAGAGGTAAATTCAGAATGTCAAGGCAAATTTCGATCTAGCGGGTGGGATTCGCGGTGACTTAGAGGTCAGAGCGTCTGGTATATCTAACCAGAAGACGCAGGTTCGAATCCTGCCCGCGATCGAATTTTTCATTCACTAAAATAACTTTATAATGTTATCTATATAAACATCATTGAGATGAGTTAGCATGTATCTTGGAACCTCTGTATCTATATCTGTAATTTGTATTGTCATTTATTAATTACGCGGAATTTTGGCGGAATTGCAAAATGTTGTTATTTTCTTTTTTTATGGGATAGGGGGCAAACGAGTAAACGGATCGTCTGATGGTAAGCGATTACCGCCGCCCATGGACACCCGCAACACTTGAGAAGTCACAAGTGCGTTGCCGGTGTTTTAAAAGGGAGTACGCTCTTTTCTTGAAGGTTTGAAGGTCGTATTGGTCCGGAAATACTGCAGGCGAAAGTTCATTCCACAGTTTTGTTGTGCGAGGCAGAAAGTTTCTAGAGAAACGCACAGTTGTGGATTGCCAAACATCAAGATGAATGGGGTGGAACTGCTACTGCGTAGAACGATGGCGGAAAGAGGCAGCAGGGATCAATCCGAACCCACCCCATAATATAGGCGATAGAAGCGAGGCCACATCTCTAGCAGCGCCAAGGGGTTTAGCCGTTTTGAAATAGTTTCTTTTTGTATTTATATGTTTCTCTATATATAGTTTTTATCTCTAATGTATTTTGTATATTTCGTTTTTAGCTTAGGTTATCATTTGTATAAGAATGCGGGTTCACCTGTTATTGACAACTGTATAAGCTCACAAATAATTGTTACTTACTGTTATTTGATATTTTGTTTACAGAAGCTGGTGGTGTATCTTATATAAATAAATTATCCCGTTTCTATTTCAAGAAAGGTTAGGCAGTGATGTGCTGATGTTCACGCATATTTCTCCGGTATGTATTAAGTTTATTACTGAAGAAACTTGTCATAAGTTCTTGATAGAATAATCCATGGACTTACCACGGTAAGCATAGTTTAACTTGCAAATCAGTTGATCAGTAACCCCGAGGCCCTCCAGCTCGTATAGTTTTATATTCTAACACCAACATCAATTTATTAAAAAAAAATATGCTGTACCTACATACATTTTTGAAACAACATACATACAAAGACATCACTTACCTACTCCTTTCTCCCACAGGGGTTAGCAGAAACTATAGATCGCATCCTGCTATGATTCTTGCATACTTCTTTTGCTTCTTCCACATTTTTTAAACAAATACTTGAAATCTGATCGCTAGAAGTCCTGAGTTCGATCCCCAGGTCGAGCAAAATGTTATTGGGTTTTTCTATGAAATCTCCATAGCAGCTCGGAGTCTGGATTCGTGGCCGGTTAATGGCAATAGGCTCGTCCAGTCGTCCCCTATTACATGGGACCTAAGACGGCAAGCTGTGGATGTACATTAGTACACCTCTACCTAGCCCTTTGGAGAATACAGGCGTGATAGTATGATACTTACGATAGGTACATAAACAAAACCAAAACATAATTCTAGAATATTCTACCTTGACAATATGCTTTAGGTTTTGGCTTCCATTATTTATATAGCTAGTTTCTAGTTTTATCTTAATGTTTGCCGGAATCGTTAATCCAGTTTCAGGCCAAACTGAGGCAATTTCAGCCTCTATGAAACAAAACAAAATCTGAGCGACGTTGCCATATTGGCTGGCTAACCCTTAATCATAATAACGGCAACGTCGCTATCATTGACCTAATTTGACTGTATTGTCATCCACAATAAAGTACCTATTGAAACGATTTTATCCCTCCATTTTGTTATATGTACTATACTTTATTCTCATGTGATTCTCCAAATTATTTTCTTTGTAGACAGACGAGATGCAGCCATCTGGAAAATTCGTGTTTCCAAAATAAGGCACATTGCAATGTCTTTGAGCTATAGTTACAAAAAAATGCAAGAGACTAGGATTTCTTATCTACCTAATTCGGGACAAAAAGATATAACATAACATAATCAACCCATTACTTTGTCCCACTGCCAGGCGCGGGTCTCAGAATGCAAGGGATTAGGCTATAGTCCTCCACGCTAGCCTAATGCAGGTTGGCAGACTTCACACGCCGATGAGAAAATCTCTCAAGCAAGGCATGCAGGTTTCCTCCTTCACCGTTTCGGCGCGTGATAATTAACTGTCGATACGCACATGACTTCGAAAATTCAGAGGTGCTTGCCTTGGATTCGAACTCTTCAACGTCTTATGGTTACATCACAAGGCTATCATTGCTCTTAATTAAGATAATAATAATATTAATATATAATTAAAATGTTTTTATTGTTATTTTTTTAATATTTGAAAATGTATTTAAATATGTAAATATATTGAATAAATGAAATAATAATATATTCTTTATTGTACACCAAAAAATCAATTTAAACAGTACAAACATTTTTACTTAAAATATGTATAGGTAGCGTATCGAAATATGTTATTAATAAAAAACCCATAGTGCGCGAGTCTTCCTCGCACTTGACTAGTTTTTAAATGAATTCGCCACGAAAATGGAAAACACATTTTTTTCTGTTATTTGGAATTTATTTCGATCATGACTCAGCTTATTCCATCAGAACTTAAAGGTGTGATGATATCGCAAAACCCAGTTTAACAGATAAGGGGAATCTATGGCATATGGAAGTGACGATGGGGACCCTTATCCCTTGAGCTTTCCTTAACCTTTTCCTACACCATAATGAGGTTTTTATGTTTCTGCAGGCGCCTCATTCATTAGATGGGTACATGGATACAAGACCTTTTGATCCTTCCAAGGAGATCTATGTTTTGTTTTTATAATTTTTCGTTCACTATTTAATTACTTACTGGAAAGAAATGTGTATATTAAACAGAAAAAATAATTTGAAAAAGCAATCACAAAATTATAAATTTCTTCGTTCTCAAAATTTGTCAACTCAATGTAAAATCATTCAAAATAATTGTGTGTAATTAAAACTATGACAAGTTTGGCTTAGCGGCTGAACGATCGGCTTCTGCGCAACGTGTTGTGGGTTCAATCCCCACATGGAGCAAATATTTGTATCATCTACAGGTAGTTGTTCCGGGCCTGGGTGTTTGTGTTTGTGAGAATTTGTGTTTGTAAACGCATCCACGATACAGAAGAAAATCCTAGTGTGGGGCAACGTTTTTTTAAATAAAAAAATATTTAATAAAGTGAAAATGAAAAACTCGATTTTATTAGTAGGTAGGTATCTACCTACTGGTTCCATTAATTACTTCTTACAGTTATATGAAATCAGTCAGTAGATTTGCTTACTAGAGATAGGACTTTGACATAAGATCCATACAAGTAACGTCAAAATCCTATCTCTAGTAAGCAAATCAGGAACTATCCTAAACCACTTATTCACAGGACCGCGTATTCCGCATTCGTCCATTGCCCGTAGTAATATGTCATGATCCAATGTATCGAACGCCTTTTTATAATCGATAAAGAGTGCTATCAGTTGTCCACCAGAGTCCAGACATTCATTGACATAGTCCGCGAATCCCGTTAAGGCCGAAACTGTGCTACGTTCTTTCCAGAAACCGCGTTGAGTGTCTGATAATATATTGTAATATTCTAAGAACCCACTGATTTGACCAACAATAAGTGTTCTTCCATGTCTGGACTTTAAAAGAGACCATGATTCTCTGAGTTTGTTTCGGTGTTTCTTCTCAGAGGTCATCAGTTAGGAAATGCCGAAGCCATCTAGCTAAAAAAAAACCCAAACCATTGACATGTAAAAGTATCTCTAAAGATCTACTTGCAGAATAAATAATTTCATTTCATTTAATTTCATTTCATTTCAATATTTTTTTCAATTATTTTGTCAATAATGGACAGTATAGCAATCGGCCGATAATTTACATATTCTAGATGGCTTTCAGACTTATAAATAGGGCGTATAATTGCACTCTTTAACTGTTCAGGGTAAACACCTTTGGTAAATGAAATATTTATAAATTTAGCCAAAATAGGACTTAACTGTTTACATCAGATATATAACATCTTTTACCCTGATTCCATCCAAGCCTTGTGTTTACTCGCATGATACCATATTTATGACTTTTTCTACATCTGACGAGTTAACAGTGATGTACCTAAAACTGACGACACTTGGCTTTACATATTTCTCCCTATCTATAAATTTTATGTTACACATATGTTTAATACCTTGTATTTCTTTAGAGAATGTTTGAGCAAAATGTTTTACATATTTCACTAACGCTTTCTGTCTTACCTAAATGTCTTAAAATAACCTCATCTAGACTAGTTTTGCTTCGACCCAAGCACAAATTAATATTTACCCATATTTTTCTAAAATCCCCATTACATTTTTTAATTTCCGACTGTCTTCTATTTTTTGCTTCGTTTACTAATTTATTTACTTTATTTCTGAATCTTGTATATTCTAATCGCTTGTTCATATTTTGTATTTGTATTTATGTAAGTATATTTATCTATAAAAATATTGTGCCCGCGGTCTGAGCTTGTCATGCTCACTTAAATATCGTGTCGTTTTATTCCCTACAATATGGTTGAGTCGAACCACGACGATACACACGTCATGCTCGTGAATGGGTCCTGTCTGTCGGGACTGGTCAGCTCTTACTTGCTGTGGCAATCCTTTTCTTTCTAAATATAACACCTACATAAACTAAATAAATCTTACACATCAAACTGCATAATTGTCAAACTATTTAAAACAAAGTTGTAAAGATTAATATTGTAATCATGTTTATTTGAAAAGAGTATCTGTGGAGTCTCTTGCCGGCTCTTCTCCATGAAACCCACTTTTTGGAACCTACACTGTTAAACTCAATACCCTTCCTTTTTTCGTAGTCAGGTAAAAAAGCACAAGCCAATGTAAAACTAAAAAACTAGAGGTAAACTTTGTCCGACCCGAAAATCTAACTCCAGCAACCGTTTCCACGGATGAAAGTTGTTCCACATTGAAATAAATAATGCCCTAAGTATGACGTGGGTGTATACACAAATTCTCACATACTTTTGCACATATTTTTATATTTCCACTCATGTATTGCGATAAAGAACGATTTAGTATCAGTTCATGTCGAGAAATGCTAACGCAATGAACATTATTGGCAATAAACACGCAAAGTAAAATAAAATATTATATTATTAGATAACGTATAATGTTTTCTTACCTAGGAAGGAATGGAAGCCATTGTTAAACATTGAATATATAGAAATATATTTATTAAGATATTTTATTATCGCTAAGAAAATAAATAGATATCCACATGATTAGTAATATTTTAGACATTTTATTTCCTGATTTCGTTTAAGCAGATTTTATTTTTTGATGAATGCTTAAATAACGGTCTAAAATTTTCTAAGTTTCATTTAATATTCAAAGATTTAGATTGTCTCATGCACAAAAGCATTTTAGTATGACTGAAGAAATATATCAATGACGAAATGATTACATATTTAAAATCATTCATCAATCACACTGTTAGGAAAATTGATATCTATTACATAATCTCAAATTAAAATCAATAGATAGCCATTTGTGGGCGTCCAAACCAAAAGGGTCCAGTAGTAAGATCTATCTAGTCTAGTCCCGTATCTAGATATATCTAGAATAGTCAATTGATAATAAGGATTAAAGAAATACCCAAAAACTGCCAATTTTTTTTAACAGTCATTTTTTTCTCTCTTTTCTTTGTCTCTAAGGTCGCATTTCACCAAATTAGAATAGGCGCTATTCCTCGAATAAATTCAAAAATGGAATTCAGAAATTTGTATGAATTACTGCCAAGTGAGTAAACGGGAACTTACTCGGAGTTGGTGAAATATGCCCTAAATAATATACTTCCGAACAAAAGAAACAACACGGTGTCTTAAGCTGATTATACAACGTTTAGTAAAACGGATAACGTTTTCAGTAACATAAGCTATGTATTATCTTTAATCCACACTAGGATTTTCTCCTGTGTTGTGGGCCCATTTTGAAACATCACATACACAAACAAAATACATAATAATGTATAGTGAGCAACGCAAATATTTGATTTATGCAGGAATCGCTAGGCTATTGGGCCAATCGTTATTTCGAAAATTTAAAGAAAGACTTATCATTATTATCAGTCATCTTATTTTCTGTATATAAAATTGTACATACTTATCTATTACATTACTAATATTATAGCAAAGTGCGAAAATCTTTTCATATGTTTTTACGTCTAAGCACCTTTTTGCGCCTGAACCACTGAACAAAGATTAGGAGATAGCATCCTGGAGAAGGATATATCCTTCGGCTAACTTTTGGCCGGATTGGATAAGGCAGAAATGTACTAATGTACTTGTACACCCCCCGTTTTCAGTTATATTAAGGTCCCACATAATATCAATCAAAAGGCCAATATTCGTGCACAAACCCAAACTCATTAAAAACCCCATAAGCACTTTTTCTATAGACCCTTTGAAACGCGGATAACAGCTGAGAAATACGAATATATTATTCATATTAACATGTTGAAAAGCTCTAACAAAATACCTAAAATAATATTAAATTGTTATTCCTGTATATTAGGTATAGGTATATACATAGTTTAGAACGTTTATAAAGCACTTCAGGGCTTCTTAAACAGAATAAATCCATATTTATTACATAACAACAACAACAAATACATAGTTAAAATCACTTAATACTCCATTACAAATAGTTATTGGAAGTTCCAAGGATACCGCCGAAGTCACACAAGTTTGTGTAGAATTAGTTATTAACGCGACACTTAACTTTTGGGCCTTGGGTTAATATTAACGCATGGAAATGGAAACTTAGTTTACGATAGAATTTTAATAGTTATTTTTTTAGGCGAAACACAACGTAAGCGTTTTTTAACGCCAGTTTTCTGTGAGGCCGTGGTATCACTCCGGTCGAGCCGGCCCATTTGTGCCGAAGCATGGCTCTCCCACGTAATTAGGTAAATAGGAATAAAATTATATTTTATACAAAAAAAAAATACCATCACGCCTGTATTCCCCGAGGAGTTAGAGGTCTACTTAATGTACAGTAGCAACCAAAAGTCCATAGGCAATCTCACAACACAATAGCTTGATCGCTACATATATAGCATATAGCTACTGGCTGTATCGAGCTCGCTCGTACTGTTCATAGCAATGTAATCCTTAGCGTGCTTATGGACTTACACTACACCCATAGTTCGCCGGGATGTTTAGGTCCCATGTAATAGAGGGCGAGCTGATTGCCATTGCCAATAACCGGGCACAAATTCAGACTCCGAGCAGCTATTGAGAATTTCATAGAAAAACACAATAACATTTGCTTGACCTGGCCTGATTTAAATATATAAATACATTTCAAATATTTTTATAAAAATAACAATAAAAACATTTAAAAATATAAAAAAATAGAAGTGCACTGGTATCGAGTAAGGGTCCAAGCTACCGGTGGTCAGAGCCCCAAAAAAAAGGAAACTCCTAACAATACGCGCCGTATCCAGGAGTACCGCTTTCTGTATCAGGCCCTTATACTCAATACTCAATACTCAATAACTTTATTGCATCCCATAATGTATACAAAAGCTGGTGGGTAAAATTAAAGAGAAACAATTATGGACCCTGTCGGGCACAGCAAGTTAGTTTTTTTAGAGGAGAGGATGAAGAGCGCTTTTTAAAACATAATATATTGAAATAAAGGAAGATATGATATTTAGATGTTTAAGTAGGTAAATAATACCTATTTAAATGTAGATTTATATTCATTTTATTTATTAATATTCATATATTTATTTATTATTAATATTTATATTCTAGATTATGTATTAATTGTTATTGTTTATTTTTTATATATATTTATATATTTGCTGTAATTTTAATCAAATAGATTGTAAGTAATTAAAGTTTGCACGGTGAGTAAGGTAAATAAATATATTTAAGTACTGCTTGTTTAATATATTATCCCTATTTCCCTAGTTGAAATTTATCTTTGAGGTATTCGTCAATTGTGTAGTAACTTTTATCTAAGAGAAATCGTTTTAATTTATTGGTAAATATATTATTTGATTCTGTGTTTTTTATGTATTCAGGTAATTTATTGTAGATTTTAATGGACGTAACAAATGAACTAGAGGAGTGCATTTTTAGCCGTGAAGTTGGTAAATTTAGTCTATTTCCATGTCTAAGTTTGATTTTTGTTTGAATGTCTTCTCTTTTGCTGTAGAATTGTGGGTACTTCCTTACAAATTTGCAAATTTCAAATATATAGAGACAGGCTAGTGTTAAGATGTTTAGTTCTTTGAAGTGTGGTTTACATGAGTCGGTGTCATTGATGTTAATCAGTATTCTTATTAGTTTCTTCTGTATTGTAAATAGTGAAGGCCAACCCTTAACCCATCTACCTAACGAGAGCCTCCATAGGTGTGAGTCGAGGCTCTTGGCTATTAGACCATTGGCGGTCACAACTATCGGTACAATGATTGCCGAGTCAACATCCCACATGCGCCAAGTCTAGGTCTAACTTGCTAATCTTTTTCAACTTTCACGAGATTCTCGTTATGCGGAACACTGAGATCAATATTATTTAAAGAACTATTATTAAAACAATACAAATTTATCGTCACTGCATTCTTACAATAATTTGACAAGCTATATATATATGCTCAGCTCATATTTCACAGTTGGCTGCTGCATCTGAATTTCAGTCTTTTACTAAACCGACAGGATCACTGGACCATAACTGTTTGTCTAGACTTTTTAATTTTAAATTACTTACGTTTGTGCAACCACAATAAAGCCATCTTTTTTCCTTTGGTTTTTAATAAAAATGAGAAAATTGAGTATTTCTTGGTTGGCTGGTTTTCTTAAAACGAGATTTAATATAAATTCGACGACTTTCTGCGCTACGCGGATTCAATTATTATTTATGACATAAAGGTATTTACAGCGCGACTGCTACGCTAGAGGTCTTGAGTTCGATTCTCAGTTCGAGCAAAGCATTCTTGAGATTTTCTATGAAATTCTCAGTAACAGCTCAAAGTTTGGATTTGTGCCCAGATGACATTAAGCTCGCCCCCTGTATGAGACTCAAACATACCGGCGAACTGCCGATTAGTACACATCTGCCTAACCCTTCAATTCAGGGAATACATGCGTGATGGTATATTATAAGGAAGTTATTCTGGTTCTGGGTGATTATTTAGTGTATGACATATTTTATACATACACCGGTGTATGTATGAGAAGATGTATGAATGTGGAAGAAGCAAAATAAGTATGCAAGAATCGTAGCAAGTGGCAGTCTATAGTTTCTGCCTACCCCTGTGGGAGAAAGAGTGTGAGTGTGTACATACATACATATATGCATGTATGTATATTTTATGATTGTAAACGTATCCACGGACGCAGAAGAAAGACCTCCAACATTTAAAAAAAAAAAATTTTTCTAGTCAGATAAAATACTATCAAACCCTACCCACAGTATAATACTCTACTAGTACCCTACCCAAGAAACAACATCCTATACGCATACATTTCACTTTATCTTCTATCCAAACATTCTCTTGGTGTACAATCGAGCCGAAACTTCAGTAGGTAGGTAGAATCCCTTGAGTAATATCCCCGTCAACTACTGAGTGCCTATTTGTGAACAAAATGCCTTTTTTATGCGTTCACCCCGACTGTTGTGGATGTATGAATATTGCATGATATTAAGTCCAGGTGTCGGCGAGGTCTCTGTAAGTTCACGTCACACTGACAGCGAGTTGAAAAAACGAATGAATCTAGTATTGTTCTCAAAATAGTGAGTATAGTGTCCAGATTTTTTTTTATTAGCCTATGGAGACCAAGGCTTTAGGTGGCAATTCCCACACGTGATATTTTTTTTAATATTTGCAATTACTGCCTCATTAGTCTACTGTTCGTTAGTGCGACTGTTACGCTAGAAGAGGACTTCTAGCGTACCAGTTAATAGTAACCCAGGAGGGTTCAATTCTCGGGTCCAGCAAAGTGTTATTGTATTTTTTTTATGAAATTCTCAGTGGAATGTGGAATGCGCTTCCCGTGTGGGTCTTCCCCCATAGTTATAATCTGGGTATCTTTTACGTGGGAGAGCCATGCTTCGGCACGAATGGGCCGGCTCGACCGGAATTATACCACGGCCTCACAGAAAACCGGCGTTAAACAACGCTTACGGTGTGTTTCGCCGAGTGAGTGAGGTTACCGGAGACCCAATCCCCTTTTAAAAGGTCGGCAACGTACTTGTGACTACTGTGGTTGCGGGTGTCCATGGGCGGCGGTAATCGCTTACTATACGGCGATCCGTCTGCATGTTTGCCCTCCTATCCTATAAAAACAAATATATCACGAGTGAATCGGTTTCTTCTAGGCAAGCGCGCTCCATCTTAGATCGCAGTATTGCTTAACATCAGGCGAACTGGCGGTCAAGCGTAAGCCTATCACGCGTAAAAAAGTGTCAGTTCGGATTGTGATTTGTGTCCGGAAATAGCAATAGGTTTGTTTCGTATTATAAGGGACCTAAACATATCGGCGAACTGTGGGTGTACATTTTTACGCTTCTACCTAACCCTTTGGGAATTCAGGCGTGATGGTATGTTATGTTGTACTTACTAGGAATATTACAGCCATCGGCTATTTAGGTATGTTCAATAACATAGGCACAGAAAAAACTTATCTATTCTTGCTCTGCCTAATTTAAAAGCTTATCTTATATTATCTTGTATTTATATTGATCATCTGCATAGCTTAGTTTGATATATTACTATTATCATCTGTAATCATTAAGAAGTAAATTGTTAAGTTAATTTTTAGGAAAAAATAATCTATTTTCTCAATCTAATTACTACGTAAAGTGATGTCCTGAAACACACTGATGGTATAAACCTAGATCACACAGGTCGCATCTCGCATCTCTTCGAATATTTTTATCTGCACCTATTATAAATATGTAATTTAGTTTTAGTTATTATTAAGACACTAATTATTTAATTTAACATTGTAGAAGAAATGTAATCTAGTCAATGTAAAAAATGTAAGAAATGTAATGTTTTTGTAAATGAATTTAAATAAAGATAATGTTTTTGTAAATGAATTTAAATAAAGATGATGTTTTTTTTTAAATCCAGCTTATTGTAATCTTATATGTGGATTGGACTTTGATCCATAGGGAATGGGTGTCTGCAGAATCATACGATTACATTTTTCGTTTTCATTCCTTATCCTTTCGCCTCCCCTAACGTCAGAGGGTGGATGATCAGTGAGGATTTTCCGCACTATTAAATAAAAGTACTTCAAATCCTCGCGTTGTGTCGATCGAGTTCTTAAAAAATCGTCGAAATATTCCTTTGCAAAACATTTTTAATTATACGAACGTAAAATTAATTATAATTCCGCTGAAATGTGGAATGCGCTTCCCGAGAGGGTTTTCCTCGATAGATATAATTTAGGTGTCTTTAAATCACGAGTGAATCGCTTTCTTCTAGGCAAGCGCAAACCATCGTAGTACGCAGTATCGCTTAACATCAAGGGAACAGCCTATCACGAATAAAAAAAAACTTGTAATAATTTTACCTCTGATACGATGCAAAAATGTTCTTTATTTTGCTTGCTGCGATTATAGCAAGTATCTAAATATCGGATATCTTGCAGTGTGACCAAAGCTCATTTCCATTTCATATGCATGTTTCAAATTCGTAAAGATTGTGTAGAGCCGGTTAATAGCGATCGAGGGATCCTATTTTATAGTGAATGTTAAAGTTTTTGTTTATATAAATACAACGACAAACGCTTTATAATAAATCTAATTGTAGATATTTTGCATAATGTTATTACCGTAAAGTGACCAGAGAGATGGACAGACGACCTGGTAAAGGTCGCTAAAAGTCATTGGATGCAGGTGTGTACTAATTAATGTACATCGTTTGCCGAACTGGCGGTCAAGAAAAAGCCGCGAGCCTATTTTTTTTATGTGATAGGAGAGCAAACGAGCTGACGGATCGCCTGATGTTAAGCGATTACCGCCTCCCATGGACACCCGCAACACCATAGTAGTGCGTTGCCGACCTTTTAAAAGGGGATTGGGCCTCCGGTAACCTCACTCACTCGGTGAAACACAACGTAAGCGTTGTTTAACGCCGGTTTTCTGTGAGGCCGTGGTATCACTCCGTTCGAGCCGGCCCATTCATGCCGAAGCATGGCTCTCCCACGTTAAAATTTTTCCTATTGCCGTTAACTGGGCACAAATACACTTTGTACGACCTGGGAATGGATCCCAGGACCTATAGCGTAGCAATCGCGCTGAGGACCACTAGACTAATGAGGCAGACTCTATGTTTTATATAAAAAAAATTGAAACCTTAAACCCTGTCTGTATCAGTACCAAGGTTGCCAATTGCTTTTATGACAGGTGTCAACGTATGTAAAAGACATGTGTTACCGGTTACGAAACGCAGTTGCGACGACCTGACACAAATATTGGAATATTGGATCGGAAAAATCATACTAATAAATACCTATAATAGGTACATATAAAATTATAGGTACTTATTAGTATGATTCATAATAAGCTCAATAAGCAGTGAACTTATTATTAATATGATTAATACTGCTTATTATTAACATGATGCCAAGTCAAAGGTCTCGAGTTCGAACCCAAGGCACACACCTCTGACTTTTCGAAGTCATGTGCGTATTAAATATTTAATTATAATGCGTTTAAACGGTGAAGGAAAACATCCTGAGGAAACGTGAATGCCTGACAGATTTTCTTGATGGCGTGTGAAGTCTGCCAACCCGCACTAGGCCAGCGTGGTGGACGATAGCCTAATCCCTCTCTTTCCGAGAGGAGACCCGTGCCCACCAGTGGAACAGTATAATGGGTTTATTATGTTATGTAATAAAATTATAAGTAGCCAGTGTCTATACATAGCATAGGAGATATTTAAGAAAAATATATTTAAGGAGTCTTCATAAGATATAGAAGAAGAGAAGCCAAAATAATTATATTTAATTTTTTGTTTTTCTTTATCTGTATGTATGTATACAATCACGCAAAAACTACCTAAGTTCTATACGGATTTCATAGTTGAATTGATGGGAGTCTAACTTAAAATTTGGGGTAGGTACTTATGTTTCATCTTGATACGTCATCTAGAAGCTGAACTTAAGAGTAAGAGTACCTAGTAGTAACTATACTTAAAATAAAATGATTTGATGAATAACAAAAATTTACACAATTTAGGGGGCGAATAGGGGGCGAGCCTATTGCCATTAACCGGGCACAAATCCAGACTCCGAGCTGCTACTGAGAATTTCATAGAAAAACTCAATAACACTTTGCTCGACCTGGGGATCGAACCCAGGACCTCTAGCGTAGCAGTCGCGCTTGGGACCACTAGACTAATGAGGCAGTCAAGTAATAATATATGGTGTTCTATTTAATTATTTATTTAGAACATGTGGATGTCCGAATATATTTATTCTTAAAAAATAATAAAAATTAAAATTTTCGAGTTTTTCAAACATCAAAATCAAATCGATCTTACTCTTCATTTAAAAGATACCTAACCATTGAAAAATCAGCCCTAGTATACTAGCGTATACAATCACAGCTGTACAGTAAATCTTCAAAAAAAAAGTCTTATATCAATCAGTGAAAGATTTGTATTGCTTCGACGAGTTTGTCTCGCTCAACATTTTCTTATCCTTACTTAATCCACCGTGTTAATATGCAACATATTTACACTGAGCTAGAATAAAGTTTTCTGAGTATCACAATCTTAATTTCACTCACTCCGCAAGTATTACTTTAACATAACTCAGTCCGTAACTTAATCACGAAGCTTTTATGCACTGCGGTTAGACCATATAGGGGAGTGCTAAGAGAGGAATCATATTTATTAGTAAAATTGGTACTAGCTTCTGCCTTCGACTTTGTTCTGCGTGGACTTCAGAATTGAGTCCGACCTGGATAAAAAATAGCCTAGGGTCTAATCCAATTTCAATAAATTCCAGGCTCTAATCTATCTCTGTGCCAAATTTAATTGAAATCCGTTCAGCCGTTCTGGTGTGAAAGAGTAAGATGTATGGTTCATGTTTGGTACATCCTCACAACCTTTCACGTTTATAATAAGTATTAGTAGGATTTTAATAGTTTTTCTCAGTAGCAGCCCGGAGTTTGGATTTGTGCTCGGTTAATGGCGTTAGGCTCGTCCCCTATTACTTGGGGCCTCACTAAACGTAGCAGAAAACTGTGCCTAACACTTCAAGGAATAAAGGCGTGATGGTATGTTATGTATATAATATTATTTGAATACATATTTCCCATCAAAATTATTTCATTTCACATAAATTAACATTAGGTTGGTAAATTTAACATAGGTAAGATACTACCTAATTATCATAACCATTTAAATTTCTTCTCCATCATAGCCATATTATAAATGATGTAGGGTATGATGACTTTCAGCGTACTCTGGCAAAATCCGAAACGTAAATCTTCTGAAAAACGCTGAAAAGCAAGGTAGTGCCTAAGTGGCAATAGACGAGCCATAATAACTTGGGGAACCGATTATGGAAAAAGGTGTAGATACTTAAGGTGACTTTTTTCTTATAGGTACCATCCCTGACAAAATGTATGCGATAATGTGCTGTGGGTGGCTGAGAGAATATTACTTACGCTACAATTTTGAGTTGGTTTCCTGCTAATAATAAAAAATAACATAATATACCATCAACCATATTATGGACTGTGGATGTACATGAGGACACCTTTTTTTGAAATAGGTGGGCTAATGAGCAGACGCATCGCCTAAAGGTAAGCGATTACCACCGCTCATGGACACCCGCAACACAGAACTCACAAGTACGTTGCCGGCCTTTTAAAAGGGAATTGGGCATCCGGGAACCGCTCTCACTTGGCGAAATACAACGTAAGCGTTGTTTGATGCCGGTTTTCTGTGAGGCCTTGGTATCACTCCGGTCAAGCCGGTCTATTCGACCGGTCCTTTGATTAACCCTTTGGGAAATACAGGCGTGATGGTATTTATGACGACGATACCTAATCAAAAATGACCGCTTATAGCCTCTATTTTTGAGAATGTTCTATCCTGAGTTTCTATTTTATTTTTATTTTATTTATTTTGGGAGAAACAAACAGTTACACAGTATATCTAAGCTTATTAAGTACTACAAATACAAAGAATAAGTAAATGTGCAACTCACACCGTTATCCACGAAATATACAATTCATATTCTTATACGTCTAAAGTAATGCGAGTTAACAAGATTAGACTACTCGAGAAGAAACTAAAAATCAGAATCTTTAAGTTTTTTTAAGGCAGAGCGAAACCTATCTTCCGACAAAAAATATAAATCTAATTCTGAAATGTAAGTATTATAATTTTTACACAAGCGACGAAGAGGTGGGAGATCCATGCTTCGGCACGAATGGGCCGGCTCGACGGAGTGATACCACGGCCTCACAGAAAACCGGCATTAAACAACGCTTACGTTCTGTTTCGCCGAGTGAGTGAGGTTACCAAAGGCCTAATCCCCTTTTAAAAGGTCGGCAACGCACTCGTGATTCCTCTGGTGTTGCGGGTATCCATGGGCGGCGGTAATCGCTTACTATCAGGCGATCCGTCTGCTCGTTTGCCCTCCTATCCCATAAAAAAGAGGTGCTGGCAAACCAGCGTTGATTCGGCAGGATGATATCCGTCTAATAACAGTTCTTGGGACATAATATCACAACAGACATTTCTACATTATATTTGTCTAACGTATTCAAATTTAATATCAATTACGACAACCAAACAAGGCTCATCAAACTCGACAGCAATAACCAATTACCACACTATACTAAGTTAATATGTACATATTATTATTAACATCTATGTCACAAGTAAATGTAAAGCCTAAAATCAAGACGCGTCTGCTAGTAAATTGGTTGGCTTTGTCTGGGATTCCTGTTGTCGCCACAGCACCAAGATACACAGCACTAATTTTGTGAACAAAGGCCTAAGCTTAGTAGCTATTGTACTAGAATAATTTACATAATATATCACTACCCTACTGACGAGGTGGGGGAAAACATCGCTCATCGCCACGTGAGCAACCTGAACGCGGGCAGACGTCTGTGGGTAGACGTTGTTGACGGTTGTGTCTGTTATGCGAATTTTCAAGACAAGCAATTTGTTACAAGGCTCTGTATTAGAAGGTTTTTTCTATGTGTTAATCTACGCGAACGAAGTCGCGGGCAAAAGCTAGAGGGTGACATATTAAGGTAAGCCCGAAATAATTGTGCGTGTATCGAGTTTGGCGTTCCGAAAGGCCGCGCAAGTTAAATCTTTAAATAAGTGTTTTTGTGCAAATACCTTTACAGAAATTAGTAAGAAAAAGGAACTTCATTTTTTTATGGACTGATGGTCCAATCGGTCCAGATGAAGCTCAAGGGTCGGCAAACGCGCTGACGAGCCACCTGGTGGTAAGTAGTCATCATCGCCTATGGACACCTGCAACACCAGATAAGTTGCTGATGCGTTACCGACCCTTAAGAGCCCCTCAGGACTGCAGACTGCCAGAGTCACACTCCTCCTACCACTGAGCAAGTCAGATATTTTCACGCCTCTTACGGGATGCCTATCTGAAAGGCAGTGAGGATCAGCAATCTAACCCGTCCTCACACGGGGTAACGCTAAAAGTCTTACTACATTTTCTCTGTACCTCAATCGTCTGAACAGTGCCATCTCTAAGAAAGTAACATAGGCCCGTAGAGGCCTGTCAAGATTTTTTTTTTACCTATGTAGGTTGTTATATCATCTTTCCGTAGGTACTTACCCTAATTTAGTTTAATTTTCTTTTAACCCGAAGGTTGACTGGTAGAGAATGCCTTACGGCATTAAGTCCGCCTTATGTACCATCAATGTGCATAGAAGTATGAATAAATAAATAAGATCGAGGCGAATGTCTCGATTCCCTTAGCCGGGATTATCGGGCAAGGCTAGTGGTTTTTAGTCAATACGAGTCCAAAATAAATGGCCGAGGGTTTTCCGCACTACAAAAAAGATGCCCCTAGAGATTGGCACAGAAAACGGCGTGAAGTTGGGTTGCGGTAAATAAAACAGAGAAAGATTTGGTCCTATTTATTTGTAACTAATTATGTAAGGTCTGAGGTGCAATACCTTTATTTATAACATACTTGATCCTGCCCGCGACTTCGTCCGCGTGAACTTCAGAATTGGGTCCGACCTGCATAAAACGTAGCCTATGTGCTATTCCAGACTTACAATCTATCCCTGTACCAAATTTCATCCAGAACCGTTCAGCCGTTCTGGCGTGAAAGAGTAACAAACATTCATACATCCATACTCACAAACTTTTACGTTTATATTATTAGTAAGGATTTCTTCGTGTAATATATTTCCAACTAGGTAGTTGGAAAATATTATAATTGATATCAAACAAATGTATCGTTCTTAGATGGTTTCTAGTCATATTGGAAGATCTAGAGCTATTTCCGATCATTCCCCATAAAAACTTCATACCGACATCGAGGTATTTGAATACCAATACCCCAATTAAAGAGTTTTTATTTTAACGCTTTCGGCGCCAAATAGTCTACGTCCGCCATTACTGGTAGTGTTGCCAACTTGTAAAATATTGCGTCTACAAATAAATAAATGTGTGAATATATTGCTAAAAGCTTGCCTTTATTCCTTTTCCATGAGTATTTTCATAAAATTATTTAGTATGGAAATTACTGAGCTGACTTCCTGGCTACACATACTAGGTTATAAGTTTTTTGTTTGTTTATATTGTTGTGTAATTTCTTGTGTTGTAATATATGTGGCAAAATAAATGGTTTAAAAATTATTATTATTTTATTTTCCGTATTTTTAAATTCTAGTTACTAATAACGGATTAATTAGATGTAAAACTCAAAACTGCATGAATCGGATTGCCAATAATTAACAAAAAATTTAAGGTAGCTGTTAGTAATTTTAACATTAAGACGTCCAACATCTCAGTCTACCCGTGACCATGGATGCTGTAAAGGATCCGAAACGTCGGGAATCAAATAATATCAATACAACGCGATAAAATCCGTGTAAAGTAGGTTTATTTAAATGTCTAATAATCGCGTGTGTCAAACCAGTATTATTAGAAGAAGTTTATAAATATGAAAGGTCCAACCACACGTCTTTGCTACTTTAGTTCCAATAATTATGAAAGATGAGGAATGATGATTTCTTCAATAACGAAAAAAAAAGCTGATAAAAAAAAATTATCTAATACAACCTCAACTGTTATTTTTCAATTTTCGCTTCGAAAATTTAATTCATTTGAATTTGAATAACGTGAAAGCTCCATGATTTCCCATTTTCAAATAATTGTAAAAATATTTTTCTACAATGCCTGTTTATCATTGAATTGCTTCAAAGGCCTTCCATTACGACCCATTTATGGATATTACATCTTTTTTGGTCTTTTTCACAATGACAATATAGACAATCAGAAGGGCAAGTCTAGAAAATTATCGTTGACCACTGTAAACACAAAGAATGTAATTAATTATACGTATTACCTCACGAGACATGAAGACCAAAAATACTCCGATTGGAGTGGAACAAAAATAGTGTGAGAAGAACAAAAGGTACCTTGCAATCTCTCTACCGTCTCCAAAATTTCCTTCCAGGGCACATTAAAACAATGCTTGTCGAAACCTTAATTTTCCCCATAATCGACTATGGTGATGTTTGCTACTTTGACCTGAATGCAGATCTGCTCAATAAATTGGACCGCCTTCTCAACAATTGCATTCGATTCGTTTTTAATCTCCGTAAATATGACCATGTCTCAGAATATCGAATAAAATTTAAATGGCTGCCCATTCGCCAACGATGAAATTTTAGGGCACTGACTACTCTTTATTCTTTACTTTTTTCTCCTAATTCTCCATCGTACTTATCATCTCAATTTCAGTATATTACTTCCTTCCACAATAAACATCTTCGTTCAACTAATAATCGTCTTCTTCAGTGTCCTTCTCACCACTCTGACTTTATACATTCTACCTTGTTCGTCCAATCAATACTGTTATGGAATGCTCTCCCCCTTGAAATCAAAATGATAAACAGCCGGCAATCATTTAAAACCTCTGTGCGCAAATACTTGCTGGATAAAACGCTGTTAGATTCATCTCGACACTGACTTTTCTTTTTATATTAAATTTGTATTGTATATATGTATAGTATATATGTATTGTATTTTATGTTATTATATATTATGTATATAAATATTTATGTAATGTATATATTATGTAAGTTTATAGCTTTGGTAAGTCTTCAAATCACACATTTCACTTCTATTCTTTTAGTGCATCTACCATGATCGTCTCTGCACCACCCTAAGGTCGTCTGGTAGAAAATGCCTAAGGCATTAAGACCGCCTTTGTACACTTCTGTACATGAAGCATAAATAAATTAAACAAAATTTTTTATGGATTATGTCGGCTAACGAGCTGATGAGTCACCTAGTGGTAAGTACTCATTGTTGCTCATGGACACCTGCAACACCAGTAGAATTGCTGATGCGTTGCCAACACCAACAGCAGTCTGCCAAAGCCAGAGCACCCGAGGAAGAACTGGCTCTTACGCGTAAAAGTTGAAACACACACCGAGGTGCTTTACGGCAGACTCCGACGAAAGGGTCGCCAGCCAGTCAAAGAGCTCCTACCACCGAGGACTGACGTCTAACTTGGTAAGTCGTTAAGAGTGCGAAATTTTCTGTCAAATAAAAAGTTATAAATAAAATAAAACACATTACAATACATGTTGTGGCATAACCAGTTAATACCTAGGTATATTAAGAATATTGTACTTGACTACATATATGTAATTCTTATTGTCTTAGCAGTGTCTTGCGTCATCGTATAAAATAAAATCGTATCGTATAAAAATTACAACAATACTTTAGAGTGGACCTTTTTACTTTGTCTGTTCTATGGAATCAAAGGCAATGGCCTATTGTCAAATTAATGATCTCACAATATTTTGAAATTGCACGCTTGAGCACTTACAGGTCCATCAATCAAAAATAGAATTCTTGAATCAAAGTTGAATCCCTTTTGTGGGAATTTACTCGAAGGCATTTTGAAAGGCATTCGCGCGTAAAGTTCTTTATATTGGTCCGGCGGAGCTTAAATTGCCTACAAAAACGTAATACCGAAATAAATCCTAATCCAGACAATATTCTATCAAATTAAGTTATTATTCGGATTTGGATACTGTCAATCTAGGTTTCCACCTTACTATTTCGCCTACTACACTTCACTGGAAATAAAAGATTGGAAAATCGTTCCATGTTGGTAATTTTCTCAAAAATTGCATTCGCTTAAATTTATTTCCAGTGAAGTATTTTGAACAAAATGGTAACGTAATCTAGATTAACGGTATCGGAATCCGAATAATAACATAATTTGATTATCTTGTGATTGAATTATGATTTATTTCAGTATTACATTTGTAAGAGAAATTCGGTCCGCCCGACTTAAATAATTAAAATATTGTTATTAGGTTTCTTTTTATTGTTATTTTGAAAGAAATTCTTTTTGTGCGAAGACATAAGAGAAATAATCAAGGGACGAATCGATTCATCTTCCTGTAGTGTCACGGATTGATTAGTTAGCTATTGCAAATATTTATAGACTCAGTTGACACACACTTTAGAGTGGGGTGTGTGTGTGAAAGAGAGATTTTGTTTTCTGAACACTCCTGGAAAACTATCTTTTTGTGATTTTTTTGCATTTTCCATGCTACGATTATAAAGTTATTTTAGTGAAGAAACAATTCAATCGCGGGCAGGATTCGAACCTGCGTCTACTGGTTAGATACTTCACTTCACTAAAATAACTCCTGGAAAAGAAAAGATTACGTCTTTTTAAGATCATTACAAAAGACGAATGTCCGTGGAAAAGCCGAGAGACGCCATAGAAAGACATACGCCGACTTTTTTATAAGGTTGTTATAAAAGGTCAGGTTCAGATTAACCGGCGCATGTGCAGACAAGATCCATTATTAATGTGGGTGAAGCAAAAGTAGTAGGTATATAAAAATATGTGTTAGGTACACATATTTCACATAGTGTTCTGCTATTCCTGCCTACGCTTTCTCTTCGGTTTTTTTCTGTAAGTATTTAAACACGTAATGTCAGTACAACATCATCATCATTAGCAACCCCGTGTCTACCTACTGCTGGGCATGGGTATGGCTATAGTCCACCACGCTGGCCTAATGCGGGTTGGCAGACTTTACACGTCATCTAGAAAATCTCTCAAGCAGGTTTCCTCACGATGTCTTAACAAATAATACGTACATGATTGGAAAACTCAGAGGTGTCTTATGTGTAAGGTTGCCATCCGTCCGGGTTTCCCCGGATTTGTCCTAATTTAGTTTAGGGTGTCCGGGGAGTATCCGGGTGGTGTTTCATTTGTAGTTCGGGTTTCAAGTCACCTCTTTCAAGTAACGCGAGACTATGTCCGGGTTCGTAGCTCCAAAATCAGAGTGTTCGCGCTTCATGTCCTTATTACTTACCAGATTTTAGAGATGGCAATCCTACTTAGGTTGAACACAGAAAGGAAAACTAATCGCAAGGTTAGTTAAAAAAAAATGTTAATATTACTAAATCCGTATAAACATAAATAAAGCACATATATTTTCATTAACAACAATAGAAATCCAAACAACAATATCAAATGTACACAAAACAGTGAAGTTAAACACGCGTTAAAGTTTATACCGCCATCAAAGAGACCTAATTACAAAGATATTTGACACACTAAACTTATAATTATTGTAATTGCTACCACTTTAGCGTCCCTTAATTGGATGCCGAACAAAATTATACTTAGAAAATTAACCATTTCCTCGCTTCAGAGAACACGTGGAATTGGAATTGGCAATCTAGAGACAATGATTTTATCAAAGGGTTATATCTTTAAGGAATATTAATTTATAAATATTTTATTTTAACAAAAGGGAAGCTGTTATAAATATAGGTATATTTATAACTCTGATTACATAATCAACCCGTTATACTGTCCCACTGCTGGGTACGGGTCTCCTCTCAGAATGAGAGGGATTAGGCTATAGTCCACCACGCTGGCCTAGTGCGGGTTGGCAGACATCACACGCCATCTAGAAAATCTCTCAGGCATGCGGGTTTCCTCACGATGTTTTCTACCTGTAGTCCATGTATGTCATCACCACTCATGCCGTCATAACATTATGTAGCAAAAAATAGTCACATCCATTATTGAACAGCAAACCTGCGACATAAACATTTCTCCCTCAATAAACTATGTCTCTCGAGAGATTCCGCACTCAAGTAGCTCCCCTGTTTTATATCTCTGTGACACACTTTTTCTGTTCAATTGTCACATTTTCATTATTGAACACTTGTCGCTCTGTGCTTGTCTCTAGGGATGCCTCCCGCGTAATAAACAAAGTAGCGTAAACGTAGAGACAGACTTAAACTTTCACATAATTTTATTTCTTTAAGCATTTTCCACAATCAATTTATGAGATTTCGGGGTTTTTACTTTTTTTATGTATGGCGTAAACTGTTGATTCAGCGAATCTTTACAGCATAACCGGACTTGGTGGCGAAGCACCGAATACCTCCAGCGAAGAGCAAGTGCGAATTTAAAGTCATTGGCTCGGCGCGGGCCGGCTTGAACGAGTAAGGGTTGGGTTACCGTTAGAGGGCCTTCGCTACGGGCTCGCTCGGACAGCGTCATTGGTGTGTGCTATGAGCCTAAGTAACATTATTTGTTTGTTTTGATATATTTAATTTAAATGGGAGTTGGGACCCTTAAAATACCTTCTTAGTTTACATTGTGGTGGTCGGATATTTTACTGAAACTACATTTAGAATTACATCACGCTTGTTTTCCCTAAAGCTTAGGCAGAAGTGTACAATTTTAGTTTTGTCATTTTTATAACTTGAACAAATTTTGAAGAAGCAATATTGTCATACAAACACAAGAATTTAATTTAAGAGTATCCAAGAATCACAATATTCGAAGCAAATACATGTGTTATAACCGAAATTGTTAATCATAATTGAATTGTAATCAAAATTACTTCAAATACGATGTTGCTTGAGTTGTTCCAATTGATTGACTTTTAGTTATTGGTTGTAAGAAAATGAATTACTTGCTGACGATATCAGTCGTGTTCAACAGTGAGTCGTGTCTTGAATTATATAAACATTGTAATTTTATTAATAAATCCACTATTTTTACCTTCTCACTGGGCACCGAGTCATTTATTGTGTCAATATCGATAATTTGGGTACTTAACTGGTGTATAAATAATTAAAAGTAACTGGTTGAGCGAAACATAAAATTGAATAAAAATATTATTCTCAAAAAAATCGATATGATCTCGATTTAGTGCTATTGCAACACTGATCTCTATGTTTCTCTATGTCTGTAGAGTATAGTATTATAGAGGTCAATGTACTGCAAGGACTCTCATTTTTTTACTCGTAGAATATTGATTTGAAATAGCAAGTTTAAAACTTTTTTTAATTACGTTTCTAAATTTAAAATCTTACGCGATCCTTCCAACCGTCAGATCTTCAATCAAAACCGTATACACAGTATACACAGAGTAATCTCTGTGTGCTAATTACTAATAGTGTTACTACTCGTATCTCTATGTAAATACTACTCTGTAGATGATTTATTCTTTTTAATTAGTAATTTTTTTTTAAGTTTTTGTAAATTAAGATTAAATGACACTTCTTGACTTACAAATATCCTTTGAGAAGGAAGTACTGAGGATGGATGGATAGTGATGAATAATCTGGATTTAACCCATAATAAATTTACCACTGAATTATGTTTCACTTTTCTCTCACAGGAGCCCCACTTACAACTGGCTCTTTTCATTATTTATACTTTTTTCTATTGCATGCAATTGTCTTTTACTCATTTTTATTGTCTACTTTAGTTTTACAACTTCCAACTGAATAGAAGAAAATCCGAATGTATGAAAGACATTAATAAAAGATATAATAAGATATCCAACAAAGTACGGAGAGTTAATGAAAACAATGCAATGCAATTGAGGTTTTATGTGCAGCCACGCAACAAAATCTGCTCGCTACAAAATAAGTTAATTGTAAATTACACCTCAATTTTATTTTATTTTACTAGAATCTATTTTATTTGATAGGTAATATTAAACTCCGAAGTTTAGGATCCTTTACAGTATCAATCATAGTTATAAGCTGTATTTGTCTCATGGATCCTGATAAAATCCGTATCGGTGAAGTATTAGAAAGCAATTTATGTTTGTTTATCTCGTATTATCTATTTAACTATGATCATGGAGCCTTGTCAAAATCGACGATTAAAAAAATGAGTTGTGGAGCAAGCTCCACAATTAATTAAGTAACAATTTTTATCACAGTATAATCTCAGCGACTAATTCAATGTGCGCAATGTTTTCTCACTGTCTTTTTGCAATGTGACATTTTGTACTGTCTCTCGCACTGTGGGTGGACTAAATAATGTCTCACTATGAATCTCATGCTTTCTCATTTAAAACTAAATTGTATTCATTGTAACCAACCCCTACACCTTGTACTTTTAAAGAAAGTTTGATCATGTCTCAAAGTAAGCGGCTTACCTACGGTAAATTATTGTTTGATGTGAAAAACACCTGTAATTTATTTAGAAGTACATACATTGTTATCATAAAAACTATTTCGTTAATAAAATATTTATTTTTCTTTCTTTGTTTTTACATTGTTTTAGTATTTTAGTAATGGCAACTTTTAGATTCTAAAAATATTTTCTTGTCTATCAAGAAATAACAAGCAGTTACTCGTATTTATGTAGGTAGGTAAAACTTGTTGTTTTTAAAACACTAAATTGATAGCAAAAATCATCTAGGAAAATGTTGTTTCCATAAAATCCTTACATGCATAAACGGCCATAAAATTAAGTTATTTTATGCAAGAATCGAACCGGCTGGGTTGTTTTCAGTCGCAGACATTATTCAAGCGGAAAACAGAATCCCCAGCTGAATTGACTTAACAAATTAAGTGAAACATGAAGCACAAATAAACGAACTGCCCCAATGAATTTAATTGCCTCAATTAATTAAGCTGCCCTAATTTGTTTCAGCAATATTAAGTGCAGCATTTTGCAAGGAATGCAATGTTTCCTGTCCTGTGGGAGAAGGACAGATGCAGTGCGGGTTGGATCCGCAACAAAGAAAATACATGATGTTTTCTAGTGAGTGCGCTATGGGCGCTTACGCTACTTGCAATGACGTCAGTAAGTACATTATTTGTATTTGTAAAGGGCTTATTACGTACTAGTAGCGTTTAAGATACCTTAGTCAATTTATCAAATCGATAACAGCTGTCATTGCGTCAGTAGTTCGAGTCAGGGTTGTCAATAAACTGTCGCGTGTTGCGTTTGACATCTGTGAGATGTCTAGGTGAGAAAAAATTATAACGACATGACAATTGGCATCCAGAGCTCAACCGCGTCGGGTGTGAACACTGATTCTGTCCAACCACGTGCAAAATGGTAGACACCGATGATATTTCGGATTTAAATCCCTCTGCCTCTCCGACATATAGATGTAACAGACTATCACACGTGGGAGAGCCATGCTTCGGCACGAATGGGCCGGCTCGACCGGAGTGATACCACGGCCTCACAGAAAACCGGCGTTAAACAATGCTTACGTTGTATTTCGCCGAGTGAGTGAGGTTACCGGAGGCCCAATCCTCTTTTAAAGGTCGGCAACGCACTTGTGACTCCTCTTTTGGTGTTGCGGGTGTCCATGGGCGGCGGTAATCGCTTACCATCAGGTGATCCGTTTGCTCGTTTGCCCTCCTATCCCATAAAAAAAATCACACCTATATTCCTCGAAGAAATAGAGAGAATCAGACTGTACTGCTGCACGCACACAGTTCGCCGGTACGTTTAGGTCCCATGTAATAGAGGGCGAGCGTACCAGATACAAATCCAGACTCCGAGCTGCTACTGAGAATGAAATAGAAAAACCCAATTTCACTTTGGACCCAGGACCTCTAACGTAGCAGTCGTACGATCACTAAACTAACGATGGTTTAATCTATATTTGAACGAAATGTTAAAGACAGAACTGCCTCATTTTCCTCGTGACTGTAAGCGCAGTTACTGTGTACGCGGTTGTAGGACCGATGCACACTTAGCCTTGCGGTATCAAGAATAGACGGTTGACGTACAGAGTGGGAGTTCGAACCGGGCCGAAGAGTAACTGTTACGCCGAGTAACTAGGATGACGAAGATGGGTCACGGAGATTCTGGATTAGTCGATGAAGCAGGTAGAAAACTAACAAGAGGAATACGCTAGAATGCGGCACCCGCAACAAAAAGAAAAACTAACAAAACACAATAGCGTGAGACCGGGCTCAAGGTCAAGGATTAACAATGGCGATTGTAAACATCTATTGGTCGCAACTTGAATAAAGGATGTAAAAATCTATTGTGAAAAGAATGCGACCCGCCTGCATTCTTGAGATTTATCGAGATTTTTCGAATCCAGAATCTTCGTGGCTCATATAAATAATGGTCGACAGCGCCGGCCAAGGCAGTTCAGTTTTTGACACATCGAAGTGAAGATCGAAGTGAACTACCAAGTGATTATCAGTGCGACGTTAAGTGTAACAAGTGCTAGTATAGTGACAGTTCGTACGATTTCTGTGTGTGTTTGTGTAGTGAATAAAGTGACTGTTTATTTCCGTGAAATAAGTGGTATTTAATTTATCCCGAACCCCAGCTCGTAACAGTACTTTTCCCGCTTGGAGGCGATGGCAATCGCCTCGATACCCAGCCCAGCTAGGGCAAATACCGAATCCCTGCTAATTTACCATCAGCAGAGGATACTTTTTGGGAGTCGGATGCTTAGAACAAGTCGAGGCGTTCGTTTCCCCGGAGGATAGCAGCAAGGTGCATTTTTGTGATGTGCCAAAGGTAAAACACAAGAGGGTCACCGGTGCGTTCATTCGAGATTTCGGAGCCCCCTCCACAATGTACGGGGAATGGCCGTTTGTTTTTAGTCGGTAGGAGTCCGATAAAATCCTCCGTCTCTCTTACTGAGAGACCGTGGGCATCCATGAATATTTTCACATTGAAAAAAGGTTTGTTTTCTTGGTCAAGTAGTTTCTTGGGATTTTCTTTGAAATACTCAGCCAGACAGAGTTTGGATTGTAAATGAGAATAGGCTCTGCTCCTATTACATAAGAGATACCGAAAAACTGTGGATGTGCATTAGTATATTTCTGCCCAATCTTTCGGGGAATAAATGCAACGATGTTCCATATAATATTATGATGTAAATTTGACACTTTTTCACTACTTAGGATAATGCCAAATTTACCTATTCGTTAGAAAAATAACTACTTCGCATTTTTATTAAATTCACATGGATAGGTACTTTGGTACTTAATGATACCACTTGTATAAAGGTACAAAAACTTCGTTGAAAAACAACAAAAAAAAAATGTTGATATAATAGCATTGTTATTAATATTACAGCAAGCTGTGAACGAAACTTGTGAAATATAAAACAATGAAGAAAATGCAAATTAACGCTTAATTATGCGTTGACAAGACAAGTTTCTCAGGATAAGATTTCGTGTGCAACACTGAAATTATAATAAGATTTAATTAATTATTTTTTGAAATAAGGTCTATAGTTCTCAAAACCTTGAGTTCCTTTTAAAGTGACCGCACCGTTAACAGTGGTCACTTTGCTAGCATACGTTAAATGTCCGCTGCGAGGAACAAATGCCTATAATATTAAATAAATAAAATAGGTATAATGACCACCAAATTTAGTAAATTGATCACCAAAATGCTTACCAAGATATATAAAAGGTCACCAGATAGTTTAGGTTAGGTTAGAACTGCGACCACAACGCACGAGCTGAGCGAGCGAAGCGAGCGTGCCGCGACAGCGGCCGCCGAGTGCCAGAGCCGAATTCTACCTATTATACTTTGTTGGTGAATTTATTTGTTATTTTTATTAGAAAATCATTTTGCTTTAAAGTAGGATCGCAAGTTGTAAAATTTAAGTTCTAATTTCACGCTAAAATGGAGTTTTATTTTGGTGATTATTTACTATTTTTGGCAATATAAAGTGATCTATTGTCTTTATATTTTACTAGATCTGATGGTTATTTAAATATAAGCCTATAAATATTTTCAAGTACGTGTACCTAGTAGGTACCTACCCAGACACTCGTTGCTACCCAATTTAGTGAAAGATACTAGGTAAGTACGTATTTATAGAACCCATAATTACAATAAATGCTGTTCCCTGACGAAGTTTAATAATACCTTGGGACCTCGAGGTACCGAGGGTAGACAGTGGTGAAAATAATTATATATGCACGATTCAAATTAAGAATTAGAACAAATGCAAATGTTCGGACCCATGGTAGCCCTTCAGGGAGTTGCCTTAAAATTAAAATATGAAGGACAAAAGTTGGAACACTTATTTGAATTATCACAAATATTGCAGAAGAATGTATATTATTTAGTTAAAAAGTTATGGAGGTGACATTATCAGTAAGTGAAATAAATAACGATGAAAAAAAACCTATGTTTTTTTTTTGTTATTAAACATTGGTCTTGACCTCAATCTTGCCTCCAGGGCAAAGATGAGGTCGACGGTGGAGCAAGCATACCCAGAAGATGCCTGTTCACCCTACTTTTGAATAGATTCGGGTTGTAAAAGGACCATTTCAAACAAATATTATATATTTTTTTCATAATTTTTTAAATCTAACTTCACAATATCTTCTTTCAGAATTCGTGAATACACCTCTCAAGTTCTGCATTAACGACCAAGTTTCCCGGACAAGGAGAATGTATGGAGAATCATGTCCGGCCTTTTGTCCGAACCACTACCGACCCGTGTGTGGAATGTCCAAAATAAAGTCTTACATATACAAGACTTTCAACAATGGATGCTACTTCGATATGTTGGCTTGCAGAGGCGATGAAATGAATGGTAGAACAAATTAACATAACATAACATACCATCACGCCTGTATTCCCCGAAGGGTTAGGCAGAGGTGTACTAATGCACACCACACACAATTCCCCGGTATGTTTAGGTCCCATGTAATAGGGGGCCAGCCTATTGCCATTAACCGGGCACAAATCCAGACTCCGAGCTGCTACTGAGAATTTCATAGAAAAACCCAATAACCCTTTGTTCGACCTGGGGATTGAACCAAGGACCTCTAGCGTAGCAGTCGCGCTTGGGACCACTAGACTAATGAGGCAGTCTAGAACAAATTACTTTTTCGATTTCGAATCTTTAAAAAAAAAAATTTGGAACAGAAACTGCAATTTAAATGACACGATTATTTTCATAATTTTATAGGAATACTATCGTAATAACCTAGTATTACGATAGTATTCCTAGAAAAAAAATCAGACAGCTGTGTTGATTTCAAATATTTAGGTATGTAGGTACTTCATTTATTTATTTTTAGTTTAAATAGGGATATACTCCATGTGAAATACGGCGTATTATGTAAGTGATGGCTTTTTTCCAAATCCGTACTTCAAGCTGCTACTGAGAATTTCCTAGAGATAACCCTAGTAACGTTTCATTCGACTTGGAAATCGAACTCAAGACACGCTTCATTCACGCTAAGCCATGAGCACACTCACCAATGATGCAACCTCAGGATTAAATCAGAATATAAATTACTTAAAATATATTTGTTTGAAAATTTCAGAATACGTTGAAGTACCTTTGTCATTCTGTCAGAGGCATCTCATGAAGAACATATTCAAAGAAAACGTTGTCATCACCGGCTTGAATGATTACAGAGATTACCATGAATATTAAAATGAGAAGCAAACTGTGTTTTCAATTATTGCAAATATTACATCATTACTTTATTATATATATACCTACCACCAGCGGCTTCCCAAAGATTTAGGCAGATGTCTCGAACCCACAGTTCACTGGTATATTTAGGTCCACTGTTTTGTTTATAGATTAAGTCGGCAAACGAGCTGACGAGCCACCTGGTGGTAAGTAGTCATCGTCGCCCATGGACACCTGCAACACCAGAGGAGTCGCTGATGCGCTCTAACCCTTAAGAGCCCCTACAGAATGCGAACTGCCAGAGCCACAAAAGTCGAAACACACCAAGGTGCTTTACGACAGACTCCGACGTAAGGGTGGTCGTCCGCCATTCAGACCCCAAGAGGTCCTACCACAGAGCAAGTCAGACATTTTCATGCCTCTTACGGGATGCCTATCTGAAAGGCAGTGAGGAACAGTATTCTAACGCGTCCCCACACGCATGAGATTATTGCCTTTAACTGAGCACAAATTCAAAATTCGACCCGATTGCACCATGGAAATGTTGCCACAGTATCACCATTGGTCTACCGAATAAATCTTGCTGTTTCTCTTCAGACATGGCTAAATAAAACAAAAGAATGTAGTGTTCTACTGCAGGGCATGGCAGAGAAAAGGGACGAAAAAATTATATAAGAGGTGACGTCGTCCCTAGGGGCACCGTCACCTCTTTCTCACTCTCTCAGTTGCTTTTAAGGAGTAATATTTTTTGGAAGTCCAGCCCATCCCATTTGGACCTACCGCGATGGTGATTACCATTAAGTGGAACTTTTAGATCAACAGTTTTGACTATTGAACCAATAATAGCGACGTGTTTACGACACATACTCGTAAAATTTAAATTCGAAGACAATTGTTTCACACAGCAATAAAAGGCTTCGCATTCAATTGTTTCGTCCCGAACCCCAAACCGCGAAATCGGCATTTTCCATCAGAAAATCCTTTATACTTACTAACGTACTTACAAGCCTTGAGGATGAAACTTGAGTGGTTGAATTATCCGTCCCCGATTTAACCTTGTTCGAACAAACCAATTCACTTCCGAAATAGGAATGCCACTAATTTAGTAGTTGGGCTAGGACAGATTTATGTGTGGTAAATAAATCATTGAAGATCGAAGAAAATGTTACGAAATCTTGTGTGACCCTGAATCTTGTGTGAGATGTAATAAAAGCTATATTATAATAATGTCTTTGGTGTAGGCAGTAAGTAATGTAATCTATTTGTCTGTAGGTATGTTCGAACGCGCATCATTCAAAAAATGCACGAAATTGGATGCGGTTTTCACAGTTATGGCCACTTTAGTGACGGTGAATCATTGAAATCCATCAAATGTGGTAATTTTAGCCCATTGGTACACGTCTTATCTTGATACGCCGCTTAGAAGCAGAGTTATTGTAAGTAAATCTTTTAATTTGGTACGCGAGTGATACCGCGTGCAACAGTAGTAGTAGTCTTGAATAATTAATTTTGACTGTGACTTTGGAATGCCCGTCTTTTTGCTGCGCAGAAATTTGGCATCATCTATACTAATATTATTTTTTATATATACATGTGAAAGGCTTGCGCTTGCGCGCTTGCCTAGAAGAAACCGATTCACTCGTGATTTAAAAACACCCAGATTATAACTATCGGGGAAGACCCACTCCGGAAGCGCACTCCACATTTCAGCGGTACCCATGATAAAAGTGGACTTAAAGCGTTTCGTTCAGGTTTTCGGAATGTCTACCATGAATGGATGTCGCTTTTCGTGCTTTTGGTCGTCCTATAGTAGAAAGGGCTAGGGGAAATAGATCGTGGAAATAGTTCTGATGCACACTCTCCGAAATGTACGGATAAGATACTAATTAAGGTTGTTAATTGTGAATTGACGACACGTTTGGCGTAGCGGCTGAGCGATCGGCTTCTGCGTCACGTGTTGTGGGTTCGATCCCCACACGGAGCAAATATTTGTATGATCTACAGGTAGTTGCTCCGGGTCTGGGCGTTTGTGTATGTGAGAATTTGTGTTTGTAAACGCACCCACGATACAGGAGAAAATCCTAGTGTGGGGCAACGTTTTAAAAAAAAAAAAAATTATTGTCTTATTCGTTTTGTCCAATGAATTCCTGTCCATGGCCTTACACGCGGCAGCTACTTGCAGTACACGAAAGCTGATACCATCTCGCAGTAATTTCAATAAACAATGCGTCAACATCATCCAATGGTTTGTCCCCAATCGAATTACCACGCGTAGAATGAATCATAATTAAAATCGGTTACAGTTCCTGGACTCGATCCAGACTGAAAAGCAATCTATTTTGTTTGGCGGCCCGAACGAAAACAGGAGGATAATATAGTGGCCAACGTCCTACCATTGAATACGAACTCAGTTTCGAATAAAGGCGACGTCGATTCGAAATATATATTAGGTTTTTGTAGAAGTTTGATTTTCTATTATCCCCGTCATTGAATTTATTTAGTGAAAGAAAACTGTTTAGCCGAAGCGATCCATAAAGTGATGCGTGAGGTAATACTTCATAAAGTTCTTTTGTGACGTAATTTATATACCTACTAGAGAGGGTAGAAAAAATTATCAAGACGAAAAGGACGAATTTGGTAAATCATAAAAGAAAATTGTCAAGGATCCATTGGGGGCTAAATTCGATTTAGTCTAGAGGAATTGGGACCTTATTAGTTATTAGTTCCCCTGTAGTAAACCGAAGTATAGCCGCCTATAAGCAGAATATTATCAATATAACTATATACAATTAGTCAGAGAGAAAACAACACAGATTTTGATATTGTACCTACTTCCAGACATTCCCTCGAAACAGACAAAATTAAAAAAAGAACCACACAGAATCTCTTTCTAAATAAAAAAGAATCATTGAAGAACGGTAAAATGATAAAAACGGTAGCGAGAATTCGAGGGTAAAAATTAAGTCACATTATTTAAAAAAATAAGACATATCCTTTTCGGAAATGTTAAAAAATATTTATGACTGACCTTAGTGGAATAGCGGATGACCTCCGTCAGCATAGCTCCTTCTCTGTTTCAGCTAGACTTCTTGATTCACTGACATCTGACTCACTAACTCACCCACGAACTAACACACTCACTGATTCACTGACTAACTCACTAACGGACTGACTCACTAATTCACTTACGCATTGTTTCACCGATTGATAACTCACTAATTGACTGACTAAATACCGACTCACCATTTCACTGACTGAATAACTCACTAACTTACTGATTGAATCAGTGACTCACGCACTGACACACAAATCCTATGGTGCACTGATCACTGCCTCGCAACTCGCGCATTCTCTGACAAACACAATCACAAAGTCCTAGGACAAGAATAGCGGGCACAAGCTCTAAAATCTGGGTGTACACTCTGTGAATGTATATGGTTGACCAATACGACCAAACATGATCAGAAACTAGGTCCTGCAAGAACTGCGGGAGCAGAGATTGCGAATCACGTCATAATCATAGGGCTACTCTAAAATCCTGGGTACACACTGTGAACATTTAGGGTTGAAACACACGCGCGGTGAACTCACTCACTCACCCTGAATGGTGAACAAATGCAAACTCGAAAAGAATAAATACTTATAAAAGGTAAATAATTTGTGGGTAACATAATATTTATGCACCTACAATTGAAACATAATACTTACCTACATCAATCAAGTGTTTTATAGTTATTTCCCGCGGTTTAACTCGCGACCCGAAATAATGTTATAGTGAATATGTAATTGATTACCAAACTTTTTTTTAATTTCCTACTACGATAGGAACTACTTTATACGTTACATTGTTGCAAATTGGTTGCAAACAATTTTAATTGTATCTGTTGAAGCACCATGAACTTTATACCAATAGATATTTTTGTTGATACAAGAAATAAGTATTTCAGTAGCCTGAAAATATAGGTCTTATTAGATCCGACAGCTGTATGAAGACAAACAAACAAATATGTTTGTGAGATGCCAGAAGTTTCTAGGTTAGAGTTTTATTTGATTGTCGAATAAAATATTCCTTGGAAACTTTGGTAAATTAACATGTCAAGGATCAATTATTAGCAGACTGCTAGACTGCTAGACAGACTAGACATGCTAACGGATTGTTTTTACATTAATAATTTCATAGTTTTATACATTTTTGAGTTCTAAATAATCCAAAAGAAAATTTAATCTTGTTGTTTCTTATAATGTAGCAGTCGGCTGAGGTTTGCGTCGTGCTGAGGTGACAGCTGTCACCAACGTGACAGTGACAAGTGTCAACGTATGTCAAACAACAAAACCATAGTGTTTCTGTGGTTTCTGTGGCTACGTAATTAGTATCGACCGTTGTTTGCAACAAGTCCTAGTGCAAGAGTACCTACTGCTGACATTTAAATAGTTAATTTAACTATATACTCGTACTATATTTACTACGTAATCTTGACGAAATGTTTGGTGTAGCGGCTAAACGATTGGTTTCTGCGCCACGTCATGTGGGTACGATCCCCATACGGAGCAAATATTTGTATGATATACAGCCTGTAGGAACAACTACCTGTAGGCTACCGGTAGTTGTTCCGGGTCTGGCCGTTTGTATCACCCACGATACAGGAGAAAATCCTAGTGTTATTAAGGTTACGTTTTGAATTGTAAAGATTAACTTTTGAAATGAATCTATCAACTAGCCCGCGACTTTGTCTACGTAGATTTCAGAATTAGATCCGACCTGGATAAAAAGTAGCCTATGTAATTAGACTATAATCTATCTCTGAGCCAAATTTTATCCAGATCCGTTCTGGCGTAAAAGTGTAACAAACATCCATACATAAAAACTTTCGCGTTTATAATATTAGTAAGAATCAATATTAGTAAGGACCAATACCATTTGCTACATTAAAAAAAACTATTTATCGTAAAAACTATACGAGTATAATTTGCCAATAATTTAATTTCGATTTTTTTTAAGTTTTTAGTTAAACTAAATTTTTATTGTAGGTAATTACATTATTATTGTTTATTTTATTTTACGTAAATGGAGAGTCTATTTATATATAATTAAATTAATTAAATAAAACAGCTATTCATTTTATTACAATACTAATGAACGATTTACAAATAAACTAAATCTCAGTACAATGCCTTTTGTTATTATTTCTACAAACTTATGCCTTTGTTTTAAAGTTCTAAAGGATTTTAAGATCCAATAATTGTTGTTTAATCGTTTCTATTGATTAAATTATTTGAATTCGTCGATTTGAGTTTAATTTCACGCCAAATTGTTTTAGGATTATGCTTAGTTAATTGCGTGAAAGTTTTTGGAGAAATGTGCTTACAGTATTTGTTACTAGAATATTTCTTAACGAGCAGTTGACCCTAAAGTTTTAACGGAGGTTAATTAATAATAATGAGCAATTAAAAAGGAAAGGCTGGCTTAAGGCCTTAATATCAATACTAGCTGTACTCCATGGTGTTACTCGCGTAAATTTCGTATTTCTCAATCCCGAAAGAAATTCCCAAACTCGTTTCTTAGCTGATGTCTATCATCTAAAAAACGATTTTAGCTGATAGACAAGTCATCCACATCCCACTACTGGGCAAGGGTCAGGGGTTAGGTTATACTAAACTAACATTGTATAACATTAAGTATATTATTATTAACTACTATATAGTTATTTATTATATAAGTGAAATACTGAATACTTAGAAACTATACTAAGATTTTTTTTATGGGATAAGGGGACAAACGAGCAGACGGATCGCCTGATGGTAAGCGATTACCGCCGCCCATAGACACCCGCAACATCAGAGGAGTCACAAGTGCCCGCCTTTTAAAAGGGGATTGGACCTCCGGTAACCACACTGACTCGGCGAAACACAACATAAGTGTTGTTTGACGCCGGTTTTCTGTGAGGCCGTGGTATCATTCCGGTAGTGCCGGCCCATTCATGCCGAAGCATGGCTCTTCCACGTTAGATTAAATTTATACACACACACTTACGTTGTGTTTCGCCGAGTGAGTGAGGTTACAATCCTCTTTTAAAAGGTCGGCAACACACTTGTGACTCCTCTGGTGTAGCGGGTGTCCATGGGCGGCGGTAATCGCTTACCATCAGGTGATCCGTCTGTTCGTTTGCCCTCCTATCACATAAAAAATATACAAAATATATTGCAATTTTAAGACTCTCATTCTAAATTACTAAGGAACCTATTAGATTTACCTAATGCAATAAAGAAGTAAATTACCGGTTTTAATAATCTGACTTATGCCCCTATTTAATAGCAGTCAATGAATAGATATACGTCGGTTACATTCTTAATCTTTGAGATCAGTGCTACTATAGTCAGTCTTAATGTGTAGAGTGGACATAGGGCTGACATTTACGGAACTTAAAACATTTTTAAAAGCGCACATCCAATAATTGACTAATGCTTTGTACGGCTATTCAGTAAAGCGCAAAAGAGCATCAGCAATAGAGCCTCTTTTACGGTAGGTACTCTGACATCGATGATTCTCTCACTAAAAGTGTTCCTTTTTTATATTTAAGTGATTATGACAATAAGAGATATAATCGTCAATAAGGCAATAGTCCATTGAAAAGTTACATTTGGGGTTGCGTTTTTTAGAGGACGCAATTTTATTTTTTTGATGTGTAGGGGGGGTAAGTGTAAAGCTAAAACCAAGTTTGTGGGGTCGCCACCCTTGTCCCACGGCCGCCATCTTGAAAATAGGGGTTGAAACGGTTTTTACGATATATCTCTTAAACTATTTATCTGATAAAAAAAAATTGTTAACATTTTTTGTTGCAAATTAAATTCTCTGTAACTTTTTGTCGTATAACTATAAATAAAAAAGTTATAAGCGAAAATGTTCAGAAATTCGAGAAAAAAAAAATATTTTTCGATATAACTTTTTTTTTATAATATAACGAAAAAATGATATCAGACCATTTTTGTAGATCGTTTTTAAGGAACAACTTTTATAGGCAACATTTTTTCATTAAGTCAATAGCTAAGGTTTTACAGCGCTCCGAAGTGAGTACTATTTTTCAGTACTCTTAACTATACATCTAATATACATGGACAAGAGACAGAAGAATAAATAAAGAATCTCTAGCGTAGCATTAGCTACGATTATTTATTATTATATTATATTATTACCAGTCCGTGTCAAAAAAGGCACGGTTGGCTATCCACAATGGTGTGTTGGTACCTACACTTATGTATGGAAGTGAATGTTGGGTATGGCAGAAGAGACATGAAAGTAGAATAAATGCAGTGGAAATGCGTTCCTTGCGAAGTATGTGTGGTGTAACTCGGAATGATAGATTGAGGAACAGTGTGATAAGACAACGTTGCGGGCTGAAAGATGATGTAGTGACGCGTATTAAGAAGAATATGCTGAGATGGTTTGGACATGTTGAAAGAATGAATGAAAGACGATTAACGAAAGGAATTTATAAGGCGAATGTCAGCGGCAGCGCCGGTAGAGGTCGCCCAAGAAGGACATACGCCGATCTGATTGGCGAAATCCTTCAAAAAGGTCAGGTGCGTAGCACTCGCAACCGGCGTGTATGTATGAGAAGATGTATGAATGTGGAAGAAGCAAAAGAAGTATGCAAGAATCGTAGCAAGTGGCAGTCTATAGTTTCTGCCTACCCCTGTGGGAGAAAGGCGTGAGTGTATGTATGTATGTATTATATTATTATTTTGGATTTGAATCCCAATTCGAGAAAAATGTTATTGTCATGAGTCTCTATAAAATTGTCAGTAGCAGCTCGGAGTTTGGATTTCCAAGGCTCGCCTCGTAATACATGGTACTTAAAAATTAAAAAACCTGCTAATTGTAACTGTACATTAGTGCTACACCTGTGCCTAACCCATCGAGCAATATGGGCATGATGGTATATGTTATTTTATTTATTTTATAAAGGAAGAACCTGACTCACTAACTGACTGACGTATCAAGGCACAGCCGAAATTACAAGAGCTAGATCCCTGAAAGTTTGCATGCTGGGTCCTTTTGCACTGTAGACGAGCACTAAGAAAGGATTTTTGGAAATTCAACCCCTAAGGTGGTGAAAACGGGGGTGAAAGTTTGTATGAAAGTACGCACACACTATCATGCGTTTGACATTCACGCACATTTTTTTTTTTATCCCTTTATGGGATATGGCGCCACACTTTTTGTGTATTTGCCAGTGTCAAGTATATGGAGTAAACAAGTAATATTTATTAATTCCCGTCATGGGATTATAATATATGGCGCCACACTTTCTGTGTTTGCCAGTGTCAAGTATACAGAATAATCCCCAGTAAAACAGTGGAAACTTTACTAAGGCTTCGATAGAGTTTAGGAGTGAACACAAAAGTCACGATTTTCAATTTTATATCATTTGCCTACACTTGCACACGTTCACGAACACTTAATGGTTAACTATCCACTATAATTACATATTAAACTTCGGAGAAACACAAGTTTTGGAAAATAATATAAAACCGACAAAGTGCACTTTACATTTTCCCGCCTAAACTCTTCACGCACTTAATGATTCCATTGTACAACTGTCATTCGCTGTTGACATTTTGACAATTCGATATGTTATTTTGACACAACTCGATTATTTATGACATTTCCCTGGTGCGATTACTAGAAGAGCGTTATCCTTGAATACTAATAAGCCACTCTATAACAAAAACAACCTTTTTCACAAACAATTTCGCCTTGAACAGATTAATTTAGATATCTAATAGTAATAAAGTCTTAATTCGGATGTTGGACAAGGTTGTCATTTATTCTACTGGCAAATAGGAACCGAAAAAAATATATTATCTAATGCGTGGCTGAGAGAATATTTTCAACGCTACAATGCTGAATTGATTTTCTGCTAATAATAAAAAATAACATAATAATATAATATTATGTTATTTTTCAACCCTATTACATGGGACTGTGAAAGTACATGAGGACACCTTTTTTTGGGATAGGGGTCAAACGTGCAGGCGGATCGCCTGATGATAAGCGATTACCGCCGCCCATGGACACCCGTAACACCAGGAGAGTCATGGTCGCAGCACAACTGCGTTGGCAACTCAAATCTGTACTTAATAATTAAGTATGTTATGGAATTGATCATTGACCATCAATCCCTTATATTGTCCCACTGCCTAGCACACAGGTCTCCTCTTAGAAGGCGAGGAGTTAAGCTATAGTCTACCACGCTAGGCTACTGCGGATAGCAGACTTCACACTCCGTTGATCTCTCAGCCATGCAGATGTTTTTCCTCGCGGTGTTTTCCTGTAATGAATTATTAATACGCATAATTATGACGATTGGACCATAGAATTTATGTGACCATTGAATTGCAAAGTCGTAGGTGTCATTTGCGTTTTTTTTAAGGTTACTAACAATGTGGGTCGCACATTACTAGTTTTCTTGTTAAGAGTTCGGCGGACCGAATTTCTCTTACAAACATAATACCGAAATAAATCGTAATTCAAACACTATTCAATCAAATTCTGTTATTATTCGAATTCCGATACCGTTAATCTAGGTTCCTACTCTCACATTTCGTCCAAAATACCTCACTGGAAATAAACGTAAGCGAATGCATTTTTTCATAACTTTACCTACCAAGTTTGGAAAGATTTTCCGGTCTTTTATTACCAGTGAAGTAGTAGCAGATGAAATAGTACCGCAGGAACCTAGATTAACGGTATTCAAATCCGAATAATTACATAATTTGATAGAATATTGTCAGGATTACAATTTATTTTGGTATTACGTTTTTATGTGCAATTCAAGCTCCGCCTGACCCTTAACCCTTTGTGCTAAGCTAAATGCTTGTGTTACCAGTGGATTCACGTCGGTAATGTAATGGGTGCGTATTAATAGTTAAATATCACATGAAGAAAAAAACATCGCGATAACCTGCATGCCTGAGATTTTCTCGATGACTTTAAATGATTATAGCCTAATGGCTAAAATCCACCACACTAGCCTACTATGGGTTGGCAGACTTTATACGTCATCGAGAAAATCTCTATAGAAAATCTCTCAGGCACCCTCATATTCTGAGTGGAAACCCCTGCCCAGCATGAAACATTATAATGGTTGATTATTATTAGGTATAATAAGCAAATGTCTCCTGCTTTCCTACCATTTTATACAACCCACTTGAATTTTCTTAAGTTGTTTTTTTAACGACCTCAATAATCTTATCGTTCGCAACCATTATTGTTTCACCTTATTTGATTATAAACACATAAAAAACCTATTAACTAAAACAAGCTTCCCTTCCGCTTCGTTATCACATAGTGTGGATATATATCAAGCTATAATATAACATACCATGACGCCTGTATTTCCCGAAGGGATAGGCAGAGGTATATTAATGTTCACCAATAGTTCGCCAAGATATTTAGTCACCATGTAATAAAAAGTGAGCTAATTAACATTTAACGGACATAATACGAACTCCGAGCTGCTATTAGGAATTTTATAAAAAAAAAACAACACTTTGCTTGAACTGGAAATCAAATCCATGACTTCTGTAGCAGATGCAATTAGGACCACTAGACCTTTTTTTTGGCACCAAGTTACCTCTACGGCGCCTTTGTCTCCGAGCTGGATCGGTCCTCTCTCGATCCCGCACTGCTGCCTCCTTCTCAAGCATGATATTTTCGCAACTCTAGCGTAGCATTTGATAAGCTATCAATCTAAGTATACATTTCCAGTTTAAGCTTGAGTCTCTTCCGTAAAGAAGACTTATATTATGCGAAGTCAGCATAATTAATACTGAAAAAGTATGTATACCTTGATAAATGAATACCTAGAGAGTATGACACCCATGCTGTCTTTAACAAGATCGCTCAAAATGCATTTGAAATGCTAATCCTATGGCCTTACCATGACAGAAAAATTAAATAATTAAAAGAAAACTAAAGGGAATAAAAGGAAAGGAACTAAAAAGGAAGGGAAGCTAAGAGAAGGGAATGGAAGAAAGAGGAATCACGTGGAACACTAAATTCTTTGCAGCAGCTATTCCGTGGGGTTTCCCACAGTATGCAATAAACGATGTCATATTGAAGTGAAAGCTCGCGGCGGAGGCAACATAATATGTTGCAACATTTTATTATATAATTTTTGTGTATGAAAAAAATTCCGGACAGATAAATACTTAATAAAATATTAATAATCACTGCAGTTTGAAACTTAGAGACTTTTGTTACAACCATTATTTTAATTTTGTATCGAAATTCTCATGAATATATTTCGGGAAGGTAAGTATGCAGGTACCTATATCAAAAGGGTAGATAAGTCTGGAACTGACATAATGACGTAAGCATTCGGTGATTTTACTTTGTTTATCGGTTCAATTTTGTGATATCACACAACACATACCATGCTGCCTGCTTTTTTTTCCAAAGGGGTAGACAGAAGTAAACTAAGATTCACCTAAAGTTTTTCGGTTTCGGTCCCATGTAGGGCGAGCCTAAGCCATTAACTGAAAACAAATCCGAACTCCGAGCTTCTACTGAGAATTACATAGGAAATCCCAATAACACTTTGCTCGAACAGGGAACTGAAAACAGGATCTCTAGCGTAGTCATGCTTACAACCACTAGACTATTTAGGAAATTTTATTTACATTAAGTAAGTTTTTTTTGAATCCCGTCATTGGATATTATGGTGCCACACTTTTTGTGTTTGCCAGTGTCAAGTATATAGAATAATCCCCAGTAAATCAGTGGAAACTTCACTAAGGCTTAACACAAAAGTTACGACTTTTGTGTTCACTCCTAAACTCCATCAATAAATTTCAATTTTATATCATTTGCCTACACTCGCACACGTTCACGAACACTTACGGCCTGTCCCTTTAACAAATCCGTTGATAGATTAATGGTTAAGTATCCACTATAATTACACATTAAACTTCAGAGAAACACAAGTTTTGAAAAATATTATAAAACCGATAAAGTGCACTTTACATTTTCCCGCCTAAACTCATTAGTAATTTAGACGACTAAAATTTGACATTTAGTAAAAAAAAATATTCAGAATTATATTTTGGATAATATTTTAACAGAATTACCCTTCTGAGTAAAACCACACGCTGACCCTCGGCAATTAATAAGGGGTCAAAATAAACGTTTCAAAGAGGTAGGTATATTTGAAACCTTTTTGTTAGCAGACTTAAATTAAAAATAAGTTGGTACACTTTATTATACAGACCAAATTAGGTACTGTTGTTATTTTGGTCTCATATTTTGTCAAAAAGCAAAGGTGTGGTATGCGAAATATAAAGGTTATTTTAGCAAATGATATGTACTAAAAATAAATTTAAAAAGTTATTAAGTAATCTATATAAGAAAACAAGTTTTTTTATAATAACTCCGAAGAAAACAAGATTTTTTTTTTTGCGCGATGCTAGAGGTCATGGCTTCTATTACCAGGTAAAGCTCAGAGTTTGAATTGGCAATAGGCTTATCTGTTACATGGAACCTAAACAAACCGGGGAACTGTGGCCATACACCAGTACACCTCAACCTAACCCTTCAGGGTATACAGGCGTAATGGTAAATAAGTGTTATTGTTTAAAAAAACATTAAAGCTGACACATCGTCTATCGATTACAAAACTAATTTGGGAGACAGAGACCCTTGTTCCAAATTCAAAATATCCATACGTCACAAATTTCCATTAAAGAACAATAATTCTTAAAAACCAACCTCCATGGTAAAACCCAAATATTATAAATAAATCCAACGATGCACTATGCGTCATAAAGACACACCGGTTGTAAAACATTGCTGTCCTCCTCGCACGCTCACAAAACTTAATTAACTATCTCTGTCGCAGAGCTATTAGTTTCAATCATTTGATAATATATAAAATGTTTGTAGACATCGTATTCATTAGTTTGTTTACTTCTGTCCTGTGTACACGGAAACTATAATCTCTTTGTAATTTGTGACAATAAATAATTTAAATTAATATAATAGCAAATAGTATCTATAACTTTGTTCGTGAGAATTAGTTATTTTTTGAAAAAAAATATCTATAAAGGTGAGTTTAAAATATTGAGACTGCCTCATTAGTCTAGTGTCTTGAGTTCGATCCCCAGGTTGAGCAATGTGTTATTGGGTTTTTCTATGAAATTCTCAGTAGCAGCTTGGAGTCTAGTTTTATGCCCAGTTAATGGCAGTAGGCTCGCTCCCTATTACGTGGGACCAAAACATACAAACGAACTGTGGGTGAACATTAGTACACCTCTGCCTAACCCTTCGGGGAATACAGGTATGTATGTATGTATTTATAAAGATATATCTTCAGCACTTCTGGATGGGGTCGTCCAGAAGCGCTGAACTCAGGAGTTGCGGAGGTCTTCACAAACATACAATTAACAGAAAAAAAGTAAAACCTCAAAAAAATTTCCATAGAACAAACTAAATATTTTCCTCGGGTGACGAGGTAGCTTTCTTAACCGCTACATTCAATGTGCAGTCACAAATTCTCACATATTTTACGAACTCCCTTTGTCTATTTTATAATGTGCATATAGATTTCTTTATGTATGTTATCATTGTAATCTTGACGCGACTAGAGGTCAGGTTCGCTATCAGGTTTGTGGTTTGATTGCGGTAAACAGACCTTACGATAACGTAGGAATAAGGTTGACTTGTATTTTATTAATATTAACATGCCAATTAACACTAAATAATGTACCTACAGTCCAACATATTAGTTAGTTATCACGCGCTTAAACGGTGAAGGAAAACATCGTGAGGAAAGCTGTATGCCTGAGAGATTTTCTCGACGGCGTGTGAAGTCTGCCAACCTGCATTAGGCCAGTGTGGTGGACTATAACCTAATCCTTTTCATTTTGATAGGAGACTTATGCCCAGCAGTAGGACAATAAAATGGGTTGATTATGTACGAGTATAGGTAATATAATTCTAAAATATAAGTGTTTAAAGATTTTTGTGAACATGAAGATGGTTGGGATGATGGGGATGCTCTGTCCCTTTCCTGAAAAACGAGTATTAATTTAACATTTGTACGGCACACGTACGGTTTGACGTCACAATTTGCTATAGAGCTCCCTACATCATCTTTATTTTTGAATTTTGCTTTTGTTGTTCGGTCCTAATTGTGGTCAACTTTTTTATAAGGTCACTAAAATAATAATTCAGCTAGCCTATTATTATGTATAATTTTATATATTTTATTTTTGTGGGAAACACCCAAACATATTATGATTTTATTGGCACCCTAATTAATGCAAACAGGCAATTATAATTCAATGTGAAACATGTTTTATCTTTGACTGCACAAGAAAAAAGGTCGCTTAAGTGATAGCACAGATAATAATTTAAAGAGAATACACAAAATACTTAACTGGAAATAATTGTAAGCGAATGGAATTTTTGATAACTTTACTAAGTTTGGAACTATTTTCGGGTCTTTTGATTTCAGTGAAATAGTAGCAGACAAAATAGGATCGTAGGAACCTAGATTAACAGTATCTAAATCCGAATGATAACATAATTTGATAGAATATTGTCTGGATTACGATTTATTTCGGTATTACGTTTTTGTGGACAATTCACGAAACGCCGGAACCTTAATGATAGGAAAGAATCGTTAGTGGCAACTCACTTCTATTTCTTTCTTCTCTAGCGCTTTTTAGCAAGAAAGTCAAGCTTCTCCTAATAAGTAGACCACCATTCTCCAACATTTCAGTTGTCTATGTACCTGAAAAAGAGTTTAACTAAGCAATTACAGGTTAATATAAGAATTGCTTGATAAGTCTTGTTTTTGGTCGTAAGCGCGACGGGGTACTGAAGTTCCCGGGTTCGATTTCTAGGTTACCTACCCTCTGATTAATCTTTTTATCTCGGCAAAGATTTTGCTCATATCCAATATAAACATCTATAGTATACTATATTTTGTGGGAAAAAAATAGTTTGCGGGTAGAATTTGAACCTGCCCCTCCGGTTTGGTACACAAGACGCTTCAGCCAATTTAACTACAGAGATCTCCGCTTGCAATGCCGAAATTCTCTTGCACATATATTATTTGTCTCAAGGTGACGTCAGCACGCATCATATCCGACTATATGGTTTAGAAACCAAAAAAGCATAATTAAAAACTCCTACTTAGGTTAAATAAGACTGCATTATTATCAATTCATTGCCCATGCCCAGTAATGAATGAATATAGACGGATGATGTTTTAAGTACGTATACATAATATGTAAAATGATGATAATAAAAAAATTCTTTTTCCAGAACTTCAAAATGAAGACCATCATAGTATTCGCCGTCTTCTTCGTCAGTTGCATTGCCCAGAGATCTCCGTACGCTGGTAGACGACCCATCGGATTTCCATATGTTGAGCCAACTACTGCTGCTCCCGATGTTTTAGGAAACAGGTTAATAAACAAATTGATACTTTTTACATACATAGATACATAGACACGTTTTTTTTCCACAGGGGAAGGCAGGAACCATAGACCGCCACTTGCTACGATTGTTGCATTCTTCTTTTGCTTCTTCCACATTCATACATCTTCTCATACATACGCTGGTCCCGAGTACTAGTCACCTGACTTTTTGAAGGATCGGGCGATTAGAGCGACCTCTTTCGTCACTGACGCTGAACTTCGCCTTATAAATTCGTTTCGTTAATCTTCTTTCATTAATTATCTTAACATGACTAAACCGTCTCGCCATATTCTCTCTCAATACGTGTCACTATCGCTATCATGATACTTTTTCATAAGTACCCACATGTAAGTTACATACCTACATTTAACAGCATTTCATTTAACACCATTTTCGCGCTGGATTTCAACTCAGCTGCGATAGAGCGCACCCCTAGAGCCTTTATATAACACGTTTTATCACCGTTTCACCATATTGAAAAGTGGTTCCAAAATGACGCATGATCTGTGATAGGTATTTATTTTATGGCATCAAAATAATAAACGATTTTTTTTTAATTCCAGGTTTGGATCCGGTTCAACAACTACAATCAGACTGCCCCTAGAAGCCCTTGGTGACGCGGAACTAGTGTCCAGGCTTAGTAAGTTGCCCGTCGAACAGCAACCGTTCTGGTTAATTAATTGGCAAGCTCTAGAAGAAAATAGGAGAAACCCACAAACCTACGCACAAAGAGGCAACAATTTTATCGACAATTTCAATTCTATTCGACGATAAACTCGATACCAAACTTTTTAGAATAAGAATTTAAAATTATAGTGTGAGACGTTGGAAATTAAAGTTTCATATTTTTTTCGATTAGAAAAAAATTAATACCACGGAATAATTCCGATTCTTTTATAAAAAGAATAATTACGTACATATATAATAATAAATAAGTAGTTTTTTTTTCATTACGAAACCAAAGAGGTTTCTTTTACTTGATTATTGATGATAATGTGATTTAGAAAAGCACTAAAGTAAATATCAGTGCATAATTGAATTATAAAAAAAGACTGCTAGTTAGGATACAAAGTGATATTTATGAATATAAGATTATGTAATTTCGTGCTCAATTATTTATTGTTTACTCACAATTGTAGCAGAAAAATAAAGGAAAATATATATCTACTACCAATACGTCTTTTTTAATATTGAAGGAGCAGTGAGGAGTTGAATCCTGCTTCCCCACTTTCCATAGGAAATCCATAGCTCTTCAATTCTTCATGCATGCCTAAATACTCACTCACTTTTATTTACGGAGATGTAGGCAGGTATCTATTTTTCAGAAATACTTACTATTACTACTATACTCGTGCACGATGGATAGAATCACCCCTTTTACAGATAGATTTTACCGTAGGAGAGCCATGCTTCGGTACGAATGGGCCGGCTCGACCGGAATGATACCACGGCCTCACAGAAAACCGGCGTAAAACAACACTTACGTTGTGTTATGCCGAGTGAGTGAGAATATCGGAGGCCTGTTAGCAAAATACGTGTTCTGAAATATAAATTGAGATAATACCGAAATAATCATTATCAGGTCTAGTCGAAATTATTTAAATAAAAGTTTTAATTTAATGTTATGTAAGTTTATATTCGATGTATTATTTTCGAAACTGAAAACTTAAATTATTATAATCGATAAGTTTTGTAATTAAATTGACTCGATGGTAACGGTCGCGAGCGGCGGCCATTAGAGCACTGGCGGTGGTAGCGAGCGGACATACCGATTGTAATTACTTGGCGAATTATAGTGTTTCAGAGTAAGCAGTTTATTATTTTAAGACCCCTTCTGACTATTGTTTTTAACAAGTCAGAAGTGGGATCTGAGTTTTGTAAATTACTCTTCCACGCCTGCAAGTGGGTAAGTTGATTTTATTTTTTATTATTAGGAAATGAATATCATTATTGAACCTTTATAAATACGCCATAATGAGTTTATTTGAAATACTTAGCAACGAAACAAAACGCTGATTCAATAAATTTTATATTTTAACCGGCATAAAACGGAACATTTTCAAACGTTATCAGCACAGACTACAATTGAAATATATCTTTAAAAGATATCTCAACAGGCGAATAGCGTTTTGTTTGTAGCTTTAAGGTTAATTCACGATTTTACTGGGATAATACCTGAGTTAAAGGAATTCCGGAACATGAAACATAAAAATGGTTACTGCTATGAAAACCAGAACGTCTTATAGCACTATAGACGACTAATTTAAACGTGATGTCATGTTTCTAATTTTCTCATAAACTATACGAGGGTAAATCGTTTTACCAAACCATAAAAGTAACTCAGTAGCTATATCAGTTATTATCCCTAATGTGTACAATGATATTTATTACCTGATTTTTGTTGCACTTTATAGACTAGAGATAAAAATATTTGAATAATATCTATGATTGTGTTGACGTATTTATGTTGAAATAGTAGCAATGTTTGGCATTTAGTGTACCAAAACCGGGCGGGTACCGTACCTAAACGGCTCCGGACTGGATCCAGACCGGAACCCGAACCGGGGTTCGAACCGGTACCGGAACGGACCGATTCCGGAAACGTTACGGGACCGGAACTGGACCGGAACCGGCACCGGAATGGTCCGGAATCGGGCTAAAACAGTCTATTGATTTTAGTAACTACACAAGTTGACATTTATAATATTATGATGTTATTGAACAGAGATTGAACGAGTTTTTACAATTTACATTTTACATTATAAACTTTTCGTGATTTTATTGCTATACTTATACTAATTGGTGTTATTATCTTACACCCATTCCTTACCATTCATATCCTATTATTGCCTGCGTATAGGATTCACGATGTCAGATACTGATCGAAGTAGATATACACCTGCTCGTGACCCAAAGGAACTCGATAATAGCAGAAAACGTAAAACTGACCCTGTAGCTTATGTACCTAAAAACAAACGTCGTCGATCACGATCTAGGCATCATTCATCATCCCTGGCTTCACGTGACGACAGAAGCTATCGTAAGCGCAGGAGGGTCAGCTCTATAAGTAGCTACTCTAGTAGAACAAGTGGTTCCCCTATCAGAAAGAAGTCACATTAAAGAGATCGATACCGGTATCGCTCTAAACATGTATCGCGACGTAACAGGTATAGGAGAAATGCCCATAAAAGATCACGCCGAGACTTATCAAGCACTGACAGTTCAATAATCAGCAGCACCTCATCATCGAGGGGAACTCGAACATCTTTCGAAGGTCGTAGATCTCGGTCTAGAAGTAGACGTACCTCTAAGAAACGGTCCCGGGCTAGGAGTCATAGCAATAATAACCTCATGAAGGACCTCATAAATGCAATAAATAACAGGGGTTCTGAATCACATGGTGCTCAGGAAGTTATACCTCAATTCGATCCTAGTCAAAACTCGCAAAGTACACGAGCTTGGATTAGGAAGGTTAACGAAGTAGCTAGTATTTATGTGTGGACAAGTAAACAGACCATTTATCACGCATTACCCAAGTTGTCTGGGTTAGCGCGGAGATGGTATGAAGGTCTTACCTCGATTGATTTGAGTTGGAAGGATTGGCAAAGGAAACTTTTGAAGTGTTTTCCTGACGACAGGAATCATGCAGATAAATTAGCTGAAATGTTAAATAGGCGAAGTAGGAGAGAAGAAACATTAGAGGAGTACTTTTACGAGAAAGCAAAATTTGTAAACCGATGTCATATAAAAGGAAAAGATGCGGTGGATTGTATCATCCACGGCATCTATGACCATAATATCCGACTCAATGCCCAAGGCTCGAACTTTAAACGCCCTAGTCAGCTATTACGCTACTTAAGAAGTATTACGGTTAAAAATATAAGATCCACAATTGAAAACAAAAAGCCTATCCCCTCTAATAAAACAAGCACTAGTAAATTTACCGATAAATCGTTAAAATCGAATACCAGTCGATTAATCAAGTGTTTCAATTGCTCGGAAATAGGACACACTGTTCCAAAGTGCCCTAAACCTTTACAAAAATGTTTGAAATGTCACCGTATTGGACACTTAGCTGAATATTGTAAACGCGATTCTATGCTAGATAAGAAGTCCTCGGATTCTACTAATACTTATAAAGAAGTCCAACAAATTACTGCTCAAGGTAAGGCACTAAATATATATCATAAAAGTATAAAGGTAAATGGAATAAGTTGTACCGCATTTATAGATTTTGGAAGTCAATGCACAATTATTACTAAGAGCACTGTAGATAAATTAAATATTGAGATACGCAATGATAACTTACCGGTTATGACAGGGTTTGCTTTCGGTGCCATTCATGCAATAGGTTATGTAATGATAGATGTAAATATTGATTTTGTACAATCAGAGATTCAAGCTTTTGTAGTACCCGATGAATATCTAAGTACCGACATTTTAATCGGGCAAAATTTTACTGAGCTCTCTGATGTAATTGTGCATAAGACTAACAGAAACTTGGTCCTGTACTCGGAAAAGTCAGAAATAGGCAAAGTTAAAATATATGCGAGCGCTTCTACTGAATTGACGGGGATTCAGTCTGTGTCTATACATTCCGACACAGTTGAAACTGGCTATATTTGCATACCAGGTAGCACATCTTTGAAATCAAACGATGAGCATATAATCTTGCAGGGGGTATATTATATTAATCAGGGATTAGGGACAATATTGGCGATTAATATATCCGGTGGTAAAGTCGTTATAGAAAACAATAAACTTTTAGCCCGTGCTCATTTCTTACCTGTATCTGGAGGCTTAAAACCTTATGAACCTAATGAATTTGAAGTAAATAGTGTACAGTTTAACAAGAATAACGAGGAACCTTCAACTAAAGTTATGATTACCTCTAATATGATTAATGTAGGACCAGATGTTAGTGAGAATCAGATTAAGCGTCTACTGGGCCTTTTGAACACATATAGGGACTGTTTTGCACTAAATACTAGTGAGTTAGGCGTAACTAATATCTCAGAAATGCATATTTAACTGAATGATGAAAGTCCAGTTTCCTATAAGCCATATCGTTTATCCTATAAAGAACGTGAGATAGTCAGGGGATTAGTCAATGAGCTACTTGAAAATAAAATTGTTCAAGAATCGAACTCATCATATGCCAGTCCCATCGTTTTGGTAAAGAAAAAGAATAACGAATATCGTTTATGCATAGATTATCGGTCACTGAATAAGAAAACCGTGAAGGATTCTTACCCAATGCCGGTAATTGATGATCAACTTGACCGTCTAAGTGGCAAACGGTATTTTACTAGCTTAGATTTAAAATCTGGATATTATCAGATCCCGATGGCCGAGGACTCTAGGCACCTCACGGCATTCATAACGCCCGACGGGCATTATGAATATACACGGATGCCGTTTGGTCTTGTGAATGCCCCGGCCGTCTTCCAGCACATGATAAATAAAGCTTTAGGAAAGGATAGATATGAACTAGCAATGCCTTATATGGATGATGTTTTATCACCTGCTACAACAGTCGAAGATGGCCTTAATAAGTTAGGGAAAATTCTTGAAGCTTTACGCCAAGCTGGCCTGACGTTAAACTTACAAAAGTGTTACTTCTTTGAGAACACTTTAGAATATTTAGGATTTGAGGTATCTAGAGAGGGTTTGAGACCAGGGCAGAGAAAGACAGAAGCAGTAGCTTCATTTCCCACTCCAACTACTGTTCATCAAGTCAGACAGTTTGTCGGTTTGGCAAGCTTTTTCCGGAGGTTCATCCCCAATTTCGCTAGCATTGCTAAGCCTTTGACGATACTGACCAAATCTAATTCACCATGGACCTGGGGTGAAAATCAGGAGAAAGCCTTCCAACAAATCAAAACTGACTTAACGCAGAGACCATTACTGGCATTATATGATCCAAAATATTTAACGGAAGTTCATTGTGATGCGAGTAAATTGGGCTTCGGTGGAATACTACTACAACGTACTGAGGATAAGTTACCACCAAGACCGGTCGCTTATTTCAGTAAGCAGACGACAAAAGATGAGGAGTTCTTTCACTCTTACGAGCTGGAAACTCTCGCTGTCGTATGCTCACTAAAGCGGTTTCGTACGTATCTGATAGGTATCCATTTTAAAGTGTATACAGATTGCAATGCACTAAAGACTACACTAACTAAAAGAGATTTAGTCCCAAGAATTGCACGATGGTGGTTGCTACTTCAAGAATACGATTTTAGTATAGAATATCGCCCCGGGGATCAAATGAAACACGCTGATGCACTTAGTAGGAATGCCATAAATGAAGATGAATCAAATGACTTGTTAGAGTGTCGAGAGTTTGAAATCATGAATGTAGAGGTAAATGACTGGTTACATACGGTACAAATGACTGACCCCGAGTTAAAAAGAATCAAAATGATTTTAGAATGTGATGAGAATAACGTTAAGGATATTGTAACTAATTTCGCGGTTAAAGATAACAAAATTTATAGACGAGTGGGAGATCAGCTAAAATGGGTAGTGCCTAAGGGAGCTCGTTGGCGTATATGCCAGTTGAATCATGACGAAAGCGGCCACTTTGCTTATGATAAAACCTTACACAAAATTAGGCAAGACTATTGGTTCCCGAAAATGAATAAATTCATCCGAAAGTACGTTTCGTCATGTTTGAACTGCGCATATAATAAGGGTTCCACAGCTAGAGCAACCGGTTATTTGCATCCGATACCCAAAGGGGATACTCCGTTCCATACTCTACATATGGATCACTTAGGCCCCTTTGTTAGGAGTAAAAAAGGAAATTCGTATATCCTGGGGGTGATAGATGGCTTTAGCAAATTCATTTTTGTAAAACCTGTTCGGAATCTTAAGTCCAAGACTACCATTAATGTTTTGCAAGATATTTTCAATACAATCGGTGTACCAAAAGTCATCATTTCGGATCGTGGGACAAGCTTTACATCGGCTAGTTTCAAAAGATTTATTACGGATATGGGCACGAAGCACGTCCTCAATGCGGTTGCAACACCCCGTGCCAATGGGCAAATTGAGAGGTACAACCGCACTATATTAGAATCATTGGCAGCAACTAACCATGGGATGGACGAGCGTATGTGGGACGAGAATGTAGGGCGAGTACAGTGGAGCCTGAATAATACAAAAAACAAAAGTACGGGCAAATCCCCAGCTGAAGTAGTTTTTGGTTTCCGAACCGTCAACAGTAGTGAAGGTCCTATCATAAATGCGTTAGATGAGAATCAACCGGAATATGATCAAAGTAGTAAATCTCCTCGACAAGAGGTTAGAGAAGAAGTTCAGGAGAGCATTCGAAGGAATCAGGACTATATGAAAAAATATTTTGATAATACCAGAAACCCAACTAAGTTCTATAAAGTCGGAGATTTAGTTATGATTCCAAACCATCATAACCCTGCCGATGGCAAAAGCAAGAAATTGCGTCCCAAATTTCGCGGTCCTTTTAAAGTAACTGGAGTCCTAGACAACGACAGATACGAGATTAGTAGCATTGACGGACACTCTAAGCGAAAGTATAAAAGTATATATCCATCTGACCAACTGAAAAGGTGGATAACGTTTAGCTTTCAAAACGATTCGGATAAAGATGATGAGGTATCTAGTGAAGAAAGTCAAAATGTAAACTAAAATGTCAAAGATCTGTTTGCTAAAACTATGTGAGATACAATTGTTAGTCTATTGCTATTAGCTTAAGTATGATGAATGCGTTAGAACAAGATGAACTGACTAAGCAGGTAGGGTTATTTCTCGTTATGATATATTGCAGGATATTTCCAATCATATAATCGGCATTATATCCTTTTTTAGGAGAGTAGCTTAGGCCGGTTATATATATACAACCCAAATCTCCTTTCCTCTCCCATCCTTTCCATCTTCTTTTGATGTTGCAGAGACCAATTTAGCCTGATGACTAAAACATATGGTAATTATATCATGGTATATAATTGTTAAACCATTAAGAAAGTGAAGGATACCGAAGTACAAGCGGTACGCACCACTAATGGTCTCAGGACAGTGAAGGATGCCGATGTTTAAGCGGTGCTCACTGACTGATTCTGGTGTAGGATGCCGAAGTACAAGCGGCACTCACTACGTAAATAATATCATGGTAAAAGGCGGTATTTGCTCTGGTAGCAAGAGATGCCCAAGTTAACCTGGTTTTGTATAACTATATACATTTTTTTTAGCAAAACTAAATAAAGATTTATCCATCTATCAGACAAGTTATAAGCACACCTTACAAGTTACATTGTGACATCAGCAAAGTTCTTATGTACACTGTACCTTACAGTAATAAATAAAACATATCACAATAATAAGTAACCTATAGTTTATGAACTCTTATTCTGCTTCGCCTAAAGGTAAATACTCAAATAACTTCAAAAGTCGAATGAATACTTATATTGAAATTAACTTTCAGGTTAACTAGAAAATTGGATATATCGGCTGGAGCAAAGATCGATTAACAATCATTAAGCAGCATTAGCATAAGATTAACAAGGAAATGGTGGTGTGTGGAAAGATGATTTGTGCCGCACTTATTTGACCAGAATAATTATCAGGATATTAAGATTCACGTTGATCTAAACGTCATACATAATATCATGGGATGTGTACAGCTACACGTCAAAAGTTTGATTTCAATTTAGCATAAACAAATTATACAGTAATAACTATTTAACTAATTTATGGTTAGTGCTATATTATTTAAATGTATTTATCAACATGCACGTCATACATTAAATATTTCATTTTTTGTATCTGTAAGTAAGCTTTGATCTTCTAGCATAATTATGCTCAAAAATAAAAACCTCTGGTATTGTAGGTTTAGTGTAGGTAAAAATGATACTTGTGTATAAGCTTTAGCGGATGATCATGTTAAACGTATATACTTATATATATATACAATAGGTAGGATAGGAATGACTTAAATGTATGATTTTGTAATGTACTGCTGCTAATAGTTCGAATATAAATGTGTACCTATGATCAGTAAATTGTTTTCATGTTACGATAGGGAGGAGCAGCATTTCACTTATGCGTACTGTGTACGTACGTACGCGTGTAGTATCGATGCACATGGTTGCTGGGGTAGATAGTTAAATCACAAGATTTTATTAATTACAAAATTCTAGTTTATAGTAAGTTTATAGTATCTAAGATGCAGTAATGTAACTTATCATGCAATCAATAAGATATTATGTACCTACATAGTTATAGTCAAATATTGTATACTCATGTATGTGTATAGGGACATACCAGTGGTCAAATGGCCGGACTCGGAATAGGGACATTCCTTAAACAGGACGGCCGACTGTTAGCAAAATACGTGTTCTGAAATATAAATTGAGATAATACCGAAATAATCATTATCAGGTCTAGTCGAAATTATTTAAATAAAAGTTTTAATTTAATGTTATGTAAGTTTATATTCGATGTATTATTTTCGAAACTGAAAACTTAAATTATTATAATCGATAAGTTTTGTAATTAAATTGACTCGATGGTAACGGTCGCGAGCGGCGGCCATTAGAGCACTGGCGGTGGTAGCGAGCGGAGATACCGATTGTAATTACTTGGCGAATTATAGTGTTTCAGAGTAAGCAGTTTATTATTTTAAGACCCCTTCTGACTATTGTTTTTAACAGGCCCAATCCCCTTTTAAAAGAAACGTGTTCTCTCCTTGAGTGACATATCACATTTATCACACACAGTTTCATATATAACTACTGTTGCTATTACGCATTGGTCCCATGCACGAATTTTGTATAGCACAGCCTAAAAATATAATTATAGCTGTTTTCCGGACAGTATAATGCAAGCATCAGTGAGACACGTCGGATGAAGCTTTATGCGCATTATACCCGCTGTCCCGAATTTGTCCCGCACAAGTTCTGCACTCGCACTACCTACTTGTTTTAATCTTGATAGGCTTACGCTTCATCGCCAGTTCGCCTGATGTAATGCGACACTACGATGGAGCATGATTGCCTAGATGAAACAGATTCACTCGTCAAGAACACCCAGATTATATCTATCGGGGAAGATCCATTCGGGAATCGCATTCCACATTTCAGCGATACGCATGATAAAAGTGGACTTAAAGCGTTTCGCTTTTTCATGCTGCTGGTCATCCTATAGCAGAATGGGCAAGGGGAAACACTTGTATGTCACAACCTTAATTTATTTTGGGTAATAATAAAACTCTAATAATTAAATTCCCGCCTAATAAAATAGTCATAACCTTCAAATTAAAGGCTAATTATGTGATTCAAACTCATTTTACGAGTATAACATACTTCTGTTTAGGGTACCTACAAATAATTTTATAAATTATGCGCCTATCCACTGCGACGGTCATTAAAAATTTGTTTTTGGGCAATATTTCATTAACTTGAGCATTTAAGTGCCCTTAATTGTTTGACAAAACAAAATTTTACCTAAAGTAATTAATGGATCTAATTAATTCTGTCTTAAGTTTTTGTTCACTGGGTTAAAGTAAGTTTGTGTTAGGTGTTTGTTGTTATAATTATTTATTTTTATTCTAGAAAGTTTAAATAAAGAACTTAGAGTGATTTATATCATTTCTTTTTCCTGTTCATTTGGCGCCTATTTCAATCATTTGTAACCTATCAATAAAAACCTGTATCTTCTCCCGGCGGCTCCACTGACATTCGCTATAAAAATCCCTTTCGTTCATTGCTTTTCATCCATTCTCTCGACATGCTAAAACCATCTCAAATATTCTTCTCAATTTGTCACTACATCATCTTTTAAGCCGTAACGTTGCCTTATCACACTATTTCTCAATTTATCATTCCGAGTTACACCGCACATACTTCGCAAGGAACGCATTTCCACCTCATTCATTCTACTTTTATATCTCTTCTGCTACACCCAACATCCACTTCCATACATTAGTTTTGTGGACAGCCAACCTTGCCTTTTGTGACACGGACTGGCAGAATGTTAGGCAGAATCGCAATCGCAAAATAAGTACCTGTATAATTAATATATATTTATTTTCGCTAATATTGATTTCATATCGCACCTGTGTGCTGAAATGCAGCAACATCGGTTACCATTAATGTGGATGCATTAATTATACGAAATTAATCACCACCTCATAGATAGATATTCGATCAAGTTTCCACAGATAATTATAAGATTCTTGGTAGTGCTAATTGCCTAGTGGATATTCAATGCGGCATAATGATTGATTAATTGAAGCGGCGGTAGCCTAATGGCTAGGGCGTCGGACATGCGAACATGTGCTTGCCGGTTCGAAACCTACCCATTGCACTAGGTACTGATGTGAACCCACTCGTAACACAAGCATTTAGTTTAGCACGAGGGGTTCATAAATCATACTTAAAAAACTAATTAGCCAGTTTAATTGTATGGAATGGTATATATAAAATATGGTAAAAATAATGTTTTTTATAAGTCGTCTCTCCCCAGTATCGTCCAGTACTCAGGCAGCCCTAGGATTCATAAATTATTGAAAATTAGTCTCCGATATAGAGTTGTCCCAAATCTTTTATGTTTTATTCATGATAGGCTTACGCTTGACCCCCAGTTCGCCTGATGTTAAGGGATACTGCGATCTACGATGGAGCGCGCTTGCCTAGAAGAATCCGATTCACTCGTGATTTAAAGACACCCCGATTATATCTTTCGGGTAAGACAGACATTGTGTCATCTTGTGAGATAACAAATTGCTTAAACCCTTTTCTTATCTTCAAACACGCGCCAAAAGTTATAAGTATTTTATAAGATTTGCTGATGTAGCAATGACGTCACAATACCCAAATAAGTAATGTGACCCAAATAACGTCGCTTTGGGTCAGTGTCAGTGATTGATAGATCCATATCGAAAGAAATGGAGGCTGAGTAATGTAACATATCCTTTGGGGGTGAAAGAAAGTGTGAATGCAGACACTATAAGGCTTTTAGCAAAAACAGGATTATTTGTTTTCAGATCGTCTCTTGAGATATAACCACTTTACGGATTTATTTACGAGATTACATATTTACTTGATAAAATACGTAAACTAGTTTTATGTTAATGTTTCTAATATTCGCGTAAGTGTCGGAAATCGTCTCTTGAGGGTATTCTTGGGCCTAGTATATCTAATATTATAATATCTGTGAGATAATCCTTACATTGTGCGACTACTTTTTTTAAATATATTATGCAAAATGAAATATAGATCAATGTCGTGATTATTTTTTGTATTTTTTTTTTAATTTTTCATGCTATTATTATAAAGTTATTTTAGTGAAGGAAAAATTCGAATCTGCGTCTTTTGGTTGAATCCACCATCTATTGAAAAGCAAAGTAACTTGCTTTTCAATAGATGTCACTGAAATCATCTTAGAGACGTAAAATTCAGAATGTGAAGGCAAATTTCGATCTTGCGGATGGAACTTGCGGTACCTTAGTGGTCGTAGCGTCTGGTGTGTTCAATCAGAAGACACAGGTTCGAATCCTGCCCAAAGTGATGTCAGCCCTATAATGTATCCCAGTTGATAAATTCAACTGGGATACATTATTAACTTTAAGCAATCTATTTATTTTTAATAACGATTAGCCAGCGCCATCTATTACAATAATTTGGAACTATATTAAATATTTCCTATTTATTTTCCTTCACTCGTTAGTGGTAAGTACTTGGTAGTCATAATCAGAAGCCCAAAAAGGCCTGGCAACCATTATAATATGCTTAAGATATCGGTGTAGCCGGTGTGGGGACGGGTTAGAATACTGTTCCTCACTTTCAGATAGGCATCCCGTAAGAGGCGTAAAAATATCTGACTTGCTCGGTGGTAGGAACTCTTGGGGTCTGACTAGCTGGCGACCATCCTTACGTCAGAGTCTGTCGTAAAGCACCTTGGTATGTGTTTCGACTTTTGCACGTAAACCAACGGTTTTCTTCGGTTGCTGCGACTCTGGCAGTGTGTAGTCCGTAGGGTCTCTTAAAAATCGGCAACACATCAGCAACTCCTCTAGTGTTGCAGGTGTCCATGGGCGACGTTGACTATTTATTACCAGGTGGCTCGTCAGCTCGTTTGCCGAGTTAATCCATAAAAAAATGGGGTTGCAGGCCATATCATCTCTAAAGCCGGCCCCAACATAGGAAAGACTGATGATGATGATAATGATATTATAGTATTTAAGGGTCCGGCGGAGCGTGAATTGCCCACAAAAACGTAATACCGAAATAAATCATAATCCAGACAATATTCTATCAAATTATGTTATTATTCGGATTTAGATACTGTTAATCTAGGTTCCTACGATCCTATTTCGTCTGCTACTACTTCCCTGATATTAAAAGACCGGAAAATCGTTCCAAACTTGGTAAAGTTATCAAAAATTGCATTCGCTTACAATTATTTCCAGTGAAGTATTTTGGACGAAATAGGATCGTAGGAACCTAGATTAACAGTATCTAACTCCAAAAAATGATAACATAATTTGATAGAATATTGTCTGGATTACGATTTATTTCGGTATTACGTTTGTGATAAAAAATCGGTCCGCCGGACTCTTAAGGGTACATTGCTATTTAAAAAAAAAACAATTAAGCCCTCACTGAATTTGTGTCAGTTTACAAAGATCTTACATGTAGACGTGACCAAACTAACAATGTTATTTACGACTATTGGACTTCTAAATGAACGCTCCTAGACAGCGCAGAGCTGCTAGCTTGACTAATCTTATTAATGTTTTGGGCAGACCTCCAAGCAGTATCAATGCTTATAAGCTTTGAAATTGGTTGTACATACTACGTTTGACAATTCCCGGTATATGGAATAACATAAAATGTCAAATGTATTTACCACAATCAGGAAATTTCTGTTTGGGTATTTAGAAATAGAATGTGATGAAAGAGAGGAATTATTATGACTGGTAAAGTGTGAGTGAGAGAACGAATAAATGGAATGTATTATTATAATTTGTTATACATAGCTTGATATGAGTGACATTTTTAGTATTTGGGTCTTTTGGAAAAAAAAATGATCATCGTACGATATTGAAAATAAATCGATCGTCGACTAATACTTTATTAGAGCAACAGAAGCCAAAATAACAATTTTAAAATTTTCGTCCGTCTGTCCGTATGTTTGTACGCGCATCACGCAAAAACTACTGCATGGAAATGAATGCAGTTTTCTCCGATGTATAGAGGTCAAACTTAAAATCTGGTGTGTAATGTTTTATCTTTATACAGCACTTAGAATCGGAGTTATAGTATTATATGTTAATATTTTGGGACGTGAGTGAATCTGCGGGCAACAGCAGCTAGTTTTAAATAAAATAGGCTATTTGACTGATTATTTTGATAGTCTTATGCAAATGTTTACCATAAATAGAACCCATCATCGAAAACAAAATTAAAATCTGCTCAAAAATAAGTAAGTTACAAACATTTTAATTTTATGCTAGACAGAGAACGCACTATACTTGTTTATGACGTCACAAACCAATGAGCCATACAAATCCTATGCTAACGCTCATTTGAAGGAAAGGAATCATCCCCTCTCAATCCCCACCAAAAATTTTAAATACTTATTATATCTTTGAACTTTATTAACCAATTTAAATTATTTTTTCAGAATACGATTTGTATTTAATTTAATTTTTCACTCAGCTTGGTATTTTAAATTATTCAAACATTAGTTAAATACCCTATTGGTTTTATTTCGACTTAAAACATGAAATAAAACGAGAAGAATATTAGAACATATACATATAATGGTAGGTATACTACGAGTATTGCAGTTTTGCGTATCAAGCTATATATAACAAACTAAGATGACGTGAATGGTTTCTATAGACAACTGAATGACAGATGACAGATTATAGATGACAGATTGAGTGCTGTAAGATGAACCGAAAAAGACGTTGTTTTTAAAAACCTCAGAGCCCTATGAAAATGCTTATTAATTAATTAATAATAAATATTATTTAATAACAAACTTGACTTTATTTTTGTCATTTTGATATCAATAAAGTGAAACGACAGGAGAGTTAATCCCAATTACTTTCTAAGAACTAGTGAGAAACTTGGAGGGTCAAATCCTTTAAAGCTCGCTTAGCAATTTTCCACTAGACATGTAACTATTTACGTCTTGTCTTGTTTGCAGACATCAAACAAGATTGCAGTGACTGTACAAGTAGTTGCTATAAACTAGCTACCGTACTTGTGTGGATTTGAAGGTGGTCTTAAACATCTAACGTGATGTAACTGGGTTATTTAGATTTACTGGAGTATTTGGCCGGCGCGCCACAAGTAAGTAATTAAGAGTGTGGACTGAGTGAATACGGAATAAGATGGTAGTTAATAGTAACATGGTTCATAATATACGTTCACGCCCGTATTCTCCAAGAAGTAAGGCAGAGGTGTACTAATGTACACCCACAGTTCACCGGTACGTTTAAGTCCCATGTAATAGGGGGTAAGCCTATAGCCATTAACCGAGCACAAATCCAAGCTCCGAGCTGCTACTGAGAATTTTATAGAAAAACCCAATAACACTTTGCTTGACCTGGGGATCGAACCAAGGACCACTAGCGTAGCAGTCGCGATTGGGACCACTAGCTTACGACGAAATAAAATGTAGATTATTACACACACACCCTATAAAAATATCGCCAATAGTTGAGTTTACCCTTTTTTAAATGCTTAGTGGTATATTGACCCATTGGGATAGGTGATTGTGGTGGTACTCACCCCCACCTTAATAGCCTATTTTGTATCCCACAGCTGGGCAAAGGCCTCCCCTAACTCAGTCCAGGATTTTCTATCCTGTGCTTCCTCATACCACGTCGGCAAAAAGCGGTCAAGATCATCTCGCCAACGTCTCCTAGGCCGACGAAATGACATTGTGAGGTAGCTCTGTAGCTAGTCTCACCCACTTGTCTGGATGCATACGGCTGATGTGGCCAGCCCCTCGCCACTTCAAACTCACAGTTTGAACGCCCACATCGACTATGCGCGTTTTTTGTTATGGGATAGGAGGGCAAACGAGCAGACGGATCGCCTGATGGTAAGCGAGTACCGCCGCCCATGGACACCCGCAATACCAAAGGAGTCACGAGTGCGTTGCCGACCTTTTAAAAGGGGATTGGGTCTCCGGTAACCTCACTCACTCGGCGAAACACAACATAAGCGTTGTTTAACGCCGGCTGTGAGGCCGTGGTGTCACTCCGGTCGAGCCGGCCCATTCGTGCCGAAGCATGGCTCTCCCACGTAAAAACAAAGGGTTGTATTTCGGACGCGGTCTGTCCTCTTTACAGACCAGTTAATGGCAATAGGCTGTGGGTATTAGTACGCCTCTGCCTAAACCTTCGGAGAATACAGGGGTAAGAGTATGGTATGTCGTAAAATTCTCAGTAGCTACGCACGAACTGTGGGTGCATACTTATACACCTCTGCTTAATCCCTCAGGGAATACAGTCGTGTTGGTGTATGTTAATGTTGCCTAACCAGCAATTTTCAATGTATGACTTCGCAAAAAACACCGGGCATACATCAATATTTGTCAGTACACTCCGTACAAGCATGAAATACACACAACGTATGCGTAATAATCAAAACCGGGTAATACATTAGTCATTGTGCAAAGTTACCATAAATCCACAAATATTGGGATTGTATCAATGTTTGTGGAAGTGTAGGTAATGTTAGTAGATATGTTAGGGGCAAACAAACATGGTCTAGTTATTTACACAAATGTTGTGTTCTGTGCCAAATGTGCTGTGTATAATTTATGGCTAAAGGTTTAAGCTAAAATCTAGTGCATGTTCCGTGGTTGTACGGCATGTTGCTAGACGCGACGCGAAGTTATAAATTATTTTGGAAATCAAATAAAATCGCGGGCTACACGTAGGGTAGAATAATTTGCAATGCAATTAATGTATTATTATGTACTACTACTTTTTTACATAATAATTGTTTAACGTAATTAAAACGTATTTAAAATAATTGTTTGTATCGCCCATTCCCTTCACTTCGCGGTCTTCCGCATCGATAGTATAAAGGTTGTAGGTACAGTTAACTTAAAAAACACAAAGATTAAAAACCTTTTCAAGATTTTTTTTTAATCGTTACACAACACTTACGTTGTGTTTCACCGAGTGAGTGAGGTTGCGGACCTTTTAAAAGTCGGTCGGCAACGCACTTGTGACTCCTCTGGTGTTGCGGATGTCCATGGGCGGCGGTAGTCGCTTACCATCAGGCGATCCGTCTGCTCGTTTGCCCTCTTTTCCATAAAAAAAAATCACGAGCCAGATGAATTTGGTTTTTATTTCATTGGTCCGTAATTCATAATTACACAATTTTGAAATGCTTCAGTGATAAATGTTGTGTTTACCTGTAATTGGCATATGTATCAGAATTTTTCAATGCTTATTTTGCATTTTGCATATTATTTTGCATTACTTTTTCACGTCTAAATTGCTAAACTGACTTCGATAAAATTTAACAAGAAGATGCATACTGAAAAAGTACATAGGCTACCTTTAGTGTCAAGAAATTCTTGGTAATGCGATCGAAAACGCGGGCAACAGCTAATAATCGATAAAATGTTCACAAACCAACAAATTAATAAATTTATTTATCTTGAACATGTTCACGATGGAACTCATTGAAACCACTTGGTCTCACAGGATAAATATGTGGGTTCTTCAAATAATCAAGATAGATATCCCTATTTATATCGTAGAATTGTGCGTGAAAGTCTGGGAATTTGCTTAACTCATTCTTGACAGGGGTATTCTTGCCAAGAGTATCACCATCACGTATTTCGGGTGCTTCTGTAGTATTTGTTACTATGTCAGGGTATCCGATGTTGTGGACTCCAGCGAAGAATGGGCGCTGACAGAAGCAGGAGCTGACGGCTAGGATGAGGAGGAAAGCTATTGTAGTCATGATAACCTGTAAATGAATGAGAGTCTTTCAGCTATGGTGTTTTGCGTAGAAAAGTAATTAGAGGACTTTCGTTTGTAATCATATCAGCGTAGAAATGTTCCTCAGGCTAGCATTCAAATATCCTCCCTGACGTACCGTACGATAGCCTGTGACTAATATAAATAGAAGAAAATATCTTACTTGCTTAGTGGTAAGACCTCTTTCTTGGGGTATACGGTGGTACTACCAGATGAACTCAGCACTAAATTGAAACTGAAATTTTATTATTATTTCTTCAGATTTCCTCCAGATACCCCGTGTGGGGAATACTACAGAGAAAATGACTGGCTCGGTGGTAGGACCTCTTGGGGTTTGACTGGCTCGTGACCACCCTTACGTCGGAGTTTGTTGAAAACCACTTTAGTTTGTGTTTCGACGTTTGCGCGTGATAGCCAGTTTCCCCTGGGTTGCTACGGCTCTGGCAGTCTGCAGTCCGTAAGGCCTCTCACTCGTAAGTCTCGGCAACGAATCAGCAACTCCTCTGATTTTGCAGGTGCCCAAGGTCGGTGATGACTAGCATCAGGTGGGTCGTCTGCTTGTTTGCCAACATAATCAATAATAACAAAATTTCTTCAGATAATTTTTATGAAAAAGGGTATAATGATTTTCATAGAAAATACACTCAAACTCCAAATCTTCTTTTATCCGAAAAATGTTAAGGTCCCTTACATAAACTAATAGACTCATGACAAAGATCATGGGACACTTTGAACTTTTTTATTGTTTACCTCGTTAATCTTTAAAAGGGTAACACATGACATTCAAAGGATATTGTTTGATCCCATTATTTAGAAATCACAAAAGATTTATCAAATAAAATGGACAGTATACAGAATCAAAGTAAGAGGCCTTATTAAAAAAGGAAAGGTTGTCAACGGCAAGATAATAAAAAACGACATATATTTGTATTCATATTATGAAGAGAAAATATTTGTTTTTTTTTATTTGTAATGAAAAACCCAAAAACTACTGGACCGATTTTAAAAATTCTTTTCACTAAATAACGCTACGTTATCACTGAGAACCTTAGGCTATATTGTTAACCAAGTTAAACATAACGTCACTATAGGTCTAAACATAAAATCACTTTAGGTCTTCTTTTTTAATGATTAGGTCGGCAAACGAGCAAACGATCCACATTATGGTAAGTAGTCATCGCCGCCAATGGATACCTGCAACACCAGAGGTGTTGCTGATGTGTTGCAGAACTTTAGGAGCCCCTACGGACTGCAGACTGCCAAAGCCGCAGCAACCGAGGGGGAACTGGCTCAAAGTGCTTACGACAGACTCCGACGTAAGGGTAGTCAGACCCCGAGAGGTCCTACCACCGAGCAAGTCAGATATTTTCTCGGCTTTTACAAGATGCCTATCTGAATGGCAGTGAAGAACTGTATTCTAACCCGTCCCCACACGGGGGTGTCGCAAGAGAAACACTTCTTTAGACCTAAGAGGCAATTAATTTTTGGTTAGTATTTTTGGCATATTTACCTTTTCTCTAAACACAATATGGCACGTCTGAATAGCTTAGTTTTCACAAGTAAAATAATTTTATGTACAACGCACTTCTTACATGAAGCAAATATTCTTATTATATATAATTCTTCATGCTGATACTGAAGTAATAGCCATGTCGTTTTTATTTATTGATTACATATGGAGAATTATTATAATTTATAAATGTTATAAGCAGTTTGTAATAGTCTAGTGGTAGGACCATTGTATTGCCTAGTTATAGGGCACTATTATCACACGTAGTGAAGGAAAACATTGTCAGGAAACCTGCACGCCTGAGAGACTTTCTCCACGTCGCCATCGTGAGAAGTCTGCCAACCCGCAGTAGGTTAGCATAGTGGACTACAGCCTAACGACTTGAAAAAAGGAAGAGGCTATCAATTCGGATATTTCTATTTTTTTATGTAAGTTCGGTTATAACTCTATACTATAAAGATAGATGATTTTTAGAAATCGTCACATTAAAAAAATCCAACCAAATCGAAGGCCAACCGAAACTGTTTTGCACAAACAGCCGCGATGAGCAGGAACAACACACCCGAGTAACACACTGCATCGATATCCGTCACATAAGCTTACATCTAGAATTAATAATAACTTTTAAAATAAGGTAATAAGTATTGTGTCTCCCGAAAGACAAGGTTACTTTGTTTATATAATAATATCTTCGACTTTTTATTCTATTCAGTTCTGAGTTCAGTAACCACAGACTACTTATAATATAGATAATTGACAGTTGAAAGGTTACAAATAACGGTGTATATAATTCTGGTAGTGTTAGGAAATTCCTAGCTAAGTTAATAACCAACCAGTATCAATGAAATAAGTATTTACATCAACTTTCATTACACTGTAACATTATCAACGTATGTGTTACAAAGGCTCGGCCACACGATATTTTAAAACGTGAGTAAATGTTTACTCAAAGAAATGTATTGAAATTTATACTAAAGTTTATAAGTATCCTGCATATATAACGTTAATGATGATGAGATATAGAATATAGAAAAAAAATAACTTGCCTTGACAGTGCCACATAAAAGCCTCATTATAATGACTATTTTTGTATTATCTAGTCATTGCCAAGTTATAAACCAACTAACTTCTGCCCGCAACTCATCCATACATAACATAACATACCATCACACCTGTATTCCCCGAAGGGTTAGGCAGAGGTGTACTAATGTACATTCACAGTTCGCTGGTATGTTTAGGTCCCATGTAATAGGGGGCGAGCCTATTGCCATTAACCGAAGCACAAATCCTCCTCCACAAATCCTCCGAGCTGCTACTAAGAATTTCATAGAAAAACCCAATAACACATTGCTCGACATGGGGATCGAACTCAAGACCTCTAGCGTAGCAGTCGCGCTAGTCGGACCACTAGGCTAATGAGTCCCACTCATCCATACATCCTCACAAACTTTCACATTTATAATATTAGTAGGATTAATAAGATAGGATTAACAACATAATATTTTTTTTAATATTGCTTATAAGAACATGTATGAATGGGGAAGAAGCAAAAGAAGTTTGCAAGAATCGTAGCCAGTGGCGGTCTATAGTTTCTGCCTACCCCTGCGGGAGAAAGGCGTGAGTGTATGTATGTATATTTTTTTAAACCCTATATTACATCATCATCCACGTCATCAACACAGTGGCAGTCCAAGAACTAGCGGATTGGCTAAGAAAAAAAATACTGTATTTAAAAAAAAAAAAATATTATAAATTAAATATCATAACATTACTTATAAACTAAAAAACATAATTACAACAAAAACACAACATTTTAAATCCGATTACGATTTTCATTAAACACACTCGGCCTGATAGGCCAAGTTTGTGGATTTTTCAAGTTATTAGCAACTTGTTCTCTATTTACAAAGAAGAAAGGTTGCTGTTCCTGTGGCAAAGCGTTTAGCCGGTTTGCATATTCCCTATCCCCGTTCAACTCTGCTGGTATGGGCTCATTCTGGAGTCGGTCGACCAGTCCAGAAGATGATGACACTTGGGGATATCCGATTGGCCTAAGACCCGCATAAAATGGCCGCTGACATAAGCTTGGGACGATCGCTAGCACGAAAATGAGGGCTGTTGCTGACATGGTGATCTGAAAAGAACAGAAACAGATTTTAATATTTATTATTCAATTAGTTATTGCCCGCGTTTTCACTTGCATCCCAAAGGACTTTTCGAGACAAAATAACTACATTTTGTCTGTGTATGTCCTTCTTATAAGTCCAATGTTTCTCTATACCAAAATTCATCGAAATTGGTTCAGCGGTTTAGGCATGAAAAGGTAACAAACAGATAGAGTTACTTTTTAAATTTGTAATATTATTTTCTAGTACTATTCCAGACTATAATCAAATATAATCAAATTTCACCGAGATCCGCAAACATACATACATCCTCATTTCCTCAAGTTTCACGTTTATAATAATAAAGTATCAAAACTATCAAAGATATCTCCATAGCAACCAAAAATTTTAAAACACATAACAAAATTGCAGTGCACCTCAAATAAAATGTCAAAGGGATTTATAAGGTAACCTCATTTTTATATCGAACAATAAAATGTCCGTACGTCAAATAATGACTTTTATATTATTTTTTAGTAAAGGAAAAAATTCAATCGCGGGCAGGATTCGAACCTGCGTCTTCTGGTTTGATATACCAGGCTTAGAGGTCAGAGCGTCTGGTATATCAAACCAGAAGACGCAGGTTCGTATCCTGCCCGCGATTGAATTTTTTCCTTTACTAAAAAATAACTTAATAATCTTAGCATGGAAAATGCAAAAAAATAATCACAAAAAGATGACTTTTATAGGCAAATTTTTGATACCTTTATACCTTTATACCTTTATCATTATTGTAACTTTCATAAGGATCTCTAATAAAAAAAAAGTCAGCCTGTAATGTTACTTGCTGATAATGTAGATTTATATTGTAGAAGGAAATTTTAAATTCGGTTTAGGGGTTTGGGCGTGAAAGCATAACAAACAAACAAACTCACTATCGTATTTATAATAGTTAATGATCATTATTAGCACATCGGGTCTCGACCCGTCTGTGCCTCGAAGACCACGTCAACCCGTATCAGTTGCCATACGAACATCTACGACAACCTATTCTTTTAGTACCTAACCCTAAAAAGTCTAGTTGCTTCATGTAAAAGACTGATACTCATCCGCATACGCATTTATTTATAAAATGAATCCGAATTCCGAAGGCAAAAGGGTAAAAGTCCAATTTAAAATAAAATTTGTATGCAGTTGAAATAAGAGGAAAATCGCGAAATACTACTGAATGAATGTTTGGGATTTCCCAGCAGATTAAATTAAAATTAAGAATAAAGTAAAATTTACTAGAATTATGGCCCGATCTTTCTAGCACAGGAAAGTAATGACGATACTTTCACCGTCTATGCCTATTTAGTAATGCAACTACAATAACTATAAATATAACTACGAAGCGGCGGTAGCCTAATGGCTAGGGCATCGGACTTCCGATCTTGTGGTTGCCGGTTCGAACCCCAACCATTGCACTACCGACGTGGACCCACTCGTAACACAAGCATTTAGCTTAGCACGAGGGGTTAATAAGAATACTAGTAATGTGCGACCGACATTGCTAGAAAGCTTTTTAAAAAAAATATATAATCGCTACTTTTACGGTATAATAAAAATATAAAATAATGACAATTATCACTTTAAAATCAATTAAATTATTAGCGAAAAAATTCAATATATAAAAAAAAATCAATGAGAATAAAGATCCAATTACTACTCGTATTCCGAATTCAATGTGCGTTCTACATTTAATTTCATTCACTTTTGTAACTACGATTAACAGATTAATTGTACCTCTTGACTGCTGATACTTGTAATTATTCAAAACTGTCTCTTTTACTTGAAAAAAAAAAACAAACACAGAACTATTTCAAACCTTTTTCGTTCAAAACTTTCAACTCAAACTTTGTCTTTTTACAAAACTTTTTTGTTGGTGTTACGAAACACTTTTTTCTATTTTTTAATACTGGAACCATTTAGTAGGTACTTAACACACAAATTACACAATTGGGTTACACCTCGCTAAAAATATTTGTAGGTATAAAAATGATAACATTTACCTGTTCTTGTACACTGAATGACACAAGTGAATGGCTCTGCTATCTCGACTGGAATGTTTAAGCACATGAATGTACTACAATTTATAGTGCTTTAGTTCGTTCCCTCGTGTTAGGCATATAGTACCTCTACTGAATATGCCACAGAGCTAAGAATGCATTACGCGTGCATAATGCCGATAGCGGGAAAAACCCATTTTATTACTATTTTTAAACATAACCTACCATCACGCATATAATCCCCTAAGGGTTAGGCAGAGATGCACTAATGCACCGGTAATTTTAGGTCCCATGTAACAAGCTCAAACTCCGAGAAGCTACGGATAATCTCATAGAAAGATCCAATAAGAGTAATCGAGCTGAGAATCGAATCCAGAACCTCTAGACTAATAATAATAATAATCATTTATTTGCAGACATTGAAGTCCATAGATTTAGGAAAGTACATTGAGATCAAAAACATAATTATTACAAATGACATAATAAAAACTAATCACAAATAACATAAAAATACACAATACACACACATTAAAATCACAAATAGGCATAATAATAATAACATAGTAGAGTACAGCTATCTAGAGCCGACCTGTGTGTGCAGTCTCACCCATCGACCAAGCATCGGGCAGTCCCACCGGTCACTCAACGCCCTCAACATGCCGTGGGTGCTGATATCTGTTCTGTGCCGGAGAGAAGCGCATCGTTTTCTTATAATGGCATAGAAATCATCCACTCTCGCATCGGCAAACATACCGGAAGCGCTACAATACCGCGGCAGCCCCACAAGCATAATGCTAATGAGGCAGTTTTAGTTTTTCACTATTTTAGTTTAAAACAAGTAATACCAAAAACTATATAAAAATACTAGGTACTTACTATTTTCTTGTTTACTATGTATTTTGTATCACCGAACAAGCTATACGTAGGTAAGTACCTAAATCAATACTTTGTAATATTATAAAGTGGAAAAAATGTATGTATGTTTGTAACGAATTGGCTCAAAAAGTACTGGACCGATTACAAAAATTCTTTTGCCGTTAGAAAGCTACATTATCACTGAGTAACATAGGCTATATAACATCGCGCTACGTCTCTTAGAAATGGAGCAGCGCGGGTCAAACCGCGAGCGGGTCGCTAGTTTATTATAAAGCTTTAAACAGGGATCCGACTATATTTTATATTGACTGGAATGACTTTACTACATAGTCTTGCAACGGAAACCACAAACAAGGTCGATGGAACATTGAATTAAAGTAAATACTATTACCTCTCACACACAACGCAAAAATATAACTGATTGGTGCTAGTTTTACATTTATAATGGCTGTAGTAGGCAAGCTAGATCCTACCATCGAGCAAAAAGGTTTTTATAAAAAAAAAACAAAACCGATTTTTCAGACAGACTTTATTAAAAAATATAAAATTACGCTTATTATCTTATAAGGATTGGAAGAGAAGGACCCTATTTTATTAATAAGGGTATTTCATTTTACGTCTAGAAGAATTCAAAAAGAATTTCGACAAAAAATTAATTGAATCCGTTTGACGTTAATAAAGATTTTTCGACCAAAGAATTTTAAGGGGTAGTCTACACGAGCCTTTATTAAAAGTCAATCTAATTGATTTTGTCGACCATATGGTAACATTTATGACGCATTTGCTACGGCTATTTTTCTCGACGGTTATCTCAACACATGCACCGGCTATGTGATTAGTATAATAACTTAACAGATGCCAGTTTCCCCAAGGATTGCCTATATCCTTGGAGAAACAGGCATCTGTTAAGTTATTATAAGGGCTGTTTTAGAAAAGAACATAACTACATAATAGTACCACACAGTTTTACTTCAGCGTAAAATTTCATCGCGAAGGCAAATTGTACAGTTAGTGGGATTCTGATGATGGTGAAGTACATATTTGTCTCACATCTGTTGAAAAGTGGGAGATCAGACGCACAATTTGTATTGTTTAATTTGTTTGTTTTCGTTTATTATTTTAATGTTTTTTTTTAACTCTTATTTTATTCTTCGCATGGAATAAATCGTTTTTCTTTCTTACTAGATCCAAAAACGTCTTTATAAATGCTACTACTTAGCAATAGATGTCATGAACAAAATTGTAATTTATATAATTTTCCAATTGGAAATAAATTGCTCTCTCTATGTCATATGTCAGATTGACATATGACAATTAAGAATAAATGAAAATACAATTTCGTTCAAGTATACGTGTTGTGAGATGTGAGAGAGCAATTTAGAGTCAATGAGAGAAAACAAATCCAATCAGAATCAAAGTTTTTATGTATATGAAAATGTTCTCAATGTCTCTATAACTCTTTTAAATCTCTGCGTGTAGATCTGTGGTCTATATTTTCTAGGTAGTTGACCGTCTCCCATCTCCTTACAAAAATAGCTTTATCGTACAAAACATTACCTAAGTATCTACTAGTTATGCCTTCTAAGTGTTGTACATATGTCTAGTTTTACTTGAGTTCGGTTCTAGAAAGGTTCTGGAAAACCTGATCTCACAGCTTACTACGTTAATTTAAATAATAACCATGGCAACATAATACTCGTTAGTGGGTTAGTAAGTACGCGCCCTTAAATAATTAAGGTTCAGTGATTTTTTAAATCATGATCATCAGCCTATAGCATCCACTGTCGCATCCGACTTCCGTCAGTAACCTTTCGCGAATCATCACGCCATCTTGCCGGAGAGCGTACTAGAATTTGTAATAGGTTATTTAAATTAACCCTTTCTAGTCTTATCTTATTTATTTAATAAAATACATAAACAAAATAAACATAAACATACCATCACGCCTTTATTCCCCGAAGGGTTAGGCAGAGGCGTACTAATGTACACCCACAGTTCGCCGGTATGTTTAGGTCCCATGTAATAGGGGGCGAGCCTATTGCCATTAATCGGGCACAAATCCAGACTCCGAGCTGCTACTGAGAATTTCATAGAAAAACTCAATAACACTTTGCTCGACCTGGGGATCGAACCCATGACCTCTAGGGTAGCAGTCGCGCTTGGGACCACTAGACTAATGAGGCAGTCAAAACAAAATAAAGTTATTAATTTTATCACGTTAAATTCATAATTATATTTTAGAGAACTTTCATATTAATCAAAAGCGATAAAATCGATTAAAAGTTATGTTATTTCAATGTCTAATATTCGTGTCAGAAATCAATGCGAGCCTTCGTATTATTTGACGTAGTTTTGACAACAAACACAATATTAATACATAAACATACCATGATATCTGTAAGTATTCCCGTAGGATCAGGCTGAGGTGTACTTTTGTACACCTATAGTTCGTATTGTTGTTAACTAGGCGAAGATCCAAACTCCGAGCTGCAACTGGGTATTTAATAGGAAAACATAATTGTCTATTCTGGAAAATTATGTGAAGGATAAAAAGTATTTCCTTTCTTTGGTTTGAAATTACAGTTTGGGAATCGAACGCAGGACCACACCTTCAGCAGCTGAGCTTGACCACTTGACTAATGAGACAGCAACTTTCACCACATTCTTAAGGAGACTATAACGCGTCAAGGAGGAATAAAGAAAAAAATGCCATGTCTAATATTTTGTATGGTCTACATAAAGCTCACGACTTCAACTGCATTACGTGAAACCGCGAATACGTAGGTACATCCTCGCCCTTTATTTGTATGAACACTGACTCATACAAGATTCCCACAAGTTAAATTTTTTTTATCAGATGAGCAGATGTCACGATATCTACGATTAATATGAAATACCTGGTATTTATTACGTGGTAGCGATAATATTGATAAAATTGGTTATTTTTTTATTATATTTGGTATTAACGCATGCAAGACATATCTTTTTGTGATTTTTTTGCATTTTACATGCTAAGATTATTAAGTTATTTAATAGTAAAGGAAAAAATTCAATCGCGGGCAGGATTCGAACCTGCGTCTTCTGGTTTGATATACCAGACGCTCTGACCTCTAAGCCACCGCGAACCCTACCCGCATGATTGAAATTTTGCCTTCACATTCTGAATTTACGTCATAAGGTGACGTTTGGTGACATCTATGAGAGGCAAGTTACCTTACCTCTCAACCGACACCACTTACTTTACAGTCAGTTCAGTGTCGTACGATGCCACCCTACCTTTTAACTATCTTTTCGTCTGGTATATCAAACCAGAAGACGCAGGTTCGAATCCTGCCCGCGATTGAATTTTTTCCTTTACTATTAAATAGCATGCAAGACATTTTAAAGATATACTTTTTTCGATGGTTCGATGCTGCGTCCTTCTGGATTTTTCTTTCGCTAAAAAGTTTTCTCAGTAGCAGCTCGGACTTTGCATTTTCTTCGCCTCCTATTCGATTCCTGTCATAAAAGACTTAAAAAACATACCGATATAAATTTAAGAAACATACAATTTGCCAGTACATAGTTCAAGTTCAAGTTCAAATGTTTTTATTTCAAATAAGGTTATACAAGCGTTTAAGAAACGTTATGATTCTAGTTGCACGGTTCCAAAAGGTTGATCCTATGGAGAAGAATCCGGCAAGAAACTCCATGGACACTTCTTTAAAATAAATGGTGTTACAATCTTCACTGGAGCAATGTTGCGATATGACGATGTGTGAACACTGAATGCCAAAGTTGGACCGAAGTCGATAATTACTAGAAGGTTCTCAGTGTTTGAGAACTCGATGTCATTATAAGAATATAAATTAGGAGTCCACTCAGACATACCACAATATACTCACATTTACAGGTTCATCATCATCACCTAAGTATACTATAGGTACTTAGTATCAGTAGTTCGGCGTTCCCAGGGTTCGGCGGAGCCTGAATTGCTCACAAAAACGTAATACCAAAATAAATCGTAATCCAAACAATATTTTAGCAAATTGTGTTATTATTCGGATTCGGATACCGTAAATCTAGGTTTCTAGCGTCCGATTTCGTCTACCACTACTCCGCTGGAAATAAACGACCGCAAAATCATTCCAAACCTGGTAAAGCTATCAAAAATTGCATTTGCTTATAATTATTTCCAGTGAAGTATTTTGGACGAAATGGTAGAGTAGGAACCCAGAATAACGGTATTAGAATCCGAATATTAACACAATTTGATTTTATTGTGTGTACGATTTATTTTGCTATTTCGTTTGTATAGGAATTTCGGACAGGCGGACTCTTATCCAAATATACATGATGTGAGATGACGATGGAGGCTTATTATTATTTACAGCTAAGGAAATAGACCTGCTCCCTATTACATGGTACTTAAGGATATACTAGCGATCTAAGGGTGTACAAGGTTCAGCGCTGCTTAATATTTAAGAATATAACATAACATACGGGTTATACGGGAAGGGTTAGCCAGAGGCGTACTTATGTAATACGAGTATATTTAGGTCTCATGTAATAGGGGACGAGCCTATTGCAATTAACCGGACACAAATATCAAACTCCGAGCTGCTACTGAGAACTTCATAGAAAAACCCAATAACACTTTTCTCGACCTGGGAATTGAACTCAGGACCAGTCAGAGCAGTCGTACCCAGGACTACTAGGCAAATGAGAATACAGATACATAATATTACTTAATGTTAATAAAAAAAATTGCTACCTTGTATCTTTTAAATAATCCTATAGACAAATATAAAAATCTGTAGGTACACACGACAACACGACGTCAACCTATACAGTTCACCGATTGGATCGCCCCTATTCCATCGCAATAGCGGTTATTTTTGTGCAAATGAGTGCAAATGTAGTTGACGTACGACAAGAAAGAAATATATATATTGGATTATCAGATCATGATATCACTGTTTAGAATTCATCGTAATAATAATGACGTCAAACAATAGTAAGTATTCAATTTCCTTCTTCCGTCATCTATATATATATATCTTTATATATATAATTCTTCTGTGAGTGTGTATGTGACTGAACTTCTCTCAAACGACTGGACCGATTTTGATGAAATTTTTTGTGTGTGTTCAAGGGGATCTGGGAATGGTTTAGATTCACAATTGGACCCGGTAGGTGGCGCTGCAATCGAGTTTTGGGTTATTTTCAGGGCAGGACAACGTCTGCTGGGTCCACTAGTATATATATAAAATGCTTCGTTTTGAATGACTGACTGACGGATCAACGCACAGCCTAAGCCGCTGATCGTAGAGACCTGAAACTTGGAGAGTGTGTTCTTTGTATGATGTAGGTATCTGATAAGAGAGGATTTTTGGAAATTCAACCCTAAGGTTGTGAAAAGGGAGGTGAAAGTTTGTATGAAAGTCTGTAATTTTATAGCGGGTAAAACCGCGGGAAACGGTTAGTCGTTTCAATATTATTCAATTATGGCGCACATGTTTTGCCATAAAATTCTCAATAATATTTCGAATACTCTCTGGTAACACTCCCTATTTTTTTAATCTCTGCCTCACACTAGGATTTTCTCCTGTATTATGGACACAAATACAAATTATCACAAACCCAAACACCCAGACTCGGAACAAATACCTGTAGGTATTATAAATATTTGCTCTGTGCGGGGATCAAACCCACAATACGTAGAGTATAAGCCGATCGCTCAACCACTAAGGCAAACGTGCCGTCGAACATGGGACCTAAACATTTCGGCGAAGTATGGTTGTTTATTAGTAGGTACTTACACCTCGACTTACACTTTTGGGCGATATGGTCCTGATGGTGTTTTGTTTTTAACCTTGAAATGGAAAACAAGAAAAAACACATAATTATCATAATATGCCACCACGCCTGTATTCCCCGAAGGGTTAGGCAGAGGCGTACTAATGTATACCCATATTGGTCAAATGCAATAGGGGCGTGCCTATTGCCATTAACTAGGTACAAATCCCTATCTCTGAGCGTTGGCGTGGTAGACCAACGACCACCTGAACATGAAAATTTTTTTTTGTTATGAATCTTACTAGCAACCTGGGTCCCACATTACTAGTATTGTTGTTAATCCCTCGTGCTAACCTAACTACTTGTGTTACGACTGGGTTTCGAACCGGCAACCACGAAGACAATACACGAAGACACGAAGACTACATCCTTATATGACGCAAACGCGATCGGAATAGCGTAACAATATTAGGAGGGCCGACTACAATAGACCGACCTGCTTGTGAGAATTTGCTCGACCTGTTAATCGAACCCAAGACCTATAGCGTAGCAGTCGCGCCCTGGACCACTAGGCTAATCAGGCAGAAAAAACATGTTTACATAATCGAAAAGAATTATAACCTTGACCTGAAGGAAACGCGTTATCGTAATGGTTGCCAATCAATTTTCTTTGTGTCACAGTCATACATACAAATTTTACATATAAATTGAATTAGATAAGAGTCAAGAAAGGCGATGACTCCATAAAAAACAATACCTACCTTACTTTAACAAGTACATTGACATAATAATTTTTACTTGTCAAATAAAATGGGAATCATCTGGCAGCTAGAGAGAGAGAGCAGAACTAGACGAGAAAAGCTGATTATCGGGATCTGTGGTCTTCACTGGGAGAGTCCTATGTCCAGCAGTGCTCAAATATAGGCTGACAATGTTGATGAAGTCAAATAGACATAGTTATAGAAAAAAAAACCAATTTATTAATTATAACCATCTTTGATCCCTAAAACCATTAATTACCACGTATCCTAGACGAATTTCATCCGATTGCACGTGGGTTTACCCAATCTTAATAACCTTAAGATTGATCTTTCTTATTAAAGTAGGTAAAACCACTTTACGGATTATATCGCGATAAATTTACATTGTCAAATCCCGACGTTTTGGACCCTTTACAGCGTCCATGGTCCTTTTTTTATTTATTTTTTTATACCACTAACGTAGCATACAAGCATACGGGACCGCCTGATGGTAAGCGAGTACCGTAGGCTATTGACGCTTGCAACACCAGGGGTATCACTCGCGCGTTGCCGACCCTAAAGATGGTCGGGCTAAGACCCATAAGATGGTTAAGCTCTCGGTCATGGGCAGACTGTCCGAAAGGTCGGGATAGAATTTGTAGTGTTTTTTTTAAATGACCAATTTCGCGAAGTTTCAGAACTCAGTCTTATTTTGGAGCTAATTATTTGTACTATTTTTTTTCTTTATTATTGCATTTTATTCTATTTTTTCCAGTATTTTTTTTTTGTGTGAACACAAACATTGCGGAGAAAGTACCTATCAATTGTTGTTTTGAAAATGTTTCGCCTCCAAGGAGATCGGCATGTTTATTCATTCAACCTTCATAAAGAAGGATCATATTTGACTCATACGCCGTTCGAAGAAAATTGCTATCTTTTAAATGTTGCAAAGGATTATCGGTCATATTTTTTTCTGTTTTTTTCCTGCACCTTAAACATTATTTATTACTAGCTATTGCAAAGAAATATGAATTGCTGGAAAAAGGTAAATTACATAGCTTTGATAGATTAGGGCTCATATAATTAAACTAACTCTATCGATGAAAGAAACGTTTTGTTCCTTTTCTGGGGTGCGGAAAATCTAAATCTGGCACCAGGGGAGGCGGACAAAACACGCGGACTAACAACCACAACTGCCTTCTTTTGCTCTATGTATAACCAATGCCATGGGATTCAAAATAGGGAAAATAGAGACACAAAAATAATAGATTAAATCTGCCGACTTCCCGACTAAAAATGCACTCCTCCAGCCCCTTAGTCATGTCTATAAAAATATACAATAAGTTACCACAAGCCATTAGTAATGAAAATAAATTTAATAGTTTCGTAAATAAATTAAAATTCTTTCGAAAAAGCTAAAGCTACTATAGCATAAACGAATATCTTAACGATAAACTTTAAATATAATATATATATAAGTATATAGATATAATTATAGGTATTTAATACAATAATATAAATTATTCGATAAAAATAAGAAATAGTTTGTAAGTATAGTATCTATTTGATAAGTTTAATAGATATATAAATATAATTATAATATTATTAATATAATTTGCTGTGCCCTACAGGGTCCATGATTGTTCCTAGCTCTAAGCATACAGTACCTACCATCTAAGACGACATTGTGGCATGCAAATAAATGAATATGAATATGAATTCATAACATTTACAAGGATAGATAATATTTGTGCCCGCGTCCTCCGGTTCGGTAGACCGGACGCTTTAAAAATCTAAGCTAGGGAGATCCTTGTGCTAATAATGTTAGTGAAATTTCAGCATGCGTTATGTGATCAAAATGCAATACAAAAAACTCTCGATCAAAATAACTGTCATTTAAAAAAATAAATAGTTAAGACCGCGGAAAATATCTCGAGTAAAGTAGAAAGAGATAGGTAGCTAATATTATTATAATGTGTGACAGTGCAATAGGTACTACGCTTAACTATCCGTCCCTTTCATTAATCGTTCAAGTTGTTTGCCGCTCACTATAAAATTAGAAATAAAAAACTTTTCCACTCTACTCAATAAGTTAGAAGATTCAACCTATCCAATTCCCAAAAGCTATTTCTGAAATTATCGGCTCGGGGTTTCTATCCAATTTTCTATATTCAACAAAAGCTATGAAATAAGGGGGTTCTTGAGGGCCCCTCAATATCCATCACTTTGGATTTAAGGAAAACTTCCCAAGATTGGTTACGGAACCCGCAATAAATATCGGTGGATCTGCTCTTCAAAGTTTTCGTAGTTATCCATCTGAGTTTCACAAATTAAAAATATTAAAGATTTTGAACTGAAGACTGCCTCATAATTTTCTAGTGGTCCCAAATGCGACTGCTACGGAATAGATCATGCAAGCTGTTGATAGGTTTGTCTATGAAATTTTCATTAGCAGATCAGAGTTTGGATTTTCCACTCGCCGCCTATTAGTACTTGAAACCTAAACAAACCGGCGAACGTACAAGGTGTACTGTTGGCAACCCAGTGACCGGTAGCAGCCACCCCAGCGCCTCCTACCGGACGACCGTGATCACTTACCTAGCTACTGTCAGTACGAGAAGATAAAAAGACTGGACACCAACGGCTCGCCCTCTTTTTACTTCGGATTTCGTGTGAAATAGTTGCTCTGTTAGATTGTATTGAAATTAGATTAAATTATTAAAGTATTTGTAAGTTATTTATAGGTTATCAGTTTATCAATTAATAAGGTATTTTAGCTATTTGTTTCTACCCAACTCTGTGTTGCCTTCAGCCTAGTTAGTTTATATCAGAAGCGGGATTAGCGTTGGTTCAAACATAATATGGCATTGGTGAGCACAGTCTACCTCATTTTGTGATCGATTCTTGAAACGGTAAACACCAAAATCTGGTGAGTGTTTTAATTTTGACAATATTCTGGTATCGAATGTTCATTGGTAAAGTTTAATGAAAAACATATCTTTGTGTTGACTCTTCGATTTAAAATATATAAAATCGAGTGACTACACTTGAGTACTAATCGGTAGAAATGTTATATTTTATCGTTGCTAAATTGCATTAAGATTTCTGTTGCTATGGTCATTATGAGAGAATGAGGGTAATCGCACATGTCGCACAATGTTCATCTTCGAAAAAAGTTAACGGATATAATTATGTGTACTAAATATGTCCCGGTTTAAATATTTTATCGTACCCACCAATAGGTAATTTGTTACTGATTTTTATATCGTTATTTCTTAATGATACTTGTGAAATCACAATATTGGAATACTGAGGTCTCTGATTGGAAAGAGTTATGCAATAATTTCTTGGTATAAAGTAAAACTACCGCCATTGGCGGGTCCCTACTAATGTGAAATTACAGATTGCTGAGCAGTGATTACGTGTGAGTGCAACTACTGGGCTAGCTTCGGAGGTCAATCCGTAGCTTCAGTAGCTGCCGGAGAATCGAGGCAGGAATGCTGCCGTGATGTTGTATCTTGGTGATATCTGACCAATTTGCTTATGTCTAAATTTGTTTGATGATAATGATGATGATGATGTTGATGCAAGTGATAAAGGTGATCATGGCTAAAATCACTGAGATTTACAATTGGAATTGGGATGGCCGAACGGTATTGGTTTTTATTGCAAAATGTAACCAATGTACCTAACCATCATATTGTTAATGTTAATAACTGTACAAGTTATGTCAGTCAATGTTGTTTGATAATGCCTCTGTCCAAACACGTATGTGTTCCGCATTTATTGACACTGGTAGTAGCTGTTCCATCATTAGGGAAAATCTGTGTAGAGAGTTATTGATACCAATAGCTACCCTAGCGCCCCTGTGATCTTGCAAGAGTTTTCAAACGATAGCATACAAACTGTAAATATCTGCAAAAGTTCAAGTAAATATTAAATTACGATTCGGTCAACTTAGAAAATATGGAGTTTTATGTTTTGAACGAACTGTCGGATTGTGATATATTATTAGACAGAAATATAACGGAACGACATGACATAATGTACTCGCGAGTGGGTCACAAAATATTTATTTTTGTAATAATGCTTTTATTTTTTCTAATTATTCAGCGTTTAGGTTAACTGCATTCTAATATTTTTGCTACAAATATTTATCAAGTTTATTATTAATATGACATAAATTGTACTTGTTTCTGGCACATTATAGCTTTTGTGACATTACTAGCACTCGACGGCACTTGATACTCATGTCAATTGAAATCTGTCAAAGGTGTTTCCTAAGCCTAAAGGTGCATCTGGAAAAGATAGATGGACGTAGCCTAAGCCTAAAGGTGCGTCCTGACAATGAGGATCTTGGAGCTGGGAGAATCTGCTTTTCCCTAAACAGTGAAATTACCTAAGTCTAAAGGAAATTTTCACGTTTTGGCCGAGTAGACTTGCTAATTATGAATCGTGCCTTGTTTGACATGATGACCGACTCGGGTTATTGTTAAACTATGAGCATAATTGTACAAGTGATGTATATGTTTACAGAATCGAACCTACTGGACTGCTACAAAAATTATTATCCAGGTGGAGTGAGCGTGCCCGGGGCTGGCACGGTGCAGCATGGCCGTGTTGGCAACCCAGTGACCGGTAGCAGCCACCCCAGCGCCTCCTACCGGACGACCGTGATCACTTACCTAGCTACTGTCAGTACGAGAAGATAAAAAGACTGGACACCAACGGCTCGCCCTCTTTTTACTTCGGATTTCGTGTGAAATAGTTGCTCTGTTAGATTGTATTGAAATTAGATTAAATTATTAAAGTATTTGTAAGTTATTTATAGGTTATCAGTTTATCAATTAATAAGGTATTTTAGCTATTTGTTTCTACCCAACTCTGTGTTGCCTTCAGCCTAGTTAGTTTATAGTACATTAATACACCTGTCTAGCCCTTCGGAATACAGGCGTGATGTTAAACTGAAGTATTTAAATTATAGAGCCTGATCTAACGGCTCGTAAAATAAAGAAAAATACGTGTTCCGTTATTTTAGTGATGGATAAATTCAATTGCGGGCAAGATTCGAACCTGCGTTTTCTGGTTAGATACACCAGAGGCTCTAAGCCCCGCAAGTCCTACCCGCCTGATCGAAATTTGCCTTCACATTCTGAATTTACTTCATAAGGTGACGGTGTATCCAACCAAAAGACGCAGGATCGAATCCTGCCCGCGATTGAATTTTTTCTTGACTAAAATAACTTTATAATCTTAACATGGAAAATGAAAAAAAAAAACACAAAAAGTTACGTGATTACGTTTTTCATTCAATACTTTTTTTAAACACAGACCTCATTGGCGGGTTATAAAACTTTGTCCAAACAAAATAGAGTAAAAAGTAATTGAAGATTTCCTCCCCAATTTGCGCCGAAACAAAATTTAAGAACAACTTTTTGCGAACGGTCGTCTTAATTTAACTGCCGAAGGTTCGTTTTACTAGCTTTGTAAGCTGGGTGATAAAGAACTGAGTGACTCGTTTTAACTAACTTCGGAGTATTGTATAAGAAATCTATAGGTAAATTTTGTTATAATAAAGTGTGCTTTCAAACTCGATAGCCAGATATCAAAATGAAAACGAGATACCGCTTACTGACAACTCACAAAATTATAAAGTTATTATGTAGGTTTCAAAAAGGCCAGCTGTAGACAGTACGCCTAAGCAAAAATTACCACAGGGTTTGAAATTACTAAAATAATAGCGAGTAACAACGCAGAACACGGCTAGTATACTTAAAAAATGATATCGCAAAGAGTACCTAAAAGAGATTCCATAAAATTCTATAAAACATTCAGTTGTCTCCACATTGGGTTCACGGTCAAATTATGTCATATTTTATATAGGGTCCCTTTCATAAACCTTTCGCCCGGTCCGCCAATCATGAGCTTTATTCTGTTATACGAGTATATACACCGTTACATTTAAGTTGTTTTAATGCCGAAAGGACGGTATTATACTCATCACTAGGAATAACTTTTACTATGGAACCAACCCTGAAATCACAAAAAAAAACAGCTGTTCCATACACTCTGACGAGTTCAGAGTACACAAAATGTATGGGAACAGCTGTTTTTTTTTCGTGATTTCAGGGTTGGTTCCATAGTAAAAGTTATTCCTAGTGATGAGTATAATACCGTCCTTTCGGCATTAAAACGACTTAAATGTGACGGTGTATATACTCGTGAAATGATCCTAAGGCTTTGGTTTTCAAAGTTGACTGGATCGCAAACCTCATAAAAACTTCAAAATTCGGGACTCACATAGTGCTGTCATGAAGAAAAAGTGACATAACCATTTATAATTATGCATTTTAAAGGGTCCATCCAATATTCGCCTGCAACTTGCGACCCAGAGTTTGGGAAATACTGCTATAGGAGATCCTTTTTTCCTTATGAGGTACGGTACTCTAAAATACCTATAAGTTATATGCTTAATGGTAAAGACATGAAACTTGCTACAAGTAACTTACCACGTTACTATATTACCCAAACACTGGATGTACTTAGCGAAAACTACAACACATCGAAAGTTCCCAAACTTTGATAGAGAACATTTTCGGGCGCCGATCTCGGCCACCCAGTCTTACCGCAGACCAAAGTTTCTTAATTATTTATTCGTGATACAAACATTCCTGCAAGAAGAGGATTAGAAATGAAGCCTATCTACACGCGGTTGTGTCTTAAATGTATATCAGTAAATAAAATTCAAGTGATGTCAAAAGAAATGCCCAGAGATAAACTGATACTTATTTAATGTTTACATAATCACTACACTACAAAATCACTATAATATATTTGGATTTTCATCTCTGGAAAAGATTCTTCATCGGCGTTTCTTCGTCGACTGTTAGTATAATGCCGATACCACCTAATACTAAAAAATGTACTTGTAAAACAGTCTTTAAAAAATCTATATATAGAAATAAACTTTTGACTGACCCCGCAACTTGATCAGAACCATTAAACTGATCATCTACCCCACGTTATGGCTTTTAGCGTTCAACCTATAAATTATATTTCGACACAGACAAGTTCTTTGCAACATGAATAACAATGATTTATCGGTTTATATCTTACCAACTGTTCATGTTTTTTATACGTTCGTTGAGGGCGTCGTGTGCCAAGTTCTTTTTTCTTCAAACAACTTTGAGTTCTTAACAAATAGAAGCTAGCCTGTTTATAGTTTTTAGCCTGTGCAGATGGCAAACAACGTCATGATTTTTTATATTGATTTATATAGGATAAACTATCTTTTTGTACAATTTCATGCGAATCCGTTCTGCTGATTTATGTTATTGGGTAATGAACAAACAAATCCAAACTTTCACAATTATTAATCATGTATTTAATCATATTATTTGCAAGTAAAGCCACCACGAAAACCAATAAAAGATATTTTACAAAAAAAGCTACACAAAATTGTGCATCACTTGAAACCAATTCTTCAGTCTTAAAAGAATTTATTTATTTTTATTTATTTTAAGAATTCCCTCTCACATATTCGATTCAGCTCTTACTTTTTCGTTCAATAGCAATCCCTCTGTGTAATAATATTATTAATGAAACCAAACTGCCCCCGGATTACGCAGAAGAAAAATTCTTCGGACCATAATCTCGAACCTTCTAAGCTTTCCAAAGTCAAAGGATTTAAAAGGAATAAAAGAGGATTTTGGCGACAATGACTTCTTATGTTTCTCAGCTGGGGATTTTCGTTCAAAAGTTTCTGAATTTGAATGCATCTGGGTACTAACTTGAATAAATGATTTCTTTAACTTTCTTTTAACCCCGATCGTGCATTAAATGTAATGCCAGTCAATATTTATAGATGAGTCTTTTCTAAATATATTTCATTTATTTTTTGAGAGACACTTAAAACACTTAAAATCTAATTCAACATAATTTCAGAAAAGAAATTGTGACATTCAATTATTAGTTGAATGTTCTGTAAATGTGCTCGATTACGTTTGTAAAGGACTTCTTAAATTCAATTCAATAGTCTATTGACTCGACTAGACTGTCGATCAATTTTGTATAGGTATAGTCTGTCTGTCTTTATTGAACAGTGGTCGGCGTAGGTGGTGCCATTTAGGATGAATGACCTCAAATATCCATGAGTTTAGTCGAGCGGAGGCTAGGGAAAAAGCTACTATAAGATATCATATAGTAAACAGTGTACCCAATACTACTGAATCGGCTATTCTATTAATAAAAACTAGCTGTGACACTTTTACGGTGCGGATTTGTAAATTAAATTATGTCGGTAATATTTGATCGAATATGAATCTTTAAAATCCCGGGATTTCGAGATAAGAATGTATGTTCACGTCCTGGTTCCCACTACCTACACCACACCAATGGTCTAATGAACAATTCTACAGGTTCATTGTATATTTATTGATTTGATAATAGTTCGTCTTGACTTCTGTATTTACCTGCAAGTGAACGAAACATAAAACAATATTTTCAAGTTGTTTTCAACACTGTTTTCAAGGAAGCAGTCAAAAGCTCAAGCTCAGAAAGGGAATGAAATAATAAACGTTTAAGTCTGCATTTTACTTTTTATTCAATTTATCTTATTTTTATCAGAAGTGCGTGCCTTGGGTTCGAGCTGACTTGGTAGTTCAACGGTCATACCACTAGGCTATCACTGCTATGCTGCTATTTTTTATCATTACCTTTAAAAGGGCCTGTTCAGTTATAGCCCTATATTTTAAAACTTACATATCTAATAATAGTACTAGTACTGTCTGGACTTTAAAAGTGGTCATGATTCTCCGAGTTTGTTTCAGTGTTTCTTCTCATAGCGTCACTAGTGCCATCTAGTTGAATAAAATGTAAAACATTAACTTTTAAAAATCTATTTACAAAGATAAACCAAATTTATCTGGTAACATAACAATAAATGTTTTTCCGTCTTTGAACTTTATTTCTCATAATTTTATTTGACTCATATTTTTATTTTTAGAGTTAAATTTTTAGAGTTAAATTTTGACCCCAAAACACTTTTGCATAAGAGAAAATCAAATGACGTTTGCACAAAAATTAGATTTAAAAATAGTTTATCACAGAATTTCTTTGCATTCTTGGGCCCTTATTTATATAATAAAATTAATACAAAATTGTTAATCTACCCACTTCCTAAAACGAAATGTAAAAAAATTGTTTGTTCTTGGCTTCAAAGCCTGGACTACAGTACTACAGAATCTTTACTAAAACCACTGATGTAAATGATTACGTCGTAACTGTGCAACTGATTACCCACATGATATCCATTCATTATCATCTACACTCACAACCGAACATTCATTCATTCATTCATTTACACACCCACCCACACACAAGCACACACACATTTATGTCCAAAATTTCAAAATTTTAATTTTTATATTACTTTTAATTTTATCTTTATCAAACATTGATCTCATTTTTTAGTATTTAATGTCTGAATAAACTGATTAATGTCTCTTCAAGGGTCGCCTGGTGATCTGTAACACAGGTTTTACCTTTCACAGATACCAGTCTCTATTTAAATTGTTATTATTTTATTGTGTAATGTATGTATGTGATGATGAGAAAATAAATTTAAATTATTATTATTAATTATTATTATATTATTTTTGTTGTATGATTCAAAGTTATTTAATAGTAAAGGAAAAAATTCAATCGCGGACAGGATTCGAACCTGCGTCTTCTGGTTTGATATACCAGACGCTCTGACCTCTAAGCCACTGCGTCTTCTGGTATATCAAACCAGAAGACGCAGGTTCGAATCCTGTCCGCGATTGAATTTTTTCCTTTACTATTAAATAACTTAATAATCTTAGCATGGAAAATGCAAAAAAATCACAAAAAGATGATTCAAAGTTGATTGAAATAAATAAACTAACAAATAAAATTAAATAAGTTAGCTAAGTTCCTTATTTTGCATAATAACCAATATTACTTATTACTGGTTTCTAACACCAGAATATTAGACATTGAAATAAAACTACAAAAATGTAAGGCAGCTGTTAATAATTTTAACATTAAGCTGTTCAACACCTTAGTCTGCTCGTGACCATGGATGATTTAAAGGATCCGAAAGGTCAGGAACTTTTAATAATATCAATGTAACGCGATAAAATCCGTAAAAAGTAGTTTTATTTCAATGGAATAAAGTAAGTTTTGCCAAATTCAACGCCTCCGGAACGTCACCACTCATCATTTACCTACTTCCTGCTCATACACAACCAATATTTCCTTCACCTAACCCGTATTTTCCCATGTATATATAAACGAATATGAGGATAAATATATATACTTATTATTTAGTTACTATCAGACCTCAATTCTCAACACAGGGACTTCCAATTTATGTTCCAGATGACACACAAAATAATATGACATTGCATTTATCGAACATGACGAGTAATATAGGGGCCTTATCTGAACGTTTCTCGTATTAATCATCATTGTTTTCGCATAATACTTCTCAATGTAAACCAGTGCGGGTTGTATTTATGTAAATCGGATAAAATCGTGACATTGATTCTATTGTTATTTATTTGTGCAATAATTTTATGATTTGTTGTGATGTTTTAGGTTTAAGTGGGTTCAGCGCTTCGAGATTTTAGCCTCGACCAACTACCATAAAAAGGCACGACATAGTTATGTGGTTAGCGACAGTGTTGGGCATTAAATACTTAAAATTGCAATCAATTACATTTTTAGTCAATTGCAATTGAATTAATTTTACTTGCAATTAACGACACGTTTGGCGTAGCGGCTGAGTGATCGGGTTCTGAGCCACGTGTCGTAGCTTCGATCCCCACACGGAGTAAATATATTATTTCTATGACCTACAAGTACCTATATGGAGTTGTTCCGGGTCTGGGCGTTTGTGAAATCCTAGTGTAGAATAACGTTTTTTTTTTACAAAAAACTTATTTTGGTTGCAATTAATTGCAAATATTTAATAGCAACTGATTAATTGATTGATATTTTAATTGTTGAGTGCCCAACACTGGTTAGCGTATTATTCCAACAGCTTCACGTAATATAACATACACATCATAAAAATCTGACGAATTCAGTAGTCAGGTAGGCACCAGATTTTTTATGGGTATGAAATCTCCAAACAATACAAACTAATATTCTGTCTGATTGTTTTTGGTTAAGTTTTCAACCTTAACTGTTGAATCAATATTGTTTGATTTTGATATAGAAATAGATTGGCCCTCGAAGAAGGACATAGGCTACATTTTATCTAGAAAAATCCTTTGAAATGCAAGTGAAACCACAAGCATCAGTCTATACTAAAGGGGTAAAGTTTGTGAGGTTGTAGGGGGTAATTTTTGAAAATTCGTTTTGTGTTGGATAGTCCTGGCTATATAACATCACGGTACACCTCTTAGGAACGGAGCAGCGCGGGGGAAATATTTTATATTTGTGTGAAGAGTGTGTAAGTACCTATAGTGTAAAGCTTGTTAAATTACTGTTATGTAGATCATTACTATGACTCAACCGAGACTAACATGCTAATTACGTGTTTTGTCTTAAGATTGCAGGTGCGGCATTTTATTAGAAAAACAATTATAGGGTTTATGTCAACTGAGAAGCAGTTGTTTTAAACCTATTATGGAACTTTTCCACATAAAAAAAGCATTTCTGTACCTATTTATGACGGTCATGAATTGCATTTCCAGGTCTCAAAAAAGTTTGAATTTTTCTATTTGAAAATAATTCCTTAATAACAGTTCCATGTTAAGATTTGCGATTAATAGCAATAGGCTCGCCCTTATGACAAATTATATTATATTTAATTACTAGTACATACAGAAAATAATTATATAATTTGGGTATGTATGAATTTTATTGGTAGAATATAGAGATCAACAAAAATGTATACCTTTACCTATGTACCTGTACATATACCTTTAAATATATACTATTGTTTGTAACTATGTTTTGTAAAATAAATATACCAACTAACCTAAATAAAAATTGATTCAAGAAAATGTACCTTCATTTTTCAAGAAATTGAAGTTATTTAAATAAAACGACACTATTTTGCGGGTTAAGACTAGATGGATGATATTTAGGAAGATATGCCGATACAAATTGAATCATCTCTAGGTCTTAAAGACATTTTGGTATCCATAATGTGAGTCACCGCGTCTTTCTCTTCTGTTCTATCTAAAGAGATCTTGTGACCAACGCGGAAATCAAAAGGCGAACTAAAGTAACGGACGTAACCCAAGGAATTGCTTCCCTGAAATGGAATGGGCTGGTCATGTATATCGTAGGGAAGATGGAAGGTGGAGTCGCAAGATCCTCGACCGAAGACTGGCCGTAAAAGTGTTGGAGCGTCGTAAAGGTGACGGGGAAGAAATGGTCGGGATTAGCCCAGAACTGAAACGAATGAAAGGTACATGAAGAAGCCTTGGTCCAGAAGTGGATAGCATCGGGCTGATGGAGAGAATGTGAGTCATACAATGTAGGGAAAAGTGTGGAATGCCCTTTTGAAGAAAGTGCCATAGTAGCTTGGAGTTGACCTGTTGCAATTAAGGATGTAACTCAACCACAATTTAAGGAGCATAATAAAAGTACCTTTTTTATGGGATAGGGGGCAAATGAACAGACGGATCGCCTGATGGTAAGCGATTACCGCCGCCCATGGACACCTGCAACACCAGAGAAGTCACAAGTGCGTTGCCGGCCTTTTAAAAGGGAGTACGCTCTTTTCTTGAAGGTTTGAAAGTCGTTTGGAAATACTGCAGGCGAAAGTTCATCCCACAGTTTTGTTTAGTTCCACATTTCATTCCACAGTTCCTACCTATCGCTGTACTCATTTTGGCTGTAACCTATAGCCCATTTGATAATCAGCATCAAATTACGCAATTACGTGATGACTTTTGCCACCTTTTTTTAAGCTTCCATAAATTGATTTTTGTCATTACCGCGAAGAAAAAGTACTTAACAGGTAGTTAGATGTAACACTAGCCTAACCACAAATCGAATTAGACACGTATGAACCTAATATGAGAAAGTTACAGTCAGTTGTTTTGTTTCAGTTCTTCATCTGTTTCGTTTCGTCTCTACTAAATTTATCACGATTTAATCTTTGGATAAAACAATACCAGTAGCAGGTTTATAGGAAGCACCCGAATGCAAACTAAACTTAAAATTCTGAGCTGAGAATTTCTTAAAAATCCAGTAACAATTCACACGACCTGGAAATCGAATGCAAATCTTCGAATCGAAATTGAAAGAATATAGAAATATATTAATTCTTATGGCGATCGTATATTCGTACCTGCGACCCATAGCGTTGCAGCCGATTGCTCGACTTTAGCGCCAAATGAACCATCGAGTTTGTAAAGATTAACTTCATAAAGGTTTAATTTTCGACATTCATCCGAATTATCCGACATTCATCCGACATTCATCCGAAATTACTGTGATTTGACCTTTCATAAGTACCTACCTATATCTTTCGGATCCCTACATTTGATTTATTTATCCTTTGGATTCAAGGGTCAATCCTCCTTAATTTAATAGCAACTGTGCAGTACATTAGGTACTCCCAATGAGTACCCCAGGTACAAGTACCCCAAATGTTTATAGAAAAACAAGACACATTTAACATCCTGCCCGCGATTGAATTTTTTCCTTTACTATCAAAATAACTTAAAAAGACACATTTAAATTCAATCTTTAATAATCGTTATTTAAATTATCTAGAATGAAAGAAAAATAATTTATTTCGTCATCATGAGTACACACAGAACAGAACAATATACGATCAATATAATATGTGAACGTGGGAGAGCCATGCTTCGACACGAATGGGCCGGCTCAACTGGAGTGATACCACGGCCTCACAGAAAACCGGCGTCAAACAACGCTTACGTTGTGTTTCGCCGAGTAAGTGAGGTTGCCGGAGGCCCAATCCCCTTTTAAAAGGCGGGCAACGCACTTGTGACTCCTCTGGTGTTGCGGGTGTCCATGAGCGGCGGTAAACGCTTACCATCAGGTGATCCGTCTGTTCGTTTGTCCCCCTAACCCATAAAAAAATATACAAAAGACGAAGACAGAAACATACTTACTAATGTACTACGTGACTAGTACGTTTCTGTTTTTTTTTGTATGTAATTGTATCTTTACGCACCTGACCTTATTGTGTATGTATGAGAAAATGTATGAATGTGAAAGAAGCAAAGAAGTGTGCAAGAATCGTAGCAAGTGGCGGTCTATAGTTTCTGCCTACCCCTGAGAGGTGGGTGAAAGACGTAGTGTTTCTATGTTTAGTAAGTAGGTACACTTTCAGTTTATACTGGAAAATAAAGCCTGAACCGTAACCGTGCATAAACCAACAGTTCACCGGTACATTTTAGATACTACGTTATAAGGGATTTTAACTTCATTAATATTTTATATAGAGAGAAGACTTCATAGAAATGAGGCCTAGTCCCAGTAGTGGGAATTAGAATAGACGAGAATATGTAAATAATCTTTTAATGAAAATATAAGTAATAAGTATGAGAATTTACTTACCTACATAATAAAAACCACTAAGTCTGAAATACCTACCTCGAAAGGTTAAGTAAAGGTGTATTGTTTTATCTGATATGTTTTATTTACTAGCCGGTAAGCCGGGTTAAAATCCATCCTCCATACTGCTGCTAAAAATGTCTTGATAAAACTCAATGTAACTTTACCCAACCTAAGAATTGTAACCAGAAGATGCACTTGCAATCACTTGAACAATATGACAATTATGTAGGTACCTAATTATATTCAAAGTAATACAATAGCGGTGTAGTTTTTTTTTATTCTTGATAGGTTTACGCTTGACCGCCAGTTCGCCTGATGTTACGCGACACTACGATCTACGATGGAGCGCGCTTGCCTAGAAGATACCTATTCACTCGTGATTTAAAGATACCCAGTTTATATGTATCTATCGGGGAAGACCCACTCAAAGTTTTGTTTTAATTACAATTAAATTAAATTAAATAATTTCAATTCCATAAAAGGATTGTACCCTTAAATCCATCATAGTGAGTTTTTCTAGAGTGCATGGAAACTTTATGGATACCATTAAATATTCTTTAACATAACATAACATACCATCATGCCTCTACTCCCCGAAGGGTTAGGCAGAGGCGTACTATTGTACACCCACAGTTCGCCTGGTATGTTTAGGTCCCATGTAATAGGGGGCAAGCCTATTGCCATTAACCGGGCACAAATCCAGACTCCGAGCTGCTACTGAGAATTTCATAGAAAAACCCAAATAACACATTGCTCGACCTGGGGATCGAATCCAGGACCTCTAGCGTAGCAGTCGCGCTTGGGACCACTAGGCTAATGAGGCAGTCAATATTCTTTATTGGACACCAAAAACTAATGTACAGAAATCTAAAGTACCAACTATACATAGTCAGCCGCCAGGAGCGGTAGCGGGGTTGTTAGATTTGATGTTTCGATGTAATTCACCACAACCTTGATGACACTTAACTTAACACTTAAGCCAAATCTTAGCACCAAAAGGAAATTAAAAACAAACAACCGACAGTCCAAAAATAAACAAATTTTAAAAGTAAATTAAAATAAAAGAGATTCTTCTTTCTGTGGCCTATATGCTTTGTAGCTGTAAATGTCGGTAAAGAATTAATTAAAATTGCTGCTACCAAAATAACTTGGCCGTCAAAATTTTGTGTCTGATATACCTACATTCAAATTGTGTTAAAAGCATCATCTTTTTAGGTGATCTTGGTCCAAAGTAATGGTATTTACTCGTGACTTGGGATTTTTCACAATGATATTAAAATTAAACTGTATAGACTTTGGTTCAACAATAATAAGTAACTATTTTTTTAATGCTTACCTACTAGTAATATGGGTCGCACATTACTAGTATTCTTGTCAACCTCTCGTGCTAAGCTAAATGCTAGTGTTACGAGTGGGTTCACGTCGGTAGCGCAATGGGTGGGTTACGAACCGGCAACCATAAATGATCGCGAGTCCGACACCCTAGCCATTAGGCTACCGCCGTCTACTAATCATAATTTTGTATTGTGTAAATAAGAAGTAAGTCCCGCCATGTAATAGGGGGTGAGCCTATTGCCATTAACCGAGCACAAATTCCAAACTCCGAGCTGCTACTGGGAATTTCATAGAAAAAACCAATGACACTTTGCTCGACATGGGAACCGATCCATTGATTCATACCACTAGACTTCACGAGGCAGTTAAAATAAGTACTTAGAGGATGATATTAAACGAAAATGAGGTTGAGATATTTTTCTAGAAAATCAAAGATCAAAGAAAAATATAAAATTTAATAAAAACTTAACACAAAATAACATTAATATATATTCAACGAATTTTATAGTATCTACAATAAAATTTAATTTTAGAATTCCACGTATTTTCATCTCCGCCTGTGATTAACCCATCCCGGCTTGCAATATATCTTTGTTTATATTATGCGCAACGCAACACATTATTTTAAAATACAATTACGCGGGCAAATGTGAGCAATTAATGCGTATCCCGACTCTGCCCGACTCACAATCTCGGGTAAATTATGCGAGACCATGCAGCATTATATTAAGCAAATGATGGATGGCGTTCAACAATAATCGGAAGTCGACAATGGTAAGAAATGTCTGGTAAGAATGACTCAACCCTCACTTAATAATAATTTATATCCTATTCTCAATCTTTTTTCAAAACACAGCGCATATATATACATGATTACTATTTTGCCTCGTCGCCCTAACCTATCTAGCTGGTCGAAATATATATGTCCAAAGATGTATAGTTAGGTAAATAGGAGAATGAAAAAAAAAATAAGGAGAATGGTAAAGAGAATCACTTCACGGCGCCCTTTTTCATTTTTCACGGTGCACCAGAGCACCGCGGTCCACACTTTGGGAACCCCTGCCCTAATAAATAGACAATTTCAAATGAAGTAAAAGTAAGTATCACGGACGACTAAGATTATATTGTCTTTGTATTGTATCGTGGGTGTACACTATATAAAATAAATAATAAACACCAAGATCTGGAACAAAATATTCGTTAAGTTCGCGGCGAAAATATAACATCCCTTGGCATCACTACATAGTTTAAAACAAAGTCGCTTCCCGCTGTCTGTCCGTCCCTATGTATGCTTAGATCTTTAAAACTACGCAACGGATTTTGATGCGGTTTTCTTTAATAGATAGAATGATTCAAGAGAAAGGTTTTAAGCTATTTAACATTACGCTACAACTCTTAGGAATGGGGTAACACGGGTGAAACCGCGGGCGGGTCGCTAGTAAAGTATAATTTAATAACTTATTTATATTTTTCTTATAAAGAAAGTAAATTATTATTATATTTATTTACCTATTACCTATGTTATTATTTCTAAATAAATAATAACATAGGTTAAGATTTTTCTTGTATACTGACACTAGGGATATTCTTATATGTCTAAAATAAATAATTTGAATAAAGTATTAAAAATCATTAATTTCTTGGTGATTTTTCGCATAACACTACAATCGCTTCCGACATAGCGCGTGCATTATAAAAGTGGGTGAAAGTAGGCATGAGGGAAGAGTTTTCAATCTTATCTACTTGACACATTGCTTTACTGTTTGTTCAACTTAATAAAAAGTACATGGTCCGATAAACTCGAACCGTTGAAACTTTGTCGAAGCTGCTACAGTAGATCTCCTGGGTTCTATTAACACTAGATCTCCTGGGTTCTATTACCAGGTCGAGCAGTGTTATTAGATTTTCCTATGAAATTCTTAGAAGCAGCTTGGAGTTTAGATTTGTATCCGGTTAATGGCAAAAAGCTCGCCCTCGTTACCTGAACATACCAGCGAACCATGGTTTTTTTTTAAATTAAGAAATATCTGTCCCCGGCATGCCTTGTAAATGTAATGCCTCGGTTTTTTATATTTTTTCGTCATAAACTTTCCCAGACATAACAAGTTACCAAAGTTTCATCGCAATAGTAATGGTTTAGCAACGCATAGAGGACCAACAAACATACATTCATTTTTAGGGTACCGTACCTCAAAAGGAAAAACCGAAACTCTTATAGGATCACTTTGTTATCCGTCCGTCTGTCTGTCAAGACCCTTTATCTCGGAAACGCGTGGAGGTATCGAGATAAAATTAAAACCATATACTTAGGTCTACAGCCCCTTGAATCTGTGAAAAAAATCAAACTTCTAAGTAAAAAAAAAATACGGCTGTTTATGCCGACAAAAACCTATATTTTGACACTCTGAAGGGAATCAAAATATATTGTATTGTCCGCTGACCTAGAACTATGAAATTTGGCAAGTAATATCGTCTTATACTACAAGTATAGGGAAAAATCTGAAATCTATACATTTGTAATTAATTATAACTTGTACCCACAAATTTGTACGGAACCCTCGGTGGGCGAGTCCGACTCGCGCTTGTCCGCTTTTTATTTATATAGAAGATAGATGGGCTTACTCTTGACTTCAATCTTGCCTCCGGAGCAAAGATCAAAAGGTCGACGATGAGGAAGATGCCTGTTCACCCTACTTGTGAAAAGATTCGGATTGTTTGTTCTCGGAAATACAAACGCAGGCAGGGAGTCCACTCCTTGGCTGTGCCCATTATGAAAGATGATACAAAAATACACATCTGCTCAACGCATTGGAGAATACAGTTATATTTTTTATATTATGAATAACACATTACATGTTGTCAATATGACATGTGTCAGAGCCTTTGAATATGACAGGTATATAAAAGGGCCAGCGTTATTCAAATATAGTGAAAAAGGGCCGAATACTGATACGATCTCTTCGTGACCACAAATGCAAGAGCCCATAAGCCCTTTTAGAAACGCTTGTTAAACCTTTTTGCGACGACATTTATTCATAGTTTGAAGGCTTTATCGGTTTTGTCGTAAGCAATCCGATTAAAGAATATGTTGTATTCTTTCTACCTATACTCTGAATTCGTATCTGTATTAAAATTTACAATGATTCAATAACCTTTTTTTATGGGATAGGAGGGCAAAATAGTAGACGGATCGCCTGATGGTAAGACGGCGATTACCGCCGACCCATGGACACCCGCAATACCAGATGAGTCACAAGTGCGTTACCGACCTTTTAAAAGGGGATTGGGCCTCCGGTAACCTCACTCACTCGGCAAAACACAACGTAAGCGTTGTTTAACGCCGATTTTCTGTGAGGCCGTGGTATCACTCCGGTCGAACAGGCCCATTTTTTTTATGGGATAGGAGGGCAGACCAGCAGACGGATCGCCTGATGGTAAGCGATCACCGCCGCCCATGGACACCCGCACCACCAGAGGAGTCACAAGTGCGTTGCCGACCTTTTAAAAGGGGATTGGGTCTCCAGTAACCTTACTCACTCGGTGAATAGAAATACCTACTTACCTGCTGTTACAGTTACCGATAGACGGCCCTTTTATAAGCTGTCTTAGACTTAATAAACTTTGAAATTCAAAGAAATTGGAAATTGTATTTTGTCTGAGACCATTAAGCCAAGTAAAGCTTACGACAATTTGTTGTTGAAAAAATGTTAGCAAAATATTTTTTCAACTTATTTCATTTCAGTTGAAACACATTTAATATAAAAGCATTGTGTGAACCTTTTTGCTTAAAACCAATAATGATAAAAGCATACCTATTACTTCATTGTATTTTAAGCCTTTAAAATCTCATAATGTTTGAAAGTTTCAACCCTATTCAAAAGTTTTATAACGAACTACGAAGTAGCTCCTAGATGCGTGGTTGAAGGTATATAATAAAACTTTGCCAAAGAAATCTAAAGATAGGGTTGTGGTGCATTGAAACTTATTTTTTTATTAACTAGCGACTCACGCGCAGTTTCCCCGGTGTAATTTTCCCGACATTTCCGGTGGATTTAAAAACCCTTACTTTCACACAAATCTTGTCCTATCAAGGTTAAAAGGTAAGGTGGCATCGTGCGACATTGAAGTAACTGTAAAGTAAGTCGTGTCGGTTGAGAAGTAAACTAACTTGCTTTTCAATAGATGTCGCCAACGTCACCTTATGACGTAAATTCTGAATGTGAAGGCAAATTTCAATCGGGCGGGTGGGATTCGCAGTGGCTTAGAGGTCAGAGCGAATCCTGCCTGCGATTGAATTTTTCCTTCACTAAAATAACTTCAAAATTTGTCCTGATAACGAACACAACAAAAAAATAATTATGCAATTTGGTGCACTCGTTCAGAAGTTATGCGTGTAAAATCAACAGCAAATCCACCCGGATCCATCTCCAAATAATGGAGAAATATAATATACCATAATAATTAAATATACTCGTTGGGGAAATAAAAATATTCATAATTAAATGCACAATGGAAACATACTTTTTAGGTATTTTATTTGTCCATAAAGAAGATTGGAACTTATTTTCGGAAATACCTATAAAGATGTTTCGAAGAGACCGATGTATTACTCCTGAGCTTTGTACATGAAAAGTTAAAACACAACTCACCTACTTACACTAGATAAACTTCATATTTTTCAAGAGGAGACATAATTTTATTTCCTTGGATAACAAGATCAAGCTTAGGGGAAGTTTGAGCTCAAAGCGTTGGTATCTTCAAAGTCGCCTTGTGTTATAAATAAAAATGTAAGTAGAGTTTACATTTTGTTATACGTTTAATAAGTTCATGAAAAGAAATCTGAAACCTACCTATAATTACAACTCAGTGTTGGATCATGGCTAGGATATTTTTTTGTTTGGATTTTAGCATTTACATAATTATGAAAGTAATGTACTAAAATACAAAAATGTAATAGTAGCCATCACTACATTATTTAAATTAACAAAAAAGCGGTAATTTAGAGAGTCTTATCAAACAAAATTCTCCGCCGCATCTGTCTGTCTGTCTATTCGCGATAAGCTCAAAAAGTACTGAACGGATTTTCATGGGGTTTTCATTAATAGACAGAGACGCGTCATGAACTCATGAGCGACATCGAGCTTCTTCGTCCGGGACCACCGCGCAGTACACACGCGACATTTGCATACGTACTCAATAAACCAGCAGTGAAATACAGTCCGCTTTTCATTGAGTCGACCACCAGGACCCTCAACAAAGCTACTAAACATCACACTAAGAACTTAAGAACGAGGCAACGAAGGTGAAACCGCGGGCTAAAAGCTGGTTAATAAATATTCCCCGTGTGGGGACGGGTTAGAATATAGTTTCTCTGAATACACTGCCATTTAGATAGGCATCTCGTAAGAGCCGAGAAAATATCTGACTTGCTCGGTGGTAAGACCTCTCGGGGTCTCACTGGCTGGCGACCACCCTTACGTCGGAGTCTGTCGTAAAGCACTGCGGTGTCTGTTTCGAGTTTTGCATGTAAGAGCTAGTTAGTTCCCCTCGGTTACTGCAGCTCTGGCAGTCTGCAATCCGTAGGGGCTCTTAAAGCTCAGCAACGCATCAGCAACTCCTCTGGTGTTGCAGATGTCCATGGCCGGCGATGACTACTTACCATCAGGTGGCTCGTCTGCTCGTTTGCCAACCTAATCAATAAAAAAAAGTGAAATAGACACGGTTTTACAAGAAAGCGGGTCCATTTTAAACTGCAAGACAGATTTACATAAAGAACTACAACAGCAGCTACTTATGCTATAATCAAGTACCTTGTAATATTCATTGCGTATTCAAAAGACTTTATTCTATCTTCTTACAAAGAATAAAGGCTGTGTCACAAAGAATGCGAGTGTAGAAAGTTTGTGGGACCGATGCGGAACAATAACCGATGTGATGTATGAAATTGTATGTGAGGTATCACACTGATGTATGTGTAGAAGGTGTGTGCAACAACAACAATAATGAAATCCCCGAAAAAAACTATAAAGCTGCATCTCCTAAAAAAAAATAGTTTTTTCTTACTTTCTGACACTTACGCGAATATTAGACATTGAAATAAAACTACTTTTCACGGATTCGCATATCGCGGATATCGTTTTGTATGGATATCATTAAGTTCCCGATGTTTTGGATCCTTTACAGCATCCATGGCGACAGGTAGACCGAGTTAATAATAGCCACTATATTACTAATTTTTGTTAATTATCAACAATCCCTTTTTTTTTCAAGAGGACAGCTTTCGCACTTGGTCTGACCGCTACACCAATCGCGAATTCCGAAGAAATGATTTAATAATAATTTAATTTCCGTAGCGTATGTACTTTGTTCTATATCTCTTAGATAACGAGCTTGACATCTCATGTATGGTTTCATACATTTTAACAGCACAACATTTCGCACAACTGCAACGCATCCTGTGTGACCTAGCCTTTAGTTGTTAAGTAAATACAGTTACTCTTGATAGAAAAGTTTTCTCATTCAATATTTATTATTCACAAGGTATTGATTTCACGTAAATGAGACGAAGGATCGCAAAGTGTGGATTGGAGAGTTATACCTATCAGCTTATCGAAACGAAGTTTTGGTCATGACTATTTTATTATGAAGTATACATAAAGACCTTCCTATAACAGTTTTGGTACCAATAAGCAGCACCAGAATAGTAATGGAACGATTGGTATTTCTGCTGTGGGTAGCCGTTCGATTCCTGCATGGAAAAAACATTTTCTTATAGTATAAACATAAATCTGGTGTCACCGGAAGACGCAGTGTAGGACGACCTCCAACGAGATGGACGGATGGCCCAATGAAGGTCGCTGGGAGTCATTGGATGCAGGCGGCATTTAACGGGTCCTTGAAAGTCTTTAGGGGAGGTCTCTGTTCAGCAGTGGACGTCTTTTGATGATTTACGTCTCTACTTTCTTAGCGTTATAAAAAAAATCAAGCTTCTTAGTTAACGCAACAAAAAAATACCGCCTGTCTACACTTATAATATTATAAAGAGGAATTTGTATTTTTGTTTGTAACGAATAAACTTAAAAACTACTGGACCGATTTCAAAAATTCTTTTGCAGTTAGAAAGCTACATTATCACTGAGTAACATAAGCTATATAACATCACGCTACGCCTCTTGGGAACGGAGCAGCGCGGGTGAAATCGTAAGCGGGTCGTTAGTATCTTATATTTCCGGGGTTCAGTGCTTCTATAGCTTATGAACTTCAATAATGTTAACAATATTAGTGCAAATAGCAAATTTGTATAAAGCCTCATTGTAGTCTAACTCCCAATTACCCGGTTGTTATTTAAAAAGAGAAAATTTAGATCTTAACTAAGTGATAACGTCTTACACAAACTCGACACGTTCAGACACTTAACCCGAAATTAGGATACGTGAGACATCTTTGAGAACATCAGAGAGGACATCATAGCCCCAATCCAATTAGTAAGCCATTTAGATTCTCTCCGTGGTCGAAAGCGGATGACCTTAATTACAGATCTAACTGAACTTTATTCTCTACCTAATGCTTGCGATAGTTTGGAGAAATATTTTTTTCTATTTAAAAAAAAGGTGAATGGGTCTTATCTTAAACGTTGTGGATTGTCGTGTCGTCGGTTAAATAGGCAGATTACAATTTGCCGGCATTTCGTGATATGACCGCTGAAAGAAAATATAAACATCGGTTAGGTTAGATTACAACTGTGATCACAAAATGCCAGAACCGAATTGTAGCCATTGTACATAATTACACAGAAGAAATTAGGTTAGGCATGTCATGAAATAATCGGTCATATCACGAAATGCCGGCAAATCGTGATCTGCCCAGGCAAATCTCGATCGGCCCATTTTAAATGATCGGCCCACGACATGCATATCTGCAATTAATGTAAACACTAGTCTTTATCTCTGTATTTTGCTAAAAACCTATGTTTGTACGGGTATTTATATTGTTACATAACATACCATCACGCCTGTATTCCCCGAAGGGTTAGGCAGAGTTGTATTAATAAAGTAAGTAATAGAGGGCGAGCCTATTGCCATTTACCGGGTATAAGTCCAGACTCCGAGCTGCTACTGAGAGTTTTATAAAACGACCCATTAAGTAACACTTTGCTCGACCTGGGAATCGAACCCAAGACCTCTAGTGTAGCAGTCGCGCTTGGGATCACTAGGCCAATGAGGCTGTGACTTATTGTTAATTTACTTTATTTAAATAAATAGGAATTCGGTACCTATTAACTATGACTATATTCCCTAAAGTATAATGCAGAAGTGTCTTGCTGTCCACACACACAGTTCGTGGGTATGTTTTAGGTCCCATGAAATAGAGGGCGAGCCTTCTGCTGTTCTCCACGCACAAATTAAAACGTCGATTTACTAGGTAGGAGGGCTCATGTTCCGTTTGGAGATCTCGGAGCCCCTCCTCATAATGTGCGGGAAATGGCCACCGTGTCGTTTTAGTCGGTAGGAGTCCGACATAACCGTTGGGTATCCATGAGGATTTCCACACGGGATAAAAAAGAGAAAAAAAGACACTGAAAATGTCCTATAGAAAAAAAACATCAAGAATAGTTTCATCACCATCGTTTTTCGCACATGGTTTAAATTCAAAACCGATTATGTTTATCACATTTTATTAATTATTCTTTTTTTATTTATAACTAGCTTTTCGACCGCGGTTTCACCCACGTTGCCCCATAACTATGGAGCATAGCGTGATGTTTAATAGCTTAAAACCTTTCTCACGAATTCTCGGGGTCGCCCGACTAGTTTCAGACTCAATAGGAGTCCTTAATCATGACTCGATTCGACTCGCGACACCAACGCCGCTGCGTCAACTCATGATTAAGGACTCCTATTGAGTCTGAAACTAGTCGGGCGATCCCGAGAATGCGCGTGAGTAAACCGTGTAGTCTTTAAATAATTATGAATACGCCTCACGAAAGTTATTATACTCTGTCTATTGATGAAAACCGCATGAAAATCCTTTCAGTAGTTTTTTATTTTAACGCGAACAGACTTACAGACGCGGCGGAGAACGTTGTTTTATAATATGTATCTAAGCTAATGCCGGTCTTGAAAAACTTAATAGTAATACTTAAATTTTCAACACCAAAAAATATAAAGGTACTCACTAAAATAAGTGAAAGTCACTTGTTTTCAGTGAAGGTATTTGAAGAAATAATGATGTCCATAATTATTATGCAAAGACACGCTTTAACCTTGCAGGGTCATCAACTCTCGTGACATCTAAACGTTCATACCACTTTGCATTTTTACCCCGTCGGATAATTAAATTCTATAAAATACCTACTGGACGGCATAGATATATATCGATTAGGTATCTACAGAGTACTAGACATTTTTTTTATACCAATAATAGCCCGCCTGATGGTAAGCGGTTACCGTAGCCTATGGACGCTTGCAACACCAGGGGTATCACTCGCGCGTTGACGACCCCCTAAATAAAGGAGGAATAGTATAGCATAGAAGACAATAGCATGATGTTTATCTTATATGCCAACACAAAGCTTCCCCGCGGAGCTTTGGCGATATTGCTCACCGTTAGGAACACGACATAGCACGGAGCTATGTTATTTGGCTACGATTTTTTGCAAGGTGGAGGTACTTCCCCAGTCGGACAGCTGCAATTGTGAGTTAAATTATACGATTCCACTATGCCCTACCTCTCTTGACATTCGATCCTACAGATACATTTCAGTTATATCGTTTTTTTATGTATGTGATAGGCTTACTCTTGACCGCCAGTTCACCTGATGTTAAGCGATACTGAATAAATACTATACATAGATACTTCGTGTGTGCGTTGTCCTTAAAATAAGGGTCACTGCCTAGTGGGTGAAAAATGCGAAGCAAGATAACATCATCAACATAAATAACCCGTGAAATAACTGGGCAATGGGGCTTCTAAATGACGGCACATGAGTGGTACCAGCGGTATTGGTGACGTCTATGTAGGATTCAGATCTCTCGTATGCTTGTTTGTCATCATAAAACAATCATAAAATCAATGGGTAATTAATTCTTGCAACTATGTACGTATATTCATATTTTTTTTTGTCTTATCTATTAAAAATATGATAATAAAAATCAATCAAACTTGCCTTTCATAATTAAGCAGTCAAATTTTGTTTTACACGAAAATTTTTTGTTATAATAACTTGATGTTAAACTTGGATCATAGGGAGCGAAGGTTTTGTACATTATTTATGTTAATACAAGTAGCATTTCCGAAGCCATACATTACACTATATCTTGGCTGACTTGCCAAAATTTAAATTCAAGTTTCGCGAGCATATAAATAGCCAATATGATTTATATTCAACTTTTCACTAAGGATATGAAATATTCAAAATTAATGTAAATGAGAACTGACAGTTAGTTAGTTACTAATTTTACCGTGAGTGCAATGATTTTCTTCAAAGATATATAATTTGGTTCTTTGTATTGTGAATCAACTATCTTTAATATCCTGTTTAAAGCACGGAAATTCCACATCTGTTACTTTTGTGTTTTTTTTATTCATGATAGGCTTACGCATGACCGCCAGTTCGCCTGATGCTGCGATCTACGATGGAGCGCGCTTGCCTAGAAGAAATCAATTCACTCGTGATTTAAAGACACCCAGATTATTATCTAAGTATCGGGGAAGGGTCACTCGGGAAGCGCATTCCACATTTCAGCGGTACGCATGATAAAAATGGACTTGGGCAGGATATGGCGGATTCGTACCGACTAAAAAGCGCAAATGCCTTTCCTTACCCTACAGTCATGAGTCATGACAACACAGTCACAGTATATATAATCAACCCATTACATTATCCCACTACTGGGCACGGGTCTCCTCTCAGGATGAGAGGGATTAGGCTACAGTCCACCACGCTAGCCTAATGCGGGTTGGCAGACTTCCCACGCCATCGAAAAAATCTCTCAGGCATGCAGGTTTCCTCACGATGTTTTTCTTCACCGTTTTTAAGCGCGTGATAATTAACTATTAATACGCACATGACTTGGAAAAGTTAGAGGTGCGTGTCTTGGATTCGAACTCGAGACCTTTGACTTGGCAGTCCTATGGACATATCACTAGGCTATCACTGCAGAGTATTGTATAGTCACAGTATAAAATATATATAGTTTTTTTGGCAGGAAGAATTTTCTGATCGCACACAGCATAGTTTCATCGTCATCACTTATATGATATGTATAAATGGACGCTGTCAGGCACAGTAAAAATTAGGAGAGTAGAAGACATAATAATCTTTAAAGATGGATTAACTGTATGATGGACAATATGGCGACAAAGGAAGTGAATGACAAGATGACGGCTGATAGAGATTTATGGAAGAAAAAGCTTACTGCGCCGACCAAATGTTGTAAAAGGAGGAACAATGAGGATGATAACAAATATTTTTTGGATAACGAGTCCCAATAAAGAATGTTTTTATGCAACAACTCCTGATCTCATACCATCTCTCTCTCGCATAGTACTGTACCTTTTACAGTATGAGGGAAACAGCACGATGTAGACAGCTATTTCCTTAAAAAAATATTAATTGGCGCGCGTTATAAAAGAAAACTTCGATGGTATGACAAGTGGAACACGAACCAGACGCTTTTTGTCAATTTATTTAGCTACCATCTGCAATGTAAACGATTTAGTCCGCCATAGTTTATACAGCTTACATATTCATACTAATAATTATTGTAAAGGTGGAAGTAACGCTGGCTGTCTGATTGTTTGTTACATTGTCACGCCTAAAAGGCAGAACCGATTTTATTGAATTTTGGTAGACAGATAGAGAAGGACAGGCTACATTTTGTCTTAAAATACGTTCGGATGCGAGTAAGACCGCAAGCAATAGCCACTACACCACTAAAATATTCATCTTTTCAAAAGATTTAGTCATGAGTATTTACTTCGTACTAATTTTTCAGTCTTGTCTTCAACTTTGGCTGCGCTTTTTAGTTAGGATGACATTAATGCGAGTTAAAATTTATTTTCTTCACTATTTCTTTAAACTAAGTCGGACTTTAGACGTTGGCTCGAGTTTCACATTTGTACCGCGGTCTTACCTACTCAAGAAAAGTTTTTAGCGACTGCGAATTACTCGCGTTAATTTCCTTTTGCCTTCTACAATTATTTTAATTTTGATTTTATTATCTTTGTCGGCAAACGAGCAAATGAAACACGTGGTGGTAAGGAGTTATCGCCGCCTATGGACACCTGCAGTACCACACAAACACAAACACACACAAAGGATCTTTCGAAAGACTCCGACGTAAAGATCGCCGTAAAAGTCGCCAGCCAGATAGACCCCAAAAGGTCTTACCACTGAACAAATCAGATATATTCTCGCCTCTTACGCTTACGAGATGCCTATTTAAATGTCAATAAGGAATTGTATTTTAACCCGTCGCCACACTGTGATTTCAATTGATTTACTTCTATCGTAACCTCTGGAGAACGGCCTAGTCTATGGATTGCAATAAAACTGTGTTTATTAATTGCAAAAATCTTATTCCTACTAACTACTATAAAAACACTACTCTGGCGACCAAAACAAGTTGAATTTCTAATGTTTGACTCAAATATGTAAGTGAAAAGGAAACAAAATTGAAAGAAATTCGAATGTAAGATTGTAACTTGTTTACAAGTCCATTCCAGTACGTTTCATAATATATCCACCATCGTTATAATTATCAAACTATCCACCAAAGTTTTCGAAAAACAAGTACTGATGTGCGTATAATGATCATAGTAACGCCATCTAGTTTCATATACAAGCAACTGCATTATTAATTTACTATCGCTCTTCGCTAGAGTTCGGTAAAAAGAGTTTTAGTTCATTGTCTAGACTACACTGCTGTGGCATTTGTAAGCATCTCATGAATTCCAGCTTCTTAATACAGCCTCTTAACAGTTCAGTTCTAATGCAGTTTTAATTGTCTAAGGAGACTTTATAAAACTACTTTTTTTATGCTGTCTAGACGAAGGCTCCAGACGTGTTGCCAAAGCGTACACCCCCTTCAGTGTGCATTTCTGTTCCTTTTGTAGTTAAGTCCTCATTAAAAATGGGGAAACGAAACTGCAATAAAGATTCTGCATGTTGCTATGTTCTTTTGTTTTGAGTGGCACAAATTTTTACTTAGCAGAATACTACGCAAGCACTCACCTCCCTTTTGGTCCTGTTTTCCAACTTGTATCTGCCAAAATTGGACCCGTACGACGGCAATACCTCTTGTTAAGTCTAATTGTCGTTAAATCTATCGAATTATGTTATTATTCGGATTTAGATACCGTTAATCTAGGTTCCTACGTTACCATTTCATCCAAAATACTTCACTGGAAATAAATGTAAGCGATTGCAATTTTTGATAACTTTTCCAAGTTTGGAACGATTTTCCGGTATTTTATTTCCAGTGAAGTAGTAAAAGACGAAATAGTATCATAGGAACCTAGATTAACGGTATCCAAATCCGAATAATAACATAATTTGATAGAATATTGTCTGGATTAAAACTTATTTCGGTATTACGTTTTTGTGGGCAAATCAAGCTCCGCCGGACCCTTAAGTACCGCTTGAAAACTGCATGAAAACTTTTTGCTAAATGGAATATTTTTTATGTTATGGTTAATCAAAACCGAAAATGCAAAGTGGGTCTATTTAGATGCTAGAGAGTGTAGATACTCATTCCTACCTAGATATTCATAATTTCCAGTAACTACGTAGCACGTCCTAGCACGTCTTTGCAAACTAAGTACTTTTGCTTGGTCCACGTTTATATTTATGGCAGCAAGTCCTAGGCATCTGACCTTTTTTAAACGCCTTACAGATAAGGTCAGTATGTCTTTCTAGGGCGCCCCAGTGTTTCTGTTACTGTAAAAGCCCGAACTACGGTAAATCCTAAGATTTACCAACTCTGACTGGTAAAAGTTCGAAATGTTCCACCATGGTTAGGTTAGGTTGTTAGGTTTTTTTAAAAAAAAAAAGCTTACAACGCCATGCAAATGTTCCACCATGGTTTAAAAAAAAAACCTAATAACCTAACCTAACCATGGTGGAACATTTCGAACTTTTACCAGTCAGAGTTGGTAAATCTTAAGATTTACCGTAGTTCGGGCTTTTACAGTAACATTTCTACCGATATTCGCCTTATAATTTCCTACCTAGAACCAACTTGATGTGTTAAAATACAGTAGATGGGAGGCTTTTCATCCAAATTTGTAAGAAGGAACAAATTTGGATAAAAACACAATAGCTGCTTTGCAGAATAATAAATTCAATGCATATATCAATAATTCTAGATAATAGGACTCACAGATGAGTCCATAATATATTTGGACATGAAAATTATAATTTGTAAGTTAAGGCTCTTTAGTCTTGCCAATCACTATACTAGGCACTTAAACACTTTTATAATTACTTACCAGACCCAAAAACAAAATGTCTCACAAAAGACGTTATTACCACCCAAAAACTTCTAAACTGTAAAAAAATTTACGGACAAGAAAATAGGTGAAAGTAATAAAAGTAAACGGAATTCCCTTTAATAAAACGAGAACGCCCATTAATATCAATACCTTTGTCCAACCTGACAAGATGGCGGCTTTATTTTCTGGATTCAATTTATTTGAATCATTCAGCTATGGCAAGGTTAGTTGAGCTTGGGAGTTTATTGGCGTTAGGGATATTTCATAAGCATAAGCGTAAATTTCAATGTGTTTTATAAAAAAAAAATTGTTGCCAGTATTACCTTGACAGCCAATGAATCGATGTATTTAAAAAAAGTCGGTTACAACATGGAATTTGTTTTATTTTTGCCGTATAGTTTAAAAGCTATGCATTATATTCATTGAGGTAGTTAGTCAAAAAAAAAAGGTTATAAGTCATTCCACAATTTATCGGTAGGACTAGGTTTATTTAACCCATTTTCTCTTCCAGTGAGACGAGAGAGAGATAGAGAGAAAACTTTCATTAATTAGAGTCTTCTGAAGTGGAGGTGACTTGAATAGTGGAGGGTGCAACCACCGAGGTCCAACAAATAAGTAAACAGGTCTCTCGAAAGAGTTAGTAAAAACCTACGACGCTGACGTAGTGCTGGTTGACAGACTTCATACACCGAGAAAATCTTTCAAGTATGCAGGTTTTCGCACAATTCACATATACACTCACGCCTTTCTGCCACAAGGGTAGGCAGAAACTATAGACCGCCACTTGAAATAAAGTCAGAGCTACCTTAGATTTGATGACACCTATGACTTTGTAGTCTCTGATCATATCACTACCTGTACGAATGCAGCGTTGTTTTTTAAAACACTTATTTTTTTATGATATTCCATTATTTTATACTCAGTGTGAAAGCAGGTTTATACTTGTTCTGTCCAGATAAATAACAATAAAACGTCTAAACAAAAATATGAAAGGGCTAAATTGAGAATGATGTTCGCCTAAGTTGGTTTTAAATTATTTGTTTGGCTAATAAAATCCGTTTATTCATATTATCTTGATTATCCTTGAAGGTAAGAAAAGGTGGGTGGTTCCGTATGCCAAGAAATTTCACCCGTTTCATCTTAAAAAGTATTATCATTAGTCTAGTGGTCCCAAGCGCGACTGCTACACTAGATGTCCTGGGCTCGATTCCCAGGTCGAGCAAAGCGTTATTGGGTTTTTCTAAGAAATTCTCAGTGCATACATACATACATACCGGCCAATCGTGGGTGTAAATTAGTACACCTCCGTCTAACCCTTCAGGAATTCGGGCGTGATAGTATTTATGTAGGTATTAAGATTTAAAGTAGGTATAACCGTCTCACCGCTAGCGTCTGAGAAGGACACAAAAAAAAATTTAGACTTGGCAAAACAAGGGCTGTCACTGTGACAGGAGTTTGTTTCCCAGGACGAGCAAAGTATTTTTTAATTTCCAATTACAGTGTATCCCTGAAAGGTTTGGTAGAGTACCTACTGTTGTCCTCGCATATTTTGACGGTATGTTAAACTAAACTACATTTAAAAATAAAAAACCGGTCAAATGCGAGTGGAACTTGTGCGCTGAGGGTTCCGTACCTACCCATTATACCGTCATAATAAAATTGGTTGTAAGACCTTGCTTTTTGCCAAATTTCGTGATTCTAGGTCAACGGGAACTACCATAATTATAGGTTTTCGACCCAAAACCTATAGGGTACTTCCGGTTGACCTAGAATTGTAGAATTTTGGTTAAAAACAAGGTCGTACAGAACAAGTAATGGGAACAAAAAATTCCGAAATATAAAAAAGTTGAAAATTAAGGTAAATTTTGTTACTTACAAGTTTTCGCGGAAATTTAAATTTGCCCATATCTTTTTATCGTGTTGACTCAGGACTTATATACTTAATAGGGACTATAAACCTCAGTATCTGTTATAAATTTCAACTTGCCAGGTTCACCCGTTCCTGAGAAAAACGGTGGTGACACACGAACAAGAGAGTGATCTTCTAAGGGTTCCTTTTTTACCTTTTGGGGTACGGAACCCTAAAAATGCCTTTAAAATGAAAAAACAGCGGAAATCAAATAATAGAGTATTTCTTTTTTCTTTTTTATTAAAGATTCTAGGAGCACGAAATTACTTCCTGTGAAGGTCCAAAAAGTTTGTTGGCAATTAACGTTATTTAATTTTATTTGTGCAAGACTCATTTAGTACTTATTTCTGAAATAGTTTCTCTCCTTATTGTAAGTTATTTCTCTCGTAATCACAAGCGCGATTGCTAGGCGAGGTCCTGGTTCAATTTTAATGTATTTTTTACTAGAAAGTTGTTAACTCAATATGTAATATTCAAAATGTTATATTGTTTAAAATTCGTAACTGATTCGAAATAATTATTTGTGGGTCACTAAATATTTTGTCTCTGGTGGGAATGAACTCACGACACTCGACGCAAGAGCTATGTACCTTAACTATTCCACCAAGCGTGTAGTCCTCGTCTTATTAATGTTATACCAACCTGGCGCGATAACTTTAGCACGGGGTGCTTAAGTTCATACTAAGTAGATGTCGCACTATCAAAGTTACATAATTGCCTAGTTAGAACACCTAGTTAATTACCTATTGCCCGAATGATTAATGAATGTCTAACTTCGCTATTACGAAGGATGAGTAGAAATTCGGCAGTCGAAATTAATGACAGGACAGAAACTCATCATCAAGCTATTAAGGTACTCTGCCACTGCGGGGTACGGGTCTCAGAATAAGAGGAGTTAGGCTTATAGTCCACGAAGGAAAAAAGATCTTGGTACTGTTCTTTGACATTGTTATCGGAGCTGTATGTAGTAAAATTCAAATTCAAATTCAAAAATAATCAGACATCTTTTTTGCATTTTCCATGCTAAGATTATAAAGTTATTTTAGTAAAGGAAAAATTCAATCGCAGGCAGGATTGGAACCTGCGTCTCCGTCTCTTTATAATCTTAGCATGGAAAATGCTAAAAATATCGTCTGATTATGTTTTACCTGATTATGGAATCTATTTTTTGTTAATTAATATATTTAATGATTACTCATCCTTCGGTTAATTTATAATTTATTTTTGTTTGTTATTATTTTAGTCTTTATTAGATCTTTTCAAAAAACATTCTGTAAGAAACTAGCTAAATCTCGATGGAGCTGCTTGTTTATCTCTAAAACGTAATGAAATCTAGACAAAGTCGTGCCAAGTCTAAGGTTCCTTACTGCGATTTCTTTATTATTTATAGTTAATGTTGTGTGACTCTTCCGTGCCTCAGAGAGCACGTAAAGCCGTCGGTCCCGGTTGTCCTACGAATGTCTATGACAATTATTAGTGGTAGTCGGAAGCCTAAAAAACCCGTCTACCCTCCGAATATTGATATATATATATTTTTTAATATATTGCACAGATATTAGGTTTCGGAGGTTTGATGGCAGTCGCTTCGTGTAAAATATTGATCTGGTGTCTCAGGCATACAGTTCCTTATGCGCCACTGAAATGTGGAATGTGCTTCTGGAGTGGGTCTTCCCTGATATATATAATCTGGGTGTCTTTAAATCACAAGTGAATTGGTGTCTTCTAGGCAAGCGCGCTCCATCGTAAATCGCACTATCGCTTAACATAAGGCGAACTGGCAGTCAAGCGTAAGCCTATCACCTATTTTCAGCCCGCGACTTTGTCTGCGTGGTCTTCAGAATTGGGTCCGACCTGGGTACCAAATTTCATCCAGATCCATTCAGCCGTTCTGGCGTGAAAGAGTAACAAACATCCAGACATCTATACTCACAAACTTTCACGTTTATAATACTGGTAAGGATAGGTAGGTATGTAGGTAAATAATTTCAGACTTCTCTACATACGGAATTTGATATGATTGAACTGAGAAATCTGTTTCGTTCAATAGTACCTAATAGTTAACTGACTGCCTCATTAGTCTAGTGGTCCCAAGCGCGACTGCTACGCTACAGGTCCAAGGTTCGATGCCCGGGTCGAGCAAATTGTTATTGGGTCTTTCTATAACATTATCAGTCGCAGCTCGGAGTTAAAATTTGTGCCCGGTTAATGGCAATAAGCTCGCCCCCATTACTTGGAACCTAAACATACCGGCGAACTGTGGGTGTAGGTACAACATTGGTACAATTCTGCCTAACCTTTCATAGAAGCGTGATGGTATGTTATTTTTGTAACAATCAACATAGGTTATAGTGATGGCTACTTAAAAAAAAACACATTTTTACCACAAGGTAAAAATGTGTTTTTTTTAAGTAGCCCTGTAGGTGTAATAACACAATATAAGCCGACTCGGTGCGTGTTTTCATTGCGTGTTCTCAGATAATCTTTTATTACATATTTTTATTCAAAATGCTGACGAGCCGTAGGCCGTCTTTTGAGGGTAATATTTCGTACTACAATTTTTACTTTACAGAATAGGAAGTAAGTAATAAATAATTAAAAAAAAACGCAAATCTTCTTTTATTAAAATCCTCTGAATGAATAAAATATATTTTTCTTTTGTCAGGCAATAAACGCGTTATACGAGTATTACATTGGCGGCAAACAATCTTCATAATTTTTGTTTTGTGTTCTATTTTTCAAATAAGCATTGCAAACAGCCTCACTAAAACCTTACAGGGAAACAGGAAAATCGACCTCTTCTTTGAAAGAGGTTACAGGAGAAGAGATTTAATGCAAACTCCCATCGGCCTATAACTTAAAATGAGCAGAATCGAAATATCGAAGGTTTCCACCATAATCCCTTTCAAGGAGTAGTTTCCCTGTCACCTTGTAATAATCATTTTATCTCGGCATGAACCATTGCTTTAATTATGGTTAATACTGGCACGATATAAAAGAAAATATTAGTTAATACAAATAAAAGTATACATAAAGTAATATTTTTTTTATTGTATTTTGCATTTAGGTACTCATGCTTAGGTACTTACCTTTATGAATAGCCGTAAAGTGTCCGAAAAGGCGCGGCGGGCTGTAATTGGGAGAGTGCTGGCGTCGCTATTAATGTATGGTGTGGCAGAAGTCATGTTTATTCTGCCACACAGTATGTAGATTAAATGCCGTAGAGATGAGAGATTTGAGAAGTAGGTATGTTTGGGGTAACCTTGAAAGATGGAGTGAGGAACAGCGTAATAAGGGAGCAGTGTGGTGTGAAAGAAGATGTAGTAACAAAGATTGAGAAAGGTATGTTAAGGAGGTTTGGGCATGTAGAGAGGATGGATGAACGAAGATTGACGAAACGAGTATGCATGGTCAGAGCGGATGGAAGAATTGGAAGGGGCCGACCTCGGCGAACGTACCACAACCAAATTGCGGACGTTCTCAAAAAAGTTCAGATTAAGAGCACCCTAAACCGCTGATCATGCATGAGGAGATTAATGAACGTAGATGAAGCGGAAGTGGTGTGCCAGGATCGTAGCAAGTGGAAAACTATCGTCTCTGCCTACCCCAACGGGAAACAGGCATGAAAGCAGCTACCACACGAATAATTAGCATTTTTTAAAGTATTGTAATCGCATTTTTTGCTAAGGTCGAGCCCGAACAAGCCATTGAAACGACTGTTTGACTGAAAGTATATATTTGAGGCAATCAGATAAAGTCCTATTGGGGCTCATGAATAACAAAATGTACCCTTGAACCGTTTATCGTTAGCAGGCTGCCGGTCAGTCGGTGCCCCAAAACCAAGGTTAGATTTAGTATGATTTAATAGTACCTACTAAAATACGTATACGAACGACCGTTTCGACGTGAAAGCTAACTGATTGGATTAAGTTTACTTGACAAAATTGCGAAATATTTCTCCCCACCAGGCCCGGATTAACTATGACAATGGCAATGCCTGTGTGGAGCCCCTTTACTTTCTAACTTACTGTTACCTATAATAAAATATTTTTCTTCTACATTTCTTCTAAAATGCGATTTTATTTATAACTAGCTTCTGTCCGCGGCTTTGTCTATGTGGACTTCAGAATTGAATTCAGAACCTGGATAAAAAGTTCTGTGCTAAATTTCAACCAGATCCGTTCTGGCGTAAAAGAGTAACAAACATCCATACTCACAAGGAACTCGCGAGGAAGCGTTGTGTTGGCAGTTGGGCGGGCCGGTAGTGTTTTGTTACCGCCGCTGTCATGCATGGCGGCATGTCTCATATGCTGCCAGCCCAACTATTCCTCTGGTCGGTAAAGCGCGAGTGACACCCTCGGTGTTGTAAACGTCTATAGGCTATGGTAACCGCTTACCATCAGGCGGGCCGTATGCTTGTTTGCCACCTTAGTGGTATAAAAAAGATGCATAACTAACCTCATTAGTCTAGTGATCTTAACCGCGATTACTGCGCTTGAGGTCCTGATTTCCATACCCAGGCGGAAGTGTTATTGGGTTTTTCTATATCATTCTCAGAAGCAGCTCAAAGTTTGGATTAGAGTTGGATGCCCGGTTAATAGCAAAAGACTCGCGCCCTATTATATGGGACCTCACATAGCAGCGAACTGTGGAAATTAGTACACCTTCGCCTAACCCTTCGAGGAATACAGTCGTGATAATATGTTATTTTATACATAACTACGCAGTATAAGTTTAAACCACCAAGGACATTTAGTTTTTACCCCAAACCTTCACTATAAAACGGACCTATTATTTTCAACTTACACCGAATCGCGATCGCGTGGAATTGCCAACACTTAAAATATTTTTAATCAATACTAATAATATATAGTTATCAAGCTGTCGGAACACAAGGCCGGTTCGACCATAGGGCTGTACGCCCAGTAAAGTGTACCTATCAAATATGTTTCTTGTTAGGGAAACCAAACAGCTGATATTAAATTTTTGTACCTACTAAAATTAAAAGTAATACTGGTTTCTAACACGCAAATATTACACATGAAAATAAACCGACTTTTTACGGATTTTATCGCGTTAATTGATATTATTTCATTTCCGACGTTTCATATCCTTTATAGCATCTTTGGTCATGGGTAATCTTTGGTTTCAGATGTCTAAGGGCGGATTTCTCCATCGCCAGGTAACTTTATTGGAGAAATTAATTCGAATTGACAGTTTTTCTATACAAAATCTGTCAAAAGTCATTTATTCGTCGTTTATTCCTCAGCTAAAAGATATCTAAAAATTCAGTCCTTGTTGTTAACATTTTCTACTAACAGCTACATTACATTTTTGTCAATTATTATCGATCCGATTCCCGCAGAATAAGAGACTCGTGACTAAGGGGCTTTACATCAAACTCTGACGTAAATCCCCAGCCAGTCTAACCACAACATATTTTATCACACCACCGAGCACATCAGATATTTTCTCGCCTTTTACGAGATGCCTATCTGAATGGCAATAAGGAACTGTATGCTTAACCGTCAGGACATGGGGTTTAATGTTTTCTTTTCAATCAAACGCCATTAAATGTTGTTGGGTGCACAAACAAGTAAAAAATGCCTACTGCCAACTATCTAATTTCAACATGTTCGACAGTATGTGCTCTAATACGATATATTGTACACATTGACCTTTAGTGTTAACGGCAACGTAAGCGGTGATAATAATAGGGGAGAAAATGGGGGTTGTGTGATTGCAGGTAAGAATATTGCCAAGTAAATTATTTCGTTATTGGAGGATTTCCAAGTGCCACAGGATATATTTATGTGCTAAAATTTTATGCTCTAAATTATATACATATATGGGTAACAGTGACCCAGTGATACTGGCCTGAATATAAAGGTTTACATAATCAACCCATTATACTGTCCCACTGCGGGGCACGGGTCTCCTCTTAGAATGAGAGGGATAGGTTATAGTCCACCACGCTGGCCTAGTGCGGGTTGGCAGACTTCACACGCCATCGAGAAAATCTCTCAAGCATGCAGGTTTCCTCACGATGTTTTCCTTCACCGTATAAGCGCGTGATAATTAACTATTTAATACGCACATGACTTCGAAAAGTCAGAGACGTGCCTTGGGTTCGAACTCGAGACCTTTGACTTGGCTTCACTGCTTAATATAAAGGTTTGAATTCAGGCTCCATAATGGATTCATAAGGATCAATATCCTGAATATGTTTATCTCCAGGTAATTAACAACGATGAAAGACATCAAGCAAAATTTGAAGTCTCTTGAATTCGATAAAATTAAAAATTATACGATCCTTGTCCTTTTCAGTCCCAAAAGCTCCAAAATCAGCAATAAACCCCAAAAGCTTGCCCTCATTGAGAAAGCGCGCAACAATGTGCGTTGATTTCATAAAACTGATATTTTTTAAACAATGATTTTGCTAGAAAAAGCAAAACAGGAACAATGTCACTGATGTCACAAGTTTATGTTTAGTAGTAAGTATACACACGAGTATGCTCACGTGACCGGTCGCAATAAAATTGAACGATATTGAAAGCATGCCCTTCTCGCTACGCCGTGCGTTTGCAGTAGGATGACCACGCGATAAATAAAATATTTAGGATACCCGTATTTCTCATCAAGTCATATAATGTTCTAATACTGGGCACGGCTCTCCTCCTCGATATGAGGGGTTAGACCATCGAGAATCTCTTAGGAATATTGGTTAAATCAGGATATTTTCTTTGACCGTTTAAGAGATTGACCATTTATTAAATGCAAACAATTTCAAAATTTCAAGCCTTGGATTCAAACTAGAGACCTAGGAGTTCGCATTCCATAGTTTTATCACTAGGCTATTTCTGCATAAGTACCCGTATCATCAAATTATAAAGGTTTGGTAAGAATGAGCTTACCAATCATCCGTGAAATTAGAGGAACATTGAGATTTACCTATCATATTTCATTTTTTCATTACCTAGTAAAATTATAAAAATAAACTTTTGAATTAAATTTGTTCTGCCTTGAGAACGTTTGGTACTTCAGTTTTTTTTATACGATAATAATTATATTAATTCAATACACATAAAAAATAAATTAGCTTTAGCTAAGTATGACATGAATTAGTAAATTATATACAAATATGCAAAGTTCAAAAGCTTTATTTTCCATTTAAACTGAATTATAAAATCTCATATACACTGGATTTTCGGTCGTTCCCCGCTGCTAAATATTTCGCCAGTTATCACAGAATGGAATGTCCAATTAATGCAACATTCTTGGCAACCCTAACTTCAAATATTAGTACGAATATAATTTTGTCAAATTGAAGTTTATAAAATTAAATTTTTTATATGTTTAAGTTGTTTGTTTATTTTTCGGGAAATATTGACACCATTGCCTTCTTTGAGTATCATAGCAAATGTTTTGATAACCTACCTTTAGTCAGCTTCAGATTTTCTTTCCATTCAGATCTGTCAAGCAGCATCGCATCGTGTGAATCCAATTTTGGGTTCACCTGTAATAGGAAAGAAAACTATAACATAAATATCCTTAGGTTCGTTTATTCAGAAAATATAAAAATACAATACATGATTATCAGAAAGTGGAATGTCCGATTAATCAGACAATTTTGGCAACCCTAACCTCATGTGGGAGTGACGATAGTGATCTATGCAAATTTTAGTTTAGATGCAAATTAATCTACAATAGCATCACACGTTTCAAAGTTTACTTTAGTTATTTTTAAACAGCCATTTTTATTTCATTAACCTTTTCATTTAGCCTGTGTATTTTAAATTAGATTTAATCTACGATTCGAAAAATTAAATTAGTAAAGAAGCACTGTAAAGGTTTTACTAAAATGTTTATTTGTGTGTAACATACTTTTTCTTAATTGTTTTATCTTCCACTAGTGACCCGTCCGCGGTTTCACCAGCTTTGCCCCGTTCCTAAGAGTCGTAGCGTGATGTGAAATAGCTTAAAACCTTCCTCATTAATTACTACATCCATTAGTGAAAATCGCATCAAAATCCGTTGCGTAGTTTTAAAGATCTTAGCATACATAGGGACAGACAGACAGCGGGAAGCGACTTTGTTTTATACTATGTAGTGATTAACGATGGATTCCAGAACTACCCAGTTAATACTAAAGTTTAATAATAATTTTCATCTCTTAGGCTTTTATTTGACTTATTCATTGTACCCTCTTATAGAGAGTACAACGAATAAATTAAAAGATCGAGCTAATTATGCCTTTTCAAATTCTCATTAAAATTCAAATTCATTTTGGCGTCATATAGCTATTTACGATTGTACTTTATAAAATACCAATCGCCGTTGATTTAAAAGTAATTAACAAATATGATTGAAAATTAATAACAAAACCAATCATAGCCGCTCGTTTTATGAAATATTAATTGTTTTTGCGGAAGTAAATCGTATTAATATTTTAATTTATTGATTTTAATCGCGCAAGTTAAGTTTGCAATGCAACTTGGATATATACAACCGCCCAACATCAACCGTCGGGCCGTGGCCCGCCAGGCAAAACACCCGCCTGGTCGGAGGATCGTCCCTTTGGTGTGAGGGGCAACGTACCTCGCCCCTCCACATGGGTTTACTATGAAATGCTCGATTGCCTCATTAGACTAGTGGTCCCAAGCGTGACTGCTACGCTAGAGATCCTGGGTTCGAACCCCAGGTGAAGCAAAGTGTTAGAATTGAGTTGTCTATGAAATTCTCAGTAGCAGCTCGGAGTCTGGATTTGTGCCCGGTTAATGGCTACAGGCTCGCCCCCTATAACATGGGACCTAAACATACCAGGTGACACACACACACGCGCACGCACACACACGGGCACGCACGCACACACACACACACACGCACGCATGCACGCACACGCACACACATACACACACGCACGCGCGCACACACACACACACCACATACCACACATTATACTCGTATTATGTTAAGGAGATAAGTATTTGGAATACAACTATACATGTGTAAGTGTTCGCAAGTTTTTTGGAAATAATCGATTTATTTATTTATTATTATTTAACCTTACCTTTTGGAGATACAGGCGCACACCTCGCACCTCCCCCTCACATCTCTAAGATTTAGGATAGTCTACCTGCTGAGGTGTTGAGCTATGACATAGAGATCTTCTAACTATGCGTATACAGGGCTCTAAAGGGCCCGCAACACGTCAGCAACTCCTCTAGTGCCGCAGGTGTCCATGGGCGGCGATGACTACTTACCACGATGGCTTATCTGCTCGTTTGTCGACGACTAAACTTAATAACTTTTAAGAAAAAGTAAAATCTCCTTCAAAAATTTAAAAAATAATGTTCGAAACAGTTTCGGAAGTCGGTGCCATTGATTTGATCAGATTTCGGTCGGTGTTTTGATTTCGCCACCGACTTCCGAAACTGATTCGCACATAACATTATTTTTTATGCTTTTGTAGGCGGTTTTACTTTTTCTTAAAAGTTAGTTTATTTCAACATTTTGAGTAGCGAGTAGAATTTTACGTATACCTAGACGACGTTATCATTTACTCGATTGTTACGTAGGTCATACTACAGAGGGACCGCCTCTGAAGTATGACCGATCAAAAAAATAATCATCAAAATCGATTTATAATTGACGGAATAGTCGCGTAACAAACATACAAAAACATTATAGTCGATTTGAGAACCTCCTCCTTTTTTCAAGTCGGTTAATGAATGAGTATCCTATAGAACCTAATATAGCAAAGTCACATAGGCTTTGTCTAAAGCTACTTAAGTCTCTAATCCATTTGGCAACCTTTACCTCTCCTTCGCCGTTTTTCAGTGGTCTGAGAGTTATCTTACCCTTTCCTATTACCATCACATGACTGAATTGAAAACTAAATGATACTCTTAACGTTGTAAACCCTTAACGCTGCTGCATATTTTCCAAAACCACAACGATCCCTTTACGAGCATTGACCGAGCTTATCCTAGATCGTGAAGGTCTTTATTAATAGTCTGCGATACTTTATATTTTCTACCCCCGACGCAAAAACGACGGGGTGTTATAAGTTTGAAGTGTGTGTGTGTGTTTGTCTGTGACATCGTGGCTCCCGAACGGATGAACCGATTATGATTTTGTTTGAAAGGTGAATTAGTCGGCAGTGTTCTTAGCTATGTTTGAAAATCGATCCAAGATGGCCGCCGCCACAAAATGGCGGATTAGATATTATTTTTTCACAACTCCCTTAATATGAGTATCAAATGAAAGGGCTTGACTAGTAGAATACTATACACTATGATAAATTTCAAATCCAAGATGGCCGCCGCGACAAAATCGCGGTGTCGGGGGTTTCTTTAAATTTTTAATTTAAGGTAAGTATACAGTTATATCTTATTTACCTATAGGATCGAAAGAACGTCATTATCTATCATAATTATTATCATAGCCTCATTAGCCTAGTGGTCCTAAATGCGACGTTTTTTGTTCGTGTAAGTAATTCGTAAGGAAACAGCTAAGCTTTTGATGTCTCAAAATATCCGAAAATATTGTCACAATAAAAATATATCACTACATAGTATAAAACAAAGCCGCTGTCGCTGTCTGTCCGTCCTTATGTATGCTTAAATCTTTAAAACTACCCAACGGATTTTGAAGCGGTTTTTTTTAATAGATAGAGTGATTCAAGAGGAAGGGTTTTAAGCTATTTAACATTACGCTACGACTCTTAGGAATGGGGCAACGCGGGTGAAAACGCGAGCGGGCCGCTAGTCAAACAATAATATAAAACTTGACTAATACCTATATTTTTAATCTAGTCGTCCCAAGCGCGACTGATACGCTAGAGGTCCTGGGTTCGATTCCCAGGTGCAGTGATATTGGGTCTGACTATGAAATTCTGAGTGAGACATGAGACCTAAACATACCGGCGAACTCCGGTTGCACATTAGTACACCACCTCTGCCTGACCCTTCGGGGAATACCGCCGTGATGATAATATGTTATCGTCGTCACTAGTATTTTTTTTTATTAACAGTCTTAACACATTATGATTGTATTGTGAAACACCGAATGTACTACGGCGCCAAAAGCTCCCTAATGAAACATTGATCTTATCCTAGTTAAGAATTCCACACGACAAAAGTATTTTTAACAGTAAAATTATTACAAACTCGAATCCAAATTCCATTTTTAGGCTCTCAAAGTTTTTGAATCAAACTTTCAACTGAATCTTAAGTATCCAATTTGAAGTATTCTGTATTTTAGAACAACATTAGCTTAACGTCACAGTTCTTAATACATTATTTTAAAATTAATTTCCATCGAGAAACAATATTCTAGTCTCAAGCGATACATAAAACTTTCTTCTAGAAACAATTCTAGTCTCAAGTGATATATAAAACATTACACAAAATACGAATATCGATCAATATTAAAGTCGCAATGACCCACATAGGGGGGAGATGAGGCGAAAACAAGTCGATGGTGGCCAAATGCAATGACTCCTGGCTTCGCCCGTCACGCGATCCGTCGCGACGCAAGCTTACCGCCAGGTATTTATTGTACTAGGAATATTTAGACAAGGCAATGATCGAAAGAAGTACTCAAGACACACAGTTGACCTTAATTTGATTCTTTCAAAAGTATGCTTATTTTAACGAGGATACGTGTTACTTTCCCTGATCAACATTGATTTAATTCAACTTTTCTATGAGAACCGCCTAGTTGAAGATTTTGTATGGATGATCGGAAAAATAACGTTTTTTGAACTGTAACTTGTGAACGCCCGTATTTTTTTTTTATAGGATAGTAGGGCCAACAAGCAGACGGATCGCCTGATGGTAAGCGATTACCGCCGCCCGTAGACACCCGCAACACCGTAGGAGTCACAAGTGCGTTGCCGACCTTTTAAAAGGGGATTGAGCCTCCAGTGACCACTCCGGTGATCACTCGGCGAAACACAACGTAAGCGTTGTTTAACGCCGGTTTTCTGTGAGGCCGTGGTATCACTCCGGTCGAGCCGGCCCATTCATGCCGAAGCATGGCTATTCCCGTATTCCCTGAATGGTTAGACACAGGTGTATCTAGATACTAATGTACTCGTACACCCATTGGGGTTGAGGGCGAGCCTATTGCCATTAACCGGACACAAATTCAGACTCCGAGCTGCTACTAAAAACATAGTAAACTCCAATAACACCTTTCTCGACCTGAGAATCAAACCCAGAATCTCTAGCGAAGCAGTCGCTCTTACGACCACTAGAGTAATGAAGCAGTTTTATTAGAAAGATTTATTCAGATTCTTGTTTGAATGAATATTTATATTAAACTTTTCCGAAGGGAGTCAAAACCACCCCCGGAATAGATACTTACCTTATTTTAAATTTACAGTAATATCTGCCACTTTACGAAATCAATATTTATCAAATTGATTAGCCATCTAAGCGAGAACATGAGGTTTCTTACCAAGTTGTCAAAATTGTAAGATTAAATAAATTAAACCAAAATTACAGATAATAATTCTTATGTCAAAATTTCTCTGGAATCCCTTACGCAAAGTGGTGTGATTAATTTTTCGCAATAAAGTACCGCCTAAGTCTTCTCTTGATAGGGACTTTGTAAATTATGTCTGTCTTTTAATTAAACAGATCCATAACCATACAACATCATACAGTAACTGTTATGAATTTACCCGAATAAACTGTTTGAAAAGGCTGATTAAGCTGAAATCATTCAGAAAAAATATAGCCGAGATATTATGTAATATAATATTATTATAGAGAATTATGCCCGAATTTGGAAATTAATAACTTACTTATTTACTTTTACTCAATCAGGAACAAAGACTTGATGACATCCTTATGTTTGCTTTTTTCAAGTGCTTTGTGTAAACTCAATCAATAATGGCTGCCTAATTCAAATAATTCTTAAGCCAATTCTAAAACAAACAAAGTTCACAATAGCAGTTCCTTCGTCGCTATAACGACGGACAACCCCACTGTTTACGAGCCGAAGTCTGCACGAGAAACAGTAACGCACCACCTTCGAACACGAACACCCACCGATACCGTACAATACCAGTACAAAATCAAACGAAACTGAACGTAGACGAAACTAATCTACAAACTAAAAAAACGTGACAAAAATAACCGTCAAATAATAGTTTCAAATATCGAAATGAATGTCCATTTCAATAAATTCGAACACAAATTTCGTTTTTTAAAATAAAATGAAATTCAAATCAAAAAATTCCGTGCTGCCAGTTTCTAAATAAATTTAAAAATAGAATTAAAATGATTCGTTTACTAGTGCTGTTACTGCAAATGAGTTTAGTTTTATCGGCGAGGGAGCCGCGCCAAATAACTTTGGCGAATCAAGGAACGATATCGGGAATGTATATTACGAGATTCCGCACGAAAAGAATAGCGGCCTACGTTGGAATACCTTACGCTCAGCCCCCGATTGAGTTCAGGAGGTTTTTGCCCCCGGAGTTCACCGACTTGCCTCAGTGGGAAGGAGTGAGGAATGCTACCATATTCGCCCCAGACTGTATGCAAAGTGACCCTAAAAGGGAAGATGTACAGAACCCTTTGAAGAAACACGATGATTTGTTTATGAAGCTGCTGGAATCGCAAATGGAGGATAAGAAAAAGAAAGAATATTCGGAGGATTGCCTCTTTTTGAACGTGTATGTCCCTGATGGTGAGTTAAATACATTCTTAATTTAATATATACAATTGGTCGGCCCAAAATAGTTTAAAATTGACATTCGTATTTGACATCCGGCCATTTTATTTATTAACTATGTGGTATGTTGTAATAATTCATGAATATTATGGATGAAATTTTGAATGTTTGCAACTCAATTGTCAATTTATTTCGTATGCTTGAAATATTTACGTTCAAGATTCGTATGAAGTAGTGGATTGCTGCATAGACATATTTTTTTATTAATATCTATCAGTAAAACTTGAAAAATAGAATTTTTCTTTATTTAATTTTATCAAATACCTACCAGCTTAAAAAATCCAACGTTCCATTTTCAAAATTACAGTGTTACTATCATAAAAATAAAATGTTCCCGCGACAAATTCTCCTCTTTAATACTCTGTTGAGACAAGGAGATAAGCTGTGATAAATTATGTTATATCGATCATTTCGACGTATCGCGTTCAGTACACGGATGTTTCTTACACTCTTTTCTTTTAGGAAATTGTTTCTCTTTAGTTTTATTTATTTGACATATCATTATGTTTTATTCATTTTATTTTATGATATTCTGTTGGTAAAACCATTATAGCAACTGCTAAAGATAAACAGTTTATGCCAAGAATATCTCATCGTCTTTAACTACATTTGTTAGTCTGTAATCAAATATCTATTGTTAACTTCGAACTAGGTATAAAAGAGAATCGGAAGCAACGTTAATACAAATAATGTTTACATAATACAAAGATATGAAATTATCTGTCTATCTATACTTATAATAAATCTGTAGAGAGGTCAATTCTGTACATGAAATATATTTCCAAAATAACTATCAGCGGGTGATTAGTGATCGACACTGACGCCAAAAATGCAATCAGTAAAATTTTTGTTTGTCTGTATGTTCGTTATAGAAACAAAAACCACTCGACGGATTTCAACGAAACTTGGTACAATTGTTCTTCATACTCCTGGGCAGGTTATAGTATACTTTTCATCACGCTACGATCAATAGGAGCAGAGCAGTGAAGGGAAATGTTGGGAAAATGAGTGATTCATGAGAAAGGTTTCAAGCTATGAAACATCAAGCTACAACCTTTAGGAACGGGGCAACGCAGGTGAAACCGCGGGCGAAGAACTAGTATACAATAAAATAATGGATCTTTTTTGCCATTTCAGTCATGATTACGTCAAAATTACATTAGACAACAAATAAGAATCTCTATAGACATACAAAAAAATGTAGGAAAACCAAATAAAAAAACAAATTCCGAGAAACACATCATTCGTTTTACTCATAAAATCTTATCAATTGTAGAGAAAAATGCACTCAAAATTATTTACAACAGATTTTTTTCTATTGGTCAATATATTTTTTGTTGTATGGCCCGCTTACTTTTCATTATGATATTTACGAAAAAAGGCATAAAAAGCCCTTCATTAACCCACTTTGGGGATTCACGAAGTTCCCCTACCATCTGATAAGGGCTCGTTTGAAGCCACGTGTGGTGGCGCCATTTTGCCCCACAATTGGCTGGAATGCGATTTATTCTAGATGTTTCCGGCTGTAAATCAAATCAGGTTGTCAGTTTAATTATTATATCTAGATTTAATTGTGATAAAATTTTACTAAGTAGAATTTAATAACATTAATTTCGGGGAATACATCACGCCTGTATTCCCCGAAGGGTTAGGCAGAGGCGTACTAATGTACACCCACAGTTCGCCGGTATGTTTAGGTCTTATGTAATAGTCTCATTAACCGGGCACAAATCCAGAGTACAAGCTGCTACTGAGAATTTTATAGAAAAACCCAAATAACACCTGGGGATCGAACCCAGGACCTCTAGCGTAGCAGTCGATCTTGGAACAACTAGACTAATGAGGTAGAGAGAATTTAATAATATGGGTAATAATTGTGAAGCTTGCTAGAATGTAGTGTAATTTTTTGAGAGAATTTGATTTCCAAAAATGATCCGTCTAATAAAACCAAGCATTAACTTCTTTGAACTATAATAACCACATCAACAGAAAATAAATTTATCTTTAACATAATATTGTGTATGCTTTTCTAGTGGAACTTTTTACTATAGAGCCATGTTCAATACGTAGCATAGGTAGACACATGTTTTTGTACATTTAAGAATTGACTTAAATCCTTAAAACTTTTTGACACATCATGATTTTTGAACTTTAATGAAGGTACTGATAACTAAAAGTTCAAAAAGAGATCTTAGTGATATGAATCTTCAAGGATTTCAATCACCATAGGACAATGGAAGGTAGGTAGGTGCGGTTTTTTATCGACACGAGTCCGATAAACCCCGAGGATTTCTCGCAGTACTTATAAAAAAACACATAGTGAAAATAAAAATAATGTTAAAATAATTAAATTAATTTTGAATAAAAAAAACTACACTAATATTAATGAGAAAATATCTCTGTGTGTGCTTCCCACGTTTTCACGCCAAAACAGCTCAACCAATATTAATGAATTTTGGCATACAGATAGATTGGATCTATTGTCTCAAAAAGTCATTTATAGGATGCGAGTGAAACTGCGGACAACAAGTGTTATAAAAACAGTCATAAGTAGGTACTGATGCAATTTAAAAATTGACAATAATGACGGGTATTGTCTCGACACCGATTCACATTCTGCAGAAAATGATGTCAGAATTAAAAAGAATCGAGATGAATGACACTTAGAGTAGATAAGTATCGACTATCGACAGAGGCCTGAGTTGTTAGCTATTCTTCTCGAGAATCATACTGCTTTTCCATAGAGAAATGTGCTTTTCTTTTTAATCGATTTTATAGTAGGCTATTGTGTTTTTATCGATTTGTTAATATATCGCTAAAATTTTAAATAACGAATTAATACAGTTATTTATCTGATACTATAATGTATATCCCCAATGGGTATTGGGGTATATTTGCCAAAAATAATACAACGTTAAAAATTTAATTGTAGTTAAAATTTAATTTTTAATGCAGTCTACTTCCCACTGAATGCCCACTTTTATAACTAGATCCAATAAAAGGGAGCGATTTAAAAAAAAAATGTCGAAAGAAGTAAATTGGGTTATAAAGCATTTTATTCAAATAACTAATTCGTTTACGAAATTTATTCATTAAATACTAGGTACTTCGTATTTTTTAACAATTTATATTTCCACAGTCAAATAATTCCTGGAAGACCTGTGTATAAATTAAACTGTTTCAGTGTTTAATAAACTTCAAATCAAAGTGAGTGTGTAACTGTTGCGTAATAATTGTAGGATCGCATTTTCAACACACTGTCCTTACGGCGAAGAAAAACATCGTAGGGTGACCGAAATTTATGTCCTCAAATACAGGTATCTAGGCATATGGCCACAAAACCCCACCAAAAGGGGATAGGATGACTCTAAAATTTGGTGTGATAAGGTAATGCGATATACCTTACTCATATTATTCAAAAAAAATTGTAAGGTTTAATATTGTAGTGATTAATATCGTAAAAGAGTATGATTATAATATAGGAAACTAAAGCGGTGGCTAAGAATAGAATTTCGTTTCGGCTCTTTTGAATAAGACCCAGTTTTTGGAACTAGTGCCACTTGTTTTTGACAAAAATACCTTACCACCTGCTTGGAACCCCATAACAGATTCCATAAAATCAAAATCCAAGCCTAAACTGCAAGACTGAAGGATACAGTGAGCTCGTTCTCCGTGAATCGGATCGCCAATAATTAACAAAAATGTAAAGTAGCTGTTAGTAATTGTAATTGTAACGTCCTACAACTTAGTCTACCCATGACCAATGGATGCAGCAAAGGATCCGAAACGTCGGGAATCAAATAGTATCAATACAACGCGATAAAATCCGTAAAAAGTAGTTTTATTTCAAAAATACCTATTTTAGTAGTCTAATAAAAACATATTTTAGACTTTGTCTCTGACTTATTACTACGTTTTTTTTATTCGTGATAGGCTTACGCTTGACCGCTAGTTCGCCTGATGTTAAGCTACACTGCGATCTACGATGGAGCGCGCTTGCCTAGTAGAAACCGAACATTATAAAAATAATCGGACTTAAAACAAGCATAGATATGAGTGATCTGTTGGTGTACATCAGTACACCTCTGGCCAACCCTTCTGGAAATACATTTGTGATGGAATGTATTAACAAGATAAAGAGACACTCAAACCTCCCGCCTAAAATTCAGAGTTTTCCCAACAAAACATAAGGCGTTCTATCCACAGAGTTACAATTAATATCCTTTATAACCTCCTTACAATAACGAATAGCTTTAATTTCCTTAGAACGTGACATGCCTTCTTACTCTTATTCCGAGCATGTCCGGCGAAGCCGCTAAAATAAATGTTGTATTATACTGTCAAGCAACTATTAATGACTAGCAATATTAGATTGTATATATGTACATGTACTTTCTGAAGTATATTAATAAAGACATTTTATGAAATTAAATTTTGCTCTACAGTTAAATTTACTGTTATTTTGAATGGACTCGTAATACCCACGCTGATCTATCAAACCGGGCGGCACAAATCTGCTCTGTCTTTATCACTTAATGACATAATTATGATCTGACAGATTTCGTAGACAAAACTATCTAAAATCAACAATAGGATATTTGACTAATGTTTGAATAATTAAAAATACCAAGCTGAGTGAAAAATGAAATTATATACAAATCGTATTCTGAAGATATAATTTCAATCGGTTAATAAAGTTTAAAGATATAAGTATTTAAAAATTTTGGTGGGGATTGAGAGGGGATGCTTTGTTCCTTTCCCCCAAATGAGCGTTAGTATAGGATTTGTATAGCGTATTGGTTTGTGACGTCATAAACAAGTATAGTGCGTTCTCTGTCTAGCATAAAATTAAAATGCTTGTAACTTCCTTATTTATGAGCCGATTTTAATTTTGTTTTCGTTAATAGATTCTATTTATGGTAAACATTTGCATAAGACGATAAAAAATAATCAGTCATATAGCCTATTCTGAAGTCATGACGATTTTGGCACAATAAAATGAACAGATTCAGCCTATAGATTATTCTGAGCACATCGATACTCCTTTGTACCGAGGACACCACGTTAAGTCATCGATCCCTGATACGAACAGATAACCATTGTTAGTAGTCCAAAAAGCCTGACAACCAGTTAAACCTTATAATGATTGCCCAGAATTTGGGTATAATGGCTGTCGCTTCATGTAAAACACTGACCTTCAGTCGCATCCAGTTACTAAAGTCCGCTCCAACGTGGTTGAAAATAGGCTAGGTTCTAGAAGAGGTCCAGCGAATGCTGGGCCTTCTTCAAAGGTTCAAGGTTCAAGGATCTTCAAAGGTTCATAGTAAACAAAATATGTTTATTTTAGCTTCGTCCTGTTTATAATAACCTGACTGTGACAGTTTTTTTTTAATAAAGCTTACTATCAATGTGGGCCGCACATTACTAGTATTCTTGTTAACCCCTCATGCTAAGCTAAACGGTTGTGTTACTAATGGATTCACGTCGGTAGTGCATAGGTGGGTTTCGAACCAGCAACCACATGATCGCAAGTCCGACCATGAGGCTACCGCCGCTTCCCTTCAATGGTTTCTATGTGGATAGTAGAAAGGTAAACAAATATATGTTTATTTTAGCTTCGTCTGTTTATAATGAAAAACAACCCCTGCCTTTCATCTCAATCATAACATCAATAATAAATTTAAAGTCAAAAGTTGTTGGTAAACAAATTTATATTCAAACAACATGTAACCAAACAACTTTTGATGGGTGAGAAAATTTATCAAATTAAATACTTAAAGTTTCTAGAATATATTATGTTTAATTACTTTTAGTTTAGTTTATTATGATTAATCTGTGATGATGAATGTGTGATTTAATTGTTTAAAACTGATTATTTAAGAAAATTATTAACACCTACGAGTTTATTTTAAAATAAATGTCGCGTTAGTTTCAATAGAGCCGCTGCTGAGAGTTCGGTCCTGGCGAGCCTGGCGAGCAGTATAATTTTTCTTTGAAATTTTCTGTAATAGCTCAGGTTTGGATTCGTGCCCGGGACCTAATAAATTATACCTTACGTTTACATCAATACCAGTGTTGTTATTGATACGGTAATTTCCGTAATATACGGCAACCCACATCTTTTTTTTATTACGGCATACGGTAGGCCTGTCCTTGCCGTAACGAAGAAGAAATAAAGGAAATAAACGAGGAATAAAGTTTAAAAAAAAATTAAATACGGCTATTCAATACGGCAACCCAGAGTGTGACATACGGCAGCTCAGATTTTTACTGTAACAACACTGATCAATACCCTGCCTAACCCTTATAGGATACATGCATGTTATGATATGCTGATTTGGTATTTTATAATGGTATCTATGTTACATTTGGTATTTTATAAAAATTGGTATTTAAGCGATATTTAATCTGAATATTACTGGATATTTCTTTGATAAAAATACACCAATTGATACTATAGAACAGCTAGGTTGGTACTAAGGGTCCGGCGGAGCTTGAATTGCCCACAAAAACATAATACCAAAATAAATCATAATCCAGACAATATTCTATCAAATTATATTATTATTCAGATTTGGATACCGTTAATCTAGGTTCCTAGGGTACTATTTCGTCTATTCATTGGAAATAAAAGACCGGAAAATCGTTCCAAACTTGGTAAAGTTATCAAAAATTGCATTCGCTTACATTTATTTCTAGTGAAGTATTTTCAACGAAATATATATAGTTAGAGTAGGAACCTAGATTAATGGTATCGGAATCCTAATAATAACGGAATTTGATTAAATTGTGTTTGAATTACGATTTATTTCGGTGTTACGTTTGTAAGAGAAATTCGGTCCGCCGGACTCTTAATATATAAAAAATAAAATAATTCATGCGTGGGTTATGCGAATGCAAATGTAAATTGTGACAGCCCTATCGCTCTATTAAAATCTATGCCACGAAAATACGTCTTAATTTATTCTGCCTTGGTATAATTAAAGCTGAGAATATGGATATCTATGAATTAAACACACATTTATAATGTTGAGGCAATTTGTCAAGATATAACAAAGTATACAAAATCGTATACTTAACTACTTAAGATTCAATAAAAAAGCGGAAACTTATTTATTATATATATTATAGCAATATAGCCTGTGTTACTCAATGATAATGAAGCATTCTATTAGTGAAAGAATTTTTTTAAACGGTTCAGTCGCTTTTATTTTCTCTTTAAAATACTAGCGGCTAACTTTGTCTTGCCCTGTATCATCATCATCCTGCCCTTGTCTCCATATATTTGTGTTCGGCGCAGCATGTCCTTTTCGCCCATTTATTGCTATCAGCCGTCACCTCAATTCACTCCCTTCCCCATGTCTTGCCTGTATATAAAAACAAAATCGTAGAACCCAATTGCGGTGCCACCTACCACCTCGAATTATGAATCTAAACTATCCAGGGACCTATTTAAACATACACGAAAAGAAATAATCAAAATGACACCAGCAGCTTATGAGGAGTTCGGACAATGCACAGAAGGCCATCTCACAGAAAACAACGCCATGTACTATTTGTGTCCGTGTTTTATTTCTTTCAAATCTGTCAATCCGTTCCCGATACAAAATGTATGAAAAAATAAATTTTCTTCATAATATTATTTTTCGTGAATTTTTTCAATATTTTAATAGTTATTCTGCTATTCGGAGAGGAGACAAATCCAAAACCAAAGATCATAAAAATCATGTGATGATGAAAAGCGTGTGAAGTCTGCTAACCTACCAATCTGCTCCCAAAATTAGAGTTGTTAGATAGGCCAGCGCAGTGGACTATTTGACAACTGTCATTCTGGGAGTAGACCTGTGCAGTACAATAAATGGATTAAACAAAGAATAAAAATTTAAAGAAACCCCCGACACAGTCTCGAAAAAGTAAAAAAAGACATCTAAATATGATTCCTTTACGTATAATATAAGTAGAATATTTTCATCCAACCATCGTTGTGTCGGGGGACCGCTGAATATAAATAAAAAAAAATATATTAAAATCGGTTCACCCGCTCAGGTGGTACGATGCAACAAATAGACACACAGATACACACTACAAATTTATAACACCCCTCTTTTTCGTCGGGAGTTAAAAAAGAGTCATCACTGAGAAATGAAAATCGTCAGTTGTAATTAGATAGACGTCTCTCTCTCTTGGGTCGGTCCCTCATGTCTGAGGATCGTGGTCAGTATCAGGGTTGTATCTGGCACGGATGATCTGCCTCCACCGGTTTCTTTCCAGCGCGTCTCTAACGACCGTGTAGAAATTGGAGGACGACGAGTCTTTTACTTGATCGGTCCATCTAGTTGGTGAACGACCGTGCGATCTTCTGCCTTTGGTGTTCCCAACAACAATCAGTTTTTCCAAACATTCGTCGCCTCTGCGCACTGTGTGGCTGAAATATGAAAGAATGCGTAGTTGGCATATGGTGGATGTAAGTAGTGTCTATCCGTCACACAATCATTGCAATATCAAGCAAAGAATGGACGCCGGCGCCATGTTGGTAAAGTCATTAAAGAAAATAACCTTCCATTTAACTCCATCATATTCCAGTGAGTTACAAAGAATTCGTACTAAATGCCAACATGCTTCAAACATTGTTGTTTCAGCGACCAACGTATCTTGATCCTTGCTCAGTTAACAATGCGAAAGAGTGCTGGCAAGTTTTAAAAAGCCATGTCCGGCCCTTTCAGCTGTGAAATTCGCTTAAGTTCACTTAAGCTTATAATACGGCTACTTCGACGGTACATTTCGAAAAATTTCATTTATTAAAAAAACGCTATAATTTAATATCTACTTTGTTTGACCTGGGAATCGAACTCACTCTCTGCAGCCGCGCCTGCGATCACTACGTAGATCAATAAGGTAATTTGTATATATTTATATCAAGTTCAATTTGATTATTTACAATTTGGCAATCTCAGCTATATAGAAATCTTATTATCAGAGAATAACCTCTTACGATAATTCGTCAATGTGAAAACCCTATTTTCAAAGCAGCCCTTTGACCTTTTATGTATCCATTATTTTAATATAAGTATATTACAAAATCCATCTGGTGATCTTGGGTTTGATTCCTCAATCGAGTAAAATTTTATTGGAGTTTTCTATGGAATTCTCACTAGCAGCTCGAAGTTTGAATTCATAGCTAGCCCCTATTGCGACCTAAACTTACCGGCGAACTGTAGGGTGTACTGTGTATTAGCACACCTCTGCCTAACCCTTGAGGGAATACAGGCGTGAAGGTAAGTTATGTTATAATTTCAGCATGCATCATGGGTATCAATATAAAATGGACATGCTTGCATGCAAAGCAAAGCAAACAATTATTGTACTGGCTTGTTATTTCAGCTCAGCTATGTAAGTTACGTGACTCCAAGACTTTATACTTACTTTATTTTTAAATCAAAAAGTAAATAAGAGTTGCTACAAGAAAATAAGTTTGTTCTATAATTAAATTCAGGCTGGTGTGACAACAAAAGAAAATAAATACCTATATTTGAAAAATTTCATCGAAACAAAATAGGATACAAAACAAATATAATACATTATGTCAAAAAAGTACTTATCGGAAATGTATGATTTGTTTTTCGAGCGAACGCCTTATTCACCAGATATGGTTCCAGCCGACTTTTTTTTCCTAAACTCAAATTACTTATTCGTGGTACCCGTTCACATTCGTTAGAAAACATAGTACCCGGAAAAAGCGTTTAAAAAATGTTTTGATCTTGAAATAAAACTACTTTTTATGGATTTTATCGCGTTGTATTAATATTATTTAATTCCCGACGTTTCGGATCCTTTACAGCATCCATGGTCACGGGTAGACTAAGTTGTTGCCGATAAAATCCGTAAAATGTCGTTTTATTTCCATGTCTAATATTCGCGTAAGTGTCAGAAACCAAATGTTTTGATGTTTGGATTATTCGTTGGCGTAAGTGTATCGTTTCTGAAGGAGCATACTTAAAGGCGATAAAATAAATTTGGATGAATAACTAACATTTTGGGTAATATTGATCTTTTCCCGGACTTTCTCGACAGAGTAGTCAATTTGTTTTGTTTTAAAGTGAGACAATAGTAGTATCTAATGTATTCTGATAGGAGATTTATGGATCACATCCCAAAATAACTAGATCATAGTTCCGAATCATAAATGTGAAATGTGGCATTTTTAGAAAGGTCTATAAGTACTATCAATATTGTAGTTAATATTTTTTTATTTAACAAAAAATTAAACCGACAAAGAATCATGAAAATTTAAAATTAAATAAATCTTTTTGGTCATAATTACTTTTTTAATTTTGAGCACCAAACAAACAGTCAACGAAGTTTAGATTTTAAAATTGAGTTTGTTTGGCACCGATTCAAATTTTCAAACACTCAAAAAACTTTAACTTTGTCTTTATGGCAAAATTCCTCTGCCCTTATCCAAAACGTAGGTACTTTTTATCAGTTTAGGTACGATCATCATGATATCCAAAACTGTCAAATTTCTTCAATCAATTTTCAATTTAATCTCCAAATAATAGAGTGTATCCATTGGGAAAATTTGACAGTTTGTTATAACTTTATCTGCTGTTGACTGTACGTTTCTATCATCTCATCACTTACTCCTTTACATGCTATATCGTTTTTCACACAATCCAGCCGTCCTTTCTTTGGCCTCCCTCTTTTCTTATATCCATTAAGCATTCACATGTATCAGTATCAACCCATTATACTGTCCCACTGCTGGGCACGGGTCTCCTCTCACTATGAGAGGGATTAGGCTATAGTCCACTACGCTGGCCTAGTGCGGGTTGGCAGACTTCACACGCCATCAAGAAAATCTCTCAGGCATGCAGGTTTCCTCATAATGTTTTCCTTCACCGTTTAAGCGCGTGACAATCAATTATGAATACGCACATGACTTCGAAATGTCAGAGGTGCGTGTTTTGGGTTCGAACTTCGTGAACTTTGACTTGGCAGTCCAACGGTCATACCACTAGGCTATCACTGCTTACATTCACATGTATATTTAAAACTTTTCTGGTAACATGACCTCCTGCGTATCACATGTCCATAAAAACAGTTACTACACAATTTTTCAGTCTCTGGCGCTAGTTTCAATCTGCCTCTTAAGGAAGTTGACTAGCGCCAAACATTCTTGGATCTATGTAAAAGATCCATAGATGTTCATTCTGGGCGCTGACCTTGGCATTTAAGAAAGAAAGATTTTGTCTTTGATCTCTGCTAAATATAAAAAATACATTACGTATTTATTACTATGTTAAGATTATCTGGATAGTATCAATTTTAGGGAATCGATATTTTTTTTTTTATTCATGATAGGCTTACGCTGTACCGCCAGTTAACCTGATGTTAAGCGATACTGCGATCTACGATGGAGCGCGCTTGCCTAGAAGAAACCGATTCACTCGTGATTTAAAGACACCTAGATTATATCTATCAGATTATATTATATTACCGCCATCTAGTAACATTATTAAAAACTAAACGTTGTATGTTTTCCTGCGAGTCTAAAAGCTATGAGGCTAATTTTGCTGAAAGCTTTAATAGTCGAGGCGGGAAAACAAATACAAATACAGATTTATAATGTTATGTATGAAGGTATAAATAAATTTATCATCTTTACAGTAAAAAAGCTCTGACATTTGAGATCCCCAATGCTTTTAACGTTCAGATAAAAATAAATGGATTTGTGACAACACTGACTGTTGCCAATATTGTTTGTTCGAGTAATTCTTAAGGAAACAGCTGCATAAAGATTTTGATGTCTTAAAATATCCGAGATATTATTACAAAAAAAAAATAGATTAAGTGATAATATAAAACTCGATTAAAACGTAGGTATTAGTAAAGTAAAATTTCAATCGCGCTTGGGACCACTAGGTTAAAGGTAAGTCCTATAATGTAGTAGTCCCACGTTACTGCTAAGCTTGGCTTCGATTTTCAGATTGAGTAAACTGTTATTGAGTTTTTCTTTAAAATCTTTAGAGTTACGATTTGTGCCCAGTTTTTGTCAATAGGCTCACCCCCTATTACATGGGACCTAAACATGAAAAATCTAAGTGTAGAATACTGTGTAATGATTAGTACATCTCTACTCTCTTAACCCTTCGGAAAAGCACGTGTGTATCAATAACATATTAATATCAATATTTATTTCAGACTTTGAAGTTCTTTCTACATGACGTCATTTGTACGGTTAAACGACGATAAGAAGTCATTTTTCTGACCCTTAAAAACATGTCTTATGTCAGTTTAACACCTATCATAATTATTCATAACCTTACATTACCTATTTCGTTCGTGATTTACTATTATTTCGACAAAATTTCCATTTTCTCAGTTTCTGCCGTATAAGTGACGTCATCATACATTTCTTTTCTCCGAAATGAACAAATATAAAAAATCAATAGAAATTTGTTGGAACTCAAGATAGGAAAACAAAGAAACTGTATTTTGGTTTGGTGGGATAATAATTTTGAAAAGTTGTCAATTACTAAACATCACCTAAGTATCAAATTATATCATTGCTAAGTATACCTACTTTTAATTTTATTCCCACTGACAGAATGCAACGGTTTACAAAGTCTAATATTAAATTCTATCGATCGTTTAACTCTAAGGTGCTATACTGGCATCTACACATGTCTTTTCTCATGACGACGGGCCAAAGTTCGAATGAATATTTGATTTGCGATGAAAGCCGATTGTTGTTGTAAGCTATTTATTTTTGATGTTTACTCTTCCATTATGAAGGTTCTATATAAAGAAATAATAAAGATATTAAACCAATTTCAAATTTCAAGTGGTTTTTCGGAGGTTTTACGTCTATATTATGGTTCTAGAATCATAGCAGTAGTAAATTCACAACGTTTATATAAAACCTTTGCAGAAAAATCGTTATTGTAGCTAAAAGTACCTACTGTAAAGCATCAATTTTGACCATTGGCACAGTTTTTGGTTTGATAAGGATTTTTAAGCAAAGTTTTTACTTCTCAATTGTGAATGTTATATATGTAGTTAATGTCGCAATGACTGCCATGAATCTGAAACTTGTTATAAACCTACAAACTGCGAAAAATCACTTGAAATTTGAATTTGGCGGGCTCAACTGAACGATCAGCCTTAAAGCTCAGGTTTAGTTTCCCTATTAAGGTAGACGATTTGACAAGTATTTTGTTTATTAAAAATAGCGACGTGGCCGCGGTTTCACCCGCGTTGCCCCGTTTCTAAGAGTCTTAGCGTGATACTGGTTTCTGACACTTACGCGAATATTAGACATTGAAATAAAACTACTTTTTACGGATTTTATCGCGTTGTATTGATATTATTTGATTCCCGACGTTTCGGATCCTTTACAGCATCCATGGTCACGGGTAAACTAAGTTGTTGGACGTCTTAATGTTACAATTACTAATAGCTACCTTACATTTTTGTTAATTATTGGCGATCCGATTCACGCAGAACGAGCTCACCGTATCCTTCGGTCTTGCAGTTTTGGACTTGGATTTGGATTTTATGGAATCTATAATGGGGTTCCAAGCAGGTGGTAAGACCCAGCCATCTTCTCTATTGAAATTTGGATGTTTTTTAATTTCAATAGCCTCACGGATCATCCTGGGAAGGAATCGGTTTTCTTTTGCGAGGACTTGTGGTTTATCAAATCTGATGTAGTGCTGGGCCTTGTCTAGAGTATGTTCACAAACTGCTGACTTCTTGAAACGGCGGTGTTTGACATCAGCGATGTGTTCTTTTACGCGGGTCCCTATACTTCTTTTAGTTTGGCCTATGTAAGAGAGACCGCAATCACAATCTAGCTTGTATACACCTGCATCTTGCAGAGGTATGTGGCACTTGACAGGTGGTAGGAACTGACTAATCTTCTTCAGCGGCTTGAAGTATGTTTTGATTGAAGCTCGCTTCAAGGTATAGCCAATCTTGTCTGTGACTCCTCTAACATATGGTAATATAGAAGGTAGGCGTTCGACTGTGGCACGTTTCACGCGGTTTCTGTGACGAGGGCGCGGTATTCGGAGCTTGTTGTCATGTAGTACTTGTTTGACATGTTGAAGCTCAGCAGCCAGATGTTGCTCATCACAGATCCCACGCGCTCTCTGAAACAATGATTTACCGTCGGTAGATAACTGTGTTGTGTGGTGGTGTGATTGACCATTTAAGTATTTGTCTGTATGGGTTTTCTTTCGATACACTGTCTTCGATAACTTAGTCTACCCGTGACCATGGATGCTGTAAAGGATCCGAAACGTCGGGAATCAAATAATATCAATACAACGCGATAAAATCCGTAAAAAGTAGTTTTATTTCAATGTCTTAGCGTGATGTTAAAAAAACCTTACTCATAAATAACTCCGTCCATTAGTAAAACCGCATGAAAATCCGTTCAGTAGTTTTGTCGTGAGTTGATCACAAACAGACGGACAGACGCGGCGGGGGACTTTGTTTTATAATATTATGTAAAGATGAGTCCTATTGTCCACTAGACTATTGTATTGATGTTTGTTTTTTTATGGGATAGGAGGGCAAACGAGCAGACGGATCGCCTGATGATAAGCGCACCACCATAGGAGTCACAAGTGCGTTGCCGACCTTTTATAAGGGGATTGGGCCTCCGGTGACCTCACTCACTCGGCGAAAAACAACGTAAGCGTTGTTTAACGCCGGATTTCTCTGAGGCCGTGGTATCACTCCGATCACTTTAATGCAAATATTAAACTTATAACAGAAACCGAATGGAATATTCTACTATTTCTTCTTGCTAGCTCTTCTAAGACCCTATTTGTGCTTTCTGCAACCCCTAAAACACATAGATCCTACCAATAAGCGTACTGGATTTTATTGACTTTCACAAAAAGAAAACTACTAACGACACTAAAGAAGAAAAATTGCAATCCGTCATGTTCAGAACATAAAACGTACCTCGATGATTGATTGTAGCAACATTTATCCCAATTTTCCCTATTTTTTATATTGTAATATTTGGCATCTCATAATCTTTTTTCCCATTTTGTGGTGTAAGCAAAGCTTTTTGTTGCCATTTTCCTGAAGACAAAATAGTGTAAAAATGATATTTTGGTGATTGATAGCGATACTATTATTTATCAGTAAAAAAAATACTATTATTTTTTTAATAGAAAACGTTCAAATTCAAATTAGTGGCTAAGTAATAACTGCGTTGATCAATCGACCTGCAAGTTTAAGTTGCGCTTGCCAAGGTCAGTCTTTGGATGGGTTGTTTTTCACACATCGAGACACCAATATAACGCCTGACGCGGTTGCTAAACAACATTTATGACAATTATTTATATAAGTTGTAGTTAGAAGTTTAGAAGGAAGGACGGACCCTAAATGGGTTTTTTATTCTTGATAGGCTTGCGCTTGACCGCCAGTTCGCCTGATGTTAAGCGACATTGCGATCTACGATAGAGCGCGCTTACCTAAAAGATACCGATTCACTCGTTATTTAATGACACCCAGATTATATCTATTGGGGAAGACCTCACTATCGGGGAATGAAATTAAGTTGTGATCCCTGCTCTATTATCTAGAAATAAGGTATACTTATAAGGTATAAGGTATATTAAGGCTTAATATTCTACCTATTAAGAAGACGCACCCGCTTGTGTATGTGAGAATTAATCAATTTTTTACATTTTCAACTTTAAAACAAACATGAATAAACCTGCCGATAAGATTCTTATGTGACTTAAATGTCACAAAATGTTCTCATTTCCTATAAACGGGGATTAAGTCTACAAATAGACAAAGAGTTATATCCAGCCATCGCACGCTTCTCATTTGCATGGTAATCTCCAACAAGGGCACCATTAATTAAGTTTTATTAGGCAGGCATTGATTAATCAGAACATACAAGGAAGCGCATGAGTATCAATGAAAACAAAGTCTTAATCCCATGTTCCATGAGTTAGTATTTTTAGATTTCAAGAGACTATAAGAGAAATTTTTCAAGGATTCAAGAGCCTAGAACGGAAATATAATGGTAATACACTGCCTAATCGGTGGTTCGAACTGTGCCCGGTTGCAATGGCAATAGGTTTTCTCCTTAGTGCATAGGACCTAAACATACCGGCGGACTGTGTGTGTACATTCGTAAATTAATTCTGACTAACCTTTCGGGGAATACAGGCGTGATGGAATATAATAATCTATATTAATATTATAAAGCCGAAGAGTTTGTTTGTTTGAACGCACTAATCGCTGTAAGCATTTAACAAACGTTTCGTGATGGTAAGGGTCTTACATCACTCAAATATTTCGCTTTAAGAGAAATTTTTATATGTGCGTTTGCCATAAAAAATATATGTTATACTTAAGATCATCAGAAACAAATTGTATTGTTTAAAATTTTTATAAATTTGCCTCAATTTTGGATAATAATTGAAGTAAATAGGCCTTTTTTAACCTAATTTGAATTTTTTCTCTTTAACGGCTCAATAGTTAGTCATGAATTTTATACCAAAAAAATGTAATGACGTAATTAACAATTTGTATTGTTTTTATTTTCTTATTTATTTGAAATAATAAAGAAATACCCGAAACCTCACTAGCACCCCGCGTGAAGCACCCCCGCAATGCCTGTTACTAACAAATACTAGCAAAAAGACACCGAGTACTCCTCTTCTTAGATTTTGTCCTCTCCTAGTTTGGGTAGGTAACCTTCAAACTCCGTTGAGAAATTCTGTCAGGCATGTGCGTTTCCTCACGATACTTTCCCTGACTTCAAAAAGTCAGAGTTCTATGAATTAGACTCATGATAATATCACTACTAGTTTATCACAACTATGACCAAAATTAACCCGACCCGAGTGACCCGATTCCAATGTCAATTTGGCTGTCGGGCGATTTCGTACTCTTGAGCACAAATCCGTTAACCTTGTATCGGCATCCTGATTGGCCAATGGTTGGGTCGTTTCCCAATCTTCTTCTCTTCTTCTTATTCTCGTCTTCTTATTTAGTTCACTCAATCACCGCGCAATATTGGAACAATTTGGCGCTAGTCTCGGATTCAAGAGTACGAAACTTGACGAAACGGCACAATTCAAATGTCGATGTCGGAATCGGAATTGAGTTCATTAGTAAGCCCCCTGGGTGACTTATAATAATAGTGACGTGCACCATACATTTATTCATAAAAGAAACCTATATTAAAATTGCAACTGTGCATGTAACTAGGGTTGCTAGATGTCCAGCTAAAGTCGGTTTTCCCGTCATGTCCGGCTAAATTATCGGCCTGTCCGGCTTTTAGTCAACTAGGCCCTACCAAAATACGCCGAACTAAAGCGCGCGATTGACTTACATGGACAAAATGATAATTTTTCTTTTTAAAATTCAATGTGTCGTCAGCCTTTCCTTGATTGTTGAGCTCCCTATAATATGGTTGAGCTACACAATGTCTGATGCATGGGACTCATGGGACTGGTCTACTTAAAGCCGTTAAGGATCTTTCTTCAAAAGTCCATTTCAGACACTGCCCTGCATTGTATCACTCACATATTCTGATACTATTATGTTTGGACTTCAAAAGAGACCATGATTCTCTGAGTTTGTTTCGGTGTTTCTTCTCAGAGGTCGTCAGCTAGGAAATGCCGACATCATCTAGTACTTAAAAAAAGACATGTAAAGTATCTTTAAGATATCTATTTACAGAAATAAATATCATTTCATTTCATTTCAGGGCAAAATGTCCAGCTAATTATGAATCTATTTCCGGCTTTTCTATTTATAGTCCTGGCAACCCTACATGCAACACCCTATTAACATAGACCACATTAGCTAAAGTATATACCATAAAAAATCCTTATAATCACAACTTCATAAAAATAAACTCACTTTTTCCTCTTTTCGTCATCGTAAATTATAAAAGCATAATTTAAATGAAAAAAAAAACTGAAAATATTAATTTTTTACTTAAGCGACCGTGTAAAATGTTATCGCGAAGGTAATTAAAAGTTTTCTAGTGAGTAATAAGTTAAAGTTTACTGTTGAAGTGACCTCTATAAGTCATTGTGTCATACGGTACGCGATTAGCGATGAATCATTTCTATGCAACGGTTTTATGGTTAAGCAGTGATAACCTAGTGGTATGACCGTTGGACTGTCTAGTCAAAGGTCTCGTTCAAACCCAAGACACGCACCTGTGACTTTTCGAAGTCATGTGCGTATTAATAGTTAATTATCACGCGCTTAAACGGTGAAGGAAAACATCGTGAGGAAACCTGCATGCCTGGGAGATTTCTCGAGGGCGTGTGAAGTCTGCCAACCCGCATTAGGACAGCGTGGTGGACTATAGCCTAATCCCTCTAATTCTGAGAGGAGACCCGTGCCCAGCAGTGGGACAATGTAATGGGTTGATTATGTTATGTTATGTTACTTAAGCGACCGTGTGAAGTGTTATCGGGAAGGTAATTAAAAGTTTTCTAGTGAGTAATAGGTTATAGTTTACGGTTGAACTGACCTCTATTAGTCATTGTGTCATACGGTACGCGATTAGCGATGAATCATTTCTATGCAAAGGTTTTATGGTTCATAAACTTTTAGTTATACAGTGTTAAAGTGTTACAGTGTTAAAGTGTTACAGTGTTAAAGAGTTACAGTGTTAAAGTGTTACAGTGTTAAAGTGTTACAAATGTGCCTACATATTTCGTGTTATTTAAGGATCAGCTAACAACTGAAATTCAAAGTCAAATGTTTTATTTTAATTAGATCATTATTTTTTTACGTGGGAGAGCCATGCTTCGGCAGGAATGGGCCGGCTCGACCGGAGTGATATCACGGCCTCACAGAAAACCGACGTCAAACAACGCTTACGTTGTATTTCGCCGAGTGAGTGAGGTTACCGGAGGCCCAATCCCCTTTTAAAAGATCGGCAACGCACCTGTGACTCCTCTGGTGTTGCGGGTGTCCATGGGCGGCGGTAATCGCTTACCATTAGGCGATCCGTCTGCTCGGTTGCCGTCCTATCCCATAAAAAAAAACATTATTTTGATCATACCTGTACGAGTAAAATATCAGAAATTAGTTGCACTGTTCCAAATAGTGGGTCCAAGATTTTTTCCATTTGATAGCCCAATCCTTGAGGAAGGTCATAAGGCTATTAACATTATTCTAACTTTGAAAAGCAGAACAAAAAATGCATAAACGGCGGATTATTATAATTTAATCCCTTTTAATTCGCAATTATCTCTTCACACACAATGCATTATTTTGCATGGCATTACATTTAAATTTATTTTGGCGCACTTTCGTGTCGTCGTTCGGACGCCCTTATTAATAAACTCTATCGATATTGGGACACAATCAAAGATAAAACTCTAGGAAGCCTTACGTTCTAGTAAAGATCCATTAACTTTCCGCCTCCTTTTCCAACACAAGCAACTTTTACTACCCTCACGAAGGAAAATTAATACGTAAGCAAGTCATTACTAAGTAGGTAAGTAGCCATTAATGCAAGTTTGCCGTGCCAATCGACGCCATAAGAACCCCCTGCGGTTGACCTAACCTTAATCTTGTTGTTGACCCGAATAACAGAAAACTAGTAATTGTTTGAATTTTGGTTTATTTGTTTATTAGTATTGGGGCAATTTGCGGATGGTGAGTTGTTTGAAATAAAACAACTTCAAATGCGAATTAACGATTACAATATTGTTTAATTGTAGGTTTAACTGCCTCATTAGCCTAATGGTCCTGAACGCTAGAGGGCCTGAGCTCAATTCCTTAAATTTAAAATTCAAAAATTTATAAATAAATTAAATAAATTCCTTTTTAATTAAAAGTGTTATTGGGTTTATCAGTAGCAGCTCGGAGTTTGGAATTTCTGTCCGCTTAATGGCAACAGGCTCGCGCCCCCTATTATATGATAGATAGATAGATAGATAGAGTATTCTTTATTGTACACCAAAAGGACAGGTCAGAAAACAGAGAATATACATCTTTAAAAGTACAATTGGCGGTCTTATCGCTAAAAGCAATTTCTTACAGACAACCATTGGATGGACAAAAAGCGAGAAGAAACAGATAACGGGTGGTCGAAAGTGTACGCAATAAATAAGTTTAATAAGAATAGTTTATTTACTAACTATAAATAGATATAAATATACCTAAATATTGTAACATAATATATAGGTACCTAAACAAATCAGCGAAGTGTGGGTGTACATTAGTAAGCCTCTGCCTAACCTTTCGCGGAATACAGGCGTAATGGTAAGTAGGTAATATTGTTTAATTTTTAATATAGACTCAAGCCCGATAAATATCTCGAGTAAAAAAGAAAGAGATGGCCAGACTTTCATTGTTCAAGTTATTTGCCGCTCACTAAACAGGCAGTAACGTCACGTGGTCTCGCCTGGCGATTTGACGAAAAGTCGATGGTTAGTGTGACGTCATGTTAATCGCGTTCGGATTCACGTCCTAAAGATCTTCGTGGCGTGAATAATTAGTATTTGTATGAACATGCGAAGAGGAAATTGAGTTGCAAAGTTCTGAATACAAATTTCACTGTTGGTTTTGTTTTACTTGAGTGAATTTTGTTCTTAGGAACTCTCCTGTAGTATTCGAAGGATCAACATCAAACATTTAATTTAGAAGAAATATAATCAAAGCCTAATTAAGAGTCCGAGCGAATTTCTCTTACAAACGTAATACCAAAAATAAATCGTAATTCAAACACAATTTCATCAAATTCTGTTATTGTTCGAATATCGATACCGTTAATCTAGGTTCCTACGCTACCAATTCGTCCAAAATACTTTACTGGAAATAAATGTAAGCGAATGCAATTTTTGATAACTTTACCAAGTTTGGAACGATTTGCCGGTCTTTTATTTCCATTGAAGTAGTAGTAGACGAAATAGTACCGTAGAAATCTAGATTAACGGTATCTAAATCCGAATAATAACCTAATTTGATAGAATATTTTCAGGGTTACGATTTATTTCGGTATTACGTTTTTGTGGGCGATTCAAGCTCCGCCGGACCCCTTTGATTATACTTCTTCACGGATTGTGACGCATTCTAAATTGTTTTCATTTTAAATTATAACTAGAGACCCGTGCGCAGTTTCGCCTGTGTGTGTGTGTTTCCGGTGAATCAAAAAAACAAAATGTCCTGACAATTAGGAACACAACAAGAAAACAGTCCAATTGGTCGAGCCGTTTTCAAGTAATGGTCATGCGGCAATTGATTTTTCTTTATTTATGAAATATTATACAACCATATCATACATATTAATACATCTGATATGTATGACATTTACGGTGTACATACTTAAAAAAAAATTAAAATACATAGATAATCAAATAATTAAATTAATCGTATAATTAATTTAAATTTTAATCGTGGGAGAGCCATGTTTCGGCACGAATGGGGCGGCTCGACCGGAGTGATAGCACGGCCTCACAGAAAACCGGCGTTAAACAACGCTTACGATGTGTTTCGCCGAGTGAGTGAGGTTACCGGATGCCGAATCCCCTTTTAAAAGGTCGGCAACGCACTTATGACTCCTAAGGTGTTGCGGGTGTCCATGAGCGGTGGTAATAGCTCACCATCAGGCGACCCGTGTGCTCGTTTGCCCTCCTATCCCATAAAAAAAAATATTTATACAATGTGTTAAGAAAATCTTATCCGATCTGTGAAGGTATTGTCAGGTAACGAGACCCGATTCTATATAAACATATTTAATCATTTTTACTTTATGAGCAGAAAAAAATACCCAAAAATATCTTATAAAACGAGGAAACTGAAATAGCAATACTTACGGTGGCACCGACACCGGCCCTGGGTGCCAAATATACTAAGGTCTAGGGTGATTGATGCACGTTATTTAAAAAAAAAATCTAGATTTTTTTGGTAATTGCGGCAATTTGGACACGACAATTGTGAATTTTAAACTTCATTTCTTATTTTATTTGGTGACAAGATTGGGATACGTATATGCCCCTTTCGGATCGGACAGGGTTTTTATAATTAACTGTTTGTGTCCAGTATAAACTGACCTCTAAGTGTACGAAAATCCTATAATATGCGAAGTCAACTTAAACTGGATATAACAGCACGTTGTACTTGTATACCCTGTGTCGGTGAATATATGTAGTAAGTATTTAATTCTACCATGATTTTGATACTTTAATTATATTTTTTACAGATTTCAAAGTGGAAGGGTACCCGGTATTCGTCTGGTTCCACGGCGGGGACTTCGTGAGAGGCAGCCCTAATAGCGTGAATCCATTCCAACTGGTGCTAAAACAGAGGGTAATGTAACTTTTAAAGTGAATATACTTTATTTTATTTAAGAAGAAAGTCTACCACTATTGGATATTTTACCTTTTGATAATAAAAAACACAAAGCACTAACTATTTACGAGTAATTTAATGTCAAAAAATGAGTACAAAAGAAATTTCACTACTAGATCTTTCGGAGTTCTGATTTTTTGATATTTTGGAAAAGTCTAACTTGTAATCCTTAACATTTTGTGGATCATATATTGAGTTGTTGAGTGAGTATCCAAGCTATCATCCCACGCACGTTAAGCCGTACTACTATTAGTGGACGTGTATTAAAGCGAAATACCACTTACTCTAACCGATTGTATTTATGAAATCTCAGAAACTGAAAAATCATAAACAGAACATGTGTAAAAGGTTTTGGAAAATTCCCATGGGACTAGGAAAAATTAAATGAACGCGAGAAACACCGCGAAACACATCTGGTTTACAATACTTTATTTGTTATAAAAAAAGCTTACTAGCAATGTGGGTCGCACATTACTAGTATTCTTGTTAACACCTCATGATAAGCTAAATGCTTGTGTTACGAGTGGATTCACGTCGGTAATGCAATGGGTGGGTTTCAAACCGACAACCACATGGTCGCAAGTCCGACACCCTAGCTTTTAGGTTACCGCCGCCGCTTCAATTATTATAAACTAACCTTCTAGATTATCCTAATTATTATAAACTAACCTTATCCTATAATAATCTTAATTTCCTGCAATCTTTTGTTTTATGTAAGTTTGAATAACAATGACCTAGTTGAGGTTCGTAACTACCTACTTTGCAAATGACGCAAAGATTGATGACTCGATGACATAGTTTTTAGGTAATATATAGGTATTTATATTAGGGTAAATTACCGTTAAAGTTACCTATATTAGTTACTTTTTTGGTGAAAATTAGATGCGACATCTATAGTATTCATACAAATGTCATAAATACGAAAGTAACTCGTCGACTGCATTCTTCTAGTGGTCAGTAATCATTAGTATTGTGGTCCCAAGCGCGACGACTAGAGGTCCTGGGTTCGATCCCCAGGTCGAGCAAAGTGTTATTGGGGTTTTCTATGAAATTCTCAGTAACAGCTCGGAGTCTGGATTTGTGCCCGGTTAATGGCAATGGGCTCTCCCCCTATTACGTGGGACCTAATCATACCGGCGGACTGTGGGTGTACATTAGTACGCCTCTGCCTAACCCTTCGGGGAATACAGGTGTGATGGTATGTTATGTTAACTCGTGTCTGTCTGTCTATTTGTTACCTTTTCACGCTTAAACCGCTAAATCTATTTTGACGAAACTTTTAACTCGTAAGTGATGCGAGTGAATTTTTTTATGCTTAATTTTAGTAATACGTATAAATTAGATGTCGTTTTAACTTGTTAGCAAGAGTATGATACGGATGGTAGTCTCGGGTGGCGATAATTCATGGAAAAACATAGGACATGGTAATTATACGGAATTGTCTATTCAGAGATCCCCAAAGCCTAACTCATTTGAATAAAACTAATACTCGCATCGTTTGTCTAGGATAGGCTGGTGTACTTCACGTACTAAGTAGTAAAAGGAATGAATTCCCGACACTGAATAGTACGAACTATTTTTTTATGGGCTAGGGGGACAAACGAGCAGGCGGATCGCCTGATGGTAAGCGATTATCGCCGCCCATGGACACCCGTTACACCAGAGGAGTCACAAGTGCGTTGCCCGCCTTTTAAAAAGGGGTTTGGGCCTCCGGTAACCTCACTCACTCGGCGAACTATTCCTTTTCCTTTTTGGTACATCATTCATTTAATACTTCTACCTCGTCATAAGCGTTAGATTCTTAGTCTCTGGTTCTGTATGAACTACGAACTGTCGCTTGCTAGCACAAGCAAACACAGAACGCGACTGAACGAGTGGGAATTATTATGAATCTGTCATAGATTTATTTAGCTATTTTGAACTTTATGTTCATGACCCTACCATCACTATTCCTTCCCTTTATAATCACTATTCCTTGTGCGCCACAGTACTAATATATGTACTAGACCGAACTAGTACATATGAACGATTGAACTAGTACGGACCGTTCAATGTCCGAGCAAGAACAAGCCTGCTCTAGGATTTACCAGCGGAGTACTGATGTACACCGCTAGGTGGTTACTTTATCATAACGTACCATCACCCCAGCATTCCTCAAAGAGTTAGACAGTTTTTTCCCATCCATGTTATAGGAAGTGAGTCTTTTGTTATTAACTGAGCCCGAATCCAAACTCACAATCTGTCATTGAGAATTTTATAGACAACCCCAATAACACTGTTCGACCTGAGAATCAAACCCAGAACCTTATTCTGAGCCTTTGCTATTACTGGATCGATTAGATTTTGTATCAATTCATACAATAATACTAATAATATAATTTATGTTTTTCAGGTAATATTCGTGTCAGTAGCCTACCGTCTAAGCATTTTTGGCTTCTTCTCAACCCTCGACAACGAAGCTCCAGGTAACTTTGGTCTACTCGACCAAGTGGCGGCTTTGAACTGGGTTAAGAACAACATCGTGAACTTTGGAGGAGACCCGGACAACGTCTGCATCATTGGACACGATGCTGGTGCAGTCAGTGTCACCCTCCACTTAATATCTTCATACTCCGCTGGCCTGTTCCAAAAAGCCATTGCAATGAGTGGAAATGCTCTATCAACCGAATCAGTTAACATAGCAAGGAAAGAAATTGTTACTGTTGATAAAGTCGCAGTTGCTTTCAGCTGCTTTCGGAAACCAACCTATCAATTACTAGACTGTCTAAGAAGAGTCCCTGATCAAGCTCTTTTAGATATTGCCGGACCTGTAGCTGAGTGGAAACCTATTGTAGATGGAGGTTTCAGTAACATAACCAGTCCATTCTTACCAGAGCTACCAGCTAAATTGTTCCAAGACGAAATCTTCTCACCAGTTCCTCTATTAGCTGGTTATACAAATATGGAAGATGGCTTATTACTTGAAAAAGATGAAAGTGGAGATTCTGGTATAAGCCAAAGGGAATTTGATTCTATGAGGGAAGAAATAATCCTTTCTGACATCACTGTAGATAACAGCTCGTGTTTCACTAATCAGCATCACATACAAGATGCTGTGGCTTTCTTCTACAAGCCAATTCCTCATACAACAAATGAGACAGTTTTAAGAAAACTTTTCGTGGATTTTTATACTGATAAAACTCATGGAGCTACTACATATCAGTTGGCAAGGCATATCTGCCCCCACGCTCCAGTATATCTTTACAGATTCGACCTAAAACCCTTTTCAGACATAGCTAATGAAGGTCTCCCGGAATGGATAGGTGTCCCACACAATTTCGATTTGATTTTCACCTTCGGCATGCCCTATTTAGCTCTCCCAGAGGACTTAAGTAAATGGGACTATAGGGACAAAAGCATTTCAGAAATTATAATGAGGATGTGGTCAAATTTTGCTTGGTATTCCAACCCTACGAATTCAGGGGTGATTATTGATTGGCAATCTTATGAAATTGAAAGACCTGGTTATTTGATCATTGACAGGGCAAATTTTACAATGAGTACGCCTGCGACAATTAACTACAAAGCTTTCGAATTCTGGACAGACTTTTATCCGAAAGTTGTCGAAATTGGCACAAAATGTTGCAAAGAAGTCTTGGATGATTCCGGTGCGAATTACATTTTCTCATCAAGAATCATACACAGCATATTGTTATTGTATGTAAGTTTAATTTTACTTTCATAACAAAGGAGGCAATATGAAATCACGGTTATTTTTATATAGTCTATTGAAAGATGTATTTTAAGTATTTCTTCAGTACCAAATGAAGTATTTACCTTCCAAAGAGCTATCGTGCAAATAAAATACTTTAAAATGTTGGTGTTGTTTTTTCTTGATCCTGAAGGTCATGATTGGAGGTTCAATGTCTAAAATGGTCATATTGTTAAAATTATGGTAAGTTGAAAGGTCACAGGTAGCATTTGGATTTGTCACAACATGATGGCAGTATTTTATGGTCAACAACTATAAACACGCGAGATTTCAAGAAACTGATTTTGTTTTAGTACGTTCACATAAATGTTATAGTAAATTTTATACATCACCATTTTATCGGTCTTTTGATGGAAAACCCAACTACCGTATGTAAATGATTCAAAACAAATGATGATGAAGAAGAAACAATAAAAAAATTAAGAAATAAACATCCTAGAAGTTCTTTAGCATATAATTTATAGATTATTGGAGGGATTATACACCTACTAAATCTTCTTTTCCCTCTTCTTTCTTCTTCTTGGAGATCATATTGAAGTACCTTCTGATCTTATTGAAATACGATGCAATGACGATAAACTAACAGTAGTTTTATAGTCATTGCAATGATTACTTCTAAAGGGATAAGTACCTAGTAATATTTTTATTTAACTGAAGTCCTACCTCAATCGTCAAGTGGCTACAAGAACGAATACTTAGCGTGAGGTCTAGGGTTCGATTTCCTGAACGAGCAGTGTTATAGTTTTAGTGGCAGCTCATAGTTTGAATTTGTACCTAATGGCAATAGGCTTACCCCCTATTACATAGAACCTATAAAATCAACACGAGCAAACAGTGAGGGTATTTTTGTATGCTTCTACCTAACCTTACAAGAAATAAAAGGATTGTTGCTATCGTAATCTTTCAAATGTAAGACTGTAATGTGGAAATTGAATATTATCCACAAAAAAAAATATATTTTATATAATAAAAAAAAACTTTCAGGCCAGTTATTAATTTGGTAGATATTTTTATTCTACCAAACCCAAAAAAAATGCAATCATAAAACACTAAAATATTTTCCCTCGACCTAAATAGTCGCATGTTTCCAATTCCAATACAATAGTAAAGCGACCTAAAATGTGATTAAAAAAAACTTTAAGCAAGTAGGTACTACATAACGTATTTCTAAACAATCGTTCTCGTGCTCCAAAACCATTAGTCAGTTAACTTACGAACGTTCGTTATGTTCAAACGTCAACCATTGCGATAAACTGAAACAATGTTTTGCTAATATTTCTGCAGACTCTGCAGTCTTGAAAATGTTACTTGCAAATATTATAGAAAATATTTAAATAATACTACGGAACTACGGATATTATCGCGTTGTATTGATATTATTTGATTCCCGACGTTTCGGATCCTTTACAGCATCCATGGTCACGGGTCGACTGAGGTGTTGGACGTCGTAATGTTAAAATTCCTAACAGCTACCTTACATTTTTTATTAATTATTGGCGATCCGATAAACGCAGAACGAGCTCATCGTGTCCTTTGGTCGTGCAGTTTTAGGCTTGGATTTAGATTAAATAGAATCTATAATGGGGTTCCAAGCAGATGGTAAGACCCAGCCATCTTCTCTATTGAAATTTGGGTGCTTTTTAATTTCAATCCGTAAAAAGTAGTTTTATCACAAATTTCAAACTCCGAGTTGATACTGAGAATTGTATAGAAAAATCTCAAAAGCACTTTGCTCGTCCGGGGAACCCAGGACCTCTAGCGTTGTAGTCTCACATAGGAACACTAGGCTAATGAGGCAGTCATAAAAATATTGACACGATATGTTAAAAAGAACAATACTAGACGTATGCGATCTTTATATTCGTTTTTAATCTTAAAGATAAAATGAAGATTTTGTAGCTTAAATAGTAATAAGCATGAATGATGACACATTATAGTCACATAAGAAAGGTTTGTAATAAAAGACGCAGAAATTACTTGTCTATGCAAGTTATTCTTTTTATGGTTCCGTACCACAATAGGAATCCAGAGATATCCTATCTCATTTTCCTTTTATTTATTTACCATTATACCTATCTTTACAGGTCTTAAACCTAATGCGATAGTGTGGCAACTTACCACGTTTCGTTATCCGTTGTTCGTTATCTGATTAACTGATCTGCAGGGTTAAGCTGCACTAGCTGCGGTCAGTATGTGAATAGGTGACTATTCTTAACACATCGAGACCCCTCCGTGCCTTGGAGAGCACGTAAAGCCGTCGGTCCCGGCTGTCATACGAACATTTATGACAATTGTTAGCGGTAGTCAGAAGCCCAAAAAACCTTAACCAGTCTTTTCTCCGGATATCGGTATTGCCCAGAAATTGGGTTCGGGATGTCTGATGGCAGGTGCTTCGTGTAAAATATCTATATTCAATCGCATCTGGATTAGACTGCAAGCCGACCCTATACCCTATATAACAATACCTATAGTTTGGAAAAGGCTCGGAGGATGATGATCCGAGTGCTCGTGTCTATCTCACCAGTCAAGATCCTTAGAAGGGATATCGCTGACGTTACCCTGAAATGTAGTCAGTAGTATCGGTAGCTTACTAGCTAAAGCATCCAGTGTACTTTACTGGAGGGAATCTGGTTTCTACATGAGATCGAATTTTTTTTTCGTTAAAATTTATATCTTAGATATCTTAGATATGTCAAGAATCTTTGTTACGTAAGAGCCATGCTTCGGCACGTATAGGTCGGCTCGCCCGGAGTGATATCACGGCCTCACAGAAAACCGGCGTTAAACAACGCTTACGTTGTGTTTCACCGAGGGAGTGAGGTTACCGGATCCCCTTTCAAAAGGTCGGCAACGCATTTGTGACTCCTATGGTGTTGCGGGTGTCCATGGGCGGCGGTAATCGCTTACCATCAGGCGATCCGCCTGCTCGTTTGCCCTCCTATCCCATAAAAAAAATCTACTATTACAAACGTGAAAGTTTGTGTGGATGTATGGATGTTTGTTAATCAATCACGTCAGAACGGCTGAACGGATCTAGATGAAATTTACAGAGATAGTGTTGGAATCGCACATAGGCTACTCCGTCAGAATTGGATCCAGGTCGGATCCAATTCTGAAGTCCACGCATGCGAAGTCGCGGGCAGAAGCTAGTAAATACAGTAATATGATACTATTCCCATAAAATTATTATCTCATGCTTCATATGGAGGTAGCAGAACGGGATCGAGAGAGGGCCGATTCTGCTCGGAGACGAGCCGGAGAGGCAACCGCCTTGGTGCCTAGCCCAGGTAGGGCAATTGAAGCTTCCCCACCATTACATATCTGGTGGGAAAGTAATAGTTTGTATTTGCACAGGAGGAATCATGGTAGTGTTACGTTTGGAGATCTTGGAGCCATAACATAACATACCATCACGCCTGTATTCCCCGAAAGGTTAGGCAGAGGCGTACTTAATGTACACCCACAGTTCGCCGGTATGTTTAGGTCCCATGTTATAGGGGGCGAGCCTATAGCCATTCACCGGGCTCAAATCCAGACTCCGAGCTGCTACTGAGTATTTCATAGAAAAACCCAATAATACTTTGCTCGACCTGGGGATCGGATCCAGGACCTCTAGTGTAACAGTCGCGCTTGGGACCACTAGACCAATGAGGCAGTCAGGTCGGGAAATGGCCATCGTGTGGTTTTAGTTGGTAGGATTCCGACATAACCCTTGGGTATCCACGAGTATTTACACACGGGATAAAAAAACGTATGAGAACAGTCAATTTCAAAATGTTACGCCGTACCTATACGGAATCCTAATCAGAATCTATAACGTAAAACTATAAAGTGATACCGAATGCAACGGAGTTGTAAATCTACAAATTGATTCTCGTAAAGTACGTATAAATATCCACTGATAGTGAATTTCCTATCAGTAAAATACGTCATACAACTTTAGTAGGAAGTTAATGTTTCAAAAATGAAACTGTTAGTAATACTAAGTCTGGTGTTTTCTGTAGTCTGTCTGTCTGTTATAAATGCATATGTGAGTATTCATTGTATTGAAAAATATCATTGTTGATATAAACTTCTAACTACTTTTAACGGATTTTATCAATTTACATAGATATTACTAAATCCCCGATGTATCAGCTCCATTATAGCATCTTTGATCATGGGTAGACGGAGGTGTTGGATGTCTTTATGATCGGGTGGGATATAGGGTTAGATTTTTTTTATTGGATTGGGCGCAAACGTGCAGACGTGTCGCCGGATTGTAAGCACACCAGACAACTCGCAACACCAAAGAAGTCACAAGTGCGTTGCCGGCCTTTTAAAAGGGTATTGGGCCTCCGGTAACCTCACTCACTCGGCGAAACACAACGTAATCAGTTTTCTGGGAAGCTCCAGATCTTGCTTAGATATCACGATTTTATTAACTACTAGCACTATTTAACGAAGCGATTACCAATCGCACATTCTTTACCCAATACCAATAACCATATCCTAAGGATAAGCTGTATCATCCTCTTGCCCTTATTCTTATTTACTTAGGGTCGGCGCAGTATGTCGTCTTCTTCTTTTACATGGAAGAACATTCACATCTTTTGTACCCATATTACGAGTATATCTCACACCGTCCATCCGTTTTCTCTTTGGCCTTCGTTTTCCCTAGTAAGTATCCAAAAGGTTTCTGATAACATGCTTTTCACTCTTCACTTCAGTAAGCTGAACTGTATCAAAAGTATTCTAGGTACTTAAATTATTATCCTACTGATCATCAAAAGAATTGAATTCTTTTAATTATTCAAGAACCATAATATTATTGTTCCGGATTTTATTGTTAGTGGAATACGCCTTAGAATATTTACCAAAATTAAACCTATTGATACTTTTAAAGGGGTTAAGAAAAACGATTCAATAATGTCAAAGAATGCCTCACAATGATAAATTATGATATAGACCTCTAAGGTCTACATTTTCCAAAGTACCTAAGAAGTAAATTAAAATCAATGTCATCGATGTAGCTCCCAATATGGCCCCATTCTGAGAGGCAATGCAGAGAAAACCGCAAAACCGAATACCACGTACGATAATGGAGAACGCCTTCAAAGGGTGACCAACTAGCGGAGCATACGTGTGAATAATTTGCAAAGGGATGGCTGGCCTGAGCCAGACCTGTTTTGATATGGAAATGCATGTTGGAGGGCTATTTATTCATATAACAAATAATATTTGCATATTTTCTCCATAATATTCATTATAAAGCAGCTGGGACTTAGTATGGAGGTGAAATAAGAAAATATGCTATGTTGCGTTCGCTAGGATTGGCCTACAACCAACAGTGTGTAATTTTCATGATGAAGAAAATAACATACGAGTTCTCGTACAATCACTCCGCTCATAATATGTTTTAGGTTCCACGTAAGGGGCAAGGCCACCATTAACTGGGCACACCAATCTTCAAGCCACTAAACTAGGATTTTCTCCTTTATTTGAATACGTTCATGGACATAAACACAACACATACACAACGACCTAGACTCGGAACAACTACCTGTAGAGCATACAAATATTAGGGATCCCACCTACAACCCGTGACCCAGAAACCGATCGCTCAGTGACTACTTCAAACGTCCTGTCTGCCGTAATTCTATACGGAAACCCAATAACACTTCCCAAATCGCGGAATTTAACCTAGGAGGTCCCGCTAAATAGCCTCGCTTACGATAACTAGACCAATGAGGCAGTTAAATAATTTAGTTAAGATCATAATAAAAATGTCACTCGAGTAAAAAAATTATTTTTCCAGGTAACAGAACTATCCGAGATATTACAACTAACACAAAAAGTCAACCGGTACGTGACTGAATGCATGGAAGAATCTGGTGAAAATGAATTCGAAAGCAGAAATGACGTAACCAGAGCAATATTCTCCGACGAAGAGGAAGACAAGAGTGTGGAGAAAATCACTCATTGCTTCTTCCGCAAAACAGGCATTTTGAAGCCAGATGGCAATTTGAATGTAGACGCAGCATCGTCAATCCTTACTTTAACTGGTATGAAGAAAAATGAGGTAGAGGAAATTCTTGGAAAATGCACGACTATTACTGGTTATGATGCCAAAGCTACGGTTTATGCTATCTTCAAATGTTTTGAGGAAGGATTTAAAGGCTGAGGAGTTTGTAAATCTAATAGGTTTCTGTATTATTCTGAAACTTCATAAAGTATACACATAAGATGAATATTTGTTTGTTTGTTTCTGCGTCCTATAATACCATTCAATTTAGTTTGATAAATAAATAATATAGATAAAATACGCATTATTTGAGTGACGGAAAATTTCAACAGCGCGCAGGATACGATCCTGCGACTTCTGGTTAGATACACCAGACGATATGACCTATCTGTGTATCTATCCAGAAGACACAGGTTCTGTGCCCGCAGTCGAATTTTTCCATCACTCAAATAACTTTATAATCTAAGCATGGAAAATGCAAAAAAAAAAATACAAGAAGATAAAATACGTGTATCAAAATGTAGAACAATATAAGATTCTCTAACAATGACCTTGTTTTTCTCAGTCCTGTAGTAATTTCCTAAAATCCCATATTAACTAATGCTTCCCCTAGGTTACTGTATAAGAAACTCCTGTATAAGAATTTCATGCATACATCGAGCTAAACACACTGATTTAAGTCTGCCAGTAGGCGTTGCGTATTAGAATTAAATATCTTATTTTAGGATATTTGAAACAAGTTCCGAACACCTTCCCAGTTCCCAGTTCCCAGCAGTGATTTCCGCAATCGAGTGAACAGCCAAATTTTGTGATCCAATGAAAAATTGTGCGTACCTGGAGTTAACCGTTCTGAACAGCTAATATGTGTTTTTGGGTTAAATAATTATTTGAAATACCTACCTACAACTTCAAGCACAGTTTTTTAACGGCAGGGTACCTACCCTATCACGGAACACAGTTGACACACACTTGACAGTTAAATTGGATCAGATCCTAATAAACCCAGTTCTCCGTATTGCATTCTAGTAAAAAAGTCTTAATCTCGATAAAGGACATCAAGCAAAACATGTCACTTAGCTTCAAATGAATTAATTTGCATAATCGGTAAATATTACACCTTATTTTTTCCTCATCATACCTATAGGGTGCGAGGGACATACCTACTTAGAATAACAACATCAGAAAAGGAAGTCAAGTATGCATAAAATGATGTAGGTACTTAGCACTTAATTGGACGAGCAGTGACGGCCTAGTAATGGACTGTCAGGTTTTTTTTAATGGGATAGGAGAGCAAACGAGCAGTCGGATCGCCTGATGGACACCCACAATACCAGAGGAGACATAAGTGCGTTGTCGACCTTTTAAAAGGGGATTGGGCCTCCGGTAACATCACTCACTCGGCGAAACACAACATAAGCGTATCACTCCGGTCGAGCCGGCCCATTCGTGCCGAAGCATGGCTCTCCGACGTATAAAATTTCAGGTCTGGAATTCGTATGCACTTCTGACTTTTACGCATTACTTAGTGAGTCATTATCATCATCATCAATCGGAGTCTGATTATATGTCAAAAACCCTGTTGGTGTGATGACAGCTATAGTTTAATGTTACGGCCGACTGTCATCTTATACCACTAGATGGCGTAGCGTTACACCGTAGTTGGTGTATCCTTACTAATATTATAAATGTCAAAGTTTGTGAGTATGGATGTATGGATGTTTGTTACCCTTTCACGCCAGAACGGTTGAACAGATCTGGATGAAATTTGGCATAGAGATAGATTATAGTCTGGAATAACACATAGGCTACTTTTTATCCAGGTCCAATTCTGAAGTCCACGCAGATAAAATCGCGAGCAGATATAACTATTATATAATTTAAATAATTCATATTTATTGTATTCGTTAAATAAATACAATATTAGATTTTTAATTTGTGAAAATTAAAGAAACCTTGTCTCCTAACGTAGGCAGCACCTGTATCTTAGGAAACAGTGTTCGGCCAAAAGTAATTTACTTAATATTTTCAAAATTGCTATTATTAAAATATTCATCAGTTTGCTAATGCTTATACCATAATGATGTAGATTTTAAATAACATTGTATTAAATCGGTTCTACCAAGATGGCACTTTAGTCCCCACTTTTGTTGATTTCGTATGTGGCGCGCTGGTCTGAGGTGTGCAATATAGGTTGGTCTAAACAAAACCCAGTTTTTTGGAGTGGGGCCTACACATATCAGTCAATAGAAATGCACTGCTGAACAAAGTCTCCCCCAAAAACTTCCACAAGGATCGGTTACATGCCGCCTGCATCTAACGACTCCCAGCAACCTTCACGGGGTCGTCCGTCCATCTCGTTGGAGGTCGTCCCACACTGCGCTTTCCGGTGCGTGGTCTCTATTCGAGAACCTTTCAATCCCAGCGGCCCTCAATTCTACAGGCTATGTGCCTCGCCCACTGCCACTAAAGCTTGCTAATCCTTTACATCACTTAGTGTGTATTAATACCTAATTATAACTCGTGTAAATAGTAAAGGAAAACATCGTCAGGAAGCTTGCATGCCTGAGAGATTTTCTCAACGGTATGATATTATTCTTGATTTATTTATTCACCATCAAATTCATACATTTGTGTGAACAATTTGTGCGAACAAGTGATGATAGACAAAATAAAACAATTTTATTACAATAAATAAAATACAGACTTGTGTTGTATGATTTCTGGGTAACTGCACAAAAAAACCAAGTGAGCTCTTTGTTTGTCTTTGTGCATAAAAATAAACTTAATTTAACTACATAATAGCTATTTACTGACGCTGTATTAATTAGCATCTTTGTAAGTTAAGTCTAATTTTGATAAAATATTTTAGTACCTACTACAATATAAATGTATCTACCTATGTAGAAGTTAGTCGTCCTGCGTTCGATTACCAGATCGGGCTATTTGGTATTATTCTGGATTGCGAACGAAACTATTTTTAGGATTTTGGATTTGTGTCCGGCAAATGGCAGCTGCTTATTCGTTTTAACATGGGACTTAAAAAATATCGAGAAACTAGAAATATACATCAGACGCTTGCAACACCAGGGGTATCACTTGCGCGTTGCCGACCCTATAAATAAAGGAGGTGTAGTTGGGCTGGCAGCATAGAAGACAATAGCATGATGCTTATCCAATAGTCAATAGTCAATGGTAATTTATTGGTAACGTTAATTACATGTCATTATCATAATTTTTTTATACATAAGATTTGAGTATGTCATATAAAATAGTCAATTACATTCTTTTTTTTTAAATAGTCAATACTAATACAATTATATTTAATTAAATTGTTACAATAGTGTTTTACATTTCATAAATTCTTCATACTTATAGAACGCATGCTCGACCAGCCAGCGTCTTAGACGAGTCTTAAAGCTAGCAAGAGTTGGGGCGCGTACAATACTCTCAGGCAAGTGGTTGTAAACCGCCAGTCCCATAACATGAGTTATTTTAGACGTTTTTGTGAGTGTCCTAGATACCACTGATAATTTTTCTCTTTCCGAGTACAGTACGAGTGTACATCTCCGCGCCTCGTGTAATGCCTAATGTTCGTCCTAACGTACACAGCCACCTGATATATTACTATGGCAGGTAAGGTGAGGATGCCTAGTTTTGAAAAATATGGTTTTGCAGATACGTCTTGCGGTATTTGAAAGATAGCTCGCACGGCTCGCTTCTGCATTCGGAAAGCGCGCTCCCAGTCAGCTGCACGCCCCCACAGTTCTGCGCCATATTGAAGCTGCGAGTGCACCGTCGCAAAATAACATGCTCGAACTTCACTCATTTGCACCACTCGAGCAATTCGGCGAAGACCAAAGCACGCGCTACCCAGCTTACTGCAAATTTTATCAATATGGTTTTCCCATTTGAGGCACCTGTCTATTTCAAATCCAAGAAAGGTGGTTGTTTCAACCTGGGCAATGCGTACTCCATTCGCCGATACTGCTAATTGTCTTTGTGGTCTGCCTGACAATGTGAAATGCATGAACTGTGTCTTTTTTAGGTTAAGAACTAGCCCATTTACCTGAAACCATTCAGACAGCTGGTTTGCAGCATTATTCAGCATCTGCTCTAGTTGATTCAACGAAGTCGCTTTAACTAGCACGGCTACGTCATCAGCATACATAAAAGTTATCAAGTAAGTATCCTATTTGCCAATACAACGCTTCCTCGCGGAGCTCTGGCGAACTTGCTCACTGTTATGAACACAACATACCACGGAGCTATGTTATTTGGCTACGATTTGCTGCAAGGTGGAGGGACTTCCCCAGTCGGGCAGCTCCAATTGTGAGTGGATTTTTTCGATTCCGATACTACTAAATGGGTACATTACAATACCAAACCAGAGAAGAGATTACAATAGTAATAATGTATTATTATATTGTAACCAGACGAAGCATAATTACTTAGTTTTGTCACAATATCTGTGCATAAACCTGTGTAGGTAATCGTTGAATCATCCAAGGAAAACAGGTTGATTAATGACTAGTCGTAAGGGTCATTGTGTATAGCTAGCTGTAAATACAATGACGGATATCCAGAAGATGTTCTCCTCAAGCAGGATTCCCCTTATACACGAATACATTTCCTAGACGGTAAAATATTTATACATTGCAGGACAAACCGAAGTATTTTCCCGGTAAACCTTGGAAATTTTGGTTAGACGTAAAATGTTTTTGTGTTGCACCTTCTGTATAAATAGATGACACATTTTTATCACGCAAAATCTTGGCAAGGTATTGTAAAATGTATACTTGGAAAACTGTTTTGTTATCTCAACAAATATTGATTACCCTTGTTTAAGCAGTTTTAAATTACAGGTAGGTATGTTATAGTGTCGGTACTAAGGATACATAAGTAGGCCTCAAAGCGGGTCCTGGTAAAACCAGATAGAGGAACGAAATGCTTACTTGAAATAGTCTCTTTCTATGAGATCGTGCATTTTGGAGATAAGGTCGCTGAGAAAGGAGACTTTGTCCGACCAACTGGTGACCCCAGAGAAGATGGCGGCGACATAGCAGTCACTTACTGCCATGCAAAGTGCGATTTAGGGTAGACCCTTCTACAATCTCCCCAGGGATGTAGGGCACATCCCTCCCACAGACAGTGCACGGGGGCGGTCTCTTAAATGCGCACATGGCACAATGCTGCTCCTTATGTGCTTTATGGAAATCCGTGACAAAATTGTCTACCTACCTATCTGTTTATTTGTTGACAGAGAAAGTTACTTATATTTAAGAAAGTATATTTTATCGCATGACTAAAAAAATCATGCTTCTGTCTGTATGATTTCTCATATCATATGCACACTGCATTCCGCCTTTTCCTTTTTCGAAGTCGATTAATAACGTCATATTATTCTTTTTGTACAATCTTGTTATTTGATTTGATATCTTGATATTTTTAATGTTTCGTACAAAGAAATCTGTTGTTTACAAATAAACTTGCCTATAGGTAAGGTGGGCTAGACAAACTACCGAGTGGGTCCCACATAACGGTAGACGACAACGCGGCAGACCTAGACGGAGATGGCGGGATGAGCTTGACTTCTTTAGGAAGGATTGGCCCAAAATAGCCTTGAGTCGTGAGGAGTGGAAAGAGGGTAGGGAGGCCTTTGCCCTGCAGTGGGACGACAACGGCTGAATAATAATAGGTAAGCAATACTGACAGAGGAGGATATTTTCTTGTCAATGGAATTTTCAATAATCCACATTAGTACAAAACTTATGTTAGATTCTCAAAACTATGACGGCTCTTGATACCAAGAGTACTGCCCGTGTCTTAACAATCATAATAGCAGATACATCCGGAATTACACTATATATAAATTGTAGCTAACATAACATACCATCACGCTTGTATTCCCCGAAGGGTTAGGCAGAGATGTACTTAATGTACACCCACAGTTCGCCGGTATGTTTAGGTCCCATGTTATAGGGGGCGAGCCTATAGCCATTAACCGGGCACAAATCCAGACTCCGAGCTGCTAATGAGAATTTCATAGAAAAACCCAATAACACTTTGCTCGACCTGAGGATCGAACCCAGGACCTCTAGTGTAGCAGTCTTGTAATTGTAGCTAGTAAGCCCTAAATATTTATTTACATGGCCTAACACGCAAAAGCCAATACCTACTAGTATAGGAAAGCTCCGCGTCTAACATTCTTGACCCTATTACGTAACGGATAGGAAAATATGTTTCAACATAAAGTGAAAAGCGATATTTAGGTCCCTGGTTCTAATTTTATTTAGCTGTTCATTCCAAATTCCTTGAATCACTTCCCTAGATGATGGTGTATTTCAATATTGGAATGGACTTGGTTTGAATGGACTGAGTCTCACTATGGACTAAATCTTTATATCTCTTTGGTATTGACAATAGAATCAATTTTAATAACTTTACAACACTTCCGACGAAATAACTGTGAGAATTTGAAATCCGTTCCCAACGTCCGAATAGACTAACGGCCAGTTTCTATAACCTATCTGTCGGTAAATTTACTTACTAGAGATAGAATTTTGACATAAGCTCCATACAGCTACTGTCAAAATTCTATCTCTAGTAAGCAAATCTACTGGCAGATAGGATATAGAAACCGGACGTTAGTCACTTAAATAACTGATTTTGTACAAAAATGTCGAAATTACTAATTACAGTTAATTAGTGGTGGTTTATTATTCCGAATAAATCTCTCAAAAACCGGGAGTGGGTCAAGCTCGTGCTCGATTTACCGTAAGGAGTTTTCCCGTTATATGACTGGTTGTTTTTGGGTCCTACCTGCTGTTTAATTTACAGTCATACCGATATTTTTATTCAAATTGTCTTTAGATTTTTGTGTGGAATTGTAGTAGACTTGTTCACGAAATGGAGAAAGTGACGGATTGTTGTAATCTGTTCTGTCCCCGAGATGAAACATAACAAACCTAAACATAGTAAAATAAAAAGAAGTAAAACATTCATCTGAAAATGTTCAAAAATATGTATTTTTAAGACTCTAAATAGGTTGATTTTGAACTTACATTTTTCATATCTTTTTGTGATTTTTTTGCATTTTCCATGCTAAGATTATTAAGTTATTTAATAGTAAAGGAAAAAAATCAATCGCGGGCAGGATTCGAACCTGCGTCTTCTTGCGGTTTGATATACCAGACGCTCTGACCTCTAAGCCACCCGCATGATTGAAATTTTGCCTTCACATTCTGAATTTACGTCCTAAGGTGACGTTTGGTGACATCTATGAGAGGCAAGTTACCGTCTGGTATATCAAACCAGAAGACGCAGGTTCGAATCCTGCCCGCGATTGAATTTTTTCCTTTACTATTAAATAACTTACATTTTTCAGTCAAAAGTTATTTTTATGATTTGTTAAAATTAAAACAACATACTATCACACTTGTATTCCCGGAAGGGTTAATCAGAGGTGTACTAACGCACAACCACATTTCAGTTCAGTCGGGTATGTGACGGGTATGGTCATATGTAATAGGGAGCCAATTGCCATTAAAAATAAAATCCATGTATCCAACCAGGAGAAGCAGGTACGAATCCTGCCCGCGATTGAATTTTTCCTTTACTTAAATAACTTTATAATCTTAGCATGGAAAATGCAAAAAAAATCACAAAAAGATAAATAAAATCCAATAAGAAAATGCACGCGTACAAAACCAAATTCCATTTTTTAATTAATTCAATGACAGCTGTAGGTCATTGAATAAAATTATGCTGGCTTTATGAGTTTGATAACATAATTTAAACCAAAGTGCATAAAGTTCGCTTTTTTGTTCGAAATTCGAATTTGCTAGGGCTATAAAAGCTTTTTTGTCCCTGGTATTAGAAGAGTAATGTGCGACTTCCCGAATATGTGAAATAAAGAATATTCTGTCTATCTGCAGTCATACTTACGAAATGCTAACTACCTTCTACATTAATTTATTATTCTCATTAAATCAACGAATGACTAAGCTGAGCAATCTTTGACAAGGCACAAAAAAGCTTTTAACAATAGGACAATAAAGTTAACCGCTTAGCTTGACATCATAGAAATATTATGCATACACAATTACGTACCTATGCATTACGTGCATTGCAATAAGCATTTAAAAACCGAACATAAATTAATATCTACCGACTCAATTACGAAAGTGCGCAGGCGCAGCACGAACGTAAATGCACAAAAAGTGGGTAAACTTAATATTGAAACGGTAAAATCAATCCAATAAACATAAACAATTGTAATTTGTATAACAACAAACCGGTGTGAACTTAACACGAGTGCTCATTTATATAGGCTGACTAAGTTTTTCCTCAATCGGGTTTTTGTTTTTTTTTCACTCGCAAATTGGCGATATAACCAGTCGCTTTTTAAACGTGGAACGGAGTGCTTGTTTAGCGAAATTTGAATTCAGTTTATTCGAAGATTGCACTCAAGAATGAAGATGCTGGTGAGTTATTCGATTTGTTTTGAAATTCGAACAATCCATTTGAAGTGTATGTTTTTTTAGGTTAGTCAGTTGATAGTGTTGTGCTAGTCATCTTAGCAATGGATATATTGTATTGAAAACAGGTGTCCATGTAAATGTTATTCATGAAGGTGTTAATTATAGATTACATTTTGGCTCGTGTGCCCGAGAATTGCGTATGCTGGTGACATTGCATATTCATTTATAAATTTTAATTTAGTAGGATACCTAGATACTTCGTATAAAACTAGAAATTTAACAATGTGTCTTAAAGAGGTGACGATAGAGTTCGATATTGTGTATCTACAGAATTACGGTTATGGTGCTTTTATGTATTTTATAGTACATACCTATTTTTATAGTTTGTCATTGATATCATCCTATTACTATAAAACCTTGAAATAAAATCTCGTAAAGTTACAAAAAGGTTTTTTAAAGCATTCTTCTTAAGCTGTAAATTATATATGGAGAAAGCTTAAGTAAAATAAAAATGAAGTAGGGATATGTCCCTACTTAATTGTTAGTCAGAAGTTTTGTTCATATATCTCAAAATGTGTTTATAGACCTATTAAAAATAATTATTTAAACCTATTAAAAATATATTTTTGTGATTATTTTTTGCATTTTTCATGCTAAGTAAATTCAGAATGTGAAGGCAAAATTTCAATCATGCGGGTACCTAGGGTTCGCGGTGGCTTAGAGGTCAGAGCGTCTGGTGTATCCAACCAGGAGATGCAGGTTCGAATCCTGCCCGCGATTGAATTTTTCCTTTACTAAAAAAAATAACTATTAAAAATAATAGTTATTTTTCTAATAATAATTATTTTTTAAACTATCATTATCATACCGATCCAACCAAATCTAATAATAGTTTTTCTTACAAGAACTTGGTACCTACCTAGCCTTAGGTACAGTACATTATTATAAAAAAATTAATGCGTTGTCTACACATCACATTTTTATAGGTAGGTACTTTTGTATAATAACTTTCGTGAGGCGTATTCATAATTATTTAAAGACTACACGGTTTACTCACGCGCATTTTCGGGATCGCCCGACTAGTTTCAGACTCGTTAGGAGTCCGGCGGGAGTGTCGCGAGTCGAAGAGTTCGAACATATGACATAATTTGAATCTTGACCTATAATATGTAGGTACCAAAGTAATAACCGGTGTTATATACCTACCTATAGCGTTTTAGAGACTGACCAACTAAAAGCACAGAATAAATAATAAAAGATGTGTAGAAACCATTTTTAAATGGTAGGTACCTACTTACCTAGATTTTGGTAGAATATGTAGTTAGGTATTCCACCAGTATGTACATAGGTACCTATGTTATGAAAAATAATGTTATCAACTAACGAGGTAATTAGCATCGTACCTACATATTTTTAATTATTCTGTGAATTACAACATCAACAGATGTCATTGTCGACCCTGGTTTTGCTGACGTCCGCGTTCGTGGCGGGTCAACGACCTTCCTTCGCGGGCACCCGACCCATTGGCTTTCCTACAACACCCAACAGGACCACGACAACACAAGACCCTCTTGGGAACCGGTAAGTAATATTACAGTTAACTGGCTTATTATTTCCTTTTTCAGTTTTCATTCCCAGTTCGAACAAACTGTTAATACATAGATAACATAATCAACCCATTATACTGTCCCACTGCTGGGGACGGGTCTCCTCTCAGAATGAGAGGGATTAGGTTATAGTCCACCACGCTGGCCTAGTGCGGGTTGGCAGACTTCACACGCCATCGAAAAAATCTCTCAGGCATGCAGGTTTCCTCACGATGTTTTCCTTCACCGTTTAAGCGCGTGATAATTAACAATTTAATACGCACATGACTTCCAAAAGTCAGAGGTGCGTTCGTTGTTTTCGAACTCGAGACTTTTGACTTGGCAGTCCAACGGTCATACCACTAGGCTATCTATATCTGTACTTATAATAAATCTGTAGAGAGGTCAATTCTGTACATGAAATATATTTCCAAAATAACTATCAGCGGGTGATTAGTGATCCATACTGACGCCAAAAATGCAATCAGTAAAATTTTTGTCTGTGTCTGTCTGTCTGTCTGTCTGTCTGTCTGTCTGTCTGTCTGTCTGTATGTTCGTTATAGAAACAAAAACTTCTCGACGGATTTCAACGAAACTTGGTACAATTGTTCTTCATAGTCCTGGGCAGGTTATAGTATACTTTTCATCACGCTACGATCAATAGGAGCAGAGCAGTAAAGGGAAATGTTGGGAAAACAGGAGAACTTACTCCATTTTTTAAGCTTCCGTCGCGTGTGCAGCCTTAATGGTTAAAGCTACACAGAAATCATGTATGACGGAAATGTTCTCCTTAAAATTATATAAAAAATATTCCACGACAGCAAATGTCTATCTTTTATGGTTGACTCACAATAACACGTGTAACTCCCGATAGCTTAGCAGTTCGGAGCTTTCTGATTATATTTGTCTTCTCTTACGTTAGGTGACTGACTGACTGACATAGTGATCTATCAACGCGAAAATGAGTGATTCATGAGAAAGGTTTCAAGCTATAAAACATCACGCTACAACCCTTAGGAACGGGGCAACGCAGGTGAAACCGCGGGCGAAGAACTAGGGAACAAAGTAACTATTCCACGCGGACGAAGTCGCTGGCAAAAGCTAGTCAATAAATAAGTAAATAAGATTTATTCATAACTATCGACCCGCCCGCGGTTTCACCCGCGTTGCCATTCCTAAGAGTCGTAGCGTAATGTTAAATAGCTTAAAACCTTCCCCTTGAATCACTCTATCTATTAAAAAAAACTGCTTCAAAATCCGTTGCGTAGTTTTAAAGATTTAAGCATACATTACATACATAGGGACGGACAGACAGCGACAGCGACTTTGTTTTATCTGCGACACGTTTTACAGCGACCTATGTAGTGAAGATTGCAAAAGTAAAATAAATTATAAGGATAACTTACAAATAAATAATAAGGAATCATTACAGTGTTAGGTAACTAAGTATTTTTATTTTGCGTATTACGTTTGTAAGAGAAATTCAGTCCGCCGGACTTATAAGTAGGTACTACCTAGTGCGTTCATTCGAGATCCCGGAGCCCCCTCCACATTGTACTATAGATGGCCGTGTGTTTCTAGTCGGTAGGAGTCCGACATAACCCTCCGCCATTCTTTCTGAGAAATGATGCTCATCCATGAGGATTTTCACAAGGAAAAAAGAGGGAGGTACAGTCAGCGTCAAATATTTCGTGACTCTCAAACTTGCTGTCAAAAGATTGCAACACGACCGTATTCCAACTATAACAAAGACGTGTTGCGATCTTTTTGGCCACTTTGGATGTTACGAACTATTTGACGATGACTGTACCTAGTGCTTGTAGCATCTACTACGGTTCCGCTTACTATAATTAGGTATGCTCGTTTGCCAGTTTATTTATCTACCTACATAAAAAAGTTTCCACTCGTAAATTGTGAATCAGAAAGTAAACAAAGCGTAGATACCTAAGTGCTTACCCTTAGTCACAGGATAGGTACATAATCCATCAGTACCTATTATACTTACCTACATTTATAATATTTACAAGTAAATTTTATATCTGTATCTATATAGGTACTTATGCATTGATGTATTACTAACTACGCAGTCATATAGCGTACCTACCTATAACTACGTAGGAAAAGACAGAGACGTAAAGGTAAATGTATGCTTCGATAAATAAAAAAATCAGTACAAATTTGACATGAGAGGATAAGTTTACTTCATTAGCAAAATTGATGGTGTCCCATTTGGTAAAGTACTCTGAGTAAAATAATGTCAACGTAATTTATGACGTAAATTCAGAATGTGAAGGCAAATTTCGATCAAGCGGGTGGGACTCGCGATGGCTTAGCGGTCAGAGCGTCTGGTGTATCTAACCAGAGACGCAGATTCGAATCCTGCCCGCGATTTAATTTTTCCTTTACTAAAATAACGTAATTTATCTTTAGGGTTCATTTTTCAATAGTCAAATAACCACAGGAAATAACTAGATTTTGATACCTACTTAAATAATTATGTGAGTTTGCTAATGAGTCGAGTCGAGCTTGAGCTACCTAATTCATTGTCTGATAAATACAGACGCAGGCCAAGACAACACTGTGTTCATCCTATTTAAAAAAATATATAAAAAATACTAGCTTCTGCCCGCGAATTTGCCTGTGTGGACTTCAGGATTGGGTCCGACCTGGATAAAAAGTACCCTATGTATTATTCTAGGCTAAAATCTATCTGTGTGCCAAATTTTATCCAGATCCGTTCAGCCATTCTGGCGTGAAAGAGTAACAAACATCCATACATCTATCCATACTCCCAAACTTTCACGTTTATAATATTAATAAGGATAATATGTACGAAAAATCAAATATGTACCTTACAATATTTATACACAAAGACTCGAGATGTGGCTTTTTAGCAATATTTATTTTCACCATAATTTCTGGAAGGTTTTTAAAAACATTTTCACAGGGCGGGAAAATTGCCGCCATCTTACTATAAACCTACTTAAAACCAGGTACGTCTTTTTACGTGGGAGAGCCATGCTTCGGCACTAATGGGCCGGCTCGACTGGAGTGATACCACGGCCTCACAGAAAACCGGCGTCAAACAACGCTTACGTTGTGTTTCGCCGAGTGAGTGAGGTTACCGGAGGCCCAATATCCTATTAAAAGGTGGACAACGCACTTGTGACTCCCCTGGTGTTGCGGGTGTCCATGGGCGGCGGTAATCGCTTACCATCAGGCGACCCGTATGCTCGTTTGCCCCCTAACCCATAAAAAAAACAAATCAGGAATACAGAACTCAAGTATCTATATGTAGCAGGCAAGGCATTATTATAATTGTGGTGACTATGTAGTTGTATTGAATATACGCATATCAATCATAGTTTTTATTTTATCTATGGGCAATTGATTCAAGCGCGATGAAAAAAATTTAACTAAAACAAAATAAGGTCCGACTACTGATTCATTACTCAGACTTATTTACATCTACAGAGGACATAATTTAGTTTATTTATTTTTAATTTTATTTTTTTCAGTTTCGGTGAAGGGACAACAGAGAGATTGCCAATAGAAGCGAATGGTGACAGAGATCTTATCGACCGACTGAGCAAGTTGCCTATAGACAATCAACCTTTCTGGTTCATCAACTGGCAAGCTCTGGAGGCCCACAGGAAGAACCCACAGACTTACCCACAGAGGCCCAATATCTTTGTTGACCCTATCCCTCAAAATTCAAATACTGGGTCGTCGAATACTTTGTCAACATCCAAACCAGCACAGTTTTTGAGCACTAATTCTGGGCTAGTTAACAAACTTGCTCCTACGGCTAATTCAAATCAAGTCAATGCTCCCAATAATTCCGATCTAGAAAATAAGAATGGTGTATCAGGCCAAACAACCGGTTCTGTTGTTTCTCAAAATGTAGAAAGCAAAACTGACTCAAATTCAAAAGTAACCGGACACGAGTATTTTTAGTCCATACTTTCTTAGAAAAACAAGTATTTAAATTAATAAAACATTTTATTGACTTTTTAAATAAATAAAACTTAATTACTAAGCGTATACTTAAAAACTAAAACCTCTTATGAGTGAATATAAATAAAAATGATAAAATGCAATTAATTGTTCATTTTATTTGACTCGAAAACCTTACCTTCATACGAAGATTTTGTTCCAAAAAATATTTTTATAAAAGTTAAAAATATTGTACAAAAGTATCATAATTACAAATCTTTTATGATATTTTTATTAGTTGCCTAATTTTGCTCAGTACAAAAACAAGACGTCATACTAGTGACGTGCGTTAGGTTCAAGACTTCCACTTTATAGACATCAAGACACTACAATGCTAAGTAAGCACAGCCCTAAACGTGTTAACTAAGTTGTGAGAACTGCACAGTACGGTGCAGTACGTTGGAGGTTGACAACTTTGGACCTTATGCTCTTATTGATAAGGGTGCAAAGTTCAACATTATTCATATTACATACAGAAATTCACAGAATTATTTATAAACATAAATCATAATAAAATTAACAAGTTCTGAATTAATTTAAGGACGACCCAAGACCCTGAGCCTTAAATTTAGACTTTGATAAGTTAATATAAAGTCTATTATTATCGATCAGAAGTATACAACATATATAGTAATCTAGATGGGATCATTACCTATTTATGTTTTTTTGCGTTACATTACTAATCAAAAGGTAGACGTTAATACCATGTTTACCCTTTTCAATTATTAAGAGATTCTCTCAACTAGTCACACTTTTATTGCATTTCAGACTTCATACACAGAATAGATCACTACATTAGTGTACATTATATAATAGGAATATACATAATCATTATGTAAAAAATATTGGCAACTCCGCCCATCCGTATCCAGTAAATATTCAATTAATAACTGGACTAGATTCGGAAACTAACTTCACTGTTATAATTGAAGAAAGGCACTATCGATAGCGCTTTAGGTTTAACAATGTCACATTGGTTTAAAACTTTATTATTATTATTCTTACTTCTTCATAAAGGTACGTAATAATTCTCTCAATAAGTCAAATTTCAATACAAATTGACATTTGGAAGCATAATTTTGGCCTTAAACATTTTTTGAGCGATTCACTGAGCTTTTATCCGCTGCACTGCACTGTTATCGCAGTGCGGATTCCTAAAATTCTAAAAACATTAACTAGATTTCTAAGTAAGTATAATTATCTTAAAAATCTCAATCAGTCTATTAATGTTTTTAATTTGTCCTTTAATCTGAGACAAGATTTGGCATAACGACCTCAAAGACAAAATTGACTGATGAAAAACATTAAACCCTTCCAGTAGCAAATTAGAGACACGAGACAAAATCATATTGTTCCTGTGCGCCGAGGTATTTACGCGCTTGGCTAAATAAATACAATACTGAAAAAGGGTAATGTGACATTGTTAATCCTATTAAAAATATCTCTATGTACCGCGAAATTCTTAGTATAGTGTCACACATACTGGCCACACTGAAGTTAGCTCTATAGCTGTAAACTCTCTCGCATACCTAAAATTCGATACTGCGCAGGCGCATGCGTTGAATTCAAAGCGCCCATAACTTTTGGTAATTTAGACCATAAAACATTACTTAATGAACCATTTAAAACCTCCACTGGGATAACAGAGAGATACCGTTTTGGTACAAATTCGAGCAGCACTCATAAGTACAATAATCACAAAAAAAAACATTCACTCAAAGTACCTAAGTGATAAAATAAAACCGTTACACAGTTCAACGCCCTAATGATACACGTAAATACATAAAAAATAACTGTACATAATATTCGCAAATTATGATACATAATTTGGCTGAATAATACTATTTTATTTGTTGGTCGAAAACATTTCAGTAATAAAAAAATTAAAACGAAAAAAAAAAAAACAACGAAATCATTGGCTTTGATTAAGGTAGGTACAGATATGCGAGTAAAGCTTTGAGCAAAATGTTATAGGATAAAAATAAATAAATTGATTGAGATAGATAAATAAATTGGTTCAAAAGCTTGATTTGGCAACAAATCAAGCTTGCTTTTTCCTTGCTTGGTTTAATTAAAATTATGTTTCACATCATCAAAAGATGACTGATAATCAAGGCACATTATAAGGCACTATTACTATTGCCTATTATACAAATAATAAATAGTAAGGTTATGAAAAAGAAAAAAATAAGGTCTAAAGGAGTAAAGGAGAAAGAATAAAGATTTTAACAATTATATTCTGATGAAGAATAGTTTTGACATTACCTACAAATAAAAATTAAAAACATGATTAAATATAACTTCAATAAAAACTCAATATTGGAGTTGGAATCGCAAGGTGCACCTTTTTCATTATGTTATGTACCTTATACGATTGTCGAATCATAAAAACGATTGCAAAGTATTTTTACTTCTACTAAGTTTAAGGCATAACATACGCGCTAATTAGAAATTTTCGCCTATTTTTAATAAAGCTATTTCTCGCATATCTGTACTAACCTTTACAACATATTTTTTTTATTACCGGGCGACGATCAATATCGTATAAAAAGCGATCACGGTTGTCCAACTAAGCGTGCTGGTTGTAGCACTCGAGGTTTTGGTTACTGACGGCAACCGCATGCCCTTGTAATGACAGGATTTCTCGGCAGTTTCGTTGTTCTCTAACTCTGTGTAGTTCGGGTAGCTCTGAATTTGTATTGGCTGGAAAAGAGAAATTATATGATTAATAAAAGACTATCGATTAATTATTTCAATGCAGTAGATATAGAACTTCTAATTTCACCACCTAGCTCTTCAATTGATTTTAATGGATAATATTATAAAATATAAATATGACATATGGTAGGGTCCTGGATGCTGATATCATCTGCACCGCATTGGCAAATATTTGGCTGCTAAGCGATAATGTCCTAACATAATTGTATTTCACTTTGAAAAGCAATCTAGCCCGTGAGACTAATGGGCATATGAGATTTAACAGAGGTTCAAGCAACGCGCTGGTGCTGCTGGCGTCTATAGGCTGCAGTAGTCGCTTACAATCAAGCGGCCATTATGATTTTTCCTCATTTTTTTTAATTGTTTATGTCGGCAAACGAGACTCCTGATGGTAAGTAGTCATCGCCACCCATGGATATATGCAACACTAGAGCAGATGCTGATTCGTTGCCGAGCTTTAAGAACTCCTACGGACTGGAGACTGCCAGAGCCGCAGCCCCGAGGGGGTATTGGCTCTCATGCCAAGGTGCTTTACGACGAGATTCCGTCGTAAGGATGGTCACCAGCTAGTCAGACCCCAAGAGTTCCTACCACCGAGCAAGTCAGATATTTTCTCGCTTCTTACAAGATGCCTATCTCTAAATGAATGAATGAATGGGAGTGAAGAATTGTATTGTAACCCCTGCCTAGCCGGGTATTTTTTTTTACCGTAGCCTATGGACGCTTGCAACACCAGTGGTATCACTGGCGCGTTGTCGACCCTGTAAATTAAGGAGGAATAGTTGGGCTGGCAGCATAGGAGACATGCTGCCTTACCTGTCAGCGGCGGTAACAAAACACCACCAGTTCCCCATACTACCGACACAACCCTACCTCGCGGAGCTCTGGCGAGCTTGCTCACTGTTACGAGGATAGGAGCTATGTTATTTGGCTACGATTTACTGTAAGGTGGAGGTACTTCCCCAGTCGAGTAGCTGCAATTGCGAGTGGAATTATTCGATTCCACTATGCCCTACCTCTCTTATATTATAAGAATTTAAAAAATGTATCGACAAAGATATCGATTTCCTTCTCATATATACAGTCAAGAAGAAAGAAGTACATAGAGATACTTACAACACCCCAGGTATCGTCTCTCTTCTTACAGAAAGTCATGTGCATGCCTTTGTACAGCGTCTTCTCAATCTGTTCGGTCAGTAAACGCTCCGCCCAAGGCATTTCATTTAGGTGGGCCATGAACGACTTGTTGCGGAATTCCGACGGCTCCCAGATTACCAGTTCCTCTGAAAAAGTAAGTGTAACATCAAGCCTGTATTCCCCCGAAGGGTTAGGCAGAGACGTACTTAACATAAGTACGTCTCGATCTGTACATACAGATGATAGATATCAAGTCTATTGCCGTTGACGGGGCATAAATCCAAACCCTGACAATTACTATATAAATCAATAAAGCAATAAAATTGCAAGATTAGCTATCAAGAATAATCTTTGTTCAACAATGGACTGGCGGCCTTTGGCTTTGTTCATTATGATCATCAGTTTATATTCGCCCTCTGCTTCACGTAGATCTCTCTTAATGAACGCCACAGAGCCTGATCTCCGACTTCCATCGAGTCACTGCCAGCTGCCTTCCGCGAGGCTTTTAAGTCTTTGGCTTTTAAGATGATGATACACCAGTGACCAAAGATTGGAATCAACATGTTAAGGGCACTCACTCATCAATCCGACACCTTGATCGTCACCCTGCATGCCTTGTTCTCCACCGGTTTCATTGATGTTATGCTTCTGAGCTTCAAGTTCCATCAGCGGCTGTGGTGGTAGATTCTCGAAGCTCCTGAAATATGATAAAATGCAGGCGTCAATATTTTTGATAAGTGAGCCTTTATCTTATTGGAAAACCACAAACTATTTGGCGGAGCTTGAAATGCCCACAGAAACGTAATACCAAAATAAATCGTAATCCAGACAATATTCTATCAAACTACGTTATTATTCGGATTTGGATACCATCAATCTAGGTTCTTACCATACTATTTCACCTACTACTACTTCACTGGAAATAAAAGATTGGAAAATCGTTACAATCTTGGTAATTTTATCAAAAATTGCATTCGCTTATATTTATTTCCAGTGAAGTATTTGGGTCAAAATGGTATCGTAGGAACCTAGATTAATGGTATCAGAATCCGAATAATAACACAATTTGGTTATATTTTGTTTGAATTACGATTTATTTCGGTATTACGTTTGTAAGAGATATTCGGTCCGCCGGACTCTTTAATAGATTTTCCTACAAATAATTGGATTATTTCATCATACTTTAGTTTTATGTAAGAACTTGTTAAATTAATACTAATAGAGGGCGGTTCAATCAACGGTTCTGGTCTCCCAATTTTTTAATTAACATCACTAAATAGTATAAAATTTCGTAATTTCTGATAAATTATTATTATTCTGGTGAAGATCGGAAGCCATAGCGATATGCTTAAGTAAAAAAATTAAAGCTGTCTTATATTTTTTATGTACTTATGAAACGCCCTCTAGCAGTCGCCTGAGGTATTAAAATCGCCATTTTTTTTTTTATTAATTGCTCATTAAGCTCCTGGTTATTTTATTTATTTAGCTTGTGATATTGTTACAAGTGTAATATTATGTAACATTAAAGAATAGGGAGGTATCACCACAGATCACATAATTATGTAGGATAAACCAACATACCCAGACGATAGGAAGATGTTTTCCACTTGCATGAAGTTCAGTCCATAAAACTCTTTGACGCCAAATGTCTCGAAGAACTCTTTGACGGGGGTCATGGAATAGCAGCCGGCTAGTTCAGTCCGTGGGTAGTATAAGATGAAGGATAGACACATTTCCTGAAAGAAAACATAAATCGAAAAATTAAATTTTATCGTCATACATTTTCGTAATTTAGGCATAGCTAGACAAAAAATAATAGGCTTTAAAGTCATAGAAAAAAAGAAGAAAAAAAAACAATATTTCGAAATTATACTAGAATTTTAATTTTATTATGTTTTGTTACCTACCTGTTTGGCAGAGTAACCGCCTAGTATAGGTTTATCTCTTGAAGTACTGTCGTAGGTACATTCTGTGATCAGGGTATCTCCTCTCAAGAACTTCCTTCCACGAGGAACGATACGGGACTGTTGGTAATGAGAATCGTAGAAATTCTCCTGTCAAATAAAAAATAAATATTATGAAACAGCGCCATCTTTTATTTATATTCAAAATTAATAAATACCGGCGTGATTGTAATAGTGGAAATGTGTCGCCATCTAAGGAACTTTCATATTAACTAACAGTGATGAGTTACAGAAAATAGTTTACTATTTCGACAACAGATGGCGCAGGTAAAAATAAACAAGGAAGAATAAAATATTCTAATCCTAAGCGAATTGTCAGTTATAAATTATTGTTTTAGTTACCTCAGATATTCTGGGAAGTTCCTGTGTGCCTCTGATATGTTTTAAAGAAATCTTCCTGGCTGTTCCGTGAGCGTGCAAAAGCACTGATACTATATTGACTCCGTCTTCCGGCAAAGTCTGTTACCAAAAAATCAAAACCAAAAAATAGGTAAAATATTATTGTTGCCAGGTAGGCTAAATTCTAACTGGATTATGGAGCAGTCTGATAGCATACTTATACCTCATCTGTTTCACGTTGAGTTATCGAAATCATGCAATGAAAACTGATCCCTATATCTAGACATAAAGATACTTAATCAAAAGTTGTAATAACGGTACGTTGTACTTTTTTGCATTCTAATGTGAAATTTAACACTGCCTTGAGCAAATATTTGCCACTTATACCTTATATTTATTACACTCACGTTCTTCTTCCCACGTGCATGGGAACTTTATTTCTGTTAGACAAGAGGTAATTTTGAAAAGTCAAAAACTTATTTGTATGGTTCGAAAAATTGGACAGTACAGCGATGACCCGGCAAGAAGTTCCACAGACTTCCTTTGAGAATTTGATTACAATAAATTGTTAGTAAAATTATCATAGCAAGCAAGAGTTGACCAGCCCTGACTGACGATAACTAACAACACGAAGACGAGGCATGTTAAATAATGTCGCGTAAAATATTATTTATACTCGTTTGCATTCATAAATGACAACGTTGGAACCAGAGTGAACTAAGTGACATTTTTACCATTCAATAATAATAATAATAGAATTGTAGTAAAGGCATGATTTTATTTTGCACACCGCGTCAATTCTATAGTAAGATGTCGTCATCCCTCACCGAAAAAGCATTAAAGTACACTTAGATCACTGTGGCATTGAAGAATTATGATTTTTCTATGCCATTCTGTAATAAACTCATTAGGTACTGGTAAAAATGTCACTTAGATCAATCTGGTACCAACGTCGTCAGATCTTGTCTCAAGAAACAGAAACTGACCTCTTGAGTACATTCAGTGCTGCATATACCGACAGTCCTGTACTGCTTCTGTTTGGGCGGGATCACGTGAAGAGCTGATACGCCGATACCAGCGCCGAGGAGAGCGGCGTCGTGTTCCCGAAGAGACGAGGTGTAATGGACGCGGATACCCGAACTGTCTAGCACTGGAAATAAAAAGTAAATGTCGTTAGCTATAGTATATCTAACTTTTTTGTCGACTGTAGCTAATATAACACACCATCACGCCTATATTCCCCAATGGGTTGGGCAGAGGTGTACTAATGTACACAGTTTACATGTACGTTTAGGTCTAATAATAATAAGCCTATTACCATTAACAGGGCACAAATCCAAACTCCGAGGTTTTCTATGAATTTCTCATCATATAGGTACATCATAATTATTATGTAGGTATCATAAAAAAATAATGCAAGGCCATGGAATCGAATCCAAACTTCACGCTCACAAGCTGCGAGCGGTAAGATTTCTATAAGCGCGTTTAACCAAACAATCTCTTCAGCTATATAATATTAGTATACCTTATAAAATCCCGATGTTTCGGACCTTTTACAGAATCCCACGGGACTTTACAGAGTCTGCCCGTGACCATGACGTTGTAAAGTTTTTATTTCAGGACGGATTTTATACCTAAGACAAACACTTACCGTCATGTAGCGCCTGATTGTCGTAATGAACTTCAAGCATGTAGTAAGACACTCCCCCTTTCTCACCAAGAGGTATTCCAACGTTTTCGGGAAGGAATTCACCTGAAATTATTTAGCCAATTAATTAACTTGAAGCTAATTAGATGTTTATGAAGATTTGTGGTGAAATATTAAGAAGGGAAAGACTTTTATTTAAAACTTGAGATCAAACACAGTCTTGATGGATGTCAGATGGTTCAAAATTTCTGAAATACCTATCTTCAAGAAGTAGATACTGACATTATGTATTGGAAGATATAATAAAAGAGTTTAGAGGGGCTTAAGCTTATATAATATCTACATTGACAAATCGATTTGCAGTCCACTCCAATCCATAGATTGACCGCAGCAAGCTGTCTATTGATGGATGACCATTCATAACATAAGGAGAACAAGAGAGAGAGAGCACATTAAACCGTAAATCCTTATTGTCATACCAACATCTATCACAATTGTTAATGATAGAAGCCCGAATATTCGATGTGTTATGCATTGGCACCATCCATACACTGACCGCGACATGTGCAGATCGGTTGATCAACATAGTACTTAGCCACAAGCTTTAAGAATCCAATTCCAAATTTTAAAACATTTTACCTTGCGACCCGATAGCCCATGCCGCAATAGGCGTAGCGCAAGTAGCCCAAGCACTTGGCCTATTAGGACCGAAGTATCCATCCCCCTCTGCCCAAGTATTCCATAGATGCCTATCATCATCTTCAGCGCACTCATACAGCACCATGTGATGGACTGGAGACATGCTATTAGGTTCTTGCACCGGAATATTGTTCCTGATAGGTCGACTGTCGATAAGAGGCTCGTACCCCACTATATGATGCTTTTTAGGGAGCTCCGGGACCTTGAAGATCTTGCACCAGAATAGGGTTGCCATTACGTGGGGGATTGTCAGCTGTAATTAAGAGTTTTTGTTATATTAAGGTACGAAATTAAGGTGGCGAAAGTCTGCCTCTGACTACAATCACGGATCCGATATTAGTTAGGTTACTACAATAACTGACGGCCTCTGAGGAAATTCGGAAGCGTGGCGGTGAGTGCACGCTTTTTTGTTTTGACTTGGCGGTCATAGAGTTTACAAGATGTTATGTATGAGTTGCATGTATAACCTACATACCTATACATATACACGGTGATTTAATTTAATTATCTATTCTCTTTTCACGGGATAAAAGTACTTATCGTTATAAACATTCTTACGTGGGAGAGCTATGCTTCGGCACGAATGGGCCGGCTCGACCGGAGTGATACCACGGCCTCACAGAAAACGTTAAACAACGGTTACGTTGCGTTTCGCCGAGTGAGTTTACCGGAAGCCCAATCCCCTTTTAAAAGGTTGGCAATGCACTTGTGACTCCTCTGGTGTTGTGGGTGTCCATGGGCGGCGGTAATCGCTTACCATCAGACGATCCGTCTGTTAGTTTGCCCTACTATCCTATAAAAAAAACACCAAAACAAACTCGGAAAATCATGGTCTCTTTTTTTAAGTCTAGACATAATAGCAATATGTTAGTGTTAGAATGCAGGGCAAGGTCAGATGCGACTTTTGAAGAAAGAGCCATAACGGCTTTGAGTAGGCCAGACCCAGCTGAGAGTACGCATGCATCAGTCATTGTGTATCTCTAGGGAACTCAAAAACATCGCATTGTAAAGTTTTTTGTAGACGATACGTTAGCGATAAGCTTATACTGTTCTAATATGGCAGCTTGTACAGCCATGTGTTGGTAACTGTGATTCAAAAGTGGCCATTTTTTACATTGCCCTACATTGTGTCACTCACTTAAAAGCATATTTCTGGACCTTACTGAGACCGTGACTCTCAGACTTTATTTCTGTTTCTTCGCAGTCGTTCTCTTCTGAAAACAGCACCGAAATGAATACTTACGTTGGTGAGTCTGACATCCCAATGGTTGAGCGGTATGGATTCCGGTTTGGACACAGGCTGCAGTAGCCGCAGCGGTCTTGCGCCACTCTTGACATGCTTCGGGAGCTGACCGTCAGAGCCATCAGGTCCCAGCGCCCAGAGAATTTGAATTGTTTCGTCCTGCATCGAAAATAAAATGTTGCAGTTCTAGCATACATACATACACTCACGCTCTTTTCCCATAAGGAAATACTACAGAACGCCACTTGCTACAAGGCAGATACTACAGAACGCCACTTGCTACGATCCTTACATACCTCTTTTGCTTCATCCACATTCATACATCTTGTCATACACGCGCACAGGTTGCGAGTACTACGCACCTGACCTTTTTGAAGGATCTCACGAATAAGGTCGGTCTATGATAAGGTTATAATTAAGTATGTTATTTAAATTTCAATATTACTTTCTCTTAGATCTCCATTCCTATCCTATCACGTTGCTCTAACTCTCTAACTCAGAAGGGAATCGTGGAGGAGAAATGCTTATATCTTATGTTATAATAAGCATACGGGCTGCCTAGTTGTATACAGCAACCGTAGCCCATAGACATCAGCAACACCTGTAGTATTAGAAAGGCGTTGTCATCTTGACACCTCAGTTATCAAGTCGCATATGCCCAGTAACTTTACTGGCTACATCACCCTCTAAACCGGAAAACTAGCTCATTATAGCTTAGCTGAAGAATATATGTGTGCTACCCTAGACGAACTCACCAGCACAGTTCTACCACTTCAAACATCTACTACATACCACTGCGCTTGTATTCCCTGCAGCCGAAGGGTTAGGCAGACGTGTATTTATGTACAGTCAGCACATCAAGTTACCACAAACTGTCAAATTTCCCCAATGGATAAAAAACTATCATTTGGAGATTAAATGGAAAATCGATTGAAGAAATTTGTCAGTTTTAGATGAGCTCTCAGTTTACCGGTCATAACATCTAGTCCTACTGATTTTATCATTTCTACATACCCCGATAACAAAGTCTTGTTTGTCGCAAGTGTCCAGTTGTCTCCTAAATTCCACAGTGGTGTGTGTGTCGTTTTGATAGCCGGAGATGAGCTCGTAGTTCTTCACTTCATCTGCTATTGCGCGGTCTTCGAACTCTGACCCATAGCAATCCTGAAACAAACAAATTTTCTTTAAAAAATATCTTTTTAAGGAGATCACGCTTTGGGGCGGTACGTATTTTTCTCTAACAGAAGCAGTTTCTATACTATACAACTTATATATTATTATATATTTTGACAACGATAATTAAAAAAACAACAGCAGGTACCTAACATTTTGGCTAAGGACATTTTTCAAACAGCCAAATTGCTTAAACTTTTAATATAAAACTAACAAAAACAACTATGGTAGAACAATCTAGATTAATTGAAGTAAGTTTTAACTACTTTTGCTGTGTGCTATCAAGCCTAAAATGCCAATTTAAATCAAAATAATGGGACAAAAAGCTTTATACTGAAAACGAGATTAACAAAGAAAATGGCCTATAAATTATAATTAAATCAATAACTGGGTACCTATAATTTCCTAATTTTAGCAGTGCCAAAGTAAATTTTCTTCAAAATCACTTGAAAAAAATCTACCATCTACTATCAGCCTCAAAAAGATTTCTCTTTGCTAAAACCATTACCATTTTCCATTCAAAAATAGAACACATGCTGGCTGGCACGCTGGCTGGTTAAAAATTTAAATCAATTCAAGGTGTGACATTTTTGTCCAACCGTAACTAAGCTCGACTAAAAATACCCAAGTACCGTTTAAATTTGGAAACAGCTGTTTCAAACCGCCATAAAAACTAATAATAATTGAAAAAGCAATCCCATGGCGCATTCAGCTTGCAAACAGACGGCGCTCAAAATAAGTCGCATCCTTAATCTAAGACACATCCCTATTGCACATATGATGGAAAATAGAAGAGTATAACAGATGCGTGAAGGTATAAAAGTAAGCAAATATAATAGTAAACTATTATAAATTCTTTTTTTGGTTGGCAGATGTCGCGTGCACGTGCCATGCCTGATGTTGCCGCACCTGGCTTCTCGTAATGATAGGGGGACGGCACACACGCCAAATGTCAGGAATTTATCCTTACATTTACTTCTCTTTTTGAACGATCGATTTGACCTTTTGTGGAAGCGTGCTCTTGCGGTTTTATATGCATTATAAGAATTTGCTGTAGATAAGGTCTCTTATACTCGTAATAACCTCGAAGCGACGTTTAGACGTCATGGCTAAATACTGGTTCACTTGGTTAGTTCACAGCTGCAGAGAAAGATAATTAAAAAAGAAACTGCAATTTGTGAAAAACAAATTAACAATTATTCAACGAGTGATTAGTCTCTGGATGACCAGTCCAAAAATCATAGATATTATGATAACGATGCATAATAATTCCGTAATTATTGGAAGCAGAAAGCCTGTAAAATAACAATAGCTACCTATAATTATAAACAGAAGTGGAATGTTTTGATATTAACTTTAAAATTCGCACAGTTCGGTCAAGGATCGCATAATAAATTGATCCTAGAATCCTAACTAGGACTGAATCACAAAATAAATTTGAATAACTGTGGTAATAAAACATGTTTCAATATGGCACGTCATAATGTGCGGACTCTAGGTTATTAAAGTGTAATGTATGAACATAAACCTGGAGCTGACAATATAGTTACCTGTAATGGATTAATTTTAAGTGCTTTATTCTTAGGGCAATAAAATGATAGCTTTGTAATATTATGCCCCGTCACATAAATTAGATGAAAGCTCTCCAATGCTGGGAACTTGATCTTAGATACCCAAGTCTCCCAAAGGACCGAAGGGCCGAAGAAAAATTGTCCTTATGGAAGAACGATTTTTCTGGACCTCTTAGCTCTTTATTATTTACTGTGATGGTGTACGATAGATATCTAATATGTTATTCTTATTCGTGGAACTTTACTGCAGGGTATTCTCTACCTAATACCGCACTTTCTTCATCATTCGTTTCCACAAAGGTTGCAAATTAATACCAGTTGTTTGTACAAACAAGATCTTTTACTTTTTCTATTTATCTGAAGCTGTAAGCTTATCTTCAATTTGTGTATCAAAACTTTACTGTTTACGTAAAATGTAAACAATACTTGTTTGAGCATTAATCAGGCTCCGCCTAATAAACATTGCACCAATACATACAGTGTTTTAAGCTGTGCAAAACAGTTGCTTTACACGCTGAGTCATCCAATAGTTCACGGGTTCAAGCTTGCAACACAGTGAAGCCCGCGTTACAACTACTTAATGTCATTGTATTTTTACACTGCCTCATTAGGCCAGTGATCCTGAGCGCGACTGCTACGCTAGAGGTCCTGAGTTCAATTCCCAGATCGAGCAGTATTATTGGGGTTTTCTGTGAAATTCTCAGTAGCAGCTCGGGATCTGTGCCCTGTTAATGGCAATTGGCTCGCCCTCTATTACATGGGACCTAAACATACCCAACTGTGGGTTTACATTAGTACACCTCTACCTAACCCTTCAGGGAATACAGGTGTGATAGTATGTTATGTTTATGTTCAAACATAAGCGACATAGGTACACCACAGAAATAACACTTTTAGAGCTATAAGGCACCGCATAAAGTGCTTGCTCTTACTATCCTATTTTACAACAGGTAGTGAGCGTTGGCGAAACAGGATTTTGCATGGATCTGTCGATTCGACGCAAGCGCACGTTCCCACGGTCCGCTAAACGAACATACATATAGCGTTTAATTGTAGAGATTTTTATTGTACGGCGGATTGTCGCCATTTACTTGTGAAGAAAAATAAGGGGCCACGCAGTTGACACTAGCCAATGGTGTCATTGTAAAAGTGGTCGAATGCAGGTGCTGTAATAGATTGTAACCTACTGCCTACGGCATTTGCATAACCCGTTTCGTTGGATGATTATATGTATTCAAATAGGGCTGAATACCAATTTGATATTTGGTAAACGATACCAATCGCCTGTGGAACACGTTTATTTACAAGCATTTTGTTTTTATTTCCCTAAATTGACATAAATCCATCTAATTGTAGATAGCATATCATATATATATGTAAATTAATTTTTACAGTACACATTGCTTTGCCAGTATTAACTAAGCTCGAAATCTATAGGCTATGCGTACAAAGAAAGGTCAACATATACTGGAAATTAAAAGATTAATAAGTAGCCCTGCATACTTATCTACAAACGTCAGCTTATCGTCTTGAAAATTAGCAAAAACTATACTTAAGTAATAAAACTTAGAACCTTTTTTGCTTTAATGGTTTCTGTTGCTTTCTGTGCATAGAATTTTGGCTGAGCTAACATAACATTAGACACGTCTCCAAAGCTTCTAACGTTTTCATTATTATAGCTGTTCTTTGTATAATAAACACCGCTCTTCCTAGAATCGTGCTTATACCAAACAGTAAATGTGACAAGCGACAACATATTGAGTCCTACTATGCAAATAAAACTAACACGACAACACACGTTACATGAACAGAAACTTAAATGAGCCAAGAAAATGATTGTCGACTATCAAATGGGTCGGCATTACGCAATAAAGCGCTATTCTATTGTGAGATTTCATACCAAGTTCAAACGGAAGCATTAAAATTCTTTCTACGTTCACACAAAAGAATAAGTTTTGAGAATCGACCTGATGTTCGCGCATGAGAATCGAAATACAATAGGAGCATCACAGGGTTGCCAGATATCTATGTAACGTGTAATCATTCACTTAGATCCAGCTGTCGCAAGTAAATGACATTGCTTTTTTTATATATAAACACAAGCACACAAAAGATCCTGTCATTATTCCACAGCTACAGTGAATACAGTAGAAGTTCGTTCAGCGTCTTGGAGGCGTAGGAGATCGTGAGAAAGGAAGGACGTTATCTAATGTGTAGTGTGGTATTCCTCTCTCTGAATCGTAAAACGATCGCAATAACACATAAAGGTAAAGATTCTGTAACATCTTTTATGTTTAAAAAAAATATGGACTTGAATGCGTCCGTCCTTACCGGAAAACACTAGCAGGATCTAAAATTGAGCACGAATTTCAAGTAAATAAATATATTGTCAAACTATTGTATAATTTTATATATATATTGGGCCATGATTCACTTAAGTTAATTATTCTTCGTTACCCCTTTTTGATGGCTATCAACAATGATTGCGAACCGTGGGTTACTTCCTTATATACATTCCTTCGATTGCTAAGATCCTTCTCACATCAAAATTTTACACAAATGTGAGTGTGATCACTCAAATTTTACTTCAACTTAAGTTGACGTAGCCGATTTACCGTTCATTAGGGAGCCGACATGCACACAGTGACATAATTTTGTCATCGTATCATCTCGTTTTGAGCCATCGTCTCAAGACAAGATAATGACGACAATATTATTTCTTGGCGCGTAAATACTCACCTCGCAAGCCATACGAAAGTCAGGGATTCGGTCTGTCGGGGTCATGGTGAAGGTGATGACAAGGCACCGACCATAGGGCGAGAGATGCCTGGTTATTAATCGTTATGTGTCCGACAAAATTACGTAAATGCTAACTTAGCTACCTTACAAAACGATCATGTTTTGTGGAAAATCCCACATCCCTGTTTAAAATTCACATGACAACCTTATTTAAAATGTCAACGTCGAATTCAACATTCGCAAATCTCATTGTAAATCGATACGCCAGTCGATTCTCGCCTCTCGTTATTAGCAATAAGGGTTAAATGGCCCATCAATGAGCTAACTACCTGGTCGGAATGCGATTTTGGCGTGCCGCGGTTTGCGCAATACGATAGAATTGCATCTATGACTAGTTTCGATTAGAATCTTTGTGGGAAGAATTTGCAATACCTGTAAATGTTTTGATTTCTAAGCTTATTCATCTGTTTGAGAAATCAAAATACCTGCTTAGGGCTTTGTACAAAATGGACCTATTACACGGATCGAAAGACTGGCATTATTTTATCTTTTACAGCTGATCTGAGAGAGGACTGTATAAAAAGCTACAATCTTTCAACAACAATTAAAATTAAATCACTCAACAATCTTCATAATCATTAAAGGCTACACAGAATGTGTGTGTATTTGAAATCGTAAGTATTCGTAATTCGGAAGTAATCGTAAGTATTGTATCTATGTATTCGTAATTCTATAAAATATTACAATATTATATGGTTTTCTCATGAATGCCATTGTCAGAACTGGACCAAAATGGGCCAACACGGGAAGCACCAGCTTTCAAATAAAAAAACAATCATCAAAATCGGTTCACCCAGTCGAAAGTTCTGAGGAAACAAACATAAAAAAAAATACCGTCGAATTGAGAATTTCCTCCTCTTTGTTGAAGTCGGTTGAACCGTTGAAAAGACTATTTGTAACGTAGGTACAGTAGAAATACTCTTAAATACTACTACTATGTACCCTTGAACCTAGACACTTGGTGAGCCCGGTGGCTTTTATTACATTAAGGGTCCGGCGGAGCTAGAATTGCCCAAAAAACATTCTATTCTAAAATATTCTATCAAATTATGTTATTATTCGGATTTGGATACCGCTAATCTAGGTTCCTACGATACTATTTTGTCTATCTATTACTACTTCACTGGAAATGAAAGACCGGAAAATCGTTCCAAACTTAGCAAAGTTATCAAAACTTGCATTCGCTTACATTTATTTCTAGAGACGTATTTTGGGCGAAATGGTACAGTAGAAACCTAGATTATCGGTATCGGAATCCGAATGATAACAGAATTTGATTAAATTGTGTTTGAATTACGATTTATTTCGGTATTACGTTTGTAAGAGAAATTCGGTCCGCCGACTCTTAAGGCCTAACAATGCCCATATTGGGTTTTTCTATGAAATTTTCAGTATCAGCTCGGAGTTTGGGACTTGTGGCCCGTTGATGGCAATAGACTCGCCCCCTATTACATGGGACCTAAACATACCGGCGAACTGTGGGTGTAATTAGTACGCCTCTGCCTAAACTTTCGGGGAATACAGGCGTGATGGTATGTTAAGTTTTTCTAAGGGGTATTTAGCTTAACCATTTCGTTTGCTCATACATCAATGACATAACAGCCACCGGTCTGACATAAAATATTTATGTGCAGTTTCACTTAGTGCTTTTATTGTACTGAAACTTAGTATTCTTTAAAGGTGGCAATTATTCCCCTTTCGTGCGTAAACATCATCTGCAGGTGTACGCTAGCACCTTGCGCCTGCATGCGTGCACATAACTTCTTTCAAACGTATTTTAAACTTACATATTCAAAGAATTAAGAAGATTAATTCCGACATTTAGTAAAGCTCCATTAACTAATTAAACTTTAAGATGTTATGGCCCTTTGATTATTTTCTAATTAAATGTCTTCTGCATTTTTAATTATCCGTGAAAGCGGGACACCTGTTTGAATATATAATACTATCTAATACGTGTTAATTAAGATTCAATAAAGTAGTTTTGTAGGTATGTAGTTATTTCGTGTTATTTATGGTTTAAAAAAAACTTTTCTAGCTTTGTGGGTCGCACATTACTAGTATTCTTGTTAACCCCTCGTGCTAAGCTAAATACTTGTGTTACGAAGGTAAGTATTTAGTTTGTGGGTTTGAACCGGCAACCACATGATCGCAAATCCGACACCCTAGTATTAGGCTACCGCTCTTTATATGAGAAAATAAAAATATGTTCAAAATCTTTTAGTTTCCAGGTTCTAGCTGCTTTAGCGCAAAATTTTGGCGATAATACTCACAACTTTAAACTGTTATAACTTATAACACTCAGATAGAATTTTTCTAAAAAAAAATTTTGTAATAGAATATTAGCCTGACTGCCTCATTAGTCTAGTGGTTCCAAGCGCGACTGCTACACTCTAGTGTAGCAGTCCTAAGTTCGATTCAGGTCGAGCAGTGTTATTGGGTTTTTCTATGAAATTCTCGGTAGCAGCTCGGAGTCTGGATTTGAGCCCAGTTAATGGCAATAGGCTCGCTCCCTATTACATGGGACCTAAACATACCGGCAAACTGTGGATGTACATTTGTACACCTCTGCCTAACCCTTCTGGGAATAAAGGCGTGATGGTGTGTTATATTAGATGATATTATGCCCTTTGGTGTCCCATTTTCATGGACAGCCTGTATAAAATTTAAATGACGCTACGTTTGGCGTAATGGTTGAGATCGGCTTCTGCGCAGCGGGATAATGGGTTCGATCCCCGCTAAACAAATATTTACATGACTTACATGTAGTTGTTTCGGGTCTGGATGTATGTGAAAAATTTTTTTTGTAAATGTCGTGGGCCGATCGTTCTAAATGGGCCGATCGAGATTTTCCTGGGCAGATAACGATGTGCTTTCGTGTGATTTCGTGATATGACCGATGATTTCATGATGTGCCCAACCTAATTTCTTTTGTGTACAAAAGAAAATAGGTTATTATTAAATTATAATTGTACAAATATACAATGGCTACAATTCGGTTCTGGCATTGTGATGTCACAATTCTAACCTAACTTAACCGATATTTATATTTCTTCATCGACCATATCACGAGATCATCACATCGTGATCTGCCCATTTAAACGATCGGCCCACGACATACACACATCAGCTACATGTGAGTTGGACTCCCAAGTCAAGCGAAACGTTAATGGGTTTTTCTTTCCCTCCTATCCTAAAAACGCAAGATTACCATCTAGATTGAATTCTACGAATATTTACTTAATCTAGTAAACTTCATTGCTCATATCTACTTATTAAATTGCACTTTTGCTGTATCTAGGCAATTACAAGTTCGAAATGGCAATGTGGCAGACGATAAACCGGTTTTATAGATTCATAGGATTTTTAAAGACGTCTAGAAAGGCACTTCGATACAATAAAATGTATTCTATTGGACATTTCATTAATTTTCCCGTACATATTCATTGCGGTTTGGTCGTAAACCATTGCAATATAGGAATGGACGATTGAATAGTATAGAATAGTGTAGGGTATACCTGTCTGAAGATGTCCTGATTCTCATGGGCCGTTTAATGAAATCTGTTGTAAAAGGATAGGCAGACATGCATCCATAGTGCTTCAATATGTTATACAGCCCATTTCACAAAATATATATACATAATTATAATACAGATTCAAACTTCGGGTAATTTATTAACATACTATCGCGCCTATAGGTATTCCCCAAAGGGTTAGGCAGTGTACTAATGTAGGTATACCCACAGCCCACACTTCGCCAGTATATTTAGTTCCTGCGAGCCTATTGTCATTAGCTAGGGACAAATCCAAACTCTGCTGCTGCTGACAATTTTATAGAAAAAATATTTATCGGAATAGGAATAGTAACTCGAACCCTGGGCCTTTAAAATAGCAGTGGCGTTTAAGACTATTTAATGATTATTAAGGCAATTTCCTAAACAAAAATCCAATAACACTTCCAGCTGAGTCAGGGTACGAACTGCGGACACGAACAGCTCGCTCAGTAAACGCGCAGCACGCTGGCGAAGCCCATAAAGCAATTTTAAGATAGATTATTATAAATATAGTGACGTGTAAAAGTTTTATTTCTCTCGTTTTCAATGTGTATTTAATAATCACTACATAGTATAAAACAAAGTCGCTGTCGCTGTCTGTCCGTTCCTATGTATGCATAAATCTTTAAACTACGCAACGGATTTTCAAGCGGTTTTTTTAATAGGTAGAGTGATTAAAGAGGAAGGTTTTAAGCTATTTTACATTACGCTACGGCTCTTAGCAATGGGGCAACGCGAGTGAAACCGCGGCCGGGCCGCTAGTCAAATATAATCATCTATTTAACATCATTTGTGACTGCACCGCCACTACTGGGGGCGTATTAATTTATTTTTCTCATCTGTGGTGGCAACTGGGAACAAAAATAGTGGCCAATCCACCACCAGTATCCACTCTCAACGGAAATGAAATGAAATGAAATTATTTATTCTGCAAGTAGATCTTTAGAGATACTTTTACATGTCATGGTTTGGGTTTTTTTTTTTAGCTAGATGGCTTCGGCATTTCCTAACTGACGACCTCTGAGAAGAAACATCGAAACAAACTCAGAGAATCATGGTCTCTTTTAAAGTCCAGACATGGAAGAACACACAACGGTGGAGGCAACTGGGAATAACTCGTAATTTGTAAAGTGGAATTATAAAGAATTTCATTAATTGGATTCCTAGCAAACAACATTACGCCGCAGGTTATTCCCACAGTCCCGGAACCATAAAACATTTTTTTAAGACATCTCCCGGACTTGGGAATCAGTCCTGTTTGGCGGGAGATCTTACAAACATACAATTAACGGACAATAAGTACACCCAGATCCCAATATCCGTGGAACAGACAAATATCGGCCTCGGTTGACAATGGGGTCGAAAATGGATGAAGTTCACATTTAGGATACTCAATACTCAATACATGTAAATGCAATAAATGTATTGAGTATTGAGGATCATAATTATCAATCCCATAAGTTTTAATTATTTGTTTTTAAATTTCCATTAGTCTCTTTAATGTGTTAAAAAATCAATCCAAATTAACACTTAGATAAATAGATACGTTCGAACATAGCAGGCGTGAAGTGTAAACATAAAAATCAATGTAATCAGACACTTCGTAGTTCAATTTAACTAATTAATTGCTTAAAAAGTGTTATAATGTTGACGTTTCTTTACTAAAAATCTTAAGGAAGATTTCCATTCGAAGTCAAAAGTTTCTTTACTTACATAAGAACCTATTAACATTACCTAGCAGCAGTGCTTCTAAGATAAAGGCGACTAGAGATGATCGTTTCCGAGAAATTATGAGTCTTTCGTTAGGTACTTATTTTTATCGATACGTTAAAAGACTACTTCGATTTCAGTCCGATAAAAAACGAAGATTTAATAAATTATCAGCTAGTTAACATTAGTTAAATTCGTTGCATTTCGGGTGGGTTTCGTTTATTTCTTTTTAATGATTACTTACTGAACTTTATTTCCGTTTGGATTATCTAAACTAGAGGTATTTGTTAAGAGATGTTTTTATATGAAATGTTCTTTTAAGGTATTCACTGCTTACTTCCTGGACAAGCTCAAGAATTAATGACATTTTTACGTCTTTATGTTTTATTAGGGTAGATAAAAATAGATTACTTTCATGAAAGGGAATCAAAACACGAACAGCTTTTCGGATCAAAGAAAATAGGAAAAATGTATATCTAATACCTACAGTACGCGCAGCATAAGTTGGCCGGAGTGAAGTTCGCCGTTTTAATGCGCAGTAGCTTGTTTACGTTAATAATTGTGTACTGCGCAACCAAACAGCTAACTTCAGTCCGGCCAACTTATGTCGCGCGTACTGTACTTAAAGAAGACAACATCGAACAAGATGCTCTCGTGAGATCAGGCATTTACTATGGAAAATAGCCAATTAAAATGCAATGAAATATTTCAAAGTTATGAACAAATACCTTAGTAAGTAGAGTGAAACATAAAAACTTCTAAATTCGGGAACCACCTAATGCTATCGTGAAGAAAAAGGGATATAACCATACGTATAAAGAAGTGTTAAAAAAGGATTTTTTAGAACTCATCCAAAATTCAGTCGCGGCCCGCCAGTGGGTCGTGTCGTGTGAATCATGACGAGTAAGGTATTGCCAATTAATTAATATATCGAATTTTAGTCTTTTGACAGCTACGAAACTAAATTTTTCAGAAGTGGCGAGTATTTGCCACAGGTGAACATTCACTGCAAGCGAGAGTAACCATAATTATGATCTTAATGGAATAAAATTTACTTTTTATTTTGTTAGTTAGTCGTTAGTGTTGCTAATTGCACCAAGTAGAATATCGATTATGATATCGTTTAATTATTATTAAACCTAATTCATATTTCCCAAACGAAAATAAACCTTATATACGATACTTCCAGTAATTACAGACTCGTTAACTCATACGCACAGTGACTTGTTATCCCCAAATTACCATAAGAATAGAAGAATCGTTAAACAATTAGTGTTCATTCATAACATAACATATTCTAATCACACACAAATGCGTGTGACATCTATATTCAAAGTATTCGAAGGTGTAACTGCCTTCATTTAGAATGCTGTATCAGTATGGGAATTTTAAGTAAGTCGACCGAACCGAACGTGACTTGGATGACGAGTATTTCCAAATGACTGTTCAGTGTTTTGGGTCACCTTAAGGACCTCTATTGAAGTCGGCCATGTTATTTTGCGATTTATAATTATGGCGTGATAGATGTTGTTTTTTATATTATTTTTTTATACAGTGATAGCCTAGTGATATGACCGCTGGACTGCCAAGTCAAAGGTCTCGAGTTCGAATCCAATGCACGCACCTCTGACTTTTCGAAGTCATGAGCGTTGTACGGGTCGCGACCTAAGTGGTAATGATTGCTAAGATAGTTATTAAAAGATTAGATTCACTTGCTAATAATGATTTATTTGGATATCGAAAGCTAAGCTAAAAATGACGATTAATGTAAATGGAAGGCGAATGCACCCGGTTGCTGTCCGAATATGCACTGATTTCGGCGCGCACTCGACGTTGCCTTATTGATTAGCTAGATCAGCAAAAAGGTGTTCGTGTACTACATCGAACAAGCGTTTTAATATAATAGTTATCACGCCCCTAAATGGTGAAGGAACACATCGTGAGGAAACCTGGATGCCTGAGAGATTTTCTCGACGCGGCGTGCGGAATTCTGTCACCCCGCATTAGATTAGCGTGATGGACTATAGCCTAATACCTCACATTCTGACAGGAGGCCCGTGCCCAGCAGTGGGACAATATAACGGGTTAATCTTCTGCAAAGAAGGATTGTTAAATTACACTTACGCATTACTGAATCGTATTTTCAAGAAGCGTACCTAATTAATTCCCAACACAAAACAGAGTGCGATCAGACCGCGCCAAGAAAGTTTTTCATCGCATATCTCGTAAAACGTGGAGTAAGCTCAACACAGAGTAGAATTCTAGGATAGGCAAGCGTAGCCTTGGACTGACAATCAGGAGCACTGACTACATTAAAAAAGATAGAGACACACACAGACGATGAGTAAAGCCAGTGACAAATCAAAGCCAATGACAACAAAGTGGTTGGAATAATAGAAAGTAGGCTTTATAGCCAGTACTGAAAAATACAAACTGTGAATGATGATGATATCTGGTGCTGATAAAAAAATTAGAGACGAGATAATATAACCGAATACTTCTAATAAAAATCTGGAAACTAATGGCCAAATTCTCCAAAAAGTATTTAGTTTTGGCCATAAGACAGGTAATTTTGTTTTTATCAAATAAAAGCAAGAGGAGAAGCTAGACGGGGGCTACATAGCCGTAGGTGCGTTTGAAAAACAAATTCTCACATACAAATACCTAACAGACCCATCGTGTGAGATGAATCTATATGAATTCTTTAAGTCAAACGATATCATTTTCATGATCCTATTGCATGGTCTGCCACTTTTGAAGAAAAACTTAAAAACTGCAATTGTCTTCCCTCCTAACCCTATGGTCAAGGCTATGGGATTTTGACATTCGCCATTGAGGCTTTTAACCTTACGAAGTCATGATCTGTTTAAACAGAAATACTTCAGCTAATTTTGTATTTGTACGTGTGAAAGTAAACACAGAATAACATTGTAAATTATTCAGCATTGACGTGCTGTGATGTGGAACTTATAATTGGATAACTTCTCCAAAACAACGTTCCGAGACAGAAGCAATCGGAGTGTGAATAACGCGAATATTGTGTTCAAACAAAGATAATACGATTATTGTACTCAATACTGATTAACATTACATAACATTATCGTGAGAGGCAACTGATGAACATCTAGAGGACTATAAATTTCTCAACCCGTATGAAATTACCGCCGTATACCGAAGAATACCTAATTAAACCATAAACTATTTTAGTCAAAATGTATTTCGTCTTCACCGATAATTTTTTTTAAAACGTTTTCCCACACTAGGATTTTCTCCTGTATCGTGGGTGCGTTTACAAACACAAATTCTTACATTCACAAACGCCCAGACCAGGAACAACTACCTGAGGATCATACAAATATTTGGTCCGTGTGGGGATCGAACCCACAACACGTGGCGCAGAAGCCGCTCAGCCGATACGCTAAACGTGTCGTCAAATAAAAAAAATATTATCTCGGTGTCTTTAAATCACGGGTGAGTCGGTTTCTTCTAGGTGAGCACGCCGATCGCAGTGTCGTTTAACATCAGGCGAACTGGCGGTCAAGCGTAAGCCTATCAAGATTTAAAAAAAAAACGGACAAGCGCGAGTCGGACTCGCCCACCGAGGGTTCCGTAAAAATTTGTAGGTACATATTATAATTAACTAGCGACCCGCCCGCGATTTCGGAATGGGGTAACGCACCCCATTCCTAAGAGTCAGAGTCATTAGGAGTCATCAGAGTAAATAGCTTAAAACCTTCCTCTTGAATCACTCTATCTCTTAAAAAAACCCGCTTCAAAATCCGTTGCGTAGTTTTAAAGATTTAAGAATACATAGGGACGGACAGACAGCGACAGCGACTATGTTTTATACTATGTAGTGATTACGAATGTAAAGTTTTCAGATTTTTCCCTATTAGATACTTGTTGTATAAGACGGTATTACTTGCCAAATTTCATAGTTCTAGGTCAACGGAAAATACCAGTCGTATATAATAATAAATACTATTTGATTATGATTTTCAACGTCTTTATTACCGAGAAAATAATCGTCATTACTTATTTAACACTGTATCATATATTTAACACAAGTTAACTTTTCTTTTTAGCAAACTTTATTGTTAAGAATCTTCATTATTAAAAAAGTAGTACCTCCAGAATGTTTGTCTTTGAATTCATTACGATTTCACAAGTACCTACATACCCACTGATTTCCCAAATGTATTTGCCTTTTGTTTGGAAACTAAACTTTTCCAATCACCGTGAAAAAAGAAGCTACCTTCATAGGGTTGTCAAATTTTGTGTTGTGTTTCCGTATATTGACAAGACTTGTCCTTTTTCAGTGTCTATTCGATATGTGAAAAGCTTGGACTTTTACGACGTACGGCTTTACGGATACCTGTGACGGAGTGTATGCAAATCAGCAAAGTTGGAACGAGATCTCGTAAGTTTAAGTCTTAGTAGTTGTATCTTCGTGAAACTCTCTTGGGATTTTATGAAGATTATACTGTAATATATTAAACTATGTAGTATTGAAAATAAGCCAGTGTTTGTAGGACATCAATAACAAGAAACTACTTTCATTATTGTAACAGTTATGCAAACAAAATCCCCTTTTTTATTCGTGATAGGCTTACACTTAACCGCCAGCTCGCCTGATGTTAAGCGATACTGCGACCTGCGATGGAGCGCGCTTGCTTAGAAGAAACCGATTCGCTCGTGATTTAAAGACGGATTCAGGAAGCGCATTCTACATTTCAGTGGTAGGTATGCATGAGAATAGTGGACTTAAAGCGTTTCGTTCGGGTTTTTGGAATGTCCACCATGAATCGAAATTGAATTAAAATAAAACAAAATTAATTAATAATCGAAATTAAATCCCTCATCTATTTTTTCAAAAAAAAAATCCACATAGTTATATCTCAAGTGCCAACCCTAACTCCTAATACCGCCATAAAACAAGCCCCTTATATTTAAGCAGAGCAATAAATCTCATTTGTATGACGAATGGCATTAAAAGAATTCCAGTAACCCATTAAATTGGATGGCTGATAGCTCATGATTACAGCCGGAGGGTTCCAGGGAAATTAAATAGATCATCAGGTATAATCATCAATAGGGTTTCGATTACCAATTGGATACACTTCCTGCATAATAGATCTTCAATAAAGTAATGGTTTTAGGCCGTGCTTGACATAAATGTAGGTTCAAAGGCAGGAAGGTGCTTTTAATGGACTTGTATACACAATACAATCTCACAGGTTTTCTTTTTAATTTTCTTAGTAATGATGACCGTTAATCTGTTGACTCATTAAGCAGTTTGTGTTATTGAATTGTGCATTTATAAATGCATAGCAATTTCGAAACTTTTATTTGTTGTGTAGGATCAAGACAATATAATATGTATCATGTAGTTGATTGGGTGGCAGTCATACAATCAATAGATATTTATTTCTAGATAATCGCTGTTTTTACGAGTAGATTTTAGAGTTAGATTCAAAGTGAAAGTTGTTTATAACGATGAGTACTTTCATCCCATGAAACGAGGACAGATAATTAAATCACCTTGTATATGTATAGGTCTGTAGATTATATATGCAACTCATACATAACATCTTATAAACCCTATGACCGCCAAGTCAAAACAAAAAAGCGTGCCCTCACCGCCACGCTTCCGAATTTCCTATAAAAATTTATCACCTAGTGGTCGACCGTGGACCGTGGCATGCTCGGTATATTTTTGGTTTCTCGTCTATACTGGACTCGCTGTGGTAATTATAAGGTTAATTATTTCCCTGTTTTCCTTACCCAGATATTTTAAGCTATATTTAAGTACAGTGAAAACCCTGATGACTAAGCCTCAACTCAATGTAAGTAAGACGTCATTCCATCACTTAAAAAAGCTACATTGACGGGTTAATTTTGCAAAATAAACTGATTCACCAATTATAAGTCTCTGATTCAATTAGGTCCCATTTTCAGGAACTCAAATTGGTACTTAACATTTTTTGGGTGCGAGTGGGTTTAGAGATAAACGGGTTATATTGGGACTGATTAACTGGCATAAATACTCTTTGAAGTCATCGCTGTGAACCGCGATGTTTTTTTTATAAGCCCGTGAATTTCTCTAGCTATGTAAGGTATTGACTTCAATTCGGTATGCAGAATAAAGGTATTGAAATGCTGATACCGAAACCATTTCGAAATATTAAGATTTTCTTGATATTTGTATTTTGAGCCCTAACGGTAGAAGATGGTGTTTATTTTAAGAAAAATATTTGAGATTGCCTGACTTTCGTTTTACCTCTAAATTGCATTATAAACCAGAATATTTCAGTGTCAAGTTGGAATTGTTTGACGAATAGCAATAATTCGAATATGTAATTCCAATACATCGAATTGATTATTCTCCGCCTGACATTGACGTGATAACACTGCACTTAACACTTCTGATCGTTATCTACCATTTCAGGAAACAAAGCCGACCGAAGGCTCGTACGAGTCAGGTGACTCACTGTACGTGACTGTACTTCGTTTATTGCAGCTAATCTGTGATGCGTGTGACAGTATCCCCGTGTACATTCGCGCACGAAATCGATTTAGTATGGAATTCCCAAAATTACGATAACCGAGGCTCGTTTTATGGAATACTAATTTATTTTATATTGTTTTTTTTTATTAAATTGTTTTTAATTCAGCGTGATCCGAAAAGATTACGGTTTGAATGACAATAAGTAGTTATTTGATTGGTTTACTAGAGAATAATTTAAATAGTTTATGTGACGGACGGTTGAATCAAGATATACCATGTTTTATAACAGACACACGATGAATATTTAGTGTTATTTCTAGTAAATCTTGTGTTCACAGGATTCTTTTGCGTATGACATAAAATTTATAGTTTTGAGGCATTTCCAGTTGTCATTTTATTGTTGAACTTACCTACTTGGATTCTATGATTTCTTGAACAGACATTAAAATTAATTTGTAGGTGAATTTTCCAGTGAAGTATTGATTAATAGTATACATTCCCTATAGTGGACGGCAATAGGCTGATTTGATTGATTGATACATTCCCTGAACACATGGTAATATTTTCTTTCGAAAAAAAAACTGTTGTTAATAAATTTAACTTACTATGGTTAAATTTATAACTGTCGCCGACTGTACCGTGGCTAACTAATGCGTGTTACCAACGCAGGAGTGGTTAACCACTCGTTACATTACCCTAGAGCCCAGGGGGAAGTTTATATGGCTTGAAACGTGCCCCTGATAAAAATGTCCATTATAAATAGATACTACTGTGTCGTATACTTTATAAACCAAAACTTTTTCCCCATAAAGGAAATAGGGATAAAGGATAGGCAGGTGTTAGTTAAGCGATTTTGAACTAACACCAAAATGAAAAATGCTACTAATGCCTGTTTGTTGCTATTAACCGGGCACAATTCCCAAACTCAGAGCTGCTATTACTCAACCTGGGAATCGAAGAAAGGAGCTCAAACGTAGCAGTCGCGCTTAGGGCCATTTAGCTAATGCAGCAGTTCCGCACTATTATTTAAGTAAATTAATATATCTATACTTATAATAAATCTGTAGAGAGGGCAATTCTGTACATGAAATATATTTCCAAAATAACTATCAGCGGGTGATTAGTGATCGCTACTGACGCCAAAAATGCAATCAGTAAAATTTTTGTCTGTCTGTCTGTATGTTCGTTATAGAAAAACCACTCGACGGATTTCAACGAAATTTGGTACAATTGTTCTTCATACTCCTGGACAGGTTATAGTATACTTTTCATCACGCTACGATCAATAGGAGCAGAGCAGTGAAGGGAAATGTTGGGAAAACAGGAGAACTTACTCCAGTTTTTTAAGCTTCCGTCGCGTGTGCAGCCTTAATGGTTAAAGCTACACAGAAATCACGTATGACGGAAATGTTCTCCTTAAAATTATATAAAAAATATTCCACGACAGCAAATGTCTATCTTTTATGGTTGACTCACAATAACACGTGTAACTCCCGCTAGCTTAGCAGTTCGGAGCTTTGTTTATATTTGTCTACTCTTACGTTAGGTGACTGACTGACTGACATAGTGATCTATCAACGCACAGCCCAAACCACAGGTTATAGTATACTTTTCATCACGCTACGATCAATAGGAGCAGAGCAGTGAAGGGAAATGTTGGGAAAATGAGTGATTCATGAGAAAGGTTTCAAGCTATAAAACATCACGCTACAACCCTTAGGAACGGGGCAACGCAGGTGAAACCGCGGTCGAAGAACTAGGGAACAAAGTAACTATTCCACGCGGACGAAGTCGCTGGCAAAAGCTAGTTTTTAAATAAAAATGCCCTCTTACTGACATCTCGTGTTCTAGTTATTCACATGTTCCTAACTATATCCTAACTATAAAAAAATAAATAAGTACTTATATTTTTTTATTCATCATCCCTTTCCACAGCCCGTTTGATACAGGCCTCTCAAATTTTGCATTGCTTGCTATTTATTTTGTAAATCGTAACGCGTGCATGGTAAAGCCAAGATCTCGCACCCGATTGGTTGAGATTTAAGATAACTGTTTACAACTAGTCAGATATCAAAAGACGCCATCCACACTGTATGTCAAAACAATAGGCGAACGCAAGTCTACAAAGCGAGTCACATTTATGTAATTAATACACATATTCCATATAAATGCTGTCCTATACCAGAACAAAGGGAGAGAGGGAAAACGATTGTTCGTAACCGTACAAAGAACAATACAACCTATGGCTGTATACCACAGTGCTTAATTGTGAACTAGGTATGTGAAAATATCAATTGTTTTTATTGTTGAAGAATTAATTGTCATATATGGCTCAAGAGTTCAAGAGGGAATGGTTACCTGATCGCTTGGAGCACTCCACTGGCTAATTGACCTAATCGATGTCGAATAATATTATAAAATTATAATGAAAAGTTTTTAAGCTGACAACACTGCTGATTGTGCTCTTCCCTATGCCGTATCGGAATCACGATGGAGTTAGGCAGGACTTGTTAGCTCGAGACTTTCTTAGGTGGCCCAAAGCAGTTACCGAATCGTGGCCAAAGAATATTTTTTTATTAGGAACTCCAACAAAAAATGCATTTTACATGCTATGTACAGTACAAATTAATATTTAGCCATAAGCTTCTTTAATTATAGATCACATCATGCGAAATCAATTTTCAAAATTAATAAGTAGTTATATCAAACGATTGCAGGACAGGATCACCAGCTTGATGGTCAGACGATATTGTGAAGGCAGTGAGGAATATGGACCGCTTGCCATGCTTACGATCGGCTACAGTGGTGGAATAGAGAAAGGCCAAAGATGTAAACAACCGATCTCACGAAAATGGGAAGTGAGTACTAAATACAATACCTTATTTTATGTAGGTAGGTAGTTGAAAGAAGCCTGCTCGCCGCCCGAGTATTAAAACCCGTAAAACAACAAATATTAAAAGGAATATGCAAGAATCGTAGCAAGTGGCGGTCTGTAGTTTCTGCCAACAGTGGGAAAAAGGCCAGAGTGTATCTATGTATTAAAACATCTGGCGTAAATTCCACTAAGAATAGTGCATATGTATGCAAATTCATATTTGCGGTTTAGAAAACGCATTGTGCAACAAAATATTCTATGGCAATGCTAAGAACTTGGCTCGACACTTGTGTGCATGAAAATTCAGCGCACGTTAAACAAGTGTGAGGATTGTTTGATAAATTAGACTGCAATTGTTTTAAGGAACGCGGCAATCATCCGAATACCGAAGGGAACATTTTAAGGTCTATTATAATGATGTTTGTATCAAGTTATTTTTATATTACTTACACAAAACAACATATCTAGGATACATGTCAAGCTTAAGCTCACCTCTCAATAGTACGTAAAGCTTAATTAATGCGAGGTCAGCTTATACTAGAAAAATATAGCTTGATAGTATGTGTGGTGTGTTATGCGCTTCTGTAATTTGTCAAATACATTCACGTCCACACCTGTAGTCTCAAAAGGGCAGATCATAGAAATCGCCGCGGGTTATATCTAGGGACACGGTAGTGCCCCCGCCAAGTCGAACAAAACACGGCCCGATCGTAATATCATTTTCTCGATTTTATTATTTCAACCTCCGAAGTTTCGAACGGATACACCAGGTTCACGGTGGCTTAGAGGTCAGAGCGTCTGGTGTATCCAACCAGGAGACGCAGGTTCGAATTCTGCCCACGATTGAATTTTTCCTTTACTAAAATAACTTTATAATCTTAACATAGAAAATGCAAAAAAAATCACAACAAGATAGTATACTGTAAGTTGTTTTTAGCACGACATGAAATCGTGTAGCATAGCAAAATAGAAAGAAAGAGAATATGGAAAGGGCTGTCATCCGAGACTTCCAAAGTACCGAAACCAATTCCGTTTCCAAGCTAACGATACTAATCCTAATTTCTATATCGGTATCGTGTTAATTATTCAAAATCCCACAGCAGACCTAACTCCCAGGGCTAATAACGTTAAGTGACTACGAGTCGGCATAAAAGCTTTCTGTGAAAATGTTCAATTTCGAGTAAATTCGTGGCCATTCGATTAGCGAATCATCTCACGTTGGTTCGAAGTGAGATGGCGAGCGTCATGGTTTGGTGATCAGGACGTTGACACGTCTATCGAAAACCGCAAACCATTGTCTCTACAGAAAAACTATTCTATTTTGCGTTTTGGTTTCACGTAACGTTGTGGAAATTGGTTTAGAGTTTATGCATGTTTTTCTGTAGGTAAATTAAAGTATTCTGTTTTTCTACGTTTTTTAGGTTAGTCTTGTTTACTAGCTATTGCCGTGTATTCTCGGGAGGTGAAACATAAGTAGGTATCGATTAGAGTTTTAAAGATGAAAATCTTATTTGCCTACATACATACATTGTTCAAGTCGGATTTATCCTTCAGAAAAATTCATGTCAGTTCCAACTGAGTCGTATAACTATGTCTTTTATAGATTTGCCCAGCTGTGGAACAGTGATGGCTAATAAAAACAGAGAATCGTTTGTAAAGTGTAATTTTTTCGGCTTGGCCGGTTAAAGGATTATAAGTCCAGCGCACCCTCAGCATGTAGCCTTAAGACGAATTCAACCAGCTCGAGAAACTAATATGTATTTTTGCTACAGGAGAAGAAGAAATATTGCTGATATAAATATATCATAAAACAAACCTTTTTTACTTACCGCTCTGCTTACGTTCCGGTGCACGTTGGTTGTCATTACCTAGCACTATTGCAAACTCTTGCTCAATAATATATTGATGAGGTACTACAGTACCTACTTGCTATGAATCTGTGATACTGCTATTTTATCATACGCACCTGCATGCCGGTTGCGTGCTGCGGGTAAGCGAGTTTTACTGTGCCATTACACCTGCTGTTTTTGAAACTGTTGTAATTAAATATATTTAAATATTACTGAGCGTTAGACCGGATAACATTAATTAAAATATTAAATAGTTATCCCATATCGTGTTACCCATAACAAGTCGCTAAGTCATCAGATTAACGAAGACAGGAATTAAATTGGGGTCAGTTTTTATGTGAATATTTTCCATATTAAAAATATTCTCTTTGCTCGTATTTAAAGTTTTAAGTTTCACTGGACCCTGTCAAAAGGCGAGACCTTGCCTTGCGTCCTGCTCGAAAGCTACACCCGCCCGTAGGCCACAGCTCATACAGGTCTATCTGTGCCCTCAAACGCCCAGTGCGTATACTGCGGAACGGGAGAGAGGTGGACAAAAACTCCCTCTCCATCCACCGTCTTTTGCAAGCAAAACTTGCAGGAGACGACGGCTTCTCACGCGCTCTAGCACTCGACTGGATGGATCGAATTACGGCCAGTAGCGAATGGTCACCAAAATGAGAAGTGCTGCATCCTAGGCAGTTACACTACCAGCCTGCTGAATGACTTTTTTTAACTAGGCATGAGTTATTATTGTGTAGGTCATGTGCCATCTCGATACAAAATCATAACAGTATAGACATGTTTTAATTTTATATTCAACACAAAGCATTGTTACATTTTATAATAAGTACATTGTTTTGCCAACCTGCACTATATCAGCGCAGTGCACTATAGCCTAACCCATTGATGGCAAATCAATGGCACGCGACAAAAAATTTTAGCCGGAGACTTAGAAATTTAGCCAGTTCGAAGTTTGGATCTGAGGTTTTTATTTTTTTAATGGCAATAGGCTCTCCCCCTATAAGATTGGGTCCCAAAAATATCGGCGAACTGAGGGTTCAGGGAATACAGATTCCGCGGCTGAGATAGGTAAGTCCTACGTAGAATTCGCACGAATGTTGTATTTTTTTCCAAGGTCGAGATTATTCTTACGTCATTGGTTCTTCAAACATTTTGATAGAAAAACAGGCACGTCGATCAAAGAAAGTTCTCCATCTCTGACCTAACCCTTCTCATCCTTCGAGAAGACTTGTGCTTAGTAAAGGGACAGTAAAGAGGTTGATGATGTTTAGTGAGAAAAAAAAATCATTCGATCGTTTTTTCACGTAAGACCAGATATCGTGATAGAGAACTGAAGCTCAAACCAAAAAATTCTTTGAAAATCTAGATGCGAAACCTTGGTCAAATTTATTTAACTAACTAGCTAAGTTCTCAGACGCATAAATTTAAAAACATAATAGAACTCGGGTTATATATCAGATAAAACAGTAAAACAAAGAAGTATAAAAGTAATTTGCTTTTAAGAAAATAAAATATAAATACACCTGCGTTGTGTTAGCTAATTAATTATCCTTATTATATTGCTTACACGTTTAGCAAAAACTACAGGGAATAATTACCCTAATTGAAAGCACGTCTTAAGAATAGTATTTTTTTATATACCACTAGGGTGGCAAACAAGTATACGGCCCGCCTGATGGTAAGCGGTTACCGTACCCTATGGACGCTTGGAACACCAGGGGTATCACTCGCGCGTTGCCGACCCTGTAAATTAAGGAGTAATAGTTGGGCTGGCAGTATAGGAGACATACTGACATGCATGACAGTGGCGGTAACAAAACGCCACCGTTCCCCCCCACTGCTAACACAACGCTTCCTCGCGGAGCTCTAGCGACCTTGATCATCGTTGTTACGAACACATCATAGCATGGCGCTAAGTTATTTGGCTACGAGTTTCTGCAAGGTGGAGGTACTTCCCCAGTCGAGCAGCTCCAATAGTGAGTGGAATTATTCAATTTTCATAATGCTAATTTAAGAGAAGTATCTCTTAAATTATATCATGCCTAGGACAATTTTAATTAGGAGAACATTTGAGCCCATTATAATTTGCAGATTTATTTGTAAATGATACTCAAAATTATATTATAATTACGAAGAAGAAAGTAGGATGCTATAGGCTTTGAAATAAAACCTTGACTATTAATAACGATTTCAAATAATTAACAGGTACTGCTGAACCCAGCTTTGTCTTTTTTAAGGCAATGGAGTGAGATGACGATAAAGATAAAACGGATTTGAGTAAAACGATTAATATCAATGTCATTATCACCCAGATCAGTTGTATTTGTGTTAAATCATAAATCGAATTTCAAATCAAACGTTGGATCTCTACCGCATAATTAATTACAGCTCATTAATTTTCGAATAACAAGATGACACAATCTTTGTATCAAATTCTTCCGATTTAATTAATTCACACGCTACCGCAATTATAATTCCCGTGTTTTTATACAAGACCCCCCGCACCGTGAGAAAGCGGTGACAGGTGTTAATGATTTTGATAAAACTTACCAAAACTTGCGCGTTGCCATTCCTGTCATCCACCCAAGCGACTACCAAATCGGCTCCTCTCATATTCCTCGCCGAATTGAAACCCAAACCGACGTAACCACGAGTTTTCGCCTCCAATCTGAACGTTATACTCGAGTCTGTATTAACCCATCGGAGAATCACATCACCATTCTGATCTAGTCTCTCAGAATGTGCCCATGTCAAACTCGATTCGTAGGATTTCGAATCGAATATTTCTCTCCGATGCCGCACTCGGTATTGATCGACTATTCGACTAGTTTTTTCTGTTTTCGATTGAGCTTGCAGCAGCCCTAAGCCTTGTGAGTGTACAGGGTTTGGTGGTAACTCATTTGGCTGTGAGTGCGGCTTAAACCTTGGCAGTTTGGCATCACAGAGTAGAATAGCACTTAAAGATACGACTATTTGGAGATGCATTTTTGTTTAGTGTCGTTGGTTCATCACTTTGTAAAATCTGTAACAAGAAAAATAAAACATTAGTACCAAATTCAGTAACATAAAAGGTAGAGCTAATTGAATAAAAAAGTAAACGAAATGCAATATACAACGATACAGAACGAGAAAAAAAACAAAGATGTCGTAACAAGGATGCGGCCAATAAACAGGTACGATTTCCGGTGTAATACCACTGACGTAACAAAAAACGCCGAGATAACGAGGTGGACGTCATAACTCGTTCCGGTGATTCGGAAAGTCACCGCGAACAAATAGTAGTGCTATTCACCTAATTAACATAACTACTAGTTACACTTTGGCGCCGCCAAATGAGTCAACGGTCCCATAAAATCGAGTTTTCAAATAAAATTGCTCCATTAGGTGCTGTTAGAACAAACACCTAGTTATTATATTTTTGATGCAGATTTTCGCAGGTAGCGATCTAAATTTGATCTGTGCTTTAATTCGTTTTTTTTTTCAGAAATCGATTTTACGGTGTAAGCGATTTGCTTGCACGATCAGTAAGCTTAGTGAAGCGGCTACTGATTATGTTAATAGAGGTAATTTGATTTGTAGCTGGTGTTGCATTTACTCAATAATCAAGGATAAAGATTGTAAGAAAGCTCCGAGTTGACCAATTGTTTACTTTTGAATTGGAACTTTGACCTAGAAATGTGCGTAGGAGGCTTTTACGTAAGTAAACATTTATACACAAGAATCACCAGAGATTATATGATCAACCCGTTCTCCTCTGCCACTTAAAATAAGAGTTTAATTTAGTTAAAAATAAGATTTTAAGATTAATTCTATAAGCAGGTTCCGGTACTCATAGGAGAACAATAGATTTTCTACCGTGTCTCTAATTTGTTGCTTGACGGGTTAATCTGCTCAAGTAATTAATGTTCGCTTAAAACATTTAGCCAAATTAAATTGCTTTCCATTATAAATGTCAATAGAAAAGTTCAGTGGCGTGAAATTGTGCTCACGTCCATAAAGAAATGCAATTAAGTGGACCGCTTAAAGCGGTCGTAGAACTCTATATAAAAGCAATGTGGGTGTTAGTGTTTATATATTAATAAATCCTTGTCTTTTAGAACAAAATATTACAGTTTGAGAGTACCTAAATGAGTTTCGCTCGCCACGATGGGGATACCGCTTCGTCCATCCATAGACTAGTGTCCAATCTATACCCGGGTGAATATTTGGAAAAAAATTAAACGTCATTAACTTCATCCCAAAGTTAAGAATGCAGATGTTTAAAACTACAATTATGATAATGAAAACTTAAGCTACACCCCTGCCGTCAAGCAACAAGACAAGAATAAAAACAATCTGAACTATGAAAGAGAGAACTACTATGATGAGAAGAATGATTTGTTAAATAATGTTCCAATATTCACCCACCCAAAGGAGAATGAACAAGTTTCAAGAGTGAACATATAAACAAACCATGAGTTGTTATTATGATGTCTTTAAGGAAAAGCAGATCTTGGTCCTCAAACGACAACTAGACCATCGAGAACAGAAACTGGTTACTACTATATAATATACTATATTCGAAAAAACTAAAGATATAATCAAACAATAAATAAAAGACAAAGTTAGTAATAAAATAAGACCGTAGAAAAGACTAGACAAAAACAATGATAAAAATCATTTCTATGCTAATCTTTAAATTAATTACTGAATATATTATAATGAACAAGCATTGCAGTCGAGTTAGTCAGTGCAAAAAGTTGGGGTCACGGCCAAGAATTTTGGCCCACGTTTAGTAATCCTATACATAAACCCACACAAGACTATAAAAAAATATTAGAGAACTAAAATAGACAAACGTAAAAGAAACTACATTGATTTACAACAAAAGTAAGATCAGATCAATAAAAGATCCTTTGACCTTAGTTAACGATACAATCGACATAATAAGCTTCCTCTCAATGATATAAGGGCCGTAAAGGCGAAAAAATTATCGTGAGAAATCCACATGAAGCAAAAACTCGGATGTACCATCTGTTAGCCGAGGTGTCCCGAATCGCTTACAAAGAGTAAATCTGTGAATTAATAATGAGAACGCAGACCTCATATGACGTAGCCTAAATTAAGAAAATAAAATAACGGTTTGAAACAATCTGTACATTCGTTGTTGCTCATAATGATTATTATTTGACGGAAGCTGTATTAACATTTTTAAAAAAGGAAAAAGAAGGTGATGTTATCGACAGTGATAAATATCGCATTATACATTAACAGGAGATAAAATGACTTCCGTCAAATTTAAAGAAACCAGTGTAGAACTAACCTAATTATTGAAACGAAGTTTTTTATTTATGCATACCTATACAATCGCATTTACAAATTAATGTCATCCGGAGCAGTTTGCTCGCTAATTGCAAACGACTGCGAGTACTGACACTCCTCATTTGCTAAGAAATTCCTACAAAGAATGCGGTCATGTTGTCTCCAAATCTTCCAGATTAAATACCTGACAATAAATGCTGTTTAGATGAGGTCAGCACAATTTAAGGAGTTACCATTCCTTGAGTCAAAATAGTTGAGTGTCTCCTTAAAGGATTTTAAGTCAAAACAAAGGTCAAAGTATGTCAGAAACCTCTGACATAATTTAGGACGGCGTCCTTTAGGTACTTACAAGGGTTTCATCGTTAGGCCTCGTTCAAATAGATGGAAAATACAAGGAACTTAACTAGAATTGGTAATGACTGGAACAGAAATGAAAAAGGGGTCAGCATTGAGAATCTCATTACGAACCGAAATGAAACTGTCGGTAAAGAAGGGAAGGTGATGAAAGGATATTTCAAGGTAAATTATATAAAAATTATAGCAGAAATTACTCATGAAAATTATAATGAAAAATAAAGTTAGCTTAAAGGAGACAGCGATAAATTTATAATTAAAGGAAGTAATAGATAGCTCTAAAAAGATTTTATATTCGAAGCACGACAGAATCATTTAGTTTTCCCGACAAATTAGGCGTAACTTCTTTAATTTCTATGGAAACTCGGCCGCACCACGTCATGCAGAAACTAGAATACCAGTTATAAAAATCTATTTTTCTCGCTAACTATGAAACAGAACGGAAAGGCAGGTACAAAAACTACCAATTCCGGTGTTGAAGCAAAACGAGATAACAGATCATTATCCACTTATTGAGAGGAAGTCGAAACCGCTTTGTCCACTCGTTATAAACAAATGGAACGATATTTTCGTTGGTAATACCAGTAATACTTAAGAAAGCGCAGCACAAGAAGCCAGTTCGATATTTTTATCTAATCTATTTAGATGCATCCTGTTTGGAAGGAAGAAGGATAATCTTTGTTCAAAGAGTTCATTCACATATGCAATTCAATCATTTATTAGAGGAATTCTTTGATCGTTTTCATATCCGGACTACGCCTCGTATCGGGAATGTCTATTCAAACGCAAGAGCAAAATTCATCATCTGTTGATTTAGTGAGAGAATTCTGCGAGTGTCAGTAACAGTCGATAAACTAAAAAAGTATTGGCGTTTTGGGAGCTATTTCAATTTACCATACACATTGAGTGTTTACTGCATATCGATACAGGAAATTTACCAGAATTTATAAATGCCTAGCCGGTTTTTATCTCCTTATAAATATGTACTTAACAATATTGCTGCATTTAACAATATTGCTTAACTTTCAAAAATCATTTTTGTGTCTAAACTTTTTCTCTTACAAAGTACAATATTGAAGATACTGATAACGTAGGAAAAAAGGTTTGATTTATTACAACAATGCGGCTGCTTAAAAACTAACCACGAGAATCAGGTAACTTTATACCCATCAACAGAATACTGAATCGAAATCAGTGATCTCAAAATATGGACAAAAAGTCGCGATTCACGTTACACACACATTGAAGACCAGAATTGAGCTACGGAGTTAATCCTGAGAACCGCGACGGTTCACATAATGGAAACTAGAGAAAAAAGTTCCTGTATAATGTATCAAAAGGACTGACTTTGAAGAGCTTAAAGTATGAAAAAGACAATGTATATGACAATGACAATGTATATGACAATGACAATGTATATGACAATGACAATGTATGACACGTGAATTTCACAGAAGAAAATTAATACGACGCTTGATGTAACACTGCTGAGTGGCCAATAATCTTCATGTTATACCTATTAGCTAACAAAGCCAATTTCAAACAGTTAATTTCTTTATCAAAGCTAAACGTGGACGTTGAGGTAGACATACTGCTAACGTTTATCAGAAAGTAATAATTTAATTATCGTGCACTTTCTTTCTTTAGTTTCATTCTGCACACAGATCAACACATAAAGGACACTTTTACGAGTAATTTTTTTACACTGAAAAGAATAACATAGCTATTGAAAAAATCACAGGGAATCATTATCTCTTCAACTTCAGACATCACAGGTATTAAGTAATTACATAAGAGAATGTCACAATATGGGACAATGTCTGGAATAGCCTTTTAAAGGGACATGTCAGCTTTAAGCTTGTTTTATTCATACTCTGTGTCCTGTTGGTAGTTTATAACAAGCAGAGTTGTAGCGTGTGCCGGCAATGAACCATTTTGTTGCACTTCCACATGTGAGCAGAAATTTATTGTTCCAACTTGTCCTACAAGTGTCGTGCAGATGAAAGGCCGTTGTTCAACAGAACGTGAAGCATTTTTAATATCTGCATTGTTTTATACTGTTACAAAGGTTGTTATTTCTTTTGGAATGTGTGTAATTTTTTGTTTGGGAAATGATTTCTTTCCGTATGGAAGAATTTGAACGATTTTCTCAAAATTCTTGTTTCGAGTCTGGGTATAGGTACTCTGTGCCCGTAATGTATGAAGTGCCCGCAACAGAGCTTGTTCATTAGTGCGGATGTGTTTTAATTTTTTTTAAGTAAAACACTTTTTCTATCTTAAGCATGACAAGATGTGCGAATCTTCCCTCCAAAAATTAGTCAGTCGTTATAAATAGATATTAATAAACCCGTTGAAGGAAAACCAGCTATTGCTATTTAAACGAGTTCCTGTGATTTTCTTATCACCGATATAGTTAAACCTTATTAAACGCAGAAATCTAGATTATCAACTTTCATTCATCGGTGATATCCATTTCCGTATTCTCTATTCCTATTTGTGGTAGTAAGTGATAAGAAACGTAGTTGTAAAGCAACAGTTTTTATAAAAAGAACTAGTATTTTCATTCACCATTTAATCTCGATCTAGAAATCTATTTCAACTTTTTTCAACGTAAGTGGATAAGTGATATCCCTATCGTTCAATTTATAATCTGATCTAACTAGTTACTGCTACTAGTTCTTTATGTGGTGTTCATTCATTAAGTGCTAGGGTTCCCCAATTAATATCTTTAGGTAAATGCAGATAATTATTTTGTTTAATGTTTTAGTCCCGTTAAGATTATCGATGGAAATACGCACACCAATGTTAAAGGTAGTCAGAAGACTGAAAACTCGACAACCACTCGCTCGCTCCACCGTCGACGTCATCTTTGCCCCAGAGGCAAGATTGAAATCAAGAGCAAGCCCATTTTTTATAAAAAAAAATCAATTTACTAGTAGGATATTTCCCGATAATATGGTTCATTGTATCAAATAGACACCAAGATAGTTGAGATAAAGATACGATAATAAAATTATAAATACGACATTCTTTACATGCGAGACTTTGGCGTTCCTTTTTACCATATTATAATCTAACCATGTAAGAAACTAAGCAAGCGTATTTTGTGCGAAGATTCGTGAAAATTTGATGTTGTGGAAAGATAACAAACAGACAAAAGTCACTTCCGCATTTATAAGTATGAGACAATAGCCCCTAAATAAACAAAAACCACGCACAAAGCATCTCGTAATAATTAACGATACAAGCGTGCAGTTAATTAGTCTTATGATTTGCATCCGTGTAATTACTATCAGTTATTTCAGCTAATACACTTCTGATTAAAGATAACAAACGCATCTGAATGTGGAAATGGCATCAATAAGTATCTCATTAAATAAATGTTTGGAATTTACACCAATATCTGATTTATAAAGGACTAGCTTCTGCCCGCGACTTTGTTTGCGTGGACTTCAGAATTGGGTCCGACCTGGATAAAAAGCTGCCTATGTGTTATTCCAGACTATAATCTATCTCTGTGCCATTTTTTTTAAAGCTACTTACTAGCAATGTGAGTCACACATTACTAGTATTATTGTTAACCCCTCGTGCTAAGCTAATTATACTTGTGTTACGAGTGTGTTCACGTCGGACGGAGCGCAATGGGTGGGTTTTGAACCGGCACCATAAGATTGCAAGTCAGACGCCCTAGCCATTAGGCTCCCGACGCTTCGATTTCACCCAGATCTGTTCAGCCGTTCTGGCGTGAAAGGGTAAAAACGATCCGTACATCCATCTATACTCACCTTTCACGTTTATAATATTATTAAGGATACGATTTGATGAAAAAGCAGTCGGTTCTTACTAGAGGGTTCCGTGGCCACCCGTTAGATGGGGTCGACCGATTGCACTGATCAATGACGAATGTACCTAATCACCAGTCCAAAGTCTCCGAGCATAATGCTGTTTTTATTCCGTATGAGTCCATATCGACGATCCACGAGGATTTTCCACATTATAAAAATGTTGGTCGCCATACCAATGATATAAAGGGAATCCTATTAATATCGTCCGTTCATCTATCAGAGAAATATGGGGGCTACGTGCTCACCGCAATTTATTTGTTATTGCGTCTAGTCTTGAGCATTTGGCCAAATAAATGTTTTTCTTTCTTATTTGCCTCAGCATTAAATGATTTCGTGAAGCGCAGATCTTTTTTTGAAGCTAGAAAATTTGCAGTAGGATTAATTATAATATGAAGTAAAAGCTTTATGTAGAAATAGTAGTAGGTAGATAGAAAAACTACAACTTTAAGAAAAAAAAACTCGAAAAACATCAAACGATGAAGTGCTTATTAAAAATGAATTAATTTACTCGGAGAAACAGTACGAAATCCTATAGCGATTGATGAATATTCGAAAATGACCATCAGATGGGACTACATATAAATTAACCATGTATTGTTTTGCACAGATTGACTTCAAACATATTGTTTACAAACATTATTTGGCATAAATATTGATACGAGAATATGTGAGATTGAAACATGTACCGATGAATGGACTATACATAATTATTATATCTACTCTCTTTTCTTTTATTCGTGGGAGAGCCATGCTTCGGCACGAATGGGCTGGCTCGACCGGAGTGATACCACGACCTCACAGAAAACCGGCGTCAAACAACGCTTACGTTGTGTTTCGCCGAGTGAGTGAAGTTAAGGAAGTACCGGAGGCCCAATCCCCTTTTAAAAGGCCGGCAACACACTTGTGACTCCTCTGGTGTTGCGGGTGTTCATGGGCGGCGGTAATCGCTTACCATCAAGCGATCCGTCTGCTCGTTTGCCCACCTATCCCATATATAAAAAAAACCGTGGGTAAATCTTCTCACATATAAATTGAAACTCAAAGTTGTGCGCGCCTGTTTCCAACTTAAAAAAAAAGATACAAAACGACACATCAATGCTTAAGCATAAAATAAATACTCGTATAAGCTAATACTTCTTACGAGTAAATAGTAAGAGAGTAAATATAGACAAATCAAAAAGGGCGAAGTTAATTTCATTGGCTTCATTATTTCAAACTAAAATTGGTCGTACTTTGACTAAAACACCTTGGAGAGGTCTCTCGAGTGCTAATGGCCTCTAAATTCCTTGTTCTCCTGAAATATACTGGGCCTTGTTAAAACGCGAACCTTGGATTTTACGTAGGTACCTAATAATAAAATTGTATTGCTCTTAAACTCTACTAATATTATAAACGTCAAAATTTGTGAGAATGAATGTATGTTTGTTACCTACTCGATCACGTCGGTACGGCTGAACGGATCTGGGTGAAGTTTATACTGAGATAAAGATAAATTATAGTCTGGAATAGCACATAGGCTACTTTTTATCCAGGTCGGACCCAATTCTGAAGTCCACGCAGATAATGTTGCGGGCAGAAGCTAATTGGTTGGTTGTGGAGATATTTCTATAACTATCTATTGGCAGCTCCGGGTCGACGATATTCAGTGTTTAAGATATTTTTTTTTATCTCAAATTTGGCGCATCTAACTATCGTCCCCTAGAAATGTTCTCACTGACGATAGTTTTTTGACGTGTGGCAGTAGGTGCGAGTATCAATTACGACAATTGATGGATTGTCCACAAATTTCGTTCGGACCTGACGATAGATTCGATGTCTTGTTTTGAATTGACGCCACGCCAAATTCTATTTGTCTGTGGCTGTAACTAATAATATGACCATTAGATATATTATTTTTAATGTGACAAATCGACTTGTTCAAACATCAGATCATTGTTCGTTTCCCGACCCGAAGCTTCCTTCGATTTTCGAGGTAGTCTGAAATCAATAGAAAAGCGGCGGTAGCCTAATAGCTAGGGTGTCGGACTTGCAATCACGTGGTTGCCGGTTCAAAACCCACCCATTTGCACTACCGACGTGAACCCACTCATAACACAATCATTTTAACTTAGCATAAGGGGTTAACAAGAATACTAGTAATGTGCAACTCACATTGCTGGTATGCATTAAAAAATGAAAAGCAAGTTCCTAAGTCTCTTATTTACAGGCCAAAAAACTTCATTCAATGCAAATCACACCCGGATGTGTACTAGATAGTTAACGTATCATCTTTTTGTTGATAAAACGATTGCGCGCGTCAATAATGACCTTATTATGAGACAAAGATAGCATTTGCATATTAATTGTTGACGCAGTAGTAATAATTCAAAGTTAATTGTAACAATTACAGTGATAAATATAATAATTACATTGATATTGTAGGTTCTTGGCGTAAATATGGAAAGTGTTAGAATTATACCATCACGCCTGTATTCCCCGAAGGGTTGGGCAGCGGCGTACTAATGTAACCAAATGTTCGCCGTTATGTTTAGCCATTAACCAGGCACAAATCCCAATGTCCGATTTTTTTTTGTATGGCAATAGCTGTTGATTTAGGGAATCTTTACAGCGTAACCGGACTGGTGGAATGCCTCCAGCCAGGACCCAATGTCCGAGATGCTATTGAGAATTATATAGAAAACTAATAACACTTTTCTCGACCTGGGAATCGCACTCAAGACCTCTAGCGGAGCAGTTCAACTCAAATAGACTAATGAGGCAGTTAATGTTGAGACTGAGTTTTTTTTATTCGTCATAGGCTTAGTACGCTTTACCGCCAGTTCGGCGACACTGCGACACTGCGATCTACGTTGGAGCGCGCTTGCCTAGTAGAAACCGATTCATTAGTGATTTAAGGACACCCAGATTATATCTATCTATATGATGATGATGCAGTATGGTGTATAAGGGTGCCTACTGCCTATACACCATTTGATAAAGGTGGTCTGTGCAAAAAGAGTCCTTATGCAAGTGTTTCTATAACAGTTATCAGACGGCCACTTATTGTAAGTACATGAAATTGCAAGAAAAATGCGTTCAAAATATATAAAAAGTTTCCTAAGAACATTTTGTTTTTTTTTATGTCTGACTCAACTCCGTCTAAGTAAAACATGCACTCAGACCCGTTATATTTCTTTCTGCATACATATATTTTTTATCCTTCGAACCCAATTAAAGCTAAGCGAAAAAATATGAATGCTTTTTCTTAGCACAAAACACAATTAACGTTATGCTTAGCCATCCGGAGCGTGCATTTTATGCAAACGGTTGGTCGAGGAGATTAATAGCGGTAATGTTTTTGCCTATCTTTGTAGCGCGTGGGGCTTTTAATGGACACCCTGCTTTAAATATTACTTTATTAGGTATTATAAACGTAATATTGTGCTGGTTGCAATTTCTTATTAAAAATAAATAAATAGGTAAATAAAAAGAAAGCTACTTTTTATTAATTCATTACAGTACCGTGACCCGCCAGAGTCGTAACGATTTTTTTTATATTTTGTCTAATTGTTCCTGGACAGATTACAGCTACGAGTATAAGAGTATATAGGTAATAAGCCTACTATATTATTCATCTATTTTCCTCTTACATCTTCTATCCTCTCCTACTATATTCTATCCACTTCTTCCCTCTTGCTATCTTCTATCTACTACTCCTTACTATTGTATACTCTATCCTCTCCTGTTATCTTCTATCCAAGTAGATAATAATAATATTTTATTAATCTCTTGAGTATTTCTTTACATCTTTTGCGACTCCATCAAGAGTAAATTCTGTGAATATTTTAATCGGTCGTTTATTCTTTGTACTCTCAAGATCAAATCCCAAACCATTGTCGTAACTCCTACCTAATGTTAGTTAATTGCTAACCTAACGGGTTATACGAGTTACAATGCATAATTAACATTCAGATTCACATGCCTCTTGATAATCGTTATTAAGATATTACGTACAGATGACATGAAGTTGTGATGTCATGGTGTGTAGGTAAGGACTTAAATGATTTTCCCTGTGGAGTGTGGACCTGAACCATAATCGACCTTCGTATAATGGGCAATAAATCCTATGTGCAAAATTGTGGACAGTAAAGAGCCATCCTCTAAACCGTTATAATATACATCAACGTTATCAGAATTAAAGTAGTCCATTTTATACATATTTTAGTTCTGTGTCATGTAAGCATTTTTATTTTGCTTTTGCTGTCCATATAACATCATCATCATCAGCCTATAGCAGTCCACTGCTGGACATAGGCCTCCCCCAATGTGCGCCATTTCACCCTGTCCATATAACGCTTGTATAGAATATAAATCAGACAATATAAAAAAAATATCATTGAAATCAAATAAATGTATATTGTATCTGACAAGTTTTTGTTTTAAGTGTTGATATCAAATAATAAAAAATAAAGAACAAGCTTAATTTTACGTATACTTTTGAATTAGAACTAAAGCAAATACACCAAGCGTTTTCTTCAGATATCATTTGTGATATTTCTCAAAGTTACAACGAAATCTTCTAGATCAACTTTCAATATCTATCAAAATAACATCGAAGAATACAAACAAAAAACAATTAACGAAACAAGAACAGCTAAAGAACAAGTGCTGCCACAGAATATTTACGTTGGCAATACAAAGAAAACAAACGATGGGGACTTAGCAAAACATAGTGATGTTTTTGTTAGATAAAATCACTCTGTGATATTCGATATTGAGGCTGTGCGCGGTCTGTCTTGTGAATGTGAAGCTTTATGAACGTGATGTGAAATCGATAGCCGGTATTAATTACGTGTGGATGTGGATTATGTTCCGTAAAATAATGCCTACATCACTAGGGTTTAGCATCGCTTCTTTGGTTATCACAGAATTTTTAAACTCATACTCAAGAAAATGAAACATTCGAAATCAGCTGCTTGCGCTGACCTTGAACAGGTCATCTTTAAATCCAATATCAATTACTCTCCATCATTCTGACTAGAAACAGTAGGACCAAACGTAAGACTTCTCTTCAAACAATAGATAAGGAAAACTTCATCCTTTTGAAATAAAATTGACGACACGTTTGGCGTAGCGGCTGAGCGATCGGCTTCTGCGCAACGTGTTGTGGGTTCGATCCCCACACGGAGCAAATATTTGTATGATCTGCAGGTAGTTGTTCCGGGTCTGGGTGTTTGTGTTTGTGAGAATTTGTGTTTGTAAACGCACCCACGATACAGGAGAAAATCCTAGTGTGGGGCAACGTTTAAAAAAAAAAAACTAGCGTCACCATTTTAATAGCAGCTTGGTGCAACTAAGAATAATAAATGTTGACAATGACTCATTTTAAAAGATCTTATCTCAAGTTTCAAGGTAGGTACTCCAAAGACTAATGCCGTTCCAGCAATCAAAGTTTTCAGCGAAGTCAAATTTTATTTCATATTTTTTAAATTAGGTATTACATAACATTACCATAACTAGTTTATTGTGTGGGACTATAGAACTAAAAAGAACATTAATTTTTAAAGGTTTTCTTATGAATCGATTCCAGAGGAATTGCGCTACGTGGCATTCTTAGCCCCTCTGGAGAAGACATGTAGCTAAAATTCCTTTAAAACTATATGATTTTAGAACCAGGATTCCTTAATAATTTTATAATATGGATCATATTCCGATTCATTAAACATGGCAATTTAAATCCTAGACTCGACCAATAGTAAACCTTACAAAAAAGTATAAACGAAAAACGAACATGATATACACGTAATCACCATTCCCAGACTAAGATTACACTGTAAATCAAGAAACAAATGAACACAGGAGCTAAGCATTAAGCACCTAAGTCCGCCAGATTGGACCCAAACTAAGCCATCAGGAGCAACGGGAATGGACCTACATTAAGAACGATTGACTTGGGAATACGAGACTATCAACGAGAGTCTATGCATAAGAAAAGGTCAACAGAACAAAAGATTCAGGGCATATGGAGAACTACCTTAATACAACACTATTTATATTATGTTATGATGCCAGTTTAGATTATTAAACTATACGAGTTTTATCTTATCATACTGATGTCTGGCAATAACTAAGGGAATCAGCGAATCGTTTGATGGTTAATTATCGTGTACCTTTCTTCTGATGAGCTCAATTCATCAGCATTGGAAAGGAAGTTATTGTTGATGTTAAGTTTCAGGTTGATGAGCGCCACCTCGTTACACCGCAACTATGAGCGAGATTTCCACCACGCATCGTGAGCCATAAGGTTACTATATCCTCATTTTCCGAGCCATTAACCCTCCAGTTCTAACGTATATAGATAATCGATATATGTACAATGAACATTACAGAGATGATAGAAAGAGAAATGAAAGTGGTATATCGTCGATAATAGTGCAATACAACGTAAATTGCTCTCATAATGACTTTGCTAAAATCGTTTGCAGTTAACGCGAGAAATTAGATTGTTACAGAATTCTCTTCAGTGAAGGCACGAAGTTAGGTAGAAATTTAAAAGGGACTTAAAGTTTGGTTGGTTTACTTAATTCTATAGTGTAAATTTTTAATACAATTCTCGCTATGAATAGAGACAATTTTCCTACCAGTCGAGACCCTACAACACAGGCTCCGTGGTGCTAAATTGTTGATGTTGGGAACGTGTAGTTGTATTTTAATTGTCCCACGAACATACCTTGCGTGGTACTATTGACGTCATGATTTTATGAATGCATTATTATGCACATGTTGTTTCACTTTTGTCACATTGTGCACTTGTATCCAAGTTTATGGAAGACCTGAGTTGAATAAAATATTTAGGATCAACATCAACACGTATGACGACAGCTGAAGAATGGAATTATATCTACTCAGATTGAATAAGGTACAAAAGACTGAAAAAATCTAAGTTGTAATTATTTATACGCTTTTCCATTTTTAACCCCGCCAAATTTGATGAATTGCGATGAGGATTAAGAATAATTATCACAATGCAAAGGATAAAACATTCATAGGTATATCGATAAATACAGATACGTCGATAAATACCTGGATTACCAATGTTTGCGAAATGTCGTCTGCAAATGAATAACCAATCAATTTGCGCGTAGCACTAGATCCCTCGAGAGCACGTTAAGCCTTCTTGATGAATGTTTCGTGAGTTTCAAATGGAACTGAAACTTCAATTACCTTTACAGCATTTAAGTTTCTATGACATCTATGTATGTGTTTGCAAAAGCAATTCATGCTCTTTTCGCTAATAAGATGATTGTTGGAATTCTTGAAGAATAAACAAATCAATTTTTGCTTTTTATACATTATTTGTTTGATATTTTGCATCGGAAATTATAGGATAAATGTTGAAGCCGCTACTTTTTTTGCTCTTTAGCTTTTGTATTTTGTTCGACAATTTGACGAATGAAGAATCTATCTCGAGTGTCGCCTCAGACTGATAAAAAGCTTCTTTTCTTGGTTTCACGTATATTGAACCCAGATCTTTTTTAATTTTTACTAAAATCGTGATTTGACTAGACGACAAAAACTAGATCATTAGGTATATGGTCCTAGAGAAGTGAGATTCAGAAGACATAGCTTTAAAATACTTATATTTCGTATTAATACACGCAATATTCGGCAATATAATTTGAAATTGAATCTCATGATTCAATGTGTCTTTACGGGTCTAGATTACCTATAGTAGGTACTCAAGGGAAATACCCAATGTATCCTCGATAATCTGGTGTGAGAACAAACATCACACCGTTGCTTAGAATGCAATCAATATCAATATAGAAAAAATTGTAAAAAAACACGCTCTCACGAACATGATAAACGGAGCTAATTTTTAATTCGAGCTGCAGATTTATTTAATAGTCACAAACCGATTGTAGATTTGTAACGGATACACAAACTCGTAAACTTCCATTTGATAGGACTATATAGTCATAGAGGTATATATTGTTTGCTTTTTTGTGGCAATTAGAATATCAGGGGCAACATAAAAAGCCTCAATAGGCGGTGCGCGTATTTTCCACACGTGCCTTCGATGAGGATGCGAAGAGTTCAGCGATTGCTGGACCAGAGCCTGTCATGGCAATGGAAGGTAATTTCGATTCTTGATAGACCGTACAAGTTCGACATACCATGTGAATTGAATGATATACATATTACGCGAAGCCAACTTAAAGCTGAATACTTTTCAACTGAGATTTACGCATTGGCATCCAACTAGGAGTGATTAATAGATTTTGATCCGTATTTTGAAGCGATGCTTGAACAGTAATTACTGTCGAAGTTTTGTATATTGAATGTATCAATTAATTATTGATTTTTTTGAAATGATAGTAGACTGCGCTCAAGTACCTACAAATCACTGCTTAAGAAATCTGAAATAAGGTATTAGCTTACTTTAAATTGGCCATAGAAGCAAGATGCGAACCGGAGAAATAATGATATGTTTTAATAAGATATTTTGTCAAATAGACTGTCTCATTAGTCTAGTGGTCCCAAACGCGACTGCTACACTAGAGGTCCTGGGTTCGATCCCCAGGTCGAGCAAAGTGTTATTAGGTTTTTCTATGAAATTCTCATTAGCAGCTCGGAGTCTGGGTTTATGCCCGGTTAATGGCAATAGGCTCGCCCCCTATTACATGGGACCTAAACATACCGGCTAACTATGGGTGTACATTAGTACGCCTCTGCCTAACCCTTCGGGGAATACAGACGTGATGGTATGATGGTATGTATTTTGTCAAATATACAAACTATTTACTGTATCTACTGCAGATACAGTAAATACATAATTTATACATTGAAAATTCTGCAACAAAGGATCGGAACCAATCAGGTATAAAGTTTGAATTGCACAAAAATGTAATACGGAAATAAATCGTAATTCTGACAATATTCTATGAAATTATTTAATTATTCAGATTTGGACACCATTAATCTAGGTTCTTACAGTAGATACTATTTCGTCTACTGCTAGTTCACTGGAAATAAAAGACCGGAATATCATTCCAAACTAAAAAGTTATCAAAAATTGCATTCGCTTACATTTATTTCCAGTGAAGTAGTTTGGACGAAATTGTAGAGTAGAAACCTAGATTAACGGTATCGGAATCCGAATAATAACAGAATTTGATTAAATTGCGTTCGAATTACGATTTATTTCGGTATTACGTTTGTAAGAGAAATTTGGTCCGCCGGACCCTTAAGCAGCTGAAATACATAAGCATGAAGCACTACAGACGCAGGGACAGGTAATGAGAAGCCCGCGTGAACCCACTCGTAACACAAGCATTTAGCATAGCACAAGAGGTTAACAAGAAATAATCGCAATTTGCCTACCTTTGAGAACTATTTTCCATGTAATTTTATAAAGAAATGAAGAATATTGTTCATCCAAAATAATTTCTAAATAGCTTAACAAAAATATCAAAGTAGATACAATTTCCTATGTTCAGAATTTCGTGTTTATTCTAGCTAGAGGATGTCAAATGGTAGAGACTCAACCAGTTTACTGTGAAGCTATTTGCTCAAATACCTAACACCAAATCGATAAACCTAATCTCGAAAGCTTAATAGTTGCGAAGTCACCGAATTAGATATCTGGAATATTATAAATTTGGAAACCAGTTTTAATATAGAGTCGACCCAATTGGGAAAATCAAACTAATGAAAAGGTTGCTGGGCAAAGGAATTTGCAAGTCTCAGTAACCTTAAGTTACCAGAATTGGGCTATAAGTTAGCTAGAATATTTGAGGGCTGGGAACTAAATCCAAATTACTTTAAGCCGTTTTCATATGTAATTTCCTCTCTAATTCTTTATCAAGGTATCTATCGTAATCTAAAGTAAAATTTAATGTAGGTACTTATTAAATTATTGAATGGATTCAATCTATAGTCAAAGGTCATACATAACTGAAAGGGCAGCTAAGGATCTATCCAAATTAAGAACAACTACACCTCGCGTTTTAGTTGCCACATAAAACGAAGTGCAAGGGGGTAATTTAAATATGACAAAGCTTCAAAGACTTCAAAGAATGAGTCACGAACCCTGGACACTGAATATAAAATTACATCACTTCTGCCGCTGACACCGCGGAAACTTAGGATACAATAGGAATTCGCTTAAAAGCTGAAGTAACAGGAGCGTAATTATACACGAGAATAATGAGACGGTGAGAAAACGACGAACAATGGAAATTGCGATAGATTAGCCTTCAAAACCATTACGCTAAGGTTCAACTTTGATCGTGAATTCTAAGCCACTTCATTTTCAATTAAATAGTTAAAGCACTTGGAAGCCGGCATAGATATTCCGACATATCATACATAATTGATGAATAAAATTATGCTAAACTGCACTTAAGAGTGACGGTTACTATCCAGCATAATAGAGTTTAAAGTTAAGATAATACCTGCTGAAGGACTTCCTTGTACCGGAAATAATGTAATAAAAAAGTTAATAGAACCCTAAATATATCTTTCACTAGTAACTTCTTCTCCTACTATGGATCATAGAAACCATACATCACTAAAAAATTCTGAATAAAATTCCCAAATTATATTAAATGAATCGTAAATAATGACGGCCTGGAGGTTATTTTTAATTCGAAATTCACGGGTGTGACTGAATGCCCCCGAAACCGGCACGAGCACCGTGAAGAGAGCAACGCCCCTACACCTGCACTATCACGACTTAACATTCCTGAAGACAGGACAAACGGAACGAGAAATGATTCCGAGAGCGCGAACTCTTTTGAATCCAGATCAGTTTGAAGTAATTGCGATGAAAATTACGCCGCAGATAGACAGAAGTAAACACACCAATTCGAAACGGAAATACTTAACAAAATCATGAATCACTTCGTTAGAGCACGTGCTAATCACAGTCAACTTCAAAATTCACACTTTCGCCCTCAATTGGCATGACGAAACTAAACACACGAACAGATGGTCTGCTTTCTTTAACAAACATTTGTGAGGAAAAAGCTGCGAATGTAAAAAGGTTGGGAGCAAAAATGGATTGAAATCAGACGATCAAACACGTCGACAACGATTCAAATCCATTAAGCCATATCCATATAAAAAACATTTGCACTAGCACGCCCAAGACTGTTTCGAAAGAAGCCACGGACCGTGAACATTCCACCGGCGGCTGAGCATTCATGAGCAAACTGGAACAGACAAAAACATCAACGCCATACTTTGTCTGAATAACAGGAATTTCAAATATGAGGAAATGTAGAAGAATTTGGAATATTAGGTACGGTCTGATAATATGGGAAGAAAATATCTGCATAGAAGTTAATTCTTCAGCCAGATTAATCATCTCCTAGTTTCCTAAAATCTTGACTCATTGATCGTTCACAGATCGTTAAATATCTTGACTCAACTTTCGTTCCAAGTTGTAGTATCATCCAACGTTAATCGTTTGCGCGCGAATCCACAATAAAGTTTCACAAATCATCAATGGAATGTATTTTCCATTCATCATTATCAATGCCAATAACCGATCTTCTCATGATCTCAACAAAAACTGGGCTAAATTTCAATGATTTCCAAAGCATCAAAGTTAATTTGCAAAGCACGTGTAAGTTTCTTCAAGAAAAAATCTTCATTGAATGCGCAAAAGATTAATTTGCCAGGCAGTTGTCACGAGCACATTGTCAACAGTCATGTTCCGGAGCCGATGACACTTGTAAAAAGAAGTTTTGTTGATCGGTTTTACGAAGTAAGTAGTCCGTGCGTGCGGCAGCTGCGCCGGCGCATGCTTCTAATCCCTCTCTTCGTTCACGGCGACACCGTTAACGGCCGACACGGAGGTTCCGTGGCAAAATGGCCACAATGATTCCGTAATTAATACTATTCGGAGCACGCCACTCTTCCAAGACGGCCTTGTTTTCAATTCGACTTGCTACGCTATCGTAAATCGTTTATCGCATCTTAGAAATTATTCAAAGGGTTAATGGACAGGTGAGACTGAATGTTGTACAGATTTTTTCAGATATTTCTGTTTGGATTAGTTCAAGATGTAAATTTTGCTGGAATAACTAACTATTAGTCTTATCGGTGAGAATTGTAAAATATATTTATATTATGAATAATTGTAGTGTATTTGAATACATTCATTGAAGAAGCCGTCAGAATCCTTCAGAGTCGAAATACTCGTTATTTATTGTGTTTGATAATTGATTCTTGATAGGTTTAGGTATACACTGGAAAAAAAAAATATAATACCAGTTGTGAACTGATAAGAATCGTAAACAAAGACTTGATATAATATCAAAGGAATGTCATAGGAAAGGAGTATCTAAAGATAAAGACGAATGTTTTTGTTTAGATCAATCATAAATTCCTGCACCGCTATATTTTTAAACCTTTCAACAGGAGAACATCCGACCGTATTCCGCATTGTGAAGAGGGCACTAAATAGGCCAACTATAAACAGTGAGGTAATAAACCACTTCAGAGGACAATGACGGTTATATTTTAACAACAAGTACTCTCTATCCTTTCAAGCATAATAGGAAGTGGTACATCTAAGTAACCGGAAACATCCAAAGACATAATTTATAAGGATGCGACATGTATTTGTAAACCAAACGGTTGCTCGAAAGATTCTGGTTGCATGATAGGTACAGACACTATTTAAATTCTTACCAAGACTCTTGAGTCTCTTAATAAATCTGGGTATCAAAATGAAACTTATATTTTGCAGCGCAGTGTAGATACGTCAAAACAGTCATTAGCATTTGAATATAATTGGTCATCTATCATAGTCGAAACTACACTTAATTTTAAAGAGGCAGACGAACAAAAACGTCAATGACTTTTTGCTCTTAGCTTCTGCATGTCCAAGATTGAGAATAACTAATTATCTGCCTAGGTACCGAAAGCAAAGATTGAAATAGGCGATGTGTAAGTAGGCAGATCGTCAATCTTTTGACGAGACCGTAAACGGATTATCTGTTAGGTTGTTAATATTTTTTATTTATAACAGGAAGTGCAAAATACTATTATCCATCCACAATCTACATTCTCAGTGGGTGTCATAACATCAGTTATTTTTATTATCTAAAAGCAGTTACTTTTTATTTCACGAATCGATGACTGGTTTTTATTTGAGTCATGCCTCATTCGAGATTCGTCTTTATCAGCCAAGAGATTTTACATTCTTTCTTTTTTTGTTCGCATAACTAATGCAAACGCCGACTGCTCATCCCACGTTAATGATAGTTTCATGATTCAATGCCCCCTGCACTTATTTTTGAGACCAGTGGATCCAAAAATGTATGAAAACAAAATTATCTATCATAATTTAGTTTGCCTCTTCATCGATCACTGTAGTAACTTTACCGGTAGCTAACGAAGTAGCTGTATCTATCGAATCAGCAGCTGTTGACAGGTGATTTCCTCAACAGTTCATAATTGGTAATTTTGTTAAGATATTCACTCTAATTAACTTTCACATCCGTAGCTTCATTAGTGGTTTCAAAATACTGGCGACAGGAATTTACAGATTCATAATTATTTAATGTATTTTTGTTTATTCTTTACGATCTAAGACCCAAGTTTTAAATATTACGAAGTACATTAGGAAGTTTCTTGAATATCCTCTTCTCTGGCAGTTTTTACACTAACGTATGTATCAAGATAAAGTTAAACGTTGAGTACTGGATCTAACAAAGCGGCTTTTACCTAGAATCGTGAGAATTTTCCAATCATGCGGAAGACTGTAATTAATTAACGTGTGTGAAGCATAGAAATTTATATCGTTAACGGATTTCGCCGTGAAAAACATCTATAGTTAGAAATCTTAAGATCGGTGTACTGTCGATAATCTGTCTTCTTTTGTTGATGTTATTATTCACACTATTGCGGGCAGTGCGATGAGATGACACGCTTTCTTTAGATATGTATTCAGTTCTTAGTTCTTTGGTCTGATGACTTTCCTCTTTGGTTCGCATACATTTTACTTTACTGTACTGCACTGTACTTCACTGTACACTTTTTTATTCTGGATTCTTGAGTTTAATTGGTGACCTGGATTTAATAATATAGAGTAGCATACCTGAACAAATTAAGCTTCGATTAACCCTTTGAATAACAACCAAAACCGGGACGCTGATTTGGAGTATCCCAAAATAAATTAAAAATAACACGATTATAGAGGATACATGATACTGTTTATGGTAAACAGCAACTTAATTCAAAACTTACCCCGCAGACTTATATCTGAATTTCCGTTGACCACGAAATTTTAACCGTTGCAGCACATTGTAAGGGAAACGATCCATTCATTGTAACTTGTACAGCTTCAATGTCACATTCAGTCTAATTTCAACTTTAATCTTTGGAGAATAAGATATCAATTTCACTGACGTTTCTTTTGGTAGTAACGTCTTTGTTTGACAAGTTTCGTACGGGAACGGACGTTGAAAAAAAGGGGCACGACGGGAACACACCTGTCTGCGGTGTTGCCAGTTTTTGATGAGAACCAGCGAATGGCGACTACACGTACAATGGCATTGGATTTTTGAATTTGGATAAGTTTTTTGAGTATCTCATTCACGTCGGGTCGCGGATCGTTTTGGCTGATTGTAAAGCGGTTATGTGGTCCGACCCTCACAGCTAATAAGATAGGTAATTTTATTTGCCTTTATTAAGGGATTGCGAACAAATTGGAACTAAACAAATTGGTATTTGGAATTAATTTTGTTCTCTTCGCTGACGATTAAAGAAAAGACCTTACGATACAAGCGATTGAATTCTAAAGCCGGAATAAAAGTTCTTAATTTTTTTGTTTAACAGGTTCATTCTTAGTTCATTCGCAAAATTAACTTAAAGTGAACCGTCTGTTTCCCGCTTTATAGTCAAGTGACTCAAGCAATGCCTATTACGGGGATTAATAGGCATCGCTCCAAAATTTTAACAATGCAAAACAAGCGCCGTTAAAGTTTAATACTTATACGAAAGACGTGGTTTCTATTGCAATCCCTGGAAGATATAACATTTTGCAAAACTGCCGAACATTTAACAGCTACGTTGCCGTATCTGGGCAAACAAGAAATGGGCTATAAAAGTTAAAATGCCGCACATAACTCGCCCAGTACCCAACATAATGTTACATCATAACTCGTCCAGTGACAGATCAGTCAACAAACTCCTGCGCACCATTCATTCGCCCACGACCGCGTTTCTAACTCGAAATGTGATTTAATACTTTTTGGATTTATAAATTATGGATTTAAAAGCTGACATAGCGCTAATGATTTGATGCTCCTACTTAGTGTGGTGTGATTAAAAAGATACTAGGTATAAGGATTAAATAATATTAGTACTTACCTAACGAAAAGTTGCAATAATGGGGTTGCCATTTTAAAACTCAAAATTCAACTGAGTCTTTTGAACACAGTAAAAAGCCTATAAAGCATATTTCTTGAAAAATATCTTTTTTAATAGTCGAAATACAACAAGGATTTTCTCCTGTATCGTGGGTCCGTTACAAACACAAACTCTCACATAAGTACTAACACGGAACAACTACCAGTAGGTCATACAAATATTTGTCCCCTACTTGAAGCGAATTAACAACCCGCGGTGCAGAATCCGATCGTTTATCCACTGTGCCAAACCTGCCATCAAAAAGTTCAAGCTTATACCAAATATGAATTACATAATTCCACACAAAGTTCACACCTCCGCGGCTCCGGCGCGAAAGTTTTCGAGGAAACAATGAAGACCAATGTCCTTCCAAGACACTTAACCTTCCAGCCAACATCCGCTTAATAAATCTCACAGGACCCACTAATCAAGACCCACTAAGCATTAACAAACAAACATTTCATCATACAAAGTGTTAAGATTAACCCTATTGTTTTTTCATCGGTCATGCATAATCAAAATATGATGGAACAATACAGTTTGGTATAGAGACAATGAACATCCTAATCACATACATATGTCAGGGTTGATGTTCGGATACACCTTGATCATCGAGAATTGGCCTATTATAATAAATATGTGCGTATTTACATAATTCGAACGATGTGTTAATGTGGATACGCGGCATGACTAAACAATATTTTCGAGCGTATATTTTTGGTTTTACATCGTCTTTAGAGGTCTTAAGAGTCCGTCGGACCGAATTTCTCTTACAAACGTAATACCGAAATAAATCGTAATTCAAACCCAATTTAATAAAATTTTGTTATTATTCGGGTTCTGATACCGTCAATCTAGGTTCCTACTCTACCATTCCGTCCAAAATACTTCACTGGAAATAAATTCAACCGAATGCAATTTTTCATAACTTTACCAGGTTTGGAACGATTTTCCGGTCTTTTATTTCCAGTGAAGTAGTAGTAGACGAAATAGTACCGTAGGAACCTTGATTAATCGTATCCAAATCCGAATAATAACATAATTTGATAGAATATTGTCTGGAATACAATTTATATATATGTATTACGTTTTTGTGGGCAATTCAAGCTCCGCCGGACCCTTAAGAACGCTCTTGTTCTGTGTCGTTATTATTATTCTAGATAATAATCGGAAATTGTTTAGAATTCCGACTGAGTCTTTAAATATCAACATTTTAATGGTTTCAACTGGTATCAAAACAGACTATACGTAATAAGAAAATCAGACAATTATTTTCAAAATTCTTTCTCAGAAATTTACTATTAGGTTTTAATAGTGATGTGACATACATAATAAGATAAATTAAGAATTTATCCAACCTACTACTTTTTATACATTTAAATGCATTTATTCTTTATTCAGCCTTTATGCTCCCACTAAAGGGCGAAGGCCTCCAATACCATAAAACCATTTTCCCCATTGCAAATTCTCAAGAAAACAAACGGTTGACTTAAACGTGAAAGACGTCCTTCTGTTACTTAACATTGAATAAAACATTCTCTATTACCTCCAAGTTCACACAATTTAATACCTGACATGACTACTTAATAAAATTGATCCACAAATGTAGCCTTTAATATCGGCTACCATATTCTATATACATCCCGTGATATCATAATATTTGCATAAGCTTACCTTCTTAGAAGAAAGAGGGAATCTGTAATAAGTTGTATACTGTATTACGACTTTTGGATTACCTGCCTAGCTGGCTTGAATATGTAATTTATAGAACAATCAAGCCTATAAGATAAACTTATTGAATTAATTATTAAAGGATTTCGGATAAAACGTTCAGCGAAATATGGGTTTGAAGTAGTAATTATGCAATCAGGTGGTTTCTTGGAATCGGATAAAGTAACCGAGACGGTACCAAGTATTTGCTAGTAATTTAATATTGATTCAAAGACGCTGAATAACTAGAGTGTACATTTCGCAATTGTTTTTATTATTTTGATGGATGTTGGATGTTCTATACAATATTCAAAATTTCTCATCCAAAATTCCGACGTTTCTTGTGAGTTTTCAAAAACTCAGCAAAAAAATTACACGCAGCAATTGATTTTTATATAATTATATAAATAGATCAGAGACAAGCATCAATATTACGTGAAGTCAACTCAACTAGTTCCAAAAAATCAATCATCTAGATGCATTTTATTTACTAAATTGGACCGATCAAAACTAAAGCGTACCTTCGATATATAGTAATAGGGCCCATCCATCATTACTCTACAAAGAAAGATTACACATTTCATTACAAAGTACAAAGTGTATAAAAAAGTGTTCGGTCAATTTGAGGCTGTCTTTTTATGTTGTCAGCTGGGAGCCGGTGTGTGAGTCCGTCATTAAACGAAATCTCAGTAATCATTTATCATCAACGGTGATTTGACCAGCGGTTAACCCGCCAGGGGCACAGCTCCCAAGGTAGTCATTGAAAAAAAAAACGCTTCCAATTCTGATGTTTTTAATAATGAGCTCAGTTTCGTTTGAATATTGATTCAGAAAAGTTTGTTTATAAGTTCAGAAATGTTTGTTACAAAGTACGCTTCAGGGATCGGCGATGGATGGATGGATAACTTGATAACTAATTTGTAATTATTGTTACTGAATACACTTGCTCCCCAATTTTAAGATAAGTTAGTAGTCGTTAGTAGCTGTGTATTCCCTCATGCTATCGCGCCTGTATTCACCGAAAGGAAAGGTGTACGAATGTACACCCACAGTTCGCATGCTTCAGGTCCCGTGTAGTTGGCGAGCCTATTGTCATTAACCGGGCACGGATCCAAACTTCGAGCTGCTACTGAGAATTTCATAGAAAAACTCGATAACACTGCTCGACCTGGGATTGGAACCGAGGACCTCTAGCGTAGCAGTCGCGCTTAGGACCACTAGGCTAATGAGGATGTAAGTGAGTGCGCCATGTGAGTATGTCATAACATGAGTAGGTAGGTATATAATAATAATAATAATATTTTTCGATAAATATTGTAAAATGGAATGTGCCGATTCAAAAAAAAAAACAAAGGCTTCCTCGCGGAAGTGACAGTAACTACCGGCACTTCTTTTGCTTCCTGCGTTTTGGGAACCCAAGCGGACTTCCGAAGTCAAATTTTAACAGCACGCTTCAAATCTTAATTCTTTCCAGCCAGTGTTGCTTACCTATGCTCAATTTACATAACAAATCGCCTCATTATAATGAAAATTTTACTCTTCTCTTTATATTCAAATAATTTTCGGCACGCAAACGCCTTTGAAGCAAGGAAATAAAAAAAAAGTTTGTATACGGTAGCTGATATTAACATGGATCACCTTTTTGTTTCCTTTGTAACACATGTAGTACCTACGCAAAGGATATCCGCTGTTAAGTCCGTAGGGGGTCATTATAAGTAAGCAATCCATATTTTTTATTCAATTCTTTATGAACGCCGTTTACTCATTTAAATTACACGTGGATCGAAAAAGGAAACCCTAGGTCTTGCGGATGTAGAATATTATAGTTCGGTACGATTAATACCTACTTACTCGTAAATCAACAAAGGTCTACATAACAGTACGTTACAACTATGTAATTTGCTAAGACCAAGAACTGCCTCATTAGCCTAATGGTCCTGAGCGCGACTGCTCCGCTAGGGGTTCTGCTCTTGGGTTCCATTCTCAAACCGAGCAGTGTTATTGGGTTTTTCTATAAAAATTTCAGTAGCAGCTCGGAGTTTAGGATTTATTCCCGTTTAATGATAAATAGGCTAGCCCCACGTAAACATACCGGCGAACTGTGGGTGTAAGTACATTAGCATGCCTCTGTCAAACCCTTTGGGGAATACAGGGGTGATGGTATGGTATGTCTTCTCAAACATAATCAAGTCTACTTTGTTTTTAGTGTAGTGTATTTACTTCTGTTCTACAATGACTGTCTAAAATCTAAATGGTGATCGGCATCTGTATTTTATGCTTGAACAGATGGCGTTCTAGTTCTCAGGGAATTACGCATGTTTCGAATATATTACTATCGAGAGGGCATTCAAGCGATTGGCTTCCCTTCGCAGGTGATAAATTATATGTAAATTATGTACATTTATGTTTCAGAAAATAGCTAAAGCGTACATTTATGTTTCAGAAAATAGCTAAAGCCTAAAATTTGCATCGATAGAAATGGCTGGATGTAACTAGAAAGAAAGCTTACGATTGATTATTTTATTATCTATTCGATTCTCGAATGGTTAATTTCGATATCGATTCGATAATCGGGGCCACATGTCAAACTCACAAGTTATTTTGGCCGAATCTAAATCTGATGAAATCTTTCTAAAGAAGCACGAAACACGTCAGGTTAAAATAATCACGAGATCCTGATTTGTTATGAAAGAAAAAAAAAAGTTTAATGAATAGCCGAATAACATAATACGTACAAAAAAAAAGTTCAACTAATATAATTCTAATAAAAAGTAAGTATTTTAAATAAGAAACTTTTTACTTTTATTTCTAACGGATTTTTCCAGAACTGAGTGGTAGACCACATTATTACAAAGTCTAGGCACTAAAATACTGAATACTGAGTATTCGACTTAAATACCAAACTTCTTACATTCTGAATAATAATTTAACCAAATATTTAAGTATGCAAATAGATGGCAAACTTACAAAAAATTAATGAGGTACTAAAGTATCATAGACGTACAAAAACTAAAAATATTGAACAAAAGCTAAGTACTTATTAAGAAAATATAAGAAATAAAACAGTCGTATAAACCTCATTATAAGATTCATATATGATTAAGTATGTATGATTAAGATATATTATGATTAAGTATGTATATATACATATGTTTCAGAAAATACCTAAAGCCTAGAATTTGCAATAACGATAGAAATGGATGGATATAACTAGAGAGGAAACTTAGATTGATTATTTTATTATCTAAGTATCCCGATTCGAATGGTTAATTTTGATATCGATTCGATAAGTTATTTGTGGCTAAAAGTCTAAAATTTAAATCTGTCAAAATCTTTCTAAAGAAAAAGCGAGCAAACACGATAGCATAAATAATTACGCGATCCTGATTTGTTATGAAAGAAAAAATAGGTTTAATAAATAGCAGAATATCCGAGCGATTTGATGCTTCATGACTTAAATGTATTCAAGGCCTTCCATTAACTAACAAGAAAGTTTTATTTTTCATTAAGTTCCCCGATTACTATCAGTTCCTTGGAACCGGTCTGTATGCTAATAGCAAATGTAGCAATATGGACGAAACCCAAAAGCAAATAGGCTTCAAATTAGTATCACTCCAGTTCAGTAAGTAGTGGATCAGGAACGAACATAAAGATAAAGAACCTGTTAATCAGCGACTTCCTCGGGAAAAATTACCGTGTACAGAACTAGTAATTAGTTCGAAATTCGAATAATTCCAAAACTGGATACATTAAAGAAACGAGATTCTTGTCGACTTCTGACTTTAAATCAATGTAAGTAATAAATTCTTTGGTTTTATGGAACAATTATTTAGTGACGAAATCACTAATTACTTATGCCAGGTGTTTGAATTACTTAAATAGTAAGTAATGGATGTACTTAAAAACTTAAGAATTGTACGTAAGAAGAAGAGAGGTATAGGAAACAAAACTGAAACAGATTGTACGAGAAACTCTAAAAATGTCTCATCTAGTAAAAAAAAATGACAGTTTACCAAATTAACATAAACCTACAAAATGTCAAAAACACAAACTGCATAACATAACATACTTATGTACAATCACGCCTATTACCCTAAGGGCAGAAGGATTGAATTCCAAAACGGTTTGATACCCTTTTCAGAGTTGTTTTATTTCCATTTCTAGTACTAATATTCGCGTCAGTTTCAGAAATCAGAAGACCAAATATATATTAGGTTACATTTTTAGGGTTCCCGGACCAATAAAGTTCAAAGAGAAACTCAGTGGTGAAAACTTTCTACTTTTAAAGCACTATTTTGAAAATAGGCTAACATTTTTCACATAGAAAACGTAACTGTCACTAAAAAACAATTTAACATAATGTAAAATATTCACACGCTACATCAGCTTGCGTCATTAATACCACTTCACACTTTTGTCAACGGTTAATTAAACTAATTACTTCAATCCATACAATCTAGATGAGCGTACAAATGTGTTAAGATCAGTCAAGTTCACGACACGTCTTGACTGGTCACGACAAGTACATACAACATGTTATGAAATAAACAGATGACTCAGTAATGAAGGAACATTAGGATAGAATTTATGAATTGAGTATGGTCGGATGTGCACACTCGCAGATGCTTAGGTCGCTAAAACCATGTGTACATACAATGTGTTAAGAAAACTCTGCCCGACCTGAGAAGGTTTTGTTAAGTATCGAGATCTAGTTCTATAAAGTAATCATTTTAACAGTACAATTAAAAAAATACCTCGAAAGAAAAAGATTTTCGAGGAATCTAAAATGGCAATACCAATGGTAGCAGCGACACCGTTCATGGGTGTCCCTGGGTCCCGTACTAAGGCCCGGTTTAATAACATACATAACAATTGCGGCAACTTGGGTACGACAATCGTGAATTTTAACTATACGAATATTTAATTTCTTATTTATTTGGTGATGTGATTGGGAAACCTATATGAAATGAAATGAAATGAAATTATTTATTCTGCAAGTAGATCTTTAGAGATACTTTTACATGTCATGGATTGGGTTTTTTTTTTAACTAGATGGTTCGGCATTTCCTAACTGACGACCTCTGAGAAGAAACACCGAAACAAACTCAGAGAATCATGGTCTCTTTTAAAGTCCAGACATGGAAGAACACTTATAAGTGAGTGGTACGAGGTAGGGTAATGTCTGAAATAGCCTTTTGAGGAAAGAACCATAGCAGCTAGCAGGAGACAAGTCCCAACTGACGGCACGCATGCATCAGTCATCGTGTAGCTCAACCATAATTTAGGGAGCTCAACGCTGCTCCTTGCGAATCGGACAGGCTTTTTCAAATACATTGTAGGTACCCACTACCTATAATGCCGAAACACTATTAAGAATGACGAATATCGACCTGTCTTTTTTAACAGACTTCAAAAAGGTTCTCAATTTGACTGAAGTTTTATGTTTGTTACGCGATTAGGTACTCCGTCAATTATAAATAGTTTCGCTACTCAAAATGTTGAAATAAAATGACTTTTATGACAAAATGAAATGTATAACCACCTTCAAAAAATAAAAATATATGTTATGTGCGAAACAGTTTCGGAAGTCAGTGGCAAAATCAAAAGATCCGGTCAAATCAAAGGCACCGACATCCGAAACTGATTCGCACATAACGTTATTTTAAATTTTTTGAAGGAGGTTTTACTTTTACGGAGACATTACATTAAAATGGCATGAATCACGAATGTTTGTCGGTACCTGTATTTAATCTGGGATAAGCTTCAGTCTGAGTAAGGAATACGTCGATTTTACAATGTTTGTTAATATTGGTGAGGGGACCTAAACGCCATTATTTAGGACACATTTCTTGGCTGTCAAATGTCTAGCTAGACTAAGTAACTTCAGTTTACTTTAGCCATTTTTTTCACTTAATAACTTTTTAGACTATTGGTCATCAGCATGGCTGCTGAATGTGAGGACCTGGGTGCAGTCTCAAGTCAAACCGAGTTTTTTAATCAAAAATTTGTCTTTTGTGGCAATAGGCGCGCTCCCTATTGCATGGTTACTAAAATATACCGGCGAAATGTATATGTATCAGTAAACCTCTGCCTCAGCCTTCGGAGAATACGGGCGTAATGGTAGGTAGGTATATATTCTAATGACTCTTTAAATTTAATAATGGACGTGGGTATACGCTTAGACGAACTTGTCTAAAATATTACACAATAAACCATACAATTTAATTAAATTGCCAGTGAACATTGAACCTAATTGTGTTTTACAATAAACAGTGACATGTTTATAATAAATATTATTTTCTAGGCACCTAACCTAACCAATCCGTTTCCTGTATGGCCTCTTTCAACTTGCCGAAACCGATAAGCCGAATACTACTGCCATTCGGCAGTACCTAGGAGCTACTAACTACCATTTTATTTTATTAGTGTAGAGCACGATTTCAATTGTAAAAGTACTTAGGTAGGCATTACTGAATCATAATATTCATACGTACAAAATTCAAAAAAAAATTAAAGCTCACCTAATGTACCTAATTCTGAAAAGTAATTAGGTATTTTAAATAAGAAACTACTTTTATTTCTAACGGAGCTCTCCAGAACTGAGTGGACACATTATTAAAAAATCTAAAATACTGAATACTGAGTAGGTATTCGGCTAAGTACCAAACTTCTTAGATTCTGAATCATAATTTAACCAATGAGTATGCAAATGAGGTATAACATGGTAAATTTACAAAAAATATATGAGGTAAGTATCTTAGACGTGCAAAAACTAAAAATATAAAACAAAAGCTACCTATTAAGAAAATATAAGAAATAAAAAGTTGGATAAACCTCATTATAAGAACGGCGTTTAATTTTAGGATGCTAATTACGAAAAGTGATGTGCGTGGTCAAAAAAACTTCACGAAATAAACTCGTGTTGTTAAACCAGTGTTATTATTCGGGCTCGTGTCAGCATTAACTAAAATAAGCACTAAACCCGAACCCTCTCATTTCTGACATTAACGTCTGGCTTTTTCTAAGCTTCCAATTTAGGGAGCCGCACTTAACTTTGAACAAGAACGGTTGCAATGTAACCGTTTTGACCCCACCTCGTTCGATATTAACTTTTATACAGAGTGACTGTTCAAGCTATTTAAAATTATTTTAGTTTACATTTTGACAAACAGATGTCGGTGTGCATTTTTTGTAGATTTTTTAATAGCAGTTTTAACATTATTATGTATTTTTTTTGACCAAGGTCAGGTGACCATAAGCCTGAACACTGATATTAATAAATAACATTAACATTAAAAAAAACCCGCAGCCAAGTAACAGGATATCAAATTTCAAATCGATCAGACCTGTGAAAATTGTTCACATCTCTTCATGAACCAGAAAGGAGCTGATAATTGTCAAATGGCTGGCCAGATTTTCTTAAATCGTAGCTAAGAACAATCTCAATCAAGTCACTTTTCAGACAAAAAACCTGAATCAAAATCGGTCCATTCGTTTGGGCGCTACGATGCAACAGACAGACACACAAATACACACGTTAAACGTATAATACCCCTCTTTTTGCGTGGGGGGTTAAAAAAAGGAATAATTAGGTGAGTAGGTATATTTTATACAACTTGACCACCTCTTAGCTGTACCAGTACACAAGGCGTTTGAAAGATATTAAGATATAGAGCATTTGAAGAATATCTTTTGTTGTTTCCACATCGATCGCTACTTTGTAAGATGGGTTTCAAGAATTTATATCCTCTTAAATAACTTACAATGTTCGCTTACAATATCACGTTTAATAGTAGGTAAGCATTTTGTGTAATAATAGAATCTATCAGCTTTACAGCGCTTTACAATAAAACCTATCTTACTCTACCACTACAAAAAGATCTACAATATTTATTGCTATGTGGAAACTGTAAAATGAAATATCTACATAAAACTAAATGTAAGCTACATTTTATTTTGTATTGTAGCTGTACCAGAGTTACCTCAGAGCTGACTGCTGACATTGTATAATGTTACTGTTAAGAAATAGGTAATTCTTAATGGTCCGGCGAAGCCTGAATTGTCAACAAAAACGTAATATCAAAAAAAAATCTTAATCCAAACAATGTTTTATTAATTGTGTTATTATTCAGATTCCAATACCGTTAATCTAGGTTCCTACCATAGGTACCTACCATTTCGTCTACTACTACTTCACTGAATACAAACGACCGGAAAATAGTTCCAAACTTGGCAAAATTATCAAAAATTACATTCGCTTAAATTTATTTCCAGTGAAGTGTTTTGGGCGAAATGGTAGAGTCTTACTCTACCTACAATAATGGTATCTGAATCCGAATAATAACACAATTTGATTAAATTGTGTTTAAATTACGATTTATTTTGGTATTACGTTTGTATAGAAAATTGGGTCCGCCCCGACCCTTAAAGAAACTTTCTTGGTTTTTCCAAGGACTGAATCGTATTTTTAAGAGAAATATTTTTTTTCTATTTTATATTGGACCCTTGTTATTTTTAGAAAATTCCGTACTACAATTGTAATAGAATTAGTAATTTTGTTTTCTTTTTGATTTTAATAGAATAATCGTTATTCGAATATCAACTTATTTAACGAATTAGGTACAATGGTGTCTTACTCATAAATGTAATAAAGTTATCTCTTAATTATACTTAAATTAGTCACAATCCTTTAATGAATCTAAAGTTTTTTTAAATTGATTATTTTAATTAAATAATCTTCAAAATAAATAAATACATATTATTATACATACACCTACATTCCTACACTTTGAACATTCTTTCAAAAATAAAAAAAATCTAAACTCGGGTGTCCTCAAAAAAGCCTCGAAACGGGTCGTCCATTCATAAACGTAGTAAAAAGGTCCAACATCATCCTTGTTATCATTAGCACCTCGCCACTCCCACGATACCAAACGTGTATGGGAAATGTTATGGTAAGGCTATGTTTGATCTCCTTCGAGTTTCACATAGTGTGGCAATGATTGTTTGTTACTGATTTTTGTAATCTATGAATTGTTTTTTTTTTGCTCAGAATAAAAAAATCATAATATTCAAAACACAACGCAATTCCCATGTTGAGTTGTTGACACATATAATTAAATATATATTAGATTAGATGAAAGTTTAGGTTTACAACTTTTTATTTACGTAGGTTCCTTTCTTATTATGCTTAAAATGATTCACTCGTGGATAATAAAGACATACTTTCATTATTTTTTTTTATTCAAGAAAGAAAACTAGGTTTAATTAATTACGTAAATTAAGTACCTTTTTATTATGCTTCAAATGATTCATTAAACGCACAATAATTATAGACTTGACCTATATAAGTTACATACTAATATCGACAGAAGCACGTAAAAACCCAACGCTGCACTTGATACAATACAGATAACTAGAAATAAAAATATCACACAAAGAACTAGTTATTCATTAAATAATCATGACTAATGTGTCATAAATTCATAATATGACTCAAAACGTTTAGTTATCATGTAATGCATAACTCTATTTAGATAGAAAGGGTACCTATTACACGATATTAGTAAGAAAAAGACACTTAGAACGTTACACACATTGAAATGTTCTATTTCATAAGTAAAAAACTAGTTACTTAGATAACAGGAGGTCAAGCAAATAGGGTAACCATATTTCCGGATCTATCCGGCTATGTCCGAATTTTCTAATAACATTATCGTAAGCTTAAATGCGAAATAATTTAAGCAGTCCCCATACTAACCATGCCTGACTGTAGCCAACCAGATTTGGTAAACCCGGTTCAAAGGATACCTAAATGTACAAGATAATTATATTAATTAAAGGATATTGTTTCAACTTTGATGGTAACGTGACTTACGGAGGAGGCTCAGGCCACAGACAGATCGGATGATCCACATTTGTGTAGACCAACATCTAGAAAATGTTTGTATGAATTGTGGTGAAGGAAACCAGGATCTACAGCCTTATAAAACATGAGACATGTCCCAACATTACGAGTCCAATATTGTGTGGTAAAGAGTTCAAATAGTATTATTACAAAATACCAAATTGTTGGTACAGATTAAAGACGACAGATGCTACTACAAACACAAAACAGTGTCAAATGCCAATGCGGGCTCTTTACATATCTTATTGTCCTCGAATCAAGCAAAGAAAACAAACTTCTTTGATTGTGTCAAAAGGACAAAGAAATAACCTTAACAACATTTTCCACACACAAAAGAACAGCTGCTACTGCTATATTTAGAATATCTTCAAACAGAACTTTTAGTTAAACGTGATTCTTCAATGTTGTTGGGCTAAATTGCAGGCTACTGTTAACTAATATGTCCTCACAGATATTATTAGTCTGCTATGGTAAATATTAGATTAATAATAATTCAAAAAACATAGAACCTAGTTTTTTTAATAGTTAAAGAGTCCGGCGGACCGAATTTCTTTTACAAACGTAATACCGAAATAAATCTTAATTCAAACACAATTTAATCAAATTATGTTATTATTCGGATTCCGATACCGTTAATCTAGGTTCCTACTCTACCATTTCGTCCAAAAGACTTCACTGGAAATAAATGTAAGCGAATGCAATTTTTTATAACTTTACCAAGTTTGGAACGATTTTCCGGTCTTTTATTTTCAGTGAAGTAGCAACAGACGAATTAGTACCGTAGGAACCTAGACTAACGGTATCCAAATCCGAATAATAACATAATTTGATAGAATATTGTATGGATTACGATTTATTTCGGTATTACGTTTTTGTGGCCAATTCAAGTTCCGCCGGACCCTTAAGTATTATTCTGTACAATTGTCACAATTTTTTTTTTTCAATTTGTTACCGTTATTGGTTAAGTAATATGGAACCATAATTATAATTACGTGATGCAACTTAGCCTTATATTTCATTAATATTTATAACAATTAGTCGCTATTAATTTATTAGCCAAAATGAATATGGAAATGGTTTTAGCATTCGATGGGCATTGTTTTCGGTCCTCGGAATATGGTACTTAACATAATTTAATTTACAAGTACTTATTAGAAAGCTTTGTGCTGTGCATTGAAAATATGATTATTTGCATGTTTTTATTAAGTTTACCAATGTTGGACTAAGAATGACATGACATGAAGAGATAAAAGTCGAAGAGATCTTCTCTTTTGCGAGAAAAATGCTCTTGGATACCTACTACATACTACCTGTATAACTGCCTACCCCCCATAAACAAGGTCTAAAAGATGTACTTAAATATAAATGTTAAAGAATAACTGTGTCTAAAAATATCTATACTCATTCTATAAATACAATTTATCACACTTCAGACTAAGCAAATCAATTCATTAGGGTAACCATATTTAATAACCATAAAAATATGAGACCGTTTCGACTACAGCGAATACTGACCAAATATGGTTGGTATCTACAGAAACCACTTAATTTTGATAGATATGATGACTCAAGCTAATAAAAATAATGTTTCCGAGCGACCTACTTGCTAAATACTAGTTAGACGAATCCGAAACCAAACAACACTATTTTCGGCCTTACTAACCTAGAGTTAAAGTAGAATTTCTTTTGAAAGTTTTTAACCAATTCAAGAACTTTAAATTACTGTTTTGTTTTAACTTTAACAGCGGAAACGGTGATGTCGAAAGGCAACCCTTGCGCTCGCGCAGCTGACCGCTACGGTGGGGTTAATTTAAAAATAAACCTGTTCATGTATTATATTTTTTAAAGCCATATTAAGTGACCGTTGACCTTGCGGAGTAGGATTATTTAATTTTATAAATTAAATAACGAAGTTGATGTTCGTTGTATCGACATTATTCATTTGTAGTGCAATTTGTGCTCAAAAATGTAAGTTGACAGTACTTTTAAGGCTTCGCGATTATATGGATGGTGAGGCTGGCAGATATTTGAGAACGGATAAAATGAAAAAGATTTTGACCAATAGGACTTCATTGATCACGTTAAGTTAAGAGAAAAAATTAATTAACATCTCAACCCGTTAAAATTATCAAAGATCAAACAGATATTGCGTAGTATTCAACTTCAATTAGTTATTCTACATTACATTTAACCTGCATCATAGCAATGTTTCTATGTAGAATTGTCTAATAACTGTATACGCAAACATTATCAGGAATATTAATAACCTTAGTTCATTACAAATACGTACTCAAGAACCTAAATACAATATTTTCTCGTGCAGTAATTGAAAAAATACCTAACAAACGTTATCTAGCAGCTTAGATATACAATTTATGCGTTCGAACTTCGAACAGGAACTACGCCCATTCGTAATTGATTCACAGATCACTGATATAACATAATGCATTCTTAGTTCTTATGACTATAATATTATTTATGTATGTACCAACCCATCGCTTCCTGTGGTGTAAGAGGCTAATATACGATTTTATCATGCAGAGGAGCAGCAACATTAACACCACATAATTGTATCATAATGGGATCAATAAGCTCCATCTCAATCTGATCTCCACTAAAGCACCGGAAGGTAAGAGATCTTCAGTTCTTACAGATGGAGCAGTCGCCACTGTTCTATAACTTCTGTCAGTTTGACCTCTCGATAAGGTTCCATTCCCATTTCCTTCACATGTTTTACAAATTTGCCTTTTAAAATCGCCTCGAAATACCAAAATGGCCAATCATCTTTCCTCTTCTAGCCTCTCTCTATGGTTCTTAACAATTGTATTTTCTTGTTCCACCAGTAATAAATGCTTCCACATTTATTTCCATTTCTGTGCAACTGATCTCCGCCATCCAAGACATATGTATTATATTGTACGAAATTTATCATATCAGCCTATTTTTAGAGAAGTTTATCAAATAAAAATCTCATGTGGGCAAGATTCCAAGAATAAATTTTAATTTGATAAATTTAGGATAAAAATTTATAGCGTAATTATGTAGTGTAGTGTAATTATGTTTATCAAATTGAAACTGCAAGGGTCAGCTACGGAAAAGTCACCACGATATTTGGACGCGATAACGACCGTCCACTACAACAAACATGTGATTAATATGTTAGAAATAGCACCAATATACTAAAATGCTTAAACATATTACGTTAACAATGTATACATTAATAAAACAAAATGTGTTTAGATAATTCAGGGATAGAGTATGGATACTCTATTTTCTCCATCCGTGTTTCTAGAAGATTCAGTAATCTTATTAGTTTGAAAGAAACAGTACAATATACGGCCTCAGTAGTATACTTCAATAAGAAATGACTGGAATGGAAGACTTATCAAAAGGCATATTTTTTTAAAGTAGCTTTATTATTCCTAACATAGATGAAAGAAACACCTAATATAAAATAATTATTTCGGTACTATAAAATAAGCAATGACCATATTTAAGTACCAACGACCATACGAATTACAAACGATAGGAGAAACGTTTTCTGTTCGTACTCAAGTACTTTGATCCGCCGAGCTTACAGCGGAAATACGTTTTAGTAAGTAGGTACAGCATGAAATACTGCATGTTTTAGGCTTTTATATTATGCGAATGATTTGCTTCGATGTTTTATTAAGGTGAAATGAATTTGAGTTTAAATTTAAATAATTTAGGTACAAGGTACTTCTGGTCTGCAGTATTTTACCTACCTGATATGTTTAACGCAAAGCTGGAAATAAAATATCACAGCAGACAATTTAATTAATATAAATATTTTATTTAATTAATTAATTAACATGAATCATTTGCGTTGATTTATTCAAGTTAATTAAGTTTATCATTAATGCTGTCATGTGCCTCATACAACGAAAATACCCACATAATTACAAGCCTACTGACTCACGACTTACGTTTTGTTAGGTATGCAATGAAAACTAAAAATACTGCGTTTGAGAGTCGCAGGGTCGAGGCCGAGGCTCGAGTCAACGCCACTACACTAAAAACACCAAACTGCTCTGTTTATTCGGGATATTTTCCAAAAACAATTGTGTGACTCGCTTGTCAAATTCAGTAGTAGTATTAAGTGGATAAGTGTTACTTGTATTAAAAAAATCTCAGCACGATATACCTAGTAAAATTATTTATAGTTATCTAATTATGGCATAGGAGTTTAACAGTGTGAGAACTTTAGCAAAGATTAGTCATAATAACGATCCTGTCGTCTATAAAATATCATCAAAAACTTCTTAATTTGAATCCAGCTCACCAAAAATACAATTCTTATCTTTATACATCCAAATTACGTCCTCGTTATTAATGTACCTAACTACGTGAGGCGCTTACGAATATTATTAACTACTTCGTTATGATTTTCTTAAAACTTCTCACGCTTTAGACTGGCCATTTATTAAAACGTATTATTTAGCCCGTAAATATATAAATAAACGTAACTTGTTTAAGCTAATTTGGCCAGACCTTATCCTTATCACTTTACCATATACGACAACTTCTAACGGACTTAAAAAGTCGGTTTTGCGAGGCGATAGTTATGTTAACGATAAGACATAATAAATTTCTATTTCCATAGGGGCGTTTATAGACAACGACGTTAAGGCTGAATAAAAGTCAAAGTCAAAATGTTTTATTTCAATTAAATCAATAAAAAAGGAACTTTTGAAAGGTCGAAACTAGTGGCACGGTTCTATAAAGTGGATCTTATGGAGAAGAGCCGGCAAGAAACTCCAAAGAGCACTAACATAGCCACGAAAATTATAACATTTAAAGAGTTGCTAAAGAGCAAAATTCAGTAACAGGTAGTGAGAGTTCAAAAATTTATTGCCTGAATTATCTTACTAAATCATGGAATATAAGTTAGTGATAATTTCCAAACAAAACTGTTTAAAATTAGGGACTAAGCAATTTATTTCTTTTGTTATAACACCGATACAATACTCGTAAATATAATTTATGAGGCACCAAAACTATTTAGAAACGAACAAAAATAAAAACAAATAGAAATCAACATAAATACCATATTTTATTCGTGACTATGGCAAAATCATAGACAGTCCCGAATAATTAGTTGGTATGGTCACTCTTACATACAGGAAGTCGCTGTTTAGCTTATCAGGATGGCGCGCCGAGTATACGAGGCTCGTTTACCTGGTTATTAACAGTTTTGTTCGACACGAACTTAAATTTTCATACTTCGTGGTCACCCTATGTTTAAGTAAAAATCTATTTGTGAAATAGTCAATTTGTTCGTATTATTTTTTATTGCATTTTTTTTCTATTACTTAAAGCATTGGATTAAGAATTTCTCCTGTATCACACAGGGGTGATTTCTAAATACAAACACCGTTAAATATCTGCTACTAACCATGACACTTAACACTTCTTAGCCTAAGTAATGTTCTTGTAAAAGTTTCCTGTTCAGATAGAAAATAATGAGAAACGAAACGAACGGCCTCATTTTTAAACAAAAGAGAAATAATTATAACATTGATTGACACATGGAGCAACATTCTGTAGGGACGTCATTGCATACAGTTCGAACGACATAACTATGCGTCTGAAGTTGTAGTACGCGTGTCTGTAGTTGCGCAATGGTAAATTTTATAATAAAAACTCCTTGTAAAGACTTTCCTTTCCTTTCGTTCCGTTCGAAACAGCTTTTTTTTTGGATGGTGATAGCTGTTGATTCAGGGAATCTTCACAGCGTAACCGGACTTGGTGGCGAGGCACCGAATGCCTGCCTCCAGCCAGGTTCGGAACAGCTAATGGAACGCTCAGTTATATCGTCGGAACTGTACCCCAACTACACTTGGCAACGTCAACATTCACAGACACTCATTACGCGTACTATTTCTAACTCGGCATGTAAATTATATACCTTTAGTATGTTCCACCTACTATCTAATACAAATAAATAGTCAACCCATCAGCTGTGTTCTAACTTTGGCATGGGTTCAATAACCATTGCGATTTCAGTAATGAGCCTTAGAGCAGAATAATTTTATCCCCAGACGAAATAAGACTAAATTGACAAAGGTTTGTTTTGTTTGCTAGTTTTGTTTGCTAAAGAATACGTCTGAATGAGATTCAAATAGGTAACTAACAGTGAAAAATACTGTTCACTTTTCACTGGTCTTTGAGACTAATTAATTAGTTCATCTCTAGTTCTGCTTTCTTAAGCTTATACACCAAAATTACCTACAGGCTAAGATAATTTGGGTGTCTAGCACATGCAATTAGTGTCCGAACAAAGCTTCAACATGGCGATCTTTGGAAGCGTGCAGTATAACTGAGCGATCGATATCCGAGGGGTCGTGATTTCAATTACCGTAACAAATATTTGTAGAAGTTTCGAGTTTTGGTTTTTGTGGAGATAGGTATCTGGAAAATTTGTCTTTGATACAGGCAGGAATATTTATTTTCAATAATAAAATGCCATGAATAACCTAACAGTAAAATGCTGTGCAGCTGCACTGTAAAATGACAGGATTTCCATGCAGCAATATGCAGTAGAGCACACCCTTAATTTATAAGTGTGACAGAAGTCGTTACGCCCTTAACATAGGTAGGTATGGCGTCATTTAGCATTGACACGGTCGTTAATTTTTAGCAAATTAAGAGGAACGCACCTATGAGGAGTAACATGACTCAGTTACTAGGCGCTCAAAAGAATAAATTTTCGCACCGGTACATAGAGTGGTAGGTACCTACACCTATGACGTTAGGTGAACCGTCACACTTGGTTACCTATTTCACGTTATTTCCTTCAAGCACGCGATTGAATCAGCACTGATTAGTGGAAACGTCAGATGAATCGCGTAGGTAGGTAGGTACCTACCTAGTAGGTAACTGGCCTACGCATTTTAGGGAATGGAGATCAGTGAATGTCGGATTTAGTTTAATTAGGTAAGTACCTTCCTACCTAATTTTCCAAAACGTGACTTGCCGATTTTGTTTTGTTTTTTTCTTTGGCAGAGTAAGTAAGTAGGTACTTTCCTAGCCTATCTACCTAACTAGGGATGGTAAATAACTACCTACCTACTACCTATACGCATTTCAGTGTTAAATAATAATCATAAACAGTAAAATGTTATATCAAAGCTGTGTATTGGTATCGAATCTTAAAACCATTAAATCGAAATTGAATTGCACCGGGTTTTATAGGATTTTGGAAAGGTCCAAAAATATGCAGGCTATCGTCAGGATATTGAGGCAATAATAAAGTTACGATCGCAAATGCAATAACTGTGAGAGTTGCAGCAGGTAAACAACTACTAAATGAATACCTAACCTACCTACTTGTGATTATAAATTGTGATTCACAACACGGGTTTTAAGGAACTGATAAAATGTAATTAGGTAGGTGGCTAGGTAGGTAGGTCTACCTACCCACAAAATAGTTTTAGCACTCGTCATATAAATATTTAGTACAATATACCTACCTAGGTAGGTTACGTGATAGTGCAATGACCTCTAGTTAGCAAGAAAACATGATTATGAATGAAGTCCACATTCAATAGTTTGCGTTGGTAGGTAGGTACCTAGGTACTATTTTTTCGCTAAGGTTAGTAGGTAGGTTGATATCTTTACGAAAGCAAACTGCTCTTGTCAGATATTTTTGCTGCTTACATATTGCTTTTACAAGGCTTTATTTCTACAAGGAAGATCACAATTACACACAAGCACCCTAGATACGGATATTAAAATCTAAGTAGGTATTTCGGCGTCTTTGGATATAGCCAATTACAACAATAACAAAGTATTAAAACACAATCATCCCACAATTAATAGAACATCGGGATAATGAACACTACTTTGCAGTTATCAACGCTAAGAATTTTACCTACATTTACAATTCCTGCTGGGATAAAATCAGTGCCGGTCGCCGGCTACAGGCATGCGAAAAAAACAAAAAGTACTCACTCGCAAATTCGTTGCACAATATCTCACAACAAAATGTCACTTTTAATAAGTTCGTGTAAATATCTCAAAAGAATAACGTAAGGTTTTGGCACAAATTTAATTTCACTTGTTTATTTACGTTCGTTCGAATTTTGACAATCGTTGAGGTTATAGCGCATGCGTAGTGCGACACTCCCTCCTTCGGCTGCCGGCGCAAACTGACTGATGAACGAACGAAAACCGAATGTTTTCTCGGCGCGGAAAGACAGAGAGGGCAGCATAAGATAGAATACGTGAGTGAGCGAGAATGCGTCATTGACTAGACAGACGAAAGCATAATAAGGATAAGGTGGGGTAGACGGTGTTTGCAAAGATTGTGTCGGAATCGGAAGATGTACGAGATTAGATTTGAGAACATTACGTTGGGGGTTGTTCCATTTGTACAAAAAATCAATCAAGCAAAGTCCAAATAACTACATAATTATGTTCCTAGTTTTATTTGAACTGCTTTATTTTATTATAGTAAATAGGAATCTATGAAATGAGATTCCTTTATAATATAGGTACCTTATGTCAGGGGTCACCAATTACTTTCATTTGAGGTTCGTTGTTTTATAACGTGGTCGTCGCGATCCGTAAGGTTTAAAGACATCATTTCAAATAATAAAACTAATATTTAAAAAACAAATAGGTACCTATAAAACAAAATCACTCGTCAAATGGCTAGTTTGTCAATTAATTAATGGAGTAAATGGTTTTAAGTCGGTAGGTACCTATTTTTAATTTAATACATACGTAGGTACCTATAAGTTTATTTTGTTCGCAATTCCAATGAATGACGGACGAAAACACAAATCATTAAAGACATTATTATATTTTAAAGGTATTTCTGCTCTATTCCTTCACATAAAATCGTATATAAAATTAACAAATTGTAGATAGAGACAGAAATTGTGTTCTCCATCTGATGAAAATTAAAAAAAAACATTATTCTATTTAGAAGATAGCAAAAGGAAATGACTTCACATTAAAAATAATGGCTTTTCGCTACCAAATGAAAAATAAAAGTTTAAGTATAACTTCAAAACGCGTAGTTAGCACAAAGCGTTCGCAATTTGGGAGCGGCTGCTCACACACAGACACACGTTTTACTCAACGTTTAAACCCTTTTAGAGGGCTTAATTCTATTTTCAACCTTACTCCTTGCTGTTTACCGTCAAAATCGTCTTTTATTTCAGTCTCATGTGTTATTGCAAAGGTGTGAGGGTAGCTCTTTTATTTTTTAAACAGGATATCCTGGCTATGGCGTCCTGGCGGCCGTTTCCGAGCATACGGTTCATTAAGGAGTGACGCTTCTATAAAAAAGCCAGTAGCACGTGTAGCCAGACAAGTGGGGGTTGAAAAACAAAAACAGCTGTGTCTATGACACATATAAAACCTCCATCAATTGAGAGTAGTTTTTTAAGTTTAGTAGCTTTTGTATTCGCTCTCGTGTAAGTGGTTGGGCCTCGTTCATTGGCAGAATCAGTCTAACAATGCTCATCTTTCTTTGTTAGCGAATACTAAAGACTGCATTGTTATCAGTTTTTGTCACTTCATTATTCATTTGAGCCTATGTTAACTATTGCGTGGATATATCAAAGCTGACTTGAGCCTTAAACCTCTATTTATAAAAGATATAAAGTGAACATTTATTTATCCTCTAAAAATATACTAACCTTTGATCAAGCTAACGCTGTCTACGAAAGGTCGTTTATCTAAAGAAAATCCAATAAAAAAAGAAAAAGTATAAAAATATTTTCTATCCGCAAGTGACAAATCAACACAGAATCCCTCACTCCAATCGCAAACGAATCGCCTCTTTTAGAAAATGGCTCTTATCTCTCAAGTGTGTAAACAAAGAGTTTCTACACCCACTCAAATTGTTTCACAAAAAAGGCAACCCTTGAGTCCTTCTACTCGAAATGCAATTATTGGTTCTATAATGGGATTTATGTGTATTTATTTTGTAGAGCTACTGAGTATTTCAATGTCAAACAAATTACATATATATGATATTGTTTATCAAGATAAATTATGGTTAGAGTAATAAGATTAAATAAGTAAGAAGACCATATACGATTAATATTAAATATCGCAGTTCAGATTATACAGAAAAATAACTAGGCTATAAATTAAATTAAAGACCTTGTTTTGTGAAATAAATAACCAACGCATAAATAATTATAATCATTATCTTCTCCTAGCGCTACTCCTAACGTGGGTGCAATCTTTTATTGATCCTTATATTAATTGATCTCATGAGTTCAGTAAAACAAAACGCAAAAGTTCAAAATGGGGTATTACACGTAAAAGCTAATTAGGTAGCTACAATTATTGAGCTTCCAATCTTGAAATATTAAAAGTCTAGGCTTTGTTTTGCATTCATTGACTAGTTAGGTATAACGACATGCACCAGGTGTAGGATTAGGAGCTGCTTACTAGCAGATGCAGCAACAACTTTTCTTTGTGCACTTTTTATATCAATAAATTATTTGTACTTCACTGTAACTAGATAAACATACAATAAAATATTAGAAACAATTCGCCGATTTAGCAGAATAATCGTTTAAGTTTTCCACTTTGTTTCGCTATTATTAGTTCTGGGTCATCTTATAAAACTTTACCCCTTATGGAGACAAATGGTAACATTATCTCATTACTGCTGTCATCGCTCGGTCTGCCATAAGTAAATGAACTTGTCAAGGTCACCCGAATTACTGAACTATTTTGTGGTCGCGAATTATGTAAATTGGAATAGACAATTAGCCTGTGGGTGAATGACATTTTACGCTTATAACTACAACTAGAATTCTCTGATGAATTAAAATTAATGTTCATCGTGTTAAAATGTTAGGGTTATTACAAATTTCGTGCTTATCTATTTTATCTAGGAATGTAATGGTAACGAATGTAGCAGATAAAAATCTAGCCCTGTCATGGTCGTGGTGAATGTCACGAATCTCGTGGTTATGACTATAGGGCAAAGGAAGGCATGTTAAATTAAATGAAGAAAACCGGCGTTAAACAACGCTTACGTTGTGTTTTGCGAGCGAGCGAGTGAGGTTACCGGAGGCCCAATCCCCTTTTAAAAGGTCGGCAACGCACTTGTGACTCCTATGGTGTGTTTATGGGCGGCGGTAATCGCTTACCATCACGCACCATCAGGCAATGTCTGTCTGTCTGCTCATTTGCCCTCCTATCCCATAAATAAAAATCTATATAATAAAAGAAGAACCTGTGTGACTGACTGACCTAATGACTGACTGGCGTATCAACGCACAGCCGAAACTACAGGAGCTAGATTCCTGAAAGATTGCATGCCGATTCCTTTTGCACTGTAGACGAGCACTAAGAAATAGATTTTTGGTAATTCAACCCCTAAGGTGGTAAAAAGGGGGGTGAAATTCGTGTGAAAGTCCGCACACACTACCATTCGTTTGACTTATACACACACACATATTTAATAAACGATGACATCGTCAAGATTATGTACAGCAGCTGTCATTCGCTGTTCACATTTTGACAATTGTTTTCTTCCTTTAGATTAGACTTAACACATTTTATGATATGAATCCTCCATGGTGTAGGCACAGTGGGCACAGTATTTTTTAGAAACGAAAATTACCTAAGTACGCAGGCGAAGCTGTACACGGGAAGTCTAGTAAATTCATAATTATGTATTAATAATAATAATATACCTTCACGCCTGAATACCTCGAAGGGTTAGGCAGAGGCGTACTTAATGTACACCCACAGTTCGCCGGTATGTTTAAGTCCCATGTTATAGGGGGCGAGCCTATACAGCCAATAACTGGGCCCAAATCCAGACTCCAAGCTGCTACTGATAATTTCATAGAAAATCCCAATAACTCTTTGCTCGACCTGGGGATCGAACCCAGAACCTCTAGTGCAGCAGTCGCGATGTGACCACTAGACTAATGATGCAGTCATTTTTATAAAGTATAAGTCAAGTATTTTGATAAAAGAAATAATATCTAAACGGCAGAGAAAAAATGACGATAAATCTAAGAAACTATTATTTATTAATATACCTATACGAGTATAGGTATATGGACCACTAGAGTAATGGGGCAGTAATTATGTATTATTACATATGTAAACTTTGTTACGACAAAAAATTGTGCTGGCACCCCCAAAGGCGCTACGTAAAATAACTCAACAAGATCTTAGTGAACCTTGATCAAATATTCTATTGCTTGGAAGTAAATTTCCAGAGGAATCAACAAATTGTGTTTATTTCTGCTAATGTGTTTGGCGAAATTAAACCATCGAACTAAGAAATTAAAATGATCGTTAGTTACGTAGGTAGGTAGATACAGTAGCTTATTATTCAATGTCAAAATGTCTATTTTCACATTCAAAATACGGAAATTCCAAAATGTACCTACCTACTTTATGTAATGAACCATGCAATATTAAAGGGATTTAAAAGGATACTAAGGTGATTTAATTATATCCCAACAATTATTTATTAAAAAAGCATAATATAGGTGTTATTAGTAAACATTTTTTATATATTTTATAATTTTCATATCAAACCAATAAGTACCTAATTAGGTGCCTACCTACTTTAACAAATATCTGATGCAAGTCTGACAATCACATCCTCTTATTTCTTTACTTGAACCTTGAAGTATTAGGTAGGTAGGTATTCGTCAAATTTCGTCCGTGCAAAAGGAAATTATCGGCAAATAGGTATTATTCGGATCACCGAATAACAAACAAAGAAGTCATAGAAAAAAAGCCATTGCGCGATTCTATTCGTCTGGATGTATAGTATTTACCTGGCTCGTCGCCATTTTGGTTTCGCACCCTTCATTCACAAATTCCTTGACGGGTCCCGGTCAGGCGGGAATTTCTTGGAAGTTCATAGTCACATTGATGAAATTGCCGGCGTGAAGGCATTGTGTAATAGTGATCTATCATGGACACCTACGCAAGCAATTCATAAATTCTTTTGGCAACCAAAAAATATTGGACGCCCGAATGTGGGGTAAGTACTTACCTTCCTACCTACCTATTTATTGTCAAGATGGATAAGGATCACTAAAAATAGGTCCTACTTACCTAATAAAATACTGACAAGTGACGGGTAGCTATACCTACCTACCTACTTAAACTTCGTTTGGTTAGGTACCTACCTACCTACTTAATTAAAGGTAAACAAAATAGGTACCTAAATGGCGGCGTTCAAGGCTATTCAACCTTTTATTACAATAATATCTTATGAATATAATATTACAATACTACCTTTTAATTGACACAATGTATTTATTGATTATCACAATTTATGGCAAAAGAAACACAAAAACGAACGAAAGTAAAGTAAAAAATGTCACGACACGAATGGCGTCTGGTTATCCGACTAAATGTAATAGGTACCTATATCGGTTAAATATTTTGCTGCGGTTCCTCGCAGTAGGTAGGTACTACTTACTTCTCAATTTTTTCGAGTTATCAAAAATCTACTAGGTAGGTACTAAGTAGAAAAATGTTTTGAATACCTGTCTTTTTACCTAGTTTCTTTTGAGTAGGCACATTGCAATAGATAGAATATTCTTTAGAATACCTATTCTATCTATTGCAATGTATACTCCATTCCTGAGTCATTTTATTTTTCTAACAATACTCCACCTACCAACTTAGTTTTACCCGGATACTTATAATTGAACTCTGCCCAGACGGCCCACCAAACTAGGGCCAGCTATAAACTTATCCTAGGAACTCAAAATGGATGGCAGCACTAAGTCACTCACTCAGTCTAACTTAATAGATAATAGGAAGGGAAGACTTATATGTTTGTTCATATTATGTTTCGTTTACGATAGGTATTCGGAGCCGTTACCATTCCTTACAGACGCGAACACAATGGTGGCACGTATCCTCGTAGAAATTAACTAAAATTCCCGAAGAGATTTGTATTGTAGTGGTAGATTTGAGCCTATAAAATCAGCGAGTTTTATCCTGATTCAAAATACATATATCATAAATCGAACTTTACTAACTCACCGATACATAAGTACTTACCTACCTATATGTAGGTATCGATGAGGAAATGATACATAGGTACCTAATTCTAGATTGAATGATTTACCATTTCTAAAGACAATTGAAATTACTCAATTCTAAGACTAAATTACCACTTGAAACAATTTACTGCAATATCTGTAAACAGCAATGTTGCTCCATAAAGCGCCATATCGTACTGAGGGATACGGAGTAACATGGATCAATATATAACAACTAGGCAATACATTCATACACTAGCAATTCAGTTCAACAATAGTCGCTGGCAATGGAAGAGGTTTTCCTGGCAGCGGCTTGTAGTGTCTTTGTTATCATGAGTTTAAAACGGAAACGAATGAGGAATAGACAGATTTTGGTGCGAACATTACTGCAAAAAAGAAAGCTGTCCTTATCTTGTGTTGTTCTTCACCTTCTTGGGAATACGGATTGCTAATACACAAGTGTAGTGTTCATCTAGGGAAACACACCTTAAGCCCGAATGAAATAAGGGAGCTCACCCCTAAGAAAATGCTTTCCTCCTGAAATCCTAGCTGAATCCTGCAGCTATTATGAACTGCATTCAGCGGTGAGCTCAACCAGTGGCGATCACAATAGACCGACTGCAGTCGCAGTGATACTATAGCCGCAAGCAAACAATAAAAAAAACATGTGGGGACATGTAGGGACAATTATTTAAATAGGTATTCAAAAACTTCACCAGAATGTCTCGGAGTTATTTTGAATTACTTTTAAATAAAGTTGGTCCATTAATTACCAGACGACCAATATGAGGGAACCAATTTCTGCACGTACAACACTTGCCTGAAAACAAAAATTAAAATGAAAATTGGCTAGAATTTCCCAATCGACTGGTTATTCGGCAATTTGTATCGACGACATTGAAAAATATGGAATACTACATGGAGCAATTCATCATCATCATCAGCCCGATGCTATCCACTGCTGGACCAAGGCCTCTTCATGCATCTTCCATTCGTTTCGACTATGGGCTAGTCTCGACCATTTCTTCCCCGCCACCTTCACTATGTCGTCGCTCCACCCAGCCGGGGGTCGACCAACACTTCTACGACTAGTCCTCGGTTGCCACTCAAGGATCTTGCGTCTCCACCTTCCATCCTCTCTACGACATACGTGACCCGACCATCTCCACTTCAGGGAAGCAATCCTATGAGTAATGTCGGTTACTTTAGTTCGCCTTCTAATTTCCGCGTTGGTCACGCGATCTTTTAAGAAAATACCGAGCATCATGGAGCTATTAGAAACTGTGATATTTAGATTGAGATAGACAAGAAATTGTTCCAATAATTGCTCCAGATAAAATGTCGCACATTGGGGGAGGCCTACGTGTCGTGTAGGCTGATTATGATCATCCATAAGTACGTGTTGCCGAACAATAATTGCTCAACAAATTACCCGTGTAAACGCACCTTTAGGACAGTAAAGAGACACAAGATAAACTTTTCACTTTACAAAAGAAAATAGTTAATAGCAAGAAACGAAAGAAATATACAAGAATGAAGAAACACAGAATATTTCGGTTCGCCAGTCCAAAATAATTAAATACAATGGCATAATAATATTTCTGTTTAATCTTTCTCGTGAAATGCTAAACTTTAATTGAAGAAATAGCGGTTTTCCCTCTCCTCATTCATCACATGGACACTAGGTGCGTAATTGATATTGGTGGTAAAATAGTGAAACTGGTGGTAAGACTGACTCGTTACAAGCGCGACGGCTACGCTAGAGGTCGGAATTTGGTATTTGTGTTCAGTTAATGGCAATAGGCTCGCTCCCTATTATATTGTACCTAAACATACCGGCCAACTGTCGGTTTACCTACGTTTGGTTTCATTGCGGTATACCGCTTCACGTTTTATCTTTATGTAATAACCAGGTAAACTTCACTGATGATACGGCATGCAATGATGTATGTATGTTCAATGACGTAGAATGCTACGTCATTGAAAGGAGAAAATTAAAAACTGAATGCAGTTTTTAATTTTCTCCGTAACAGGATGGCAATATTGGCAATAGAAGGTTGACGGTTTAACCATCCATTATTATTTTGCTCATCTTGATTTAAAAAAAAACGTGATTGAGATTTTTTGGTCATGGATGGAAGAACTCTTCATGGATAAGTGAAGTTGGGGAAGGTAGAGGGAATGGTAATATCGGACGGATTCAGAGTTAGTTTCAGTCAGGCACATAGTTCAGCCAGGTCCGGAACCAAAATGGTAGAGGCTACGCAATAATTATGTAAGCAATTGATGGATCCCGTCAAAATATTTCCTTCATTGATCTCCGATGCGCGTGAGTAAAGGATCTCATCTTATTCTTCGTTCGTACTGAGAAAGACTGAATTGTCAAAAGAAAGTGTCCAAAGAGAGAGTGAAAAAAAACGTCATGTCGCAGCTACCTGCAATATCTACTATATTCGTTGTTAAATTCTGCACTTATGGATATTAGAACCTTTGGTACCATCATCATCATTAACTCATATACTGTCCCATTGCTGGGCAGTACGGGTCTTCTTACAATGAGAGGGATTAGGTCATAGTTCACCACGTTTGCCTAATGAGGTACCAACCAAAACCATAGAAAATCGTATATCACAACCGCGCGTTTCATCCTCAACCGTTATTGAAAGCATTCCCTTCTTATTTACATAATTTATATTATTATCCAGGATTATAACTTAATCTCTCTTTTCCGCGTATTCCGTTGCCCCTCACTCAGGATTACAGGCCGAATTGTAACTATTACGTTCGCAAAGTACGTTAAGCTTCACGTAAACTATTCACGAACTGAAAATGTATTCGCATGAGGATATTTCGTGACAGCCACAGATAAAGCTGGATCTACACGATGTTAATGTCTGTCTGTGTTGCGTGCAGTGCGGGTGGTGTAGATTAAGCCTTAAAGAGTCGTATTTAAATTAGATAATGCTGTGCTATCTACTGCAGTATTTTCTGAATTATAGTAATGAGCAGGAATTTAATCGAGTTTCATCAACCTTTGCTTTTATAACTTACCTTCTAACTTGCCGCTTCAGTTTATAAGTTTATAAACTAAATAAGTACCTATAGCCTATATAATCTTCCTAAATCTTCCTTCCTTAGATCGCACTGTTGCTTATCAACAAGCAAAATAGTGGTGAAAAGCAACACCATGGTAAATAAAAAATCCCTCTTACTATTGGCCAAAGAAAATACAGTAGTTTCTGAAATTAATCAGAACAAACACAAACTGAGTATTACAGGGATCTATAACCTTACACCTATACTAAGACAGCGTTCTTAAAATACAACGTCCCCAAGGCCAGCAGTACTACCATAAAAGTACAAAAACAAAACAATCCACCGTTTATTCACAAAAACACTACAAACAACAAAGAAGTTATTCAATTCAAGTGCTAAGCACTATTCAGACAAAGCCGGGCATTGAAGTAGTAATTTATGGTCCACCATAACTAATTCTATTATTTGTGTACGTTGCGATTTTGCGGTGAAACTATTATGACTAAAGAACTGTAATAAACTGCGTAATAAGTCTAGTGGAGGCAAGCGCGACTGCTGATTGTGAGGTTATAGTTTCGATTCCCAGGACAAGTAGGTAGTGTTATTGGGTTTTTCTATGAAATTCTCAAACATGGAGCAAACGAGTTCTTGAGAAGAGATCGTGACTAGGTACCTAAGCGTAGTGTAGGATGTCCACTGACCGTCATGTCGTAAATCTCGAGTCCAATCCAAGACTTTTTTATGGCAATCATACATACATACCTACACTTACGCCTTTCTCCCGCAGGGAAAACCAAAAATGTTTGGCTTTCAGAATGAATACCTAAATAAATTATCACTCGCATTGCGTGGAAACCTGCGTGCCTGAGAGATTTTCTCGACGGCGTGTGAAGTCCACCAACCCGCAGTTGGCTAGTCTGGTGATCCTACTTATTCTCCACTCAGAATCATCGGAAACATGATTAATATCTTCCATCTCAGGATAGCTATCACCGTTAGGTCAGATCTATTAAATGACAGTTTCAAGGTTCCAACAAACATCTTATGTCGCCGTGTCCCTTGCCAGACCATCTTAATGTCTCTAGGACATCAACAAAGTGATCTCGTAAATGGCATTAAAGATATTTTAGCCCATGAAAGCTGTTATATTATTGAAATTTGAACTTTATAGCAACGATATAAAGGTCTTCATCAGATAGTAGGACTATAACCGGGATGTACAAATTTAAATGATCTCGAAGGGGTTGTTATAGGATATACCATATGGAAACTAACGTTAACTGTCAATATACGACCCTAATTCCATATCGCTTTATGAATTGCGAAACAGTTAAGTAAATATTGTGATCGACTTACCTACGGCCAAAGTTAATAACCTATCTCTGGATTGTTTTCCCTACTGGAGATCGAATTTTGACATAAGATCCGTACAAGTAATGTCAAATTTCGATCTCCAGTAGGGAAATTAAGCTCTTGCTAATTTGGATGGACAAGAAGGGTTGAACAGTGAAATTATAGTGACTGTTTTGTGTGAATATCCTGAAGTAACACTTTATCTGGGAAAGAGAGACGGGTGTTGTGCTGACTTGTACCTATTAAAGCACATTAGTCTCGGTCCTTTTGGCGGTACTCACGGATACAATTATATCAATCTATACATTTCCATTATAACCTCTCATTGTACGTAAAATGTATGCAAGGTCAGCTTAAACTGGTAATGTATAGTTTTGTTTTTTATTCGTGATAGGCTTACGCTTGACCGCTAGTTCCGATACTGCGATCTACGATGGAGCGCGCTTGCCTAGAAGAAACCGATTGATGTGTCGCTCGTTGTGTCTTCGGAATTTTATGGATACCATTTTTATTATTCCACTAAGCTGGCAATTATGTATCTTATCCCCGAGTCCAAGTCAGGCGAGCACAGGTTGCGTTAATTTTGTCTCGAAGCCTCCATCGAAAACCTCAAACTATTTTATACCTATTATGAAACTATGACACCCTAGTAAATTGCCTTCTAGTAAATTGGAAAATTCTTCTCACACTGTGCGACGTCTTTACCGAAAGTAAAATAACTACGAAAATTACAACGACCGACGCCATTTTCCGATCGAGAGGCACGTAGCGGGGATTTACGGAATTTCTTGGTGGTAATCAAGAAATTCGAAGTAATTAGGATCTATGTAGGTATGTAGATAGATAGCCTGTACTCTTCTCATTTAGGGTTCTGCGTGGAAGTTTATTACAAGATTTGTATTGTTTAATATTATACGTAGGTAAATTATTACAATACTTATTGTACCTACGAGTATGTGTTTCCATTTACAAGTAAAATAATTTAGATATTGTTTACTACAGTACCTAAGTAGGTAGATAATTTAGTTTTCAATTTCAATAAGTATCTCCTTACTTATGTTAAGACCGAGGGCTGTGTCTTGTATTCCAACTCCAGGCCTTTGACTTGATAGTGCAATGGTCACTAGTATATACAACGTGTAAAACTGAATAAGCGCCAGACCTCAACACGTCAATTAGAATATCGAGTCATAACTATATTAACGAAACACTAAAGTAATTTTGAGACACGTCAGCATATTTTTGTCAAGAAATTAATTATACTAGATCAGGGGTTCCCAACCGGTGGTCTGCAGACCACTAGTGGTCCCCAAGAGACTGGTTCGCGATAGGTCTAAAAATCTTGTACTCATGTTGAAAGTTTTGATTAAAGTTTAATTTCAGATGTACACATTTTATTTTATATAAAGGTTATGGTCCCTGTTAACAACAATTAAATCAGAGTGTTCCCTGGTCAAAGAAAGGTTGGGAACCGCTGTACTAGAGAAACGCAAAACTTGTGGCCGCACTACAGTCGTAACCACAACGACTACGATTTTGTTGCGCACACGCACACAGTAACAATTTGTGCAAATATGTACCTGTATTTTTTTTTAAATATAAATGAATACATAATTATTAGAAACTACTGTAATTGATTCAGTAGTCCAACTACTTTGAGGTCTTGCGCTTATTCTGTTACAGGTTGTAGGTATTATGTATAACTGCTCCTGCTCTATATTCATGTTTTCCACTGAAGAAAAAATTTAATTCTGTGTAGTGTTTAAAAGGCTTGTGAAGGAGTATTACTTATCTTTCGTAACTATGTCACTCTATTGCAGCATACCTATATTATTCCGTTTTAATTAGTGCTGTTTATTATACAAATATTTTATTTATATATTATTATTAACATTAACATACCATCACGCCTGTATTCCCCGAAGGGCTAGGCAGAGGCGTACTTAATGTACACCCACAGTTCGCCGGTATGTTTAGGTCCCATATTATAGGGGGCGAGCCTATAGCCATTAACCGGGCACGACTCCAGACTCCGAGCTGCTACTGAGAATTTCATAGAAAAACCCAATAACACTTTGCTCGACCTGGGGATCGAACTCAGGACCTCTAGTGTAGCAGTCGCGCTTGGGACCACTAGACTAATGAGGCAGTCAAATTATTATTATTATGTAATATATAGTATGTATTTTTAATAGTCTATTTTATTGTTATGTATATATAGATTATATTTATTTATATTTTTGTTTTGCACCATTTTCAACCCAATTTTTAAGTTCAATTCCAGTTTTTCCATCCTATGGTTGCCTAGAAGAAATCGCAGATTGCGATAAGGCCGCCCATTGTATGTTAAATTGTTACATTTGTCATGACTTTTGTATATTTTTGGTGTAACTACAATGAAGAGCATAATAAATAAATAAGTAGTTGGTAGCATTTATTTTATACTATAGGGATACAACAATTATCACCTAATTCGCATAATTTACGCGATAGACGTTTACGTTAGTCAACAAAGTGATTCACATCACGACCAACACAACACGCACGTAGCCAATTTGAGTCATTACAGTAACTAAGTAGATGTTGACGAAATTGATAATTTTGTTACTTAAGTACTTATTTTAACTAATTGTTAAAACCGAGATACAAAAATACGGTAAATGATAATTAAGAGACGCTACCTATAGGTACCTTCCTCGCAATCAGAAGTTGATGAACGTACCTATATTGTGGGCGTTTGAGGGTAATGCTGATTCAAACATTAAAACCCACATTCAGACGTCATTGTGTATAAGTATCATTTAATCAGACTTCAGGGGATTATATAACACTACAGATATCCCCCAAAAAGCCCGCCCTTCGAGACTTCACTAGTGTTATCACGGGCAGAAGAAGCCACAAGGAACTTCCAAGCACATTTGTCTGTTACGATTATTAAAGCTTTTAAAAAAGTTTTTAAAAACAAAAAAAAAAGCGACATTTAAGCTATACCTAACGTTAACAAATACGTGCAAGTAATATCATGGCAAAGGAACAGCATGACGTTCTAAGCGTGTGTTCAAGTCGATCTCAGAGCGTGAACACAGACTACTTGACGACACGATCGGCGTAGCGCTTGAGCGATCGGCTTCTGTGCCACGTGTTGTGGGTTCGATCCCCACACGGAGCAAATATTTGTATGATCTACAGGTAGTTGTTCCGGGTTTGGGTGTTTTGGTAGGGAACCCTATTTTTTTTAGCATTGTAATGGTGAAAGAGTTTTTGAAATAGGTCCAGTATTTTTTGAGTTTATTCGTTACAAACACACAAAACTGGCCATAGATTAAGGAAAAATAGATCAAATTATGCATCAAGAATCATAAACTTCTATAGTTTCCTTAATCTCTTGCTCCGGTAGATGGCCATGCCTGTTGTGTTGCCAGCTCCCATTTTTCGTTTTTCTTTTTTTGCGCAACATTCTGCTACTTTTAAGTTATATGTGATTGTACAGTTGCATTTTGATTTGTTGTGTGTCTTAGGGGCGAAAATGAAAAACTTTTTCTTTCTTTATTTTCTAAAATACAAACCTTTAAATTTTTTTATAATACTCGTATTAGACAGATTGAGACAATAACTAAGATCTCAAGATGATGACACGCGAGTGGTTTTGCTGTCTACGGTTGCCTCTTACTATCAGGCGGCCCGTAAGATTGTTAGTTATCCTATAACATAGAAAAAGATCGAATAGATTCCTCTTCTGTGTAACATAGGCATCTCATATTGGAGAACAGTAACAAGCACTTGTGTATTGTTATACTTAAGTATAATGAGTGTCTTTGTACACACGGACAATACACCGCCAAAGCACAAGGCGCAAAGATATCCGGTGCCCCGCTGTGTGTTCCGCATTATTTTGTTTGACAAGTATTTTGTGCTTAGAAATTCTTGAGGAACTGGTCTGCTTAAAAGTTGCTTTATATGTATATTACCTGTAACAGTGGATATTACATAGATTTGGAAGACTTGTTTTGTAATATTGTAACATATACATACATTTGTAACGTACATACGAGTTTAAATATAAATACAGTATGCTTTACACAGATAATTTTAAAAAAGTCGACTTTAATAGTTATTTAGTGTTTACAGTAACTTTAAAAAATATATGAAAAAGTGAAACCAAAATATAGTTTAGCGCCTACTAAAAATGTTGCCGCAAAATTATTTTAAACGCTTTTGCCCAATGGTAAATTGTAGGCCTTTATGGCGTGGTAATACAAAAGCTTTTATACGCTACAAATCAGAGGATTATAATTATAAGTGTATGGTTTATTGAAGAAATTTCTTAAGCTTTGATCATAATTGCGTATTCACGTGGAAAGTAAATTAGACGAAGCCTTTTGACCTTCCAATACCTATTACGGAAACCTGTTTACCAAAGCAAGATAATATAATATTAAAGACTAGTTTTTGCCAGCGACTTCGTCGTTCATTCGTGGAATAGTTACTTTGTTCCCTAGTTCTTCGCCCGCGGTTTCACCTGCGTTGCCCCGCTCCTAAGGGTTGTAGCGTGATGTTTTATAGCTTGAAACCTTTCTCATGAATCACTCATTTTCCCAACATTTCCCTTCACTGCTCTGCTCCTATTTATCGTAGCGTGATGAAAAGTATATTATAACCTGCTCAGGAGTATGAAGAACAATTGTACCAAGTTTCGTTGAAATCCGTTGAGTGGTTTTTGTTTCTATAACGAACATACAGACACAGACAGACAGACAAAAATTTTACTGATTGCATTTTTGGCGTCAGTATTGATCACTAATCACCCGCTGATAGTTATTTTGGAAATATATTTCATGTACAGAATTGACCTCTCTACAGATTTATTATAAGTATAGAAGAAGATAATATTAGTTGATGAATTTTATGATCCTGTTTCAAAGTTTCCCTTGTAGTTGGTTTCAAGTTGGTAAATACTTGGTACTCAAAGTATGGATGTGTTTGGATGTTTGTTTTGATGGACTTCGTGCCAATTAATTGTGTTTGTTAAGTCCCCGCGACACAGGGCTTGTTTCCTAATAGGTGTCTTTTATAAAAAGAAACTTGCATAGCTGATTTATGTTATGATTTTTTATAAAAAAATACCCCACACTAGGATTTTCTCCTTTATCGTGGGTATACAAATAACATTGTTCACATACACACACGCACAGATGCAACAACTACCTGTAAGTCATACAAATATTTCTAAGGTATTAAGCAGCTCTCTTTCTTTAATTCAGTATGCATTACGTATGTAGATAGGAATAAAATCTCCTTGCAAGACATACCTACATACCTATACGAGTACGTACTAATATGGACTTCATTAGCAAGCAGTTCTATGAATGCTCCTTTTTACTTTTCGAGCCGATCCGACCTTTCTTAGCGTGAACGTTTTTTGAATACTGACGACCCTAGACAAGACTGAAAGATCGATACTGAATTTAATGAATACGTATCTGTACTCTAGTGTTTAGTTAGGTATGTTGTACAGAAATTACGTAGGTAAGTAATTAAGAGTATTCATTAGTATTTAGGTATCTTTGTGAATAGAATTGAAAACATTGGAAGAGTATTCAAAAGCGCTAGGAGCAGCATAATTTTAGCGTAGCGGCTGAGCAATCGGCTTCTGCGCAACGTGTTGTGGGTTCGAACCCCACACTGAGCAAATATTTGTATGATCTACAGATAGTTGTTCCGGGTCTCGTCGTTTGTGTATGTGAGAATTTGTGTTTGTAAACGCACCCACGATACAGGAGAAAATCCTAGTGTGGGGCAACGTTATTTTTTTCATTAAAAAAAATTGGGATAGGTACCTATCTACTTAATTCATCAAACATAACATGCACCATCCATCATCACGCCATTATTGTTATAGAATTACATAGTTCACCAATTAGTTTTAGATTAGATAATGTAGTAGGTAGAGCGACAGCCGCTTGGCATTAATTGAATACAAATGAAGACTTTGGGAGTCTTCATTTGTGCTGATAAAAATTTCAAAGAAAAACACAACAACAATTTGGTTTTTAAATTCCAGAGGGCCATAGGGCGGGCCTATTGCTGTATCCAGGCATAGATCCTTTTCATCTATTGCTGAGAATTTTCAAATTAAAAACTCAATAACACTTTCCCAACCAGGGTGTTGAACCCCAGTCGAATTTAAGGTGGGAGAGCGCAATGCGGCAATCACTCTACTTAGTCAACTAATAGAAGTCAACCAGAAAGCAGGAAATTATGTTTAATAATACGTTATTCGTTTATTATTAGCAGGGATACTCGTAGCCTAGTGGTATGACCGTTGGATTACCAAGTCAAAGGTTTCGAGTTCGAACCTAAGGTACGCACCTCTGACTTTTCGAAGTCATGTACGTATTAAATAGTAATCACGCGCTTAAACGGTGAAGGAAAACATCGTGAGGAAACCTGCATGCCTGAGAGATTTTCTCGATGGCGTGTGAAGTCTGCCAACCCGCACTAGGCCAGCGAGGTGGACTATAGCCTAATCCCTCTCATTTTGAGAGGAGATCCGTGCCCAGCAGTGGGACAGTATAATGGGTTGATTATGTATGTTATGCATACGTTATTCATAAGTCGACCCGATGGCGATGACGTCCAATTTTCATGCGCCGCCACTGCAATGTAATTTTATTAGTATGGCTATGCAGCTATCGTTTATTTGCACTAAACTTCCGAGCCTGCAGTGTACGGTATCCGCCATTTTGCCTCACAATCCGAAACTTTGTGTTACCCATTTTCGTGGTTTTTATTTCGGCCAGTTTCAAAAAGGACCTACCTAGCAATCTGTTGAAAGAACAATACTTAAGTTCCATTTTTTTTTTGTAAAATTGTTACGGAGTAGGTATGTTTGGAAAGTTAAAATTTTAAAAGAAAGCTTTCTTATGGCGATTCGCTAAGACGGGATTAAGGGAAATTCCCATGAGTTTAGGAAGAACTTTGATAACACTGCGGGAAACAGCTAGTTAATTTATTCTAACCCATTTACAACACCACCGCTGAGTGTTGGCAGTGTCTAAATTAATAACATTGAAAAGTTTTGAAGTAATTTTCGAGATTCGCACAGTGACTTTATGGAAAACCGTCAAAACTTCAGAGCCTTGTTTTCATGACAACATTTCTATATTAATATTAAAGTTGATTGTGATGAGCTGGATAAAGCGATTCCGTGCTCTTGATTAATTCTAAAAAGGAATAAGGACATCGGTCCCCAAAGTTTGTTAGCGAATTAGAATATCTGTGATTGTGTACCGATTTGCTGAATGGGATTGGATGAAAGGAAATTAGTCGATTCAATTGGATTTGGAACGCGGAAGCTCCGAAATACGTATCGTTGCAGACAAGTTGCAGTGGCGTGTTGAGTGGGTTGATTATGTTGTACAAATATACATACTTACATCGAATACCTACCATCATGCCTGTATTCTCCGAAGGGTTAGGCAGAGGTGTATACCCATAGTTTGCCGGCATGTTTAGGTCCCATTTAATAGAGAGCAAGCCTGTTACTGTTAATCGGACATAAATCCCACACTCCGAGCTGCTACCGAGAATTTCATAGAAAAAGCCATAATAAAAATAACACTGCCCGACTTGGGAATCGAATCCACGATCTTTAGCGTAGCAGTCACGCTAGACTAGCGTACAGAATAGGGAGTATTGTTCGATGAGAACCGTTTGGGTAGAAAGCAAACAGTGAATAGCCAAATCAATTTTATTAAATTTTATCAATTTTATGTAGCAAATAGCCTAGTGATATCACCATTGGACTGCCAAGTCAAGGATCTCGAGTTCAAATCCAAGCCACGTACCTCTGACTTTTCGAAGCCGTGAAGAAAAATATCGTGAGGAAACGTGCCTGATAGATTTTCTCGATGGCCGCGGCGTGTGAACACTGCCAACCCGCATTAGGCCAGCGTGGTGGCCTAACCTCTCTCATTGTGATAGGTGGGAACTGTATCTACCGAACAGTGGGACAGTAAAATGGGTTGTTTAATATTATTAGATAAGTATCTAATTTTTTTTTTAAAACATTGCCCCACACTAGGATTTTCTCCTGTATCGTGGGTGCGTTTAATTCACAAATGTTTGTTAAAATGTTTTAACGTTTAATGCACACCACTATCTGTAGATCATACAAATAGTTGTTTGTATTGTTGTGCTAGTTGCCAGTAAGGTACACATTTAGTATGCCATCTCTTGGAACACATCAATCTTACTAGTGCTGGGTGTAAAAAAGGTGTTCAAGTCGTGTAATAAAACATAAGTCTCCCCTCGCTACGGAACCGGAACCGCAATTACACATTGCCCACGAAACAATATTCGCATTTGATAACGTGTCTACCTCTTTTTAACTATATAATGTAATTGCCTGTAAAAGTCATTATTTGACGTGCGCTGCCATTTTCGTACTTGTGAGAAAATTAAGGTTAGGTACTGTGGAGACCTTTGACACTTAACATTCAAATATGTGTAATTGTAAAAAATTAAGGCGGAACGCGGGCGAAGAAGTTAGTATTATAAACTTGAAAGTTTGTGAGCATGTATGGATGTTTGTTACTCAATCATATATAGATAGAATATAGTCCAAAATAGCATATAGGTTACTTTTTATCCTGGTCGGATCCAATTCTGAAGTCTACACAAACGAAGTAGCACGCACAAGCTAGTAAAGAATAAAAACCTACCTTTTTTAATTTTCACATAAGTATTAGGTACGAGTACATCAACCCGACCGTAGGTTGTCTTGAACGCAGCTTTCGCACGTAAACGAGTCCCCCATTATAGTTATTATACCGTACCTACAGTCTCTAACAAAGGGGGTAACAATAGGATACAAACGCCCTATTATAAACTTCATTAAATGCATCACAATAGGTGAGACAAGTTGATGGTACTTGTGGGGAGATATGTATCTAAGGACTGTATGTATGTGAATATGTTTCTAAAGATAATATAAAGACTACTTTATTAGTCAAGTGGTTGTCAGAGCAACTGCTATACTAGAGATCCTGGATTCAATCGAATCCAGGACCTGAGAATCCCCAGATCGAGCAAAATGATATTCGGCTTTGTGCCCAGTTGATGGCAATAGGCTCGTCCCTTATTATAATGTGATCTAAACATATTAACGAACTGTAAGTCTACGTCAGTGTTGGGCATTAATTAATTACAATTTAAATTTAATTACAATTTTAATTGCAATAAAAATTTATTAATTTTTAATCAACTGATTCATTGCATTAGTACATCTAACTAATAAATCTAAACCTAATAAACCTATACAGGCGTGACGGTATGAGAAAGGACATTTGTATAAGAATGTTTGTTGGCGCCTATCACTATACGCATAAGTAGCATCGAAGTTTTTTGTTATTTTCCGTCCAACTAATTGCATAGGAGTTTTATTTAATAGTAGGTACAGTTCCATTATCATATACACATTTTAACAACGTTAGTTTCTCCGTATTGAAACATCATTTCCATATTTCCATACTCTAACGTGGGAGAGCCATGCTTCGGTACGAATAGGACGGCTCGACCGGAGTGATACTACGGCCTCACAGAAAACCGGCGTCAAACAACGCTTACGTTGTGTTTCGCCGAGGGAGTGAGGTTACCGGAAGCCCAATCCCCTTTTAAAAGGCGGGCAACGCACTTGTGACTCCTCTGGTGTTGCGGGTGTCCATGAGCGGCAGTAATCGCTTACCATCAGGCGATCCGTCGGCTCATTGTCCCCCTATCCCAAAAAAAAATTTTAAACAGAAATGGAATGAAACAGTGTTAGGCATCAATTGGATCAATCAATTAAATTTTTAACAAATTCCAATTGATTTAATTTGAATTGCAATTAATTGAATAGTAATTAAGTGTTTAATCAATTGATTGAAATTCTAATTGATATACCTGCAATGATATACCTGCAATGAAAAATGTATTCCAGGATTTCATATGACCAAGACGAAACAATGCTGAAATTAACTTTATTTGAAACTAGCGACCCGTGCGCAGCGTCGCTTGCGTAGATTTTCCTGCCTTTTCCCGGTGGATTTAAAAAAATATTTTCTACAAACCTTGTCCTGGCAATAACGAACACAACAAAAAAAGAATTATCCAATTTGGTCGTTCGGGAGTTATCTACGTACATATATTTTGGCGATTTCATTTTTATTTATATAGACAAAAATAAATAGGTACCTATAACTTTTTTTTGATCAGAGAAAATGACTACCTATTCTAACCTAAGCCTTCGGGGAATACAGGCGTGGTGGTGGAAGTATATTATGTAAAAAAATAAACAACGACACCCTATGGAGGTGTCAATGTTTTAAACCGAAATGGAATGAAACAGTGTTAGGCATCAATTGGATCAATCAATTAAATTTTTAACAAATTCCAATTGATTTAATTTGAATTGCAATTAATTTAATAGTAATTAAGTGTTTAATCAATTGATTGAAATTCTAATTGATTAGGTAATTCCTAACAATAGAATGAAGCTCTTCAAGCAAAGAGTATAAATAACACCGCAGAATATTTGAATCACAGACTACCGCAGGTATTTCAATGGTCTATGTAGGACAAAAAGGCTCCAGATACTTCAGGGTCACGTCCATAGAGCCCTACAGTCCATTTCTTATTGTGCATTAGGGTCCATTTTTCATTCAACCCCAAGGCTGAATATCTCGGAATCCAATGGATCCGTTTGAATGAAAATATCGCTGGGAAAAATGCTCTCTAGGCGGCGTTAGAAAGGTTATAAAAGTGATGTCATTCAATTCATGATAGGTAAAAAAGATACTGGGTGAAATTGAATAGACGTGACTAATCTGTATAAATATAAAAGAAGAATCTGACTGACTGACCTACTGACTGACGTATCAACGCACAGCCGAAACTACAAGAGCTAAATCCCAGAAAGTTTGCATGCTGGTTCCCTTGGTACTGTAGGCGTAAGAAAGAATTTTTGGAAATGTAACCCCTAAGCTGGTGAAAATTTGTATGAAAGTCCGCACACAATACCATGCATTTGATATACGCACACACACTTCCATTTTTCATCTACTTTACCTATTATAAAAAGAGCGCGCATTTTGCAGCTCAATTACATAATTTTTCACTAAGTCATCTTAAAAACTACCGATTTTGTTAAACAAGCTTTTAGACCAGAGACTCAAAACATAGGAAAATATAATTCATTCTATTATTAAACTATTCAGCCAAAATAATGCATGGGTTGTTATGAATTTAGGGTGACATTTCCATAAAATACAAAGTTAATTTTGGCGTTCGAACGCCCTTTAAAAGGTGAAGCAAAAGTAAAACCGAAAACGTACCTGCCTCGTTATGGGTGATCGGCAGCTTCCATTTTTAACTCGCACCCCTTTGATGTACTAATTAACCTTAGCAAAAATGTTCACGGCACACGATTACGCAATTAATTTGCTATTTTTGTTTTTCTTCGCAAAAGAGGACTAGGCAGATATCGCCCGGGACTGTAGTCATGGCAACGGGGGGCGCTGGCGGCGCGCGCCGCGGTAAAGCGGCAGAAGTGACCTCGCCTTCGCCGTGCTCGCTGCGTCGCGTCTACCGTCCGAAAACGTTTTTTTTTTCACGAAACGGGAATACACCGTGCGTAATGACATACTCCTTTGACGATTAACCTCCGTTCTTGTGCTGTTTACAACGAAAATTGTGGTGTTCCACGTGTGTTTGAAAGTGTGTGAGTGTGTGCAATGCATTAGTTTGCGTGCAATGTTGAGGGGTGGTGGGACAAGGCTGTGACCGGGGCAGCTGCACGGGAGGGGCGATTTTCACGCTTGATCATGCCTTTCGAATTGAGATCAGGTGAGCTTTTCAGGAATTTCAAGCGCAAACGTCACTTCTTTAAGGACGATTTTTGAATGTTCGTTGTGCAAGCGTTTCAGGCATGTGCATTGTCATCGGAACGTTCGATGCAAGTGAAAATGAAAGTTATGCATGCTGCATTGACTTTATTTGACTATGCCGGCCGTGAAAATAGACTCCTTCTACGAGCAGTCCATGTGATAATCAATAACTGCATTTATTATAAATTGTGACTGTAGCTTTTTCCTTGTTTACATACTTTAATTGTCGGCAAATCTTGTCGGTTTTACAAATTACAATTTGAGGTGTTTTTTTTTAAATAACGTTAATTATATAAGTAGGTACCCCACCAAAAAGAGATGTTCAAAAACAAAAGTAAGTAATCCTATATCCAATTGTTCCCAAATTAACAATCGTCTGATCAGGGTCGACCCAGTTCTGCAAAACAAACCGTTTTCATTATTTAACTACCGAAATAACGTTATGTAATTCCCTGGTGGATTGCAGCCTTGAATGTGGACGGGGGAGGATTTTTTCAGCGATCTCCTCAGGGATTTTCAGGGTTTCAGGGCTCTTTTGTCCTCTTTTATATTCAGGACAGCTTTATTGTAGGATTTAAGGGCAAACTATAGCCAGGTATTTGTCAAATATAAAATGCAATTGTTTTTGCTCGGTTTATTTTTATATATTCTTTAGTACATAGGTACATAGGTACATACATAGGTTTTTTAACGTTTTGAATTTACGTTGGGTCATTTAAACTTACATAGGGTTATTAGTATTGGTATATGGTCCAGTGACTGTTTTGTATCTATAATAGGTACCTACGTTTGTGTGTTTGCAATCACTACTGGAATTAGAATTGGTAATTCTGTTTTCCTAGTTAGATTAGGTTTCGTTACATTATCATCGGTGGAAGCCATGGAGAGGTTCATGGATAAGTAATAACTAACCTCATCAACCGATCTGCTTAACTTAGCAGATCGTTTCAGCTACGCTTGCGGTCAGTGTGTGGAAGGGTGACCATTCTTAATACATCCAGACCCTCTGTGCCTCGAAAAGCACGTAATGCTCCCGGTTGTGATACGAACACATACGACAATTGTTAGCGACATAGACACAACTGTGCAGGACTAATATAAAAAATTGGAAATAGCTTGCACAGGAAAATAAAGCTAACGCACTTTTACCATAATTACAATGTCGATAGTGTCATTGTGTATGCTGATCTTATATACGTACGGGTGCCTACATAAGGCTTAAAATTCAGTCTGTTAATGGCTAGTGGGCTTAGTGTAAAGAGAATTGTTGTTTCTAATAGACACAGGCCAGGCATTCTAATGTGACCCTTATAGTACTTACAGAAAATCCTCATGGATCGTCTATCGTCTGGGAGGCGGCAGGGTAAGTCTGACTCATACCGACTAAAACCGCATTTGCTTTCCTTTCCCTATTGTCACGGTCATGGCATTCGTGACATTCGCCACGACCATGACAGGCATTCTAAGGTGAACCTAGAATATTGCAGTTTTAGAAGGGCAAAATGGCTCCTAATCCTTTGGGATAACTGCCCGATCCATCAAATTTAACAAATAATCCATCAAAGGATGAGACAACGTTCAAGTCCCGGTATTTTATCAGCACTCACACCCTTTAAACCGAAAATAAATGCTATCTATTTTATGACAGATATGTGTATGAGAGCAGTCTTTAAAGGTAGGTCATAGAATAATAGTTTTTTAGGGTACCGTACATCAAGGGAAAACATGGATATCTTATATGATCACTGTCCGTCTGTCCGTCTGTCCGCTTCTCGGTATGTTAAGACCCTTTTCTCAAGACCATATGGAGGGATCAAGCTTAAACGTACCTACAAATAGCCTAGAGGTACCATGCGAGGTAAGGTTATACTAGAAAGTATAGCACAATGGATATTGTACGTGAATCAATAGGAAAAAAAACAACATGGGAAACATACCGAAACATATTTAGCCTTTGGCAAAATAGTTATAACCATAGATACTAAACAAACCTAAGCCATCGCTAGATAATAATAAATTACTCGCCCACATGGTAACTATAGTACGTCAATTTATCATTAGAAACGTACTGGATAGAAAATTCTCGAACAAATATAATTATGAACAGAAAATCAATCGTTCTTCTAGGATTGAAGTCCTACAATCTTTGTTATAGAACTAGGTTACAGGAACGCCTAGGCGGCCATTACTTGCACTAAATAGGTAGTATTTTTAAACCTACTTATTCATGGTATTTTGATTGTGTAAATAAATGGATTGGTAGGAACACAATTCAGTTCAGAGGGCAGTTGAAGATATGCGTAGCAAATCCAGATATTTTTAGTCAGTCTTTAACATAACCCTACGTCTTGCCTGGCGTGGCGACTAATTATTTTAGTTTTATTTTCGGGCTTAAAACAATCTTGAATTTCCTTAAAAATCGAGATTTACCTTTTTGCTTTTAGCCAAAACATGAATACATATTTCAATTGTATTATCATGATATTAAATATAGGATAACTACCTATTTACAACTGTTCCTAATTAATTACGACACAAATTCCAAGATACTTTACTCGAGGACACAATTCCGTTTTACAAACTTATATTGTTAGAAAAGCGATTAAGGTCCCTTACAACCGAAGTTACAAGCTCTAACTTTATACTTAGTCTGCTTGAAGACATATGCAAATGTCGATATCACCACAACAAGTTTTGGGAATTATTCGCCACTGCACAATTTATGCAAGGTCTTCTTGGGAATCTTCAACCAGGCTGTGATAATGTATATATAGATAGTTCTAATATGTGTGATAAGATAACAATGTAGGAAACTGATCATCACCTATCTTTTCGATTCGACGGGGATCTTAAGAAATATTACGGTTCGAAATTTCGCAATATATGCAGTGTGTTAAGAATTCTTCGACTAGGCTGTGATGATGTATATATAGATAGTTCTAATATGTGTGATAAGATAACAATCTAGGAAACTCATCATCACCTATCTTCACGATTCGCTATTCACGTAGCAATCAATTTAGAAATAAATAAAAAATACACGGACTATATTTGTAAGCTCCAAAAAGTACAAAATAATTAAAAATAAATTATGACGATATTTCGATAAATTTTTAGATGTTGCTAATTGTCATTTATTTTAAACAATAGACCTGAATTACTGTGGTATTGTGAAAGTTACATTTAGGTGGTAAAACTTGGGGTTGGGCATGTATGTAGTTAGTAAGTAGCATCTGTGTGACGTAATTTTTTGGAATCACAATGTTAAATCTATGCATACTACTTGAACAGTGTAGAAAACTGGCTTTCGAATGGAAAAGGTCTGTAATGCTATGGCATTATTCTGTTCGCTGCGGTAGTGTATCACATTCTGTGAATATGTATCTCCATATGTTTCTCTACACAAATCTGCAAACGTCTTAACCTCACTGTATACCGAATGTACTGAATGGATTTGAACGCCAAGCATATTGTAGTAGGTATGCATTACGTTTGCGATTGTTACGCTTTTAGATATGAGCTTACTATTCATATGATAATGGAGTAGCTTATTATGTATGATAATAATAATTATAAACACACCATCGCGCCGTTAATATTACTGGTGAACACAACAATGTTGCTTAGCGGATATTTGGCAATATGATGGCACCTACCACCCTAGACAGACATAGTAGCAGAGTTCTACCACCTCACCCTTTTCGAGGACATGATAACTTTGTTTCCACAATTGTTGCCAAAAGTGCCAAAATTACAAAAGACCCATTGAATTCACTCACAATAAACAATGATTCGATTATTCCTTCATCGTTATGATTTGTGAAACTTGGCAGAGTGGCAATAAGATTTTTTATAAGCAATTAAACAATAAACTGGTGATTCATTGGTTCGGTTGTCTTGACTTCGATTTCCAAGTGATATCAGGCTTTTCTATTGAAAATGTTCAGTTGCACTACGGTATTTAGATTTGTACCTGGTGCAATTAAAGATTTGTTGAAAAAGGTAAACCATACCAAAAGGAGGTATGTCCAGAAGCATATGATGATGAATAATCGTTTTTACAGCATTTGGATATAAAATAAAAACATATCAACCCACACAAAATTTAGAATTTCTTAGAGTTGTGCAACGATCATTTTTAATATCATGGGTACCTACATACTTGTAAGCTTCTTTAGGATTGGTTCACTTTTTCTGAATATTTTCGTATCTCATGACATCAGAGTCATTCGTGCGTTCATAAAATATCATTTCCATACACTTTTCGTTTCGATTCGAACAACTTGTCTACAGACCAGCTAAAATAAACTCTTGTGAATTATGAGTATAGGTACAACAGTACGTCGTATGTAATGGTTCATGTCTAAGAAAGTTTATTACATGGATTTTCCCTTACAATGAAGGAACCCTTTATTTATTGGTGTGAAATATTCTCTTGCTCATTTCACCCTCAAGATTTATTTGTTCCACCATACTTACCTTTATGGAGCTAAAGTTATGGGCTATCTGCAGATTTGTGATTCCTATTTTTCCGTATGGAATATTATTTTATAGGTACTGCAAGAAAACTATTATATACCTATATGTCTCATATATTATGGCTTATCTTTTTTGTTTATTTGCAAGAAGTACCTGATTACGTTTTATTAGGGTTCCGCAGTGAGCAAGGAATTCATATAGTTTCGCCATATTCATCCGACTGTCTGACCGTGGCTTAGCTCGGAGAGCTTCTCAATTCACAATGAATGGGTCCAGTGACCCATTCTAGCCCTGGACCAGTTCAGGGCTAGAGTGGGTCACTGGACTCACTCTGGTGTTTTTCCCTAAGATTCTGACTACGGGTCTATAATAAACATATCTTCAGTCTTTATTACATTGCATGTACGTAAGTAAAAAGGTTCACAAATTTGATTAAAAACTCATTGATTAAGAAATGTGGGGCAAACTTTTGTCAGAAAACTTGAATGCCGTTTTTTTTTGAAATGGTAATCGATACGCCTCAAAATTATGATGATGTCTACTTATTCGTTTGTTGCGATTTTTAAACATAAGAAGCTAGATCTAGAAGTATTTTTTTATATATACGCTTTTGTATGAAAACGTTGTCCTCCTATATATTATATACATATAGTACGCGAGAGTCATGTATCTCGTCGCTGTAGGCTGTATCTAAATGTTACGTAAGAATTATGACGTTTGATCACGCTCTGGTGACGTCATTTATATTAGGCGTTTGTATCTTGATGGTTTTTCGTTTTGGAATAGAAACGGTAAATAATGTTGAATATATGCAGTAAGATGCTTTCGCTGGTGAATATTAATGTGCTTAATTGAGTTGTGTTTCATTTATATCAATGACTATGTAGCAGAAACACAACACTTTAATATAATTTAGTATTAACAACTTTTTAGTTTAAGGGGAACTGAATAATCGGGTCCGATTTTAAAAAGAATATCTCAAATTGTATACTAATGAAGAGAAAATTAGCCCCCGGCCTGTGTAATGCGAATTTCTTTGTACTCAAAGTCACGTGAGATAAATGAGAAATATACTATTAAGGTCGAATAAAGAAAGAAGGTAATACTTCATTTTATTCCAGATTGTGACAACCTGACGTGAAAAAAATGATAGAGTAAAGTTCGTAGTTGAACGTATCTATTGAATGTTACGCTAAGGGAGTTCAGGGCCGCCGCTCTTTTTCCAAGCCGAGCTCGAACACAAGAATCTAGTATCTATCATATTAAATTTAAAACACCTTATCGATTACTATGGATTCCATAGAACAAAAAATGCCGTTGAATCGATAAACTAAACGATGCCAGTTTGCGGGCCTCCGTCTCCAATAGATGGGAAACATAAATTGGAAGATTCGATATTTTATCAAATCTCTCCCTCGAAATATGACCTTTTGGGGAACCTGCCGCGATTGGGGGATTATAATGGGATATCGAAAGGTGATTTTTCTTGAGATAGTTTAATGGAAGATTATGGCTTTCGATTGAGTTTTCTTTGGTTATGGTTACCTTTGTCATCTTGGAGAATTTGACCTAATTTTTTGACCTGGTTGGTCTGTTTTTCTAACTTATTTATTATATGTATAATTATTGAAGTAAAACTACTGGATGCGTTAATTATTTGAAACTTCGGGTTCCAGTAATACTTGTCAATACATATTAGCTATTAACTGTCCCATTAGCCTAGTGGTCCTATTCGCGACTGCTACGCTTGAGGCCCTGGGTTCGATTCCCAGGTCGAGGTTTTTCTATGAAATTGTCAGTAGCAGCTTGGAATTTATGCCCGGTTAATGGCAATGGGCTCGCCCCGTATTACATGGGATCTAAACATACCGGCGAACTGTGGGTGTACATTAGTACGCCTCTGCCTAACCCTTCGGGGAATACAGAATAACATACGGGGATTTTTTTTTTAATCCCACGTTTACAATAAGTAACAAAAACGGGAACTAGAAATTGTCCTTTTTAAACGTTTTCTTATCAAAGTATTTTCTTTTAAGAAGCTCTGTACTGTGCACTAAAGGCGCGTCAGCGTTGGGCTGAAAGTGGCAGATGGCCAGGCCGGCGGGGCGGTGGAGCGTGGCTGCGCTTTCCCGCCCCACCGCTGAGGCTCTGTGACGTATTAAACATTATCTGGAAAGACAAAGAATAATCGCTGGCTCCACACGTTGGCCAAATGTCGTTACGTCAATTTGGGCTAATGTGTGGAGCTGTCCCCCGGCATCCGTTGCAATGCCTCTTTTATCGTTTTTTGGTTTTATATTTTTACTGGATAGGGACACCCTAGTCACCTAGCGGTATAAAATATACATTACGACCTATTCTGATACCTACCTAATTATATATATAAAATTTCATAAAAATCGGTCGAGCCGTTTCGGAGGGGTGCAATCGAAACATCGTAACAATGTATTGTGTCAATGTCATTGGACTTTCCTGTGAAATTTTCAGAGGCAGCTCGGAGTTTGGATTTGTAACCCAGCAAATATGATTTATGTATTTTTGTCATGTGATTCTTACCAGAATTCTAGACGTTCTCTTATAAGACTTTTTCTACACTCTATACGGATTTTTTTACCTATTCATTTTACGGCTAGCGTAGAACAGGTTTGCTTTAAGATCTGATGAAATCCGCAGAAAATTACGTATTCGTCTTAGAATATTTATTATTAACCTGACTCTAATGCTAAGATTTAAACGGATTAGTCTAGACAGTGAGGTAAGAGGACACCCGGGGACATTTTATGTAATTATGTTGGCTGATTCTAAGGGAACTTAAGTCCAAGCGAAGCGTCAAATTCTCTAGGGTGTGCGCGCTTTTGCTCATTTTCACGCGTATTTAAGGGCATCGCTCAAATAAAAAAAAAGACCCTAGCTTTAAAGAAGTTTCTGGTGGAATACTTATGTGTATTTGCCATATAAAAATTATATGTTATTATACTTAAGGTCATCACAAACAAATTGTATTGTTTAAAATTTTTATAAATTTGCCCCAATTTGGGATAATAATTGAAGTAAATAGGCCTTTTTATCCTAATTTGTATTTTTTCTCTATAACGGCTTAATAGTTAGTCATGAATTTTATACCAAAAAATTGTAATGACGTACCTAATTAACAATTTGTATTTTCCATGCTAAGATTATAAAGTTATTTTAGTAAAGGAAAAATTCAATCGCGGGCAGGATTGGAACCTGCGTCTCCTGGTTAGATACACCAGACGCTCTGACTTCTAAGCCGCCGCGAGTCGGTTGAGAAGCAAGGTAATTTGCTTTTCAATAGATATCGCCATCGTCACCTTATGACGTAAATTCAGAATGTGAAGGCAAATTTCGATCAAGCGGGTGGGACTCGCGGTGGCTTAGAGGTCAGAGCGTCTGGTGTATCTAACCAGGAGACGCAGGTTCGAATCCTGTCGGCGATTGAATTTTTCCTTTACTAAAATAATCTGTATTGTTTTTATTTTCTTATTTCTTTGAATATTTATTTTTATGTATGAGTGTCCCGGTAGTACCACCTCCAACGAGATAGATGGACGAACTGGCGAAGGCCACGGGGGCGTATAACTGGTCCACGTAGAAGTCTTTGGGGGAGATCTTTATTCAGCAATGGACGTCAATGGCTGATATGATGATGATAAGGGAAGTGGTAGTAAGGGAGTCGTGTCTTTATCCGACACATGAAATTGACTGCGGTCAAATTGGCGGTCAAGCGTAAGCCTATCACAAAAAAAAGACCCAATAATACTTTGCTTAACCCACGACCTCTACTGTAGCAGTCGCGCTTACAACCACTAGACCAGTGATACCCAAAGTGGTCTATATCGACCCCTAGGGGTCGACGACGACCTACAAGGGGTCCATGTTAGCGGAATAAAATAGGGATCCACGAGATGTAAATGTGTAGTATCTTATATTCAATTTGCAAAAAATTTAAATTAACCTGTCAGGGGTCTACCTTTGGGTAGACCCCCTGTTTGAAAACCGAAAAAGACGCGAAGTGGTCGACAAGATAAAAAACTTTGGGAACCTCTGCATTAGACTAATAACGTATTCTGTTTTAACTCTTACCCTAAAACAAAGAACTGCTGTGTGTTTCACTCATCGCTCATTTTCAAATACGGGTTTTATTACCTGACTGCGCAAAGTGAAGGGAAAAAACTGTATTTTACTGCTTCTTTTTTTATATGCGTAGGATGTATACTGATTTAAGTGAATAGATATACGTTTTATTTTAGTCTATGCTTGAAGTAAAACACTACTTACCTTCTTATAAATTTCCTTAAAAAGTCTTGTAGATTATGCCGGTATGTTTAGGTCCCATGTTATAGGGGCCGAGCCTATAGCCATTAACCGGGCACAAATCACGACTCCGAGCTGCTAATGAGAATTTCATAGAAAAACCCAATAACACTTTGCTCGACCTGGGGATCGAACCCAGAACCTCTAGTGTAGCAGTCGCACTTGGGACCACTAGACTAATGAGGCAGTCAGTAATGATCTTAAAAATATGCATAGATAAAAATGACACAGGCAGAAAATTTGTTTAAAAAATAATTTTGTTGATGACATTCTAAATTCAAAACCATAATAAGAACAGCTTACGCTACGGCTCCTTCAATTTATTAATGTTTAACAAGATTAAAAACGTAATTGTATTTTTCTTTGTTCATTTTTACCAGAATGATTTTTTAATCATGTTTCGTTAATTTTATTGTATTAATTGGGCCGTTTTGCAAGCTTTTAAGTTACATCGCTGTTTACCCAGAAATTTCAATATTCAACTTTGCTTTAAAAATAAGTGTGGAGGGGCGAGGTGTGTTTCCCCTCACACCAAAGGGAGGATCCTCCGACCAGGCGGGTGTCTTGCCTGGCGGCTCACGGCCTAACGGTTGATGTCGGGCGGTTGTATATATGCAGGTTGCGTTGCAAATTTCACTTGCGCGATTCAGGACTTGTCCGTATAGTTTGTATGTAGCACGGTAGATGTCGCTACATAAGTATTATTTTATTTTTCATTTGAATAACGAGTTCTTTAATTATGTCACTGCGTAAACGTGCGTAATGTTAAGATTATGCGACAAAATTTCCATGTAAAATAATGAGAAGTATTCGTAATATTAGTACTACGTCAACAAATCAACATAGACTTTGTATGCAATATACCTACTAAGTAAAAATTTTAAGTGTTTATGTGTTATAAAAATGTTCTCCTAAATATCGGGTTTGAATTTGAAACAATTATACCAGGCTATGTTATAATTATAAATGATTGTTCGAACAATTATAATTATCTTTTTGTGGTTTCTTTTTTTGCATTTTCCATGCTAAGATTATAAAGTTATTTTAGTGAAGGAAAAATTCAGAATATGAAGGCAAATTTCAATTAGGCGGGTGGGGTTCGCGGTGATTTAGAGGTCAAAGCGTCTGGTGTATCCAACCAGAAGACGCAGGTTCGAATCCTGCTCGCGAAAGAAGTTTTCCTTCACTAAAATAACATTATTGTTATTATTGTTCGTGGTTTGAAATAAGTCGATAAAATTACTATTGTCACCATCGTTTTTTTATTCGTGATTAGCTTACCCTTGACCGCCAGTTCGCCTGATGTTCAGCGATTCTGCGATCTACGATGGGGCGCGCTTGCCTAGAAGAAACCGATTCACTCGTGATTTAAAGACACCCAGATTACATCTATCAGGGAAGACCCACTCGGGAAGCGCATTCCACATATTCAGCGATACGCATGATAAAAGTGGAGTTTCTTTCGGGTAAAATTTCGGAATTTTTACTGTCTTAGTTTAGATTTAGGTGTACGAAAAGAGCACAGTTCCTATCTCATAAAATCATATACTCGTATTATGTAATACGCCTTAGTTAATATAAGTGTTACTTATTGAGCACAAGTTTTCTTCGCTTTGCCGACGGCACCGTGAAGATAGAAAAAATAATATTCAAGCGCAATGCAACGCAATGGGTTCCATTATTTTGATTTTATCTTTTTCCTCTTGCGATTATGGTAATTTTTAAGCTTAATAATTATCGCCTAGATTTTAAAATACAGCCGTGTTTTTTAAAAAGTAAACAATGTTTATATTTAAAAACTTGCTGTTGCCGCAGTTTCACTCACGTCCCAAAAAGTTTAACATTATGTACTATAAGTCCGATTCTAGGCAGCGTATCAAGATGAAACATTACACACCAGATTTTAAGTTAGACCTCTAGCAATACATCGGTGAAAACTGCATTCAATTCCATGCAGTATTTTTTACGTGATGCGCGTACAAACATACAGATAGACAGAAATTCTAAAAATTGTTCTTTGGGTTTCAGTTGCTCTAATAAAGACTCGTTATATTCGTTTTTCTTTAATATGTATAATGTACAGACAACGGCCTGTTACAATTTTAAGGTATAGAATATATTGTAGTATCTTTTTAAAGTCAAAAATCTCAACTGCCTCATTAGTGTAGTGGTCCTTAGCGCTACTCCTACGCTAGAGATCCTAGGTTCGATTCCCAGGTAGAGCAAAGTGTTATTGGGTTTTACTATGACATTCTTAGTAGCAGCTCGGAGTTTGGATTTGTGCCCGGTTAATGGCAAAAAGCTCACCGCCTTTACATAGGACCTAAACATACCGGTAAACTGTGGGTGTAGGTACATTAGTACGCCTCTGCCTAACCCCTAATATACCCAAACAATGTATATTATACAATGTTTTTTACCGTATTATAGATTTTTACACAAATATGTGTGTGAATATATGTTAACACCATGATTTTACAATTTTTCTGAAAGAAAATTGGAAACTTAAGACATCTTGTTTGGTACGACAACTAAGCTATGAATATCACTGCCTGTGATGGAAATGCAATGCTAATGCTAAGTAAAATTGAAAGATTAGCAATTAATGTAGTCTGCTAGCAAGCACAAGGCCACCGTGGTGGACTAACAATAGCCTAAGTCAAAGTCAAAGTCAAAGTCAAAATGTTTTATTTCAATTAGACCACTAAATAGGTACTTTTGAAAAGTCAAAACTATTTGCACGATTCCAAAAAGTGGGTCGTATGGAGAAGAGCCGGCAAGAAACTCCATAGACACTCTTTTAAAGAAAATAGAAAATCTTGATTACAATATTATGTTTTACAACTTTGTTCCAACTAGTTGCTGAGAATTCTGCAGTTTGATGTATAAGATTTATTCAATATACAAAAGGAATTAGGGATTGCCACAGCAAGTAAGAGCTGACCAGCCCCGACAGACAGCACCCGTTCACGAGCATGACGTGCGTATCGGCGTGGTTCGACTCAACCATATTGTAGGGAATAAAACAACCCGACACACAACGCCACCATCAGCAGGACATTTAAGTGAGCATGACAAGCTCAGACCGCGGGCACAACAATTTTACAGATAAATATATGTATGTACTTATACAGATTGCTACATCAATATCTGCACTATACTCGCACATTGCAATTTTCTAATTATGAAATCCTAAACTGAACTGAAACTGAAATCCTAACTCCTCTTACTGAGAGGAGATCGACCAAATAGTGAGTCAGTGAATGGGGTTGATGATAATGATTCAGCAGTATTATCTTAATAGTAAGCTCACGTAATATTAGGCTTAGTTATTGCCCATGCATGCTCCGTTGGAAAATAAACAGGAATATACTGTCAGGTATCTCGTTACGTGTACCTTTAGCTGAACAAATATTTGTGTACCGTCCACTGGGTGAGCCATCATGATTGTCCAGTGATGTTTACCAGCAGCAAAGACATTATTCGGCCTGCCCATCTATAAACCCCGTTCTATCTTCATCGATACTAATTTGCGATTTAAAGAAAGAAATATATTTGGCAAATTTTACACAATTCACACCTTATTACAAGTAGATTATAATATAAGTACATATTGTGTGCTTTGTAGCTGCGCCAAAAGGTCCAGTTCAGCATTTTATCAGGTCACTAGTGCTACACGCTTATATTTTTTTAGTCACTTCATTTAACATTGATTTTCAGATGCATCTAGTTAGTATGCAAGTTTTATTCAAAAGAAAGTAATGCCCAAAAACTATAAAGCTCACAAACTTAAAATTTGGCATATTGTGAGTTCCATAAACTCATAAAAAATTCGAAGAACAGATTATGGCAAATTGGTAGATATGTTATATCGAAAAAAAACACACACAAAGTACCTATGGGTGAACTCTAGGACGATTTTAATTTTCACTTTATCTTTGTATTTTATTTGAAGGTTTGTCTGATACATACATAGTCCACTTTTATCATGCGTAACGCTGAACTGTGGAATGCGCATCCCGAGTGGATCTTCCTTGATAGATATAATCTGGTTGTCTTTAAATCACGAGTGAATCGGTTTCTTCTAGGCAAGCGCGTTCCATCGTATATCGCAGTATCGCTTAACATTAGGCGAACGGGCGGCCAAGCGAAAGCGTATCACGAATAAAAAAAATACCTACAATTTACTTTTTTGTTTTCTTTTAATTCCTTGTTCAATTTTTTTCCGTTGCTCCGGATAATTGGACAAAAATTCTGAGTAGACGACTTAATACCAAATATACGTTGTATAGAGGGTGGAAAATCGCTCAAAATTAAGAATCAGAGCGTATCGTGAGTAAGCTTAATGGTATCTAATATATAAAAAAATCACAAACGAAGATCAAAATATGTATGGAATGAAAATGAATTTCGTTTGCCTGCATTTCAATATAAATTGTACGAATTTGTAAGGCAGATGAGGTAACCCTCTCATTTCGTTTCGTCAATTATGTTCAAGGTATTCGTAATTTTAAATAAAATAATATTCGTATGACAATAAAAAAAAGAAAAAATATTAATCAGTTTATGTACCTACCTACCTAATTATGATAACGTCAAAGGTCAAACCTTTGACGTTATCATAATTATCTTTTGTATTTTTTCCTTAAAATTAACTTTATTATGTGCTTTCAAATAAAAATGAAATGAATTGCTTTGAAAGAAGATGGCTGGGTACCACCTGCTTGGAACCCCATTATAGATTCCTTAAAATCAAAATCCAAGCCCAAAACTGTAAGACCGAAGGATACGGTGAGCTCGTTCTGCGTGAATCGGATCGCCAATAATTAACAAAAATTTTAACCCAAGCAACTAAACGCGCGTAGTATCGCGTTATTACGTGGGACGAAGTTAAGTCAAGTGAGTACTTGTATCCATGCTCCACCAATATAGTGACAGTTGGTAGATCGCCATTCAAGGCATTTCACGCACAGAATTAATTATAAAGCCGAGGCTTCCGTGCGGTTTTCCTTCAATAAAGCCATCCGTAAATTAAAATTGGCTTTGTAAATAAATTGCTATTAAGTTTCCTTTTCTTTACCGGTCGGACGGTCTTAGGGTTGCCAACTTTATTGTTAAAAACAGTATTATACTTTACTTAGCTTCAAAATACTTTTTACTGTTCTAATAAAAAACTATTCAAGATACTGTTTTTATCATCGCTGGATCTGGAGCCATGAAATCTGTGAAAAAAAATGACGGTGTGAAAAGTGAGACAGTGTTTTTTTTTTCAAATATTTAAAGAAAACTGTTTATTTTGGCTCCCCAACCTTAATATGCTTTATTTCTTGTACAATAATTCGGCAAACCTAGACGGTGTACATACCATCACGCCTGTATACCTACGCGGAAGCTTATGTAAAGGTACCTATTCTGTCATTTCGACGGTATGATTTTTTAGGTTATAAGCAGGGGTCAGAATAGGTAGAGTTCTTAAATAGGTACCTACCAATTGACGTAAAACAAAATCCTAACATGGATATGCCTTTCAATCCCGGGATTAATATTAAGTATATCACTAAAACTTGTCTTCTAAAACTTTTTATAGGTTTTCACAGAGATTTATTTTGAATCTGGGTGTACTTTGTGCCTGTTAATTCAACATAATATATTTATTTATGTGAATATAAGTAAAGCCTAAATTTAATAGGTTTTCTTACTAAGATAGTCGGCTGCTTATAAACTACTGACTTCTAAACTAGGTATAAACATCTGTATCTTGGAAAACAGTGTCCTTCTGTGGACATATTGGGAAGGCAAGCTTACAAGGCAAAGTAAAATGACATTTTGTGTACAATTGTATGTTTATGAAGTTTTCCACGACACTTGGGCTAGGGCTTGTTGTCTAGAGGAGGTGTATTTTTAAAGCAAATCAATAACATATAGTTTTGTATCTATAACATATTAGAACATTCCTTCCAGCTATTCTGAATTTCAGTGTATTACTTTTGTAAACGTATTCTTTTTTTATGGGATATGAGGGCAAACAAGCACACGGATTACCTGATGGTAAGCGATTACCGCCACCCATGGACACCCGTACCATCATAGGAGTCACAAGTGCGTTGCCGACCTTTTAAAAGGGGATTGGGCCTCAGGTTTCCCCATTCACTCACTCGGCGAAACACAACGTAAGCGTTGTTTAGCGCCGGTTTTCTGTGAGGCCGTAGTATCACTCCGGTCGAGCCGGCCCATTCGTGCCGAAGCATGGCTCTCGCTCGCAGAGTCTCCCATATTCGCGGTAAAGTCATTTACTTAGACGAATTTCTGATATGTATGTATATGTCGAATAATATTCATTATCTAGATTTTCCTCCGACGATGTCTATTATCCAAAAAATGGAGTAAGCCTAATTCATCATTCTAAATATCTATATTATGTCAACGAAAATCTCAGTACATACCATTATTCACGATTCCCAAATAGAATAGAAGGACTGAAAGGAAAAATGTATTCAGTAAAAATCTAGGCACCATGTGAGATATTATTTGATACTATATTTAGGTACTGAAACGTACCATTGTGCCCTGGGTAAAGGACAAAGCGTTACTTTTTAGTAGACGCTTTGGTCTGAGAAATCTTTTATGAAAACCATTTTCTAAGCTGATTTTCTTAGGGTTTTAAAAATGATTAGCCGTTTCATTCGCCTCGCCAAAGGATTTACTTTCAAATTCAAATAATTGATTTGTAAAACTTAGGTAAGTATAAAGATGGTATAAATTAGGATGATAGGTATCACTATGCTTTTGTCATGTTAGGCGTACAAATGTATTAATAAACTTAATACATTTTTAATATTTTTTTCGGCAACACATCAGCAACTCCTCTGGTGTAGCAGGTGTCCATGAGCGACGATGACTACTTACTACCAGGTGGCTCATCAGCTCGTTTGCCGACTTAATCCATTAAAAAAAACTAAATTAAATTACAGTTAATTATTAAGCAATTCTTAAATATTAAACTTACTTTGAAGTAAGGTAAGACATCGTGTCTATAACAAGATGTATGAATGTGGAAGAAGCAAAAGACGTACCTATGCAAGAATCCAGCGAATGGCGGTCTATAGGTTCTGCCTACCCCTGTGGGCAAAAGGCGTGGAAGTATGTATGCTGTAGTTTTCATTCTTATGTTATTGGCATAAGAATAAGCGTTGTGAAGAATTATAAAGAACTTTATCTGAATAGAAATGGTTTAGTACTCTCCCGATATCAGAATATATTTAAGTAAATATGATTATGTAAATAACTTGTGTTTGCCTTTGAAAATGTAATGCGACGATGCGATCGTGGATGTAGAATCGACTTTTCTCGTAGTCCTGTTTAAATATTTACAAAGTATGTAATCTTATTATCCGACTAACAAGTATTACGTAGGTATAAGAATTAACATACAAGTACATAGATAACATAATATGTACATACATAGATAAAGAGTAGCTTGAGAGCAAAGATATTGACCTAATTGTCAATACGCCTATCATACCAACTAATAAATTTTAACAGACCGGAAATTTCTTAATATTTAAGAAAAAAATATATGAGGGTCTCCAAAGGTCGCATCACTAAGGCATCACTGATTTTTAACAATAATAATACTTAGTAATATTGTATTGTTGTAGTGTATTGTTGACTTCCTCGTTAGCCTAGTGATCCTGAGCGCGACTGTTAGAGGTCCTTGGTGCGATTTCCAGGTTTAGCAAAGTGTTATTAGGTTTTTCTATGAAATAGGCTCGCCCCCTATTACATGGGACCTAAACATACCGGTTGTGATTTGTGGGTGTACATTAGTATGCCTCTACCTCAGGCGGGATGGTATGTTATGGGAGTAATATTATTATATATTTTTATTTAATTTGAATAAATAAACAGCATCCAAAAATGCTGAGTGCGCCGAAACATACTTTACGCTGAAATGCGCAACCTCAGTGTAAGAATTATTTTCACTCTCCTAAGTACACGGAAAAACAATTTCAGAGTTAGTTTACCCAACTATGCATACGGGCGGGTTCTCACAATTCAATTGCTTCGTGTATTCAGCCTTGAAAAGGTCTGAAGAATGCTTCTCCTGAGGAATTTTTGCTCCAGCCTGGCTTTTGATGCGGAAAGTTATTTTGCAAGGTAGGCCGTATAAAAATATTAAATTCTGTGTTTTTATTTCATCATCGACCGTCTTTTCCCTCAAAATATGTTAAGTTAAACTGCCTCATTAGCGTAGTAGTCCTGAGCGCAACTACGTTAGAGATCCTGGGTTTGATTTCCAGGTCAGGCAGTGATATTGGATCTTTCTATGAAATTATCAGTAACAGCCCAAAGTTTTTGAATTTGTGCTCACTCCGTATTACATGGGACCTAAACATACCGGTGAACAACTTTAATGTACGCCTCAGCCTAATCCTTCAGGGAATACAGGCGTGATGATGGTATGTTGAGTTAATCTCCCAGACTAACCAGATGTGATTGAATATAGTATTTACAAAAAACAATCAACCAAATTTTTAGGCAATATCGATGTAGCGACATCTTCCGAATCGCGCAAGTGAAGATTACAACGTAACTTGGATATATACAACCGCCCGACATTAACCGTCGGGCGGTGGCAAAACACCCGCCTGGTTGGAGGATCTTCCCTTTGGTTGGAGGTGCAATACACCTCGCCTCTCCACATCGATATCTTAAGAGTTCAGCGGATTGAATTGCCCGTATAAATGTAGTACCAATATAAATCGTAATTTAAACAGAATTTAATAAAATTATGTTATTATTCGGATTCCGATACCATTAATCTAGGTTCTTGGGTTTGAATTGCGATTTATTTTAGTATTAAATTTACGTAAGGTACGTAAGGTCAGCTCAGCGTCCGTCGGACCCTTAAGGGTAACTCTTCGTAAAAATTTGGATTTCAGACTTAACACTTAAAATAAATTACGCAACATCAATTTAAAAAGAAATCTCACTGTTCGCCGATAAGTTTTTAGCAAAATTTTTAGCAAATTGCAATAGACTCGCATATTGCAATTATCCGGACATAAATCCCTAGCTCCGAGCTGCTACTGAGAATTTTATAGAAAAACCCAATAACACTCGACCTGGGTACCGAACACAGGACCTCTAGCATAGCAGTCACGCTTACGAAAACTTGATGAGCTATTCCAAGGATGAATAAGTGTATATTTATAATTGTTTCTCGTTACTAAAATACTGGTTAGATTTATATCTAACCAAACCTTAGCTTGGATTTGGAACTGTGCCCGATAAATTGCAATAGGCCTACGACAGATTGAGATCTTAGACCTTCACCTCTGTTGTGTGGGTTTGTGACTACATACCTACAGGGTGTAACGGTATAACGCCTACTTATACTGAATAAATCATCATACACATCAAACTGCATAATTGTCAAACTATTTAAAACAAAGTTGTAAAGATTAATATTGTAATCATGTTTAAAAGAGTATCTATGGAGTTTCTTGCCGGCTCTTCTCCATAAGACCCACTTTTTGGAACCGTGCAATTAGTTTGACTTTTCAAAAGTACCTTTTTAATGGTCTAATTGAAATAAATAATTTTGACTTTGACTTTGACTTTGACTTTGTGTAAAGCGTATGCGATTTAGGCGATTACAGGAACATATTTGTAGATATGTTTAATTTTAATAAGGTAATACTAAAATTATTATATGGATAAAAACCGCATTAGTTTCTTTTTCTTAAAGTGCTCTTGTGACTTTATTCACTTTATCTTAATAGAATGTTTTATTTTATGTACATGTCATAATACGGCCCCAGTACTTCATACTAAAGTGTTCATTGTATGCTTTGGCCGGATTTATAATGAACTAACTGTTACCCACATTTTCATTCGCTCCCCAAAAGGCTATACTTACAATAATTCGGATTCCAGGCGGCGTATCAAAATGAAATATACACCTTATTTTAAGTTCAACCTCCAATTGGTGCGTGATTCTTCATTGTTTGAAGTTGTTGCAAGACATTGAACATTTGATATTTGTGGTTGAAAGTTCGAAAGTGCATTTCTATTGCTTTGCGAATGATTTTGTGCTGCCGGCATATCAACAACAAGATTATTTTGCCTGTTGTCATCATTCTCAGTGGGCTGCTGATCCTGTTGCGAGTGATAGCCTTCATCTATAATATTTATTATTTCAGGCTCATTTTCAAATGACGCTGACCTCCTCGAACATTCAGGCTCTGCAATTGCGCTCCGGGCACCAGCATCAGTTGGCTCAAGAGCTTTCGTTGCTGGTTTCCTACCACGCTTAGTCTTATATTCTGGCTCTACATCGTCAGATGCTGGTCTCTTTATTGTAACTCTCGGTAATGGCTTCCGAGCAATTTTGTGCGGCTTAGCTGTCATTTCAGGTGTATCATCCTTAGAACCTGACGTAGATTTTCTCTTTTTGCTGCGTAATTCCTTATTCAAAGCAGACGTTAACTGCGTAGCTGTAAACAAAAAATTTCAATGGTTATTTTTTTAAATAATTAAATAATCCCAAAAACCACAAAATAATTTAGAGAATAATTTAGATTTTGAGATGGCAAAGGCACACAATCTCTTCCCGTAGTTATCCACAAGTCAGCGTCTTCAAAAGTATCTGAAGCAAAGCAAAAAACACACAAATTACTTTCTATTAATTTCTGAGGTATCCTATTCATGAAACTTTAATGACGATACAACGAACAATCATCTAATTAATACAATAAAACTTACCAGCCTGATACTTCTGTTCAGCTGTCCAGAACCTCCAATCATCATCGTATTCTTCTTCTCTCTTCACACGTTCTCTTGTCACAGACTTTTCTTCATCGCTTGGGTATGCAACAACAACTTTCAGATCCTGATGTCTCCGTATCACCACCCAGTTGTCCGGAACGCAGACGTAGTCATCAATCCCTTCAAAAGGTCGTGCAATAAATTGAACGACACTGAATTTCTTCCTATCACCTATACTACTTGGTATCTGAAACAAAATAAAACTTTTGTTCAAACATCGAGTAACTCAGTGAAATGGATACGCAACTCACAGCTCCCACCCAAGCGAGCCTCAGCGAACACAAATAGTACATAATACAGCCATTAGCTGATTATTCATTCAAATTCATATCATTAAAAAACTCACCGACATGATAGTGTAATCTCTACAGCAGAACTTCAAATAATTCCATCAAAACATTCAAACTCTTTCTTTTCCTTTCACTTTATCTTTTACCTGCGACTGCTCATGACTAAGGTTGTGGCTTGACTGAACAATACAACTGGCAATAAATTATGCGTATTGTTGTTAAGGTTCATATTACCGGCCCCAAGGGCTGTGACGATTTACAGCGTGGAGGCGGTTTCACTGATTACGATGAGTCATACTGCGCAGTAATGGCTGTTATTAATGGCGTTTTTCTAACCTAGTCCGCATGAATTAACGCTTAATAACCACTTCAAATATTCCTCTGTCGTTTACCAAGCTCGTGAAGTGACGTCATGAAGAAACAAGTTCAACGTCAAAGGTAAGGTAACTTGCCTCTCATAGATATCACCAAACGTCACCTTATGACGTAAATTCAGAATGTGAAGGCAAAATTTCAATCATGCGGGTAGGGTTCGCGGTGGCTTAGAGGTCAGAGCGTCTGGTATATCAAACCAGAAGACGAAGGTTCGAATCCTGCCCGCGATTGAATTTTTTCCTTTACTATTAAATAACTTAATAATCTTAGCATGGAATATGCAAAAAAATCACAAAAAGATAGTTAAAAGGTAGGGTGGCATCGTACGACACTGAACTGACTGTAAAGTAAGTCGTGTCGGTTGAAAGGTAAGGTAACTTGCCTCTCATAGATATCACCAAACGTCACCTTATGACGTAAATTCAGAATGTGAAGGCAAAATTTCAATCATGCGGATAGGGTTCGCGGTGGCTTAGAGGTCAGAGCGTCTGGTATATCAAACCAGAAGAAGCAGGTTCGAATCCTGCCCGCGATTGATTTTTTTCCTTTACTATTAAATAAGTTCGTTATTTAATAGTAAAGGAAAACAACACGTTATTACAACGTTATTTATTGAGGTTAATTAAGTCTTAATGTCTCTATAACTGACTCATTCGTCTTATGGATCTTGTATGATCTCGAATGATGTTTTTTACAGAATATCAGGTTATAGTTTGAAATAAACACAAAGTTGAAAAACAAATTAAATTTATTGTTACAATTCCATGGAAAAAAATTAATAAAAATTTAAATTCTTATTCTATACTAGCGGACCCGACAGACTTCGTCCTGTCAAAAAGATTGACTCTTTGACGTTAGCAACACACCTACATTGCTTAGACAACAATGAGTGCTTGTAATTTAATATGAACTTTATGCAATAGCAATAAAGCTCAAATTGACTCTACGTGTTAGTTAGAAATCGTTTGTATGGGAAAAAGAAAAGGGCTGTTTTTAGGGTTTTTCCGGCAATTATTCGAATTTTTCTCGCCGTAAAAACCATCCTTGAACTTCAACGAACATTTAAAAAAAAGAATTGGCCAAATTGGTCCAGGCGTTGTTGAGTTATGCGCTTACCAACACATTTTGCGATTCATTTTTATATTATAGATAATACAGAAAAATTAAAATAAAGAGAGCAAGTGCTTACATATTCTAGTGACACGGATGTTCTTATTTACAAACCATAATTAACTAGATCACGATATTCTATCTAAACCCTTATATACTATATAATAAAAAATACTTTACAACTGCATGTGAATTATTCCTAGATTTTATGAGCTACACGGTTTCTTTGTTGAGTCTAATGGTGAGATCAGCTTGATTAGATCTCATTTGTCTGTGCCTGTTTCCTCTTCGAAAGAAGTGTAGAGCAGCGTCGTGCTTGATGTGCCCAACGAGCATTAATAAAGATATGCACACGATAGGGACGATGAGGAGAGTAGCGACGCCTATGTACACGAGGTATGAAAGATCTTCTTTGTACCATGGAATTTTAGGGGCATTGGGGTTCGTAAGATCACCATAATTTGTATTGTCACGGTTTATCGCACCCTCGCCTCCTCGGTAAGACTTGGGATGTAAAATTTTATCCCATGCGCTGTTGACTTCTTCTTCAGTGTAGAGTCCACTCGTCCCTAGATTATCGATCTCTGTATATTTCCACGTCAATTTAGTGGTGGGCTTCAGTACCTTTATCGGCGAAGGATCGTTACGATCTCTAGTCTCAGAATCAACTTTTTTAGGGTCTAGACTTCCTTCTGGCCTTGGCACTACTTTGTACGTATAAAATTCCAGCTCGTAGTCTTGCAAATATGTTGCGTTGCACGAAATCTCGTTGGCTTTTGTAGCAACGACGTGAGTCCAAGGAGATAGAAATAACTTCTTATCGTTTATCATAATCGGCAAACGGTCGTAACACTTGTCCTGTGGTTCGAGGATGGCTGCCACTGGTTCGCATTGAAAGATATAAAACATGTCTTCTTTCACGATGGCGAAGTATCCTTTCGTTCCCATGAATTTGTACGCGAACTCATCAGGGTCCTTATTGCCCAATTTCTTAAGGCTTATTACCAACTCTTCATCGTTTATATCACTGAATTTCACAGTCTTCGTCAAAAGCTTGTCACCGCCACAGTCCCAAGCCAGTACAGCATCCACAGCCTCTAATCTCATGGTCATCAGAAGAATAGCAAGCATTCCCATACCTGAAATAGTACACAATAATAATTATAACATTGAATTCAAAGTTTAGAGTCAGGATTTTCAACATGATGTTAGTGAACAAAGTACTTACAGGAAACACTTGAGATAACGCCGGCCATGTTGTCGTTGGTTTATTTCACAACACTTCCAGTCCACTGCTCCAACTCGACTGACTTTTTTGTAAGCTCGCGGCTTTTTATATCCTGATACTCCAGCAATTACATCAATTCATCAATATAATTTATACGCGTTTCACTTCTGACGCACGTTTAATAAATAACTGCAAAACAAACAGGAACATTACTGTAGTGACTCAGCCGTTATCACTGCTTGACGGTCAGCCGAACACTGCGTGCGTCGCTCCTCACCGAAGGCAAGCCCCTCTAACGGCTTCATATGAATTTTGCTCTTATCTCATTCTAATAAAGCAGGGGGCCTAGACAAAGTCACATTTTTATTAACGATAACGAAATTCGACAAATACGAAATGTATGGAATTGGCATAAGCCTTCGAAATGTCACGTGATCAATCGTTTTTGATCGCTAAGTGCTAGACAATGTCCAATTGCGTAACGAAACGATGACGAAATCGAATAACGCTATCGATATTCTCATACAAATACGTAGACAAGTGGCGCTCTTGACAATCGAAATCGCTAAGATATCGAAGCGTTCAATCGACAACTTAGCGTACTTAACGTTTGGACCTTGTAGAAAAGTAATACAATATAGTCGATTGTTAGTAAGCTGTTGATGTTATCACGTCATTGTTTACATAAAGCATTCTCAAGTCTCACGCCTGACGTTATTGTTTATGTAAACTTTATTAAATTCATTGATATGAATTTATTACGTGAATACCTTCTGCCTTACCTTCCCATGAATAATTCCAAAATGGTCATTGTTCACTTCTGGCACGCACTTTTCATTCCATTATTATTATTATTTAAATTAAATGTCATCCTTAAAAATGAAATAAAAATACAGTCACAGTCAGTTATTTTATCATATTTTTTTAATATTCACATAATGAATTCTATTATTAAAACTTTAACTTTAAAACACCAATGTTCATCGATTACACTTTCACCGAATAAACTTAACTTTATTTTAAACCATTGGCGCGGGCCGGTTGACAGAATTGATTTAACTGATGTCTTGAATTTGACGTTTCATTACGACCCCAAAGCCAAGAAGTAGTTTTTTATCGAATGAACGCTTCGACATCGCTTCGACATAACGTTCGGTTTGCTAATGTTACTTTGTCTACCAGTTGGCGATCGACATCGCACAAGCGATATCGATTTTCGAAATCGAATCGACACGGAGCGATTGCCACTTGTCTAGGCCCCCAGGAATTCGTGTTACCATCAACGCCCACGGCAATGTAAACAGCGAGCAGGTTGACCGGTGGGATCGGGGCTGATCTTGATAATAGAGGGGCAAGTCAACGATCCGTAAAAGGCTGCACAGCATTCCACACTTCATTTATATTCTATGGGCACCATTTTTGTCAGGTCATAAAAATATTTACGACAAAAAAAAACTGTTTTTTATTCCCAGCACGCACATGTTGATAACCGCAACATGTTTTTGGAGGTTTGCCAAGTCCAATAGCTTTATTAAACTTCAATTCATGGCATGAAATCATCATGGCGGTATATTTTAAAGCTTGTTTGCGATATGTTTTTCAGTTAGTCATAACTATTATTATGAAAATATGAAGTATTCGCTTAGGAATACTTTCTAGGACTATTACTCACGATATAGCTTATATTAACCATCAACCACATTGTAATAGAATACTTAGAGTTGAAAATAGTTTAACTTTATAGTTGACAAAGTTCTTCAAGTTGGAAATATCATTGAAAAATCATTGGGTTTGAACTTAAAGATTATTTTTGATTCTTTCATATTGATGATATGCTACCAGCAAAAGTTTTCAAACGGTAAGAGAAAACATGCATCTTTGTTCAGAAAGTAGACCAGCACTCTAATGTTGTTTTTTAAGCTGGATTATATTCGTCATACCATGTTCGCATCAGATGTATTCCATTACTCATCTATAGCACAATCAGTTTATTCAATTGATCTACACAATTGACATCAATAAATTCTTGCTCAACTGCTTGTAATTATTGTGACAAAGCATGGCAATTAATTAAAAGTTTCAACTATGGATCTAAGGAGTATAGAAACAAGAATACAAAGTTGAAATTTTAATGCTATGGTTTATTTTCTTTATAATATCAAATCCTTGACAATACACTTGAATAATATTCCAGCTGCTACGAACAAGCTTGTATTGGATTTCTTCTACTAGCATTTTCTTCGCAGATGTATAAACTGTTAAATTTTCTTGCTACCTAACCATCTGGTTAATATTTCTGTTCATTATCAAAAAAGCTATTGAATCATGTAACGTAAACACGTTTTGGCGCGAAGCACTACCGTGTCTTCATGTGAAAGATTTTTTAATAGGCTCATCGATAGGCTCTATTAATGAAGGCATAGTGTACCTTTAGTTCAAGGTTCTAGTTACAACGAGATCCCTAGTTTAATTCAACCAATAGCCATCAAATTCTGTCGTAGTAAGAGGGGGAGGGTGTCACGTTCCAGATCGAAATCATAACTCTGAAGCTTTAGAATTTTCGATAATGTATCATAGGATTTTTGTGTATGCTTAGTAAGAATAATAATTGATAACACTCTTGTAATGGTAAAAATTTATTAGCAAAAACTTACATTCTAATTAACAAACTAAAGTCTTTAGCTGAACGGTCTCGTACTAATTTATGATTTAAAAACTACTTGGAAAGTACATAAAATAAATGAGAACAGAAAAAAATCAAATCTTAGACTGAATTACATATAAAATATCAACTAAATAACTTGAACTTCAAGCATGACTGATACCTCAAGACTTCTTAGACTTTAAATCGTCGGCTGGGAAACAATCGGTCGGAGAAGCATCTTGCTCTGCACAAGAAACCTTCGCGGAGTTTTTGTTGAAGGAATGAAACGAAGAAGCCTCACATTTTATTTTGCTTTCCATCGCAGATTTGATTGCATTACAGTCATCATCATATATGACGACGTACAATAACTTTATATCACCGTTTTGGTCTTTCAGAAGGTCTCGTAAGGAGTAGAAAACTTCTTCGGGGCCTCCTCTTACTGTTTCGCCCAAAGACTCGGAATATATCTTATGGATTTCGTCCTCATTGGCTGGGATACACCAGCCTCCCCATGAGAAGAAGATAATCTTTGATTTCGCTGCTGGTTCGCTATGAGGCGATTGCTCTTTTTCCATTTGCTTCGCTTGTTTCTTAAATTCTTCCACCAGGTTCCTGCAGGCTTTCTGATACTCCTGATCTCTGTTCGCCAGAGTTCCATGATCTTTGACGAAAATGTAGTAATAAGTCATCTTCGGGGTGGTCATCTTCGAATGGGTGAAGATTTTAAAGAAATGAGAAATGAGCTTTGAAGTCCTCGGAGCAGGATGATTCCTCACTGAATGATGGTTCGAGACTGAGGGTATCAGGGAGTCGATGAGATATATATACTCAGTCAATTGCGTGACTACTTCACTGTAATTGGAGATCATTGAACAGCAATAAATGATCGCACTACTACTGATTGCATTGATTTATATTAATTAAACGTTCACAGTCCTGAATTTGAGAATGCTTTCACTTTGAAAATTGAAAAAGAATAAGGTTTTAATATTACGATTTCTGAAAAACTGATTTTTAATTGACTACATCAACCGAGTTTTTTGTACCATGGAATTTTAGGGGCATTGGGGTTCGTAAGATCACCATAATTTGTATTGTCACGGTTTATCGCACCCTCGCCTCCTCGGTAAGACTTGGGATGTAAAATTTTATCCCATGCGCTGTTGAATTCTTCTTCAGTGAAGAGTCCACTCGTCCCTAGATTATCGATCTCTGTATATTTTCACGTCAATTTAGTGGTGGGCTTCAGTACCTTTATCGGCGAAGGATTGTTACGATCTCTAGTCTCAGAATCAACTTTTTTAGGGTCTAGACTTCCTTCTGGCCTTGGCACTACTTTGTACGTATAAAATTCCAGCTCGTAGTCTTGCAAATATGTTGCGTTGCACGAAATCTCGTTGGCTTTTGTAGCAACGACGTGAGTCCAAGGAGATAGAAACAACTTCTTATCGTTTATCATAATCGGCAAACGGTCGTAACACTTGTCCTGTGGTTCGAGGATGGCTGCCACTGGTTTGCATTGAAAGATATAAAACATGTCTTCTTTCACGATGGCGAAGTATCCTTTCGTTCCCATGAATTTGTACGCGAACTCATCAGGGTCCTTATTGCCCAATTTCTTAAGGCTTATTACCAACTCTTCATCGTTTATATCACTGAATTTCACAGTCGTCGTCAAAAGCTTGTCACCGCCACAGTCCCAAGCCGTTACAGCATCCACAGCCTCTAATCTCATGGTCATCAGAAGAATAGCAAGCATTCCCATACCTGAAATAGTAGACAATAATAATTATAACATTGAATTTAAAGTTTAGAGTAAGTATTTTCACCATGATGTTATTAAACAAAGTACTTACAGGAAACACTTGAAATAGTGCCGGCCATTGTCGTTGGTTCACTTCACGACCCTACCAGTCTGCTGCTCAACACATGACTTCTGTGGGCCAGTACCTCTTTTATATCCGGACGCCTAAACCACTAAATGACTTCATTAGCCTTATTTATTCATCGTCTATTTATGACGTACCAATCAGGTTTAGTCCTCCCACTTCCAATTATACTTTATTTAATCGAATAAGAATTTTCCTCAATCAATCATCGGATTATTTATGTGCGCATGGTTCAGTGAGTATAATAAATAACACTATTGCTATAATAAAAATTTATTAGCAAATCTTACATTCTAACTAACATACTCAAGTTTTCGGTTTTAAACATTTTCGTAAAAATTGTCACAAGGTTTTTTTTTAATAAAGTTTATTGATTCATTGCTATATCGAGGATTTCCGGAACGTTTTAATATTGAATACAACAAGCAAGAAACTATAGTAAACCCTGTAGTTAATATAATCAGCAAAACAACTAAAATTTCAAAAAGTGTTACACCAATTTTCAGACCACGAGGAATTCCTTCACAGGTCCTATTTCTGAAATATCTCTCAACTGGTTCCATAACTTCGAATTCGTCTTTTTATACGAAATACCGTTGGTGAGTCTTCAGATTTAACTGCCAGCTGGTCATCAGCTTCGTTTACGAGTTCGTCATCTTCATCGTATTCATCTATAGGTATGTAGTCTCCAGAAGACGCAGTCAGCACTGAACCTGCTGATATTTCATTGCCATCTTCAATCGCTTGGATCCCTAGAAAACAAAGAATTGATGTAAAAATTGCTTCGAAGCATTTGGCTCTGTAGAAGGTCATAAAGAACTTTTTACTTACATGAGAAGTTAATGATCACCATTAAAACGGCTATTTTGTGAGATAACATCGTTACCTCGAAGCTCCGAGATGACTAAATAGTATTCGGTTTGATCGTCTTTTATTAGCGACCTAATGGCTTTGTTTATAATTTACCGATGGTCGGTAGCAATAAATTTGATTGTTTATTCTGATAAGGTTCATTCCAACATTAGCATATTTTTCAATCCAGAAATACAACTCAATGACATCATTTCGATTGAAGTTTGTTTCCCTGAAACCGAAAAGGGGTAAGCGTATAGATTATTATGACTCATCAAAATTTCATCAGTGAAATGTTAATTGTCCTTCAGTGAACTCAAAACTTTCAGGTTATAGTTAAAAGAGGTTTGAAAACTACTTCGAAGGTAAATAAAAGAAACGAGAACACTTAGAAATAATTTAATTATATCTTATTCACATTCATTATTTTTCTACTTCAGTCAATTATAGCATTAGATTTCATATAAATACACTTACTAAATTAATGGTTATAAACATCTTATACTTTTTCGTGAATAACATGAATACACAGCAAAAACAGCCAAATGCGATCGTCGCCGGAACTGCAATAACAAAGGCAGTAGTATTCCAAAAGTTTTTTGTCGCGACAGTTGTTGAACCTTCAGCAGCTGAATTATTTTCGATACTTCGTTCTGTATAATTGCTTCCATTTGTAGTTTCTGTAGAGTCTTTATCATTTAATGGCATCGCATGAGTCCCTAGAAACAAATAAAACTGTAATCAAAGATTTCGAAGAGGTGAAACTCGGTAGTGTCTTACGCCAAGTTTCATTTGAAGTCCGTAGGACGTCTAAGCACCATCTCACTGATTTGAATTACTTACATGCACTCAAAACGATGATGCACAGACCGACTAGTTTAGCAGTGAACATTTTCAACTCGTATGAATGTTACCGCAAATTTCAAGCTTTTTATTGCTGAATTATTATCCTTGTTCTCTCGATGATTAACGATTGAAGTCAATCAAATAACGAGTGACTCATTAGTGTTTAGTTTGTCGCAAACAGGAAATAAGTTCCTGTACTATAAATAAGCTGTTGATTGATACAGTGAAGAGCTGATTGAATTTCAGTGAACTTCAGACCTTGAAGTTCTTCAGTTTTGACCTCAAGATTGCTCGGAACAAAAAACAATGCCTATCAATGTTTCACTAAATCACTTTGCTGTTGCTTAAAGAGATTTCTGATAAGTTCTATATTTCGGGTTGAAAATGAAACCTGTTAAAGTCTTGTAGATTATGCCGGTATGTTTAGGTCCCATGTTATAGGGGGCGAGCCTATAGCCATTAACCGGGCACAAATCACGACTCCGAGCTGCTAATGAGAATTTCATAGAAAAACCCAATAACACTTTGCTCGACCTGGGGATCGAACCCAGAACCTCTAGTGTAGCAGTCGCACTTGGGACCACTAGACTAATGGGGCAGTCAGTAATGATCTTAAAAATATGCATAGATAAAAATGACACAGGCAGAAAATGTGTTTAAAAAATAATTTTGTTGATGACATTCTAAATTCAAAACTATAAGAACAGCTTACACTACGGCTCCTTAATTTATTAATGTTTAACAAGATTAAAAACGTAATTGTATTTTTCTTTGTTCATTTTTACCAGAATTATTTTTTAATCATGTTTCGTTAATTTTATTGTAGTAATTGGGCCGTTTTGCAAGCTTTTAAGTTACATCGCTGTTTACCCAGAAATTTCAACATTCAACTTTGCTTTAAAAATAAGTGTGGAGGGGCGAGGTGTGTTTCCGCTCACACCAAAGGGAGGATCCTCCGACCAGGCGGGTGTCTTGCCTGGCGGCTCACGGCCTAACGGTTGATGTCGGGCGGTTGTATATATGCAGGTTGCGTTGCAAATTTCACTTGCGCGATTGAGGACTTGTCCGTATAGTTTGTATGTAGCACGGTAGATGTCGCTACATAAGTATTATTTTATTTTTCATTTGAATAACGAGTTCTTTAATTATGTCACTGCGTAAACGTGCGTAATTTTATTTATTTACACTTTATTGTACACCAAAAATACAGATTAAAATATAAATCCATACTATAAACAATGTACAATGGGCGGCCTTATCACTGAAAGTGATTTCTTCCAGGCAACCAAAGGGATTTGAGCACTGGACAAGATAACGGGCATATTTTATGATGGTCAGTGTACAAAAAAATAGTTACCAATCTTAAACAATAAAATAAAAACAATATTAAAGCAGTTTATACAAGTAATGATAAAATAATATAAATACACAATATATTATATATATACAATATCAAACACAACATTCAAAATTTTGTTATTACAAAGTAAAAGGTACTAAGTATTACTGTTAATGTCCCAAATAATGTTTTTTTAAAAGCTTTTTAAAAATCTGTACGGATTGTGCACTCCTTACCGTAAGTGGCAACGCATTCCACAATCGAGCCGCTTGAACGAAAAAGGATTTACCAGTGAACTTTGTGGAATGCGAAGGGATTTTAAGTTCCAGATTTTCCGATGACCTCAGAAGCCTTGAATGCATGTCACAGAGGAATTCAAAACGTTCTTTAAGGTACAGAGTAATGTTAAGAATATGCGACAAAATTTCCATGTGACATAATGAGAAGTATTCATTATATTAGTACTACGTCAACATAGACTTTGTATGCAATATACCTACTTATAAGTAAAAATTGTAAGTGTTTATGTGTTATAAAAATGTTCTCTTAAACATCGGGTTTGAATTTGAAACAATTAGACCAGGCCATGTTATAATTATAAATTATTGTTCGAACAATTATTATTATCTTGTGTTTTTTTTTTTGCATTTTCCATGCTAAGATTATAAAGTTATTTTAGTGAAGGAAAAATTCAGAATATGAAGGCAAATTTCAATTAGGCGGGTGGGGTTCGCGGTGGTTTAGGGGTCAAAGTGTCTGGTGTAACCAACCAGAAGACGCAGGTTCGAATACTGCCCGCGATAGGATTTTTCCTTCACTAAAATAACAATATTATTATTATTGTTCCTGGTTTGAAATAAGTCGATAAAAATTCCTATTGTCACTATCCGACTAGAATAAAAAAAAGTAAAATTAAGAACTTGCCTGTGGCCCGGTTGTTAGAGTTGCACCAATTCATTTAAGTATCATTCAAGTTACTAATCCAAAAAGCGATCATTGCTTCAAATAAAAAAAAAGAACGAGACTATTTGAAAATATCGTTGTACTTAATAGATATCGTTTAATTTATTTCTATTAATAAAAATATAAAAAAATATGCCTGTGCTGTGTTCTTCTAGTTATTAGAGCTATTTCGTTACTTTAATCACTGACAATACTAAAAAAAAATAACTTTATAAAAAGCAAAATACGCCTTTCTGTGTAAGAAAAGGGCATTTAGCCTGTAATGGGATAATTAAAGGCTTTATCTTCTTGGCTGGTAGCAGCCTATCAGCCATTTACTTATCATATTATCACGCACGCTTATAAAGGTTAGGCTAAAATAAAAAATCTTCTTAATAAAAAAACTATATTATTTATTATTGTAAACATAACGTCAGTTCTATCGTTTTTTGATTTTTTCTTATTCGTGATAGGCTTACCCTTGACCGCCAGTTCGCCTGATGTTCAGCGATTCTGCGATCTACGATGGACGCGCTTGCCTAGAAGAAACCGATTCACTCGTGACTTAAAGCCACCCAGATTACATCTATCAGGGAAGACCCACTCGGGAAGCGCATTCCACATATTCAGCGATACGCATGATAAAAGTGGAGTTACTGGCGTTGTAAGTGTAAGTGGCGTTTCTTTCGGGTAAAATTTCGGAATTTTTACTGTCTTAGTTTAGATTTAGGTGTACGAAAAGAGCACAGTTCCTATCTCATAAAATCATATACTCGTATTATGTAATACGCCTTAGTTAATTTATATGCTACTTATTCAGCACAAGTTTTCTTCGCTTTGCCGACGGCAACGTGAAGATAGAAAAAATAATATTCAAGCGCAATGCAACGCAATGGGTTCCATTATTTAGATTTTATCTTTTTCCTCTTGCGATTATGGTAATTTTTAAGCTTAATAATTATCGCCTAAATTTCAAAATACAGCCGTGTTTTTTAAAAAGTAAACAATGTTTATATTTAAAAACTGGCTGTTGCCGCAGTTTCACTCACGTCCCAAAAAGTTTAACATTATGTACTATATGTCCAATTCTAGGCAGCGTATCAAGATGAAACATGCACCAGATTTTAAGTTAGACCTCTAGCAATACATCGGTGAAACTGCATTCAATTCCATGGAGTATTTTTTACGTGATGCGCGTACAAACCTACACGTTATACTGGTTTCTGACACTTACGCGAATATTAGACATTGAAATAAAACTATTTTTTACGGATTTTATCGCGTTGTATTATTATTATTTAATTCCCGACGTTTCGGATCCTTTACAGCATCCATGGTCACGGGCAGACTAAGTTGTTGGACGTCTCAATGTTGCAATTACTAACAGCTACCTTACATTTTACATTAAATAATAATAATACAACGCGATAAAATCCGTAAAAAATAGTTTTATTTCAAAGACTTGTTATATTCGTTTTTCTTTAATATGTATAATGTACAGACAATGGCCTGTTACAATTTTATTATAGGTATAGAATAGATTGTAGTATCTTTTTAAAGTCAAAAATCTCAACTGCCTCATTAGTGTAGTGGTCCTTAGCGCTACTCCTACGCTAGAGATCCTAGGTTCGATTCCCAGGTAGAGCAAAGTGTTATTGGGTTTTACTATGACATTCTTAGTAGCAGCTCGGAGTTTGGATTTGTGCCCGGTTAATGGCAAAAAGCTCACCGCCTTTACATAGGACCTAAACATACCGGTAAACTATGGGTGTAGGTACATTAGTATGCCTCTGCCTAACCCCTAATATACCCAAACAATGTATATTATACAATGTTTTTTAACGTAAGTTATGTATTATAGATTTTTACACAAATATGTGTGTGAATAAGTTAACACCATGATTTTACAATTTTTCTGAAAGAAAATTTGAAACTTGAGACATCTTGTTTGGTACGACAACTAAGCTATGAATATCACTGCCTGTGATGGAAATGCAATGCTGATGTTAAGTAAAATTGAAAGATTAGCAATTAATGTAGTCTGCTAGCAAGCACAAGGCCACCGTGGAGGACTAACAATAGCTTATCTCCTCTTACTCTGAGAGGAGATCGACCAAATAGTGAGTCAGTGAATGGGGTTGATGATAATGATTCAGCAGTATTATCTTAATAGTAAGCTCACGTAATATTAGGCTTAGTTATTGCCCATGCATGCTCCGTTGGAAAATAAACAGGAATATACTGTCAGGTATCTCGTTACATGTACCTTTAGCTGAACAAATATTTGTGTACCGTCCACTGGGTGAGCCATCATGATTGTCCAGTGATGTTTACCAGCAGCAAAGACATTATTCGGCCTGCCCATCTATAAACCCCGTTCTATCTTCATCGGTACTAATTTGCGATTTAAAGAAAGAAATATATTTGGCAAATTTTACACAATTCACACCTTATTACAAGTAGATTATAATATAAGTACATATTGTGTGCTTTGTGGCTGCGCCAAAAGGTCCAGTTCAGCATTTTATCAGGTCACTAGTGCTACACGCTTATATATTTTTAGTCACTTCATGTAAAAGATTGATACTGGTTTCTGACACTTATGCGAATATTAGACATTGAAATAAAACTACTTTTTACGGATTTTATCGCGTTGTATTGATATTATTTGATTCCCGACGTTTCGGATCCTTTACAGCATCCAACGTAAATGTAGGGTAGCTGTTAGTAATTGTAACATTAAGACGTCCAACAACTTAGTCTACCCGTGACCATGGATGCTGTAAAGGATCCGAAACGTCGGGAATCAAATAATATCAATACAACGCGATAAAATCCGTAAAAAGTAGTTTTATTTCAATAAAAGATTGATTTTCAGATGCATCTAGTTAGAATGCAAGTTTTATTCAAAGGAAAGTAATGCCTAAAAACTATAAAGCTCACAAACTTAATGTATGGCATATTGTGGGTTCCATAAACTCATAAAAAATTCGAAGAACAGATTATGGCAAATTGGTAGATATGTTATATCGAAAAAAAACACACACAAAGTACCTATGGGTGAACTCTAGGACGATTTTAATTTTCACTTTATCTTTGTATTTTATTTGAAGGTTTGTCTGATACATACATAGTCCACTTTTATCATGCGTAACGCTGAACTGTGGAATGCGCATCCCGAGTGGATCTTCCTTGATAGATATAATCTGGTTGTCTTTAAATCACGAGTGAATCGGTTTCTTCTAGGCAAGCGCGTTCCATCGTATATCGCAGTATCGCTTAACATTAGGCGAACGGGCGGCCAAGCGAAAGCGTATCACGAATAAAAAAAATACCTACAATTTACTTTTTTGTTTTCTTTTAATTCCTTGTTCAATTTTTTTCCGTTGCTCCGGATAATTGGACAAAAATTCTGAGTAGACGACTTAATACCAAATATACGTTGTATAGAGGGTGGAAAATCGCTCAAAATTAAGAATCAGAGCGTATCGTGAGTAAGCTTAATGGTATCTAATATATAAAAAAATCACAAACGAAGATCAAAATATGTATGGAATGAAAATGAATTTCGTTTGCCTGCATTTCAATATAAATTGTACGAATTTGTAAGGCAGATGAGGTAACCCTCTCATTTCGTTTCGTCAATTATGTTCAAGGTATTCGTAATTTTAAATAAAATAATATTCGTATGACAATAAAAAAAAGAAAAAATATTAATCAGTTTATGTACCTACCTAATTATGATAACGTCAAAGGTCAAACCTTTGACGTTATCATAATTATCTTTTGTATTTTTTCCTTAAAATTAACTTTATAATGTGCTTTCAAATAAAAATGAAATGAATTGCTTTGAAAGAAGATGGCTGGGTACCACCTGCTTGGAACCCCATTATAGATTCCATAAAATCAAAATCCAAGCCCAAAACTGTAAGACCGAAGGATACGGTGAGCTCGTTCTGCGTGAATCGGATCGCCAATAATTAACAAAAATTTTAACCCAAGCAACTAAACGCGCGTAGTATCGCGTTATTACGTGGTACGAAGTTAAGTCAAGTAAGTACTTGTATCCATGCTCCACCAATATAGTGACAGTTGGTAGATCGCCATTCAAGGCATTTCACGCGCAGAATTAATTATAAAGCCGAGGCTTCCGTGCGGTTTTCCTTCAATAAAGCCATCCGTAAATTAAAATTGGCTTTGTAAATAAATTGCTATTAAGTTTCCTTTTCTTTACCGGTCGGACGGTCTTAGGGTTGCCAACTTTATTGTTAAAAACAGTATTATACTTTACTTAGCTTCAAAATACTTTTTACTGTTCTAATAAAAAACTATTCAAGATACTGTTTTTATCATCGCTGGATCTGGAGCCATGAAATCTGTGAAAAAAAATGACGGTGTGAAAAGTGAGACAGTGTTTTTTTTTTCAAATATTTAAAGAAAACTGTTTATTTTGGCTCCCCAACCTTAATATGCTTTATTTCTTGTACAATAATTCGGCAAACCTAGACGGTGTACATACCATCACGCCTGTATACCTACGCGGAAGCTTATGTAAAGGTACCTATTCTGTCATTTCGACGGTATGATTTTTTAGGTTATAAGCAGGGGTCAGAATAGGTAGAGTTCTTAAATAGGTACCTACCAATTGACGTAAAACAAAATCCTAACATGGATATGCCTTTCAATCCCGGGATTAATATTAAGTATATCACTAAAACTTGTCTTCTAAAACTTTTTATAGGTTTTCACAGAGATTTATTTTGAATCTGGGTGTACTTTGTGCCTGTTAATTCAACATAATATATTTATTTATGTGAATATAAGTAAAGCCTAAATTTAATAGGTTTTCTTACTAAGATAGTCGGCTGCTTATAAACTACTGACTTCTAAACTAGGTATAAACATCTGTATCTTGGAAAACAGTGTCCCTCTGTGGACATATTGGGAAGGCAAGCTTACAAGGCAAAGTAAAATGACATTTTGTGTACAATTGTATGTTTATGAAGTTTTCCACGACACTTGGGCTAGGGCTTGTTGTCTAGAGGAGGTGTATTTTTAAAGCAAATCAATAACATATAGTTTTGTATCTATAACATATTAGAACATTCCTTCCAGCTATTCTGAATTTCAGTGTATTACTTTTGTAAACGTATTCTTTTTTTATGGGATATGAGGGCAAACAAGCACACGGATTACCTGATGGTAAGCGATTACCGCCACCCATGGACACCCGTACCATCATAGGAGTCACAAGTGCGTTGCCGACCTTTTAAAAGGGGATTGGGCCTCAGGTTTCCCCATTCACTCACTCGGCGAAACACAACGTAAGCGTTGTTTAGCGCCGGTTTTCTGTGAGGCCGTAGTATCACTCCGGTCGAGCCGGCCCATTCGTGCCGAAGCATGGCTCTCGCTCGCAGAGTCTCCCATATTCGCGGTAAAGTCATTTACTTAGACGAATTTCTGATATGTATGTATATGTCGAATAATATTCATTATCTAGATTTTCCTCCGACGATGTCTATTATCCAAAAAATGGAGTAAGCCTAATTCATCATTCTAAATATCTATATTATGTCAACGAAAATCTCAGTACATACCATTATTCACGATTCCCAAATAGAATAGAAGGACTGAAAGGAAAAATGTATTCAGTAAAAATCTAGGCACCATGTGAGATATTATTTGATACTATATTTAGGTACTGAAACGTACCATTGTGCCCTGGGTAAAGGACAAAGCGTTACTTTTTAGTAGACGCTTTGGTCTGAGAAATCTTTTATGAAAACCATTTTCTAAGCTGATTTTCTTAGGGTTTTAAAAATGATTAGCCGTTTCATTCGCCTCGCCAAAGGATTTACTTTCAAATTCAAATAATTGATTTGTAAAACTTAGGTAGGTATAAAGATGGTATAAATTAGGATGATAGGTATCACTATGCTTTTGTCATGTTAGGCGTACAAATGTATTAATAAACTTAATACATTTTTAATATTTTTTTCGGCAACACATCAGCAACTCCTCTGGTGTAGCAGGTGTCCATGAGCGACGATGACTACTTACTACCAGGTGGCTCATCAGCTCGTTTGCCGACTTAATCCATTAAAAAAAACTAAATTAAATTACAGTTAATTATTAAGCAATTCTTAAATATTAAACTTACTTTGAAGTAAGGTAAGACATCGTGTCTATAACAAGATGTATGAATGTGGAAGAAGCAAAAGACGTACCTATGCAAGAATCCAGCGAATGGCGGTCTATAGGTTCTGCCTACCCCTGTGGGCAAAAGGCGTGGAAGTATGTATGCTGTAGTTTTCATTCTTATGTTATTGGCATAAGAATAAGCGTTGTGAAGAATTATAAAGAACTTTATCTGAATAGAAATGGTTTAGTACTCTCCCGATATCAGAATATATTTAAGTAAATATGATTATGTAAATAACTTGTGTTTGCCTTTGAAAATGTAATGCGACGATGCGATCGTGGATGTAGAATCGACTTTTCTCGTAGTCCTGTTTAAATATTTACAAAGTATGTAATCTTATTATCCGACTAACAAGTATTACGTAGGTATAAGAATTAACATACAAGTACATAGATAACATAATATGTACATACATAGATAAAGAGTAGCTTGAGAGCAAAGATATTGACCTAATTGTCAATACGCCTATCATACCAACTAATAAATTTTAACAGACCGGAAATTTCTTAATATTTAAGAAAAAAATATATGAGGGTCTCCAAAGGTCGCATCACTAAGGCATCACTGATTTTTAACAATAATAATACTTAGTAATATTGTATTGTTGTAGTGTATTGTTGACTTCCTCGTTAGCCTAGTGATCCTGAGCGCGACTGCTAGAGGTCCTTGGTGCGATTTCCAGGTTTAGCAAAGTGTTATTAGGTTTTTCTATGAAATAGGCTCGCCCCCTATTACATGGGACCTAAACATACCGGTTGTGATTTGTGGGTGTACATTAGTACGTCTCTACCTCTGTATAGGGGTATACAGGCGGGATGGTATGTTATGGGAGTAATATTATTATATATTTTTATTTAATTTGAATAAATAAACAGCATCCAAAAATGCTGAGTGCGCCGAAACATACTTTACGCTGAAATGCGCAACCTCAGTGTTAGAATTATTTTCACTCTCCTAAGTACACGGAAAAACAATTTCAGAGTTAGTTTACCCAACTATGCATACGGGCGGGTTCTCACAATTCAAGTGCTTCGTGTATTCAGCCTTGAAAAGGTCTGAAGAATGCTTTTCCTGAGGAATTTTTGCTCCAGCCTGGCCTTTGATGCGGAAAGTTATTTTGCAAGGTAGGCCGTATAAAAATATTAAATTCTGTGTTTTTATTTCATCATCGTCCGTCTTTTCCTCATTAGCGTAGTAGTCCTGAGCGCAACTACGTTAGAGATCCTGGGTTTGATTCCCAGGTCAGGCAGTGATACTGGATCTTTCTATGAAATTATCAGTAACAGCTCAAAGTTTTTGAATTTGTGCTCACTCCGTATTACATGGGACCTAAACATACTGGTGAACAACTTTAATGTACGCCTCACCCTAAACTTTCAGGGAATACAGGCGTGATGATGGTATGTTGAGTTAATCTCCCAGGCTAACCAGATGTGATTGAATATGAGTATTTAGAAAAAACAATCAACCAAATTTTTAGGCAATATCCATGTAGCGACATCTTCCGAATCGCGCAAGTGAAGATTACAACGTAACTTGGATATATACAACCGCTCGACATTAACCGTCAAGCCGTGGCAAAACAGCCGCCTGGTCGGAGGATCTTCCCTTTGGTTGGAGGCGCAATACACCTCGCCTCTCCACATCGATATCTTAAGAGTTCAGCGGATTGAATTGCCCGTATAAATGTAGTACCAATATAAATCGTAATTCAAACAGAATTTATTAAAATTATGTTATTATTCGGATTCCGATATCCTTAATCTAGGTTCCTGGGATTGAATTACAATTTATTTTAGTATTACGTTTGTAAGGTCAGTTCAGCGTCCGTCGGAACCTTAAGGCTAACTCTTTGTCAAAATTAGGATTTCAAACTTAACACTTAAAATAAATTAATAGTTATCATAAGTGTTCGTATGACAACCGGTACCAACGGCTCGGGATGGACGGGACTATTGTGTTCTCTGAGATACGGAAGAGACTCTATGTTCATCCAATTATAAGCTGACCGTAGCAAGTGCAGCTGAAACACGCATTTGAGTGTGAGTGTGCATCAGATCTCCACGATCTTATCCCCCTAGCCCTTTCTACTATCGGACGATCAGAAGCATGAAAAAGCGACATCAATCCATTGGATATTCCAAAATCCCGAACGAAACGCTTTAAGTCCACTTTTATCATGTGTACCGCTAAAATGAGGAATGTGCTTCCTGAGTGGGTATTTCGCGATAGATATCATCTGGGTGTTTTTAAAACACGTGTGAATCGGTTTCCTCTAGGGAAGCCCGCTCCATTGTAGATCGCAGTGTCGCTTAACATCAGGCGAACTGGTGGTCAAGCGTAAGCCTATCACGAATAAAAAAAAAACGCTTTACGGACGGAAGCTGTTTAATGGGACGTCAAGTGAAAATAATATAAAAATCGAATAAGTCACCCACTGTATCAAATCACAGTGGGGAACTTATTAATATCCCAAAACATTAGAGCTATTCACGTAAATTGCACTGTTCGTCGACATGTTTCTAGATCGGCGAGGCGAGTCTATTGCAATTATCCGGACATAAATCCCTAACTCCGAGCTGCTACTGAGAATTTTATCGAAAAACCCAATAATACTCGACTTGGGTGTCGAACACAGGACCTCTAGCATAGCAGTCACGCTTACGAAAACTTGATGAGCTATTCCAAGGATGAATAAGTGTATATTTATAGTTGTTTCTCGTTACCAAAATACTGGTTAGATTTATATCTAACCAAACCTTAGCTTGGATTTGGAACTGTGCCCGATAAATTGCAATAAACCTACGACAGATTGAGATCTTAGACCTTCCCCGCTGTAGTGTGGGTTTGTGGCTATGTACCTACAGGGTGTAAAGCGTATCCCATTTAGGCGATTACAGGAATATATTTGTAGATATGTTTAATTTAAAATGACAAGTCTGTATAATCGTAGGCGTATTTTTGACCTTTGTTTCCTCCATAAATTATTAAACAATCAAATACAGTGCAATTACCTATTAGAAAAAATCCATTTGGCTACTCCTCACTCTTATCCTAGGCGTAAAATCACTAAATCATTTCACACACCATTTTCTAGAACTAATCTGGGCCAACAAGCACCAGTATATAGAATACTAAATCAGTGCAATATCATCCAAACACACGATGCAAACATTGACATCTTTGGTGATTCATTCCACAAATTTAAAGTTCAGCTGAAAAAATTGATCGGCAGCAGCTCTAACAACTAGTTTTATTTATGCCAACTATTTTGTTTTTTTTTAGTTGTATTTGAATTTGGGTAGTGGTATATATATTTATGATTATGCCAACATAAGATGTTAAACATTACTACATTGTAACTAGTCAATGCTATGTACACCGTAAGTGTCATACATATCAGATGTAAAACCTAGTCAGTATTATAAAGTTTTGATGTATTAATATGCATGATGTGGTTGTACTATTTAATAAAAAAAAATAAAAAAAAATAAAGTAATACTGAAGTTATTATATGGATAAAAACCGCATTAGTTTCTTTTTCTTAATGTGCTCCTGTGACTTTATTCACTTATCTTAATAGAACGTTTTATGTACTACAAATCTGCCGCATGCCGGGAAAAATTGAAAGAGCTTATGGGTAAAAATTACCACCAAATGGTTCCCAAATAATAATAACCGTGTCTGTTGAAATTGTGGGAGGCCCAAAAGGAGATGGCGAAATGAGTTGGACTCCTTCGACAAGGATTGGCCCCAGACAGCAATGGATAGGGATCAGTGGAGGACGGAGGGAAGGAGGGGAGGGAAGCGTTTGCTCTGCCTACCCAAATATTAAAAACGCGATCAGGGGCTGTATTATGACATGTTAACGCCATCATTTTTACGTTGTGAGAAAGAGATGCCGCTCTACATATTAAATAGCCTCATCTCTTTCTTATAACTTAAAAACGATTTATAATGAACTAACTGTTACCCACATTTTCATTCGCTCCCCAAAAGGCTATACTTACAAAAATTCGGATTCCACGCGGCGTATCAAAATTAAATCTACACCCTATCTTACCTAAGTTCAACCTCTAGCAATTCAACTAATGAAACTGTATTAAATTTTGTGTGGCAGTTTTTTGTCTGAGGCAAATATAAAGACATACAAACAAACAAAAAAATACTTGTTTTCGCTTCTCGTGCTCTTAATCTCATATATCTTTTTTTAATTATCTCCTATACAGATAGTTACCATTTCAATATATATAATGAATATAATTTTAGATGTAGTAGCTACTTGCCTGCTACGCAAGTACATTCCGTACTAATATTGTTCACAAAAACATGCGCAGGATAGATTTTTCACATGTTTTGTATGCAAGCTTGTTCTATTTTTAATTCGTCAACTGTTACATGCGCTTGACAGGATTTTTATTCGATTCCTAGTGATTGGGTATTTCGGTATCTGTATCGAATAGTTTCGTTAGTAACTCTGCTCTGTCATATTTGTTTGGATTGCCAATCCAGCCAAATTGGAAGCTGATAAAAATCCCCATTTAGTTCGATGCACTTTTATTTTGAGGACATTTTGATTTACTCGTCGATTCTGTTTCATTTATATAAGGGATGGTTTGCCAATTGAATTGGTTATATGCGCTCTTAACCAATTTAATTGATATGTAAGAATCGTAGCTTATAGTCTTTAGATTGACAGACAAATAACACTGTTTCACCTGAGAATCGGACATAGGACCTCGTGCTAATGTCAATCGTTCTAATTTGGAAGAACTTAGGTCACTGGTAGAAAAATATTTGGCTTAGGTACATATGGTGCCTGTTATGGTGTGCAATTCGGGCTATAAAGGCCACACTACGGATACTGCTAAGTACCACAGTGTCGATAAGTTCATTTAAATTGAGAATTATTGCAATTTATGGAGGTGAAAAATTAAATGCCTTCCAACTAACCAAATTATTAATATTTATTGCATTACATTCTAGATTTTCGATAAAAATCTTCAAATTAAATCAAAAACCTAATGGAAAATGCAATAATTGTTTCACTTCACTATCACTACATAGTATAAAACAAAGTCGCTGTCGCTGTCTGTCCGTCCCTATGTATGATTAAATCTTTAAAACTTCGCAACGGATTTTGAAGCGGTTTTTTTTAATAGATAGAGTGATTCAAGAGGAAGGTTTTAAGCTATTTAACATTACGATACGACTCTTAGGAATGGGGCAACGCGGGTGAAACCGCGGGCGGGTCGCTAGTACAAAATAAATTGGCATTAATGGCTGCACAATTTATACTATTGACTTATTTTATTTTTTTGTTTAATAATTCCATTTCTATTAAGCATTCCAGTTAAACCCAATCGGCCAATCACGGCTTTATAATTCAGCCTAGTTTAACGTTATCGCCTACTTGGCGATGTTCCAGCATCGTGTGTCTGACGGCAAGGTTGCTCTAGGTCAACTTGGATCGTATGAGCACTTTATTAAATTGAGACTCGATTGCGACTGCGATATCTTATAAAACCACCCGGCGTTGAGATTGCAGTACTTCAGTTTGAATATTACTCTCTCAATATATTCTCGCAATGATGCAACTTTTTTTAAAGTCATATACTAAGTAAGTATTCATGATTTTTGTTGTGTTGTGCTTGTTGGAATAAAATGTAGGTATTTTTTTTACTAGAGAACGATATTTGGGAGGTCCATAGTTACTATGTAAGCTGATGCGGACAAGGAATTGATTTAACGCCCTATCAATCAGATAATATGTATGTTGAAACGTGTAAGCAATCTTTTAGTGGTGAAATGTCATAAAAAATCTTAGATTAAATTAATCTAAGATTAAAAAAAATAAGAGCTATTTTTTGAAAATCCACATACATCGTCTGCCGCCAGCGAAGGATGTAATAGAGGCTATTTGGGCCATGTACCAACTTGAACCGTACCTGCCTCCTTGCCCATGAGAGAGTCAAAAAAGAACATCGACTCCAAATATTCTAATTTTAGAATGGAATTAATTGCAGTCTTCCATTGAATATTTATTTTCTAGTACAAATCACGATACTTGAAGAGTCAAAAGGATTATTTTTATTGGTGATTTGAATGGAGCTCTTGCTTGACGAAAAGCACAAATTGTAACTAAGATAGAGCACACAACTCAAGTAAAAAACCTCTTTGATTTTGACTCCAAACACACGACGGGACAGAGCAAAACTGTTTGGCTCCAGTCTTACTTGTGAAGCCAAGTGGATCAATCGATCCTATTAATGTTGGCACAACTATTAAGTAGGTACTTGTGATACACCTCCAGCCACCTCTAACCAAACCTTCACAAAAGGAGAGTCTACACAAATAGGCTATTTATTTGCAGCGAAGATCTCGTTTAGATTGTGGTTGGGGATAGTAAAAGCCTTGCAGATTGCAAAGGGAAAGAGATGGAAGATAGTAAAAGGTGGAAAATACTGCTTTTTGTCTTCTTCACTCGTTCCTCGGCTGTTATTTTATTAGTACAGTAAAATTCCCTTTAACCTTTTCAAAGTACCTTCCGTGAGCTATAGATGTTGGCTCTGAAACTTTGACCCTAAAACTATGAAAATCCAATGTAAAGGGTTGCTCTCAATGAATTCTGAAAATACCTGGTTTATTACTTTAGTATTCATAAACACCGGGCGCAAACCCTAATTACGAGCTACTATTGAGAATTTCATAGAAATGTAATAATACTTTGCTCGTCCTGGGAATCGAATCCTCTCACTGAACTGCCACGCTTGCGAGTGCTCTTTTGATGAGGTTACTAACTCCACTAATTAGTCTCCTTTTTTAGAAATAAATTCAGAAGAGGTTCTTCTATTCAAATAAAAATCACAGATGAATTACCTACGTCAAAACATGAAATAAATTTGATTATTTCCTTAAATAGCTAACGGCCTCTCGTTTCTCCTCTTAAGTAACCAGCGACCTAATTTGAACGACCCACGTCTGTATTTAACCTAATTAAATACATTCACAAACATTTCCTTTCATGCTTTTTAAGATTTGTCTCGGAAATAAAAATGGCGGCGCGTTTAATGACTTCAAGGTGAAAATGCGCTGATGTCAGGTCTTATGACATTGATCATGGTAAATATTGCGAATCTCATGGCCGGGACTATAGGACTAGGGAAGGAAAATGCGGTTTTTGACTACTGACTAATATCCTTATAGAGATCTATGAGGATTTTCCGCATCCCAAAAAATCTTTATGACATGAACTAAAGACCTATTTATAGTGGCTTGGATTCCGCAGTAATAATAAATAGGGTTGGGTGATATAGGTATTTCTAAATATCAAATCGATACTATATACTGATATGCTATATCGGATACCGAAACTATATATTTTATGAATCTATATAACTCAATATGGTTATGATTTAGATATTTCAATACGGATATACTTTGCACTTTTAGCATATATTTTTGTGTTTTAGACAAATCATTTATAAATATTGCGGAATATATAATATAGTAGACGCCTTACAATAATCTTAAAATGAACTTTCCTTTATACTTTACCCATACTTAGGACTGGCTACATTAATATTTTTAATTCTTTTACCTTTTGTGACGAATTCGAAGATTCGTTTTAAATCATGAAACCTATATTTAAAAGCAAAAGAATATAGCGTATTGATGATGATGAATTAAATGGGAAGATTGAAAACTTCTTATTTGACTACACATAACAGATTTCTATACAGTTATTCGTAAATATTATTTATACCGGTTTATATTATAGTACGGAAAATCAACTAATTTCATATTATCATACACGAGTAAAATAAAACCCCCATGGCCATAAGATCATTTCGATGTTACCATGTTCTTGTAATATGATTTAAGTAACAGGTTTCGAATCGATCACACCTGAGGATGTTTCTTACATTTCTTCATCAACTACAAAGGACTTGATGATCTTCAAATGACTGAACACATTTTCTTAAATAATAGCTAAGAATATTCTAAATCAAATCGCCTTTCAAACAACAAAATCGGTGCATCCATTCGGGAGGTACGATGCCTAAACAGATACGCTAACGTTATAACATCCGTCTGTCTTGTATACATTTTATATTTTTATTTGGGAGACCTTTTTTGCCCCTAGGGATCTAGTATTTTTTATGAATTTGCATGGTATTCAGTGCTGGATAAATTCCTAAATTTACATTGTACTCGTATTCAGTAGTGGATAAATTGAATTAGAGAATCCGTCGTGATGTGTCTGCAACACACTTCGCAGTTGTTACTTAATTCCATTCCCGAGATGGAAAATTATTCCACAAAAATGCTGTGCCTATAGAATTCCCTTGTATTGCTTTTCTTCACGAATTCTCGTGGCATATAGGCTCGCGACGAGCCAAATTGAGTTATGTTAATCATATTCTTATTCAGAACCTTTTTTCTGCTTATCCATACATCAAGACTTCTTGCCATACATTATTTAGTTAGTGCCTACTGATTATAATTTTTCGAGTTATTCGGTTCGGTACACCAGACGCTTTAGTCAACTTAGCTACCGAGACCTCTTCCACTTTATCCACCTTAAGGTGACTTCAGTAGAAGGCAATCACTGACAAAAAAATTAATCAACTAAAATGAATTATAAGTAGCAATCATTTTCACATTCTATACTTTAATATGTACTTCCATCTTTTCCCTCAGCATTGTGCGTCAACGTTCCGTTACACGCTCCACCATTTATTAGAGTACGGTAGAACTGCCATGATTAAGGACCTTTCCGTGTAAATGAACGCACTTGACTTGCATTAGGCCTGATGTTTCTACGGAATGGATGTAAAAGTCACTCCGAATGCCTACTGATAATAAAAAGAAGTTTGTCCATCTGTTGCGTCTGAATCGATATCTAACTATTAATGTACGATTTATAACGACCGGCGGCGCGCGTCGGAACGCACTTTCTACGCGGTAAAGGAAATTGGAGTGTCTTTACAGCAATTAAAGTTTATATTAGAATGCAACTTATACATCGGCTCAGCGCGCATTTAGTAACGGCCGGTCGGTCATTGCCGTATTAACACTTCAATCCTTTAACCACGTAGAAAGTGAGCACCGTCGCACACCGGTCGGTGTAAATCGTACTTAACGCGGGGAGGACGGGTTCCTAACTATATTGTATAATTATCATGCTGATCAATCGTTTTGCTATCCGTTATATCGTGTAGTTGCAGTCAGAACCCCGGAAAAGATGGCATATCCTTAAGATATTTCCCAGAAATCGGGCTGCAGATACCAGATGGTGATCGCTTCGGACGATGATGACTACTACTTGGCTCTAGAATATGTGGCCATGAAGCGATATTATCATAGACAAACTTTTATGGTAAAATAAGAACTTTGTTTAATACCTGAAAACTAACTTTTACGCGGACGAAGTTGCGGACAAAAACTAGTATATTTTCTCTGCAATCTCGTTTTGTTTGACAAGGACAACATGACGTGGAAGCTGTGCGGATAAATTCGACGTTTTTCTTTTGTTCCAGATTGATGTTGTACGTTTGTTTGTAGGAGTTAGGACATTTTGTTGCTTTTTGTAAGGTGTAGTGAGACCCAAAGATGTTCTTTTGAAGTATACTACATGAAAACCAGTTTTTGAGCGTGAAAATCTTAGAACTGTGACTGCTACGCTAAAAGTCATGGGATCGATTTCCAGGTCGAGCAAAGTATTATTGGGTTTTTCTATACCTAAATAAAAATCATAGTAGCTCAGAATTCAGAGAGACAGTCAGTCAGTTCAGAGAGGGTTAAGCAGAGGTGTGCTGTACACCCATAGTGCCATCAACCGGGCATTAATTTATGAATATATGGACAATATGAACTGTGGATGTACAGCACACCTCTGCTTAACCCTATAAGGACTACAGATGTGATGGATGTATATTAATGTCAGTTAAACATTACAGATTAGTAAAAAACTGACAAAGTTTCCTTATAATCTTTATGTTTATTCAAATACATCTAGTCAGCATAGTTTGTTTCGTTTGTAACTAGAGATATTTTAATGAAATTACAGTCATATTTTCATTGCACTCATACTTTCTACATCGTACTTTAGCATTTTCAGCAACATATTCCGTTGCTACCTTCCCCACTTCACCTTCAGCACCATCCATAAGAAAACAAAACCGGGTACTGATATAATTAGGTATGCATACACGGGCGATATAAGCAAGCGTGCCTCCGCATTATGAGGCGAGGTCGTCGGCACATAATGAGGATTTGGTTTTGCGCGAAAAAGCGATTCCCACCCAACCCTACCCACATTTGAAATTAGATGTGACCTGTTTAAGATGATATTGGGACTTAAGTGATTCCCTGGGCTAGTGATTATAAGCGTGGCCGCTAAGCAAAAGATCCTTGGTATGGTTCCCAGGCAGAGCAAAGATTTATATAACATATCATTACGCCTGTATTTCCCGAGTGGTTAGGCTGAGGTTTACGAATATACACACACAGTACACGGTATGTTTGAGTCTCATGTATTAGGATTGCATTTAACCAAGCACAAATCCATTTGAGAATTTCATAGAATAACCTAATTACACTTTGCTCGCCGGGAATAAACCAAGGACCTCTAGCGTAGCCGTCGCATTTAGGACCTCTAGACTATTGTAACAGTTTAGCAAAGTTTTAATAAATTTCTATTAAAAATCTTAGTAGCAGCCCAGAGTATGATAGTCAAACGTAAGAATAAATAAAAAGATTTTGTACAAGGTTAAAGACAATAATATAACGAGTGCCAGTGATAGCCTAGTGGTATGACCGTTGGACTGCCAAGTCAAAGGTCTCGAGTTCGAACCCCAAGGCACGCACCTCTGACTTTTCGAAGTCATGGTGTATTAAATAGTTAATTATCACGCGCTTAGACGGTGAAGGAAAACATCGTAAGGAAACTTGCATGCCTGAGAGATTTTCTCGATGGCGTGTGAAGTCAGCCAAACCGCACTAGGCTAGCGTGGTGGACTATAGCCTAATCCCTCTCATTCTGGGAGGATACCCATACCCAGCAGTGGGACAACATAATCAAGTCTTATCTCCTGTTACATAGGGAAATAGGTACCTTTGAAAGGTAATATTGCCAGTGAAAATATTGACAAAATATGACTTCACAACAGAGCTCCGGATATGACAACGCGTGCGTGTTACTACTGGTGTTGCTGGCTTCTATAGGTTGCGGTTGCCTCTTACTATCGAGCGGCCCACATTGTTTGCCATCTTATAAAAATATTATTAGTTCGATTCAAAACATACCTCACTCTCCTTACCTTACAATATGTTAACATAACCACATTTCATCCGTATATTCGTGACACGGTTAACGACAAGGCTTCACGGATATTTTTCTGAATCCATGTGAAGAATAATACTTTCCCCCACTTATTTATGATCGGACAAAGATTCGGAAAATTAAACGGGACAAGGGATTGACAGTTTCGATGAAATATGCTGGATAAACGAAGACATTCGGACACGGGTGGCCTTTGCGAATGACAGCGTTCACACAATTGATTTGAAACCAACTGAGTAATTGTTAGATGGGAAGGGTAATGCAAAGGGTCAAAGCTTGTGGTTTTTAGAAATAAAAATATTTTAATGCATTTTTAAAGGAAATTTTCACGTCAATATTTGGGGATTTAAGCTGTTTTTTCATTGCAATGTTATATACAATGACAGTAACCGCATCGGCACATGTAATTTTTTTTTGTATATTATTTTAAATTTAAAGATCGAAAACGTTCAATGATCAAAAAAGAACATATCGTGTTGTGGTTGCTGAAAAAAAAATCCACATCGGAAAATTCATGTTATTAACATAACTTACCATCAGGCCTGTATTCCCTGAAGGGTTAGGCAGCGGTGTACTATTGTATACTAACACTTCGCCGGTATCTTGACTTCCTATACAATAAGAGGCGAGCCTATTGCCATTTTATATGGGATATGGGGCTAACGAGCAGACGGATCACCTCAGATCGGATGCCGCCCATGGATATCCGTAACACCGGAGGAGTCACAGTTGTGTTGCCTTTTAAAAGGGGATTGTGCCTCTGGTATCCTTAATCACTCGGTGAAACACAACGTAAGCGTTGCTTCACGCCGGTTTTCTGTGAGGTCGTAGTATCTCTTCGGTCAAACCAGCCCATTCGTGCCGAAGCATGACTCTTCCGTGAACGTAAGAACACAAATAGATAAAACATTATGACGCTGATGAACTCGGGAGTTTGGGACTTGTGCCACGGGCTTTACCCGGGCACAAGTCCCAATCTACAAATCAATGTTAAACTCCCGAGTTGCTACTGTGAATGTAATAATATCCCAGGACCTCTAGCGTAACAGTCGTGATCATGACCACTAGATTAATGAGGTAGGTAACCTAACATAAACGTAAATCTATGGGAATGGACAAGTGATGTGGAAGCGATGAAGAATGGACGCAGCCTATCTCAAAATATGTGTTACACACTTTTCTTTTTGTCATAATGTTTTATCTATTTGTGTTCTTTCGTTTTTATAAACGTGTATTTATTTTTATACAATACTAACTATGTATATATTATTTTATATAATATATATTTTCCTATTCGCATTTTTCACACGACGTGGCCGTGGCTACCCGTGGCATCACTATAATATCCGATGGCCCTTCTGAAAACCAGCGCTGCGGCAATATGCTTTGTTTTAGCCAGTTATGAACCTTAGTTAGTTAGCCAGTTATGAACATATAGGTATATGTGCGAGTCCAAAATAAAAACTTTTCTTTCTTCCTTTCTTTAGTACCAACTGAAGGCGTCGCAAAAACATACCGAGTAAATAAACGCGTCAATTCGCAATCGCATTTCTATGTGACTAGATACAAGCAACTTCGCACAATACATTAAGTTTATGGGAAAAAAGAAAAAAGCCTTCCTCCTTTAAGCATTTTGTGGCGTACCTTCAGAACAGATGGCCAGACACGAATCAAATTTATATAGGACCATCTTAAAAGTATATTCTGTCAGATAATAAAAGTCAAAATAGTTTCACAACCAGCGAAGATAGGGTTAATCCCATGCCTCCAAAAATTTTGTCCCAGTGCCTCCAAAAGTAAATTTTAATATATATTTAAATATCAAATTATGTACCATTGCCTCCAACAAATGAAGGTAGAGTATGGTTCGCAAAAAATAATACATTTATTCAGCTTTGGTAATTTTGCAATTTGCAATTTTTTTTTTAGTGAACAGGCTGATTACTACGACAAATATTATTGCCCTACCGATAACCGAAAAAATAAATCAATAAGAAGAGATGAAAAAATAAAAGTAATAGAAAACGAATACCGACTGAAATCAATCACAATAATGGAAGCGCTCAACCAGTATATAACTATTTAGATTTATTATCACTTTGTTTATAAGATTTGTTTTTTTATTTTTTCTATTTGTTTTTATGGCTATTTTAGGAATATTTGTATTGCCTTTTTGTTTAATAATTTTAAGGTTGATTCTCTGTGATAAAACTTGTCATAAATATGGTTAGATTAAGTAAAGGTAATATCGATTTAGGCGCTAAATACTACAAAAAATATTTTGTCGATAATTCTATGTAAACTATGTTCTTACTGTTTCCAAATTTTCAATTTTTCCTCGATACCTTGTATCCAGCTTAAAGGAAATATTCATGCCAGCGATTATATAAATATTTAAATAAACACGTTTAATTAGCTTTTGTTTTTCTTTACTAAAACATTGATACATCTCGAATAAATCGCACTTGTCCTTTTTCCACTGTATTTTAAAACATTGATGTTCATAGCTTTTCTTAAAACTTTCTTTTAAATAACTTATTCAAACTTCCGTATATTTTAATCGATACATTTCAGTTTCCATTGATCGCGATTTTATCTTTGACGAAATCCCCTCTAAGTCATTTTAACATTTACCCTTAGTAGATCCCACTAGCATCGACACACAGATTGATATATTGCCAAGGGAAACCAATTATATTTATACACACAACACCAGTTTTTGCTGCTGTCGTTACTGTCTCAGCGGTTGGAGGCAGTGGGACATAAATTGATATATTAATATTTATTTAATATTTTTCTTGGAGGCAACGGGACATAAAGTTTGAAATTTTCATTTTTCGAGAACAAAAGAAGTTGGAGGCATGGGACAAACCCCGAAGATATCGAGTAACATTCACAAAAAATACAATTGAAGACAATATAAATTTCTTAAAGTGCCAAAACTGGGATCAATCAAATGTATTAAAGTCAACAATCCATAATAATATCAATAAATGCGAAAGTAAGTTTATCTCTCTATTTAGTTGTGTGTATGTTTGTTTGCTTGTTACGTTTTTATGTCTAAACCGCTGAACCAATTTTGATGAAATTAAGTGTAGAGAAAGATTGGACCTTGGTGAAAGGACATAGGCTACATTTTTTCTAGACTACTAAAAGATACTTAAAAATAAATCCCATAAAAAAATCAAGTTAATCTGTACTGAAAAACATACATACCATCACGCCTGTATTCCCCGAAGGGTTAGGCAGAGGTCTACTAATGTATACCCACAGTTCACCCGGTATATTTAGGTCCCATGTAATAGGGGGCGAGCCTATTGCTAACCGGGAACAAATCCAGACTCCAAGCTGCTACTGAGATTTCCATAGAAAAACCCAATAACACTTTGATCTACCTGGGGATTGAACCCAGGACTGCATAGCAGTCGCGCTTGTGACTACTAGACTAATGAGGCAGTCAGTCTGTACTGAGAAATGCCACGTATGAATTAGCTATCGCGTATCTCAATCCTGTTTATGAGTCGGAATTCCATAATCAGATCACGTATGACAATATCGAAGTCACCACGCGATAAAATGATCCCACAGCAGAAAATATTTGAGTGTGTACCGTTTCTATATATGTCAATTTACTTGCAAACCAATATTGACATATTTTATCTATTTGCAAACAAAATATTGGGGAGGAATTGGCCCGTAGCATTTCTGTTGTAGCGCGAATTTAAAGATGGAACATAAATAAAGAAAGATATTTATGACGCGGGTTGGAAAAGATTCATTTTTTACTAGTACCAACAACGACTACGCCTGAGGTCCTGGAGTCGACCTGAAATCAACCAATGTTAATGGTAATAGGCTCGCTCCGATTCAGGGAATACAGGTGTGATGTTTTAGTGTCTGTTTATTGAGATATGTTTCATTGTAATACCAGTAAATACAATTTTCCGACGTTTCCGACCGATTTTCTTACAAAAAATATTTTATACGTACCTTATTCTGACAGCTGGCAACACAAAAAAAAACAGCCAAATCGGTCGAGCCGTTTGCAAGTCATAATCTATCCATAGATGCGGCAATGGATTTCTATTTATATAGATTTGGCATGAGCACTGTCAGGAAAAATTAAAGTATAATTAATTATTAGAGGCGTACATTAGTACGCCTCTGCCTACCCCTTCGGGGAATATAGGCGTGATGGTATGTTATGTTATATTTACCTGCACGTGGAATGGACAACATAGGTACATAAATATATTAATTAATAAACAAGAGCTTGATAAAATACCGTCCCAATTAATTTCACTAACAAGTTTTTCCAATATTTTTCATGCAATTTCGCTACAAAATAATTTTCTGCCCGATATTTTAACGGAAACACGTCGGCTTGTCTGTCACGCCCGATTTAACATTATGTTCGAGGCAAACGTTTATACACACGTGTTATGTCACAGGATATGTCGCTCGTTGTCAATGCGGCGATGATATGAACATACCTTAACTCGTAGTATTGGTATTACGTTCTGCTTTTTTTTTCCGGCTTGAGGGGAATGTAAAGGAAGTTTTTGAGATATCCCTGACAGCTTAGGGAAGTTGAATAAGAAAAGGTTATATTTACTATTCATGAAATCTTCATTTATTTATCCTTTCTTTAGAGAAGTCCGTAGTAGTAGAAGTAAGAATTCAAAACGCTATTTAATCTTACGTATATTTATGCGTAAGTAAATAATATAAATAAACACACGTTTTACGCTCTCATCACTCATCATCTCATCTCTCACAAAGAATAGAAAGATATTGTATCTATATACAATTGAAATTAAAATATAAACTAACTATATGAAGTTCAGTCACTATTTTAAGGTCTCGTGTCATGGGGGCAATTGTTTGAGCACAAATCCATAAAAAAAAATTATAACAGGCTGCGAGCTGCCGCTAATAATTTCTGGACAGGAGAACCGAATAACACCATGCCTGACCTGGACATATAAGCGAAAACCAAACGCTCGCAACCTCTACACCAATAAGGTACAGGCACAATTACTCCTAAGCTTACGCAAAAACCGTCCTTGCATAAATAAGGCTTCTCATTATACTTTTTAATAGAGCGACGTCACTGCAATGTCCATGCGACGTTGGCGCCAACTCGACGGCGAATCTGGCAATGAAAGAAAGCATACATAAATATGTATTATATAGTGCCAAACCTTTGGGAGTTGAAACTTGAGTTCGTTGTCTATATCTATTTAGTAGGAGTCGATAATCCTGCTAAATATTATTAATACGAAAGTTTGTAAATTTGGATGGCGACTCCATTATTAACCTATATACTGTCCCACTGTTAGGCATGATGGATTATAGCCTAACCCCTCTCAGAGTGAGACGGGTCAGGCTATAGTCCACCACGCTAGCCTACTGTGTAATGGATGACGACTTAAATCACGCAAAAACGGTTAAACGCATTTGGGTGAAATTCGGCAGACAGATAGTTTATAGTTAGGTTAGGCTATAGTCCACCATGCCTAACAGTGGGACAGTATATGGGTTAATAATGGAGTCGCCATCCAATCATACAAATTTCGCATTTATAATATTTACCTAGTTAGATTACCGACTCCTACTAAATAGATGAACACTGAAAAGTTCACACAACACATTTTTTCCTACCCACGTGTTTTGTACCCCTGTTTTGAAAGTTACGTTCCTGTCCGAATTGCTTCGGCTGACCCATAATATTGAAGACGTTCTTTGGCCTTGTTACTACTAACTACTTGGAACTGTTCCCATAATGCCAATTGGCAAAGCAGAAGAGCATAATAAGTTTTACAGCCAACAATAAAAAAATAAATCAACAGAATCCAACATCTGAGTAACGAGATCTTCTAGTCTGATAAGGTTATTGGGTATTTTATCCTTACCACGTGACAATATGTGATTCAAATAAGTTCAAAATACATCCTAGTTAATGAAGCATTCTTGAGAACTTACTCTTGTAGTGACAGTGATCAAGTAATTAAATTAAGTTAGTAGTAAGTAATAAGTCATACCTGTAGTAAGCAAAATCCACTAGTTACAAAAAAAGGCCTAAAACATATACATCGCCTTATTAGTCTAGTGGTACCAAGCGCGACTGCTACCCTAGAGGTCCTGGGTTCGATCCCCAGGTCGAGCAAAGTGTTATTGAGTTTTTCTATGAAATTCTCAGTAGCAGCTCGGAGTCTGGATTTGTGCCCGATTAATGGCAATAGGCTCGCCCCCTATTACATGGGACCTAAACATACCGGCGAACTGTGGGTGTACATTAGTACGCCTCTGCCTAACCCTTCGGGGAATAAAGGCGTGATGGTATGTTATGTTATGTTACATATACATCACTCATAATAAAAGGGATATCAAGTCTAACCTGTTAATTTTTTGTAAAGTATCCTCGATTTATAAATTTAAAAGAATGCAATTTCATAGAATTGATTTCAGCTTGATGGCTGTTAAATATTCATGATAAGTCTTATTAACCCTCAACACTTCACACATCGTTACATGTTTTCCCCCAGATTCGAATGTTTTATACCCCTGTTTTGAAAGTCACGTCCCTGTTCGACTTGCCTCGGCTGTCCCATAATAATGAAGGGTCCGGTTGACCTTGTCGGCTACTTGATTTTATTTCTTTCCCCCCTCTTCGTAACTTGAAGTCGTTAACTTTTATTACACGCTATAGTTTTTATGGGGAATCCAGAGGATCTTATTTATAATCGTTTTTTTCTTTTCTTAAGTATAGCTATTATTGTTGGGTTTTATCCGAAGTACGGTTACTTTTTATTTTGTTTTTAGTTTCTTGATAGTATTTTTATAATAATGAAAATCATTTCTGTTGAGAAAAATTGCAACGCATCCAGTGAGAAATAATAGCTCTCCACTTCGTTCTATATTGAAGCACATCTTAAAATGTACCGAGAAATATAAAAGAATACAAAATAGAAAAATACGTGAATAATTTTGAGATTTTTATAAAATACTAGCTTTTGCCAGCGACTTCGTCCGCGTGGAATAGTTACTTTGTTCTCTAGTTCTTCGCCCGCGGTTTCACCTGCGTTGCCCCGTTCCTAAGGGTTGTGTGATGTTTTATAGCTTGAAACCTTTCTCATGAATCACTCATTTTCCCAACATTTCCCTTCACTACTCTGCTTCTATTGATCGTAGCGTGATGAAAAGTATACTATAACCTGCCCAGGAGTATGAAGAACAATTGTACCAAGTTTCGTTGAAATCTGTCGAGTGGTTTTTGTTTCTATAACGAACATACAGACAGACAGACAGACTGACAGACAGACATACAAAAATTTTACTGATTGCATTTTTGGCGTCAGTATCGATCACTAATCACCCGCTGATAGTTATTTTGGAAATATATTTCATGTACAGAATTAACCTCTCTACAGATTTATTATAAGTATAGAAGAAGAAGATATAGATAAGATTATAATGTTCTTAAAAAATGCTTTGAAAATAAAAGTTGCTAAAACTATATTAAAACCTAATGTTTTAAGTGTAAAAGAAGAATCTTATTCAAAACAAAGCAATAAGTTACAGATTGGTACAATCGTACATCACAGACCTTGAATTATTTTTCTAAATTAGGATTATTGTTATTAAAAAGTTATTTTAGTGAAGGAAAATTCAATCGTGGGCAGGATTCGATCCTGCGTCTTCAGGTTAGATACACCAGATGCTCTGACCGTTAAGCCACCGCGAGTCCCACCCGCTTGATCGAAATTTGCCTTCACATTAACCTTAGCATGGAAAATTAAAAAAAAAATCACATAAAGATTATTGTCAAAAAATATAAGTGTAATAGAAGCAAATTTGAAATTTTGATCGCCCTAATACAAAAATAACATTTTAAGTAGGTATCTCTTGGCACTACTTTTTAATTTTTCAGACAATATACTGCTTATTATCGATTATTGATTCTATTGAGTTGAAATTCCCATTTGTTATGTTGCAAAATGATTTGACAGCCCGCGAAATACTGAACAAAGTCAGGAATGTCGCAAATAAATCAATCATAATACTTCTCCTCACAATACCAAACGTTTACAAACAACCATTTGATCTCAAAACCAATTTCGATACGAAACATTTTCTTTTGGAAACAATAACGCATGTTTACGTACTTTATGTTTAAAACCTTCAGAAATTAGGTCGAAAATGGCTCCCAAGACATTTCTGCAAACATTCCCTTTGATTAATTAACTTATTCTGACATTTTCAAATGTTTCGCTTTGTTTGAGACATTCTAAAATTAGAATTTCTACAAAATATTTGCTGCGCTGCTTAATTTCTTGAGATGAAAATACCCGTAGAGATGTTTGTTCAAAGTGTCTTCTTTAAAACCTTTGTATCTGGGAATAAGTTTTGTAGTGAAAAATTGACAAATAATTGAAATAAAGTAATTTTTTACGGATTTTATCGCGTTGTATTAATATTATTTGATTCCCGACGTTTCGGATCCTTTACAGCATCCATGGTCACGGGTAGACTAAGTTGTTGGACGTCTTAATGTTGCAATTACCAACAGCTACCTTACATTTTTGTTATTTGTTGGGGATCCGATTCACGCAGAACGAGCTCACCGTATCCTTCGGTCTGCAGTTTTGGGCTTGGATTTTGATTTAATGGAATCTATAATGGGGTTCCAAGCAGGTGGTAAGCCCCAGCCATCTTCTCTATTGAAATTTGGGAGTTTTTTAATTTCAATAGCCTCGCGAATCGTCCTGGGCACGAATCTGTTTTCTTTTGCGAGGACTTGTGGTTTATCAAATCTGATGTAGTGTTGGGCCTTGTCAAGACTATGTTCACAAGCACAACCTAAAAATGATCGCTAACATTTTGTGGTAGGACCTCTGGAGTTTGTTATTATTGCAATACTGATCTACATATATAAATTATACCACAAAAACCATAACTGAAAATAATTAAATAAAAACTGCATTTTCTCAAACTTAAAGACCTAGCAGCTGCAGTAGTGTGTTAGAGTAAAGGTTGCACCGAAAAAAATAGCGATCAATTAATTGACATTACTGTTATAAAGGTGCCAAATACGAAAATATCTGAAGCTAACCGAGCTGAACAACTTCGTTTCCATTAATTTAACTCCAATCTGTTTTCGGTGAAGTAAAGTCAACGGAATTTCGGAGTTAATCGTTAATAATATTTCAAATACAATTCATTTTAAGTGTTAATTCTGGTAATATGGCCTTTTAATAATTTAGGGCTTCCACTTGAATATTTTATTAGAAAGAAACTGGTATTTTAGTCTTCATGAAAAAAATAATTCTTATGAAGAAATAAATCATAAAAGTTAAAATCTTTTATAATTAGTATAGCTTTGGCCTAAGTATTTTTTAAAGTTATTTATAAATAAAAAGCTATAAAACTGTATATTATAGGTTACTAGCTTCTGCCCGCGACTTTGTATGTGTGAACTTAAGAATTGGGTCCAACCTGGATAAAAAGTAGCCTATATGTTATTCCAGACTATAATCTATCTCTGTACCAAATTTTATCCAGATCTATTCAGCGGTTCTGGCGTGAAAGAGTAACAAACATCCATATTCACAAACTTTCACGTTTATAATATTAGTAAGGATTTATAATGCAATAAGTCCAAGTATTCTCTTCATGATCACGTCCACGTTGGAAGAATATTTGGCTAGCGTGGAAAAATAATATAGGGTCTCCTATATTTTGTCAAGCCTAGAAATTGTTGAAATCCAAATTTGTTGTTGTCATGCGAATACTACTGCACCAAATGTAGACTATATAACCACATTTTCCGCGCGAAAACGGCTGAACACTGCAGATGTTCTAAAAATGATTCCCTGAATCGTGTCAATGATGAGAGCAACGCAAAACTAAAACAGATGTCAGCATTTCCGTCCAATCAAAGTATGAACAATTGACATTTGAAAGTATTTCATTGGGCAATTCATAAGTGGCGTCATTAGTTCCTTATTTGCCTAGCAACCCAATTTTAACATAATTAACAGGTCCCACTAATTAGGAACGGTACAAGTTTGCAAACATTATACTCGGGAACTAATCTGTGGCCTACGATAGAGTGATGACAGAGACGGTAATTTGATTATAGAGGCCTTGGCTTCTGTCACACCGTAGCGTAACTTTGTTATATTCATAATTAAGTTTGTAAAACAAGAGAGCGCGGCATTAATATTCTGGCGTGTTTTTAATTTGTGTTTGTTAACGTGTCAACTTCAACGGGTTGCTTAATAGCATATGCATGTAGCTTTTGCCTTTTTGACGAGTTTATTTTTGGATACGACAAACGTAATATACTATCACGCTTGTATTCTGAAGGAATGGTAGATTTAATCATTTCAATAACGTTGTAGGTATGCTTTTAGGTCCCATGTATGAAAGGGCGAGCAAATTGCCATTAACTTTGCACAAACTCCAAGCTCCTACTGAGTTTATTAAAAACCTGAACTAAAAATAGAGCCTAGAACCTCACGCTGGAAAGCCCCTAGACTGATAAGGCAGTTATTTTTAATACAAATCATCTATTATTGATGTTTTGAAAAAGAACACCTAGTTATCATGAATTGATAAACATAAATTAGATCGTGTGCTGAATATCATAGACAAACTATGTAAAGAAAAAAAGTTTGTCTTTATGATTACTATAAAAGATAAAGAGGAAAAAAAACAAAATTAGATGTGGAAATTATTTGACCTATTTTTTTTCTACTTATACCAGTCAAGTGGTGGACTAACGGTAGAGCGAAAGGGGCGGTCCGTCCCGGGCCCCCGATCCTGGGGGCCCCCAAAATCTACTGAAGTCTTTTTTGGTCAAATTCATTGGTATAATAACGAATACTTTAATGATTGAAGGGTGCATATACGTACAGGACGTAAATAAACTCGACTACTTACAGGATTGACTCGGAAATCGCAAAAAAATATTCGTGTATATTTATATCTTTTAAAGAGAGGTAGGGCATAATGGAATCAAAAAATTCCACTCACAATTGGAGTTGCCGGACTGAGAAAGTACCTCCACCTTGCAGAAAATCGTAGCCATTCGTATGCACTGTATGTATATGTAACCGCTTACCATCAGGCGGGCCGTATGCTTGTTTGCCATCGTAGTAGTATAAAAAAAAACATGTCATAACAGTCTCCGCACGTGTTAGACTTGTATTATAGGGGCCTCATTTAGTGTTTCCTGGGCCCGGCCCCAGGCCCCCGAGGGGCTTAGTCCGCCACTGTGTTTATTTCACTAGCGTGACATAATCTTTGCTACACAGGTACTCGGAACCTGACTGAAAGACGAAACTATTTTCGTATTCTGTTTAGTCACGCATCGTGTTGTAGCTCCCTGTGTCAAGCGTCAGAGACGTTTGTCACTGGAAACATGTCACTCGACTTTCGACGATGTCTTCTGCTGGATACCGTACGTTTACAGCTTTGCAATGAAATGAAATGGAATAAGAACTTTAAATACCATCACGCCTGTATTCCCCGAAGGGTTAGACAGAGGCGTACTAATGTACACCCACAGTTCACCGGTATGTTTAAGTCCCATGTAATAGGGGGCGAGCCTATTGCCATTAAACAGGCACAAATCCAGACTCCGAGCTGCCACTGAGAATTTCATAGAAAAACCCAATAACACCCTGGGGTTCGAGCCCAGGACCTCTAAGCGTAACAGTGGCGCTTGGGATCACTAGTCTAATGAGGAGTCAGAACTTTAATGTTAATTTTTGTCAGTAACGGTACTTACTATCGTTATTAGTAAGTAAATCAATTTAAGAATATTAATTTTATTGGTTTGTTTTAATAAAATGAGATTATTTTCGACAAAAAATGCGAAAAAAATCAAAAGAATAAAAGATACGGTGTAATAGGCATCCTCTCCGCAATCTTGCCATATACTCCGACTATCATTTTAAGTTGTTATTGTTATAGAACACTGAACGATGATTAAAATGCCCGCTAACGGGTCTTCAGTGAATACGGATGTAAATAAAAGTTAAAATTGCCGCTTCGAAATTATTTGTACCATGTTTTGACGCATTCCGGTTGCTTTCCGCAGTTTTGTGATTTGATTTATTGTTTCATTTTCTTGCTGCTAATACAATTTTGTGGAGAAGTATTTTTGTTTAAGTAAATATTAAATTTTCCAAAGGGCCCCCACTGACAAAATTGTTTGGGTGACTTAAACTTTCGCGTCGTGGGCGCCCTAACCATTAGTACCTATTCAACGATCTATCGAGTTCAAATAGAGGCTATCGTCTCTAGGTTTTATTATGTATGGTAAACCCTCAAGCGCTCTTCAGGAAATCTAAAATAACCACGAAATAAAAGACTATTGCTGTCATTTTTGAGTAATAGCCCCAAATTTGATTGTGTCAATAATAACAATCAATGACATCACAATTGTTGATCTTAAGCCGGGTCTCCATCGCGTGTTGTGCCCTACACAATCAACAAAAACATGTCAACATTCAACAAAATCGTCTTCACAAAACATTGTTTCACTAGACATTTTTGCTTGTATCAACAATGTTTTTGCTTGCCATGCCCGGTGGAAAATATGTACACAAAATTACCGCGCGGGTCGAGGGGCAGGGTACTGTCACTACTACTGTCATTTTGATTTTGACAACTCGCTAGTCGCTAGACCTTTAGAGCATAGAACTCATTTTGTTTGCTAGAGAAACTAAGTTTTGTCAACACAAGCTACGCGAGCAGTAGACTGCTTGTCATTATAGCCATTGCATGGTATTTTGATACCTACAATGGCGAAGGCAAAGCTAATACAGATGTCAGCACCACCGACTTTTTCTGCGACAGCCAATCAAAACCACATTATCAGTTGTCAAAAAATATTCGAATATAGAATTGCTTTATCCAATTCGTAGGTAACGTCATTCTCAGTTGCCTACCCCTTTGAAATAGCAGATTTTGGCTACAGTATAAAAATAATTATTTTCTCAATACTGTTTCCTATTCTTACCACTTTATTTAAAGGCGGAAAGCTTGAGTCAATTTCCCAGAATTACGGATGAAACACAAATAAAAGAGGGTAGAAGGAAAATGGAGATATATACAAAGGAGGTATGAGCGGTTATATCGCGGATCATAAGAGATCACTTTCCTTTGTTAGTTTTTGTCGCGAACAAATCTCGATCTCGCGAAAAAGATATTGGACAATGAGAAGCACCTCTTATAATACACTGAAGTCTTTTGTGCGCAGGTAAATAAATCGTTACTCCTTTTGAACTGTTCACAATTGTGTGTCACAAAAGGTTTAATTTACTAGAAGAGCTGTTTCAATACGATTCTTATATGAGGAGACAAAAAAAATTAATATGACTTTTCAAAACATCTTGATAGTCCTTAAAAACAATTATAAGCAAATTATATATGTATAGTCCCAAAAAATGTATGGCTTCTTTGCAACAAGCGAAAAAAGATGAAAAAAAAATGCCAATTTTTTTTAAAGCTTACTAGCAATGTGAGTCCCACATGACTAGTATTCTTGTTAACCCCTCGTGCTAAGCTAATTGCTTGTGTTACGAGTGGGCTAACGTCGGTAGTGCAATGGGTGGGTTTCGAACCGGCAACCACATGATCGCAAGTCCGACGCCCTAGCCATTAGGCTACCGCCGCTTCGATTTACACCCATGTATAGCTTTTTATTTGAACAGTCGCATCTTAAAATGTAGATATATCTCCGACACAATAACGTGAAAATCCGAGTAATATATTGATGCGGAAAACCCCACAATGGATAAAATGTGGAACATTTGCGCGTCTTTATGTATTTCAATTCGCATTTCAATGCAAGGGTTAAGTTATACTTTAGTCAATTTAAAGTGTTATAATTTATTTAGTCCTTCACCATATTTTATATGACATGTGGTATATATGTATAATATATGTTGCCATAAATAAATAATTATTATCAATCATACTGGCGAGGTCCTTCAAAGAGGTCAGGTGCGTAGTACTCGCAACCGGCGCTTATGTATGAGAAGATGTATGAATGTGGAAGAAGCAAAAGAAGTATGCAAGAATCATAGCAAGTGGCGGTCTGTCGTTCCTGTCTACCCCAGTGGGAGAAAAGCGTGAGTGTATGTATATATAATGTATATGTATGTATGTTGTATGTATGTATATTTAAAGTAAAGCACCTTGGTGTGTGTTTCGCCTTAAGCACGTGAGAGCCAGTTCCCTTTCGGTAGCTGCTCTGGCAGTCTGCAGACCGTAGGGGATCTTAAGATCGGCAGCGCATTAGCAATTCCTCTGGTGTTGCAGGTGTCCATGGGCGGTGATGACTTGTTACCATCAGGTGTCTCGTCCGCCCGTTTGGTGACATAATCAATAAAAAAAACTTAAAAGTTATCCCGTCCAGAAGAAGAGTATATTTTTAAGAAAATGTTTTTAGTTCTCTGAATCGCGATGTTATTCTCATTTGACAGTATACGGAAATTTTCCAAGAATTTCATCTTTCATTTAATGAGATCAATTCTAATACGGAAGCGTGGTTACAAGGGTTTCAAATAAATTATCTGCTCACATAGCACATGTGAATTATGTGTGTTGTATTACGAAACGGGAGTCTATTAGGGAACCGCTCGATTTAATCCACTTCGAATTTGCGAAGGAAGTTCAGAATAAAGTTCTAATTTCTACTCTGGCAAGTAGAAATTAGAACGTTATTCTCAAATTCTACAGCGAGACATGTTATTTTGGACTAAATATTGTTATTATAGTTTGATTAAAATAAATCAATGTAATATTAAATAATTTTCCGGTTCAACTGACTCGCTTACTTCGCAATTTTACTTCGAATGATTGGCAAACCAAAATGGTTGGTTGAGAAACTTGGGAGTCTATGTTTTTCAGACATATGAACTTTCACGATGTGAGTCGCAGTGATAGCCTAGTGGTATGACCGTTGGACTGCCATGTCAAAGGTCTCGAGTTCGAACCCAAGGCACGCACCTCTGACTTTTCGAAGTCATGTGCGTATTAAATAGTTAATTATCACGCGCTTAAACGGTGAAGGAAAACATCGTGAGGAAACCTGCATGCCTGAGAGATTTTCTCGATGGTGTGTGAAGTCTGCCAACCCGCACTAGGCTAGCGTGGTGGACTATAGCCTAATCCCTCTCATTCTGAGAGGAGACCCGTGCCCAGTAGTGGGACAGTATAATGGGTTGATTATGATGTGAGTCGAATATATTCGGATACTTTCCAGAAAATGTATTGTTTCTTATGTATCTACATACATACATTACACGCCTGTCTCCCATTGGAATAGGCAGAGACTATAGATTTCCATTTGCTACGATCCTGGTACACCACCTTCGCTTCATCTACGTTCATTAATTCACGTGGACATGATCGTCGGTTTATGGTACTCTTAACCTCACCTTATTTGAGAACTTCTGCAATTCAGTTGTGGTACGTTTTCCGAGGTCGGCCCTCTCCAACTCTTCCATCCGTACACGCCCTGTATTCTCGTTTCATCAATCTCTGTTTAACTATCCTCTCTACACGCCCAAACCACCCTAGAATACCTTTCCCAATCTTTGTTACTACAATATCTTGTTTCCCGCCACACTGCTGCCTTATCCCTTATGTAGGTACCATCATACCATCACGCCTGTATTCCCTGAAGGGTAAGGCAGAGGCGTACTTAATGTACACCCACAGTTCGCCGGTATGTTTAGGTCCCATGTTATAGGGGGCGAGCCTATAGCCATTCTACGAGCATACGGATTTCCTGATGGTAAGCGATTACCGCCGCCCATGGGCACCCGCACCACCAGAGGAGTCACAAGTGCGTTGCTTGCTTTTTAAAAGGGGATTGGGCCTCCGGTAGCCTCACTCACTCGGCGAAACACAACGTAAACGTTGTTCGACGCCGGTTTTCTGTGAAGCCTGACTATCCGGTCGAGCCGGCCCATTCGTGCCGAAGCATGGCGCTCCCATGCTTAAATTTAATAAACGCTTCATTACAATATTTGTTATAAATAAGCCAGTTTCAAATAAAGGAATATATATCATCTAGCGACAGTTTTAGATATACTTATTGGTTTAACACACAAAGAAACTCATTATTTGTATTTTTTAACTTTGATAATAATCATAATTTTTTTAAAAAGAAAAACGTTGCCCCCCACTACGATTTGCTCTTCTATCGTGGGAGCGTTTACAAACACAAATTCTCACATACACAAACGCCCAGACCCTGAACAACTACCTGTAGATCATACAAATATTTGCTCCGATCGAATCCACAACACGTGGCCAAGAAGTCGCTACGCCAAACGTGTCGCTACGCCAAAAATTTCAAATAATTTCTAAATTTTTCAATATAGCAAAGCGCCGTTTCTGAATGCTGAATAATCTCATTAAAGTCTACAGGCAACAATGCGTCAATTTTTTAAAGGCAGTGACGTCATCCTGCCTGCTATAGTCGGACAACCATTCAAACTGAGCCAGGGGTGACCGGCGAGTCGGAAATTATTACGTCATTAATTTCACACCCCCTGCTCCCGTATAAAATGAATTTTAAAAAAACCAGCTAGCTACGTATTAGACGTACGCTATTACGTATGTACAGTAAATGCTCAAAAGTCCATAAGCACGCTAAGGATTACATTGATATGAACAGTACGAGCGAGCTCGATACAGCCAGTGCGTGTCACTTGTTAACGACAAAGAATAAAAGGTCGTAAGTCAAACTAAACGTCAAGCTATTGCGTTGTGAGATTGCCTATGGACTTTTGGTCGCCACTGTACAAAACTGTTAAATTTCTTCAATCAATTTTCAATTTAATCTCCAAATAATAGATCTTATTATTCATTGAGAAATTTGACAGTTTGTGGCAATATTATGTGCATTTGACTATACTAGGGAGGCTAGCTATCTCATCCACTGCGAATCCCAAGCTGCAACTAAAAATTTCAACAAAAGACTCAATAAGACTGCTCAACTTGGAATAGTAACAATACTGGTAATAGAACTTAACTGCCTCATTAGCCTAGTGGTCCTGAGCGCCACTGCTATGCTAGAGGTCCTGAGTTCAATTCCCAGGTCAAGCAAAGTGTTATTGGGTTTTTCTATGAAATTCTTAGTAGCAGGAGTTTGGAATTCGTGCCCGGTTATTACATGCGGCTATTACATGGGGACCTAAATAATATATACCAGCGTACTGTGGGTACGCTGGTATATTAGTACGCCTCTACTTAACTTTTCGGGGAATACAGGCGTGATGGTATGTATGGTCTAAAACTCATATTTTCAATAAACCTTACACGAACGGTTAGGTATTCAACACAGTAAAAGCAGATACTATATTTTATAGCACCACTAAAGCCGACGTGTACGCATGTTCGGTTTTTTCATACGTGCTCGGAGTACTTATGATATTAGCCACAGCTTTAGCAACTTTATGCCCCTGGATGGCTTCATTACCCGACCCTTGCGGTATCGGGTAGCGGTGATACGGGGATACATTTATGGATCATATTAAGCTATGTGAGCATAAAACGTTTAATTATTTTTCGTTTAAATTTATTTCATAATCGGATTGTGGAAAGGCTTATTTGAATGATTTTTCAGGTGTGTTTCAGTGTTAGGGATACGATTTTTTATCATACAAATCGTATCCCTAACAATGAAATCTACCTAACACTAAACCTGTAGGTACTACTTACCTACAGCCATTTTTACTTACCTACTTACTTTTTTGTATTTCGGAAAATCATCGATAAATTCATGTATGGGCACATTAAAAAAGGCAATGAGGATCACGTGTTACAAATTGCACTAAACCTGTCAGAACAGAAAAAAAGCAGAGGCCGACCACCATTGACCTGATGGTGGACAAATAATAAGGGACCTCAAGCAAGCCCAACTGCCGGAACCGACAACCCAAGATAGAATATCTTGGCGCAGAAAAGCGAGAAGACCCAACCAACGGGATCAAGGTCGGAAGAAGATGAAGGAAAATTGTTATGGATCGTTTGCCACCCAGGGAGGCGGCAGGTACGATTCAAAACCGTACTTGCCTTTCTTTATCCTATAGTCATGGCCATGGGATTAGTGACATTTGCCTCGACCATGACAGGCGTTCGCTAGGATCCTTCAAAGGCGCCTAGGTGCCACCTACTAAGGCCATTGTCTGGTTGGGCGAATTCCCTAATTCAACAGCCCGTAGGCCACAATGGCTGTAGGTAATGTAAAATTCAATCAATCAGACAATGCCAGGCACTGCTATGCGTGTGTCCGTGTTTATTTGAATACATGCTTGCGTACGAGCGTGTGACTGTTTACGTGCATGCGTGCCTGCGTACTTGCCTACGAACGTGCGTGCGTGCCTGCGTACTTACCTACGAACGTGCGTGCGTGCGTGCCTGCGTACTTGCCTACGTACGTTCGTGCGTGCCTGCGAACATACTAATGTGCCTTTTGTGCGTGTAAAATACAGACATTTAGCTGTATCTGGTTATTACACTAGAAGCTCACTCCAACATTGTTGGATTTGGATGAATGATGTCCAAGTTATCTGAAGTAATTGAAAGAAATTGCTTCGTTATCACTTCGTTCAATGTCCTTTTTATATTTATGTGGTGTTCCATTCTTACTGTTATTGTAGTCATTAGGAGTAAGCTGTCCCACTAGTGCGTAATATTGTGGGTTTGGTACTGGCTCGTTGGCGACAAGATAAGATATAGATTTTTCTTCAACTTTCTGTTACTTCCTTGACTGGTATTTTCTCGACAAACTCTTTTTAAGCTCTGTTTGTGCCCTGTGACTGCCTCATTAGTCTAGTGGTCATAAGCGCTACTGCAACGCTTGAGGTCTAGGTTTCGATTAGTATGTCAAGCAAAATTTTACTTGGTTTTTCTATGAAATTCTTAGTACGAGTAACAGCTGTGAGTTCAGATTTATAACTCAATCCTTATATTTCTTTCCCTGTAATTTCTGTTGTGTGTTTGACAACTTAATTAAAGAATTTGTTGTTTCGGTGAAAATGGTGTTAATTAAGTTTATCCCAAACCCCAGCTCGTAACATTATCATTACTTACAATAAACTTATTGTATAATATAACTTACCTAAAGCTTATTTTATCACGTATATTCGCTGCAAAAATACTATCTTATTTGCAAACTGAAAATAAATATAAAAAAATATCAGCAAAGAAATCCGATCTAGTTTTCTATTTATAGTTTCCTGAACTAGTTTTTTAGGATTCATTTCGATTTCTAGCTTCCAGTAGAATAAAATACAAACACCGACTTCTTACGTAATGGCTTATAATTCCAGAAAAAGATACGGGAGTGAACGATGGAAAAAAAATATAAAAGATTCTCACACTTGATGTTTAATTAAAGGCATGCTATCTAGCCGTACAGTAAAGGGTTAGGTATATTTTATTAACTAAATGTTGTTGATTTTCCAGTACAAATTCAAACTTCGGGTTGCTACTGAAAATTTCACGCGTTGCTGTACCCTGTTTGGGGAGTGCTGGCAATACCTGTAAAAGCAAATATTGTGTTAAACATTTTTATGCATTGGTAACACTGCCTTTTCCTTTCGCCCATTCATTACTGACGCGGTGACGTAACGAATGTGTTCTAGCGTGTAATTCAGTTGTTTTTTTTTAATTAGCTTGTATTGTATCCAACTTCTAAGCAAAAGCCTCCCCCATTTCTTCCATTTTTCTAGTTTCCAGTTGTTTTACTAATTTATTTATAGATACATACCATCACGTCTATCTTGCCAGAAAGGTTAGGCAGAGGCGTATTAATGTACACTCACAGTTTGTCTTTATGTTTAGGTCCCAGGTAATAGGGGAGCGAGCCTATTGTCGCACAAATTTCAAACTCCGAACTCCGACGGAGTATTTCATAGAAAAACCCAATAACACTTTGCTTTACCTGGAAATAGAACCTAGGACTTCTAGCGTAGCAGTCGCGTTCAGGACCACTAGGCTAATGAGGTAGTTACTACCTAATTTATAGATAGATATAAAGCTAAGAAAGTACAATGTTTGCATCTTATTACGCCCTCTTTCCTATCACCGCCTACATCAAGAATCCCGTGTTGTTACGTAGGTAAATCACCAAACTATACATGGAAAGGTTTGAAAACAATTTCTCACTGCCATAAAAATATCTGACTTGCTCGATAGTAAGAACTCTTGGGGTCTGAATAGCTGGCGACAACCTTTACGTCAGAGTCTGTCGTAACACTATGGTGTGTGTTATGATTTTTGTGCGTGAGAACCAGTTCCCCCTCGATTGCTGGGACTTCGACAATTTGCAGTTCTTAAGGGTCGGCATCGCGCTGCAGGTAATCTGGCATTGCAAGTGTCCATGGGCGGTGATGAATAGTTACCACCAGGTGGCTCGTCCATTCGTTTGCGGACATGTTTTTTTCTAACCTATATGATCTCACTGGTCAAAGGTCTCCGCCATCTCTTTCCACTGATCTCTGTCAATTGTTACCTGAGGATAGTTCGTCCGGAAAGTGTCTAAGTCGTCCCGCCAGCGCTTTCTGGGTCTTCTTTGGCGTCGATGGGAAGCCATTGGGTTACTAAGCTGGCCCATCGCTCCGGGTGCCGACATAAACAATAAAAAATATCTTAGAAATTAAATTGAAGGTCTCAATCTCTCCCTCTCTTTCAACTCAACAAACAAACAAACAATCCATCTACCATTTCTTTGATCTAATTCCTTCCAATCATTATGCTATGCTTTCAAGCCTTCCAAAATGCTTTTAAAAATATTTTTACGGTTTAAAATAACCTAAAACAATAACTATTAACTAAGAGTGCGCCATAACAGTTTTACGGTTATTTTATTATTATTTGTGGGTAAGCTATAACTTTAGCATCTAAAACTTGCGCACTATGATCTGAGTGCTTTTTGTTGTTCATGAACTAGGTTCTGGCAGGCATTATAACCGATTATGCGATTTATATGAAACTAGCGACCCGCTCGCGGTTTCACCCACGCTGCTCCGTTCCTAAGAGGCGTAGCGTGATGTTATATAGCCTATGTTAGTCAGTGATAATGTAGCGTTCTGACGGCAAAAGAACTTTTGAAATCGGTCCAGTACTTTTTGAGCCAATTCGTTACAAACATACTTACGTACAAATCTTTCCTCTTTATAATATTAGTATAGATATTATTCTGTTATCTTCGTAACATGAAGATCCATACAAAAAGTTTCAGTTTTTTTTTATGTAAACAAGTTATCTACCAATGCGCAGAAAATAGAGAGGTACCATAGTGTACCATAAAAGAAATGGCATGAGGACCTCCCCTCATCTTCGATCTGCCACTTTTCCGATCTCTCCTTTTCGATCTGTCACCGTCTACGGGATACCTCAATGAGCATTAGGTCTAATTGACTTCTCGGTGGTAAGACCTATTGGTGTTTGACTGGCTGGCGACCACCATTAGTTTCCAATAAAGCCAGTTCCACCACTCCGTTAAAATTATAATGAATATCAATTTTAGCAGATTAAATCGGTTTACAAGATCACGATGTATTATTATTAGTATTCGTTATATTATTAGTAGTAAAACAAAGAGAAATTGATAAAGAAAACAGTAGTAAAAATAATAAAGAATAACCCACCGTCATAAAAAAATTGCACGATTAACAATTCCGTTTGTAAAGTAATTTATTTAGATTTTTTAAGCTCTGCCCTGTCGTAAAAAGTGAGTATAAAATTTCTCTGTGGAACCCTTCGGTATGCTAATAATTTCAATGGCGGGCTTTGCTAGAGGGTATTAAAAGCTTGTCACATTTATGTAAAATAGTCGTGAAAAGGCAGGCAAGGCCGTTAAGTGCAATGTTGAGAAAGACTGGGACGGCAATAGGCAGTTCCTTTAAAATCCCGAAGGACGGAGGCCTTTTAATATTTATAAAATGGTCACTTCTCCACAGATTTACCCCGACAAGGGCAGCTAAATCTTGCAGAACGGCGTAGTTAGGAATTAGCCACTTTCCAACTATTGAAATGGCTAACAATACCCAATTAAACAACAACAATATAAATTAAAACAACAATAAAATAAGCAGAAATGTAACTAGAGATTTTTTTTAACATTATTTATGTCGGCAAATGAACAGACAAGCCATCTGTTGGTAAACTGTCATCATTGATCATGGTCATCTGCAACATCAGAGAACTTTCTAATTTGTTGCCGAGCCTTGAAAGTCCCTGGGGACAGCTGCAGACTGCCGGAGACGCAGCAACCGAGAGGCAGAATTAGCACTCACGCGCAAAGATATATTAAAGTTCAAATGTTTTCATTTGCAAGCTTTTACAAGCGTTTATAAAACTTTATTATTCTAGTTGCATGGTTTCCTACGGAGAAGAATCCAGCAACAAACTCTATGGACACATCCTTATCCTTACTAATAATAAAAACGTGAAAGTTTGTGAGTATGAATGTATGGATGTGTGAACGTATGGATGTTTGTTACTCTTTCACGCCAGAACGGGTGAATGGATCTGGATAAAATTTGGCACACAGATAGATTGTAGCCTGGAATGACATAGGCTACTTTTTATCCAGGTTGGATCCAATCCTGAAGTCCACGCAGACAAAGTCGCGGGCAGAAGCTAGTATATGTTTTAGTTCTGGGGCGCAGAACTAAAACATAAAAGCCGAACTACTTTCTGAATCAAAGTCGCTGCGTGTTTTGATGTCGCGATGCGCGTCAAAGTCGCTCAAACGCTTAGTGTGTCATTCACTTGACACCTTTCCCGGCTGTAAAAGGCAATATCAGGAACAAAATTCTCGTTCGCTTTTACTAAAAAGTATCGTACATTTTTAAAAGTGTATCTAAAGGCTTGTTGAAGGTCAAATGTCCTTTTATTTCCGTTGGTATTGACTTGGCACGAATTTCAAACGTTGTCGGTATACGAGTTATATTATCTACGAATGTATGTTTTTGTTTAGGGATTCCATTTGAAATTTGTAAATGTAATATTTTCTTTATTGTGCCTCGTTAGCCTAGTGGTCCGACTGCTATGGTAGAGGTCCTGGGTTCAATTCGCAGTTCAAGCAGTGTTATTTGATTTACAGTTTAAAGGATGACCTACTGCTTTATATCACCCGTATCATGATTTATCTTGAATGTGGACATTCAAAATATTTTTTGGAGTTTTTTATGAAATTCTCAGTAGCAGGTCTGAGTTTAGGATTTGTGCCCGGTTAATGGCAATAGGCTCGTCCCCTATTACATTCTTCTTTCTTCGTTCTTTCTATACCGGCAAACTGTAGTACGCCTCTGCCTAACCTTTCGGAGAATACAGGCGAGATGGTACATTTATTTTTTTAATAAAACTGTATTCTGTTACTAAGCTTTCTTAGGTTTTAATTCTGCTAATACTTTACAGGAAAGGGAATGTGTTTAATGATATAAGGTTGATTTTAGATTGACACAGAAAACAGCTGCGAATGAGACGTGTGTTAGCTTCAATGAATTTATTTATCGAAAGTACGTCACGGTATGAGTCAACTCTTTCAATGTATCACAAACCTCGAAGCTGGTAGACAAAGTTTTCCTTTGGTCGATGTTGGGTTCTGAAACCAAGTTCACAATAATATTTTTCTTCATTTCTAAATCAGTTTCAATGTTTATGCTTTTAAGTTTTATTTCTTTTTGTTTCAGCCATTCAGGCCCTTCCCACCATAATCTACAATTCATCAAATCGGATAGCAGCATGCCTCGGGATGCGACGTCGGCAGGGTTTTCTTTAGATTGTACATAATACCATTTGCTGCCTATGTTATCAATAATGTTGACTACTCTGTTTCTTACAAACGTTTGCCATCTTGTAGGATCTCCCTGCAACCACGATAAAACGATGGTGGAGTCTGTCCATGAAAAGATTTGAGTAGCAGGGACTCGCATAGCTTCGCTTACTTGTTTCAATAATTTTGAAAGCAGTTCTGCGCCACATAAATCTAGTCGTGGAAGAGACATGGGTTTCACAGGTGCAACTCTAGATTTAGCAGCAATGATGGTCGTCTTGTACTGATGGTCTTCTCCCAGTACCCTCAGGTAAGCAACAGCACCGTACGCCTTGTCAGAAGCATCACAATAACCGTGGATAGTAGCTCGCTTAATACTTTTGCTTGTGCATTGTAACCATCTTCTTAGTTCGACTACCTTTAAATGTTTTAAGCTTTGACGTATGCTAATCCATTCTTTTTCTGTTTCAGGGTCTACTTCCTCATCCCAGCCGCTTCGTTTAAACCACAACCTTTGAATTAATATTTTCGCAGGTACTATCGCAGGAGCTAACCACCCCAGTGGATCAAATAGCCGGTGAATATCAGCCAAGATCTTCCTTTTAGTGACAACTCCAGACATCAGAGCATAATCAAGATGGTAATGTATAGTATCTTTGCCCATATTCCAGGATAAACCCAGTGTTCTAACCGTGCCATGCACCTTCATGTCAATTTGCACTTGTTTACTACGCTGTGCCGATTCAAATTGTTCCAAAAACTTGGCGCTGTTTGACGCCCACTTTTGTAAAGTGAAGCCTCCCTTTTTCAGGATGTGGTTAATATCTTTGGCTAATTTTATAGCCTGTTCTGCTGTGTCTTGTCCTGACATTAAATCATCCATGAAAAAATCTTGCTTAATGGCTTCAGCTGCTTCAGGATAGTCTTTGCCTTCATCTACACCTAGTTGTTGAAGTGTCTTTACAGCAAGGTACGGGGCAGAAGCCGTACCAAAGGTGACCCTTAGTAAGCGATAATCCCTGATGGGTTCAGTAAAATTATCGCGCCAATAAATGCGTTGATAGTCAGTGTCTTCCTTTGTTACCAATATCTGTCTGTACATTTTTTCGATATCAGACACAAAACAGACTGGTTTCATTCTCCATCGCATTACTAAATATCTCATTTCTTCCTGAAGCTGAGGTCCTATAAGTAATTCTTCGTTTAGAGATATATTATTGCAACCTTTGGACGAAGCATTAAATACTATTCTTACTTTCGTAGTCTCACTTGTTTCTTTCAGGACTGGGTGGTGTGGTAAGTATACTGCTGAATTTTCTATTTCGTTTATTGGAACAATTTCCATGTGATTCATGTCAATATACTCTTTCATAACTTTTTTGTATTCTGTCCTTAATTGTATATCATTTTCAAAGCGTCTTTCTAGTTGCATGTATCTTTTCAGTGCTACATCTCTAGTGTTTCCTTCTGGCGACTTTGGTATTTCAGTTTTGAATGGCAATTTTACCACGTATCTGCCTTCAGGTGTTCTTTTGTATGTGTCTTCATATATTTTCTCACATATTCGTTCATCCTTTGTTAACTTTTTCTTACTGTCATCGTCTACTTCCCAAAAAGATTTCAGCATATCTTCCATGTCGATATGATGATGCATAACAGTAATGTCTTCCGAAGAAGTGTATTCTTCTACCTTTCCAAAAAGTATCCATCCTAGGCGTGTATTTTGTGCGCTTGGAGAGCCTAATGGACCTTTGAGTAGACCACCTTTCAAGATAATGTCAAAAACTTGCACACCTAATAAAAGGTCAACTCGCCCTGGTTGATTATAACTTGGGTCTGCCAGGGTTAGCCCTTGTAAATGTGGCCAAGTGTTGGTATTATTAGTAAAATATCTTGGTGGCAAATCGGAGGTTATCTTCGTTGGTATGACGTATGCCTTCATGAAAATCTTGAAATCATCTTCGCATCGAGAGAAAAGATCAAATTCTATGACGTGGTTTATGTGTGTTTGTTTTCCTCCTACTGCTGTAATTGTTCCTTTGCTAGACTTTCGCTTTATTTTTAACCTTTGAGCTGCTCTTTCACTAATAAAACTTTCATGTGACCCTTGATCTATTAAGGCGCGCAATACTGTTGTTAGTCCATTTGCATCCTTTACATAAACTAGTGCTGTCGCTAGCAAAGCTGTGGACTTCTTCGAAGCGAAGTGTGATGACATTGCAACGTCTACATTGGCCTCTTCAATATTTTGTTCCTTTCCTTCGATATGACTGTGTTGAGTTTGTGTATTGTTTGATTGCTTGGTACTACTCGACTGGTGCAACAGCGAATGGTGACGGCGATTACATCGGCGGCAGTATACGGGTACCCGGCACTTCCAGGCTGTATGACCAGGGGTCAAACAATTGTAGCAAAGGCTATTCTTCTTTACAAACTCACTTCTCTCCATAGGTTGAAGCTTTACAAAACTTTTACAATGGCATAGGGTGTGATCTTCCTTGCACATTGTACACGTCTTCACAGGCGTGGTTGTAGAAACATGACATAACTTATCTTTGGTATTTTTCTCCTTTGAGGCAGCTGTGGAACTAACAGGTGCCACCAACTCTAATGTACGGAACTTGGACTCCAAAAATATATTGAGCTCCTTCCAGGTGGGTAACGTATTAGACTCCTGGGTGTATGCTTGCTCCTCCCAATCCTTATGGGTCTCAGGATCTAATTTCTGGACCACCAAATATATAATTATTGGATCCCATGCATCAACAGATATGTCAAGATTTTGTAGACTATTTAAACATTCAGTGGTAGTGTCTAGTAATGACTTTATCTGATTTGCAGTTGGTACCTTGATTGTCTTCTGTCCAGTCAGCCGTTTTAATAAGGAATTCACAATCACTCGTTTATTACCGAAGCGATGTTTTAATATGTTCCATGCTTGTTCGTAGTTATTTTCGGTAACCTTAACATGTTTCAGTAGTATTTCTGCTTCCCCGGTGACACTTGATTTCAGATACTGAAGTTTCTGTACCAGACTCAGCGACGAATTATTGTGGACAAGTGATATAAACAAGTCATGATAGGTAGGCCAATCTTCATATTGTCCGTTAAATTCGGGAAGTTGAATCCTTGGCAGTTTAACTTGAGATGTATTAAACGTCGCCATGTCTGTTCCTTTTAATGACAATGCAGATAACATGTCCTTTAAGTCACCTTGTAAGCATAAGTACAAGTCCTCAATAACGTAATAATCTGCATTTACAAAATATTGGATATTTGTCCTTTGTTCTTTCGGTGTACATTTAACCAGTTCTTGATGAGTTGTTTTAAAGGACTGCCAATATTCTTCAATACATTGTAATCTTGTTTCGATGTAACCCTTTGTCAATCTTGCCTTGGGACATTTTTTCAAATTAACTTGCGCTTTTTGCATCTTTCCGGCTATTTCTTCTAGAAGACTAAGTAATTGACCACTTGAGGTACTCATTTTTGTAACAATGTGCTTTTAAACTATTAATTTAGATCCCAAAATACCACTTAGATCCTCCGAGTAACAACCTAATAAACTTGTTATTTTATAAATCGTCACTAATGAGCGTAAGTTTCTTATCGCTGTGGAATCCAATCCTTTGTCTTCGATCGGCCGGTCGTATTTTTTATAACTTTAATAATTTCACTGGATCCGGTTCGTTTGGACCATATGTTTAATGATATAAGGTTGATTTTAGATTGACACAGAAAACAGCTGCGAATGAGACGTGTGTTAGCTTCAATGAATTTATTTACACTACTCGTCATAACATTACATACTTAAGAGTTAAGTTTTATGCATAATAATATATAGGTATAGAACCATCGCAACAGAATGTAAAGGATTTATATGAACGGATGTGCTTAACATTATAAGTATTACCTAAGGGTTTTGAATTCTTAATTAAAGAATAAGAAAACTAGTGCTGTACTGTATTGGGTAGGTATACATAAACACATACATTGGGTATACAGATACAGCTCTAGTGTTTTTTTAGATTTTTTTCATCGAACCCTCGAAGGGACCTCTAACGTAGCAGTCGCACTTGGCAAGGCTAATATTTACGTTTAAGTATTGTGAAAATTAAGAGCTTCAATTCCCTACAAAATATTCTCAGGCGGCAATTATTACCTTCCCGACAACGGCAATAAAAAAATAATAATAAAGTAGTGTCCCCTCTATTTCTCGGCCTACATATACCAAGTTTTGCAAGAAGAACTAAAGTAACTTTGAAATGAACGGCTAGCAGTTTGTAGTTATTTAGCTAAAAGCTATTTTATCGCGGCTTGGTCCCCGTCGGCTATAAATACCTACCCTACTTTTATTACATGTTTCAGTCCAATCGAGTGTCGTCACAGACAGTTCTACTTAGATTGATGGATAGGTATAAATACATACGCCTGAATTACCCGAAGTCAGGCAGAAGCGTACTAATATATACCCATAGTTTCCCTGAATGCTATTAATCGGGCACAAATTCCGAGCGGCTACTGTGAATTTCATAGAAAAACCTAATTACACTTTGCTCGACCTGGCGCTCCTTGGGGGAGGCCTACGTTCAGCAGTGGACGGCAATAGGCTCATATGATGATGATGACGATGATGATGACTTGGGACTCGAAACCAGGATCTCTAGCACAGCTGTCGCACTCAGGACTACTAGACTAATGGGGCAGTATAAATAGGTATAAAATTCGGTGGGATTTTTTTTAAGAAGGGGTATAAGAGACTTTACAATAGAAGATTTTTTTTTCGGAGAAAAATATAAATTTTATAACCTAATAAATAAATGGCGCAGAGATTGGGCAATCGAAGTAGGTCGGCAAACGAGCTGACGAGCCACCTTGTGGTAAGTAATCATCGTCGCCCACGGACACCTAGAAAGAAAGAAAAAAATATGATGATATAATGTAGGTAAGTATGCGTCACATCCACGCAAAACGGCCATCGCTCAGCTTATTCCTATGACTCGTGCGAGGTGTTACTGATGCGTTGCTGACCCTTAAGAGCCCCTGCGGGTTGCAGACTGCCAGAGCCGCAGCGACCAAGATGGAACTGGCTCTTAAGTGCAAAATTCGAAACATACACCAAGGTGTTTTACGACAGACTCCAACGTAAGGGTGGTCGCCAGCCAGTCAGACCCCAAGAGGTCCTACCACCGAGTATTTTATTCCTCGATAATACACATATTTGTATGGTAGTTACAATACCATTTCGCCTGTATTTCCCGAAAGGTTAGGCAGAGGCGTACTAATGTATACAGTTCGCCGGTATGTTTAGAGCCCAATGTAATAAGAGGCGAGTCTATTTATTGCCAAATCCAAACCCCGAACTGTTAACTGCTGCTGACAATTCCATAGAAAAACCAAATAATACTTTGCCTGACCTAAGAATTTAACCCAGGACCTCGCGTAGAAAATACGTTCGCACGTATATATATATATCTACATTTTAAAAGCTTGCTAGCAATATGGGTCGTACATTACTACTATTCTTGTTAACCCCTCGTGCTAAGCTAAATGCTTGTGTTACGAGTGGGTTCACGTCGGTAGTGCAATGAGTGGAGTCCGATGCCGAACATTTGACGCTACTAGACAAAATGACGCCAGAATTTTCCAATCTAAAATTAATTTGCCCTTCTAAGATTCCACTCCAACGAAGAAACATAACTGGCAATGGAGGGGCCACTTAAGTAAATAAAAGAAGGCAACGGTGATTTTCTTGAAATTGCGTCCTCAACATATTTCAGTTTCTTTTATTATTCGTCAAGGAGGACGTAATTATTCTTCATTTTGTTGAAAATTCGCGACACTGGGGGAAATATAGTGAATTAAAATAAAACCCAGAAACACTGGAGCAGTATTTTAGAGATTGTGTCTGAAAATTAGGTCTAGATTATAATGAAATGAGCTAGAGCTAGGAGACTTGGTTGGTTGGTTGGTTGGTTTAATAGGACATTATTTTTTTAATCTTTTTGTTATCATCCTAGTCTTTTCGCAACTAAGGTGGGTCGGGACTAACGAGCCAGGGTCTGAATATTAAGATTTCTCTTCTAATATTATAAAGAGAAAAGATTTTTTTAGTTTGTAATAAAAAACTCGAAAACTACTGGACCGATTTTAAAAATTCTTTTACTAATACAGTGCTACATTATCACTGAGTAACATAGACTAGGCCATTACGGTGGTTCTGATAGTCTATAGTCTGTATGAAAGAAAGAAAGAATCATTTATTTGCGTAGAATACAGGTTGTACCAGATGTAAATCTTTCCTTCTTTCTATCTTATAGGCTCTTAAGTCTCGGGAATGCATCAGTAACTTTGGTGTTGCATGTATCCATGGGTGTTGTCTACTTACCAGCAAGTAGCTCGTCTACAGGCTGGTAGGTCATAACTAATAAAAAAATACTGATTGTTACGTTTAACACATTAATAACACATTCTTTTCCAGTTTACATACTTATAAAATAAAATATTATGTCATGAAAACATGACACAAATGGTTCCATGTCCACGTGGTTGTAGCGTTACTAATTGCACCGGATCATTGGAGCGTAGCGCTGTAGCACCGTAGCAGCGTAGCGTGCTACGCGCTACGTTTTATTTAAAAATAATGCAATAACCTTTTTTTGTGTTCATGGATAATTGGGGGAATAATTTATTAGAGCAAAATTACAATTATATTGCTAGTTGAAAGCTAGTCAGGTTTTAGGTTTTTAATAATATGAAACGTCTTTTAACTTTCCATAGCTATAATGTGTTTTGTCTTGTTTTGGCACGTGATTTTCTGTGATAGGGAAAAGAAGACAAAACATATTATAGTTATATGAACTTTTATATTTTTATGAGTAAAGGGGTATATTTATAAAGTTAGGTCAGACAGAGCGGCTATTGAACTCTTGAGTATCTTTATTATCGTCCATCAAGACGAATATATTTTGTATGTTCGATTCTTCACAAAATTATGTATTTTCATATATTTATTATTAAAATTATATAAACTAAAATTTCATATATTAAAATTACTATGAAATAATTAATATTTCATAGTAATTTTATGAGTTGTCTAAGACGTTGTATTTTTATTGAATTGTTCTGTTACTTTCCATGCAATGTAATGAATGATTTCAAACTATTAATTGTGAAATTATAAAAATTTACAATAAATTAAGAACCATCTTATTATTAATAATAATTGATAATTTGAATTGTAAAATCTATAACTAAATTAAATGACTTATTGTTATAAATTGTACATAAACATGTTATTGGGACTCTATTGAATTTTGAAAAATCCTTAATTTGTCTTCAAAACGGATTTTTATAATACCCATTGAATGGTATTTAAATAGTCTTCATTATTTTGGTGCAAAACGTTCTAAATGTACACCAAAATTCTCACTTTCAGTCCCCACAACTCTTCGTCACTGTCAATCGGAAAAACAAAGTGGCCGCTTCACTTGAAAACGGTCCGATTTTTTCGCCGGCCGCGAGAGTCCTTGAACCCGGATGGCCGGTATTTTCCCCGGATCTAATGTGAAAGCGTACACATGTCATTTAATGGCCACTACCCGGATATTTGTACGGGTGTAAAACGGTACTTGACAACTGAATATTTTTTCTTTTTTTTATTCGAACGTTTCTTGTCAAAACAATATCTGTTTTGTACCGTAGATTCTTGAAATTAGAGAGTTGTGACATATTTTTATTGATATCAAACATGACATACCTGTATTCCCGGAGGTTTAGGCAGAGGTGCACTTACTGGTTACCACAAACTGTCAAATAACCGCAATGGATAATAAACTCTATTATTTAGAGAATTAATTGATATTCGATTGAAAAAAATTGACAGTATTGAATACCATGATGTGCTGTTAGCCATATATCCCTAATTCGCTGTTATGTTTAGGTATACAAAACGAAATTTCGCGCTGCTATTGAGAATTTTATAAGAAAACGCAACAATACTGCTCGGCTTTGGAATCGAACTCAGGATCTCGAGCATAGTAATCCAGCTCATCTCAGCTCAGTTGACTAGACGCGTCATCATTAACATGTACCTAAATATTCACATTACATTTCACTTCGGGGAATACAGGCTTGTATATATGTATGGAAAAAGCCCGTGACGTTCTTATTTTCATATATTCTACATCGTTTCTGAGAACCCAAGTTTGTATCAGTTTGAGAAATAGCGAGTCTTAGCTGAGCCGTTTGAGACTAATGGAGCCTGGGGCGTCTGGACGTGTTGTGAGATATGTGCCTAATTTAGCTGGAATTTGGCACGTGGTAGCGTAATGACGCGTCTATATCTGAATCCCTACTATGTAAATCTTTATTTATTTCATTGGTTTACCAGCAGTTATTACACTAAACCATTGGTTACAGAGAAGGAAATGATATTATACTTAATCGAAGTGCACAACTTATGTAGGTAAACACCACATGAATCCCTACTAAATAACTCTTGTTTTATTGATTATGTCGGCAAACGAGCAGACGAGCCACCTGATGGTAAGTAGTTATCGTCGCCCATGGAGCCGCAGCAACCGAGGGGGAACTGGATTTTAAGTGCAAAAGTCGAAATACACACTAATATGCTTTACGACGAGTCCGTGAGGGTGGTCGCCAGCCAGTCTGACCCCAAGAGGTCCTACCACCGAACAATTTAGATATTTTCTCGCCTCTTACTCAAATTGGACTCAATCAAATAGCTGCCTAATCCGTTTTCTCTTTTGCTGTGCTCGACAGCCGACAGTGTCAATAATGATTAAATTGAAATATAGTCCACCTTTATATTACATTTGCTGTCACCGGCATTTTCGGCATTCATCCACTTTGCCCCGTTCCTTAGGGTTGTAACTGCCTGCATATCTAATTATTTTGTTGACTGTACCTATACAAATAATATTGTTCTGTAATTTTGATATCACAACTTGACTCAATTTCAACAGTGTCAAACAGAAAATCAAAATATCTTACAACTTTGTCACAACAGAAATCACACATAAAATACAAAAGCGAAGCAATAAAAAAGAAATAGGTACATACAAAGTAATCCCCAATTTGTAAACTCGGAACGGCCCAAATATCAAACGGGTTGCGGAATCCCGAATATCGGTTTGACCTAGATTAAATGCCAATACCTAGAATTTATTTACATTGCCGTGTTTGTTTTGGCTGCGTCGTGATTTTCGTAATTTCATTTTGAAGATTTCTGAGTATTTTGCTGCTCATTTTTTAATATTGCTATTGTGATATTTATGGCAACTGCCTCATTAGTCTAATGATCGTGCGACTGTTATGGGTTGGGGTTAGCTCAGGATTTGGTTTTGTGCCCGGTTAATGACATTAGGCTTTCCCCCTATAACATGGGAACTAAACATACCTGCGAACTGTGGGTATACATTAGTACGCCTCTGCCTAACCCTTCGGGGAATACAGGCGTGATAAAGCTAATAGACTAGCTCCAAATTAAATGAGACGCAAAAAATACTGTTACTAAATGTGAACGTGCAGCATCTGCTTATCCTTCGGCGTGATAGTTATACTAACCGTGCATTAAGGGTTTTAAGATATATGTGTTGTCTCTGGAAAAGGCCGGATAACCGCAGATGGTGCTACGCAGGTCGGGCTATCAGGCCGTAGGATTCGGGCACTTAACGCAGTCAGCTAGAAACTTTTATGTACGTGCGTAAAATGGCGGCCATTTTTGGGCACGTGTTCCTATTATGCTTTTTAGACAGTTGACGCGCTCGGGCATGTAATCGAGTTTTCTGTTGTATCTGTGGTCGAAGTATAAACTGGAGTGTTCCTTAATGTCGTGTTTATCTGATAACCAGGAATCTATAAAGAATTAGATACATATTATGTCATTAGTGTCATTATTAGTAGGATGTTATTAGGTTATAAACTTTTTTAGAGTTTAATGAACCTCTGATGTCAGAACATAGCCAGTACTTATTAAAAACTACCTAAATAAGACTATGCGGATCTGATAAAGAGTTACTTCAACTTTAAAAACAATATTACGGCACACTAATATAGAATCTAATTAATTTATAAAATATAGAATCTAATTAATTTTCTCGTCAAATACTATCGAAATCTGTTCAGCAGTTTAGGTGCAAAAATCAAACAAACAGAGTTACTTTCGCATTTATAATATCAGTATGGATTTTTTCAACATCATTACTACTACCTCAAATACCATTATTACAACTACATGCAAGTCCAAAATCTTTCTATACACTTTTTTTTTAATCGTGATTGGCTTACGCTTGATCGCAAGTTCGCCTGATGTTAAGCGATACTGCGATCTACGATGGAGCGCGCTTGCCTAGAAGAAACCGATTCACTCGTGACACCCAGATTATATCTATCAGGGAAGACCCACTCGGGAAGTGCATTCCATATTTCAGCGGTACGCATGATAAAAGTGGACTTATGTTAAAAAAAAAACCGACCCGACCGTCAAAAATTTTAGTGTCATTACAGATAAGTACAGCATTTTTTTTCTGTTAAAGTAGGACTATTTTATCGGCCTGTCATCTGTAAGATTAAATTATATGTCTGGGCAAAAAAACCCTGAAATAAAAAAAGTTAAAAAAGGAACCCTTATAAGATCACTCTCTTGTCCGTCTGTCTGTGTGTCACCACCGATTTCTCAGATACGGATGGAGCAAGTTGTATACCAGATACTGATACTCTATAGTCCCTATTAGGTGTATAAAAATCAAGGTCTTGAGTCAACACGATAAAAAGATATGGACAAATTTTATAATATTAATATTTTCGCGAAAACTTGTAAGTGCCAAAATTTGCCTTAATTTTCAACTTTTTTATTTTTCGGATTTTTCCCTTCACTTGTGCTGTAAGATCAAAATTGACAATTCTAAGTCAACCGGAAGTACCCTATAGGTTTTGGGTCGATAACCTATATGGTAGTTCCCGTTGACGAAATTTGGCAAAAAGCAAAGTCTTACAGTCAATTTTATTATGGCGGTATAATGGGTAAGTACGGAACCCTCGGCGCATTTTTTTTTATATAATACCTACTTCATGCACAAAATCAAAATGTTGTATAGATGCAAATATGCTTTAACTACCAATCAACGTTAAGAGTGTTGTATCACTCTAGGGTTGATTTATAATAATACCTAACTCGACGACCTCATTAGTCTACTAGGGCTAAGCGCGACTGCTACGCAAGAGGTCCTGGGTTCAATTTCCAGGTCAAGCAAAGTTTTATCGGGTTTTTCTATGAAATTCTCAGTAGCAGCTCGGAGTTTGGAATTATGCCCGGGCAATAGGAATAGACTTGCCCCCTATTATATGAGACCCAAACATACTGGACTGTGAGTGTACTTTATTACTCCTCTGCTTAACCCTTAGGAGAATACAGGCGTGATGGATGGTGATAAATATGTTATGTTACTCTAAATACAGAGCATGAGTTATTTTATTTATATACTTGAATATACAGACCCTACTCAACATTTAAATAACTGTGAACCCTGCTGCTATTTCTAGTGCATCGTACCTTTGTACGGTCAGTGACCCAAGTCTTTTATGAATATAGAGATATTTTTGACGTGACTTTATACGTTACTTATTTCAAAGAGAAGATTAGCCATTTATATTTAATCTAGCTTCTGCCCGCGACTTTGTTTACGTAGACTTCAGAATTGGGTCCGACCTGCATAAAAAGTATGTGTTATTCCAGACTATAATCTATCTCTGTGCCAAATCTTATCCAGATCCGTTCAGTCGTTTTGGCGTGAAAAAGTAACAAATATCCATTCATACAAACTTTCGCGTTTATAATATTAAATACGGAAAATAACATTTTAATTCCGTTCGTTGGTAAGCATAACAGGACAGCACGGGTCTCCTCTCAGAATGAGAGGGATTATATAAACTTAAAAAAAATATTAATTATGAGGACAATAGTTAGGTACGAGTAGGTACTTGTTTTTAGTGTGCAATAAACTTAATCAAACTCAAACAATTATATGCAAATTAAGTGTACAAAAGGTTTTCGTCATTTTACACTTAGGATGTATTTTACTAACTCCGAGTAAGTTCCCGATAAATTATTCGGCACTTAATTTCATACAAATTCCGAGGATTAGCAGCTACTGCGACATGGTGAAATAGTCTTAGTACCTAGTAGTATTGGACGAAGTTCCTTACACTAATACTTCCTTCGTACACAGACTATAGTCAATGTGACTATAGTCTCTATGACACGATGAATAAGGAAAATTATTGTATTTGCGAAATAATGTAATATTTTACGGAAATATTACAAATAATCACGAGACGTTGCAGATCCATTAATTTTATTCATAATCAAATTAAATTTTATTAAAATAGAATTTATTTATTTTAATAAAAATCAAATTTTACATTAATGTTAAAAATCTAATTTAAAAATAAATAAAAAAAAGAAATGTTAAAAATAAAAATAAAATTTTACATTAATGTTTTAATATTATAGATCTTTACCTTAATAAACGTCAAGTAGATATAGAGATTGATCGTACGTCTTAACAATTTAAAGTCAAGAATTATTGTGCTTTCGTATAAGTTTTCATTAGAGGTTATTTAATGAGAAGCAGTGAGAATTAATTTGTCTAGATTCTTTGAAGGTCAACGAGGTAAAACACAGTCGTTATCCAATTAATTCAGAATAGAGGTATTAAGAGCAGGACTTATTTCTTGAGGTATATAATATATTATAAGCTATCTATAAATATATATAAAAGAAGAACCTGACTGACTTAGGTATGAAACTACAGAAGTTAGATCCCTGAAAGTTTGCATGCTGGTTCCTTCTGCACTGTAGACGAGCACTAAGAGAGGATTCTTGGAAATTCAACCCCTAAGGTGGTGAAAGTTTGTGAGAGTGTGTATAAGTTCGTAATTTTTTAGCGGGTGAAACCGCGGGGTACGGCTAATCCATACATATTATAAAACAAATTTCCTCGTCGCGTCTGTCCGTCTGTTCGGGATATACTCAAAAACGACTGAACAGATTTTCATGCGGTTTTCACTAATGGACGGAGTGATTCATGAGGAAGGTTTTTTTGCTATTTAACATCACGCTACGACTCTTAGAAAAGTGTATAATAAATTAAAAGTAGGCACACATGCGTGTCTAATGCGGCTATATCATAGTGTGGGTTTGTCAATAAAATTCTTAGAAATAGGAATTTGGAGTTATGCTCGTTCAGAAGCAATAGGCTTGTCCTCTATTACTTGGGCCCCAAAATATACCAGCAGTGCAGTCAAATATTGGTAAATAGCGGTGGATATATACATACTAAAATATTTTTTTTTTTAAAAATATCTTAACGAAGCAATGTTGATTCTCATATTAATAACTTTCCTGTTAGTTTAGTATTTCGCTGAGAGAGAGAACGCCTGTGAGTATTAATGGAATACCGAGAAATACTTACCGGAATCTAATCAACATTTTCTGTGATCTTAGAAGTATTAGTTTTGTGAAACAGAAGGAAACAAACAGGAAAAATAAATCTGCTTATTATACGGACACAAATTGAAAACGGCGGTAGTCTAATGGCTAGAGCGTCGGAATTGCGATCATGTAGTTGTCAGTTCGAAACCCACTCATTGCACTACCGACGTGAACCCACTCGTAACACAAGCATTTAGCTTAGCACGAGGAATTAACAAGAATACAATTAACAAGAATAATGTGCGACACAAATTGATAGGAAGATTTTAAAAAAGAAAAAATTATATCGGAAAATACGGTGATATACCGATATATAGTCCAATATCGCCATTGGACTGCCAAGAGGGCAGAAATACTTGAATCCAATGCACGCGTCTTGTTTCAACTTTCCGAAATCATGTGCGTATTAATAGCGCGCTTAAACGGTGAAGGAAAAACTGCATGCCTGAGAGATTTTCTCGTTGCATGGGAAGTCTGATAACCCGCATTAGGTCAGCGTGCAGCGTGGTGGTATACTTAGGCTAACTTCTCTAATTCTGAGAGGAGACCCGAGTCCAGCAGTGGGATAGTATATGAGGTTGATTTTATTATTATTCTATATATAAAAACAATAAAGAATATTAAATTTAACTACGAAAAGATCGGCACTAACATATTCAAGCATATTTTGTCACAAAAATTGAAAATATTTACGCAAAAGCTTTTATTCCGCACCAATATTCAATGGTAAGTTACTTCTTTTTTGCCAAATTTAATTAAAAAATATATTAAAAGTGCTTCCAAATATAAATATTTCATGCCACATTTTGGGAGATCAGTGATTTTGGTGATAATAAGAATATCTATAAATAGCAGTATCATTCTCAACTTGCTTTTTATTCTTACGTAATAGTTCAGATGAAATTCACTAGATGGCATTACGTATACGATAGTTCACATTTGCGTTCAAATAAAATTAAACTGCTATAAGTATCAAAATTAATTGTTTTCTTTGACTATTGTAATTTAATAAATTTGATAGATAAAAGGAATGATTGCTTTATTAGATTTTATATTGCTTGCCTGCCTAAACTTACACAATCATGACATAAAGAAGAAAAGTAATAAAATAAAACTTTTTTTACAAATTGTGTCGTCAATCTGAATCACAATAATTATAAACGGATTCGTATTCACAGACTCCAAACTATTTCCATGTTTATTTAAATTAGGTCACACTCTCGCTCCAGTAAATCTGTTTAGCGAAAATAACGTTATAACTTGTCCAGATATCTCTCCACGCTAAACCACAAATCGGGGACACATTAAATAATACGTAGTCATTTTTAAATGTGGCACTGAATAATTATACGTAGTGGCGTACAAATGTTGCGGCTTTCTATAATTTAGTGGTGACAAAGATAGCGATTTTGTGGGACACCGAGAAATTAACATTATGTATATGTAATTCGCAGATATTGGATTCAGTATCTTCACCCTATTTTGTATGGTCTCCCTAAGTTTGTAAGATCTATTGAAGTCCTGTATTATATTAAATGACAGTCGACTGCTACGCTAGAGGTCCTGGATTCGATCCCCAGGTCGAGCAAATTGGACATAAAATACCGCTCACTAATTTGTTGGTGAGTGGTATTCGCTATATTATTATTATATAGTATTAGTATTATTATATAGTCGCCAAACTACGTATATAAACACAAGCTCTCCACACAGTGTAGGATAAGGGGGGTCAATCACATTATCGCCTATTAGGGAACTGGGGGAAACGTGTCCTCTGACCGACTACCAATTGACCTATTTAGCGGTAACCGCTCACACGGAAACTGCTGACGCAGCGGAAAACTTTGAGTTAGTTGTGGTATGTAATTAAGGCAATTTATAGTATCTTCCATGGACCCCTTATCTCTTTAGATAAGAGTTTCTTTTTGCATTTAATAGTCTCGTTCTTGAGAAAGCTTAGGTTATTGCACATCACTCAAAAAGAAAATAAGCCAGAATGGGTCCGAAGCCGCTGTTATATTTTCCGACCCACTAGCCATTATTATACGTTTATTAACACATGGGTACAAAATTTGTAACCTATTTTCTAGATTATAGACTAAATTTGATAGCATCGGGCATTCGAGAAAAACCCAGATCTCCAAATCCGGTGAAGCGATTCACGAAAATCAGAACATTAAACATTAAATTAATCTGCTTTTTCGATAGATAAAGAGTAAAACGGATATATTATTTTGGACGTTCAGAAATATGAGCTACTCAAGAATACTGTGACCGGGTCGTTGGTGTTGAATTTTATGTCACTTATTTTGTTGACGATCGACTGTAGTCGTCGTCGTCGTCTCCTGTGAGAAAAGGATGAAGCTATTTAATGAGACGAGTGGTGTCCCTCACTCTCAATTGTAAACAATCCCAATAACACTGGCAGTGATCCGATCCGGATCCGTATCTGTCATTGCAGTCAGGCTGTAGCTGTATACTTATTTACCCCTTGGTAGCTTAAAGTGGCTAAGTAATGATCAATTGATTGGCAAGGTAAAGCTGCGCTCACCGCTGTTAGTGTATGGATAGGTGACCATTCTTAATACATCGAGACCCCTCCGTGCCTCGAAGAATACTTAAAGCCGTCAGTTTCGGTTATCATACGAACATCTATCTCAATCGTTAATGGTAGCCCAAGCAGCCAGATAATCAGTCTATCGTCCGGATATCGGTATTGCCCAGAATTTGGGTTATGGAGATCTGATGGCAGATGCTTTGTGTGTACACTGATACTTAGCTGCCATGTTAGATTGAAAACCAACCATAACATAGTTGGCAAAAACTAGGAGATTGATGACGATGGTAGCGTAAAAAAAAGATGCCGAGAGGAAATATTACATAATCACCTGTAACAACATCCATGGGAATGAACTCTTTCATTTATTCATTACCTGAACTCAAACAGTAACTTAATGTGAATATAGCCAGTGAAGCCATCAACGAAAGCCGTAGGTACATAAAGTAAATAGAACCTTTTAAAGTAAATATAACTTGTGTGAAGTTCGTCCCTATTGGCATGACTTGCCAAATAGTGACGGTTCAAACTTCAACACGATAAACGAAAGCCACTAGATATGAAGGTGAGCGAAGGTCAACTCAACAGCGTGTTATTTTCATTTCACAAAGTCGCATTTATTAATTTTTTTTTATTGTCCAAGATGTCTATCAAGTATACTGTCCGTCTCATAGTGTAATGATTTTATAAAATAATGACAAGACATTTATATAGGTTTCCTTATCACGAGCGACAGATGGCGCTTGTAGTTGAACTATTCGTTATTAAACGCCCTTTTTATTACAAATTAGTCAAATATAAGTAGGTGTTATATTATCAATTTGTCTGTGTAATCAATTTATAACTATTGCTAAATTTAAAGATAATCTAATGTATTTAAATTAATCAGTTGATCATGCGTACTGTGTACTTCGCTCTGATTGGTCTAACCCAGCTGAGTGTTTGCCTACGTTTAAGAGTGGGGAACATTCGGCTGGTAACAGATCAACCTGGACTGAGACATTCTATTCCGAGGCGTTGAGCAGTAGACATAATATCTTATAAGCCAGTGCTGTTGTTGTATAATTGTTAATAATTATTGAGCTATTAAGTGATAAGTGATTGTTGATAATTACATACTGTTGGATGAATAAATACTTGTAATACTCAGTCTGAAGTGTATGATTCGTCACATTTCAGAAGTGGGATATGCCTACAAGAAAATCCACAGATACAGTAATGTTGAGTGACGTATGTCTAGAGGTTATGTGTGCCTACAATAGAAAGCCAAGTGTGCTTGAGTTACTAGAGGCTATGTATGCCTATTGAGCCATGTGTGCTTAGATTGTTAGAGGTTATGTGTGCCTACAATAGGAAGCCAAGTGCGCTTGAGTTACTAGAGGCTATGTATGCCTATTGAGCCATGTGTGCTTAGATTATTAGAGGTTATGTGTGCCTACAATAGGAAGCCAAGTGTGCTTGAGTTACTAGAGGCTATGTATGCCTATTGAGCCATGTGTTCTTAGATTGTTAGAGGTTATGTGTGCCTACAATAGGAAGCCAAGTGTGCTTGAGTTACTAGAGGCTATGTATGCCTATTGAGCCATGTGTTCTTAGATTGTTAGAGGTTATGTGTGACTACAATAGGAAGCCAAGTGTGCTTGAGTTACTAGAGGCTATACATGCCTATTGAGGCATGTGTGCTTAGATTGTTAGAAGCTATGTATGCCTATTGAGCCACGTGTGCTTAGATTGTTAGAGGTTAATTATTTTTATTTTATTTATTTAATTTTTATGAGGTACATATTAGGTCTTACGAAGTAATATAAGCCCCACAAAACTGTACAAACAGTTTGACTGTGGGATCAATTTTAGTCTTAATAACATGTAGGTAGGTACATAATTCGTAATGGAGTGCACAATTAATGTTTTATGGTAGGGTATCTATAAGTTATTTTATTTTTTTTTATCTACACGCAGTTTTATAAATCTTGTTTGGATATTCTCCAGTTTATCTATATGGGTTTTTAAATGTGAGGCCGTAGCAATCAAGAGCATAATCCAAAATAGATTCCACTAAAGAAGTATAAAGTAGTTTTAGTATACCAATAGGAATAGGAGTTATGTGTACCTACAATAGGAAACCAAGTGTGCTCTAGCTACTAGAGGCTATGTACGCCTATTAAGCCAAGTGTGCTTAAAGATGGTAAGCCAAGTGTGCTTAAAGTTATTTTGGCCAAGTGAGTCAAAAGTTTTGGGCCAAGTGTGCCCAATAGGAACGGAACTATCCTCAGACGCGTAAGTAAAGCATGATTTATACTAAGAGAACAATTAAAAGAATTATTATGCGACTAAGTGCGTTGCAAATAGTTGTGTATATACCCTCTATTAATTTTATAAATTGGAAATGGGAAACATTTATTGGAAGACGTATATTTTTGATTGAACTTTTCATGCATAACTTCGAATTTATGGAGCTATTAATTTTAACCAGTTCGAGTAGATATTTTAGTAATATAAAATGAATTTAATAATAATAGTAAAAAAAGGAGCTTTTAACTTGTTAGTGTCAAATTGAAACAATACTTATACATTTTTATGTTTTGAGGCCATGGAATCTGATGATACCAATGAATGATGATGAAACCAATGAATGCATACTCCAGACGAAGAGCCGCCAGTTTAGTCGTACAACCATTTACCAAATGTTATACCGAAGTTCAATCCCTCCAGTAAATCTCGAGAGTATTGAAGGTTGTTTATGAAAGGTAAGTGTGTAATATATGAATGGGACGAGAAGTGGACCATACATTTTGCCCGACAAAAAGTTGTCGGGCTAGCAAAAAAAAAAAAAAAAAAGGGAAAGGTAAAGAAATATTGGTACGTACAAATTCAAATCTTTATTGTTTTCATATATAATTAGGATGTTACGAGTTACAATAATGTGTGTCAAAATGAAAAGGTACAACATGAAGTAATGAAAGTTTACGTGAATATTTTTATGATAAATTGATGCTGATATACAAGCTGATATGATATTAGTGATAAAAAGGCTGTAGGTTGTGCAACTCACGGCATTTATGATAAATCCATTAGAAATGGAGCTCAAGCTTTAAATTGTAATGAACCGGAAAGACTCGCTACATATTCTCAGTTCTCAGCATACCTAGTTAGAACCTATTTCTACAAATAGAAAGCGTCATGAACTCATGATCATACCTCGCCTTCGACTTCAAATGATACCTCCAATTATTTGTTTTAATTGTCGTCGTAAAGAACACTCTTACACCAGATGTCCCAAGTCCCTTGACAAGCGTCTAAAGTGTGACAGGGCGCTAGAACGAAAATTGCAAACCGACACCGTTAATTCCATGAATAGACCCAAAGTCAAGCGATGAAATAGAACGTAAAGTCCTTACAACTTCTACACACAGTAACAGTAATAACAAGTTTTACAAACGGGTAAATAATCGAGTTTTCGTTGGGATTGATAGATTATTAAGATTGGGTATAGTAGGACCCACTATTTGGAACCGTGCACCTAGTTTTGGCAATTCAAAAGTACCTGTATTATTGGTTTATTTGAAATGGATGATTTGACTTTTGACTTATGTAATGCGTGAATATGATGCAACAGCCTTGACCCCGTGAAAACTGTGTCGAGATTACCTATAGTCAAGGGTTTTGGTGATGACACCCGTATATAGTACGTTCTTAGGATTGATGAAATCGAATCGAATGTAGAAGTACCTGCTTATGGTTAATTATGGGTTTATGCAGACTGCGTTACTCATTGGATAAAATTTTAAAGTCCTGAGCTTCGCAGCAAACCAATGATTTGAGCCCCTTAAAGCTTACCTTATCGGATTTCATTCAATTAGCCAGAAACAAATCGGAATTAGTTGAAGTTTCGGATTTAAGTTCTTCTTATCCTGGGAATGTTTATATAGAAGGTTATAATAGTAATAAACTTGGCAAAGAATATAACTTACCTCAAGGCACATATCGTCTAAGCATGGGTAAATGTCACCTTATTATCAAATTTAGCTAATCAAACCCTGAATTTTCCCAAAGAATTTTGCCCAAGATTCGTTGCATTGCGATGCCCTAATTGCAAAAGCAATGCCTTTTGTAAAAAAAAAAGAATTATATGCCCTAACAAAATCACGAGAGATATTACTGACTTGACTCCTTTGATAAAGTCTGAAATCAAAGTCGGTCCCTCAAGTTGGCAAATGGATAAGCCTTACCTACGCTTTATCGCAGTCGTCTCGTGAATTTTTTTTGCATTTAACTTGAGCGAGATAGGTTGTAATAACTCTATTAAAATGAACATAGACTTGCTTAATGATAGACCTAGATAGACACATAGACCCTATCGCTTATCGCACTTCGAGAGAGGACAGGTACGAGAATTTATTGATGACTTGTTGCGAAATGATATAATACAAGAATCCGATTCCGATTGTGCTAGTTCTATAGTATCATTTGGGTAGATGATCAATTTCAAGCATTAAAATAAAAGTTTGAGTAATAGACCAACACTAGCCTTATACAATCCTAAACTTGATACGGAGTTGCACACAGATGTTAGTTCCTTAGGTGTGGGAGAAATATTAGTACAGTGGCAGTCTAGCCTTCGGGTACTTAAGCCGGTTGCTTATTTTAGTAGGCAGACGACACCTGAAAGGCGTCATTTACAATCTTATGAAATTTGAAGTTTTGTGTTTATCTGTTGGGATTAGAATTTCAAATTGTATTAGACCATAATACGCTCCGAACCATACTAACCAAGCGAGTATAGACCCGGTATTCGTATGACACGTGTCGATGCATTAAGCCGAAATAACATTCTTTGCCTTCTGACATTAAAGACGAGTCTTCTGTTAAAGTATCGAGACTGACAATTGGATATTAACACTACAAATGTAGATCCAGACATTTCGCGTATACTTAAAAATTCTTAAGCCTGAATCTGACTAAGAATCTAAAGATATTAGGAAAAATTATGTTATTAAAAATCATAGAGTATAAAGAATTGACGATGAAATACGCCTAGTTGTCCCTCGTAGTGCCCGCTGGAAAATATGCCGTTATAACCATGATGATATAGGACATTTAGGCATTACTAAAACGACCGAGAGAATTCAATCTGTCTTTTGGTTTCGAGGGCTGCGGCGATAAAATTCGGTACATTCGGTACGCTTATAATAAAGATGATGCATCCAGACAAAAGACTGAATAATTGTATCCTATAGAAAAAGTTAGCGTCCCATTCCATACAATTCACCTAAACCATCTTGGTTCGTTTGTAAAGAGTAAAAACGGCAATGCCTAAATTATTACAATAGTTGATTGCTTTACAAAATATATATATGTGAAAGCGGTAAAAGACACGAAAACAAAAAAAAAATGACTATGGCTTACCATCTCCAATAATACCTGATCACGAGCTTTTGCGACAGTCATAGCACTAAACATGTCCCTATCGCTGTAGTTTGTCGCAGGGCAAAAAGTCAAACTGAAAGATATAACCAAACCATCTTAAACGCATTAGCAAAACATAATGACGAAAATGACGAACGCAATTGGGAAATGTGTCTTGGCAAAATCCAATGGGGTGTAAATAATTCAGTTGATTCTTCTACTAAAAAGACTGCCATAGGGGCTTTATTTGGCACCACAATAAAAATACCTCGAGAACTAACAGATATCCTAAATGACGATGTATTTAAAAAACAGACTAAATAAACACCTATTACAATAATGTTATTACATGTACACGCTAAAAGAATTCTTTGAAGATAAAAATAAAATATAATTAAATTATAATTAATAACAATAAAATCATTGTGCAAAAAAAAAAAAAAACATTTACCAAAATAATAACAATACCTTATTAATTTCTGTAAATTGACTACCTAAATGGTTATTTAATTTTAAGTAAAAGTTTATAATTTTATTTTCTAATATTGTAATTTGTTAAATTATAATTATGTAATTAACTTGTTAGTACCCATGTATTCTATGCTGTGCCCCAACGGGGTTTCATGTTGATACTTACCAAACTAGAGATCTATGTATATAAAGTACACATGAAGCATTAAAGAACTTTGACTTTGACATTCAGAGATAGTTAGAGTAATAAGTTCGATGTTGGAGCTGACATTATACAAAACATGTTACAAAGCGTAAGAGATGAGGTCGTACTAATACTAAACTCGCGAAAAACACTATTATGATGCCGGTAGCACCCCTAGAACCTATAAACAAGGTGATTTGACTAAGGTTACCAGAACTGACTATAATAATAAAGGCAATAAAACTTTTTAAATTCATAGATCTGATAAAATCACAAAAGTTTTGGGCAATGACAGATATAAAATCACTGAAATTCCGGTTTTAGCAAACGTAGAGATTCATTTAAGAGCGTCGTTTCCGCTGATCGTGTTAGACCTTATAAAATATAAATAAATATAATGAAAATGTAAATATAAATATAAATTCGCCTGACCATAAAGATTCATCAGATCGTAATAGTAGCCCATCTTCTGAAAGCAATAATGATAACGACAAACTATTTCATAGAAAGGAGTCGGACATCAATGAATAGCCGAATGTAATGATTTTGCATTTTGATTCGTGTTTGTTCAAACAGTTTAAGCATGTAATATTTCTGTATGTATGACTTATGTTATTGAATTACGATAACGTGCGTCAGGAGATCGCACGTTGTCGGATGGCCGAATGTAATGATTTTATAAAATAATGACAAGACATTTATATAGGTTTCCTTATCACGAGCGACAGATGGCGCTTGTAGTTGAACTATTCGTTATTAAACGCCCTTTTTATTACAAATTAGTCAAATATAAGTAGGTGTTATATTATCAATTTGTCTGTGTAATCAATTTATAACTATTGCTAAATTTAAAGATAATCTAATGTATTTAAATTAATCAGTTGATCATGCGTACTGTGTACTTCGCTCTGATTGGTCTAACCCAGCTGAGTGTTTGCCTACGTTTAAGAGTGGGGAACATTCGGCTGGTAACAGATCAACCTGGACTGAGACATTCTATTCCGAGGCGTTGAGCAGTAGACATAATATCTTATAAGCCAGTGCTGTTGTTGTATAATTGTTAATAATTATTGAGCTATTAAGTGATAAGTGATTGTTGATAATTACATACTGTTGGATGAATAAATACTTGTAATACTCAGTCTGAAGTGTATGATTCGTCACAATAGTATTTCCTCCTAGTCTAGTCCCAATATCTTTAGACTCGGCACAGTATGTCCTTTTCTTATGAGGTTTAAGTACCGTTATTGAATTTTCAATCTTCCACAACTGAGATTTACCGTACTACGAAAGGCCTAAACTTAACATTGCATTTGTATGAGTGCATAACGATAGTGTAAAATAAAGTTTAATGCTTTTCAACCGACTTCAAAAAGGAGGAGGTTCTCAATTCAACTGTATGTTTTTATGAACCGATTTTGATGATTATTTTTTTTATTGATAGGTCATACTTCAGAGGTAAATTTGGCCAAATTCTGATTACAAATTTTAGAACAAAATGACTATAACACGTAAAAGATAAAATGTTAAAAGTTATTGTTAGTCGGCTTGAAGCGTGGCTCGACATTTTGTCATTACTTATACAAATTTAAAGTTGAGCTTGCATTTATGGCACTAAATATTAATCTGGCTTTTCTTTAATACATTAAAAAGTTACTAGACTGCTTGAATTTCAAGGAACGCTTAGATTTATCTAATCGCTTAATGTTGTTATTGCTTTATAGCCATTTATATTTTCGTCAGTAGGTATGTATAAAATACTCCTCATGAAATAAACCTTCTGTACGTTATCTGTTGTGACGTAGTATTTTAGTACTACTTTAAAACAACTACGTAGGTAATTATTTGTTCGTATGTAACATTTATAATTATAACTTTGCGGTTGGTTTAGGCGTAAATGTCAGAAATTTTATACTCATTAGTAGGTGAAGTAAGTGAGACGCGAGTTCGCGGCTGAAATTAGTAGGAGTGGTAGAATATTTGGTTTTAAGGTTTCGGCTTAATTTGGATAACTGATTATGTTTCTACATGATGTTTAAAACTCATTATTTTATATAATTTTTATTGTAAACTCCAAGCTGCTTGTGAGATTAAAAAAAGAGCATAAAAAAGATAAAAAAATGATGATAAAATGATATTTATTTCTGTAAATAGATCATTTATCGTGACGACACGATTGGCGTAGCGGTTGAGCGATCGGCTCCTGCACCACGTGTTGTGGGTTCGATCCCCACACGGAGCAAATATTTGTATGATCTGCAGGTAGTTGTTCCGGGTCTGGGTGTTTGTGTTTGTGAGAATTTGTGTTTGTAAACGCACCCACGATACAGGAGAAAACCCTAGTGAGGGGCAACGTTTAAAAAAAATAAAGAAATTAAGGATACTTTTACAAGTCAATTCATTATATTTTTTTTTAAACTAGATGGCGCCTAACCTAACCTAACCTAACTGACGACCTCTGAGAAGAAACACCGAAACAAACTCAGAGAATCATGGTCTCTTTTAAAGTCCAGACAGTAGTAGTAGTATTACCACTATGAATAATATTATATGTGTGTTACATAGAAAAACCCATTAACATTTCGCTCGATCTGGGAATCGCATCCAGGACCTCTAGCGTTGCACTTACGACCACGAGGCTTATCAAAATCAAAATCATTTATTAAATACTACATGACAAAATATTTGTTAGTAGCAAAGTCTTACTTAGGTATATTATTTACATGACATTATGTGCCTGAACTAGGTAATCCTGTGTTTCAGGCGAGAAAAATACATATTAAGGACTAAAATAATCACAAAGTCAGAATAACAAAATAAGTATAACAATAATAAACAAAAATAAAAAGAACGCATAATTAAATGCTTACTTTAACACAATTAGCAATTTCTCTGTATCTTCGTAGGACATGCTTTGGAGGGCTTCCTGAAGAGTTTTTTTTACAATTGTTATAACTGAGGGTATAAATATTCTTTATAGCATTGAGTCTATTGTAAAGAAGCGGCCCTAAAAAACGTAAAATTTGGCTGCGAAATTAAATTATGATGCAGTCTTTGATATTTATTTAAAATAGTGTAAGTATATATATCAAAAGTATAATATCACAGATCTTTCGTAGATCCCACAGTCAACTTGCGATTAGTCACAGTTAACAAACGACAAAATTCGTATTTTACGATAGTGTGAAACTGTGAAGTATGTAAGCGAAATTCCCGAGGCGTCCGTAACTCATTACGATTTAGGATACATCGGGACCTGAATGGTTATAAAGTTGGGCAAACATTTGTATCCCGAGCGTAGAATTACAATAAACTAGAAAAGACACATTGGATATAATATTTTTTGCTGATATGGTGGTACCTGGTAGCTTAGAATCTGTTTACTCTCTATTATGTGACGGCCTAGATGGATAGGACCATTGAATTGCTAAGTTAAAGGTTTTGAATTCATTTAAGATAGGAGGGTGGAGTGGGGTGTTAATGCGGTCAACTAGCTCATTCAGTGAATAGCAAGCAGTATTGCTTAAATATTGGGTTGTGGGAGTATTGCAGTCGTTTTGTGTAAGATTCTGATATACAGCCGCATCTAGACTGGAAGCCGATGAGGATGAAAAGGCTGATGAAACGCCACTTCATCTTCTTGCGGAACGTGGACAGCTAATATACAAGCGTAGTATTCATCTAAGAAACATACATAACATACTATATTCCCTGAAGGGTTAGGCAGAGGTGTACCAATATTCACCCACAGTTCGCCGGTATTTTTAGGTCCCATGTAATAGAGGGCGAGCCTATTGCCATTAACCGGGCACAACCCAGACTCCGAGCTGTTACTGAGAATTTCACAGAAAACCCCAATAACACTGCTCGACCTGGATTGAACCCAGGACGGGTTCAATCCCCAGGTCGAGCAGTGTAGTCGTCGTAGCGTAGTTGTAGCAGCGTAGTAGTCGCTTGGGACCACTAGACTAATGAGGCAGTCCATCTAAGAAAAACATACCTTAAACCCGGATGAAATAAAGGAGCTCAACCCTAAGAAAATCCCGCAGCATAGTAGCTGCAGGATTCAGCGGTGAACTCTTACTCAACGAGTGGTGATAACAATAGAGCGATTGCGGTCGTAGTGATACTATAGCCGCAGGCAAATAATAAAAAAAAAATAGACTGGAAGGCGATCCCAACATAATTGAGGAAAAGGCTAGGTGGTTTAGTCTAGTCAATATTCTAATTATCAACATTATCGTACAGACACAAGAACTTTAACTTCTGCGGTAGGTTTTTTTTTTATACTACTAAGATGTTAAACAAGAATACGGCTCGCCTGATGGTAAGCGATACCGTAGCCTATGGACGCTTGCAGTACCACAGGTTTCACTGGCGCGTTCCCGACTATGTAAATCAAGGAGGAATAGTTGGGCTGGCAGCATAGGAGACAATGCGTGATGCATATCCTATCTTCCAACACAACGCTTCCTCGCGGAGCTCTAACTTGCTCACCTTTAAGAATACAACATAGCACGAAGCTATGTTATTTGGCTACGCTTTTCTGTAAGGTGGAGGTACTTCCCCAGTCGGGCATCTCCAATTATGAGTGGAATTATTCGATTCCACTATGCCCTAACTCTCTTAAACTCTACTCTACCCCTCGTATTGGAGTAGAACGCTAAACATTTGGCTTAAAACTAGATTTTAGACCAAAGTTCGGTATAATCAGCTCGTAAATAGGACGTCTGCATTGACCCGGTGTGACCTGCAAGGGTAAACGGGACACCCAATGACAGCCTCAATTGAACTTCTGTAATATTGCTCGCTCTGTGGAAATAATTTGAAAACGGCTTTTCATCTAGTTATCGATTACGTTTAGTTTTTTATAACGATGCGATTTTCTCTCTTTTCTAGGTTTTGCCTGTGGCTTCGTCCATGTATTGAGTTTAAAATAATGTAGATTGACTGCCTCATTAGTCTAGTGATTCCAAGCGTGACTAATACGCTAGAGTACCTGGGTTCGATTCCTAGGTTGAGCAGGTTTTATTCGGTTTTTCTAAGAAATTATTGAAATAATATGTTATTTTATAAATTTGTAAATGTTCTAACATTTATAAATCATAGTATTTGGTACATCGGTTTGTATGTAACCTTTCCACGACCGAACCGCTGCACAGATTTCGATAAAATTTTACAAGGAGATAGATTGCAGCCTGACGAAGGACGTAGGCTGCAATCTATCTCCTAGGCTTTTGTCTCAAAAAGTGCTTCGGGATGTGAGTGAAACAATGGGCATCTGCTAGTATGTCCTACTAATTTTAAACGTGAAAGTTTGTGAGGATGTATTGATGTTTGTTCCTCAATTACGCCAGAACGACTGAACGAATCTGGATGAAATTTGGTACATAGATAGATTATAGTCTGGAATAGCACATAAACTACTTTAATTAAACTTTTTATCCAGGTCAGGTCCAATTCTGAAGTCCACGCAAGCGAAGCCGTGGATAGAAGCTAGTAATGTATAAATCTACGTGTATTCTTTACGGCACTAATAATCTTAAACCGTTACCCTCTGAGCTATAACATTACTCGTATTTCAATGCCTCCATATAATTAGGATGAAACATGTTACTAGATTAAAGTCTTTTTACGGCGCCATAAAGAGTTTATTTAGCGTAAAAGTCTGAGATATTATATTCGAGTACATTGGAGCATATATTTAAACCATGATGTCATGGATTTAAATCTACCTATTCGTATCCACATAAAATATTTTCAAACAACAATCAACTTTACTGATATATCTATCTTTACTAATACAGGATCATAGGGCCCTAATTTCTTGTTATACCATTAAGGTGGCAAAAAAGCATACGGCTCGCCTGATGGTAAGCGATTACCGAAGCTGTCGACCCAATAAATCAAGGAGGAATAGTTGGGCTGGCACCATAGGACCCAATGCGTGATGCTTATCCTATCTGCCTACACAACGCTTCCTCACGGAGCTCTGACGACCTTACTCACCGTTAGGAACAGAACATACCACGGAGCTATATTTTTTGGCTACGATTTTCTGCAAGGCGGAGGTACTTTCCCAGTCGGGCAGCTACAATTATGAGTGGAATTATTCGAATCTTACATGCATTATTATTATTAATGCATAAAAATACATGCGTTCACACATTCATGCGTTTTTCTTTTAGCTCAGATCCTTGTTATACCATTTTTACTCCATTACACTTTTATACAATACTACGTACGCTACGTATAAAGCGAAATACAGCGGACAGCGGACAAAACCATTCCCAGATCCCCAATTTCATCAAAATCGGTCCAGTCGTTTGAGAGAAGTTCAGTCACATACACAGAAGAATTATATATATAAAGATTATCATACGCACGCCAGTTGTGGCTATCCATCTGGATAGATTTTTAGAACACTTTACCAGGGAGATCTATAATATATTATGACTGTCTAGAGCAGGCTTCCTGGCATTTCCATGAATGACCTCCTTTACTACTTTTTTCTTTCATTCTGTCATCACTCATATCATTTTGATTGTTGTCTTTTAACCGTACTCGTATATAAGACGGTTCAAAGACACAAACCACAATTTTGTTTTATCACGACATTGTTTATTCAAAGTTGAACCACACAATTATAATAATATATTTAAAAAAATACGGGACATATTATTGTAAAACAAATTATATGACATAGTTTTTCTTACTTAGAATTACATTAGCAGTTCCCTCTTAATTAAGCAAAATATAAAGAAAGAACAAACATTTATTTATGACAGAGATCCGCTAAAACAGACAAGTATACAATAATAATTCGGCCTGATGATATTTCGGTTCTAGGATTAGGTTAGCATAATAGACATTAATTTATGCTAATTGGTTTATGACCATTCTATTTACATTGCAATAATAAAATAAATAAATAAATGCTTCGTGTATCAATGTATTTCAAAATGAGTCTATTAGTCAGAATCGCAGAACGTTACAATATGATGAAAAAATCGTCTCTTGTAAGTACTAACATAAAGAAAATTACTTAAGAAAATTGCCGAAATTCATTTGTAAAACGCAAATGTTGATCTCAAAATTGATGTTCTCATTTCTCAATGAGCCTAAGAGGCACTTTAAGATGTAGCCTTAATCCTCTTTTATGGTACGTGATAAAACACTGATGCTCATTTTGAAGTGAGTGTACTTTGAAGATTTTAAGTCGTTTTGTGCGTAAAGTTTATATAGGAGCATCATTATGTAGATCATGACAAGGAGGAGATTATTACCTACTGAACTTAGGTTGTTGTGTGTTGATGTTAGAAGATGATTTGCTGATAAAATAACAACATGGATCAATATCAGATATTCCTGGTAGCCAGTGGCGTAACTTTCCCTAGACGATCTCCTGTATCAATATTTGTTGGGGGCTCCCTGACAATCGATCGATTATTTATGTGAATCCATTTACCTATGATCGTATTTGTTTTTTTTTGGGAGTTTAACGTCCGACATATAAGTTAGAGTGAGATAGCATTTTACGTATTATGGCTAATACATGTCAAAGCCTCCGTAACTCTGGGCCCCGTGTCATTGATACGGCTGATACAGCGGCAGTTACGCTCCTGCTGGTAGTCTAGGAGTATACAAAGCTAAAAATAAGTTATTCGTAAGTGGTCGCAAGCGCAGTGTCTCAGCCTAGTGATGTGACAATTGAACTGCTGTAATTTAGAATCCCAGGCACATCTGAATTTTCGTAATCATGTGCGTATTAATATATTTTTTATTCTTGATAGGCTTACGCTCCTCCGCCAATTCGCCTTATGTTAAGGACGATAATGATAAACGGCAGTGTAAAAATCTTGGCTGTGATTTCCAGGCGTATGAATGTAATAGTAATAAAACAGTGGTGCCCAGATTTTGATTAGACAGGACCAGATAATGTAAGCTAAATAGGAGCCAATAAGCAATAGTTGCTCACCGGTATAGTTCAAGTTAAAGTGTGTTAAGATAGTTTAACGATTTTTATTGGTAAGGTGCTAAATAAGCATAAATGTCACTGTATAGTATAAACTTTTCTAGTAAAAAAATAGGTTTACGAGAAATAGCTATCAAATTGAAATTGGTCTGGTAATCCATTAAACCAATACACAAACATTGTTTGAACAAATATGACGAAATTGAGTTTTATTATTAGTTTCAAAGCCGATAAACCATCTGAAAATAGCAGATAAACTTATTAAGCCAACTATTGTAATAACAAATTAGTTTGCCTAAACTTAATTTGCATTTTAATGAGAACCATGAATACTACACGCATTAATTGTAGTGTATACTCATTCAGAAAATGTTACGTTCAAAATTAATGCCTAGTCATTCATTCATTCATGACACACCCAAAAATAATGCTCAATTTGCGCAATAGAGCAAACATAATGAATATTGCTCTATTGTGACGGCATTTATCTAACGATATAAAACACTACTTTGTAGTATTTAATTTGTGTGAATTTCCCTGTAAACGCATCCACAATGCAGGAGAAAATTAAGAGACCATAGAAAGAATTATCACAGTGATTGGAGTAATCTGCGATACAAAATTTTAAATAGGTAGTGCGTTTTAAAAAAAAAGAAATAACCTCCAATGAGCTATTATAGATCGCATTGATTCAAACCATGTTTTGGGGTGACCTTGATAATTCTTTCCCTCAATTGTTCAAATCGTTAGTGAGGGGTACGTGATTTTTAAAAACCGGTCAAGTGCGAGTCGGACTCGCGCACGAAGGGTTCCGTACCATTATCTATAAAAACGGCAAAAAATCACGTTTGTTGTATGGGAGCCCTAAATATTTATTTTATTCTCTTTTTTAGTATTTTTTGTTATAGTGGCAACAGAAATACATCATCTTTGAAAATTTCAACTGTCTTACTATCACGGCTCATGAGATACAGCCTGGTGACAGACGGACACACGGACGGACGGACAGCGGAGTCTTCGTAATAGGGTCTCGTTTTACCCTTTGGATACGGAACCCTAATAAAAAAGAAAGTGTCAGACTGCATTAAATTACAGATGGTATTAAGTTCTCTTTAAATCTAAAAGCGGAAGAAGAAGAGTAATACAAGCACTCGAGTCTTCAGAATTTAATCAGACTCGAAAGGTCGCTAGGTAAATTAACTCCGTTAATTTGGTACAATGAAAAGTATTTTCGTTCCAGGCGAATACTTTCTGAAGTACAACAACTTAAGTCTAATTAACTTGCTATTTTGCTGTTTGTTCTTTCAGTTATTTATGTTTTATTTAGGTACTCACAGCGTATCTGGCGTAGTATCTGAGTGATCGTGGGTTTGATTCTCCCATGGAACAATTATTTGTAAAACTTATAAGTTGTTTTGCGGTCCTGTTTTGTCAGGTTTGGGTGTTTTTTATGGGATAGGAGGGCAAACGAGCAGACGGATCGCCTGATGGTAAGCGATTACCGCCGCCCATGGACACCCGCAACACTAGGAGAGTCACGAGTGCGTTGCCGACCTTTTAAAAGGGGATTGGGCTTCCGGTAACCTCACTCACTCGTCGAAACACAACGTAAGCGTTGTTTGACGCCGGTTTTCTGTGAGGCCGTGGTATCACTCCGGTCGAGCCGGTCCATTCGTGCCGAAGCATGGCTCTCCCACGTTTGTATGAATTAAGCTTGATAAGAAAAATGAAATTTCTTAAATGATACTTGGTGTTACTCGTATGAAAAAAGTGACAACTAAACGACCTATCCAAAGACTTTTTCATAAAATACTAGCGGCCCGGTACGTGCTTCGCTACGTATAAAGCGAAATACAGCGGACAGCGGACAAAACCATTCCCAGATCCCCTTGAACACACACAAAAAATTTCATCAAAATCGGTCCAGTCGTTTGATCTAAACCATTCCCAGATCCCCTTGAACACACACAAAAAATTTCATCAAAATCGGTCCAGTCGTTTGAGAGAAGTTCAGTGACATACACACTCACAGAAGAATTATATATATAAAGATATAATTTGTTTCAACGTGTAATAGAGAGATTGGGTCGCTAACAGGCGGTTTGGAAAGAGGAAAGAAGAAGACGTTGGAATTGTTTCTGCGAATCCCACAATACCTTAGTTAGAAGCACAAATCTAGATTGATCTATTGGTTAGGCTAGTTAGTCAGCAACCGCTTGTGGTTTTGGTGGTATTCCTCTGCAATCCTTATACATACTGCGGTTGCTCTGTAGCCAGTTAAGCAAATAGCTTCATGCCTAGTCATTTTAGGGTTAGGTAGAGGCAATGAGCAACACGTGGATTGTTGCTAGTTATATATACGTAGGGATGTCTAATAATGTATTTTATGATCAAGAGTTGTTGATTTAACGTTAATAATATTTCTATTTTGAACTGTATGTCAGATTGATGATGAGTTTTAAAAGTTAAAAAATATATATTTTTGAACCAATAAATAACAAATAAATAGAAAATTAATTGTGTATCCTACGTATTCTTTTACGTTGTTAGGGCCTTGAATGCAATTTAGCATTCCTCAAATATTATCAAGGGATACAGTTACCTTCCAGCCAAACATTTAAGGCAAAAAAATCTAAACTAAGATTGAATTTGGAGGGTAAAAGTTAATTTGATTATTTCTCAATATTATTTCGTCCGCTATTAATATCTTTGCTGTGTAAGAAAGTCAACTTAGCAAGATAATGGTAAAAGTATTCTTCCAAAATGAAATACCTACGGAAATCACACTTGTCACTACGCAAAAGTATGGGAGTAACTTTCAAAAATATCCAATCACCATAACTTTTCGAAAGCCTTTCGGTTCCAAGCATTTGAACACTTTATTTTCCTGGTCAGGCAATAAATAAGAGTAAAAGTTTTTTTTTGTCGTGAAATATTACAAAGACTTTCGTTTCGCTCTGCCGCCTGTCGATTTCAGCTGGCTTCTTTGAATGGAATAAGGACCGATCATATTAGAGACTACACATCTGTTTATTGAAATTGACGTAAGGTAAACAATTCTATTAAAATCTGGGATCTTTATATACCATCACGCTTATAATATTCCCTGAGGGTTAGGCAGAGGTGTACTTATTTACATCCACAATTCGCCAGTATATATAGGTCCCATGTAATAGGAGACGAGCTTCTTGCCATTAGCCAGACCAAATCCAAACTTCAAGCTGCTACTGAGAATTTCATAGAAATACCATCAAGCGTATATTCCCCGAGGTTTAGGCAGAGGGGTACTTGTTTACATCCACAATTCGCCGCGGTCGCGCATATCAAGCTATGTATAACAAACTATAGTGGTCAGAAGCTATTACGCTTGAGATTCTGTAATCGGTTCCAAGGTCAAGCTCAGATGGACTATTATGACATCTGTCGCGCGTATCAAGCGATATTTACCAAACTATACCTAGTATATTATTGCAGTTTGATCTATAAAAATAATTTTACATGAAAATAAAAGCACTTTTTATGATTATAGCAGAGATAACTAGAAATAAAAAGGTACACAGAATAATGGCGGACATTAGCAAGATGACGCGTAATGGCGCTCTTAAGCCGTCGTACGTGTTCTGAATAACAGACGTATACATATTTTATCTACTTTTTATTCTAGGAACAATCTTTCTCTTCACTTTTAAATTTGATATTGCACTGTTCCATATTCTGCTGTGAAGTATGCCAGTATTGTAGTTCGATGTGGCTAGTCAAAATTATCATCATGGACTTATTTACTAATATCATCTGAAATGAAGTTATCCGCCAGAAAACAAAAGTTAACGACATAGCTCAAAGGATGAGCATAGCCGCAGTGGCAATAGGCAGGTCACATCTACCAGAGAACCGATACACGCTGGAGCAAACGGATTCGCTCCGCTGTAACGAAAGGATTAGGGTACCCGCCGGCCAGGTAGAGTGACGACTTGCGGAAGGTAGCTGACAGTGAATGGATGAGGAAAGCCGAAGATCGGTTTCTATGGCGTTTAGAAGGAGAGCCCTACATCCAGCAGTGAATATAAGCTGATGATCATGACTCATTTATTATCCCACAGCTGGATACGTGTTCCGTCATAGAATACTAATAAGCCACTATATTCATTCATTTATTTAGATTGCCACTCGTGTAGTGGTCAGTGCGACTGCTTCGCTAGAGGTCCTGGCTTTGATTACCAGGTCGACAAAAGTGTTCTGTTAAGTTTTGCTATGAAATTCTCAGCAGCAGCTCGGAGTTTGGGATTTGTGCCCGGTTAATGGCAATAGGCTCGCCCCCTATTACATGGGATCTAAACATACCGGCAAACTGTAGGTGTACATTACATCTTCGCCTAACCCTTGGGGAAATACAGACGTAATGCTATGTTATTCAATTCAATATTTTCTAAACTTATAAAAAAATAACCCCTAAAAAATCAGTTTCACATTACACTAGCGAAAATAACAAAAACAATACGACAAATCCTCTAGTCAGATTGCCCACTTTCCATTTTATTGTCATCTAAATAGAGATCTAAATCCAGTCTAGACTGAAACAATAACACTTTCAGTCCATTTCACAGCTTTGGGAATAGATAAAAAACTTTAGAATAACGATAAACCGTGACGTAGTACTATTTATCTTCGCTTCTTTAGCTTTATAATTTTTATGACAAAGATTTTTTTTTTCTTCCACGACCATCCGTCCATCCGTCTGTCTGTGTTTTGAGTAATAGTTATATGATTTTTGCCTTCCTATATCTCAGCATCGGCATAGTTGGAGGAAAGGGGGTTTTCCTATCTATACAGATGCGGCTTAAAATGATGAATGAACGGATTATAATGATAAATTTCGTAAAAAAAATATTTATTTCGATATTCTAATACTCGCTTATGTGTTAGAAATCAGAATGAATCTTTGACCAATCTGGGAATCCTACCCTCATAAGGTAGGTTTAAGATAGTAACTGTTATCTATTATAAAAAACCACGCACCGGAAAGCGCAGTGTGGGACGAACTCCAACGAGATGGACGAACTACCTGGTATAGGTTGCTGGGAGTCGTTGAATGCAGGCGGCATTTAACCGATCCCTGTGGAAGTCTTTGAGGGAGGCTTTTGTTCAGCAGTGGACTTCTATTGACTGATATGATGATGATGATGATGATGATGATTGGAATCTATACTTATAATAAATCTGTAGAGAGGTCAATTCTGTACATGAAATATATTTCCAAAATAACTATCAGCGGGTGATTAGTGATCGATACTGACGCCAAAAATGCAATCAGTAAAATTTTTGTCTGTCTGTCTGTCTGTCTGTTTGTATGTTCGTTATAGAAACAAAAACCACTCGACGGATTTCAACGAAACTTGGTACAATTGTTCTTCATACTCCTGGGCAGGTTATAGTATACTTTTCATTACGCTATGATCAATAGGAGCAGAGCAGTGAAGGGAAATCTTGGGAAAACAGGAGAACTTACTCCATTTTTTAAGCTTCCGTCGCGTGTGCAGCCTTAATGGTTAAAGCTACACAGAAATCATGTATGACGGAAATGTTCTCCTTAAAATTATATAAAAAATATTCCACGACAGCAAATGTCTATCTTTTATGGTTGAATCACAATAACACGTGTAACTCCCGATAGGTTATCAGTTCGGTTATAGATTAGCAGTTCGGAGCTTTCTGATTATATTTGTCGTTCTTACGTTAGGTGACTGACTGACTGACATAGTGATCTATCAACGCACAGCCCAAACCACTGGAGGGATCATCGGGCTGAAATTTGGCATGCATATAGCTACTATGATGTAGGCATCCCCTAAGAAAGGATTTTGATAAATTTCGACCTACAATGTAGGGGTGAAATAGAGGATGAAAGTTCATATGGAACAAAGTAACTATTCCACGCGGACGAAGTCGCCGGCAAAAGCTAGTTGATAATAAAAAAGAGCCTCTACTATTACTTGGCGTGGGCCACACCCTCAGATAATCGGGTCAAAGTATATAAACTAAACGTATTGCGTACGCCCCTGAACAACCAGCAGAAGAATTACGAGAGGTATGGTTTTCATGCCATTATTCCATAGAGGAACGCCCATATCAATACCCTCGGGGCAAAAAGGACATAAAGTACACTTGCCTAAAAGTCTCTTAAGACCTTTTGATTGTATGGTGCCCTGTTGAATTGTTCTCTATCATATTTCATGATAATATAGAAGGCGGGATCGCCTGGCATGATGTATTGTCGAATAAATTGCGTTCGGTTATCTTTTGGACTATAAGTTATTGTGTCTATTGTATTGATTAAATGTTGAATTGCTTGTTTTGTTTCAGTGTCAAGGTTTTATATATTGTTTTACGGTACCATTGATCCCTCAGTGGTTTCAAGCGCTGCTGTTCAGCTAGATAGATAGATCTTTGTAGAACACGAAAAACTAACGCCAAGTACATGTCCTCGAGTAAAAATCGTAGAATAGTACAATCGGCAGTCTTATCGCTTAAAATGATATCGGACAACCTTAAGATGGACTTGGATGAACTTGTCTTCCTAATTTCAAGGGAAAAGGAAAATATTATAAGTACTGTACAATTAAATTCTTAGTACTTCACAGTTTTGATTGTGACAATAGGCTCGTTTCTTGCCGACGAAGTGTGGGTGTAAATCAGTAGATATCTATACCTAACCCTTCGACGAATATAAACATGTTTATATAATATGTTTCTCAAAGATGGGCAGCATTTATGGCGCTTTCACGGCAGCAGATGTTAACAAATTCACAAGAAAGCCAAGTGAAGCGGTACCTATCCATATTCAACACCATTAGAATTTGGGACAGCCCGTTACAAAGACACTGTTTAAATACATTCTGGCAAATTCTGACTTGTTACATACACAGATTTTTGAACTACACTTTAACGTCCACTGGAGACCATGAAATTACTTTTGAGGTCTATTATAGGAAAATTACTGTCAGCACGAAATGAAATGAATTGAACATACATACATAACATAACATGATCAACCCATTATACTGTCCCACTGCTGGGCACGGATCTCCTCTCAGAATGAGAGGGATTAGGCTATAGTCCACCACGCTGGCCCAGTGCGGGTTGGCAGACTTCACACGCCATCGAGAAAATCTCTCAAGCACGCAGGTTTCCTCACGATGTTTTCCTTCACCGTTTAAGCGCGTGATAATTAACTATTTAATACGAACATGACTTTGAAAAGTCAGAGGTGTGTGCCTTGGGTTCGAACTCGAGACCTTTGACTTGGCAGTCCAAGGGTCATACCAGTATGCTATCGCCGGAATTAATCTTAATAATATATCTAATAGCTAATAATAAATCTTGGATTAAGTAAGGGGAGTTTTTTGCTCAGTTTTGGGCCAAAAGATGGTTCACCGTCTTTTGTTTCTAATTGTACTGTCTCATTGATTTGTTTTCCAGTATCCACACTTGTGGTAATAAATTATTTATAGCTTTGGATTTGAATTGGAGACGTAAATTAAAAATCCATGCTCATACCACTACGTACACTACAGTGTTTCTTAATAAAAATCTGTAATGTTGTTAATCGCATGGATTATAAATGCGAAAATAACTCTGGCTGTCTGTTTGTTACCTTTTCACGCTTAAACCACTAAACCAATTTTGATATATTGATAGATTGGACCTTAGAAAAGAACATAGTCTACCTTTTGTCTCAATCGTTTGGGACGCGAGTGAAACCGCAGGCAACAGCTATTATAAATTAATAATAATTTCTACGTCTCTCCTTTACAAGACAACTTATTGGCAAACATTTGATAAATCAGAAAACTTTGTATTTTTCAACAAAAGCTAATTCTCGGAGCGGGACAACAGCCTTCCTTCTCGTCCGTATCTCTTTCCTGCACTTAACGGTTTAACAAAAGAATTGTTCAACTTTCAGTTTTGATTCAATCGAAGCAAAGTCGCATTTGAATAAAAGTTTGCTCATGTATGAATAATTGGATTGAGTGAATTGTGGAGTCCATCCACTATACCGTACCAGGTCATGATCGTACCGAATGGACATGATTATGTTAAATATAATTTGTCTGATCAGACTGGCTATATTGTGACTGAACAAGTTTTTTAGTAATAATAATTCGTACAGAACGGACATTCTCCGCCACTGCCGATACTAAAACTGATCATAAGCGTTTCTTTGGAATATCCGAGGTTTGTTGTGACTTCGATCCTAAAACGAAACAAATAATATTTGAAAATGCTGGTATATTGGTTATTGTTTTGACATTACCTATGTTTTTTTATTTATTTGTGTTTATAATTGAACGCACGATACAATCCTAGTAAGAGGCAATGTATTTACTTAATAAACTAACTTTAAATTTCCACTGTTGTGTTCGGTGCGCCTTTCATTTGTTCCTATTAATTTTGGGTTGCGGTACGGTATATTGAGTGGCGTCCTTTATTTTTACCTAGAGAGACCTTTTAACTTCTTTTGAGTGAAGGTGAAGCTGAAAAGGGACGGAAAGATTCGATTACTTTTATTTATCTTTGTGGGCCTTTGTGGGTTTAAGTGGGGTAGTTTGTATAACAAGGGAGGCGTATGCGGTTTTGTAGGTCACTGACAGATGTTGGTAATATGTTTCGATTTTATCGTATGAATATTAAATACAATGCAATTCGATTATATATTCGATATTTGAGATTATTCGATTTTCGATATTCGATTTTAAGATTTTATCAATAATCATGAATTTAACTTCCATAAGAATATCATACATTTTAACCGACCTATCAAAGGACGGGGTTCTCAATACGTCTGCATATTTTTTACGTATATTTGCGACCTGTTTTTGTCATTTATGAACAGAGATTCCGATATTTGGATTTATGGGTAAAAATTACAAAACTATATATACAATATTCATTATTGGTTCATGTAAATTTGTTAGGTATCTGAGTATTACCAAAAATAATTACATCAAATATCGGAATCTTTTTAGAAAGAATATCATTATATGTGGAACAAAGCCGGTATAACATCAATATCTTTAAAATTAAATGAAGAACCTGACTGACTGACTTACTGAGTGGTTGACGTATGAACGCACAGCCGAAACTACAGGAGCTAGATCCCTAAAATTTTGCATGCTAGTTCCTTTTGCATTGTAGGCGACGCTAAGAAAGGATTTTTGGAAATTCAACCCCTAAGGTGGTGAAAAGGGGGGTGGTGAAAAGGGGGGTGATGCGTATGCGTTTGACATACACACACACTTATATATTTTAACGATGACAATGTCGATATTTAAATATGATTCCCTATTTAATTATGAAGCGAATGACAGCTGTACTATACAGCTGTCATTCGCTGTTGACATTTTGACAATTGTTTTCTTCCTTATAAATTAGACTAACACATTTTATGATATGAAACCTCCATGGTATAGATACAGTGGGTACAGTATATTTTAGAAACGAAGACTACCTAAGTACGCATGCTAAGCACACGGGAACTCTACTATCTTATAAATAGACAGACTTTTCGAAAAACTTTCGACTTTTAGAGCTATAGTTTAGGAATCTATTTAAATCGACTTTATAACATATATGTAATTTATCCAGCCCACCACTCATTTATAAAGTCCATCTCAACAGTTAAATATCTATACGCTTAGTTTATTACCGCCGCGGTAAAATTAATTGCCCCTCTGTATTTAGTAGCCTACTCAATATAGAGGTGCTACAGGATTATATTACTCAGCATGAAATCAAGTAGATAACAGTGTTGAGCGATTAATATTAAATTATCTAAGTAAATTGTATTTAAGAAGGTAGGTATTCACATATAAATAAATCAACGATTAAGTTTTTTTTTAGTAAAGGAAAAACTTCAATCGCGGGCAGGATTCGAACCTGCGTCTTCTGGTTTAATATACCAGACGCTCTGACCTCTAGCCACCGCGAACCCTACCCGCATGATTGAAATTTTGCCTTCACATTCTGAATTTACGTCATAAGGTGACGTTTTCCTTTACTAAAAAAAATAACTTAATAATGTTAGCATGGAAAATGCAAAAAAATCACAAAAAGATATTTAAAACGATTAAGTTCATTTTCGTGGTTCTTTTACCTACTATGTTGCGGTTATATATATATATATATTACCGATAATCATATAACCTACCTACAATACTACCTACATATGTCGTAATTGTATGTTTAAATGTTTGTAACTCAATCAAAAACGGCTGAACGGTGTTGAATGTAATAAGTAAGGCACACGGATAGACTTGGACCAAAACGTAGTTTTCATCCAGGTTGGACTCAATTATGAGATCCACGTAGACGAATTCGCGGACCGAAGCTGGTACAGAAATAAAATCCTTATTTTGCCCACAAACGAGATTCTTTTATTTACGCCGACTCCTCATACGAAACATGTCACGTTTGTCCGTATCACTGTGCAGGGAATGCCTCAGGTCATACAAAAGATTGAAAAGATAGTTAGGTTAGTGAAAGGAAAAAAACCGGTACAATTAGGCGAGGTGACTGATTTTCTGACTTCATGAAAAAGTTGACCATGAATACAGCCCATCTACAATTTCATTTTATACCGACAGAACGTACTTTAGAAACATGTGACGTCAAGTGTTCCTTGCGCCATACAAATTGTACACTAACACTCAATTTGCGAAAAAGGGACCGAGATATTCCTTTAATTCTTCACCAAAACCTTTGCATATTTTAGGCACCATTGCCATGTTATGGCCCATCTATCGCTACTATGATCTTTGGAGCTCCAATTGGCGATGTTCAGCGTTCGCCAGACTGCTGACGTCACCATTCATTGATCTGTCTGATGTCGATGCCCAGAGTCTGGTCTCTCAATGCTCGGCACTTTTTTCTTTTTTGTGAAGTGTTGCCACAGCTGCTTTTGTTGCATTCTAGTTTTGGTTAGGGTAGAAGTTTGCTTTGTTTTATATGGAGGAATAATGAGTTATTTTATTTTTTGGACATCTATAACAATTTAATGGTTATTGAGTTTTTCTATGGAATTCTCAGTAGCAACTCGGAGTCTGGATTTGTGCCCGGTTAATGGCAATAGGCTCGCCCCCTATTACATGGGACCTAAACATACCAAGCGAATTGTGGGTGTACATTAGTACGCCTCTGCCTAACCCTTCGGGGAGTACAGGCGTGATGGTATGTTATGTATAACAATTTATTGTTAGGTGGCATTGATATATAAGTAGTTTGATTTCTTATTTGTTCAGAAAATTAAGAACAGTTTGTAGTCTTACTACATATTATCATAAATGTGAAAGTTGGGATGGATGGATGGATGTTTGCCGTTTGGTATTCAATCACGCCAGAACGGCTGAACGGATCAGGTTGAAATTTGCCACACAGAGATAGGTTATATATAGTCTGTACTAGCATAGTTGTGAAGTCCACGCAGATAAAATCGCGGTCAGAAGCTAGTGTGATTCAATTTTTCGAGTCAACAAAGGCAAAAGGTGATTGTTAAATATTAAAATAATTAATATTCGAAATCAATTAAAAGAGTGGAATAACTTTTAATTAATCTGCTGTGAAATTTGTGAACCGTGTGGATGAAACAAGTGGAAGAGACAATAGATGAAATTAACAAAGGATCAAAGGACAGAGTTATCTGAAAGTCATGCTAATCCATATCCATACTACCTACTATATAGTATTTTGGAGGAGCGAGTTGTGTTGCCCTTCCAATCAAATAGAGGATCCTGCAACCAGGTCGGTGTTTAGCCTGGAGGTGTCGGATCGTTTGTACAACGTGTACTGAATAAGTGCAGGACCTCAGACAGGTCGATTAGAATATCGAGTCATAATTATATTAACGAAACCCGAAAATCATTTTGAGACATTTAAGCATTTTTTTTTCAAGGAATAAGTTATATTAGCTAAACATAAAACTTGTGGCCGTACCAAAATCGTACCCGCAACGGCCACGATATTGATGCGCACACGCACACAATAACAATTTGTGCAAATAGGTCTCAATTTTTTCATACCCTGACCCACTTGATGGATCAGGGGGCCATATTTCAGGTATTAAATGTTTTTTTTTGAAAAATTAACATACTAAAACCACTGTAATCGATTTAGTAGTTGATTCTGAACAAACTACTTTCAGGTCTTGCGCTTATTCTGTTATATATTGTATATGCAAGTTGCATTGCTAACTTCACTTGCGCGATTCTGGGTTTGTCCGTCGTCGTTTGTATGTAGCCCAGTAGTTGTGTATTATTTTATTGATGAGATGAGATGTTTAATTTTATTGTTAAAAAACCATCTAATTATGTAGACTATATGGTGGAATGCAATAAATATTGAATATTGATGTCGCTACATAACAGTGTAAAGCAAAGTCGTTGTTTTTATCCGTCTGTTACTCCGCTAACTTCTTCTGAACTACGCAACGAATTTTTATACGAGTACTGCTTTCATTATCATTTAGAGTTTTTTTTCTGGAAGCCTTTATATGTAAAACGCTAATAATAAGTACTATAAATGTCATAACGTCTGTCACTTTTTAAGTCTAAACCGCTGAATGGATTTGGATGAAAATTTCCTTGCCAAATTGAATGCATTTAAAAGCATACTATTACTACAAGATGATGCTTATACTAGCGACCCGGGCACAGCGTTGCTTGCGTAAATTTCCGTGAGTTGAAAAAAAACATTGATGCAAAATGTTTGCATGCTGGTTCCTTAACTAGCATGCAAACTTACAGGGATCTAGCTCCTGTTTCGGCTGTGCGTTGATACGTCAGTACGTAGGTCAGTCAGTCAGGTTCTTCTTTTATTTACATAGATATGTCAGAAAAATGGGAAGAGCCCATTGAGCCAAGCGTGGGAGAGCCATGCTTCGGCACGAATGGGCCGGCTCGACCGGAGCGTTACCACAGCCTCACAGAAAACCGGCGTTAAACAACGCTTACTTTGTGTTTCGCCGAGTGAGTGAGGTTACCGGAGGACCAATCCTCTTTTTAAGGTCGGCAACGCACTTGTGACTCCTCTTTTGGTTTTGCGGGTGTCCATGGGCGGCGGTAATCGCTTACCATCAGGTGATCCGTCTGCTCGTTTGCCCTCCTATCATATAAAAAAAACACAACCGTTATCATTGATTATTGAAAATTAACTAAAACACTTACTCAATGCTATACTCAACTATTTAACTCAATATTCCAACACCACAAATCGGTTATAATATACAATTAATTTTCATTGTGTAGGTGTCGGTTACCTGTCTGGAACCCTTTTAATCTGACCTCAAGTTATAAAGGTCAGGATATAAATGGCGTAGGTATGATATAAATTGATATTATCACGCATCGATACGTAATAGTATAGTAAGTAAAATTTATGTAAAGTGTTGCAAGCGGCAAAATTGGCATTTTGTTAATATTTTTTTTTGCTGTTTAATTGCCTGATTTGTCTAGCCGCTCTAAGTGCGACTGCTAAGCTAGAAGTTCTTGATTCGATTCCCAGGATAAGCAATGTTATTGGGATTTTTTATGAAGTTCTCAGTAGCAGTTCGAAGTTTGATTGGTGCCTGTTAATTGCATAGGCTTGTTTTTCTTAACTGGGACTTAAAACATGCCGGCGATCTGTTGGTGTACATTTGAGTAGGTACCTCTTCGGGGAATATAGCATGATAATACATGTTTATCGTAGATGCGTTTACAAACATAAGTTCCAGATCTGTATGCTAAAATATTGGTTTAATGTAGAAAGCAAACATACAACCCGTAGCGTCGAACCTGATTAACTACTGCGTCAAACATATCTTCAGCTTAAGCACCCTTTTTAGTTTTATTTTAACTTTAAGAAGAAAAAGTTAGACGTATGCCCATAAACGCATACGTTCTAGAACATACCAAAGACTTAAAACCTCTCAAAAGAAACATCTTGAGAAAATTCCGTTTCAAGAAATGTCTTGTCTTTATTTGTAGTTTCTTTGCAAAGAATACTACGTCTCGTTTGTCTTTCAAAATAAATTCTTGTATCAAAATTGTAACAATGTCTGGCACTGCGAATATTTTGTTATGTCGCGCAACAATAGTCCAATTTATTTGAAACTGTAGAGAATAACGCAAGTTGTACAGCAAAATATTTTATACAATTACAATAAGAATACCAGTATATACTGTACTAGCGACCCGCTCGCGGTTTTACCTGCTCTGCACCGTTCCTAAAACGCATAGAGTGATGTTATATAGCCTAAATCTTCCTCGATAAATAGCATTTTCAACACAAAAAGAATTTTTGGAATCGGTTCAGTAGATCCGGAGATTGCCCCCTACAACTTCACAAACTTCACTTCTTTATAATATTAGGATAGATTATGTACTGATAAATAATTTAACGAGACGTGTTTGTATTATGATCGTTTAAAATGTTTGATAATTATCTTGAATGCTATATGTGTTTTATATTTCGGTTGGGAGATATCGTCAAAAATAACATGTGTGTCGCTGGAGTAACTGTTTGCGTGAAAGTGACTTTATTAGAAATTCAACGAATAATTTCAAGAACATTTAAATATAAGACAGCTTTCACGTTCTTTATCCTCATTAGTTAGCGACAACGTATATAAGTAAACATGCTACGGTTGTCTCGTAGCTGCTACGCTACGAAAATGCTACGCTGCATGGCTACGAAAATGCTACGAAGATGACATTGTTAGTGAATATTACATTGTGATATTTTTGTGGTGCTAGTCGTAATAGCAATTTTAGTGAGATGGCCTAACATAGCTTAACCTATATTAACGGTATCGGAATCCGAATAATAACAGAATTTGATTAAATTGTGTTTGAATTACGATTTATTTTGGTATTACGTTTGTAAGAGAAATTCGGTCCGCCGGACCCTTAAAGCTTTTCGGTCAGGTTTTTGGAATGTTAATAAAGTATTTTCTGATTGCTGCGTTATTAGAAATTTAATTCCCATTAACCACCGGCAGTTAATCACACGTCTAACATCACACGTAAATTTTTCTGTCATCGCAGAGAATTTTCCTCGTTAGCTCGCAAAAAATGAAATTCGTTTTTATGCTAGAAAACATTTAGGCGGAGAAAAAAAATGGCGACAGTCTCATTTCCCCACGTGAATCTAATTCTATTACCGTGAAGCCGCGGTTGTATGAAATTTATTAAGTATATTACGGGGTCCAACTCCTCAAGAAATCAAACGAGTAACTCGAATGAGTGAATAGGTGTGTTATACGGCTAATGAGAACGAGTTTCTGGAATCGATGCACAGCTCGAGTAAAGTATTATTGATTCTTTTTTAAAGAAATAGTTATATGCCGTCAATAACATTATTTCGCAGTAAAATTAAAGAAAATATTCTAAAGCGACAACTAAACGGCACATTTGACTGCCCTCTCTAGCACAATTTATTTATTTACATAATTATTAATGTATAAATATTTTTTTAAAATGGGTGCCCTAAATAATTATTTTGTTAATTTTATTCTCTCTTTTACATCAGTTCCATACAGTATTAACTCTGCGATACTCCACTGTACACACTTTGTAGGCAAAGTGTGTACAGTGTACTTGTCTTATTTTAAGAAAAATATAATGGTTAAATAAGCAAGAATATATGTATTTAAAATATGTGAGAAGCAACTAATAGGAAGCTGTTTTAAATAGAATTAGATTTTCATTTAAAAAAAAAATACGTTATACTACCTTGCACTATTATGATGTATCCTTAATCTCCAAGGCCCAGCTGAAAATCAGCGTTGTGGTTCAGTACCGCAACATTAGGCTGAGCTGGCAGCCTCTTCAGCTCAGATTTATGTGTTTTTAAGTTTTATGTTTTGTGTACCTTCAAATAATTTGAGTTGAATAAATGTTTCTTTCTTTCTTTCTTTCTTTCTATATGGAAATATCTACTAAGGCTATAAATCCAAAAATCTCTTAGTTGGGAATTAAACCCTAACCTTGATGCTCCGCATTCTCATAGTAATCATTATACTAATGAGTACATACCTAATAGAGAGAGAGAATCAGTCAGTTAAATAATATTAAGAATTTCACACATCACATCACAAACTCCTTAGTTTCATACAATGAGACTTACTAATAGTAGATAATAACATTCAATTTAAAATAAAATAAAAACCGCAGCATCAAGACATGGTTATTATTTTCTTGTAATAACATTAAAGTAACAGGATACCAAATTTCAAATCGATCAGAATTGTGCAAGTTGCTCACATCCCTTCATGAACCAGAAAAGAGCTGATAATTTTCAAACGGCTGGTTAGATTTCTTAAATCATAGCTAAGAACACTCTCGGTCAAGTCACCTTTCAGATAAAATAAAAATAATCAAAATCGGTCCATTCGTTTGGGCGCTACGATGCAACAGACAGACACACAGATACATACGTTAAACTTATGACACCCCTCTTTTTGCGTCAGGGTATAAAAAAACAAAAATATTCAATGTTTTTAATAAAAAAATACGTGTGGCACTCGGGGACTGCCGCGGTAAAGCTATTGCATAGCGTTTTTTATCAACTTATGTAATACAACCAATGCCACCTAAAGGCGGGTTGCTGAAATAAAGAGACAAGCGTGTTTCTCTTTAGTTCAGCAACCCGCCTTTAGGTGGCATTGGTTTTTATCAACTTATGTAATACAACCAATGCCACCTAAAGGCGGGTTGCTGAACTAAAGAGACAAGCGTGTTAGGTTTTTTTCGTTACGGAATTTCTGGATTCGGTCCCCACGCTCAAGGCCCGCGATAGAAGCTATGCAATAGCTTAAAATTACTCTAGTTTTCAAACGAAATATAAACTGTATAATTTAAAAAAATATTCAACTTTAGTCTGCTTGATTGTCTCATTAGTCTTCTGGTCCCAACCGCGACTGCTACACTAGAGGTCCTGGGTTAGATCCCCAGGTCGAGCAAAGTGTTATTGGGTTTTTCTATGAAATTCTCAGTAGCAGCTAAACATACAGGCAAATTGTGGGTATACATTAAATACGCCTCTGCCTAACCCTTCGGGGAATACAGGCGTGATGGTATGTTATGTAATTCAACTTTATACTCCTAACTGTGTCAGCATAACGAAACCAAATTTTGGAACTGGAACGAGCGAGCAGGATCGGATTCTCTAGTTAGAAAGAGACAGAAATACTATAATAACGTTACGCCACTCTGAATTCAGTGCAGAAGGTATTTTCCAGTGGGCAGTTATATAATGCCCGGTTTGTTTCTATCTGCCACCCCTTGAAATACGAAGAGCGTTTCGCACCCTTTTGCTTCCCCGAAAAGTTAAAAAAGTTGCCTGTAATTGGGGTATAGAATCAAGTTACACGTGTTCTTGAATTTGTTTTACTGTTTTGTATTCTGGTTACGAAGATTTTTTCTTTTTCTCTTATTTGTATGGGGCTATGAAGCAAAGTCACTCTAATGATTTGACCATAGATTACCATGTTATATATATATACCATAATGGGCTGTTAACCGTACACCGAAATACGGCAATCTATTCCAACCAATGCTTGTTACTTAAATATTAATATCAAAGTAACGACAATAAATATCAAATTTGAGGGTAGTAACACATAATAACGCAGGACAGCTCTAACCACAGGCCAGTGGACGTCGCGGATGCGGTCAGCCCCGGATTTTGGGACAACCGGCAAACTGCCGCACGCCTTATGTCACATAACAAGCCTATAATTTATTCCGATCCAATTTCACGGGTTTCGCCGTAAACCGGGGTTGAAACTGCGTAAGGGTATTTTTGATTATAATAATGATAACCAATTAATTATACTGTTTCACTGCTAGGCACGATTCTCGAACGAAATGAGAGGGATTAGGCTATCCACGCTGGCCCAATGCGGTCTCGTAGACTTCATAGTCGAGAAAATCTCTCAGGCATTTAAAATACCCGCATGACTTTCCGAAGTCATGTTCATCTTTAGATTTGAATTCAAGACTTCTGACTTGGCTCTTCAATGTTCATATCAGTAGGCTATCGCTGCTTTGAAGTTTAATAAACTTCAAGAACTATACCGAAAAAGAGAGAAAGGAAATATAAATATTCGACACCACATATTGTTATAAATTGTATTGTAAAGGGTCCGATTGTGAAGATAATGATGAGTCACAAACATAGAGAGGAACAGCTAAAACAGATGAACAGCAACTAAGAACAAGAAGAAATATAATTCATCTTAAAAGACTGACAAGCAAATATGGCTGAAAATAAATCGGATTCAGACTCGCGATTTTAGTCCAATATTGATTAATACTCGGAATTCCTTTTTTTTAAATTGTATTTAAGAAAGAAAGAAAGAAAAGAAAACATATTTATTCCCTCAACCAAGGACACACAGAGACAGATATAAAGTATCACACAATAAGATTAATAAAATAAAACTTTGCATAAATATCAATTTTTTTTTTGGCAGCACTGTTCCAATGTCACACAACATTATGACACTGACAGTGACAACAGAATGCACTTGTAGACATGCGTAAAAATCATTAATAAAATATTATAATAATTATGTCAACATAAACATAAACAATTTCAAATTTAGATTATAATGGAAGATAATAATAAAGAGATTGGATTAGTAATGTGGAGCAGTTGTGTGTCACTCGTATGAGGTGAAATAGGCTATCGCTCAGCTTTGAAGTTATTAGCACTCATGGGAATGCCAACAACGCTGATTTTCAGCGACACCCTCGTGCCACCATTGATGGCGACAACCCACAAGAACACATTCAGAAACAAATACATGAATAAGCTGCTGTATATTAATAAATAATTATATTGATAAAAGATACATTATTATCAATATGTCATGTGAGTGGATTTAATAAATAAAATTAATTAATATTTCTATTATTTATGTTAAATACATATTGACATGTTTATCTACAAAAGGCATTATTCGTTAGTAATCCATGAGTAATAAATAAATATATGTAATACTAGATTTGTACCAAAAACTGACTAATAGGAGACTCCGTTCTTCCAATACCCCGATAAAGTTCCATTTCCATGCTCTTTAAAAGCACATTTACTAACATTTGCACCGAATGCGTTGTTTGTATTGATTGTTCACTTGAGTCAAAACTTTGCCCATTTTGAACCTGCCTTGCCACCTTGTTGACTCCGATAAATGCAACTGTTATTGAAAAGCACCTGACTGCAGATAAACTTTGGTGTTTTATGCGAAAGTGTTGCACTGCCATTAGAATAAATTTGTTAAAATGTTCCACAAAGGGTTTAATTGAAATGGATTTCATCCCTACTTTTATCTTTTTTTGTAGCTTTATAAATCGCCAGTGTTTAGAATAAATAGGGCTTAGTTTTTAATACTTTCATCGAAAATTACATTTCATGTATAATATAATATTTTATTTTTTTATATTATAATAATATTTATTCACAAAACTTTTTTACAAATTAGTGTAGTAATGTGGCTATTATTTAGGTATCTATTAATATTAATATAGGTTATATTATGATTTATTGTTGTACTAACCTAGAAGACACTTTCATCTTAAGAAAATGTTTGTGTTAGAAAAATATCAAAAAGTTTAGCATATAGTAAATTTCAGTTTTGTTTTCATTAATAATGATGTAAGAAAATTAATCACAATTAGTCTGATTATTACTTTCGCTTTACAAAATTAAAGGACTATTAGGAGCAAATCTTTACAATTATATAATCAAGGGACACAATAGTGCAGATCAGACCTACGTCATGTATTATGGGTTCGATACCCGCACGGAACGAATAAGTATTTATTATATAATCTACAGGTCTGGGTGTTTGTGTAAAAGGAAAAAAATCTTAGTGTGGGCAAGGTTAATAAAATTACGGACACAATGCACACATAGAGTTGAAAAAAAAAATATTAATAAAAAAAATTAAACGATCTAAGTGGGTAATATCAACAAACTTTTAATGATGTTTTATTTTGTTTCAGGTAAAACATGGAAGTTTCTCGCAATATCGATCACGTATGTAAAGGTAGCAAAAGTTTTAACTAGTTTCTCAACTAAGTTTAGTGATATGGGCAAAGTTTGCATTAACAATATGTAGACAATATAACAAATATACCATCAAGCCTGTATTCCTCGCAGGGTTAAGCAGAGGTGTACTGATGTACATCCACAATTCACCTTATGTTTCGCCAGGTATGTTTAGTTCCCAATCATGTTGCCATTAACTCGGAACGAGTTCAAACGAGCTCCTAAAAATACTTTGAATAAATTAGCTTCTACGCTATGGATATAATAATAATACGTACGTAATATTTGTATGAGCTATAGGTAGTTGTTCCGGATCTGTTTGTTTGTGATAATTTGTGTTTGTAAAAGCACCCACGATACAGGAGAAATTCATCGTGTGAACATATCAATATTTACACTGTGAATACGATCGATACACTGTCGATACGTTCTAGTGGACATAGTAGTTCATGTGGTCCTCGTTTTCTTGCTTGATACCTTCCTAATATGGTACATGGTGTAGTGGGCAGACCCCTTGATTTCTAAGATTGGAGACACATCGTTTGAACGTGTTCCATCCCGAACCCAAAAGGTTTTACTTGAATTTTATTTTGTACTTTCCATCAGCATAACTAGAATTTAAATTACTTTGAATGCATTTAACGCTAAAAAAATTGAAATATCCCTCGGGTTACAAAGTTGAGGAAACGAAATTGCTCCCTAGGAGCTATTTCAAAACTAGCTTCATTACAAATCCTTGCAGCATTAAAAAGTCAGCTCTTTGGGTACTAACAAGAGACGTCTATACCTCCCTTCATGCTTTCATTTCGTCTCCAGCTGCATTGTAAGTTAACTCTAGATATTTTTTTTATTTTAAGTGATTCTAAATTTAGAGAGGACTTATTTAGGAATGTACACGCTGAATATTGAATGGTATTTGCAACATTACAATGTAATGTCTGAGCAATGCGAATATGATCAGTTTTAAGAGAAAAAAATTTAAACAAGGAAACTAAATTTGTCAGTCAAGGAATTATGTAGAACAGATTTAGGAAACATATTGAAAAATTTCAATAAGTATAATTTAAACTTTACTTAATATCCTAAAGAAATATCAAAGACTTACTTTCAACTTCGTTCGCGTAGACGTTATCACCATAAAACATGTCAATCGTGGATAATGTAGCTATGTATCATATCATATTTTGGAACCGTGCAATTAGTTTGACTTTTCAAAAGTACCTTTTTAATGGTCTAATTGAAATAAATAATTTTGACTTTGACTTTGACTTATCAGTGAAAAAATGTTCAAAATCGGAACATAAGTACTCTTTAGAACTCTATTTTTTAAATAATGTATAAATAAAACGATCATAATATGAATAATTCATAATCGCGCTATAATTTTATTACCAATCCGAATAACACTTAAACAAACATAAATTTGGCCGAATTGAATTCAATGAACATTTTAATTCCATTAAAATTAATAGAATTTTCCACCTACCAACTTAAAAGCCCGCCGAATCAACTTTCCACGAAATTGACACACAAGATTCAAAGCACCATCGAGTCATTATAATTGCTCCAAGCATTTAAAAAGAAACTTCCAGATGATTTACTTTGTTTTCTTATCCAATAAAAAAATACGTAAGAAAAGGGAACCCTAAATTTATTCCATGACCTTTGCGATCACATTGTTTACGGACGTGCTCGAAAAACTTACATAAACGGGCATAAGGAAAGCATTTAGCAGAAACCCTAAGGAGGATATCTTAAATAAATAAGAAACTATTTGGCAGGTATTTTATTGTACTACTGCTAACGACAATTTTTTCAAAAGATACCTACATTAAAAATGTTTAGATACATAATTATGTATCATACATTGTTTCTCGAAAAATATGAACCGTAAGAAATATTATAATAAATATTGAATACCTATGCTAATTTTCATGTGGCCCTGACACACACATACACACTAGAACTATACAAAATATTCTATCTATCTATCTATCATCATACCATCACGCTTTCATTCCTCGAAGGGTTAGGCAAAGGTATGCAGTCTTTTTGTACACCTGAAGTACGTTTAGGTCCCATGAAAAAGGGGGTAGTTGAAATCCAGAAACTTGACTAGTGCGAGAGAACTAACTTCTGGAGTTATTTACGGTGCAATTTTGTCTAACATGTGGGTTCCAACTAGGTAATATGATGTTCACAAAATACATGTAAGACGATAAAATAAATAAAAATCATATACCGGGTTAAATTTCAAAGACAGGCCAAATTTTTAAATTAAGTTATTAATTAAGGTCAAATTCAAAGAACATTTTAAACATTATTGTCAAATTAACACAAATATTGTAAAAATGTCTGAAAAATAAAGAAATTCATAAATATTGCAGATTCATTGTCGTGTGCGTTGTCAAACTATGTATTAATGTTTGCTGTCTAGGTAATTGAACTGAATTGTGTTGTGCTAACTATGTATATCCACGAGTTCTGTCATTTAGTGGGGAACAGGAATAAAATCATGTAAAAAAAAATAACTGCTACTAATTAATATTATCGATTCTGAACACCTTCTGTAAATTTGTCCGGCCATTGAAAAATAACCACGTATATATTAAGTTATTTTTTAGAAACAATACATTTAAGTATACATATAAAAATCTTCACGCTGTTCGTATTTCTAGATGGGTTACACAAACAAAGTTGTACCACTGTATACTCATACTTCGCTAGTTTGTTTAAGTCTCATGTAATAGGAGGCGAACCTATTGGCATTAATCAGGTACAAATCCAAACACTTCGGGACCTAGGAATCGAACCCAGATCCTCTAACTCAGTTGCCGCATATACAGATAACAGCAAGATAATTATAAAATGAATCTTTTAAGCAAATAACCAAATCATCTCAGTCGAGGATCTCTACAGATTTATGATAGTCTGAATCGACTTAAACGCCATTATTGTTAGTTTAGGCCGTAAAGCTGGTAAATGGGCAAAGTTTTAATATGTACAGTCAACATCACATATATCTGAACGAACTGTGACTGCTGTGACTCTTTCTTCGAGATGCCATTTCAGACATCCCTGACAGCCCTGCGTTGTTACATTCATATATTTTCATACTATTATGTTAGGACTTTAAAAAAGACTATGATTCGCTAAGTTTGTTTCAGCATTTTTCTCAGAGATGGTCAACTAGGAAATCAAAAATTACATTTTACATTTACCTGTAAAAGTATCTTTAAAAGACTATTTACAGAAATAAATATTATTTATCAAAATTATTTAAAAAACTAAGAAATAAAAGTATATCTTATTGTTAGACGGGCTGTTTGAATGAACACGGCAACTGTTATTCTTTTATGATTTTTGTTGAAAAGTTTGTTTATTTAGCATATATTTTCGATAATTATAAACATTATTTTTGTAACAATATATTTGACGCTACCTATACCGCTTAAAATTACGACCTTAATCCCTATTGGTTGATTTCCCGAAGCTAAAGATTAGTGGGACAGGGAGTTAAATGTCTGAAACTGAAACCTATATATAGATTGTCATTTTAACGGGGACAAACGGGGTCAAACATATACAAATCCTATTCAAAAGTAGATAGACCACATTTAGGTCGTCTTTTTTTCACGTACCTATCAGTTATGGATTTCACCGTTTCATAGAGAAAATTGGTCAGTATTTTGTGTAGAATCCCCCCTTTAACAGGTACCTAAACCCTTTAACAGGTAACTAAATCAGTACCTAGTACCTATATTGAAAAACAATTACAGTTCTTAAACAAAAGACGAACAATGAGGGCTACCGTTTTAGGCTCACCAGATTTCGCCACTAGCGAGTAAGGTATAGCTTTTAACGTTTGTTATTACGCGTATGTAAACAAAGTATTACGACAATAAAAATTATGTTATTTAATACTTTTAATTCGTACCATAAAAATATCTAGCATGCCGCAGAGATATGTAGTCCCGTTTTATTAGAAAAAAAAGGAGGACATATGTTTCTGAAAGATAAATCTGTCACAAAATACAAACATTCATTGACCTGTAACACATATTTGCCAGAATTAATCTCAGCTATTGTAAAATGTTCACTAAATTATGCTAATTAGTAATAAACCTGCGTAGCCCACCCATAGTGTAATTTGACATTTTGGAGACCTCACTCTACACTAGCGCCTCTAGCGGCGAATTCACACCCGATAGCCCTCATTGCATTGACAATAAATAAATGACAAAAACGCTGAGAATGTAGCTGGTTCAACACTGATATTGTAACGAAGCAAAACAATTTATATTCTATAGGTGGAACGTGCTGTGAATCGTCATACAATGTCGTACAACCGACCTCGTTGCTTTACACAAGGGTAGCCAATAGTCCTATTAAATTGCAGGACAGTTACGTTTTGCAATACCCGGGCAAAATTACCGATGCAGTTTGGTTACTGCAGTCCAACTAATTTTGATATTATTTCTTATACTGTTTTTACAAACATACATATTATTTATTATATTTTCATTTTATTTTATTTTTATTTCATTTTATATATACGTACATCTGTTGATATCAGTGTGAAAAAACTCACATTGGCTTATAATATCGCTTACGTTTCCCCTGATATCCCGACTTTTTGCTCAAATATCTGGTTTCCCTATTCGCAAGGGTTAATCTTGTGTTCGTTCCTCATACGCTGGTTGACCTACATACCCAACATTTTTCTTATATCACGGCTGTCTGACAGATAGGTCTGAAGTGATTACGTAGCCGCGATTCAATACGATTTAGACAATATGGGTTATTGTGTTTTAGCTGATTTTTTCATTGTAGCGATTTTAGTCTAAGGTAGCGAAGTAGTTGTTGCGGTTTTACTCACATCTCAAAAGATTGTTTGAGATAAATATCAAAATGATTTCAGGGGTTTAAGAGTGAAAACGTAACAAACAGAAAAACGTTTACAAATAACTGAAGTTTAGAATTAGTACGTATTTTGTGTACCTAATAGTTACTGTGTAATTCACGCCATAATCTGAACGGCGATGTTATCTAAAAATGTAAGAGTAAATACCAAGATAATATTTGGTTCAAATAAATTCAAGTTCAATGGTCAATTTTTTAAAAAACTATTTCTGATATTTCTGATATAGCTCGACCCAAATTGAAAGTAAACTCCAAGACTAAGGTGGTCCTGATAACTCGCCCAAATTATGAGAGCTTTTAGGTCTCAGACGATTTGAATGTAGGGTATTATAATATTGTTCGCATTATGTTAGTTTTAGACAGTATCTGACTTGCGGAGATGCTGATAATATATAGACGTACTCCGATGTCGGTAAAGCTGTCATAAAATCATTTTTGATTTGACAGATGCGTTATTTTATTAGTGCAATGTGCTCTTTTCTTATTGTAATTCGTTCTTTGGTGATAATGATAATAACTCATAACAGACCACGTTATTAATTATTGTCATGAACGTTATTCCGAACATTTTAAAACGAAAATTTTGCAAATCAACTAACGAACAGTATTTAATTTTTATTTATATTTACTTAAATAAACTTTTATAGAATAATGAATTTTAAATAATATGTTGCCTTAAGCTAAAATATCCTTGCTTTTTTGTTTCTCAGTTTATTTTCCGCCTAAAAAGTAATAAAACTTATAAAATGGTTTCATTTTAGCCCCTTCTCAAGAACTTTAGTAAGTAATCAATGAAGTTTGTTCAATTTTATTAAGCAAAAGTAATTTATTTAAAGGCACTTGAATGGGTAGGTTGATGCTAAAATTAGAATGCTGAAATTGATGTTATAGGAAAATAGTTGATTTTGTTTTGGGTATAATAAAACTAATTTTAAGTTATTTTTTAGTAAAGGAAAAAATTCAATCGCGGGCAGGATTCGAACCTGCGTCTTTTGGTTTGATATACCAGACGCTCTGACCTCTAAGCCACCGCGAACCCTACCCGCATGACTGAAATTTTGCCTTCACATTCTGAATTTACGTCATAAGGTGACGTTATGAAAACAAATTTTGTCAATATTCGATTTTTTTGTCGTAATATTCGCGGGTACAAAAACTTATTAATTTTATGGTATTCGAATAAATAAAAGGTATAAATATCGACAAACTTATGCTATATTATGATGTATTAGTATTGTATACAACAAAATAACGCAGAAATAATGACAATTTTTGCCCCTCAACTCAACTCAATAAATTGAGATTGACAGTGAGATTGACATGACATTGACATTCATATTTTTTTTTCTTCCTCAGCTTCCTTCTCTTTTCTCTGTGGCTTGTATAAAGAAAAAAGAGAAGTTTTTAAATTATAAATTTACTACTTGAAAATTCTCTTATCAATAAAACGCCTAAAGATAGAAAAGTAAATGCTGAGATTTCGCCGTCCCAAGAAAAAGTTAAATAAGTATTTTTGAAATGAAAACGTGGGATGATAAATGAATGAAATCCAACTTACTTTAGAAGTTAGCAAAGCCGCTTACGAGGAGTAAGTAATAATTAGATTAAAACAGTATGAATTAACGGCAAGCTACCTTCCATCTGGTTTGTTTCACTGCACTTTTAATTGAAGATTTATTAATAGTAGGATTAACGAACTCGAGGTTGAAAATATAAGCTTCTTAGTACTCATTAATATTGTAATTTCATTTGTATGAACATAATCCTTACAATTATCTACACGTTGTATTAAGTATAGATATTATTATGTGCCTTTCTCATAAAAAAAACGTGTTTTTCAGTTTAGTTTTGCATTTGGTCTCGCCACTTTATATAGCGCGTCACAAAGTATATTTTGATGCGCATTCCTTATTTTTGAGGTGCTGAAAATTAACCAGAAAATCCTCGTGCATCGTTTGTCACCTGGGAAGGTTATAACCGAGGACTGAGGAATCGTACTTGTACCGACTAAAAACTGCAATTGCCTTCTCTGGCCCTAGTCATGGCCATGGGAATCATTGAATCGATACAAATAAAATAAATTTAGTTATATACAATTTTTAAAAGGGAAAGTAGCCTTAATATAACCTCCCACAAGATTGATATTAATCTAAAAAGGAGATTGTCCCCAAGGCTCCATATTCTTGCATCCAATCTCGATGATTTACTTTCGAAAACTTTAATTTCCCATCGCAACTTCGAGAAAAATATATCTGATAATATAACTGCATTATCATGATGAACATTGAAAAGTTTTGAAGTAACTTTGTTATTAAGAGAATGAGAACAATGTTCAAGTTTGGACGTGAATATGATGAATAAATATCTGAGTGGAGTTATACTCTGAGTGGAGTGGAGTTATGTCGAGAATATTCTCTTGACAGGAGGAATATGAGATCACTTTGTTGTCCGTCCGTCTGTCTGTTAAGACTCTTTATCTCAGGAACGCGTGAAGGTATCGAGTTGAAATCAAAACCATATACATACTCAGGTCTAAAGTCCCTTGAAGCCGTGAAAAATCAAACTTCTAAGTTCCACGCTTTGTTTTGAAATAGGTTATTTTAGTAAAGGAAAAATTCAAATGCGGGCAGGATTTGAACGTGCGACTCCTGGTTGGATATACCAGACGCTCTGACCTCTAAGCCACCGCGAACCCCAACCGCCTGATTGAAATTTTGCCTTCACAATTGAATTGAATTAACGTCACATTATGACGTATGACGAGACGTATTAAAAAGGAACTAGATGTTATTACCAAGTAATTTTGAATTTCATAAACCATACAAGAGAAAATAAAAATTAAATTTGAAGGCTATTCTTATAACTTCTTTTAATTTATGCTTAAATGAAGAGTTCTGGTGTTTTTCGAAATAAAAAAATAAAATGTTATAATAAAGAACCGGTGTAACAAGGAACGAGTTATTGGGCCTAAAAGATACCAAATGACCTCTCCTTTCGGCCAGTTCCATTTGGCAAACGATGCACCAAATACCCTGTATAATCTATAAACTGCTATTTATTATTGTTATCTTATATTTATGTTGTACCTATCTGTGGTACTTAAAATATTATATAGCAGGTTAAAATCTATAATATGTATAATAAAATTTCTCTAATAACATTGCTGTTACTTTCGCTTTAAATATATATTATATTATTTATACATGGGAGAGCCATGCTTCGGCATGAATGGGCCGGCTCGACCAGAGTGATATTGCCTCACTATTGGCCTCACAGAAAACCGGCGTCAAACAACGCTTACGTTGTGTTTCGCCGAAAGAGTGAATTTAACGGAGGCCCAATCCCCTTTTAAAAGGCTGACAACGCACTTGTAACTCTTCTGGTATTGCGGGTGTCCATGGGCGGCGGTAATCGCTTATCATCAGGCGATCCGTCTGCAAGTTTGCCCACCTTTATAATACCAGCATAAAAATACCATCTAATACATTATTGTATCGTATATATGGCCTGTGTAAGGGAAATGGATGCCATCGATCAAGTGGGACGTAAATTACAGACGTACCTTACATTACGATTGTACTGTATCGTAGATCGTTTAGATATATTGAGCCCGCATAGATTCAGACAGTTGAATAAAATATTAGTTACTAGTTCAGGGCATGTTAACGGTTCCATGCTGAAAATGTTCCACGGCATTGATCAATGGCTACACGACACGAGGTTGAGCTGCACTCGTCACCGTGGATGGATGGATGACCGTGTCTTGGTGTAATAAAAATACTTAACAGTAGTTGGACTAATGAGGACTGCCTCATTAGTCTAGTGGTCCCAAGCGCGACTGCTACGCTAGAGGTTCTGGGTTCGATCCCCAGGTCGAGCAAAGTGTTATTGGGTTTTTCTATGAAATTCTCAGTAGCAGCTCGGAGTCTGGATTTGTGCCCGGTTAATGGCAATAGGCTCGCCCCCTATTACATGGGACCTAAACATATCGGCGAACTGTTGGTGTACATTAGTACGCCTCTGCCTAACCTTTCGGGGAATACAGGCGTGATGGTATGTTATGTAACAGTAGTTATGAATATTCAGACAACTTGCACTGAAAAAAAATTACACCATACAGAAGTTAGTTATTTATTTGTTCTTTCTTATAATTCAAAATTCTAATTCATTTATATATACTTATAATAAGTCTGTAAAAAAGTCGTGTGCGTAATTGGGAAAAAAATTGTGGAGACTAATTAAGCAATACTGAAGCCAAATTAATGGTTTTTAGAATGGTTATCTATCTCTTTGGGTGTATTTCTGTATGTCCGCTTATAACTCAAGTTCCACCTGACAAATTTCGATAAAACGCGATAAAATTCGTAAAACGTAGTTTTATTTCAAAATGTAGGATACTAAAGTAAAAATATAAAAATAGTGCTACGCAAAATCCCAACTCCAATAACTAGAAAAACTAAATTAAATTAAAATTCATTTATTTCAGAAACTACAGTCCATAACACAAATTAAAGTACTATATTATTATTATTTATTAAAATATTATATAAAAAAATATAAGATTAATTAACTAACACAACATTTACAATAAGTCCAATTTATTAAAGAAATTAATACAATTAATATTTTTTTATTATTATTTTAGCCTAAAGCATACATTATTATTATTAAAGCATTCATTATTCATAAAGCATAGCTATAAGTTTGATCCACTTTTCTCGTTGTTGTCATAAGATATGATTGAGTACCAACATCTACTTATTAATGGCAACATACCACTTATTACGTTATTACTTAGGTTGTTCCTGTAGAAACATACTGTAGTAGATATTATAACTACACATTGGCATGTATACTACATGGACTACATGGATAGAGAGCCATATCGCAGTAATGACTCATTAGCTTTACATGACCGATCGCTTGTTCGTTTGATAAAAGGGGATTTTATAACCCATAAGTTTGAGACAATTATTTGGAAAAATGTTTAGTTCTCAGTAGCTCAGGCTAGGACTGCGTCATTAGTCTAGTGGTCACAAGTGCGACTGCTACGCAAGAGGTCATGAATTTGATTCCCAGGTCGAGCAAAGTGCAATTGGGTTTTTGTATGAATTTCTCAATAGCACCTTGGAGTCTGGATTTGTATCTGGATCATTACATGGGATTTAAACATACCAGCTGACTATGGGTGTACATTAGTACACTCCTACCTAATCCTTCGGGGATACAGGCATGATGGTATGTTATGTTAGCTCAGGGTTTTGGAGTAATACGAATCACTCACTGCCGTTCAGATAGGCATCTCGTAAGAAGCGAGAAAATAGCTGACTTGATCGGTGGTAGGACCTTTTAGGGGTTCGACTGGCTGGCGACCATCCTTTCATCGAAGACTATCGCAAAGCAGCTTGGTGTATGTTTCGAGCTTTGCGCGTGAGAGCCAATTTCCCCTCGGTCACTGCGGCTCTGGCATCCTGCAGTCCGTCAGTGCATCTGAACTCAGTAGGATCTCTTAAGGATCGGCAAAGCATCAGGAATTCCATACTGGTTTCTGACACTTACGCGAAATATTAGACATTGAAATAAAACTTCTTTTTAAGGATTTTATCGCGTGACCATGGATGCTGTAAAGGATCCGAAACGTCTGAAATTAAATAATATTAATACAACGCGATAAAATCCGTAAAAAATAAGTTTTCTTTCAATCAGCGATGATGACTACATACCATCATCAAAAAAAGTGTCTCATCGCCTTGACAGGTTTATATTTAAGAAAATAAAATATCTCTATAGTCTGTGTTAAGCTGTCAATGTTGAAATAGGTACAAAAATATTATATGTGCGAACGTGATGCTTCATTTAAAAAGTTACGATATTTCCGGAATTCGAAATAATAATAATAAGTTGTACTGCAAATCGTATTTCGAAATAATATTGTTTCGTGTTAGGAAAAAGTTAAAACAGTTTTACGTTAGATATTCTACATGAAATATGTAAGTTGAGACAAATTCGTGACTGAACAAATTGTTTTAGATATTCATCATAATTTTGTTAATACTGCGTTTGGTATAATGTTATAAGAACAGCGATTAATCTAGGAATTAGCATTGAATCATAATATAATTATGTTTATGAGCGTAACTGTCGTGATCTTAAAAATTCTACATCATTTTAAAATATTTTTTTCTTTTGTATACAATTATACATATTTGAAAAGTTATTCGACTGAACGTTGGATGTAGCGGTTAAGGTGGTCACCTCGCTACACTGCCATTGAGCCACGTGTCGTGCGTTCAATTCCCAATCAAAGCAAATATTTGTGTTTCACGGATATTTGTTTCGAGTCTGGTTTTACTTTGTGTCTGTTAATTGTATGTTTCTGAAGTCTCCCACGATGCACATTCCCTAGTACGGGAGCAATACAAAAGATTTACAGTACGTATTTTATTTTTATTGGTGATTAATCTTGCGGTGTTTTACATTATTAGCCACTTGTATCAACATAAAATGTAATTTTTGATGAGCTATGTTTACATTGTTCTGAGATGTCTACTAATGTAAAGGGCTGCCAACATAAATTGTGCTACCAAAATTACAGAAGCAGTAATGTTGGTAGCACAAATTCGATCTCTGGTAGCTGTGTAGCCAGTTGCAATTTTTTTAATGAAAACTTTAGAATAGTCTATGTACTTGGTTTATAAGTTTATTGTGATTGGTTGCGCGCAAGATTGTTGCTCGTTATTGCAGAGGACAATAAAAGCTTTTTCTTTCTTTCTAAAAAGGGAATAGACCTTTTTTGTCTTTAAAAAATAAAAAAGGAAAGATTCCAAACTTCATCATCGTCTACCACACATACCAGTTAACTAGTCAGGCGTTACTAATAATTTTTAAGCACGAACTCCTCCAAACCTTTTTCACGTGGGAGAGCCATGCTTCGGCACGAATGGGCCGGCTCGACCGGAGTGATACCACGGCCTCACAGAAAACCGGCGTTAAACAACACTTACGTTGTCTTTCGCCGAGTGAGTGAGGTTACCGGAGGCCCAATCCTCTTTTAAAAGGTCGGCAACGCACTTGTGACGCCTCTGGTGTTGCGGGTGTCCATGGGCGGCGGTAATCGCTTACCATCAGGTGATCCGCCTGCTCGTTTGCTCTTCTATCACATAAAAAAAAAACCGCTAGAAGATCATGCATTACACCACTTCCTGAATCAACAACTTAGCATGTCTCAAAATTATTCTCAATTCGACCCTCATCATTAAAAGTTGGGACGGCTACGTCAGGCGCCTGTATTGAATTAATGTTTTACCGTAGTGTAAGCGCAGATAACGCAATTATGTGTTGCGAGTCTTTTTGAGTTCAGCAAAGTTTTCAGAATTTATCATCATTAACATCAGTCTTTTGATATTGATAGACAGCCTTATTGGTGAAGCCATCTCCGGAAGACAGACATACTATCACGCCTGTATTTCCCAAAAGGTTAGGCAGAGGTGTATTAGTGTCCACCCACAGTTCGCCGCTATGTTTAGGCCTTATGTCTAGGCAAAAATTCCAAGCTGCTACTAAGAATTTATATTTTCTACATTTTGCTCGGAATAGAAACGAAACGAATCGATCCGAATCTGAGAATCGAACCCAAGACCTCTAGCGTAGCAGTCGCGCTCAGGACCACTATAACCTAGTGGAAGGAAGATTGACAGCATATTCCTATTATTTGGTGAGTGAGCTATGTAATAGAGGAAAAGCACCATGTTTCACAGGAGTTACCAAGGTTGGTGAAACTTTTACTTGCTAAAACCCATACACCCCACCCCACATACTTACCATTTTTTGAAGAACGTTTCAACAATGCTTTTTCTTTGAGAAAAATGATACAAGACATTAAGGCATTGGTATTGAATATGTAGAAGGGTATACCACTCATAAAAACTTTAATAAATACCAGATTGCTGTAGGAAGTAGTTAGGAATTCAGAGCCTGACGACCACTCTATCGATCGAATATCGGTATTGCCCAGAAATCGGGTTGTGGTTTGATAGCAGTCGTTTCGTGTTAAATATCGATAAATTAGTTAGACTGGAACATTTGTTTAATAAATTTCGTGAGGCGTATTCATAATTATTTAAAGACTACACGGTTTACTCACGCGCATTCTCGGGATCGCCCGACTAGTTTCAGACTCGTTAGGAGTCCTTAATCATGAGTTGACGCGGCGGCGGTGGTGTCGCGATTCGAACTCAGTTCGACCAGTTCCCAGATCCCGAGAATGCGCGTGATTAAACCGTGTAGTCTTTAAATAAGACTGGAACATAATTGAAAATACAAGCGTGGGCGGGGGTTATGATGTGTACAACCCTCGCATTTGTAATGTATCTGTAATTCCGGATCAAACGTCATTTGTTGTTACACTTTTTAGATCCACAATGCACTAGTTACCGTAGTGTGATTTCTTATAGAAAGGGGATCCGAATCTACAGAATCATGATTGAATTAACGGTTTTGCAGGTTTTTTTATGGGATAAGGGGGCACACGAGCAGACGGATCGCTTATGGTAAGCGATAACCGCCACCCATGGACACCCGCAACACTAGAGGAGTCACAAGTGCGTTGCCGGCCTTTTAAAAGGTAATTGGGCCTCCGGTAACCTCAGCCACTCGGTGAAACACAACGTAAGCGTTGTTTGACGCCGGTTTTCTGTGAGGTTTCTTCTCAAAATATGTAAAATAACGAGAGAAATCATAATAGCAATATGATTACCTATATTTTCTTACGCAAAGTACCTACCATAATATTCTATTGGATTTACGATCTTCTACGTACGTGTTATACATGAAGATAGCGTAGTAATAGAAAGTATATTAACTCAATAAATAATCCGAAAAAAAAACTTTATTTTTCTTTTTTGGTTAGGTAATAAGTAGGTACATAGAAATTGAATTTAAAGATATACTTTTGATGAAAAGCGATCAAAAGTTTCTTTGTTACCAACTCTAGTTGATCTCGAAAGGAAAATTAAACAAAGGTCTTATAAACAAAGCGACAAAGAAATAAGATTTGCTGACTTATAACTTTTGGAAATAAGGGTAGCTTTGCTTAGGTATTGTTTAAGAATGACTTAGTGTTTTGTTGTCAAATAAATAATTAAGCACAAATAAGTGCCTACAAATTGTTGACTATAATATAAAAAACAAAGATGACATTATGATTGTATAGTTATTTTAGTGAAGAAAAAATAACAGAGAATAGAGATGTGTGGCTCTCCCTACCCTCTGCGACCGTGGTGTGGACGGCAGCAGGCCACATATTATCTGTCCCGCCGTAAAGAGGGCCTTGGGCGGCGGACTCAGGGTCATCAGTCGCCCATTCCAACATTGGACGCCCGCGGTGGGATCGCGAAGCATGCGAGAGCGATTCCCATGATCCCAATACTATGCGGAAAGTGGCAATGGTGGTGCTTTTAGTCGGTATGCTGGCCACCTGGCCGGAAAACCCGACATAATCGTCCCGCATCACCGAAGCGAGGCGGCGTGCATAAGGCGCATTTCCTCACCCGAAAAAAGGGCAAAGACCTCCATAACTTTTTTTTTCTTTAAAACGTTGCCCCCCGGCAGGATTTTCTCCTGTATCGTGGCTGCGTTTACAAACACAAATTCTCACATACACAAACGCCCAGACTCGGAACAACTATCTGTAGGTTATACAAATATTTGCTCCGTATGGGGATCGAACCCACAACACGTGGCGCAGAAGCCGATCGCTCAGGCGCTACGCCAAACGTGTCGTCAGACTTACTTACTTACTAGAACTTACTTTAACTTAATAAATAAAATATTGTTTGAGGCTTAATTTTTGTATTCTAGGTACTATTTATCTCAACCAAAGATGTCCAAAGCTACCGGAGTCTATTTACTTATTTTATTTTTATCTGTTATATGTATATTCATGGGTCGTTTTTGGTTCTAATATTTTTTTAAAAAGCTTACTAGCAATGCGGGTCGCAAATTACTAGTATTTCTGTTAACCATTCGTGCTAAGCTAAATTCTTGTGTTACGAGTGGGTTCACATCGGTAGCGCAATGGGTGGGTTTCGAACCAGCAACCACATGATCGCAAGTCCGACGTCCTAGCCATGAGGCTACCGCCACTTTTAAATTTAATTCAAATAATTCATTCTATCGTGGGAGAGCCATGCTTCGCCACGAATGGGCCAGCTCGACCGGATTGATACCACGCCCTAAAAAAAAACGGCGTAAAACAACGCTTACGTTGTGTTTCGCCGAGTGAGTGAGGTTACCGGAGGCCCAATCCTCTTTAAAGGTGGGCAACGCACTTGTGACTCCTCTTTTGGTGTTGCGGGTGTCCATGGGCGGCGGTAATCGCTTACCATCAGGTGATCCGTCTGCTTGTTTGCCCTCCTATCACATAAAAAAAAATCTATCAATGACATACCTAACGATAAAGATAGCATGACATACAATGCAACATTGGGGCTTTTGTTTCACAGTTACTGTAAACATGAAATGAAATGCCTTTATTTAAATACAAATTGAATTGAATTCCATTTTACGTAGGTATCTATATTCTTTGTATCAGATGCAACGTATTTCCGGATTATATATTCTACTAGCGGGCCCGGCCCGTTGTCATGCCCTGTATCATCATCTTCCTGCCCTTGTCCCAATTTATTTGTGTTCGGTGCAGCATGTCCTTTTCTTTCATTTCGTCATCTCTATCATTCACTACCTTTCCCATGTCTTACCCTATGTATAAAAAAAAAATCATAGAACTCGATTGTGGTGCCACCTACCGGCTCAAATTGGGAATACAAACCATCCAAGGACCCATTTATTCAGCTTATGAGGAGTTTAGACAATGCACAGAACGCCATCTAATGGCCTTACCGAAACAAAAAACCTCATAGAAAACCACGCCATGTTTTTTTTGTGTCCGTGTTTTATTTCTGTCAAATCTGTCAATCCGTTCCCGATACAAAATGTATGAGAAAATAAATTTTCTTCATACTGTTTTTTTTCTAGAATTTTTTCGATGTTTTAATAGTTATTCTGCTATTCGAGGAGGATACAAATCCAACAAACAGGAGTTATAAGTGTTGTAACAATCCCAACTTTTTTTATTTATATAGTTTTAGGTAGCTTTGCCTTCATTTGTTAATGAATACGATTAACAATTTACTTAGCTGCCTTATTATAATCTAGTGATTCCAAGCGGGACTGTTACGCTACAGGTTCCAGGTATGAAATTCTCAGCAGCTTGAAGTTTGGGATTTGTGCCCGGCTACTAGACTCACCCCTTATTACATGGGATCTAAACATATCCGTGAATTGTGGGTTTTTTTTTTTTTTTTTTTTCAATTAAGTTGGAGTCGGCTTCCAGCCACCCAGTTGCGGTTAAAGTTAATTAAAAAAAAAACCCGACTGCCAAAAAAGATCGAAACGAGATAATCAATCTCACGCAGTCGCTAGTCAGTGGCATTATGTCTTTGGATTTAAATTTAAGGCGATATCTCCGACTGCATGATGGTCATCTTGTTTCTATCTTTTTAGGATTTCAGGTTTTTGATTTTTAACATAATTGAGACGAATATAACGACGCCTCGCATGTTAAAATCCATTAAGCCTCAGAGCGTAACAAAACATACACAGAAATATACATATATACATACATATACCCTTGTAAAACTTGACCCTCTTTCTGGCGCAGTCGAGTAAAAATCGATTTCCAACAGATCTTTGTGACCAATAGGTCCTGATCGTATCTTGAGGGCTAGACTTGTAGGTATAAGTAACTATGTAGGTAATAGAAAAAAAATATTTTCTCTAAATAATTGCGTCTAAGTTTGGGTGTATGAATCTTGCATCTCTGCCTAGATTTCAAATCTTGCTCGGTTGTAGGACCTCTTGGGGTCTGACAGGCCGGCCACCCTTATTTTGGAGTCCACCGTAAAGCACCTTGGTGTGTGCTTGCACGTAAGAGTCAGTGCCCCTCGGTTGCTACGGCTCTGGCAGTCTGCAGTCCGTAGGAGCTCTTAAGGGTCGCCATCGCATCGCAACGCTTGTGTCCATGGACTACGATGACTACTTACCATCAGGTGGCTCGTCAGCTCGTTTGCCGAATTAATCCATAAAAAAATGCTGCCTACACAATAATGTCTACCTAGCACTCATCAACCTTTACTTATTTTACCACTATTACTAGCTAGTTCAAAACTTCCACCATCATAGTTCAAAATTTCCACCATCTAAACAGTCCCCTAAAAGCTACACCTATTATATATTACCATATAAAATATACTGTTTAAACTTCAACACCCCTGAGGCGTGTGCGGTTTTTAACTAATCACATATTCATGTATGCCTTGGGTAGCCTTCATTCCTGTTCGAACAATAGCCTACTGAAAAAGGGAGGTATTATGTTATGACTCCACTCTTGGATCTAGCAAAATTTATACATATATTTTGTTCATATGAACAACTCGAGTCTCGGGCTTTTGAAATTGTAGACGAGAATTGGGACTTGAAACATATTTTATAATTAAAATAATATTCATCCCATGTACAGAATATGTAAACTTCTCCCGTGAGCTTATGAATTTGAATTCCGTTTTTCGTTTCGATGGTCCGGTCTTTATTACGAATGTTATGTAGAAGTATTTAGAAAGACAACAAAATCCCTTATTTGGACCAAAAAATAATTTAATATACCACATGACTGCCTCAATAGTCCTAGTGATCTTAAGCGCGACTGCTACGCTAGAGGTCCTGGGTTCGATCCCAAGGTCGAGCAAAGTGTTATTGGGTTCTTCTATGAAATTCTCAGTAGCAGCTCGGAGTCTGGATTTGTGCCCGGTTAATGGCAATAGGCTCGCCCCCTATTACATGGGACCTAAACATGCATGCCGGCGAACTGTGGGTGTACATTAGCACGCCTCTGCCTAACCCTTCGGGGAATACAGGCGTGATGGTATGTTATACCATATAATATCTTCGAAAATTACGCAATTAAAATTAGTTCCCACGTAATTAAAGCTAGCCTTTTGTCATTATTCAGGCACAAATCCAAACTTCATAGAAAATCCAATAGTCAACATATTATGAAGACTTATTTCAAACGAATATCACAAATTGGTACCAAAAAAAGATGTATCAACTGTAAAGTAGGTTTTATAAAACCATTATGAATTTATCGCTTCGATAGCATGTATCGAACCACCTTATGACAGTTTCTAGCTCTTTTATTATAACATGGACTAGTCTCTATTTGATGGGCAACGACAGACACCAGATATCTTAGATATACGTGTTCCATTATACTACAGATTAAATGAGTTAGGGATACATTTCAGTAAAAAAAATATTAAAAAAAAAACACTTTTTATTCCTTTTTAATTTTATAAATTATATTTTTACTTTTTTTTTAAATTAATTAGTACCTAAGGCCTTATTGGTAATCAATTTGAGGTCAATAGTAAAAATATCGTAATAAAGGTGCGGCCCTAAATCTATTTTGTAGCACATTCGAAAAGTAATTTCTAATAATCGTCTAAATAATAATATTGAAGGTTTCGATACTCGTTTTTTTTCATTTGCAATGTTTTAATCAAGCAAGAATTTGTTATTCTTAAAAAAATATTACAAAATCGTTACGAAAATGTAAAGTAACTTAGTAACGTAAGTATCTAAAAAGTATACTTAAAGTAAAAACCTTTTAATACTGTTTAGAAACAAACTGCCTAAGATCCTCCGAAGACTTATTTAAAATGATAAATCACTCAAGCTACTAATGACGTAATCCCAATGAACCGCTCAAAAACAATGCCCATTTAAGTCATTAAAGTCTCCAGTAGAATTACTCTACGTCGCAACGCGGAATGAAAACGGGGCTATTCTAAAATTGCACTCCTTTGTTCCCGAACGTCGTTGATCATTTTGTTCCGGCGACCCGTTCATTGTCTTCGGAGATGTCTATAAATTCACTGGGAATAACACTTCGTTCTATCAAATCAATTCTAATAAGAAATTTCGAGTGATGTATTAGTGGTTTAGGTACAGTAACCTCGAGATAACAACGCGTATCAAGTTAGAAGTTGCGAACAGTCGCACGGATCAAATAATTTTATTAACATAACATATATACCATCACGCCTGTATTCCCCGAAGAGATAGGCAGAGGTGTACTAATGTACAACCACAGTTCGCCGTTATGTTTATGTCCCATGTAATAGGGGGCGAGCCTATTGCCATTAACCGGACACAAATCCAGACTCTGAGCTGCTACTGAGAATTTTATAGAAAAATCCAATAACACTTTGCTCGACTTGGGGATCGAACCCAGGTCCTCAAGCTTAGCAGTCGCGCTTGGGACCACTAGACTAATGAGGCATTAATAATTTAATTAAATGTGGAAATAAAACTACTTTTTACAGATTTTATCGCGTTATATTGATATTATTTGATTCCCAACGTTTCGGATCCTTTACAGCATCCATGGTCACGGGTAGACTAAGAAACCAGTATGTTAATTAAATGTTCTTATGCTAAAATATTGAAATTAGTAAGGACAATTGAAATATTGAAGAATTCGAAATAATTACGTCCCCAACTGTTTTTATACTGAGTATTTATATTAAAATATTTTCATGTTTTTTTATGGTTTTATAATAAAATTAAATACATAACATAATCAACACATTATATTGTCCCATCGCAGGGCACGGGTCTCCTTTCAGAATGAGAGGGATTAGGCTATAGTCCACCACGCTGGCCTAGTGCGGGTTGGCAGATTTCACACGCCATCGAGAAATTTTTTCAGGGATGCAGGTTTCCTCACGATGTTTTCCTTCACCGTTCAAGCGCGTGATAATTAACTATTAATACGTACATGACTTCGAAAAGTCAGAGGTGCGCGCCTTGGGTTCGAACTCGAGACCTTTGACTTGGCATTCCAATGGTCATACCACTAGGCAATCACTACTCCCTTAATAAAATAAATAAAGAAATAAAAATAACGGCGGAAAACTACAGACGCGCGCTGTTATCAGTAATATATTTGAGTCATCTGAATATATTTTTGAGTAAATTGATTGAACTATTTTTAATATGAGATTGGCAATGTAGATTTTTCTGAACCTTTACAATTTTAAGATTGAGTGTCTAAAATAAAATACCTAACACAGCTAACCTAAATCTAAAGCTTTCACTATGAAAATGTGTTCCTAAAAAGTAGCAGTGTAACCTGATTTCATCTAAATAAAACTCGTGAATCACTTTTTTTTTCTAAGGGAAACCATTTTTTCTTTCACAATTCTCACTAATTTGAAGCAACCCAGTTTCCCGTATTCAGATGCAACGTGTGTATCTATAGTGCAACAGTAGGCAGTTTCTCCCCCATTGTCGAGAGATGACAACGTTAGTCGCTCGGCGACCGCGGTACCGACCTGTCGTCCCGGGATGATTCGAAATTAGAACACAAGTTTAACGAATTTCATATTCTGAATTAGAGAGCAGTGATTTAAGAGAACCGTTATTTGTGATAGATTCTGATAATTTATAGCACTTTTGTTAAGAACTGATTAATTATGACTTAAATCGTTTACTCGTGTGGTTTAATAAATTAATTATAGTATCAAAATTCTAAAACATTGTGTACGTGTTTTCGTTAGAATAATTATTTTAGTGTTAGTGATTAATCTCGGATTTTTTAAATAAACTTCTATGGTGTAATTAATATCCGAGGATTTAAGGAAATACAAGGTGAGCCATTAAATACCTCATTACCTACTAAGTCTCTAAGGTTGTTGAAGATTAAAGTTTTTTGCACAAAATAATATTTTATTGAGATTAAAAGACCTCCACTTTGATAGGAATTTGATAAATTTTATTTAATTGAAAAAAAAGTATTTACTTATGTAGCAACATGATTACATTATATTATAATATTTAGCTTAATACTTTTACAGAGCAACTAACTATAGGACCTCACATTCTTTACAAAATAAAATAATAATATACTTTTTAATTTAAATCCATTGATTCAATTCATTAATTATTAATTCAATTTTTCAATCATCAATCGAGGATTCAAATATTTAAGTTTATTGCATTACTATATAAATTTCTACCGCTATCCGTGCATTGTAGTTGTAAACTTCCGACGAGAAATACGTCAGAAAGCACATGAATACGCTCCAAGCACAATGTACTGGACTGACACTAGTCCACCTGGGCTTTGTGTGGCCCAACAAGGCCCCATTCAAGTCCTCCGCATACGTACACATAACCGCATTTAATTTACGATGTCGCAATAAAATGAGAATAGACCAGCATTTTACAAACAATGTTGCAAGTTTGCAATAAGTTTCCAGCAATGAATTCTTGCAAAATTCAAGCAACAAAATGTTTCGTTTTAATTAATTTGAATTCATTATTCCACCAGGAAATTGTTTTCCTACATGTCTTCGTAAAAATGAATGTGGTTTTTAGAAGGTAACCTTTTTCATTTTCGTTGGTTTTAATGGTTTTTTATTACTAACTAGCTTTTGCCAGCGACTTCGTCCGCGTGGAATAGTTACTTTGTTCCCTAGTTTTTCGCCCGCGGTTTCACTTGCGTTGCCCCGTTCCTGAGGGTTGTAACGTGATGTTTTATAGCTTGAAACCTTTCTCATGAATCACTCATTTTCCCAACATTTCCCTTCACTGCTCTTCTCCTATTGATCGTAGTGTGATGAAAATACTATAACCTGCCCAGGAGTATGAAGAACAATTGTACCAAGTTTCGTTGAAATCCGTTGAGTGGTTTTTGTTTCTATAACGAACATACAGACAGACAGGCAAAAATTTTACTGATTGCATTTTTGGCGTCAGTATCGAACACTAATCACCCGCTGATAGTTATTTTGGAAATATATTTCATGTACAGAATTGACCTCTCTACAGATTTATTATAAGTATAGATATCATAAATGGTGTTGTTATTAGTTGGATTAAAATTTTCCATAGAAAGTCTGCCACATTGACATTAAGTGTAAGGCCTTAGGTATTATTCCCAAGTGGAGAAAAGACTTTCTCTATAAAAAGAAATTTGCAGTAGCAGCTTGGAGATAAAAAAAATATTTTCCGTCTATAGCATATTCGAGTTCAGAAATATTCATGTGTGATGAAAATTCACTGATTTTTTTCGTGGTTTGATTGGTTAACACGTTATTGCGTATTTCCATCCAATTTTGGAGTATACTGAATGATATTGAACTATGTTGTTGCCATGCAGCTACCAACCTCTACATGAATTTTTGATATTACTCTGTTTCTCATATTTTAGCTTTTGGGTCTATTTTACGAAGTAATGAGAATAGTTAGTTATCTCCTTAGCAACCTTCATTAGTTTTCATTTTCTGTTACTTTTGGGCGCGACCGTCGGAAATTAAAACAAAGTGACCCAATTTTTATTCATATTTTTTTTAATTGTCACATAAAGCTATATTACGTTTCGTGGACGCACCTATTTTAATTAAATATTTAATAAAAAAACGTACCATCACGCCTGTATTCCCCGAAAGGTTAGGCAGAGGCGTACTTATGCACACCCACAGTTCGCCGGTATGTTTAGGTCCCATGTAATAGGGGGCGAGCCTATTGCCATTAACCGGGCACAAATCCAGACTCCGAGCTGCTACTGAGAATTTCATAGAAAAACCCAATAACACTTTGCTCGACCTGGGGATCGAACCCAGGACCTCTAGCGTAGCAGTCGCGCTTGGGACCACTAGACTAATGAGGCAGAGCATAATTTAATTTTCGTATAAATAATGTGTAATAACCCTCCTGTGCGTCGCGAAGTCAGGTAATGAAGTAGACGGCTTTGGCTATGTTGTTGTGATTATTTTTTGTCAATCAATAATTGTCAAAAGAAGTTTTGATACCAGTCATAAAATCATAAAACATAAAAACAATATTTTATGATTTCTTTTTAATCAGAGCATTAATTTTCCAAAAAAGAAAATTAATCTTTTAAATAAAAATATTGTTTATAAGTTTAACTCAAATCTGTACACATATATACCAACATAAAAATCTCAGCATCACTAACATTTTACCAAGGTTTGCTTGCTTCCTTTAAATTTAAAAACCCGATAGTAAATAAAATTAGCAGCAGCAGGTGACTATTTTAAGTGGCCGGCACTGTAATTGATTGGCAGTCCGGAAATTGCATTTGTGTCGAACGCATAAGTCTGCGTTAGTCTTCTTAGAAGTTACCTGCAGCAACTGTTTAAAAACTAACACAGGACATTTTGATTTGTTGTTACAATATGTAACTCAATTTGTTTGACATTGATGTGTCTTGAATTTTTCAATTAAATTTTGGGTTACAATTACCATCTCCTATTTTACAATGCTTATTTATACTAGCATAGGCTGCTTTCCTTTTATTTAGTTATGACGTTTCAAAAGTAGGTATTCAATTTAGTGGTCTAATTGAAATAACACATTTTGACTTTGACTTTATACCAAAATTCAGAATGTAAGATACATTCATCCCACACTAACACAAATGTCTATCTAACTAACAAACTCCAATACGATAGACCAACTACGTGGACAGATATAACTGTTCAAAATCGCAAAACAAATAAAAAATGGGGTCTACACTTAGCTGGATAAAGTTGGAGACTTTTTAAGATTTCTCTATTATTGGTGCCTGATACCATTCCGCATGTATAACCCAAAGGGAACGTAAAACTGACAGTCGTTGGGGCAGAAAGGTTCTCAAGTGGAGACCACGTACCGGAAAGCGCAGTGTGGATTCACCTCCAGCGAGATGGACGGACGACCTGGTGGATGGACGGACGTTGGGTGCAGGCCGTATAACTGGTCCTTGTGGAAGTTTTTTGGGGAGGCCTTTGTGGAACAGTGGACTTCTATTGGCTGATATTGTCCCCGAAAGGTTAGACAAAGGTGTATAAATGTACATCCACAGTTCACCGGTATATTTACGTCTGATATAATAGGGGGTGAGCCTACTGCCATTAAACGACCACAAATCCCAAATTCCAGGCTGCTATTGAAAGTTTCTTGCTTCTGGTGTATGACGATTGAATCAAAAGATACACCAGGAAATACAAGATACTGGTTTTACGCCAGAAAGTGGTGAACTAAGCGTGCGAGATAAACTCGATTTATTGTAATACAATTTTTTCCCTTTTCTTATGTAAAAAATGCGAATATTTTGATAAAAATCTTTCGTTTTTCCAACAGAAATATTTTCATTTAATGGTACAAGCAATGGTACTGCAGTATCATTGCTTGTACCATTTAATGTATGTAATTTAGTAGGTTGGCCTTTAGATAATGCTACTATAGTCCCATTTTAGAAATATTCTAAATAGATACCTATTCAATTATTATTCAATTCAATTCAATTCTTATAATACGAGAATATCTATCTAAGTATTTACAACGTGAATTTTGACCGAGATGTTTTTAAACAATACACGACTTTTAGACTTCTAGGAATATAATAATATCATTACTTTTTTTTTAATTTAGGTCAGCCACCTTTGTTGAAATTCGCATAATAAAATATTTATTAGACTGCGTATTAGCCTCGTGGGCGTGACTATTACGCTAGAGAGCGTACTCGATTCCTAGGACGTGCAATGTGTTATTAGGTTTCTCTAAGAAATTCTCAGTTGCAGCTCCGAGTTTGAGATTTGAATTGGGCACAAATATCACCCCCTATTACATGGGACTTAAACAAACCGGCGAACTGTGGGTGTAACATTAGTACGCTTCTGCGAAACTCTTCGGGGAATACAGGCGTGATGGTATGTTATGTTATAAAATATTGGAACCCATTATAAAAGTTGATAAAAGCAAAACCAAATCCTGTGTAATTAAGGCTTCTAGAGGTACCTTTATTATATTATGTGATAATGGTCGTATTTTCTCTCATGGGTCATGGGTCATTAGCGCTAATTACTAAACCATATTCATAATATAAGAATGAATTTTAAACTCGAAACTGGATGAATATTTCCCTTTTAGGCATGATTTGTTGATTTGGAATTTTTGTATTTGTAATTGATTTTCTAGTAATGTTACACCCATAGTTAGCCGGTATGTTTAGGTCCCTTGTAATAAGGGGCGAGCCTATTGCTATTAACCGGGCACCAGTCCAAACTGCAAGCTGCTATTAACAATTTTATACAAAAACCCAATAACACTGCTCGGCCTGGGCATTGAACCCAGGACCTCCAGCGTAGCAGTTTCAACTACTATCTTAAGTTATTATAAAATATGAAGTTGCAACATTTCAGTAAAAAACATATTTAATTTTAATTATAAAGTAAGCTTATTAAATATTTGACAGATACGATACTTACAGGTACTTTGACATTAAAATCTTGGACAACTCCCCTTCAAAAGGAATTCACTAGTGGGAGCCTTACCGTGGTTTGCCGAAACTCATTATAAACTCATTATACTGTATTAAAGGATTCAAAGGTAGGACTTGAGAGAAATTCGTTACGAGTATTGTATGAAAATTAAGAACAGAAGAAGAATTTAGCTTCAAAAATGTCTTATTTACTTTTTATTAGAAATGGGCTTGCTCTTGACTTCAATCGTTACTCCAGGGCAAAGTGAGGTCGATGGTGAAGCGAGCATACCCAGAAGATTCAGCCTACATTTAAAGACATTCGAGTTGTACGTACGCGGAAATACAGACGCAGGCAGGGAGTTCCACTCCTTGGCTGTGCGCATTATAAAGGATGATTTATAGCGTTGAGTGCGAATAGGTGGAATATTAACCAGGTAGGGATGATATCCTGCGGTACCATTGCTATATAGAATAAATTTGTTTTTGTATTTTTAATTATTAATATTTATTTTAGGCTGAACGATGAGAACATTTGACAAAACCCAAGGACTTTGATTTCATGTTCGTAAGAAAATATATTCTCTTCATAACATACTGTCTAAAAATTAAAAGTGTAAAATTTTTGTGAATGAAAGTTCCGATCTTGGATAAGATTTAAACCTGCGTTCTCCGATGTTGACGATGTGGTACTTACACCAAATGCCTTAGGAGTGAATATTCGAGCATTATTTAACAAATCATTATTCTCATTATAGTAGTTCTCTCTTTCAATCAGATGGTTTTTATTCTTGCCTATTGCTTGACGGCAGTGGTGTAGTTGTCATTATCAGAATTGTAGTTTTAAACATCTGCATTCTGAACATCGGGATGAAGTTAATGACGTTCTAATGTTTTCCAAATAGCCCTTCACCCTTAGCCCAGTAAACTATGGAGATCTCTGCTTTTAATTTTACTTGACAAAAAATATCTTATAAGTATAATAATTATATAAGTAATAAAAAATATAACTGATATATAAAATATGACTGCCTCATTGGTCTAGTGGTCCCAAGCGCGACTGCTACACTAGATTCTGGGTTCGATCCCCAGGTCGAGCAAAGTGTTATTGAGTTTTTCTATGAAATACTCAGTAGCAGCTCGGAGTCTGGATTTGTGCCCGGTCAATGGCTATAGGCTCGCCCCCTATAACATTGGACCTAAACATACCGGCGAACTGTGGGTGTACATTAAGTACGCCTCTGCCTAACCCTTCGGGGAATACAGGCGTGATGGTATGTTATGTTATATAAAAAATATAAATAATAATGATTAGAATACAATATTTTATAAGTTATATAATATCACTTATACACATTATATTATATATAAAATAACTGTAGTATATACGCAAATGTTGGGGAGTAAAATAAATAGATATGTGATTATTATATATATAAGTTACCAATCGAAGCATAAACATCACAGGAACTTTAAATAGTTCAGAGCCATATTCCAATCAAACTTTTGAACGTATTAACTTATCCAATTCCAAGCAATTATAACTAAGTATCATCAAGACATTTACATTTAGCTCTTAGAGTAACATGTTAGTAACTTCTAAAATCACCGGAACACAGATTATGAAACCGTAAAGTCGTAATCTAAAGTTTATCTACTCTAGGCGTTACACTTTGTCAGGTAATTGTATATTGGTGTATCAAGTTAATTTACATGAGAAGTTTTAGTTTGGCGTATTATTACTAAGTTACGTGTATACCTAATCTTGCTGTTATAGAAATTTGAACCATAATGCCTTGAGCGTTGTGCTAGTAATGTTTTGTCAATCTTTTGCCAAAATATTATTGGTGTAGGTATGTATTAAACGTAAGATAATTGGTTTGCTTTTCTATAATAAAAAGCATTAGTGTACTGAATCGCTTTTAGATTCTTGGGTTTAAGAGTAACTATTATATTTCCAGAAAGTAATGATTTAGTATTGGTAAGAATTTTATCATTTTTTTTGCAATCAAGAATCCATTTTGAGCTTTCTTCACACCGTCTCGCAATACCTTACTGTTCACATCCGCACACAAGTTGTCTTTTTTTTAGGCTTAGTTCAGGCTCTGTGGCGTTCACTAGGAGAGACCTACGTCCAGCAGTGAACGAATATAGGCTGAATTTGTACCTATGCAGTGTGCTGAATATTGCAAAAAAATTGAAATTGATATATAAAATGGGAGAATTCCTCTTTCGACACCAATTTTTTGAGCATGGTTCTGCAAGTGGAACCATTAGGCATACATATAATGGTTCTGTAAGTAGAATAGCTTAGCTGCGCAAAAATTGGTGCCGAAAGAGGAATACTCCATAAAAAAAACGTACATAAAAAAAATACATACAGACGAACATAGATCGTACTCTTTTTTTTTAATTTGAAGTCGGTTAAAAAAAGACTAAATGGTTAAGATATTGCAACTCACTATATAATACAATAGACAATTGAAACTAGTTTTGTAAAAACGAGCCCTGAGGCCGAGCCTTAAGCGTTATAGTGTCAACGAGCGTCGAAAGCTTGGACTATAACGCTTGAGCATGCGACTCGAGCGTTGAGCGTGAAGCTTGTCAGACTTGAGGTCTTGAGCGTTGAAGGCTTGAGTCTTCAAGGCTCAAGCCTTGTGTCTGAGCGCTCGAGGTTCGGCCTCAGGGCTTGTTTTTACAACATTAATTGAAACCATCACACATTTTCAGTACACTACAACCTGCTTCCTAAATTATCTATTGCAACTGCAGCCAAATAACTTTCTTTAAGACAACTGCAATTTACGCGCTCAATTCTAAAACCCTTTAAATTTTCACTTTCCCGGATTATGGACAGCTGTTTTGTTTAAATTGCCTTTTCCCAGTTCTACCGGTTAGTTGCGTTTGCAAAGTTTGCCATGTAGACGGTCCTTGACAAAGTTTTTCAATTAAAAGCAATCGGAGTAAAAGATCAAAATGCCCGCGTTTGGGTAAACTGATTTCTCGTTGAAAATGGCTTGTAGATTTTCAAAGTTAGATTTAATCTCTTTGCTAGTCTTCTATCAATTTTCGTATTTAATAACATAACATACCATCACCTGTCTGTATTCTCCGAAAGGATAGTCAGAGGCGTACTAATGTACACCAACAGTCCGCCGGTAAGTTTAGGTTCCATGTAATAGGGGGCGAGCCTATTGCCATTAACCGGGCACAAATTACTCACTTCGAGCTGCTACTAAGAATTTCATAGAAAAACCCAATAACACTTTGTTGGACCTGGGAATCGAACCCAAGACCTCTAGCGTAGCAGTGGCGCTCAGGACCACTAGACACTCAAGGCAGTTGTCGTATTTAATAATGTGGAAATATTCTGATATTAACTCCATACACTATTAAATGCTGAAACCGTACATCACTATAATCTCATCAACAATCTATTCAGTTTTAATACCAATTTGAATAACGAATCATCACATTCGTCAAGCTTCGGGAGAAAATGACAATTTCCGAGCGTGACGTAGTATTCCATTTGCTCGAGTTATCACATAATTACTTTTGCGTTTCAAACTGGTTACGCCCAGAAATATGTTTTGCGTGTAAACCATCAAAATAATCCATTTTGATTGATATTTCGAATAATTAATCTGATGAGATAGCTTAGTAGGTACCTTGAGACCGCGAGCCGTTTAAGGGGGAGTCGATAGGAAAATCGAGAATGTAATTAAATCGGGACCTGTGACCCTGTTTGATTAAAATGTTGGGATTTCACTTACAAGGCATTGGGAACAATTTAAGTGAATTGATTAATCTAATGAGAATTTAACGCGGTTGGAGTGATTCAGGCTGAGATGGGGATGTTACCGACAACGTTAATTATAGAAATGGGGACCATCTTTTTCTGACCTTAGAGGTCAGAGCGTCTGGTATATCAAACCAGAAGACGCAGGTTCGAATCCTGCCCGCGATTGAATTTTTTCCTTTACTAAAAAATAACTTAATAATCTTAGCATGGAAAATGCAAAAAAATCACAAAAAGATAGTTAAAAGGTAGGGTGGTATCGTACGACACTGAACTGACTGTAAAGTAAGTTGTGTCGGTTGAGAGGTAAGGTAACTTGCCTCTCATAGATGTCACCAAACGTCACCTTATGACGTAAATTCAGAATGTGAAGGCAAAATTTCAATCATGCGGGAAGGGTTCGCGGTGGCTTAGAGGTCAGAGCGTCTGGTATATCAAACCAGAAGACGCAGGTTCGAATCCTGCCCGCGATTGAAGTTTTTCCTTTACTATTAAATAACAGAAATGGGGACCATTGGAATCCCAATATGTCTTTAAATTGGTCTTTTCGGACCTTTTTTTTAATCCCTAGAAATTCTTGACAATTTTCCAATGAGAATTATTTTATTTCTCACTAAAAGTGACCTTTTTACGGCTTCTGCAGGACAGACGCCATACCACGACGTGTTATTGCGATAGTGTCGCGATTGAGAGAGATCCCGCTGTACTTACATATTAAAAAGGGCCATCCTTTCATCACAACGTAAAAATTATCACTTTATCATATAGAGTGCACAAAATAAGTATGTTTGGCGTGACTTTTTTATACCTATGATATACTAACTTAAGGGTCCGGCGGAGCGTGAATTGCCCACAAAAACTTAATACCGAAATAAATCGTAATCCAGACAATATTCTATCAAATTATGTCATTATTCTGATTTGGATATTGTTAATCTAGGTTCCTACGGTACTATTTGGTCTGCTACTACTCCACTGGAAATAAAAGACCGGAAAATCGATCCAAACTTGGTAAAGTTATCAAAAATTGCATTCGCTTACAGTTATTTCCAGTGAAGTATTTTGGACCAAATGGTAATGTAGGAACCTAGATTAACGGTATAGGTATCCGAATAATAAAAGAATTTGATTAAATTATGTTTGAATTATGATTTATTTCGGAAATTCGGTGCTGCCGGGCTCTTAACACCTTAATGTACTTGTTAATGTTAACAGAGCTGAGACTAACAGAGTTGCTAGATACATTAAACTAATATGTAATGGCTGCTAATACTGTAGGTATTTTATGTACACCTACTATTGTTTATAGTCAGGGTACTGCCATTGTCTAGTATTATCATAATGCGTTACGTAGCACTGTTGTCTCCACAAATAGATCCACGTCTAACAATAGAATACCTCACTAGGTTCGCAGGGGTTCGTAATATTAGAAGCTACTAAAGGATTATAATCAAGATTGGTGGTAATATTCTCCTGAACTCACGTTCTAAATATTTTAGGGTATTGTGACTTGGAATGGTTTGTAAATATATACATATTCACTATTCACGGCTATCTATATATATCAGACATATCAGAGCAAATATATATATATTATATATTTGCTCTGATATGTCAAGCGAAGTATTACTAATAGGTTGTGTAGACAACGGAATTTTCTGGAAGCCTAGTAATATACATAGTTGTAGCCCATTATTATAAACCTGATAAATCGTTAAAATAAATATAACCGACAATTGTAGACATGAAAACCTGTACTACGATATTGAAAAAAAAAAGTTTTTTTTTAATGCCCTATTAATCTATTGATTCTAAGCGCCACTACTGAGGTCCTATAATCGACCTCTAGGTCGAGCAGTGTTATTTAGTTTTTCTATTTAATTTTCTTTTGCAGCTCGGAAGCAATTTCATGAAATAACGATGCTTATTCGAGGCATATAGAAATAACGTGATTTTAAAACGTTATTTGTCTATGTTATAATAACTGGAGTGGCAGGTTAGTTTTTGTCCCCGCAGCCTTTTATTTCCCATCTAACAATGCAAAGCTAATTCTCAAAGTTCTGCCACTGCAAGACTGTAGTCATTTGGGAACTGATAACAGACCAGTAGCCTTAGCACGAACAACTTGCGAAAAAGTATTCGTATCGTCACGATAGAGGCGCTGGTTCAAATCTCATACAAATTGGTCTCCATGACGATGCTAAGGCTACTGTTCAGTAGCCTTAGCACGAACAACTTGCGAAAAAGTATTCGTATCGTCATGGAGACCAATTTGTATGAGATATGGACCAGCGCCTCTATCGTGACGATACGAATACTTTTTCGCAAGTTGTTCGTGCTAAGGCTACAGGTGCATGAAGTTAACTCTGTTAACGAAAGTTACAGTTGTTTTAGTTAAAGTTAAGGCTAATAATGCTATTGTACTGTTACAATGAGATCAAAAGTTTGAGAACATGTGTTTGTTCAACTCCAAGGAATCAACTGGTGAACAGTTTAAGGACCGCAGTTTTATTACGGTTTGAGTTGTTAACCCTTTGTTAGACTAAATAATTTATAGTTCTATTGAGAAAAACTTCTATTTCTTGTTAGGTACGGTAAAATAAGGCTGTTTCAGAGTATTGCGAAATTGTATACGTCATTGTTGACGTAATAGAAACATCGGGTATTTAACATTAAATTATTGTTAAGATAGGTTGATGAAGAAATTCATGGTATCATTTTGATATATACACTGCCTCATTAGTCAAATGGTCCCAAGCGCGACTGCTATGCTAGAGGTCCTGGGTTCGATACCCAGGTCGAGCAGTGTTATTGGTTATTTCTATAAAATTCTCAGTAGCAGCTCGGAGTCTGGATTTGTGCCCGATTAATGGATATGGGCTCGTCCCCAATTACATGAGATCTAAACATACCGGTGAACTGTAGGTGTACATTAGTACGCCTCTGCCTAATCCTTCTGGGAATACAGACGTGATGGTATGTAATGTTTGATATATAATCTTATGTATCCCTCTTGGATACGTACGATTCTCGGAGGTATAAGTCTTGTTTATTTTGTTACTACGAATAAAATTGCAATCTAAATCTAGTATCTCGCTTAAAGTGCTTTGAGTAAACTGAGATAAATGGACAACGCTAGTCCTTCATGGAAATGGGAGCCTGAACGCTCTAGTATTATCAAGTCAATGGAGAATTGCAACCAAAGCCTAAACCAATATGAGAATCGTTCGTTACTTAACAAGATTTATCGGTTAAATTTTTAGATATGACAGGAATAATATTTGACCCTCTTTTGTGACACACAAGACTGCTACTTCAATGGTTATCTAATGACATTAGAACTGAAAGATTGCGTAGACAAAGCTGTCAAAATGCAACAATTCTGAAATAATTGAATGACGATTACCATGGGAGAGATATGCTTCGGCACAAATAGGCCAGCTCGACCGGAGTAATACCACGGCCTCACAGAAAACCAGCGTGAAACAACGCTTATGTTGTGTTTCGCCGAGTGAGTGAGGTTACTGGAGGCCCAAACTCATTTTAAAAGGCCGGCAACGCACTTGTTACTCATCTGGTGTTGCGGGCGGTTGCTATGGGCGGCGGTAATCGTTTACCATCAGGCGAGACCTATCCCATAAAAAAGAGTTCCACTGCTGAACAAAGGTCTCCCCCATCAACTTCCACAAGGACCGGATATAAACCGCATCGTCTCCCAGGGACCTTTACCAGGTCGTCTCACTATCTCGTCTCACTACGTTTTATATTTTTTTTTTCTCACGGAAATAATTATTGTGTTATCTATTGCTATCCTTATACCTAATACTCATTGAAATCCCATTGATTGCTGAACAATTACAACCTACAAACACAGCAATCCTGCTATTTTTTCCTGCTGATATTTCATAAAAGCGAATAGTTAATATTTTTTCATTACTTTTCCAGTCATGTCAGGTTTTATATTCAACGCTGATTTGCAGTTTTTAACATAATTCCAAACAAAATTCCCCTGGCGATGTGGCGTAGGCGAGTTAACCTCTAAATTGCTCACGGAATTACTACATAATACTATTTTACTTACTTTCAATTACTTTTTTACGTGGGAGAGCCATGCTTCGGCACGAATGGGCCGGCTCGACCGGAGTGATACCACGGCCTAACAGAGAACCGGCGTCAAACAACGCTTACGTTGTGTTTCGCCGAGTGAGCGAGGTTACCGGAGGCCCAATTCCTTTTTAAAAGGCGGGCAACGCACGTGTGACTCCTCTGGTGTTGCAGGTGTCCATGGGCGGCGGTAATCGCTTACCATCAGGCGATCCGTCGGCTCGTTTGCCCTCCTATCCCATAAAAAAAAACCGAGGGTTCCGTACAAATTTGTATAAAAAAAACTTACTTTCAATTTACCCAGTCAATACTTATCTGTCGATTTCTTGTATAAATAGATACTTAGAAGCTGTGCTGGTACATGATGCGATTGAATTATAGGTTTTACAGCCTACCCTCTGGGTAATACTGATATCGTATTAACTGCCCCATTAGTTTAGTGGTTCTAAGCGCGACTGCTACGCTAAAGGTCCTCAGTTCGATTCCCAGTTCAAGGATGTTTTCTATGAAATTCTCAGTAGCAGGTCGGAGTTTGGATTTAAATTTATCGTAGCAGCAATACTGTCCCTGGGTACCAAACATACCAAGACCTATGATGGTTTTAACACATTTAAAAAAATTGCTATATTTTGGGGAAAATTTATATTTACACATTTAAAAAATTGCTACATTTTGGGGAAAATTTATTAATATGTTTACTATCATGAATATTTAATGTTTCTTATTTTATTTGGTGATGTGATTGGGATACCTGTATGCCCGTTTTAAATGGGACAGGATTTTTAACCAAATGTATATTAAACCACTTCCTTCTTTTTTATTTTGTGAAAACCCTATTTTTTTATGGGATTGTTAGTATCGATGTAATACAAGTTGGCAATAGGTACTTGCTAGTTAATACTTTTTGTTGTTTGTGGTTTTGTAACTCTATGATATGATGTTTCTGTGTTACAAAGTTCTAGAATAAAACATAAGCGTTTTTTTACAAAACCTGCTGTTTTTACTTAACAAAACATAACACCAAAAAAAAACATCTAACAGGGATAGTATAAGTGGCTGTTCGATGCAATAATTACGATTGAACACAATTTGCTGATGTAGCGATCCAATAGCGCACAGTATGCATCGGGACGTCAGTGCATATTCGGACAGCAAACCGGTTGCATTCGTTCTTACCGCCAGCTCAACCATCATCATTTACCATAAGCATAGCATTTTCAGTTCAGCAATAAATCTTTAAAAGTAACAGAATATTAATTAGCTTCTAGCAGACGATACCGCTTAGATGGCGTCTCCTACGGTGGCAAACGAGCAGACAGATTGCCTGATGGGAAGCGATTACCGCTGCCCATGGTAACTTGCAACACCAGAGGAGCCACAAATGCGTTACCGGCCTTTTAAAATGGTATCTTCCAGTATCCTCACTCACCCGGCGAAACACAACGTAAGCGTTGTTTCACGCTAATTTTCTGTGAGGCCGTGGTATCACTCCGGTCGAGCCGGCCTATTCAGGCCAAAGCATGGCTTTCCCACGGTAAAATTGAAACACCAACAACTTATTCTTGAGGATTATTCTCCGACAGATGTGACCGGCCCATATATTCGTATATTCTTACCCCATAAGGAACTAAAAGGTCAAAGATAACTGTAGGCGCCTCGACATGAAATATATTTCCAAAATAACTATCAGCGGGTGATTAGTGATCGATACAGACGCCAAAAATGCAATCAGTAAATTTTTTGTCTGTCTGTCTGTATGTTCGTTATAGAAACAAAAACCATTCGACGGATTTCAACGAAACTTGGTAAAATTGTTCTTCATACTCCTGGGCAGGTTATAGTATACTTTTCATCACGCTACGATCAATAGGAGCAGAGCAGTGAAGGGAAATGTTGGGAAAATGAGTGATTCATGAGAAAGGTTTCAAGCTATAAAACATCACGCTACAACCCTTAGGAACAGGGCAACGCAGGTGAAACCGCGGGCGAAGAACTAGGGAACAAAGTAACTATTCCACGCGGACGAAGTCGCTGGCAAAAGCTAGTAATTAAATATAAATCTTAGGCCCGAAACGGGAATTAATACGATGGTACTTTATTAATGTTGTTAGGAAGATATGGCACCGCCTTGCTTTAATGACTTTTTCGTAAAGTAAGTGAAAGTTAATGAGGACATTAATTATTTAAACATTCAATAAAATTGTCTTTTAAATGTACTAATTGTAGTAGGCACGTAATTATTTCAAAGTACAACAATTTGGTAGATTAAAAAACATTTAAAAGAAGTGAATCTACAAAACTACATAAAGTTATTTTATTATAATAAATAGTTGACGACACGTTTGGCGTAGCGGCTGAGCGATCGGCTTCTGCGTCACGTGTTGTGGGTTCGATCCCCACACGGAGCAAAATATTTGTATGATCTACAGGTAGTTGTTCCGGGTCTGGGCGTTTGTGTATGTGAGAATTTGTGTTTGTAAACGCACCCACGATACAGGAGAAAATACTAGTGTGGGGCAACGTTTAAAAAAAAAAACAAAAAAAAATTAAGTCCGCCATACACCTAACGATAACATAACATACCATCACGCCTGTATTCCCTGAAGGGTAAGGCAGAGGCGTACACACAGTTCGCCGTTTATTCGCCAGTATGTTTAGGTCCCATGTAATAGGGGGGGAAGCTTATTGTCATTAACCGGGCACAAATCCAGACTCCGAGCTGCTACTGAGAATTTCATAGAAAAACCCAATAACACTTTGCTCAACCTGGGGATCGAACCCAGGACCGCTAGTGTCGCGGTTCGGACCACTAGACCATACACCTAACGATATACCTGCGCAAATTTAGACTCACACAAGTTTATCGTTACGAGTGTGGCTGGCTTTATAATGATAATTTTTATATTTTTTGCAATTTGCGCTCATACTAGTTTGACTAAATTCAATTTTTTTTTAAATTGTTTATACAATCTATAAAGGCGCGGATAAAAGACATTACACAGTGAATCGTCAGAGTGATGAAAGTATTTGTCATTTTGGACCTTATGTCTACAGCACTATAATTTGAAATGAGTAAGCGACATCCTCAGACAAACGACATGTCATTGTATGCCCAAAAAAATGTCGAATAGACAGAGATTTATTTAATGGGACAGAAAACGGTTGGTCCTATCTCGGCTTTCAGGAGACCCGGATCGTTTATACCAATTAAATTTTTTTCCACAAGAATGTTTTTTCACAAGTATGTTTTTGGTAAAAATATGTTTTTGTATTTTATTCGTCAAGATTATAAATGACTATGACAAAATACCTATAATATTCAACGTGAACAATGTAAAAGAAGGTTAAATATATAGAAAAGATACCCCTTGTGGGACGGGTTAGAATACAATTCCTCACTGTCATTCAGATAGGCATCTCGCTAGAGGTGAGAAAATATCTGTCTTTTTTTATAGGATAGGGGACAAACGAGCACATGGATCGCCTGATGGTAAGCGATTACCGCCGCCCATGGACACCCGCAACACCTGAGGAGTCACAAGTGCGTTGCTCGACGAAACACAACGTTAAACACGGCGTTGTTTGACGCCGGTTTTCTGTGAGGCCGTGGTATCACTCCGGTCGAGCCGGCCCATTCGTGCCGAAGCATGGCTCTCCCACGTTGTCTTGCTTGGTGGTAAGACCTCTCGGGGTCCGACTGCCTGGCGACCACTTGCGTCCGAGTCTGCTATAAAGCACCTTTGTGTGTGTTTCGACTTTTGCGCAAGAAAGCCACTTTCCACCCTCGGTATCTGCGGCCCTGGCAGTCTGCAGCCCGTAGGGGTTTTTGAAGGTTCGATAACGCATCAGCAACTCCTTTTGATATTGCAGGTGTCATTGTTGGTATTACGTAAATAAATATAAATTATAATCATTTATTTCACAATAATCGGTCACACAGATGTATACCTACAAGAAAAACAGTTGGTAAAAAGATAACAAATGTTTGGACAAACTCTGGTACCGATTATAAGATTTAACTTGTATTATGGGTACCAGGACTCTCACAAATAGTATTACAACACCGGCTTGTGTTAAAATGAACCAAAGAATAAAAGCCGTGAGGAATCTGTGGCAAGTATTCTATTAGAGATAAAGTTATTACATAGATTGAATGACGCCGTTGGTAGTTTCTTTACAATATGTTGGAGGCTCTGAAAATAGAGCAGAGGATAGCGAACTACTGACGTAGTAATATTGTATTCGCTGGAACCATATTACGTTTCTTCTTCCCTTATAATATCGATAAATTCTTCACAACATATTACCACGGGTTCGTCGGGGTTTTTTGTCTGATCCTGAAATTGTTCTTACTAATTGTATAACTAATCGTTTTAAATTGTTACAGGTACGATGACTAGTAAGCATACGGGCCACCTGATGGTAAGCGGCAACCGCAGACTATAGATGCCAGCAACACCACTATTATGGACAGCGCGTTGTTATCTTGAGAGAGTATCTATCTATGGAGTTTCTTGCCGGCTCTTCTCCACAACACCCACTTTTTGGAACCATACAATTAGTTTTGACTTTTGAAAAGTATTTAGTATTTTAGTGGTCTTCTTTTGAACTACTTGCCCTGCAGTGGGACGATCACGGCTAATAATGATAATAATAAGGTGGCAAAAAAGCATACGGCCCGCCTGATGGTAAGCGGTTATCGTAGCCTATGGACGCTTGCACCACCAGGGGTATCACTCGCGCGTTGCCGACCCTATAAATTAAAGAGGAATAATTGGGCTGGCAGCATAAGAGACATGCTGACATACAGGTAGGCATAGTGGAATCGAATAATTCCACTCACAATTGGAGCCGCCCGACTGGGGAAGTACCTCCACCTTGCAGAAAATCGTAGCCAAATAACATAGCTCCGTGCTATGTTGTGTTCCTAACGGTGAGCAAGGTCTCCAGAGCTCCGCGACGAAGCGGTTTGTTGGCAGTGGGGGGGACCGGTGATAACAAAACACCTCTCCTAAGCTGCCAGCCCAACTTTTCTTCTATAATTTATAGAGTCGGCATCGCGCGCGTTACCCTTGGTGTTGCCAGCGTCTATAGGCTACGCTTACCATCCAGCGCTGGATGGTAAGTTTGCCACCTTAGTGGTAAAAAAAAGTATATTCCTTACACAGTATAAAATTTATACAAATCCTTCATCCTTATTTGTTGTTTTATTAGTTGTCATACATTTCTTACTCATTACACTTATTAAATTAATCGTCTCCAATCCACATTAATGGGTTTAAGTAAATGTCTAATATTATTTTGCGTTTTGAGTTTACCTTATAATATAAAATAATATCATTTTCAGTTAAATCAGAATACTTAGAATGAAATTCTTGAATAATCTACATTTGAGAATTTCAAGAAGACTTTAATTAAGTGCTTCTAGTAAAGCTACATAAATCGAATTTCTTACCTCATTTAAATGTTTTCGCTAGATCTTATTTATTTAACCAATTTGTTTTCTACAAATTAGATTATATTAACGAAAATAATAAATAACCAGTAGCCTTAGCACGAACAACTTGCGAAAAAGTATTCGTATCGTCACGATAAAAGCGCTGGTCCAAATCTCATACAAATTGGTCTCCATGACGATGCTAAGGCTATTGTTCAGTAGCCTTAGCACGAACAACTTGCGAAAAAGTATTTGTATCGTCATGGAGACCAATTTGTATGAGATATGGACCAGCGCCTCTATCGTGACGATACGAATACTTTTTCGCAAGTTGTTCGTGCTAAGGCTACAGATATTGCGCGTTATTTGAATATACTAATTTCTTTAATTTAAAACACGTTATCCATAATTTATTGCTAGTGAAAAATCTAATTTTGGCTAGGGACAGAATAATAAATTTATTCATAAAATATATATAAAAAGAAGATTATATGAGCTGTTTATCATCCCACAAAATTGTTAGTGTCAACTGAAGAAAATGAATTACGTACGTCGAAGCAATTTTCATTTAAAAGAATTTATCTGATAAGATGAAAATGCTGACCGTACAATAATATTAAAATTTGTTCATGTAAATGTAGGTATAATAAAATTTCAGAATATTAATAATATACGACATCAATTTAACCTGTGGAAGGACAGCCAAGAATATTAATTTGTAAAAAAAGGTTACCATAACTTACTAAATTATCGATTTTTTTTTATTCAATAAACTAGTTCAAATAATCGGTGTAACAAACCCTTGTGATGTGATGATCCCTTAACAAGTCTCTGTCCGGCTCATTAAGATCGTCATTAATAAATAAACAAAGTTCTTGAATTCTGTTGTCTTTTAATTACTCCACAAAAGTTTTATCATTTTTGATCGGCAGAAGAATCTCGGAATGGAAAAACTTTTGCGGAGCGTTGTACAAGTAACTTAAAAGTGTATATTTTTGTTAAGAATAATATTGAAGATGTTTATACAGAATTTGACTGTTGCTTTGGTTGTAAATGACAGGGAAATGAGTTTATTTTATTTCAAAGTTTTGACTTTGGACTTTTAATGGACTGTAATTTTTTTTTTTTTTATTCGTGATAGGCTTACGCTTGACCGCTAGTTTGCCTGATGTTAAGCGATACTGATCTACGATGGAGCGCGCTTGCCTAGAAGAAACCGATTCATTCATTTATAGTAGGCACCTAAAGAGATCAAATTGAGTTTGTATTTTTAAAAACATATATAGAATATCCTGTTTAATTTTTTTTTTGCATTTTCCATGCTATGATTAAAAAGTTATTTTAATGAACAAAGAATTCTACTGAGGGTAGGATTCAAACCTGCGTGTTCTAGTTGGATACACCAGACACTATGACCAACTAAGCCACCGCGAGTCCCACCCGCCAGGTCGAAATTTGCCTTTACATTCTGAATTTCATCACATCAGGTCATTCAGTCACCTTAGAGACGTAAATTCAGAATATTAAGGCAAATTCCGACCTGGCGGGTGGGACTGGCGGGTGTTACTCTTGCGTCTGGTGTATCGAACCAGAAGACGCAGGTTTGAATTCTAATCGCCGTCAAATTTTTCCTTCACTAAAAGAATTTCTCAAATAGTTCAAGATGATTATTTTTTTTCCTAAAATTGAATGAAATTATAATTGAATATACGAATATTTCATGCATCAATCTATGTTAAAAATTAAAGCTATTCTTTGACTAACTAAAGACACTTACCTACCTCATGTCACCATTGGTTACAGACTTTCAATAGGATGTAGTTTCAAATAAACTATGCATGTGTGCGTGGCAACAATTAATCAGGAAATACCGAACTGAGAACCAATTTCCAACTATCCCCATCAATATTTTACCCGTGTGGAGTAGTCGGGTTAGAATATAGTTCCTCACCGCCATTCAGATAGGCATTTCGTAAGAGCCTAGAAAATATCTGATTTGGTTGGTGGTGGGTCTCTCGGGGTCTGACTGGCTGGCGACCACCCTTACGTCGAAGTCTGTCGTAAAGCACCTTGGTGTGTGTTTCGACTTTTACGCGTAAGAGCCATTAAGCTACCGCCGCTTCAAAGTTGTGTATATTGTATAATAAATTTCGCGAGTGTGTTATTTCCTATGCTTAGAATGTTAATAATTTGCGAAAACCCAAAGAAATAATGTTACGTGCTAGATGAAATATTAGCTTTAACAAACTAAAACAGCAATCCTTTAGTCTATTCAAAATCGAAAGCAATTAAGTTTAAGAGACAGAGCAATTAAATTAAGACGTTAAGCAATAAGCATCCAACGTGATTGCTACCCACGATAAATTGTTTCTGGAATTGCCATTTATCCAAACTCGAATCTCGTCGTTGAGGTTCAATTGCTATTCTTCTGTCAAGATGACCCATTTTATGCTCATCCTGTTACTGCCAAGTAATGATCTTGTTTCTTTCTTCTCTTTTTGTGCCCTGGAATTAGGTTTGTCGAGAATAGCCTAGCTGAGATCGTTTTTCTGGTATTTATATTTTTCTGGATAGGTCTTGTGATTAAATACTGATTTAAATATTTTTTTATCTGGACACTCGTGACACTCTTATCTGGAGCTCTTTGACGACTATATAATATTGCATATTATGTATAATGATGATACAAATTCTCATTTGTTAACTAGGACTTGCTAGTCTAGCTCTTAATAGCAAATTCTTGGTTCAAAATATTTATACAGGCTCACTGGTGGGACACTAAGATACTGAAGGAAAGTACTCGGTACCGTAAAACGAGGTAACGTTGATTAGTTTAAAATTTAAAATGGATGGTACACTTGCAATTTCAGTGCTAAAAATGAAAAAAAAAATACTGTAGTGTCGACTTATTACCTACGTAAATTGATTATTACTATTAAAAAATATAAATTTGTAATTATTTCAGAAAAAAAGAATACCCGTTTATCTTATTGTGATTTTTTTTTATGATTATAAAGTTATTTTAGTAATGGAAAAATTCAATCGCGGGCAGGATTCGAACCTGCGTCTTCTGGTTGGATACACCAGACGCTCTGAGCTCTGGCTACCGCGAACACCACCCGTCTGATTGGAATGGTGTATATATTACTATTAATGTGTGTATTACTCCTATCAGATAAGGTACAACAACCATAGGAGTAAAATTAATAATTATCAAAGTCGCCTCGTATGGAACTAAAGTGTTCATGCAAAATAAAATGGCGACCGTAAACCAAAAATGCAAACATGGTCTAAATCTTAATGAAACGTATTTAAAACAGTTAAACACTACAAACCAAACAATAATACTTACCCTTGGGCCACTGAAGTTACTCAGACAAATTTTTTAATACTTTTTTACTCTACTATTTCTATTGATACTATTTCGTCTACTACTACTTCGCTGGAAATAAAAGACCGGAAAATCGTTCCAAATTTGGTAAAGTTATTAAAAATTGCATTTGCTTGCATTTATTTTCAGTGAAGTATTTTGGACGAAATGGTCCAGTAGGAACCTAGATTAACGGTATCGGAATCCGAATAATAACAGAATTTGATTATATTGTATTTGAATTACGATTTATTTCGGTATTATGTTTGTAAGAGAAATTCGATCCGCCGGACACTTAAGTAATTAATTACACAATTTTCGATTAAGTTTACTTAGTAGACAATTCATATTTATTTTTAATGTTATTTCTTATCTTCATAAATGATCACCAAATATCACTTTTTCGAGTATCGTTAGTATTTCACCAGTCAGCCTGTATAAATATTAAAGCCTCACTTGAATTTGGCAAGATATGTAAATTTGCCTACTTCAATGCATATCGATTTGCCATAACGCTGTCGCATAAATCAAAATATGGTAGGTACTATGTTATAATATCATCTCCCAACAAAAATATACGACATGGATTGTCATATCAATTGATTGAAATATTTATGGCGAACATATATGTTGGTATGTCTCGTGCCATGAAAGAAAGTGAGCATAAAAATGAGATAAACTTCAAACCCGACTTTAATACGGGTATTTACGCTCTGTTTTCCCTTAAAGTAGGCTGTATTTTATACATTTATGAAACGTCACACTCTTATAGCACGTAAGGGGGAACTTCCAGTGGTACAGAAAATTTTCGGCCTTACAGTCACGTATGACACTCTGTGCGAGGTTTGGTTGTTAATGTGAACAACGTTATTATGGTATCGATATCAAGAAATGCGTACCTATTGATAATGACGTATGTGAGAGTCACAGCCCAAAATAGTATTTTGAATTTATTTCAACCTCCCCATCATAGAACATGAATGACCTTTATAGGAAAGATTAGGGTGAAATTAGGGTGACAATGTATGGTTTGAATCGATCAAGGAATCTAAACAAAATTTATCAAAATAAAATTTAGTAACACGAGATTTGTCGGAACATCTAATATATTTATTTGTATAACCTACAGGTAGTTGTTCTTTTTTTTTATTCGTGGTAGGCTTACGCTGGACTTAGATACTGCGATCTACGATGGAGCGCGCTTGCCTAGAAGAAACCGATTCACTCGTGATTTAAAGATACTCAGATTATATCTATCGGGGAAGACCCATTCGGGGACCTCTGAATCTAATTTCTAGTATATTTCTCTTCATGCTTACAAGCACATTTCGCGCTTGATCATTGCGTGAGTCTTCTCAGAGTAATTATCCGATTTTATTCGCTTCACATCCTCTGTACAAATCTTCCTCGTTTATTTTCTGGCTGGATAATTTTTCTATGTCAATGTACCTAATACATGTTATTAGGTACATTAATGAAAGTGGCACTCGTTGCTAATAAGGTACCTACTTGATTTTCCTGTTATGTAAGCAAATTATGTAAAGTAATGAATATTGGATATTTGAAGTTAACAATAAGTAATAAATCACGAGTGTGAGTCCTCAATATTAAGTAAATATAAGACAACTTGGTTAAATAACATTAAATTTAAAATTTATAAAACCCCCTTCAGCATCAAGAAATTGTTACCATGTTCTTGCAATATCATTGAAGTAACGGGATACCAAATTTCAAATCGATTAGACCTATGGAAGTTCCTCACATTCCTTCCTGAACTAGAAGAGCTGATAATCTTCAACTAGCTGGTGAGATTTCCTTAAATCATTCATAGCTAAGAACACTCTCGATCAAGTCACCTTTCAGACAAAAAAAAAACAGAATCAAAATCGGTCTATTCGTTATGGCCCTATAATGCAACAGATAGACACACGAAACACACGCTAATCTTATAACACTCCTCTTCTTACGTCTGGGGCTAAAAATACTCATCAAATTATCGCTGAGTCACAAATGCAAAATCTTGTTATCCTTGAGTGCTGGGACCCTATGCGACTTCTTTTCATCTCCAGAGCTAGATCAATTTATTCAGCGTACAATATTGAATATCGTGTTATTTGTCTGCAATTCATAACTAGTTAATCTAATTCATTACTTTGCAAATAACTAAAATTACATAACCATCTACCGGCGTAATATAACTGATGATTTTGTTTACCACAACAATGATGGATGATGTTAGCGTGGAGGAATAAGATGTTTTTTCTTGTTCTCGCTTCCGGCAAAAGCTGTGTTCTATGACCGTAAGTTTTCCCCTAATTTATAGAACACAGCTTTTCCAGTGAATTGTCATAATTTAGGGTCTACGTATAAAATTCTTACTTTGCTTCATTTCACACAAAAAGAGAAAGCATAAAGAGCATAATAAATGTATAAGCATAACAAATTTAAAAGATACGTGAGCGTAATTGATAGCTTAAATTGAGGGAGATCTACACCCATCAGTGGATGAAATCAGACTGTGGATGATAATGATGGCGATGAACAAAAAGACCTTATCGTACCTTTCTTCTCAGTATGTATGACAGTAGTTGCATAAATTGCACTGTGGCACAAAATAAGAACTAGACCGTGGCTGAAGTCAAAGTGTGGATGATCATGATGATGACGGTGATGAGCAGAAAGACCTTATCTTACCTTTCTTCTACGTATGTATAACAGCAGTAGCATAAATTGCACTGCGGCACAAAATAAGGACTAGAACGTGGCTGAAGTCAGAGTGTGGATGATGATAATAATGACGGTAATGAACAAGAAGACCTTATCTTACCTTTCTTCTATGTATGTACGACAGCAGCTACACAAAATGCACTGTGGCACAAAATAAGGAAGATCTAGACTGTGGCTGAAATCAGGCTGTGAATGATGATGATAATGACGGTGATGAACAGAAAGACCTTATCTTAGCCTTTTCTCTATGTATGTATTATCCAAATAGCACTGTGGCAGTCTCAGGTCTAGACTCTAGACCGTGGATGAAGTCAGTGTGTGGAATGATGGTCAAGATTAAGCCCATATTTTACTTTCCTCCTATGTATGCGCGACAGCAGTTACTAAAAACCACAGATCGATTGATCTCATTTTGAAAGCGGTTAAACACTGTGCAGTGTTTCATTGCTGTTGTTTAAAACGAGAGGTTTGTTCACATGCAAATTTACATAAGGCAACAGTTTCGTAGTTTGTTAGAAATGCAAGTTTAGATTCGGCTACAGCAACTGTTCAACGCAAAACAACTTTGCTTTGTAATATTGTTAGAATCGAACAATGAATTTCAGTTCTGCAGACTTTCATAGAAACAAGAGATGATTATTTAAATATCGCGTATTGTTGCTACAAGTTCCAAAGTTGCTGTCAAAAGTTTAACTTGTATTCTCCATAGAAGATTGGAGTTAAAAGTTGTGCTCATCACTGAATCTAAATGAAAACATACAGATGATCTGTGAGTGTACATCAGTAGTCCTCTAATCCTTTGATGATACAATCGTGAAGGTAAATAAGGATGTAATGGATACGATTGGCTAGCATTCATCCTCACATGTAAGATAGCAGTTATGAGCAACTTTTCAATCCTTCTATACTAAATGTAAAATAACATTTGGAACTGGGTTCAACGCAAGAAGTCAAATCGAGTAAACCGAATTGATGGTTGAATTCGTAGATAAACATGCGATGGGATCCGTTAGCTGAAATTTGATGCTTCGATTTTTGTCAGTAGGACCTTGGTAGTTTTCTGTGAGGTACATTAGTGCCAGAGCTCAAAATGGCTATGTTTTTGAATTAGATACTCCATCTTAGACTCTCGTTGTGCCATCAGGCATGACTATAAGGTCAAATGTATTAAGATTAACATTAGAAAATGTTTTTAATTTAGAAATAGAGAGACGGGCTTAAGCAAGTTTTAATAAAATTTAGATAATTAAATTTTCAAAAAAAAAACTAACTTCATTGCGATTTTCACAATCCAGCAGCAAAGCTTGGTCGTGGGTAATTAACTTTTAAATTGAAATAGTCCTGCTCACACCATTAATTACTTTAAAAGGTTAAATTGGATTCTCAGTGCTTTACCAATTGAATTAAAATTTATGTGGTTTTGGTCAATGAAAGCTTTCCACACAAAAGATTAAATCTTGAATTATTTTGTGGTTGATACTAATTAAAAATCAATGAAACGATTTGAGCTGTGTGCGATTTTGGCTTTTTGCTCCCGGACGGAGCAAGTACATATTTTGTAACTAGCTGTGCCCCGCGGTTTCATTCGCTTGCTCTGCTTTTACGAGTCGAAGCGTGATGTTAATGAATGTCACTATCTACACTAATATTATAAAGAGGAAAGATTTGTATTTTTGTATGCAACGAATAAACGTAAAAACTGCTGGACCGTTTTCAAAAATTCTTTTGCCGTTAGAAAGCTACATTATCACTGAGTAACATAGGCTATATAACATCACGCTACGCCTCTCAGGAACGGAGCAGTGCTGGTGAAACCACGAGTGGGTCGCTTATCATATATAAAAATATTTTTTCAAGCGTGACTGGTAGTTTCAGAAATTAGTGCGTTGAAACAAACAAACAAGCTCTTAAAATTTATTATATTAGTACCTATAGATGTACGCACAGTCAACAAAAGAGTTATGTACCTACGTATACAGGCAGAAGCAATATTAGTCAAAACACAGGTTAATTAAACTTGCGTTTTGCTATCCACTTGCATACCTAGCTACATACCTACCTACATCTTTTATTGATAGTTTGACTGTTCCAGTTTAAGATAATATGAGAGATAGTGCACATGTAAAGAAGGAAAATTCTTTAATAAAGTTTTATTTCTAATTCTATTTATGGCTTAGGAAGTAAGTTCAACCGACATTTTGCATTGGACTGATTTGAGCTGATGATAATTATTATGATTATTCATTAAAGTAAACTTAATATAGTTGCCATTGCCAGTTATATTGGAACTACTCGTACATACTATCATGCCTAGATTCAATAACATTTTGCGCGACCTGGGAATAGAAGAAACCTTATGTTTAGAAGCTACGTTACCACTCTGTGGCAGTGATGTTTATTAAGTACGTCGGTATACTCCACCGCGACAAAGGGCTTTTTCACTAGTGCAGGTGTTGTCTTGAAAAAATAATAATACCAGTGAAGTTCTATTAAGAATATTTGGAACCACAATATCTATCCTTACTAATATTATAAACGTGAAAGTTTGTGAGTATGGATGTATGGATGTGTACGATGCAACCATATACGCCGCGTCAGCTTATCCACCAATATTCGTAATTACTTTTCCATTTACTTACAAGTCAGTTGTATGTTCTCAATTATCAATATCATTTCAATATCATTTATCATTTTACTATATCCTGGTTTCTGACACTTACGCGAATATTAGACATTGAAATAAAACTACTTTTTACGGATTTTATCGCGTTGTATTGATATTATTTGATTCCCGACGTTTCGGATCCTTTACAGCATCCATGGTCACGGGTAGACTAAGTTGTTGGACGTCTTAATGTTACAATTACTAACAGCTACCTTACATTTTTGTTAATTATTGGCGATCCGATTCACGCGGAACGAGCTCACCGTATCCTTCGGTCTTTTTTACTATTTTTCTTTCTATTTTTTATTTCTATTTTACTATATCATTATAACTTACTCTTAAGAACTATTTCTGCTTAAACTTTGGTGTTAAATTAGTACAATAAACTGTTGGCCTTTAAAGGACTCGTATTATTTAATATCATATTATCAATTTATCAACAAAGATTGTACCGGCACAATATCGTACAGGATGTTTGTTACTCTTTTACGCCAGAACGGCTTAACAGATCTGGATGAAATTTGGCACAGAGATAGACTATAGTCTGGAATAACACATAGGGTACTTTTTATCCAGGTTGGAACCAATTGTGAAGTCCACGCAGACAAAGTCCCGGGCAGAAGCTAGTATAAAATGAAATATCTAATGTGCTAAATAATACCCTACCCACATATCTCTAGGGTTGGCTACACTTAATAAGAGCGTTCAATAAATATATCAGTAATAATGTTACCTTTCAACCCTTCAAGTAGAATGTTAGCTTAATTAAAGCCTTAAATAAACACCAATATAGTATATTTATAATATATTTAATTAATATTAATTTACATTAGGTTGGTATCCTTACGCCTTTAGGGTTGTCCGGAAAATCAGTTTTTCATTGCCCCGGCAATGTTTATCGGACAACGAGTTATTATGAGGAAATTTATTTTGTTATGATTAAAAGGTTATTACTGCCTTATTAATCTAGTGGTCCTGAGCGCTACTATTACGCCAGAGGTCCTGGATTCGATTTCCAGGTCGAGGAAAGTGTTATTAGGTTTTTCTGTGAAATTCTCATTACAAGTTCAGAGTTTGGAATTTGTGCCCGGTTAATGGCAATAGGCTCGCCCCCTATTACATGGGACCTAAATATACCAGAGAACTGTGGGTGTAAATTAGTACGCCTCGGTCTAACCCTTTTGAGAAAACTCTAGAAAGGGTTAGATCTATCTATCTCTGTCTGCCTCGTCGTCCTGAGCGCGACTGCTACTAAGTTACCTGTTAGTACACACAAAGTTCAACGGTGCTGTCTTGGCGCCAAACAATGGTCTAGTGGTCGTAGATAGTGGTGGTAGATGGTTATGGTGGTGATGTTAGAGTAACTACTACAAATAATCAATTGAGGTCAAACGATTAAGAAAATTTGTATCGTATTTTAGAATTTGGTCGAGAGAATCCAGTTCACACTATGCCTTCAGTTCGGATTGACGATAGACCATTGAAGCCAAATAAAACCGTATTTCCAAGTCACTGAAGATTCAAGAAAGTGATTCGCATATAAACACCCCTAAATAAACAATAGCGGTACCACAAATCCAGCAATATCCTCTCCTATATTATTTCTGATATTATTTGTAGTAAGATTTTTTCCTTGAGCGCTATATTGAAGACATAAACTCGGTGAACGACGGCACAACACTGACTGCTTACTTTTCAAAGTATTTTTCTTTATTGGAATTGTATTTGCAGATATTGTGTTAAATTTTAATTTTTACGAACGCAGAAAGAGAGAGCAACACAATGACATATTTGGATGAGAAAACTATCAAAAAACATGTTTTAAAGTAAAATGGCAAATTGAGGCCCAGATTACTTTTCGCCGTAATTCAATAAGTTATTTTAGTGAAGGAAAAATTCGATTCGAACCTGTGAAAATCTAAATTCTTCGACCAGACGCTATGACCAACTAAGCCAAGAAAATTTAAATTTTATCGAAATAATTTTATAATCAACAACGAATAGGTAATGTAAGGACTTTTGTAAGGTTATGAGTAATTGTGATAAATGCCAAACCGACATAGGTATTAAGAAAAATTTTTGAAGGGTCAGAAAAATGACGTCTTGTCACCATTTAACAGTTTATCCGTACAAATGACGTCATTTGGAAAGAACTTCAAAGTCGAAAAAAAGTATGAAAATTACTGAATATCGGGAAAGTAAAAAATACCGATGTCCTATTTTTCGATCTAGTTTCAAATAAAATTATAATAAATGGGTATAAAAAAAACGAAATTTTGTCAATTGTACGGTGATGTCTACAGACTGACAAGATGGTATTCATGGACAGCTTAATTCAGTGCTATCACCACACGTGTATTAAATTGAAGGTACAGGTTATATAGGTTACCTAACTGTTGCCGATTGCCGTATATTCTAAATCGCATATTACGAATTAGAGCATTCAAGGGAAACATAATTTAACTGTCTTTTTGAGTTTTTTTTTATATTTTCCATGCTAAGATTATAAAGTTATTTTAGTAAAGGAAAAATTCAATCGCGGGCAGGATTCGAACCTGCGTCTTCTGGTTTGATACACCAGACGCTCTGTTCGCTAAGCCACCGCGAATCCCACCCGCCTGATTGAAAGTTGTAAATCGATGTTAATAAGATAACTATAGCTCATGAATGAAATAATTATAAAATATTTCTTTTTAAGTTGCAAAATAAGAACGAAACGACAAAAAAAATGAATGTCGGAGTTTCGTATGTTCTGCACATTAGATTAATGGGAGTTCTCATAAAAGTCTTCTTGAAGTGTTCCGAAAAGGAAGAAGATTATGGTAAGATTGCATGAAGTGTTTCATGGGTACAATTTCGCCATCATTTTTTAAGTTATTATATTCTCATAATTCAACACTGACAAAAACAAAGACCGAAGATCGCACTTGAATCAAATAAACAGCTGAACAAACAAATGATTAAGTACAAAGCGATCGTCACAATAATTCTGAAGTATTTAAACGACAAAACTCTTACAAAAGGATTGTACACATTCTCCTATTACACATTTCCAAAGAGCTTTGTTAAATTTTGAATGCGACAATATCGGCTTGATATAAGAAGCCTCAGTGTTGACAGGAGAATGGATTTAACTATACAATTCTGCCAACGAAAATTGTTTAAATAAGACGGATACGTAACGATTTAATTTAATAAAATTGAGAAGGGAAATGGAAGCTCTGCAAAGAAGCGATTGACGGGAATGGCACAAGATATAAATGGGCCTAGCGTTGTGTCGAAAGTGAAGATTCTCTTAAAGTTCTGCTCGGAAAATAGCTAATCGGTCTGTGCCTCTTCCTTTCGATTATCTTAAGTACTATATTATGAAAAGCTAATAGACACTGATAATTTAACAGAAAATAAACCATTATCTAAATGGGAAATCAAAGTGCTTGTTCAAATTGTTTGTGTTAGCAGTTAACTCACTGGATTCAGCAATGTTAATAAAAGTTAAGTTAAGAGTCCGGCGGACCGAATTTCTCTTACAAACGTAATACCGATATAAATCGTAATTCAAACATAATTTAATCGAATTCTGTTATTATTCTGATTCCGATACCGATAATCTAGGTTCTTACGTTACCATTTCATTCAAAATACTTCACGGGAAATAAATGTAAGCGAGTGCAATTTTTGACAACTTTACGAAGTTTGGAACGATTTTTTGGTCTTGTATTTCCAGTGAAGTAGTAGTAGACGAAATAGTATCGTAGAAATCTAGATTAACGGTATCAAATCCAGATAATAATATAATTTGATAGAATATTGTCTAGATTACGATTTGTTTCGGTATTACGTTTTTGTGGGCAATTCAAGCTCCGCCGATCCCTTAAGTTAAAGTTAATAATACAAAAGATATACAAATTGCACACATGCTGGATACATTATCAAATTATAATTCGGTACTGTATACCTAATCAAATTGTAATAATCATGCGATACGTGTACCACCCATTATCTCATTATTTCTATACAGCTGAACAAATTTTGATGAATTTTGGTATTGGGTTAGATTGAATCTTGGTGAAAGACATAGGCTAACTTTTATCTCAAAAACTCCTTTAGGATGCGAGTAAAACCGCGGAAAATATTTAATAAATCCCTAAAAAAATTGCTCCCTATAATATGTACAAGTTTTGCTGTCTATGACAGTTGTAGTAGATATACTCACTATTAATGAAAACAGAACCCGTATACAAAACCGAATCTCGTTATTCGTATATAAAATACGAATTACAGTAACAATCACACCAGCACTGTAGGCACTTTTCCATTGTCAGCGCAAATCGAATACGTCCGAATATTTTCTGGATATCGTGTCGTTATCGTCGCGCGAGAAATAAAATGCTTTTCACCGCACCGTTCAAATCCTGCTTGATAGATAGCTTTTTCTTTGAGCAAACGATGTCTACGTTCACATCTTAATCTTCGGGATTCTTTAGTAACCGTCGATGTTTTCGCTTTGGTTGAGTTTTTTCGCATCTTAAGCAATGTTTTCGACTTTTATAGACAGAGAACAGATGTCGTAAAGTGGGAAATTGTGCGCGTCATAATTTTGAGTACTGAGAATTTTTGTTTGATAAATCAGGAAATCCTTTAAGATTCTTTTAAGTTGGTACCACGTTATTCTTTTTTTAATATTTCTAGTACAACAAAAATAATATGATTACTTTAATTGTCTTTTTTGACTTTTAGTCCTTTTAAACTTTTCCAATACAGAAGAATAAACCATATCCCGTAAACTTGCAACAATTATTTCAAGTTTAAGAAGAGAAAATGTCAATAGAATTCAGATATTTTGTTGACGACATAATTTTTTGATCATAATAATAACAAAACAGAAAAACTAAAGCGATACATCTCTCGATCATTCGGTTTTTGGGAAATAAAAATGCCATAAACATGCGATTAAATTTTTATGGAGAAAACATCATAAAGATTGTTTGATACAGATATGAACCTAATACGGAAACCAGATACGGTTTACTGCTGGGATCTGTGGCGATGAGAAGGAGTGTTATGCTGTAAATCAATAGGCAATTGGATGGCTGCCTTGGGATTTTCAAATCTAGGGGAGATAAAGTAAGATCGTTCCAAACAGTGTAATTTTTTTTCTTTACTTCACATTGACTATTTTTTTCCCATTATTACTATTGCGAGGGAAATAAAAAAATGTTAGATGCGGTTGTTTTGGTAAAGTAGAACATTCTGCGATCTTATTTCAAAGGGCTTCTACTTTAAGTTCGAAAGTAGATCACATCATAACACCATCACGCCTGTGTCATGTAGGTATGTCATGTAGGTACACCCATAGTTTGCCGGTATGTTTAAGTCCCATGTAATATCCCAAACTCTGAACAGCTACTGAGAATTTCATAGAAAAACCAAATAACGTTTTGCTCGACCTGAAAATCGAATCCAGGATCATTAGCATCAGTGAGTCGTGCGACTATCGTTAGGTGCACACGTACGTTAATGTCAGTCTTGCAATGAAATTAATAACTACGGAAATATTTCATTTTGCGGAAATAATTACTGTCATTCCTCTTTGAAGCCCGTATTTCAATTCGTAATTACTTGGTTTTCTGAAAAAACACAATTTAATACCGTTTTTGAGCAAAAACAATTAGTAAACGTGTGGTGTTAGTGACTTTGTTGTGACCTTGTGAAGTGCGAACAAAGAACTTGTTCCCACACGTCACCGAGCCTAAACTTACGCACTTTTAGCTAATGATCGTTAATTTCGCTTCAAACTTGTAAGGTAACCTGGCCTGGAGGCACTGTGCAAGGATCGTAATACTCGCTGTCGCCGGTTCGGAACCCACAAATCGCAAAACTTTTTGTACTTTATCTTTGAATTTATCCACTGCATTCATTAATGTTTCATTCACCGGACAAGACTAAGTGTCATTCCGACACTGACTTAAATAATATGTCGGTTGCAAGAACAAGCGGTGAACAAAATGTTGCGACTCGAAGCAAACGTAAACAACCGGAATCTGAGTGGACGCATGCGATTAATACGTTATCTGAGGAGTTTAAAAATACTCTTAATGAATGGCGGAGAGAAATGGAGGCAAGTATGTCCAAAATCTCGAATAATGTTATATTAATAAAGGATGACCTAGCTTCACTCACACAAGTCACAGCAGAAATAAGAAATGACATGAATTCTTTGCGTTCCGAGCAAACAGTTCTGAGACAGCGAGTGAAAGAGTTGGACACTAAATGCGAAGGTCTGTCGGGTCAGTTCGTATCTATTCAGGAATCAGTTCAGTTCATATCTGATGAGAATATTGATCTCAAAAAAAAAGTTGATAGCCTCAGCCAACAAATTCAAGAATCTATGGATTTGAAGAATGTTGTTATTGATCTGACTAGTAAAATCGACTACCTTGAACAGAGTGCCCGTAACTGTAATATAGAAATATGTAACATACCTGAACGGCGTAACGAAAACTTGCTATCTCTCATGCAGAGCATAGGGTCTGAGATAAAGTGCAATATACAACAAAATGATATTATATCCATACACCGAGTCCCACACGCTCACCAACAGAATAATAAACCCAAAAATATTATCATAAAATTATCTTCGCGTATATTACGCGATAATATTCTCAGCGCCCACCGATTATGTAAGGGGCTTACAACGGAACGGCTGGGGATCTCAGGTGTGCCAATACCAATATACATGCATGAACATCTCACACTAAAGAATAAGCAATTATTTCGAGAAAGTCGCGACGCTGCCAAAGAACACAATTATAAGTTCGTGTGGGTTAAGCATGGAATCGTCCTTGTTCGAGAAAAAGAAGGAACAAGGGCTTTTGCAATTCGCAGTCGTCAAGACGTCGCTAAAATTAAACCGGGGTTTACGTCTGCTATTGATAATAATGAAAACTAAAAAATGTTACGTATTTTTTATTTGCATGCTTACAATAATTAGATTTCAAATAACAATGTTTTCTAATAGTATTTTTGTAATGTATGAATTCATGAATCAAATTTATTCTTTAGGTTTTTATTTATATATAAACAAAATATACATTAAGATATTTTTATTCTGCGTTTTGCATAATTATATTCCATTTCACTATTTAATGATATCTTACCTTATTAATGCACATGAAGTTATTATAATGTATCTGTCGCTTAAGGTTATTATTCACATGCTTACAATATTTCGATTTAAAAAATCACTGTTTCATAATAATATTTTTGAATTTTATTGGATTTTATTGGATGTAAATCAAATTAATTCTTTGGGTTTTTATTTATACAAAAAAGTATTATACATTATGAGATTTTTTTTCTGGTTTATGTATATTTATATTCTATTTTACTATTTACTGATATTTTACCGTATTGGAACACATGTAGTTGTTATAATTTGTCTGTCATCTAAGGCTATGAAAAGAAACTACCCGTTACTATCAGAACATTTCACTTTTTGGCTTATAAATACAAATAAATCATTGTGGTTAGTGTATTGCATTTTATATTACATATATTTGATCAAGAAATTAAAATTATTTGTAACGTATGATGAACGGCTTATATTGAAATGTAGTTTTCACCGACAAAGTGGATAATAATAAACTAATAATATACTACCAAAATTGTAGGGGACTCCGCACCAAATTGCACATTTTGTACATGAATATCTTAGCAAATTGCTACGATATCATAGTATTGACTGAAACCTGGTTAACATCAGAGATATCCGATGGTGAGTTCATCGATGAACGCTATACAATATACCGGTGTGACCGTGACCGTTCCGCGACTGGAAAAAAAGAGGGAGGTGGTGTTCTCGTAGCCGTCTTGAAGGGGCTGCATACGGTTAGACTTGTTCCGAGGCTATCTACACAGAATAACACTGAGCATGTTCTCATTCAACTGCCCGGTTCGTCTCGGGGCAAATACCAAATTCTTGGTGCAGTTTATATACCTCCAAAAACGACTGAAGTATGTTATGTTGAATATTTTGAATTGTTACAATCAAGTCTTGACTGTCCTAGCGTTGAGCGATTTTATTTACTGGGTGACTATAATCTGCCGGAAGTTGATTGGGTTGGTTGCACTAATAATATATCCCCATCATTGGGGCTGATGTGTAGTGGCAGCTCTAGTATTTGTAAACATCTGGCCACCTTTATGTCTATCCTCAACGCTTATCAGTACAATACTATAAAAAATTTCAACAGGAAGTTATTGGACTTGGTCATTAGCAATGAGGAGTGTTTAGTCTATTCGCCTTCGGACTATCTGCTTAAACATGACAATCACCATCCCCCATTTTGTGTTCTAACTTCACTTCGATTACCCTTGAAATCTATAATACGTAAGCCATTAAAAAAATATAACTACTATAAAGCTGATTATGACAACATTAACCGCGATTTATGCGAAATCGATTGGTACGACGTCCTAAATAGTGATAGATCCGTGGATGATAACGTTGACATTTTTTATAATATTATTTTTCGCTTAATCAAATCACATACACCATTGATTAAATACAGGTCTCTGAAATTTCCAATATGGTTCTCAAAAGCTCTAATAGTTATTTACAAAAATAAAACTAAAGCTTGGTGTAAATGGAAAAAATATCACAATGTTTCGGATTATGAGCAGTTTTCGCTTTACAGATCTAGATTTAGAGACGAATGTAAGATCTGTTATACCAAATATATCAATTCTGTTGAAGATGGTATTAGGAACAACATTAAACACTTTTGGACGTACGTATCGAATCGTAAATCCGTTACTTGCATCCCTTCTAATATGAAATACAACGGCCAGTCCTCTAACGATCCTGAAGAAATATGTAATCTGTTCTCTTGTTTCTTTGACTCAGTTTATGAAAATTCTACCCTACATAATATTCAAGTGCAAGACAATGTATACAGAGATCGATCCGACAACTGTTCATTATTCAGTAATATTGAGTTTAGTGTTGATGAAGTACTGAGGGCACTTAAATCATTGGATACCACTAAGGGACCGGGACCAGATGGACTTTCTGTAATTTTCATTAGAAATACTGCGAAGTATGTATGTATCCCCTTACATATTATTTATAATCAATCCATCTCTCAAGGTGTCTTCCCTAGTTTATGGAAACGTGCAAACATAACACCGGTGCACAAGTCAGGCTCCAAACAGGATATCGAGAATTATCGCCCCATATCGATATTGTCCACTTTGTCGAAGGTTTTTGAGCGACTAGTCCATGACAAAGTATATCCCTTCTTCCATAATGAAATAATCCAACAACAACACGGATTCGTCAAAAGAAGATCTACAACAACTAATTTAGTTAGTTTTGTTGATTATTTATTTAATAACATGGACTCACGTATTCAGGTCGATTCAATATACACAGACTTCCAAAAGGCCTTTGATAAGGTCGATCACCAACTACTCCTAGCCAAGCTTGCCTTCAATGGTGTACACGGTGATTTATTACGATGGTTTACTTCCTACGTCTCAAATAGAACTCAGAGGGTTGTTATTAATGGTTTTAATTCGGCTACGATAGAAGCTACATCTGGGGTGCCACAGGGTTCTATTCTGGGGCCTCTTTTGTTCGTAATATTCATTAATGACATAAATAAATGTTTTAAACATTCTAAATTATTACTTTATGCAGATGACCTAAAAATTTTTAGAATAATTAAAAGCCTGCAAGATTGTCATGTATTACAAGAAGATCTAGATAGATTTACTAAATACTGTGATAAAAACAAATTGAAACTTAGTATTCCTAAATGCTGCTGTATAAGCTTTACAAAGAATAAAAAAGTCATTAAATATCCATATTCCCTGAATAATGTTGTTTTATCAAGAGTAGCCTTAGTTCGTGATCTAGGAGTTCTGTTGGACGAAAAATTACACCTAGAAGCACATATAAGTAAAGTTGTCAATAACGCCTATCGTATGTTCGGCTTTGTCATGAGATCATCAACGGAATTTCTGCGTCCAAATACTTATTTATATCTTTATAAATCCTTGATCAGGTCTCAGTTGGAGTATGCGGTGTCGGTGTGGAATCCTTATTATATCAAATATTCAGACAATATAGAGAAAGTGCAAAAAAAGTTTTTAAAAGCCGTTCATTACCGCTGCCACCATGTTTCTGCAAATTACAATGACTTGCTCATAAAGTATAAACTCAATAGCCTTCAGACTAGACGTATAATTTTGGAGACAATGTTTTTGTACGACTTGTGTAATAATACTTATGATTGTATGGATATTTGCAATAAAATTTGTTATGTAGTACCCAGAGCGACAGTGGGCCGCGAAGTCCGCGCAAGGCCTCTATTTGCCGTTAGCTCATGTCATACTAACGCAGGCTTAAGAGCACCCTTGCGTCGTATCACTACTCAGTATAATAAATATTATAACGACATTGATTTGTTCGCGATGTCGACTGGTAAATTCAAAAATCTTCTAAAATCAAGTACACTCTTGTTCCAGAATCCCTAATCATAATCAACTTTAAAAGAAAACCAAGAAATAATAAAATTTATTAAATTTATTTAATTTAAATCAATCATTGGCGAATTGTTAATTTCACTGTAACGATTGTAACAATTTTAATAATATTTTAAGTAATCCATTATAACTGTACCTACATATATTGTACGACGTAATATTAACATTTTTTTTTAATATTCTGTGGAAAATGTCGTTGGTTATACATTGAATGCATTTTGTATTTTTACTGTTTTCGTTTTGTATTATTGTAATGTACAACCGTTAATTTTCCCAAATAAATAAAATAAAATAAAATAAAATAAAATTAGCAGAGCACTCACGCTCAGGACCACTAGGTTAATGAGGCAGTTATTATTACCTATTATTTCCATCCATTTATATAATTTACTTATTTTTATAACTATAAATTATTAAATATTTATACAAAAGGAACAAAAACATTCAAATATATAAAAAATAATATCCCTGTATCGGGAGCAGGGTCCAAGCTACCGGTGGTCAGGGCTCCAGAGAGAGAAACCTCCTAAAAATGCGGGCCGTGTCCAGGAGTATTGATTACTGCATTAAGCTTATTAGCTATTAATATTATTGCGAGCGAAATAAAATATTAGATGCGATAATGGTTGTCTTGATAAAGTAGAAAATTTTGCGATGTTATTTCAAATGGCTTTTGCTTTAAGTACGAAAATAGATCACCTAAATTCTAAAATTGTTTATGTTGACTATGGTAAATAAATATGACTAGCTTTCCAAATCTAATCTCGGGTCTAATCGAGTTAGCTTTAAACTTGATGTCACATCTGGCGTTTAATAAACATCTTGAACTTTATTGAAATATTGTATTTGTAACTAAAATTAGTCTTAAGTTTATTTGTTTTCGAAGTTTCATGTTTATCGGAGCTGTGGTTGTTTGATTTACTATCAACTTGCCACTTAAGCACTATGCTAGTGAAGTTTAGGTTTCTAAGCCGGTCAAACTTAATATTTTATTACAATTCGATGGCGATGGTACAAAGGTGACGAAGAACTCAATCGTTCCTGTTGATCTTGAGGAGGAACTAACTGAACTTGGATTTTGGATGACGCTCCTGACGTTAACTTTGAGAGTGAAGGTGATTATCAGGAAGCGGAGGTAGGAAGTACTGAATCTGCTACTATACAGGAAACGAGTACTGAACGCGCTGAACCAAATACAGATAGCGCTGATACGAGTACTGAGCTGAGATACAACTTACGTGCGCGGAAGCCAATCGACTACACGTGCACGTGTGTGTAGTAACGCTATTGCTGAGATTGACGGCGGTCCGACGATAGTAGAGGAGGCGCTAGCTAGGCCTGATCGTCAATTATGGCAGAAAGCAATAAACGATGAACTACAATCGTTGAAGAAGAACCAAACGTGATCAGTAGTCGACCTACCACGGGACAAGAAGCTGATCTAATGGAAATGAGTATTTAAAATAAAGCGTGATAGTGATGGTAAGGTTTCAAAATATAAAGCTAGGCTAGTAGCGAAGGGATTTACTCAGGTACGTGGCGTAGACTATAACGAAACTTATTCCCCCGTAGTGAGAAGCTTAACTTTGCGATTATTGTTCTCATTAGCTGTAGAATATGATTGGATCATTGACTAATGGGACGTTACTACTGCTTTTCGGTATGGAAAACTGAAGGAGGATATTTATATGCTCCAGCCAAAGGGCAAAATCGTCAAAGGTCAGGAAACCAAGGTATGTAAACTGCAAAGGTCGTTGTATGGACTTAAATAGGCTTCCAATGCTTGGTTCCATGAGCTTGATAGGGAAATGCTGAACTTAGGTTTTACACAATCTAAGATAGAGCCCTGCCTATACCAAAAAATGTTAGGTGATAGGAATAGGATAGTTGTAGTAGTCTACGTGGATGATATTTTTGTTTTTTTATGGTAAAAACCATGGAAACGAAAAGCAGAAATTAAAATCTGGATTAGTCTACCCGTGACCATGGATGCTGTAAAGGATCCGAAACGTGGGGAATCAAAAAATATCAATACAACGCGATAAAATCCGTAAAAAGTACTTTTATTTCAATGTCTAATATTAGCGTAAGTGTCAGAAACCAGTAAAATCTGGATTGTTAAAAAAATTTAAGGTCAAGGATTTAGGTCAAGCTAGACACGTGCTAGGCATGAGACTTAGGAGAGATAAAAATACAATTTACCTTGATTAGGAACAATATGTTCAAAGTATGTTAAAGGAATTCGAAATGACCGACTGTAAGCCAGTCATTACTCCGATGGAAGTAGGGTCTCAGATTCGAGAAAGCTGCGGATCCCAGTTGTAGGTTGTCTGAACTATTTAGCTCAAAATAATAGTAGGCCTGATACCGTGCATGCCGTTAGCGTTCTATCACAATTTAATTCATGTTATGACGAAATTCATTTTATACGCGCTAAACGGGTCCTCAGATATTTAAACGGGACATCTGATTTTGTGCTTACTTTTTGAAAAACAGGAAAGTTTCAGCTACAAGGCTACGTAGATGCGGATTGGGGTAGGTCATATGACAGAAAGTCCTTCATGGGTCTAATGTTCAAATGAGACGAAAATGTAATTACTTGGGAAAGTCGCAAGCAAAGGTGTGTGGCATTGTCCTCTACGGAGGCTGAGTATATAGATCTTAGCCAAGCATATGGAAGCAATTTACTTGAGGAGTTTGTTAAATAGCTTGACAAATGATACTTGTAATAAACCAGTAGTCATTTACAATGAAAATCAGTCTGCACATCATGTTGCTAAAAACTAGATAAACCATAATAGAACCAAGCATATAGATATAAGGTTTTACTTTGTTCGCAAAGCAATATTAAATGATCTGATTGAAGTGCAATATGTACTCTCACAAGAATTGGTGGCAGATATGCAAACAAAATTACTGCCAGGCCCTAAGATAAAATTAGCTTTATCGAGATAGCTTAAGTTTTGATATGTGTTGTGTAAACTCTATTGTATAGTTTTTGTAATGGTTGTAATGTTTTTAAGCTATTGCATAGCTTCTATCGCGGGCCTTGAGCGTGGGGACCGAATCCAGAAATTCCGTAACGAAAAAAACCTAACACGCTTGTCTCTTTAGTTCAGCAACCCGCCTTTAGTTGGCATTGGTTGTATTACATAAGTTGATAAAAAACGCTATGCAATAGCTTTACCGCGGCAGTCCCCGAGTGCCACACGTCTTTTTTTTTTAATTTATTGTTATGTTGTGTAAATGTATGGTCGGAATAAGGGTGCTTGTACTGTGCAATTTTCAAGTACGCTCCAAGAGTGAATGCTCGCATGATAGATTTAAGGTTGCATAAACATGTGGCAGATTAAGGGTGCGTGTTGAAGGTTAGACATAAGTATGCCATACTGGCTGGATTATAATCTGACACGTGAGACATTTTATTTGTGCTAAAATAAAAGATAACTGTCTGAGACTAAACCTCAAATAAACAGGCTCGTATTATTTTATCCAGGTAGCCTCTCGCTAGTTCTTACTAATATTCTACCTCCAACATATACACAAACCAATTACGGGCCAACCAACATTCACAAAGATTAGTTCGAAATTAAGCATCTCGTAAGAGCATTAGGTGAGGAGATGCTTAAAATATCTGACTTGCTCGGTGGTAGGACCTCATGGGGTCTGACTGGCTGGCGACCACTCTTACGTCGGAGTCTGTCGTAAAGCACATTGGTGTGTTTCGACTTTTGCGCGTAAGAGCCAGTTCTCCCTCGGTTGCTGCGGCTCTGGCAGTCTGCAGTCCATAGGGGACTAGACTCTTAGACTAGAGCTCTTAAAGCTCGGCAACGCATCACCAACTCCTATGGTGTTGCAGGTGTCCATGGGATGCGATGACTACTTACCATCAGGTGGCTCGTCTGCTCGTTTGCCGACGTAATCAATAATAAAATCTAGTACGATTAATAACGAAAAAAAAGTTACATTATATTTTTCATTATATATCATACCATCACATCTGTACCTAACCCCCAAAGGTTTGGGCAGACGTATACTAACACTAATATACACCCACAGTTCACCGATATGTTTAGGTCTCATAATATAATTCCCTATTATATATTATATGGGGGTATACATTGCATATTTTTCATAATTAAAATTTCCCCAGTCAATAATATGTTAGTCAGTAAATATAGTCTTACACTGTTGAAGTTGCTACTTTTATTTGATTCAGTTATGCAACTATATAGTTTTTCTAACTTTTTCTGCAGTTCCATTTCCTACAGTTTCTTCCATTTTATTTTTTATTCTCTCAATACTGAGAATTAGTTGAGTTTATAAGATTTTAAAATAGTTTAGTATCCTTTCAGATTTTATTTTTATATCTTCATATAACTTTGAAGAAATGTTGTTCTACACAATTCTAGAATAGTGCACTTTTCATTTTACTTTCACGCGTTAATTAAATTGACGAAGCATGGATAGTGGTGCTTCTGAATAATGGTTATAGGGCCGTTAATCGTCTATTGTTACTTCGCGAAACATTATTGCTATACAATAAGATCATTAGTACACACAATAACTACAAACTGAACTTACATGGAAACGAAACGTCTATTTAGGTGCTTTATGTGTATGCATAATAATATGCTCAAGAAACCATTAAACCAATTCGTTTTGACTTAAGAAGGTGACTGGCAGCTTTTCTACTATCCAAATGATTCCCTTTTTTGTCAAGGCAATCTTCTAGATCCCAGCCGATAGAGGAAGGGGGAGGAATTTATTTGTCCTACTAGCTTATTATCGCTTTCCTCAGGATGTAAGGAAAGATACTGTGGAATCTGCGATTTTGTAGTGATTTCTTTGCAAAAAGGCAGGTCTTCTTTATTTCCATATGCTATGGGCAATTTTAAGTATTGTAAATGTGAGTACATTGTAGCATGTCTAAGTGGACACCTAGCTTTATACTATGATGATGTATGTCTTCCACATAGTTTATTTTCATTTATTTTTTTATAATGACGAGTTCTCTAATGCTAGGTCCCATCTTTTCATAATATCGACTTCAGCCCAACTTGGACATTAACCTTCAATGTCCACACACATCCTGTTCGCACTATTGTACCTGAAGAATGTAATACCTCTTATTTTAAAAGAGTGTCCATGGAGTTTCTAGCCGGATTCTTCTCCATAGGATCAACTGTTTGAAACCGTGCAACTAGACTCAATAATGTTTTATAAACACTTGTAAAAACTTATTTGTAATAAAAACATTTTAACTTGAACTTGAACATTGTAAAATCGTCAGATATTTGTTCACATGTTGATAAAGCTATAAATTTGTTATAATGTTTATAATTAGGTATTATAACGCTACCCAATTTATTATTAGCATTTTGATTACTTAGAGCAATCTCGATGTGATGTGATGCATTAAAATTACTGGTTTCTGACACTTACGCGAATATTAGACATTATTCCCGAAACGTCGGGAATCAAATAATATCAATACAACGCGATAAAATCGGTAAAAAGTAGTTTTATTTCAAAGCATTAAAAGTGTCTAAATCTTACAGAATTTTGAAATAGACATACCTACTAATGTATCAATGTGTAGGTGCTACAAATTATTATGATTTATTTTGGCTTTCTAAATTTTCAACCATTTCTATAAAGGATATTCTCAGGAGAATGAGCTATGTCATCTACAACAATATATTGTGTACGTTCATAAAATCACAAAACCCTGAGACGGGACCTAAAGCTATTAATATTTTAGACAAAATTGTATGCAAACAAAACCCTGAGAAAACTTGTTTGCATATTCATTAATATCACATTGTTTCCTAAAATGTAATATAGCTCAGTGTGTGTTAAACCTTTAGCGTAAAATTTATTAAATTTTGTGATTACATCGTATGTGATGGCTTTATTGATAATATCATGCGTGACGATGCTTTTGTATCCATACCCAAGCTTCAGAGGAATTTAGGCCCTTATAATTGAAAGCAATCATGCGATTCTTTGTCCTTTGATAGACCATTTTGTGTCTATGAAATAGGATGGCTATGAAATAGTCGGGTCGTTTGACAAAGGAACGCAATCTAAAAGTGCTCCATAAAATTATCTTTTCATTTGATTATTACATCACGTTGAAGAGTTAAAACTGATAAAAGCATTTTATATTATCCAACAATGTAAGAGTAACATTAAGAATTTTTACACTGATTAAATAATCTGCAGAATTAAGCTGCGGTGGCCCAATTTAAGAGAGCACGTAAAGCCGGTGGTGCCGGTTGTCATTAGAAAATCTATGTCTATCGTTGGTGGTAGTCAGAAGTCCAAAAAGCTGACAAACCCTCTATTTTTAGAATATATCAGTATTGCCCAGAAATTCAGGTCTGATGGCAGTTGTTACGTGTAAAACACTGATGTTTAGCCGCATTAGCGTTTGTTGATCTGTTGTTTGTTTGTTGATAGACCTTATCACATTTTATGTTGTAAGAAAAGGATGGTGCTATTTAATATGTAGAGCAGCATCCCTCTCTCTCCATCGCAAAAAAGGTTAAAAATTTCACCATGTTTACGTAGACTAGTATGATTTGACAGGCTGATACCGTTTAATGGATTATCTTAATTATTTTCCCCGTGTGCAAGCCACATTATGCCTAAAAGCAAGAAATGTCTAAAGCACTTAAAAACTTCGCAAACGTTTCTCGGTATTTCAATGCTGAGTTTCGCTAAGAAATGACACCTTGAAAGTTCCAAAGTATTTACATTTCTATAGATTCAAAATTCTGGGACCACTCTCCGTGTCAACGACATCCAGGTTCTTTCATAGCGTTTGAAAGCCGACGCTAAAAAGACGTAGTCTTAGAAAGGCTGAAAAAGGCTGTTGAAAAAAATGGAGTGTTTGGAAGCCATGGGTTAGTGGATCCTGCACAAGTCGTAATTTGTGGTTTTTCATTTCTCTTGTACTTACATGAATGAAGATTCTTGTGTTGATGATGTTGGTTTTTAGACTGCGCACTTTAAGTATCCTTTATACAAAATTCTCGTTGATAAGGCCCAAAAAACCTTTTATAGCTAGTACAGAATTCGTTTTTCCGTATTAAATTTTTAATTTATTTCATCGTATGTGTTTTTATTTATGACGAAATATTTTATTTTTTATTTCTTTAAAAAACGTTGCCCCACCCTAGGATTTACTCCTGTATCGTGGTTGCGTTTACAAACACAAATTCTCACATACACAAACGCCCAGACCCGGAACAACTACTTGTAGATCATATAAATATTTGCTCCGTGTGGGGATCGAACCCACAACACGTGGCGCAGAAGCCGATCGCTCAACCGCTACGCCAATCGTATCGTCAAACGTCGTCGTCGTCGTATTGACGGTTCAGTGTTGCATCAGATTTTAAACGAATGAATTGTTTACATTCTTACCCATTTTTTATTAGTTTTAGCTTTAATTCAACTCATTAATATAAAAAAATTGGTTATCTGTTTCGCCTTTTACTGAACCACCTCAACCAGTTTAATCAAAAGCTAACACAAACACTTCCGTAACCCACCATGTAAAAAAACCAAGCTATTTTCCGATATCATTTACTGCAGAGACTTTCTAGTAAACAATAAGTCTAAAATGGACTCTTGGAGTTTGTAGATAGCATTCAATTTAGCTTGGCTAACGCCCCATCGGTCTAAGACTTCGACAAACAAAAAGTCTCCTACAGCAAAGTTGGAATGATAAGGTATAACTGGGCACACAAGTGCCGTTAACAGCCGCGTAAACATTGGTGACTGCAAAAGTTTTTTTGAGCCGAGATTTTGCAAGGGCAGTAAAAATAAAGTAGGTACCTTTTGGTATACGGACTTTAATATAAGATGGACAAAGTAAATATGGAAGGTCTGAAAAATCGTCTGAACTCAGATAATAAAAAATAATGGAACATTATTTGAGACGGAAATATTGTCGTTCCTAATGAGATCCGTTTTGCTCTAAGAATTTCATTGACGCTGTATTTATTCAAACATTTATTATTACTGAATTTATTTAAATGGTATAACGGCAGAATTTGTAGAAAAATAAGATTTTTGGATGGAAGTACGGATTACTTATGTTAAACTCAATGAACACTGGTTACTTGAGAACATAGGATATAATCTAATAAATAGAACATACAGAATAGATAAAAACTTCAAACTAAACTAGAAGTAAAAAAATAACCCAGTTTATTTAGTCGGTTTGCCAAGCGTAACGAATATGGTAATGATGCCGAGGAAGATTAATGGGAAGGAAACCTGTGATAGATATGAAAATGGAAGCTTCTCGGTTGGCATGACAATTTATTGCATAACTTGAGAAGAACCTGTAACCAGTAGTGAACTCGCTATGTGACTGATTGAACATGACCATGGTAAAAGAAACGATGTATGTCGCTATAATGTAACTATCGATTAATTACGCTACAGTTTTAAACAGTGTTAATAACACTAATATAAAACTCTCTACTGCTTCTTGAACTCATACAAATGTACAATCACGTTCGTATGATCGAGCAAGATGCTGATTTTCAGCGGATCATGTTGTTTCAGAACCTACCAATCCTATTGAGCATTACAAACTTCTGAGACTTATGTTTGGGATGTCCTGTGTGCCATATCTATATGTCAAAGCGTATTAGCAAAAGATGAAGAGATAATTCCTCGTGCTGCAAAGATTATGTCATCTAGAAATCTTTGATATCACGAATAGGTATTGGTGTAAATAATTTAAGTAGAATGCGATCAGACTAGCGTGATCCTGTAGTAACTTAAAAATGAATGAAACCAAAACTGATAAAGATAAAATTTTATTGGTCATACGAAATAAAACAGTAAGAGCAGATTGTGGGTGGAACAGTGCACCGTCCATTTAAGCTATTGTTATAGCTGTGACCCAATTGGGACGAACGTCAGTAAACACCGACGTTCCATGAATGGTAAATATGCTACATTGACAATGGGACAGTTGCGCTCGCTGTTAACAATGAGGAAATACAACAGAATACAAATTTTGGCAATCATTAAATTGATGTTTGAGGGCAAAATTTTACTAAGCAATAAAATAATTAATTTCGAATCTTAAATAAACTGCATTTTATAAATAGTTGCCATACTTAATATTTAAAAAAAAACTAGAAATTTACATTGGTTTAGAAATTGGATATTATTGAAGTTAGAAAAACTACCAGTAGTCCTAGCAAAGGAAAAAAAAAATTATGTTAAGTTAACGTATATACAATTTCTTTCATCTTGACGTTTTCACCATAGATTTTTGTAACTATAAATCATAAAATAGGCTGTTAAAGCAATGTAACAAACAATTTAAAAAAGGACAAAGATAAACTGATCGAAATTTCCGACGTTCTCTTATCACGAATAATTTATCGTCCTGTTGTATTCCCAAATAAGATAAAAAAGTTGTTAAATTAATGACTTCTCTTCCTTTAGGCTTCCTGTTTCTAATTGTCCTTCAAAGGTCTAATTTTCTGCAGGTATTCAAAACGAATATCATTATATAAAAGTAATGTAAACTCAAATTTTGGTTTATGATTTGGTTGTATGATTTGTTGTTTTACCACAGAGTTTTGGGACAGAATGATCCTTTCGTAAAGGTAATCTTCTTATTGTTCATCGAAGGGTCCATCATAATCATTATAGATATTGTGTATTTTCTTGTTAATATTTCTATCTTATTCTTGTTAGTATAATAAAACACAATACTTACATAATTATAATTATCATCTTTCATGATATTTTCGTTGTCATACTTTATAATTTGCTTAAGTTCGCAGCCTTACATCACTTGGTTTTTAGAATAATAGGTTTTTGAAAAAGGTTGCGGCCGATCCTTGGTTATTGGTCATTTGTATACGGTATACATAAGGTAAGTAATTAGTATGACTAGTCACTAGGCCGATATTTTTATATGCAGCAGTTCCTTCGTATAAATTGGACCTAAAATGCTCCCTAGTGGGACCCTTACGCCTAATTTTTTGCTTAGCAGGTACTGGCAAGGGTTAAATTGTAAATGTTACTAAGACTCGTTCTGATATGAATATTAGGTGAAAAACTAATGCTTCCCCTGGAATACATGGCATGAACACATTAAAATTAAGCATTATTTTTCTTGTTTGTTAACAGTGCCCTATAGCGTAATAAAGTGAAGTTTTACGCTCGTATGTTATTATTTCATTTTAATGTAAAATATTGAAGTGCCCTCTCGGGTGAAATACTTGGATGGGAAAATGGTAATGATTATTTAGGTTAGAATAATCAAATACCTATTAATTAAATAACCAGGTAAAACGGATGGAGCATAATAATTAAATTTTACATAAAAAGGTCGGTCATTATTTTTAACATTTGAGCTTATTATCCTTAATTCAGCTAAGCCCATAAGGACCCCTGAGTTATTAAGTGCTCGAAGGGTTAAAATAAAGATAACTCAGGTATAATCTGTGTTCTATTTTAATATTAATTGTCAAGGTCAGTTTGAAGATAGGTACTCGTATTATATTATTATGTATCTGACCAAGAGACAAAATCTTCAACTTAGTAACAATAATTTTTATCTTTAAAAGAATACATTTGGTAATGCTTAAACGTAACTTTGATCAATGTGAAATATCGATACTAAAACTATCTAACAGAAACTTTTTATACCAGAACCTTTTATATCTCCTTATCTCATAAAACAATAAAATATACTCAACCTCAAATTCTTCTTCATAAAGTACAGGATTGACAACCCCATATATTTTGTCCATGATTCATGCTTCCACTTCACACGAATCGACTGTTTTTTGTCTTATCCCCTCATAAACTGCGGCCGTATACAATTTATCTCTTTTAGGAGAGGGATTCCACTGTTTACCTATGTATTACTGGATGAAGGCACAATTGATATTTCCCAAGAGATGATGATTGTACCTACCTACTTTAGTAGCCCTAGTTTTATAAGATTTGTATAAGAAAGAAAGAAAGATTATGTGTTTAGTTTCAACGACTAGCTGTGACGTTTTGTAGAAACAAATTACCAAAAGTTATTTTAGGTAATTAGTAATTCCACGAAATAATTGAGTCTCCTACGTAAACGAAGAATCCAAATATTTCTGGTTATTGACTTTTGGCTATTAAATGCGCGTACAAAAATAAAATTAAAAGAATTTCAATTTTCCGGGTGGATAACATGAGAGCTTGCATTTTTGGAAATTGTAATAATCTTCACAGAAGAATAAGTTTCTGAGTTATATTTTATTTAATCGTTCTCTCCGATGTATCATGATAGAGGTGTGTTCACGCGTTTAACTTGAGTACGAGCGTAATTTTGGGGTATATTATTAGATATTATTAGATTGAACGTTCTGCCTTATATAAAACCATAATATTATTTGAATCATAATACTCATCTACATTACAAAACTTTATTTTTTCTCGTTACATTCAAGCGTTATATTTTTACAGCCAGTATGAAATGTTATGGCTTGGGACGACGTTTGGGAGCCTATCCAATTTAAAGAAATGGGAAAGAAAAATTGCCTTTAAAAATAATTCGTTTGTTATAACTTTGTATAGAAAATGCTTTGGCGTATCTGTCACAAAGGTATACATACTTAGTATTGTAAAATTATATTTTTTTGGACCGTTTGTTTAGCAAAAATCTCTTTATACTTTCTCAAGTTCTCATTATATTGTTTTAAGTGTTATTCCAAGGTCTAAGATTCAAATAACAAGCGTCTAAGCAGAGTAGCATGTATATTTCTGATTTACTAAATTACAATTTCTCACATATCTCTTTTGTTTTGGGTATGCACACCTTATCCATATTTATTTTCATATAAAATGTGTCGTTTCCCAATCCAAAGGGAGGAAAATGAAATTTTGGAAAATGAAAGTTTTGAAAATGAAATTTGACGGTATTTTAATTAGGAATTATCTGTTATGAATTTGATGCCAATTAGCCGCAAATTTAGTGTTTTTTAATTTTAAAGAACTTTACTTTATTACAGAATGCTCATAATTTGAGGGTGATTAAAAATAGTTGTGTACGCAACTGTAAGACGAATGTTGCTTGAGCGCTGCGTGATATAGGATTTGCTTCGTGATTGGTCAGTTACTTATCAACTTTCTATTTAGCGTGATAGATGTCGCTATATCAGCAATTAAGGAGAAAATTCTAATGTAGGACGGCGTTCTTTTAATAAAAAAAAAACTGTTTTAGTTATTTAATTCTACCGGTGTCATTTGTATTAAAGACTACGAGTTAATAGTATTAAGGACAAATCCATGAAAATTACATTCCTAAGGAACTTTTTTCGTTGTTGTTTTCCTCCTATCTTATTACAGGACAAAATGAAAAATTCGTATGTTCATCCTGCATAAATATTTCTTTTTTTCTTCTGATTGTGAAGTGGTACATTAAAAAACCAGACGCTTATTCTTGCATACCCCATTATTACTTCCAAAAATATTTAGAAACTACTCACACATTTTATGTCATGTATTATTTTTTCTTTAATAAGCTGATTAATATCACATAGTAAGTATATTTATTTATTGTTTTACTACGTCTTAAACAGTCGTACTTTATTGTCATCATTACTAGATGAAGAGATTTTGAACGAGGTCCAGTTTATAGTCCATAGCTTTATTTTTTCTTCGTCTTCTTTTTCATACTCCACACTTCGTGACCTTTCCTCTCTCCTCACATTTTAGCTTTTATTTTTTACAACGTAATAAGGCATTCTTTTGTTCAGATTATAATGTTCTAAGCGTAGGTCCTTTCCTTTGTTACGTTTTGAAACTGTGTATTCGCTGTAAAGGTGACCTATGTTTGCTGAAAACTTTGTCCCTTTTATTGTTTGTAGACGTTTCGTTATTCCCAAAACTCAAACAGATTTTTGCTTGGCAGTATGATGATATATAACTGATATATAACAAATAACAGTCCTTTTTTTTGATAAAAAAGACTATATAACAATCATAAAGTATTTTAAACTGTCTATTATAACAGCAAAATACCACTTCTTCGGTGATTTATCGTGAAAATTTAAATACTATAAGGTCTACAAATTTGGAATTTGTCATAATTTTCTACGGTTTTGACAAAAACAAGATCAATGTGGGTAGCAACGTGGGGCTCAGTTAGTCTTTTATATACGAAGAAGTGATCCACCAAAAGATAATTTCAAGACCGAATATATAGGGTATCTTCCAGAGCCAGCAGGTAGTTTTCGAATAAAGTTGACATGTGCTACGTGCAGATAGCTGCCTATACCTATACGTAGCTAGGCTCTACGGCCGGCACGTGTAACGATTGAAGCCCTCTTTATATCTTTGACGTGCTTAAATATTGCTTTCAAAATGATGTCCAGGTTCATCTTATGGAATAATATATAGATTAAGTCGATAAACGAGCTGACCAGCCACCTGATGGTAAGTAGTCGCCGTCGCCCATGTACACCTGCAACACCAGAGGAGTTGCTGATGCTTTGCCGACCCTCAAGAGCTCCTACTGACTGCAGACGCGCAAAAGTCGAGACACACCGCAGTGCTTTACGACAGTCTCCGACGTAAGGGTGATCGCCAGCCAGTCAGACACCAAGAGGTCCTAGCACCGAGTCAGATATTTTCACGCCCCTTACGGGATGCCTATCTATATTCTCTCTATCCTTTTAATTAAATATATTTAATCTTTTAATAAACCTATGAATCGTACCCAGTGGAATCTTATTTATTGACGAATAATAGTACCTGTTAGATATTTTTCAGATAAGAAGTTATGTGATTGTGAAATTATTTCATCTGTAAATTCAAAAAAATAAAATTATTTCAGAATTGAATGACTTACATTCAGCAAGTCTTTTGAAAACCTTCTTGAAATAATTTAAGTTTTTACATTAATCTAAAAGTCATAATACTGTAATAATTACTGACGTATTAGCTTTTGAAACCACAATAATTCATCTCCCACCAATTGCGTTCACAAAATTCTTCTTACATAACACGCAATGCAATCGTAAAATTACATCTTGGGTTTCCCAAAGGACATCTGCTATAGCTTGCACTCCTATAACAGGACGTCCAACGGAATCGCCTTGGCATTCTGCCATGCCGTAACAATATTATGCGGCATCACGTATCCAGATGGCGTGCCAGTTTGTTGCCACCCCAGGAACTGTATCACTGAGATTTCTTGGAGTGTTTTCTTTAACATTTCCATTTATTATTTCAAATACTGTGATTACTGTTTGTAGGGTGGCTCTTAGTGTTTCTTAAGAGTCCGGCGGACCGAATTTCTCTTTCAAACGAAATTCCGAAATAAATCGTAATTGAAACACAATTTAGTCAAAATCTGTTATTATTAGGATTCCGATACCGTTAATCTAGGTTCCTACGCTATCATTTTGCCCAAAATACATCACTGGAAATAAATGTAAGCGAATGCAATTTTTGATGAAATTACCAAGTTTTTAACGATTTTCTAATCTTTTATATCCAGTGAAGTAGTAATAGACGAAATAGTACAGTAGGAACCTAAATTGACTGTATCTAGCTCCGAATAATAACATAATGTGATAGAATATTGTCCGGATTACGATTTATTTAGGTATTACGTTTTTGTGGGCAATTCAAGCTCTGCCGGACCCTTAACATAACATACCATCACGCCTGTACTCCACGAAGGGTTAGGCAAAAGCGTACTAATATACACCCACAGTTCGCCTAGTATGTTTAGGTCCCATGTAATAGGGGGCGAGCCTATTGCCATTAACCGGGCACAAATCCAGACTCCGAGTTGCTGCTGAGAATTTAATAGAAAAACTCAATAACACTTTGCTCGACCTGGGGATTGAACCCAGGACCTCTAGCGTAGCAGTCGCGCTTGGGACTACTAGACTAATGAGGCAGTCATTACAATATTCGTTTGTATTTCAGTTTGCATTGAAATACAAACTTACGGAATTTATCGTATACAAGTCAATACTGTGGGAATTACCCAAAATTCCGTTTTAGTACCTACGGGAACTTTGGTGTGAAATTTCATACTTTTAGACACACCGTATTAAACACTGCGGTATCTGTAATTTGGACAGTTTAATACGGCCTACAGAATATTGTTCCTGGTCTTGGTGTTTTTGTATGTAGGTCCGGAATATTTAGACCTTTCACAAGATTTTTGGGGAAAGTTGACTTATATTTAGCGTCAGGTCAATGTATAGATCTTGGATTTTAGTACCGACTCTGTTTATCTACTAAGAGATCTGGAGTGGAAATAATTATGTTAATGCTCTGTCGTATAACAATACTAATTTCCAGCTAGTTGATAATCTAGGTCTTATGCTTGGAACACGTGAGGCAGGAAGTGAATTTATGTATTTAGGTCAAATTAAATTCTCCCAAAGTTGGTGTGTTCATGAAGCATTGTGCTCCTTTAAACTGTGCATTGGTTTAACATTATGGTTGTATTCCAAATATAATGACATTTTCCTGATAAAAGATGTCGCTGTACTGTGAAGTCATTTTTTTTAGCTCGCGATGTAAAGTGTCTCCGGGAGTTAATTACCTTTCTTGGTTACAAACTAATAAATTCCCTAAAAATCAGTTACGCTGTAAAGATTCCCTGAATCAACAGCTTACGCCAGCTTACAGCATACATAAGAAAAAACGAATAAATAATTCTCTGGCTCTGAAGAAGTGTTGTATTTAGATCCACGTGACAAGTTTTTGCAGTATGTGCAATAATTGCGCTACTGTAACAATATAAATTGATACGTGTATGAAGACATGTATGAATGTGAAAGAAGTAAAAGAAGTATACAAGAATCATAGTAAGTGGCGGTCTGTAGTTTCTACCTACCTCTGTAGGGGAAAGGCGTAGGTATGTATAAATTGATAACAAAGTACTACTGGTACAGACCCAGTAATTGGGTAAATTTAATGGCGATTGTTGATTCTCAACCAGATCTGGTTAGTGAAGAGTCCGGCGAAGCTTGAATGGCCCACAAAAACGTAATACTAAAATAAATCGTAATACAGACAATATTCTATGAAATTATATTATTATTCGGATTTGGATACCGATAATCTAGATTTCTACCGTACTATTTCGGCTACTATTACTTCACTGGAAATACAGACCGAAAATCATTCCAAACTGTGTCCATTCCATTCCAAAAGCGAATGCAATTTTTGATATATGTTATCAAAAATTGCATTCGCTTACATTTATTTCCTGTGAAGTATTTTGGACGAAATGGTAGAGTAGGAACCTAGATTAACGGTATCGGAATCCGAATAATATCAGAATTTGATTTAATTGTGTTTCAATTACGATTACGATTTATTTCAGTATTACGTTTATAAGGGAAATTCTGTCCGCCGAACTCTTAATATTGTAGGTAGGTACACTCCGATAGTTCTACTTTATTTAATCTGTGGAACATCGACTCAAGAGTAGACTAAGACTACCCAAAAGCACGCGGTGAAGAAAAATATAACCTAACTTCTTCTTACTCATCGACCTTTTGTAGTAATTGTACGCTCTGTTTTATAAAATACAAATACATCTTTTACTGAGGAGATGTTTTTTAAACATTATCGTCTGCATTTTTTACTTAATTGAATAAATATTATGTGAATGATTATGAGAATGATTAATAACTACTTTATTTTGTTACAGGTAAGAATAGGAAGAAAGAATATCATCTATCATCAAGTGGTATGCAAGAATCGTAGCAAATGGCGTTACTTTGTTTCTGCTTACCCCTATAGGAAAAAGGCGCGAGTGTATTTATATAATATAATTGCTATGATTAACTGTACGCCTGTATATCTCGAAGGGTTAGGCAGAAGTGTAGGTACTAATATACACCCATGGTTCAGCGATATGTTTACCTCCCATGTAATAAAGTAGTTATAATACTAAATCTTTTCTCTTACTCTTATATAAATATAACATAGCCGTTCCTACACTCCATCTTCATAATAGGAACAGAAGTTCATTCAACTGTGAATAAAAAAGAAATGTAAAAAGCCACGATTGCAGTACATATGCTTTAAAAGAGCCCAGGCAAAGGACTCTCGGTATTCAGCCCAAGGCTACATGTCAGCTTTTTCTGCATTATAAAGGTTTAGATGCGGTTGTTTTGATTGTTTCTAATATACATTTAGGTATACGTAAAATAAAATTTTAGTTACCTATTTAAAAAAGTGTACAAAAGACTTGTTATATTTTAGTGCAGTGAAAATACATGTTTATTAAAAGTTAGAAAAATGAAAGATTCCTTAAGATACTTCAATAATGTTTTACAAGATAAGAATTACAAAAATAATTTGGTATCTTTTGAATTTAAACAATGCCCAATCCAGAACTTTCGAGCTCCGTGTTAAGTCACAGCTATTGGACCGGGAGTATCTCGCCGGGAGCTGCCTTTGAAGAAAGTGCCGTTGAAAAAAGACTTTGAAAGTAAAGCCTGAACTCATGTAAAAGGCGTTACGCCAATATTTCAAACTTTTACTTTACTTTCGTATGTTTACTTGTGTTGTTGTGTACGAAATATAAAGTCATTTCAACATAAAGTCGTACAAACGAGTCTATCGTTTGTATGACTTTATGTAGTGGAATTAAAGTATATTATTTGTAAAGTATATCATTTAAGATGCAGAGAAAAATATTAGAATTTTATACTTCAAAGCAGTTTGTAGTTCAACTATCTAGGTTACTTACGTTAATTCAACGACATGTTACATTTGTATTTCGTGGTTATTATTATTATGTAGTCCTGAGAATATTGTTGTTGTGATAAATGGTTAGGTTGAACTTAAATATAGGTGCTTAGGAAACAGTTCTACAAATCTCCACGTATCTCACAAGCTCACTCATAAAAATAATTGAATTGAATAAAAAACATATGATAAAGGAAATAAAAAGTAATTTAATTCCTAAAAATACAGTTACCTAAAGAAACATAACGACTTATTAGTATTTTCGCCTTCCTTATTTATTTTTTCTTCTTATAAAAGTATTTTTTTTGTTCGTTACTCTGGTTATTAAAATATTAATTCAACATTCAGTACATAATTATTATTATTTCTCATTAAAGCAGTATATTCTTAAAAAATAAAAATTGCAACACTAAATTTCATAAAACTATACGAACCTTAATTAAACAATTTTCATTTAAAACATGCGATTGTTGCAGAATAATCACATTAATTTTACTTTGAATTAAGAATTTATAACTTTGTCTTCAGAATAAAGTGGCCATACAAAGGTCAACGCAATGTGGATATATCAAGCTTATTCGCCTTTAGAAAATGAATACATAAATGTAAGTACATTCAACCCGTTTGAGAAAAGTTCAACTACCCATCAAAAGATACTCTGTTATGGCTTTAAGTGACAAGCGAAGAGCGATTGTTAGGTTGTTGGCATCTAGATAAGGATTGATAGGACATTTTGCAAAGCCAATTAAAATATATCTGCATTTTGTTTGTAATTTGAAGTAGCAGAGGGAAATGAACTGCCTCGTTGGTTTAATGGTCATAAGTACAGCCACTAAGCGTGAAATCATAGGCGCAATTCCCAGGTTGAGCATAGTTTTAGTGGGTTTTTCTATGGAACTTTCACTAGCAGCTTAGAGTTTTTGTGACCAATTTATGGCAATAGGCTCGCCACCGATTACATTAGATCTAGAATATACAGGCAAACTGTGTGTCTACACTAATATACCTCTGTCTAGGAAAACAGGTAAATTATTAGTGGTGTAGATACTTTTACATATAAAAGTATATACACCACTAATAATTTATTGGTATTAACTGTTTAGTACCATATTATTTATAACCATCCGTAAAAAAATGACGGATTTTCATACAAGTTTCACCCCTCTTTTCACCACGTTAAGGGTTGTATTTAAAAAAATCTTTTCCTAGTGCTCGTCTACAGGGCAAAAGGAACTACCATCATTCTAATTTTCAGGGATCTAGCTCCTGTAGTTTCGGCTGTGCGTTGATACCTAAGTCAGTCAGTCAGTCAGGTTCTTCTTTTATACGTATAATGTATATAAATAGATGAGATAGGACTATACTATACTGGGATAGTATCTATATTAACGTAACTCCGTAGCTAGTACACTAAGGCCCACTAATTGAAATCACAATTGAACTGAATTCACTCCCGGTCTAAGAAAATTCATTAGATTCACACAGTAATGACAGGCAAAATTATATATGCTGTTATCAGACTAGAGACAAAAGGTTTCCGTAAAGATACAACACCCAGTTGGCATATGACAGTCGCCAATTTCCTTAACGAGCTATCAGCACGGATGCAATTTTTGTCACTAGTTCAAAGCTTGCAACAAAACGACACAAGCAACACATCTGGTGGTGCAAACGTCCATAGGCTACGGTAACTTCTTACCATTAGGCGGGCCGTAAGCTTGTTTACCACCTCAGTAGTATAAATAATTAAAATGAATTAATCCTATAAATATGAAGTTGTTCTGGTTATTATTATACGTTTGTATTTAGCGAGCGGGTCAGAGAACACATCTAGGTCTGGGTATAATGTGATTTATTTCGGTATTACGTTTTTATGGACAATTCAAGATCCGCAGGACCCTTACCTATGTGGTAAAATAAAAACTAAGTTTAACAGAAAAGGAATATAAGAATAAATACGTATGTATACCAGATAAGGAATTCTTCTGTTACGGTTAAGCGAATAATATCTAACTTTTAGACAATCCTCAAACATTTTTCACACACCAAAAAAACAAATTCAGAAATGCAAAAACATTACCACTCGACGATTCTAGAACGGACGAAGTTTTGGCTCATGATCAGAATTTTACTAAAAAAATATGATACTATGTATTTTTTGGAGATGATCGTATAGCGCACAGCAGTTTCGGAAGTCGATGCCGTCGATTTGGTTTGAACTTTTGTTTTCGCCACCGACTTACGAAACTGTTGTGCGCCTAACATAATTTTTATGTTTTTGAAGGCGGTTTTACTATCTTTTTGTGTTTTTTTTTGCATTTTCCATGCTAAGATTATTAAGTTATTTAATAGTAAAGGAAAAAATTTCAATCGCGGGCAGGATTCGAACCTGCGTCTTCTGGTTTGATATACCACACGCTCTGACCTCTAAGCCACCGCGAACCCTACCCGCATGATTGAAATTTTGCCTTCACATTCTGAATTTACGTCATAAGGTGACGTTTGGTGACATCTATGAGAGGCAAGTTACCTTACCTCTCAACCGACACGACTTACTTTACTTGTGGTTTTACTTTTTGTTAAAAGTTATTCTATGTATTTCAACATTTTTAGTAGCGAGTAAAATTTTACGTCTACCTAGACGACATTATCATTATATTATTTACGTGTTATTGTCATTTTGTTCAAAATTTTGTGATCAGATCTTGACCGATCTTGAGATTTTTATGGGACCACCTCTAAAGTGTGACCTACCGATCAAAAAAGAATCATCAAAATCGATTCATAATTGACGGAGTAATCGCATAAAAAACATAAAAAAAACATCATACAGTCGAATTGAGAACCCCCTCCTTTTTGAAGTCGGTTGAAAAGTTGACAGTCGGATAGATCGATCCACGTTACCAACTAACCAATGAAACATGACCTCTTCCTTCATAGAAGCGAAAACCATGTACCATAATGTATCGTAGATCAAATTATAACGAGCGCAAGTCCGTCTAGATTAAACTTGATATACGATGCAGCTCCTGGACTTAGGCAATTATAGGTTATTGATGTTCTGGTTGGCATTGCTTGTTTAGACTTGATGGATTGAGGGAATCAGTGAATTGAGTAAAGGAAAATATTTTTTTAAAAACCTATTACATTGGCTATAGTAATAACTACGCTGATCTAATAATCTGCAAGGTTTAGCAACGCTTGCTGCTGTCAGTCTATAGATGGGTGACCATTTTCAGAAAATTGTGACCTTTTCGTGCCTCAGAAAGCACGGATAGTCCCGTTTGACATAAAAACAGTTATTACAATCGTTAGTTTCGCTCCACGTTCAAGACTAACCATTGCAACTGATTATCAGTATTTTGATATTTGACAGCATGTAATAAAAAACCTGATACTGACCCTAACATTAAAAAAAAAACCTTGGCCTTCCAATGATTTTTTCCGGTATGGGTGCGTTTACTAACACAAATTATCACCTATACACACACCCAGACCCAGAACAACTACTTGTAGGCTATACAAAAATTTGTACTGTTCGGAAATTGAAGCCTCAACACGTGGCGTAGAAGCCGCTACGCCAAACGTGTCCAATGTATATAGATAGAGATATATTGTACGAAGAGGACACAATATCTGTTATTTTCTTTTATAACTTACACCACACTATATTTCTGGACGAAACCGACGATACATTTATTTCATTCAATCTCCTTGGCTAAACAATACAGCTTTGAATTGGAACTCAGCTGGTGTGAAACTCGTTCCAGAAAATCGGAAAATTGAACGTTTCTTATCGAAATGATTTTATATTTGGATTGAAAACTCGTCCTCTTTGATAGTTTGTAGTTTTAGAAATATGTATATTGTAATTTTTAATTCATTAGAATTATATTGAGTGTTTGTTTATTAAGATTAATGTGGGAGAGCCATGCTTCGGCCCGAATGGGCCAGCTCGACCGGAGTGATACCACGGCCTCACAGAAAACCGGCGTCAAGCAACGCTTACGTTGTGTTTCGTCGAATGAGTGAGGTTACCGGAGGCCCAATCCCCTTTTAAAAGGCGGGCAACGCTCTTGTGACTCCTATGGTGTTGCGGGTGTCCATGGGCGGCGGTAATCGCTTACCATCAGGCGATCGTTCGTCGTTCCATCGTTCAGCTCGTTTATCCCCCAATTCCATAAAAAAAACAGTCATTAAAGAAATGCGCAACATATACGAGTATATGAGATGTATTTGATCATAACATGATGACACGATTGGCGCAGTGGCTGAGCGATCGGCTTTTACGCTACGTGTTGTGGATTCGATGGCATGGAATAAATATTTGCATGACCTACAGGTAGTTGTTCCAAGTCTGGGTGTTTGTGTATTTGATCATTTGTGTTTGTAAACGTACCCACGATACATAAGAAAATCCTTGTACGGGCAACGTTTTTTTTTAAAAAAAAAGCTTATATTTCTATGCTGCCTCATTAGTCACTACGTTAGAGGTCCTGGGTTTGGTCTATATTACCAATGAGTCTAAATGATTAAAGGAAAGAAAAAAATATAAAGGATAATGTTATTTATAGAAGTCTGAACATTATAAGCCTATCTAAAATCTTCCGAACTTACAATTAGGGATCGAATGCTGATTCAAAAACATGCGTATCGAAACCAAATACAAAAACTATGGCTTTAGCCTGAGCAGAATCTTCGACCACAGAACATTACCACAGCTTACAATGTATATTATACACATCATTAATTTTTAAACATCCATATAACAACATTTATCGACGGAACTGAATACCCGTGCCTAAAACTAATCCATACACGATGGCCACCACACAATAGTCCATATGTCACAGTGATTGATAACACAGGGTGCTCCGCAATTGGCAAGCGAAATGATCGATGTCGACTCGCAGTTCAAACAGCTTTTACACTGGTGATTCTGTAAAATTACAATAGCTGTTAAATAGTTATTTTGTTACAATGTAAATTGTATCCATACTTAATAATATCGATGCAAAATTAACTCTGTCCGTTGAATCAATTTTGATGAATATAGGGAGAGATTGTATCTTGGAGAAGGACATAGGCTATACTTTGTCTTAAAAAGCCCTTTGTAATGTGAGTCAAATCGCGGGAAACAGCTAGTTCTCTTTATTATACCTACAGCTTTTTGTAACTTTAGATTAGATTTGATTAGCTGTGTCCATGGTCGGGAGTGAGAGTGCGGGGAAAGCCATTTATAGAAGTTATGCTTTCAAATGGGAGAGAGAAGCATCTACGAGTATTTCTCCCGATCAGCCCCATGAGCTGTGGCTTGCGGGCGGATGACCGGGGGTGTCCCCACCTGACCAGACAAAGGCTGCGGCCTTAGTAGGTGGCGCGTGATTACTACATGTGCGTCTTCGAGTAGGAGGAGGCAAGGTCTCGCCCTTTGAAGAGATTCTTCGAAGGCTGGAGCAATCAATTTTCTCTTGTATCGTTAATTTGTTATTTGACAGGTCAAATAATTAAATATTGAGTAGGCGTCGAATGTTTAGTTTCTAACTAGAATCTAATTAATTCAAAAGCTTATAAAAGAAGTGGAACACAAGAGAAAATAAGAACTTTGTATACCTAGTAAATTATGTATTACTTGGCGCCCGCAGTCTCATTTATTATTTGCATAGTACTCATTTCAGGGCTAAAAAGTTGTTGCCAGGTAGAAAAATTAGGATTTTCCTGAGAGACTAGAATTTTTTGACTAAAGAAAATTTTGAAAGTTCTACTTATCTAACATATATATTTTGAAGAGCGAAAATCGAAATGAAAGTGAAATATAGCCGATTTCTATTGTAGATAGTCGATAGGTAATAAAAGTGTGTATGTGATTATTATACGAGTATCCTTTTATTACGAAGCGAAATTTTCCGATTTAGATATTTTCAGACTCCGTGCGGTCAGTGTCCAAAATTTCGCGACCGTAATAAATGTTAATCATACACATTCCAAACCGGGTTTTACCATTTGCATACGGAAATACTTTAAAGCTATGCCTCTAATTTTGTAAAATACCCGCTATATCTGAAATTCTGCATAATTCCCTCGCACTAACAGCCATTTTGGCAACCCTAGCTCGACAAAGTATTTGATCCAATTTCTGCGGTATTTCTGCACGAATTTTCGGCGCGTTATTTAAATATGAGTAATTTAATTAACACGATGAGAACAGGTGAGTACCAAAATGTATTGTTGAAGATTTAATGGGACATTATTTTGACATGTTTCGTTTGTAGATATGTATTTAACCGTTATTTTATTCCCCAATAGTTTTAGATTTGGTTAGAGATTGGGAACAACATAACGTTATTAATTAAACTTTATAATTACGCGCAGAAGCGTATAGCCGATTTTATTTTAGCCCATAGGTATTTCAAATGAATTCATGAACCGTATTTTTAAATGGATAGAAGAAAATTCTGAATTCTTCTATTTTGCTATGTTTTACGCGAATATCTTTTTGTTGTTTACGAACCTGTTCCAGCGTTTTTTTTGTCACATAAAATGTTATATAGAGTTTGAAAAAGGTAATTATACTATTGAATAACAATGTAATTATAATTATTAAACATTATCGCCTGCAAACTTTCACCAATTTGCATACTAATTGAGGGTACTAAATACCAAAATAATTACCATAATTATATTATTCTAAGCTTGATATCAAACCGTAATCAACGGCCAACGCATGAGTTACGGTCCTCTGTGAAAATAAACGGACGGATTAACGAAGTTTTAGGATAATTAGAAATTGTTTGAAAAAAAAATTTTAGATTATCAACATTTTAGGCTTAATTTATTTGACTGCCTCATTAGTCTAGTGGTCCCAAACACGACTGCTACACTAGAGGTCCTTCCTGGGTTCGATCCCCAGGTCGAGCAGTGTTATTGGGTTTTTCTATAAAATGCAGTAGCAGCTTGGAGTCTGGATTTATGCCTGGTTAATGGCTATAGGCTCGCCCCGTATTACATGGGACCTAAACATACCGGCGAAATGTGGGTGTACGTTAAGTACGCCTCTGCCTATCCCTTCGGGGAATACAGGCATGATGGTATGTATGTTATTTTATTTAGTTCATTCTTTGACATTGTATTTTTTTATTTGAATATTTTTTTATTTTCTTTAGCTATTGCTATTTAACCAACCCTAGATTTATTGAATCGAACCCAGGATTTCTAGCGTAACAGTCGCACTTGGGACCACTAGACTAATGAGGTAGTTTTCGATGAAACATTCATAAATGAAACGTTTTGTGGTCGGCATCAATTATCAGGTAATTTATTATTACTTCTGAGACTAACAACAATTTTCTGCGAAACTGTAATCTTAGAATCCGTAATTAGGTCCTTAAAGTTGGTCCTGACGGGTTTATTTTTTGGTCCTGACAGCTTTTTATGATAAAGTTTTCTCATAAAACCGGTTGAAAAGACCAAAAATAGTTTACGATAATATTATTTTCTAGACACAATGTACTGCAATAAAGTTTGTACAACGCCAGCTATCAGGCAACACTCGACTTATGAGCGTCCTCTGAAAATTAATGTAACTTCTAACTTGTGAAGTTTTGCAACTAAATTACCTTTGTGTTGGCTTTGAACACTGTGTTGCATTACATTATTAAAAAACACGAGTCATTAACACGAGGTGACAGTAGTGGGGATATAAGTTGGTCAAAGTCAAAGTATTTATTTGCTTACAAATATGGTTACAAAAGGTGTTACATAATCAATTACAGACGATGTAAATAACGCTCTTTCTAAAGTAGTGCACTGGTTTAGTGTTAATAACTTACTTCTTAATGAGAAAAAAACTAAATGCATCAGATTTTTAACACCTAACGTTAGGCAGGTGCAAACCAGTGTACTGATAAACGGGGAAGAGTTGGATCTAGTGGACACCACATCATTTCTGGGTATTACATTAGACTCAAAGCTACAGTGGGGCCCACATATAAATAAATTATCGAAAAGACTCAGCTCTGCAGCTTACGCAGTTTTCAAAATACGCCAGTTGACTGATGTTGACACAGCAAGACTTGTATACTTTAGTTATTTTCATAGTGTTATGTCTTACGGTATTTTGTTGTGGGGAAATGCTGCTGACATTCAAACTATATTTGTGTTGCAGAAAAGAGCTATTCGAGCAATTTATAACCTCAGTAGCAGACATTCACTGAGAGAAAAATTTAAAGAAATTAATATAATGACGCTAGCATCGCAGTATATATTTGAAAATATTATTTATGTCAAAAAAAACATTAATATTTTTTGTAAGAAAACCGATATTCACAGCGTCAATACCAGAAACAAAAATAAACTGATATTACCAATGACTAGGCTCCAAAAAATTAGTAACTCCTTTAGGTGCCAAGGTGTACGTTTCTACAACAAAATCCCAAGTCATATTCAAAATCTAAGTTTAAATAAATTCAAGACTGTGGTCAAGCAAAACCTGTGTAAAAAAGCATTCTATACAGTCAGAGATTATATAGACGACAAAAATGCTTGGGATTCTCATTCATGGATGACACCTCAATTTTTGACATATTAATTTCCTTTGGACATGTTTTATTTTTCCAAGTGACGTTTTATTTATTATTTACTATTTCTGGACATTTTTTTTTGTTGTGTTAACAATAATTTGTAAAGTGTGAGTATTGTGTAGACTGATGTTACAATCACAAAACCTATGATAAGTCTTTCGATTTTCTGGCAGTTAGAGGCTGTCATGCTCACTTAAATGTCCTGCTGATGGTGGCGTTGTGTGTCGGGTTGTTTTATTCCCTACAACTTGGTTGAGTCGAACAACGCTGATACACACGTCATGCTCGTGAACGGGTGCTGTCTGGCGGGACTGGTCAACTCTTACATGCCATGTCAATCCGGATTCAGTTATGTTATCTTTTGGAGGGTAACCTACTTTTATCACTCACATCAAACTCCACAATACTCAAATTGATAGAATAAAAAATATGTAAACATCAATTATTTATTTAAAAGAGTATCTATGGAGTTTCTTGCCGGCTCTTCTCCATAAGACCTACTATTTGGAACCGTGCATGTAGTTTTGACATTTCAAAAGTACCTGTATATGGTCTAATTGAAATAAAAAATTTGAGTTGAGTTTGAGTTTGAATGAGTACAATGTAGTCCATCATATTTCGTCATATTCGTCATGGTGTTATCCCTACTTTAACTTTCCCCTACTTTACCTTAGGCCAAACAGACAGAGCTGGCTTTAACCTATTAGAAGCCTTGGGTACTTTAGGATAATTAGGCCCCAGTGACAATTATATATCATGGAATTATATTATAAAAAAAAAGCAGTGGGAACTAGGGGGAATCTTTGGTCGCGGGGCCCTGGGCACATGCCATTTTGCCCAATGGAAAAAGGGACCTGCAAACAGATATACAGGGGCAAAAGCTTCAATTGCGTTGCAAAATTACTTTGTAAATTAAATTGTTTGAAAATAGAGTAATTACCAACCTACAGCTATACCAACACACCTGTGTTCCCCTAAGGGTTAGGCAGAGGTGGACTAATATTCATATTATAGGGAGCTCAACAATCCGTCACACGACGGATTTAAACTCCTAAGAAGAAGAAGAAGTGAAGTAGCCCCAAAAGGGTAAAAGAAAATACCTACTTTAACCCCAATTAAATCCGTTCCTTGGGGAAAGGGAAAACATCTTCTTAGTCAAAGTTTTACGTAAACACCGCGCAGACGCAGCATACATTAACTTGGAATATCGTATGTTACGTATAAATCCTGTAACACATAACGCTATTCTCCCACGGGTGTAGGCAGAAAGGCTGTGACCTAGGTCACAGCAACAGTCCCTTTGTTCCTACGGGCATTACTTCCTATATTTTCTGATACATGACATGCCTGTATATCTAGAAGGTTTAGGCAGAGATGTACAACTGTCTCGTGTTTTATGTTTTAAACGGAGCAACTATTTCTTTATTTAGTAATCAATTCTCAGTCCCTGTCCCAGTCCCAAATCATAATACATAATCAACCCATTACATTGTCCCAGTGTTGGGCACGGGTCTCCTCTCACAATGAGAGGGATTAGGTTATAGGCCACCAAGCTAGCCTAATGCGGGTGGGCAGACTTCACACGCTGTATCTCTCAGGCATGCAGGTTTCCTCACGATGTTTTCCTTCACCGTTTAAGCGCATGATAATTAACTATTAATACGCACATATCTTCGAAAAGTCAGAGGTGCGTGCCTTAGATTCGAACTCGAGACCTTGGAAGTCCTATGGTCATATCACTAGGCTATCACTGCTTAATTCCAAATCATAATGATTTAGTTAAACTAACGAAGAAAATTACGTAAGTTCAACCGCTGTTTATTTACATTAAAATACTATATATTTTGATACACCATACAAATACCACATCAATATAATTTAGTATAGCATAATACTTTTTATGAATAAAATCTTATGTAATATACCTACTTGAACGTACGCATATTATTGTAGCCAGTGTGAAAACACAGGAGCTATTAGCGAAGTTTAACAAATTTACTGGTGATAGTGATGTAGGAAGACCAGATTGTGAAATAAAATTTGAAAAAAATGTAGATAGGGAAAATGATTGATTGTATGTTTTTGTTGTTATGTACTTATTATTATATTAGATTAATGATTATTTTATGCTAACTTTATTCAGATCGACTCGATTCGATCGATTTTTATATGAAAGGCATATATATATATAGGTAAATAAAATTATAGGCAAGTAGAATTACTAGCACTCATGTAAATGTGTATAAACTCGTCAGAGAACAAAGTTTGCACCATAACAAGTACAGAAGAAATCCTACTCCAAGTGAATGGGCATCAATAAAAAGAAACTCGATAAAAGAAAAGTTACCAGTGACAGATACGGGACAGTTCCACTTCAAACACGATTGGAGACACCCTACTCAAAGCGAACTTCTAAATGTATACAGCAAAGCTCTTTAAAACTAAGATGGTGGTTCGAACGACATTTTTAGTTTATTGGTATCAAAAGTACCTCAAAGTTTCCGAATCAATTACCGTTTGGTACTTATGATTTATGGATAGCAACTTGCCGTGACGTCTCTCGAAGTTGCTATAAACTTTGTGGACAGCAAAATATATATCATAAACCCTGGATTTTACTCGTCATTTGAGACTTGTTCAGGTTTGTTCGGTTGATGGCTGTAAAACATCTACTCTCAAAAGTTTCTAGATCAATCACTGTTGTTAATCCTTTTTTGGAGTTGATATCATCCTCCTTTCTTACTTGCAGCGAATTTTGACAACAGTGTTGTTAAAGAAGTTTTGATTTCCTATAAAAACAAAAATAATATTATATTCTTCATTAAAATTACTTCCACATAAAGGCATTTAAATATTAATAGTCAGTACATCATGATCAAAATCTACTTCTAGTTTCCAATTGGAACCAAACGGCTCTGTTGAAGTGGCTGGCTGACAACGAGAGAAATCAAATCAGGATTTTTTTTTGTATGAAAATTAAGGGGGTTTGAAGATTTTTCTAAGGAGCGTGGCCTGAACGTTCCAAGATACAAGCCATCAAGTTTCAAAGGTAACCAAAATAACGCTAGCACAGTCCCTTTTACTTTCCATCCTTGACTACGCCGATGTCAGCTATCTCGATCTCACTGAGGTACAGCTAAATAAACTTGAGCGTCTTCAAAATTTCTGTATACGATTTATATTTGGATTGCGCAAATATGATCATGTTTCCCAGTTTCGAGCAAAACTCAAGTGGCTTCCAATACGCCTTCGCCGGAATTCCCATATGTTGTCCCTTCTCTACAGTGTTCTGTTTAACCCTTTAACTCCTTCTTATCTTAAAGAACGTTTTCAGTTCCACCATGACACACATACTAGATATCTAAGATCATCAGAGAATTTGAGGCTTGAGATGCCAATGCACTCTACAATATTCCTCGACTACTCCTTTTCTGTACAGGCTGTACGGCTTTGGAATGCCTTGCCCGTTTCAGTGAGGCGAGCGCAATCACTTCTGATATTTAAAAAAATGGTGAAGGAGCACTATCTGTCACTATAACTTACATATTCTCCTTCACAACGCATCTGTATCTGTATCTGCATCTTACATTATATATATATATATATATATATATATATATATATCTAATTAAATATATATTATATTTATACTGTATGTATAATTATGTAAGTATGTATATTGTGTATTTACAATGTCACAATTTGTGTATGATTTATTATTGTTTTAAGTAGATTTTTTATTTTTATTTATTTATTTTTTTCTCTTTCTTTCTTGTGTACGCCAGGCTACCTATTTTTCACCTCTCCTTTCTCTCGTGTCCATCCGAAGGTTGTCTGTAAGAGATCGCTTTTAGCGATAAGACCGCCCATTGTACCCTTGTATGACTTAGAAATTTGTACATATCATTATTTATTTTTTTTGTTTTTTGGTGTGCAATAAAGAATATTCTATTCTATTCTATTCTAAAGAAAGTTACAGCCAAACGGAATACCTACTACACCAAAAAAAAGTAATAACTAATAACGCTGAAAAACATGTATTATTATTTGTAGTTTACTCAGATACATTTTCAGCAATATCAATGGACTCGAAGACGAAAGATATTTAGATTTTAAGTAGCAGATTTACCCGCAGAAATCAAGTCGGTCTTCTTTGTTTTAGCATTGCCTTCCTTGGACTTAAAATTCGATCTAGAAAAAAATTTTTTTTTGTAATCAACTGGCACTAAATGAGATTTTTGAACCTTTACATCTGTGGCTGACCGAATAGAGAGCTCTCCAATAGATCCAATTCAAGAAATTTTCAGAAATAGCAGTTCAAGAGTTTATTGAGGCTAGCATCGATAGTGATAGTGAAACTGGCGCAATGAAACTCGCGCATGCGAATATTCCCAGTGTCTGAATTTTTTCTCACATAATTTTTTACTTTGTATTGTCAGTGGTTGCCAAAGTGATAATATAATAAGAATTCTAGTGTCCATTCGAAGAGAAGTACTTAGTAAACAAAACTTATATATTACTCGTGGTTCTCGAGTTTGAAAGCTTATGTAAAATTACTGGGCAAATTAGCTCTGATGACAACGAGCTCTGTTGCTGGCCTCTATAGTCTCAGGCAACCCGTGTGAATATTTGTCATGTTGTAACATAAAAAGATACCCCGGCAACCATACCCTCCATTTTTTCATGAAGAGTAGTCCTCTTTAATTCTAATATGAATTTGTGGTGTTCAGTTCACAGATTTAATTGAACAATAACAATATTTAAATAAAACTACTATTTAAGGATTTTATCGCGTTTTATTAATATTATTTAATTCCCGACGTTTCGAATCCTTTACAGCATCCATGGTCACGAGTAGACTGACCGTGACCGTGACCTTTTTTAATTAATTCATTAATTAAGAATAAATTAAGTAGATTAAAATAGTAAATGGCACCTCAGGTGACACACTTAATGTCGTTTGGAATAAAAATTATGATTTTCATATATTGCTAGACACTTTTCATTTTAATTTTCACGAGGTTTTATGATATCTGCAACAGCCACGGCAAAACACATTACTACACAAGCTTTGCCGTCACTAAAATCATTATACCATCCATTATAATCAATTTTCTTATAAATCATTTTCCCTTTTTCCCACATTTCAAGATTGTTTCCTTAATGTTCACGCATCCTTTCCACTACGAGATTACGATTGAACACGCATCGTACTATCTGACTGAACTCGCCATTCTCGCAAAGCGTTTGATCGTAAATGGGTGCACACTATGTAATGCTTTTATACAAGTAGATAGTGGAGTAGATAAGGAAAATAGACCACATGGGGATGGAGCTATCGAAGTCATAGATGGGAGTGATATTGAAGGCGACATGTACGTTACAAGAAAACGTTACAATTGAAGTATTGGACAAAATCCAGATGAATCAATTCTCAATTATGACAGAGGACAAAACACTATAGGTTTACTGCAAATTCAACGATCTGTGAAATGATCTAGTTCTGATTCAGTTCTAGCTGAGTTATGAATCAGATAAATATGTACATCTAGTTAAATCAAAATCATTCAAATATCTTTTTTTAACAATATACGTAAAATATAATCCTAAACAAATTTTAAACTAAACCCTTTCAAAATTTCTTTAAATATTAAAATGGCGTTACTTGGAACACTATTTTATCGTGCGCATCCAAACCGTTAAAATTTTCTTCAAGAGAATTACGTGCTACAATCCTTGCATACCACATTTGTTTCATCCGGGTTTATAGTCACCTTGTCATACATTGAAGCCTTTTGCAATTGCTCCCCCTCCTACTATAAACTCGAAGGAAGTTGAAATATTACACAATTCATAGGTAATATTTTCTTGGCAAAGAGTGAACTTACACTAACGTCTCAAGGGTACCATGTATTAGAATGATGATGGCCACCAACGCCTACTATTGTATTAACAATGTAGTAATAATTTCCGTAGTATGTAGCGGTATTTCTGCACATATTCTCGTCTTGGTTATAGATAAAAGTAGTCCAAGTTTAGGAAGTACTCGTCAAGATTGTTTGTTAACATTTTTACCAGATACGGACATCTTGCTGTAGATATGGCACAACTCAGGTATGTACTCCTACATGAAAAAAATCTATGTTATTGTTATTTACAACATAGTCTTATGAAATTGAATATTAAATTATTTCTGTAAGAAACTGTGAGACATCCTTATGATCAACTATTTTAAAGAAAGGCATATCATAATTTATATATATATATATATATATATCTCTACTAAAATGTCAAACATTTACGACCGTTGACATGTTATTCCAATTTGCTTAGGATCATGTTATTCAGTAACAAAATTTGTAAAGGCCCAGGACATTATTACATTTTAGGAAAATATTATTGAAAAGATCCTTCGCAAGCCTTCTATAGAGTATTCACAATCCTAAACATAATTTTCTTCAATAAAAATGATACTTTATGTTCACATAAAAGCAAGATGTAGGTAATAATATTATGGGCATCCTAATAATATTATAGGCATCATAAAGTGTAGTGATAATAATGGTAAAAAAGGTTTTTACCAATTTCAATTTACATAATCGTATCGACGGCATTCCGATTTTAACCTTCTAGTTCGAAATCTCGTTTATAGTGATAATTTAAAATGAAGAAGCTTATTATCTTTATATACCAATTAGCGAAAAAAAATCGAATCTTTAATACCCCTAGTTTGTACAAATAGTTTTCTGAACTGCAACAGAAAAGCAATACTTCAAAGCTCTTTGATTTAAAAATGGTTATGTTTTGAACATTTTATATTTCCTGACGTTCCGAGCATTTTGCGGCTCTCACGGGTGGACGAGTCTTAGAAGCCACGACTTTAATACCAGGAAAGCTACTCGCAACTTTGAAACACCACAATAAGTAAAATCTTTTAACCGATGTTTAAAACTGAAGCATGAAGCTTTATTTCAAACACATTTAGAAAGAAATTATAGTTTAAGTTATATATTTACGACTGTAGATTATTCTGGAATTTATTTACGTAGACTAGTTAATACAGAATTTAAAACAAAATTATGTAAGTTAAAATGTTCATCATTCAATAGTGATCTAAGTTTACCTAAGGATGATTCTATTATATTCATCTTTATAAAGATTAAACTTCACATTTAGAATGAAAAGTCTTCAGAATTGTACTTCAAAGCAGTACAAATTGAGATTAAACAAGGAACTAATTGTGAACTATTATTTACATTACTATAATTGTGGCTGGGATTCATTAGCATTTGAATAGCGAGATTGTCGAGAACAATAATGAAAGGATATTGAAGAGGGTAGTGCTATTTCAATTGTCCTCAAATTATGCATAACGTAAATGCTCCTATTACCGCCAGTTTTAGCTGTCTTAGATTTCACTTTAAAAAAATAGATATAAGCTGTTATGTTAGGAAAGATGTTATAATTTATAATTAATCTCAACGAAGTATTCTTTGCAATTCAGTACTTAAATTCAATATTCAATAACACAATAGTTACTAAATAATTATTTAAACCAAAAGAGTAGTTGATTCTTTTACCGACCCATAGAATGCGGCAAGATTCTATTACCGATTTTCCTACTTCTTTTACCGACCACTACGAAGTTGTCACTTCTTCTATACTATTAAATAAAATAAAAAATCGTTTTCTTCTTCCTCCTCCGTTAAAACAGTTTGTTTTCTACAATGTTCATTTATATATATTTATTATTTCTTTTGTCACGCAGAGTTGTCCTCGGTATGCCATAGGTTTTTGAAGCTTCGTATATGCTGGTCCCTTCATTTATAGCTAGAAGCGTAGCTTCCAGTTGAGCAGAGGCGTACTGCTTGCGCTTCTGCGGCTCCATGATTCTATAAAAGAACATAATCTTTAAAGAGATATAGAATTTAATTCTTCGAAAGAAGCTTTAAAAAGTTACATGGCCCCCATTCCGTCCCGCCATTTTTTTTTTATTTGAAAACATATGAAATATAGCCAATGCCATGAAGCCATGAATGAAACTGGATAGCAAATATTATTTTACATTAATAATATGTCCTGCGACAAAATCTCTCGTAACGTACTCACGTATGCAAGAAATAAGCCAATTTGTTCAAAAATATACATTTTGTTTTTGTGTACTGTAATATTACCAAAAATATTGTCACAACTGTGAGTCGGTAATAGAATCAAGTATGAAGGTTTCAATATTCTATTAGCGACCAATAAAATTAATAATAAACAGATAAAATATCCGCTTTATGGAATACTGTTAAATTCGATCTCATTGCTATATTATTTCTTTTAATGTCAGTTAGTCTTTAATTCAGATAATAAAGGTTATTTACAGTATAATATCATTATAATAATAGGGATATTGTCTAACGTTGAATCGAGTTTTACACAAAAACTTTAAGAAATAGCTTTGTCGTTAATAGATCTAACGAAATAATATAATTTTAAGAATTGAACAAGAAAAAATATAAAATCAAATGAGGTAGTTTATAATAGATATTATTTTAAAATACTAAATGTTCTCAAAGTTTAACAACGCCATGGGTCGTTATTAGAATCAAGTTTTGAAATTTGGATTCTATTACCGCCTTAAATTAAAACATGATTTTATAACACAAAAACCAATAAAAAGTATTATATTATGAGTTAGTTTAGAAAACGAATATATACGTTACAGTTGTAATGTGATAGCAAGAAGACAAATCCATTTTTAGTGTGTTATTTTCCTTAAGTAATATTTAGGTGTACTTACGTGGCCAGAGACGCGACACTATGAAAAGTGCGTCCGCTTCGGGCGCGTCCCACTCATTGTCAAATTATTTCTTTCACTGGCTATTTAAACACACAAACTTTACTCTTTTTGTTGTCCAACAAAAATACGTAACTAATTTTAAGGTATGACTTTTCTGGAACCCTATATTATGTCTAATATGAGTGACTTAAAAATTAGATCGTTAATAGAGTACACATTTTAGGGGGTCGTTAATAGGAGCTTTTACGTTAATTGGTGTTATGCTTTATAAATAATGTTGACACGGCAACTTGGTTCGAATTTGGAATCTCGTAGCTGTTTATTGTATTATGTCATTCATGTGTATAGTCATCGCTGTGTGATTCTACCTATTAACTACTTCCTTGTTCTTATTGGTTTATACTGATAAGTGTGGGCGTCCAAGCAAAAAGGGTCCAGTTCTCGGCATTTAATTTCTGAGATATACGCAGTTTTATAGTGTTTTTTAAAAAAAACGTTGCCCCACTAGGATTTTCTCATGTGTCGTGGGAGCGTTTACAAACACAAAATCTCGCATACACAGACGCTCAGACCCCGAACAATTACCTGTAGATCATACAAATATTTGTTCCGTATGCGGATTGAACCCACAACACGTTGCGCGTTGAAGCCGATCGCTCAGCCGCTACGTCAAACGTGCTGTTAATTGGATGATAAAATTGCATTCCGCGCTCAATTAACTACAACTTCATATAGTAAATGACTTTAAATTATGTTTCTAAGTACCAGAAATAAAAAAAAGTACCAGTGGTCAAACTTTAAAAATGCTTTTTACAGAGTTTCTACTTCAAATTTGTTAATCCCTGTTATCAATTGACTATTCTAGATAGAATCTAGTCTTAACTCAATATCCCACTACTGGACCCTTTTTGCTTGGACACCTACATAAGGTCTTTAGTAATATCATTTATTTTACTGACCAGAGGGGCTAACGTGCATCTCTTGACACAATTACGAGTATGTTTTCGCATTATCTTATCTTTAAGTATAGTTTCGGCACGAGATATGCGACGACAAAAGGTATTGAAATAAAACTACTTTTACATTTTTGTTAATTGCTGTAAGGTAGCTGTTAGTAATTTTAACATTAAGATATCTAACATCTCAGTCTACCCGGATGCTGTAAAGGATCCGAAACATCGGTAATCAAATAATATCAATACAACGCGATAAAATCCGTAAAAAGTAGTTTTATTTCAAAATATCTCTAATATTCGCGTAAGTGTCAGAAACCAGTAAATCGACGTATTGTTTACGTTACGACTGTAAGTATAATTTAACTTACTAGAGGACGAGACAGAAATAAAATACACTATCATTGCTTAAAAATAGTCGTAAATCAATAGAGTAATTATCAAATCGCAAATTTCAACCATACATATACATATACATATACTCTCATAAAGATCTGGGCAAAGTTGGCGCAAAATAGGGAAAAATTGCCTATAAGGGGGGAAGAAATCTTATGCACTACACTGAATTGATAAAATCGGCAAATGATGACGATGTCATAATAATAATGAATGTCTTGATTGTCAATTAGTTTTGGGATATCTCTCGCTCTCTTATTCATACAAATAAACGTTTTTGGCGAGTAAATAGTTTTTTTGTCTCTCTTTACGTACTCTGGGTATTCTATTTTCTCCCTCTTTACGTTCACTTATTCGTAGTTTTATATTACTAGCATTTCAAAATTATTGAATGTAGGTACTTGTTTTATTTTACATCAATGAACATCCCTCACAAATTGAGTTCTGCCTTTCATTTTACATTATCCGTACACCAAACAGCAAACAGCGATTTATTTATTCCGTACCAAACAAATCGATCCTGTCAGCGGCCACGATTTCATACAAATTGGTACGAACTGGACCGAATCAAGTTTATAAACGAGGTGCCAATTGAGGATACCAATCCCTTGCTAATGATGAAAATAAACTATGAAATTTGAATAGTTCGCCGCTGAGAAAAATCTGGGATTGGGATTTATTTCTATAAAACGATATTTTGGACCACTGGGCGATCGCGGTGCGAATTTTATTGCTTCCGAGTTATATATATCGCTTTTGTAGTTTTTATAGCTTCGCGGTTGTGTTTCGAAACAAAGAAATGGTGGAACTATTAGACGAGCACTCCTAGATTTATTAGACATTAGTGTTTATAGATAAAGCTTTTCACTCACGCTATTATATTTATAGTGATACACACTAGGATTTTCTCCTGTATCGTGGGTGTGTTTACAAACAGAAATTCTTACATACACAAACGCCCAGACCCGGAACAACTACCTGTAGATCATTATTATTGATCAAATATTTGCTCCGTGTGGGGATCGAACCCACAACACGTGGCGCAGAAGCCGATCACTCAACCGCTACGCCAATCGTGTCGTCAATTCTATATTCATTTTATATTTTATATTCTATCTTGATCATATTTATAGAGAAAACATATCTGTAATGATTTATGCTATATAATTTAAATAAATCAGCACCTTCTTGTCCTTGTGTCAATTTATAAAAAAATATATTTATAATCAATATATTATTAATAATAGCATATGTATACCTGCATAATATTATACAGATGTGTTGAAGCCATCTATTGAGAAATATTAGTATCATATTTTGACAACGATGACTTTTGTATATTTTATTGTATTTTTGTACAATTAGATGGCAGGGTACATTTTACGTCACATCGTGAACGCGGTGTTAAGTTCCTCCGCCCGTAGTATAAGTAGTTCGACATGCAATATATAAATTACCTAACCTAATCTAACCTAACGTACCCTAAGAATACTTAAGGATAACCTAATAAATCACGCTCGGAGTGACCATCCAAGTCGTTCTAAGAGGATGCTGGATTTTTATTGAAGGAGTCAATCCCCAGTATTATCCTCAACGATTGAGGTTAAACAATGTGGATAATTTATGATTCAATGTTATACTTAATTACATAATAATTATATTACTTTCCACACATCCCTAAATTCTCATCTTCTATAGGTAATGAGAAAATCTCACTATATTCTATACTTTTTTCCATCAAAACATTGTCTTGCTCCACTGGGTTTCTATTGCAAAACGAGTGATAGGAAGTGTTTACGGAAGGATTTATTGCGTTCAAGGCGTATCCCCGTTATGCACAGTGTGCATGCAAGTGGAAAAATATGAGAGAGAAAAGCTACAACAGTGAATAATTCTGTAAAGTTAAGTTGAGAAGCCACTTTGAAAGAAACGAGGAGTGTTGGCTTACGAGTATTATAACGTTGAAAATGTTTTTGAAAAAACCTAGAATTTTATACTCAGTAATTTTACTTTGAATATAAGTTTTTCAGTGAAATTGTAGTTTAGAGAAAATGTAGTTTAACCGTGTCTTCAGAAATTAGGTCACGTAAATCATTCTGTTGTTTTACTTTCGAGTAATTCTAAAATTGACATTTCTCTAGACTGATTTTTTTTCTAAAAATGTAACAGTAATTACATATAGCCAAAAATTTTAGTTTACAGTTGACTGTTTCTTTAAAAAAATAACGTTTTAGAATTAGTATTTGGACAAAGAAACAGTTTTTTGGTAACAAGAAAAATATCCCATACAAAAAAGGTTGAATGAAGCCCCGCTCGTGTGTAAACCACATTTTAAAAGCCTTTCGTAACAGGCTTTTATCCCCGAACCATTGTATTGCTCAATACACACGTATATACATTGTATATTTGTGACGGATCAAAGTACAATGTAGGTACTTGTATTACTCAAAAAGCTGATATTGGGTGCCTCCAAATATTGGAGCACTTTTGTTTCAACGATGCCGAATGATTTCATTTTTTTATATTTGTTGAAGTTTCGGCTGAGATAAGTACTGTTTCCATGTAAGACAGAGATGTTGCAATACACAACGACAGTTCCAACTCTTTCAAAATATTTGATAGCTTCGACTAATGACTCATATGTTTCCTTTTCCACATATTGTGCCATTATGGTGTATACGCCACCGATAACCAACTGCTTGTCGTCTTAAACCTTGGAAAAAGTAAAATGTACCATCTATATTAAAGAACGTCTTAATAATTTGTCCAAGAGCTGTCACATCCATACATTTATTTCATTTTGAATTAGCAATAACTTGAAACAACGAGTCTGCAACAAAATCTGGTTGAACTATAAAGTAGAGACATTTTTTTACGATGCTCTATAAAAAATGGGGTTGAAATACACCTCTCTGGTTCGGACTCAACACAATTGGAATTTTATCGTCCAATCAGAATATAACGACAATGTGATACAAGTTGTTAGTATATTACTCATAAACGTTTATAGCTAATTATTTAACTACGTTTCTTTTCACGCTTCAATATTCTGGGAGATTGGCTAAAGGGTAGAAAATTTAAATCAATTCATATACTGAATACTATCAACTTTTATTCTACAAAATTGGGAAATTCACAAATAAATTTCACTTTACAACGAAACGTTGACGAACGATATTTTTTTGTAAAATTTATATTTTTAATAAAACTTAACCGACCTACCTTCATTTCTGGTCACAATTTCAGTATGTTAGTATAAAAATTACATTGTGAATCGTTATTACCTACTATGTCGATACTGTTCAATTAAAATCGAAACTTTTCAATATAAAGTTTCCATTTAATCAATAATTATGAATATGACGCATTTATTGAAAACGTGATGTCAGTTTGCGTAACTTTACTAATTAGTATGTGTTTGTATTGGATGAAATGTTTACACGATACACTTTATAGCTATTAATCAAGCGAAATGAGTCATATTTCAATGACGCTTCATCAATAATTTCGCCCGATAATCAAAATACGAGTTGGTATTAAAAAGCCTGCATTTCTATCAAACATGTGCGAGGTAGCTGAGCGGTGTGCGAGGAAAAAATCCACCCATATGTTGCGTTTATTACTGGTGCAAAAAAAAAACGCAGCTTATGGGTGGATTTTTGCCTTGCACACCACGTAGCTTCCTCACATATCGCTAGTGGAATCGCAGCGAGTATTGACACAGGAGACAATTAGGGCAACCCATTCAGCAAACACGTATTTTTAATAAGAAATATTTACAGCAGTTAATTATTTTGCATGCATCAGTCCATTAAAGTATGCTTTCTTCTCTTAAGTAAAAACATACTACTGAACTCTTAAGTTTTTCTTGTTAGGCTTACGCTTGACCGCCAGTTTGCCTGATGTTAAGCGACACTGCAATCTACGATGGAGCGCGCTTACCTTTTTTTTTGTTTACGGGGGGAAACCTTCAAAAGGCGGCCGGTCTTAGGGGATCAGACCGGGGAGTATGGGATTTTTACCCACTAAAACCACCCCGGTGGCCACCATCAGCACATGAAGGGGGGCACTGTGTCCTCTTAAAAGACCACCCCAGAACCCCCCTGTGCAACGCCCGTTCGGGCTCCCTCATCCCTGGGGAGACTGTAAAGGGATCTCCCCTGAACCTTACTGTGCACGGCAGCACGTGACCACGGTGCTGCCGTCTTCCCTGGAGTCAGGCGATGGGCGAACAGAGTCCCCTCTCTGTACGACCACGACTCTAAAGGCCCACCTGGTTAAGGTGACACAGACGGGGTTTCGGCGTGTTAGGCGCTGAGGCGGTTGTCTCCCCGGCGCCTTCTTCTCCGAGCAGGATCGGCTCTCTCCCGATCCCGCTCGGCAGTCTCTTTCTGGATCATCACGGTCACACAGAAGGTGGCCATTTCCGCCCAGTTAGGAGCGCGCTTACCTAGAAGTTTCTTCTATTCGATTCACTCGTGATTTAAAGACACCCAGATTATATCTATCGGGGAAAACCCATTCGGGACGGTTCAATTCCCAGGACGAGTAAAGTGTGTTATTCAGTTAAAATGATATTTATTTCTGTAAAAAAATCTTTTAAAGATTACCAGATGGTGTCGGCATTTCCTAGCTGACGACCTCTGAGAAGAAACACCGAAACAAACTCAGACAATCATGGTCTCTTTTGAAGTCCAGAAATAACAGTATTTTTGAGATTCTCTGAGCAGCTCCGAGTTTGGATTAAGTCCGGTTAATGGTAAGAGAATCGCGTCCCATTACATGAGACCTACACATACCAGTGAACCGTGGGTGTATGTTTTATCCAAAAGGGAATACAGGCGTGTTGGTACCCATATTATATTCAGTTAAGCGTTTTATATTGAGCGCCAATGTTCATAAAATGGCTTAAAGAGAGTGACATCAAAGTGCGCTCAAAATATTACGAAGCTCTCAAGTTGATATAAAATTTAATATATCGTATAACGTTTATTAAAATACTTTTTTTATATTTTTCAACGGAATCACACTGCGCTAACTTTCCTTTACCGTCCATAACATGGCGGAAATTTTTCCTATCAAGTCTGATGAAAGTTAAGGCGAAGTCATTTCGTAAAGTGTTTACAACAGCTTTTTTCTTCTTCGCAGTTGAAGTCCCGATATTATATTATTTACAAATACAAATACTGTGTCTTTGTTAAAATCGTTAATTAAGTCTTGTATATGAGATGAAACATGATTAACTTACTGATTTGAGAACTTTTTTTATGGATTATGTCGGCAAACGAGCTGACGTCACCTGGTGGCAAATAGTCAACGTCGCCTATAGATACATGCAACACCAGAGGAATTGCCAATGCATTGCCGATCTTTAAGAGCCGTTATGGACTGCAGATTGCCAGAGCCGCAGCAACCGAGGGGAACTGGCTCTTACGTGCAAAAGTCGAAACAAACACCAAGGTGCTTTACGACAGACTCCGACGTAAGGGTGGCCGCTAGCCAGTCAGACCCCAAGAAGTCCTACCACCGAGCAATACTTCAAGCTTGACTGACTTAATGATTAGCAGGTTCGATTCCCGTCCCGTTTTTTAACAATTAATAACTGTATTGCCCGTTAGTTATATAATTAAGAAGTCTGTCCATGATCTGGCCACTTGAACCTAACGAAAAGTTTGGTCTGAAAGGCAGTCCGGTTCCGAAAATCTTAGCTTTTGTTATGTGAATTTTATTTGTTGGTATGTATACGGAAAACCGAAGTAAAAACACAAAATAGGTAAACCCATTATGGCTACGTCACATTAATCTTATATTCTGAAATAAAATGAGATAAAAGGTGTTATTATGTCAGATGTGAGAAACGCTCCGTGATAAAGGTGAATGAGGAAATTGCTCCTGAAGTAAGTTCTTTTTCTGTTTGCCTCCTAGCTATGTATAGCTATTGATATAATATAGGTATACAAATGAATTGATCTATAAGTATAATTATTATATTTATATATAAAAACGAAATAACACTCATTCAGTCACTGTTTAATTAGGAAATCTCAGAAAGTCCCACAATCTTAAATTTGGTATGTCCAATAATCCACGGGATTAATGCGGACAGCATCGCAGAATATAGATAGTATTAAGTGCCGATTTTTCCATCGCCAGATAACTTTAACGGAGGAATCAATTAGAATTTGACGACACGTTTGGCGTAGCGGCTGAGCGACCGGCTTCTGCGTCACGTCTTGTGGGTTCGATCCCCACACGGAGCATATATTTGTATGATCTACAGGTAGTTGTTCCGGGTCTGGGCGTTTGTGTATGTGAGAATTTGTGTTTGTAAACGCACCCACGATACAAGAGAAAATCCTAGGGTGGAGCAACGTTTTTTTGACAGTTAGAATAACTGCAAAATCTGTCAAACGTAAATTTTATTCCTAAGTTAAAAAATATCAAACTATTGAAAAATCAGCCCTTATTAAGCAAAACTTAGGTACCTACCTATTTTTTTTACCTAGATAAACCAAATAAACCAAACTAAACCATATAGTGCTGAGATCCTTAGGAACCTTTTTCTGACGTCACACAAGATGTTTTATTTCATAATAAAACTTCGATCTTTTTTTGTAGAATAATCATTAATTTGTCTCTGGCGACATAAATTTATCGTCGCATGATCTCATCTCTAGTCATAGTCTTAGCAAAAGATATGTGACGAGAAAATTACTTCGAAGTGCGCATGTCAGCCTAACTAGAACAATTCCACCTCGCTCGCAATGTGCATCGACGCTTAACATTATGCTTCGCTGTTTCCAACAATTTTATTGACCGTTGACCAACAGTCAACGGTGAAAAGACTTTTATTTCTGATGTTTTCCATACAAAAAATCACGTGCATCCTCTTGCTGATAAAGTAAGAGAACTGTTATCTATGTATAAATAAGAACATAATATACATTTAATGTTGTTCGTTGGTAAGACTTGAGACCGTCTGGGTCGAATTGGCTATTTTATAAAATATTCGTAATAAGTCCGAATATGGTTTTCCGAATATGGTCCACGTGGGACCAATTAATGAACGCCCCACACTCATCCTGGTAGTCATATGAGACCAACATGATTTCTAGGGAAATAAAATTTAGGAATTTGGAATCTGCATCTAAGCGCAACTACTGGGCTAAAGATCCTGGGTTCCATTTCCAGGTAATGCAACGTGTTATTGGGTTTTTCTATGAAATACTTCACATTCTAAGCAGTTCGGAGTTTGGATTCATGCTCGGTTAATAGTAATAGGCTATACCAGCAAACTGTAGATGTAAATTAGTAGGTACACCTCTGCCTAACCTTTTGGGGAATACAGGCGTGATGTTATGTTGTGTTTAATAATACAACAATGAAAATACAAAACCAATTAACACGGCGAAACCCTAAATTATAATTTGTTAGTTCAAGCTAATATTAACGTACCAACCATAATTAGGTATACATTGGTTGGCACATATTTGTTATAATACCTCAAGCCAAACACCACTATGTCAACAAGTTAGAAGATAATAAACATGGAGAAATCAACATTTAGTAATTGAGGAATTGCTTATATGTGTAACCATAGTAGAGTAATTGAATGGTGCTTGATTTATTAAAACCAACTTTTGCTCGCAGCTTTCGCTCACGTAGGATACCTATCTAAGAAAGTAATTAAGGGTTAGAATCTTTATAGTACTCATATTTTTTCACATAATACACCATAACGCCTGTATTCCCGGAAGGGTTACGCAGAAGGGCAACAGGCCCTCCCACTATTACTTGGAAACCTAAACATAAGCTGTGGGTACGAGCACCACACATCGTTAAACTTTGTACTAGTCTAGTACATACTTAAATAGGAAATATACTTCAATGGTTACTTTCGTTAGTTTAACTTTTACATATTTAAATATTGTAATAAATTTTGATACAGTGAACCGATTTTAATGAAATTAAGCCTAAATATTGCCTTATTATACTGCGCATGTATTCCCTTTCAATTCAAAACATTCTAAAAAAACTATAAAAATAAGCAGCTCTTCTTTCTTGCTTCATGTTGACCAGGCTTATAACGTACTTATACACCAACTTTCATAGAAACTCGTTAAGTAGATCTTGAGTTATAAATGGACATACAGATATACATACATACATACAGAGAGACCACAATTCTAAAAAAAAATACTTAGCTTTTGTATCACTCAGTCTCCTACACTTATTTTTTCCCAATTATTTTGCAATTATAGACACGACTTTTCTATAGACTTATTATATGTATAGACAAGAAGACTGTAATGGTATGCTTTATGTCTAGCTCATTAAAGTGCTTATATCTTGCTTTCTTTTAACCGATTTTAATTTTGTTTTTATTGATCGGCTATGCATACAGAGGCCATAAATATATACAGTTAACTTACTCTATTATACGCATAAGTACGTCTTAAGAGTCCGGCGGACCAAATGTCTCTTACAACGTAATACCGAAATGAATCGTAATTCAAACACAATTTAATCAAACTGTGTTATTATTCGGATTCCTATACCGTTTATCTAGGTTCCTACGCCACTATAATATCCAAAATACTTCACTGGAAATAAGTGTAAGCGAATGCAATTTTTGATAAAATCATCAAGTTTGGGATGATTTTCCAATCTTTTATTGCACGTGAAGTAGTAGTAGACGAAATAATACGGTAGGAGCCTAGATTGAAGGTGTCTTCGGTGTGATCGAAGGCATTACGATTTATTTTGGCATTACGTTTTTTGGGCAATTCAAGCTCCGCCGGACCCTTAAGGGAGAAATTCGTCATGTGCAGATTGGATTAGACGAAATGTACACCAGTATGTTTATCTAGGTCCCATATAGGTGGAGAAACTGTTGCCATTAGCCGGGCACAAATCCAAAGTCTGAGAATTTCATAGAAAAACACTATAACACTGCCCGAACCCAGCGTAGCTCACTAGACTTATGAGACAGTTACCTAAGAATAAAAAAGTTATAGAAATAATTTCTTCCCTGACAAATATGACCCAGCTGTACCTATACACAATTGACGACCTGTCTTCACACTAGTGGCCTATTTTTCTAGAACTAACCGTACAGTAAAAATAATGTTGTCTGTGTTTACATTAGGGAGTAACTATTTATACCTTACGTTTCGCTTTTACTCAAAAGTGTTTTTGTACGTAAAATAAGAAAATGTATTTAATCTTGGGAATGGTCTATAAAAATCATTATTAACGGATGTTACAATAGGTTACTTGACTGGTGTGTTATTTGCTCAAGGTTTAGTAAATAACTAATTGAAAATTAAAACAAAAACCCCCGTCATCGCTATTTTGTGACGGCGGCCATCTTGGACCGATTTTCATCAAACATAGCTAAGAACACTCCCTTTCAACCAAAAAATAAAACCAAATTCAAAATCGGTTCATCCGTTCGGGAACTACGACCTAAATTTTTTGGTGAGGATTGAGAGGTTGAGGATGTTCCGTCTTCTTTCGCAAAATGAGTGTTAGTATAGAATTCGTTCACATGTTCCTGTAGTGCGATCTCTGTCTGGCATAAAATTAAAATGGTTATAACTTCCTTATTTTAAAACCGATTTAATTTTTATTTCAGTTGATCGGCTCTATTTACCAAGTCTTTTACCAAGCTCTTTGCCATTTGGACTGCCCGTATTCCGTCATTAGAGCTGTGTATAGCAGGTAGCAGGCTGCTCACATGGTTCTTACTGATAGGTAAATACATATCTAGATCGGTAGATTTCAAAGAACCACCGGAATATCAAAAGATAATGTTATAATCACAATTACTTTCACTCGTGGACAGAGCCTCTAAAATATACAAAAATATTGAAGTAACCAATGCACAAGAAGAATTAACAACACTCATATATTATAATTTTATTTGGAACTAGGTCGAAAAATAGGATACCCATATTTTTTATTTTCTCGATATTCAATCATTTTCATATTTATTTTCGACTTTGGAGTTCTTTCTAAACAAACGTAGGTATATAAGTGTTAAAAGACGTCATTTGTACAGTTAAAAAGGCTAAACGATGATATGACATAATTTTTCTGACCCCTCAATTTTTTTTCTTTTGTCAGTTTGGCATCTAACCTATTTTCTCATAACCTCACATTACTCATTTCGTTCTTGACTTACTATTATTGCGATAAAATTTCAATTTTCTCAGTTTCCACCGTATAAGTGACGTTATCACACGTTTTTTTCATTTTTATTCCTTTTTCTCCGAAATGAAGAAATATTACAAATAAATAAGAAACGATATTTTTCTTTTGGTGGCTTAATAATTTTGAAATGTAGTCAATTACTATATGGAAATATTTTCAACCCAAGTCAAAAGCGGCAGAATTTAGTATTTTCCAATATCACCTCTGTTATCGTCTCGTAAATATTTATAGCACACACTCAAACGCACACAGTGGAGATTAAATCTCTCATACACTTCACTTCATTGGATTTCTTTATTCGTCCCTTTGAGGTGCAAATTTGAAGAAATTACATTTTTGTTCGTCCAATAACGTTTTTACTAGTATATTTTTCTTCATTTTTAAGTTTTTTCTTAGCTCTAGAGATAGGAATATTTAATTAACTTCTAAACTTCTCATTTAAGTTGTAGAATACAATTAGTATTCAACTACAAAATGCTTAAATGGCTTTTCAGTAAAATAAATCTAATTTATACAGATAATCAAAACAAAACCTTGTGATTATTTAGTAGATACTTACATATTTTTGTTATTGTTTAATTTTTTTCTTATTTGACTTTATGAATATATTTTTTGTCTGCTATCTTTATAAAATGACGACACGTTTGGCGTAGCGGCTGAGAGATCGGCTTCTGCGCAACGTGTTATGGGTTCGATCCCCACAAGGAGCAAATATTTGTATGATTTACAGGTTTGTTCCCGGGTCTGGGTGTTTGTGTTTGTGAGAATTTGTGTTTGTAAATGCACGCACGATACAGGAGAAAATCCTAGTGAGGGCAACGTTTTTAAAATATATATATATCTTCAAATCTCAAACAAAATCGTTTGCCTATATTATAGATTTACCTACATATAACTATAATGTTTATAATATTTGCTATTTCAGTAGTTATTTTACTACATCGTACCACATCTCGAATCGCCTGATTTGATTTAAAACTTCAGCGCAGAGGATTCATACATAATAATCTTACCTTTGAAATATTATAACGGTACCTTTGTCGCATCGTTGTCAAGGTGATACATTTACATATTTGAATTAAGTATTCTGTCAGATTCAGCGAAGTTTCGAGAAAGGCGGAAATTCCGGATCCGTCCCTAGAGGCCGTACCATGTTAATTTGATGTACATATGGAATCTAATAGGAAAATATATTGGTGATACGAATATTATGGTGACATATATATTTAGAATAGAAAAAGAATTTTGGCAGTAAAAAGAATAAAAGAAAATGAAAGAATCTACGTGTGTATCTTTATTCCCACATAGACCCAAACCGTCTTATTACAAAAAAATGCTTAAGTCTTGGCTTAAACCCGGACTTACTGATCTTGGATTGTTACGGTACTAATGTTAATACCAGGACCAATATGAGTGCTTATTACAAAACCCAGACTATCCGAGGATCAGTTAAACCGTAGGACTAAATAAAATCCACAGATAATATGTAAAAAATTACAATCTTTCATTCGTTCATTCAGGCTTCATTCTAAGCAACGTTCCGTTTTTTTAAATATTGATAGTATCATAACATTTGAAATACTTTAATAATTATTTATTAATACAAATATATATCATAAATAGTTTTTTGTTTATATTGCAATTTACTGAGCAAGCACAGTTTATATTGTTGATGACCTTTTTATAATCAAGTTGTTATATTTTGCAACAACTCGGAGTGAAACGGAACGAAATTAAAATTTCATTCGCGCGCATTATTTGAAACGTCATTATTGTTGTTGCGTCCTATAAAATAACTAAGTTCTTGATAATTATTCACCATTGTACATTGTCAGTAATTCAGTATTAATAATAGTGACAAATAAAATGGAACAACAAAAGAAAAAAAGGGGTGAAAATCCGAATCGCTTTGTAAATCTGTATTTATATCGAAAATCTTCGTCACTCAAATCAAAAGGATTTATACGATTACGACGTCTTACAGATCGCCGACACGTCTCTAACATATCTAAATCTTCTAAATCCATCATATCTATAATGTTAATATCCATTTACAAAAATTTTTACTTAGAAATACACAAGATACTAAATAAGCTAACCTCAAAAATAAAGTAATGTCAAAGATAGTCCATACTTAAACTAGGGGTCTCAGAGGTTTAACTTTGGTACCAGAGATAGTCCATGCTTTGGTGTTAAACTGTGTTTTGTAATAGAGTTTTATTTAGTCCAGTTTTAATCCTAGAACTAAAGCCAGTACTAAAGATAGTCTGTGTTTTGGAATAAAGCCGAAAATGTTCAACCAACCAACCCGAAATTGAAATTGTCTGAGACACCTTTTATTGTATTAAAAGCTATTACTCGAGCACGACGCTTCTATTTTCGCGTATATTAAATATTATTAATCGTTCGTTCAATAATTATTACTTATAATAAATTAACCATGAACACGGTTAAGATATTTCAAAAATGAAAACAAGCAGGTATGTATTTTACATTCCGCACGTCCAACCACAGTTTCCTTTAAAAATAATTAATTAACGAAACATAAACCCAATACCACGTAATATGATTATTAATATTTTATTTTAATTGCATTTTGGTTTAATGAACTAAAATATGGAACAAATAATAAAATTTTAACAAAGAAACAGTAACATAATCAACCCATTACATTGTCCCACTGCTGGGCACGGGTCTCCTCTCAGAATGAGAGGGTTTAGGCTATTGTCCACCACGCTGGCCTAGTACCGGTTGGCAGACTTCAAATGCCGTCGAGAATCTCTCAGGCATGCAGGTTTCCTCGATCCCGATGTTTTCCTTCACCGTTTATACTTTATCCGTGATACTTTACTAAGAAATAGTGAAATCCACAAAAGACTTAACTCTTGTTATTTTTATTTGACATCATGGATGGATTTCAACTTCAGCCAGATTTTATATCTATATTGTACCAAAATTGCAAGAAGTTTTAACTAGGGAAAGTTCCCGCCTTAGAAATAAACTTGTTGGCAAAATTTTGGACAAAAAATGTTCATACATACCATCACGGCTGTATCCCCCGAAGGGATAGGCAGAGGCGTACTAGTATCCACCCACAGTTCGCCGGTATGTTTAGGTCCAATGTAATAGGGGGCGAACCTATTGCCATTAACAAGAATACTGGTAATGTGCGACCCACATTATTAGTAAGCACTTTTAAAAAAAAAATTACGCACAACGTTAGGGACGATATGAAACTTTTTCAGCATACTAAATTATAATAATTGTCTCACCTTTGAATATGAGAAATGTACACTCGAGTTCAACTGCTATTGGATATTTTAACAATGGCTGCATAAAAATGTGACCTGTCGTCCTTTTTCACACCCATGCATGAGCGCTTCGAGCATTTATCTGGTACTCAGATTAACGCCACCTGTCGGGAAACGTGAATGGAAAGCGTTCTTTTTATAATAAAGGATATATTTCCTATCTGAAATATTTATTTTGTTTTTTGTAGGAAATTATACTCTTTCATAACAATGTTTTTGATGTCGTAAATTGTGACTTAAATATCGGTAGAATACTTGGAAATGCAGAGGTACTCACTCTAAAGAACTCAACAGCGACCCTTCAAAAATCATGTTCTAGAATATAAAGATTCAAGGTTTCGCCCTCCTCCAATTACTATGGCTAACGAATAAAATCATACCATCTTAAATAAAGATCAACTAGATATTTTTTTATGGGATAGGGGGCAAACGAGCACACGGGTGATGGTAAGCGATTACCGCCGCCCATGGACACTCGCAACGCCAGAGGAGTCACAAGTACTTGCCGGTCTTTTAAAAGGGACTGCGCTCTTTTCTTGACGGATTATATAACCAATAGATTGATTTGTTACTTATTTATATATTATACTTTGTTAGTTGATTACAATACATAGTTATCCTACGTGAGTAATTTACAGAATGAAGTGTGCTCACATTACTTTGTTGCGGTTTCAAGGGAACTGTGGAGAATGCGATTATTATATGAATAGAAAAATTCATAGAATTTAGAGAAAAACAATTACGTAAATCTGGAAAATTATTAATGAATGAATCGGTTTGTTCCGGACTCATACCGAAAATTTATCCCAACACTGACATCAAATCAACACATAACATACCAGATATATCTTGACAGACCTAAAAACTAGACTGTAAAAGTTTTGTAACGGTATAGAGTAGATCTTATATGAGTTTATAATGCAAGGCGGTTCATCTTATTTGCATACTGACGATGATGGATGTGTTTAACACTTACACGACTTGGCCAAGGTTAACGAGCGGCTCGATACTGAGGAGCGGCTTATGGCTCGAAGATCAGTTTGAAGTTTGACGATCTTTGATAAAGCAGAAATCGATGATGTTACCGCAAATAAGTTTAGAAAAAAAAAAATAGTGAATAACTCTTTTTTTTCACCAGTTAATTCATGACAGAATACAGAATACTTTGGATGAATCATGTATGAACACCAGCTCATCAAGTTACCACAAACTGTCAAATTGCCACAGGGGGTAATAATCTTTATTGTTTGGAGAATAAATTGAAAATCGATTGAAGAAATTTGATAGATTTAGATACGATGTTGCCTATACTGTAATTAATGTCTCGATTTTTCATATATCGATACTCGTAATGCATTTATGTTAGGGTTGTCACGTTCTAACCTTAACAGAAACGTGATACTACTGCTATCGTACCTATATCTACTGTTTTCCCCAATCACCAGAGTGCACAGCGCATTTATCATCCTTAATTGCAGGATTACACAAATCGGAAATGCATTACGGTACGTCTGCAGTCGTCCTGAAATAGCGTCAGCCTGCACTCGGATATTGCGACACTTCCGTTCGATTACACCCCAACCACGTTCAAGCTGTCCTTTATATGACATAATGCTTGTATCTATTTGAAGAATAGCAAGGGTTAAAATAAATGAGTTGTGTCGTTAGAAGAAAGAAGCTCTTTATAATAGGAACTGGTAATTATGACCGAAAGAAAAACACTTTCCTTACAAATTTGTCAGATCATTAATATAATTTGTAGGTTTATATTTTTAACATAACATACCATCACGCTTGATTTCTTCGATGGGTTAGGCAGAGGCGTACTAATGTACACCCACAGTTTGCTGGTATGTTTTTCGTTCCATGTAATAGGGAGCGAATCTATTGCCTTTAACTGGGCACAAATTCAGACTCCGAGCTGTTACTGAGAATTTCATAGAAACAACCAATAACATTTTTCTCGACCTGGGGATCAAGCCCAGGATCTCTAGTGTAGCTGTCGCGCTTGGGACCACTAGACTAATGAGGCAGTTTATATTTATTGCATGCTAAAATGACAGAGTATAGTGCCACAAAAATATTTGTTCTTTGACAAATTTATGTATTTACCAAATTAACATAACATAACATACCATCACGCCTGTATTCCCCGAAGGTTTGGGCAGAGGCGTACTAATGTACACCCACAGTTTGCTGGTATGTTTTTCGTTCTATGTAATAGGGAGCGAGCCTATTGCCTTTAACCGGGCACAAATCCAGACTCCGAGCTGTTACTGAGAATTTCATAGAAAAAACCAATAACATTTTGCTCGACCTGGGGATCAAGCCCAGGATCTCTAGCATAGCTGTCGCGCTTGGGACCACTAGACTAATGAGGCAGTTTCTATTTATTGCATCCTAAAATGGCAGAGTATAGTGGCACAAAAATGATTGTTCTTTGACAAATTTATGTATTTACCAACTTATTGACCTATATTCGCAATAAACGATTGAATTGAATTGACTTTAATTATAATATTAATTAGACTACTATAGGCTGAGGTTTTATTTATTGTCGAGTGTCGTATTCTCATTTCCACCCTGTATACCATGATTCATCAAGACACAAATCTCAAAAGCAGTAGCTAAAACAGCTTTGCGCGACTGCAAATGAAGCGAAACAGTTTAGCAATTAATTTCCGCGTTATCCCCAATCATCAGTGGTGCATCGAAAATTCGATTAACCAAATGTGCTCGAGCTGTTCAATGATCGATCGTGTGAAAAGACAGAGGTGGTGGGCGCTCTAATTGGACATCATTTCACGAGTTTAGAGGTGTGATGCGAATACTGTGGAATTTTGAAATTCGAATAAGACGTAATGAATGTTCATCTGTTTTATATTTTTTTTGTCACTGTCCAGTTTGATCTCAAAGGCAAAGGTGTTCTCCACTTTTTTAACGGACTTAAAAAAGAGGTTATCTAATCGACTCGTATGTAGGTATGTAATAAAATATCCAACTAAATCGTAGGCACCAACTTGACAACTTGTAACATCATTAGTGTTTTTTGGTTGAACTTTTTTAAATTACTTTTTGATTTGGGTTTTCTCCGATAACCCTTCAGATAGCGTGTCGAAACGACAAGTATCTACCTACGTTATAATGTCACTGTATATAAGCTTAGTCTAGATGAGATCGTAGTAATTTCTGTTAGAACATAGTTATCGAGGTATTTATGATGCCGGAACGTGTAATACAGCGTACGTACTGCAATATGAAATACTTAGAATGTTTTCAGATCGCACGGTTTACCCCAGAATGCAAAAACTTTATGTTTATTATTTCTCTATAAAGTTTAAAATAATAACATACATGCCATCATACCTGTGTGCCTTGAAGTGTTAGGCAGAGGTGTACTATTTTTTGTATTTGCTGTAGCCTTGAGACTATTGAGAATTTAATTTATAACTCCTAACTCAATTTTTTTCCTTTTAATGGTTCAGTTATAAACTCATATTGGATGCATCTTTACACATTAAAAGGTACTTTACCTACACGTTTTTCTACTTCAGTATATAACCAAGAGTCAAAGGCAGAATTTTCATTATAAAGCTATCAATCTAGTGTGCAGGATATTGCGTCGAAAATGAAAACTGCACCCTGCTATCCTATGCAATTCCTTTTGTATGTGTATCCGACCTTTATACGTACTCTCACGCTTTTCTCCCAAAGGGGTAGGTAGAAGCTACAGACCGACACTTGCTACGATTCTTGCATAATAGGCTGAGCAACTAAAAAATTTTGTTTGATCCGTCAGTTAGATTATAAAAAAATAATGTACACGTATTTTTCCTTTTGTGTAACAAACAAAAATGACGGTGATACAATGCATTTAAGTATTGCGTGACGTCACGGTTTCGTACAATTTTTATGAAATAGTGACGTCACAACCTCCCACTCCGGAACTTTGATGCTTGTTATGTTTGTCAATTCGTATTATTTTGATAAAGTAAAAAATGCGTGTAATTTTTGATAATCTAACTGACGGACCGAATATAAGGATATTTTTTAATGCAGTATCTTTTGCTTCTTTTATATTCATCTTCTCATATACACGCGGTTGCGACTACTACGCATCTGACCTTTTCGAAAGACCTCGCCAATAAGTTTAGTGAGTTTATGTACCTATGTTTGTATCAATTTTCAAATAAATACCTATACACAGTATGTATTGAAAATACTTGAATAACCGGCTTTGAAAATACCGTTGCAATAAACGATTTATTAGAAGTAATAACTTCCATCCCTGCAGTTGACACAGTTTCCAGTCGTGATCCCTGCTCGGCTTTGTGGCTAAGACGTTTCAATACCACAGTATCGATGATCAATATCAACGTTGGAACGTAGCAGTTGACAGATGGTTGAACTCTATCGATTGTAAGGGCAAGACAACGAATTCCTGGATATATAATCTTAATCTAAAGGTATAAATAAGAATCAATTGCTGCATGTATGTAATACAATCACTTGAGAAAGATTCGGCCAATTTGGATATTTTTTTACAATTGTATCCATAATAGTTGTCAGTATAAGGTTTATGAAAGATTTTTTTGTAAAAATTCCATAAGAAAAATTGGGAAAATTTATGAATAAATCTAGTACAAAATAATGATGACTATAAATGCTTCTTTGACAAAATATTTTTGATGTAGCCTCTTTTGTGTTCCAAATCTAGGCAGGCCTTTCCTAATTCAGTCCAGGATTTATTGTTAACGTGTCCTCGGCCGACCTCGTCGGGATAAGCATAACGTGGATCCCATTCAGTGGCTAGCCTCACACACTTAAGCCTAGGTTTAATTACCAGATGAGTTAGTGTCATTGTTTTTCTGTAAAGGTGGGTTTAGACTATACATCATAAAGCCATGCTTATTCATTTGAGAAACATGCATGGTCAGTCTTCAAGTAAAACGTAAGTAATAAAATACATGAAATATATCGATCGTAGTAAGGTACAATATAAAAACTTAACATACCATCACGCCTATATTCCCCGAAGGGTTAGGCAGAGGAGTACTAATGTATACCCACAGTTCTCCGGTATGTTGAGGTCCCATGTAATAGGGGGCGAGCCTATTACCATTAACCGGGCACAAATCCAGACTCCGAGTTGCTACTGAGAATTTCATAAAAAAACCAATAACACTTTGCTCGACCTGGGGGTCGAACCCAGGACCTCTAGCGTAGCAGTCGCCCTTGGGACCACTAGACTAATGAGGCAGTCATATACAAAAAATAGGACTTAGGGGAATCTTTATAACACACGTAAATAAAGAAAGTATAATAAGTTATGTTTGTATTACATTCACAATATTTCAGTGGTTCTTATCCCAAAAGACTTGTGTAACAATGAAATCATAGATTGGGAACATTTTGTACCTACAACAAACTCTCATCATTACAATTTTGTTACATATTTACATTTTATTGCGCTCCGTTTACGATAGAAGCAATAAAAATGTAGTAAAAAGGTAATGTTACTTACCGCAGTTACTTTAAACTTTGTATAAATTTATTGTAACCAGGGAATAACCCAGACTTTGTCACACTACTTACGATTCTCATAGATGTTCGTATAACAGCTGGAATCGATAATTGAACGTATTCTCCAAGGCACCAAGGAATCTCTATATTGAAATAAAACTACTTTCTACGGATTTTATCGCATTGTATTGATATTACTTAATCTCCGACGTTTCGGATCCTTTACAGCATCCATGGTCAGGTGTAGACTAAGATGTTGGACGTCTTAATGTTGCAATTACTAACAGCTACCTTAAATTTTTGTTAATTATTGGCGATCTGATTCACGCAGAACGAGCTCACTGTATCCTTCGGTTTTGCAGTTTTGGGCGTGAATTTTGATTTATGGAATCTATAATAGGGTTCCAATCTGTATATGTTAAGAATGGTCACCCATCTATAGATAGACCGCAGCAAGTGCAGCTCACACTTTCAGATCGTTTAATCAAAATGGGTATAACTCAGCCAGCAGTACAGCAACTAAACATGTTATCAATAACTATATTTTCCACGTTCATTACTACATGCTATTAATTAACGTTCTAGGAAATAATAATTTAAATAAGTTTCGTACTACATAATAACCCCCGCGTAGCCTCGAAGCGGGGTTATTACCGTTCGATTACCTTGCGACTAATAATCGTCGATTCGAACTAAAACTAAATCTATCAACTCGAACGTAGGCGACTCCAGGAAGTGATATCAAACGTTCTCATCGAGAGATCGGGATGAAGCGGTACCGGATATTACAACTCAGTGCAGAAGGTGTTCTAGATTTAAATGGTTTCATACGGGGTTATAGTTGCATGTTACAACTACGAATTTGAACTTAATACCAGTGACACAAAGATAAAGATTTTGTTGACAGCGGATAACGAGTCAGTAGAAGGTATTCAAGATATAAGCAACTTCATACTGAGTGATAAAGTCGCATTTTACAATTGCGCGTGAGTGATTTCAATTTGAACTTTATACCAGTGACACAAAGACTGAAAGATTTGGTAGGCAACAGTATCAATAAAACATACTAGCCACCTCATAGCAAGCAGTCATCGCCGCGCAGGGACACCTGCAACACCTAAGCAGTTGCTGATGCATAGCTTGGAGCCTCTACGGCTTGTAGACTGCCAGAGCCAAAGCAACGGAGACGTAAAACTGGCTTACATGCGCAATTATCAACACATAACTCCGACTCAACTAAGAAGCAATTAAGTATATCAAATTACAGTACCTACTCCTAATGTTCTAATCTAAACAAACGATGAGATGTATCTGGTCGTTATGGTATTCTAGTATCGCCGCAGAATTTCACAAAAATATATACAAAATTCCTCGAGAGAGATTTTAGATCGCACTAAATATCAAAATACGCTAAGTCTAAAAAGTCTGGCCTTTTTATATTTGGTCGTGAAATGAACCCAAAAGATTATATTTTTGAGAGTGTATACCTATAAACCTTCGTACGAAGCTGTAAATATCTACAAATTCTCCCACTCAAATAGTTTTAATACATAAAGTGCTGATCGATAAACTTTGGGTTGAAATTGTTTTAACACTGAGAACACGTCTGGCCAATAATATTACTGTCGTTGTTCTACGGATTTGGATGGTTCTTTAATACTATTTTCCGTTTAAAGGGTTTACGAACATGTAAGAATAGTAAAATTTAATGCTTTAGGATATTAAAAGATAAAAACTGTGGGTCTGTAACACAAAACTATTGGTTCTTTGAGATGGTTTGTTCAGAAATTGGCACATTATTGAGGAAATTTCAAAATAATTAAGCCACCAATACAAAAATACCGTTTCATTGTTTTCCTATCCTGAGTTTCAAAAAGCTTTTATTTATTTATTATATTTCTTAATTTCAGAGAAAAAAAAAGTTGATGACGACACTTATATGACGGAAACTTTTTTTTATGGTATAGAGGGACAAACGAGCAGACGGATCGCCTGATGGCAAGCGATTACCGCCGCCCATGGACACCCGCAACACCTGAGGAGTCACAAGTGCGTTGCCCGCCTTGTAAAAGGGGATTGGGCCTCCGGTAACCTCACTCACTTGGCGAAACACAACGTAAGCGTTGTTTGACGCCGGTTTTCTGTGAGGCCTTGGTATTACTCCGGTCGAGCCGGCCCATTCGTGCCGAAGCAAGGCTCTCCCACGTTAAACTGAGAAAATTTTAATTTTTTTGATATAATAGTAAATCAACAACGAAATAAGTAATTTTTTTAATGGCATGTTTGCCGATGACGACAATTCAGCCAATAACAAGTAGGATGGAGAAACGTGTGAAGAACCTAAACATCAATTTCGACAAGAATTAAACGCAGGATTTAAGAAAAGTGAGAACAAAAATAAGTATTGTAAGGTTGTGAATAAATAGGATGATGCCAAACTGACATATGTAAATTTTTAAGGGTCAGAAAAATGACGTAATTTCACTGTTTAACCCGTTTAACTGTACAAATGACGTCATTTGGCACTTACGTCTGTTTAGAAAAGAAAGAACTTCGAAGTCGAAAATATATATGAAAATGATTGAATATCGGGAATAACCGATCTAGTTTCAAATAAAATTATAATATACTAGCGGCCCGGTACGTGCTTCGCTACGTATAAAGCGAAATACAGCGGACAGCGGACAAAACCATTCCCAGATCCCCAATTTCATCAAAATCGGTCCAGTCGTTTGATCTAAACCATTCCCAGATCCCCTTGAACACACACAAAAAATTTCATCAAAATCGGTCCTGTCGTTTGAGAGAAGTTCAGTGACATACACACTCACAGCAGAATTATATATATAAAGATGGGCATTAAAAACATGAAATGTTGTCAAATTGGTTTCTCCCAAAGTTTGTGTATTGTATGATACGACAAAAATATGAACCATAATCGTGCCAAAAGATATTAGGGCCTAACTTTACAAAGTCGATTTATACACTATAACATTAAATTAATACTTTGTCTTAGTCCATTTCTGCCCAGAAAAATATGTATGTAATTAGAAAGTTGTGGATTCAACTTTCTAATTACATACATGTTTATGAAGATCGATTTCAGTCCAACATGGTTTGAAAATCTAACAGATAAATTGGAGAAGCTGAATGAAAATTCTCCATGGGCAGACAATATAAGCTAAGAAAAATCCAAGATAATAACTGGCAATATCAACTTCAGCATTTCCGAAAAAAATATTGAAATATATAAAATATAATTATTAATTTATTTATAATAAACAACACACCATCTAAGCAAAGATAAGTTCGACATACCTCGATACCTCCCCTAGCGATGCATGTGGACAAACCACTTTAAAAAAAGTACCTAAGTTTAAGGTTAAGCTTGTGCGGAAGGTTGGCTTATATTAGAAATGTCTTACTTGATGTGTACCCGTATGTATCACCACCGTCTGCAAGCAAGCGTATGTGTTGGACCTTGAGGGCCGACGGTCCCGGAAAATAGCTTCATGGAGAATTAAAAAAGAAATTAGGGACACCACGTTCCTGTTTTTTTCATATCTGATGATGGATTCTACGCAAAATATGAATAGAATTTATATTTTGTAGAACTGTAGCTTACTTATTTTCCTTTACAAGGAAATGCAACGGAATTATCAATAAAACACGAATTCTGGTCCGCCAATTATTATTCAACGGAATAGTAATATTATAATATACAACATTGTTATATTGAAATGTAATGTAATAGTAGGTAGATACTTGCTAAAATATTTTCCTTTACAAGAAAATGCCTGAATCGAGAACAAAACACGAATTTCGATCGCAAATTATTCAACCACAATAATTATTATAATACTCGTGGAAAAACATCGAAACTCTTCGGTAACGTTCTTTGCATTTGAAAAATATCAACCAATTGAATATAAATGGGGGCATTTAATTGGAAACAACGAATAATTTTTCGGAAGACCTTCGAGAGATATTACTCAAAGTGGTTTTATTTAAAAGTATTCCCGCGGTACACATTTCGTTATATTGCCGTTGTCGGTTCGAGGAGAAACATTTTGTATCTATGGAAAGAAAGAGAGACGGTAGGGAGATTCCACCAAAACATCGTGACATTTGTGCTTATATTGAAATAACAGTCGTGTCGCTATAATTCTGTCAACTTACATATACACAGTACACAGTTGATACAAAGGCGAGCTTAATGCTATTAGGATTTTAAGCACTGGGTGACCTACAGGTTAGAATAAGTAAAGCAGAGGGGACTGTTCTCATCAAACCGTTGTCTATACTTTAGTGAGCTGATAGCCAAATAAATGGGGAAGTAAGTTAATGGAAGTAAGTAGCCATGTTGGTGGCATGGCAATACCAATGAGATTCTGGAAACTACATAGCCAAATTGAAATAAAGAAAAAAAATGGATGTTTATTTTGAGTCACAAGACAAAGATAGAAAAGCAACTTATTAAACTTTATTAGTATTTAGTATCATTTTGTGTGACGATAGAAAGGCCTATCTCAGCATTGTGCTGCAGTAAGCCTGGGCGAACTGCAACGCTGTTGCTGTTGCAACTATCATCACGCCTGCATTCCCCGAGGCGTTATTACTATTATTAATTAAAAACGTATGACCTGATTTATCATAACATATGATTTAATCAATTATTACAAACATATGCCATTGCTCTACAAATGTACTCACTACGTTGTGCTTCTTTCAAACCGTTGAAAAACAGATGTTTTCCGCTTGAAGTTGAAAAACAGTTGTTCTATATGGGAATATTAGCTTGGACAAGTAGATTTACAGACCAAACAAAGCAAAATTCTAATTTCCCTAGGGGTAAATAAAGTTGTCATGGTCCCGGCGAATATAGCGGATCTCATGGCCTTGACCATAAGACACGGGAAGGGTTTTTAACCACTCCAAAGCTCTAATTAGAGTCGATAATAAGGCACACAGGCCTTTTATTAGCGCTAAGTAAGAACAATCTGCGCATTGTGACGAGAGTCTTAACAGGACATTGTTGTTTAAACAAGCACATGTTCAAACTAAGGTTGATACGCAAACCTGTCGACGCTGTGAGGAGGCTGTTGAAACGCCACTCCACCTTTTTGGGGAATACGGATCGCTAATACACAAGCGTAGTGTTCATCTAGGGAAACACATCTTAAGCCCGGATGAAATAAAGGAGCTCACCCCTAAGAAAATCCTGCAGTTCATAATAGCTGCAGGATTCAGCGGTGAACTCTAACTCAACCAGTGCCGATCACAATAGACCGACAGCGGTCGCAGTGATACTATAGCAATTTAATAATAAAAATAATAAAAAATAAAAGGATTTTTAGTCGGTAGGAGTCTCACATACCCAGGTATCAGATTATTCTTGAGGATTCTTCCTATCAAAAAGAGTAAATTAGATAGGTCAGATAGATAGTTGTTTTCTATACATAAGGAATCGTGATCTTTGCAATAAATATTGTATCTAAATACTATATCCATCCTCTTAGTGGTTTCCCAATTTTGTTGGGGTCGGCTTTGTTGAAGGTTGTACGTCATCTCCCATACTAATTGATAATCTGTCACATTAGAAACTTTGTTAATACTAAAAATAAAAATATATATCTGAGATTAAATCTGAACTAAGTACTCGGTACTTTCTCGGTAGCCTCCAGCTGATACTTATTCCAGTTCCATTAGGCTTCTAGTCTCACTGAATAACAGTATTTTACACGAAGCGACTGCTATCAGACCTCTGCCAACCAATTTTTGAGTAATTCCGACTATCTGGAGGATAGTCTAGTTGTCAGGCATTTTTTGAGCTTCTAACTACCACTGACAATAGTTATAGATGTTTCTATGACAACCGCAACTGACGGCTTTACATGCTCTCGGAGGCACAAAGGAGTTTTGATGTGATATAGGTAAAATTTGGAAAAAAGTGTAAATGAATTCCTTGAATGATCAATTATTGATTAGCCAAATTGTACGTTATCTCTAATTTTTATATAATTTAAGTTTTCCAACTTAATTAGTAATACATATTTAGCAGAAGCTGCGGTAGCCTAGTGGTATAAGCAGTGATAGCCTAGTGGTATGACCGTTGGACTGCCATCTCAAAGGAAAACCTCTGACTTTTCGAAGTCATGTGCGTATTAAATAGTTAATTATCACGCGATTAAACGGTGAAGGAAAACATTGTGAGGAAAGAGAGATTTTCTAGATGGCGTGTGATGTCTGCCAACCAGCACTAGGCCAGCGTGGTGGACCCGGCCCAGCAGTGGGACAGTATAATGGGTTGATTATGTTATGTTATGTATGTTATTTAGCTTAGTTGTGTTTCTTAATGTTTATTGTGCATGCTGTGGTTTCCACTAATTCAGGGAGTGATAGATTTAATCTGTTCCATAATTTGTAAATGTTTGTGTATATCCTTCGTTGGAGATCCTTAATAAATAAATAACCGCCCATCTACACACTGACCGCAACGAGCGCAACATAACCTTGTAGATTAGTTGATAAGCTTAGTAATTACTTAGCCATGAGCCGCTTGACTCTAAATACTGTGATAAGTTAAAAACATTGGGATGAATAATCCAAGAGGGTCAGGCAATAGTTCGAGCGGAAATGCCGAGCCACTTCCCCGCGGTTACTCGTTAATCCGATTTGTGGCTAACTGCACCAGCTTTTAGTAGTGACGTAATAGCTAACAGACTGGCCTACAGCTAGAAATAGTGGGTAGTGCTGTTTTATGATTACCATCTGTCCATATTAGTTGTGGTTAGCTTAGACCTTATTTGCCATTGCAAGATTTGAAGAACTGCCGGAATACAAGCGTGATGGTATACGCTTGTATAGTTTTTTTATGGGATAGGAGGGCCATACGAGCAGACGGATCCCCTGATGGTAAGCGATTACCTTCGCCCATGGACACTCGCAACACCATAGGAGTCACAAGTGCGTTGCCGACCTTATAAAAGGGGATCGGGCCTCCGGTAACCTCACTCACTCGGCGCAACACAACGTAAGCGTTGTTCAACGCCGGTTTTCTGTGAGGCCGTGGTATCACTCCGGTCGAGCCGGCCCATTCGTGCCGAAGCTTGGCTCTCCTACGTAAAACTGGCTATTTCTATGAAAGTATCAGTAGCAGCTGGGAGTTTGGATCTGTACCTGTTAGGCAGAGGTGGACTTGCTGAACGACGGAATGTACAGCAAGTCCACCTCTGCCTAAACCTTGGGGAATACAGGCTGTCATATATCATTCCTAGCGGTGCCCCGCAGTATTACGCGTGTTGATCTCGTTTCTCGCAATCCTATTTCTCAGAGAAGTTTCACATATAAGGAACCTACACGTCTTTCAAGTATATGGGTTTATCACTATTGTATGTGTTGCGACCAATAAGGTTGTAGGTAAAAGATATTTTTGTTATAAGAGCCATACTATTTAATAAAAAAAATTGAAATGTTTTGATAGTTTGGTCTTTTCTATTGACTTAATATTATAATTTTATAACTATCTAAATATAACATGTATATTCTATGACGAATTTACGTAAATACACCATAAGCAACAATTCCCAGCAAGAAAAAAGCTTATTATAAAGCTAGTTCTCAAAGATTTTTGAATTACTGAATATAAATTATTAGTATCCTAAAAATATGAGCCTTATTTGTTTTATAATAAAATATCTAACTTTTAACAAATTCTAAAACTTAAAATAAGTAGGTAACTATATTGATAATACTCGAATGTGCAAAACAGTTTCAAAGTCCATGCCTGCTATTTGGTCGGATCTTTTCAAAATGTTCTCAAAATGTTGAGTGGCGAGTACAATTTTACGTACCTCGATTTCATGCTTTGTTGAACGGTACTTTGTCATTTTGTTCTAAATTTTGTGATCAGCTACATCAAATTTGAAGGTAACAAACATATGAAAAAAACACACAAGCGAATTGAGAACCTCCTTTTTTTGAAGTCGGTTAAATAATATAAGTAGTAAAAGCTAAGCAAAGATAAACTAGGCCAGGCCAAAATCATAAGATGTACATTGTACACGTTCAACCGTAATTAGTTTCAGCGGTTGGGGAGTGGTCCGTACATTTTGTGAAGAAACTAGCTACTCGGTCGAGTGTGTCGGCAAATTGTATGTACTCGTAGGTACCAGTTACGTGACTTTACGTACAGCCGAGGTATAAAGTGGGAATTGCACGGTAGTGATTTTTAAAAGTAAATAGAACACCGGTTTTATATGGTTTCACCTTTTTGTAGCAGCGATTGCGATTGGATTTTTATTTTGTACACTTGTACGCGATAGAGAAAGTCTATTGAACATGAATTGATATTTGAGTAGACTTTTAGAGAGATGATCGTAGAATCTGGTGTTTATAAGCTATCAAAAACCGCTGAGAACAGAGATAGAGAAACAGTATTGGGAAGATATATTGAAATATTGTTATAATCATAATATCTAAAAGAAGGGCAGAATTATATTAAATAGATTTGATTATAATTATATTGATAAAACAGTGATATTTTTATGTAAAAATATTGTAATCAAATACTTTTCACCCAATACGCAGGCAGAAGCACTGATCTGTCAAGACTAAACAAATTATGTACGAATTAAGTCTAAATTATTGATTCTTCCATTGTAATCAAGCAACGATATTTCAATTTAAACTCACCGACCAACTATACTCCAGTTTTACCTAGCTTGATGTTAAGGAAACTAGGGAATATTGTAGTCTGGAACATAGGAAAAAGCATAAAATACGGCAAGTGGAGTTACCCGATTCGTCAATTTCACTTGCATGCGGTGCTCCCTGACGCTGACCAACGAGGCTCTAGTGGGTTAGCGATAGATGGAGGGTTAATAAAGCCTCTCTAGAATAAACAGATAAATTAAAAACTGTGGGTGTACATTAATACGCCTCTGCCTCACCTTTCGGGCAATATATGCATAGTCAAAGTCAAAGTCAAAATGTTTTATTTCAATTAGACCACTAAATAGGTACTTTTGAAAAGTCAAAACTATTTGCACGGTTCCAAAAAGTGGGTCGTATGGAGAAGAGCCGGCAAGAAACTCCATAGACACTCTTTTAAAAAAATAAAAAACTTGATTACAATATTATGTTTTACAACTTTGTTCCAACTAGTTGCTGAGAATTCTGCAGTTTGATGTATAAGATTTATTCATTAAACAAAAGGAATTAGAGATTGCCACAGCAAGTAAAAGCTGACCAGCCCCGACAGACAGCACCCGTTCACGAGCATGACGTGCGTATCGGCGTGGTTCGACTCAACCATATTGTAGGGAATAAAACAACCCGACACACAACGCCACCATCAGCAGGACATTTAAGTGAGCATGACAAGCTCAGACCGCGGGCACAACAATTACACATAAGTGTGTGTATGTTATGTTTACTGAAAGGAAAGATTTTAAGGCTATCTTATATAATATATGAAACTAGCCTCCTTACACTACACTATTATATTTTCTGGTGACCGCATTTTAAAACAGTTGAGAAAATAACATTTTTGAGACTTTTCGAGAGTGCTAATAAAATTTTCTGCGCAAAACAGTAGCTTACAGTATCATTCCTCGGGAGTATTCAACTTACTACCTACTTCAAGGCGGTAGTTTAGTTTACATGCCAAACACAGAATTGTACGACCTGGGATTTAAAGTTGTCTGGACTAAAGCTGTAAACCCTTGTACGTGTTATTTACTCAGTTTGGAGGATAAGTAAGCAAGATCCGCCTTTAGTAAAATCTAAATGGAACAAAGGAAATGTAGAGCGGAATATAAATTTTAAGTAAATTTTTGAATTATTTACATAAATCCGTTTGATAGTCAGAAGGCAAGTCAAATAATATAACATCATAACATTTCATGAACGACAAAAACTAGATTAAAATAGGTGCAGAAGTAAAGAAATTTTAGGGTTTTTTATTGAATTCTAGACAAAGGGCTATTAGCACGCTGTGACGTCAAACCTTGCGGTCGCCATATAAATTCTATATTGACTTTCGTTTTACGGGAAAGGGACAGAGCACCTCTAAATCCCCAATTATTAGTCGATTGAATTTTTTTTAAATAATTGAATTAAATTTAATAAAATGTTTCAATAGGTCTGTAATTTTTAATACCTAACGGCCAGTTTCTATCTATATCAAATCTGTCGGTAGATTTGCGTAATACAGATAGTATTTTGACATAAGCTCCATAGAGCTACTGTCAAAATCCTACCTCTAGTAAGCAAATCTACTGACAGATAGAATAAAGAAACCGGCCGTAAATCAAACACCAGTCAACTACGCTATTAAATAGTGGCTCAAATAATAAATAAAATATTATAAACCAGCTTGTTCCTTAATACAAAAAATTAGGTGCGATTTGTGCCACGTGAATCCAACGAATTAATGTTGAAGATAAATAAAGAAATAAAAAGTACCTTCCTATTTATAAATTAAAAGTGTTCGAGTTGTGTGGCGCCAAGTTGGATTTGCACGTGTGACAAATAATTGCCACCTTATGACGTAAACTCAGAATGTGAAGGCAAATTTCAATCAGGCCCACCCGCCTGATTGAAATTTGCCTTCACATTCTGAGTTCGCGGTGGCTTAGCGGTCAGAGCGTCTGGTGTATCAAACCAGAAGACGCAGGTTCGAATCCTGCCCGCGATTGAATTTTTCCTTAACTAAAATAACTTTATAATCTTAGCATGGAAAATACAAAAAAATCACAAAAAGATAGTTAAAAGGTAAGGTGGCATCGTACGATATCGAACTAACTGTAAAGTAAGTCATGTCGGTTGAGAAACAAGGTAACTTGCTTCTCAATAGATGTCGCCAACGTCACCTTATGACGTAAACTCAGAATGTGAAGGCAAATTTCAATCAGGCGGGTGGGGTTTGCGGTGGCTTAGCGGTCAGAGCGTCTGGTGTATCAAACCAGAAGACACAGGTTTGAATCCTGCCCGCGATTGATTTTTTTCCTTTACTATTAAATAACTGTTTCTCTATCTCTGTTCTCAGCTGTTTTTGATAGCTTATAAATACCAGATTCTACGATCATTCCTCTAAAAGACTACTCAATATCAATTCATGTTCAATAGACTTTCTCTATCGCGTACAAGTTTATCTACAAAATTGAAATTGAATTTTTCCTTTACTAAAATAACTTTATAAAAAAATGTTTTTTTTAAATGTCAAAGTAAAAGCTTTACCAGGTTGTACTGATAAATAACACAACTTCATTAAAATCTATGCTCCTCTCCACTATTTTTTATTACAAAAACAGCCATTAAGCAAAAAGGTTTCTAAAAGTTTAACAGACTCCTTTTTATTTAAACTTTGAACCAGACAATGTCCAACCAACGTTATTCAAAATTCGAACATTTTCCTAACGAAAATGGTTCGGCCTGCCCATCTAACTTGTTTCTATAGAGATGTAGGGACCTCAGAATTCGTGTTCACTTGCCTGTGACTGACAGGTGAACAACGGAGGATAGGACAAGGTCCCTCTGCGGAACCCTTTTTCGTTTTTGATACGGTGACCCTTGAATACAATACGTTACTTAGTTGACCATATTTAGGTCGTGTATACGGCCCAAACGAATTCGTCACAGTTGAAATACGACGATAACAGAAGCCTTTAAGAATGAATAATAGCAGGTTATTAATACGAAATATAATAGATAATACGAAAGGAATTGATAAGTGTTATATATTAATATGGGAATGCATTTTAGCACCAACGTCTGTCAGTTGCAAGCTATCAAATATATGTCAACGGGGTTGTCAGTTGAATAAAGAAAAGCGCGCCGGTCGGCCAAATTACAACGATATACGAGTTGTTTTATTTGCTATCTTACAATACAACAATAAGGCAGGGAATGCTTTGGCAAATGCTTTAGGACTTACTAATATAAGTCCATTTTGAAGGATTACATCATTATAATCTTTTTAAAAGTTCAGATGCGAAGTATTCACAACTGACAGGCATGAAAGAAGTACGAACGTGGACAAAGTAAAAGTGGTTGTGGTATTCAAGGATAGCATAAGTAGCACGTGGCGTTTTATAGCTTCTACCTACCACCCAAAAAAATATGTATCGTTTATAAAAACTTTGCCAACAGCCTCTTTTCATATAAAGTCGCACTTGCGATCACTACACCAATGGGTCTAGTGATCGCAAGTGCGACTGCTGAGCATGAGGTCCTGGGTTCGATTTCTAGGTTGAGAAAAATGTTATTGATTTTTTTCTATGAATTTCGAATACTAAGAACTCGTATTTGTGCCTAGCAGTTTGATTAATTATCGTATATTTATATACACAATGTATATCGATGTGTGAAATAGATTTTTAAACCTATATACTAGATTGCAGTTTCAATATTGCCAAACGATATTTTTACAGCAATAAACGTGGACGATAAATAAGAATATTTTGATGTCACGGGCAGCTGTTGAAAGCATCCTAGTGTATTTTAAACTATATCGTTAAATAGGCATTTGACCTGATTCCACATTCCCTTAAATCCTTACTAATATTATAAACGTGAAAGTTTGTGAGTATGGATGGATGTATGGTATGATGTATGTTTGTTATTCTTTCACGCCAGAACAGCTGAATGGATCTGGATGAAATTTGGTACATAGGCTACCATATTTACCCAAGGTTTATCTAAGGTTTTATTTCGAATTCTGTTTAATGTCTTTAAAAGTATGCAATTAAAGAACCTAATTTTAAAGCAAATAATGCAGTTTATAGTAGCTACAAGAGCAGAAGTTTTAGCGCTGAACGCTAAGTCATCTTGTGATGGTTAATTGGTTCAAAGATTTGATTTCTTGATACAAACATCACACGGAATCATTTCTCCTTATCTAGGGGTAAGCAAAAATGATAGTATGTAAAATATAAAAAAAAATAAGTGGATGATGTAAAAGAAGCATGCAAGCAGAAAAACGCGTGAGTATGCGTGTATGTAAAATATTAAAAGAAGTAACACTTAACAATCTCTCCTCACCCAGACAGCTTTATTTTTCTCCAAGCCATTTAGTTTGTAAAGAAAATATTGGATTTCTGAAAGCACATAAACTTAGCAGAGTAAACCTAGGCCAGGCCTAGTGACAGTCAATATTTTATCTGGGTTATTGGAAACGGCTACGAACTAAACGCTATAACAACTGCTGTTTGAAAATCGTTGGCGATAAAATGAATGGTCGTTTGAAACTTACGTAGAGCGATTTCGATAGAAGCGTTTTTATATATTTTAGATATAAAAGCTATACTTTAGCTTTAGAGTAGACGAAATATAATTCTTCCTCTGAAATCGATTCAAGGCAAATTATAGATTATTTATGCAGATTGAACAAGTTACAAAATTAATGGAAAAAGAGAAAAAAAAACTCACTGTGCATAGGGAAAGAGAAAAAGAAGCTCCAGAATGCAGAATTCTGTGTGTTTATACAAAAGTTACAAAATTGATTATTGCGAACACCGAAATGTGTATACAGGTGGCTGGGCAAACGCATCGCTTCAAGATTTGTTAATGTAAGATGATGGGCAGATGAGTCAATTAGTTTATTTGATGCTTAAAAAGTTCCTCGTTCGTTTGGTTATCAAAACCCTGATAATCATGCAGGATTTTAATTTGACCTGACGACAAACATGTGGGGCTTGTGAAGTCTGCCAACAAGCTGTAGGCTAGCGTGGTAGACTATGGCATTAACCCACTCATCCTGAGAGGAGACCCGTACCCAGCAGTGCGATAATATATGGGTGATGATGATAATGAAGACAAATAAGCAAAGCGATCGCACCTGTCCCCGACTATAACAAGTGCAATTAATTTAAAAGGGGTGGCTAATGGCCTGGCGCATACAATATTACGTTACTATCCGGAACAAATTATTATAATGCATTTTAAGCGTAATCCGTTTAACAGTGTTGGGAAAGCACTTTGCGCTACAAGTAAAATATGATGCAACCAATGTTATTTTGAATTATAATCATCTGAAACGTGAAACTGATAGAAGTACAAACCGCACTTCAGCGTTAACATTAATTTTATTAATTTTTCACGTTTATCTTAATAATATAAGCGGTCAAAAACCGCTGTTTTGTTTTGGTGGCAATAAATACATTTATTTTTATTATTCTATGAGTAATTAATGATTTATGATATAGCTGGATGAAGAAAAACGAGTTTAACATAGTAATACAATACTGTTACATGCAAAAATGGCCTCTAATAGCCCATCATTCTATCAATCTCTTTGTATATCGAAAACTCAGCTAAAATATTCTTGCAATACACGAGAAATCACAGTGTAGTTTTTTTTATAAAAATCGATTGCTCACATGTATTTTCCATCAATAAAAAATTTTTTTCTTTATTTCAGGTGGCGGCGGAAGCCCGAGCGTATCGGTTTCAACTCAGGTTCGTTTAAATTTTTCACCATTTATACGGTTTAAAAGGATTATATTGGAGTGGCGGTAACCAAAACGTGAATGATTTATTGAAAGAAAAATATGAAAAATTTTTTTTTATCCCATCGCACTGTGACGTGTTATGGCTGACAGACGACTGATATCGCTAACGGACGGACAACAAAATGCAAATCTTCTATTGGTAAAGAATAAAAAAATGTGAATCATCCATAGCTAAAGGCTATCATAAAACATAATTAGCAAGATAGTAAATAGGATGCTGATCCTGATCAGCATCTAATTTGAAAAAGACTTCAAAATTCCTTGATCTCTTTTAACTTAAACATGTCCTATAGCGGTCTACTATTTTTTCATCATCATCACCATCAGCCTGTAGCAATCCACTGCTGGACGTAGGCCTCCCTCTCATTTCACCCTGTCCTCGTCTTGTCACATCCAGCTTCCGCCAGCAACCTTTCGCAAATCATCACTGCATCTTGCCAGAGGGTATCCTACGCTACGTTTGCCGAGTCGCGGTCTCCACTAAAGAACACGCCTAACCCAGCGGTTATCGGTTCTTCTACAGATATTTCCGGCCCACTGCCACTTCAGCTTGCTAATTCGGTACGCTATGTTGGTAACTTTGGTTCTCTGTCAGATAACCTCATTGCGGATTTTATCCTTCAGAGAAACTCCGAGCATAGCACGCTGAGCGACTTTAATTTGGTGGACTAGCCGTACTGTGAGTGCCCATGTCTCAGCACCGTAGGTCATGACGGGTAGGACGCACTGGTTGAAAACTTTAGTTTTCAAACTTTGCGGTATGGGTGAATGGGTGACTATTTTTTTTAAGTAGTTACATATATTTTTTTGACAAGAGTGTGCCTTGTGATATGACCATTGGACCATTGGGTCGCTGAAAACCAGCGCTGTGGTTCAGCTCTGCGCACGAGACATAGCATTATGCTGAGCAATGTCTGTTTTACGTAGATTCATATTTTCCCAACAGATTCTACCTACTTTGTTATAGTTTCTGCTTTCATATATGCGTCATGTCAATGTAAATAAATTGATTTTATTTTTCGTCTTTCTAGACGTTTCCTATAGTTGCTTTATGACCCAAAGCAATGGGAATAATATTTTCTGTTCTGGATGGTTAGTTTAAAAACAATTTTCCTCTTACAATAATGATATTATTTTCCTCGTTTCTTTCTTATCTCACCGTTTTACGAAATTTTGTTGATATTGTATTTTTTGAAAACCTTTAATTATAAATGATATTAAGTTATGTTGTAGCGCATTAAATTGCATTGTTTAATTTATTAAACAAATTAAGTTATTCAAAAAAGGTACAAGCAAACAGATCATAAGATATCCTAAAATGATAATTATGATATTGATCAAAAAGTAAACTCAAAGCTTAGTAATTTTATCATTTTTGCGTTTCAATTAAAAGAGTCGGAAAGATCGATTTTTTATGGACCTATTACCTTTTATAGTCCAATAAATTGGGCTTTTAACCATGGTCGTATCTTTTGCAGTTCATTGCGTATATTATGAGATAAAACACAGACACAATTTGTTAATTGTGTCCTGGTGGACTTGCCCCGTTTATCGGTCCCAATAGGGGATCACATAAATTGGACTGATCCGTTTGGATGGAAAATTTTCATTCAAATTCATCGTATATTATCAATTTTGGAGCTATTAAAACATTAGGCCAATCGGGGTTCATTTGATCACTCATTAAACGATTTAATTAATTGTTTACGTTTAAATATAATTAATTGTATAAGTATTTCTATTTTAAATTGAATGCAATGTGGGTTTAGAAAATTCAAAATATATATGATGATTATTCATTATTTGTTTCCAACATGTTATTAAGCAATAACGTCATTGATATCACTTATTATGAATAATGATCTCAGTCATCTGTATCGCTTTATATGTGTTGAGCAGTATATTGTGTTAAATATATTGATATAATATATGGAAATTCTGTGTATTCTACAACTTTGAGAACTAATTGGAAGACTAAATCAAGAATTATTCAATACAATCAGAAATTATCATAATAATATAATCATAATTAACTCTAAGGCAAGCTTAAAACGTACCTATTTCTGTTTTTGATACAACAATTAAGGAAAAGCTGGGATCTTAACAGGATCATGACTTTAGTTTAGCTTCTTAAACCAGTTAATTGGAGAACAATACCTATTGTTATCTAAGAACTAGATCCATTTGGATAGAAACCTCAGTTGAATTGTAAACAATATTTAATGTTCTTTTAATATTTAGGTATATCTTTCTTGGTCTTGATCTTGATACTATTTTTATAGTCTAGTCTTAATTGTTATAAGAACTCATCTATTTGAGTAAGTAAGCCCACAGAAGGACCCAAAAAAGGATTGGTAATTGTTAAAAGTTGAGCTAAAACGTTAATCATTCCTACAGTTTTCTGTTAATCACAAGCTGAGTCAACATGTCGGTCAATTTAGTTAGAATCTAACGAAATAAAATGCAGATAAATTATTATGCTCTCAATTATAGATTTGGTGAAAGCTTAATTAGCTTAATAATTTGAACTATAATACAAGTATAATAGGAAGGAAGTTAGAGAACATTATAAGTCTAGAAGTTTAGTCTTTATCAACCGGGTAAACTATCTTTGCCTTGCTCTCATGACATGATTTATTTCATCATGTATATTTTTAAATAGTTTTCCAATGCATTTCTCTTTTCTCACATTTTTGTTTCAAAATTTAATCACGTACATTTGTAATTAACAAATTCTCGAGTCGCTTACGTGGGAACACGAGGAAAATTATCATTGTCTCTAAGTAACAAGTTTCTGGAACAACAAGTGCAGTTTGTCAAGTTAGCTACTACTTGATTATCTAGTTTGTTTAACTTACACGGCATAACATTAGCTGCTTATGTTTTGTTGAATGAACTTAAGAAGCAATTCATTCAGCACCGTCCATGGACACATGGAACACCGGAGGAGTTTCTGATGCGTCTAGAGATTGCCGGAGTCGCAGCAACCCAGGGGGAACTGGCTGTCACGCGCAAAAGTCGAAACACACACCAAAGTGCTTTACGACAGACTCCGACATAAGGGTTGTGGCCAGCCAGTCAGACCCCATGAGATCTTACCACCGAGGAAGGTCAAATATTTTCTCGCCTCTTACAAGATGCCTCCTATACGTATTACCTATCTAAATGAAAGTGAGGAATTACATCCTAAACCCTTCTAAAGCCAAAAAGTGGTCAATAGAGAAGAACCATCAAGAAACTTCATAGACACTCTTAATACCACAACACAGCTACGTATTTTATGTTATAAGTCAATAAGCCGGCTTTTGTTTCTAACATCTCATACTTTTCCCGAACTTTGTTTTTACAAACAAAAAAACTCTTAAAGAGTGCGTAAAAGTAACAACACCAAATCACAGGGATTTACAAACAAATTTCACAAATCCACTTAAAACTTCCCATGTCATACTTAAAGAATAAGAAAAGGCGTGAAATTTCATTTTCTAAAACAATTGTTCGCCCAATTTAATCAGTCGTGTTTCTTTATCATGCCATTACCAAAACTCGTTTTAAACGCGATTTTCTCGTAATGAAATTCCGTCTGGATCATAAATAGAAACCCTTTATTTTAAGACGTCAGGTGTCTGCCTTGTATATGGTACAAGGCATTAGTTGAATAGTTGATTAGTCTTCTGACAGATTAAATGTGCACATTTAGAAATGAGAAGGAGTGTTGTTTGTAATTGTTTTCATAATCGAATATAAATTCTAGACTTATTTCACTTCCAGTTTGTTGTAGTATTTTAGTAGCAACAGTATAGATTTATATGAGTATCTATTTTGAATTATGATTCTAGGCTTCCACCAATGAATTATATTAAACAAAGGTTTAAGTAATAGGTATAGTTGAGCTACAATTTTCAGTTACATTACAAGTGTAAGATCTTTTACCAAAATAATAAGAGTGAGCATTTTCACTAACGATTAGTTTTTACAACAAAGTTTAAGCGATAGTCATAACTATCACAGATAAAAGAAACAATGCATGCACTAATAAGCGCACAACTTCAAAGACAATGAAAATACCCGAAGGGCATTTGCCTGCATTTATTCTGTTGATGTTTACCCACGTTAGATTTGAGAAAAACATAATATAGCTATAAATACACTAAGTTTCTTGTATTTACTCAAGGAATTATTTGTATGAGTCCGGCGGACCGATTTTTTCTTACAAACGTAATAACCAAATAACTCATAATTCAAACACATTTAATCAAATTCTGTTATTATTCAGATTCCGATACCGTTAATCTCTTTCCTACTCTACCATTTCATCCAAAACGCAATTTTTGATAACTTTAACAACTTTGGAAGGGTTTTACGGTATTTTATTTCCAGTGAAGTAGTAGTAGACGAAATAGTACCGTAGGAACCTAGATTAACGGTATCTAAATCCGAATAATAACATAATTTGATAGAATATTGTCTGGATTACGATTTATTTTGGTATTACGTTTTTGTAATAAAGTGAAGAAACGTAATATTTCTTTTATAAAGGATTGATTAGTAAGCTCGGAATAAAAATATAATTCAATTACTTTCTGCTCTCACCAAGTTTATTCGTATAAAAATTCTTTTACCCAAGTACTCAGTATCTTGAAATATTCATGACATGTTTTCTCTATTTGATATATTTTCTCTGACAAGAAAAATATACATCAATTCAGGTAATCCGTACACTACAAAAATATGTTTATTGAGACATTTACTGAGTCTATTTATATCAATATTGTAGTAACATGGAAATAAATTATAGAACTCACTGAACTGAAACAACAATATGACGTCAATAGAAGATCAATTTGCTACGATTCCAATAGGATTATTTTTAGTAAACATCTTTACAAGAAAAGATAGAGTTGATTTTGTACGCGTCACATTAAATATTGAATTGGTTCCCACACTTGTAACTTACTACGATTCACGTTAGTAATATATTTTTTGACATTCTTTTTGTGAAAGTTTATCAAAAGGTCCTTTATAAAAAGAAATAGTATTCCATTAGTATGTTACCATAACTTTCTAAAAAACTCATACACTTAAACACATGGATATTTATTGAGAAGAACGCATCTTAGTAGTGGACCTACAAAGTTTTTTTTTTTTAAAAACTTTGCCCCACACTAATATTTTCTCCTGTATCGTGGGTGCGTTCACAAACACAAATTTTCACATAAACAAACGCCCAGACCCGGAACAACTACATGTAGATCATACACATATTTGCTCCGTCTGGGGATCGAACCCACAACACATGACACAGAAGCCGTTCGCTCAGCCGCTACGCCAAACGTGTAATCCAGTTATATTGTAAGCTACACGTAAATACCTTACAATATAACTGGAAAATCTGTATTTCAGCGTTACATAAAGGCAGGCCAGAATTTACAATACCTAAAATCAAAAACCTACCGACTACACTTTTGAAAATTTATTTATTTATATTCGAAATCATAAATTAAAAATTTTATTTTTAGGTAATAAATGTTAAGAAGTCATCGATGAAAATAAATTTATTAACTTGCAGCTATTCAATATCATAATTGAGATGGGTAACTTCTAGAAGAGTAAGTTTTACGTGCTTCATATTCGTAAATTATGATAAAAATAACTTTGGATTGAGACATAATACTGTTAGGCTAGTTGCAAATGACAACTGATATTAATAACAATATGGTGATATCCCGTGAATAAGGCAAAACGCTCTCACAGACTTTATACCGCAAACATACTTATCTCTTAATCTGTCGAATATCTGATTACTTCTGTCTTACCTCATTTACTTTAATTAGCAACCCGTCTTCATTTCTAGGGATTACTTTATATAAAACTCAGTTCTTTGTCCGTGGAATATCTACTAATGAATATTAAGACGCTTTGTCTTATAAGTTGTACCAGTCCTTTTAAGAGCATTGTAAGGAAAAATTTTGTTCCATATAATTTTACTGTAACAGGTTTTAGTGGAAATTGATATTTACTTACCCAATTACGAAATTGGAAATACCTAAGTTTCTTTTTATGACAACGTTACCATAAAATTTTACTGGACATTTTGAAACACACTTTCTCAGAAACTATGATAAAGTATTTTTACGTGTTTAAAAGTCTATTGCCATTAACCGGGCATAAATCCAAATTCCGGGCTCGTACTGAGAATTTCACAGAAAAACCTAGTATTCATTTATACAGGGTGAAATTGAATATAAGCGACAAACTAAAATATAATGATTTTATGTGTAACAAAGAAAATTTAGAACATGTAATTATGGAAAATAATTATATTTTTTTGGTAATAGTGTAAAATGTACAGTGAGTTTGGCAACGCCTCCGCACCTCAACTGCTACGTTTCTCGTGAATAGAAAAAAATTGGTAATTGATAGTAAGTGCAAAGCATTAATACTTCAGTAGTAACTATCAGCGTAATCAATTGATCGGGAGCAGCGGGCGAATATTTTGGGTCTTCTCAAAATTATTTCTTTGTGTTTTTTTTTTAGTTAAATACCGATAATTCATGCTTGTTTGAAGACAAAAGCTTAGTACTTTTTTACAATTAGAAAATGAAATTACATTTTAAAATGAATAAGTAAGTACCTAACGGTTGTTTTCAAAGTCACCCTGCATAATTAACTATGTGATCAGTATTAACTAAAAAACCTATATTTTTTTATGGGATAGGGGGACAAACGAGCTGACGCTTCGCCTGATGGTAAGCGATTACGCCCATGGACACCCGCAACACCAGAGTCACAAGTGCATTGCTCGCCTTTTATAAGGGGTTCGAGCAGGCCCATCGTGCCGAAACATGGCTCTCCCACGTTAAAATAAAAAACTTATATTTGTAATTAGACAGTGTCTATAGTTTAATTACAGATATAACCCAGTGAGATCACATTCAGGTCCACCTGAATAGATAACTGAAATGGTTTGATACTAAAAACTAGTACCTATATTGCAGTGTGCAGTGCAGTGCATAAAATTAAAAAAAGTTTCTGAGTTAGCCTAAACCTAAACATACATAGTACACCTCTGTCTAAACATTCGGGGAATATGGGCATGACGGTATGTTATGTAAAATTTATTGATTTTTGATTGATTGATAGAAATTGTCATTGTCAATATTTGCCTCAATAATATCGAGCGCAACGGTAGTGGCAATGCGACGGTAGTGGCGTAATCAAAACACACAAAAACCTTAAGTGTCCGGCGGAGCTTGAATTTCCCACAAAAACGTAATACCGAAATAAATCGTAATCCGGACAATATTGTATCAAATTTTCGGAATTGGATACCGTTAGTCTAAGTTTCTACGATACTATTTCGTCTACTACTACTCCACTGGCAATAAAAGCCCGGAAAGTCGTTCCAAACTTGGTAAAGTTATCAAAAATTACATTCGCTTACATTTATTTTCAGTGAAGTTAACTTTTTTTTGTTACGGTCCGTGTCTTTTTAGTCAATCAATACTGGACACATAAAATCAAACCTTGTATTATGACTCATTTCTAAATTTTTTAATACTACATAAAACATGGATAAGCATCTTTAAAGAAGAGCTAAAAGCATTTTCTTGTTGAGAGTTCTCAGGAACAAGGAGTCGTGTTGCAAAAGTATAAAGTTTTAAAATAGTTGAAACTTCTTCGTCTGTTCCTTGAAACTATGCGACTATTGAATCATTAATTTTATTTTATTCTTTTTCTATATTTAAAATCAGATCTGTTAGCTTCGATCTAGATGATGAAAAATATTATACGAGTATTTATGCTTGTATAGGTGCCTTTAGTATGTATATTAGACTAAAATCCAACAAGAGCCACGAGAGTGGCTAGCGGAGTGATTTGTGCCAAGTTAATGGCAATACGCGTACCCCCTATAACATGGGACCTTTACCCGACGCTTCAGGGAATACATAAAATCATCAACACGGATAGTACCTATATTATGTTATATACGATATGTTAAGAAAACCCTATCCAACCTGTGAAGGTACTGTTAGGTATCGAGATCTGATTCTATATATACAACCATTTTCACGTTATAAGAAATAAATATAATTATTATAAAGCGAGCAAAATTAAAATGGCAATACTTACGGTGGCAGCGACACTGTCCCTTGGTGACAGTCATAATAAGGTCCATGATAGTTTTATCCTATTTTAAAAAATTGCCGGATTTTGGGGTAGTTGTGGCAATTTGGGCACTTGAATTTTAAACTTCAATCATAATATGTTTACTTACGTAAATAATTAATGTTTCTTATTTTATTTGGTGATGTATATTTTCCTGAGATAGCAGTAATAGCCTAGTGGTAAGCAGTGATAGCCTAGTGGTATGACCGTTGGACTGCCTAGTCAAAAGTGTCGTGTCATGTGCGTATTAAATAGTTAATTATCACTCGTATAAACGGTGAAGGAAGACATCGTGAGGAAACCTGCATGCCTGAGAGATTTCCTCGATGGCGTGTGAAGTCTGCCAACCTGCACTAGGCCAGCGTGGTGGACTATAGCCTAATTTATCTCATTCTGAGAGGACACCCGTGCCCAGCAGTAGGACATATAATGGGTTGATTATGTTATGTTTATGTATGATTGGGATACCTCTAAGCCCCTTTTGGATCAGTTTTTTTAAAACAAAGTGTATTAACTTTGTTGTAAGTATAATGAGCCAAAAATGTCCTGTTAACCTGCATCGTCTGTTAAGACCTAATCATATTAAATATGTACTACAAAAAACAATGTACCTATCTTTTTCCTTTTTTTACTAAATAGAGTTAGAGAGAATTTAGATCGCATTATCGTTACGTTATATGAAAAAGTAGAATTGATTATTTTAGATCTTGCGGGGCCCAGCTACGTTTCAAAGGTTCCTTCAAACCAACAGCTGTGTCCGATATATAAAAAAGTGCAAATTAATCGATATAAGCCTAGAATAGCAAATAGTCGTGTTGTTAAATTTTCAACCCTAATAGTTTACACACAAGGTCAACAGTGCTAAATTTGTGCCAAACAGTGTCCATACTAATTGTAAATGATAGGTACCTACATAAGTACTTATCTATAACTATGTTATGTAACATGGGATTGCATGAAATTACACGTTTTCGTAGTGGCTAAGCGATCGGCTTCTGCGCAACGTGTTGTGGGTTCGATCCCCACACGAAGCAGATATTTGTATGATCTTCAGGTATTTGTTCCGAGTCTGGGCGTTTGTATATGTGAGCATTTGTGTTTGTAAACGCACCCACGATATATGAGAAAATCCTAGTATAGGGCAAGGATTTTTTGAAAAAAAAAGTTAAGCTAGTTCTTTTTATGTTACATTTTATCAATTTCATTTTTCAGCTCCGCAGATAAGATTTCCATTTAATATTCGTCCTTGTTTATTGAAAACTGATGGAAATTAAGTTTCCACTCGCCACGGAATGCAGCCGTAAATTGTTTGGAGGAAAATGTGTTTTTATTCCACGAATCGATTTTAATATTCTGATAGGGACTTGTGCATTTGGTTTTATAATTAGAAAAGTGACTGGAGTGGCCATTTTTTATGGCGAAGCAAATAGGTCATATTTGTTAACTTTTGCATTTCGATTTAATAAACAGAAGATAGAGAGACAGAGACAGAGGCCGCGACTTGGCAAACGTAGCGTAGGACGCCCTCCGGCAAGATAGAGTGATAATTTGCGAAAGGTAGCTGGCGGAAGTTGGATGCGACAAGCCGAGGACAGGGTGAAATGGCGCACATTAGGGGAGGCCTACGTCCAGCAGTGGACTGCTATAGGCTGATGATGAAACAGAAGATACCTAATTCGTCTCTCAACTACAAATATTAACATACCATCACGCCTGTATTCCCCGAAGGGTAGGGCAGAGGTGTATTAATGTACACCCACATTTCACCGGTATGTTTAGGGTTTAATAGGGGACTATTGCCATTATCCGGGCACAAACCTAAACTCCGAGCTCGTACTGAAAATTTCATAGAAAAACCCAATAATACTTTGCTCGACTTGGGAATTACACCCAGGACCTCTAGCATAGCAGTCGCCCTTAGGACCACTAGACTAATGAGACAATTTTATTACAAACTAGCGGGCCCGGCAAACGTTGACTTGCCTTGTATGAACATCTTCCTGCTCTTGTCCCAATTTATTTGTGGTCGGCACAGCATGTCCTTTTCTCCCATTCATCCCTATCAGCCGTCACCTCAATCATTTACTCCCTTATCCATGTCTTACCCTGTAGGTATATAAAAATAATCGTAAACCTCAATATATATTGCGGTGCCACCTTTTTTTATGGGATGGAAAGGCAAACGAGCAGACGGATCGCCTGATGGTAAGCGATTAACGGCCCATGGACACCCGCAACACCATAGGAGTCGCAAGTGCGCCGCCGACCTTTTAAAAGGAGATTTGGCCTACGGTATCATGAATCTAAACGATGGTTAAGATTCATAATTGAGCTGGTGGTCGACCCATTTAAATATAATTACATAAAAAACTAATCAAAGACACACCAGCAGCTTATGAGGAGTTCGGACAATGCACAGAATGCCATCTACTGGCCTTACTGAAACAGAAAAGCTCACAGAAAACAACGCCATATTCATTTGTATTCATATTTTATTTCTGTCAAAGCTGTTAATCCGTTCCCGATACAATATGTATGAGAAAATAATTTTTTTCTTCATAATGTCCTTTTTCGTGAATATTTCGATGTTTTATATATAGTTATTCTGCTATTCGGGGTGGAGACAAATCTGTAGTGTCAATGCTGACGCGTAGGTTTTGACTAGTGAGAACTCGTATGGCGCTGTAACTTCAGTTGTTCCGTGATCCGCACTACCGACGACACGCATTGTAAGAAATTGTATTGGTTAGGCATTCGCAAAAGTAATTTGGAGTCAATTAAATGTGTTTCATCATTACATGACCTTCGGACTTTCCATTTATCACCCTGCACACGAAAAAACCATGAAAATTGGTCCAACAGTTCTCCAGTTATAACTGTTGTAACAAACCCAACTTTGTTTTATATTATATAGATATACCGAGATATAGATATTCCTATTATTAATTTTCTAATTCTATAATCTTCTGTGTATACTAATCTGTGTTATTTATTTTAATGCGTATGTGGTCTAAGATCGTTTTAATTAAGGGTAATACCGAAATAAATCGTAATCCAGACAATATTCTATCAAATTATGTTATTATTTTGATTTGGATACCGTTAGTCTAGGTTCGTACGATACTACTAAGTATAATATAAGTAAATGTCACACTCTCACAAAATCGACATACTAAGTAAAGCCAACCATTTTTAATTAACATGTGTGTATGGAATGTAGCCTTATTTACACACTAAAACAACTACGAGATTATCCTTCAAACACAGCTAATTAACCTCGTTACGCAAGTTAAGTAATCAACGCGTAATTTACCAAATATTTACAAAACAAAGGTTTATATTATGTAGAAATACAAAAGGTTTTGTTGTTCCATTTTCTTAATTCACTGTTAGTGCTAATTTCAAAAGATTAACAGGAAACGCCAACGTGGCTCCTAAGTTTTGAGGTAAATAATAACGGTATTTAATCTAAGAGAATCCTGTCTTATTTACATTGATACGTAAATTAAAACTTGAGACGCGCATCAACGCTGAATAAGGAGTCTTTCGATTCTCGTGAGAAATGTGGGCAGGTTTTGCTATATTATTGCAAGTAACTTCCTCATTAGTCCAGGTACTGTAAACGCGGCTGGTGAGGTTCGCATAACCTGGATCTAATGCCACAGACTGCATGAGATTAGGAATCTTATTTCCATCATTTTAGAAGTCGAGTTTTTTATTCATTAAATAAACTTTTTAATTTTACACTTTCTTGTTTTTGATATACGTAGTGTCATTTTTACAATGTAGATGAATCTAACGATACCTCCTCTCAAGCTAAAATCCATCAAGCCGTTTAAGCTACAGAGCATGCCAAAGTAATTTACATACATATACTCTAAAAACATAACCCTCCTTCTGGCGCAGTCAGGTATAAATATAATGATACATACTTCGTATGAATCGAGAACCTCCTCTCATTAAGGACGTCGAAAAAACAACAAACTTTTCCCAGTGAGGGGTTAGACTACTATTCCTCACTGCCTTCCAGATAGGCATCTACTAGCTCGGTGGTAGTACCTCTTGGGGTTTGACTGGCTGGCTCACGTCGAAGTCTGTCGTAAAGTACCTTGGTGTGTTTTGACTTATGTACGTAAAAGCCAGTTCCCTTCCATAGCCGCAGCTCTGGGAGTATGTAGTCCGGAGGGGCTCTTAAGGGTCTACTTAACACCAAGTGGCTCATCAGTTCGTTTACCGACTTAATCAATAAAAATAAACTAGGCTACCATGAGTCACGGAGTCTTTAAGTCACGAATGACATACCTATTCAGCATCCATTTCATTTTAAAAGAGAAAGATTTTTCGCTCATCTATAGAACCTAGTCCTGTGAAGTATTTATAACATTTATTGGCGCGGTAATATTGCGTGGCACTCGGGGATGAGCAATAAAATACTCACTCAATTACGTTCGGGAACTTTCAGTGCCAGACGTATGTAATTGGTCCTTTCAGTTCTAGATGAGTTTTTGCTTGTTACGCTGATTCTTCTGAAATTTTGGTATACAGAAGTTATACCTAAGTTGGTATGGTAAAAAAAATATAACTTACGTAGGGGCACAAATCTATAATAAATTACAACCTAAAATAAAAAATGTAAACTCGTTCAACATATTTAAAACTAGACTAGCCAAATATCTTGTTGAAGACCTTTCATTAATAAACTAGTAACACTCTCGTTGAGTAGTTGCATAGCTACTACTAGTAGCTGGTTTGGTATCAGAAGCAGTCTTGAATTTGGGTCGTTTTATAAGGACATTTTTTCTCTAAAGCCTTGAGTGTTTGATTACTGGTACAACTTTATTAATTTTACGTATATAGTTAACAATATTTATTAAAAATAAAAATTTGGAAAAAATTACACACACCCTTACATTAATGCCCTCGCACAAACACATAAACATAAAGACACACGTAGTAACCGCCTCAAACCTAAGATAATTAGATATGTAACTAATGCTTATTGTTGTCATGAATTGCATTGTAATAAATCTATTGGTTAAATATTTAATCAAAAATAATGAATACAATGTAATAATTATTATAAAAATACGAAATTTCGGAAACAAATTTGCTGCAACGCGTTTGACAATGCAGGAAAATTAAGCTAATATTCGTGAGTTCAGTAAAACGTGTATGTCATTAATAAAATTATGTCATGGTATATTTGTAAGTGTATAATAAGATCATGGAAAAAAATTACATTTGTGCAGAAAATCCACAAAAAGGTTAAGGGTTACAACAGAAATCATTATAAAAACAAATCTTTAAAACAATACTCATAGTAAAAAGGTTAATACCTACTTGGGCAATATTATGGAAAAGAAATACTACTGCCACTGCAACTGTAGAACAATATAGTTTCGGAGCAAACTTGACGCTAATATAGCCTAGCAAAGTCATTTAACTCGCAACTCATTAACAGCGCTCTATTTTCTCAGTAAGACTTTAAGTAGGAAAAAATGCTATTTTAATGGATATAAAAGAAGACGACAACAGGCAGAGAAATTGTCATAAATCTATAGATATCATCAGAAATGGTGACAGGCCGTTAAAAATGGAAAGTGATCGTCGTCGAGAGAGATTCGAGAGATTATCACAAACAGAGCTAAATAGTCACAAAGAGAGATAAATCGTCACAATTGGAGAGGTTGACAGAAAGTTTAGTCAGGGATATCACGATTGCTACGTCCCACTCAAGTGGATTGGCAGATGAGGGGATTACAACACCCTTCTTAAATGAACCGAAGGTCGCAATGGCGGTCTGCCACTGCTGGGGTTGCGAAGAAATGAAGCTTCACTCCCGTAACCCAAGCAAGAAGTGGTGAGGCGAAACACCTGCGTGATTTTAGTCGGTAGGTCACCCACTCTGGGTGGAGTCCGACACACCCTTTCGCCTTCCCAAGGCGGCGGAAGTCCATGAGAATTTCCACACGCACAAAAAAAGGCATATCACGATCAGCAGGGAGCAACGACCGAAGAAGAAGTAGCAAGACAATACCTACACAAGTAATCACAGCTGTGGTCGCAGCAGTTAAGCAATAATTGGCTCCCACACTGTCCAGTGATTGAACAAAACTACAGCCTGTCCTTCGCCTTGTCCTGACCACAGATTTCCTGACCATAAGTCAACGGAAGGCAAGTGCGTTACCGTTAGTGCGAGTCCGATATACCCCACCACCTACGGCAGTGAACTAGCGGTGAATGATCCACGAGGATGCCAAACGAAATAAAAATAAATATGTAAGGCTTTACTTTTTACTTTACGTTAGTTTTTACCCAACTCCGCCAGAAGGAGGGTTATTTTCAAGTTTAGCTGAAAATAATCCTTGTATGGGTTTATTTAGAAAATATAGGTATTTTATTTTATTTTAAATTCCTAACTTATTATGAAAACCACCGAACTGACCACTTACATATCGCACAACTATGTACCGTAGCGAATAAAATAAAATGTTAATAAACTTAAATCATTAAACTGCGTTTTTAATATTTAATTTCAACATATTTTTATTCCGACTAAGCTTCTTAGTCGCCATCTTGTTTTCGATTCAACGTTCTGTAAACGATTTAATTTACAACAAATTATAGACGCCGTGCCCGATGAGATACAAAGAGGATTACAATTTTGGTTGTTTTTTAATTAAATTGAATTTAAGCTTCGCAATATATTTTGTTAGCTCTATTTTATTTTTTATTAACAGTAAAAGTATTCTTATTATTAAAATTGACAGCGTTAAAACGTCGAAGATTGTTTACCCGAGAACTCCATTAAAATGTATGTACCATGTAAAATGTATATAGAAAATTACTAGATAAATGATGTACGTGTTGCTATAGATAGGTACTTCTATTTTATTTCTATTGATTTCTCGCTTCTAGATAATTAATCTATTCGCTCAGAACGAGTAGGTACGTAACATTCAAGATTAATTTGTCTAATGACTACTACAAATTGCCAAGATTGCGTAATTATTCAAAGAATATAGGTACCTACGCGTGCTTCTATCTACATATCGACTCCTCGAGTTTCTGAGGGCGTATAGGACATTGGGGCGTCTAGGTATTTTTTACACTAACGATATTTGGAAACAAAACAAAATGCCTTGACGCCAAAATGTTTTTATAGCCCTTCGAAATCGGAAGGGTTGATATTATGAAATCAGTTATTAGCTTAGGTTGGAGTTATTTTTACGCAATCACGACGCCAAATGGAAGGTTTATATACATACTGGAAATTTATAGCTTGATATGTATACGTTTATACAAAACGCCTTTTTTACGTTTAAATCCGCTTAAGTACCATGTGCCTATCGAATTCCATCCTATTCCCTTCAATTCGACATTTTCATTCCCAATACGATAAGGTTTAATGGATTTTGATGAATAACGTATCAAACGATTTATCACAATGCTCCCCTAGCGTCTGTATCAGTCAGGATTTGAAAAAAGCTGTGTACTTACGTACCTTCGTTTATTGACTTTTTACCCGAGTAATGTTTAACTTAATATACCATCACACCGGTTAAGTAGAGCTGTACTGCTAGGCTACTGGTATTTTTAGGTTAGTAATAGAGAGCAGATATTGTCATTCGGTTCTTTTCAGTTTGTGATTTTATGAATCTTCAAATTACTTCTAAGTCACGTTTCAACAGTTAGGTATAACTTAGCAGAAACTTGTCCGCGAGAGTACGAAGAACATAAAGCTAAGACTGCACGCTCAACCGAGCAAAGTCTTGCAGGAAGAACTTACGTGTGTTCACCTTAATTGGCTTTCAGAACTTAAGTTCGAGAAGTGAGATGAGTGAAATCAAAGTGAGTTTCGATTTAAACTGGCCGTACCATAGTTTTAGGTAATGTGGCTAAAAACTACATTGATCCTCGAAGAAATTTACAGTTAGAATTCTTAGCAAATAATTATGATTTGTCAAATGGATAGCCGGCAATTGTAGTTCAGTTCATATATTTCAATTTACTCAGCATCGTTAGAAATACAAATAGAATAATGACACTTTTCTTGACTATAAGTGATAATCCATTCGTTTTCCATAGATGAGACATTACGGTTTCAATTTTGTAAATTTAAGTCTCATCTAAGGCAGAGATGATTCTAAGCGTTTTGGAAGAAATCTAGTTTAAGTTCTGGCAGGTTTCCGATTAGAACTGAAGCTTACGCTTTCAAGCTTTTGGATTGAAATTACAGCAGTTCAAAATAAAGATGTAAATAAAAATAAGACGGTTAACAGAAACTGGACCTTTGGAACAGAACTTTTACCTGCCTAACAAATACAGTAAAGGAACTTTAAATTTGCAAACAAGTAAGATCTTTACAGGAGAAAACTCTTTTAGTAAACGAAACAAAGAGATCTTTCACAAATTCCGTTGAAAAGAAAGTGTCGGATCAGTCTATCGTCAGGAAAACTTGGTTGCAATTAAACTTGAACCAATAGATGGTATCGGCAATGCAAATGTCTGAAGTTGTGCTAGTCTGAGCTTGCAATTTGTTGGAATTCAGTTCTAGTTTGAGAAACATAAAACTTTGATTTGTGATTGGTTTCTGCTGTCTGCTGTTAGTGGTACATGGTGTGATTGAAAAGTTGATAGTTATTAAGTGAGTTGAATTAAAAATTCGTAACGAGGTTTCAAGGATATTTTAGTAGTGTGGATCTGAGACTCAGAAGTCTAAAACTCTTATAACTAGTTGTCAAAGTTAAACATTTCTAATTTTATTTCAAATAGGCATTTACGGGCCTAATAAAATGTTAACAACACGTTTCTAAACGAATACAGATTATATAATTTAATTATGCACTACAAATTAGAGATTGCAGTCCATTGCAGTTGCTTTGTAAACTTGGAAGAAATATAATGCCGAATGCTATTGTCTACTACAGAATCTCAAGAATGAAAATATTTTTCTTTTTATTTTGCAGGCGGACATAGCACATTCGGCCAAAGGCTACGAGTCAGAGGATGAGAACGCGGGGAGAAAGTGGCAGAGGGCCAGCGACGAACGGCCAGCCAGTAAGACTACCATGTACTCTAAGCAGGTGAGAACTACCTTTAGTACCAAATATTACATTTTTAGAGTTAAGGAGACAAACATTTCAGACAATGACAATGACATTAACTAAAGGACTAAAGAAGGCAAGTGTGTAAATTCTAACGACTTTAGTCGGTACACAATGGTTACACATTAAGAATTTCCATTATACATTGATAGTCTCATTGTATAGGCTTTCCCTATAATAAGAGGTCATCTTATACTGGACAATATTAACTTGATGTGTAGCTGGCCATACAAGTCTGAAATACCCTGAAGTTGGATCTGGTGGATTTTACTGCACTCTAAAAAATACGTGTATACTTTGACACGGCAATTATTCTAGCTTTTCGTTAATAAGAGTCGTCTTCTAGTAACCAGATGCGGCTGAATCTGAGTATATTACACAAAACCAGTGACATCAGACCTCCACACCCAATTAATTTTCAATACTTTTCTTGAGTCTTTAAATCGATTGGCAATCAGTCATTTCATCTTGATTAAATTGTAAAAGCTTAAAAGCCAACAAAATGCGCAGAAATTAATTGGCCTTCCAAATTCCAATTGAAATTAGTAGGTATCATTGGTTCTTGTTTTCGAAATTCAATTAGAAACGTTGTAAATGCTTTGATAGTGAATTGAATGACTGTAGCAACGTTTTCATTAGATGAAAAATAAAGTAGGCCGTAGGCCTATAAATGTCTTACAGTCATACTTATGTACTTACATGCAACAAAATGCAAAACCACGCCACGGCTACTTTATGTAAATATTTATTTTAATGTTGATAGGAAAACCATAATGTTGTGAACTACACAATATAGAATAGAAATAGAAATAATTTATTGAGTAAACATTTTTTGCTAAGATAGTTTAAAATAGGTAATACAAATTATAAATTAGTTACAATATAATACATGTGCCTGAACTAGGTAATCCTGTGTTTCAGGCAAAAAGAGCTAATAAAGACTAAAATAATCACAAACTAAATACACATTAATAAAAATAAATTATAAATTAACCGAAGGATAAGTAATCATTAAATATATTAATTAACAAAAAATAAATTCCCTAATCAGGTAAAACATAACAAAATCAATAATTAATTTTACTTAAGCACGATTAGTAAATTCTCTGTATCTTCGTAGGACATACTTTTTAGGGCCTACACCTTTACTTTTAGTAACACCAGTCTTCCAAAGAATATTTTTAACCCTATTCAGATGAATTTAATTGCTACTGCTCAGTCTCATGTCCATAAAATTATCTAAGAAAGATTTTAATCGAGCAATTACATCAGATAACAAAGTATTTTCTGACAAGAAAACAACAAATCTAAGCTAAATGATCTTTAAAATGGCGTATCTACCTACTGTGACTAGTCCAATTAGCATAATAGTAAATGATAATTGTGCATAAGCGTACGAGTGTCCGTATGCATTTGTTTGTGTGCGCAATGCGCATGTGTTACGGTCCCCTTTCCCCCCGGTTCCCTTTGTTCTGTTGCAAATTGCATAATTATTGGAATGTTGAGAATTATGTGTGTCAACCGTAGCTAGAATATCAGTTTAGCTTAGTAGAGATGGAATTTCATTACTTTCAATCTATATGACATGTGATGCATAACTACGATTTGAATTTGATTGAAGAGCTTACAGATGGTCGATGGCAAAGCTGTTAATAACTTCTATTCTTAATGATATAAAGAGGGAAAATTTGTTGGTTTGTATATAGAGAGTAATCTGCGGGAAAGCAATGAAGTGGCGGTCGAAAGTATGTATTCACACTTTTCGAATGGCAGTAATATAACTATTATAACTAGTTCAGTTCTGACTTTCTGAGGATAAAACTGTACCTGTCTGAAGTGTCGAACTGCAGTGCAGGTTAGATTACACACTCATATGAGTAATTTTATGTAAAAAATCTAAATTAGTATGGATAATATTCACGAATTCGACACATTTACAGTAATCCATCCAATAGGCTAGTTGACTGATATTTTTTAATGGTCTCATTGTCTCATAAAAAAGTTGACCATAAACAGAGCCGAACACCAACAACAAAATCAAAATCGAGTAAAAAATAAGCAAGTTATAAGCATTTTAAGTTTATACTGGACAGAGAGCGTACGTTGTCCACAGAGAAGCCCCACTCACTCCCCACCAAAAATTTTATAAGCTAATATATACTCGTATATATCTTAGAACTTTATGACTCGATTTAAATTATTTTTTCAGTCTAAGAATTATTTTTAATAACATTTTTCAATAGGACCGTTATGTATATATATATATAAAACAAAGTTGGGTTTGTTCCAATACATATAACTGGAGAACGGCTGGACCTTTTTTTGGATTTGCCTCCTCCCCGAATAGCAGAATAACTACTAAAACATCGAAAAAATTCACGAAAAAGAACATTATGAAGAAAATTTATTTTCTCATACATTTTGTATCGGGAACGGATTTGACAGAAACAAAACACGGAACAAATGAACATGGCGTTGCTTTCTGTGAGGTCTTCTATTTCGGTAAGGCCAGTAGATGGCATTCTGTGCATTGTCCGAACTCCTTATAAGCTGCTGCTGTGATTTTGATTACTTTTTGTGTATGTTTAAATGGGTTCCTGGATGGTTTAGATTCACAACTTGAGCCGTTAGGTAGCACCGCAATCGGGTTGTACGATTATTTTTATCTAAAGGGCAAGACATGGGAAAGGAAGTGAATAATCGAATTGACGGCTGATAGAGATGAATGGAAGAAAAGGACATGCTGCGCAAATTGGGACAAGCGCAGGAAGATGATGATTTAAGGCAAGACAACGTTTGCCGGCCCGTTAGTTTTTAATAAATCAAAGACCAGTCAACTACCTTATTAATTAACTTTGGAAGTTATTCGCAAATGGTTTTCTGTGGTAAATTTTAATTTAAAAACTCAGCGTCAAGACAGTTTTTAATGTTGCATGCATAATTATTGTCCTTACTGATTTCTAATTTTTTGCATAAAAACACTTAATTATTGGAAAAAAAGTTGTTTGACCTGACTAACTTCAGATGCACACTGTTATTTTGGGAGTACTGCACGTCCCCAACTGTCTTCACAACGCATTCTTATTTAAAATTATACAACTGCACTACCGCTTGCATACAACTTCAGACACATTTAGTTATTTCGTATAAACTGTAGCTACATTTCTGTATTCACGCGTGTACCGTGGTGTAATGTACTACAAGTAAATGGACGAGCAAACAGGACATTAAAAGACACTCGACTGAATGCGGAAATGGTTGCAGTTCGTATGCTTTCTCGTTTTATCGTAAATTCTGCTCAACGTAACATCAGCGCCATCTGTTATCATTTTTGTGGCAATATATTGTAATTTGTCGTAATGGACGAGGTACTTCGTAATGTTATGTTATTAATGAACGTAAGAGAAGCTGGTTGGAATTGTGTGATTAGATTTTTTTATGGCACGATTGGCGCAGTGGCTTTGCTATCGACTTTTGCAGTCGAGTTGCAAGTTCGATTGCCAACGAAACACATTGTTTTATGGCTTAGCAGTTGTTCCGGATGCGGATGTTTGTGTATGAGAATTTGTATTTGTAAACGCACCCATAGATCAGAAAAAATACTAGATATTGGCAACGTAATTAAAAATAAAATTATTTGTAAATATCTAAGAACCCGTTTGTAAACAAGTTGTTTAATTTGGTTTATTCCTGTAAAGTAGATTATTTTAATATTATTTAAGGCAAAAGAAGTAATTTAGATAAAAGGTTATTGGATATTTTTCCCGTCATAAATGATCATAAACTGATGGATGGCTATTTTTCAGAACAATACTGTATCATGATGGATTAGCAAAATATTTTCAATATAGTATTTTCATAATATTTCGGTAGTGGGTGGTTGGTGCCTCTCTGCAAATTTTATTAGCGATCATCAATTTAATTTTTCATTAAATGTTTATTTTTTTAAAGTTAATTGGTATTCTCTCGAAGATGCAACGTTACTTCACGGTGGAACAATTGCTCACATTGTATCAAGCACAAGTTCGCACCTTTGGGATGGTTCGGTTTACCAGCTCAAGCCCTTGGAATCGGTCGAAAAACGCGCCAAGAAGTTAGTTGGCAACGACTCTCTTGTCCGGGCATTTTAAATGTATAGATGTATATGATGATATATTTAATGAAATGGTAGCAATTGTGCATCAATTTTGAAGTTCAGTTAGTTCAGCTTTCGAACTGAGTTCAATATCGCAGCGGTGCAAATATTTACTCAGCCTGCAATAACCCGAGCTTCGATATTTGAGCAAAGACTAAACACATTTCTAGATAGACTGGTTAAGGACTTATTTAGGGATTATGGTGGAAGTGATGAAATGTTGATACCCCGTGTGGGGACGGGTCTATAATATACTGAATATAGACGAGATGCCGATCTGAGCGAGGAACAGTCCTCGCTCAGATCGGCATCTCGTAAGAGGCGAGAAAATATCTGACTTGCTAGCTGGCTCGTCAGCTGGTTTGCCGACAAAAGTAAAGTCTGATAAGGACAGGCGGATGCTACACTAAAATAATGATTTAATGATTGCAAAAGAGAGCATTCAGTGTAAAAAGAACGAGTCTTTTTAAGACTAGCCAAATCTATGTGTTCTCACAATATCGGGCAGGCATTGCCTAACTTGGGAACAATGGCAAACTTGATATAATTTTATAGCGGTTCATGTGATTTATTTTAATAAGTGTTCCTTTTTTTTCAATTAAATTGAGCATAAAACAATGCTATTTTAAGCAAACCAGAGTATCACGCCCACAATCTAAAAATAATTTAATGGTAGGCGATCACTTATAATACCCACGCTTTACACTCCAACTTTCCAAGGTTTGTAACTAAAGATGTTTTTCAATTCGCAGCAATACGGTAGGCGTATAACCTTGGTATGGATTTTAGGTTACTTAGCCATGAATAGCAGCTCATTACTTTTAAAAAGAAAATTGAAAATTCAGCTATGAATACACAATAATTAACAAGAATTATTGGGTCGCTTTGAATATTATTAGACACAATGTGAAGCGGCGATAGCCTAATGGCTGGGGTATCGGACTTGCGATGATGTGGTTGCCGGTTCGAAATTGCCACCCATTGCATTACCGATATGAACTCACTCGTAACACAAGCATTTAGCTTAGCAGGAGGGGTTAACAAGAATAATAGTAATGAGCGACCTATATTAAGCTTAAAAAAAATTGTTTGGAGGTCAAAATGAAGACAGTTCTTATGATTAAAGCCCTTTCGATAAAGAACCTATGTGACTAGTACGTTGGCAATGCGTAGCACTTATAAAATATTTATATGACTCGCAGTTTTTGTGTACTTATACCTGTACTGTAATTAAAATGGTTTTCGTTGTTTTAATAAATATCATATTGGGGAGTGAGAGCCTGACGAACAAAGGGCTGCGGCAATCATCCGTCAGACAGACTGTTCCATCTGATCTGTGAAAGTGGCGTGTGCCTAGAAACTAGAGAAAACAAAAGAAAAAGCAACTGCTTGGAAGTGGGATTTAGTTCTGTGGCTTCACAGTGAACAGTCGGTCACTGCTCTCGTTCTCTCGCTGCTATTGGCTCGAAATCGCTGTTTCCTTGGAATTTCCCTTACCCTGGCCCAAACGTAGTAGTTGCGTAGGTCTGGTATAGTCTTCGTATAAGTTCAAATCCCTAAGAAAAATTAAAACAGGCATTCATCCTAATAACAATACTTATCATCAATCTCTCAGCCAAGTTGGAAAGGTAACTGTAGCAATTCAGCAGTGAATTCTAACGAAATGACGTAAAAACCAGCTATATAAAAACAAAATGTTTAAATGATCATCCTCAGGAAATTAAGCACTCGGACCTCTTACCAAACACTGAAGTAGACTAAATGGTAGTTACATAACTTTATCCATAACTAAAAGGGTATTAAAACTTCCAACTTGGCCTAGAGCTTCTGTATAATATTTGCTTGAAATTCAGCTTTCTAGCAGAAAGATCAACAATTTTCTACTTTGCTCAGCTAAAAATTAAAACAGTATTTTTTTCTTAGTTTACTACTATGTTTTCGAGAAATTTATGTGTAGATAGTTACGTCTCTATTACTAGTTTCATGAATAATAAATGTATTGTCTCAATAGTTTAAAAGTAAGCTAAAATTTGAAGAGGTTATAAGAATAGTCTGGTAAAATCGAAATATTCTAGAGTTTGATTGATATTTATCATCAATTCATTTACTGTTTTAATGAGAACGGATCTCCTCTGAGAATGAGGGGTTAGCCTCTTGTCAATAATTAAATGGCCGAAACATGAAAAACTTATATCTAGACTACAAGAGAAATAGGAAGCAAGCAAGCCAGAACCTGTCTTTGGAAGTCCTTAGTCCTCTACCAGATCTTTATTGATCCAATCAATTTTGTTGCAGGAGTTCCGGGAGCAGTACTGCATCAACAACAAACAACTGGATCTGCTGGAATTGGAGAAGTCCAAGAAGGACAGATTCCTCGGATGTCTCTCTCAATACCATATCGAGAGCCCATGCTCCAGAGCCAATAGGTAATCTGCCCACATATAATTATTATCTAACAATGTGTTTAACCTCGTAGTGTTTGTTTCTTTATGTAGTTTGCGAGTCTATAACTTTAAGTTAAACTGACTTTTTTTAACGGCATCTTAAAATTGAGTAACTTTTGAGTATTCGACCAACAATTATAATTTGTAAAGAATATAGGAATTCAAAGAAAAAATAAATATTTTTTGATCTGGAAAGTATGCTTAGTATTGTAATTTTGAGAATGTTAAACATTTTAAGGAGAAAACATATAAAGATTGATCTTGTATATATAGTACCTACTATACTAGACTTTTTTATCATTGTTATACCCATAACAATGATAAAAAAGTCTTGCACAATATTCTATTTTTTAGCAAGGAAGGACCTCATAGCCATTTCCAACAAAAATGTGTAAAGTTAAAAAGGTACTAAATCCTACTGAGCACGAGTGAACGTGTAACTGAATTTATTTTACAGGAAGGTTATTTTAACAGACTTGTGTAAATGTTACCTTTTCAGCAGTTCAATATGTGTGTCGTGCGATATGGGGCGGAAGTGATGTACGGGTTGCAACGTTTATTTAAATTTGGAATACGGAGTTAAAACTATCCAATCAATATGACGGTAGCTTGATATTTTATTTCATACTAGAGTTCCCGTGCGCAGCTTTGCCTGAGTACTTAGGTAATTTTCGTTTCTCAAATATACTGTGCCCACTGTACCTACACCATAGAGGTTTCATATCATAACAAATTATGTTAAGGCGGATCGTTCAGCTGAGCCCGCGAAATTCAAATTTCAAGTCATTTTTGCAGTTTGTAGGTGTATAACAAGTTCTAGATTTATGGCAGTTGTAATTGCGACATTAACTATACAACATTGACAACTGAGAACTAAAACCTTTACTTTATAAATCCTTATCAAGCCAAAAACTTGGCGCAATCTGTGTAATTGGTCAAAATTGACATTTTACACTACTTTTAGCTACAATAATGATTTTTAAGCAATGGTTTTAGATAAAAATTGTGAATTTTGTATAGTTAATGTCGCAATTACCATTACCATGAATGCAGAACTTATTATAGACCTGCAAACTGCGAAAAATCAGCTCAGCTGAACGATCCGCCTTAAGTCAAATATAAAAGGAAGAAAACAATTGTCAAAATGTCAACAGCGAATGACAGCTGTACATAAAATTGACGATGTCATAGTTAATATATAGTTGTGTTAAATTTGTATGTGTGTATGTATGTCTAACGCATGGTAGTGTGTGTGGACTTTCATACAAACTTTCACCTCATTCACCACCTTAGGTTTTGAATTTCCAAAAATCCTTTCAGCTGTAAGTTGATACGTCAGTCAGTCAGTCAGGTTCTCCTTTTATATATATTTAGATGACGTAGTTATTTAATACTATTTCACGCTTTATGGATTATAGAACACCAGGCCGCCTTATGTACCATCAATGTGCATAGAAGTATATATAAATAAATAAATAAATTACACACATAGCTCGCTTCATTTACATTTATTTAAGATCGTACGACAACAAAAACATTTAGGAGTCAAATGATGTTAACTAGTTAATCTAACCTAACCTTTCTTGGCTCACTTACAAATCACAGACTCACAGAACTTTGAATTTAAGTGGCAAGGATTACACCTTACTGCTTGGATTTCCAATCACATAAATACTATTCTAAATAGATTAGATATAAAAGAGGGATATCTTAACAAAACAGCTACAGACTACGGATATGGAACTATGTCGCATCTCTTTTCCTGTTCTATGTACCCTAAAACTTGCACTTAAAACGACCTCTGCGCTGCTACTGATGCTGAGGAAGTGGTGAAGGTTTGGGCCAACAAAACAAAATCATACTATAGACACAAAGAAAAGATATGACTATTGGACTGCAAAGTCAAAGTTCGAAACCAAGCACGCACCTCGGCTAAAGCTAAATCATGTGTATGTTACTATATATGACTAGACTAAACGGTGAACGAAAACATCGTGAGGAAACCTACATGTTTGAGAAAATTTTTCGTCGACATGTGAGGTCTGCCAACAGTGGTCTCGAACGTCACTTTTTTTTTTTTTTTTAATCTTTATTTGGAAAAAGGCTTTAATCGCAAACCGATTATGCCAGCTTCGTAGTTTTATAAAATACAATTAAGATCTTAATTTAATTAATTTAACAATTAAGTAATATAACTTAATGGCTAATTTAGAAGTAGGTTTAGCTAATATCAAATTGCAAATACCAACGTCCCTTAACCTAACTCCAGCTTCTGACTCTAAAGCTTTGCGTTCTACCCCAACCCGAGCATACTCCACCAAAGCGTGGTAAGTATCCTCCCTCATGTTACAAATTAGACAGTTTGGTGTATCTACAGCCTTCATAAGATGTCCGAACGCATTCAATGGAATGTGCCCGGATCGCAGACGCATGCTTGTAACTAATAGTTGTCTATTTATTGGTACTTCGGTAAACCAAGGCACCTTTGGTGGTTCCGACTGAATAGTCTTGTACCATATGCCCTTTTCTTCGGATCTTTTGTCAAAGTATTCTTTCCACATCTTAGCGCAAACTATTTTAACATCTATTAATATATCCGTAAAGAAGGGCATATGGCTGACCCGTATACCTTCCGAAATTCCTCTCTTTGCCAACTTATCTACCTGTTCGTTTCCTATCAGACTTACATGTGATGGAATCCATTGGAATTTAACAGTTCTGCCGGTTTCCCTCATTTTTAAATATAGTTCTAAAATGGAATAAGCTACGGGCAAACCTCGAATGCCCGAGGTGCACCGAGCTAGATGCTGCAAAGCGCTTTTAGAATCACAGAGTATTACTGATTTATCATATCTGCACGACATTAAGTACGACAGACATTCCAAAATAGCATATAATTCTGCCGCCATTATTGATAGTTTACCGTTCAATGTAAAGCTAGCTCCCATGTTACATTGAGGATCGAAATATGCTGCTCCTGTTCCATTATCGTCCTTAGATCCATCACTGTAAATCTGATAGAATCCATCATAATTTTGAGCAATAGTTTCTATAGATTTCCTTAAAAGTGTTACAGAGGAATGAGTTCTTTTAGGTCCTGTCATATTATTAATATTTAACTTAATGTGCGACTTAATATCTATATTAGTCATCCACGTCGATAATGAGAACATCTCTAAAATTTTAGAACGATAAAAGGTTTGATTGGATATCTCACCGTATACAATGGTTAACAGCGGTTTTGTTTTATTGCGCCAATACAATTCCTGCTCGCATGTCGATTTTAATTTTGATATAATTGAAATGGTTTCACCGTCAACAATAGACATAGCTTTTAAACAAAATTTTGCAGCTAAATATTTCCTACGAATAAATAATGGAGGTAGACATAACTCTGATTCCATCGCATGAATTGGACAACTTTTTAGAAAACCACCAACTATTCTCATGGCTTGGTTTTGAGTTTTGTCTAGTTTCGAAATGTTGCTATTAGCGCTATTACCGAATAAAAAACTTGCGTAATCTAACCTACTACGAATTATTGCAATGTATAGCCTTCTCAAATGCAATGGATGAACTCCCCAAGACGAACCTGCTAGCACATTAAAAACATTTAAAAGTTTCATACTTCTTTCACAGGTTTCATTAATGTGTTTGCGCCACCTCAACGACGAATCTAGCCAAAGCCCTAAATATTTAACTACATAAACTTTTTCTAAATATTCATTGTTAATATTAATGTTCACTTGCTGTATTGTCCTTCCTCTAGAAAATAGACATATTTTACTTTTCATGGGGGATAGTTCAAGACTTAATACTCCCAACAAATTTGACAAGGTATCCACAGCTTCCTGAAGTATTGTTTTCATAAATCTAATATCTTGTCCAGAAATATAGAGGACGAAATCGTCGGCGTATTGGGATACATAAACATTCATAATTTTTTTACAAATGTCACTAGTGACTATATTAAATAAAATTGGGGACATAGGGTCACCTTGGGCCAAGCCCTTACATGTCCATCTTGTCACCGAAACATTATTTCCCTCCTGTGACAGCGTTAAATGTCTCTCACTTAAGTATTCATATATATATCTGCATATAAAAGCCCCCACTCCCATCTCGTCTAGCTTAGATACCACTTTAAAGATGTTGACATTATTATATGCGTTATCTATGTCAACGAAACATCCTAATGTCTTTTGATTAGTGGTGAACCCTATTTGAATTTGGGAGACTAATCGTACAAGATTATCCAAGCATGATTGGGATCTTCGAAATCCTACCGTATTTTTGGAAAAGAGACCTTTGTTTTCAAAATACCATTCTATACGCTTCGTTATAATGTTATGTAGGATTTTGCAAACACAAGATATGAGTGAGATAGGCCTCAAAGGTGATATGTTACGTTGGTCACGCCCAGGTTTCGGTATAGGTACCACTTTAACATTTCTCCACTGTCTTGGGACGACACCTTCGGACAAGCATTTGTTAAATAAATCAACGATTAATTGTGTAGCCACCACACATCACAGCACGTTTTGACAGCAATGAGACAGCGACAGCGACCACTAGTTCTGATAAGAACTTTTACGTTTTGACGCCAGAGATAGGAAAGCAGTTCACAGCAGCACGGGCACTCACGGCGTTGAAGCAGCAGCTCTGATAAGAACCTTTTTACGTTTTTGACCATCCACCAAGTCAGAGACAGGACAGGAGCCCCGCTGATCGACGAGCACGAACACAAGTCCAACCGGATCGCGGACGCAACACTGGGACATCTTGACTCGTCGACGGCCGGCGGCGGAAAAGGGCTGCGCGCTCCGCGTCGCTGGTATTTATAACCTCGGGACCGCGCCCGACCGACCGCGCGCGCTAGCGACACCTTGCGGAACGCAGCAACAACTGTGCAGTGATGTGATTGGTTGAAATAATGTGAATATCTAGTTTTAAGTTTTTATTGGTTAATCATTTCTTGTAAAATTGTATATAAACAGGCGCTATTTGTAAATAAAATTATTATTCATTCTTCATCTTACGACAAGGCGTTATTATTTGGCTGCTCCTCATCCCCAAAGTGGTGACCCCGAAGCAAACACACCTGAAGAAGAGAAAACTCTGCTACTCTGCCTGAAGAAATCGAGACTCGAATTGCTCAAGATGTCGAATCCCAGCCCAACCGAAGAGTCAAGCCCAGCAACATCTCACACCATGACGAAGACTGAAGCTGCAGGCATATCACTCACCATGCGCATTCCACCATTCTGGCGCGACAGACCGCGACTCTGGTTCATCAGTTTCGAAGCCGCGACGAACGATCTCAAGAAAGGCCAAGCACAACTCGCCCAGATGGTCATCGCACAGTTGGACAGGCAAGACATCGAGCAAATCATGGATCTACTCTACAACCCACCTGAGACGGACCAGTACAAGGCTATCAAGGAACGACTCATATCCGCCTACGAAGAATCTGACAACCGCCAATTCCAGAAGCTGCTGTCTGAAATGGAGCTTGGCGACCAAAAGCCCACCCAACTACTCCGCCGCATGCGAAATCTCGCCAGAGATAAAGTTCCCGACTCCACTCTACGCCTTATGTGGACAAACCATCTTCCGTCACACATCCGCTCAGTCCTCGCAGTCAGCGAGTCATTCAGTACCAAGACTGCACTCGAAGAACTCGCACTACTCGCTGACAAAATGATGGAACAGACGGCATCAACTGACGTCGCAGCCGTGCAGTCATCCGCACCACCTCCACTTGTGGTACCACCTACATCAGCACCGCAGCAGGCAGACACTCAGTACCTCATCAACGAAATAAGGAAACTCTCACTAGAAATAGCAGAACTAAAGGCAAGACCGCCATATAACCACAACTATCACCGCAGCCGCTACCCATCTCGTCACCGCAGTCCACATCGATCCCGAAACCGCGAAACATCGCCATCACCATCACCATTCTGCTACTATCATCGCCGATTCAAAGATCAAGCTAGACGCTGTACTTCGCCCTGCTCATTCAAGAAGACAAATCCGGAAAACTAGAGAGAGCGTTGGCAGAGGCGGACACCGGCGTTCAAGAAGTATCACACCGCCTATTCATCACCGATAGAAACTCCAACCTATCATTCCTGGTCGACACGGGAGCAAATATTTCCGTGCTACCGAGAAGAAAGGGACAAATGGAAACGCCGCTACCATTTCAACTTTATGCAGCCAACAACACAACAATAGCTACATACGGCGAGAAGACACTATCTCTAGACTTCAACCTACGACGCCCATACAAGTGGAAGTTCATCGTGGCCGACGTTTCAAAACCAATTCTCGGAGCCGACTTCCTCAAGCATCATCAACTCGTCGTCGACTTAAAAAACCGAAGACTAATCGACGGAGTTACAAACCTAAAAGTCAACGCCCCAGTTCGAGTATCGGACGTACCTACCGTGCGCAGTATCGACATGTCGCAGTCATATCACGACATCTTAGCACAATATCCCGGCATAACAAGACTGACGTCGATGCAACTTAACTGCAACATCAACGTGCAACATTATATTGAAACTCGCGGACCACCGGTACACTGCCGCGCTCGACCAATCCCACCGCATCGTTTCGAAACCGTCAAGAAAGAATTCGAAAATATGATAGAACAAGGATTATGCAGGCCTAGCAAGAGTCCATGGTCATCACCTCTACACATCGTACCCAAGAAGAACGGCGATATTAGAGTATGTGGTGACTATCGCCGACTCAACTCCATCACCATACCAGACCGTTACCCCGTGCCACGCATCAAAGACTTCACTCATCATCTTTCTGGAAAAACCATATTCTCTACAATAGACCTCAACCGTGCATACCAACAACTAAGTGTAAGAGAAGAAGATATTGAGAAGACAGCCATCATCACTCCAATGGGTTTATTTGAATTCCCACGTATGTGCCCCGGTTTGAAGAACGCGGGACAAACTTTTCAACGATATATCCACGAAGTACTACGAGGATTAGATTACGTCTTCCCATTCATCGACGATTTACTGGTGGCATCAGAAAACGAAGCTCAACACCGAGAACATCTCCACTCTGTACTGAAAAGATTAGAAGAAAACGGCATCACCATCAACCCCGCCAAATGCAACCTAGGCAAATCAGAAGTACAATTTCTTGGTTACACCGTAAAACCAGAAGGCATCAAACCACCGGAACATAAAGTCGATGCTATCACCCATTACCCCAGACCAACCACCATCGAAGAGCTACGAAGATTTCTCGGCATGATCAACTTCTATCGCGATCATATACCGAAAGCCGCATCTCAACAAGCCCCACTGAACGCTTACCTACATAACGTCAAGAAAAAGGACAAAACGAAAATCACATGGACCGACGAAGGAACTCAAGCATTCGAGCTATGTAAAGCTAGCATAATAAACGCAACTTTACTCGCTCACCCGTCGCACCACGCACCAATCGCCTTATTCTGCGACGCATCCGACAACTCTGCTGGCGCCGTACTACAACAATACCTAAACGAAACATGGCAACCACTCGGATATTTTTCGAAGAAATTCACCGATGCACAAAAGAAGTACTCTACGTTCGACCGTGAACTACTTGCAATCTACATGGCAGTCAAACACTTCCGAAAGACATTCGAAGGACGTCATCTTATCATATTCACCGATCACAAGCCGCTAACATACGTAATGTCGAAAATGCATTCCAACTCGGAAACACAGAGGCGAACAAGACAACTTTTGTTTATCAGCGAATTTACCACAGACATACGTCACGTGAGCGGTAAACAAAACATCGTCGCCGACACACTCAGCCGCATCGAAACAATATCATGCCCATCTACAATCAACTACAACGACATAGCCAGCGCGCAAGAAAAGGATAGCAACATCGGAAAATTATCATCACACGAAAACATCTGTCTCAAGAAAATAACTATACCTAACAGCAACATCGAGTTATATTGCGAAACATCTACTCCTTATATACGACCGTACATACCCGAACAATATAGAAAGGAAGTTTTTGAAAGTGTGCACAACATCAGTCATCCTGGTACGCGCACAACTCGCAAGCTTATCACACGAAAATACTTCTGGCCGTCAATGAACTCGGACATCAACCGTTGGACTCGAACGTGCCTACTTTGTCAGAAAAGCAAGATACAACGACATACGTTCTCAAACATCGCATTTTTCCCGCCAAGTGAACGTTTCCAACACCTACACGTCGACATCGTCGGACCGTTACCTACCACATCACAAGGCTATCGGTACCTAGTAACAATGATCGACCGATTAACGAAATGGCCCGAAGCAATACCTACCGACGAGATATCAGCCGTTCGTATCGCCCACATCGTATACCAACATTGGATCGCAAGATTTGGATGCCCAACAACAATAACAAGCGACCAAGGTCGTCAGTTTGAGAGTCGGCTGTTTCAAAACCTAATAAAGCAAATGGGGATCAAGAAAAACCGCACAACACCTTATCACCCTCAAAGCAACGGTATCGTCGAGCGGTGGCATCGCACTCTAAAGACTGCATTACGCGCGAAACTTACCAACGCAAGTTCATGGATACACGAACTACCTACTGTGCTACTGGGACTACGCGCCGCGCTAAACACAGACACCGGCGTGAGCGCCGCCGAACTTACCTACGGTTACAATCTACGCTTACCTGGCGAATTCTTTACTGCAAGTACCTACACACCTACAATGGATTATACCTACGTTGATAAGCTACGCGATATAATTCAAGATAACAAGCCGCAAACCAAGCATCACAGCAACAACAGAAGCGTGTTCGTGCATCAGGATTTACTCAACTGCAGCCACGTGTTTATCAGAATAGATGCAGTCAAGAAACCACTTCAGACACCATATGAAGGCCCCTATCGAGTGATAAGCCGAACAGATAAAGTGTACACCATACAGTTACCTACCCGGCAAGCAAACATATCGATCGACCGATTGAAGCCTGCATACGTCATCACAGAAGACACAAGTACCATACCTCCAACCACACCAAACACCGTTACCTATACCTCATCAGCAACCAAGATAACCACACCAGTTACCAAGCCACCCGTTACCAAGAAAACACAAGTACCTCGAGCAAGCATGACGTCACAACCAGCCGACAGCAAGAAAACTCGCTCGGGTCGTGTCGTCAAACTGCCGGTACGCTTCGCTTGAGGGGGAGTACTGTAGCCACCACACATCACAGCACGTTTTGACAGCAATGAGACAGCGACAGCGACCACTAGTTCTGATAAGAACTTTTACGTTTTGACGCCAGAGATAGGAAAGCAGTTCACAGCAGCACGGGCACTCACGGCGTTGAAGCAGCAGCTCTGATAAGAACCTTTTTACGTTTTTGACCATCCACCAAGTCAGAGACAGGACAGGAGCCCCGCTGATCGACGAGCACGAACACAAGTCCAACCGGATCGCGGACGCAACACTGGGACATCTTGACTCGTCGACGGCCGGCGGCGGAAAAGGGCTGCGCGCTCCGCGTCGCTGGTATTTATAACCTCGGGACCGCGCCCGACCGACCGCGCGCGCTAGCGACACCTTGCGGAACGCAGCAACAACTGTGCAGTGATGTGATTGGTTGAAATAATGTGAATATCTAGTTTTAAGTTTTTATTGGTTAATCATTTCTTGTAAAATTGTATATAAACAGGCGCTATTTGTAAATAAAATTATTATTCATTCTTCATCTTACGACAAGGCGTTATTATTTGGCTGCTCCTCATCCCCAAAATTGTTTGTTGGGAAAATGATAAATCATTGAATATGAAATATCATCCTCTCCTGGAGCGGTATCCTTCATCTTCAATGTGTTACACAGCTCCCGTTCCGAAATCCGGGCCTCCAACTGTAAGTTACTCGAACAAAACATAGGAGATGGTGCCGCAACGTAATCTGGTGTCAGTTGTCTTAAGAACTCACTAGCCCTCTCTGTATCCAGACAAATTCTACCACTTCGATATCCCTTGAACCATCGCATTTTGTTCCACAACTCGCCACTAGATACCATCTCATTCACACTGTCACAGAACTGACGAAAAGATTTCACACTAGCTTTACGTATAAGTTTTTGCGCAATAGCAACCTTCTGTTTAAAAATAATAAAATTTGTGGGGATGGGGTTCTTCCTCACCTGTGACAATGCCAATCTACGTTCCGCAACGGCCCTAGATAACTCGGGGGACCAATATGATCTTGGTGTAAACCTACTAGAGGGGTTTTCACAAATCTTAATATTTGGTATTGATGTTTCAGCACCGAAATTAATTAATTCAATAATAGCGTCATACATTTGTTGGGTGTCATCTGGTAAAGTGATAGTATTAATTTTACTTATAATAACTTCCTTATACTTATACCAATCTCCCTTTTTAAAATTACGTTTTGTTTTTAATAAATTATTACATGTTATTTCTGTAGTAACAAGAACGATTAAATGATCACTACCTAGATTTTCATTCAAAACACTCCACTTAAACCGAAGAGCAATGTCTGATGACGCAAACGTGATATCAGGCGAACTTTTACGTAATTGATTTAATACTAACTGTAATCTGGTAGGATCTCCATTATTAAGGGACACATAATGCGAATCATCGGCTGCATCGTGTATTTGAAAACCCCTGTGATCACTTTTATATGACCAATTTGTATGATGGCCGTTAAAATCTCCTCCTATAATAGTTTTATTTGACCATCCAGAAAATAACGTTTTCCAATCATCATATGTAGTGTTAATATTAGAAGGGCAGTAAACTGCTACGATATTTTCTAAAAAGCTACAATTAAATAATTTAATATGGAGTATTTGAATGTTCCGATTACGTAAACTAAAATTGCTAATCTGCGTTTTAATAGATTTATGTACCACAAGTGCAATCCCACCATATGAATCATCCCGATCCCGTCTAAAAATATCATAGCAGCCAATTTTCAAATGACTGTCTGGTTCAAGCCAGGTCTCAGAAATAATGCATATGTGGATTTTACTAATTAATAGAAAATTCTCAACGGCTTTAATTTTGGGTCTTAAACTTTGTGCGTTCCACTGCAATAACTTTAACTCAACTATTTTATTTTTAAGGTCCATTACTTACTATTTCCGAATAAAAACTCTAGACATTTGTTCAAAATAGGCCACTCCGACATATTATCTACTACAACTAATACTAGCCATTCAATACAACTTTTAATAGCATCTTTTAACTTTTCCCCAATACTCAAATTTTGCATGTAAATAATATCTTTTAATCTTCTAATTAACTCGTCAAAATGTACCTGACGCTTATTGTTTACGCCCTCGCCGACGTCGTTATCATTAACAGATGTTTGTATTGGAATGCGGTCCGGTAACTCTTGACATCCCCACCGCTCCGTTTTGCGTATGTTTTGTGATTGCTTGTTTTTATTACTTGCTTGTGGTGATTTCGGTCTAGTCTGTGTAAACAACGGTGGGAATTCCGTAAGACTCGGTGTATATTTAATATCGTTTCCTGACTCTTCTACTCGTAAGCCATTAAAGCTGTTGTTGGTGCCGATATTCGACTTTTCGGTTTCCCTCACTGTTTGTAAACCATTTAATGACTGGGGTTTAACATACATATTGCAGGCTACATGATACGAACAGTTATATTCGGCCATAAGCTCCCTAATGCGCTTCTCCCTAGCATACATTGGACAACTTCTATCCAACGCCATGTGATTATCCCGACAGTTCACACATTTAAACTTTGTAACTTCAACTTCCTGCCCGCGATTGAATTTTTTCCTTTACTAAAAAATAACTTAACAATGTTAAACATTGTAAGGAGAAAACATATAAAGATTGATCTTGTATATATAGTACCTACTATACTAGACTTTTTTATCATTGTTATGGGTATAACAATGATAAAAAAGTCTTGCACAATATTCCATTTCTTAGCAAGGAAGGACCTCTATCACGCCATTTCCAACAAAAATGTGTAAAGTTAAAAAGGTACTAAATCCTACTGAGCACGAGTGAACATGTAACTGAATTTATTTTACAGGAAGGTTATTTTAACAGACTTGTGTAAATGTTACCTTGTCAGCAGTTCAATATGTGTGTCGTGCGATATGGGGCGGAAGTGATGTACGGGTTGCAACGTTTATTTAAATTTGGAATACGGTGTTAAAACTATCCAATGAATATGACTGTAGCTTGATATTTTATTTCATACTAGAGTTCCCGTGCGCAGCTTTGCCTGAGTACTTAGGTAATTTTCGTTTCTCAAATATACTGTGCCCACTGTTCCTACACCATAGAGGTTTCATATCATAACATATTATGTTAAGGCGGATCGTTCAGCTGAGCCCGCGAAATTCAAATTTCAAGTCATTTTTCGCAGTTTGTAGGTGTATAACAAGTTCCAGATTCATGGCAGTTGTAATTGCGACATTAACTATACAACATTGACAACTGAGAACTAAAACCGTTACTTTTAAATCCTTATCAAGCCAAAAACTTGGCGCCACCTGTGTAATTGGTCAAAATTGACATTTTACACTACTTTTAGCTACAATAATGATTTTTAAGCAATGGTTTTAGATAAAAATTGTGAATTTTGTATAGTTAATGTCGCAATTACCATAACTATGAATGCAGAACTTATTATAGACCTGCAAACTGCGAAAAATCACTTCAAATTTGAATTTCGCGGGCTCAGCTGAACGATCCGCCTTAAGTCTAATATAAAAGGAAGAAAACAATTGTCAAAATGTCAACAGCGAATGACAGCTGTCCATAAAATTTACGATGTCATAGTTTATTAAATGAGTATATGTGTGTGTATGTCTAACGCATGGTAGTGTGTGCGGACTTTCATACAAACTTTCACCCTCTTTTCGTCACCTTAGGTTTTGAATTTCCAAAAAGCCTTTCTTAGTGCTCGTCTATAGAGCAAAAGGAATCAACATGCAAACTTTCCGGGATCTAGTTTCTGTAGTTTCAGCTGTACGTTGATACGTTAGTCAGTCAGGTTCTTCTTTTAAATATATATATATATATATATATAAATGACGTATACGTTAATTAATACTATTTTACGCTTTATGGATTATAGAACACCAGTCCGCCTTATGTACCATCAATGTGCATAGAAGTATATATAAATAAATAAATAAATTACACACATAGCTCGCTTCATTTACATTTATTTAAGATCGTACGACAACAAAAACATTTAGGAGTCAAATGATGTTAACTAGTTAATCTAACCTAACCTTTCTTGGCTCACTTACAAATCACAGACTCACAGAACTTTGAATTTATGTGGCAAGGATTACACCTTACCGCTTGGATTTCCAATTACATAAATACTAATATAGATAGATTAGATATAAAGGAGGGATATCTTAACAAAACAGCTACAGACTACGGATATGGAACTATGTCGCATCTCTTTTCCTGTTCTATGTACCCTAAAACTTGCACTTAAAACGACCTCTGCGCTGCTACTGATGCTGAGGAAGTGGTGAAGGTTTGGGCCAACAAAACTAAATCATACTATAGACACAAAGAAAAGATATGACTATTGGACTGCAAAGTCAAAGTTCGAAACCAAGCACGCACCTCGGCTAAAGCTAAATCATGTGTATGTTACTATATATGACTAGACTAAACGGTGAACGAAAACATCGTGAGGAAACCTACATGTTTGAGAAAATTTTTCGTCGACATGTGAGGTCTGCCAACAGTGGTCTCGAACGTCACTTCTTAGGGACTCCCTGTATCGCAAAACCTAAATGAAAAGCGAGTAAGTGGATGGAGGAGATTTTCCATGTATTCTTTGACATCGTGAAAAAATCTAGACGTTCCAGTATTTCGCTAGGACAGAAATATCGAAAAAATCCTACCGAAAAATCGGTAGATTCGAGACCACTGCCTGCCAACCCGCCTTAGACCAGCGTGGTGGACTATGAGAGGAGACCTGTGCGCACTTGTGGGACAGTATATGGATCAATAGAAATAAAAATAAAATGTGCGACTTCATTCAACCTATCAAGATATAATATAACCATGACGGTCTGGTGTTATGGCAACTAATTGAATCATTCATGATAATAAAATGTAGCTTCTGCGAGACTCGCTCTATTTGGACCCAAATGCTGTCTGGCTTAATTTACTTTGCCTGTAACATCTGTTGAGATAATACATTTCAGACTACTATAAAGCCCGTATTTAGCGATGTTATTAGATCCAATAAAATTTAATTCAATTTCATCGTCATGTTTCAAGTCTTTATTCATGCCTCCTACTCATTGAAACTTCGTAACAAATATACTATGAGTTTGTCTTGACTTATTGTATTGGAATGCTTGAAAATATGTTTTGCTTTATCATGTGCGAGGCGGCGAGCTTACATAATACAAAAAAATACTCGGAGACTTCGAAATGAAATGAAATGAAATGAAATGAAATGAAATGATTTATTCTGCAAGTAGATCTTTAGAGATACTTTTACATGTCAATGGTATGGGGTTTTTTTTTTAGCTAGATGGCTTCGGCATTTCCTAACTGACGACCTCTGAGAAGAAACACCGAAACAAACTCAGAGAATCATGGTCTCTTTTAAAGTCCAGACATGGAAGAACACTTATATGTGAGTGGTACGATGTAGGGTAATGTCTGAAATGGCCTTTTGAGGAAAGAACCATTGCAGCTTTGAGTAGACCAGTCCAAACTGACGGCACGCATGCATCAGTCATCGTGTAGCTCAACCATAATTTAGGGAGCTCAACGACCTGTCGCACGACCATACCAGATCAGCAGGACATTCGTGTAGGTCTAATGAAGTTCCCAAAGCTTCCAGACTATATTAAGCTTGTTTAATTATCATGTATCAAAAGCCTACATGGTACTCACATTTACAAATTATATAATAATATAAGTGTCACGGTTTAATAATGTCGCGGCAAAATAGTAACAAATTCATAGATGTCAAAATTCAATTCACTAATCTAGGAGTAATTAAAATGTCAACAATTAAAATGTCAACAATGAAAATGTCATAACAATGAAAATGTCATAACAATCAAAATATCATACCAATTAAGATGTCAACACTCAAAATAACATTGTCACATTACATTTCGGATACACAATGTCAAGTCCCAAAAGTGGGTCATGTGAAGAGGAACCATCAAGAAATTCCAGACTCCTAAAAAAAAAACATATTTACATCATTATTCTTCAATAACATTAACAATTCTCACTTCGCTAATTATGATTTACGGACAAAGCTTAAAAGGGGATTTAATGTTGAGCTCTGTTGCCAAAAGTTTTATGCTAATTACGATGCTGTTATGGCTTAAGACTAGACACTTGTATGTGGTATTAAGGTTAAAATAGACTACGATACTTTAGACCGTACACTCAGTGTATACACCGAATGTGTGCAAATAAGAGAGCCGCACTCACACTTAGACACTCGGTGTATACACTGAGTGTAAGTGTATAGTGTCATAGTCTAAACCTAACTTTGCAATGTTATTGGTACTTTAGGTCGTAGCTTACATAATTACAAAACCAACCACAAAGTAAAACCACGACAAAAATATCACTTTAATGTTGTCATCAGAGCCAAAAAGTTATCGTCGGTGTCTCGGTTTTCATCGTATAGATCACTTATCGATTGACCGCAAAAATGATCAGTTGGTAGGTATCGATTAATAGAATCTGTTAAATTCTCATCAGCCGCTAATCAATTGATAAGTTTTAAGATGGATTGTCATTAATATTAATTATGAATACGAATCCCGACATTTCCAAGAAGGCAAGCAACCGTATATTTTCGAGATTATCTTCAGCACATTATTATTAGAGTAGTAGCCTACCCTCCCTAACAATAAATTATGTATTTATACGTATTCAGTTTTTCCAGGAAACGATGTTCTCTAGTACACTCTAGCGTACAAAATCTATGCTTCAGTTTTATTTCGAATCCCGTTTGAGCTGTTTAGCTAGCAGCCCGCTATGCATAAGATATGAGCGAAGTCGATCTATTAACATTTTGTACAAGAAACAAAATGTTCCTACTAAGAAAAGTTGGCATTAATATTAATAATCTCTGTGCCCATAAAGGTATATACGATGTCTAGATTTTAAGAACGGAAATACGAGAACTTTTGTTTCTTAGAATAGGAAAATTATTATTTAGCTTGTACGTAAACCTTTCCAATGTCGATAAAATATTTTTTTATCCTACCAGCATTAGCAACACTAAAACAGATTACTGAACTGCGAATATGCTAATGGATCAACATTATACATAAACTTACCAGTACACTCATTAGATTTTTGTACTACTAATATTATTATAATCAATTACTAATGCTGCACTTTTTTACAGAATTGTTCTTCTATTATATCTTCTGTTAAAATGTTTAAAGAGTATTCTAAAATGTCCCCAAAATGTTCGATCTAAAAGTCTTCAAGAAGCAGAACCAAATACCAGGTGTTTTTTTATAACTAGCGACACGTGTGTAACTTCACTTGAGTTCAATTTTCCTTTATAATAGATTAAAAAAAAACATTTACACATGTTGGCAACCCAATGTCCGGTAGCAGCCACCCCAGCGCCTCCTACCGGACGACCGTGATCACTTACCTAGCTACTGTCAGTACGAGAAGATAAAAAAACTGGACACCAACGGCTCGCTCTCTTTTTACTTCGGATTTCGTGTGAAATAGTTGCTCTGTTAGATTGTATTGAAATTAGATTAAATTATTGAAGTATATGTAAGTTATTTATAGGTTATCAGTTTATCAATTAATAAGGTATTTTAGCTATTTGTTTCTACTCAACTCTCTCAGTGTTGCCTTCAGCCTAGTTAGTTTATACACATTTACGAACCCAACAAAACGACAGCTAAATCGGTGTAGCCGTTCTCAAGTGATGATCTTTCATATGTACATCCGGCAATTGATTTTTATTTATATAGATTAGTCTTATTAACAGAAAATAAAAATGGTGAACCTAATACTGAAGTATCGGCGTCTTAAGTTGATTTAGACGATAAATTATCTCCTTTTACTGGAGGCAAAGCTAACAAATTGAGCATTTTATTATTCTGCACCCTTGTAATCGTATTGGGCTTGAGGGGAGGTCAATGGGTACCTACTTTTATATATTTCCTGACTCAACTTTTTGGGGCTATCTATTTTGCTAACCAGCTCCCGTTATAACGTGGGTAGTTTAAAACCGCTTGTACCTGGTTGGGAACCAATTATTAGATACTTATTAAGCATAATTTACTCATCTAAGGTTACGTTATATTGGCTGCCTGAAGTTATTTAAGATAACTCACACAGAACGAACACAATAAAAACATCAGAACTTTACTATCTAATAAAGTGATAAATCAATAGAGATAAAACCTCTTTTATGTTTGAAGATATTAAATATAAGTATTTTAGGTGGCAATGATGAAAAAAGATACCGTGATCCCGTAATCCAATAGCAGTTCTCAATAAGATCCAGAAAACATAAAACATATATTTTGATTTGTTTCAATGAATTGTACTTGTTCTTTTCCTAATTTTGAAACTTTGAAGAAATTTTCAAAGTTGAAATAATACAAAGAAATATTGTTTCTTCATTTCGGTATTTTGTTGTCCTTCTGGACAATTAAACAGCTGAAATACTTTCTGAATCAAGGTTTACTTCTGTTTTATTCATGAGATGGCCTTGAATAATATTTGTACTAACAATTTTATGGACAGAGATCTTTTGCCTCCATTATCGGGGAATAAAAGTAGTGTTTTTTGTTATTGTCAAGTATGAATATTGATAACAGTTTGGTTATGTTTAATATGAATATTAATATAAGCAACCTGAATGACTTTTATCAGTCTAATCACCATACCATCTAAGTTCGTCAATGTCGTGATTGCTTCAGTTTGGACTTGATATTTCTTTGTTTATTTTGTTTTTCCTTGTTTCAGAGCATCATTTCTATCCGTGTGCGTCAGGCGGCGTGTGCCCTCCGATGAGAATCTCAACACCGATTATGCACCCATACAGAGGTATCCCAGGTAAGTCCTTGTAGTGTAAAAAATGCCAATTAAAATCAATTTATATCGTGTTATATTGCGGAGAATTTTTGCAAAAATGGTCCTTTTCTAGAGTCATCTTTCGGTCTATTACAATTAGCTATTCACTCTGTTGGCAACGCGTAGCACATATTTATACCTCATATATAATATTAATGTAACGCATGGTGTGTGTATTTTTGTTATGTAACAAAAGAGTTATTTTTATTCGTGGTAGGCTTACCGCTTGACCTCCAGTTCGCTTGACGTTAAGCGACTCGACTTAAGGTTTCTGTTGTTTTTATTAATAAAATCGGAGAGCCTGATGACAAAGAGTAGGGCCTGCGGTCGTGGGGGGCTCGAGCTGCAGCCACACTGACAATCATTAATTGTCATATAGATTATATATTGAATCAGTGCGTGCATCAGAACGTTCTAGAAACTAAGAAAACAAAGGATTAAAACAACTGTTTGGGGAATAATTTTCTCTCGCTGCTGTCGGTTCGCAACTACGTTTCCTTTGGGGTTGCCTTTACCCTGGCAACACATTCTGGTCCGCGTAATTTTGCTTCGCGTTATAAATGTATCGCATACCGTCACCGCACCTTTCGAAAAATATGGTGGTGGGCACTCTTAGCGCAACTAGATAAGAACGTGAACAGGAAATGCAACAAGCGAGCACCAGCGAACCTAAGGAAGCTATAGAGGTACCAAACCCCCTGCCTACTGAAGGTTCCGTGCACAGCACTCGTTTTGTTGCATCGTCGGTGAAGACAAGAAGGTACGGCTCCAATTGGAAGCCGCACGAAATAAAGCAGATCTGGAAATCGATCTAATTAACAAAAAGTTAGCAATGGATTTGGCTGATTTAGAAGAACACTCCGGATCGGAGAAGGACGAACCAAGCCATGATGAAAAAAATATGGACCAATGACTAAAAAATAGCCAGCAAGAGGCGACCAATCAGTGCGCAGCAGAGCTCAATAGAACCTATACGGAACTTGTGCTGCAGCAGCGTCCCACAGCGGTCTTATCAACCGAAACTAGCGAAACTATGCTCATTCTGGCGACTGTTTTGAAAAACTTAACTACCGCCACTGACTCTTATCAGGATGGTTGTCACAGAAAGATTGAGGCTGAAAACTAGACTACTCAGAAGCGGATAACGGCACGCGTCGTATTCCCGCAGATGATGAGTGCTGCGTCAGCACTGGGGTGGGGAATGTTGGCGACGCGTAGCACATATTTATATCACATAATATTAATGTAACGCATGGTGTGTATATTTTTGTTATGTAATAAAAGAAGTTGGGTTTGGGTTTAAAGAATTTATTTCTCATAAGAACATGGTTCACTTACAATGAGATACAAGTAAATAAAGTATAATAAGAATAATAATATCTCTAGCGTGTTGTTTTACAGATAAGTGCATAGTGAAGTTTCCGTTGTTTTTATTAATAAAATGGTAGTAGAGGAATGAGAGCCTGACGACAAAGAGTAGGGGCTGCGGTTGCGGTGGGAAGCTCGCGCTGCAGCAACACTATCAATTATCTGTCAGATAGATTATTCTAGAATCTGGGTCGCGCACGATATCAGTGCGTGAAGGTAAAGATTAAAACAACTACTTGGGAAATAATTTTCAGTTGTTCAGTGCTTCACAAGGCTTCATGGTTAACGGCCTGTCATGGCTCGCGCTCCCTCGCTGCTGCCGACTCGCAACTGCGTTTCCTTTGGGGTTCCCTTTACCCTGGCACAAATTGACACCCTCTATAAAGAAGCTATTAATAGATAGACGTTTTTGTCTTCAGCCATTATAGAGTTATGTACAGCTAGACAACCTCCATTCCTCATCTCACAAACTATGATCTGAGACATTAAACCGTGTTTCACGGGCTGCTAGTCCAGTTTTTCTATTAATGTTGTTTCTATTACCATCAGGTTTGGCCAGCCATCCCCGGCACCACCCGAACTATGCGCATACGACGCCGATCTGGAGTGCTCATACTTCCGCAGACGGCCACGGTCTGTGTGTAGCCAACCTGACCCCAAACGCTACACCTGGATGCCTGAGGATGAAGACTTCACCCGGATGGAGTGGCCACAGTCAGTACTGTTATTCCTTACCTTGTATTTTAAATTATTTATATTAAAATTCAAAGAAAGATAAATTCAAGAAGTACCTACATATTACGTAAAAAAAAAGAAAAACGGAAAGGAAGGAGCGTTTTGTAGCAGGCAGTATTTATGAGTACATAAAGAGAATTCATTGCCAAAATTGTTAATTAAAACAAAATACCAAAACCCTAAATTCGACATTGAGCAGGCTTTCGAAAAAGAAATTCCAGATCTTTCATTAAGTACTGAAATGCCTTTAATTAAATAAGCAGAACAATTTTAATGGTTTGCTAACGAGCAATGAAGTTTCTGAATAGCAGCAAAGAAACCTTAACATATCGATCGACGTATTTTTGGGCACGAATTTCAGAGCAATCTTTAAAAATTTACATAGAGGGAAAAAGAATGCTCTCAAACTCCTTGCATAATTGATTCTGAGGTGAAGTAGCGATCATTAAAGAAATCTTGGGAATGTGAACGTGGAAAGGTATATTAATGGGAAGTGGATTCGACACGTACATGTCGAAATGAGGCGCTATTTTTATAATTCCGATATATTTTTCTTTAAGGTTTATAAGCTAAAGATCTTCACTCGTATTTATTATAAAAAAGACGTTGCAGTCAAAAGATGTTGCAGTGCAATGCAGAGTTTACAAAAGCTCAATATAGATCACTTAGTTACTATTAATGGTAGATGTGAGTTCAAAATTGGTATCTCCACTATAAAATTTGAAAAGTATTGACTAAGTATTACAATAACTAGATAAAACTGTCATAAAAAAAATATGACTCTTCTTTAATAAAGTTAATTGTCATATCAAAAACATGTTAGCACAAATAATATAAAATATATTACCTGATAAAAGCATCAAATAAAAGTGTATGGATAGTAAAAATAGTAATCTGGTAAAGAAGAAAAATGTGATGATATAAAAACATGCTCCAATAAAGAAATAAAGAGTATGGTAAAGAAGATAGTGGAAACGAGGAATCCAGATCGCACGACGTTGTACGACTTAGTCAAAAAGGGATAGAGAAAGAGAGAAGATAACAACAAAAAGCTCACAAAAAATTTCAAAGTGAATACTGACAATTAAAACCCTTTCGCAGACGAATGGGTGAATCTCCGTTACTGTAACTAACTCGCCCCTATTTATCTCGACCTATTTAGTAAGGCAATAAATCTTACAAGAAAGGGTGTTGGGATATTTCTGATTTAAGGCCTTGTGTTCCGTAAAACCCCTTTTTATATTTAAGTAATTCAGAAGTTACAAGATAAAAGTGGCAGATTATTAATGTTTGTATTGTATTTTCTTAACAATACGTATAGAATCCTTGTTATGAAAGGTTTAAAATCAGTCCTTTGATCTGTATAAAAATATAAACACGTCGTCGTAGATTGTATTAAAGTTTAATAATATACTCGTAACTGAAGATCTGAATTAAACCTTATTTTGCCTTAAATTCAGTGTAATTTTTTCTTCATTTTTATACTTCGATTTTTTGTACCTATAGGTACATAATTTTCATAATTTAAAGACTAAAGTCTTTTATGATGTAATGCTTTGAAAAAAAATATGATAATGAATCATGATCTTTCTGACCTTGTCCCCATTTATTCGGGGTCGATGCAGCATATCCTTTATATCCATTTACTACTAGGTTCAGACTCGTCTTGTTCCTCATTTTTTCACTTCTAGTCACTTAAGAAATCCACATAAATATTCTCATCTCCACTGCAGATGCAACAACTATAATTATGAATGATGGATCATAATTATTATTCATTGCTTCATTATAATTCAAAGCTGTCTAAGGAAAAAGTCGGATTTACTTTCACAACTAAGGAAATATTCAAGGCATAAACAAAATTGCTGCTTGATCTTTGCTCCTTTTTAACATTCAAGTATTTTCAGGTTACTAGCAATCCACAGTATAAGCAAAAGCTTTTAGAACCTTCGCTATTGAAGGTTGGAATCTTGTAGCAGTTGACTTTATTTAATGTCGACCTTCGTGTATCATGTATTGTAAAAACGCTTTTTATTTTCTATTTACGTTTGGTTGGATCTATTATGATGTGTATTTGCTTAAAGTAACATTATATTATTTTATTTGAATGCTAGTGGACATTTTAAAATGTTAGTATTTATTTTAGCATTTGAGCTAAGATACTTATTTTAAAAGGTCAAACCAACGCGTCTAGCTTGCAGCTGCAGGCACTGTAGTACTGTAAATGTGAAATTCGTATTATATCTCTGTTTAGATATCTAATTATACTTCGTCCTCATCTTTATTTGAAATAAAAAAAATATATTATAGATCTCATTGATAATTATGTTTTTTTGTTTTCATGACAATGAACGTTACCGCGAAGCATGGGGTGGTCCAACCCTCCGTAACTTAGGACGGAATGAAAATATCCTATTCCTTGTACTATTACTTATTTTGTGTCTTTAGCTTTAAACTACCTAGTAGCTTTAGCGAATATAATATTCGTTTTGGGTACAAAAATGAGTAGAAATAATCAAAAATGTCATGATTTGGCAAAACCTCGTCCTCATTTTTTTACTCGGGGCTGCTATTAACTGCAAGATAGACCCAAAAATGGAAATTGTTTTCAAATCCTCTTAATTGATGTTTGCAGTTAACCCATCAATAAAAAAGAAGAGATGTAAATTTATGACTGATGCAATTCAAATAAATTCAATGATTTATGTTGCAGATCGGTAATAGAAGATAACGCGGGTTGGCCGCAAAATTATAATGTCGACCAAATCGCGTCAGTCAGTCGAGGAGGCTCGTTGCCTCGACCACCTTCTATAATCCCGTAAGTATTTAAAATTTTCAACATATTATTGTAGAAACAAACCTCCTTATTTATAAAAATCTTATAAACCTCCCATAGCTATAATATGTTTTGTCTTGTTTTGACACTTGATATTTTGTGACAGGAAAAGAAGATAAAACATATTATAGCTATAGGAGGTTTATAAGACGTTTATGAATAAGAGGGTAAGTATGTAGTATCAACCTGTACTCGTACTATATTAATATATAAAATATCATCTAGGTCTCCATCCAAACTAATAATATAAATACGAAAGTATTAGTTTGGATAAACAAACAGACGGAAAGAGCTCCGTCTGTTTGTTTTTTTTTAAGAACTTTTTATGTATTTTGGTAGTTTGATTGGAATCATAAAATCAATTTAAATTAAATTTGACTGACACCCAGAATTGAACACAGTTTGACAATTTTGCTTTTCGTAAAAAAAAATTAGCTAGGTATTTGAACAACATTTTTTTTAAATAATACAAATATATACAATATAAAAATACAAAATAAATTAAACCTTGAAACGTTGCCTAAGAGAGGCCAATATCCCTTGCTGATATTATTTTCTGAGAAAATGTTTAGTCTACAGATAACACCGCTATATAATGTTCCTTTCACGACGTTGTTTTTGTACAATTTCTTTTTTTTTGTATCTTTTTTTTTTAAAGACTACGACCTAGACTGCTGAAGGAAAATTGAGATATTTTTAATAAGAAACGTAAATAAGACATTTCTATTCCTTTTTTATTTAGATTGTAACATTTTTTCTTGTAACTTGGATAAAGAAATTGTAAGATCGGATCCCAGAGGGGGCGAGAAGTTTTCTTTCTCACTTTAGTAAGTTCAAAGTAGTCTTTACAATAACATTAAAGGTCATTATTCTACTAACTATAACTATATACTATTAACTAGCCGTTTCCCAACTACGAGTATATACGGCATTCAGTTTCACCAGATGAGGCTGAATATTAGGTTTTTACACGAAGCGAATGCTCTCAGACTTCCGCAACATAATTTGTGGTCAATACTTTACGTCTCCTAGGGATAGACTGGTTGGTTATCTTATCAGGCTTTTGACTACCACTAACGACTGTCATAGGTGTTCGTATGACAACTGGAACCGACGGTTTTCGGTGGGTTAAGAATGGCCACCCATCCACAGATCAACCGCGGCAAACGTAATTATTGATTAGCTAATTACACAGTGTGATCTAAAATTTGACTAAATTACAATTATTATTATTATTATTATATCATTTATTTCGACCAACTAAGGATCATATTCACAATAAACATAATTAAATCAATAACAGAACTATACATTCAAATTAAATTTACAAAATGCACTTTCAAATTATAACAAAGCATAGAACATGTTGATTATGAATTACAAAACTTCCCATTTTCTGAATCAGAATAAAAGTTCAAAAGTTGATCGGGGATCTCGCTAGGTCCCATATCACCATTATATACGCAAAGAAGTAATTACCTTTAAACCTAGAATTCAACGATCCAAATAATAAGCTATAAAGGTCACTTGCTACCCTCAGAGACGTATTTGTCGAGGTAAATTTATTTTTCTATATTCGTGGCTTTTTTGACCTTTCGTTTGATAATATTATTCATTGAATAAATTTATTTGAAATGTAAAAGTTGGAAAAAACAAAGTCATAATGACGAATATTCAACCAGATTTTTTTATTAGATGGCAATGAGCTCGCTATATTTTATTCATAAACAATTTGTAATTGTGTTTGAAATGTGTGAATGAACAAGCCACAGTTATAATTATTATATTTTACAGAATTAACATAATAACTCATCAAGTTCCGTATTATAAACACAATGCAAAATCTATTGTCTTGGCATCCGGGGGTCATTACGTGCATTGCTGAAATAATGAATTAAAAGTAAATGGAATAAGCATCGCACAATTCTGGATTACGGCTAAAACATGTGTTTTAACGAAGATTACCATACACAATATACGTATAAGTACGTCAATATACGACCATAAAAGCATAACCATTATACATCTTCGCTGACACATACAACATAATGCATTCTACAATGGTCCATTTATTAATCTTCCGTGGGCTTTCATCCCCTAGTAAGTACATCTAATGACGCTCGTGTGGGTTAATATGGGGTAATTACCCCACAGCAGCGGTAAGCCGAAACACTGTTATGACCCTAATGGATAAGGATAGCCCTGGGTTTTATAAATTGAGGACTACACACGAAAATGGCGGCAGAATTGGATTTTGTTGTTTGGCAACTCATGCCTCGAATTGATATTCAGCTAATGTTATTATTGATCGCTACCCTTGTAATGGCCGAGTTTAATGAATAAATAAATCTGATTCTATTAGCACATATTTTCGAAAACTTATCAAATATCAGATTATTTGTGCCAATCTCACCACCAATACGTAGAATAGAATTTATTATTATATTTACATAGCTCCTAAATCCATTTGCAGATGCCCCGCCCACACACCTATACCGCCGCCGCCCCCGCCACCCCCTCTGACCATACCGCCCCACAGGTAATGTATTTTTGGCACTGCTTAAGACCTACTCGTAGTTGCCACGTTTAACCATCTCGATATACAGAATGAAACTTCAATAATATGTTAGAGAATTTAATAATATTAGCTAATAAGTTATTTACATAAATAAATATGAATCGACGAAATGTATGCACCCGCATAACTTCCTAACGACTGCACCACATTGGATAATTCTTTTTTTGTTGTATTCGTTATTGTCAGTACAAGGTTTATAGAAAATATTTTTATTTTAAATCCATCGGAAAAGACGGGAAAATCTACGCAAGCGAAGCAGCACACGGTTCGCTATTATTTAATAAAATTGTGTTAATTTAGTAGTAAGCTTTAAATTTAATTTTAGTTAGTTTAGTAGTTTGGCATTTATCTCAAACATGCTTTTTACGTTTCAGGACAAAACATGTGTCTTTCGCGCGATCACACACTCTGACCACGTTTGACGATTCCGTAATGCCGGCAGCGGTCAGTGGCAATCGCTTCAGGAGAGACTGTGAAAGACTCATCGATGGACGAGTTGTAAAGGTATGTATGTAACTATGAGCTCCCCAAAACTGACCGAAAAATCAATATATTGTTGGAATAATTAGTCTGTACGAACTGTATCTGTACACACATACAAACTATGAACAGAGGTGTACTAATGTAGACCACATTACTATCATATCTCCTACTCCTAGATTTCAAATATTATTAAATATTACTTTGATGATTCAAAAACTTTTGATGACAAAGCCTAATGATAATTATGTTCAGGAATCAAAGACAGACAGAACACTTTTACTCTAAACTCATAGATAGTATTGAGAAACTCTAGAAGGCTTTTGCAGATTTTTTACAAAACTCACATTGCATATAATTTTCTCTTTCGAATGCCAATCGTAATACAAGACATAATATAAAAATAATTTTCTTATTTTTTACAGCCTGAACCAAAACCGTATTCAACTCTGCCAGTAATGTTTCAACCGTTCCCTCCGTACCCGCAATTTATGACACAACCTGCGCCAGCGCCGATCCACTATCCTCCGCCAATAGCACCGCATCCCTCCCATCCAGCACCCCCAGCGCAAAGAGTCACGCAAACAGAGCAACCTAAAGTAGTAGTGTTAGGTAAGTGATCTATCTACCTGCAACATTGCATTTTGTTAACTGTACCAACCATAACAAAAAAAAAACTGTTTACTTTTCAGATTCTATAAAGAAAGGAGTAATGCGAACACAAGCAACTCAGACAGAAGTATGTTTAGGTAGAAAACCATTACCACCCAATTACTTGTCCTTGAGTCCCAGGACTATTAAAAGGGTAAGTAGATAGATAAATTTATATACAGAATCAGACTTTTTCAAACCTAGAAACAATACATTCCTATGAAGTGTGAAGTATGAAGGATTTTCATGTATAGAAACGCACAGAGCGTTTATTATGTTTATTTTATGATTATGTTATATTTTAGGTAAAAATGGTAGCAGCTGGTGTCCAAACAAATGGGTACACTGTTGGAGTTCGAAGACTAACAAAATCATTCTCTGAAGTAGGAGGTGATAGATTAGCTGGTAGCGATTCACCAACTGATATAGCAGCTACAGTTGAAAGGTTTGAACTGTCAAGTGCTTATCTTTGGTTTACATTTCCTTCCAATAATATTTCCATATTAATCTCATTCGATTGAAAATAAAGTTTTTTAAATATTAACATTTTTATATCACGAAGTACAAGATTGAATAATAGAATTATTTTATAATATAAATTACAGTTTTATCAATAACGACCACGAAAAACTACACAGAACTCAGTCAGAAGAACCACCAAGATCTCCCCGTTCTCCAACAGCTATGATGATGCCTTCTTCTCCTCTTCAACGGGGAGACTCGGACGATGTCACATCTTCATCAGTAAAATCTATAGCCTCTTCATCACAAATTGACAAATCGTCAGAATTAAGCGCTTTGCAAAGGCAAGCTCAAGAATATTTTCAGCAAAACTTTCAATTTATTCATGAAAGTGATAGAGACGACACTGTTGATGATGACATAGAAACCATTGAAAAAAGTATGGCATTGAACCGTAGGAACCTAGAATTTCTACAACAAGAGATTGCGAAACAAACAAAAGGGGAGAAATCACTACGATCTATTCTTTCCAAAAGCACTAGTGATGCTTCACAGAAGACAATTAACTCATCGCACCCATTATCAAAAACTTCCACATTCCAATCTGAACCTTCTACTGAAACTTCAGCTACCACAACTGATGACAGTGAAAAAAATGAAAAAGAAATTATAATAGACTTTGAGCCAAGGCCTGACGACGAAGCTATTCCATTTACAACACTTCGTAGGAAAAACAGAAGAATGCTTCAGAAAACTTTGTCTGAAGGAGAAATTCTTCTCGATGTGTAAGTATCTCTTAATAAACCGCAGACTATAATATTATAATGAATTATCGGATAATACAGCAATATATTCTCGCCTTTATTATCCATAATTATGTTAACGTACACTGTTATTTTTGTTTGATCTTTGATACTTAACATTCAACTATGTATAAGTGTAAAAAATTAAGGCAAAACGAAGTTCCGTTATGTAAAAATCGGCGGTCCACCTCTGAAGTCCACGCAGACGAAGTCGCGGGCAAAAACTGGTTAGAATATAAATAGAATTTAGTTTTAGTATTTTTAATAGTATTGTTCAGAATTAATGCTTTCAGAAGAAAAACAGAACTACAAACTAACGGTGATGGTGTAAAAGATGCTCCTATAGTAATGTCAACAAGTCAAGAAAATATGACAAGAGAAGATCGTGAGAGAGAAGCAATATACAAGCAGTATATTGGACAAAACTATAATCAGACTCCCATAAAAGATGAAGGCATTTTTGGATTTGAACCAGATGGATCGTTTAGGTAAGAAAAATTTAGTGTTACTTTCACATTTTTATAGACTTTTTAATACACATAGGTTTAGGCCATTGCACAATAACATCCACCGACTGGCATATTTTTCAGAATATTGGTTTTTCAGCCGCATATTCTTCTATTTTCCGGCATTATTTTAAAGACCATCGCTAGTTTGGTGCTTCAAAATTTTGAATGCTACGCTTCTATCAGCTCTCATTCATATTTCTTTCCATAGTTCTTCTGATGGGAATGCACCATATGAAGATTTTCATGAGAAATACATTAGTTACAAGCATGAACCATTTAGAAATCGAAGCGTAAGTTTTGAAGAAAAAACAGAAATAATAGCTGACAAGGACGAAGTTCCTGTAAGCAGGTATGCACGCAACACAATTAGCTGTAAACCGTTTGGCTAGCAAAATTTAGCAAAGCATCTTGAAACATAGAGAAACATCTTGAAGCTATAATGAAGTGTTTTTTGCGACTTTTGCCCTTAATTCGATTTTTACCAATATTAATAAACAATCTGATTTATCTCAAAATATTAAAATAAATAAAACCCTGATATTCTGGGGTTTCAAATTTTCAACAAGTTCGTTAATTATGATTACTCCTTACAGTACTGCTAGATCTAGTCCGGGATCACCAGAGCCAGTTACTGTTGATGTAGATGTGGACCAAAAAGTAAAACGAACTGTTATTTCCAATACTGTTACTACTATTCTTGCACCTTTGGATAAAGTATCACCATGTGCTTCGAATGAATCTCTAACAGTTGATCCAAGCAGGTATGTAAAACCATTACCGATTACTAAAACATTATGCTGAGATTACATTAAGCAATAATCAGTTTTATTAAATCTGTAAATAGGGACCATTCGGATGGTTTATGGAATGAATCACAAACCACTGTATTACAAGTTGATTCGGGTACAGAAAACGGAACTGTAATAAGGTAAATATTCACATTTTAATATTATAAGTAGACTAGTGCCTATGCTTGATAATATTAAATGCACTTATATTATCTTTTCTAGTTCATCAGATCTTAGTTCATTGGCAACATCTCCTGGAGCATTAGCATTACTAACTCCTACTTCCAGAAGAAAACAACTTCTACTATTACAACATCAGCAGCGGTCATCTTTAGATACAGATGCACTTGATGAAGAGTTTGATGCTTCACAAGTAAGTTGGCAAGTAAGATATCCGGAAAGTATGTTTATTTGTAACTGCTATAAAAATATTTGAATTTTATTTATTTTAACAGAGTCAATCGCCAACCTCACCAAGGAATAAACTAGATACGTCAAGTTCCAGCTCACAGGCACGAGCGTCTTTATCTCCACCCGCAGTGGTCCCGAACATTTCATTACCCATAACGAAACAGCCAACTATTTCAAAAACTATTTCTCCAATAGCACCACCAAAAATAAACCACACACCTGCTATTGCCATTACCCATCCCAGTTTAGACTTGGCTGATGTTCCTTTCAAAAGAACTCCAAGTTTCATAAATAAAAAACGTGAAAGAGCATTAAGTCCATCTAGAAGAAGAGATTTGCAGAAAAAAGCACAACAAAAAGAACCAAATGGAACTATTCCTAATCAGATTGTTGAATCTCCATCTGAACCACCACTAGCTAAAACCGCTAGTAGTGAAACTAGTTTGGCCAGAACTGATTCAGGCAAAATTAACACTACTGATGTATCAGAAAGTACAACAACAACTGATGATTATGTGACGGCAAATTCAGATAGCTCCAAGAAAAGTAATAGTAAAAATCAAAACCAAAGTAAGTATTACAAAAATGAAGTTACAGGTAAATTGCCAATTTCTTATAAAATAATTTTGCTTATAGATCCGGAAAATAACAAAACACAAGAAGGATCATCTTTTGAAAGTGCTTCAAGTCTCTATTCTTCAACTCGCACTGAAAATATCGCCGAAGATTTGATTGTACCAAGTTTTTCCCCACCTTTAGAAATCAGTGATGACTTTATTGTCCCAGACCTTGCATCGCCCCCATTGCCCCTGCCTGATAGGTTACCTAGAGCAACTATGGAAAAGATTGAAGTCAAAGCCGATATCACTCCAAACATTGAACACATCAAGAGAGAAAAGACTGATATTAAATTTAAAGACGATATACCAAAGGTTTCCAAGGTCAGTGCCGAATATTGTCAGATATATTTATTGTTTATTTTATAGCGGGTTTCTAATTTTTCGAATTTTTAGGCAATTCGTGGAACAATTAGCGGGAAAAGTAGTTCGAGTGGAAGTTATAGTATAGGTGGATCAAATCCTAATGTGACTGAAGCTGTTGAAGATAAAACTCCTACCGATAAGATTGCAGAACTGCCGGAACACAGTGAAAGTAAAGAAAAGGAAGATAAAGGAACCGCTACTGTTCCTGAAAAGGAACAACTTGTGCCAAAAATGATGGTATTTAATTCTAATGAATAAGTTTTCAATTTGCAATATTTGCAATTTTATGTTTAATTTATTATAGTTTGTTACTTACACTAGTTTTTATTCCATTCAAGGGTTCACTGTCAGACGATGAAAGAAGCGTTCACTATTCATCTTCAGGTTATTATGAAAGTCCTGTTGAAGATGAAGATGATGGTGGTTTGACTTATAAGCATTCACAAAAATATAAAAGCTCAACAAGACCTAAATCTTGGTTAGCAGATGAGAAACGAAGGAAAAAGAAAGCTTTTACTTTAGAATTTTCGAAGTCATACGATGATTCTGTTTCTACCTCACAAGATGATTGGGGTAAAAAAAGTAAAGATCCTGACACTACAAGCCAAAAAACAGAAAGAAGTATTTTCAAACCTTCCAGTTCTAAGTCTCCGTTGGATGATAAAGCACCTGAAGTTAGGAAAAAGAAAACTCATTTTGCCGATAAAACTAAAAGCATCCAGGCATCGCCAAGAGAACCAATTGATATAGAAAAATCAATCAAAGAAAAAACATCAAAAGATAAGGAGTTGGAATCTAAACGACCATCAGAGAGAGAAAGATATGTTAAAAGAACAAAATTAAAAGCCAAAAGTCCAACCCAGAGTAAAACTGTTGATGGTAATAATCATGGCTACAGACCAACTCATTATGATAGAAGGGAAGCCATGGGGTCTAATATGAAATTACATTTAAATATACCAACGTCAGATGATTCTAGTGAACAGTACAGAAAAGACGGTACCTTAACATTTTCTAAATTACCTCAAGTATTTCATTTGATAACGTTTAATTTTTATTCACATATTTTATCCTATAATTCACAGGCCCCAGTAACGGTAATATATCACCAAGAAAACATAGGCGTTTACGCGATAGTCCCAGAAGAAAAACTGGAAACAATTCTAACAATGCTAAATCTCCTACTTCTACAAATAACCATACAGTATACAGGTAAAATTAACAATATTAAGTTCACTACCTATCGGTTTTTGCAACAAAATTAATTATTATTTTTTATTTAAAGGCCAAGAAGAAAAAGTGGCTCTAACGAAAGCATATCACTACCCGGTAGTTTACCACGAAGAAAACAATCGATTCCTACCGTACCTTGCTTAAGTTCCTTGGAAGCAGAAGATATAGAAACAACTAGAACTCTGACTAGGGCTGGGTCAAGATTAACTCCTCTTCGATACATTAAAAGCCCTACGACTTCCCCTAGACATCATCGAAAACAAGGTATATACCTAATTAGTTTTTTCACTACTTTACTGTCTTATAAGGACAGCGAGAGACCTAAAAACGAGGGGTGGCTGGCTAGCTGCATCATTGCCCGATAATGGAATTTCTATGTCAACCTTTAATAAAAAAAGCGCAGTTATTGTTGTATTCCGATGTCATGCCGTCACAATACATATTATATTATTTCAGACGGAAAATTCGCAAAAGCAGCATCTGCGGAATCTCTGCGCTCTGTATCACCAGGGTCCGATTCGGTGTTTTATTCGGAGCAAACGGAACATAGTTTGGTGGGAGCTGATGGTGAATCTAAGGCACATTGCTTGCACTGTGGGAAGGAAGTTCATATCGTAACTGCTACTCACGAACATGATAGTGTAGCATCTAGGACATCCCATACTGATGTTAGTAAAATAACTTTTATACATATATAAAAATAATCTTTATGTAGCTTAATTAAATTAATTTCATACAAATCAACAATATCGAACTACGTCTTTTAAGTCTTCTTAAACATGATGAACAATGAAAAGTAAAATGACTTTAAAAATAAATACTAGAATATGTAAAATTGTGTCAATTTTTAGGAATCTTATGCGGATGCAACACCAGATATTGTACCAGCGCCTGCTGGTTTTGCTGATTCCCCCTCGTGCGCATCAACCAAGAAACATGCAAGTGGAGCTCGACTATACAAGAAATTAGATAAAAGATATCGATCGGAGGACAAATCAAAACATTACTACCGAAGTAGGCAGGATGTTCGGGCAAAGGTACTTTTCAAAATCCCAAATATTCTAAGAAACATTTTAGGTCATCCACAATACTAAAGTAACTATCATCAGATTTCGAATAAGAATTTACAAAAAATTTATTCTCAATACAACGTTTTGTAACACTATCATAAGCGTATCCCCATTTACAAATACATTGAAATGTGCCAGGGAGATTTAAACAGCTTTCATTTCGACTATCACAATTATGCTTACCTGTCATACATTCGTTAATATCTACACACATTCCAAATTGAGATTTCCATTCAAACCCCCTTTCTTTACAATAACAAGAAACGTTCCATTTATTTGTAATAATGCCTTCTAAATTCTGATTATCTTTACGATCAAACCGACATTGTCTGTAAAGTAAATTTGAACTTTTAGCGTTTTCAGTAAAACAAGGGTTGCTTTTACTATTATAACACTGAGACAATGTTTTAACATGTTTCAATGGACAACACGGGTCCGGACAAAAGCTATACATAGCACAAGCAAAAGACAATTTATCATCCGAACGAGGGTCACGGTTCCGGCTCCCAAATGTTGAATCCAAACAATTGGCAAAATTATCACAAGATTCGCCTAGCATTGATAATGCAGGAATGCCCAGCATTGTATACCAACACATATAGTAGGATGCTGATGTTCGCCATTGAAATTTTTCTCTCGGTGCGTCAAATGGAAGCCCAGTTTTCTCTGTATACAACAGGGCTTTCTTACAGTTATTGTTTAACTTAGTCACTAACGTCTTATTATTAACATTTTGCTTATTCAATGTTGTGGTTATATCATCATTTCTAGTAAAAGGCGCTGCTTCTATAACACTATACAAATAAGCTACGCATTTATTAAAATCTTTGTAGCAGTTTTCGTAAACTTTCCAGTGAATCGTTTTTAGACTTGGTTCAGGAAAAGCAATGTGAAACCCATTCAAGTTATCTTTCGGTTTTTGTTTGTAATACCTTCGGTCCCATTCGTTGAATTTATGATTTCGCAAGAAATAAGCAATATCCTGTATGGCATTAACTAGCCATCTATCATCAGGCACCAAAATTGTTGAGTCTTGAGTTTGTCCGGACAGCCTAAGCGCGGAGATCATCGGATTTAAAATATCTTCTATGCCCACTTCATTTTCAGGCACACACAAATATAATTTTATGTCTATATATAACAAAACTGTATAGATACATTTAAATAGAAACATTTTCATATATTTTTTTAATAATTTTTTTTTGCATAACACAAAAAAAATGATAGTAGTTGTATTTTTCTGTCAAATTAAGGCATCCTGATATTATCTTAAAGAGGTTGATGTTCTTCAAAATTAATAAAAAGGTTTTATTCCGTATCTTTAAGAGAAGATTTTTTAGCATTGATACCTTCGATATTTCCTAACTAATTTGAATAATTTCCTTAAAAACGTATCTCATATTTAAATGTTTGTACGATAGTTTGGAAGATAGTTCATTTTTTATGAAATGAATAATTGTAATGTAGTAATATTCTTTTTTCTATTCAATAGTCTGAAGAAAGAGGCAAAGAAGAATATGCAGCAAGTGAAAAACCTCAAGACACTCGCATAGCAAGATCTGCTGGAAATAGCTTGGACAAACTTGGTGGATCCAGTGCAAGCGTAGATCCGGATGGTTAGTACAATTATGTACCTACTTCGCGACTAGCACATTAAAAAACTTAAAATGTACTTTTATAACACACTAACTTCTGCCCACTTTATTTTTACTTTAGAATTGGGTCCGACTTGAATAAAAACTAACATATTATACCATCTAGTAGGCGAGGCTATTGCTATGAACCGAGTAGAAATCCAAATAAGCTGCTACTGAGAATTTCATAGAAAAACTCAATAACACCGGGAATCGAGCTCAGGACCTCTAGAATAGTTGTCGTACTTGTTTAAGTCGAGTTTGAAAGAATATGGTTATTTTGACAGAGCATGAAGAATGTTCTGGAAGCTCCGAAGGTGCTGAAGGAGGTCGTGATGAAAAGGGAATTTATGCTGCCCCATGGTGGTGTGGTAACTGGATTATGCTCTCCGAGAATAATGACCACTGGACTAGAATCCCACCAGGTACTACATTAAAATACTACTAAATAACGTTTTTAGTATCTACATTATATCTATAGTTTTATCTACAGTTTAATGTAAAATTTCTTGATTAAACATTTTTAGAATTTAAAAAGACAGTGATATTAAAAATAGGTGCCCGAAACACACGGTGGTGATATGTCATATTTATAAAGCAAATTAAAACCAATACCTAGCAACAGATTTACGCAATTTTCCTAATCATCGGATAAAAATAAAAATTGAGCTTGATGACTTCATTGATAGTACCTATATAATATACTTAGGTGACTAAAATAATGATTACATCAACTCATGAATGTAACAATCTCGGGAATAATTCTAAAGCTACTATTTTGTTGTGTTACCCAACATTTTTATAAGCTAAAATCATCTTAACATACGTACTTTCTTCAAACTTATTGCCTAAGTTCTTACGTATATGTATCAGAATAAGTAGCAGATACAATTTATAATCTTCTTACCACTCTCGTAGTAGTTATATTCCAAGAATGTTATAAGTAGGTATGACATTCTTGTTATTGTCCATAAATACGTCTGTTCAAATTCTTTCTTGAACCGCATATATTTTTGTATAAACTGGCAATTAAATCATTCCTCAACAGATATGTTAGATGGATCTGACAATGGACAGGAAGATCCAACGGAATCAGAATCGGAGTTCAACAAGAGATACGTTGCATTAACACATAGGCTGGTGCATCGGCGAGCTTGCATAGAATTGAACCGTCGACAAGCTGACAATAGTTTTGGTAAGATTTCATTCGACACGAAGCTTAATCGAATTAATATTAGCTAAAAGTATTCTGCTAGTCTGCAACTCCGCACATTTTTTTTGTATCTACACAGTTTTGGCTCAAATTGGTTTAATCCAACTAGCTTAGCTGGCTAAATAGATATATATTTGTGAATTAATTATGTTATAACTTGTACCTTGCATTTAGTCTGTTGCTTGATACTTGTAGTGCATACATTGTAATGATGAAGAGGATCAAAGTCATCGTTATTGCTATCTTATTTCTTTAATCTACATCATGTATAATATCATGTGTTTTAACAGTGGTAGTAACAAGTATTTAAAAAATAAATAAGTATTTTTAGAAACGTATGAATTGGTTCCAATATTGAAAAAAAATGTTGAGTTGTGTCATTCTTCACCTCTAAATCTGTTTTCGTAAGAAGTGGTAACTAGCCAATTTTAAACTAAATAGTTATATATTATTGTAAACATATTTATAAATAATATTAGAGAAAGAAACTTTGTCAGAAATAATTGTGTGAATATTTTCGTTAACAATTGATTAACCATAGAAACAACTTCAAAGCCCCATTTAGCAATTATGTAAGGATTTATTATAATGTAAGGAATTAATGAATTTCAAACAAGCGATAGTAGTTGCCGTGGTAATAAATAGCCAATTAGTAGGTTGATTACGAAGATCAAGAAGAACGAGGTTAGAGCTCAGGGTATGCTAGATGATCATTTAATGCATCTTAAATAATTATTAAATGATCAGCTGGAACTAAGAGTCCGAACTTATTAATGTTATAGGCCTTATGGTCGGGCCAGTTGAAAAACCGTGGAGCAAGATAATGTACGCTTTATGCTTTTTAAATGGTAATTCACATTACCGTGGCAACATTTTCTTTATATGAACTACAGACTAGTCTGTTTAGAATCGGTGCTATTTAGCATCAAGAAGCTGGTTACCGTCTATATAAAGCCCTTCATTCCACGATAGCTATTAAAGAACATTTACCGTATTGCGTCACTACTATTAGCGAATAGGTAACCGTTCCACTTCGGAAGCATGACGTGTAGAACTATTCCTAGTACACTATCTATTTAAATAACATCACCTATTATTTTGAGAATGTCCCCTGAATTCTTTATCTTTGCCATTGGCACAAAAAAAATGGCCGCCAATGACATCATAATACATAAGTCTAATTTTCATCATTTTTTACGACCTTGACATGAAAGTAATGAATTTTATTGAACTATCTCGGTGAGTCACGCATACAATTTTAGTTTCAATCAGTGAAAGGTGCAGAATGGTTTCAGAATCAAGAGTGACCGAACTGTTGCGAACTAAAATTAATTCTCGTAGCGTATTTGAACGTCAGTATTCAGTTGTTGACGACACGCTACTGCGGCCAGATGATATTTTTACGGCTGACGTTCGGCAAATGTTTAAGTCGTATCGATTTTACATGGCAAAACTTGTCTAGACGACGGTTTATGACGTAATTTTCATGCAGTGCATTCGTACAGATTAACGTGACGTGCGGTTCAAAAGTTCAAGAGTGTAGTTCGGACTTTTCTTAAATACTTTTCAGAATTTTCTTGAAGAATGGGACATTCATGTGAGTAATTTTTTACGTCGATTTTTGAGTACCTGGTAATATTCAAATAGTAAACCTAGTTTTATTTTCTGTTATTATTATTTTACTTTTTAGTCAAAGACATGTTGAACTCCAAGGGGAGTATAAGACAGAAACTGGAGGAAATTCTCAAACTGATGCTGATGTTATGGTGTCGACAAAGTCAAGTTAGCAGACTTGTAGCTTCAGAACCATGTGGTAAAATTAGTTTTTTTGTTACATCCAACAAAACAATAATTAAAAATAATTTATTTTAACAGTTGAAATATAATGTGAAAGGGTTTGTTTTGAAATCTTATAGGATTTATTGTTTCTAATCATCATCCTCCTGCCCTCATTCCAAGTTACTTGGGGTCGGCGCAGTATGTCTTTTTCTTCCATTTAACTCTATCAAGCGTTATTTTATCATTCGTTTCTAATATAAACATTAATTCTAACGGTAGACCAATAAACAAAATTAGATGGATTACTCACAGCTTCCGAGCAAATATCCACTTAAAATACCATCATTAATTTAGTGACCATATGGTACCTATTCATAAAAATTAAGAACTGAATGTGGCATGTTAATTGCATTTTATTAATGCATTGTATGAATGAAACGTTGCCGTGTAGAATTTCTGGAGTTAGGCCAAAAGCGAAAGTTTTTCTGCAAATATTTGTACGGATACGCACTTACCATGTTCAATACGTATGTGTGTCATGGTCAGATCTCCTCGAGCGGGTTTATTGCCGTCTCTAGGCCAACATCATTGTACTATTTAGATAAGAAAATAAATATTGGGTCAGTATTGACGCAAAAGAAAACATGGAGCTTTGCAAATCGAAGAGGCCATTGTGAAGCTATTATTTGTTTAAATATTGAATATTGCTATTATTCGCAAAGCATTAAAGAAACACGTGGCTTTTAAATTTATAATTAATCTTATAATCTTTCACATTAACTATAACTTTCGTAAAGCGATATAACTTTGTTGCATTTTTCCGTTTCTGAATTGTTTTGACAAGAAACTAAATAAATTTGGAATCGTGCATGAGGCTTGACTGCTTGAGAAATATTAAAAGAGAAGTCAAACTTTATTACTGTGCTAACACTGCACTTTTGGGGAAGCAGATTTAGAAGGGATTAAGGTTAAAAAGACAAAAAGAAAAAACAAGAAATGAATATAATTAAGATATAAGCAATATACCTTTTTACAGAAAGCGACAAAACAGTAGTAGTGAGGCGTGGCAATGAAGAGTTTGGTTTCCGAATCCATGGGAGCAAGCCTGTAGTAGTATCAGCGATCGAACCCGACACGCCGGCTGAAACATCTGGATTAGAAGTTGGAGACATTGTTATAGCTGTAAATGGTAATTATTCCTATTTGTTTCTCACCATCGACTCTAATTTTAATACGTACCAGACCGGGCCACAGCCTGATAATTTAAATTACAAATACTTACTTATTGTAAAATCAACTAACATTTAATGGTATGGTCTGCTTTCAAGCAAGATCAGCATGCATCCAGGCTGCATACTTGATCAATTTTATAATGATAGCCTCACAGAAATCTTCATACAAATCACTTCAATTGCAATATTTATTACCCTGTAAATCCACATCATTGATTTATTGCTATGTATAATGTGCATTGATTTATTTTCAGGCATCAATGTCTTAGATAAGACTCACTCAGAAGTGGTGAAGATCGCGCATTCTGGGTCAGAAATACTTGAATTAGAGGTAAGTCGAACTTCATGATTGAAAACGGAAGTTTAACCATTATTTCCCGATTATTATTTTATTTTGGTTTACAATTTTAATATTTGTGTTCTAGGTTTTCTTAAAATGTTAATTTGCTTCTTCAGGTAGCTCGTACCTGCGAAGTGGTAGCTTCCTTAGCTCACGAAGGTGGGCCAGCAGCATTATACTCAGGGTATCTTTGGCGAGCAGCTCCAGTAAGACCTCACCATCCTCCACGCTGGACTCGACGGTGGTTCGTTCTCAAGAGAGACAACTGCCTGTATTATTATAAGACAGATTCTGTAAGTACGGGTACTTCATTCTGTTTCTTTTTTTGCTTAAGCATACTACTTATAATATATCATCAGAATGTAATCATCATTTATTACTTACTAGCTTTTGCCAGCGACTTCGTCCGCGTGGAATAGTTACTTTGTTCCCTAGTTCTTCGCCCGTGGTTTCACCTGCGTTGCCCCGTTCCTAAGGGTTGTAGCGTGATGTTTTATAGCTTGAAACCTTTCCCATGAATCACTCATTTTCCCAACATTTCCCTTCACTGCTCTGCTCCTATTGATCGTAGCGTGATGAAAAGTATACTATAACCTGTGGTTTGGGCTGTGCGTTGATAGATCACTATGTCAGTCAGTCAGTCACCTAACGTAAGAGTAGACAAATATAATCAGAAAGCTCCGAACTGCTAAGCTATCGGGAGTTACACGTGTTATTGTGAGTCAACCATAAAGATAGACATTTGCTGTCGTGGATTTTTTTTTATATAATTTTAAGGAGAACATTTCCGTCATACATGATTTCTGTGTACCTTTAACCATTAAAGCTGCACACGCGACGGAAGCTTAAAAAATGGAGTAAGTTCTCCTGTTTTCCCAACATTTCCCTTCACTGCTCTGCTCCTATTGATCGTAGCGTGATGAAAAGTATACTATAACCTGCCCAGGAGTATGAAGAACAATTGTACCAAGTTTCGTTGAAATCCGTCGAGTGGTTTTTGTTTCTATAAAGAACATACAGACAGACAGACAGACAGACAGACAGACAGACAGACAGACAGACAGACAAAAATTTTACTGATTGCATTTTTGGCATCAGTATCGATCACTAATCACCCGCTGATAGTTATTTTGGAAATATATTTCATGTACAGAATTGACCTCTCTACAGATTTATTATAAGTATAGATGGTACGAACTTTATTCGTGGAATATTAATATTGTTACACCGTCACGCAAGTCTCTAATAATATAAAATATATTATTTAGATCCATAAACCCAATTTATTTGTAGAAGCTTAGTTTGACCGTACGATTATTATAGCTACAGAACTGTAAATGCTGCCATCTATTGATTTATATCCGTATTAATTACAGAGCATTCATCCCGTGGGAGCTCTAATGCTTGTGAACTACCAACTGAACGAAGAGGACGCGGGCAGACCTCACGGATTCCGTCTGCATCGCGGTGGTGGCACACGACTACAATTAGCAGCTGATACTGCTGAGGCTGCCGCTAGATGGCAAGCAGTATTGGCGCATGCTATTGATGCTAGTAACCAGGTTCGTTAATATATTATTACTATACAAAATTTTAAGCCACAAATCAATATTTAATTCATGAGTATGTTTTAAAATAAGGCAGTATTTTATGATAGTAGGTGTAGTAAATAGTTCGTGTATTGGATAATAGATGGCGCAAAAATCGATTGTTATTTGTAGTTACGTTATGTGTTATCTACCTGTGTCAATGAACTTGAAACTGTGGAATGGAACTTAGGAATCATTGTAAAGAAGATAGGTAATGCTTAGCCCTGTCTTGATAATCCTACAATAATAAAAAAAAGTACTGTTATGGGTTATAAAATCTAGACTAACAAACTTTTCGAAAACCATTATCATCAAACCAGACTAGACCAAAAATTTAAGTGCATGAAAGGAATTTTATTTGGAAAAGAGGCGGTGTTCCTATCGTTCTCTGTTACTCACGAAGTTTCTCATATGAAAGATATTGGCTGATCAAGTCGAGCGGTACGACGACAAACTACTGACGTGCAATGATTTTTTATTTAAAATGCGATAAAATTAATACAGACTAAAATGCTACTTAGTTTACCTTAATTTTCTTGCTTACCTAGGGCCACACAGTGATTAATTTATGCAATCCTAATTTTGGGTTGGGCCTACAAAATGTATCTACTACATTCCTTTCATCATTTCCCAAAAGATCATTACACTACTTTAAAGTTTACATTTGGTGATTCTTTCTAAAATTCTTGACATCAACTATTTCCAATCTTAACTGTCCAATCCTATGACGCTTGCATAATTATGTTATCAAAGTAAAATCGTGTCCCATCCATGGACCGAATTAGTTATGGTTTTTCAGTTTAAAGATTTCTGTCGTAAGTTGGGTTAGTACCACAACATTGCCAAATATTCTGCCGCTAAGCAATAACGTTATGCTAACATATTTGTATTCGGGTTGAAAGGTAATGTATCCAGTGAAATCAATGGGCAAACGAGATTTAACAACTTAGTTTGTAAGGTGGTGTTGCTTACCATCAGACATCATTTTCATCTTTTTGCTATAAATAAAGATCATTGATTCTTTCCAGCGTGACGGCTGGTTAGAAGTGACGATGAGGAACATGAAGCTTCCACCATCGTCAATTCCCCGGCCTGACTGCTTCGGCTATCTTATGAAGCTAGGATCCAAGTGGAAGTCATGGGCCAAGCGGTATTGCGTGCTAAAAGATGCCTGCCTCTACTTCTACAATGATGGCAACAGTAAAAATGCTTTCGGTAAGTTTTTTCTATGCTACACAAGGTATACAATAATAGGTAATAAGAGTAATAGATTAGCCAGTCAGTTATGTAATGTCAACTTAAAGCAGGAAGTCATCTTTGCCCCAGAGGCAAGATTGAGGTCAAGAGCAAGCCCAATTTTAATAAAAAACAGGTGAGGAGAGCCCTCGCCGTTTGATAGGCTCCGATGGTTGTGCCAGACCACAGCCTGTTACGGTCGTGGTTAATGTCACGATTGCCATGACCGTGACATATAGGGCAGGGAAATGCAGGTGTGATTTTTAGTCGACATACGGCATATGCCTTTCCATGTAGCACGATACATGAGGATTTTTCACACTCCAAAAAAGGGTAATATTAAGGCTGACTGTAGGTCATTTTATATTGTGACTCATGGAAACTCCAGCAGTCAGGTTCCTGTATAACAAGTTTCAGCTAAATATGAGTATTTTGCACAAATCGACTGCCATAAGAATTACACAGCCCAATTTCTGCGCAATCCTAAAGACCGATATCCTAAAGTCGAAATGGTTGTCAAGCTTTTCGGGCTTCTGACTATCGCTAACGACTGCCATAGATGTCCGTATTACCTAGGACCGATGTCATTAGGTGCTCATCAAAACCCATTCAAACTGACAGTGGCCCGATCTGCAGCAAATTATTGTGCTACTCAATATTACTAGTCGTTCTTTTTAAAACGTCTCTACATTATTATAATTTTCTTCCAAAGGGATGGCGTGCCTACATGGCTACAGAATACAGACGTGTGCGCCGGGTGGCAAGAAGTATGCCTTCGAGGTGATGCCCACGGAACCCAAGCAGAGACACTTCTACTTCCACACTGAATCTGAAATGGATAGGAAACGGTGCGTATAAAAGTATAAGACTGTCGATGGAGTTTCTAAGCTCAGAAACAAAACTGTATTGATTTCAGTACCTATAGTTTTGACTAAAATATAAAGTAGTATACACTATAAAGCTTTTTGTACATCATTTCCACTCGGGTGAAGCCGAAGGCGGAAACTAGTAGATAAGTCAATAATATCAAGATTGGTATTTCAAGAAAAATTTACACAGTACTTCTTTCAATTGCGTTGGTGATATTGTGATGTTATTACAAACCAATCCGGTTTTTTTATTAAATGCATTTAAATCACATGTCAAGTTGTCTTCAGTTCCTAATCGGCAGGTTAATCAATTGATAAACGAAACAAGTCCAACCACCTGTAATTTACAAAATCCTTACCAGATCGGTCATGCAGATTCGAATATGGAAATCTTGGAAGGTCAACAACCTTTGCAGATTAGAACTTGAGATTCGTACACAATTTAAATGTGTATAAGATTACACATCTTATCGTATATGTCTTACCGACTTAAATTGCTTACAACGAAAATTTGTGTGGTTTATATAGTGAAATTTGTATCATTTGCTAATAATTTTCTGTCAGATTTTTTTATTAATAAACTCTGGAGGAGTTTTAAGATCATTTCGTCTCCCAGTATTTTAATTGATATCCACGACAAAATAAAGACCAACATTTATAATAACTGAAAAAAGTCATAATATTAAGCAAACTGTGATTATTATCAGCAGTCAAAAGAAGATTGGGAGAGATTTATTATATAGGTACCTATGGCAGTTATTTTTATTAAACGACAAACTGACGGACGCAAACTGAAATATAAAAGACAAAAATATTACGATGAAAAAACAATGAAGAATCGGAACATTAAATAGATAGGCATTCTTGCAAGATAAAATTATAAGATATATGATTTAAAAACGAGACAAAAATCAAAAAGAAGGGTAAGAAATACATAGAGAAGTATTCATAATAAATTTATTTTTGTATGTTTTCAGATGGATGGCAGCTTTAGAGTACTCCATAGATAGATGGATGAAGGCCGGTTGACGACGCGCCCTTTCTTCCGAAGATTCATTCGATTTTATATAATATTAGTTGTATTAAATATATCATTGTTATTCCATTTTTTGAGTTATATATTTATTTGGCTCACAGTTTTGATCCTATTCATAGGGAGATGGCATTTAGTTTTGCCAAATGCTAAAGAGATATTGCTGTTTCAAAAGACTAGAAAAGATTTTTATTTTCTTATATTTTGATATTTTATCTCTTTTCTATATACTATATATATTATATAAGTATAGACCTCAGTTGCCGGCTAACTTAACATTTAAAAAGTAAAATTATATGAACAAAGTTTCCGTTGCATAAAATACAGATTTTAATATTTTGACTTTTACTTAAGAGGCCATGCAGTTTCCATTTAAAAGTCTCAAAAATCAACTATCTTTAGAAACCAGTCCTCGAGTTGATTTTTATTTAAAAATATCAACTGATAATACGTGAATTTCCAGCAGAGGATTGATATACTTAGTCTGATAATGATGATGACGTGAATGTAAGAATTACTTATGAGTCGAGGAATAACATTCGCAATTATTATGGACTATAAATTATCCATTTGGTTGTTTATAATATAATGAGAAATCCTAGACACAAAAAATAAAAGAAATAAAAGAGATATCCATTATAAATACATACCTACACATAAATTATATTATTTTTACAGATTGTGATGAAATAATACCACCATCTACTTACTTTCTGGATTAAAAATTACTTGAATGCTTGGTTTCTATAATCTTTTATTACAATCTGATACTTTTCTATGAATGGGATTGAAAACCGAAGCATACGCATTTTTAAACCTATCTTCCTTCAACGTCATTAAAACTTAGCGCCTTCGATAATTAAATTGTGAGATTTCACATGGCAATTTTCAAATTTTGCTCGGACACGCCAAGCGTGTAGACAGCACTATGAGAAATGAATTGAGCACGCTATCTGGGTTCACTGGCACACATGAAGTGCTCGAAATTACACGTTTTATTTTAAAAACTTCATCGAAAACGTTCTAAGGTGCATCTATAACGACAATGTGTCCCGTCCTATTGCACCCTCAGTCTACTCATAGATGAATATTATTTTATAAAATAATTATTCAATATATCATTATATATAATTATATATAACTATTCGTTAAAATTTATATTCCCAAAATAATATATTGTTTGAATCATATAATATATATTACCTACGATTGATTGCTACTATGATTTTTTGTAAAGGCAAATACTATTTAAAGTAGATATTCATGGCAACGACGCATCGAAGATGATACATGTTTTATTAAATGCATAGCTTTAATCTATGTAATTCTAAATAGATATATAAAGATAAAATATATCAATGATGTTAATGGCTGCATTAATAATGAAATGTCTTTTTATATACCTGATATTACGACTGATAAATATGAGACTAAAGCGGAGAAGTAAATAATTCAATAAACATTATTCCTAATAACAGTATACCTTTTACCATACATTCTCGGAGACGAATAATTAAAAAAAAACTTGTAAAAATGATGAGATTTTGATAATATCAACTAATGGAATCTTTAATCAACTGAATAAAATCAAACTATACGAGTTAATGAACTTAGAGTAACGACTGACATCGTAACGATAAAAAAATATTGATGATGAAACCTTAGAAGGCGAAATAATATTCCTACTAATAGTTACATAAAATTTATTACATAGATGTGAACCGTAGGGACATTAGATAAATAAATAGTAGGTATTATTATTGATGTGCCAATTTGTTAGTAAACATTAAGCCGTAGTTAGAATTTACCAAAAGCACAATCCGTTGGAATTAATTTTGTTATTTGTATTATCTGTAACCCTGTAACTGAAATGGTGATTATTATCAGTGTTGTGAATTTTTGAATAATTATTTACAAGTAAGCTCGAATATTCTTTACGTATATTAGATATGATTATCATTTCTTAACAATTATTGTAAATATCGATAATTTTGGAGTGGGGTTACAGTAGATATTTTATAAATCACTTTTTATTAATCAAAATAATATATGTGTAATATTTATATATGAATAAGTATAATTAATTGATTGGTATAATCCCCTTTAGAATGTGGTCCATACTAGGTGACTTAAATTGTGCATTAAAATAATAAATAATAGGGAGAAAAATTAAATTCAGATGGATAATTTGTATATAAATAATCAGTAAAAGCTCAATATATTTAAATAATAAATAAAAAGACTTGATTGTAACACAGTCGGTTAAAAAGCTTATAGAGTAGTTACATAAATTAGTAAATGTTTACATAGTTGTGTAAAAATAAGTAAAACTATTTTTTTTTGTTTTATCTATCGCAAGTTTTTAACAGCACGTTATTCATAATTATATTTTATTGATAATTAATAGATTTATCAACAATTTAAATGATATATAGTTATTGTAATGTGTTCAGTAAAATAAAGATACAATCTATTTATTATTATCAAAATTACTATTGTTTCTTTATTCATGCCAAAAAATGTGCCAGATTTTATTGTAACTGTTGCTAAATACGAGAATATTATATATAGTTTCCGTTGTATAATATTTTGGATTTTAATCTAAGTATATTTAAATCAATGTTTTCTTTGAGACGAAAAATAATATTAATTAGTAACTATCAGTCAGATTTTTTTAAATAATATAATAATATGTGACTGTATGAATAGATTTCGTTGTAATAAAGAATAAAATTAAATGAATAATATTGTTTTTTATTAAACCTACTTAGGTATACCGATATAATTTGTTAGTTTCTTTATACAAAGCACTCAACTAACATTTCTTTATTCATTTTATTGTTTTTTTAAGGTTTACAAGCAATGTGGGTCGCACATTAAGTGCAATGTGCAGTGCCGGTTCGAAACCCACCCGGTTTCGAACCGGCAACCATATGATCGCAAGTTCGACGCTCTAGACATTAGGCTACTGCCGCTTTTCAAAATATGTTCTTTAATAACGTCATTCGAACACACTAAGCTTCAGTACGCTGTTGTATAAGTATTTTTTCTCAGAATAAATTAAATAGTGAATCAAAAGATATAATAAGTATCGATTACCATCTAAAATTTTTATCAATTAGCAACTTCAGACGAAATTCATGAAGTACGATACAAAGTCCGAGGGCGGTGTTAATTTACACGACTTATAAGCTACTAACACGAAAAATAAACAATTCAACGATATCCTTCCCTTTTTTATCGCTCCTAAAGTAAAAACAGTATGAAGGCTTCGGTGGGGCGGCGGTGAAGGCGCGGGCGCAAGGGGGGCAACGCTACAGGAGCGCTACTGCCTCTGACGACGGACAACGGTAGTACGCGCGCTCAACTCCCTCCAGTCGCGCGCCATGCGCACGCGCAACCTCAACGCACAGTGATGCCACACTGAGAGAAACAAGTGTAGTGTAAAAAACCTTAACCTAGCCAAGGATTACAGTGAACAAACTAAAAGTGTATTATTATCGTGTGAGACCAAGTGAAGAAGTGACAGTTTAGCTACGGCAATAACTTTTTCGTTCACAGTCTCTATTAACTGTTTTATGGCCTGTACAGTGCGTCTATTGTTGTGTTCGCTTCCACTAATCTCCTATTCACCTGTCTCAACGCCACCTACTGCTGTCGGACTGTGAAATGTGACAAAAAATTGCAATGGACAACCATTGTACGCATGCGGACTCCAGTTTGTAAACTTTGCGGTTTGACTACCTGACTACTGGAGGGTTGGACCTCGACGGATCGGACGATTGATCGCCCAACTACCTTGTAAGTGGATTTTTTACGATTTTTGTAATTTAATACAGCGGATGTGGAATAAAATGGGTAGGCTGGGTGAGCTTCGCTACCTGTTTTATCGCGTGCCTCGTATGTTATTGTTTTCAACGCATATGCTTTATAAAAACAATTCTGGGAACTAACGGGGCTGTGGTTTGCTCTATTGTTCTATTTTACAGCGTTGTTTACTTAATACTTCCTGCCACCGTGCTTAGCAGTAATTATCTAGCAATTGTTTAAGGATTTACGAATGCCAACTGCTATAATTTTAACGCGTATCTTAAAGTAATAGAGGTTTTCGACCATTCCAATTTCTTGCTTAGTTGCAGTTCAATGACTTTCATCTATCTAATATATCTATAAGCGGAACTGTGTATTTAGTTCTTTAGTATCGGTCATGTAACTACATATTTATCAATACGTCTTGTTCATTTTCTGTATTTCAAATGCCAGTAATTAGACCGCTGTTTGTAACGTTATATTTACTATCATTTTATTATTTTTTTATTGTAAGTACTTAAAGTTTTTGTTTATAATCATTTTGTTACTAGCTATTACTGTAGGAACTTGCACGTGTATAGAAACAGAATAACAGAACCAGGTGCAGAGTTCTAGCCCACGACTTTCAACTCTATGACAATGGCCGTGCAGGTCAAAATTGCTAGTCTGACTCGAGATATGTAACTGATATGGCCGCCTGAAATGACTTCCTTATGTTATTATTTACATGCAACTGCTGTTCTTTAAAGAATCTTGGATATGAAAAAGTTCAAAACTGTCGATTACTTACATATTGGGGAAGTAAATACATCAAACCAAATAGCTTTAATAACAACTTTTACAAGCACATAACCATTAAAAGGTTCTGTTCTGATCATTGACTATAGTTTTAACATCCAATCAAAGAAACATAATAAAAATCGCAATAAAACTAATTATATTTTAGATCCGACTGATGGATAAGCCTTGACTACAATTCGAAATGCAGGCTAGCTAACAAATCTATCTGTTCTACTAAATTATTATTGAATGTAATAAAATCCAATTTCTACGAACATGGTTTCCAATCTGCACATTTCAGTATGGAAGGTTCAAGTAATTTAAGATGGAATAGTAATCTTAAAGAAAAATATTTAAACAGACGACCTCTATAATATACCTATTAAACCATAATTAATTTAACCACTTTGGTTTATCTTCAACATTCAAAAAGGTGCTTATGGATTTGTAGCAAATGGTATTTTATTCTTCAAAATCATTCTTAATTGTTAGAGAATTAAGAATGATTTCGAAGCTCCGTACGATGATTCTAGAACTGCAAAACATCCAGTCGGTGATCAAACATTGAATAAAACAGTCTTAAATGATAAGATCACTACTATTTGTCTAAAGTAAGCATTTCTAGATTCTGCCATCATAATAGTAGGAGCAGAAGTATGAAAACATTACGCAACTGTAACACAGTAGAAACGTCGGAAGGTTATAATTGTTCTGCAAATAGTAGTTAATCTTAAATATCAAGAGATAAGCATAATCTAATCAAAGAACGATACTTATCAAAACCTTGTGACTTCGAAAATGGATGCCGCAGTATAGCATCAATAAACCTTTATTATTTCCACGTAATTGGTATTTTGTGGTGGTAAACGGAAAATTGCTATTACTGTTGATCGTTATCCAGTGTCAGTAGAAATACTACCTACCCACGGTCATTTGGCATTACGATGCGCGTAAAATGCGACGCAGTAAAAATGGTTAGGGTGTACAGACGCTATATAAAGCCTCGCTATGCAGCTTTAACTTGGATTGAAAATGATGGATGCCTCTGAAGATCGTACATTCACATTTTAGAAAACAAGTAAGAACAAAATCTTAAACTTGGCGAAGAGGTTTATGGTTTAGTTATAGACGTAAACAATCAAACTGCAATAGATGTTAATACTATGACAATGTGAGAATCGAAAATGATAATTTATATTTTTTCATAGGATTCGATGGAGGATAGGAGAATGGATAAGAAGATAAACCCTCCAACATAATTAGGATTAGTACAAGACAGCTCTACTACTAGTCAGTCCTACTAATTCGTTATCTCACATTGAAGTCGCGTCAAATTAGTAAGTCATAAAAATATCATCACATCATGATTTTAGATTGTCTTTAAAAATGATCCTTATTTATCTGCTGACAGTCTACATTATCATGTCCACTGCTGAACAAAAGCCGACCATCTTATTCAAATCTTTAGTCATATTGTTTGAAAGCCATCCTACGTTTCCGATTATTGGGAGGTACGTTATTTAACGTTTCTGCCTCATCAGTTTTATGAACATCCCCGTCCACTGGCAATTCAGCTTACTAATATTTTAAGGCTAGTTCCTCCAAACATCCAAAAAATGTACTTGGCTTGTTCAAATTTAACAAAACTATAGTAGAGTTTCGAAACCGAAAATAATTTTAAGGTGTTTGTATTACACATAAGTAAAATCTAAAAGCAATTAAGTGTCGGCAAACGTCAAAGAAATTCATTACACTGATAATCAGATATTACAATTTATCATCGTGCATCAAACTAAGTAACACTTGTTTTCGCGTAACCGCCGACACATAAGCGCCATATAAAAAAAAACTTCCAAGAAATGCTAGATTTCAGATAAGCGACATAGTGCAACTAATCTTGAAACAGGATTTAGTGTAACCATTTTATTTAACGTGTTGAGCGTGTAAAAATAGAGGGAAGATTTTGATATATAGTTATATATATAGTTTTTTTTTTTCATTTAAGAATCATTTTAACACGAGCAGGGTTTGGTTGAGCACAGTTCTGTATTTCAAACATGTACCTACGTGAGCAAAATTATTAAGTAAAGAAATCTTTTATAATAATATATAAAAAAATAGTTAATTGCTATTTTATCTGAACAAAGAGTTTTATGTAGGTGTAGAGCATTTATGACCTTTTCTGATGTGGACCATCATGAACCTCTTTAAATTATGTAAGTCTAACTAAAAGGTAAGCATAAATAGAATATAAAAGTTGAATTGTACGGACTACGAAGAGTATTATAAACATTCACGTGAAAATTTCTCATCAAGAAAAACTAATGCGATATAAATATTAATTATTGTCTTAATGTTAATGATTTCATCTTCTTGAATAATATAGAGATCGCAATGAAATATACAGTGTGAGTTAGAAGTATCATAAGAGGAAACTTGACATAGGTACTATTAGGCGTGTATCTCGGTCCATAAATTTCAATATTTTAATATTATTTCGTAACTGACAGTTCAAAATTACTTAAAACGTGCCGCCTGAACACGTGGCTGGTGAATGCTAAGACTTTAGTAAATCGTTTAAGATCTTGTCTATTTGAGTTAGCAATAGTAGTAATGATGATAATTATATTGTTACGAGATTAAAGCAAACAAACATCAATAAAACATTGAGGGCTATCTATCTATATTTTGATATGCTATTGTCATGTTTTATTAAGTTATTCATAATTTAAATATATAAATATATATATATAAATATATATTTAAAAGTACAAGTTTCTGGTCACATATATTGTCTAAATACATATATCTGTACCCAGCAAAGCACTTGTTTAGTTTCATCATACGTATGATAATAGCAATTTCCATAGCAATTACCAGCTGGCCTGCAAATGCTTTAGAGAGGTCAGTTTTTCTCTTTGCAATCAATAAACTGGTAAACACTGCTTCTCGAAATCTTAACTTACAGTCTTTTAATGTGAATAGCTGGGACTCAGAAGCTGGTTCTTTTCTCTTCTGGTTTTTCATCTCGCAATCTATAGTTGGTTATTAACTTATTTACCATTTAATATAAATAGTTCTATGAAAATAAATATTAATATGCTAACTTTAGTGAAATAATATTTTGCACTAGCTACCTAATCAAAGGCAGGCACAGAAAAAAAATCACCTAAATATGTCGTTTTTAAAGTAACCCAAATCTAAATGCAGAAGCTTACATAATTGAGGATATAAGCTTTTATCTCCAATTTTGGAAGTTCCCATGAAAGAAAGAATTTTTATTTGTTACTCAATCATAACGGATCAATAATTTTGTTCAAAACTTGTATTGTATGCGAATGAAACCGTGGAAAAAACTAAATTTAATTGTTGCTGGGTTTTACTTAAATTCTATTTTTTTAGTTATGTAGTATTGTTTAGGTTTACGATTGAAAACATTGAATTGAATGCCATTGGCAATGAATATTTTAGATACATTCATTAATATTCTCTCAACAAAATTCGATTTGCAAATCAAGTATATTTCTTTACATTAACCTGTTTAAAGAAGGTAACTCCGTTATTACAACTAAAATTAATATTGAATCATTTCAATATATACATATTTCCACGGATATCTGGCGAGAAATTACAAGCTCAATCAATTTAATTTCTCTATGCATCTAGACACAGTATTAAAGCGAACATAGCAAAGGAGGGTCTATTTAAAAGTTATTGATTGTTAAGTAAGTACTACTTTATTGGTAAGAAGAACAAATTTATTTCCATATTAAATTGAGGTCCTCCAAAAAGGTCAGGTGCGTAGTACTTGCAACTGGCGCGTGTCATGATAAGATGTATGAAGGTGGACGAACCAAAAGAGGTATGCAAGAATCGTAGCAAGTGGCGTTCTGTAGTTTTTATGTAATTTATGAAAGTATTAATCTTGAAGGATGTTACTACTAAGGGACTCCTTACTTGAAGGAGTATTGCGTTATAATGCACCATGTGGATTCGAGTTAGGAGCTTTACCTTAATAAATACAAAAATAAATAATCCTCCAAATGTATTATTATGTATGTATATCGTAGCAGTCATCCACTCAATGCAGGTAGAACTCATCAGCAATAAAATATACAATGTTGCGAACAAACAGGTTGCATGTAATGCTGTAAGTAGCTAAATGCAATAAAAGTTATCCAATGATCGTTAATATAAATATTATGTATGTTGGTAGTGTTAGCACTACCGAACATGTAAATAAATAATATGGCAGAATAGGTAGGTAGATCTTACTTAGAATTACATTCAATTTGTTGGAGATTGTATGTAGTTTGATATTGTGTTGTCTGTACATAAATGCTCATTGCTGAATTTGACTTTCCTACAAAAAAACATAGGGGTAAAACATACAAGTACCTGGATATTAGAAAAGTATTGATACAACCCACTTTTTACACAATTTTACATACATATTTTAGTTATTGGCGACGCACAAAATGTTGAAGATAAAACATTACTTGATACACAGCATTTAAAAACAAATCCAAATAAAATAATAGCAAATATACATGAAATTGAAAATAAACCTCATTTATTACATTTCTACTTGATATCGAAACATAAGAGATCAACAGTCAAACGGACTTCACATATCACGAACATAGAGATACGTTCGTATCTCTACAAAGTTGTTAACATACGTATTCCCAATGCGAGAAATTTAAATTTCCAAGGAGATCGCTTTAAAGTATTCCTTTTAAAAGCTTTATGTTATTGAAATGACCGGTATTACATCCCAACCTCCATTACTAACTGCACTGTCCACATAAATATTCATATCACTAAATTTTCAAACCGAAAGAGAGATAAAAGTAGTTTTACTGCTTCGGTGCAAGTAAGATGGTAGAAATTCGATCAGGCAGCACAAGTGTAAGAGAGACACGAGATCTTGGACGAAGGTGTGAGAAGGATAGCAATAAAATCAGAGGCTTTTACGGTAGAACGGGCAGCGTGCAGTGAAATGCGGGCTTGGTACACCTTTTTCGATCTCGCTTGAATAAATTGAATTTGAGATTAATCTTTTGTAGTTGCCATAAATGACGGCTAGATTTTTCTGATGTTAAAAATATGACGGGCAGCAATAAAATGTGTTTTTATGAGTGATGTTATGTAGGATTGAACCGAATTAATTCCTAATCTGCCGACAAAAATCGTAAAGTAAACTAGTTTCTTTAACAATAGGATTAAAAAAACTGGTATCCAATCAATTTTTATTAATATTACGATGGGTAAGTTACGATATTATAGTAAATACCCAACATTTAGGTACCTATTTCGATTTCAAATTGATTGTCCAAGTGGTTTATGTTTCAGATACAACTTGGCTCATATTAGAACTACCAAAGATTCATAACAATTTCAAAAAGGCTTTTTAAAAACAAAATCCAAGACCATTATCAAACCAATATTATATACCAGACCAATATTAAGAAAAACTACCTTTTTTTATTTTAAAAACCAACTTGGTTGGTATTACTATAACTTGCATAGACAGACACAAAGAAAACTTATGCCACCAGTACCTTTGAACATCCACAACCAAAGAACAACAAAACTTAAGCGGCCATTACGAGACAACAGCATATAAAGTATACAGACGCCGGAAACTTTATGAAAACACACGCTGCGCACGAGTTTAAACAGTTTTATTGTCAAAGTATGTTGCTCATCTCAAATGGAAATACGATGGCTCGTAAATCTCAGAATAGCAATGTATGTGACTTTATTAGAGCTGTTCAAATATTGGATAATGCGATCGTTCTGATAAAATAATCAGGCCATAAATAATTTCAACAAAAAAGAAAATCACGTGATGTCCTATATGAATGTTAACTTTAAAAAGAAAATAACTCAAATCTCAGACATAATTAAGTACTAAAGTAATGGACCATAAAATCAATTAAAATTAAGATGATTATAAAAACAATTTATAATATGAGACGCAATTTTATCGACACCAAGCACCATTTAGGTCTGAGGTCATGGAGACTTTAAGAACAATAACAATAAATTGTAAAATACATTACTCAAATTTATAGTAAAATCAAATCAAAAACAGTCCGTTGTAAATCAGCTATTGACACTAATGTAGATACTGTGACCAAATACGGTACTCATTAACATTTTCTGATATCACCAGAAGCTCAAAACTTATACAAAAGTATAAATTGATGAATGATGCATGAGAGAACTTTGAAAATAATACAAAAATTGGACAAAACGATTCGTATCACAAAATAAATTTAATAATGTTTGACTAATATGAAAGAGATCGATACATTGGGTTTAGTTCGAGTTCGAGAAAGAGTATTTCGTTTTATTTTGATCTTTGTTTCTTGCTGTATCGATAAATTAATATAAAAAATCTTGTTTGGAAGATCGTAAAATTAAAGACACCGAAATTCTTCAGAAGTCACAACAGAGACAAAAGTCACCGAAATTCTTCACACAATACTAAATATCGTGCTTATTTAAAGCTATTAAATTAAGCATAAGTTACATATTTTTGGCAGTCGATTTATTTAAAATTTTAAACGTACCAGATCAATTAATTCCACGTGATTCTAATTTTGCGTAAGACATTGTGGATCCTGTCCAAGTTAATGCCTCTATGAGAATTCATTAATCAAAAGCTCATAATTGAATAAGATGTCTATTGATTACCATAGATTTAATGACAGAATTTATCCCATGGAAGTCTTATCCATAAAACAGTATGAAATCAATACGATGCAAATGAGACATAGAATCGAGTGCTCTGATTTCTATTCATTTCTTAGGTGAGAATTTGTGTTTCATGCTAATACGCTGAAACAATGTAGGGCTGCTTAATTAAGCATGTTTCTCGATCCATAAATCTTAATGTTCATCAGTCGTGGGATGGTAAATGGAATACGTAAGAGCTCTATCTGATATACGATCAAGTAGAGAATTGAGATAATAATCTACTAAGATTCGTTAGTAATATGAAAGATTTTTAATTAAGCTTTTATTATGTTTTGGAGTCTTTATAGTAAACAAAATAGTAACAATATTTTAGACAGTTTCGATTTTAGGCTATAAAAAATAGGTGGTTATTATCTGGTTTCCTGTTTTCTTTTTTTAATGTTAATACCTAGATATTGAAAATAGCAACGTATATTATATTTTAATTTTGTTTCCAGATGTTCTTGAAACCGTGATGTCGGACAACGCTGGAGCAGTAGTATCGAGGGCGTCCACACCTCGCCCTGTCAACGACACACCAGTTGCCGCGCCCCTAAGGTCCAGACATGACCAGTTCCTTGCCAGCTCAGCAGAAAGAGCCCAACAACGCCCTTCTTCAAGCGGCAGAAATCCTACTGGAAACTTTGATTCACCACCCCTACCTTACCACCGTCAGATGACAACAGGTTCCTTGCTTACTTCATCTCACCGTGAGACTTCTGCTTTCGTGCCTGTAGTTCCAACACGGTCAATGCACCCGGTCATATACCCAAACGAAATGCATCCTGCACTTATCCCCTCAGAAATCATCGAAAGGGAAAGAATGATGGATAGAGAGAGAACAGAACCGGCTAAAGGATCTCCGGATAGAGCTTCCGGAAATTTTCCCAAAAGAAACTCATTCGATTTAATGGCTATGATGGTGGAAAAACGGAAAGAGGTAGCGTTACGTGAGGCTGCGGCAGCAATGTTGCTTCCTCATCACCGAACATCGTCTATTGAAGGCATGATGTCTGATGGATCATCGCAGCCGCCAATTTACGGTCCACCAGGTCCATTCCTTGGTGCACCAGGACCGTCACCGACAGCTGCAGGCAGCTTTACATTTCCAGGCGCAGGTTTATTCCCTCCTGGGGCTGGTCCCCATCAAATGCACCCACACTTAGACAGGCGGCTCTTAAGAGCACCAGGTCGTGCATCAAGACCGAAGAAGCAGTTTATTTGTAAATTCTGTAACCGCCAATTCACCAAGTCTTACAACCTGCTGATCCACGAACGGACCCACACTGATGAACGGCCTTACTCATGTGACATTTGCGGCAAGGCTTTCAGAAGACAGGATCACTTGAGAGACCATAGGTAAGATACACACAAAGCCCCTATTTACTATACCTATACTAATCATTACAGAATTATTTAATTAGTTCAGTCGTAAAAGTGACCACTCATCCTTTCGAAATTATTTTCTAATCGCTTCTTACACACAGGAAGCGATAAAGTGGTCTATTTATAGTCCAAACCATCGCGCCGCGCATATACTGTAATTATGACTTATTTTTTACCGAGTAAATTATCAAAGTGCCGCTTTCCTGAACATTTTAATTTTCTACAACACTGGTCATGGTGTTATAAAGCTAATTTGTATGCACGTAACCGGCAGCCGGTGTAACTCAAGTTGCAGATGTTAACCCGACTGTAGCCGTATCCGCCCGAATACTCGGAATCGGAATATTTATAAAGTTTCTCGATCGTAGCTAGCTCTGGCTTCTAAGAAATCTTTATATCTTGATTAATAAGTAAAAGGTGATTATACTTTCAAGCTCATGTACACTTATGATGAAAAAATGTCGGCTGACGACTGTTCAAACGAATGCCATTTGTTGAGTAATGTCTAAGTAGTGGTCGTTCTTGATCGTACTCTATGATAACACACAAATAATATATCGCTGTCTCGGACAGTACATGACAGATGAACTGATGGATTTTATTGGAGTATCTTTTGGCTGCTGTGGGAAGAACAATAGATTAGTCATAAACATTAGAGATGAAGCAACTTCTAAAAATGACGAAAAAAATCTTATTCCCCAAAATTTTATATTCAAATTTTATTCTACTACTGACCATAATAATTCATAGTAAACGTCAATTTATAACATAGTCTAAGAATATTTAACGATGTATCGAAACTTCATTTTACTCATACAGACTTCAACATTTTCAATACAAAGAAGCTTGTAATCGGATTTAAATATTTTGAGCGTCAATCCTATAATATATAACTCATTAAAACATACGTATCGTGTGCGGGTCGACGCCTTATGAAGCGAATCAAGTAATTTTATAGTGTTATAAAAACCGAACAGCGTCGGGCCTGATTGGTGTCTGCTACCAACCATCCATACTATTTGCGAGTGGGTAAAGGTTTGATGTAGTTTTATACTTACTTATATTTTCCATGAGACTTAGCATTTTCCATAGAATCTTGAAGGAAACTTTAAAGGAACCGTTATTTACTTTTTCAAGTAGTTTTTACCGTACAAAAGGATATATTATCAACTAGCTCTTTACAAAATATTTTTTTTTAGAAAATGTCTGACTGCCTTTTTGAACCGTATTTTTCTTGAGTTTTGAAGTCAATTCAATTGTTTCTTTTTTGATAATTATGCCAATCTAAAACAAACTTCACTATATACCTACGTAATAAAGAGAAAATTCTGTTATGTCAACGCAATTAAAGTGAAACTTTCTTTTTTTATAAACAAAAGAAAATCGGTTGGTGTCAGTGATGGGGTGTTACGCAATAATTCACAATTGTTTAACTATTATAAATAAAATTATTTATTATTTTAAATATTTTATTGTAGTCTCTGCTATGCTATTGCACCTTCAATTGTCAGATATAATTATTAATTTTAATTCATAAAAAAACTTGAGACGATTTTGAAGGTAACATACCATCACGCCTGTATTCCCCGAAGGGTTAGGCAGAAGCGTACTTAATGTACACCCACAATTCGCCGGTATGTTTTAGGTCTCTTGTCATGCGAGCCTATTAACCGGGCACAAATCCAGACTCCGAGCTGCTACTGAGAATTTCATAACACTTTGCTCGACCTGGGGATCGAACCTAGGACCTCTAGTGTAGCAGTCGCGCTTGGGACCACTGAACTAATGAGGCAGTCATCAGATTTTGAAGATAATCCAACAATAATCGAAAGTTATTTAATTGTGTACGGAAAAATACCTAATTAACAACTTTGTGAAAATAACAAATACTATCCGCATATCTAGAAAACATATCTTGCATCTAATGTATTAAGTATGTCTACTAAAATATGCCTTGTACCTAATATTACATTTAGTTATCTAAAAATCAGTTATAAAATTACTAAAATATCAGATTTGACGCTTTGCATAAAGTTATAAACTAGCTAGTTAATAAAGTAACCAAAGCCCTTTATGAATCAACCGATCAATCAAAACAGGCTATTGCCGTCCACTGCTGAACATAGGATTAAATTATTCCTTCCTTCTGCTGAAGTATTTTGCCAAAATTAAACAACAAAAAGATACGTTATTGTTTAAGTATTGTATTTTTGTTATCAAAATAGTAAACGACTTTTGTTCTATCATATTTTTAGCTTGCATTAACCTTTATTATTCAATAATAACGTAATTAAAAAACTTCTTGAATCTTCTTAATTCTAAACGTGTAAATTTTATAGTGAATTAACTTGTTTCCTGTTGAATAAATTAATATTCAAATTGAATAACGATTTCTTTCGTTACGTCTTCTAATGATTTTGACATTCTTGTGTGCTCAAAGTATTAGGAAATATTATTTCCATGACTAATTAGGAAAAAATCCATCGCTTTTAATTAATAATTTTTCATGACATTTGAATTCGAGAAAATGTCAGTCAAAATGGTCCAAAGTTGCTAGGTTATCGGTTTTTTATCGGATAAATTTCAGTGAGTGTGCATCAGATCTCCATGCTCTTATCCCCTAGCCTTTTCTACTATTGAAAAAGCGGCATCAATTCATGACGGACATTCCAAAATCCCGAACGAAACGCTTTAAGTCCACTTTTATCATGCGTACCGCTGAAACGTGGAATGCGCTTCCCGATAGATATAATCTGGGTGTTTTTAAATCACGTGTGAATCGATTTCTTCTAGGCAAGCGCGTTCCATCGTAGATCGCAGTGTCATTTAACATCAGGCGAACTGTCTGTCAAGCGTTAGCCTATCACGAATAAAAAAAAGTTTTTGATCTAGATTTTATAATTCAAGAAACAATTTAGAAACTAAAAATTTGCAAATGTACTTCATGTTTTAAGTAATTTCCGTATTAGATTAGTATCATTAATTATCGATAATAACAAATTATACATGAACCGATAGGGAAGGTTACCTACCTACTTAATATATTTGATTTATAATTAGATCATAACACGCAGAATTAGTATTTAACTGTGTGCTTGGTATTCGTTTTCGTAGAGAAACTACATCGCTGTAAAAAATAATTATTGAAATAATATGAGATTCATCCTCATGAAATAACATGAACTGTGTTTTAAAGAACAAGGGTTTTTGTAAACTAATTCTACCATTTTTTTGCAAAAAAATACTAACTCTAATCAAACTTACATTACCAGTCGACCACAAGCTACGGTTCCCCTTATACAAAAAATATCGTGATCTCTGTGATTTTCTGATGGCTTCAAAGCAACTGGCGCAATCCAAGCTACATTATGTAGCAGGTTTTTTACGTACCCGCCCGTAATTAGTTAAAATTCTGATGATTCATCTTTTTCTATTGGCCCAGGTATAATAGAGTACAGGACTTAGTACAATCGACACCACATCAAGTTACCACAAATGGTCTTTTCCCAATAGCTAATAAACTCTATTATTTGAAGTTTAAATTAAAAATCGATTGAAGAAATTTGACAGTTTTGGATACCGATGGTGTGCTGTTGACCGTACTATCGGCAAATCAAACTAATAACAAATTCAAATGCGAAGTATTTAATTTCCTCGTACATTTTTATGGACCAACATTATAAAGATGTTTTAGCCTTTTTATTACGTCTACTGATTATTTTTATTGTCTAGGTTATAAAATTCGCTTGAATGTTTTTCGGCAAATTAGTTTTTGCTCATTAAAAAAGCGTATCTACTAGTGTTTTATGTGAAAAAAGAGTAGTTGGCAATAAATTTGGTGGCGTCTTAATTTCTTTGCCGACTGTACTGTACGTGGATTACCTTGGTGCCTTCGTGAAGCAATTTAAAACTATTTATTATTCGGTACAATTCTGTAGATCATCTTAAGTATATATTGAATAGGCGTCAACAAAAAATGTTCAGTATTATTTCTCACTTAAATCGAATGATCAGCGACCGTGTCCAACGCTTCGTCCAATTTTTATTTATAACTTCAGCAGGCATAGCATGACAATGTAGACAAAAAGTTATGTCGACTCTTCAATCGATATATTCCTAAAATTGATAACTTTTTCGTTGACATCTTATCTGTGTTGAATATACTACGCTTGAAAATCTTCACTTATTCTATCGAAACAAAACCTTTCAGTGCCGAATGAATCATAATAATCTAAACACTGGCGGCAGTTGATAAATCAAAGGAAATATTTTAAATGCAAAAGTAACTCCAGATGTCTGTTTATTACCTTTTCACGCCGAAACCGCTGAACCAATTTTAGTATAGAAATATATTATATAAGACCTTAGAGAAGGAAATAGGCTAATCTTTTGTCTCGAAAAAGTCTTTGGGATGCGAGGGAAATCGCGGGCAACAGTTAACTTATAATATAAATAGTTTTGGTAATAGATTCCCACTCCTGTATTGGTTGACAAACAAAATTTACTAAGTTTTTCTCACTATTATTCATTCTGACTTATAACTATTTACAAAATTTTATTTAATTCATAGCTCTGAAACCGATTTAAAAGGAAAACCTTCAACTAAAATCTATGTTTGCATAAATATTACTGGAAATATGAAATCATCGTCTCATAAATGTGCAGTTAATATTTTTTGTCGTACATAATTATGTTATGATTACCTTTATAATCGAAGTGCATATGATGCATAATACCATCCTATTAAACCCACTGTCGTAATTAATACCTTTACACAAAAAGAAACAAGCCAACGACAGGAACCTAATATTATTCGTGTTTCTAAGAAAAATATTATACTGAAACGTTGATCGAATATTAAAATGAGATTTAAAATATGTTCAAGCTTATAAGTGCTTGCAAGGTAAGCTGGGAAAAAGTCGAGAGTTATCGTGTGAAAACTGGATATACGATTTTTCCACGTCAGCGTCGCGCTCGTCAGAAGCATCAAGTGGCTCCCTCTATTGATGTTTACACTACTTAGAACATACTACTCATGCTGCCCACACATTTCTTCAATTATTATTATTACTTTAAAGTATTACACGAAGTGGTATTATTTAAAAAACAATTTCTCCCGATAGTACATCTTAGTCCAGTGCTGCCAGCCCCAATTTAAAATTTATAAAAAATTAAAAAAAGCAACAGTAATAAGCGTATCGTACATTTTCATGAATATTTAACAAGTTTAGTGGCCTTACGTAAATACAAAATAGCCTTTAATGGTTCTGTCTTATCGAAAATGGATCGGTAGAATCGGGGCATGATAGGAATATTTTTACTTAAATTAAGAATTCACAGAGACTTTCTTAGATGTATCACGTGTAAAGAATATGTATTATTAGTTAAGACTAAACGTAGATATAAAAAAAAAAGTGTATATTTCGTACATTACTGTTACGCTAGTAAAGCTTATTCAAAAGGATTATCAGGGCTGTGTAAATATTAATTTATCTTCGACAGTAGATTGGGGTCCCTATGGGAAATATCGTCGGACCGATCTTATTCTCGATTGCTCTTTTTTTAGCTAGCTTAGTATAGAAACAAGATTAGAATTTAATACTGTTCATTAAAGTCATACACATTAAACCATGAGAACATCATACATCTATTGCATTTATTTCTAAGTTTAAATAAACGAATATAGTTTCTCAGGCGTTTTGGTATGATAATAAAGATAACGATATAATTAATTTAACAAAGCAGTAACTTAAACATATTTATGGGTTCTTCGGATCAGCTTACCCTATGACCTGAATATGGTCATCATAGATAAAATCCCAATATGATTGAATCACAGCAGCTATTCATTATAACTTTAATGATTTTCTCATACAAACTTTTTCATATCAAACCTTTATGGTTCGCATCGAATCAAAATTTAGCCATTAAGTACCGTCAGTTTCCCATCAAATGTTGGACATAACTACATAAACATAGCTACATAAACAACAATATTCACACCATAAACCTGTAGTACCGGAGTGAGATAAAAATACTGTGTTAGGCAAGGCACACACTCGCACGATTCTGTTACGGTCCTACGACAAATTTTAAAACCGTGTTTGCGTTTTATTTTAGAACTAGCTTTTGCCAGCGACTTCGTCCGCGTGGAATAGTTACTTTGTTCCCTAGTTCTTCGCCCGCGGTTTCACCTGCATTGCCCCGTTCCTAAGGGTTGTAGCGTGATGTTTTATAGCTTGAAACCTTTCTCATGAATCACTAACTTTCCCAACATTTCCCTTCACTGCTCTTCTCCTATTGATCGTAGCGTGATGAAAAGTATACTATAACCTGCCCAGGAGTATGAAGAACAATTGTACCAAGTTTCGTTGAAATCTGTCGAGTGGTTTTTGTTTCTATAACGAACATACAAACAGACAGACAGACAGACAAAAATTTTACTGATTGCATTTTTGGCGTCAGTATCGATCACTAATCACCCGCTGATAGTTATTTTGGAAATATATTTCATGTACAGAATTGACCTCTCTACAGATTTATTATAAGTATAGATAAGAAAGTTTTATTTGGCCATATTTATATACATTATTAATTTATTAAAAAAAGAAAATATACACAGTTATTTAGAAATCGCTGAACACGACCCTGGTGTTATTAGGAAAGTTCGTAGACTGTTTATTGTTTAACATTCATTAGTCAATTTTATATTAACAAAAAAATGCGATTTGCCGTATGTATAAGTCAAGCATAATAAGAAACATTCCTAGGTGCACTCCAACTAGACGAGTATCTGCTATCATTAATTTTCTACCGCAAGCGAGGCAATTTCTTATTAAAAACTGGTTCGGAACCTATCTCATGAGAAACATTAATAATACTACGTGTTGATGCATTTCTCTGTCTTGCATTCATATTCAGTTACTTTAATTGAATTTTTAAATAATGTAATAAAGAAACTAGAGGAATAGAATCGACTTTCATACGAGTATCATCGTTCTCCTATCTCTGTTTCAGACCTAAATTATTTTAACGTAGATACTCGTATTCCCAAATTTCCTTGTAGGTTAGAAGAAATAAAAGAAATTAATCTCATGAATAATAAAAAAATAAACTATTATTTCGGCATTTTTCTACTTTCTGAAATCACTTATTTATAAAGGTGTTGATAAAAATAACATAATGAAATTAGGTATGGAGTTGGTATCAAAATATATTCGCCAAAGTTTTTAATATTATTGCATTGAACATTATTTTATCTCGAGGCTCATATGCAATTATGATTGAACCGAGACCACATATAATGGGGACCACGTAAAGCTCTCGCTCGTTCAGATCGCTCAAGGGGTTAAAACAAAAAGGGATATCAAATTAATACTGAGTCCATAATAAATCAAAGAGGGGCAGGTGGACTCGATAGCAAGAACGAGAGATTCGCCTACAGGTCTTTAGAAATTATCATCTTGGTTGGAACCAATCATATACCTAAGCGTTTGAATGTAAGGATTGGAATCTTAGTTATTCCGATCCCAGAATGTTCGTTGCTTCAGGCGGTTCCGCATAATTGTGAGATTGTCACGCGATGTCCAAATTTTCGGTCCCTAATTTTGTCTGTGACACTATAAACGCATTTCGTTTTCATTTGGTCGGAAACAGATGGTTGCGTATGTAAATGTCTGGTAATCTTGGGTGTATCTTCTTCGAAGATATTTTTTGTACAATATTGCTTCGTACCTTTACTAATATTATGATAATAGCATTAATTAAGTAAAGGTGCATAGAGCCCGTCACACACCTAGCTATAATATATACATATTAATATAAATTGTAGCTGGGCATATTACGATATATTTTCTATACTAATTTTCGAGCGACCGCACAGGCAGCTATAATATATATTTCTTTGACGTCACCAACCTGTACCGTAATTTATATTATTGCAAGTTAATATTTAATATGATATAGGCGGACCATTTTTCAATGAAATGAAGGCAAAATATATATTGTAGCTCGCTATAGTATATATTATAGTACCATATTATAGCGAGGTGTGTGTCGGGCTTAATGGATGAATACATGATACAGTAATAAGACGTTTAATTGAAGAACTTATAATTCATGCTAGGTGATCAATACTCAAATTATTTTAAGGACTTTTTAAAATTAGAAATTTCCCCTCTAGATAAAACAGAACTCATTACACTAATGACCGTAAGCGCGGCTATGCAAGGCTATCATTTTGATGATTTTAAGTCCTTGGAGCAGTTTGGCGTTTGGCTTGGCAGTTGTTGGCAATAGGCGGCATATCTCAGATCACTGCCTATGGGGATATAGGCATGTTTATTAATATCACCTAGTATATCTCGCCTATATAAATTAGAGTTATATTTGTTACTGTAATGTTAATGAGTAATTTTCGTCGGTACAACATGACGAGCTAATGCTAGTACCTAAGTAGGTTCATAGATTTTGGTATGTATTCCCTTTTCCGGAAATGGAAATTGGTATTGAAGAAACAATACTTTGTTTTTTTTTTTAAAGTCGTATGAAGTTTTCTTGGAATTCAGTTTATTTGGTTGCATTGACAAAATATTACACTAGTGCCATCTTCGCAACTAAGCGTTTTAAAGAATCGTGACCAATTCTGTAGAATAATTAGTGAGGTACGCGATATTCGGCAAACCGCTTGTCGATTTCACAGTATCTCATTGCCTTTTGAAAGTTTCTTGAAGACTGTTGCACAACTTTTTTCTTGCACTCTCGATTCGTTTTGACGTTAAGGACGCGTTTTATTTGTATCCTGTGCACCTGCGGGGCTCAAAATAAACTTGGTTGTTTATTTATTAAGAAATAAGTCAAAATGCTGCCGTTGGGCTCGCGATATCTCGGTAGAGATCGTAAAATCTTCGAAAAGTGTTTGCCAAAAGATTGTCCGATAAGAAATTTTGGAAAACGGGCTCATTTGAGACGTCGATTCCAAAACTGTTTATGGAGCCTCTTTCATAAGTAAATTTTATTCACAAGTTTACTTGATTGGATTTATGATAAGTCATGCAAAAAATTTAGAGTCCATTTCGATCACGACGAGCTACTTTCGAATTTTATTTGTCGGCTATTCGCACATCTGTTCCTCACTCGGCTCGAACTCGTGTTAACGGATTCCATTTTAATCTGTCTTAGATTATTCAGATGCCATTATTGTCGAATCGATTTGGACAGGTAAACGTATTATTTAAATTATACTTCGAGCGATTGCGTGCTAGGTTGCAAAACGCTTTTTTGTCGCTATATCCAACCAATTAAGTTTAGTATTCGCGTGATTCGGATTCTCAGATAAAATAAAAGGCGAAACGTTGTCGGATTCTTGTTTCTGTTTATAATTGATGATTTTATAATATCACTTCTCTCACAAAAACAATGGTTGGTATCCGTGTTGGAGTTTTTGGGTGGAATCTTGAAATGCTTGACGTTTGGCAAGACAAAATCGATCAATTCTTATTTTTATAGAAATAAAAGAAGCACTTATCTATATTTCTTATATAAAATTACATCGCACGCAAATTTTGCTCCCAATCCTACTACGCATTATGGTAAAGGCAAATATCTATACCTAATTAAGTATATTGACATTAAAAACCTTTCTAAAGACTAAAACTGCATTTTATATAATCGTCGCGAGACGTCAGTTTTCAATTAACATTCTTACGATAAAATCGGTACGATTAATCATACTTTAGCTATCGCAAAAACGGAAAGTAGCCCATTCGTAATCCGAAAACCTGTCTCTAGATGTCGAAACGTCAGTCTTCAGGGTTCTTTAGGCTTATGATACGTAAAATATATCTAGACTGTCCATCGAATCGAATGTAGTGCAGTACAAATTAAAATAAACATTTAGAACAAACTGATTTTATCAATTACGAACGCATTTGCAACTTGATATTTGTATGACAAAATATTCAGTTTTTTGCGAAAATGTTTCTGTTATCCCCCATGGCGATTTACGTGTATAAATTTCTGGGACTGGAAATTTAACTAAATTAAGTTTCATTGTGATAATCCTCTTCGGATTTTTTTATTATCCGAAATGAGAGATACTTGATACTGCTTTTATCATATATTACTTTATGGAGACACATTATATGCATTTTGCTTGTTTTGTCATTTCGAAGGAATGTGGCCAAAGGATAGCAGAAAAATAAAATTGTCGTATAAATACTTAATATTTTATCCAAATGACAGGTAGCGCCACCTGTCGGCTCATGAAATACGGGCTTAAAAGGCATCGAATGCTAACCATTTACCATAATGACTGACATTTAATTAAGGTTTGCCATTTACTGTCTTAAGGGGCCTCATATCCTATTCTTAATACGCAACCACTTGTTATGGCCGCATGTTTAAATTTAACTCCACCGACTTGCAGCTAAACTATTACAGAGGATATTGAGGGTATGGATTTTTCAATGGCAATATTTTTTTATGTTCGTTTAATGTCAACCGATGCTGCCCTCGACATAAAACAAAAGTATTTTATGGATACTTCTCTTACAACAATAGAGGATTTATCTCAATGACTACAGCACTGGAGTTCAACTCGTTTTTTAAACAACAAATATCTTTAACGCTCTCAGAATAAAGTTTATTACGAGATGTCAAGTAAACTTACGCTTGTAAAGGCGTGGGTTGACAAGACTTATGCTTATCGTCGATTTAGCATTTCTTCGCTACTTAATCCAGTTTTTAAAAACCATTAAGCTTGTAGTAGCAATCTGTATTGCTTGTTTTGTGTCTACCTTCGGTGAACGGCAAATAATGATTTACAATCAAACTTGTAGCTACGTTTTTTTCTCCTACAATAATTCCTTAATCAAAAATAAAATTGTATTTCTCTTCAACTTTACTTATGTCTGCTAATACATATATTAAGAAGATCACTTTTCACTTCGCTAGTATCAAAATTTTGTTTATTTGTGATAGGCTTACGCTTGACCGCCAGTTTGCCTTATGTTAAGCAATACTGCGATCTACGATGGAGCGCGCTTGTATAGAAGAAACCGATTCACTCGTGATTTAACGACACCCAGATTATATCTATCAGGGAAGACCCACTCGGAAAGTGCATTCCATATTTCAGCGGTACGCATTATAAAAGTGGACTTTATCGTACGTTTTAAAAAGTCATTTTCATAACTTCACTCAAGGCTTGCTTAAGAGTTCGCTGGAAATATTTCTGAGTGTTGTCGTGGAGGCCCGTGCAAACAGTGACCGGTTGGTTGTCCAAACAAAGCGGGTATACCGGTGTCATCCACTGTGGCCTCTAAACACAAGCCCACGTTCTTCAAGAATATTTGTATTTACATTAACATCGTCCGCTATTTGTATACGAATAATGTAATTACCTTTACGTACGTCAAAGACAATTTCTTTGAAATGGGTGTGTTCTATATATATATATATATATATATATATATAGCGTATGATATATATATATATATATATATCATACGCTAGGCTAATATAGGCATATCAACCTGATATTTTGAAACAATTTTAGCATAAGTAGCAGTAAATTTAGTTTTAGAAATAATAACTTAAGATGATTGCCAATTTATTTTAGATCTTAGATATATTATAGCAATGTCTATCGTATGTGTTTCTCTTTGTTTAATAATTAATTTAACTGTATTATCGATGAATACTTAAGAAAAATTTACTATCATGAATCCTTTGACGATTCAAAATCTGTCCCTAAAGCTGGAAGGAGATTACAAAATATTTTAAAACTAGATGCCATTGTTGTTAGGGAAAGGTATTCCTTTCTGTATTAACCATTAATCATATGACGAAGTCAACGTTACATAAAATCCGTGGCCACTCACTCACACATGCAAAGGATGCCTGTTAAACGTAATCTGACACACACAAACCAATTTAAAAACAGGTAGAGATCCTTAATCTTTCTTATTTCAAGAATTCTCAGTAAATAACTGTTGTAAGGTTTACGTTCAAATACTACGTGGATTTGCCTTGATTTCTTATTGTTGGTACGTGATGAATTTGTGCTTCGTTAAACGAAAGGAGGTTTTCATTTAAACTTCTAAGTTTATGTCATTGCATTAAAATGCATGCATAACTCGAAGGTAAATTAACGACTGTTAAGTAAATAGGTACAGAAAACCTTTGCAAATTTTGTAACAACTGTGGAATAATCTTCAAGTTCAATTCAAGTTATTTAAGGCTCGTCAATTTTTAGTTTAAAGTTTCCTCAATGAATTTCAGCATATATAATAATGCATTTAGTATAATATTACTAGATCTGGCACAGTCATACATAACGTTTATATTTTTTCTCATAAAATCAAAAGCGATCGAAGATAACCACAAAAATACTTTGAAGTCTTACGTGACAGCTCTCGGGGACATTAAAAATGGTGGAAATGACTTTTGATTTTATCTGGCGTGACTACCCACAGGGTTTAGCCTTTAATTTGGGTTTGGAGCAACTGAACTGAAACGATGTACTTACTAATATCAACTTTGAAGATCAACAAATTTGAAGATCAACATTTTATTAGGTATATTATATTGTATGTAGCTATATACATAAACAATAAAATATTGATGTAAAAGTTGATTGGCAAGAATACATGCAGAAGTATATAGATAATATGATAAAACAAGGAGATAGGTCGATTTTTAACAAGATAGATGCAGATTTAAATATACAGAAATTTAAAAAAGTTATGAATGTATGAAGTAGCTGAGAGTTGAAATTGTAAGGCCCACTTCACACAGTACTGCAGATGAAGTTATATTGGAGTGAAACGTGACGAAAGCAAAAAAAAGAATTGACACTGTAGTGTGAATAGACACTAAAAGACAACAAAGAGAATAATATTGTTGAAGATAGTAAAGATGAATTTGATTAACATCCAAATAATGATTCTCAAAGCCCACAAGTTTTTTAGTCAAGTAACCATATCTGTGAAGTCTTTATTGATGGCTTTACGACACGTTATGTTAATCCCACTAACCCAAAAATATATGTGAGTGTCCCTCTTCTTGGTCGGGATAAAGTGGACGGGTTTGCGACCAGACTAAGAGTCTCAGCACAACCGGTCGTCCTTGGCGGTTGAACCCTCTCGCACACCCATGGCTTTCCATATGAAGTTTATGGTGCATCCAGGAATGAATTATTGAAATGAAAAACGATCATTTTTTAGTGGAATGATGATAAATTTGTCTTGAAAAGAAATCTTTCTTAGTAGAAACATTGAATTCTTAAACTCGTGTTTTCATAGTTATTTAAAATATTTGTAGATTCTTTCCTGATAGCTTAGTATTACTTACTGAGAAAGCTTTTAAATTATTTGAGAGCTGTCTCAGGTGGTCTGCTAACAAATCAGAATTTATCTTTTATTATTTTCAACATATACCGCCGTAACCGTAACCGTTACCGTTTATTTTAGGCCAATGTCTAAAATTATGATAATATCTAGTCTAGATCAATATCTATAGATAAATAACAAATCTTTACGTTAAACAATTACTTAGTATTATTTTAATGTTATAGCTTTGTAAAGATATTTGTAATTATATATACGTTTATTTAATCTTTAAATATCATCTAAATAAGGGTACCTATCAACAAATATATTCTGCCTAATACATGTCACATAAAGTAAGTCTTGACTTGTAAGTCATAGATAGGGAATTATTAATAAATCCGATAAAAAATAAGTGAATTACTGGATGCATTTCAAATCTTTAGAAACGGCAGCACGTAGTATAAAAAGGCTTAGAATAAAACCTTAATCCCGTTAACGAAAATCTTTTCGGTCGGATTCACTCAAAAAAAGAACGGCTTAGATATTGTGGCCAGTTCGAAAGACGAAATAATCACGTTATTTATTACCTGTCTGGGAGCAAGCAACTTTAATCTTTCTCGACACGTACGGAACAATTTTATGGGAGATTAAAAGCAGTGATCGAATTTTGAAGTTTTCGAAAAGTAATCAACGTTATTGGACTATGTGCTAGGGCTGTGCAATATAGCTGTCTATGTTCTGCGTTGAATTTGGTATGTGACACAATAATTTCGATAAAAGACATTTTTTATTCGTTAAAGAATCTTTACTTTGATTACAAAAAATACAATCTTACAAGGATTTTTCATATACTTTGAGTTAGATACACAAATATATTACCAAAATAATGTAAAATAATTATTATTCTGTTGATATATATTTGTGTATCAAACTCAAATGGTATTTGTTTTTTATGGGATAGGAGGGCAAACGAGCATACGTATCACCTGATGGTACAACACCATAGGAGTCACAAGTGCGTTGCCAAACTTTTAAAAGGGGATTGGGCCTCCGGTAACCTCACTCACTCGGCGAAACACAATGTAAGCGTTGTTTAACGCCGGTTTTCTGTGAGGCCGTGGTATCATTCCGGTCGAGCCGGCCCATTCGTGCCGAGGCATGGCTCTCCCATGTATATAATAATATAATATCGGTACTTAAATATAGAATATGAAGTTTAAATAAAATAGGAATAATAAGTTGCGAATAAATAATTGAAATGTCAATAAATATAAAAACATTTCTGAGTACACACATCCCTGATTAAATAAAAAACAAGAAACGGTGATAATTAAACCAATTTCTATTCCATTGCAAATGATGATCATTTTAATTCAAATGATTAGTATAATGCTTATAGATAAGAATATAATAATTCCATTCAGTCCAATATTAATTCTGACTATTCTGTATAATTTAATGAATCCTGTTCTATTCTTTAAAAAGAAAATTTTCCAAACGAATCACGAGTTATTACAGAGATGACGAGAAAAATATAAGATACATACTAAGCTCAGTTTCAACTCGCTATTTGATCCGGCCAGTGTTTTCATCGAATCTGTTCCTACGACTCAAGTTGGGTGTCTACAAGACGTAAAGTGTTGTTAATTTTATTGTAATAGTAATAATAACTGAAGTTGTAATTCACATAAAGGTGGAATTACATGTTCGAATAAGAAACTTGCCGAATATAACATAGCCGAATTCTCTTCCGGTAGATTTTCGAAAAAAATCTTACATACAAACCTCATCCTGACAAAAAAATCAAAAAAGCAGTTAAATCGATCGAGCCATTCTGAAGTGATGGTCGTATATGCGGCAATGGATTTTTATTTATATTGATATATTTTTTTAAGAAATTCTATTTGAGTTTATCATTACTACTGTGGAGATTTAATTACTGTATTTAAAAAAGTCAACAATCCATGGTAAAATAAAAATCCATTAAACATTTGGTCGACCTAATCTCGTATCATATCTAAAGCACAGGAAATATCTTCTATGAATATTGAGGTTTTAAACTAAAACATTATCGAAAACTTCGAAGCCATTTACATCTTTCCCACATATAAAGCAGCCAATAAAAACATCGAAACGATTACAGACGATTATGGTCAATTACACACAGCACTAAAACAGGATTTACGAGGAAACCAAAATTAACACTCCTGCATCCCGATAGCCTAATTACATATCCTCAGATAATAAATCATGGAGGATCAAACAACATTGAAGGATTCAATCTAATTGGATTTGTACATAGAGTGGACCAATCAATATAGTATGATTAATGATATCTCCTCTCTCAGTATAATTGCCAGACGAGACCATCATGAATCAACTGCCAGTGTTATAAATCTGATAACTGGAACCCGTTTTGGACCAGAATATTCACTTCCTAAGCTACTTCGGAGCGATCCAGTTTAAGTTCTTTCTAAGCGTAATGAATTCGAGAAACATAGCTGTGTTGTACGCTTTATCTGTTTGATATTTTAATCTTATCAGTTTATTTAATTAATTAACAGAACGGGACTAGAATAAAAAAAAAAATATTACCTACCTGTATTCAACCAGTGTCATGTTTAGCAAGTTTTATCGTTTACAGTTCGATTTAATCGAATATATGCGTCGTTACATTATCGATTTTAGAAAATTTGAATTCGCCAAATTACGAGTTATTGCTTCTAGACATTTATATTGTAAAAATATTATTTTAGATCGTAAAACGAAAACAGAATCTGGTTCCAAAGATAAATATATGAACCATGAAAAATTTGTGTTTTGGAACAATCCAAGCGCGACTATATTAAAGTTATTTGATACTTGGATGTATCAATTATCAAGCTTTTTTCTAGTGAGGCGCCAATTTTTTATAAAAGACTGAAGACGTGATCTAACCAAATCTCATGATCGATACAAAAACAATGTGGTAGGATCACGGAAATTATATACTACCTAGCTAGAACTGCGCTGAACCCATAAATACTAAGTTAAAATCCGTTATTTCTGGTTTAACAAAGTATGGTATTTTGTTATATTTGACATCATCTGATAACCCACTCAGCAATACTAAACTATTTTTTCTTACTTTACTTTCTATTTTTTCATAGAATTCGAGCCTTACTTTCCTGCATTTAATAATTTCTGATTAATGAATTTGTGCAAACTTTTTACTTGTGAGTGTAAGTTTTGTTTCATATAATTATAATAACTGTAATGAGTTCTTATTGCAAATGAATAAGGAAAAGTTATATTCTCATACGAAATTACACTACAGTGCAGGGTAAACGCACCTGATATTAGGATCTAATAATTCCTTAGTCACGATAATAAGTTCACGCGATTCAATTTAATTCCAATTGTTATCAGTTTTTTATGCCTGACTTTAAATATATTTATTTTAAAACATTAGTGATTTTAGGTAAATGCACCTGATACTGGGCAAGTTGAGTACGCATTTACAATGAATGTTTGCGTCACTCAGAGGTGAAATTGTGTGTGAAGCGGCAGCGGCAAGCCGTCGCTCCCATTACGTCGCATGGCCGGCGTACGCGCAGCCAAACCGGCTGTGGACGCTGTAGAGTATGTAGCCGGGTCAATTTAAAAAAGTAGACGTTTATATTTGTTGAACAGGAGAAACTACAAGTAATTTTTTCATGAGATGTAGTAAAATGAAGTTAGGATTACGATGATTGCATACTTTGTAATACATATAAGTAGGTATAACAGCACATCAAGTTACTACAAACTGTCAAATTTCCCCAATGGATAATAAACTCTATTATTTGGAGATTAAATTGAATATAAATTGAAGAAATTTGACAGTTTTGGATACCATGACGTACTGTTCACTGTGTACATTTCAAACAGACCTTCAAATGGCCGCCTTACGACGTGTCTTTGTGTTTTAAATGTGTGTGTGTGTGTGTGTGTGTATAAGTTATACCTATGTAGTTCATTTTTTCGAAAGTGTCGTTTATTAACATTAAACAAATTTTTAATGTTAATATTTCAATTAAATGTTAAGTTTGTAACATTATATTAAGTTATTTAGACTATAAACTAACTTATTCGTAATTATCACGTAAACTTTTGTATTTCTGAGATCACAATTAAACAATACCCTAACATTCATTCCATCTAACCTTTTTAATATGTATAAGTAATACTCTTTGCTGCCATATACTTACCACACCGCGTCGCGGTCCAACCTCGCCGCGTCGCTCCATTAGTATTTTCCATTTATTTTTTGTCCACGTACCTGTCCGACTTTTGGGGTTTTGACTTTTTATAACGTCGACCGCGCGACGAATACAGAATTTCTTTAGTATACAAACGAAAAATAAATGATCCAGTGCCATGCATTGCGGAACGCTCTGTATTATTATTCGATTAAGTTTTTTTTAATAGAAGTTCCAGAGTAAAATTTTATTTCGTGTGTGAGAGTAATATCTATGTATGTATGAGTAATGATGATGTTAAAATAAGCATTATCATTATTTCCTACAAACATAGTTAAAAAACTAAATTTTGTTTAAATTTTGAGACAAAAGGTGATCACTTCTCCAATGTCTAATTACGTCTCTACCTAGATTCATCGAAATTGGTTCAGCGGTTTAAGCGTGAAAATGTAAAAAATATACAAACAGAGTTACGATATTAGTGTGTATTAAAAATAATACAATCACGTATTTTTAAGAGAAATTTAAACCTGTATACATTGTACTAAATAGCAACCTTGCTTCAATGCAGCCTTGCTTACATTGTTACAAAGAAACGAAAGACTTTCTTGTGTAGGTAGCATCTGGAATATTACCAGGGACCCAGCGACTACATTAACGACTCATTGTACTGATGTGATTGAAAGCAACTCGCCTACACAAAACCTATTAAGCTTTAGCGTAACTACTTTGGTAATGACGTATTATTTTAGAAATCCAATCTAAATTCAAGAACCCATTCATGATTAAATGTGGTAACAAAAGAAAAGTTTTCCCAAAATGCATATCATGAAGACTACAAATTAAATAAGGTGTTTTTTTTTTCTCAAAATCGTAGCAGCACGGGTAGCCATTTAAATAAAGAAACAAAAAAGTATCAGTATCAAAAACATATATGTCTTAAAGATTACAGCAAAAATAAATTTAGAAATAAAGATATTCGCTTAAGTGAAAGAAAAAAGGTAATTGAAAGCCTAAACATTTAGCCAACATTTTAAAGTAACAATAAAAAAACCGGATTGCATATCACAAGGCAATAATTTATTTGGACTAATTAAAGGTTACAGAAGTGTATAAGTTAATGTAGCTTATAAATTCATTAATGTTGATACTATTGATCGTCTTGAAAATGCAAAAGTACCCAATATAACTTCTTTGCACTTTTTCTAGTATTTCAAAAAAATCGCTGTCTCCATTGTCCGTTATAAGTCTTTCTCTATTGGAGACAGACTTGAGGTTTGTTATTCAAAAGAAGCTTATTACCATAACTGTTAAAAACAAAACGATATATCCGATGTATTGACGTCTCATTTTGTAAAACGCGGTACAAAAAAAAACGTTCTAATGGTAATGCTAATTTCGCTTGAGCTGTTGCGAAAACGATCGTCTCATTTACATTATGTCATATACTTCTTGTAAATATTGAGCTACCTAATACGGGTTCCTGCGGATCGGTTTTTAGAAATATGTATTAGCTTCACGGCGTCTATGCTAATTGGACTTCTAAGTTTCTAGGCGTTAGAAACGACACTTTTGCTAATTAGTTAAATTATTCTTTGAAACGTTATTTTGTGTCGTGTTTCGCAAATTTTATGTTTTCATTTCGTTTTATTTATGTTATTATTTGCATTAACGTGATTTTTATGCGCTATTTTTTCAAATATAATTATTACTCAACTTTAATTTTGATACTTTTGTATTGGTTAAAATATTGAACGTGAAAAATTATTTCTGTAGCAAACCGAGTAATTTCACACGGACTCAAACAATTTCTGTCATTCAAATGTTAATTATTGGAAAGTAAAGCGTTGGCGTCATTTACTACTGATGCTGAGATATTAGTAGCATAACAATAAATCGTCTTAAAGGAAACCAGCTTAGCTGTAAAGAGATAAAAGTGCGTGGGTTCAAGACGCCGAGTCAAACACAGTTGCTTAAGTACTCCTTTTATGCTGGTTAATACAGTAAAAGTGTCTCCTATGAAACACGACTCGAGAATTATTTAACGTTTACTTCGACTTACAGAAACTTTTTACATGCAGGTACAACTATTTTTCCCTTAAAGCTAAACAAAGTTTGTATCTAATATTTAAGTATGACAAATGATAATACTTTACGCAAGTGAAGAATGTTATCAATGTTACTGCTAATGCTTGAATTATTCACAATTTATTCCCAATTCTAAATATATTTTCAAATTCTCATGTCATTATACCAAAATACATGATGACTTATGTATAATTTATATTGATGAACTTCAAATTTATCATAAAAGTCATATTAAATTTGTTCCTGGATAACAATTTACATAAAACTATGAGCTTGTAGTTTCTACTCGTCTCTCGGTATGTTTAAAATCAATAGAAAATACACAACAGCCAATAAAATTATGTTTTGATGCATCTGCCTGAAAGCAACGCGATTTTGAATAACAAAATCTGCTACTTCATTATTCAAATCGCAAGATTATGTTAATATAAGCTATTTGTAAGCAGGTTTGATTTACTTATATGCCAGTGTGCGGCATGTAACAGTTTCTTTGAATAAATTTATGTATTATCAACCGCTACCGTTCTGCATTTGTGTGGGTTCCGTAAATACACCTACGTACATAATTAAGTTCTCCACTCATTATCATAAATACGGTGGCATTGTCTTCCTTGCCATATTTATGTGATATACGACTTAATTGAATTAGTGTGAAGACTCACTAAAAAATCGTGTTGCGGTTTATTTTTATTTTTTGTACATTTATCACTGGATTTAATAGAACTAATGCAAAGATAGATTTGATTTAACGATTGTTGGTTGGTGACACATTGGAAGACATTATCAGTTTGTAACGTGGTTGCCGACAAACCACCACATTCCCACAAATCCTGCAATATAAGTTAGAGGCAAAACTTATGTTTTTAAATTTTCACAAGAACTTTGAAACATAAAGACATAATTAGTAAAGTTAATGATCAAAGCGTTTTACGATCAATCTATGCGATAGGTTTAGATAGCGTAGATGAACGGGAGGTACGTAAGGAGGGATCGGACAGTGACCCCGGCGGCATTCCAACGCGCGTCCGCTGTACCTGCTCTCTTTACTTTTAACTAGATTTTTATAAAAAACTTCACGAATACTATTGAAACGTTGATACAGTTTTTTATACGATAAAGTATCCAGAGTATTTCAAGAGATAAGACATTACGTCAAGTAAAGTTTTACTTAAATTTTGCATGTAAATTCAAAGTTCTGCTTAAAGAAAAAGTTTCTGCGGTGCTTTGCGTCAACTTTCAATTCTATGCTTGCTTGTTAGCAAAACTTTTGCTGTGTAAACTTTGTCTAGTCTTTTTTTTTGCGACCCGTAAAGCTCTAAGTTGTTACAGTCCTGTATAGCATTCAAATGTCAAGTTCGTAGTTGGCAATAAACTACGAGTTTAAGGTTGCAAGCTCACCATCCATAAAAATCGCTGTGACAAGTTTCATGTACCCTATTTTACATGTAACCTTGCCTATTGAAAGGGGAGAATCTAAACAAACTTTTTTACATTTAATAATTAGAAAATAATGACTTATTAACACGTTTGACCAAGACATAACTTAAAATATTGAATAATGCCAAAGGTCAAACGAAAAATAGACATTCACATAAAAAATGCATTGCAAAATGTCTCAAAAACTAAAGTAATTTACAATACATAGAAATACGCAGTTTGGTGCCCAGTTGGCTCACTCCATCTACCATTCAGACTACGTAATAAGAAAAAATACTGGAGAGAAATTGATTCGATCTACAGTGCCGGTCATAGCAAAGAACTTATACAATCATAGACAGGGATTACAAATTAAATATAAAATGTTGAAACCTTTTGTATAATTTCTTTTAGAAATTGATATTGTACTGATTCCGATTATAGACATCTATATAAATCTTATTAATAACTCAAAATATAAGATGTATTAATTAAGTCCTTGAATATTTCGCAAGACTAAAATTTGAAATATTACTTATTATAAAAAATAATGAACAGGTGTTTAATTCAAAAGTTTATATTGTACCGACAGGTCTATCATAGTCTTCGCTCTACATCCGTTACTAAACTCTCGAACGTTGTTCGATAGGCAATCTCGAACACGATTGAATTGGAAAAAAACCATTCTGACCCTGATCGGTAGACAAAATACTGCTTTTATATTTTTAGATTTTAAATCGTTCTGTTAATTAAACTAGTTAAAGTGTAGTGTGATTCTACCAAGTTCAATTAATGGAAGGATTTTTATTTAAAAAATAAATGGACTCAGAATTCTCTTTGGCTTTGTATTTGCGGTTCTGTCACAGCCGCTATCCAGTGCAACTTACAAAATGAAACAAGAACGTTTTTTTAAGAACCTGTTCCCACACTCGCAAATGGTTTTTCAACTTAACCAATTACATCTCCAGCAGAAAAAAGAGCAGCCACATTTTTAGACATTTTAGTTAAGTGACCGACGCTTTATATTCAATTGCCACTTCTGAAAGCGTTATTTCGTTGTTATCAATTCAAGTTAATACTGTTTTATTGTACGTTTCATGAGTCACTTGTGTGTTTTCTACACCGGCGCCATCTCTTGTGAGTGTATTCCAAAACACATTATCCGCTCGGCAACCGTAATGGAAATATTTTTTAACGTAACCCATTAGCGCGGGATCTCAGTCCTCTCTGTAATTTGGAGTCAAAGTTTTTTAATCTCAGCTCCGCGTCTTGATGGGGTTCTGAGCGACTGTCCATCGTGATCCTTATCTTACAGTATAATAAGAAGAGACAGACGTTACTTATATTTTATTTAACGTCAAAATTGATCGAACTGGTACGATAAGATGCTTGGGAGGTTAAGATTTGTTTATATCATAAATTATGTGTATTCTTTAAGTATTTTCTAATTGTTTTATTCTTCATTGGATTTTTTGTGATTTAACTTCTGAGTGAAGATTTGTTGTGACATTTATTAATTTTGGAAACTTTGAACTTTTACTTGCTTTTCCATTTGAAGTATAATCGTGTGTTTTATAGTTTTAGTTGGTTCAAATCTAATATTTTCATAATAAACGTAATTGCCTTGTTAATTTCAATCTGTGTCGGTCTCTCTGATGTAGTATAGTCGTTTGACTGGTATTTTCCGTCATCTTACGAAGTCGATCGTGGCTCTTGATTCATTTTCGAATGAAGATATCGCGTTCATTAGATGTTTAAAATTTATTGGTAGTAATTTCGGCTTGGATATTAAAATATCAGGTTTTTATTTAATTGGAACACTTTTTCTCTACGTCTATCGATGTTACGTGTATATTTCGTGTTCCATGTTTTTATATTTTACACTGTACGATTCTCACACCAGAAACAGGAACACATAGATAACTGCCATCAATATAGATGTCAGTTTTAATTATTATCCAAAAGATTCCAAAAAGATTAATAGCTCTGAAAGTACCTATTAAATAATACAATTCTATAAATTCTTGCTGCACCCTCTGAAAATGCCAAAATAATTATTTTCGTCTCAATAGTTTTTTATCCAGCTCGAATATCCAATTTTTTATCCTCATCCCAACCCAATACATAAATCTATCATAAGTTTAAAAGGTCCATCCATTATGTAATAATACTTCAAAATCTTAATACCCACCAACGTACGAGTAGATGTTTGGACTGGCCGATGTGTACATAGAAACCGGTCTGTCCGTCAGTCACAACACAGTATTTGCGTGACGCTCACTGGCAAGTTCGCGCCCTTCCCTTCAACATCATTCATGGGCTTACTTGTTTGTTCTTTTAATTTGACTTTCCTTTCAGAGATTACAGTAAATTCATCTTTAATGCCATCTTTCAATCTTAAATTTTTAACGTCAAACATTGGGCCGAGCTCCTTTCGCTTCTATTTAGTTTTTTGTAGAACTATGAATAAATCAGTTGAAATATATTAGCAGTGATGTCTTTAAAGGTAAAATAACAGTTTTTAAGTAAACCGTAACTACATAATATTTATGCACAATTTGTTACGGGTATAACAGTTTACACTATACTCCTGGAGGCTTTGAAACGTGCCGACACACTAATATTGACAGTCGTTATGTCGTCACTTGTAATTCTACTCCACCTACTCGAAAAAAATCTGTGAATATACTTTCACGCCTATGATTGAAAAAGTCTGATACAATAATTAATTTAATTATGTGGATATAATTACTGCAGTCTGCAATTCTGAAGTTCTGCAATTCTAGAAACAGGATATTTAGTCAAGTGTCTGGTAACCTCAACTACAGTATTTGGGTGTGGTTAATTACAAAAATTGAGATTTCATCGGTAATTACAAACATGGTCCTTGATATGGGCAAGCCCTTGAATGTTTTTGAGTTAAAAAAACCTTTTTTGGCAGGCTATAATTGTTGGATAACGTATAAAACATCCATAATGTTTTTGTAAGGTCAGTATTAATTACATACGGAAATCGATAGTCATAAATATTGGAATGAATAAAACGGCAAATGAGATTTTTGATTGATCAATTTTCTAAATTAATGTTTTACAACTAGAGTTTTTAGCGCAGCTGTTTAAGTAGAGTTCTCGAAAAAATATAATTTTATAATTAATACATTATAAGCTATGATAAATAACAGGAACAAGCAATGCCTCAGGTTGGTAAATTCATACTTTATGACTGGCAGTGAGACAGAAAATGAGAGAGAAATAGATAACAGCAGCAACTGCAATAGGCAACCACAAAGAATATCAGATTAAAAGCAGCATCAAAGTATTCTCAGAATAAACAAAACTTCGTCTGAGAATAAAAACTGGACTTTTAGCTTTTCTAAGAATTGAATGTGCGAACATACTCGTAACAGCGAAGTAAAATGCGTGCACAATCCGTGTAATTGGTAGTGTGGGTCGTTACTCCTTTTTAGAGTTCCGTATGTACAAATCCATATTAAAACACAATGTACTCGTATTTTGAAAGGATATGGCTTATTGTGTACCTTAAAGTCAACGGAATAAATAAACCAACCAGTTGCAAAAGTTTTATGAAATAAATATAAAATCACGTAAGTACGAGTATTAGACACAATGTAGCAGCTCCTTATATTAAGAAGAAGATTTTAGAACTTTTGTTTTCTGTATCTATCTTCAATTTCCAAAATATGACCACATACAAGAAAGTTTTAAAATCTAAACTTCATCGAAAGTAGTCAATGAGTTTTGAGCTAATTACACAGACGTATTCACAGACAAACATTTAAATATTTTAGTTTTTAATGTTTAAATAACTGCTTGAATTGATTTGATGGAATCGATTTTCACTACAAAATCGGAATTGAATTTTGAATATTACAATATTTCACTGCCGCGGCCTCTCGAAAGTGGATATATGAGAATTATCATATTGAATATAAAGATAAAAGATTTTGATTATGATGTAGATGCAAAAGTTATCATTTTCAAGAATAGATATTAAAGAAATAATTGTACAACCATATCTTCAAAAGGTTTACAACTTACATACTTATTAGTATGTATCACGCAGAATTTACTGGTTTGGAGGTAATTTTCCTTTATCATAGGTATTTGATAAGCTTCCATTATATGTATTAACTAATAAATTTAATACTAAGTGCTTCGCAAGTATTCATAGATTCATCTGTTCTTCTATTTGACCGGTTATTACCTTATGTAACTAACACGAAGCTGCGCGAAGCATTCTCTGCATGACAAGCTAAAGAATTTTTGGAGTCATCATCATTAAACTGACTCGTCTCGTCCCATTCTTTATTTGGATTTTTGTTGAGTTTCTCATGATTAACTAGGTCTATAGACATACTTACTGTCGGTGCGCTCCTCAGCTTATTTTTCTTATTAAAAATCTATCTTTCTTTAACTATCTAACGTATACATGCAATGTTTACGTTAGAAATTACCTTACATCAAAATAAAGCTACATAGATTAGCACACAGGTAGTAGCTTTTTTAGAAATTAGTTAATTATATTCAAAAATGAAATTAGGTACTATTATAGTAATTTTAATAATAATTCTAGTTTCTCTCTTTGGGGCCCAGACTTGGACCCTGCTCCCGATACCGATGGGCTACTATTATTTTTTTTATTATTAAATGTTTTTATAAAAATATATAGAAATAAGTAAACTTAATAAATTAATAGAATTCTTATTGTAATTGTATATATTAATATTATTTATTTGATACAGTTAACATTAAACGAAACCCATCATATTAAAACTAACCTTACCTTAACGAATCAAGTTTTTACCATCTTTCCGTTTTTAACAGCATGGACATAACGCAACGTGTTATTAACATGATTACACAGAGCTCTCGATACTTCCTTTATTAATTCATAAACCGACCTCGCCCAAGTGTATTTCCTCAAATAAAAACATCATAATTATCCATGCATTTATAAATGCATTTATAAAATTGATGCAAGAAAAATTGCTCATAAGTTGCTAATTTCCCTTTAAATTATAAGTTGTAATTGTTTTAGAGTTTAATATTTTTACTAACACTCTTAACCTAATTTGTACCTTATTGTGATAATTTTTCAATACAATTATTAATTGCAACACAAATGAGTCATGACTTTTAAAATTAAAATGATAACTCATGTAATAGGGGGCGCGCTTATTGCCATTAACCGAGTCCAAATCCAAAATCCACTACTAGGAAAATTTTTAATGTCAAATCTCAATAACATTTCGCTTGAGGTGGTAACCGAACCCAGAACCTAACGCTCAGTAGCCGCGCCTGCTACTATCAATTCAATGAGGTAGTTACTAAAAATAAAGTTTAATGCACGCTATTACATTAGAAATTATTACATTATTTGCCAGGCGAATTATTGGCAGTATTTGTATCAATATCTATATGAGGCAATATTTGTATCAGTAAGCTTTTTTTTAAAAACGCCAGTTTAGGTTCACACACATCACAGGCATATAAAACACTGTTTTTACATCACTCATCTACCTACAACCCATAAAGCAGATGGTTACTAGTAATCCAATATAGCCGCTGTTAATAATATTAATCGCAGCGATTGGCCACAAAATGCTTTTAACGTAATTCGATTCGGTTGGACTGGAACTCTTGTGGAACGGAACCAATACAACTTGACCTTCCTATTCCCCCCCAAATTCGAGAGACATTAACGCTTCGGGGAAGTGAAAAGAATTAGCAGAGGTCTTCAAAAAATGGTGAGGCTGTACGTACTGAGCGCATGCGACGTCGTCGGGCTCGCCTTGAGACTAAAGGCTCATGTTACTCGGATCACGTTCAAGGCGCGTCTGAACAGTATAGTGGTCGCCGACATTAAAATTTTACTATTACATTGTGTAGAATACTTACCAGTACAGTTATTGTATTATCTCAAATGACATATACTGACTTTAGATAGTAGCGGACTATGAAATATTGTAGACGGTAAAAGGTCGTTCCTCTCTTAATGAATGAACGCCTCTAAATCCAATCAAAACCCGTTTCGGATGCCTACGTATTGTTACGTACCACAAATAAACGATGTCTCATACTATCAGCAAAACTTGTGTTCGAATTCACTCCGCCTCTACTCAGACATTTAATTAAACTGCGATATTTTATGGTTGCGAATCATTAAATTGTTCTCCAGGGACGCTCTTATCCTGAATCAATGTTTAATATAGCACTGGAATTAAATTTCACTTTCTTTGTTACAGGTATATTCACTCAAAGGAGAAACCCTTCAAATGCACAGAATGTGGCAAAGGGTTCTGCCAGTCAAGGACCTTGGCGGTACACAAAATCCTTCACATGGAGGAGTCTCCTCACAAATGTCCTGTTTGCAGCCGAAGTTTCAATCAACGCTCAAATCTCAAGACTCATTTGCTTACCCATACGGATCACAAACCTTATGAATGTAATTCTTGTGGAAAAGTGTTTAGAAGAAACTGCGATTTGCGAAGACACGCTTTAACACACGCAGTCGGTGACGTACCACCAGGAGATGTTCTTGACGTAGGCGAAGAAGATATTGGCAGACCTGGATCGCCAATTGAACCAGGTTTTGATGATGAAGACCCTGAATTGTCATCACCTGAACATTCTCCTGTCAGGCGAGCCCGGTCCTCATCGATCGAAAGTATTGGACGAGAGCAAAGTGAAGAGCTACCACCACGACGAACATCGCCATCTCCGGTAGAACGCACTCACTGCCACCACAATGAACAGAGAGACCGAGCAAGTCCTTACACAATGCGTCCTCAACATCAGGAAAAGTATATTCGTATGCCGTCAGATTTATACGAAAAACGACGATACACTTCAGATGAGATTATAGAAAAAGAGATGCGCTACACTGAAGTTCCTGAACAACAAATAAGACATCCTCAGTTGCAAATACGAAGAGATCTCCACCAAGTTGCACCTCCTGATCCTTCGAAGATAAGCCAAATGTCCAGTCCGCCTATAGACCCTGGGCCTTCTGGTATGTACTTGAGTCCATTTAGAAAAAGAAGTCATCCACCTGATATCGGAGAAAATGTGAGGAGTTGCGCAGCAGTTTATAGAACTCGATCACCTGAACCAACGAATTTAACAATGCCTCGGCAACCTATAGGAAATGGGGAGGTCGTGGTTGGGATACCGCCTAATATTATGGGGATGCCATCATACCATAAGTTTGGCTTACCCATGCCACCACCACATCCTCAAATGGCGTATGGGCCTATGCCCCACCCAATATTAGGACCACAACAAACTGTTGCTCAGGACCTAATTGTAAAACACGCCCCTCCAAAAGACACAACACCGTGTACTTCTACTAATGTCACCAACTGTAAGGATGGTCAAAAAGATTCTGAAGAAGGTAGTTCAAGTTTTATAACAAGCGGAATAAAGAATATTGTGGGAATACAGCCACCTGCAAATCCTAAGCCTGGGACAAGTACATCGACAGGACCCAAGAAAGGTTTCAGTATAGAAGATATTATGAGACGCTGATGAAATATTAACCAGCGCCGCTGTCTGCCGAGACTTACTGTATGTAAATTAGATTGCGTAGTATAGATTACGTTAAAGTTTAGCCTTTAGAAACGACCGTGTTGCCTTATTTTTTTAGCTACATAGTATGAAGGATACCTTCAACAAGTTTGTAATGCGATATCTTAGTAGGCAGTGGTTCTTAAGTGATTGTATAGGTGCATTTCTGGAGAGATTTAAGTAAATTGTATTTGTACCTAATTTTAGTTTAACTTTAATCAAAAGTATTATTAGTCCAAGTTTCGATTATACACATTGTAAAATTTATAGAGGTATGTTTGTACGTATTTGCAACGTGGTTTTGGTTTTCGTAAAGATCTCATATGGTTTGTTTGTGCAGTGTTTTGTTTACCTCCAAATTTTAAAAATTAGATTATCGAAAATTTAGGCAATAATTTTTATTTTTTTCGTTTTGTTGTTGGATTTCATCGAGCAAAACACTTGTTTGTGTGATTTTATTTTGTTTGAATCCATCAGTGCTGATTTGTAATTAATTTTTTTTACTAGTAGCTTAGAGATTTTAGCTCATAGATTTAAAATATTAAGAATTGACTGGTTCTTATTACAGCTGTTATTTATTATTTAGTTATTTTATAATTTAATTATTGAGAATGTTAGTTCCGTCGGGCAACAAGCAGTTTTATTGATATTCGTGATTTAATTTAAGACTTAGTATTATAAAATGTAAATAAATGATTTTATCATAGGAATCACTTTAAAAATAATAATTTTATTGTTAATTTTAAACTACGAACAAAATTATTGTAAAATTTTAATTACAAATTAATACAACTGAATTGTTATGGTAAAGATACATAAAATATTTTAGCTATTAAAACGCAGACTCTACTACATAGTTAAAACTCCTTGCTCAGATGTAATTAAGTGAATTACATAATGAATGTACATTTTAATTTTTTATATTAATTAATTAATAAATTATGATGACAATAGTTACATGAGTTTTAAATTATTTTCATCCTTAAGACGTAACATTACATGAAGCACTGATATTTTTTGAAAATATTAATGTAAGAACAAAATCTTCTATCGGTTAGAATAGCATTAAAAATCCCTGTCAAAAAAACTCACCACCGTGTGCATTTGTTTTTATCAATATTATGTTATACCTATATTATGAACTAGGTATGTATTGATATACTGTACCATTGCAAAAAATACTTTAATACACTGCATCTGTACATTACATGTACTCAGACATAATAAAATTACTACCAATCTACACAACTATCATTCCTGCATAGGCATGTCAAATTACAAAACGTATTGGAGGAAACGGTTTATTATTACGTGGAAAAGTGTCATCGAATAAATAGTGGTAATCCTTAAACAGCAGCAATTATCTTACAATACATACCATCACGCTTGTATTCCCCGAAGGGTTACGCAGAGCCATACTAACGTACACCCACAGTTGGCCGGTATTATGTATTGTATTAGACTTTAAAAGCCCTTGCGGAAGCAAATCTTTAATTAAAAATGTCTATATATGAAGGAGACGATTTTACGAAGTTCACTTCGGAACGCTCGCTAGGGACCACACGAGGGAGAGAGAGTTTTTCCTTATTAAGTACAAAACATAAACCGTCTTCATCAATAGGAATCATCAATGTCAATTTATCAACCATATTGATATAACAATTGGACTGCCAGTCATAGGTCTCAACTCTCAAGTTCTAATCCAAGACTTTTGTGCGAAAATCATGTGTGAGTTGATAATTGTCACTCACTCAAATGGAAAACATCGTGAGGAAACCAGCAAGCCTGAGAGACTTTGTAGTAGGCGTGAAAAGTTTGCTAACCCGCATCAGCCCAGCAGGGTGGGCTGTAGCCCTACTCAACCTCGGGAAGTTCTGAAAGTGTGGGAACAGTGAATTTGGTGTTATAGATGATTAAAAACACAAAGTATCTTCAATGATAGAAGAATTGTATATCAATTATAGATTTACAGGAGAGGTTATTAAAATAAGCACTAGTTATCTTTACTTCTTAGGGTTGAAAAGAGATGAACGTGTGTTTTAATTTTAAGGGTAGTAGGTAACTATCTTTACATAACCACATTCGAAGGTAAAGTAAAAAAACCAAAATAAAAACTAACAAACAAATTGAGAAATTCCTCCTTTTATGTATCAATATTTATTTATACAATACAGTTCGTAATTACGAAGTGTCCCTAATGGATACATTCGTTATTGTCACCAAATTAATTGGCTCGCAAAGGTTAATGGCGACACGTTTGGTGTAGCGGCTGAGCGATCGGCTTCTGCGCAACGTGTTGTGGGTTCGATCCCCACACGGAGCAAATATTTGTATGATCTGCAGGTAGTTGTTCCGGGTCTGGGTGTTTGTGTTTGTGAGAATTTGTGTTTGTAAACGCACCCACGATACAGGAGAAAATACTAGTGTGGGGCAACGTTTTTTTAAAAAAAAAATCGATGACTGATAACATTCCAAAAAATATTTCAGCATCAGTCCGTAATATATTAGAGAATTAGTACTACTAAGATACAACAAGATATCTAGTGATAAATTAGGCATTACAAATTCATAGGAGGATAATAATGGAAAAAGTCAGAATGATACATTCTTAAATGGAAAAGAAATGTAAAACACAAACAATAAGTCCACACAATGAGTATTTTATTACTAATGGCACATAATGATAATTAAGAGCTACACATATTATGTTTTAGATATAAAGTACATATAACCAAAACTTTTAGTTAAATCCTGGAATACTTCAAAACAAATAAAATGAATAGGTACCGAAAACATATAATTATTTCCACGCAATAATGACGCGTACGGACATTCTGAACAAATAATTTGCAATAATAACCTTTGCACGGAACAATGAATTATAAGGTTACATTTCAAAACCCACCATAGCAACAATGTGTATAATTTCGCGAAATTACAAGTCCAAGGTACCAGCGAACAGGTGAATTTTATTAATGTAGCAGAAAATACGTCTTTATAGATGTCATGTTTATATATAATTATAATATGTATAGACATATTATAATTATATATAAACATGACATTGTTGGAATTGGAATAGTCCAAATAAAATTCAAATAAATTCATCAAGTATAAGTATATGTAGGTAGAATTCGACAATGGTCGCAATTCTAACCTAACCTAAACATAATAATAGGTGGGGGAAAAAGTTTCTTCGCATTTAATATGAAAACTTTAGACATTTTTTTTTCAAAGTTAATTTATATTTAATTATAATATATATGTACCATTTTGCTCAACGACTTTTTGCCATCTTGTGGGTAGTGACATAATACCATTGTTGTAGAAATTTTGGGACTTCTGATCAAAAAAACGTGACAAGTAGTTTTGTCCTCTCTTGATGTTAACCTGACACTGCCTAAAGAATTCTGAAGAGATCGAAACAGGTGGAAATCTGAAGATGCAAGGTCAGGGCTATATGGCGGATGCATTAACACCTCCCAGCCAAACTCTCTTAATTTTTGCTGAGTGGCCAAAGATGTGTGTGATCTAGCGTTATCGTGATGAAAGACCACACCCTTTCTATTGATCAATTCCGGCCGCTTTCTCCCAATTTCTTGCTTTAATCTCATCAGTTGTTGGCAGTAAAGATCCGAATCGATGGTTCTGCCTGGCGGTAAAAGCTCATAATGAACAATGCTCTTCCAATCCCACCATACACACAGCATCACCTTATTGCGAGCTAACCCGGGTTTTGCCACAGTCTGTGAAGCCTGACCGACCTTTGACCACGACCTTTTTCGCACGTTTTTGTCGTACGTGATCCACTTTTCATCACCAGTTATCAATCTCTTTAAAAACGGTTCAGTTTCATTACGTCTCAATAAGGAATCGCAAATGAGTACACGGTTCATTAGGTTTCTTTCAGTGAGCTCGTGTGGCACCCAAATATCGAGCTTTTTTGTAAACCCAGCTTTTTTCAAATGGGTCAAAACTGTTTTGTGGTCAATCCCCAGTTCTTCAGCTACGTCGTAATTACTGATATGCCGATCTGGCTCCACTTTTTCAAAAATTGCGTCAATTTTATCTGTAACAGGGCGACCAGAGTGAGGTGCATATTCACCATCAAAATTCCCGGATTGAAAACGCTTAAACCAACTTACTACTCTTGCTAACACTGCATTAGGTCCATAAACGTCACATTTGTTTTCCGCGGCTTGCGTTGCATTTTTCCCCTTTTTGTAATAAAACTTTAAAATGTATCGAATTTCTTCATTAGATTCACTCATTTTGACAGAAAGAAAAACAAATGAAAAATAGCGGGGAACAAATTTTTACTAATTTGTTTCTTTTTTTAACATGTAACTTTTTTAATGTTATCAAAATCAGCCAGATAAAAATAGTACAGCCAAAGATTTATTATTAAAAGTATTTACATATTAAATGCGAAAAGACTTATTCCCCGAACCTAATATTAGGTTACATCTGATCGGAACTTTCTGGCGTTCAACAAATTTAAAATCATAATGGAAATATTATTATTAAGAAGAGGATATAAGGTAACAATGAAAAAGAATTGTATAAAACATTGCAAAATAATGATCAAAACACGTTTGGCCTTAGAAAATGTCAAACAAATTATTTCAAGTAGCAATAAAACAAGATGCGGTCTCTTTTAATGAATGCTATTATAATGAAAATATTATAAAAAGATACCCAATTAAATTCAATTATGCATAATTTGACACGAATGGTAGTCTTAATATTTAAATTATATATTTTCCTGATTAGCTTAACTCGCTTAACTTTCTAAGAGTCAGAATGACAGTTTGTTAACTCGATCAGCTAAGTGTTATTAGTGACTTCATTTATTAGTGCGTTAGAGCCACATGTTTAACAAAGATCTCTGCAATCACCGGGTTTTGTAGTAGCAGTTCTATTTTAGCAGTTAATCCGTGTATCGTTTCGGTCTTAACTGACTGAACTAACTAACTCTTTGAACTGTTTCATCGTTTTATTATATGTATGTATGTTATGATAAGTATACACAAACGCAAAGTATAAGTCGCCTCCGTTGCTGTGGTTTTGGCAGTCTGCCAACCGTAGGGTCTCGTAAGTCTCGGCAATGCATCAGCAACTCCTCAAATGTTGGGGATATCGATGGGTAACAATGACTTTTTACTATTACGGAGCTTGTTTGATTATATGCGAACATAAACACTACGAAAATTTGTTCATCAATGTCGCTTGCATTTTCAAAGCTGCTCAAATGAGCTAGTAGAGAACAAGCAAAAAGAGATGTCGCAGATTAAGGAAAAGTGGTGATAGGTCGTAAAGGAATATGTACTGATGAGGTACTTTATACTTTTTAGTGGGCTGCTGGGCACGGGTCTCCTCTCAGAATGAGACGGATTAGGCTATAGTCCACCACGCTGGCCTAGTGCGGGTTGGCAGACTTCACACGCCATCGAGAAAATCTCTCAGGCATGCAGGTTTCCTCACGATGTTTTCCTTCACCGTATAAGCGCGTGTTAATTAACTATTAATACGCACATGGCTTCGAAAAGTCACAGGTGCGTGCCTTGGTTTCGAACTCAAGACCTTTGACTTGGCAGTCAAACGGTCATACCACTAGGCTATCACTGCTTCAAAACCATATTATGTATGCTGGAAAACATTGCGGTAGAAGACTTTATTAATTGCTTTGTTTTACCTAATCAATTTGTATGCAAGGTCAAGATCGTCTTACATAGGCTTATATTAGAGGCATCTAAAATGATTCATATTCAAAAAATATAGGGTAGTTAACATCAGTCGTGCCTAAACCAAAATCGGATATATAACCATATCAAATTTGGAATATTTTACGTCATTTTTTGCAGGAATGAATCATTTCTACGGTTTACTGGTATGATAGCCTTGGAGATAACCATTTATGTTAAATGTAACAAGTTGTGGTAACCAGCAGCTGCTGTATGCCGTCATAAGCTCTGGCGTCATTGCAAGGCTTTAGCTTAAGAGTGTCAATTATAAAATGATGATGGCAAATAGCAGTTTTTATATGAATTTGATATCTTTTATAATGAATGGTCTACTAGCATAAATACAAATCTTAGTCCATCAGTTTTGTATTGATATGGATTGCAGGTAAAACCTGTTCATCAAAGTTGCTCCTAACAAGTAATTCAAAATAGCAGTATAGGTAGATAAACTGATAAAGATCGGCTTCTTTGAATATATATTATCATAAAGAACTGTTTTAAGTGTCTACAGTGACTAAAGAAAGCAGGATATCATTAAAAAATATTGCGTTCAGTTCTCTGTAAAGACACTTGTAACCATGTCAATAATATTTTTAAGAAACAAATTAAATACTACCTTATTGGTCAAGTGGTCAATGGTCGATTTACAGGTCGGGCAATGCTATTGCTCGGTTATTGGCAATAGTTGCACCCCCTATTACATGGGACCTATCTTTGGGTTGATCTATAGGTATACCAAATATACCAATGTATACTCTGTTATGCTGTTCTGCTGTAACATAAGTTCATTTATGACATGATCATCCGATATTAATGGAAAATAATACAGATAATGCAAAACCAAAGCATTTACATGAAATCATCACCAACCGAGCAACGCAAAACGCCACTTTACACCAACCGTTGTTCAAGATAATACAATCACATATATTAATTCAGTGCAAAACAACAACATCTTTTATAAGCAAAAAGGTGTTTCTTTTATGGTCGTCCGTTTTACGACGCGCCGCGTACCACCGTCAACCGGGCAGCTACTTGGGACTTTATGCAAATTGCCCGCCGACTAACTACAAAAAAAGCGTGTAATAAAATGAGCTGAGTGTGGGTTCCGCGAGCTGGTCTTGGATATGTTTTTGAGACGCTCGATTATAATAAAATAAATATCGCAATAATATGTTACTAAAATTTTGTTTAAGATGAAATTATCAAGTAGCATTCGAAGTTTGCATTCATAAGTTGCAAAGAAAATATTTTACCAGGTGCTGTCGTAGTTTATCTGGGAAAGGCCTATATCTTGTAAAAAACTACAATTAGGCTAATTGGATTGGATTCGTAAAATTAGAGAATGAAATAAAAAAAAACAATAATATTCTATCAATTAAACTTAATTATGATTTAAGTTATAGAATCCAGCAAACATGAAAGAAAGAAAAGAGTAAAGAAAGAAATAGCAAGGAAAGAAAAGAGATGGCAATAGCTGTCATTCATCCTTCACGTTATTTGCCGCTCACTTTAAAACTTGGAACGACCCGATGGCAACAGGACCCTAAAAAAATAATGCAATAATATATTTATAACGATCAGATGTCGTACCTCAGATATTTTAAATCGCGCGTTGATCCAAAGTGAAAGCACCATCGCGTTCAATCAATCGCAAAGAGAATCATTTAGAGCATAGCAGTTTAATTGGTACTGATTTCACAGTGTAAAAACGATAATTGTTGATCGTGACTGTACCGCTCAAGGCCTTTCACGTTATGCAGAAGAGCTCGAAATTCATTTAGGTGCATTGCACCTGTTGTACGCGACTGTACTACTGTAACTACTCTTTTACCGAGTCTAAGGAAAAAAGATGGCGTAGCCTTTTTAAAAAAATTTAGGACACTGAAAAAACATTCCTTAAAAATGTCAATATCGGTACTGATTCGGCTCAAAGGATAACGTTGGCAGCGCAGTGCCGTGAGCAAGGCAGACTGTAGGTTAATTGAAAGACGAAATCAAATTTATGTTACAATATTATTTATTTACTTTTGACAAAATACAAATAAATGATAACGAACACTGAAAGCGATCTTTTAAAAATAACTATGAAAAAAGCTTTAATGTTAAACTAACATCAACACGTTAAATTTCCGTGCCTCGAACATGTCATGTTATGTTATCGACGATCCCCGTTGCATACGAATGCAATCATTATGACTAATTAGCTACCGTAGTTATTCAGTAGACTGTCGTAAACCTCAACAATGAAAAAAATATGAATATGGTATTTCTTAATGGGTTACTGGACGGAAAAGCCAATGGCACTTATTTAGCAATGGAAAATGCAGATGATGTCTTTGGACTTCCGACGTTTAATTGACTCCAAAGTATTTAACAAAATATTTTAACAATTCGTAAATAATTGCTGCTTGGAAGGTTACTCCTAATACGGAAATCGTTGAAGTCATTAAAACAATTTGATAAAGATTTGTCTTATGAAACATGCAGTCCGATTTCCGGACTGCCTCGATTTAATTCCAGTGAGATTACACGGTTTTGTATTTGCTTCCATGGTGATCTCAGTATCGGCCACTTAGCCATCAAATTGGACTAAAAGAACGGGAAGATGCTAGGAAGAGGAAGTGCAACCATCGTGCAAAAGTTTTAAATATCATGCTTTTTCTTAGCATAAATCCTTCAAAGATGCAACTAATAGTTTACCTTCATTATGCTTTAAAGAATTTTAAAGCTTAATGAAGCTTTAAAATTCTTTAACATCGCTTTGCTTGATATACATAATTCAACATCCTGCTATATGATTGAATGAAAAATACTGAAGATTGGGAATATTGTGGCGTTCAATAGGATCGGCTTACCTCCAGCTGTGAAAGCTACCTGTAAATATAGGCTGATTAAAGATACTTAAAGCAGAAACTACATAACATCGGTTTTCTAAGGCAGGGTACCAAGATAGATCACAATATCAATTTTCGATTTGAGAAGCAACTAAAACTAACATTGATGTTTCACAAAGTAACTTAATATGAACTTTGGGAAATCCTGGACTTAAAAACGTTTGTTTGTACAATCGTTTTAAATCTATTCGAAAAAGTCATAAAAGATGATTTTCAATTCATGAATCATAAAATTTTGTATGCAGAACAGTTTATCACGTGGTTTTGAGTTCGGATTAAGACCACCACGTCGTTTCCTATGCGTGACGCAAGAAGCGACAAAGAGGTTGTAAAAATTCACCCAAGTTTAAGTATGTAAACCTATAGTTCAGATGAATACTAAGGTGCGTTCAGCGAACTGAACTTTTTGAGTATAAATTGAACACTATCATACGAACTTACACGATCCTCAAGCTGAAATTACCTAGCTTGAAGCCTAAGTGTGTTAAGCCAAACGAACTGAATACTTTGCGGTAGCTAGCTTTCTTATGTTTGGTCCATGTTCAATAAATCTTTTACCACAATATTTCAGTATACATACACAAGAATTTAACAGCTTTGCCTTAAGCAAGTTTGGAATATAGCTCCGTTCCTAAAGGAAATTTCAATTCAATAAGGTATTCGTAGAACTTACATCAGTCAGTAGTGTAATTCTTCTTTGTAAATGAATCACAAGCAAATGTAAGTATTCAGTTCAGGTCAGTACCTCGTACGAGTCTGACACACGGCAACAAAGGTTTTAACTACTTGTTGTATCCTCAAAAATAGTAAAATTGTCATGAGCTTTTCTTTAAATGTTATTGGGATACGGTGCGTTCAACTTGTTGCTCCTTATCTAAATTTTATATATTGGACCTTGGATAAATGCCACGTAAGCATTTGCTTATAGGGCATTATGAAAAACAAGTAGATTATAAGCTTAATACTGACAATATAAGACCAATAATAGACCAAGACATAGATAAATTATCTAGAATATAACAGCCGAGCAGAGTGAAAGTACTAATTTTTTTTTATGTGATAGGAGGGCAAGCGAGCAGACGGATCACCTGATGGTAAGCGATTACCGCCGCCAATGGACACCCGCAACACCAAAAGAGGAGTCACAAGTGCGTTGCCGACCTTTAAAAGAGGATTGGGCCTCCGGTAACCTCACTCACTCGGCGAAACACAACGTAAGCGTTGTTTTACGCCGGTTTTCTGTGAAGCCGTGGTATCACTCCGGTCGAGCCGGCCCATTCGTGCCGAAGCATGGCTCTCCCACGATAGAACAGATAAGATTCTATGAGTATTGAGGACAAAATAAACAAAGAGAGCAGTTTTTTCTTTTTCTTGCGATGAAACAATATTAGTTGCTGATTACAGAACATCTGCTTCTGGACTACACTTTATGTCTGATAGATAGATACTCGTCTTGGAATATTTTTTATTAGTAAGATTATAAAATAAATACACGGCCCTCCTGAAGATAAGCAGTAACCGAAGTTTATGGACACAACCAGCATGCAAGCATTATTTTACACATTGTTATCTTGAAATTACAATTGCTCTCTCGAAATCACAAGTCTGATTTGCACAGCAATTTCGCTAAATCGACCTTCTAATCGGAACACAATAACGGTAGTATAATATTTGACGATGTGGTGACAGCCGTGGTACCAATACAGAGAAACTTAGCGGCAAATTTCTCCCATCCTTTGCCGGGTCTAACAAACTTTTTCCAAACTCCTTAGCCGTATGTACGAATGAGGTCCTATAAAAACTCATGCTTTATCACTAGGCTTTCTCATCACGTACGCCACAGTGGTTTAGATTACCTATACGGGTTTCCCAGTCCTCGTTGACAAATAAAAATTTCAAGCAACTCATTTGTATCAGCATTCGTCGCACGCGCTAGATTTACGATTATTCTGTATTTTACGAATCCGGGTGGAAGGTAGAACTTCGATGAAAGCTGTTGTAACCATAGTTATGAATAACTATGACAGCATAATGTGGGTTTTTCTTTTGTCTGGCATCGGTGTATACCATAAATATGTCATAAGATGTTCAATCATAAAAATGTGAAACTTTCATTAAATTATTTCTAATTAATTGAACTCTTATGAGGTACAAAGTAACTGCAAATGAATAATTTAAAAACCAAAGGCAAAGGAGTTTGATACATATATATTCTGAAAGGTTTGGATGGATGCTGAAATTAATGTAGGTACTGCTATTGTTGTAATTTATTAAGTTCCAAACACGGGGATTAGTGCAAAATTCCTTCACTAAAGCAGCACTATCTAGCAGTAATACAATTCCAGTTCACCAGTAACCGTTTACGAGTCGATGTGACTAAACAATAAACGCCTTTGCAAAGCCATTCTCTTATCACCACTTGCCATGCGGATTGGTGATCCGAAACCGATACGTTGTTATTAGTACTCCATAGGCAGACGATGTTACCCATTATTATGATAAGTCTTAGTGTGGAGAATCAGATGGAGTATGAACTTAGGTAGGTACTAGCTAGAATAAACTAGAAAAGTAACTATAATTTTTAAGTATTAGAATTAATTAGGGAGGTATAATTTTGATGGTTTGATGGAAAGAAAATCAGACATTATGACTGTAAATGTCATAATGTCTGATTTTCTTTGCCTTTGTGAACTTATGTTTTTGTACCTACGCCAGATCATGTGCAAAAATTTGTCATAATCGCGCAAGACGTTATACCTTAGTTATAGTAAAAAACAGACAGCTATTTTGCTAAATCGCTTTTCTTTTGTTAATTGGAGGATTTCTCGATGTTGACGAGGGTAAAAGGAATCTCACAAACAATGATCACATTGTAGTTAGGAAAAATTGCAATTTTGGCAAGTAATACTTTCAACACAATTTTTCAAGGTAAATAGTAAAATAATACGTTTGCAAATGTATAGTTACACCAGTAAAATATTTTTGAAATTAAAAAATCGAGTTTGTTATGAAATCTCGAAGTTATTAGGTATATACTTACATCAAAAGTATTCCGAATTTATGCTGCGACCTGCACAAATCGCCTTCAATAATTTCGATAAAAAATCGACACTTATGTTAAGGAAACTCTCCCAGATACAAACAGGTGGTCTGACATTTTACCAATATTATAAACTTGGCCGGTTAACGGTTGTTATGCAGGAAAGGGACAGTAAGCCAATATGGTACGAAACATGGAACGAAGGCTAGAGACGAGTTTTACAAATAGTTTTTTGCGTTTCGTGATATTATGTTCATCCATAACTTGATGCGATTGATTAACAGAAGGCTCAATCCGGATAGCTTCGAATTCAGGAACAAATCGAAATAGTATCATTCGTATTCTTGAAGTCGTCATTAGCGCATTTTTACTTTAAGAAAACATTGCGTCACACTAGGATTTTTTTCTCCTGTATCGTGGGTGCTTTATCAAACACAAATTCTCACATATACAAAACGCCCAGACCTGGAGTAACTACCTGTAGGACATACAATTACATACATATATTTGCTTCGTATTGGGATCGAACCCACAACCCGTGGCGCAAAAGCCAATCGCTTAGGTAACATGCCAAACGTGTCGTAAATTTTATCTGGTTCGTTTCAAAAGTGATTTCTTTTTTGAAATAAACTGGCAGCTTTTATCTGCATTTATTCAAAATCTAGACGTTTAAAGTAATTTTAAGCGCTGTAAATTTAAAGCTTGCGAAAGTTTGTAGATTTTTTGTGAAACTTCTCACAACTCATCTCCATCATGTTTCAAACTGGGGCCGCATAGCGAAATACTATCGGCGGTCGGTTGCTATCGCCGATCTGCGGAACTGGTCGCATTGTCCGGTGTGCCCGCCTGCAACTGGACTCGGCTTTACTGCCGCTGGAACCATAGACTTGCGATCTTTAGAATATTCGAATTAAGCAGAACTTTTTACTGTTCTTATGGGAAAGTGAAAGGGATAAGAAAAGGTAGGAGAATTATTATTAATCAAATCGAGACTACTGTATTATAGATTTTAGTTTTGAAATATTGCATTATTTACTGTTTGAAATTATTTCTATAATTTTTCTCTTGACTTGACTTCAAATGTCTATAAAGATAGTTATAACGATGCTAGTGATAATGGTGACGAAAACGATGGTGATGATGACCGTGATGCTGATATTGAAGGAAAGTGATGTCGGTGATGATGATTTTTGTAGTGATGATAACCACTAAACACTAGAGGAGGACATTATTATTGATGTTGATGATAATGATTACGATTATGATAGTGTTGACGACGGTAGGACAATGATGTTGGTGATGTACCTGACAATTTTAGAAACGGTGAACCTGTCCACACTAGCAATGACAATAATATGCATGATAACTAGGACCTACAAGGCGATTCAATCAAACTTTTTATGAGACAACAGATTTAAGAAACTGTAGCCAGCAAATCGCCCAGTCACCACAAATAGGACCCGTTCACGTGCATAACGCACGGATCAACCATCACCCCCCTCGCCATTTTAGAGGGAAACAGGTGACCCAACCAATGATCGTAATGATCATAATGATGGTCTTAAAGGGGATATCGTTGTTGACGATGATAATGAAGATCACAAAGCTGATTATTATGATGAGAGACTAATGCTCGTGAGGTGTCAGGAGCAGCCACGACACGATAGTATTATGTTTCTCATCATAATAATTTTAATATAATTGGCTGAAGTCTACAGTCCGATAGGTCGTGCTGTGTCGCGTATAGGTACGCATTAGCCGAACGGCACTGTCCATTGGATCGCAAGTGGTTACGTACCTCACTGCAACCAGGGTTGACAAAATCAGTGTGTATGTTTATCAACTATAAAATAAAAGTGAACAAATAACATATTTTTTTAATAAATAAAAAAATATAATACAATAATTTGTACTTAAATGGAAAAATAAAGGGAATAAAATGTTAAAACATTTAAGGATAAATGTTGCCTAGTAAAACATATTGATATGTTTTTATTATTCGCCTTTTCTTTTTTAAATATTAATGTTTTTTTTGTGAATGTCTATAATTTATGTAACATTATCTAAAAAACCAGGGCTCAATAAATCCTAGTTTAGGTGTTAAGTATTATGTTATAGGAATAAAAGGTTGAGAAATAATTTATAGGATACGTGTAAGAAGAGAGTTCCTAAAAGTTACCATAAATACATTTATAAAAACAACATTCTCACTAATTAACAAATAAACAACTTTAGCACAAACAAACAGAAAAAAAATTGCAACAAAATTCCAATACCGCACGGGTAACCCTATCAGGGCCATCAGGCACCCGATACATTCTACCGCCTAATTAAAACGGTCCAAGAGACCCTTTTATCTACCGAAGATACGGTTACGGCCCAAAGACACGCGAACTCTCGCTACATTTCGGCCGTTCGGCGCGTGTCGGTTACGTTCGGCTTGCGATTCGATTCGATAAAGTGCGGCGAAAGACTGTGATTTTTAAATTCGGAATGCTTTAAAATTCGAACGCGATTGAGAAAGTTTCGTTGTTTTCGTATACTTTTTTATTTAAGAGCAACGTATAAATGGCCAGTTGTGACAGACTTCCAACCAACCGTATGTGCAAACCAATGTACCTACTAAAGAATTGATACAAATTATATTTTGCACTGAATGGCCTCATTGCTTTAGGATGGCCGTAAGCCCGACTGCGACGCTAGTGGTCCTGGGACAGATTCCCAATTCGAGCAAAGTGTTATTGGGTCTTTCTATAAAATTATCAATAAGTAAGTAGCTGACCTTTTTTTAAAGTCTAACGACTAGTGAGATACTTAGGTTTACTCTGCTTGGAACACAATGCTTAGTCTTACGGTGCCTAATTCTTCTGAGAATACGTGCGTGATAATATTTATATTATGTTTCAGCGACGGTTTTGAAAAGCGAAAAACTTTCCCGCAATTAGTTAAAACGGATTAAGTATACTTATTTGAAACTAATCTTTGCTTTACCTACTAACTAATCATTCAAAATCCATAAAACAGTACATAGTTCTTTTCTTTCTAATTTTAAATTGTGTCAAAGGTTAGATGGGTTTCTACCCAGGCATTTAGGGTAAAAAAATAAATACCTTGGCATATACCCACCTCTAGAAAGGTACGACATGATCCAAATCCCCCCAAATCTAGCTGTGTGACTAAAAAAAATTACATGACAGAGTCCTTGATACTTAAGTACTTCACTATCAATTAAAGTTAAACTCGTAGTCATCATTTCCTATACTTCTACCTACTTTCAGAGATAGGTATCTACCTATTGCACGAAAAAGGAATTAGGTATTATTAAGTTCTATATTTCTAAAAACATAGGAAACCGACGCTCATTCGACATCATAAAACTAATTGCATTATAACTTTTGAAGTTTAAATGAAGTTTTATGATTTGTACAGAATGCATCCAATAACCTATATAGTAGGGAGCTTTGAAGTTGGCCACTGTACGCTTTCTGCCTACCTACTAAGAATACACCCGCAGTCGAATTATTTCCTTCACTAAAATCCTTACTAATAGTATTAACGTGAAAGTTTGTAAGTATGGATGTACGGCTGTGTGGATGTTTGTTACTCTTTCACGACAGAACAGCTGAATGGATCTGGATAAAATTTGGCACTCAGAATTATAGTCTGGAATAAAACATAGTCTACTTTTTATCCAGGTCGGACCCAATCCTAAAGTCCACGCAGACGAAGTCGTGAGCAGAAGCTAGTATACACCGTCACATTTAAGTCGTTTTAATGCTGAAAGGACGGCGTATACTCATCACTAGGAATAACTTTTAAAATGGAACCAACCCTGAAATCACGAAAAAAAAACAGCTGTTCCCAATGTTCCCATACATTTTGTGTACTCTGAACTCGTCAGAGTGTATGGAAAAGCTGTTTTTTTTTGTGATTTCAGGGTTGGTTCCATAGTAAAAGTTATTCCTAGTGATGAGTATACGCCGTCCTTTCGGCATTAAAATGACTTAAATGTAACGGTGTATTATAATTTTTTGCTGTTCGTTCATAGATTAGTCAAATGTGAGGTGTGAGAGAGCGGGATTTGTATTCTTCAGTTATGTTTGTAAATACTTAATTATGTAAAATACTTAAAATATTTACATTCTTTTGTGTACGCCAGACTATTTGTCGCTTTTTCCTTTCTCTTGAGTCCATCCAAAGGTTGTCTGTAAGAGATCGCTTTTAGCGTCCATTGTACAATATGTTATAATTAATAACTTGTACTTGACATTCGTTTTTGGTGTGCAATAAAGAATATTCCATCTATCTATTTATCTATTATGTGCCCAAAAAAGATCAGGTCGTTTATTGATTTTAGATCAGGTAATTCATCAGGATCATTACACTTAATGTTTGTAATGTTTTTTAGTATTTTACTTTAGATCCTAATAATGATCCTGATGATGATGGTAGATCCTAATAATTATGGTAACCAAATAAAATTTCTACAGAACCAAATGGAACTAACTTAAAACAGGGTTTGCAGTGTAGTGTAGTTTGTAGTTAGACGATATCTGCAGAAAAGTAGAGGGATAAAAAAAGGTGACATCATTGCGGTAGCCAAAAATGTTTAAAATAAGTACTTACGGTACTTTTAAGCAAAACATAAAGAAAATTCCACTTCAAGCTATTAGCGGTTTAACTGAGAAGAAACACCAACTAAAATAGCATAATTTAGGAAACAAATTAAAAATGGTCCAAATCGGAGAAACAAGAAAGTCGATTTGATAACCTGCTCTTTTTTGAAGTCGGATAATAATTTACTTAGGAATCCTAATTATTAGTACCAGTGGCCAATACTGCGTAGCCCTAGTGCAGTACCGCAGTCTCCACTTGCGTCGGCATCCAGGCTACAAACCAGTTTCGTTCCTTTATGCCGCAGACCGCCTATGCTGCAGCTTGCGTACATGCTCCACACTTCTCTACACAAACTACAGGATATTATTTTATTTAGATTGTCTCAATATTCTAGTGGCCTCTGGACTGAGGCGCGACTGCTATGCTAGATTCGATATCACTGGATTCGATTAGGTACCAGGTCGACCAAAGTGCTATTGGGTTTTTCTATGAAATTCTTAGTATTAGCTCGTAGTTTAGAATTGTGCCTGGTTAAAGACCTACCCTATTACATGGGACCTAAACATACCGCCGAAATGTAGGTGTACATTATTACATCTCTGCCTAACCCTTCGGGGAATGTATAAATCGAGTCGTTATTTAAAGATGTAAGAAGACGTTCAATTTGAAAGTAAACTGGTAACAATTTGAGTATAATAATGATTATTGTTTCAAAAGCTCTTTAAGACAAAGCTCTTAAAGTAAGAATCATTTCCGCAAGCCAAATATAATACTGGTGTAAGTACCTACATACACTGGTCATCAAAAAAATCGACCCATCCTCTTTTTTTCAATATTAACCGATTCTTTCACAGATAAACTGTTTCACATGTTTATTTTTTGTTTTGAGGGTCGATATGATGATTGAGTTCTTGTTTGCCATAAATCTTACTGCACTTGAAGGTACTTAACAATTTTTTTACACAGAAATACTGTTGAGTGCTGATTTGACGGTTTTACATGGGAACGAATCGACTCATTATTCCAGTCAGAATCGGACTTTTCTAGGGATTGGGTGTTAATATCGTGAAGTTTAATTGTTGAGGCTGTAGTTTTGACTAATTTTGTCTAAAAATAATGGATACCACTGAAGCTGAGGCGGCCCAAGTTGTGGCTTTGCTGCAACAAGGCTTAAGTCAACGTGTAGTCGCCAGGAGGTTAAATCTCAGCCGTTCTGCAGTTCGGCGAGTTTACCAAAGGTTTCTGGAGACTGGGCAGTATCGAAGAAGATCTGGATCTGGAAGACATAGGGTGACAACTCAAAGGGATGACCGCTATATAGTGGTGTCAGCTTTACGAAATCGACACCTTTCTGGCGTTGATCTCCAGCGACGCTTACGTGAAGATCGGGGTGTGGCTATAAGTGACAGTACTGTAAGGAGGAGACTTCGTGAACAGAATTTAAGACCACACAAGCCAGCAACGGGGCCACAATTGACCACAGCTCATCGACAAGCCAGACTTCAATTTGCGCAAAATCACGTCAACTGGTCTATAGGCCAATGGGAGACAGTTCTTTTTAGTGATGAGAGTCGGACGACTTTATATGGTTCTGATGGCCGTCGTAATGTCATGCGACGACCAGGTGAACGTTATGCCCAGTGTTGCATAAGAGAAACAGTGAGTTACGGTGGGGGCTCTGTGATGTTTTGGGGTGGTATATCTTTAACCGGACGTACGGAGCTGGTTTTTATAAGGAATGGTGCTTTGACCGCGGCACGCTACATCACCGAGATATTGGAAGACCACGTGGTGCCATATGCCGGCTATATTGGAGAAAACTTTGAGTTAATGCATGATAATGCCCGACCACACGTAGCGCGTATTGTCACCGATTATCTTGAAGAAGTTGGCATTCGGGTTATGTCGTGGCCAGCAAGAAGCCCTGATCTTAACCCTATAGAGCACATGTGGGACACGCTAAAACAAAAAGTTAGAGCCCGAAATCCAGCCCCTATAACGTTGGAAGACCTGGAAATCGCCATCAGGGAAGAATGGACACGAATCCCTCAGGAGACCATCAAAACCTTGATCAGGTCACTAAAAAGGCGAATGCAGGCCGTCATTCGAGCAAGAGGGGGGAATACTCAATACTAAACTGGAACAATTGTGATCACAGCACTTCAGACTGAAAAATTAGAGCGTGTTTAAAATTAATTAAAAACAGTGTTTAACTTTATAGTGAAAATTTCAGTTTTTTTTACCTTTTTCAGGTTTTTTCCGTGTGAAAATTAGTGTAAATAAACCAGACAATTTAAACATATCGGTACTAAACCATTTTGATTAGTTTAGTTGAAAAAAAAAAGGGGTTTGCGGAAAAACTGCAGGTGGGCCGATTTTTTTGATGACCAGTGTATATTCTCAGTGTCTCTAAAAGCCAAGATCCATTCTTAAATTGCCATAGTTTTGGAAAGTACCTTCACATCCCGCATTTGATCTAATCAATGTTCTGGCACGGAGAGGTCGCTATGTATGACAATGACCATTCATAGTATGACCGCGGCAAGCACAACTGAACCTATTTATTTGAACAGCGTATTTCTTACACTGTAGCCAGTGTAAGGTATTAGAGCCCTTATTATTGGTTTCAGAACCCTTCGATAAATAATCATAAAATGTATCTGCTGCATGGTCGTTCTACTCAGTCCTACCTATACACGTATGAACTAATATAATGAATTGAAACAGAACATTTTCCCGAGCTAGGTTTAATGGCGAATCGAGCCCACCTTCTATTATATTATACTGCTAATAAAAGTATTAAACCTCCTACTACTTTAGAACCTGTAATGTTAATAGGAATTGTGTTACATTGGCTTAATGGGAAATCTTTAAGGATAAAAGCACCCGTCCCGGGTTAGAATTTAGATCCATCCATCATAAAAAAATCCCTCAACACATTGAATTTTAAGGTAATAGGTACCTACGCTCTTAAAGGTGTTTTGTCAGGGAAGGTACATACTAAAAGGCTACTGAATAAAAAATAAACAGTGTGTTGATTCGCAGAGAAAACAACGGCTCATCTGATAATATACCTACTAATAAACCATGGACAGAAATCTTAGAAAACTCAACAACAGAACTATTTTTTTCTATCATCACGACTGCTTAACTATTATCACGACAACGGCGAAGTATTTTTTTCGTTCAAAACAACCAAAAGATAGCTATTAACCTCTCATTACGAAGTTCCAAAAAAGGAAAATTAACAAAGAAAAACTCTCATTGTATTCTAATGAAATGGAAAATTAACAGCATCTCTTCCTTCTTTTTGAGAAACTCTATCTCTTTTACACTTAAGTCACCTCGGCGTAGCTGTCCTTGTCTGCAAACAATGGCATAGTGCGTTCAAAAAAGAATAAGTTGAGATAGTGTATCGACAGTGTTAATCTCATGAAATATCGATAACTGTCAAACTGTCGCGTTTTATTATCGATCGTATTTGTTTCTGTTTGCTGTGCTGTTTTGAAATAAAACTTTGATAGTTTGGTTGTTAAGTAGTATTTATGTATTTTTGTTGCTTGATCATTTTTAAGAAAATAGAAATGTCATAATTTGTTTATGATGTTACAATACCGCTAAGAAAAAAATAAAAATTAAGTTTTTGATCTTTATTAAAATCATACATCAAAAACTATAGTTTTTAGATACTAATAATTAAAAATTAATAAGATGTAAATAATATTTGAACCTTGTTACATTTAAATAATATTTGATTTATATTCATACTTTAGCTTAATTATTATTTATTATGAATAAAAACAAACATCAATTGATTTAAGGTTATAGAAGCAAAGCAATCCCATGGAGATTTATACGCCATTGGAATTTACTGATAAAAACCAAATTTTTTAGCTATCGTCTGACCTTATCGATATCTTCAACCCTTTATCTTTTGACAAAAAATATCGATATCCTCCCAACCCTATACAGCTACTGCCACAAAAAATATTTTATCGTGCACGGGGCAACCTAAAAAAACAAATAGCCGGTAAGTCACTCGTCGTCTGACGGCCAGAGAGGAAAGTTATTTTTTTGTCACAACGGACTGGGCGGCCGGTCGATGTATTGTGTTTGAACAGTCGTACTCAACCTTTCAATTAAAACTTAAGGATAAGACTTATTCTGTTTAATACTAAACTGCGATGTTATAAAATAATTAATTTTACATAACATAACATACCGTCACGCCCGTATTCCCCGAAGGGTTAGGCAGAGGCGTATCGCCGGTATGTTTAGGTCCCATGTTATAGGGGGCGAGCCTATAGCCATTAACCGGGCACAAATCCAGACTCCGACCTACTACTGAGAATTTCAAAGAATAACCCAATAACACTTTGCTCCACCTGGGGATCGAACCGATCGATCGATCTAGTGTAGCAGTCGCGCTTGGGACCGCTAGACTAATGAGGCAGGCAACTAAATTTAACATAGATACAAATAGCATCTATTATTATTGTACTTACTCAAAATCAGGTAAAACTGTATGATGCCAGTCTCTTCTTTCTTTATAATATTATCTGTTCGCCAGCTGACATGTAGCAATGAAAAAAAGTCGTGTGGCACTCGGGGACTGCCGCGGTAAAGCTATTGCATAGCGTTTTTTATCAACTTATGTAATACAACCAATGCCACCTAAACGCGGGTTGCTGAACTAAAGAGACAAGCGTGTTTCTCTTTAGTTCAGCAACCCGCCTTTAGGTGGCATTGGTTTTTATCAACTTATGTAAAACAATCAATGCCACCTAAAGGCGGGTTGCTGAACTAAAGAGACAAGCGTGTTAGGTTTTTTTCGTTACGGAATTTCTGGATTCGGTCCCCACGCTCAAGGCCCGCGATAGAAGCTATGCAATAGCTTAAAAATATTGAATGAAAAATATAAGTAAAAACCCCAAAACAAAAATAAAAATTCTATTCTAAGTAACTTTTAACGCCTTAGTAACTTATCAAACAAAAATGTGTTACTGGGGAGTTTGTTGCACCGCTTCTTCTCCCCAGCGAAAACACTAGGAAGCGGACAAGGGTCGGCGTTTTGGGGGCTGTCTTTATTGTAAAAATGACGTTCAAATAGTACTACTCGTACCCAGTAGTCTATTTTGATTAGATGAGACTGAGAAATTGAATGACTTTGTTTTTTTTTATGGGATACAGGTCAACCGAGCAGAAGGATCGCCTGATGGTAAGCGATTACCGACGCCCATGGACACCCGCAACACCAAAAGAGTCAAAAGAGTGCCCGGTACTCCCATAAAGTATGATAACGCTTCAGAAAAGGTAGATTATAATTGGACTCACCGTAGGAAATGCATCTCAAATGCACGACAGCATTGAAGGAAATGCATTATTTTTTACTTGTTTTCCCTGGCTTCAACTATGTCTTATACAATCATGTGGACTGTAAACAAGTTGCAATCTATCATTAGAATGGACGAAGACAGAAATAGAAAAAAAAGTATGGAAATGTCATTTATATCGCTTTAGACTTTACATGTAATTTCCAGGCATCTCCTTTCTATTCGTGTGTCAATTCGAATATCTATGCCTGCTGCAACTGTTTTCATCATAAAATCTATCCAATCATAAAAAAGCCTTCTGGCATTTTCCTTATCGAAACTACAGAACGTGGTAAAAACGCATTTTAAACGGATTTTATTACCCATCGTAATGTCATAGCAACCAGTTACCACTTGTCTCGGTATTTATCACGTTAGGTACGGATTTGCGTGACTTTAAGACGTATAATAATGAACCGTGTGTTAGTAAAAAATGGCGCTAGGCGTTAGCTTAATGGAAACCACTATTAATGTATCTTACATATAAAATCACGTGTTTCTTATATCAGCACACATTTTTTTTTCTGTGGGAGGACCGCGAAGGATACTATACTTATTTTCGCACGCTGGGACGAAATGTGTTCCTGACGTCACATTGAGTCATGCCGCGGAGTCGCTTGGGACCGACTCCATCGTTCAACAGCGCCTCCCGTCTTCAGACTAACCCGGCTGTTCCACTCACTGTGTTATCGAACCGCGTGCAAGCATCAGTCATCTTCCTTTTTTTGCAATGAGCGCCTATCGAAATGCAATCTATACTAAAATTTTAGATGTAAATTTGGCGTAGCGGCGGAGCGATCGCCTTCTGCGCCACGTGTTATGGTTTCGATCCCCACACGGAGCAAATATATGTGTGATCTACAGGTAGTTGTTCCGGGTCTGGGTGTTTGTGTATGTGAGAGTATGTAACACAGGAGAAAATCCTAGTGTGGGGCAAAATTTTATAAAAAAAAAAGTTTGTGAGTTTGAATTTTCAGAGTAATCTCTGGTACTACTATCCGATTTTAAAATTTATTTCACTGTTAGAATGTTAGAAGTATATACGCTACGACTCTTAGGAATGGAGCAACGCGAGTGAAACCGCAGGCGGGACGCTAGTTCATAACAAAGAAGTTTAGCAATTTTATTACCAGTCGAGCCCCCAGAAATACATCTGGAGCTTGATACTCAACAAAATGCGTGTTGTCAACCAAACTCAGCACTCATGGTCTATCGCCAGGCTGGCACAGGGTGGTTAATTTATTCTCTATATCAACTTGTTCTGTATACGGTAGCCAATTCATTCTTTATGTCAAAGGCTGAAGGTGAGTTTGTAACTCAAACATAAACTAAAATTTCTGAGAACCTACCACTTCACCTTAAAATTAGCGGATCAGAGTGGCGAAAGGTTGACAATCGCTTGAAACACGAAACGCGTATATTTAAGCGTTCTTGAAATCCTATACAGGGCATTAAACAAATTTTTTAGACTTTACGTCATAAAAAATGGGATATATTATAGTAATAACTGGTTTGTGACGGAATGTGATGTATTTAGATGACATAGATTAGACAAATCTGAATACTAATTTTGTTTTGGTTAAAAATTTTTTAAGTGTACCGCAATACACCTCTGCCTAACCCTTCGGATAATACAGGCGTGATGGTATGTTATGTTTTATAAATCGGCGATAACTACCAAGTCCTACGCTAAAGGTCCTAGGATCGATTTCTAGATCGAGCATAGTTGCTATTAGATTTGCTTTAGAAAATCTCAGTAGGTAGCAGCTCGGATTTTGGATTTATTCCCATTTAATGGTAATAGGCTCTCCCCCTATGACATTGGACCTACAGAGCATTTTATAATATACTGAAAATGACCAACATATCGGAGAACTTAGGGTGTACATTATTACACCTCTGTGAAAAGCTTCAGGAAATACAGGCGTGATGGTATTTTTGGGAAGTTCCTCGTAACACAGACATTGTTCCTTATGGCGAGAGCTATCTTTAAAAAAAAGAAATACCTGTCTTGCACAGAAATCAAAACAACGCTGGAAAGAAAAAAAACAACTTTTATAACGTAACCCTGTCACCCGCTAACCTTGTCCCATCCATCAATCGTATCGGCCATCTTGATATCCCGAGGGTTGATTAGAGAGCATGCGCGGCCGTCCCCCGTCGATTGACACGCCCCGCTCGTAGGGGCGAGGGTTAAAAGGGGAGACACAGGTCGATAGTACCTATACATAGGGATGGGAACATCTGAAGGGTTTTGCGTACCAAGTTAAGATGGGGAATATTTCCTGTCATTCTTTACAAACTGCCTCACCAGTCTATCTATCGTAACGTGACTTCTACGGTAAAAGTCGAGCAAAGTTTAATTGGGTTTTTCTAGTGGTGGGCGATTATGAATGATTTGTATAATCGAATTACTTTGTATTCAAATCAGTAACTAATATATTTTCATAATCGAATGACGGTACTAATTAGTACTACTAATCCTTTATTTGTGTACCTAAATCCAACACTCACCGTGAAAACAATATTCTTAAAGTGATATTGACTAATCTGCTCTGCATCGACTTGCGACCGCGACTACTAACTAAATTAGTAATTACTAATCTGTATAATCGAGTTATCGTGGGACATCTTCATATTCGAATGATTTCATTAGTACCTAAATCTCATAATCGCCCACCGCTAGTTTTTTCTATGAAATTCTCAGTAGAATTTCGGAGTTTCGATTTTTGCCTGGTTAATAGCGACCATCATCACTTGGTAATGGCGATAGCGCCCTATATTACAAGGGATCTAAACATACCGCTGAACGGTGAGTGTAAATTAGTAGTAATACCTACATATCTGTCTAACACTATCGGGAATATAGGCGTGATGATATGCTATGTCTGAAAAGATTTAGGTTCTCTAGCTAGCTGCGTCTGTTGAACGAACTAGTTGACAGAGATTACTCCAGAGACTAAGGATACGGACCGAATATTTTAAAAAGGATGCGTATGGCGCAGTAAATAAGCGGACAGTTTTGATTTTCAGATTCAACTCCCACATGAATCAAATGTTTTTATAGCCTACATGTAGGTAAGTGGCTTTTTCCGATCTGTTGTATGTTTGAGAATTTGTGTTTGAAAACGCACACACTCACACTGCTGGGCGGTCTCCTCACAGAATTAGACTATAATAGTCCATAACGCGCGGTTAAAATACATATAGATCTTCCTTACATAAACATAAGTACATAATCAACCCATTAAAGTGTCCCACTGCTCGGTAGGGGTCTCTTCTACGAATGAGCTGGCTATAGTGCACTACGATGGCCTAGTGCGGGTTGGTAGACTTCACACGCTGTTAAGAAAATCTTTCACGCACGTTCATTACGATGTTTTCCATCACCGTTTAAGGGCATGACAATTAACTATACGCACATGACTTTGAAAAGTCAGAGGTGCATGCCTCGGATTCGAACTCGAGACTTTGACTTGACACTCCAATGGTCATTACCACTAGTCTATCAGTTACAATACTGTGATAATATTATTACAATTTTACAACTACTAAGAGACCAAGTCCCGTGGGGTCACTATAGGGTGTTCTCGTAGGCGTTGGATTGGATTGAATTCACTTGTCGCATCCTACGCAGACACTTTACTAGCACTTAGGTACTACTGAAAACGGATTTCATAGCCGTTGACTTGAGTTAGTATCAATTCACACTACACAGTCTTAAACTTCGCACCCTAGTCTACTATTCTTACTAACCCATTGTCAATAAAATATGTCAAACATATCCTTGCTGACGTTACTTCGTACAAATTTTGTTGAAAAAAAATCAATGGGACGAATCTACGAACGAAAATTATAATTCTATTGAAAAGTATTGTTTCGGCCGCAATTATCACAGGACGAAACAGAGAATTTGTCTTAATTATTAATTTTGTAGAAGCGAAGTTATATTGCGAATGTATTTGTTAACTGAAGTTTTTTTTTATTCGTGATAGGTTTACGCTTGACCGCCAGTTTGCCTGATGTTAAGCGATACTGCAATCTACGTTGGAGCGCGCTTGCCTAGAAGAAACCGATTCACTCGTGATTTAAAGACACCCATATTATATTTATCAGGGAACACCCACTCGGGAAGTGCATTCCATATTTCAGCGGTACGCATTCTAAAAGTGGACTTAAAGCTTTTCGTTTGGGTTTTTGGAATGTCCACCGTGAATCGGTGACGCTTTTTCGTGCTTCTGGTCATCCGATAGTGAAAAGGGCTAGGGGGAATAGATGTAGTGTGCATCAGATCGTGGAGATCTGATGCACACTCTCCGAAATGTATCCGATAAAAAACCGATAAGCTAGCAACTTTGCGGCGATGTTCAAGACTTATTACTTGTACAAGCTATCTATAGCTATAAATAGCTTTTTACTAAATTTGGATGAATTTAGCTCTGAACGCCGAAAGCCTACATGCATTAATTACAGGCTAACGCATAACATCACATCACACACACAAACATACAAAACTAATCTACTGTATATTGGCACGTACACTTCGGGCCAAAATTACTGCCCCTATCGATTCCGCAATAAGCCTACGCTACAGATCGACTGTGTAAACAGCGATCCCCGTTTGTTTGCCGACACGAGCCGCTCTGTAATGAATCTGATTAAGTAGCCTCGCCTCGGAAATTGACTGACAACACAGATCAATTAAGTTGGGCAAGCGAATTGACGTAATTTCGCAATGGTTGTGCGTAGTGGGACTGTTTTGATTGTTGTGATTATCGAGAATGATGTTGCTTCGAGTTTCATAATTTGGTTGGAGCCGCTGCAGTTAATGATTACCTAGTAGGTACAAACATACTACCTACCATTATAATTTGCAAATTCTGACTAGCTGTAAGTTAAAAGTTGCAGCTGTGGTCTCAATGACTATAATTATCTATGAATTATTAACTGTCTTTATGATCATTAGCACATATTTTGTTGTATTTGTTCTGTTTGTTGTATTTTTTACAAGCTCTGGTAGTTGACTGTGTTTCCCGCTGCCATTCTCTAGGAAACCTTATAAAATAGGTACACAGTTTGGTTAGCTTATATTTTTGGTTTGTTGTGCGTCATACGGAGGGAAATAAAAACATTTTCTTTCTTTATTCTTTCTTTTCTTTATTTATTTCTATATTTCTTGTCTTTTTTAGAACTTAACTTACAGACGTAGGTAAGTACATAAAATATACCTACTTTAATGATTAACGTCAGAAGAGTTTCCAGTTTTTACCGGAATTTAACTATTTATTCCAACCCATACCCGGGTAAAATACATTTTAATGGATGATCAGAACAAAGCGCCAAGAACTTAATCAATATTATGTTTAGGTACCAACAACCTTTCACTTCCAAGCTATCACGCTCTGAACACAGAGGATCCGGACAATTTATGGCATTCGGTGCGGATAATGAAACCCGGTCGCCGGCGGGGCGAGCAAGTAAACACGTAAAATCGAACGCCGAATTAGACCAATAACGTGGCCGACACTGTAATGATCCATTCCGCGCGAAATAATAAAAGTACCTACTATTATTTTATTAATAGAGGAACACGGGACGCGCTACTAAAATGTAGCTTTATTGTTTTCTGCTAAAATTGTAGTAGAAGCAAAAGAAGTAGGTAGGTAGGTATCTATCTACCTTCTTCTGCAATAAACTTTTTTTATATACTTACCACATAGTGGTAAACAAGCATACGGGCCGCCTAATGGTAAGCGGTTACCGTAACCTATGGACGCTTGCAACACCAGGGGTATCACTCGCGCGTTGCCGACCCTGCCTACGTTGCAAGGTAGGTACCCTTAGTGCCTGTAGGTAGTGTCTGCTTGCCCTACCCCTGTGGGAAAAAGTTCTGCCTACCTACCTATACCTATTATTAATGTTAAAATTTTAAATGTGCCTAGTTACACATTAGTTCACTGCCAAGGTGGGAGCTGGAAGCTGAAAGAATGACAACTGGAAGAAAGTAGGTACTTAGGTACCTACAAGACATACCTACCTACGTAATTACAAAGTAGGAAAGTCTTCATGGCTGGATTCGCGATGTGTGGTGCCATTAGGCTTTATAGGTATTGTACCTACTTAAACCTACTTACTAGTTAGTATTTTACTAAGTAATTTTGGGACAAGTTACTGTTACTGTGACTGTTAGGAAATCATTAACAGCCATAATTACTATATTTTAGCCAGCTAGCAGTCACAGAATTCTCAAAAATGGCCTTTGGGTCAAATATAGACTACACTCTTAAATTTGTTTCGTGGAAGCGCCCCCTATTGGAATTCACAATAACCAATTATAATATATCATTGTGAACGATCGAACCAATCGATGACTCAATCAGTGAGAAGTTTGCCTTAGAATTCATAGGTGGCGCTGTTATTAGCATTATGTAAAATATTTTAATCACAAAAAATATATATAAAGATAAATATCATAACCTACAAATCATACTATAAATCATACAAAAATAAAACAAGACACACTAAATAATAACAGACAAGTTCTGCCGCTGTATTTAATATTATACAAATAGCGCCACCTAGTGTCGTTACATAGAACTTTTAAGTACAATCAATAATTGATGATGTCATTGATATTTTCGTAGCATCATAGATGGCGCTGAAAACTATATTTGCTTTGTGTTGTTAGTAGGTAGGTATTTTGAGATGAGATTTCACACTGCCTGAATAAAGGCACCGAATACAATAAGAAAGAAGAACTGACAAGTTCAGTGGTTTGTCTTGTGATAATTTCGGTCCATGGAACGAAACAATAACTTTCAATATTATTATACCTAAGTAATTTTTGTTCAAGGATTCCTCCTACCGATTTAATATTAATGAAATCTAAGATCGTGTTGTTGACCGTACTGTCAACAACAGTTTCGACTGTGCGTTGATACATGAGTCAATCAGGTTCTTCTTTTATATAAATTTATACCTTTATAGATTATCAACTTTTTAACACACACCATAATCCACTAATCATATTTCCCCTTTGTCGTATATATAATATGTCGAGAATTTTCCTTGCTGACGTTACTTCGTACAAATTTTGTTTAAAAGTGAAGAAAATAGCAATAGGACGAATCACTGAAGGAAAAATTAATTTATTTTCGTCCTATTGGGCCGAACACAAATATAAGACGGTCCTGAACTTGTCGAAGAATTGATAGGAGAGAAAAGAAGTGAGTTGATTGTAATATGTAAAGGAGGAATTGTTGAAAAATGTTGTAGGTATTACCTAGTAAGTAATCTATTATCTATAGGTAAGGCAGGTATAGTCTATTGAGATTTTGAGAAAATAATGAAGCAAGCAACGGCATGTATCTAATAGGTACTTAAGTATATAAAGTAGGTACCCACCTACCTACCTACCTAACGTTTATTCAAAGTAAAAGATGGCTGGCGGCTACCAAAACTCATTCACCGGTACAAAATTGTGTTAAACCACCCCTCAGGAACTACGCTTTGGAGATAAAACAATCTGTGCTGAGCATTGCCAGCCATAATGAAATAAAAGCTCCTAGAATCACTCTACTTTGAACTCTACCCTTGAGAGTCGAGATTTCACTTTTGCTTGAAATGAGAAACTGGTATTTGGTAGAAGGGTATAAACATAACATGGGTTTTTTATCTTTAAGTCTTTGAGCGTAAAGTTAACTTTTGAATGTCAGTCGCAATAACCCAAAAGCAAGGTAGTTATCAACGGTTACCTTTGAAGTGGCGCTTCTGCATGCAAATTTTTAGGGGATGGCCCGTTGGGAGGAATTGACAATTTGTTTTGAAAAAGTTTGCCGTATATTGCAAAGTGGAATCGATTTACTTGGTTTTATAGAAAGATGAAATATATAGATAAGTACTAAATGAACATAATTTTCTGATACATCGTAGCTAAATCAATAAGATTGTGTCTACAGTTAGAGACAATAAAAGGTTGGTACCTAGGTGGGTACTGGTCCGATTGAAATCTCATCAATAGTATCAGGCTTAGAGACAGTTAATATTTTAGGACCCCAAATAAATTAGGTAGGAGAGTACCTACCTATTAACTTTTTGCTTTAACGCAGATAGCCATAACTGACAATCCAAAAAAACTACAATTAGTAATTATTTCAATGGTCACTGTCTCTTATGCCTACATCATCAACATGAAAAGGAAAGCTGGTGCCAAAAAGTCAAAGATAGGAAGTTACGTGTGCTTTTTATTACGACATGGGCAATTTACAATGCAGCTTTGCCAAAGAAATAGGTCTCGTGGTCGTGATACATCCATGGCCGACATCCATGAGTTTCAAAATTCTCATAAAAACCGACCAATTACTATGTGATATCCCTATTGAACTAATTATCATACTGTCGCTCTGTTGGTGCGCGACGGGTGGTTATCGCATCGATCATTGATAAGGGCGCATCTGTTAAAGCCCCATGATGTCACTGCTTTGATTTTTCGGTATAAGTAATAGGTTATATCAAACACTTATCAAAGTCCTCTTTATGGGAAATTATTGTAATTTGAAACATGTATACTTACACGGGATATATATATTAGGTAGTACCTACCCACGTGAAATCGTGAATGTAAATACTTACCTAAAGCTATCTTCGACTTCTGCTGAAGCTCTCCGTCGATCTTTGACGACGAATTATCACGAGTTCCTCCTTACCAACTACATTTTCTGGAGTCGCAACTATTACGGTTTTTAGTCGGTGTGATTCGGACATATCCTGTCACCTGGGAACGTGGGGATCAATGAGGATTTTCTGTACCATAAAAATAAATTTTGTATTTTTCTGGACCCTTACTACTACCGGCCCGCGCTGAGCCAGAAGCTTTAAATTCGCCCTTAAATAATTCAATCCAGATCCAGCTTACCCTAGCAGTCCCCCCCTAGTAACGCTCTAAGCCAAGGTCCAAATGCCCTTAGCTGCTGTTGCTTAGTTTATAAGTTTCTCCTGGCTAAAGGCATTTGGTGTCTCGCCACCAAGTCCGGTTACGCTGTAAAGATTCCCTGAATCAACAGCTTACGCCATACATAAAAGACTAGTGGCTTTTTCTGGTGCTAGTGGGCTTCTTTATAGTGGTGATTACTTAAGTATCAAGACACTTTTCAATCCGACGGTTTTTTTTATGGGATAGGGGGACAAACGAGCTGACGGATCGCCTGATGGTAAACGATTTCCGCCGCCCATGGACACCCGCAACACCAGAGGAGTCACGAGTGCGTTGCCGACCTTTTAAAAGGGGATTGGGCCTCTGGTAACCTCACTCACTCGGCGAAACACAACGTAAGCATTGTTTAACGCCGGTTTCCTGTGAGGCCGTAGTATCACTCCGGACGAGCCGGCCCATTCGTGCCGAAGCATGACTCTCCCACGTAAAGACTGTGCCAGAAGGAGGGTTATTGCTGGAGTTTTGAAAAAAATTATTCAGATTTGTATTAGGCATATTATAAAGTGTTTATGGGTAGCGGATTTGTCAAGGATTCCACATTTATCAATTCATATCGAATCCCTAGATTCATATCATCTCTTTTTGCACGTTCCTAGATAGATAGTTTGTGAAAATAGCTCAAAATTTACGTCAACAAAAGCTTCTTCAACAATCCATCACTCTAGCAAAGATATATCATTCAAGATTTACAACGATGTTTACCAAACCCAATTTCCTAGTGATCTCCTGTACACCTTTGGACATATCAAGTAGAAAACAAACAAGATACGAAGACACCCGATTGACAGCTTATTGGTGAAGGATTAGGAGCATTTTACTACTATCTGTCAGCGTAGTCTCTATCTGAGCAAATAGAGAAGTAACATATTCCCACACTCGTTTTGATAGTGACCTGTTTCATAATGGTGTTATCGATGTATCGGAGAAGAAATATTTTGAGACGATCGACAAAATAACATTTTAGCATGATTTTTGAAATTAGTCCGTTATAGACACTTTTAAATGTTAAAATAAGACACTTCTAATGAGTACCTAATCAATGTTTATTTTAAACCAGATGGCGTCGGCAATTCTTAACAAGCAACTAATATTTCAAAGGTGTACTGATTTATAACCACAGCTTGGTATGCAGATATATTTTAGGTCTATACAATACTGGAAATATCTACTATTGCTTTGTTTGAAAATTTCCAAACAGAAACACTCATTAACTACTTTTGGGAAAACCAAGACTTCACGCTTAGTAGCCTTTGGGAGCACGAGATCATTAGGCAGTAACTTTTATAACATTTCAAAATAACTGTAATGTTATAGGAATGTAATGAAGTATATAGTAGTCAGTATAAGTATGATAAATGAAACAAAACAATATACATAGTGTATTTATTTACTGAGAATAGAATCAGTAGTTAATAGTAGGTACTTTTATCAATCGAATAATATAATAAAGAAAATCAATAGGCTTAAAGTATGTACACTCATTGATGACGCCATCGTTATAGAAATATTTGTCCACGAATTTCTCTAAGATAAAGTAACTGGAAAAGTATCTGACTAAAACAATAATCACTAAAAATAAGGTCATCGGCGATTATAATATTCGTCACATTATATTACCAGTGTGAGGAAATACATCAAGATAAATACCTACACCGTCATAACATAACTGAAAGTAATCATTTGATAAAATATAAGAAATGTATATTATCTATATAATAAAACGATAGTGTAATTATCATTATAGTAAGTAGAACATATATTAGTAATGATGAAAAATTTAATATAAAGAGCAATAGGTAGTACAAAACAAAGCTTAGTGTAAAATGTCTAACTTTTACCACACTTTTACAAAGTACGGCCTAAAATATCATGATAAACATTTAAATTAATATTGACTATATTTGCAAAGCTGAAAAATAGAAATAGCGGCATTTGGGCTCTATACCGAGATGGATAGCCATAATTAAACGACCAGCTCTAACAGTAAACCGGATGATATTGACTAAAAATGTGCATCATAACTTTTAAGAAAAAAGTAAAACCACCTTCAAAAACATAAAAAATAATGTTTGGCGACACGTTTGGCGTAGCGGCTGAGCGATCGGCCTCTGCGCAATGTGTTGTGGGTTCGATCCCCACACGGAGCAAATATTTGTATGATCTGCAGGTAGTTGTTCCGGGTCTGGGTGTTTGTGAGAATTTGTGTTTGTAAACGCACCCACGATACAGGAGAAAATCCTAGTGTGGGGCAACGTTTTTTTTTTAAAAAAAATGTTATGTGCGAAACAGTTTCGGAAGTTGGTACCTTTCATTTGATCAGATCTTTTGATTTCGCCACCGACTTCCGAAACTATTTTGATAAATGACTGGAAATAATACCTGTCCAAAAACTGGTACCTAGGATTATAATAGGTATAACTATGAACGAACCATAGCAGAATTCAGTAAGTCAGTCTCGACGGATGGAACGCATGAATCAGTCATCGAGTATTTCTACGCACGCACGCAGCCGTCACGATTTGAGTAGAAAATAAATTAACCGATCCTACGAAAACTTTCAATAGAGTTATGGTTACCACATTCGTGCTATCTACTACTTAATAATTAGGCGTAGGATTGCAGCATAGAGGAAGAGAATACAGTAAACAAATTCTCAGAGACGATATCTAAATCGTATCGTTTTCGGCGACTATTCGACGCCAGCGCAGGGTCAAGCCACTTGACTGATAGTGCCTCACGATAGGTTCCCAAGAAATTACCGATGAATGTATCGGTAGCATGTTGAACCATGTAAAAATAAGAATTTAATATCATGCAAGTTGTTACGGTAATGCTTTGCGTATATTTGAGTAAGAGCTTAGATGTTAGGGTTGGCGATGTTCATACTATTCTTCAAAATTTTCAATAATGTTCATAATTATACATGTTTTGTTTTTTAAAATTTGTTTGTGAATCTAAAAGTAACGATGTTTCTATTGCAATTTATTTATTAAAGAATCAGAGTATGTCACTGTTGCTATCATTCCAATATAATTATTTATGTTTAGTATAAAAACAATTCATTAACTATGTTTGCATCCTTCATTATAAGCCTAGTTAATTAGTTCAAAAGCCCGTTGCCTCTTGTTATGAACTATGGTTATTTTCCCTAAGAGATCTCGTTAGCACTTGTCTGAAACAGGCACTAATCTCTATGCTATATAGAGCATTAAAGAGGTCAGTGGGAACAAGTGAATGTACATTATACACAGTGCTCAGTTACACATAGGTCACTATTACCTTTGTCTAGGATATAGGATTACACGAAAAGCAAAACGGCCACTACAAGTGCCGCTATTTTTCAATTTCCAAAATTAATTGCTATCATTAGACTCCGAGCTACTGTAAACGCCAGTCACGCGAGTTAAACCTCAAAGATAGCCCTACTGATTCACACGTACGCTTATCAGTAAAATTATATCATTATCATCTCAAATATTTATGTAGTAATATCAACTCCTAGACATTTTTCTTACGCGTGGGAATTTACTGAATAACCTGTAGTTTAATCTACGTTTTTTATAGCTACCATTACTTGTGGGAATTCGCAATGGGTTTTTTGGTAATCGTCATTTTAGAATGTACCTACACAAATATAATTTTTAATCTCATATAATGAATGTAATTTACATTTAAATGATGTAATAAAGTAATTTAAAGAATTTTACATCCAACGATAGTTAGATGCTTAGCTCACACAACAATTTATAATTTAAGAACCTATTGAAATAAAACTAAATTTTAAACAAAAATAAAATTCACGTAAGTCTCAAAAATCAATGTCATAAAACCTATTCTAAGCTTACCTAATTCTAAATAGGTAGTTACTAATATATATACACCCCTTACACAATCAATAACCACTGAACCAAACTAGTTCTAGATTGGAGACCTCATCTTTATTAACGTTTCTCGTGCAGACGTAAATTCGGATTATGAAAAACAAAGATGGATCTTGACAGATGTCTAGCTGTAGACTACTACGGGCAAATGATACAGATGAAAGCTAATATGATGATGGAACTGATCCTATCAATGTAGCTTTAAAGTAGCATATTCTCCTTTGAAACACAAACACGAGTCAAAGTTAAAACTTAAATGAAAATGTTCGTCAGATTCTATATTCCCGTCTCGAAAGTCAATTAAGACTTGTAACTTGCTGGATTAAGAGCTCAGTTAGCGTTCACACCTCTGTGTCTATTTGACAGTCGATGAAGGATTATCATGCTGAAGAGCCCCTAATCTGTTATCCTGAAAAAGACAATGCAATTAGGAGTGCAGTTTTCTCAAGTCCCCTTACCTACACCGGTACTATATTGTGTGGGCAAACACATGAAGACTGTTTATGATATCTAAAATCCACAATTAAATTATGGTTGGTTCCTAATATTTGATATTGAAATGATAGTCACATAATACCTACCTACTGATAACGATAGGAATCGCCTGTTTAATTTTACAGTAGCTTAGAATCTTAAGATAGGATCTTGTTTGGTATTTAGGGCTTTTCGAGTCATTCTGTTATTCTTTCTGCAAAATACATAATTATAAGAACATCATTAGTGTTTTCAAAGTAAAATAGTGTAGAAACTAACTACTTGAAAAAAAAAATTATTCAGTCTTTTTTTAATAAATGAGCAAACGATTTCAATTACACAATTCGAAATATTTTCATTGTGTTTTTTCCGCTTTTTCAACAGAATCAGCACCATTTAGCGGTGCCAATTACAAACTGTAGGTATGTAGGTATTTTTTTTTATTTAAGTACTTTACAACGATAACAATAGGTTTATTAAGTATATTTTTTACTCCCAAAAATAATATTTAACTGTGTTTGATTAAGAGTGTATGATGGATCAGATCAATTTCTTGTTACAAATTGGTTTCAGACTTTTTTGGATTTATAGCGTATCGAAATTCTTCGGCGTCATAATAAGGTCCTGTTCAAATACTCTTAGACCCAGTTTTTTCGAATACAATTGAACAATTTTAACAGTAAAAACATTAATGTTCAATGTCACCGGCAGACATTACAGAAAACAATTTGTTTTACAGCTCTGTCGCCCGTTAAGTACAAGCCAGAACATGGCTTTTGATGGCATCTCATAAAATTTTATTCCAATATACACCTTATAGCATTATACTAGAGACTAGATTTGGTTGAAGATTAATTTACAAAAGTATTCTTCGTGTTGAAAACTGGTCAGTGTGGCGTGCTCCATCCACGCGCCAGGGCTATAAAACAATTTTCAAAAAATAATAGACGAATAAATAAATCAGACAAAATATCAGAATTCTTTACGAACGTTTTCGGAAGGTCCAAGACAGCTAATAGACCTTCTTGTTCAGTTTTTTTAAAGTTCACTAGTTTTCAAATAAAATTGTTTGTCATGTTTAATACGAGTTTTTAGATAGTTTGAAGAAATAAGTTCCCTGTGAAGTAGTCACAATACGTATTCATAAAATTGTAGTAATTATTTATGTAAATATGTAAGTACTTATAATCGATATCATAGTGATTTACCATAATATTGTTTTGTAAGGTACACAATAATAATGTAAAAATAGCATGAATGAATATAGTTTTAAAAATAATAAAAGTTGAAAAACAGTCAATATTCCTAATTAAGAACTAATAGCTTAATTGCTGGTGGAAGCTGGATGCGACAAGCCGAGGACAGGGTGAAATGGCGCACAATGTGGGAGGCCTATGTCCAGCAGTGGACTGCTATAGGCTGATGATGAATTAACCTGAAATATACATGAAATACGGTAGGTAATTTTTATATTTAGAAATTGCTCTTTATATGTTATCAACAAACCAAACTCATGTATCAACAAACATAATGATATTTTCCTATATGCTCACACCAATCTGATATATTTAGCATAGCACACTTATTGCTATTATCTAAAAAACCAACAAAACGGCTTAACAATTTTTTACAATGCTTTTGTATGTGGTTTCTTCACACCCAATAAAATATTCAATGCAATAATTGGCAACATTTGTATCGCCAACACAGAAGAAAATAATTTGCAAAAAGCAGCAAAAGTGCAAAATGTTTTATTGTCAGATGCAGGTTTGCCATTCCTGGTAACTTTCGTTTTTTATTTTTTTTCTCATGAAGAGACACGTGGCTTAGAGATTTTAGGAGTAATAAGAATAATGTACATTTTTAATCATCGTTGATTTGAATGATTCACAGGTTAATTTTATAATATGTACGGTCAACAGCACAGAATGGTATCCAAACCTGTGAAATTTCGCTAATCGATTTGCAATTTATAATATTCAAACAATAGAGTTTATTATCCATTGGGGAAATTTGATAGTTTCTAATAATTATAATGATATTATAAATTTACCACCACGAGGTAAAGTGGCTAAAGTATTTAAACATTATTATTATTATATTTACATAACATAACATACATAATCAACCCATTAAACTGTCACACTGCTGGGCACGGGTCTCCTCTTGGAATGAAAGAGATTAGGCTTTAGTCCACCAGGCTGGCCTAGTGCGGGTTGGCAGACTTCACACGCCATCGAGAAAATCTCTCAGGCGTGCAGGTTTCCTCACGATGTTTTCCTTCACCTTTACCTAAGCACATGATAATTAACTAGGCCAGCGTGGTGGACTATAGCCTAATCCCTCTCATTCTGAGAGGAGACCAGTGCCCAGCAGTGGGACAGTATAATGGTTTGATTATGTATGTTATGTATAGGTAGTTAGGGATAACTGTTATGACACAACTTCCAAAAACGTTAAAAAGTAATTTTATATGTCTATATTCCCTGAAGGCTTTGATATGGACCCATTTAATAGCAAGTGAGATGGAACTAGATAGAAAAGCTAATTCTGTCCGCCATCATCATCTGTACAAAATCGTCCTTACATAATCACAACGCCCCAAGCCAGCAGGGTGCACCATACCATGACATTACTCGCGTTAAACACAAAATCAGTGTTTGCATGTACAGACAGACGGACAAACCATTAACGGACACATTAACACAAATAATACAAACAATGGTAAACAATAGTCCGCCCATGTCGTTCCCATTGTTTACTATAGGAAAACCATTAAAAATTATTGACTTTTACAAGTTTAGGTGCAAGACTTTTTTGGTGCAAAGTACTCAGAATTTGGCGATTCTGTTCCTGTGGATCGTTAATGAGAATTAGTGATTTTATTGTTGGCCTTTTTATAAAAGGTGAAACAAGTATGCTTTGTATAGCTATGTCGAATCACGTCTTCGTAGAGCTTTTGTAAGTACATTGTTGCTTATCTAGAAACAGAAAATTGTAAATCATAAATTCACGACATAGATGATAAACACTACAGTGATTGGATTCAATATCTTGAATCATAGTAACACTTCCAATAACTTCAATACCCTATCGAACATATAAATGTAACTTAAACTGTGTTATACCTGAAATTAAAGGTGTTTGAAATTTATTACTTGGCTGGTGTATTAACAATCAATAGTCCCAAGGTGTGCTGTGCAGAGCTATACTGCGACAGAAGAAAATAAAGTGCAATAAACTTAAAGATTTATTATTTGAAAATTCGTCCTACCGTTTTTACAGCTGCACCCTTTCAGTGTTTATCGTAAAAATAATCGATTTAAGGGCCTCCGATTTTATAACGATTTGTTTCCAAAACTTTTTACTCCAGGAGCCGAAAAACTTTATAGCTGGATCTGCTTAAACACGTTTTGTCACTACACTTTAATTGTTAAGAATAGAAAAAACCAAACTATTTGCAGAATGTGCAATCGATTTTGAACTTTACATTAATGAAACTAGAAACTAAAAGCAAATTCTCACGAACGAAAAGGATATTAACTAATTTTAATTTAGTACCACGATAATTACAGCTCCTAAAACTAACTTTGAACCCAAAGGTTTTTACATAAAGGTTGCTATTCCAGTTCATCAGATACAAAGATTTATTTGTCAAAATAATACAGGGTGTGCACATGATTGACGTTTTATGAGACGAAAAACTAAAATTTATAGTTGTAACAATTCGCGGAACGGTTTCCGTCGTAAAACCCTTTGACTACACTGCGTGTTTTATTGCACGGCGTTAATTTTGTGACGAATTCAAGTGACAATCTTTGAAATGTGCTTGTGTAGCATCTCAGATAATGCATTGTGTGTACCTGTAGATACTGCTGTAAATCTGTTGAACCATTAATTTTGTCTGCATGTTTAGTTTAATATGTTTAGCAAATGTGGCCGGTTCCATTAAAAGTTACTAAAAGCTAAACAGTTATATATTTAGTACCTATTTACTTCTACAAGAACAGATGCCAACAATTATTTATTTAATAATACTTACATAACATTTATCTTTATAGGACTTCAACATAAATTAAACTATTTTGTAGTAAATGTAAACTGTTTATATTTCACCTTCCAAAACTTTCTGTATTTTCACTAAAATGTGTGTACTTTTTATTCAGCTCTATCTTGCAAATTCTTGTTAAAACTATTTTTTGTACATATTCCTGGGCGTGAAAATCCCAACCCACTTTCCTACGATGATAAAAATATGTCAAAAATAGCAAGCTTCAAGCAAAAACATGGGTGACACATAATTAGTCTTTCCCGAACTTAGCGATAGTTATCGCAATATACGAAAATAGTTAACACTCTTACTGCGAGTGTTAAAAATAAAAATAAAAATGTATACAGATAAAAAGTAATCGTTCCTGAAACCTTTTCACTCCTTTATCATTATGCAAGAGGGTAACAGAATGAAGTGGGTGCAATGTTAGATATTTGAGCAAAAACAGCACTTTGGTATACTTAAAGAGGATGTAAGCGCTGAAAGCGGTTCAGAGTATAAAGATATTTTAGCTTCGTTGAAAATATATAGGTAATTTCTACTATTCGTTGATAGATGTCCATCATATTATAAATATCCATATATATATTCTTATAAAAAAGACGGTAAATACGACGCGTGAAGTAATATTTCAAGCTTGCATTGGAGTGCATTTTTTAAAATATTACTATCAATATGAAAGCTATCTCATATTAATTTTATTATTTAGAAAAATTAAAAAATTAAGAGTAAAAAGGCTTATTACTTTTTACTCCTAAAACATTTTTTTTTTAATTTAAATGGTTTCAGCGTAAAATCTGCTGAAATATACAAATGTTGGGTTTTTTACACGAATGGTGCAGAGAATTTTATCTGAGATCGTAAGTGAGGTTCTGATAACTTAATGGGTGAGACGTTAACATGTGTTATATCCTCAAGTAGTGATCATTATATCGCTACTCAAGTGGTTGTTTTCAAACCATCGCATCGTTGGAACTTAAGGGTTGGGAATCGTAAGCTTGATGTTGATTTAGTTTGTGTTGAAGTATCTTGTAGAGTATACAAAGAGTAGCTATGGCCGTTTTCATGGGAGAATATTAACCACATTCGCTAAAAGTGTTTAATCAAATTGAATGAACAACATTTTATTTGAAACAGTATGACCAAAAGTAATTCACGCAATTAAAAAAAAAATTGATTCCTCAAATTACCAAAATTATTGGCATCAAAACAAGTACCATATACTTGCACATGTAGGTACTTATTACGACTGAAAATTTCAATCAAATCGATACGTAATATTCGGTAACGATGTCGCAGTATTCTGCATTTTAAAATCATTCGTAGATACAAATAGTAAAGCTGTGACACCGCATTATAGGTGTATAATGTAATGCAAGGTAATTATTAACGAGAATTATAAGCGATTACAAAATTATCTGATTACTTCTAGCAATATTAGCTATCCCCAAAACTGGTACAAACGATGGATCAAGAGTTGCTTGTATCCAAAAGATGTAAATGCATATTAACTTGCATTTTGATGAACTAAATTGCATGGTAGTAGGCAGACTTTGCTCGGTTGTCTCGTTTGCAGTTTAGATGTTCAGAATACAATAAATACTTCTTTGTGGGTAGGTATTGAATTACTAAAATTAATACTTTAGGAAATAGATATCACTTAACCTCTTAAAGATATAAAGAAAACTAGAAAAAGAGATTTCATAATTATTAAGGAAATATTTGTTTTATTATATAGGCAATAGGAGACACCTATTTGATTTATTAAAAAAATCCAGTTCCAAGTTATGGTTGGGAATTGAGAGGGGTGGTTTATTTCTTTCGCGCATCGATTTTTTACGGCGTAAGTACCTAAAATTTGACGTCATAGCTCGCTATAACTAGTAACTACGCTTTATGTCAAGCATAAAAATAAAATGACTGCCTCATTAGTCTAGTGGTCCCAAGCGCGACTGCTACGCTAGAGGTCCTGGGTTCGATCCCCAGGTCGAGCAAAGTGTTATTGGGTTTTTCTATAAAATTCTCAGTAGCACCTCGGAGTCTGGATTTGTGCCCGGTTAATGGCAATAGGCTCGCCCCCTATTACATGGGACCTAAACATACCGGCGAACTGTGGGTGTACATAAGTACGCCTCTGCCTAACTCTTCGGGGAATACAGGCGTGATGGTATGTTTTTTTTTTTAATAAAATGCTGTTAAATTTTTTTTTTTAAACAATGCTAGCATTATCTGTTACATCATACTACTTCAATCACCAGTGACTAACAATCGCATTCGCTAGTATTTTGTCACAGGATCACTGATATTAATCGTCACAGTGCGTAGTGTACCGGGCGGGAGCCGATGATAAGCCAGCCAGATGCCAGCCATCCGCCCACCGATCCTGTTACAAGCACTGTGAATTGACTCATTACGCGTATCTCGACACCCCTTGATTGCAGCGATACTAAAGCACGTTTTAATCGTAATGTTGCTTAAAACTTGACTCTATTTTAAATTGTATAGATAGATATGATCATAATAATTTTGGAATTAATGGAGATGGATGACCGGCACAAGAGTTAATAAACGCCTTTGCTATATACAATATTCTATAGAGATACAAGAGCATTGCACGATGAATAAAAATGATCATGTAAGGATCATAACATAGTACGGGGTAGAGGGTAGATTCTTAGAGGTAATTGTAGTAGTGTTATAGATTTTAGAGGTAATCTCTCGTAAGAGCCGAGAAAATATCTAACTTGCTCGATGGTAGGACCTCTCAGGGTCTAATTAACTGGCGACTACCCTTGCGTCGGAGTCTGTTGTAAGGCATCTTGGTGTGTGTTTCGACTGTTGCGTCTAAGAGACAGTTCCCCTTCGGTTTTGCGGCTCTGGGAGTCTGCAGTCCGTAGGGGCTCGTAAAGCTCGGCAATGCATCAGCAACTCCTCTGGTGTTGCAGGTGTCCATGGGCGACGATGACTACTTACCATCAGATGCTCGTTTGCCGACCTAATCAATAAAAAAAGATATAGATGACTCCCCATGGCCTCAAAGGAATATAAAATCACAAAAATTATTTTAAGAAAAAGCTCATGTTTTTCATTTTGATCTCTAGAAAGCTAAGGAAAATTAAAACAAAACTCAACTAGTTTATAATCTAAATATTCATAAAGTTAATCAATTAGAATTTGTAATAAGTATAATTTCTCAGAACTTTCAAAGTGATACTGTATTAAACACTGCTATTATTGACATGTGTTCGTAATAAAAACATGACACATTTTACAGCCATTTAGTTAGAGAGCAAATTAGTAATCAGTGAATAATCAATGTCCAATATTTTTTGAGTGGTTTTCCTTGTCTGACAGAAGCATATTTTATGCACTAAGATTAAATAAGTATAACTTGTATTAGAACATACAAATTTAAACAAATATGGAACACATCGCTATCTTTTTGAAAAGTTCACAATAATTCTGTGACAAACATTTACTTATCTCTCTCTCAGGGGACACTATAAATCACAATTCGGTTTTTGTTAACCATCTATTTCACGAACTATTTAAACCATAGGATTAACCATGAAATACGCCGTTTCGGTGAATTTCTCTGCGAAATCAAAACTGCCAAATGACATAACAGACCGACTCGACACAGAAGTCGAAAGTGTCGAATTTCAACCTGTCACATGTGGTTGTCATTTTTTACTAATTTGCGTGTGTTCTGCTGAAATTGAAAGTTTTTTCAATGATGAGATAATTTTTGACATGAATTTTGAATGCTACTGCAATACCCATAACTGTAAACATGTGTTAGATATGTGAAATGGGAAAAAATGTAAGTATCCTCCTGATAAGATGGAAGAATTAATATCATGTGGACCCAACATAATTAAAATCGAAGAACGGTACTTTAATCACAAAAGAGTATTTGTTGACACAGAATAATTCCAAATTATTCCACGCTTGAAAGTGAATATGATTCAGAATTCGGATATCCATTGTATTAACTGTGTCCTTCCACTAATGTATTTCAAAAATAAACAGTACATCTAAACTGTACACGTTTACGCCTATCTACCCTCACATTGTCATACGCCAACACCCCGCTAAGCTACAGTTAAAAACTATTCGTCCAATAATTACTTTGGTAACTTATTCTTTTCTATACTTATTGAAATGGTCAAAACACGAAGGCACGCTTACGTTCCACGCGCCATTGTTTGAATCCTCCACGCTGCATTTGACACCGCAGTTTGTCAAAATTTCGGTTTCCATTTCTAAGAACAAATCTATTTTGAGCTTTGTAACTTGTCATCTCTAGTTCAAGGCTCCGTTATACAACTGCTCCCACAGCACACGCTTGACGACAGTTAGAAGCTTTTTTTGTACAGAATTTTATGGAAACCAATAAATATTTCAAAAGTGGAGCATTTTATAAGAGCAGACTTCCATAGTAGTTAATAACTGTTCTTACTTTCAACGAAGTATTTGCTTCTTTGTTTATAAACAGTAGATGAATTATGTCTTTGTTGGAAATCGAATAAAAAGTTTCGCTTTTAAAGGTCGTAACAAATTGGTATTTCGATGACTAATACTAATTATTTCAGCAGTAGTACTTAAATACATATATAACTTTATTACTGTATTGAAATTTGAAGATAGAACAAATAATTCTTCTTACATACAGATTTTATTATGTCTATTCAATTTCTAGAGACGAAAGGACTTTAATTATTCACATTAATATTGACATACTGGTTTCTGACACTTACGCGAATATTAGACATTGAAATAAAACTACTATTTACGGATTTTATCGCTGGTATTGATATTATTTAATTCCCGACGTTTCGGATCCTTTATAGTAAGGTAGCTGTTAGTACCTAATTGCAACATTAAGACGTCCAATATCTTAGTCTACCCGTGACCATGGATGTTGTAAATGATCCGAAACGTCGGGAATTAAATAATATTAATACAACGCGGTAAAATCCGTAAAAAGTCGTTTTATTTCGATTTATATTAACAATTCAGAAATTATAGGAAATAGAGACCCGAAATTATTGCGACTTACCTTTAGATAATTATAATATAGCCTGCTTGGTATTGTAATTCATTTAATTCTGCTGCATCTAAGTCCAATTTTGCGTTTTCCAAAGCTGGAATTTCAATTTAATCTATTGTTAGCTACAAGGCAGAGTAAATCAACATAAAATTGATGAATACTTTGATTTGTGCATCTTCAATTAGTGTAATTTTTGTCTTAACCTTCAGATAAAATGTCGAGCACTTCAGAACCAACAAATATAGTAAACATTTATTTAATAGATCCTGAATATAGTTTTAAAAAGTAGGTAATTTAACACATGAGTAATGTCACGTTCACCAAAACTATTATGAATGTCAATACTCTTCACTACGATGTTGATCTTTTCGGGGGAATTTTCATAGTATGTTACAGTCGATAATGCTGGCTATAACCAGATTTTTAAACGATTGTCGTCAGTTAAGCAATTCACGTCAAGTTATGGTTCTGTCATCACAATAAAAATTTGTTTGATTTAATTTATTTCTTGTCAAACTTGGGAAATTTGTTTTGGAAGTTACGCTAATAAATTATTTCTAGAAAATAAATAATTATTAAATGTCTCAGTGAAAGTATCAACCCTTTTCCAACTCTTAAATATAATAGGCGTTGCGAATGCACCAAAATGCGAAGGAATTTCACTTTTACATCCTAATTACCTTTTATTTCACAAAGACAACTCTTTCATCGGCATAAAACAGAATTTATGAGTTTCACTGTTTCGCGCAAATGACAAAAGTCAAAGGAAACAATTGTTGTAATGTCCCAAATAAATGCAACTCTTCCTTTGACTCATAGCGGTCCCCTTTAACTGTTATTCAATAGTACAACCGTTCAAACAAAGCGGTCTTAGTTACGGTAACGAAAAGGGTAAAATATTATTCACGTGTTTAACTGTTCACTAGGAAGCCAATAACTTCCGCATTGGAAAAAGGAACCTTATGTCAATCGTCTAAGAATACATAATCCGTTTGAGTAGTTTTGTGCATAACCTTGTAAATGTTTATTTCGCCGAAATTGCGAACGGGTAATGCGATTTTCAATATTTTATTGCGTGTTTTTAGCGTTTGCGAGATTTTAGCGAACCCTTTGGCTGTAAAAGCCATTTTGAAAATAGTTTTATTGTTTTTTTCAAATACATAACTGTACATTCTGAAGTATATTTTTTAATGTATTTATTGAGGTTTTTGGCAATGGGTAATTTAGCGAAAGAGTTGCAAGTATTTTAACAGTTAGATTTTTACTTCGCAGTTTTTGTTAATTGTTAACAATTTAGGTAATTAATGGCACATTGGGCAATAACTATCCAACGTACGAGAGAAATGCAAAAAACGCCGTGAAAGATTGTATTTGCGTTGAAAAAAGCAACTTATTTTTTGCAAGCCAAACAATAATTGCAATTGTTGAATTTGTCTATTGTTATCAAGTCTTGACTTTGATTTTGCATTTGTATTTTAAAATACACGTAATGGTCCTTGTTTTGGATTAGATTTATTTCGTGATGTTATTTAAATAGGGATAAAAAAGCCACCTGAACAAATGAACGCTTTTTTGTTCCATTATACATAGAAGTTTCCTTATTGAAACACAATTTAATCAAATCGTGTTAGGTATAATCCACAATCCAATACCGTTAATCTAGGTTTAATGTAAGCAAATTCAATTCTTGATAGGTTTATTTACGATTTTCCGGTCGTTTATTTCCAGTGAAGTAGGTAGTAATAGACGAAATGGTACGGTAGGAACCTAGATTATCGGTAACGTAAAGGTATCTGAATCTGTATAACAACACGATAAATTTTGGGTAATTTAGGCTCCGCCGGACCCTTAAGCGCTAATGTTCGGGCTCTGTAGCGTTCACAAAAAAGAGGTCTCCATCCAGCAGTGAACGAATACAGGATAATGATGATGATGATAGAAAGTATTACGAATACCTATAAACTAGCAGTAAGTTATTACCTTTAAACTGCTGCCGCTGCACTTTTACAGCAATCTCCGTATAAAGTTATTTTAGTAAAGGAAACATTCAATCGCAGGCAGGATTCAAATCTGCGTCTCCTTGTTGAATACACCAGACGCTCTGACCTCTGAGCTCTCTATTAGGCGGGTGGGGTTCACGGTGGTTCACCGTCTGACATCCCAAAGGATTTTTGATCGAGGTTCGAGTCGAGGCAGACGGTGTTTTCTTCCAGCAATGGGCCTTATCGATCCACCAAACATCCACATCCATAATCCTAGTAAATTTAGTTTCCACTGCATGCTGTGTACTCTTTACTGTACTCCCACAGTGTAGTTGCGGAGTGTCCCGGACCTGTGTGCCCCATCCCCATATTAGATCAATGTTCTCCAAGCAATCTCTGCGCGTTGGACCTGCTCCCACCCCCGCAAGCCTTCCAAAGGACCGGATGTCTTCCTCATGGAAGATACCGTGATCACCTAAGGAGATACAAAATAATTAATATTATTTTTAAAACAATAGTTTCGTATAAATATTAAACACAATGTATACCTTTATTAGTAGTAGTATAAATAAATAGTCTAAATCAACATGCAATGCTACATTCGAAACATTTCTCAACACTCCTAAGTTTGTTTAGTAAACACGTAACAAACGGTAACACGGCCGGCGTTTTCAAAGAAATGTAATTGGGCTAACGGAAAGAAAGTAGCCGGTTATAAAACTATTCAAACAGTTAGGCAATAAACTACGATCTGTACGGTAATATAAGGCTAACTGTAAAGGATCCGAAGGAAGTGAAAGAATTGTAATTGTAACGGTTACTACAATTGGGCTGGCGAAATTTCATTTTATTGCACATTTTTAGTTCGGCAATTTCTTTGATTACTACGCCCAGTAACTGTTTGTGTCCAAAAATCTATGAGTCTGAATTTTGGACAAGAACACAGATCACCGATTTAATATTCTGTGAATACATGGACGAAATATTTATATTCATAAATGCTTTCATGCATGCCGAGGAAATCACGGAAAATGCTGTAGGAACTTGGAGTTTCCGGACAGACTAGCCTCAGAGTTCGAAGATTACTGGAAAGATATAAGCAGTGGCGTCATATAATATGATCTTAAAAAATGCTTTCTTAATATAAAATTAATCTTAGCATAACAATGAAATTTTGTTATTATGAACTCGACACCTTACAATAATGTCTAGAAGCTAAGACTTTTTTAATTGTCATAATGAAAAACAATGCTATTAATAACATAACATACCATCACGCCTGTATGTATTACGTCCCATGTAATAGGGGGCGAGCCTATTGCCATTAACCGGGCACAAATCCAGACTCAGAGCTGCTACTGAGAATTCCATAGAAAAACCCAATATCACTTTGCTTGACCTGGGGATCGAAGCCAGGACCTCTAGCGTAGCAGTCGCGTTTGGGACCACTAGACTAATGAGGCATGCTATTAATCTTTCCAAAAAATCTTCAAAATAATGAAGGAAATAAGACCCCAATAAGAGAATATGTAATTACTGATATGGGGTTCTTAAAACAGGCCAAAGAGCCAAAGTACTCTCATTAGGTAGTTAATTTTTATCTTTTCTACTAGATACTTTCTATGGCAAAAAATGTGTAACATTTCTCCAATAAAAGAAATTCATATTTTTAAAGTATAACGGTTACTTTATTGCCGTTATTCTTGTGCTGTTTTAGTTTTTATCACAATTTCTCTCAGCGAACATTTTGCGCAATAAAATTTTCACCTAGCAAAGCTACACTACCGAACTCCGCATCCCTGCAATAGCGTTTTTATGCAATTTTTAACCTTTTTCTTTTGCAAAAAGATAAAAATATTCTCTAAAATTTTCCTTTGGTGCACTGCCGCTAATGGTAGTTAGCAACATTGCTTTACAATTCGGAAGTTTACAATGCTATCCAACAGTAGGACGAATTGCTTTATTGTAGGGAAAAAATTAACTTTATGATGCCGTATTGTTCTACATTCTTACTTTACTTTTGAAATAGTTGAAAGATGCCGATGTGCACGCTTCTTTGTGTTTTTTCTGGCTACGTGCGTAAGTTTTTGTTAATGTTATGCAAAATTTCTTAATGACTAGGATTTTGGATTTTATTACTTGTGCACTTTTCGTTAGGTGGTCCCTAATCCTATGTAAACATGAATAGCAATTTTAGTCGTCATCTTATCTATACAAAATCGTGTGAAGAGAAAATGGTAAAACTCATAATTTCAAAGGAAACCTGATTCACTGGCGATGTCGAAGGACATGAAAAGATACGACCTACTAAAGGAACCTTGTACATATTTTGTCTCCCACCCCCCGAAGATCATTACTTCCCTACTCATAAGCGTATAATGGAACTAATTTGTTGTTCAAACAGGGGTCCTCAATACACAAACATTGTAACTTCGATACTACAAGAAAAATACTTACATCTCAAAAAAATACCATTCACCTATATGTGTGACTAATAAGGTTCAAAACCGAATAGCAACTTTAAATAACATCAGCAAATAAAATTGGTAATTGGTGACTGCAGGACATTTATTTGACACGTACCGAAAGCAATTGTCACTTTCAATGTATTATACTTTGAATGGGGCTCAAAATTGCCAAATATATCGTGATTTTAGCTTCATCAGCCAGATTTATTTTTATATTAATTATAATTTGGTTGTGTATTAACAGTAATACTCATTAAAATTATTTATTGTCTTAACATAAACAGTTTTGAGGATGTTGGAATACCTACCTATATCTTATGTTTAACTGAAGTTTGCTCTACGAGTCTCTGATACCTCACTCCATTCATCTATAAACAAGTTATCCAACTCATTACACCTACAAAACCCATGATTGTTCACACCATTACTTAACTGATACGAACTAACACCAAATTCTAGACTCAACAAGGTGTCTGGCTCTACCTTATTTGCCTGCAAAACGAGTATAAGACCAATGCTATCCAATATTAAAATATAACATTTAGGTACGTGTTTGACTGTCTTTTCTATTTACTCGTACCTTGATTCTGAACTATAAATTGGATGGTAATGTTAGTCAATTGTTAAAGAACCATTATTAGCATTTATCGCTTCTTTAGCTATTGATTTAAACTTAGGCATATCATTTAATTGTTATTGAATACCTACTACTCTCCCGTTCGATAAGCTAACAGCTCATCTTTAACTGACATTTTAATTTATTATCGGATTCCAAAATAACTTTAATATGAATAAAATTTCTCCAGGTATCGAAATAAAAAAAAACGAAAGGTTAAATTCAACAATGATCGATTGCCAGATCAATTTACGATACGAGAAATAATTTTAAATAACCACATTCATACAAAATACGCTACGATTGACAACCAATTGTCAATGGAATCGAAACCATCAAATGTGCAGTGGTATAAAAGACCCCAACATGTCCATTTTGTAAATAAAGTCTAACTATCATCAAAATAAAGTCGAAAATTTAACGCTTTCTCATACTTACGGGGATAGGTGATAGGGAAAGAAAAAACCATGCGTTGTGTGGTCTATGTAACTGAGTAGCGTTTTATAACAATTCAAGTCAAAATGGCGTGAAATTGCGTCACATTATTTGAGCGTTAATGCTTGGCAGAAATTGCGTTTTTGAAGTGGCAAATGTATTGATATTGAGTGTCGTTACACTTCTTAATCCAGTGATGTGGAAGTGTCTTTGTGTTGACCTAAATGTTGGTTTACTTTAGGGTATTTGTCAAACTCACAAACAATTTCGATTTGGCTTAGAAGCAACACTCACCAAAGGAGAATTTTTTAAAATTAATATTTGAAATTTTAACATACTAGGTATATCCTTGAACTATACTTACTTTTCTGTTGTGCGACTGCTCCGCGTGAGGTCTTGGGTTCTATTCCCAGGTCGGAAGTGTTATTGGGGTTTTCAATGAAATTCTCAGTAGCAGCTCGGAGTTTGGAATTTGTGCCCGTTTAATGGCAATAGGCTCGCCCTCGATTACATGGGATCTAAACATACCAGCGAACTGTGGCTGTACATTAGTATGCCTATGCCTAACCCTTCGGGGAATACAAGCGTGATGGTAAGTTGGATATGTATATCCTTGTGCCTATGTTAAGTAATCTTATTTATTTCTGTAAATAATTCTTCTAAAGACACTTACTTTTTAAGTTTTAGGTAGTTCGGTACTTAGTACTAAAATTAAGTTCAAGTTAGATTTTTTTAACTTGCGATATGTTTTCTTAGTAGCTACCCGAAGGCTGCATTTTGTGAGTGATATATCCATTTACATATCGATATCTCCTAAATTTCCTCTAAATTGCTAATTATTGTTGAATCAATTCACTATGCTGTAACGCATTTTGTAATAAATATAACGTTTGTACTTAAGTATATTTTATACACAGATTTCTTCCCAAAATTCAGTGGACATTGTAGGGTTGGCCCTAGCATTGACAAATGTCCGCTTTAGTAGTTGTAAAAAGTGTGATTATTTTCACAGATCTTCGCTTCAAAATAAACTGTAGGCTAATCCGATACGTGCAAAAACGCCTTCTTGGGTGGCCTTAAGTGGCGTCAGGCCGTGCAACATTCTGTGTATTTTGGACCTATTTACGATACATTTTTATTTAAAGAATTATCTGTCCTAATGTAATCATTATAGAGTTCAAATTTGATTGTAGTGACTGTGTGTTTTTACTCAACATCGTAACCAAATATTGACTTTTGCCTTGTCTTTATGAATGAAATTTCCAAACCACGAAATGTCCGAAAGGACTGCGAAACGATATTGTTGATGGACATCACAAAATGAATGAGGGAAATCCCTGTTGTTATTATCATTTTTTAGATCCAGCACACTTTATTTTACCGTCTAATAAACAAACGAAGTAACATATTAATCGTTAAAAGACTATAAAATTCCGTTACTGTGGTATAATACACACTTGAAATCGCCTTGAATCCATCTGCTTCATAGGACTATACAATAAATATACAAAACTCAAGACCTGATGATAAGTGCCTGAACGCTGATTTGAAACAAAAGCCTCGTGCTTCAATTAAAACACGGAAGCCGCGGCCACAAGCTTTGAAATTCAACACGTCGTTCAATCGGCTCCTGAATACAATGCCTTGTATTACTACAAGTGGTCCTTTGAGACGCTTTTCATTATTCAAAGATGAAGTGTTGACACCTCTGTGTATACGATCCATTACTTGCTTCCTTGAGAATGGCCGATATGCCTGCCTTTGATACGGTTATTATATTCTCTCCAAAATAGCAGAACTTGTGAGTTGAAGTGGTTCATGTAGGTACTGTGCGCAAGACACCTGCTCCTTTGGCGTGCTAAAGAGAGCGTACCATCACATTTGATACAGAATTAACACAGCTCATTTAATTTGCTCGGTGGTACTGCGTACGCCATTACTTTGGAGACTATGATAAAAAAGCTCGGTGTGTGTCGACTTTTGCGCGTGAGAGAGAGCCGATTCTCCTCGGTGATTGCGGCTTTGACAGTCAGCAACTCCTCTCGTGCTTCAGGTGTCTGAGGGCAGCGATGGCCTCTTGCAATTAGGTGGCTCATCCGCTCGTTTGCCGGTTTCTGTTTTTTATAAACAATAAAAAAGACAGATTTTGCGTTACAACGTTCAGGGTCTACGCAAGCACCTGCCAAAGCATACCTATGGTTTTAAAAGGTGATGATTTCTGAAGACAACTTTGTTGTCTTTATCATAAAAACTTGACACCTAAGAGTTTAGAGGGTGTCAACAACTTCATAGTAGAGTTTAGACTGCAGTGATAGAAATAATAGGTTAGATAAATAACATGACTAAGTATATCATATAATGATGTTAGGAAGTTTAGGCGTTTTTGTCAACTTAGCGAAAAAGCTCTCCATTTAATATTATAATTATAAACAGTCGCTTCATTTCCTTATCTATGAAACAGGTTAATCCATCGTTAAAACATCATGAAATGCATTAGCCGTGATAACGCAAATTATAATTGACACATTACGTACCGAGTGCCCACTTCGGTAGTGAGCGGTTAACATCAAAAGTGTTAGGAGGATTCTACATTGAATAGGTACAAGCAAAAATATATTTTATAGGTATAATAGGTATACACAATTCATCTTTTTGGAGATGGATCACAATGTGATTTATGAATACATTAGCCCACAACGTGTCATACACTGTTAACCTCTAAGAATACGAAATACCTATACTACTAGTACAAGATAGACTATAAGTAAATCTATACTTATAATAAATCTGTAGAGAGGTCAATTCTGTACATGAAATATATTTCCAAAATAACTATCAGCGGGTAATTAGTGATCGATACTGACGCCAAAAATGCAATCAGTAAAATTTTTGTCTGTCTGTCTGTCTGTCTGTATGTTCGTTATAGAAACAAAAACCACTCGACGGATTTCAACGAAACTTGGTACAATTGTTCTTCATACTCCTGGGCAGGTTATAGTATACTTTACATCACGCTACGATCAATAGGAGCAGAGCAGTGAAGGGAAATGTTGGGAAAATGAGTGATTCATGAGAAAGGTTTCAAGCTATAAAACATCACGCTACAACCCTTAGGAACGGGGCAACGCAGATGAAATCGCGGGCGAAGAACTAGGGAACTAAGTAACTATTCCACGCGGACGAAGTCACTGGCAAAAGCTAGTACACAATATAAATAGTTGTGCAAACACCTCCACACTTAATAGGAAAACTGAGATTTCGATTCATAAATTTTTAGAATGCCGAATGTCTCCATAGGTCCTCTGCCACCTAGAGGCAGGCCTGCAGTTTTAGTTTGTAACCACAGGCCTGCCTTTGCAACTGACATTACCGTCATACCAACTATATACCGCAGTTGCCTTGCCTTTGCCATGAAATTAATGACATTCGGGTATGAGGGCCATCAAGAGCTCTACTTTTACTCTGCAGATAACATTTATAGCTTTTCCTTTAGTCACTCTAATAAAATCAAAATGTGCATGTACCTTTACAGCGACTGATAGCGCACTGAAAAGCACTCCTGACTTTTATACGCTGATTACAGCTGAAGTTCCATTATGGTACAGCGCTGACACATTAGCTGATTTGCCATTTGCCATGAACAGCGGTGTAAGTTAGAGGAGTTGGAGATATTGCAATAACATAATAAAAAAAAATAGATAGAGATGTACACAGAGTGTTATCTAAATAAAGCAATATTATTGCTCAATTCACACGCTGTTGAAAAAAATCTCTCAGGTTTCCTCACGATGTTGTCCTTCATTATTTAAACGTTGGATATTAGAGGTGGATTATAGAAACCATTAACAGGTGGACAAATTTAGTGGCACATATAGTGAGTACCTGAGGGCCGGCAATGCTTCAAAAACTGTTTTTATGTTACAGTTGTCCATGGGCGTCCATGGCTATTTAACATCAGATGTCTCATCATTCTGTTTATTTGTTGACAAACAGAGGCCGCACCATGGCGTGTTATTGCGATCGTTTTGCGATTGAAAAAAAGGGATGTCACTGTACACATTAGATAGCTTCACCCCTTTCTTACAACTTAAAAATTATTCTAATAACACGTCAAGTACGGTCTCAGAAATTTTCAGTAAAAAGATTTTTGCTATAATTATATTTTCATTGCTCTATCTCATATTTATCATGCAGGCTCTGTTCTCGCTCCTCGTATGCCTTAAACCACGTCTCGATATCGTTAATAGACGCTCCGATAAAACTGTCATAATAACCATATTGTCACACGACTGCTATTTTTAGAATTTGTCTTTTACAAATGTACAAAGAAATTATGTAGATTAGTAGCTATATAGTAGATACACAGCAAATATAATCAAGGGAATCTAGTTCTCCTACGAGCTGGTACTAAGAATTTTATAGAAAAACCCAAAAACAATTTGCTGGACCTGGGACTCGAACCCGGAACTCTAGCGTAGCGGTCGCGCTTAGGACCATTAGACTGTTAAAGTAATTCAATGTACAGGAAACACAGCACACGAAAAGTGAATAGACGATGAATCATTAAACAAATCGATTTGATGGGACAATGTCGTAGGTTACTGCGCTTAGGCATGGAAAATTTCGTAAATACCATGTGGCAGCACTTGCGAATTTTATTCACACAGCCTTCTCAAAATCGCATGTCAATGTAATCGTATTTTGTACACAATTTCATTGTAAGTAGCAAAATAGTAAAGTGTTGCTATAAATATCTTTGAATGAAAATTCATTGTGGACGAAAAGTAGCAGGCTGCGAAATTTCGCATGTGAAATCGCTTTGAAAAATAATCATAATTTCATTAAATGAAAATGAATGAAAAGTACCAATAATTGCAATGCCTACTGCGCATAGGATTCCTACTACTATATAGTTTTTTTTGTAGCAGACAAGAGGACGCTAAGTTGTTGCTTTCTCGTCTATTTTTGTCATAATTGCCTCTTACAACATTAGCAGGCTTTGGACGTGGCGAATGTCACGAATCCCATGGCCATGACAATATGGCAAAAGAAGATAATTATTATAATGTACTATAGGGTAAAAGAAGGCAAGATCGGTTTTTAGTGGGTAAGAGTCTGACATACTCTGCCGCTACCTCAGGTGGCAGAAGATTCATAAGGATTTTCTGGCTATAACAAAGGGACGTAGCCATACTCATGGCGAACGTCGCGAATCCCATGTCCTTGACTATAAGGCCGGAGAAGACAAATGCGATTTGTAGTTAGTACGAAGCATGAGAATTTTCCGCATATCTATAAAAAAAACTGTAGCTGTGGACACTTTGTGTTATTGTATCAATTTTTTCTTGTTTATAACTGTAGATTTGATTACTACATGGATTCGGTAACTTTTGGCTGTTTGTAGGATGATTTCTTTAAATTTAAATAGATAAAACTCGATGGGCAATGTGGTTACGTTGGATGAGAGTATTGTAAAAAAACATGCCTTTGAATGTAACACTATCAAATCATCAACAAGTATGAAAATAATAAACAATCTTATCAACCACTTTCCTATTGAAATTCACATCATTCTGGAAATTACCTATAATATCAAAGTACTTCCTTCACTAAACAATATCTAGGTAGTGGCAAATACGATTGTGACGCGATATCAGATCAAAGCGTGCCGCCCCTGATAATGACGGTTGTGAAGAACCGACATGCCACAGTAGCCGGTCGAATGTATAATAATATAGATTATTGGCAACACTTTGATGTTTGCCGGTAGATAATGCTGGGGTTACGTGGCTTTTAGTTGCTTCTGCGCGTTTTCTGATAGGTTTGAGAAATCAAACCGTTTTTGTTAAGTACATTTTGATGTTTATCAACGTATTTTAGTCAAAACGAGGTCAAGCGGCATTAAGCAAAGCCAGGAGGCCTCTGCAATGGATAAATTCGGGTGGATGATGACGATGAGGTTATTTTGACAAATCATTTATGAAATAATAAATGCTATATAAAGTCTTCTTCCTATGTAACAAGGTTTGCTTTCAAAGCCACAGCCAAAGCCTCTATTCCAACAGTATATTTTGTCCAGCTGCCTCTTAGCCTAGTGGTCCTGAGCGCGACTGCTATGCTAAAAGTCCTAGGTATCGATTTCCAGGTGGAGCAAAGTGTTATTGGATTGTCTATGAAATTTTCAGTAACAGTTCGGTGTTTGAAATTTGTGCCCGGTTAATGGCAATCGGCTCACCCCCTATTATGTGAGGCTTAAACGTACCGGCGAAGTGTGGATGTCTATTAGTATCTACGCCTCTCGCTACCACTTGGGGAATACAGGCGTGATAGTATGTAGTTATGTTATTTTGTTCAATAAAGAATCGTTTATCTAAATAAATCACAAGCGAAATATTATAATAGGTATGTATTATATAGGTACGTAAAATTGGACGACAGACTTTTACAAGTAAGTAAGATTGCAAGAGTTGGTTTCAATCTAAATAATTTTGCCGACAACGCGGCACGATTTGACTATGAAATAATATTCAATTGAATTTGATCACTAGTACTTATATTTTTTTTTTCGTGATAGGCTTGCACTTAACCGCCAGTTCGCTGATGTTAAGCGATACTGCGATCTACGATGGAGAGCGCTTGCCTAGAAAAACCGATTCACTCGTGATTCAAAGATTAAAAATCACGAGTAATTTAAATTTATTCTTGGAATTGACTTTGCAACAGTCGTCAATAGTAAATATTATCAAGAAAAATCAATAACTAGGTAGGTATCCTCAAATCTCATCTCATTTACTTGACTTTCTCCAGACCTTCACACAAGTATTCTCCGTAATGTAACGTCATTTTTATTGATACTGAAAATATTGATAGCTTATCAAGAAGCCACAATACGTCTAATATTGTGAATATCAAAACTCTTTAGATCGTTATTACACTGAATATCTAGAGATATCGATCTAATCGGTGTTAATGTGTGTTCGATCATGAGTAGAAGGAAATATTACCGATAACTACTGTTTCGATTGAAGCATGATTAATTACTAATGTAGAAATATCCTGTTGATAAAATTTCACATTCAAAGAAATTTTCATGATTTAAGTAATTTCACTGTGATCATTTTCTCATTTCAAGTTCATCAATAAAAGACAAAACAAAAATATACTTGTTATTTTTCTCTCTTTCTATGAGCTAAACTATACTAGAGAGATGATAGTTTGAAAACGACGAATTTTAATCCAAAAATTTTAATTAATCAGCATTATTATGTATTCACACCAAACCCATAACATAATATAATAATAGTATCCCATACATACACATTTACCGAATACAGTCATTAGTAGTTCAAAATTTTTAACGTTAACATTTTTTAAAACTCATTTAAATTTTCAACCGACTTCAAAAGAGTTGTGTGTTTTTTTTTGGATATTTGCTACGCGATTATTCCGTCAATTATGAACCGATTTTGATGATTCTTTTTTTATCAGCAGGTCATACTTCAGAGGTGGTCGCATACAAATTTGTTTAAGATCTGATCACAAAATTTAGAAATAAAACGTAATGAGCGAATAAATTATAAACTTATAACGTCGTCTGGGTACCTTTAACGTAAAATTTTACTCGCCACTAAAAATTTTGAAATGAGATAACTTGTAAGAAAAAGTAAAACTGCCTTCAAAATAAAAAAAAATAATGTTATGTGCGAAACAGTTTCGGGAGTCGGTGCCTTTCATTTGATCGGATGTATTGATTTCGCCACCGACTTCTGAAACTGTAACGCACATAGGTAACATTATTATTTATGTGTTTAAATGCGGTTTTACTTTCTTCAAAGTTATTTTTTATACCTACACGCAAATTGCCATCTGCAATCGGCAAGTAAGTATTTAAAAAATATAATTATGCAACGTGATAACATTGATAGATGTTTATTGATTGATATTTACAGATAATAATTGATTGATAATTTCCCTGTGAAACTAATTAATAAAGATTAAACTCGGGACCGCTACTTTATAGTAAGGTACCTATTTTATCATTGTAATATCCTTCAAACCGGAACGCAGTAACGTTACTTTAGATTTCACCATGGTTATATCGTCCTAGTGTTAGCACATTTGCTTAATGGCAAAATAAAATATTTGGCAATGCGTTGGTACCAAGCCTGATGAAGTAAATACAGTCAATACTTCAATAGGCGGCCGAATGTACTTAATTATTTCCCTTTGAAATATATAATAATAAGTACTTATTATTATATATTTCAAAGGGAAATAATTATAAAAAATTAAGTAGGTAGGTACTTGTAATAAGTACAATTTTCCTTCAAGACTTCAAGGTAGGGAAAGACAATTAAGTACCTACAAGATTACTATCAAGTTGTTTTAAAAGGAAAAGATAGCGATGTAGTAATGTAGATAAGTTAATAGTTGTATACGTACGATATCTGTAATGCTTAAAAAGAATGTCTTGTAAGTTGTAAGAGACGTGTTTGTCATTATCGCATCCATGTTTTCGTTAGGCAACACTTCTTTAATAAAATATGAGAGGGTTTAGGTTGCATATATGAGGTATTCCATGAAGCACACCTAAAGTACTCCGCTTAGTACACCCGTAGGTGGAATTCAAATGAAAATTTAAAGATAAAGATAAAGATAGATTTATTTGTAAAAACATGTGTAAGTAATAATACATGGTTGAGATACATATTACAGGTAGGAAATAATAGTTTGGACCAACATGTTTGACCATAATAGGTGTACAAATATTTTTATAATGTAGGTATTATACAAGTTTATAATGTTACAAATCGGTAGCTAATTACATGAAAATAGTAATAGTAATAATAATTTGAATTATAATTATTTATGTCAAAATATTTCATAAAACAAAATTTAATAACAATACTTTCTAAATACTATTATTGCATATTCACTAATAGAGATTTATCATTTAAAATAATTAATTTTCTATTCCACGAAGCACACCTACGAATATCACTCGCATAGTGCGGAGACAAAGAAATAAAAGTGTCGAGACTCGAGAGATGAGAGTCTTTTTACAACACTAGGTTAGGTCTATCTTTCTTTATTGGGTGATTTTTTTTTAAGACTGTCGAGTCTCAAAACTTATTTTTTTTATATATTTATTTTTAGAACTCAATTCAATTAGACCATAAAAAGGTACTTTGAAATGTCAAAAACTACATGCATGGTTCTAAATAGTGTGTCTCATGAAGAAAAGCTGGTAGGAAACTCCATAAATACTCCTTTAAAATGGGTGGGATTTACTGGACGTCACAGCCCTGCCAAGAGGTTAATCAATAGTGTCAGAGAAAATCAACGTTGATTTTTTTAAAATTTCAAGAGATTTCCCGCAGTTGTCGTTTCTCGTGACTGTATCCACTTATCCCTTCACTATCATTTCTTCTATTTTCGATTTGCACAGCATTAAAATATACCTAAAGAAAAAAAAATGCATAAGTAGCATACAATTATTTGCCAGCATCGACCATTGTGTACAGGCCTCTTGACTGTCAATTAAACAATCATTAGTACTTACTAATCGCTTTATCATCCATCTTTTAACGCATTTCCATTGTCTTACATATTAACGAAGTTAATCCTTAATCTGAGTGGTGTCACAGTAATTGATTTCAAGGATTAATTTCAGGGATTTTACCTTAATGCAATACTCAATAAAATGATATCCTAATAGTTAAGTATATCTATATACCTACATTTGGATACCGAATTCCGATTTCAGGTGAATTTTGAATTCCATTGATTCCAAAGAATTATTATAGGTATAGATTATAAATAATTATATTTAGTATAGGCACATAATCATAATCATTATCATCAACCCATTATATAGTCCCACTGCTGAGCACGAGACTCCTCACGGAATGAGTTAGGCCATAGTCCACCACACTGGCCTAGTGCGGGTTGACAGACTTCACACACCTTCGAGAAAATCTCTCAGCGTTTAAGCGAATGATTATTAAATTATTAATACCCACATGACTTCGAAAAATCAGAGGTTTGTGCTTTAGAGTCGAACGCGACACACAAAGACACATGTGTAAAATAATTTATTTATTTACATAAGACAGATAAACAATATAAATACAAACATTGGTTAGTAGCAAAATACAGAGGCAAAGACTAGGTAGTGTTTATATCAATTATAGATATGCACAACATTTAGGATAAAATTAGTATAGAAGCACAGTAGGTATTATATTATACATATATTAAATAAGCTATTGTTAATGTCAAATAATAATAATGTTAAAAACTGACTAAAATAAGTAAGAATTAATTAATATTAGTTTTAAACTTATCACGCTTCTTCTCTTAGGTATAATCTTTAGCCTAAATCGCGTGGGGTGGTCATAGAATAAATCTAAATTATGATTTAACTATGCTGACAATAGCCTAGTTAACGGAGTATTCAACCTAGATTTAACAATAATAATAAACAATATTAATATTCATATGTGTTATAATTCCAGCAAAAGAGACAAAATATACTCTAATTATTATTACTTACAGGTATTACTCATTTAGCTAAATTGATCCAATTTCGCCCTAACAAACGAACCGACGAAACAAAAGAACAAAAATATGCCGACTGCGTCTACGCATCATAAAGCTGCTATTTGTTTACAATAAGTATAATAGTATTAAGGCGTCTGAGTTGCCACCGGTTCCAACTTACCTGTCTTATCAGTACTTAGTTTTAAGTTACATACATTGAGCTTACTGATACTACCAACAAAGAGCTGTTTCGCACTGCGCATGAGCTTATTCTAGGAACGATAAGATATTTTCGGAATAGTGTCGGGTTTTTGAAATAGGTATGGGATATATTTCGTTTCCTTACTTAATAATAATATTTTGTTAAATATAATATTTTGTTTCAAGGAGAAAATGTAATGTGCAGAATTTGAATACAGAATTTCGAATTATGTGTCTTTTGTTTTTTTTTTCGGCGTAGGTACCTATGTTGTCGTCGTCTAAGGTTCTTGGTGAGTTTGTATTTCTGTAGAAGGTGCTTTGGGTACTGAATTAAATTAATAGTAAGAATAACGGCTAAGAGAGAGGTTCTGGGTTCGTTTCCCAGCACGAGAAACGTTCTATTACCTACATTGGGGTTTTCTATGAAATTGTCAGCTCGTAGTTTTTCACGATCATTTTACTGCTTAACGGTTTACGAGTAGGTATACTTAGGCGGATAAGATTTCGATGAGTCAGAGTGCGTATGACTTGGCTATCATGGTTCGAAGGTATACAGGCTCATTTGAAATACACTTTTATAATAACTAAGCTGATCAACCGATCTGAAAGGTTAAGCAGCGCTCAACGCGGTCAGTGTGTGGATGGATGCCCATTCTTAACACATCGAAACCCCTCCGTAGCTTGAAGAGCACGTAACGCCATCAGTCTAAGTTATTTCTCCGAAGGGTTAGGCAATGGTGTATTAACGTTCACCCACAGTTCGTCGGTGTGTAGGTCCCATGTAACAAGCGAGCCTATTGCCATTAACCGGGCGCAAATCCAGACTCCGAGCAGCTACTAAGAATTTTGAAGAAAGACCCAATAACATTGCTCCACCTGGAATTGGAATCCAGGACCTCAAGCGCAGCAGTCGAGCTTAGTATCACTAGACTAATGCGGTAGTCAAATTCAAAATCATTCATAAAAAAATCGTGACGTTTCTTTTAGATAACAATTCCCATCTCAGAATAATCTGTTCTTTATCACTGAAACAAGGTCTTATAATCCAGCCAATTAGGAATTTGAATTGTTTACATAAAACGAAATGTTGAACTAAGATTATTACCGTAATTAGTAGTTAGCTGATAATTCTCATAGTTTTTATGGTCATTGTGCAAATGAAGAAGTATATTGATGGTATTATGTGACGTTTTATTAAGATGAGTTTAATTGTTTGAATACCTACTTTGCACGATTTAGTTTAGAGGTCGTTTTTGTATATCGTTGGTAGGTTGTAGGAAGAGCTAAATATATGACTGACCATGGATGCTGTAAAGGATCCAAAACATCGGGAATTAAATGATATCAACTCTATAAAATCTAACTGGATAAAATCCGTACAAAATAGTTTTATTTCAAGAGCTAAATATATTTTTGTCCAGCGGTAGGACTCGTATACCACCTCAAAAATTTTCAAATTGCTGACTTCTTCCTGGCTACCAAATAATCTTATAATTATTATTGTGTTCGATGGGTAGTGTAGCTGGGTAACTTTCATCACAAAGTTAAGAATGTAGATAATTAAACCCACTTGTAACACAAGCATTTATCTTATCACGAGGGGTTAACAAAAATACTAGTAATGTGCGACCCACAATTCTAGTAAGCTTTAAAAAAAAACTACACCACTGCCGTCAAGCAATAAGACAAGAATAAAAACAACTGAAACGAATTAAAAAGAGAACTATTATGATGACAAGAATGATTTGTTAAATAATGTTCCAATATTCACTCAGCCAGTGAAATTACTGCGGCGTTCAACTGAGGTCTTAAGATGAAGAAGCAACGTGCTAGTGATCTCTACTATTGGTGTTTCTCTAGGGTCTGTAGGCGGTAGTTGCTGCTTACCATCAGGAAGACCATAAAATTCTTTATTATAATAAAAAAAACTCAAGTAGGAAACTAACCATTATACCTACCATAAAAAATACTGCATGGAATTGATGTATTGCTAGAGGTCTAACTTAAACCTTGATACGCCGCGTAGAATAGAACTTATAGTAGGTACCTATGTTAATCTTTTTGGGACGTGAGTGAAACTGCAAGCAACAGGGATTAGTAATTAATAAAAATGTAAGTTAGCTGTTAGCATTTGCAACATAAGGACGTCCAACAACTTAGTCTACCCGTGACCAGGGATGGTGTAAAGAATCCGAAACGTCGGAAATTAAATAATATCAATACAACGCAATAAATCCGTAGTTTTATTTCAAGGTTTTCTGATTATAATTTGCCATGGTATTATTACAGCCAAATAACTCGTGGCCTCATTAGTCTCGTGGTCCCAAGCGCGACTGCTACACTAGAGGTCCTGGGTTCGATCCCCAGGTCGAGCAGTGTTATTGGGTTTTTCTATGAAATTCTCAGTAGCAGCTCGCAGTCTGGATTTGTGCCCGATTAATGGCAATAGGCTCGCCCCCTATTACATGGGACCTAAACATACCGGCGAACTGTGGGTGTACATTAAATACGCCTCTGCCTAACCCTCCGGGGAATACAAGCGTGATGGTATGTTATGTTAACTCGTGGTTTGTAAATATTTTTTTAGTAGGTATCCGAAGTCTTTTTAGTGAGTTTACTTGAATTGTATGCTTCATCTTAGAGCCTATTCTTGCTTTTAGGCAAGGCATCGTAAACGTATTCAAGTCAGCTGTAAAATACAACACCAACTATTATAATCAACGGGAATATGTTTAATCAATCTATTCTCGCACCTAACTGTTGCTAATGATATGAAATTGCTAAATTGTCAATATTGGTGATCTATTGCAAAAACATGACCTTTGAAATGTTGAAACTTGATTAGAATGACATCTAAGTGTTCTCACGAATTGTTTCGCAATTTGGTTTTATTGTACAATATGGACAGCGATATTTTCAAAGTGTTAAATTAATTTAAAAGAAAATTATAGTAAATATTTTTATCTGGAATAACATGTGTATAGTGATGATTCCTCAAATTTGAGATAACGTAGAAAAAAAGCGTAATAATTCGTACGACAGAAACGAAGAGAAGAAGAAAGCGAGTTAGTCAAATGATGCAAGATCCATCCTACTTGTGGCATATAACACTTTAGCTTTTCCTCGCAGTCGAATATCCGGAGGTAGACCCGAGGCAAAGTGGGAAATAGTAATGCTAAAGGATGAAACTGAGTATAAGATGTCCGAAAATGATGTTATATACAGAGTGAAGTGGAAGAGAAAATTATGAAACCTGGCAAGGAAAACCATGACGAGAGAGATTTTTTGAAATATTTATATCAACAGTACAGAAATGTATGAAAAAGGCGAGCTGCTCTAACCGCACATACATGTAATGAAATAAAGGTAGGTTGGCAAAATAATAAAACATACCATCACGCCTGTATTCTCCGAAGGGTTAGGCAGAGACGTACTAATCTACCTACACCCATAGTTCACCGATATGTTTAGGTCCCATGTAATAGAGGGCGAGCCTATTGATATTAACCGAGCACAAATCCCAAACTTCAAGCTGCTACTGGGAATTTCATAAAAATCCCAATAACACTGCTGGACCTGGGAATAGAACCCAAAACCTTATAGTCTCGCTCAGGACCACTAGGCTAATGAGGCAAAATACCGGTTTTCCATAACATAATATCCAACGCCAGGGATTAGTCTAAGGATTTCTTAACGATAAAAAATCTAGAGCATTTTACTACCACCAAATCTATGCTGTAAATTACGACTGTCTATTAAAATACCTTATCTTTATAATAGCACACACACACAGCAATTTAAATAACGTTTCCCCTGATATAAAGATTGTCTTATGACGAAATATTTTTATGTGTGTTACACAAATATTGTCGGACTGAAACAGAAGCCATGTGTCAACAATTTAATTTCCACCATAAAACTTTTTTGATAATAAAATAATATCAGTTATGTATACTAACTAGACACTTGTTTTGAAATAATATATGTACCTATATAAAACATACCATGACGCCTGTATTCCCCGAAGGGTAAGGCAGAGGCGTACTAATGTACACCCACAGTTCGCCGGTATGTTCTTAGGTCCCATGTAATAGGGGGCGAGCCTATTGCCATTAACCGGGCACAAATCCAGACTCCGAGCTGCTACTGAGAATTTCATAGAAAAACCCAATAACACTTTGCTCGACCTGGGAATCGCACCCAGGACCTCTAGCGTAGCAGTCGCGCTGGAGACCACTAGACTAATGAAGCAGGCAATCATTGAGATGTATCACCTGTAAGGGCGATAATTTAATGGTACAAGTGTAGTAATTGCAATGCATTTAAACCGAGGAGTAAATAAAAGTGGAAACACTGCTAATTGATGTACCTATATATGTTTATAATTAAAGTTTTTATTAGCAGGCTTATATTAATAAATGATTATTATTATTTTTTAAGTTCAAGGGAATAAGCGCTTGCACAAGTATTGCTCCGGTTGTGTAATATTTTTTTATATATAGAAGCGACTAGACAAATATATATTTTTGTTTAGCTATCTAAATTGTTTTACTGATACTAATTAATAAAATTATCTTAATAAAATACAGAACAAATTATATTTCTGACAATAAATCTTACAACATAAATTACAACCAAATGGATGAAAATAAAAACGAAATGTTATTTTTCTATAGCAAAATGGTTTCATCACTGAAATCATACCTTTTACTGTACTAATAATGTAGACACCGAAGAGTTCTATGCAATAAGGTATGTTACAAACCAACAGAGCTGGCCAGTTCCTTAGTGCATGGTATCTTTTTTTATTTATTTTTTATGGATTAAGTCAGCAAATAAGCTGACGAGCCACCTGGTGGTAAGTAGTCATGGTCGCCCATGGACACCCGAAACACCAGAGAACTTTCTGATGCGTTGCCGACCCTTAAAAGCCCCAACGGACTGCAGACTGCTAGAGCCGCAGCAACCGAGGGGAACTGGCTCTTACGTGCAAAAGTCGAAACACACACCAAGATGCTTTACGACAGACTCCGACCTAAGGGTGGTCGCCACCCAGTCAGAACCCAAGAGATCCTACCACCGAGCAAGTCAGATATTTTCACCCCTCTTACGGAATGCCTATCTGAAAAACAGTATTCTAACCCGTCCCCGGGGGAAAATCTATATCTATCTTTAACTGTTTTCAAATTTTGTTTGCAATTTTAACAATAACTATTCGGATTAGGGTCTCCATATCGTTATACCTACATATTTCATTGCTCATTAAGGGGTGTTTTTCGGAGCCCAGAGGCCATATATATTGCGATCATTTTTAGGTTGTAAGAAAGTGATGGAGTCAATTAATTTGTAGAGCAGCATCTCTGTCTCAATCGCATAACTGTCGCAATAGCACGTCATAATATGGCCTCTGCATTGCCAGCTGTTGCCCCTGACCTGACCATTTTAACCAGGTTTTAATTGCGGTATTAAGAATATTATAATTTTCTAAATACCTACGTGTGAAAGTGCGGTTTTTGGTAACCCGTCGCCGTCGCCTCCTATGGCGATGAATGACCTATGAGGATATTTCGTACTACTTCGTCTTCCTAATAATGTAAAAAATACACAAGTCCCACATACATATCACGCCCTCGGAATTGTTGAATGAATGAGTCTCTCTTCAGGTGACTAAAATAACTGTAAAATGTCCTCTATCCTCAAAAATGTCATGTCAAAATGGAAAAAGTTAACCGGATGAAATGCCTACATGCGGTCTTACAACTATCTTCATTATTTTTGTCAATACTTAAAAGTTATGTTTAACTAAAGTTTGCTCTACGAGTCTCTGATACCTCACTCCATTCAACTATAAACAAGTTATCCGAGTCATTACACGTACAAAACCCATAATTGTTCACACCATTACTTAACTGACACGAACTAACACCGAATTCTAGACTCAACAAGGTGTCTAGTGGCTCTACCTTATTTGCCTGCAAAACGACCTTAAGGAATCACCTAATACCAACAATTTGGAACTTAATATATTGATACAAAGTTGAAAATTGTCTGCCTCAAGATTAAAAGGTATTTAATATTAGTTATGGATTTTAAAGAACTGAAGTTAGAGTCTAAATTAGTGTGGTGGCCGTCAAAGGTACGTCAGTTAAGTTTAAACGCTTGCTTGTTTGCGTCGGCGCCTTTGATATCGGGTACAAAGGGTGCCGGCTGGCTGAGTGTCGTGTGTCCCTCGCCCACCTGACTGGTGTTTGCGTGTGCGCTTCGAAATGGTCGATGTTGGTATACCTTATGCTACACTAATGCCGCGTTGGAGGTATGTTTAGAAATTTGATGAATTCAGCTTACAGCTATTCTCAATAACAAATCCGTCGATAGATTTGCGTACTAGAGGTACGATTTTTACCATGTCAAAATCCTATCTCTAGTAAGCAAATCTACTGACTGATTTGTAATTGAGACCAGCCGTTAGTGTGCTGTTGTGGAACCAGCCCTCACAGGTATTGTAGGGTAATGTCAAAATTCTTCTCCCAATTCTACAAATTCTGTATCCCACACACTAGATACTGAAAAATAAACATAATATTATTGTCACTGATTGCGTAGGCACGGAAATGATTGCTCCTTTTCATTTGATACAATTATAGGCTGACTGAGCGATCGGCTTCTACGCTTCGTGTTATGGGTTCGATCCCGAACGGAATATAAATATTTGTTTGTGATAAATTGTTTGTAAGCGCACCTACGATACCACGATAGAAATTCCTAGTGTGGGCAATGCTTAAAAAAAATACGCTACTTTATTTACATACTACATACACACACTCACGCCTTTCTACCACAGGGGTAGGCAGAAACTACTACTAAGTACTGTTATTTTTTAGTAAAGGAAAATATTCAATCGCGGGCAGGATTCGAACCTGCGTCTCCTGGCTGGACACACCAGACGCTCTGACCTCTAAGCAGAGGTCAGAGCGTCCTTTACTAAGAAATAACTTTATAATCTTATGCATGGAAAATGCAAGTCACAAAAAGATACTACTAAGTACTTTATTATTTTTCTACTTTTTTATGAGATAGGGGCAAACGAGCAGACGTATCGCCTGATGGTAAGCGATTACCACCGCCCATGGACACCCGCAACACAAGAGGAGTCACAAGTGCGTTGCCGGCCTTTAATTTAGTTTTATTTATTTATTTATCATTTATTTTCAGGCATCTATGGCCTATAGATACCGACACAAGCTTCTGTGTACCTAAGCTTTGGAAAGTTTATTATTTCAAAGGTTAATTATTGTTCATACATTGTATACTTACTTGTTTACAATCTTCCGACATAACATTTGGAGCAGGTAATTCAAATAGAGTCCGACAATTTTATTACCTACCTTTTGTAGGTACCTAAGCTCTTGTGTGTAAGGTAAGCAATTTAGCATTGTTTATTATAAAACAATGGGATAAGCGCAGAATTATGAACCATATATCTAGCGCGTACTGGGCATTATGTAGTACCTACCTATTAAGTTTGTACTCTATGTATTACCTATGTACTGCTTTATGCAATCTACTAACAATAGCATAGGTACCTAAGTGCATTTTGAAAGCTTCATGTTTATTATGTAGTTGAGTTATTGATTCTTAGAGAAATGCTTGGTTATTTTTCCTTTTCAAATGTTGTCTTTCTATATGGTAAAACAAATATTTAGAGTGTGTTAAAGTGAGAATTTAAAAATAAATGAATAATTAGCTACCTACATCATTTGTAAATACGGATCTTAATAAATCTTAGGAATCTTATTAATTTTTACAAAGTAACTAATATCAATTATAGGTACACCTAAGTAGGTATTTGACAATTTGCTAGCCCAACTGAATACCTACATAGGTACCTATTTGTCATAATTATGGTAATATATTTATTTATTTTATATTTAAAAGATCTACGCATTATTACTATGTAGGTACGTATCAGTACTCTAAGTGGGATGCGAGGCGAAGCCTCGGCTTTTGAAAAGGTCCAGCGAACACTGGATCACAGCTTGTCATGATCGTGGCGTGATTAACTGGGTAGGTTGGTTATGTACCTACCTACCCAGTTAATCCTAACACATCCAGATCTAAATCTACCTAGGTATTTAATTGGTGGATATTACAAATAAATACCTACTTACAAATGATAAGCATCTAGTTTCTTTTCCCGGGAACTCAAATGCGATTATAGTCATTATAATTACATATAGGTACCTACCTAATAACTACACTTAATTACTTAATATTCATAGTTAGGTACAATTGATAGAAATTCTTTAGGTAGTTAGGTTCAATTAAGAGCTACTTCTGTTATCATTTGAATTCCCAGAATCTTTATTAATGATATCTATCGATTTGCAATACCTAATAAAATAATTTGTGTAATCCTAATATGTGGACCTGTTTAACAATTTTTTTTATCTTGTTCGTATAGTCAGCCTCAGCCAATAATTTAAATAATAATAATAATAATTTGGCTTAATACCAAATTTTCTATATAATTATATTTTTTAATTTAATTAGTGTCTTAGTTCTATATTAGGTAAGTATCTGTTATGTTTTAATATACAAAATTATAATGATGTAGAAACAAAGGTAGGTAGGTACTTACCTACCTAGTATTAAAATAAAAATAAATATTTTTTCTTGAAATCGTCTCATTACAAAGTTGAGATAAAGTCATAATTGAATAAATTAAAATAAACGGCACAAAGCCAAGTTGAGCATATTCAGATACGGAAACACTTTAATTCAGAATGTCTGAGCTTTCACTAACACTCCAAAACAGTGCACAAAGCCCCATGTAATACCTACGTGCCTAATCTATACAGATACAAATTACAACAACCGTACAAAGACTTGCGACAATCAAACACAAAGCCTTGCCTACGAAACTAAATTACCAGGCAATCCGCTCACCTAATAGCTTCAACGGGACGCCGTGTCACCAAAAATTTGCATTACCAAACAAACTCAATTACGAAACGATACAAAACCTTCAAAACTTAACTTAGACAAAGTTCCAAATCTCTACGCAGAACATTCAAAATAGAACTTATTCGTAGCAAGTAAAGGCATTGTTAAAGCAATTCGCAATTGTTACCGATCGATTCCGAAGGCAGAACTCGGTAGGCCCCGCCTATTGGGAGGTGCGGCTGCCTCGGGAGCCAGCACAGGCGCCGGACAGAGCGGTGCTTTTGATCTGGCCCCCTCCCCGCAGCGCGCCAGCGCAGGCCCAGATAACGAACGCACACAAACTCATAACGCTCCGCGCGCTCTCACAAGCCGGTTGTCAGCACAAACCAGTTTTGCAGTGACGACACAGCTATAGTGATACCAAAGTGAGCCCGAGAGGACAGTGCCCTAGTGTTTAGTTATATGGACAATTGATTTGTGGAAATGGAAGATAAGCCGTACAGTGTTGACAGTTCGGACGATATCAATATCGAAGAGGAGGAAGAGCATATTGAGGAAAATCACAGTAAGTATTTATGTGCAGTTTTTGCATATTTGTTTTTGTTATGTTTATGAATCGCTGTCGATAAGGAAAAACGGTGTAGGTAAACATTGGAATAACCTGAAGCGTATCTTCGAACAACTATTTTGTTTAGCCTTGTTAGATTAACTGAACTATAACCTTTTTAGTTTTTTTTTAGAAATGTAAACACAACTTTAAAATTATTAATATATTTTTTAAAAGCAGCGGTTTACATAAACTAAATGCACTAAAATCTTAAGCTGTATTTCCAAAACGGAACCTATTTGATTAAACTGTGTATTACCTACATTTTCAATTAAAAGATTTTCAAAAAATATTGTCGGTATTTGTTTAAATCTTCTGCACAAAATTTTATCCATAGGATCAAAAGACAACATACTAAAAATGCACTCTGTTGTTTCCACAGGCTACCCACCTGACTTCCCGATCGAAGCTTTAGTCAAGCTCGAGCGGCCGTCACCCCCTTTGCCGACGCCACCGCACACGCCCACAGACGACACGCCCCCAGCGGTCGTTATCTCGCGGCACCAGCCGTGGACGCCACCCGCTCAACCCTACACCTACCCCCGACCAGCCATGCAAACACCCTACGCCTACGAGAAGGTTCCAGTGCAGAGCTATTCGCACCCCATGTCGGCCTACGTGCAGGCTCAAGTCGCCACGCTCCCACCGTCGGCGCCGTACCACGCTATGCTCGTGAATCAGTGGATTAGAAACGCAGCTTTCTATCACCATTCACTGAGATACCCCGGTGTGATGGCTCAAAGAATGCCAGGACGGAACCCGCCACCGATGCGAGCACCAGGCGCTCCTGGAACAAGACCGAAAAAGCAGTTTATTTGCAAATACTGCAATCGCCAGTTCACCAAGTCCTACAACCTACTTATCCATGAAAGGACTCATACGGATGAGAGGCCCTACTCGTGTGATATCTGCGGGAAAGCTTTCCGCCGGCAAGACCACCTCAGAGACCATAGGTATGTATCGTTATTTTATTTGTATTTAAGTAGTTTGTGTCTCATGCTATTAAATTTCGGGTTATTTGATAGTCAGTTTCAACACATTTGAGTTTGTGTGTATCAATGTTTATGAAGTCTTAAAAGTTTAACAACTTAAATGATATGACCATCAGGCTTAGCACAGTTAAGTTTTAAATCAACACAATACTGGCAAATAAGTCGTCAAAATTTAATTGCACAAAATAGTCATGCTAATAAATGCCGTGTTAAAAGCTGCACCGCTTTTACTAGTTAAAGGATTACCTGATGTTGGTAAGGTAATCAATTTGTCTGGGTGACTCCTAATGTAATTTAATGTTTCCTTCGAAATACCAACAACGTGATTTAGGACGTGTTTCACTGAGGCATTGTTGACGATAAGAGTAGAAAAAAAAAATTAAAAGTGTAAACCTTTTTGTGAGGTCGCGAGGCGGCGGTCGCACGCGCGCCCTCGCCAACCGGTTTGGTTCTTTACGATCACCATATCTGTCTTGCTCCGCCGTCGAACAAATTACACGTTATATTTCTTCGCTTTTACGAGACCAAAGTTTTTTTTCTCATATCTTACCGTATATATTAACCGTCTAATGTGTCCGTAATGTAGAATCACTTCAATTTTCATTCAAAGCGCTTATTTCATCGCCTATTGAGCCATAAAGATGTAGATGTTTGTTTACATTGTGTACTCTCTAGAAGTGAAAGTTGAGCTAGTGTCTTATTTCCTTTCTCTATTTTCCAGGTACATACATTCAAAAGAGAAGCCATTCAAGTGTACAGAATGTGGAAAAGGATTCTGCCAATCAAGAACGTTGGCTGTTCACAAAATTTTACACATGGAAGAATCTCCCCACAAGTGCCCAGTCTGCAACAAGAGCTTCAACCAAAGATCTAACTTGAAGACGCATCTGTTAACACATAGCGATGCCAACAAACATCATTTAGAGCATTTGGAAGGCTGCCAAGAAGTTTCTTCAACGAGTCAGTCGGAGAACTCACTCTTGGACCTTTCACATAAACCTTCACCGCCATTACCGCAACAAGTTCAACCACTTGTGAGTCCACACCAATCACCTATTGAAGGGCCCAAAAGAACCTTGGGCTTTTCGATAGAAGATATCATGAAACGTTAATTCTTAAATCTGTAAATATTTATTAATAACTCTCACCGCATTTTAAGGTACCTGTTAAAATTGGCAAGAGGCTTACATTCAGGGATAGATATTTAATGTAGATAATTTATAATTGCCAAAGATGTATCACTGACTGATTAGTAATGTTCTTATCATTTAGCATCCGTTTTTCCTGTTTCATTTATAACCAACCAATTTCCTTAACGTTTCTATTGATCATCACTATTGTATCACCACCTAAATGACTCATGTTACGGTCGAAACTCGGATCTTTTTTTCACTTGTAAGACTGAAATTGTTTTTAATTATTGTTATTGTTCGTTTAGAGGTTTATTTATTGTGATAGAATAACTTAGATAAGTTTATGGTTAACTAAAGTTACCGAAAAGTATTACCTTCGTTTTTAAGATCATTTCGTTCCAAAATTGTGGCTATGACATCATTCAAATCATGTTCAAAAATTATTGTAGGTATATTGTATAAGTTATAGAATTTAGTATATAATTTAAGTGCATGTATATTTTACTGTAAATATGTAAATTAAGTAATATAGTTAAGTCGACGAGGCTAATATTACGAATTCCAATTACAATAAAAGAAAATAGTAATGGACATTACTGTATCGTTTTATTTCTTCTGCGTGTTTATCTACGTTATCATCTCATAGTGCTTCGATTGGAGATAATGTAATTTACAACGCTTGAAGTACCTTAAATGCTTAAACATAACTTGTATTAACTATTTGAATTATTACTGCCTATTTAACACCTATCAGTAATTATAGTTCACGAAATCATTTGCACATTTATACTGGTATGATTCCAATAAATACATTCAAAGAAATATAATTCATAAGTATTTAAATTCATTCTTCTGGTTATGGAAGAAGTTGATATTACATTTTAGATTGTCTGGTTCTAGGAAACAAAAGTAACTAATATTGCTAATGAACAATTATAAAGACATGCTCACATGCAATCATGTGTACATAGGTACAAACCAATAAACACGATGATCGTGAACATCAGAATGACTAGCCAAAATGACCGATCAGCTTTAAAATATTACTAATATTTAATACCTATTTGCTACTATTTTATTTTATTTTATCTTATTTCGGAAGACAAACAATTGTACAACAAATGTTACAGAATTAGTTTCACTTAAAGTAATAGGGTTAATTGTACAATCAACGATGTATCCACGGGTTACTGAGAAAATAATGACACAGCACTTAAAATAAAAGATAAAAAAAATACAATACGTCAGGAAACAAATCAAAGACCATATTTGATACCTTTCTTGTATCTTTGATGAATATACTTTCTGTTGCATCCATTGCTAAGCACCATGTCATGGAAATACAAAAGAAAATATCAGTTAAAGCTTCGGATTTTTTAATTAGATTCAATTGTGAGCACCTCTATATCTCATGAGAATATTAGCCAAATTATATATTATTATTTAAAAAAAAAAACATAATTTTATAAAAGTAAGGTAAGTAATTTTCGTCATTTTTCGGGCTGATAATAATAAATCATCATCGCAATTCTCTCATAGGTATGAATTTATCATTCATCATATACCTATATTATGTTATTTATAGCCACAACCAAAATAATTTCACTTTTGAACAAAATCTTAAAGTAACGGTTCCATAGCGTGTCAAAATGCCCATTAGCAAGTGGCCTATGGGTAACTCATAGGGTTTTCACTGTTTATCTGTGGGATCTCAATTTGAAATATCACCATTTCAAAAACTATTATGAATCCAGATAACTTTATTTATCCAAACCTCTGCGTATCTACGTCTCAATCTCATATTAAAGACTTTAAATTTCTATTTATTTCAATGTAAGCTGTGATTTTTGAAGCATTAAACCTAGCATACTTCCTACTTATTGTCTTAAACGCATGCGAAGAGATCTTTTCTTTAGTAGATTTTGACTTTCTTGGTCTTCTGGAATTTGTGTTAACCAATAAACCTTATAATATTTGTATTTTTTTTTAAACGTTACCCCACACTAGGATTTTCTCCTGTATCGTGGGTGCGTTTACAAACACAAATTCTCACAAACACAAACACCCAGACCCGGAGCAACTACCTGCAGATCATACAAATATTTGCTCTGTGTGGGGATCGAACCCACAACACGTTGCGCAGAAGCCGATCGCTCAGCCACTACGCCAAACGTGTTGTCATATATACATCATGTCGTCATGTATACCTAGATGATACCTCCATCTTGTAGAAGTGTTTCTAACGGTCAATCTTCAATCTTAAAATTAGCAGTATCTTTGTCGGCAACCCTATACATCACACATCGTGCAATACCAAACACAACCATTACAGTAATGCAATGGAATTAATTATAATTATAGGTGAGAGCCAGTCGAGAGCGATTTCGTACCAAACGCGTTTTAATGATCATCTTTGCTTACAAAAAATCGTGATGAAATTCACTTGGGATGGTTCAATTGAAACTTATACGCACTTTATTATGTGAGTAGGTATGTAATGAACTATTATAATTATTAGCTTGTGAAAGGCAAAAACCTTTTGCCTTTTCACATGCTAATCATTGTAAATAAAATTGGATAAAAAATCGCAATTTACACTTTCCTACCTTTTCTAAGCACTAGCTCTTATTATTAATTGACATTCACAATACTGCCTGCCTAGTCTACTGGTCCCAAGCGCGACTGCTACGCTAGAGGTCCTGGGTTCGATCCCCAGGTTGAGCAAAGTGTTATTGGGTTTTTCTATGAAATTCTCAGTAGCAGCTCGGAGTCTGGATTTGTGCCCGGTTAATGGCAATAGGCTCGCCCCTTCTTACATGGGACCTAAACATACCGGCGAACTGTGGGTGTACATTAGTACGCCTCTGCCTATCCCTTCGGGGAATACAGGCGTGATGGTATGTTATATTATTCACAATAATAATAATAAAAAAAATGATGTACTTACCTACTTAGGTGAAAATTTTAGAGTTTCAAATTTGTATGACCCATCCATAGTCCAATTTTCTAGCTCCTACGGCTATTTTCTTAGTAAATAAAGGTACCGGGGAGAATCCATTGTAATTACAGGAGTTTCACATGGTTCCAACAGAGGTCCATTTTTAGTTAAAATCCAAATTATGAGTTTATTTTAGAGTTGTCATTTCAATCTCATTTAATTTCTTCTTTCTTTTCATTCAAAATTCTTGGTCATATTTAGATATGTTCGAGGTCAAAAACTCAGCATATTATTATGTTTTGATATTGAAATTAAGTAAGTAGGTACCTAAGTAATCATAAAATAAGGATCATGGGATAAGCTCTTGTTCAAACCTTCCTCCGTTTTTTGCCAAGAAGTTATTACGAGTATTACCCACCCAGAAAGAATAGGATTCTCTTTTCACACAGAAATATTATTCATAGTAAGTACCTAGATACCTACTTAATTTCAATTCAGATAATGAAGAGAGAATCAGGCTTATACTACTATCACATTCCATCCTTTAATGTAAATTATAATGTAATCTTCATACATTCCATATACATTACTGTATTAAAGTAAGAGCCTTTTACAAAACACTGTAATTTTTAGATGCCTCGGCATTCTCTCAAGGAATTATTAAATTCCTTGGTAATGGTTGCGGTAATCGCTGCGCCATCTAGTTAATGACTACCGAACTACAATATGTCACTTGTCACCATGCGATGTCGCTACGCGTAGCGCTCGACGGTAATTTTACAAACAATTGGTCTCTTAGTTCTCTTCTTTGATGAATTATTTTTAAGTCCTTTTGAATTGTTATGATTCAATTTATTTTATTCAATTGACGCATGTGTATGACAAGATGTCTCATGGACGAAGCATATTAGTACTCTAGGTATGCAAGACTCGTAGCAACTGGCATTCTGTGGTTTCTGCCTATCCCTATGGGAAAAGGGCGTGGGATTATTCTGACAAATTTTTACGCGTTCAACTGCAATTTTCATAGTTAAAAATAAAAATAAAATTATTTAACGGTTTTTTTATAAAAAGCCCAAAGACATTTTTTTATGTATTCCGTTAGGGATCAACAAAAAATGAGAGATTTCTTATAATAGAATTAATCTCAAGCCCTCAGCATCTCAACAAACAACGGTTAATTTCTTTATCGGATTAGGTCAAGGAGGCTTATCTTTGTGTGGTTACTTATTTTTAAATAATACGGATTTAACGGACTGCATCCAAAAAAAGTAGCCAAACATAGAATTAAGGAAAGACCCATCCAATTTACTCGAATCGACGTGTGATTGATGATTGAACACTAAACTTGCATCTGCAATTTGCCAGTCAATGGAAATTGCAACAAATCCCGTCTGATTGGGCTCTAATCGCATCGCAATCGCGCATTTTTCCCCCAAATCGCCGTGAATTCCCATGACTATTCCGTTTATCCCATTCCAATAATTGGGTCTGTTGTTTTATGCCAATTAAAAGCAATTCGGAAGGGATTAAAGTCGAATTTGGGGGAAAATGGGGCGATAATTCAAACGATTTCGACTGTCATGGCGGCGCGCGCATGCGCAGTTCGACTGACGTTGTTGATTTATGAATGTATCGGCCTGATTTATTGACGGTAATACAAGCAGTTCTATTCAATTAGTTACGATCGATATACCTACTTAATTAATGAGCTGTGAAACTATATATTGTGTTGAGGTAGGTACACTTTTGATTACCACTTTATTAGCTTCGATTACAATAGTCCTCTAACCTTTATTGTTTGAGTTTGAAATATGCAATAAATTAATATTGTTTTTAATAGATGAATATTTAATCGACCTATCATATCGGTAATAACATGAGCGTATAGTGTTGATGGTTTAGGTTGCAGTGATGCCAAATCGATGTTCATACCTACCTATCAATAATTATTTTTCATAACTAGAGGAAGACCTAAGAAAATATGGAGTTAGAAGAGTGATTCCTAACCGCGACTGCTACGCTATTTGTACTGGGCTCGAAATTGACTAGAAATTGACTGTTGAAGTTCTTAGGTTGGAGTCTTCGGGGAACAGATAATTTTTTATCTTAAGAGTCCGGCGGACCGAATTTCTCTTACAAACGTAATACCGAAATAAATCGTTATTCAAACACAATTTAATCAAATTTTGTTATTCGGATTTCGATAGTGTTAATTTAGGTTACTGTAAATTTAGCCTACTCTACCATTTCATCCAAAATACTTCACGGGAAATAAATGTAAGCGAATGCAATTTTTGATAACTTTACCAAGTTTGGAACGATTTTCCCGACTTTTATTTCCAGTGAAGTAGTAGCAGATGAAACCTAGATTACCGTTGGAACCTAGATCAATAGTAACTAAATCTCTGGTTTACGATTTAATTCGGTATTACGTTTTTATGGGTAATTCACGCTCCGCCGGACCCATAATTCAGAGGATTTTCAGTTCAAGATAATGTAAGATTACGGTACGCCATTATATTTGGGTCTACCATTGCTATAATTTTCTCTATGTATTTTATTTCTTCATAATTATTGTTTATGGAGGGAGCATTTTTTGCGTAATTAGAGTGATCAAACGGACATGCGTGCAAACAATTGCTATTATTTAGTTGATCTTTAAAACTGTATATTTCACCCTTTGGTCTCACAAAACCATATCGCGTGAAGAACAAGTAATGAAGATTGCATTTACCCTTAGGCTAGATCAAACGTAACGACCACCTGAGGTAGCCTATTGGTAAATTTAAGAAATTATTTATAGATTTATTATAACTTACACAATATTTTTAATTTTTTTGAGGAAGATTTATTTATATAGCTCTAAGCGGTATTTTTTAAGGATTGAAATAGGTTGATTTATTGTTGCATAGGTTAAGGATGGATCAGTGGATTTTGTTTCGGATATTTTGCCTGAGGCCAAAAGGTGTTGAGTCTAAGGTTCTTTAGCTGCTGATTTTTTTTTAAATAATGGGTGCTGACCCGCAATAGTAAGTAGGAATTTAATGCCTTCAATAAGAGGACAAATAATACTTCTACTTAGATACTGATCTAAGTAGAAGTTTCGGGTGTCTTGTCTTGGTTTGCGGTAGATAAGGTATGTTAACACCCGCTGATGAATGATTGTGCCTACGGTACGGTTGTGAATAGATTATTGTCAATAACACCATGCTTAGCGAACGGATTCTTGCCGGCTCTTCACCTTGGTGTATTATTTGGAATCGTGCAAATAGTTTTTGACATTTCAAAAGTACCTGTATATGGTCTAATTGAAGTAAAATATTTGAGTTTTAATTTGATTGTAAACGGATAAAAGGATCACAGAGGAAGTTTTGTGATAATTGATAGAAATAAGGATGTCTCCATTAGTATAAATTTGTTTGCTTCTTCTATTACAACAGAACTTAGCATTTAATTAAGTATAAAAACTAAAAGATAGACGTAAATATCCTTTTAATTTGATCTAAAACTATTTTTAATTCCTACACTAGACATTCTAAAACCAACCACTCGTCGCATCAAAACCAGCGCACGCGCCACCTGGCGGCATCCTCACGCGATGCTGATTGGCAGCTGTCAATCATCACATATCAAATGGATAATAGGTTTTCATTTCGGCCAATTAGAGGTCCGTCGCACCCACTGCCGATGAACCGTAAAACCCCATACAATGGCTAATGTAAGGTAATATGATATAAAAATGATGTAAAATAGTGTTGGTAAGCGTTGCGTGTTCTAAAAGATGGAAATGATTGGTTGAATTCCGAATTTTTTGGTTGCGGTCTTGAAATTTGTAACATCCGGTGTTTGTCTAACACCGCAAGAACTTGACAATTAAAAGCTGTATTATTGTTAGTAATTTATGAATAAATACAGTTTTATTTAATGGTGTTGTTATTTAATATAAAATATTAAGTTGTATTTTCCCTTGAGGTTTATCCTCCATAATCATTTCTCTTTGGTTATCTTAATGAATAATGAAGGATTGAAGGCGTGCTAACGTCATCAATGTATTGATAAATGAACAGTCATGAATATCTAAACCTTATTTGTCGTAGTAAGAAATAGGTTATTTACACTTTATGGAAAATAATAATAAAAAAAAACTAAATGAAAAAAAAATGAGTCACACATTTATAATATTTCCGCTTTCTGCAAAATGATTTGTATAGTTGCATATGTGAGTACAAAATAATAACTTCTACTTATTAATTTATTACATAAATAATATCCTTAAAATATTAGTTAAAAAAATAATGGACATAAACAACGAAAAATATCAAAAACTTTTTTCACTATTACTCCCACATAATCTATTATTATGGTTTTTTTTTCAACATGGCTGTAGCCCTCAGAGTTTATTTAAGTTTAAGTTTATTTTATGTATTTGTACACAAATGTTTACATAATACAGCTAATAGTTCAAAGTTAACACGGACTTCCTATTTTTTTCCTACAATATAGCCTTCCGAGAGTAGGTAGGAAAATAAATTGTTTTTAATCGATTATTTCGTAACGATTTCTGAATGGAACACTTAATTTATTCGTAAGGAAGTGCGGATGTGTTATTGATCTATTAATTCCGGGTTTATTTGTATACTTATCACTTTATTGATTTTGCATTCATAATAAATTTTATGTATTGTACAGTAATGTCAAGGTTTAGCTTCATCATTTATGTTTAACAATAGGTATATCATAAAATACCATCACGCCTGTATTCAACGAAGGGTTAGGCAGAGGCGTGCTTAATGTACACCCACATTTCACCGGTATGTTTAGGTCCCATGTTAGGGGACGAGCTTATTGCCATTCCCCGGGCACAAATCCAGACTCCGAGCCGCTAATGAGAATTTCATAGAAAAACCCAATAACAATTTGCTCGACCTGGGGATCGAACCCAGGACCTCTAGTGTAGCAGTCGCGCTTGGGACCATTAGACTAATGAGGCAGTCAATAGATGTATCATATAGGTAGGTAGTAGTAGGTAGTATTGCACATAAAAGGATCAAATTTAATATGAACTTGATTGAATATGAAATCACATTTATTATTATTTTTTTTATGACCGTTTTTCTGCAACCTGTCAGAAAGGGCATTCAATTTATTGTAAGTATTAAAAAAAAATGATTGACAAGCGAGAAACCGTGATTAAATACGAACAGCCTCAAATACATGCCTTTACTTTAAGAATGTTTTACAAAAATTTGACTTTTCGATTTCATGATTAGGGGTTACTGTTATATGTCAACAATTGATAGGGACTTGATAGACAGAACTGTAGGTACGAAAGGGTAGACAGAACTGTAGGTACAGGATTTCTTTCGCAATTTTAGAATTATGAAGCTGTTCAAATTAATTTTTAATTATAGGTCGTGGAATGGCCAGGATCCGTTTGGACAATGTTTACTTTTTTCTTGTGTATTTTTTCAAGAGCAATGATATACTTAGGCAGTTTTAAACTTAATTAATAAATGTAACTTTGACGACACGATTGGCGTAGCGGTTGAGCGATCGGCTTCCGCGCCACGTGTTGTGGGTTCGATCCCTACACGGAGCAAATATTTGTATGATCTACAGGTAGTTGTTCCGGGTCTGGGCGTTTGTGTATGTGAGAATTTGTGTTTGTAAACGCATCCACGACACAGGAGAAAATCCTAGTGTGGGGCAACGTTTTTTTAAACAAAACAAACAAAACATTTAATTAATACAAAAATATGCAACAAATGGCAAAGTAAACATTACAACGAAAATAACCATTTATACGTTTAAACTACTGCAAAATATATGAAAACGATAATTGTTGGAATCTTTATTACTTTATTTCTAATGGCAACTATTGTATCTTGCCCAATTAAATCATAGAATAAAAGGGTAACATTCTCAATCGAATCTTCAACCTTTACACTGACATAATTATTAAATAAAACCAGGTAATCAAAAAAATAGAAAATTGACGCTACGAAATACAGATATATAATTATAAAAGATCAAAATGTGAGTTGGCCAAACGGCTCGGTTATTAAACGAAGGGGCAAATGTGGTTATAATTGTCCAAAATCGTTTCCAATGATACAGGAATAGAATATAATTTTATTGTGACTACAAAAAGACAAAATTTTGCAGTTTTGCGGTCACCAGTTTCGTGGGACGTGCCTTCCGTCCGGTGCCCTATCATTTCGCGAAATAATAGGCATTGTGTAAAAGGGACGATTTCATTTCTATAATGAGTGGTTCTTGACAATTTGACGTCGTATAAATTGGTGTGATGCATAGGTTTATGACAGAATCTTAAACTTTAGGATGACAAATTATGAAAAAATGTTATGCAATTTATCTAGTAGGTACCTATTGTTTTACATATTTTAATGATAGCAGTATCCTTTATAATATTTTTTGAGTAGCTACCAATATGCCCAATTTTTTTAAAACATATTTTTACTTTACTGTCCTTGGTCCATCCTCACCTACGGTAACTAATATCGTCCTTCTTTATCTGAAGTGACGGACTTAAATAAATGTGTGTAAATTAAATGTAGATAATATCAAGACAATACATAATAATATAAATGAGTTATGTTTCAATGGGCCTTAATTGCATTTTTTAATTTGTTTGAGTGACTAAAGCTTGATTTATACTTATTTGATTTCCTGTAGATACTTGTTAATTTGGTTTCAAAGAATTCTGCATTCATCGATTAGGTTACTTCATTTCTTTCGTCTTTCAAGCACCACATTTTGCTCAAATATCAAAACCCAATTTGTACAAATCACACAGCAGAGCGAATTAGCTCTACCGCACATCTATTCTGAATGAGCAACAAATTAAACGGGTAGACACTTAATTCGCTAAATAATAAGTTTGTACAAAGTGAAGCCGACTTTTCGGTAAGTAATGACTGATTCATTGGCGCCACCGCGGTTGTCGGCGCCAACCTTTGCCGAACCATCACCATTCACTATTTACCACAAACTAATCAAACAACGTATCATTATACCGTCATTTTTGGAAATGATCACCCGTGGGATAGCCAATGAAAATGAGTAAAAGCTGGATCAAGAGTAGAATTTTGCCTATAGTTTGTATGCCTCTAGGAGGTTGGTAATTGTAAAAATATGCTTGCTACATGCTCCCCTTTTTTCGTGAATGAATAGGCATACTTTTCGAAATTTGCATTTGCATTTAAATCAAAGATTTTAGGGTCGCGCCATTCGAAAAGGTAATTCTAACTAATTACCTAACTTCAAAATAATTACGTAATCATGTTGGTACCTATAACATAATAGGACAGCCAAGTACAAATTATGTTAGTAGGTACGTATAAAATGTGCCTAATAATTTTATGCCAATCTGTACAACCATCGATATTATTAAACTCTGTCGAAATTATAAGGTGTTTACGTTCGACATGTCAAAAATTATGGCGTCCTTTATTTGCGGTGCAGGTTCTACCGAACACCTATTATTATAACAAGGGCGATATTTCAGTTTTTGTGCCATTTGTGAATGGACTCCTATGGTTTCGGTTGCGAATTTATTTTTTTACAATACAATGTAAGTTTAATGGGGCTGTCTACAATGTTCCGTAATTTGAAGTATAATATTTGGGTATTAACATTAGTCATTTTGAGTAATTGCTACTTAAAGATATTAGTTTAAAAGATTGTCATATCAATGCATTTATTATAGCTATAAAAAGGTTATAAGACGTTTTATATTTTTATGAATAAGAGGGTCAATCTTTGAAAATTGACGAACTTATTAACTTAATCTTATCACACTTATCAGGGCGGAAGAAATAATAAGTGTGTTCTAATTATTTATAGCATAGTTATAAAAGTGTCTGAAATAGTTTATTCCTCATGGAGGTCAGCTCTGAAAAGCAACGGTCCACAATAATAAAATAACAGACCATTTTTCTCCTAAAATATATGATGCAAAGGCTCTGTGCGTCACGATTTGAAAATTTAAAATGTCACATTTAAGCGTCATCTAGTAAAATATGACGCATTTGTATCTAGCGACATATTAATGTGACTGATAAATTGTCTAGATTGTGGGCATAGGTGGTCATAACTACCGGTGACTGGATGATAAAATAGAGCACGTGCGAGATGGTGATTGTAACTAAGTAGATACATACACATTGAAATAAAAAAAAGTTCAAACTTTAGAGGATGGTATTAAACTATTCCACCATGATTAAATACAAAACTGAAGTATAGAAAGTCATTATTGTAGAGACGTGACAATGTGGGAACTATGAATGTAGAAATCACTGAAGGAAATAACTCACACTCACTCATGTCAACTTTATGAATTTACGATTTATTTAGATGTCAGCAATAAACCTTTCGTAACCTTTTTAAAATTATGCCATCCGCGTTCAGACACCTGCGGAACAAAATCTCAACATATCAAATCAAATCAACTCAAAGGTAACCTTAACACTTAAATCCTGCACAGCAAACAGACGATCCTAGATTACCTCCGACCCAAAAACAAAAGCAAACTCACCTGCGAGTAACACCCAAAACATTAGGCTTGCCTTCACGACTTGCCCGAAGCGAACATGCTTATTAGGGCTGCAACGCACCTGTGTGAATATTTTCATAATCTCACTAATTAGAGGTTCGCGATTCTTCCCAAAGACGCCGAACATTCGGGTTTTACTGCGGAGGCAATAAATTCTTCGACATTTGACCCTGTAGAGTTTTTAGGGAATTCTTCCTGAGGCTGTAGCTGTAACTTTACTGTATAGAGTAGGGTATCAAATTCTGTTTATGATGACCATTTGTTTATATTAAATATCAGTTACGTGGGACCAACACCGCTGATTTGTTTAGTGAGTTTAAGATTCGATAAGTTTCCATTTATTTTCGTTTATTATTTCCACTTCATAAATTTGGAACTAAATTACCTGTTGATGAATCCGAATTAAATCTATAATATTATTATTCTTAAACTACTAATCATTGGTACTGGTGGTTTTCTTAATTTTTTTCGCATCGATCAGGAAAATTATAAAGAAAATCGTTGTTTATATTTTCCGAATATTATGAATTAATTTTTCACTTTATTAGTCCATGTTACTTCACTACTCTGTGTCTTAATGTTGGATATATTTACCGCGGTGATCGTCAACCGTGGCGGATTGCCTCGAGGCACCCCGCCTTGGCTTTGCGTCTTTCCCACGTGCTCCGAATGCTTAGATTGCGTGCGACCTCCTCACCAACCATACTCGTTCATACTACACACACTTCATCAACTGACATGCCACATGTAATCTTAACACCTTCATTATTAAATCTAACTTTACCAGTATCATCACCCAAACATTTATATTTTTTTCTTCTGTGGCTTTTTCGTTAATGTTGTCGGTCTTGTCTGTGCGTCCACATACAGACGCCATTGCTGCTTCAGTGGATCTACCGTTTGCTTCAGGCTAAATTTCTTGGATCTCACCTTCGACTTTTAGGACCGTGGGATTTTGTACAAGATTTTTCGAGATTAATAATGATAAGTGATATTTTTTTGTGGGTTCACTATTATATACCTACTTTTTGGTAGGTGGTTAAAACATCCCACGTAGGTTTTACTAAATGAATGAAACACAACCACAGGCAGTTTTGAATTGTAAAAGTAATGTTTAAAGTCACATAGGCCAATATTTATATTTATTGCATAAAATTAAATAAATAATATTAATGACCTTAATTGTTTGCTGTATTTATTATTAGGTAAATTGAAGAAAAATAACTAAATTACAGATAAACATAGAATGCTATAGAATGATATTTCAAGATAGGCTAATTTAGCAGAAAAAGTTATAACGAAAATAAGTGTAGTATCAAGTAGTGTACTATCAAGAAAAAATGGACCCTTCTTGATAGAGAGAAGATAGGAAGGTGAGGTAGGTGAGAGGTAAGGAAGAAAATAGGAAGGAGTCTGTCAAGGTTTGCAAAAATTAAAGCACATTAAGGATAATACCGGGGACGCCAGAGAATATGTAAAAGAAACAGGTCTAAAAGAAAGCGTGTATAGTTGAAACGTAGGTATAATAAAATACATAGCATTCTTTCCTCATTATTTATATTCTTTCTCTAATATAAGTCTATTATTGGTTTTTCAGTTATCATTGCTTTACGGTGTCTACCCTCAATATTGATAATACTGCAAAATCTTGGAAGAATTGAGTAAAATAAAGAAAGCATGATTTCTTTATTGAAAAATAAAACGAAACAGCAACATTTTTAGCTTCACGTAATAGCGGCGCTTATGGTAATCACGATGGTAGGGCAGAGGCGATTACAAGCGTTTACCGAAGCATTTACCGGATGATTCGGTAATCGAAGTAATATTGGGAACATCTGAGGAATCTCCTAAGGAACTTTGTCAGGAATTTCAGTCGTAAATACAATATTTAGTTCAGTTATGTTAATGTGTTGATTGTTGAATAATGATTCAGTTAAGTAGGTCGGTAACGTCTCAGGAATGTTTCAAAGTATGTTATTAATAGATGGCGGGATTGATCTAAATACGATTGGCAGAAGGAAAACGTTAGAGCTCAGAAGCTATACATTTTTTGATGGAATCAGTAAACACATTAAACTCAGGATTCGTTTCGGGAATTTTACATCTTTATACGGCCCTATAAGCTAAACAAGCTTACCTACGATATTAGAACTTGAGATGGATATCCCTTTAACTCAATCTATTTTACAAAACCATTCATCTATGCTTAGATAGATAGATAGATAGAATATTCTTTATTGTACACCATATTATTGTTACATGCTTACTTCTAGATTTTGAGATTTTGCTTTTATATAGGAGGATAAGATAGGGCAGTAATTTACAGTAAATTACTCAATTTCCAAAGAAAGGCCATCTAAGATCACGAGTTTACCTCAGCTCGTTTAAGGTTGCAGCCTACCGCCAATTAGGTACAATTTTCGGCTAGCACAAAGGCCCCATGTCCTCCTAAAGACCGTTGGTTGGTAATTAAAACAAATAGGGTCAAAAGCACCCCGCCCGAGGCGCCACGGGGCGGCGTCTGACGCGACCCGCCGTCGCCGAAGGCCTTTCAACCCCCTCATTACAAGCTTAATCTAATTATTGAATTCGTACAATGTTGTGTTTACATTTTTTTTTCTAATTTGCCCCACTATACTTAAGAATGGACGAGTAAGCGCTAAATGGCACGTTTAAGGTAATATATCATAAGAATCGAGTCACTGTAACATTAAACGATGTGTTCTCACGGTTTTTTGGCCAACTTTTTGAGGTTAGGTCCACTGTAGATTAAGGCGGTGCATAAGATTATTATAAGGCGTTTAAGGTTTTGCCTCTAGATGATTGTCACGATTTTATTGCATTCCGTCATTCGATGGTACTTTATTTTTTACCATTTGTGTTTGACGTTTCATGTTAAAGTAAGGGTAGGGTCATACTACACATAATAAAAAATAAATACAAGTTAGCGAGGAACTTTTATTACTAGCGATCCGCTAGCAATTTCAACCGCACTGCTCCGTTCCCAAGAGCGTAGCTTGATGTTATATAGACTATAACGTTCTTCGATAAATGGACTAAGCAACACAAAAATAATTTTAGTTATTTTAGTAAAGGGAAAAATTCAATCGCGGGCAGGATTCGAACCTGCGTCTCCAGGTTGGATACACCAGACGTTCTGACCTCTAAGCCACCGCGAACGCCACCCGCCTGATTGAAATTTTTCCTTTACAATTTTTTACATGGAAAATGCAATTCTTTGCAATTTTTTCAATTCCAACCAGTAGTTCCTCAGATAAGCGCGTTCAAACAAACGAACAAACTCTTCAGCTTTGTAATATTAGTATAGATACTATATACCTGTAAACTTTACTTAGGTACTTAATAAATTAAAAAAAACGATCCCACAACACGTGACGCAGAAGCCGATCGCTTAGCCGCTACGCCAAACGTGTCGTCAACTTTCACTTCACTTTGTACAACACTGTTACATAAATAGATTTGTTATTTTCCATTTATCGAACGGCGTGTTATCATACATAACTATGTATGTACATATGTATCGTATAAGTACATATGATCATCATACCTGTATCCCTGAGGGGTTGGCCGATGTGATTTTTTTAAAATTATTTATCCTTAATTTAATTGTATTTATACATATTTTTGAGCGTTGCAGCTTGAAAATAAAGATGTGTAATCTTTATTTTCAAACTATTTTCTACGAGTTTTAAAAAAAACTCGTAGCGAAGCAAACTAAAATGATTTGGAAAGCATTTGCATAATAACATTTTCCTCGAGCTAGGAATCATCCTCTCATACTCAGCAGTCACTTAGCGTAGCTTGCAACAACTAAACCAGTCAAATCATTCTGCCAATGGAATGTCTTAGATAGTTCGTTGGGCTTAGTTCTCAACGGGAACAAAAACCCAAATATTGTCATTTATATTTTTCTTACTCTTACGCTTTCTTTTTAAATTTCCCTATCGAATTCCATTCCTTTTAAATTGTTATACAAAATACCACTTACTTACTAGAAGATGGTCAGAATAATCTTTAACTTTGCCTACCAGCAATATAATTTTAAATTATCCGCAACTTATTATTGACAACTCATTTAAATAGCTAAAATGGCCGAGATAGTTTAAGCGCCTCGGGGTAAATCGGCTATCTTCGCCGCGCTTCGGCACTTCTCGGTTTTCTTCGGTCAAGATCGTGTGATCCCATCCATCATAGACGGTAACGACCTCTATGCAAAACGCTGACGTTGCTGTCATCTTTGAATATATTATGATGCTGTTTTTAGGGTGTGACAACGAAGGTTTTGATGTGTTCAAATTGAAAAAGTCCGGGCTATTTATGGCAATATGAATTTTGATGAAACAGGTAGATAATTATGACAATAAAAATTGGTTGTATGATTAAAATTTGACCAAATATCCAAATATTGGTCACTGACATTAAGAAGTTCAGTAGGTATACTAATCGTAAATTATACAGCTAGTTGAATGACACATATGATTAATCATAGACATGAAGATTATTGTTATAATCAGAACTTTTAAATTTGTACTAAGAGGGAACGTGAAGGTAACTTATGATTTAATACCTACCATCTGTATGTAGTTAGGTAATATTAGGTACCTTAAAACTGCTATACCTAGATAATTATACTCTCTAGAATAGTATTGAATTCTGTCGATATTTTTAACTAATTTATGCCTCGTAGCTATACAGCTCAAACCGTGATGTTGATGCAGATGCTAAGACGTGCGATTCAGACAAATGTGTTAGATGCAATGTCTAAAACAAAATATAAAATCTAAGAATCTAAGAGTAATTGATTATTTTTTAAATTATGGGCTAGGCTTAATTTAAAATAATTAGAAAAAAATAATCAATTAGATGATTTTGATTCTCTGATATCTAAAATTTCGGCTGTGATAAATAAGCCCTAAATTGAACTATTTATCTGACCGGTCGGTATCAACCGCTCAGTAGAGATCCCGGCCCAACTTTTATGATTTCATTTCATAATTTATACATACGATGGGGATCATTATTTACTGTTTCGCCCGGGGACACGAGCCGGGTCAAAAGATGCCACCACAAAAAACCCATACAAGACCGTTTAATGGACCGCCTTTGTATAGAGTATGGGAACGTAATTACTTATATGCGTCCATTTGTGACAGCTCCTTTTTTTTCAGATATAATTTAGACTGAGTTTCGAAAGTTCTAGATGCCTGTTTGAGAAGGAAAAATAAATATTTTTACTACTACTAATATCGCTATACACAAGAGATGCCCTAAGTGCAAGCGGTAATCATAGCTTGTTGACGCAAGTGACACCAAAGATATACTAGCGAGTTGTGATTTTTTCGAATTATTTATCCTTAATTTAATTGTATTTATATATATTTTTGAGCGTTGCAGCTTGAAAATAAAGATAACACAAAAAAACGGATATAAATATAATGATAACCAAATTTAGTAAATTGATCACCAAAATGCTTACCAAAATGGATAAATGGTCACCAAATTAGGATAAATGGTCACCAAATTTAGTTTAGGTTTAGGTTAGGTTAGAACTTATTTTGGTGATCATTTATCCATTTTGGTAACCGTTTAGAATTTTTTTGGTAGTAAAATAGGTACTTTTTTGGACGGTGTTCAAACACAAGCCCTAAAAAACTCGTAGCGAAGCAAACTAAAATGAATTTGAAAGAAGAAGAATAAGTAGTACCTACTACAGGACGCTTCAGTTAAAAATTACCGTAAAAAAATTTACTTCAATGAATTACGCCATAAACAGTATTTTTAGTCCTTTGAGAGGGTATCTCCAAATTCTGACGTGCTAGAGCAATTTTTTTTTTTAATAAAACGTTGCCCCACACTAGGATATTCTCCTGTATCGTGGGTGCGTTTACAAACACAAATTCTCACATACACAAACGCCCAGACCAGGAACAACTAATATTTGTTCCGTGTGGGGATCGAACCCACAACACGTGACGCAGAAGCCGATCGCTCAGCCGCTACGCCAAACGTGTCGTAAAAATTAATAATTAAATAATTCTGTTACAGGATCTAGATTTAGCGTAAAAAATCTACAAAAAACGTTGTTGTCCCATCTTAGTGCAAAAAATGATACATTTTGTTAACTGGTGATATTATTAACCCGTTTTTTAAAGTTCATATATCACCAACCTTTATAAGATAAAATTATTTAAACAAAAACCTGTCTCGCAGTTAAGGATACAACTACATACCTCCATACATATATAAGACCGTCCATTGCACCAGTCCATGATTTAGAAAATTGTCCTTAGCATTGGTTTTTGGTGTGCAATAAAGAATATTTTATCTACAATTATGTATTTACCTACCAGACATAAAAATTACTTATTTTCCTTGTTATTACAAGAATTAGTTGTAAGATAACTTAGTTAGTGACTGCCTCATTAGTCTAGTGGTCCCAAGTGAGACTGCTACACTAGAGGTCCTGGGTTCGATCCCCAGGTCGAGCAAAGTGTCATTAGGTTTTTCTATGAAATTTAATGGTTAATGGCTATAGGCTCGCCCCCTATAATATGGGACCTAAACATACCGGCAAACTGTGGGTGTACATTAAGTACACCTTTGCCTAACCCTTCGGAGAATACAGGCGTGATGGTATGTTATGTTATCCTCCTTTACAGAAACACGCGGAAATAAATCAAAGATATTCGTTATGCATTCCTGAATTTTCCAAAATGGGAACATAAATATTTCAAATGAAGAATGAAGACACGGTCTGAACTTCTCTCATTAATGCTCATTTGGCTGGATATTTACACACCAATTACGATATGGTCTCGCTTATTTATAAGTGCGTTTGAGCACTTGATTCATTGCACTTTAGTGCCGCGTCGTTAGTGTCAAAGGAACGTATATTTCAGGGGCAAATATTAAAGGTATTACGATTACGTTTAAGTTTATTGTAAGTGAGGATTTTTTCCTTAGTAATCAAAAATAAATTATTGTGTTATAAGCCAATGGGATGCTTGAAATAATTTAATGAGTTTAATATTAGCTGCCTCATTAGACTAGTATAGGATGTCTAGAATGGTCAAGTGTCACTGGGTTTTTATTAAGTAGCTCGAAGTTTGAAAATGTACCCAGTAAACAGCAATTAAATAGGCTCGCCCGCTATTACATGGGACCTAAATATACTGGTTAACTGTGGGTGTACATCTATGCCTAACCCTTCGGGGAATAAAGGCGTGATGGTATGCATAAAATTGTAATAGCTTAATATAATTTTAGCTAACCATACACTTTTGAAATATCACTTTTATGTTTCTTTCTTTTTGTCATCATATCAGCCTATTGTCGTCCACTGCTAAACGTAGGCCACCCCCAAAGAGCGCCAACCATCCCGGTCTTGGGCAGTTCGCATCCATCCACATTATCCATTTCTTTCTCACAACGAATATAATTATTTAGTCATGTATGTTTTTAACTGTTCTCAAAATTTCTTTAAACACAAAATGCTAGCCTTAATGAGTAGATATATATATATATATCTCATATATACTCAGGGTACCAGAATATATTTCGTACTTTAACTTTACATTGATCTAGATGTTCTAGATACGGCAGTGCTCCCGTCACAGCGGCTAGACGCAGTAACGAGGGGAAACGGGCAACATTTCACTGGTCAGGTACGCCCCGTCAGTTCATCTGATTAGATAGCATTTCTAGTACATTCAAATGTATAGTACATTTTAAGTAGGTAAAGATCTTATATTAATACTAGCAGTTGTCCGCGGGTTATTCAGATCCAAAAGGATTTATTGAGGTGAAAGATAGCCTATACCTCAGGATGCAATCTATAATAATAATAATGTTTTTATTTTTATTTTTATAAAAATATTTAAAAGTGTATTGAGATATGTAAATATACCTATGGAATAAAGAAAATAATAATAATAATCTCGTGAAAGCTGAAAAAGATAAGGAAAATTAAATATCTAGACTTGGCGCATGAGATTGTCGACATGTGGGATGTTGACTCGGCAATCATTGTACCGATAGTTGTGACCGCCAATGGTCTAATAGCCAAGAGCCTCGACTCACACCTATGGAGGCTTTTGTTAGGCAGCTCGTTAAGGGCCTGATACAGAAAGCGATACTCCTGGGTTCGGCGCGTATTGCTAGGAGGTTCCTTTCTTTGGGGCCCTGACCACCGGTAGCTTGGACCCTGCTCCCGATACCGGTGGACTACTATTTTTTTATATTTTTAAATGATTTTATTATTATTTTTATAAAAATATTTTAAAATGTATTTAAATATGTAAATATAATGAAAAAAGGAGATAATAATAAAAACATTTAATCCATAAAATATGTTGGTATATTTAATCTATGTAATTTATTAATGTAGGTAGTGGTAATTTGTTCATCGGTTTAGGAGTGAAAAGCTAACAGATAATATATATAAACAGACAGAGTCGCTTTCATATTTATGAAATTAGTACGGAAGTATGGATTACATACCGGTAGACTGATTAACATATTATCAGTATAAACATTAGCTAATGTGGTGAAGTTTGGTATAAAGATAAGATGGACCTTGGAAAAGTACCCACAATTTTTTATCAACCATAAAGGCCTTTAAGATACGAGTGAAACTGCGGGCAACACCTCATAGGCACAATAAAGTCTGAGGACATCTTGTGGTCACTATTAGTTACAACTTAGGTGGGATACCAGCTGATTTGTGACCACAATTCCTCGACCATATATTCTAATCTAAAACAGGAGCTCCATTTTCTTCCACCCATCTCTGTTACCCGTGATCTCACCTCGTCATCTTTCCTCCCACCAAAATTTTCCCCTTAGTCACTCTAACCACACCTTAAAAATAATAGGTAGCCTACATCCCAATAAAACCTTCCCAAGACATTCAATCTAAAGCGACAAATTACACAGTCAATAAAGAAATCACACACATCAGAACTGACTGCAATAAGGCTCAAAATGGATTCATAACGTATCATGAACCATGGGAACTTAGTTCGGGACACGACCTTACAAATTATAAGTCGGCGAACGTACGTGCGCGTTTGACAGCAATTTTTGTTTCATGCGAAGATGTCACGTCGTATGTAAAAGGTCACTTGAGAACATCTAATTTGGTGTGACGTAAAATGGTATTAAGTGTTGTAGGTATCGGTGTTGGTATTGAGATTTTGTACCTCCGTCATTGTGGGGGGTTTATTTCCCATAGAAGAAGTCTTAATCAGCTAATATTTCTGGAAAATGAGCTATTGTTGGGCTGGTGATCGTATCATTTGTATTGTTTTTAATAGATTGTATATATTTTTGAAAACTGGTTTGCTTAGGGTTTCTACTACGGTTAGCAAAAAAGTTCGATATACAGACAGTTCACCACGGCCGGATTTTGTCGGTGTACTGTTTTGCTAACCACGATAATTTAATTCCTTGTTTCAGCTCTCAAACCTTTTATTCAAATGAAATTTAATTGTGAAACATAGGTAGACATCAGTAATTACGTTAGATGACTTGTTACGATAGCTATTATATCGCTATGAAGAGTAAAATAGTGACATTCATAGGTGTCTTCTTCACCTTGTCAATGTATAATAAATTTTAATGGTAATATCATTAAAATTCATAGCGAAAGAAGACTAAATTATATTGAACGGTGGAGTTAATATTTGTGAAGGTAATTATTATATATTTCAGACTGATTAGTATTAGTAATTCAGTACCAAGTTTAGATCTGATAAAATCAAAAGGTCGTTAAGTATATTTTAGGAACAGTTTGATAAGATAACGTTGCGGGCTGAAATATGATGTAGTGACACGTATTGATAAGAATATGCTGAGATGGTTTCGACATGTTGAAGGAATGAATGAAAGACGATTTAAGAAAGGAATTTATAAGGCGATGAACCAAACGAAAGCCTTCAAAAAGAGATGTATGAATGTGGAAGAAGCAAAGGAAGTATGCAAGAATCGTAGCAATTGGCGGTCTATACTTTCTGCCTACTCCTGTGGGAGAAAGGCGTGAGTATATGTATGCATGTATGTAGGTATATTTTATAGGTGATTAGACGCTATACCGAAAAACCAAAAACGATAAGAGAGACATTGCAACGTATACCGGGAGACAGCTAGTAATTTAAAAACCTTATTAAATTGGATTTATAGAAATTGACAGCTCGTATGTATAAAAAATAATCCTTCTCTCATTGCTTTTTAATTAGGTATTTCCTTCACTTGTTATATAAATTCTCCAAGTTTCTCCTTACTCCCTTTCCTTCAATGTTGCCTTCTAAATTATTTTAAACAAGTTCATAGCGCGCTAATCGAATAAATTTTCTTATCTGGACAGTCTAAGTTACAAATCGCGTATTACCCACATGCTATACTTGTAAGTACAAAACAACCTACTTGGCGTGACTCCAATCTGCATACAAGGTAGATACTATGTACTCGGCCGGGTAAAACAATAGCCTTTATCTATTACATTTAGAACACCGTTCACACATGTACCTACGTGCGATATCATCCGCGTCATCGCGAATCGTAGGTACAGTCAGATAGTAAATGCGAAGGTTTTTTTATAACGTGGTTTTTTTTAGTGATTGCATCGATAAGTTAAATATAATGGATTGCAAAGATCAAAACCCTCAGACATAGATCATAGATCTCGATCTTCAGGATTGAAACATAAGTAGGGAAATTGTATTTATCGTATACCTTTGTACCCATTCTTTAATAATATTCCTTAATAAATAAATTAAGCCATTAATAGTTATTGTGGCCGCAAACCAAGATTCAGGTTCAGTTTGCGGTCGTGGATTGAGAAAAAAATCTATATATGAAAATTAATGGTAATTACCCCGAGCTTGCATAACGTATCAGATTGCAATCTCATCAGATGTCGATTTCACAAATGATGAATAACATCATTAAAAAAAGGTTAAATGGAACCTACACCTGTCGACCATACAAACTCCATGCCCTATACCTCCAGCCACATCATCACAGAAAATGCATAATCAGCTTTATATAACCACCACAATCAGATATCGTTTCACCTACCAGCAGGCGTGGCGATGGGCGGGCCCCTTCTAATTCAAATTGCCAGCTAAGTCACGCGAACTAGTAACAGTTGCTTTCAGATAAAAACACGCAAGTTATAGTGTAAATCACTGATTCATTGTGACCTAATTTTTCACTTTTTGTGAAGGCTTTACCCCGTGTGGGGACGGATTAGAATACAGTTCCTCAAGACATACAGATAGGCATCTCATAAGAGGCGAGAAAATCTGACTTGCTCGGTGGTAGGTTCCGATTGGCTAGCGACCTTTATGTCGGAGTTTGTCATTTAGCATCTTGGTATGCGTTTCGACTTTTACGCGTGAGAATCAGTTCCCCCTTGGTCGTTGCGGGTCTGGCAGTCTTTTAAGGCTCGGCAACGCATCAGCAATTTTTTGGTGTTGCAGGTGTCCATTGGTGGTGATGAGTTCTTACCATCAGGTGGTACGTTTGCCCGCGTAAGGGATAAAACAGACTTTAGTTAGATATATATTATTAAGGTTCTTAAGGGCAGTAAGACGCTGAGTGTACCCACCCCTTTGCCAAATATTCAACGTCTAAGCAAAACTATCCTAACATTATCGTATTGATTTTGAAGAGTAATCCAATATTATCGGCAATATGAGACTTGATTACTGAAGTCTCAAGATGACAACAGGCTAGCGATACTACTGGTTTTGCTGGCCTCTATGAGCTGAAGTTACCGCAAGCAGGCAACGTATGCTTGTCACCCCAAATGAACTCCAGTAGTAGGTTCTACGACCTTGAAAATCATTTTTTTTATGGGATAGGTGGGCAAACGGGCATACGGATCGCCCGATGGTAAGCGATTACCGCCGCTCATGGACACCCGCAACACCATAGGAGTCACAAGAGCGTTGCCGAACTTTTAAAAGGGGATTGGGTCTCCGGTAACCTCACTCACTCGGCGAAACACAACGTAAGCATTGTTTAACGCCGGTTTTCTGTGATGCCGTGGTATCACTTCGGTCGAGCCGGCCCATTCGTGCCGAAGCATGGCTCTCCCACATAATCAACGCATTATATTGTCCCACTGTTGGGCACGGGTCTCCTCTCAGATTGAGAGGGATTAGGCTAAAGTCCAGTTGCTCTCCCACGTAAGAAATTAAATAATAATGACGTATGCAGATTTCGAAAGTAAATAATAATGACACACGTAATTATGATCTTACAAGTACGTGCAATAGTCATATGCAATACCAGTGTCACACTGTACTAAATGAAGATATTATAGTGATTTAATGATACTACACGGATATTACTTTTGATAGCGTGCATGCCTCTGACCTTTACGGCCCAATATTACATGTACCTATTGATGTAACAACATTATAATTAGTAGACCTATTGCGATTATTATGCTTAGGTATAGGTATATGTCGGTATGTATGTGGCAATTCAATGGGTTTTCTCAAGAATAGATTCACTTTACAGAATTCTACATCCTTTTCAGGTGCTGTAGGCTGTTTGTCATATGAAAGTCATTGAAAATAAATGCTGAATCGAACCCCCAATACAATAAAACAAAACCAAGTACTTTTTGCGTTACTTTGGCGAAAAAAACAATATCTATTTAGACTACGCCATGACGCATTTACCCTATCCAAGGGTAAATCAATATTGTAATAAGTATTTTACCCGTAATCTATGTAAAATATGTAAATGCGTAAATAGTATCTAATATTATTGTAAGTGACAAAATTGTATTTCTTCCACTTATATAATACTTTTATTAACAGAAATAAAAGTATTGCTTTTTAATTTTTATCATAATATTTTCGTACTTCCTCCGTACTTTATTCTTCCAAATAACAATCATTATTAAAACTTTACCATTTTTTTTAATCACCAAGAAGTCTACACTATATAAAAACATCGGAAAGTGGAAATCTAGGTAAATAAAAATAATACTTTGGAAGTCTATAAATGTATACATATAAAAATTCAATTACTTTTTCAATTGATAATATCTTCCCGTGCTTACAGATACAGATTTCACACATTAATCGCAATTTGTTTACAACAAAATTAAAAGCATTGGAGTCATGATCGCGTGCTTGTCCCCACTTAATAAGCGCTACCTCTTGCTTGGCCTAAGGTGCATGATTGTTTTATACGATCATTATAAAATATTATGTTATAGTTGTGTCCTCGTGATTTGAATAGGTAGTTACCCAATTTCTTTTGTAAGTAAACTGACTAGTAAATAAGATAATTGTAGTAGATCATAAAAATGTCAATGTCTAATTTTCTAGAGACTTTTACGATCCAAAACGAATCGAAGATCATAATAAAAGTATTTAGATTTTTTTGGTACGAGTCCATCATTCCAAAGCCGGTTATGTCTGCAACAGACAGAGAAGTGGTCTTTTATTTCGGGTATATAACTCAAGGCTGCATGCAAAAATGCTAGAGCCTAATTTGTGTAACAAATGTCTATAAATAAAAAAATGAGGATCTCTCACAAGTATACTTATACACCTACTTATGATTCAAAAGGAGAAGACTAGACTTACAAATATCACTTAATTTAATGGGGCATAGCGCAAGTTGCTAAAATGATATTGGGGAATTATATTAATAAATCAATAATGATTGTCATTAAAAGTGCATTACTGAAATATTTATTCTAAGATTATTATTTTACAAAGATACAGATGATTAAAAAACATGCAAGTATCCTAATAATATGAAATTCCCATTGTCCTGTCCATTTAGCGTTATCTTTCAAATTCGCGCAAAACAACTTCATTCCCTAAGGATATCTCAATCGCTTGACTCAATAAATTGATTGGCTTAATAAACGTCATTAGTCTTTGAAAGTTGTGTTTAAATCACTCGGCAGTTGCGTGTTGTGGACGCTACTCGTGTTTGCACGCAACGCTTAACGTAGCGTTATGGCTTTGGGCTAATTTCCAACATGGTATGTTCCTTATGGTAAAACGATTATGTTTAAAGAATTGGCTGCACATATTTTATAAGAATTTATGCAAATAACTTTCTGTGATATGGTGAAAACTGCTCGCCTCAAAATATTGTTGATGATAGTAATCATGAGCAGATTAGAAATTGAAACTTAATAAGCTAAATGTTAGTCTTCAATACGAAGAATTCATAGGTGATGTACTGTTTCAGGAGGTCTCATGGTAGCGTTCTCTTTGGAGATCACGGAGCTCCTCCTCATCATGCGCGGGAAATGGTCACCGTGTGGTTGTAGTCGCTAGGAGTCCGCCATAACCCTTGGGTATCCATGAGGATTTCCAAACGGGATAAAAAAAGTGATGTAGTGTTAAAACACAGATGATAGCTGCAAGAGTTCAATTTGTAGAAATCATTACAATTCACCACTGGTATTTACAGAGATAAAAACTACACAAAAATATTTACAAACCAATAAAGTGACAGCCAGAATAACATCAAACAAAGTTCTCAAACAATAATAACTCAAAAACAAAACAGAAATAAATCATAATACTCTTAATGACAGCGTACTGCAGTGGGAAAATGATAAAAATGATATTGATTGTGGTGCAATCGGAAGGCCATTAAAATAGTCCGTTTGATTGAATTTCTCATGGACTCTTGGTACAGTTGTGAGAAACAAGCTAATCGGTAGCCATTATGCAGGGTAAACTGTCTCGTTCCGTACCTTCTTGTTTTACAATTACAATAATTATTGTATCATTTTACGTGATAATATTATCTGAATGCGCATTATGGCATTATGTTTACGGTTTCTTTTTGTTAATATTAAATAGAATGATTTTGTTTACGCTGGACAATACTGTACTTTAAATAAAATTACTGTACGGATTTTATCGCGTGTTATTACATTCCTATATTTTGGACTCTTTGCAGCGTTCGTGCGCAGATATATAATGTATCTGTTTCCATGGAAATGAATCAGTATAATATCAAAATCGGTTGAAGTTAATTATGGGACTAAAAGTTATACTTATGTCACATTTCATCAAGTAAGTTCCCTTTAAATTACTCTGAAGTTAATTTCAAACAAATTCCGTTCCATTTTTTAAATTTAGCGAGTTGCGGCTACTCTGACATAATGAAATAAGGCCTTAGAGGTACAAATTATATATTTACAAATAAGAAAAACTAGTCCTATAGTATAACTTAGATAATTATTAGCTGATTCGGAGATTGGTGGGACACTAACCGGTGCTTCTGCCCCACCATTTAAGGATTATTGAAATCATAATTTGCAGTAAGGAATCATAGATCGTTATCCACGATTAAATATAGGTAGGTACTTATATTGCAATTTTGATTAGACATGGCACGTACGATTATATTGAGGTTTGATATTTTGAAATATCATCTATAGTTACGGCCAGTTTCTATATCTAATTTGTCGATAGATTTGTTTACTAGAGATAGAATTTTGACATAAGCTCCATACAGCTACTGTCAAAATCCTATCTCTAGTAAGCAAATCTACTGACGGATAGGATATAGAAATCGGCCGTAAGTCATGTGTATTTTTCTAAGTTATTAAAGCATTTTTCTGTTTTATTGCCAAGGCCAAAATTAATTACTTGATTTTGGTTCGATCATTAACAAGTCACGGACTGTGCATTTTAAAACGGATTTTATCATAACTTGAGAAATCTAAGATATTATTTGATTGCAGTGTCATTTTGAAGATAAAAAAACCACGTGGGAGAGCCATGCTTCGGCACGAATAAGCCGGCTCGACCGGTGTGATACCACGGCCTCACAGAAAACCGGCGTCAAACAACTCTTACGTTGTGTTTCGCCGAGTGAGTGAGGTTACCGGAGGCCCAATCCCCTTTTAATAGGCCGGCAACGCACTCGTGACTCCTATGGTGTTACGGGTGGCCATGGGCGGCGGTAATCGCTTACCATCAGGTGATCCGACGGCAAGCTTGCCCCCTATCCCAAAAAAAAAAAATGTAGGTAATGAAAGAAGAATAAAAGTATTTTTCTTACCTCTTTCAGATTATTTGGTTACATCCAGGCCAATGGCTATTCTGATATTCAGGGAGAGAGAAGTATAAACAAATTACTTAGCAAAATCCCTAACGATAATTCTTGTCTTACAGTTTTTTTTAGATAACTAGCTGTTGCTCTCTCACGTCCCAAAAAGATTAACATACTATAAGTACGGTTCTAGGCGGCGTATTAAGATGAAACACCAGATTTTAAGTTAAACCTCTATCAATACATCGGTGAAAACTGCATTCATTTCCATGCTATTGAGAATAACATAACATACCATCACGCCTGTATTCCCCGAAGGGTTAGGCAGAGGTGTACTTAATGTACACCCACAGTTCGCCGGTATGTTTAGGTCCCATGTTATAGGGGGCGAGCCTATAGCCATTAACCGGGCACAAATCCAGACTCCGAGCTGCTATTGAGAATTTCATAGAAAAACCCCAAATACCCTGCTCGACCTAGGAATCGAAACCAGATGCCTGTAGCGTAGCAGTCACGCTCAGGACTACTGAGGCTATTTTAATAATTTTTTTTTATAAAATTTACTAGTAATATGGGTTGCACATTACTAGTATTCTTGTTAACTCCTCGTGCTAAGCTAAATGCTTGTGTTACGAGTGGGTTCACTTCGGTAGTGTAATGGGTGGATTTCAAACCGGCAGCCAGATGATCGCAAGAACGAAACCATAGCCATTAGGCTACCGCCGCTTAAATTTTTAGCCGCCATTGTTAGCTCATTAAGCTAATAATGTTATTAAAATAATAATAACATAATGTTATTAAAATAATAATAACATAATGTTATTAAAATAATAATAACATACTTATTGTTATTAAAATAATAATAACATTATTTATTAGCTAAATCATACTTAGTACTACTAATATTATTATTCTGATTATTAAATCATCTTAGAATACTTTGTCTACCGTGAGAAAAACATAGCGGCAAAAATAAAGAAAGACAAGTTAGCGAATTTGGACGGACATCTTGGTTCACATTGTCGATTATTATTTGGCGCATCTTTATAGTATTTACATAGAGCTGCAAATTCTATTTAGCTCACAATTTGGCTATAAACTACATCATCAAGCAAAATTATTCAATCGTTACTTTCTAGCATTAATCTAGTTAACTAGTTTTCTAATAGATTTTCACAATAATTATCATTTATTTTTACAATTATTCATTTCATTTGCACAATAATTAGGCAAACATATTATAAGTGAATACATGACATAGATAAAGAGCATACATACAGTAATGTAACAGTTGTATCTGTACTAATGTATAAGATATTGGACCACAAGTACCATATAATACGATAGGTACTTATATACCTAATATGAAGAATTGATGATATGATAATAACAATAAGTAATATTTTTTCTATTAAAAATACGAGTAATAATTTATTTTTTAGTAAAGGAAAAAAATCAATCGCGGGCAGGATTCCAACCTGCGTCTTCTGGTTGGATACACCAGACGCTCTGACCTCTAAGCCACCGCGAACCCTACCCGCATGATTTAAATTTTGCCTTCACATTCTGAATTTACGTAATAAGGTAAATTTTTAATTTGTTCGAATTCTGCCCGCGATTGAATTTTTTCCTTTACTAAAAAATAACTTAATAATCTTAGCATGGAAAATGCAAAAAATCACAAAAAGATACGAGTAATAATGTTAACATGGCGCTTAAGAATATGATTACAACAAAAAATGCACAGCATAAATTTCACATCACATACAAAGCAGCTCTATAAAGATACGTCCATTGCATTTTTTTTACCCGGTGCTCGGCGCACGCGCAAGTGGGTGGATTTTTTCACGTTTCTCCGCGATTAGAATTGTAAACTCCCATCGCAATGCTTTTTATTGTACCGACGTTGAATACACAGATAATAAGTAGGTTACTAAGAGGTACTTTAGTGTCACTAAATCGGTTTTATCTTTTAAGTAAGTAAATAATATGTTGAGATTTAGAACTATCACTAGTTTTATGAAAACGAGAATAATTTTGTCTTTAGATTAAAATTGAGAATAATTTACTTACCTAACTAAATATTTTTTAATACCTATTTCAAAATACCTGTAGAAAATCTGTAGTAATCTCCTGAATCTCTGAAATCTTAGACTTATACCTGATCTGGCCAATACTTACACCTTAAGCATAAACTGTTTGTCAAGCTTTTTAGATTTCCAAATACTACTAACGTTTGGGATGTAATAATTTAAGTACACAGAAACTCCACTCATCATAAACATAACATTTACCAAAATACATCTAGCAAAAATACGATAGTGCAGTGAACGGCGAATACACTAAGGGAATACTCTTAGATAAAAATTTTAGAGTCTACAATTTTAAATAGCGTTTAAATATTATGACTTGTACCTAGTGTCTTTGATTTGAAGCTTTTGGCTATGAAATTCCGTCATAATAAACTTAATACGCATTATAAACCGACTTCGTTGGGTCGTTGGCAAAAAAAAGAGTGCTATGCACGTCGCACCAACGTACAGTCTGAGGGGGCGATAAATTCCAATCAGGGCTTCAGAGCGCAAGGGCACTGGGTCGCGACCAGCTGAGTTAAGGGGAACTGCCTTTGAATATAATTGCATCTTTTTATGGTTCAAACCTTTGGACACAGTTACAGAGCTTTGGGAAAAGCACTAAGGTTGAAAGTAGCAAATAACTGTATGAACTAACAGGCCTGTTTATTAATCTAGTGATCATAAGCGTGACTCCTACGCTAGAGGTTCCTGGGTTCCATTTCCAGGTCAAGTAAATTATTATTGGGTTTTTCTATGAAAAACTCAGTATTAGCTCGGAGTTTGGATTTGTGTCTAATGGCATTATGCTCACCCCCTATTACATAGGACCTAAATATACAAGCAAACTATGTATAAAATCTTTTCTAAACTCTTCGGGGAAAACAAGCGTGATGAAACACCCAATAACACATTGTTCGAGCAGATGCCACTAAACTAATAAAGCTGTTGTAAGTATCTTAAAAAAATCTAGGAAATGAAAAGTCAACTAACTTTCACTCCACCTACATTTATATCTGTAGCTATGTACATAATTCGTCACGCCCATTTTACTTCCAACGCAAGAAGTACCTACCATACGATCCGAACAAAAGCGCGCCATAGTCAAAGCATACTCCAATAACAATACCAAACAATGGTTTTCGCTTAGAAAATTTCTTCTTCAACAGGCTAGACCATTTAATGTTCTAGGATTTCAATAGGAATCCATAACACATCGGCAAGTAACCACAAACATTTTGCACACTATTTTCACTGGTGTTTTGAAACCGTCTTTCGGCATTTCAATTTTCTATGCTCATGCGCATATGAATGAGAACGGTGTGTAGCTGTTTATCGTTCTGTACGAATTCTATGTTTGAAAAGGGTTACAGGGTACTTGGCGGGACCGGTAACCTGGCTCACAAACGCTTTTGCAGTTTTTAGGAACCAGTTATTGTAGTTAAGTGGCTAAAATGGGTTAATATTCTCTATATTGTAACGGAAAGTTGTTCTGGTTAAGTTTTGAAACTTGAGAAATAGAACGAAAGTTCATTCTTTTTTTTAAATCTGGATATTTTGAATTAATAATGAAATAATGTGATGAATAGTGAAACAGGTACTATTTTCTGCCGTTTCAACTATTTAACCGGCATATAACCGGTCCCTGTGGAAGTCTTTGGGGGAGCCTTTGTTTAGCAGTGGACTTCTATTGGCTGATATGATGATGATGAACCATTTTTCATCAGATGAAGTCGTCGATTAGCTTATTATACACATCTTCCAGGAAATAAATTTATGTTTATACGAAATACGAGTATATGAAGCCTTATGTGGCCTTAGATCATCAAAAACAAATGCGGAAGCATTTAAGTACCACATAATTACTCATTCAAAAACATTACTTGTTTAACTTTCTTTTTCTACGACAAGTATAAATATCATAAACTTAATATAAATCTACCATCTTTTTCACCTTCATACAACCTCCAAATCTTAAGGTCAAAGTTCATACATGAATTAATGCTAATCGAAACACACTCACTTGCTTTTTTATACGATGTCCCATTCACTTGCAAATTCCATAATGCGCCTAAGGGCACGCTCGGTTTCCCACGGTATAATTTATAAGAAAAAAATACAATAAAATCCAACACAAATAATTTTCAATATTGAACTGAAAACGCATAGGTCCAAGATCTAAATTCGATTGTGGATGAAGTTTCTTAAAGACACGTTGGTACTGGGGTACATAAGTACTTAATATCGACTAAAATCCGTTTAAAGATATCTTAAAATGTGACAATTGAAACTGAACTCTACGCTAACGATATAAAGGCTTTGATAATACGCTAATGAAGAGATTAGAACGGTTTGCTCTTACATTGTTCACGAAGAAATTTCTAGCTCTTTTTGATACAGCACGCGTCTGATTATTAAGGCGCTTCCACATGTTAGTTACCAACAGACGAATTATGAGCGAAAACATACTAAATAATTACATATGATGTTGAGTTTATTTCATTATTTATCTTTGAAAGTGGCATAAATCCGATTGAAATTTGTGTAAACCGTATCATATTAAATTGAATCTATATTAATGAACATAAACATAATGGATGAATGATATGCATTTTATTCATTATTTTTTTTTTTTTCTCGCATTTGACCTTATTCGGTTATCTTGTATCAATAGACTATTTTTTTCTCGGGAAATAATTAGTTACGTATTTCAGTCACCATATAAAATGGCAGATACATTTATTGCTTTTATAGTTAACGATGTTTATGCATTCTACAAAAGTACGTTAAATATTATTGCTATGCTGAATACAGCCTTATATTATCTTGGCTCGCGTGTCCGGTCCGGCAGAAAGTCGTGTGAGTGTCGGTCAAATTCCGACATTGACTAATATGACGTATGTGTGTGTGTGTGTCTGTGTCTTAATAAACATACTCGTATGTTTTGTTTTAATGTTACATTAAACGTTGTTGTGTCACCATTATATTTGACAAAGAAAATCCAATGTTGAACATAGACTAGGCTCATAGATTATATGTATTTCTTGACGTGAGTTCGAGAAATTTGAGCCTAATGTCTTTTTGTGATTTTCTTTTACATTTTCCATGCTAAGATTATAAAAGTTACGGCTTAAGGTAAATAGATGTCGCTAACGTTACCTTAAGACGTAATTCAGAATGTGAAGGCAAATTTCGATCTGGCGGGTGGAACTCGCGGTGGCTTAGAGGTCATAGCTTCTGGTGTACCTAGCCAGAAGACGCAGGTTCGAGTCCTGCCCGCAGTTGAATTTTTCATTCACTAAAATAACTTAATGATAATTTGTCCTAACTGCCTCATTAGTTTAGTGATTCCAAGTGCGACTGCTACCTTAGAGGATTCGATTCCCAGTCTCAGTAGCAGCTCGAAGGTACCGGTTAAAGGCTGGCCCCCTACTACATGGCACCTAAACTATACCGGTGAATGTGGTTGTACATTAGTAGGTACATCTGTGCCGAGTTCGGGAATACAAGCGTAATGGTATGTTATGATGTAATGTCACACAATACAATTTCTAATCATTCATGTAATCGGTATTTTATGGAACAACTGAAGCTACAGCGCAATACAAGTTCTCAATTATCAAAACATTTGCGTCAGTATTGGCACTACAAGAACTGAAAGCTGTATCTCCATCCTATCTCCATCTCTAGCGTCCCTGGCAAATATTTTTTATGCTAATTCTAGCCGATAGCCAATGCCCAATTTCCTCTTGTGAAGGCTAGCATGGCTTATCTACAAAAAAAAATATTTACCGGAGATGTTAGCCTAGGATTATATTTAATTAAACTACAGCAAAGTGGTTTACTTAACTAACCAAAATATTAAAAAGTTAATCGCCCACTACGCAAATAAACAACTTATTTTTTGTGTTACAGGTTACAGCATCATTTTCTTTGGTTAGACGAGCAAGGTCAGCATCACAAGAGAGGTAGGGCATAGTGGAATTGAATAATTCCACGCACAATTGGAGCTACTCGGCTGGGGAAGTACCTTCACCTTGCAGAAAATCGAAGCCCCGTGCTATGTTGTGTTCCCAACAGCACAGCTCCGCGACGAAACGTTGTATTGGCAGTGTGGCGGACCGGTGGTGTTTTGTTACCGTCGCTGTCATGCATAGCAGCATGTCTCCTAAGCTGCCAGCCCAACTATACAGGGTCGGCAACGCGCGAGTGATACTCTTGGTGTTGCAAGCGTCCATAGGCTACGGTAACCGCTTCCTATCAGGCGGGCCGTATGCTAGTTTGCCACCTTAGTGGTATAAAAAAAAACATACCTGTCAGTTAAAAATCTTAGTTTTCTTAAAATCGTAAACAGTCAATATTTTACTAAAAAGTGATAAAGATTCATTAATTGGCTGTGACCTTTCCGGAAATAAGGTTAATATAGTTATTCATTAATAGCATCATTATATTATTATGAATTGAAAAAAAAAATGTTTTTTTAATAAATTATTGTATAGAAAATAAATAATAATCATCATCATTTACTGTCCCATTGCTGGGAAACGGACCTAACCCGCGAAAATCCCTTAGGCATGCAAATTTACGTTGCGTTTCTTTCTTGAGCATTTCTTTTTATGAATGTTGGTCTAAGTTACCCTTAATGTTTTTCAGTTACGGTACTTTCTGTACTGGGTTGATGATAACAGGACTAGACCAAAATAATTATTATTAAGTAAACTAAAATGCGGATATTCGAACGGCTAAATTCAGACATACACAGTTATTTTGATTCTGTATTTTTCTGTGTGCTAGTTTTTTTTTACATTCTAGCAACATTTCTGAAAAGCAACAAAACTATTATTTATTAAGTATTCAAAATTGTCATTCCGAATGTTATAAAGATGGGTCATGTTTTGATGTGAACGCGGGCGCATAAGTCAGGGGTCGCGTCAAACGTTCGACAAACTACGCCATTGTAACGCTATTACAAAGCTTTCGAGCGGTGTAGACGGACAAGGAGGTTAGTGCATTTTATTGAGTTACTTTTGATTTTATTTAGCAAATGTTATTAGTAAATATTTGTGTTGAGTTCATGTAGTATACCTATACTTTGACATTTAATTATTGTATACAGTAAATAACAGTTCAAATAAAAATAATGATACCATAATACAATTAATAATGTTGAGGTAGTGAATGATTTTGCGTAAAGAACGGATGATAAAAATGATTCAAGTTAAATAAAACTTTAAAAATTCGTATGTAAGATGTGGAAAATAAGAATAATTAATAAATTATTAATATGTACAAGTAATTTCCTTTTTATTTTCTTCTAATAGAAATCAACTAAGAATAAAAATCATGTAATTTTACTTTTTTTTTACTTTTGTCATTTTATTTCCTATGACGAAACTTCTACAATTTTTAATAGTATTTATATCGTGTTTATAAGACAAGTAATTTAAGTTGATAAAGTTAATAAAAAAATTGCATATTATAAGTATATTACTTAAGTTCATTCAATTTACTTACTGGATACCTCACTACCTTTTTTTAACAAAATCTGGTAACCCTTCAACTGTAAAGTTACTGCATACGATTAAGTGTCGAAGTATAAGTAGATTTGAAAGTTACAAATATTCAGCAATCAGACTCAACTCAACTCGCAGCAAAATACAAATTTTTAACCACTGAATTTTCATGACCATTCTTGTTCGTTTCTCATTACAGTTTTAATATTTATTACTGAGCTAAGGATAGGTTCAATAGATCGCCTAAGTAATAAAAAACAGTAGTCATTATTAAAATAATTTTGACAAATATATGTAAAATATTTTATGCTCAATTTTTCCCAACTGTAACATAAATACAGGGTGCCGAAATAGTACCTATCTGCAGCCGTTAAAAGAGAGATTCTACCCGTCGTTCTGTCCAACTTTTTGTCGTACTCACCTTTGTTTTTTTTTTACTACCAAGGTCATAGACTAATTATAGACTTTTTTAGTGATCATTATAATATGTATTTAGTCCCAATATAAAAAACCTACCAAACATTTTATTTTGTCTGTTTTGTGTTTAAAAGTGGTACCTAACTAATTACCTCTTACTTTGAAACACAGAACTTTAAAGAAGCTAAATTATAATTCATATAGGTATGTAATTTAGTCAAAGTTGCTTGAATCTTAATTATAAATCAGCAAGCATCATTCCAATAACAATTTATTTCTAGATTGTGTATCTACATACACAATCTAAGTTGTTAGTAAAGTTGAAGTAGTAAACTTAAAAGATAAAAATTATAGTGCATTAAACGAATAAACAAAATTAAAGGAGAAAAGGAAGATTTTAGATATAATACTATTTATTGCACAACAGTTTTAGCTTATCTAAGGTCCATTACTTTTTCGTACAAAATAAATGTTAAGTATACAACCTTGACTAATTTAATGCACAGCATTTCCCTGTAAGCCAACAGATATTTCCAACAACAAATACTTATAAACAATTTAACGAAAATATCCAAAAAGTTCAGCCACAATCTTATGCGGCAAGCCTGCATTGAACATTCGTCGGGCGCGTCGACAGCTCGTTGCGTTTGCCCGCGAGCGGGCGGCGCGCGCGCCTATTTGTGAACGCCATCTATCGCTACACTTGTACAACGCTCTGTTAAGGTGTAGGCTTTTACCTCGGTTAAGTAAATTGAAACTATGAAATACATTTTTGTTTTAATGTAGTCGAACATTTATCCTAGCAACAATCCATAAAAAACGCAGTGATAGCCTAGTGGTATAACCGTTGACTGCCAAGTTAAAGGTCTCGAGTTCGAACCCAAGGCACGCACCTCTGACTTTTCGAAGTCATGTGCGTATTAAACAGTTAATTATCACGTGCTTAAACGGTGAAGGAAAACATCGTGAGGAAACCGGCATGCCTGAGAGATTTTCTCGATGGCGTGTGAAGTCTGCCAATCCGCACTAGGCCAGTGTGGTGGACTATAGCCTAATCCCTCTCATTCTGAGACCCGTGCCGAGCAGTGGGACAGTATAATGGGTTGATTATGTGAACAATCCTTGGTGAAATTGCTTCATAGACGTGTTTGAAAATATTATTCAGATTGGTATATCATTTCAGGGACTGCCTACCAGCACTTTGAGTGAAAATAAATATCTAATAATAATCTTTAATAACATCTCAAGAGGCTAAATTCTTTCCATGGGACTCTTGGGCCCTGCCCTACCGACTTGCATGTCGGCGTGACGGTACATGTTTTTTTAATAAATAATTAAATTATTTATTTGAAACAGATACAAGTGACACTTGAAATAGGAATACTAAGATAATAATTTATTGTCTTATTAGTCTAGTGGTCCCAAGTAAGACTGCTACACAGAGGTCCTGGGTTCGATCCCCAGGTCGAGCAAAGTGTTATTGAGTTTTTCTATGAAATTCTCATTAGCAGCTCGGAGTCTGGATTTGTGCCCGGTTAATGGCTATAGGCTCGCCCCCTATAACATGGGACCTAAACATACCGGCGAACTGTGGGTGAACATTAAGTACACCTCTGCCTAACCCTTCGGGGAATACAGGCGTGATGGTATGTTATGTTAATTTATTGTAGTTATAATTATTGTTCTGTAAAATATAAAAATAAATACTTATAATAAAAAGTTAATAAAGTTTTATGATAATTTCATACACAATCTCACCCTTAACTCAAACGTAAAGTTGTAAATGCTAGTTGTCTCGCGAAGATAACTCGCTCACAATATATTCGTAACAAACGCAACTAGTTACTACAGATGTTAACTATTAAATTTGTCGTTAGCTGATATAAGAAGCCCATTTGTTATCAGCAATGTGCCCCATATACTATGACGATATTGTTGAAAAGCTTTTGTTATGATGATAGTTCTAGTAATTTGTTGGGTTATTATTTTGTGATATATTTAAATTGGGCGGTGACATTATTTCTTTGAGTATTGGGAATGAATTAAATCAGTCATTATTGCGATCTGCTTAGGGCAAAACAACTACAAAAAAAACGAACCGTAGCTGACTGAACTTTGTTACTCAACTAAGTAGGTAATTGGAGAAGCATTCGTACTAATGTTGATAGTAGAAAAGGAAAAATGCGAAAGCATGCTTTAAAATGCAAATTATTATTTTGCAAATTATTTTTTCAGAATACGATTTGTATTCAATTTCATTTCATTTGAACGAAGTTCCTTATCGCGCGTTGTGAAAGGAGGCTAGACGGAAAAAATTCTTACGAAAAGTTGTCACGACACTTTTTGCTATAGTAAGCTATTGTAAGCTGTGCGGCGTGCGCATGTTTCTCTGTCTGTCTCTCTCTCTCTCTCTAATAAGATAGTAGTTCCTTTCGATTAATTAGTGAAGGAATTGTAATAAAATATTTTTTTTTTATTAAAAAAAAATATAATTATTATTTTTTATATCTTTATATATATAATTCTTCTGTGAGTGTGTATGTCACTGAACTTCTCTCAAACGACTGGACCGATTTTGATGAAATTGGGGATCTGGGAATGGTTTTGTCCGCTGTCCGCTGTCCGCTGTATTTCGCTTTATACGTAGCGAATCACGTACCGGGCCGGTAGTATATTTATATATATATATATATATATATATATTTTTTTTTATCTTCGTTCCATATGGGTGTCCCTTGACACCTCTCAAGTTTTTTATTTCACTCAGCTTGGTATTTTTAATTATTCAAACATTAGTCAAATACCCTATTATAATCGAGTATTAAGATTTTAAAATTTATCACCGCAGACCCACTTGCGAACATCTTCAGATCCGCACAATTATTTCACTCGTACTAAAACCTTAATGGTTGAATACAAAACTTATAATAAAAACAAACCAACATGTTTCTTTCCAACCAACAAACTTTTGTACAGGTGATCGAAGATTCGAAACACGTTCCTCGTATCAAAACCTAATATGTAAAATCAAAAGATTATCAGCAGGAACCATTCATTGTTTTCCCTTCACATCCCTATTTGCATACACTGATCGACTGAACATCGAGATTACATCGTTTCATTTTGTTTTTAACCCTCGCCCATGCAGTGATGTTTTGAAATTTTACACCATGAATAAACTGCTTCGTCGATGTAGGTCCCGGGAGGTCAACAGGCGTTCTATAAGCTGTCATTAAGTATTAGGTTAGATAAGTTGTTTTATTGTGTAGGTATATTTTGTTAGGCAGAGGTGTACTAATGTACACCCACAGTTCTCTGGTATGTTTAGGCCCATGTAATCAAGGCGAGCCTATTGCTATTAACTGGGAGCAGATTTAACTCCGAGCTGCTACTGAGAATTTCCTAGAAAAACCCAATAACACTTTGCTTGGCCTGAGTCGAGCCCAGGACCTCTAGCATACCAGTCGCGCTTAGAACTACTAGATTAATGAGGTAGTTTGTACTTTAGTAAATGTTCATGTTTTATCTGGGGATTTCGAGAACAAACTTAAATTCAAATTGTATATTTTAGGTTTACAAGTAGGTATTAAACAGCGTTCAGTCGTGTTACTGAATTATCAATGGATTTCGTTTTAAATTATTATATGCAGTATCTACCTAAAATACCGGAGACATATAATATTACCTCTTTCCTCGTATCTTTACTGTAATCACTCGTTGAAGTAACTGTAACACCCTTGATGGTCGAAACAAATGTTTTTCTATTGTGGACTTATAGGAAATCTATGCGAATAATAAAATTTAAGTTTGTGTTTCATAATTACGAAGATGTATCCCTACTTAAGGTACCATAACCAAATCAAATATAGGTATAAAATGTTTGTGTGGTTGTTCTGGCTAATCTCAGAAACGACTCAATTAATTTTGACGGGAGTTTCATTGACTTTAATTTAAGACAGTAAGTAAATCCTTTTGGGTCACCAGGGAAACCGAAAAAAGTATCATAATAATGTAATAGTCGAATGGATAGTAATATCCTGCCACATATCAGCCGTCTTAAAAAAATATCAATTGACTGCCTCATTGGTCTAGTGGTCCTGGCTTCGATCCCCAGGTCAAGTCATAATGTTATTTGATTTTGCTACGAAATTCTCAGTAGCAGCTCGGTCTCTGGACTTCTGCCAGGGTAATGGCAATAGGCTCGCCCCTTATTACATGGAACCTATAAACATACCGGCGAACTGTAGGTTCATTCACAGGCGTGATGGTATGTTATGTTAAAAATTTCAATGAAGAACTAATAAAAAAATTAACAATATTTTATCCTCATAATGACTAGTTGAATTAAAATTACTTTTTCGTTATGACCACGTCAGTAGGTGAGGCAAGGTGTGCGTTCTAGTGATGTGCCTAATAAGAATGGCGATATCGATAGATAAATTATATTTATCAAACGTCATTATATTTTTTTGTAATTTATTTAGAGCATGGATAAAGATGGAAGTAAGACACACTGCCTTATTTTTTTATGCCAAAGTTATCAAAGTTAACTGTTAAAATGACAAAGAATAGTTAAAACAAATAAATAGGTACTTCACACGAAACCTGTAGTCTGTTTTTTAATCTCGGAGACTAAATTGACATTACGTTGGTTTCCAGTTTTTTGCAATTCTTAAATAGTGATGTGCCACTATCGAATATTTACGTTAGTAAAATCAAGTATAGTTTTTTTTAAGTTATCCTGAAACGATGTGTAGGTTCTTATTTAAAACGTAATAATACAAAATGAATAAGGTATAGATTCGAATTCAAGTAATTTATTAGAATCATTAACAATTTAACAATTGCATTAGTTAATAATAAACTGTATCGCAGCCAATTAATCAAAAATAATAATAGTAGGTATATTTTTTAAATTGTTGTTGATTGTATGGTGTCCAATAATTGCCGTATTTTTTAAAGTTCTGCCTTCTTGTAAGAGAAAAGGGTTTAGATTGCCGTGCATAGCGCGTCCTGCAGCCCTATGTACGTTATAGGTACGTATAGAAAACTTGAAACTTGACTTGAAACTAATCGTCTAATAACGATAAAAAGTTACGATTCAAGAAACTGGTATCGTAGGTACAACACTGCACAAAATAGCTGGCAACATTATTTGTAAATTTGACATTTGCATGTGTCAATTTAGTCTCATAGATTAAAAAACAGACTTTTTAATGATATCTTGACATTGCATCTTATTTATCAAATAAAGATCCTAATTCCATTGACAATTGCATACCTCAAAAACTCACTAAAGTGTTGTTATGACTACATTAAATGAAGATTTAAAGAATCATCGTGAACACTTTTTACGTTGTTAAACTTATAAATATTATTGAAGCTATCAATCTCATCACTAGACAGAGCTGAGGCTCGCGTGACCTCTGCCCTTCGCCCGCGCACTCGCCCTCCCCTCCCCACTCCCCTACGGGCCCCGCAAACCGCACACATGACTCGCTCTTAGCAATCCCGCCCAACACCTTTTTGGTATCAACGGAAAAAATCGATACCGAATTTGTATTACAATTTTAAAATGATATGATAGTGCGATTATTATTTAGACAGTTGTTGTCTTTTTATCCGTTTGAATTTGGAATCTTACGATAAATATACGTCACGTTCCTAAAATGAAGATAAATTTCAAATGGTCCTTCTTTACCGGGATGAGATCTATAAAAACTGACTACCTAAGTTTTTAAGCATCATTAATATATAACGGGATATCAAATTAATGAAATTACAGAATCAAATACAATCGTTAATGATGGATAGGTACTTCTAATAACACCTTCGTCGAAGATTCACAGTCTAAGCGTTTAAAAAAGTGAAACCAATCACAAAAATCGCCACAATACATTGTTAAAACTACAATACCGAGATATATGGTGTATCAGAATCGAATAAAACACAAAGCGCACGCGATCCAAAACATATGTCCGTCATTAAGACACATTCGAACCAAGAAATAATTCGAATTCCATACATTCAAATTCCGAACACAATGCTTACAAAGGTAAGCTTGACTCAATTAAATCTTAATTCGTACAAAGAAGTCGATTAATGAAATTAAGTCGGCATTTAGTCGATTTAAGCGTAGTGATGCCACAATAGCCCTAAATAGTAACAATCGAATGAAAAGATACTCGAAATCTCGACACAACAAAAGATGTAACTAACCCGGCTTGTGGCGTGACTATTAAATTTTAATGACATGATTTATTCAAGGTGATGTAAAAAAACACGAGAAAAGGGTACGATGTTACGATCCATTTTTCATAAAACGCGGTTGGTAGCAAATGGCCAAATAAAAAATGTTTAACAGACCGACACTTTATGAAAAACGCAGTTGGACTGTGTGTCGGCTTTGTCATCGGCAACACAATTTATTCATGCTTACCTGTTGAGCTCCAGCAGTGAATAAAATATAAAAAATATTCCATTTTTCTGGATTCATATTGCGTAAGGTGTACGGTTTAGAAAAGTCCCGGACTGCTCGACTTCAATTTCAATGCAATTAAAAATTCAAGGTTTTTTGTCTTGCACATGCGCGCATATTGCTCACTCTTATTCGAAAACACTGTTTGAGTTTTTTTTATCGTAAGAGTTCTCTTGTACATGTAATTTAAGGTCCATTTATAATTATGTATTCTGTACCGTCTCATCAAGTTAATTACCTACCTAATTGCTAACGTTAATTCCTCAAATACTTACCTATATAATTAACCTATCGTGTGCAATATGCATAATATAGCTACATTATAATAATTATAAATGCTTTTGCAAAACTATTAGGAATAGGATAGAAAAAAATATCTAAGTACACACGGTATCTATGTATATAGGTAGGTCCTACCGTACTGCACAAAATATTTTTTTCTCATGTACATTAAGTAAGTACTCGACAGTCGACAATTTATATTTACAAAAAAAATAGATCTATATTAATCGATTCTGTACTTTCGTGCTGCCATACAGTTATATACAATATTTGGTCATTCTCTTAGTGGTAGCCGTCTCATTTATAATATTTTATAGAAATCAACTAAACGGAATTGGGATCTTGAACATCGGTACAAAGCCTGACCCGATTCTGTGCGTTTATATTAAATTGCTTATGATTAGTGTGACCAAACGGTTCTTGTTTTTTTATCGTTATATTTATATTTTTTGGGAAGTAAGTAATATGTTAGTTTTTGTTATTTTCAAACACTGAGTGGGTTTTATGAGGAAATTTTGAGCATGTAGTTACGTAAAAGGATAGTAAAATGTATAAACAGCTTTAATGGACTTAACTGGATTAGGATAGGGGTATAGTGTCTACCTGCCTCATTAGTGCAGTAGTTCTAAGCACAACAGCCACGCTAGAGGTGCTAGGCTTGATTTCCAGGTCGAGCAGTGTTATTGGGTTTTTCTATGAAATTCGCAGTTTGGATTTGTGCCCGGTGAACTGCAATAGGCTCACCTCTATTACATGAGGCATAAACATACCGGCAACTCCAGAATGCACAACTAAATATCGAAAAAATATTTCAGCGGTCTTAAGGTTGCTCATACATAGATTAATTTAAATATATGTCTAATTTTTTTTACAAAATTGTAGTTACAACACTCGCCGTTCAAAATAAGTAGGGTATACCTATATATTATACCTATATAGTATACCTATATATTTTTAGAGCGCTTGTTTTTAAATACATTTGAAGAGGCGTCTTATCCACATCCAATCTACCTGTATGGCACGTGGGCAGACAATGATTGTAAATATGAAATATTGTTATTGATTGTTATTAAAAAATATAATAATATCACTAAAGTTTAAGAGCTCATTTAGTTAGTATGCCATTGAGGTATAACAGTTTAGTAAATGGCTTTTATTATTACTAATCTCTTGCCACTGAAAAGTTGTTACGTAGTTTTTTTTATTTTGTAATCCTAGGCTTATCTGCATGTGCACGTAAAAGTTGCGTGCATAAGTTAATCCATAAAAAAAATTTCTTAACCTGTTGGTTTATAATTATAAAATACATCTTCGGAATAAAAATAAGTGTATTTATAAAATTGAATAATTAGATGAATCATTCAGTGAAAAAAAACAGATCTTAAAAGACTAATAAACAACAGAAAAATAAGAAAAAAATCATCATAAAGTTTTCTAGTAAAGCGCTTCGACCGGTTTTAGCCAACATGGTATGAAGAAGCCCATCATATAAAGTACTAGAATGATTTAGGGAAAGCCTTTGCCTAGCAAAGAGACACAAAAGGGACTACCTACATAAAAAAATTAAAACGCGCTCAATACACAGATGGCCAGATCAAAAATAATAAAATATTTCTGCTTTACAGTAAATTAATTTATAATTTTCCTAAAAACGGTTTAACAAAAGGCAGTTTATTAAATTATTTTAACAAAAAATGTGTGGAATGACAGACTTCGAGTCGCCATTACAGAAATACAAGAGAAAAAAAATAACAAAAAGCAAGAGTATTGGGTAAAGTAGCAAAAAAGGATAGTATTATAAAAATCATCAAAAATCTTTGCGAGATGCAAGCCTTCAAATTTGTTAAGGTCATCATGACTTTGCCTATTGTTAGGTTAGCCATGGTTGTAGGATTCTTGGGACACAATTTACAATTAGTGAAAATCAAGTAGGATAAATTTTCGTAAGAATACTTCATAATACGGAAGCTTATTCAGTTAATGGGCAAAATAATAACACCTATTCAATTACAATTACGCGACTATATAGGTATTATAGGTCCATTTATAAAACAAAATTATGTCAATTTAAATGTAATTATTTACAAAAGAAAGTAATCTACAATCTATCTGAATTCTGGAACTATATTATAATTTTGCTTAATTAAAACAACTAATTACCTTTTTCTTATAAGTATAAATTTCCACAGTAGCACTATAATTAGTAAATATCCACTAAAATCTAAAATTTGTGGTAATCCTACCAACACACCCCTCATGTCACCATACATTGTATTCTCAAAAATGGTAGCGAATATGACATTGACAAAGGGTGTTGGGATAAACTTTGTAGAGAAGAACAAAGATCTTTTTTTTTTTCAAGTTGAAGTGGTAGAAAAAAGTAAAATTTATATGATTTTTAGAACGAGAGCACCTGTCGCTAATTGCCACCTTTTGGCGGCGTTGCTTTTTGTAAAGAAAAATGAATACTGTATTCTTTGTGTATCAGATGATGAATTTACATGCCTTTTGGTAAAATTTGTGGAAATTTGACATATAATCGAATTGTGAAAAAAATAACATAATTTACTAGGATTTGTTAAATAAATGTTAGATTGTGTCTATTGCCAAATGACATGTCTATTACTCATGTCTATTGCCAAAATAATTTATAATACAATTTTGTATTTTACTCACCTATGACCGCGTGCATTGTATGACTTTTTTAAGACTGACACTGCTACAAAAAAAAAAAACAATATTGTTGTAGTCTAAGAAACTCGTGTGTATACCTGGATCAAAATATGGCGATGACTTCACTCCATTACGTCAATAAAACAGCTCAAAATGTGGACAGACTCTATCAGACACAACCGATGTCCATCAAATTACAAACACAGCCCATCAGTCAAACACAAAATCAAAACACGGGAACAAACCGAACACCTATCTGTCGACACAGGTCAAAGGTGAACATCTGCCTGGATACATAACGACAATAATGTTATGTATCTCTATTCAATCAATGTTGCGTTACATGTTCGAATCAATCATCAATTTGAATACATTTACTTGTTACATTTATCTGTATCGAGTAACTTAATAAAATCCGTGTTTAGTGCACGTGATTCTGAATGAATGAGACGATGATTATATCTTTTTGTTTCGAGTACAATTCAAGTTCGGTTCGGTAATGATTGTTTCGCTTTAGCGTGGGTGGTGCGATTGACTTGTTGCTGATTAATCGCATCGAGACGTGGGCAGCGAAAGGAGTAAAACTATCCATTTGGCATACTAGCCGCCAGTTATTAAAGACGATAGCAGTAAAGGTCTGGATGCGGTCGGTGCAGAACAGAGAATTTTGACATAAGGAAGAGAAGATAAAATAACTACGTTTAGTAATAATTCGGTACGATGATGATTATAACAATGAGAAAACATAACAATAACAAATTTTATAACCCAAAGATTTATTTATCAGAGATACGATTTAACTATCGCTAAACATCTTCGTCTACACGAGACGACAGTAAAATAAGACTTAAACGCAAACTAAAATAATCGACTAAACAATAACTCTTCGCCCCAACACTAGCCATTGACGAGACGGACGCGCGTTAAAGTCTACTCGACAGACCCAAACGTGGCACATAATAGTGTATACAGTATAGTGTATACTGTGAAGTTATGACACTCTGGATGGGCATTCGGACAATTTCTAATAAACCTTCGGCGATGATCGACTATGCTTTATTGCTGGAGACACGTTCCATGCGAAACAATGAGTGGAACGACGTGGGATGAGCAATTACTAGTATTTAAGGCAAGCTTTTCAAATCCTTGTTTGATTCTTAGGATTTATTGGGATTGTTAATGCAGTGATTAGTCGAGTCGTGTAGTTTGTACTGTTAATTGATTTTGAAGAGTGGTTCCGTATACCTATTTCATGGTTATATATTTTGATTCGTCAATCATCGAGAATGCGAGAATTAAAATTTTCTGCAACTGTATTCTCCAACGAAGCCAGATTAAAAAAGAAATAAAAATATTATGTTTATTTAGTTTATTACTATGTAAAAATTAATTTATACATAAGTAACTGTAATTAATATTGTGTGAGAGGAATTTTACATACGGTAGTATAACAGTAAATGGATTGACCATAGTGTTGTAAAAACGAGCCCTGATGCCAAACTTTGAGCGCTCAGACACAAGGCTCGAGCCTCGAGCGCTCAGACACAAGGCTCGAGCCTCGAGCGCTCAAACACAAGACTCGAGCCTACAGTGCTCAAGCGCTATAGTCCAAGTTTCGCTATAATGCTCGAGTCGCAAGCTTAAGCGTTATAGTCCCAGCTTTCGACGCTCACCCGAGGCTTGGCCTCAAGGCTCGTTTTTACAACACTAATTGACCAAGATGATTCCAATGAACTATTACAATTGTGATCCCTAAAATACCAGCCAATAAAACCCACAGTTCATTATGATCACTATCCTCCTGCCCTTATTTCAAAAGAATTGGGGTCGGTGAAGTGCACCTTTATGCACCTGAATTGAAACCTTATTTTTACGTATTCGTACGTACCGTGTAATTTCCGAAACAAATGAACTAAACATCAACTAATGATATCTCAAAGGCTATGTTATATTCTGATAACATCTGTAAACGAAGTTGCGGGCAAAAACTAGTCGTTCATACAAAAGAATTATTTTGTATGAACGACTAGTTGTATATCTTACAACAAATTCAAAGATAATTTCGATAAACTGTCCTCTAGCTTGTTTTATCCTCGTACTTAAACGTCGACAAGATACATTACATTCCCATCCCCATTCCTATTGTTCTGGACAGGGAAGTCGTAACATTGCACGTTAGTGAGGGGACACTATGAGTCTACGACACAGGACAAAGCCACGCAAAATTATCTGAATGGACTCTTTCTGTCCTAGCGAACATTATTGATATATTGGCGTGTAACAATTTCCAATAAAACATCTGCATGGTATGTGTATGAATAGATATTTCTTGTTAATCAAATTGTCACAGACAAGTACCATCACGCCTATATTCCCCGAAGTGCAGGCAGAAGTGTACTTATGTACGCTCATAGTTCGCTAGTAAGTTTAGGTTCCATGTAATACGGGGTGAGCCGATATTAACCGGACATAAATCCAAATTTCGGACGGCAAATGAGAATTTCACAGAAAAACCCAGTTAATAACACTTTGATAAGTACCAAACTCAAAATATCCAGGAAATTTCTCTCAATTAAATTTTTGACATTCTGGTTTCCATATTATCCCAGAATACTGGGACGTGCACGAGAATAGTATTATGGCATGGCCCAAAACCTTGTGACCGAGGGCAGACCCTAAGATAGTTGAGAAAAGGCAATGATGATGGTATATACTTATACAGGGTATTGATTCAGTCACTTGCACTGGTTAAAGGGTTGATTCTACATACATACCTAATGTATGTATATTTCTTTGTCATGCTCTGTAGCCTAAACGACTTGATGGATTTTTTCTTGAGAGGCGTAGTTTGATTCGTTTCCATTGTGAGAGTACCACTGGGTACCTATATCAAAAACTAAAAAGTGTGGGGAACATAAAAAAGTTACGAAAAGACTGCGAAAAAATATGGGAATTAGGTGACCAATTTCAGGCATTCGGAGGCATTAGGTCTTTGGAGTTAATTAAAAGCGACGCCTCCGACTGCATGAGATTGATCATCTTGTTTCCATCTTTTGTGACAGTTTTTTCACGTATTAGTTTATAGTTTCCTAGAGAAATTTGATCAGTATGTGTGTGATTAAACAGGTACTACCCTGTATCGATTAGTTCAGCTTCCGATATCACAGACAGCACAATACCAGACATTATTTTGTTTCAACAATGACATTAATAAACCATCCAACAATACAAATCGCTCATAATTTATCATTCGTTGTTCGACAAATGCTGGTAAATGTCTACAAATTCATAATCCGCAACAATTTGTCAGTATACCTGACAGTTTTGTGCATAAACTTGGTGCTAATGTAATGTAAATTGGGTGTTGCACAATCAATTTGATGTATTGCCCTGCTTTGTTTTGATAAACGAGATTTTCTGGATTTAGTCTAAATAAAATAATACATTGCTACATATATTAACAATCACGCTTGTATTTCCCAAAGGACTAGACAGAAATGTACACTCACAGTTTGCTGATACTCGCACCGAGCGCGTGTAGAAAACATATGCAAAAAGTGGAGCTCTGTGTAGTTTCTGTCTACCCGGGAAAAGGCAAGGCAAGCGCGCTCCGTCGTAGATCGCAGTATCGCTTAACATCAGGCAAACTGGCAGTCTAGCGTAAGCCTATCACGAATAAAATAAAAAAAAGATGTGAATAAAATATGAACTCCCTCATTAGTCTGTCCTCATTTGTCCTGGATTCGATTTGTAGGTCGAGCAATTCAGTTTACTTATAAAATTCTCAGTAGCGGCTCGGGGTTTAGATTTGTGTCCGTTTAATGACAAATAGGGTCGCCCCCTATTATCTACATGGATCCTAAACACACCGGAAAACTATGGATGTACACCTCTGACTAACCCTTCGGGGAATACAGGCTTGATGGTATATTACAATACTAAGTCTCGCTTCGGGTCCGTTCGCTCGCTGAACCTTGTTTACTACAGTGAATTGCGGGAAGTGAGACATCTAATCTTAGGTAGGGATGAAGAGAGAGATTATTATTACCTGTAACAGAATAAACGCAAGACCTGAAAGTGGTTGGTTCAGAATCGACTACTGAATCTATTACAGTGGGTTTAATATATGTTAATTTTTCAAAACAATTTTTGAATTCCTGAAATATAGCCCCTGAACCATCAGTAGGTCAAGGTATGGAAAACCGAAACCTATTTGCCCAAATTGTTATTGTGTGCGTGTGCGCATTGATATCATAGCCGTTGCGAGTACGATTGTGGTACGGTTTTATGTTTAGCAGATACAATTAATTTCTTGAAAAAACACTGTTATCGATACTTACATGTTTCAAAATTACTTTCGGGTACTGGTTTCTGACACTTACGCGAATATTAGACATTGAAATAAAACTACTTTTTACGGATTTTATCGCGTTGTATTGATATTATTTGATTCCCGACGTTTTGGATCCTTTACAGCATCCATAGTCACGGTAAACTAAGTTTTTGGACGTCCTAATGTTACAAATACTAACAGCTACCTTAAATTTTTTTAACTATTGGCGATCCGATTCACGCAGAACGAGCCCACCGTATCCTTCGGTCTCGCAGTTAGCTTGGATTTTGATTTAATGGAATCTATAATGGGGTTCCAAGCAGGTGATAAGACCCAGCCATCTTCTCTATTGAAATTTGGATGTTTTTTAATTTCAATAGCCTCGCGGATCATCCTGGGAAGGAATCGCTTTTCTTTTGCGAGGACTTGTGGTTTATCAAATCTGATCTAATCTTATCTATTATAATTATGGCTCGATATTCTAATCGACCTGTTCGAGGTCTTGCGCTTACACATTGTATAATAAAGTGATTTTATAATAATACTTCAGGTGATGTGCAGTCATAAAATATCAACAGGCATATACTTACATAACATGAATGAAAAAGGTACCTTATAGGTACGCACTACAAACCGTACGATTGCTTTACGATGTTGATTAAAGCGATGTTATTATCAAATAATTTACAATTTCCTTTTAAATGTAACAAAATACATTGAATGACAGCCATTAGCACTGTATCGAGCCTGAATTTTAATGCTGCAGATGCCAATTGAAAATGATAATTTAGGTGTATAAATATGAACGGTATAGTTTGTGTACGGTGCTATAGTGATGACGTACTGTATTGGCATGTTATTACTCTTTTATTTTTTAAATAACATGCATAAGCATCAAGCCTATATTCCCGAGGGGTAAGGAAAGGTGTACAGATCAACCTACTCAATTCGCCGATATGTTTAAGATCCTGTGTAATATTGAATTGTGGGGGTACATTAGTACACCTCTGCCTAAACCTTCGGGGAATACAGGCGAGATGGTATGTATGTTAATAGATAAACCTAATAATTTAAAGCTGCTGAAATTTATGATTATTTAAGCAGAGAATCTAGTTTTATTACTGCAAGCAGAAATACACACGTACCTATTTAAATGAAACGTTGTATCAAAATTTCAAAACAGTAAAGAACTTTCGGAGATATAAGACTTTTTTTATGGTAACGAGCAGACGGATCGCCTGATGGTAAACGATTACCGCCGCCCATGGACACCCGCAACACAACGATCACAAGTACGTTGCCGACCTTTTAAAAGGAGATTGGGCCTCCGGTAACCTCACTCACTCCACGAAACACAACGTAAGCGTTGTTTAACACCGGTTTTCTGTGAGGCCGTGGTATCACTCCGGTCGAGCCGGTCCATTCGTGCCGAAGCATGGCTCTCCCACGTAAATGAAACGACTTTGATCAAACGAAGGTTCACAATTTTTGTGTATACAAGTATATAACGCCCTTGTTTTGTAAACGTCATTAAGAACAAAACTGTAAACTGTTGCCAAATTCTCTACGTGATTAAAAAAATAAACAACTTTTTAAATATTTTTTTATCGACACCAGTTCCCGTCATAGTCACTACACCATCACCTGAAGATATAACATATTGCGCTCCCAATTAAGGGTGTACTCCCTGCTGCGTTTGCCTCTACTGGAGGAGGCTCAATTTAAATAGCTAGGCCACGATTCGACCCTTTCATCACCATTCCAAACTTGACACACGCAAATGTACCTTTTGCTCTCGATAATAAGAGTGACAGAGCCGCAAAATTATGGTTGTAGGTTAAAACAGAAACTATTAGAAAATGCCCTCAAGCCATTCTGCAGTATTCCCACAAATTTTCAAGTACGACCCGTTGACAATGAAAAATTATATAAAACTGTTAAAAGCAATATTCATGGTGGTTCGAGGTTCTACATTATTTGTAGTCAAAATAAAATATTGGACTACATTTTCTACAGCTATTTTTAATTGATTGCGCATAGTAAAGCTTTTTACCTGAATTATACATCATGCCTGTATTCCCCGAAGGGTTAGGTAGACGCATAATAATTGTACATCCACAGTTCGCCGGTATGTTTAGGTCCCATGTAATAAGGAGCGAGCCTATTGAATTATACATTGTGATATATTAGTTATATTACAGCGAAAGCCTGTCTTAATAGATACTCTATCATTATGATTTTTTTTCTATGGAGCCAATCCTCAAAAAAATCCGCAGTTTCTGAGAAACAAATAAATACAATATTTAAAGTTTGTAGGTTTTATTGTGTTTGAGATTTCGTGATTAATCATTTTGTGGTACATATTTTATTAACCAACTTCAAAACAGGAGGAGGTTCGATGTTCGTCTGTATATTTTATTATGTAGGCATAATCACCGATATTTTTGTGAATTGTGGCTCGGTTTCAATAATTATTTTTATGGTTTGATGGCGATCTTTCTGTTCTTTGAAGAATTTAGAACAAAACAACAAATAAAATATACCGATTATAAACAAAAGATCGGCCAAATCGAAGGCACCGACTTCTGAAACCGTTAAATACATGACATTATATAAATAGATACGATAGAAGACGGACGGATAAATCTTTCAAACTGCTTTGTGAACGAGACAATCATCTTATGGACATGCATGTCTTCGTTAGCAAGTGCACGATCAGTCCTTTATCTGTAAGTTATAGACGTTCTAGTGTATCACGGCGTGACTGCTATCTGACCTTCACGGTCATTGGGGCAGCCATATTTTTGCCTTAAGATGGCGCCACCGTACCAATAAATAAACGGATGCTGCACATTCATCTCAGTTAATTGCATGTACTATCTAATAATAGTTTTATAGCTGTTATATTTTTTAGATAAAATTACATTATAAGGTCACCTGAAGACAAAGCTGGAACTGGAACTGGACAGAACAGACAGACAGACAGAAAGACAGAACTGGAACGAAGACAAAGCTCCTGTGGATACTTATATAAGATTAAACAGAAAACTAGAGGTCCAGGGTTTGATACCCAGATGGAGTAGCAGCTAGGAGACTAGAAATTTGCACCCTGTGGCAATGGAATCATCCCTATTATGTGACACCTCAACATACTGACAAAGTGTGGGTTTTACAGTAGTACACCTCTGCCTAACCCTTAGGGGAATACAAGCTTGATGTATCCAATAATATGTTATTAAGAAGAAATGCCGGCGCCATCTAGTATAAAAAATATAAAACACTGACATGTAAAAGTGACTCTAAAAGATCTGTTTACAATATCATTTAATTTCAGCCTACATGAGGTCACTGCTTGAACGAAGGCCTCCCCTCATGTGCGCGATTACGCCTAGTCCTCGTCATTAAAAGGTCATACTGAGGTCAATTCGGTCGAAATTTCTCATACCTATTAAATAGCAACTAACACAGAATTATCGCAGATAGATTCCCCGATAGCTGTAAATCATTTCCCACGCTACGCCAGCCAGAAACTGTGGCCATTTGTCTTACCATAGACTGTAGCCATCTATGGCGCTAACTGATGGTAATGTTGGCTAATTAATGTGTCGCTCACGCTTACGCCTTGGGGAATCAGCAGGGCTTTAAGCGGGTATTGTGCCTTTAAGTATAGTAGATGACGGATAGTGTTGATCTAGTTTTAGGTAAGCAATACCGTTTATGTTTAAATGAGAAATTGCTGTAATATGAACGGCTGTTCTGGATTAAAATTACATACCATCACGCTTGTATTCCCCGAAAGATTTCACAGAGGAATACTAATGTACACCCACAGTTCGCTGGTATTTTTTTCGTTAAGTCCCTTGTAATACGGAGCGAGCCTATTGTCAGTAACCATACACAAATCCAAATTCCGAGCTACTACTGAGAATTTTATAGAAAAACACTGAATTGAATCCAAGGTCCGAATCGCTACTGAAAATTTCCTAATAGAAAAACTCAATAACATTTTGCTTTACCTGCGAATTGAACTCAGCAGCTGCTTTTGCTACCTATGCGTGACGGTTTGTATTAAAGGCTAATAAACACACATAACAATGGTATCACCTTTATCTCCCTAATACCTAATTAGATAAGTAGGACCTACCTATATATGCAGTATTTTATCTTATAAGACAATGTATCTAGAAGCTGCAGTATATTATAACCATTTGTTCCATTCAAATTGCGAGAAAATGATCTAACAAAGCATATTCTCAGTCCAATATTGACAAAGTAACTGATGGGTGATGTCAGGTAATTAAAAACAAACATAATATATTGTGGATCGGAGGGCAATCGCAGAAGTCACGAGGATCGCCTAAAGCTACTCTTGATAGATCTGATCGATGCACAGAGTAACATTTGAGTGGGTGTTGGGACAGAGGCGACGGTATTGTTGACATTGAGAAGTTTTACAAAAACGAAGTAAGTATCATCAGATGGGAACTGTGACTTCTTCGGGTTTTAAAGCTGGATGAGGGTGTCATTATTTATTTATTGTAATGGTTTTGTTAAAATTAACATCAAAACAGCCTTATTTTTAACTAGCTTCTGCCCGCGATTATAATCTATCTCTGTGCCAATTTTTTTCTAGATCCGTTCAGCCGTTCTGGTGTGAACAAAAGAGTAACAAACATCCACACAAACATGAAAGTTTGTGTGGATGTTTATAATATAAGTAGGATACTTAGGTACCTATATCTATTACTAATGTCACTGAAAGTGTATCGAAATGCAATTCTCATTCTTATCACAGGCAATGTAGGTGAACTACTTTGTCGTGGAAAGGAGCAGACGAGGCCTAAGTTTTAGCAATTTTACAATTTAATTATTTAAATTTAATCTTAGTTAACAAATTATATATTATACACTTAACTATAGCGTTAATTAATCTATTCACCTACCGAATCGGTTAAGTAAGTATAAATAATACTCGACATTATCAGAATAAATAGATAAAAAATCTCTGCAATCTAAACTACTCTGTGCACGCTCATTCATTACTTACCTTCATTACTACATCAATTAATTTCTTTGTTTCAATGTGTCAGTTTTAAATTGAGAAGCAAACACTAGTTTGAGTGAGCCTACATTGATCGAGACAAACAATGTGTAAAAAATGACCTGTCCAATGATTTGATGCTTAATGAACTCTGAAGTGGTGTGGATAACTAATAAGAAAAATAATAGCTTGATGTATCGTTGAAAGGTTTTTTAAATAGTTTTATGAACATGGGTTTGTTAGAAATAAAATATCACTTATTAGTTTTTTAATCGACTATAAATAAAAACAAATTTTGTTTATGGATAGCCAGATATTGGTATTGTCCGATGAATGGGTTGATAAGGTCAGCGCAATCGCTTAGTGTAAAATATTTTCATGTCCAATTCAATCATATAGTATACCTACATTATCTGGTTAAAATTGGAAATTGATGCCAACATAGTTGAAAAATAAACTGATGATAGCGGGTTTCAAATTAAAAAAAAAAACAAAAATACTAATAAATTATAATAAAAGTACCTAAATAAATTGTCAATAAATGTTTTTTTTTGGTTTGTAATACATTCTTCATACGAGGTGTTTCTGTTCCCATTAAACGGGCACTAATGAAAACTCCGATTTGATACTAAAAATTTCATAGGAACCCTAAAGACACTGCTTCACATTACGAGCTTATTGATGAAGATTGCATTCACGAAACAAGGGATTAAATCATATTTTTCAATCTCGTTCATCTCATTAAAAATTCGCATAAAGTAAATGACAAAAGAATATCATTGAACTGGAATGTCATTCCCTTGATTTAAGAGACAACCTGTGTGTCATTGCAGTGAGTAAATCACTGTAAGTCGTAACGAGAAATAATGATTTATATAAACCAATTAAAAAGCCGAGTTATTAAGGATCGAGTATTTTTAAAACATTCGCGGTATCGATAAAGATCGCGTCACTATTCCGAACCGATTTGTCCGTTTGTTTGAGGACGATGTCAAGATTAAAATGATCATGATTTTATTAATTTTCAGTTTAAGAATCGATTGTATACAGTAAGAAGTTATTTAAGTTCTTATAAAATTGTTTACAAAAATGATTTCCTTTTTAAAACTGCTATAAAAATAAACTATTGTACAACATGAGTATTTGTAAACACGTCTATTTATAATATTTGATTTTGTAATATCTACCTCCCAAAAAATGCCCTTAGTAGTTATCTCCGATTTTTAAATAAGTGTATAATTTGAATAAAAAACAGTGTTTGCAGAAGAGCAAAGCCAGACACCCCAACTAGTGGTAGAAAGAATGAGATTAAATCGATTCGCTTCGCCGCCCGCCATAAAGTATTTTTGACAATTTACGAATACTCCGTTAGAATTACTGCGGTGTGCTTGTGTCCTGTAAATCATTAGCCTGAGGTTTGGCGACCTCCATCAAAGGGCTACATATATACATTAATACATTTAGTGAAAACGATCGGCCGAACCCGAAGGACTGAATGGAGTCATAAAGTCGGTTGGAACGCGACATACGAGCAACTCTTGCGTCGATTTATGAACCATTGTGACATTGGTTTTCCGAAACTTCTGTGTAAACAAACGCTTGGATGACATTTGAGTAAGCTTGAAATTTTTGAAATTGCTCATTTAAAATAAACCTCGGTAACATTTTGTTTAAGTGTTGGTACTAAAAAGTATCCTTAAAAATATTTTCTTGAAGAATGCCAAATAAACATGTACTCACTTATCTTCTTTTTCTTGTTTCAACAATAGCAAACAGTTGAGGTGGTTTCTTCTGTTATATCTCTACTCTGTGAAATTTGCATTTTGCCCTTAAAAAACAAAGCCGCATGTTAATTTTTTTCCTGTCTGTAGACCATACAAGTATTTGCTCTGTGCGGGGCTTAAACCTACGGCCCGTAGCGGCCCGTAGTGGCGGCATGCACAATACACTTACGCCTTTTTCCCAGAAGTTAGGCAGAAACCACGACATTGGCACGTACTATGATTCCTGCATATCTACTAGATAGATATAAACAAACATTGTATTAATAAATTATCAGTTCATAAAACTTTTAATTGAATACTGATAAATATTTACATAACGAAGTTAAAAATGTAATATTAACATCATTAGAGATAAATTAATTATGTTATGCATCCGCATTACTCGAAACACCGAAAAGCTTTTACATCTCGATAAATTATAGTTATCGAGATGTATCGAGATGTAGTTATACCACATTAATTTCCTAAATCAAACTTCAAATAATTTCAAATGCCACTAATTGTTTACATTCCCTGTTCAAACGCAGAATGTTACGAACAAAAAAACCATGGAGCGGCTTTATGAAAAAAATAATTAAATTTTACAACATCCCCGCCTATTTTTGGCTACCAAAATCACTCCCGTTTCGTATTCTATTAAAACTTAATTAACTTTTTTTCCTTTGAGGATATAAATAAGCTTTTATATTCCAAAAAGGACTGACAATTTGTTTTGCTACTTCTAAACGTCACTTGTACGTTTGATTAATGCTTTTTTGAGTTCAGAAAATTGCGTCTGAGTAGTGAGATGCCGACAGAAGCATTTTATAAGGTTTCGAAGAAGTTATAATGAATTTTTATGAACGTTTCGTCAAGGTTTGCTTGGACTGATATAATATGAAGATTAAATTGGGATGTTTGTTATGTAAAGGGTCTATAAACGAAGAGATAAGCATTAATGCCTACAGTATTTAATGAAAAACATTGATAGTTATATGAATATAATAAATTTTGGATTAACAAAGAGACTATGCAGTTATGTAATTAGTATATTTTTACTACCTCATTTGTATTTTTCGCAAGTGCGGCAGCTGATCGTAAGGTATGCCATATTTTGTCTACGACATATTTGGGTCGTTCTATATTTCAACACGTTTAGTTATGATTGGACCATCAATTATCTTCTCGATTAGGAATTTCAACTCCATTTATCATTTCCTAATCGATACTTAATCGGATCATTAATTGGATTAGCTTCAAACGGTAAGCGAAAACGAGTCTAGCTAAGTTACGATTACTTATTTGGATATTTAATTATGTTATTAAGTAATCCGTGAAATAGTAAATCTCTCTTTAATCTTTTAATAACCTTACAATTTATGTGTAGGTATTAAAATGAATGCATAGGTGTTGACATTTAATTATGTTTTATGAATCAACATTTATGTTTTAGGTATTACAAGAAAATACTATAAACACATGCCTAAGTACGGTTAAAAAACACTTTGTTCATTTAAAGTGATTAAGTTTAAGTACCGTCTAAAGGGAATATATAAAGAAGAGTCCGTCGGACCGAATTTTCCACATAAACGTAATACCGAAATAAATTGTAATTCCAACACAATGTTATCAATTATTTTTGATTTTTTCCGATACCGTTAATCTACGTTCCTACTCTACCATTTCGTCCAAAATACTTCACAGGAAATAAAATGTAAGCGAATGCAATTCTTTATAATTTTACAATTTTTGGAATGATTTTTCGGTCGTTTATTTCCAGTGAAGTAGAAGTAGATAAAATGGTATGGTAGTAACCTAGATAAACGGTATCCGAATCGAATACTAATACAATTTAATAAAATATTGTTTGTATTACGATTTCTTTATCAAATATTGTTTGTATTACGATTTCTTTTGGTATTAGGTTTTTGTGGGGAATAGACGACACGATTGGCGTAGCGGTTGAGCGATCGGCTTCTGCGCCACGTGTTGTGGGCTCGATCCCCACACGGAGCAAATATTTGTATGATCTACAGGTAGTTGTTCTTGGCCTGGGCGTTTGTGTATGTGAGAATTTGTGTTTGTAAACGCACCCACGATACAGGAGAAAATCCTAGTGTGGGGTAATGTTTTTTTTAAAGAAAAAAAAAATTCATGCTCCGCCGGATCGGTAAGTAATAATATTCTATTATTTTTTTACGTATAGGTAAGTAGTAAATAATTATGTAGGTATTAATACTAATTACAGTATTCAAATTGACGATAGTCGGACATAAATAATAAATTAAAAGGACAAAGGAAATCACAAACACAAAACACAATCGTATCTATCTTAATCCGAATGCGATCTGGTTGCTGTTTAAGCTACTGAAACCAATTAACAGATACAATTAGATATCACATTAAAGAACCAAATGATATTATAAAGAAATATAATTGCAATGATATAATGGCTACTTATTTAGTGTAAATACAGTAATGTAATTAAGTAACACAGTACGCAAATCAAAAAACTAAAAGATGACAAAATGAGTCGGCGGAAACAAAATTTGCATGGGATACTTGGCATCTGCATTGACGCTATTTAAACCACTGCTATCAGTTATTGATAGAAAACCATTATTTTAAATTAATTAAAAAATGGAGAGAGAACCAAAAGAAGTCTATAGAAACGAAACCTGGAACCTAGATACTGTAGTAACTACTTTGACTGCCTCATTAGTCTAGTGATCCCAAGCGCTACTGCTACGCTAGAGGTCCTGGGTTTGATCCCCAGGTCGAGCAAAGTGTTATTGGGTTTTGCTATGAAACTTCCAGTAGCAGCTCGGAGTCTGGATTTGTGCCCGGTTAATGGCAATAGGCTCGCCGCCTATTACATGGGACTTAAATATGGCGAACTGTGGGTGTACTTTATTTAGTACGCCTCTGCCTAATCGGGGAATACAGGCGTGACGGTATGTAGTAACTACTTTGGATCTGCCGCTGTAGCTGTTGCACTATTGTAAGTAGGTAAATATTTTGGTTTCTATTACAATAGCAATAAAGAAATAAACAGGCACTATTACGAAATACTATCAATTTAAAATACACACATGATAAAATGAGGTGACTGTGACAAAATACTTATTACGATAAATGCTGCAAAAACTGTCATCTAGATAATGACAGACAAGTACAAATAGAAATCGGCTTAAAAGAACAAAAAAAGGAGCCAACAAAAACAAAATATTATTATCCAGTATAAACTCAGAATATTCAAATGAGCTCGGTAATGAGTGGCGGCGTATGATTTCTGGTAATATATGTACGTTATTTAGGTGGCCAGTCGGACGGGTGCCGCGGGCGCGGCCGCTAAATTAAAAACACGTCAAATGTTAAATTGGTGCGAGACATCTATTAAGGAGGGTTAAGGTATGTTTATAAGGCAGGGTTTGTTTTAAAATATGTCGCTACATCGACGACTTGAGATTTGTTTTCAAGTTCCACATTCATTTCCACATATAATATCAACACGAAAACATCGTGACGAAAGCTGCATAACAAATTTATAAGCAGTCAAAATAATTTCAGAGGATTTTGTGAAGTCTGCCAATACACACTAGCGTGATCTATAATGCTAACTCCTGTCAGTCTGAGATCTGTCTAGTATATCCTGTCTCAGTGACAGGGTAATAGGCTAGAAATTATCTCAACATCTTCATTATTCTCTAAGATTCGTCTACCTCGTAGACCTATATTATGGCTCCGGCGGAGCTTGAATTGCCCACAAAAACGTAATACCCAAATAAATCGTAATCCAGACAATATTTTATTCAATTGTGTCATTATTCGGATTTGGATACGTTAGTTTAGGCTGCTACACTACCATTTGGGCTATTACTACTTCACTGGAAATAAAAAATTGGAAACGAACTTGGAAATTTTATCGAAAATTGCATTGGCTTACATTTATTTCCAGTGAAGTATTTTGGACAAAATGGTAACGTAGGAACCTAGATAAACGGTATCGGAATCCGAATAATAACTCAATTTGACATTGTGTTTGAGTTACGATTTATTTCGGTGTTACGTTTGTAAGAGAAATTCGGTCCGCTGGACTCTTAAATTAGTAGAAAAAATAAATTTTCTAAGTACATAACTTCATAAAACATGGTAAGAATTAGTAACATGAAGTTAAAAGAAACTTATTTGAAAACCATGTTATGCCATTAGTTATCACAACTGCAGTATGTGGAACTTTACTATTGTGGAAATTTTTAATATTTCTAAAATATTTTAAATATTTCGTTAAAGTCGTACATTCGGGACACACCCTTACACCAACTAGAGGTATCAAGAAACAAGAGCTCGAAGGCTTTTACTTAATTCAGGAGCTCAGCGGGTGTTCCCGAAACCATTGGATCGGCACCGTGAAATATGGTGCGGCCGGCCGTTGCTCAGTGGCCCGAGGCCGTGTCCTGCATGTCTTGAATACCATCACTTTGTTATTCTAAACTGAACGCTTTTAATGCATGAGATAATTAGCTGCGAATCGCTTTTTAGAGCACCTTTTTAGGCAAATGTCGCTCTGTTTTGGGAGTGACCGATTTTTTTTTATTTTGTTGCTGGTTGATGACTATTCTTTGAACGTTGCCGCGTGTTTTGAGAACCATTGAAAGCTTCAAAATCTGCGTGAACATTAAGCTTCTAATCTAACTAACTTGGCGATACCATTCAATCAATCGCATAAGGCATTTTTTTAACCTGAGCTCCATCACCTAGGACTTTTTGTATTATAGGCTTATAAAGGTTTCTTTCAGTAAACTACTGGTATAACTGATTGTAAAATAAAGATATCTTGGCTTGGGTAATAAATAGTACATGCAAAAAAAGAACTGGAAAACGAATCAATTTGTGGGTGAAACTTGTCATGTTATTTTTGTTTAGAACAATTAATTGAATTTTCTGTGTTATTAATAGATAAAAATAACAATGATGGCATATACTAAATCTGTGTATATTATGCATCATTATCATAATCATAATTTTTCTGCCATTATCGACTGATGCAGTACCGTACATATTTCTAAATTTGAGTATCATTTTCTGTCGAAATTAGTACCATTCAAGAGAACTTCGTAAAGCATTTGCTACACGTAATAACAAACGCAATTTCTGTGTAGTCGATATTGTTGGACAACTGCATCGCTGCCTAGCCCCTGAACTGTGAGTCACATCAGTAACGGATTCGCGAGGTCAATTGAGTTCAACCACTCAACTTTGACCGTGCGCCGTATGCGGACCGATATCCTTTCCTAAGTCTTTTTGAGGATATCTTTACGTCCATCTTGAGGTGTGATGCGGTGAAGAATAATGGTGTTAATGATTATGATCTGACATGTTAATGTTGTATGAAGAAGGTGTTTGTGAGTGCGTAAGATTAATTGCAGGTAAAAGAAATTATAAAGCTTAAAAACTGGCTAAAAGATTTTTATCTTATAACTAGGTGTAGGTACCTTGCGGTTTCACCCACTAAAAATTACGGACTTCCATACAAACTTTCACCCCCATTTTCACCATTTTATGGATAGAATTTCGGATAATCCTTTCTTATCGGATGCCTACGTCATACAAATAACACACCCTATAATTTTCAGGTCTCTACGATCAGCGGTTTAGGCTGTGCATTCATCCGTCAGTCAGTTATTCAGGACAAACCATTTTATATGTATAGATGAACAATTTTTTATATCGATTGTCTAAAGAATTGATGTGTGGTTTTTATTTACAGTGTCTGTTATCTTAGGTAAATTGTTTTTCAAAAAATATTTAGAGAAAACTATGAAATTAAATAATGTATAGCAGAATTGATTCGAAAATTGCTCGGTGGTACGACACCCTTACGTTGGAGTCTGTCACTGCACACAGCACCTTGGTATGTGTTTCGACTTTGGCGCGTAAGAGCCAGTTCCGTCTCGGTTGCTGCGGCTCTGGCAGTCTGCAGTCTGTAGATTTTTTTAAAGCTCGGCAACGCATCAGCAACTCCTCTGGTGTTGCAGGTGTCCATGGGCGACAATGACTTCTTACCATCAGGTGGCTCGTCCGCTTGTTTGCCGACCTAATCAATAAAAAAAATACCTAATAATTTTGTTTTAATTTCCAATTAAATTGCCTGTGTTGTTAAATTTCTTGTCAATTCTCAGTTAGAGTCATATGTAATGTATTCATAATTCATAAAAGATTTATGAGTATATTACAACATTTTACGTCTAGCACCGATCCCGTCATATCTAATTTGACTAAAGATCAATCTTCGTTTGAAAAACAAATCAATCTGTCAGTTAATATTAGATAACTGCATGGTTCTGAAATACATTGTCAGCACTGGGTAATTTAAAAAGGTGCTATACGCCAAATAGTCCTAAATCCCATAATAATAATGTATAGACAAGTATTCACCGTCATTTTCCACCAGTTGATCATTGACAATTTTGAAATTTTATAGAACAATCTGAATCATTTTTTCGCATTCAAGATACTAATAAAAATCCTAACTACTAATGAAATAAACACGTTTATTTATATAATAAACGTGTTTTTTTAAAGATTTTTTTATTTGTATTTATTAAAGTATTTAATATCGTTCCTGCCTCATTAGACTAGTGATCCCAAGCGCGACTGCTACGCTAGAGGTCCTGGGTTCGATCCCCAGGTCGAGGTAAGTGTTATTGGGTTTTTCTTTGAAATCTCAGTAGCAGCTCGGAATCTGGATTTGTGCCCGGTTAATGGCAATAGGCTCGCCCCCTATTACATGGGTCCTAAACATACCGGCGAACTGTGGGTGTACATTTGTACGCCTCTGCCTAACCCTTCAGGGAATACAGGCGTGATGGTATGTTATGTTATGTTTAATATAGTTTATTTATTTATTAAAAAGTTGCAGAAAAGGTGATAAAGAGTTATTTTTTATTCAATTAATTTATTTATCCTGTTATATTAACCATTTTCTGTTGTTAATCTTAATGTATTGATAGGTAGGTACTACATATCATCTAAAATATAAAATGGAGATTAAATGATATAATGATAAACCATATTTTAATAGGTACCTAAACTTTTTAAATTAATAAAGTTATGAGACTTTCATAAATAACAGCTCATTTTCCCGACCGGTAGTAACCAGATTATTTGTCGCTTATGTTTTTCTAACATTCCATGTCATGTCATGTGACATAAGAACCAAATTTGCACATAAATAGTCATAATTTGCTATAACACTGTCAATAAGCTTTAATATATTGATATTTTTACATGAATTTCTATTTGAAATGACATGTTATCGTAAAATGGCGTCCGATGAAATTCAAAAGGCGTTTAGTTTATTTATGAGATGTAATCTGATGTTACAACTTATTGGAGAAATACTATAACATTATTATGATAAAGATATTATGTAACCGTTGTATTTTTAACGATTATATCGCTTTCATGTGAGTGAAATTATAATAACATAACATACCATCACGCCTGTATTCCCCGAAAGGTTAAGCGGAGGCGTACTAATGTACACCCACAGTTCGTCGGTATGTTCAGGTCCCATGTAATAGGGGGCGAGACTATTGCCATTAACCGGGCACAAATCCAGACTCCGAGCTGCTACTGAGAATTTCATAGAAAAACCCAATAACACTTTGCTCGACCTGGGGATCGAACCCAGGACCTCTAGCGTAGCAGTCGCGCTTGGGACCACTAGACTAATGAGGCAGTGAAATGAAATTATAATATTTGCTAGTTTTTGTGTTTTTTAATATACTTACTTCACCATGTGATAAAAGTAAAGACCCAGACATTACTCGTACTTTTATGAAAAAATCTTTTAAACAAGCTTACCTTATAATGATGGTGTGGGTTATAATAAACCTACGTGATACGTTTTTTTTTATTCTTACCGGCTTCACATCGAAACACAGTACCGCAGTATACCTCTGCCTATTATCTTCGGGGAATACAGGCATGACAGTATTTAAGAACATTTTTGAGAAAACTTATTCTTAATACTACCCAAGACGTTGCAAAAATCACCAAACGCCACTTTATAGCAGTATCAGTAAACCATACTGCCTCATACAATGACACACTAATTAGGTAACCCTTTCCTTATCCAAATAAAAAAAAATCAATTAAAAACATGCGAAATTCATCATTGAATCTTAACAAAGGATTAAACGACACATAATTACCTCAAACTCATTTACAAAGGCAAAACTAACATTGTCAGCAAATATTTACCAAAAAACCCTTTGTCAGGCAAACAAGAAAAATGTCGCGATGTTAACTGCAGCCTTTTGCTTGCAATAATACCTCATCGGATTTTTTATATTTATCGCCAAGCTTTTAAGTTGAAATCTCGCCAATACATTTGGTGTCTCTCCCTAAAACAAACAATTTGTAATCCTGAATTATATGCTGCTGACTGCATACATTTAAGAGATATGAATCTATAAAATGAGGGATGTGCGCATGTGTGACGGTCGAAGAAGTTTTATCGATACTTGATTTAGAAATTATCGATACTTTTTTCAAATAATTTCATTTTAAGCTTTACGCATACCTACTAAGTTTTATGTGTAAGAGTTACTGTATATCATGTTAACATAATTACATAAATATAAAAAATAAAGTCAATAGAACATTAAATAAACTCTCATTTTTTTAATATTTCTCTCTATTTATAAATTAATGTACATAAATAGTTAATTTAAGATGTAAAAAAACTATCGATAATTCCCCTCACTAATATTAAGTCATCGACTTAAACAAATAAAAACATCGACGTGTCGCATCGCCCCCGACCTTTTCCAGTATGGCGTGACTATTTGTCACCTGCACTCGACTCCCGTACAAACTTGCGGCGAACATTCTGATTCGCATCACTAGCTGCGTCTTGAAAAATGCTTTAGGACAATATTTGTTTTGGCAATTTAAACTTAAAATGATCGTTGTTAGAATATGAAATTGGTTACTAAGAGTTTTGGTGTTAATCCCTTTTGGGGAACGACCACAAATTTATTTGTACACATCGCATTCAGGGCCCATGTTGTTCTAACTGCATTGCGATCAATTTGGCGAACATTGCATGAATTCTTGAGTAGTTCTTTAAAAATAATAAACACGACGAAGTTATTGCTTATTTTTTAGAAGAAAAATAAGGAGGAGTAGGTAGGTAGGTACTACTTTTATACTGCGTTTATGTATTTGCTTAGATAATAACTTTGCCTATCAATTGGTATACATATAAGGGTAAGTTGCGCTTACCGCAGTCAAATTATGGATTGTTCTCATCCGGACCAGTAAGTGCTTTAAAAAAAACGTTAAGCCGTCGGATCTGGTGTTCTACAAGCACCTAGTTATTATGACAATCGAAAGAAACGCATGTTGTAAAAATCCACAACATCCAGCACGCTAGGACCGAGTGATCATGTTGGCTAGCTGTGTGGTAGCTAGTCAGGCGGATCACTAGATCCTAGCGTGCCGGGTTAGTAGACCAAGGTGGTGGCGCCCCGTACAGTATTATTGTGTTCCGTCGTGTAAGGCGCAGAGCGGTCCAGAGCAATTACCATTATCTATTCTGTAGCCAGAGCCCTAAAAGCTATTTACTTGCATTGCATAACCCATCCTTGACATGGTGTTTACCATCAGAAAAAAATTGGATCAAGCGCATTCAAGTCAACATAAAAATGTAAGCCTCTCATTTTCTCAATCACCAAACGTCTCAACTACCAATTTCCACTCTCACAGCTTTTTAATTCATTTCAAATGTTCCATGAATACCAGAGTAATATTCATAAACAATATTCAATCCATTTTGTTACCATCAGTTAGAAATAAAGATGTAACAACACAAGTAATGCCATGAATATAGATTATATGAATATTTGGAGACACACTTCAGCTATCGTACTGTGAATTGACCGTTTAATATTGGGTTATTTTTACGTTATTATCGTGGCTAAGAAGCTAAAGCCATTTGATGGCGCCAAGACATGAACTGCTGAAGAATGTAGAAACATGTGAACATGTGGGAATGTATCTTGAGAATCTGACGGACCAAATTACTCGTACAAATGTAATTCCAAAATAAATCATAATTAAAACAGAACTTAATTAAATTGTGTTATTATTCGGATTCGGATACCATTCACCTAGGTTGGTATCCTAGGATAGAAATATAACCTAACATTTCGAGCAAAATCGAAGACACGCCCACCGAGGGTTCCGTACAAATTTGTAGGTACATATTATAATTACAATGTATAGTTTTGAGATTTTTCCCTATACTTGTAGTATAAGAAGATAAACGGACAATACTTTTGATTCTCTTGAGAGTATCGAAATATATGTTTTTTGCGGCTTATACAGTCGTATCTTATTTTTACGTGAACTTAGAAGTTAGGTTTTTTCACAGCTTCAAGGGATATGGATTTAATTTCAACTCGATACCTCCATGCGTTCCCGAGATAAAGGGTCTTGACAGACAGACGGACGGACGGACAGACGAACGGACAACAAATTGATCCTATTACGGTTTCGTTTTTTCCTTTTGACGTACGGAACCCTAAAAATGAAGCCACCAATATTTTTTGAAACTCATAGTTTGGGAAGAAGCACTGATAGCCTAGTGGTATGACCGTTGGACTGCCAAATCAAAGGTCTCGAGTTCGAACCCAAGGCACGCACCTCTGTCTTTTCGAAGCCATGTGCGTATTAAATAGTTAATTATGACGCGCTTAAACGGTGAAGGAAAACATCGTGAGGAAACCTGCATGCGATGAGAGATTTTCTCGATGGCTCGTAAAGTCTACCAACTCGTTCTAGGCTAGCGTGGTGTACTATAGCCTAATCCCTTTCATTCTGAGAGGAGACCCGTGCCCAGCAGTGGCACAGTATAATGGGTTAATTATTATGTATATATATAGTTTGAGAAATGCTGCTCTAAAATATTCTACACATAAATATTTCGTTGGGTACTAAAGACATGGAGGTGGCCAATTCAATGATGCACAAAGCAACGTTAACGTCATTAAGCTTAATCGTTCATACCGAGAGATGATTGACCTTACAGTGCCAGCGAACCGGAACTCTGTTTGGTGATTTTCAAAGATCCGGTATCCAAATAATTGTACCTGCAATCACGCAATCACGATTTACGATCAAACAAAAAAATTTACCTCCAAGCCACGCGACCAAAATTCACGGTTAAATCTCATAAAATCGTCTATTCTACAAATAAAAATAATTGAGCGTTTAATATTTAAGCGCAAATGAGAAAAAAATTAACGATAACAATATAACCTGTTAATCCAGTGTGAACGATATGCGTGGGCACAGGCCACGCTATATAAAATCATGGTGGGGCTTGTAGTCACGAATAGACGAAATAATTGTAAAACGTCAACAGTTTTTTTCTTTACAGTTGGAGAGTTAGTTTAATTTTACTTTTAAATCAATCTGCAAAAAATCATGTTCAAAAATTTTACATGTTGCAAAAATATAACAGTAGGTAAGCTAACAAGGTCTTCTATAGAGTTCAAAAGAATAAAGATGAACGTACAATACTAATATTAATTATGTAACTTAATAGATCGAAATGGAAACAGAATTCTTTTAGAGAATTCTAACAGTAACGATCAAAGATTCCAACGATGATCGGCATCCCACTTATGATATCAATGTAGTGTTAGTAACTACACACGGACCGAATCATAAATAACAAACGGTCAAACCTCGAATTAAGTTGAGTACCGAAAGCGATTCAATCATTACTCTTCATAAGACACAGTTCTCATCTAATGATTCCCAAAACTCCGACTACTGAACTAATAAACATCAATCAACCGCCAAAGCATTATTAAAACGAATCAATCATTGCATTGTCTATAACGAATTCGGATTTATGCAAACAGAACAAAAACGCTTCAATATTAAAAATTAAAGGGAATAACGTTTGACGTGTACCTACTGTGCAATATAAGAGAGAATCGATTAGTCATTATTTGATTTAGTTCGGCGGGCCGGCTCGGCCCCTGGCGTGCGGCGGCAGGGGGCGACCACGAGCTCGGCTCTGCTTCACTGTTGCACTCGTCATCAGCCGAACCTTCCACACTTTATATATGGAACACAGAAATATGGATGACTATCGCTCTGACCAACTAGACCAAGTTGCATATGAGAAATACAAAAGAACCTACGATACACACATCCAAAATACAGCCCAATACTAATGCATTTATGAATCCTTTTGCCGATAATTTTTTTGTAAACAATGATATACGAAACCTCATTGAAACCCATTATGATACCACAAATAACTTTCCTTTGACTAAAACCTCAGTCACAATAAAGGGGGATTTGATAGACAACGAAGCACAAAAGGTAACAAACCATTCAAATCAAGAACTGCACACATTCATTTACTCGTACAGAAGTAATAAACGTCGAGGGGGGCTAATTATGAATAAGCAACCTCTGGTTCAATAAGTAAAAAACAGTAATATGAACTCAATGCAACATAATTTACAGACTTTACATGCTCATTTGTGATTAGTCGGCGCGAAAGGGCAAATCCTTTATTAAGATAGGTAATGAGGTTAAATTTTAATCACAATTCTAAAACGATATAAGTCCAGCACGCTTACAATGTAACTTATATTCTAGTAATAATTCTTACAGTGTTTATTACTGATGACGATACCGATCGTGCTGACGAAGATGCGGTAGAAAATTACTTACAAAAAGATACAATATTTAATATCGAATTAAATATTATGAACTTTAAAAGAGATGTGTGTAGGGTTGATATTGTAAGTGTTGACGATAATGAAAGAAAGAAAGAAGTTAACGATGGATTGTGTGGTAAGTCGGCACCCTGCTGCCGCGGCCCCCGACCGCGCCTATCACGGACAAGACATCGATTAGTGATCGACTGAATTCAATTGCTTGGCGGGACAAGACGATACCGAATCGAGATCGACCGATCGAGATTTATATTGTTCGGTTTTTTGAAAATTTGCATTTTGAGAGCGTCATGTCAACGACAACGCTGAGTCACCTGACAAATGGAACGCAGTTGATCGTGTCTCTGATATAGAAATGCGTTGACCGTAAGCCCCGTTTTATTATTGTTGTAACATGATTACTGTCAACCAAGACTATGGATTTGGTTTTGGAAATCAAATCGTCACTGCACCGTCACTGGATCTGATCAACAATGGTGTCAATTTGTAATCCGTTTTAGTAGGATCCATCTATATCATTTTTTTTTCCAATATGTTGTTTTTTTTCTGCTTTAGTAATCATGGGAACGGATTGTGATAATGTTGGTTCACCATAAATAACTACTTACCCGCCTTTTTTACCTTATGAAAATAAATATCTAGTACTGCACTGTATCCTGGTAGGAAATTAAATTCGCTGTTTTGTAAATTATTTGATACATGTGTCCATTACTGTGTTACAGTAATACAGTAATGGACTACTGTGTTACAGTAATGGACTTGGAATTACTTACAGTGCTTATATCGTGTGATCATTTTCTCATATTATCTATTCAGTGTTATGGCGTGGGTTTTCCAAAATTTCATCGCTTTATCAAGTGTCGTGCACCCTCAAAGGTTACAAGGTCATGTATGTAGGTGTATGTACATTTTAAAGAACAAAAATCTATTCAACAATTTAAAATATCTATGTTTTGTTAAACGTTCAATATCGGTTGCGTGTAGCTATTTGTGTGTAACACGAAAGTCGAAATCACGCATGCGTCTCACGATCACATGATATTTCATGTTTATTGGTTTAAGTCATGACTTCACCGTATGTGGTGGAAGCAATGACGGCTACACTTATTATAAAAAATTAAGAGTTTATTTTGACTGTGGCAACTCGTACATCTTTCTGGCGTAAATATAGTGTTTTATGGGTCAGTAGCGGTAAACTTTATTGTCTTGGTATATTTAATATATTTTAATACCAGCTGTGAATTATTTTGCATAATGTTTGATGAAATATGAGGTATTTCGTTTATTATATTGCGATTCTTGTTAATTCTGTCAGTCATGTCCAATAAGTTTTTGTTACATGCCAGTTCACAGTGTTGCGTGTTGATTGTACTTTTGTTATAGCAGTCTTCTTCGTTGGCATACGTTTTGAATAAATCGTATGCACTATGTTTTTATACTACATTAAGTTTCAGATTCATTGAATGAATAAACATTGTACAAGGTTACTGGTATTTATGAACTAAATTAGGATCCAAATAGATAAATCATTGTTCTGGTGGTGTCTTAGCAGTAAGTAGCACCCAATTAATAACGCCTGATAGTTAACCAGACAAATAGACGGACGATCAAGGAAAACCTTTTTTGCTTTTGAGGTAATTCATTATGTTTAGTAATTAGGAATTACGCAATTATGTTTTCTAAAGTGAATAAAAAAAATGGTTTTATATACCACAGGATTAGTATGTAATATATTATATTATCAGCAATACAATTTAAACCTCCCCACAAAAACACATTCAAATAATAACATACAATAAAATACCTACCACAATTTAATTCAGTAAACCGATTTATATATAATCATAAAACATAATAATGCGTGCGTAATTTCATCATAAACTCTACAGTTTTACGTTTATGCTGAAGTAATTTTTCATATAGAAGTATACAAACGTTTATTAAAACAAAGAGTTCATACATTTCGCATTCTCTACACAGTAGGGCTTCCACTGTTAATCTAATAAAGGAATTTGAATAATGCCATTAATAATATCTTGGGTTTAATGTGCGTTCTCTTACTCTTTATGTTATAGCCGATACCATTATAATATCTACTGATAATAAATCAATATGATGAGGCTGTAATTAATTATAATATTCCTTTGAAATCCTATTTTTGTAATGTTTTATCCACCACATAGCGCGTATTTATTCAACCTATCCTAATATTTCTTTGCTCTTTTTCCACATCTTTTGAACACTCGTCAGTCTAATAAACCTTAGAAATAATTTAAAAGTAATGTTATTGAGAATATTTCTGTACATGGGAACACATCGGTTATTATTGCATAACTTGACAAAAGCACCATTATTTTTCTTCAGCAATAGGCAAGAAAAGTTAATATAATGTATATTTGAACAGAATTTACCCCAGAAATTCATTGAAAAATCTAGTCTAACTAATGATTTTAGTCTGACTATAGAATCATTAGTTTCAATTACGAAATTCTACCGCAAGAGATAATTTCATAGTCAATATTGACAATCCCCATCTGGAATCATGTATATTCTGCCCGTAACTTATTTATAATTATCTCAAAGCAATTGAATAATTTTAAGTAGGAATTGAAACAACACAAAACGGTTAAATTAACGAATTCAACCGGTTACATGCTTCGTTAGTTCTGTCGTGGGATTTCACATCTTAAGTCCTCACTCGAAGTCCGATTATTCTATGTGGGGATATGTGAAGAGTATAAAACTAAATGGGAATGCTGTATATAATTGATTTTGTGCAATCACGCTTACTTGTTTAATAGAATTTGCGTAGGCAACTCTATCTTCAAGACAATTATTTGCTTAAGTAAAGGAAGGTTAAGCTTGAGATATGTTTAAAGGTGCTGGGTTCAAATGGGCCATATCTACAATATTACATTGCAACGTCTGAATATATTCTGGCTTGTATCTTAATTATATCCTGCAGAAACTTACTTATATTATCGCCCAGGTTGTTAATTGTGGTAGATCATATTATTTGAGATGACGCATATTATAATATTGTTGAATGTGAACCAAGAATTAGAGACGCCGAAGTTTGTTTTCTGCGGGAGATTACAAAAGAGGCTTGATGTCCGAATTTAGATTGCAAAATTTAAACATGCAATACTAGATACAATAGGTGCTACCTTCAACAAAAATAGTAGGTATTTATACAATAAAATTGATAATATATTTTACCTTCACACCCTCGAAAACATCATAAGTGATCCTATTAGAAAAATAGCTTAAACACGAACAAAATTCTTGTCATCTGAAAATTCTTGCCTTGAAAATCTCAAAATATCAAGATGGTTTACCATAATCCTCACGGAACCCAACGGCTTTGTTATAAAACTTTTTCATTCATTTTTTATCTGTCTCCATAGGTATGTTTACCAAGTCTATGGTTATTACGAAACCATTCAACTGACGAGTCGACATGTTTTGACCAAATGACGCGTGCTAATCGACTTAATTGTTGCCACGGTGTAAACGCACGCGCAGGGCCGATCTACGATCTATGTTTGTTCTTTATTATTTTTAGTTTAAATAAAATAATAATTGGAGAGGTTGGTAGGTATAGTTTTAATATGATTTTTTTTATTATGAGTAAGGTTAATTCCCTTTTAATGTTACGTCTTACTAACTCTTCAGAAACCAATTAAATGGTGGTCGGTTAAATAGTGCTGTTTCTCGAATTTACTATAACTTAGTAGATACCCGAACTTTCAAATGTTATACATGTGTCACTTGTATCATTAGTTCATCACCATTATCACAGCTCGTTTGATCTTACCGTTAAATAAAGGACTCTTTTAAATTTGGCCACTGGCTGCCGTCCTATGTCATTCGCTTCCAGGTTGAACTGAAGAGAAAAGAAAAATAGTGGAATTTTATGAAATAGCCATTTTAATGAGCATTTTTTTTATTAAGAGATGGACACAAAATATTCCAAGTAAATGCAAACATTATTTAAGATGATTCAAATTTGTAAATTCGCTTTCGTATTCGACTGTGGAAATTCAAAACAACGACATTGCAAAGTTATTTTAGTGAAGGAAAAATTCATTCGCGGGCAGGATTCGAACCTGCGTCTTCTGGTTAGATACACTAAAATAACTTTATAATCTTAGCATGGAAAATGCAAAAAAATCACAAAAAGATAACTACATTGCAGTTTCATCTGGTTTAACTAAGTAGATATTAAAACTTAATCACTCGTCCGACAAGAAATTAACATTAGGTCTGCAGTACGCATTAAGTAACAAATCAAATTAATTAACAACGTTAACTCAATTCAAACGGGGCACTGCAAATCAATAAATAAAAGCGCAAAATTGCATCGCTTTTGTAACAAATTGGTGCGCCTGCGCCGATCCCTGTTTACACGCGGAACGAAGCCGCATTTAATTGCACAACAAAAACTTACAAATAAGACATTGTGCTAAGTAATTAGATTAGCACACCACGTTATTTGTCCGGTTCGTACCCGTTTGTTCATACCGTGTACAAACCGTCAGGAGTCGTATAGAGTGGTTAATACCGTGCAATTTGTAACAGTGTCAATTTGTACAAAAACGGATACTGGTAATTGCATCGCTGGACAGGTAAGGATGTTATTAATGATGTGAGCGTACAAATAAGTGGATACTACCAGTTCAATTTGCTGAAGTTATTATAGTGAAAGATAGTTAAGCGCGGGAGTTGGCATAGATTATGTAAGTGCAGGGACTTGGTTTAAATACAGCTTCATTAAGAGAAAATATAAAACACATTTATTTGGATACCTATACGGTTACAGAAATATATCAAAACGGGATCAAATAAAAATAAAAATAAAATTAAAACTAATCGATATCATACTAGTTATGCCACTACCCCGAACCAATATAGCTATATTTAGCTAGACATAATGATGCTGTCGCTGGTTTTGAAGTAAATTTGATTCCCAGGTCGACCTTGTTATCGAATTTAGGACCTCACACACGCGCAACGTACGTTGAATATAAAACAAAATGAATTGGAATATTTTTAATACTAACTGTAACAGACTGCGAAATAAGTATTCAGTTTTAATCATCATAATTATTATAAAATTAACATAACATACCATCACGCCTTTATTCCCCGAATGGTTAGGCAGAGGCGTACTAATGTACACCCACAGTTCGCCGGTATGTTTAGGTCCCATGTAATAGGGGGCGAGCCTATTGCCATTAATCGGGCACAAATCCAGACTCCGAGCTGCTACTGAGAATTTCATAGAAAAACTCAATAACACTTTGCTCGACCTGGGGATCGAACCCAGGATCTCTAGGGTAGCAGTCGCGCTTGGGACCACTAGACTAATGAGGCAGTCAATAAAATTATTTTATAATAATTATCTAAATGTGCCACATTAACGACGTTGCGCACATCGCCTTTTTTACAAAAGATTCTATTAATTAAGGTATTCTTTTTTAACATGTGTAGTTTTATCGTGTTTACATAAATAGTGACATTTACCCCGTCTCTATAAATAGACAAGTTTGCCACCTCTCCGATGTTAGAATCTTAAAATTGATAATGTGCCGAAACAGAATGTTGTCGTACTCTGAACCAAAGGTGGTTTTATCAGCACTATAAAATCTTAACCCACCGCCGGTGCAAGGGGTACTAAATCGTATTTTAATCTATGCGAAACAATGTAATATAAATCTTAGATTGGTTTCACCTGAACTTTGTAATGCTGCAATTATTGTACTACGCTTCTGACTATACCAATTTAAATTATACGCATGGTGTTTATTACTATAAATTAGTAATGTTGCCAATTTGGTTGGTAAATAAGTATGTAAATTTATCTTGAGTATGCAAGGTTTTAATGAGGATAATGCCTGATGACATCGTTAAAATGTTAATAAGTACAGGTTCATTTTCAAGTTCATTTTTGGTGTTTTTCGGAAGATCAAGGTGGATCGGCCTTTTGTACGAGTAATACTTTGATATAACGAACGATTTAACAAGGCTATCATATTTATTTAAGAAAAAATGGAAAACAAACAAAATTAACAAGTGATAGTAACTGAGGCATATTTGTAAAACCATACAGAAAGGGAGAGGAGGAAGGCTAAAAGACCTTGATGAAGTTTTATTAAAAAAAACGAATCGGCTCTTGTTAAGAAGTCGAATAGAAGACAGAGGATACAGAACATTGCTAGACCGACAAGAGCTGAGTTTTTATATATTGGAAAAGCCCTCAATAAGAATGATGAAATTTGTCGAGGTTCCGGTTTTTTCCAATTCTTAGTTCAGCAACAAAATTGCTGGAGCTTTGTTCTATATAACATTGGATTACTTTTTTGGTGAAACGAATGCATTATTTACTATAGTATGCAAAAATACGCATAACAATAGAATTTGCCAAAAGTCACTGTATTTTTACAGTAAGGTTACATTACACATAACAACTGATTCATGAAACTTAGGCAAGCTATAATAAATAAAGTCTCACAACTTACCAAATTAGTACATATTATAAATTATCGTCTATAAACACTATAATTGTAAAATTACATTATTGAGACAGATTATAACTCAAGTTTTGCCGCTATAACCTCGTATTACGTGGGTGTATAAACAGGATGTGCAAATTTACATACTTTTATTTTTCTCGTTCAAAATTATTATAAAACACCGCCAATTAGTGTTATCTCCACCAATAATAAATTACTAATTAAAACAGTTAAAGTCATCATTTTTGTTAAAGCTCATACTAATAAATTGCGCCAAAGTTGTAGTGTTGTCAATAAATCCAAAATCCCGAAAGAATTAAGTGCTGGAAGTAAAAAAATATCGATATAAGTGTCTATCGATATTGACGCACGTGCTCCCGTCAAATTTACGAACTCTACCTACATTTTATGGGCGATTCGGTAAGAATTATTGTGTTGTTCTGACGTTGTTCGATTGTCGATGAAATGTGATGTTGCTTGTCGATAGATCTTTAGGTTTTAATTGAAACATGATTCACGTAAGAACCGATAAGTACAAATATTTTAGATTGTATGTTTCCTCATAAAGATTATAATTACTTTTACTGAATGGAACATAATAATATTTTCTGAAGTTTGCATATCAACTATAGTTATTCGATTAATACTCGTACTAAGTTTGATAGGTAGGTACACGAATCAAGATATATGTTAATTATTTTTAATTAGATTATGTCTCTTTCCTAGAGATCGAGTCCTAGGGTTCGTGCCATTTTTTTTATAATAAATAAACAAACTTGTAAAGACATTTGCATACTCTAATACCGTGCTCAGTGATAGTAAAGCATAAAGTATAAATCTAGTAGATCGGAACCGACGTACCTAATACTGCAAATATAAAATCCTAAGGATATTAAAAATAATGCAGACAATTATTTCTTCCGAAGTACAAATACTGACTATCTTAAACATATTAAACAAATAGATTTAAGATGTAAGCCGTACAGGTATACAAAATATGCAAAAACTTTGGAGTACCTAGGTTGGTTATTTTTTATTTTTGAATAAATATTTCATATCATAATATTATGCGTATAATATAGTTTTTAATATCTATTGGGCGCAATGGCTATCCCATTAATTATAATATCCCTTGATTCAAAAATATTTAATTAATCTAGGAAACCTCAGCTTTGTCACTGTCACCTGCCATGTTTCGAATTATCGAAGGAAATTGTAAACTAAACACTACACAGTCCACTAATGAAAGAAAAAATCGATAATGATGCGTAATTCCCATCACTATTCAGAAATCGTGTGTGGTATAAAAAATACAGTGATTCGTGCTTTTATTTACTCAAATGCAGCTGTAAAACATAAAAAATCGCTTTCCTCCAAACTTTAATTGCCGGCAATGAAATAATTAAATGTGACAATCGTAAAACACTGAACTCCTCATAAAACATTATAGCCGTGAACACTGGATACATTACCAGTAAAAAAGCCTCAGCACAGTAAATTCAAGGAATTTAGCCTTTATAATAATATTTACGTTCGCCCTTGCTGTGTGAACAGATTTTGCAATTTGCGATGTCATATGGAATTTTAATTTTCTTATTTGTACTACCTCTTGATGATCAGTCAACTCAAGCTATTACTTATTCAGGTTTACTTTATCACGTTTAACACGTAAGCAGTGTATTAAAATGAATCACATTTACCCCAAATCGAAGGAAGCAAGAAAGTTTATTATGACAATCATAATCAAGATCCTATGAAGGATCTTATGAAGGGTGATCTGCCTCTATCCCTGAAGCGGAGACTTATGGACGTAAGCATTCTTCCCATTCTCATGTACGGTTTTCAATCATGGTCTTTAACGGAAGAGCTGAGGTCCACGCTCGAGGTCTGTCAGAGAGCAATGGAACGGAGTATTCTGGGTATAAAACGTATTGACCGAGTTAGGAATACAACCATCCGTTCCAAGACAAAAATAACAGACGTCACTCGGAAAGCTGTCACGCTGAAATGGAACTGGGCTGAACATATCTGCCGCATGTCAGACGGATAATGACCCAAACTGACAACCCAATGGGTTCCACTTAATGGCAGACGCCACCGCGGCAGGCCCAGAAGAAGATGGCGGGATGAGCTGGACTCTTTCCAAAAAAACAGGTCCTTAAGAGCAATAGACAGAGAGAGAAAGAGAGTGGGGAGGCCTTTGCCCTGCAGTGGGACACTATGGGCTTTTAATAATAATAATAAACATTATCAAGACAAAATAACAAAAACAAAACAATAGCTCGGAAAAATAATATTTATAAGTCATCTTGTGTGACGTCAGAATAGGCCCCACAACTCAGTACTATGCTAAGGAAAGGATGAGGGAGCTGCAACACTGAATTATTATTCTGATAGTCCTCTAGTGTAGTGATGAATACTAATAATTACATAAAAAGTAGTCGGGTAATAACGTCAAGTTCAAGAATAAAGGTCGAATCGTTATTTAATTCTTACAGAATAATTGGTTCAGTCCGGCTGTGCATACATATAAAAGAGAGAGATGAACGTAATTACGCCACTTTTGTCATGTCTGTGACTCTATTCGGGGGTTTTGACGTCTGTTGCGGTGCTATGCAGCCGCGCTCTAGGAGATTGCAATCTTCGCAAGCCAGAGATACGAATAGTCATTTTTCATACACGAAGTCATACACGGATACGAATAGTCCTCAACATTGGTACACAAGTACTGCTCAATCGATTTATAAGGTGACTGCGTGAACGGTTTTATAGGTAGCTAGTATTAGCTATCTTGTTTTTAGTTGTGAAATTTGATACGTTGTAAAATAAAATAGTACTACTTACTATAAAAGTAAAAGATACTATCACTGTTTTTAATATGTCTCTTTATGTGTTCTGGTAGATTTAAAATTAAACTTCTTGAATAACAGAAAAATAATTCGTACCTACTCTAAATTGATCTTCATGAACTATTAAGCTAAAGATTGGGTCATCAAATTTCATGACTGTAACACATAATAGATTCATGCCAAAGGTAATGGTCCTCCTATCCACAACTTTGAAATAAAATGAAATTATATTGATTTCTGTAAATAGATCTTTTAATGATATTTTTACTGTTGACTGCCTGATTAGTCTAGTGGTCCCAAGCGCAACTGCTACGCTAGAGGTCCTAGGTTGAAACCCCAGGTCGTGCAAAGTGTTATTGAGTTTTTCTATGAAATTCTCAGTAGCAACTCGGAGTCTGGATGTTGTGCCCGGTTAATGACAATAGGCTCGTCCTTTATTACATGGAAACCAAACATACCGGCGAACTGTGGATCTACATTAGTACGCCTCTGCCTAACCTTTCGGGGAATACAGGCGTGATGGTATGTTAGTATGTATGTTTTACATGTCAATTTTTTAAGTACTAGATGGTGTTGGCATTTCCTAGCTGACGACCTATGAGAAGAAATACCGAAACCAACTCAAAGAATCATGATCTCTTTTGAAGTCCAGACATAATAGTATCAGAATATGTGAGTGATACAATGCAGGGCAGTGTCTGAAATGGCCTTTTGAAGAAAATACCATAGCGGCTTTGAGTAGACCAGTCCCATCCGACGGCACGCATACATCAGTCATTGTGTAACTCAACTTTTTTTAAATTTATTTAATACAAAATAAGCACAATCAAATTTCTTTTGTACCATTAAACCAGTAATGGTTTGTATTGGTACATACATTAATATAGCGCTAATTAGTTGAAGACATGAAAGAAAAACAATTTGATACAATATTCTTATATATAACAAAACTTGTACTAAACCTTTGTTTGAAAATGGTCATCATATCTTTTTAAACTCAAACAGTCAATGGTCAATTTTGAATTTTGTAACTTTATATAGCGGTATAGTAATTGTCTTAATTACTATTGACAGAAACTTATTCTGTCTAACTGATCTACAATTGGTGAAAAACCAATTAAAATTTTAATTAAAGCATGAGATTCATTCTTAACTAAGTACACTATTTAGTTGTAATAGTAGATATACAAATTCATCAGTAAATAAATTGTAAATTTACAATTCCTAAATCAAAATGCCAATTTCGATGTTACCGTGCGGATATTTTGAATCTTTGAATCCAAACTTACTTCGATTTGTCGTCTCTTTCTCAACCTGTACTTTGAAGCGAGAGGGAATAATAAACATGAATATAAGTACTCGAAGGCGAGGGACTCCGAATATGTAGGAACCGGTTGTTTGCAATAATTTAAGCGCATAGCAGGTCGTAGGTCGACTTTCAAGCCAAAACTCGAGACCTTTACTAAGATTACGAATGCGCAAGCGACTATAGTCCGTGCAAATCAGTTTGTAAGTGCTCGGTGCTCTTACGATTATTGGTGTATTTTAGTTCCACATTGATAGTGTTTAGAGCGCTGGACCGCATTACATGGTGGGCCGAATTCGAATTTAACTTCAAATTAATTTGTACACCTCTGTCTAATCCTTATGGAAATACAGGCGTGATGATAGTAAGAATTCATACGCCATTGCCACTCACTTTTTGAAACAACTGCTGACCAACTGGTTTTTGGCTTATATTTAACTGACAAAGCAGGATACATGGATAGGCGATATGATTACAGATGGAACAATGTTGATTAGCAAATAGGAAGCAAACGAAAAGGCTGGATGAGGCGGCGAAATTGCAAATATCACAAATCCAATTTGGACCCCTTTCAATCAACTTGAAACATGGTCATGGGCAATAGGGTAAAGAAGGGCAAGTACGACTCCTGAAGTGGCAGATGATCCATGAGGACCATCCGTACTATAAAAAAAGTCCAACCTGGATTTGAGTGCAATAGTAGTGGAAGATGTCTATAGTTAAAGATGATGAAACTGGAATGAATTCATTGAGCAGATTCCTTGTTACAACTGGTATAAGAAGCTTAGAATATCGGGAAGTCTATTCTCAACACTCTTGAAATCAAAATCTAGTTATTTCTACATAAACTTACCATCATGCCTGTATTCCTGTATTTCCGGTTAGGCCGAGATGCACTAATGTACAACACATTGGCTGGTATGTTTAGATCCTAAGTAATAGGGGCGAGCCTATTGCCTTTAACAGAGCACAAATCCAAACCCTGGGCTACTAACAACTTCATAGAAAAACCCAATAATACTTTGCTCGAATGGTATTGAACCTAGGATGTCTAGCGTAGCAGTTGCGCTTAGAATCACTGGATTAATGAGGCAGTTAATTCTAAACGAGAATATTATATAAAGACAAGCGAGAAGCATTTCAGTTACACCTATTTAGCTGGCTAGAACATAGCTCAGGAAATTTAAATACATTGTGAACAGAACATCTCTGTTTCAGGCATAAACATATCTACCGTAAGTGATGGTAAAGTTGTTGTTACTTAATGTGCAATCGTATCGAAGTGAGATTAGAAATGCGTGTACGCTTTATCTTTATTCGTTCTTTTATTGCCTTTTACAGATTTTTAGATACATTGAAAATGTTCGTAGGATACATATCTGTGCAAATTTTACAGGGATTAGGTTAGACCTCTGTTTTTGGTTACACCGGAAAACCTTCAAAGGGCAACAGCTCTTCGCCTATTATGCTGGGGAGTGTGTTGGGATCCCAAGCCATTAAAATCGCAGTGGCACAGTGTTATATTAAGAAAACACGCCAAAACCTTCACAAATTATCAACGTACATTAGTATCAACAAATTCAGAGAGACTAAGAAGTACATAGGCATACCCGTATTTGTACATTCGGGTATTCTTGATTGGCTTACGCTTGACCGCCAGTTCGCCTGATATTAAGCGACACAGCGATCTATATAAATATATGTAGTAACATAGAAAACTATCCTACTATATGTTAAGAGTCTGTCCTGTCCGATTTTTCTGAAGGTATTATTAAGTATCGAGATCTAATTTTATATAATCCTATTCAGATTACCATAAAAAAAAATACAATAGTCACTAGGTGCCAAACATAATTAAGACTGATCGTGGTGTTTCACATTTTAAATATTTGCTAGATTAACGGGAAATTCTGGTGATTCGGGGACGACAATCGTGCCTTATAAACTTCATTAGTACGTTTACTTTTATGAATATTTAATGTTTCCTCTTTTATTTGGTAATGTGACTGGTATCCCTACATGCCCTTTTTGGATCGGACAGGGTTTTTCTAACATCGTGTAAAGGTACAATAAATTGATGGTCGCCATTAACGATTAACGTTTTGTGAAAGAAGAGTTTGTCTCTGTACTCAACATCTTTGAGCTTGGGCATCGTATCTGAATGCAAATTGTATACGCGCGTGCGCAGTGTGGGCGCGACGCAGCGGTCACGCACGAAGCCACGCGTTGCATAAGCGAAGTACAGTGTAAGCCATAAGATAATGCGTTCCAGCTTTCGGTCGGTAGTCATAACCGTATCAAAAGAACGTCTCAATATAAATTAGCGTTGGTACCTACAATACTTCCGATGCAGCTAAAATAATCAGCTTAAAAATATTTTAACATCAGAAGAAAAATGAATATTTTTATACATTTATGTCTGTAAAAACATGATTAGCTGATTTTTAAGATCTTTATAACCCATTGCACAATGAAGGCTAGATATGTAGACATACCTGAATACTCAACAGATCCAGACTCCAGATCTCCAAAATATAGAAAATATAATCCAGATCAGATGCTGTACAGGCCTATTGGTGTAAGAATAGTTAAGCACTATTAATCCTAGTCTAGGTGAACGTTTCAAAAATATATGAGAGTAATACAACGTTTTACTATAAAAAATAAGAAGACTAGATCAAAAAATATATTCTAACAAGTATCTAAAATCATACTCAGTAGTATTTATTTGTCTTTCTTTCTTTCTATATATATAAATTGTTGCCGGTCCTTAAAAACCTCAATTGCGCGATATTTGAAAAACCACATACCATCACGCCTGTATTCCCCGAAGGGTTAGGCAGAGGCGTACTAACGTACACCCACAGTTCGCCGGTATGTTTGGTCCCAAGTAATAGGGGGCGAGCCTATTTGCCATTAACCGGGCACAAATCCAGACTCCGAGCTGCTACTGAGAATTTCATAGAAAGACCCAATAACACTTTGCTCGACCTGGGGATCGAACCCAAGACCTCTAGCGTAGCAGTCGGGCTTGGGACCACTAGACTAATGAGGCAGTCAAAAAAAGTTGAAAAACCACATTCGTGATAAAATCGAAACAACATCATTTTCAACCAACCTTTTTTCACTTAAACCGCACACGAGTCAACTAACACTACAGTATCACACATAGAGGTCCATCAACCAACGTGGGCAATAATGGCGGGCTCGTTATGATTAAACGGATAATTTCGGACGGTATCTGTGAAGTATGGCGACTATTACACGCTGTTAGCCAATCGTGTTTGAAGGGATAAGTTTTATGGCGAACTGATGGTTTAAAGGTAAGCCGTGATTAGATAATGAATAAATTGTGATACGTTTATACATATCAGAAGTATCTACGTTAGTTCATAGCCTGATTCATCAGTCTAGTAGTAGTCTAGAAGGATGGTTGGATTTCCAGGTCCAGGATTAGGGTTTAGGGTGAAATTTTCTGTAGCAACTGGGACTGTGGAATTGCTCTCAAAAATAGACTCGACAATTAGGTGGGATCAAATCATACCACTGAACTTTGGGGGTTGATTAGTACACTTCTTTCTGCCTATTCCTTCATGGAACAGTCGTGATAGTGGTTTATTCAGAAGTAACAAAAATGGCAGCGCATTACCATTGCCATTCAGCGTGGCAATGCTGCCGGTCTTCTGGGCACCTTCCCGAACGACAGCGATACCGAGGAATAGGTACTTTGACGCTTAGTCACGCCTCTGTCTTTTAGATATATATAACTTTTTTTACGTTCATGTATTTTATGTAAATAGTGTATATTAATATGTAAATAAAAATACAGATGTAGGTAAATTGCAAAATGCATACCACTATATCCAATAATAGAATGTTAACATTACATACCTTAATATTATAACTTTGCTATCTAAAACAAAGGCTATATTTTATTTTAATATTCTATACGAAGATTTAAGCCTGAATTAATGGTATTTATAAAGCAAGCCATAAGAAAAAGCGCTACAGCTTAACCGCGTGCGCTGTCTAAATGATCCATCATACATAAAAACTACGTACTACAAAAATATTGTCTTTAGTATCTAATAAACACGTAGATATTACAGAATAATATATTCATCTTCACACAAGCTCTAACTCAATCAAGTCTCTAACTGTTTTATCATCATCAAGCTATCAAAACGACCCATACATATCGTACTCGAACTGTGACCTAATAATAATTTACCTTTAAGCACCGACGCGTAATGGTGTCAATAAGACCATATGAGGCCATAGAGCATGTAATGGGTTTATGTCTATTATGGTTTTGTTAATATATTTTGAGGTTTTGGTTGATGTAATTTAGAAATGAAGAGCGAAAGGTGCATAATATTTGAATGATATGTTAATCATAACACCATTGAGGTATCAGACACGATTTTATGCTCGTTATAGATTCAATAATTATGATCAAAATTTGTCTTTATTTAAAGAGACTTCTGCTCTGAAAATTACCAAAAGTAATTCGTAATTTCATTGAATACCTATTTTTTTTTGTACTGGATGACTAAACCGAAGTACCTAAATACATATTCTAGAAGCATTTTTCTACTATGAATATAATTAATCACAAATATAACACTTTACAAATTAAACTTACCGATCAGCTGACTATTTTCGTATGTAATATCTATTTATTTCACAATCGTCCTAATTTTAATGTCCTTTTATGTTTATGTAAAATTGTCCTTTATATAATACGAAGAATAGTTCTTCCTTCAACCAGTCTTAAAATATTAAGTGTATACATATATCCATTAACGCCAACTTTAATCAAACTACTGCAAAATACTGCATTTTTGAATCAAGGTCATCCTATTAACATAGTAGCAGTAATTTAGTCACATTACAAATTAAATGCCAAAATAATCAGCTTAAAAATATTTTAACGTTATCATAGGCATACAAAATTAAATATTAACCAAAATAACAACTCTAAAAGGTCGCAAAAGGGTCTCCAACCATATTTAATATTTCTCAACTTAATATCTACAATTACGGAAAGAAAATAAACAGTTCATGCCAGCTTTTAAGTAATCTACTCTATAGGGCGACCAAATTGATCGTAATAATTAATGGATAGTACCTAATTCAACTAAAATCCACCGAAAAGTGTCAGACACGTTTGGCGAGTCAGTAAATCACAAGATAGCGTGGAGAAAGTCAAAGTACCACCACAATATATAAACTAGTGTGACCACATTGTATAAGTTTCGGTGGGAGTGACATAAATATGTGGTAATAAAATTGTGATAAACTCAACCTGATATCAGTCCAATCTAAAGATTGATGGGGAAGGAAATTAAGTTATTGATATTGAGTAATGTCCCGCTCCCAAGTAAGTTTATGGCCGTATTCGTTTTCCTATTAAATTTTAAGGTGAAAAATTGTTATGGTTTGGAGCTGTCAGAGCCACTAAAGTTGTGTGTAGTTGTACAAATTAATAATGACGTATAAAGAATGAGTTAGAATCATTATGTAAGTAATATGTAAGTAAAAGCGAAAGTGTTGGGACGGAAGTAAGTCAAGATATTAAGATCAATTTGATTATACCATGTTGTAATTAAGAGCTCTGGATATTTTTTGATAAATTATTTGAACAGTATATAAAAGAACTTCCATGAGTGACGATTTAATAAATATAATTAACGGTCGTCCTGTACCGGACCAATAAGTTTTTTAGATTTTAGAAATAACAAACTTGAGCCCATGTGGACTGGTAATCTTTTTTTCATATAGCATGAAATATTGTTATGTAGCTCACATAGTTTCTAGAATAAGATGGTTTGTGGTAATTATAAAATACTTTAATTTTTCCAGTCACTATTCTTTAATACAAAAGGATATATCCAGAGAGATATCAGATTTCTTTGATAATCGCCACTCATGACTGTATTTATAACTATTATTATATGCCCCTTTATTATTACAAGTTTATAGCTTTACCTGCGTAATTTTCTGTATTTTAAATCTTGCCAATAGCTGCTCAACAAAAATAAAAAAGAAATTCACAAATAGAAAAGAAAGTGCTACCAATCTATTTCGTCTTTGCCTTTTTACTTATATGATACCAATACTTAATTGCTTTAATGTCTTCAGACATTATCCCTATATCATTGTTTTCAATTTAAAATATTTGTACCAGTATGAATCCGTGGAACAAAATTACGGTCAAGATTGCCAGTCAACCAAAACAGGCATTTCTAAACGACCCACCAAAAAAAAAATGGTTAAGTACCAGATCAAAGACGCCTACGCAGCTATGAGCTTCTCTTAAAACATTTTCCGTCTCATAATCTAAGTACATGGACGTATTACTTATAGATAAATTAATTTTATATCTGCAGTGAGTCGTGAGCGCGCTCTGCCCCCGGGCGGCGGCGGCGTGAGAACCGACTCGTGCGCAGACTATCGCGAATTAACGTACGTGGAACGACACGTGTCGTGAACTGGATTATCTTGTGCTTTGGGTACTTGTACGTCTTCATGGTATTCCTTTGTGAATTGAAATACTTTGAAATTAGAATGATTTAAATGGAAATGGTTGACAGAGGCAGTCGGAAGACTAAGATGACTGATGTTACTTAGTTTCACTAGCAGAACTTAAGAGCTTAGCACAACGCAAAGTAATCTACTTACGTACCCGTATACAATACACTTACGCCTTTTCTCATGATGGAATGTAGAAACTACAGAACACGAAGCGAATTGCATTCTACATTCCTATGTTCATACTCGCACACCTGACCAAGAGATAATTGATATTACAAAATGGCACTATTATTCATCATGATATATATATATAATCAACCCATTACACTGTCCCACTGCTGGGCACTGGTCTCCTCTCAGAATAAGAGGGATTAGGCTATAGTCCACCACGCTGGCCTAGTGCGGGTTGGCAGACTTCACACGCTATCGAGAAAGTTTCTTAGGCATGCAGGTTTCCTCATGATGTTTTCCTTCACCTTTTAAGCGCGTGATAATTAACTATTAATACGCACATGACTTCGAAAAGTCAGAGGTGCGTGCCTTGGGTTCGAACTCGAGACCTTTGGCAGTCCAACGGTCATACCACTAGGCTATCACTGCTGCCATGCTTTAATGTTATACCTAAATTTAGACTTTCCAGTTCCTTACTGCAAGAAAAGGGTACTTCTCAACTTGTCATGTCAATTGTTGCAATTATCACGCTCTATTGGAGCATGGGGCTTTGTTTCTGCTCATACCCATGACGATGCCTCGATAGTATTGTCCGGTTTTGCAACAGCTATTGAGCTAATAGACAAGACTAAGTATTTGTTTAGTAACACTCATTGTAATTATAGTCACTACAGATGTTAAAATGTTGAGAGTGAGCGTAGCGAAAACAAATAATTATTACACCATTTTCCTACCACTCAATTATAATGATTGAAGTGGAATCTGAGAAAATTTTGAAATTAATTTATGAAAATTTTATTTTTTCTTTTCAATTGCTTTCTTTAACTGCTTTACTATTAAATTATGTATCGTTAATATTTCTGCTATTTTAAAATTTTCATTCTTTAAATATTTCTTATAATTGGCAATATGAATACATTAGAACGAACTTAAAAGTAAAACTTGTTAATATGATAGTCATTGCTTCAAGAAGCCTTAACACAGTTTTGGCGGCACGGCACAAAGGCGCAATTTTAATTGTCCATACGTAATATGCATACTAATAAAGTATCTAAATAATAATTGTACATGATTAGTAATGTTGTACGCTCATTATAGCCATTAATAAGTTAGATATAACTTTATTACCAGCATCAACTCTTAATAAAGACATGCCAGCAAACAATGAATATACTATTCACAAGACGAATATTTTTCTCTACCTAAGCCAATCTATAAGCTAAGCTTTTTCCGCGTATGTAAAAATAACATAACATATCATCACGCCTGTATTCCCAGAAGGGTTAGGCAGAGGCGTACTTAATGTACACCCACAGTTCGCCGTTATGTTTAGGTCACATGTTATAGGGGGCGAGCCTATAGCCATTCACCGGGCACAAATCCAGACTCCGAGCTGCTACTGAGAATTTTATAGAAAAACCCAATAACACTTTGCTCGACCTGGGGATGAAACCCAGGACCTCTAGTGTAGCATTCGCGCTTGGGACCACTAGATTATATTTCTTATTGAATACTCAAAAACTATGTAATCAGTTGAGAGCAAAGATAATTTGTTATCTTTATCCTGGTTGGATAAATTCCATCATTGGATAAGCTTTGTCTAGTTCAGCCCTCTTTTCCCAGATTTATCTCCGAACTAAATACTATTAACTACATAAGGATTGCTCCATAATTATTACCCACCTAATTTGTACCTAATCCGTAGTAGATAGGTTATATATCTATAATAGGTTGACCAATTCTCAAGCCTATGATAATTTTAGAGGTCAAGGTCGTCGTCAACTGGCGATGTAGATAGGTACTTCAATGTACCAATGTAAAACATTGACTTGGTATTGTCTTGAAAAGATATTTTTTTTATATAAGGTGGAAAAAAAGCATACGGCCCGCCTGATGGTAAGCGATTACCGTAGCCTATAGACACTTGCAACACTGGGTATCACTCGCGCGTTGCCAACCCAGTAAATTAAGGAGAAATAGTTGGGCTGGCAGCGTAGGAGACATTCTGCCCGACGGTAACAAAACACCACCGGTCCCCAACTGCCAACACAACGCTTCCTCGTGGAGCTCTAGCAACCGTTGCTCACCGTTAGGAACACAACATAGCACGGAGCTATGTTATTTGGCTACAATTTTCTGCAAGGTGGAGGTACTTCCCCAGTCGAGCGGCTCCAATTGTGAGTGGAATTATTCGATTCCACTATGCCCTACTTCTCTTAAATATTCTTAAGAAATACCAATTATTATTTTTTATGGGATAGGAGGGTAAACGAGCAGACGGATCACTTGATGGTAAGCGATTCCCGCCGCCCATGGACACCCGCAATACCAGAGGATTCACGAGTGCGTTGCCGACCTTTTAAAAGGGGATTGGGCCTCCGGTAACCTAACTCACTCGGCGAAACACATCGTAAGCGTTGTTTAACGCCGGTTTTCTGTGAGGCCGTGGTATCACTCCGGTCGAGACGGTCCATTCGTGCCGAAGCATGGCTCTCCCACGTAAAAAATATTAAATATTCATATTCTTGCAGAAATACCTAAATATCGTTTATTTCAAGAAAATTGTTCGAATATAACATCTAACCTTATAATTATATTAAGTTGCAATATAATTATAGTAATTCATACCTAATATCTACTAACTATTGCATACCGGGCAATGGCCAAATATTATGCGAAACATACTCGTTATTAAGAGATGATGATTATAAAAAAAAAAACTCGTTTTTTTAACAAATCCAATCCTCAATAAAATGTTTATCAAACAGCTCTAGTCTTAGTATCCTATTAAGGAAAATCTTTTATTTCACGTAATCATCATTGCAAATAAGATGCAAGATACCAGCACATAAAGATTTTAAACAGGTATTTTTAAAATTTTCAGTATCGCAGCAAAAATAGGTACTTCCTTTTCTGTAACATTGATTAAAGGTTGACCTTGAATTATTGACAGGCTTTAGACACGAATATACTTAAGTATATATTAAAAATTCTTACAATAAACTTTAGCAATACTCAGCTTCAAATCTTCAATCATATTTCAGAGAAGAATTATAAAACTAAGTTTCATAAATTCGGCGTCATGGATTTACCTAAGTTGCTTTTTGCGAGAAGTAATCCCAAATGAACAGCCGAAATGGTAAATACCTATTTCTACTACGGTCTCACTATATCGACATTAGTCAAGTGACAAAGACAGGTAGGTACCTATGTATAATATATTATTGTAGTTAATAGTCGTTTTGGAATAAGATCCTAAGTCCTCATTGCTGGTATAGTATACCTAAGACCTATAACCGAAATTTCTCTCCCTCTTGAAGTTTTTGATATCAAGAATAACACCGTACTTAGATTATTTATTTATACTTTTCTTTTATCATTGAGATCTAACCCTTTTTAACCTTCCAAGAGTAGTAAATCACAGGTTGACCACGACCTAATTTATAATTGGATTTGTTTGCATACTATAAATATAACGAAATAATAAGTACAGGTGATTTTCTCTGAACTATATAGATCGGCACTGCACTTAATTATCCCTTTACCGATGCGCGTGACCCACTGACAAAACAAGCGAAGCGATCGCCGCATCACATTGTTTTCCCATAGCCCGAACGATTCCATTCAGAATCTCATTACACTTGAAAGGGGTTACAACAAATCTGGCGCAACGTTTTCTCATGGACGTGTCTGTCGTTAGGGCAGCGTGAGGTGACCATTACTGCGTACAAAGAGTTGCCTAAAATAGAGAGCTTTTGTGAGGCGGGAAGACAGGCGAGGGACGAGGTGGGGGCGGGGCGGTCGTTGGCTGCCCGGCGGCTCAGTCGCGCCGCGCCTCACAGCCGCCTCGCACGCCGCACCACGAAGCGTGCCTCTCGGACAGCGCACGCGCACGCGATACCTCCCCCGCCGCGCCCCCCACATACCACGTGCACCCTAATATCAGTGGAAATCTATAAATGATATCGAGCTCACATTGAACAGTTTCACGATGCAAGAACAAAGTTCATCGAGATCCAGCAAGTCCACGTTGAACTCATTGGAAAGTGCCATCATCAAGCTGAAAAACAATTTGCAGATACAGGATACCAAGACTACAGACATGAACAGTATGTTAGCTGCCGACCCACCTTCACCTCATGTGGATACAAAAACAAACGCAAGTAAGAGTCCTAGTTCTTCTCCATCTACAAACATTAACTTATCTGTTGCGTCAGCTGCACTTTTACAAGAAAACATGCTTCAAAGATCACTGCAAGGAGTAGTTTTATCCCTGCAAAATGCAATGATGAATTCACTGCAACAGGCAGCATTGTTGCCATCAAATTCTGCAGCGGCTGCCGCTTTGAACTTACAAGCTTTGGAATCTTATTTGACTTTACAACGGTTGACATCAGTATCCTCGGTAAACAACACAACTCAACCAAACACATCGGAAAACAGTTCATCATCTAAACAAGATATTCTAAGGATAGCGACGGCAAGTGCAAAAATAAGTGAAATAGATGCGTCTGATACGTCTAAAGAATACTCACCGAAAACTCCCGAGGAATACCCGCTGTCAGATGCCATAGCTGCAGAAGATGTTGATTTATCGGAAGAAGTAGAAGAAGACTTGGCGCTCTTAGATAATGAAGATGAATTTACTTTGGAACAACACTTAGAATCTACATCAAAAGGTTACGGTTATGGTTCATCACAGAATCTAGATAACGGTTATCCAAGTTTACTTATGAACGCAATGTATCAACAGCATATGAATGGAAGTCCATCGCAAGCCCCACTGTCTCCTCAAGCTACAAATTCTTCAAAATCAACAAACAGTTCAACATCATCCACAGGCAGTAGTGTATCTAATAAACAGAAAACTGGAGGGGGTGGACCTAGAACTAAGAAACAATTTATTTGCAAATTCTGTAACCGACAGTTTACGAAATCATATAACTTACTTATCCATGAAAGGACACACACAGATGAACGGCCATACTCCTGTGACATTTGCGGGAAAGCTTTCCGACGGCAAGACCACCTTAGAGATCACAGGTAACAATATGTTTATAATATTATTTATTTAACAATTTAAAATAATGAAGATTCTTTTAGTAATACAAACATGTAATTATCATTGCATAATTTTTCTTATAATGGTCATGCTTTTAAGCTCATAATTTTGAATTTATGTGCGTCTTCAAGGGGGTTCTACTTAATGGAACGACGAACTACTAATGAATCAATAAAATCTAAGCCGTATCTTATCCATGATTTATGTTTCATTAGGCTTTAAAGTTTTATGTTGTAATCAAACACCTGTTGATATCTAAAACTTTCTTTGTTTGAATCTAATATTCTTAGATAACTACAGTCTATTTATATTTTCTACTACAAAAGTGTCCTGTGGCGTGGCACTCAAATAAGATAAAAGAATCTTATAACCGTGTCGAGAAACATTTTTGAGGTTCACGATACTCATTTTTCGATATCAATAAAAGATTTTAGTCGTCGGGTTTCAATGCGAATCGTTATGAGAAACTTTTGAATAATGGTGGGGAACGAATAAAATATTTTAAAACAAAAAGGGTTAAGTATGGACCGAGCAGATGGTATCGACAACTCTTTCGTCACGCTCGTAAATTATTTCACAAAACCGCCGCTAATCCCACGAGACGATGTTTTAATTTTGGCTCTTCATTTTGTTTTCTTCCAGACTCCTTTGCATTCCATATAAATCTCTGAGCATATCTTTTTTCATATCAAAATATTTATCCTTTTAAAACGTCTCTACAATGCACTCAAATAAGATGTTTGTTAGTGATCGTTACAAGGATTAGAATACCAAACATTACGAATTCCGATCACAATAAATATGATAATAGTGTTACAACAGCTCTCAATCTATTTCTTCACTTATCTCCACGAGATCCCCACCCAAAAAGAGCTAAAGGTGTTGAATTTTTACACCTGTCTCTCGGCGATTTCCTCCCAAATCACCGTATCTCTGTGGCAATAAAATAAATTTCGTGTAGACGCCGGAGGGTTAACCCGAGCCCGACTCGGCCCGGCCTGTCGATGTTCAATCGATGTCCGTTGACACGATACATTATAATGGACCGGAGCGGGCCTTCGACGGGTTTTAACAAAGCACGTGGTGATCCTGACGTGAGGATTAATATGGATGACAAAAAAAATTAAAAATAAACCTTAGTAAATATTCTCCGCATACAAAATCAAGTTTCAATGTTCGATATGTTGAAATTTTTTGTATAGATTGAAAGGATAATGGACTTAAATTAATTTGTATCTTGTTTAGTATATGGACGTTGATTTTTGCGGTCTTAATTTTATTATTTATGCACGGTTTATTTTCATTACTGTCAATAATTAGTGTGGAGAATGATAATTTCATAGACCATCGGGCTGCATTGCAAGCTTAATTAATCAATGTTATCGCGTTGGTTCTAGTTAGGCCTAACGTGGCGCTCGCGCCGGTGTCACGGCACGCTCGACTGCACGCCCGCCTGGCCCGTCTTAATACCCATTATCAACGCGTGTTTTAATATTGAAATTATTATTTCATTCATCATCTTGTAACTCAACTTTATCGTCACCGATCTAACTAATCCCAACCAATATTACATGTATTACGTTTCTTTGAACGGCTCGTAATTTTCTTGCCTCGAGTCTGTTTGTTTATACGATACGGAGATAATTTTCTCGAATTGTACACTCGATAGCTGGTCCCTCGTGCTGTGTTATTATTGATTATACGTTACTCGGTGTGTTAATTATACGTTGTATAGTTAAATTTAATTTGAAATCAGTTGCTATCAACATTTGTGAGAAATATAAACCATATGTTTTATTATAATTAAAACTTACGTCCGCATAATTATACATATATTGCATTACTGGGTTTAAATCTAATAATAAATAATTTATGGTTTCTAAAAATTTTTGTATGAATACGTTTCAAAATGTTAAATTCACTATTGAATAAAGTTGCTCATTTGTTTGGCTGATGTTTTGCAAATTTAAAGTAAGGGTGTAAATTAATGATATTGGAAATAAAACTGAGAGAGAGTTGAAATTTATTACCAATAACCCTGGGGCTCTTGTTTGCTTCCCGGCTGCACCCACAATGTGCGCAGAACATGCGAGAGCGAATGTTTCGGCGCCTACAGACATGATGTATTTATTGAGCTCAACTCATCTCAACTAAATGATGTAGTTACATAATAAATACACCATTTAGTTGCAGAAACTTATGTTCAAATAACTAAACACGTTGAAAACACTTATTTCTATCGTTAGAAATATTGCAACTGTTTCTTGTATGCCTATGTTTATTAAACCGGCTTCTAGTAACATTGATTTACAGACAATGAGTATATGTCGTTTTACCCATAAATTTTGTTACTGCTAAAGAAAACACTATTCATAACAGAACATATTACTTTAATAGATTCTTCCTTATTTGCACAAATGAATTCAGTTTTTGTTATTAAGTATTATGGTTAACAAAGTCTATATCAAGAAATCTCTCTTACAGATACATCCATTCGAAGGAGAAACCATTCAAATGTCTGGAATGTGGCAAGGGTTTCTGTCAGTCCAGAACGTTAGCCGTCCACAAAATACTACACATGGAAGAATCTCCTCACAAGTGTCCCGTTTGCAGCCGAAGCTTCAACCAAAGGTCGAATCTCAAGACCCATTTATTGACACATACTGATATAAAACCCTACAACTGCAACTCTTGTGGGAAGGTGTTTCGAAGAAACTGTGACTTAAGGCGTCACAGTCTGACACACAACCTTGTTGGAATTTCCTCCGTAAACACATCACCGAGTGGCAGCAATGGGAAGAGTCCATTGCTAAATCCGAACTTTCCAATCGACACCTTAGACACAGAAGATGAGAATTAGCTATTACGTTTATTAGTGGCAAATGCAAAAAGACTGATTTTTACTCCTAAAACGGTGCCTTCTAGTATAAGTTTTAGATAAGGTCATGCTACAAGTGCTTTATTTATAGTTAGGAAACAAATATTTTAAAGTAAATGTTGTGTTTAGTGTAAAACTGAGTTTATTTATGTTCCAAATTCAATGTTTTTGTATTTGTTTCATCTTTAGTGTTGTTTCAGTAGATTTTCTATAAATTAAAGTTTTGGCCGTGGCATTATTGGTTTAGAACTAAATTCTTGCAATAACCTTATAATGTTTGGGTTTTAGTATTACTTAGTTATAGTATTTTTCCTTAAATCTTGTAAATTTTCTGATCTCATTTTGTGTCTGTAAATATTAGTTATACCTAAGTCAAGTTGTGCATTCCGTCCACCTTAATGTTTATGTAAATTGTTTAATGTGAATGAGGGTTCTGTAAGGTCTAAATGTCTTCCTGTTTTTTGAATTTATGGACATTAAATACTGTTCTAAATGTGTCAAAACTTTTGTATTATCCAAGATCTTGTTTAGATGTTATGTTTAATGTAATTAAATTGATGAATTTTGAATATCATTTTTTATTTGGCTGAATCTAATAATTATAATTATCAACTTAAACACATTACCATATAGGTTTAAGGGTCCGGCGGAGCTTGAATTGTCCACAAATACGTAATTCCGAAATAAATCGTTAACCAGCCAACATTCTATCAAATTATGTTATTATTCGGATTTGGATACCATTAATCTAGGTTCCTACGGTACGATTTCGTCTACTACACTGGATATAAAAGACCGAAAAATAGTTCCAAACTTGGTAAAGTTATCAAAAATTGCATTCGCTTACATTTATTTTCAGTGAAGTATTTTGGACAAAATGGTAACGTAGGAACCTAGATTAACGGTATCCGAATCCGAATAATAACAGAATTTGATTAAATTGCGTTTGAATTACGATTTATTTCGGAATTACGTTTGTAAGAGAAATTCGCTCCGCCGGTCTCTTAAAAGAACCTTATTATTTAGTATAACGAATAAATGCTGTTTAGAACCTGTATGTACAGTGCCTATCCAGTATGTACCAGTATGTGTATTAATAACTCCTAACCACTTAGATTCAGACGGGAGACAGTGTGAGATAGTAAATGATAATAATGATAATCAATCAATATTTTCTTTTTTATTTTAACGATACAATTGGTTATATTGGTAAACAAATTGTCAATAATTTTAGGGCCGTCTACGTGTAGGTTTTCGCTTTTCGAAACCAATGATTTACTTCAATGACTGACCTACATGGAAAATCGTTATAACTTGACGCTACACAAGGAACTGTATTCTTAATTGTTTACAAAATTGATCCCTTTAAGCATATGCACTGAATGTGTTATCTACATCATTCTCCCTGCTTAAAAAAACTACAGTTTTTGTAGACTGTAGTTAACTGGAATCTTCAAGTAATATTATAACATACGATTAAATTCGGGTAAGTACCTAGACAAAGTTTTCAATTGTACCTTAGGGACAATATATTGGAAAAATTGTTACAAAAATATTTGTAATATAATATAATATTGATAATTAGTAGTTATTAGCATTCATTATTATTATCGTGTGTCTTATTTTCACAAACATTATCTGTTTTTCTTTCACTCCATTTGGCTTGTCACACAATATAATCCGGGTTAGCTACGAGTAGGTACTTACTTTTCCGGTCTAAGATGTTTAAATAAATTTGACACAACACACAATGGGGAAATTACCTAATGCCTAACGCCAGTTTAAATTACTGGTTACAGTAGTAGAAAACCACTATTGATAGAGATGCAACATTACAATAATTCATAGTAACTTTTTCAAACAACAATAAATTGACATAGTTCATGGGTTTTGGATGGATAAGTATTTTATTTCATTCGATACATTTGAGGAACTTCCACCTTATGACAATACTTACCTAATCAAACACATTAAGATAATACTTTAAAAAAGAAATGATCTTATGTTATTATGACTACGCTTACAATAAAGGCTAGCCAGATGAAGTTCAGATCCTGAACTTCGCCTGGGCAAGGAGAAATGTAAAATTGACAGATAGGACAAAAATTGACTAGGAGACGAAGTTCACTGAAAGCGGTATACACCCATCGGCCAAAAAGTTTGAAGATAAGTTCAAGTTGAAGGGAATTAGATGATGGGTTAAGGAAAGGAGGTCTTTACGCCAGTCCAGTAGTGATGAAGGTTGGCCGTAAATTTCAACGGTTAATTTAAATATTTTATTACACATATTTATATATCTCGTTCGGCTTTGATCGATTTCTAAAATACACAAAGCCTAGTACACTCAATACAAGAGTATCATTATCGGTAGAAGAGAATTTCGCACTAGAACTGGCGACACTTAACCATCATCTTTGTCAGTAGTTTTTAACGAGACAGCAACGAATCTGACCAAATAATAATTGTGTAAATTAACTAACTAGTCAATCAACTATTTTCTTCATTCTGTCTTTATTGTTTCTTTATATTTTCCAACTTGATTCCACCTGGCATATAAATCATTGACAAAAGTGACGTGTCCATCATAATCAGAACCCAAGAGTTCATGATCAGCGGCGACAATATTACAAGCTAGTCAATCCTAAGAAGAGAGAACACAATGGTAATATTTCAATTTTAGTGTGAATTGAGTTCTGCATCAAATTAATAGATGGCGTTACTTGTCATATTAATATGCGCATACATTTAAAATGATTTCTTTATAACATAAAGGACCTTCGGATTGATTATATTTGAATGAAATCGAAGATTAAATTTGAACCAGGTTATGCCAAAGAATGCGTTTCATGGTGTTTATGTTATAAAAAATCGCTATCCATATTATATTTTAATGAAAAAGATAATACAATAACCACTTCCACTGATATTTTATTATCCAGGTAGGTTAAGGTTAGATTGTTCTTTAATTTAAGTAGCCTATACCTAGATTTACTAGAGTTTAAATAGGCTGGTGCGATCTTCTTCTTTTTTAACGTTTGTTCATCCAATGGTGAGTGTAGGACTCCTCTATTGCATGTCCTTCTTCTTGCTATTTTGCCTTTCCAATTTTCCCCACAATATTTGCTGTCATCTGCCCATCTAGCCGGGTGATACGATCTACACTTTTTTTCCTAACCTTAGGTCTCCATTCTAACACTGCCCTACCTACCATCCGTTCTTCGACTTATATGGCTGGTGCAATCAATTTGAATATCAATATCACATGAATGAAAAATGTGTGAAATATGTCATTACTGTGAATTCACAGTAGAAAGTAAAACAAGTATTAATTTTGCCATCATAATCATAATGGAGACGGCTCTAAATATAATTAGTGGCGTCCATAATACAAGTTCAATCTTAGCTTGGACGCCGGATGTTTAAGCCTGGTGATTGTAATTACAATAGTTTGTAGCATAATTTAAAATAGTCACTACATAGTTACACGCTTGTAATTATATATATTGTAAAAGTGGAAATAAAGATTTATTTATTATATTTATTTATTAATTTAAAAAAAAAACAATTTCACACCTAATCTTTTAAATGAGACCTTTCTAACTCAAATATAACAGATGCAGAACTAGACGTAATACCGTATAATAGACGTAAACGTTATTAAAGGTCAATGTAAAAGGCAAGACAAAACGCAACCATTAGCAACAAAGGACGACTACTGAGCTTGAAAAATCGTTTCAATTCAACACCAAATCGATGCAACGCAATTCACACGAATAAAAAGACTATTCGATTCAGTCCCACACAAAGACCCTTAAGAGTGTATCAAAATGACATAAAGCTCGATTCTTTTCTTAAACACAAAACACGTTTATAATGGCCCACATGTCTAACTTTTTTTGTCAGTTTTTGGGAATAGATGACGTGTTAAAAAGGTAACAAATTGTATGCGTTCCGGAGCGTCGTATTTCGTTTCTGTACCAACCGTCATATATTACGTCATTACATCGGTTCGAAATTTGAAATGATCCGTTGCGGATTTCGTACGTTTTTGATTGGCTGTCGTTTCGGTTATGGCAATTTTGAATACGTTCTAATTACGAACAGGTGTTGGTGTTGCTAAATATAGTGGATATTGAGGGCTCGGCCATGACCGAAATATTGTAACGGAAACATTCAACTTATGTTTAATATAGCTAGATTTTTTGATGTGCGTAACAAATCCATATATCAATGTCGTTCCAACGTAATACCACACATCAATTTAATTTAGAAGTTTGTTGAGTAAGTAGTGCTGTTATCTAGTTATTAAGATCCAAGAGAAAAAAAAACAACACACATAACAAAATCTTGTGTGGATTATAACTGTAATCAATTCTTGCATTGTGAATATCTAATAGGGTCAACAAAGTTTTATGTAAAGCTATTTTGTTTCAATCAGAATGAATTTAATAGTAATGCACAAGTTTTAAAAAGAACTGAAGATAAAAATGGAATGGCCACTACCCATAAGCCATTAAAATGTAAGTAGGTAATCTATATAAAAGTGAAACTAATACAAGGACTAACAATGTCAGAGATCAAGAACACAATAACAAAACAAACCCAATGCAAATGTACCTTTCATAAATACGGTGACAACATAATAATGTGCCGCGTCTCCGCCTCTCTTTATAGCTGTAAATTATTCACAAATTACATAGCGATCGGAAAGAAATCCCGCAGCGTTAAACAAAGTTCGTCTTCCCTTCGTTTTTTTTCTTCAAGTATTGTCAACGATACCGAAATTACAGTGTCACAAAGGATTACGTTTACAGCTTTAAGGTGTTTGAAAAATATTTGCTTTCGCAGTTTCGAGTGCGCATTATCCCGTATTTAGTCGCCGTTTTTATTCGCGACCACACACACTGCAAAAATACAAATACAAAAAAATGTCGGTGTGAAATTATATAAGGTGTTTTGACAATGGTGAGTGTACGTGAGTTCCCGACGTTTCGTATTTTTAAACACGGTTTCGTTTCGTGTTTGTCTTCGTTTCGGACGTAACAAATTTAGTTTTCGAAACAATGACTCAAGTAGATGAAATCATTGTGACATTTGGATTAGTACCTACTAATAATAGTAGTAGGTTTCCAAGCGAACCTAGCTACCTAATCAGTTACCTATCTATTACCTACCATGGGTGGTAATTCGATCATATTGATTAGGTTTAATTTTTTGTTGTTCTAGCAGACAAAATAATGCTAATTCTCTGTTTAACTAGGATGAAAATGTAGGGCAAGGTTCCTCAATAGTGCAACGAGTTGAAACTCTAGGGTCGAATTCTGTGAGTTACTTAACGTTCGAATCGACAAAATGTATAGACAGGAAATGGATGGATAATAGAACATTTATAAATGCTCAATTTATGAAAAGCTTATGTCATTAGAACTGTAGAACCTACCTTGCAATATCTCTAATGCCATTTGTCAGTTTGTTAGGGATCCGGTAAGGCATCTTTTGTAGGAACTGAATAGAGTTGTTGATCCAAGTATGCAAATAAATGCTTTCAACAAACTGAGAAATGGAGAACTGAATATTATTATATTTAATTTCCCTTCACTTTGCGTTAATCTTAGAAATTGTTTCCAGAGGTTGTAATTCACAACAACAGTTCAAGGCTACGTCTCAAGTATCAGCAACTATTTATACGAATACCAGCAAACAAGATGCGGCCTTAAATACTCGCTTGTCACTACTTAAAGGTCGGCTAATAAGTGAGGTTAAAAGGGTAAGTAGCATTCATGCAAATCACAGATTAAAACATTATAATTATCTTCTAGAGAACATCGACGGTGGAAAGTTAGGAAACCTCATAAAAAACTTCTGTAAAGAAATTAAGGGATTCCTAAAGCACCCAAGAATAGCTTATAATAAATAATATTAAAAAATAAAATAAACAGACACAGAAAACCAACTGATAGAAAAATATAAGTCTTGTTCATTTCATGCCAAAGTTCAGTTTCCATTATCTAGTGTCACGGCTTGGTCCATGCAACATGTGATTTAAGTAAGCATTTAAATGTATGTAATTTTATTTATTTTAATAGCAGAGCTACAAGCGACGTGTTATCGCGAGTATGCGAATTAACGGTGACAATTGTGATTGCAAACCGCATTTGTGTTCGAGCTTCAGCACTAAGTGCCGAGTATGCGTATAGATTATGTAAATCGAAGACATGACATTACAAAATTGCGATTAATATGTCGATATTTGTGTAGGTATACGGAACCCTTCTAAAAAAACTACTTATTATCGACGGAAAGATTCTTGTTTTTTTTAAATGCTGTTTGTTTTTAATGAACCTGTACATATTTCGGATGTTCTTAATCTGTCTCTTATGCGTTAGTTAATCAACGACTTTGTGCTATGATACGGTGACAAAATCGATACCATCATGATATATCACACAATTCGCTCACAGGGCTGCAGTGCAGGCTTGCGGGCGGCTGACGTGGGGAGTCCGTCGCCCGATCAGAAAATGGCCCCAGTAGGTGGCGCGCGTGTACAGCGCACGCGCGGTCTCGACAACGATACGAGGCCCGAGACCCTGACAGGGTCGTGGCGAATGTCACAAATCCCATGGCCATGACTATAGGGTAAGAGTAAGAGAGTACGGTTTTTTTTTGTCGGTACGCGTCCGACATACCATACCGCCTCCCAGTTGGCGGACGATCCATGAGGAATTACCGCGCTAGAAAAAAAAGGGCTGCAGTGCAAATCAATTGTTGTAGCAGTGAGTATTCCTTTATTGATGCATAGTCACTTCTGCGTTAGTAAATTAACTGTGGTGTGTAACTGTAACTTTACTATGAATCTGTAACTGTGCTGTGTAACTTTGCAATCGGACAGTACCGAAAATCATCATGATTGCTCGCTAGAATCGAATACGATGCCTACGAATTGTTATAGCGTTTTATCATAACTATATTAAAAAATTGGTATGGAAGATAATCAGCTGAGCTATGTGTATGAGCAGATGGCTGTTTGTGTGTGCTATCGTGTCACAGTTGACAACAACGATGATCATCATGATAGCTCACTAGATACTTAGTCACTTCACAGAGAAGTACAAACTGTGTACTATTTTGTGTTATTAATAAATTGATCTGCTTTGAATAGGTACACCGTCACATCTGCGCTATATAGTTGTTCATTGGCTATCATTGTCTGCTATCCTGTTACAGTTGATAGAAATCATGATAGCTCCCTCGATAGAACCTGACCGCCCCGATAAGCACGAACTGTGTACTATTGTGTATTATTATTATTAAGTTGGTTTCAATGCACCGTCACATCTGCGCTAGTTGTTCATTGGCTGTGTGTCCTATCGTGTCGCAGTTGATAGAAATCATGATAGCTCATTCGATAGTGACCTGACCGCACAGATAAGCACGACCTGTGTATTATTATTATTAAGTTGGTTTCAATGCACCGGCACATCTGCGCTAGTTGTTCATTGGCTGTGTGTGCTATCGTGTCGCAGCTGACAGTAACGACGTCGTCATGATAGCCCGCTAGATAGTGCCCGCACACGATGCGCACGAATTGTGTACGGGTTTATAAATATGATTGTGTACTTTCAGTTGAGGTTTTTATTTTTATGTAATTTCTGCTCTGATTGCCTCATTAGACTAGTGATCCTGAGCGCAACTGCTACGCTAGAGGTCCTGGGCTCGATCCCCAGGTCGAGCAAAGTGTTAGTTCTATGAAATTGACTATGAATTTGACGACACGTTTGGCGTAGCGGCTGAGCGATCGGCTTCTGCGTCACGTGTTGTGGGTTCGATCCCCACACGGAGCAAATAATTGTATGATCTACAGGTAGTTGTTCCGGATCTGGGCGTTTGTGTATGTGAAAATTTGTGTTTGTAAACGCACCCACGATACAGGAGAAAATCCTAGTGCAAAGGAGACAGGAGAAAATCCTAGGGGCAAAGTTTTAAAAAATAAAAGAAAAAAGAATTCTCAGAAGCAGCTCGGAGTCTGGATTTGTGCCCGGTTAATGGCTACAGGGTCGCCCCCTATAACATGGGACTTAAACATACCAGGGCCTGTGGGCCAACTGTGCCTCTGCCTAACCCCTCGAGGAATACAGGCGTGATCGTATGTTATGTTAGTTATTAAAAGTGTAAGGTTGAAGGTTTTTATGACTAAAACTTAGCGAGAGGACAATAAGAAATTAATTTTAATAGTAGAAGCTATCACCTATTTAGATTTTTAGAGGAGACCCAGCAATGGGACGGGTCCCATATAAGATGATGGTGATGATGACGATGTTAAGGTAGAATCTAACGTAAAATCTATGAACACTTTAAAGTTAAACAAAAATTATAATAAATAATTATTGGACCTGGCGTGACTGCTACGCTAGAGGTCCTGGTTCGATCCCCAGGTCGATTAGTGAGAAATTGAAAGTGTTATTGAGATTTCTATAAAATTCTCAGTAACAGCTCGGAGTTTGGAATTTGAGCCCGGTTAATTGCAATAGGCTCGCCCCCTATTGCATAGACCTAAACATACTGGCAAACTGTAGGAGTACATTAGTATCTACGCCTCTGCCTAACCTTTCGGGGAATACTGTCGTGATGATGGTATATAATTCTGCTGAAGATTAAAATTTTGAACACTGGGTACTTGAGTAGTTTACAATCGTAAGTATTTTATTCTGCATCATCATAACATAACATACCATCAACAATCATGCCTGTATTCCCCGAAGGTTTATTCAGAGGTCCTACAGTTCCCCGGTTCCTACTTAGTAAGTTTAGGTCCCAGATAGCGAGCTTATGACCATTAACCGGAGAACTGCTACTGAGAATTTCGTACAAGAATTGGCAATCAAACTCAGAATCTCTAACGTAGCAGTTGCGCTTAGGAGATAAATGAGGCAATTCTGTCAGAATCATAGAATTGAATTATTAGGTCACAACTGATTAGAATGATAGGTAACTAGATAAGTAATAATGTTTCACCTAAGTACCTACCTACTGATTATGAGGCTGGCATAAAATTACCAGATGGACACCAATAGTACTACCTACCTACAGTAGTTATTTAAAAAGGCTTCAACGTACTAGGCACATATTGTTTCCATCAAAAAGATGGGGACCCACGAAAAACGCTAAGGGCCAGTCCCAATAACAAATCTGTCAATAGATTTGCATAGGTACTAGGGATAGGATTTTAACATAACTTGTATGGTCCTTATGTCAAAATCCTATCTCTAGTAAGCAAATCTACTTACTGATTTGATATGTGGACTGGTCATTATTCTCTTTCTACAATAGGTAAGCACAAAGGTTGAAGAATAAACATAGGTAGATGAAATCACGGAATAATGAACCATAAGTAAGTTGTTATGGTGATGATCTCAGATTTTGGAATGATCTAAGTAAGTATACTACATATTTTTTTTGTGTAACAAGATACCCATTCCACTTAGGTCATCTGACTGATTGTAGAACATACTTACAATCCCTCCAATCACTTCAGTAAGGACATTAACAATGTTGACGTGGGAGACATTTGATACGATTATACTGAGTTCGTCTTTACAAGAACACCTCGGCTATTGAGACCTTATCTTTAAATTTCCGTTTTCAATGAAATCCCTTAATAAAAACAAAACAGAAACAGTAAAACATCCGATCTCTATTATCTGTAACTCAATACTTAATATGAAACCGCGGTAGAAGGCGGTGGGAGGGGCTTGCCGATACTCCGCCTAACCCCTCCCAAGCGTTGCCGTGATTGGTGGAGGGAGGGATGTATCGATGCGTACGCGCATTCAAGCCGGCCGCGTCTGAAGAATGCAATTCAATTGAGGTGCTCAATGCTCTTTTATGTGAAGTACGGGTAATCGTTCTATTAAATGTACGGTTCCCGCGATGTGCGGGGAGAATTCTTTGTTTCTAGCTTTAAGTACAAATTGCTATAGTAATTTGCCACTATTAAATACAATTAGATAAACTGAGCAAACGACAGCTGAATTAGAAACGGGATTTTCCTGTTGTAGAAATTGATATCCTGCAATTTGTGATTTACTGATTGGCTTTACGAGTTTTTTATGTATCTATTACCAATTATTTTGTAAATCCATACTCTTGTATAATGGCAAGCTTAAGTATTTCCTTGTTCTTAATAAATATTTTAGTATTCCATAAAGAAATAAATTCTTTAGCCAATAACTATGCACAAATTATAAACGCAAATCCAAATGTAATACAAAGGAAAATTATTGGTTTTAGATAATACCTAAAGAGGCTCTTTTCGATAAACATAACAGACCTGAACAAAAATTATAGCCAAAGCATTATACTACCTATGAATTTGCTAAGACATGTGACTATTACAGAACCTGGCTGAACTTATAAACAGTCTCTAAATAATCCCCATCACTTTCCTTCTGTCATCTCGTATCAACATACTGCAATGTCCTATGATTAAACTAAATATTACCTGATTTTACTATACTCTTGCTTATGGTTATGAATCAATAAATTATTGTTTTATAATACCTACTCCTGATATTATATTTTTGTATAATATTATCACCAAATATTTGTATGCCATTACTTGATTAGACATGTAGAGACAAAACTTAATTATAAGACCATTAATTACCACGTTTAATGCAAATAAATATTCATTGTCAATTTGTCAGCGATTAATATTATTTACCATTTTCTGTTACATTGCTGGACTGCAGGACATCTCAATTTATTCAAGAGTTTACCTATAAGGCTACTACCATGCAAATCTAATCTGCTTTCTGAAACTGCGTTGGTTGGAAACGTACTTAAGGCAGGGAACCTGGAAGATAATGCTATGGGATAAAGTAGACTGAGATAGAATATGCTAAACCTTACCAATGCAGCAAGGAAAATCGTGGATATGCGTTATAGGTATAAAGAACGATAAAGAAGAAGAGGATAAACAAAATACCTAGAACTATTTTGCAGACATCACGTATCCTCAAAGCATATCATCTCGCCAATATTCCTCAAAAGATTACGGATGTCTAGGGTACTAATACATCTACATATCTGGTACTGCTACTTGAACTGGAGATGTTACTGAAAAATCCAATAATACCTATGCTAAAAAAATTGTAAATGCTAAAATAATTACAACCATGTTATAAGTATCTAATGTTTTGGGTGTAATGACCGCTATAACGCGTGGGTGGAGGCAATTGACTAGCTATCGTGTATGACCATGAATACAAAATTCTAAAATGATGTAATATATACCTAGACATTAGGTATAAAATGCAAAAACTATTTTGTAAAAAAATCATTGTAATTTATAAGTTTCTAGTCCTGTCAGATGCGGCTAAAAATAATGCTTTAGACGAGGCGGCTGCCATCAAACCTCTGCAATCAAAGTTCTAGGCAAAACTGACCTTAGTTGTCATGCTCTTTGGAAAGTAAGGCCAACGAACGACAACCGTGGTCCGTGAGGGAGTCCGGAGGGCTTTCGATGTGTATGGAATGGTTACCCATCCGCACACTACGGTAAGCGCAACTTGGCCACGAGACTCCTCTGTCCCAAGCTACTTATCTAGAGCAAAGATAACCTATTTCCTCGTCTTGAGTTCGAATACAAAGCACGCATCTCTTACTTCTCGAAATCGTGTCCGTATTTTAATTAACTCTCGCTTAAACGGTATAAGAAAACATCATGAGGAAATCTTCATAAGCCTGGGGGATATTAACAGCGTGTGACCAACTTTAGTAGCCATTTCAGCGCAACAGACTAATATATATACCTTGCTCCTCTCATTTCTGATAGAATACTTATGCCCAGGATTGAGGTAGTAAATAGGCTGATGATTAAGCTTATCCTTACCAATGTTCATGAGAATATTAATAACTCTCGCAATGAGATGGATCTGGCTTAGGTAGGTATTAATATTGATGAAAAACAACAACATAATCTAAATGCCTCCTGTTATTATGGATAATTTATAATAAATAGTATCTTTATCCTTGCTAATCTCTTGTGTATAAACCTCCTTTTATTTTATTTCTTGTTCGTAATACGAGTAGACTTACGCTTGATCCCTTTACTATGTTGATTTTTTATTAGAGGAATACAGCATACCAGTGTCGATATACATGGATAAGTAAGCACTGTGTAACTTTATCACCAGCTCATAACAGTAACCTAAAGCACCGCACATACTAGTCAGAAATTCCAAATAGCGATAAATATTACGAGGCAACGCGAGAAATGTTGGTAGGGTTAACTAGGCATTAACGACTTGCCATTAAAGGGTTACAATAGACACGAGTAGAATAGATATTTACATGAGGTGATTATTACGAGTAGAATACGCGAAATTTACGAAGGTATATATAAATACCATTTACGCGAAAAAACATAATTCTATGTCCTGATTCATCAACGCCATATCAAAACTGATGAAGCAACTGCTATTCTATTAGCGCTGCTAATGGACGGTAGGTGTGTGGCGTAAGCAATAACTAAGCCTGGATTAAGGTTTGGATGATTTCAATATACTGTATGCTTTCAAGTTATAAAATATTGCCTCCTAAAGATAAAAATCTCAATGAAAGAAAAATTCTATCGTGCATCCCTCCGGTTAAATAGATACACCGGATGCGAGACGTCACATTACCGAGACCACTGCCCGTGATGTTGAATTTCTTTTCCACATTCTACTATTCGAGGTGATGTCAGCGACATCTGTTGATGACATATTAAATACCAGTTTCTGACACTTACGCTAATACGAGTATTAGACATTGAAATTGAACTACTTTTTACGGATTTCGATAAATACGGATTTTATCGAAATCCGTAAAAAGTTTATCTTTTGCGATAAAACCCGTAAACGTAGTTTTATTTCAATTACTTATTATAATTATGTGGCTCCGTGTAGTGGTAATTCCTTGTGTTGAAATCTCCATTGTTAACTACCAGATACGAAGACTAATATCAGACTCTTACTGTATTAAACCAAACTGCGTTCCACGCTAAATGGCTTTTGGTGATTAGATCTTCGCAATCCACAAATCAGATCTTCCAATATGATCTTAGCCAAAGAAGGCACGCACGCACGCACGCACGCACTATGGAGGTATCAGAATATTTCTGATACCTCCATTTTAAAGTATTCCAAACAAATAAAATTGTCACAATTTTGAAAGTGCTTGTGTCTTTACGTAGATAATATTATCGTCTTTTGTCTTCATATACAAGGTGAGAACAATTATGCCGTATATCAAACACGCGTAATGAAGGTTGGCATTCAAAACAATCTACGTAAAGTACCAGAACTTAGTATAGCCCCCTTATCGTCCTTTAAATCAATTCAATGCAAATACAACTAAAAGCAATCACTATAAGTTTGCGAAATAAATCGATTTGAACTTACAATCGGTAAGCATGTTCAACACGGCTATTTACTTGCAAACAGTCGATTATTCGCGAATTATAATACAATTCTTACGCCAATCCGTCGTGGTTGCAAAACGGCTACTTTGCTATTTGTTATCGGCCTACGTACCTTGTTGAGTTTGTTATGTTGCTGGTGTAATGTTACCAATAACTAGTTTCCAATTTCCATAAAATAACCATCTAAGTTAGTAATTTTGTTATCTACGTACAAAAATGTACGACTTCTCGCATAAATTATTAGCCATAAGAAACTCTATGATAGAAAACTAATTTCTAATGAGAACTATCTAATTGTTAAATGCAATTAGTTTTATTAGTTTCCATATTTACATTTCTTTATTTACCACTAGCTTTTGCCAGCGACTTCGTCCGCGTGGAATAGTTACTTTGTTCATCTGCGTTGCCCCGTTCCTAAGGATTGTAGCGTGATGTTTTATAGCTTGAAACCTTTCTCATGAATCACTCATTTTCCCAACATTTCCCTTCACTGCTCTGCTCCTATTGATCGTAGCGTGATGAAAAGTATACTATAACCTGCCCAGGAGTATGAAGAACAATTGTACCAAGTTTCGTTGAAATCCGTCTAGTGGTTTTTGTTTCTATAACGAACATACAGACAGACAGACAGACAGACAGACAAAAATTTTACTAATTGCATTTTTGGCGTCAGTATCGATCACTAATCACCCGCTGATAGTTATTTTGGTAATATATTTCATGTACAGAATTGACCTCTCTACAGATTTATTATAAGTATAGATGTATAGATTAAAAAGATCATTTTGTGGTTCTTGTATTCAACGGGAAGGGTGGAAAAGTATTAATTAAAGAAGCGACAGGGTGGTATCTGAACATGTAAATTTCAAGAGAGACAAAGAGAGACGTTGAACTAGGACTTTGATTTGGGAACCTCTTTATTTATTTGAGATAAGTATTCCTATTCTTGGGATGGAAGTCACCTATTTGGCGTAGTAGTAAAAGTTCGGTGGAGGAAACTGGGGGAGGCCTATAAGGAAGGATAAACAGATTTGCTCGTCAATATTCAAAAGCGAGATGGTTTTTCCTTAAATCTTGACTACCTACGAATCATTTCGCTTTATCACCTTCATTATAACATTCATCATATAACAAAAGTTCACACTTCATTCAAAATTATATTCTATTATCTTTGACATCCGTTACAATCTTAAGTGCCTCGTTTGTGCATTAACTGGAGTGCCTATTACACCGTTACGTAATTGTTTTGAACAATAAATATCTTCCTTATTTTTATTATGTAATTAGGTTAATACTTACTGGAGCGACGAGCTTCTTAACGACTTACTCGGTTTTTGTGGTTTCTACGATCATTATTCTAACTACTATGTCCAACTGTCGACTTACCTTTTTAACTAAGTTTATATTTATATTTAACTGTTTTAAAATTACTCGGACACTTATTTTTGGACCACTGGGCACAGGCATGTTTTTAAAATGATAAACATAAGAGCTCCACCAGGAAGACCTATAGTCTATTAGTCAAAATTATGGATAATTACTCTAAAGCAGCGATTTCCAACCTTTCTTTGACCATGGACCACTTTGATTTAATTTTTGTTAGCAGAGACCACCACGTTTATATAAAATAAAATGTGTCAATCTGAAATTATACTTTAATCAAAACTTTAAATATGAGTACAACAATTTTAGACCTTTTGCGGACCATTTTTTACATCTTGGGGACACTGGTTGGGAACCCCTGCTCTAAAGGGTTTATGATTGTCAATAACTTTAACGCAAATGAAAGGATAGTTAGTTAAGTGTATTTCTGCAACATAATATAAAAAGTATAGCCTATAATTTGCACAAAAATCGATAATTTCCTTCTACTCAAATACATGGCCAGAACTTAATGAAGACTGATTTCTAACTAGTTATGTTTCAAACGACTGTCAACTGACAACAGTACGATAACATTGAATTCTCTAATGTTACTGTAATTAGTTGCTTCATCTTGCGAACATACTGATTCTGAAGCCTACTTCGGTGTAATGTAAGCTCTCACTAGCACGCGCTAGGCCGAAAGGTATTCACACAACAAATATTGACACGCCGAAGCATTGTGTCGGCGTTAACTAAAGGTTATCTTATCAACTGTTTGAGCGCAAACACTAATGTTTGATGACGGACGCGCGTGTGTCTACGTTTGTCTCCCAGCGTTATCTCTAAGTAATTGACGTATTGAACTTGTTGAGTTTCCGGGAAGTTTCCTGTCAACCCTTCTTTGGTATTTTCTTAACGTGTGGAGTACTTAACGCTAGCTTAACGTGAAGTTTATTTTAAATGTTTCGTAACTGTCTTTTTGTGATTTTTTTAAGCATTTTCCATGCTAAGATTATTAAGTTATTTTTTAGTAAAGGAAAAAATTCAATCGCGGGCAGGATTCGAACCTGCGTCATCTGGTTTGATATACCAGACGCTCTGACCTCTAAGTCACCGCGAACGTCACCTTATGACGTAAATTCAGAATGTGAAGGCAAAATTTCAATCATGCGGGTAGGGTTCGCGGTGGCTTAGAGGTCAGAGCTTCTGGTATATCAAACCAGAAGACGCAGGTTCGAATCCTGCCCGCGATTGAGTTTCGTAATTGTGTTTTTGAGGTAGTATACTCTACTGCTAAGTTCTTCTGGATTGATACCACCCACCGCATTACCGCTAAAAATAATGTGCTAGCATTATTGTATTGATTATTGATTTGAAGAGTAATGCAGCCAGCAAAATCACTGACCATAAAGCTTAGCAAAGTTACGAACTAGTGGAAAAATAAAAATATTATCAACGAAACTATGGTTTTCTACCTTGGAAGACAAATGTAATAATAAGTGGTAATTAAGAATTATTATAGCCTTTCTTGTTTATATCTTCAAACAAGCAAGCGGTCAAACAAATGGTGACCCACAAAATGTTATGTAATCGTTTACACTCGAAATGGATTTTTAGTAGTGCTACCATAGATAATTAATCTTTAAAAATCGGTACAATGTCTCATTCAAGAATTCCCCGAACATTAAAAAAAAAACATTTAAAATGTATAGCAAAAACCCGTTCGAAATTTAATTGCAAATCAATTAAGTGCCTCTATTTAAGTCTCATTTTATACTCGGACGTTCAAGTAGGCAGTCGTTTTATGCCTTTATTGCACCAATAGCATCTGAAGTGCCTTTTTAATTAACAGCTTAATTTGAAAAGACCACCGTCTGTACATAATTAGCTTATGGACAAAATAGGGGCGTATAATTAAAATGTCTTAATTTTATTGAAGGAGGCCTGAAGGTTTATTATAGAGTATTTATGCCTGCTGTAAAGATAGTGAAGGGATTTTTATATATCGTAGAGGTTCGATCGTCGCGCTATTGTAGAGAAAAAGGTTGAATTGTTAATGGCCTTATATTATGGTGGTTGAGAATTCGGTGTGTTTTGGTAAACCTTATGGTGAGAGATATCATAATTACCTGTCTTAACTGCAAAGCTTATCTGATAAACCTTACTAATTGAGATGTCTATGTAACCTGGGACTTTAGGAATGTCACTACTATCTTAATTATTATTCACACCCGGGACGGGTTAGAATACAGTTTCTCACTGCCATTCGGATAGGCATCTCGTAAGAGCCGAGAAAATATCTGACTTGCTCGGTGGTAGGACCTCTCGGGGTCTGACTGGCTGGCGACCAACGTCGGAGTCTGTCGTAAGGCACGTTGATGTGTGTTCCAACTTTTGTGCGTTTTGCGAGTTCCCTCTCGGTTGCGGCGGTTCCGTCAGTCTGCAGTCCGTAGGGGTTCTTAAAGCTCGGCAATGCATTAGCAACTCCTCTGGTGTTGCAGGTGTCCATGGACGGCGATGACTATTATCATCAGGTGGCTCGTCTGCTCGTTTGCCGACCTAATCAATAAAAAAAACACAGAATAAATATACAAGTTTCGTGTAAACTCCAATATTTTGCTAGTATTTACCTAGATAATTGATATTCGCAGATATATTTTCCATTCCAGTACATTAATATTCTGAAGTAAATTACTTAAGTATCATTAAACGCCATTAAACCAAAAACATTCGACGATTTCAACATAATTTTCGTTTTTGGGAGCAATAAAAAAAATGCAAGTCTCGCGTTAAACTTCCAATAACAATATGACCGTGAAAAAAATATCTTTAATTTCATTAAAAATATTAAATTCAGCCAATGCCGCGACCAAAGAAGTAAAAAGATTTAATAAATCGAACCAAATAACACATTACAAGGCTAATTTAAACGCTAAATTCTCTTGTTTAAATTAAGTACGAAACGGAGGGATTTTTCACAATAAATAATACCCTAATTACTGGGCAGGGTCCCATCAAACTGTTTTTATGGCGACATGCTGCTCACAAAAAAGAATGATACTCTTAATTTGGATGGCGTTATGCTATAAGTTCCGAACATACGAGTAATTTGTTGTAGTTATAACTTCATAATGCTGTTTTCAAAAGCAGCAATTACATTTTTAAGCTATGGAAAAAGTAACGTAAATCCTATAAAGATAAGTAAGGATATGTAAGTACCTAGTTATGATTTTATGGAAGATTTCTGATGCAAGCCTTAACTTTCTAACAGTAGATTTACATTCTTATAACTATTTAATTTCATGTACAGCATATTTTAAATCCCATGCAATAGGGGGGTTTTTCTACCCCTGGGAATGCAAAAATGGTAAAAATATCATTATAATAATAATTGAGAGAAGATTCCAAGATTGTGTCTTCTTTTCGTAGTTACATAGGAAATTTCAAATGTATAATTATAGTGCTTTTTCATGTAATTAGGTAGGTACTAGATTAAAAAATCAGTAATACCAGTAATACAAAGACCCTTAGAAAACGAAGTACTAACACACCAATGTAGGAAGCGTTTAGTTTTAAAAAACATGTCTGACTAAAACAGATTTATGTAAGCTAAAAATGTTTTCAGAGATTAGATTGTAACATTTGGAAAATAATGCAATTTTAAAGTGCATCAATAAGGAAGTGATAAGAATCCTACTAAATTAATAACAAATTGGTGTTATTAACTTGATAATCTGTTATTAGCGTTCTATAATTTTTGGAGACTATTTAAAAAATCATGACGATATACTTGTTTGTTTTGACAAATCAATATAGACTAACAAAAATAAAGGCTTCAAAAAAATAAGTAAAAAGCCTTAAAATAATATTTCTACTTCGTTATAACATAAAGTGGTCCCCAAAATTGGAGGCTTCCTCAACAGCCGAGCACAATAAAATCACAGATTTGTGGACATTACAACGTCCAGTTTTAATTCCACACAAAATTAGTTCAACCAGCTTCTTCTGGGTTTATATGAAACTAATCAGAGTCACGTTGGGAGCTTCATATAAATTCTATCCATTAACTAAAGTGAGACTTTTTATTAAGGTGAGGGTTCCGTATGTCTCTTTTTATTTACCTAGGTAATAAAATACAATATCAATTTATTTTAGATTTTTGACATACTCCGGAAAGAAAGAGGGCCTTCATTAATTAATTTAAATACATATATAATATAATAATTAATACCTGCACGGATCAGATAATACCGGAAAACTTGTGTCGCCCTGATTAATAATAATAATAGAGGTGATTTTTAGTTCCTAGATTTTTATTTTCCTAGTTGTTCGTTAATAAAGTACGGAACCCAAAAAAAAATATTATTTACGATTGTGTAGGCCATTTTAGTGAGTTGGTCGGTAAGTAAGCACGTGACATATGTCAACATTTTTAATTGCATTGCTTCATGTTATTTATCGATTTGGTAATGGCTTAAAATAAAAATTCAATTAATTTTTCGGTTCATTTTCTTGGTATTTGTTTTTATTTTTAATGTAACTACTTGAATGTTGATTAGTTTACAAATTTAAGGTAATTTAATGGACTCGTAAAATTATTGTTATTGCTATAAGTGGGTCGCAATATGTGTTGACGTTGTCGCATAAATCCGTGACAAAAAAGGTTCTACTTTAAGATATATAAGTTATGTTACCCAACTTAATATTTTTAGCTTGTAAAAATGTACCTAATACCTATCTCAAGATAGGAGGTATTTTGTTTATACGTAGCACGTCATTTAGGAGCCATAGGGAAATTATTTCTGTAAATGTTTTTCACAGAAAATCATTATCTACATAGTAGAGCTTTTGCTGCCTCATTAGTCTAGTGGTCCCAAGCGCGACTGCTACGTTAGAGGCCCTGGGTTCGGTTCCCAGATCAAGCAAAGTATTATTGGGTTTTTCTATGAAATTCTCAGTAGCAGCTTAGAGTTTGGTATTTGTGCTCATAGGCTCGACCCCTATTTCCTAGACCTACATATACCATCGAACTGTGAGTGTACATTAGTACGCCTCTACCTAACCCTTCGGGGAATACATGTTATGTTATGATGTTATTTTAATGTTTATAATTTCAGAATTTCTGGGGGCGACTGAAAACTTATTTATAACATGGGTAGGTAATTATTAGGTATACCTATAACTTGTTATTCCTATAAAACAAATTGACTAACTATTAATTTATCTTCTTCATTAGCCTATTGGTGCTAAGCCGAAAGACTTTTTGAGACAAAATGGAGCCTATATCCTTCTCCAAGGTATAATCTCTCTCTATACCAAAATTCATTAAAATTGGTTCAGCGGTTTAAGCATGAAAACGGAACTAACAGACAGACTGAGTTAGGTTACTTAATATAAGTAAGGATAAAGGTAAACAAACGAATACCTGCTGAGCTGTGTACAAACAGCTCACTTACCTCTTAAAAATACAAATTTAAAGTACCACGAAATCAAAAGCAATGTGTCTCGAGTGACGATAAACAGCAGTAAAACCAACACCGTACGATTATGAACAATCAGGGGAACGATAATGAAATAATTTGCAACACTTTATTGCAATTACATTGCTCTATATCACAATCAAGGCATCGGCGTGGCGGGTGGTAGCCCAGTAATGGACCAACACTCTTTCGTAACGATCAATTTGAACTCGATATGATGTACCTAATTAAGAAATGAATTGGTATCGTTCGTTTTTTGTTTTTATTGCAATCAATGCTTCGAGTGGATCTCATAACATAACGTACCATCACGCCCGTATTTCCTGAAGGGTTAGGCAGAGGTGTACTAATGTACACCCACAGTTCGACGGTGTGTTTAGATCCCATGTAATAGCGGGCGAACTTATTGCCAGGCACAAATCCAAACTCCAAACTCCAAACTGCTACTGAGAATTTCATATTTTCAAAAACCAAATAACACTGCTCGACCTGGAAATCGAAGACCCAAGACCCAAGACCTCTAGCATTGCAGTCGCGCTTAGGACTACTAAACTAACGAGGCAGTTTGAGTGGATCTCGTGGCTTAGTAATAACTATGCTGATCAATCGAGGTGCAGGGTTAAGCTTCGCTTGCCATGGTCAGTCTATTAATGGGTGACCGTCCTTAACACATCAAGTTACGTTATTCCATCATTTTCATTTGTTATAAAACACCAATAACAATAATTCATTTCCGGTAGCTAACAGCTTGAAAAGCTGACACTCAAATTGTCAATTAACGGGCCTTTAAATTTTCCGCGACCTAATTTTCAGCTATGTCATAATAACATTTTTTATTTCTCGTCCCCAAATGTGTTCTAAATTTTGATTGTAATTATACAGTATGTATAATCGTAGCCGCGGCCTATGCTTTGCTGGACATTTGTCTAACGCACGTCTACGATGCCGACCGTCCAATGCCGAAGAAGCTATAATCATAAGATGAATCTTAAATCTAGGGATTTTTCTAGTAACAGTACTAGTAGTTTTTCAGCTTTCAAGAATTATTGGAAAAGATTCCTAACACAAAACATAGCTAAGCACTAACTTCACACAAAAGTTAACGCGTTATATTTTTTGTCCAACACTTTCGGCGCACACGAAGAAAAAATATGTCCTAACCACATTTCATCACACAATTAAATTCCGTCAAAGAAAGGGTATCGTTGGTCCTCCATTATGCCGGCTATTGTAATATTCGACGCACAATGCCTTACTTATGGCCAGTTTAGGACATGAAAAAAGAAATGGCTAAGGCACCGTGTAATACTGTCGAAAAGTTTGGCAAGCTGAATTTATTGTGCAAACGAATATATGTGAAAAATATGGCAATTATCTACGAGAAATTCAAGTTGAGAAGATTTAAATACTTTAATAGATTTCGCTTTTTATTTTTATGTACAAAATTATATATACCAAGAATAACTGCATTAACCATTCTCGTTAATATCACTGCATAGCTTATATTTATCGTGGTTTACATAAATACACTAAAGTATTTTTGGCGTTTACTTATATTTTCAACAATAGTAAAAAAAAAATTCGGAATTAGCAATAACTCCATACAGAAGATCACGTATGTAGACAGTACTCAATATCCGCATACTATTATAATTAACAGTGACTAACCAAAGACCAAAAATCAACGAATCGAATCGACAATCTGGAACATTTTTACAAGAATAGAAATGACTATTCAGAAGCCTTTTTAGGCTTCTCAATAGACCTTGCTGACGGTTTTAACTGCTCGTGTGTATCGCAAGTTATTTGAGACCATAACAAATTCGTCAGATCAACGGCTACGGCGACTTGACGGTGCGTTATGGATTCCGATGTATGAATATTATGATTGTTGCTTATTGTTATTAATGCGGTTCGGTGATTATTCAACTAAATTTTGTATTGTAGGTACATTATGTCAGATAATGTCTGTATCTGTGTTGTTCTATATTATATTTTTGTGGATAGTGGCTATAGGTGATAAGCTAGGGTCACTCTGACCCTAGCTTATCACCTATAGCCACCCCGGTAAAGATTTCATCTGAAAATATGAACAAGAGTAATTCAACGATATTTTGTTCTTGTTTAACTGCAGGTTGTTGTTTTATTTTAATGAATACTTACAGTGTGAATTCAGCAAATTAGTGTTGTATATTTGTCATATTATTCAGTAAAATATTGAGATCAATCTCATAGGCTATAGACACTACTGTAGACTGAACACATTGATCGCTAGCAAAATTGAAAATTGTCCACATCCCTAGAATTTTGTTTTAGTTGCAGATGAAAAACATCTGGCACTAAAACACATATTAAATTAACCAGCATTTTTTTTCTACCACACCAGATGGACAATGGACTTCCCAAAAATTCCTACCACTAATTACCTATTATTACCTAAATACATGGCCTGTCATACCTGCCCCAGTTCTGACATAACACCGCAATCAAATAAACGAAAATGGCGTCTGCCTTCGGTCCTTAACTCTTTACCGTACGAACGTACAAGCTTATCAACAACAGATAGATATTCGATATTCATTTCTACGTAAATAAAAATAGGGTTGGGACGAACGCAAATGGATTTATAGCGTTGTAATGGTCGCATGACAGTTGATTAAAGGGGGCCGAAAAGCGCCGAGGTTGGGGTCCAAGGGACAGCGCCCCAGGTGTGTCGCAGTAGGAGGGCCCCCTGATGATTGTATTTAAAATAAATAAGAACCTCAATGAACGATTGTCCATACCGTGGCTTATGAACGCGATATTCGTATCGATAATTTATGCGATGGACTTTTGTGGTTAACTGTGGAATTGGAACGTTAGTTTGTGTGTAGGTTTCATAAAATTTGTTCTACTTCTACTTCGTCTGTTTTACATATTGTCGAAAATATATATTTTTTTTATTCTGGCAATGTTCCCGCGTCGTCTGTTTGTGATTTTTTTAATAAGTTACCTTTGTTTATATATGGTTCAGGACAACGATGAACAGTATGAGTAGGTATTTAACTTTCAATTTTTTCATCAACCTACGCTGGTATAAATCGAATCGTGTCGGATCTACTACGACTTTAATAGACGAAAGACGCTAATAATTAGTGCCAATATCTGGAATTTCCTTTAATTATGGAAACCAGTTCCTGAAACTAGCTCCGGTCACCCGCTAGAGAAGTTTTACAGTTTTGACAAAAACGTTAAATACACTCGGCGAGTTTCAAATAAAGCCGGGATACAAATCGATCAATCAATTACTTACGACACAATATACCCTTATTTGTAGCTACAGTTAAAGCAACCCTTCCCCAGCCGCTGTCACTACTGCACAATTATGAGATGAGTAAATAGCAAAAAGCACAATGTAAAAAACGAGGCGTAAACTCAAATTAAATCCCTATCAAAATTGGACCGAAAATGAACTTGAAATGTATTGAATAGATCCGCCATTAGCTCTGCATCTGTTAAGGGGTAGATGTGATTATAATGGACTTATAAGTGTCCTATAATCATAAGATTATTCTTTTTTTCAGTGCGGCTTCATTAGTAATGTTTACAAAACGTATAATCTTTGTAATGTATCGGCAACCCGACAGATAGTTTGGTAAACAGGTAATTGCGGGTTAGGAACTGATTTTAAAAGTTCTTAATGTAATGACAGCTTGCGGTCATGAAGGATGAAATAAACGATGTTATATTAAAAAAAGGTTTTTACGCATTTTCGGAGCACCTCTGATCCTTCAAAGCTATTAAGTCGAAAAGCAATATTGAAATAGTCTTTACAATTAAAAAAGTATCTTCAGATGTGAATAAATAAAAGAAATAGATAGGTATTAAAACCTCCTTTACTAAAATTCTATAATAAATTGAATTTCAATCGTCAGGTTAAAAAAGTGAGGATGGAGGAAAGAAAGAAAGTAACTTAACATGAAAGCACATTAATTTGAACTGGCCAAAAGTATCTATGATAGCAACTTACTTTTTAAATTTTTAGCTGATCTGGAATCCTCACCGAGAAATACAGTGTCCAAAGTCATTGTCTCCAGACAGATCTCCAGGCAACCACTAGTATACCTAGTCAGACACGTTACTTTTTAATCGTACAGGACCTGACAATAATACAACGAATCGTAAATTTTACAGCCGTCTTCCAAGTAACCGACGACGCTCCTAAGTAGAATCCTGTGTTTGTTTATTTTTTGATAGGACTGTGTAACCGCGTGTGCCCTTTCTTCACGAAATACTTTTTTTTCCCTTGAACCTTTTTATTGACGTCCCCAATAAAGGACTTACTATACCTCTGATGTATACTCTACGTTATTGTTTCAAAGAAATTGAAATATTCTGGGCTTAGCAGGCAAATAATGTGTTCTTTACGAAGTCCCTTTCGATGGGTTCACTGTTTTATCATGTATCTAGTTTGAATCCGGGTTTGAGTCATTGGTTATACGTAATAGTGATTCATATATCGATGATTTGTGTTTGATAGATAGATAAGAATCATGTTGTAACCATTTGTACAAATTAGGTAGGTAGTATTACTCATTTACGAGGTATTTTTATTTCCTTTACAATGTTAAGGATGTGACGACACAGGCAAAGATGTATCTTTTAGAAAGAATAAAATATAGGTACTAATAAACTGTGTTATTAAAGAATTGTAAGTACATAGGGTGTAATCCGTTCTGTAAAAGATTTGTGCTATAGAAGAGCAAAAGCTATAATAAACTATCTAATAAGTTTTTATTCGACCCATTCACTACTACTAGCGTAGTGGCACGTAATCGTGCTAGTACACTAGCTATTACATAGTAGGTAAAACATCATTGTTAATTTTATTAATCACTTTGTATTTTGTGCTTACTAGTGTTCGTTAAGATTTCTACAAACTTATTCTATCACTATCCGTGGAAACCTGAAATTGGATTAATGTAACATAGGCTAATTGTTATTTTTGTATGTATTGGTTTTCCAAAAACAAATAAATAAATATAAAAGAATTGTTCCATATTACATAGTAGGTATTGTACTATTCGGAAGAAGGAGAGGGGGAGAGAGAGATGGAGATATTAAGATCAGTAACTGCGACATAATAATTTTATGTATAAGTACAGTTCATGAGGATGATAGTATTATACATAAAACTATACATAAAAGTATCACTACATAGTATAAAACAAAGTCGCTTCCCGCTGTCTGTCCGTCCCTATGTATACTTAGATCTTTAAAACTACGCAACGGATTTTGATGCGGTTTTTTTTATTAGATAGAATGATTCAAGAGGAAGGTTTTAAGTTTTTCTGTTTAGCATTAACGCAGGTGAAACCGCAGGCGGGTCGCTAGTATTACATAAAAGTATTATACATAAACTATCATCCTCATGAACTATCATATTTGTTCTATCAATTAGGGCTGCGAGATTTCTAGCTATTCTATAGTTATCGATCGACTTGATGATTGATCCACTTTGGTTAGCTTTCGTAAATTACTTTTGTACAAAACTATCCTACATGATCAATTTCAAAATTCGGGAACCTCCATATACCGAAGTAGTTAAACATTTTTCCTACTATAACACAAATTTTATTCAAACAACCACTGCTCTTAAAATTCATAGGATCCAAAAAAAAACAAATGACGCAGTAGGAATCCAAAAATAAAATTATACACACATAATCTTATATCTCTAAGATCCGTGTTAAAGTGTTAACAATAGATATTTGTTCGGATTTCAATCGAGTTGTGACAAGATATGGTCTAAGATAACGGTGGTAGGATCCATGACACATAGTAGAGATAGAGTAAAGAAGGTTAAGATTTATCATAATATTTATCGTTTAAAAAAAAATCGATAACTATACACTTTTGCAGTCATTCGTTATTACTGTGTTCCTTTTTTGTTTTTAGCTTTCTAATGTATAAAATTAAGATTCTGGCAAGACTGAAATTGTTTTTTTTAAATTGACAGCCACAAAATATGGACATTTTTTTTTCTTTAACTGTCGTTTGTCGTTGCTTTTGATACTAGTTACAATAAATGGGCCCAGCGCCCAATCCCGTAAACATTGATAAATCGATTAAAGTCGTAGTAACCTATTATTATCGAGTCATGTAAGTCCATTATGTTACCTTTACCAATTTTTTTTTAAATTTAGTGTCAGTTTTCTATTGTTTAATGCAATTCTAAGGTGTTAACCATGTTTTAAATCAGCAAATAAAACCATTGAAAACTTAGTAATAATAATTAATTAACAAACTTTATAGACTTTTAACAATGTCTATGAATTTTGTTGTTACATACTTCTTCTTTATAATACTTATCCAATTTTCGGAACCGTGATACTAACGGTTTTTTTTACTTTTCAAAAGAAATATTTATTAATCTTATTTATTTAATTTAGGTATTTAAACTTTATGCATCTTAAATTGCCTCATTAGTCTAGTGGTCTCTAGCGCGACTGCTACGGTAGAGGTCCTAGGTTCGATCCCCAGGTCGAGTAAAGTGTTATTGGGTTTGTCTATGAAATTCTCAGTAGCAGCTCGGAGTATGGATTTGTGCCCGGTTAATGGCAATAGGCTCGCCCCCTATTGCATGGGACCTAAACATAGCGGCGAACTGTGGGTATACGTTAGTACGCCTCTGCCTAACCCTTCGGGGAATATAGGCGTGATAGTATGTATGTATGCATCTGAAATTTTACATTGTCGGACTTAATGCCTTAGGCATTCTCTACCAATCAACCATAGTTACCATATATATATTTATGGTTCATCTTTAGTATATGTATAATATTTTTATTGTTTCAAAAATAATATTAAGTTATTTTTTTTTAGTAAAGGAAAAAATTCAATCGCGGGCAGGATTCGAACCCGCGCCTTCTGGTTTGATATACCAGACGCTCTGACCTCTAAGCCTACGTCACCTTATGACGTAAATTCAGAATGTGAAGGCAAAATTTCAATCATGCGGGTAGGGTTCGCGGTGGCTTAGAGGTCAGAGCGTCTGGTATATCAAACCAGAAGACGCGGGTTCGAATCCTGCCCGCGATTGAATTTTTTCCTTTACTAAAAAAAAATAACTTAATATTATTTTTGAAGCAATAAAAATATTATACATATACTAAAGATGAACCATAAATATATACATAATAAAATATAATTGAAACAATTTTTATTAACTGCCAGCATTTTCTTCATAATTTTCGTAGATCGTGAGCAGTGGTCCTTCTTCATTTATCTTTGTTTGTACCTATGGTCATTACCACGGATTAAAACGAGAATCATTGAATATTTTATGGATTTTATATTTGATTGTGCTCTGTTTATTTAAGTATGTCTTTATTAGTCATTTTGACTCTGGAATTTAGATTAAATTGTTATTTACTGACTCTACCTTTATAAAAGTATACAGTAAAGAATATTATAGTATAATCATTCGAATATAAATGATGCTTACTTAATGCAAAGTTTACACTGACTGACTGAGATTAGGAATAGATGCATCATCATAAACGATAAACACTTATCAATATGTCACTCTTGCTACAGACTTCTTTCAAAGACAAAGACTTTTGCTTCGGTCTTGTTCATTGCAACAATGATGTAACTATAAAGGTTAACAAACAGTATATTTTTAATAGTACCTACTTATTTCTCTAAGTATAGTAATATAATAACGAATCCACAATATTCTGTGAACAGGATTTTAACCTTGATTTATAAAATCATATGTTTTTTTTTCTAAATATAAAATTATCCCTCAGTCTCTTCTTGACTACTATACTATATTAAAATCATTTATTGCCAGAATGGTCTTATTTTTCAACTTGCCAGCAACCAAGTCATAACTCTACGCTGTCGTACACTGCTGCGTTGTCCTCATAATCAAATAAAATATCTCAAGAATGAACAAACATAAAGAGAAATAAAACGAAAAAATATCTCAATTTGACAAATGTATTCACATAACACGGTCCCCGATGGGCGCCATGCCACTTGTCGTGCGTCTACGCACATTTTTATACGTCCTCACCTTGCACACGCGCAATGTATCCACTTGCTGAACAAATAAAACATTCGGTTTAGTGTGGTGATAGTTTGTTGTGACTTTTTATTAAGTTTTATGTTATACTTCACATCATCATCATATCATCAGCCCATGTTCGTCCACTGCTGGACGTAGGCCTCTCCTAATGAACGCCACAGAGCCCGATCTTCGGCTTTCCTCATCCAGTCACTGGCAGCTGCCTTCCGCAAGTCGTCACTCCACCTGGCCGGCGGGCGCCCTAGACGTTTGCCTAGACGCGGTCTCCACTCGAGAACTCGTTTACTCCAGCGTTTGTCGGTGCGATTTTTTAATTTGTGGACCAGTCTCACCGTGAGTGTCCACGTTTCGGCTTTCGGCGTTTCGGCGTTATACTTCACATATCTACATTATTATAAATGCGAAAGTTAGGTTGTCTGCCTGTCTGTCCGACTCCCTATAGATAAAAGCTGGATAAATGTTGAATAGTACTGCAATTATTATCAATCCGCCAGCTAAGTTTTACCAATGCTTGGTTCCAAAGGATATATTTTTTCAAAGGTCTGTTAAGTCGCATCTTCGCATCACTAAGATAAAAAACACTTTTAATAACACAAACCCTAAAATGTGTGTTGAAATTCAACCCATTGAATGGCTTACATTTTTATTTAACCGCACAATAACCGTACCGCACGACGCGCGCGCGCACGACGCGGGGCGGGGCAAAGCGACCCGCGATTATCGTTGCTTTTTTTTTATTATTTGCGCCGTAGATACCTTTTACATCGCCGTTCAATTACTGAAGCGCGAGTGCGGTGAGCGTATGCCTAGTGTGGATATACTCTTTATTATTTTTCCCTAAGCTATGCAAGTCTTTAGAAACTTTTCATTTAAATCGACAAATTTTGGTAAAAAGATTATTTGTAATATTAAATTGTTATTGATATTTTTTATTATACAACATGAACACAGTTAGGCCGTATTGTTTAGGTATCTACTTTTCAGAAACTGCTTTCATGATTTTATGTTTAATGACGTTTCAAAGGTAAATAAGAACGTTCTTATATTTTAAACGTTAGGTACCTAATTCTTTTAATATTAAATCCTAAACTAGTTTCAAGTAAAAAAATCCTTACATCAACATCTGCCTTCCGGTCAACTTTAACTGTGAAACTATGAAACGGTGCCCTCTTCATACGACATTGAAATTCAAGTAAATTCTGTTGCTTTTATTGCAGAAACACTTTCAAATTGTACCTAAATTATGCGGTAATTAATAGGCGGAAGCCTAATGGCTAGGGCGTCGGACTTGCGATCATGTGGTTGCCGGTTCGAAACTCACCCATTGCACTATCGACGTGAACCCACTCGTAACACAAGCATTTAGCTTAGCACGAGTGGTTAACAAGAATACTAGTAATGTGCGAGCCACATTACTAGTAAGCTTTTAAAAAAAAACTATTCTTTGAGGGATTTGCTACTAGGTGACATTGTCTTACTTAACGGTTGTGGAACAGACCATTAATGGTTTATTTAGACTAGTTAACCATTAATTACGGTTAAGTAATAGTTTTTACTTTAATGTTCTTTAGAACTATTTGTCTTCTAACTCAATTGTAAATTAAAAATAATATTATAGCATCGGCCATATCCAGTTATCCACATTAGTGCTGTCGCTGCGCCCACGCACCCTGATTGCGCTCGCCTTGACATTAGTTCGACTGTCGCGACCGCCGCGTTCTTGCTCGCTTCACGTGAACACACACACCCGACACGAGCCGAATGATATATTTAATGTTACGAAACATTACTTTTCTTCCTGTAGTAAAAAAGATTCAATTTGACGGTCGGATGTTTTGCTTGCGAAGTTTGTTCATTGTTGGAAATACAAGTGCCAATGATTTTTATACTTTATGACATTGAAGATAATGACCATGTTATGGTGCGTTCAGACTGAAATATTTTTTGGTATCTAGCTCAAGATGGTAGGTACGAGTATCATTGTTTGTTTTATCTTATTGTATTTTCACATAGTTTATGCTTTGGTAAAAAATACTTTTACGTGGGAGAGCCATGTTTCGGCACGAATGGACCGGCTCGACCGGAGTGATACCACGTCCTCACAGAAAACCGGCGTCAAACAACGCTTACGTTGTTTTCGCCGAGTGAGTGAGGTTACCGGAGGCCCAATCCCCTTTTAAAAGGTCGGCAACGCACTCGTGACTCCTCTGGTGTAGCGGTTGTCCATGGGCGGCGGTAATCGCTTACCATCAGGCGATCCGTCTGCCTGTTTGCCCTCCTATCCCATAAAAAAAATTAGCCAGTTAGCACAATGCTACCAATGTTGACAGTGCAGGGTGCATCAACGATCAATTTACTACAAGCTATTACCCGTGGTTTCACTCTCATTATAGAATTTTGACAGAATAACCATAAAAGATTTATTTATAAAACTATTGTACACTAATTATTCATATAGAGGTTGCAAGTAGACCTGTTGAGCGAGAGATCCTTGGTTTGATGTTTTTTTTTTGTGATTTTCTATTAATTTCTGAGAAGCAATTCTGGGTTTGGATTTTGATGGATACCCAGATTGAGGCAATAAGCTCTTCCCTTCGTTAAAGTGCCACAATACCTTATATCGTTCCTCGTGAAATATCTATCTTGAGCAGGACAAGACACGCTATTTTCATGCCAGAGTTATTAATGCACAGTACGAGACGAAGAGCGTAAGAATCTCCATTCAAGAACATACAAACCTTTGTCTCGATGCTGTTCGATTCATTGGGACTAACACAAAGGGCGAGATATATTTGTTTCATGTCTGGCTATTTGCGCATACGATTTGCATGTATGTATACATAATCCTTTAGCTCTATGCGCGCCTAGCCACTAGCTTCAATAAATATTTACATGGGAACCTCTATCGACCGTATGAGGAACTCAAATCATAGTAATTCATGCCTGGACACATTTATGTCTATAGGCATTCATGTATTCAAACTCGCATTTCTCAAGTCTAGACCTCAGTAGATTACCTACGACAAATAGATTACTTTAACTGTTGTAAAATATTTATACTTCCTAAATCGATTCCGTATGCAACACCTGCAAAATCCTATTGGATTAAACAGAAGAATTCAATAACAAACCCGTATTGGAATTGATTTCAGTGTCAGTCGTTGCTTGCAATGTCGTGTTTATCTTCGAATAGCTTTACCATTTAGCCAACACCTATTTTTCGGAGACAAAAGCAACTGTCTATAAAATCGCAGGCATTTTCTTTGTAACATCATTGGCGAGTTTTATCGCAGATCTTACTTTCTTTCAAACACGTATTTTATGATTACGCGCCTGCCTGCGCATTTCTGAGCCTAATTAAGATTTTCCTTTTATACAAGTTCTAAGGAGACACATTTCTCTTAAGCAAAAGAAAGCATTGTGATATTAAATTTGACGTCGTATCTTTTTACCTACACCAACGTAAAATTGAACTTGATGATGCCAAGTTGCCAATTATCCAACATTAGAATCATAAATCTATAGGTTGACGATTAATTCTGACTTTAATCTTAAAAGAATCGTCTAAATAAGCGTTCTAAGCATCGTTGAGAATTTGTGAGAGTTAAAGGAGAAATTTAAACAAAAAAAAAGTAGCTTAAAAAATGAAAAGAAGATTTTTGTATGTTTTTTATTGGTCATAGACTTTTTGCTCTTCTCGCCTGAAATGCAAGATGAGGTTCAAGTACAATTATATTCCTACCTGTTAAATAGTTTGTATTAGTAATTTTATCTTGGAGGTACTATAGAGGTTGCCGCAAAGAGGCGACATCTCATCGTGTTGGCTGGTTTGAAATTGAATAAAAGGTATAAACGGCAAAAAAAAACAAATATTAGTAGAATTGACTTGAAAAGTGAAGTGCAGAAAAATTTGTAAAATATAAAACGTTAAAATAGATTCTGAATTTCGTTCAAAGCAATCCCTAAATAAATCTGATCTATCGCTACAGTACTTATGCCGAAAGGATTAATCTATACTTATAATAAATCTGTAGAGAGGTCAATTCTGTGCATGAAATATATTTCCAAAATAACTATCAGGGGGTGATTAGTGATCGATACTGACGCCAAAAATGCAATCAGTAAAATTTTTGTCTGTCTGTATGTTCGTTATAGAAACAAAAACCACTCGACGGATTTCAATGAAACTTGGTACAATTGTTCTTCATACTCCTGGGCAGGTTATAGTATACTTAGTATACTTTTCATCACGCTACGATCAATAGGAGGAGAGCAGTGAAGGGAAATATTAGGAAAATGAGTGATTCATGAGAAAGGTTTCAAGCTATACAACATCACGCTACAACCCTTAGGAACGGGGCAACGCAGGTGAAACCGCGGGCGAAGAACTAGTTTTAAATAAATTACTACTACTATTTATTACTAACATTTTTTATCTATATTGAGCTTAAAATAAAAACTCAAAAACGTACCATGATTAAACCTTAAACAATATCTCAATAACAAAGTTATAAAAATACCTGAAATGAACAGGTTATCAACACTTTGAAACCGCACACCGAGATTTCGAATCTCAAAATCAATGCTAGTAGATAAGATAAGGACTTCGAACACGACCAGTCCGCAAGACCCTTCTGTTCCCTCATTTATTGTGGTACAGGGGTCTTGGCATACTGGTGGGTTAAAGTGAGCCTTAATTAGGTTCTGTAGCGTCCGTCACCGCGTATTAAGCGTTCGTTTCATCAGTGGGGCTGTTTCTGGATGAGAACACAGGCGGCGCCTGGTGTATGCGCTTGCGCCTGGTATGGCGTCGCATTATCGCTACGTCTCGTGTTACGATGTTCTCCCGTGCCATGTCAAATGACGTCACTGATGTAAAAAGTTTGAGTTTTGTTATTAGGAGATTGAGGGTGGAACAGTACAATTGTATCTTCAAATTGAGCTTAATTTTATAGTTTTTGATGCCATATCATAGTTAAGTACAAACCATCTTATTTTTTTGAATTGCATTTTTTTTGTATAAATCTAAACTTATAATTACTATATCTTTTTTTTTTCAATTATGAAAGATATTGATTCTTTTTGTATTTCGTTGTTTCCTTATGAGTTGTGTAAAACGTTTCGGTACAATTAAATAATAAGAAAAAAATAAAACCACAGGATCGCTTAAGCTTCTGATTTTATCACGCATTGTTACAATAATGACAAACAAATTTGAAAGTGTCCCTTTGGTCTATCATCTAGGAGTGCAAGCGCGGATGCTAAGCAAGAAGTCCGAATTTCTACTCCCAAGTCTCGCAATGTTATCTGGGGGCACCGTACCGTCACAGGAGCGTAAGGTGAAAAATTTATTCACTGTTCATTACTTTTCTGTTATACAATAGTTCTCGTAGTGACGAAACGGCAAAGCCTCATATTTTGATTAAGGTGTAGAGTTTGTGAAGTTAGGGCTTGTAGAGTTAGAAGCTTGGCTCTAAGTACATGGGATCTGATAACTATTAGATAGTGCAAGCCATATTGTCTCGTCGAAAATGTTTTTGGTGGGATTCGTTTTTCTATGAAACTCTCAGTAGCAGCTTTTTTTTATATATACGTTTATATATGGTAAACCAGCATACGGCCCGCCTGATGGTAAGCGGGTACCGTAGCCTATGGATGCTTGCTACACGGGGGTTATCAATCGCGCGTTGCCGTCCCTGTAAATGAAGGAGGAATAGTTGGACTGGCAGCATAGCAGATATTCTGCCATACATGACAGGAGCGGTAACAAAACACCACCGGTCCCCCACGTTGCCAACACAACGCTTCCTCGCGTACCTCTGGCGACCTTCATCACAGTTAGGAATACAACATAGCACGGAGCTATGTTATTTGGCTACGATTTTCTGCAAGGTGGAGAGTACTTCCCCAGTCGAGCAGCTCCAATTTATTAAGGGTTAATTGTGAATTATTCAATTCCACTATGCCCTACTACTCTCGAAAAAAAGCTTGGAGTTTGAATTGCAATAGGCTTGCTCCTTATCGCATAGGACTTCGTATATCACAATAGACCTCTGAGAATAGAGGCGTAATAGTTTGCATGTAGGTATTTATTTAAAACAGCTTTGAAAAATTGTAGATAGGTATTTCGGAAAAGTATTTGAACAACCGTTATATTATTTGCCTAAGGTCAAAATACCTACAAAAGTTGCGCAACCAAAATTGCCTCCAAGTTTATATGCGGAAGCTATCTTTACAGATGTCACAATTCATTGCCGGAGATATGTTGAATAGGGAAACCCATAAAACTGTCCAATGGCGCCCACAATACAACTGTCATAAATTTCTTTTGGTACCAAGATCCAACTCCGTCAAATTGAAATTCAGATTCATAAAGTTGAAGATTAGTTGATGTTCAAACTTTGATATTTGTACAAGTTTATGTTTAGTGAATATTATTAATATTTTAACTAGTTGACATAATTATGAAATAGTGTAGGTATGTTACAAAATTTTATTAAAATTATTGACTTACTTTTAGCCTACATTATCTGGTCGTCTATAGAATAATAATTAAACCTTACTCATTGACAATGATTTATTAATGGAATTTTGAAATTACATGTAACTGGTCCCATAACGAGTGGGTCTTCCCTGATAGATATAATCTGGGTGTCTTTAAATCACGAGTGAATCGGTTTCTTCTAGGCAAGCGCGCTCCATCGTAGATCGCAGTATCCCTTAACATCAGGCAAACTAGCGGTAAAGCGTAAGCCTATCACGAATAAAAAAAAAACCGTACTAACATGAGCAAAAACTAAAATTTAAATCTGGAGCTAAAATTAAAATATGTCCATGATTTAAAATTAAAACATTCATATTCATAAAAAATACATATTCAGAAAAAAACCGACTTTTCTAGTAGGTCTAAGACTAGGACTTAGTCGGTAACTATCAAAATAGTGTAATAGTTTCACATAATATAATTACTATAATTATTAAAAAAATATAAAATTATAGTGGACCTATTATAATTATTGTACCAATGCTGGGCACGGGTCTTCTCTCCTCTCAGGTTGAGAGGGATAAGGCTATAGTCCACCGCGCTAGCCTATTGCAGGTTGACAGACTTCATGCATTGTTGAGAAAATCTCTCAGGAATGCAGGTTCCCTCACGATGTTTTCCCTCACCGTTTAAGCGCGTGATAATTAACTATTAATTAACCTCTGACTTTTCGAAGTCATATGCGTAATATGACTTCGAAAAGTCAGAGGTGCCTTAGATTCGAACTCAAGATCTTTGACTTGACAGTCCAATGGTCATATCTCTTAACTATCACTGCATACCATGATACCTTCTAAAAGTAAAATTGAGAGTGACGAAATTTGAGACAAATAAGATTACGTACCTACACAAAAAATCTTCAAACACCGCATTTTGTTCCAAAATTTGGCTAATCCAAAATAAACATTAACCTCATGATTATCCAAACTTCACACCTTGCATCCCATGGGAAATTAACGTGAACAAATACACTTACTAAGAACTATGGGAAAAAATGATCACCTTTAATCCGATTCCTACTGAGCTTTACAAAAATAAATCCTTGTTTAACTGTCCACATGGAGTTAACTTTTTGACAGGTGACAGGCATGTTGATAATAGCTTAATCTCCATTACTATAGAGATAAGTAATAGCACGTATGGAGATACTATGCAAATGAAATGGTAAAGGTAAGTTCAAATGTTTTACAAAAATATTCTACCTATAGATAGTTCAAGTTCAAAAGTTTTTATTTCAAATAAACTTTTCCAAGCATTTGGAAACATTGCACTGTTCCAAAAAGATGATCCTATGGAGAAGAATCCGGCAAGAAAGTCTGTGGATAGGTACTCTTTTTAAATTACGAGGTGATACATTCTTCAATTAATAGTAGCAGGATTTGTTCCAGGTCTGTTTGTTTGTGCATGTGAAATTTGTGTTGAGAGTTTTAATATGACATCATTAAACATTTACAGTACTTCAAGATAAATAATGGGCATCGGCTAACTTCGTGTTTCCGAAGATGACCGACACATCTAGGCAGTATAATGATATAGAGCTGTTGTTATCAAATATCACTTGTAGCTGAGTTGCAAATATTACATCAAAACAAAACACGGTGGGGGTTTATATCAGCTCTGTATAGTTCTACAAAATAGTAGCGCACGTCCTTCTTGCTTTTCTTAAAACGACGTTGACATTTATTTAATTGCAATTAAGTTGAAATTTTAAATTATTTTTAGGGCCGCACTACTTTTTGTGTTATGTTGTTATACGATTGTTTCCGATGCTCATTTTTTATCTTGAAGTATTGTAATAAAGAGAGAGAGAGAGAGACAAAAGATTATTACAACATCGAATGTGTCTCGATAGTCGAGCACTACAAACTGCCGAACTAACATTAATAGTTATTATACAATAAGATAACCGCTACATAAATTAATTTTCCCTCCTCAACCGATGAAAAATAAATTATGAGGAGGGACATAAAATAAATTTCGAGAAAAGTCATTAAGCGCCTTGTCTGCCTCATTAGTCTAGTGATCCTAAGCGCGACTGCTACGCTAGAGGTCCTGGGTTCGATCCCCAGGTCGAGCAAAGTGTTATTGGGTTTTTCTATGAAATTCTCATTAGCAGCTCGGAGTCTGGATTTGTGACCGGTTAATGGCTATAGGCTCGCCCCCTATAACATGGGACCTAAACATACCGGCGAACTGTGGGTGTACATTAGGTACACCTCTGCCTAACCCTTCGGGGAATACAGGCGTGATGGTATGTTATGTCATTAAGCGCTTAGACTAGTAATTTCCACTTCGCCCGAGCACTAATAGGTACTCAGTGATAATTTCGCGATTCCTGGATTTGAAACCACGCTTCCTAACAAAAATATAATATTCAAATCCACTGTATTTTTGTTTCAATTAAATACTTGTTATTGTTACTAGCTGAAACTTATCATTTCCTGGTATAAACCCTTGCTTTCCGTTACAATGTCATTGTTAACGATAATTAAATAAAATTCGATTTAAATACATGAACATTATAATGCTCATCCAATCGTATGAATTTCTTGAACGTTTTTGTATACCTAATCCTATTTAGTGACAATAATTGTCAGCTTTATGCTTTTTCTAGCTATCCTGTAGTTAAAGTTAGTTTACCGTGCAAACACTAAACAAACACCATCCCATAGAGAAATAGAAGAACAACACAGCTTTGTCTCAATCATAGATCGGATTAGAAGAAAATATAATCCGATTCCAAATTTAAAGTTATTGTTTAAAATTATCCCACCCGGTTGCGGTCAAAATGTATTAAAAGGACAATGTACCCGTGTTTTGTCTATGATGGATTTACAACTTTGGGACGTGTCTTTTTTATCCAATCAAGGATCTCCGTTTCTTTAGACGGTTAATCCTGGTTAGCCAGGCTCTTCGGTAATCCATTTTAAAGTAGACTGTATCTTTTGAGGTGTAAAGCATGTTTTTAACCGGGAGTAAAATTTTAATCACGCACTTTTTATCCTATGATTTATGACTTTCAAAAAGAGCTACTGTTTATTATGTTTGGATTTCGATAACTGTACGAAATTTCGGTTCCTTTCTCATTGATGTTAATCCTGTTTTAGCTTAAACACGTGCCCGTTCATTTTACAGATTATTTTGCATGTTTTAGGTACCGTTGTTATCTTTGTCTAGTTATTAATGAAAAAAAAAACAACCGCTATTTGTGACTCTTTTAATTTTTACTGAATATTTAGTTGTTACCTTTGCCCGCATCGTACTTAGCTCCAAATTCCTTAAAAATTTAAATAAGTATTTTATTCCAACTTCTTATAATATATTTTTTTGTTTAAAGAAATCTATTGATTCACAGAATCGCACCAAGTCAAATAATCTGACTAAAATAAAGACATACTTAATTTCCCCTAAACCATTATCACGTCAATCGACACCATGGACAAATACCACCAAGAACCGACCATAGGGTTTAATTTCCGACAAGTTGTCACTAAATAAAGTGATAGAACTTGTGAGAAGTCGCCGTATCTTGTAATCGTATATTTAGAATTGATAACACCATACTTTTGAGATTAGTAGGACTTTTCCAAGAGTTTAATGATGCAGTAAGTAGTCATCGTCGCCCATGGACACCTATATCACCAGAGGAGTTGCTGATGCGTTACCGATCCTTAAGAGTCCCTACGGACTGCAGACTGCCAGAGCCGCAGCAACCGAGGGGAACTGGCTCTTACGCGCTTAGTCGAATCACACACCAAGATGCTTCACGACCGACGTAAGGGTGGTCGCCAGCCAGTAAGACAAGAGGCCCTACCACCAAGCAAATAATATAATATATTACTGTGCCTACCGTTGGTGAATTGGGATAAGGTCAGGAGGATGATGAGTTCGAAGGACATAACATTAGTTATTAGCAATTTTTAACGGTTCTTATACGACGACGTCAGCGGGCTCGAAGATGGAGCAAAGAGTTTGAAGAACTACATACTTATTAACGTTTTTTTAGATAATAGATTAGTACACGTTTTTAATATATTCCATAGATATGCAGAAAATTATGTACTTACCTACGAAATAATTATAATACTCCGCACTACACTTGAAAGCAATGAAGATTAGGCGATCAGTGTGTTTCTTTTACATTTTAATTTTAAAAAATATGCATTGTACAGGAAATATTATATTGTTATTACTTCCATCCTTTTTTTTTCTTAAATATTCATGAATTCTTAATAATATTGATTTTAGTTATAAATTAAAAGGCTTTCGTCCCAAAAGATGTCGTTGTTCATAGGCATACGACTTCATTATTACATCCGTCGTCGCCCGTCGGGTCTCACCGCTCACGAATTATCACTCAATTAATAAAAGAAAATAATGATTGTGTTAAAAGAAAAACGTTTTTTTTTTTCAAAACACTGAAACCTTGAAATTATGTTTTTATGTGAAGTTTTAAAGGTATTCTTATTATTGTGTCGTATTGAATCTGTATCTGAAATCAAAATTATATGTGTAACATTTTGCGTGTATATAATTATAAGCATTGTTCATACAACTAGAACATAGTACCCATTTAATTGTATAACTAAGAAATTACATAAATTATACAATATTTTTTCCAGCTCCTGAATGTTGCAAAGTATTTTGTCTAACTAATTATTTTTAAATTTTATTTATTTATTTATCATTTATTCTCAGGTATCTAGGACCCATAGATATATATACCTTACAAGCTAACATATATAAAATATATACAAAATAGTCTTGGTTTTTTTTAAAATCTTTGATCTTATTATGACTTCATTCAAACAGAATTTAATCTAATTGTGTCATTATTCGGATTCGGAAACCATTAATCTAAGTTCCTATCCTACCATTTCATGCAAAATACTTCACTAGAAATAAATGCGAGTGAATGTGATTCTTACTAATTTTACGTCGTTAATTTTCAGTGAAATAGTTAGTAGTAAACGAAATGGCAGGGTAGGAACCTAGATTAACGGTATCTGAATCCTAATTATAACACAATTTTATCAAATTGTGTCTGAATTACTTTCTTATGAACAAGAAACAATCTATATCTCCATTTTCACCAGGAAACTAAGCGTCAAAATCATTTTTTTCTACATGTTAGTACTAAGATATTATACTAGCACTAGGCCGTTGATCTACGAGTAGACGTTTGAACTTTGTAACGTTAGTATTTCGGTACAAAACTAGTTAGAGCTATCGGTTTTTTTAAAATAAAGCCGAAAGAAAAACTAAGGATATTAAAAAAACTTTATGACAAGCCAATTAGATGAAACTTTATTCAAAGCTAAAGAATAGCATAAAAAACAAAGAGTGTTGATTTGATAATGCGCGCGCGCATACACGCGGTTCTTTGCAGCGTTTTTGCAAAAGCGTGTCTATGAATAATTATGGGTTTTACCATGTTGAAATATTGCTTGATTACTGTAAAATATGACACTGTTACTAATAGATTGAATGAATATTTAAAATTAAGGAGATTGTTTTAATAAAATACCGGTATCTACATAATTTTAACTAGTTTTGTTACTTTACATTAGATAGGTACCTTCTATTATTTTCACCAAAAAACTTAAGTTAAAATTACCTAAAAAAATACTTTAGTAACAAAATTTAAACAGTTTAATTCTATAGCTTACACAAATGTTTTTTGAATTCACAAATTATCAGAATTAAAATTCATTTTACTGCTGCCGCAGTCAATCGTATCCAGAGTACAAAGGTGGCACTTTCAGTAGGTAATTGTTTTGTTTGCTATAAAAATATAATTATACTCGTAAGAGATGATAGATATTTCCTTTAGCCATTTTAACACAAACCACAGATTAAAAAACACCGGACAATTGCGAGTCGGACTCGCCCAACGAGGGCTCCGTACGAATTTGTTTACGTACTTTAAAAAGACTATATTTTTTATGATTTAATTACAAATGTATAGTTTTCTGATTTTTTCCTATACTTGTAGTAGACGGTACGGTATAAGACGGTGTTACTTGCAAAATTGTATAGTTCTTGGTCAACGGAAAATACCCTATAAATTTTGATTCCCTTGAGAGTATCGACATATACGTTTTTTGCGGTATAAACGACCGTAAGTATCTTTTTTTACGTTAACTTTGAAGATTGATAAGCTTTTTTTTAAAAAAAAAAAAAAAGCACTCAACTCGATCCCTTCACGCGGTCCCGAAGCGCCTCGACAGACAGACGGACGAACGGACGGGCAACAAAGTGATCCTATAAGGGTTCTGTTTTTTTCCTTTTGAGTTACGGAACCCTGAAAAGCCGAGCCCGTTGCAACCAGACGCAAAACCAAAGTCTGAGTATACAACAACTGAGCATACCCAATAACAGTTTTCTCGAACTTGGAATCGCACCTCACGCTTAGCGGTTCTGTCCGCTAGAAGCAATTGACAATGAAAAAAAAATCTTTTTTGAAAGATACGAATGGTTATATCATAGCGCCATAATAAAAGCTACCTCTATCCACTATATATCAGTGTTCACACAAAATTTCGTACCGGAAAACAATTTTAAAAATGGGACCAGTATCCACTGCGGTGGTCCCTTATCGGGTATATGTCCACCATCGCTTCCAATGAGACATTTCACCTTTTTTATTGCCGTGCTCTTCGCGACTTCACAACACAAACTTACAACAACATTTTGAAAAAACACGTGCTTAACTTTGACAGCATGAAATAAGGTTGAGTTTTATGTGATTTCGAGTTGTTTGACCGCAAATGTAATAATGTTGCCAGTATAGTTTTATCATGGTGCTTTCTCGCCTTTTTACGACGTAACGTGTGAGTCGAAGTGTCGTAGATACAATTATCGATTAGGTAATGTTATCGGACCCGATCTTTTGTCTTCCGGTATATTTTTGTTGGTTTAGGTCCGTTTTGGGTACTGGTGGCGCTCTAGGTGACGCTTATACTACATTTCCTGTTTTGTTTCACACATTTTAAAATGTATACCTTGACAATAAAAAAAACAATATTTCTAAATCATTTTATTATTTTCCATTTATCTATTTTTCTTGGATTTCAGTTATTATTATATAGTTTTAGTTAATTATTACCTTTTGCGTTATAATATAGGTAATAATACTCTCGGATAACAATTATCAATTGATTGTATTTACTTAGTGTAAATATTTCATTCTTGTAACAGCCAATTATAAATCTAATCCAATCGAATCCAATTGTAACTGATTAAAGTTTAACATCAAATTAAATAATTCGATAAGGCTTCACAGGTCAGGTGCACTGAACTGATAGGTACTGTAGACACAGGTATTCAAAGATATGTGCGCCCGTTGATGTCGGATCAAATATTATTGCATACCGTTTGCAAAAAAAAAAACAGATCGAACAGTTGCGTCTAAGATTTAAAATTGTAATGGAACCAGCACACTAAAGGAGATTTTTGGAAGTCCTTGAAGATGTATGAGGTCTGCCAAATTGCCAACACATTTATGCTATACGTGGGAGAGCCATGCTTCGGCACGAATGGGCCGGCTCGACCGGAGTGATACCACGGCCTCACAGAAAACCGGCGTCAAACAACGCTTACGTTGTGTTTCGCTGAGTGAGCCCTTTTAAAAGGCTGGCAACGCACTTGTAACTCCTCTGGTGTTGCTGGTGTCCATGGACGGCGGTAATCAGGCGATGCGTCTGCTCGTATACCCCCTATCTCATAAAAAAAGAACACTAAAAGAGTCAGAGATGGATTATGATAATAATTTTATCAATAAGACTGCTAACTGAGTAACATTACTAAATACTAGTTACAAAAACATCCGTAAGACAAAATAAACCTTACAATTAATGTCATAAGTGACTAACTAATTGCCACAATAATTGTTTTCGCTGTCCCTACATTTTGACGTCTTTATATGTTTGTATGAATGCAATAATATGCACATATTTAAGCTCACTTTTATGCAATCCGATGCTGGGAGACAATTTACAATGTCTCATGATTTTCTTTACTGAAGTAGCTTCGCTGTAGTGGAAATTATACCTCGGATTAAATTATAGAACATTCTTGATAGAAATATTGCGACTTGTTTGTTAAGGCTTAGACTCACTTAGTTATTTATAATTGTTTTGTGTTATTACCTCAACTTACTGTCTTTAGTGATTCTAGGTATTTATAACATTCCTATTTTTCTTGACACGCTTCAATATGATGACAGCGACATGAATTCTGATGACAGCGGCTGTCAGACGACTGGATGAACTTACTAATTATCTATACCTTCTTTTGTTTACGGGGGGAAACCTTCCACCCCGGTGGACACTATCAGCGCATGAAGGGGGTCATTGTGTCCTATTAAAAGACCACTCGAGAACCCCTTAAATAATACCTGTTATGGCAACATCCATGGGGTTGGTATGCCTACACCTACTACACTACAATACTTAAAATTGCAAATAATTATCACGTAGGTACAAAAAAGGTTTTTGGTGTTCATGACTTTCCCAATGTTACAGCACCAATTAGATTCTATTTACAGATTTATATAAATGCAAACAACGTAAACGCCCTAATACCTAGGCTAATGTCAGAGCGAAAGTAAACGAATATCCCAATGTCTCCCTATCTTAATCTCTAGTAGCCTTTGCACTATGTAATCTGAACATAGCGCATAATCGCTTGGCATCGCTCCAAACACAATAATTTGCAGTCTGCTTGACACTGATATTCATACGAGAAGGACGTTAAGCGGCGAGTATTATGTGACTTCGGCATTTTATTAGTAATATCTTTAGTTTGTTAATCTCGATTCATTGATATTGATTGGTAAAAAGTATGATCCAGAACCTCACAGGTTATAACGTTTAATAGTACCTACTAGATTAGATTCGTTTGTGCATTGAGTAAGATTGAGACTTTTCCTGTGAGTGTACAGTCAACAAAAGAGTTAGGTATGCAGGTAGCTAACGATATCTATTTCTTGACTTAAATAGTGTTATACCTAAATAATTATCCGCCAAATGGTTTGATATGAAGGCAGCTGACAACAGCTGCGTTTTGACACATATTGCACTATCTATCACAAAACAGTCCGTCTAGATGAACAGAGCATTAACTCAAAAAGAGCCTTTTTCATGAGAGCGACTTTAAACAATACATTTTCATTTCTATAAATAATTTTTAACAAAGATACTACCCCGCCTCCCACTAATTTGACGTCATATCATTATGCAACCCCGTTCATTACAAAGATCGCAAGATTTGTAGTAGAACTGTATTTTTTAATTTCGTATTCGTAAATTTTGAGTTAATACCCTGTAAATTCAAACGAACGAATGGGCTTTAGCTGACTGCATGCCTAAATCTTTTGTTGACTGTACCCTCACCGGAAAAGTCTTATGAGTACCTAAAAATTAGGCATGAAAAGTCTTATCTAATCTGTAAATAAGGTTGTTAACCAAGTGGGTCCCGTTTGCAGATATCTGCACCCCCCATCTTGAAAACCTCTGCTTCAAAGCTTCTCAATCACTTTTCTGACAGCCTAAGTACCCTAAACCAAGAGCTCAGTATATGAAAACCTATGCCAAAATATGCACAGTGACGTCACAAAAGATTTACATACGAGTTTCATTGGCGGTCACATTGCAGGTGGTTCCCGCCTCCGGTACGAAATTATACATCAGCGTTCTGTAATTAATTTCGTCTTGTTACTCATGTTAATAAGAGTATATTGTTGTCGGTAATTTGTATGCTAATTCGTATTTTTTCGAGGGACTGATTAATTCTTGTTGAAAGTTTAAGTTAATTAATTTTTATTTTGTTTTGCGTTTTTGCTGACTGTTCGTGCCTGATATATTATATAACGTAACTTTACTCATTAGTAGCACTTGGCTAAATATAAATATGTATTAGTTACGCGTTAAAAGTTGTACTTTAACATATAATACAACACAACTAACAATAATACATTATATAGGTAATATACTGCTTTATTTGTCTAGTGGTCCTAAGCGCGATTGCTATGCTAGAATTTCGATTCCCAAGTCGAACAATGTTATTGGGTTTTTCTATGAAATTTTTACTAACAGCTTAGAGTTTGTATTTAACATACCATCACGCCTGTATTCCCCGAAGGTTTGGGCAGAGGTGTACTTTATGTACACCCACAGTTCGCCGGTATGTTTAGGTCCCATGTTATAGGGGGCGAGCCTATAACCATTAACCGTGAACGGAAAAAAAGCTCGCCGGCTATTACATGGGATCTAAACACACCGGTTAAGTGTGGTTATACGTTAGTATACCTCTGCCTGACCCTTCGAGAAAATACAGGCATGACGGTACCTATGTCATTATTAGAAAATACCACAAAAATCCCCGTACAAAATGATAAAGTTGCAAGATCCAAATTAAATGATTACGTCAAAATAATAAGCAACGTTTACATCTAGTCCCACGACAAATTGCCGCCAGTCGCGACAGGTGCGACAAAAAAATCGCGCCACTTTGGACACAAAAACGTTTTTATTGCAGCTAACGAGACACCCCTGATGCTATCGTGCGTATTACTTTCATCCCTAATCTGTAACATTGTTACTTTCGATGACCGCGCCCTTATAATTAGTTGGATGTTGGTTTACATGCAGCGTTTATTCTTACAATTTAAATTTCAAGACCTTATGAATTACTTTTGTTTTGAAAAGTAAGGTATATGAATTACTTTTCAAAACAAAAGTAATTCATATACCTAAATAATGCTAGAATTGTCAAAACGAGTCACTTTTGCAACCATAACATCTGTCTTTCACTTGTAGGCGCAATTTTCTACAACATTATTAAGTTACCAATCAAGTCCCATATTATAAACACAATGTAAAATCTTTTGTTTTGGTCTCTAGGTGATATTATGGGCATTGGTGAATTAATTCAGAAATACATGAATTATATATTTTCTTATTTTAAATTCTACATCAAAAATATGTAAAAGATAACTTACTTCTTTAAAGTATAGTTATAAGTACTTATGGCATTGTACATACTCATTAATATTATCTAAAATAAAGCAAGTAAATAATTATCTAATCGCTGAAATCTTCACTTAGTGTGTCCATGTTTCTACTATAACATCTTAGTTATATTCGCAACAAACACGTACTCCATGTAAACCAGCCGTAACATTTTTTGTGCCCATAGTAACGATAATCATGTCACACGTTTTTTCCAACAAACCACACAGGACAAAATGGCGTTACCATCAGATTATCATAGGCTTGTGGTTGGATTATTACTTAATTTTTTCAACCCTCGCCTACCTGTTCAAGATCCTTAGATGATAGGACCATTCCTGAATCGCTTCCAATTGACCACTATATACTGAACTAGCTAGGAACTACTGTAAAGTGTATTAGACGTGTCAAGTTATGTCGGTAGTATTATATTTACAAATTAATAAGCCAGCCAAGCTTCTTAACCGGGTGAATATTTTGTTTATTATACCTATTAGAAATTTGTCGAAACATTTTGGTCGAGTGTGTTAAGATAAATACTGCTTTGACTTTTATTTTGTTTCTCGCGTCAAATATTTGTGGGATTCGTTAGCATTGTCTGAATGTTTGAGATTGATAACTGGGGAATGTTTGATTCATAGTTTAGAGGATTTAAGATTGATGGAAGATAAGGACTTCGTACTGCCACCGAAATCGAAAAATCGGATTAGGTAAACCCTAACATCAATGTTTTGACAAGCTGTCACAATAACTGGTCATAAGTTTACTGGTTTACTTTTTAAAGGGACATTGTAGGTAATCTGACAAAAAACGTCTTAAATATTTTTTTTTAGTTTTTTTTTTATAAATATCTCTTGCACTAGGAAACGAGCAGTCGCGGAGTTTAAACAATAGTTAATACAAATACAATTGATGAACACAAATAAAAGATAATATAATCTACGTCATCATATCAGCATCACTATGGTCACACGCAGATCATTAGTTTATGTTATTGTTTCATGAAATTAGAAAAAAATATAACGAATGTGAAATAATTACGAAGAAATTGACAATAATACAATTCTTGATTGATCAATTTCCGACATCTATAATTATTCTTTAGATTTCAGCACATGCTTAAAAACCAATAAACGACTTAGAACTGTTGGAATCTCGACAATTTATGTTAACACAAGTGTTTCGCCCATACATTATCGGGTTTAACCGGTGTCAATTCAATTTTATAGGGTTTTTACACGCCACATGGGTTTACGAGCGAATAAGAGAAATTGACCGTGTCTCGTCCGGCGGCGTCTCTTGCACCAACTTTACACTAATGCATTTTTTTATATGACATCCGATAGTTATTTTGATGCAATTTTGTCGTATTTATTGGTGATGCGTGTTTTTAGGGTTCCGTACCCAAAGGGAAAAACGGGGCCTTATTTCTAAGACTCCGCTGTCCGTCCGTCTGGCTGTCTGTCCGTCTGTCACCAGGCTGTATCTCATGAACCATGATAGTTACGACAGTTGAAATTAAAACAGCCGTTTTTATATTAACTAGCGACCCGCTCGCAGTTTCACCCGCGCTGCTACGTTTCTAAGAGGCGTAGCGTGATGTTATACTCAGTGATAATGTGGCGTTCTAACCGCAAAATTTTTGAAATCGGTCCAGTACTTTTTGAGCCAATTCGTTATACGAGTAAACATACCTACATACAAATCTTTCCTCTTTAGAATATTAGTATAGATGGTACGGAACCCTTCGTGCGCGAGTGCGACTCGCACTTGGCCGGATTTTTGTATCAATCAACGATATAATAACAATAAAATATAATATGTACACCAAAAGACTAAGGTACAAGAAACGTTGTGACAGAATATCAATAAATATCTAATAGAGAGTGTTTCTAATTGCCTTATCTATCAGAAAAAAGTAGCCTAATTTATTAAGTTAGCCACTTAAAGTATGCACAGATATGAACCAGCAGCGTCTTAACAGTAATCCAGCAGTATGTCAGAAGTAAAAACTGACTAAAAACTCTACAAATCAATTATTTCAATACATACCTATTCAGGACACGTTGCACCTCCTTGGAGATCTCATAGTAATCATAATAAACATACTATCACGCATATATCCTCTGAACGGTTAGGCAGAGGTGTACTAATGTATAAGTTAATAAGCAATATTACTTAGGTCTCATGTAATAGGGGGTGAGCCAATTACCGGGCACAAATCCCAAACTCCGAACTGCTACTGAGAATTTCATAAAAAATCCTAATAACACTGCTCGACCTGACAATCGAACCCAGGACCTCTAGCGTTACAGTCGCAGTCAGGACCACTAGGGTGAGTCAGTAAATCATAATATGATTCATTAAAAGCGTTGTCTTTTGACTTCGGATAGATGTCAAGATTCCTTATCATACAGTAAGCGCTAAATCTTAGAAGCTACAGCAAAGGTAGCGCAGTGTGGGTGTTCCTAACTACCTATTCATTTTATGATCATACTGTTTTTATACTTTAGTTGCCGCCATAACGTGTCTGTTTTATAGTTAATGGCCATTTATAAAGAGCAAATGATTCACAAGAATACAAAATGCTTCTTTCTGTGTTTAACTGAGAAGGGTTAATTTGGCATGAACATTTTAAAATGTTAATTTATTAATTAATTATATGGATACAAATGAGTCGCCTTTACAGTCAACAGCCCGATCGATGCAGTCATTAATATCAAATCGTATCAAATAATGCAAGATACATAAACTAAAATACACCGATTTCCCCGATAACCCAACAAAAAAAACAATGAAAGCGTTACCATTAAAAAAGGGAACATAATAAAGCAACAAATTATACGAAAAACAATACCTTAAAAAAACCAACAAGTGACTATCTGGAGATAAACCAGTAAATCCATTGATTAATCTATAGCAGCCATCGGTCCGTGTTAATCACGAGTACCATAAAATGCAAAAAATCATTAAACACGATAAATCAATGAACCAGCCAAAAGTGACCAAACAAAAGGTCCAAGGCAGCTCAATCTCGTCCGAAGTGCGTTATTTATTAGTATAGATTATCGCTACAAATCACGGAGACGATTGCCGTACTGGAATCATTTGGTGTAACCCGAGAACGCCCCTTATATTTGATGATTGAACAAATAAATATATTTTCCGTATCCTGTTTATCTGGTTTGGGGTGTTAATAAAAATGTAGAGGAGATTCGGTGTGAATGGACAAGGGTTTTTAATAAAAATTCGTGTATAAAAAAACGCTTCTGTATAGAGGAGAATTCTATGCATGTTAAATAATATTCGAAACTGAACATCACTGTATCTGAATAATAAGTACAACATTTGACATATAGCTTCCTAATTTAACGTAGACACGAACAATGGTATTATATTATAACTGTACATATAATAAAATTGTTACAGGCCGATGTCTGTACATTATAAATGTTGAAGAAAAACTAATATGGAGATCTATAATAGAGCAACAGAAGCCAAAACAAAAAAATATATAATCTTTTCTGTCTGTATGTTTTACACGCATCACGCACAGCATGGAATTAAATGCGGTTTTCACCGATATATTGCTAGGGATTTAAATTAAAATATAGTGATGTTAAATTTTGATACAAAGTAAATCCTTCTGGTCCGCGACCAAACCGCGGGCAACAGCTAGTATTATTATAAAATAACACACAGCAATATTTGGTATTCAAAGAAATTTTCAATTATCTGCAGTAGGTACATACCTACCTAACGATCCCGGTCCTTTATGATGTTTTTATACAATACCTTCTTTACCATAATTATGATAAATTATAGTTCTAAATTAATTCGCACAATACAAGGAAACTTAATTATTTCCAATTCAAAAGTTTTTGTTACCCGATTCATTTCATTATGAACTTCGCAGTCTCTATTAAATTATAAATGAACAATAACTGATTGATTTGACCTTTCTACTGGTTTTCTGAAGGTGTTTGCGTCGATTGCAAAGCAATTAAAGCTATAACGTTGTGTATATTACTTGTATAATAAACAGTCTTAATCATGCTCTGGCATTGAATTATTTAATTGATTAATAGGCGTCTCCTTGCCTGTTCGTTTACGATGATCTCAAATTATTTAATATTTCATATCGGTATAGCATACCTAGAAGATTCTTATCAGCTTTTAATAAAAATACCATACCATCACTCTGGTTTTCCCCAAAGGTTTATACAGATATGTACCTATTAATGCACATCGATACTTCGTATGTTTAGTTCCCATGTACCTAATAACGGCGAATCTAATTGGGTAATTCAAACCTCAAACTACTACTGAGAATTTCATAAAAATACTGCTCGATCTAGTAATCAAACTCAGGACATCTAGCATAGCAATGTCGCTTAAAACTAATGACATACTTTTAATTATTTGTAATTAAATTCTTAATAAATAAGTCTATTTAAATTTAATTATAGATAAACATATTTAAAGCATCATCACGAAGTTCAATATGATATAAATTCCAATCACCAACAAAACTTTCTCTAGCCAGATAACAAAAAAAAACAGATGTCATTTAATGCACGGTCCAATTAGGCCCGACTTCCCCACCTGGTGTGAATGGATCCTTGGTCAGGGTGGCCGGCGTCAGTCGTCCTATCGTTCCCAATAAATTAGAAGCCACTAATACAAACCGTGGCTTTACAGAAGACTGGTCGTGTCAAGGCTTCACTAATGTACAACCGCGATAACACTTTCAAAACCACTTATGTGCGCGTCACCGAATTAGCAAGACCTCCCAATAACTTAACGTATAAAGGAGCTTGTTCGTACCTGATAGGTCTTAGGTTTTTGGTAGATTAGTTTGTGCATTCGCTATTTTGAAGTGCAAGGAAATGTTGCCTCTTTTATATCGTTAGTATAGAATTCAATGTCACGTGGATCGAGTGTGTAATGTAAATTCTTGCGTACTTTATTGTTGAAGATGACCGGTAATTGATTTAGTGGTCAGATTTATAGAGGTTCGTTTTATTTGTTAAACTTTTGTCATCTGACTAAGCTCTCGTTAATTTGGAGCGAAATGTTAGAGGAATTTGGTGCAATGATAAATAACTTTAACAATGAATTGTGTTGTCGTAAAGTGTGGCAACGAACGTGATTCATGCATAATTTTACATGTTTTTTTTTGTGTTTGCAGCTTTAAAATCAGATCACATGGCATCCCATAGTGGCTTTAGGTACTAGTGCAGTGACCATACGCTTCTCTACGGCTCCTCTTGTTGTGGGTCGCAGATCCTATTACCGCATGCAACATCATAAAGCATTAGGTTTCAGATACTAATTATCAAATGTTGTAAAATGAACAAAATTATAGCTGACCTGAACCTAAATTTTAAGGCTAAGATATAAACCTACTCGACCGTTAAAGCAAGGATATTAGGTAGCATTACTATTACAATTGTAGCAGTGATAGCCTAGTGGTATGACCGTTGAACTGCCTAGTCAAAGGTCTCGACTTCGATCCCAAGGCACGCACCTCTGACTCTTCGAAGTCATGTACGTATTAATAGTTAATTATCACGCGCTTAAACGGTGAAGGAAAACATCGTGAGGAAACCTGCATGCCTGAGAGATTTTCTCAACGGCTTGTGAAGTCTACCAACCCGCACTAGGCCAGCGTGGTGGACTATACCCTTATACCTCTCATTCCGAGAGGAGACCCGTGTCCAGCAGTGGGACAGTATAATGGGTTGATTATGTTTATACTATTACAATTAAGATAATCCTGTTAAAATATTGTAATCTAAAAATATAAAGCTTTGTATGCATTAGCCATCAATACCTTCATACTACGAGACATGCATATTTTTTGTACGGTAACCTTTCGATCGATTACAATGCTAATATGTTCACCAATAGGATCCGACGCATGCGCGCAACGGTGCGGAATAACGGACGGCGGGCGCATATTGCGATTTGTCGCTGCGATCATATCGCGATAGTGCGCAGTGCGACTAGCGTCAACCGGGAGTGTGCTGGAAAGTGGTTCAGCGGATGTTGGCAAGATTTATACCTACAAAAATATCTGTATATTTTAGTATAAACAATGCCATACTACATTATTGTGTTTAATGAGTTCTAAATATGAAATGACAGTGCCAAACCATTGACAGCTAGAAAACCTAGTATGTACTAGGTTTTCTAGTACATACTAGTACATAATCATTTTAGGCATAATTATTTATCTTTCATAAAACTCTTGCGCTGACATAAAATGGCAATTGGACAGTTGCACATTGCACAGTTGGCAATATTCACCATACCATCATTTATACATGTACAAAAAGTACAATCGTGCGAGCCTTGTTAAGTCCGTCGTCGCACAGGGCAAGCACCGTACCAACTACTCGGACGTAATCGATTCGTCGCATCGGTGCTCATTCAATAATCGAAACATGTCGCTAGTCTGCCCATATCTTTATGCTTGAAGCGTAATCTTTTTAATTTATTGAGCGCGTCTTAAATTAATATTGTAATTATTGAATGGGAATGAATAAGGATTACCTACAAGGAGATTAGAGATTTTGAGACGTAATGTGAATGGATATAAGAAAAGAGGAAGAAAAAAATGGATGGATTGATTTGAAGACGGAGGAACTATGAAAAGAACGTACCTATGTGCCGACCCAGGGTATGAGAATACGGTGACGTAGAACCTACATAAAGATTTTTTGAACTGTTCTGTTTTAAAATCTTCAATATTAATATCGTTGCACTTGCACGGAGGTAGCATCTTAAATAACCAGCAGGAGCGTCATCTTAAATAACCATTTCTTCGAATAAAAGCAGCAGCGATTATGATCTCCGTTAAAACCCGATTAGAGAGACATTTTGATACATGTCGGCTACCCCTACTCCTTAACTCACCCCTTATTAGCCTATTTTCACATACAGAAGAAGCGTTGACCTATTTCTTGTTGAAAAATAATCATAAATGGTTAAAAGAAACACATTTTCAAATAATTATCTATGTTTCATTATCTAATTATAAAAACACATGAAACTACAAACACGCCACGGTATATAATTACACAAAAGGTAATCAATAATTAAGCAAAAATTATAAATGTTTAAATCATATTTTATAACCTTATCCAAATTATAGGTCAGCGAAACAATCCGATATTTAAGCCGGTTATAATAAGCGGTTACTGTGACTTTGTTGCAATTTGATCTCTGTTTAATTATTGTTTAAAGCGCATTAACGGGAGCTGTTTTTGCTCAAATCATCGGTGGATATTAATAGGTTTAAAATTCTAGGTATTTCGAAACTTTTGAAGAAGTAATAGGCTTAATACTACCGTATTAAGCCTATTACTTCTTCAAAAGTTTACTTATCAAGGAAAAAATATTGTATACCTAAGACAATGAGTAACAATGATATCTGCGCAACTGTAAATTTAGTGACCCTAGTGTCTTAGTAATATTTAAATGTATCAAGCACAGTTGGGCAGCAAAATCGAAGGTAATGTAGATTACCGGTCATAAAAAATCAGTCAATAGATTTGCTAGGATTTTGACATGACTTGTCTGGATAAAGTCAAAATTCCATCTCTCGTTAGCAAATCTATTGATTGAATTGTTATTGGGATCTGCCGTTACTTAGTCGTACGCGTCACAAATTTACCGATCGGCACTGACCGAATATAGGTATTTAATGTAGTAACTGCTTGGAGTTGGTTTTATTGTTCAACAAATTTTAACACTGCCGAACCGAATTTGCCGATCTGGACAAGTGTGTAACACCCCTAAGTTATGTCCAGATAAAAAACGGCACAATCGTAAACAAAAATATTAAACAAGGAGCGAAATCATCAGACCTCGTTTATACTTTTCACCATAAAGTCGGTCTATCTTATAATGGGCAGTCATAAGGCCGTAACTCAAAATACAACATTGATGATTGATTCTTACTGTAGGCCGGTTTACGACTGTGCGAAATACACACATTATGTTTCCTGACCTCGTTAACATTATTTACGTTGAGTCTACTTTGTATGAAGCACGTGTCAAAAGCTCTTTATTACTGGTTCCTTTGTGAGTAGATAGTTTGGTTTTTTTTTCGAAGGGTTATGAGTACGTGAATGTCCCTTGAGAGCTTGTGAGACTGTTTCCAGATGAAATATGTTACTAAATTAATTTTCCATCAATTGAATAAAAACTTTAATACGTACCTATTACTGTAGTCCATATAATTATCTTTTATTTAAAAAAAGTTGTATGTACCAATTTATCATGATGTATTTTTTTTATATTATTGCTTGTCTGATGGGACTGCCTCATTAGTGTAGTGGTCCCAAGCGCGACTGCTTGGCTAGAGGACCTGGGTTCAATTTTCGGGTCGAGCAAAGTGTTATTGGGGTTTTCTATGGAATTTTCAGTAGCAGTCTCACTAATGTCAATAGGTTCGCCCCCTACTGTATCGGACCTAAATATAAAGGCGAGCTGTGGGTGTTACATTAGCACACTTCTACCTTAACCCGAGGGGAATACATGATTGAGGGTATGCTGATGGGACTTACGACTACAATAGTATAAGTATTCAATATTAAGTATAACTTTATTCCTATATTTTTAGTGAAGGAAAAATTCAACTGTGGGCAGGATTCGAACTTGCGTCTTCTGGTTCTCTACATCAGACGCTATAACCAAATAAACCCGCTAGGTCGAAATTTGCCTTCATATTCTGAATTTACGTCTTTAAGGTAATGTCACTGATAAGATAGTTAATAGGTACGGTGGCATCGTACGACATCGAATTAACTGTAGAGTCAATCGTCTCGGTTGAAAAGCAAAGTAGCTTGTTTTTCAATAGATTTCACTGACGTCATTCAGAATGTGAAGGCAAATTTCGACTTGGCGGGTGGGACTCGCGGTGGCCTAGTTGGTCATAGCGTCTTGTGTATTGAACCAGAAGACGCAGGTTCAAACCCTGCACGCATTTAAATTTATCCTTCTGTAAATAACTTTAAAATCATTATGGAAAATACAAAAAGATCGTTCATTCCTATATTTTACCTACTTCTGTAGACATTCTCACGCCCAACTAATAGAAAGTCAAATCTAAGCATCCGTCTCCATCTATTGTGATGTCAAAACATTATGGCGTATTAAGTCGGCTGACCGTTGCCTATAATTAAGTCTTAACTACTTAACTTTGATTTCGACCCATCAATCACGGCAATTGTTTAGTTATTGATTTATAGATGTGAAGATATTGGAAGTAAAAAATGGTGCGCTATGCAGAAAAAATGCAAGACTGGTAGGATGACGTAAATGCAACTGCTGTTATACTGTTTCGTTTTTGGTGAATGCAAATTTTTTGGTTACATAGTTAATAATTTTTTTCTTAGTTTCATGGTCGCTAGCGTAGAAGTACAGTGACAGCCTAGTGATATGACCATTGGACTGTCAAGTCAAAAGTCTCGAGTTCGAATCCAAAGCCATCCTCTAAACCACTGACTTTTCGAAGTCATGTGCGAATTAATAGCTAGTTATTACGTGCTTAAACGGTGGCGCATGTGTAGGTCCTAGGGTCGATTCCTATGCGTTGTGATGTCATTGAGCTTTTCTATTAAATTCGCAGTAGCAGTAACAATTATTTGCAGTAGTGTTTTTAAAAGATCTATTTACATGGGACCAGTTAATGGCAAGAGGCCCACCCCAAAATTCCCCCAAAAACCGCCGGATAATATTATGTTCATTATGCCAGTTCCCCCTCGGTTGCTACGGCTCTGGCAGTCTGCAGTTCGTAGGGGCTGTTAAAGCTCGGCAACGCATCAGCAACTCCTCTGGTGTCGCAGGTGTCCATGGGTGACGATGACTTACTTACCACCAGGTGGCTCCTCAGCTTGTTTACCGACTTAACCAATAGAAAAAAATTGCATGCGGAAATACAATTAAATACTATGTTTAGACATTTAATCCTACTTACGGTGTCTCTCAAATTTATTATAATTAGTTCTCTAGCACTGCACTGTCTTACTATCTTATTCAGCACAATAACTTTGCGTTTACAGTTTATCTCAATTAAATATGTAGTATACCTACGACAAATTATAACTCATTATGTCACAGTAATAAAAATACTAAAAGTAACACAAATGACATGAACACATTTACAAATCCACAAGGAAACTAACATTACCTGCCACTAAAGACATTTGTAAAATTAGTTGAGTTGAGGGTAGCCGACATTATAAAATCAAAATAATTAATCCCACCTACCTACATATTCATCTTAAAGGTATAAAAATAAATATTTGTTTAACATATAAAAATGTATATTTGAAATGATGAAAGAAAAAAAAATGGAAATTTCATCCTTTCAACATTGATGAATGGGTGTCCACCACCGTGCGGTTCTCCAGAAACTTTTTACCGCGCATGACTACTGTGGAATCAATTACCAACGGAGGTATTTCCGATCCGGTACGACATGGCAATCTTCAAGAAGCGAGCCTATTCTTTTCTCAAAGGCCGGTAATGCACTTGCGACCCCTCTGGTGTTGTGGGTGTCAATGGGCGGCGGTGATCCCTTACCATCAGGTGACCCACTTGCTCGTTTGCCCTCCTATTCTATAAAAATAAATAATAAATAAATAAATAAAATTTGGGACTAGGATTTTAGGATATCTAAAGTTTGCAAGAAAAAATTTAATATATGTATTAATTAAACTGCTTATAAGGCAATTTAATTAGGTACATATTCAACTTGTTTCAGTACTTTTCAATCAACACAAAGTTCATGTATAAATATTTAACATTTTTGCTGCATCACCAAAAGCGTTACCAGCCATTAGGGATGTCAAACAAAGTAACAAAAAAATCCGAATCCTGACGAGAAAATTACAGCGCAGGGTTACCACAAACGGAATGCTACCGCTTAATCGTCGGTTGCATCTTTGTACAAAACAATTGATCCTTTCTTTGCCCTTGAAGTTAAGATTGGCTATCACTAGTCCCATTACATATAATTATCTAATCTAAAACCTTTTAGGTGTAAAACTTTGGAGAAACTTCTGAGAAATACCATGAGTAGGGTTGCCACTGATAATAATAGATAAGATGTGATAATTGTCGTTTTCTGTCGGTTGTTTGCAATATTTAAACTTGTTTTATTTGGCTAAGTTACACCATAAAATACATACATAACTAAATGAAAGAGCTGTTGATTGAAACGTTTGAATTGATTCATAAGATTACCTACATTCTTTTAATGTTCCTTCCTGATGAAAATTTACATCATGCACCCATTCTTACTTTAGTATTTAGATATTTAATGTTAAGCTTACACGTTACACGAGTTCATGCTATCAAAAAAAATATTGTATGAACTAAATTAAATAGCCAACCCTAGAGTCGTGGGAGCCTGCCGTAACATATCGGCGTTTAATCACGGGCTAATTACCAGTTTTGGCTATCAGCTATCACATACGGATAGACAGTGCATTAGCCAAAGGTCAGTGTAGACTCTACGCAACCATTGTTTTAATTATCCCAGTTTTAGTTCACATGAACTTTGACACTTATGAAAGTCATAAATAAGTTATTAGGATGACTAATTTTAAAGGCAATAGGAGTGTTCCTGACTAAATTAAAACATTGCAGATCCATCGACCAGACGTACCACGAACGCGATAATTTTTAGGTTGTGACTTGTGAGAAGGGGATGGCGCTATTTAATGCGTAAAGCGGCATCTCTCCCTCTCAATCGCAAAACGATCTCAATAAGACATTGCGGTATAACCTCTGCGTACTAGGACAAGCTAACATTATTGCGATCTGTTTGTGGATTAGAAGCACACCTTAAGTAGTAGTTTAAATATCCAAATATACCATCACGTCTGCATCCCCCGAAGGGTTAGGTAGAGGTGGAATATTATACACCCACATTCAGAGCGAGCATATTGACATTAATCGGGCAAAAATCCAAACTCCTAGCTGCTACTGAGAATTTCATAGAAAAACCCAATAATACTTTGCTTGACCTGCGATTAGAACTCAGGACCTCTAGCGCTGCGGCCGCGCTCAGGAGCACTAGGGTAATGTAGACAGATGACGTAGAAGTTTAAAACAATAACTTTTTTAAATCTCATTATGTACACCAACCTTTCGTGTCTAACATTTCGTGAAAACAGGCGTGATAGTATGTTACAATATAATTATGTTAAAATATCTAAATAAATATAATATGTGTTTTACCAATTGCAAGTATTTGAAAAAGGTATAACCAAAACAAATTAGTAATTACCCGGCTTGTAATAAGCGGCGCTAACGTCGATCGTTTTAAATTAAGGGGCAGTCATTACCACGCGCTCATTTGCCAGCTTCTGTTACACCTTTTTGCGAAACGTAGTGAGCTCGATTACCAACCGATAATGTGCTGGCGATACGCATCTGTGGCAAGAATGTGGTGTAAAGGGTGTTCAGAGTTTCGACAGTCTTAGAGTCGAGTAAAATCATCATCATCATCGTTTTCTAATTACTTAAAAAATAAAACTACTAGTATAGGTATATCCGTATCCATTTTTAATGTAAATGGTAAAAATATTACATACGCCATTGAACCAAGTTACTGAAAATAATAAAACTCAAGTATCTACTCAACTGGGCTATTTTTTAATATTATGTTCATGATCACAACAAATTATCAACAATAAATAAATTATTTTTTGCCAAAATTCTTTGCAAAACCAAATTCTGCAAAAAAATTATATTTAATAGATAGCGCTGAATAAAAATAATAAATATGCCTACTTAAATACAAAATCTTCAAATAATATGAAGTCTAATTACAAACACCCTGTATAGAGACGATACACATAAAATACGTCAGACCCGTCAAAAAGACGTAGTGGCTGCGTCAATCAAGGGGCGCTCGCACCTTTGTACAAAAAAAGGCCGTCGCCAATTATTGTATGCTTGCCCTTAATGGGTTTTACTTGTATACTGATTATGAAAGTATACTATTTCTGTGGTAATAGTTTAGAAATTATGTTTTTGTAATATTTATTTTCTACTAACGTGAGGCCTACGAACCGTGTGTCCACAAATATTTGCCACAACCATGATAGGCTGCGGTTCCCTCACCCCATTGTCCCTGGACTAGATAAAGGGCAAGAGAAGGAGGCTGGGGCCGAAGACTAATCCGGCTTCAATCATCTATTTGATTTTGAAGTTTTTGTGAATTAATTTATATTATTAATGTGCTTGAGTGGAGACCGCGACTGGGCGAAACGTAGCGTAGGACGCTCTCCGGCAAGATGGAGTGATGATTTGCGAAAGGTTGCTGGCGGATAACCAGTGATAACCTAGTATATAGCCTAGTAGCATGACCATTAGACTGCCGAGTCAAAAGTCTCGAGTTCGAATCCAAGGCACACACCTCTGATTTTTGGAAGTCATGTGTGTATAGTTAATTATCACGCGCATAAACGGTGAAGGAAAACATAGTGAGGAAACCTGCCTGATTTTCTCGACGGCGTGCGCGCAGCAATGGGATAGTATAATGGGTTGATTATGTTTATGCTGGCGGAAGCTGGATGTGACAAGCCGAGGACAGGGTGAAATGGCGCACATTGGGGGGAGGCCTACGTCCAGCAGTGGACTGTTATATGCTGATGATTATTAAAATGGACTGCCTAATTAGCTTAATAGTCCTGAGCGTAACTGCTACGCTAAACATCCTGAGTTCAATTCTCAAGTCGCGCAGTGTTATTGGGTTTTTCAATAAAATTCTCATTAGCAGCTCGAATTTGTGCCAGTTAATGGAAATAGGTTCGCGCCCGATTACATGGGACTTAAATAAACCAGCGAACTGTGGGTGTAATTAGTACGCCTTTGCATAATCCTTCGGGCAATACAGGCGTGATGGTAGATTATTTTATGTTTCTATTGTTAAGAAAATACTTATTTTACGTGGGAGAGCCATGCTTCGGCACGAATGGGCCAGCTCAACTGGAGTGATACCACGGCCTCACAGAAAACCGGCGTTAAACAACGCTTACGTTGTGTTTCGCCGAGTGAGTGAGGTTACCGGAGGCCCAATCCCCTTTTAAAAGGTCGGCAACGCACTTGTAACTCCTCTGGTGTTGCGGGTGTCCATGGGCGGCGGTAATGGCTTACGATCAGGCGATCCGTTGCTCGTCGTCGTTATCTTTTTTACGCATTGTATCTGTTAACATAGTATGAAGTAGAGGGTATTAGAAGAATTCCAAATTAAAAAAAATGGATTCAATCTCTATATCTTAGATTGTGGCAAATCACTGCTAAAAATATTGTTTTTATACTAGTACAGAATACATCTGTAGACCTGCAGTTGCATTCTTGTAATTAACACATGTTCCAACTACATATTTATTTTCTGAACTGTAGATACCTTTGTTTCCGGAGAAGGTTGCATAAAAAACATATTCAAACGAAACACACCTTGAATCGATTGATAAATATCATCGACAGGAAATCACGACTCGATAGACAATCGAGACGAATCGATTTGTTAACATCCTTTATGTATATAAGAGATGTAAATGTAATTAACGCGATTGTTGTGAAGAAAGGATAATATTATCGATACTTTCGGCTGATTTGCTTTGATGTTTCTACTTTTTATTTTATTTATAACTGATAGATTCTGGACTGCTTCATTGGCTATAAACCCGGCTGCCGAGCTCACGTTCTGCTGGTCCCGGGATTTGAATCCTGAGCCGTGATGCTAGTGTTATTTTTTTTTATTGGAATTATTATCAGTTCCTTTTATACAGCGACTTTTAAGAGCATTTGGGACTGGTTCGTTTGTCTAAGGATTGCTGCTCCAGATTCGATTCCCGGGTTGAGCAAAGTGGTTATAGTTCTTTCATCAGGAAATTTAATTCTTAGCAGCAGCTCAGCTTGGATTTGTGTCTAATTAATTAACGTAGACTTACGATAAGACCCAAAATATATCGTTAAATTGAGAGTAAACTTTCTATAGATCTGCCTATCCTTATGGGTATGCCTATATCTTAGTATAATAGATATACTGGCGAATTGTGGATGTATATTACACCTCTGCCTAACCCTTCGGGGAATATAGGCGTGATGGTATGTGTTTTAATATGTTACATAACGGTTGAATTTTAAATAGCATTTAAAACAACGAATCGAAATCAGGCCCAATTAAAACAAAACACAACACTTAATTAGATATCATTTGATCGTCATCTTTTGTGGTTTGTACCCAATTGGGTAACCGTAATAATAGGCGAGGGTTGTCAAAATGCTCGTCTTATGCCACCGAAGGACGTTTTGATGGACAGACGAAAATTTTAATTGCATATTACTAGACCAACCGTATCTTCTTGTAACGAATGTAATTATCAAAATTATAGCGTTTTGTTGAATTGTGAAGTTGAATTTTATGAATAATTCAATATTTGGTTGTTTTTTTTTTGATAATATTCAATAAGATTGCAGCGTTAAGATTAAGATAACGGTTTTAGATTTAACTATATAATTGAGTATGAAAAACCTTACTTAGCTATATAGAAATTCTAAGCTAAAGATTGGCTTGGATTGATTAAAGAAAGCTTGTTAGCCTAGTGGTTCTGAGTAGCAGGTCGGAGGTTGGAATTTGCGCTCGGTTAATGGCAATAGGCTCGTCCCCTATTACATAAATATATCGGCGAATGTGGGTGTACATTGGTGATGGCGTGATGGTATGTTTAAATACAATTTTTCAACCCCAAAATGCTAAACGTCACGGAACATATAAATATCATACGTTTGATACCGGGGAACTACATAGGTGTATCAAATCTTATATTTTGTAGTGATATTCAAACGCTGTAAAATTAATTTAATAGGTGGCGCTCCAATCTTTACTGTATATGAAATCCAATCAGGATCCCAGAAAAAATATTATGATATCGCTACGAAGTCAAATCGTAAAGGCACCATTAACAGCACCCGATTTTTTAACCCCCAAATACAGGCGCGTCAAATCACACAATGAGAAAGGATAATTTTGTCTAATACCATCACTGGTACCGACCCCAGACATCCCAATAAACGATTCGATTAATTAAAAATAAGGAATAGTTACGCGTGAACGGGTATCACAATAAAATTTGTTTTTAATTATACTTTATTAGACTAAATTGGCTTTGTTTTTTCAAACGTTTGCGGACGGGTTAACGGAGACGGAACCCTTTGTCCGACTATCGGTCCTATTGATGATTTTATAAGGTCAATAATCATTATTGACAGTGATCATATAATTAACTAGTTTCAAGGAAGGGTTTTTGGTATTAACGATACAAAAAGTAATAATTGAATCGTTTTATAATGTTCTTTTACACTGAACGTGCTGATTAACCATATTACGCCAATTATTTTTAGAAAATGTTGTTAATAAAAAAGGTGAAATATTGTTGGTCTCCATTAATTTGGAGAGCTCTGAGGTGGTCATGAGATAAGCTTGTTTGGACATGTTGTATTTATGCTGTGTTGGGACACACACCTTTTTATCTAAACTACAGTATTGGAAGCCCCGGACGTATCTGTCTCAATTAACATAGATATTTTTTGTTTTAAAATACATCTAATATTTTATGTCGAAAGTGGGTAAACCTATCATTAATTTGTTGACACTTGCTGTGAGTTATTTCATAGTAAATTTTAATGTAATGGATTTCGGTAAAATATAAAAAATGGTGACAAATTCCGCTACAAACGATGAGACATCACAAATTTTGATTCAAAATTTCTTAATTAATAAGATAAAAATCTGAATTCAAAAGTCAAAAATATAACCACATGGAACCGAACATAGTTGCTTATATTACAAATTAATTACGACCGCCAACAATCTGTTGTGTGACAAATTAATTTCGTTAATCAGTGTGTGCGCGAGCGCAATGTATCACGGGGACAGCGCGCCGCAGATAACATTAACTTGATATACGACACACCGAAAAGTCGAGGTGTTAAAAAGACCCGTCCCGCATTGGCACGGTTAATGTACTTGTGGAACATTGACAAATATTCGATGAAAAAAATCTTGCTTGATTTTTTTTTTGTGTCAAAATATTTAGATAAAACGACAATGTTTGAGTTAGAATAAACATGTAGATAAACATGTAGATAGACATGTAGATAGACATGTAGACATGACATGTAGATAAGTAAAAAAATAATGTTTTAATATTTGTTATAGCCGTAAATATTCATAGCAATATCAGCAAATATCACCTGCAGTGAAACAATAATTATAATAATTTATTTACAATTTTTTTACAATTTCTCAAAACTGTTTTTTTACATTTCACTACATGGTGGTTACAAATAACCCTCCTTCTCGTGCACTCGGGTAAAAAGGTGTCACTTTCACGATACTATTGCTGCATGTAGGCGTAACTTAAGTATTTAACTATATTGTTACATGAACACGCAGACAAATCTATTAGTGTTGATTTATTTCAGCTACTTTGTAAATGTAATGTGCGCCGCGGAATAGTCTAAGAGCTAGAAACGTAAAATTTCTTAGTTGTAGCAAATTGTTGTTTTGCAATGAAGCGTTCAAGTTCACTTGGTTTTAATCTCTTCTTGCTTCTAAGTAATAAGTAACTGTCCGTTGCATACGCTGCAAACTACTTTTAACATATTTGTGGAAAACAATAAAGTAAACGGATTAGCTGTATTCTAGAAAGCAGCAGAAATTAATCTAAGTTGAGACAGTAGGTATTTTTCAAAAAATATTATTACATTGCACGTTTTTTGAAGAACTTTGAAACATGACTGACGTAACAAACAATCGGTTGACAATTGGCGTATTGGTTTTGGTAATTGGTTATTACTTAATACACTTCATTTATAAATAAATTTGACATAATAATGATATCTCCGATTTGCTTATTTTGAAATTTATTTATCAACACAAACATCGCAATTCTTGAAGGAATTGTTTATGTCAAGTACCTACAACTGATCTTTTCTAATAAAATCAGAGTTTAACTACCAGTGAAAACAGTTTCTTATTATTTAGAAAATAGAAAATTTACAAAACCCCAACTTTTCATTACCAGCACCGACCGCAACTTCTAGTCAAAAATGAACAATGTCGTCAACGACACCAAACATCCTATTAAAAAAATAGTCTATACGCCATCACTAACATTTTAGGGTTAAAAACTTAATATTTTATCTCAAACCCAACGGTTTTTGACACGGACATATTGCTACATGGTTTTGCAATTTTGTTCCGAATATTTTTGTGACTCAGAATGCCTACCTATTTAAGTAGGTAAGTAATAGGTATTTATCATGATTTTTATTCAAATCAATATATTGATGAGACACATGACATTTCAGAAGGCTCTTACATTATAAACCAATATCTGGTAAGTGCAATATAATTGAATAGGTATAGGTATTTAAAAAAATAAATAAAAAAAGTTCGTCAAAATCACATTGTACCTATAACATACATAATCAACTCATTATACTGTCCCACTGCTGGGCACGGGTCTCCTCTCAGAATGAGAGGGATAAGGCTATATTCCACCACGCTGGCCTAGTACGGGTTGGCAGATTCACATGCCATCGAAATCTCTCAGGCATGCAGGTTTCCTCACGATGTTTTCCTTCACCGTTTAAGCGCGTGATAATTAACTATTTAATACGCATATGACTTCGAAAAGTCAGAGGTGCGTGCCTTGGGTTCGAACTCAAGACCTTTGACTTGGCAGTCCAACGGTCATACCACTAGGCTATCACTGCTTCCTCCCATTGTATAAAGTGTTAATGAATCATCGTACCTACCAATACCTATTATAACCACATAGCAATTATTTTCTAGAAGAGTTTATTTCGTGAACTATAAGAACTCAGAAGCCTAATATCGTAGACTACCTGATGCCCGTGATTTTACTCACATTCCTTCGCATTTTCCATTACCTTATAGTCACAATCCTTTAAAAAGTTCTCCTATGTCCAATATATTGGATATATATAGATATCCTATCTCTATACCAAAATTTATGAAAATTGATTCAGCGTTTTAGATGTGAAAACGTAACAAACAAAGGTACTTTATTATATCGGTAGTATTGTATTAGTAGATTTTTTTATGGGATAGAAGAGCAAACGAGCAGACGGATCGCCTGATGGTAAGTGATTACCGCCGCCCATGGACACCCGCAACACCATAGGAGTCACAAGTACGTTGCCAACCTTTTAAAAGGGGATCCGGCCTCCAGGCACCTCACTCACTCGGCGAAACACAACGCAAGCGTTGTTTAACACCGGTTTCTGTGAGGCCGTGGTATCACTCCGGTCGAGCCGGCCCATTCGTGCCGAAGCATGACTCTCCCACATAATATGCAATGGAATATGCGATATTAGTATGGATATTATCTATAACTAATATCCTACCTAAGTAGGTATTAGTGCTCTCACAGTTCACATAATCCTTAGGTAGGTACTAATATTATAAACGCGAAAGTTTGTATGTAAGGATGTTTGTTACACTTTCACGCCAGAACGACTGAAAGGATCTGGATAAAATTTAGCACAGAGATAGATTATAGCGTGAAGCGTGTAAAGTCGCGGGCAGAAGCTAGTATTAAATAATAATAATGTAATAGGAGGAAATGGAGGTATGTATAGATATCCAATAATACACAGCTCGACCTGGGTATCGAACCAAGGACCTCACACTCAGCAAGTGCACTTTCAGCCACAAGACTAACGTTAATTGAACTTGTATGGAATAAATTGAATAAAGGATGATACACCGTCAGAAAATAAGAAAATATAACTGGTCTACCTACTTACTCGTATCGCTACTAAAGACCCAAAAATTCAATATAAATACCTACATGAAATGAATCATTACAGATTTCCACTACACGCAAAATAAAAGGATTCACAAAAACACAGTGATTTATTTCAATAACGCCGACCCACAAGCGTAAGCCTTTATTTTAATTTGTCCTAAGGCGAGGCGTCGCATGCAGTGTAATCACCAGCTATCTAACAAGATGACTGATCGCTTATTGTCCGCTTGCTACCGGTCTTACCTGCCCCCAACATAGCACAAAAAGACACAAAAACCAACATAACTCCAATTCAAAGTCAACCTTTTTGTATAGAGCAAACAGTCTATTCTACTCTAATGATATCACGTAACTTATAACTCCTTGCCCAAAAGTAGCGCGAAGCTACCGGTCTTACGAAGGCTGTCACTATTAAGATTCTCAACTTTATTCTACATGTGGTAAAGGTTGATTTAAGTTGTAGTGTTTCAGAATAAATTACCTTAGTTGTCGACAAAGGCGTTGGAGATCGTTTTCAAGTGTTTCCAATGCTAATGGTGAGTGAAAACACGCAGGTCCAAATGTACCCCGTATTTAGAGGAGTTGTATTGTTCTCACAAATATGCATATTGCAAGCTGTCGCATCAGATATAACACGTGTATTATGTTGAACTTACGTGTATTCAATAATCTTGATACTAGAGCCAGAATAATTGTTTCATATCTTGTACGAAACAAGACTTGAAACAATTATTCTTGGCTTGCTCCAATTTTACTTATTTCTTAAGCATAATAAGATAAGAAGGTAAGCATACTGCATTCTACATGCTGCATACCTTTTTTCCCATGCCTAATTTTTTGATATTCCAATTCCCCTAAAGAGAACAATGTTGACCATGAAACAATTTTAAGCCAAATCAAATTTTGAATCCTACTCTAATAGAATTTGAATGTAAGTAATTAAGTACCTGCCTATTCCATTTATGTTAGGCACGTTATGTAAGAGTCTGCTGGCTTTACATAAAAGTGTTTCAAGTTAAGCAAAATGAAACAATATTTTTAATACTAGGTATACTAGTTGTATTAACATAATATCAGCATATGTTAGTATCAAACCGCATAGGTCAAAGTATCCGCATTGATTTAATAACATCAGCGAAGCCGATCGTTCGATTCCAAAATGCTTTTGATTTGCCGGGAAATTATTATAATCTGTCCCCGAAACAATGGTGGGCGGCGCCGCAGGCCGAGAGGTGCGTCCATTCATCGGTCCGCACCGCGCCCGTCACGCAGCCGCCGCGCTCACGCAACGCACACGCCGCACAGACGCCACGCAACATTACACAATGACAGTGTTGGCGCTTGGCGCATCTCCGTACAGAATAATGATGAGATGTTACATGTAATGTTTCTCGTAAGTCAAACAGAACATATGGACAGCCATTAATTTTGATGGAATTACTTTTGTGTGAGGTCGCCTGCCTGTTTGTTTAGCTTTGTGAAATTTATTTTGTATTTATTTCAGGTATGCTATCTCCCTATGAGGCACTATATTTACTTTTAGTATATTTTGTTAGATGAGCAAAATAATGCCAAGAATTATAATTAATTAATTATACGTAATAGTTTTACATTAACTACTAAAAACACAACCTAGATTTTCTCTTTCAAGATTTCAATAAGCAATTAATTTTGCTGATCTGGAGACTCATTTGGTCCGGCCGTGAGACACATGCCTTGAAACTACATTAGCAACCTATATATTAAGTGTTTTTTAGTCATCAATCCTTTATCATAGTATTAATGTCTCATTGGTGTTGGAAAAATAAACATGTTTCCTTCTTTTTTTCTATTAAAATAACAATTTATATTCTAAAAAATATTCCTTCAACTAAATTTAAATGGTCACGTTTTCTATATACCTAGTACTGTATTATTTACTATACAAAGTAACTTAAATAACCAAAGGTCAAGCGGACGTTAAAATCCTGTCACGAACTAAGTTTTCAAACAAAAGCTTGGATGTACGGAACAAACATGGACTCACTTCCTTTAGAAAACATCAAAGAAATACATTTTAGACTAAGATAGCATGACACGATGCGATAAAGAAGAACTGATTTAGTTTTGTAACTAATTTGCTGTCACAAAGCTCGAACAAGCTGATCCAAAACGGATACAAGTATAGTTCATAAATCTCAAAGAATGGATCGTGGTCTTGTGGTCCTAGAAAAGAGTTGGGAATAAAAGATGATTGGCACAGCATCTTTCAACAAATCCAGATTCCGAGCTCCTGAAAGTATCATAGAAAAACCCAATAATACGTTGCTCAACCTGGGAATTGAACCAAGTCCTCTAGCGTAGCGGTCGCGCTTTGGACCTAATAGGCTAATGAGGCAGTTTCAACAATTTGCAATACAGGGTTTTAAAGATTGCGATTGAACAGACAAGACGATATTGAGTAGTAGATATGAAGTAGATAAACATACCTACCTAAATTGAAAAGCAATCTATTGTTTCATCGATTCGATAAAATCAAAGCTTGATCAAACACATTAAACAACTATAAACCGATTTAAATGTGATCTGTAACTATTATTCTATTCATACATTCAATCAATCAATACACGACAAAAATTCTTCATACATAATGTCTTCGCAAAAAAGTCATTAAAACAAAACATTAAACATCGACATCTGAGTGCACATCGTTGTAATGGAAAACTGCAAATGAAACGACATTAGACATTTAACGTACAAGGCTATATATTTTAAGGCCCGCTCTTATGGGCCGTTTGTGACCTTATGTTGTCTGTCGCCACAGCTACGGGTTTAGCAAAAGATTGCGCCTGCGCCGTAGAGATGTACCCGTAGGGTTGGTACAATTATTATTTTGTCGATATAGACAAATTTTCAATAAGTAAACAAGGTCATCATAATACTCAAATTGCCTGACCAAAGTATCGAATATCGAAGATTTAAACAAGCAAAGTTATAACATTGTTATAGTTTTATTTGAAACAATAACTATAAGTACATTTTTGTTATATTTACTCAAATCAAAAGAAAGTATAGTCTGGACTCAATGCTTAGCAAACATTTCATTTGGTCATTGATGGAAGACAGATTGTCGCTGGAGCAGACAATTTTTTTGTGTGAAGATGGTCAATCAACTTTTCACGTCATATGTGCATGGACTGGTGAAATTTTGAGGAAACTAATTTCAAGAATATACCGAACCGTACCTTCAGCACGAAAAAGTAAAAGCATATGCACGGGAAACATAGCTCAAATGGATCTGACTTGATGGACTGAGTTCGGCCGAATATTCCACACAATACAGTCAATATTATTTAAAAAAATTATATCGATAATAACATTAATAATGGTAACATCACATCCCTACACCGCCGCCGCCCACGCAGGTCGCGATCGGCGCTCGCACCGCCCCGCGTTCGTGACATAACATCACGGGATCGTTCAATATCTTTCGCAACAGTCCCACATCCACAACCTTTAGACGCAGCATAAAAAATTTACTCTTTAATCATAAATGATCCATAAAAGTTCTGACAAGAAATGGCGATACCTATATGAATCATTATATTACTACTACTTACAATTACTATTCTTGTAGCGTTAATAGTGATGTTAATTATTTAGCTTGTGTAATGATATTATAAATTCACTTTTCAAATATTCAGTAATCCGAATAATTATACTTTTAAATATTCTACGATCAAACCGGGCAAGAAACACCAGTACGAAAACCGAACCAGTATTGACCATCTATGCTCTGTCCTAGGTGGTCAAATTAAGATTTTTTTTCTGAAGAAAAATACAACCTTTTCAGTTATATACATTTTAATGAAAGACGTTATTGCCAGATAAATACATGAAAAATAACGACTAATTTTCCCAATAATTCATCTCAGTCTGTCGCCTATTGCGCCATTTCTCTATGATGAATCTTTGAAGAGCGCTAAGACCTCTCTAAAATTTTTTAAAGACCAACATCAATCATTGAACGCATCACTACCATCACTAACATTTCAATAACTTAGTATTTATGATCCCGCCAGTTCCCATTACGTACCACCACTATCACAAGAGTAAATTTTCCAAATTTGATAGAATTACAATTACCTATCATGGTAATTATACTGAATGTAACCTGCGGTGTATCAAAATAGCCTAATAACTAACAGGTATCCTCGTAGATAGCCTAAAAGAATTCACTAGACTGTTATTCCTTATGATTGTGATATTTTTTATATTTTATGGAACATAACATTATGTTATGTTATGTAGAGCAGACGAGCCATCCGATGATATGTAGTCATCGCTGCCCATGGACACCTTCAACTCCAGACTGGCGGAGCCGCAGTAACCGATAGGGGTTAACTGGCTCTAACGCCCAAAAGTCGGAGCACACCCAAAGGTGCTTTACGACAGACTCCGACGTAAGGGTGGTCGTCAATTCCAACCATCGAGTACCGAGTCAGATATTATTTCGCCTCTTACGAGATATCACACTGGATGGCATCGAGGAATTGTATATTAACCTTTAATACAATTTTGCTACAGCTACAGGCCAATGAAATCCAATCAATGGTCGCGACCAAAACTAGGCAAACTCGCGTCCCCATTACTTTAAAAACTTGATTATTTATGTCGCCAGCCATTGAGGCCCCAATTACCTTATCCATTGACTGTCCAACAACGGTACAGTCCAGTCACAATATTGTAATATAATATCAGATCATTAAGGCACTTAAACGCGGAAGTGTGTGGGTTTAAAACCACCGTATCTAAACTATAATTTGAGATCTGTCCGATGTTCGGTCCGTTATACGTCTTGTAATAGCCATGACGGGAATAATTGCTGTTGAGAGCGATCATTTGTTAAACTAAGAGTTTTAATTGTTAACACGTGTGTTCTGTGGTGTCGTTTATAATGTATCTGTATGTGTGGGTGCCCTGCCAACTTTCTATTTGTTTAGCCGTCATTATTGTTAATTAGTCGCGATTTTTGTGTGGCTCAGTGTTGTAAGATTATGGGTGGGCTTAAAGCCACGATGCCTCCAACATTTTTTTTATAATAGGTTCAAGTTTCCCTGCGAATGTTTATAATATTATAAACACACATACCACCCCGCCTGTATTCCCCGAAAGGTTAGGCAGAGGCGTTCTAATGTACACCCACAGTTCGCCAGTATGTTTGGTCCCATGTAATAGGGGGCGAGATTATTGCCTTTAACCGGGCACAAATCCAGACTCCCAGATAGTACTTAGAATTTCATAGAAAAACCCAATAACACTTTGCTCGACCTGGGGATCGAACCCAGGACCGCTAGTGTAGCAGTCGCGGTTGGGACCACTAGACTAATGAGTATGAAATGAATAGCCTTAAGACTATAAATAATGTGTTTTTAATTAAAATTATTACCTAATTGCCAACTCCTGCGTTCAGAGAAGACAGACTCGACGTACCTAGAGCTGCCTGTTTGTAAAATATCTAATAGACTCACGCCATACGGGGAACATTTTTTTCTCAATATTTTAGACATAAAATAATTATCTGAAGGTGTGGGGCTATATTTTTTTTTCTATTACTGCTAGGCTTACGCTTGACCGCCAGTTCGCCTGATGTTAAGCAACACTGCGATCTACGATGGAGCGCCTGCCTAGAAGAAACCGATTCACTCGTGATTTAAAGACACCCAGATTATATCTATCAGGGAAGACCCACTCGGGAAGTGCGTTCCATATTTCAGCGGTACGCATGATAAAAGTGGACTTAAAACGTTTCGTTCGGGTTTTTTGAATGTCCATCATGAATCGATGACGCTTTTTCGTGCTTCTGGTCGACCGATAGTGATAATAAGATCGTGGAGATCTGATGCACACTCTCCGAAATGTATCCGATAAAAACCGATAAGCTAGCAACTTTGCAGCGATGTTCAAGACTATTTATTATTGATCTACCACCTAGAAGTCTATCTTACGTCTTTGACTCTGATTCTAAACGAGCCGAAATATTACAACACAGGTAACCATCAGAATTTCCCAAGAGCTCCTATATTACTGTGGAGCCTCTTTGCGTATAGCATAAATTATATCCTGTCCTATTTGGAATCCCTCAATCTGAAAAAGATCTAGGTTGATTTTAAGCCAGCACTGGCCATCGTAACTAGCACACCATCGTGTGTTACAACCAAGCGATTTATTCAATGGAGATATCGCTTTAGTTTCACATTATATTGAAAGTCATTTACATTCGAATAGGGATGTCACGTGAGTAAATCCTTTAATCCATACGTATAAAAAATTATAGTGTTTATTATTCGACTGCCTCATTAGTCTAGTGGTCCCAAGCGCGACTGCTACGCTACAGGTCCTGGGTTCGATCCCCAGGTCGAGCAAAGGGTTATTGGGTTTTTCTATGAAATTCCCAGTAGCAGCTCGGTGTCTGGATTTGTGCCAGGTCAATAGGCTCACCCCCTATTACCTAAGGGGGACCTAAACATACCAGCGAACTGTGGGTGTACACTAGTACGCCTCTGCCTAACCCTTCGGGGAATATAGGCGTGATGGTATGTTATGTTAAGTTTTATGACTTCCAATAAAACCTACTGTCGTAGCAGGTTACGCCTACTACTAAACCTTATTTGGCGACAATTTCAACGTCACACTATTTCAAATAATGTTACCTAAACACTATACCTCGGCACGCAACCCTTCAGCCGCGATCCCGTCCGTAGTGAATGGGGGGCACTAAAGACCGTTCAACGGCCGAGCCGTGTCGGACACGATGTACAACACCGGCTGTCGAACGTATATAGTTGTGTCCGCGTTATTTATGCCGCCCTGGTACTCGCTCTTCTTATTTTTGTTGTCCCATCTTAAAGAATTGACGTTTCGGTCGCTAAAAATGTTCAGGGATTTTATTTTTTTCCACTTTTTGTGTATTCAAAATTGAATTTTGAAAGGTAAATTTCATTTTGAGTAGATAATAAACTCGATAAGATATCAGGATAAGTAGATTAGCTGGCATTGTATGCTGTTGGATATCGTAGCATCGATAGGATTTCTCTTTTATTCGTGCGCGTTAAAGTTCATATACATTTTACTGTAATGACTGGGACCAGACGAAATCCAGTGATGTGCTTTGCACATTTATAATATACCTACTTATATATTTTTTATTATATACTTAAATCTCTTCTTGCGGCAAGAGTCTGGGCACAAACTGGAATCGAAACCAAGACACCTATAGGATCTGTTTTGTTTGATCAGGCAGTCAGTTCGGTTTGGTCGGTCAGGGTTTTATTTGTATTACTAACAAAATAAATGATCCTATAGGTACAGAACTATAATACAAATATTTTATTATAATCAGTAAACAAAAAAATTAGGTCGCGTCAACATTGTGAGTCAAAAAGTTTCTCCGAAAGTCAATTTCACGGCGTTTTACTGAACCGCAACCGCTGACGACATGTTATGATCTCATGACAAATGATCGACCGCGTCACTCATGCGCTCAAAGCTATTACGTGGTGTGGAATATGCTCACTCAGGATTCCGTAGGTGTTTTATGTAAAACTTTACAAGAACAGCAAGCAGGCAGAAAATCCACTTGGAAAGTCTGAAAAATGGCATTGGTCTAGTAGAGATCAGATGGTTCTAGTCTTGATCCCAGATTCGGATTCGGCTTCTCTGAAATCATCAATACCAGCTCGGAGTTGGGATTTGTGTTCGGCCATACCATATTGCATTCAACGGCAAATGAGGATAGTCAACTATAAATATGGTTCCTCCCGAATTCCCAGTCTTTCTCTAGACTCGAGGCTATGCCTAGGACCACGGCAGAGACCACTCTGTAGTGCTATCATTCAATAACAATTCGGTACAAGGAAAAAGTGTGTAAGGAGATGAATCGTAGAAATGATTAGCACTAAAATTATAATCTAGCCACTTCTTTTTAAATGTAGATAAAGCCACTTATTCAAATGTTGACTTTACTTTTAATGGATGTTAAATTGAAAATAGGTATACAATATGTAAAAGCAAGAGAATGTGAACTTTGTCACGTACAGTCAACAGCACATGAAATTACCACAAACTGTCAAGTCAAATTTCCCCAATGGATAATAAACTCTAATGTTTGGAGATTAAATTGAAAATCGATTAAAGATACATATTTTAGTTTTGGATACCATGATGTGCTTGAAACGCACATCATGGTATCCGATACCGCACAGTTCATAATTCTTAAACTAAATAATTATTATTCCTAAACTAAATAATTATTACCTAAGTCTATGAATGCCAGTGTAGTTCTATGAACGTATTTCGTAGCTTCGTGTGACTGCAGATGTGCGAACCCACACAATGATACGCTTACTGATTTAGTGGGCATAGAATTTCTTCTATCGACATGTGACCCCAACTTATTTGTTATAGATAAATTAGTAGATATGTCAGCGAAGACTGAATAATGTGGATTATTCTGATTCACCAGTTCCTACTAAAACTGGCACAACCGGACTCATCTTTCTAGCCTTTTTCTAACTATGTTAGATAGATACAATCTGTACCTATGTCTTTGAATCAATGAATCAGTTTTTTCTAGGCAAGTGTCTCTCTCCATCGTAGATCGCCATGTCGCTTAACATCGGGCGAACTGGCGGTCAAGCGTAGGCTTATCAAGAATAAAAAAAAATATGTTGGGGTTGTGTGTGAAAAAAATATGTTAGATGTGGCTGAATATCAGTATTTTACGTGGTTCGCCTGCCATTGGGCTTCCAACTATCACTAACGATTGGCATAGATGTTCATATGGCAACCGGACTAAATTAATTTAATTATAAAAATAAGCTAAATTATGAAAACAAGCTTAATTATGAAAATAAACTAAATTATGTAAATAAGGTAGATTATGAAAATAAGCTAAATTATGAAAATTAAATTAATAAGCTAAATTATGAAAATAAGCTAAATTGAAAATAAGCTAAATTATGAAATACACAAGACAGATGAACTCTGCCTATCCCTTCGGGAATACAGGCGTGATAGTATGTTTTGTTCTATTGTCTTAAAACCACCTCTGCCGATTAATTCAATGAATCCAAAGAAGTAATTGGCAAACATATGAATGAAAAATATTTGATTGCTAAAACCACAAATGAATGAACTAATTCTATAAAGTTTCATATAAAATAGCATGGTACACGCGAACCATTCTTAAAATTTATTCATCGTCATTCATGGTAAACCAACCATTGATACACACTTAGTAATTAGTTTGCGGTTAACCACTACGGTTTAAGAAAATCTTTAATTACACAATTTGACAACATTTCAAAATTATTAAGCCACCACACCAAAAATACTGTTTCTTTATTTTCCTATCCTGAGTGCCAAAACATTTTTATTTATTTTTAATATTTCTTCATTTTGGAGAAAAAAATAAATAAATAAACGTGTGATGACGTCACTTATACGGCGGAAACTGAGAAAACAGATTTTTTGCCGAAATAATAGTAAATTAACAACTAACTACTAAGCACCTGAACCTTTGAAGGACCTCCCAAATAAGATCGACGTATGTCACTCTAAGGCGAGCTTTTCCGCCGCTGCTGTTAACATTCGCCTTATAAATTCCTTTCATACATTTACTCATCATTCTAATCTATTTTTGGTCCAAAAATTATGGTTGGGAGCCTGTTCTGGTAATCATACCTTGAACTACTAACTCCACAATGAGAATTCGTTGTAAAGCGGCTCCAGGCTCATCCCTCTTTTATAATTTTAACCTAAAACATATCAATGAACTTTGGATGCCTAATACTCAAGCAAAAATCACATATACTTACAATAGATACCTACTACAGTTGATATGACAATATTTAAAATAAAACAAGTTTTTGAATTATATATTTTACTTCCTAGAAAAACCGCAAAATGTTGAAGAATTAAATCATAAAATTTGCTTTGACCAATTCATTGACAGAGTCCATAAAACAAACTCAAGCCATTTTGCGAATGCCATCATTCATGAATTTTCATTGACTGCCTCTGTCATTCATTTATATTTCTTAATTGTCAATGCTTATTGTCATTCATAGTTTTCCACCTGCAGACTATTTAATTAGCTTGCGGTTACTCGTGGAACAAAATCGATTCATGTAAATCTGGATTGGATAATAAACAGAAAATCGTCGGAACCGATGAATTGTCTCGTACTAATTGTATAACGAATCGCTATAAAAATTTCAACAATAAATATTGGTTCTAAGAAATGATTAGTGGCGGATATAATCTTACGTTTTATGATTGTTTATGAAACACAAAAGAAGCAGCTTATAAAACATGCTTTTTATATAATTGATCTGTGAATTTTAAACATGAAACTTGTAACAATATGTAATGTTATAATCTATACTTATAATAAATCTGTAGAGAGGTCAATTCTGTACATGAAATATATTTCCAAAATAACTATCAGCGGGTGATTAGTGATCGATACTGATGCCAAAAATGCAATCAGTAAAATTTTTGTCTGTCTGTCTGTCTGTCTGTCTGTCTGTCTGTCTGTCTGTCTGTCTGTCTGTATGTTCGTTATAGAAACAAAAACCACTCGACGGATTTCAACGAAACTTGGTACAATTGTTCTTCATACTCCTGGGCAGGTTATAGTATACTTTTCATCACGCTACGATCAATAAGAGCAGAGCAGTGAAGGCAAATGTTGGGAAAACAGGAGAACTTACTCCATTTTTTAAGCTTCCGTCGCGTGTGCAGCCTTAATGGTTAAAGCTACACAGAAATCATGTATGACGGAAATGTTCTCCTTAAAATTATATAAAAAATATTCCACGACAGCAAATGTCTATCTTTTATGGTTGACTCACAATAACACGTGTAACTCCCGATAGCTTAGCAGTTCGGAGCTTTCTGATTATATTTGTCTACTCTTACGTTAGGTGACTGACTGACTGACATAGTGATCTATCAACGCACAGCCCAAACCACAGGTTATAATATACTTTTCATCACGCTACGAGCAATAGGAGCAGAGCAGTGAAGGGAAATGTTGGGAAAATGAGTGATTCATGGGAAAGGTTTCAAACTATCAATGTATATATCATCACGCTACAACCCTTAGGAACGGGGCAACGCAGGTGAAACGGGCGAAGAACTAGGGAACAAAGTAACTATTCCACGTGGACGAAGTCGCTGGCAAAAGCTAGTATGTAATATAATTTATAATATAAACAATCCGATCATAGCTTAACCGTGGTGTAACGTACCTTAATTATCTTTTTTATACTTAAATTAACGCAGTTTTGTAAAAAATAATCCAAGTTTATGTACTAGATTTGTTTTGAATTGTATTGTATTATTATAGTGCTAAGTTATTATAATGCATGTTGTGGACATTATTACCCCGTGTTTGTAAAAAATCATGATTTGTGTACATTCCTTGTTGGAGGCCCTTAATAATAATCACTACATAGTATAAAATAAAGTCGCTGTCTGTCCGTCCCTATGTATGCTATAATATATATAACGGATTTTGAAGCGTTTTTTTTTAATAGATAGAGTGATTCAAGAGGAAGGTTTTAAGCTATTTAACATTACGCTACGGCTCTTAGGAATGGGGCAACGCGGGTGAAATCGCGGGCGGGCCGCTAGTAAATAATAAATAAATAATAATATGTACTTAACTGGATGCAATTTAGTGAAGGAAAACATTATAAGGGAAACTGCTAATTTGAGAGATTTTCTCAACGACGTGTAGTCTGCCAACCAGCGAGGCTAACATGGTAGATTATAGCCTAACCCCTCACATTCTGACAGGAGACCAGTACCAACAGTGGGATAATAAAAAAATAATTGATAATGAAACTTGTTCTTATCTTTGCATTGCCTGTAAGAAAATATAAGCTCAATATAACCGGTACGTGATATCTATTGATATCCATAGATAATGATATCCATTGATCCTTTTAGTATACCCTCCTGCTTTTTTTGGGTGCGGAAAATTCTCATGAGTAGTAGGGTGAATATTTGATAAACATTAGGACGTCACTAACTTCATCCCAAAGTTAAAAATGCAGACGTTTAAAACTACAGTTATGATAATGAAAACTTAAACTACACCACTGTCGTCAAACAATAATATAAGAATAAAAGCAATCTGAACTACGAAAGAGATTTAAAAAAAGAGATGATGAGAAGAATGATTTGTTAAATAATGTTCTAATATTCAACCAGTAGACTGCCTCATTAGTCTAATGGTCCTGGGTTCGATCCCCAGGTCGAGCAAAGTGTTATAGGGTTTTTCTGTAAAATTCTCAGTAGCAGCTAGAAGTCTGGATTTGTGCCCGGTTAATGGCTATAGGCTCGCCCCCTATAACATGAGACCTAAACATACCGGTGAACTGTTGGTGTCCATTAAGTACGCTTCTACCTAACCCTTCGGGGAATACAGGCGTGATGGTATGTTTATGTTATTCACCCAGTAACCTTGAGATGGTACAGGGTATGTTTAAGTCGTACTAACTTAAAATATGCACTTGCCTTGCTCTATAGCCATGGGATTTGTTACTTTCGCCAAGCCTAACTACCTAATAAGAGTTCCAATTTAATATAAATAATAGTGGTCTGCGAAAGTTACGCGATCCCAAGTGTAAAGCTTAGGACATAAACATGTAATTGTGCCCACTGGTGGTAGACAATGTGTGTGAACTAGCCTCATTAGTATTGGCTCGCCCACACTCGCCCACGCACGACCAATGCTCGCCACTTATTATGATATTGTACTATAATGTTATCTGAGTATAAAATGTGGCCATCCACTATCCATACCTACTAATATAGATGCAAAAGTAACACAAGCGCTTTGTTATCTTGAGACACCACTTATAAAGTCTCATATCTATACTATTACAGTACATAACATAACATACCATCACGCCTGTATTCCCCGAAAGGTTAGGCAGAGGTGTACTAATGTACACCCACAGTTCGTCGATATGGATAGGTCCCATGATATAGGGGGCAAGCTTTTTTCCATGAAATGGGCACAACTCCGAGCTGCTACTGCGAATTTAATAGAAAAACCCAATAACACTTTGTTCGACATGGGAATCGAACCCAGGACCTCTAGCGCAGCAGTCACTCTCAGGACCACTAGGCGAATGAGGCAATTTACATCTAATTACTAATATATACTAATAATATTATAAAGAGAAAAGATTTGACTGCCTCATTAGTCTAGTGGTCCCAAGCGTGACTGGGTCTCTGGTCCTGGGTTCGATCCCCAGGCCGAGCAAAGTGTTATTGGGTTTTTCTATGAAATTCTCAGTAGCAGCTCTTAAGCTGGATTTGTGCCCGGTGAATGGCTATAGGCTCGCCTCCTATAACATGGGACCTAAACATACCGGCGAACTGTGGGTGTACATTTAGTACGCCTCTGCCTAACCCTTCGGAGAATACAGGCGTGATGAGATGTTATGTTATGTGAAAATATTTGTATTTTTGTTTGTAATGAATAAATTAAAAAACTACTGGATGGATTTTAACAATTATTTTAATAATAGGCTGCTATATTGTTAATCGAGTTACATACAACGCTACTTTAGGTCTCGAGTAAAACCCCGGGAAACACCTAATGGTGAATAATTTATCTCGCTACACTAGCCGAAACGCAATAATATTAGCACAGAATATTTTGGCAATGCCACAATGGTACCACCCCAGACAAACTCAACAGTAGACTTTACAGTTCTGTCCCTTCAAAAAACTATACGTAGTTTACAAACGATACAGACAAACAAAGAATATATAAATATATATCTAACATTATAATCTAATCCAAATTACGACTAAAACTATAAAATCAAAGCAATCTCGAGGGACCATAATGTGAATGATCACGGGAGTCTCCATACATATTTTAGTAACATTTTAGCCTAATGAGGAACGCCATATAAAATAAATGTTATATTTATAACCCGTCTAAATCAATAGTATTATCATAATGAGTTGGCATTCCATAGCGAGATATACTATGTATCGCTTAGTGAACTAATTTACTCTGCTTAGCAGCAGTTTCATCGAATTTTAAGAAAAGTCTTGATCAAAATCGATGATATAAAGCCTGGTATAGGTAGATTTTAACTTAGTATTCTGCAAAAGTCTCTTTCAAACTATATTATGACTGATCCAAAAAAGCTAGATTAGAATCGATTATGTCACATACACATTTGCATTCCCTGAAAGGTTAGGCAGAGGCGTAGTAACGTACCTATACTCATAGTTTGTCGGTATGTTTAGGTCTTATGTAATAGGGGGGAGCCTTTTACCATTAACCGGGCTCAAATTTAAAAACTTGAAAGTTTCATAGAAAAACCAATTCTACATTCTATATAACCTCTAGGCTAATGAAGCAGCAATAAAAATAAATAAATAGAGATCACCAGCATACACTATTCAATGATATGGCTTTTTGTAAATATTACTAATCTTCCCAAACATCTCTTGTTTCTCGCTTAGCACTGTAGCGTTACCTCTATTAAATGACCTTTCGTTTCATGTCCACTCTAGAGAATCATGGAACAATATTACTCGTTTCTTCATTAGAAACGTAAAATTTAAAAAGTATGTTCATTTAGTCGTGTGCTACTTGAAATACTTAATAGAAGCCCCCTAAAATCAACCAATAGCACCTTAACATCAGATAAGATAGGGGTCAAAAATAAATCCTTATATAAAATTAGAAGATACAGGTTGTTACAAAGGAACAGACTTACAAACATAACACAAATAACCTAAAAAACAATTATAAAACATTGGTAATCGTGTGAAAAAAAATTAAGCAAAAAGGTAACTCAAAATCGGTAGTTCAAAGAATCTGTCATTTTTACAGTGACAGTGACAGTAGTTTTTGAAGTTTAAGTACCTAATGTCAATATCCAAGCTACAAGAACTTAACAAAAATCGTCATCGGCAAGCATGCCATTAAAAAAAAATCTCCATGGAAGGTTCATCATCGTATAGATAGACATTTACAATATGTTACTATTACAATGTACTAACAAATAAAGCCAGCTTACCAGCTATTCGCAGGGCCACAATCCAGCATCGGTACAAAGCTGCCTTCCGCGTATTGTGTGATTGTGCCGTGAGCGAAATTAGCGCGATACCGCCACTTCGTGTGTTTGTTTTTGTTCGATCCAAACGTCTTGGGCAGTCCGATAACCGATAGAAATAATGTGGATTGAAAATTACCTTTTGTGTTTAATACTATCTATAATATTATAAATTTTTGACGTGGGAGAGCCATGAGAGAGAGAGAGAGAGTGGGAGTGATACCACCGCCTCACAGAAAACCGGCGTTAAACAACGCTTACGTTGTGTTTCGCCGAGTGAGTGAGGTTACCGGAGGCCCAATCCCCTTTTAAAAGGTCGGCAACGCACTCGTGACTCCTATGGTGTTGCGGATGTCTATGGGCGGCGGTAATCACTTACCATCAGGCGATCCGTCTGCTCGTTTGCCCTCCTATCCCATAAAAAAAAACATATTGCTGACGTTCCTTAGTCCACCATTCTAGGCCTTTTTTAAGCCTTTTATTTATTCTTGATAGACTTACGTTTGACCGCCAGTTCGCCTGATGTTAAGCGACACTGCGATCTACGATGGAGCGCGCTTGCCTAGAAGAAACCGATTCACTCGTGATTAAAAAAGGTATAAAAAACGTCATACATACTTCCTCCGGGACGAGGGATCTATATTAGGAGCATTAGGGATTACTTAGGGCTAAGAGACAACTTCAGCTGCTCCAGATAAAATAATTAAATTATTGCTTAAAGTGCTCTGTACATAAATACATACATACATACATACACTCACGCCTTTCTCAAATAGCATCGAGAATTGGAATCAGTTTAATCCATTTAAACTACTTACCAGCTACGAAAATAATGTCGATTACTTGATCTATCTCAAGCTCCCCTCCGGTACTATAAAAACCCATAAGGTTTAAAATTTATTTATCATCATTAGCTTATATCAATCTGCTGGACGATGGTTTCCGCTAATGTGCGCAATTTCTGCTGAAATTTACGCGTCTTTGTGAAATGGCTAAACTATAATTATTGGCAAATATTTTTTGGTATTGGGACGATATTTCTATCATACGGTAAAAAATCCAGATATAAATGCAGCAATAAAGTGGGTTTTATTATGTAAGTCCCATATTATGTGCCAAATTTTGCAGGTCATAATTCCAAGCACTTTACCCGCCTACAAGCACTTTACTCAAAGCACATGTTATACTTTAGTGAGATAAACTCAAGCACCTGAATCATTAACAAATGATTATGGCATATTAAGTACGTTTTGTATCTTACAATCAAACCTCTGTTATTATTTGTGCCTTCGATTGTTTTTTCATATTAATTTGAAGAATGAGTTTTATTATGTCGTTTGATTTAAAACCTATTTCTAAAAAATATTAAATTAATCATGATAATTATATATTTCACGACCTATTTGGGTAATCTTTGTCAAATACCCACATTTTGATTTGGTCTGTATCGTCATAATCCGCAAAACAAATCCATCCACTTCTAATACTGCTGCAGCTTCTCACGCTAATTGTATGAACTATGTGTTTGTTAGTGTCAACTCATTGCTTACCAATACAGATATTGAGTAGACTATAGATAGATATCCTTAGCCGTCCGTACCAACATTCCCGCAGTATACGCTACGCTCCATCTCCTTCCTTCTGTGATGTTACACCGTGCGTGCACCTTAGAAATTCTATAGATATCTGATGACATTCCTCTTCCCTATTATATTTTTTCTTTTCATTCCGAAGGGTAGTTCCATGTAATTCCATCATGCTGTGGTGTGAACTCGTGACAACAAGGTCCGCTACAACCACAGTGCTCACTACCGTTGTTTTAACACATACTGTGCAACTCTTGCTATATTATGTTCAATAAAATAGAGATTATTTTCTTACATTGTTTCCCGATATTGCCTTATGTTGAACTTCTTCAATATCTTTATCATTAATTTTTCGTCTTAGTTTTTTTATAGCGATAAAATTCTATTACTATTACTCGTAACATCTAAGTCCAATTCTTCATTACCTCTATGCCAGTGTTATAAATATATCTTCAGTCAAAGCTCACTAAATACATTACTATATCATAATAATAAAATCATTGAGTAAATACTTACGTAAAATTTCCACTGCAGGATAGGTTTCTTGCCTTCAGTACATTTGTAGCGACTGAGTAGTGATTTTGAATCAGAAACCAGGAAATAGGTCAATAAGCCTACAGTCAAATGCCCCATAAATCTACAATAGTACAAAAACTACAACTGCCTCATTGGTCTAGGAGTCGCAAGCCTAGATGAAGATGGTGGGACGAACTGGACTCATTTCAACAAGACTGATCCTTAACAGCAACATTCAGAGAGAAGTGGAGGAAGAGTTGGGAAGCCTTTTTCCTGCAGTGGAATAAATGGCTTTTAATAATAATATCTACCTGGGCAATCCAAACTCGGAGCCACTACTGTCAAAGCAAGTATTTTAACTTAAAAATTCAATAACACTTTGTTCAACATGTGAATCGAGCTCAGAACTCCTAGCGTAGCAGTTGCACTTAGGACCACTAGATAGTGCTATGTGAAAAATTACAGACATGAAAAATTACTATAATTACACGACCCTCACTAATGAGGTTAAAACATTTGAAACTGTGCCGTGGGAACTTATAGTGAGTTACAGTATAAAAATTCAGCTTTCTCGCTTGCTCGGCTTCCGTTGGGTGACCCGAGATACGATCTAAGATGACCGATATGAGTCGCGAAACGAGAGGCTGACTCACGTTATGTCTCATGCTCGACGGATGCTACGTATTGCTCAATTGAGGATTTGTTATTTAAATAACATAACACGCTATCACGGATATACTGCCCGAAGAGTTAGGCAGAGGTGTATGTTTAGGTCTCATGTATCTCAATAGCCATTAGAGCTGCCTCTAAGAATTTCATTGAAAAATCTAATAACACTGTACTCGACCTGGGAATTAAACCCAGTACCTTCAGCGTAGTAGTTAATCTTGGGACGAGACTAACGAGGCGGTCAATTTGTGCCTCAAAAATACAATTTGATAGATTCGAGAGACATTTCGGTATATGAAATAAAATATATCAAAATAGAAATTAAGTACTAAATGATTCCATTGTATTTCTTTTTTCTGAAAATTTGACTCTAACACTAAGATTTTCTCCTGTATTATGGTTGCATTAACAAATCTGAAACAACTTGTCACCAATCCGTTGGCCAAACAAAAATATTTTTGACTTACGATAATTAAGCCTGCATGTGTACTCAAAGAATGATAATAATTGGGTAAACGAAGAAATTTATTATGTAAATTGTACTAATTGATAAAAGCCTGAAATTGAAACTTTTAATTTCGAAAAATATGCTGTTTAAATATCTTTTTGTGATTTTTTTGCATTTTCCATGCTAAGATTATTATGTTATTTTTTAGTAAAGGTCACATTATGACGTAAATTCAGAATGTGAAGGCAAAATTTCAATCATGCGGGTAGGGTTCGCGGTGGCTTAGAGGTCAGAGCGTCTGGTATATCAAACCAGAAGACGCAGGTTCGAATCCTGCCCGCGATTGAATTTTTTCCTTTACTAAAAAATAAAATATGCTGTTTAGTTCAGTTAATAATTGTTATTATTCTAAATTAAACAAATGAGGACTTGATGTTGCACTATAACAATTCCAATGTCCATCTTGTCTACCAACAAGTATATTTTTAGAATATATTATATGTCAAGGTTATAAAATTAACCTTGACATATTTTCTTTGCACCGATCTACATCTCTCGTCGTATCATAATAATATCAATCTAATATTATCATTAACTCGGGTCCTGTTATTAAGAATTATCTATAACAAGTAGGTATTATATCCGTCCCAAAAATAAGCAACTTGGAAAAATTCAAATCTTAATATTCGAAAACCTAAACTTTTAAGTTAAGAGTCCGGCGGACCGAATTTCTCTTACAAACGTAATACCGAAATAAATCGTAATTCGAACACAATTTAATCAAATTCTGATATCATTTGGATTCCGAAAGCGTTAATCTATGTTTCTACTGTACCATTTCGTCCAAAATACTTCACTGGAAATAAATGCAAGCAAATGCAATTTTTGATAACTTTACCGAGTCTGGAACGATTTTCCGGTCTTTTATTTCCAGTGAAGTAGTAGTAGACGAAAAAGTAATGTAGGAACCTAGATTAACGGTATCCAAAGCCGAATAATATCATAATTTGATAGAATATTGTCTTGATTACGATTTATTTCGGTATTACGTTTTTGTGGGCAATTCTATCTCCGCCGGACCCTTAACATAATTTTACCTGTTTATTATTAACTACACTTGAAATTGAGTAGAACTTATATTTCATCAACTATATAATTACTGAGTACTTTTAAATCAATGAGTTATTAATTTCTGAATCATATCTACCGCGAATCATATTAGTATGTATAAATTTAAACAACTTTAAGTAAACCTTGAATCTATATCCGTCTTACGATTAACATGCAGCAAAGCAGCGTTAATATGCTTATTTTGACGACACGTTTGGCGTAGCGGCTGAGCGATCGGCTTCTGCGCAACGTGTTGTGGGTTCGATCCCCACACAGAGCAAATATGTGTATGATCTGCAGGTAGTTGCTCCGGGTCTGGGTGTTTGTGTTTGTGAGAATTTGTGTTTGTAAACGCACCCACATACAAAAAATCCTTTAAGGCTCCGCCGGACTCTTAATATCTACAATTCGATTAAAAACTGTTTCAAATCTCAATGATACAAACACTGCCCCAAAATTAGCTTCTTTCACCGCTTCCTTGGTTAACGTCAGCAGTAGAATCTAGTCTAGTTACTACAAGAAGTGGTGCTACAGTCCTACAGACACCCCAACAACATAATTATTTTGATCATCGCTTGATACAATTTCTTTATCATATCCGCTCGTGTCCATATCATTACGTATACATTGAGACAGCTATGAGTAAGCGGTGCCCCGCTGTCTGGCCGCCACCGCGTTACGCGCGCGAACCTGTCCAGACAAGTCCGATGTTGTGTGGAATTTACGCACTAGCTGTACGCGCCACTTTGTTTTAAACCATAGGTTTAAGATGTACTCCTTTAAAGATGAGTATTCTAGATAGTGAATTCTGCATTCTTTTGCAATTTGGGTTGACAGAAACTTATATCTTCATTCTAATATGAACTACCTACTTCGTTTTTATCTACAACAGTTGCTAGGTACACCCGCTGTAGAGAATTTTTGTATCACTGTTCTTATCTACTATTCTGCTGAGAGAAAACATTGTTTTGACGTCTGTATGACCCAGTACTTACTCTTAGGAACTATTCGAAGCATGGCTCTTCCACGGCCGGCTCGGCTGGAGTGATACCACGGCTTCACAGAAAACCGCCGCGAAACAACGCTTACGTTGTGTTTCGCCGAGTGAGTGAGGATACCGGAGGCGCAAGCCCCTTTTAAAAGGCCAGCAACGCACTTGTGACTCCTCTGATATGGCGGGTGTCCATGGTAATCGCTTAGCTACCATCAGGCGATCTGTCTGCTCGTTTTCCCCCTATCCCATAAAAAAAGGATGCATTAAAACAACATTTTACTACAGGCTGATTTTCTTTACCCTGATGACGTAGGTGAAATTGTATACTCAGTAGCCAGTAGTATCTCCAGAAATACAAAGCTATAAGAGAGAAATATAGAACCGCATACATATGTAAACTGTGTCTCAATTTATCTACATTATAATATATTTCAAATTTATAAATGTTAATATGAAGCTCTATATAAAGTTCAAGGTTGATTCACTCTCTATACATACTTTTTTCATAAATTAAAACTAATGCAGACTAAACAGCTGTTCTTTTAGTTTAAAACTAGCTTTTGCCAGCGACTTCGTCCGCGTGGAATAGTTACTTTGTTCCCTAGTTCTTCGCCCGCGGTTTCACCTGCGTTGCCCCGTTCCTAAGGGTTGTAGGAAGTAGTAGAAGAAAGAAGTAGGAACGGGGTTCCTAAGGATGGTAGCGTGATGTTTTATAGCTTGAAACCTTTCTCATGAATCACTCATTTTCCCAACATTTCCCTTCACTGCTCTGCTCCTATTGATCGTAGCGTAATGAAAAGTATACTATAACCTGCCCAGGAGTATGAAGAACAATTGTACCAAGTTTCATTGAAATCCGTCGAGTGGTTTTTGTTTCTATAACGAACATACAGACAGACAGACAGACAGACAGACAGACAGACAGACAAAAATTTTACTGATTGCATTTTTGGCGTCAGTATCGATCACTAATCACCCGCTGATAGTTATTTTGGAAATATATTTCATGTACAGAATTGACCTCTCTACAGATTTATTATAAGTATAGATAAGAAGCACAATGCCCATGAAGCTATTAATTATATACATAATTCACAATACAAATAATATATAGGCACTTATCAGTCTTGTATATATGCTAGATTTTTTACTAAGGACCAATCTCTCACTAAAATTTCCTCCATAGACCATCTTCAGAAATGCTCCACCAAATGCTTTTCTATCTATATAAAAATATAGTACTTGAAAATCATACCTATATAGATATTTAACTATAACCTGTATTTATAACCCAATTCTATTGCACCAGCACGGAAAACAGCACAGCACATAACTGAAAGATCCTGGTTGTCTACGAAAATTACGCGATTTATTACTGCAAATCTACACCGATCTTGCTCCAAACGGAATGTTTTTGAATAGGTATGGTGTCGGAATCAGAAATCGCTAAGACTTCTGGCGAACCAAATGAATATTTTATTTTAATATCTAGTGTGAGTGGTGTGAATTAGTGATCAAACACGCCATAACTTCTGTGTAAGTAGTTTGTAAGTATTAGCTTCACGGATAACACTTGACCATTCAACAAATCGACATCGTCATTGGAATAAAAAACAAATGCGTATCGCTAATGCCGAACTTGTTTTCTTAGTAGCGATTGACATCATCACTTGTCGAATTATTAGGCTCTATTAACACTGAAACGGAATTGAACTATCGTGAGCACTTTTAAAGCTGGTTCATAAGTACAGAATTGTTGGTCTAGAGATGTAAATTTTATTTAGAAGTATTATGTTGTGTATCTGAGTTAGTAAGCCAATAAATGCATGGTGTCTCATTGACACACAGTTGGTGATCCGAACAAGCATTCTGTGTGGCACAGCAAAAAGTGCAAACATTACATTATATTTTAAGTAAGCCAATAAATAAATGCATGGTGTCTCATTGACACACAGTTGGTGATCCGAACAAGCTTTCTGTGTGGCACAGCAATAAGTGCAAACATTACAATCATATTTTAATAAATGAAGCAAGAGAATAAAAGGAAATAAATTACGTAAACTATAGGTAAAATTTATGTCAAAACTATAGGTCTGTTTTGAATTTTATATAGTAATTTAGTTAAGCAATTGCTGTAAAGTAAATAAATAATCTACCCAATTTTTTAACTATTGGTAAGGTGCTTTTTTGATAGTGAAAATTGCAATCATTTATGCTAATTTATTCATAAGCTAATGTTCTTTCGTTTTCTGGGCGGACCCCCTATAATATAGTCATCTTGATTTCTTCTACATTGTAACATTGAATTGTGATGCCAGAATCCGGGCGAGCTGTCAGTAACTCGTACCATTTTTCGCATCCTTTAGTTTCGCTACGCGCTGCAGTGTGCAATGACCTTTAACGTATATATTTCACAACATTAAATGATAGTGCATGACTAAAATGGACTTCCCTGGCTTCTGTGTTACTCTCATAGAAACTGGTTTCTATGGAGCCTATAGTATCGTTCAATATATTATCAAGTTTACAAATAGCTACCTATATTTATACTGTTTGATAAGTTACATAGACAAGCAATAACGATGTAGTTTTATTTTGTTCTACTTTTTTATTTTGTTGCCCGTTTACTCGGACCCAAAGGACAAAAGGTAGCCTATGCCCTTTTCCAAGGTCCAATCTACCTCTATGCCAAAATTTATCAAAATTGATATAGACGTGAAAAAGTAAGCAGACAGAGTTACTTTCGCATTTATGGATGGATGAAAATTGTAAAAATAACACCTGATTGTTCATTAAGAATGTCAACAGTTATACCTTCATCTTAGGTATAATTAGGTAATATGTACGCTAAGAATATCTATCCAATTAATAATTTATGTAGGTACTTAAATTAAGTGTAGATACTTCCATAGAAGGGTTCGACCTGCCACAAATTGTTGATTTATTTCTCAAGACTATTTTTCCGCCTACCAATGTTCCCGTTAAACTTATACGATTTGTCCCCCAAATCTCAGTACCTCCTATTACTCAGTCACGAGTACCTACTCTTTGACTATGATCCCCCCCCCCCAGTCTTTGACTGAGACCGCACCTGCCGTCTAGAATAATCGTTCATTATATTGTCCCACTGCTGGGCACGGGTCTCCACTCAGAATCAGAGGGAATAGGCTATAGTTCACCTAATAGCCTAATGCGGGTTGGCAGACTTCACACGCCTTCCAGAAAATATCTGAGGCATGCAGGTTTCCTCACGATTTCTTCCTACACCTGCCTAGACATAAATTGCATTATTTTACGTTCTTTATTAGCTCCTGTAAGAGTGTGTCCTTCAGTAAATAAGAATAGTTCAAGTTCAAATGTTTTTATTTCAAATAAGCTTTTACAAGCGTTTATGAAACGTTGATTCTTGTTACACGATTCCAAAAGGTTGATCCTATGGAGAATAATCCGGCAAGAAACTCCATGGGCACTCTAGTAAAATAATATAGAATAAGAACAACATTTTATTAATCAATCATTTATTTATCATTGATCTACACAATATAATGGAATACATACATACATAAAGATATATTCAAAAATATTATATTTTTTACATCTAAATCTATATCAAAAAAATATGGCTAATGACAGAGCTTGGACCCAGTCTATTTATTGGCACATGGAATATTATTTACCAAATCTAGATACATTTTAATTTTATTAAAGCATAATAATTAATTAATCAATTTAAGTAGATGCCTTGTATGACAATTAATATATAATATATTTATATATCGTGTATAAAGACAGCGCATATAATTACGTATAAAATAGAATTAATTTTTAAAACCTTACATTTTATTTCGCGCTAATGTCGAAATATTGTAAAGTTTTATGGAAGCCAGGTTTCAATTATTTATTGATTTAATTATCTCAATTACTAACTTAATGATTATTATTTAGCTGCAATTTAAATTGAATTTGCGGTAATTGAATATTTCAAAAAATCCTTTTAATAATTATAAAATTTCGAGAATTTGAGATCGCTAAATCAAAGATAAATATAAAAAACTTAAACTAATCGTAATCGCTGTCTGTTAACGATTCCGATGTGCGTGGATATAAAAAGCGTTAATAATGATAATTAAAAATATTCCGAATCATCATTTCAATAATGGTTTACTTATAAAGAACTGCGAAACTTTAAAGGTTCAACTTTTTTTTTTATTCCTTTTTTCTAAAGTTATGTTTTCCTTACAGAGGTTATTAAGTAGGTACTAATATATTTTCCTTTATGTTGATTATTATAAGTAAACCAAAAAATTTATAATTTTCTTATCAAACAGTTTTCTTACAACCCATACTTTTTCTAGATATTAGGAACAACCCTCATAATATACATTATTTTAAGCGGTAAATGGAATGTTATGCTTAAACTAAAATTAATTAAAAATAAATAAAAGATAATTACGGAAAGTACCGTTTTGTCAAATAAATCAACCATTCGCAAAAAAAAATATGAAGAGGTCATGATTTTTAGAACTGAAATATTATTTTAAAGTTATTATAAAACCTTTTTAGCTTTAAATTAACGTTAAAATAATATACGAATATACGTTCTACGTATTAGAAGGTTTAATAACAATATTTTTTAAATATAATATAAATATTATTTTACATTAAAATATAATCTAAGCAGTTAAGTTGTAAATGCTACCATCACTTATCCTAATAAATACTATTTACAAAATCCCCAGAATGTGTTTTTTGTCAATTTTGAATTTTGATATTATGAAATAATTCTCGATTTTTATCCAGTGGTGTCACTCTCATAAGTTTTATAACATTGTGAAAAAGAAATTCTGAGTTAATAAAAGATATATAAATGTTATCACAAGAACATAATTACTAAAACAAAGAAGAAATGAAAAAAAGCGATATAAATAATAGATAATAATATAAGAGCAGCCCCACTGGTGCAAATATCACAAAATTGTAGTCAAAATTATATAGAAGGTGCGGAAATAGATGGAATCCGAAAATTTACAAAAAAAAAATATCCAAAACATTGCAATATCCCATTCTGGCGGTGTTACTGACGAAGCACGAATACTGTTATGTAAAGTAGCAGCCCTAAGGTGTTGTCGGCGTTGATGACGTCATAATTCTTCGTGACGTATTTGATCACCATCGTAAGTACATGGTCTCTTTGTTAGGGTTGTAATGGATTTCTCTGTAACAAAAAGTGAAACATTAGTAAAAAAATACTAATTTTAAAATGTTAAATAATCCTTATCCCAACGTTTGTGTAAAAAAGTCCATAAGTGTTAATATTCAAATGCTTGCAGGGCATTTATAAACAGCACGACCAATTTTTTTTTATATAATCATCAGCTAGGGCGGTCCTCCTTATGTAATGATTGCGCTTGATGATTAAGATCATGTTTTATGACAAAAACAAGTAAAAATGTGTTGATTAAATAAATTCTTACTCTATTTGTGTAAGAGAGACCGCTGTAGTAGGATCGTGCTTCCATCACCTTCACCGCCACAAGCATTGACTACATCTACAACAATTGAAAAAAAAACATGTTATTACAGTTAAGTTAAAGGTGCAACCTCCAAAACTTTCGAAATATACGTGTCCAAATTATCAATTTATTCCAGAATCGCCCTCAAGCAGTGAGTAGTTGAGTAATGTACAAATGCGCTTTAGCAATGAATAGTGATGATCACTGCTTGGGCATACAACAGGAATATTTTTTTATTTTATCAAACAAATACAATTGTTGGTAAATACAAAAAAAAAATTAACCAGTGAAAATATTATGTTAATAAAATTTTAATTTAATTTTAGAAAAAACATTTTAGTAAGTAGGTAAGTGCCAATTATGTACAAATAGTGCATTAAATTCTAAATCTCAAAAAAACATGTTTAATACCTAAAAACACACCCACACCATTTTAGATTTTTAAATATTACAGAATATTTTTCATAGAAATCTTATAAGATTACAAATAATTTGCTAAATATCTTGGAAACAGATAACAAAAACATAAGCAATGTATTAATTTTAAATATAGTCAAATCATGTAACTTTCTAAGAAATCATTTAAAAAATAATACAGTTAAAATCCCAAAATACGATTAAGACATGATCTCGAAATCCTCGCTTGGTTGGAGGACGGAATCCCTTTTTGAGATTTTTCTGTACCGACCTCAACAAAGGAGTTAACTTTTTAAAAGGATTAACGTCAAACTTCAGACGACTTATTTATGTAAAACTCCTTAGTCCAAACGCTTTGTTGTAATGAACAACAAACTTTTGCACATGGTATCAATATTTTAAATAAAGAACAACTTTCTTAACCTTTTTTTGTCAACGGATATCATAGTGCGGATCTCAACTCATACTTTCCCGATCTTTATTCGAAAATAAAGAATGGAAATGCGGTTGATGATATTCAATACCAATTTTGCAATTATATAAAAATAAGAAAAGAATCTGTTCACCTTATCTTTTCTTTTATTGTTGCCAATTTAGTTTCACAATATTTGTCCAAGCAAGATTTGTATCCGCAAAAAATCATCGGTGATTAAAAAAGATTCCAAGCGTGTAAGTGTCATCAATTCATCAGTTTAATTATGCGAAATCGTGATGGAGATATTAAAATGTCCGTGAACTCGTATCAGGTGTTAAAAGTTTTTTTGTTCTTTGTACAGAACAACCTCAACATTGTAATTTAATAAACACCCGAAACAGACGCGGAAACAAATTATTTGTCATTAACTTTAAGATCCTTGATCACCTGGTTCGTGCAAAAAAAAATGGTTAAAATACACGATTGAAACCAAAATATATTTTTAAGGTTGTTTATTATATTAGAGTCACGGTCGTGGTAATTTAAATACTGTTTAATACAAATTTCATTGAAGACTTGGGCTGAACTACGCCGAAGAATTTACTAAATGTAAACAAATTCTGTGTCTTTAGTGATCCCAAGCGCGACTGCTACGCTAGAGGTCCTGGGTTCGATCCCCAGGTCGAGCAAAGTGTTATTGGGTTTTTCTATGAAATTCTCAGTACCACCTCCTAGTACTCTCCTACTACTTCGGGACCTAAACATACCGGCGAACTGTGGGTGTACATTAGTACACCTCTGCCTAACCCTTCGGGGATTACAGGCGTGATGGTATATTATGTTCTAAAAACTACGCCCATTTTTTTCATTTTTCCCAATTCATTCCAAAATTTAAAATTACAAAGCCGTCAACGCGACTGGCTGGGCAATCGGCTTCTGCATTTAGAGTTTCTCGGTTCGGTGTCAATTCCCACATGGAACAAACATTTATTTATGGAAATATGTATTTGTAAACGTACCCTCGATACAGTGAAAAATATTAATGTGTTGCAACGTTTAAAAAAGAGATAATCTACTAAGTGTCACACAAAGTATTGCAAATGAAGTTGGGAATAACAATTTAATATCTTAAAAGTCTTCATTCAAGAACATAAAACCTAAAACGTGGTTGAAAACGATTCAACAAAATAAGCGTTTAAAAACAAAAGGTACTCGTACATCCTGATCGCAATCCGGGCTAATAGTTCTCCACGTGTTTCGAACCCAAGTGTCTAGATCTCGATACAGAGCGGTAAAGGGCGCGGGTGACGGCCGACGCGGCATTATCCACTTCCGTACGATACACTGGGTTAGTTCGTGAGCGCACACCCTGTATGTGCGACTGTGGGAACTAAACGGCTTTGTTCCTGTATACAGGCTGTTGTTACGTAAACCATTATGAGACGCTCTTGTGTAAGGAATCGCAACTAGAAATGCTGCGAAATCACTTAGGTACCTACACCATTTATGAGATAATTACGAGGCATAGTGCAGCAACATTTTCAGGCGACGCGGTGAAATTAATTTCTTTCTTCTTAAACAGAAGAAAATAAATACTTCAAAAAATATGTATCTGCTTCGATACAGCTTATTTTAGTAATCGATTTTTAAGCAATCAGTCTACAGTATGAGTCAAAATCTACAGTACCAATCATTTTATCGAAATAATTTATAAAAATGGAGGTAGACTACAATAATAGACTAAACCGGCTCTTTTTAAAAGGAGTACCGTGTCAGTAGGTGAATAATTTGGTGGCGTTGGAGTCTGGATAATTAACAAACGAGAGACTATTTTAAAAAAAGAATTTACCTTAAACGTCAGTGTCATTAAACCTGTATCTACATATTATTATTTAAATGGCTATAAGAACAGCCTGTATACAGCTTACAGTTTCGCAAAGGGTGCCTAATTAACCGCATTGCCACCTCTGTACCGGGATGAACGCGTGAACTATTGTGTACTAGAACCAGGACCGATGGAACTAAAACTGCCGTATCCGTATCTAAATAGGGACCTTGTAACGGTTGAAGATGTGAACAAATTTAATTTAAAAGCAATGTTTCTTGTTCTGTTAAATTATTATTATGACAAATTTTCAATAGAAAACATTAAGTATATTCCTTAATAAAATAATAAGAAATAAAAGCAAAACATTCTTTTTCGAACTCGAGAACAACATTAACTTTTTAAATATGAAAGAAGATAACAAAATATAAATTAAAGTGCTCAAATTAAAGAGCTCAAAATTAAACTATTTCTGGTTTTTTCAATAAAAACCAGAAATAGTTTAATTTTGAGCTTTACTAAAATTGTAGGTTCCTAAGTATAAGTTTTATAATAAGTAGTGATCTCAAAAACCCAATACCTTTAAAAATAAACAAAGAAGAAGATCCCTTGTTCAATGGCAATACATCTAGAGAATAATCGATATTTCAACTCGATTCTCGCGAGTCGTGAATCGAATGGATCGACCTATCGAGCGATGCAGCAGATAAGGACGGCGGAGACTGGGCGTGCACCGATGACCTAATGCACTAACTATATGGGACATCGCACTCTCGATTCCACTTAGAATCGTAATTAAGCAAGATGTATTGTTTAACTTAGATTAATGAACTATGTATCGATTGTAGCGTGTTTAATTGGGAAAGCACGGGAATAATTAATGGCTATGGCTGATTTCTACAACGTATTGAGGAAGTTAATAGGAGCAATTAAATGAATTTATTTAAAAAAATCAACGACTCCCAACATCTGAGATAAAAAACAAAAATAAATTATATTCTTTTGCAAGACTTAAAATTAGTACTACCCATTAATAAAGAGAAAAGTGCCATTGCAATAAAAAGTATAAAGAAATTTCCATATTAATTTATTCCAACGATGGCTACCATAACAATAAAATCGAAACGAGAATAGCTGAGGATGAATGGATGTCTCAATCAAAGAACGTGTCATCGAATGGAAAGAGGCATCTGGACTTTCAGATTTCCATTCATAGGATGCGACAAGTAATAAACACGTAGGCTGTCCAAGTCTTCAATTCAGAGGCATGATCTTCATAAATTTTATGAGCCATGAGCCAGCCATACGCACGGGTAACATTTAGCAAAACAATCAGTAGCGGGACTCTTCGCCCGCGGCACTCACGCTGCCTTCCGAGTTTCCGGAGTTTCACACGATACCTTATTACCCTTACACACGGCGATATGTGGAGGTAATCTATGACGTTATTGGAGAAACATTGGTATAGGAAGAGAATGTTTTGATACTTGTAGGTCCTCGAATAGAATCGAATTGGGTGCTGAAAGCAAAAAAATTATCGATGTATCTGCTCTAGTAGAGGCAAAAGGGTAACTACAGTAATCTTTTTAACCTACTCGGAATTTTCCTTTTATCAATCCAATTCCAGCAAAATTCCAATAATGAACCGTCATTGCTATATACGCAGCTAGTGATTCCAAATCTAGGTCTACATCGGATCGTGCTAGACTCCATAGCATCTCCTCCCAATAATCCAAATACGCCATCGACCCGAAACACTTCCCTACCGACAAATTGCCGTAATCATCTTACTGTTAAGCGTGGTACACATTGTTGTGCCTTGTACGGTGAGGCATAAACTGCAAATTATACCGCTCGGGTCACGTGTGTTTCCCTGTTGAGGGCTACCGTCAGCGTTCGCACAGTTTCGGAAGCATTAGGGCCCATTAAGCACCGTTAACACACGGTCCCGTCACGAGTGCACGACTCACGCAGCCTGAGCGATCTATCGGCGATCTCGCGGTAGCCCACCACTGGCTTGTGTCGTTTCACACGGGGCTACGCGTGCACTCCGCCAGTGTGTTCTAGAATTTTATTACACACGACAATTCGTGTTTTGGTGCCGCAATCCTAGGATAGAAAGTCGCGGATTTTGTTGACAATATTACTTTAAATTTTAATATGTAAATGTAACGTCCTAATCGCGTAGATGCTTAATTGTTTTAAAGACAAAGCCATGCAATCTTTTGCGAAAATTTAATCGCAATAGCAGTTTTTAATTCTTCCGTAACCTTTAGTATACAGTTTGCTATCCTCCCACTTAGATCCAACTTCGGAAAGGTCAGCGTGGTAACGGCGTAATACCGGCATTTTACTTTACAACCGTTCCTTATTGATGGAACATCTCACATGCCGACTATGGCAATATGGCCGACTGTAATATTGAAGACGTGAATCTACTACTTTTTTTGGTTATAGTATTTTTGGTAAACAAAAAGTAACTGTGTAAAACAGACATGTTACATAGACATAATGATTCTGAATCAATAAAAACTATGAGATGTTATAGCAGTTCTAGAAAATTGTGAAAACATTACGCATTTTTTCCATAGACAAGAATCAGAGGATATCCGAAAACTAAAGCAATCGACCTACCCAAGATTAATAAGAAGCTGAAATGGCAGTGGGCGATATAGCTTTCAGAACTGATGACCACTGGGGTAGAAAGGTTCTCGAGCGATGAAAAATAGGGTAGGATTTTATGAATTTTTGAAAAGCAAAGTCATATGTCCATAGGCATCCATCTGATGAAAACTGTTACTTATTAGGTGTATTTAGTGAGTAAATAATTTTCCGCGAAAGTTCGCACAAAAAAGGTTGTCAATTTTTCTCCGATGAAGACGAAAACAAAATTCCTTTGTGCTTAAGACAATGCCTCGCGATATTAGCATCAGGTCGCGACCCTATCAAGTTAATGCTACCGACACATTGTATGATAATTACGAGTGACAACCATGGAATGTCGTTCCGTCTGACATGCGAATGTACGAGTATTAGCAGTTTAATGAACCCACACGAAACTGTATTGACAGATGATATGTTAAGAGGATTTTGATTTTGATGTGTCAATTTTGAGCTATCAATAGATACGTATTAATTTGAAATATTAAGGCATGATCTAATAGGAGCATATTTATAGCCCAAGTGCTTTTTTGCAAGATTTTTTTTCACTGAGTTTAACTGCCTCATTAGCCTAGTGTTGCTGAGCACGACTGCTACGCTAGAGGTCCTGGTTTCAATTCCTAGATTGAGCAAAGTGTTATTGAGTTTTTCTATGAAATTCTCAGTAGCGAATATTGAAATTTTTGTCCGGTTAAGACATAAACTTGTATATACTTCATCAAATAACAATAGTTTTTGCGTTATATGTATTGTTTAAATGGTTGCAACCATTATTTATTGCAACCATTATTATTCGTAGAGTGTAAATTTATTTGTAAATAGACCACATTCAATATAAATTAAAATAACAGCTTATTAGACGTTGATATTACAATAACGATGGCGTTATAACATTATTTGTCTAATATTATAATAACCCAAAAAAATAAAAAAATCTGTTGTTTCTAGGCAAGCGTGCTCCATCATAAATCTCTATAGGGTCTTTTTAGCACTGTGCTTTTGTACAATAAAATTTAGATTTTTCTAAACAACCATAATTCCTTTTACTTATAAATTATGAAAAAATATTCGCGTTTCGACGCATTACGAAGTTCAGGTTCCTATCCGGGATAAAGTTACATTAAAATTTCCTCGTGTATGTGAACATAACATACCATCACACCTGTATTCCCCGAAGTGTTAGGCAGAGGCGTACTAATGTACGCCCACATTTCGCCGGTATGTTTAAGTCCCATGTAATAAGGGGGCGAGCTTATTGCCATTGACCGGCCACAAATCCAGACTCCGAGCAGCTACTGAGAATTTCATAGAAAATCCCAATAACACTTTGCCCGACCTACGGACCGAACCCAGGACCTCTGGCGTAGCAGTCGCGCTTGGGACCACTAGACTAATAAGGCAGTGTATGTGAACAATTACCTAATAGAATGTTTGAAAGAATGGAGACGAAGGAATCGTGAGGAACAACATATGTTTACTAACCTAGCACGTTGGAAGCACTAGGTCTCAAAGTATTCTGAACTCATGTTGAACTAAATGACTTACTCACGCTATCTTCGCCAAGGACCCCGTGGATCCCAATGTCATACAAACTACATAGGAAAATTAAATACATATCTTTATGTGATTTTTTTTGCATTTTCCATGCTAAGATTATAAAGTTATTTTAGTAAAGGAAAAATTCAATACATTCATAGACGCTCTGACCGCGAACAGAGCGTCTGGTGTATCTAACCAGAAGACGCAGGTTCGAATCCTGCCCGCGATTGAATTTTTCCTTTACTAAAATAACTTTATAATTAAATACATTTTTATTTTTAATCAACACTACCAGTCCTAGAAAGTTTCAGGGTACTGCAGAGGAGGAGGAGTCTTTCTCCTCGGAGAGGAGAGCTTAAGTTCAATTCCCAGGCCAAGTAAAGTGTTATTTGATTTTAATGGAATTTTTAAAACATTTATTCGGCCAACGCGAATGAGGCATAATTTACATAAAGGAAAAAAAAAAAAAACAAAAGGTACTATCTAGACATTCTTTATCTTTAGCCTAGTAGGCCTGAGCGCGAATGCTACTATAGGACCTCTAGCGTATTTTAGTCGCGTTTTGAGTTCGATTCCCAGGTCGAAAAAAACGTTATTGGGGTCTCTATGGAATTTTCAGTATCAGCTCGAAATTTGTATTCATCTATTACGTGTCTTTTTTAAACCTACCGACGAAAGTACGTTACTAGGTACACCTCTGCCTTACCCTTTAAGGAATACAGGCGTGATGGTATGGTATGTAACATAATGAACGTCAATACAAAACAATAGTAAAATCTTGGAGCGCAGATAAAGGCAAGGTAAACTTAGGTACTTAATTACCAGTTTAAGAACGCAATGATTCAATGTCACCCGTTTATGACCGGCCCCTTGCATTGATGATGCTCCAATTAAAATTTATCGTCTACTAGTTTATAGACTTAAGACCTTTTCTTTTTGACTATTAATCTTTAAGGAATTCCAGACACGACCCGTGCAATATTGAGTAAACAGAATCTTTGTTGTTGTTTCTCTAAATACTTAAGATCTTTAGTGAAATCAATGTGTTAGATTTTTTAGTACCCACTAGATGGTGAACTGCGGGCTTCTTTAGCACAGAACTGGAGCACTAAGACTGTTAGTTGGAGATGGTACCACTGAGAGTGAGCTTCCAGGTTCGATTCTCAGGTTTAACAAATTGGTATTGGATTTTTCTATAAAAATTTCAGTAGCAGCTCGGCATAAGAAGGGAGGCATTTATTATAATAGCAATTAAATTATTTATTTCAAATTTTTTTATTAGAGTTATTTTAATTAAAATTCTAAATAAAAAATTATCTGCATTTGTTAATAGACATATATTCGCCTCCCAGTACATGGAATTCCTATTACGTGGGTGTACTCCTGTACCTAACTCTTATTAATAGATCCGTGATAGTGTGTATGAAAGAGACCTCAGTTCAAAATTCGGCCATTGTGTCACCCTGTCACCAGCCAAGTGTGACAACCCCTATTACGTCGGTGGACGCTTATACGTAACTTATTAAAACATGCGTGATTGTACGCCCTCAAAGCGACTTCAGCTCAAAATTCGGCCATTGTGTCACCGTGTCACCCTGTCACTGTGTGGCATAAATTTACAACACCGTAGATCCAAAAGTTCTAACACCTCAATCCGTGGTTATGGTGTAACAGTAGTACGTAACATTGGACACCCGAGTGATTCCCTGAGTGCTTGGACCCTAATACATGGTGAATATGACAACCACAACCTTGTCACACCTGACTGGTGATCAGATAGCTAACCGCGGGCTAAGTAGGTTAGCAAGTTCGAGTACTTAATCCTTTTTATTAGTTGGATAAGGTTGAGGTGGTATGGAAAAACTAAATTGGTAAGTTGTTTCAAAACGTGTGAATGGCTCATGTCATTGTTTTTGATAAACAAATGTGGCTAAAGTCTAAAAAAAAACTATCCTCAAAACAAGTTCATTCGATGCCCTACGCGATTTAAAGAAGTATCTGTTTGACCCATTTCTTAGGTGTAAATTAATCTCACCATGTATAAATGACACATTTGGAAAAAGATTAAAAAAATATGTGATAAATTTTCAGTTAATAGCACAAGAAAAGGGGATGTAGCATTGTACAAAAATACCGACAGATATACGGAAGGATTGTAGTTATCCAAAAAAACTACATATAATGTTCCTATTTAAACCCACGAGAGATTTATGTAAATTTTGTGACGATTCAATTAAAGATATTAATGATGCGAGTCGCCGCTTAAAATCCGAATCATTTATTATTATGATTTAATTAATGAAATACCTAAATAACGAAGTGATGACACTAGAGATCATTAATAACTTTCATTCTTAATTACTCATTAATAACATTCGTATAACTAGGTTAAATAGGTAGTTGAGTCGATTCAAGAATTGTGTAATTATGTGTCAAATGCGAGACGTTAAAACCCGTATGTAGTGATTATAATTAAATAAAATTAAATTTGAAACAGGTTCAATTAATTCACAATTTGAGAAAAAAAGGAAAGTAATATTAATATTTCTGACAAATTTGACCCCTAAACAGTTATTGAAAGTCTTCCAGTTAACAACTAAAGTCCATTTTAGCAGCTGCAATCAATGTAAACATTATTTTCATGTAAAAAAATATTTTAAATAATAAAAATTGATAAACAATTTTAGATGCACGTAGGTATTTTTTTCTTACAATATAATGAGTTGTTCTGGTACTCTATAAGAAAGAGAATGGAAATATTGTTTACATTAAGACAGCTAAAGATGTTGAGAAAGACAGAAGAGTTAGATGACTTGTACTCACCTGTGCTGGCGGAGGTTGTCCTGCCTCTTGAAACTCTTCCCGCAAACCTCGCAGCTGAAGGACAGCTCAGGACTCTTATGGGTCCGTTCGTGTATCATCAGGTTGTAAGACTTGGTGAACCGACGCTGGCAGTACTTGCAGACGAACTCGCATTTTGGGCGCAGTTTGCGTCTGAAATCCCGTGTGTGGTCCTCGTCAATTTGCATCACGGCGAACATTTTGTCTGGACTAAGATGTGATGCTTACGACGGGCGGGGCTTGAGCGCCTGTACAATGATAAGTTATCAAATGTCGTGTGCGTTCGATATGTGACTGTATGTGCATAGTATAGAGTTCATGTTCCGTTGTGTTTTGTTAGTAAGTGTGCATTGATAACGTTGTGTGTAGAGTATTTGGAAATGTTGTCGAATTTGTTTTCTGTCTCGTTCTGGTTTGTGTGTGTGAGGAGGATAGTATACCTAATGTCTAAGTCCCGTCATTAACCGTCGCAATTGATTATGATAATGATAGAGTTGACACCTAATTTTTTTCTGTCCCTATTCATTAACACCTAATTAGTTTAAATTAATTATAATATCTGTTCGCTGTGTAATTATTAAATAGGTATTAAAGTTTTGGAAATATAAGAAGGGCCGTACCGGTATATAAATTCCAATGTTAATGAATAACATATTAGTATTTCACACTTTCAATCCATATTTTATATTAAAATATAGATACAATGTAACATTCTGACAAACGATAATTACTATGAGGATAATAACATTATTTCTTAACAAAGTAACCTTTATAGGTAGTCTACGCGAATAATTTATTATATTGATCATAATAACACTTTATGAATTATTAAAATACGCACCTTTAAAATCGATTGCCCACGAAGAAGATATTAAGCTTTACAAGCTTAACTTAACACTTTCACTTGAACTTTAAATTCGAACTTATGTGTCTATAATTAAGACTGAAAGATGAGTGTCATAATTTGTGCGCGGATTTAAAGTGACTAGATGTGTCAATGTGACAGTACGTGCGACCAAGAGCGGGTGTGTTTAGCAACTGCGGCGGCGCGAGGGTGCGGAAACTACTGATAGCGTTACGCGGAAGGCGCGCGCAGCCCCCACCATGTGCGCCTGCGCCGTCAATGAACAGGTAGCGCGACGGTAACCTGATGGCTCACACTGGAAAACTCCACTGTAGATTTATTAGCTTGTAGCGAACAAACTACATTTATGATTGTTTGCAATATATTGAAAGCTATTTTTTCTCCCTTGCAATTTTATTTACTGAATTTTGTAAACTCATTCATATCATAATTATTATAATTTATGTTCATTTTCTATGCTTACTTAATTGGCAGTTCTGTTGTGCTAGTTCATAATGTCATTAATTTAACATGCATTTTAAACGCTCTAAAGATACGATCAAGATGCGGTGGCACACTTTACCATATAATTTAAATTGGTAATATAATACTATGCTTATTTTATTGATCGTTACGACATTTACCGATAAATATCATTATAAGCATTATTTTAAATAATGTCAGTATTACATACATGTGGCATGAAGAAACGGTGGGAAAGCGACCAGTGGCTTGCGGCGCTACCGTGTATTTCACTCACGACACACGACCCCGGCTATTTGGGCGCCGGTACTGTTTACCAGTAAATTGGTAATGATTTTCGGCTTCTGTCATTACCGCGCCTCCGGGAGTTAGTGTACTTTCTAGTTGCGTTAGCTCCGTGTAATTAGGCACGATTGTATTGGTTAAAATATCACAATTGCACGTGCGTGAATGACGGCATTTAATCGCACATTTCTTCCACTCTAAAGTATTTATTCATTTAATGGATTATAGTAGTAGAATCGATTAATCTTGGAAATAAGTATTATATTTCTCTTATACCTACTTAATTTTATATTGCACAATAAATACCAGAATAAAATATTCTATGCACTGAATTTAATCTTGCCTGCGATACGACGAAACGTGTTTAATGCAAGACAACAGTGAAAATAACCATTACGAGGCACATGATTAGCCGGTTGGCGCATTAAACATGAAAAGTCATTCAAAATACTCGCCGTTTTTCACACAATATTCAAATTTCGCGTGTTAAAGGAGCTATAAAAGCTAATTCTTGGTACAGGCGTGAAGCGGCACTTATGACTTGCTTTATAGCCACGCAACTCCATTCAAATTATCTTAACCCTCGTATACCTACGCGTCCGAGTTTGAAACTCAACTTTAATGAGTATTCATAGTTAAACTTTTTAGTATGACTGGACATAAGTGTCTGCTGATTAGCGGTATTGAATGGCTTTATTTTTACTTGTATTGTGTAACTGAGAATTGTGGGAACCAACTGCCTTCGAGTATGAAACTACTACATTATTGAACATAATGATAATTTTGTTCTATTTGTGCAAATTCGTGGTATATTTACTGGTGAATGGTTTCCTATTGTGGCTTTAAACCCAAAACTTAAAGGGACTGTAGGTATGTTTTAGTGCCTCATAAATGCTCACATTGAAAGTATAATGGGAATTCCTATATTTCAAATCTTTTGTACTATTCTGACCTACAATTGGAGGCACAATGGCGTAGGTATGTTCATTTTCATAGAATTGCATGGTAAAAAGTTTCTGTAGTTTTTTAAGTTCCTTATAAGTAAATAATTGAGAAACATTTCGTATTTCAGCCTATCAACGTCATCTAAAATTCTAAAACAGAACCCGCAAATTTGAATATAAGAAAAACCATTAATAATAAAAAGACGTAGGTAATACCAACATTACGCACAAAAAAACCTTTTCTACTTTAGCATATCATGCGAAAAAAGGTTGCATAAAACATTCCGCCATTACATAACCTTCCGCCGACTCCTTGATTGCCGATACAAGTCGTATCACAACTCGAAGTCACGACTAACAAACGAAGTCTGAGGCGCCCGCGAAAAAAATCGCCAATCACACAGATCTACACATTTGGTACACATATTTTAGTTCCTAAATGGGCACACACACGGTTAACGTTTGATAACCATCGGCTGGTCACGGCCAGTGAGATATGGTGGTCGTAAAAACCATTGTCGGTCAGGAGTTAAAAGTCCCGGTCACGGAGGGTAAGTAGGTACTTGGAGCTACATACAGACTGCAAAGAGGTTTTCTTTGTTCCAAACGATTTATGTTGCTTTACGCTTTTCGTTTTGGGGTCTGCAGAAGTCTGGGGTTATTATTCTATGCTAAATTGCTTTTGGAAATAAATTAACACGTAATTGCTCTCTGGGTTCTTTTTACCCGACTCCGCCAGAAGGAGGGTTATTGATTAAAGATAGTAATAAGTACCAATAGTAAGGAAAAATGAAAAGCTTGCAAGTTTTTCTCTTAGCTACTATTACCGATAGTCTATTATTATATATTACTGTCTGTAATGGTTCGCGCTTCCAAGATTCTTAGATTTACAGTTTCCTTCAATTTTCACGTACACAAACACAAACCCGCAACAACTATCTGTAGATCATAGAAATATTTGATCCGAATCCGAAACAGACAACTCATGGCGCTAAAGCCGATTGCTCAGCCACTAGGTACGCGAAACATAATCAATAAATGGATCACGATTGTGATGACAATCGTTATTGATAGGTAGTCAGAAGCCCAAAAAGCCTGACAAAATATCAGAAATATCTATAAATTGGGTTGCGGAGGTCTGATGGCAGTTGCTTTGTGTAAAATACTGATATTCATAACACATTTGATTGAACTGAAAGCTGACCCCAACGTAGTTGGCTCGAAAAGGCTCGGAGGATAATGACGATATCACGTAAGTAAGAATAAATTGCAAAATTAAAAAATTGGTTTGCTACTACTAAATACTCAATACCAAATATCCAATACCGTAGCAAATTGAAGGTTACATGATTGGGAATGATATTTAAGGCTTCGTCTAGTGTGCGATTTGAATATATTAGGAGCATCATTCAACGAGCCTGACATTGCATTAAGTGCCTTTCATTCAGCTCCGAAGGGTTATAGCATGGATATAATTTTACTGCTATTTTATTATTAATATAGTCTTGTATTATTATGTACTAGCTTTCTAGTATGTGTGCTATTTTCTATGATTGTCCCGAGTATTTTAAGTGGCTTATCTCATATTCCGACAGATTTGTGTCAAGCATTGGGACAGTCCAACCGCACGCTTGGTTTGATAGACTTCATACAAGTCTCTCATGCAGGTTTCCTCACGATGTTTTCCTTCACCATGGTATTTTATTTACGTTGTCCCACACTAGGATTTTCTCCGATATCATGGGTGCATTTACAAACACAAATTCTCACAAACAAATTCCCAGACCCGGAACATCTACCTGCAGGTCGTACAAATATTTGCTCTATGTTGAACCGTATCAAACCCACAACACGTGGCGCACAATCCGATCGCTTAACCGCTATTGCGAAACGCCAGAAGTAGCTACCTAAGGGTTTTGGATTTGAACTCCATCCACCGAATCTAAGATAATTTTAAGAGAGGTAGGGCATAGAGGAATCGAATAATTCCACTCACAATTGTAGCTGCCTGACTGGGGAAGTACCTCCACTTTGCTGAAAATCGTAGCCTATTTGGCTACGATTGACATCGACATAGTTCCGTGGGTGTTCCTAACGGTGAGCAAAGTCGCCAGAGCTCCGCGAGGAAGCGTTGTATTGGCAGATAGGATAAGCATCACGCATTGTCTCCTATGCTGCCAGCCCAACTATTCCTCTTTGATTTATAGGGTCGGCAAAGCGTCCATAGGCTACGGTAACCGCTTATTATCAGGCGGGCCGTGTGCTTGTTTGCCACCTTAGTGATATAAAAAAAGCTTGGTTTAATCACTAGTCTATCACTACTTCCATTCCTAGACTAATATTACATCACAAAACCACAAAATCAACTGATGGCTTAACTCGATACCTATTTATTACACATATTTAATAAACCCAAGCGGATCTAGAGATGAGTCACGGAACACACGGGCCATAGGCCTCGGATTCATCTTAAAACATGTCCGATGATTCACGGCCCTTGAACTGTTGACATTTCGGTATTTGTTCCAATTTTAATTATTGAGAGTCAAATGTTAATCGTTTTGTTTAATAATGTTGCTGATTGATTGGGGCTCGTCGATATATTGCATAAATTGATTAGAAGACGAGGTTAAGCTGATTGCCGAGGTTTTTGGATTTGTACGAGTATAGGAGCACGTTCTGTATACATTTAGACACATTCTTGTGAACTAAAATGTCAGCTCTGTTAATTTTGTCTAATCCCGGCCGAGGTCAAATTTTTCTGTCGCAAACTTTGAAAATGATTAGTGTCCGTTCATATCCAAATACAATAAAAATCTACCTATGTTAGTTTCAGTTACCTTAAGAATACCTACATTCTATACATGAGCGAATAGTTACCGTGTCCACGGGCATAGGTAAAAGAAATTCACCATTCGAGCTAGCTTATGGCCAGTTGGTCGTTTGAATATCATCCTTTATACCCGACACCTTTTTTTATTTCGCGTTACCGCTTACTTTCATAAGAATAGAAAAATGTGCACACGTACTAATACACAAGAACTAATACATGAATGTAACACAATTTTAATTAATAACAACACAATTAAAATCAATGAATTCCTATAAAATTCTGTTTACAATTCGTACGCACAATTCCTCTTAAGATAAAGTGTATTCAAGGAAATTCATGTCATTATGTCCTAATGACGTATAATGGGTACGCGTTACACATTTTAAATTGTAACATGTTACAAGAACTATATGACAAGTTCTTCCTGACTATACTAGTAGTCTGGAAGTCTGACTACGCACAATGACTTGGTATTTTTTAGTAAACCAAGTTATAGATCGAAGAACTGGGGAATTTAATGATTTTTTACCAGTTAGGTATTGAAAAGTATGTAAAACTGTCAATCCCGATTACTATACGACAATTGGTCTCCTTAATATATTATGGAAATATCTAGTTATCTCATTTAACTGTTTTATTACCCTTGTGGACGTTAGCGGGACTAGATGTAATGGGTTCGATTCCCAGATCGTGCAAGTGTCATTGGATTTTTCTACGAAATTCTCAATAGCAACTCGAATTTTGCATTTGACAATAGGCTCGCCCCGTATTACATGGGACCTAAATATACCGGCAAATTATGGGTGTTTAGTATCTACGTACACCTCTGCCTAACCCTTCCGGGAATACAGGCGTAAAAGTATGTTATGTTAATATTTAGTTAAATCCTTATCCAAATCTTAGCCTTTAGCTCCTCAGCTATTCCTGTTGATTTTGCAATCAAAACTAATTGTATGTCTTTACAATCAGTAACAACACATAATTACACACTATAAGCTCCATACAAAAGTAAATCATCTTTACGTAACACGGTCGCTGACATTTACGAGATATTTATCATACACAACACTATGCAATGCGTCACACCTCTTATAGCAGTCTGCGGTTTGATCCAAAAGATTTGCGTCAAAAACATAATAAATAAGCGAGTAATATTCGTAGTGAAAGAGATGTGTTGAAATTTCGGATGACACCGTTCTGGTGACTCAGTCACTAGATCATGATCTTATTCATAAGAGTGGCTGGTTCACAAGTGTGTGGGTTCGATTCCCAGCTAGGTTAAAAAAGGTTTTGCTGGTGAATCATAACAACAGAAAGTTAAGAATCTGCAGGTTTTAAATTGCAGGTCATATTAGAATATTTATCCCCAAATTAAGCTGTTTTATTGGATTTAACCTTTAATTTACTATAAATCAGATACCTTTAACTAGAATAAAGTTAACCTATGTTCATATTTTCGTCAGACAGCTAGGAGTTTGGATGAAAAGGCTATCATCAAAAGATATTCCAGATATCCTTCATTACAAAAACCCATAAAGTAGTTCTGAGTAAATGCATCGAACCTTCGCGAACAACAGTACCTAAACAAAAGACAACAAAATAAATTATACCACAACAGATCACTGAATGCAGTTCATTAATACCATTGTACGGAATCTCGCGAGTCATAAACATTACACCTTAATAATTACATACAAAAACTGCCACTACAATCTTTAATTACTCAAAATTCCAGAATACATTGAAACACTTATCTACATTGTTGTACCAATCGATTAACTCGGATAAATCACTATACATTGCTGTTCGACTTTGTATTATTTATCATCTGATAAGTGTAGAAAGAGTGGTGTATCAGGTTGCTGCGAAAAAGTCGCGTTTGTTCCACAAGTTGTATAGGGTGTTTAATGTCCCTTCGAAGCATTGAACTATTTGAACCATGGATCAAATAGTGTTCATAAAACACTGTCTGTGGTTCCACAAGGTTTTTAAGGTCAGTAATTAAAATTCATTACTACGTAATAAAACGTTGAGAGTATCGTAAACTTTGCCTGATTTTTATTTTATAAGAAATAATTGTACGCATTGAAACAATGTTTTTTGCAAAGAGCTACTATAAAATGCATAGTACATAGGTTGTAACTATGTAATGCATAGTTTAAATCTCCGTCATGAAAATATATTCAAGGGATCATGGCTAAGAAATATATTTAACAGTAAGTCTAAATAGTGCTTGCCGCGCTCTATGTATGGGTAACCATTCTTAGGACATTGAAGCTTCGTCTCTCAAAAAGCACAGATAGCCGTCAGTCGCGGCTGTCATACGAACATCTAGCCGCTAGCCTAGGACAAGTCGTTAGTGAGTAAGCCTGTCAACAGTCAGAGTATCATCAGAAAGATCGCGGAACTCTGATTGCAGTCGCTTCGTGTAAATATTCAGCACCGTCTGATTATACCTAGGTACTGGAAATCGACACAAACATAATATTGGGGAAAGGTTACAATTAAGGATAATCAATTTAATGGGATTGATATAAGGAACGATACAAAGCACTGAAATCAAAAACACTATTTTGGTCTAGATTTATGTCTTTTTCTAAGGACTGTGCACAATAAATAAGCGTCTGAAATGGTCCAAATTTACTGCAAACAGTTTTGCAGTAAATTTTAACTGCCACATTAGCCTGGTGGTTCTGAGCGCGACTGCTACCCTAGAGGTCCGAGGTTCGGTGATTCCCAGGTCGAGCAAAGTGTTACTGGGTTTTTCTGTAAAATTCTCAGTAGCAACAGGTGGAATTAAGCTTAGCTGAATTTGTTTTTTTTTAGCTTAGCTCAGCTTTAATTTGAGCCTGGTTAATCGCAGGTTCGCCCCCGCTACGTAGGACCTAAACATACCGGCAAACTGTGGGTGTACATTAGTACGCCTCGTGAATGTTTCGCATTCATGATAACTGATTTCGATATTTTTTCACAAAAACAAGCTCGAATGTTTTTTTTTTCTCTATACCACTAAAGTGGCAAACAAGCATACGGCCCGCCTGACGGTAAGCGATTACCGCAGTCTTTGGACGCTTGCAATAGGTACCAGGGGTATCACTCGCGCGTTGCCGACCCTGTAAATTAAGGAGGAATAGTTGGACTGGCAGCATAGGAGACATGCTGCCATGCATGACAGCGGCGGTAACAAAACACCACCGATTCCCCCCTACTGCCAACATAACGCTTCCTCGCGGAGCTCTGGCGATCTTGCTCACCGTTAGGAACACAACATAGCACGGAGCTATGTTATTTGGCTACGATTTTCTGTAATTGTGAGTGGAATTATTAGATTACACTGTGCCCTTTCAACTAAATCCTAAGATTTACCCACTCTAAATGGTAAAAGTTTGAAATGTTCCACCATGGTTAGCTTTGCTTGTTAGGTTTTAGTTGAGCGCCAATTTTTCCATCGCCAAATAACTTTATCGAAGGAGTAAACTCGAATTTTTACAGTTTTTCTATACAAAATCTGTCAAAAGTCAATTTTATTCCTCAGTTAAAAGATATTAACTAACAATTGACAAATCAGTGATTTTATCTGTGCTGCTATTTGGAACAGTTAACTTTATTGATTCGATTGTAGAGAGTACCTACTGTAATATCTACGCAATTCTGTCAGTTCTCAATGTTCATGTGAAGTTATTAACATTAGCGGGCCTTTTGAAGGACTCACCAAACAGTTTCAAACGCCAAAAAGATAAGATGCATGATATTTTTTGGATAATTCAACACAATGGACAGCACTACATCTCCAATATTTATCAAGTTATTGTGTCAATGGCTTTATGGTTACATTTAATACGGTCTATTATGGGCATTGACTCTATTGTTGGGCTTTCAATGAGGCCACGTTGCCGAGTCAGCGTGAGTCCGTTCGGCTTTCGGCTTTCGGCTTTCTCGGAATTCGATGTGTAACTCATTGTTGGTAATGCGTACAGTGTTTTTGTTGTACAATTGTTATTATTTTTTTAGATAGTATTTATTTTGTACATAGATAATAATAACATAGATTTATAGCTGGCTAGCTGTTGCCCGCGGTTTCACTTGTATTCCTAAAGATAAAAGGTCTAAGTCTATGTGCTTCCCTAAGTATCAATCTATCTCTACCAAAATTCATCAAAATTTTGATTCAGCGGTTTAGACGTCAAAAAGGTAATAGACAGATAGACAGACTTACTTTCGCATTTAAGTATAATTTTAGTATGGATACTAATAATACGATACATTGTAACTAATCAAAATGTTACATAATATAATAGATAGTAAAATCAGAAAATATAACAAGACTAAAACAAAAGATATCAATAGATATAGAATTCTATAACAATTAAAAAATATTTACATTCTTGCTATGTCTTTAATCAGTAAGACAGTTGATTAAAGTATAATAAAAGTCACATTACAGAAATTATACATGCAGAAAATTTCTAAAGTTATAGTCTAATATATCTTATTTACATCATCTCATTAATAAACCTGGTTTTATAAAGGTTTTATAAATAACAAATGTTAACAAAACTCAGCCATAAATTAATCGGCCTTTTAACAAATACCAAGGGAACATAAAAGCTGATGATCACCCACATTTGAATAAAATTATTACCATCTCATTGTTCGGCGCGTGCGCAGGCGCATCTCGTACGTTTCAACACGAAATTTTATGTTTATCATTCTATTTGACATTTTTACGAACAATGCTGTGCCCTTCTCACTCCCACATACACGTAGATATAAGAATGAAAGGGATAGAATGCGATTATCAGCATGCTCTTTCATGTGTCGTGTGTGTTTCAAGTGTCGTATCCAGGATAAGATTGACAGATTTTTTCAACAACAGTTTTAGTTAAATAAAAGTTAAAAGTTTATAACATAATGTACGAAATAACAGTAATAAGGATTAAAATTTAAACCTGCTACGTCCAAATTATAATATACAAATGAGAGTGTAAGCAGAAATAACGAAACAGTTTATGTCCCGCACGTTCCCACAGGAAAGGTATGCGATGGGAAGAGAGCAGCGCCGACTGTGGAGACTAAACATTTATATATTTTTTTACACTTGTAATTTTCTTGTCATTAATCTTGTTCTTTTTTATATTTTTGAAAATCAGACAGACAATGTGTGTGTTCTTATCTATATTAAAGTAACTGTTTTCTACGGCTTCACTTGCATCCCAAAAGACTTTTTAGAAAATAGACTTTTTAAAATTCATCAAAAATAGTTCAACTGTTTAGTCGTGAAAAACAGGCAGAACGACAGTTATTTTCGCATCTATAATTATAATATTAAGTATGGATACTCATCAAGTACCTAATTTGATTTAGTTTCCTAATAATTAATATCAGTAGGTATTTATTGTAAGATAGGTACATATTATTAGGTATAGGTACTAGATGTTTAGGTACTTAGGTGTTTTCATTGGACATTCCAATTCACATGATATTTAAATTGTTTTACTAACACCTAGAATGTGGGTCAGCTGTGTGGACGTGCCTCGTGATCCTAATATTACTTTATCATAAAAATATTAAAATCTTTCATTTCAAAAGTAATTTTCTATCATCTTTTTTCCTCTATCCTAAAGAATAGTTCTTTTTTTAATCTAATTTTATTTTGTATACACTAAGTTATTAGGACTCTATTTCAACCAAAGTTATTCAAACACGCCTCCACTGAATTCTTTGTTCTGTGCAACGAAGTATGCGCGCTGATATATTGAGCTTCGGTCGGATAGCCCCCGGCGTCTGACTCGGGCGATATTCCCTACGTCTGAGGGGGGCTCGGCTGACCATGTAGTTAGCGGATTAACTTGTTATATATATACGTATCGTATAATATAGTGATTGGTGTCAGCAGAGTTGATTGAGGTGGTGAATTAATTTTAATCTCAGACCCTTTTTGCTAATATTCAAACGGAGAACAATTACGGTAGTTACAAAGTTTTGTGAAGTGAAACCGGCAAGAAGGATTGGTTTTATGTTTATTTCTAGTAATATTTTTTATTGGTTATTTCCTATGAAAATGTAATATTCACAATAATGCAATAATTTATTAAACGATCAACTGGATAAAGAATTAAATTTTCTGATTCCTACATCAATATCCACAATTCCATATCAAACAATATAAAAACTGATATTATTTTATTTATTTTCTTATTTTTTCAATAATCAATTAACATAAACACGATACTAACCGACAAAATATAGAAACACTTTTGTTTAAATATATTTGAGCCACAGAGTAACTGATACATAAAATGTTACACAGTTCTCGCGGTCCTCTCAATCCCTCTCAGAGGGCGTGCCCGGTAGCTAAATAAATACACGCACACAAACACATTATATATATACCGCAGTCAGCTACTGGTTTACGCGGTAGCCAATCAATGACTGTAGGTAAAATGAGGTTCCTATATAACAAACATCAAAGATGTGTGCTTTTTGGTAAGAACTTTATACTTTGGAGTTTTAACTTGATATTTTTACTGCCTCATTAGTCTCGTGGTCCCAAGAGCGACTGCTACGCTAGAGGGTTCGATCCCCAGGTCGAGCTAAGTATTATTGAGGTTTTCTATGAAATTCTCAGTAGCAGCAGTCTGGATGTGTGCCCGGTTAATGACAAAAGGCTCGCCCCCTATTACATGGAACCTACTGTGGGTGTACATTAGTCTGCCTAACCCTTCGCGGAGTACAGGCGTGATGATATGTTATGATGGTATGTTATTTAGGATGTATTTTCTAATCAGTTGCGACCATTAGTTTCTTTATTCACCTTGAGCTTTGAATTCTAAGCCAAATAATTCGTTTTAAGCAATTTAAAAGATAGAGCTAGCTATTAAATTCGTCAGAATATTTGTTAATATTTCTTTTATATCTTCACGCAAATCTTTGTCGTTAATGAGCCGATTTTGATCATTATTTTTTTATAGATAGACTATATGTCTTTGATGGTCCCATATTAATTTGGTTGTTAGCTAACCATCAGTTCTAAAGATACACCTGAAATGGTTGAAGTCTCTTTTCATTTTTGACGAAACAATTTAAAGAGATATTTTTTGTTGAGTTAGTTTAGAAATATTAGCTGGTAGATTATTGTATTTTGCTTTCTTTAAAACAAAGCAATAATAATCTTAATAGTCTATTAAAAATATCCTGTGAAAAATATAATCTTGATGTAAAATGTAGATTTCCCATACATAAATCCATCAATAAAGTGGTTATTTCGCCTCAGGCGCTACCTACCTCAGTATTAAGACGTCGGGTCACGTTAATGCTTAAAGAACGTTTAATATTTTTAATAGAATTTGAACTTAATAAAGTTCAAATTTCGAATCATCGTTTGTTTATTCCTGCAATTTATATAGAGAAAATAATTCAAAGCTTACCTAACAGCTAAGATAGTAGATATTTAATTTAGGATCTAATTAGTTACGAGTACCTACCTTCTATGTAGGATATGTCATTCATTACGTATATTCAGGTATTTTTTCATTTAGCATATTATTAATTATTATACTGGGTAAAGACTAGCATACACGTACTTCTCCATAATGTATTTTTATTAAGTAATTATTTAACAGAAAATTATGCTTCAAATAGCTAGGTATTGTAATGTTATTATATATACACAAAACGAAATATAATGGCAACATCCACATGACCTAATCAATTCGACACGCATCTTCGTGCGTGCGTGTGCACATGGAAAAAATGAATTCCGGCTACTGTTCACCAATCAGAGGCGGGGGGCGGAGCGCGTAACACGGCAGCGAATTGTTGAAACGCGTTTAAAAAAAGAATATTCGTTTTTTTCACCGCTTCGTCGGCGCGTGAGTTGTGATCAGTGTGGGTGGGACTTTCTATAGCCCGCAGCGTTTTTCTCGTGGGATGCAAACGATCTTGCCTATACAGACTATACACGTTAATATCGAACGGGTATCGTCCGTTAAATTTAGATAGGAGACTCGAATTGGCTTTTTATAGCGGTTCATATTGACGCAATTTTACATAGTTTCGGTAGAAGTTTTATTTTAATACTCGAAGACGGCGGAGCGTCTGAAAAGTAACGTAATATACAAGATTGCAATCATAAATGAATCAAAAACCTAAGCTAATCTAAAAAAAGGACTTTAAAATGAGAAATGAATATACCTACGTAATAAAAAAAAAACAACAAAATACATATTAAATTGTTGAGCTAACAAACTTCTAAGGAGTGTTTGATGTGTGATTTCATTAATTTTATGTGAGTACCTACCTATCTATTATATAAAAATATTTCTTTATCTATGACGCCAACTTATCGAAACGAAAACAACCTAAATTAGAACCTTTCTCAATAGCGGTGATATCTGCAAACAATCACAAAACGCGAAACAAACACTCGAAATCGGGCGGACAAAGAATTGTAACATTAAGGCTATGCACACATGACAAAAAACGGTCAGGTAGACATCACCTGTGGCGCTAACCGGCCGAATGTTTGCGGTCAAGCCGCGCAAACAACGCCATGCGAACCCACCTTAACAAACAATCCAGACTCAATGGATGTGTCGCTTATGAATGAAGGTGCTTAGTGCCTTTGATCCGTATACTTTGAAGTGTCAAATAGTTTTTAGCAAATAATATTAAATTTAAAATTAAAAAAATCCCCACAGCATCAAGTCATTGTAGCCATGTTCTTGCAATATCATTGAACTCACATATATCAAATTTCTAATAGATCAATCCTGTGGAAGTTGCTCATATTCCTTCATCAACTAGAAAAGAGCTGATAATCTTCAAACGGCTGGCCAGATTTGCATAAATCATAGCTAAGAATACTCTCGATCAAGTGTCTTTTCAAACAAAAAAAGAACTGGATCAAAATCAGGTCAATTCGTTTGGGAAAAAAGTTGCCACAGACAAATACACACGTTAACCTTTTTGCGTTGGGGTTTAAAAACAACTGAACATTTCTCGGCCTGTTAAACTCTACATAAACAAAAATACCTATAGATCTTCTACACTGAAACAGCACATCAAAAAACGATATTCATGAACTATTTTTCCAAAGATCGACTGCACGCATCTTATTTCTGCAATAAATATGCATTCTTTGATAAGAAATAAGGCACCAACTACTAGGTCAATAGCAAGTTCAAGAAGCGGCAACATCTGAATAATTCAAACATTGGACTATCAACCTAGTGTGTTCTGACCCTTCATCAACTATTTATTGAAATAATTCTACTATTACTTACTCTTTAGTTGTTAACAATGATGCATAACGCACATTATTATTTACATAATCATGACTTTTTCCTATAGGGGTAAGCAGAAACCGTAGAATGCACTGGTACTTAATATGCTTGCATACTTCTACTAATAGGTAATATAACATAGGTACATTCCCCAAAGGGTTAGGCAGAAGTATACCTAATAATGTAAACCTACAGTTCTCTGGTGTGTTTAGGTCTCATGTAAAAGGGGGTGAGCCTATTTATCCGGCCACAAATACATACTTCGAGCTGCTACTTACTAAAAACTTCGTAGAAAAACCCAATAATACAACTCGAACCTAGGACCTCTAATAGTTACGCCTACGACCATTACACTAATGGACGGTGACTAGTAGGTTATTTCGATAAAAAGTAAACAACATCTCAGAACTCTGCGGACATGATATAAGTTACTTCAAGATAAGAAATAATCAATAAAGTGGCCAATAATAATGTTTCAATCGTCCCACTTATAGTCTACAAATGGCACTAACTCCAACCCACAATGTTATCTCGTCGGGGATTCTTCAAAGCGTACAAAAACCAACTCGTGCGCAAACATACGATAAACTTATCTATACGCCTCACCCACTATTTAAACAGCGATAAAACACAAAAGAATGTATCAATTCTTAACATAACACCTTCTATAATTGGCAGTGCAAGTAATTACTATTAACGACTATATGTTGTTGATAAGTTTAATCCTGTTTAGAGATATGCCTGCGATGTTTGTAGACATGTTTTCTGTATAGATAAAGTTGTTTCCTACTTGAAAATGTTCTACCTTATTTGTATTGATAATTAAGTATATATTTTTACTGCTCATTAGGATGCATTTCATCCTAGATCCATCCTAATTATGCCTACTTTCCTAAGCAGAAACAATATCTAAGATGGAATGGAACTATTCACAATATCATTCAAGTTTAAGGATCATCTTTAGTAGAAGTGTGTGTATTATGTACACAAAAGATGTGTTTTTAGGTCCCATGGAATAATTAGACGAGGCAAACCATTAACAGGCCATAGTGGAATCGAAAAATTCCACTAACAATTTAAGCTGCCCGGCTAGGGAATATCTCAACCTTGCAGAAAATCGTAGCCTAATAACATAGCTCCGAGCTATGTTGTGTTATGGTCGCCAGAGCTCCGCGAGGAAGCGTGGTGTTGACAGATAGGATATGCATCACGCTATTGTCTCCTATACTGCCAGCCCAACTATTCCTTCTTAATTTACAGGGTCGGAATCGCGCGAGTGATGCCCCTGGTGTTGCAAGCGTCCATAGGCTAACCATCAGGTGGGCCGTATGCTTGTTTGCCACCTTAGTGGTATTAAAAAAATTGCTACCATTAGCTGGTACTAACAATTTCAAAGAAAAACCTAAGAACACTGTTCTACTTGGGAATCGATCTTAGAACGCTTAGCAGGCGCGATTGAGACCACTAGACTATCGAGGCAGAAAAAGTCTCCTCAATTAAGTTTCATATTACTTAATTTAAGACAATATTTCTTTACAGTAAGTATTACAATGTCACTTTATATACTCCATCCTATTGTTTATCAAGCCTTAGAACTATATGTTAATATTTAACACATCTAAACTTGGAATTCGTTTATCTGTGGACGAGATTCCCGACAGATAACCGTAGCCGGAACCCGAGAGCCTTTGTATTTTATCTCGAACAAACAAAAGTATCCTGCCTGCGCGCAAGTTTGCTTTGAGAACAAATTATGTTAGAACTTAAGAGTTTCGTTATACAATGTGTTAAGAACACCCTGTCCGACCCGTAAAGGTATTGTTAGGTATCGACATCCGGTTCTAATTATTATATAATCATTTTCACATCACAAGAAAAATCAATGACCGAGAAAACATATTTATAAATCGAGGAAACTCAAATGGTATTGCCATGTGAGTTTCCTTACAGGTGGCAGCGCCATCGTCCCTGGATGCCAAATATACTAAATTTTAAAAAATGGTAGATTTTGGGGTAGATAATTGAGACTGCCTCATTAGTCTAGTGGTCCCAAGCGCGACTGCTACGCTAGAGGTCCTGGGTTCGATCCCCAGGTCGAGCAAAGTGTTATTGAGTTTTCTATGAAAATCTCAGTAGCAGCTCGGAGTCTGGATTTGTGCCCGGTTAATGGCTATAGGCTCGCCCCCTATAACATGGAACCTAAACATACCAGGCGAACTGTGGGTGTAGATTAAGTACGCCTCTGCCTAACCCTTCGGGGAATACAGGCGTGATGGTATGTTATGTTATGTTATAATTGTGGCAATTTGGTACGACAATCATGGATTTCGAACTTCATTAATATTTTTAGTTTCATAAATATTTAATGGTTCTTATTTTCTTTGGTGATGCAATTGGAATAGGTATCCTATATACCTCGGATCGGACAGGGTTTAAACAGTGTATATCGGCTTTTGCTGGGTTTGTGTGGGACTCCTTATTCAGTTAATTTTTAGCGATAAGTTGAGTAATGTTTGCAATCGCACTAAAGGTTAGCGTGGTGCACTACGGTCTGATAGCTATCTTTCGGAGGATTGGTACGTGGCCAGCTAAGGTACAGTAATAGCTTGAATCCACATGAATGCAAATGGCTATTCTATTGTGATTGTACCGTCTATCATCATCAATACAATTACGATGACTTAGCCAATAATTAATTCCGGCGGGGGTTCGAGCTCTGAACTAGCGACAGGAATTCATAACGAGGGTGATACTAGTTCTGGATCACAGACATACCATCACGCCTGTATTCCCCGAGGAGTTAGGCAGAGGCATACTAAATGGACGCCCCCAGTTTGGCTGGCAAGTTTAGGTCCCATAGAAGGCGAGCCTATTGCCATTAACCAGCCACAATCCCAAACTCCGAGATGCTACTGAAGAATTCATAGAAAATCCCAATAACACTGTGCTCGACCTTGGAATCGAACCCAGGACCTCTAGCATAGCAGTCGCGCTCGGAACCACTATACTAATAAGTAAACTATATTGAGTAAAAAATGTATTTTAAACTAGCAGTTTGGGGAAGTTTCGGGGTGCCCCAGCCCACGGTCATACTGATACTGAAATATAAAAACTATGATTCTGTTACAAAGGAATGATGTAGGTACTCTTATGGAACACTGACTGCTTCATCAGTAGATACCTAATCTAACATGGAAGAAAAATATCGCGAGTCAGCAGCTCCATAGCTTTCATAATTTTCTTTAAAGCAAAAAATCTCCAAATTCATAGATGAACTGTACAAATACAATTTTCGCACTCTTTATTGTATAGATTGGCATATTAACTCCCATGAAATTCTCTGAAGAGATGGAAATATTGTCTATAAAGTTGCCTACTTAATGATTGAAATACGAAAGATAAACCAATCATGTTTACAATAGTCAAGAGACACCTCTTCTCAACTCATAGAACGCGGCATTATGTTTATGAAGCAAGAAACAGTGGGTAGCCCAACAAAATGAAACCTATGCGAAGGAATGCCGATTATCATAATCATAGTTAAAAAACCAACAAACATAACAACCTGTGTCCTCGATCAATATTTAAGTATTAAAAGGTTATAAATGCTTACAACGTTCGGTTGGCGGTGTCATGACAAAAGCTTTTCTGGCAATAAATAATCACTGTCTTCAGATTATTCCACCCCGTTGGTCGTAAACACAAGGCAATGTGTTAATACGTACCAGTGTATACGTGACAGTACACCTTTTATTTGTGGTGAAACGAGATAGTGATGGGCGTTCGTTACTATAGAATCGACTAATGCAAATCGACTAAATCGATTGTTTAGTATCCCATTATGTGGATCGTGCATATGAGATGCATCTTTGTAATTATAATCTTTATACCCATGAGTTGAATTGCTTTGCTAAATATTATCTAGTTTTTAAATATTGAATTTTTTGTAGAAACGAATGCGGTTTTTTATAAAAAACCACTGTGAAAGAATCAGAAAGGGAATTAAATATTTATATCAAATAATTTCTTCTAGGAGACAATACTATAAATAACTTCGATCCCTTCATTTGACAACATTGGTATCCATCACAAAAAATACTATAGTAAAATATACATATTTTACTAATTCAAACCCTAATAAGAATAATCGATTATATATATTAATCGATTAAAACCGTCCATCACTACCAAAATCGAACGCGGTGTGCTTCGGCGAAGTTGAAAGAAAGTGGCGATGCGCAGGCGCCCCGTCGTGAGTCCTCGACATTCCCGAAACGTTCTACGGATTCGATATTTGAAAATTTAAATATGGGCACCTACAAGTGGCGAATTTAAAGGCCACTTTTTAATGTCAGCGGGACATATTCGTTTGAAATAAACATTTTAAAATGTTGTTGAATTGATTACATTATGAGATTTAAAAACTTTGTAGTACATTGCAAATCAGATGTAATGACTTAATTAATAAGATAGGAATTTCATAGCGCTGGTTGATAGATCGCCTTTTTTAAGATATACCTATTAGTCAAGTTACAGAATGATGACCTAATAATTCCAGACCATAGTGAACATACATTAATTTAGCAACGCCCGTAATGACCCCCGGTTGCCAAGACAATACATTTTGCATTGTGTCTATAATACGGGACTTGACAGGTTACCTAATATTACCTAAACAATACCTATAATTTTATCATTGTCATATACTTAATATAAGATTAGACAGATATCCTCTTTCATGTATATGTTGTTTGATTGTCCCATTTAATTTGTTTCCTGAATATCTACTAGGTACTTAAATTAATATCCTACTCTTGGACTATTTGATAAAAAAATGGAAAAGTAAATTTAATTGTAACCCTCAAAAATTATAATAACTACGCAATCATCTATGACAACTCCCGAATAATAACTTCTAAAATAATACCTTTCTCAAGTGTCCTCAATCAATAAGCTTCATAATATCGAACGTTTAAAGATTATGATTATCATTGGGTTTAATTGAGTAATCCACAATTGGCAAGGTGCGCAAGCGCGTGCTTCCTCGCCACTGTGATACGCTATAAACCGGGAGCTCGATCACTCAATATTATATTCATTACATTTATCGCCCGACTTCTGCAAAGGTTTATGATTTAAGCAATTTAAACAGCTATTACGAAAAATATTAATCTAATATTTTAACTTTATTTTATTATCAAAGTACAGAGAAGGAAGAATTAAATTGCTATTTGTAGCTTTAAATGATAATTTACACTTTTATTTTAGTGTTTAACGTTTTTAACTAGTTATAGAGATAGAGAATTAAGTATTGTAAAGCAGCGAAGGTAGTATTTCGATAATGTCTATTTACCTAATCTTCGCATTCAAAATGAAATTTAAAATATACTAATTTGAATATAGGTAACCTATCAGTTTTTATCGATCCCCTAATTTCGTTATTTCGCCAAAATATCAATTCCACCACGGAAATGGTGAGGTTTAACATTTTTTTTAATAATTTTCATTACATAAATATCTAACAATTTACATATTTTTACCAGCTTTACAAAGTTTTTAAAAAGTTCATGTTTACAAATTTTAATCGGCGAAATTTTTAATCCACAAATTTTCTCTCACTAAAATTTTTATTTTGAAAAGATTTTTTAAGAAAAATATACATTCATACACGAGAAAAAATATCTATAAAATATATTTACACAAATACATTTCGCAGCTCTTAGCCTACAAGCCCACATTGTAAGTAATTACGAATGTAAATCGCGGCGCTTCGAGCAACAGAAATTGGCCCAACTTGACACATAAATAAGTTATTTCGCCTTTTTGTTCATCGATAAGGATCGCTAAAGTTATAATTATATTATTTGGTATTTATGCATTTAGGATCTTGTAAGTAATTTTGATACAAATTTAACATTAAATTTTAAACTCGAACCATTCATTCTGTCATTTAATTTTTATGACGTAGTTACAATTTTGAGTGTTGTGTACTTTTAAGTTCCTTTTTTAGACAATAGAAATAGGGTTTTTATTGAATATCAATAGACACGTAGGTATACCTACAGTGATAATTTATTTCTTTAATTAATTTATTAAAGATAAAATATGGTATCCACATATATATGTAAATTGCTATAAAAATTAATAGTTATTTTGCATGTTCTGTTTATCAAAACCTATTTAAAAATAATATTATTGGGTACTTCATACATACTTTAACATGTCAGTGAGATAAATGGCCGCAAAAAGAGAAGCTAGACATAAGTGCAAGAAACAACTGACGATATTGTAACTTAAGGTTATAGTTAAACACCGGTTTTAAGTCACTGTTCGTATAGGGTATAATTATCCACTGCAAATATCATATATTACTTTTGGTTGTAGTAAACCAATATCTACATAAATTAATTTACAATTATTAATATGACTAATAAAATAGAATTCCGTGACGAACATTACTTGCGTTGATTAATATTTTTAAATTATTTCGCGAAAACAATTTTAGGTGAACATTTATTGGAGAATCTTTCTGACACTCTTGAGGCTAGTTTTAAAGTGTAATGTATTCTCAATTATTAAAATGATAATCTTAATTCGATCTAGGAAATTTAAATGTTGGTCCGACATGAGAACTTTTAAATGAATTTTATTTAAATGAAGATTTAAAAAATGAACATGTTTAACAAAACAAATAGATTAACTATTAACGGGCAATATATTGCCCGTTAACATTAAAAACTTTTCACTTAAAACTTTTTCTTGTTGCATCAATTAAGGAGATTCGCATAGAAGTCTCACGGGAACATATCTTAGAGGTGTCAAAATGTATGTCTAATGATGCGTACAATACAAAACTTTTGAAGATCACAAAAGCCTTGAGTGTTACCTTAAAATATCTCTCAATATTTTTTTCCGCAGCCATTATTCTTTTATTGTTAAATAAACCATAAATCGTTATAAAATGGTCACTATCTTACGTTGAATGGAACAGTCGGTGGGTGCACATGATTTTAGTAAAAAATGTCTATAATAAGGACGATATTTTTGGATGTCCTTTTGTGGTCCTAGCGCCGATAGGCGCTAAGGCGACATTTACATGATAATAGCCACGATTATTCAAATATTTTTTTCTGTTTGTGTATGTAAAAGGATGGGAAACATTTTTTCTTTGAGTATTTGAGATTCCTCCCTATAGATTATTGTGTTCATTTCTGAAATGTAAGATTTTAATTGTGGTGTGAATAACTATTTTTAAAGCCCTGCTCCGTCCGTACTATAATTAAAATACTCGCGATGTTTATCGCGAATGTATCAACATTTATATACTGACCTAGACTAAACTGTGAATGTGTGATATACGAACAGAAAACGCGTTTGTGTGTGAAAATGTATGAATATAATGATCAAGCAGAATGTGATGAAAATGCTAATTATGAATGATAATGGATTAATGAATGATAACTAAAATTTTGTAATAAAATATTTTAACTAAAAATAACAATTTAGAATAACACAATAATAATTAAAATATAATTCAATCGTATACTCTCATAGTGTAACACTTTTATTTAAATTTATATAATATAAAGAAATTGAGCAACAACGTTTGATAATTATCGTGCTTCTCCAAATGAAGACCTCTAGATTTAAAATTAAGAAAGCTACGATTGAATCAACAAATATAAGAACAAATGTCAGAGTACTCACTGTATTCGGGCGATAGTAACTGCGATATTGTTGATTAATGTTTATTTTTACGTATAAATTACTCGGCTGCGCGGCGGTGACTGTTGCGTTTGCAGTAAAAAACAGTAATTTATTAGTGGCGACTTCTCGTGTTGGCACGGTCTTAACGAGTGTGTGGCGTGCGGTGCGGTGGACAGAAAAAACTGGCTCGCTTGGTACGTAGCTCGAGCAGCAGTGGCCTGAGGAAGAATAACCCCAGGAGTCGATGGGAGCTGCCACCGCTTCCGAACGTCCCCGCACCCCGCGCCGCCTCCACCCGCCCGATACAGATCACGCATTCTACGAATACCTTTAGCTACGGCGCCGACGACCACCAGCCATCTCTTTCGCTCCAATGTTGGTGCTGCTGCGCTGGAGGTCCGAAGAATCACTGTCGCGCGGGACGGAGGAGTTCTAATGGAAGTTTCACAGCGAACGACGCTTCCTAAGTTCACCAAGTAAAGGTCACACGGGCTAAGCGAGCCGAGCGACGCAGCGTGAGCGTGGAACTCAACCGCGGCGAGGTAGCCGCGCGTGCGCAACACCGGCAGCGCCCACATGACCGGCCGTTTAGCTTTGCGCACTACCCGCGAACCGATAGCTGTCCCGCTCGCACTTATTGCAAGGCGTACAGCTCTCTCTCACACGCGGAGACGTGGAAAAATGTATCTAGTTCTGTAGAGGCGACGCGGAGTGCAGTAGCTAAGTTTTTTTTTTCGTTTCAATAAATTTGTGGTTGTTCGTCTCGCTTAGGCGCGCGCCCGGGGCGTCGTCGAGCGAGACGGTGTATTGCCACCGGGTTACGCCTTCCGCGCGTTCTCGTTATTATGTAGGTTGGCCACGTATTAGAGCCTCCATGTACTGGCGCAAGTATAAAATATAATATTGTCGTAAATACGAGTGGTTTGCGGCGAGGCCGGTTATTTATGTTCGGGGCGCGCGGCTACTGTGGTACGCGCCGCCTCCTAAGTTTTCACATTACACAATCAATATACGACATTGCTGCAATGTTATATTTTCATATATCAAATACTACTTTTATACTGATTTGTTTTATATTTTTATGTAAGTAGACTTAGCAAATATGTTTGTGCCTCAGAATATATTATAATTATAAACCTAAGAAACAAATTTTGGCTATGGTAGGTAATAGCTTCATCATTACGAAACACTTATTCGTTAACGCCTATTTTCATATCGAAATATTGACTAAATTAAGAATCTATGCGTGTTAAAGCATTCATTTTTGTAGTCATTGCCAAATATTTAACTATGCGTGGGAGCTGTATTCGGTTGCAAAGTAATAAATTATCAAAAATTGCGAAATTTATTCAAACAATGTATTTTTGTTTGCCTTTATAAAGGTATCTCTATAATATATCTTCTTGATTCCGATTCTAAATTGGGAATTAAGAAATACAATGCATCTTAAAAGACCAGGATGCATATACATAAATATTCCTATCTCTAGGTCTGACTATAATAATATAATAATATTCGTTTTACATAAAATATTTACTTTTTTACAATGTAAATTGTAAATAGTGTGTGTTGAGGATTTTTTTAAATAAATCGGAACACTAAGATTTTTGTAGAATTAGGGTGTAGGTACCTATAATTAATTGTTTTAGCTTTAAATAAAACCTCTTTACTTACACCTATTTCTGTAACGTTGTGTTTTTTTTAAATAATGAAATAAACTAGGTTTATTTTTAGTAAAGGAAAAAATTCAATCGCGGGCAGGATTCCAACCTGCGTCTCCTGGTTGGATACACCAGACGCATGATTTAAATTTTGCCTTCACATTATGAATTTACGTCATAGAGGTTAGAGCGTCTGCTGTATCCAACCAGGAGACGCAGGTTCCAATCCTGCCCGCGATTGAATTTTTTCCTTTACTAAAAAATAACTTTATAATCTTAGCATGGAAAATGCAAAAATAATCACAAAAAGGTAAACCAGGTTTAATTTCTCAATAATGCTCTAATCAACTACTAACATGCTATTGCTAATTCCTTTTCCATGGGTGGAAAGAACCGACAAAACGCCATTTGTATCGATTCTTTATACTTATTCTGCTTTGTCTAGTTTATCCTTAAATCTTGACAAATTGATTTAATTTAACTTTTCTTAATACCGCTTTGTAATCAGATACCAATATATAATATAATTTTGATGCTGATAAACTTATCATCTACCTTTTTTAAATGGTACTGAGTGATGTTTAGCAATCCTCACTACTGAATATTTCATTACAATTCTAATATAATAAACATAACTACTGAATATAATGCTAAAAGGGCGACCAAATTCAAATTATTTCTAAGACAAAAAACACTTCTTTTAATTAACAATCTACAGTTCCATACAGTTCTTGCTCTTTTTTTTTCCAGTTTCACAATACCTATGTTTAAGAGAGGTAGGGCATAGTGGAATCGAATAATTCCACTCACAATTTGGTGTTGCCTGACTAAGGAAGTACCTCCACCTGCAGAAAATCGTAGCCAAATAACATAGCTCCGTGCTATGTTGTGTTCCTAATGGTGAGCAAGGTCGCCAGAGCTCTGCGAGGGAGCATTGTGTTGGCATATCTCCTATGTTGCCACCCCAATTATTCCTCCTTAATTTACAGGGTTGGCAACGCGCGAGTGATACCCCTGGTGTTGCAAGCGTCCATAGGCTGCGGTAACCGCTAACTATCAGGCGGGCCGTATGCTTGCCACCATAGTGGTATAAAAAAAACTTCTCCCCTCCCTTTCGGAAATATAGTGTAAAATATCCACTTGCCAAATGAACGAATAAGCTGAGAAAGTTGACTTAATCCGACTGAATGTGGAGTGCTAATGATAGGGTCTTGTCCCTAGGCCATAACTAATAGAACGTACAGATATACGATACTCCCCTCTCCTAAAGTTCGCTAACTCACTGCCCTCCGCATTTTGTAGTAACTTTTGTTGGTTGCCAAACCAGTTTAGCGAACATTACGTACACATCTTTTTTTGCTCGGTGGTAGGATCTCTCGGAATCTGACTGGCTGACGACCACCCTTACGTCGGAGTCCGTCGTAAAGCACCTTGGTGTGTGTTTCAAATTACGCGTAAGAGCCAGTTCTCCCTCGGTTGCATTGGCTCTGGCAGTCTGCAGTCGGCAGGGGCTCTTAAAGCTCGGCAACGCATCAGCAACTCCTTTGGTGTTGCATCTATGGGCGGCGATGACTACTTACCATCAGGTGGATCGACTGCTCGTTTGCCGACCTGATCAATAAAAAAATATGGGAGTGCGGAATATTCTCATGGATTGTCTGCCACCTGAGGAGGCGGCAGGGTATGTCGGACTCGTACCAACTAAAAACTGCACTTCCACACATCTTTATGTGACGTCACGAATTCGCGAACTTCCCCACAATCGCGATAGACATTGGTAGTGTAGTGTGGCTGTCTAGCAATTAATGTAAATATAAGTATAGCTTCATAAGATCCCTTTTCGGTATTATAAATAAAGATAAATTAACCAAAACTGAAAGAAACAAGCCTCTATACCCTCGAAGAGATTCTCACAAATCATCGAGACCACACGTACATCTTATTCCTTCACATCTCCACAAAAACTCATATTGTAACTATACAGTATTATAACGGACAGTTCGAAGACACGCGCGAAACTACAATAGAAACAAAAGCATTGTAACTAAACATTCCTTACAGCACCGTCACGGTCATAAACAAGCAATCAAGCAAACAAGCGGCTACAATGAACGAAAACATCAAAACATATTAGGGGATGAATTGTTTCCGAAATTGGCATCTATTATATATGACGACGGGGGCTTATAGAGTCATTGTCACATTATAAACCAGCAAAGTGTCGCACAACGTTTGCTAATGTTATTAGGAAACAAACCTTTTATGGTGACGAAAAAATGTGATTGTCCGTTTTGTTGACACAATGAATGGTCACAGCGACCACACTGGAGGGTTGGTGCGTTGCTAATTTTCTAATTTACAGGACTGTTGGATGTTATTAAGATTGGAAGTTGTTAAGAATTTATTTTGACAGCTTTTCAAATTTATTGTTTTTGTTTGTTGGTATTTAAGTGCATAAAGTAGGTTCAAATTTGAAGAAACAGGTACATTTATGTACAATATAAAATAAATATTTACAATACCTATCGACTAATATTTATTTCTTAGGTATTTAGCTACTTATTAGCCGACAAAAAAAATATATTATTGGTTAAATAAAATTATGAGCGCGTTGATGTCTTTTCTAGGGCAGCACGAATTTAATTTTCGTAGCAGATATTATTAAATTTTTTCCAAATTGCTTGTCCAAATAATAACATTTCCTTAACTGAACCTTATAAATGAGTGTTGTGGAGTGTTGTAATTATCCAGAATTGGAGTAAGTACAATCGATAAACAGTTCCGATTGTACAACGAGTCGGTTGTATCGATGGTCAAACAATTGTTACTGACATCGCATTGGAAAACTCGAGCGTGTTAACAACTAAGCACGCTACCGGCCCCATAAAAGCGAATTGTATCTGCACTTTGATCACCGTCGACCTTATAAAGCGGCCGGCTAGCCGAACGCCTTCTAAAAATAATGTTTTGGCTCATCATTAGCCCGACAATGCGACGGGATCGGTTCGTGCTTTGTCTTTTTAGTCGGTGACGCAATTCATACCGAAACGGAACAATAAAATTCTTAAAAACAACAAAGATATACCAACCTTATTTCTATAAGGTCAAAGTTGACTTTCAAATGAGCAACATCGTTGTTGATCTCCAAAAGAATTGTCCGTTGACAACAGAGACATCGGTGCTGTTCTTTTTTGAATATCGATTGTAAAGAGCATTCTCATGGTCTGTGAGAACTTTCAAGATGTACAGTCGCGGCTTAAATTCTTTTCTATTCAGCATGTCTTTGTTAGTGCTCAATTGTCGAAGACAGTTTTGTGCGTGATTGTACAGCGGGTGAAAGAAACGATTGTGATCAGATATTTCTTGAAGGATATGTACTACGTATGGGGGTAATTAGATACTTTGGCGATTAATTAATCAATAACATTCTTAATGAAAAATATAATTAAATGCTATTCGTATTAAAAAATACATTTATATCGGCTAATAAAGTTACAAGTTATAAGCTTTTAAAGTTTTTGATGGAGATTGTGAGGGGATGCTTTGTCCCTTTCCCGCAAAACGAATGTTAGTATAGGATTTGTATGGCGTAGTGGGTTGTGACGTCACAATACTCTATAGTACGTTCTCTGTCTAGCATGAAATTACTTCCTTATTTTTGAAGTGATTTTTATTTTATTTTTATTGAAGGGATTTTTTTATGGTAAATATTTTTATGAGACACCAAAAAAACTGTTAAGTAGCCAATTATAAGCTCTATAATTGCCCAGCAAGTTTATCGATATTAAACTCCTACGTAACAGAAAATCACAATAATAATGACATCTTATTTGACCCGACTTATTGGTTACCTAAACTTTTAACGGCTTTATTAAAAAGTCATAAAATTTTTAATGTCTCATTGTATAGGCATTTATGTATCATATCTATCGAACATAGAATATATTATTAGTTCCTTATTATTCGATACTAAATATTTTATTATACTTATGAATAATTAATTAGGAGGAAAATTAACCGGCTTAGCTTGAACATTGAGGTAAAATCTTTCAAATATCAGATTTACCAAAAAAAATATCAATACTTATCCAATGTTATTATACAATATTGACTGTCTCATTAGTCTAGTGATCCTAAGCGCGACTGCTATGCTTGAGAGTCCTGGGTCCGATCCCCAGGTCGAACAAAGTGTTATTGGGTTGTTCTATGAAATTCTCAGTAGCAATTCGGAGTCTGAATTTGTGCCCGGTTAATGGCAATTGGCTCGCCCCCTATTACATGGGACCTAAACATACCGGCGAACTGTGGGTATACATTAGTACGCCACTGCCTAACCCTACGGGGAATACGGGCGTGATGGTATGTTATGTTATTATTATACAAAATTCCTACTTCATTTACTTCTAACATAAAACTTTGAATTCACTTATAAGCTTACGTAACTAATTTCTAGTTAGTTAGTTAAGCGAGCGTACTCCTGTGCTCCGGAAAAACACTTACCACATACGAAAAACACGCGCGCCATCATGTAGTGTTTCTACCCAACTCGATGACGCGCGATTTCTGCATGGGGTTTACGAACGGCTTTGAAGGGGCCCTACGAACCATAGTCTGTCACAGTCCTGGTAAATGTCAAATCCCATGGCAGTGACTATAGAGCAATAGAGGGCAATTGCCCCCAGATGGCAGACACATGAGGATTTTCCGCAAATACAAAAAAATATATCACATATACGACTGAAACGTCGTGAAGAGACACGCATAAAGGAAAGTGTTTAAACCCCTTATTATTATGGACCCCATAACACAGGAATGTCCTGGCATGGGGGCCTGGCATACAAACGGTCATCAATGTATTAATTTGTATATTTTTAATTAATACGTATAATATTAGTGTTTAATTTCTTTTGTACTACTTTTAGTGACAAATAAACTTGTCTGGTCTAATTAAATAAAACTTTTTGACTTTGACTTTGATTTTAAAAGACACACAAGGCTACCCATCTACTTATAAATTATTTAATAGTAAAGGGAAAAAATTCAATCGCGGGCAGGATTCGAACCTGCGTCTTCTGGTTTGATATACCGCGATTGAATTTTTTCCCTTTACTATTAAATAACTTAATAATCTTAGCATGGAAAATGCAAAAAAATCACAAAAAGATAGTTAAAAGGTAAGGTGGCATCGTACGACACTGAACTGACTGTAAAGTAAGTCGTGTCGGTTGAGAGGTAAGGTAACTTGCCTCTCATAGATGTCACCAAACGTCACCTTATGACGTAAATTCAGAATGTGAAGGCAAAATTTCAATCATGCGGGTAGGGTTCGCGGTGGCTTAGAGGTCAGAGCGTCTGGTATATCAAACCAGAAGACGCAGGTTCGAATCCTGCCCGCGATTGAATTTTTTCCCTTTACTATTAAATAACTTAATAATCTTAGCATGGAAAATGCAAAAAAATCACAAAAAGATACTTATAAATTTCCAATTTAAGCTGACCTCGCATTGTATAAGGCTTTCCTTACAATTACATGTCAGCTTATACTGAAAATATGTAAGTATGTGTAGCAGTGTGTGCACGCACTTTCTTTCTGATGGAGGATGAGATTTTTATTGGCTAAGTTATTTGTCAAAGTAATCTTTATCGTACAACCTCGGAATTTTCACTTATCTATGAAACGTCTCGAGACGTGGAGATAGGGCGCCTTAGAAAATATCGCCTCAGAGCAGGAGTGGTCCCAGACAAAGACTTTGGGGGTCATAGTCAGATTGTAGGTCCTGGTTACTAAGTAATGGAAGTTTTGTTAATTAAACGTATACGATTTTGGGACCGCATGACCCCCTCAGACCGACACTGCCTCAGATAAATCTTGAAGGTAAAAATGTTCTCCTCTTTTTAGAACATTCGGCTCAAAGAACTCACCAAAGACTGCACCAAAGCTGAAGAAATGCCAACGCATGGCTTCTAAACCTAAGACTAATATTTACAGAAGAATCTAAGCATAACTATACGCTTCCATGTGACAAATATTACATTATGGAAACGCCTTAGTGACGATTATCACTCTCTGGACCAAGACGGGAGAAGGAGAGTAGTTTGTATAAACGAAAATTACCCGAAGGGATAGGATAGGTACCTAATTATCAAGTCTCAACAAAATTTTACCACGAAACAAACGTCTCAGTTGACAAAACTAAAACAATGATATTATTGATTACGGTATCGATTCGCATTCACGAGAAATCGATTAAAAATGTACGGCATTCGATACGGAGTTTTCAAATGATTAATAATTTTGATCTGCAATCTGCCACCGAATTCCACAGGTAGTCGCGTCAGTGCATTAAATTATATTTTTTTAATCCGGCAATGGTATTTTTATCGCTTTTGATTATATGATAAAATCATTTGCAATGAAACTCTTTGCATATTAATCAATAAAAGGAAGCTGCTGCGTATTCCCCCTGCAAATAATTATTTGTTTATCTCTTTTTATTCTTTCTTATCTAAATCTCCAATCAACAACAAAATTATAAAGTATGTAGGTACCTACCTAACTACTTCATATTATATTCAATGATAAGTAGTAGCTACAAAAATCTACCGACATTGGTCTTCTGACCTTTAGCAAGTGGCAAATCGCTTAATTAATGTAGATCCTTCACGAGTGACAGTATAAAGATCGACTTTGAAATGACTTAAAAGATAGATACTGATTTCTGAGACATGCGAATATAAGAGACAAATTGAACTTTACGGATTTTGTCGCGTTATAATATAAAACTAATTATAAAGATAATTATATAACTAACTATACAATTTATTTATCTAATTATAGTGATATTCCTTTGTTATTTTTTTCACATTAGTATGATGTTTATGATTACTCAACCTCATTCTGTGTGCATTGTTGAAATCACCTCAATTACGTTTTACAATCGGATCAACATAATAAATAATTCAATTTTGCGGTCCGAAGATTAAATTACGACTGTTCGTCCATTCTGTGTGCGACAATAAAAATGCTAATGCTGTCCAACGATGCTGTAATTTACGACACCTAATATAAGACAATAAGTTGACCGACAACGAATGCTTGCTTCTCTTTTTCTCGTTCCAAAAGTGAAACCATTTAAGAATTCCCATCATTAGCACGCTGCGAACTTCTAAATTAATGTTATTTTGTTAATTATCATGCAATTATGTTCTCGCATGATAATGTTCGGACGACTCCTTAATTTAGGATTATTATGAATTTGATTACGAAACAAAATAAAAAATCTTGATGAAAAATGTGTGGGAATATTTTATAAGTTGATAATTCTTATTACAAACTGTTGATTTTATTATAATAATGTTATTAATACTACGTATTATTATTGTAGGTAAATAATCATCTACTTAGAACTCCAAATACTACGTATAAACAAAAAAAATATAATAAAGTTAAAGTGAAGTATTTATCACAGGTGGGTGCAGTCCACACCTATTTATTTTATCTAATAATATAATAATAACGTAAATGCTACAAATGTGTCATTTTAGGGTTCCGTGTTAGTAAATATAGGTACACAAATACATTATCAACAATATATCTAATATGTAATTATTAATTCAGGATCACCCGTAATGATCCCCGGATGCCAAGACAATAGATTTTTCATGTATCTATAATACGGGACTTGATAGATTTCCGCAAAAAAGTAGTTAAATTAAATAAGAATAAGTAAGTACAGACGATTTCTTCTTAATATTAGATAAACATATAATCTGGGTGTCTTTAAATCACGACTTCGCTGAGTGTCGCTTAAGAGTTCGGGGGACCGAAATTCTATTACAAACGTAATACCGAAATAAATCGTAATTCGAACATCGATTTGAGCGATGTAATGCCCTTAAGGTTATTGCTGTACCTAAGTATCTTACGGATCTACTGTCCACCTGTATATCTAATAAACTGTAAATTCAAAGATTTATTATTTATATTATTTTTTATATTATGCTGCCTCATTGGTCTAGTGGTCCCCAGCGCGACTGCTACGCTAGAGGTCCTGGGTTATTCTATGAAATTCTGAGTATCAGCTCGGAGTCTGGATTAGTGCCCAGTTAGTTTCAATAGGCTCACCTTCTATTACATGGCACACCTAAAATATAGCGGCGAACGCTGTGCGTACATTAGTACACCTCTGCCTATCACTTGGGGGAAAACAGGCGTGATGGTATGTATAAGTATGTTCTTTATATTATCTACCTAGTAATTTGAAACATTTCTAATTTAAATTATAACAAAAAGCAACAGAACCGACTGGACATTACATCCATAATTATTAATACTATATTAATGACTATCTATACTTGTCCACACAAATCATTAAACAAATGACATTTTCAACAAAGTTTTTTTACATCTTATTTCCTTCCTTATCATTTTACTGTCCACATACTTCTATTTCGTCGACAGGACACGCGGCCACGCCAAAAAATCAATTTACATGTTATTTAATGAATGTATTATGCAGATTTGGTCGATTTTATTCTGCGAATATCGATAAATCTGTACGAGCGAGACAAATAAGTCATAACATTGGACCAGGGGTAAGGACATGGCCAGATTATTCTTTTTTTGTGCACGTCGATACCAGAGTCGACATTTTAGAATAAAAAAAAAATAATTCACTAGAATAAATCGTTAGTAAAATTATTAGGCTACACAGTTTTTTTTTAATACTTAATGCATTATAATTAATTAATGTATTATACACATATGTATGCTGATTTCTGACACTTATGCGAATATTAGACAATGAAATAAAACCATATTATTATATTTGACGACACGTTTAGCGTAGCGGCTCAGCGATCGGCTTCGGCGTCCCGTGTTGTGGGTTCGATCCCCACACGGAGCAAATATTTGAATGATCTACAGGTAGTTGTTCCGGGTCTGGGCGTTTGTGTATGTGAGAATTTGTGTTTGTAAACGCACCCACGATACAGGAGAAAATCCTAGTGTGGGGCAACGTTTCTTTTTTTAAAAAAAATTATTGATTTGTATAATACTTTGAAATGTACTATTTATAATCTTATAGTTTTATTATAATTTTCAATGCTATGCATAGATGGTAATTGTACGATTGCTAGAAACTCAAATTAAGTAGTTATTATTGTCTTAGGTCTTAAACGATTGTATTTTTGATGTGCTTATTATTATAAATAATGAAATCCTGACGTTTCAGCCGCTACTATTTAAACATATACATAAATATAGATGTATATATAACATACTTACCATATCTGAACATTAAGTTCCGTCATTAAGTGTGGCCTGGATCTTTTAAGTACCAGAATTAGGTAATACTAGCTTCTACGTTGTCTGCGTGGACTTCAGAATAGGATCCGACATGGATAAAAAGTAGCCTATGTGCTATTTCGTAGTAGTAAGATAGCCTAGCCTAGTAGGATAATTCTGATGTCTAAGCGGAGATACGTAAACAACTACGGTAGATATTACCAGTTGATGGCTAGTAGGCTACACATCAACACCCAAACATCGAATTCAGGACACATCCATCCCGCTTCCCACCACCCAACAAACACAACAGTTACAAAAATCATCATGGACCCCATAAATTCCGAACGACATACGAACGATGATTCATAACGCTACGATCACTAGTCGCCACGTTACATGACATGCGCATGAGCTTATTTATACCCCTTTATCGGATGACGTTCGCATAAAGGCAGCCGCTCGAAATAATAGGGGGACAGGCAAGCCATTGTACGGAACATGTTCAACCATTCATACGCCGATGAGTAAAGAGTAATGCCTCGCAATAGTCATAATTTCTTCACATCTAGTACAAAGTGACGCCGACTTTACCGACTGGTGGTGTAATTGGTTATTTTTTTACAGTCGGCGGCATAATAACTGGCTATATTCACTTGCAGATTTTTCGTACATGACGCTGTTACGTGGCTTAGCTAAAACCCAAGATTTTAAACGAAAATTGATGAAAATATTCGACCTCTGCTGTGATTCAAACTTGTGGACGCTTTAGCCAACTATTTCACTGAATTTCTTTTCCACATTGTACTTCATAAGGTGGCGTCCCAAGATTCTGTGTAACATAAATAAATATAATATTTGAAAATTATTCATTATCCGTGGAATGCGCTTCCCGAGTGGGTCTTTCCCGATAGATGAGAGATATAATCTGTGTGTCCTTAAATCATGAGTGAATCGGTTTCTTCTAGGCAAGTGCGCTCCATCGTAGATTGCCGTGTTGCTTAACATCAGACGAACTGGCGGTCAAGCGTACGGCTGTTAAGAATAAAAAATATAAAATCACGGACTACCTACCTGGTCCTACTTGAATAACTAACTACACACAATTTATTGTAATCACCAACCGTTATTTTATTAAACAAGGGCTCATATATCTTCATTAGTCTAGTGGTTCCAAGCGCGACTAATAGGCTACTGCTTTGGTTTTTCTGCGAAATGGTTAGCAGCAGTTCGGAGTTTGGATTTGTGCCCAGTTAATGACAATAGGCTCCCCCCTATTACATGGGAGCTAAACATACCGGCTAACTGTAGTTGTACGTTACATTCTTAAGTACTAGGTACATCTCTCCCTAAGCCTTCGCCTTCGAAATACAGGCGTGATGGTATGTTTTCGTGTTTCTTTGTTTGTGATAATTAATGATTATTTATTTATTTATTCCAAAATGTACACACATGTAGGATTAGTCTTTAAAGTCTTTATAACTCTTTCTTCCTTCAATTAATATTTTATAAATTTTCCTTTTCTTATGCTGTTAAGTTTTTCTGAAGCCCGCAGTGCTCTGACATATGTATTCTTCTACGATTGCAACATTCCTTGTTGCGTTGCTATAAATATTCGTGTAATCGTAACCAAAAATAGTTTTAAATGTCAAATGAAGTGAACGGATGACATTTGGAGTAACAAATCAGGAGTTTTTGTTGCACATATTGAATACAAGTTAGGTATATGTAGGAACATAAATGGTTAATAGTTCAATAAGAAAAACAGTTCAAAAAAAATTCATCGATGCGCGAGATAGAAAATATATAAAGTGCATTCTATGTTTTTCATCTCGCGCATCAATGACTTTGACCAGTGGTGAAGGGTAATGTTTTCTAAGAGGGAATAGGTATGCAATAGTAAACACTGTGCTAACAATGATTGTTTAAAAGCGAAGCAGTGATACCTTTGTGACTATTGGACTTCGATTGAACTCGAGGAATATAATTTGGCAGTCCTTAAATTTATTACTGGGCTTTCAGTCCTTAAGTGGATACCAAAATTCGACGAGTTCTGAAGATTTTTATAAAAAAAACAATATGAGTTCCAATGGACGACATCATAAACATAAGTGTGCCTTGAGTTGGTTACAAATAACATGAAAACTAACAGTGCATATTAAAAAAAAACATACTTATATAAGTAGGTAGGTGATTATTATACTCATTATGAAATAAGTCTCTTTTCGCACAGACGCACCCATCAATTCTGATTGCGTGCACTGAACAGTTAAGTCCACGAGGATAAATAACCAGGTATATTTAACTAGTAATTAAAACTGCTCAATCCCCATCAACCAAATCATCCATCATTTGGTTAAATACTATTTGATCTACAAAATTTATTAACGACAGACAAAAAAAGTAATTCATCTCAACAAGTCAACGGCCTCCCATTGCGATTGCAACAAAAGTTCCGACTTATGTCGGTGGTCGCGGCGACTTACGACATTATTTGCGAAGTGTCACCACCAACGATGAGCGTCAATAACATTTAGGCAGTAAAAAATCGCATCTATAAAAACCTGTTCCCAAAATATCAGAACCTTGTTCACTTTAATATAGAGTTCAGTTTCGAATATGTGTGCGAATATCCAATGTTACATGTAAGTTGGTGGTACATTAAGTAAAGGCTATAAAGGCACCCTATCGGTTTTCCGCGTTGTTCTCGGAACGCGTATTATGTTCGTATTTTGGTTACTTGTTTGTCTGTGTGGCTATGGCTAGTGGAAACTTTGTCGGCGCCTAACAAAGACTTCCTGTGCGGTACAATACATCCGTTGACGCGGGGTTTTCACAGATACAAGAAAATTACTGAACATAGGATGTTTGTGTAGGTGACAATGTCTGTAAAAAGGTAAACTTGCTTAAAAATCAAGATCGTCATGAGGCTTAGGCGATAGTCCGACGCAAGCGCAGCGTATTCGCCGCGTAATATCACGTAAACGATTGTATAATACTTTTCCCTTAAACTTTATTCATAATTATTACATTGTTTCCAACGTAAGATCTATCTTACGGATAAAATCCTAAGTTTTGCTAACTCGTAATAGACTTTAATTCTAAGTACCAGAGCAATTATGTATATTACAAATATATATTTCTTATAAAATAACAACACGCCATAGGACGCCATATTTCAGTTTCGACTTCATTAAACTATGTATTTGCTATCCCACTGCTGGGTACAGGTTTCGGACAATTCTCAAAAAAGTTCGAATCAGAGTCACGTTCACAAACTAGTGACACAACCCACAACATTTTGTTATAACTAAATTATATCAATAATGTTTTGAATCGATAAATATCACACGAACGATATCCCTCATCGAATTACATCTTTATTTAAATTACACCTAAAGTATCTTTTTATGTGTTAATGTGTGTGGAGTGACCTCTACATTGTTTAAAACTGCAAACATTTTAAATATGACTGCAAAAAGTGTGCTCTGAACTTGTGCAAATAAGGATTTATTAGGTGTTTAAGTACAGTTTTATTTTACAACAATACCTTTATATGGCGCCTACAGGTTTGTTTGACTATGACAAAGAAAGAGAACTGAAACATTTTAAATAATAACGCTCATTTATGGAGTATCTTTAAGTCCATATTCCGTACCCTGCCTTTACTACATAGGTACACCTATCTATAGGTTAGGATGATGGTGACGCATCGCAGGGACAATAATTAATTAATAACACCTAATAAATCCATATTTGCACAAATTCAGAGCACTCTGAACTTGTGCAAATATGGATTTATTAGGTGTTTAAGTACAGTTTTATTTTACAACAATACCTTTATATGGCGCCTACAGGTTTGTTTGACTATGACAAAGAAAGAGAACTGAAACAGTTTAAATAATAACGCTCATTTATGGAGTATCTTTAAGTCCATATTCCGTAACCTGCCTTTACTATATAGGTATCTATCTATAGGTTAGGATGATGGTGACGCATCGCAGGGACAATAATTAATTAATAATCTAAAACATTAGGTAATCTTGTTTCGGCTAATATATCAAAACGAAATATTTTTTTACTTAAAATTTTTCTAAAGCGATTTACTTAGATCAAAAAATGTAAAGACCACATTCAGCGCTTTACTTAAAACAAAAAGTTTCAAAGGACCACATCCATCGACTTAGATCAAAAATGTTTCTAATGGCCAAATAATCTAACGCTATTCAATTTTAAGATGCTTTTATTAAGTTCCTTTAAGCCCTCGTGCTGACACCGTCACTGACTGAATTCACAGAGACAGTAGGAGACTCAACGGCATCTTGAATTTGATTAGTAGGTAGTGTTTGAGTATTTGGACATAAGGACCACATCCAACGACTTACTTAGATCGGCTACTTACACAAGTCAAACAATACCACCTAACACGTAAAGGTAAATAGGTACATTAGTAGATAACCTTAATCTATAAATACTTAAATCACTTTTAGCACTTTTGTAAAATATTTATAAACAGCAACAATTAGTATTTATATTTTCATATTAGTATTATACAATAAATTGAATCTTTAAGAATTTCAGTTTGCATTATATTATCCACTAAATCCTCACCATCATTTTAACGATCTTACTTAAATGACTTGTACACTTTAATTTAATTGTTACCAAAACGTCAATTGCCGATAGTAATCGATGTAATCCGTTTACCTACTGTCAGTCATAAAAGTTAAGGAAAATTTGAGCTAAAACCATTTCCATTTTTTTTGTGTGATAGGGGCAAACGATCAGACGAATCGCCTGATGGTAAGCGATTACCGCCGCCACAGTACCAAACTTGGCAAAATTTGGTACTATTAGGATGAAAAGAAGTATGGAAGTATTTAGGACGAAATGCCAGTATAGGAACCTAGATTAACATTATGAATCCGAAAAATAACACAATTTGATTAAATTGTGTTAGAGTTACGATTTATATTGGTATTACGTTTGTATGGGAAATTCGGTCCGCCGGACTCTTCAAGTGCTTGAATCGGTTATTTTATTTTTTAGAACAAATGAGTTGCTAATCACTAATTGACTCGCGCGGCAATAAAGACGCAATAAAGTATTTATAATCGCGTCAAACACAGTCTTTTACACCCAAAAATCATATACAATCAAATAATCCATTTATTTGACCACGTTTGAACTAATCACTATGCGAATTCGTAAACGAAATCTAGTTTTTAAATTAACATTAATAATGCAAAATCAGACAATCAACTCTCAGATTGATTGAGAAATATCATCCATGAATCTCGCATAGTTTTTCTCATTTTATAGTCAAATTTTGGCAAATATTGGCCATTTCTGTCAACACCAATTGATTGGACATCGAAAATCATCTTGGTATTTGTCCAGTTTATTAATAATCGGCAGTTTGGATGCAAATGAAAACATTTTTTCTATTGATTCATTGGGACTGATTGATTTGATGAAATTATGGTGTTTTATGGCATTTTGAAATGATTTCGTAAGTGTCTAAACTTAGGCTCATAAGGAAGGCAGACGTCATCAATATATTATACTTACGAGTGTATGTGATGTATCTAGATACTCAACTGTCGCATTACTCTAGTAGCGAACAGGTGTTTTTTTTTAATTCTCAATAGCTCCTTAGTTTGGATTTGAGCCTGGTTAATGGCAATACGCTCGCCCCTATAACATGGGACCCAATCATACTGGTGAACTGTGGCTACACTTCTGCCTAGCACTTCGGGAAATAAAGGCGTGATAGTTTGTTTGAATAAATTATTCTAGAAGACAACAAACACTACAGTTTAAAAGAGATAGAAACAAACCTCTGGGCTGTGTAATGGAATAAAACTAAAAATCTCTGGAAATTTTGGCAAAATCGTACAGAAATACGCGAAAATTTTCTAATTCTAAATAGGTATGTATCTACACAAATAACCCCGCGATTGCCCGCACAATTTTCTACCGATATACAAGGGTAATTGTAAATTACAAATCTGTTATTCTAGCATCAAACCGATCATTAATAACGGCACTAAATTCGGATTAAAGGGAGTTAAACCATGTCCATTGACGGGAGTAAATTTCCAAGGAGGCTCGGCTGTTCCCACGGCAAACTGCCCCAGGCTATGTCCGACTGAAACACGACGCAGCATTACCTCTCTGAAACCGGGTAAACGCTAAACCGTAGTTATGAGACACTCCGCTTAGATTGACGATCGAACCGGCCAACTGATTTGCTTTTTAACTTTTGTGCTGTTTTTCCAAGGAGGGTGGAGGAATGTGATTGATTTAAAAAGAAATCTTGGGACTCTTACAGCGTTTTCTTTGATTGTGGAATGCTATTAGATTTATTATCAAATTTACATACAAATATTGTTATTAAGGGTCCGGCGGAGCTTGAATTGTCCACAAATACTTAATACCGAAATAAATCGTAATCCATACATTATTTTATCAAATTATGTTATTATTCGGATTTGGATACCGTTAATCTAGGTTCCTACGGTACTATTTCATCTACTACTACTTTATTAGAAATACAAGACCGGAAAATTATTCAAGACTTGGTAAAGTTATCAAAAATTGCATTCGCTTACATTTATTTCCAGTGAAGTATTTTGGACGAAATTATAATGTAGGAACTGTGTAAATATTGTGTTTTATTTTTTTATACTTATTATCATCATATCAGGCTAAAGAACTGCTGAACATAAGCCTCCTCCCCCGTAGACTTCCACAAGGTCCGCTTGTATGTCGCCCGCATCCAACAACTTCCAGCGATCTTTAACAGGTCATCCGTCCGTCTCGTTGAAGGCCGTCCTACGTCCTACGCTGTGTATTATCCATTTTACATATTCTATATAAAGCAAAGTTGGTTTTGTTATAACTCGAGAACGGCTGAACCGATTTTTATGATCTTGGATTTGTTAGATTTGTCTCCTCCCGAATAGCAGAGTAACTATTAAAACATCGAAAAAATTATGAAAAAGAACATTATGAAGTAAATTTCCTTGCTCATACATTTTGTATCGGGAACGGATTGACAGATTTGACAGATATAAAACACGGACACAAATGAACATGGCATTGTTTTCTGTGAGGTTTTCTGTTTCGGTAAGGCCAGTAGAGGTTCTGTGCATTGACCAAAGTCCTTATAAGCTGATGATGTGATTTTGATTTTTTTTTTCGTATAAGTTTAAATGGGTCCCTGGATGCTTTAGATTCACAATTTGCACCGCAATCGGGTTCTACGATTTTTGTTATACACAGGGCAAGACATGATTGATTGAGGTGATGGCTGATAGGGATGAATGGAAGAAAAGGACATGCTGCGCCGACCACAAATAAATTGGGACAAGGACAGGAAGATTATGATACCGGGCAAGACAACGTTTGCCGGGCCCGCTAGTTTTACATAATGGGAACTGGATGTCAATCCTACATACTCACTCGGCAGTCAGTAAGCATTACAGCTTATATTTCGATCGATAAAACCATCAAATAACTATGCAAATCGAGATATTTGCGGGAGCATACTATGCCACGCGCTCCGCAGGGATTCTCACGTTTTAACTATTTTATTACTCCATCTGCCCTTGTTAGCATCGAAGAAAACGAATTCGAAAACAAACTTTATGCCACCGTGATAAGAAGGTGACCTAACAGGAGAATGCAGATTCTATTTGCATTTTATTAATTGAAATGGTAATAGTACATGAGCACTACTGGATGTGTTTTTGTTTGACAGCTTATTTACACGTAATAAAAGGGTTTAAAAGAATACCCATAGATGATTTTTTTCGTAGGCATTCCGTAGACTATTTCGGTATCACCAATCAGAAAAGGCTACTAAATAAGTCACTGATTACGTCCTGTATGCGTTCTAATGCTAATGGAACCTACCTATCATATTTTTTTTATATTTGTATAAACTATGCAGAAGTAATGAGAACCAATTTTTGGACCTTTGTAGACGGAAAAATTAATTGGTATTTCTAAAACTAGGACCAAATAAAAACTGAAGTTGCAGTCGATAGAATGAAAAGAAGAAAGCTAAATAAAAATATTTTCTTAAACTTATCTAACCGGGCTTAAAAATAGGTAACACATTCTCACCAACAAATTAGTATTTTTATCAATCTCTACAAATATAAGTCACGGTCAGGCGGGCCGGATATAAGAAAAAAATAATCGATGATCGCCTTGTGCGGCCTAATTAAGATATGTATCGATGGCCAACCCACCCCTGTTTCAAGCACTATTGTCCCTACGTAAAAGAATCACTTCAACCACTCAGTTAAACGAAATTGACCCTTATTTGTATAGAATACTTAATTATAATCACAAATAATATTGATTATATTTACGATGCATTTTATTCAGAAGTAAATAATAACTCGAGATCTTTACGTTCTATTATACTTTTTGTTTTACGGCCTGCGTAGGTGTAAAATTCGAATTACAGGCAACTCTGATTGACAGTGATGGGCGGGGAAAATTTTCGATGGTATTATTAACTTTACGACTATAAAATTGAAATATAAAAATCACATTTTGCAGTTAGTTAGTGTGATAGCTTTTTGTGTAGGTTGATACTCGATAGTCTCGTCACTGATGAGACGTAGAAAAATAGAGGCCAATTTTCTTAGAAAGCTTCGATTTTAGTGATGAATTGATGACGCATGACTATTAGTCCGTCATTTCTAATCACTGTATCCATCTGCATAATATTACAAATGTGTAAATTAAAACGGTTTACGTAAAATTGCAGTAAAAAATGCCAAAGACAAACTAAGTACTTAAGTTAATTAATTGACCTCAACATTATCATCAGATATGATTATAAAACTGCCGGACATCCAAGTAAATCTGCTCATTACGTACGGCATCATGAAAACGTGTTTATTAAAGCATGTATTTCTTTTATTATAGGCGTGTGCCGACAAACTCCGTAAACACATTTGCATCCCGACCGAAAGCCCGCCGCAGAAACCTCAATCGATCGCTAAAAAAAATTCATCGCATTATAGGTACCCGACCGAACTACCTATATAACTTTCAATGCGAAAACGACATCTGAAGTTCAAAAAAATGGAAATACAAAATTGAATCTTGCGTCGTTGATATAAAACCGGTGTCCATTCTCCGAACTTGATCTCATAAGCTGTTGTGAGTAGTAGAGATTCCAATACAATAATACGTGCACTGGGCCGGCGCGCGCGCACTCTGATCTGACCACTACTGTGCATTTCCCACGGGCAGCGTATTGTGCTGTGCTCCTTACTCTGTATAGCGTTGTCTCGCTCTCTCCTGATGGACTGCCGCTCTTTCGTTAAACGAAGCACTCCCACACACGCCGTCGGTATTTCAGATTGTTCTGAGGTGGAGACCGACATACATTACGTCAGCCCACAGTTCAGCTGCTAGAAGTTTGTTATCGATGTAACACTACACTTTACTTGCCCTATCCAACAGGATTTTAACGACACGAAAGAAATTGTGCCTACCTACATTAGAGCGAATTTTTCTTCATAATTAGAAATAAATAACAAGCTGGGCAAGAGCTTGGTAGACAGTTTTAGAATTTGAATTTGGAACACTTCTATAATGTGGGTTTCAATACCTACCCTAATTGTTTTCTACAACACAGACTTAATTTTCGAAGATTACCAGCCCTCTAATCTTTGTGTCAGTATCGATACCTGTAACTGTTACGATTATCTAAAATCATCTAAATTGGCAACGATTTGATACTTGGAAAATTAACTAAAGAATTCCGCCAATCACAAATTGCAACAGTTGGAATTCTAGCGGCTGGTAACACTGAATAGATCTTTGTGGATATCCATCTTTGCAGGAATACATCGCATTGTTTATGAAGCTCCGATTTACTATAAGGCGAAGAAAACCGTCAATGTATATGGTAGAAAAGGAATAAATCGTGCAGGGAAAGGGAAAACACAGTATCGTGGTATTAAGTTGTCTAATTCACATCTGTCTAGAGCGCGTGTATTCAGCGTCTCCTGTCAGGCGGACCCGCGGGGCAAGACTTCATTGCAGCTAATTAGGGTGAAATATTTCGGAAACGTTTAAAACCATTCGTGAAGCAATTGAGTGACACCTTAAAGGATTATTATTTGGAGCAGTTTTTGTTGATGATAACTACCTACAACAATTTTTGTAAAAGAGTACCTTCTTTATTTTCAACGATTTCGATATATTAGTGACTATATCTAGCAATTGACGGCGCAGTAGCTAAGCGATTTGATTTTAAAAACAAATCGAGAGTTCGATATCCACAGAAAAGGTCGCGGATTCGAATGATTTAGCAGAAAATCATAACGTGAGGCAACTTTTTTAAAGAAAATGTTAAGTCGGGAAGCCTAAACGACGTAAGTAAAGTTTGAATTATGGGTCAGTAAGAGGAATTCTGACCATTTTGTTCTAAAGAATAGATACATAATAATACTCACAAAGTAGTAAGCAAGTAGGCAATATTGGAAGTACCTACTACCTTCAGAAAAACTACACCAGCTATTTTGAGTAAATACCTACCTGGTGGATTTCCGAAAGAGATGCCAGTCTACATAGTCAATAGAGAGGCTATTAAATATGTAGAACGGCATCTGTTTCTTACAACCTAAAAATGATGGCGTTACACGTATAATACGGCCCCAGGTCAAATAACTTAATTGATTTTATGCAAAAATATCGAAATCAGTAAGGACAATATTTACGAATGCCAAACAATTACGGCCCTGGTTTTACACCGACTTGTTATATTAACCACGGTAAAGCCACTTGCGGATAAGATTCAGACGCGCACTGTTGTTTTGGTGATACTGTAATGTTTTGTAATTAGAAATAAAGGAAATGACAGGGAGCCAGGCGCACCAGTGACTCGGTGTCTCATCAGAGCCACATGCTGAATCTGCCTGCCTGTTACTCAATCGAAGCGCGTGAAGCTTCGAGGCGTCAGGCGTCCCTTTATTAGGTTGCACGGGTGTATAGAATCGCATTTCTAAACGTCACTCTAAAATCTCTGCGACGTTCTAATAATATAAGCGTGGCGAAGGAAGGGTTGAAGGAATTGTACTGAAAATGGCCATCGGGGAGGTTTGAGTCCACCAAATTCCGGCCTAGGATCGGCAGCCTTTTGAAGGTCACTCTTAGACCTCTTCACAAGAAAAAAATATTCTTGAGAGATTTAGAACTTGAAGATAATTAAAGGTTACGTAGCATAGTAATTAACATTTAATAATTATGTATCTTCAACATACCATACCTATCATACCTACGTTACGTTTGGTTTTTGCATGGGAACAAGGTGAAACGGTTACAGTAAACAATGAATAAAAACAACAGATATTTTCTAAGAAATGATTTATCATATAAAAATAGTCAACTTCTTGTTTTCTTACAGATAAACTTACTGCTGCTAAGTATTTAACGTTCTAGTTGTCTAAGTATAGAAATCTTTAAATTTGTAGGTAACGCTTACAAATAAACAACAAAGTAAATCTAAACACGCAGACAATCCAGACAGCACAAAAATAAACCGACCAAAAGAAAGATGAGCTATGAGCTAAATAATATAATACTATACTTTCTAGCCTCATAAGATCTTATTATGTATTAGCAATCAAGTCAAGTCTTATTATGTATCAAAATAACGTGCCATATTCTATTCATGAAGACATTTTAGTGGGACACATTATGCCCCTTAGTTGGGGGATCTTAAAATATAATACTGTGACGTCAATCTCGAAATGTTTAATGGTGCTGCCTTGTTCTCAGCAAAAATACTAGAAACTAATAAGGATCATTCGTTTTAGGCTGTCGAGCAATAACTAATGTTATAGAGCCCGGCAAACATTTTAGAGCAAAGAGACGATTTTTTTTTACTATACACAAGGGCCATACCCCGCCCCTCCATAACTTTAGACACGTCACCGCTCGCGTACTTCGACGTTGTATTGGTTGTAACTAAATCAAGGGCAGAGAAGGGAACGAACGTGTAGCAAATTGGAAAATCACATATGGACACAAAGGCAACCCTACTTGACGGAGTTCACGCACACAATAGGGATGTCAACTGGTTTTTTAAAATATAATTGGTATTCTAAGTACCTCGTTAGTCTAGTACCAACCAAGCACAACTGCTACGCTAGAGGTCTTGGGTTCGATCTCCAGATCGAGCAGTGTTATTGGGTTTTTCTATGAAATTCTCAGTAGCAGCTCGGAGTCTGGTTTTGTGCCCGGTTAATGGCAATAGGCTCGCCCCCTATTACATGGGACCAAAAAATACCAGCGAACTGAGCGTGTACATTAGTACACCTCTGCCTAACCCTTCGGGGAATACAGGCGTGATGGTATGTTATATTACGGTATTCTAAAAAAATATTTTTTGGTGGGAACTGAAAGGGTATACTGTGTCCTTTTCCCGTAAAACTAGTGTTAGTATACAATTTCTATGGCACACCTTAGACTTGACGTCATCTCTATGTAGGTACGAGGGTCACACTAGTTTTTAGTAAACAGGTCAGTTCGTCTGTTACCTCTGTTGCCTTTTACGCCTAAACCGCTGAACAGATTTCGATAAAATTTGGCAAGGAGATACATTGCATGCTGGGGAAGGGAATGAGGTACAGTAGGCGTGTCTCAAAAAATAAGTAATTATATCGGGACGCGAGTGAAACCGCAGTAAATAGCTTGATCACCTTCATTAATCTATGACTATTCTTCTGACCCCTTTATTGAGATTGGAATTTAGCTGAGACTGAAATTTCTGAGGCATCAGTGCAATCCAATTTCTGTCAGGTTCGTTTATAATGGTTTTGTTAATGAATCATGAGCTGATCGCTGATACAAAATGATCTAGCATTCATAATCGCTATTCTAAACGAGCTTAAAACCACGGAAAACTTAACAAATTTAAAAATTCGTTTAACAACAGCGAAAGCCATTCTTGATCGGTGTTGGAAAGTACTCAACATGCTTTTATCGATTCGTTTAATATATATTTATACATCGTTAAATATAATTAACGCACACCCTGAATGTTGTTTATTCAAAATCGCCTACTGAATCGATTTCGGTAGACTTTAAATTCGTTGAAATAAGTCACATTTTTGTTTATTTTGAATTGAACGGCGGAATTTCTTTACTGTATTTAAAAAAGTCATAGTGCTTTGACTTACGTTTCATTATCGTTTGTTTCGACTGTTCAACTAAAAATTTCATTTCAGATAAAATAGTTCAAGTTTAATATTTTTTTATTTCAAATAAGCTTTTACAAGCGTTTATAAAACGTTAATGAGTCTAGTTACACGGCTACAAAAAAGTTGATCCTATGGAGACGACTCCGACAAGAAACTCCATGGACACTCTTTTAAAATAATTTGTATTACAATCTTCAAGTAGGTACAATAGTGCAATAACAGGATGTGCTGACATTGACTTAATGTCCAAGTGGGACCGAAGGGCTTAGTAGTCGTTTCGCCCGAATTTGGTTCGCACGAATCGTGCCAAACGACACTTTTCAAAATTGATTATTTAGTAGGTGGCGTTCCGCACGAAGCGTTTTATTTTCGTGCCAAACGACCACTTCAAAAGTTAAGTAATGGGCTATTCGCGCATAATTCGTGCGAAACGACTACTAAGCCGACTGAAATCGATAAAAGAAAAAGTACTTAAGTAGATATACTAAAAATGACAGAAATCGATTCCGTAGTAGATTCTGAACAAACTACTTTCAAGGTGTGCGTGGTTATTATTTTAAACGATGTCTAAACTTTGTACCTAATCAAATATGGCATATTCCTTCACTCATACTCATATAACTTTATAATCTTAGCATGGAAAATACAAATAGTTAATATGGCATAATCAAGCTTATATGATGATAGTGGAGAGTAATTGTCATAGGGAATCCTTAATGGTAAGCAGAAGATCAATAAACACATTTTACTAATCTTAATGAGTCCATTAGTTACGAATAGAGATAACAAGGGTCGATGATAAAGGATGCCGTCTACAACGGTCGGTCTCCGTACATGGTCTTGTAGGACGGTCTATGAGGAAGCACAAAACTGCTAACAATAACTTCTCTATTTCTGAAGCTGAAGCTGATACAAAATGATCTAGCATTCATAATCGCTATTCTAAACGAGCTTAAAAGCACAGAAAACATAACAAATTTAAAAATTCGTTCAACAACAGCGTAAACAATAACTTCTCTATTTCTGAAGGATCGATGGTCCTGTTTGAGGTGTTTAAAAGTTACCTAAGACTAAAATAATAAAATATTTTGAAAAAAAAGACAATCCAGGGTCAGGAGTGAAACCAGGAGCAAGATATGCTTGCAAAGGAGGCAGCGATAAGAGAAGAAACATGAAGCATCTCTCCCAATTCGTAGCAGACGCATCGTGCGCCAGAAAAGCAAAAGCACATTTGCTTTTTGTTACAGCAGGAGCAAAATAATCGGGACTTAATAACATATTAATAAACTCTTGTAACGGCAAAAGAATTTTTGAAATCGGACCAGTAGTTTTTAAGTTTATTCGTAACATACAAAAATACAAATCTATCCTCTTTATAATATTAGTGTAGATTACATCAACTTAAAGAGTCCGGCGGACCGAAGTGCTCTTACAAACGTAATACAAAAGTAAATCGTAATTCAAACACAATAATCTATTACATTGATTTCTGAGCAGGATATATTATTATCCTTTATAATAAAGACATATATATGGGAAAGGATAATCAGTTAAAAACAACGCAACATTAATTTGTTTTTCGAGGTAGTCAATCAGATCATTTGGTACTTATACAAAGAATTAAAAAAATAGTGACTATGCTAAAAAGTACAAAAATAGTGGTATCTCCTAGGAAGACATCTTTGTCGAAATGTCTAGCGGTTGCAACCTATATAAGACTACAGTTACAATAGGAATCGAGTATTGCAAATCAAAGCTAGAAGTAATAAAGTAAGCTAATCGACTGAACAGTCGCTTAACATCAGTTGGGATAGTAGTGAAATACTTAATTGAGCAAAGCACGTTAAGACCCCACACTAGAAAAATAATAGATTTGCATTGTATCTGTAATTTTTTAATTTTTACGTGGGAGAGCCATGCTTCGGTACGAATGGACCGACTCGACCGAAGTGATACCACGGCCTCACAGAAAACCGGCGTTAAACAACGCTTACGTTGTGTTTCGCCGAGTGAGTGAGGTTACCGGAGGCCCAATCCTCTTTTAAAAGGTCGGCAACGCACTTGTGACTCCTATGGTGTTGCGGGTGTCCATGGGCGGCGGTTATCGCTTACCATCAGGCGATCCGTCTGCTCGTTTGCCCTCCTATCCCATAAAATGAATTAATTAAAAGAAGTAAATCAACTTGAGACCTGTAAGTTGGCTTATTGATTTCAAACTCTTAATCACATCAATAATAAATAATATTGGAACTAAGTGCAACGAAAAATACTTATTCGATTTATCAGCAGGAAATAATTGCAGTCTGGTGTTATCTTACAAGATAGGATCTATAAGGCAACTCCCATTTCTGCCACGTAACATAATAAGCTTATAAATTAATCAATTTGATCAAGACTTGCTTCAATTTAATACAGGTACAAAATTTTGTTTTATTCCAATTTTATAAAGTACTTATACAAAAATAATATCAAATTTTAATCGATAATCAACCGATATTCTTTTGTAAATATCGTATCTTTACGAGGATAGGTAGTGGCTTACAACATGTAAGTACTAAAAACACTTAAAACTAGAGAAAATAAAAAAATAAACTTTTAGGCACTGTATTTTTATAACAATATGATAGCTAGTCCCACAATCTAAGTATTACTCAAATAAAAACAACAAACTGAGAGCCGTTACTAATACCAATCAGCTGTTACTATTTTTTTCTTAACATAAACATAATTACCCATTATATTGTCCCACTGCTGGGCACAGGTCTCCTCTCAGAATGAGAGGGATTAGGCTATAGTCCACCACGCTGGCCTAGTGCGGGTTGGCAGACTTCACACGCCATTGAGAAAATCTCTCAGGCATGCAGGTTTCCTCACGATGTTTTCCTTCACCGTTTAAGCGCGTGATAATTAACTATTAATACGTACATGACTTCGAAAAGTCAGAGGTACGTGCCTTGGGTTCGAACTCGAGACCTTTGACTTGGCAGTCCAACGGTCATACCACTAGGCTATCACTGCTCTCATTTTTTTCTTAATTTAAAAGAAATATTGTAGAACAAGATTTGTTAGCTTTAAATAGGTATATGAACGATATTATAAAATATTTCGACCATTCCACCAGTTACCTATTGTAATTGGTTAAAGGTATTCATATTATTACTAATTTCGGGATATACACTGGTCATAAAAAAATCGGTCATTCTCAGCCTGTAACTGGAAGAGGTCGGCATTCGGGTACCTAATGTGTCTAGCAAGATACACTGTTCGAACCCCTATAAAGTGCTCATGGGACAACCTAAAACTATAGATAATCGCCCAAAATCCAGCTCCTACAACCATAGGAGACTAATAACTTGCCATCAGGGAAGAATGGGGTCGAACTTCTTTTAAGACCAGAGAAACCCTAAGAAGACTACTGAAACGGCGAATGCAGGGCATCATTTCAGCAAGAAAGATACCGAACATAAAATTGAATAAAAATATATTTATAACTAAGCATTTCAAAAATAAAGTGTGTTAAAAATTATTAAAAAAATCTAGTTAATTTAAGGATTTTCATTTTTTAAATCAAAATGTTAATGGTTTAACTGTGTTTAAACTGGTGCTCATAAACAAGTTTAATTAAACATGTTAGTTCTCAATCAAATTATTTTGTTTCGATTAACAAAAAGTACGATCTCCGGAAAAATGCGGGTGGGCCGATTTTTTGATAACCAGTGTATTATGTTCGGTAGGGACAAACTATCAAAAAAAATATGAATATCTCTGTAGATATGATCGCATTTAACCTTCGCCTTGACAGAGGCAAGAAAACTTAAAATAAAAGGACTCAGCGGTGGGAAGAAGCACACCACACAGCCAAAAAGCAGAAAACTTGGTCACCCCAAATACAGTATTTAGATAAAATATGAATATATTTTAATGACTATTAAAATCTACTGTTTACAGGACAATAGAAACACCGCGCACATTAATTGTCTATTTGACAGTTGTACCAATAACATGTGAAATATATTGGCAAGGCACACGTTCTGTACGTTGTTATTTACTAAATTCCAGTGAAAAAATATTGATATTTTTAAACATTCTTCTCAGATAAATTCTTAGAGCTAAAACATCGTTGTTACTTTTGTTTTATTTATGGAAATACAGCTCAATATGTCACATGGCCAGCTCTTTTCGGGCGGCATTTCAAAATAATGAAGATAAAATATGTTTTTGCCCACTGCGTGACGCAAAGGACAGTTAATGTGTTTATTTTCTAGCAAATAAAGTTTTTTCGAGAAATTAATTTTAAGTTTTCATAAAACTGTCAAATAGCCAATTAACCCAAATTAAAAAATAAGTTCGGTAAAGTTGTTTTATTTCAATATGTCTAATATTCTATGTCTCAGATATCACTACAAATTAATTTTATTTCACAACTCGAGTTTGTACTGAAGTACTTAAAGTTTGCGTTATCTCTGATATCATAAGGTAATATAAAATACAAACTACTTTTACAGAATTTTCAATACTGGTTTTAGTTCTTGCGTTGAGTCTATTGCTAAATCCAGAACTATGAAAAATAGAGAACCATCGTCTAAAAAGTTATAGTCGATTTTTTTTAATTCCTTGAAGGTTTACGCTTGACCGCCAGCTCGTCTAAAAAATTGAGCATGTTACATTTTAAAAATTACAACCCGTGAGCAATACAATAAAGTTAATCCATTTTGGAATGTGAATAATTTTTCATTTAAAGCTGATTGTTCACGCTGGCGGGTTCTGCCACCAAATTCATATTTTAATTGGTTTTTCGCAATTTCTAGATTCATGGCAGTAGTAATTGCGACATTAACTATTTAACATACACAACTGAAAACTAAAACCTTTGCTCAAAAAATAATTATTGTAGTTAATGTTAGTGTAAATTGTCAATCTTTATGCATATAGTGTGGAAAACTAAAAACAAATTCCGTAAAAGTAGTTGAATTTGAATCCTAATATTAAGTTAACTAAAATACGTTACAGGAAGAATAATTTGTCCTGTAATACTGAAGCTGGCTGCTGGTGTATGCTGTTGCCTACTAAGTATGCCAGCTTGTGGGCGTATTGGCAAGGTGCTGGCACTCGAACCGTGCCAGGCCAGTTGTAGTACAAATGGCAAAGTTTATAAGTGATTCTTTGGCATTGATCCGGCGTCATATCGCTGCTGTCGTGGACTACTACGTAATGAGTTGGCGTTACTGTACCTTGATTCACCTTTTGAGAGACAATTAGGAAGTCGTACCTGGAATTAAACATTCTACATTAATTTTAAGTGTATTTTTAACAACGCTAACTGTAAATTTCTCGTGTATCGTAGTGCGAGGAATACGTGGACAAACACATCACTTATGAAATTTGTCACATCTGATTAGAAGCTCACGTAGAGTAATTTGTATAAATATTGTGCAATTCAACAATATTACATATATACTTGTCAAATAATTTGACAATAAATTATTGATAATTTCTTTTTTTGAAGTCGATTTAATAGGTAAGTGCATTACTTACCAGTCGCGTCTAGTAATTCCATAATCAACAATGGTTCCAGGGTTCGGATTATCATATCCGTTAGAACACTTCAGGAATATCCTGGTGTTGATACGTTTTTGCACCACGATGTAGGTAAGTAGCGGCTTGTATGTTTCGCCTAGCACAGACACACAGATCTGCATTTGCGGTATTTCGTATTGCTGGACTACTTTTAATTCGCCGTCGCCGACGCCATCCCTGTTAAAAAAAAAGTTTTTTATCCAAAACAAGTTACGTGTACGTAAAGAACCATACATTATCGCAATTATGCGTTCAAAATATGTTCATTTATAAACCCGACTAGACTAGCAAGACTTCAAAACCCCCTAACAACTATTATGCCGGTGTCCTTCCAGGATAAAGCAAAGATGTTCTGATGTACAGTACAGTACTTTTATTTTTTAGTTAATATTTGTCATTTTGGGAAACAAAAACTCGAATCGAATTCAATTATTTTACTGTATTAATAACATTAATTTTTAATGTACTTCACTGAAGTCCTGAAATTTGGAACCATTTACGTCCCAGAAAAATGTTGTCATAAGGAAGTCCCCACTTTTTGTTTCTGTTCCTCTAAGTTTAGGTAAATTAGCACTACATACCTATTCCGATCACTAATAATAATATATAGATATTGCAGATGTCTACCTGTATATAATAATTCTATCAGGCAAGGTTCCATTTACGTTGAGAAAGTGTTTGAGAGACTCCACAAGGCAGTCCTTGAGACTATCGATTATTTCCTGCCCTCTCGCTTGGAACACCACCTTCGAATACCAATGCGTCATTGACTGGTTGTATGACGCTACGAAAGCTAAAAAATAAAATCATTTTAGTATTTATTATTTGCCTAAAGACAGTATAAAGCTGATTGTATAAGTATAAGGATGACATTGATATTTGTAGTTACGGAATGGTCCGGCGGAGCTTGAATTGCCTACAAAGACATAAAACCAAAATAAATTGTAATCCAATGGAAATCGAAATATCGTTCTAAAATTGTTAAAGTTATCAAAAATTGCATTAGCTCATATTTATTTCCAGTGAAGTATTTTGGACCAAATGGTATAGTCGGAACCTAGAGTAACGGTATCGGAATCCGAAGAATAACACAATTTGATCAAATTGTGTTTGAATTACGATTTTTTTGGTATTATGTTTGTGTGGGAAATTCGGTCCGGCGGACTCTTAAGTTGAGGAATCAATCAAGAAAAATTAAGAAGTGTCCAGCCGAGGTATCGCTGAGGTATTGCCATGGTAGAAAATATTTCTCGTATCTTCGTTGATGGCTCAAATGAGTCTTCCTCATCCAGCGGAGTCCTTTTCCTAGTCTTGTCAAATTGTGGTTAACTTGAGATGAGGAGCCTCAATTAAATTTGAACAACTTCCCACCTTGTGGTGATAAAAATAATTATCACACACCTGTATTTCCCGTAGGGTTAGGCAAATGTTAAATGATAACACCCAGTTTGTCAAGATGATGATGATGATGATGATGATGATGATGATACTAAATCCGAACTCCGAGCTGCTAAACTGAACCGAACTGCCAAATCAGGACCCAGGACCTCATGTTCATGACCAATGAGACAATATTAATACGCGGTGATATCCATAAGTCCCGCCGTTTTTGACATTTTCCTGCTTGGCTTCTGAGGGTTGTATCTTGATTAAATAGTGTATAACCTTCTTCAAGAATTGGGCAAGAGTTTTTCAAATACGACTGGTAGTTCCGGAGATTATTAGCACGTCCAAAAAAAAACACTTTAATTTATTATAAATATCTTAACGTACCACAAACACTCTGCTTCTTCCGCGTAGCGTCGTGGTGCGAGTCAATGCCAATAACCATTGCCGTCTTGAAAGGTATACTGATGTTCCAAAGAGTACCACCCAGCTTGCAGTTCATTTGTAGCAATATCTTTTGAGTTATAGATCGTATCTTGTTTTGGTTCATAAGTGTGCGCGCGTTTATTACCTGAAAAATAAGATGTTCATAATAAATAAGATAATACTTAAATGTGTAATTATTAAGATCCCTATATTATATCACTGAGTTCGTTAAATTATTTAAATTTGGACTTTATCATACAAAACTTGACGTGAGATATAATGACTATAACAGTATGTCAAAATCGCAGAATATTTGACTCCATCCAAGAGTGAATGTGTTTTTTTTTTATAATCCATCTAATGTAAGGCTCTAAGCTCAGTGCAAATTCGGCATATGGAAATGTACATTTACACTTAGAATCATCTCTGAATATAAACATAAGGGAATCTACTAAGTAATAGAGTGAATATGAAGTTTCTTGTGCTTAAGCACATTATCATGGATGCAACAAGAGTGCTTCTACCTGCCATTCCGCTACCGCAGAACAGGGCGCAAAAACAAGACAGATAATGTCCTGTACAACACATTTCCAGAAAAATAATTTCATAACTTCAGTGTCTTTAATCATTGCGAGATTTATTTGAAAAAAAAAATATTATCACACATACCTGTGACGGAACAGGGTTGTCAGCACAGCATATCTTCTTAATAGCGCCGTATCGGTCATCCCTAGACGACGGACATATGACCACCACAATCTGTAGATTTGAGGTGATGCACTTCTTCAAGGCTATAACGTAGGAATCAGTACGGTCGTTAGGCAGGCGAATCATTTCAGGATCGACTACGTTGATCCCCATTGGACGGCAGGATCGTTTTAGGGTCTCTAGAAAGTCCTGTGGAGAAAATTCCAAATGAATTCAAAGCTCGAACACTTCTAATAAATTTTTAAAGTTAACTCAGAGGTATGTCCTCTATTGCTTAGACCTGGATAATACTGATCATCCTTAACACACTAGATATTAAAGTTTTCATTTTCTTTGAACTTCAATTTAGGGCTTAAATTCAGCTCAACGATAAACTCAAAAAGTACTGAATGGATTTTCATACGGTTTTCACCAAAGGCCTGAGTGATTTATGAGGAAGGTTATAGGTTATTTTACATCGCGCTACAACCTTTAAGAACCAGGCAGAGCGGGTGAAACCGCGGGGCACGGCTGGGAAATCATTAATTTTATTCTAGTGCCAAGATTCCATCTTCAAATTGTCCCTAAATTGTAATCTCACCTACCTTAGCAACTTGCTTGTCCCTATCTGTGTACAACAGCACCCATTTGACAATATCTACTGCCTGCATCACATGGTTCCTTGTGACTTCTCCGTTCCATTCTGCATTAGGCTTGCCAGGAACCTTGACATTGTTTCCAAAGTATAGCGTCTCAGGAAGTAAAGTGCGAGCAGTAAGGTCGATAGTCTCTGGTGCTATGCTGAGACCCCAACCTGCTAGACGATTCTTTGCAGTCTCATTTTTCATAACTGTTTCTATGTACTGTAAATGTATTGGTAAGATTGTTTAAAGGATTCTGTAATCTAATAATATTATACAGGATATGAGAGAGAGTAGAGTGTGTGAATGTGAGAGAGATAGAGCAGGTCACCCTATTTTTTATTCTGTTGGTAAGATGCCGTTATGCGTAAGAATTTGGCGTAACGGCTGAGCGATCAGCTGCGCCACATGTTGTGGGTTCGATTCCCACACAGAACAAATATTTGCATGACCTACAGGTAGTTGTTCCGGGAGATTGTTTGTAACACGCATGATACGGGAGAAAATCCTAATGTGGAGCAACGTTTTACACTCACCTTTTTAAATGCTGAATGACGTTGGTTAGGCGTGATTTTGGTGTAAGTAGCGACGTCTTTCATCAGTCTAAAGTTGCTTCGTTGATCATCAGTGAGACCAGTCAACTGACACAGCTCTGGGATCAAACATATCATGAAGTCTGTCGGTTTCTCTGTGCCTGGCATTCGTTTTGACTCTCTGAAAATGTTTTCTTTTTTATAAAAATTATAAAAATTTGTTTACCTGATTAGTTTATGGTGTATCAGCTGTGACTTAGATTCAATTTTCAAGTTACACAGATTTCATAATATTTTTGTTTTAAAGTAATCAGAAATAAGTCAGCATATACTACAGCCACATAACTCCATAAAGAAAAGTTGAATAGTTATTTGATAAGATAAAAAAAATTCTCTATTTGTTCAACATGTGATTACATAACAATTATACAAGGTATTAACATCATTTTTAAGTCATTATATGAAACAGCATAAAAATAATGGATGGCAAAAGTTATTACGCAAAATAACATTCCCCAATTAGCACCGTACCTGGATATAAGCAATGGTTGATCCCAATCTTTTATGTCTATGCCATAGTTTTTTTTATAGTAATCAATGAAAGAAATCTTCACTGGTTTACCATCCTCTATCTTCTCAAATGTTGATTTAGGTGACATAGAATCGTCAATGCTGTCTACCCTGTAGAAAAGAAAATAATTGATTTGGAACATAAATTAATTAGTTTATTATTTCACTAGCTTCTGCCCGCGACTTTGTCTGCGTAGACTTCAGGATTGGGTCCGACCTGGATAAATAGTAGCCATGTGTTATTCCAGACTATAGTCTATCTCTGTGCCAAATTACATCCAGATCCGTTCAGTCGTTCTGGCGTGAAAGAGGTAACAAACATCCATACATCCCTACTCACAAACTTTCACGTTTATAATATTAGTAAGGATTGCGAACTTATACATAATGTAAACACGGAGTCGCTGTATATTGTATATTGAACTTTATCATATAATACCAAATCCTTTGAAGCCAAATCAAAATAGCTAGCCTGTATTGTCCCACCAATGAAAATTACTAGGAGATGTTACTGAGGGTATTTCCCACCTAGGAAATGGATTTGGGAAATACGTTAAATTATTGTTGTATCTGTAGTTAATATACTTATGCTTTTGCAGCATTTTCTTTTCTTTGAAGCTTTAGTTAGAGGAAGGACTTCTGGAGAAAGTGTGCGACCTCGAGCAGATTAATAGTACTACAGCTAAAGGACGAGTCAAGATGATGATGATTTCAAAATTTTTGACGACACGTGTAGCATAGTAGCTGTGTGATCGGCTTCTGCGCTACATGTTGTAGGTTCGATCCCCACACGGAGCAAAAATTTGTATGATCTACAAGTAGTTGTTCCGGGTCTGGGTGTTTTTGTATGTGAGAATTTGTGTTTGTAAACGCACCCACGATACAGGAGAAAATCCAAGTGTGGGGCAACGGTTTTTTTTGAAAAAATGACCCGTAGCTGCAGACACGTTGCAAACAGAATACATTATATAGAAATGACAATGTTAATAAATGTCTTTTCCATACATTTTGTTTTGATTCGAGTTATTGCAGCTTGACAAAGCCCCAAAGTTTTCCCAGGAAATGAACGCACGTCTTACCTAAACATTTTCTTGTTGTACATGGTCATAACCGAGCAGCCGACTAGCCGTTCCGCCATTGCTTTTTTCCAACCAGCGCCTTCAGATTGTACCACCTCCTTGATAAAAGACAACACTGTCTGAGTGCGGAGCACGCGGTGGGTAGAATCAAGAGTTAACATTAAACCTCCTTCGTATTCGTCGACTGCTGTCACGTATCTGCACAAGATTATAATTATTAAAATGAGATGGGAAGAATTTATTGTCGGTTTATACTTTACTAGCTTCTGCTCGCGACTCTGTCTACATGGACTTCAGAATTGGGTCCGACCTGCGTAAAAGTAGCCTATGTGTTATTCCAGACTATAATCTATCTCTATGCCAAATTTCATCCGTTGAGCCGTTCATGCGTGAAAGAGTAACAAACATCCATACTCACAAACTTTCACGTTTATAATATTAGTAAGGATAGAGCTGAGTGAGTAATACTGATCATTTTATCAACGACAAAATATTTTTTTATTTATCTTGAATCTTGAAATATGGTTTCTTTATAACATACCATCACGCCTGTATTCCCCGAAGGGTTAGGCAGAGGCGTACTTAATGTACACCCACAGTTCGCCGGTATATTTAAGTCCCATGTTATAGGGGGCGAGCCTATAGCCATTAACCGGGCACAAATCCAGACTCCGAACTGCTACTGAGAATTTCATAGAAAAACCCAATAACACTTTGCTCGACCTGGGGATCGAACCCAGGACCTCTAGCATAGCAGTCGCACTTGGGACCACTAGACTAATGAGGCAGTCAGTCAGTCGGTTTCTTTATCTAGTAACTTATTATTTTTTCATTTAAATTGTTGGCTAACAGTCGTACTCAGAGACGTCAATGAATGTTAATTAATCATTACCTCACAGTTAGTACTATATCTTGTCGTGACCCATTTGGGTTTGTTGTTAGTGTAATAAGAATAAGATATACTGGTCACTATTAGCTAATGATATATTTACTGACGTCTCTGAGTGCGGCAAGTAATTGTGGCTTACGGAAGAAAGAGTTAAAAAGTTGCTGATGTATGAATGTCAATGTCATTGGAATTAGCAGAAAAGTTCGGCAGATCTCGATTATTGATTTAATCGATGAAGAAAAATACTTGAAACATTTACACCTATTTCGTTCAAATTTTATGTTTTTTTTAATTCAAATTCTATGGTTTCATTCGAAAAATTATAAATATGTCTGATTAAGAAAAAACATCTTTATTTAAAGAAATAAAACAAACAATTGGTGATGTTTCGGAACTTTCAACGCTAGGCGTGGCGCACACAAGTTATAGTGTAACGGCCAGTGCCAATAACAAATCCGCCGATAGATTTGCTTACTAGAGATAAGATTTTGACATACAGTCCATACAAGTAATGTCAAAACCCTATCTCTAGTAAGCAAATCTATCGACGGATTTGTTATTGGGACTGGCTGTAAGTAAGGCGAACTTATGTCCAAAAATAACATACCCTGGCCAAACTTCCAGTCTATGCTGAGGAATCTGTACAGCTGTCTTGTCATTGAAATGATCGCGTCCGATTCTCACTAATTGCAAGTCTTTCATGATGCATTTGAATATGACGTTGTAAATATGTATCATTTCACTCAGACGACGGGTTCTACGAAATATTATCTGTAACATAACAACATAAAATAACGCCTTTATTCCCCGAATGGTAAGACAGAAGTGTACTCACGTCAGCGACTATATTCAAAAATAAGGAAATTATAAGCATTTTAATTTTATGCTAGACAGAGAACACACTATAGAGAATTGTGACGTCACAATTCACTGCGCCATACCAATCCTATACTCGTTTGGCGGGAGAGGGACAAAGCATCCCCCCATTTCAATCCCCATCAAAAACTTTAAATGCTTATATCATGGAACTTTATACGCCGATTGAAATTATTTTTTCAGAATACGAAAATTTTTCACTATTCCTGTTATCTATACTTATAATTCTTAATAAATCAAAAACCAGTCAACTATCCATCAAGAATGATCCATGCTTTGGAGACGGAGAATATCGGTCTTGATTGTCATATAAACACCTATGACAATTGTTCGTGATATTCAGAAACCTAAGTCTGCCAACCAGTTTATGCTTAGGGTATGAATATTATCAAGAAATTGAACCTACAGATATTCTAACTTTGCTGTTATCAAATGGATTGGTAGACACCAAGTTCAGAGCTTCTTCCGGCAATCTATGGGGCACGTACAAAGTCGTGCCGTCAAACGTCTTCTCTTTAAAGTGTTGACGATGTTCTGCAAAACAAGAGATGCAACAGTGAGATTTACCCGGCAACGTCTCGAATCAAGCTCTCTTACGACTAGGACTCATTTGAGTCTGAAATGCCAACATACATAGCAGTCTCGGAATCTAACATGAAGTACTTTATCATCATTTATTGTAGTCAGACTATTGGTCATATACTAGTAGTAATACAATGCAGGGCAATGTCTGAGATGGCCTTTTGAAGAAAAAGACCAGTCCCAGCTGACGACACACATGCATCAGTCATTATGTAGGTCGACCATAATATAGGGAGCGAGACAACTCGTCGCACGACTATACCAAATCAGCGGAAAATTTGCCTTAGCCACGAGAAATACTCAAACCCACCAGACAAAAGACTTGCGCTGTTTGAATGTATAGCCTACAAAGTACTCAAGGTTAACACTCCTACATTTTAAGAAGCGGTCAGTTTGACTCAAAGTGATAGAGACAACACTTGACTCAACGGCGTCTTAAAATTTAACAGTTTTTGAGTATTTGGCCATAAAGCTGAACCTCAGAGCTAAATCAGCTTATGTTCAATAGGCTATTTATTATACGATGAGACCAATTTAAGCGACTTTGGCTTCTTATTTTTTTATTCTGAAATTTTAATAAGCTTACACTTAGAATTATCTTTAAATCGAGCACAAATAAAACGAATGACACAGTATGTGTTAGGTTCAATTCCCACGCGGAACAAATATTTTATAGTCTACTTACCAGCGAGTAGTTTGAAGCGCAAATTCTTATAATCCTGGTCAGGGTCATATCTTACTTCGTATTCATACACACTGTTCTCTTGAAAGTTCAAGAAGATGTAGTTAGCGGTCACATTGACTGGGGTGCCACTAGTGCCTTTCATGGTAACTGGGGGAGCATCTTTGACTTCTCTCTGCAAAGGATTTATTATAAAAACGACTGGAAACGAAACTATTTGGAACTACACACAATAACAAGCCATTGTCTATCTCCCCGAAGGATTAGACAATGGCAGCAGAGGTGGACATCCCCTGCTCGCCGGTACGGTATGTGTAGATACCACGTAATAGAGAGCCAGCATATTGGGCCATTAACTGGGCACAAATCCAAACTCCGAGGTGCTACTGAGAATCTCATAGAAAAATCAATAATATTGGTGTTTGAATTTTTTCCCAGTTAATGGCAATAGACTCTCCTAAAATATACCGGCGAACTGTCGATACAGTTGTGATGGTCTGTTATAGAAAAGCCATTGACACAATGAACTTAATTTATTTTTAAAAACTAGTGAAAATTAGCAACTTACAAAATACTTTTTTCTACGATCTGTGGCCTCGGCTAGCGATTTAGATATAGTAGTTTCAGCCATTTTCTGAGTAACCTGCTCTACGCCAGACTTGGCGCTGTCGCCCGCTGCCGCTTTTGTAGCTTGTCTGAACAAAAATAAAACGTCTTAGTAAATTAGTCTTATAAACTTCTAAAACCTATAGGAAAAGGGGAAAGAAGACAAAGCATATGCTTTGTCTTCTTTCCCCTTTTCCCTTGTCACAGAATCTTACGCGCAAAAAAAAAGACAAAACATATTATAGCTATAAGAAGTTTATAAGGTAAAAGTAAATGCACTATAATTCGTCGAGTGTTTCTTGTGTATGATAAAAAATATACATAATATAAAGGTGTTCCGTACAGCTCCTTATTGGAACAAATTTCTATTAATAATGCTAAATTCTACGATTTAAATTTATATTTTGTTTTAAATTCAAAATATAATGTTTACGATAGTTTTCACATTACAACACACTCTTTTTCTTTTATAAAGTATGGGTAAGAGAGAATTGGAGTTGATTCGGGAAATATTTGCTGATTTCCAATCTGAAGCTAGCCACGCCGTCTCTGATTGGCTGCGTGATCGCACTGTGACAACGCGCATGCGCCACGCGCATTATGTTTCAAAACTATTCTACAACTTCACACTTCTAATGTCACCACATGAATCGTAAGCACGCGCTCCTTGCTTTTCGCGTTGAAAATGGGCATTTTTGTGAAGTTGGTGCCCATTTTACACAACTGAATGAAGATTGAGCCTAGCTATTGCCTACAGGATAAAAGTGTTGAAGAAGCTCGCTGATTTAGCTGATTGACCACGCAGCCGAGTCCACGGAGCACGAGGCAATGGACGAGAGGTTACCGGTGAGTCCCCTTGTCTCATTCCTGTTACTCCTACACTACACAAAAGGATTCGTACCAACTATTATAAAAACTACCATTGCCTTCCCAAACCTATGGTCCGGTCCATGAGATTCTCAAATACATTAAACGGGACGGGACCTATATAGGCTATAGTCCAGCACTATCACAGGACCCAAACGAGAGGTAAAGTCTCACCTCGTATCATACTGAGAGTTGTGCACCTTCTAGTTTCATTGCCTGGTCGAGCGGCAGGTAGGTAGGTTAGGCAAACTTGGGGTACCCCCAATTTATTTGGTGATATGATTGGGATACCTATAGGCCCCTTTCAGGGTATTTTGACAGAGTTTTTCAGTATATTTATTGTATTTATTCCACCAAGTTTAATATTCCAATGTGACTTTTATTTTATTAAAAAACTTAAGTTTATCGGTATAATATGTAAATATTAAGTATGCTATGTATAGGCTTTCTTTATGGATTTAGGTATAATTTCTATTCAGTCTGTATTTTATGACACATGAATACCATGAATAGTATTATAATCATAACACGATACTTTCTTTCGCTACTGGTTTTAATGAACAACATTCCTATAATTTTGTGGGTCATTGTACTTTTTAAGACGTATAAAACTCACGCACGCAGATCTCCCAACGAATCTCTGCCATATTAAAGAACACCAATAAGAATGAATATTCTTGTAAAAAGTAGTACAAAACAAGTAGGTACCACTTAATATTTCGCAATATCAAAAATGAATAAGTACTGTGGTACCATCGACAAAATAGGTATACTTGCAGTAAACGTCATCTGCGTGACCTAGATTGCATTATAAATAATTATACGTTAAAGGGTTTGGTAAGTAAGCAGTTAAGATCCTTGCATTTAGACACAATATTGTGAGACATTATTCCACAAACTTTTGAACATCATTTTTACATTACAGCCCTCAAAACACCCACCCTTCCATCGCCTCCTAGTGTCTTTGTTTTGTGGTGCTACTAAGGCGATTATACTTACAATGATTGTAACAGCTTCAATCCTCTGCCGGCACCTCGTACTGGAGTTGGACTGACATCAGCAGCAGGAGAAAAAACTGGCCCTAAAAATAAGCAAATGATTACTTCACTAGCTGTCGCCCGCGGTTTCACTCACATTCCTAAAGAACATTTTGAGAAAAATGTTGGTCAAAAAAATTGTTCAACATAACAAACAGACTGACAGAGCTACATTTGCATTTATAATATTACTATAGAAGTATGGAGTTTATTCATTCATCTATCTGTATAAAAATACTAGAATGCAATGCAATACAAATGCTATATAAAAACGTAGGTAGGTAAATAACAGTGGTTGGTGACATGTGACGAACGTGTCCAGTGGCCGTGTTATCAACACATTACGCCAAAATAATTCAACATCTATGAAGTTTGATAGTATATAATGATTAATAAGGGTTTCTAAAAATACAAACACCTTACATTTATAAATTTTAGAAAATAGTGGCACAGGTTAATGATTAAGACCTCAAAGTGATTTTTGGTTGATACACTCACAAGAAATTAAATTGAAACTGGGACTAAAAAGATGCATACAATATTTGTCTGGTGTTGCCATTGTCTTCTCCCAGTGAATAATAATATGGTCTTGATGCCAATATCATTTTCAATCACCACAACTTTTGTAGGTTTTCAAGATATGCATAGCAAAAGCCTGTATAACTATTTACAAACCTCCAGGTTTCTGCTGAGCCTTTGCTAACAGCATCGCTGCAATCTTGCCTCTACCACCAACTGAAGTTCCTGTAGATGTGCTTGAACTTACCTATAATAGATTATTTGGTGGTAATTAATGAAATGGCAAATACAATGCTACAATCAAGTTGTATCTTTAGCCCTGTGATTATCTATAGAGCTGTATTGTACATAAATAATGTTATGCATGGGGACATTAGCATCGTTGTTACTGTGTTGTAGTATGTAATATGTAACACTAAGTGTGTGTGTGTTTTTATAATAGTGAGGAATGCACCAAACATATGCAGTATCAACCCAGCATTAGAGATTTTTACTTTACTTAACACCCATTCTTACTTGGCGATCCTGCATTTGAGTGAGTTTGTTGAGCAATCATGTTTGCAGTTGTATGTTCTTCATATTTACCATTTTTATATCCTCTAAATGCATCAATTCATTCTCACACCACCCTGGCCCGATAGGCACTTCAAACACTCCAGCAAGTGGAGCATGTTCTAGTCAAGGGTGGCACAATTAATAGAAGGACCTATAATCCCCCATTTTACCAAGTTACAAACCCTTGCATACATAGTTGGTGGATTGTTTTCAGTATATGCCACTGCAGATTACATTCAAAGATGTTCTTGGGATTGAAAACACTGTAATATTAACTTAACTTTAATTTGATGTAGGATAGGGCTGGTAAAACTTGTCCTTAATTTAGATCATACCTAATTGATTGATTGCGACACAAATACACTAATTCTTAATTTTTACATGACTGGAATGAACATAAGAATAACACAAATGCATAAAATTTGTGATGAATGTGTGTAAAATTATAAGTATTATGCAGTACTTACAACACTAGATGGCATGCTTGGTGGCAGTGTGCTGGAAACACTTGGGGCTACACTAGGAGCTGCACTTGCTTCAGGTGTTGTCTCCGGTGTTGCTTCATCAGAAGATGCACCCATCATTTGAGTCTTCTTTAGAGCCTGGAGGAGGGCCAAGCCCCTACCGCGGCCCCTCGATGGGTCTGCCATGTTGTCCTACTAAAAGTTTTAAGAAAATTAGCATTATGTAGTAATTGTAAGGGTAAAAGACCCTCTTCAAATTACTCTTCAATATGCTCGGAAAATATTTAGGTAAGTACCTACTCGATAAGGTTATTTAAAGAAGGTGTACGTATGAAGTAATCTCATAATATTGAAAGACGATTTGAAATAAGTATTTTTCATGTAGGTAGAAGTACCTACCTACATTGTAGTATTTTTCAAAATCAAATGTACTTTATTTAGATTACGCGTTTTTAGTAAACTAGTCAACATCACAAACGTTATTAGAAGGAACATAAAGCTAAAATCTTGGAGGATAGATGTACTATGTAGGTACTTCCAAGTTAGCAAAAGTGACTGCCTCAACAACTTTTCAACAATGTTGCAACAAAGCTGATTCAAAGAATTTGCTACACCAAAACTTACAAAATATGGCAAGATAGTCATATAATATAAATGTACTGAAACATATTTTTTTTCATACCTTTTGTTTACTTCTATTCAAATAGTTTCCAAAACCAAAACACGAAATTACAGAAAAAGTGTAGAAGAAAAGTCAAGTCCGCGGTTATTGCAGAAACACACACAAAACTGAAAACACCACAGACTACTTAGAGATCATACTCCTTTTCACAGACTACTAAGAAAGAGATACCAGTATCTCTCTTTGGAGACACTAGTACAATGTTGCCATATTGTAGCGACTAAAAATCTGTACATCAGACAGTAAATTCCGTACTAAATCCATACGCGCAATAAATCTGAAACTCCGTACAAAATCCGTACAAAATAAACCTAAAATTAAAATCAGAATACCTTTGACTGCTGCTAGGAACTGAGTGTTTAATAGATGTAATATGTTCATAAAGATCTTTTTTGCCACCACTACCTACAGAAAGATCCGTCAAGCAGTATTAATAAAATGCAAAACATTTAAACATACATCTTTTTTTACTACAAGTAGGACACTCGTAGTAAGAAAGGTGAATGTTTTAATCCCAGGCGTTACAAGTTACCATTCCTGGTTAAACGTTGCATTCTATGTGATTTCTTTGTATAACCAGTCATAATTACATAAATAAAAAGGGTTCACAAACCAAAAAAATCAAACATGTCAATGCCAAGTCATGTCATCACAAGTCCAAAAAACAAACAAACAATGCACATTTCGCGCTTCAGCAAAGATTAAAATTTGTCATTATTCATTCATTATTATAAATAAAATAAAGCATATAGTTTCTTTCATTCACTACTGCCAACGTCAACCATGTAACAAGTTTGTTTAGTTAGTCAGTCATAGATGATAGAGTAAACAGTAATTCCCGTCATAAAAAACGATATCTTTAATACAGTTCTTTATAGGGATGTCGAGAGAGTATTGTCTTTTGTATATTGCATTTTAAAATTTGTACGTTTTATACGTATTTTTGGAAATCCGCACACATTTCCGTACGCAATTTTTATCCGTACGTAGTACTCCAAATTCCGTATGTGTACAGACAAATCCGCACATATAGCAACACTGTACTAGTATCACAGCAGGTCAGAGACAAGACCAAAGAGTATAGTAATAGTAATCACAGAACACAGACCTATTTCTACATGCTGTATTACACTTACAGTACAGTCACGAGCTTAGACTAGACAACCAATGGACCAGTAACGCGCTTATTTCTACGAACAAGAAAGTCTGTCACTTTTGGTGCGAGACGAGGAAACACTACATAGAAATTGCTGCACACTTACTCTTGGTTGTCTAGTCTAAGGTCACGAGCAAAGAAATGGATACGTTGACAAGTTTTCAAATTCACATTATTTATTCTCTCAACACATCACATTGCAAAAGAAAGTATACGAGCGCTGCGTAAAAATTAAGTAATCATCATTATTAATGTGTCAGAGTCAAAGACATTTAATACACTAGCAAGTCAGAGTTAATTATACATTCATTTAATCATATTAATAGATTGTTAAAAGGGTATATATATGGGTATGCAAGGATATAACGGGCAAAAAAAGTATGGAGCTGACATGAATGATGATAATATGACCATTCATGTGTACACGTGAATCGTGATGGGCTGGCACAACATTCTAAATTAGTTATGGTATTAGACCATTTTGAGCAAAAAAATGTGTCTATGAAAGGCGATTTTAAGCCCACCGTGCGACGTCGTAGTAAAGCCCTGAATTAAAATGTGATTCGCCGAAAGACCCGAAAGTGACCATTGCATTTTAGCCCCTCCAAAAAGATTAGCCAGGTTCTCAAATTCACATTGACGTTGAATGTCAACATCAATGTGAACCATAGATAGGAATAGGTACTCTGTTCTGTGAACCGTCGTTGTCATTTGTCAAAATGTCATTGCTATACCTCAACTCGTATTACGTTTTGTAAAATTAAAATCTACTAGTATATTTTGTTCGAGTTCATAGTGAAGTTCTTAAGTTTTCTTCTCTTGCAACTAAGATAATTTTAACAATAATACAATGTTGAGAGGTTTTTTTCGAATTCATAGAATAGGAAACAAATGTGGACGATTTTGCGCGGCATCTTTTCACAGGTAAACACAGTAACTTAACATCACCAACCCAGCTATTCCCAAACGAACACCTAAGACGAGTCTCTGACCCAATTTTAGACAAAATAACTAGTTAGGCGACAACTGGCTGTGGCTGACCCTTGCTTAGGACACATTCAATCAATGTGATAATTAATTAGTTAACCATATTATTGTGCCCACACTCATAGGATTTATAGTATGATCCAACTGCCTCATTAGTTTAGTGGTCCCAAGCGCGACTGCTACGCTAGAGGTCCTGGGTTCGATCCCCAGGTCGAGCAGTGTTATTGGGTTTTTCTATGAAATTCTCAGTAGCAGCTCGGAGTCTAGATTTGTGCCCGGTTAATGGCAATAGGCTCGCCCCCTATTACATGGGACCTAAACATTCTGGCGAACTGTGGGTGTACATTAGTACGCCTCTGCCTAACCCTTTGGGGAATACAGGCGTGATGGTATGTATATATATATTATGTTATTATGATCCAGCAAGTATGTACTTAATTCTTGTATTCTCTTCAAGTTTAGGCTGTCTAGCCCAATTCCAATAGTTGCCTAACTTGATCTATGCAAATTTTGAAGCTTGCAGCAATTTATTAAATACATCTTTAATTATGTGTTATAGTAACATGTTACAATGAGTCGTTTTATTAGCCATAATCCCCAGATAGCTTAAACTATATTATTTAAAAATTTCAGTGGAAATGACATAAAGCACTTTAGTAGCCTGTCACAAGCTGTTCAAAGAAATGTCAACAAGAAAGTTCCTATCTACAACACATGTGTCTGCCGAACCATGTTTATACAGACACAAGATACACCAAATCCAAATAGTTTGAAGTTTCTGCCTGGAGTTAAAGTCTTAGAGCCAGGCCAAACAATGGATTTCCCTAACATTGGAGCAGCACAGTGCAGCCCTTTAGGTATGCATATTGTTATGTTCCCTAATGCAGTGTAAAGTTAAACATAGGTTTATAACATAAACATTTTCTTACTGGTTCTTTTTTATAGGATTTAAGTTGATTTGTATTTAATTTCTTTTTACATAATATCTTAAGAAAGTTTCTTTTTCATCTTAGCATGCATAAAATTTAAAGTTACATACATACATAATATATTTTCACTCCTGTCTCCCATAGGTACTTGCTACGATCTTGGCACACCACTTTCATTTGGTTATTTCTTTTACACCAGTTTATTTAGATAAAATGTAAAATAAATTACATCTAAGCAACCTTTACAAATTGCTCGTATTTTCATTCCATATAATGTGACTTCCAGCAAAAATGATATTCCGCATAGAGGGTGTGAAATCAGTTTTCTTTGGTGCTGAGTTTGTGACAGTTACAAAACAGGATGATGATGTTGACTGGAGACTTCTGAAACCTGATATATTTGCAACTATTATGGACTTCTTTGCAAGTGGCTTACCTGTCGTAATTGACGCTAAACCATCAGGTGATACACGTAAGTTTATTTTATTTTCATTACTTCCTGTCAAACAGTACATACTGTATATATATATATATATATGTGTTACGGTAAATCTGATTAATTGAAAATTATTAATATTTTTACAAAATTATTATAACCACACATATTTTTACAAAATTATTAATAATAACCTAACCTAACCTAACCGATTAATAAATAAGAATATTAATTATTAATAATCTTCAATTATTCACTCTTACCGTAACATATATATATTTTATGATTTCAACCTTTTTTGTAAGATATGTATTTGATTAGGTTGTGGGTCTATTGGTTATTGGTGTGTATGGTTATAGTACAAAGAGTATTATGAATGGCACTTCCCCCTTTGAAGCCTGCTCATTGTTGTTTCAAGACGATCTTATTTTCAATACTGTGCTTATTATATTCTAACCCTAATTCACACCATTATGTACTGTGTCATATAATATATAGCTGATATAATTCCTAGTCTCTAATATAAACTTGATTAGTATGATGTGGCTGTTGCTATTTAATAAATAAATAAAAATAAACGAATAACCCCTTTCACTCTGAGAGGAAGCCCATGCCCAGCATTGGCACAGTAAATGGTTTGATGATGATGACAGTGGTTGACATTCAACAGCACATCAAGTTACCACAAACTATACAAATTTCTCCAATGGATAATAAACTTGATTATTTGGAGATTAAATTTAAAATTAATTGAAGAAATTTGACAGTTTTGGTGGATTTTTCAGTGTCCTGTTGACTAGTAGAAAATCAACAATCGTGAGATTTATTGGACATTCTTACTTATCTCACCTTAGCTTCATTTGTCACAGTCAAGTTGAATGTACTAGCTGTTGGGTACTTTCAAGTTATATTCCATATTTACAGAAATACATGAAGATGATGATGAAACAGTTCAAATGATAAAAGAGCTCTTAGACACCCGTATTAGGCCTACAGTTCAGGAGGATGGTGGTGATGTTCTGTTTGTGGACTTCAAGGATGGAATACTGAGGCTCAAGATGCAGGGGTCCTGTTCATCCTGCCCTAGCTCAATTGTCACTCTTAAAAATGGGGTTTGTACTTTTTTTCTGCAAGCAATATTTGGTTGACATTTTGTTTGCTGTACTAAATTATTTTACCTACAAAAACTTCGACTACAGGCTTTCTGTTGACTATGGTTGGCATTATTTGTATGTGAAATACATAGTCATAGTTTTATTTTCATTTGCTGTACGTGGCCACGTTGCTGTGGCTCAGCAAGTATGTAAAAACACATGTACATATGAATACATCATTTTGTCAAAATTAAAATGTAACCAGTGAAGTACTCAAACATAAAAAAAATATATTAACATAACATAACATACCATCACGCCTGTATTCCCCGAAAGGTTAGGCAGAGGCGTACTAATGTACACCCACAGTTCGCCGGTATGTTTAGGTCCCATGTAATAGGGGGCGAGCCTATTGCCATTAACCGGGCACAAATCCAGACTCCGAGCTGCTACTGAGAATTTCATAGAAAAACCCAATAACACTGCTCGACCTGGGGATCGAACCCAGGACCTCTAGCGTAGCAGTCGCGCTTGGGACCACTAGACTAATGAGGCAGTCAGTAAAAAAATATATTAAAAATACATAACACTGACATTAAAATAAAAAGTGTGTTAGAGGCTATGCAATAAGAAAAATTCTGGAACATTAATTAATAATTTTTCTATGACAGGTCCAAAATATGATGCAATTCTACATCCCGGAAGTTGTGGCTGTTGAACAAATCGACGACGAAGGTGACAAACTTAGCGAGAAAGTGTTCAAAGAATTTGAACAATTAAAAACTAAAGAGACCGTGGAACCGTCAAAATAATTGAATATGCAACTAATCTGTAAGTAGAAACGTGATATATATACAGACCTGTTTTATGTTAAATTACGCTTAGATAATAAATTTTATGTTGATGGAATTACAATAGTTTTTGTTGAATCTATAATACTATGGTCTGTTATAATCAAATACATACTTAATATGCATAAGTAAGGATTATTTGTTAAAAGCTCGATACTACGATTTATTATAAAGTTTATAAATAATGGACTTTGCGGCAATTTTACTTTATTCTTGGGTTTTATTGAATGGTTATTTACTTTTTTATCATTTTATTTCATAGTAATTGAATATATGGATTTAAATCAACTAAATAAATATATGTGACAGATATAAAACATGATTTTTGGTTGGATACATAATAGGAAGTTATTTTTTGCACACTGTATTTTTAAAGTGTTTTCAAATATGGAATGTGGAGTTAATGTGGTCTTTTAACAGCCTCATTGTTATTTAAATCGTATTGCTATTTGTGCGTGCATTCCCCACGTGCCCAGTCCCGTATTATTTATTGCTTTCAACGCCCACTCAGCCAAATAAAAAGCTCTTATTGAGGACCATAAATAAAAACGTGTTCTATATTCCATTGCACTTTTATTATTCAAAGGTAAAAGTTTTTATATAATATCTGAGTATCTTAAGCTGCTTTCCAACATATATGACGAATCACCATAGCTGTATGTCTTCATTACAGTTTTTACTATAAAATAGAGATCGACTTTAATCAACACATTCTTAGTTGGAAAACTGTCTCTGTACCTATATCTAACATAAAATTATAAATACAAATAAGTAGCCTAGGTATTTAAAATGTATATTAGTAAGTTTCTCCTTAAAGAAAAAGTCATTAGGTATTAATACTACATACTTAGTTACTATTTTATTTTACATTAAGGATACAAAAGTCTACAAATATGATTGCAAAACGAATAGTAATATCGATCAAATTAGTTAACCGATTATTTATTTCCTATTTTTTTTAAATACATGAAACTACAATGGCAGTGATCCATTTAATCCTTGAAAAAATATAATAAATTTAATTTCAATATTAAATATTTTCATTCAATATTAGATAATCAATAAAAAATATATTTTAGGTACAGTCAAAGCAAAAGTGTTAGTAATAATTAAAAAAATACGAGTTTTATAATAGTGATGATGAGTTTATGCCGTACGTAGGAGGTAATGAAATAATTTGACAAGTCCATAAATATATTATTTCACTTCTGCTTCAGACTGTACATCTTAGTTATCAAAAATATGCAATTACATTATACACATCATCATACAATCGTAAATAGGTTTTATTCTTTAGTTATTGTAGAAATAACATTAAAAAAATATTCGATACAAAACCTAGTCTCATAGAAGGCATTTCGAATAGTTTCTAGGAATACAAAAACAATGCATCATTATTTTGGCTAAGGAACATCAGATTTTTTTTTTTTTCAATTAGTATTCATTTTAAAATCGGGACTAAATAAAGTTTTCCATATCAATACTTAATTTTGTTCATGAAACATCATAGCTACTTATTCTCAGTTGAACCAATAAAATATATTTATTGGTTCAATTAAAATTAATTAATATTTGCTACGTACTACCGCTTTCACTATCGCTGTGGATAGCGAATAATACCTAGCGGTGTTCCGTGGTGTATTTGTATGAAGTTCCACGGCTAGACACTACCATCCAGGTAAGCGGTATATTCTCGCATGCTCTGTAAAATAGGTTTCGCTGGACGGCGTGGCGATATACATTCCCACTCTGTTTTTGGTACCCCCAGCGGCAGCGAAGCTCGCGTATATCTGAACAGGTCTTTAGAATGAATAAGGTGTGAACTATTATCCATTAAACGAATTATAGACACAATAGAGTAAAAATTAAATTAAGTTTGAATGGGGTTCGCGGTGGCTTAGAAGTCAGAGCGTCTGGTGTATCCAACCAGGAGACGCAGGTCCGAATCCTGCCCGCGATTGAATTTTTCCTTTACTAAAATAACTAAGTTTGAATGGCTCAAAACTCATGGCCTATTTCCGCTAATAAAACTGTTTGTTATAAAACTTCAGAAAAAATCTTATAAAAAATTCGTCACACTAAAATAACTTGTTCTAGGATTATTTCAATAGCCTTTGTCATACATTTCGTGGTTGGCAATTTATTTATTTACATTTTTATGTATGACTAGTTCTTCGCCCGTGGTTTCACCTGCGTTGCCCCGTTCCTAAGGGTTGTAGCGTGATGATATATACATTGATAGTTTGAAACCATTCCCATGAATCACTCATTTTCCCAACATTTCCCTTCACTGCTCTGCTCCTATTGATCGTAGCGTGATGAAAAGTATACTATAACCTGTGGTTTGGGCTGTGCGTTGAGAGATCACTATGTCAGCCAGTCAGTCACCTAACGTAAGAGTAGACAAATATAATCAGAAAGCTCCGAACTGCTAAGCTATCGGGAGTTACACGTGTTATTGTGAGTCAACCATAAAAGATAGACATTTGCTGTCGTGGAATATTTTTTATATAATTTTAAGGAGAACATTTCCGTCATACATGATTTCTGTGTAGCTTTAACCATTAAGGCTGCACACGCGACGGAAGCTTAAAAAATGGAGTAAGTTCTGTTTTCCCAACATTTCCCTTCACTGCTCTGCTCCTATTGATCGTAGCGTGATGAAAAGTATACTATAACCTGCCCAGGAGTATGAAGAACAATTGTACCAAGTTTCGTTGAAATCCGTCGAGTGGTTTTTGTTTCTATAACGAACATACAGACAGACAGACAGACAGACAGACAGACAGACAGATAGACAGACAGACAGACAGACAGACAGACAGACAAAAATTTTACTGATTGCATTTTTGGCATCAGTATCGATCACTAATCACCCGCTGATAGTTATTTTGGAAATATATTTCATGTACAGAATTGACCTCTCTACAGATTTATTATAAGTATAGATAAATCAAATCTATTTAAGGGGGAGTACAGGCAAATAATGAGGAAGTCTTCTAAAGGTACATTTAATTAAATTACTAAGCCAAAAGTTTAAAAACAATACGATTTACCGATGCAACCTTTTTAGCAAATTAGCAACTGCCGAACGTAAGTATGTTTATGTGTGGAGTAATAGGTTTACATGTGTGTGTCAAGGGTTACACCTACACACACAGCAAGAAGGAAATAAGAACCAGTCCATGAAAATGCCTGCGCAGTCGTCGTTAGGATCATACGCAAGTAGTCTGTGCCATTTGTACTTCTGTTCGCAGCCACAGTCGCGTGTACATCTTGCAGTTGTAGTTTTACTGAAAATATAAATAAAGGTTGGATGAGTCCTGAATAGCTAGGAATCATATTTTTACTAAAACCGAGATTCCAAGAGGTATTATAAAAGTGTGTGTATGTGTAAAAAGTGTGTTTAATTTAAAAAATAATTATAATACATCTTCATGGTTGCTCTCACACAAGTTTCAGCCGAGCTACTTATGACAAGTTCCAATCTACCATTTGAATCAATGAAGGCATCGAAACAAAATATTTGGAAATTACATTAAACTTCGAAAATTCGGGCGTTCATTTTCGGTTTGATCTGAAGTATATTTTAGAAGGTGAATTACAAATGAATATATCGTAATTCCTAATCACAGCGTAGTTTTCCAACAGATGAGTTCGACGACTACCTAATTACGTACATTTTATCCCGGAAATAATGCGGGATTGTCCTATTAATCGGGATTTTTGCGAAGGCAAAGACTTGCATGAACGGCACTCAGTTTGTGACCAGTATTGATAGAGTACTACTTATCCAAATTTTCGAATGTCATGTTAATCCCGTTAAACCAATCCAGCAAAATGTGTATTCTAAATCTGTAATAGATACACGAACAAAGTCGCATATTTATATTTAGGTAAAAGTGAGAATATAAGACTATTGACTTCGCTGGATTAATATTACATAAAGCGGTTGCAAATTTGAATGCAATATACCTGCACGTCTCCTGATGTATGGCCTGTTCAAAATGCATAGTGTTGACGATCGCTCGCAGCTTTCTCGCCGAGTTGAGTGCCCAATACGGCGTCATTATCTCTGTCTTGCTCTCACAAGCGTCCACTCTGAAATTTAAACACAAACAGAATTGTAATTAAGGATTTTGAGGTCACTGGATTAATAATCATTAAATATTTAAAAATAGTACTAATTGCACAAATAGTTTGCTAATTTGTTGAAATTAATTAAGAAAATAGGCCGTCCCTGATTTAGTTTTATTAAGGTGCGTACCACCTTGCACTCGCGTTCTAGGTCACTTGTTTATTTAGAGTAATAAGGCAAATATTAGTACACATATTAGAAAGAAGTCTCCCTGATATGTCTGAAGCAGTTATTTAAGTTGAGTTGAGTTTGACCACTCTAGCCCCCAAATGCGTGTTTTATTACCGCTTCTGGACAGTGGTGTGTTAGCCGCCTACTTGACATGTGTTGTCATGTCTCTTGATACATATCAACGTCAAGACAACGTCAAGACATCTTGACATGTCTGTCACAGTCACAGCCAAGTGTCCGTCACACTTGGTTCGCATACTACTAACATTTTTACTCTTTCAGGAGTATTATTATATCAGCTTTGCATGTGCTTTGTCTTAATCTCTTACTTTTTATTTATTACTTTACTAGCAATTTTTTTACTAGAAAAAAGCGACGGTAGTCTAATGGCTAGGGCGTCGGACTTGCGATCATGTGATTGTCGGTTCGAACCCCACCCATTGCACTACCGACGTGAACCCACTCGTAACACAAGCATTTAGCTTAGCACGAGGGGTTAACAAGAATACTAGTAATGTGCGACCCACATGGCTAGTAAGCTTTTAAAAAAAAAATTTTTTGGTCTTTTTTGTCATATTTAAGTGAGCTTCTACATACTATTATAATCTTTACCCTGCATGCGCTTAAAACGCCATAACGCTGTTAGGTACATGTGCATACGATGTTATCGCCACATGCAAGCATCAAGGCTCTAACAAAATTGGAGCCTTGATGCTTGCATACATCTATAACATCGTATGCACACATGTACATGTACATAAGGCAACCCTAATCCTGTTTACGCACACATTTGCGTGATAAACGTCATCTTGCTAATATAGTTGTGCTACACTCAGTTGCACCGGTGTGAGAAAGTTGCTTTGGTGTCCGTGTGTAAACCTCCAGGGCTACGCAACGCAACACTAACTGCGCATGAGCTTAAATCCTTTCACACTTACCTTCCAGTGTTGTTAACAGCTTGCGCGTCTGGCAGCGGTATATTGGCTGCCTGCCTCACATGTCTGAAGTACGAGTCGCCCGTAGCATCGTGCATGTCTGGCACGCCAGGCGCACGTCTCACACGGTTCCCCGCCGGCGTCATGAACGACCCGTACATCCGCTTTATTAAAGCTTTATTCTCATCTATGAAGTTCTCAATTTTGTCTCTGCAAAAAGGTCGAATATTTTTATTATTTCTTCAAGTTTTGTGCTTTGGAAAGGTACCTATATCTAGGTATCCCTTGCTTTATAAGAGTGAGGTAGGTATAAAAAAGAACATTGGCTCGATTAGTCTGATATTTTTTTCTAGTATTTAATATTAAACAAAGGTTTTTGAACATTGTGATTTGTCAGTTACGGAAGTGCACAGCACTTAAATGGAACTGAGTTTAGTATACATGCCTACCTGGTACTACACTCGAAATAATACTAATATTATGAACATTTACTCTAGTAGACGATATAATAATAGAAAAGAACCCTCATGGTAGTGTAGTTTTCTACCTTCCTACAAAATTACTTATTATTTATGCCTCTAAGCGCCGTGGGGCCTGTAGACAGTTCCCTACATTGCCTTTAGGTTATTCCGGCCCTTGATATAGGCATTCATCAGCAGTGAGGGGATAGAGAGACGAATTTTGAGTTAATAGATTCCTTTCACTTCATTCACGTAAATATAAACTCGCTGTGACATTGTACTACAATTATTGTCAAAATATCTACTATCTGTCCTTCCCACCATCTGAGTCGATTAAGATATAAATACTTTTTTTACTCACAATGGATAAGTATTGCCCGCCGTTGGACAATACAACTGGAAGTTACGCTTCACGCATGGAACCCCTCTGATGATTTGACCTTGAAGCTCGTAGCCCAATGCCAGAGATAGTGCAGTCCATAATATCTGAAAACAACGGTGTGATATCTTAAATTGCGATTCTGTTCTGACAATCAAAGGAACTGTGTCTACCTACATAAGCAGACCTACGTAAGGCTGAACTTTTAAATTGTGATTTCTGAATCGAGTATAACCGTGTGTGTGTACGAATGATACAAAGCTTTGATTTGGGGAATAACTACAGCAAAATACAGCCCTCAGAACATGTCCGTGCCCTTTATATTTTCTTGTATTTAGGTACCTATGCTGAAAAGGTGTAATAAATTCTCCCTAGAGAAACGACTGCGATCTCCTCAAGCACCTATGGACACAGTTTATTTGGTCGTGTGATACCTACCGCCTACATCATTATGGTCATTACGGTTCTGGAGTAAGTAGTCTTCCGATAATACTTATGCATACTCGAATTGGTCTACGCTTTTAATGTACCTACATACGTAGTATGCAAGTACTCATTTATTTCGTTAACAGGAACCGGAAGTTGCTCAAGTATGGAAAATAGTATAAACCGTATTCTGTTGAAATGCTAGATAAAGAACAGTGTACAAAAAATATTTAATCGTAAAAAGGATGTAATAGATATCTACCTGTTTAGCTAACATGTCACTCCTTATCAGCTGTTTCAAATCAAAAAATTCAGAAGGTCGCTTTATTTTATTGCAACTTCATACACGGGGATTTTTAATTAATCACCGTGTAGGTACAAGTGATTACGCTTGTAAAATGGAATTTAGAATAACATTGTTAGAATTACCTGCAGACTATTGATCTATAATACTATTAAAAGTAAACTAGGTACATACTGTAAAATATTTAAGCATAGGTTAATATATCTATGTACCTAGGCATAGCAATACCTACTTACCTATTGCCTAGACAGATAAAAGAGAACTTGTTGCGGAGAGCGACTGGCAGTGATTGAATGAGGAAAGCTGAAGATTGGGTTTGTCGGTACCAAACTTTTTTTCTCGCAACAAAAACTTAAGGGTTCGGCGGAGCTTGAATTTCCCACAAATACCGTAATAACGAAATATATATATTCTATCAAATTGTGTTATTATTTGGATTTGGATACCGTTAATCTAGGTTCCTACATTACTACTTCACTGGAAATTAAAAATGGGAAAATCGTTCCAAAGTGGGTAATTTTATTAATAATTGCATTCGGTTACATTTATTTCCAGTGAAGTATTTTGGACAAAATGGCAACGTAAGAACCTAGAGTAACGGCATCGGAATCCGAATATTAACACAATTTGATTAAATTGTTTGAATCACGATTTATTTCGGTATTATGTTTGTAAGAGGAATTCGGTCTGCCGGACCCTTAAGGCTAAAGTAGATGTCAGCACCGGCGGTTGTACTACTTGTACTACAACTTACTAGATCGAGATAATAATGACATCAGCAATTATCGCAACAGTTAAGATTCCAATCTATCGTATTGCATTGGACCAAGCATTCCCACCTCGAATCCCCATTATTTACCATTATTCTCTCCCTTCAACTGTGCAGTGAGATTTATTTCGAAATAAGAATACCTAGACACGGAAGAATACGCACACTGAAGGATGTTTGAAATATTTAAATGTTGCCATTACATCTAGGTGATCTAAACAAATAATAATAAACTCACGTTCACGTAGAACAAATCCATGTCCGGTAGCGGATTTATGTTTTAATTAATACGTCCTGCTACCTCAGTGTGTACTAATTAACTGAACAGATTCCAAACAAAAACAATAAACAGAAAAAAAATACGTTTAACTCAGCACGACCTTACAACACTGGATCATGTTCTCAAGATACGTCCGGTGATATACTTTGCAAAAAATCTTTCTGTCGCGTGGTATGTGTTCATTTTACAGAATTATAAACCTTACGCCTTTACAAAGTATAAAAAATAAAATTTAATTTTGCAATCCCCTATTGTTATTCTAGTTTATGCATAAAATGTGACTGACATAAAACACTCATTGTGATTCAAAATAGCGAACGACATGAAACACGTACTTGCTCAGAATATTGAATTTTTCGTGCACAATATCTACCTACTTTATCATATTTTATATATATACAAATATATGAAAAAAAAAGAAAATGAACGCATATTTACTCCACTGATTTATAGTGATTTGAATTGTGCAATATATAAAATAGGAAACTGGATCGCATCATTAATTTAGTAAGCGCTTGTTATTTAGCAATTCCAATGTTATCCAGCATATTTTAGACGCAACTGTGTCAATAACCTTGCTTTGAACGAAATAAATTTACATATTTATATTTACAAGCAAAAAACGGAGAAGCTAAGCGCCCGCCTAGTGGCGCTTTAACTTGCCAAATGATTTATTAAACTGTATCCGTCATTTTGTCGAGACTGTTCTTTTTGCCAATTAGGTACCTATAAAGTTCACAGGTGCAACAGTTTAAATCATTTGCTGAAGGTTTACGATGTTGCGAAAACCACAAACTATACAGACTTGTTTAATTCTAAGTTACATTCCCAGATCCATGTTTCAATTTTAATATCTGCTAACGACCGTACAAAGGTCAAAATAAAATTACTCAATTGAAAAAAAACTGTTAATTAATTTTTGCTGTGTAAGTGCATTAAATGTTGCCAAATATATCTTGAGATTTATATTAGATCGTGTTTCCCGTCGTGTAACTTAGTAGCTGTTGGAGTTGAATAGATCATTTAATTTAAAATTAAAATACTTGGTTCTAGGAAGCTAGTGTTGGTACGGATAATCGATTTGTCACGTTACTTGGGATTGATTTATAAAGATGGAGTGCATTTTTTTATTTTGTATTATCTTTCATAAATGGTTTTTTTACCTGTTCTGTTTGGGTTAGACAAATCGAACTAATCGATTAATTTATCGTAATTGGTGGTGTTTATCGAACTTCTACGAGTATCTATATATGTAAAAAACAATTGCCGCATGTAAGATTATCTTGAGAATGGTTCGACCGATTTGACTGATTTTTTAGTTCTAATATTGTCAATTGGACAATATTTGTACTAAATTCTTTTAATCTTCCATAAAGTCGGTATTATTTACGTAGGCGACGCTGCGCAGGGGACGCCAGTATATACTTAGATAATATATTTTTTACCTAGGTACATTAGAACACCTCTGCCTAACCCTTCAGGGAATAGAGGTATGATGACATAGGTTGGTATGTGTATTTTTCTTTGGTCTATGCTCAAGAATTGGACTAACCCAACAGTGATCACCATCATCTATCAAGACGAAGTAAAGGCAGTTTTTGACCACCACTAAAATGCCACAATGGGCAAAAATACACATAGATATACGGCAACCATACCTACATAATATCTTTATAATCAACCCATTATACTGTTCCACTGCTGGGCACTCAGAATGAGAGGGATTACGCTATAGTCCACCATGCTGGCCTAGTGCGGGTTGGCAGACATATTATCTCGTAAATTAGGCATTCGAATTATGGTAATATGATACGATGGTTTTCCTTGGCGCCATTTGCGAATCAATTGTTTTAATTTTTTTTTCAACTTGGCGCCATTTTTCAATTGCAGAATAACCTAACGGTCATTCTTGTCACGTTTATTCCGAATTTATCGATGTTAGATAATCGACTAACCTTTTTTGGTATGCACTTAATGTAGGTATCTAGATAAATATAAGTTTTATTATATAACTTCCTATTTAATCAGCAACTAAGTTATGTTAGTCACTAATGATGAAAAGATCTCATATTATGTTATAAGTATTCTATTGATAACCATTAAAATATGTATATAAAGGTACAGAAAGTTAATAGTACTTTAGGACACGCACGGCATGTTTTCCACATACACCCTTGGGCTGGCTTTCTACCATTGATGTAGGTACTATGTCGCTGAGCTACGCATTTAGTAGGTACGTATGTCAAATCAATTCAATAGGATTGCTTGATTTTCGCCATAGCTTAGCATAGTTCTAGTGGATTTGGTGGGCTAGACCAAGGGAGCAAAGTTTTTTACGTAGCTACACAATCCGCTAACCTTTTCGCATTGTTTCATCACAAGTTTCGTAGCCGGTAGCTTAGCTTTAATCTCACTCATCTGTGGAGGGGCGAGGTATGTTGCCCCTCACAGCAAAGAGAGGATCCTCCGACCAGGCGGGAGTTTTGCCTGGCGGGCCACGGCCCGACGGTTGATGTCGGGCAGTTGTATGTATAATCCAACTTGCGTCGCAAACTTCACTTGCGCGATTCAGGACTTGTCCGTCTAGTTTATATGTAGCACGGTAGATGCTACACATCATTCAGCTATTTACATCTCATCTCTGGTGGTAAGCCAGTCTCAGCTGTTGTTTTGGATGCACGCGGCAAATAGTTCGCAATATCGTCGCGTACGCAAGTGTCTTGTAATTCGCGTCAATTCAGCGCACGTCCGCGCCAATGACATTTTGATGTGACTCACGCAGTTCGTTTACTTGAAACTCGGAAATCTTATACGTTTAATCGTCTGTATGACTGAGGTGTTGCGAGGTTTTGCATTTTAATTCGCATAGTACTGAATCGTCATGACTACTAAAAGGTAAGGAGAAATCCTATCTTAGTACACAATATATTTGCCTGTGGTTAAGTAATAACAAAGGTGATAAACAGATCTACAAGGTAGCAGCGGTTGCCGCGGTCAGTGTGTGCATAAGTGACCATTCTTAATACATCGAGACCCCTCCGTACTTCGGAGACCACGTACGTCTCTAACGCCGTCGGTCCCGTTTGTCATATGAACGTATATGACAGTCCTTAGTGTACTCAGAAGCCTAAAAAGCCTGACAGTCTATCCTCAGGATATTGTAATTGCCCAGAAATTGGGTTGCAGAGGTTTGATGGTAGTCGCTTCGTGTAAAAAAGGTACTGATATTCAGAGGACGATGATAACACAAACTAGCGCAATATACCTAATCGTAGATAGCTTTAAGGCGGATCGTTTCGCTGTGCCCGCGAAATTCAAATTTCGAGTGGTTTTTCGCAGTTTGTAGGTCTATAATAAGTTCTGCATTCATGGTAATGGTAATTGCGACATTAACTATACAAAATTCACAATTTTTATCTAAAACCATTGCTTAAAAATCATTATTGGAGCTAAAAGTAGTGTAAAATGTTTTTGGCTTGATACGGATTTATTAGTAAAGGGTTTAGTTCTCAGTTGTGAATGTTGTATAGTTGATGTCGCAATTACAACTACCATGAATCTAGAACTTGTTATAGACCTACAAACTGCGAAAAACCTCTCGAAATTTGAATTTCGCGGGCACCGGTAAACGATCCGCCTTGGGATGACAGCATATATCTACCTAATTTGTAGGGGACTAACATAAAAGTGTAATTGAGAATTTCGCAACAGGAAAACGCAATAATATTGTTATTGGAAAACCAACAGCTATACCTACAGACAAAATAAACAATTAGGTAGCATAAGCTACATTAAGCCAATTGCAGGTTTTCACGGCAACGCACTTGTGACTCCTTTGGTGTTGCGGGTGTCAATGGGCGGCGGTAATCGCTTACCATCAGGGGATTCGTCAGCTCGTTTGCCCCCCTATCCCATAAAAAAAATCCAAATCCCATAAAAGTAAATTAATTGGAATCCAGTTGTTGATCAAGGCATTAAACATTACGTACCTTTTTCTAAGCTGATTATATAAGGAAAAGTTGTGAAGACAACGATTTACGATTGTTACCACCTACCTACTGTTACAGTACGCGCGGCATAAGTTGGCCGGAGTGAAGTTCGCTGTTTTAATGCGCAGTGGATTGTTTACGTTAAAAATTGTGTACTGCGCAACCAAAAACTGACAAACAGCTAACTTCAGTCCGGCCAATTTATTTTATGTCGCGCTTACTGTACACCTGTCAGAGGAACATACATAAATGTGAACGATAGTAACTGCCGTATGTATTTTTAACTAACTTATAAATTAGGCTAAAAATACATAATTACGGCAGTTACTACATACTTATAACATTACTAGCCGTCTCCCTCAGTTTTACTTGCATCCCAAAAGACTTTTTGAGAGAAAACAAGTCCTTCTCTAAGGTCTAATCTATGCCAAAAATTCATCCAAATTGGTAGCAAACAAACATACAGAGTTGCTTTCGCATTTATTATATTAGTATAGGTAAGTGTACCTAGATGATTATCAATATTTTTGTAGAATTAAATGCAGAAACACTGGAATCTGTCGAAAAGTATAGGTACTTCATATACCCGAAAAGGTTAACGCTCCGAGTCGTAATGGGAGTCATATAAAGTTATAAATTATGGCGACAAGATGCCGACTATCATATAAATCCGTCACGATTTATATTTTATCACTGAGAAGCCCACGCTTGTGACTCACAGCGGTTTAGATCGGACTGTCCGACGTTTCCAGCAAGCCTACGCTGTCGCAATGTTAATAAGCCTCGGTATAAATAATCGTATTATCGGAAATGTAGTGCGTATTAAGAATTTTGAAACATTTTTCTAGCTTATGTAGTGGATTATCTTTGATTTGTGCCATAAACAAGGCAGTGGAGGCAATAAACTCGAAACGAAGTAAAACGACGACACTGTTCGACTTGAAATAGTAACTTATGGATCCGACGGAGTTTGAATTACCCACAAAAAAAGAATACAAAAATAAATGTTAGTCCAAACAGTATTATATTATCTGTGGTCCAAACAATATTTTATCAAATTGTGTTATTATTCGGATTCGGATATATCTATCTATCGGTTCCTACCGTACCGTTTTATCTACTACTACTTCACTGGAAATAACCGACCGGGAAATCGTTCCAAACTTGGTAAAATTTATCAAGAATTGCATTCGTTTAGGTTTATTTTGACAAAATGGTAGCAGGAACCTAGATTAACGGTATCGGATTCCGAATAATAACATAACTAATTTGATAACATTTTGTTAGAATTACAATTTATTTTGTTATTACGTTTGGATGCGAAGTTCGGTCCGCCGGACCCTTCAGTTCGTCAAATACAAATTTAATGGGGAAATAGGTAATTTTCCCAATAAAGATTACGATTAATAACCTCGTACCATCACGCCTGTAGTACCCGAAAGGTTAGGCATAGTTCGCCGGTATGTTTAAGACCCATGTATTGGCAAGTCTAACTGGGCACATCAAATTCCGAGCCACTACTAAAAATTTCATAGAAAAGCCCAATACTACTGCACGACTTAGGAATTGAACATAAGGCCTCTAGAAATCGCGCTATGATCACTAATGAGGCAATAATTACTTCTACTAAGTCATTTGTTAATATTGATGACTTAGTAACAGCTTAAGACGCAGTAAGAAGATGATACACACGGGTCAAAGTGCGTCTATTTAAAGCGTTACTGAACGATGCTTCGGCTGTTGACACTGCTCTCGAGCGGTGTTTCTAAACGCAATTAGCACCTGAATATTACATAGGTACTAACTTTGTTTAGTAAACGATATCACAATACTGAGTTGAGTGTCTTTTTTAAAACAAATTGTTGTTAGGTAGGTACTTGTAAATTATGTCTCTTATATCAAATTAAAATATCTGTGCTATGCGTGATTGGAACCCTGCAGCCCGTAGCGACGAAACTTATCTCTCAGCCAGATTGCCAATATTAACAATTATTGACACATTGATAGAATAAAAAATATGTATACCTACATCCATTATTTATTTAAAAGAGTATCTATGGAGCCGTGGACATTTGGAACCGTGCATGTAGTTTTGACATTTCAAAAGTACCTGTATATGGTCTAATTGAAATAAAAAATTTGAGTTTGAGTTTGAGTTTGATTTATCGTTATTAAACCACAACAGAACTTGTTATTTGCGTTAATGATCAATCAGTAATTAGATTTATAGAAAACTAAAACAGTGTCTTAGTGAAGATTAGTGAAAGAAAATATGGGACAATTTCGGATGTAGCTAGGTACTTATATTAGGCAAAACTAGGGTCATCAATAAAAAAAGTAATACCATCAACTTACCATCACGCCTGGTTTTATGTTGGTATGTTGATGGTATTATCCCTGAAGGGTTATGCAGAGGCGTATTAAAGTACACGAGCGAGCGAGGGGCGAGCCTATTGCCATTAACCGGGCACAAATTCCAAACTCCGAGCTGCTACTAAGAATTTTATAGATAAACTCAATAACACTTTGCTCGACCTGGGAATCGAACCCAGGACCTCTAGCGTAGCAGTCGCGCTCTGGACCAGTAGGCTAATGAGGCAGTTAAAAAAAGTCCTAAAATCATTTTATCAAAACAAAGCTTTACAAGAAGATACGTAATTTTTTTTAAATACTTTAGTATCTACCTAGATGTGAAGATACGAGTAGGTAGGTACTTACCTCCACATATCTCAATATTTGGTTTGTCTTTTTCAAAAGTTTCTTTTTTAACATCATTGATTTTATTCATTGGTTTAGGCTAAGGTTGACTGCTACGCTAGAGTTCCTGGGTTCGAATCCCATGTCGAGACATTATTGGGTTTTTCTATGAAATTCTCAGTAGCACCTTGGAGTTCGGATTAGTGCCCGATTAATGGTAATGCCCTATTAACCTAAACATACCGGCGTCAATCAAAATACGAAGAATGTTATAAAATAATGTTTTGTTGTACCAATGTTTTTTATCAATTAACATATTTAGTACCTATTCAAAATTTTATAACATTAATTTGAGAATTATAAAAAAATGCACAATGCGCTCATAAACGCCATGCCGTCTGAGTTGCCAACATAGATTGATAAAGATTTGTAAAATGTAGGTACTTAATTACTTTTAATGTGGCCATAACAAATAAAGACTATAATGTTGTTTGGTATTTACCTTTTTTATTGGTTGAATAGTTTTGATTCATGGATAATTATGTAGGTCATGATTACCTACTGTATCTAGGTAAGTAGTATGTGGACAGGTTATTGGAACAATGCATAGTCTAGAACAGGGTAACATTTTATAGCTTGCTTGAAAATTAAAATTACCTCTGAATTGCTGCATATATATCTATCTATACTGACGTGGTATGTGGTAGAGAAATCTAGAGGTTTATATTCCAGTTATATGATTACACTAGGTATAACTTTATAAACAGTGTACAGGCTTATATATAATTAAAAAATATAATTGATCGCCTAACGTAGGTGTCCAGGTAGGGAGCTTCGCTATCATCCTTACCAACTTATCTTTTCATCACCGAAAGACATGCTTCAATGTGTCAAAATTTTATATCAATAATATTAAATTGAAAGCACGAAAGAGAAACAGCCTGGGTCCATAGGTCGACCTCATCAATAGCCATAAATTCGCTGGTGTAACTGTTAACAATTTAGGAATACGATCATTGCAAGTCTGCACTTTTAAAGGGGTAAGATTTGATTGTTTGCAAGTTTGTAAAATTGTTTGTTAAGGATAAACTCAAAAACCACTGACCAGTGGTTTTTCGATTAAAAAAAACTCTCACTAGTAGAATGGTACATTATCACTGAGTAACATAGGCGATATTGTTATCAAGTTAAACATAACGTCAATTTAGGCCGCGAGTGAAACCGCGGGAAACAACAAATAAATCACTCAATGTAACTTTAGATACCAACATATTATGAAACACAGGAAACTTAAATCTTAGAGTACTTATTAATAAACCGTTAGATATAAATTCTCGCCCACTCCATCTGGGCACAATGTGCGCATTAAGCAATACTTTGTTTAACTTGAGCCTTTGGAAACGTGACGAACAACCATTTGTTTTGTCTTTACTCAAATAATGCACGTTTGTTTAACCCAGCTTTGACAATTTTCATTTACTCAAATCATTCAGACACTTGGTATTTGCGTTCAAACTACCTATTTATGTATGCCATAAAACACGCAATAATGATTTCTTTATGCATAGACATTGTCTTAACAATTTATCTCTATAATAAACTCGTAAGCCTGTTGGGAAACTGATTATAATCACCTCATTAGTCCCTGTATTCCAAAACGTTTTCCTTACCAACACTATTTCTATTACTGAAATATTAATCTAAGTATGTAGGTAAGTATGTTTTCACTAGGTCAGTACTGATGCCGTGCTAAGGTGCTCGCTTCTTCAACCTGGTTTTTACCCGAATTGTAGGTACCTATGGCAATTGTCGCATTTCTATTGGCATGAAGCCGTAATGCGTTCTTGATCTACAATTTGCGGGAAACCAAATAAAATTTGCTTATAGGCGAGCGCCATAGCCTGTTTTGAGAGAAGTCTGGCAGTATTTAATCTGTAGAACGGCATCCCTCTCTTAAATAACCTTAAAAGTAATGTAAGTAAAAGTCAGTGTTATGAACAGAGGAGTCAAAGGATCTAAGATGACGACCTTCATTCATCTGTAACACGGTCCGCAGCCTATCGGTATAGTAAAGGAAGTTCTTAAATACACAAGACTTCACCGCATTTGCTGAAGATTGCCGAAATTATTTTAAGAAGTAAAAACTTGCCGTATCGTATGGCCCGGTTATGCGGTTTTTCACCTGACTTTCCCGCTACATACATAGGTATAGGTACATGATCCAAGAAGTACCTTCATACTGGGTAAATTTTCTGCTAGATTATTCATCTAACAAAAAAATCACCCAGCAATATTTTTCTGAAGTAGGTATATTTATGTGGGAAAAAAATACCATAATATGCAATAGAAATAAGGCAACTTACAGGTATTTGGTAGAAGGACCCATTGTTGACCGTTCTGTATGACGTCAGAGGAACCACGGGAACTGATCCGTTGCGCAGAAGTATTGGGCCCTGCAGTGGAGTCACTGAAGGCTGGCCTGAGTCTGAAATTGAAAAATATAGCAACTTATAAAGAATTTAAGCCCAATAAAATGAGAAACTGCCTCATTAATTAGTCTAGTGGTCCCAAGCGCTACTGCTACGCTAGGTAAGCCGGCAGGTATGCTGGGTCCTCGGTTCGATCCCCAGGTCGAGCAAAGTGTTATTGGGATTCTCAGTAACAGCTCAGAGTGTGGATTTGTGCCCAGTTAATGGCAATAAGCTCGCCCCCTATTACATGGGACCTAAACATACCGGCGAACTGTGGGTGTACATTAGTACACCTCTGCCTTCGGAACCCTTCGGAAAATACAGGCGTGATGGTATGTTACCTATAATGATGAACGCACATAAATGTTGAAGGAAAACATCGTGAGGAAAGCTGCGTGCGTGAGAGTTTTTCTCAACGGCGTGCCATCTTGAAATAGGCCAGTGTGGTAGACTATAGCCTCATTCCGAGAGTAATAGTACATTGAACGTTTATACGAGTATATCAGGAAATACAGTTTTATTATTATCTATGTTGCTATTGCTATAAGTTAGGTCGTAGTTTTTATTTGAGACTTGACTGGAACTAAAGCTGGCTGACACGGGTCAGCGGGCAGTAAAATCAGCCAAGACAAGACGAGACTACATTTTTTTCTTTTAAATGAATTGAATTGAAGTTGATGCTCACACTTTTTTAAACATGTTCAGAAATTACAAAATAAGGAAAATATTAAAAAAATCTTACTTATTTGAGAATTGGACAGAGATTCAGTCGTCATGATATTTAGTTCTTTTAGACAAATAATAATTAAAAACACAATAAGTACCCAAATAAACAAAAATATTGTAGACAAATTAGAAACAGACAGCTTGAGAAATTAAGAAATTACAGAGCTATTTGTATCACATCATTTTACTGACGCCGACGCCGACGCCGATATGCGCATGCTCATACTATTAGTTGTAAAACAACATAATTTCATCACGCGCTGTCTCGAAGGTGCGTCACCAGATCCAGGTCATGTTACGAAACGTCTAATCTTCTACAAGTTAAGGCCATGCTTCATTGGCCTAGTGGTTATGAATAAAGATCTGTATGTGGCTTATGAACTCCTGCGCATCTAGACAGTAATCTTAAGTCATGTTCTATCAGTGCTTGTATAGCGAAAGAACTGCCTACATTGGATAAAGTTGGATTCGCAAAACGAGAAAATAACGTGTTTAAGCTCCATATATAGGCATCCATTTGTTTTTTTGTGTGGACAAACTACCTACCTTACTACCTACCTATTTTATTGTAATTTGACTTCCACATTTTCATTAAACTGAATCCAATATTTTTTTACATCCTAAGTATACATATATCATTAGCAATTTATATAAGTAGGTACCTAATTCAGTTCGGTGTACGAAAGTGACATTAAAGATAAACAATATGAGAAAAGTAGGTATGTACCTACTCGATTGACTTAAATCTGTTTAATTCACTGCTGATGTTTTATATTTAAAAGCTTTTATATTTTGTTACGTTTAACACGGTAAAATAGCTAGTTATCTTTTATTTGATCAACAGTTACAAAGTCGCAAATAAAGGAAGTAAACAGAGTAGGGTATTATAATTACAATCATGATTTTAACCTATGACCTTTCAATTAGCAGTTGAAGCTTTTACCTACTTTTGGGTTTCAATCTCAAATTTTATTATGATTGATTACAAATCACAACGACGTTTATTGATCAACATTCCTCAAATTACTGGTATTTAAATAGGTACACACAGGGTGTATACTCAATTAATTTCTAGTCAACAAGTCACTGTAAACGTCTGTTTGACGTTTATTTTAGGAAATATTATTTCAAAGCGAATGTTTTAATTTTATTGTACGTTCGTACTTTATCTATAACTGTAATAAAATTTTAACATGTCGATGTCTGTATAATATAGATATTAAAGAACTAACTAATACCTATGGGTGTCTTTATTAGAGCAACAAACGCCGAAATAACAATTTTTAGAATTTTTGTCTGTCTGTCTGTTTGTTTGTACGCGCATCACGCAAAAAATACGGAATGGAATTGAATGCAGTTTTCACCAATGTATTGCTAGAGGTCTAACTTAAAATCAGTTGCATGTTTCATCTTGATACGCCGCCTAGAATCGGACTTATAGTATGTTAATCTTTTTGGGACGTGAGTGAAAATGCAGGCAACAGTAACTAGTAGAACTAGAAAATAGCCAATTACCTTCCTTACCATAATATTTTTACTACAATTAAGATGTTTTTAAAGTACCTACTTCATTTAATATGAGCCTTATACTCTACTTATATGAGGGAGTTGATTTTGCTAAAGGGTTTGATCATTTTGAGCAAATGATTTAGCGACATACCTTTATTCACAAACCTTAGAATGATTGTGCTTTATGCGATAAAATGGTAAACTGGTTTACGTCGATCTAGTTTACAAGTCGTGAGTAAACTGTAGTTGTTAATGGATGTGAACATTAAAGAAATATGTAGGTACAATGAAATGGGAACATTGAATTGAGTTGTAAAACAAACTACTTCATTGAGCAAGCGAGTTTGCCAAGTATCTAAGAAGTCTTTAATAATGAGTAAATCACACGGCAGAGATTCTGCAGATTTAAAGCCTCATCAGATAGGAAACAGATTATCGGTTCAATTACGAGGATGGGTGTACTACTCACAAGGCATGGAAATGATTGCTACTTTTCATTCATTTTTATTTGATGCAATTATGATTATTATTCACACCGATCTCATATGTGAAATTTCACAACCTGCTACTTATGGTCCGCAATGAATTTTCATTCAAAATCATTTATAGTCACACTTGCTATTTTTCTACCTACTTATAATTAAATTGTGAAGAAAATGCAATTTCTCTGAAATGCGATTTTAAGCAAGATGTGTGAAACAAAATCGCAGCTGTGACGGTGAGAAATGATTTCATGTGATTTTTCAAATGATATCTGCGAAATGTACCATGCTTTCTACAGACACGTCTGATTATTTCTATGACATAGTCTTGATAAAAACTTGCCAGTAATAAGTACACAGGAGTGCCGCAAGGTTCTAGTGTCGTGCCTATTTCAATTGGAATTCAGTGCATGTTTGTAATGTATGTAACCATTAGACTAAGTTATTTAATGTTATTGTTGTTTTTGTCTTTATATCATTGACATCTTAAATATATAAATTATTTAACAGATCGATTGCGCTGAGTAGGGTGATTAATGATTCGAAACATAAAGCATATAATTATTATCAACATAGTGTAAGTAGATCTTACACAATTGTTAACTATGTTATTGGATGTTTATTGAAGATGCATTAACAGTGAAAGTTTGGATCCAAATGGAAAGATTTTTTTAGTTCCATGAAGCCATCCAAATGTAATGATGTTACATGTGGCTGATGTGAAAAAAATCTTTCTTCTTAGCAATAGTTGTTGCTGTGAGTTACTTTGCCGCGACCCGTTATAGTTACTTTTATCTTTTCTGTAACATTATGTTTATAGATATCCATGTCTATGATAATATCTTATGATTTTCAATCTTATTCTACCTCGCAAATCGAGGTGTTGTCGATTAAGTTTTGTTAACCTAGAATACTGGAAGTGTAAGAGTAAGTTGTTAAAATAGCTACATTTTTATGGCCTGTAGTGAAGCTATGTGTCAATGGATCCTATTGTGATTCATCAAAAATGACGATTTTAGTCTCCGAGGTATGAAATGCGTGTTGTAAATAAACAACAAATCTAGCAGGCTTGATGTAGGTAGGTACTAGGTTTTATTGATATTTTAACGTTTCTTTTATATTTTTTTATTAAATATATTCTGAATCTATTTCGTATTTATTAATAGACCATTTTATCGGCGGAGAACAAAGAACAGAACAGGACATTAGAATGTTTATTGCCATTGAACTTATTATTGTGAATGCGCGTGCGCAGTCGTGACTGTCGCTGATACTTGGTGTTGTAGTTTCGATCCTGCTACAATAAACCTAACATTTTAGTATTTTTTTAAGTATTAAAATTTTTAGACGTAACTTCATCGGTCCCCATTTTGGTAAACACCTACCTATGGGAATCAAAACCGATAGGAAGCCTGAAATGCCTGACCACCAGTTAATCCTTAGGAAATCGGTATTGCCCAGAAATGTATTAAAATAAAAGATATTTATTTATTAGATTTTTTTAAAGACACTTCTACAAGTTAACATTCAAATTTTATAATTTTGGTTTGGTTAATTTATTAGTTAGGTTGTGGAGCTGGAAGCCAACCCAATATGATCAGGAGAAGGCGAGGATGATATTGATAGCACACACCAGAAGTGCGAAATTCGGAATTTCCAGAATATTCTAATTTTCCAAGCAACGTATCTAATTGTTAATTCCCTGAAAACCTTATTCGGAGTATAACGAACATTTTAAAATGAAAATTCAAATCAGTTTAGTCGTTTTCAAGTGCATAATAGATCTAATAAATAAATAATAAATATGAAATCGTGAAGTGTGACCTTGATTTGCAGGTGATCATAGAAAGGACTCTTTATTCTCGACATCACGACAAGTAATAAAAAAGTCACAACGTCGGGGTAAGACCTTCCGGAGTAATTGCGACTTCTTTCTAATTGGTCAATTACAAATATTATTAACTCTATGTATAAGCGAGTTAGGTGTAGCGTGTAGCTATTAATGACATGAATTGTAGCTATGGGTTGTCACACGACTTTTTTATTTGTTAGAAATACTAGTAGGTAGGTACTTCGGGTTCTTACTTAACATAGTACACAAATGGAACTATTGGGCCTATACGTATTGCTTTAACTTTTACACTTTGAGATATAACCTACTTAATAAAGAAATTACAAATGAAAAAGCAGGTACCTACTTCTCACTCGCGAAATCTCAGAAACCATAGGTACTTTGTGTCTGTATGTTGGTACGCGCATCACGCAAAAACTACTGCACGAAATTGGATTCGGTATTTATTATGCAGCTTAATTATCACTTATATCAGTTGACCTTGCATCAGTTAACGATCTGTTTCTCAATGCCATACAATTTCCACACGAAAATAAATTTACATTTTATAAACACATTGCCAACCTACGATCGGAAATGACAGAATTGGTCTAAGTATACATCGACATATACATAAATAACATAGGTATGGTAATCACTGTCAGATATTTTGACAGGTGGCGTAATAGGGAACTTTAAAAACTGTTAACCATACCATCATAGTCACAGAATACATTATCAGTTATCACGAATGCAGCGCGAGTTAGATCTTTTTTTTTACGGAGGGCAATCCTTTAGGATGCGGAAGTTTTTTGTGGATTAGACTCGGGTGTGGCGGATTGTTATCTACTCAAACTACCCTGGAGACCACCATAGCACATGCAGGGATGGTGAACTATGTCACCTCAATAACCCCTCTGTACAACTCCTGTTAAGAGACATTAATGGGGGAACTGTAAAGGAGTCTCCCTCATCTCCCTGAACATCACTGTGCAATAGAGATTAATCTATTGCCATTCACACAACCAGCCACAAATCAAAACTGCGAGCTGCTATTGAAAAATTCATAGAACAACTCAGTAACAATAAGGTCGACCTCAGAATCGAACCCAGTACCTCACACAGCAGCTGCACTTACGACCTCTGGGGGACACAATATATAATTAATAGATAGGGCCCTACGCTGCGAACCAGTTGTGTTTGAGTAGCGTCTACGCTGCGCATGAGTTCAACATGGTGCTTCTAAATGAAGAATAGGAACGTTAATATGAATGCCTTTGACAGTTTTACTACGGTCCCTGAACGCTATAATCTCTTTTGTTTGTAAATGTAATCTAAATTAACAATTTAATTGTTATTTTAGCAAAGGAAAAATCAGGCGGGTGGGGTTCGCGGTGGCTTAGCGGTCAGAGCGTCTGGTGTATCAAACCAGAATTTTTCCTTTACTAAAATAACTTTATAATCTTACCATGGAAAATGCAAAAAAAATCACAAAAAGATAATTTAATTTTTGTTGTGATGTGTCAAGAACACTTGGCCAACCCAATATTACTTGTTAACTGCAACATCAAATGGAGTGCATGAATATTAAATATGATTTACTTCGATCAAAAAACAAAACTTGTTCTTAAAATTCTCAATATATTATTCAAGTTTCGTAATATCCGTCATTATTTTTTGTTGCAGAATTAGGTCATCAACCGCATTTATTACATTCGTTTGTCTTAATGTTCGGAAATATGTCACGTTTAAATATGGAACGTTTGTCGATGACGAAACGAAGGTACCTACCTAATTCAACACCTTCCTACATGGTTGCACTGTCATAAGTGTGTTATAAACTCTAGACTTAGCCTCCTTCGTTTTCATTTAAAAAGTTATGGTAGATCATTTTTTAGGGCTGATGTTAGCTGATATGTTTAACCCTTTGACGGCCACGTCAAAACAGAGAAAGCGTGCCCTCATCGCCAAGTTTCCTAGTTTCCTATAGAAATCTGTCACCCAGTCGTGACCGTGGCGTGCTGGCACATTTTCATTGGTGGTCTATACATGATTGTAGCTCTCAAAAGTTACTGCAATCCATTATAGTATATTATACTGCTAAGACCAATGATATAATTCTATTTAACTATATAATGTCATTGGCTAAGTTAAGATGACAAACAAGTATAGGGACGTCTGATCGTAAGTATTGGTTAACGGTAACCGTAGCCAACGGACATTTTTCAATTATCATCCAGTTGTTATGATTCATTCGCCCAATAATTTCACTGGTTACATTAGATACCGTAGAATTTGTTACTATGTATTTTGCCGCGACATTATTGAACCGTGACATTTATATTCCAGGCATAAAAAAAAAAAAATTGTAAATGTGAGTACCATGTAGGGTATTGATACATGATAATTAAACAAGCTTATTATAGTCTGGAGGCTTTGGGAACTTCATTAGACCTACACGAATGTCCTGCTGATCTGGTATGGTCGTGCGACAGGTCGATGAGCTCCCTAAATTATGGTTGAGCTACACGATGAATGATGCATGCGTGCCGTCAGTTGGGACTGGTCTACTCAAAGCTGATATGGTTCTTTCCTCAAAAGGGCATTTCAGACCCTACATCGTACCACTCATATATAAGTGTTCTGTCATGTCTGAACTTTAAAAAAGACCATGATTCTCTGAGTTTGTTTCGGTGTTTCTTCTCAGAGGTCGTCAGTTAGGAAATGCCGAAGCCATCTAGCTAAAATAAACCCAAACCATGGACATGTAAAAGTATCTCTAAAGATCTACTTGCAGAATAAATAATTTCATTTCAATTCACTTAAGACATTGGCAGAATATTTGGACGTGTTATACAGGTGAACTCCAGCAGGACAGTCTTAGCCTTCATCATTGCTGGGATCGGTCTTAGCCTTAGCTCCTTCGAAAAAAATTAATGTAATGTGAATTAAAGGTAAGCCAGTTGCCATTAATGTACTTCTGAGTTGTACTCTCAGTTGTACCTCTTTTGTTTGCGTGTGGAAATCCCCGTGGACTTCCGTCGCCTGGGGAAGGCGACGGGGCATGTCGGATTCCACCTAGAATGGGTGACTTACCGTCTAGCGTCTACCGACCTAACGTTAGAATAATGCTTAGCGACACGATGGTCTGTCACAAACTGCAGCAGCAGATTTCAAAATACTATTTATTTATTTATTTATTTATTTAGGATCTCCAACAAAGGACATACACAATTTTTCAAAATATAACATAAGGAATCAGTCAAGTCAGTGTACTCCTTCACTTATAGGAGACCACAACATGCATTATAGAAATAACTAAACACAAGTACTTAATTTTTAACAATAAAAATTTAAAAGGATAGCTACTGAAGGTGTAAGGTTACAAAAAGGAAGAGTTGAAATATATTAATCGTTGAAGCGTTACAATAGACAAAACAAAAAATTGTTAATATTATGTTTAAATGAGAATTATACAGACTACTTAAACTGACATGAGAGACCATCTCTTACGTTTTTTTTATATCTAGGCAAAGTATCACTGATATCAGTAACATCAGCTTTAGAGAGCTTATTGTACTGCCTACAAAGCCTTGGCACAGCAGCGAAATATCCGAGTACTATAAAACATATAACGATACTCCAACTATTTATATAACACAACAAAATTTTGTTCCACAATTTGAAATAAGTTACAATTCAATACCTACAAAGTCAGTGTTAATGTTAGCACAAAGAAACTGGTCCAGTTGTAACCTAATGTAAGGTCGGTATTTGAAAGGGCTGTCTGGAATATTTATGCGTTTAATTTTCGTTGGCACTGTGGACTTCGGGCTGTGATAAAATAGACGAGTCATACTTCAAAGCTGGTAGGTTTTGCTTGCGGCTACGTTTACCTATAGCACTGATTTATTTATTGCGCAAAATTACTAAATTCTTGGCCAAATTATGTGTGAACCTTCCACTATGATAATTTCTGATAAATTAACCAATTTTTGAGCTTGCAAGGAAGATTATGAAGCGGCGGTAGCTTAATGGCTAGGGCGTCGGACTAGCGAACATGTGGTTGCCGGTTCGAATCCCACCCATTGCACTACCGACGTGAACCTACTCGTAACACAAGCGTTTAGCTTAGCACGTGGGGTTAACAAGAATACTAGTAATGTACGACCCACGTTGCTAGTAAGCTTTAAAAAAAAGAATAGATTTGTAAATAATGCGATAAATATTTAAATAAATATATTTAAATCCTAAAAGTACTTACAACAGTTACAGTTTAGAGATGTCATAATTCCGGTAAAATTGAACACTAGCTAGTTAGCTTTTAACACAAAAACCAAATAGGTACACAAAAAATTACTGTTATTTTTTGACACTTCACGCACATAGGTAAATGTTCTTTGTTCAAAGTTTCACTTGTATGCTATTAAATAAAAAGATTATCGTCAGCCGCTTATTTGTCTAAATGACAACGAAACTATAAATCGACAAATCGATGTGTAAAAACGTTGCCGGCAGATTCGCGCGCCCCTCTTATGAGTGTTGCGAGAACTACTCTTTATTACAACATATCTAGCCGTCACTTTACATAAAGAATGTCAATGATTGCTTCTAAAAAGACGAATAGTTTTACCCCCGAAATAACAGTGCGCGTTTTTATATTAAGAGTCCGGCGGACCGAATTTCTCTCATAAATGTAATACCGAAATAAATCGTAATTCAAACACAATTTGATCAAATTCTGTAATTATTCGGATTCCGATACCGTTAATCTAGGTTGCTAGTCTACCATTTCGTCCAAAATACTTCACTGGAAATAATTGTAAGCGAATGCAATTTTTAATAACATTACCAAGTTTGGAACGATTTTCCGGTGTTTTATTTACAGTGAGTAGCAGACGAAATAGGACCGTAGGAACCTAGATTAACAGTATATAAATCTGAATAATAACATAATTTGATAGAATTTTGTTTGGATTACGATTTATTTCGGTATTACGTTTTTGTGGGCAATTCACGCTCCGCCGGACCCTTAAACTCGGCACTAAAGACAGTGGGGGTCGTACTTGTATTGCATTCGTGAATATGGTTTAAGATATTTATTTTCTCAAAAGATGAACAAATCACTTACAGAGAAAATACAATTTTTATAATTAAACTTAGCAGATTAGCGTAATGTGAAAAATAATAAATTTATTATAGTGTTAGAGGGTAAGTAGTTGCCGAAAAAAAGAATCCTGATTATTGTCCTAATTTCGATATTTTGACATAAGAACACTTAATTAAGGTGTTTGACATTCGTTGCGATGCAATTCGTTGCATACATCAAAGTTCATAATGTTTCAAAGATGAAGTTGCCTATATTTTATGGCAACATGAACACATATTCTCATCCAAACAGAAAAATAATAATTAAAGTAAAATATTTCTAAAATCTTCTGCAAAGGCGGTATGAACTAATAAAATTAACGTAGGAAACTCCATTCATATAAAAGCTCTAAAACAAACAATTCGTTATACCGTATAAAAATCACAGTCATCATTCTGTATGTGAAGTGTAACATGAATAGTAAGGTTATTCGCTTAATTCCGATGTGGCGGGTGCTCCGACCTCTTGAGATGATGTTACGAGTTCGAAAGTGAAACCAAGGTCGCCGTTCGATGTTTTTTGTGTGTTACGTCTTACAACTTGCAGACATGACTGCAACATGCACCTCCCAAAACTACTGTTGATATACGGAAACGATCAGAGATGTTAGGTAACATAATTAAATATTTTAATCCAGATGTTACCTTGTTTTCGATTATTACGTGACGTGATGACATGATTATGACTAACTGCGGAATATGTTGTCATAAATTATGTGATATGTTTTAACAGTGAAATAGAACAGTAATAGCGAGAATTTTTTCGGGATAGTGAATAACGACCATGATAATATTGAACGTTTAGGAGCATTAATTGTTAGTGCATACAAACCAGTTCTTTCTCGTCTTGGGTATTCTTGTAGCGATAATATCACGAGAATTTTTCAACGCTGTATATCTATTGTTATGAGACTGGAAATTCCTCACGGCCATATTATGATGGTGATCAAAAGAGTAAAACTGAAGAGGAGCCAATTTAACTGGATAACAGCAACAACAGTTTTTTAATTAATGGACAACAACCATTTTTTAATTACATTTGCAATAGGAGTACCTACATCAGGTCATGACACTCATGATTTGGAATGAATGAGAAAAATATATGCATTAAGGCTAATGATGTTATCAATAGCCCCATACGTCATTTTGAAAGGAACGCGAGCATAATTATTAATATTATGTATATTAATTGCAGTGAATGATGTAATTCTATTCCAGATTATACATGGTATACATGTTTGGGATTTACATAATTAAATACTTACAGTAAAGCGCAACTTTTTGAATAACCGTTAAAGGACTGAATAGGTAAAGATGCAAGTAGTTTATCTCATAGTTATAACGTTGAATAAACTCTGTGTATACAATGGCTTGCAAATTCTTGAAAATTGGGTTAAAGTAATTGAAAATAGAGAACTACGTATAGAATATGGATACAAAGGAAGGGTTTCAATTTCATCGTCATTATTAATTAAAAATTGTGCAAAGATGACGTAGACATTGATTCAAGTAGAAAACTAAATTACTTAGGTAATTTAAAGTATCGTTAGACTTTAAAATAAGATTGATACAAAAGGTACAGCTCATATGGGGCATATATTTAAAGAAATCAATTACTCAATACAAAAGTGAAAGGAGTATAATGGATAAAGGCATACAAAGTACTAAATTAGCATCTCACGCCTAAATACTACTCGTACTGAGTTACAGCGCCTTCACACACGTTCTACTTATTTGTTTACTCCAGACACTGATTGATTTTCCCATTGGATTTTCTCCACCACACCGTTTGGTTATTTGTCAACAAGATTCTGCCTGTAGAAATTCCTAAATAATTTGGTCAGGTTCGGTTTACCGATATTGAGGCGAAATAAATACTAACAACGGCCACCACTCTGTTTCAGTTCCACAGAGGAATGGCGTATTCTACACAGAAAAAGCTATCTAACGTCTATCGTAACTTATCAAGTTAGTAGTATTCGTCTCCAACGAACTCGTTCGCGTAGTCTTTTAGAGTCCTAAAACAAATAAAAATTGAACGCAGCTAGTACTTATTAACTAGCTGTCAGCAGTGACGTTTCCAATATGTCAAATCACTTTCTTTAGAGTAACAAGGGTTGCCATTATTACATAATGGGTGGGTGATACTTTGCAGGTATCAGGCAGGGTGGGAACCTAATTGTTTTCAGGATGAGCCGTTCATAAAATTACCATCAGACGTCACTTAAGGTAAGTTAGTCTGATTCCTTAATTTTATTTCAACTTGTGCAATTGTGTGTTGCAATATCTATTGAGTCGCTATTCTGCAGTTTTATTGTTCTACTACCTTGACATTGAAAATTTACATTGTAACGTATCATATAAACTATGATTATCTTTATTATTACATCAGACCACGTTTTGTACAAAAATTGATGATAATGATATTCTTTATATGGCATGGAAGAAAATTTGTAACCTCCCACGTTTTTTGGGGTAGACAAAATTTGTGGATTTTGAGCTCAAATTCAATACCGGTCCGAATAAATAATTATTCGAAACTTAAAATGAAAACAAGATTTTTTCACCCGGAAAGCACAAGACCTAAGGTAAATAATGATGACAAAAAACTCCCAACTAAAAAAATAATGGAAGAAGAAACTGCACCTAGTTTTTCAAAACAATAGAGCCTTCCAGATATACCATTACAAATAGAGATAGACTTTTGTACCTTCACTCCGGTAACAAGGAAATAGATATAAGCCTTAAGGCGACAATAGGTAAGCATTGTACTGCAATAGACTGGCCATTGTATGTGTGGCATTGGCGACCGGTTAAACGATCGAAGGTCTTTGACTTAGATAACTAAGTGAAACGTGTTGCCTCTTAGTAGGTACCTACTCCAATTACTTTGACCTATACGTACAGTCAGACAACGTGGTTTTATTGTAGTAATATTTAATATAATCAAAAATGTTCCCTGCATCTGTGAAATGTTTCAATTCTCTAAGGTAGGCAACAGAATGGTATTTTGATGTGTAGTGAAGTTTTGCGTAAAAGTTTATCTATGTATATCATTTTAATATTAATAAGCTTTTGAGAACAGACAACTATATAAATAATTGTTGCAAATATAATAATTTATTGGAATCAGTCTTGAATTGGCAAATAATTTAGCATTTGAATATGGGAGATAAGTCTGAAGATTTATTTCTTTGTTAATCTTTAAATTACCTATAAATCGTTATTCATATCAGTCGTGACAAATTATTGCTAACAAACATTTATGTGGAAAAAAGCCATCAACAAACGGACGTTAATAGCGTGTGTTTGACAATTGGTTGGACTATTGACAATTCAGAAACGCAAGGATTTCCTACATTGACGAGTAAACAAAGGCGAGAAATCAAGGTTAAGGGATTCTCTCATTAACTTTTTTTAATTCATCGAAGGTTTTTATTTTTGATCATCCAAACAAATGGAAATTGAACGAAGCAATAGCAATAGAAAACCACTAAATGTTATGTTAGAAACACTACTCAATGCACCATAATACAAGTATCGGATTCTAATTTTTCTTCTATTATTTCTTCTATATAATTCTTTTCTTCTTCTCTAATTCTAATAATTCTGATATTAACTAATTAGAAATTTAATAATCACATGATGATATCGATGTGTTGTTGTGTGGAGTAAACATCGATTATCGCTATAAAATAGACAGGTTTGATTGGAAAACGAGAAAGCCTAGCAATGGAACACAAATTATAAAATAATTAATAATCCTCACCTGGATCAGGTTCATCATAGTAATCGTCGTCGTAATCTAAGACTGCATGTAACTGTGTTTTACCACCAGAGCCTCCTGTTTCCACTTTTGTAAAACCTCGCGGTCTATCTGGAGGATTTTGTCCATTCCCACTATCACCAGTTTTGCTACCTTGGTTACTAGGCGGCTTGGACGGTGCTGCCGTACTAGACGGCCTGTTAAAATTGAAATTATTCACATTTTGATTCGAGTTTTCATCGAACCTTCGACTAGATGTAGGATTTGTTGCCGGCGGGTAAGGCGCATCCGCATAACCAGGGTTGTACCCTGGACCCGACGCGGCCTGACTCAACCTCTTCTGCTCATAGTCATAGTCACCAGTAGGATCGTGGACGTACTGTCCTGTATTATCGTACGGTGAATTTAATTCTTGTACGCGCTGGTTCTCTATCTGAACGTTAAGTCTTGAGTTTTGTGGGTAGATCTGTGTATGAAGCGGTGCACCGTAAGGGTTTTGAGGAGCCTCATTCTGATAATGTGTGTACTGGTTGGCCGGTGGGAGGTAGGCAGTTCCGGCCCGTTTTCTTACTTTCATTCTGCGCTGGTTTGGTGGAATGAAGGGCTCGTTTCCTGGTGGTTGTGCAGAATGTGATTCTGATTGGTGTTCAGCGGGGGAGTAGAGTAGGTCATCGAGATCGACTCGGAGCGGCGTCGCGGAGGTGGGTACGAACGCCGGCGTGGCTGCGCCGACGCCCGCGATCGAGAAATTCGCCAAAGCCATTGCCTATACAAACGGCATTGGCGCTAAATATCAACTCACTAAGTAAACAGCCCCGAAGCTGTTACTAACACGTTTGCATAACGTGAACGGTGTGATCGTTAGGATCCGCGTTTTCTCATTGTTGGAACAGAACACGAGGCACTGACACTATACACTGCGTTCACTCGCCCACTGTTGATCTGAAACAAGAAAACAATTATGTAATTCAATAATACAGTGACTAAGCATTTGGTAATGATATAAATAAACAAATAATTGCATAAGAGACAACATCATAGTAGTTACATTATAATGGATAAAATACTCGTAAATAATAACTAAGACAGTTTTAAAGTCATCATCACCCTTTCTGACTCGGAGGTTAGCTTCCAGTTTAACCAAACTATATCAGTATGTATCCGAAGTTTACGAATTGGTCCTTAGGATAGGAGTATTATCTATCAATTAAATGTGGACGGAATGGAAGCAAATGCCAACGGCCCTATGTAATTCTATTTTTAGGCAATGCCAATGTATATTATCATGGAACATTCAGCAAGTAATGGTAACAGTCAATAATTATGCATTAATAAAACGATCAGTTTCGTTAACTGAAGTTTGTTATATTGTCAAAAAAATCAATTAAAATCGTCTCGTGCATCGTCGTTAACTTTTATGGCTGGATTTTCCCTCAAGTTTCGTGATATCCTTGCCACTTTACAAATGTCATCGATTTGAAAGGCGAATCGTGATTCTATTTGACGAAGACGATTTTGGAATTGAAACAGGGGAAACCCGAACATGATCTTTAAAATAATTCAACCATTATTGTTTATTTGTAAGAGGTTTGTGGTGAAAAATGGCCGTGCGTATCGATTGATCTGGTAAGATAGCTATTGAATTTGTTGGAGTCAGCCAGTTGAAGTCACCATGAACTGCTAAGTCGGAATTTAATTTCGGAATAAAAACCAATTTTTCATTTAGATGTATGTTACAATCCCCAGGTGACACGATTTCGCTGTTAATTCAGAAGATGTTCTTTGTCTATAGGTACAGAATAGCACACCCGTTGTACTTTGAACACTTAAGTGATTTATTAGTTTGTCGTCCCTTCACTTAACATTTGGCTGTACTGTAAATAGAACAATATAAGCTCCATATTTCTGCTTAGCGACAGCAGAATATATTGCTTGGGGTCCATTTGCATAATCAGGTCTAACATTAATATTATTTACGAATATTTGAAAATGCCAAACTAATTTTGTGATGAGAGATGATACATGATATTTATTTTTAATAGGTCTTTTGAAAATACTTTTATATGTCATTGCTTTTAGATTTTTAACTGGAAGCTGGAAGGTGTTGGCTCTTTTATTCAAAGTATTAAGAAACTCTAAACGCATTGGATATATTTTTATAGTTCCTAAAATAGGGAAAATATTTAAGAAATCTTTTTTATTTACTAACTATGGAGCAATTTGTACCTATCAATGAAGATAGGAAACATAAAGGGCCTCAGTAAAATTTTTATAAGTATATGAAGCCTGCTAATCTTCGTTAATTCAATGAAGAGGTGGTCTACGCCAAGCAAAGAGAACAGAGCAGTCTGAACAAAAATACATTGAATTTCGGAACAATATGAACAGCAAATCGCGATTTAAAATACTAACATTCTGATAATAAAATGCATCGTCAGTACAAAAGAATGTTGATATAATAACGCACATATAAGGCAATACGGATGACTCACAATCTTAAGGAGTTGTGAATTTGGTAATAAAGTCTATATTTTATTTAATATCTTGTAATATTGTTTATAGTAACACACAGTGTGATCTCAAACCACCAGGCTTGGAAAAGGGTAACAAGGCAGCTTATGTATATCCTAAAGTAGTATTCCGCGCTACGGATTCCGAGATACGGGACTTGTACCGACTAAAAACCAAACATTTTCGCATTGATCGTATGGGAGAAGAAATGGTTACGATGACTTCTGGAATATTCTTAATTCATTAGAGAACGATGATCCTTCAGAGATTTGTATAATTGTGATTGTTGTTGTAAGAAAAAAAAAATTTTTTTTGAGGCAGTAATGATTTCTCCATTTTAGACTTATTGGTGTGATCTACGGCAAGAGGATGATAATTATAATAATAATTATGTCTCTTTATTCCAACATATGCGCATAATTGATCAATATATTCAAAAATATGTATCTAGTTTACTTGTATAAAGAAAAAAAAACAGATATATTCTTTATATTTGTTAATTCGCTCCGATTAACAACGCTTCTGACATTTAATTGGTTTCGTTATTGGGTTAACTATCAATTATATCCGAACATTAGGCAAACACATTATGTACAAATAGTTTTCTCACGCTTTATGCATCTAAAACTGTCTACGACCGAATCATGTTTAGATTGTGAGAAAAGGATGGCACTCTTTAATGAATACAGTGGCATCCCTCTCTCTCAATCGCAAAACGATTGCAATGTTTTAATCCGTAACAGTAATTTCAACTTTTTTGAGAAATCTGAATAACCTACGAAAGCAAAAGCTATAAATATAATAAGCTAGCATATTACCAGAAGCAAGAAAGCAAGAAATTGAATAAATAACTTATCACATCAATACGCCTGTGCCCTCCAAGGATAAGACAGAGCTATACTGATGTACACCCGCTATGATGATGTTGGTTTTAGAGCCCATGCTACAATGGGCGAGCCGTGTAATTCGTGCAAATACTGCGTCTAAATCTAAACTAGGTCTTGACCAAAAACTATAAAGTTGGTACTAAAAGAACCTTGGCCCAGTAGCACACGTGTGTTTTATTAAGAAAATGTTACGTGTAAGGGCACATACCTCGTAGTGCGTATAAATTATGATATCAAAGTGATTGAGTGACTGTCAACTCGGCTAGTAATTGGATGGGTGCTCTATAAAAAATATATATATTTTGTGCTAGCGGGTACCCGTATATGCGTTGCAATGTCTCTTTTCTCGAAAATTTTCGGGAAGTAGTGTTACGCACAACAACTTACCAAATTTTTATCGCAATCGGAAGAATGTTTAAGAACGCATGAAGACAATCATAAAAACATTAATTTTTATTTTATACATACATACTACAATTATATGTAGATAGGTGATAATTCATTAACTGGTAGTGTTCAAATTGTAGATTCTTTTGATGGAAGGATATTTATGTGGGACGTTAAGACCTTTATTCTTTTACTTATAACTAATTATGATTGTTCTTCTAGTTTGAATTTGCAGGAACTAACGAAACGTCATCAGCAGATTGACAAGTTTATAATGTGAAATATTTTTATTATAAGCATAATTAATAATTTAATTATATATTTTAAAAAGCTCATTTGGACCTAGATCACTGCTGAACAAGCAAAAAAATCCACAAAGAACTTGACATTATTCAATACCATACGGAATAAGCTGTAATTTTTTAAGTTCACTTATGTTTGCACAAATTTGGCGTGACCCTGCGAAGACACGTTTGACACTAACTGCTATCGCCGAAGAGCATCTAGTCCACGTTCTGCGCCGGCGCAACGACCGTGGGAAATAACTTCTGCGTATTACGGGAAATTGTAGTAATTAGCTATGTGGAAACGTGTTATGTAATTCAGCAAGTAGAGCATTATTTCCAATATAAATAAACACATTACCCTCCTTTGCGTCGCGCAGTCATGTAAAAAGGTCTCACCCACCCTAGATGTATTGATGTACATAATGTCATTGAAAAATAACGAGGAAGTTGTTGTTTAAAATATCAAACACATTTATTTGATCATCACCGTGGTCAAGGTGAACTATCTATATTCTATAGTTATATCAATTTGTATTTAATCACACTTTTTTCAAAGTCAAAGACATATATTTATTTGCGGACTAAGTGTACAATAAGATTTTATATTAATATTTTTGTTGAGACATGAATTAGGGAAGATCCGGCGGGGGCTATATTTAGTTCTACAAGACGCAACATAGCATTTCTATAATATATTTTAAATGAAATTCACAACGGGAATGGGAACGGCAACCCTGCCGGATTTCTTGTAGGTAACACTAATGGCCAGTCCCTATATTAAATCTGTTGATAGATTTGCTTACTAGAGATAGGATTTTGACATAGGATTTTGACATTACTTGTATGAACCTTATGTCAAAATTATATCTCTAGTAAGCATATCTATCGACGGATTTATTATAGGGACTGGCCATTAGTGAATATGTGTAGGGGTATCGAAAATGCTATTTAATCCTTTTACGATAAGAATCGTCGTGGGTTTTTTCAAAATGTTTAGTTTCGAGTTTTATAGCTATATACCTGTATCAGTTGAACGATGATAATATTCTGTTGGGATAGGTCAAGTAATTAGCATCAATTACAAAACAACTAGATATATTACAGATGTCATTATAAAGCAATTAAGTAGGTACTGAGGTCTGAGACCTAACTATTTACATAGTCAATGAAGTTTGATGACACAAATGATAGTCATGATGATAATTAACTAAGTATGTATATTTAATTTTTTTTGTAAATTTTGACAATAGACTATTTGATACAAAAAATCTATTATGAAAAACACTCGCTAATTCCGCTAACGAAAGGCCAATTTTTTTAGGTCAATTCTTAGTAGGTAATTTATTTGTATTTCCACTTTTCGATGTTAAAATAATTTTCGTATTATTACGTATTTGACGACGTTTAAGTCGTCGTAATACTAAGTTACTATTCCTTTTTAAGTAGCTAACAAAAAAGCAGTGTTTCCGCCAATAACTAAATTAACGACGTCAATTTCAAATCCATCATTTTCCCAGATGTTACTTACGAGTTGTTTATATTTTTGTTTATACGATTTTAGTGTTGGTCCCAAGGTTCTACGTGCCTTAATAGTTTAGTGCTTAAATCAATGACCAATGTCCATAACAAATTATAAACCTATTCATAATAAAAGTGACATTAAATAACCTACAAAACGTTTGAACAATGACGCAAAACCTTTTAAATTGATATAATATAGATCACTTCCTGACAGAACTGGTTGTAGTAGGTGGCTTACTGGCTGGTTGCCGATAGATTTATGCGCGTAGGTACCTTTCAAGACAATAGGAGGAAGCGGTGTGGCGAATTCGCCTTGGGGTGTGTCGAATCGTGAGTCGCGAGTTCGATCCCGGCTATGCACTGTGCAGTATTTCTAATCAAAATTCTATTTAAACAGGTATTATTCCAATGTCGTCACTAGCGACTGGCCAGATTTTTAGAATAATATTCGACTGGGAATATCTCGTGTTTCTCGAATAAAAATCTGTAAAAGCTGTGACATTTTTTTTTACATGTATACGTAAAGTTAAACTTACGAGGAAAACTGACGCGTTGGTGTATGAGCAGTTTCGGGAAGTAGAAACTCGTTTACCTGTGAGATGAACATGTACCGATCATGGCTGATAACCCAGGAGGTCTGACAAAAAATATTTTGTAAGTTTTTGTTGCAATTATCGAGCGAGTCGGGCCCCCGTTCAACAATTTTACGTTTACAATTACGAATATTGTCGCAGATTTTTTTACTATCAATACTAGGTAGGTACTTATATCAGAAAAAAAACATCCGACTGTTACACATTCAGGGTCACTTGCATTCCATTGGTCTGCTCGAATTATGGCGTCAAGGTCGCAGATTGTTACAGACTTAGAAATAACACAAACACATATGGTTTTATATCGTTTAGTCGCCGGTACCATTATCTATTCTGTGGTTAAGTCTTAGCTAAGCTTCTCTAATGTATGTATAAGGATTTATGGAGCAAAAACTAAGGCTTAGACTTATCGAGGTTGGACAATTCGTAATGGCACATAAAGCGCGATGTACGGTATACAGCACTTGGTGTCCCATGGTATCTAAGACTGTCAAATTTCTTCAATCGATTTTTTATTTCATCTACTAACGATAGAGTTTATTATTCATTGTGGAAATTTGACAGTTTTGTTGTAACTTGATGTGCTGTTGACTGTACGTCAAGTGCTTGGCGTTTGCTAATTCATTTCTAGTATTTAGTAGACCATCAGTCTTACTCCCGCAATCAGAGAAATCAATTGATGTCAATAAATAGATAACAGTGGTTAGAATATTATTATCTTGATCACTTAGTAGGTATTTTTTATTTGAGTTGTCAGCGTACCAAGTCGTCGTTCTCGTAACTAATAATTAATTTATGTGAATTGATGTCTCTGAGTACAGCAATATGTTGCTAAAATATCATGTCTCAATACTCACAAAGGCTAATTGCCAATTTGTAAACTAGTAGTTAAGATAAGGTAATTTGTCATTCAAAATGCAAAATGGAGCTCATCCTTGCGCCTGAGTCTAAATGGGCCAAGGCTACACTGATTCGTGTACACTGGAAGAAAGATATAGACTACCTTTTGTTTAAAAAATCCTTTGGGATGAGTTCAAGTGAAATCGCGGACAAATAAAATAAAAATAATAGTTTAAAAAAATACGGCTCAATATGCGTAGTGGCTGAAAACGCAGCTGCTGCACTACGAGTCGCCATGCGCCGGTTGGATCCTGACCAAGTATTTGACTGACTGAACACGTATTTGTATGGGTATGTGACATTTGTATTGTTCGTACCCACGACGATAAGTGAGTAAGCTGTAATTTGGGGCTTCTATTTTAAAAGGAAGGTGTAAGAAATACTTAACATAAAATTAATATATTAAATAATATCCTACCTAGTTATTGGAAAAAACTTCCTAAGCACGGAAATGTTGCTGTAATTGACTTTCAAATTAACACAAACACGAGTTTGCACTAATTCTTAATTGCGTATTATCCTTTGTTCTAGGCGCTTATGTAACTAGCAAAGGTTATCCACAGACCTAATCTATTTAAATTAAATACTCCATGTTGACAGCTAACACTGACATTTTAGAATCAATAGTTTGTCGTTGAAGATGTCTACTACAACGCTTGTGACAAGATGAACATAAATTGAAAGCAAATAATGTATAATAAATAAATTATAATATATATTTTTCTTATTAGCCTGTACCTAGGTATTGTCCCACTCCTGAACAAAGATCTTTTTCCACTCTTTATCTTTATATATATAATTCTTCTGTGAGTGTGTATGTGACTGAACTTCTCTCAAACGACTGGACCGATTTTGATGAAATTTTTTGTGTGTATTCAAGGGGATCTGGGAATGGTTTAGATTCACAATTGGACCCGGTAGGTGGCGCTGCAATCGAGTTTTGGGTTATTTTCAGGGCAGGACAACGTCTGCTGGGTCCACTAGTATTATATATATTTTAAATAAAATACAGTTTCAAATAGATATTTCTTGACAATGAGGATAAATGTATGTTAATGAAATGAAATATTCTTGCGAAATTACTGTTTCATTAAATTAAATGTTTAATTAAAGTCTATATCAAACACAAAATCCTTTCATTTGCCAGCAATCTTGGCCCATTACCAGAGCTTGATTAACTAAATGAAACGTAGACAGCCTTTGAAAGTAAACGAAAACTAATTATTTATCACGAAAAGAAAAATATCGAAACAGAGAAAGAGTTTTTTAGATGTAGAAAATGGGAGAATCGCAAAGAGACGGACAGTGTAACCCAAGTTAAAGAAATCAAGTAATAATTTGCAGAACCTAGATCTAATATAATCTGGTACAAAACACACCATCACGCCTGTATTCACCGAAAGGTTCCACAGTTCCCCGGTGTGCTTAGGTCCCATGTTATAGGGTCCACGTCTACGTCACGTCACGTTGTCAATAACTAGGCACAAATTTCAGAGAAAAATCCAATAACACTTAGCTCGACCTCTAGCGTAGCTGTCACGCTTAGGACCACTCGAGAACTTTATAACATAATAATACACAATCTAACCTAAAAAATCCATAAATAATACTCTATAATATATAAGGTTCTTGGGACTACCAGACATTTTTACTTTACATCTTTTATAGAATCTAGATCAGAATTGTGTTTTTAAGAGATTTTGCTATAAATGCTAACGACGTAAAATAAAAAAATCTGCCCACACATTCCGATTATGTTTTATGGATATTTCTTCAATTTTGTGAATGTTTCTTAAATAAGTGGATCAATTTATCGATAATGTTATCTCTATGGCTAAAAAGGTTAGCTACTTTTGAGTTTATAGATTAAATGAATAAATTATAGATTATGAATGATCGGTTTTAGGGTTCTGTATCTCAAAAGGAAATAACGGAACACTTATAGAATCACTTTTTTGTCCGTCCGTCGAACTGTCTGTCAAGACCCTTTATCTCGGTAACGCGTGGCGGTATGGAGTTTAAATTAAAACCAGGTCTACAGTCCCTTGAAGCTGTGAAGAAATCAAACGTAAAAAAAGATATGGCCGTTTATGCCGCAAAAAACGAATATTTTACATTCTCAAGGGTCCAAAATTTATAGGGTATCTAATTTCCGTTGACCTAGAACAATGAAATCTGGCAAGTAATATGGACTTACACTACAAATATAGGGAAAAATCTGAAAAATATACATTTGTAATTAATTATTTGTAATTATACACTTGTCCGGTTTTTAATATTATGGTAAGTGTCAGTTCATGAACATTTGCAACACCAGAGGAGTCACCAATGCATTCCCAATCTTTTACGTAAGTAGGTAAATTGTATAAAATATGGTATAAACAGGTCTTGTTTTATTAAAATTATAAATAGCATGCAAAATTGCTAGGTAATAAACGCATTAATTTCGTTTCGCCTATTAATTTCTATAACCAAGGTAAATACCTAATATGCACCAATTAGACGTGGGATTACACGTGGGCACTCAATTTAGCAGACAATATTTAAAACTTTAATACTTATTTCAATCGTATTCCACTTAAATCAAGTTTAGTTAATTTTAATCCATCTATAAAGATTAACACTGTGTGTTTTAACGCCCGGCAAGTCAGGAGTTTACGAAAGCCACACGTAGAAGAGACAAATCGTCTTTATCTAACTAGACATTTCTACTAATGTGAAATTACCACTATTTCCTACACTATAGTAGCTTTTATTCTTACACTTCCACGACTTATATTCATACGTGTCTGTGTACTTAGTGCAGCTGTCTGTAATGTATCAGTTCTCTGACAAATTCTAATTCCAATTAATGTCTAAGTCTTCCGAAATTTCAGGACTGCTTTAAGAAAATATTTCGGTCCAATGGAAGACTAACAAAAGGACATATTCAAGTAAAGGGGGCCCTGTTGTTAACATTGTTATTTTGGAAAGGCATCAAGTCTTACTGTAGCTGTAGGTACTTAAGTTGTTGGCTACGATCTTGTTTCCTTGTCCATGGTTAAACATTTTCTCTTCTTCCACTAGTCTTTATGAGGTTGATAGAAGCTTGACATAATTATTGTAAGCTAGTGACTTTTATTTAACACTTACCACTTGTCTCTCATGGACTTTTTAAAAGTCAACTATCACAAAGGCCAAGGCTGCAGTCTCGTACGTTCAACTTAACGTCGAAATCTGTCTGGGAGTCTTAATCTATACTTATAATAAATCTGTAGAGAGGTCAATTCTGTACATGAAATATATTTCCAAAATAACTATCAGCGGGTGATTAGTGATCAATACTGACGCCAAAAATGCAATCAGTAAAATTTTTGTCTGTCTGTCTGTCTATCTGTCTGTCTGTCTGTCTGTCTGTCTGTCTGTCTGTATGTTCGTTATAGAAACAAAAACCACTCGACGGATTTCAACGAAACTTGGTACAATTGTTCTTCATACTCCTGGGCAGGTTATAGTATACTTTTCATCACGCTCCGATCAATAGGAGCAGAGCAGTGAAGGGAAATGTTGGGAAAACAGGAGAACTTACTCCATTTTTTAAGCTTCCGTCGCGTGTGCAGCCTTAATGGTTAAAGCTACACAGAAATTATGTATGACGGAATTGTTCTCCTTAAAATTATATAAAAAATATTCCACGACAGCAAATGTCTATCTTTTATGGTTGACTCACAACGCAGGTGAAACCGCGGGCGAAGAACTAGGGAACAAAGTAACTATTCCACGCGGACGAAGTCGCTGGCAAAAGCTAGTACCAAATAAATTTTGTAATGATTTCATGCCTGGTCGATTATATCAACAGGTTTAAAGGTACATAATCTTTCCCTCGATCTGGGATATTCGGAAGAACTGGTGTAACACGATTGCTTGTTTTTAAGAGAGCCGCTGCAGAGGTTCTTGTGGAATCAATTTCGCTATTGTTTGGCTATTTTTTTCTCTCAACATATTTTTATCAACTTAACAGTAATCTGGTAGGGCCCACTCAGGTGAGATCTTCACCATAATAAGCTTGCTTTTATACCAATTTGCAGGGTGGCAGCCCAGTCCATCTTCTTTTTATCTTATGACACTTGTCTTTATCTCGTTACTTACATACCTTCCTTGCATGTCATCTTTTACACAATTTATCCATCTCTTCTGTAATCTCCCTTTTCCCTCACGTGTTCATACCATGATAAATAAAATCAAATGTAGCTGAATATTTATCCCCCATATTCTTGTGTAAAACCTATGTACTCTTAGATCCTCGGCCTGTTGAAGATGTGCGGTGACGTTTATAGTATTTCATAATCCCAAGTTTCGTTAACATCCCATCAACCACGGACCGTACAAACACATCCCACAAAGACACACATTCATATGAACATAATTTTAATATTGGTGCAAAAATTTCAAACTTTGTTTAGCACTTGTTATTGTAAGATGGTTTAACTTTATTAGCACAGTTAGTTTTTTTTTCTTTTGTTCGGTATGGCGTAGGATTCTTCAAAGTTTTCTAAAGTCGTTATAACAATGAAATCTATAAGTTATGGTGGCATATGGAATGTGATAATAGGACATTAATAGAACAGAAATAAATCCCAAGATAGTAATCGGACGTTCGTTCGTCCGCTTTAAATTAGAGTACCTATGTAGGTTTCCTCACGATTTTTCAATTTTATGTTTAAAGTTCTTAGTACTAGGTCAATAAACTTTAAAAATAAATCTTTTGAGTGCTTACGTTTGTCATTTCGATACCGATCTGTTCGTTTATAAGATGGCAAGTCAGCTGTTTGTCTTCCGGAACATTATCATCAGATTTATCGTCAGATGAATCACATCTCATATCATATCGGACAATTCCATTTACATACATATTGCTTGCAATCGATAACAGTTACTTTGCGTATGTAAATTATCGATAATAATGTGTACGTATCTGGTAATGTTGTCGGAAAACAGAATTGCTGTCACGAAATAAGATTGGTACAGTTTCAGAAACGAAAAGTGAATGGTCTGTGGATTTCTTACTACTAACGCCATCCATCTTATTAATGAATTATACGATATACAATTTCAGTTTTGTTTCATTACTAATTAAAATAGATTGCAAAACTTACACATAACACATAATCAACCCATTATACTCTCCCATTGCTGGGCAAGGGTCTCCTCTCAGAATGAGAGGGATTAGGCTATAGTCCACCAGGCTGGCCTAGTGCGGGTTGGCAAACTTCACACGCCATCGAGACCTTGGACTTGGCAGTCCAACGATCATACCAGTAGGCTATCACTGCTTTGATGCAAAACTTTCATCTGATAATTAATGAAGTAGGTAAGCCACCAAATCGAGTAAATTCTGGTTACTTTTTTTAGTAAAGATGGATCAATCTTATGCACATACTTATTAGTCAAAATCTGATCAGTAGTTTTTGATCTAGGATCACAACCTTTTTAGTAGATGGGGCCACTTTTTTAATTTATTTGCTTTCAAAATACCTCTTACTGTTTTTATGACATAATAACAGCTAATATTTTCTTTATTTTTACCCGACTGCGCCCCAGGGGCTAAGAGGGTTATGTTTTTAAGGGTTATGTTTTACATTGATTGCTTAAAAAATATATATAGGTACAGATACCTGTGTGCATACAAGAATAACTTTGGTCGAATTATCTTTCTGTATTTTTTTGTTGCATTTTCCACGCTAAGGTTATAGAGTTACTTTATTATATTCCCCCGTAAGCGAATATTGCCTTCACTAAAATAACTTTGCTAGAATTCAAGGAACTTAACATTTGTATAAAAAAATTCACAGATTGTTTGTTAAAATGTTTGGTTGTTTTTATTGTTTAACCAAAAGCTGTTAAAATCATTTATTAGTGGAGAGACATCCATCTGAAATCCACAATACTAACAAGCTGACACGATAATCTCATTGACATTTCACATCGATTACTTAATAAAGTTCTTTACGATTATGGAGCAGGCGCGCTAAAGAGGTTGAGATCCGAAATGGCCCGGTTCTATCAATCATTGTTGCGTCATTATTAATGGTTTTTATTCATGAAATGCAACACGTCCACGAAAGAATAATAATGCAATACTTACTTTTTAAAGGAGTGTCTATGAAGTTTTTGTTGGTTTTTTTCCATATTTTTTGGCATTTTAAAACTACATTCTGTAATATTTAGTAAATAGGCAGTCCACTCCTTTTTAAATTAATTCATTATTCAAAAGACAATGTCTATGTTGCACGTTGTATATTAATTGGATATTTTTCTTTTTTTAACGAATGAAGAATGCTCTACAGTGTGATTTGTATTTTCCTATCACGGGTGGGTTTACAAATATTTTTTTATGATTTACATATCATCATCATCAGCCTATTGCAGTCCATTGCTGGACATAGGCCTCCCCCAATGTGCGCCATTTCACCCTGTCCTCGGCTTGTCGCATCCAGCTACATATACCTACACAAAAACTCAGACATGAACAGATGACAAAGACATACCAGAAAGACCAAATACGTGAACTTAGGTCACACAAATATATGTTTCTTGCGGATATCGAACCGTGATGCAGAAGTCGACCGCACTCGCCACTACGCTAAACGTACCATTAATTGTAAGGAACCTATAATTTTGAAATCAATTTATTTTAAAGGTATGATTGTAAAATTAATCCATTATTCTTTCTTCTTTCATACTGCCCACTCTTCAACGGTGCAACTAATAGTTAAATAAAGAACCTCCCTTATAGAAATATAACATTTTGCCGACTTTGGGTTTAACATTCGCTCAGTACCAAATTACTACCTACTATTTCAATGGTATGAGACTGTTCATCCAATAACACAACACTGACAAAGGTGGCACAAGGTTTGAGGCCCTGGGCCCCAATCCATTTCTTCTGTTTTATTGTGTCTAATCGTCATTCAGATTGCTGATTTAAGACAGTACTAACTACCAAATCTGTCAATCTCTGTGTCATTTAAAATTACAAATTCACTTGTGGGTATTTTTTTTATCGATAAACGTCAGGAGAAAATCAAATCGTTAAAACAAAAAAAATGCCGACACATGACGCAGTTAAAATCCTTATCAAATAAATCAATAATGGCTATATTACACTCATGATTTAATCAACATGATTTAAATCCAATCAACATATAATGTCCACAGGCGATTCTAGGTACTTGTAAATCAACACGCGTAAGTCCATGTCACAAGTTTTGTACGTTTTTGTTGCAACCAGGAAATAATACATATTTTTTTTATTATCTCTGACCTTAAATCGAAAGTCCGTAAGCAATTAAAACATGTTTTAATGGGTAACAATTATCAACATACATCATTATTATGTGTATTCCGGGTTTAAAGCCTTGTGTAAGTGGACTATTGTTAACGTAGAAATGTTATTGAAAGTAAAAGGATTCTGCACCTATTTGTAGATTGTTTAAATGATATTTCGAATATCCCCCCTATAACAAGGAATCTATACATACTAAATGGCGCCGGCATTTCCGACCTAAGAGGGACGCCGAAACAAACTTAGAGACCCAGCAAATGCGTAATAATAATGCAGGACAATGTCTGAAATGACCTTTTGAAGAAAGAGCCGTTGAGGCTTTGGGTAGACCAGTCCCAGCTGACGGCACGTATGAATAAGTTATTGTGAAGCTCGACCATAATCTAGGGAGTTCAACAACCCGTCGCACGACGATGTCAGATCAGCAGAACACTGGCGTAGCCCGTAGACCATAAGCGGTGATCTCGTTTTTCCCAACCCCAAGAGAAATTCCAAAAACCCTCATCATCATTAATAAAATTAAACAGCCATACTTTTTATTTTAAATTAAAAATAAAATCAGCTGTTTATAACCATGCGTTAGTAATCAAAGTAGAAAGTAAAAGATTTAAGTAAATTTTACGTACCTACTGTAACGTTAAACATATTAATATAAAGTGGTAGGTACCCTGTCACATTACAGTTAACAGTTATAACCTAATCATAACAATTTAATTGAACTGATTGATTTTAAATCTAATATCAAAGATAAGTCGTAGCTGAGAAGGAGCGAAAGCATTAAACATTTTATCAGACTTTTTATCAGACCAGACTTGGCGCAAACGCATGTATGTCTACAATAAATAAATGTTCAAGTTAAACAACCAAAGGTTTCTGGTAAGAAAGAGCTTTTAAGACTCCGGCGGACCGAATTTCCCTTACAAACGTAATACCAACATAAATCGTAATTTAAATGCAAGTTAATCAAATTCTTTTAATATTAGAAATTCAGATACCGCTAATCTAGATTAACGGTATCATGAAGAAGGAAATGGTACAGTAGGAACCTAGGTTCCTACCGTACCATTTCGTCCAAAATACTTCACTGGAAATAAATGCAATTTTTCATAGGTTTACCAAGTTTGGAACGATTTTCCGGTCTTTTATTTCCAGCGAAGTAGTAGTAGACGAAATAGTATCATAGAAGCCTAGATTAACGGTGTCCAAATCCGAATAATGACATAATTTGATAGAATATTGTCTGTATTACGATTTATTTCGGTATTACGTTTTTATGGGCAATTCAAGCCGGACCCTTAAGTTTATGAATCGCTACGTTAAATTACAAAAAAAATATTAGAAGATGCCACTCAGCAAGCCAGAATTCTTGTTATTATGTAAAAGATAAAGTTAACATATTTGTATGGAAACTTTTTCCATTACGTAGTTTTGTATTATCAAATAATGTCTGAGACTGAGTGTAAAGTTGCGTTATGTCATTAGTTAACTTTGTAACCGAAACGTAAGACGACGCGTTTGCGTAAATATTGGCGACGGAGCCTCAAGGCTGTTCCAATTAAGCTATGGCCTGGCTAAAAATAAAATGCTTAAAATAATCATTACATGAACACAAATAATAGTGATCGGTTCATTATGTCCGCAATGATAATGATATTGGCCAATCATAATACTTTTTATCCACATGAACTTTTGTTCGCAATTGTTCGGTGCGAAGTATAGTCAGGCACGATCAAGGGACACTTAAAATATTCAGAAGTACACTCACGAGGAAAAGTTTATTGTATAAAATTTCATGTTATAATGTGTAAACTAAGTAACCACGTCGTTTATTATGAAATCAAGCGAATACAATAAAAAAATCAACGCATTCCAAATTTGCACTTTATCACAACCGCTTGGTACCTACCTACATTGGAGTTAATGTTTTTGATAGATTTCCTTGAAACTTACAATTTATAGCAATTGATTTATTTACAAGCGGCTCACACAGTCTGTGTTTATACTATTTTGCATTTGTTTAAAATCAGACAAAAACATGCGGCATGACGAGTGACAATATATTATTAATTTATTATTCATAGACGGTATTAGGAAATTAAAATACTAAGTATAGCTAACTGATAATCGGATTTGAGAAGATTTACCTGAATTGTCCAACGCCTCCGAAGGATCACGAGAAAAAACTTAATTCAACGGTCCACTTTCAATCAACTGTCACGTTCGATTTTCCAAATATGGAACACACTTTGAAATGTCAAGTTTTGGCGGGTGTTGTACAAGATGGCGCTTGCGTCTCGCGTGCGCTTACGCGGACGATCTCGCGGGCACTGATCGAACCTCCTTTCCTTTTACTTCGAAACCTCCGTCTGCAGTGACACTGGTCAGTGGAACAGATCAGCATTCAACTTCCGATGATGTATGCATGTTCCGGTTTGGAATCGTGATTAGTCGCGATCCATTTATAATAGGATACATACTATACATGAAATTCCCATGTTTTTTTGCAATTACTGTAGTAAGAGGATACTGGTATCTCCCACTATTAGTAGGGCAATAGGGTTGAACAGGACGGAACATTCGTAATTTTTGTAATACAGGTAGGAGTACTTTGATATGAGATACCTATATATTATTAAACACTCCAATTTTTGAGTCTGGATTTTCTGTTTTCTGCAGACCATAACATCATATCCTATGTTCATATGTACAGAAAACATTATTGATAAAAATCCTTCTTTAATAAGTCAATACTCCTTTTTATAAGAAGGAAGAAATAAAGGTAACCACTGCCATAAAATATGACCATTAAAAAGTATATTTTATATGATTTTATTACTTTATCAAATTACGCAATAGATAAATTATAATGACGAAGACAATTATGAGTCATTTTATGTGTTTAAAACATACTTAGATGCATCGTTTTATCGCTAATATGAGCTAATTGACTTTCCGTGCATATTTGTTATAATAGTTAGTTTAAGTCACACAGCAAAACAGCTTAGAAGGTCAAGCGATATGATACGGAGTACATTCAACAACACATCAAGTTCAGACAAACCGTCGAATTTCCCTAATGGTTAATAAACTTTATTATTTGGAGATTAAATTTAAAATCGAGCTACTTTTTCCCAAAAATATGAGTCTTTTTCTTTGCGTACCTATCAATTGATTTTTTTTAAGTCTCTACTCACCAACAAGAGGTCACATCGTGCTTCAAACTTTATATTCTGAAAATATGAAAGTTGGTCCTAAACCAAAACGGGAGATATCTATACTTACTTATAAAATCGTTTGTCCTGACTGAGTGACTAATCTATCTTTTATTTTATTTTATTTTTATTTTATTAGGATCTCCAACAAAGAATAAACCTTACGTGCTGTAGTAGTGTTTACAATAATAGGTATTCCTTGTGTTTCCTCAATTACAGGAGACCAGATCATGCAGTAATATAAAACAAACAGACAGAAAGTTGAATTAAATGCACTTAGGATGTAAAATTAAAATTAAATTGAATCTATAAGCTTAATAAAAAGACATTTATACAGCTGGAAATAAAAAAAAATCGACTAAATAATTAGATTTACAAAAATAGTGCATTCAGTTGTCTTTTAAATAAAATATTGCAATAAGTTGTAAGCGCAATAAATTTATCAACGAACAGTTGGAAATTTGGAACGTAGGTTTATTTTATAACATAAACATCCTCTAAGAAAAGATTTTTTGATATTTAAACAATGGGGGTGATGTTAATGGATGGAGAAGTTTGTATGGAAGTCTTTGTACTTTAAAGAAACACGAAAATTCAACCCAGAATAAATTTTATGAATGACGTGTTCCAGGAGTTTCGATTTTCACATTTTAAGAGGGGAAAACGGAGGGTGAAAGTTTGTATGAGATAGCCAATTTTTTTAAAGATAGGAATTTGAATATTGGGTTTGGACCTTGGACCTTCCTGGACCTTTTATAGTTTTTTGGTTTGTGTCTTAATGGTCAATCGTTTATAATTATAGCTAGCAGTTTACCAGCACTTCACACATTATGTAACTACTGATTAGAACAAAAACACCCAAACTTTTATTCAGTGTTCTATATTCTAAGTGTTGTGTGCAAAAACTATTGCGAAATAATCGATCCATTTTTATGCAATATGTAGTTGTCGCTTGTGTACTAAGTAATAGATCTCTCTCTGCTAACTTGAGAAGTGAGTTACTTATGAGGGCATAATATTATACATAACATAAACATCTCTGCTTAGACCGTAGTCAGGAATTCCTTTCTGGACAATTCGAGTTATTCGAGAGAATTAATTTCGGGGGGGGGGGGGAAGCTCTTGGCCAACGACAATAATATGTAAGAACTTTTAAAACAAAGTTACTGTTTATGTTTACTGATTGTGCCGCTTAAACAAGCTCCGTCGATAGTTAAGGGGGTGTTTCAATACCCAAACTTCCCGTCTCTGTTATACTCGATTATAACTAAACGATAGTTTAGTTTTATACTAATATTTGTTTATATTGTGTCTTGTAGATAACTATTTGAACGAGAAAAGAAAAAAGAAGACCGTGTAATGTGTTTAGACACGTCAATACATTAAATTTGAATGTTTTGAATGTACAAGTGTCTATTAGGGTTGTCACTTCATTTTTATTGTTTATGACGGCAAACAAACGGGCAAGCCACAATGGTAAGTAGTCATCGCCGCCCATGGACACCTGCAATACCAGAGTTTTTGATGCGTTGCCGAGCTCCTACGGACTGCAGACGGCCGGAGCCACAGCAACTGCTGCGAAGGGGAATTGGCTTTCACACGCAAAAGAAACAAACAAAGGTTGCAACCGACTGCTGTAAAGGTAGTCGCAAGCCAGTCAAATCCTAAGAGGAGTTACCAGCTTAGTTCCCAAATTCACTCACTTTTCCATCTTCACAATAAAAATTATAAAATAAACCTTATCAAGTTACGAAAAAAAAACACCCTGTAAATTTGTCAGGGTTGTCACTTTCAATCCTATAACCAGACAGCAAGAGGTACTTAAATGAGTTCAAAGACAGCTTCGTAGATACCATGGGACACGGCCTATTATCGTGGTCACGACACAATGCGTATCAAATCACCAATTGAGATATTTAGTGCAACGTTAATTTGATTTATGACAGCGCTAACTTTATAGGAATTATCTAGAAATACCTATTTACGTAACGAACACGCAAATCTAATGATTCATCGCTCGTAAAAAAGACTTGTTTTACGATTATGTCACAATCTACAATGCTCTTTACACTGTATTAATAAAATACTGAATAGGTGCTTAAATCCTTTGTGGGGTACAAAAAATCCTACATTCTAATAATTTAGCATAGAACATAAAAACAAGTTAAGTCAATAAGCCGGGGAACCAGTGATCTCCCTTTTTATATGTTACCGATTTAAGAAGATCGTATTTTCCTTAAATATTTCCCCTAAACCTAGACCTTTCCAAGAGTCAGTGCAGATTGTTGGAGTGACAGGTGAAGTGACCAGTTTGATAAAATCGCTAAAATCAACTTTACATACATGCATCTAAAATGTGTAAAGCGGAACAGCTTCGCGCCGCTTCAATCCGGCCACCGTGATTTTATTTTGCTATAGGTACAAATTTAAGCCGTTTAGGTATGAAAAATTGCTGCCAATCCACCAGACTGCACCGCAGTGTTGTTACTGTCTGTAGAATTTCATAGAAAAACCCATTTTCTATGAAATTCTTAGTAGCAGCTAAATAGGCAGGCGAACTGTGGGTGTACAATAGTACACCTGCCTTACCCCTCGAGAGATACAGACGTGATGGTATGTTAGAAATCATTATACCGAATACGAAACGATGGAATAGAATATTCTTTATTGCACACCAAAAAAAATTATATAAGGTAAGTACAAATTTAAATATGTAAGTTTCTAACCAAATAAAAGAAATATAGAGTGACAACCCTGAGTGCAAAGTGACCAGTCTTAACATCCGCAAAGTGTAGCGGTGGTGCCCGACTTTGGAAAAACCGTCTAACCAAATTCATTGTTTGTTTGACACACGGTGTCGCGATCGGACAAGAACCTCACGAATTAATTAATCAGTCGTTATTACAGACTATTTCAATGCTCATTGGATTAACAATTAAATAACTTCTTGCAATTGTTGTAAATACTGGAACTAAAACTTTAAAGAACTCATTAATTGAAATAGCATACCATTACGCCTGTATTCCCTGAAGGGTTAGGCAGAGGTGTCCAACCATAAATTCTCAGTATGTAATAGGGGGCGAGTTACGACTCCCAGCTGCTAGTGAGAATTTTATAGAGAAACTCAATAATACTTTACTCGGCCTGGGAATCGAACCCAGGATCTCTAGCGTAGCAGTTACGCTCAGGACCACTAGAATTAAAATAAGTAAGTTTATTATAACACGTACATAGTTTCTGCCTATTCTACTCAGAATATAGGCTACCTATAATTATAAATATAGGTAGGTATACATAGTTATAATATTATACAGGCGACTATGAAAACATGCGACAAATCGAAATGGGAGGTTCAGTAACCGTTACTTATTCATTTTAAAATGTAATTACGATAATCTACATTGTACAAAATTAATCTTACTTGTTGTCTTAGAATTAGATAGTGCATACTAAGCATGAACTACGGTCTTCGCTAGATCAATCTATTACGTAGATATGATGTGAAGTATGGCGACACTTTGCCTTTACGATCATTTGCCTACTTTTTTTCTATCCACGAGAAAAGGAGCATTAGAGGCGCACATGATGTTGCTAAACTCATTTCAAATTACTAAAAAAGTATAATTATTTTCGTGATTAAGGAATGCTCTAAATTTTCTTTTTTATTACACATATAAATTATATATTTAAATTTGACGCAACTTTTTAATTTGAAATGATTAATAAATTAAACAATTAAAAATATTCTTCAACAGCAGAAAAATCTATTTCTGACGCTTACGCGAATATTCGATATTGAAATAAAACTACGGATACTACTACTATTACGGATTTTATCGCGTTGTATTGATAAATACAACGCGATAAAATCCGTAATAGTAGTAGTATCCGTAGTTAATAATATCTTATTTGATTTCCGACGTTTCGGATCCTTTACAGCATTCATGGTCACGGGTAGGCTAAGTTGTTGGACGTCTTAATGTTGCAATTACTATAAAATCATCAAATAATATCAATACAATGCGATAAAATCGTTAAAAAGTCGTTTTATTTCAAGAACAAAAACTGTTCTGAAAAGTATGTCGAAGTCTTATTAAAAATACGCGTGCAACGTTTTAATTAATTTTATCTATAATTTTAATTTTATTGCAATATTTTAATAATTACCTAATTATCTATTATAGACAAAATTCTATTTTTTTTCTGTTTTGGTTTCCGGAGATCATTACCTACTAGTGTTTAGCAAATGATTCATTTTACGACCTTCGTAGTGACACAGGAGTTAAAAAATTTCTTTTCAAATGAAGTTGTTGAGTAAGACAGGTTGACTCACAGATGCATAGGTGTACCAAGGTCTGTTTGAAGAATGTAATAAAATATTAAGTAGAACGTTAATACCTAGTATTGAATTATATTAAACACAATATATATCTATTTTTTGCATTAATAATATCTTGAATTGAAGAAAATATTTAATTCAAAATTTATTAATTACTAGCTTTTGCCAGCGACTTCGTCCGCGTGGAATAGTTACTTTGTTCCCTAGTTCTTCGCCCGTGGTTTCACCTGCGTTGCCCCGTTCTTAAGGGTTGTAGCGTGATGATATATACATTGATAGCTTGAAACCTTTCCCATGAATCACTCATTTTCCCAACATTTCCCTTCACTGCTCTGCTCCTATTGATCGTAGCGTGATGAAAAGTATACTATAACCTGTGGTTTGGGCTGTGCGTTGATAGATCACTATGTCAGTCAGTCAGTCACCTAACGTAAGAGTAGACAAATATAATCAGAAAGCTCCGAACTGCTAAGCTATCGGGAGTTACACGTGTTATTGTGAGTCAACCATAAAAGATAGACATTTGCTGTCGTGGAATATTTTTTATATAATTTTAAGGGGAACATTTCCGTCATACATGATTTCTGTGTAGCTTTAACCATTAAGGCTGCACACGCGACGGAAGCTTAAAAAATGGAGTAAGTTCTCCTGTTTTCCCAACATTTCCCTTCACTGCTCTGCTCCTATTGATCGTAGCGTGATGAAAAGTATACTATAACCTGCCCAGGAGTATGAAGAACAATTGTACCAAGTTTCGTTGAAATCCGTCGAGTGGTTTTTGTTTCTATAAGGAACATACAGACAGACAGACAGACAGACAGACAGACAAAAATTTTACTGATTGCATTTTTGGCGTCAGTATCGATCACTAATCACCCGCTGATAGTTATTTTGGAAATATATTTCATGTACAGAATTGACCTCTCTACAGATTTATTATAAGTATATAAGGGTTGTAGCGTGATGATATATACATTGATAGCTTGAAACCTTTCCCATGAATCACTCATTTTCCCAACATTTCCCTTCACTGCTCTGCTCCTATTGATCGTAGCGTGATGAAAAGTATACTATAACCTGTGGTTTGGGCTGTGCGTTGATAGATCACTATGTCAGTCAGTCAGTCACCTAACGTAAGAGTAGACAAATATAATCAGAAAGCTCCGAACTGCTAAGCTATCGGGAGTTACACGTGTTATTGTGAGTCAACCATAAAAGATAGACATTTGCTGTCGTGGAATATTTTTTATATAATTTTAAGGGGAACATTTCCGTCATACATGATTTCTGTGTAGCTTTAACCATTAAGGCTGCACACGCGACGGAAGCTTAAAAAATGGAGTAAGTTCTCCTGTTTTCCCAACATTTCCCTTCACTGCTCTGCTCCTATTGATCGTAGCGTGATGAAAAGTATACTATAACCTGCCCAGGAGTATGAAGAACAATTGTACCAAGTTTCGTTGAAATCCGTCGAGTGGTTTTTGTTTCTATAAAGAACATACAGACAGACAGACAGACAGACAGACAGACAGACAGACAGACAGACAGACAGACAGACAGACAGACAGACAAAAATTTTACTGATTGCATTTTTGGCGTCAGTATCGATCACTAATCACCCGCTGATAGTTATTTTGGAAATATATTTCATGTACAGAATTGACCTCTCTACAGATTTATTATAAGTATAGATATATTCTAAGGAATGATAGTATTTTTCCGGTTCAATGTATACTTCAATATAATATATACATTATAGAATTAATTAATGAAATATGCAATAAGTATTTGTATATTTTATTGATATTGTTTTTTAACAGGAAACCCTTAACAATAGTTAACATAGTATTATGTAAGTATTATAGGTATATAAATTTATACTCGTTTACCGTAAAAAGGGGTTATTGTACTCATAATTAGGAACAAATATTACAATGTGACCAACCCTGAAATCGCCACGAAATGTATGGAACAGCTGAATTATTTTCGTGATTTCGAGGTTGACTCTGTAGTAGTTGTACATAATGTTGAGTACAATGGCCCCTTAAGTTTTTTTTTACGGTAAATACGACGCGATGGACCGACGATTTGAAGAAAGTGGCTGGCAGCGGATGGATGCGAGCTGCCCACGACCGGGATGGTTGGCGCTCCTTGGGGGAGGCCTACGTTCAGCAGTGGACGGCAATAGGCTGATACGATGATGATGATGATGACGATAAATACATAAAAAATAATGTTGTATAATATTATATTTGACTGTTTATTGTCGCAGTAATTCCGAACGCTATTTTACTATACGTTGTCGTCATGAACTTAGAACCTTGAAAGAAAATCCCAATGATTTCTGTAATTGCTTAACCTTGCTAAATGTAATAAAGGTATAAATTTAATTTTAGTGAAAGAAAGCATTTTGTCTCCACCATGACGCCTGTATTCCTCAAAGGGTTAGGCAGAGGTGTACTAATGTTAATATCAAATATAATAGTCGTCTAATAGGTAGGTACATTTAGGATTTAAAAATATATATCAGGGTTAAGTGATTGTATGAATTTGCAAAATGATATTATTTTTTGCAGCAGTGGTGTTTGGATAATAGAATGACGTTCAATGTAACAAAATGTTAGTTCATTACATTTACAAATAAACTTAACTGTATAAAATTTAGATATAATATAAACGGAGGTTTTCGGAAAAGAGTCTCTGTTATCTGTGACTTAGGGGTACTTTTTGATACAACACTATCTTTCCGTGAACATATTATTGAGAGTGTAGTCAATTAAGCTAAAAGATTCGTACGTGGGAGAGCCATGCTTCGGCACGAATGGGCCGGCTCGACCAGAGTGATACCACGGCCTCACAGAAAACCGGCGTCAAACGACGCTTACGTTGTGTTTCGTCGAGTGAGTGAGGTTACCGGAGGCCCAATCCCTTTTCTTTTCTTTCCCAAGACCTTTTAAAAGGTCAGCAACGCACTTGTGACTCCTCTGGTGTTGCGGGTGTCCATGGGCGGCGGTTATCGCTTACCATCACGCGATCCGTCTGCTCATTTGCCCTCCTATCGCATAAAAAAAGAATGCTTGGTTTTATAATGCGTATGTCTAAATCGTTTCGCCTCAACAGTACCATTATTGTGGTTTATAAAGCCCTTGTGAGGAGCTCCCCGGAGTATTGTTCCACTATATGGTCTCCCTATTATTCAACTTATATGTGGATGTGGTAGAATCTCTTGAAGCTCGTTTTGTTACGTACTTATGTTTAAAATCCGCAAAACTATTCATAGAAAAACCCAGTAACACTTAGCTCGACCTTGGGATCGGACCCAGGACCTCTAGTGTAGCAGTCGCGCTTGGGACCACTAGACTAATGGTGTGCTTATGCTTAAGTCAAATCAAATTAAATCAATATAATGTCGTTTAAATATAAACTATGAGATAGATAATTAAACAATTAAATATTTTTTGATCCCCAGGTCGAGCAAAGTGTTATTGGGTTTTTCTATGAATTCTCATTAGCAGTTCGGGGTCTGGATTTGTGCCCGGTTAATGGCTATAGGCTCGCCCCCTATAACATGGGACCTAAACATACCGGCGAACTGTGGGTGTACAGGCATAGAATAATAATAATAGAATACAAGCGTGATGGTATGTTATGTTTATATTTTAGCTATGACGTCTGTAATACAAATTATTTTTCAAGTAGGCACTACCTATTTAGCAAGTCATTGTATTTTTTGTAGAAACTGAAAAGATATTTTAATATAACATACAATAAAAGTACGTACTTAGTAAGTACCACGTAAATGAGTAGTTGGGAAATCCTTACTTCCGCCTATAGGGGTTTTCTCTTAGCGTGTATGTCCGTTTTATAGAACCGGATACAGGTTTTTTTTACACTTTTTAGACAAACTGTTATGTGAGTAATTTTTCACCTATCTGTTACCTATTTGTTAAAACATACTAACTAACGAACTCCGAATTACTAACTTAAGTAGAAATAGGTATATATACACTTGCTTCTGCCCGCGACTTTGTCTGCGTGGACTTCAGAATTGGATCCGATCTGGATAAAAAGTAACCTACGTGTTAATCCAGACTATAATCTACCCCTGTGCCAAATTTCATCCAGATCCGTACACCCGTTCTGGCGTGAAAGAGTAACAAACATCCATACTCACAAACTTTCACGTTTATATTATTTGTAAGGATATATACTACTGTTCCTAGAATCCAACCCGGTTGCTTTCATTGGAAAAAACTGTGTTGCGGTAATTTATAGATAAAGATTTTTTTTTTAATTATTTAGATTGCGAACAAGGATACGGCCTGCCCGATAATTAGCGGATACATCAGGTTACGAACAGGGTTATCACGAGTAACCAACCCTGAAAAATCTAGCCGCGCCATTTTGAAGGATCTTATACTATTTCCACTTGCGAAAACCTCAAACTAATCATACGAGCAAGAAAGCTCACCTAGAACAGCGCAGTTCAAGGCCATTTTGGCTTCAAGGTAAATGAAGATGAATTGGCTATAGGTGCGAATGTACGATGGTAGAAAGTACTAAAGAAAGACACTAACAAACGAATAGTTCTAAAGTACAGCCTCGGATCATCAACAATCTATTTGCATGTTTCTGTACACAGTCGTAAGGTCCAAAATTAAATTGAATGAGTTCTGTCCAAAGATGATAACCAGCACTTGCGACTTGCAATTTTATAAAGAATTTAATTTTGTAAGTAATCAAAGTGTGGGGTAACATGTTTTTTTTAAAACAAAACAAAAGAAGCAATATTGGGATGAAATACCGCTTTGTTTAGTTCTTTACCTAGCAAACCTAGTATTGGACGCCAAATTGACCTTGTCTTCCAGCGTGCAGCGGAATTGAATGTTGTTAGAAATGTGAAGCTTATTGGGTAATCATGTGTCAACCAGAGTAAAATGCTTGAAAATGGAGATCATCTATCCATAGCCTCACGTGGATGACTAACCCAATGGAGCTTAGTGAGCTAATAGTTATAAAGGGAAGAGGACCGAGGAAGAGAGAACAAAATAAGCGAGGTCTTGTCCGGCAATGAAACGCAATAAAACCCATATGAATTAAAATAATATAGGTAATGTATAGTTCAATACATTTTAATAGTGGTATTTCCACGCGGAACTAAATGAGAAAAACTGATCATACGGGGGCTGGAGGTGACCATTATTATTCAAAGATAAACAAACTGTTCCCATTATTATTATTCATAAACATATTACAACATCTATTATTGGAGCCTTACATTTATATGACTCGATTTTTATGTGACGTAGATGAAGAAATAAAAAAGATGTCCATTATTTTTGTCTTAATTTTTATATCTTCATCATTAATCCACGAGTGCGACTGCTACGCAATAGGTCCTGGGTTCAATTCCTAGGTCAAGCATTATGTTATTGGATACTTCTATGAAATTCACAATAGCAGCCCTGCGTTTGGCAATAGGCTCGCCCCCTATTCCACGGGAGCTAACCTAAACATACCGGCGAACTGTGGGTGGTAGGTATATTAGTTAGCCTCTGCCTAACCCTTTAGAAAATACTGGTGTGAAGGTATGTTATGTTTCAATGTTTTTTTCCTTTGAATTTCCTACCGATAAACACTTCTTTTTTGAAACCGGCCGCGACGTCAGAACCGAAACTTGCGCATACGACTAAGCTAATGAGCCGTTTAAATTACTTTTTAAATTATTATAATCTCGTATCCACGACAACGTGTTGTATCCGGCTGTGATTATGATAATTATTATTGGTTTATAATAAGAGCTCAATAAAACTTAGTGACGGCAATATGTCACGGTTGTCGCCTGTTTTGCCAGCCTATGTTAAGGCATCGATTCTTCGAATAATACCTCGTTGGCTGTCGTTCATGCTCTTTGGCCCTTCGAGGTGAGTTCTAGGACCGTTCGTTCCTATCCATATGAGCTTCTTGGTAGTCTTATGCCTATTCGGTCAATGAACTAGTTCACCTTATTAGTTCTTTTAGCTCTTATAGGACATCTGATCAAATTGCTTATTATGAACTAATAAGCAACATGGCGTGCGGTACATTACAATAGTTCGACAGTCATATCCCTATGTCTACATAATTTAATCGTCGTTCATACTTTAACTTTACTCGTCACTATACTATTAGGACATAGAATATAATAGCGCAAGCTCTTTCATTCGATCTCGGTCGTTCAGAAACATTAAAAGTACGGTACAGTAACATACCAATAGTACGAAGAACTATTAGGACCGAAGGACCGATTAGCGTTCTTGGATAAGAAACGTGTCTTTTAGGTCGTTCGTTCAGGACCTACACAAGATTACCTCTTGGAGCAGCTACTCATTATCATGTTTAGTCAAAAACACTGGCCATTTAGTTGATTGAAGCGAGTCTTACCTTCTAAGAGTGCCTGAATATTTTTTATACATACATCGGCACTTGTGGAAACCGAAATATAAACTCAAAACTTATTTGATCAACTATGACAACTAAGTAACTACAATAACGTAAAAAACTTTTTACGTTTTTAATCTCCAATGGGTGTATGTAGAATAGAATATGTTAAGGATGTACCTTTCACACATTCCTTGAGGTTTTTAGATTATTGATCCTTGATTAAGCTTCCTGGCTTATTTAATGGACCTCACTCCTCACGTTATAAGCACGTGCCTTATAGGCATAGAATATGCTGTGTCTAGTCGCCTAAACCACGTGTTTGCTGAACCATTCGCGTGAACTGTGCCTTAACAGTCGAAGTCGGTAGCGCTTTATTGTGAGGGCGGGGCACGTTCGCCGTACATTCGCTTGCTGCCTGTCTCCGTTGGAATTTACTGAGCTGCCTGAATGTACTCGTATACTACCGGTTGAGTGGTGGCAAGCACTGATACATTATTCAAATAAAAATAGTTTTATCTATCGATCTATATTATACATAAAAGCGAAATACCAAAAAAAATATAAAACCTAATAACTTGGTGGTTGCTTATAAAGTGTAGACAGTTGACAGCGAAAGAAAACGTTGCTATGAAAACGCCATAGCTCCGTGGCTGGCCGCCATGACTTGTGAATATGGACCAGATTCTAGATAGTTCGTGCCGAACGTCACAAATCCCACGGCTGTGACGTGAATAGAGATGAAGGTCCGACATATCCCGCCACCTCCCTGGATGGCAGAAGATCTATGGAAGTCAAAAGCCCACCAAAAAAGGTCTGCTCTCAACGGGATGGGTTGTTGATGACATTTAAGTCTATTCTAGTCTAAGTGACACTGTAACAATTTAGTAGACGAGTGTGCTTAGTCCTTTATTTACTATTTAATATATATTTTTTTAAAAAGCTAACTAGCATTGTTGATCTCATATTACTAGTATTCTTATTAACCCCTCGTGCTAAGCTAAAATGCTTGTGTTACGTGGGTTCACGTCGGTAGTGCAATGGGTAAGTTTCGAAGCGGCAACCATATTTTCGCAAGTCCGAAGCCCTAGCCATTAAGCTACCGCCGCTTCGAAGCTTATTGTATGTGAATAAGCGGCAGTGCTTGAGGGCAAATACCTATGTATGAACACTTGAATGAATACGTGCCGTCTATTCTAGTTCCTTACGAGGAGTAGAATTAGTTGACCATAGTTATTAATTGTACATTGGAGTGAAAGTCGGGGTCATGACGAATTTGATCACAGATCCTTTACTCCGACCATGTATAAGGAGAGATTGCGGTTTTTACACGCTACGATTCTGACTTACACGACATTTTCCGCACTTTAAAAAATAAAAATATGTTGAGTGTCTAGATGAAGTCAGTGTTCCAATAATAGTTATCTTTTGGTGTACCGAGGGACCCTAGATGATTGGAAGTTGAGATAGGTTTTTTAATTATAGGTATGTAACAACTTTTGGCCGTCGTCGGTGACATGATTTTGGCGAAAACGTTCGCGTCGTCGTAAAAAATAATAATATATCTAGTTATTCGAATGTATGTACCTACCAAACTAAAGGATTCATTTTAGCGGTTGAATTTTTCTTTTACAAAGGATACTTAGTTAAGTGAATGCGTGCTACAATTTAAATAAATGTTGACTTGCTAAATTTTAGAGGTTGTAAACGCTTTCGTCACGATTTTATTTGTAACTAATACATTGTCTATTCGATAAAATATCCTTTAGTAATTCAACTCACATTGGTCAATGTAAATTGTAATTAATAGTACGCAAGGGTATTTTCACTGCCGGATTACAACGTTCATTTGTATGCAATTATGTTTTATTAAATGCTCACGCGCACGTGCGCATGCGTACAAGGGCACACACATACACAGATAATGCATTGTACGGGACACACCGACAAACGTGGTCTGTCTACCGAATTGATTTATACTCTAATAGTTAAAAAAAATATCTTAGTAAATATCAGCTCGACAGCTTATAACATATCAATCTGAAAGGTGAAAAATAAGACTGTAAGAAAACATTCAAATTGTAAAATGTCTCATTATACTAATAACAGTACGACACCCATTATCAAGTAGATAGTTATATTATTTTAATCATGATTTTTAAGCATGTCTACAAGTGCATTCTGTTGTCACTATCAGTGTCATAACGTTGTGTGACATTGGAACAGTGCTGCGAGGTTAAAATTGATATTTAAGCAAAGTTTTATTTTATTAATTTTATTGTGTGATACTTTATATCTGTCTCTGTGTGTCCTTGGTTGAGGGAATAAATATGTTTTCTTTCTTTCTAGATACAGGGTGGATGGAATTTCGGCCAAGTAAAAATGAGTGTTTAGACACGTATGAAAGTCTACCTTAAACTGCCTCATTAGCCTAGTGGTCTTAAGCCCGACTGCTACGTTAGAGATCCTGGGTTCGATTCCCAGGTCGAGCAATGTGTTATTAGGTGTTTCTATGAAATTCTCGGTAACAGCTCGTAGTTTGGAATTTGTCCCCAGTCCCCAATGGCAATAGGCTCGCCCCCTATTACGAGGGATTACATGGGAACTAAACATACCGGCGAACTGTGGGTGTACCTACATTAGTACGCCTTTACCTAAAACTTCGGGAAATACAGACGTGATGGTATGGCATGGAAAGTCTTTTAAGTGTCAATTATGGGATTTATAGAGAAAAAAAAAAAAAATTTTATTTTATTATTTCATAGATTGAAAATCGGTGCGGAAAACATCGGAAAGCGCAGCGTGGGATGACCTCCAACGAGTTGGACGAACGACCTGGTAAAGGTCGCTGGGAGTCGTTGGATGCAGGCGGCATATAGGGTCTTTGGGGGAGGCAGACGTGGGAGAGCCATGCTTCGACACGAATGGGCCGGCTCGACCGGAGTGATACCACGGCCTCACAGAAAACCGGCGTTATACAACGCTTACGTTGTGTTTCGCCGAGTGAGTGAGGTTACCGGAGGCCCAATCCTCTCTTAAAGGTCGGCAACGCACTTGTGACTCGTATGGTGTTGCGGGTGTCCATGGGCGGCGGTAATCGCTTACCATCAGGCGATCCGTCTGCTCGTTTGCCCTCCTATCCCATAAAAAAGGCCTTTGTTCAGCACTTCAGCAGTGAACTTCTATTGGCTCATATGATGCCGATGATGAGATCGAAAATATTATCGATTCTGAACAGCCTCTGTTTTGGCCGGTCATTGAAAAATAACCCCATACATCTAAATCTAGGCTTGATTATACAATAGCTTGTTGGTAGGTACTATCTATAGGTAATGTAGGTAGGTACCTATGATCACAGCCCAAAGGTACAGTAATACATCATTAGGTGTGCAGAATAAGTAATAGTCAATGGTGAATGCAGCACCTATCTGTCATAATTAACGTCGGCCTAATGTCGTGAGATCATGATTGTTTGGCTACCGACCAGCAATAGGACAGGGCTGCCTATATCCGTTCACGATTCGGCCATTTGTTGTTTCCCGCGGTTTCATACGCGACCTAAAGGGATGACGCGACTTAAAATTTAATTCCCCCCCACTCCCCTTTAAAATGAGAAAATCCGAGAACTCTTTCTTGGTGCTCGTCTGCAGTACAAAAGGGACCAGCGTGCAAACTTTCTGCTCCTGTAGATTCGGCTCTGCGTTGCGTGTCAACGCAGAGCCGAATCTACAGGAGCCAGTCAGGTATTTCTTTTTTATATATAGATGAAGATAAGCCATAAAATAAAAGACAGACAAAAGGGTATTATGTCCTTTTGTGGTATGTCGAAATGTTTTATAACAACTCGAAGACTGATGTAGTGTCGTCGTTTGGTTTTAATAAGGCACGTGAAATTTCTCTCGCGGACTGTGGCCACGAGATTTACTCTTTGTATATTCTGTGAAACTTTCCTGCGTAACTTTCGCCTCGTCGTTGTCTAAAATCCCAGTCCTTCCTTGAAGTAATCTTTAGTCTGTATACCGTGCAACTAGAGTCACCCGCTGCTTGGTTATCAAACTCCTTTGAGTTCATAAATCAAAAAGGCAAGAGATTATTCAAGGATGTGCTAATTTATTTAAATATAAATATCGACCTTTTCTGACTGTGTTTGTTTTTAAAAGTTTCGCAAATAAAGCCATTGTCTTTTTGTATCGGCAACCCTATTTTAGTACAGGCAGTATTGAGCACGTGAATTGAAACAATAAATTATGTGTTGATCAAGATTAAATAACAATTACAAGCCATTTTAGTGCGGTCACCTGCTGGGTGACACCTGATTCGAAAGGTAACACGAACAAAGCGACTGAATACTGTTGCTACCACGTTAATCAACGACTGATATTTCCCTTTTTGTAGAAAAAAATATTAAGGACTCATACACAAGGTTTGTCTCCAAATACTGCCATATGAAAGCCAACTTCGTGAGAAGTCTGATCAACACGTTGGGAATAAGTATTATTTAATAGATATACATACCAGCGGCTGCACATCAAGCTATTCATTTCCAATTTAAATCTCGCATTGTATAGGCTATTATTAAAACGAGACGTCAAATTTTAGTGGAATATTAGAACTGGATGTGTAGAACGTACGAACCAGAAAACAAAATAATATAAGTAATTTTTGAAGACAAACCTTATGTATGAGACAAGGCTATTTACCTCAAAAAACATTACCCTTGCTTTCAGACTCAGCCTTAGTGAGGTAAAAAAAGTTCGACTGCTTAGGTATATCTATATATACAGGCCAATGTCTGTACAGACAGCAACAGAAGATACAACAATATTTTTTAGAATTTTTGCCAGTTTGTCTGTTTGTACACGTATCACGCAAAAACTTCTGCATGGAGTTGGATGCGGCTTTCACAGTCTTATTGCTAGAGGTTTCACTTAAAATTTGGTGCATATTTCTTTTGGATACGCCATCTAGAAGCCGGGTTATAGTAAATCCTTTTGGGAAGCGATTGAAACCGCGGACAGCAGCTAGTAGGTAATAAAATATAATAGGTACTAAAGATTAATCATTCCCGACGTGTTGATGAGACTTTATACAAAGTTGTTTTTTAATAGAAGTATGTTTTACAGGTCATCGATACCGTCATGCATTAAATTTTTTTTTATTCGATATGATGACAAACAAGCTTAAGCTGATAATAAGCTGCAACCGCAGCCTGTAGGCACCTACTACACCAGTAGTTTCACTAGCGCTTTTTCCTCATTATACCCTTCTTCACTGGCTACAGTACCTACCCTTCAATAATACTTGCCAATTAGGTAGCAGCAGAATCTAGTATAGCGATTGTACCACCCCAGACGGAATCAACATCAGAGTTTGACGTCAGTTTTGTCGAATCTCCGAAACTAATTCAAGGAAATCCGTGACACACATGTCACTAGAGTGCGTGCTAGGCCTATTGATACTTAGATTCTTATACCTAGTAAAGAATTACGCACAATAGGCTCGATCAATTCGCTACCGGATCAAAATAGTTTCGATAGCGTGTTGATATAAATATTAGATTACATTTGTTATTCATAAGTCGAGATCGCGAGACGGAACACTCGGACGGTGGTCTGCGAGGCATTTGTCACTAGTGCGAACCAGATGCATAATAATATTATGATATCAATCAGTTTCAATGGGATAAAATGCTTTACTTAACAGTGACATCGGAGTACTGTAGAAGAAAAGCAATAAGGTACTTGGCATTTCTGTATCTGCAACATCTCTTAATTTGGGTGTCTGCACCTCTAGCCCACGAGATATTGCTTTCGCCCCTTGTAGTAAAATATGGTAAATTACAGTGATAAATTTTAAGATTATGTGGTGCGTACACATAATATTTTTCAATGAACGTAAAAAAAAGCTATATATACATCTAAAACACAGAGGCGTGACTAAGCGTCAAAGTATTCCTCGGCATCGCTGTCGTCTGGGAAGGTGCCCAGAAGACTGGCAGCATTGCCACGCTGAATGGCAATGCCTTTCAATCAAATTGCATTTCTATCGGTGTGTATTGACATTTTGTATCTGGTTTGTGACATGTAATAATTTTAATGTTAAGAATTAGATTATTAGAACATTTACTACTACTATTAATATTATTGAAGATTGCATGCTAAAATGGCAGAGTATAGTGGTACAAAAAATGATTGTTCTTTGACAAATTTATGTATATACCAACTTATTGAACTATATTCGCAATAAACGATTGAAATTGAAATAAAACACGAACTCCAAACGAAATACAGTTTGCATTTCTTGATGCAAATTGTTCATCAACAATCAACTTGACATATGGAATATTAAAAGAACAAAAGAAGCAATCCACTCAGGGTCTGCACGTGCTATCCAGTAATAATAATTATTGGCTCATCTCTTCCTGGAGATGAGCCGCTGCAGTAGAAGAAACAATAGATGATAGCATTAGGGTTCTCTTCTCTTTTCGGGCACCTATTTGATACGGAGGGAAGCAGGAATGTATTATATTTTTTGTATCTTCTAATGTAATTCTGAAAGTGTCATTGTGATTCATTCATCTGGCGTTTCCAAGACAGTTTGAATAAATTTTCATGCATTTCGAGCTTCATTGTCCCAGTAATTTTCTGGATGGTGTCCTTTGTAGATCCTGGCTTACAGAAATTGCAGTAGCAAGTGAATGAGTGAGTCAGGGATTATTTACAAAAAAAAATGTGATTCCTTTGTGACAGTTTAACAGCCAACTTTATTAAATTAAAAAATTAAACTTTATAAAATTAGGACGTTAGCGTTGAAATTTCAGTTATTACTTACAGCCTTTCTGCTGATACATGGAAATTAATAAATCTATAAGCGTAAAGCCTGTCCTTACTTTGCGCATTCGGGTAAAAAGGTCGCTTTTTCTTGTCAATAGATTACAAGGACGTGTGGGCGCAAGCGGTTCAGTGAAAATAACATTGAAAAACTTGTATTATACCTACATATTATTGTTGAGTGCGTGTCAGTGAGACAAGTAAATGATATTAATTGCAATTGTTCCAAGCATTGAAGAAACCACTTCCCAGAAATGAGGAGTGGCCAGACCGGTCCATCAAGACCGGGTTACTTAGATTTGCTTATGTAACTTCTATTGTAACTTCTTTGGTTGACTGGTCACAAACGTGAGGCCCTGAGTTAGTAGATATGTTCGACCAAGTGCGTAAAATTTTTTTTCATGAGAAATCTTAATTAAAGATTCGATATTTTGATATAAGCCTTGCCTCAAGAGACAGCTTCACACAGCTTCACAGCTTCTAGAAATCCACAAACCCGCGTTGCCTCCAATACCGCAAGAAAGATGAAAGCCTGAATCTCTGCAATTAAAATCATTGATTAGGCATCAATCAAAGAAACTGGTCAACGTAGCCAGTTTCTTTATTTGAAAGAAAGGTGGTGTATTTCTGTACGGAAATCGAACCCACAACCCTAGCGTAGCAGCTGAATGCTCAACCTCTGACCAATCGAGCTATCAAATATCATCTTCCAATATGCTGCTGGTTGTAGGAGTTTTTTATTACAAAATATGATCTTTCAATCAAATTGCATTGGTGGCGTAGAGAGAAAGAATTCCTTAAATACAATTTGATTGTAAGCTTGAGACAATTTCAAAATAAGGGGATAATTTTGTCAGGAATTTGTTATTTTTAGGTATTTAGGAACCAAAATACAGTCACCTACCATTACAAATGTGATTGTATTCGACAATACATTTGTATCTGAATACATAGACAATAACACAGCTAGACACCGACATTCCAGGCGTAGACTGAACCGAATCCTTTCACTCCATGACATTATGAATTCGGCACTACTTATTCTCGGAATAAAGGCTTACAATGCTTGGCAAAAATCTGTTTATTTCATACTCAGGGCCACGCCAACATACCTAAGAGGCTATGACGGCGCACTTCCTATATTTAGGCTTTATAAAGTCTTGTGAAATGTAAGGAACACCGTATGTATAGTTACTATAACTTTTTGAAGTAGTAAAACTCTGTTATTTAATAGTACAGGAAAAAATTCAATCGCGGGCAGGATTCGAACCTGCGTCTTCTGGTTTGATATACCAGACGCTCTGACCTCTAAGCCACCGCGAACCCTACCCGCATGATTGAAATTTTGCCTTCACATTCTGAATTTACGTCATAAGGTGACGTTTGGTGACATCTATGAGAAGCAAGTTACCTTACTTCTCAACCGACACGACTTACTTTACAGTTAGTTCAGTGTCGTACGATGCCACCTTACCTTTTATCTATCTTTTTGTGATTTTTTTGCATTTTCCATGCTAAGATTATTATGTTATTTAATAGTAAAGGAAAAAATTCAATCGTGGGCAGGATTCGAACCTGCGTCTTCTGGTTTGATATACCAGACGCTCTGAACTCTAAGCCACCGCGAACCCTACCCGCATGATTGAAATTTTGCCTTCACATTCTGAATTTACGTCATAAGGTGACGTTTGGTGACATCTATGAGAGGCAAGTTACCTTACTTCTCAACCGACACGACTTACTTTACAGTTAGTTCAGTGTCGTACGATGCCACCTTACCTTTTATCTATCTTTTTGTGATTTTTTTGCATTTTCCATGCTAAGATTATTATGTTATTTAATAAAATAACATAATAATCTTATCGTAAATTCAGAATGTGAAGGCAAAATTTCAATCATGCGGGTAGGGTTCGCGGTGGCTTAGAGGTCAGAGCGTCTGGTATATCAAACCAGAAGACGCAGGTTCGAATCCTGCCCGCGATTGAATTTTTTCCTTTACTATTAAATAACATAATAATCTTAGCATGGAAAATGCAAAAAAATCACAAAAAGATAGTAAAACTCTGCTGTTGAGTTCATCTGGTATGGTACCACTGCATTATCCAATATTCTGCTGATACACAATAATGTTCTTATATTATCAAGTCTCCATTTGAATGGGAAATGTTCACACTTAAAGAACATATTGAAATTCTGCATCCTTTTAATTAGGCCGAGTCATATTATACAGTTATTTTACACACTCTGTTATCTGTCTGTTAATTTGTTCCTTAAATCGCAATGTCGTTGCTGTCTCGTTTCCAAAAGGTCAAATACGAATACCGCTCGAGCCACATTCTGATGGCACAAACGGTGAACCTTATCATTTTGTATTTTTTTTAATTTTGATTATAAAGTTATTTTAGTGAAGGAAAAATTCTGACTTCACCTTTAAGACGTAAATTCAGATTGTGAAGGCAAATTTCGACTTAGCGGATGGGACTCGCGGTGACTTAGTTGGTCATAGCGTCTGGTGTATTGAACCAGAAGACGCAGGTTCGAATCCTGCCCGTAGTCGAACTTTTCCTTCACTAAAATAACTTTTTTTTATGGGATAGGGGGACAAACGAGCAGCCGGATCGCCTGATAGTAAGCGCCCATGCCGCCGCCCATGGACACCCGCAACATCAGAGGAGTCACAAGTGCGTTGAATTGGGCCTCCGGTAACCTCACTCACTCGGCGAAACACAACGTAAGCGTTGATCGACACCGGTTTTCTGTGAAGCCATCACTTATCACTCCGGTCGAGCCGGCCCATTCGTGAAGAAGCATGGCTCTCCCACTTTATATTTTAAGTTGTCAATATTAGCATTACAAAAAATAATTACCAATTTATTTTCATAAAGAACGTTAATTATTATTAGAGCATGTCAAATTATTGTTATTAGATACCTAGTCTATAAATAGAATTATTAATTAGAAAGGCTGTTGAAATATTTTAATGAATAATTTGCTAATGGATTTTGTCATTATATTTTAACACGGATCTTGGAGGTACTTGCTGTTGCCTGCGGTTTGACTAGCACCCAGAAGGACTTTTTATTTTATAATATGTTAAGGAATATGAGGCCCCTAGGCCGTAGAAAAAAATATTGACGGCAGTTCCAATTACAATTACCGCGTCAGATAATTTATCGCTTCTTTCATACGACAACAGTTATACTAAGTATATATCGGCTTCTAAGCGGCGTATCAAGTTTAAACATGTATCAGATTTTACGTTAGACGTCCAGCTGTACAACTGTGAAGCAATACAACCGCATCCAATTTCATGCTGTAGTTTTTGCGTGATGCACATACAAACGGACAAACAAACAAAAATTCCAAAGAAAGGTAACTGTTATGGCTTCCATTACTCCCCTCATAATATCTCCTACGTAAAAACATCGACGATTAAAATTTTTATTTTTATTAGGTTTATTATAAGATTGGTATTTCTGTCAGCAATTTCTTTGCCAGTTTAAGTAAAAGTCAAGACACAAGTGTTGCAATGAACTCTTTAGCACTTTACGATAATTAGTTTTCGGCTTTTCTCGTCCAACAATGGTGGGTGGCCTCGGAGAACAGGAAGTTGGTGAAATGATCAATCAGACTTGTCCTTCTTTATGTGTACTTCCGCAAAGGCTGTTTGGATTGATGAAATGTCATGCGCAATGGTTACCATTATATAGGTACTTACTTACCCTTAGTGGTACCTAGTAATTCCATAGATACTAATAACATAAATATCAAAGTATCTCTGTTTGACACTCATATATTTCACGCCTAAACTTGATTAATTAAAACTGTATTAAAAATTAAAACAATTGGAGGGGATAGGCACTGTTACTTCTTAATACAGGCTATTTCATAGCCTAGCAAGGAGAACAGCACGTCACCCACATGATTGCCAGAGATTTAATACTACCCACTTTGTGAAAACTGTAACATGTACTACAATCTGTGTGTTTCTTTTGTATAAATAAAGATTATGTTAACTACTGGCCCAATTTGAATGATTTTTGTTAAGTATAGATATAAATTGCACATTGGAATCGGGGACCATTTTTTTGCCTCAAAAAAATATTTTTCCAGTGAAATCGTGGGCAACAGCAAGATACAGTAGGTAGGCACTAGAATAATTGATAACTATGTACATATGTACCTATGCTTGAAATATTCCCTTCTCCATGCTTTGTAAAGTCTTCTTACCTTGATCATTTATTATAAACCACCAGACATAACATGAATTACCTATCTATATAATCAAATCAAAAGAAGGACGTTTGACACAAAGGGTAGCCTATATATACCCTTCTCCGAGATCCAATCTCTATACCAAAAACCGTCAACATTAATACAGTACGCGCTCAAGTATTTTGCATGTAATGTAGGATAGGAATCTTGTAGGATAGGAACCTACATTAATAGTAGATACCTATCCGAATCCAAATAATAAGACATTATTTGTAAGCGATTACCGCAGCCCATTGACACCCGCAACACCATAGGAGTCATAAGTGCGTTGCCGACCTTTTAAAAGGGAATTGGGCCTCCGGTAACCTCACTTACTCGGCGAAACACAACGTAAGCGTTGTTTTACGCCGGTTTTCTGTGAGGCCGTGGTATCATTCTGGTCGAGCCGGCCCATTCGTGCCGAAGCATGCATGAAGCGACCATTACGTGGAAGAGCTCCACGTAATGGTCGTAAATATTTAACATACCTACGTGATTATTCTCCTTACTGATCGATATTTTTGTACAAGAACGATTAATTAAGTTATTTAAGGTCCGAATGTCTCTTACAAACGTAATACCAAAATAAATCGTAATTCAAACACAATTTAATCAAATTCTGTTATTATTCTAATTCCGCTACCGATAATCTAGGTTCCTACGTTACCATTTCATCCAAAATACTTCACTGGAAATAATTACAAGCGAATGCAATTTTTGATAACTTTACCAAGTTTGGAACGATTACCGGTCTTTTCTTTCCAGTGAAGTAGTAATAGACGAAATAGTATCGTAAGAACCTAGATTAACGGTATCCAAATCCGATTAATAACTTAATTTTATAGAATATTGTCTGGATTACGATTTATTTCGGTATTACGTTTTTGTGGGCAATTCAAGCTCCCGGCTGTTCGCAACGGTTAACTTCCCGCACAAGTATCTACATACTTATTTTAAACGTACTGTAAAGCGGTTTCGGCTAGAAAACTTAATAGACGGACAGACAACTACTTTCGCATTTCCCTATAATATTAGTTTGGATTCGTAGACTATTCGAAGGAACTCTTCCAGTCGCGGGGAGACTTCCGCCTATCCAAACACACGGCTTATCCAAAACAGATAGTTACCAATTAATCAGGAACAGTATTTTTTTAATTCATGGTCACTCTAGAAGTGGTGGCATTTATATTTATATGTGTCGGTTATGACACGTGTTGACATTTACTGAGTACAAAGATCTTGCGCTTGAACTTGCACTTTAATTTTTTTTTAATTAATTCACCTTGTGGAAAGTTGGTTTGATGTAGGAAGCCCGTCCAACAATTCTTTTTTTTTATATTGCATAGCACTAGTATTCTCCTGCACCCTGGTAAAATGTTGTTTGTATGAAATTATTTATGTTTATATGAAAATGTGTCTGTAACACTAATTCACATACTTACCTAGGTACACAAACAATCAGATCCGGAAAAACTACAATTATTTTTCTTTCTTCCTTCTGTAGATCATAGAAATATTTGTTCCTTCCGAGAATCGAATCAACAACCTGAGGCACAGAGCCAGTGTAGCTGAAAAAAGTGGTGTTAAGGCGGATCGTTCAGCTGAGCCCGCGAAATTCAAATTTCAAGTGATTTTTCGCAGTTTGTAGGTCTATAACAAGTTCTAGATTCATGGCAGATGTAATTGCGACATTAACTATACAACATTCACAACTGAGAACTAAAACCTTTACTTATAAATCCTTATCAAGCCAAAAACTTGGCGCAATCTGTGTAATTGGTCAAAATTGACATTTTACACTACTTTTAGCTACAATAAACATTTTTAACCAATGGTTTTAGATAAAAATTGTGAATTTTGTATAGTTGATGTCGCAATTACCATTTCTATGAATGCAGTACTTATTATAGACCTACAAACTGCGAAATTTGAATTTGGCGGGCTCAGGTGAACGATCCGCCTTAATTAAAGTAAACGGATCTATCATTGGCTAATAAAAAAATACTTAAATATCTACAAAATAATATACTTATTTATTTATTTTTAAACTGTGTTGTATATAAAAACATTAATACAGGCAGGATATAAATCGTACCTATTTTAAAATATATAATGGACGGCCTTATCACGACCAGCGAGCTCTTTCAGGCAACCATAGGATGGACTCTATTATTAAATACTAATTATATTAGTACCAATATGTCCTCAACTGCGCCTGAGCTGATGCGTGTGGGATGAAAAGTGGTGCTCCAATTTCTGCTCTTCTGAACCACACCTCCTCCAGTAGGTATGCATCAGGAAATATCAGTGCGGTTGCCAAACAATTTACGGCCTGTCCCCCAATAACAAATCTGTCGATAGATTTGGTTACTAGAGATAGGATATTGACATTCCTTGTAAATAAGGACCATATGTCAAAATCCTATCTCTAGTAAGCAAATCTATCAACAGATTTGTTACTGGGACTGGCCGTTACTCATTTTAGTCACGGTGTTGTACCTAAATTCATTTCTTGCATTGAAAACGTGACAATTTGCCTGAGCGGTTAATTAAATCTCATGGGAATAAATTTCTGACACTTATGCTGACATTGAAATAAGACTACTTTTTAGGGGATGTAACAATTTATATAAAACGCGATAAAATCCGTAAGTTTTTTTTAAATTAATGTAGGCAGGTACGTAGGTAAGTAGGTAATTATGTTTCATTATATGACTTACTAATTAGTTTTTAACCCAGCGGACCGTATAATATATAAAATCCATTAATATCCGTCAGTGCATTTCTTTTTAACCATTTTTGCTAAGGCATAGATAATAATTATAATACTAGGCCAAGGCAAAGAATTTTCTACCCTCATTTGCAAGCACATAAAAGTAGCGCCATCTTTGAGAATAAAATATAAACTATTAATACTGAGCCTCTGGTGGCAGTATGTTGCACTTTTCAATTTAGAATTGTGAACTAAACTCCTTTGTTGTTCTGAGGAACTAAGGTTCTAAGTTGTTTAAAATGCAAAGTAGATGGCGTTACTTGTTTATAAACTTATGAACAGCTTTATTAAATTACTTGGACCTGAAAATCGCTGCACTATCGATTCGGTACAGGTATCGGAAAATTTTGAATTTAGGTTATCCAATCTAGGTAACCAAGAATAATAAATAATAACTAAATAATGTTACTTCTTTAGAGGTTACCGATTTAATACTGGTAATCAGCATCTTGTCAGCATCAGATCTTTCAATGCAAACCTACGTCAAAGTGGTTCTCGACATACCTACCTATGGTCAACAACATAGGTAGGTATCTCTAGAGCATGTAAATACCATGCATTTATTTCCAGTTTCAATGAAAGAAAAAGGTACCTACTTCTCATAGAAAATTGGATAAGACTTTGCAAAACAAAAAAATTGAAACCTCTCCCGGTCTGTCCTGTAAAGTTGCCAAAGTGGCACTTCAATATTTTTACATTTCGGTTTTGAAATAATCTCATATCTACCACTTTGGCGAGGGTTCTAAGAGGGGAAGGGGCTCAGGCCCGTTCCCCCCGGCTTATATGGGCCCCGCGGGGGGCCTATGATAAGAAATATACAATTATTTTTTAAAAGGGCCCCAAACTCTGTTATGCTGTTATGCCCAAGGGCCCCTGGATAGCCTAAGACGGCCCTGCGTGGATTATTATACTAACTGTTCTGAAGTACTTTTGTAGTAAATACTTACCTACTTAGAAGAAGTGACTCAAGAGTTAGCTACTCGAGAAAATTGTAATCCTATTACGTTTGAATAAGGTTGAAGATGGCATAAGTCATAAAATCTTGATATTTTCCCGCACCTACTAAATTAGTAGTATTAGTAGTTTAATAAATAATGATCCTTAATTGACTGCCTCATTAGTCTAGTGGTCCCAAGCGCTACTGCTACGCTAGAGGTCCTGGATTCGATCCCCAGGTCGAGCAAAGTGTTATTGATTTTTCTATGAAATTCTCAGTAGCAGCTCGGAGTCTGGATTTGTGCCCGGTTAATGGCTATAGGCTCACCCCCTATAACATGGGACCTAAACATACCAGGCGAACTGTGGGTGTACATTAAGTACGCCTCTGCCTAACCCTTCGGGGAATACAGGCGTGATGGTATGATGGTATCCTTAATTGCTAAGTTACGTCACAGATCACTGGTCTACAAAATTTTTACACATGGGTGTGACACATGAATTGCTCTAGCACGTCAGAATTTGGAAATATACACTGTTTTTGTCAATCTTTGAAGTAATTTTTTGAAGACAGCAAAATTTTAATGGTCATTTCTAACTAAAGCATCCTGTTATCCTGTAGTACTTTCTCCTTTCAAATCCATTTTAGTTTGTTTCGCTACGAGTTTTTTTTCTCAATATAAACCATTTTATATTTAGGGAACCTCGAAGTACCTTAACTATAAATTAATATCTTGAGCAAAAAATTGTAACGAAGCAAACTAAAATGGATTATGCATTTATAAGGAGAAGAGTAGTACCTACTACAGAATGCTACAGTTAGAAATTACCGTCAATTTGTTGTCCTTAATGATAATATATAATGATTACTTAAATTTATTAACTGCTTCATTAGCCTAGTGGTTCTGAGTGCTAGTGCTACGCTAGAGGTCCTAGGTTCGATTCTCAGGTCGAACAAAGTGTTATTGGGTTTTTGTTTGAAATTCTCAGTAACAGCTCGGAGACTATATTTGTGCCCGGTTAATAGCAATAGGCTCGGCCCTATTACCTACATGGGACCTAAACATACCAGCGAACTGTGGGTGTAGTAGGTACGGGTCTCCTCTCAGAATGAGAGGGATTAGGCTATAGTCCACCACGCTGGCCTAGTGCGGGTTGGCAGATTTCACACGCCATCGAGAAAATCTCTCAGGCATGCAGGTTTCCTCACGATGTTTTCCTTCACCGTTTAAGCGCGTGATTATTAACTATTTAATACGCACATGACTTCGAAAAGTCAGAGGTGCGTGCCTTGGGTTCGAACTCGAGACCTTTGACTTGGCAGTCCAACGGTCATACCACTAGGCTATCACTGCTTCTGGGGGCTGCACTAGGGGCCGTATTATGACATGTTAACGCCATCATTTTTAGGTTGTAAGAAAGAGATGAGGCTATTTAATATGTAGAGCAGCATCTCTTTCTAACAAAAATTATGGCGTTAACATGTCATAATACGGCCCCTGGACTTGAAACAGATATCAGATTTGTATGTGGAACATACAAATGTTTACCTCGAGTGGGAGTCGAACCCACGACACGCAGTACACTCACCAAACGTGCACTCAGAATGGCTACTGCACAGGTGATAACTGAAACATCTAAAGAAAGTAGAAATATTGGAAAACTAGCGAGCCGCCCGCGGTTTCACCTGCGTTGCTAAGAGTTGTAGTGTGATGTTGAATATCTTAAAACCTTGCTCATGAGTGCACACTACAACTTCCCTTAGTGAAAACCGCATGAAAATCCGTTCAGTAGTTTTTGAGTTTATCGCGAACAGATAGACAGACGCGGCGGGGGATTTTGTTTTTTATTATGTAAGGAAGTCATTGTTTAATGTAATGAATCTGCAATAATATCATGTAAAATAATGGGAAAAATAAACTTATTTATTATCTTCGCCTAAAGGTAGGTCGTGAAAAGCAATCCCCCCCCCCTTTTTTTTAATGAACCGCTTTATTACTGGCTTTACTTCTTCTCTTTAAGGTCGGTGATGATGTCATACTGCAGCGACCACTAACTTGCTCAGCATACTGATTAAGACATTATCTCCCAAGTTATGCGAGGTTATATTCCATAGCTGATGTCTAAGAGAAACATTTTTTTAATACTCAAGGTCTCAAGGACTTTTTGAAACAAATGTCCTATAAGTCCTTCTTTAAGATCCAATCTATCTATTTACCAAAATTTATCACAATTGGTCTAGCTGTTTAGGCGTGAAAACATAACAAATAGACAGGCTGGCAGACACTGTTACTTTCACATTTTAAATATTAGTATGGATACTGAAAATGGCACTTTCCTTTTCTTGACCTACGGCTGATCCCTTCACTTCTAGGTTTTCACTGGGTTCACTTCTTCACTTCTCTTTACTTGAAGAGTAGATATAGATTTCCATAGACCCTTATAACAATCCCAGGTTTTGAAACAGCCCTTTATTTTTTCAGTGAGGTTGATAGTTTTTTTTTTATTCATGATAGGCTTACGCTTGATCGCCAGTTCGTCTGATGTTAAGCGAAACTGCGATCTACGATAGAGCGCGCTTGCCTAGAAGAAACGGATTCACTCGTGATTTAAAGACATCCAGATTATATCTATCGGGGAAGACCAACTCGGGAATCGCATTCCACATTTCAGCGGTACGCATGATAAAAGTGTACTTAAAGCGTTTCGTTCGAGTTTTTTGAATGTCCACCATGAATCGATGTCGCGTCTTCGTGTTTCTGGTCTGTCCGATAGTAGAAAGGACTAGGGGGAATAAGATCGTGGAGATCTGATCGTGCACACTCTCCGAAATGTATCCGATAAAAACCGAGATACGTCACACGACATAATTATTAATATTTTCTTATCCTTGTTTTAACATGGAATCGGTTTAACTTTAAACCATCTCACCTATATCCCGAAAGGAGTACTGATAGCCACACATAAGGCACTGGTATGTGTTATGTGTTATGCTATAGGGCGCAACCCTATTACTTTTATAAACCGGGCAAAAGTCAGGGTGTTGTGTTTCCGATGTGTGATTTTAAATAACAGGCAGGAGACTGACATGACCCCATCCATTGTCTGCTGCAGTCGGTAAAAAAAAAATCCCATCTTAAAGAACGTAACAACATAATCAACCCATTATACTGTCCCACTACTGGGCACGGGTCTCCTATCAGAATGAGAGGGATTAGGCTGTAGTCCACCACGCTGGCGTAGTGCGGGTTGGCAGACTTCACACGCCATCGAGAAAGTCTCTCAGGCATGCAGGTTTCCTCATGATGTTTTCCTTCACCGTTTAAGCGCGCGATAATTAACTATTTAATGACTTCGAAAAGTCAGAGGTGCGTGCCTTGGGTTTGAACTCGACACCTTTGACTTGGCAGTTCAACGGTCATACCACTAGGCTATCACTGCTTCAAGAAGGTCGTAATCATAAATAAAATATAGTTTAAGTACCTAGATAAATTCAAGTTTTCTCATAAAAGAAGAAACTTCTTCATACTAGTAAAAGAAAGCCGGCATAAAATGATGTAGAAAAATTATTCTTCACAAAAGTTCCAAACAAAAGTTTTTAGTACCTAGTTTACAGTGTTTCAGATACTGAAAACCTCAAAAATTGCCGAATGAAAGGATCTAAAGCATACCATCACCTGTGTTCCCCAAAAGGTTATTTTTTTTAAAAAAAAGCTTATGTGGGTCGCATATTACTAATATTCTTATTAACCCCTCGTGCTAAGCTAAATGCTTATATTACGAGTGGGTTCACGTCGGTAGTGCAATGTGTGGGTTTCAAATCGACAACCATATGATCGCAAGTCCGACGCCCTAGCCATTAGACTACCGACGCTTTTTTATTTGGCGGCAGGAGGGAACAATTATTAAAGAAGTACATAGGTACTTATATATCCACGCAACAAAAAATTACTGGATACGCTAGTAATTAAGCAAAAGGTAAACCATTATGAGGATTTTTATATCTTGAAAATTGACTGTTATAGCGGCCGTAAGTGTCTGTCGTGGCAGTTGTTACGAACAGGGTCAAACAGGGGTGGCATTTAATAAACAAGCCATTGGCCTACTTAGATAGGATCCAAGGCGCCTCCCTTCCTGTTCATGAAGTCAGAATGGCTATTGTATAGTTTGTGTTGGAAAGAATTTGTTTTAAGGTAGACAGTAGAACGCTGTACAAACGCTAACATAGAACCTTCATGTCCATTGACTTAAATGTATTTTATATATCGTTAACCAGCTACATATAATCTTTTTGCGTTTTTTTTTTATTTTCCATGCTAAGATTATAAAGTTATTTTAGTGAAGGAAAAATTCAAGCGGGCAGGATTCCTACCTGAGTCCTCTGGTTAGATGCACCTGACGCTATTCAGAATTTGAAAGCAAATTTCGATCTGGCGGGTGGACTAGAGGTCATAGGGTTTAACTATATTATCATTATAACGCTATCGATATTCCGATGTTTAAGCATCTAATAAGCTCCATTAATTTACGATAAATGCAAGGGAATCAATGACAATGACATTAGCGTAGCGGCTGAGCGATCGGCTTCTACCTACGTTACGTGTTGTGGGTTCGATCCCCGCATGGAACAAATATTTGTATGATCTACAGGTATTCCGGAACAACTAGTACAGTGTTTGTAATCGCACCAACGATACAGGAGAAATTCCTAAGGTGGGGCAACATTTAAAAAAAAAATTACCTATTTACGATATGACTATATCACAATAACTGTCGCCAAAGTGGCGGGAGCCTAAAGGCTAGGGGGTCGGACTTGCGATCATGTGATTGCCGGTTCGAAACCCACCCATTGCAATACCGACGTAAACTCACTCGTAACACAAGCATTTAGCTTAGCACGAGAGGTTAAGGCAAAGAATACAAGTAATGTGCGACACACACTGCTAGCTTTCTTTAAAAAAAAATTGCCGTTAAAAAAGGCCGAAAGGAATTGCCGTTATTTGTCTAATGATACTAGTAATTGGCGAGTCTAGGCGATTATCGCAATAATGATAGATCGAGTTTGACATGTGTCGAAACACTGTGGAACCAAGGAAGCGGTTTTCTAAAATAATATAATCGATTCTTGAGACATTTCGGATGTTTTTAGGATTCCGTACATAAGGTGTAACAAATTATAATTATGCTCGATCGATGTTGAATCATACTTTAGAAATTACAGTATCAGTAGCCTTAGCACGAACAACTTGCGAAAAAGTATTCGTATCGTCACGATAGAGGCGCTGGTCCAAATCTCATACAAATTGGTCTCCATGACGATGCTAAGGCTACTGTTCAGTAGCCTTACCACGAACAACTTGCGAAAAAGTATTCGTATCGTCATGGAGACCAATTTGTATGAGATATGGACCACCGCCTCTATCGTGACGATACGAATACTTTTTCGCAAGTTGTTCGTGCTAAGGCTACAGAAACAAAATATTTTATCAATAGAACTTGTTGGAAACACTCATTGTTCTAAGTAGTTTAAACTGAATAGGTAGGTACTTCTCTACAACTCTCCGTATTCTAAATGCCCTTTAAGCTAATCATAGCTTCTTGCCAATTATATAAGGACGAACTTACCTTCTCAACAAAGTATTTTGCCCGAAACGACTGCCATATTCAGACCTCGGAAACCCAATTTCTGATACTTTTAAATACATTTGCCGGTATAGGCAATATAGTTTTAGGTGATATTATATAATTGACGGCGAGCCTACAAACAGGTACAAATGCAAACTCAGAACTAGGAATATACTAATGGAAAAACCAAATGTACAACTCGACCCGAACCCAGGGCTTCACGAATAGCAGCCGCGCTTTCGATCACAAGACGACAAATTTTATCGAAATTTATTTAGTAGTTTAGCCGAGAATAGGTAACGAACAAAAAGGCAAACATAATTAAAATATTATCAGTATTTTTTGTAGAAAGTCAAGTAAAACACAAATAAAATAGCTATACTATCAATGTTTCAGTTAACATTACATGACTATTGTAATTAACCAATGAATAGAGTTGTATGATATGGAGTAATAAGTATGTCGTCCAAGGAATAATTAATAATAGGAATAAGTCAATTAATAAGCAGGTACACCTAGCCCGCTTGATAAGTTAGAATCTTCTGTTCTCTGTATGAGATAAACCGAATACCTACCTCATGCAAATAAATTGATTCATAATCGTAGCTACTATAATTGCATCTGCGTGGGTTTCCATTATAGTCGTAGGTACCTAAGTATATTTCCTGGTTAAAGTATGTTACGTCCATCCAATAAGAAGAAATAGAGATGAATCTAGTTAACTTTTGCTTGCAAATAGGTACCTACTACATGTAATAATAATAATAGAAAACGGTACTCCTGGATACAACGCGTATGGTTAGGAAGTTCCTTTCTTTGGGGCCCTGATCACCGGTAGCTTGGACCCTGCTCCCGATACCGGTGGACTACTATTTTTTTATATTTTTAAATCTTTTTATTTTTATTTTTATAAAAATATTTGAAAATGTATTTAAATATGTTAATATAATAAATAAAGGAAATAATAATAGCTTTATTGATTTCGTACATATTCATTCTGTGCTACCTATATTTTTTAGTTTTTACCAACTTTGTTAGTAATATGTGTTTTCATGTAAGGGCCGCCCTAGCGGTGAAAGCCTCTTTAAATTTTTTCCAGATACAACTATATTATTTTAATCTTTGGTTTCCAGCCTGCCTTATCTCTATCTAGTCTAATCCAGGTGATTCCAGCTGTAGCCATTATGTCGTCGCTCCATCTAACTATTATAAACAGCGCTTCTTCAGTTTTTGTTTCTTCTTCAGTGTTTATTAAATACGACACCGCGTTCCACGTATTTCACAGTTCACGTTTCCATATCGACGTATCGAACCTTATGTTTCAATACGTAGATATTGAATATTTAATCATCGTAAAATACCGGAACGCAGTATTGTATTTAATAAACAAAATATACCTATAATAATATATTCCTGAAAAATGAGTAGGTATAACCATGGTCATTTCAGGTAGCCAGCGAATCATTTAATTAATTTTAACAACCCAAATGGGTGGCTAGAGAGGTCAGAGTTCACGTCTATAGCCGATGACGTCACGTTGTCTGGGCCCCCGTTGGCTGGGTCTGGGAAAAAAACGAATAACACAATCATAAATAATTCGCGGGTCACAAATAAATCTTCTGGAGAACGTTGCTTATATTAAAGTTATAAGGTACATAAGTAGCGAGACGAGTAACTTCAATTAATATTCAGACGTATTTTTCTGTGATGAGGGTCGGCGTTTGATCAATTTCAGTGCCTATGTTAGATAGAAGTTCTTTAGACTATAAAATATGAAGTTGAACTGTTGAATATTTAAGCTTAGCTTTCCATGGTGAGTTTATGAATGGGTGGCCATTTTTACACCGTCTCTGGATTGAGCTTAGAATAGAAATAAGTGAATGAATATGTATGTAATCAATCCTAATCCAAACCTATTTGCAAGCAAAAGTTAACTAGATTCATCTTTATTTTTTTTATTGGATGGACATAACATACTTTATCCAGGAAATATACTTAGGTACCTACGACTATAATACGGCTATGGCGTCGGACTTGTGATCATGTGGTTGCCGGTTCGAAACCCACAAGCATTTAGCTTAGCACTAGGGTTTAACAAGAATACTAGTAGGTAATGTGCGACCCACATCGCCAGTAAGGATTTAAAAAAAAAACAATTGCTATGGGAGACACGATATGGGATGACGATTTTGTTTATGATGTCCTCGATCACTCATGTCTTACCTAATGTTATTAAAATAAAACCATGTTTTATGGATTTTATCGCGTTATATTGATATTTCACAGCTTCCATGGTCACGGGTTGACAAATTTAAATGTATTTGTTGGATAACCATTCTGATACAATTCACTTATCAGACATGATATTTTAGCCACTTTTGGTTTTAAGGGTATTACATTGCCCAATGACTTTGAGGATTTAGTCTTTGTGCTAGTATTTGTTAGTCACAGGCATTTTGGGGGGTGCTTCACGCGGGATAATAGTGAGGTTTCAGGTTTTACTTTATTATTTCAAAATATTCAAAGAAATAATAAAATAAAAACAATACAAATTGTTAATTACGTCCATTACATTTTTTTTTGTATAAAATTCATGACTATCTATTAAGCCGTTAAAGATAAAAAATACAAATTAGGTCAAAAGAGGCCTATTTACTTCAATTATTATCCAAAGTTGGGGCAATGTGTTATTGGGTTTTCTATGTAATTCTCATTAACAGCTCGAAGTCTGGATTTGTGCCCGGTTGATGGCAATAGGCTCGCCCCCTATTACATAATACGTAGTAATGGAAACAGAGACCCAAAGTTAATGACATAGCGCACTGAATTAGCAAGCTGGAGTGGCAGTGGGCTGGCCATATCTGTAGAAGAACCGATAACCGCTGGGCTAGACGTGTTCTTGAGTGGAGACCACTGTTCAAACGTAGTGTAAGATGGAATGATGATTTGCGAAAGGTTGCAGGCAGAAGCTGAACGCGACATGCGGAGGGTAGGTGAAAAGGCGCACATTGGGGGAGCCCTACGTCCAGCAGTGGACGATTTAGGCTGATCATGATGAAGATGAAGAAGAATTGTTAATTTGTTACTATTCCGAATTAGCAGAGCTGTTCGCGAGCAACACGCACCAGTGTACCTACTTAAGGTCGCTGGCGTTTATCATCGCCTTATTAATTAATTCACTATAGTCCTGTAGTAATTAATACGATTCAGTTTACCTCGGTATAAGATTTAATTAGTATTGATTGTCATACGCTCGTTAGTCATAAATTTCCTCCTATAACATAATTAATATGATTGTTTTCCTGCTAAAACCTCCTTGTTTTCATTTCCTATAGCCGTCAGTGTACCTAACTGTAAATACACCGTCACATTTAAGTCGTTTTAATGCCGAAAGGACGGTATTATACGGTTCACTAGGAATAACTTTTACTATCGAACTACTATACTAAGTATACTATATTATTACAGTAAATATAATTGGATATAATTTAGGTTTTTGTTATACCTAATAATAATTTGTAGACTGAACAAATGGAACAAACCTATACATTTTGTGTACTCTGAACTCGTCAGAGTGTATGGAACAGTTGTTTTTTTTTTGTGATTTCAGGGTTGGTTCCATAGTGTATATATAATACAAAATAACCTAACCGCACGATACAAAGAAACGCGTCTACAATACGCGCGGCATAAGTTGGCCGGAGCACAGATAATATAATACGCCGGAGTGAAGTTCGCCGTTTTAATGCGCAGTGGATTGTTTACGTTAAAAATGGTGTACTGCGCAACCAAAAACTGACAAACAGCTAACTTCAGTCCGGCCAAGTTATGTCGCGCGTACTGTACAAATTATTATTAGGTATAACAAAATCCTGAATTATATCCAATTATATTTACTGTAATAATATAAAATAAATTTTTAATGTAGGTACTTACTTGAATGATGTCCCGAAACTCGGGACATTTTTCGTCCCAGATTTTTTTTGACATAATGCAGTTTCTTTTCGTTTCTGTTTCTTCGAAGTTTAGGTAAATTATCCCTTAGCACAAGCAAAGTACAAGCGCGTCAACACATGCAGACGCTACACAGTTCGAGCAGTGTTACCTATTGGCTTTTAATATAAAATCCTTCATAAGTACTTTCGGTTAATGGCAATCACCTAATATCCCATGTCTATAATTCGCGTAAGTGTAAAAAAATCAATAAATCTCAGGATCTAATGAACCATCCACAGATTTAATTGTGAGTCATTTAAGAACGACTCCATAACAGTTACTGTTTTCCGTAGTATTGTCTATCTTTGCTGTGGTAATACTATCGCGCCTGTATTCCTCGAGGGGTAGGCAAAGGTATACTAATGTACAGCCAGTTTGCCGGTATATTTAGGTCCCATGTAATAGGGGGCGAGCCTTTTGCCATTAACCGGGCATAAATTCAGATTCCGAGCTGCTACTGAGAATTTCATAGAAAAGTCATAAGACTTTGCTCGACCTGGGGATCGAACCCAGGAACTCTAGCATAGTCTACACATACAAAGGTGCTTACGACAGACTCTAACGTATGGGTGGTCACCAGCCAGTCAGATATTTACTCGCCTCTTACGAGATGCCGATGCCTGAGTGGCAGTGAGAAATTAGGTATATTCAATTGGGAACGCCGTTTCCGATTCTATCTTATTTGAGACAAATATTACAACAGCGCTTTGTAATGACGTAATACATGTGAAAAATGGTTCATCTTACCTTATTTTGATGGCCTAATAGAAGGTCTTGCTAATTCACCTTGCAGTAATGACCTCTGCTGATGTCATATACATGTAAATACTATGATATTATGACTCCTACACAAATCATTTTTTCAGTAATATTGTAGATACATAAAGTATGTTTTTCAAAACTTCCATATTGTTAATATAAATGCTACGCTCTAACTCTAGTTAGTATTACCTACAAAAGGATTGCCTCATTAGTCTAGTGGTCCTAAAAGCGACTGCTACGCTAAGGAATCAGGAATCGATCCCAAGTCGAGCAAAATGTTATTGGATTTTTCAATGAAATTTTCAGTAGCAGCTCGGAGTTTGGAATTGTGCCCGATTAATGGCAATAGACTCGCCCCCTATTATATGAGGCCTAATCATATGGGCAAACTGTGGATGTCCATTCGTAGGTACACTTCTGCCTAACCCATATTTATTTTGTAAGTTATGCAATGCAATGTGCAGTTTTTTGCCAAAAATTCAAACTACTTCCATTTTACAATGATTTTTGGCAAAAAATTTGAACTACTTCATTAAATAGAGGTGGATCTTTATATCATATAGCGCTATCTCCCTCTCTTCACCATAATACAGCGTCAGGGTCGTACCAAAATATAAACATTACACAAACTACGGATGCGTAACGACCAGACATACCTAATTATAAAAGCAACAATAGCATGGGGCATCCATTACTAAACGCGCACCATAGACAGTACTCCATAACCTATTGACAGATCACGTACCATGACGAAAGATATCGTTTGTTGAATTTGTAATAAGGTCGTGTGTGGTTTGAGGACTTTATAGTGTACCTACATAGTAGGTACTTATTACAGCATCACATTCTTTAGGCTTTATTACGCAATGGTGGTTATTTTTTTCAAAATCCTCAGTATCGATTCTCTAGACGTGAATTTCGTAGTCGAGTTTTTTTCTCGACTACAAAAAGGAAGGGTAATGAATTTAACAGTTTATGTAATGTGTCTATGTATCCAATGGATGTTCGATCCTATTTCAGAAACTACTGATTAGATTTTGACATATATGAAATATCGGTTGATTCGCCTTTACACTGTCATAGGCTATAAATTTAAAAAATAATAATAACAAGATGGCCGACGAAACATAAAAAAGGGGACAAAAAAATACAATTATTACCTACGCTCTGTTTAATAAACGATTAGTGGTCATAGCTAAACGATTTCTACATAAAACCCTGGCTACATTAAATAGGATAATGTTTGAATATGATCTTTATAGAAATTTCCGTTCGACTGTAAGTAAATTGTAGTCACTAAGTCACCTTTTACTTATTGACTAGTGTAACATAAATCAGTTTTACACACAACCCACTGATTCACTGGGACTGTGTTTACACGAGCGTTTACGGCTAGACACTGATTCGCACTAGCAATTTCAAAGGGCAATAAAATCCATCTATCATTGCAATTTTTAAGACAAAAACATAAAGTTTAAATTCAAATAATTTATGCGTATTCGTAGATTATAATTCACAAATAACAAAGAGACCTGCTCCCATTCCTCACGTTTTAACCCTGCAACGGTCTGAGTAACCAATCGCAACAGCATCTGTGAATGACGGCGGCATGGTGCAGGAGGAGTAAGCGTTGTTCATAATTAAAAAAAAAAAGAAATAAAGATCGAAGGAAAGTAGGATATAAGTTGCATCGAGAGTAATCGGAGAAATGTGTTTAAATCCCACGGCCCAACTGATACGTACTGTCTGCCCGAGTTATTGATAAACGTTCTGCTTATTATAGTTTAAAAAGGCAAATGTACGATTACTAATTATTAGTCAAATACGCAAGCTATCTGTTAAATTTTTCAAATAATTCACTTTTTCTAAACAATTGTAACTACGTTTCAAATTAAAAAATGGTTGTTTATTCTTTACTAAGCTGCCAACCCTAAGTAATGCTGTCTATTTTCTGTGATCCCTACAGTATCAGAGTGGTAACTTAATGTATAGATTTTGGTTAGTAGAACGTGGGAGAGCCATGCTTTGGCACGAATGGGCCGGCTCGACCGGATTGTTACCACGACCTCATAGAAAACCGGCGTCAAACAACGCTTACGTTGTGTTTCGTCGAGTGAGTGAGGTTACCGGAGGTGCAATCCGCTTTTAAAAGGCGGACAACGCACTTCTGACTCCTCTGGTGTTGCGGGTGTCCATGGGCGGTGGTAATCGCTTACCATCAGGCGATCCGTCTGCTCGTTTTTCCCCCTATACCGTAAAAAAATAGAAGTCCAACATATGTTCCCAGCAGCAGGCATGCAAAAGGAATGTATCTACAGACTTTTTCCTCCATTCCTTATTCTCCTTTATCCCATCGTATACATACGAAACCAGTGTTATCCGCTATTAACATATCTATATCAGAAAAACGCCAATGTAAACAGTTTCTTGTGACATTGAACGGGACTCATCAACAAGAACATTTTCCTGTTCCACGTCGTGTGAATCATATTAGAAAACAATGGCAAGACGTTCATTATTCATAACATAACATAATTGTCACACTGTGTATAAACTATTCGAAGACTTTGGAAAATCCTGATCCGTCATGTGTTACATTACAGGTTACTTAGGGGCAGATTGCAGCATGAAATTGAAAGCTCTATAGTCTTTCCACATACCCAGTTTCACTCGCATCCTAAAAGATTTTTTGTGACAGGGGGTACAATCTTATCTATCTATGGGTTCGATCTATCTCTATACCAAAATTTTTCAAAATTGGTTCTGCGGTTCAGGCGTGAAAACATATCCAATAAACAAAAAAATAAAGGCGCGCAGACAGAGTTACTTTCGCATTTGTAATACTTATTAGTTTGAATTCTATTATTCCTATTTATCTGGAGTAACTGAAAATCGTTAACCGTTTGGCAGATCTGGCCACAATAACGGCTAATAACGTCCAGTAAATCCAAGTAAATCCCAGTACCCCTCTTCAGGTCATGGCTATTTTGGTTGCCGTTTTCAAACTACGCGCCATGGTCTGAACTATTTCTAGGTGTGCGAGATAACCTGTATAAGTTCATACGCCCCTAAGAGAAATCAATATGTGCGTGCACTATAGAAGAACGATACTACACTATAAAAAAAACGATATAAGAATAAGAGAGGTAGGGAATAGTGGAATCGAATAATTCCACTCACAATTGGAGCTGCTCGACTGGGGAAGTACCTTCACCTTGCAGAAAATCGTAGCCAAATAACATAGCTCCGTGCTATGTTGTGTTCCTAAAAATGAGCAAGGTCGCCAGAGCTCCGCGAGGAAGCGTTGTGTTGGCAGTGTGAGGGACCGGTGGTGTTTTGTTACCGCCGCTGTCATGTATGGCAGCATGTCACCTATGCTGCCGGCCCAACTATTCCTCCTTAATTTACAGGGTCAGCAACGCGCGAGTGATACCCCTGGTGTTGCAAGCGTCCATAGGCTACGGTTACCGCTTACCATCAGGCGAGCCGTATGCTTGTCTTGCCACCTTAGTGGTATACAAAAAAAAATGCAAACACTAATTACAGTCGTTATAGGAAGTAGTTAAGGGGTTTCTTAATATCTTAAAACTCATTTGTCCCTTCGAATTACTTTTCAGGTTAATCGTTTTGCAGAGACTAATAAACTACTTACATTGTAATGTTTTTAATAATTAACCTAAAACTTAAAACGTTTTCGAAACAGTGCCAAGAGCTTTAAAAAAATGTAAGCCTTTAATTTATCTGGCTACCATCGTACCTAATTCATGCAGACGAAGTAGCTATGCTGTCTTAAGAGATAATGAGAGTAATACATATTATTTTATGTATTTCCCCGGGTTTAACAGGTAAACTATACTTATTAGTTTTTTTATGTTTCTGACGTCGAGCCGTGCCGACGAGTGGATTGGGACTGACTAGTTCAACACCTTCGGGCTACCCCGACTGCTCACTCAGTCACCGTTACCAAACCACACGCACGCATCGGTCGTCTTCCCTAAGCGCGTATCGAAATATAGTTCACATAGAAGTTTTGCAGATTTGTTCAATAGTCAAGATCCCCAGCAACACATCTGTGAAAACCTGATATGTGCGCCACGGAACAATTTTGTCGTCGCTTATCTTGTTCTAAAACAATGGTTGAAGATGAGATAAGGCGATCACAAAATTTTGTCGCAGAATTCATGTTAGGGAGCTTGAAACAATCATTTAATGATTGTTATTATAATACTAATACTTTGACACACTAATGTTCCACTCTGCAGTTAGATCTCATCTCAAACAGAGAATGCCCCATATCTGGGGCCGTAATATGACGTGTTAACGCCATCATTTTTAGGTTGTAAAAAAGAGATGAGGCTATTTAACATGTAGAGCGGCATCTCTTTCTCATAACGTAAAAAAGATGGCGTTAACACGTTATAATACGGCCCCTGGTCCACACTGGACTAGTTAAGATTGAATAATCACTCTACTATATTTCAAAACGGCTAAAAAGGCAAGTAGAGCCCTGATAAAAGGTGGCTTAAGCTTATATAAACTGTAAACACCATGAATGTTATCAGCGATTTATCGTCTCTCGTAAGTGTAGCAACAATTTGCTAGAAAAAGTTCCGTTAGGATTTAGATTTAGGTCAAGAATTAGGTTGGCAACGAGTCACAATTTAATTGGACTAGAATTTCCTTTGTAATAATAAATCTGTCTAAACGACAGGCGTTGAAAACTTAGACGTTTTTGGAGATGGAGACGTTTTTACAACATAAAGTTTCAGCATTGTCATCCCAGCTTTTTCCGAACTATATTGGGGTCGACATCCACTCAATACTCAATAGGTCTGTTTAACAGTATTTTACACGAAGCGACTGCCATCATATATCCACAAGGAAATTTCTAAATTTCTAGGTAATACCGATTTGACAAGTTGTTTGAGCTTCTGATTACCACTAGCGATTATATAGGTCTACGTATGACAATCTGGACTGATGGCTGTATGTGCTGCTCGAAGCATGGAAAGATCTTGATCTGTTAAATGTGGTCACCCATCCATAGACTGACTGCGCCACCCTTGCAGATCGATTGGTCACTGTTGTATTTACTTAACCATGAGTTTCATTATCATCAACCTAGAGGCTTATTCGCCTTCTGTTGGATGTAGACCTCTCCTTTTCTTTGCATCAGAGCCGATTCTTCAGCTGTCTTTATCAAGTCGCTGTCAGATGTTTTCCTCGAGGAATCACGTTGTCGAGCGTCCTACTCCGTCACCGTATATATTTTGTGGTCCTACGTTTCCACAACGATAGAGTTAAACATAAAGTTTACCACCTAATCTTTTGCTATGTTGCTACCAGGCGAAAAGTGCTACTTCTTGAAACTACTTAGGTACGAAGTAAAACTTTGTGCCAAGATGTATTAACTGAAGAACTGTCAGACAACTATGTAAGTCTGGGATAGTAATTTCACTACTTATAGCTCCTCGCCACAAAGCAGCATTGTTATAGGTAGCAGTCAAAGACGTAGTTCTTGTTTGAAGTTTAAGACATTTATCGAATGTTCCCGACTTTGTCGAACATTGCAAAGATGCAACAATTGCAAAGATCATAACCCAGGGGTTATTGTAATTTAGGGGGTAATTGTATGTTATGTATACTAATGGAGTCTCACTATACCTACATGCAATAGGAACTGAATTAAACTTTCTAGCGCACATATTACCTACGTAAGAAAAAACTATGGTTACTATAAAAATCTTATTCCTATTCGTTGTAAGAAAGAAAAAAGTGAAATAGGGATCTGTTTGTTAGTCATTGCCTGTCAGATTTTTCAATAACACTTCTGGTAGATCGTCAATAATTTTTGTTAGGTCGGTAGGTACTCAAGAAATCGTGTCGGTCCCGACATACATACATATTATAAAGATCGTTTAGTTTTACGAAAACGCGTAAATCTATTAAATTCGAATCCTATATTTAAGATCACTGAAACTGGTAAGTTTATCTTCCCTTTGCATTATATTACACGAAATCACTTAGTAAGTACATAATATAACCTGTAATGTTCCATATGTGTACTCTGGAATTATTTAAATATGCACAGCTAGGGCTTTGGAATGTTTACTTTTAGTTTATTCGATTTTAAAACATCCTAGATACTCTTATATAAAGTTCCAAAAATTATATCTTCCCAAAATGTGTTATTTATTTGGTCTCATACTATTTTAAATACAATAAAAATGAGATTATGTCATTGAAACTGACTGTAGGATTATCACCTCCATAAATATGTATATCCACAGATACATGCATAAGTGTATTGTATACCGATACCATGCAACCATGAATCATGGTAATCTATTTTAAGCTAAAATTGGATTGCAATGTGGCTTTTACGACAAGACTTTCCGGATTTTGGCCATAATCATAATAATTTTCACAACGTCTTGAAAATTCGTACCTATAAGAGAATGAGCTGAAATCGCCGTACTTTAGGTAAAAAATAACATTATAGGTAAAAAACTTCATTTTTTACTTATTTTTTTTAGAAGATTTTCTTCTTCAGAGTCAATTGCACCAGCCACCAACCAATTATGTTTATAAAATATAAGTCCATTACAAAAGTACACTCAATTAAACAGAGTATGGTCAAAATCAGTTCCTAGGCAACAAAGATATGTGCGGACAACATCGAATTATATTCAATCAACAATAAATACATAAAGCCGCATCCTCCATTTTTGAAGTTCGATAAAAAAACGGGTCCTGTCTCTAGCGTAAAAACAGAATCGTATACTTAGGTAACCTTGAATATTTTCGTTTGATATCCTTCCCAAAGATTTAGTACAAGTACATTTCTTACCAGTCGGACAGTATAGTGTCCAAACGTTTTGGAAAATAGGAAATTCGCAGTAGCTATCTCTTATTTTCCATGATAAAGCTATCTTTTTAAAATTGAAGATCTATACATGTGTTACTTATCTACTGTTTGATGCCCATCTATGTAAACATTGTTGTTTAGCATAGCTTTTGAAAAATCTCGACTGAATAGGTACCTACATTCGATGTTTTTTTTTTATATTCAGTACAAAAACCTGCTTGTAAATTAAAACTAGGTACTTTTTTAATATTAATCCTTAATATGTATTTATATTTCTCGCCTAAAACACAGGATTACCTAGTTCAGAGACATAATGTTATGTAATTATTATACCAAAGTAAGACTTTGCAACTAACCAATATTTAGTCATGTAGTATTTGAATAAATTATTTAATAATCGTAAATCTCCCATCTTCTTCCCATCGTCACGTACCAAGCCATTCGGTTCTAAAACAGCTGGTACGCCGGCAGTGGCAAGTGCACAACGAAGAATGTCGTTAATACTGGCGTGTCGCGCTATGCGGCCTGCACTTCTGCAGCACGACAGGCCATGATATCCAAGGCTGTCGACAACCTCGCCACAGTGACAGCGATGCGGAGCAACACAGGGAGCGCCGAGACGGATACAGGTAGCTAGCCTTGGTAAGGTGCACCCACGTCACTACTAAAAATTATTCTGGCAGCTCCACTTATGTCACCTTCAATTAATTTGGATTCCACATGGTGTAGTAAACCTTTGTACTGTCTTTGGGCCGGTGATTTTGGGTCAAAAGGTGTGTGTCTTAATCGTAAATATATTTTATAAGGTTTAACTAACATTTTTGTCGATATTACCTAAAACGAATGCAAAAGATAAATTTTAACACTTCCATCCGTACTATTAAATCAATTCACAGGACTGTCTCAATTGATTACGTCACTATATAGTCATTTGTTGTGTGTTGCTTTAAACACGTGATTCTACGAGAAATAAGTAAATAATTGCAAGGAAAATAACAGAGTATGTTCTTAGTCACTGACACCAATATACAGGCATCCTCTGGGATTTTTCACTATTTATTATCATTAGATATGTAGGTAAGCCTGGATTTGCCTTCTTTGCATCAGCTTATCAGAGATATTCAGGTCATAGGTCCAAATAAATCGAGATAGTAGCAGAAGAATTGAATACTCGTACAAGGATACTTAGACATGGATGCTTAACGTGGGAGAGCCATGCTTCGGCACGAATGGGCCGACTCGACCGGAGTGATACCACGGCCTCACAGAAAACCGGCGTCAAACAACGTTAACATTGCGTTTCACCGAATGAGTGAGGCTACCGGAGGCCCGATCCCCTTTTTAAAAGGCGGGCAACGCACTTGTGACTCCTCTGTTGTTGCGGGTGTCCATGGGCGGCGGTAATCGCTTACTATCAGGAGATCCTCGTTTCGTTTTTTCGAGAGGCTCGTTTATCCCATAAAAAAACACATGGAAATTGAAAACTCCTAAGTAATATCATAACCGTAATACTTAACTAAGGGCCACTTGCACCAACTTCTTCAATATATTTAAATACAATTTAAACAACTAAATACAAATTTTAATACACAACAATTTTCATTAAATTTTTTATTTAAATACAGTTTAAACATATTTAAGAAGTTGGTGCAAGTGGCTTTAAATGTACTGAGCAGTAAAATCTGTAGGTGATGAGTAATATAAAAACCAAGACCATTTTAATTGAATTGAATATTTTTACTAGGTACTTCCTTATTATTTATGGGAAATCAATTCCATTGGTATGTAGTAGTTTAATGAGCTTCATGAGAAACAATGAATGAGTTTCAAAAGGCAGAGTTATGATGATTTAAGGGATTAAAGATGCCGTGACACTCCTGCGGCTCTGCTAATTGATCCTTAATGTATTAAATAGTAATAAAATCAGCCTTAACCAATCATGTCAGTGATATGAACTTGAAGAACAATGTCATAAAACGATGGTGGTGCTGTTTCCACATAATAAGTACCCTCGACCTACGTCGTCCCTGTTATACTCCTTTGTTCAATGTACAGTCACACTCAGTTTATAAGATTACTGTCTCGGCACTTTTTTATTAAGGCTTAAATTGATAACTATATCAGTGAATTTTATTTGTTTGTCCCATTTAATCAAAAATGCCCAAAAAGACTCATAGTAGGTACATAGTAAAGAAAGCTGTCACAAAAAATATGACGTTTTAATTACTGATACATAAGAATTTAACTATTAATTTTAATGAATTGCTTATTAGGCCTTGCGTATAGGGTAATAAATGTCAAACTCTAAGGTTACAGACTGTGCCAATATGCTATGAACCTTTTTGGGCATCTTTGTCTGCAGCTTTAGAATAGCGTATTTTTTCGTAAATTCACTGTTTTTTTATGTTTTATCTACTTTGTACATGATATTTTGTAGAGAAATAAAAACTTTGTTACAGTAAAATCTATGATCATTTACGAATTGAGCGTAAAAGGTGTTAAGAAAGATTGTTTAAAATGTAAGAAAACGTAGACTGTCCTCGAAAAATCGGCAAGGGGTTAACCCTACGTTACGTGTAAATGCGTTGGTCGGCGTCATGCTGGCGGGCGAGCGCGGCGTTCATCGTCTCAGTATCGTTTATACGTGGCCCGAGTTCAGTCGTTTGCCGTGATTTAAATAAAAATACAAAAGAAAATGGCCAAATACGGATTCGCATTGAACTTTGCCGTTCTACTGGCTCTATTCGAAATCGGTATGTACATAATATTTTTTTTATTATAAAAAAAATTAAACACTTTTGTTCGTAACTGTACTTCATTAGTTTAGCTGCTGTTTATCGATATGCACTTAAAAAGCAATCGAGATTGTACTATATCTGTTATCTTGTTATCTCTTTTAATCGATGCGAGCTTATCTTTAACTGTACTTATTTCAATTTTATTATAGTTGTTTGTGTACTTATAGTTAACGAATGTTGGAGTTGTTATGGCCAAGCCTGTTACACCAATGGGTCACTTGACCTGGATCACGTAAACACAGAAAAGCTGTCTTGAATAAAAACTGATTTAACTACTTACTCCTACAACTTACCGCACAGATTTCACTGTCATTCATAATTCTTAATAAAAGATACTTACATTGCTCAAATAATTGATCGTAAATTCTAGAATAAACCTGAATATCTATGTGTATAATAACCTTATTCTAAACCGATTGTCCTGCCGATTCAATTAAAAATTTTAGAATTTAGAAAGTTCAGAGTTAATAAAAAACTGAACTCTAAGGTCGTTTTTTTCTGCTCTGGTATGAATAATAAAAATAATATCAGATTTTAATTTATCCTGATTTTGGTGAACGTTTTGTGTTACGTGTTATATTCTTTTTCTAAATATTTCATTTTACGGAAGAAACAATATTATTATTTTTATCATAAAACCACAAAATTAGTTCAAAAGACTCTTTTATAGATAAATTGGAATCTATGTACCTATTTATAGCCACAGTGCCAAGAAATTAGGTCAGCTTTTGTGGACGGTGATACCCACAGAATTTATACAACATTGAGTTTAACTCGCCGAATAGTTTTTCCATAACAAGTTTTTATGTTTCATAAAATGTTGATCCAATTTACTCGTTTTAATTATTAGACTATAATAAAGACGAATATTGGATAAATTATGTGAGAAAGATTTGGAAAAAGCGTAGCCTTCGACAGATGTAACCTAATCAGAGAAACTAAAATCAACCGTGTGACCAGCAATAGTCAAAACAATTTGTAATTGTGAATTGCGAATAGTTTTTATATTAAATGTTGATCCAATTTACTCGTTTTAATTATTAGACTGTAATAAAGACGAATATTGGATAAAATATGTGAGAAAGATTTGGAAAAAGCGTAGCCTTCGACAGATGTAACCTAATCAGAGAAACTAAAACCAACCGTGTGACCAGCAATAGTCAAAACAATTTGTAATTGTGAATTGCGAATAGTTTTTATATTAAATGTTGATCCAATTTACTCGTTTTAATTATTAGACTGTAATAAAGACGAATATTAGATAAATTATGTGAGAAAGATTTGGAAAAAGCGTAGCCTTCGACAGATGTACCTAATCAGAGAAACTAAAATCAACCGTGTGACCAGCAATAGTCGAAACAATTTGTAATTGTGAATTGCGAATAGTTTTTATATTAAATGTTGATCCAATTTACTCGTTTTAATTATTAGACTGTAATAAAGACGAATATTAGATAAATTATGTGAGAAAGATTTGGAAAAAGCGTAGCCTTCGACAGATGTACCTAATCAGAGAAACTAAAATCAACCGTGTGACCAGCAATAGTCAAAACAATTTGTAATTGTGAATTGCGAATAGTTTTTATATTAAATTCAAACTTTGGACTCATATTTTTACTCACTTTTTTCTTTCTTTACCTGACTACCCCAGAACTGAAGTAATGTTTCCCTTTTTTTATTCTAGGAAAATATATATTTTATATATTTCGTTATTTTTATTTTTTTATTCGTGATAGGCTTACGCTTGACCGCTAGTTTGCCTGATGATAAGCGATACTGCGATCTACGATGGAGCGCGCTTGCCTAGAAGAAACCGATTCACTCGTGATTTAAAGACACCCAGATTATATCTATCAGGGAAGACCCACTCGGGAAGTGCATTCCATATTTCAGCAGTACGCATTATAAAAGTGGACTTAAAGCGTTTCGTTCGGGCTTTTGGAATGTCCACCGTGAATCGATGACGCTTTTTCGTGCTTCTGGTCGTACGATAGTGGAAAGGGCTAGGGGGATAAGATCGTGGAGATCTGATGCACACTCTCCGAAATGTATCCAATAAAAAACCGATAAGCTAGCAACTTTGCGGCGATGTTCAAGACTTTGGAGTTTAGCTCGGACAAGGGCGTTATTACCTACGGTAACACTACAAGGCGTTTTCAAGACCTACTGGCTGATAGTATAGAGTCAAAACAAAAGATATAGAGTCAAAAAATAAAGTTAGTAAGATGACCTTCAAAAATAAGAATCAAAATGATAACCGGCGCAGGCGCACGTGAATGTGGTTAAGAGTACCATATTTAGCTACTGGATTACCTACTTCAAAAAAGGTGGTAATCAAGTAAAACTACGAACAATTTTACAGACTAATAGACATTTCATGTCAATAATCACTACCTATATCACATGCAAAAAGACACATAATTTTATAAGAACCACGGCTGATAATTCAAAATATTAGCGAATTTTTTAAAGTTGTTTTATACCTCAATATCCTCTCTAAGAACTTTTTTCAGTTTTCGATTGTATCGTGAGAGAGAATTCATTCTTGGGAAGCCTCTTAATCACTTTGACTTCCAATGATGTATAGTGACTTAAGTGTAATATTTTTATGTAAAGTTGAGGACTTATTAGCATAATCATGTCAAAGAATATAGAACACGCGTATTGTTTAAACATTACCACATTAGGCCTGTATGCTTACTGACCATTGCCTAATATAGAACAGAGTACTTTTATTCTTCTGGTTTTACCTATTACCTTAATCACCCCATCACTCATAATGAACAAACTACATTATTGAACCAAAGAGTGATGTCTGTGCTCAGGCCAAAAAACTAAATAATGGTCTACTTACAACAACAAAAAAATAACATAGGTACAAGGGTACCTATGTTATTTTTTTGTATGCATGCATGCATGTATAATTTAATTTTTTTAATTTAATTTATTTTATTTTATTTATTTATATCAGGCTATAAGGCCCATATCATATAAAATACTATAATACAATACAATATAACTTAAAATAATAAAAATACCATATATAAAAATACACAATAAAAACCTTAAACACTAATTCACACGAAGAGTCGGCGTCGTGTGTCGCGCGGTGTCCGGTAGCCGGCCTCGAAATCGCCGGAAAACTACCCCTCTTGGCCAAAATTCCTCTGGTATTAGTAACTTTTTGGATACCTATAATGTATAGGTATCCAAAAAGTTATGCATGGGTACATTGATGTGTACAACTGTACACCCAATATTTCTTAATATCTTTTATGTAATAGGGAGCGAACTCGGGCACGAATTCAAACAGAGAATTTTATAGAAAAACCCAATGACACTCTTGCTCGACTTGGAAATCAAACCAAACACCTCACGCTCAGTAGCAGCACTTGTAGCCAATAAACTAATGGGGCAGGTCGTATTAAAAATACTCTATAATAAATAACAATGGTGATATCGCCAATATGGCCGATAACGGTCACCTAACTAATTGTTATGGTCATTAAGAAGCCCCTGTTATTTTGACGTGCTGCTATGAGAAAAAAGTGCAGATATCTGAAAAAATATATCTTACGAGTAGTGTGTGCATATTAGACACAATGATTAATAAATTGCAGGGAACGCAAAAACTAGATCATAATTTAAGAATGAATTTATTTCGATATTCGTGGTCATAAGTAGGTACCAAATTATTTTCTTCATTTGTTTTGGCAATACCACTCATGTACATATGTTATGTTAGGTAGAAAACCTAACGTACTCCATCATGACTGAATGTATGTACACCACAAATAATCTTTTGGAGATGAATCGCCAATAGTGCTGCGTAAGAGCTGAGGTTCTGAATAGCCATAACCACTGCGTCCTGACTCGCAGCCCATCATCCTGACCAGCAGTGACCGACTAAGCGAATCCTTCCGTACTATCTATCACGTACAAGTGGTACACAGATAATGAATACATGATACCATACTGATACAATTGTCACGGTAATGATGAAAATGTCATATTACGATACTATACGAAGCATGAATATAAAATGAATATTGTGTTTGAATTTTAATAACTGTGAAATGAATTCGGATAGGAGAAATGACATCACGGACTTACAGTCTCCATCTAGGGCAAAGAATATACTTAGTACTGCTTAATAAGGTTCCGGTCGTAATGTGCCATAACCAGTCATAGTCAGGTGGATCTAATTGCAGTGTAAGTCGACATAAATATGATAACAAGAGGATTTTCCCTGGAAAATCCTCATGGATCATTTGCCACCTGGGGAGGTGGAAGTATATGTTAGTCACAGCCATAGGATTCACGACATTTGTTATGACCATGACAGGCATAGTTCAGCGTGTGGACCTCTTGAACAGGGCCAGGACTTGCCTCGCATACTGCTGGGAGGCGCGTGTCGGAAACATGCGCTCTGATGATAAAAAATATTCTCGGAAATCCATTTGCGTGAATAATCTTATCTTAGATCCTTTTTTGCCATCCTTGTTTGACATACGCACACACACATTATATACATATTTAATAAACGATGACATCGTCAAGATATGTACAGCTGTCATTTACTGTTAACATTTTGCCAATTGTTTTCTTCCTTTTTTTATTGACTTAACACATTTTATGATATGAAACCTCCATGGTGTAGGTACAGTGGGTTCAGTTTATTTAGAAACGAAAATTATCCAAGTACGCAGGCGAAACTGCGCAGGGGAAGTCTAGTCTCCCTTAAAATTCCTCAAATGCGTTTTACAAGAAGTCTAATAGGTTTTTTACGATTTTGCTCAATAAGTAGGTACACAAGTAAACTATGTAAGTAGCATGTTTTGTAGAAATCTTCTGATACGTTTGACTTTAGCATTGTGCTCTCATTTTATGACCTGATAGTGTCACGTAGTGTGTTTCTCCTTTTGTTGGTATGGTACAGCAAGAATTGATATTTAGGTTTTCTGTGTATTTGCATGCGTTAAATGTAACTATTGGCACTGTCCACTAGGAGATAAGGATACAATAAAGTAATCCAGTAAATAAAAACTATTGATAGTATTTTGAAAGATACATATTATAAGAGAAAGACTTCGTAGAATTAGTGTCTTTGAGCCATGTGTTGTTGAGCCATTGTGAGTGTGTCTGGTCCCATAGTTTGGGACCAGAGTTTGTCAAATTCTCAAAGACACAAAGGCTTTAATTGTTATGGGCTCTCTAACAAAACATACAAGAGGTAGGTATGTCTCAATCTATCAAGAAATGTCAACTTTTAAACGCACTTTTGACATTATATTATGATCCTGACTCTCTGCCGAGCATCCAGACGCCGGCTTTTATTGGCCCTTGTGGCATTCTCCTTAAGGCACTTTTCATGGCCAACTTCTTTTGCGTCTCTTACAAGCAACAAAATTACTCTATAGGCTTGCGACTCGATGTAAACACGTCGATATTATTTATAATCGATGACGCGTACCTACGTACTTATATCACTGCTATTAATAGTTTTCTAGTCAATGTTATTTAGGCTGGTTTTATCTCTCATAACTTTAACGTAGATATATCTATTACTTATAATAAATCTGTAGAGAGGTCAATTCTGTACATGAAATATATTTCCAAAATAACTATCAGTGGGTGATTAGTGATCGATACTGACGCCAAAAATGCAATCAGTAAAATTTTTGTCTGTCTGTCTGTCTGTCTGTATGTTCGTTATAGAAACAAAAACCACTCGACGGATTTCAACGAAACTTGGTACAATTGTTCTTCATACTCCTGGGCAGGTTATAGTATACTTTTCATCACGCTACGATCAATAGGAGCAGAGCAGTGAAGGGAAATGTTGGGAAAATTAGTGATTCATGAGAAAGGTTTCAAGCTATAAAACATCACGCTACAACCCTTAGGAACGGGGCAACGCAGGTGAAACCGCGGGCGAAGTCGCTGGCAAAAGCTAGTACTACATATATCATCATGCCTGTATTTCCCTAAGGGTTAGGCAGACGTGTACATACACACACTGTTGGCTGGTATGTTTAGATCCCATGTCATAGCCAATTGCCACTAACAAATCCAAACTCTAAGAGTTGCTTCTGAGAATTTTATAAAAAAAACACCGAGGACTTTTAGCGTAGCATTCGCTCTTAGAAACATTACACTAAAATGGGGTAGTTAATTTAGTGATTCTATAATAGTAGTTAGGTATGGTTTTAATTTCAACTCAATACCTCCATGCGTTCACGAGATAAAGGATCTTAACAGACAGACGGACGGACGGACGGACAACAAAGTGATCCTATAAGGGTTCCGTTTTTTTCCTTTTGAGGTACGGAACCCTAATAGGATTTTCTTCAACAATACTAAAATAATCAGTACAATTTTAAGATAAGCTAAAATAATGTTAAAGGATTCAAAGTCACCCAAAAAATATTACGATTACTGATTAGAAAACTTCATAACTGTTTATTTATCTACTCGTAATAGCGACCCGTCCGCAGCTTCGCCTACGTCAATTTTGTCACCCAAATTTCTGACTATATCTATGGATTTCTAAATAATCCTGTTTCTAAAAAGTCTGCCTCATTAGTCTAGTGGTCCTAAGCGCGACTGCTACGCTAGAGGTCGATCCCCAGGTCGAGCAAAGGGTTATTGGGCTTTTCTATGAAATTCGCAATAGCAGCTCGGAGTCTGGATTTGTGCCCGGTTAATGGCAATAGGCTCGTCCCCTATTACATGGGACCTAAACATACCGGCGAACTGTGGGTGTATATTAGTAAGACTCTGCCTAACCCTTCGGGGAATACAGGTGTGATGGTATGTTTATGTCTAAAAAGTCCTGATAATTACGAACATAACAAAAAAAGATGAGCGAGTCGAGTCGTTCAAGTCAAGTCGTTCTCAAGTGATGATATTTCATACATACGGCAATAGATTTTTAGATTCTATGTTCGTTATTTAAAATCTACAATGTACATCCACACCAACACAACATTATAGAAAAACGGACGTGACCATAAACACAAACAATTATTACCTTTTCGCTATAATACTTTATGGCGCATCTTTACGACTTTAAATTGTACTGTATTGATGCTAATCTGGGAAATAAATAAAATGGCATAATCCCACTGTAGCTATTTTATAACCGGTTGACGTTATATATCGAAGATAAACCCATATCGATAATGCGGACATTAGAGTATTAGATTTAATAATTACCGAAAAAAGCGGTCACCAGCTTTTTCGACATTTTATTTGCTACTAGCTTTTGCCAGCGACTTCGTCCGCGTGGAATAGTTACTTTGTTCCCTAGTTCTTCGCCCGCGGTTTCACCTACGTTGCCCCGTTCCTAAGGGTTGTAGGAAGTAGTAGAAGAAAGAAGTAGGAACAGGGTTCCTAAGGGTTGTAGCGTGATGTTTTATAGCTTGAAACCCTTCTCATGAATCACTCATTTTCCCAACATTTCCCTTCACTGCTCTGCTCCTATTGATCGTAGCGTGATGAAAAGTATACTATAACCTGCCCAGGAGTATGAAGAACAATTGTACCAAGTTTCATTGAAATCCGTCGAGTGGTTTTTGTTTCTATAACGAACGTACACACAGACAGACAGATAGACAGACAGACAGACAGACAAAAATTTTACTGATTGCATTTTTGGCGTCAGTATCGATCACTAATCACCCGCTGATAGTTATTTTGGAAATATATTTCATGTACAGAATTGACCTCTCTACAGATTTATTATAAGTATAGAAGAAGATTAATTCTACATCTGTTGCAAATTCAAAACATAACCTAAATGTGTGAATGTATTGGGCTGCTAGCAGTAGAATTAAAATCTCTTCACCAGCAGCTGCGTGGCTGTTCCGTGGCTTAAGTAAATAAATACATAAATACAGTTTTATATATTATACCATCACGCCTGTATTCACCGAAGGGTTAGGCAAAGATGTATTGTATACACCAACAGTTCGCCGGTATATTTTAGATCCCATTATATAGGGGGCGACCGGGCACAAATCCAAACTCCTAGCTACCTATTGAGTATTTCGTACAAAAAACCTCAATATACTAGCAATGAAGCGTAAACCTATCATGAATTAAAAAAAAATTTGCTCGACCTGGAAATCGAATCAAGGACCTCTAGCGTCACGCTAATGACTACTAGACTAATGACGCAGTTTTCAAGATATTGTTTATTTTACATGTTTAAAAAAACTAAGTTGTTCTCGAACATAGATTACTAGTTATCATAGTAGCCTTGGCAAGTGTATTTATGTGACTCAGTCATAGTTACAAATAGATTAATGTTACTAGTACTTTATATGCATGGTATAGTAAAATGTCCTTTATAAGAAATATTATTTGGTTTCTATTTATTTTATTGTGGGTGGGTATTTATTCACTCATTTTTGTTTTTTGCTGACATAAAATAAAAAAAAAATAGCATTTTTTTTTATTTTCCTTGGTTTTTATATCATCATGCTTGAAAGATCTTTTAATACACTCCAGGATTTTTTTTATATGACTGACGTGTCAACGCACATTCGAAACTACAGTAGCTAGATCAGCACTAGAAAGGATTTTTGGAAATTCAACCCCTAAGGTGGTGAAAAGGGGATGAAAGTTTGTATGAATGTCTTCACACACTACCATGCGTTTGGCATACACACATACACACACACACACACACACATAAATACACAATCGTGTTTAAAAAAATGAGTTTATTTTATCTCAGATAGATATATTTACATAACATACCATCACGCCTCTATTCCCAAAGGAAGGGTTAGTTTGCCGGTATGTTTAGGTCCTATGTAATAGGGGGCGAACCTTTTGCCATTAACTGGGCACAAATTCTAAACTCCGAGCTGCTACTAAGAATTTCATAGAAAAACCTAATAACACTACTCGACCTGGAAATCGAACCCAAGACCTCTAGCGTAGCAGTTGCGCTTAGGACCACAAGACTAATGATGCTTTATTTGTATTCTTTACCTATATAACTTTATACCATTACAACGGAAATTACATGTGGCACATGTGGTTGAAAAGCAAGCACACATCCCTACTTAAACTAGTTGGCACTCATAAAACGTCATTATTATCACGGTATTTGATAATAAACATATAATAATGCACTTAAATATTTTGGACTGTGTCCAAATAACTTTGTGAAAATGCGCGCAGTGTAAACTACACTAACTAAAGCTAATCTACGAATAATGTAGCCCCATAAAGTTGATTGCAGTAATTTAAAAAAATAATCAACGTTTTGTTACTTACTCAAAGACAAAACAGCTAAGAACAAATGACTGTGTTAATGTTATGAAAATATTTTTTACTTATGTAACACAATGCATTGAGTTAAATGAGTGTTCTTATTACAAATGAGGTATTCCATGAAGCACAACCAAACGAAGGACACCCAGATGAAGCACACCTAAAGTATTCCACTTAGCACACCCGTAGGTGGGCTTCAAATAAAAATTTAAAATAATTAATTTCCTATTCCACGAAGCACACCTACTTCTTCTATCGACATTTTTATTTCTTAGTCTCCGCACTATGCGAGTGATATTCGTAGGTATGCTTCGTGGAATAGGAAATTAATTATTTTAAATTTTTATTTGAAGCCCACCTACGGGTGTGCTAAGTGGAATACTTTAGGTGTGCTTCGTCTGGGTGTGCTTCGTCTGGGTGTGCTTCGTTTGGGTGTGCTTCATGGAATACCTCTTACAAATAGCTGGTTCTTTGGAATGCATTATCTATATCTATAATAAAATTGTAGCCGATATCTGTACCTTATAGATATTATAGAAAAGCTAATATGAGGTGTCTTTATTAGAGGAACAGAAGCCAAAATAACAATTTTTCGAATATTTATCTGTCTGTCTGTATGTTTAAACGCGCATTACGCAAAAACTACTGAATGAAATTGAATGCAGTTTTACCCGATGTATTGCTTAAAGGTCCAACTTAAAATCTGGTGCATGTTTCATCTTGATACACCGCCTAAAATCGGACTTATAGTATGTTAATCTTCTTGAGACGTGAGTGAAACTGCTGGCAACAGCTAGTTCAAAATAATTGTCTACAATCACTGAATATTCTTCCCCACTAGGTGACTTTGCATTCATTAAAATATTTTTTTGCTAAGAATCTGAAAATTTTAGTCTCTTAGCTAAGTACTACGCTGTTCAATTTCCTTGCCTCGGAGAGCACATAAAGCCATCGGTCGGTTGTTATGGAAACACTTATGATTTCATTTTATTAACACTCAGAAGACCAAAAAACTTGACATCCAGATATCGATATTGTCCAGAAATTGGGTTGGGCAGTTCGCTTCGTGTAAAATTGAGATGATGATAGGAGTAGCCTGGCTTGTTGAATCGGTACAGCATTTATGCGTCACATTACAATGATTTATCCAAATGAAATGCGTAATCCTTATATTAGTTGGTAAGTACTTGTAATTGAAGAGCTTTATTAGAATTACAATTAACTGCGATAAGAATACTTACAATAATCATTAAATTCATTTAATAAGTAAGACAACTTGAACGATTGAACAGCTTGAACAGCGCCAGTGATAGAATAGTTGAAAGGGAATCCTTTGTCTTGTATTGACATGTGATGAGGAGGGTGAAACGCATTTGACTAAAAGAGTAGTGAATATAAATGTGGAGGGACGGAGGAGTTTAGGGAGACCAAAGAAAAGATGGATGGATTGTGTTAAGGCCGATATGATGGGAAAGGGAGTGAATGATGAGGTGTTGACTGATAGGGATGAATGGAAGAAAAGGACATGCTGCGCCGACTCCAAATAAATTGATGATGATTCAGAGTCAGCACCTAATTGAGAGTAGGAAATTCTCAATAGCGGAGTTTGGATTTGTGCGTCTCCTCATATTCATTCATTCATACATTCACACCTGTATTCCCCGAAGAGTTAAGCAGAGGCGTACTTAATGTACACCTACCGTTCGCATGTATGTTTAGATCCCATGTTATAGGGGGCGAGCCTTACTATAGCCATTAACCGGGCACTAATCCAGACTCCGAGCTGCTACCGACAATTTCATAGAAAAACCCAATAACACTTTGCTCGTCCTGGGCATCGAACCCAGGACTTCTAGCGTAACAGTCGCGCTTGGGACAACAATAAGGACACTAATAAGGCAGTCCTTCTCATATTGTTAATATTAATTTAAAGAGCCCCCTCCTCGTAATTAAAAAAAATTCATCAATTTTATTTTAAAGTACGATTATAATTTTCGATCAGCAATTAAAATAAAACTATGTCCACACAGTTTTTCACTCAAATTTTCAATATCTCTTTAAAAACATTGTTTGCAGGCAAATGGTTAAAAAAATATCATTGTCTATTCTGCCTTCGAGAGCAAAAACTCGTTTTTCCCAAGGCGACGCGTGTGCTCATGGCCTTATTATAGTATATGGCGTTGCATGACATCACCAGTTTCGTAATGAATGCTACCTACCCACCACATTTTACTGAGTGTATCTACGACTCGTATATATTGTGATATTACTGTGTACAGAGGCCGCTTCTCGTAAGAACACGTATGACAATCGTTAGAGTTTATCAGAAGCCCAAAAAGCTTGAAAACCACTCATCCTCAGGATATTGGTGTTGCCTCATTAGCCTAGTGGTCCTGAGCCCGACAGCTACGCTAGAGCCCCTGGGTTTGACTTCCAGTGATATAGGGTTTTTCCAAGAAATTCCAAGTAGGTAGTAGCTCGGAGTTTGGGATCTGTGCTCAGTTAAGGGCAATAGATTCGCCACCTATTACCTACGTTGGACCGAAACCTATCGGCGAACTGTGGGTGTACAATAGTACGCTTCTGCCTAACTTTTCGGGGAATTCACGCACGATGGTATATTTTTTATATTGGCATTGCCCAGAAATGGGCAGCGGTCGTGTCGTGTAAAATACAAATATTTAGCCACATCTAGTTATACCGGAAGCTGAACCCAACATACCGGAAAACGCTAGAAGGATGATGATGATGATAACTGGATAAAGTGGCTGCAACGCGATTATTTTTATTACATCTCATCTCTTAGAATCGAAAAATTATCACGTTGGAAATATTACTGTACTTTTGTTTAAAGAACTTCCAAGATAATTTTGCTTTCTTTGGGGAACAAAAATTCTAGAAGAGGCTTTAGAGAAACCTAGATATTTTTTCTAAATGATACTTATGTGACCGTGTGGTATTTAGTGTTACATTTTTTTTTTTTTTTTTTAAAAACGTTGCCCCACACTAGGATTTTCTCCTGTGTCGTGGGTGCGTTTACAAACACAAATTCTCACATACACTAACGCCCAGACCCGGAACAACTACTTGAAGATCATACAAATATTTGCTCCGTGTGGGGATCGAACCCACAGCACGTGGCGCAGAAGCCGATCGCTCAACCGCTACGCCAATCGTGTCGACATTACATCTGATTTTAATTGTTATCCAACAGTACACATATTTCTAGAAATGAAGGATCTAGCCTTGTCTCGATATCTCGCACTACGTGTGAATATGAACGGACTGACCAACGTAAATTAATCCAATTTGCTCATAACAAACCTCTCCGTGAGTGGTGACTAAGTGATGAACTCTTGACCCTAAGACTTGTATAATAGAGACAAGAATTGCTCCAGCGAGTGAACTAAATAATTGAGGAGATGTGTGCAAGCGTCTCGGTATCGCAAACGATAATAAGATGAGCGAACTCTGCGTTGTTTTAGCAGAAACTTCGAAATGAGTTCGATTTCTATACTGAGAAATTACTTCTTGCTTCAGTGATCAGACATCTCTATCTTACATGCCTATGAGATTCAATGCTTTATAACGCTGTCCACTGGGGCCAACATATATGCACGATATATTTTTGTCGCCACATTATCTCATCTCCAGCGATAGTTTCAGCACGAGATAAGCAACGACAATATTATAGTACTATAGTTACGGACCTTCATGCTCTGAAAGAAGATAATTTATAAATTGGATATAAACTCTTTTCACTGCTTCTGCGTTTACGTATAACTCTTTTCACTGCTTCTGCGTTTACGGATACCTATTTTTAAGTTCACATGTGTGAACTTAAAAATAGGTATCCGTTGTAAAATTTATAACTGTTTTGAAATTCTTTCTAATATAAAAATAAACCATGCGTTGTGTCTACTATTAATCACAAATTCATATACATTACGCAAGCAAAATCCGAAAACGTACTGAATTCGAACGATCAGAGTGCTTGATATTCCATGAACGCTAATAAAATGCCTTTGAAATATATTTTCGGGGAAATACCAGATAGCATAGCCCGCCTTCAACATGTGAATCATTACTGGCATTCAACTATCTTTTACGAAGAATACTCAAGTTCGAATATCGATTGATATTAGAATATCAATCGATATTCAAGTAATGAAAATCTTTAACCCCCATTAAGTATTTTCTGCATGTGCAAAGTTTTATCATAGATTCTATCTTACAAATGCGTGTTTACCTATGAAAACTAAATTTATTCATACTCTCTGCACTAAAAACATCTTAATTGCAGTGGAAAGAGCACCTAGGTACCTAATAAACTGATAAGTACCTACCTCATTGCTAAGGCATGGACCGTCTTATATTCAGAAAGATTAGGTTCATCCTCGTTGTTATGAAAATAAGAAGAAGTATGAAAAATTCTATAATGAGATTTGCTTTTTTCCTCGCGATATTTTCCAAAAAGAGAATTCGAAATTATATAATCGCGTGAAATCAGAAAGTGACAGGTGCTATGAGTTATAACTTTAAACCACTTAAATTATTATCTACTGCAGTACAGATATATTGTAATCATTATTGTATACAAAAGTCCAGAAATATATTGTTTGACACAAACTGCACCTAAAATAACTGTTACGTACGCTTTGTTAAATAGAACAGCTATTAATACTATCAACGTTCTGGTGGAGCTCGATAGCTCAGAAATACTTATATCTGCGTGAAATTGTTAAAACACTGAAAAAAACTGATGATTTTAGGTAGAATAAAATAAATAGTTATATCAATAATTGTTCCATCTCGAGAAACGAAAAGCTCTATTAATCCAACCTAAAGAACTAACACCTATAAAAAGCTTGTTGAACGTATTACCTACCGTCTTCTATAAGTAATCATACATGTTGGGACTTCTTATCTTTAATTGAAGAAAACACATTAATGATATCGATACAACAGATAACTTTGCTTAACATGACGATAAAATATCTTATTATGAAAATATCAAAAGAGTAACTAAGTATTTATAGACAATAGATATTGGAATTCCTAGAAATTATGTAGCTGTCACTTGGTAGTCTTCTTGATGCTGAACTCACTGAGCCATATCTGGCTACAAAGGAAACCTCTAATACAGTTGACAGTTGAGATGTGACTAGACAAATCAACCTAACTATAAGTATATTACTGAAGGATACTTGGGACTGTAATTTTCATTTATTGATCTGTTTGTCTTGTTGGATAGGATAGATAAGTTTTCATATAAGAGCAATAAAAAGTTTTCCCTTACTATCTGACTTGTTTTGCACGATACTAAATCAATTTTATGGGTATGTGTAAGTGTATATCCAATACTATACTTGGGCCTCTTTGCTTTCACTACAGTGCACAATTCTGACGAGATACTGCCATAATAATCACGCTTCGAAGGCACTGTAATCATAGTTTTATTATTATTTGTATAGACAAATTTCTACGATGGTAATTTACTCATTTGTGCTTCAGAGAAAGGAAACGGCTGAGTGGTCCATCTTGTAAAAATATCACCTCCGCCTAAAAAAATATGATTAATGTTATTTTCATTTCTCTTCCAGGATCCTGCTTGCATTGTTACCAATGCAATTCGGAGCAAGACCCAGCCTGTGGTGATCCATTCAAAAGTACAAAGCATTTGGTGGTAAGTATCACCTTTGTCTATGAGAGCAATAATTTGGGGAAAATTGTAGAATAAAAATTGGTCATCATGGGTCTACACAACACTTTACCTGAGCTTCCAACTTGCGACGTATCATATATAAGAAACATATTTAAGTTCATTAATGAATTTCCACAACCACATTCGCAGTTAGAAACACCGAAATCATAGATCGCCACTATGTATCTAGATCACATGTAATGAGGGGCGATACCTTTGCTCTTGAGAATTGAAGGTCAGCACAGCCGCGCTTGCAAACATTTGACTCATAAGGCAATTTTATGACATAAAAACATAATACGAATACCTTTAGCATGGGGCTATGATGTTGTAATAACTGATGTCAAAATATTTCTTTCAGGACTGCATGACACAAGACTCGATTAACTACAACCAGCTGTACCTCCGCAGCATTCTACCCGCTGAGGTGTTCGGAAGTGTGGTTGGAGCTCCCAGATATTGCCACAAAATCGTAATGCGTAAGTGGATTGTTACTTTCTGTACCCTATCTATTCTGGGAGAATTAATGAAACACGCTGAACTAAAGGAATTTGCGAATAACCGCAGAAGCGTTGGAAAGGAACGTTTTAGGAGGAAATATGCTGATATAATTACTCTCTTATCTAAATTCTGTTATCATTGCTTCCCATTTTTCACCCATATGATGGATGGATTGTGTTAAGGCCGATATGATGGAAAAGGGAGTGATTGATAAAGTGACGGCTAACAGGGATGTATGGAAAAAAGGACATGCTGTGCCGACTGCAAATTGAACAAGGGTAGAAAGACGATGACGTTCTCATTTTTCACCCCAGTCCCAAAAATAGTGAGGTTAACAGGCTCGTCAGCAGCTTCGGAAATATGATTCAAAATTCTGAAGTAGCTTTTTTGTCTGTTACAGAAACTGGAGCTGTTGTACGCACGTGTCTAGATGCTAACCCCACCGACATCAACCACACCTGTCGCTCCTTGGAGAATGCCTCCAAGTTAGCCAACACTGACCCCAGCAAGAAAATCAAGTACTGCAGTGCTTGTGACAAGGATAACTGCAACGCAGCTACATCTCTCTCTTTCTCTCTCCCACTCGCTACTTTAGCGCTCATCGCTTCATACTTGTTCTGCAAGCAATAATACCTGATAGACTTCAGAGCAAGTGAACAACTATTGGGACAGCTTAGGCAAATGCACCCTACGTATATCGCTTGCTATTGCTAATAAAATTGGGGTGCCAAAATCTCGTTTTTCTTTACAAGCAGTTTTTATTGGACAAGCCGAAAATGCCTTTGATAACATCAGACCGTCCAAATGATTGTTTCATTGCTTTGTTTCTTTTAGTGTTATATTTAAGATATTGTTAATTTATAGTGGCTAGTAAACACGCTATCTTTCAAAGGTCACTGATACAATTAAGAGTAAGTACCAAAAGGATATGTAACCAATATATTGTTACTGCTGATAGCAATAAAGTAATCTGTACCTGGCAATTGTTAAGTAGATTAACCAATGAAAAACAAACTATAATAAGACAGGATTTTCTTAATATTAAACATAGCGTATTTATTTATATCGATTTACCTATTGATGTATGGAACAAATATTATTAAATAACTGATCTTTCATGGCATGACAGAAACAATAATTTAATAAAAATAATCATACGCTTTAAACGTTGTTACATATATGTATAGAGCTTCTATGTGATCAATCCAAAAATTGTTTACAAGACATCAAATAAGCATTTATATATATTTTATGTATAGTTAAAGGCCGTCCTTTTAATGAATGTATGTATTTTTAATAAAATTAAAGAAAACAAGAGTTGTTTTTATAATGTAACGGATTAATCAATCCTCAGTATTAGATCATTTGACTTTGAATTTGCTTTCCGATGAAACTATCACCATCTTTAGTCAGGAAAATATTCATAAATAGGTCATCTCTTGGCAGGAGAGACTCTTACCCCATTATCGGGGCAATGGGACTTGTGGTCCGATCTCTCCCACGTTTGTCTCCAACAAGAAATAATCAACAGTGTGCGCGCCGGCGATGATGGGATCTGGAATAAAAATAAAATGAAGAAGAGGCATTGTAACGCTCGGCAGGCACAGCAAATTAAAAAAGCAATATTATAAGTTTCAATGAGACGAATGAACGAGAAAGATTCAACTAGTTACAATAAAATTAATAGATTCTTTTTATTTATAATTAAAAATACAGATATTAAAAAAAAATAGACAAAAAATAAAAATGGCATATAAACTATATATTTTGTTGTGTTGTCATACATATGACGTCACAGACGATAGACGCTTTTCAGACCAAAGCTGTCAGGCCTCAGAGTGAGTCATACACTCTCGTGACCTTGGGCCTTAAGGGGGCAAAGGTCGACTAGGGCTATGAAATGTATTGTAATTTACATTTATCTATAGTACAGCACAGTTATAACGCCAAAAGGCTCAAATAATACAGCTGTAACGCCAGTATTCTCAAATAACACAGGTGAAACGCCTGAAGGCTCAAATAACACAATTGAAACGCTGGAAGGCTCAAGTAACACAGTTGTAAAGCAAGAAGGCTCAAAGAATACAGGTAAAACATCTGAAGACTCAAATAACACAGTTGAAATGCCTGAAGACTCAAATGACTCAGAAGTAGACCCTAACAAATCTAGAAAAAGAAGGTCTGCAGAGACTTCCATTTTTAAAGGATGTTTCTGTGAAAATGTAAGTATGCTGTAGAATAAAAGTCTATTTTTAGGGTCTTAAAAACTAAAATTTTTTTTTTGGGAAAGGAGGGCTAACGAGCAGACGGATCGCCCAATGGTAAGCGATTACCGCCGCCGATGGACATCTGCAACACCATAGGAGTGCGTTGCTGACCTTTTAAAAGGGGATTGGGCCTCCGGTAACCTCACTCACTCGGCGAAACACAACTTAAGCGTTGTTTGAGGTTTGAGGAGCGGTTTTCTATGACAAATGATAATAAATGTTATTAACATTTATTATAAACATATATATATATTTTTTGAGATATGCTGTTGTTTATAATGATGATTTTTCGAGTTTAAAATACATAAAGTTTTAATCCGCTTTCGGGCTGATGTTATTTGATTCCCTAATTTTAATCGATTACTGACTATATCATTGAAAAATTAAAACCAAAAGCTAAGAAATTCATTAGACATTTCTATACTTACTTAATTTAATTTCTTATTTTCAGTCAATGTGAATGCAGCAGAAGAGCAGCTGGTATTGCTGACTACTGTGTGACAAGAGCTGTGACGTATCAGTGCTACAAACACGTCAAGAAAGGTAATCTTATTAATATCATCATGATCTCAATATATTCCAATATCCATCTGCTAGGCATGGGTCTCCTTTCACGATAAGAGGGATAAGGGTGCGTTTCCATTGAAGCGGAGCTGAGCGGATTGGAGCGAAGAAGAGCAGTGAAAAGTGGTTTCCATTGAAGCGGTGCGGCCACACACACAAAACAAAACCACAGCCTGCTCGACTCCGTTCTATCAGACTCGGGGCCACGTGTTCATATATTTTATTTGAAAGTCCTCTCAGCACCGCTGCGCTCCTTTTACACTGTTTCCACTGATGCGTAGTGGACATTTCGAGCACTGTGATTGGCCAATTCACGGTCCGCTCCTCTCCACACCACTCAGCTCAGTGGAAACGCACCCTAAGGCTATATTCCATCACGCTGGCGTAGTGCGGATTGGCAGACTTCACATGCCGTCGAGGAAATCTCTCAGGCATGCAGGTTTCCTTACGATGTCCATTTCCGTCACAGTTTAAGCGCGTGATAATTACATGACTGCTAAAAGTCAGAGGTTCGTGCCTTGACTTCAAAACTTGACCTTTGACTTAGCAGTGCAATGGTCATATCACTAGGCTATCATTGCATTATTGGGTAATTAGATAATATCAAACAGTGCACACGCAGCAAGCAAGCACAAGTACGCAAGCACCTTAAACGTTATATTTTTTCAGTAAACGGCCAGGAGGTCGTAAACAGGGGATGTCAGAGTATTCCTGAGTCGCCCAGCACCACAGCATGTAAGATACTCAACGTCACTGCCTGCTCAGTGTTCCACAAACAAATACAACTCAGCATTTTCTCTACAATTCTCTATTGGTCTACTATTGATCGCATTTGTTTATCGTTCTTTTAAACTCAAATTAAGTCTATGTTATAAATAAATGATTTTAAAATAGTTGTTTTTTTAATTGTCTGCCTCATTGGTCTAGAGGTCCTAAATGTGACTGTTAGTCTGGTACGCTAGAGTTCCTGAGTTCGATTCAGGTCGAGCAAAGTGTTATTGGGTTTTTCTATGAAATTCTCAGTGGCAGCTCAGAGTATGGACTGTGCCTGTATTGGCAAAAGGTTCACCCCTTATTACATAGGATTGGAACATACCAGCGAACTGTGGGTATAGGTACATTAGTACACCACTGCGTAACCTTTCGGGGAATACAGGCATATTTTATAATGGTATGTTACGCTTATCCATCACGCTGTATTCCCCGAAGGGTTAGGCAGAGGCGTACTTAATGTACGCCCACAGTTCGCCGGTATGTTTAGGTCCCATGTTATAGGGGGCGTCATCCTATAGCCATTCCCCGGGCACAAATCCAGACTCCGAGCTGCTACTAACAATTTCATAGAAAAGCCCAATAACACTGCTCGACCTGGGAATCGAACCTAGGACCTCTAGTGTAGCAGTCGCGGTTCGGACCACTAGACTAATGAGGCAGTCAGCAGTTGAATACTGTTATCTATATTAATTTACTAGCTGTGGTCCGCGACTTTGGCGATGTTTAAAAGACAGTCTATGTAAGCAAAAGGTAGCAAAATTCATTAAATTGGTTCAGCGGTGACAACACGTATGGCGTAGCGGCTGAGCGATCGGCTTCACGTGATGTGGGTTCGATCCCAAGGAAATATTTGTAAGATCTACAGGTAGTTGTTCCGGGTCTGGACGTTCGTGTATGTGAGAATTTGTGTTTGTAAACGCACCCACGATACAGGAGAAACCCAGTGTGGGGCAACGTTTTTTTTTTTTTAAAAGGCGTTCTAGGCGTGTAAAACGTAACAAACTGAAAGGGTTACTTTCGCATAGTCGTAAATATTTGATTATATGAATTATTGCCTAAAACATATACCAGAATTGATTAGTTTAGTGGTCGTAGCGCGTCTCCTAACTTGAGGTCCTGGGTTCGGTTTCCACGTCGAGCAAAATGCTATTAAGTTTTCTGCTTCTATTAAAATTCCCAGTAGCAGCTTTCTGTTCGAATTATTGTCCGGTTATGTTAGTAGCAATAGACTAGCCCCCTTTTACTTGGGACCTGTAAGTACATATCTACCGGAAAACTGAGGTTAACTCTTTGGGGAATACAAGCGTGATGGTATGTTATGTAACGGTTTAAACTCCACATCCAATTCCTTGAGAATGCCAAATAAAAAATAATAAAGGAGAAATATTTTTTTTTGTAATCTTTAGTGTTCATGTTTCTCATGACTTGTTCAGAGCCGTCTTTAACATATCCGAGGCCTTGGGCACTAGGATATGTTAAATAATTTGGGATAAGTTAGGTGACTATTTTAAAAAACAAATGCAAAAAAGCCTCCTTGTATTGGGACCTGGGCACTTGCCCATAGTGCCCAATGAAACAGATGGGCCTGGACGTGTTGTACTAAATTCTTCCTGCCTTCTAACTTATCAGTTAAAGCCAGGATTTGATCCCACATCCTATCGATTTCGATACACCGGAGTTTAACAATCTACTCGACCTTGGAATCAAACCCAGAATTTGCGACAATTACACTAGTGAGACAGTTACCCTAAACATTTAAATTGAATTAAGAAACATACCATCACGCCTATCCCCGAAAGGTTAGGCAGAGGTGTAGATACTAAAGTACAACCCATGGTTCTCCAGTCCATTTTAGGACCCATCTAAAAAGAGGGCGAAAATGGTTCACAATCGGCAAAGACATCGCTTAAACTTGAACACAAAAAAAACGAAATCATAACGTCCTTCTTATTTTAAAGAAGTTTAAAAATGGAATTAAATCCTTTAATGTAACACGTGAACCTACTTGAGACTGACTGATGATAATTATGTTGACGATTTAGCTTTTGTTTATCGCCTTATTATTACGATTACGCTGAATCACATAGATTGACCACTTTTTAAAGAGCTGGATAGTTTACCCAATGATAATATTTTCGTAGAGCTATTGAGTGTCTACGTACATGGTGTTCCATTTTCAAATATCCGTCTAGTGATGATTATAGGATAAAAACCTCATTTGAGAGTGGAATTTTTTTTTGTAGGTAATATTATTTTTTTGTTTTCTTCATATTTTATATTTTTTGAATTTTAAACATTGCAAGACATTGTTTTTTTTTACTTTATAGGTAGGTACTTCAAAGTTGTAGGATTCATTAGGAGAGGCCTACGTCCAGCAGTGGACGAACATAGGCTAATGATGATGATGATGATGATGATTGTATTTTTTTACATTTAGAGGAGAAATCATACATAAGCCGTTAAAAAAAATTAATAACATAAACATACCATCACGCCTGTATTATGAAGGGTTAGGCAGAGGTGTACTAATGTACACCCACAGTTCGCCGGTATGTTTAAATCCCATGTATTAGGGGTCAAGCCTATTGCCATTAACCGGGCACAAATCCAGACTCCGGGCTGTTACTGAGAATTTTATAGAAAAACCCAATAACACTTTGCTCAACCTGGGGATTGAACCCAGGAACTCTAGCGTAGCAATCACGCTTGGGACCACTAGACTAATGAGGCAGTCACAATTAATAAACCGCATTAAAATCTTCTGATCCATAGCATAGCATTAACTATCACACAGACAGCGTTAACCTTGTTGTTATATTGTGGGGAGTTTAATTAAATTTATTTATTTTATATACATTATATATATACATGCATGCAAGAGTTACATAGTACCTACGCAGTAGTTTAAAAACAACCACCTGTATATGAATCCTGTGTTTTGTGTCTTCATATAAAAGTAATCACAATACGTAGATAGTACGCATTTGCAGTAGACATAACGGTCCAGAACAATGGGGCAGATAGTGTATATTATCACATTGATGGTGCTATGTGCCGTCATCGAAGGTAAGACTTTTTATATTTTTTTCCTGACTTTACTAGGAGGGACTTTCGTCCACAGGAGTGGCCATATTCGGCAAACGGGGTACGGTATTCGGGGTTTCTTGTAAACCTACCTACTAAAAAAGTATTCTTAATATGTCTGTGTCCGGGTTACGCTTGAAATCACTAACTGTTGGAATGTTTAGTTAAAAAATAGCTTACTAGCAATTTGGTTCGCACATCACTAGTTCTTGTTAACCCCTCGTGCTAAGCTAAATTGCTTGTGTTACGAGCGGGTTCATTCACGTCGGTAGTGCAATAGGTGGGTTTCGAACCGGCAACCACATGATCGCAAGTCCAATGCCCTTCCCAATAGGCTACCGCCGCTTTTTATTACTTATACCTACTAAAAAGTAATACTTAATATTATGTAATTTGTTTGTGTCCGGGTGATGCTTAAAATCACGAACTGTAGAAATGTTTACTTAGTTAAAACATGACAAATTATTTTACACATTTCCGAAATTAGCTCGGTATCTATCCCTAGGAAGTGGATACAATTCCTAGGTTTTATTCAAATTCAGATTATTTATTTCGGATACAAATTCATATAACGTTAGTTAGTAATATAACTTAGCCTAATGTTAGTATTAAATTAAATTAAGAATAATAAACAACTAATACATTTATACATTTCCGGTAACATTATAAAATATGATGATAATTCCTAAAAAAGTTTAGTGTTATGTCACAGTTATTACATAGGCTATTTGTTTCTGATAAGATTGTACCATTACACAAGGTAAAGATTGTTTTTTAGCTATCCGCGCCATTTCCTTAAAAATTTTTATTCGATCCTTGTATGCTGTTCTATCTCATGAAGGTCTGAAAATTGAGCTTTATGTCAATGGCATAAAAGTTCTCAAGATAACACAGGTCCTCGCGAGACAGTTACTTAGGTACCTACTATATGAGATAATGAAACCGATTGCACTCTTTGAAATGTTGTTTGTCTTGATTGCTTTACTTATGTATATTGTGTCAACGTAACGATTAGTATCACGATACAAGAAAAAAAATGTGTTGAAGTATTTACTAAACAGTGGAACTTTCATAGATATGATTACAGATGTTTGATGCCTTTGTTTATTTCTATTTGCCGTTTATAATCCAAGGTCCACTTGAATTGAGTACCTGCCTGTCTGGTTATCCACTGGACCATTAACCACTGGATCATAGGACATTTAACAAAATGGTTTTAACCTTCTTTAAACGTGTGGCTATGCACATTATGGTTTCCATTGTATTCGTCTAGGGAGGTTTATATGAAACTTTAAACTTTATGTTAAACTATCGTTTAGATATATTCTTTTAAAAAAAATAATGAATAATTCGTCTCTCATTCTCTCGGTATCTTTCTATCTTTATTATCACCCATAAATATCTCAGATATTATATCGGTCCTATTTCCTGGATTTGATTATTTAAATTTAGGTATAATAGCAACAAACATTTTATCTATTTATGGAAATCCTTGTGGATGTCCGACATTTGTGGCCGGGTTACCCTTGCCGAGGTCAATCTATAGATGGGTGACCATTCACAACACATCTCTCTACGTGAAATACGTGTAAAAGGACGTTCATACGCGAATATAGGTATAAGACAATCTTGATTAAATCCATAAAAAACCTAAACTATTTATCGTTAGGAGTTAGTCTAGTTGGGCTGGTAGCCGATCCCAACATTTATGCAGGATAAAGAGTTAAGATGATGGTGACTCATCCTACAGAATTCGACCATGATACCCCTGACAACTACCTACTTACTGCACCAGTATGTCAATCTTAGACACATTAACTTCACGCAAACGCACGGCATTTTTTTGTAAATAAAGGCACTCAACAGATAAGAAGTCAGACATTACAAGAATTATATCTCTCTTAAGTATACAATAACGATTATCACTCACCCTATTTATTATCCTCTTATTGCATCATGGTTTAACTGATAATTACATAGTTCTTTGTGTATTTGTAACCGCTCCAATGTTTGTAAACTCTAAATGGAAACTAGTTTATTTAACATCATTATAAAGAGAGTTTGACGCCCAAAATTGATGTCATTTTTCAAATTAGTTGTCGTTAACCGTTGCGATGAACCGATGAATGAAGTGATAAATGATATCTTCATAGTCGATGATCAAACTAACCGAATATTTCTGATAGAATAATGGTCAAAATCGATTCATTCAACAATTATTATATAGTGTACCCTGTAACATACATTTTGCCTTTTCAGCCAACGCTCGAAAATGTTACGTATGTCGCGGCTGTCGTGAAGTCAATTCGAGCCAAATACAAACATGTCCAAGCCGAATACGAAGTACAACCACAGTTATCCCAACCACCACTTTAAGCACTAGCCCATCAAGTCAATCTACTGAACCTACGGCCTCACCCAGCAGTGATCCACCAGCCACTCAGAGCACTGACCCACCAACATCAGTCAGCACTGACCCGACAACGCTTCCCAGCACTGTCATAACATCACCCACCAGTGACCCGCCGGCCTCTCCGACCACTGACCTAGCAACATCAGTCAGCACGGATCCGTCAGCGTCTCCCAGCACTGTCATAACATCACCCAGCAGTGACCCGCCACCGCCCTCTCCAAGCACTGATCCACCTACATCAGCCAACACTAACCCGCCAGGCTCATCTGGCACTGATTCGCCAGCATCTCCTAGCACTGATCCACCAGCATCTCCTAGCACTGATCTACCAGCCTCTTCTAGCACTGTTCCACTAACATCTCCTAGTACTGACCCGCCAGCTTCACCTAGTAGTGATCCATCAGCATCATCCAGTACTGATCCACCAGCATCTCCTAGCACTGACACGCCAGCCTCACCGAGCACTGATCCTCTAGCATCTCCTAGCACTGACACACCAGCATCTCCTAACTCAGACCCACCAACATCTCCTAGCACTGATCCGCCAGCATCTCCTAGCAGTGACCCGCCGGACTCACCTAACACTGATACACCAGCATCGCCTAGCACTGACCCGCCAGCCTCACTGAGCACTGATTCACCAGCATCCCCTAGCACTGACCAAACAGCATCTCCTAGCACTGATCCACCAGCATCTCCTAGCACTGACCCACCAGCATCTTCTAGTACTGATCCTCCAGCATCTCCTAGTACTGACCCACCAGCCTCACCCAGCACTGATCCGCCAGCATCTCCTAGCACTGACCCATCCGCCTCACTCAGCACTAATCCACCAGCATCTAGCACTGACCCACCAGCATCCCCTAACACTGACCCACCAACATCTCCTAGCACTGATCCGCCAGCATCTCCTAGCACTGACCCGCCAGCCTCACCGAGCACTGATTCACCAGCATCCCCTAGCACTGACCGACCAGCATCTCCTAGCACTGATCCACCAGCATCTCCTAGTACTGATCCACCAGCATCTCCTAGTACTGATCCACCAGCATCTCCTAGCACTGACCCACCAGCCTCACCCAGTACTGATCCGCCAACATCTCCTAGCACTGACCCACCAGCCTCACCCAGCACTAATCCATCAGTATCGCTTAGCACAGATCCACCAGCCTCACCTAGCACTGATCCACCAGCCTCACCTAGCACTGACCCACCAGCATCTCCTAGCACTGACTCACCAGCCTCACCCAGCACTGATCCACCCGCATCTCCTAGCACTGACCCACCAGCATCGCCTAGCACTGACCCGCCAGCATCTCCTAGCACTGACCCACCAGCATCGCCTAGCACTGACCCGCCAGCCTCACCCAGCACTGACCCGCCAGCATCTCCCAGCATTGATCTACCTAGTCATGTAAGCATTTTGGTATATTATTTAATAATTATCTTAAATAAACACACTACTTATTGAAAAAAATAAAACGAGCATAGGAAAAATTACCCAATGACTGCTAAACTGACGACACGATTGGCTTCGCGGTTGAGTAATTGGCTTCTGCGCCACGTATTGTGGGTTCGATCCCCACACGGAGCAAATATTTGTATGATCTACAGGTAGTTGTTCCGGGTCTGGGCGTTTGTGTATGTGAGAATTTGTATTTGTAAATGCACCCACGATACAGGAGAAAATCCTAGCGTGGGGCAACGGTTTAAAAAAAAAAACGTTAGTGTAAAACCGACATACTTTTACTAGTAAGAACTTAGGTACCTACTGTGCTCAAACTATTAATGTACTCAAACTGAACAATAATAATATCTATTTCTAGAATATGACACATATTTTATTTTCTAATTTCAATATTGTAGTTGATTGTCGTTTCTATATGACAAAAATGATTTAAAATCTACTTGTAGAAATTGTAAAATGTAACAGTAATTTTTCATTAGTAATTTAACATTGTTTTTCAGAATGCTTTCCGCCGGAGACGATCGTTGCTGTCTATAATGCAAGTTAAAGACTTAGAAGAAGATGAGGCAGAAGAGGAACCACAGTGTATTGTGGCGATTTATGAAGGTAACCAATAACATAGGATCACACATTTTTTTCGGGGGCGGTTCAAGTGGTCACTTATGGCATTTTTGAGTTTCAATGCAGTTATAAAAATATGTTGTCTTACATTATTAATTATAGTTACCTACTTTATGGTTTCTAAAAAATTACCTCTAATTTATTTAATAGTAAATGAAAAAATTCAATCGCGGGCAGGATTCGAACCTGCGTCTTCTGGTTTGATATACCAGACGCTCTGACCTCTAAGCCACCGCGAACCCTACCCGCAGCTACCGTCTCCAGAAGACGCAGGTTCGAATCCTGCCCGCGATTGAATTTTTTCCTTTACTATTAAATAACTTAATAATCTTAGCATGGAAAATGCAAAAAAAATCACAAAAAGATAATTACCTCTAATTTTCGCCTTCTTTGTACACCCTCTCGAGGACAGAGACTGGTATAGTGATTATCAAACAATCAATCAAATCAGCCTATTGTCGTCCACTGCTGAACGTAGGCATTATTTTTTTTTGTGCGTGTGGAAATCCTCATGGACTTCCGCCGCCCGGGGAAGGCGACGGGGTGTGCCGGACTCCCACCAGAAGGGGTGACCTACCGACTAAAACCACACGGGTGTTTCGCCTCACCACTTTTTGCTGGGGTTACGGGAGCGAGAAACATTCCTCCGCGACCCCAGCAGTGGCAGACCGCCTTTGCAGTCTTCAGCGCAATTGAGGGGGACTGTTGTGATCGGGGCACCTGCCAATCCACTTGAGTGGGGCGCGGCAACACCTACCGCGCCGCCATCTCGGGCCTTGTGTGATGGGCGGTCGGACTTCCCCAAGTCCGCCGCCCGTGGCCGTTTTACGGTGGTTGGAGCAGGGCGTTATCTGTTCGGCGGGCGCGGATTGGCAGGATGGAGGCAGTCTCGCTCACGACCATACTTGAGACGAAGACCGGGAGCGAGAGGTCTCCTCCTAACTCCGCGTTAAGTTCTAAATTTTGCTATTTTATTTGCACGGTCAGTTTCAAATCTCATTCTTTTCTTTCACCAATCTGTTGAAAATGATCAAAAGAATGAACTGTATCTCAGTGATAGGTATGTAGGTAACTATCTACAAGGGCTGCTTCAGAAGTTCAGAATGAACACTGTCCATGGCTATTATTCTACTGTCCCATTGACACTGTTCCATTCCATATTCCATTTATATTTAGAAAGCTTAATTTCTTTAGAATTTCAGTTAATTATAAACGGTTTGTCTGCCTGACTGTATCTTGTATGCTTTATCTGTTGACATTACACCTCTTTGCTCTTTTTTCAAGAAAATGGTGAAACGAACATCGTGCGTGACTGTTACTACCCACCAGAAGACCTAACAGAGCAAAAGGAGTCTGAGGAACAGTGCCGGGAACTAGTTGGAGCCACTGGAAACATCACACAATGCAAAGTGTGCAAAGATGACCTGTGCAATGGAGCTGGACGTCTAACAGGAACAATTGCTCTAATTGCAGCCTTGTTTATATCAATGCTAAATTTCTGCTTCGGACATTAATTCTGTAAATTCTTTGCCGTATCTTTGTCAGTAATATTACCTCCTAAGTGTGATTTTTTAGACTATCTAGTACATTCACAGTCAAAAATAAAATTTAATAGTATTATTGCTATTCGGTACTCTAAAAATGTTTATATAGTTTTGTTCGTTTATCGCATATTCGTATAACATAGGTTAGGTTAGGAAATTGAGTAAGTAGATACGTACCTATTTATAATTATATAACTGCTCAAACCCAGCTTATTGTATAAAGTTTATTGGCCTATAAAGGTCAATACCTGTCTATGTATGCGATAGAATGATGTTAATAACACAGACGATTTGAATGTAAATATAAGTTAAGCGCTGAAGAATATTCGAGAATGGACCGGAGTCAAAAGTGCTACTAATCTGTTCCACCTCGCCTAAGACAAGGAGGAATATTCGGAGTTAATGGCCAACCTCCAGTTATTGGAGAGGCACCAGAAGAAGAAGTTCCTAAACTTTTATATAAAAAAATAACAATAAGTAAATAATGAGTAAGTTTTTAGTTAAGTTGTAAATTATTTATTGACTAAAAGTACAATGTAAAAAATATATTTTTGTATGTGCTTAATTTAATGTTAAATATCGAAAATCTTATTATAATTGAACAAAAATTATAATAACTAGGTAGTTTGAGCTAAATAAAAGCAAGTCTACTAAATTATACCCATATGCTTCGGAATCTTTAGATTACAAATTAAAATTTACTTGCTCATCCTACATTTGTAAGCTATAAATTTGATATAAAATAAACATACTTATTAATGTTAAATATTTTTATTATTTAATAATTAAATACAGAAATCCCTTCTCCATTTATCCAACCCCCTGTGGCACCCTTATCTTTTTATCCTGATCAGGAATCGTAGTCCCAATTCTACGAACATATTTCCAGATGCGCCGCGCGTCGTGGGGTGGACGATTCTTTACTTGATCCACAGATATCGGTTTCGAGTCTAGGTACTTATACTTTGTTTCCGTTAATTATTTATGATTATAAAGTACCCCGGACACAGGGCTTATCCCCTAGTGCGGGAGCTGTCTTTATAGGAAATTAATAAATTATTATTAAACTTCATAGGATTTTGTGGCGCATTTTCAAAAACCATAATCAAACACTCACAAAATTCATATGGGAATTGCAATCAGTTCACGTTCGATGAAGATGTCGAATTGAGGAGCTATTTTATTGAAGTTGGATAAAAATATAAAGAACTGACTATTGACTGAGCGAACATCATTAACCCATTTACTGTCCCACAGCTGGGTACGACCTGACAGGATGAAAGGTGTTAGACCCTCGACGCTAGTACCAATCAGGAGTTAAAGAAATAGAAAAGAAAGTTAATTGTGACAATCACAATGATACCAAAATAACAAACAAAACGACAGCACCATACCATGGGAAAATAATCTTTATAAGACATCCCGTGCGACGACAGAAAAGGAATAAGAAATATCTGAAAGAAGGGAAGAATGTCCCCTTGGCACAGAATAATAGTACGCACGGGTTACAATGTGAGGTCGGCTTAAAATGGATGTACTTACGTAGCCATGTGTATGTACGGGGTTCCTCGTCATCAGCAAGTAGGTAGACTACGCCCTCAGCTCAGTTCTTTATAATATTATGGTCCATATGCACACATCAAGGCCGCGCCAACATTGACGTCACGTATCCAGCCATCATGCGGATTAAATAGTCTTGTCTATAGTACTAGGTTTTAAACTGATAATTATCACGCTACATTCCCAGAAATTATTGAAGAAATGTCAGTCCTATTATGTCATAATAATCCTAGATTTCTTCTTCTTTGTCTACATATATACTCCTGGCAGTCTCCTGAAAGAATCTTGTAAGTACATAATATAAATAACTACCTCATTAGCCTATTGGTCGTAATCGAAGTGTCGATGACCAGTTCGAGCAAAGTACTATTGGGCTTCTCTATGAAATTCTCCTTCAACGACTCCGAGCGACCTTTAACGGGTCAGGCTTATCTCGTTGGAAGATTTCCATTGGTGCGTTTTCCGATATGTGGTTACACATGCACTAGCGGGAGCGTTGGGAATATCTAACCAAAGTAAGGTAGTTAGTATCCTACGGTCGTGTCTATAGTGCTATGAAAGGCAAGTGTTGTTTTCAGATGCTACGACATGCCCTACCGCCTCCCCAGAGGGCAGACTGGATCGTCTCGTGAAGATTTTCCGCACTCCAAAAAAGGTAGTTTGTAGGAGTACCTACAACCAAAAAAATTACTTGTCACTTTCTTTCCCTTCTGACTCACTGTGCATTGATAATAATTGATCAGTACACTACCTATTCATTACAATGCAATCTATCTTGATTATTTATCTGTTTTTCGATGTGAATACGCATAGTACAAATGTTGATTCGCTTCATCTATTGCATACCTTCAAGCCCATCAGAGCACGCAGAATCTACCCATTGTAACGATAACTTGGTCTATAAAAGGATTCATACCAACACAATCTCTGAGACTATACAGTTCTTTAGAAAAATGTCCAGATTGACCGTCATAGTTTTAGCTGTATTTACTGTTACAATTTGTGTCAGATGTCTTGCAGATCCATTGGGTAATTATTTAAATTTATTTAACTCAACTTTTTTCTCTCACGTCTTTTTTTTAATTTATTTTAATTTCTAAGCTTTTCTTCTTCATGGAAATATCAGCTCTGTCATATAAAGGACACCAAGTGACCACATTTATTATTTCAACCTTTAACTACTGAGTATTAGGTAGGTACTAACATACATGAGGTAGACGTCTAGCCTGTTCAGCTGAAATTTAAATAAGATTGTGGGTTCGAATCTCGTATGCAAATTATGTTCGGTTATTAATAACTAGTTCTTTCGAGTCTGAATTTTTTTACAGTCTTAATTTTTTGCCAGGGATTTTTGTACAAAAAAATGACGATATACCTACTATCTACTTTTATTTATTTAACACCTATATTAAGTCTATAAGCATAATCCGAAACAGGCATCAGTGAAATACTAATACCAATCAGAAACCATACCAACACAGCAATATTACGAATAAAAAAGGTCTGTATTTAGGTTTTGTTTGAAAAGTAGACATTTTAACGTCGATTACGTGACGTGATTAATATGAAGCTTTAAAAAAACTACTGTTTTTACAAAATGTCATATTACAGACGATCCTGAATTACAGTTAGGCCGAAAAGACGAATCTGAACATTTAGAAACGGAGCCTGAGGACATCGATCGTTCAGCGTCTGCGCAGGCTTACGCGTCTATAAGTAACCGGCTAAGACCGGGGGCCTATCCGCTACCGCAAATAAAACTGGCTGACTGCTATGCCTGCACCGACTGTCCGAAAGTCTTACCCAACACCACCTCAAAATATTGTCCATATACTAATGATTTTAATAAGAACAACAAATGCATTGTCTACGTTGAAAAATACAAACGTGAGTATTTTACCATTCCACTTATTTATCAAACTAATATATATACCATCATCCAAAATCATCATGCCTATATTCCCCAACGGTTCGCCGGTATTTCAGATCCCATGTAATAGATGGGGAACCCATTACCATTAACCGGGCACAAATCCCAAACTCCGAACTGATACTAACTGAGAATGTCATAGAAAAACGTAATAACACTTATGAGGCGGTTATAATAATTATCAATATCATAATTTATATTTATCTGTGTGTAGATCACGATTGTATATTTATAATATGTACTTTTACAATAAACTATACCTATACATTATGAAAAGACATCTATTAATATACACGATTTACATAAAATGCATGAACGTAAAAAAAATTATACATATAAATCTAAGACAGAGGCGTAACTAAGCCTCAAAGTATATCTCGGCATCGCTGTCGTGCGGGAAGGTGCCCAGAAGACTGGCAGCATTGCCACGCTGAATGGTAATGCTTATACGATGTGCTAGAAACAAGTCCAACAAACGTTTAGTCACGCCTCTGTCTTTTAGATTTATAAATACTATATATAGTTTTTTTTACGTAATGAATTTATTTATTATTAATTAATAAATGTGACTGCCTCATTGGTCTAGTGGTCCCAAGCGCGACTGCTACACTAGAGGTCCTGGGTTCGATCCCCAGGTCGAGCAAAGTGTTATTGAGTTTTTCTATGAAATACTCAGTAGCAGCTAGGAGTCTGGATTTGTGCCCGGTGAATGGCTATAGGCTCGCCCCCTATAACATGGGACCTAAAGATACCGGCGAACTGTGGGTGTACATTAAGTACGCCTCTGCCTAACCCTTCGGGGAATACAGGCGTGATGGTATGTTATGTTATGGTATGTTATGTTAATAAATAAGTTGCTATTTTAAAGTGCTTAAATCAAGTGGTTTTGAATCATGTTTTTATGAGAATGTGAGTCAAAGGATAACTACTTAAGCTCACTTAATAGGTTGTAAACTTATCATGCTAATAAATTATTAGAATTATGTGAAAGAAATGACTAATCCCTCACGGGACTTACTCGAAGTCTTTTACTCTCATATAATGGGTAAGTTCCCGCCTTATTGATAAGGATATTATGACTATGCGGTCACGTTTTCATAATCTTACTGTGGAAACCCAGTGCGCCGTTAAACCAACATTTTAATTTATTTACAATCACGCCTTCGTGTTCCTTGTTAGGTACATATAAAACCATCCACAGATCAACCTCTATCTCATTCTCATGGGATCTAAACACATAGGTGTTTAAATCCCATGAGATAGAGGCTACTAAGAATTTGAAAACCGTCTTCAAAATCATACAAAACAATGTTATGTAATAATAATAATAATAATAATAAAATTTTATTAGCAACCAAATGTTCTAATACAAAGGTGCTCTGTCTCCTGAACTAGGTCAAAAACCTGTATCTCAGGAAACAGTGCCTTCCCTAATACTTAGTTCTAGGTTTTATATTCGGTAAGTACATTTCTTATTATTATTCCTGGTGAAAAAAAAAAAGAAAAATTAGTAATAGCAGATAAATATCGTTGAGTAATATCGGTTACTATAATAGGTGATGTGATTACTATGTGAGTGTTGAGTGGGTGAGAGGTTGTGTTTCTGTTTTGGTGTGTAGTTGTGTATTGTGTGTGTGTTTGTGTGTGTGTTGGTTCCATGGTTTATTTTAAATTTGTAAAAAGGTTCTCTGTTTGGATATAATCAATATGTAGTAGCCAATTTATTATATATTTTTTGAAATTATTGTTGCTTAGTTTTATAAGCTCAGAAATATTATCAGTGGGAATTTTGTTGTAAACCTGTGGCGCTATGTGACTGTAGTGCCTTTGACCGAAAGTAGTTTTGCTGAAGGGTACAGGGCATCGACACCGCCTTTTTTTAGTGACCGTCAGAGTGTGTGCAGTAACACGGTGGTATCTAAGAAGTGCTTGTTTTAAAAAGAGCTTACGAACTGAGAGTACTTTTATCTCATCGTAAACGGCAGTAGTAGGACATCGGTATGGTAAGTACATCATTACTTTTAAGACTGCTCGTTGCGCACGCTCCAGCTCTAGCATTCTTGTTTTTGGTGCAGCACCCCATGCTGTTATGCAGTAGTAGACAATGCTTTGGCAGAGCGCTTTATAGGTTTGTGTAAGTAAAGTTTTATTAGCGACTGATCTGAGTTGTTTAAAGATATATATGAGCTTTCTTACACGAGAGCAAACATCACTGATCTGTTCTCTCCAGCTCAAAGTGTTGTCCACTTGAACACCCAGATAACGGACACATCTAGCTCTAGTGAGAGTGTTACAACTGCAGTTGTTTAAACGCTGTCTATTACATGGGTAAGAGTGAAGAGTGATAGAAAAATCATGGGTTGGGCATGAGGCTGCAGACTTCGAAAAACAAAGGTATTTGGTCTTTGCAATATTTATTGTGAGCAAATTATCCTCAAGCCATGCTGTCACTCTCTCCAGGCAGGTTTCTGCAGCGGTTTGCGCTTGCTTCCAATCTTGGCCATGGAATAAGAGGACCGTATCATCTGCGAATATTATTGAGTCTGTATTAGATGTTAATACCTCGGGAAGACTATTAATATAGGCCAGGAAAAGGGTCGGCCCTAATGTACTTCCTTGAGGAATACCAAATCTACAGAATGAGGCGTCACTCAGGTCCTTATTTACTCTAACATACTGCACCCTATCTGCCAAATAACTTTGGAACCATTCGTGCACATGACCGCGGACACCCAGACCTTCCAGTTTCGATAGAAGTATTGGGATTGAGACTGTGTCGAAGGCTTTTTTCAGATCGAGAAAAACACCAATAACTCTATCTCCCCTATCCACATATTTATGTATTAAGGAGGTTAATCTCAGTACAGCGTCATCCGTCGATCTTCCTCTGCGAAATCCATACTGGACATCCGTTAGTAGGTTATTTTTCTCAAGGAAGCAGATCAATCGACTGTTTACTAATTTTTCCAAAATCTTTGACATGGTGGAGAGCAGAGAAATAGGCCGGTAATTAGAGACATCTCGTTTATCCTCCGTTTTAAATATTGGCGAAACAATAGCTTTTTTAAATAAATCTGGAAACCCTCCCTGCTCCAGACTTAGATTACAGAGGTGCGTAATTGGATAAACTAGGAGCTCCCCTGCCAGCTTGACGAGCCTAGTGGAAATGCCATCATGACCCGGTGCACTGTCGATTTTCAGGTCACATATAATCCTACCGATCTCATAAGGGTCTGTAGGAGAAAAAGACATGGAATGAACATAAGAGGTTGGCTGCGCTACCCTTGCTAGTTCAAGCTCCGTTTTATTAAGTTTCTTGAGTGTGACGTCAGCTAGATTTTTTCCAATGGTCGTAAAGTATGTGTTAATTTTGTTCAAGGAGTCTTTTGGGGTGCTTCCAATCGTGAGCAGCTCTGCAGGTATTTCATTCTTAGCTTTCATATTACATATATCCTTTATCACAGTCCACGTCTTTTTAATACTTTTCTCATTTTTTTGCAGTTCTGTTTGGTAGTAGTGTCGTTTTAGTGACTTAATAATTCTATTACAAATGTTTCTATATTTAATATATGTATTAGTTGCTTGGGCATCATCAGGTTTAGCTTTAGCTTTTTTGTGTAACTTATCTCGTTTGCGAATTGCTCTTACGACGCCTGTCGTAATCCATGGCTTAAGCGGTGCCTTTTTTTTCGATATATGTCTAATACTTGTGCATTCGCTCATAATTCCCATAACAGTGCTCACAAGATGTTCTGCACTTTGGTTTATATCCTGCAATGTAAAAAAGTTTGTCCAATCTATATTACGTATTTTATTTAACGCCAATGTGTAGTCAAGTACCTGTTTTGAAAGAGTGCTTTTTCTCCTGGATAGATTGGTATTTCTTATGTGTAAAAGAATGGGGCTGTGGTCTGTCAATGGTGGAAAAACCATGGTTTGCCATTTATTTGTCGTTTTTACCATAAAATGATCGAGACAGTTATTTAACCTTGTTGGATGTGTAATACCTTTTTCCAGACCATGGGTAGCCATGATACAAAGATATTCATTTAAATGATTACTAATGATGTCAGTGGATAATGTGTTAATGTTTATGTCTCCGGTGAATATCACATGCTTCTTCTTGTTGTTTTGCAATAGGTTTTCTAAAGATTCGAGATATCGCCGGGGGTTTACGTAACATGGTGGTCGATACGAACAAATAATGGAATAACAGTCAACATCCAATTGAAGGCAATTGCCTTCTATAATGTCTGGTTCAGAACAAGCCACCCTTAAGGCCTTACGGACATAGACCACAATTCCATCATTCTGATTTAGTAGCTTTTTGGAGTAATACACATTATAATCATTTATGTTTGGAGGCGGGACTTCTGCTCTTAGCCAGCATTCAGTTAAAATGATCATGTCTATTGCCGTATTAAGTGCCATAACAAAAGCCAAAAGAAGATCGAAGTTACGGTTAATACTGCGTATGTTTGCAGTTACGATACAGAAATTACCGGAATTCTCGTGACATTGCAGATGTTGTGAACATTGTGATACGTCATCAATGAGAACGCAGTTACTTTTATCTTTGTCTAGATCAGATATAATAGAATTAAAATGATCGAATTTTGATTGTAATTACGCAGAGTTTCATATCTTTGCTAAGCATTTTTTTGTAGGCATTTTGATAAGCATTGCCGGCCCACGCAGCAAGCAATACAGGATAATATGTGCAATTGATTGATTTTATTATGGAAATATCGAGGTGTATTATGTTTATGTGAGATATGTGTAAATATGTAATTATGGACAGTTCGTATTTGTTTGTGTAATGATTATTTTGTAAAGTGCAGTATTTTATTACAGTGAGACTATACTTTAGGAGTTTATATAGTAACCTGCTTGTAAAACAACAAAAGTTATAAAGAGAAAAAATAACAAAATAAAATGAAATTGTAAATACTAATTTAAGCATGCAATAAACTGTAACTAATAGTCATTTATCACGGATTCTTTGGAGATCAGCTTCACAATTAACACGAGTTTGTTTCAGTCCTTCTGATTTTCGTAAGTATATGCGTCCATAGGATATCCAGCAAAATGCGTATTTGTGAGCTTTTGCAAATTCTCTACTCATGTAAAAGAGCTTTCTAGCATTTGCTGTGAGAGTTTCAGTGATATATATTGGTGTAGGAGTTCCATTAATTTTTAAGTGGGTAGTATTCAATTTATTATTTGCGTTTGTCTTATTAAATGTTTTAACAGCTGATACAACCCTATCCTTCGATATCTTGCTGGTGAATTCAACGATTATAGGTTTATAGCTATCTGTTTTGGTATTCACCCTATATATGTCCCTGATCCCTTGAGCTTGGATGTCAACATTCAACAGATTTCCAATATTTTGTACAGTTTTAATTAAATCATCCGTAGTTTCAGTTTGTTGTTTCTTAGGTATATTACGAATCTCAATTGTCGAACATTTCATACCCCTTTCCATAGATTCCAACTTTAATTCAAGTTCGTGAATATGATTTAGCTGTTCTCGTTTTTCTTTCTCTAATAAGGTAACGGTTCCCTTTATTTCTTCATATTTGTCACTAACGAATTTTACACTTGAGTGAAGTTCTTTATATTCATTTCGAAGCTCATTGATAGTTGTTAGGATAGTCTGGTACTTATTGTCTTGAGAGTCCTTCCACGAGTTCAAAGTGCTTAGGATTTCTTCTTTAAATGCCTGAAATTCCTCTTTGAAATCTTGACCGTGTTTACGTTTTGTTCCTCGCGTGTTAACATTAGTAGAGAATTCTTTAAGATCAAGATCTTCCCTGCAGGTGTAAATATTAGGCTCGGAGCCACCATGGTATGGAGATTCCAGTTGTTCAGATGAGGATGCCGGTCGTGGTGGAGTACGCCTAAGTGGCATATTTTTAAAGCAAATATTAGGCGGTTTTTTTTTTTTCTGTTATGGATAGCTATAGTTATATCAGCCAAACTGTCGTTGCAGCGCGGTCCGGGTTTGCGCACTCGTGATACCCTGGTACTATGCAGCAAGTCGTCAACGTGCCCCGCCTTTGACGCATATGCAGACTACTCATGGGGCGGTGGCAACGGGTGTAGCTTAATGGCGGCGTGTGCGCAAATCCTGTTGTCACTAATGAGTATGGGCGTGGCTACGCCAGAGTGCAACGACCTTATTCGCTAATTACTCACGTGGCGGGAGACTGTGAAACAGGTGATTGCATTGCTCGTTGCACACTGTCAACTTATCTTCATGTAATTTATGCGCGCCTGGTACTCGCACGAATATTTTTGATATTTATTTTAAATATTAATTGTTTAGTAAATTTAGTAACACGGTTCGCAGTAAACACGTCTGTACTGTACAGAGGTCCGGGGGGAAGGGAAATAATTTTTGAAGGCGTATTTACTTTTTCTTAAAAGTTATTTTTATTACAACATTTTCCGTAGAATTTTACGTATACTTAGATGACGTTATCATTTACTCGGCCGTTACGTGTTATTGTCATTTTGTTCTAAATTTTATGATCAGATCTTGACCAAATTTTTATGGGACCAACTCTGTTGTATGACCTGCCGATGAAAAAAGAATCATCAAGATCGATTCAAAATTGACGGAATAATCGCGTAACAAACGTACAAAAAAAAACATATAGTAGAAGAGAAGGAGGTTCTCACACCTTCTCTTCGAAGTCGGTTAAAAAATTAATGAATGAAACACTGTTCCACCTAGAAATAATAAAATAAGATAGTTCAAGCCATATAAAAAGGTAGTCAACGAGTTGATAGTGAGCCTGCCTGCTCCGAATGTGCTGGACAACATTCTATGAATGATAAACCTAACTAAACCAGTGGTATATTCGCCAATCACAGTTTTCACGTCTTAAGAGTCGTAGACATCGATAGCATTAGCAGAGACAGGCCTGGCGACTTCGCCCCTTGATGGGGTCCGTTATTTATACCAGCAAACATTGGACCGATATCGTAGGACGCAGCATGCTGGCTTTAGAGATACCTTTTCTATCGGTGAGAATGCAAGCAATAAATTGTGTATTTTCAGAGATGGAGAAACCATGGTACATCCGAGGCTGCGCCTCTGAACGAGGTTCATGTGCCGACATCACAAGAGCTCACGAAAACGCGAACCCGAAACTAGTGAAGCTGGTATTTTGCTCGGAGTGCGACGGAGACAGATGCAATACGAACGGAGTCTACCGATCACTCCCGAACCTAACAACTGCAATACTCTTTTTAATAATAACACCTTTACTTGGGAAATATACGCTTTCATAATAGTTCTTGAACTTGCAGAAAGTACTGTGACTTATAGGATACTAGCTGTTGTCAACGGTTTCACTCGCATTACAAAGGACTTTTCGAGACAAAAGGTAGCGTATGTTTTTCTTCAAAGTCAAATCTATCTCTTTACCAAAATTCATTAAAAATTTATTGAGCAGTTTAGACGTGAAAAGATAACAGACAGATAGACAGTGTTACTTTCGCATTTATAATATTACTAGCTTCTGCCCGCGACTTTGTCTGCGTGGACTTCAGAATTGGGTCCGATCTGGATAAAAAGTAGCCTATGTGTTATTCCAGGCTATAATATATCCAGATCCGTTCAGCCGCTCTGGCGTGAAACAATCACAAACATCCATACATCCATACTCACAAACCTTATGTAGCCTATGTCCTTTCTCAGGATGCAGTCTATCTCCTTGCCAAAGGTCAAGCAGTTTAGGCGTGAAATAGATAAACAGGTATTTTGGCATATTGAATTAGTCCTTATGGGTAGGAATGAATTCTTAGGTCTATTCTGATAAGTTACAGTACTTTCTTATGCAGTGCTTTTTTCAATTCTTTGTATTATATGTATAGACAAATACATGTTCTATTCATCATCGACTAGAAAAACGATTGATAATTTTATAATAACAAGAGCTTCGGCTTCCAGTCTCCTAGTTCATTTACTTGTAAAATGTCCATTGTATTGGCAACAGTAAAGCAATGCTCAACATTTATCGTATTTTCTTTTTCAACCCGTATCTACACATCTACAGCAAAACGAACATAAATAAACTGTGTTGTTGACTTTCAAGCCAATAAGTCGTACAGCTGCTTTTATTATTGTGTTGCGTGGTCATTAACACAACTATAATTAGGGGAGGGACTCGGAGCTTTAATTTAAATACAATAATCGATCTGCAAGGATTTCTTACAATTCTTGACACACTGAAACCGAGACTAGTCATTGGCTTCCGCCGCCCAAGGAAGGCGACAGCGATGGTGCATGACGGACTCTAACCAGAGTGACCTACTGAGTAAAAGTACACGAGTGTTTTGCATCGCTACTTTCTCTTACGGTTACGGGAGCGAGGCTTCATTTTCATTCTTCCGCGAAATCTTCCAGGCCTATCACAGGTAACAAAGAAACAGGTCTTACTAGCGACATCTATGCATTGGCGTGGTAATAAAACAGCGCCATCTTGTTGGCTTAAGAACAAATATTTTAGTATCAAATTCTCGCAAAGATGTCGCTGTGCTAACCTTAACGCTTCCATATCCCTACAAAATATCCTTTTGAAGGGATATGGAAGCGTTAAGGCAGTAAAATAATATCAATATACCCAAAACACATGACAGTAATCTAATAGGCAGTTAGGCTTTTCTGTACAATGGCGTTAAAAATCATTGAAATCGTAAATTTCAAAAGATTATACGTAAATTAGCGCCTGTAGCTGTACACTCAAAGTAGCAGTTTTATTTTTGTGGAATAAAATTATCTAGAATAGAATTATCTATTCCACAAAAATAAAATGATTTAAACTTATTAATATTTATGACAGCGATCGTATACGTACAGCGTCCATGCTGGAAGCATGAGAAGGTGTAGGTAGTGAATTTTATTTCAATGTCTATCGCCTGTTTTACAGTGTAGTACCTACTTGTTCAGTTTTAACCCGATTGTCACTCAATTTGTCCTTAATCAGGTAAAACAAGGGCCAAACCCAATCAAATCTACAGTGAAAAACTACTAATATTTTTACAAGTTTATCAAAGTAACAAACAGTACACGACGCATCTCCGTTAATTGGTTAATTATCGAAAGAAGACAAAACTATTTTGAGACGAGCTATTTTTAAAAATAACTGTCATGACTATTTCGGTATACTCACAGCAAAACAATGTTGTGTCAGAATGCGGCTAATTTTGTTAGAGACAAACATTCCAAATTATATTGTTTGCTTCCTCTATCTCCGGTTTAACACGAAGAGAAGTGTAAACTGAACTGAACTTATATAATGTATCGTAGACCTGTTTACAAATACAAGTGCTCTATATTATATGGACGAATGAAATGTTGCTAATAACAATAAATCCGCCAAAATGGAATGATGATTTGCGAAACGTTATTACTGTATTTATTGAAGCTGTATGCGACAACCCGAAGATAGGAATGAATAGCCCACATTAGGGGAACTGCTGCGGTTTCTGCGCCAGGTGTTGTGGGTTCGATCCCCACAAGGAGCAAATGTGTATGACCTATAGGTAGTACAACTACATAGACACTACTAAACTACACATTTGTGTTTGTAAACGCACCCACGATACCGGAGAAAATCCTAGTGTGGGGCAACTTTTTTGAAGGAAAACAAAATTAATAGCCTACACCCAGTACTAGACGATATTGGCTGATGATAGTGAATATAACAGTGTTTACAGTAATTTCAGTTGTCGTGGATGTCGATTGATGAAAATAAATGTAGCGCTAAATATGTAGGTACCTCTATGTACCGTGTGCCTTGTAACAAGATTACAGGACTTTTAAAACTTCTAGCTTCGCTAGCCATATAAGATTTATCTATAAGTACTACGCGCTCATCATCGCCGTTGATGAAATGAGTCCAAATTTCCGTGACCTTCACCACTCTCCGCCAATCAGAGAGCCGAAATCAGTCAATGCGTAAAATCGAGTCGGTGAAATGAAACTCGCACTTGGCCCTCGAGGATATTATTATATGCCTTATAATATTTGTATTGATACCAGCTTCAGGATGCCATTTAGGTTGTAGGTAGTCGACTGCTGCGCCATTCTAATACAAACAATAGAAGTTCACTGGTGTTTGATTTATTCAAAATAACAGGCTTAGTGAAAATTATCATGTTCAGTTTATAGAGATCCACTGACGAACAAAGGTCACCCACAGACTTCCGTCATGAGGTCCGGTTATAGGTATGCCGACTGCACCTATCTGCTCCCAGCGACCTTTGCTTGGTTGCCTGTAGATGGATAGAATGATAACCTGGTAAAGGCGTGTGAAGCCGTCCTACGCAGACCTTTTTGCTTCGTGAACTACACTCGCCAACCTTTTTACGCCAGCCATAATTAGGTATAATTTGTAGGTAATTCGTAATCTGAAAAAAATTGTGTAGGTAATAGATAATATAAATCCCACCAAAAACGTTTTTCATGTAATATGTTCCCAAGATGAGACCATATGGCCCACACTGTCAAAAAGTTATCAGATCTTATGTAGAACCAAGTTTCTAATTGACTCTACAAGCCCTATCTTCACAAACTCACAAAAAAAAATCAGTCAACTACTGAGTGGCCGGAATTTTGAACAGTAAACTAGTGTGTCAGCAGTTGTGTCCCTAGTCAATAACTCAACTTTAATAAACATACTGCTGTTTATTAACCAAACCTCTAACACAATCTTTATACAAAGCGATTCTGTTAGGTAAGTTTACATTTGAGTGGAATTCTTAAAATGCAAACTCTTAGAAGGTGATAACGTTTGGCTGTCTGCTAAGAATAAATAAACAACATAGAATATAACTAATGGAGCGTAATAAATAAAAATTAAAGTTTTTAAATAATGACGTCATCTGTATTTATTCGTAGGGACTATCGACTATCTTAGGGGCAGGGAGTAGAGCAGTCTGACATTGTGTGATAATGGGGTTATCAGTTTTGTGATATTACATTTAAAAATCAAAATGATTATTAAACGCAAAATTTAAATATAAAAAAAAACTTAAAACATCATTAATATGTGACATAGGGTTTATACAAATGTGATGACGTGTGAAAGGGATGGGGGTGTTCAAAAAGTCATGAAATTCATGTTACATAGGTAATTTATAGATGGCCGCTACTTCCCTATATTTCTGAGTTGAAAAAAATTGCATGGATAAAAAATAACGCCAATGATCACTTCAAAACTAAGGGTAGGTACCTATTTGAGAATAAATTCTGAAATACCCTGAAATTCCGGGTGAATAAAACACCTGCGCTGTTAAGGGTGTACCGAATAATATTCTGACGATTTCACTAGTTGACACAATGCACTTACAACGTGTAAGTGAATAAAGCGCAAGACCTCGAAGGTCGATTAGAATATCGAGTCATAAAATTATAATAAAGAAACCCGAAAATCATTTTAAGCAATGTAAGGATTTTTTTTAAGAAATTCGTTATGTATATCAGATATAATATATCTATACTTATAATAAATCTGTAGAGAGGTCAATTCTGTACATGAAATATATTTCCAAAATAACTATCAGCGGGTGATTAGTGATCGATACTGACGCCAAAAATGCAATCAGTAAAATTTTTGTCTGTCTGTATGTTCGTTATAGAAACAAAAACAACTCGACGGATTTCAATGAAACTTGGTACAATTGTTCTTCATACTCCTGGGCAGGTTATAGTATACTTTTCATCACGCTACGATCAATAGGAGCAGAGCAGTGAAGGGAAATGGTGGGAAAATGAGTGATTCATGAGAAAGGTTTCAAGCTATAAAACATCACGCTACAACCCTTAGGAACGGGGCAACGCAGGTGAAACCGCGGGCGAAGAACTAGGGAACAAAGTAACTATTCCACGCGGACGAAGTCGCTGGCAAAAGCTAGTCAAACATAAAACTTGTGGCCGTACCACAATCGTACTTGCAACGACTATGATATCGATGCGCACACGCACACAATAACAATTTGTGCAAATTTTACAGGTTGTATAGTTTAAATATTAAATCATTGAGTTGACGCTTTTATTTGTACCTGTTACCGCTTTTAGTGTTGTTTTTTTTTAAATAGATGACGCCAGAATTTCTTCTATGACTATTAGCTCTTAGAAGAATCATCGAAACAAAAAACATACATAACATACCATCACGCATGTATTCCCCGAAGGGTTAGCCAGAGGTGTACTAATGTGCACCCACACTTCACCGGTATGTGGTCCTATGTAATAGGGAACGAGCCTAATCCCAAACTTCGAACTGCTACTCAGAATTTTATAGAAAACCCCAATAACAGTGCCTGTAATTCAAACCCAGGACCGATAACCTTCTCGGAGCATGGCTACGTAGCCGTCGCGTTTAGAACCACTAGGGTAAAAAAGCGGTTCAGAAATTATCTGTCTGGATATTATTTAGAGACCTAAATAATATCCAGACATATAAGAACACTTTGTTGATGATGCAGGATTTCCCATCAACTGGGCCATTGTGCTGTTTATGCACAGAAAACATTACCCTCCTTCGACAATTAGGTAAAAAGACCCCTAGTGGAGTTGGATTTTCATCAGCTAACAGTAAAAATTTGCTAATACAAAACGTAAGAGAACACGATTGAATACATGTCATGTTGTAACATCCGAACTGAGCTGGTAGAAATTAAAACTCGTTACGAAACTAAAATATACCATCCAAGTCAGCGACAGTGTTTCGCAAGACAGACCAAAGAGCAGAATAAACAAGAATGTGACACAGACAGGTTACTCCAGTTACTTATAAGGAAACAGAGAAAATTTAAATTAAAAAATACCCTGTTCATTTTTGGTATTGTTTTCCATGTTCATAATTACTCAATTAGCTCATACTGCCTACGCAGCCTATATTGCAGAATGGATTTAAAATTAGGTTTAGTAAGTGAAAAAACCAATAAAGTCATTCCGATGCTATTAACCATTCACATAATTATCCAAACTCCGAAATTCTATTGAGAAAATCCCAATTGATAACATTTTGCTCGACCTAGAAGCCAAACCCAGTACCTCATGCTAAGCACTCCTGCGAACAGTAGCAGTCCGAGGGGGGTCATGGGAGTCTTGACAGCCAGCTTTTTTGTTGTTTTGTTTAATAAACAAACCTCCTTTTTACTTAGCCACGACTCTGATTCTATCTCTACTATGATTCACCCCCCAACGTCTTTGGCAGGGACCACCCCTGCCTGCGAATTGGTAGTCTTAATGAGCAGCTACGCAATGAATAATAGGAAAAGGATTCCTTTTATTTCGATTCGACGCTATATCTTTGAATAATTTTAATAAAGATAAAAAAATATCAGATAATACCTACTAGGGAGTATTTTTTATAGTTTAGTAATTTTTTTTATCTTTATTAAATAAAACTAAATGATTAAGGGTATTCATTTACAACAACACAACCTGGAAATTAACTTGAATAAGACAAAAATTATTACTTTTCACCCGCGACAAAAAACCCCCATAAATATAAATTTTGAATACTTTGTATTCAAAATTCAAATTAGAAATAGTTAATAAATTCACCCTTTTAGGCCTAGACATAGATACACACATAGACTGGAAACCACACATACAGAAATTAAAAACTAAGCTTTCTAAATTTGCATATGCCCTCAGAGAAATAAAGAAAACAACAGACCTCAAAACAGCAATAGTAACATACTATGCATATGCGTTCGCTTGGCTTAGATATGGAATTATATTATGGGGTAACAGTACAGACGCGCCTTCACTATTTACAATACAGAAGAAACTAATAAGAATACTGATTAACATCAATGACACCGACTCATGTAAACCACACTTCAAAGAACTAAACATCTTAACACTAGCCTGTCTCTATATATTTGAAATTTGCAAATTTGTAAGGAAGTACCCACAATTCTACAGCAAAAGAGAAGACATTCAAACAAAAATCAAACTTAGACATGGAAATAGACTAAATTTACCAACTTCACGGCTAAAAATGCACTCCTCTAGTGCATTTGTTACGTCCATTAAAATCTACAATAAATTACCTGAATACATAAAAAACACAGAATCAAATAATATATTTACCAATAAATTAAAACGATTTCTCTTAGATAAAAGTTACTACACAATTGACGAATACCTCAAAGATAAATTTCAACTAGGGAAATAGGGATAATATATTAAACAAGCAGTACTTAAATATATTTATTTACCTTACTCACCGTGCAAACTTTAATTACTTACAATCTATTTGATTAAAATTACAGCAAATATATAAATATATATAAAAAATAAACAATAACAATTAATACATAATCTAGAATATAAATATTAATAATAAATAAATATATGAATATTAATAAATAAAATGAATATAAATCTACATTTAAATAGGTATTATTTACCTACTTAAACATCTAAATATCATATCTTCCTTTATTTCAATATATTATGTTTTAAAAAGCGCTCTTCATCCTCTCCTCTAAAAAAACTAACTTGCCCGACAGGGTCCATAATTGTTTCTCTTTAATTTTACCCACCAGCTTTTGTATACATTATGGGATGCAATAAAGTTATTGAGTATTGAGTATTTAGTTTTATTTTCTTTTACCCTGAGTAAATTTACCAATATCCTGCCTAAAGCAAGAAAGTAAAGAAAATTTACCTAAAATAACTAATGTACTTTATAAAATCCGTAACTAAAAATCTCATAGATAATAAAATACGATTTAGACTATCTTCGTCGTCGTTGATCTTTGAATCGCGTAGTAGTACACACCGTATCTACCGTTTTCGCGCCAACTACCGAAGCTTATAAACCAGCTTTACTTTGTCCTTACTACAGCTTACAAAACGCTGCGTTTGTTCCGCCATTAAAATAGTAATCTGCAAAGATAGATAGGTGTGAGTCATTTGAAGAGAAAATTCTACAAAATTGAATGACCAGATAATTACTTATTTTTTAAGTTGCATTGCCTCATTAGTCTAGTGGTCTTAAGTGCAACTGCTATGCTGTTATGCTGTTCGGGAAAGTTTTTTTGGGGTTTTCTATAATATTCTCAGTAGCTCATTAACTTGGAGTTTGGGCTTGTGTCCGGTTAACGGCGACATGGTCGCTCCCTATTACATAGGACCTAAAATATACCGATGGTATGCAGTTTTACGCTGATCAATCCATCTGCAAGGTAATGCTGTATTTGCCGCTGTCAGTATATGGATGGACTTATGTTCAGCAGTGTACGAATATGGACTAATAATGAGGATGATGATTTATTATTAGGCCCATATTCGTTGGAACTTTAGCATACTTCCGATAAATTACTGACATACCCACTTCCCCAGTATTATTATGTAGTTTAATGGACTTAAATCGCGCAGAGCGTTTCGCCCGCTGCGTTTATCACGCACGTCTGATACTATTATGAGTCAACTGCAGTTTCATTCTCGTGTTCCCGCGCCATTCGGTCGCCGAATGAGAAACTGGACGAACGTAACCTTTGTAGTTGTGTTGTTATTTCGTAACAAGTGCTGCGTGACTTTCCTCCATAACAATGACGAACCTCAGCTTGCTCGTGCCCGTTCTGCTCCTGGCTTTATTCATAAAAGAAGGTAAGGACTCATTTCATTAACATTTTTGCGCCGCGTTTAATTACATTGTAAATATATTTTTAATCTTTTTGCGTGTTATTTTGGCATAGGTATGTTGTGATTGTGTCGCTAATTAAAATATTTGTTTTGGGTAAACTCTTATAGTGGATTATCATTCTATTTATCTCATCTTTATTCTATCTATTCCTTATACCAACTATTGTGGGATCGGCTTCCAGTTTTTAACCAGATGCTATATCAGATTTTACACGAAGCGACTGCCATCAGACATTCTATGATATCCTAAGGAAAAACTGCAGAGCCTTTAAGTAGACGTCCTCGATAATCCATGATATTTTTCTCATATAAAGACAGGTGTATGTACTTACATAGTGTACAATTAGGTGTGCTTATTATATTAATCGTGATGTGTTAATGAGTTTCAATTAGCAACGAGTAATAAGCACGAAATGAAGCTCCATTTAACATCAAACACATTGATCTTGAAATTCTAGTATGTAGTTATGTGGTACTTTATACCTACTTACGCGCATATTTTATTATTTATTTTAAAACGCATTTTTATAAATATTAATTTAGACAAAATTAATGTAATAAACTTAATGTCATTTCAAAATCGTCACATTCTCAAAAAGTTATGGCTTAAGTGAGTCTATTATTATTTTTAGTGGCGTAATATTTAATAAACCTAATTATATTAAATTTGTGGTACCTAAGTAGGTACCTACAACGTAATTGATATTGTACAGAAGTGGTAAATAATAGTCTTTTTCCGCTGATCAAGTTGCTTATTTACCCTCCATAAAAAGAGCTTCGTAATAGAAATAAAATGAGGGGAACAATACATTGACAGGAGGGGACGATTCATGAGATTCGCAGCTTTGTACTGCAAACTCGGAATATGTATTTAATTATTACCCACGTTAATACCATTTTGCTATATAAATCTTTGCGTCAGATAGGTACTTTTGGTTTAATTAAACAATTGAATGAAAGAAACCACTTACGTAGAGTAAACAATAGACAGTTAACTGTTACCTAATGGGAAAAATATGCTCAATTGTAGTATTATTTATTAGGAAATATCTATAATAACATTATGTAAGAAACTACGCAGTAGGTGTTGCATGACCCACAAATTAAGCTCGATCCACAATACCTGCTTTTGGAAATCAAAATCGGCACAAATTTGAATAAATAAGTAGGTACCTACATAAGAAGAATTTAACATCATTAAAAATACATAGGATCTTAGTTATCATTTTAGCGATCCCAATGTAGCAAATATGCGTATTAAGCAACACCTAGCATGCCTAAAAGTCCTAAAAGTCAGCAGTGCACTAATGAAAGGACTAGGTACGCCTTTATTTTCACTTTGTCATACATAATCATAGAATATCTAATAGCAGGGAGGTATTTCATATAGAAATATTGCTCTCCGCCCCTCCCTAACTTTAGATAAGTAGGTACCCCACTATTCCCTGCACTTGGTTGTACTGTTTGTTATCTATAAAGAAGGTTGGACGAACCTGAAAAAGAAAAAAACAATTTGGGGACGCAAAGCCCACCTTTTTACGAACACATTGGCATACAAACGTTTATTACGTCGTATAAATACTAGAATCGGTATAGTTTAAAGTATATTTATATTTAATTATGTATATTTATGATACAAAATTGTTTAAACCGCAGTTTTGTCGGAAAACTATAACACCTTCATCGTCACCTGTACTTGCTCTATGATAATACAATGTTTACCTAAAAGATTAGACGACACGCGACGCCACAGCAAATGGCTTCATCTGTTATTAATAAACATGTTTCGCGAGCGATGGAAACAGTCCACTTTGAAAACTGAACACAAGTCTTTAATCGACATTTAAATATACGCAAAAGCTGCTATATTCACAGCAGACAAAGCGCCCGTCTCTCCCCCCAGGATTGTCCTAAAGAAAGATAAGAATATGTACTAAAGTATGGTCATAAATGCGAGCCAAATTCAAATGCATTAAAACGTCGCCAAGTTATACAGTTTTGGCAGTTAGCACGTTTTTCGCCAAGTTTATGAATTACACAGTTATGAAAATTGTACCTATAGCTGTTAATGCAGCGATTACTATCGACTAATATATAAGTCAATGGTTATAGCAGCACAATTTTAAAAAAGCAAAAAATATAATATATTGGGGGGATAGGTGGAGAGATTTTAGTCGCACCTTCGAATAAGAAGCGAAGCAGGATCTTGCCATTTAAAGATGTCCTCCGGTCGCTGTATCGCAGCCTATCAGGTGGCAGAGGATCCGTGAAGAATTTGCACACATCCAATAAAAGAAGCTAGTTTCAGATGCTCCACACAATATTACCTAACAAAATCTTTTCAGCGGTTACTAAGCTTAGTATTTTTAACGAAGACGGAAAATGAAGATTCAAAAACAATCTGACCTTATTGAGAACGACGAACGAAAGTGAATGTTTAGATATTATGTTTGTACCTCAATCATGTCATAACACTATAAGTAGTCACACGGCTGTTATAAGTGTTACAATGCATGTTCGAATGAACGATCTTAAAATGAAATCCTGATTGAAAATTCTTGGATTCCTAAAGCGCATGGTTTAGGAAATTGCTATAGAATACCATACTTAGCATATCAAAGATATATTTATAGCCAAGGTTATTTTGCATAGGAAGATGGATGTCGTACCAAATACAAAATCAAATTAAAATTTTGTTGGGTTTTCCGTAAATGGTCTTTAACCCCTTATGAATGGACATAAGGTCGCTTCAATGACATAGGTACCTGTTCACAAATTTGCAATAAAATATTTCCTTATAATTTTTATCATCCCAACTGCAACTGTCAGAATAACTAGTTTATTTCGAACTTGGATACACATTTCAATTTATATTAAGTGCCTACAGTAAAATTAACTATTTTAACAGTTAAATAAAAATTTATATTTCATTAATCTTTTAATCCTTCTAAAATTTTCAATGTGGATCTTTATTATTTTATAAATTATACCTTTGCCGTCAATTTATTCATTATGTAGACATCGTGCTTAGCACGAAATTGAAGATATTATATCCTACATGCCTACTTATAGCTATTAGCACTATCACTGTTATTTTGAAGATCCGATAGGTTATAACTTAGGCCTGTTATTGACGAAAAAACCGTGTTCGTAAACAATACCCGCGGCATAGGTGAACTGTTTTACTATGTTGGATGCATGTGAAACCGCGAGCAACTAATGATGCGTAAGGTTTTTAATGGTATCTTTTTTTAAAACCGTTTGTATAGATTTAGCTTCGTCGCCGTCGTTAATGTTACATAAACCGTCCGTGGGTGCGTCGACTTACAACCGGTTGGACCTGAATCGAGTTACATTATAAATATTCGCACAGATGAAAGTAAATGACTATTTAATAATGTTACACGCTTAATAGAAACTTTTTTATTTGTGAGAATAGGTACTCCTAAATGTTTATTAGATAGCTATCGAATGCGTAAACAACAAATTAAATTACTTACGACTGCAATTTATTAATATTGTAAGCACCACAATTTACTGAATTTTTACCTATTGTCATAATATGTTTTTTAAACTAAAATCATCTGACGGAATTCTTTTTCAAAACATCGTACGACACAACTGATATTTTGATTTGATCCCATGTGTAGTTCGATATATTAAGTATAGAGTAGCAGTATTCCTACATTGTTTAAATTTTAAACGTTATCATAGTAGATTACAGAAATGTGATACCTACTTAACGCAGCGAGATATCACATTCAAGGCGAGGTGCTAAGCCAATTTACTAAATGCAACGATAACCCACACAACAGCTATTTTTAAGTCAATTAGAATATGTACGTATGACGTCACAACGTATATCTCGGACCCCTTACTGCTGTCCTTCCCCTTTTCGGGTGCGGAAAATCCTCATGGATCTTCTGACGCCTGAGGAGCAGAGAATGTAAATTCCTCAAAAGGTCACGACCATGGAAATACGACATTCGCCACGACCATGACAAGCTGTGTCCAATACAACCACAGTACCCCTTCTAGGGGGGAAGGGGGAAGGCTTGACTAGCTTGACCTGAGTTCGATTGCCAAGTGGTCACATAATAAACGAGCTTCCAATAGCGTCTTAGCTTCGTCCATTGGCCAAGGAAAGATTTAGTGAGCACCAAATAACTTGAATAAATGAATATAAGGGTCGACTAGTGCATCGTATCTGGCATTACTAGACTTTAGTAATGCTTTTAATACTGTTGATTTCGATATTTTGCTTGGCATACTACGCTCTATTAATATATCTCCATCGGTGATTGACTGGTTTCATAGTTACCTGTTTGGTCGTCGGCAACGTATCTGCCTTGAAGATGCTTCATCTTCTTGGAGCAGTAACTTTGCCGGAGTACCCCAGGGTGGCGTTTTATCCCCTCTACTCTTCGCAGTTTTTATAAACTCTATTTCAGAACGACTACTTTCTTCCTACCATCTTTATGCAGATGATCTGCAGATCTATTGTCGAGCCCCTCTTGGGAACTTATCGCATGCGGTCCGCACGGTAAATCAAGACCTGGCTTGTATTTGCGATTGGAGTAAGAGGTATGGACTTACGGTCAACCCCACGAAAACGCAGGTTATCGTGGTTGGTAGCTCAAGAACTATCTCCAGAATTGACTGGTCGGCTCTTCCTCAAGTTTCTTTTGACAACATTGTGATACCTTTCAGTGATAAAGTTAAGAACTTGGGGATAATTATTGATCGGAATCTATCCTGGACTACTCAGTTGCAGGAAGTCAGCCGCAAATTGTTTGCATCTGCCGCAGGCCTGAAAAGACTACGCAATTTCCTGCCAATTGCGACCAAAGTTGCGCTTGCTCAATCACTTCTTCTTCCCATCCTTGATTATGCTGATGTCAGCTATCTTGACCTCACAGAGGACCAACTTGATAAACTTGAACGCCTTCAAAACTTTTGTTTAAGGTTCATATTTGGGTTACGCAAATATGACCATGTTTCTGAATTTCGTGTTAAGCTCAAGTGGTTACCTATCCGCCGTCGCCGGAATGCTCATATTCTTTCACTACTATATAATATTCTTTTCCTTTCATCTACCCCCCATTATCTTAAAAAACGTTTTGAGTTCCTGGGCGATACTCACACATTATTCCTGAGGTCATCAGATAACTTGAAACTCAAGATGCCGATGCATTCAACAACTTTTTTTGACAAATCCTTTACAGTTATTGGATATATATAATTTTTATATTATATACCTATAGGTTTATATATATATACATAATATTTATAAGTATATTATAATATGATATTATTATCTATAGTTTATAATTACTGTTTTATTCTATCATATTGTGTAGCTATGTAGGTAGGTGCACCATGGTTAACCCCATTTGTTAGTTCAGTTCAGATATGTCCATCCTAAGGTTGCCTGGAAGAAATTGCAATTAGCGATAAGGCCACCCATTGTATGTTTTTTGTGTCAATATGTCCTGTCCTATGTTTAATTTGGTGTACAATAAAGTATATAATAATCGTAGTACCTACTGTCAAACATGAGTATCATTGTTCTAGTCATCTTTTTTTAGCCAAAGGTATTTGCCGGTAGAGAACAGGTACAAATCCATATCTCTTTTAAACCCTAGATTTGTAAGAACGGATTTAGGTCAAATCCAGATTATACGGATTTTAAATGAAAATAAACAACTGCCTGTATTCATTTGTTAATATGATAATATGCTGGGCTCAATGCGGTTTATGTCTATACAACACCATGAGCCCCACGCCGCTGCCGAAAAAGATTTAAAAAATATTATAAGTACACCATATAAGATAAGAATGAGAAAGTTCAAGATCACTCAGCGAGCTATGGACCGAGCTATGCTTGGCATTTCTTTACGTGATCGAATCAGAAATGAAGAGATCCGTAGAAGAACTAAAGTTGACGACATAGCTCAAAGCATTAGCAAGCTTAAGCAGCAGTAGCCGCGGCACATAGCTTGTAGAACAGATAACCGAGGCAAAAAGATTCTCGAGTGGAGACCATGCACCGGAAAACGCAGTGTGGAACGACCTCCAACGAGATGGACGAAGGACCTGGTAAAGATCGCTAGCAGCACCGATCCTTGTGGAAGTTTTTGGGGGAGGCCTTTGTTCAGCAGTGGACTTCTATTGGACGATATGATGATGAGGGTGAAATCAGATAAGTCGCCCACAGCAACTACGGGTCTACGATACTAAAAAAAGCACCAAGCTTATGTAACACATAATTATTTATCACGAGCCTTAAACGGCGCAAGCGCAACACCCAAAGAAAAAGTACAAGCGAGTACTTTAATATGTAGTAACATATACCGGCCGCTTTCACTTCTGTTATCGCATCGCAATTTGTTTGACACACATAGCCCTTTGCCGTTGTGACTATAAAAATGTGCGGTGAAGGGACTTTCAATTGCCACAACTGATTAATGAATGCAAGATTTTATCGTGTGTTTACGTAATATGCGACCGGATATTTTGGAAAAGTGTGGGAAGCTTATTATTTGTATTAAGGGTCCGGCGGAGCTTGAATTGCCCACAAAAACGTAATACCGATGTAAATCGTAATGCGGACAATATTCTATCAAATTATGTTATTATTCGGAATTGGATACCGTTAATCTAGGTTCCTACTCAGGAACCTAGATTAACGGTATCGGAATCCGAATAATATCAGAATATGATTAAATTGTGTTTGAATTACGATGTATTATAAGAGATATGCGGTCCGCCGGACTCTTAACGATTGATACCCAACTTCTACATATATTTTTGTCATTCAGACTGTACCACACTTTATTTCCAAATTATTAGCCCTTAGATTGGATTTTGAATTTAAAGGTAGACTATATCCTTCTCCAAATCTAATCTATGTCTATAGCCTGTACCAAAATTCATCAAAATTTGTACCTGTTAAGTATAATAAAAAATACCTCGATACCACAGTATAGAACCAATTCATTCTGGTTTCTGACACTTACGCGAATATTAAACATTGAAATAAAACTATTTTTTACGGATTTTATCCCGTTGTATTGATATTATTTGATTCCAGACGTTTCGGATCCTTTACAGCATCCATGGTCACGGGTAGAATGAGGTGTTGGACGTCTCAATGTTAAAATTACTAACAGCTACCTTACATTCAACGTCGGGAATCAAATATTATCAATACAACGCGATAAAATTCGTAAAAAGTTGTTTTATTTCAACATTTTAATCATTGTTATTAATTAATTATCATATCCGGCTTACTTAATAGGATTAACTATGTAGGCGTAGCCAGTGGTTGTAAGTCGTTGCTACTTATTTATTATGACATAACGCATTGTACGGTTAAATGTCAAAAACATACTCTATGTCACAGCTACAGAGTACATTATGACATTGGCAGCTAGTGTTTTAGAGATTTTGATTGTTATTATTATGTAATGGCACTAATAGCACAGGATAGATTACAGTAGTTAGTCTTTAACCAGTGTGTGTTACCAGCGATAACAGATGGCACAAAGACGTGGTCGCTTACTATGGGTTTTATAAAAAAAGCTCAAGGTCACTCACGATCTCGAGCTATCCTTGGCGTTTCTCTAAGCGATCGAATCAGAAATAAGAAAATTCAAAGTTGCCGACAAAGCTCAAAGGATTAGCAAGCTAACAGCCAGATTCTATATCAAATCTATCGGTAGATTTGCTTACTAGAGATAGAATTTTGACATAAGCTCCATACAGATACTGTCAAAATCCTATCTCTAGTAAGCAAATCTACTGATAGATAGGATATAGAAACCGGCCGTAAGTGGCAGTGGCCGCTGGGGCTTAAAGGTTCTGGAGTGGAGACCACGCATCGGAAAACGTAGTGTGGGATAACATCCAACAAGATGGACAGACGACCTGGTGAAAGTCACTGAAAGTCGTTAGATGGAGGCGGTGTACAACCAGTCCTCGTGGAAGTCTATGAGGGAGGCCTTTTTTTGGCAGCGGACCTCTTTTGGTCAAGTTGATGATGCCAGGACAGATAATAGTAAATACTACACAAAGTATAGTGCTGATAGTAAAAAATAACAGTTAACACACATTTCTTTGTTTAACGGAAACCCGCCTACATACACATTAAATTACTAGATGCTAGTTATATTAAACTTCATAAAACCGTGGTTTACTGGCGTAGTTCCACAAATGTGAGGTAATAGAGATAAATGACGTCACAGTTCCCTTTCATAGTGAAGCTAAAATTAAATATGGCAATCGAAGGTCAAAGGAATATCGTCAAAGCTACTAATATACGATTCCATCACTTCCTGTGGCTGACAATGTAGGAATACAAAATATTTCTTCCATGTGTCACTTACACTACCTACTTACATAAGACTTCTTATTAGAGTAGATAGTGCCAAGCGGTGTTATTCGCGTCCATCTCGTTTTTTTCAATCCCGCGGGAATTTCCCTAAATACCGTCATTGTGGATGCCTGCCAAATTTTATGATTCTAGAGCTGCTTTCTCTTGTTTGATTTTTTTGGATCGAATATAATTATAATCATTTTTTACGTGGGAGAGCCATGCTTCGGCACGAATGGGCCGGCTCGACCGGAGTGATACCACGGCCTCACAGAAAACCGGCGTAAAACAACGCTTACGTTGTGTTTCGGTTACCGGAGGCCCAATCCTCTCTTAAAGGTCGGCAACGCACTTGTGACTCCTCTTTTGGTGTTGCGGGTGTCCATGGGCGGCGGTAATCGCTTACCATCAGGTAACCCGTCTGATAGTTTGCCCTTATATCCCATAAAAAAATATATATCACAGCTGTATTTTTTTATTAAGTATAAAAGACAGCACTCAGGAACAAACTGTGTCGCTGAAGACTTTACAAATATACAATTAAATGACATAATGTACAGTCAACAGCACAACATGGTAAGCAAAACTGTCAAATTTCTTCAATCAATTTTCAGTTTAATCTCCAAATCATAGAGTTTATTATCCATTAGGGAAATTTTAGTTTGTGGTAGGTAACTTGATGCGCTGTTGACTGTACAACCAGACTAGAAACCGATATCCATGCAACACACAAATATTTGCCTCGAATGGAATGCCTGGGAATGAATGGTGGTGGCGAGGTTACCCTAGATACACCAGATAAAATGAAATGAAATGAAATGAAATTATTTATTCTGCAAGTAGATCTTTAGAGATACTTTTACATGTCAATTGTTTTACATGTCAGTTTGGGTTTTTTTTAGCTAGATGGCTTCGGCATTTCCTAACTGACGACCTCAGACGACAATTATGTCATTCCCTGAGGGTTATGGTATAGGACTTGAAGACATAATTAGGTACCTACTCGCAAACATTACCCTGAACCAAAAAGAGTTCTCAACGAACCAACAATGGTTCTTAATTGGATAAAAAAATGCTGATAGATTATTAACACGAAGATAATAGCCGCCTATATTCCATTTCAGATGATCAATATTTTTTATTGATTACACACGGTATTTATGAAATTTATTATGAAGTAACAATAAAATACATGTGAAACTAGCTTTATAAACAAAATTGACGAAAGTAACCGTGGAGAATAGAAAGTAACAAAAAGGAACAGTCCTCGTATAAAATAATTTATATCCGTCGGATTTATGTCCATACCCGCATAACGCCAAATGGAATTCAATAAAAAAGCCATGACCTCACCATGAAGCGTGACCAGATCTATTGTTATCACAATGGCGGCAAATCACACCATTGGACGGAATTAATAGACGCTATTGACAATTAATTCCCTTTCAATTCGTAAGAAGCCCTCAATTATTGTATTTACCTGCAAATTATTGTTGGCAACTTAACTTTTATAACGTTTATCATCTCATTCGAGTAAATCTAATCAGACATTTCTCTTTGCTGTAGCATCTTCTACTGAGAGCTAATCCCTGGACTAAGAACCTTATATATACGTCACGAGTTACGACCTTCGGGGTTAGGGACATCCTTAGTAAAAAAATGAGAGGTACAGCAATGTTTGATTTTGAAAACTTTGTGCCAGTAAAAATCCTCATAAGCAGGATCTCCATTTTCTAAAAGCTTAGGGATTTGACGGATTCAGAAGAAGTCCGCAAACCCCTTTTTACTATTTTCTGTCAACATTTAGGTAGCTACTAAAGAACAATTTTATTTAACGACTTTTTATAATAATTAAATGATGATAACAGAAAAGTTTTAATAAATAACATTTATAATAATAAACAACTTTAACGCAGCATTTAATTTAAATATAACTAGCAAGTTAACTACAGAGATAAACCTATATTAATTGTTGAGGAAAAGTGTCAATTTAATTCTACCTACCTTACTTGGGTATGAACAAAGATGGTTATACACAAACAAGTGATATATAAATAAGGGTAGAGCCAAACTATTAGGAGTCTCGCTTCATGCTAAGATCCAATCTGTGTACATATTGAGAGATCTAGTGAACAAGCGAATTAGCAGCTATAGCAGTTGGCCACACTGCAAACTGCAATGGCTCCTAGGTGACAAGCATTGCTCCTACGGTAGATCTCTGCTCGGCATAATGTATAGTGTGGACTCAACCTTATCGAAGTGCCACATATCTTCCACAGGATAGCAAAATAAATAAATTTCAACAAAAAAATCCACTTTATCACTAGATAACAAAGGAATTCTTATTAAAAGTATATTAATTTATCATAATTTCCGTTTAGTATTTTATCTGTCGAATAATAACTACTTTTTACGATTGAATCCAACTGCAGTTGCAATGTGTTTTTTCATTATCTTTGTTTATAAGTGCAGATTATGGCAATTTAATTTTATTGTATTCAGTTTTAAGGTATCGTAGAACGGTGTATAAAATATATGTAGGTACCATCGCGCCTGTATTCTCCGAAGGGTTAGGCAGAGGTGTACCAATGTACACCCACAATTCGCCGGTATGTTTTAGGCCTCATGGAATAGGGGGCGAGCCTATTGCCATTAACCGGCAAAAATCCTGTGTAAGTATGTACTTACGCCTAACACTTACAAATTACTTACGGAAATACACCATGATTATTTAATTAAAATTATAACATAACATCGCGGCTGTATTTCCCGAAATGATAATAAATAAAATAAATATTTTTCGAATAAAATTTTGTTATTTGCAACAGAAGTAAGAGTAACTTGCGTATTTATAATAGGTATTAGTATGTATTTAAAACATATTTTTATCACAATTTCAACGAATGTTTCCCACGGGTCGGTACAGCGATATATTATTTAGTGTTGTGACCTGTGGCCCTCATATGATATCTGCCAGAAAGGTCAGGGCTCTTAATATGATTAAAAAGGACTTCTCATTACTTAATTCTGAGTAGGTAATGGGTACCAACAATTGTCATCCAAATCCTTAGAATTAATAATATCGTTCACAATATAAAATATTGTAGTTTTAGAACAATAGGTACTGCCTCGCTAGTCTAGTGGTTCTTAGCGTGATTGCTACGCTAGATGTCCTGGGTTAAAATCCCAGGTCGAGCACGTGTTGTTGGGTTTTTTTATTCTATAAAATACTCAGCAGCAGCTCGGAGTGGAACCTAAACATACCGGCGAAATGTGGGTGTGGGTGTCCATTTGTACACCTCTACCGCCACAGTTGTATATAGAAAACAATGTGCAATGTGCCCAGCACGCCGCAGTCACGACTAGGTGACAGATTTTAATGATTAATGCGGAGCTTGGCGCCGAGAGCACGCTTTTTCTGTTTTGACGAGACGATCAAAGGGTAGGGGCCTTTTGCCCAGCACTGAAATAACATGACAAATTATCAAACTTATCTCCCAAAGAAATAAATACTGATAATCGTGAAACAAGCACAACTTTTCCAAATAAGGTCTTATTATGAAATACCTAATAGTGATAATTTAATTTTATCGTTTCATAAAATATAATTGCTTTAAAATGACTTGTTATTGTTTGTCATACCCATACATACAACCCACCATAACTGACGTCATAATAGTCCCTATAACTAGGGGACAAATTAATGGGTGTTTGAACATGAATTACGGTATATATAATGGTCAATTTAAAAAAAACTGGATGGTTGTTGGTGATACAATTATCAACATGGGGTCTTTGTTATTTTTAAAGGAAGTAATTGGGTACAGTCAGCATCCCTAATATTAGAAGTACAAACTATTAAAAATATAATTTAAGAAACCTTTAAAAACCGATACTTCTCTACAAAATTTCATCCACGTTTCCTCTGTCCTGTAAAAATAAAAAAAAAACTAAACATTGTCATTCATTATTTATGCTCAATAGTAGTAAATTCAAACACATGTGAACAACTTCAAGGAATATAGAAAACACCATTATCATTTTTCTTGACCTAAGAATCGGACAAAGGACCTCTAGTAAAGCAATCGCGCTTAGGACCTCTAGCTAGACTAATGAGGCATAGAAAATAACATTAAGTAGCTATAAAAAAGTAATTGATATTGAATATTTCCAAGTACAAATATTGTAATGTTTAATAAGTTCTATTTGCTGACATGGACGGCACTCCTATGCAGTATAATGCCGCGTTCATTGCTTCTAAAGAGGCCACCAGGTCATATTGTCGACTAAACAAAACACATGTACGAGTAAGTTGCCATTTTAGGGCCTTCTAACGGCTGTGTGCCAACCCTAAGCAAATATTTTTCGGTAGTAAACCAGCTGAATAAGCACTCTTACATCTATGTAAGCTCAAAAATATAATAACTACCTACTATACTCTACTATAACCTGGTGTATCTAACCAGAAGACGCAGGTTCGAATACTGCCCGTGATTGAATTTTTCAGCATAAATTAGTAAAAATACAAATATATGTACCGACGATAATCGTCTCGAATTCTCGATTAACAAAAGTCGTTAATAAAATGATTTATCACGTCTAACAATAACCTGAAGTGCTTGGTATAGTGGTTGTGAGCTAGAGGTCCTGCGTTCGATTCCCAGATCTAGCAGTGTTAATGGTAGTGCCCCGTGAATGACAATAGGGTCACCCCCTAAACACACCGGCCATGACCTAAACACACCGGCAAAGGTATGCAGCAGTACACCTTATCCTTCTTAGAATACAAGGGTGATGGTTTGTTATCTTTAATTAACAAAAAAATTAAACATTTTAAATTCGAAATTACTCCATCTTATTTTCAATAACATTAACAATTTCGTCAAGTCAAAAATGACTAAGAAATTAGCTAAGTCGGCCTTGAGAGTGAATTTCATGATAATTATAATATTCGGTACGATACTTAAAATTATTCAGACACAGATTTGTACATTTTTTTCTTGTACTTAATTATTCGTAAATTTAAAATAGAACAGGCGTTTTTATTTTAATAAAAAGTTTCTTTAAATTTATAAAAATGTAAGTAATAATGCCAATAGTAGAGAAGTTTGAAAGTAAGGTAAAGCCTTCATCTAGTAGTAAGAAGAGTAGAATAAATGGAGACTGGTTTATGTAGTCTAACGATTCCTCTCTGACACTTCTATTACAATATATTTAATTCTTAATTTTCCGCAAGGTTATCGTATATTAGCAAGAAGGAAATGTTATATACAATGACAAGATTAAATACCGTGAGAAAACTTGAATTGAATAACAACACGTCTTAGATAAATAAGACAATCGTGTTTGCTATTAAATATTCAGTGACGTCAATTAAACTGTTTTTATCAAAATAAAACATTCACATTATAAATCATTTTACATTAAATGGTGTGGTAATTGCATCTCTTCTGTAAATTTAAACTTTTACAGTAATAAAATAATATAATTTTATCTTTAATTTCTTTATCTTTTCTCCCTTTAATAATAAACATTAAAGGTATACAAAATTATTTTCTTAAAATACAGTAGCTTTGAAAACCAAAATCTATTACTATATCTAAATACGAAAAACTATGGTCAGCCCGAACTATTCAAATCTAAATACAGTGATAGTGTCAGTGTCATATATTCGAATTTTAGTAATATAGTTATGACTAGTTTCATATGGATCCAGAATAGTTTCAATTTAAAGCACAGTACACACAAAGCTCATTCCATTACAACTTATAAATTTCTCGCATAATTTCCGGATTGCAATCCGTCGGATTTTTAAATAATATAGATTCTATAGAAACAAGACTGAGTTTGACTCTCGACCACGCTTGCCGAAATTGCTGAATAAATTTGGTATACTGGAATTAATGTGTCCTAGATTAGCATAGGCATTTTTATTCGAAACGAATAAACGTAGACTTACGAATCTCCTCACGTAACATGAGCACTTACATAACTGTAAAGTTATTAGAAATCACACACACACACAATCATCCATACCGAAAATAGGAAAAACCATCACGATTTTATTAAAATTAGTTGGCCTATTTATGAGCTACAATAACAGGGATCGAGGTTGGACGTTGTGTGAGGGGATAATATGGATGAAAAGGGAGTGACTGTTGAGATAATGGCTGACGGGGATTAATGGAAGATGGAGACCCCAGATTAATTAGGACTAGGTTTGCTGAACGATGACAACAAATGCCATCATCATCATATCAGCCTATTGTCGTCCACTGCTGTAGGCCGCCCCAAAAAGCTCCAACTATCCCGCTGGTTGATTGCAAACGCCAGAACAGATGCAATCTTGAAACTAAAGACACTCGTCAAAGACTTATAAGGCAGAGATACATTACTGTCTCATTTACTTACACGAGGGAGTACCTTGTACGCAATTGCCTTATAACAGTTATAACTTACGTCTTCAAGGTTTATGTCTAAGTAACTAAATATGCATTGCAGTAGGTATGTCAGTTTTCAATGTTAAATCACATTGCTCGGCACAGATGGGTAATTATAGGTTAAAGGTCGTATCAATATTGGAGAAAAGCCAACGAAATAATGACAAGATCTGGAAGTTTTATAGCTTGTAAGCATCTGGCGATATATTTTGTAAAAAAACTTAACCCTCCTTCTAGCGCAGTCGGGTAAAAGTGTGTCGTTTAAAATTCCTTCGAAACAGTTTTGCTCAATCGCATCAACATAAAATGTATGAAAAAATATGGGTATTGTCATTTTCAAGTAAGTAGATGCCATATTTATATTCTCTATAAATATGGCACCAATAGTATCTAGTAAAATATAATTTAAGTCACCCTTGAAGTTAGGAGCGTGTTGACGAAGACGCCTCAAGTGTTTCAGTGACCTAAAAACGTAAGTAGGTACTTTACCAATTCATATAGAAAAATATCAGTACTATTGAAAGCATACTGAGCGTTATTGTGTACAAGTCATTAATAATCCGAACCCAATCTAAATAACAATGGGACAATCGGTACTCCATCACGGTACCTAACTTTGACACAAAAACCTTACCCTATTAAGAACCGTAACTACAATGTGTAAACACGATTAACTATTTTAAATCCTTTCTAAATAATTTTCTGTATAATATTTAAAGAAGCGAAGCGGCGATAGCCTAGCGGCTAGAGCATCGCGATCATGGGGATCATGGGTTTTCTATGAAATTCTCGGTAACAGCTCAGAGTTTGGAATTTAGGCCCGTTAGTGGCACTAGGGTTGGCCCCTATTACATGGGACCTAAACATACCGGCTAACTGTGGGTGAACATTAGTACACCTCTGGCTAACCTTTCGGGGAATAAAGGCGTGACGGTATGTTATGCAAAAGAAGGATGTTGCTATTTAACCTGTACAGCAGTATACCTTTCTCTCAACATACGAATGTAGTTCGGGCCCCGTTTCTTCCGTATCTAGTTTTTTTTAGGTTTTTCTTTAGCACGTTTGTAAGGCTTCTTGAGGTCTGACTTCTTGAGGACTGGCTGGCGATCATCCTTACGTCGAAGCCTGTCATAAAATACCTTGGTGTGTTTCGATTTTTGCGCGTGAGCCTCGATACTATGTAGTCTCTAGGACTTCCTAAGGCTCGTCAACATATCAGCAACTCCTCTAGTGTTCATAGCCGGCGATGACTACTTACCATCGAGTTGCTCGTCTACTCGTTTTCTGACTGAGGCAATAATAAAATCCTTTCAATTATCAGTTTATTTTCGGCTGTTAATTAACTCGACCTAGGAAGACCTCGCTGGAATATTTTTTTATGAACACGGCATCATCGTAAGCTAGATTTAAATCTAATAGTAATTTAGTAACGGATACAAAAACATATAATGAATGAACATCTATAATGTAATTGGAATCTATCCATCCGTCACTGGAATGATTGAAGTAAATTTACAATTAGTTAATTGTAAACAAGTTTCCATGAGACGATAATTAGCTTAATCAGAAAGAACTAAGGGCTGGGCATTTGATAATGCTAGTTCTAAGCGGCGAGATCTTGCTATGTAAGTACATAATGGTCGGGAAAGGCCAAGTGTCAGAGTCGTGGAAGAAATGGACTAAGAATCTTGATTCTTAGAATGTGATATTGTGTTGTTTTTATTCGGCAAGTGTCGGATCAAGCCTTCTTGCCCGGCGAGATATTCTACTGTAAAGCGTATGAGGATATTGACCCTCTTCACATTCGTCTACTATAGGCTTTGAATGATTTAATTTGAAATTTAAAATATCATCAAATTTTACAATTTGACAGTGGCATAATTCTTGCCAGTTAAGTATTTACTAGGGGTAAATACTTTCGATTTTTAAGCAAAGGTAACAATCAAAGGTAAACAGTTGAAGTTGTGAATATTGTGTCGTTAATGGCGCAATTATTATTGAGTTATATACTTATAGAAGTACACGATGCGAAAAAGCACAAAAATACAAAGATTTTGATGTGGTGATCAAGTAAGGGGCCTGTCAACAACTAATTACGCAAACTTTTTTTTATGATAACTACACCAGTCTGCTTTCGTTTCTAACTAAATAGGTAATACGAGTAATAGTAGTAGTTTATGTATTGTGTGAAAAAACGTTAAGAAATCTGAAAATCAGAAAAAGCAAAGGTTTTAAGGCGGATCGTTCACCTGAGCCCGCGAAATTAAAATTTCAAGATTTTTCGCAGTTTGTAGGTCTATAACAAGTTCTAGATTCACGGCAGTAGTAATCACGACATTAACTATACAACATTCACAACTAAGAACTAAAACCATTACTTATTATAGACCTACAAACTGCGAAAAACTACTTGAAATTTAAATTTGGCGGGCTCAGATGAACGATCCGCCTTAATAACAATTTGTTAAAACCAACCAACCATATAAGAACTTTTTTTTTATAATACAGGTTGGTGTACTATTTGACTTAAAAAACAACGCATGAGCAAACGAGCTTATTGCGAAACTCTTGTTTATCAATACCATATTCTATCTCGTCTTTTAGCGTACAAACGACAAGGACAGAACATCGGAGGCTGTGTAGCAAAACGTAGCGTAGGTAGGTGCCAACTATTTGAGTCAAGGGAATTGGCGTTAGAAGGGCACGTGTTACGTTTAAACTTCAGTTTAGAATTGCTTGAGGTTTCCTTTTGTTAAAGGCGTGAATCAATGGGGCACGGCACTAACATGGTGTATCTCAAGGTCACGAGAGTAATGATCAATTATTTACTTATGGTATGTGGAATAGGTACGTCATCAGCATTAAAAGATTGGATTGTGATCGAAGCGACCAGAACATTAGAGGTTAATCACGACAAAATCATGATCGACTTAATACATAGTCTCTTAAAAAAAAAATATAGTCGCAAGCATGGTTTCCTGGCTTCGACTCCAAGATCGACCAAATTGTTGTTGGGTTTTTATATGAAAAAATCTCAGTAGCAGCTAAAAGCTCGAATTTGTGTTGGGATGGCCATATACTCGTCCTTTTTACGCCTGAACCGTTCAACAGATTTTGGTTTTCACAAGCAAAGTATCCATACTGCCGTAAGGGATTCGCAACGCCGGGAATCAAATAATATCAATAAGTATAACGCGATAAAGTCCGTAAAAAGTGGTTTTATTTCAATTTTACATATTCGCGTACTGTGTCACAGTCACCCTGAGAAAGGATAAAAGTGGGCTACTTTCTCCAACACTATAAAAAGTAAAATTAAATAGTACTTCTGGGTTGTGAGGGAAACCGCGGGCAACAGTTTTATGTACTACTAAAAAAAATTCTTTATATTCTTTTAATTCAACTTGTAAGGCTGTCACGTAGGTACTTCAATTGCTCCATTATCGCGCGTATTTGTAACTTGTCGGTACCATAGGTAATGATATAAAATATCCAAACAACATAATCGTTCTAGATCGTCACAACAGAGTAATTTTCCTCATACGCAATTGCATTGACAATAGGTAGGGCGTAGGTACTTGCATGATATGCCATGATTACCTACATACAATCGTATCACCAAGGAATTGTCTTTGTAGAACTTTTGCATATAATGAGCGTATTTACTTACCTACTTTACGTGATCAGTGTATACAGCTGAACTGGTTAGACAACATACATAGTACATTCATACATATTTTCACGACTGTCTCCCATTTAGGTTGACAGAGACTATAGATTTCCAATTTTCCATTTGCTACGATCCTGGCACACCACTTTCGCTTCATCTACGTTAGTTAACCTCAAACATGATAGTCGCTTTAGGCTGCTCTTAACCTGGACTTTTTTTAGATCAGCAATTTAATTGTCCACCACTTGTTAGCCACTTATCTTATCTTAAGTGGGGCCGAGGCAGCAATGCCTCAGAGGTTTTGTGCTTCCCCTAGATACCTATTCCTCATCCTCACCCAGTCCTTCAAACAGCTCTTCCATAAGCTTTTTAATGAGGCCTGGGGGTATGAGTCTGTAGTCTTCTGGTCTTGAATAACCCTGCCCCAAGATGCGTATTCGCTTTCTAGCCATTGCATCGCATGTACACAGAATGTGTTCCATGCTCTCAATTTCCATTTTGCAGGGCCTGCATGTTGATGTCTCTGTCAGACCCATCTTTTGTTCCTACAAAAGATGTCGAAGTTAGTCCCGAAATGTCCCGAAATGTCTGGAAATGTACGATGACGTTAGTCCCGAAATGTCCAGTTAGCGCCCCTATTAAGTTATGGGCCTGCCGCCTGCTTGAGTTCCAAATGCATTTTCATTTCGATGATGAACCTATGAATTTCTTGGAGTTCTCAAGTCCCGAGAGGCTCAACCACCATTTAGTTGGATAACCACTTACTATCAAGCAGTTAGTCTGCTATTTTGCCGACATAAAAATACGTAATTTACATTTAAATGTCGGTTCGAATGATGTATGTATTTTTATTACTTTTTTAAAAATTATATAGGTATTTAAAATGTTAAGGTTTTGCCTGTAGTGACGAGGTTTTTATGATAATGCGTCTACGTTGTCCAAACCACAGCATAAATTATTTCGTTCGAAACACACCTTGAGCCAAGCATTGGTCAGATTCGTTTTTATATATACGTAGTCTATTACGTATATTTACCTAATAGTTGTACATACATATTTTGTTGACAATATCGCGTAAAAACAAGATAGGTATGAATAATGTTATTGTGGTCATGATACCGTGACACAAGTAAAAATGATATTAAACACTGATTCACAGACCGCGGAAGCCTTGAGAGATATCCATTAAGTTTTTATTACCATTTTACTTGAAGGTTGGCAAGTTCCCGACTGCCGCTGCGTCAAAAAAAATGTTATCTATGCATTTGTTACGGTGGTGTTTGTAAAATGCAATGACGAAAACGGTTTTATACAAATACCTATATAAAAACATCAAGAATGAAAATCATCATCATCTTATATTTATTTGAATGGTTTGGAATGTACAATCTGTAAATTATTTTTTGCAATAGTTTCGGATGTGCAATAAAGAATTAATCTAAATATTGGAATCTGTAATGGTATATTGAATGGTATTTTTTTGTATAATAATAAACTGTCCGATTCGAAAGCATATAGGTATTACAATCCCATTACCAAATAAAATAAGAAATATTAAATTTTTATGAAAGTAAACTTAATATTGAAGTTTAAAATACAAAAAGTCTATAGGTATTTTGGGAGTAACAGTAACCTCTCATACTAAGCTAAATGCTCGTGTTACCATTGCACTGTGCAATGGGTGGGTTTCGAACCAGCAACCACATGATCGCAAACCCGAAGTCCTAGCCATTAGGCTACCACCGCCGGTTAAGTTCTTTCTGGAGTCTCGTTTGCCTATTACCAAATTACTAGTGAAATTTCACTAGCTTTTTCAAACCGTAATATAATAATATTAGCATATTATTACTTAGCGGCAAAACTTTTGGCAATGCAATGGGTGATACTATCTCACCCCAAAAAATTTCAGCCGAATGTAATTTTTTCGTGAAAATCTTTGAATACCTACACAAGTTTCTAATATAGACTCGAAATTTATTAGACTTGTCTTTGAATGCACCTGAATATATGATTGCAAAGTCATACCAAGAAACTGTGAGCTAGGGAATTATGAAATTGACATTATTACTTACCGTTACTGACGTTAACAATGGGAGAAAATCTAGAAATCTTAATCGGTCCTACGAGTAGCATTCATTGATACTGTTTTTGTCGGAACTGAATGAGATCATGACTGTTTATAAATGAGTAAAACCTGTACCTATCTGTAGACAAGTAGCAATCGACAATGGACATACAAATAGAAACAAAATATTAGATTATAAATGTCTATACGCCCTGGACTGGTAGATTAGAACTATTTAGGACTAATATGGTTATATTGGTTATACAATGACTGCGTCCTGAAGACTTTTACTTATATACTCGTATTACATTAAATAGACAATCTATTGTTTTCGTGATTTCAGTTGGTATACCTATCTTCCTGACATTAGTTGTCTATTAAATTATATTAATTAATAGCATTGGATAATGTGGATATCCTAGCATTTTTTTTATTATTTACTTTTCGGCTTTATTGTCACTGCGATAGTCGGTCTATTGTGATCGAGTACTTAGAGTTTTAGAATGCCTGCCAATTATTGCGTCAAATCGAGGATATTTTCCCATGACCTAATTTTTTCTTTTACTTTCCAGGTGAACCTGTGCGCTGTTGGACTTGTTCGTCGGATCTGAACCCGCTGTGCAACGATCCTTTCCTCGCCGGAAGATCAGATAACAGCTACTTGTTCCGCTTGGAGAACTGTGATGCTAATACCGGAGCTACATACCCGTATCTTACTTCTTCGAAGTCCGCCTGCAAGAAGCAAAAGAAATACAGTAAGTTGGAATAATATTTTTGAACAAGTAATTCATTAGATCCTTTAAAATTTCCACTGGGTTGAAAGCACCGATGGACTGTTCTTCTGGCAATTCAATCCCTGACAAGTAAAAAGATCGTTCTGTCATGAATTCATTCACAAAAGGAATGAAAAATAAAGGTAACCACTGCCCAGCAGTATAAATTGATGATGATAATGATGGTGAAGGTCATGAATATGGTTTTCACTATCTTTCGTGGAACAAACATTTTTTCCCGACTAAAATATTCACCTTTGGCACAGATAATAATGAGACTTGGCACACAGATAGCGTTGAGCCGGCAGAAAGGCATAGGGTTCATTACCCTTATACCATGTTATCCAATAATATAATGTAATATTAGTAATCTGCTGGGCTTAGAACTCTCTTAAATTACGCGACAAGCTACGAATGCTAAACCTAGAGTAGTTATAATTATATAAGTGTCAACTTTAAAAAGAAATGGCCCATTCTGAAACAACACATTATTATTCCGGTCGTGCATTCCAGTAGCTGCCAATGCGCATTTCTAAATATTTTAAGAAGCATAAAGCTGCCAGAGTTTACAAATAAGAATTCGTGACATCGACAATGCGGAAGAGTATTCAAAACTATAGTGAAAACTGCTTCAGTTCGGCAAAATGTATTTACGTTCCTACAGTGTTTAAGCGCACTGTGACTTTTGAATTTCATAAACTTAGATACATATTTTCACGCCTGTCTCCCATTGCGGTAGGCAGTGACTATAGATTTCCACTTGCTACGATCCTGGCACACCACTTTCGCTTCATCTACTTTCATTGAATTTTATCCTTTTTATAAGTACGCAGATTTCTATCGTCAATCTGAATCAATCAATTAAATTGGCCATATATTATTAAGCCATAGAAGCTAGTCTCTCTGGAATATTTTATATATTTTTTTATATATTTGAAATAAAAAATTTAAGGAGCCATCATTATTGAACAACTTTTACTACTGGACCCAACCCGAAAACGCGAAAAGAATCAACTGTTTATACATTTGTGTTCCATCAACTCGACCAGCACAGCTGATTTTATTCACCATATCGTAGAAAACATTTTTCATAATGATAAGTACAATGGTCCGTTAATTTTTTAAGGGTACCTATATAAATAAGTTTATTGTAACCCTTACGCTAATGTGTCTTGGTTGTGGTAAATAAACTAAATTTATAAAGTCACCTAATGAAGTAAAAATTTCACATAAATTTCCGAGACACTAGCAGCTGTTGCTCATCAATTCCTGTTTAGGCTGTTTGGACCCGGTACCTACAAGGTCTCCTCTTTACAATATCAACCTCTATGGTCTTATGCCAGTTTAATTTACTACCAAGAATGTTATTTCACTACTTGCCGCATTCAGTCCATTAAGCATTTCCTATTTTTTCTTCCATTACCTACGTCTCTGTCTTATAAATAAAAAAAAAGAAATAAAACAAATATCTTCTTCTTTCCCATGTTTGTCGACAGATATAATTTAAAAACAAATAACGTATAGGTATATTATGTGCCTTTTATGTATTTCTCAATTTATGTCAATTCAAAATCGTTGTAAATATTATGAGGTAAGGCTGTGGAATGAGTCACTGGGCCCAATATGGTAGGCTACAATTGTTTCAAAACAATACACTTTTGGCAATGCCATCATCAATACATATCATCATTCTCAGCCTCAAGCCTTCATTCGAAGGGTTAGGCAGATGTGTATTTGATCTACACTCAAAGTTCGCTGGATAATTTTTGATACTGTAAAATAGAGAACGAGCCAATAGGCTATTTGACCGATTATTTCTTATAGCTTCATGAAATGTTTACCATAAATAGAGCTCAACAACAAAAACCAATTTGAAATCGGTTCAAAATTATGGAAGTTACAAGATATTAATTTTATGCTGGACAGAGATCGCACTATGCCTACTGGTTTGTGACGTCACAAACCAATGCGCCATATAAATCACTCGTTTTGCGGGAAAGCGACAAAGCATCCCCACTATCTTGGAACTACACCAATTTAAATTAATTTTTCAGAATACGAATAGTATTGAATTAAATTTTTCACTAAGTCTGTTATTTTTAATTAATCAAACTAAAGTCAAGTACCCTATTGCCTGTTATGGAACAATTATCAGATACAATAGAAAAACGAAGAATTTCATAGAAAATCCCAATTTGCTTGCTCATAACGCGACTCTCTGATCCTAGGAATTCTCATCACTCGACTACCTAATAGGATTATTCCACCAAGACTCATCAAAACAAACGATCTGCCTTCTTAGTCTAGTGGTTACAGGCATGTTAGTTTCCAAGATCTAGAATCTAGACAGTCTCCATCCAGACCATCGCGATAGAAAAATTATAGAGATTATCGTTTAATGTGGTGTAAGAAGAACTACCTACACCTACACAGGATACAATGCCGTTATTGTGGTAGTATATAGTCTTGTTTATGAGATGGTACGTCAAAATATTAGCGCAATGTTTAGCTTTAGCCATTGTGAAGGCTAGTGTGTTGATTAGGTACTTTCACATAGGTTCCAAAGATGTTGTAGATAGTAGCAAAGATTGGTACATATTCCATTAAATGTAGAACAGTCTTCAGATAGCCAAGACTGTAAAAGATACCATGATTATTCGAAATTGTGTCAGGGTTTCTTCTCTGAAGTCGCAAGGAAATGCCAGCACTATCTTGCTATAAAAATGAAATACTTACTGTCAAGTGTCTTTAAAAATATCTGATTACATTTTATCTAAAATAACACATACCATCACGCCTGTATTCCCCGAAGGATTAGGCAAAGGTGTACCAATGTACACTCACAGTACGCGAGCCATTGCCATATTGGCATTTACCAGGCACAAGTCCAAACTCTGGGCTGCTATTGACAATTTCATAGAAAAATACAAAAACGCTTTGCTTAACTTGGGAATCGGACCCAGGACCTCTAGCGTAACAGTCGCGCTTGGGACCACTAGACTAACGAGGCACCTTTCTCTAATCTGTTCAGCAAAATCATTTGGCTATCAGTAACAACTCACGAGTCACGAACCAACAGTGGGTCAGCCCTAGAAGAAAAAGGGCATAAGCAAGTTTCACGGTTGGTGACTTTTAAAAGCGGCCCTAACTAGCCAGTTTGCATTTGATAACCGTTACTACCGTTAAGTTGACCCAAATACCAACACAGGTATATTCATTGTTGGTATAAAAGCATTCCCTCGTGCTATATCTCAACGTAAATACATTTAATTTTTCTCAAATAATGTAAACACAATTAACTAAAACTGAAATAGGTAGTATACCTCCTTCATGACTGTAATCTGAAACTTTTGACATACCTAACTACTTAAAATAATTATTAATTACCTCAACTTACCAATTGTTTTTGTAGTTTTGAACACATTTTACCTACTATATCCATCCATTTAATCACAGCATAAAATTATTATTTTAAGCAATCTACCTACCTAGGTAGATTATATAGTAGCCGTAGCGTAAAGTTACGTAACCAAAACTAAGTATATTACAGCTAGATGTACCTACTTAACTAATTTATATTTTTTAGGATAAATTCATTTATCTTCTCTTAGATTCTTAAACACTAGCTAGATTGTTGGATTGGATTAACTAGTGTTGTCTTTTATCTTTTAATAGCAAACAAATGAGGAAGTGCCTAGGTATTACTAATCGGTAAACAACGCGACAAGTTCTTTATAAGTTTACTGTGTTAATATTAAAGGAAAGCGACAAAGGGGAAGTCCGAGAATAGGTTTTATAGAAGAACTACCATTTCGCCTGCGTTACCCCGATCCTAAGGGTCGTAGCGTGATGTTTAATAGCTTAAAGCCTTCCTCATTAATCACTCTGTCTATGTGTGAAAACCGCATGAAAATCCGTTCAGTAATTTTTAAATTTATCGCGAACAGACAGACGCGGCGGGGGACTTTGTTGTTTAATATGTAAGGATTAAGAAAGTGAGAATCGGGTCGTATTAAAAGGACCATAGAACTATTTGTCAATCGTTACTTTAGGCTATTGCTGCGGTGGTAGCCTAATGGCTAGCGCGTCGAACTTGCGATTGTGCGGTTGCCAGTTCAAAACCGACCCATTACACTACCGACGTGAACCCACTCGTAACTCAAGCATTTAAGCTTAGAACGAGGGGTTAACAAGAATACCTACTACCTAGTAATGTGCGAGTGCGACCCACATTGCAAGTAATCTTTTAAAAAATTTGGTAATTTAGTTATAGTTTGAAGGTCAAAAAAACAGAAAATAGACCATTACCTACTCGACCGACAAGAGCTGAGCATAACGTAACATACCATCGCGCCTGTGTATTCCCTGGATCTGGGAATCGAACCTATAACCTCTAGCGTAGCAGTTGCGTTTACGACCACTAGACTAATGAGGCAGTTGCTTATTTCTTACACTTGTCTATTAGCTTAAAAATTTGGTACATTCATACTAAATCCCCTTTCAATGTCAAGAGCCTGCTAATTGTAGGTATTTAGCTACCTATGTGACTGAATACCACTTCCATTGTTCTTTTTAATCGTCGCTAATTTGGGATGTCATGTCATATTATGTTCTGTTCTAATTCGCTACCTCAGGTAAAACTAGGTGTGACAAGGTCGTGTGTGAAATACAATTAAGGTTGTTGTAATTGGCTGATGTGATACTGCGGCTTCAGAAATTTAGACGACCGAAGGATACTTACATTAAGAGAGATGATGAATTTGTTGCTCATATTCTGTTTTGGACTTGAGCTGAAACTCGAAAGACTCGGTCTTTCTGTATCTTTATGCAGGAAGGCCCATAAATTTGTAAGTTCAACGCAAAAATTGTTTGTCCAATTTGTTAGAATCGTATTGCAATTGTCAAAAACTAGGTGCACGGTTTCAAATAAGTAGTGGATCTAAGGAGAAGAACCGGCAAAAAACTCCATAGATACTCCTGTACATAAAAATTATAACATTGTTTGATGCCAAGTTCCATCACATGATTCCCAAGAAATTGCTAAATATGGCTTAGTGGAAGGGTCACTCGCAAATCTATCACGTGACCCAGTGTTGACGTTTTTGGACTACCTACTACGATAGTTAATTCCAAGAAGTTCTTTTTAGTAGTAGTAGTTAGATCCTACGCATCGGATAATTGATAGTTAAAAAGCTAATTAAGACCATTATTAATTGGGCCACGACTAGTCAACCTATGTCATAGGGCATTGTAGAAAAGATTAGATAAATGCGTAGGCAAGCATGGCAACGGCAGTTGAGAATTTTTTACGTGGGAGAGCCATGCTTCGGCACGAATGGGCCGGCTCGACCGGAGTGATACCACGGCCTCACAGAAGACCGGCGTTAAACATCGCTTGCGTTGTGTTTTGCCGAGTGAGTGAGGTTACCGGAGGCCCAATCCCCTTTTAAAAGGTCGGCAACGCACTCGTGACTCCTCTGGTGTTGCGGGTGTCCATAGGCGGCGGTGATCACTTACCATCAGGCGATCCGTCTGCTCGTTTGCCCTCCTATCCCATAAAAAAAAGGAAATATTTAAAAATAAAAACGATAGATAAAATTGATTCATTAACCTAGTGGGCCCCAGTGCGACTGCTACACAGGAGATCTGGTGGGTTCGATTATCAGGTCGAGCAGTGTTATTGGGATTTTCTATGAAATTTGAAGCTTTCTCGAAATTAGCATTTCAGATATTGACCTCCATTTCGGTAGATGACCATGCTGTGAAATATGAATTCTGACAACTAAAAGAGTCGATAAACCGTTTATCTACTTACGATTACCTTGCAACGTCTGCAGCAGTTATAACTGTCGTAGGGAAGATATTTACTACAACTTTAATTACATCTTACGTGTTTCTTTACAGTCAACGGCCAGCTGGTAGTGAGTCGTGGTTGTACGTGGAAGCGTCAGGATGACTACTCTACAGTTTGCCCCAGCTCCTCCAACGGGCCTAATGAAGTGACCTCCTTCTGTGAGACGTGCGAATACGACGGCTGCAATGGTGCTGCCACCATCGGAAAAACTATTGCTTTACTAGCTGCACCTCTCACTCTTCTCCTCTTTAAGTAACCAGTGACAAACACTCGCAATACCTAGTACAAATAAATAGATATTTTACATATATATATATATAGTCTACAGTGGGACCACGTAGAGATATAATCAGTGTACCCACCGCAGTTACACGATGTTTTAAACATGTTTTCACATCGAAATATTGTAAATTATCTTTATTATTATATTATACTTAAGTGTTTTAAAATATGACAGTATAAATATTAATGTTTTCAATGAAAGAGTTTTAAGTAAACATCATTTTTCAACAACAAATTTGGATAAAGGATTGCCGGCTGTAGCCTTATATATGGATATGTCGAAGGCTTTTGACCGCGTCGACCATGAAATTCTGTTACAAAAAATGTATGCCTATGGTGTTAGAGGTAATGTGTACAACCTCGTGAAATCATATCTCTCTAACAGACAACAGTTCACTGAGGTAAAAAGGCTGAATCCAAAAACAAAAACTGAAGAAGTTTATACTTCTGAATCTGGAACGGTTAAATTTGGTGTTCCACAAGGAAGTATCTTAGGACCTTTATTTTTCCTTGCCTATATAAACGACATGCCATCGGTAATAAGTCATGACATTACATTGTTTGCTGATGATAGCACTATACTATTCACTAATGAAAATACAATTAATTTAGAATCTGACATTAATCAATCCTTAGTACTAATTATAGAGTGGCTTAAAATGAATAATTTAATGATTAACTTTGATAAAACTAAAATAATGAATTTTCAAATACGATCTCGACGAACGGCTCCGTTAAAAATCCATTACCTAGATAACGACATTAAAGAAACTGAAACAACAAAATTTTTAGGACTAAATATTGACAACAAAATTAATTGGAAATTACATGTTGACCAGGTGTGTAAAAGGTTAAGTCAGTTTTCATATGCCCTCCGTAAACTAGGAAAAATAGCAAACCAAACAACTTTATTAACAGCATACCACGGTTACGTTAGCTCAACTCTTAGATACGGTGTGGTATTCTGGGGCAACAGTACAGACAAGGAACGTGCGTTTATTGCTCAAAAACGATGCATTAGGGCTATGTTCAATGTATCTCAAACTGAATCCTGCAAACCATTCTTTGAAAAGATGAATTTATTAACGTTCCCAAGTTTATACATATATGAAGCCGCTGTATTTGTTAAAAATAATATCTATCTATTCAAATATCGTTCGCGTATACGGCATCAGGATAAATTGCATATGGTTGCTAGCAAGACGCATTTAATGCATGAAAGTATCTTTTGCGCAGCTTCGCGTATATTTAATAATGTCCCGGGGCCTATTAGAACTATTCTAGAAATTAAAACATTTAAAAAGAGGCTTCATGACTTATTAGTGAATAAGCGCTACTATTCTGTAAAGCAATTCCTATCAGACAAATCACTGTTGCAATACAATTTACCCCAGTCATGATGCGTTCAATGTTCCACCAAGACATTAATTTATATTGTCCGTAAAATTTTAATAACTGACTATACATGTACCTAATTTAAATGGATTAATATTTTTCTTTATATTATCTTACTAACATAATCTGACTATTTAATAATGAATATATTTATATTGTTAAATGTTGACATAATTGTAATAATTGTATGCCCAAAGGGCGGGACATAGCCGAACGCAAAACTTTGAATAACATCTGTATTATGTACCTATGATCCACAATAAAGAATTTTGAATTTGAATTTGAATCATATAATTATATCTCTTATAAATACCTACCTATATTTCAATAAAGTTCTCACAATGTTTTATAATTATAATATAATTTTGTTCTCACTTGCTGGTTGAGGAGTAATGTTAACTGTAAATAATTTTAGGATCGAATGTAACTTACCATTTCTTTACAATACATAATGTTAAGTTAATAATAAGAACGTAGTATGTACCTAACATAATTTGTTTCAAGTATAAATTCTGTTTTGTCAAGTATTTTTAACGTTTGCACTATTACATCTACTATACTATCCCCGGTGCTTTATATATAAAAAGGAATTTGATGACATAAGAAATATATTGTTATGCATTTAAAATTGACAACATTGAATCTCAAATCTTGTAAAGTACGACACAAATAAATGCTAACGTTGTTGAAATAAATTTTATCATAAAATTTATTTTTATTTGATTTCTGAACAACGAGTCATAAACAGCTCGTAAATGTCCACCCCCACGTAATGAAAAGTACCATCAGCTGCTTGGGCCACGAAAATGATCGCAAGACGTAGCTTTGGGTGCACTCCTGATTAAGGTAGGTAATAATTAAAACATTTTCTAAAATACAGTATCTAGTATATTTATGTCAACTTTATAAAAAATCATGATTTACATACAGTTGTAACATGGACGGAATTCAGTCTTATAAATCTAGATTATTTTCTTATGCAAACAGGTGTGACAAATCTATTTTGACAAACGTAAGCTTAGCCATGTGTTGTAACTACATAACCTTCTCGAGACGATATTCTTATAACTTCCTTTAATAGAGTCAACAATTGAAGTGGTGAATATGTTAAAGGTCAATTAGTAAAATCCTATGAGTACTTAACCTTATAATTCTCGAGGGATCAATGTATGACCCATAAACAGCACGATTGGTCTACACTGTACGCGCGGATTCGATTGTCGCACGGAGAAATGTGCCTATAGATAGCCCAACTAGCTATACGCCGAATACACATTTTTCCGTTATCCGAAATCAGGAATTCAGACGTGTATGTTTGGAGAGTAGAATAAGTATGCTTTGCACACAAAAAATAGAGTGGTACACGTAGGAAAGTCCCGTATGAACATTATGTGTGTAGTATCACAATACTTACAATCAAAAATATACTTTATGACAAGTGACAATGTCTTATAGCAACGTTGCTTTTCCCGCGCACCCAGGTTAGTGACCCTTAACAAAAATTGCTTATTCTACAATTGCTGAAGTAGTTAATCACCATTTCTCTTTTTCCATCACAAGTAACTACACTCAGCTGAGGAAAACAAAACATTAACTAACTAATCAACTGTCATTGAAGTCATTGTTTGTAGGTAAGTCCATAATTATGTAAAAATAACACAAATGCTTAATATAACATACATAGAACACAGATTAAACTAGTTTACTTATTTAATTCATATAAAAGTTTATGATTTAATTACAGATAATTATAATGATATATATCATACACAATCATAATTATATATTACCGTTTAGATATTCTTCTGGTATCAAAACAGATAGAACAGTAAATAAATTCAGCTCTGTAAATAGTAAATGGACAGCGTAATTTATTGCTTACATACAATATTTTAATGTAAAATTATTTGTACACTTACATAAAAGTTAATTACACATATTTTTTATATTAGTAATTAGAGATTTGAATCCTCTGAAATTCATAGAAGCTACCTTTTACAATCAAGTTCCAATTCCTGCAGGATTTATTGTGAAAAAGCGAACTCTCAAGCTGAAATCCATAAGAGCTAACTTCAACTTAAAACACACTTACCAAAAATGTAACCAATCAGCATGAAATTGCCAAATTGTCAAATAAGTATTATTGACTCTAGCTGTAGATCTCAGCCTTAATATGTTGATAAAAAAAAATATTTTGTAAAAATAAACCAAAACATGACAGATAACAAATTAAAAAAACAGAAATATTTTCTCAGTTTTGAATTTGAACAACTGTTCAACTATTTGTATCTGGATCTGCAGCAAAACACTTTGCATTGCAAACATAATTTTACCTAAGCTCTTGTAAATAAGGATTTTACTGCAGTTTTACATAATTATATGTTGATTGTATCTACATTGCCACAACTAAAACATTATGACAACCATTTAAGAACACCAGTGGTCAATATAAAGAAAAATAATGGTAAAGGACTGAACATAGAAGAAGAATTACATCCATCTTTACTGTTGCATGTGCAATATTCTATAAAGATGTTGTATGTACCAGTTCTCATCAGGCAGAATCTCTCATCACCCTGGATCCCAACCTCACCTAAATATGCACAGTCTCGAAAATAGCGCCATTCTCCATTCACTGAAAATAGGAAATAATAATATTATTGGTACTGCTGACACACAAAAATATAGATACCTTATACCATTAAAAAAACTACAAGTTTGATAAGACCTGTACTGATGAGCTAAACTTCTAAAGATCAGAGATTGATTTAAGGGACATTCAGTACCTTTATTGGGAAAATCAACCCATCTAGTCACTTCAAGATCCCATTTAGTTAAATGGTCAAGGTATTTAAACCAAAGTCCAAAAAAAAAGTATTCCACATTGGACTAATATTTTCCCAATGGTTACAAAAAAAGGTTATGATAAATTATGCTAAAAGTACAAACCTTTTTGTCTGATTTTGCGGCACATAGAAGGTCGAACTCCCGGTAAATGCGACAATCCCTTCTCTTGTTTACAATCCGTTATTGGCACAGTACTGTTGTCGAAGGGATCAGCGCATTTCGGATCGTTACTTGAGCGGCAATTCCAGCATTTGATACTGAAAACTAAAATCAACAAGTGATTATACTAGCATGGGCGTGACCATTGTTTATGAATGAAAAACAACCCCTACCGTGAGGTATAATGGCAAAAACGACACATAAGTAGGTAAAATATTTTAAACTTGTACACATCTTATTAACTGAAATTTACAAATGGTCAATAAAAAAACACTAAAAAGCGTTATATCTTCGCAATTTGCGTGACTGTTTGATACTTTTGAAGTTTTGACTTTTTGACAGAACGTCTTCTGAGGCAAGTTCAGGCAAGGGTTACGGTATGGAGTGTAGAGGAAAAAGTGCAATCTCCGTGTAGAAGTATCACATAAAGTGTGGCCATAAAGTAGCAATGAGTAACCAGTCAAAGAGTAGAGTAATAAATAGAAAAGTAACAGTGTTACCAACTCCCCTAGTTACGTATCCCTAACGCCAAAGTCAACAATTTAGAGATTTTTTTAGAAATTCGAAATACACGGAAAAGTTTTCTATTTTTTTTTAGTAAATTAATTATAAAATTTTACGGTTTTGAAATTCTTTTTTCACTGATTAATTTTACACTGGTTTAGATTTATATTTTAATTCCTTTATTATCAACATCATGAAACTTCTCAATTATTCTTTCAAACGTTCCACTTCTTGATCGTAAATTGACGATGTCGATGTTGTATGTTTTTTTAACCTAATAAGATCCCACTGCTGGGCAAGAGGATCCAACCAATCTATACTAAACAATAAAAAACCCCGGTCAGAAAATCTTGTTTAATTTTTACATTTTGCCGGATTATATGACCTAACAAGCAATTATATGTTTGGGGATTTTTTTAACAGCGGCAGCGGATGATTACTGATTAAGGCGGATCGTTTCGCTGTACCCGCGAAATTCAAATTTCGAGTGGTTTTTCGCAGTTTGTAGGTCTATAATAAGTTCTGCATTCATGGTAATGGTAATTGCGACATTAACTATACAAAATTCACAATTTTTATCTAAAACCATTGCTTAAAAATGATTATTGGAGCTAAAAGTAGTGTAAAATGTCAATTTTGACCAATTACACAGATTGTGCCAAGTTTTTGGCTTGATAAGGATTTATTAGTAGAGGTTTTCGTTCTCAGTTGTGAATGTTGTGTAGTTGATGTCGCAATTACAACTACCATGAATCTAGAACTTGTTATAGACCTACAAACTGCGAAAAACCACTCGAAATTTGAATTTCGCGGGCAAAGCGAAACGATCCGCTACTAATAGGCGATTTTACACGGCACCGCGCACCAAAACGGTTTCCTTTCCTTTCTCCATAGGCTGACGGCAAGAGGGTCGATCACAAATCACAAAGGGTGAAGAGACTGAATGGGACTGAAGTAGTTAATGAACGAACGAACTTGAAGACCCAACGAATGCACTGTTCATTACTTTGACAGTTTGTGACATCTCGATAGAGGAGAGGAAGATTCCTTTTTCTAAAACACCGGTATTTCAATAGTTTCGGTTCTTACAACAACATTATCGAGAAACTATTGTGAAAAACATAAAAACTGAAGTGAAATAAATTATAGTTAACCTTAGATTTTTTGAATTAAGTTGACAATGTAGGTACCTAAAGAATCGACCAAAATTCATGTTCAGGAGATAGTAAACCAGAAATCAAAGTTATAATTGGGAGACTCCTCCGAAACATTAAACCGGTATTTTAACAACATTGACATTACGCTTACAAATAATGAGTTTATGACTAGTACAACTCTAAACAAAGTTTGGGTTGGGTTGGGTGTGTTTTGTTGTTCGTTAATTTATTTTTCTGAACTTAAATTGATTTTTAGTATCTTTTGTGAATGAATATTATCAAAATGTTTTTAAAATCTCTTTTAATATCATTTTTATGCATCTTACCAGCCGGTAAGTTATTCCTCCTATTTGTTTTCATAGCTTTTGGATGTTTTTTTAAGTGTTCAAATATTGTTTCTATTTCAGTATTTTGTGTAAGATGCTACCAATGCGCTTCATCTCAGGATAATAAAGGTGAAGATAACTGTGGTGCTTACAAGAGGTTTGACAAAGAAAGCCATATAGCAGTGGAGTGTTTTAGCGATGAATCTCATATGCCAGGCTCTTTCTGCATGAAGCTGACTCAACAAGGCCCCAAAGGATTCATTTGTAAGTAGTTAGATCTTGATGTTTACTCAACAAATCAAAGTTAAATGTTTAATTTCAATTAGACCAATATTACAGGTACTTTTAAATTGTCAGAAACTAGGTGTAGAACAAATTGACTAGATAGTGATTAATATTATCACTTACAATGTTGAATATGTAAAAAAATATATCTGATTGTGAACTCACTTATCTAACTGTTTTCTATAATATATATTAAAAAACAAGCCAAAAAACTTGTGTATGTACAAGATTTTATAGTAAAAGGGTCACCTTACTTTATCCATTGATTTTTAGTTTATCATTTTAGTTTTATTGTATTTTAGCCAATTATTGTATTTTACACATACATCTGCTGCCCATGCTTTCACTCGTTTTACATTCTATCCACATAATAATAGTATTATGAAAATATGATTTATTAAAAAAAATTAATAGTCATTGTCTATGTTTCCAGGGGATGGTAGGTGGCGACAAGTAATCCGTCGCTGTGCATCGGTGGCTGAGACTGGTGTCACAGGAGTTTGCAACTGGGGTGTATATGAGAATGGAGTGTACTGGGAAGAGTGTTACTGCTCTTCTGATGAATGCAACAGTTCATCATTTATCTCCTCATCCGTTATGCTCATTCTGTGCACAATAGGAACTGTTATCTGCATTAACAAATTATTATAGGTAATTATAAATATTAGTAATAATGTGCCTTAATAATAACTCCTCAATTACAAACAAATATATTTGCAAAACACCAATTTTCTACAGTACCTAAATTATTTTGGCAGCATTTTTTAAATTATAAACTTCATCTTACTCAATAGGCATCCCACAATAATTGATCGGGTGCCACTATGGACACAAAAAATTAAATAAAGATTTTTTTTTTATTAATTAATATTGGAGCCAGTTTTTTCTAAGAAGCTAGAAAATCCACTGTAAATCTCCAACAAAAAACAGTGTAGATAAATATATCTAAGAAATATTTTATATGAATCAGAGTTAATGCATCCCATAGAGAACTACTTCAAGCATCTAAAATGTAGCTTAGTTGTTTATAGTATTTTTTATACATAGATTTTATCTGTATTGTGTGTTATAAGTTTATCTAGTAAGACTAATGATATCCGTCCAAATTGTGTACTTTAACAAAATTAATACCACTAGATCTTAAAATATACAATTTATGTGAATCTCATACATTTTGTATAGGTACTAGTTACTTAAAAGCAAGTCAAGTAAATTGAAACCAATTAGCCCTTGTATGATAATTGTAAAATATTGTTAATTTTCAACAATTGAGCAATGTACAACTACACTAACAAATGTTAATTAGTACAGTATGTACTAACTAACTATTAATAGGTGGCCATCTCAGGACAATTGTTAAGGATTTTTAAATGAGGATGTAAACCTATTTCAGTATCGGTATTTGTATGTTTTTAATTAAAAAAGCTAATGTAAGTAAATGTACAGATATACATTATAATACATTATGAAGACATTAATTCTATGATACCACAAATAAAATAGTAGTTAGAAGATACATTGTTACTCTGAGATGACATTTACAACCAAAAGTTAACTAATTATGATAATGAATGTTTGGGTGAATATTTGAACATTTCACAAATCATTAATGTCATCATAGTAGTTCTCTCTTTCATAGTTCAGATTACTTTTATTCTTGTCTTATTGGTTCACGGCAGAGATGTAGTTTAAGTTTTCATTATCGTAATTGTAATTTTAATAATCTGCATTCTTAACTTTGGGATGATGGTAATGACGTTCAATTTTTTTTCCAATATTCACCCTTTTACGACAATATTTTGGTTCAAAGGCCTGCTTGACACTTTCTTACTGAGATTTTAATGACTAGACCTTTGTTATCTGTAAGTTATAAAACATATTATTTACAGAAAAAAAAAAAATCATATCATATAAGTAATATTTTCCACTATGTATAATAATCATTGAATTGGTGTTTCAATTGCTTACACCATATAAAAAAAGTGATCAATCCCAATATCAATACAGATAAACGACTGCTACTTCTGTCTCCTGTCAAGATTATAATTATGAAACATTTAAGAGGTCGGCGAACCGAATTTTCCATACAAATGTAATACCAAAATCAATGGTAATTCAAATACAATTTAATTAAACTACTTTATTATTCGGATTCAGATACCTTTAGTCTGCTAGGTTCCTACTCTACCATTTTGTCCAAAATACTTCACTGGAACTAAATGTAAGCGAATTGAATTATTGATAACTTTACCAAGTTCGGAATGAATTTCGGCCGTTTATTTCCTGGGAACTACTAATTGACGAATTGGTACGGTAGAAACCTAGATTAACGGTATTCAAATCTAAATAATGGCAAAATTTGAAAAAAACTGTGTTTGGATTACGATTTATTTTGGTATTAGGTTTTTATGGGCAATTCAAGCTCCGCCGGAACCTTTGGTGGACTTTTGTTAATGATTAATTAACTTATAAAGAGATCTCTGAGTAAGTCAGTTAATAGTGTTGTTTGTATATGGACATAACAAGGTAATTTTTGTTACGTTGTAAACAAATTGTGTTCAACATTTCACGGACTGGCAACAATAAAAATTGTTAGACATTAATAATTTTCTGTTTGATTTTGAATTACTTCCCACATAGGGCGATATCTAAGTAGTGAAATAGGGTCAATTCACGCTAGCACAGAGTCGAAACGAATCGAAGCTAAATTTAAAAATGTATTATAGTAAATTCACTCTTATCTCGATAAGGTATTGTTCATATTTCTTCCGAGATAAAAAAAAATACATGCGATAGTGCAGACCGTATAGCGAGTGAGTCTTACATAGTTCGTGCCTACATAGCAATACCTTTCCAGAAAGGTGTTGTTTAGTATTCCAATGACGTCAGCATCATTTCATCCTGTCTATAAATATGTTACGCTTTATACCTTTTAACTAAAGACACATTACTGAATGCATTACGGTTCACCTGCAATACTTATATTACCTATTTATACCGAGTTGCGGAGTATAATCTTTGGAAGGATCATGAAGCTAAATTCATATGTGCAGTGAGGCACGTCTTTTTTTTTTGTATGGTGATAGTTGTTGATTCAGGGAATCTTCACAGAGTAACCGGACTTGGTGGCGAGGCACCGAATGCCTCCAGCCAGGAGTGAGGCACGTCTGCGGATAGCCTTGTATTTATAGGCACGCAACACTGATCGTGACATTTGTGACGTCACCGTGAGTCTCTGTGCAAAGAGAATACCAGGGCGTAAGCAATATTATTCTACCATGGTATTCAGCAATCTTGAGTAGGTGGCCGTAACTTGTCATTATCTAGTAATTATTCAAACTGTTGAACCACTAAACGTATTTACAGAAACCACGATAAAATGAATATTGGCTGAAGTCCGCAGAATAAGAATGTCAGAGCTGATATGGGCACTTGTTTTGAAAATCACGGAAGAAGTCTAGGAATAACTAGGTACTTATACTATTAACTAAGCGGATGCGCACACTTGACAGAGTACACTCAAGATATACGTTAGTAGATAGAGTGATAGGTAAAGTACCTAACTTATAAATAAAAGTGTTCAAGTTATTATGTCATTATTACTTCAGAGTTTCAACTTACTGTTTGAGCTAAATACCTAGTTCATCAAAGTAACAATGAGTTTCAACGAGAAAGTTATTATAGTTACGGGAGCCAGTTCTGGAATCGGTGCTGCTATAGCCATTAAATTCTCCGAGCACACATCCAAAGTCGTTCTGGTCGCGAGAAATGAAGCAAAATTAAAAGAAGTGGCTGCAAACTGCGAAGGACATGGCGCGAAGCCGTTGATGATCATCGCCGACGTCACTAAGAAAGAAGATCTCGAGAAAATTATATGCAATACTATTAATAACTTCGGGAAAATAGACGTTTTAGTTAATAACGCTGGGATACCTGGAAAGGCAGCAATCTGGGATGAAAACGCTGTGCAAGTTTATGACCGAGTAATGGCGACCAATCTCCGATCTGTTGTCTGCTTAACTCACCTCGCTGCTCGGCACTTAATTGAAACCAAAGGTAACATTATTAATATTTCTAGTATCGCCGCCACAGACATTATTTCAAGTGAACACTTCTCTTACTGTACTTCAAAGGCCGGCCTGGATCACTTCTCAAGGTCCATTGCACTAGATCTAGCCCCCAAAGGTGTAAGGGTCAATTGTGTTAATCCCGGACCAGTCCATACCAATATTGTACGTAATTTTGGAATTGATAAGACCGAAGAAGATGGATTTTGGAAAAAAATGGAGAAAATGACTGCTCTAGGCAGAGTATCGGATCCTGAAGAAATAGCCGACTTGGTGCTGTTTTTAGCTAGCGACAAAGCGCGAGCTATTACGGGGTCGTCTTATGTTACCGATAATGGGACATTGTTAAAGAGAGGTGCATAAAGTACTCAAGATAAATTTAAAACTATCTATCTAAGTAGGTACTTATCTAGAAAGAAAGAATATATATTTATTTGTAAAAGGCACCTAAATACAGTAAGAAAATTATTAACTAAGTAGGTACCTACTTACTAACTACATAAATCTGATAACTGAATTTGTTTATTTATTAAATGTCATGTTCTTAATTATTAATAGCTCAATTCTCTGGCTCAATCTGGACACCACTGCCCTGAGGACCAAACCACACGGTGCGTTGTAAAGCTGCGGCAGTGTCGCAACGAATTATGTGTGATATACTGCATGTCACAGATTTTCAGTAAATATGCCGCAGCGCCGCGTACCGCCGCTGCATCTTCGCAATACTTGAACCGTGTATCTGGGCTCTTATAAAATCATCTTGTAGATAATACAAGATGATTTTATAAGAGCCCAGATACACGGTTCAAGTATTGCGAACCACCAGGTAGGCTACTGTTATAATTTACCAAGTCTTACATATGTTTAGAATGGTATGCGGTCATCTAAATAGCGTTTTATCGTTAGTGTTCATTCGAATTTCCCTGGAAATTATTTCCACTAATAGTAATATAATTATGCGTGAGTACAGCATATCGGGTTATCCATGATTTATGAAATGTGTCTTTAATACCTGTCACGAGCATGACTTTCTATTGTACATACTTAGAAAGATGGTACATACAGTACGCGCGACATAACTTGGCCGGACTAAAGTTAGCTGTTTGTCAGTTTTTGGTTGCGCAGTACACAATTTTTAACGTAAACAATCCACTGCGCATTAAAACGGCGAACTTCACTCCGGCCAACTTATGCCGCGCGTACTGTACATAGGTTTGTGTGCACCAATAATTTATTTACCATCTACAGTACGCGCGGCATAAGTTGGCCGGAGTGAAGTTGGCCGGAGTGAAGTTCGCCGTTTTAATGCGCAGTGGATTGTTTACGTTAAAAATTGTGTACTGCGCAACCAAAAACTGACAAACAGCTAACTTCAGTCCGGCCAAGTTATGTCGCGCGTACTGTACCCGCATTTTGCAGTGACCGCGCGGTCATGGCAGAAGGTTCATGAGATTTCGATATTTCGGTATAAATATCGAAATCTCATAATTCTATCTAACCATGGAAGGAATACCTAGGTAGGTAGTAAGGAATATCTCTTTCAGTGATAAAATGAGTGAAACTGAAGCCAGTGTAACTTTAAAATACTTATAGCTTTTTGCAACAGAACATTAAAATAGATGGAATTCCTTTCTTCTAAAACGTTTATAGCTAAGTTAGATAGAAAGATAGGTTTCATCTTACATCGAGGTTTATCAAGGGTTTTGGAATAAAGCTTTACGTCGGTAATGTTCAGCAATCTATTTCATTTCGAATCTACGAGTATTTAGATACATAATATATCTATGATTATTATATATAGGAACTTCAAGTAGGTACCAATTAATAAACACAATGTTCAGGAACTAATTGACAACATTTCAAAATGATTAAGCCATTAAAATAAAAATACCGTTTCTTTGCTTTCCTATCCCGAGTTCTAAAACGTTTTTATTTATTTTTTATATTTCTTCATTTCGGAGAAAAAAAAATAAAAAAACGTGTGATGACGGCACTTATACAGCGGAAACTGAGAAAATTGAAATTTTGTCGAAATAATAGTAAAAATACAACGAAATAGGTAATGTAAGGTTATGAATAAGTAGGATAGACGCCAAACTGACATAATTAAATAATTTTTAAGGGTCAGAAAAATGACGTCATGTGAACGTAAGTATAGACCGTTTAACCGTACAAAGGACGTCATTTGGCACTTACGTCTGTTTAGAATAGAAAGAACTACAAAGTCGAAACTAAATTATGAAAATGATTGAATATCGGGAAAATAAAAAATACGAATAGGTACTCTACCTATCCTATTTTTCGATCTAGTTTCAAATAAAATTACTTAAATTATGTGGGTATTAAAAAAATGAAATGTTGACAATTGAAACCAAATTAACATACTACGTATGTAGGTGATATAGAGGTTGCCGCAAAGAGGTGAAGTCTCACCCAGCTGGTTGTGGTTGAAAATTTTATAAAAGGAATAAACAATGCTAATTTAAAAATGTAGAACTGTTTTGATAAAGTGAAGTGCAGAAAAATTGTAAAATGAATCCGATTCGTTAATTTACTATCAATAAATCAGTATTCTACTCTACCAAGTCTTAATTTTCTTCTAAAGAGTAATCCCTGATCGTACCTGGGCTCACGCCTCCGACAGTACCTACTTATATAATTATCTTGACAAAATCAGACCCACTCAGGGAATCCGTCATCCGCCTCCTCAGTAAGACTATCTTTGCTATTCTACGAGTTTAAAATTCCAAAGAAACCCTTGGCCTCCCTATATCAAACGTATGAGGTAAAGAAAAGTGGAAAATGTCCTTTTCATAATGAATTATGGTTGCTCATTGAGCTTTCAGCGGTTCTTCCACTCGTCTGTCGCCGCCGCACTTCGGCGAACATCGGAGCGACCACATAGCTTTGAACCGAACAGTCTGCGATCCGGTTTGCTTTTTCTGACTCATACATGAGTCAACGTTCCGAGTGAGCTAGCAAACGTTCGTCGTCTCTCGCCTACTTGTGTATTTTCATTCGAATCCCGGCCGAGGCTTGATATTTTCCCGTAGGCCCGAACCTTCAGTCCTCTGAAAGCCGCGGAGGGAATTCTACATTTCCTTCGCAATTTAAACCGGTACAAGAGTTTCATGTGAAATGATTAAGTAACCATTGGGATGCGTCGTAAAACTGAGTGATGCTTATGATAATACGCACGTGGATTGTTGTGTTAAGTGTTGATTAATTTAAAGATTTGTCTGAGGGTGTTCAGCGAACAATTGGTGGTTGAAGAACGAGGCCGTATCACCGTCCTTGTGAACAGGCATTAACGAATTTAGGCGCCGTGAGTATTGTTTGATTTGTTTTTATTTTTACTGTTGCACTTATTATATATGTATATTGATCTGCCTGTGATTTTGTTTTGACGAAGGACGTAAGCATGCTAAAGGTTACGACCCCTAGCCCGAGGAGGCTGGCGGGAGGGAACCAATGACGTTATCTAACTACCCCTTGGCAAAAATATCTACGATACGGGCTTATAATATCTATCTTTCGATACTTATATTTAAATTTTTCCATTCATCATGACTGTTCTTGAGTGTTGGCACCTAGCATTATCGACGTAGATACTGAATTAACCCCTAATTAAATATTATTTTATCTAATAAGTAAACTTTTTAAGAAAGTAACAATCTAACATAAGCAAGGAGACGTAAGTATTTTCGTTTGCTTTGGTAAGAAATGTCTATTTAAAAATAAAAAAGTGTTTTTAAAATCATTAAGGATATGGTCCTGGGAGCAGAGATCGAAACATCATAATAAAATTCTTCTTATTTCGTAAACTACATTATGTATATTTTTGATTGAATGTTAAGGGTTAGTTTAGTGATATTAAATAATAAAATACATGTCTTCTTATGAAATTATAGGTATGCACGATCTGTTTTCGTTAAGAGGTTTAATAATTCTCTTAACTAACAGAATACCTTTACATTAGGATCTTTATTAGATACTAGCTGACCCGGCAGACTCCGTACCGTGCCTCATTGTTGTTTTTATTGAATTCCGAACATTTTCATATTTATTCACCTTTTAAACCTTCTCTGGACTTCCACAAATAATTCAAGACCAAAATTAGCCAAATCGGTCCAGCCGTTCTCGAGTTTTAGCGAGACTAACGAACAGCAATTAATTTTAATTTATATAGATAATCGCTAAAACCGCCTAAGGGAAGGGCGTCTAACTTAACTATTTTTTAAATTCATCTCCCGCATAATAGAGAACATTGAAGATAATGAACGACCATTCAAAAAATTGTAATCTATCCTAGATTTAGCAAAAAATAAATTATTATTATGCCTATCTGCCTCATTAGATACTCTCGTTCTCAGGGCGACTGCTTCGCTAGAGGTCTTGCGTTCGATTCCCAGGTCGGGCAGTGTTATTGGCTTTTTCTATGAAATTATCAGTAGCGGCTCGGAGTTTGGATATATGCCCAGAGAATGTTTTTGGATAAATGACCTAGACATAGGTACCGGGGAACTGTGGATGCACATGAATACTATAATATTAATACTTCACCTCTGCCCAACCCTTCGGGGAATACAGGCTTATGTCAAATTTAAATAATAATTCAACGGCACCAACATCATTATTGTTTCTCAGTGTGCGCAAAAATTTTGTAGAACTATTGAATTTATCTTTTTTATGTTGACATACCACACTGGGATTTTTTACTACTTACTTAGGTAAACCTGGGTGCGTTTACAAACAAAAATTCTAATAAGCTTACTCAAACACTTAGATGTAGGTATATGAGAATTTTCATGTCATTTAGGTCACCTGCAGGCTATACTAATGTTTGTTGCGGGTATCGAACCCAAAACCCGTAGCATTGAACCCGTTTGCTCAGCCTTTGCGCCATTCCTGCCACGCGCTTCTTGAGTTTTGAGATTAATTAACATTGTAACTTTCTTATTGCGACTGCTACATTTTATATGAAACTTGCAAAGTCTCTTACGAAGTATTTAGAAATCGTTATAACTATAAAGTTTGTTTCAACAGTAGTAGTAGTAGTTCTGACTACCTGTACCTACTGAATGAGACTGCCTAAACAGATAACAGTGACTTTCTTATCTTTTATTAAACTCAAAAAATAATATTAACAAATGCACTGCGAACGTTCCTGATAGATAAGTTATACCAAGCAACAGATGGTTGTGACATGGGCTCCCATTTAAGTACTATCCGATGAATGTTCTATCTCTGTATGAAGAATTAGATTGGTGTAAGTGCAAAAGTAACAATGGACGACAATAATAGCAATACAGTTTATTGACATTCAGATTACTACTCGGCAAACTAGGTAGAACTACTTAATTATGATGACAGATAGAATTATTTTGAATTTCCCCACGTTGACCACTGATCTCTATATTTCTGAAGTTGACAGACGCTTTGACAGTTTTAGATTATTTTAATAAACGTCAGTACCAATCTTTTTCAATTAAAAAATAAACGTTGCCCCACACGTTGTTTCGCCGAGTGAGTGAGGTTACCGGAGGCCCAATCTCCTTTTAAAAGGCCGGTAACGCACTTGTGACTCCTCTGGTATTGCGGGTGTCGATGGGTGGCGGTAATCGCTTACGCATCAGGTGATCCGTCGGCTCATTTGCGTATCCCATAAAAAAACATAAGATTTTCTTCTTGGACAATGACATTTTAAATACGAGTACATATAATTAAAAAGAGATCCTCTTGCGTTTTTGGACGCATATATGTATCATGGACTTCGAAACATCCACTCTTTGAAGGCTTTTAGTCTTAGTACATAAGTACCTAATAGTGGTTTATGTAACAGTTTCAATGCTTTGAATGCTCCGCTGAATTATTAGGGTTCCGTTGTAAAAGAGGAAAATAAATAGGAAAATGCTCACGTAAAATTCGTATCAGAATAAGTAGGCCCGATTTGATTACAACAAATTCTAACATTATTATTTTTTCCGTGTAAATGTAAGTATGGAGTACTATCTAAAATGACTGACCATTACATTGATTATAATTATCGTGCGACAGTTGTTCGGTTCGCTAAAGGATGGTTGATCTAGAGGAGAATGTTGTTGCAGTTCAAATCAAAGTGGCCATGGCTCTTTCTTCAAAATGCCAGAAATTACATATTTGAGAGAGTTGCTGATGAGAGTTGATGCGTTGCTGATTTTTACGAGCCCCTATGGACTGCAGACTGTCAGGGCCGTAGCAATGGAGAACTGGCTCTTACGTGCAAAAGTCGAAACACACACCAAGGTGCTTTACGACAAACTTCGACGTAAGGGTGGTCGCCAGCCAGTCAGACCCTAAGAGGTCCTACAGCCGAGCAAGTCAGATATTTTCACGCCTCTTACGGGATGCCTATATAAAAGGCAGCGAGTAACAGTACCTATTCTAAAAGACCATAATTTTTTAATTTGTTTTCAGAAGAAAACAAACTAAAAAAGAACTAGAACTAGAGCTCTAGAAGAACTAGAACTCCGTCGTTATCTATGTACCTACATAGCTAGGGTAGGTTAACTACTAAAGAATTACATTAACTGTTATGTGTATTTAAAAATTCTTTTTACAGACACCAAAATATAATTTCATAAAACCAGTAGGTACCTACTTACATTATTTTAAATCCTTGTTATTAAGTTCAACCTTAAAAAATGTAGGTATAACCTAAGTAGGTATCTAGTAAGCATAACTATGTATAGTTATAAAAAAATAATGTACCTACAATAGATATATTGTTATAGCTTAACGGCCAAAGTTAATAAATTAAGTATCTCTGGATTGTTTTCCCTACTGGAGATCGAAATTTGACATTACCTTAGGGGTCTTGTCAAACTCCAATCTCCAGTAGGGGAAACAATCCAGAGATAGGTTATTAATTTCAATCGTGAGAGCCCATATACTGAAAAGGGCACTAAGTCATTTGATACCAATCAAAATACATAATACCTTTTTGTACACTTCTGCAAATAAAAACATCTATACAATATACAAATCTACATATTATACAACCTGTAATAGAATAAGCACAAGACCTGAAAGTAGTTTGTTAAGAATCGACTGCTGAATCGAATTACAGTGGTTATTAATATGTGATAACTTAAAAAAAATGTAATACCTGAAATATGGTCTCCTGATCCATCAGTGGGTCGATGTATGGGAAACTGAAACCTAATTGCACAAATTGTTATTGTGTGCGTGTGCGCATCGATATCGTAGTCGATGAGAGTACGATTGTGGTACGGCCACAATTTTTACGTTAAGCTGATATAACTAATTTCTTGAAAAATGTATGCTTACATGTCTCAAAATGACTTTCAGGTTTCGTTATTATAATTATGAATCGATATTCTAATCGACCTGTTCGAGGTCTTGCGCTTATTCAGTTAGGTACACGTTGTATATCAGTGTCTATATGTTGACTCTCTATTATTGATCGTATAGTCTGCTTGCATCACAGCATGGCATACAAGTGCATTCCATCAATTAATATTACAACTCCCAAGTTCAAATCAATTTGCAAGATTGAATGAGTGAATCACTAGTTAAACTACAAACTACTTAGTTATATTGTACATGTCGGCGACAAACCAAGTTCGTTATTCATGTATTTAATAGTTATTATGGCAAATGTGAAGTAAATGGCGTTATTAATTTGTTTATTTACTGGGAATAGTACTAGTCCCTTATTTTGAAAGACTTACGAAGAATCATAAGTTACCTACTTAGTTGCAAGTATTACTTTTTTTAAAAACCTCATATCTTGTCACCTTGTAACTGTCTCATTAGTCTAGTGGCCTTAAGCACAACTGCTATGCTAGAGGTCCTGGTTTTGATTCTCAGGTCGAGCAAAGTGCTACTGGATTTTTCTATGAAATTTTCTGTAGCAACTCGGAATTTGGGATTAGTGCCCGGTTAATGGCAATAGCCAATAGGCTAACTCCCTCAATAGGCGAACTCTGCCTTACCATTCGGGTATTAAGCGTGATGGTATGTTATGTTATGCTTTTTAATTTGTGTGATCGCTTTGAAGTTTTCTTTTCCTAAAATGTTAATCTTAGTTTGGCTCAATCTCAAAATAAGGTTTTACCAAATTGTTTATCAGGGATTAAGGCACCTACCTACTTAATCACTAATCGAGACTGGTCTCGATCCATTTCGGATTTATACTTTGAATTTAATCTCGGAATATTCGAACGTTTTTCAAACCAAAGTTTTTTAACGTCTTTAATTGTCAGCAATAGTATTTATGCCAATGCCATAACTAATTGACAATTCTGACACAGTGATGACAATGACTTATGATTAGATCACTTCCCGTTGTGATGTAGTATGTAACATTACTATAAATAGTATACTCGTATTCTAAAGTAGGAAAAACTGCACGAAGAGAATAAAAATACATAGTTTGCATTAATTTTGTGTTTGCTTAGCAAATTTCCCTTAGGATCTGTAGACAAATCATACGAGCATGTATCTTACTATCCTGTGTTCCTAATTTATATATGAAATAGATAGGTATAGGTACATATTTCTCTCAGGGACTTTGGATTTTGATATCAAGGTAGGTAGATAGGTTTTATACTATACTGCATAGCGAATCATAGTATGTATAAAGGGGGTATCGTTCACCGTATCACTATCGCTCACTCAAAACTATTCAACCTTATAAATAATAGATATAACTAGGGTCTAACTTTTTCAAGCCTTATCTACGTTTTTGGTCTGTACATATCCATATTTTTAACCTCGTAAATGTTTAAAAATGTCCAAGGGAAACACACTAACTACCACAGAAATAACTTTCAGGTGTAAAATATTTCAGATTATTAAGTGCTATCTATTGCTGGGTATGGTCATGAACCTGGTCATACTGATCTTGTTATCAGCATGCAATAGCAGTGATAGTCTAGTGATATGACCATTGGACTTTCAAGTCAAAGGTCTTGTGTTCAAATCCAAGTCAGATGATTCTGAAAATTCAGAGGTGCGTGATCTCGGACTTTTTCTTTCTTTCGCTTCTTTTTTCACATAAATGGTGAAAGAAACTTGGATTAGGCTAGCATCGTGGAATATAGCCTAACTCCTATTCTGAGAGGAGACCAGTGCCCAACAGTGGGGCAGTATATTGGTTGATGTTGATGTTGACGATCATCACGCTATCAGTTCACCTCCATGGCTTAGTGCAGTTTCAAAATCATTGTAACATGATCATGTATCCTACTTATTTCTAATGAAACAAAAAATACTAATTTGTCATTCAAGAATCTGTCTCCAAATTCCGTTTTAAAATTGAACACAATTATAAACGTGACCGGTCGTTCATCTCCGTCAGCGGAGGGTTTGCGTCGATGAAATCCTTCACATTGATATTCGTGACAAATCGCAGATCTGCCGCCGGCAAATACAGCGTTAATAGCTATCATGTCTGTCTTGGCCTTACTGAGGATTTCAGCAAGAGCTTACTCAAGCTTTTCTTGAATAATAATCATTATCATACTTATAATCTGCAAAAGAGCTAGATATATGAGTTTATAGATCAAAAAAGCAAACAAACAAACTCTTTTAAATTACAATAGTTCTGCACTATGTACTCAGGCCATATAGTATAGAATCCACATCCACAGACTACGCTGATAAATTTAGTAGAATTACAAACCTTAGAATTTATATTAGCTTAGTTATAGCTTTAATATTCGAAACTGGGTCCATAACTCCGTAAGCCTCAGTCCTAAATCTGTAGCAGTACCGATACATGCTTCCTTGAGCAATGTGCCATAGGTAGGAGAGCTAACCGACCCGCTAATTAGATAAAGGACGCCCCACCGAACATCTAAGCCCGGGCAAAATAAAGCATGAACCAGTGTTGTGGCCAAAACGAGGAAAACCGCAAATAACACAGTGGATTTAATGAATAATATAAACGTTTCAAGCACACATTAATTCAGTAGTTTGCTACGCTTCATTAGTTGAGCGGTTATCTAAAAGCGTGGCTTTAAAACATTACGACTGAGGCCATTATACCTTTGGTTATATCGGTTATTGTTATATTAATTTCTATTTCAACGTTTGCGTTTTCGAATTTACCAATATTGTCATTGATTTCACTGAATTTATTCTCAGTTTATTCCCTCCCCATGCCCCCCCCCCCCCGATGAATTCCTGACTATGGGCTTGGTCCCGGGAGGAGTATACAGACAGATTTAGACAGATTTATTTATTTAAGTTTCTTTCACCATCTCGATTTTTACGCTTTTTCTTACACATGTGGTCAGTGCGTAAAATCGTGATGCTAAAAAGAAACTTGCACTTCGGCCCCTGATGTGATGATCAAGCTTGGCAAATGGACTGGAGAGGGGGAAATAACAGATATAAGATATCCGATCCGTGTCCTATGTATAAATCTCGCATTTGGCACGTGGTGGCTACGGCCCAAATTCGATAAAATTTGATACCACATTGACACGAAAAGGATATTTATATTTAAAAGCAAAAAACTTCATTTTTTATTATTTTTTTGACCGAACAAAATGTTTTATAGTTAGTTACTGTTTTTTTTCTAAACATTTGACACTTGTGATTACTATTTGCTATAGTTACATCAGTCACAAAGGTTCTATGCCACTTGATTTCTACTTATTTCTAACGGCTTGCCTTTTGTAGAGTCACATCAATATTTATGGTGACCTGTGCAATTATTAGTCATTATTGGGTTCTGCGAATGCTGGACCACAGCCTGTCACGGTCGTGGTGAAAATGGCGAAACCCAGGGCCAATTATAGGGCAGGAGCGGCTTTTATTCGATATAAATTCGACATACCTTGCCACCTCCTAAGGTGGTAGACGATCCATGACGATTTTCGGCATAAAAAAACAGCTTCCCTCTTACAAAAATACGTTATATATCCTGCTAGCTGTACCTCGCAGTTTCACCCGCAAAAAATGACAGACTTTCATACAAACATTCATCACCTTAGGGTTAGGGTTTCTTAGTGCTCGTCTCCTGTGCAAAAGGAACTAGCATGCAAAGTTTCAGGGATCTAGCTCCTGTAGGCTGTGCGTTGATACGTCAGTCAGTCAGTCAGGTTCTTCTTTTATATATTATAGAAGGACATAGAAGATAGATATCGATTTATACGAATTTTGTTCTTACAAAGCTTGTGGGAGACTACATAGGTAAGAAAATTGAGTGTATGGTGTGAAAATGTTATTAGAACGAGATTAAAATTCGATGAAGCGGCAAGGAGTTTCATTCCTGACGACATTGTTTTACCACGCTGTTGTGTTTCCATACGAGACGCTGTAGTGTACCTAAAACAATTTGTGTTTAAGTGTACCTAGGTATGTTGGCCGCGTTTATACAGTATACAAGTCTTAAATAACTGTATGCGCGATTGTACAAATCTTTACAATGCATTCCTTCATCGCTGAACATAATAGTAGATAATTACTAATATTCAACTTTAGCTGAAAAGTAAAAACCTAGGAGGTTTGTACTATAGCGTATTAAACGGTATGTAAATATTCTAAATAATTTTATATTTAGTGTAACAAACATACCATCTCACCTGTATTTCACATTTGGTTAGGCAGAGGTGTACCTACTACAAAAATATACATCTACAGTCCGCCGGTATGTTTAGGTCCCATGTAGGTAATAAAGCGCGAGCCTATTGCCATTATCAGGGCAAAAATCCAGACTACTATCCAGGCTGACTGCCTCATTAGTCTAGTGGTCCCAAGCGCGACTGCTACGCTAGAGGGCCTGGGTTCGATCCCCAGGTCAAGCAAAGTGTTATTGGGTTTTTCTATGAATTTCTCAGTAGCAGCTTGGAGTCTGATTTGTGCCCAGTCACTAGCAATAGGCTCGCCCCCTATTACATGGGACCTAAACATACTGGCGAACTGTGGGTACACCCACAGTTCGCCAGGGTTAGGCAGGGTTGTACTAATGTATGCATTAGTACACCTCTGCCTAACCCTTCGGGGAATACAGGCGTGATGTTATGTTATGCTATCCAGGCAGCTACAGAGAATTTTATAGAAAAACCCAATAACATTTAGCTCGACCTGGGAATCGAACCCAAATTCTTCTAGCATAGCAGTCGTGCTAAGGATCACTAGAGTAATGAGTAGTAATGAGGAAGTTGGCAATATTTAGGGTATTTTAAGTATAGGTTTTTCCAGACTTATAATTTTAATAGTATCCGGACCCAGGCACTTGCTACTAAACCGATGAGACTGTTGTAGGTAGGTATATCTATACCTCTATATCGTCTTATGTAATTGTTTTCCAAGGCGCGATTATGTTTACACTGTTTGCCTTGCAAAACAATTTGGGCTCCCCGAATAAGCCAGCTGATAAAATTCCCCCAAGGCAAAGTAATGGAGACGCTTTTTGTTATGATAATATTTTTTTTGGGTTTTGGTGGATCCTGCACAGTCTTGACATTTTACCATGAAGTTGTAGAGGTAAAATCTACAATACATTTGTGTAAGATCAAAAATGTTTAGGTAGGTGTTGATTTTTTGGAACGAAGTTCCTTATCGCGCGTTGTGAAAGGGGGCTAGACGGAAAAAAGTTTTCGACAGGTGTCGACACTTTTGTGTCGTGACAACTTTTCGTAAGAATTTTTTCCGTCTAGCGGAACGTGTTCGCGAGTTTCCTTTCGCGCATTTGTGCGCATGTTTCTCTGTCTGTTCTGTTAAAAAAAAAAAATTATTAATTTTTTTTTATACTATATATATTTTTTTTAATTTTTTAACTTCGTTCCATCCGGGTGTCCCTTGACACCTCTCAAGTATTTTTTTTTTTTGGAAATGGCTACTGGAAACCATGACTGTCATATGGTCGTGCTACACAATAACTGATGTATGTGTGCTGTCTCAAAGCGGCTGTGACTCTTTCTTCAAAAGGCCATTTCAGACATAGTCCTGCATGTGTCATTCACATATTTTCGTACTTTTATGTCTGCACTTTAAGAGAGACCATGATTCTCTGAGTTTTTGTTCTGGGTATCCTCTTAGAGGTCGTCATGTAAGAAGTACCGGCGCAATCCATTAGATTAATAAAAATTAAAAAAAAAAATGTTTTTTTTAGAAAAAACATCGCCCCACACTAGGATTTCCTCCTGTATCGTGGGTGCGTTTACAAACACAAATTCTCACATACACAAACACCCAGACCCGGAACATCTACCTGTAGATTATACAAATATTTACTTCGTGTGGGGATCGAACCCACAACACGTGGCGCAGTAGCCGATCGCTCAGCCACGACGCCAAACGTATCGTCGACATTGACAAACATTGACTTGATTTACAGAAATAAATATCATTTAATTGATTATAGAAACCTGACTCCATTTTATTAGACTATCACTGAAATAGGAAACTTAGCAATTAATTATTTGGGTAGTTAAAAAAATCTGATATAATTATATTAGGTATAATTAAAACCGACAGGAAGGAAGGAAGATAGCATTTAATATTCATAGCAGTAAATACTCTTCATAACAAATTACAGCTGTATTTTATGAAATCCAATCCAATCAACTGGGTCCAACAAATTATAAAAAAAAAACAGGAAATGTTGAAGGATTTGTTTTATAGAGCAAACATGAAACAGAAAATTGATTCGAGTTCCGATTGGTCCATTTCCAGAGAAGCCTCGGGCGTGCCTTCATAAATTAGATTTTGATGAAAAAAATCATAATAATATCGCACAATTTCTGTTTGCGTTTAAGTTTACGTTAAAATAATGAGCAGTTTATAAGTGAGGAATACTTAATACCATAATTATGATTGACCCTAAAGACCTAAGTGTGAAAACGTGCATTTGTTCGGCATTCTACTGGAATAATGGTTTATTTCCTTAGAACGCTGCAGAGCTGCCTCATTAGTCTAGTGGTTGTAAGCGCGACTGCTACACTAGAAGTCTTAGAAACGATTCCTAGGTCTGGCAAAGAGTTACCTACTGAGTTTTTTATGAAATTCTCAGTGGCAGCTCGGAATTTAGATTTGTGCTCAGGTAATGACAATAGGCTCGCCCCCTAAGTAGGACCTAAACATACCGGCGAACTGTGACTGTACATAAGTACAGCTCGGCTTAGCCCTTTGGGGAACACAAGCGTGATATACATAGACATACCTACCTGTCTTGCGTATAATTAGTCCGTGTTGATCTATGTAAGAACCAAAAAATAACTAGATTAATATTTTACTACAACTTTCTAATAAATTCTCAATTAAATTCTGTGACGAGAATGCTTTATCATTCCTGTAGTGTTTGTTTTCCATTACTTCGAATGTAAGACGAAAATATCTCGTATCATCTCACCGTAACTCAATAAGTAGCTATGTACTTACTTAATTATTTATCATTAATTTTATGGTGCTGGAATATTTGAAACTATTTAAATACATATTTAAATATTATTATTTTTTAAAACGTTGCCCCACACTAGGATTTTCTCCTGTATCGTGGGTGCGTTTACAAACACAAATTCTCACATACACAAACGCCCAGACCCGGAGCAACTACCTGTAGATCATACAAATATTTACTCCGTGTGGGGATCGAACCCACAACACGTGACGCAGTAGCCGATCGCTCAGCCGCTACGCCAAACGTGTCGTCAATTATTAATTATGCTTAATTTATTTAATTAATTATTAATTAATTTAATAATGAAGCATAAATAATAAACATTAATTATTATTTAGGCTTCATTCCATGGGAACTAGTACCACACACACATAACATACCTGCTACAACTACACATGTATTCCCTGGGCGTTTATACAGTGGTGTGCTAATGTACAATTTGCCAGTAAGTATGTTTCTTCTATTTTAGCGACTGATTCTTCATCATTTATCGTGATAGGTAAATGTACAGTAAACGCTCAAAAGTCCATAAGTACGCTAAGGATTACATTGCTATGAACAGTACGAGCGAGCTCGATACAGCCAGTACGTGTCACTTGTTAACGACAATGAATAGATAGGTCGTAAGTCAAACTAAACGTCAAGATATTGCGTTGTTGCCTATGGACTTTTGGTCGCCACTGTACATATCAAGATTTAATGCAGAATCGTTTTTATTTTTATACACAAAAACAATTAAATAGCCCTCAGGTTGAGAAACAATTGTCTTAACATATTGTCTAGGTACTTAAGTATATTTAGTCCATTCTCCTCAAAACCAACTAAATGACAAAATTATGACATTGTTTATCTTGAAGTTTAACGCATTAGTTGGGTTGACGTTGGTATGGGTGGACGTTCTCCATTGTCCAAGTTTAGCAACACATCCCCCATCTTAAATGACATGTTGTCTCTAGAATTTATAGTTCTCTAAAGGCACCCTCGAAGTTTGAGGACATTGTTCCGGAAATCAAGATGCCACTTCCGCAAGATATGGTTTGGAGCTAAATATACGAACTGCAAGGTATGGCTTTGAAAGTATTGAGTTTATAGTCTGTATGAGTCCGCAATAATCCTCTGCCTGTCCTTCCGAGGATGGAAAATATCCCTGAGGGATAAAAAGCGGGTGTATTTGCCTAGACAAAAATATCAGTGCTTATACATAGGTAAAAATTGATATGAAGTGAATTGAAGTGGCATAATCGGCTATTTAATTTATTACCTAAACAAAGGGTAGTAGGTTTATTAAGATAACATGGATTTACCCTTTCCTTGTTACATTGAGGAAAACAGACACCTATTGTGATTATTAACTTTTTCAACCCCATGGTCCTTGTTTATTTTGAAGTAGGTACTTAAACAAAACAGCAACGAAACAACACAATTAGGGCAACAAACTTTTTATTTTGTTTGTTTTATTATAAACTAGCAACCCGTGCGCATCTTCGCATTTTCCCATCAAAATCTCTGTAATTTTCGGTGGTTTTTAAAAAAGGCCTTTCATACAATCTTTTATAGCTTAATCAGTGGAGCCATTGTCATGTATGATAATATTTCATAGATGCGACAATTCATTTTGAATTAAGTATATGTAGGTATAACTAAATAAATACATACACTACAGTCTGAAATCGATATCAAAATAATAAAAAAATACTAGTAATTACACAATGAAATACATTATTCCATATCTCTTACCCTAGCTTAGCTTAACCTAATGAACCTCATGGGTTCATCAGCTGTCCAGGCTGGGAGAGACTTTAAAACCGAAGAGAGAGAAAATAGTGAACCGCAATCAGGGGCAGATGACTTCTCTTTGAACACTTCTACGTAATCACTGATCATCGTCGAAATTTAAAATTCTAGATTCCTATTAAATTCGTTGTCATGAGTGGAAATAAAATAGAGGAATAGTAAATTTTTTATTATTATTATTGTTTAATGGCAAGCCTAGAACGACAAGTGCAACATATTAATCGGTATTGAGTCGACTTACGATCGTCCTTCGGGGCTGCTATAAAATAAATTACGTATTCATTGTAGCAGCACTCAATGCGATCCGTTTAATAGGTACAGAGTATCGTTACTATACAAATGCAATGATCGCCTGAACCTTTGCCTACCGCCAACGCTCCTCCGTGCTAAAACCTGTACTACATACTTCCTAATTCACTCTATAAATTCACGTGTAATTATTTATATTACTTACTACTTAATATACCTATTATTTGTTTCTCCGACGCGATCAAAAATTGAAGAACAACGAAGATTCAATACTGTAGGTCTTTTCTGCCAAAAAAACCTTCATTTGCTTGAAAGGGGAAGGAACTACTTTACCCAGGATGACATATTATGGTAAACTAAATTTAATAATGTAATATTACAGCGTATCGTTGACACCTGCGTATCGTTGACATGTGGAATGCGCTTCCCGAGTGGGTCTTCCCCGATAGTTATAATCTGAGTGTCTTTAAATCACGAATGAATCGGTTTCTTCTAGGCAAGCGCGCTCCATCGTATATCGCAGTATCGCTTATCATCAGGCGAACTGGCGGTCAAGGGTAAGCGCTGCAAGAGTTTTTTGACATTTCATCTTCGTTCACGAATAAGCTATCCTGTGTACAAGGGCAAAGCTTTACAACAAACTGCCCAAGGGAAAAAATAACAATTATCTTTTTGAAACCTACTGAAACTTATACTTTAGAAATAAGATTAGGTAAGTATTTTTATTTAAGTGAATAATTTATTTGACGACACGTTTTGCGTAGCGGCTGAGCGATCGGCTTCTGCGTCACGTGTTGTGGGTTCGATCCCCACACGGAGCAAATATTTGTATGATCTACAGGTAGTTGTTCTGGGTCTGGGCGTTTGTGCATGTGAGAATTTGTGTTTGTAAACGCACCCACGATACAGGAGTAAATCCTAGTGTGGGGCAACGTTTTTTTAAAAAAACAAAACATCAAACATTTTTGAGTAATATAGTTCTTTAAAACCATAACAAGTTGGTTCATCGCGATGAACTATTATCCTGATGCTCCTATTTTCTAATGAGATAGTATAATTATATTACATATGTACAATGTAGGGACTCTACCCAACGTTACCCAAGTTTGTGTGTTATTACAAAAGTTACAAACTTCCCATCCAAGACTTGTTCAGTTACGATTAGAAACGGGCAAATTGCAGAATACAGCCCACAGTTTAACATCGCAGTAATTCAATTTCGGTAACTTTAACCAAACACTTGGACTGAGATCAAGAAGCTTTGATCAAAGGGGTATGAAACTAACAGGATCTTTGGATCTCCCTTGTGTTTGAAACGGACCGTAACGTATCAGAAGAGAGAGGGAGCTTTAGACACTTTGTACCTATATAGAATGTAATGGTAATGAAACTGGAGAAATAACTATGATGATTGAAAACAATTAGAGTGGAATATTACAATGTACAGGAACTACCGATAGCAGATAGAAAATAATTGGAGAGTTAGTCAATGAATGCGATTGATTTGTGAATCAGTTTATCAGACTTTATCATAGCAAATCAAATTTACACCACATCATCCCTGTATTCCCCGAAAGGTTATGCATAGTTCGCCAGTATGTTTATCCCCATGTATTAGGGGTCGAGCCTAATGCCATTAACCGGGCACGAATCAGAACTTAGAGTTGCTACTGAGAATTTAATAGAAAATACCCTTAACACTGTTAGACGAACCCTCGAATCTGGAAGTATACAAAACATGAAAGTGGTAACAAATCATTTTGATCGTTCGGGTCATACATTATTGCTACAAAAATGCCGTTTACACCACGCTGACGGCCGTACAGCGTGATACATACCGAGTGCTCTATTAACCCAGTTTCAAAGATTCAGTGGCGTATTCTCAAAAAGGTTTAAATTTTTATGTATATACTGATCTCGGATAAGGAAACAGTGACATACCTTAGTACGAGGTAGTTATGTATCATATGCTACAGAGATTTTTCTGTTATAATTATGGAATTTAAAAAGACATTAAATAATATTATTATTTCTTCAATTTTTATTTAAAAAAGAAGCTTAAGCTTACTAGCAATGTGGGTCGCACATTACTAGCATTCTTGTTAACCCCTCGTGCTAAGCTAAATGCTTTTGTTACAAGTGGGTTCTTGTCGGTAGTGCAATGGGTGGGTTTCGAACCGGCAACCTTAGTCCAGGAATTAGCATTCAACGATCTTTTCTTTAAAGATGTTTTTAAGAATTTCTAGTGCTTTATACGGTGACCTACAACTTTACCCCTTCTGATTTGTCTAATGATTCTAATCTCGACTGCTACGCTAGAGGCCCTGGGTTTGATTCCGAGGTCTAGCAAAGTGTTATTGGGTCTTCGATAAAATTCTGTTTGCGCTCTATTACATTTGACGTAAATATACCTACTGGCGAACAGTGGGAATACATTAGTCCACCTCTGCCTAACTCTTCGTGGGACACAGGTATAATATGTCACAGTCAAACGTGTTTCCACTTTGAATCATGAAATAGCTGATCCGTTTTCCTTCCTTCCAATGTTTTAAGCTTCATTCAACAGTACAGTTTAGACAGAAGTAATCAAAACAAGTGATTTGAACACGATTAGAATCTCCGACCTATCTAATCATTGCATCAGTTCAGGCATGGGATTGAATCGGACAAAAGTTTTGTCGAATACGACAATTTCACGGTTGAACAGACGTTCGTGTCCCCGAGCCTGTCTCGGAACAAAACGCGCTATACGCAAGATGCATCGACGTTTAAGCTTAACTTCGTTATTCTTTTACCGCTGAAAACTGATTGATTCAGAATGTTCCAGAAGAAAAAAGTTAAAATTCCTGTTACAATGCCTAAAATTTTCATTGAAGTTCGTTGAACTGTCGGAGCCTGTTTAAGACCAACTTACAGACAGACAAAAAATCAAAATACAATAATATATCGTTGAGTACCGTGTTATAAATTGCAGTTTTCACTTAAATATAGCATTTATTTTGAAATTAATTTAAATAGACGATTCAATTTTATTTATTGGCATAGATTTATTGGGATTTCATTGAAATTCCCAAGGGCACTCATTGAAAATGTAAATATAAGCATAAATAATAATTTTGTAAGAATACCATTGATTCAATACAATATTGTATTCAGCCACATTACTGAAGGAGAGCCGCCGGTAAAAGCAGATAATATCATTAGCAGTACAGACGACGTGACTGAGAGTGTACATTCTATACGATACGAGAATTCTAATATTAAGTATAATAACGTATTAATAGACTTTCATTGTGAGGGGCTCGTGGCTAAGTAATAACTAAGCCAATCAGCTGATCTGGTTAAGCTGCGCTCGCTGCACTCAGTCTGTTGGTTATGGTAGTCAGAAATCCAAAAAAGCTTGACAACCTACCCAGAAATTGGGTTTCATTCGAAGATCTATGGCAGTCGCTGCATGTAAAATATTGATATTTAGCTGCATCTGGTATCTGGTTAGGCTGAAAGCGGACCCCAACATAGTTGGGAAAAAGGCTCGGAGGATGATATACTTTTTCATTATATATAGAATAATAAATTATTAGCTGTTGCCTAAAAGTTAGGTACATATTTACTGTCAATTACTATGGAATACTAATACGATGGAAACGAGCTTGTCTGCCATCCAACATTACGCCAACGCGAGCACCTATATATATAGCCTTACCCTTCTCATTAGGTGCCCAAAAGCTGGACATAAAATGGATTGCTGATGATTGAAGTAAATAGTATTTCTAATTGTTAGGTACTCTATGATCACTAGAGTAATGAGACTGCCTCATTAGTCTAGTGGTCCCAAGCGCGACTGCTCCGCTAGAGGTCCTGGGTTCGATCCCCAGATCGAGGAAAGTGGTATTGGGTTTTTCTACGAAATTCTCAGTAGCAACTCGGAGTCTGGATTTGTGCCCGGTTAATGGCAATAGGCTCGTCCCCTATTACATGGGACCTAAACATACCGGTGAACTGTGGGTGTACATTAAGTACGCCTCTGCCTAACCCTTCGGGGAATACAGGCGTGATGGTATGTTATGTTATGTTATGTTTCTTAAATAAGTTAGACTGATGTCTATTTCGTAATTTTTTTCGTAAATTAAAAGAATACATTTATTTACAGCATACGTTTACGATCTTATTTTGGGGTAACATCTTTTTTTAAAATACTTATATAAAAACATTTTTCAAACATCGGTATACCCTATGCCAAGAGGTTTTCATGAACTTAAAATTGAATTTTAAAATTGAAAATTAGTACCTACACCTCTGCCTAACCCCTCAGGGAATACAAGCGTGATGGTATGTTCATATTTGATGAACGAAGAGTCCTCATAATTTAACAATCGGTTGTCTTCAATTTAATGTATTTATTGGGTTGTAAATCGTTACCCCTGTCAGAGCTCAAATTAATTTAAGTTTATTGGGCCACAAATTATCGCATTTTCCTGTTAATATTGCAAAACAAAAGTTAAAATTATGCGCAAATGGCTCTATTTTGATAAATCACGGTTCCATTCCATTTGTTCTCACCGAACATTTTAGCATTCCAACCTGCAATGTTGTACTCCATAAAATGCACTTCAGTTGATGGAATTTTCAAAATGTCTTCCAGAGTCTAAGCTATTCTTTGCGTATCTTTCATCAAGCTTTTGTTAAATTTTCTAAAGTTCTGTTCATCAGTTGCAGTTACTTTTACTCTAACCTTACCTTACTCTAGTCTATTGTTCATTTCTTTAATCAAAAAAAAATTTGCTACTCATATTCGCAACTTGTTATTACGTAATCAGCGGAGTTGTAAAAATTTACATAACTTTGAAATAATAACAAACGCGTATTTTAATCGCGCTGAGTTTCCATTCCTTCCAGTCTAAAAACACACTTCCGTAAACAAAACCTAAACGTAACTCGCTCTATGTTGTCCCTTTTAAATTATACAAAATGCTCCAAATAGCAATTGAAATAAATCAACATTTTATTTAATTTTAATTTTAATTATTGCTATGTTGTCTGGTCCTTTTTTATATTGAATTCAATTACACGATTCCGCATTCCTGAACGGAAAACTTTCAACAAACAAAAGAGAAATGCAAATTCGTTCGATTATCAAATCGAATCGGGTCTCATTTACCTATGCGTCACCGACGAAGCGAAACGTTGTAGCGATTATGAACTTTAACACCTTTGTTTAAAAACCTAATATTTCTTCTATACAAATGTAAGTAGGAACAAACAGCTATTAATCCACGAAGCAGAGTTTAAACTTCAGACAAAGTTCATGAAAATACCAACTTAAGTTCATATTTACCTTGGATACGGGTCGGAAGCCAGAAGTACGTACGACAGCCTTCATTAAATTTCTTTCAGCGTTACAAGAGCTTTGCCCTTACATAATTAATTTAATTAAACTTATGCCTACTGCTTTACCATATTTTTTTAGCAGTTGTTTTAGAGTAAGAAAGGCTTTAACGTTTAATAAGTAGGAACACAAGGAAAATGTCTTTTCGATAGAAATTCTACTAATTAGCGAAATTATCGTTTTTTTTTACTTGTGGTCCATTAAAATGTATTGAATCGTCTAAATCATTAAAGGAGCTCCAAGATAAGGCACTCATCGTACGTAAGGGTGGTTCTATTTTTTCCTGGGTAACCACTTCTGAAATGAAATTGATATCTTAATGGAGTTCTTAAGGAACCTACCTTTTTTCAAAACAAATGTCTGAGAGCAATCTTTCGTGGTTTAAAAGAGACTTGACTTTAGCTGCGTTTTTTTGAAAAAAATAATAGTAGCTTTACCGCGTAGGAAAAGATTGAGGCTAGCGATGCTAGACCTTCTGTAAATATAGAAAAATTCTAGTAAATAAACCATTTATCAGAGATGCTAGCGTAAGAATAGGTAGGTATGTAAACGTCCTGATGAAGTTATAAGTAAGTACCTACTCCTTGTTTTTACTTTTCCATCCAACGAAGTAACACTAACAACTAAACAAGTCCAAGTAGCAAAGACAAGAAATAAGAAGTAAGAAGGGACAAGGAAACGGAAGATAATTTTATTCGATTTCACTTTAAACGCTGTGTCAGCAATACTGTGAAATAAAGTTGGATCGAGTCGGAGAATTCGTACGGAATACAAAACAGAAAAAAGACAACGCTTACATGTTCCATTTCATACTCTAGAGCTCACAGCAGTGGAGTATCGTACCGAGTCGATACTAGCTAGTAATCGTACCTAAAATCGAATACGAAATCAAATCGCTACGGCAATCCGGTTATCGGAACGTAAAATTGGAACATTCGATTTGCTGTCCATTTCTGAACGTTATTTTTTACTCAACTGTAATTATTTGATAGGATAACAGAACTACCTGAAGAAAATAAAGTTTATATTCTTGGGAGAGGATTTTTTGGCAGAGGCCTGTGATCGACGGAGGTTGATTGATTGCTTCGTTTTTACCGAAAAGGCAGGGCCTTTCCTTATTTTTTCTAATATGAAAGAAAAAATGGATCTATCGAAAGGCTTGATTAATTCTATAAATAATGTAATAGAAAGTTAAATATTTTTTCGGTAGTAAGTATATAGCAATAATTTGTTTATCACAAGTTAGTACTGGGCTCGCCCCCTATTGCATGGGACCTAAAACATATCTACATGTCACCGAGGACAGCTATGTATAACTTCTTAGGGAATAACATCATGCCTGTATTCTCGAGTTGAAGAGCTAGGCAAAAATGTACTAACCTACACATACAGTTTGTCGGTATGTTTACTATGTTTAGGGACCATGTAATCGGGACCGAGACTATTGCTACTTAGCATGATACAAACTGCGAGTTGCTACTGAGAATTTTATAAACAGATGCACAATAAAGTGTTCTAAGGGTTCCATTTTTTTTGAGGTACGCAACCCTGAAAAAACTCAATATCACTGCTCAACTTGGGAACTGAATCCGAGACTTTTAGCGTAGCTATCGCTCTGCCGCTCACTAGACTAGACTAGTAGACTAGACTAATCCCATTTGACGAAAGACAACTTCTCAATAAAAACTTTTTGACAAGTTCTTCACAGAAGGCTAGCGTTTACTACTGTTGAACCTCATCTTCTTGTATGCATAATTCAGTGGCCATTATTATGTAAAATACCCGGTTTCCATGCTAGCCTGAAAAAGAGCAAAATTATATTGTGGGATGTTCCTGTTGGGCGTGGTTGTAGAATAGTTGCAACTATGAAATATGTTGCTGGAAAGAGATTATAATCTGCGTATTATAAGAGTAGACTTGGTAATAAAACATATGTACCATCACGCTTGTATTCCCTGGAGGGTTAAGCAGAGGCTTACTAATGTACATACACCCACAGTTCGCCGGTATGTTTAGGTCCCATGTAATAGGGGGCGAGCCTATGGCCATTAACCGGGCATAAATCCAGACTCCGAGCTGCTACTGAGAATTTCATAGAAAAATCCAATAACACTGCTCGACCTGGGGATCGAACCCAGGACCTCTAGCGTAGCAGTCGCGCTTGGGACCACTAGACTAATAAGGCAGTAATTGTACGTAAATATCTTTATTATTTCGACAGCAATCGTGAAAAGGACATATTATTACATTTTAGATACGCTTCAAATTACTCAGGTAAAGGCAAACGTATACGCTGTACCGGTATGATTCAGATGCTATATACCTAATACCTATGTCCATAGTAAACTCCAAGCTGCTACTGAGAAATTCCCAATAGAAAAACTAAATAGCTCTTTTCTCGAACTGGGATTCGAGTCCAGGTACTAACGCTCATTAGGTACGCTTGCAACCACTAAATCAAAGAAGCAACGTCACAGCATTTTTCTTCTTAATGATATAGCACACTAACTATCCTACGGCCGAACGAATTCGGAAGAAATTTAGCAGATAGATAGTTTATAATCTGGACTAGCACATAGGATAATATTCATTCAGGTTGGACCCAATTCTGAATTCTTTATAGACAAAGTCGCGGTCAGAAAGTAGTAATATAAAAATATGCTTATCTGTAGAATATTTGGAAGTACAGTAGTACCCATTCAGACGAATTAGTGCTGTGAGTTCTACTATTGGAAAAGGTTCCATATTAACAACATAGAATAGAATAGAATTTTAATGATGTAGTCTAAAGAATGACATCGCCTAGTATGCAATTTGCACATGCCGTTTTACTTAGATGTCATAGGATGTCATGCAATGCACTTCACTGTCAAGCCCTAACGATCGAGGCCTTCAACTGGATTATGGGAATATGCATGCTTTAGAATATATCAGCTACCATATTTAGACTAATTGACATATCTATCAGCTGGGGAAATCTAGGACGGAACAGGTTCGTTTACACCTTCGATTTATGAAAATTGGTCTTTGAGAAATAGCCTGATGGAGAATTGTAACTGGGCAAAAATTCGACACATTTCTATCACTTTTGAAGTTGTTGAATGACCTTACCAAAAATAACCGGATGAATTCGTTTTTTGGTTATACGCACATGTTTCTGTATGTAAGGTGTGATAGCCTAGTTCTATGTCCATTGGATTACCAAATCAAGACTCTCTCTACAAAATCTGAGTAGGTGCATAAGTATTCGAAATCAGTGTGGAATTGCACGTGCTTAAATGGTGAAGGAAAACAACGTGAGGAAACCTGCACGCATGAGAAGATTTCTCACTACGGCGTATGAAGTCTGCCAACCTGCAGTATGCTTGATGGACTATAGCCTTACACCATTCTGCCTAGAAGCGGGACAATAAGTGGTTGATGATGAGGGATGGAGACTGGAGACCTACGACTAGACAGTCTATATCTTTTTGTGATTTTTATTGCATTTTCCATACTAAGATTATTAAGTTATTTAATAGTAAAGGAAAAAATTCAATCGCGGGCAGGATTCGAATCTGCGTCTTCTGGTTTGATATACCAGACGCTCTGACCTCTAAGCCACCGCGAACCCTACCCGCATGATTGAAATTTTGCCTTCACATTCTGAATTTACGTCATAAGGTGTCGTTTGGTGACATCTATGAGAGGCAAGTTACCTTACCTCTCAACCGACACGACTTACTTTACAGTCAGTTCAATGTCGTACGATGCCACCCTACCTTTTAACTATCTTTTTGTGATTTTTATTGCATTTTCCATACTAAGATTATTAAGTTATTTAATAGTAAAGGAAAAAATTCAATCGCGGGCAGGATTCGAACCTGCGTCTTCTGGTTTGATATACCAGACGCTCTGACCTCTAAGCCACCGCGAACCCTACCCGCATGATTGAAATTTTGCCTTCACATTCTGAATTTACGTCATAAGGTGACGTTTGGTGACATCTAGAGAGGTCAGAGCGTCTGGTATATCAAACCAGAAGACGCAGGTTCGAATCCTGCCCGCGATTGAATTTTTTCCTTTACTGTTAAATAGACAGTCTATAGTTATACGAGTATATCACTATTTCAGCACTGTTGTTACTTATTTACGTATAACACTAAGTAATAAGCTTAGTCATAAAATAGTTGCAAATGGCTCAAATGCAGCTTCTAGGCTCTCGGGAAATTGGCTTTTCTCTCCGATCATAACCATATTATGTTACCTCTTACACAGTATGCACTCCTGTCTGTGAGACTTCAGTTCATTACATAGTTGATACGATTAGGGAAATAATCTAGAAGCCTGTAATAGAGCTAAGTCTTTAATAATGAAGTTATTAATTTAATATTTAACTACGTACCTAATATCGCGCGCGGAGCAAAGGATTTATATAAAATCCAATCTATCTCTATGCCAAAATTAATTCATCTACGAAAATGCAAAGGGTTAGGCAGAGGTGTACTAATTAATGTACACGAATGTTCGCTGGTATGTTAACCGGGCAAAAATTCCAAACTTCAAACTGTGCAAGTGCTCGACCTGGGAATCGAAACCAGGACCAGGAGTCATCTAGCGTAGCAGTAGCGCTCAGGACTACTAGGCTAATGAGGTAGTTCTTTAAATATATGATGATTATTTCTGTTTTACCTTAATTTGAGTTTTTAAAGAGGTTTGGTGTCGTGATGTTTTCAAAACTTGACTGTATTCAGCGACTATCGTTGCTAACCGCACCAAGGAGTTCATACCATGGAGGTTCGTGTTGTTTGAGATGAATTGTATTCAATCGGAGAGAAGCAATATATGGAGAAGAATAAGAAATACAATATAGTTAAAGAAAAAAAACTTGTCATATACAAATAGTAGTGCTGCTAACCTCATTGTTCTAAGTAGTAGACATTAGTCATAAGGACATTTCCAAACAACCATTGAACCGGATATTCAACACAAATTCCTTAAAATACGTCAATGTATACATCACGTCTCGTCTCTATCCCCGAAGGGTTAGCTAGAAGTGTATTGATGCTTAAGTTCGCTGGTTAGGTGTGGCCACATAGAAATCGTCCCTCATGCAGGTGTATGGGCACAAAGGACACACTAATAGATGTGACATAGATTGCTGTGGGTCGCCGCAGTCACATTGAGCAAGATTAAGATCTCTGAATCCCCATTTGCACATATTGGTTCTGCATATGCTAATCTGGGTATTGGTATCTGCGGCCACACCTAACGCCATTGAGGTGGCCTAATAGTACTCGAATATTGTTTAACCATTGACACGAAAAGAAGAAGAAGCAGCTGGTAATTTTTTTGGTCCCATGTTTGCGAGCCTATTTCTGTTAATTGGGCACAATGCTAATCTCCAAACTGCTACAGAGAATTTCATAGTAAAATCCAATATTTGTTATATTCTTCTTAGTCGCCAGGATTGAAACCATTACACCAACAAGGCAGTATATTTATCAACAGTTATTATTTGTAAAAGTTCTTTGTAGAGAGGGCCATCCTTTGTCCAATAGACCATAAAGTTTTTATACAAAGTGACCACTATAACTTGGCTCGCGGTGAGATAGAAAACCACGATTAAATATACTGAATTTGGAACATGAAAGACATTTGTGCCTCCCAGTAGCGCCACCATGACGTGTCAAGATATACTGGGAACTATCTGGTAATATACGCTCGTGAACACGTTTTCGGGAATGCATTGTCTGAGGCCACATTGTAGAAAACAAAGCGACCGTCACGTCATGTAAGTGTCTGACATTTTCATACTTTAGGCCGAAAACCAATGGTAGCTTCTTCATGTAGCGTCAAACGAGCTCCCAAATGGAGATTAGACATTTTGGGACTGAGTAGTGTTACGTCACTTTCATGTCGTTTCGTTTTACATCTGAAATCTGTCGTGTTGATGTTCAGTTTTATCCTCTCAACGCTACAGCACTGACGGGTTAGCCAACATTCAGCAATCCTCTAAGGTAAATCAATTCATAATTTAGAACCTGTAAAATTCCTTTGCAATTTTAACCCTTAAATACCTACCTACGGGTTTTTATTCGAATCTTATTATGATTCATCACAAATTGACATTTTAACCCCCTATTTCTTCAGCTCTGTGCTCTGAATAGTTCAAAAGGTGCAATATCTTTCTATTGTTTTATTTCCTAAAACATGATTGAGTTGAACGAAACTGACACATATTTACGCTTAAAACTTGATCAGACTTCAACATTTTAATTTTAACACGCTTTAGCTACGATTCACATTTAATAGGTACTTTCTTGTATATTCAGAACTGATAAGCAAATAAAATTAATAAAACTTACATTTAAGTAAACACACGTAATCACGCCTGTATTCCCCGGAGGATTAGGCAGAGGCGTACTTCTGTACACCCACAATTCGACATTATATTTAGGTCCTATGTAATAGGGGGCGAGCGTTTTGCCATTAACCGGGCACAACTCCTAAACTTCGAGCTACTACTAAGAATTTTATAGAAAAACTCAATAACACTTTGCTCGACCTGGGAATCGAACCCAGGGACTCTAGCGTAGCAGTCGCGCTCAGGACCACTAGGCTAATGAGATGCATCGTAGATCAATGTAACAGAACCAATAATCCTGCAATTTCAACAGGTTACGTTACGTTCACGTTCCAAGCTCGGCGACAGTTCACTCAAGGCAGCCGTGTGCAATTGTGCGTGTAATATTTTCTGAATTATTCATTGCGTATCTCGTGGGGTATAAAAGCTTGCAGTAAACAATATAAGTTATACTTTACAATTGCATCCATCGTTGCATTTGTAGCATAACGCCTGTATTTCCTGAATGGTTAAACAGAAGTGTAAACCCACAGCAAATCCAATATTCGAGCTACAACTGCGAATTTCCAATAAAAAAATTAAAAATAACACTTTTCCCGACCTCGTAATCGAACCCAGCAGCGCTCAGGCATCGATCTGTGAAATATACAGTAAGACGAAGTTTAGGAAAAGTTGACTATCTATAATCCTGTTCGCTCCTGAACGCATCGCAGATATAATATTTTACTCACTAGGCAATTTGTTTTTATTCAAACAACCGCCGAAGAAAGTTACTCATGTTTGTTAGCTGAAACAATGGAATCCCTACGATTTTGTTTTGTTTAAGCTTTTACTGACTTGTAATGTGAGTAGAGGCAGTTATGTGATAATGAAATGTGGGCGATACTGTGTTTCGTCGTGTGAGAAAGGGTATTTACTTGTTTCGTCTTAGACCCTGTTTGCGCTTTTCATCAAGTAAAATTACGGTCAAACATAATCCAGTCAACAATAAAAAATATACAGAGATAGGATAGGTTAGGAGAGATATTTGAGCTAGAAGATACAGTACAGGCAACGCCCGCAAAAGGGAACAAGCGCTGTGATGCGGAGGGCTTTACAAACATACAAATAACCAATGACATTATATAGTTACAAAGAGGTAGACACGTTATCATCCTTCAAATGCGAATATTATTTCGTGGGCAATGTGTAATCTGTAGTGTCACATATGCGGTTAACCGACCTAAGGTGCAAAAGTGTGTTTGACAGCGCTATTGACAACAATAAATTTTAATTTTATTTATATGTACCGTCTTGTACTGCGATACTGCACAAATGATTATACTAAAGTGAGAAAAGAGCATGGAGTATCTTATCACAAGTAAGATAATAAATTCTTAGCTTCCGTACAATTTTTTTTTTTTCGTTGCAAATAAAATTGAAAATGAAAGAAAAAGTCAGCGCATGCCTCATTAGTATGGGAGACGGACGGACATACTGGGCATATAAAATGTGTCATAATTATATGACAACTGCTTAGTGGTGCTATTTCTTATGCTGCCTGTATCTATGCGCGTGCTCATTAGACAAGCCTAAAATGATTATTTTTATAAGTATGAACATGTAGCGCGACTCAATTTTAAATGACATTTACTATGAACAACATGGCGTATCTAATAGTATTATATCATTGCAAATAACCAACAGAAAGGACACCTAGACTCCAAAACAATACCTGTGGATCATACAAATATTCCAAATATTTACCTTTGATGGGAATCGAACCTACGACACTCAGCGCAACGGCTTTGTAATTTGGTGACACGATTGGTACTAGACCAATCGTGTCACCAAATTACAAAGCCATTCTAATAAATACACCATAAAATAGTAGATCTGGAATAACATTTTAAATAGGTACCTACTTACCCTTTTATAATCCAGATAAATTCCTTCAACCAACAAAGGGAAGGTACTACCTACGTTGGAAAGTCGGGGTCAACCCTAAAATACGGACATACCGACGAGTCATAGGTTTATTTGCATACCACAGTTGTTCTTAGTTCTTGTGCATTACTGTCCTAGTTCCGAATAGGGTTGCCAGGCGTCCGGCTTTGGCGGGACATGTCCGACTTTTTACACAAGTGTCCGGCCAAATACATACAAGTCCAGCCTGGCCGACTTTTGTTAGGCTTTTGGTCAACCCCGCCCCGCAAAAAGATGCCGAAAGAAATTCGTGACTCGCGATGTCGCAGGAGTCATGGGGCGGGCTTCGGCTCACCAGTGTGTCAGCTTTTCCGGACAAAATGTAAGGCTAAATATGAATCTATGTCCAGCATTTCTATTTTTGGGCCTGGCAACCCTAAGTCCGACCGCAGTTTCTACGTTCGCAAACACAACTGTGCTTTGATAAAGCTATCGTCGGAAAATTGTTTGTAACGCTGGTAGGAAATGAGCTGGAACAAACGTCCATAAGCAACGGAGTTTTTAATGAGCTAAAATACTCCATTTATAATAACATAGCTGTTGTCCGCGGTTTCACTTGCGCCCCAGCAGCATTTACTTATCTCGGCATTTTAAGATAAAACACATCAAATTTGAAATCAAACCTCTAGCATTACAACTATGAAAATCGCATCCAATTTTCTGCAATAGTTTTTGCTTGATGCGCGTATAAATATACAGACAAATGAAAATTATAAATAAATCTTAGTAAAGTTAAAACCGTAAGAATCGATACCATCTAACTATAATTTAATCTGAGGCGATACCTACCCAAAATATATTTAAAATAAAGAAGGAATGAAAAAGCAATGTGTCACTGTAGATAAATTGCTGCAGAAGTATTAAACAGATGTTACTCCGGGCTGGGGTATTCGTGATCGCAATTTGTAAGCAGAAACACGCGGTAAATTTACTTAATGTTATAGAGTGTATGTAAAATGTTTGCACAAGGATTTTTGTTTTTATTTCAAAAAGGGGATTGTCCTTCCTTAGAACTTTAATATTGTTACAGCAATATATACAATAACTCCTATTAAAATAATACGATAATTAATAACTATTACGCTAGAAGTTCGTTTCACAGTTCGAGTGAATTTTTCTATGGAATTCAGCAGCTCAGAGTGTAGATTTGTATCAATGGCAATAAACTTGCTCTCTGTTACTTGGGACCTAAACATACCGCTGCGAACTGTAGGTGTACATTAGACCTACCTACCTCTGCCTAACCCTTCCTAGTTTTTGTAAAACCGATAGATCGTCGATCGTTCTTACTCGATATTAAGTCAGCTTTGAAACATGGCGTAGAACTCGGTTCACAGAAAAGGTTTCTTAATTAGTTCCGTTGCTCAAACCCATAGCGCCCTGTACTAACCAGCCACTGTTAATAAAAGCCACTATTAATTTTCCATGGCAGTGATCACCATTATGCAAATTGCAATTTGCATAATTGCTTCATGAGTTATTGGGTACAAGGGTACAACTTTGTTGGAAGATATGCAACATTCCTATACGGAAACAATCAAAATGATAAATTGAACTGCATTGAAAGAAAACAGAATCATCACAAACAATAATTGAGGCACATCATGAAAAAAACTCAAAATTTTGAAGAACCCACAACGATTAGTATCGTAAAAGAGTAAATTAATAACATTTTCGAAACCCCCACTAAATGACTACCTACACATAATCACTTACCTACAAGAAAATCGTCAGGGCTGCCATTCCCATTTCTGTTGTGAATTTCAATTAAAATGTAACTTAAAAACGAGATTTTTTGTAGAACTAAATGCAGCCCCCGCCGGATTTTCTTATAGGTAAGTGAATATGTGTAGGTAGTTATTCAGTCGGGGGTTTCGAAAATGTTATTTAATCCTTTTACGGTAACAATCGTAAAAGGATTAAATTTTAATTTCGAATTTTATTTTAAACTTTTTAGAGAATTTCTTTGCGTTGTCATTAGAACAAATAACTGATATATTCTTCTTTTTTTCAGATTCAGGCATGATTTGAACAATCGAGGTAAGTCGATATCACTCTTTACTCTATATTTCACCATAATCATTATATGTTTTACAATAATAAATTTTGTTGTGTTTTTACAAACCATTACAAACCTTTTTACTATGGCTCGCTTACCTCAAATTCGCCACTTTACGCAAAATCTTTAAATAGGTCCCCATAAGAATATCGCAACCAGTTTGCAATAAGGTGATAACGATTTTTGTTTAGCATAAAATGAGATTCTAGCGACTGAAACGACCCTTAACGTGGGGGTAAGTAAAAACACTTTGACTTCATACTGCCTTTGAGAGGAAATCGCCTTTGGCATTGTTCTCGATATTGGAGATTCGTACTTCGTTCTTGCTAACTAGTAGATGCAGATTCTTTTGTAACGTGAATCTTTGTAATGTTAATTAAATGGTTATTTAATTCTAGATTTCTGTTTTCATAGTTGTGAGATATTTCGTTCTTTTTTTTATTGTACACGCACGTTTTCGTCTATTTTTCTTCATTTATTACATATTTATTTGTATTTTTTTTACCTACTATCGTTTAACACCAAAATTTTACAAGTTTTATAATAAACTTGTATTTGGTACTAGGGGTATCTATCTACTGTATTCAAATTGTATTAGGCCAACAAAGACAGACGGAGGAAATAAGTTTATTTCAACTTCCGGTACTAGTGTCCCGGGAAAAGGCTAAATAAACCATGGCCGACAGTTTATTCCTTCCTACAATTTATAAGCTTTTGAACGGAAATAAAAACGGAAGTTAAAAAACGAAAACCGTAATTTAGTACATAATAGTCCCTATTTGTTTAATTAACTGACTTCAAAAAAAAGGAGGTTCTATGTTAGTCTGTATTTTTTTTATGTATGTTCACCGATATTTTCGCCAGTTGGGGACCGATTTCAAAAATTCTTTTTATATATAAAAAAGTATACTCCCTAGGTGGTCCCATACAAATTTGGTGAATATCTGATGACAACATTTAATTAGAATAAAATGACAATAACACGTACCAACGGAAGAAATGATGATATCGTTTAGGTAAGTACGGAAACTTGCTACTTGCCACTCAAGATGTTGAAATAAAATAACTTTCTATTTGTGTTTTTTTTTTGCATTTTCCATGCTAAGATTATGAAGTTATTTTTTAGTAAAGGAAAAAATTCAATCGCGGGCAGGATTCGAACCTGCGTCTTCTGGTTTGATATACCAGACGCTCTGACCTCTAAGCCACCGCGAACCCTACCCGCATGATTGAAATTTTGCCTTCACATTCTGAATTTACGTCATAAGGTGACGTTGGTGACATCTATGAGAGGTAAGTTACCTTACTTCTCAACCGACACGACTTACTTTACAGTCAGTTCAGTGTCGTACGATGCCACCTTACCTTTTAACTATCTTTTTGTGATTTTTTTGCATTTTCCATGCTAAGATATATATCAAACCAGAAGATGCAGGTTCGAATCCTGCCCGCGATTGAATTTTTTCCTTTACTAAAAAATAACTTAATAAAATAACTTTTAACAAAAAGTAAAACCGCCTTCAAAAACTTAAAAATAATGTTAGATGCACAGCAGTTTCGGAAGTAGGTGGCGTAAACAAAAGTTCAAAACGAATCAAAGGCATCCGACGTCCGAAACTGCTGTGCACCTAACATCATTTTTATGTTTTTGATGGCGGTTTTACTTTTTTTCATTGTATTGTGCATAATTAAATAAAATTAAATTAAAAATTTAAAGACATCCCCAACACGAAATTCTCTAAAAAGGAATAAAATCTAAATATTGTCCCTTTACGTTTAATATAAGACGAATATTTTAATCCAAGCGTCGTTGTGTCGGGGGACCGCTAAGTACCTACTTAACCTAAACCTTGTATTATCTTGTGCTCGTCAAAGTGCATCGTATGAGCCCAAACACAAGGTAGATGTCGTACACCGTTGAGGAGTTCTTCTGTCGGGTTGGATATGCTGCAGCATTTGTAATATCACTGACAAGTGACAGAATTTCAAATTTAGAATCGATCAGACCTGTGGAAGTTATTTTTACGAGTATATTTTCATCAAGAAATGAGGTTTTCTTGAAATATGCTAGATGCTAATGCTAAGGTCCTATGTTCGATTCTGAGGTGAATTAGTATTAATGGTTCTTTCTATGAAATCTCTATAGGCTCCCTCCCCATTGCATGTGACCTGGAAATACACCGGCGAACTGTGGTGTCGTCAGTCAGTACACCCCTCCAAAACCCATCGTTGTTAGAGAACGATATATGATCAATCAAATAGAAATATAACTACAAGAAATTTTCACTGCCAACCTAATCGTTAATACCGCGCAAAGTTCACAAAAAAACAAGAACAAATTACTCTCTCAAATGAGTCTCATTCTTTTTGAAGTTAATTAAAACAAGGCCTTCGAAAATGGCTTCCACTTGTACCTTACAAAAGTACCCAACTGAAGTTAAAATGGCCGACCGTTCGAAGTTTTGACCAACTAAAGTGTTGGCCCGGAAACTTATTGAAGTTTGTTAGGATTTATTTGTACTACATAATGGATGCAAATCGCATTAGACTAACATTTACGGATATGACATACTCGGAATAAAGATTAAAGTGTCGTATCTGAGTTATTAATATGCGCCCCCACTTCGAACGGAGCAATTTGTATTTCATAACTAGTTGTAGGTCTGGCTACGCTTGCGAGCAAAAAGCAAATTATTAGTACAGACACATTTTTTGTAGACTATTTTGTGTTCTCTTCTGGGGATGGAAATATATTCGCACTATTATTTTGACATGATAAACGTTACTGGTTTCTGACACTTACGCGAATATTCGATATTGAAATAGAACTGCTTTTTACCGATTTTATCGCTAATTGATATTATTAAATTCTCGACAACATTATTGCAACATTAATACATCCAACAATTTAGTCTACCCGTGACCATGGATGCAGTGCAAAACTGACTCCGCTGTTTTCTTAAACTGTAAATAAAGTATTGAAATTGTAAACTTTACATTCTACTCAGTATTCTTTATTTACTAGAGGATTAGCAAGCCGAAGTGGCAATGGGCACTGGTCCATTGCCAACTCAGCTTGCTTAGCGAAGTCTGGATCAGGAGTCCTTGCTAATCTGCGTCTCGAATAGGTATAGACGCATATTAGCGAGCTCTTGAATGGAGACGTGTGCCGTCAGGTGGCGTGAGTAGCTGGCAGAAAAACAAGCTGGATGAAAAAAACTGAAGATCGAGATTTGTGTCCTTCAAAGTCATTTCAATAAGACAATTATTACAGGTAATTTTGAAACTAGTCGCACGGTTTCAAATGGTGGGTCTTATAGAGAAGAGTTTGCAAGAAACTCCATAAAACTTCGAAGGAGGAGTAAGGGCTGATGAGGTTATTTATAATTTTATCACTATTATACGACGACTCTACTGTCCCACTTGCTGATCACCAGCGAATAAAAATTTAAGACAAAAAACTTATAACAAATAATACTTCAACATACAGACGGACAAACATCGAGAGGTATGGTAAGATAGATTTTAACAAAGATATTGCAAACATTATTATTTCATACGGCCATGTTCACACATGCGGCGATGCATAGTAATGCTTTAGTGATATTTTAGCTCTAAGTTTTGACCTTGGGATCGAAGGTCTGTCGACGGGACAATGTTTTATCATAACTTTAATTATTTCCATACAGATGGGGGAAAGTGTAATGAATTCCTCACTTTATTGTGGTCACACTAGTATGCATGGAATTTTTTTAAATTGAACTTCGCAGTTTTCCTTGAAATGGACTACAGTAGGAAAAACACGGTAAAACTAATTTGCATTATAATGAAGAAACAAAATTGCGTTTTTTTTCTTCTCTACATACACTCTTTTACGCCTATGTTGTGATCAGCTTCCACTTACCAGATGCGACTGACTATCATTATTTTACACGAAGCGAAAAATTGTGTTGCAAATTGCACAGGACTGATGGAGTCTGGGGGCAGGAAAGAGAATATCGGTATCTTAAGGACAAACTAAGTACCTAGGAGACTTTTTGGGCTTCTATTGGTATTCAAAAAGCCAAAAAGCTTGACAAGAATGATTAGTGAACCATTGTCATAGGAGATCGTAAGATAATCGAGACTGACGGCTTAACGTAAAAGCGTAGAAATTGAGCTTCGACGTATCTCAGAAAAATAATGAACCCATTAATGTTGATTAATGAGAAAAAATATTTGAAGGCAAATATTTGAATTTGGTTTTTTAACAATTGTTCTGCATCTATAAATGTCCACCCACGAAACAGGACAGGACAAAATTTGTGACCCCGCAACGTTTAAAAAAGAAACACTACGCGATATTAGACAAAAATGAAGGCTTATCTACCCTTGATTAGCATCTAGGATCCGAAATATCGGGATTTAATAAAATCAATACATCGATTGAATACGTCGAAAGTATTACTTAAACTTCGGTCCATGTTTTCTTGCAGCCTCAGATAAGTGCGGTAAGAAAATGTTATATAAAACAAGATACTTACATAATGTCGGGCTATTAAAACTTTTAAATTAAAAGAACAAGTAATGGCACATCTCAGAGTTGCCAGTAAAAATGTTTGGAGAAAACAACTCCCTATTTAATTATGTTTGAAAGTTTTCCTTGCTTGCTGCTTTAAGTGCTCGAAGTCACATAAAAAAGTCACTTATTGGAGGGATTGGAATGCATGGGAAACTTATATATAACTCCGACCTCGAAGAATAAATGATGATGTGCTTTGGGTAAAGTTTTGTAAAATGCTTTATTTCAGTGTCTGTCAGTAAAACTATTTACATACTCTTATTTTACATTCGTTTACTTTCTAAATATAAATTTAAAACAAAGAAAGTTTGCATTTTATATTATTCATAGGCACTGAGATTTTGCTGAATTGAAATTTGCAGGTACTTTCGCATTTATAATATTAGTAAATTAGTACATATTAGTAGGTAGATCCTATAAATTACCTACTGTTGTAACAGGCCTTTTTATAAGGAAGATTTGATATCAATCTTATATACAGATTTTGTCCAACAAACATAAAATGTTTTTTCCTGCTAATAAGATGTCTATAGTAGGATTGATTACATTCATCAACGTTACCTGATTGAATAGACCTTCGTTTCATTCTCTATAGAGGCCGTAAAACGTGATTATATGGGCCAAGAGGAAGATATTCTGCATTCTCTTATGTACAAGGCTTTTTTGTTATCATCTCTATGTCAGCTAAATTACGTTATTTGGCCTGAATTAACGAACACAATCAAAGCAAAACATAATTTATCATAGACATAAAAATAGAATACTTCATTTAATATTCCAAAAGAGTTACAAATAAGATGAAAAAAGCTCTATTCCTATGCATACAACGATGGAGCGCGGTTGCCTAGAAGATACCGATTCACTCGTGATATAAAGATACCCAGATTATATCTATCGAGAAAGTCCCACTCGGGAAGACCATTCCACATTTCAGCGGTGCCCATGATAAAAGTGGACTTACATAAGAGTCGGACGGAATTTCGGAATTTCTCTTACAAACATAATACCGAAATAAATCTTAATTCAAACACAATTTAATCAAATTCTGTTATTATTCGAATTCCGATACCGTTAATCTAGGTGCCTACTTTACCATTTCCTCTAAAATACTTCATTGGAAATAAATGTAAGCGAATGCAATATTTGATAACTTTACTAAGTTTGGAACGATTTTCCGGTCTTATATTTCCAGTGAAGTAGTAGTAGATGAAGTAGTAGTAGTAGTACCGTGGGAACCTAAATCCGAATAATAACATAATTTGATAGAATATTGTCTGGATTACGATTTATTTCGGTATTACGTTTTTGTGGGCAATTAAAGCTCCACCGGACGTTCACCATGAAACGATGTCGCTTTAATATCTGAAATATTTCACATTCGTGATTATTGTTCTTACTGGTTACAATATTTTTGCACAAAAATTTACCTACACTTCCTATCCGAACGTTTACTTCCAAACGCGTAGTACAGTTGTGACTGTATTCCTGTGCGTTCAAATAGAATTTAAAATTATTAGAAAGTTATATTGTGATTGCATTCATTGAGTTACAAATATACGAAGTTATCAAACCCAAAAAAAAACATAAGTACTAGGAGCTCAGGAATCCTCAATAGTGTATGAGAGATCTTCAAGAAATTGGTTTATTTAATGGCGTGGTTACAATCCGTGACCGATAGCACTCTATCCACAATCCCGTCGTAAAGTTGTTAGTAAAAGTCGAATTGGGTCTGTAATAAAATCGTATAACATCCTTAGGTGTTTGTAAAGTGGTCACGTAACCTAATAGTTTACGGAGAGAGTGAGAGAGATTTTATTTTTTGTGTCTTATTTATTAGGATCAAACATACACTCGGCCACAAAAATGTACGATTATCTCTGATGTTTCACGATTTTGTTGGCTGCATAAGTGTTTCGCTAAATCTTTTGGTTCCGACTGTACATCGTTTTGTGTATTGAGTGACTGAGAACAAGCATTGCATTTATGTACTAAGTATTGTTCATGACATTTAATTAGGGTGTTATTAGCATACGCAAGAAATTATGTCGTATTTTGTGTAGACGCAAATTTTGTGCAATTTTGTTCACCTCTTTATACAGTGACATTGTGTAATTTGCCATCTATACTCTTACTTCTATACTAATATTAAAAAGAGGAAAGTTTTGTATTTTTGTAACAAATAAACGCAAAAACTACTGGACCAATTTCAAAAATTATTTCACTATTAGAATGTTCCATTTTCCCTGAGTAATGAAGGCTATATTTAATACCAGAAAAAATTAGGGATCCCTACTAAAACTTGAATAATGTCCACCCGTGCGAAACCGGGACGGGCCGCCAGTTGTGTATAAAAGGCAGGCTGGAAAATGCAGAAAACCCTCCTAGGTCATCTGCCACCTGAGGAGGTGCCATGGAATGTCAATCTCGTAGCGACAAACCTCCTTAAAAAGTATGAAAAATAATGTTATGTGCGAAACAGTTTCCGAAGCCGGTGCCTTTGATTTGATCGGTTTTTTTTATTTTGTCCGGAAACTGTTTCGCACATAATATTATTCTTTATGCTTTTGAAGGCAGTGTCACTTTATCATAGAAGTTATTTTATTTCAAAATTTTAAGTAGCGAGAAAATTTTAAGATAGAATTTTCCGTACCTAGACGACGTTATAATTTACTCGGTCATTACGTGTTATTGTCGTTTTGTTCTAAATTTTGTGATCAGATCTTGACCAAAGTTTTATGCGACCACTCCTGAAGTATGACTATAAAAATAATCATCAAAATTATTTGTTTCATTCGATGTTTCAGGATTGATAATATACATATACTTAATTAACTGCATATATAATAGAAACACGATGCCTTCGAAGTTTGTCCCCTGTTTCAGATCTCCGATTTTATTGAGAGCATAAACGTGTTCCCGTCTCCGTATCTATTAATATCTGAATGATAAATTCCACAAACACAGATATAGATCTTGATTCAGTTCTCAAACTGTTGAAGTCTAGATCATCTTGCGTTGCTAGCAACTGCGTCGGGACTGTATTTGTATCAACGGACGTCAAAACTATAGTTAACTATTTATCAGATGGATTGTCTCGCTTCCAGAATGTTCGAGCTTAACTTTAAATTTATCGACAAACATAAATTTTCAGATGACTGTCACTCTCAACCCTGATGAGGTGCCACATAGTAGTAATAGTAGTCCATAGTTAATATTATAAACGCGAAAGTAACTCTGCCTCTTTGTCTATTTGTTTGTTACCTTTTCGCACCTAAACCGCTGAACCAATTTTAATGAATTTAATTAATGTAGAGATAGATTGTATCTTGCAGAAGAACATGGGTATAGATTTTTTTAAATTATGATTATTATTTTGATTTATTCTTGTATCTTGTACATATGTACTTTGTACGCCTATTTATACATTTACGAGTTTTTACGATCCTGCATACTTAATTGTTGTGTAAATACATGTTTGAATATTTAAATTTGAACTTGATTTTAAGTCCTTTATTTTAAAATTCGCGTAAAAATAGCTAATAAATCTATCGTCATGGTGTCACAGCTTAATAAAGACCAATTTACGTACGTCGTATCCATTCTGTTTGGAATTTGGCTTTCTCATAAAATGCGAAAGCGTGTGTTAATGTCATAAATTGTCGGCAAGCAGTTTTTACGTCGTCGCATAGCATGGCGTACGGCTTGTCAACACAGCCGTTAACGAGACATAAAACGTGTTACGTCTATAATAGCTTCAGAATCCACCCGCCCCCCCAGACAAAGACATTCTGATAGTTGAAACACGTAACGGTGAAAATATTATAAGACTACCTGTGCCCTGCGATGCTGCTCACATTGATCCTTTTTTGGTAATACTGTGGTCACAATTCGTATCTTAGAGATTGTCTAAGCTTTATATGATTCAGAAAGACAAAAAACTGTTCAGTATTAGGTACCTAAATACGTGTTATATGCTAAATCTGTGATAGGAACACGTTTCTATTCTTGGCTTATTTCTTTTCCAACAACTCTTGGGCCGTGAAATCGAGTGACAAGGGCATTTGGCAAGATTTGCAGATGTCAGAAGTACCTGAGGGAATTTTGACCGAGAGTGCGAAGTGAAGACGAAACATTGCAAAATCTTAGATTGTTGTGCTCATACACGCTAAATAAATTGAGAAGAATCTCATACGGAGACCAATGCCGTTCTTTGTAAAAAGAAAGCCTGCTACATTATTATGCATTCAGTTTATTAGAAATTCGTAGCAAATTCATAGGTGAATCATACAATGATTTATCGAAAGAGGCCTTTTGCAGAAGTGAAATGTTATAAGATGACGGGTAGGCCACGTTATTTGGAGAATTGACCGTTAGAGTTGGTCAGTTTTCTAAAGGTAACTGCCTCATTAGTGGTCCTAAGTATGACTGCTACGCTAGAGGTCCTGGGTTCGACTTCCAGGTCGAGCAAAGTGTTATTAGGTTTTTCTATGAAATTCTCAATAGCAGCTCGGAGTTTGGGATTTCTGCCCGGTTAATCACTCGCCCCATTATATGAGACCTAAACCTACCTGCGAACTACGGCTGTACTTTAGTAAACCTCTGCCTAACCCTTCGTAGAATACAGGTGTGATATAAAATTATTTATACATTTTAAGTCTGTAAGAAACTCATGTCTGTAATAAAAATTGCATAGAAGCAATTTATCTGCGGAGTACTTATCTTATCTTATAATCTAATATTATAAAACTGAAGTAATCTCAGGAACTACTGAAACTTGAAAAATTCTTTTTGTGTTGGATAGTCCATATATCGAGGAAAGTTATAGGCTATATAACATCACGCTATGCCTCTTAGAAACGGAGCAACGAAATGAAACCGCGAGCGGGTCGCTAGTTGTAGTATAAATACGCTACGTTACTACGATGTAGATGTAGAGATGTACAACGTACGTTGTGCTACAACAATGGCTTTTAATGCACCTACATCATATCATTCATACTCACAAACTTTAACGTTTATAATATTAGTAAGGAAGTAAGGATATAAGTAGGATTGTAACTGGCCGAATTCTGTACATATGAGATATTTAAGAAAAAAAAGAGAAATACAAAAAAAAGACGTGTGGCACTCGGGGACTGCCGCGGTAAAGCTATTGCATAGCGTTTTTTATCAACTTATGTAATACAACCAATGCCACCTAAAGGCGGGTTGCTGAACTAAAGAGACAAGCGTGTTTCTCTTTAGTTCAGCAACCCGCCTTTAGGTGGCATTGGTTTTTATCAACTTATGTAATACAACCAATGCCACCTAAAGGCGGGTTGCTGAACTAAAGAGACAAGCGTGTTAGGTTTTTTTCGTTACGGAATTTCTGGATTCGGTCCCCACGCTCAAGGCCCGCGATAGAAGCTATGCAATAGCTTAAAATTTGAGATTTGTCTGTCAATCGGTCTATATACACTTTGTATACACAAATACGTTGCACGAAATTGGATGTAGTTTTCACAGTCGTATTACTGGAGAATTATATTATCTATAATAAATGTTTCATCTTAATACGTCACCTAGAAGCCGACTAAATCCTTTTGGGGCACGAGTGAAACCGCGAACAACAGCTAGGTCATAAATAAGTAAATAGTTGGAATCTCTTACCGTTCGAAATGAGTCTGAAGTTCGCGAGATTGTTTGATCGTCCCTCCCTCAGGAATAATCGTCTCGGCTCCTTAGCTATTTGCAATAATCGTCTTGTACTAAAAGCTTGGGTACAAGAGTCGATCAAATAGTGAAGATGCGTAGACTAACACAATAAAAGATAATTGTTTTCCATTATAGTTTCACCCCTTTCATTATGAGAGAAGACAGTCAATAGATTGACAATGAGAATTACAAGTGGTAGGTACTAGCTATTAACAAAAGAAATGTTTTGATGGAAAATAAATACTCGTAAAATACATAACAGACCGTCACGCCTGTATTCCCCGAAGAGTATGACAGAGATGTACTAATGTATACACACACAGTTCGCTGAGTATGTTTAGGTCTTATGTAATAGGGGGCAAAGCTCTGGGCGAAGGCTGTCATTAACAAGACACAGATCCAAACTGCGAGCAGCTATTATGTGTTTTATAGAAAAACCATCTTGAAAGTCAAACCTAAAACCTCCAGCGTCGCAGTCACACTTACGACTATGTATTAAGGCAGTTATTTATTAAATAAATGCCCGTAAATTGAATTAATTTTAAATTTATTGATATTAAAAACATGACCAAGTCTAGTCTAGCCTGTATTACTATCTTGAGGTGCTCCAATGCTACTCAATAAAGGTTGTTTTAGATTCATTACGCACAGTCGACTGATCGCCGGCGACACGGTCGACGACAACCAAAATAATAGGCAGGCGACCAAGTGCGTAACACCTCACTCAAACTATACAAACCACAGTCGCCATCGACCAAATCCCCGGCGACCAGTCGACAGTGCGCAATGGCTCTTAACAGTGAAAAAAAAACATTATAATGAAATCTGATTCGTAATCATTAAAACAATTTTTTTATGGACATGTTACGTAAGAAAAATCTAACAAACAACTAAACCTGCTATTCCATTGCCTCTATTGAAAAGTACTTCAATAAGTATCAATGCTAATATACTTTGCCACATCTGGGCACGAGTTTCCCCTTCCTGTCTGAATGAGAGGGATTACGCTATAGTCCACCACCCTGGCCTAATGCAGGCCTAAAGGCAGACATCATATACACTTAAGGGAAAATGAAATGCTCTATCTGTTTGTCATTGTAATTGTCAGATTTTTCTTAAGGAATAATCTCAGTAATTCCTTTTATGGTGGGTACAACTGTCGGGCTAAGTTATTCTAATAAATTATCCCTGTCTCAACTATTACGGAAACTAAACCCAGATAGCAAGCATCGTTTCAACACTGTCTCTCACCTAATAAATCAAGTGGGAACCCTATCGCCGGGGATGGAATCTAGAGACCCATTCATTCCGCTTTCGCTAAATACGAATCTGATCTAACAGTCCTTAATTACCGCGGTTTCCACCCGATGTTGGTGTGGTTTGGGACTAATGAAATCACATTAGTTTGTTAAAAGCTGAATGAAGATAGGACTGTAAACTTAATGTTTGATGTCTCTGTTCATGTTAGATACTGACGTTATTTTTAGTACCGTTTATTGATTAAAATTTCCCCATTTTATAAAGAGTTCCAGTATTTGTTTAATAAAGACTAGATGCTGTTGCCCGCAGTTATACTCACGTCCCAAAAAGATTAACGATTTTAGGCGGCGTATCAAGATGAAACATGCACCAAATTTTAAGTTAGAATTCTAGCAATACAATTCAATTCCATACAGTAGTTTTTGCGTGATGGACGTACAAACATACAGACAGACAAACTAAAATTCTAAAAATTGTTTTTCAGCTTATAATGCTCTAAAAAAGGCTTCCCATACTAGTTTTTCTTTTATATCTATAATGTATAGACATCGGCCTGTTACAATTTTATTATACGTATAGATTGTAAAAGGCATGATGGGGTTAAAAAAATATTTTTTTCAATCAATGTTATTTCTCTACATAGTTTTAAGCAGCTTAAAATTAATTCTTTAAGAAATAATTAATTATTGATTGAAGATGCTAACATATTCAGAACTGATGGTCTGCACACTACTTAATCTATTAGATAAAAATAAAAGTAAAAATCTGTTCACAATAAGCAAAGATGTCGTGCAAAAGTTGCCAATGTTGATCGTAGATAAGTGCAGTGGTCTCGTGTCCATTACTAGAGTGGAATGTGGGTGATATCTGAATGGCATTTGGCTATGCTTTGTCAAAGCTTCATTGATCAGGTAGAAATATTTCTTTTGATGTTATGTGACCTACTATAGCGTTATGTCCTTTTCTCATACCAATATTCGTATCATCATCATCATTATTTATAAGACAAACGACGTTGCATGTAGACTTACACATTATCATCACCATCATCCACAGCCTGACTTCAGCCACTGCTCGGTATAGGCTTCCCTCAATTTGAGCCATCCACCACGGTCCTGTGCTGCTTTCGTCCAGGTACGCCCTCCGGCTTATAATATGTTGTCGACCCAACTCTCTGTTAGACGTCCGACACTCCTCTTGCCGACTTCCACAAGGACCGGGTTATATGTCGTCTGCATCCATAACTCCCAGCGACCTTTACCACCTCCCTCTATATCGTTGATGACCGTCCTACGCTGCATCTTCCTTTCCTTTATCGTTTGGTCATTCCTATTTGATAAATCATAGATAATAATTTAACCTTAGTGCCTAGCATCATTCATCAGTTTATCGCAGTCTGACTGTATGTCACTGTACTTTGCTAATCAAGGGTCTCAATTCCATTCCATTTCACTCCTTCAAAATTGATGCAATATGATGTCCTTCCCACTTGTGTACTACAGAGAGCTGATGATCATCAGCATCAGCTTAAGCGTCATCTATAGAAGCTTTTTTATATCTTACAGGGAATATAATATGAATAATATAATTTTGTCTAGCATAACGATGACTTCCTAAAGTTAAGTCTAGCTTCCCTTTAGATACCGATTATTAGTCTTCCACCAGATCATCTAAGTTTACTTGAACTACCTACTACTTTATTTTTAACTAACTAAAACTGTATGATTGTTCAATAAAATTTAATAAAGTTTATACGATTGCATTATTTCTTTAATGATTCCAAGAAAGTATTCAGATTTTTTGTACAAAGTATACTTACATCTGCATATAGAGCCGTCCCTCAAGTCATATATCATTGCCAATACCAATCTGAAAAAAGCAATAACCTGAGGCTTTGGATTCAAAACTTTTTCCATCTACAGCCGCGCGAGATGTGACCGGTCTATTCATTCCTAAAGTATTGATTCTACAGTTCAAATATAAAATACATTAGAGCTCGACTTTGATCGAGCGGTTTGCTTAAAGCTGATATTATTAAAGCTGTCAATATTTACCCTAACAATCTCAAGTCGTCTAGCCTTTGCCAACTATGTTGGGGTCGGCGTTCATTCTAACCAGATGTGGCTATATTTGACCGACTTCTAAAAGAAGATAGGAAAATCGTACTTATGGCCATTTGAAGACATTTCCCCGAAGAATTAAGCAGAGGTGTGCTAATGCTCGCCGTACTATATGGATATTAGAGGACGAGTCTATTGCCATCAACCGGGCACAAATTCAAACAAAGGAATTTCATAGAAATATGCAATAACACTTTGCTCAACCTGGGAATCAAACCTGTCCTGGGTTTGATTCCTAGTGTCGCGTTTAGGACCACTAGACTAATGAGGTAGTCACTTTTTGAATACACTTTCTGTTCCTATTTAGGTACAATGATTGTTTTATAACACAAAACTGCAGTTAATATCAAATTGTTACTAAAATCTACTGGTTAGCAGGGAATACAATGGATTTAAAAACTACAATCTGCACAGAAAAGAAAGGTTTTGCTTACGAAGGGAAAATAAATGCGCCCATTAATGTCAAAAGAACAAAAAGCCCTGCGTCCCAAAAGCCGTGATTTCGGTGTCGAGAATTTTACTCATTTAAAAAATTAGTTCAAAGAATGAATACGTAACGAAGTAGGTCAACCGTTCCTTTAATATTTATTTAATATATTTTTAATACAGAGCTTTAATTATACTCTCACCTTTGATTGGATGAATTATTAAAGGAGATTGTTAGCAAATAGTATATATGTAATATGTTACCGTAAAATTGTAACTATCGTTAGATTATAATCTGTATCTCGCGAGATTGTAAACTGTCCAAAGATTGTGAACCGTTACATACTGCTTACAATTGTACGCATTATTTTATGGTAGACTATAATCGATCAAAGTTAAATATTGATTAGATTAGGTTAGAACTGCACACGATGTACGAGCCGAGCGAGCGAAGCAAGCGGGGCCGTGGCAGCGATGCGCGAGTGCCAGAAACGAAGTAATGCGTTAAATTGTAAGCAGTATGTTACGGTTCGGTAGTATTTCTTTTTAAGCTATCGCATCGCTTCTATCGCGGGCCTTGAGCGTGGGGACCGAATCCAGAAATTCCGTAACGAAAAAAACCTAACACGCTTGTCTCTTTAGTTCAGCAACCCGCCTTTAGGTGGCATTGGTTGTATTACATAAGTTGATAAAAAACGCTATGCAATAGCTTTACCGCGGCAGTCCCCGAGTGCCACACGTCTTTTTTTCTTTTTTTTTATACCACTAAGGTGGCAAACAAGCATACGGTCCGCCTGATGGTAAGCGGTTATCGTAGCCTATGGACGCTTGCAACACCAGGGGTATCACTCGCGTATTGCCGACCGTGTAAGGAGGAATAGTTGGGCTGGCAGCATAGGAGACATGCTACCATGCGTGACAGCGGCGGTAAAAAAACACCACCGGTCCCCACCACTGCCATCACAACGCTTCCTCGCGGAGCTCTGGCGACCTTGCTCACCGTTAAGAATACAGCATAGCACGGAGCTATGTTATTTGGCTACGATTTACTGGATGGTGGAAGTACTTACCCAGTCGAGCAACTCCTATTGTGAGTGGATTTGTTCAATTCCACTATGCCCTACCTCTCTTATCTACATATACACGCATATCTAGTATATATATATATATATATTATAGGTACATATATTAGTATTATAGTAGATAGATCTTTAACATAGTTTTTGACTGCATCGTTGATGGCAAGAGCGGCTGCCGAGTATGAGTTCCTAGGTTACATTTCCAAGTTGAGCAGTGTTATTGAGTTTTTCATTAAGAAATTCCCAGCATGACCTCGAAGTTTAGATTTGGGTTCGATTAATGGCAAATTGGCCATAAACAACCTCTTCTTTGCGTAAAACTTTTATTAAGCTCCATTGAAATTTATTATAACATCTAATTAGTCCATTATCTTCCTTATTATAACCTCAATAAGCTCGACCCTTCAGTAATTAGGTGCTTTTGTTACTTTACCTTCTGCCTCTTACAATACTTTAGAAAGATTGATTTACCTTTGGGTAAAACTTTTATTCCGTTGTGCCAAAAAAGTTTTCACCCGTGAACATGAGAATAGTGGTTAATACTACGCTGGTCAATCTTTTGTCAGGTTAAGCTGCGCTTTCCGCGGTTACTATACCGATGGATAACCGTTCTTAACACATCGATACCCCCTCCGTGTTTAATTTTTATTGATCATGTCAGCAAAAAGCGGACGAGCCTCCTCATCGCCACCTATGGACATCTATAACAACAGAGGAGTTGATGAGCCTTAAGGCCCCTATGGCCTACAGACTACCAGAGCCAAAGCAACCGAGGACGAACTGGCTTTAACGCGCTAAAAGTGGAAATACACACCAAGTTGCTTTACGACAGTCTCCGACGTAAGGGTGGTCGCCAGCCAGTCAAACCCCAAGAGGTCCTACCACCTTTTGTAGCAGTTAGTACATTCTAACCCGTCCCCACATAGGAGACACGGGGTGTCTCAGAGAGTAGGTACTGAAAACCGTCGATCGTTGACCGCCGGTTGTCATACGAACACCAATGAAAATCGTTAGTTGTAACTATTCAGAAATTTGGTCGCGCCGATCTGATGGCAGTCATTTCATGTAGGTTGACCAGATGCAAATAAATATACTGATATTTAGAAGCTGATCCTAGCATATAGACATATAGTATATATATCATACCATCACGCCTGTATTCCTCGAAGGGTTGGGCAGAGGTTTACTAATGCACATCCACACTTCGCCGATATGTTTAGCTCCCATGTAAAAGAGGGCGAGCATATTGCCATTAACCGGACACAAATCCCAAACTCCGAGCTGCGACTGAGAATTCCATGAAAAAGCCAACAGGTAACACTTTGCTCGACCTGGGAATCGAACCTAGGACATGTAGCGTAGCAGTCGCGCCCAGAACCACGAGGCTATCATTAGCCTTTTTCATCAGGGGAGCATTATATAAATGATTACATATTTTCAATACAAAGTAGGTATAGGATAGGTTATCTGATCCCTCACGCCTGTATTTCCGAAAGGGTAGGCAGTAGATTGTACAACAAGAGACAATAGTTGTTGATTCAATTACGTTCACAGACCGAACCTCGAAAAGATCCGCCATATGGTCAGTATAAATATCATTAGATATAAAACACGAGAAGCAATATAAAGCTCAGGCTTATCGCAACATGAAAATAACAAAATGTGCAGAAAATACTTATATAAAAAATATATTTGTTACATTTGACACGCTTATGAAATCCACTCCCGTCTCACATCATGAAAATGAAAACGTCAAGAATAAACGAAACAAGGGAGAAAACGATGAGATATAATACGAAACCCGATTACGTATTCCCAGATCTTATTTGTAGCAACGAGATTATGTGTTTCGTACTCAGAATGGCACTAAACAACTCATCATTTTCGAAGCTATGCGTAATACGAGCGAAATTAGGATTAGATAAGCACATCAAATTGATTTACCCATTTGGGAACCAAGAACGAAATAGATTAGGTCCTTATTTTATTCAATAATTTGTTTTTTTCTAGATTCGATTGATAAATTCGCCTATAATAAATGAATTGATGATTAATTATGTTTGTGTACGCTTTTTTCGGGTGGTTCTTGATTTCTATTTGGAGCCTCGTAACACCAAGCTCCAAACAGAAGTGTGAAAGACATAGAAAACTGAAAGCAGAAGACCAATTCATTTGCCTAATTGAAAACTTTAAAATTTATGTATGTATATACTTTAGAAAAAAATTAAATAGGTGATTATAACCCACGCAGTCACACTAAAAAATACCGCGTTGTTAATGCTAACAAGAATATTTTCAGCTGCTGGAAGCCAGCTTATATACATGTATAATGATTATATCTGCAGCCATCAACGAAATTTCATAAAATCCTTGAAACTCGCAAACTTGCAAACTGACGTAACTTTTCTAGAGAGCCATAAATATATTCATTAGAAGTAAATCACGAAAGTAAAGTCGAAAACTTGGGGCAGCAATGCAAGCGCTAAAATGTCGCATTTAGTTAGTGGCACATTACGTCGGATGTGCCCAACACTTGCAGAAGTTAGCTGGAACTGTGCCCATGGCGCGACACTAAAACTGGGAATACCGCAGCTGTTTTAATACTAAAATTGAGTAATTAGACACATTACCAGCATTGGCCTATGCTGGTAATGTGTAATTTTAAACTAAAGAAGATAAAAAAAATATTTAGCATCCATTTCCTAACATGAAAATAACAAACACTTCGAGTGTAGCAAGACTAGAATACTGGTTTCTGACTCATAACGAATATCAAACATTTCGCCAATAATTAACAAAAATGTAAGGTAGCTGTTAGTAATTGCAACATTAAGACGTCCAACAACTTAGTCTACCCGTGACCATGGATGCTGTAAAGGATCCGAAACGGGAGTCAAATAATATCAATATAAAGCGATAAAATCCGTAAATTGTAGTTTTTATTTCAATGCTACACTAGTTAGGTATTAAGAAGCTATTGGGTTTTTCCATGAAATTCTCAGCAACAGCTCGGTGTTTGAATTTGTGTTCGATTAATGGTAATAATAATAATAATAGTTTAATGACACGAAATAAGGTACAGAGTTGTATACATTGCCTTACAAAACTAATTAGTACAGTTTTTTGGTTCGTATTGATACAGTTTTATGTAGAATAATGGCATGATTAATGGTAATAGGCTTGCCGTCTATTACATGGGACCTAAACATACCAGAGAACATTTCTCTATCTAACCCTTCAGGGAATACAGGCATGATGGCAGGCTCCCATCTCAGATCTATACTGCAGTAAGCACGGATACCAAGCGACAATTTGCTTATTTCATAATAGAGCACTTATAACAACCTATTTCTCTCTCTCTAGCGGACGTTAAAATATATTTTCTTAATGTGCCCGAGTTGTGAATGTATTAGTCTGGTTAACTGTTTTGAAAGTAATTCATGAGAGGAGTTCTCAATGGAAATTAAAAGTTCGTACCGAGTATAATGCTTTCTGAACAGGGTAAATTAATGCAAAGTGATTATACTTTCAACTTTAAATAGAAAGCTTTTAAATTTAACTTAATTTTTTATGCAAAATAAATCTACTGCCTCATTAGTGGTTATCGCGAATGCTACACTAAAAGGTTGTGGAAGACCGTCTTATTCCACAAGTATAGGGGAAAATTGATCTAAAACGAAGTAAAGTAAAGTAATACCGTCGTATTACTTACCACATTTCACAGTTCTAAGTCAACGGAAAATACCCGATAAATTTTAATTCCCTTGAGAATCTCGAAATATAGGTTTTTTGCGGCATAAATGGCCGTATCTTTTTTTTACGTTAACTTAAATGTTTAATTTTTTCACAGCTTCAAGGGACTGTAGACCTGAGTATGTGGTTTTAATTTCAAATCGATACCTCCACGCGTTCCCGAAATAAAAGCTCTTGATAGACAGACGGACGGACAACAAAGTGATTTTTCATAGGTTTCAACATTCGATCGAACTTTTAGATCAATTTTCATTACCGCATTAGCAGTCTCATTGCAACATGTTTACCTGAATTAAATATTTAATTTGGGCTCAATGAGGACATTGGCCGTAATATACATTTCCCTGTACGTATTTCCTATATAAATAATGGATCAGCTTTGGTCGCATGGTTGCATAATTAAGCCTAATCGTCTCATCATGAATATCCGTATTTATCTATGAATTTTTGCTTGTGAATATTTTATAATCAAAAACACAACTTTACCCCTTACCGATTAGAATACTGTTCCTCACTGCCATTCAGATAAGCATCTCGTAAGAAACGAGAAAATATCCGATTTGCTCGGTGGTAGGACCTCTCGGTATCTCTGACCTGCTGGCGACCACCCTAACGTTGGATTCTATGTGTTTCGTCTTTTGCCCGTAGGAGCCAGTTTCCCCTCAGTTGGAAAGTCTACAGTCCGTAGGAACTCTTAAGGCAACACATCAGCATCTTCTCTGGTGTTGCAGGTGTTGATGGGGGACGATTCGACTACTTACCACCAGGTGGCTCGACAGTTCATTTGCCGACTTAATCAATAAAAAAAAGAATTTCGACGTTAGAGATAATATTTAATTTTAATTCATTTTACCATGGTAAAGAAAAAATATTTACTTTTGCGGTACCTACTTACCATTGTTATCGCGATTAAGGATTTATCCATTTTCAATACAAATCTCAATATATAAACTTATAATATATTAGCGACCCGTGCGCAGTTGTGCCTGCTTAAATCCCATCCATACCTCCCAACAATTCCTATGAATTAAAAAAACATCTACCCATTGAGACAGACATCACCAGTCTATTGAGGCAGTTATCTTTATTTGAATATGTTTCTTAAATAACTTAGACTTATGTCTATTTCGTTTTTTTTTTGTAATTTAAAAGAATACATTTATTTACAGCATACGTTTACGATAAAATCTTATTTTGGGGTAACATCTTTTTTTTAAATACTTATATAAAAACATTTTTCAAACATCACATCACACACACACACACACATACCATAGGCCAAGAGTTTTTCATGAACTTTTGACAGAAGTGAGGGATAATAATAAAAATGATCGTGTTTCTAAGTGTTTGCTTGCAGTTTACTCGCTACTGGTGAATTATACAAATTAGGTAGGGTAACAAGAGTTGCTGACCAAATAAACTAATTACCGAATAAAATTCCATTACCTTTGAAATATATCACCTTTTACGAGCAGGTACAACAAACAGAAAATTCAATAACACGAAAATGTTAATGAATTATTCATACCTCCATCTTTCAATGATATTCACTCCGAATACATTTGGCGTACTTCCGAATTTAAGGCCGAAATCTACTTTGGAATTCATAGACATATTTCAACATCAATTTCTAAAATTCCATGTCTAGGTAAATAATTATATGCCTATATGTTATGCATGCCACTCTAAATTTTCTCCCGTATCGTATTTACAAAAACAATTTCTTACAAACACTAACACATAAACCTAGAACAAGTAACTGTAGATTATTTGTATTCGACGACACGTTTGGCGTAGCGGCTGAGCGATCGGCTTCTACGCAACGTGTTGTGGGTTCGATCCCCACACGGAACAAATATTTGTATGATCTACAGGTAGTTGTTCCTGGTCTGGGCGTTTGTGTATGAGAGAATTTGTATTTGTAAACGCACCCACGACACAGGAGAAAATCCTAGTGTGGGGCAACGTTTTTTTCTAAAACATAATACATAAACATTATAAAAAATATTACGTACGTATGGTTATAGTATGAATGGTAGGATTTGTTTCCAAGATACAGGCTTTTATTTTTTTAGCAAGATTAGGGTATTGTCATTATTTTCATAGTATTAGGGATCCTTTTCTATTTTTTTATTGTTTTACACGGATCCTAAAATGAGAAAAATTAGATCCACAGCTTCAGACAATATGAGAAACTCCTTGCGAAATTTGATGACACGTTTGACTTAGCGACTGAGCGATCGGCTTCTGCGCCACGTCTTGTGGGTTCGATCCCCACATGGAGCAAATATTTGTATGACCTACGGGTAGTTGTTCCGGGTCTGGGTGTTTTTGTATATGCACCCACGATATAGGAGAAAATCTTAGTGTTGATCAACGTTTAAAAAAAGTAACAGCATCTGTTATTTTTTGTGTCTATTTAGCTTAATTTATATATCATAAATTATCGCGTATAATACTGCAATGGCTTTCTCAAAAGGAGTTCCAAACTGAAGCCTTATTTTGTATGCAGTGTCGTTCCTTCAAATGGAAATAATTCGCTATCCCCAGTTTCATTTATCAGCAACGCTGAGGTTCCGAGTAGCTATTAAAAGCATTGTCTGCACAAAGCTTTCAAGTAGTTACTCAAAAGAGACATAAATTCATAGCATTCAGTTATAAAATACAAAACTCTTACTTTAAATATAAGTATTTAAAACACTTTCATTAAATGTCATAATTATGTCATTTAAACTTGACCCAAATATCTAGTAATTAGAATTGTAAACCAGTGACTTGTAAAAGTATCTTTAAATTACATATTATTTAGAAATAAATATCCTTATAACACACCATCATGCCTGTATTCTCCAAAGAGTTAGGCAGAGGTGTATTAATGTACACTCAAAATTCGATTATTTTTTTTAAAACAAAAGTTGCTTCACACTAGGATTTTCTCCTGTATCGTGGGTACAAACACAAATTCTAACATACACTAACACCCAGACCTAGAACAACTACCTGTAGATCATACAAATATTTGCTCCGTGTGGGTATCGAACCCACAACATGTAGCGCAGAAGCCGATCGCTCAGCCGCTACGCAAACGTGTCGTTAAGTTGATGCGTGTGGACACAGGCATTTAAAAAGCATTGCCGCCATCAAACAAAAAAACGTATAGCGAAAAAAGTCGATTCGTCAAAAAAAAAACGAATCCTCGTGAATGAGCACTTACAGGTGCTACGCGGCTTTGACCGCTTGCGGAGGGAAGCAATCTCGTAGCCGCGTAGCTTATCGTCGTAGACAGTGCTACGAAATCGGCGTTACATGGTATTATTAGAGAGTAACTGTTGCCCGCGCGATTTCAATCCCAAAGAATTTTTTGAGAAATAATTTTGTCTATGTCCGTTTCCAACGTCCAATCTATCTCTGTACCAAAATTCATCAAGTTGGTTCAGTGGTTTAGGCGTGAAGACGTAACTAACAGATAGACAGAGTTACTTTCGCATTTATTTAATATTAGCATGGATATTAGTAATATTAATAGTAACTGCCTCATTAGCCTAGTGGTCCTGAGCGTGACTGCTACGCTAGAGGTTCTGCATTCAATTCCCAGGGCAAGCAAAGTGTTACTGGGTTTTTCTATGAAATTCTCAATAGCAGCCAAGTTTGTGCCCGGTTAATGGCAATAGTCTCTCTCCCCCGGGTGTACATTAGTATACGCCTCTGCCTAACCCTTCGGGGAATACAGGCTTGATGGTATCTTCTACGTTATGTTTACTAAAGACTATACAATAATTAGATTATTAAGGAATAAATATCATTACTATGCTATAAAAACAATAGTGACGGATAATGTTTTTATAAAGATGTAATTTCTATAATAAAAAATCATACTTTGCTTGCTATCCAGTAAGCGATCATTATTTGTGTTATATTAGTTGGCTCCGTGTCAAGACTTTTTTTATTCTTGATAGGCTTACCCTACATCGGTCGTCTGTCCGTCTGCAGACATGGCCCGTCCACTTCCACTTCAACGTGCTCATTCTTCGAGCAATGTCGGTGACTTTAGTACTTTGGCGAATGACTTCGTTGCAAATTCTATCCACCAAAGAAACTCCAAGCATTGTTCTTTCCATTGCACGCTGAGCAACCTTGAATTTCTGGACCAATCCCAAGGTGAGTGTCCACGTTTCGGCTCCGTAAGTCATCACGGGTAGGACGCACTGGTTATAGACCCTGGTCTTTAGGGATTGTGGGATCGACGTTTCAAAGATATCACGCAGCTTCCCGAATGCCGCCCAGACGGACAGACAGACAGACAGACGTCCGATGGAGTAAACAAGTGGTAGAGTGGAGACCGCGTCTGGGCAAGCGTAGTGTGGGACCCCCTGCGACGCGATGGACGATTTGAAGAAGGTGGCTGGCAGCGGATGGATGCGAGCTGCCCAAGACCGGGATGGTTGGCGCTCCTTGGGGGAGGCCTACGTTCAGCAGTGGATGGCAATAGACTGATATGATGAGGCTTACGCTTAACATCAGGCGACCACCAGTTCGAAGAAGCGACACTGCGTAGATCGCAGTGTCAGAACAGACGACAGTGACAGAATGAAGCGCGCTTGTCTAGAAGAAAGCGATTCACTCGTGATTTGAAAACACCCATTTCACATTTCAGTGGTACGCATGACAAAAGTAGAATTATTCCGTTTCATACGAAGTTCAAGTTTTATATGAGTAAAATTATACAACGCACATTTATTAATATTTATTAACAAATAATCACCTAAACTGCCTTCTACCACCTAGTACTTAGTTCGCTGGTATGGTTTTAGATCCAAAGTAATAGGAGATGCTTATCTTCAAGTTTAAATGATTTTATTTCAAACTAGCTGTTCCCATGCGTTGGAATGCCACTTTTTTCTCGTCATAAACCTTCCCAGGCTGACCAAAGTTTCATCGCAATAGGATGAATGGTTTAGCAATGCATAAAGAACAAACCAACAAATATTTCTCCATCAACATCATCATCATTTCAGCTAAAAAACATCCACTGCTGAACAAAGGCCTCCCCCATAAACTTCCATAAGGACCGGGATTAAGCTCCTGCATCCAATTAATTTTACGGTTTACCATATGAACTTTTTGTCACTGATTTAACTATATTATTGTTGATTGGTGTATTAACTTAAAAAGGTTAGCAATGTAGATATTATTACCCTTACTCATTTTGTGCCAGGTGTACCTACTCTAAAATAGAGCGACAGCTATCCTGAAGTGTTAAAGCATAATATTCTCCATTTCCTAGCCTCCTATAACTTAGCAGGCGTTGTACAAAAACAAAAATTAAATCAAAACATTTCATCTAATAAACTAAAACACTTTCATCGTTGAGAGAGATATACTTAAATAGCACAGCCTAAGCGGTTGGAAATTGATTCCCTCACAAACCGTTGAAAGTCTCGGCTTTAGACGGAAGCGCCCGGGGCAGTGGTCGTAACACCGCTGACCTGAATAGCCAACCAACCAGATATCACCTGCAGGGCTAAAATGCATGCCGTGACATAATTTTTTCGTCACATTATCTCGTCTCTACTCATTGTTTTGGCACCAGTTAAGCGTCGAAAAAATTATATCATGGCGCGCAGGGCGTGCTGCACCATTTTCCCTTTTTTACCACAGCACTGACACTGACACATATTTATATAATATTGTGTCAAAATTAAAATTGAATGTTGAAAACAATGTCATTAATTAGTTAAATAGAGGTAGACACGTTATCATCCTTCAAATGCGAATATTGTTTCGTGGGCAACGTGTAATTCGTAGTGTCACTTATGCAATTGACCGACCTAAGGCGCAGAAGTGAGTTTGACAGCGCTATTGACAGCAATAAATTTTAATTTTATTTATATATGTGCCGTCTTGTGCTGCGATACTACATAAATTATTATACTAAAGTAAGAAAAGAGCATGTAGTATCTTATCACAAGTAAATTAATAAATTCTTAGCTTCCGTACAATTTATTTCATTTTTTCGTTGCAAATAAATTTAAAATGAAAGAAAGAGTCAGCGCATGCCTTATTAGTATGAGAGAAAGGGACCCAATACTTTTCATGTCACTCGTCACTAATAGTAGACTAACACAAGAAGAATTTACCAAAGTAAAGTAGTAAAGAGATTACCAAAATTTCAACACCCAAAACACGCAGTATATTTTACAAATCCAAAATTTCCCGATTGCGTGTTTCCTCACCTGAAATGGGTCGCGTAGATTTATTCAATGGCCCCTATTCCATGCCTAAGCGTTAACCCCTATGCCATGAGGAATGGCGCTTGCTGAAATATCTGCTCCATCAACGCAAAATGGTGATAATCGTACCCATTCTACGACGAAGACAGAATGGAAGGTTGGTTATTTTAACAATCATATAAACTTATGCTCGTGTATATTTTGATATGCATAACAAATGTTAGAAATGTAGAATCTTACCGTTATTGAATCAAACATTATAAATATTGCGTCATTTTCTCAATATACTTTTTTGTAATTTCCCTAAAGAAAAAATAGGTCTATAACTCTGAATACTATAAGTCTCTTTTTTAAAAAAAACATTGCCCCACACTAGGATTTTCTCCTGTATCGTGGGTGCGTTTACAAACACAAATTCTCACATACACAAACACCCAGACCCGAAACAACTACCTGTAGATCATACAAATATTTGCTCCGTGTGGGGATACAACCCACAACACGTGGCGCAGAAGCCGATCGCTCAGCCGCTACGCCAAACGGGTCGTCAAACTGTAAATGTCATTGACTATTAAGTAAATAGTTATCTTATTTACACAAGACGGCGATGTCAAGCATTTTAAAAGTGTTATCGATTGGGCACCCTCCGGCCAGGTGGAGTGGATGCAAAGTACAAGGAAGTAGAAGGTACTGGAAATGAGGTAAAGCTTTGTCTCTTGATGGGATCTGATGATTTTACCGAACCACAGCCTGTCGAATGTCACGAATCCCATAGCCGTGACTATGAGTCAAGTGAAGACAAGTGCAGAATTTAGTTGGTAAATGTCGGATATACCATGCCTCCCCAAATGGCAGAAGATTCATGGAGATTTTCCGTACAATAAAAAAGAATAGGTGGTTTGACTGGATGAAAGTCTATGGTGTTTCTAGTGTTCACCAACAGACCAACGTCTTGCTTAGACTAATGTAGGTAATTACCGAGCGGATTTTAGAATGTTTTTTGACTTTTTTTCCAGGAAGGCGCGTGCGCGCGCGAATGGTGGGCAGTGATGGGGGGGCCGCGGCGCATGTCCAGTGCGCTGCTGCTGCCCTTCGCGCTGCTCTCCCTGCCACCTACCGAAGCCGCCAACACCACCACATACCGGGTTAGTTATATTACATATTTGTAAAGTTCTGCACTTATGTATACACAAGTGTAGTGACACTTGTATGCCTGCCTTCATCCCAATTTATTCTGGGTCGACGCAGCATGTCCTTTTTCCATTCATCCCTGTCAGCCATTACCATTACCTCAACATCCCTTTTCCATCATAGATAACTGCCTTAACAAATCCATCCATGTTTTCTTTGATCTCCTTCTACCCCTCCACATTCATATTAGGTATTCACTCACTCTTTTAGGCACATGCGTTTCATCCCTACTTCTACTTACTTTTTTCCCACGACGGAACGGAGACGGTATTTGCGTTTAGGGTGAGAGAGTGTTTGTTTGTGTGTGCCAACGAAAGTTGCCACTTATCTCCAGAACGGTTTGACCGATTGAGACGCGGTTTCCTGTAAAGGGTTCGTAATTTAACAGCGATTGTTCGTAGATACATATGTATAGTAAACATTTACAGCAAAAATATCAAATTCCAATTTTAAGCTCAAAAATATTACATTAATAACGTAGAATTTAGCCATTTTTAAAAAGTAACCATTGGAGTAAATTTCCTATTTAAGATACAGTGCGACAAGTTTATTTTAGAAACTAAATGATTTCCTAAAAAAATCTGTTAAAAAAATACAAAGTAATTACAATTTCAACTTTGTTAGTCAGCAGTAACTTACATAAGAGTGGAGTTTTCAAAGAAATTCTCTAAAAAGTTTAAAATAAAACTCAAAATTAAAAATTTTGATAAAAGGGTTAAATAACATTATCGAAACCCCTCGTGAAACATTACTAGTAGGTATTCTTGTTTAGGTACCCTTCGCGCTAAGCTAAATGCTTGTGTTACGAGTGGGTTCACGTCGGTAGATAGATAGAATATTCTTTATTGCACACCAAAAACTAATGTCATGTAAGTTAAAATATGGTACAATGGACGGTCTTATCGCAATAGTGCAATAGGTGGGTTTCGAACCGGCAACCACATGATCGCTAGTCTGAAGCCCTAGCCTAGGCTACTATGTTCAATTATTCACATCATTTATCATTCAATAATTGATTCAATTATTTTAAATTGCACTGGATTTTCAGTACAAAAGCTTGCAGGTGACTCGTTAACGTATTTGCTCACATTTTCACACGTTCGCCGCTCGGAGGTAAAGCAGTTTTCATTTGCAAAATTGGGTTACACGCTGGCTCGGCTGTATCGCAGCGCAGCCATCGATATTTTAATTATAAAATCATCATTTGGCCGAAACTGTGAATGTGTGGCTGTAATCCATAGGTAGGTCTAACAGTAAATTCACAATACGCATTTGATTCGTATTTAATGACATAAATATGGATGTACCACCAACAACCTTTTTTAAATACACCTCCCGAGGGGCAATCTCGATATTAGATAACCTTTATTATAAATCACTATGTACGATACGTACATATAGTACGATATTAACGATATTAATAGAGATTCGGGACTGTTACTCCTTAATACAGGCCTCCTATAGCCTAGGTAGGAGAACAGCACTTCACCCACTTGATTGGAAATGTATAAATAGTAACCTAATTAGGAACATTACATGTACCACGATCTAATTTTTTATAAAATAAAGATTTATTTATTTATTTAATCTGTAAGATCTTCGTTTTATACCTAAGTACCTATGTAAAAAAATTCGTTAGTCAATACACCCAGGAAATCGTAGAAAATCTTAGTATATGGCCATTTTTTAAAATAAGAAAGGCCGCCAATATACTTTGGATATCTGATATTTTAGTGTTACGCCGACTTTCCCGTTCTTTTTACTAGTTGTTCTTACTTAGGTACTTTCTTACTTCCCCTGGGCAAAGGCCAAAGGCCTTTCCAGTATTCTTTTCCTGTGCCCCCTCGAACCAGCCCTCGGCACGCACCCTAATCATTCCTCTACCTCTTTCTTGGCCGGCCTCAACGACGTCTCTTCAGGCACAGGCACCAATTGGCTGAAGACTCTTGCCCAGCGGTCATTGTAGGTCTATTAAGCGTTCTTTTTCCCTTTAATCACATTAAATTCAAACTACAAGAATAATCAAAACTACAACACACAAGAAAATATTTGCTTTAATGCAATATAATATTTATATGCTGACGCAAATCATAGCGAGCCTCCCTCTGACACAGTAGGTACGCTCCCGCCCTCGTACCCCAATGGAGTGGATGTCGTATATAGACTAGCTTGCGTTCAATGGTTCATTGAATTTACGTCAGTAATTATACTAGCCTCGTTGAGGGGCGCTTACATCAAAATAGTTATAAAAGGGATGCCTTTAAAAAACTCGTCCTCTAATGTGGAGGCATTGAGGGTACGTTTTGTGTTTATTTATTAATAGCTTTTCACATTTGACCTTTGTTCACAGTTGACCACTAGTTCATAGGGTTCTTCACGAGCTGTTACTAATTCCTCTGTCTTGCACATGTCCCCATGTTACTCCTGTCGTTTCATACACGTATACTTTCTTTCTTTTGAGTATACGTGAACCTCATCTATAGGAAAACACAGGCCATGTCATGTTAAAATGTTTCACCTTTCGTGTTATGTAAATTTACTAAAACTTTCCATCTACAAGGAACCGGTTCTGGGGCTGTATTATGACGTGTTAACGCCATCGTTTTTACGTTGTGAGAAAGAGATGCCGCTCTACATATTAAATAGCCTCATCTCTTTCTTACAACTTAAAAATGATGGCGTTAACACCGCATAATACGGCCCCTGATAACATTAAAATCAGGATGAGTACTAACTAAAATATATTCAGCCGTTTAACAAATAATTTATACGGCAATACGTCATCGTCGTACCTTTAATAAATTCATGAACCTTTGAATATAATAGCTTTATTACGTTACCAATAATTATCAGGCTCCCCTAGCGATTTTGGAATTAGATATCATTGATAACCTTCTGATATTGTATCATGTTGGCGTAAATTATGGATTACATAAAGGATATTTTTCCATTTTTACAGTGTAACGGTCTATTAAAGATACAACAGGTTTTATCCAAAAAAGTTATATCATGATCCTATAGATTCGTTTTTAGGTCTTTATCTGGAACCTATGTATACGTAGGTCTTAGATAAGAGCCATTTATCTGTCCATAGACACGCATCATTATGCACCTGCACCTTTTAAACCCCACTTAGCTTGGTACAGAGTTGCAGTAGAGACAACCTACTGATTTTAACATTTATTTTGTTATGGTTTTGATAACCAATAGTATACTTATCATCCGCTACAGTTGCGTTTATATTTCAAAAGTACTCTTAAGAAAAATACGAGTAGATAAGAGTAACTCTTAAAAGAACAATCCGAGCGCTGCAGCGCTGCAATCTACTAATCTACATATATAAACTACGGCTTCTCAATAGTTTCCATTATACCCGGTAGCGATACTAGAGCTTCAGTCGACAACAGTTTTAAATTAATCACGACAACGACAATTTTAAATTAAATTCCTTAACATGTTTTTACCGTATTTTGCTGGGTTATGGTTTGGCAATAAAAGAGAACAATGTATCAAGGGTTTTAATATTTATAAGTTGTAAAAGTGGATGAAACACAACTTACTGTAATATAACTACATCTTTCGTATAATACTACAACGAAAGATGTAGTTATATTACAGTAAGTTGTGTTGCGAAGCGATTCAGATATCAGATATGAAACGGATTAGGATAGTTAAAAAATGTAAGGTATTTTATTCCCTTATTTGAAATAAAATGAACTATATGTATAATCAAAATTGGACTTCTGGCAGCTTGGATACCAAACCGGAGTAGGTACGCAGATCCTGCTGAAAAAGTAGGTTTTTGTTAAAAATATTCAAAATTTACAATTAAGTTGAATTTTTGTTCCTGAAATTAATATGCATGGAAAGAATTACGGATTCAAAGGTCTGACCCTTTAAAATTCCTGTAAACCAACAAAATAAACGAACCATAAAACGAGGTAAGCTTAAACTTCACTCAAGTATAAAGATAATGTTATTTCAATCCCCCAAGTAGGTACCTAACAATATTGCGGCAAATTAGAGATAATTAAGTATGAAGCGACTGTATGGCTCGTTCAAAACTCGTTAACGACTAACGTGGCCTGTGAATTTGAGGAAACACCTACCTACTGTCGAAGTAAATTATCTGCACGTGCTCTTAATAGAACAGGGACTTAGAAATTAGAAAGCAATTGCGAACATGCCTTCATAAAAACCTTGTAATTTCTTATTACACGCATGATAACTGATACCTAATTAGAGTTTTTGTTTGTCTTGTGATAGGAAGAGGAGTCTTATATATGGATTAGTTAGAACACTTTATTAACATAACATAACATACCATCACGCCTGTACCTACTCCCCGAAGGGTTAGGCAGAGGCGTACTAGTGTACACCCACAGTTCGCCTGGTATGTTTAGGTCCCATGTAATAGGGGCGAGCCTATTGCCATTAACACAAATCCAGACTCCGAGCTGCTACTGATAATTTCATAGAAAAACTCAATAACACTTTGCTCGACCTGGGGATCGAACCCAGGACCTCTAGCGTAGCAGTCGCGCTTGGGACCACTAGACTAATGAGGCAGTCACTTACACTTTATTAAAGGGATTATTATGACATGCGTCGCTCGGGTATTGCTTTCAATTCTGTTACATTTATTGCTAACAGTGACAGCCACGTTCCTTTTATCCAGAAATTTAGGTTCTTATACCAAAGCCTCAATGCGCTGAAATCTGTTGAACGATGATAAGTAGTATAATTCTGGACACTAAGAAGGAATTTTTCCAGGACAGCAATTGATTTTAGTAAGAATATTTTCTGAAATTATTGCTTAATAAGTTAGGTTAGGTAGATAGGTACCTATTTTGTTTCCATATTTTCTACATCGTTCAACATCAATTTATAAATAATATTTTTTATTGAAGTAGATTGCCGTTAATCCCTAAGAAAACACTCAGCATGATATTTATTGAAGTTATATTCCATGTGACGGCAAAAGTCTCTCGTCTCGGTAATAGAAAAATAATTACGTTATTGGTTGCCACCAGACTTTCAACTTCCAATCAAGCTATGAGGGATCCGGAGATGTGATAAACGTCGTATCAACGTAATCTTAGACTCCAAATCTGATATTTTATTCAAAGTCAAGTCAAAATGTTTTATTTCAATTAGACCACTAAAATAGATACTTTTGAAAAGTCAAAACTAGTTGCACAGTTCCAAAAAAGTGGGTCACATGGCAACTCCATAGATACTCTTTTTTAAAAAAACATGATTACAATATTAATCTTTACAACTTTGTTCCAAATAGTTGCTAAGAGTTTTGCAGTTTAATGTAAGTATAAGATTTATTCATTATCCAAAAAAAGAAAAGAAATAGAGATTGCCACAGCAAGTAAGAGTGAACCAGCCCCGACAGACAGCACCCGTTCACGAGCATGACGTGCGTATCGGCGTGGTTCGTCTCAACCATATTGTAGGGAATAAAATATTGTTTCAATATCGACATTTAATGACATTAGAATTGTTGATTTTTGGCAGATTTTTCTACAAAAGCTGTGAGTTCTTATGTAATTAGTGCCATTGGACGCCCATTTTAATATAATTGAAATAACAAACTCTGGTCTGTGTACTGTGGAAAAGTAAAAAATATGTCATATCAATTACCGAAATTACAACGGACATACCTAAATTTTTCTAACTCTGCCCAATGTCCAGTCTTAATTATAAACCCCGCTGTTGCAAATGTAACCCTTTCTGTTGACACTGCGACATTAATACTCCTCCTATGTGTTATTAAAACAAGAGCTTCCTACAGAAACATTCAACAAGTTGCAATTCAATTTTGTAAATGAGTTTACGTCGGGCACATCTCACAGGATATGTTAAACATGTTTGTAACTAAAGTTGAATGTAAATGGAATTTGTATTCCTAAAATTGTTCTTTTAGGGATGATACAAATGAACCTTTCGAGACGGAAGAAGATTGCAGCGAGGACTGGCATTCGCTGACACATGACCATGTGTTCATGTTTGGCTAATTCTGTTTACCACATGTATCAGACATCCTATCCTCCTTTTTTAATTCTTACTGGGTTTGTAAAACTCTTTCTGTGTTCGTCCCCTCATCCGTACCTACAGAGCATCATTACAAATTTACAAGCTCGCTTATAAGGTAATCTGCTGATTGCACCTAAGCACCAGTTATTTCCGCTTTGTTTTAGTCGTAGATAGATCCTAAAGGTATTGATATTGATTCTTCTTGACAACCTCGCCTAAGATTACAGATAAATCCATATTGTAGTTACCTAGACATATTAGTTCACGAATCCACTCAACTGACCTTCTGAACATAAAATATGTTTCAGCCGTAGGAACAGCAAAACTTCTTGTTATTTTTCACAGACACTTCTGAAGAGAAATTTTGGAGCCAATCAATACTCGTTAATTTTCATGAAAGATGAAGCACCGGTTACAATACTTAGCTATTTGTTTTAGTATCTTTCCTTTGTTCGGAAAATATTCATGGAAAAACAGGTAACAGAATAATGGTAATGTAATGCTTTCAATTAATTCATACTTAATTGAAACCATGACACTGCTATACTTATACCTTGATAAACTTGTTACTTCTCTACACGACTGCATCAGAAATGAGGAGAACCAAAGTTGCCAACATAGTTGAAAGAAGTAACAGGCTGAAGTGGCAGTGAGCAGGGCACGTAGATAGAACTGATCTATGTATTATCTAGAACTCAGCAGTTAGAGATAATAGCGGCCAGCGCCGCTGAGGCAAAAAGATTCTCGAGTGGAGACCATGCAACAGAAAAAAGGGTAGACGATTGACAGACGAACTCGTAAAGATTGTTGGGTGTTGCTGGATATAGATCGCATATACTTACTTTAATGAGATTAATGCTTCTAATACTTACCTACCCCATTTTTGTATTACATATGTTTTATGAAATATTTAAAATCAATTACATAAACAAATCCATCTTCCGGATGCCATCATCGTCGGGAATACCTACTGATAGTAACTTTAAACCTTAACCAGTGACATTAGATTAGGTAGAGCAAAAGTTAGTTAATTGAAATTTGGTACCAGTACCTAAACTCAGATGACTATGCGAGAACAATGATGTGATTTAGATTAATTTCTCCGGGAGCTCCTCTAGGTAGACGGGTAGACGATCCGGTAAAAGCCTTTTGAAACACGAAATCGATTGTGAATGTCTTCGTCTAGCAATTAATCGTCATAATTAGGTATATTGGGATTTATCATGTTAGACATACTAAAATAGCTGTTTAAGCCGCTAACTTACTCACTTTATAAATGGAAAACGGCTCAGCACACAGATAGTTAAAACCTACGCTACACATAAGTCCAATTCCAAAATTTCAAATTAAATAACGGAAATATATTTCAAATTCCGGAAGTGGGTAGGTATAATATTAGGCCTGCGACCTGCACACCTAGTCTATAATTCAGTATTTAATAAGTACTTATCTGTACCATCAATCAATTACCGTCATTGCCCTGATATATTTAACATCCCATGTGAGGCAAGCACATAGGTAATAACACTGCAAGCTAGCATCTTGAAAATTAAGCAGAGAATGTCGCACTTTGCTCAACTGAGGTTGAGTAAAGTGCGACTCAACTAGTCTCTATGCTAATGTGGCAGTTTGGGTCCTTTCATAATCTGGGTGTTTTGCAGGACGAAAACGGAAGAGAAATGTGTAAATTGTTATTTTTAAAACAAACGACATTAGGGAACAGTCGCAAATGACTTTACTATCATTATAATTAAAATTAACAGGCATCAAGTCAAGACTCAAAACAGTTATCCGTGGATCACACAAAGATTTGTCTTGGGTGGAAATCGACACTCGGTGCAACGGTACTAACGAGGATCGCTTTACAAAACGTGCAGTCAAAAATTTCATTTACAGGAAGAAGTAGAATCGTCACTCCGGCTGGTGCATGCAGTAGCTACAGGGGCAACGGGTGCGTTGTGCGTCACACATCGGTACGGCAGGCTGCGAGCTCCGCTGCACGCCGCGCGATGGGACACTGCGAGAGCCAGAGCAGACCTCGCCGCTAACCTGCTGCATCAACTAGGCTTGGAAACAGCAGGTATAAAAAATGCAATGCCGCGAATCCCATTAGCCGTGACTATAGACCAAGGGAAGGCAAGTGCGCATACCGTGCTGCCTACCCAGATATCAGAAGATCAAGCGCGCTCCATCGTAGATCGCAGTGTCGCTTACCATGGGCGAACTAGCGGTCAAGCGTACGCATATCACGAATTAAAAAAAATATTAATGATGATATTTCGTACTATAAAAAAGGCATACAAAACTGAATACGTTATTATAGGTACCTACTCTATGTACATCTGCAAATGTAGTGTGTAGTAGTAGTGTTAGATACATAGAAAAAGACAGTACCTACTCAATATTTGCTTGTTCTTAGAAGTAATTACTTCGACGATTGTACTCTTAGCACCGTTGTATTTAGGTATACTTTTAATAAGTATAGGCCACTTCATTTGCGCCCCTTCCTCCTTGCACAAGTTCCCAGAGCGAGCGCACTCTGAAATCTGTCACCGCTGGACCTTATGGGGCCTTATTAAATTGACACATCCAGAACTGACTTTTATCTGTGTTAATTGCAAAATCTAGAGTAAATTGCCTTTTTTCCTTCGCTAGTGGGAATTCCATATGACGTTCATAATTCGGGAACAAAAATCTCTCACTCGTAGTGTAAACATTATTACGTGTCATAGAGTAATATGACATACAGTTAAGGGCAATTACATTGCCCAATGAACTTGAGGATTTGGTCTTTGTGCTAGTATTTGTTAGTCACAGGCATTGCAGGGGTGATTCACGCGGGGTGCTAGTGAGGTTTCGGGTATTTCTTTATTATTTAAAATACTCAGAAGAAATAAGAAAACAAAAACAATACAAATTGTTAATTACGTCATTACATTTTTTTTGGTATTAAATTCATGACAACTATTAAGCCATTAAAGAGAAAAAATACAAATTAGGTTAAATAAGGCCTGTTTACTTCAATTACGAGTATTATCTAAAATTGGAGCAAATTTTTAAAAAAATTAATACAATTTCTTTGTGTTGACCATAAGTATAACATATATTTTTTATATGGCAAACGCACATAATGATTCCACTAGAAACTTCATTAAAGCTTGGGTGTTTTTTTGGATTTGAGTGATGTAATGCCCTTAACGGTCATTTAGAGTCACCGAATAAACAAATAGAGAAAAATTTCTACATGCATTCTGCGCTATGAAAATTGATACAAATTATAGACACCAACAAAATCTTTCATATAGGTACGACCGTTGTTTATGCTATGGATTCTTTGGGTTCACATGTGTAACGCAATATTTCATAACATTATGATCAGTATACGTACCTACGTACAACAAAATTATATAGTTTGCTGCATTTAATAGAAGTTGCTTCTTTCCAAGATCTACTAAGGGATACTAATATTTTTATATCTAAAAAATTAACTACAGGCGTTTATGAATTTAGTTTTCTTTGCAACAGGCACATTGCAGTAAAGTATTAGATACCGTATTTATGCATAATAGAATAAGCCTCTAATTAAAGCTTAGCACATTATTTTTCCTGTCCGATATTTTTAAAACATCCTTCGTCTAAATTGCGTTAACAAATGAAGTTACAAAAATTAATATTTATAACTGCTTATTGCAGAAGTTCTGATGGCAGTATCGCAAGGCCTGGTGATGGGTGCGAGGCCATCGGAGCGAGCAGTAGGGGCCCGAGCACTGGCCTTGAGGTCAGACGGCGTAGTGAACAGTGCTGTAGCCTGGGAGAGATACGGCACCGCAGACCCTGTGCCAGTTGCACCGCCAAAGCTGGAAAAACCACCTGATCCTGAATATCCATGGTACAAATAACAGTGTAACGTCAAATAGTAGTAGAATAGTCATCCGTGTTCCCAAAACTACGTAAATCTGATCGGTACCTAGTAAATAAATAGGTAAGACTGGGAAATGGCTCGATTGCGATGTAGGTAGGTTTGTTATCATTAGGACCTATCTTTATCTGAACAGAGAATGTCCTATAGGTAAATAATATAATTAAATAACTAATATTAATCAGATTGGAAGGAAACCAATCAACCAAAATATATCATGGGAAACACCTTGGCATCCTGTTGACTGAATCTTCAGTACTTTATACATAGATATAGACTAAAAGATTCTCTAGAAATCTTGTCTGAACTAATCAGTAAAAATATTTGTCATGCAAGTAATATCCTAATTTCAATTTGTCTGAACTATACATTGCTTTTATACCAATAATTTGTCAATGCCAGGTACGTGTCAGCACATGAGAGTGACACGCTTAGGTCTCCAAAATTCATGCCATCTCCGCCGGGTGCGACTATGGAGGGCTGGTGGACGTATCCCTACTACAGTTGCGAGGCAAAACGATGGCTGTTATCTTACACTGTACCCGTCTCTACCATCCGCGGGTGAGTTCCCATTGAAGAGACAAGAGTTAAAGATTTTAAAGTGCTTATTCCACTGTATTTTGGGACAGACATGAAGCTTGATTGGAAATAACTACTACTGTCATGTCATGTGTCAGTTCAGTTTTTGTGTATACTGCGGTGACGCGGGGTGCGACCGCGAACCCTAGGTACCAAATTGATACTACGTTTACTATGAATACACTACCTTTATAAGTTACCTTAACTTAGAATAAACTACCTTTCTACCGTCTAGAATCACAAGGTTTTATCATCTGATCTATTAAGTCAGTTTCCAATCGAACATTATATATTTTGCTATTGCAGATTGAAAGGTATCGTCTCGCTCGACATAGACATATCGAGTTTGGAAATAAATCAGTGCGAGGCGGATCCTGAAGATGAAAATGACAACCAAATATATTCATTTCACGGAACACACAAATGTCCCAATGAAACTACTTACGTAAGTATACTTACGATCCGGACGATGACCTTAGACTATGACAGCAATGACATGGGCAATTTAAACGAAATATTATCATCTAAACATTTTCAATTGTTTTTATTTTTAGTGTGAATACAGGCCAAATAGAGAAATGAATGTGCGGTATGCTGGTTGGGCGCGCGGGTCATACATTTGTCGATGTCGTCCAGGCTACTACTCAACACATCATCGCGAAGGATATAATGGATCTCTAGTTGAAGGTAATAGGAAAACCAAGTTTCCGTGAGTTATAAATGGAAGGAGTTTAGAAGGAAGAAGGAGGAGGAAGGAGTTTAGGCGCGAAAATGTAAAGTGCACTTTGTCGGTTTTATTTATTTTCCAAAACATATGTTTCTCCGAAGTTTAATGTGTAATTATATTGGATAGTTGACCATTAAGTGTTCATGAACGCGTGCGAGTGTAGGTAAATGATATAAAATCGTGACTTTTATGGTTAAGTACTCTTAAACTTCATCGAAGCCTTAGTGAAGTTTCCACTGATTTACTGGAGATTATTCTGTATACTTGACACTGGCACATAAAAAGTGTGGCGCCATAAAATATAATCCCATGACGGGAACTAAATATTACTTGTTTACTCCATAAACTTGACACTGGCAAATACAGAACTAGTGTGGCGCCTTATCCTATGACGGGATTAAAAAAAACAAAAGATTACTATAGCAAAAGTTTATGTGTCAAACAAATCCGATGTCCAATTGTCAAAACTCAAATGAAATGTCTCTGTCAATTCAAATTTAGAACTTTTGTATTTCTTGAAAAAGTACTTTGATTCGATAATTTGTTTTGTAAATGTAAATTTATTATTTCTTCCTCCCATTAACTTTTGTGGAATCGATATAATTCTCTCGGTAAGATTAAGTCAAGCACGCAATAGAGTCAAAGTATAAAACATGACTAGTTACGTTAAAATTGTAAATAAAGTATCTACTTTACGAGATTTTGTTTCAAAAATATTCTCTATTAATTTTCTTTTAGTTGCGTACCAAGAATACGAGGAAAACGACTTAGAAAATTGGAGCGAACCATACGAATGCTTGAAATGTCAGCCGGGCTGCGAAACATGCCGGGGACCGGAGCCCTGCCTTGCCACTTACAACTGGCCATTCCGGTGAGAATATTAAAAATATAACTTAATGATTTTAATATCAATAGAGTAGGACTGCCTCATTTAGTCTAGAGTGGTTTAATAGCAATATGCTTGCACAAAATTACTTGGGGCCTAAACATACTGGTGAACTGTGGGTATACATTATTGCAGAAAAGATAATGTTCACTTTAGTTGTCACTTACTAATGACTGTTTTAGAATAAGTAAGCTAAAGTAGGTAGGTTACTTACCTACTTACCTACTTTTGAAAATTCAAAACTTGTTGTGCACATGTGTATGTAACATGATATATTCCAGGATATCTTTGCTGGTAATATCAGTAAGCTGTGCAGTGATGACGGTCTGCCTGACCATCTACACTCGTCACCACCGCAGGGTGAAAGTGTTCCGTGTTGCCAGTCCTGTGTTCCTATCAATCACACTTCTCGGATGTGCTATTATGTATATGGAAGTGAGTATGTTAAATGTTTTTGTTTTTTTCTAATAAAACTCAATAGATATATTAAAATTTAATCCAAAGGTCACGGCTTTGAGAATCAATTATTTTTTTAATGTACCTCCAAAATTTGAAACTATACCACATCTCAATGCTTTTATAATATCTTTGCAATTATTACTTTAATTTAATATTATAGTTTTTTTTCTAGACCCTTTACCACCCTTTATCACCCACTTTGAGAAGGGTTGTTTTAATCCAATGCTGTAGATCAAAAATAAAAAAACAGTTTTCCTTTTTGATATTTCTCCACCTGCCTGATTAAAAATTTCAAAGACCGATTACTTGAAAAAAAAAACTCCTAATTATAAACATAAGGAATATGCTCAACTACAATAGCTGCAACCATTAATGTGTCAAGTAACAATATGATGACTGTTGTATGCGTGCCGTCAGTCAGGATAGGTCAACTCAAGGCTGCTAAGGCTCTTTCTTTAAAAGGCCTGTTCAGATATTGCCCTACATCATAACACACATATAATATTATTCATAGTTGTAATACTACTACTACTGTCTGGACTTTAAAAGAGACCATGATTCTCTGAGTTTATTTCGGTGTTTCTTCTCAGAGGTCATCAGTTAGGAAATGCCGGCACCATCTAGTTTTAAAAAAAATGTAAAGAATTGACTTGTAAAAGTATCCTTAAATGATCTATTTACAGAAATAAATATCATTTTATCATTTTAATATATTTAAGAAAAAGAAAGAAAGAAAATGCACTTATTTATGTTAATATGATGCTCACAGAATTAAAATAGGATTATATATGAAAAGGAAAGATGTGTGTCACATCTCTATCTATTATGTCTGTAGTTTGTTAAGTAAAAAGTTAAAATTAACACCAATGATATTCTGTTCCCAGATGGCAGCTATATTCCCAGTCTTGGATAGATACTCCTGTATTGCTACGAAATGGACCAGACACATGGGATTCTGTATTACCTATACAGCTCTTTTGATGAAAACATGGAGGTAATTGTACCATCTCGAGATAGATTAGTCAAAGAATCAATTTCATGGGTCAGAAATAAATAATTTTAATTGATCCAGTGTATTGAAATTTTACCCTAGGAAATCGAGATTCGATTTTTTCTAAAGAATCGCAATCCACCATCCCTATTGTGTGGTTCTGAACTCTAGTTATTAATAGGTTAATTGTGATTTAAAATTATTGTATTTCAGGGTATCACTGACATACCGTGTAAAGTCAGCCCATAAGCTGAAGTTGACAGACAAGCAATTACTACAGTGGATGGCACCAATACTACTCATCATGTTAGTCTACCTAGGCACATGGACTCTGTCTGCACCACCTGATGCTGAAGTTGTAAGTTATTATCATTATTCTATTATGTACTTTATTATTCATAGCATAAAGTGTCGAACAGTATTATAGTTGCAAACCAGAGGTGTATCAGAATCATAGCAGTTGGAAATCCATAGTCTCTTTCTACTTCAATGTAATATACATGAATATGTTAACAGAGAGGTTTTAAGTATGAATCTGGATAATGGAAAAATAGTCCAAACAAATAATGAGTAAAAGATGATTGTGCTGTCAATAGTTGATAAAATGTCAAGTCATGAATTGGAAAAAAAATGATGCTAGTGATGCGAACCAAAAATTGGAGTAAAGGCAGAAGAATCAATTTGGAATTGTATTCATAGATATCTATTCATTTTCATGTGTGTTGATTAAATAAGAAATTTGGCAATCTCTTGGAATTAATTACATTATAATTGTTTTTGTTAATAGATAACAGACAACAAAGGACTTAAATTCAAGCAGTGTACTTACAATTGGTGGGATCACAGTTTAGCCATAGGTAATTGAATTTTATTTCAATATAAAATTATTTTACCATTAATGCAATAACTGTTATTTGACTACCTCATCAGTGCAGTGGTCTTCAGCTTAACTGCTATGCTAGAAGTCCTAGATTCGATTCCCAGGTCGAGCAAAGTGCTAGTGGTCTACCGTGGATGTATCTTATCTTATGAGGGGCCGAGGCAGCAAGGCCTCAAGTGCACAGTCGATGTGCACTTGAGGCCAATGGGATCTTGTGCTTCCCTTAGATAACTACTCTACACCCTCAACCAGTTCTTCAAACAGCTCTTCCATGAGCTTTATAATAAGGCGTGGGGGTATGAGATTATAGTCCTCTGGTATTGGATACTACTGTGGGTGTACATTGATATCACTCTGCCTAACTCTTTGTAGAATATAAATTTTATCCTTATATTTTAATTTTAGGTGAAATTCTTTTCTTACTATGGGGTGTGCGGGTGTGTTACCGCGTCCGACACGCAGAGAGTCTGTATAACGAGGCGAGGCTCATCTCAATAGCCATATATAATATATTCACCGTCAACTCCCTGATGATAGCTTTCCAGTAAGTATTTGTATTCAATAATCTTTAACTTAGTTTTTAACGTTATTATTATTTGACATTAAGGGCATTACATCACTCAAATCCAAAAAACACCCTAGCTTTAAAGAAGTCTCAGTGGAATCCTTTTGTGCGTTTGCCATATAAAAAATATATGTTATACTTACGGTCATCGCAAAAAAAAATGTATTGTTTAAAATTTTTATAAATTTGCCCCAATTTTGAATAATAATTGAAGTAAATAGGTCTTTTTTTAATCTAATTTGTATTTTTTTTTAACAGCTTATTATTTAGTCATGAATTTTATACCAAAAAAATTATAATGACGTAATTATAAATGTTGACGATTGCAATAAACACTTTGTCTCCTCGGGACAGAATCTGGCTAGCAAAAGTTTAAATGCACTAAGGACAACTCAGGAAGGCCTCTGTCGGGATGTTAAATATGACTCTCTAACGAAAAACTCTCTGTTCCTTTACCCTACTGATAACCAGGAAATAAGCAACATAATAGCTGACTTTAAAGATCACAGTGCACCAGGGCCCGATGGTTTCAGGCCCTTCTTACTCAAACACATAAAACCTTACATATTAGAACCTTTGAAACACATATGCAACCTTAGCATGGAAACAGGTACATTCCCTGAGTACTGGAAGACAGCAATGATCACACCTATTCACAAACAAGGCTCCAAAGATAGTCCAGACAACTACAGGCCAATTTCTCTGCTTTGTGTACCATCAAAGATTTTGGAAAAGCTAGTAATTAAGCGTCTTGTTAGCTTCATCGAAAAGCACGACCTTCTTTCTGAACGGCAATTCGGTTTTCGAAACGGTAGGTCTACTGAACAGGCCGTTGAGCTCTTAACCGACGTAGTCTCTTCTAACTTTGAAAAAGGCCAAAGGGTTATAGCTGTCTTTCTTGATCTAGCAAAGGCATTCGACACAGTGTCCATCCCAATACTGCTTAAGAAACTGGAATGCTCTGGTGTAAGAGGGCTCTCGCAAAAATGGTTTAATAGTTACTTAACCAACAGACACCAATTTGTTAAAATCGGGAGCACTGTTAGTGAAAGCCTTACAGTTGTTTTTGGGGTACCACAGGGGAGTATACTGGGCCCAACTTTATTTACTATTTACATAAATGACATTTTAAAAATGAAAATACCACACTCGGATACCATCTGCTATGCAGATGATACTGTAATAATCTTTCGCGGTGCCTCGTTTAACGACGCGTTGAATGCTGCGACAGTTGGTATGTCCACACTATGTAAATGGCTCAGCAAAAATCTCCTCACTCTGAATATGAAAAAAACCAAATTTATTACCTTTCATAACATCGGATCGAGATGCCCAAATGTAAATGAACTGAGAATACATGATGATTGTTGTTCTGCCTTCTCAACTGCGTTGGGTTCTATAACAGATTGCAACTGTGACGCGATAGGCAGAGTGGAATGCACTAAGTATCTGGGAATCCTAATAGACAAAAATATGTCTTTCAAGGAACACATCACGACTCTCGCAAAAAGGACACGCAAGTTCATATTCATCATGAAACACCTGCGCGCCAGCGCTCCAAAAGACCTTTGCAGACAGGTTTATTTCTCGCTCTGTCAACCGCTTCTACAGTACTGTATTCGGGTGTGGGGCAGTGCCACCAAGACTTACATGCTTGAACTTGAACGGGCCCAGCGGGCTGTTCTCAAGGTTTATCTGGGAAGGCCAAGACGCTACTCAACGGATTGCCTGTATAAAGAAGCTAACATCTTGCGCGTTCGGCAACTTTATATCCTGGGGTCCCTCATAAAGCTTATAAAATGCTATGGTGGCCAACTTAGCTACAAACAAAGAGGTAGGAAAGGAGCCGACAGAATCCCACTTCCTAAAGTTAAAACTTCAGTCGGTACTCGACTTTCTAAATTTTTGCCTACTCGCGTGTTTAATACAATAAGTAAAACGCTCGAAATTCCTAGAAATCCGCACGAAGCAAAAAGAATTCTTAAGACATGGCTTACAGAACTAACATATGATGCAACCGAAAGTCCTTCTTTGCCCAATAAAGTAACTCAAAGACACGTGCGCGTGCGCGCGCGCGCGCACACACACACACACACACACACACACACACACACACACGATGCATCATTACAATAATTATAATACTTACTTATATCTACAGGACAGTTGAATCTGTCCAGGCGCTAACGGATTGCAATGTTGATAGAAATTTGTGTTGTTTTGGGTCACCAAGATACAGGCTATGCCTAGTTTGGGGCCCATCGCTACTTCCATATTGTTCTCCATCTGCTTACCTTTTAAATGTTCATTTATTTTTGCTCTGTGTCTAACTATGTGTTTATTTAATAAAGTATTATTATTATTATTATTATTAATTAACAATTTGTATGGTTTTTTTTTTCTTATTTCTTTAAATATTTTGAAATAATAAAGAAATACCCGAAACCTCACTAGCACCCAGCGTGAAGCACCCCCGCAATGCCTGTGACTAACAAAGACTAAATCCTCAAGGTCATTGAGCAATGTGAATACCGTTAACAACGGTTTATTTAATATATATTATAATACCTACTATGCTTTTATACTAATTTTATCCTAAATGATGTGCAATCTATAATTGATATAAACACTAGTCTTTGCCTCTGTATTCTGCTACTAACCAATTTTTGTGTTTATATTGTTGTTATCTACCTTATGTTAATAAATCAATAAACTAACTCCAAGTTAGAAAGTTTAATCTCATTGTTAAAATGAAATGAAATTTATCCCTGTAAATAAATCTTTTAAAGATCTATTTACAGGAATAAATAAAGATACTTTACATATCAATTTAAGTACAAGATGATGTCGGCATTTATTAGCTGACGACCCCTGAGAAGAAACACCGAAACAAACTCAGAGAAACATGGTCTCTTTTGAAGTCCCGACATGATAGTATCAGAATATGTGAGTGATACAATGCAGAGTCTGAAATGGCCTTTTGAAGAAAGATCCGTAGCGGCTTTGAGTAGATCAGTCCCAGCCGACGGCACGCATGCATCAGTCATTGTGTAGACTGTAGCTCAACCATATTATAGGGAGCTCAACAATCCATCAATTGATTGTTTGTTTGTTAATAATAGTGATTGATGTCATTTCATATGATGTGATCTCCCATAATTAAAGAAGTACATGGCCTCAAACATAACTGTGCTTACTGTTATCAATAGCATGTAAAGTCTATTCTTTGTTGGAGATCCTAAAAAAATTAATAAAATAAAATAACTTTATAATCCTAGCATAGAAAATGCAAAAAAATCACAAAAAGAAAATGAATAATAATAGGTACTTTTCGAAAACAAAAACTGAATAAAAAATAAACAACCAAATTAATTTTAGATTTCGATCGTCCAGCAGTGGACAAATATAGGCTGGTGATGATGATATAGATATTTCCAATAAAATTCTAATTCAAAAATGTCTCGTTGGTCTAGTGGCCCCAAGCGTGGCTGCTGAGCGTGAGGTCTTAATTTCCATTCCCAAGTCGAGCAGTATTATTGGTTTTTTTTTCTACGAAATTCGCAGTAGTACGAGTAATTAGGGAGTGTTCATTTGTGTATTGATGTATTGGAATGCATCCAATGAACTTATGAACATTCCCGCAAATGTGGGTGTACAGCACCCTAACCCTTCGTTATTTAGGGGTTTTGTTATATTATAAATTCTATGATTTGGATGTTTTGTGACCATTTATTATGCTTTCAGTTTACTTATATTGCCTCGGGCGGGGCCGGATATAAAATATCTTCTCGGCTTTATAAGAACACAGTTGTCCACATCAACTACAGTGCTGTTGGTATTTTTGCCAAAGGTATGTTTTTATTTTAGGTACTACTATTTTTAGGCTGTAGAATTGAGTGAGTTTTAATATCTAGATATTATTGTTTTTAACTCTTTTTCATTTTGTGTTAAACTCTGTCTAAAGCCACATGTTTTTGTTAAGCTTATGCCTTTTAGTTAGCTAATAATCAGACCATAACACTCGTCCGCACAATGTCTTTCGAATTGATTTGTTCTATATATTATGATATTTGCACTTGACAAGAGTTGGGATTTGTGCACTGCGCTTGGATCATTTAAATAATTTAAACTTTATATCATAAGCACATCGGTCACATAAAACGTTTTACACGTTTATTTGTCAACATAGTCTGAAATAATTAGACTAATGAGGCAGCCATGTAGCTGCTTCATTAGTCTAGTGGTTCCAAGTGCGACTGCTACGCTAGAGGTCCTGGGCTCGATCCCCAGGTCAAGTTCAAGTTCAAGTTCAAATGTTTTTATTTCAAATAAGCTTTAACAAGCGTTTATGAAACGTTATGATTCTAGTTGCTCGGTTCCAAAAGGTTGATCCTATGGAGAAGGATCCGGCAAGAAACTCCATGGACACTCTTTTAAAATAATTGGTGTTACAATCTTCATTGGTCGAGTAAAGTGTTATTGGGTTTTTCTATGAAATTCTCAGTAGCAGGTCGGAGTCTGGATTTGTGCCCGGTTAATGGCTATAGGCTCGCCCCCTATAACATGGGACGTAAACATACCGGCGAACTGTGGGTGTACATTAAGTATGCATCTGCCTAACCCTTCGGGGAATACAGGCGTGATGATAATATGTTATGTTATGTTACATAGCGAATCTATGGCATAATGCTGTCCTTTGTTTGAAATTTAAGGTACTGCGTGTAGTGCGAGGTACGGGCGATACTTGGGACAGCCGCGCCCGGGCGCGAGGCGTGCCAGCTTCTTCGTCACTCAACGGCATTGGCCTCGTGCCGGACGAGCCGCCCGACCTCTACCAAGAGAACGAGGAACTCAAGGTACCTAGACCTAGCCTGTCATGGTCGTAGCCAATTGGGTACTTGACTGGTGTTTGATTTATCAAAAACAACAGGTTTACTGAAATATGTCATTAAATACAATTCGTGCCTATTCTGAAAAAAATAATTTAAATCAACAAATAAAATTCCAAGAGCATAAGCATTTAAAGTTATTGGTGGGCATTGGGGATGCTTTGTACCTTTCCTGCAAAACGAGTGTTAGTATCAGATTTGTATGGAGCGATGTATTGTGACGTCACAATACTCTATAGTGCGTTCTCTGTCTAGAATAAAACAATCTATTTTTAAATTTGTTTTTGTTGATGGGCTCTATTAATGATAAACATTTTCAAATAAAATAAGAAAAACAGTTAAATAGCCAATTGCTCGTGTCTATAGGGCAAAGGAAGACAAGTACGGTTTTTAATTGGCAAGAGTCCGACATTCGACCGCAGAAATTTGGCTGCAGTAATGGATCAGCAAGATAATGAACACATTGCTTATTAAATTACAGGAGGAGGTTCAAAAGCTAGCAGCCCAGATTGAGTTCATGAAAATAGTGCAGATGGAAATGCATAACCGCCACCTGCGGCCGCGGCCCGGCGGCTACTTCACCACCAACGCCAACATGGCCGCGCCGCAGAGCCCTATACACCCTAAGACTGTTAACATTTCACAGGTAATTCATCGAAAACTGTGACAAAATCATCTAGGCTCAAAGAGAATACTCAAAATTGCCAGGTTTGGCTAGTGGATTTGTTAAACTAGAACGAGTACTAATGTAAAAATTCCACTCATTAACACATATAAATGAGTTATATGTATAAAACATTTATAATTATGTATGAAATGAATCGAATACCTACGATCGTCTGCCCTGTCAAACGATTGCAGGGCATACCACCGGCCCAGAGTGAGGACAGTGGGGAATCAGTGGGTGCGACTTGCACAAGATCGGCAACACTGGCGAAATAGAGAAGAGGCCTTCACTCAGCAGCGGGTGTTACCGGCTGAATAAATAGATACTCGTAGAACAACTACGAACGGAGCTGAACCAGACCGTCACGGCTAGTTTTAACCAGCCTTAATCCTTACCCTCTTCCATTCTCATGACGCCATATATCTTCGTTAAAGCGTTCATTACGACATTAACCGGTGATGGTAGATATAAGAAACATTTATTCAGCTACAGCAGAGAAGCAGCTGTAAGAAATGTATATAAACTAACTAATAATATAAATAATTAAACTAAAATGGAAGTAAATTATTGAGCTCAGTTGTGCTGAAAGGAATCTGGTTTAGCAACCAGACGTGGAGTACTTCTTTAACCCTTTAAGGCGGATCGTTCAGCTGAGCCCGCGAAATTCAAATTTCAAGTGATTTTTCGCAGTTTGTAGGTCTATAATAAGTTCTGCAGTCATGGTAATGGTAATTGCGACATTAACTATACAAAATTCACAATTTTTATCTAAAACCATAGCTTAAAAATCATTATAGTAGCTAAAAGTAGTGTAAAATGTCAATTTTGACCAATTACACAGATTGCGCCGAGTTTTTGGCTTGATAAGTATTTATAAGTAAAGGTTTTAGTTCTCAGTTGTGAATATTGTATAGTTATTGTCGCAATTACAACAGCCATGAATCTAGAACTTGTTATACACCTACAAACTGCGAAAAATCACTTGAAATTTGAATTTCGCGGGCTCAGCTGAACGATCCGCCTTAAGTACTTAATTACAGACACAATACGAAATCAATCGTCTTTTACATACGGACTTTGTTGAATTAATACTTACATCGTGTTGCAGGACAGTACAGAATGGAGTGGGCCAGTGTGACTGGTAGCGCTAAGCGATAGTGGGTGGTCGTGGCCGGGCCCGGCGGGCAAGCGCGTCGTCACCACGGTGGACGAGCGCCCGCCCGCCTTCGTCTGACCGATGCCGACACAACCGTTGCTTATAACCTTTATACACCACATACAGTTCAGTGAACAAACTTTACTTATGTTGCATGACTGTTTTAATGGCTAAGGTATTTTCATTATTATTAGTTTATCTACATAATATTTATTTGCTCCATACAGTGATTTATAAGGTAAATTAGCGACCCACACTGACTTCGATGTTCAAGTTCAAATGTTTGTATTTCAAATAAGCTTTTAGAAGCATTTATGAAATGTTGGGTCTAGTTACAGTTCCAAGTTGATCCTATGGAGAAGAATCCGGTAGAAACCATAACCTATGTTCATAAATTATCTATACATATAAAATGGTTTGTCCTGAATGACTGACGGACGGATCAACGCACAGCCTAAACCGCTAATCGTAGAGACCTGAAATTTGGAAGGTGTGTTCTTTGTATGACGTAGGCATCCGATAAGAAAGGATTATTAGAAATTCAACTCCTAAGGTGGTGAAAAGGGGGGTGAAAGTTTGTATGAAAGTTCGTCATTTTTTAACGGGTGAAATCGCGGGGTACAGCTAGTAAGCCTATAAACCTTTCTATTCTATAATGGAAACAGTATGAAAATCCATACAGTAGTTTCTGTTAATGATATCAAGGACTTCATAAATATGACTATAATGGGAATCTAATACTCTGTATGGAGTGAATAGTTACACTGCTATTTATTGCAAAAATGTACAATTGCTTTATATAGAATCAAATGTGTTTGAAGCATCATATATTCAATTCATCATATTTCGATGATAATATCGTAACTGTTGATTCTTAGGTAGGAAGCATTGTTGAAGGGCAATGTTCATTCTGTTTATAAATTACACTAAACTTGTAACTATATTAAATAACAGTGTTGTAGAAGGCTAGTGGTCAATACAGAACCAGTCGAAAATACTCATTAATCAGCTCAGGTAGATATAATATTCTATTCATAAAATAAGTACCAACCAAAGAAATATTTGTAATAATCAATTAAATGTTTTAGTACAAAGTGTGCCACCAAAAGACAACATTAATTATGTAGTCATTGAAACTATTGACAACTGTGTTCTTGTAAGACTTGTTATTATTTATAATGCTTATTCTAATTATAACTTCCATACATTGTAATATTGTACACATTCCAAATATTAATTTAGAACATTTACGTATGCTGCTAAAATAGTACATACCTACCTATTTTTATTAAATGTTGTTTCTGTGGTAATGTTACCAAATCGAATAAGTAAATGTATGAAAAACATAATTTATTATGTAATATATCTAATTATTTATGGTAAAATAATTAATATTATATTAAATGTTGAACACTGGGTGTTCATCGTTAGGACAGACAATAAGAATTAAAATTTTGCAAATTTTAATTTCATAAGTCATACGGAATTTAAAACCAAACATTATTATTTTAGATTAATACTTAATTATTAAGTTTTAATTTAAATAACACCTGTTATCAAATGTGTTGTAAACTAGGTACATAATAATCCATGTGTATAGATTAGGCGTAAAGACAAATTGTAAATATGAATCGAGATAAAGCATAAATTCTAAAGTGTTGTACATAAACTCATTAGAGATTATTAATTATTGTTTTGTTTTATTTGCCATCTGTGATAAGCAGTATTAATCAATTATAAATGTTGTGTAATGTAACAGAGGTTGCAGGAATCTTTATAACAGTGTTTAGTGTGATTTTTATATTTTAATGAATCCTTTCAGGATACAGTATAATGATTAAGATTTTTCTGTTCGACTTTGTTCCAATGCATTACTTTCCACTATGGATAGTTCTTAAAAAGACATATTATAGCAAATTGCACACCCAGTAATTACGTTCTATTTTGAAAAATTGTTTAGAAAAGAAAAAAGGTTATAAAACAATATTTGAAGATACCTGCCATTCCATACCATACGATATGAAGCAGAAATATACTTATTACACAATCTTAAAACTCAAACATAACGATAAATAAATAAGAAAACCTTTTATAAACAATGTTATGAAGGTACTTACAACAATTTATAATTTTATAGATTTTTTGCATGAGATTAAAAGTTACTATTGTAAAGATGTCTATCCAATTATTTATGAACTTATAAGTCTTCACTTTCTAGGTATAGTTAACTAATTTTTTGAATGCTAGTTGTCTATCCTGTCATTTGGTGTAGTATTAACTGTCACTTTTAGTGTGCTAATGGAATATTTTTCTCGTAATGCACTTTCAATTAAATATTGCGACTGTTGCGAGTCATCAATGGTTTGGGATATGCTCTCAAGTTGTCCTGTAAATAGGTACCTTAATAATAATTATTATAAAGTTATTTTATTAAAGGAAAAATTCAATCGCTGGCAGGATTCGAAACTGCCTCTCCTGGTTGGATACACCACTGAACTAACTGTAAAGTAAGTCGTGTCGGTTGAGAAGCAAGGTAACTTCCTTTTCATAGACGTCGCCAACGACACCTTAAGACGTAAATTCAGAATGTGAAGGCAAAATTTCAATCAGGCGGGTAGGGTTCGCGGTGGCTTAGAGGTCAGAGCGTCTGGTGTATCTAACTAGGAGACGCAGGTTCGAAACCTGCCAGCGATTGAATTTTTCCTTTACTAAAATAACTTTATAATCTTAGCATGGAAAATGCAAAAAAATCACAAAACGATTATTATTATTATTTCAAATATGTGGCTGAAACAATTTTTAACTAATATTTTATATACCTAATGATTTTGTAATTGGTCATTGTGGCCCTGCTAGAATTAGCGACATAATTCATCAGAATATAAAAAGTAATACAAAGCCAAAAAACTGAACAAGTATCGTTTTTTGTAATGTACATCTTCTGAAAAATATTAGTATGCTACATAACAGCTGGTAGTTAATATATTGTAGAAACCGACATGGAGACAACTCCATTTTGAATTTACTTGACATCATGTTCATAATAAATTGTTATACTTCACCTATATACACTCACACCTTTCTACCACAGGGGTAGGCAAGAAAATAATATCTAATCTGTCTATTTTATAATAACACAAAAGCAAGTGAAAATATATTTTAGACAGTACAACTCTACAACTACACACACACACACACACGCGCGCACACACACACAGACACACACACACACACACACACACACACACACACACACACACACACACACACAAAACAACTGATAAACATAATTTTGTTTTAATTGTAGTTCCTCAGCCTAATGGAGTCCCAACTGCAAAAATTTTTATTTGTGTGTGATGACGTGGTTGTGAAAACTTCACTGCAGATATTGTTTGTTGATACATAGGTACTCACCAAATAAACTGCAACCAAACAATTCTCATAATATTCCCGCCACTCTTCAACAGCTGAATGCTCATTATATAGCTCTGTGTGAATGCTTCTACTTGTAGTATGGATGCATCTTTAGGTAGGTAGATAAAAAGATTCCATTAATTTCACACAGAGGAGTTTCACATGGGGGAGGCCTGCGTCCAGCAGTGGACTAATACTGTTGATGATGATTGGAACATGTGATGCAACATACCTACATAGTATTTTATACTACTAACACACTCGTTTTGCAGAATAGGGACAGAGCATCTCTCAATCCTCAACAAATACTCTCAATAGCTTTAAGTTTATTTATATTTGTTATTTCAGTAGGTATACAAATCATATTGAATTACATTTTTCACTAAGCCTATTATTTATTTGAGAGTATAAAGTTCTTTAGCAAGTTGAAACTCTTCATTTGTAGGTGTGCCAGTAGATTAAGTTATAAATGTGATAAAAATGAAGTTAGTACAATATAATGCATAATTTTATTTTTTAAATATAATTTTACTTTTTGAATCTTTAGACTTAACAATTTCGTGTTCTATGTGCCAAGTTATAAATTTTTGGAGTGAATATAAAAATTAAATGTATCAATTTTTGTATTAATTTTTTAGAGTTAAATAACATTACATAATAAATAATGTAAAATGGGTGTTATATTAGAATTGATGTATTAAGTATTGTTAATCTATGATACTCGTTTCTAGGTAACTTTTATGTAAGAGGTTCTGTTTTTACATTAAAATAAAATGACTGTTTTTGAGGTTTTATTCATAACATTACAGTAAGCGCGGCATAAGTTGGCCGGAGTGAAGTTCGCCGTTTTAATGTGCAGTGGATTGTTTACGTTAAAAATTGTGTACTGCGCAACCAAAAACTGACAAACAGCTAACTTCAGTCCGGCCAATTTATGTCGCGCGTACTGTACAGCCTAAAATTAATTACAAAATGACAAAGCATGGGTTCTAAACTATGTAGGCCAAAACCAGTAACTACACTCGAGTCAAATAAGATTATTAAATGATTTCTGAAATAAAGAATTTGTTTACTAATAGCATACTTACATGCTAGTATGGAAGGATGTGAAATAGATTATGCCATTCAGATCCAGAACACATTCCGTATTGTATCTGAACATGGATGAACCAAAAAAGAAGTGTATGCAAGAATCATAGCAATCTGTATCCTGCAGTTCTGCCTACTCCTATGGGAGAAAATGAAAATGAGAGTGTATGCAGTCAAATAATGTCAAAGGATGTCAATGGTTGAGGTCTTGGTCACTATTGTTGTAAATGTAAAGATTTAGAAAGACCAGAATGCCTGAATGGATCTGATTGAAATTTTGCACAGAGATAAGTCTAGATAAGTCTGGAATAGCACATAGGCTAATTTTATCCAGGACGGACCCTATTCTAAAGTCCACACAGAGAGTCACTAAGAGAAGTTAGTTTTCCATAAATCAGATTGAAATATATTACATATGCACTGTTTTAAATTATCGTTTCATAAAAATCTTATGTGTCCAGCATCATATTTGCCAACAATAAAATAGATAGGTATTCATTCATGAAAAGTTAGTTTTCCATAAATCAGATTGAAATATATTACATATACACTGTTTTAAATTACTGTTTCATAAGAATCTTATGTGTCCAGCATCATATTTGCCAACAATAAAATAGATAGGTATTCATTCATGAAATAAATGATCATTCTTCATAAATGATGCACTCGCACACAGGAATTGTGTTTCACTTTGAACAGCTTTGAAACAGTCACTGTTTTCTGCACTCTTACAAAGTACATCAATCGCTTCCATGTCTTTCTTGGCAACCTCACACACTTTTTCTACTGAAGCGAGCTCCTCTTCTTCAGCGGTTAGTAAAGATTCCATCAGAGCTCCTCTTTCAACTCTTTTCCTTAATGTTTCCACCTCTTCTTTTAATTTCTCAAAGTCTTCATCTGATGTCTGTTCAAGTTGTACTTCATCTTCAGGCAGCAACACATTCTGAGGGACTTTCAACATACGTTCTATTTCATCATCGATAATTTCCAAAGACGGACCAGCACGCTCACAATATAAACGAATTAACTTATCACAAGACCTGGTCAAGGTCAACTTGTCTGTTTCATTGAGATCCAAGGATTCTTGTAAATAAGACTCCATATCTTTAACTCCATTCGTTATTTTCTGTTCAACCATTTGTCGCACCGCTATTTTGAGTCGTTGAGCCCCAAAACCGAAATGTTGCGTTTCGTATTCTTCTTCAGTACCACCAGTCCAAGGCTTGGTTTTGATCATCTTGATATCTAATAACTTTTATGTACTTTATTTATTAAACACTTTAATCTTTCAAACGTAAAAGTATGACAAAATCAGAATTTCTCTGACTTTCAAAGTAAACGTAAACAAACAATTTTTGAATTCAAATGCCAACGAACGGAGATTGACATTACATTCCATTTGACATTGACATATTACAAAATAGTGATGTACGATTTGATCTGATTTACTTTACAGTTGCGATAAATTATGATCCGATAGTCGATTTTTCAGATATTTAATCGATTAATTGGTATCGGTATTGGAATAAATGGACTAATCAAATAGTTAACTTTGTTAATTGCTAATCCATTACTAAAAAAGGTAACTTTAAACGCTAAGATAAATGATATTTTTTTTTTTATATATCGTTACTTGCGTTAGTGATCTACTTATAAAAACTGTCATGTCGGTTTGTTTCGGTTCTGAAAATTAGCAGGGTAGGAACAAGAAAATATGTGTGTAATTGGAGTGTGTAATTAAGTCATCTGGAATAATGTGGATATTCATGAACATTTAGTTGATTAATTAATTTGCACAGTACAATCTTTCTTTATAAATACATATACTGCTCAAACTATCATGGACAGTACAAAAAATGCAAACAGTACGTAGTATTTGTATACGTAACAAAAAAGTAAATAAAACATTCAAGCATTGTAACATTAAAGTTTACCATCAGCCATCAGGCGATCCGTCAACTAGTTTGCCTCCCCTATCCCATAAAAAAAAACACTCGCTGATAAGTGCCGGCGCTATGTAGGTAATGAAAGGATCAAACGAATCAATTTCTTCGCAATTTTCTCACTCACAAGTCATACCTACCTACCTAGTTTCGTTTCCTCTTTCACATGGTTAAAAGTTGCGACCCTAAACGATACAAATGCATTCATAATAAAATTTAAGTTTCAAAACTGGCGTAACGTCAGTTCATGATGTAGAAAAGCATAGAAAATTACATAACGTTCACAGATCTTAATAAAGTTAAATCCATTCATTTATTATTTATTTACTTATTAAATACTTTATTGTACACCAAATAAAACATTGGACAGGACATAATGAGACAAAGAAACATACAATTATTATTTATTTAAATATTATTATAGTGATTTTAATACGTAAGGTTGTTTTTTTAATAGATAGCTACTTAGAGGCTACTTAACAGCCATAGTTGTTTGAGTGTTTTCAGTACAAAGACTACAATATAATATTGGGTAGTACCTACAGTACAATAATGGTCGAATTACCTTGTCTGTAAGAGTTTGTCCGCAAGTGGTTTTGTAGTGTTATATTTTATTACAAAAAACTCGGTGCAAAGACAATTAGGTTTTGCACAAAAACATTACAATTTGACCTGCGCAGTTGCTCGCAACGGTTAACTTTAGACGCGCACAGTTATTTCGCAATACGCATGTTATAACACATATAAATCTAATACGAAATATGATCTCGTGAAGCAAAAGGTGTTTCCAGAGTTGAAATTTTTGAAACCTATCTTAAAATGCGGTTGGTTTATGTTTGGATAAGGTTCTGAAATGACCCTTTTTATCCAATCATAACATAAAGAAAATTCATCGTGCTCTGACAATTTGTGGCGCGCCGCGCGAGGTTTAAACATGTTTATGTTATGAGTATTAGTATTCGAATTTGTGTCCAGTTAACGGAAATAGGCTCGCCTCCTATCGGAAAACTGTGGGTGTATATTAGTACACCCACATTTTTACCCACAGTTAATGTACATCTCTGCCTAACTCTTCGGGGAATACAAGCGTAATTGTATGCTTATTTTGTACTTTTAATTTATCAAATAGGTAACTGTAGCAAACTATGTATTAAGATGTTTTAATTAAACTTTGAAAGTTAGGTAGGTAATTATTGTCATGTAGATTAAACTAGTACCTACTTAAATATTATTGTTACCTTTGTAAACAAGTTCGCTTTAATTTATAAAGTACATAGAAAAAATGTTCTTGTGTACATAATGCGTCATTCCATTCCTGTTTTGCGGTTCGCTATTCACTTGATGACTTCGGCACTTCGGTGATTCGGTCAGTTCAGTTCGTTCGTTCGTTCAGTAATAGCGCGGAGTTCGTACTGTGTCGACGTTTCCGTTACATCATAACAATAACATAACCTCTTCTTGGTTATCGCGAAAACTTTCACTTCGCAGGTTTCGAATGAAATTTACGCCAGTTTTGAACTAACAATATTCGGTTTGGGGGTAAAAAGAGCTTGATTGTGACTTTCTAGTTTTATTGCAACCGCGTGTGCAGTCAGTGTTTACAAAGTTATCCATTCCTTGGTGTTGTGTTCAGTTTGCAGTTTTGTGTTTTGACCGTGAACTTGTTGCTTTGAACCCGTCTTTGTGGTAAGGATCGTAAGAATGTACATACTTATTTCTTATTTATGTTGTATTATCAAGTCGCTAGCACTACAGTTTTTTTACTTCTGTCTGTTACCTACTTAGGTATTACCACTGTTTACTTACGTAGTGTGTTTATATTATGAAACTGTAATGAAATGCGTAGTTCCTAGACTAAGACATGAGACTAATTCTTACCAATGTAGTTCTTCATTGTAATTTCAGAAAGTAAACTAAAATTAAATAAAAATCCTTTTGGTAGGTTCCTAGGTGGTAATGCTGAGCGGTTAAAATGTATCTTCCTATGTCGTAATGTCGTATACTTTTTAAGTAATATGTAGTTTTACATCCAATTTTGAGTAGGTGGGGTATAGGTGTGCCAGTAGTGTTTTGTGTAGGTACAGCCAACAGCACATAAAGTTACCACAAACTGTCAAATGTCCCCAATGGATAATAAACTCTATTATATTGGAGATTAAATTTAAAATTAATTTTATAGTTTTGGATACCTACCATTATGCGCTGTTGACCGTACGCATTTTGAGGTTCCACAGGCTTTAGATAGGTTGGATAGGTACCTACCTACATATTTTGCCAAGTCCAAGACCATTTTCAAGAAATTGGTACTTATATAAATAATTGCTAGGTACTGAAGGTAGGTACATAACTGAACCTTAAACCCAAAACTAAATAAAAAAAGGAACACAACTAGGTATACCTACCTACCTAAAGCGATACAACTAAGTAAATTAAAACATAACCCTCCTATATACCTATCCCATATATCCCATGAAAAATCTACTCACAAGGACTAAGTAGATTATTTATGGTACTATAGTTTCCACCTTAGTAAAAGCAACTTTTCTCAAACGTAACCTAGGTAGATTTGTATTTAAATGAACCTGTGACACTGGGTGCCTTAAATGCTACAATTCGTAATATCAAGTTTACCCAAAGCCGGTTTATACAGTTGTGTAAACCGGCAGTAAGTAAATCATTAAACCGTACAGTATTCAGTATAGTCGCGTTTGCAGTTTGCACTAATAATAACATTTACGACCATCAATTCGCTTGCCAAGCATGTAGATTTTGGCAATATCAGATATCACGCTAATATAGGTACGAGACGTCGCAAAACGGAAAGGAATTCTACCATAAACTAGCTTCATATTACTATCTATAATGAATGGAGAAAGTGAGCACAAAAAGTCAAAGATTAATTGGAGAAGGGTTGCCTGTGGAGAGAAAAGATCCTTAGATGATTATGTTGGACTGAAATACTACATAGGCATAAGCTACAAGGCAACCAGGTTGTTGATATATACAGTATTAATTTACTCAATTCGGAGCGGCATTTTTTTTTGCTGAAATTATGTTTTGCCCATGTCTCAAGGCCTAAGCTCAGGCGTTCACTCTGTTAGAATAAGCACAAAATAATCCAGTGCTCCGGCGCATAGCGTTCGTAGATAAGTAGGTAGGTACCTCATATACAAACCTACTTACGATTATCGGCTAATTACGAATTTTCGCTTCCGATGCGATAAAGTTTTATCTGTATTAGTTTATGAACAGGCGTACAAGTACCTACGTAATTTGTTGCGTTGTTAAATGAGTACCTACTAAGATTGTTGCTTAATTACTTGACTGTAGCAAAAAGGTCATTCGTTAAATAAGTTTTATTTGTTTTAAATTGAGTAACGTCCATTTTAAGTAATATCAACCAGTTTTCAGTCTTTATTTTATCGGTCTATGATAATTAAGTAGGTATGTATTCGTCGAAGCAACAATTCAACGTTCAAGTTTGCATCTGAGTGTCAATAAAATGTGACCTCGCTACGGAAGGGCAACTTTGTCTCTGGATAACGCCCGTTCCAATCAATCAATGCATACACCACCAATTTGGTAGGAGGTAAATGACGTGGCTGTGATATGTACAAGGAATTGCAGTTGTAATAATATCAATATCGATTATTACCGGTGCCGGATTATCGAAGTTATCAAGATAAGCCAGTCCGATCCTTTGTTTCTTAGAATAAAAAAATGATGCTGTTCCCTCTTTTTCGTCGATATCCTCTTGGCAATGCGGTTGTGGTCATCACTCTGAGGATTACTAATCCTCTTAGTCATAGATCATTTAAAAATGCCTGTTTAACCACCCCAATACTGATGAGGTCGGTATTTCCCAACGGTCTGGTTTGTCACCATCTCATGCTACAAACAATCGCACGCCAGGCCGCTATCAATCACTAGTGCACGTGTACCATTGTGAACTTTACACCCCTTATCACTGCATCGTGTGACGTATCATATTGATGCAGTCTTGGGGTAAATGATGAATCAAAACTTCTTACAAAAGGTCATCGTACCACTCCTACAATGTCATTGACATAGCAAGATAAAAAGTATTTACTTTAGCTAAATAGGTATGTAAATTGCAAAGATTGCGAGAGTAGAGTGTAAAACAAAACGAAGGTTGAAGAAGCGGATTTTGATCTGTGGAGGATTTATAGCAATTTAAAATATATCTAACATACAATAAAATGATGCATAAATGAAATTATCCCATTGAACTATTTAAATCCCATTGCACAGGCGACTATTTAGACTGATGAAATAGTAAGTTACATCAGTCTCCGACAAAATAAAATGACAAAGTATCAATCTAGAAAACATTATTGCAATACGCAACAGATGTTATGTAAATAAGTAACAATAACGTCGACACACATAGGAAAATCACAAAGAAGCACGTAGTAAGCAGTTTGAATCTGAAATTCAATCGATCTGAAACAGTCTGGCAGGTGGCTACGGCTAGTTACTAGCAAAAGATTGATAATAGAATGGAATTAGGTGTTACAGTCTCACTTTCACTAGTTCGTCGATCGACTCGATCCTGTATTTCATCGCAAGAGGATAAGTAGATATTCATCGCTAGAAAAAGAGGTAAGTGACTGCAAAACAGAAACAATTCTCTTCAGGGTAAGCCTTCTTAATAATATGGGGGAGTCGAGGGTAGGTTACTGTCCCACGGTCATAACGATTTTGAATTGATTTGTTTATACATTAAGTTAAAGATACTACACAAATTTTACTATTAAGTATAGTATTGAAAGTGAACCTCTCAGTTCTTGAAACTTAGAAAGACAAAGCCCATTCTGGCTCATTATCTGTGTATTTGGAGAACTGACAAATAATATGGAAAAATGATAAACTTTTTCTTGCGCCACCCACACGACGATATCAGACATGCTATCCAAAGCAACTGGTGATTGTAATCCTAACCCACATTTCTAATACTTACATTGGCTGTAGACAAAATGTACTTGGGGAGAGACTCTGAACGAAATACAGTAGTAATAATAATGCCACAGTCGGACATAATGAGATTGTTACACCAGCCGTACTTAATTTCCTCGCCTGGCATGCGAATTGCGTTGTGTATTTTTAGTCTGGTATAAAGAATTCTTATGTTATAACATACCATCACGCCTGTATTCCCCGAAGGGTTAGGCAGAGGCGTACTTAATGTATACCCACAGTTCGCCGGTATGTTTAAGCCCCATGTTATAGGGGGCGAGACTATAGCCATTAACCGGGCACAAATCCAGACTCCGAACTGCTACTGAGAATTTCATAGAAAAACCCAATAACACTTAGCTCGACCTGGGGATCGAACCCAGGATCTCTAGTGTAGCAGTCGCACTTGGGACCACTAGACTAATGAGGCAGTCTATATTCTTATGTTATGTACGTAAAAACTATTTAAAACACATGTGAATGCCATGGGTCTTATAAAACCCACAATAGAAGGGTTAGAGATCCTAGCGGTCGTTTTGTGGTAGTAAACCAAGTTCAAGTCCAAACACAATATTAATTAATTATTTATTTATGTTTCTGGAGCGAACACTAGGAAGAAAAAACTTGCTCGTCTGCTAATAGATTATAAAATTAACACTGCTAGGAGCGATCTTCCTTTCAGAATGAGACAGATCTTTCAAATGAATAGGTGTTGTAACTCGCTTTTATTTATGTGAGCATATTTTTTAACTCTTTTTTTGACGCAAAAAGAGGGGTATTATAAGTTTAACGTGTAATTTAAGAAAATCTGAACAGCCGTCTGAAGATTAGCTGTCTGTTCGTTTTCTAATTAATGATATTGAAAGAACATGGATGGTTTTTAAATTTAAAATTTAAATAATGTTATGTCAAGATGATGTCCTTTATCGTTCCCTTGTCGAAATAAGAAGAAAAATCAAAGTGCTTACTTAGGCTAGCATATGATATAGGTTTTATGTGTTTTTCCCCGAGGGGATTTTTAACCCCCGAAGCAAATCGGATCGTTGTTCCCAAACAGATGAACCAATTTTTTTTTGTTAAAAAGATCGACTTAAGTAATCGAGAGTGTTCTTAGCTACTTATGGTTTAAGAAAATCTGTTCAAAGGTGTTGTTGAAAATCGTCAGCTTATTTGTAGGGATGTAAGCAACTTCCACAGGTCTTATCGATACGAGATTTTGTTTTTTTTTTTATGGCATAGGGGGGCAAACGAGCATACGTATCGCCTGGTACATACGCGATTACCGCCGCCTATAGGAGTCACAAGTGCGTTGCCGACCTTTTAAAAGGGGATTAGGCCTCCGGTAACCTCACTCACTCGGCGAAACACAACGTAAGCGCCGGTTTTCTGTGAGGCCGTGGTATCACTCCGGTCGAGCCGGCCTATTCGTGCCGAAGCATGGCTCTCCCACGTAAAAAATCCTTTTGTATCCTGTTGCTGTAATGATATTTTGCAAGAGTATCTTGACCAAATGCTTTGGAGATTTTTTTATAGAAAAACCCATTTACACCCAAGAAAACTAGTTTACACTTACTGTGAGTCGTTGTCATGACGAATGACTGTAACACGAATAACGTCATAATGGCGCTGCACGCGTATTATGTAAGTATAGCATGAATTATTATCAAAAACAGTTTAAAGTCGCTTCTAAATCGAATAGGTTCTGTCAGTAACTTGATTAATATCGTGATAACCTTGTCCTGCTGGCTCGAGTTCATTATCAAGGTGCGTTTGTTCCAGAACTAGTATTCCTACTTACATACTTTGTAATGCGGTTAGCATATTTTCATGTATCGTAACGCCTTGTAATTTGCAGTCTAATTGTTGCTTATATATTATAATACATATAATTATATTTATTATACATTAATTATATATATACATTAATAAATACATATAACTGACGGTAACTTACCTACGAGTATATTGTTACACATTTTAAGTAGGTAAACTTCTTAAAACTGTCTTCTTTATTTCTGTAAGAATTCTGTTACTTCTAACTTCTGTAAAATTAGTAATTGGGTGTTAAATAATTCATCATTCAAAATCGCGTAAGGGATTTAATATCTATACCAATAGATTATGGATTGTGTCTATAATTTGTTATATGACCAGTTAATACGTCGCAATACTACTTGCAATTAATAAACCAGTGTATTTTCGACCGACTGACCACACAAACTCAAGATTATCAGAACGATGTGCAATAAAAAACGATTAGATTTATTTCCTTTCCCTTCATCATCAACGCTTGAGTTCACTTCTGCTTGCGTCATATAAGCATATCTAATTTTGAAATATGCATTACTACAGCAATAATAGGTACTTAATGAACACCGTTTGGTCAGAATTTACAAGTGCCAATTTGGCGTTAATTTGTCCACACGTGTACTCCATAAACCTAAATATTTTTGTGAATAGTCGGAAATATGCATTGGCACTGAGTCTAATTAGAACTAACACTGCTTTGCTGTAGTTAATAGATTCAGTTTTGGTCCAATTAGTACCTACCGGTATCCCGATTGGCACAGGAAACCCAAATTTGGACTGGACAGTATGCAAAACATAGACTACAGAACGGCGTAGTAAAGACTAGAATGCAACTTACTCTTAATTATTTACATAAGTAAGTGATTAGACAATGTACAAAAAGTTTTGAATGAATGATTATTGAAAACATTGTTTTTACATCGACGAGACTGGTACAGGATTGTAGAGATTGGTACAAAAAAGAGAGGCCTATTATTATCATTATCGTATGGCGTTACTGCTGGATGGCATCCAGTTGTGTTCACAGCTTGAGATCTATTTTCGCCAGGTGGCCTTGGCCTCTGGACTTAATTCAGTTTTTCGGTTCAGAGAGGCCCATACCCAGAAAATCAGCAGTGGATATGCTGACCAGCAGTGATGATGTTATATGTTTGAACATCCTAATGGGTGGCGTTGTATTATGTGTCATTATTATCTAACCTATTAATTAAATTATTTTAATAATTTAATGAGTATTATCTGAATTAAATTAAATTATTTTACTATATACACTATTTACATAAAATACATGAACGTAAAAAAAAAGCTATATATATAAATCTAAGACAGGCGTGACTAAGCGTCAAAGTATTCCTCGGTATCGCTGTCGTCCGGGAAGGTGCCCAGAAGACTGGCAGCATTGCCACGCTGAATGGCAATGCTTATGCGCTGTCCTAGGAACAAGCCCTCTGGTCACGTGAAGTGTCGACCAGTCTCCTTGAAATTTCCTTGAAAAGGACACGAGCACTCGGACCCCACGACCCGAGCGTTTCGACTCCAAACGGCTCAAAAATATAGTTACCCGACAGGTTACTATACTTGCGCCGTTTGAGAGTCTCTGCAGCAGCAGCAGCAGCGCCAGCGCAACCAGCTGAGCTTGGAAGATGGGATGGAGCAAGGGTGTCAACACAGGTTGCGTCCCACACCAAAGGCCTACCCATTTTCCAAGGTAAAAGGGACATACCATCTGGTCTCTTCCCATCGTCACGCACCAAGACATTCGGTTCTAAAACAGCTGGTACGCCGGCGGTGGCAAGAGCATGACGAAGAATGTCGTTAATGCTGGCAAATCAAAGCATTATGTCAGTAAAATATTGTTTGTGTAGTAAACACGTGTAAACTCGATCTTTATTTGCTAACTTATAGTAAGCATTTCTGGAACTAGTACTTTTTTTTTAAAGCTTACTAGCAATGTGGGTCGCACATTACTAGTATTCTTGTTAACCCCTAGTGCTAAGCTAAATGCTTGTGTTACGAGTGAGTTCACGTCGGTAGTGCAATGGGTGGGGTTCGAACCCGCAACCACATGATCGCAAGTCCGACGCCCTAGCCATTAAGCTACCGCCGCTTTTATTGATTACAAAGAGGTAAATTATAATTACTAGGGTGGTCCACGGATTACAAATAAATTAAAATATCTAACTCGATGCAAATTTATTTCATTCATCGATTATGTCTGACTGAAATTCACGTAAGTATAACAGAAACTACAACATTTTTTTTTTTAAATGCTCCACCCCTAAGTATTCTTAAAATTAAAGGAGTTTGGTTGCCTGAGCTTGTCCCTCCATCGACCCAACCGACGCGACGTCAACAACCTTCTACAAATACAAATAGCACACAGCACCCCTAAACTAGTTACGGCTCTCGTAATGGCCGCCAACGCCTTGCTTAGATAATAAAACGTATTTTGTTACTTAAGACACTTACTACGATGGAGACATAAACGTTACCGGGTTATGGGGACAAACCCAACTTTGTATTAGTATTCGTTATTATTCCGCGGAAAATTCCGAATAAGTGAGCTGGTTAATAATTTTATTAGGTCCATGTTCTAGAGATTCACTTTCACTTTTTTCATGCTTCACACATCCACAACATATATCTAAACAAAACAAACAAATGATTTACTCAAGTAAATTTCAGTCTCATTGGTAATGCTAAAGGCCCCAATAATTATCATTAGGGTCAAAATGTATTTTATCGGACTTCAAATGTGGTAAAGTATCTATACCTAACACATGATAAAACAAAACAGATCAGATAGACACGCCTCTATCTGATCTGTTTTGTTTGCATCGAATATAATTGAATGAATGAATGAATATAATTGAACATGTTATGACGTCTTTGGTGTTCATGTTTTACGTTAAAATTTCAGTTTAAAGTCCACTTTAAAGGGAAGCATTAGCAATGAATTTCTTCATGAGTCTAAAGTTATTGGAGTGCAAATTGTGCATCTCAAGGATGCGAAGTTTCTGCAGTTACGCTCAACGAAGCCACTTCGAGAATTCAAAGAGCAATACAAGAACTAGGTTCTTGTCCAACTACGTCCTAACGACGGTATTGTTAGTATTTTGGAGGCCCGACTTACTTGTATGAAATCAGAAATTTTTAGTTAAATATGCAGAACTAAGTGATTATTGGATATCTATTCGCTAAGCACGGAATCTATTACAATTTTACCCAATTCACTTATTCTAAACAACCCATAAATATACATTTAAATTCTCAAAATGGCTGTCAAGAAACCAACCATACAGCAATGCCGCCTTCTTTGCACCGATCTCTGCAGAATTGTATTTGTACTGCTTATTGCTAAATTTACGTTAAATTAATAATTATCCTAGCTTTTTCTCATCTATGTAGGAGTATTCGAACTTTCAGTCTTAAAAGATACAGCTGAATAATCTATCTGTTTACACGAAGCGACTGCCATCCGACCTACGCACCCCAGCTTTTCTGGATAATACCGATATCTTGAGGATAAACTGACTAGCTGGGTGAATTGAAACCATTCAGCCAGTAATGTTGGTTGGATATCCGGATGGCAACTCGTCGTTACGCCTTTAAAATAAAAGTCCGAGAATATCTCAGAAAGAAATTGGCAGAATCATTTCAGCATTGATATACTTTATAGTATTAATATATTTATGTTTACATATTATATATTATGTATTGTATATTGTAATGTATTGTATGTGTATATTTCAGGTAGTATATATAGGTATATTATAGTTTATGTATGTATTAATCTTCTATCAATACTCCCGGTTCATCTGCCACATTTTTCTCTGTATCACCCTATGGTCGACTGGTAGAGAATGCTCATAGCATTAAGCCCGCCTATTTCGTGCATAAAGTATTAAATAAATAAATAAATTATGTTTGTCATAGAAAAAAAATGTTTACTGTGACCATGGCCCAAATATCGTTCCCAATACTACTATACTCTATTTCCAGTACCCAGTTTCGAAAACCCATGCTTTTATGATGTTGATAAACAAACAGAAATATCGGTAATGTGATGTCGCACCTTGCCAACTACGAAAATCTGCCGATGAGATTAAATTCATCATACATTAACTATGGTTAGGTAATTATCTTCGTCTTCCTTTCCCATCGTTTTATTCGTAGGTAGTGTAAATTAGTACTATCACGCTTGTATCCCTGAAGGGTAAGGCCAAGGTGTAGGTACTGATATACTCAAACATAGGCGTTATAGTAATAGTACGTCTAATACTGCCCATATAAATCTTTTTGAATAAAGACTTAAAAATCATCTCTAATGACTAACCTCGTTAGTGTAATGGTCCTAAGCGCGACTGTTACATTAGAGGTGCTGGGTTTGATCCCCAGGTCGAGCAAAGTGTTATTGGGTTTTTCTATGAAATTCTCAGTAGCAGCTCGGAGTCTGGATTTGTGCCCGGTTAATGGCTATAGGCTCGCCCCTTATAATATGGGACCTAACCATACCGGCAAACTGTGGGTGTACATTAAGTACGCCTCTGCCTAACCTAATGGTATGTTATGTTAAGTATAGAAAAAAAGCCAATAACGTTGCCCCACCTGGGTCAAAATCAATCGAACTCAAGACCAAACACGTGCGCTTGCGATCATTAGACCAATGAAGCAGTCCTAAAATCATTAAAATCTTTACATTTATAGCCGATATTTACGATTCTCTTCGGAATTTTTATTTGTCGTCCATGGGAAGTTCGATAACAAATTAAACGGCCACTAAGATAAGACATTTTAAAATATCTTACGCATACAAAGAAACAATCGGTTTATTCGGATAAAAACTACAAAACAAGCGTTTCGTGTTGTTTGTTTTGGCTATCTTAGAAGTCCTTTTATAAACATTCGAGAACCGATTTACGCACGAAAGCGATTCCTGGTTGATACTTTGTATGAATGGATGATAATATTTAGGTCTATCGCGCACATGGTCAGTTATGTAATGTAAATAAACTGATCTTTCGTCTTATTAGTTCGTCTCGTGACACGAATCGTCTACCCCTGACTATGGATGCTGTAAAGGATGAAATGGATGCGTTTCAGATGAAACGTCGGGAATTACATAATATAAATACAACCCGATAAAATCTGTATAAAGTAGTTTAATTTCAACGAATCGTGAATTTGGGCCCGGACTATCAAATATAATCAACATCACGAATTATTCAAAGCAGAGGGACATTTGCAGCTACAATTCATTTATAAGTTTTTGTAATCAATTAAACCCAAAATTAATTTGGGGCACAAATGCTCGGCACAGTACTATCAAAATAATAGGGATCTTGCTACTGCAAAAACCATTACGCGGTACGCCTGTATCCATTCTTGAATAAATTAAGCAAAGGTGCTCCTTCACCAAGTAGTTACATAAAGTTTTTAAGGTTCAGTGAAATGGGAGAGCCATGCTTCGGCACGAATGGGCCGGCTCGACCGGAGCGATACCACGGCCTCACAGAAAACCGGCGTCAAACAACGCTTACGTTGTGTTTCATCGAGTGAGTGAGGTTACCGGAGGCGCAATCAAAGGGGATTTGGCCTCAAATTAAAAGGCGGGCTGCGCACTTGTGACTCTGCTGTTGTCCATGGGCGGCGGTAATCGCTTACCATCAGGCGATCCATCTGCTCGATGGTCCCCCTAACCCATAAAAAAAATGGAAGACAAGCTCTTTTGTCATTTACTGGGCACAACTTCAAACTGCGAGCTATCAGCTTCGTGGAGATCAGCCATGGCTACGTACGTCATAGTTTAGAAAAAATACTAAATTGTATTCAGAGGGATGATATGGCGTCATTAACTTAAAAATCTTTTTGTATTTAATATTTTAACGACATCGTTTAAAATCAAACGCAGTTACAGGAACTCCATTAATTTAACAAATAACGTCATGAAAAACCTTCAAAATATTTAAAAATGTTTTTTAATACATTTGTTCACTAATTAGAATGCTAATGCGAACATGGGCTATGCCAATCGCAGACGGCAGTATTATGGAAATAAGGCCTATCAGCGTAGTTACCTAGCTACAGGTAATTATTTCGTATTAAGCACAACTATTACAAATGAACTGGAGTTTTTTGTTGATATTAGGTATTAAGTATGTTAATCTTCTATACTTATAATAAATCTGAAGAGAGGTCAATTCTGTACATGAAATATATTTACAAAATAACTATCAGCGGGTGATTAGTGATCGATACTGACGCCAAAAATGCAATCAGTAAAATTTTTGTCTGTCTGTCTGTATGTTCGTTATAGAAACAAAAACCACTCGACGGATTTCAACGAAACTTGGTACAATTGTTCTTCATACTCCTGGGCAGGTTATCACGCTACGATCAATAGGAGCAGAGCAGTGAAGGGAAATGTTGGGAAAATGAGTGATTCATGAGAAAGGTTTCAAGCTATAAAACATCACGCTACACTCCTTAGGAACGGGGCAACGCAGGTAAAACCGCGGGCGAAGAACTAGGGAACAAAGTAACTATTCCACGCGGACGAAGTCGCTGGCAAAAGCTAGTAAATCTAATAAAAACATTTTACTCATTATGTTGAATTACGATCGAGCCATTTATAGCTATTTGCCTACAATAATATTAATCCTCTGCATCCAACCCACATGTCTTCCTCAAGTTTTTAGACCATTTGGATGATCATATATCAGTCTAAATTCAATCTAACGGCATGCGACCACGGCTGTTATCTGGAAATACTGCACCTACATTCATGGTACTTACCTATGTGTTAATTTGAATCGAGTAAATTGTCTATAGGAACGGTAACGTCAATTCACTAATGGAAGAATTTCCGACAGTTAATTCAGTTAGGAATATTTTTTGTTTCATGCTTTAATTTGAGTTGTTTTTTTTTTCGAAATTGGGTAAAAAGAAAAGAGTTGGCGCTAAAACCAAATTATTTTCTGTAGAGATCTTTGTAAACCAGGGATGACGCAATTTGTCGACATTCTTGGAGAACCACAATGACGTCAAAAGTATCAACTGTTTATCGCAACTTGGTATTGGAGTATGAATTCGTAATATTTTATCTGTGTGCGAAATTTAAAATATGTAGGTACCTATATGTACAATTTTTTTTTTATTCGTGATAGGCTTACGCTTGACCGCAATTTTCCTTTGACCACGAAGACCGAAAAAGAAAAAAAAGAAATCACGAACTACCATCTGTAGTTTGTGATTTCTAGTGTACTACTCTATCTCTCGTCACGTTCATTAATAATTAATTTCTACTTCCTTCTCTAATCGGCGCTCCTTCTTCTACGGTTTTTTTTCTTAATAAAGAAACTGGCTGTTAGTGACCACGGATATGATCAAGAATTCGATCAAAAATGTTAGTCTAAATCAGTTCTTGCCTAAGGTCAGCAAAGCGATGTGTCATGAACTCATGACTTATGCATGCATTTGTTCGACGAGAAATACACAGTCCACGTGTACACAAACATTGTCGTCGAAAACGAATAACAATAACTGGTTACATGAGACGATCAGATCAATGAGCTTGCTTACTTATGAATAACAAATATAATTTTAACAAAATTGACCAATGGATTTCATAAGAATTAAAATATTTTTCGTCATTTTATCTGAGATTGTGCTCTTGTCTGAAACAAAGTTACACTCTTTAAATGACGCGATCAGAGCGGGAATGGGGCAGGCAGAACTTTAGAATAAGTAAATGAAAAAGTATCTTGTCACAAATAAGACACTGGTCATGATTTATGCCAAAGTAAAAATAAACTAAACCCGGTTCTAACAATGACTGATGAAGGAAAAGAAAAGGAACCGTAGTGAATGTTACAAAACAAAACCAATCATGATAAAACACGAATTTAATCAAAACTGTTCTGTGGCAGGAAGCAGCATCTTCCGCAAAACAGAATCTAAGTTCAATCAATAAATTTATTTTAATATCCTTATTGTTTATATCGGATTGACTTGAAAATATTCGTAAAACAAAGCCTATTAACCTTCATGTTCATTGGTCATGTGTTTTTCCAACAAGGTCAACTTCCTTGGCTGTCCTTCCGCTAGTCCTAACGACGTAACATTTAATATTTTACACACGAATTTTATTGTCATCGCCATCGATGACACTAAAAATCGTGTATCTACGTCGATGCTAATCGTTATTTGGATCACAAGTTTCTGATAACAGGTTTTCTGATCGCGTCGTAGGTATCTAGGATACGATGGAGTTTTTACTGGAGGCAGGTTGTCTGACCTTTATGGGACTGGATTTTCAAGAGGTTCATTATTTTATCGATGTGTAATCGAATATGTTTCGACTTGGAATTGGAATAAATTGGTATAACACCGTTTCCACATACATACATACATTCACGCCTTTCTCCCACAGGGGTAGGCAGAAACTATAGACTTGACTTACTACGATTCTTACATACTTCTTTTGCTTCTTCCACATTGATACATCTTCTCATACATAACCCCGGTATATTATCTTTATGATATTGAACCCAAAAATATATTCATCTGTAAGACATTAGTCTTACAGATGAATATATTTTTGGGTTCAACATTCAATTGATTAATCTTGTCACCTCTCCCATATTGACCAATGTTTTAATTTAACAAGATGCAGACATTTATTTGTTAAAACATAGCCGTAATTTATTATCATAATTAAGTATTATGATTCCTGTTATCAATATAATTAGTATCAAGGAAAATGGTTTTCTTTTTAATATTTTATCACTCGAGCGTTGTCACTGCAATCGTTTCGACTTCCTGATAAAATTAAAACTGGGCATGTCTCTATCTGTTCTGTAATTAAGATTGTGAGACTGTACCGTAATAAAGATTACAACAATTTTTTGTTCCAAACGTCCTTCCCCTTTCGCTATTCTAAGTATGTACCACAAAAAATTGAGGATGTAATAGGTGCTTCAGCAAATAACCCAAAAACCAAACTGCAGTGTGTGGGTTCTGTGTAGTCACGCGCGTAAACAGCTAACTCGTATGGGTGACAAAATGTGTCGACCATGCCACGATTAAACGACATCACGTAGAAACGACAATATTAACATTTATAATGGCGATGAACATTATCTTGTTTAATAGAAATACTAATGACATTTAAACTTAAACCAATATACATAGTTACCGGTTTCCTTACCGATAGTAATAATGACGCTTAGCGATTTCGTTACGCCGTTTCGTCATTGTTACTATTGGTAAGGCAGCCACGAATTTATTTAGATATAAAAACTCGCCCTTAGTTTGGCGTAGTGAGAAGTACATACATTAAAGAATAATTTAATCATTATTACGATGAAAGCATTGCGAGGAAAGTGAATCAGTTACGCGGCTGAAATTGTTTGAAGATCATATATCTTCACGGGTTCGTTTACATAGCGTCAATGTGTACATATACTTCGTATCAGGTCTGCATCTATCATTTAACAGCCTACTCCTGATGTGCACAGATTAATCTTTGAATCAATTTATGTTGCTGCACGCAAGGTAAATTAATCAGACGAGGAAGGGGAACAATGGATTACATTATGTTGTAGATTGACGGTGATGTGCAGATATTTAACTAGTCACCACGAGTTCGATATTATGTGGGTTTGGGTGTGGTAAAGAAAGCTGCCAGCCAATATTTTTAAAAGGGAATCGGAGTTATCGAGCAAAGACGAAGCTGGGCGAAATAAGCAGTAGTATATAATTAGGTACATTTTCACAAAAGGTTTTAACGATCCTTAAAAGCCCTTACAGTATAGACTCGTTACAAAATTTATAGTGACATTTTGACGACTCACCAAACTCTATGTTACATCCAGCGAATGCTTTGGAATACGAGCAGATTTTACGAGTGTGTACACAATAATAGCTATTAACTAAAATGAGTCATTTGCACACATAAATATACATGCAAAGCTCCGAAGGTCGACCATGTAATCAAATAATGGAGTCACATGGTTTCATCACAATGTTTGGTGTTTATCTAACGTAAAAGATGATCTCATTCCGCCGTTATGTTTGATTTGGTGCGATAAAAGTGAACGTGCCCACCTATCCCACGTAATAATGATACTTCTACTAAAAGGGAAAATAAAGGAGACTTTACTTACATTATCCAATTCCGATAAACGCTTCCAAATACTAATCTTATACACATGACTTCGTAATAATCTTCATAAACCATTGGTATTAAGGGTCCGGCGGAGCTTGCATTGCCCACAAAAACGTAATACCGAAATAAATCGTAATCCAGACAATATTCTATCAAATTATGTTATTATTCGGATTTGGATACCGTTAATCTAGGTTCCTACGGTACCATTTCGTCTACTACTAGGTACTTCACTGGAAATAAAAGACCGGAAAATCGTTCCAAACTTGGTAAAGTTATTAAAAATTGCATTCACTTACATTTATTTCCAGTGAAGTAATTTGGACGAAATGGTAGAGTAGAAACCTAGATTGACGGTATCGGAATCCAAATAATGACAGAATTTAATTAAATTGTGTTTGAATTACGATTTATTTCGGTAATGCGTTTGTAAGAGAAATTCGGTCCGTCGGACTTTTGACGAGTCTATTGTTTCATTCGGACATACTGTATTTCCATTTCTAATACATTTGAGATTTTCGCCGAATCTTTCAACGAGATCTCGTTCCGCCATCACTGAGTAGAACCTTTCATTCGGAGCTTCGTTTAGACCACAGCTCATTGATTAAAATATGACAACGTGCAGAAATTTGGGATTAAATATAAGTGTTTTATTTATACAAAACCTATGAATAAATTTACCTACCCTATGAACATACTATAGTGTTAAAAAGGTATATCTTTGGATACTATTAAAGTTTTATTGACCCACCTTTTTAGGTAGAACTATGTAGAAAGTACATTATTATGATAATGATGACTAAGGCAAACATAGAATAATAAGCAGACAGTACTTCCATCGATGTCTACGGGTGTAGTTCTTGTTGTAATAACCAACCTTTTTATTTAAGAAATATCTATGTTTGGTTTATATGAGTTATGGTCAGATGTCATTTAGTTTTGTCTTATTAAAATTATATACTTACGTCAAATATGTTATTTTAATTTAAATATATCAAAACATGGCGCAGTCGGTAGGATCTAGACACAGCCTTACTTTACCATTTGGCTTTTCAACAATCACAATTCTATTTATATGCGCATTTTGATCAATAGCTTCAACTTTAGCTATAGCTTTTCTATTTAATAATCTTTGTAACTCATCTTTTAATGGAACTAACATACAGTTGGGTAATCTGGGGGAAGGATGACAAATCTGTTGTTCACATTTTTTAGTAACAATATCAATTTTTCCTGGCAATCTACCTATTCCTTCAAAAACTTCAATATTCTTCAAAATAAATTTTTCTTTATCTTTATCAAGTGTTACGCTATGTACCCTTTTAATCAGATTTAAAGACATACATCCCGGTAAACCTAATAACAATGTTTTACAATTTACAACAACAAAATTTTCAAAACATTCAGTATTTTTATATTTGCACATTAAATTTACCATACCTGCAGGTTTAACCCTCTCACCAGCAAACGATTCAATATTTAAAGCTGTTTCTCTTAATTTTAAGTTTAACTTCTTATTAATTTTTTCAAATATTTTAATAGGCATAACACTTATATCTGCCCCAGTATCAAGCTTACACTTAATCAACTGTCCTTCAATCTCAATAGACTCAAACCAATCTGAATTCTTTTTTCCCGAAGTATTCGCAGTTCCACAGTATAGACATTCACTCGAACTGTCTTCACTAGAAGCAGCACAGTTGACCTCCTGAACTTTCTTGTAATCTGTATTTAATTTTGGTCTAACTTTGCAGCTTACTGCAAAATGGTTCAAAATTCCACACTTAGAACATTTCTTTCCGAACGCAGGACATTCTCTTGGTCCATGCTGCAGCTGACACCTCCGACAATCAAATATGTTTTCCTTTAGCAGACTATTTCTGAACTTCTTGGCTGCATCAATTGCAATTGTAGGGTTCATTACCTTCACTTTTTTTGCTGATGTGTTATCTCGAAACAGTCTTAATGTAACTGAGAGTGTAAAGGATATGTCATGTATGGTACATAGTATTTCAATTCACTTACCAATGTCTCCTGAAAGGAAATCTATTTTTAGGAAAGAAACCAATAATGATTCAGTGCTAAATTTACTAAGCCAGTATTATTTTAATGAATGGCCAGATGAAAATAAAATACCAAAAGATTGTAAAGTATTTTATAAATTGAAAAATGATATTTATTTTGAATCTGGACTTGCATTTTATGGAGATAAGATAATTGTTCCCAAAACACTGAGATCATATGTTCTGAATTTGTTACATGAGGGTCATTCTGGTGTAAGTAAGTGTATAAAGAAAGCTAGACAATTATTTTACTGGCCTAGATTGTCACAAGATGTGTATGAATGGGTAATGCGGTGTAATACTTGTGAGAAATATCGTGCAAACAAACCTCATGAATCATTGTTACCTCACAAGATACCAGAGTTAAGATTCCAGAAAGTAGGAGCTGATATTTTAGATTATATGGGAAAACCTTATCTTGTTGTGATAGATTATTTGTCACATTGGATAGAACTTATTCTACTGTCATATAAGTCCTCAACAGCAGTTATAAATGCTTTTCAGGAAATTTTCATGAGATTTGGATTTCCTTCAGAAATTATAGCAGATAATAATCCATTTAATTCTATGGATTGTATAAAATATCTTACAATGAAAGATGTTAAGTTAACTACCAGTAGCCCACATTATCCTAGAAGTAATGGAATGGCTGAAAAAGCAGTTCATATTTGTAAGTGTTTGTTGAGAAAAGCAACTTATGATAATGTGGACTACCGCGAATATGTATTAGCTTACAATAATACTCCGCTGTCAGGATTAGATGTTTCTCCATCTCAAATTTTAAACAGTAGATCTATGCGGACTCTGATTCCGACTAATGGAAATCTTTTACAACCAAAAGTAGTAAATAATATCCATAAATTATTAAGGTTAAAGCAATCTATTGTAAAGGGGAAGCATGATAGATTCATCAATAATAAAGAGGATTATTATAGAGTAGGGGATAGAATTGTGCATAAAACTAAAAAAGATCATTTCTGGAAAAAAGGAAAGATAGTAAGGAAATGTAAAGAGCCAAGGTCCTATTGGATATCAAAAGATGATAGCAACAGGATTGTGAGAAGAAATACTAATCACTTGAGAAAGTCGAACAGTAAAAGAGTAGTAAAATTAAATTGTGACTTTGAGGATATTGGTCCAGCCCAGAGTTCAAATGTACAAGAACACTCTATTGTTAGGAAAACCAGAAGTGGCCAGGTTTATTATAGAGACCCCTAAGGGTTTAATTTAAAAGGAAGGTGTTGTAATAACCAACCTTTTTATTTAAGAAATATCTATGTTTGGTTTATATGAGTTATGGTCAGATGTCATTTAGTTTTGTCTTATTAAAATTATATACTTACGTCAAATATGTTATTTTAATTTAAATATATCAAAACAGTTCTGATGAATATAACTCATATTAGGCCTAAGTTTCACAGCCTTGCACAAAATTCTTATGAAGTCTTCCGCTAAGAAAGGCGGAAAATTATGTATCTTGAGCATAATCGTTACAAAAATATTTGACCTTTAAAGTCATTAATTAACAGACAATAGAAATTAATTACACTAATAAGTTGTTGTAATGTCTTACTTCAGATAGGCTAGAATTAGCGAAGTAGGTAATACGATGATGAAGCGTTGAATTGTTATGTTAAGTACATCATTATCCCAAAAGTACCTTCTCGACTCTCAAGCGGACGTTGAGTCCGAGTCGTTGCGTTGTTTTGTTTACATCGAGCATCTTTAATACAACCATCGGTGGCACAGCAGTTCCCCATCCGGTGCCGCCTCCCTACGCCGAACGTTTAACATTCAATAAAGGAACTCAGGAAATTCGATTCTTAATTTTTATTCACCGTACTTTATAGATACCATTTTAAAACTTCATTTGAATTCGGTCCGCGACGTTTTTTGTTGCTTTCCGCTTCTTGATTACGAATGCGCTCGCCTTTTTTCTCACTTACGGAACTATACTAGTGATATTTAGTTTCCTATATTGAGATTTTATTATGAGGGAACTAAAGTACTGTAAACCTTTGAACTTTAAGATACATTTCCTATTGTCCTTGTCGTTTTGATTTAAGTAGTTCATCACCATCGTTTTTGTCCGAACATTAACAACACGATACATTATGATTTAATCAGTAAATCACCTTTAAATAATGTTTTACTGGTTTACCATTTATTTAATTTACTCTTGTTTGTCTATCTGGTTAAATCCAGTTTGCTATATTTTACTTAACGAATGAGTAGTTTAAACTTTGTGAGAAAATGTATGAGAATTTAACACTTATCGACCGCATCTACATTCAAATAAATTCGACACAGGTAATCGGTACAGACTCGGTTACAAGTGTGTGGTCCTTTCCATGCCACACGAACCGAGGGCGAAACTACTTTATGTGATTCCAAGCTTTTCTCTGCAGACATTTGTTTTCATCTAGTCGCCTTTTCGCATTTTGTTTTCTTGGCCTTATAGAACCAGTGGTTTTGCTTACCGACGACTTGTTGCGTGGGATTCAAAGAATTACTCTTTTCCACCCTTCTTTCCGGATCATAGCCTCTGTTGATAGATCGATTGACGTCGGTGAATAATTTCCGCCCACTAACGGAGACTGAAGTATTGTCAGCTTGGCAGTCCGCCGTTTTATAATGCACATCTTATAACCTTAGAAGATAGACTTTTCCTAACTGTATTGGCTTCGGGTACCTGCTTTCCTTTACTACTTATATTGTGATAGATAATAGGGTTGATTTAGACAGATTATTATACTTTAGTAAAAATAGTCTTAGCTTATATTCAAACTGCTGGACAAAGGCCCTTCTTAGTCGATGCCTCTTCTCCACATCTACTGGATGTAGGACAGGAGTAACAGCATGACCGCTACTACTCTACGCTAGTCACCACCGAATCTTGAAGAAGAAATCTTGGGTTTTATAACTAGGAGTCCAATATCAATATATAGCCATTATCAGGCAGAAGGTGTCCTTTCCACATGAAAAAAAGTGTGAACGAAGCCAAAGTAAAGCCAGACACTTTTATTTATTTAGTAACAAATACCGACTTTCTGACCTAAGGCAATCGACCTATATATCAATCTTCGTCTAAGGTCGAGCGGAGACAAGACAGGGGTCTGTCTGAACAGTTTCTTCTTATTTCCTTTTAGATGAAACTGGTTTTGGTTAGTAGTTCGTCCTCATTTTGCGTTAGAGGGTATGGGAGCAAAAGTATGTCACCGTTCAGGAACTACTTGTAAGGTTTTAAGATCGCCCTTGATGTTTTAGCTCTGTTGTATTACATGTAAGTTACCAATTATGAAATTGCTCAACGCAACAGATTATCCCATCAAACACTGTGCAGTCAACATTAATTAACGAGCAACTAATGAGCATTGACAGTTTAATTAATGTTCTACTAATTTCATAGCACATTACCTTAGTTGATTACTTCAAATGTGCCAAAAGGCTTTTTAGATTAGTCTCTCTTGTCACTGTAGTTGTGTCGGGCCTCTCAATCAAACGGTTATCTAAATCGTAATGCCAGCTCAGCTTGTTTGCACTCAAATCTTATCGCAAAGTGATGTTACTACGATACGTGGGCGGGAGTGACAAACTAATTTATCATTTGATTTTTTCCGTGTGATAACAACAAGCAGATTGCAAATCTGGTCAATTACAAATATGCTCAGTCACCTTGAATAAACAAAATGTAATATCATTCTTGTGTACCTATTTTCTATTTTATTTTTACTTTAACTGTATTTTTTTTTAAATATATTTTAACGAAATAACGCATTGGCTTCGGCTGTAATGTTATTATGTATATTTGAAATAAATAAGTAAATAATTTCGTACATGCACGAAATTATTTACTTATTTAGGAGTTGAGTATCAATTACTTAAGTCACTGCATTTTTACTGTAAGACAACACGAAAAGGCAGTTTGGAATTTATTCCCACGGTATCCCACGAAGGTACTGTGGAAATGAGAATGCGAAAGTTTACCCCTAATATTCTCTGGCCGGTGATTTGATACATTATGTTGGTTTAAGACTGACGATATTACAAAAAATGATACACAATCAACCTCAACCTGCTTACTGAATACTCATTTTAACTGCATAAACTTCATGTCCATTTCCGACAAAATAAATAAGCGTCCTGAAGTTAGCCATTTCGAGCTGCAGGTTAAGTCACTTATATGTAAAAGTGATTTAGAGTTCAAAAATACCGAAACTTGTTAGGCAATAATCAAGAATGCGAAACATTTACGACTCCAACTGTCTTTACACCGCGTTTTGATAGAAAAATTCATCGCTGTGCAACCATTTGCGGACAACTTTTATTTCGTCGGATCTATTGAGAACTTATAAAAATAGAGGAATTATTGGTCTAATTGACCTCAACAAACATAATAGGCAAGCATTAACCAATTCTAAAATTACTAACGGATATGAATAACGTATTGTGGTTTGATAGTTGCGGTTTTACGCGATGTTACAGAATAAAAATAGCTGTAAGAAGTGCCTCAGTGTCTACATGGGTAGAAGTTATTAGTTATGTTTCTTTCATCTCCTACATTCTAGACAAATCGATTCCTAACGGTTTTAGGTTTTCGCTTTATCAAACAATAATATACCTACAATAAGAACCAGTCCAAATGCCGTGGCCTAGCGCATTCATTGCATACCGATGAAAACACACTGGGAGATTATTAGGGGTTTCGTAACACAAAGGAAACCAGTTGACTGCTGACTGCAGTTTTGGTATGAAACTATTGTAGGATCCCGATCCACTCTTTGCCGTTTTTTTTATTTGTTTACGTTTCTCCGTTTACGGCATCTAATTCTCTGTTTATTTAACACTAGCAGGCCCGGCAAACTTCGTCTGGCCCTGTATCATCATCTTCCTGCCCATCATCATCACAATGTCTTGCCCTGTATATAATATATAAAAGAAATCGTAGAACCTGATTACGGTGCCCCTACCGGATTAAATTGTGAATCTACACCATCCAGGGTCCCATCTCATATTGGTTTAAAAAATTAACGAGAAGCTGGACCAGTCAGCAAATTTAGAATTTATAAAATAAAACTATTTTACACCGAATATTTGGCTCAAATAAAAAGAAAATGTTTTGATATGTTTAAAGAATATTTTGACGAAAGAAGTAAGTAAAGATAAAGGAATTTGGTTCAAAACAATACAATGCAAGCCCCCTCGAATTCCGTGGTTTTTGAATACTAGAATAAATAGGCGATATTTAGAACTTATAGCTCATAGATTACATTCAGGAAACTTTCCTTCTAGGAATTTCGGCCATTTAATGAAAAAGATAGATTCACCAAACTGTATTGTGTATGATGATTTGTTAATGGATTGTATCAAGTATAAGGAACAGAGGGAATTATTGTTGCGTGTTATGAATATGTTGGAAGTTGAGTTTTTCTTCCTATTTTGGCTAATCCATCATCAAGTGCTGCAATGAGCTTATATATCATGTTTGTGAAATCTCCTCTTCCTTAAACTGTATTAGTTTGTAGATAACTATTTTTTTTTATTCAGCCGTAATCGTCCCACTGCAAGGCAAATGCCTTCCTTCCCTCCTTCCGCTCATCTCGGTTTAAGCTTTCTGAAGATAACTATTTATTAAGTATTAAGCAGGCGGCATTAAGTATTACGACTATAATTATGATACGAATAATGGGACTGACATGTTTTTGTAATAGAATAAAAGTCCCTTACAATAAATAAATATAATATAAACAAAAAAGTTATTCCGTTCCCGATACAAAATGTATGAGAAAACAATTTTCTTCATAATTTTCATTTTCGTGATTTTTTTTCGATGTTTTAATACTTAGTTATTCTGCTATTCGGGGTGGAGACAAATCCAAGAAATAAAAAACCATGAATAACGGTTCAGCAGTTCTTGAGTTATAAGTGTTGACAAACCCGACTTTGTTTTATATATATAGTAGAGATTAATTACGTGCCTACCTGGTCAGTTCTTTTGAAGCAGTGGTCTTTGTCAATTTTGTCAATTTCAATATTTATGTTACCTACTATTTACATGGAACTATTCCATTGAAAACGTCAGTAATAATCGCAAAGACAGGAAAATGAAAACAAATATAAAACTTGTAAATCATTAATTTATAACCGATCGATAATTAATCCAGTCGTATATTCTAAAATAAATGTCACAACATAAAATATCACATAATCTTCGCTAACTAGTTTCTAATAAATAATGTAGCTAGTTAACATAATTGAAACAATTAATTATTAAAATATTTTTTCTATACTTACGCAATACTTCCACATTACGTGTGACTAATCGAGATAACTCACTCTTTTTAATTAATGAGTGGAATGTTCCTCAAGCTGGCTGATGGCCATGATCAGAATGAAAACGTGGAACTCTTTTTAAATTATATCTGTGATATCTTTATCCATTTTAAGTTGTTTTCCTTTGATTGTTTTTTTGGACCAAACAAACAGCTGTTACTCGAACGACATTTGAGGAACTCACAGAGAGTTCCTCAAGGGGCACTTATAACGTAATCAAGTTCTCAATCGTTTGTGAAGCAGTATCTCCTGCACCTCCAGTTGAATTATTTACTTTACATATCCATATTATTCTTCGACCCGAGTGAGTTGAAAAAGAAGTACTTACCATGGTGGTCCCAGCCCTCTGGGAAGGTCCCTTAGTGTTCAATTTTACTGCCTTTATTAACTTTAGAATGTTCTATTACTGTCTACCTACTTGTTATTGTCAAAATATACATATACTTTTCTATTTCATTGATACTGAGCCTTTGCTGTGTCATGCATACAAAATATCTCTTTATTGAAACTCCCTCGGTATTTTCTATGTTTTATTCAAAAAGCCAATGTTTACATATTGAGGGAATTGGAATACCACAGTGTCGAGGGATTTAATGATTGGTCGGGTTGGCGGTTAGTACGGCTGGTTTTTATTGGCGGGAGCCCGCACAAAGGCCATGACTTGTTTTCAATTAAGGGTAACAGAAAAATGTCCACTCCCGCGTAATTTCCCCTGTGAACGAATTTGAGCTAACTTTTCTTTATTGTTTACAGCAGCTTTATGTAGTTTTGTACATAGTAAAAAACAATATGCAAAACATGATACAAAACACATCGACTGTTCTATGTGTTTTGTATCATTCCTTCTCAGTAGCTTAAAGGCTTTTTCAATATCATACGTAGTGGCGGTTCCATATTTGCGTTATTTGATGTAACGGATTCTTCGAATTTTCCCTTTTTGATATACTGAGCCTGGAGTTTAGAATTGTGCCCGGTTATTTTAATACATGCTCGCCCCTATTACATAGGCTAAAACATACATCACTGGCGAACTAATTGGTGAAATAATTAATGTGGATATCCATTGTAAGAGTCGTCCTCAACTCATTAACTGTCCACTGCGGTGGACTTTGAGCTTAATGTTAGGCGACTTGTTTTAGATAGATTGATATCAGATAAATTGTTGGTATCACTATAATATTTGAAGTAAACAGAATAATGTTGGCTTACAAATTGAGAAGCTCACGGATCTAGTTAAAATGCAAAGAAACAATTGTAAAAAGTTTACGGATTTTCCTCGTAGGCTCTTAGTCTTACCTCTTGTTTATTTTTTATCAAAGTTTGAGTCTGTTTCCTTAACGAACTTTAAGTTACTGCACTGATGTAATTGCCTTCATTAAAAAGGGTGGGAAAGTATTTTTTTGTTTATGGATATCGAGATTTCATGCGAAATCTCTTATTTCGATTTCATTATGTTATATAGCTAGCTTAATTATTTACTGCTTACCTAGTTGTTCTTTTTTAAATTAGTGGTGTAAGTTATATTATATTCTTTTTTTGCGCAGTAGGCACTGGTCTCCAGCGATGTCGGTAGAACTTAAATAAAACGCAGTATACAAAACATACCGCTTTGGTGATATTGAACAGAACTCTATGTGCGCAATACCGCCATGGCAGTAACAATGTGTTTACTAAACATTATGTGCATGAGTTCATTTTATCACTAGTGAAGACGAACTACACGCGCGATAAAATTTAAACAGTGATAAATAAGTTTGTGGAACATTTATGTTCATGTAAGAATTAGACGGTAGCAATAAGGGCTTCGGTAGAACTTCAAATCTGGCGTTTTACTTCGAAAATGACGTTTTTCGGAGTACTTAAGCCCCATGATCGAATATGCAAAAAGTCAGTAAATACCACTATACTTAGATATTATTGAACTGCTGATAGCTTGATGTTTGTGATTTGAACACTTGGGTATCTAATGTTGACTCGTCGCAGGAAGTGGTAAAGGTGGGTTGATTCCAAGTTTGGTCGAATTTCCCAGTGCACGAAGTATTCTTAAATCCCTATCATAATAATACAATCAGTGTAACACTGATAATTGTTAACAGATGTAATGGATATCTTCGCCATGAATGGCGAGCTGGCGGCACATGATGGGTTTCGTCTGATTGAGTCTGCGGCTAGAGTTGGTATTGGTACTAATTCTTGTTGACCTAAAAATCAAGCAGCTTCTGTAAACTCGTCTCCAGTCTTTTAACTGCCTCATTAGTAATTTAGTCTAGTTGTAACTCGTAAGCGCTACTGCTACACTAGGGACTCTGGGTTCTAATCCCAGGTCAATCCCAGTGTTATTGGAGTTTTCTATGAGATTCTCATAGAAAAATCTATCCAATCAATAACCTAATATTTTCGGAGCAGCTTGGATTTTAGATTTATGCTCTTATTAGGGACATAGACTGATGATCTGTGTCTCCTCTGCCTAAATCTTCGAGGAATACAGTTACAATGTACAAGTACAAATTTTTATTCATTCATGAAAACTTCTTTTTCTAGATTTTTCTGTTGATGTCTGTTGCTTTTCTATTCGGTCCCTGATCGATCTACATGATGGGAGGACAAAGTAGAGATACTCTAATTCATTATATCAAGATTCGATCCGATTAAAATAAGTTATATTTAAGTATAATTTTATTGTTATTTGTAAGCAGTAGTAAGCATATGTACAAAACGTTATCTTTGAAATTAATCATAATTTATTGTATTACACATTATGTAAAAATACTCACGTGATTAGGCAAATAGATACCTTGTAGTATTGGTCGTCACGTGATATAATTGATATCGTATACAATTACAGTTCTGTTTGTATTGTTGGATTACGCGTGATAATTTAAGTTTATCGTGTGCCTAATTTGCACCATCTTATCACTTTCAGAGCAAACAATTGTTATCCAAGCGCCTAGATAAACGGACGTTCTAACGCACAAATATTGAAGCGTGATATACGCTATACTAGTATTATTTCGATGTATCGTGTAGGCTTTGCATGTTATTAAAATGCACTAAATGACTGCCTCATTAGTCTAGTGGTACCAAGCTACGCTAGAGGTCCTGGGTTCGATCCCCAGGTCGAGCAAGGTGTTATTGAGTTTTCTATGAAATTCTCATTAGCAGCTCAGAGTCTGGATTTGTGCCCGGTTAATGGCTATAGGCTCACCCCCTATAATATGGGACCTAAACATACCGGCGAACTGTGGGTGTACATTAAGTATGCCTCTGCCTAACCCTTCGGGGAATACAGGCGTGATGGTATGTTTGTATGTATGTAATAAATCATTTGTACAATAGGAAGCTTATAATAATCACATGAAATCAAACGACAACTATCACCATTATCACTGTCCACGCCGCTCTGAGTTTGTGTTTTTACGGGTTCATCATAGAAACTACTGTACGGAGTTTTTTTTTAAACCACTATGGTAGCAAACAAGCATACGGCCCGCCTGATGGCAAGCGGTTACCGTAGCTTATAGACGCTTGCAACACCGAGGGTATCACTCGCGCGTTGGGCTGTAACAAAACACCACCCCCACTGCCAACACAGCGCTTCCTCGCGGAGCTCTGGCGACCTTGCTCACCGTTAGGAACACAACATGGCATGAAGTTTCATACGGGTTTCACTGATAGAAACAGGGACATCTAGGAAGGTTATAGGCAATAATTCATTATTATACCCGTGCGAAGCTGAAGAAAAATAATCGCAATAACATGTCATGATATGGCTCCTTTTCTTAACGCTATCTTCTCTACCAGTCGTTGTTTGACAAATTGACACACAGTATTATACTACGCAAGTATATAATTATATGTTACTACGTAAGTAGGACTAGGAACCGTTGGTTTATTTACACAAACTCAATGTTAACCGCTCCGGTCTCCTTCAGGAATGACGTCAGAGCCGAGCCGTACAGGATCGCGTTTTAGCGTAATGGCCCAAAAGTGTAGTAAATTCACTACGGCGCCCTTGATATCTATTCAAAGATTCTAAATACCCTATGATGTTAAATAATAATAAATATAGATCTAGATCAGCGATACCTGAAGTAGGTACCATAGAAAAGTCACCGAGATTGTATCTTTAATAAGCTATTCCATAAAATACAAGAGATTTCTTGAGTGTTCTCAAACCATAAAGCTTAAGAACTATTTACTCTATTCTTTGACAGCCACGCCTACAGAATAAGCGTGACTTGCCGCCAAGCTCCGAATTTCCTATAGAAATCTGTCACCCAATGGCGGCCGTGGCGTGCTGCGTGCATATTTTGGTTAGTCGCCTATACATTACTGTAGCGGTCTAAAGGAGTTACCTTTTGACCGCTACAGTATATTATTAACTATCTATTATAATATAGGGTATAAAATGATACTTGATTATCAAAATAGTTTTCATCTCCTCGGTGATCTAATATAGGACCTACATAGTATCCAAAAATTCAAGCCATTCCTAGACAAGTCGTGAACTACCGTATGAATTAACGAACAGATAGAATCAAAAATGATATTTATGACCGCCCAATTTGTTAAAAGCTTAGGTATGTCAGTTCCATACATTTTAATATTATATACTTAATTTATTCATCGACTTTGAATGTTAGATTGCAACTTTTTTTTACGTGGGAGAGCCATGCTTCGGCAAGCATGGGTCGGCTCGACCGGCCTCACAGAAAACCGGCGTCAAACAACGCTTACGTTGTGTTTCGCCGAGTGAGTGAGGTTACCGGAGGCCCAATCCCCTTTTAAAAGGTCGGCAACGCACTCGTGACCCCTCTGGTGTTGCGGGTGTCCATGGGCGGCGGTAATCGCTTACCATCAGGTGATCCATATGCTCCTATCCCATAAAAAAAAATTAACTTGTCTCCGGCGAAGACGGACATTTTGTCAATAAAGTGATGCTATGTTTCTATACTTTAAGCTAAACAGTTTGCCCTTTGAATCGCCCGTATTCCATCGCAATAGGGGTAATTTTTGAAGTGCAAGTACGTAACCTTACGAGTTCTTAGTTACGTGAATGCATTATAATAATTACATGTGTATTTTACATTTTGCAACATATTACATTAAATGAATTCAAAACCTTGAATTGATGGCTTTTATGCAAACTGGTATCAATTCCTTAGTATTTTTCGTCACATTTGCCATACGGAAAACATTTGTCTTTCGTGCGTCAAAGTAAATATTATCATCATTCTCATACCTAACTCATATTTTACATTTGAATAAGTAGTGAAATGTGTTATTTGATTTTTTATTGACCATGACCATAATTTTATTATCATACATATTACTGTATATAAATATTGACAAATACCTAATAATCTATACTTATAATAAATCTGTAGAGAGGTCAATTCTGTACATGAAATATATTTCCAAAATAACTATCAGCGGGTGATTAGTGATCGATACTGACGCCAAAAATGCAATCAGTAAAATGTTTGTCCGTCTGTCTGTCTGTCTGCCTGTCTGTTCGTTATAGAAACAAAAACCACTCGACGGATTTTGGTACAATTGTTCTTCATACTCCTGGGCAGGTTATAGTACTTTTCATCACGCTACGATCAATAGGAGCAGAGCAGTGAAGGGAAATGTTGGGAAAATGAGTGATTCATGAGAAAGGTTTCAAGCTATAAAACATCACGCTACAACCCTTAGGAACGGGGCAACGCAGGTGAAACCGCGGGCGAAGAACTAGGGAACAAAGTAACTATTCCACGCGGACGAAGTCGCTGGCAAAAGCTAGTAATAAAATAAATTAAAATACGTAACGCGCAACTAACCGTTGAATACCACGGAATCGTTGTCGTCTTCTGTATTATCATATAAGTAAAAACTTGTCTATATTTTTGTTACATAAATTTCTTCCATCTATGACATTATACATATATATAGTTTTATATCATAGGTCTCAATGATCTAGTTGGACGCTATGCATGCGCACATTTGTGAGTTTCTAGACATTCTAGGACGAGTGTTAAAAAAGTGTTACTGTATATATATTTGTATATATTTTTCTATAAAAAATTCAAAAGCTCGCCCCCTTTTTATGGCGGACCAAGAAACATATTACTTGGGTGAAGTTTTACTGTACATACATAACATAATTAACCCATTACATTGTCCCACTGTTGGGCACGGGTCTCCTTGCAGAATGAGAGGGATTAGGTTATACTCGTATTCCACCACGCTAGCCTAATGCGGGTTGGCAGACTTCACACGCTGTCGAGAAAATATCTCAGGCATGCAGGTTTCCTCACGATGTTTTCCTTAACCGTTTAAGCGCGTTATAATTAACTATTAATACGTACATGATTTCGAAAAGTCAGAGGTGCGTGCCTTGGATTCGAACTGGAGACCTTTAACTTGGCAGTTCTATGGTCATGTCATGAGGCTATCACAGCTGCCATGCCTAACCCTATTTGAATATTCGCGAAATATGGAAACAAAAATTTTTAGTTAGTGAGTTACACTGACTTCACATGTTTGTGTAAACATGTGTGTCCTTCGGGTTGACAAAGCCTCCTGTCAAGTGGCCCAACGTTATTACGATAGCAGGTCACCCTGTAATTAAACACAGATTGCGCCCGACACAGAGTTAACAAGCAACTTAATAGCATTCCTGTAATTAATGGCAAATTGATTTTCTGAGCGAGTTCCTGCATAATCTCTTACAAGCTTTTACAGCTAAACGATATTTTTATAATGAGGTACGTATGTAATACGGCAACTTTCTCATTAGTTTAAATGGACGTAAGTACAGACAACCCATACGAATATATATCGCATGCGATGCTATGCTTTATTTTGTAATTAACCTTCGCGAGCGCGTACCAAAACGCGAACATAAAGTTTCATCAAAATTGGATCCATGGCATTAATACTCTCTCGTATAGGATCGCATAGAGGACGATGAGACAATCAAATGATTCCTGATGAGAATCTCCTTCTTTTTTGGAGTTTTTTTAGAATCGTTTATTGAGTTGTGATTTACTCACTACAGGGTCCTACTCCTACCACAGATGAGGTATTTTTTATTTTTTATTTAATTGATATTTTTCTATTTTTTCTGAAAATTTGGTTTAACTATATAATGTCAATGGTGAAGCCTTCAAAAAAACGTCACGCTTCTTTGCCTTTTAATTATATTAATTCGAGGTGCAAATTCTTCTACTGAAGCTTTGCATATTTCCATCATTAAAATTGTTTTGGAGAAACATCTACATTGTGCACGTGACTCAGTTTGCGTGCAGAAACTATTTAACTTGCAATCTCAGAGGGTTAAATAATACACGTGATTTGCAAGACTTGTCAGAAAGTCTATCGCCTGAAGTCTAAAAAACAGCTTTCATCAGTTCTGAGTTTTATTAGCATAGATAATAGACGGGTATATTCTATATTTATTTAATCCTACTCACTACAAATCCGTAAATAGAAAGAGGTAACACATTTGGCTACTTTCAATGTAGATATATATGTGCCCTCGGTAATACATTGTCGAGGGCCGCCGGGGAATTTCGCTTGTCTCGCACCACATTCACATCGATCTAAGCAGGTCTTCATTCGTTAGGTTAACCTTAACTCTGTAAGGAACAGGGCCATTCTCACCTAAAGAGCTAGTTCCGGGTAACTGCGAACCTATCGAAGCAACAAATAATTTATTTATAATCTTTATAGAAAGAAAGAAAGAAAACAAATTTAGTGGGTAAATGGGGGGTTTTTATATGTTTCCATGATACCCAAACCAAAGGTAATTTGCTTGACTGCTCAAATGCTTGTTCAACTGTATCCAAGACAACCTCAAAAGTTTACATAGTCAAATGACCAAATAACAAAGGAATACACAGCAACACGATAAGAAGTACTTCACGATTCAATAAGCAAATTCGCGTCAATCCCCGTTACCATGTAACGGATTAAAGAATCAAGAGAACGATAATGGAAAGAAAATTATTATATGCGTCAAAGGAGAGAGAACCTGGATTTTTATGTCTAATCTCAAGAACCATGCGACATTTTGGGCTCAATTTTCAACATTGTCCAACAGTGATAAAATATATGTCATTTAAAAGCTCTTGGGGTGGACTTCATGTCATTCTATGACAACCGAGTTGAAATTCAGTGCGAAAATAGTGTTTTGATGGATTTCTGATCAAGGGCTTATTATAATGTTACAAAATACACATTTTTTAACGTACTTACACGTTCTATTTCAACTTAGCTGCCATGGAATTAACTAAAGTACACCCCAAGAGCTTTTATATGACATGCATAGGTTTCATCACTGTTGCATAATAGTTTTTTTTTAAAGTAACGTTTTTTTTTAAAAAAAAACAACACTACTAGGATTTTCTCCTGTAACGTGGGTGCGTTTACAAACACAAATATTCACAAACACAAACACCCAGACCCGGAACAACTACCTGCAGATCATACAAATATTTGCTCCGTGTGGGGATCGAATCCACAACATGTTGCGCAGAAGCCGATCGCTCAGCCACTACGCCAAACGTGTCGTCATTAGTAGTTAGTAGTTTGAAAAGTGGGCTCAGGATTCATGTGTACCCGTGGTCCTTTGAAAATAAATAATCACGAGAGAAAACAAGAAAGCCTTTTCATGGTTTATATGACTTGTTATTGTCTTGTCTGATAAGGCAGGCAGCATTACTTGTAAATGCTGCCTGGAAAATGATGATAAATGCTTTCCCTCGTTCATTCTTTTATTATGTGATGTAAAAATGGGACATAAATGAGACCAGTAGAAATGTGAAGAGTGAGAAACGTAATATACTGATCATTATTTTCATTCCATTGAGCATTCAAAGACCTGAATTTATTTAAAAAGAATATCTTCAAACGTCATTCGGTATGAATAATACAGTGTCTTTGCGTTCGTTCTTTAAACAAATATAAAAAAGTAATGAAGAAACAATACTTAACCTCCATACATGCATGGCTTTGTAGATACAACCACGAAGCTATGCATGCAAGTACACAATACGATATCATTGAGAAAACAAAAGATTTTATATAGCCATAATTCTTTTTCGGATATAACATTTTGTAAAGTAATAAATATGGAAGGTTTTGCATATATTTTTGTATTCAGACTCGCCTAGAATATCGAGCGAATCATGGAACTCCAGGCACTATTTCTTCCTGAAGATGCAGGAAGAATGACATACATTTTTACCGCGTAAAAAATATACGTTTACGTTATCAAAATTTCTTGTCTAGTGAAAACTATATAATTAATTTGCCAATATTTCAAGTCTTATTTTTATTAATTTATTACATACAATGTTGTTCCATGTAAGTACCTACCCAATACAACATGTAATTATTAGACATACATTTAAATTAATGATAATTGAATGAAATGAAATAATTTAATGACCCTCTTAAATTCCGCCAACGTACAATTAAAAACATCCAATTGTTGCGATAGGATAGCTTTAGGATTAGGATTATCTTGGTTTATTCTTATTATGAAAACGGAATATTTTTTATCTTTTTGTGATTTTTTTGCATTTTCCATGCTAAGATTATTAAGTTATTTTTTAGTAAAGGAAAAAAATCAATCGCGGGTAGGATTCGAACCTGCGTCTTCTGGTTTGATATACCAGACGCTCTGACCTCTAAGCAACCGCGAAACTTAGACCTTACGGAATATTTTTTACTTACGTTTGAATTAAAATTAGTTAGTAGGTATATTGGTGTACAAGTTTTTCCTGTGGATGTTTATTGGCGGATGTTACGTCATAGTAAATAGCTTTTTCTAATTATAGATTTTCGCCTTCTTATTTATACGTATTTGTATAGCTATCAGTTAATTTAACTGCCTCATTAGTCTAGTGGTCCTAAGTGTGACTGCTACGCTAGAGATCTTGGGTTCGATTCCCAGGTCAAGGAAAGTGTAAGTGTTTTTCTATGAAATTCTCTGTAGCAACTCGAAGTTTGGAGTTACATACTGGCAAACTGTGAGTACATTAGTAGGTACACTTCTGCCTAAGCCTTCGGGGAATACAGGCGGGATGGGATGATATTAGTTAATTTAGAACAGCGATGTGGCGTGTATCGACTGCCTCAAGTTGTAACGAATTCTTTAATTAGGTCAAAGGAAATAGTTTCGTTTCCTTCTAATCTAGGACAAGACACTACGGACTGTAACTATCAGGTTACACGAGATATTATGTTTGTTTTCTTTAAAAAGATGCAAGACAGTGACAGGCTGTAGCTTTGCAAATTCTCAGTGTTGCCTAATTTAAAAAACCTTCCATTTTTTTTATTATAATTATTATTATATTTATCATGGCAGAATAAGATTTGTTTATATATATGATTTATATTTTTCTTCCGAAATTCGTTGGCATTAATTATATCTAGGGCATTTGTTATCATGATAATCTATTTGGCCTAAATTATTCCAGATCTAAGACGAAGGAGAAACTTCAACCATTTTATTTATTTTATCCGGTGAAACTTTAAGATAAAAGAAACAAGGGGATTCCCATGTTGACGCTTATCCCAAAATATCCCTTGTGACGACCCTGATTCTATAAGCTGTAAGGATTTCGTAAGGGAAATTCCAAACTACGGTCCTTTGGCGGTCAACCTCATAAATAAACCAAGTGTCTTTTTACATATTTACTTACATGTGCGGTTTTTCTACGAAATTCTCAGTAGCAGCTCGGAGTTTGGATTTTTGTCCGGTTAATGGCAATAGGCTGGCCCCTATTAAATGGGACCTAAATATACCGGTGAACTGTAGGTGAAAATTAGGACACCTCTGCCTAACCCTTTTGGGGAATATAGACGTGATGGTATAATATATACGTCTTCGAGCGCATGTAACTAAAGTACCTACCAGTTTTTCATGAATCTAGAAAAACTATGTGCTTAGTGCACCAGGATCCTATGTAAGTACTATATTTTAGGCGTTGTATTTGAGAATGAGTGTTTCAATTTAATACTCACTGAAAACTCTAAAATAAATTCTCAATACCATTTTGTTAAGCGTTAAGAGAAGGGGAAGTTTTCTAATTAAACCTCAATTAGATTGCGCCTTTAAAGTTTACAGAGGGGAGAGAAAATACGGGCCGGTGTAAAAGCGTTTTCGTGCAGATGCACAATTTCATTCGACGGCGGCAAATTGCCCGTCCATTGAGGTATTACACTACCACGTCGTAGAAAAGCGGCCAATGCAAACGTTATTTTGACGCTTGAAAGTATTTTAGTTTTTTTTTTACAAGTTTTAGTACACTATAATCTCTTTGTTTTTATTTGAACAACTCAAACAGTCTTTGTAATACGGTAACGGGCGGTTTTAATAACCCTAGAGGATATTGAAATCTAGAAGAAACTAGAATTTTAGAATGTTCATATTGGAATAAGTAGGATGGTAGGTGTGTCTAGTAAATAGAGGGTGTAAATTATTATTGGAGTTTATTGAGTACTAGCTGTTGCCAGCGACTTCGTCCGCGTGGAATAGTTACTTTGTTCCCTAGTTCTTCGCCCGCGGTTTCACCTACGTTGCCCCGTTCCTAAGGGTTGTAGCGTGATGTTTTATAGCTTGAAACCTTTCTCATGAATCACTCATTTTCCCAACATTTCTGTTCACTGCTCTGCTCCTATTGATCGTAGCGTGATGAAAAGTATACTATAACCTGCCCAGGAGTATGAAGAACAATTGTACCAAGTTTCGTTGCAATCCGTCGAGTGGTTTTTGTTTCTATAACGAACATACAGACAGACAGACAAAAATTTTACTGATTGCATTTTTGGCGTCAGTATCGATCACTAATCACCCGCTGATAGTTATTTTGGAAATATATTTCATGTACAGAATTGACCTCTCTACAGTTTTATTATAAGTATAGATATAGATTTATTATATATAGATAGATAGATAGATATAGATTTATTATCTGAATGAAATTAAATTATTTTACTATATACACTATACTATACTCGTGGGGTCCGAGTGCTCGTCTCCTTTTCAAGGAAATTTCAAGGAGACTGGTCGACACTTCACGTGACCAGAGGGCTGGCTTGTTCCTAGGACAGCGCATAAGCATTGCCATTCAGCGTGGCAATGCTGCCAGTCTTCTGGGCACCTTCCCGGACGACAGCGATACCGAGGAATACTTTGACGCTTAGACACGCCTGTGTTTTAGATTTATATATATAGCTTTTTTTTACGTTCATGTATTTTATGTAAATAGATGATTGAAGAAGGATCTTAAATGAGTGGTGCAATTTGATCAATTTAGTAATGCAGTAAAATGCTCCGCCTATGGAATGCATTACCGGTAGAAATTAGGCGTGCTCAATCACATCTCTCTGTAATATACATTGATGTCTTATGTATGATTTGGTATATATTCATGAGTATTATTGTACTATTTTTATATTTCATGATATTTAAGTAGGTAAATAGATATACTTATAATATGCACCGTCAACCCCATTTCTGTTCAATCTCTGTTAAGTCAACCCTAAGGTTGCTTGGAAGACATCGCTGGGCGCGATAAGGCCGCCCATTGTATCTTTAAAAACACGATTTGTATCCTGTCTGTATGAATGTTTTTGGTATGCAATAAAGTGTACATATAAATAAATAAATGAAATCCTCATTCCGCTTTGTGGCACTGTAGTCTCTGATGCATATTACCTCAATGCTATCAACCTACTATCCTCTATCCACTTCGACCTAACAACCTGATATCCCTGTCTCATTTATTGAGCTCTATTTCACTTTCATTTACGATATCTCTAAACGTTTTTCATTCAGATCTTAATAGTAGGTACTTCTTTGTACTACTTTGTAGAATTATGTTAAATGATTTTTTTTTTCATAAATGATTTCTTATTAAGTTTTAAATTAAGAAAATTTAGTACGAACTTCAATTATATATAATCATGTAAGTATGTATGTATTCTCCTACAGATGATAAAAAACCTTTGCAATTTGGAGGTTTTGTAGAACTGTTGGTATACTATAGCAATCTTTTTCTTTTCTTTAATAAAACGGCATCCATTAGAATTACGGCAGGTTGTACGATCTTTTGTAATATGGTTCTGTTCAGCCGAAAAGCCTGTTTTACGACTAAATAATACTTGAGCGTTCAAAGCCAAACACGTAGAGATAGGGACGAAACCACTCTTAAGCGGTAAAACCGACCCATTTCTCTTAATTTCTTTGACAGTCTGCGTGGGGCAGACGTTACATTGTTTTTCTAACATTTCGGAACAGTGTGACAACAAACAAATGATATAATTTGGAACTTTTGGGGACCAAAGTTAGAAGTTGGATTGCTACATTTGACACAATTTTATTCGATAAGTACGTATATTATATTCAGTATAATTATTATTGCCATTTAAGCAACTATGCGAGTCAGTCAACCAACTGATCATCATTTTTATTATTATTAAGAAATATTTCGATCTTGTCTTATGTTTTAGTTTGAGATCTTCTATTAATATTTATGCAACACCATCAACATGAGCTCGTATTCGTCGAATGTTGGACATAAGCCTCTTTACTGGAAGAAGCCTCAAATATGAATATCTGTCGAACAAAATATATGAAGCGACAAATGATCTGTTTAAGTAATAATCTGTTGAGCGAACCACACCATAGAATAGGTTATTTGCTCACATTGTGTCTCGTTATGGTCACGTTGCCTCGTGCCGTACTGAATATTCAGCATCAACCAATATTGGGAAACAATACAATCAAACCGTACAATGACTTGAATCATCGAATGGAACACATCCTTCGATTACCGATACAGTGTTTGCGTCAATTGGGTCTGTTCTTGTGTAATTTATAAAATGTACAAAAATATTAAATCTCGCAACATAAGACTGTCGCACGTGTAGGGCCAAGCCAAACTTGGTAAAAAAGGATGATAAGGTGATTTTTATTATAGTCTTTTTCGTTGTCATGCGAAGCATGTACTTACTTATTTCTGAAGGATGCGCTGTCGTTTCTTCTTTCTATGTGTCATATCCTTCGAGGAGATCGGCAACAACCCCCCGGAACTAATTTCTAAAAATGTCAGAGTCATAGTCCAGGCTGATTTGCTTTTGTCTAAGTGCCATACACACATTCGCCTTTTTCCTATGAGGGTAGGCAGAGACCAAACCCTTCTTTACTTAAATACTTAATGAAAAATATAAAACAACAGAACGCCACTTGCTACGATTCTTGCATATCTCTTTTGCTTGTGCTAAGTACTCGTAGATACCATTTGCCTCGTAATATAGTAAATTGACTTCTGACTGACTGTACCTAATGACATTCAATAGTGTTAGATTTTAATCAAACTATGAGACAATTTAATTAGGCCATGTCAATAAAGGGCATTTTTCTATGGACTGTAGTTTTATCTGCACTAGGTAGGATATGCAGTGACTGACAATAGTATCTGCATATCGCATTCGATACGAGACCTTGCTTGATCATTATCACTTATTATGTTAATTTTAACCACTACATGAAAACATGGGTAACTTGCTGTGTTGCCCGCGACTTCACTCGTATGCCAAAAGGACTATTAATTATTTCTTTTTTTAACATAAGTTAGCCTGTTTTTTCAGAATGTAATCTATTTCCTGGCTAAATTTTATCGAAATCAATTTATCGGATCAGGGGTGGAAATGTAACAGACGACGAGAGCTACTTTTGTTTGTTACATTTTCATGCCTACATGCTCGCCATGAAATAATTTTGTGGTCACTTATCTCGTGCGGAAACTATGGCTGGGGACAAGATAAACTGGAGTAGGTATATTGGCCAAAGAGTTTCTATTTGCATCATAGACTCTGTTGACAATTCTTGTAATAGCGTAGCGTACAGCTATTTTAATGCCATGTGTTATATCCGAACGCTCATTTCACATTCTCGTCAATCGACCGTTTAATTAAAACAGTGAGATATGAAATTAAGGCGCAGTCAGATCTAGAATGCGCACGCTTAGAGGGTACTTACGTAGGGATATAATAATTTCTATAAAGGTATTTATTTCTATAAATAGGTACTTAGTTATTTTTTGTTTTCGACTTTTTTTTAACTGGGTAAAATGATTTTAATAAGGTCAAAAGTAATATTAGCCATTTACACTGTCAAAAATTTGATACACCGTTACAAACAGGAATCTTATTATAACGTTCTTGGTTCCAAATAGCTGATTAATTTAAACATTCTATTATTTATGTATCTGTAGAATGTAAATAGTCGCACTCATTAAAAGTTTTATAGAACTGGTTTTATTGTTAAAACAATAGATATAATGAGAAATAGTCCAAGTTTTTTGCTTTGTAGATAAAATCCGCCGAATTGTACATAGCAACAATCATCTACAGTTCTACTCTAATATTATAAAGAGAAAAGATTTGATGGTTTGTAAGTTTGTAAAATTGTTTGTAATAGATAAACGTAAAAACTACTGGACCGATTTAAAAAATCTTTCCAATAGAATGCTACATCATCTATCACCGAATAACATGGACTATATCAAATGATAACGTCACTTTAAGTCGCGAGTGAATCCGCGGGAAACAGCTAGTGTTTTATATAAGGAATAGACCAATTTCTTCTATCAAGTAAATGTGCAACCTGTTTATAACCAACCTATATTCCAAACAAGATATTAGGTTTTCTAGTTTTTGAGATCAGTGAGTGATATTTCGCTATGGGTATGTAATTTCTAAGCTCTTTCTAAACCAGTGAATACTTGTGCAATAATCAATCCGTACTAACCTACTTTATTATTTAAGCGAAAGTAACCCTGTTTGTTTCGTTTTCATGTCTAAACCACTGAACCAATTGGACTTTGGAGAAGAACATAGGCTACCTTTTGTCTCAAAAATTCCTTTGGGACGCGATTGGATTGAGGTTGGAACATCCTATTTTTACGGAAAGAAGCACAATTTATTTTAAATTAGAATTTCTGCTTATCAAAGATCCTCATACAGCATTTCTGAGGAAAATATTGGTATTATATTTAGCGGCTTTATTCTATATTATTTGGTTGTTTATGGGAATACTTAGGTCGAGTTTATGGGGCCAATATTTGGCGGGAATTTGGCAGTGTTATGGACCATTTTATTGCGGAAAGGCAACAAAAATGGGCTTACCGCAAATTATGATTTGCTAAATCTTTACTTGAATGAAGCATAATTGTAATAGAATATTGTATATTGAGCTGTTTTCAAGCCAGGGTTTTTGATTTATTATATACTTACTGGAAAAACTGGTATTATATTGGAAAGAGTTCAGGTCATAGTTCACGTTGGAAATAGAGCGGTTATGGTCTATTCCAAAACCGATAAGGCTCGTCTAAACACAATACATAAGTTGTTCCTGATCAACGATGGGACAGGATTCTAAAACAAGCAAAACGCCTACCTGCTGATATTGTGTGGAAGCTGATGAAACGCCACTTCACCTTTTGAGGATATGTAGACCGCTAGTACACAAGTGGAGTTCCCATCTAGGGAAACACATTTGAAATAAAGAATAACAAATCAACCCTAAGCAAATCCTTGCAGTTTATAACAGCTTCAGGGTTTAGCGGTGTACTCTAACTCCTAATAGACCCACTATGATCGCAATGATAACTGATATTTAGAAAGTATACACATAGTTACACTTCAAGTTGTAATTTTACATGATAAGGTGACGTAACCTTAAATAAAAAAAATATCTGGTTGGCTTTCTATATAAAATGTAAATACAGTTCAAATTATTCACGACTAGCTTTTGTCAGCGACTTCGTCCGCGTGAAATAGTTACTTTGTTCCCTAGTTCTTCGCCCGCGGTTTCACCTGCGTTGCTCCGTTCCTAAGGGTTGTAGCGTGATGTTTTATAGCTTGAAACCTTTCTCATGAATCACTCATTTTCCCAACATTTCCCTTCACTGCTCTGCTCCTATTGATCGTAGCGTGATGAAAAGTATACTATAACCTGCCCAGGAGTATGAAGAACAATTGTACCAAGTTTCGTTGAAATCCGTCGAGTGGTTTTTGTTTCTATAACGAACATACAGACAGACAGACAGACAGACAAAAATTTTACTGATTGCATTTTTGGCTTCAGTATCGATCACTAATCACCCGCTGATAGTTATTTTGGAAATATATTTCATGTACAGAATTGACCTCTCTATAGATTTATTATAAGTATAGAAGATATAGATAAAATATATAGTTTGTGATAAAAGTTTCCACCCAAAATGTTTAATAAGTGGACTAAAATCTCCATAAATTGTAGGTACGTATTTGATTTTCATTCCCACAATTTTTATACTTTAGATAAATAGTTGGAAACGTATTCTTTATTGCACACTAAAAACGCAAATCAGTTTTTTCATTATTCATTCCAAACTCTCCCTTTGGCTGTCTATTAGCTAGCTATTTTTCATAGCTAGAATTATTAGCTATTTTCCATACATCATTACACTACTGCTTACTTCATCGTCAGTCGAAGCATTGATTTAAAAGTAAAATTCTATCTAGGTATCGGGAAAATTCCTGTGTTCCTACTCTCGAACCACGTCGAACCCAAATTTGCATGAGCAAAACAAATATTTTGCCGGTTCCTCTGTCACTCAACTGTGTTCCCATTTCCGTTTAATTTTCCGTTCGGTTACAACCCCCAAATAACTGGAATTGCTGAAATATTAAGTAAACAACAACGTCGTATAGGGGAGTAGGGGACAACTTACGACTATTCCGAAACTGTTTAATTTTCATTCTACTGAAATAAACGAAATCGTTTCCTTACTTACTATCAACAGTAGGTAAGTAATTATGTAAAATACTGTCACGACTGTATTCTATATAATTAATGAGGATGTTGGTAAGACATATTTGCTTTTACATAAATACATTAGCATCATAATTTAGTGTCTTTGATATTCTATATCATATGAGCTAAGATATTAGTTTAATTCTTTCATACGTATACATACTCACGCCTTTCCCTCACAGGGGTAGGCGGAAACTATTGACAGCCACTTGCTACGATTCTGGCTTAAGTCTTTCGCTTCTCCCACTTTACCATACATCTTCTCATACATACGCGCTAATTGCGAATACTATGCACCCTTTTTGAAGTACCTATGTCGCCAATAGGATCGGCGTACGTTCCTTCTAGAGTCTAGGGCGACCTCTTTCGACGCTGCCGCTGACATTCGCCTTATAAATTCCATTCGTTAATCGTTCTTCATTCATTCTCTCAACATGTCCAAACCATCTCAGCATATTATTTTCAATACGTGTCACTACATATATTTTAATTATTTCATCTCGAATAATTATACACTTTAATGTCGCTTTATAGAACAGAATTTATATAGGTAGGAGTAATAACATTGATGCTCGTATGTACATCAAAAGCTTTAGATAGGCAACGATATCATAAGTCGGACTCGTTAATACAAATTTTATCACTATATTCAAGCGGAAGGAGAAATAAGGTTAAGGGTCTATGTCTGTAATAAAAAGTAACGAGTGTTATTTTCTGAAAAGATTTTAGAATTGAACAGGTAGTACGCAGGTATGTTTGCCTGCGTAAAGAGATGGTTTTTTGAGTAAGTAAATTCTTCGTTTCTACTACGACTAGAAACGTACCTACTGACACTACACTATTATTACTGTGTTTCTACTACTTAGTACGAAAAGGACGAAAAGATTAACACAAAATGTTAATAGGATACAATCCACTCGTAAAGTGGATTATTCAATTGATATTAAATGAACTGAAAGTAGTAGGAGGAGATAATCTCTATTTATATAAATCCTCCCGACAAAGGGATTATTTGAAATGGAAACTTGTTTAGGTACCTACCTATTATGTCTTTTCATTATCATTCTTAGCATATATTCGTTCAAGAGGGCGTAGGCCTCTTTTATTGTAGGTAGGTACGCCTCAGACCTCGATCTTCATCTTACCTTATCAAGTCACTACCAGTTGCCTTCCCTTTTGTCTTTTGTTTACCTTGTTTTGTTGCCCTTGTGGCTTCGAGCAAAAACATCTTTCTTCCCCTGTGTGTAAAAGCAACTAATAGACATCAGTCAGCACGGTGACTCTTGTGATACGACTTAAGGCCAATCCAAAAACAGGAGCATACATCTGGCAGGTCTGAAATGGGCAGACTTTTTACAATCGTTCAAAGTAAATTATGGTAAATTAGGTAGGTATAATATGTGCGCACGGCTATACTTATGCATGCGCTTAGCACGCACACAATGGGAAATTCTCTAATTGTATAAACATGTGGCAGGCATCTTAAGAATTTGCCTTTTGTGCTTAGTATTCTGTTTCTGTTTGTTTGTTGTTTCTGTACTTTGACTACCCGTATAAGGCGAGCACACGCTCAACGGGCGCCAATGCATAGACTTCATAGATCCCACTACTGAAGAAGGATTTTGTAATGCATACTTCTACTGGGAACTGGCATGGGGCTAGTGGTTGAGTATGTGCATTTCTTTCGCCACCCATTTTAGAGACTAAGCAGTCATAAGGGGTCTTTGGGAAATTGTTTCGCAGATAATTCGATATGTTGATGAAGAACGATAAGCGATATGAGACGTGTCTTCGACAAGTCCAAGATATGTGAGCGCCGTGGAACACAAATGTCAATCTAACTAAACTATCGATTGGACCTGGATTTGGCCTGGCCGATCGGACACTGAAAGTGTTATCGAACAAGGTAGTTATGAGTTGTTGGAGAGGAAAATCGCTTAAGGCCGGAAAAAGCTGGGACAAAGATTACGATGTCCCTTTGTGTGACATTTAATAAATCTGCTGTAAAAATTCAAGTTCATTAAAACGGGACGAAAATAGACATCAATTTTGCACGAACGAGGAATAAATGATGAGGTCGACAGAGTTCGTCGAGAAAACCACAGCTTTGGAGTTTTGGTTTACATAATGTGGACTAAAAATTTTTTCAAAACACCATATATATATTTTTTTAATAACAATAATTAAGTTACTTTTATCAGGAACGGAATGGCGGTTACTAAACATGGGGTAGGTACTTCGAAATACTTTCTAGGACGCTACCCATCGTGGCCCAATTCCGTAAATGGAACCGCAAGGATATACCTACCTACTTGTATAGACTAATAAAAATGAAATTGCGACAAAATAACGATAAATTTTTGTCCCAAAACAATTTTCGTTATAAATTTAATGTCTCGAAGTAGAAGTCTCTTTTTTACTTTCCGGTAAGTATTTTTTGTTTGGAAATTTCTGGTCACTACCGCTACTGCAAATCCTTGCAGACATTCCGTTCCGCTGACTATCTTCCACTCGGTGTGTCGTCTTAAATGATGTATCAATTTAATTGTACACCTACAGGAATTATATCCGATTTTGAGTTATAAGTTACAACATTATTAAATAAATTTCTCTCCGTATCTAGTGTTGCCATTCTAAAAATGTACGTTACTGACTCCTTGACGAATTACCTCTTCCTATAAACGTAGCACTGGTTTGGAAAGTAGGGGAACTTTCCTTCAACTCCTATCCATCAACGTTGATATCGATTCGGACATGATGGAAATAATCGAGATTGACAGCGACTAAACGATTAGGTACGTTATTGAGGAACCCCTTCACGTTGCCAGGCAAGTTTATTTTATAATTTTGAGAAAAACTGGAAGATAAATATTACTAGGATGAGAAAGCTTTTTTTTCTGTAAAGGGTCGATACTAAAAGAAACACTGGAATACTTTTTTTGGAATAACGGCGACTTAGCTCTAACTGCGACATTAACCTTTAATATCCACATATCCTGTTACCGCAATATTTTTCCAGTGAAGAATGTAACACCTATACTTAAAAGAATGTCCTTGGCGTTTCTTACTCTATTCTTTTCCTTAGGATCCACTTTTTAGAATCGTGCTCATCGTTTCTAAATGCTTGTAAAAGTTAATTGAAATAAAAACATTTGATCTTAAAGTTTTATCTTAATATTTTTAACATGGTACTTAAGTACTTGCGGCTATTCCAAGTATGTCTATAGGTACTTCTGAAAAGGTTCCATATTGTGTTCGTAATCGGCTCTGAAGATACATGTCTCAAAATGGTTGAAACCAGTTACATTATGAATGTTACCTTTTTCTATAAAATTAAAGTAATTGTAATAAGTTGGGACGGAGTGCCCCAATTAACGGACCCTCGTATCGCTTTCCTACAAATTAATGTTGGACATGACTTATGTAATCTGCGTTTAATCAACGATTAGACTCTTATCTTGGGCGACATAACACAAATTAACCGTAAGCGATGCTTTTACGTGGATTAAAAAATAATCTATCCAGATGGTACGTTTACAGATATTACGTTCCATTGGCGGGTTTTATGGAATTGCCATGTGACTTTATGAGCGCGAAGCGCTATTTTATGTTTCTTTGGTAAAATATTCCAATAATGATAACACGGCATGGCAATATTGAAGCAACGTATAGTAAGGCAATTATAATATATGTAAAGGCAAATTATTAATACATAAAAATAAGATTAGATTTTGCATGTGGGTTTTATAGTCAATCAAGAATATTGTTTTATATAGGAAGAACCTATGGCTATGTTATTTACAATTTGTTCTAAAATTTTTGCAATTATTTTGCAACTACGTGAAGTCAACAAACAAGGTATTCATATTATCGTATTGTATGAGTAGATGAAACGTGTTTTTGTTTTATTGGAACTGAAACGGACTGAAAGGGATCGGTCACAAATCTCAGAGTGATAATTTATTAATGCGCACATGGTTTCCAAAAATAAGAGGTGCGCGCCTTGGATTCGAAATCGAGACCTTTGACTTGGCAGTCCAATGATCATATAGGCTGTCACTGCTCAAAGTAATTTCAATTACTATCCAAACACATAAGAATAAAGATTGTAATCACGAAAGTGTTGCCACGTGAATGGCATTAGCCAATGACAAAAGTTCTGATGTCATCTATAGCGAATTGGTTTTTCATATTCCATGGACTTACTGACGCTGACGTAATGTAGTGAACCTACTTTATACTATTGTTATGCATTATTAAGCGTCCCGCGGACCGAATTTCTCTTACAAACGTAATACCGAAATAAACCTTAATTCAAACTCAATTTAATCAAATTCTCTTATTATTCGGATTCCGATACAGTTAATCTAGGTTCCTACACTACTATTTCGTCCAAAAACTTTACAGGAAATAAACGTAAGCAAATGCAATTTTTGATAACTTTTACCAAGTTTGCAACGATTTTCCGGTCTTTTATTTTCAGTGAAGTGGTAGTAGTGGTAGACGAAATAGTATCGTAGGAATCGAGATGAACGGTATCCAAATCCGAATAATAAATAACATAATTTGATTCTGGATTGCGATTTATTTCAGTATTACGTTTTTGTGGGCAATTCATAGTGATAAAATGATTTTAAGTTGGATTAAGAAGATTGAATTACCTATACAAAAATCTACCTTATAAACTTTGTCAAAAGTATCAATTTTAATATAAACAAGATATGTCTAAAATGTGTTGAATTTTAATTTTGATTATTAAAAATTGTATAATTTACATTACTACCTAACCCCAACGGTGGTTTAACTCTTAAACCGTAAATATAAATCTAAACCTAGTTATTGGAGATTGTACTTCGTACCGACTGCTGTAAGAAACTGGTCCAATACTCGATTAGAATTTCAAATTCAACCCATGTTTACAGTTTATTGAGCTATTAAAAGCATTTCACTGTATCGACTCCATACTAAAATGGGTCCACACTTTATTCGATCTATTGTTTACGTCTTAGCGTGCAAGAAATTTCAATATGGCTGTTTCTCGTTGTTATGTAGCTGCAAAACGCTTTATGCGTACAGTTTCTTGTATTAAATATTAAAAAATTGTTAATTTTGTATGTATTGACCATACATGACGTGAATTTTATCCTTTTGAACTTTCGATTACATATTTGAATTAGTCAGGATTTTTCCTGAACGTTTACTAGTTACGCCATCTAGCGGTCTCAGCGTTTATTACTTCAAGGCGTTGGCAGCCAAGCTTTAAACTAGTTCAGTTGTCTACCGCGATAGCGTTGGTTTACTTGCACCTTTTGACAATAGATGTCGTTAGACGTTAGCTAAAAGAGCGAAGATAAAACCTAAGAATAAGAATAACATTTACTGTGGTGCAATAATTTGCACCACAGTTCGCCGGTATGTTCCTCGTCCTCCCCACGCAGCAAAGGATCACACAAACAAATAAAATGGAAGGTCCTATGTAATAGGGACGAGTCATGATGACAAGGTAAAAAATAGGTAGGTGATGCTACCATTAATTAAAAAAAAGGTGTTTTGTTTCTCGTTAACTGCCTCGTAAGTCTAGCGGTCCTGAGCGCGACTACTACGCCGTCCTGGGTTCGATGCCCAGATCGAGCAGTGTTATTGGTTTTTTTTTTATGAAATTCTCAGTAGCAGCTTGGAGCTTGGAATATGTGTCCGGTTAATGGCTATAGGCTCGTCGCCTGGGACATGGGACCTGAACATACCTGTACCGGTGAACTATGCGTGTACATAAGTTCGTCTCTGACTAACCTTTTGGGGAATACAGGCGTGATGGTATGTAGTAACGTTTTCAATGTATTTAGCTTTGCACTTCTTTTACATGCAGACGTGCGCATTTACTAACCCACATAAGTAATTTAAGTATGTTTTGTTCCTAGGTGACGGCATCAAGCTGGCATCGTCGGGCTCGGGCAGCCCGGCGCCGCCGCCGGTGCAGTGGCGAATGCGGAGAAAGCCAGGTAATTCAGCCTACCTTCATCACAAGTAAATTTTGGGTTATTGAAATAAATCCACTTTACGGACTTTTTTATTAGCCTGTATTGTCCTACCTCTCAGCAGAGGCCTCCCCCATTTTATCCACCTTCTCGTTGCTACTTCATTCCAATTGTCTAGGAAGACCATTTCCTGGTCTGCCGTGTCTCTGGTTAGCTGTTCTGTGCAATGAAACCCCACAGTTATCGCGTTAAATAAAATAAAATAATAGCGTAATTCTCAGAAATCATTAATTTTTTGCTGAAAAATATTGATGAAGGCTATAATAGACACTGAAGAAAAAAAATTTTTTAGATTTTAGATTCATATTAATTTCTTTTCACAAAAATTGCTTTCGTAAAATGCATAAATGTAGGTAAAGCTTTTGGTTAGCTTCTTCTTACGTATATAATATAATCTTTTACTAAGATAGAAGGTAGGTACCTATGCGTTAAAAAAATATTATGTAAGTTCGAATGGTAAAGTAGGTACATACACTAAAAATAAATGTGCGTCTGAAGTTAGCTGTTGCGAACAGCCGCACACTCACCGAAATCAGTAAAGACAATAGTCACGATTGCGAAACAATTGAACCCACTCGTAACACAAGAATTTAGCTTAGCGAGAGGGGTTAACAAGAATGTGCAATCCACATAGTTCGTATGCTTTATAAAAAAAAATACAACCCCAAAAACTATGTTTACTCTGATTTTTATATTAAAATTTACCACTGCAAAACCAATTGCGGCTAACGTTTAGACGCATACAGTTCTTTTGAGCGTAGTACGAAGTAATCAACTCGAATCATTAACGCGCTTCATCAATGCACTATGCAGGGAAATCTGTGTCAACTGTTTCCCCGATCGAACTGTGAATGTGATACCGGCACAGTTCACTTTAGCTTTGTGTATTGGACCGTGATCGGAACTCTATTACCACATCACTACCTATGTAATCACCTGCAATACTTATTTGTTCAAAATATAAGAAAACCCGATTTTTTTTTATAAAATTGTAATTAATGTGTTGGTTAATGGTTTCCTTATCAGTGGTAGGAACTTTTACGTCGTTTAGAGCACCAACGAATGTGCTCCTGGAATAGAGAGTTTAATGGATTGATAAATTCAGATTATAGTGTATGGTTGTATAAATCAACGCCAACCAACTATACACAACAATAAAAATCCGATAAAAATACACAAATAACGCTAACAGCAATAAAACCAATACGACGAATACAATATGTATTAGAATATTACTGTACAATATTTTCTGATCGCGTCAATAATAAATCTCGTTGGCCTATTTTTCTAGTTTCGCTAACACTATATCAAATTATCGATGTATCAAAAGAACGATTTCTAACTCTAAGTACTGCTAAATATTGAGGACATGTGTAAGTTCATGATGAAAGAAACAACTGTACTAAATAATTATCAAAGATAGAGGGAGTGATATAATATACCATCACGCCTGTATTCCCCGAAGAGTTAGGCAGAGTTGTCCTAATACACCCACAGTTCGGTATGTTTAGGTTCCATGTAATAGAGGGCGAGCCTATTGCCACTCCAATCCAAACTCCGAGCTGCTACTGGGATAATTTCATAAAAAACTCCAATACCACTGCTCGATCTGGGTGTAGTTTAAACTAGGTGAGTACTTTAGTTTACAACAAAGTAGCGTAGTAATACAGATAATGTTAATTAACAGTATCAAAAATCCCACTCGGATTTAACAGAAAGTTTGTTTGTGTGTGTGTGTTGGTTGAACAGGTTAAACACCTGGACTAATTCAAAGAAACTTGGCAGCAAGATGATAGTAGGTTGAGGCCGTATCCATACATTAACCATACTACGAATACATATCAAATGTATCGTGTATTTCAAATTTAGCGAAGACAAATTTCTCACGATCGTTCATTTTATACAGCCCAAAATTGTAAAGCCTAAGATTCTTATCTTTAATATATTTAATCGTTAAAATAAAGCATGTTATTTATTTAATTAGCAATTAATTAATTCAATAAAGCTTAATGATTTTGCCACTCTTGAATGTACAGTAAAGATTTTGTATTTATAATGATAATATAATCACACCGAGTGACAAGCTATGCTTAGTTTGTGGTTCGTCTGTAGGGTATTAATGTTGTTATTTTTTGTTTATAAATTGTTTTTTTTATTATATTATATTGGTCTATTGTCTATGATTGTTAGAACTTTGGAAGATGTATCCCAGTAAAATCTACTCCGTCATCATCATTCCGTATTAAAAGTCAATGACACGTGTAATGTTTATATCTGAAGGCATCGTTTACATACAAAACGACGGAAAATTTTCAATTTTCTTTTACAACCATTATTTTAACCTTTCCTATTCTGTGTCTATGTTGTAAAACTGATTCATTTTACGATTCCCGTGAAACGATGATGTGATAAATATGCTCATAAAACCCACCAACGATTTCCTCGAGAACTGCTTCATGATTCATAAAATCCTTTATTTATCGTAGAAGATTATTATGCGATTTGATGACTGGGAATGCATCTGAGAGGGGCTGTAAATATATTTATTGTTAGTCTGGAAAGCTTGAGTTATTGGTGCACTTTAATGTTACCATTAAAATTAACGAGAACCAATGTGAGTTATAACCTGTTGTAAGTCTTTTAAAAGTGTCTTAAGTTATAAAAAATATATTTCACATGACGTGTAGTTTTTTTTACTTTATAGTTTATTTACTATTCTTTGCCTTCATAATGTTGTTATATAGAAAGGGAAATAAGTCACTTCGCATACATTTTTATCATCCTTCGCAAAAAGACTCGGTACAGAAAATGGGCCCAGAATCAAACCTTGCGGCATTCCTAAGGAAATATGTTACTATTTGCCTCTTTGTGCCCGTTTGTTGTCATGATTAGAGATATTTAAATATTTAACTAAGTTCTCGAGTATAATTTTATTTTAATTATTTCATGGACTACATATTGCTCAATGAATGTTGTAGAATTCCCCAAGAAAAGTAGTAACATATCAGTTTCTAATCCAAGCAACTTTCGAGATGTTGCTAAATACCTAGTATTTATTGGTGAAATCGCATTACATTGAAATAACCTCCCATTAGCGACAAGCCAGCAAATTGTTATAAAAGCCTTAACTTATTATAGGATTGTTTATGTCTTCAACATACGTTTATATTTGATGTCACTCAGCTTGTACAAAGCATAGGTTGCAAATTTAAAATAAGTGATAATTTGAATTCAATAGATTAGTATCATGTGTCAATTTAAGTGTAAAATGTATTGTTGACCGAGGTGTTTAGTCGTATCATGTGAGTTTACCCTAAACAGTCACGTGTGAAGTCTATTTCTAGCAGCTATAGTGAAGCCAATTTATTTTCATACATACTACGTAGGTAGCGGTACACATTGCGCATACTCAACAACTGACTAATCATAATCAACAGGGTAAACTTGTTAAATTGATGGTGTTATTAATTGCCATCCACCCTACGTAAATGTACCCTGTTAATCCCTAATAAACGTAAATGGACTTCCATCTTCGAGATAACATCTCGTAATTATATTTGAGTGTCGGTGAAGTTTTCCCCGAGGTAATAATGTGGCGATACTAGAAACCATTGCGTGATAGTAATTTTCCTTTTACGTCATCCGAACTGTTTTCAATATATCTAATTTGTGGCGAGAAGGTTGATAGGCCTCTTAATAAATTTGTTTTTAAATATACTTGTCAGGCTCTTCACCCAGTCGCAATGTAATTAAATTATTTGGCGTTCTACTTCATACACAGCCTCCATATCAAGTCACTTGAATTAATTATTTGGATTTCTGGGAGCTGAAATTGACATTAATTTTTAATTCTGACGCCAAAGTTCCTTGTGCACTGCGCAGGTTTAATTTTTAAATAGTACCAGGATTGTTCATAGGTCGAGCGCGAATGCCCTATATTAAACGTTGCGGATGATTTGAAAATAAGCTATAGTACAGCATTAACCAATAACCTGAATAGGCAGGGTTAATTTATCTAAAATTTACAAGGTGCTAAACTGCTGATATCTTCATCCGACTTCATCATATATTTTACACAGGGCTAGCGTCTACGTTGTACGTACGAATTCCTATAAAATCTGTGGAGGGGTGAGGTAAAATAAATACAGTTATATCATGAGTAGCCAAACTATGTCTAGAGCTCCGGGATTCTAAAACATTAAATGTGGGTGGTTTTAACAACTCTGTGTTATACCAACATTAGGTAAATTGGCCCTACCTATTCCGTTCTAGTCAGGTAACACTACTATGGATTCTGTAATAGTAAATTGATCAAGTTGTAATTGCCTCAATTTTACTTCCTATTTCTTCCTATCAACAAATCTACCACTTGCCTTCCAACGTTATAAATATTATAATGCTCGGAGGATCTGAGTTTAATATAAACTCAGCAGCCATGGTCCATAATTCTAAGCGGAATGAAAATAAAGTAAGCCCTTTCTGTAGATTGTTTGCTGTAAGAATTTCATTTAAAGAAACATTCTCTTTAATTGCTTTGCCGAAATATATAGACATTGTAAATTCAGTGAAGGACACTTTGAACAGTTACATTTGGGTTAATTCATTGAAATGCATTACCTCGATGCCGACATTGTTTGAGAACGTACTGAAACTAATTCCAGAATTTTATATTTGCTCTAGGGATTCCAAATCTTGTTTTTATTTTTCTGGCATTAAAAAATAGGTTGAAATTGAATATTTAGTTTAATTGAATCGGCACGATTCGAACACCAGTTCTATTTATTGATTTTTCGTTTTTTTGGAATTCCAACTCTGAAAGCCTGTATTCAATATCTGCAGGGTGGTTTATTTCTAAAAAGCTTTATACCGTCACCAGCGGTAAAAAAGTTTAATTCCTTTTGCAATATTTTTTTACATCACTATGATTGGAAACTTGACTAATGTTTACCAATGTGTTGTATACTATGATTGTGTGTGATGTGATGTCATATGATACCTCTGTTTCTTCGAATGCCTTAGTTCTTTATGAATATTTAGAAATGTAATCCATCGGAAATTTGTTTTCAGTTGGACATTTATAATTAATTTCTTAGGTTGTTATGATTAATCGTTTGCCACAACAAGGCGGGGAGGAAAACTAGCTAGGATAATAAATTATCCATATCGCACGCACAATGGACCAGAGCGTCGTTTTGTTCCTTCGAGAATAGAGTGCGACGGCATTATGTTAATCTCGCTCCAATTCATCATCTCTTAGACTTTCCCTATTTTTGTACGCGGGTCAAGGTTGCCCGTGAAGGTCAAGTTCGTAATGTCTAGGGTTGCCATGTAATGAATCATGATTGTTTTAAGATAAGGATGGATGGTAGTGGAGGTTTTTATGTAACAAGATAAGGTTTGGGATAATTAAGACGACAAAAGGCATTACAGTTAGTGCGTTAGGGTATAGGTTTACCTTAATGGTATTATTATGCACATTATATTCAATGAAAAGGCTATTTGAGTTCATTACTGTGGCAGTATGTCAAAGGATTGTGTGCAAGAAAATGGTTGTTAAAAATATGTTTAATCCTACGCGTTCGGCTTTAAAATGTATCGTTAATTTTATAGCAATCCTAATACCTTTTTATGGAAATGGTAGTTGTCGTGGTAATGTGGTCAATAAAACTGAGTGTTATGTCTGCATTATCATACTTAGTTATTATCTGACACAAGGCTATAACATATTTTGTCATTATTTTGTGTTTTTATAGGGTTTCTAACCCTTCTGCTTAAAGTTGAGTAGCATTAAAGATAATGTCGTTATTAAATTTCTGAATGATATGGTACCATTGGATTTTATATGATCATGATGTAATTTATCAAAATAACCTAAAATTCTGTTTTAACTGTGAAGAGCTTCTACTACCGAAATCTGATTTATATTATTTTATGAAAAGATACATCGCTATTCCAGAATAATAACCATAATTTCACTTCTATTTTAATATTAGATTAGTTTCCGTTACATTTTCGTCAAAATTCGTGTTTAGTGTTACTCATACCGAAAATATTCGACTTATATTTTCCATTACGTCCGCAGATATTTAGCTTAAACAAGTGCTAATGAATATTAAGCCATCCTGTAGATACACTAAATATTTTAATAAAGTGACGTTATATTTTCTGTACCATACGTACCTACTGTAAGTTAAATAATATAAAGTAAACGGTAACTATTACTTTTATCTTTAAAGGAAATTTTAGCAGTGCGACTTTAAAAATGTCGACAATACTTATAATTACTCTTATCTGCAATTTATAATAAATCCACAGTATGGACATTTTCATGTTGTGACTCTATTACTGCGAGTCGGTTTCTGAGTAGATATTCACACGTTCTTTTAGCGCCAGGATTGCAAAATATTCGTGCAATGTACGGGATTTAACAGCATATCGTCTGATCCGACCGCGGCTAGGTCAGGGTCGGGATTCACGTTTATGTTGTTTTTACTGGCAACCGCTCCGACACTGCAGCAAAGGACTATAAATTAATTTAGCTAAAACCTCGCCACTTGCGCCGTGGAAATACTGGGTTATGTTGGCCAGAATTGTACTGTAATTCAGTGTTAGTTATATTAAATTTACGTGACAGAAAAATGTATTTATAAAATGTGAAACTAAATTTATGAAATTTTATGTTATTTAAAATTACTATTTTATGGCTTGTCTCTGCCCCTACGACCTTGCATGAGTGGCTCTGGTGGCTCATAACTGATCCCCGCGCACAATTTCATGGAATGGTCAAAAAGAAAAATATCAAATTCATTTCCATGGTGTTATAAAATCCTAGAACCCTGAAGTTTTATTCGCAGAGTGGAAAAATATTTTCTTGCAGTATTTCTTCCATGACTACATTTGTAACTAATTAACTAAACTAAAACTATACTTAGGTACCCTCCTCCCGGTGTCCAATGGGTCCGATCATGAGAACATATTGAAATTTCATGTTTTCTTAAATGTTTATTTTTTATTTTTTGTGAAAAACTAGGCTACTTCATAGCTTAGTATTTTATCAATAGCTAATCTAGCTAGCTAATATGGTTTTATTAACATTTTCTCAGAACATGATAAGAATCACTTGTTGTAATACCTCTTCTGTACCTATAGCTATCAGTTACTTAGATATCACAGAAAATAACCTAAGTTAGGCCCTATCTAGAGCTAAAGGTTTTATTGGGTCTCGATTCCTGCATAAACGATTTTGCTTATCAAAGAAACCATACTTATGTATTTAGTCATAGAGCCTAATATCCTCAATCTCCCTCCCCGGAATATAATCTTCCATGTATCTCTGAAGTAGTCCTAAAATTGGAGTTGACGACGACGCGCGATGCGTCAACATAATATTATCTCTCGACATAAGGTTATGAACCAGACCAGAGGTGCCCAAATTTTTTATCTTGTTCGCATGTTTTTCCGAAAAACATCCGAAGTGGAAGAATTTTAAATTTTTGCCATTTCATTATAATATAGAATATTCTATTTTAATTTCTATTATACCAAATCCTCTATATTTTTTTATAAATCATATATCAATATTTTAAATTAAGTTAAATGTAATTTACATCTCATGGAACCCTATTTTTAACACGCAAAAACGACGGGGTGTTATAAGTTTGACGTGTCTGTGTGTGTGTCTGTTTGTGGCATCGTAGCTCCCAAACGGATGAACCGATTTTGATTTTTTTGTTTGAAAGGTGAATTAGTCTGGAGTGTTCTTAGCTATGTTTGATGAAAATCGGTCCAAGATGACCGCTGCCACAAAATGGCGGTGTCGTGGGATGCTTTAAATTTTTAATTTAATGTAGTTTCCGCTGTCATGGACCTCTTGAAGGTTGTCGTCGACCACTTGGTGGTCAATATAGACCACTTTGGGACCTAGTATCACTGACGACGACGCTATGTAGTAGAAGTTTTCGCCGTGTCGAACTATGTAAATTAGGGAGTACCGCGGTTAACACATTGTTTCCCTAAATTATGTGAGACGGTCACAACTTCTATTAATTTGGAAAAGTTGCCAACTTTTAGCGGTCACCAACTAATGTTCACGAGAACTTTTCTATCGTGGGGATAATGGTTTAGTGATTATGTTATATGTAAAGGGATTTTGTTAAAGGTTGTTTGGAATTTTGCTAAATTTTTCATTACCTACACATAACATAGAACATTACCAATATTATCACGCCTGTGTTCACCGAAGGGTTTGGCAGAGGTGTAGATACTAATGTAGACTCACAGTGCGCCGGTATATTTTTAGGTCCTATGTTATGGGCGGCGAGCCTATTGCAATTCATAAATTTAAACTCCGAGCTGCTACTAACAATTTCATAGCAAAACCAAATAACACTCTTAACCTGGGAATTCAACCCAGGATCCTCACGCTGAGCAGCTGCACTTGTGACCACTAGACTTTTGATACAGGTTACCTACAACATGTCCCACGTCCCGAACACGTTGCCTCCAGAAATGTAAAGCTTAAAAACTTTTTTGTACGTGGTAGTTTGTTTACGAATTCCAAGCTCCCGACTATAGGTTTGGGGTGGCAGTAATTTATTTTCCATTGATTGAAGTCCAACAATGTAGTCAAATATCCTGCTGACCTTAATATTTGTTCCGTGCGGGAGTCAAACCCGCAACGCAGAAAAAACCTATTAGTCAGCGACCGCCTGTGCCGTAAAATAAACAATTCTATCGCCTCATTTATTTAGATACATTTTTACAATGTTTTTACCGGGAACGTTCGACGACACCAGCACTAATCATCCGTCCAATCAATAGATCGATTGATCAATCCAGTCAGTTTAAATGTATTTTTTTGTAACAGCGAACTCGGATAAAAACACGTCTAGACTGATTCTTAACGAACTAAAAATAGTAAAACCTTTCTTAAGCGTGCATACGATATAATACCCGTAAGTAAAGACCATAAAACATGGTGTTTTAAAGCCCGCGATGCAATTTAAAAATATTAAACATTTGGAAAAGAAATATCGTAATATGCATTTAATGTAGAAATATAGTACCTACACTCAATAGTAATTCTCAGATACCAAGTTGATATGTTTCTGTTGCTGACAACAGAGGAAAATGAGTACCTAAAGTACAGCTTCAGAGAGCTTCTACTCTGTAATCAAGAGACTAACCTTTTTTGATGGATTAAAATTACATAATTTCTTATAATCAAAGCAACACAAATTGTACCTATCTTTCGATATTTGTCTTCTTGAGACCTGATTGATAAGGCTCCTCATTGCTCAATTTTACTGGTTACGTCAACCTTCAAATTGGAAAAATGTTAGCACATTATTGCATAAGGGAAGAATATTTGGTAATGCGGTGCTAACAACCCAGATGAAATCGGCAGCATAATTTTATCGATGTTAGTTGAAGCTGTTCTGATTCATTGGTCTCAGGTGTATGAGACTAGCACAGGACCGCAAAATGTGGCATAAGCAAGGAGAGGCTTATACTCAGCAGTGGGTAGATTCGGACTGTAGATGATGATGATGATAAAGTTGAATCTCTCACAAAAGTTGCATCGATTTTATCAAATAGATATAAAACCTTTGTAAAGTTCATTCAAGGTCAAGGAACAATTACGAGCAGTGGCGTGCAACTCAGTGGAGAGATTCAAATTACTTACAAAGTAACCAACTTATTGTTTCGCTGGCGTGCTAATAATTCCGTGTGAGCTAACCACTGAAGTACGGGCTGTGTTCTGTGAAATTATGTGAGACATTATACATTGTTACGAAGTGGTTTATTGCAATGAAATTTCAAGGCTCCTGGCTCAAATATAAATTAAGCTAAATAAAAGCTTTTAAAAAAGCAACCGTGTGTTGACATAGATTATTTGAAGTCGACGGCTGTTTTCAGTCACTGTGTCAGTCGCCTTTGATTGCTCCTGTGCCAATTGAACTCTGCTGCTATACATGCCATGCTGCACTAAATCGCGTACATACATACTTGGCATACAAGGAGTGGTTCCGGCTTTAAGCGGTAGTGTATGTGAGAACTCGTGGCCACGTTGAAGAGGATCTTAGTGAAAGGTAAGGTTGCAAAAAGAAATAATAGCAGATCCTAACCTAAGTAGAAATAAACATAAAGGTAATAAATGGTATTTCAATAATGTATCAAGTCTTCGTCAAGGGAGAAATTAGTTGTTAATGTGACACTTTAAATGAATATATACTTTCAACGTGTATTTAGCTTTGTCAGTTTTACAGGACCTACCTGCCACGATCATCCGTTGTTGGTTTAGGCAGCAATCAGTTAAAGCCAATGTATTTAATGCACTAATCTCCATAATATTGTTATCTATAGTGTGACCAGTGTAGTGAATTAGTTACATAATACAAAAATAAAAAAAGATTTAAATCTTACATATCTTAGGAAACCAAAAAGTTTGTTATCTGTGAAGTCATTTTACAACTAACTTTGAAGTTTTTAAACTAACTCAATATTTCAAAATGTTGGATTGTGTCACACTAATTTTCAAACTTCTTAAGTGTTGGTGCAGCTGTCTGTTATCGAAATTGACCCAAAAAATATAACATTGAAATATGACGATAATCCCGAAAAAATGGACTTATTAACGGGCTCCATATTTCCATAACACGATGATATTTCCACGTCATATAACAAACGGTTAAGTGACATTGATTTGACGACGGTTAGCCAGGTTTCAATGGACCTATGTCATTTGATATTCGTCGTAGAAAACATTTCTTGTATTATTTCTGTTGATATTTATCATATTTTGAGGAAAAGTCCAGATATATAGCTGCGTCATGCACGCTGACCCAATATTGGATAAGTAGGTTATTCGGGTTATATTTTTCCCAATAAGGTTTGATATTACATGATATTTCTCACCAAATGAGTTGAGATACAAAAAATATTTGGAATGGAATTCATAAATAAGTACTATTATTAATATTAAACTATCTGTAGGTAATACTTTAATTAGAGCTTGTCTATCATTTTTTATTTTACAACTTTTGAAAAACACAGATACTTATACTTAAGAAAAATCATGTTCTCAAACTCGATAAGTTAATAGTTTATTTTGTATATTTTTTCTGCGTTACGGTATGTATACGGTACAGTATGGTATGTTATAGATCGAACCCATGAGGTTCGATCTATAACATACCATACCATTACATCTGTATTCACGAAGGTTTATACAGTGGTGTGCTAATGTACGCTCACAATTCGATATTCATAATAGGGGGCTGGCCAATTGCCATTAACCGGGCACAAATTTAAACTCCGAGCTACTAATGAGAATTTCATAGATTTTTCTATGAAATAAACCTGCTTGAATCGGAATCGGACCCAGGACCTCTAGCACAGCATTTGCTCTTAGGACCACAAAACTAATGAGGCACCAGACTTATTAGGGTTCGATCCCCACACGGAATAAACAGTTTTATGGCTTAAAGACAGCTAGTTGTTACTGGTGGTTACTGCACGTTACAAAAAAGTTTTAATTAAAATACATAGTACTATGGTTAAATCTGTGCTATTAACAACAGTTCAAATATTGTAAAATTACGTAAAGGCCCAGCTATACGTCTACAAACCACTTTAAATCAATTTATCGCAGTTAGATTTCCACGTGTAACTGAGCTCTGTGACGAATTTCCTTCAACGATACCTATTGCTTGTTATTGTTTTACATTGTTACATACTTACTTTATGGAAAAGAAACACTGCGGTATACGTTACAAAGTAAGAACTTGGATGGATTTTCCCCTCAGATGTAAACGAAAACTTGGACGCCTCAACATGAAACTCATTCGGCCGCGCGAAAATACGTACCTGGGTCTACAATGTATCACGAGATGACTGATTTGTTTGATAGTATAATAATCAAAACAATAACAAAATGCACCAACTCAGATGCCAACCAGAATAGACTATGGTGTGCTGCAATATCAATAAACAATTGTTATCATCATCTTTGCCTCTTTCCAACTATTTTGGACTCATCATTATCATCTTTCTGCCCTTGTCACAATTTATTTGAGATCGGCGCAGCATGTGCTTCTCTTCCCTATCAAGCATCACCTCATCATTCACTCCCTTTCCCATCATATCGAAACACAATCCATCCATCTTTTCTTTGGTCTCCCTCTACCCCTCCAAAGAAAAGATGAATGGAAGGATCGAATGAAGAGGTGACGGCTGATAGGGACGAATGGAAAAAAAAAAACACTATTTAAAAGGACTATTTTACACGAAGCGACTGCCATCAGACTTTCGCAACCCAATTTCTAAGCCAAAGTTGAAACTGGTTCTCAGGACTTTTAGGTTTTTAATTTTGACTTTTTCTTTCTTTACTTTGATTGTAGGAAACCCAAATAGTTCTGTCAAATTTGCATGTCGATGTATTGATTGATATGAAGTGATTTTCGCTTCGTGTGGTTAGAATAATAGAATTAATTCCTCACTGCCAGTCAGATGAGCATCTCGTTAGAGCCGAGTAATATCTAGGTACCTAAATATCTGACTTGCTTGGTGGTAAGATCTGCTGGGATATATATCAGACAATAAGGGTGGTTATTGTTAGGTGGAAAGCACGTTTGTGTATGCTTCGACTTTTCCGGGTGAGAGCCTATTCTCCCTTTCGATTGTAATGGTTCTGGCAGTCTGCAGTTCACGCCACCAACCGCATCAGTAATTCTTCTGGTGTTTTGTAAGTCCACGGGCTGCGATAATCACCATCAGGTGGCTCCTCTGCTAATTTTCCGACATAAACCATAAAAAGTAAACCTTCACAAAATCTATCAGATTAAGAATCGATAAATCAATGAGATGATGATGTTATAGATTTAGAATCTTTAGAAATTGTTACGAAATATGAGGATGAGCACGTGTGGAGCTCGTGCACGCGGGAGGGCTTTGTTTGTGTTTGTTACGGCTTATTCCAGTGACGTAGTTCATACCGCCGGCGACGTATCCAAACCAAACATAGGTACGCTTCAAGACTTTCGTTGCTGCATATAAATACCGCCGAGTTTTTAGATTATTCGGGAACATATTAAACTTAATTTATACATAGGCTGTAGCACTTAAACTAATTTACTTATTAAAAAAATATTAATTTATTTTATTTTCTCCGAATAAAAGGGGTGTGCCGTATGGAGTCTAATGGTCGTAGCACTAGGCTGTCACATTTTGGTACTTTTACAGTGATATTGTTATATTACTTGAGCGTGATCGCCAGTGTTTTACATAATATGTAATATATATTTTTTATATATACAAAAAATAGACTCGTTTCTCCGTTCTTTATAATCCACACTGTCTAGTTCCTGAAATAACCGAGCAAACATTTAACCTCAGCACAATCCACGCGCCAGCTAAGGCCATTACTGCAACCCTATCTTATAGTGGAGCATCTATTTCATTGCTAGCCCTAGAGCTATAGTATTATACAGACAGAGGTATTCCATGATTAAACCGTGGAAAAACATTTCTATGTTCTAAAATGTGGCTATTTTTAATGATCTATAACAGACTTCAAAAGGCAGGTACTTCCATTCATTTCTTTGTCTATTAAACTTTCACGGCTAAACCACGGAACTGATTTCGATAAAATTTGGCGACGAGAACGAGATAACAATGATATAAAATTTGGGATTGCATCCCGAGGAAGAACGTAGGCTAATTATAAATAACAATAAATGAAATCAAATGGCGTCTAGCGTGAATAAAAACAGATTACAGTATTTATAAAATACATTACAAAAATTAGGTACCTACTATAGTTCCCATATACAATGTTCTTAGGGATACAGGAAATGTTTAGTATAGAATAGGATAGAAAGTACTAATTCAAAATGTGATGTACTTAGGTAGGTACCCAGTTAATTTCGCGGAACGGACTACACAGGTTGCTAGTACGTGCGTTCGTATTTCTTGTTATTCTGCACCATACGCCCACCGTTCCAATTACAAATACTTAGTAGGAGTAATTAGATAAAAAAAGTCCTTCCTTTATTGGCACCTCCCGCCTAGCAACATAATAATTTTCAACGGCTTCGCCGCATTGTAGGTCCTGCATTGTCTCACATTACATAGTTCAAACAAAAAGTAAATACGTTAAGTCTTAGTATTGTCATATTCCCTGAATATAAAATAGCCGGGTACGTCCTTTTGTGACGGAGAGAACAGCTTCTGGCGATGTAAGTACATAAATGCTACATATACGGATGAATTTATATGGATTCGGGAACAGATGTTTGTGGTAAAAGGGAACAAGTTTCTGAGCACACGTATTTGTCCCTGGCCTGGCGTTGTAGGCAAGGACAAGTTTCGAAAACATAAATGACCAATGTTTATAAGATGTTTTTACCAGAAGAAAGCTTTGATACTCCAACAGTTACCCTAGGTTATCTCGTCTCCTACCTTAAATGTTCTTTAATACTATGTTTCGTAAATGCCGTCGAGTTCTGTGGTAACAATGTTCGTGTATCACTGTCAACGATCATGTGAATACTTAGCTTTTTCTTGTTGGTACACGATTTTCATCGCAGTAACGATATCGATCAGCTGTTTGTTTGCATTGCGTTACAGGGGTCGCCAACCCACAATCCCACATGCGTGGCGATGACACCATTCTGGATACGAACGGCACGCCAAAAATACATTAGTGAATGAACGAATCCCGCCAATTCCGAGCAATCTTAAAGCTGCTGTGGAAAATTTCACATCCGGCATGCGCCTGGAAACCTTCCGTCAACGTCACACGAAATTGAACTTTATACGCGTAGATCAAGGTCTTAGATTTGGTGAAGGGTAGGTCAGGGGAATTATTTTGTTTGTGCAATTGTGATTGGATAAACCTAGATTTAACCAGGTGTGAACATCCAGAAAGTGATTCCTGTTTCTTTAACTCCCGCCTAAATTTTATTCATATTTTTTCTTTTCACCAAAAAGTTTTCTTTTTAGTTTAAATACGTTGTGATTTATAACGTTGTATATCTGAGTAATTTAGGTGTCGGCAGGACCGCAAATCCCGGTAATTTGCGCGGAACCGTTCGCCTGTCATGCTAGGGTGCTTAATCTTCGGCTTCCAAGCCGAACGTTCGCACGGTTCTCAGAAGTAAAGGTGTGCACATAACGTGTGAACACGCTCTATTTTCGGAATACTTCACGTGGCGTTAGTGTCATGCCTGACACTGAAGTCACGTGAAATATTTTACACTGCGAAATTCGAGAAGGCGCGCGAAAATTTGTGTTACGTTAATTTACACACACGAAGAGATGTGTTATACCTACAGTCCTTCGTAATGGATTCGTTTTCGAAGGAAAATAACTCTGCTGAACTGGTAGACGTAGGTTAGGCACGCAAAAAATACCCTCTGACTCTTTGAACCTCTTATCAACCTGCAAGCACACCCCCACAATATAATATGAACAATGAAAAGTAAACATTTTAATTTTTTCAGGGATTGTATAATGTAAATTATCTTGTAGAGAATAGAGCCCTTTTTTAAATAGCAGTAGTACTCATTGTAGTAATATGATAACGATTTTTTTCTTTTAAATTTTTCGAGATAACGACCACGCAGTAATTAAAAATATACCTAATTGTTGCTACACATTGATTATTACAAAGTAAAAGCGTTGAATCCATTTAGCAAAAGAATTTTAAAGAGGAAACTCCGAACCTGTCATGTCCCACTGGCTAATTACAGTTCAGTGGAAACTTTAGCAGTCAATCAAAACTGTCCCTTAGTTTAAATAACGTAACTTGAGAAAATATCGCCGATAATTTATTAAAGTCCTAACTAAGACGCATGTCTTAGAACTCGGATAAATTACTCTAATTTATTAAAACGATATTATTTCCAAAGGCGTCTCTTTTCAAGATCCCTTTTGTAAAATGACTAGACTGGATAGTCGTTATTTATTTTGGACCCTTATTAAATATCTTTGTTGGGTGTCTACTTGAGAATTTATTAACGAATCTTTTTATAAAGTGTCAAGGATTATTATGGCTTAACGAAGACTTCTGATTTCAGGGGCAGTCCGTAAGTCACGTAAAATATAAAGTTTGGTTTTCGAGGCTCAAGGCGTGTTTCGTACGCAGTTTTATGTAATTTTCATCACATGTACATATTTTTACAATTTATTTCAGGTAGAATCAGGAACACGCTTAGCTCCGTTCTGCGGGTACCTATATGATAAATGACGTAAGCTTTGCCAACATCTAAAGAATCTATAGATGTTTGTTTAGCACTTGGCAAAACCATTGGCACTTCCACCCCAAAAAAAACGTTATGAAAAAGTAAAATTATTATATTTTTCTTTAGAATATCGCATTGACCTAAATGTGTAACTCGATATTACTGATTTTGAGGCGATTCCTTGCCAAAAACTGGCAAAACTTAAATATAGTATAATTTTATTCAGTTGATTGTACGAGTTTACCGCAATGAATCATGTATAAATGAATAATATTATATTTTCGTAGTACGTATTACAATCGATATCTATACCAAATAATACTAACTACAATGTTGCTTTCCTAAATTATCACAATACCTAAATAATTAATTATTAAAATGATTGTGGAGTCAGATCATGCATGCGGAGATTAATGACCGTGGATGAAGCGAAAGGGGTGTGCCAGGATCGTAGCAAGTGGAAATCTATAGTCTCTGCCTACCCCAATGGGAGATAGGCGTGAAAATAGCGCCTCTAGCCTTGGTAGTTCAATGGTTATATTATCATTAGGCAAACATGGTGTTTTTTACTACGCAACAAAGTACCATTTAAGTAACTTCAGACAGTCGGCTCTGGCAGTCAGCCGTCTGTAGGGGCTCTAAAGGCTCGTCAACGCATCAACAAATGTGCTGGTATTGTAGATGTCCATGGGCGGCGATGATTTGTTATTGTCTTTCACTTGCATAAACAATAAAAAACCTAGCTAGTAGTACCAATATAATGAAAAGGGAGCCGATTGATTTAATGGCTTTTAACCTCGAAATTATATTTTTTAAAGGTTATATTTATTCCTTTACTGCTAAGCTATGAAAACGATACGAAATAATCTTTACAATCGTTTTCATGTTCCCGTTTTTATTATCACAATGGTTGGATTGAATGGAGCTTTTGATATGAAAAATCGTTTCCATTGTTGGAAAGTGTTTATATGTTAAACAACCTTTTTACAATGCCTTCCATATACATATAGTATCTGTAAGGTCCAGGACAAGGGAATCCAAAAAAATCTGCTTGACTACGGAACGGTGAACGAGCTGGTGCGTTGACGAAAACGGTCACAATTTAAAGAAGACCACCAAAACAAAATCGAACTTGTTGTCAAGTGATAATATTGAAACAGTTAAAGCGATTATTCACAAAGATAGCTAGAATTTCTAACTAACTTTGTAGGAACGATTTCTTTTCGAAATAAAAGAAAGAGAACAAATCGTTTCGTACATCCGTTTAGTAGCTATAATGTCACAGACAAGTGACTCTTCTTTGACCAGAAGTACTGTATTCGTTTTTGTGTAACTAGTTCACAAAAGTTACGGTCGCTAGTTTTTATTGAAAAGAGGCTTTCTTTAATTAGATTCTAAGATAGAGATTATAGTCGGCGAGCTTGTCTGCGTTTTGTATATTTTACTTAACTGCTAATAATCCGCAGTATAAAGTAAAGTCGTATTGTCTATCAAATGTTTTTACTTGTCTTTCTTAATATTCAAATTTCGAGCTAACAGTTACTTTGTATTGTTTTTTTTTTATCTTCGGGGATGACCCGTGATTTTGCTTGTTTATTAAATTATCTACTAAGTACTAGCTATCGGTATTTGCGGTTTTAATATATTTTCAAGTAAATGATACACGTAGATCTATACTGAAAAGGTATATATTACGCTATATAGGTATAATACCTTTTGTACTCGTATTATTTTGGCAGGTATTCTTTTTCAATTCTCTCGACTCTTAAAGATAAGGTTTAGGGAAAATCCGCTTAGCAATAATTGTATGAAACATGTGTCTTGGAAAAGGGATCACCCCGCTTAAATTCATCACACGAAAGAGATCGAGTGTGTGGGCAATGGATAGGGTTGCCAAATCTATTATAATATAGTATCCCTAGGATTATATACCATCTTACTATATTTTGGAGCAAAGTACTATACATATAGGTACCTGCTGTTGAAAAATATGTAGTAGCCAAATATACTATATTTCAGCCACCTATTAGGCAATGAGGCAACACTAAACAGTGAACTCATGAAATGGCTCATACGTTAGAAACCACTTAGAAATATATTTATATATAGAATCTATATATCGTTGTCTATCTACAGTATCTACTGTTTTTTGGGCACCTGACATTTATATACAATATTTTCCTCCAGAATTATTTTGGAAACCCTAGCAGTGGATCGACGAATGTTACTGGACGTTTGTACATAAATAACATCTATAGTTCACATAATCTTTGTAAGCCCCAACCCTAACCATGTTGTGTATTTTCTACAGGATAATTTTTTACTGCCTCGTTGTTCTGGTAGTCGTAAGCACGACTACCGAGCTAGAGGTTCTAGGTTTGAAGCCAGATCGAGCAGTGTTATTGGGGATTTCTATGAAATTCTCAGTCGGAGTTGAGATTTGTGTCCGGTAAATGATAATAGGCTCACTCCCTATTTCATGACATATCGGCGAAATGTGGATGTATATAAGTAGACCTCTGCCTACTGTGATTGACACGATGCTGATTTGGATACCCATTTGGCCCCATCATGAGACACGTGCATACATCTGGCTCTGTTTACCATTTATTTATTTATGCTACGTTTTGCCTCTGTATTTTTTTCTTCTTTTTATTTTTTTTTTTGTAACCAGGCATTGGTCTTATGATGTGGTTTACCAAATAAACGTTTTTTCTTTCTTTCTTTCTTCTTTCCTAATCCTTAGGGAAATACAGGCGTGATGTTAAGTTTTGCATAAATAGAGTAAATTTTATGCGTCCACAAACTCTAGACAGTGACTCCGTATTGGTTATAAGATTGCAATTATTAATACATATTGTATTCCAGTTAATTGCAATGGCAACTATTTAAACTGTGGAGTCAATAAAAACGTTAACGTTGGAGAGCCATGCTTCGGCACGAATGGGCCGGCTCGACCGGAGTGATACCGGCCTCACAGAAAACCGGCGTAAAACAACGTTTACGTTGTGTTTCACCGAGTGAGTGACACCGGTTACCGGAGGTCCAATCCCCTTTTAAAAGGCGAGCAACGCACTTGTGACTCCTCTCGTGTTGCGGATGTCCATGGGCGGCGGTAATCTCTTACCATCAGGCGATCCGTATGCTCGTTTGTCCCCCTATCCCAGAAAAAAAAACAATGCTATTATTTATTTTTATCAATAAAATAACTCTCCTATTCTGTCAACTTTAAATTAATTTTCAAGTTATTGTAATAAATCTATTTCAAACATTATGCTCAGGGTTGGGTTATAATATTGTTAGCGACCCTATTCGTTCAGAACCTTGTGAATTCCTAACTCAGTTGGACTTATTTTATTTGTTCTTGTGTCTGAAACAGACTGAAAATATCTATTAGTTTTAACTTTGTTACTGGTGCTGATTCTGTTGCAAACTTTACGGAACGAATTTTGGTCACACTATATCTCTTTCTAACCAACATAATTGAAACAGGATAGGTACAGATATAGGTATTGTATTGTCGTGATCTGTTGCGATGGCGGTTAAATCACGTTGAAATTTCGCAAATGAACTAGGAGGATGATTGATATTGATAGGACAAAATTTCTTTTATCCTTTTCTAATATATTTTTTGTTTAGTTTGAACCCTAATATTAGGGTAACATTATATTTTTTGATTGCTACAATTTCATTATCGATGGGTCTCAAATAATTTCCAATGCGACACTAAGTAGGTATACAATGAAACTAAGTAGGTATACTACTTAGTTTAAATTTTATAACAACTAGGGAAACTCCTTCCTCCTTTTTACTTTATGCTGAGACAAACTGATTTTTTAAACTTGACTTTTGTGCAGAAACTGTCCAAAACTCTTTTCAGTCTTCGAAGACATGAACGAAATACAGTAGTAGAAAATTATAGACTCGGCCTCAATAAACAATGAGATTTAAAACCCCTAGATCCAATCCATAGGATTTAATCCTTAAATTAAACCCTCTGAGTGGAGGACCCATGACTTTAATTCTAACGTAAAAGGAATATCTACCAATGTCAAAATTCATTGAGGAAATGACTGTGTTTGTGTCTCCTTGGTATGTTTCGATGTCAATACAAATTGTTTATTTTTTTTTTATTAAATGGAGGAATATTAATGACTTTCTATACGCATATGGTGCGTCAGGCAGTTTCTGTCACTGCTAAACAATGTCAGTGATGTTAAATATTTTCATGCGATACCATAGCAAATAACAACATTAGCCTACACAGTAAATCTTAAGATTTATGCCAGATGTGCCTATACTACACTCAATATCAATTCAAACCTTATCAAAATAGGTACTGAATGTTCACTACCACGTGCACGAACAATATTTTAAACGTAATAATTACCATCAATGTCCAAATATCCTTTTATTAGCACTTGGCAACATTTAATAAACAATTTGCGAAGATGAAGAAATTCTAATAAATTTTAGGTATTCGATGCAACTTTCCCTTTCGAATGTCACGATTTCAACTATTCAATGACACAGACTACATCAAGTGAAGAATACGCTGACTTCAAGGCTAAATGTCTAGGTTGTCAGAGAAATATTGTTAGTTAACGTAGTAGAAGAAAGTTTTTTTTTTGCCTGTGTATTGGATTATTGTATAGCTTTGTTGTATGCGAAATGAAACATAATGGAATGACCATATTAGCTGATTATAAAAGTTTTTAATATAATATTCATAATACACATATTAATATAAAGTACGTAATAAGTAGTTATAACTCTAAAATGTTTCTAGAAATCTAAAATGTTTAAAGTAATGAGGTCTAAGATTGTCCCAAAAGCGGCAACAATTTATGACAATGAAACTAGGTAGGAACTAGGTTATGCACATAATTTTATTTTAATTTTTATTGGCAATAGATACATACAATATCAAGGATAACATTTTAGACACAACTCTAGATGCCGGTAACGGTAAGATGTACCTACAGACAGATAAATCAATTTCGAGCAATTTTTTCGAAGATTTGTTTCGAAGTCCAAATAGAATTCTGCGAAAGCTGAAATCGAATTCCTGAAGGCGACGTCGTAAATAAAAGTGTTTTGAGAAAATACCTTATAAATAATAGGTGATGGTTAGATTGTTTTCGAGATGTCTTGGCTCAATTGACGCTTGATTAAATGTTACTTAATCACTTTAGATATCAAGTTTGGGGAGATCGTACAGTAGAAGTGACAGGTACCTGACACTCTTTAAAAGATGGAAAAACGTAATAATTATTTTAATCACAAAAATGTCTGAGATATTGAAACAACACATAGCGAAACACTAAAATACACATGTGTTGAAGTTGATTTTGAGTGGAACTTGTATTTAAAGTTGTTAAAACTCAAAATAATTTGACTTTATAATTTTTAAATAATTATCCGACACGTGATACCAACTGGTTTGAAATACCTATGCTTGGTGACAAGTCCAAAACCAATTATTTGAATTTTAATAAATGTCGTTGAATATTTTTGTTTTAACGTTGCCAACATGTTAGAACCAAAGACTTGTTTCATGCGTTGACCCCACTCTTTGAAATTGAATACAGAAATATTTTATGAAAAGCTGTCGTGGAAAAGTTTCACGAATTTATAAAGTAAACGCCATAATAATCATGTCAAGAATCACAATGGTAGGTATTGTTAAGTATTACTCATAGCCAACAAAGAAACAGTAGATAAAGAAAGAAAATTGCCAAAGAATTTATGTGATGATCTATTTTTCCAGAATTTCATTAGAATTGTCTTCTTATTACAGGTAATTTCCGTACATGCGACCAGACAGATGGATTCTATTATCGTGAGTATTATTTCAAATTTTTTGCATTATGAACATCATGCAAAACATCACTAACAATGACATGTGCATTATTGTTGTTAATGAAAGGTTTGTATTTGATTGGTGTTTTGCAATGGTCTCATATCTTTACCTAATAATTATGTTACACAATAGCTTTGAATCGTAATCTTCATCAGCGTAATCGTATCATTCTTATCAGCGTTGTAGTAATTTTTGCGCAGTTAACCTCTTCAAACAAGTGTTAGAAAAAAATATTAACATTCTTAGTGGCATTCGTTTCGTAGTGTCATTAAATCTAAATAGTTTAGTGGAAGTAACTGTGAATGTAAATCGTCTCATAGATTAATGACTTGCGTACAGTTGAATGCAGAAGCATCTCCGGACTTCATTCATTAGTCCTCGCGCTCGTCTCCTATCGCGTCTGCTGTTGATAACTGTCTCTATACGACACGAGGCTCACGTACCTACTCGTATGTAAAAGAGTGAGTGCGTATTCTGTCTCCGTCAATCGCTATTCGACCTCTCTGTTTATTGTCTGTGTTTTCCTGCTCAGTTTGTGTACAATGTGCCGTTGCGCACAGTGCTATTATATACAAGTTTTCTGCTAAACATTCACCATTAAATCGTCAGTGAAAACCTGTTTTCGTTTGACATACCTGTCGGTTCATCATTATCTTAGAGTTAGTGCCAGTCAGATTAGTCACTCGCTAATGACTTTTCCTCGAGTTTAATAGAAGATTTCTATTCGATATCGCATGCTTCTGCTCTGTGTCAAACACACAAAAGCAGGAAAACGTGGTATGTTTATATGTGCAGTTGCAAAGTGATGTTGTGTTTTTATGCTGTTTATCAGTTTTGGATTGAGTGTGTGTGAGTCGTATGAGTAGTGAGTCTGTGTTTATGATCCGTCCGCGTATGTGTGTGGTGCGGCGTCAGTGTGGGTGTTCCTGTGTCGGTGCGAGGCGCGGCGGACGGCGGAGCGCGGTCGGTCGGCGGCGCCAGTTCTCTTCTGAGCGCCACGGGGCTGCCGCGCTCTTGTCGCGTAGAGCCCTTACTCGCGATCCCAATAACTTTGTGCACTGGAAACTTTTTAAAGCGATTCCGGACGGATCCGATGGCCACAGATCGCTTTCGTTTCGAATTTCGAGTCGCGTCGTAAAGTAAAACGTGCGAGCGATCATTGTTGCGTGTTTATACGAGTCGGTCGGTCTATTTTTGAATATTCTCTAAACGCTTGACGGCGAAGTTTTCGAAACGCAGCCCGCCGGAGCCGGGTTAACGTCCGCTGTGTATGCAGCACGCCTGCATCACGTCTCTTGTGTTTTTGTTGATGGATTTTTGTTGTTAACCTCTACAGTTGTATCCGACAAACGTTATCTGTAAGTATGACCCCGGTTGATTTACGATACTAGCTTGGCTGTGTTTTAATTCGTAACTGTATACAATAAATCAAAGAAAACAACTGTTAGTTAAGTAGCGGGGTTGATATTTAAATATGGTTGTTAAATATCCAATGCTGTACAAAATTTTGTTTGTAAAAAAAGAAACAAGCGACATCCATATCGAGGCGCATGTACATGTGGTGGTACATGTATGTGTGCACGCAAACATACACATCGGTCCAATAGTGTTGGCGTACACTACGTGCATTTTAGCACAAACATAATAAAGCATTTATTACGTGAACCTTTATGCGTAATTGCATACATTGCGTGCGTACAGGGCTATTATGCGAAGAAACAGTAATTAAAATCGTGTTAGGAATAAGGAGTGAATGGTTTGAGTTTGATTCCACTTCCAGTTGAGTAACGTCTCCCCTCTGTTACCACAGATACATGAATCATACATGTTTGGTCAAGCGAGACTTAACACTCACTGGCCCTTTATCTTTTAAATGTGTAGGTACGTTTTGTTTGATCAATGATGATAAATGTTTCGTCAAATATTTTTATGTAATAATTGCCTGCGACATATTGTATTCTACATAATAAATTAAAATATAAGAAATTTAAGTTATTCTGTCCATATCAAGAATGGTTTTCCCTGAAAATGTTTATTAGATAGAAAGAAAGAAAGAAGAAGTTTTTATTTTCGCCCGTATGACGCACAATAAATCTAAAATCAACGGTACAATCTTAAATAACTAGCAAAACTAAACTAAACTACTAAACTAGCAAAAGGTTGCGTAAAAAAAGAAAAAAGAAAAATGGGAGCTGGCAACACAACAGGCATGGCCATCTACCAGAGCCACAGATTAAGGAAAACTATAGAAGTTTATGGTTATTGGTACATAATTTGATCTATTTTTCCTTAATCTATGACCAGTACGAAAGTGGTACCAAATTATTTTGCACTTTTTAAATATGTATTAAAACCGATCATTTAAACTTAACAGCAAAATTACCAATTTATGCTTAATTAATTGTAGACATTTTGTCCCTATTGTGGACCATAGGCCTATTCAAACATTACCCAAATACATCCGCCACGTGGTTTGGAAAGATAACACATGTAATTTATGAAATAATGTGGATCTGCCAGTTTGGCTGCATGTTTGTTGTAGTGGCCACTACCATTGCGCCACGTGTTGTGGTTTCGATTCCCATTCGAGGCATATGTATGTTCCAACTTCCACGAGTTCCGAATCTGGGTGTTCTTTGTGTCTCTTAATTGTATGTCTCTGAAGTCCTCAGCGACACACACTTAGCTTTTTCCATAGTGCGGCAGCTGTCTTGTTATATTGTTATATTGCAAGCTGCATTGGTTTATATTTCATCGCGAAAGCTCAAATGAGGAGCGACGATTTCATAACATATAAACACGCCTCTAAATTCCCCGAAGCGTTAGGCAGAGGTGTACTAATTTATACCGACAGTTAGCCGGGATGCTTAGATCCCACGTAATAGTGGGCGAGCGTATTGCCATTAACCGTTTACAAATCTAAACTCCGAGCTGCTACTGATAATTTCATAGAAAATCCAATAACACTGCTTGACTTGGAAATCGAACCCAGGAGCTCTAGCGCTTAGAATCACTAGGCTATTGAGACAGCAAAACCAATTATTTTGTTTGAAAAAACCTGAAGGGTTTCTAGTGATTTCTTTAATGTATTGTATGACAGTTGTAAATCCAACGTTTACGAGCATCAACGTAAAACCCTTTTCCCTTATTTTACTTTTACGATTTGCGCACAATGATACGCCTGCGATTCATTTAGGTTTTAGGTCAACGATTGTTTTTCCATTGATTCTGGATACTTTGAAAGATTCTTTTATTTTTAAAACCAGAAAGGAAAACATTCAAAAAACGTTAGGCCCACGTGTCATAAATCATGTAACAAATTAATGCAAATTTTATTTGTAAAAAAACACTATTCATCACCTGTCCAGTTCAAAGTTGTATGGCAAGCAAAAATGTTCAACTCAACTCAAGTGTTCGTTGTCTCGGAGAGTCCATCTCGAAAATTGCAAAACTGGTTGTCGCGACCTTAAAAAACCTTTCGGAAATTATTATTTTCTTATTTCTGCGCAATTCAAAAAACATAGAGACGGTGTTGGTTGGTTTTTGTTTTTAATTTTCTTTGTAATAGCTTTACTGAATAGTGGAGACTAAAACCGAGAATTGCGTTATTTACTTAAATCTTTACAGTAAAAGCATTCTCTTGTTTTTCATAGATCAAGATTAATTGTAGTTAGCCAAAAACTGTACATGATTAACTATAAATTAACTAATGTATGAATAGAATTTAACTAAACTAAAATGATTTTATTTATACTAATAGAATAAAGCTGAAGAGTTATTTTTTCGTTTTTTGATTGGTAAAGGTTAAGCTTAAGGAAGGCTTATGGAATAATCAAGCTTCTTTCTTTAAAAGAGCAAAGAGGGTGAAACCGCGAGGCACAGCTAGTTCTGAAATAAATTTATTGGAGAGGTCTTCTTTACCGATCCCAAAGTTAGTTTAGAACTAAATTCAGTCATCCAAAACGTTTTATGTATCTTTTTATGGGGAAAGACCTCATGGGATCGTGTTGGATAGTTAACAAAATATATACCACTAGCGACCCGCTCGCGGTTTCACCCGCGCTGCTCCGTTCCTAAGAGGCGTAGCGTGATGTTATATAGCCTATGTTACTCAGTGATAATGAAGCTTTCTAACGGCAAAAGAATTTTTGAAATCGGTCCAGTACTTTTTGAGCCACTTCGTTACAAACAAACTTACATACAAATCATTCCTCTTTACAATATTGGTATAGATTACCTATATGCGTTTTTCCTATGTCACATGTATGAGGCAGCTGGTAGTTGCAATGAAATGCATGCACAGGTAACTGGTATTTTTAATAGGCAAATCCAATAAGACTGCTCGAGTTGGGAATCAAGCCCGAAACATTGGGTCCATTATTTTTTTCTATCGTGTTTATGAATATACAAAATTCTGTTATTTAAATTAAGGGAAAGTTCATAGTGACGTCATCAGTAAAACAATCTAAACGCATAGTTATTTAAGAAATAAAACCGCAACAGAAATAGGTTTAGCGGGTTTCCTAGTTATACTGTTACCGGTAAACAGACGTACAGTAAATTTATTTGGTTTTTAGCAAATTGTAGGTTTATTAAAATAGTCATTGCGATTATAACTATAAAATATTAGTAACTGTATCCTAAAACTCATTGAAAACTCAACATATGTAGCTATGTAAGCGCTTAACCTTTCAAATAACATGAATGCAATAAATTTATTATAATAATTAAATTGAATATTTACACAGACAATATACGGAATTATAATATTTAGTATGCGCTGAGCCTAAGCCAGCCTGGGCTATGATGCCGAACAAAGATTTAGGTTTAAATTATATTATTAAAATAATAATCATCATCATCATATCAGCTTATTGCCGTTATAGTATATTTTTAATCCTCAAACTATTTAAAACAAAGTTGTAAAGATTAATAATGTAATCTTGTTTTTTTAAAAAGAGTATCTATGGAGTTTCCGTCTCTTCTCCATTAGACCCACTTTTAGGAACCGTGCAACTAGTTTGACTTTTCAAAAGTACCTTTTTAATGGTCTAATTGAAATAAAACATTTTGACTTTGACTTTATATTCTATTATATCTACTTAACTACCAACGTTGACTGTCATAATTATACAACTTGCTAAAAAATGTAATTTGAAGGCGCCATCAACTGCGCCTTAATAGTAAGGCGCAGTTATATAAAAGTTTTGATATTTTAGGTAGAGCTGCAGAGTACCTACGAGTACATGCTACAACTATCTCTATATTATTCTATGTAAAGTGAAATGTCGCTTGACTCAGTGATTAATCATTAAATCGCATAAACTAATACTCAACCCTCCATCTGACGCAGTCGGGTAACACACCTGAAATTTGGCTTGTAGGTGCTAGTGGTAATGATAGGACAGGAACCTAGATTAATGGTATCCGAATCCGAATAATAACACAATTTGATTAAATTGTGTTTTATTTACGACTTATTTTGGTATTATGTTTGTATGGACAATTCAGCGTCCGCCGGACCCTTAGTATTAAAATTCCCACGGAATTGGGAGAAACAGGATCAATGTATAGCACCGTGGGGCACAGATAGTGTTTTATTATTTTGTGCAATGTTACCTTACATACATGTATTGATAAAGTTTTTTCGATAAATGTTACAAAAGTTAGGCACTCTTTAGTTTACTGCTTATATGGTGCAAGTGTACAGTCGCAAGCGCTACTACTATGAGGTCCAGTGTTGCCAGCCGTATTATAATGTATGGTATAATTTGAAATAGATAGGACACAAAAATACTACACCTAAGTAGGTATATTTAAGATGGATGGCAAAAATACATAATTATATATTTTTGAGGATACAAATATGGTGATATTATGTATTTAATTATTTACAATTACTTACTTGTATTCATGAAATACGAAAATCGTATTTAATTTTTTGCATTTTCCATGCTAAGATTAATTAAGATTAGTTAAGTATTTAATTTTTCGAATATTTCAGTTTCAATCCTGCCCCCAATCGATTTTTTCCTTCACCAAAATAACTCATAGGTAGGTAATATTATTGTTTGGTGGTCGTTTACTGTAAAATAATTATATTATCCGCAGCGACTGGAAGCTGACAAACAAAATGAAACAAAAAAAGCTAGGAGGATGATGATGTATGACTGACTAAGGTCGCTGCAAAATAAATATTTTTTTAATTATAGTAGCAGGTAAATAAATAACCCGAAGGGTTAGGTAGAGGCGTACTATTGTACACCCACAGTTCGCCGGTATAACATAACATAAAATTATATAAAATAAATAATGTAGGCACATGATACTTGTTATATTATCGTTTAAATTGGTGACGCTGTTCATTATACTATCTAAATATTATGCTAACATGTAGGTACGTATGTATGTACCAACCAAAACAATTCCATTCTAACGCGCAGTGTTTCGCGGTTTATCAATGTATATTACACAACTTCACACGTACGCATCGCACGCACACACGCGCATTGCGCGTCGTGTGAACATGTCTTGGAGGGACCCTCCCACTACCCTTAGAGGTCATCCGTGTCAATGATATTGTCTTCTCTCAATGAAGTGTTATGGTAGGTAGATTTTAAGGTGCAATGTTGGAAATACGTGTGTATAAATATGTGTGTATGAATGTATTAATAATTAATAATGTTAATAATTATATACCATCACGCCTGTATTCCCCGAAAGGTTAGGCAGAGGCGTACTAATGTACATCTACAGTTCGCTGGTATGTTTAGGTCCCATGTTAAGGGGGCGAGCCTATTGCCATTAACCGCGCACAAATCCAGACTCCGAGTTGCTACTGAGAATTTCATAGGAAAACCCAATAACACTGCTCGACCTGGGGATCGAACCCAGGACCTCTAGCGTTGCAGTCGCGCTTGGGACCACTAGACTAATGATTATGTAATAATAATTAGTAGGTATATAACAGAAATTTTTAAAATATGTAACTGTAATGGAATGTACGACGATAGATTTGATACTTAGTGTAAAAGTATTTATAATTCTTTAAATAGTTATTTATTTTTATCTTTGGGTAATAGTTAACTCTAAACGTAAATGCAAAGTTTTAAATATAATATATATATATATATTTTTTTTTTTTCGTTTGTTATATAATAAACGAAAATACAAACTCCTCCACGCATTTTACCTTTTTTAGAGACTTGGTTTATAGATTTGTGTTGTTTCCATTCAACTTCAATCTTGAAATTCTAAGGAGGTATCAAATATTGAATCGGCATACAAAACAGCAAATTATAATAGAATTCACAGGTAACTAGTAAAATCGTGTTCACTCACACTTCAGAACAATTTTAAACAAAGAACTTTTGCATATCGGATTCTTATTTTGATTTGCATAAGGGTCATACGTTGGTAAATTGGTTTTTTTTTCTATTACTGAGCGTACGTTACATAGGGCTAGAAAATAATGCAGCATTAAGCTATTTTTAGTGTTTAAAAAGTAGTACGAAACGAGCTATTTATGATCATTATGTGCTACTGTAGACTTTCATCACTTGTTCTAATTTAAAAAGAGAACGTGTAAGCGTGTAAACATAACTAATGAAACATAAGTAATTCATACTGGTTTCTGACACTTACGCGAATATTAGACATTGAAATAAAACTACTTTTTACTAGTCTACCCGTGACCATGCAGGCTGTAAAGGATCCGAAACGTCGGAAATCAAATAATATCAATACAACGCGATAAAATCCGCAAAAAGTAGTTTTATTTCAATAAGTAATTCATCTAAATACACGTGGGCAATAATCTTTCACTCGATAGTTTAGTGATTATAATAAATAATTAGGCCATTTGGCAGAAAAGACACTGACAGACATTTGGAGCAGCTACATCGCGGGGTGCTAGAAGATCCAGGACTAGTTACCATTTCATTGTTGATTTATTATTCTTTCGACAAAATTTCAATTGTCTCAGTTTCTGCCGTATAAGTGTCATCAAACTTATCCATGATGTTAAGATACGCGCTTACTAGGTGCTAGCGCATATTGCATAACTAAAGATTTTGGTACAAGGACTGCTTCATTAGTCTAGTGGTCCTAACCGCGACTGCTGTGATTGAGGTCTTGGGTGCGATTCTCGGGTCGCGCTGTGTTATTGGGTTTTTCTATGAAATTATCAGTAGCAGCTCGGAGTTTTAATTTGTACCCGGTTAATGGAAATAGGCTCGACATGAGTACTAAAGATACCGGCGAACTTTGTGTGTACATTAGTACACCTCTGCCTAACACTCCGGGGAATATAAGCTTGATGGTATGTTATGGTATAAGCATCGCCTTCAGTTAAAGATCGGAAACTAATATTAGAAATGGTTTTTCATCTCGTAAAAAGCCAACTCAGTATTATTTAAACATTATGTTCATTAATATTTCATAACCTCGAAACGAATTTTTTAAATAAATTTAATGTACATCATCTAACTTCTGGTTTACTCAATTTTGTTAATTTCTCCTCCTCTCATCTGCATCTTACAGAGTACTACGAATAATAAAAACGATAACCTTATCATATCCTCTTGAATTATTCATAAGGCAAACATATGTAAAATATACGATGTTTCTTATCCCCATGCTCACTAATTTGGCATATTACGGGCATTTCGATTCGTCTCTTGAACCATTTTCGTATCAATAAGGATTAATCAGAAGTCGGGTTAGCGGTATCCATAATCATGAACATTGTTCGCAGTTCTATATCAAGACGATGTAACTAGGAACGAAAATAAATTATCGTATTATTATATTGAAAATTATATTTGGGTATAATAGGAATTAACGAAAATAGTACTAGTAATGACTACTTTATTTCATTAGGTTCATATTGTTGTATGTGTTTGTTGCTGAATGTTTGCCTATTTATTTCCTAACCGAGTCTGCCTGGGTTTACTTTCGTACCGCAGATGAATCAATGGGCGTCGATGAGGCCTTTAGAGTTTACATATCTAAGCATTATGACAATCATTGTATCAATTCAAGAAGAATATTACGTAACTGTCATTTGGAAGCTATTGAGCTTACTTATAAGTTATACGTCGAATGAATCGGATAATCTTTCTCAGAATGGGTTTGATGATATTTTTCCTGATCAACAGGCATAAGTACTTAAATCAAATGGATTATAAAAGCAGTCAAAATGCCTCGATCGTGTTGAATAAACAATATAGCACTATGTCTTGTATAAAAAACAGCTCTAACAAATGGGCATATAAGTATCGAAAAGACAATGATTCTAAACAAAGAAAAAGCACTAACAAGTGAAGTGAAGTAGAAAGAAAATGATAAACACGAATGCAGATCCTGTTTTACTTATAAAGATTATCAGAGATGTTGTACTTGTATTGAAAAACAAGACAAATGAATTAAATGAAATACAAGGACTTAAGTTATTTTATTAAAGCAATTTAACACTATGAATTTACATCATAGAAACTCCAATAGGAGTATTAGTTGGGTAGCAATTAAGGACAGTCTCTGAACCATTCAAGACAATGTAACGCAAATGATAATTGACAATTCGGCTCGGACTCCGGTTTAATTGACTGAGCGATTAACTTTTATTACTATGAACATCTCGGTAAATATTGATAAAGATATTATTCGCGCATTTCAAGGTAAATGTAGCTTTGATGATCTTTCTATTGGCCCTAAGTGATTTTTGATGGCTGTGTTGCGCTTGAGGGCGTTGATTATTTGTTTAATCGCGATCTGTGGAACAAACAAATTGACTACAGTTTTTTTTTCTCATTTTTTGGAAAGTAAATATGATTTTATATTAGTATTTTTCTAAATATAAACATGGGGAGTAATAACATTTTGTACCACGGAAACAAAGCAGCCTTCTGACAGATTGAAAAAAATATATTAAAAGGAAATATAACACCCCACATCACGAGGACAACATAAATAAAGAGACGTCACATTAACACCATACAACAGATAAGATAGCATAATATTCAGAGCAATGAAATTACACAACTCAATGAAAATCAAAATATTTATAATACAAGTTTGAAACTTTCCCATCGTTAGTGGAGGCACGTGTTGTTGAAGAGTTTTCTGTTTAATAACACAGAAAAACGCAAATAATATACATACCAACACCACACATGTAATGTTCCAAGTCACGCAAAGTCATGTAGCTCTTAACAATACTTCGTAGTAAATTTTCCACACTGAGAAAATTGTTTACATACTCTTGAAACAGTAGTTTCGCGATTACTCGGGCTAATGAATCTGAAGGAACTGGCAGACGTAAAAATTGAGATGTGTAAAAGAATTTTGTTGTGAATAATGTATTGATCGTTCTTTTGTTACAAGATACTGATGCCATTGTAACAAAACTTCTGTAAATTTCTTGAATATCTGCTCTAACGTTCTGCACAGATTTGGACGAATTAAGTCAAATTTAGCCTGGCCGTGATCCTCTGTTAACCTTGAAAAACTAAAGCTTTGCAAATGTAGCCGAGGGTTAGGGGCCAGTCGTTTATGTTAAACAAGTACTTGCAAACTTCCTGCTATATCTGATCTCTTAAGGATATTGAACGTAGCTATGAAGTATTATGATACCGATCTTAATGTGTAGTACGTGGATCCATCGTTCATATATGTTTCGATTCCCTAGATAATCCAGTATAATAATGATAATCGATTATTAATAAAGGCTGTATTATACAAGAAATTCTTTACCACATCCCAAGAAGATAAAAAGTTTAAATTATTATTGTTTTTTTTAAGCAAAATTAGTTTTCAAAATATTTTTAATGAATATCTAAAATCTGTGGAACGAATGTCAAGTCTTAGATTCGATGTGGTGATGACTGAAGGTGTATAGATGAGGAAGGTGTAGTAGATCTTTAGCAGAATAACACCGAAAGTGGGAAAAAAAGAACAATAACAAGATTGATCGATCAGAAAATATAGGGAGGACCTTAACCAGATTGGTATAAATTAAGTCGCTGTAGAATAAAAGCTGTGAATAATGATAGTGATGTCGAATAGATGTTTAGTAAAAATTTTAAAGTGAATCATCATTCTATGACGGTCAGCCGGTACTATTATCTTGGTAGTCAATACCGGAATGAGCATGTAAATGTATCAAAGTTATAACGTTGCTAAAGAAATTCTCTTTGCGCAGCAAAAAGTGGGTTTTCCAATAAAACTGTGTCGAGGTGCGTCTGTCGGCCTCTTCACTTTATAAAGTCTGCCGCTATCTCATCCATGGCGTATATCTGGCGCCTCTTAATTGCTTCAGACTAATAATTATTATCAGCTCGCGTGCGGCGCCCCGCCCCCCGTGCGCTCGACTACTCAGATACGCAATAGCTAATGTATGTTGCACACACACATAAAACCAACACCAAACACGTGCTGCTGGGTAGCCACAGTTCTGCCACCGCAACGGGAAAATATTACGCGGCGACGGATTAATTTACAATGATAATAGAGTTATAAGCAATTTTCCTCGAAGTCACCTGATTCAGCTGAAGTGGAAACAAAATCACGTGTAGGTACTTGCAATATTAATAATATTTTGAAAACACACTTGTTCAATTCTTCGAATGTCTTAGTGTTAGTTATATTATATTTAAACGTAGTATTTGTTTATGAGATAGCGAGTTTGGCTTAAGAAATTGCATTGAAACGGTGCCAAACCGTGGGATTGCATGCCATTAAGTTATACGCAAACATTGTTATAAGCAGTCCCACTTATATATATCGATAAACAACAAAGTTTTCTCGAGGCTCTACGCTATATGTCGTCTTAGGTCCATCAGGTCGCAGTTGCAAAAAACCGATAATAATGAAAGTGAATATTTTAATATTGTTTACGTGAATCCCCTTGAGGAAACCAAGATTAAGTACCACTAAGGCATTAGTAAGTCGTGCCATTAATTCTTTTACGGGTGAATAACCTTCGTCGTTCTCGAAGACGTCTCGTCTGGAATAGTAATTATTATTGTTGCTTTGAAAACTACTATGTTAGTCTATTTCGTTTCAACGGCACAATAAAATGTTGCTTTCGAGGAAACATTATACACATGTAATCTTAGTAATTTTTCACCTATCCAAAAACGGTTCTTTGTTACAGTAGCTCATTTATACATGTCTATCTGCCAATGCAACTAATTTATGATTATATTTTAACCTTGTCGGAGAATTTATTGAAAGCCATTCGTCATCCTCATTCATCGATCTTCTTAAAGTACTTTTTAAAATTCGACGTACAAGCTGGCGGGTAGTTTGTATTTTCATATAAGACGTTATTTTCATCTATAAAATTTGGGGCTTTATTCGAAATGCCTGTCTTGTCTAGGTATTTACCTTTCGTAATGTTCATGTTTATGCCCAAGTCTGTTACAGTCCAGTTCAGATCCACATTTTTCCTTTACACCAAATATTGTATTAGAGATGTATTTAGTTGGAGCTAAAAGCGACTGTCATAAAGTCCTCCATGTGATCCGGTTGATATAAAGTTGTCTTGTCCCTTCCGCTATCGAGTTTCTCTCGAGATCCAAGAAAACATATGTAGTAAACAACATATTTTAAGTAGTTTACAAGTGGCAAAAAATTCTGCGCTTTTTAATCATATCGAAGCTTGAATTTCTCCTTAGTTGTTTATGTAGATACGGTGTTAAGGTAATAAACTGAATAATTTATCTTTAACCAATCATGCATAAGTTTCCCTGGGAGACATCCTAACTTGACATGACATGACTGCCTCATTAGTCTAGTGGTCCCAAGCGCGACTGCTACGCTAGAGGTCCTGGGTTCGATCCCCAGGTCGAGCAAAGTGTTATTGGGTTTTTCTATGAAAATCTCAGTAGCAGCTCGGAGTCTGGATTTGTGCCCGGTTAATGGCAATAGGCTCGCCCCCTATTACATGGGACCTAAACATACCGGCGAACTGTGGGTGTACATTAGTACGCCTCTGCCTAACCCTTCGGGGAATACAGGCGTGATGGTATGTTATGTTATGTTACATCCTAACTTGACCAAATAGCATCTTAGCACTACAAAACAAATCATACAAAGCTCTCTAAAGAAATCGAAAAGACCTAAGTAAATGAATTTGTATATAGCTTAAATACACGCTCTGTAAGATTTGTACGTTTGGGTCGCCATTCTCCATGGAAAAAGGCGTTAGGCAAGGCGATCAACTGTTGCCAAAGCCTCTGCGAGTGCATTAGAGGAAGTATTTAAACAACTTGCGTTTGGCTGGGTAGTGGGATTGACGTCTGCGGAGTACAGTTGACTAACCTCTGCTTCGTCGTCAATATCATCTACTACTAGTTTTGTTTGTTTCTCTAATTTACACAATTTATTTATCGGAATAATATTTACTTAGCCTTTTCGATCTTGTCATACAAGTTTCAAGACGAATAGAAAATGCCTAGTAGAGTCAACAGCTTATGAAGATAGTCTTTTCCGTCATAATCTTCTTCCACCAGCTTGTTTTAATTAACTAAAACCATATAATTCGATTATACTTACGCACATTTGGATCCCATGTGTTCTTATCGATCCCAATAAATTATGTCAAGAAGAGTAAATGGAAGAAAGAGGTCTATATATTTAAAGTCTATATGAGTAGGTAAATCATATTCACGAATACAGGCGTCGTTATTGTACAACAGAACGGTTTATTGGATGTCTGACCTCGTGTTATCGCGACAAGCCTCCTCCGTCATCTCCAAGTCATCGCTTATCGTTCGCAATGACGTATCGCTCACTGTTGAGTTTTAGTTGTTATTTATTATAATATCCTTCAACATAATACTGGCTTCAATATAAGTGTCAGGGACGATGGATTTATAATGAAAATGAGGGTTATAAACACTTAAACTCAAGGCCGTGTATTCTCCAGAAAAAAGCAAGATTTTTCGGATATCTCAGAGATAAAATAATCGTCATTTAAAAGGACGCTAAAGGTTTGTAAATGTATTGTCAATTTTTCTTCTTTGATAGTCTTAACTGTATAGGGTATAAAGGTAAAATGTAGTTAATTATGAATGGATAGCAATTTTGAACGTTATACTAAAGTGAATTTTTCTCAACTTTGAATGCCGCTCGATTACTCTGAACGGGTATAACTTTTCTGGCAGCAAAAGTTTCATGTTAAATTTTAATCGAGCATCTCCGAAATTGTGATTCGTTTTTGTAATCTAAAATTGGTATTATCTCTGTTTCATGATCTCATCAGAAAGAAGATAACTATTTTCCTTTACTTTAAAAGCATCCTTTTGACAGTCATAAAGGTATCAAGAACAAGATAGCCGTTTAGAAAATATATTCTCTATATTCTTTTCTCAAGGTAGGGATTTGTATCCTTGACAGCCCTATTTACCTGCGAAGCTAAATCTCCTGAGGGATCAGTAAGGACAACGGTCCTATCAACACTCTGTCGGGGTAAACCCTACCCGACTCTGACCCGTAATCGATGCTCAATTCGTTTTCCCCGAATTCAGATTTTATGAGTCACGTCTAAAAGAATTTGACGGGCCAAAACTGCAGAACCTTTATGACTATTTTGCCACACAATCAGTAATAGCGTCCATAAAACGTTACAAAAGATCGCTTACTATTGTTCCTAAATCATAAAGCGGGTCATAAAGCGTCCTTATAACGATATCCCGGCCGTTTGTACTCGCATATACAATTCTACACACGGACCCCACGTGCGCCCACATCTCATTAATGCAATCGATACGCCCTCACTAAAACATTATGTTAGTAACGCTATAGCACTTCTTTATTGGTGTGCTAACCGGTTGAGTTCAAATGCTTTATCTTGTCGTGGACAGCATCCATACTCAGAACCGTCCTCGTTTTATGATTGTCAAGAGCGACCGCTGATAATTATGTTTGTCCACAAAACGCGCCTGATCGGTTCGTAAACCTTTTTACATAATGTTTATATATTAAAGCTCCGGATATTTGTTTCAATTTCATTTTGAAATGTATCGTATGTAAATTCTTGGAGCAGCACAGCTGACTTTAAAAGGCAGTCTGTCCGTTCAGACGACAGCTACATTCAAATGACATTATAAATGCATTAACGTTATTAATAAAATTCTCTTTCTGACATGTCACATTTCTAGTTCACACAGTGAACATAAGGTTTGAACTATTGTAACCGAATACGTTTACAATAGTCTTTCAAATCTCATGACATTATTTTTAATCTTTGTGTCTTTGACTCAGAAATACAATCATACTTACCTAAATGACCATCGAATAACTAAGGCGTGAAATCTATCAATTTCCACGAAGTTCAATTAAAGACAACTTTAGTGTCAATTTGCGCCAGATTGGTGTTAATATTATGATTTTCTTAAACGTGAAAGTGTGGCCGAAGGTCATCGTAATGTGCAGGAGTTTTTCATCGCTTATTCTCCCGACAGTGGGCACGCGAGGGCACGACCTCGCGCGTGACGTCACGCCTCAGATGAATGAACATCCACCCCAGCCCCCATCCCCTACCTCCCAGCGGTCAGCTTGCTAGTGACGAGCACAGTTATTGCAGTCAAAACATCTGTCGTTGAGTCGAAACGACGTTTACGTTAAAACCTCCACCGATGTTTTAACGCAATTCGAATATTCTAGAAAAACATTTAGAAATCGTTCATGATAAACTTCAAATGAAGCACAAAGTATTATTACTAATTAAGTCTTTATTTTATTGAATAACATACTGAACATTCAAGAGTTGACGTTTAATATCCCTAATGACCTTTTTAGTGCTGATATTATACGACCTCTAACAGAATAAACGCAAGACTTGAAAGTAGTTTGTTCAGAATGGACTACTGAATCAATTACAGTGGTATTTAATATGTGTTAATTTTCCAAAAAAAATTTTGAAAACCGAAAATATGTCCCCTGACCTTACAGTGGTTAGCGAGGTATGGAAAACTAAAATCTATTATCACAAATAGTTATTGTGTGCGTGTGCGCATCGATTACGTAGTCGTTGCGAGTACGATTGTGGTATAGCCACAAGTTCTAAGTTTAGCTGATATAACTAATTTCTTGAAAAAATATGCTTACAGGTCTCAAAATGACTTTCGGGTTTCGTTTTTATAATTTTAACTCGATATTCTAATCGACCTGTTTGAGGTCTTGCGCTTATTCAGTTACACGTTGTATATTTAGATATTATTATATTGTATATTTATTATTATTATTTCCTTTATTGATTATATTTACATATCATTTTATTATTATTATATTAGATGAGGAACATGTTGCATTTTATAGTATATATAACTAAAGCTTAGTAGAACTGAATAGGAACATTTTTATTTTCCTTAAACGTCAATAATTCAACTGTTATCTTTATGATATATATTTATATCTTTCTATTTTGCGTTACTTTCGCATGAATTGTGCATTATTATAAAATCTTTGTCAGGAAGTTTATATTAGTTGCTATGATGTGAGCATATGCCGCACTACCAACGATGCTAGAACAAAGAAATGTTCAACATGTACTTGAATAGAAAATAATAGTGGAATCGTGTAGTAATATGGTGAATCCGGCTCCGTTTCTCGATGCAACAACGCCCAAGGGTCTTGATCGAGTTCCATATTTGGTTTACGGTGAGTCATCCGAGTGTGCACACGGAGTCACGTTAACTGTTGCCATATCGAGGCCGGTTTAAGGAGAATCTAAATCGATAGATATATAAGGAGAAATGTTGATAGGTGAACGTTCGACAACCTCGTATATTTTATCCATTTGTCGGAAAGATGTACGTAAATTTCACTCTGAATTTCATTCCTTTCATTTTTATTATTAGATTTTTTAGAAGCATCTTTCTCTACTAATCGTTTTCTGTTGAAATTGTTTTTAAAGCTATTACGGGAGAAATATTAAATAAAAAAAATGTATTCTTGGCTTTTCGCGTATATGAAAAATATTTTATTGTTTTTAAAAAAGATGCCTGTTTTGTTCACTAGAATGTTCCCAAATCTGGCTATTCATCTTTTTTATTACAGAAAGATAAGTTTGTTCATTAAGCTGAAACTTCGTCTTAACTAGGGTTGGCACAAAAACTGCCCACACTAGCGCTCAGGGCATGATGACGCGGAGTCTCCCTAAAATGGAAACAAGTTCGTGGAAGCCATACCTCGGCGATCCTTTGCTAGTGCATAACATGTATTTCTATAAAATAAGCGGACACTACACCCTTCTCCTTGTATTGTATGGTAACAAAGAAAATTGATACCAGAAAATAGAACCTCACAGAAAACCGACGTTAAACAACGCTTACGTTGTGTTTCGCCGAGTGAGTGAGGTTACCGGAGGCCCAATCCCCTTTTAAACCGTCGGCAAAGCACTCGTGACTCCTCTGGTGTTGCGGGTGTCCATGGGCGGTGGTAATCGCTTACCATCAGGTGATCCGTCTGCTCGTTCGCCCTCCTATCCTATAAAAAAAAACAGAACAAAGTCAACAACTTGACATTTTGTACGAAATGTATTAAGGGTCCGGCGGAGCTTGAATTGCCCACAAAAAGGTAATACCGAAATAAATCGAAATCCCGTTAATATTCTATCAAATTATGTTATTATTCGGATTTAGATGCCGTTAATCTAGGTTTCTACGGTACTATTTCGTCTACTACTCCTTTACTGGAAATAAAAGACCGAAAAATCGTTCCAAGTTTGGAAAAGTTATCACGAATTGCATTCGCTTACATTTATTTCCAGTGAAGTATTTTGTACAAAATGGTAACGTAGGAACCTAGATTAACGGTATCTGAATCCGAATAATAACAGAATTTGATTAAATTGTGTTTGAATTACAATTTATTTCGGTATTACGTTTGTAAGAGAAATTCGGTCCTCCGGACTCTTAAGTAATCGAATTGTAATGAAACATTGTAATTGTAAGTAAATGTATAAACTTTTATTTATAAGTCTTCAATTTGTCCACCCAAAAAACAAAAATTTTACTAAGATGCGTACTTAAAAATGTTTAAGTTAAACGCTGACATAATTGATGTACAATGCAATCTTTTGTATCTTTCCCGTATTGAGAATATCATCCTCAATACACACGTTGCTTTTATAAAGTAAACGGAAGACCGATAAGGTTGTCCTTGTTTTGATACGTGCCTATGTATGCATATGTGGATTAATGTGTATGTATGTGAGAGCACGCTTTGACCTTCCGTGGCCGGGTGACGAGCGTTTAACGAGCCCACCGAATGATTTCGTTTACTGCTCTGAGTATGATGAGGCAAAGGAATGATTTCAATGTGCCACGTAAGATCAGAGGCGACGGAATTCATTCGATGTTCCGTGAAAATCCACTTGCGCTATCTACACTAAGATATTTGTGGCAAGAAGCCTCTGAATTACAAGTGTAAGTACTTTTATAAATCTGTTACTACAAGACTGTTTGCTATCTCGCTCATTTGTTATGTTGACCCTCAACAACAAATTGGTCTGACGACAAATCCCTGCTCTTCATTACGTATTTACACTTCTAAAGTTTATATGCACATGCGGTTCGAGTAACTTATTCTAAAACCAATGATAACCTTGACTTTTTGATAATACCTCTCGTGTCATCGCAATAAAAAAGTTACTCAGTAAAAATGATAACAGTTAAACTGGTATTCGTTCGTCAAAATGTATGAATAAAATTTAATGAAGTTTTTTAAACCTAAACATAATATACCTAAAGATAACAAAACCAGAAAATAACAATAAATGCCGTTTGCTAAATTATGTTAAATTTCAATGAATACAAAGTTGTTTTAGTTTTAATGCAATCCTTGACATATAATGAAGGCTTAGAACATTTTAGAAAAAATGTTTTAGTAGACTAGGAAACATTATGATTAAAACGATTAGGTATGAAAAAACAAAATCATTATTAACTTTTAATAAGATTATCAAAATGTATATCGGCCCATACGTCACGATTTCCCAAAACCAGTTTTCTTAAAACATTGAGAATCATTTTTACCTAGGTAATTTTCTTACGGTTGATGACGGACGATTTATATATTCAAAACGAAATACACATGTAAAAGTTAATTTCGCCTTAGATCAGATGAGTAAACATTCTGCCCTCGATTTCGTTTCCACGAACTGTTCACAACATTGCCGCTCGTGTTTTTGGCGTCTCATAGATGGCTTAGATAGTAATTAAACTAGTCCTGACATCGCAATGATCATACAACATTGACGCAGACTTCTACTTTCATATTATTATAACGGTATAAAAACCCACTGACTAGCCGCTCAAATGGAGTTTTTTGCTGTCCTCAGTCTTCTTGACGAGCCACAGCAGAAACTACTGTACATTATGGAGCACTCCAAGTATTCACAGTCACCGTCCCAGTTTAGACAAGAGAACTCGTAATTTCATGTTCGTGTTTATTTTTGTTTTTTTTTGCAAAGGGGGGGTTTAAAACTACATTGTTTCTTTTTTTTTCTTTTCAGTTGCATTTGTGCGGGGCCTCGCTCATGTAGTCTTTCACTCGGACGGTGATGGCTACGGATGACCTTGATTTAGTGTTTGTTTTTGTGATTGGTGATAGTGAGTGATTGGCAGCGAGAGTGCTTGTCGGCGGTAAAGCCAGTGTGGTTAGTGATATTGCCAGTGGTGCCAGTGATGTGACAGTCTATGGAAGCGTCAGGGTATACTCGGAATGTTCACGAAGCACGGCAAGCCCGCTGAGCGGTGCCACCATCCCCACTCGCATAGGGGCTGTAAGAAGAAAAAACCGGCTCCGCACACGCCCTGGAAGTACTTGATGAATTGCCCACTCGTTAGAAAATGTTTTGGTATAGTATTTTTTTTTTTTTTTTTTTGATTTTCTGATAATACCTTAGGCATTGGTGTCGGTTAACTAAGTCATTTTAAAGAGGTCAAGATCGCAATCATTGAATTTAAAGTGCATTTAATTGCTTCATAAATTACCTGGATTAACATCAGTAAAATTGATAACTGTACAAGGTGTAAAACAAGCTTGAAGGCAAATAATAAAACAGTGAACAAATAGTATACTTGTCTACGACCAGTTATAATAATAGTGGGATGGATATAAAATGGATCTGTAATGATTTCCTATGAAGTGCTGTTTTATCTGTCTCCGATAGTCAAAGATTAAGTTTTATCAGTTAGAGATTACAGATCGATCATTCGACAACACTCACAGTTAAATTTGATGGCAGTAATTGCTTTACATCAAGAGTTTAGTACTTGAGGAAAATTCTCATAGGTTTAATGGTTTTATCAAAAATGATCAATGATAAAGGATCAATGTTCCAAGTTAGCATTAAATGGGTAAAAGTTTGCTTGGCCTCGTCTCGGATGGATTCTGCCATTAAGGGTTAGAAAGTTCGATTGATACCGATCTCTTGGATTACAGTTCTCCTGATGTTGAGTTAAACGATAATTTTACACATGTGCGTTCTGATATACTTTTTTATCTCTTTTTTGTACCTTAGCTGTTTGAACTCTATAACTTCATTGTTTATAGTACAATGACGATATTTATTATTATGTAAGAAATAATCAAAACCAATAACGTAACTTATTATTATATATATGCTAAGCGTAAATTCATTTTGCCGTTACCTACATCGATTGATATTTACTTTTATTTTATTTAAATCGGTCATTGTACTGACGTAACTGAATATTTTATTGTTTTGTAGACTCGATGGAAAACATTTTCCTCTTTCAATCTGCATGCATAATGTTTTAAAAACAAGTTCTCTTGGAAGTTATTTTTTAGTATCTTTTTAGTGTCTTTTAAGGTTGTTTTAATTATCTCAGTAGGTAAATACAGTTCTCTACTACATTATTATTTTGTCTCGTAGTGTTATAGCAACAGTAACCTACTTTGTTGCATTGCTTCTGTTCTTATTACAAGTACATCGAAGCAATGTTGTGGAAATCGTAAAAATACCCTTAGAAACGTGTGCAGAAAGTTCATTATCATGAAAGTGTCGTTTGGAGGCAATTGACTGTTCGAATTCATGGGAATGTAGTGAAACTACATGTCGAAATGTAGCTGGAGCTATTATAATAGCATAAGTAGCATTTAAATGCAGTCATTCATCAACCTAGTGCTCAACTGCACATTAGCATTAGCTAGAGGTTCTGGGTTCGATTTTCAGGTCGGGCAAAGTGTTATTGGGTTTTTCTATGAAATTCTCAGTAGCAGCTCGGAGTTTGGGATTTGTGCCTGTTTAGTGGCAATAGACTCGCCCTCTATTACATGGGACCTAAACATACCGGCGCACTGTGAGTGTACATTAGTACGCCTCTACCTCACTCTTCGGAGAATACAGGCATGATGGTATGTGATTCATCAGATATTCAAGCAAATAGTTGTACGGATAGTATGTGTTCGTTGAAATGCGTTTCATACAATTTTCAATACGAAGCGCGTTGTTACGTTTGGTGCGACCAACTGTAAAAACAAATGGCATTGTTTTATTGTTTTTTTAGTGGTGTACACACAGTCACAGAATTTCATTCTTTTCCACGTTTTTGCACTGAATATTTAAGTTTTTTGTCACAGTTGAAAGTCACTGATTGCGCAGTTATATAGCAAACACAAAGAAACAAGACAAGTAATTGCGGTTTTTAGTAACTATAGCGTTCCGGTCACGGTTTTTCAAAGTAGAAACGACTTTGACGACACGTTTGGCGTAGCGGCTGAGCGATCGGCTTCTGCGTCACGTGTTGTGGGTACGATCCCCACACGGAGCAAATAATTGTATGTTCTACTACGTATTTACAATTACACTAATTCTCCTACATTTCATCAAAGATCAAGATTTACTTGAGAATTCTGATGAAAAACAAAGTCGTAACAATAATCCTGTAAGTTTCATAACGTTCTGCATATCATGAAGCTGATTATTATGCGTGAAGTACTTGCCGCATTATAAGTGGTTAACAATGTCTAGAATTATAGGTAGTTTATCTTCTTTTGTATTTAATTAAATATTATATTTCCTGCCTTTTGGACGCTTTATATAATTCAACTGCGTCAAACATAAAGAATGCGTTGTGTATTTAGCCTATTTTTTACTCAGTTACGTAAAAATGGAATAATGATCAATGCTACTGGTAACTTTACGCTGGTTCACCGCACTGCGGGTTGGCAAACGTTGTAATGCATAAGTTTGAAACTAAAACAAAATATGATATATTAAGTAACTGCCTCACTAGTCTAGTGGTCCCAAGCGCGACTGCTGCGCTAGAGGTCCTGGGTTCGATCCCCAGGTCGTGCAAAGTGTTATTGAGTTTTTCTATGAAATTCTCAGTAGCAGCTCGGAGTCTGGATTTGTGTCCGGTTAATTGCAATAGGCTCGCCCCCTATTACATGGGACCTAAACATACCAGGCGAACTGTGGGTGTACAGTAGTACGCCTCTGCCTAACCCTTCGGGGAGTACAGGCGTGATGGTATGTAAGTAACTCTATTCGTACTAGTACTACATCAGAAATAGATAAAAAGATTCAGCAAAATGATGGTTATGAACAAATTATAAGCAAAAATATATCTTTAATTTTAAAAACAATGTGGGAAAATTACAGAGAGCCCTCTTACATTTGGTGTCCAAAATGGATAAGGTATTTTTCTTACAAGCCGACCAAAGTGAGGAGTTAAGGACATTACTCGTAAAAGGATTCAATTGAAATTGCGAATTTTATAACTCGAAATGGACTCAGTTTTCCTGCATTTCTCTTTTAAATTCGATTCATTTTCTGTATACATTTATATTATATATATAAAGTGCAGTGATGTGTGTAGCGTGAATCTGTGACGGACGATCTACGGCCGATGAACGTACTCGACCTTGCGGCGGCATTCCGGCGCATCCTGACTCGGTCGACGTTTAAGTCAACTGGTCGCAAGTCGCCACTACCAGAAGTATTCTGTAGAATTCCCTTTTCTATAGCGCTGTGAATCGTTATGGATCATCTGCAAAGATAGGTTGCAGGGGATGTCGAACTCCTCCCGACTAAATCTGCACTTTCTTTCCAGGCATGTCCCTATCTATTAGTTATATCCATGGGATTCGTAACATTGGCCACGACCATGACAGTCGACATATACTTACTATACTCAAAACTAACTAAACACAATTATTCAGGTATTGCTCTATCTCATTACAGGATAGGTACAATACTAGCTGTAACGATGGAGGCCATATAAGGCTATAACAATGTAGAGCTTAAAGATTGCACTGGCATAAGCGCACTGTTGCAGTGTGCTGGTCCATTTGCTTACGAGAACGATAATAGAATGGTGACCTTAGTATTATTCACATATGTATAATATGCATATTACATAGTAGGAAAGGCGGAAAAGATATCAAAGTGGCCAACCTTGTTTAACAATTTTCTTCAACAACTTAGCGATGACATAAAGATATGTAGACCAAATTCTTTCGCAGCATTAGAATTTCTGTTAGTGATTTTTTCAAGGTCGACGTTGTTAAAGAATACTACTTACTTAATAATTTTATGGTTGCGTGTCCTGTTTTTCAATTATATCAGGTACCTACCTATATCTTTCTTAAGCTTGGCGACAGGTTGTAAGCTCGGGACTTCGAGAGAAATGGAGATGGAATTTATAAATAAAATCCGTACAACGTAATTTTATTGCAATGTCTTATATTCACGTGTCGGAGATCGGATTACGGTGGTTTGAAAATTAGGTGAAGAGATAATGTTACTGAACTTTCAGCTCTATCCATCTGGGTTGAGGCTTGTTGATGGTATGTTAGTGGTAAATAAACTATACCACTATACAAAATAATAATAATAATATAAAATTTCTTATGTCACCGTAAGAAATTTTTTTTTTATTCGTGATAGTCTTACGCTTTACCGCCAGTTCGCCTGATGTTAAGCAACACTGCGATCTAGGATAGAGCACGCTTGCTTGTACATATCGATACAGCTCCTAAGATGCCATACAATGGTACCAAGTTCCACCGAAATTGATGCGGCAGTCTGGACCAACTCACTTTTGCTATTTATTATGTCAGTGTGAATAGTTTGGAAAGAACCATAGGTTATACGTGTTTTATATGTACTATGACTCAGTTTGTTGTGGCTCCGTCATCATACATGTAGCTAGTTCAATGACTTTCAAAACAGTCTTGTTCCTATTTATCATTGGAGCAAAAAAGTTTGACATCTTTTCATAGTGAAAGCCCGTCTTTATCGAAAGTAATATTTATTGACCTTGTTTACAAGTACGTCTATATACATGTATATTCATTTACTTTTACGTAGAAAATCTGGCTCATTAGCCTAGTGGTTCCAAGCGCGACTGCTACACTAGAGGTCCTGGGTTTGATCCCCAGGTCGAGCAGTGTTTTTCTATGAAATTCTCAGTAGCAACTAGGAGTCTGGATTTGTGCCCGGTTAATGGCTATAGGCTCGCCCCCTATAATATGGGACCTAAACATACCGGCGAACTGTGGGTGTACATTAAGTACGCCTCTGCCCAACCCTTCGGGAAATACAGGCGTGATTGTATTATTGTAGGTAGAAACTTGAAAATAATCAGTAGGCTTACGTTATCTTTACTTCTATTGATTGTAAGAACTTGATAGTTTTTGTCACGTATTGAAAATGATGGATTGATTGTAGAGGGGAGGGGAATGTATATCTATCGGTAATTTAATTTTTTGATGCAATATAAGGATAACATAGCAATACATCAATAATGTTGTTCGTTACCTCATTCATATTTATGATGCGAATAATTTTGATGAACCATATTATTAGTTTATTACCCACGTTAATTAAATTAACTATACATATAATTAAATTTCACGTTAGGAGGCACACGAACTCATTCATCTAGAATGTTCGAGAACAATTTTGATGTGGTCTCGAAACGGTAATCATTGCTCATTGTCCCGTAGTATTGTTTGCAGACAATGACACCGTTCGTTTTATTTCTTCAGGGAAGTTCACTGCCAAGGAAAATTTTCAAGAATCAAGTTCGTCTCGTATGTTCTTGTCAACTACTCCACTAGTCTGGCGTTGTATCCGGCTGAATGTGCAAGGCGGCCGCAGGCAACCAAACAAAAACTGGAATCGTGTTTGTAACATGAGTCATTCGATTTTTAGATTATCGCATGTTGTGAATAAAATGTTTTTACTTAATTGAACTTTGTACGGTGACGTGACAACTATTTTGTATGACTAATTTCAGTATCGGCAAAATAAATGTCATGAATTTTTTGTATGTATCGTGTTGATAATATTTTCGAGGTCCCAAGTTAATAATATTTTTTGTAATTAATTTGAGTCGTGCACATCAGTTCCATTTTGTAATTAACTTTTATTACGTCATTGAGTACTTTTTTATGTTTGATCGGTGTCCCAATAGGGCGATTAGACCTTATTTAAAAAATTTCATTTGACCTTTATGAAATTAAAGTAGTGACATGGTGTCTTGTATTTTTGCCAGTATTTTGTCGTATTTCGTCTTGCGAAGATGTACAAGTTATTGAAATGTGAGTACCTACTGATTATTTTATATTTTTCTTGGGAAATAGAATAATTTAGTTTCTTGTATAAACAAAACAGAATTAATTGAAATTGGCAATATTATTATTGTTTTGTACGGAGCTCTGTATCGTCAGATTTGTTTCTTGACTCGTCACGGGATTTGTCGAGTGAACTCACTTGTTGCGTTCGTCCATCACTGGCCGGCTGCTCAATTACGTAATATTAACCGCAAGCTTGCCGCGACGAGATGTAACCACAGCCTTAATCAAATCTAATCTTGCATTCACAAAGACCGGACTTAAACAAAACCCGGACATTTCCTCGAACTTTTCATCCCTCTAATCCTTAAACACAATTAAAACTACGTGCCTTGACTATTCAAATAAAATTACTGCAGGCTTTTTTCAAATTTACGTTTCCGTTATTTTCAACTGACTTATATGGCTACTGCCTGTAACTACTTGTGCCATTGCCAATACTGGAAAGCATTTTAACGAGATTTTAATGTTTTCGCTTGCAAAATTTATTGCCCTCGGTGCCAGGAGTGGTATCTTCAGGGATTTACTACTGAACGCAATTTGCCGTCACTGTCTTTCTTATTTCCTTTCAAGTAAATGCAGGAATGCCATTTTTTGCGGGTGTAAAATGTGTTTGAGTAATTTTTTTACGAACTTTTCGAAATTGTAGTTTTGGAATATAAAACAAATATACTTACGTTATATTGGTATATTGGTGTAGCAGAAATAGTGGCCTTGGAAACCTCTATTATCCAGAAGTAGAGATTAGGCATTAGGCACTAATTTTGTAAATTAGTGATGATGATGATATATTTATTAAAAACACTTTTACACGTAATTTTTTTTTTAACTAGATGGCGCCGGCATCTTTTATAGTTTTTCATTAGAGGTCTTGGTCGATCTAAGTGTTATTGGATTTTTCTATGAAATTGTTAGGTAAGTATAAATATCTACTTACATCTTTTATATCTGTAGCATCCTTTAAGATAACTAATTAACGGATATGAGATCTAAAATAACGACTCCCTTACGTATTTTTTCCTATTAGATCAAGTTTTACGTGAACCTTTTTGTATTTTTACTAGGAATCTCAGTCTGTCTTTATTATTTTAAAAAGATTTGTCTTCATATTTATCAGTACCTATTCTATTTTGGAGCTTACCCATCTCGCTTGATAGATTTGGACAAGTTTTTTTTTAGAAATATGACCTTATTTTTTATTTCATTTAAGTAGTATTTATTTCATTTGTATTTTATACATGTTTATTTATGGAAAATGTATGGTCGATTTGAGTCGTTATTGTCGTCGTCGATGGACACCTGCAACGCCAGAAGACACGACACGCGCCAATGTGCTTTACGACAGACTGACGTGAACGAACCTATTGGGTCCTACAAAAATATTTATAACGGACCATCTACGACCAACATGTCTCAAATGAGTGCCTACTTCTAGACCTAACTTTTCCTTTCCACCCTTAGCGACACAACTCAGTTCATTTTGTGCTTGTGGTACTTAAAATGACAAACCAATTATAAGGTTCAGAGGGTGCTTTGGACAATCATTTATAAGTTTGCAAAGAAAGAAAGAGATATTTTATTTTATGCACATTGACGCACACATTGGTACTCGTAGAGTAGAAGTGTTCCAACCTCAGGTTCCAACAGCATTTTCCATCAAAGATGACACTTGTCATCAATAAAAGTCCCATCACATTTTCAATATCACGTTGAGGCGAGGTTTCGCGATTTTTCCTGGATGAATACATAACGATCGCTTAGTATTCAGTCACAGTGTCTCAGATTGCGTTACCTTGTCTTCCCGGGGCACATTGCATATTGCAAGCTCCGTCGCCGCCGCGCCGGTGAAATAATACTGACTTTGAAATATATACCCCGGCTTATCAGCTACGGTATGATAACTAAGATAACAAATAATTTTGTTTGTAAGGTATTGTTTATTTGTACTTTGCTTTGTTGTCATAGTTAGACAGATTTATGACGTATATTAGTGTTTATGTAAGTAAAAGTAAAGTATGAAACTTCTGCCAATCCGCGCTAGGCCAGTGTGGTGAATTAAAGCCATCACTACATGCCCTTCCCTGAAAATTAGCGGAATAAGCTATCACACATTGTCTAACTATACTTAAGAATCGCCAGTCTTCATATACCTAAAGGACTTTGGAGTCATAAAGAGGAAAATATTCTCTTCACCATTAATCAATTTCATTCAAATAAGAGATATTGCAAAACAAAATGTTTAACTTAACCTTTAGCAGTTTAAACAAGTTGTTTACCGAAGATGTTTGCTCCACGACGAATTGAGACTTATTACAATCATGTCAGTAATCAATCAATTAATGTATTCCTCAGTATCAGTTTGATTCGCTTAAATTGTTATCAGGGTACACGGTAGTGCCCCCGCCAAGTCGAGCATTACACATTTTACTGAATAAAACTATAACATAACATAACATAATCAACCAATTATACTGTCCCACTGCTGGGCACGGGCCTCCTCTCACAATGAGAGGGATTAAGCTATAGTCCACCACGCTGGCCTAGTGCGGGTTGGCAGACTTCACACGCCATCGAGAAAATCTCTCAGGCATGCAGGTTTCCTCACAATGTTTTCCTTCACGTTTAAGCGCGTGATAATTAACTATTTAATACGCACATGACTTCGAAAAGTCAGAGGTGCGTGTCTTGGGTTCGAACTCGAGACCTTTGACTTGGCAGTCCAACGGTCATACCACTAGGCTATGACTGCTTGAATAAAACTATCTTGGAGATTAAATTCCTGAATATCTTTCGAGATATTTTCGAAAGCTAGAACATATTCAGGGGATGTGCAATCTGCTCATGCATTAGAATCTGGTGTCGGATCTGATTTCTGAATTATGCATGATGTTCATAGAGTTGGTCCGACAGAAAATTCTTGCGTGCAACTGTTGAATTTTCTCCGATTCTTTCTTACTGTTTGTGAGTAATTTGAAATCATGATTTATTCAATGACTAATTACGAATCGAATATCTTGTGTTGTGTACGATAAAATACTTACTTAAAAAATCTTATTTGGGATAAGCTAAGGTAACTTAATGGTTGAATATGAGGGTGTTGGCCAACCTATTGATAAAATTTTAAACGAAGATTTTGCAAATTTATTTTGATGGCTGAAAAAGCTGATGATTTGAAACTCCTGTTAGTCGTAGGAGGAACCTAAAAGGTGCTATTGGGTCAAACTTCACAAGACCATTATCCCAATAGTATCACTTACAAAGTGATAAGGTAGAAAACTTGATTAATAACGCTGGTCCTTTGTGATTGATATTATGGTGTGACGATATAATAGACCTCCATGTGAGATTTGTCAACTATATGTATTAGTAGCCTTTACTTCAGTTTTTACTAGACCGAATATTATTATAACTACTCTCCGTTTCATGATACGAGTACTTCGGGGTACTCACGTATTGAACAATTTCGGAAATCGGTGCCCAAAACAAGTTCCGACCAGATCGAAGGCACCGACTTTCGAAACCGTTTTGCATCTTATGATTTTGAAAGCGGTTTTACTTTTTGTTAAAAGTTACTTTATGTATCAAAAAAGACCTTTGGGATGCGAATGTTACTGCGGGCAATTGCTAGTTTACTATATAGTTCATCCATCATCAGTTCAGTCAGAGTAGTATCATCAGTTATGCTTATAGAAGTTCATTTAATGAAACTTTCGACCAAATACATGGCGACTAGGCTGCGTAGGTTGTAAACACATATTATAATATGGATTTTAGGTGTCTCAACCTCTAAGCCATTAATTAATTACAATAATATCTCCCATATGATCTAAAATAGTACCTTCTTTAGATGCTAGCCAACCGTTTTAATTACAGCGCCTGTATGAGGTAAGTTTTGCTATAGAATATATTTTTTATTATCAATTGCTTTCACACAAATGTATCGTAAAACAATGAAGTTAAGCACCATTTGCTTATAGATTTATTGAAGTAAATGACAGTCAAGAAAATATATCATGTACTTAATCTATCAATATAATGACTGACTGACGGATCAACGCACAGCCTAAACCGCTGATCGTAGAGACCTGAAACTTGGAAGGTGTGTTCTTTGTATGACGTAGGCATCCGATAAGAAAGGATTTTCCGAAATTCAACCCCTAAGGTAGTGAAAAGGAGGGTGAAAGTTTGTATGAAAGTCCGTATTTTTTAGCGGGTGAAACCGCGGTGTGAAACTGCTAGTAAATAATATAAAATATTATTTATAATTTATAGTTTTATACACGCCCGTGTGGAGAAGGGTTAGCATACAGTTCCTCACTACCATTCAGGCATATTGAAGAGGCGAGAAAATATCTGACTTCGTCGGTGGTAAGACCTTTCAGCGTTTGACTGGCTAACGAACATCTCACGTAAGGTACCGACTTTTTTGCTCGTGAAGGCCAGTTTCTCCCTTTTGGTTTCTGCAGCCCCGGTAATCTGCAGTCCGTAAAGATCTTAAGAAACGACGACACATCCGCAACTCTACTGGTTTTGCAGGTGTTCATGGGTGGCATGACTATTTCCCATCAGTAGGCTCGTCTGCTCGTTTCTCGACGATAAATCACTATAACACGACGTAACCAGCATAATCTCCATTCCTTCTTTGAGCATCATACAGAGCTCTAACCATTTCTACGTACTTAAGTTCAGTCTTCGGCTGTGAGAGATGCCGACTATTTAACTATGTGAGATAACTGTGAAAAAATTCCTTTCGTATTAGTGAAGTCCTCTAAAAGGTCGGTGCGTAGTACTCGCAATGGTCATAGGCAGGTATGTTTGACAAGATGTATGAATGTGGACGAAGCAAAAATGTATGCATGTATCGTAGCAAGTAGCTTTTTATAGTTTCTGCCTACTCCTATGGTGAAAATACCTATAGGAAAATTTAATTACCCATCCAATTTGTTATGTATGAGTTCACGCACATGCCAAGGTCGTCGGGTGACGCTTATTCCTATTTTAATATGGTATTATTTCCTCTATGACATTCATGAATAGGTACCTTTATTACATTACATAGGTATTTAATAAAATCTATATAAAAACATGAGTTAAGGGTGTCTAAAATGAAGCCATCCTCTGTAACCAATTTATATTTAGAGTCATTGATTAATCAACACAGCATTTTTAGCCGAGCAGGCGATATAATTATCTTGTTTGATTAGAAAGTTTTTCAAGTAAATTTAGAGTTCTACTTAGATACCTCACGTCACGTCGTCATACTGTTTATAAAATGGCAGTGCAGTTTTTATTCGTTATACACAAAACACTGCTGCCTCTCCTGGTGGTACTAGATCCATAAGGATTTTCCACACCCTGAAAAACCTAAGTACTTTATTTCTAAATTCGCTTGTTTTAAATCCGGTAATCGCTGTGAGCACTTTTTCAGAATAAAAATTCCTGAAATATAAAATTATTTCAGCTTTTTCACAAAGAGGTGGCTATAAGCCGTATTCTGAATACGTAATCCCGACCTGACGACGTTTATATCGCAGTTTGCAGTGTCCGCCGCGATGCGACACTTTAGGGCTCCCCGGTACAAACTCACTGTTACGGATTAGTTAGATATTCCAGCCTCCTTGCTTAACTACAATCCTGGTATTCACGATGAAATTACCATTATATTGTAAGCTTGAAAACTGGCAGGCGCCGAAGTTAATAGTCACAAACTATTTATCCTTGTACGTAATTTAATGTTACTGTTGATGTGGGATGGGCAATTAAGAACTCGATTAAAGTTTAAATTGCAGAGATCAGCTGTTCATTAATTCAGAAATTCTTCTCAAACACACAAACGTGCGTAAGTACCTACCTACATCAAATGTTATGCTTAATTTGATATTCGTTTCCAATGTAATTTAAAAATGCAGAGATTGGTAAAACCACAGGCATTTTGGGTTCATGAAATAATACGAATAAATCAAGACAGATAACAATTTCTGTAGAGTTCTAACAGTTAGTGTCACAGTATAAATAAATTTTCATAATTTAGTAAGATTTATTATTATAGCATTTAATAACAAATAGCTTTGGTTTTATAAAGGCTTGGAATGTTAAAGAGAGACCTTGGGGAGTAAGTAGGTAAAAAACAAAACGGTGATTAGCAGTTTCCAGAGAGTTTGAGAATATCTCTTTAATAAATGCGGAACTTGTGTGTCATAATCAGAGTTGGGTACTTAACCCGATGAAAGACTTTAGATATAAATTATAAACATAAAAAAAAATGTTCTGAAAGTGGGCCAGTGGGCAAAATAAGTTTGAGGACCTGTGTTCTAAAGTGTAGTCGAGACTTCGATTAATCTTGGCACCCTTTCCCCTTTACTCCAATTAAGGTTATCACGAAAACAGATCTATCAAAAGTCAGCTCAATATTTCGCTGATTTTCTGAAATTATGCTCGAAGAAGTTTTGGGTTATAGCCAATGAAAAGCGGCATTGTCTGTGAATACTAACGTGTTTAACTGGTTTGTTCCGCGTAATATTTATGACGTTAATGGGATCTATACAAAAACCATATCTATGGTCCTTAACGAATGAAAAAATGTCAGTGATGTTTGAAACTTTCATGCCAGAACGGCCGAACGGATTTGGATGAAATTTGGTACAGAGATAGATGGTCTGGAATGGCACATAGGCTACTTTTTATCCAAGTCGGATCCAATTCTGAAGTTCTCGCGGATGAAGTCGCGGGCAGAAGCTAGTTATTTATAATACAAACTTTAACTACAAACTCTTTTGTCGACTGTACGTGTCTCAACATAATCAAAATGACACGAGTTGTCATTAGGTTCAGTTTTTAAATTATTATTTTTTTGGATTTCAGTGTCCAGACCAAATAACTTTTAGGGAATTAAAGGATTAAAATTATAGGCCATAATTTATTTTCTAACTAGGTGATTGCACTCTAGTTATCCAGTAATACGTAAATTTATCAGTCACGGATTTCGTACGTTATAAAAATCGACTAAATCACAATTGGAAAGTTTTTTACTTCAAGCAAATTTAATTACAATAACAGTAGATACGGTCTATCAAATTGTAGAACAAAATGTATGGAAGGAATATGTATGTACATTATATATTTCATGCATATATTTTTGTAAAATGAAGATACGGATAATTTTATACGATAGTTGCGTAGTTTCTAAGTGCATATCGTAAAAAATCTATGGCAAAATTTTATTAGACTAGGCTAGGCCAAAATTTGATAAAATTTATACTAATCGAGACATTTATCAAGAACGGAACAGTTCTAGAAGTTGTTAATGATTCATAAATTATAATAAAATATAATCTGTATTCATAAAATTTTAACGAAATAATCAACTCGGAAAAGGTCTACAGAAATTTACATAAATTCATATCGTCTGAAGTTTAGTATCTAGTATCTTCATCTTTTTAACCCGTACTTAATTGTTAGGTTAAGATAACGTTATTATTACTTAAATGTCGTTTTTAGTTCGGTTAAAACATTAAACTATGTTATAACTTTGAGAGCCATTGTTTTTATTATGATTGTGTAAAATTACATAAGTTATTGACAAAATCGATTATTTTTCTTTCAATTATCTACTGTTCGTTATTTCAGTGTGATTAACGCTAATAATTTAATTTATGAATTAATTAGTCAGTGGCATTTATTCAGTTTTTTTTTTTACTTTTTGTATTGCACTTCAACTGAAAATGATAGACGTCACAATTGGATGATGCATTAAGTTTTGTTTCACATAAATGGAAAAGCAATTTCCAACCCTGTCGTAGAACAGAGAAAACTTTCCCTCATACAGTTTTAGTATGATAGTTCTGTGCTCACGATCTATTTGCCGAGGTAAGGCGGGGGCGGAATCGATCGACAATGATTTACTAGTACTACCTCCATTCATGAATGACATTCCATTCGACTCGTGTACAAACTATTAATCAATGACAACTCGTTTTGTGTTGTCATTTATTTTCGGGATATGCTCTCTTTTCGGTGTTGTTCACCCATTTGTAGAAACGTTTCACCTTCGCGTTTACTTATGATGTGTATTTTGTCTCTGTCACGTGTCCACACCTGTTTTATGTCGACGGACGGTTTGTCGACGATGTTTTTTTCTGTAGCAAACTATAGTATAATATCTTCTATATATTATACTATAGTACTATATACTAGGGTGTCTGTTTGAAGGATGGTCATTTTTAGGGCATAATTCTTGTCATTCAAACTAACACCTTTTTTACTACAACTGGGGAAAATTAATTCCACTTATTGCAAAGGTGGCAACGTAAGGTCGTGAGTGGACCTTTGTATATTAAAAGGTTTTTCGGAGTTGTTACTTTCGGTTGTATGAATTATGCTTTAGGAATTGTCCATCTTTCAACCAGACCCTACAAACTTTACATTATGAGCTAGGCGTTGTTAAAAATGTAAATTAATTAAAGCTTTTTAGACTTTAAAGGTAAACATGCCTTTGGCATTAAGTCTGCGTCTATACTATTTGTGTATAAAGAATAAAAATAGAAAACACAGCTTTTATATACTGGAACAAATTGTTTAATCTCAAGATGTGTCTAAATGAGGCGAATATCTTGTTAATAGGCGTTTAGCTCGCTAGCTCAGTCTAAGTAACATTACACTTAAAGACCGATGCACCGTACCTACGCTCGCGCCCGCTTTTAAGAATATTAAAATTGCATAAATGATGTTGATACTTTTGTTGTTTCAGTATTAATGTATGTAGACAAACAATCTACGAAGAATTTTGTTGAGTTTTCCGTCCATTCAAATATTTCTTTAAAAGAAATACACAGATTTCGACTTGAAAACATAGTTGCCTTTTACCTACTTAATTAAAAACAAGAGAGTGCTTTATCTTTTTCAAGACATCAACTTTACTGTTGCTGGTTTAATTTTAGTGTATGAACCAAAAAAGCCAGTAGGGTAGTTTTTCTTTCAATATTTTTTTTTTTTTAAAAACATTGCCCCACACTAGGATTTTCTCCTGTATCGTGGGTGCATTTACAATCACAAATTCTGACATACACAAACGCCCAGACCCGGAACAACTATCTGTAGAACATACAAATATTTGCTCCGTGTGGGGATCGAACCCACAACACGTGACGCAGAAGCCGATCGCTCAGCCGCTACGCCAAACGTGTCGTCATATTCATTAACATATTATAAAACATACTGGTTTCTGACACGCGAATATTCGACATTGAAATAAAACTACTTTTTATGGATTTTATCGCGTTATATTGATATTATTTGATTCTGATATTGGCTTACCACCTGCTTGGAACCCTATTATAGATTCCATTAAATCAAAATCCAAGCCCAAAACTGCAAGTCCGAAGGACACGGTGAGCTCGTTCTGCGTGAATCGGATCGCCAATAAATAACAAATATCTTAGGTAGCTGTTAATAAATGCAACACTAATACGTCCAACAACTTAGTCTACCAGTGACCATGGATGCTGTAAAGGAGCCGAAATGTCGGAAATCAAATAATATCAATATAACGCGATAAAATCCGTAAAAAGTAGTTTTATTTCAATATTATAAAACATTCCAGATATGCGTATGGTTTGCTAAGAAATATGGGTTTTACAAGCTAGTTTCTTAAATAGATTCAGCACGAAATGAATAATTAATAGTTATACTGGATAACACCTGATTAATACGGTATCATAGTTCAATGACGCCACGATATTGTGTCATAATCAATTAAATAATACTCATATTTTATGCCAATGACTTAAATCACAACAATCTCGGTTCTAAATCAACCATTATATCGATAAAAAAATAAATTCTGATATCGAGTTATCTAACAAACGATCAATCCTGATCGATCCAAACCAGCCATTAAGTATTTTATTAACTGTGTAGAAGAAGGTCATCTTAAACATTTGTATGTGTATGAGGGTAATTAACGGGATTTCTACAGATAAAAAGCCAGCCATTTAAATCACTATCATTTTATTTTATGGCAGTATTGTAAATCAACTGCGGTATCTAGATATGTGAGGTGTGACGAATAGTGTTGTACCAGTGAAGTGTTAAATGGAGTGTCGATAATATTGAGATGTAGAGAGATGGGTGCGTCTGGAGGCGCGCGGATGGCGACTAGAGCGAGGTAGCGCCCGCATGGGGCAAACGGCGAGCATGTGCCGCCTCCACGGATCATGTCTGCACCACAAGAAAAGTACGTATTTAGATATAGATAAAAATGTTTCTAGAACCTTATCCAAGAACCGCTGATCTTGTTCCATCCTTCTCTCGCATACCACTACTGTACTATTCAGTTTATGGTACACGAGAGAGATGGCACGATTGGTAGCTTAAAATGCGTTAAATTAATAACTACCGCTCTTAGTTGAGGAAACAAGTCTCGTTCAGTGTAAAGTAATGATGCTGATGCGAGAAACCTCTAATTTTTAGTTTGCTGAGAAGTAACACTGTTATTATTGCTTTCATGACTATTGGTTCTTTTTGTCCAAAGTTTTCATGGATTTCCTAGCCTCCTTCAATATTTACCAGTTGTCTAATAGAGTTTGTAAATCTCATCACAATTTTGACTTTCTTTTTTCGTATATCGGCGAGATTTTCTACCATTGCATGAATTGACAAGACAAAATGATCGATCGTTAAGTTCCGAAGTTACGTGCTAAAGTTTTCGATAAAATTATCGAATTTTGACGGCCCTATCGATGTTCTGGTCGTACCGCATGAAGTGAGACCTACTAAGCCTTTTCCCAAGTATAAATTTCCAATGTCAATCCAATGAGTAACCCCAGTGAGAAAAGTGCAACCAATAATACAATTTAATTCAAAATTGCCATATATTATTGAGTATGCATTGAGTTTATTGTATCATGAATAACCGTCAATCAACATAAATATGCAATTTAAAATGATATCGTAACGACATTACGTAATCGCATTGAACGTGTCTGTCATCGGTCGCGTGGTCAGAAGATCCATTAAATAATTTATAAGTACTGCAAAGTAATCCACTGAAAGGAATCTTCCACTCCACTAGATAAGGCCAAGGCTATATTATTACGCTGCCTTAAACAGCTGTGTAACGGATTTTTCTGTACACTTCTGGCCTCTTTGTATGTTAAAATCTTAAAAACAAAGACTTTTAGCTTGCGTACGTACGTATCATAATACCAGCCTGTCATTAAAACTAGTGTCTTTATTATTAAAGTGGTTGGTGGCTAAATAACAACCATAACATAATCAACCCATTATACTGTCCCACTGCTGGGCACGGGTCTCCTCTCAGAATGAGAGGGATTAGGCTATAGTCCACCATGCTGGCCTAGTGCGTGTTGGCAGATTTCACACGCCAACGAGAAAATCTCTCAGGCATGCAGGTTTTCTCACGATGTTTTCCTTCAGCGTTTAAGCGCGTGATAATAAACTATTTAATACGCACATGACTTCGAAAAGTCAGAGGTGCGTGTCTTGGGTTCGAACACGAGACTTTTGACTTGGCAGTCCAACGGTCATACCACTAGTCTATCACTGCAAATAACAACCATGAGAGGTACTCGTAATTGCGCTTGCAGTCGTCAGTCTGTAGATGGGTGACCGTACTTAACGTATTAAGGACCCTCCTGCCCTCCGGTTAAAAGTATTGTGAAAAATGCTCGACCCCCATTTATCATATCAGCTAATAGAAGTCCACTTCTAAAATCCTCTCCCAAAGATATCCACAACCTGCATCCAATGACTCCTAGCGAGGAGCCTGGAGGTCGCCCCCCATTACATAGGCTCTAAACATACTGGCTACATATACATCAGTACACCTCTACCGAACCCTTCAGGGAATACAAGCTTAATGGTTAATTGTTTTGGTTTCTATTGCTTTTACAAAGACCCCTCATATTGAAATTATTTTTCTTTTGCAAATATAATAAATATATATTTTGCTTGGTGGTAGGACCTCTTGGGGTCTTACTGGCTGGCGACCACCCTTACGTTCGTTACGAGTCTGTTTGGTGTGTGTTTCGACTTTTGCGAGCCAGATCCCCTCGGTTACAGCGCTGACTGTAGGCTCTTGCAGTCTACAGTCCGTAGGGGCTCTTACGGGTCGGCAACGCATCAGCAACTTCTTTGGTGTTGCAGGTGTCCATGGGCGGCGATGACTACTTACCACCAGGTGGCTCGTCAGCTCGTTTGCCGACTTAATTCCGTAAAAAAATGCATTTTCTTAAAAGACATTGATCAGTTATAATTGGTATGATGTTTGATAAATTGCTCTTTTCTACGTTTCGTTATATTTTCGTATCGCAATATAGTGTAAACCTCGTGAGTTGATGTTATTGTTATTTAATCGTACCTAAGGTCAATGACTGTGATAACATTATTGTAACATTTTATACAATATCTAATGTATAAAACACGCCGAATTGAGTGCGTCTGTTCTCACTTTACACATTACGTTTGTATATTCATACTTCTTTATCACTACATTATTATAAACTAGCTTTTGCCAGCGACTTCGTCCGCGTGGAATAGTTACTTTGTTCCCTAGTTCTTCGCCCGCGGTTTCACCTGCGTTGCCCCGTTCCTAAGGGTTGTAGCGTGATGTTTTATAGCTTGAAACCTTTCTCATGATTCACTCATTTTCCCAACATTTCCCTTCACTGCTCTGCTCCTATTGATCGTAGCGTGATGAAAAGTATACTATAACCTGCCCAGGAGTATGAAGAACAATTGTACCAAGTTTCGTTGAAATCCGTCGAGTGGTATTTGTTTCTATAACGAACATACAGACAGACAGACAGATAGACAGACCGACAAAAATTTTACTGATTGCATTTTTGGCGTCAGTATCGATCACTAATCACCCGCTGATAGTTATTTTGGAAATATATTTCATGTACAGAATTGACCTCTCTACAGATTTATTATAAGTATAGATTAATGTCATCGCCGCCTTGAATTTGTCCTTTTTCGAGCTAATCTCAGAAACTGCTCTACGAATTTCTATACGGTTTTTACAAAAAGAAAGAGGGATTACCTGGGAAGGTTATAATATATATATAATATTTATGTCATATTTTTATAGACTGCCTCATTAGTCTAGTGGTCCCAAGCGCGACTGCTACACTAGAGGTCCTCGGTTCAATCCCCAGGTCGAGCAAAGTGTTATTGGGTTTTTCTATGAAATTATCAGTAGCAACTCGGAGTCTGGATTTGTGCTCGGTTAATGGCTATAGGCTCGCCCTTTATAACATAGGACTTAAACATACCAGACGAACTGTGGGTGTACATTAAGTTCGCCTCTGCCTTACCCTTCGGGGAATACAGGCGTGATGGAATGTTATGTGTTATGTAATATTTATGTAGACTATAATTTAACATATTGGGCAGGTCGTTAGTAGTATCTATAGTAAAAACAAAAATCCACTAACTCTAATCCTCTAACTCTAAAAAACCACTAATCAGTTCAGACAAAATATTGGAAACTAATGTAGCCCACAAATTTGAAATCTAGACCCTAGGTTACATAAATGCACCTCTCTAATATTCTAAAGTAAATGCTAAGAAAGGATGTATGGTTGACTCCCACGCGCCGGAGAGATTTACTTTTGTATTTATAATATTACTTATTAAAATAATATAATAATATTAAAATAATAAATCCTTCAAAAAGGTCAGGTGCGTAGCACTCGCAACCGCCGTGTATGTATGAGAAGATGTATGAATGTGGAAGAACCAAAAGAAGTATGTAAGAATCGTAGCAAGTGGCAGTCTATAGTTTCTGCCTACCCCTGTGGGAGAAAGGCGTGAGTGTATGTATGTATGTATGTAAAATAATATAATAATATTGCCTACAATAGGCCCACCCCAGCTAACATGGGACCTAAATTTATATTATTATCGATACTAGCTGTTGCCCACAGTTTCATTTGCGTCCCAAAACTTACTATAACTCGTAAAACTCGTAATCTAGGCGACGTGTCAAGCCGAAACATGCAAATTTTACCTTAGACCTCAAGCGATACTGTGGAAACAGCATCAAATTTTGTGCTGTAGTTTTTGCGTTTTTTATCTGCGCCCCTACGCTGGTTCCTTGTTGAAATCCGAGAATGGAAAATTAAATACCTACTGATAACGAAAAACCGCGTGTTAAGAACCTAATTGGCGAGTATGTGATAATACTGATTGATAAGTAACTCTTTATTCATTGTGGCGCCTACTCCACGACTTCATTCACGTGATTAGCATGATAATAGGAATAAGGAGTTATCTAATAGTATCGTATTATCCGCTTTTACCATACTTACCGTCCGCTTTAACCCTCTAGATACTAATTTCGACGAATAAAACACAAGAAAGAAAGAAAAACAATTAATATACAACATAACATACCATCACGCTTCTATTCACCGAAGGGTTAGGCAAAGGCGTACACCCACATTTCGCCGGGTTATTGAAATTAACCGAGCACAAATCCCAAACTACGAGCTGCTACTGAGAATTTCATAGAAAAACCCAATAACACTGCTCGACCTAATGAACTCAGAACCTCTAGCGTAGCAGTCGTGCTTAGGTCCACTGCAGCAGGCTATAAAGTAATGACCTCAACGAATTGAGAATTTTTAAATTAGTAAATATTTATTCAAACATAAAAATCAAACATCCGGTCTTTAAATCGGACTAAATGTTTATAAAATTAGTGTTATCACAGTTTCACAAAACAATTTGCACATTTCAGTCATCACGTTTTGTAAATGTCAACAAGCTTAATTAAATTAATTATTTAAATCTACATAAATGCCTACTTATTTTAATTTTTATACATTAATTTGCTGTTTCTTTAATAAGTAAACTGGGTTAATGAAATGCAACCACATACCACAGATGCAACTATAAAAAAACACATGTTTTATGAGTTCTTTATTGCCAATATAAAACCTGCTTTACGGATAATTTCGAGGTTTTTTATGATTCAATAACATATTTTGCTTCATCCACATTCATACATTTTGTCATACTCACGCGCCGGTTGCGAGTAGGTACTACGCACTGACATATTTACAGAATCTCACCGATAAGGTCGGTGTATGTCTTTAAGGGCGTCCTCTCCCGGAGACTCGACTGATATTCGTTTTATAATTCCTTTTCGTTAATCGCCTTTCATGACATGACATGACATAACAGATGTATCTACTATGAACATGAAATCCTATCGTCTTAGGTAGAAGTGTACTGATGTACACTCACTGTTTGCTGTTACCTAATGTTTTTAGGTCTTATAATATGTAATAGGGGGATATGTAAATCAGAACTAAGTGCTGCTACTGAGTTTCATAGAAAAATCCAATAATCCTGTTCGGCCTTGGAAATTTACTCAGGACCTCACACTCAACAGCCGCTTTGACCACTAGTCTAACGATTTTAAGTTCCATTGTAATATGGTGCAAACCTTACTGCCCAATGCAAACCACAATACAATTTCTTATATATGTTGACTGAAAAAAAGTTATTATGGTTTGATTAAAAACCAAAATTTTCTCTCCTTTTTTATCTGACAACCTTACTGCACCAGATTAGAACAGCCGATAGACTAGAGCGAATGTATGAAATACGCAAAGGCAGACATGAAAAAACTATTCAATATTAATAGAGTACAGTATCTACTAACTTCTGAGCTAGTAATGCCTAGTATTGATTAATCATAAGTGGTTAGAGAGCGAAGTAGGGATTATTCATGTTTGGTGTACTGTAACCAGTGTACCATTAATCATCCCGACATCTAGAGAACTGTATGAAAAGTAGCTTTCAGGAGGTTGGGCGGCTGCCTTTTATGAAGTAAATAGTTTTTTTTAGTTCGAGAACTCTTAGATAATGATAGGCTAGGCGTTAAAACTAGATTTTGTCTATGAGGGGCACATATCAATGTTATGAAATTCCGCCGTCATTAATCAATATCAATATACCGCGAAAAGTATTTTTGTTTAATTGAATATATAAGAAATAGTCCCATAGAAATGTTAGTTGGTATCTAAACTTGAAACTGTCACGATAAACCGATTTGTGAAATAAAAAAAGTAAGTACTTAGGTATTTCAATTTTGATGTTAATTATTTCCTTTGAAAGTCGTACCTAATTAAAGCACTAAAAGATTTTTTTTATTAGTGATAGGCTTACGCTCGACCGCCAGTTCGCCTAAAGAGTGACTAGCCTAGTAGAAACCTATTCACACGTGAATTAAAGACACCCAGATTATACCATCGGAGAAGACCCACTCGGGTAGCGTATTCCAAATTTCAGCGGTACGCATGATATAAATGGACGTGGACATTATAGCAGGATGTTGTTGGTTCACTAGTTCGCTATACCCATCAGCTACGTTTATTTCTATCTAAATATACTCGTAGGTATACGTAAATCGTTTGAAAGTAAAAGCGTGAAACAGAAGTTCTTATCTATTGAATAAGAATACAGTAGTTCTTATCTATTGAATATTTATTTCAATGAAACTTGTTTCTTTGGATTTAAAATTGATGTTATCTTATTCTGAAATTCTCTGTTCTTTTTTATGGATCCTAAATGTGCTACCAATAAAAACATAGCATATTGTTTTTGCGGTGCGCTTTTAGATAGAAGCGATTTTGAAACATAAAAGATATCATTATGGAATCTTTGGTTCCTATCGTTCCATGGTGAAGAATATATTTCTTCTACAAAGAAATCCTAATTTGTGATATCAACAAAGAGAATTCCGGTTAGATTTCCAACTTCGCAGATCCTAAGATCCATTATCTAACGTTGACATTTGAAGACAGATGGTAGCTTGTATTATACTTTCTATTGTTGGCAAATCCTTTAAGGATTCTTGCCGAGATGCCTACTAAGATAACAATGGACGTATAAAATTTATGATCAGTCCTTACCCAACTGTTAATAAGGCCCGAAGTCATCATATTTACATAAACTAACAACCTACCTTTGACTCAGATGTTTTTGCAAACGATTTAATGTTTACTCGTCTGTTATTTCCGTATTAAGTACTTTACTTTTCCAGGTGTCAAGTAAAATTTGCAGTAACCAAATCAATCAAACTTTGACGACACGTCTGGCGTTGCGGCTGAGCGATCGGCTTCTGCGCCACGTGTTTTGGGTTTGATCCCCACACAGAACAAATATTTACGTACGATCTACAGATAGTTGTTCCGGGTCTGGGCGTATGTATGTGAGAATTTATGTTTGGAAGAGCATCCACGATACGGGAGAAGATCCTAGTGTGAGGCAACGTTTTTGTATATATATATATATTTTTTATATAGAAAAACTGGACTCCTGCTGGTTTCTGACACTTACGTGGATATTAGACATTGAAATAAAACTATTTTTTTACGGATTTTACCGCGTTGTCTTGATATTATTTGATTCCCGACGTTTCGAATCCTTTACAGCATCCATGGTCACGGGTAGACTGAGGTGTTGGACGTCTTAATGTTAAAATTACTAACAGCTACCTTAAATTTTTTGTTAATTTTGTTTTGGACTCCTATCAAGTAAAAAGCACACTTGCCTTAAACATACTCGTACATTCGCCAGAGCCATGAATCTGTTTACGTCACCAACTCACCATACAATTCTAGACTTCTAGAATTCAATTTTATATTGATGTACTTTTTGCAATAACGTGAAAGAAAGCATACCGAATTTATAATGTTATTATTTCGTAGAGAGACCGAGATACAGTTTAATTAAAAATGAAAAGCACTATCGATGCTAATGAGCCGACAGATGTTCGCAAAGCAAAAGAATATTGTTGTTCCATTAATTAAATGTCTTTAATGGAATTTATAAAATAATAGGCTCCGTTTTCAGTTAAATTTTAAGATGCTCAACAAAATTTCTTCACTGACTTTAGATTCGAACTCTTTCTTTAGACTCGGAGTTTAGATTTGTTGATAGCTTGCCCCTTAGTACATAGGATGTATTATATTAGTTGACCTCTGCTTAACCCTTCGGGGAATACAAGCGTGATGTTTTTATGCAACATAATGCTGTTAAAAACCTGTTTCTATTAGATACCTCTGAGTTAATGATGGTGGATGTTGAGATTTCGAGTGATGGCATAGCTTGAATTTTTTTGACGAATACAGCGATTAACTCTGCAACCAAGTTTGACCACTGCAATGGTGTACAGGGAATCTACCTATAAGATAGCATTTAACATACCATCACGCCTGTATTCCCCGAAGGGTTAGGCAGAGGCGTATTTAATGTACACCCACAGTTCGCCGGTATGTTTAGGTCCCATGTAATAGGAGGCGAGCCTATTGCCATTAACCGGGAACAAATCCAGACTCCGAGCTGCTACTGAGAATTTCATAGAAAAACCCAATAACACTTTGCGCGACCTGGGGATCGAACCCAGGACCTCTAGTGTAGCAGTCGCGCTTGGGACCACTAGACTAATGAGGCAGTCACCTATAAGATAGATGGAATATTAATGACGCGTAGAAGATATAGCTGAAATTAGCCTGTATTCAAAATGTTAATTAGGCCATGGAATGCAATTACCTGATTAATGATTTGATTGATATCAAAGCGATGCATTTCAGTTGAGGTCATGATTCGTAAATTTTGATATATGTAGCTGTACCTATATCGAAGTATCAATGATATGACGTAGGCTGATAGCACCCTAGTTTATTGCAGTTTAAAGCGAAAATGACAATAGGAATAGTATATGACCCACCATGGCCCAGTACTCGTAGTTTCGAGTGGGCCGACTTCCTGAACTGGAAATATTTATTGTTTTCAGTGAAATATCGAGCCGTTAAAATATTGGTTTGGTCCACATGTATTTCCTTTTTCAGCACAGTGAAACTTTTTACTGAATATCGGCAGTGATTTTGCTTTTCTGAATTTTGTCTGCATTCATTAATTATTCTCTCTATAATTCCGACATTAAAAAAAAAAACTTTGCCCACACTAGGATTTGCTCCGTGTGGGGATAGAACCCACAACACGTTGCGCAGAAGCCGATCACTCAGCCACTACGCCAAACGTGTCGTTGATAATATAAATATCATTGTGTGTGTGTGGAAGTATTTCACTTGTCAGTAAATCTACGATCTCTACGAATCTACGATAGTATATCTTACAGCTATTCAAGCTTCTGCCCGCTATTTTATCTGCGTGGACTTCAGGATTAGGTCCGACCTGGATAAAATGTGTTATTCCAGGCTATAATCTATCTGCGTGCCAAATTATATCCAGATCCGTTCAGCCATTCTGGCGTGAAAGACTCAAACTTTCTATAATATTAGTAAGGATGACACAACAAGAGTTAGAATTTGTACAACCGTTTAGGCTAATGTGAATGGTTTAAAGTAGTTTGTGTAAGTAATTATCACCAATCAATTGTTAAGCTAGGACATTTGTAATATTCATCACTTGTAATACCAAGATTCTACTTTGATTTATTATTATGCGAAAATAAACGTCTAAATCTTTAGACGTTGGAAGGTACTTATGATAGGGAGGGATACAATTTTCTTTTGTTTAACATAAGACACATTTTTATGGCAATCTTCTCGATCTTGTAACTTTTTAAAGTCGTGATGGAACAGCCTATCTCATCTCCTCTGTTTTATATGCAACGCAACGCGGTCGCGTTTTTATCTTTTAATTTTACTCCGTTCCCTTTTCGTACCTAGTTCGTCCTTCTAAAAATAGCTGTTCTTTTGTTTTATATTTGTATTCAAAACGTTCACGGTTCGCATTCAAGTGAAACTGAAAGTCCCATCTCAATTGTATTTTGCTGTGCTGTTGCTAGGGGTATAATGCTTTTTAATTCCATTATAATTATTCTACCTTCCATTCAGATGTTTGATTCTGATACTTATGTAAAGTTCAAAATATAGTATAGGGTTTATGAATTTCGAGAGGCATTGTATTGTAGACAACACTCCACAACTCATAGAGCAAGAGCTCGTTTCGCGGTGTCGAATTATTTTTCAACTCAATGTTGTTATCTTGATATTATATGTTATGTATGTTAACGATTCATGTGAATAAAACGGAGCCAGCAGGTGGTCTCTTATAAGATAAAGATTACATCAATTGATTTTCTTCATGGCTTATTTTATGTATGAGAAGTTTATTTATGAAGGCGTATGTTTGTGTAGGAATTTCCGAACTTGTTTTCTTTAACGAATTTTAATATCTCGTGGTAGAAGTCTTGATAATATTGTGTGGTTAAAGCTATGATTAAAGAGAGCTGGAGCTGCTCTATATTTATTATTCCAGAAGGCTCTAATCGTATACCATGATGATGTTCGGATTATATAAAAACTAGCTGTACCCGTTCAAATAGCTTAAAATCTTCTGCCTGAATCACTCTATCTATTGAAAAAAACTGCATTAGAATCCGTTGCGTAGTTTAAAAGATCTAAGAGTATAGACAGACGGAGCGACTTTGTTTTATACTGTGTAAAGATGATGGACGCTTTTCATCAATAAGATCAGACCACACTATAATTAACAATCAGCAGTAGGTGTTACTATCTACTGATTTGCAAATATTTATTGTTTTTACTTATAAGTTCTTAAGTTTAAACCTACCTTTTTGTTCAGATTTAGCTATTGTCCAAATTGTTTCAAAAAACCTATCGTAGCTCACGGCTAAACATAGGATATTTTTTTTATTTATATTTATTTACAAGTAACTATGACTCATTTTAGCTTAATATGTTCACACAAATAGTATAGGTTTAGAAAACATTAAAATATCCCCCAATAGGTAAACACAATTTGCCAAATCATGTTTGTTAATAATTTTGCATTCAAAAACATTAAGTTCGCCATATCATATTTTGTTAATAAAATTTATTCAAAAATATAATTCAGTTTCTATATATAAAATCATACTTAGTTTTTCAGTAAACTTTAACTAAAAAACACTACGTTCGCCATATTATATTTAATAAACTTTTACTGAAGACTTACTTCGCCGTATCATATATTCTGTTAATAAACTTTTATTATGGAATTTTCCTTGGATGCTTCCAAATGTTATAACAAATTCTATTTGGTCCACAAGCCACACGATCACCGTTTCCATTGCACTCAAGTAAAACAAACTTCATTTTACAGTGCACTCACACGAAATTAAATTACTACGGAGCTCAGAACCCCTTTAAGTTTGAATTACGACCCTGGTTAAGATTGCGTAGGTCTCGGTAAAAACATCTTTATTCTGTTACGTATTACATTGTATTGTGTGTTACAATGTCAAATGTATTACAATATTTTATAAACTGTTATTTCTAAGAGAGAAAAGTGGTAATCTGCTAACATTGTCGATTGTACATCCACAGCTTGCTAGAGATGTATAAATATTTTGATCGCATTTGAAAGAGAGCACCTTATTGCCGCCATATTTGATATCTGGTGTCTATGGCTGTTTTAGTTCTTGATAAAAAGGCAAAATATGTTGTTTTAAAGAGAAGGGTCGTCTACTTACTCTAGCTAGTTACATCAAAGGTAAACTTCTACATAACTACAGAGGGCAGAAGCAATTTTAAACTGTGATTCAACTCTAATTGCTGGTGGCTACCGTTCTGATGTACAAAATTCAACCCTATCAGTATTCTTACAACTATTACAGTGGTATAAACTAATAGTTGTACACTCTGCTCGCAATGACACTTTGTATACACAGTTATGCAACATGTCACCCGCTAACGAAAATGCTGCTCTAGCTTAGCTCTAACATGGCCGCAGCGACCAGCGCCGCATACATATTGGTCATTGGCCTTAACATGAAGCACATGATATACTCGGTTGCACCATTGATTTTAAACAGACATTGTTGTTAACGACACATTGTTAAACAGCCCTCCTACATTTTTACGAGCCTATATCTTTCTTTTTCTCCAACTAAACCAAGCTTAAAATACCCATGTGGGAACATCTTGTACATCTCTCGAGATACGAGTTTTATGGTCAACTTAATTTCCTCTATTGAAAGCCGTTTTATGGTGAATAAAAACAAGCTTCGTTTAACGATGTAATATTTTGGCATGGGGTTATCAGGCTGGTATCCTTTTTGAGGATAGATACATTTATCACAGTTTACGCTTTCTTGACGACGGCTAGCAGAAATGTACGAGTCACAACATTTTCATCTGCTGTGACGTCGGCCATGCGTGGTCGGTACCTACTTTGTTTCCATAGAAACTCATAATAATATTTTATTGCGTTTTTTATATAACGTCATTTTAACGTTTTGCTGATCGAAATATTCCACTACAAACGGCTCTTGGTTTTTCCATAGTGCTTGGAAGTAAATATTGTGGTCTATAGAGCCGTAACTTGCAATTATTCTATTTAATAAAAAAGTTGTTTTGCTACAAAGTAATTATTCGACAATGCAAACCTCAGAAAAACCCTCTCGTATGGTTTTGGTAAATGATAAATGATATTTTAATTGACACTTAATCTATCTACTTAAAAAATTACATAAGATGATTTACCTACACGTACCTATCACCAAAACCAGGGTTTAAAATATCCAGGGGCGGTCCGAGGGGGGTCATGACTCCAAAATATCCATCAAATATTATTTATGTTCAGTAGCCTTAGCACGAACAACTTGCGAAAAAGTATTCGTATCGTCATGGAGACCAATTTGTATGAGATTTGGACCAGCGCCTCTATCGTGACGATACGAATACTTTTTCGCAAGTTGTTCGTGCTAAGGCTACTGTTCTATCACAAATAACGTGTCTTTAAAACCTAGATTTTTTAGTTCATATTTCTAAACGAAAGCCACGAATTGAAATGTATTTTTCTTGAATTTTCTTCCTCCACACATATTATATGGAGTAAAGTCCGCGTTATTATGAAGACCAAGTAACAAGTACTTCATCAATATGTGGGAGTCAGTCCGGTCGCGTCATCGTCAATCTCCTAACAGTATTCATGTCAAGTCCGCTACACTACATCTGATAAGGGAACGAATGTATGAAAATTGACACTTGGAGGCTATGAATATTGTTCTCAGGGTTTAATTGATGGAATGTTTGGGAGACTCATGTATGAGCAAACTATTCTAAAGTATGAATTAATACTCTACTTGCAGCCGTTGGCCGCAATTATTTAAGGGTACGGCGGAGCTTGAATTGCCCACAAAAACGTAATACCGAAATAAACCGTAATCCAGACAATATTCTATCAAATTATGTTATTATGCGGATTTAAATACCGTTAATTTAGGTTCCTACGGTACTATTTCGTCTACTACTACTTCACGGGAAATAAAAGATCTGAAAATCGTTCCAAACTTGGTAAAGTTATCAAATATTGCATTGGCTTACATTTATTTCCAATGAAGTATTTATGACGAAATGGTAGAGTAGGAACCTAGATTAACGATATTGGAATCTGAATAATAACAGAATTTGATTAAATTGTGTTTGAATTACGATTTATTTCGGTATTACGTTTGTAAGAGAAATTCGGTCCGCCGAACTCTTAATTATGTATTTTCTGCAGAATTCGGCTTAATTGATTTTAGATCAATGGTAAAAATCTAAATAGCCACATAATAATTACAAAATTATCATTCTCGCTCGTTTAAAATGCTCTTAATTCAAACAAAAGTTTTTTATTTAAAAGCTTCGTGAGTTATTGTAGATACGTGAAATAACACAAAACATATATTTACGTTTCCAAATAAGTATTGTTACGAAATAATTACTGAGAACAAACAAAACGCACCAAAATGAGAAAGTAAACAATAATTATTTCAGGACACCGGTCAATAAGGCCTTTTGATCTAATTACGACTTCGTCAAAATAAGTCCCGTTGTTGTTACTTAATTTTGTGTCGCGACGTTAGGACTAGATCACACTGCCGTATTAATTGCGCTAATATATCGATACCGAGATACCGAGTACCGATTTTCGATATTGGATTCTATAGATTTGTGGTACCTACTACTATTATTAAGATAAATCAACATGGCATGGCATTGACCTGATTGCAAAGTAAAAAAGAGAAATCCGATATCACAAGTAACTTAGTTGGCGTAAAGTATCCGGTGTACCAAACCGGAAAACATATGTAGGTTCGAATACTGCCTGAGGTCAAATATTTCTTTCACATGTTTGTATACTTCTGCTTATCAGAAATCATGATGCGTACCATAATGCTTGCTTGCTTGCTTGAAATGTGTCAATTGAGAAGCATTATTGACACTTCAGTGTTAACTCGAACCCTTACTGACCTAATTTTAATAGCCACATCCCGTGGGCATATTGGAGCTTACTTGCAAGTTTGTGGTTTACTTAAGAAATTTCCTAACTTTGTCTGTGTTAATTTTTTGAACTGCTAAAGTAGAAAGTAGAAGTATTTTGGTTTGCGGACCCTATATCTGAAACACATCATTCCATGTTTAACTGTATCTGCAAAGGTATGTATGTATATTAAAATATACGTCCAATAAATCACTCACTGTATGTTTGGCATAGTGGCTAAAGTGTACACTTCGCCACTACCGTTACGTCGCGTCCCGTGGGTTCGATTCCCACTCAAGGCAAATATTTGTGTGTTCCACAGGTATTTGTTTCGACTCTGGATGCACCTTGTGTATGTTAATTATGTTTGTGACGTCGGTCACCCACGACTCAGGGCTTGTTCCCTTGTGCAATAAGTACCTATCTTTAAAACAATGAAATTGATTGTATCTGCTTGTATTATTACTCGTATAATAAAGAATGTGAGAAAATCCTGCAAAATTTATCATCCTAACTGTTTAATCGTAATTTGCTTTGCAATTTAAATTTAAATTTGAACTTGGAGTTGCTTCTGCCGAAAGGCCGTTTTTCCTCTACACAGCAAGAAGCAAGCAAAACACTTCACACGATCCCCTCGTGTTACGTAAGCAAACAGTAAGTAAGTTAACAAGCTTAAATATACGTATGAGCATTATCCAATATTGAGTGAACCTTACATATTTTAATAAGGCAAATAAGCTTATGACTCGAGGCGATAAGTCAAGGAATGAAGTCATGTTTGCCATCCAGGATATACCTACATGTAAATATCAGCCTCCAATTGTCCTTCTAAAGAAGAATTTGACCTTGAGATTTTCTCAGAAGTGAAGGGGTTTGATCAAAATGCCAGTTTTGATATAGCGATAGCGTGAGCTAGACCATCGCCGCTAGCGTTATGTTTCTAGTGTAGCCAAAAACTTCATTAAAAATTTTACGACCACGTCATTACAATATATACATATATTGAAAAGTCCGGATTTTAATTTTAAACTGAAAAGCAATTACAAAAGCATACTTCGTATACACATCTTATTTAAGAACATATTGCGATCCCTTATTAAATACTGAACGTGACCCCTGGGTTACGAAGGTTACGACCAGGTTGAGACATAATAGTTCACGCCGTGTAAGATGTCCATTAGTGTGCTAGGGATGACCATAATCATCCTCTGCATATCTTTCCGAGAAACGGAGAAGAAATGATTCTCATACAGAAAAGAAAAAGAGGGAGGACAGTTGCACCGAACGATCATTTATTAATATATACTAGTCTAGTGCGGGTTGTCAGACTTCACAAAAACTTCAAGCAGCACAAGTCCAAGCTTTGTAGAATCCGCAGAGGCGTGCAGCCCAAATCTGCTAATGAATGCAGAATGGTCGCTCAACGCTACTAAATTACATAAAACTAACAGATTTCGATAACAGATAAAACAAAAATTAACAATTTGTGCCATTTGTAATAGTAGACTGGTCTCATCACAAACTTGCGATGTACTCCGTTACCGTAAAAGTTAGCAAGCGATAGGTACTTGAACCTTTGACTGAAATTCTGTAACACATAAATTATAAAAGTACGTCTCCTGGTTTCTCGGATTTGTGGAAACACACACTTTAAATCTTGGCCTGTCGGTGTTTCTCTTTGTTGTAAAAGTAACAGACTAAGGGCACTGATCATGGAAACGGATTTCCGATAAGCTGTGGCTTGCGTAAGCACCGTATTTATGAAGTACGTACCTTGTTGAAAATATAGGAATACTGATTTAAAAATATCGCGTTTTATTGCTGAACTGTTTATATTAAATGTTATAATAACCAACGCGTGTTCCATTCTATATTTTTATTTGAAAGTCTTCCGCAGTAAACATTTACTCAGGCTAAACGCGTCATACATACATCAACGCCTCGCTTGTCCACTCGTCCCAAGTTAACACTATTACCAGGTATAACGATTTCATTTATTCATTGCTCTACGAAAAAAAAATAGAAATAGAAATAGTACCTACCCGCTGAAATAAACTAGTATGGAAAATACTAGTTATGGTGTGAAGTACGTCGACCGTTTTAAGTAGATCTTATGGTCTTAATAATAACAGGCAAAAGTGATGTACCGACAAAATCGTGCAAAATAATAAAAGGACATGATTAATTTTATTGTATTTTTAAAGCTCTGAAGAGTTATATTCTCATAATCGAATTCTTCGTGTTATATTATGTACGCTGTCTGAAATTCTTATAAGACAACTGACAAGTATCTATGTTAATGTAATATTTTCATAGTATAGGTACTTAGTAGTTTTTTTTTCTTGGTTTGATCGAAATATTTATTTAATATTTTGTAGTTTATGTATCAACAAAAATCTAAGTTATTATCTATGCGGTTTATGTATCAAGAAAAATCTGTATAATATTTTTATTCAGGCTTTTAATTTATTTATTTATTACAGAACAGTGCGGTATAGTTCCCAGAGACTAGCTTAACAAGAATTTTAGTAAAGGTTTAGTAAACTTCAGTTTAAATTCCTTCCCTTGCTTGTTATGTAAATGTTAACAATTGCTCCCCTCATCTTCTAAGGGCGTTATGCAAACATCTAGAAACTTCGACCAACAATTTTATGTATGCATGCAATGTTGTACGAGGACTTTGATCCTAGAAATGTTTGCGATTCATTTGTTTCAACAAATTTCGACAAGATTTCGTTTGAGTTATGTTTGTTGTCAAAGTGGGAATTTGAAGCTGGAGTATGTTATGAGGTTGTAATAATTCCTTTATCTAACTGTGACGGTACCTAAAGGGCGCTTTTGAATGTAAATGATACTCCATTTTCGTATATAGGATTTCATGGAAATAATGATGGCGTTTTTCATTGTTATACCAGGGATTGCACGACAAAGGCAAAGAGAAGAAACCACCTCTCCCCATGGTCATAGCAGATGCACTTGGTGCAGACAAACCTTGCACATATCTGCCTGTCATACTTTTTACTTTTCATCTTTTGAAATAGTAAATTGTGTAGTCAATCAAACCAAATAAGCGGAAACTCTTTTGGTTTGATTGACTACACAATTTACTTGACTTGTGTTATATTGATATGTTTGTTATTTTAATTCAACTAAAAAATATATATTATAACATTTAATAAACTAAATAACGGATCGATTAATTCACAAGTGTGGTTTGTTCCTATGGCATAGATGTATACCAATCGAAGGCGTTGGCAACGGTGCTAAAGCTGCTGCATTAGCAATGTGCGAAATAGTGTAGGTAACCAATTCAACCACATCAGCTGTTATTAAGGACTATTACAGCGTATTAGCCATGCATGTAGTAGAACTCGCTCGCTTGGACATTAGTATGCTTACTGAGTTGCATCGTCTTATTAGTTCACGCAAATAAAACAACGGCAGTTTTCCATGTGTTGATGTAAACCAATTAAGTTGTTTTACTGTACTTTATGTTACGACATTATGTAGCAGAGTATATTATAAATATGGTAAGAATAGCGGTGTAAAAATAGCGTCCATTATTTCTCCAGATGAAAAGCTCTAGAGTTCGTTTGGTACAAGAACTGCTACTTTAACCAGTGAGAAGTAACAGGATTATTTCATTACATTTATTTATATAGGTAGTTTAAGATTTTTTATATAATGATTATTTAGCAGCGCATACATCCATCCAGCTCGAAAAGCACCCTAAGTATGAAATTCGATAAAAACTGCCTGACAGCCGACCAGATTTCTTTTTATTGTTGACTGGAATACGCCTGATCCTAGTTTTGCTCTATGGAGAGCTCAAACAGGGGCTAAGATTGAGCATATAATTCAAGCCTTTCAGGCTCTACACGTGCACGAGAATGGGCATAGGTAGCTACGAGCTAGGCTCGTACCCATGCAATCCAATAATTCCTTCCATCAAGTCTGCTGAATTTTGTTGACATTTACAACACGCGTTTCTTCTCAACGTGCGAATTATATTTAATCGATCTTTTTAAGACACTTTTATCTTTTATTTTTTTAAGTCTTGATAGCACTGGAATTTCTATCCTTCGACATCTTAGAAGAAACACCGAAACAAACTCAGAGAATCGTGTTGACTTTTAAAGTCTAGACATGATATTATACTTATGTCAGTGACACATACATTGTAAAGGAATGTCGACAAAAGGACGGAAATTTTATAAAAGGAAAAAGCCACACAAATTTATAAAAAGGGTAGAACTGTTTTTGAAAGTGACGTGAAGAGAAAAATTATCCGGCGCCTCTATCACTTCTAGGAGGCGCGAGCCCGAGGTACGATCAGGGATCACTCCTTAGAAAAAAAATCCGACTTATTTAATACTAATATTTATTTATTCGCAGTCATATAAAGAATGAATTCTCTTTACGTCACTTTTCAAAAACAGTTCTACGTTCTACCCTTTTTATAAATTTGTGTCGTTTTTTCCTTTTATAAAATTTTCAAGCAACCAGCTGAGTGAGATGTCACGTCTTTGCGGCAACCTCTACAGTATCCATGTAGGTAGGTTTATGCTAATGCTTTAATAAGTTAACTTTTTTTTAATGGATTTCCCAATTTTTATAAATAAAACGTTTAAATCTTTAGCTAAAGCTGATATTTTCCTACGAAAACTCCAACAAAACTGAACCGCATTATAATTTTTTATCGTAAAAACTACGCAGCGATATTTATAGATGAAAGACTAATATGAGAGGCTTTCAGCTGTCTAAATAACAAGCCAAGGGGTTAGTTATATATACTTTCAGTATTACCCTCTTAGATCGTATTACAGATTTCTTAACAAAGACGTATATAAAAGCCGGGAAAAATAATTTACTTTCCATTAATGCACAAAGGTCGGATGAAAATTCAAAGGGCAAGATATATTTGTAATCTTCTTAGTAACTAATCATATTTTGAATAAGATTATACTACCTTTGTGGAACTAAAGATAGAATGGCGTGGGAGATATTTTGTAGTAAGTAATCTGGTGAAACTAAAGATAAATAACGGAAATATGAATTATTAACCAACGAAAAAAGGTTTTCAAGTCAACGCGTATATCTATTTTTTAGCAATTTGAGGTGATATAATAATGTAGGATCTAAAAAGAAATGTAGATTTTATAAAATTATGCATCAGAAGTTTGACGTACGAACTTGTTTGACTTACCAGAATACTTCATGCCTGACTAATTCTACAATTAGGCGATTACAATCGATTAATATTAAGGGATCGTTCGAACACAGTTTTTCGAATCGATGATATTAATATCGAGATACGTTAAAAAATAGTTTAAATGTAGTACCTAAACGATATCGCACGGGAAAGGGTGACACTGGCGTTGCCTTTGAATTATTGGTCGATCTTTAGATTTGCGTTCGAATATAAACATTAAATGTGTTAATTGTCAGAGTTTCTTACGATTCTCACCCAATTTTCGCAGGTAATTGAGCCTAAGTTCTTCTAAACGGTGAGCTGAGAATATTCAGGTTACAATTTTCAAATAAGCTACCATCTTAGTAGAATTTAATAAGTAGTGTTGCCCTCAAGACTAGTTTTCAGCCTTGAAATCATTCAGATTTTCAGCGTTTTCTTGTAAATAATGTTCTTGAGGTCGGCGGGTAGTCGGACCCGCCGACAAACTTCCGAGTAGGTAACAGACACCGACTACTATGGATGATATGGACATGGATGTCCATCCATAGTAGTCGGTGTCTGTTCTGAAGCTGCATGTGACTTTTGGTCCTTTTGGAAAAACCATAGGTACTGGGTTTTCACAGTAAAATCTCTAAGTACCTACTCCTCTTGGTGACTTGCGCGTTAAAAAGTCCCTAGTAGAATGGAAATTCCCAAGATTGCAAAGATATCTGGAATATCCCATCTTAATCACAAAGTTAATTCGAATGGCTTTTCCTATTTTAATATTGAAAATAGATGATAGAAAATAAATAGATGTTCTATTTCATGAAAGCCAATAAATTATTGTAAACTTTATGTCAATGGTATAAAGTCATTTTGTCCATTTTATTGTGTCAAAATCAATGACAGATACAATGACTTCGGAATTGTTTTCTAACAAATCTATAAGTCTGTAGCATCAATAGAAGGCCATTTTTATTTGGTCCCAGATGTTTTGTTTCACAATATATTGTTACACGATAATGTTCTGTTAACGCGTGCACTATCCTACGTTTTTCCTTTCGGAGCTAATGGAAACAATGTTAGGTAGCTACAGGATGATTACGTCAGCACAGTATATGCAATCTTAGGTCGTATTGTGTTTCTTAGGAAGTAGAATAAATTGCTAAATTGTCTGTTTTCCTCAGGTAGGTAAGTAGGTACTATTTTTGTACTTTGACGCAGGCTATTTTTATGGCAAAAAATATATTGAAAATAATATAATATGTAAATGAATAAAAATACTACTATATTTAAAGTCCTGATATGTTATTTGGACATTGCTTTGCACGCAATATAGAAGTATAGCATTCTGTCGTTTAATCTTTGTTAGCTTTTAGGGTATACACATAATTGTCTACATAGAAATCCTATCATATATATAATAAATAACACATAGCTCGACCTGGGAATCGTACCCAATAGCTTTAGCGTAGCGTAGTTTACGACCGTTAGACTGTTACTGTTACTGTTGTGAGGTGAATGAATTGGTTTAGTTAAACATGTGCCCGCTAAATGGGAGAGAGCCGTTTCCCCTCACATTTGATGTAAGCTCTATAGTTATATATATATAGCATGGCAGAACTCTATGGATCATAGGGTTCACTGCTATGTGATATTATATTATATAAATATGATGAGTCATGGCCACGGTGTGTTGCTAAATAAACGTATGAAGTCATCCATATCGTTTTTTGAAACCTCGATAGCTGTGTATATCTGAACGTATACCTACAGTAGGATTGAAAAAGCCATTTGTATAGAATAGTATAGATAAATAATAACTCTTTAGGAATAGGAAAACGCTTTAAAAAATTTTGTGGTGTATCTTCAGAACCGATGTCCGTTATTGGACTTGGTTTAATCGGAGATTTAATCGACGTCCAAACCTCTATTTTAAATAAATTCAATGAATATGCAAATAACATTCACACAATAAAAGCGCGAAAATAGTTGGAAATATGGAAATTTAATAAATATTAAACGTTGGCCTCTGGGATTTGCTGAAATTATGTATAATACATACTGCAATATTATAGTGTTTCGTTGATTAATGGCCACAGAGAATAAGTAGCTCTGGGCAATATGATAATACATAACATGATAATAATTCAGCATTCACCGCACAAGTGTTTGATAACGTGCGTGCTGTGACATAATTTTACCGTCGCATTATCTCGTCTCGAGCCCTGAATTGTTTCGGCAGATGGGACGACATACTTAATTATTTTGCGACGCCCGCTTTATCCTAGCAGGACAAGGGGCTCCATCTAAGTAATAAAAGGGATCAAGCCACCGCCACGTTTAACGATCTTGGCAGGTGATAAATATGTATAAAATTATGGTCTTCCTAGAAATATTAAAAAAAAATTTAAACAGCTCCCTCCCTGATAAATAAGTCCTATGTCCTATCAAACTAAGATCCGACAAAGTGCCTAGGATGCGTCAAATGATTTATAATCGTCACCCACAGAGGTATTACACTAAAAATAAGGTTCACGGAATGTATGATACTCGCTGTATACCTATACATATAGTTCTGAAATCCTGGGGGCTAAAAAGTTCGCTATTGGTGAATAGCGAACCTATCATAATAATTAATTATAATTATATTTATTGTCAATTGGTCTCTAGACGATCCAGCATGTTTGACACGCAACACAAATATAAACTTTCGTCAAGTATTATCGCAAGTAGGTTACTTGTCAATCACGCCAAGCTCCGTTCTAGACGGTCAAAAATGCTTGACCGTCTAAGGAGCCCATAAGATTTCTCCCGTGCAGATTTCTGTCAGAATTCTTTGGCATGCTGAAGTCTTTAATTACATAAAGTTGGGTTCCGGAAAATTATATGGGAATATTTGTAGCGATAGGAAGTCTAACAGGAAAAACTTGACCGTTGCCCGTGATATACACGTGGTGTATATCTATATATAGCCGGCAATAGTTTTGTAAATATTCATTTTAAGAACATCTAATAATTCCTGCCATCTTTCATTATAATGTTGATTAGTGATTAGGATTACTCATGCTGCCTTGTGTAGTGTCCATTTTAATTAAGCTGAGATAAAATATTTATTTTTATGTTACTTTAATGTGTCTTTCAAAAGAAAACATTACTTATTACCAACAGGACATTACATTATACTGCCCATTAACACTCCAGTGCCCGATCAAAATTAATTAACAACAGTAATAAGGATGTCACATTTTGTTTCTCAATGTCGACAATCGTTATTTGCACCTGTAATAACTGTAGTACTAGTAAAGTAGCAGAAGGTCATTCTTGACCTTATATGATCAACAGGTGAATTCTGAAGGGTCATTCTCAAGCACGTAACGCCATCAAAAGTAATGTATGTCACGTTCGATCCCCGAAGGAAACGAGTAAAGGTCACAGTATAGAATTGGTAACATTATTGTCGAAGAACGAAACGGTTAAACTAATTATTGGGTAACGTACGACGTGGCACAGTGTAAAGAATTGTTAGGGATTTGTATATATATGTGTAGTGTACTCTTCTTAGAATAAAAAAACAGTTTCAATTCGTTTCTCGGATAAATAATGGAAAAAAGAATAATGTTAACAGAACTGAACTGATGATAGATTTGGTAGACAAAATTAAAATAAGTACGTAAGACTCCTGGCCTAGATATATAGACTTCAGCGCTTTTGTTGGAATGATTCGTATTTGGCCCGCGGATCTTGGGTCCAATTTTGATACGAACGAACCCTTGAACAATCAGCTGTACGCAATGCCCCATGTATTAATAAAATCCTTAAAAAAAATAACATCCAAACCGTGTATAGATAAATATGTTTATTTTTTAAGTATAGTAACTAAATATAGATTGCAGTATAACCGCTAATAGTAACTTGTCTGTAATCATTAAATTATGTATCACTGTAGGTTTTGCAGAATATTTTTTTCTACAGAGTGAAAAAGGAGTTTCTATAATTTATAAGAAATATTAATTTCCTCTGGTTTATGACGCTTCCGTATCTGCCATCCACTGATCTCCATATTTCTCTATAGAGGTCAGTGCTGCAATCGCATCCAATTAAATTAAATTAGTGGTGATAAATACCATTATTATTCTTTTTTGTTTTGATTATAATTCTTTAGCCGTACTTATGTATAAACTATAACCTATTATTTATTAGAGTTGTTTAAAGAACTTCTTGAAGAGATTAAATCATGAGCTTATTGAAATGATCTTTATCATAAACACACCATTTGTATTATAAATGGGTATACGATATTAATCTCATATTAATACTTCTTCGTTTAATCATAGACATTTAAAATGACATTTATTTTGACATAATTTTAGTATTGTATAGACGTCTCATTATCTGCGTAAATAAATATTAACGGTGGATTGGAATTATTTATAAAACTTGGCTATTAGCAGAAGAGAATAGAAGACATTGACACGAAGAAAAAGTTCTGACAATGTCTTCATTTTGTTTTGCATGTTGTGATTCAATGTGCAAATGGTGGGATAGACGAATTCCTGTCCTAGGTACGATACAAGCCAAAATAATTTCCAACAGCCGTTACATGTAGGTACAAAATACCGACTAGGATCTTTATTAAGAAGTCTTGAGCAAGGCGTGGTTCTTCGGGACCAGTATATTGGAACGGTGTGTGAAAAACAAAGGCATTCAATATGTATAGCCTGGCAACTACAATAGGGACTTCTTTGTCACACTTTTCCAATAATAGCTCAAAACAATACAAAGAAATGTCATTTAGGAGCACACCGAATGTACTGAAACATCGTCAGTCTAGAATTCTAGATCTATCTTCTAATACGACATTAAATATACTTGTCTTTCCTAAAAGTATGGCTGGACTGGTCACGGTCCGGCAGTTCATATTAGTATTACTTACTTATTGTAGTCTACCTAATTCTAAATTCACTAGCACTCCTCTTCGAAGGATGTTTAGTTGAAGTATTTTTAGGCCTCCGTCGATTCTGGCGGAGTAAAGCCTTTGGAGGTCACAATGAAGGTACTTCACATATTTCGTAGGGATCTGCAACTACATTTCTTTTTTTCCTTTCTATAATGGTAAGCTTCTGATTATTCGTATATGGTTCAATTTTACTTTCGTGATGCAGGATTCCGGCTTATGTATTAGATTAGTCAAAGTCCACTCGTAGACTGCTTTGTTATGTGTTGCCATAGCAAACTGGCCGCTTTATAGTCTGTTATCTCTGTTTGCATATATAATATAACCCAATCTTTGTAGTTTTGCCATCAATGTTTCTTCAGTGCCTTTGCCAAGATTCAGTGGTGTAATCAAAACCTCATTTCCAGATTTTATATTTTCTCATGTCAACCTTGAATTTTTACCTTGTGTTTATTTATGATTCGATGCATTCAGAACTTAAGCTCTTGAAGAACGTTTCTTTATTCCTCGAAGGAGAGGCTCATTAACATTGCTCGGAAATGCTTGAAACTATATTGTACCTACTTAGCGTAGAAAAGCTTGAAGCGATTTTTATGTTCCAATTGCCTTTAATAAAAACATATTTTTTAACTAATTGTTTATAAACATAATTTTAAGTTCTTTGAGAAGAGTTTGACACGTACGGATTGTGATAAAACCTTTCTAACACCTTTCATTTCATTTGCTTGATAATGTTGCCCATTGAAGTTCAGCAGTAATAACAGAATGTAAAGGTATATAACTATCTCGTCTTGTTTATACTTACGTAATTATTATTCTTGTATAATTTATCTGATGGACCTCACATAATTAGATGTAATCAAAAGGTAAAGTTATTATGCTGCAAGTGGACCTGTGACTAATATTCCTGCTATTCAGTTAGATTATTTATCTAAAGTAGCTTATGCATCAAAACTAACTGCCGTTCTGTATTGTTGCAGGCCTACAGTTGCGGAGCATAGAGGAGCCGGCGGGAGGCGCGGGCGGCGGCATGCCCGCGCCTACCTGCTACGATGCTGAATGCGCGCGCACCGAAGCCTGGCTCGACGAGAACCAGGAGTTCGTGCATGACTACTTCTTGAGGTAAACATGTGTACTTATCTCTTTCTGATGTCAATGATCCGGAAGGAAATAAACGTAAATGTGTAAAAAAAATAATCACAATTTCCTTAATGGTTCTTAAAATCGTCATGACATTTAAAGTGGCCTCGTTTTGTCATATTTAAAATTCGAATCTATCTACATGAGGTCCGTGATATTGATATTCAAAGAGATATCTGGATCATATACAGTGTAGAATGTAGATCATTGCATAGACTAAATAAACACAATAAATGATAGTGTTAGGACCATTTAACCAATGAAATACAGATTAGTGAAGTCAGTAAACAGGCAATCACAGCATTGTAATCTTAACAAGTTTGTGTCTTAATGCGGAATTCGAGCCAGTAACTCGACAAATAAACTCGATGCGCTCCCGGTTAATCGTTAATCTGGCCAATACAATGCTCAATACCTGGAATGAATTACGTATTAGGACGCAGTGTAACGTGAAAATCTGTTCATTGGTTTAAATTAATTCAATAGATACGAATTGTGATGTAATGAGTCATGCTATGCGCCGACTATCACTGGTTTGGTTGAGGTAACAGCCTATTGTAGCAGTAGGATTACAAAAGCCATCGTCCGTAATTTACGCGTTCTCTACATGCGGGGTATTTGGTATTACCCAAATTTGTTCTCTCATAATACGAAATTCAAATAATGGAAATCGGGTTTTGGAAATAACATCAATGTAAATGGAACGCGTCATCGTGAACTCAACATAATTCATTCTAATATGAATGACACTTCCACTAATTGCTTTTGGATCTTAGATTATGCAAGTCGTATCCAAAAGATCGACGTCTTAATCATTTGAATCTGATCTAGTGACAGTGTTATGATAGTGACATACATATCTTGACATCTTGGCACGATCCCCTTTTCATAATGTGGGTCGCTACAGAATACGGTTTAAACGTTCGATCTATGATACAAATTCGAAATTTGACTCATACAAGAAAGCCCACGCAATCTGGGCTGTTGTACTATGGATCTATTTTTGAAGGTTTTTTTTTAAAGAAACTAGGAATATTAATACATAAATAAACTCTCGCGTCGTTTAAACGGTTTTATCTCGTACGTGCAACACAGGCATAATTCTGTTTATCGCCGAAAGCTCTAAGTTAATCCCGCTCCGCACGTCCGCTAGGTATTTGTGAACCAATAACTTGTGTCAATAATGAAATCGTAGTTAATTATTCTGAAGAGAATAATTTTAGCGTATTCTTTTTGCGCTTGAATACCGTTACACCGGTAGATTGATCTTTTTACATCGGGGAAATGTTGACATTATTTGTATTAAGACTATTAAGTGACGCACTTAACTTGCGAATTTAATTGGTCAGAATTGTTGTAATTGCCTGTTTTGAGAAGTAGCTTTTGCTCACGGTTTCACTCGCATAGCAAAGGACTTTTTTGACACTAAGGTAGCTTAAGTCTTTCTTAAAGGTCCAAGCTATATGTGTACGAAAAAACATCATAATTGGTTCAGTTGTTTTGTCGTGAAAACGTATTAATCAAAGTTACTTTTCTCTTTATACTATTAGTTTAGAAGTATGGATGTGGCAATTTCCTACAAATCGTTGGTTCGTTGCGGACTCCGAAAATTAATCCCAAATTGAAAACGCTGTCAAAAAAATATCTCAGATAATTACCTAACGATTGATGTGCACATGACTTCGAAAAGTTAGAGGTGCCTTGGATTCGAACTCGAGACCATTGACTTGGCAGCCGAATTATATATATTAATTATATATTTTAATAAAATTCATGTCTCGTCAAAGTTTGTATAGAAAAAAGATCTGGTATGAATTAGGATAAAATTGGCGTTCAAAATAATCTCTTCCCACTTTTTAATAAAAATGGTCTGGCACGTAAAACAGCATGCATGAGGGAGGAATTAAAAAAATAGTATTAATTTTTCGGTATTAGTCCGGTACGAGCCAAATGTTGTGTTTTGTTAAAATTTCATAAGTTTTTTTACTTATTAAAGAGAGCTATTTAAACTGCAAACACCTTTTATCGAAAATCCATCCAACAAAAATAAATACTAAAGCTTTTTCTTCAAGTTGTCAAGCAGCGAAATAATAAGTTCGACAAATGCCATTCACTACCAGACGTAAAAAGCGAGATTACATGAAAATATCGAGTAGATAGGACACCGAGTTAGCTGCCATGACAGATGAGAGTAGACCTGACAGCTACTCCGAAACACTCAGGCGCTAACTAGGTCGATGACATTTGCTAGTTGAGGGGACAGCGACTGATGTCTTTTGTTTAAGGGGTTTAAGTTACACCTTTCTGACAGAGAATTTTCATTTTTAACATATTAGCAATAGAACTTTTTTTCTAAAATAAGTTGTAAGAGACAAACGATTCCAATTAAAATGAATTCTTGATTAATTTATCTTTAGTAATTTATTGTAGTAACAAGCAGTCAAACCCAATTTGCATTTATTAATCGCAACATATTTTAAAGAGAATAATTAATGGGCTAGTTAATGCACATGTCTGCATATAAAAGAAGTGAAAAGCTAAATACCTACATTAAAAACGTTACTACATATCATCACGCCTGTATTCCCCGAAAGGTTAGGCAGAGGCGTACTAATGTACATCCATAGTTCGCCGTCTAATACACTATCGAGGTCCCAAGCGCGACTGCTACGCTAGAGGTCCTGGGTTCGATCCCTAGGTCGAGCAAAGTGTTATTGGGTTTTTCTATGAAATTCTCAGTAGCAGCTCGGAGTCTGGATTTGGCTAATTAGGCTCGCCCCCTATTACATGGGGCCTAAACATACCGGCGAACTGTGTGTGTACATTAGAACGTTACTAACTTGCGTTAATTAATGCCATACTCGTTATAACCCTGCAAACCCCTACTGTGGAGATATGAGTGTATGTTCTTAAAATGTAGTATTATGTCTACATATATTAATTGCTAATTACTTACTGGTCCGTGATCGTACATGAGCAAGCGACACAGGCCTGCTGGAGGTAAAACATTATCAATAACTGTTTCCTTTCGAGCTTCACTAATTATAGTACCTAATTCAAAATTATTGTATTTTGAAAATACTACTTAGTACCTACTATACAGAATAACGCTTACTTGGTCGCCAAACTTTACATCCTTGTTGGTAAACATTAATCATATTAAATATATTAATTGAAATTAGATGCCTAGTTTCAATGATCAAAAAGTGTGTGAAAACTTGAAATTAACAATTTAAAGTCATCTGTTAGACTATTAAATCATTAACTCTTGTAAGATTGATATTGTTCAAATTTCTAAATTGTTGTGTATGGATTCTTTCCCCTTGTAAATTAATATTTCACCTTCCTGTTACATAACTCTTGACAACTCTTTGCAAATAAAATTGTTTTAATCAGCTTTTTCGTCAAAAATAATTACAATTCAATCTGTAGCCTTCATTATTCCCCGGGAAAGATTAATGCTTTAATAAATTAAAGCTCCTAATCGTAAATCTTTGATTAATGATAGAAGGGTCTTTCGAGCCTTTTAGTCGTAACTCAATTAATTTCAAAAACTTATCTCAATGCAATGCTTATTTCGATGTACCGTTGCTTTGTTTTGAACCATTGAAATGAGTTTTTGTTTTGTTATTTTAATTGTTCCATTGTCATTATTTAATTGTCACCAAAAATAAAACAATAGAAATTCTTCGGCTTATTTTATGCCTGCGACTCCGCTTGGGTGGACAAGGTCAAATATTTGCCATAGTTAGAAGTGCTTTTATTTATATTTCGGTTTGTGAATAAAAAACTAGCCTGTGTTTGTTGGGGCAACTTGGGGTGTCTAATATTTAAGAGGGCGCATTGATACACTTAGACAATTAGGGGCAAGAGCCAAGAGGCGAGCCGAGCCTACACCGTTTGTGCTAGGAGAACTTGGAAAGTAGTCGATCAATAAGACTTGGAATTTTTTGGACAGGACGCGCATTTTTTTTAATGAAAAAAATCCTTAGATATAATGATAATAAAAAATCCATTTAGTGCTAATCCTTCGGGAATACAGGCGAGTCTGGTATGTTATGTTTTGCACAGCGTCTGAAGAAAGATCGTGATGCCCCATCACCTAAATGCATAAAATGCATAAAAGAAGGGACCTAAATGCAGAGCAAACGCTGGAAGCCTCGCGAAAGTAATGCGTAGCAGTTAGATTCTCGTGCCCCCTTTATAAAAGGGGACGTAGGCACAAACGGAGGTTTGAGTGGCTGCGAGACCCATATAACCTCACCTTTCCCCGAAGGTGTCATAAGTGTCACAGGCATTTTTTCCGTCCAAAAAAGAAAAAGGTAGCTTCTACAACTACACTGACACAAGTCCATTCGGTTAGCTCTCCTATTCGATTGTCTCATTCGGTTATAGTTAGTAGCGGCGTATCAAGTTTGCGACTAACTTGTTAAGCACTAACTTTAACAATTTGGTTTGCTCGTTTTGTTTAATTTAATTACCGCCGGATTCTTTGTGATGTTAGTCAAATTTAAAGTGTCGTGTTTATAAAGTTCGTTTTCTAGTTAGTTATTATAATTAAAGCTTCACGAGACTAGTTTTTCTGTGAATATGATTTGTAAACAAAAGATACTAGCGAAATGCAGGTGTACAACTGTACACCTCTAACCAACCTTTCAGAAAATACATGTGTTACATAGTATGTTATGATTTATAACAGAAGATAAACTTTGAATTTTTAATTTGGGTTTTTGATGTCCAAAACAGTCAAGAAAAGGTTGTCTTTCCGTTTTTTTCACTAGTTAGTCTACCATTGCAAACGATGTTGACATACTATAACATACAATCACGCCTGTATTCCCCGAAAGGTTAGACAGAGGTCTACTAATGTACAGTATAACACTCACAGTTCACCGGTATGTTTGGGTCCCATGTAATAGGGGGCGACCCTATTGCCATTAACCGGGCATAAATCCCAAACTTCGGGCTGCTTGGGGTTTTAATAACACTTTGCTCGACCCGGTCATCTAACCGAGGATCTCTAGCTCAGCAGTCGCGCTTGGGACCACTAGACTAATGACAATGTAAAATTTGGGAATGCTTTACTAAAATTGTGACCTCTTATAAATATGGTTCCTCCGAACGTAATTGTAACCCACACTTGACCGATTTTCTTTATTTACCACGGTGCAATATCACGAATCGTCTATCACAGAAACAATTGTATTTTGTGTTATACCTTGTAAAATAACAAGACAAGAACGTCTGGCATTTTAATGTCCATTTAGTCTATAGTTTTATCTATAGTCAAGACTGTATAAGATTTTTACGTGGGAGAGCCATGCTTTGGCACGAATGGGCCCGCTCGACCGGAGTGATACCACGGCCTCACAGAAAACCGGCGTTAAACAACGCTTACGTTGTGTTTCGCCGAGTGAGTGAGGTTACCGGAGGCCCAATCCCCTTTTAAAAGGTCGGCAACGCACACGTGACTCCTCTGGTGTTGCGGGTGTCCATGGGCGGCGGTAATCGCTTACCATCAGGCGATCCGTCTGCTCGTTTGCCCTCTTATTCCATAAAAAAACATATTTTTTAATTTATTTGGGTAACAAACAACATCACAATAAGTTTTGTATAATACAATATTACATACAATATTGATAATTGTGATCCACGTTGATGTTTTATAATAAGAATACAATAGACTTCACATCGTGCAATATTATACTATAATTTATTAGTAGAAGCCAACCGGTCTTGAATAGTTTTGATTAGGACTATTAAGAGTCTGGCGGACCGAATTAATCGTAATTCCAAAATTAATCGTAATTCGAACACAATTTCACATTTAGTCTAGGTTCCTACTTAACCATTTCGTTCAAAATACTTCACTAGAAATAAATGTAAGCGAATTAAATTATTGATAACTTTACCAAGTTTGGAACGAATATCCGTATACCTGTGATTAGAATTTTAGAATGAAATAAATTCAAGTCGGCTGCATAATGTAAATGCCAACAACGATATTATCTCTTAATCGCCTCTTCAACACCCACTAGAAGAAATACAGTGGTCTACGCACGACAGACTGAAACCGGTTTTACAGAACAAAAACCAGTTTATATTATTTCATATGTTTATAACTGGATTTAATGTGACTGGTCAGTAACGAGTATCAGTCAATTTCCTCGTGCCCGAGTTTCCTTATTGCCCAGCCTCCATTGTTTGTTTTGCCCGTCGGAAGTATTTTCAACATTATAACGGGTGAATTTACTGCCGAAAAATCAGCAGTAATTTTATGATTTACGATCTCACGATCCTTGGACTGCGAAAAATTCTAATTTAAAAACTCTGCGTCAATTTGTAATCATAGTTTTAATAATGATTTTCAATAAAGTTAGTATTTTTTTACTTAACACACGTAAACGCAGATATAATTAAAAGAAATATCTACACTTGAATAGGTAAGATGTGTAACATAACATTTTAATATTTGCTAGGATTTAGATGGATATGAAACTTTGTAGTCGGTAGGTATGGGTGATTGTTAGCAATATCTGTGTTATTAGCTACTTGATTATCAGATTGAAATGTAAATATTTATATCGATTGCATTTATATCGGTTTTGCAATGTATCGTGTAATGTAACACAAATTCTTAACTAAGGCCGTTACACCAACTGCTAATTAAATTACAGATTACACGTGTCTGGACATATCATAAGACTGGGATAAGTGGAAGCAAGGTCCTTTGCCCTGCTGTGGGTTTGGCTTATAGAAATAGCGGTTACCTTCGTCATATTCAGGATGGTGAATGGATTTCTAGTTCCAAAACCCAGCTGTTTGAATTGTATGGCATTTTATTATATCTGACTTGTACGGCAAATATACATACAATGAGAGGTCAGCTTATACTGGAATTGTATAACTTGATAATGTAGCCGTGTACTGGCCTAAGTCAGTCAGTCACGTTTTCTTTTAGATCTATCTTGAACTGTAAACGAAACCTTTCAAACAAAGTTAATCTAAATAAAACATTCAAATTAAAATAAACATTGTCGAGCAGCTTATTAAACCAAAAGCTAAGTGACAAAGCTAGGTTGAACAACAGGGGCGCGGTAATTAAGGGTCCGGCGGAGCTTGAATTGCCCACAAAAACGTAATACAAAAATAAATCGTAATTCAAACACAAATTTATCAAATTGTGTTATTATTCGGATTTGGATACCGTTAACCTAGGTTCCTACGGTACCAATTCGTCTACTACTAATCACTCGAAATAAACGGTCGGATTTTCATAATACTCATCCATTATATAATGGATGCGTATTATTAATTACCTGTGATTAGAATTTTAGAATGAAACAAATATTAGTATTCAAGTCGGCTGCATAATGTCACTCACTGCATTTTAAAACCCCCTACAACTATTGCATCTGTTGGCGATAGAATAAGTTTTTGTTTGATATTTTAAATAAACGTATCGAGATGGTACACCGCGACGACTCTCTTCCGGCGCCCAGAGCGCCCTCCCGTGTTCGCGTCGTTGTACTAAATAGAAAAATCTCGAGCGGCGTAAGCCCGCCCGCGCGCATGACGCGGCGCCTTGTCAGTCGTCCTCAGAATTTCAGCCGAGCGCACGTGTGTGTCTCTCTGCGCTCTGCCGCGCTACGCGCTCGCGAGTAAGTCGCCACGGTGTCTCGATACAATCCGCAACAGCATCCTTTCTATTTTAAATAACCTCGTACAGAATTTCGGATGGCCACCGATCATATGTCGCTTAATCGGGACATTATACTTAACTGACATTATTGTTTTTCACAGCTAAATACAGATACGGCCTTCACCTAATAGCAAATTGTTGCTGATGTCATGACATCAACTTAAATGTTCTAAGGACATCAGCAGTACTAAGATCAAAGAGCCAAGTCAATGCGTACGCTGGCGAAAGCGAAATTAAATGATGCAGGGAAAACACCACTAAAAGACTTCATTCTGGCTAGGGTCTTGAAAGGCAAGGTGGATGGAAAAATCAATCATGGGCTTAAATGTACCGTAGTTAGCCATCTATGAGACATTAAACCACTTAAACCACTGTTGATTTTTTACGGACCAATAAAGTAGTGACACTAGCTTCCACACAGTACTTCAAGCAGTAAAACCCGACATAAACCAACTTACCCTGGAAGTTATTATTTTTATTGAAGTTTATAATGACAACGCTTCTTGTGTCTCTCTGAATGGGCCATAAACCGCTTTAGATATAAACATACTGATTATTTTTATGGCTGAATGAATTGGATTGAATAACAAAGATAATGGACCGTGTGCAGTAGCATGAATAGCAATTAGGTGAGCTTGAGAATTAAAAAAAAATAGTATTTTTTAATGTCCAATGTCATTATACGTTGTTTGCACAATTAGTACCTAACATACTGGTATCTGACACTTACGCGAATATTAGACATTGAAATAAAACTACTTTTTACGGATTTTATTGCGTTGTATTAATATTATTTAATTCACATCGCCGATGTCAAACACTGCCGTTCCAAGAAGTCAGCAGTTTGTGAACATACTCTTGATAAGGCCCAGCGCTACATCAAATTTGATAAACCACAAGCCCTCGCAAAATAAAACTGATTCCTTCCCAGGATGATTCGCGACGCTATTGAGATTAAAAAACAACCAAATTTCAATAGAGAAGATGGTTGGGGTTTACCACCTGCTTTGAACCCCATTATAGATTCCATTAAATCCAAATCCAAGCCCAAAAGTGCAAGACCGAAGGATACGGTGAGCTCGTTCTGCGTGAATCGGATCGCCAATAAATAACAAAAATGTAAGGTAGCTGTTCGTAATTGCAACATTAAGACATAGACAACTTAGTCTACCCGTGACCATGGATGCTGTAAAGGATCCGAAACGTCGGGAATTAAATAATATTAATACAACGCGATAAAATCCGATAGCGATTCCCCAGACATTATCATTTTTGTCCTATGCTTTTCAAACATTAATCTTGAACTTTATTGGAATAATTCTAATATAACTGGATTACAAAATTCGAGCTTTAAAATTTAATATATAAATTCTTTAACACTTGATGTCGGGAATATATTAAATTTTATCGAATATCATTGGCGTTGTAATGCGATACCTTACACGATCATTTTAAGTGTTTGCTTATACGGTCATTGCAACTATTCACGTTGTGCAGACTCATTGAAATAAATTTGAAAATATACGGACCGTATGTTATTGTTGAATTCCACACTGGTATACATATTGTCACATTGGAGAATTTCCATTTGTCCTTTGGTTCGACGCTCGGAAAATGGGAAGGAGGATGTCACTGCTGCTCCACCGTATGAACAGCTGAATATTTATTAGTTTAATATGTCTGTCTTTGTCCTTATGTTGTGTACTGTTTCATTTGCTCTTTATTCGCCTCTGACGTCACCAGTTATAAAACAACGAAAATAATTCGATCTTTCTTCGTCCTTTTCTCTTACGTAATTTTGGTCTAATTCAAAGATCCGCTTTGCAACTAATTTTCCCTAGTTTGTCGTTTATTCAGTACCTTCAGCTGCTAGTTCGTGAGTTTGGTATCGGCTTTCACAACATCCTGGCGAAGTTTCTAGAGCTTCTCGCGGGATTTCATTGCGGTCGCAGTTTGCAGTGCATTGGTATTTAATTATTCAGGTATGCCAAGACCAAGTCTACTTAGTCTGTTTGTTTAATGTACCCTCAAGTTGAATTTGATTGTACTAATATTTTGCTGCAGTCGCCTCTACCCGTGATTGTGATGTATCGGTTTATTTATTCCTGTTATGATACAATAAAAAAACCCAAATAATTTTTATTTAAAATCCTTGGATTCCGTGTTTTTGATTGGATAGTCTTCGATTAGGATAAAAATAAAAACTTAATTATAGAAGTTAGGAAGTGGGATCGTTATCAGTGGTCTGCAAATACAGAGATCTACTGTAAGTTAATGATAATACTGATTCTGATACAACGATGATAATGTCAAATCAAGGATGGGGAGTAAAGATGCCATCAAAACATTTTTCCTTTATCATTAAGTCAACATGGAAATTAATTATAATAACGTTGATACTTCAAAGGACTTTCAGGACTAATCTTATTATCCCTAAGTGCTTTTGTTTCTGTTCTAGTTAACTCATTATAATTTGACAAACAAAAGAAACGGGCCACAGTTCGCGTGTTTTTGCTTGTGCTCGACATTTTAGAGAGTTTTAAACAAGATGATTTACCTATATATATTTTTTAATCTTAGTTTAAATGAGAACCAAATAATAAACATGTTAAAAAAGAGGTAGAGACATGGTTCTGTGTCTGTTTTTTACCTTTTCATGCCTAAACCTCTGAATCAATTTTGTTGTATTTTAGATAAATATACAGAGATAAACTGGACTTTGGAGACGGACATAGGCTACTTTTTGTCCTTTGGGATATGAGTGAAACCGTGAGTTAGAGCTAGTGAGCGTATTATATACATATATCCTGCAGTGTTTCTTGTCCTACACAAACAGTGACAGCGATGCTAGTTAGCGACGACTAGTTTAAATGAATACTATTGTTATCAACAAGTTTCCGTTACAATTACCTATGTGTACGTACACATAGCATCCGAGACATACGTATGTCTCGGATGCTATTTATCCTGCTCTTGTTTATTGTGTAAGATAGAGACAGGGTATCGTTAAGATAATATGTCTACGATTATATCATTGATTGTATAGTATTCAGTGTTTTGATGTAAAACAAATTAAATATGTACCATATTTTACGCAGTACGCTTAAACAGTCTTTTCCGTTTTAAATGTATTGAATTAGTCATGCTTAAAAGAACTCACATTTTATTTTACGTTTATGACTAGTGCTTCAAGATATTTACACATAAGTATTATTAAGTTATTGTTTAAAAAATATCTATGGCGCATGATTGGGATTTTTAAAAAGTTTCACACATTGTTTCGATACCACACGAAGAATGAGCGAAAAATTAACAACAGTAACACAAAGTTATTTTAGTAAAGGAAAAATTCAATCGCGGGCAGGGTTCGAACCTGCGTCTCTTGGTTGGATACACCAGACGCTATGACCTCTAAGCCACCGCGAACCCGCGTGATTGAAATTTTGCTTTTCCAAGATCATTTTCCTTTACTAAAATAACTTTATAATCTTAGCATGGAAAATGCAACAAAAATCACAAAAAGATAACAGATAAAAGGTGAAACAAGATAAAAAGTGACACAATCATGCGCTCAAGAACAAAACAGTCTTGGAATTATTTAACGATGTAAACGCACCAATTGTCGGCAGGAAGGCGACGCGGCAAGTGGTGGACGCGTGGCTAGTGTCGCACGCGACGCCGCCGAGCGCCGAGCTCGCGTCGCCGTCGCGCGCCGGCTCCGGCTCTGGGGCGACCACACCTGTCAGGTAAAGTGATGGACAATTTCATAATAATTAGGTGCTTGATAAGGATGACAGATAGTCAATGACCAGCAAGATATACAGTACAAGATTAATGAATGAGAAATCATTAGAATATCTTGAGAAATCGTTAAATAGTTATATCCTAACTATTATAAATGCGAAAGTGAGTTTGTTACGCTTTTCTGCCTAAACCATTAAACCTATTTTAAAAATTCTTACACCTATAGACAGTTACATTATCAGCGGGTAACATAGGCTGTATTTCTTTTAATTAAAAATTCTTACGAAAATTACAATAACGTAACCCATGATGGTATAAAAAATTTGCCTATAAAAGCCATTATTTACCGTGCGCTGCCATTTTGTTATTTGTTATAAAATTTAGGTTACTATGTATCTACATAGTAACCTAAATTAGTATCAAAGGAATGTTCCTTTGATACTTTTATAATATAAAAGTGAAAGTTTTTGAGGATGAACGGATCTTGATAAAATTTGGTACAGAGATAGATTATAGTCTGGAATAGCACATACACTGCTTTTTATCCAGGTCAGATCCAATTCTGAAGTCCACGCAGACAAAGTCACAAACAAAAGCTAGTAATAAATAAATCCTTATAACCGGTACAGTTATGCGTGTTTTTGGATTTCACATAACAGAGTGCAATCGGCGCCATTTAATAATGTTGTATAGAGAAATCCAACACAAAAGTACTTGAATTAAAATTGTAATGGAAATTTTCAAGTAGATAAACAATGTTCAATTAAATTGAAATTGATTACTGAGGAGCATATTCACTAGATTGTTCATTATTATTACGTACTAGCTTTTGCCAGCGACTTCGTCCGCGTGGAATAGTTACTTTGTTCCCTAGTTCTTCGCCCGCGGTTTCACCTGCGTTGCCCCGTTCCTAAGGGTTGTAGCGTGATGTTTTATAGCTTGAAACCTTTCTCATGAATCACTAATTTTTCCAACATTTCCCTTCACTGCTCTGCTCCTATTGATCGTAGCGTGCTGAAAAGTATACTATAACCTGCCCAGGAGTATGAAGAACAATTTTACCAAGTTTCGTTGAAATCCGTCGAGTCGAGACAGACAGACAGACAGATAAAAATTTTACTGATTGTATTTTTGGCGTCAGTATCGATCACTAATCACCCGCTGATAGTTATTTTGGAAATATATTTCATGTACAGAATTGACCTCTCTACAGATTTATTATAAGTATAAGTAGATGTATCATTGTGGGCTAGGGTTTTAATGTAAGGATTATGTTAATGAATTTAACAAGTATGTAAGTAAATAACACAACGATGCCTGCATATGTACGTGGAACATTTTTATGTGTACTATTTCACGTTGAAATTAAGAACTTGAAGAAATGTAACGATATCTTTTGATAAAAATTATTTGAGAATAGAGGCCTTATTGTGTCTCCCTCATATGGACATTGTTACCTGAAAATAACGCTCATTTGGAGCGACAGTGTCACAACTGCAAAAAAATGCGGAATTGACCTAATAACATCACAATGATCCCGATAATAATCTACGTTAGGAGTGAAAACGTCATATTTATTAGATTATAATATTTATTAGTTTTCGTCATATTTACTAGCTCTAAGAAATATGAACAATCTTCACTTGTGTTACGAAAAAATCTTAAAAATGACGTAGCGTAAAATTTACAAATTTGCAGTTGTGACACTGTCGCTCCAAATGAGCGATAAATAATTAAAAGTTAATTCATCTAGTTAACGTTTGATTCTGTACACGTAACACATCTGTAAAGGGACTTGTGCCTAACGTATAACTACGCTGATTATAGATCGATAGACAAGGTTAATCTGCGCTTGCCGCGGCCAGTTTCATGAAGGGTAAACCAATGTAACCATGCTAAACACATCGAAAAGAGAACGTAAATCCGTCGGTTTCTGTTTACATACATACCTATACATATATTATATAACATAATGTACCTTCACGCCTGTATTCCCCGAAGGGTTAGGCAGAGGTGTAACTAATATACCCACAGTTCGCCGGTATGTTTAGGTCCCATGTAACAGGCATAGCCTGTTGCCATTAACCGGGCACAGATCCCAAATTCCGAGCTGTTATTGAGAATTTCATAGAAAAACCCAATAACTTATCGAACCCAGGACCTCTAGCGTAGCAGTCGCGCTTGGGACCACTAGAATAACGAGGCAGTTAGATCCTAAGATTCCTACGTCTGAATTAATGAATGTATATTTAACACTAGCTTTTGCCAGCGACTTCGTCCGCGTGGAATAGTTACTTTGTTCCCTAGTTCTTCGCCCGCGGTTTCACCTGCGTTGCCCCGTTCCTAAAGGTTGTAGCGTGATGTTGTATAACTTGAAACCTTTCTCATGAATCACTCATTTTCCCAACATTTCCCTTCACTGCTCTGCTCCTATTGATCGTAGCGTGATGAAAAGTATACTATAACCTGCCCAGGAGTATGAAGAACAATTGTACCAAGTTTCGTTGAAATCCGTCGAGTGGTTTTTGTAACATACAGACAACAACAACGAACATACAGACAGACAGACAGACAAAAATTTTACTGATTGCATTTTTGGCGTCAGTATCGATCACTAATCACCCGCTGATAGTTATTTTGGAAATATATTTCATGTACAGAATTGACCTCTCTACAGATTTATTATAAGTATAAGATAGATAAACAAATATACTGGATATTATCACAGCTGCGAAAAACCCAATCTGTTAGTTTAGACGTTTAGGAACTAGAAAACAAGCTTACAATGTCAACACATCAAATGACACAACACATCAATTAAACACCCTTAACGACAAAATAAATAATGTCAACAGGTGATAATATTATAATAAACTGTTTTTTGTTATTCTTGATAGGCTTACGCTTGACCGCCAGTTCGCCTGATGTTAAGCGAGACTGTGATCTAAGATGGAGCGCGCTTGCCTAGAAGAAACCGATTCACGCGTGATTTAAAGACCCAGATTATATCTATGAGGGAAGACCCACTCGGGAAGTGAATTCCATATTTCAGCGGTACGCATGATAAAAGTGGACTTATATATGGATAAAAGCGTTTTGTTCGGGTTTTTGGAATGTCCACCGTGAATCGATGACGCTTTTTCGTGCTTCTGGTCGTCCGATAGTAGAAAGGGCTAGGGGGAATAAGATCGTGGAGATCTGATGCACACTCTCCGAAATGTATCCGATAAACTTAAGCTTTGTTGCACTTGATGTAAATATCTATTAGTACTTACCTACTCGTACTTCATGTTTACGTAAAAATATGTTTTTAATATCTAAACCTCCCCTCGGTTCCTCGGTTCGCTAGTTCCCCTCGGTTGCTGTGGCTCTGACAGTATGCAGTCCGTAGGGGCTCTTAAGTAAGGGTCGGCAACGCATCAGCAACTGCTCTAGTGTTGCGGGTGGCCGTGGTAGTAGGGGAGCCCGTGATGCTAAATGTGGATTTACTCGAGCGTCGTGGGGACCTATTAGATATTGTAGATTAGATGATAGGAAGCATAAAAGGTTATATAATGTTTCCCCTTTAGTGGTGGGGAAAGCGGCTACAGATTTTCAAAAATGTAAAAAAAACAGATACGTGGATATACATAAGCGTGTCAGATATTGATATTTTAGAAGCCCCAAAGTGTCCCTGATATCAATGGTATGTTTATCTGCCGTTTTGCGTGGTGGGGGTGGCCATACGGAATCGTAGAAAGTAGAAAAAAAATGGATTTATTCGAGCGCGTCAGATATTTACAAGAGATGTTAAGTGAACCCTAAAAATGCTCCCAATTCAAAAGACGATTCGGAAGTGACGCAAGCTGGTGGCGAATTTTCGAAAATGTAAAAAAAAATCGTCAAATTGAAATACTCGAGCGTGTCAGATTTTTATAAGGAAGGTTCATCATGATGTTCTAGTTATGGTAGCCAAAAATCTGACGTTTATCTTGAGGGGTTTTGTTAATCTGACGATTACAAAAAATATTTTGTTATTTAAATTTTCAGTAACCATAAAATTACAGTTACACTACACAAGGACCCTTTTGGGACCGTGGTGTATATCAGCTTTTTTGTACTTCGTCGATTCGCAGCTTGGTGCGAAACATAAGTAGGAGATCTTGATTTCGGATGCAAGGCATGCACCTCTAACTTTTCACAATGAAAGTGTATTAAATAATTAATTGTCACTCGCTTAAACGGTGAAAGAAAATATCGAAACCTGCATGCTTGAGAGATTTTAACGACGGCGTACGGAGCTATAGCCTAGCCCCTATATGTAGGATGGTATAAAATCAATAGTTTTTAAGAAATTTGAATGTTTAATTTCTTCTTTGATATCTCTGAACTTGGCATTCAAGTTAAATTTTGACAAAAGAAAGTTTACTTTTTGGGTTTACCTAATTTATGTTATGACGAACATAAATTAGGTATTAGCTTTTACTAAAGTAACATAAACATAAAAAGGACAAAACTGTTCAACAGCAATAATTATATTAAATATATTATATTATAATTTCTTTATTCTAATATTTATTTCTTTTACAATCGAATCGACACGAATCGATTGAATTTGCGTGTACATAGTGGTCCGATCTAAGCTTAAAATAGTCTTCCGTCTTTTCGCACCACGGTGCGAATCGGCAAAGTACAAAAAACATTCGGACCATGGAAACATCCAAAATATGGATATTTTAATCCTACATGCGATAACTGGCGACAACAGCAATTTTCAAAAAGTGAAAAACTGCAGTAGGTTTTTAAATTTATTGATAAGTATTTAGGTACAAACATAAACTCTTCAGTAGATGTGATCCTCACCAATGGAATTCGTTTTCTCCTTGCTTTATATTGAGTTCCGAAATAATTGGAATCCATGGACAAGTACCTATAGGTAGATTTTTGTATGTCTTGAAAAATACCAGGACAAATAAAATAGTGCAGTTCCAGTTATCTTGTCTCCCTCCAACATCTGCTTCTGCTTATCAACACTTGTTTCGTGTGTTCTTCTAATTGCAAGTGTGGCTGGGCAATGAACTGCCTCAGAGGTGGTGCGGAAATGTGTGCTTAAATGTTGTACCTAATTGAAAATACGACTTTCCTACAATCTGAAATCGCGATAACTCGAGAACGGTATTTCTTAGGAAAAAAGTACTTATACTTTTTTTGTAGAGAATTTCACGATCTACAAATTGTCTCTTATTCATTTTTCCGGTAGCTCTCACCGTTTCAGAGATATACGCGAAAAACTAAAATTTTGTCTGGAATATAATCTTCAAAGACGAATTTTATTACTTCGGCTTGTGGAAATCGGCAGATTATATTTTTTTCGTGATTCATGCATTATTCCCTTAATTATAAAAAATAAATTAACCGCGCTCGAGAATGTCAAGACATCGTTTTTTTTTTACAACTTTGTGACCCTCCCAATCCCTTACGTTACGCTCAAATCGTCAGATTTTCAAAATGTATAGCTTTTTAGCTAGTAATTAACCCACCATAGCTTAATCTGACGCGCTCGAGTATTTCCGAGGATCAATTTTTTTTACAAATCTAATGGGCTGCCCTAGACGTTCGGCCATATATAGGTATAGGGCTCATATTTGGTGGAGATACTCAATAAGGTGCAAGGTATCTCCCCTATGAAAATCTGACGCGCTCGAGTAAATCCAAAATAACATCATGGGCTCCCCAACTATGGGCAACGATGACTACTTTCCACCAGTTGGCTCGTGAGCTCATTTGCCGACTTAATACATAAAAAAAAAACTTTTAAATTGATTATTCGTTTTGCGATTGATTCACGTGTTTGTACGGCTCTGAAAGAAAGAAAATAAAGCGATTATTGAATGATATTTTTAATTAGGTGTTATTGTAAGAAGTGAATACCTATTACATTGTTTATTACAACTGGATAGATTATTTGTTTTTTAAGTGAAAAGTACAGATTTTAATGTTTATTTTGATCTACTGCAGTTATAATCTTTTTTCTTCGTTGCTAATGCAAAATGTGTCCAGTATAGGTCAAGGAAACGGTTCTTTTTTGTCTACTTTTTTAGGGTTCCGTAACTCAAAAGGAAAAAACGGAACCCTTATAGGATCACTTTGTTGTCCGTCCGTCTGTCTGTCACGACCCTTTATCTGGGGAACGCGTGGAGGTATCGAGTTAAAATTTAAAACCAGATATATACTCGTATAAATATACTCACTCATACAATAAAAAATATACTCAGGTCTACAGTTCCTTGAAGCTGTGAAAAATCAAACTTCTAAGTTAATGTAAAAAATAGATACGGCCGTTTATGCCGCAAAAAAGTATATTTCGACAGTCAAGTTTAAATGATTTTTTTTATTTCAAATAAAAAAAAAACATTTGAACTTGAACTCCGGTCTAAGCGACATTTATTAAGCAACTAATTAATTATTATCAGTCTGTTAATTCACAATTGCATAGATAAAACTAATTAAGCAAACAATTAGTCATTACAATTTAAAGAAAGCTCCATTAAATACATAACATCATACAGAGGTCTACTAAAATGTACATCCACTGTTTGTCGGTATGTTTCGAATGTTACTGAAATTTCATATAAAACCCATTAACACTGCTCGACCTGGGAATCGAATTTTGTGCCTCTAGCATGGCAGTCGTGCTTACGCCCACTAGACATTATAATTAAATATGGTATTAATTACCATAAATAAAAGTCCTTGCTGGCCTATAAATATGAATACTATCTATAGGCAAACCTTGCAGAAATTTCAAAATGGGCTCAAGGATATAAAGTTTACTTCTTTAATAAAAGTCGAAGCTGTTTATGTGGGGATGAAAACTTCTACAGAAATTAAACATCGAAGGTTTGGATTGAATTTCACAATTATTTTACAATTTAAATATTTATATGTCAAACTAAAAATTCCTAATATGTCATGGTAATAAGGTCAAAAAATCTAATCAATCATCTTTCGTCGAGTTCTTTCGAACACTTTCGTGGTGGTGAATAGGAAAAGAAAATTGGACTTCTAGATATTGTTTTATAAGTCCAATTATATTCTTTGATTAAATAACGTTTATCTGTCAAATATTGTCTCGATATCTACGATGTTTCACCACCACTTTAGAACAAAAATTTATTCGTTTTATCCTGCCCTGAAAATCCAAGTCGTAGTGTTCATTAATTTTAAGTCATCCCGTCTTTGTCTGCCACGGCTAAAACACTTCGAAATATATTAGGAGGACTTTCGTTAACAGTAACCCTCGTTCATAATGATGGAGGTACTGTTTATAAAGTAAAAAGTATCTCATCATCGTCGTCCAGTGTAAAGGTCCAGTACGCGACCTTGACCTACTAAGAATTCTAAAAAAATCTAACCCGAAAGAAATGGCATTTAAAAACCATTAAAGTCTGAATTGTTTACCTTTTATTACTGCCCTGTTATACTTAATTGTTGTTGTGAGATTCGTGTTATGATCGAGAGTCGAATATAAAACAATTTTATTTAATACGATTAGTTTAAAAAATGAGACTTCATTAATTATTATTTATTAATAATCTGAACCATTTTATGGTAATATAAATTGTTCTTTAAAAAAATGCAAAACGACAAAAAAAGATTGATTGTTAAAAACAAAACAAACGACAAGTATTGCATTTATTGCTTTTAGTGCCCCACTATGTTCACTAAAAACTTGTTTTGGTTAGAATTACTATTACTATACTATTACTATAGAATTACTATGTTAGAATTATAATGATTAATAGGACTACATGCTACATTAAGTACAAAAATAATTAGAATTTGTTAAATAACAAAGGTCTGCATGAAATAGTTTATCCGACTTAATTTTGTCCAGTTTCATGACTTATCTGCTAAATTCATTTGGCGGATGTCCAGTTTACTAATTGCGGGATAGATCTAGCCTGCTCTTAATAATTTAAGCACTCAAATTATAAATAAACCTTAAACATAGATGCGGTTGGTAATAATATTTTCTCTTTGTGACGAAAGGTCAAAGCTTTGGGGATAAACTGAATAGCTTCTAGGTTTCGTTACAGAGAACAGACTTTTTTGCTCGCCATAAGAAACCTTAGAAGCTTCTAAGGGTCGTAGCGTGATGCAAAATAAATAACCTAACTTTTCAAATCCGACTGGTGGTTCCAGAGATGAGTGCTTTTAAACAAACAAACTCTTCAGTTGTGGTTAATTATGTGAATAAAATAATTAATTTTCACATTTCATTACATTTTTATTAATTAAAGCCTCTTGATTCTCCCTTGAAAGTCAACTAAAGTTGCTTTGACGATATTGCACACATTGATTATATGTATACATATAATATGCAACTCACAATTAATTTATTGACATGTCTATAATAACTGCCAACAACTAAAACACGTTTATCGTTCGACAGGAAGATCTCAGCGCACGAGTTCGAGCGCGGCGGTCTTCTGAAACCGTTGGTGACGACGGTAGACGGCACACCCACCTTCCTTGGAGACCAACCTCCTCATGCAACACCTTCGCGGCCGCAGCGGAGGTCGAGGCATGAACTCCGACAACTGGACGAAAAGGAACTTATATTTGAATTAGTGAGTAAAATGAATGGATACATGTTAAAAAACTTGTGATTTGGAACAAATTTTAAATTAAAATTTTATCAGGTCTATGTACATTATAGATATTGAAGAAAAACTACTATGAGGGGTCTTTATGAAGGCAACATTCCAGAAGCCAAAACAACAATTTTTAGAATTTTTGTCTGCCTGCATATTTTTTGTACGCGTATAAATTGGGTGCCGTTTTCACAGTAGAATGGCTGAAGGTCTAACTTAAAATCTGGTGCATATTTCATAATACGTCGTCTAGAAGCCGGGTTATAGCAAATCCTTTTAAGAAGCGAGTGAAACCTTGAAATAAAACTACATTTTCGGTTTTTATCGCGTTATTTCGATTTGGATCCGAAACATCGAAATTATATAAAGCGCTCCACTCATGTGGATTAGCAGGTGGGAGATTCGAACAGTCCTCCTAAGTAGATCCGGAGAGCGTACTGGGGGTCTACCATTGGGGTCTGGAGAAATGATAACTTGCTCTCGTAATCCCAACAAAAAGTGGTAAGGCGAAATACTCGTGTAGAGTCGGTTGATCACTCAATTTGGGTGGAATCTGACGCGCCCCTTTCCAAAAAGGAATACCTACCTCCTCCGAGAATATTTTATCTAGACACTATTATCTTGATGACGTCAAGCAGACACAGATGCGGTTGATAATTAATTATGCTTTTCGATTACGCAGATAAATTTAAAAAGGCAGGCACAGGTGCATTTTCATATTGATTACAGCAGGCAATATTCCAATCTCTTTGTATTATAAATTTATAATGAATGATGGAATATCTCGCATTTTACTTTTTCCAATCTTAGAATTGAGTCTATAAGGGCATCACACCTGTTATTAAATATGTAAGAAAAGAAAAATAAAAAAGCATTTATTGACATCAATTTTGTACAACAGACGTGAATCCCCTGGCACCCTGTAGTTAGCCAGCAATGAATTAACTTCTATATTTCCCACCTAATAATCTATGTATATAAAATAAGAACCTGACTGACTGACTGACATATCAGCGCACAGCCGAAACTACTAGAGCTAGATCCCTGAAAGTTTGCGTGCTGGTTCCTTTTGCACTGTAGACGAGCACTAAGAAAGGATTTTTGGAAAAAGGTAGTGCAAGTTTGTATGAAAGTCCACACACACTACCATGCGTTTGACATACACACACAAATATGACACGGTCAAGACAATTTTGATTCCATAGCACAGTTGTCATTAGCTATTGACATTTTGACATTCTCCCTAAATTAGACTTAGGTACCTAAAACATTTTATGAAATGAAACCTTCACGGTGTAGGTACAGTGGGCACAGTATGTTTTAGAAACGAAAATTACCCAAGTGCCTACTATGTAGGCGAAGCTGCGCACGGGAACTCTAGATACTTCTATACATATTTAGATCTCTACATATAATATATAAAACTCAAAGGTGACTGACTGACATCTCTATCTGACATGATCTATCAACGCACAGCCCAAACCACTGGAGGGATCGGGCTGAAATTTGGCATGCAGGTACATGTTATGACGTAGGCATCCCCTAAGAAAGAATTTTGAAAAATTCCTCCCCTAAGGGGATAAAATAGGGGATGAAAGTTTGTATGAAACTTTGTCAATTTTAAACCGATCGGGCTGAGACTTTGCATGCATATAGCTACTATGACGTACGCATCCCCTAAGAAAGGATTTTGATAAATTGGATGAAAGTTTGTCTATCTAAATCTAAATATATATAAAACTCAAAGGTGACTGACTGACTGACATAGTGATCTATCAACGCACAGCCCAAAACCCTGGAGGGATCGGGCTGAAATTTGGCATGCAGGTAGATGTTATGTTTGAAAAAATAGGGGATGAAAGTTCATATGGAACAAAGTAACTATTCCACGCGGACGAAGTCGCGGGAAAAAGCTAGTCTTAAATAAAATGTGCACAATTTATTAAAGATCTCAATATGTAAATGGCTGTGGGGTAAAAATGGGTGATGACAATCGTATGACAGTCTTTTGTTTTTGAACGATTTGATGTTTTTTTTTGCTATTATCCTTTGAGATGCGAATTAAACCGCGGGTAATAGCTAGTTAAATAAATACCTATTTATTTGTTTTAATTATAAAATTTTAGTAAGTGTCGCTGTTCTGATCTTATTAGTTCTTCATGCTCCAGCTGACTTAACGGACGAATAATTTCAGATACTCATTGCATTGCTTTTCAAATATAAATTCTAATAATTTAAGGGACTCATTAGATGTCAGAAAACCTAGTTACAATTTCCATTCTTCTCATTATTTTACGTACATTGAGTAGATAGAGTGAATCAGTAGTCATTTATTCAGTAGCGCAGACCGTGACAGACAGATTATTATGGGTAGTAAGATAGTTATTATCTAGATGAATTACATTTATCAATTTATAATCTAAATATTTAATTAATATTCAACCTGACCCGGTCCCACTACGGGGCCAAAACCTCCCAACCCTTCGTCTATTCCTCGTGATTCAAGATCCTTTCAGACAAATCCTTACCAAAAATTAAGCTCGACCCGCCATCTCCACTTGGGTCTACTTTTGTGTAACGATCACAAAGGACTTTTATCATTGATGGATTTTATGTAATAAATAAATGTTGACTCGATAAATTCTCTTTAATGAAATGAAAAAATCTCTCAGGTATAAATTTACCACACGATTCTAAAACGGACCCTAAATAAAAACACTAACATAAACTCAAACCGTACTAAAAATAGCGCGGTGCTTCATGAAAAATTCACTAATGAAAATCTCATTATACCTTGCACTGAACTCGTGTAATATACAGTTTGTAGGCAAACCTTTTGTACGGCTATCCACTGTAAATAAATAATGAATTGGTTAGCAACTCAGTTAGCTGCTTAACTTACATAAACAGCAAACACAATCCGTGTAATTTCAATCTTCTAATTATTATAAACTAGTTGAACAAATAGACGTCGTTCAAATTTTATAAGGTAAATCATAAAGAAATACTGAATATTCCAACGTTCCGGGTAACCAAAATTTTTCTTTCCCAAAACCTTATCATAAAGAAATACTGATTATTCCAACGTTCCGGGTAACCAAAATTTTTCTTTCCCAAAACTTTCCCTTTTACCTTCCTCATTCGAACTATTACGAATATTAAAAGAAAACAACCAAATCGGTCCAACCTTTCTCAAGAACGCGGTGTGCGTTTAGCACTAACAGCATTTAATTTTTATTTAGCTAGATGAAAATGATTGAGCTAAACCTTTTTCATGAAATCCATTTAGGCAAATTGAGAAGGTTACTTAATCGGCTAGTTAACTAATTCCTATTTGAACTCGTATTTTTTTATGTAGACAGAGCAATCTGAAAAGTAAGTTAATACCAGTTTAAAACGAGGCTTTGTGCAAATTGATTTATGTCTTTAAATTCCCCTTTTTCTTGGCTCCGTTTCGAGATGAAAAAAATAACATCTGTTTTATTTGTAAAAAGCTTTTTTGTAATTTGAAAATGAAAATGTTTTCTTAAAGTTGATTAATTACACAAAAAACAGTCCCCCTGGAAAGTTGGGCAAAATTTCTAAGCAGCATACTGGGCTTAAAATTCCGCAGCGCGAACATGTAGGCATGGAAAACTAAAAATGTATGCTATTTACATTAATAAAGACTGTATTTGAATTTTGACCACATTTTAAGTTCTCAGCCTGATATATTTTCATGGTTTTCGGGATATATTCATTCTGCAAAATGTCATGGAAGGCTGGTATGCCAATTTTAATTTTAAATTTTGTTAAGCGAATTGTTTGTTTTCATAACGTAGCGTCGAGACAAATACGTCATACTCATTACAAAGCCAGCAATCGGGACATTCCCGCCGTGGCGTCAATTAAAAGACAATTTACGAAACGCGATCGGATATCTTTTTACATGTGTGTACCTAAATTAGGCCTCTGTCGGCCCGCCACTGACAGGCACAGAGGTCAACTCCGATAAAACAGTGAGCCGCCTTGATAATTACATGTAAACATACCGCTTGACCCCACTACCATAGCTCAGTGGAAATGTCAGTATATTTCGTTTTATATCTACGTAATTTTCTTAAATTAAATGAGGTCCGAAATTACGGAGTGATTCTGCTGCTTTTATTTTTAAGTGAGGTGGAAGGAAAAGGTGTTACTGAGAATAACATGTTAAAGCGATATCAATATTGTTATTTTATAATTGTCCCAACTGCAATCTTAATCTTAATTTGACACGAGACATGCAAAAACAGCTGTCAACGGCATAATAATAATCATAAAACAAAACAATATAGGTACAGATTGGTGTTATCACCCAATAATATTACCTTTCCCGCCACGCCGTCTTGTCACCGTATTATCAGAGACTCGTAAATAAAATTATCACGTACCTTTCTTTCGTCAATCAAGAACATTATTGCGCGTTACCAACACCTGAATTATGCAGACCACGTCTGGTTTTCATAAAATCGGTCGCACTTTGCTTCCAGTAACTTTGTTTCTTCGTCTCGCCGACAGTTCGCCCGCATTTGATAAACGGGCGCCGTACACGCCGATTGATATTCATAATGCACTTGACGATAAATAATGTTTGAATGAAACAGAATACTGAAAAAATATCTTTGATGAGATGAAATGCGAAACTTATAAAATCGGTCGCATGCTGCCGTAATTACATGTTAAGTTCGCACCAACAGGTCATAGCGACATGCGACCTCGGCTATAAACTGGACACCACTGTTCCTGGAAATTGTCTTGTTTCATACCTACTTTTCAGTTGACTTTCTTAGTTTTGAATCTTTCTTTCGTTTTATTTTGTAACGTAAACACCCGCTAAGGATTTTTCTAAATTTAAACTTTAAAGAGGGGGAAAATGAGGGGAGGAACTTTGTATGTAAGTTGTCGTTCTTTGAATTTATTCCATAGGTAACTGGAGTTATGAATATAGTATATTTTTAAAGGTAGGAAGTTAGAGCTGAATTGTAGCTTAGGAGGTACTCCTTAAACCTAAATATTAAGATATAAAAATATGTATGTCGACTTAACTAAATATCGAGCATAGTGTTGTCTTGAAAAATATCCTCCCTTTATATCCTTCAGTATCGCGTCAAAAATGAAACTGGAATAGATATCTTCCTAGTATCTATTACGATTTACGTTCTTTTGACGTCGTCCTCGTTCATAAGAGTGGTTGGTTGACTGGACGCGATGCCGGGCTAAATAAACACCACTATACTAATACCCGTGTGTGCGTAGGCGACCGTGAATATTCATAGCGCATTCATTGATGGCTGACGTCTGCGTTTATCTGCCGACTGTAGATAAGTAGATACTCCCGTAACCTTCTGTTGTCGACTCATCTTCACGGTGTTCTTAGTATCAGTTCACGCCACGTAGTTTTGTACCAAATCCTATAAACATTTTTAATACTTTGAATCAGAAAGTTTTGATCTAATAATAATACAAAGCTACCAAGTCTCCGTTATTATTGTACAATGTAGCGATATTACTTTTACTCGTTTATACAACCCAAAATAGAATATTTACGAAGAAAGAATAAGCTTTGTCTGATGTATACAGACGCCTACATTGTTCAAATATGTTAGATCTCTACCGATTGAGTTAAACGAAGTTCCTGACCAACCTAAGTGTTCGCTGGGGCCTCGGATTACTAGACCATCACGTTCGACCCAAATTAACTATAATTAATCATTTCGGGTACATATCAATTGCGACAGCCGCAGATTGAGAGGTCCATTTGACTTATATGAAATTGCCATTGCATTGCAAACCTTGTTTTAGGTACCTATTTAATAGGATTAAATGTGTATTAAAACGTTAAAGAGGAAAATGAATGCGTGTGCAGACATTCATGTCAAGGTAATCTGTGTGTGACTCAGAATTGTTTTAAAATGTTATAATACAAATATTTCAATAACAAAATGTATTAACCACCGGTGACCTGTCTGGCTTGAGATATTAATTCAGAAAATTAATTGCGCTATTATGTGTCAAGGTGATGGTTATAAAATGGGGTCAACTTCTAACATTGGGTCGCACCAATGGGGACAGAATCGTGCCGTAATATTTATTGTTTTTGACGCACATTGTGTGTTTACAAATGTAATTTTAACTTTAAACGAGATATATTTGCGAAATGTATTAGTAACTAACAGCCAGCTTCATTGGTTGATGGTCAGCTGAGGAAAGCACGTTGGGTTCTTACAGAGACAAAGTTTGAAGTTTTTTGGTTGGTGAATTCTCAATAGCAATTTACATTTGTGCCAATGCGCGTATCTCGTATTTAAACATTCATGAAACAAACCATCAAATTGCAAACAGTGGTTGTACAAATTCGTCTGTTACAAATTTTCAGTAGCGATTGCAGTTCGGATTTGTATCCGCTAAATGATGATAGGATTGCCTTATTACCCGTTTGCTCGCTGCTCCACACTGGGATGCAATGTAAACACATTGTAATTGTACACAGAGTGTGAGCAAAAGTATGTCTGTAATTCTGCACCCTCCGGTGGGTGCTTAGCAACTTAATCATATTTTGAAAATATCACAGGACTATATCATTTAATTAGATTCTAATTAAGCTAAAGCCTTCTCATGTTAGTAGTTTCTGGATAATTAAGAGGCGTGTCTTGGCGGAGGCACTACGGTGCCCCCAGATATTAAAGCGTTTCCATGATTGCATCGCATTCCTATATGATGAAAGTTATGTGAAGATATTTACGTATTAGTGGATTTACTAAATAGACGCCGCTGGCAGAAATACACGACGGAAATTAGTTCGGAAATCATATTCGCTTCGAGTTTATAACGTAACCTTTCGACTTGGGGATGCTCGTGGGCGGACAGGGTTTGTTGACATCCCTCTATTGCATTTTGACGTCGGTCAGACGGTCTCCCGACTTGTACTGGGAACTTGGCGCAATAATCGTATAGAAAGTTTTGATCTATAAACTTGCGGTACCTAAGTATCGAGTGTTTCGTGGTTGTTTGAAAGTGACACTTATTCTAATGTGTAGTTAGTTATACTTTGTATATTAGTCTCTCTCTCTCTCTCAGGTCATTGACTCCCGTATAAATCTCATTGATAGTAAATTCGATAGCAATAATTTCAATCTATTGTTCTTACTAATTTCATTAATCGCATCCGTTTTGAGTAAATGTCTGACTTTCTAAATAAATTTGTACTAAGTGTCTTATAATTGAAATCACTCTATTTCATGCTTTGTTTTCTTTGAGATTGCAATAGACGGACAAAATATTCCTTACTATTTTCTGCACGCGATTTTATCTACGTGGACACGTACGTCCGTTATATACGTGTAAAAGCAGTCTGTGAGAGTAGCTTATATGTTATTCGGTTCCAGATTATAAACTATCTCTATGCCAATTTTATCCAGATTTGTTTAGCTTATTGTTTTTAAAAAAAAAAAAAAAAAAAAAAAAATATCTTTGCTTACAAAATCTGATGACCGATGCGATTTACGGTGCAATCGTAAATAAAAACGCAGTGATCTGCAGTTTAACTTTGGCGATGAAAAGTATAGTAAAGTAAATCAATATGGTTAACGCATTTTATGGCATTTACCTACTAAAAAAGTCATCTCTCTTCCACTTTAATGTACCTACCTACTAAATAAAGTTTCCTTTGAAGTGCTTGCATTCCAAAATGTTATGTCCAAACTAGTAGTTTGTGTTCTTTTATTCATTGATATGAAACTGGAACTCGGTCTTTAAACTAGTTTCTCCTGGTTTATTTGAGTTTTATCCTTCTGAAAAGCCAAGAAGGTTTATGAAACATGTGGTACTGTTGTATGTATTGAATGTAGTTTGTGGCTTTTGTCATGTTGAAAAGTAATATTGGCCGATTATTTATTTGTCCTCATAATTTTCTTCTATCTGCATTAGTTTTCTTTGTTCGTCCGTTTAGGTACTTGCGTGATTTATTGTCAGTAACCGGGTTCAATAACTCCGAGTTGTTACTGAGATTTTCATAGAAAAACCCAAAAACACTGCTCGACTTGAGAATCGAACACAGGACCTCTAGCGTAGCAGTTGCGTTTACGACACAATTTTTGTTACTTAATAGTATCTTATTTTCAATTTCTTCCCTCATTTTTAATATTAATAATATGTATCTTATTTTTATTCTAGGTGAAAGACATCTGCAATGAACTAGAAGTACGGGTGCTGTGTCACAAGATCCTACAAAACGTATCAATACTATTGGACGCTGATCGGGGGTCCCTGTTCTTGGTGCAAGGAGAGAGAGCCTCACCCAACCCACAGAATGGCAGGTTAGTTTAAATATAAATAGATATAACTTATGCTTATATAAATAGTTAATAGATATAGCTTGCGCTAGTAGGTACTCCTACTGTTCTTCGTGTGAACATATTTTTACCCCCGGCGTAAAAAGAGGGGTGTTAACGTGTATATCAGTGCGTCTATCTATTAGTCGTAACTCCCAAACAAATGGATCGATTTTGATTCCGTTTGTGATCGTATAAGGATTCCGTACGTTAAAAGGAAAAAAACGGAACCCTTATATGATTACTTTGTTGTCCGTCCGTCTGTCTGATAAGACCCTTTATCTCGGGAACGCGTGGAGGTATCGAGTTGAAATTAAAACCATATCCTATTCCGGTCTACAGTCCCTTGAAGCTGTGAAAAAATCAAACTTCTAAGTTAACTTTAAAAAAAAGATACCACCGTTTATGCCAAAACAACGTATATTTCGACACTCTCAAGGGAATCAAAATTAATAGGGTATTTTCTATTGACCTAGAACTATGAAATTTGACAAGTAATGCCGTCTTATACTACAAGTATAGGGAAAAATCTGAAAGCTATACACTTGTCCGGTTTTTTTGACATGTAAAAACATTTTCGACTGGGTTAAGCGTCTCTAGAGATTTTCGTTTGTCGACGTTCCCTTGCCCAAGGAAAATTGAGGAAAACCACTACCTGGCTACTTAGACAGGAGGGAATAAACGATGAAAAAGATTCCTTGACATTTTAAATAAACTATACGTCCCTTGGCCTTGTCGTGATTTCAGAAACTACAAAGCTAGAACAAGCATTTAATTTCGTTTTTAATGTCACATACATTATTACCCAGGGCCGAAAAATTATCTGAAGGCAATACAATTATTTCTCACGAACGGGAATCTTTACCCGCGACACTTTACGAATTGTCAAATGAAATAAAAAAAAATCAATAATGGTCATATGGCGGGATGAGCAGAACTCTTTTCAAAAAGACTGGTCCTTAAGAGCAATAGACAGAGAGAAGTGGCAGGAGAGTGGGTAGGCTTTTGCCCTGCAGTGGGGCACTCCGGGCTTTTAATAATAATAACGGTCATGGAAATTTTAACAAAATAAAAAATAAAGTAATTGTTTTTATTTTATCAACATAACTTGGCACATACAGTTTTCTATTTAACATTCACATAAAGCAACAAAACTGACAACCTGTGCATCAGTTAATTGTAACGCCAATAATTAGAACATCTTACCACAAACACAATAATGGACTAAAAGCATTTTCAATAAAACGTAGAAAATCGAAATGAGAATTTGCACTTGAATGCAAGTCACTCGTTCGTAATCAGAATTTATAGCTCGAAGAACGAGTTTGCGCTACTGCAGTCCTGAGATGGATGCCTGTGTAATTCTACAGACGTTCCAAGTTGACATAAATTTGTATACCTGTCTCTTTTCAATATGTGAAAAACGACGCTTACAAAATGGACAGAGTAGTTTGGCCGAAATCTGAGACGGACACTTGTATCAAGCGGCCAATACATAAAATTTGATGGCGGCGCCGCTTCCTCCACGACAGCTGTATTTCCATCTGCCAGATCTGCTTTATCGTCTGTGTAGACATTAACGAGCCTCTTGATTCATAGCTAATGAAACCATTTGTAATAAAGAAAACATGGTATGTACCTACAATCCATCCATACGCATTCTGAACTCAATTTAATGACAAGAACGTTCATCGATTTTGTTTTTATGGGATAGGACGGCAAACGAGCAGACGGATCGCCTGATGGTAAGCGATTACCGCCGCCCATGGACACCCGCAACACCAGAGGAGTCACGAGTGCGTTGCCGACCTTTTAAAAGGGGATTGGGCCTCCGGTAACCTCACTCACTCGGCGAAACACAACGTAAGCGTTGTTTAAAGCCGGTTTTCTGTGAGGCCGTGGTATCACTCCGGTCGAGCCGGCCCATTCGTGCGAAGCATGACTCTCCCACGTAACGTAATTTTCGGGAATATGAAAGGGAGTCTCCGTATTCCATAATCGTTCTAATACATATTTAAAGAGACATCATGTTTCAAATTGTATTCGTTCTAACCTGCAATCTAAGTTACACTACTTGTAACCAAATATTTATTATATTTTCTTGTTAAAATAAGAACATGATTCCCTTTCCATTCATGTTGAAAAATTGGATATGTGTCAGAGCTGATATTCTGCTTAGCTTTGTTTCGATTTCAGTGCCAGGATTTAGTTATGTGCCGATGAATACTCAACCCGACGTCATTTCAAAAATATCCCGTTAAGCTGGTTTTTATGTTTCTTACAATACATACGATTAATTAATATACGTAGGTAGCTGCGTGGATGAAGATGAATTCATCTTTTGTAGATTCAAGTATCAGCGGTAATGAAATTAGCTAGGAAACCGCTTAAGACATATTTACGTCTAGACGACAAAGTGAATTTGACTGTGACTGAGGGGTCAAATTTAATTACGAAAATTAATAGCAAGACGTCGTCTGCCGTCAACGACCTTAGGTATTGAACCCCTGGATGATACCAATGGCTACTGCACAATGTGCAGGGGTTGTTAACTTGATAGCGAATTTATATTCAGAATTTAATGAGTATGATAATAAAAAACAGAAAGTTTTTGATCCTTATAGGAGTCAGTTCAGAGTTGTTACACTTGTAAGTTGCCTAAAAAATATATCAGATATTTAATATCTTTTTTAAATAAAATATATTATTGGGTTCTATTACCTGAACTCTCGAATTCTTTTCGAAGACATCGCATCGGCACGAAATTTAAAAAATCGCATGTTCTTACATACTTTCCCAGGACAAAGAGTAAGCTTTCGCGAAGAATTGCCGAAACCATTTGCATAAACGGTATTGGTTCTAGAGCTAACTTAATTTTGTGCTTACTCGTATATGACGTCGCTTCGACGATGCACTTAACATATTGACAAAGTTCATTACAAACATAATATTATACTTAAATGCAATAAGTATTGTGAATGTATTCTCCGTGTATTGATTTTGGAATATTGCATTGTTATGAGAAACGACGGATACAGTGTACTCCACTCTATGTTCCAATTACAGAAGCTTAATACAAAAATACTAGGTATCCATTTATGATGTAAAAAAGTCTACTAATATTTTGACCATTTTGAAGCACGCCTTAACTACATATTTTATGAGTATAGGATAACCTGAACAACATAAAATAAAATTAATTGCCGAGCAAAACAAAAAAAAAAAATTGGCTTGTATATTTTTTTAAAGAAGCCTCGGTCACTCTTTAGATAGACTTCTTGTAATTTTGACGTGTTTTCATTTAATGAATAGAATAAATGAGTTATTTGACTGCCTCATTAGTCTAGTGGTCCCAAGTGAGACTGCTACACTAGAGGTTCTGGGTTCGATCCCCAGGTCGAGCAAAGTGTTATTGGGTTTTTCTATGAAATTCTCATTAGCAGCTCGGAGTCTGGATTTGTGCCCGGTTAATGGCTATAGGCTCGCCCCCTATAACATGGGACCTAAACATACCGGCGAACTGTGGGTGTACATTAAGTACACCTCTGCCTAACCCTTCGGGGAATACAGGCGTGATGGTATGTTATGTTATGTTGATTAATTTTGATGTATTTTCTTTTCTATTATGAGCTTTAAAAGGTGATACAGTTAAACATTGAAAGTATCATAAAAACCTGCTGAGTTCATCTGCTACTTTTATTACTAACACGACCTCTTATTTTTATGTTCTCATCCACGTTTACGCGTATCGTGGGCGTTAAAAGCAAAAAAGGCTTCATACGTGGTGCATATACTCGTACTTGCTTTAGGCTGGTTTTATAACCACGTTATTAAACGCGCTGTCGAACAGCGAGCGTTTTGGTTTAGGTTTAAGCGGCAACACGGTACATCAATATGGCAGAGAACATACGAGTACTTGTGCATTGAGCGCATAAAACTGAACTGCATGAGGTTGGGCGTTACTGGTCATCGGCGTGACCAGACCTCATAGTCAACTGAAACGAAATGCTCTGTCGAACGGGGCGTCAAGTAGCGTGAGTATGAAACCAGCTTTATGCGACCTCTATGTTGAGCTTAGTACAAAAACGTTCATAAAATATTTTCCAACCGTTCCCCGGTATGTATATTCGTATTTTTTTTTTCTCAGTTTCAACGGCTCTAACCCCTTTGAGGTTTCTCTAAAATGAAATCTCGCACGGAAATTCATTTGGAAACGAGTGGGGTAAAGGTGACTTTACCATTAGGGACCGCTGTGGTTTAAATATTAGTAGTTATTTCCATCCTATTTTTGGCTTAAAAGGATTTCTAAAGGATGTTGAGTCTTATAGCTTATACTAGGTTATCACTGATTCCTGTAATTTAGAGGAAGCTTGTCACCAGTTTAAGGGTGTCTAAACACCAATCCCCTCGGCCGGCCTCATTTTGAAACAAGCTTGCAAACTTGCTAGCTTATGAGGCTGCCGGCCTAGCCGGGCGGGTATGGCGTGTAGACACCCTTAGAACAGTTTAACACCTTTGATTTGATTCGATGGTCACAAGCGCGGTTTGGTTTTTGATTCCAGTTCGACAAGTAATAAGTTTTTTTCTATATCTTCGTATCAGCTCGAAGTTTGATGATTTGTTTTTGCATGGTTAAAGGTTTTACACTTCTGCTCAACCCTCTGAGATCAAGGTATGATGGTAAAATATTTCCCTTGCGTTATCTGAAATACTTTCTGCTTCTTCGCTGATTCCCTTTTAGGAGAAAGCTAAATGTGTTAGAACCCTGATTTGTCCCTAAGTGGGAGTGTCAATTGAGAAAATGTTATTACTTTAGATCCTGATATTTGGAGCAAGTGGTTATTGTATCACTCAAGGAGTCACGAGGTGGTTCCTACACCCGCCCACCTCTTTCTTGGGACTAAAATAGAAATGAATTGAAAGCGCTCTGAAACGTTATTTACCTTAGGTAGAGGAAAAGAGGGCACTTTTGAAGTTTGCATGCAAGCAGGAAACACGGGGGATGAAAAAATGCAAATGTTTTAGTGTACTACGCGATAGGATAGTGACGTCAGAGTCGTGGTTTTACACTACATGTAGTATATCCGAATACTTAAGGCGGATCGTTCACCTGAGCCCGCCAAATTCAAATTTCGAGTGGTTTTTCGCAGTTTGTAGGTCTATAATAAGTACTGCATTCATGGTAATGGTAATTGCGACATTAACTATACAAAATTCACAATATTTATCTAAAACCATTGCTTAAAAATCATTATTATAGCTAAAAGTAGTGTAAAATGACAATTTTGACCAATTACACAGATTGCGCCAAGTTTTTGGCTTGATAAGGATTTATAAGTAAAGGTTTTAGTTCTCAGTTGTGAATGTTGTATAGTTAATGTCGCAATTACAACTGCCATGAATCTAGAACTTGTTATAGACCTACAAACTGCGAAAAACCACTCGAAATTTGAATTTCGCGGGCAAAGCGAAACAATCCGCCTTAGGGTAAAACACGCTTTGTAACAGGCAGTAATAAAGTATTTTATTTCTAATTTTATTATTTTGTCAATTATAAATTTATCGAAATTAAATTTTCACAGAAATTTTTGTATGATGGACCTAAACATACCGGAACTGTAGGTTTACATTAGTACGCCTCTGCCTAACCCTTCAGAGAATACAGGTGATGGTATTTTGAGTATGTGCTTCATTTATAAAATAATGTCACCATATAAATTTTAAAACGATGAAGTTATAAAAACGTGTCAACCTAAAAAACTTCATGCATGAATTTGAGCGTGGACTATGGGCGTCTGTTAGTTTAACCAGATCACAACTTTGTTTTAAACTGTCCCTTGTTATAAACTACAGTCGACAGTGTGGATATACCTATTTATTTATGTCCAGAATTACTTTATTGTCACTTGAATGAAACCTTGTTAAGTCTAGTAATGTTGTAAAAACTTTAACTAATGTCATTAAAAACCGATACCGGTATTCATTGACTGATTTTCTGGTACTCCTGCATTGATATAGTGGTAGCAATCGTGAGGTGCAGGGTAATACGTTTTTGTGCAATTCGTGTATTTGTTCCCGGCTAATGACAATATTCTCGCCTCCTGTCACACGGCAGTTAAAACACCGGCAAACAGCTGGTGTGGTGTACACTGGTACATTTCTGCCTATCCGCAAAGATTTAGGAGGAACATAGGCGTGATTGTAAGAATCCATCGTATAAAATAACCAGTATTTCGTTCTAAATTTCACATTGGAATTCTCGTAAATAAATAGTTAGTGATATTAGAATTTTGTTCATAATTGTTCGACGTGTCTATCCATAACTTCGCGTTTGTCCTTAAAAGTACTTACTACGTAGATAAGTGTAATTAAAATCATATAATTACACACCAGTTCGCAGACATAGGGAAAAGCCCACATAGTGGTTATCTGTTGGGAAGATAAATCATACCCCCATGGGAGGCTTGAGCTAATGTGAATTAACGTACTCAAGGCGCAAGTGTGACCTCGATCTGAGGATTAATACCATCACATACCTATAAGGCCATGTTTTATTTAGTTTAGGTACCGTCGGAAGGTACCTACTAAGTAGGCTTGACATAATGTTATATGAGGAATATTATACCTTTGTACCTTTGTACCTTCTTGCACAATTGTACCTTTATATAACTTACAAAATTGTACTTTACATTAGTTTTTTGTTGTGCAATAAAGAATACTCTATCTATCTATCTATCTATTATAGTAATTCCAGTAAAATTCTTCTGATATTTGCGGCTTGATGAATAGTGCAGTGTGGCTTTAATTGAAAAAGGAAACTTTATCAGTTAAGAAAAGCTGGTTGACAATGTTCCTTTGGAAGATCTAATAATTGATTCAGTATAAACTTATTTAATTTTTGCCATTGGTACGCTAAGTTCTAGTGTTAAAATAAAATTTAAGAACGATTTCTTACAATGCTTTCTGTAAAGTTTAAAAAGGATTTAACGTAAATTAAACTAGGTCTTGCCATTATTGTATCATAAGTTGATTTAACATGATTTTAACGCAGTGGAGCGGAGTATGCAGTGTTTAATATCCTTATAATGTTTAAATGTTATATTCCCTGAGCTATTCATTTAAGTTTCGAGATTTGGTCCTCTGCTCAGTTTTGCAAGGTTAAACTGCGGTCAGTGTACAAATGGGTGACCATTCTCTAGATACATCAACATCTCTAAGTGTCTCGGAGAGAGAGGAAATTAAGGTTAAGATACATTTTGAAAACAACAATTTTTAAGATCTTTAGGCCAATATTTTTCGTGTTCTTCAAGGAAATGAATCGCACTGTTATAGGGTATTTTCATGAAAAACGGACCAGGGGTAATACACAACGAAAACGTGTCAAAGGCTAATTCCTTCGAAAAAGCCCACGGTGGCGTAAAAGGGGCTTTTAAAGTCAGACCCCTGCCGTAAAATTTAATGTAGCGACACCGCAACTCGTCTAGTAACCATCACGAATAAACTACTCGGTCTTTTAATTGTAAACACCGGCAAATAAATACTTAGCGTAGAAAGTTTTAATTAAAGATCGTGGTTCTCATTAACAGTACAAAGTCGAGAGAAAATTAATAACCATGTTCTCCGACGTAATAATAGTCTCCCGTACCTCGAATAACATGGTCCCATTAGCATGTCAGGTGGTAATTTTGGCGCTAATGAAAACATAATATAATTATGCTAACTTCAATCATAATTTTAATCTGATAAGGAAGATTTTGAAACGATAATGAGTTGGAGAAATATTTTTATTTTGTGCTTTATTTGTACTAACTTTTATCGCGCTCATGTAAACTGGTGAAATATGTTTTTTTTTAATTCTTGATAGGCTTGCGCTTGACCGCCAGTTTGCCTGATGCTAAGTGACACTACGATCTACGATGGTCCTTGATTTTTAAATATCAAAATGAGGGACCTAATTTGTACTCTTATTACAGTTGTATAAATACCTACATTATGTCGCCATATGTTTTCAGACTAATTTTCTCTTAAATGTTCAGTTTGCTCGGATCCTTTAAGGCTTTAATACACGTGTCCACGTTACAAGTTATATAAAAATTCAGTTCACATGTTGCACAAGTAACTGTTTACTTAAGTGATGACGAAGACCCGCTTAGTTTGCAATTAGGGTTACCCGACCGTTACACGGTCAGACAGACTTCATTTTGTCAGGTATTAGTCATTTTTGCAGTCAAAGAACTTAGTTCATTCACTGGCAAGTTTATATGGTGGAGCGAATATATTTTGGTATTTCTCTGGCTGAATAAATCGCCATATTTAACTACATAATGATTAGGGAAAGGTAAACTAATCTGAAAGATATAACATAACTTAACTTTTGGAAAAACAGTATATAAAATTATCTTCACATGGGTACAAAATCTAGGAACTTTTTTTATAGTCCGGTGTATTAATGAGTGATTGATGATTGTCTCGTAATTCAAAGCTACTAAAAAGTTGATTGAAAGACAAAGACCTTCTATAGTACCTAACTGGAAAGCCTGTGATACTGTCGGTTCAAAATTGCCAACAGCACTAGATAATACAGCTCCTTAGAAATTGGATGAATATAACATCCTGTATTCTACGACAACATTTCCCGATCATTTACAATCTCGGCGTTACATTTGCTCGGTTGCTGAACAAAGTGGTTGGTTTGTTCCCCAGTGTGTTGCCGAAGGGGACTAATTTTATGGGTCCACATGATCGCCGGTGTTTGGCGAAGTCAGGCAAATGCGGTAACTAAGGGCGTATTCGTCAGATATCTACAAATTTTGGGAATGTTCGCTTCATTGACGTGACATCATTCATGAGTATCAGCGCGTGTTCACTGATTTGATTACGCATCCGTGTGTGGTGATATGTATAAAGAATTACTTAAATTTGAAGCTCATGTTAATTTTCTTAGAAGTCACAGGATGCGCATTCGTGTAGGCACTGCCAAGTCCATCGTGAGTTGACTAGATGCAAATGCATGAACACGAATCAGTTGTAGACTCTTACACGTAGTTTAAGTTCAGCGAACTTCGAGAAATTGGTATGCGCCGATCATCGACGTTTGGCAAGAGTTGTTACAACCCTGATATAACTTGCTGTCACATGAGAAATAGCTAAGACTGAAGCCATACTTATATGTGCCAAGCTGAGAGTTACGCTACGACCAATGCTTGCCCACAAAAAGGCACCTAGCGTAGCGAGTCGCTCGGTTACAGTGTAGCCAACTGCGACAGTTGCCAATAACTTTGTTTACTAGGATCGCTCACTATATACCCAGCTTGTCTTAGCATTAAGCGAAGCTCCTAGTAGTGTAGCCCTATCCTAAGGGTACTTTTCCACCAGGGATGTGCTATGCAGGTATGCTGCGAGGATGTAAAAGCTAAGCTACGAAACTATGTGACCGTTTCCACTTATGTTAAGCTATGTAGCGGAGCATACCTACTATGAAGACGCGCCGCCGCGAGATAGTTGTGCGAGGGAGATGCGCAACTCAACTTATGCGATGTATCGACAGTAGGAAAGGCACATAGCTACACCACTAGCGTCATCCATAGCACGCATCCATCCATAAAAAAAACATAACTTATTTGAACCCGCTTCCACCAGTATATGGATCAATGAATATGATTTCTGGATATCAAATTTATCCATAGCAATGTAGCATAGCACGTCTCTGGTGGAACAACACTCTACTGCCTTTGTTTTCACCCCTGGTGACGCGTTGGCTTGCAATTTATTTTGACGGCTGAGATTTGTTGATTGTTGCGAGATTGCCGTTGCGCGGTTGTGGTTTCTAATCACAACAGAAACTTGATATTGTATAGACTGGATGTTAGTAAATATTTAATTGACATTAAATTGTAGCGTACTGTAGGATGTACAAGAGGGTTGAAACAATTTTAAGCTTATACAAAATGCGACGCGTGTGTATGACAAAATAAATGAAGCAAAATAAGTAAGTATGCAAGAATCTCATTTGCAATGTAAAAAATGCGATTATGCATAACGTAGATATTCTTTTTTAAGCAGTGAAGGTACTTAACCCCATCTTTAATTAAACGTTGCATAAAGGCTTTTATTGCGTTCAATTTCTTCTTACCCGTGTGAATTGTCTAGCAAAGACGTTAAATTCTAACAAAACTTGGATATTGGCTTTGCAATTTAGAGTCCATTCAGACAGTATCTGCCAGTGAATATTTAAGATCTTGCCCATAACCGTTAAAATCCGTATCGAAAGTAGCCGAACGCCCCTGGGAAATGTCCGGTTCCAGAGATATTAATGCAGTCTGAGGTTAACGATGCCTTGTTTAAAGATATTTTATTTTATAATACATATCGTACGGAGTTAATAACATTTTTATTAATTTCTCAACCAAAATTCGATGTTCATAAAATCGTTCAGAAGCCAAATAAATCTACAAGATTGATTACTTCCGCGCTCTGATATATGTATTTATAATGAAATATCTGCGAATGTTTTTCATTACAGTAATTTTTGGTTGCTATATAATTAATTATAATTATGTATTATATAATTAAAAGTACCTATAGCTTCACAGGTTATAAAGCCCAGTTTAGATTATCTTCTAGTAGTTTATTTGATTACTGAAGACTGATTATTATAATATACTTTATACAAAAAACATTTTCAAGAGCTGCGAGATTAAAAAAATCTTTATTAATCTAGAATCTGCGGATAAAAGATACACAAAGCGAGTCAGCCACAGTACCGAGATGTAGAAAACTAACTCGGAAATAAGTTTCTGTGGTTCAAAGACACGACTGTCGGGTATCCGTGTTATTAGTTAGGTAGGTACTGTATTTATAACTTTACAAGGTTATAAAAAATGTATTACCTGTTCTCGACAATATCATTCCAGAAATCCCACATTGACAATTAATGTTGTGGTAACCCTTAATTACGTTAGATGACATTACATTATTATAATGTTGGTTTTATACAATGTAATTTATCTAGATTTACATATTTAAAAGGGTTAGGTAGGTACTAAAAATAAAAGGTAATTTTAGTACATCAAATTTTTTGATCGACTATCAAATAAGATGTCAATAGCGTTCAATATGAAACCCCATTTACTTTTGCACAAAAAGCTGATTGCATTTAGAATAACAAAGCGTTCATATTCCCTGTAGACATGCTTGTTCTCTATCCCATAAATCGCGTGGAATATTTAGAAGAACAAAGCCGGCTGCGAAATTTAGTATCCATGGTTATATAGCTGTTGGCGTCAATCCAATACGCAATACGGTAATTTATATATTTAGTTATATAAATATCTACTTAGGTATACTAATAATTATTAAGAGAGAGAGAAAGAGCGGATTTTGTAAGTTTGTTTATACTTGTCGACAGTAATATCTGGAGCCACTGCATCTACTTGAAAAATTCTTACATTAAATTATTCCAAATGTAATATAATGGTAATGTATAGGCATTACCTATATTATGTATAGGTATATTCTACCCGGACAAAGCGGGGTGGGCCGCTAGTTACGAATAACGGGCGTACCAGATTTGGAAATTGCTTTCAGTACAATCGCTTTCACCGATATGTGGTTGTGGCCAATCATTGCGGGAAAGTAATTAATTAGAGGTGTACCGATCACGTAGATAATAATGATCCATCAATTATAATTATATTGACCTGAGTATATCAAATACCTAAAATTTATATAAATAAAAATGGAGTGCGGCGAGTTGTTGTGTGCATGCCTCGTAAGGTTGATGCCAAAAAAGATAAGAAAAGGGATTGCATCACATGCCGGGGGCATAGCTAGTAAAATATATAATAGCAAGAGGAAGGATAACATAACAACATAACTTCCTCTCCGCAAATAATGAAGAATCGGTAATGCTTTTGTAAAAAAAAATATCAAGGAAAAGTGTTTATTCAAAGGATTAACATTTTACCTACTAATTGAGGAAATTCATAAGTAAAATTATTATTCACCCAAAATACTAAATATGCTGGCCAATGGATGTTTTTAAACAAATTATTCCTTCAGCCGCTACCTTCTAGTGTCAGCAAGTTGTTCTTGCCAAAGAGGCCGCAAAAACAACTTGAAATACGTGAGAGATCTATCCACCTCTCTCCCGATCCTTAGGACAGGGCACTCCCATCCACAGGACATCCCGTGCAAGCGCAGTCGTGGCTTGCGGGTTGCTGGCTTGGGAAATACGCATTAGTAGGGGCGCGTATTTGCACTACACGCGCCTTTAAGCAGAAAGCGAGGCAAAGTCTCACCCCTGGATGGGGTCATCAGTCTGTCATGGTCTTAGTGACGAATGACACGACTCCTATGACCGTGATGTTGTGAGTCCGGTATATCCTGCCATCTCCCCAAGTGGCAGATCCAGGAGGATTTGATTTTTGATTTCTTACTAAAAAAGTTTAGTTTTCTGATACTTACGCGAATATATCTAAATATATATAAAACTCAAAGACTGACTGACTGACATAGTGATCTATCAACGCACAGCCCAAACCACTGGAGGGATCGGGCTGAAATTTGGCATGAAGAAAGGATTTTGATAAATTCTACCCCCAAGGGGATAAAATAAGGGATGAAAGTTCATATCCAATGGAACAAAGTAACTATTAAAGAACTAGTAAAGCTAGTCTATATATATAAAACAAAGTCTGGTTTGTACACATATAACTCGAGAACGGCTGAACCGATTTTTATGATCTTTGGTTTATTGGATTTGTCTCTTTCCCGAATAGCAGAATAACTATTAAAACATCGAAAAAGAACATTATGAAGGAAATTTATTTTCTCATATATTTTGTATCAGGAACGGATTGACAAATTTGACAGAAATAAAACACGGATACCAATGACATACATATTACAATTACAAAATGAACATGGTATCGTTTTCTGTGAGGTTTTCTGTTTCGATAAGATGGCGTTCTGTGCATTGTCCGAACTCCTCATAAGCTGCTGGTGTGATTTTGTATCTTTTTTGTGTATGTTTAAATGGGTTCATGGATGGTTTAGATTCACATTTGAGCCGGTAGGTGGCACCGCAATCGGGTTCTCAATTTTTTTATATGGGACAAGACATGGGGAAGTGATTGAATTATTGAGGTGATGGCTGATAGGGATGAATGGAAGAAAAGAACATGTTGCGTCGACTACAAATAAATGGGGACAAGGGCAGGAAGATGATGATACAGGGCAAGACAACGTTTTCCGGGCCCGCTAGTTAGGAATAAAGTTGAAATAAAACTCCTTACGTACTTTTTACGCATTTAATTAACAAATAAGTAAGGTAGCTGTTAGTAATTGTAACATAAAGACGTCCAACTCCTCAGTCTACCCGTGACAACGGATGCTGTAAAGGATCCAAAACGTCGGGAATTAAATAATATCAATAGATCGCGATAAAATCCGTAGAAAGTAGTTTTATTTCAAGTGTAGTTCTCAATATTACAATACTTTTGTAATACCGTGGCTGCTAGTTTGTAGTAGCCACGGTATTGTAGCTAGTATTAGTAGTAGTAACCGCTAATCATGTAGAAATCTAATGATGACGCAAGATCGGAAATGTGGAACAGAAGCCGTATACGATATTAAACATGAAACACATTATGACATGCAAAACACCTTCCGTCTAGTTTATCTTAGATAAGAATAATTATCTTGATTACAAATTGTTCGTGCATAAACCCACAGTATTTATCTATTTAGTTTGTGTGACATAGACGAAGTAGTGAAGACGAAGAACATTTACTAGAAATTCATACATACGCTCACGCCTTTTTCCCATAGGGATAGGCAGAAACTATTTCGCCGTCACTTGCTAAGATTCTTGCATAAATATTGCTTTTTCTACGTTAATATATCTTGTCATACCTCATCAATTTACTAGATATATGAACTACTATTTCCTGCTTTCTTATTGCTATTAGGTAACAATAAAAAAATGAGATTTTGCAAATAAAAAAAAAATATTTGATTTTGAAAGTACAAGTTTGTAATGATATCTCTGGCTGATATATTGAAGGGTCGGGTGAAAGGAAACTACGTACATAACCCGAACAAACGGCAAGAAGTATAGAAAATGGTAGAGAATTGCTATGTGCGACAAGAGAGTAAGTGAATTTGTGCCCCAAGCAGGCTAACCCGCATGCCGCGTTATAATATTGTCCTCACATTATCTCGTCTTTCACCATTGTTTTGAAACTAAAAAATACTTTAATAATTAAAACACTAATGTCTAATGACAGTCGCTTTGTGTAAAATACAAATATCGAGCTGTATCTGGTGAGACCGGGAAAAGGTTAAGAGGATGATGTGACCGACGATCCTTTTTTACGAAGAATGCGAGTATAATATTTTAGTACATATTGTACTACATCTACATTTCTAAGCAAAAATGTATGATTATCCGTCTCTCGTTATTCAAGAATATCTAGTATACCCAGTTGTATTGCATATTTGTATTATTTATCGTCGTACTGACCTTAAGAGAATATGTTAAACGGTCGCAGCATTAAAGTACAGACGCGATACAAATTACAACGGACATTGTCAAGGTCAAGGGCGACTGAGATCGATGTGAAGGGAGAACAGTTAACACTGTTTTCACTGTTTGTTATTACGTTTCTATTTGAATAATGTTTCCAAACATGCTCTTTCATTAACTAGTCGGCAGCAATTTAATATATATTTTAGCAGGAATGTGTTTTGTTTGTCGAACACTGTGTTTCATAATTTAAAAGACATGTTATAATTTAAAATGTTCTTTTACATTAAAACTGTAAATAATTAATTATTATTCATCAGTATTTTAATTAAGTAAAAGGAACCAGAAAAGTAAGTAAGTAAGTAGAACACAGATTTGACATTAAAAGACTATAAAATTTATTTGTAATCCCCAAACGTCGACATCGGCGGAATAATAAATGAAGACTGACACTTAAAAGTTCCCCAGAGTCGCGAGAGGTTAAAACTCTTCTGTAAACCCGTCCAGGGGTCAAGGTCATGAGGCGTGTGCTAGGAAATCATAACGGAATGAAACAAACCGATGAAATTTGGAGGGTTATATCCTTTCCCGAAAATTCTCATATTATGGATGTCATTGTAACAGGGATTTTATTGCCCTACTTATGTTATTGCCTCTTTTATCGCCGTTCGGAAACATAAATATTACTTTGAATATCAGTTCTTACGCTGTATAATATTATGCGGTAGCCCTTCACTGGTCTCTGTTGATTTGATTTCGGTATATTGTTTTTTAAGCGATGTCAGTCGTCGACGTTCTTCAGTTATATGTAGTAGTAGTTTAGTTTATAATACAATCCATAAACAAAAAATCTAAGCGTATATCGATCGCGGTAGCTCCGAAATGTAAAATATGCTCTGTAAAATCTTGATTAAATATTCTTAGCACATCCCATCTTCATAAACTTGTAAAGCGAACTGTATGCGTCTACATCAAAGTGTACACAAAAGCCGTCAACGTGTTTCTCTTATAAAGCTTATCCAATTATTCAATTTGACTGAACGAAAATGAAGTTACGTGTGTAGTTGCCACTTAAGCCTCTTGTCTGAGCGTTTTATTGGGTTTGAGTGTGCTCTTAAGGAGGAGGCTTCCTGGGGAGTCCAAGATTCCACTGACGTAATATCATTGTGGTATACTTATTGTGTATCTACTTAAATTGATTATGAAAGTGCCAGTAAGGTATAGAATAATTGCTAGGCTAAAAGATTTATATCATAGATTTCTTATATTCCATACAAATAAATCAATTACGAGAATTATGTAAAAGCAGTAATAGCTTTAAATGTCACGTGTAGTGTATCGTACTTTACTTATATGTAGGCGGTGACCACATGCGCCAACGACACATGGCTCTCGAGGTTTTATTAAACGGATTCTTCTTCCTATTTGCCGATTGGAAAATTCCCCGGAAGGGACGGGGAATTCGATTATGCCTGTCGTTTGCCTGTCTTGTTTGCTTGCCTGCCGTTGATAGTAATGAACAGTTGCTTCATTGTACGACTTTTTATTCACTCTCAAAGTATTTATCGGTGTTTTAAATCCTGCATAATGAGTTGCACTTACTAGAATGTATCATACTTATAAGTATGTGCATAACATAGTCGCAGTGCAGTCAACATAGTCGTTTCCGATTATGTTGACTGTTTCTATCCAGATTTTGGAATTTATCATGCTTTATACACCGTGCAAAAGAATATGATTTCTATGTATAACGTCGACTGGATTGTCTCCAAATAACAATGGGTATTCGGAGCTTTCTAGTAGATACGTTCCTTTTACGGTCACGGTATGGTGCAGTGAGCAGTCCATAAATGCTAATAAATCCTCGCGACAAAAATATGCGCATTGTTTTCATACAAACACGAATAGAGCTTTGTATTTGAATTTTTCGGATCAAACGGGACGCGAAAATATTTGCACCTCAATAGAATTTGATATTTGCGATGTTCAATATTCGTATTTATTCTATTTCAACAAAATCTGGTGCCGTGTAGTCAGTGTGTGATAACAAACATACGAATTTCGCCTCTATCCAAATTTTTTTGCTAGTGTGTTAAAGATTTTCATATAATAAAAATTTCGGCAAGTCTCGTCAATTGAGGCTATTCGCAGAACATGTCCTACAGAATACTTACTTAGTGACACTTATGTCCTTGCCAAAATGATGGAATTTAGACATTAATTCTATTCAAAAGTAGTTATTAATTGACGTTCTCTTTCCAGATGTTTGGTGTCGAAGCTGTTCGATGTCTGTTCCAAGTCAACGCCTGAACAGATGAAGCAGCTGGAGGAAATTCGGATACCGTGGGGCAGCGGCATCGTCGGCTACGTGGCCGAGAGCGGCGAGCCCGTCAACATACCTGACGCGTATAAGGTTCGTGGGAATTCGTACATAGTTTTTTAATCGATGACGGGTCTAGCAGACGTACAAACTGACCAACAGCCTATTTCTACAGCCATACCTCGTAAAGCACGTCCATCGTTAAAACGTGCCGTACATGGCAATTTGTCTATGCATTGTGCTCGTCATTCAACCAAGTTAAAAAGATCTGACGATGGTATAATTTCCATGTAACAAATACAGGCCACAGCGAAGTATAGTAATGTTGATTGGTGGCTCAAATTATGACAGTTAGATACTCCTCGGAAGAAGTCTTAATCATTGCATAGGTTTTTTCTTGTGATGTTAAATTTCCGAAGAGAAAACAATTATTTTAAAATGAATTACATAAATTAAATCATAGTAATCTTTAGGTTTTCATAATATTACTAAAATGTAAGTAAAACAAATCGTATCAAATGGGAAAGGTGAGAAAATTGGATTGAAGGAAAATGCTTAGGATATCCAAATGAAAATCTCTGACTACTTTACCTAACGAACACTTACTTAATTACTAAAAATTCCACGAAAGGAAGTTTTCTTGCTTTAAGACGTGTACTGAGAAGGGGTAAACACGGGCCGAGTTCAAAGCTACCTTATTTTACCGTCCCACTTAATTCCTAAAATAACCCCGGTAATGAAAATCCGCAATTTAATAATGTTTAGAGACCTCAACCAAAATAGCAGTTCCACCTCGTAATACATTTATTTTTTTTACTTTTTCGCGTCCTTGAATAAGTCAGCCGACATTTTTTTAATTGGATTAACATCATTGAGGCAGTAATGCCATATTTGACAGCAATATGACGCAGGACTGAAGTCCTCTAAAAAAGGTGTGTTTACAAAATGTGGGTGGGCTATGAAAAAATATTTTTAAGAGCAAGAGTAAATAAATTTAAAGTCAATATAAAGTGTGTGACTTACCTAGGTAGGCACATCATCACGTATTTGTTAGTAGTTTTCAGTAGTTTCTAGTGTGTTATATGTATATCCATATATGGATATATGGATATTCGCTAAATGATTTAGTAGTTAAGGAACTACGTCTATAGAAGCAACCACTGAACGCATAAAATAAGACATGTTAATTGGCTGAAAGCTGAAATTTAAAGGTGTAGAAATCAGTTGTCAGTGTTTTCAACGCTACACGTCAATGAACATTATTATGATTTTATATCTTCCTCGCGGAAAGTGCCGAAATTTCGAAATATTGAAAGGTTCTCGCTTGTCAATGTTTGAGATTCGATTGAATGTCTTCTTTGATCAACCCAATTCAGGTAGCTGTCGATACCTTTATTGAAATTCCTTTCACTTTTTTCGGTATTTTCCGCGAAACATTTTATGAACTTGTATGAATATTAGATTTGGTGATCCTTATAAATATACGCCTCTCACAATATATTATTTTCCTCAAACAAATTACTGCGTTTAAAACGGCTTAAGTTAAAAAGCTAAATAATATTTTTCCCACGGTGAGCTCCACTGTGGGTCTCATGAAATATATGATACTCCGGACAAAAAAATGTTACAGTAATATCCTTTTACGACTGGTCATTAAACAATGACAGTGGCAGGACTCCTGGGGTCTACAGCTCCCCGTCCATTAAACAAACTGTTTGTTATGTACACCAATGACCCAGAGAAAGTTAGCCCCTGTAAACTTTTGTACCGGCCGCTTTGTTGTAATGGAATTCATGGCATCTTCTCTGTAATATGGTATATTTTTTAAATTACTCTGCAATTTTCCTTTTATTGTCTTTAATAATAGGTGGATTTAATAAAATACTAGCTATTAGCTTATTAACGAGAACACGTACTTTGTAATAACAGGATAACGCTAAGAGAATATTATCTTCATTCTTTTGATGCACCTGAGATGTAACGTCCTCAAGCATTTATAATTAAGTTTGAAGCTTAGTCCTTTAATTTGATAGATATTGAGATGCCTTATCATTAAAAAAATTAAGTAGAATATTTTAATTTCACGCTATTTTGTATACCTATACTTCCTACCTATATTTATGAACTCTATGAATCTTAATGAGTATCAGTTTGGGTTCTTGAACCTTTTGCAGGTATAAACAATTTATTGCTTGCAGCAGCTCTCGACTTGGGAATCGAACCAAGGACCGCTAGCGTAGCAATCATGCTCAGGGCCACTAGGCTATTGAAGAAGAAGGATATTATTATTAAAAAACCCAAATATATTTACTTGATTGATTCCTGGAAGCTTGTGGACCGTCGGCGGAAAAACTTGATTGTATCGAGTGTTCTTCTTTTTCGCAAAGATGGTACAAGTATTTTTGGTGTGCAATAAAGAATATTCAATCTAACTATCTATTTTTGTTGCTTGATAAGCTATTATTAAACTATAGGTGTCTGTAATACGCTTATTTTTAGTAATGAACATTTTACATGAGCACAAGCAGATGCATTCGCCGTAAATCCATAACTGCTTAAAAAAGTCAAAATGTTTTATTTCAATTAGACCATTAAAAAGGTACTTTTGAAAAGTCAAACTAATTGCACGGTTCCAAAAAGTGGGTCTTATGGAGAAGAGCCGGCAAGAAACTCCATATATACTCTTTAAAAAAAACATGATTACAATATTAATCTTTACAACTTTGTTTTAAATAGTTTGACAATTATGCAGTTTGATGTGTAAGATTTACTCAGTATAACTAGGTGTTATATTTAGAAAGAAACGGATTGCCACAGCCATTAAGAGTTATCTGGAAGTTAGGTTATGAGAATCAGTTTGGGTTCTTGAACTTTTTGCAGGTATAAAAAATTTATTGCTGCTGCAAGCAAACGATTTTTTCCGAAAGAAAAACTCAAAGCATTCATGTTACTTGTACGTGACATTCGAATATAAAGAACATTTTTCAGCACACTGCCATTAGGTCTGCGTTTTATCACCTGTCCATTTATCTACGCACATTTGTATTTGTCGCCGAGACACGGTTGGCAAACGTCAAATGACGTATAACGGGACTGTGACATTTTTCGCCATCTTTGCGTATTCTACATGACCTTTCTTTTTGCCCCATTAGCATTGTTAAACGGATAATTAGGGAATATTTATTCTCTGTCACGGAATATTATCTTCATCATCACTACATACATAGTATAAAACAAAGTCGCTGTCGCTGTCTGTCCGTCCATATCTTTAAAATTACGCAACGGATTTTGAAGCGGTTTTAATAGATAGAGTGATTCAAGAGGAAGGTTTTGAGCTATTTAACATTACGCTACGGCTCTTAGGAATGGGGCAACGTGGGTGAAACCGCGGGCGGGCCGCTAGTTATATAAATATAAAACAAAGTTGGGTTTGTTACAAAATTTATAACTGGAGAACTGCTGGACCGATTTTAATGGTTTTGGACTTGTTCGATTTGTCTCCACTCCGAATAAGAAAATAACGATTTAGAGATCGAAAAAATTCACAAAAAAAATATGAAGAAAATTTTTTTTTTCTCATACATTTTGTATCATATGATTTGACAGGAATAAATCATGGACACAATTAAACATGGCGTTGTTTTCTGTGAGGTTTTCTCTTTTGGTTAGGCCAGTAGATGGCGTTCTGTGCATTGTCCGAACTCCACATAAGCCGCTGGTGTGATTTTGATTATTTTTGTGTGTATGTTAAAATGGGTCCCTGGATTCTTTAAATTCACAATTTGAGCCGGTAGGTGGCACCACAATCGGGTTCTAAGATTTTTTCTATACAGGGCAAAACTTAGGAAAGGGAGTGAATGACTGAGGTGAATGCTGATAGGGATGAATGGAAGAAAAGGATATGCTGCGCTGACCACAAATAAATTGGGACAAGGACAGGAAGATCATGAGCAAGGGCAAGACAACGTTTACCGGGCCCGCTAGTAATAAATAGATAATAATAAAGATGCTATTTTTTTGGTACGCGCTATAAGAGTGAGGCTCGGTTAATTCGACAAATGGACAAAAAAGGCAAAATTTGGTAGTCAGAAATGTTCCTTGACATTTAAGTTACATTACACGTAAAGTGGAACCCATTTCATCTGTCAGTCATGTTATAAGAAGTTACTAGTTTGTACACCCCTCGTTCTGAATTTGTATACAGTCCAATAATGCCTATAAGCTTTTAGGCGACTTTTTATATTAAAAAGATTTATATTAAGAAAAACACTTAAAGATAAAACTGTATCTATGATAAATGTACTCGTAGCTTGATTTAATAGCTTTTAAACAGTCATTAATGCATGATCAGATTACACACTGACATTTAAGTCGTTTTGAAGCCGAAAGGACAGTATTATACTCATCATTAGGAATACCTTTTACTATGGAACCAACCCTCAAATCACGAAAAATAAACAGCTGTTCCATACATTTTGTCGAGTTCAGTGTACACAAATGTATGGAATAGCTGTACGAAATCGTATTTCCCTAATTAAAAAGTTGACTTATATTTATTGGAATCGACGAGTAACAATAATAATTAAGAAATGAAATTGATAGTGAATAATTAAAAGAACTCGGAAAGAGGCTTTGATTTGTGAATAATTATACGCAGTAACAAAATAGGTCAATTCTCTAAACACAAAATATTTTTATATAATTTGAGGCTTTTGAAAACTGCTTTAACAGTTAGCCAGCGTTGTAGTCAATACTGCCTCATTAGTTTAGGGGTCTCAAGCGCGACTAGAGGTCTTGGGTTCGATCCCCAGGTCGAGCAGTGTTATTGGGTTTTACTATGAAATTTTCAGTAGCAGTTCGGAGTCTGCATACAATAAAAAAAATGTTTATTGTATCCGCACGAGTGTTCTTCTTTTTCGCAAAGACGGTACAAGTATTTTTGTTGCTTGATAAGTTATTATTAAACTATACCTGTACCGAATGACATAAGCAGATGTATTAGCCGCAAATCCGTAGGTGTAGCTGCCTACAGTTAGCTGAAAGTTAGGTTATGAAAACTCATTTAATGGACGCCCACAGGCGTCGGACGGGCAAACTTCCATTATTCAAACACCGTTGCAGTTTTTAAACTCGAGACAATGTTGTCCCAACCCAGTCGTCCATAGTCTTATTCAAAGGTTAAAGCTTTTAGATGTGCAAGAAGTACCCGAAATCATATAGAAAAAAATATTGTGACTTCTACACTACAATCGACAGGTCTAGTATCGAATTTATCATCATTTATAATTTCAAGTTTTTTTTTATTTGGACCGCGTTTTTTGAAATACAAATGAATTTCTGTAGGATTAACTACTACTTGCGCCCAATTTCATTATAAGTTTTAAATGCATTGGTATCTGAGTAAAAACGCGTCTTGTTCCATCAAGTATTAATTTATCCAGAACCATGTACTGCCTGTTTTTTTAAAGGTTTCTCGCCATGTGGGTCGCACATTACTTGTATTCTTGTTAACCGTTTGTGCTAAGCTAAATGCTTGTATTACGAGTGGATTCACGTTAGTAGTGCAATGGGTGGGTTTTGAACCGGCAACCACATGATCGCAAGTCCGGCGCCGTTAGACTACCGGCGCTTAAAACAGAATGTAAAAATAGCCATCAAAATAATTTTCCCTAAATACTGATTGATGTTAATAACGTGCTTTACGCCTAACGGCGTTCATATTTATACCCATTTTCAACTTCCATTCATTTTAATATTGTTTGTCAAAAATTTTACGACTTCGTAAAAAACTCTGTTCGAAAACTCTGTTACTCTTTACCTAAGTAATTCTCATAATCATTAAAACCGTTAATTTAAGCAAATTATTGACTCTGAGTAAGCCGAACTTTTCTTTTTATTATTCTTATTAATTTCATGAGAAACATCTATTAAGCTATTAAATGTTCAAACGGAATAAATCGGGTGGTGTCGTAAAGCCAGAGACGTTTTTGAAACTTAGACATAGACATTTAAACTTAGACATATAATACATAAAAGTGAAATAAAACTTGTGGTTTATCAAGTCTGATGTAATGTTGGTTGGATTTGATAAAACACAATTACTCGCAAAAGAAAACCGATTTCTGCCCAAGATGATTCGTGAGGCTATTGAAATTAAAAAACACCCAAATTTCAATAGAAAAGATGTCTGGGTCTTACCCTCGGATAAATCCAAGCCCAAAACTGCAAGACCAAAGGACACGGTGAGCTCGTTCCGCGTGAATCGGATCGCCAATAATTAATAAAAAAATTGAGGTAGTTATTAGTAATTTTAACATTAAGACGTCCAACACCTCAGACTTCCCGTGACCATGGATGCTGTAAAGGATCCGAAACGTCGGGAATCAAATACTATCAATACAACCCGATAAAATCCGTAAAAAGTAGTTTAATTTCAATGTCTTCGTATTCGCGTGTCAGAAACCAGTACATAAAAGTGATGTAATCAGTAAGCCATACATGACTCAATACATGAAGGAAAGAGAAGAGACTCGAAAGAAATTACAGAGATCCGAAGGAAATACTTTTAACGAAATAAACTACTTCAAACGCAAAAGAATTTAGACACAGTTTAGCGTTCGAACCTCAATGGAAACTTCATAAAATATAACAATAGATATTTTCTTGGCTTGTATTTTTAGCGTTGTATAAATTAAGTGAGCGCTGGTAACTGCTCTCATAGATCAATTTCAGTCTCTCAGCTGTCAAAACTTTTCCCTACTGACTGTAGGTAATTGTTTGTGGTGTTTCGCCATAAATGGTGCGAAATTTCTACTTACTCTTAGACTGCCAGTATTTCGATGAAAACGCCCACACGGTTCTATAATGATATTATAATTACTTTTGAATAATAGCTTTAATCCCGAATATTAAGAGATTATATTATTATAAATTTGAATCAGTATATTTTGTATGAGCTATTTTTGGTTTGTGTCGAGTGTACTGCGTGCACGTGGGAGCTAAATATTTACGTGATTGTCTACTTCGCTAATAAAATTATCACTTCACTGTAATTTAAACACCTGCCCCATTAAGTATACTGTTTACAAGCACGACCACCGTGTTCTGTATATTCATGGGTGGCAAAAAAAATGCGTTCACCTTTTTGGCAACTTGTAGTTGATTTATTATATGTATTATAACTGAATAGCGGTAATATCATGGTACAAAATACTTTAAGCGGCTTGATTTGCACTAAAAAGAAACCTATTGTAGACGAAAAAATTAAATTTCTGTATTCTATTATGTAAGTATTAATGTTGGCGAATTAAATTCTTATCTACTCGGCAAAGGACTTAGGTATAACGACATCTGTTTTGACAAAGATTGTGTAATATATGTATCGCGTAATATGCGGGGATAATTATAATTATAATTTATGTTATTATTACTTATAGAAATTTAGTGGTGGTTGTGAGCACTAAATATTTGAATCAGAAGATTTGTGCTAAATACCAAATGGGAATGGGATAGGTAGGAAGGATAGGAAGGACGCCTTTTGAAGAGGTCCGGATATTGGACCCTCAGCCTGTCATGGCCGTGATGAATGTCACGAATTCCATGTCCGTGACTATAGGGCAAGGAGGGTAATTAGTCGGTAAGAGTCAGACATACCCTGCCGCTTCCCCAGAGTGGCAGACGATCCATGAAGATTTTCTGTACTATAAATATATTATATATACTTCTCTCGACATTGCAAGAAAAGTAGAACAATATTAAAGTATCCGTGTGTGATTTCCTTACCAGGTTACTTCTGAGCGACGTCACAAAAGTAAAGACGAGGCCACGTGTATATTAACATGCAGATCTTAAAAAACAGGTTCAAATGATATGGGTACATAAACAGTAAAAGGATTGATTTCTAAATAGACGTACGCTAGGTACAGTCGATAGAAGAGGTAGCGAACCACATAGATTGCATTTAAATATATAATAGGTACATTTTTAATAGCAATTAACCATTTAATAGTAAAGGAAAAAATTCAATCGCGGACAGGATTCGAACCTGCGTCTTCTGGTTTCATATACCAGACGCTCTGACCTCTAAGCCACCGCGAACCCTACCCGCATGATTGAAATTTTGCCTTCACATTCTGAATTTACGTCATAAATCGTTTGGTGACATCTATGGTGATATATATTCTTTACTATTAAATAACTTAATAATCTTAGCATGGAAAATGCAAAAAATTCACAAAAAGATAGCAATTAACCATTTTTGTATTGAAAACAGCTTCGTGTAATATACTGATATTCGGTCAAATCTGCATGGACTGGAATCTAACCCCAATATTTGTAGTTAAGAGGAAAAGGCTAAAAGAATGATCGATATGTAATTAATCGATTGCTTGTGAGGTCATTCACTCGCTAAACGCTGTTAATATTATTTGATAAATCTTCATAAATAAAATTCAATTCAAATAATTCTCAATTGAGAAGCTGGGAATTTAAATACGTTAAATTAATATTAAATGTACGGATTAGTGTCCAAAATTAATCTTCTGCGTTTCATTCGATTTGTTGACCATGATAAAAACTGACATGATAAATGTTCCACAGTTTAATATTTGTGTTGCCATTTTGTATTCTCTATAAATATCTGTCATCGATTGTTTCTTATCTATTGACAATCACTTAATCCAAGTATTGTAATGTATCTCCGTTGGACATGGCTCTGATTTATGGTAACAAATGGCCATTGTGAATGTTCTTGGTCGAAGATGGGGCTTGTTGGACGAGTATTCCCCTTCGAACGTGAGTTTTATTCATCGATGTCAATTTTTCATTCTGCCCCGCAAAGATCAAGCGTACCTCATTCATCAAGGCTTGAAGGAATCTCTGTGGAGGTGATTTTACCTATGTAAGCGGTTTTTGTTGTTCGATTTTCTCTCGGAGGATTTTATTTGTGAATTCGTAATTTTGGATAAGAGCATTCGTTATAGCAACGTAAATGTAAGGTAAGGCAATATAACAGAATATTTAATCAGTGGGAGTCTGAATATTTATTGTTTTTTCTATAGCTAGCGGTTTTGATTGGTGGTGGGTTTTCAGTAAATCTCCAATGGTATTAATAAGTACAAGATTTCACAAACTTTATATACTGATAATATTCATAATTCAAGATTTCTACGGACCAGCTCAAAGCGTAAGAATTTTGATGAATAATATGAATACTTTGCATTAATTTTATACTTCTCGTCTTCCGCCATTTTAAAAATTGTGCAATACTAAAGCCAAATTGCAGTAAGGAAATTCTCTAGCTAAACGCGTCACGAGACTAAGCGTCTAAATTTGTTTCTGCCGTAAAGAAATGCCACGATTTCATGTAATCCGTGGTCGGGCACACTGGTCTGAGATTTGTCAGAACGGTACGAATGCACATAAATTATTCCCACCAACATTGCTGGATAAATTGCACGCTTAAAAATGCTATCCCTCTTTAGTCACTTCATGAATTTGCTAATGCCCACCCAGCTGGATTTACTAGACTAAAACAAACATGTTTCCAAATACTAAGTCTAGATTATTCAGCTGCGGATGGTTGGTGAGCAAAATAAATGGGTTTGGGTTAGTCTAAAAAAATATCGTGACTAGCAAAATAAACCTTAACATCTTAGCTTGAACAAGGATTTAAGTACGTACGGTAAATCATAGTTCCTTCATCCTCTCCCTACATTAACGTATTCGATAGGGTCCATGATTGATAATAGGTATGTATTGAACAGCTGTTAACACTGGAGTGCAATAATAATAACTTAGATAGGCAAGACATAGATATCGTTTTCGTAATCTTACAGCATCCCTCTGGTGCATAGTCCACCTATTAAGTAAAAATATACGACACAAAAAAAACCGCAGATGCCATAGGGGACTCATAAAATTGTAATGTGTTTCGTACGTGGGACTTGTGATATGTACAATTCGGGGTATTACGAGTATTTTGAGTACATATGATACATACATACGCCTCCAGTCATGAATATTTTAACTGAATATGTTTTCTTTAGACTGTGCGCTCGTTTAAGTACGAACGTGATTCATTTATCTTTAGCGGAACACTCTCAATGCTAGCATTCAGCAAAAATGAATTTTCTTTTGAGTTTTCTGTTTGAATTCTCTTGAAAGTTTTTTCTTCTCTTCAAGGCAAGGCCGATCTTTTGCTGATTAATTCTCAGTCTTAACAAGATGGTATCAACTGAATGACTATAGCATCTTATCCTGGCCCGCCTCCAAACTCGGGACCTTGTGAAGATTGGCAGTTCATGCGTGCTCACGTATCCACTGTTTATGAAAACGATTTGCATACAAATGCCTCTGAAAGATCGTACTAAATAGATAGTGCACAATATGGCTACACTACATTTATTCCGTCATATTACTCCGTCAGCCATAGTAATGAAGGAGACAAACGCAGTTATCTTTTGACAAAGTGCGGCTATGTTCGTCTACTCGACTGGAAAATTGTCATTTGGTGTCAATGTAGCCGCTTTATTTCACGGCACATTTCATTATGTGATTGCTTCATAAGCAACACCTAATGTTATGTTACTGATCCCCATGTTTCTCATAAGTACACTCTAATAAAATTTGATCTACATTATTTTTTCAAAAATGAAGAAAATCCTATTCCCATCACGATCCTTTCTTCTGCGATACGGTATTTGCGAAGATCTCGGTCAGACACACTGGATGCCATAATATTCCCACTTTTCAAAAGAATTTACACGTTCTTAGTAGTGTTCTTCTATCAAACACGTATTCCAATTTACGCACGTGCTATATAATTTCTCCTTAATTTTCCGATCAGATTGAACAAAGGGTACTCGTGTGCCTCCGCCTCGTACTGCGACCTTGAAGTAAATTAATTTCGTGATAATTAAACGCCGTCATGGTTCCTTCGCAACTTGACACCCATCGTCGTTATGTAATTAAACATACCTTTGCTTTCGGCTCCTATGCGTAGCAAATCTTTGAAAATTTTAGGAAGACTGTTTATAAACGTGGAACGTGAAATTAGTTTTGTAGACCAAATTATGTATTATTTCTTGATTTGTTTATACGGGTGTAGCTTTAAACGTATACTTACTAATACCAAGTAGAACGATAGATTACTACTTAGTTATGAAGTAGGTATCCATGATAATGAACTACTTTTGGTCTACAACTTTTCTAGAAAGAAAGAGAAAACATATCTTCCCATACAAATAGTTTCTTATTTATCCTTTTCGAATAATTTTCAATATACATACATATAGGTGCCAAGTATTGTTTTTGTTCCTATGTTTTGCAAAATATTTACTTATCATTCATAAATTCTTAACAATACAACGGTTAAATTCTGATGATAATCTTAAATGCTAAAAGGTTTAGTGAGGTAGGCACAAAGAAAACATAAATTACCATAACAATATTGAGGCTTGAAGGTTACAGGAAGTTACTTATTACGCGCCGCAGCAATATGTATTTATTTCTCATCGTTAATATTCCAAGGAAAATTACACTTAAGAATGCTCACCACATTATCATTGCAGTTCTGAAAATAAAATATTTACCTATTTCGGACGTAAAGTTATCGTTTATGGCAGTTTCTATTGCCCTCCCGAGAGGAAAGTTAAATCTTTAGAATTTTATCGACACATTCGCATTTTGAACAGGGTCCGACCTTTTTAATCTCACTACTTTTAAAGTTCTTTTTGCACAGATTAGTGACCTTTATACATATATGAACCGCAGGTGCCTCCTGTTTATACATGTTAAGTACTTACGTATATTTCGCAGCACTTCGTGTTAGTGTAGCAGATGTTCAGATGATATTATCTGGTGGATGGACTGCGTTGCATGATTTATTACTCACATGTAGGTACTTCAACTTCATTGTAATTTCATTCCTGACTGCACGATCTTTAGCCTAAAAGATTGCAACTTTTTCCTAGCTAAAATAATTCTAGCCATCATTCGTTTCATTGAAAATTTACACCTCATAAAAATACCAGTTGATAAAATTATTTCATTAAAAGATTATCACCATTTGGCAACCGATGACCATATTATTGATAATGTTACTTTTATTGTTTGTGAATTTGTTCCAAAGTAGTTCGCAGACAATAGTTTGGGGCGAGTCATATAACTTTCAAAGAGGCTAATGGATCTTTTAGAAGTAAAGCCTAACATTAGCACTTTTACCCTAAGCCAGCCACGAATGTGTTACATGGGGAAATAAAAAAGTTCTATTTCTATCCTTTGTGTGTTTTGAGGAAATCCAAGTTCGCCTAGTGAAAATAAAAACGTAGTGTGTGGAAACTTAATAAGGAAATGATATTAATAATATTCTAAATTGTCTTATTTAGAACCTATTTATTTAGCTTACCTTATTTAGTTATTTGTTTGGAAATACAAACGGTTACATACTTTTCATAATAACTAAGTTATACTTATTAGGATTTATCAATGAGTAACCCACATCGTTATCTACGTCTTAAGTAAAATAGTCTTAACAGCTTAAGAAGTCCTACATCATTATCCATATCGATACGTAACATTTAGATTCTATTCGATGGTTATGACTGAAATCGTGAATAGGTTTGGAACACGCCATTAAATAATATACTAAGAAGAATTATAATATTTTTTGTACAATCACGATATCATAATTGCTTCTTATAAAAATATCTCAATAACAATGAATATTCTAGTTGAGTGACTGACTATGATGAATATTTTGTCACGCACAAGTAGAATTTATGCGATAACAAGATATCAAAGAGCTTTCATTTCACTGATATTAACGCTGTTTCAGACAGTCGCTTGAAAGAATTTAGCATTCCCGAACGTCCAATTGGTACCTATTACTTTTACGACCCGCCCAAGATCTGAATCGTAAATGGAACTCCGATCTCGGACGCTTCATTTCGATGTCAGGTTTTGATTTCTGTAAACTCGTATTTGGACTAAAACTTTTCGTCGAAATCACCTTCCCACGAAAATATAAATTCGTTTACTGGAAAACTTGTATTCGATTGAATATCTTGAATTCGGTTGAATGCTACCTATTGAGTTTGTAAGAGCAAGTTTTTTATCAGAACAATTATATATACTCGATCATGCTACGCTAGTATAGCTTATATAAAGTTGATTATGCGGAAGAATTTTTGATGCCTTGCCAAATATTCCATAAGAATATTATAGACCGATATAATTCAGCATCTAATTTGACAGAATTTCTAGTGCATTGCATCGTCGGTATCATATTTCAAATAATTTAATTTCAGAATAGATTTTCGCTTGGCTTTATACGATAGTCATAACTGTCGGATTTAATTAGCTTGATTCGAAGCATATCACAAATTTTACGATACACTTGCTTATTAATCAGAATCTAGAACTAAATTACCGCAAGCCGAAATCGGTAATTGCTTTTGAAATTCTTACTAATTTGATATTTGTTATACATCACCTATATTCTCAATTTGATCATAATTAATTAACTAGAATACTGGTAAACGTTACTGATGATTGGCTGTCTTTCAGTGTTGTCTAGTAGTAGGTTTTTAAATCCAGCCTGTCAATGTCATGCAGCCTGTTGTAGCATATGTCACAGATTCCATAGCCGTGACTATCAGGCAAGGAGAAGGCTCTTTCACCCCCTTTTCACCTTCAACTTTAGTGGTTGAATTTACAAAAATACTTTCTTATCGGATGCCTAAGTCATACAAACAACACACCCTCCAAGTTTCAGGTCTCTACGATTAGCGGTTTAGGCTGTGCATTGATCCGTGAGTCAGTCATTCAGGCAACAAAGCAATTTTAGTTAAATGCGTTTCATCATCACATGCCCATACCAAGACAAACGATTCCCTTTCAACTTTTCAGTCACTGGCGCTACTTTCAGACTTCCTCTAATATACTCGTTCCTTATTTGGTCCATTCTAGTCACTCCACACGTCCATCTTAACATTCTCATAATTCCATAGAATAGAATACACCATATATACACCATAAAAAAGACAATATGATAGGAGGTCTTTAATCGTAAAATGTGCAAATCCTTTCTGCTGTGTTTTTAGCAGCTTAATTATAATATGGTGTTTTAATAGGATACGGTATACATCCACCGTTTGCTTACAGTTTATGCATTACTAAATGGATTTAAACCAGTATAAAACACAAAAGCGGTATCTAACAAGCTATTAATATGCATATCAAGAATTATGTTGTCAAAAGGTTTTTTATTGCTTCAATTTCACCGACAGATTTATATCGATCAGACGTTTGACAAACTGCCTTAGACTCCAAAATTAATTCATGGCTTTACCGAAAGTGTGATATGTAAACTTAATGGATGGTTTAAGCCCAATCTAAGGCCGTACTATGACGTGTTATTGCGATCGTTTTGTGATTGAGAGAGAGGAATGCCGCTCTACACATTAAATAGCGCTATCCCTTTTTCACAACCTAAACATGGCAATAACAAGTAATGTCTGCCTCTAGATGGTGGTGGATGACAGGCGTATGTAATTAACGGTGGCTGGCAGCTTCCCTCACCTTTTTGGTGTAATTTCATACGTTCCATATAATTATGTATGTTCACACTGCATTGTGGAACCAATTCAGTCCATTGAGTCATTCCACGTAAATGTGATGATACAACGGATTCATCAAATCCCATTCTTCACTGTCGACAGATTTACGGTGTTTGTTTAAATAAATTATACGAAATTAGCGATCGTTCGCGAATCGGTGCACATGATTGCTTTTGCGTGATTTTACCGATAAATTCCGAGTTTTGTTGCTTTTAATGTCCAAATAGATACCTATTGGTCATTCAGAGAGAGTTAATTGTGAACCTTTTAATAGACTTTATCATTATTTTAAATGCCGTTGAAGCCGATTAATTCAGATTTCATAAACCAAAACAATAAAAGTTAACCAGAAAGTGTGTAGAAATATCATTCTCTTGTGTCTTCTCTAGTAAACGATTATCTTGATATTCTACAAATACATATTTGACTACAGAAATAAAAAAAAATGGAAACTATCTAATAATACTACGTATAATACTGAATATCACTATATCTCAGAAAATATCTGCAAAAAACTATTTATTTTTATAACAGTATTCCTCGTATTCGATCTAAAATACAACACAGAACCGTGAACATTCAAGTGAAAGGGTTGAATAGAATTTATGTCTGCAATAGGTGTACATTACGTAGGAGAAGGAGCAATAATATAGATAGAGTATTGAGACGCGCCTCCGCTGCGGAGGACGGCTGCGGTCTGCGGTCACCACCACGGCTCCGATGACTCGGCCTAGTTCCTATTATGTGACTTCATTTAGAACTAGCCCCATTCAGACGAGTAATAATAGTTCAATTAAAGACTTGCTCAATGAACATAGCCATCATGCCAGGGCCAACACACGCAACGGGAAAAATTATATAAATTTTGTAAGGAACGTTAGTTTCATTGTGAGAGTTCATTATGTTTATATTGAGTTTTGCATTGTTGCAGGACGAGAGGTTTAACCACGACATTGACCAACAGACAGGTTACAAAACGAGGTCACTTCTCTGCATGCCCATTAAGGACATTAACGGAGAGGTCATTGGTGTTGCTCAGGTATGTAGCCGGTTTATATGAATATTTTGATTACACGCTTTTAGTATTAAGTAAACAATTTTTTTAGCCCGTATTCAAATAAGTAAATTCTGTTTGCCGAAAGTCTTGAACAAAGTACGTTTCGGCCTGTTTACATTTAAAATGTTGGTTCAAAACATCTGGAAAACGGCGAAATGAGAGATTCAGTGAAGGAAAAAATGAAATCAAAAAAGTTTCCGACTGAGCGTATTAAGTTTTTCTTAGATATAGAAGTAGAATTGAAATTGTTTGGTAAATGTTAGCAAAAGTTTGAATTATCTTGTGTCTGTCAACAATACCCCCGACGAGAGAATTCTAAAGTCGCTTTTCAAAGAAGTATTTAAATGCGAATGATATTTTTTTAATCAAACGGTATTTTCGCATAAATTTCTTTTTGATTAACGAGCATCAAACATTGAAAGTTAAACTTGTAATTCTTTTGTATTTTATGAAAATGGAAAATTGTTTGTTGTTTCGGGGTAAACCATAAATCTGCCTCGACACAGATCTTAGTGAAGTTTCTTTATGGAATTCGACTAATTTTTCTTAACCTCACCTCACGAAAGAAGAATTTTCTGTTTTAGAATATTTCAAAGAAGCTTGAAAGCTTTTATTTCACTAATCGAAATATATATTTCAGGTTATAAACAAACAGAGCGACGGACCTTTTACGGCTAATGATGAGAAAGTGTTCGCATCCTACCTTCAGTTCTGCGGCATCGGGCTTCGGAACGCACAGCTTTACGAGAGATCCCAGTTGGAAGTTAAGAGAAATCAGGTCTTATTGGACCTGGCAAGAATGGTGTTTGAAGAACAGAGTACCATTGAACACATGGTCTTAAGGATATTAACGCACACACAGAGCCTCATTAGATGCCAACGAGTACAGGTACAAACCTTTAACAGTTTTGAAGTCTCTACAGGTACTTTTGATTTTAAGAGAATTATCATAAATCTTAGCCTACGCCCTTGTAAAAATCCTACACCTCTATGCTTGTAGGTACACCAAGTTGTAAGTGTGAATGTATAGTATAGTTTAATAGATTCCGTATTTTATACATAAATATAGAATTCATGCTTTCTTTTGCCTCAACTAAAGCCCTCAAAGACACGTCTTATATTTCAATTATGTCTTTGAAATATAATTGAATTTAATTATCCTTTTGAAGATCGCTCTTCCAACCAATTTCTTAGTGGCATTTATAATTTCGATACCGCCCTCCTTATTTTATAATTGAAATCGAATTTCAATATCGTAATAAGTTTTGATAAATTGATTCATTCAATCAACGAACAATTTGGGCCGACTCACTTTTAATATCAACTTCTATTAATTCGAATGCTTTGAGATGAGAAAATCAATGTTGTTTTCCTAAAAAATCTTTGAGCCTAGGCGTTTTGTTTACTTTTAGTGATAGGGGCGAAAATGTGTTTCTACGTATCACATGAATATTGTGATAATATTATATTATTGTGATAGTAAATAAAGCTATGAATCTGTCTGAACTTTGCCCTTGAATCAAGAACTTCAGTTATTAATTTATCTGAAAGCAGCATGCAAATATTCTTGCATGTTTATTATATACTTAAACGAAGTCTTGGTATAGCAATTTAATTGGAATTTTCGTTTAAACATCACAATATTTCGTATGAATTAAAATTAAACCGCTTTCGTGTTGAATAAACAGAGCAGGATTTTGAATAAACTTTAAAAAGGAGCAAAAGGTGTTATATTTCCATCACAGTAATTAACATTCATATCTTTTGTTGAATATTCACCCGTTGGTAGAATATTCAACTGTATAACAATTAATGGATTATGAGTCGATTAAATTTAAACTGATTTAGATCGTGCTTTGTAGTTACGTTGCTTTGAATATTATTATTTTCGTGTATACTTGTAATGTAACTACTTTTATCATTCTATGTTTCGTGCTGAAGTTTGAGGCTTGAAATAAATCCTTATTGCGCAGTTGCAGTCCAAACTATTCTAAATCCAGTAAGTTACTGCTGCGCTGAATTTAAAGATACGTTAGCACTTCTCTTCCATTCCTTGTAGAAAGAGATAAAATACTTGATTTTATATATTTTAGAAAAAATCACAGCAACTCTTGTACCCTTAGTGTAGATCTTTTAAGTCCAGGCAGTATCTGTTATTTATTTTATGGTCCAAGCTTAAGTGCTTATAGACCGTCCATTTGTCATATCAAAAACATATTGTACGTAGAAGCTGTAATAATTTTCAAGTAACAAACAGCCGGTATTTATTATTGAAGTCTGGCTGTCTCTGGTAACAACTGCGGACTCCTTTGTTATATCTTGACGTTAAGAAAAATTAAATTAGGATTTTCTGATGGAGAAATTATACCCACAGATTGGTTTCAGGATACGTTTGAAAATGTGTGTTGTATTTGTTCTAAGGATTATATTGAAATTTTCAAGGAAGTTATCTATTGAACAATAGATAAGGTACAGTTGAGAAACAAGTTAGGTATACAGGCAGCGAACAATACCTATGTTTTGACACATATTACGTGATACATTCTAATGTTACACAATCTTTGTCAAAACAGTTGTCGTTAGCTGCTAACCTAACTTTTTTGTCGATAGTACATCTAGGTGATTTTATGTACCTTTTATAGCCTTTTAAAGCATGCCTTTGCCTTATGTGATCATTAAAATGATTCTAGCATGCAAATGATGTCAGCAATTAATAGTCTAGTCTGTTGTTTAGTGTTGCTATCACCACGTCGGGTCACGTATCCCACCCAACTTCAGTCGAGCCTTTGAGTGATAGCTAATCATGATTACACACTGGGAAACCCAATCACAACTAACTCAAAATCGATTGTTCCAAGACTATTGTCTTTGTTAGCTAAATCAATTTCTATATCAAAGGAGGCTTTGCTATTGTTGTAAACAGGGAGAACATTCCTAGAACTGTTATCGTTTTAACAAACAATATGCCGTTATGTTGGCATTATGACGTAATACATAGGATGATTGTTATTTGTGTCTGTGCGTCCCTTGAATAAGTAGTTATTTCTTCGTAAGAGGCTCCTAGTTGTGTTTTGATAGCACAAACATTGCTTAGCCGATTTTATATGAGTTTTGCTATATTACTTTGTTGATTATCCTTCCATTTGTAACAATTTGCTAAGCGGGAACTCGTATTGTTTTCTGAAAGCTTTTCCCTTATTTTCTTTTTTAAAAATAAATGTCTTAATACGACCTTCTTGTCACAATTCCCATATAATTGCAGTGAAAATGATTTTATGACGTCATTCAATTGAAGTTCCTTCAATTCTCATGATGTTCATAGAACTTTATAACTGAAATAGTACCTATTTGATAAAGATATAAATGACTAACGTCGCTAAAAATTTAGACGCCCTACACCTACAAAAGCAATTATTATTTATTCATTATTAAATTATTATATTTATTGTACTCATCAAAACGGATGATAAACTTCGTTCTGTGGTTAAGGGAAGTGAAAATAAGAAAAAAGTACATGATGATTTTGCTTTTTGTATCTACTGTAAGCAGTTTTTATGAGCATTGTATAGAACGTGTTATTTTCAAATAATGGTACCTATTCAAGCAAATTCCAATAATTGGTTTGATGCTCAATACTACATTGATCGTTTGCTTTGGAATATTCGTAGATACCTAAAGTAACAGTGCCTTAATTACTAATTAGTAGGAGCAAATTAATCTTCAATATTTAATTGGGTTGAATAAGTCAGTCAACAAGGAGATATTTAAATTAATTAATTTAATAATAATAATAATATTTTGTCAAGTTAATTGTGTGTTAATTGTGTTTATCTGCCTTGACCGTGAGATCTTAGATTCGGCCATTCGAGCAGGGCAGTTGGGTGTTTTGTATAAAAGTACCAGCTTGGAAGTAAGCGGAGGTTCGAGCTCTATAGCGTTAACTAGGAGAAGCTAAGGTCCAACAGTGGACGAATAAAGGCTGATGATGATGGTCAACGGCATTAGAAATGGGATCTAAAAACTATATCGGTGAACTGTAGGACATCTACCTGACCTTTCAGGGAACAGGCAGGCGTGATATTTTATTAAATAATACATAATTGTGTCACTCGCACAATGTTCTGATATTTATGCGCTCATTATTCATTATAGCAATGACAGTTGCACGGTGTACCAGTAACCGTGACCACGGCCTGTACAAAGGGCTCGAAACATTGGAACAATTGGAATAATTCATGACATTTAGATATTATTATAACCTCCATACAAATTTATAGTTGTAAAGCTTTGAGTACAGTTGGCGTTGGCATCATAAAATATAACAACATTGCGTAATTTCGAAAATCAGTCGCACCAAAATACTAAGTTAAACCTGTAAGTAACATAACATCACACCTACCCTTCGTGGAATACAGATTCCACGAAGGGTAAGCCAGAGGCGTACTTAATGTACACCCGCAGTTAGCCGCTATGTTTAACCGGGCACAAATCCAGACTACTGAGACGAGCTGCTACTGAGAATTTCATAGAAAAACCCAATAACATTGCTCGACCTGGGGATCAAACCCAGGACCTCTAGTGTAGCAATCGCGCTTGGGACCAATAGACTAATATAGCTAGATAAACCTGTAATTGCAAAAAAAAATGATAGAATCTCATCAGCAAAAACACTTCTAAAATGCGCCAAGTTTTCCGAAAAAATAAGTGCGATAAAAGCAATGTACGTGGGAGAGCCATGCTTCGGCACGAATGGGTCGGCTCGACCGGAGTGATACCACGGCCTCACAGAAAACCGGCGTTAAACAACGCTTACGTTGTGTTTCGCCGAGTGAGTGAGGTTACCGGAGGTCCAATCCCCTTTAAAAAGGTCGGCAACGCACTTGTGACTCCTATGGTGTTGCGGGTGTCCATGGGCGGCGGTAATCGCTTACCATCCCATAAAAAAAATTCAAAAAATGTTATTTGGGAGCGGCATTCTAGATGCGGAAGTCTACGACACATTAAACTGTTTTGTTGATGTTGATTATTGTATGTACGGCGCACTTTGTGACCATCAATTGTTTTATGATCGATACATAAATGCTTAAGATATTACGAGTATACATTCACAATGACATGGATAGGTATACTTAATTATGGTTACGACGCAAACGCGTAGTGGATAACAAAGCTTTATTGTATTTCAATATGAAAGGATGTATGTAATATCGAATTCTAGTCTATAATACATATATCTACCCCGCGTATAGTTTCTGAGTTACGGAGGATTTATGAATATTCCCACTGGACTTGGAAAATTGGGATCAGCGCAGCTAAAATGATGAACCTTGAAGCTTAATATTTAGGTATCTATGTACTTAATATAATCAGTGAGGTAAACATGGCTGACAACAGCGCGTTCATTTTATTTTTGTGGATCGTCGCATCCTTCATTTCAAGTTAGAAACTTGTATTTTTAAACCACCATTTTAATTTTGCACAAATATTTCACGCAGAATTAAGTGCTAAACGTTTAGCGAATGCAGCGATAATGATAAATAATGGCAAACGATTTAAAACGTAGTAAACTGTTATGTCAATTTAGTATGGTAGATTTATGCGCAGACGCCTTAACTCTTCTGGCGATCTGTCGCCGGTAAACTGTAGCCTTTCAGAGTATAAACAAGCTATAGAGCGCATTAAATTATCAACGGGTAGGGTAGGTAGGTAACATTAGCAGCCGTTGATAGTCTGTGTAAAAGTCAGCACTAAAAATATTCCACACAAAAAAGGATCCTTTCACACAATTAGTTTAAGACCATCTCGAAAGAATACCCTTTTTGTCAGATAAAAAGTTCAAAATTTATTCGTAGACAAAAATGTTGCGCGTGGAACATTTATGAATGAAAAGTATATACAGAGTAATTGATAGCCTCCTCTTGGCTTAAATCTACTTCCCTAATTTATCATGTTTTCACCACCATTGCACAATTGTTAGGGTTATAGAATTTTTCTAAGTATTTTTTTTTAAATGATAGTTATTTGATTTTTCCTATCAAAATTCAGTAGAAACATACGTAATGAAAATGTAATATCTACGGCGATCATCTTTTAGCACTGGGTGGTCTTTTCGAGCTAATTAGAGCTAATATCATTGCCAGAGATCAGATGAGATGAGTATGAGGATAATTTTTTAATACTCTTTTTTAATACTCTCAGTGTCACCGTTAGCTTGTATACTTGATCTCTAGCTTGTCTTATTTATACGCTAGCTGTATTTAATCGCTAGTAACTAATAGTGATTGAAACGTCGCCGCTAGGTGGCGCCAAGCCCTATCGTAATCATCGGCGCAAACGGTGGAATACTAATTGAGATCTCATATATTAACATCTTAACGATGACTCATTGCAGTTTCCATTTTTAATTATAAAATTATCATAATAATTATAAAATCACCGTGATTCAAGATCTTCCTATACCAAACAAAAGCAGGCTGATGAGAGAAAGGACTTGACGTGGCTGAATCGATTTCCACCACCTAAAATCGAACCTAAATAAATAGCTTTGAAATAGAAGAAAATTCTCATTAAAATAACTTGTTCCGTTTAAAAGCGATGGCACAGTCAGACAGACAGACAAAAGCTACAAACCTTATGCAATCCATCTTTGTCTGATGATAAAAAAAAATATTTTAATCAATTTATAAAATGATCAAAGGTAACTTAATTGTATGCAAAATATTGTGATTAATCTTCAGGCTACTCGTACTTATACATGTTTTATAAGATGTGTAAAATATTTTTGTACAAATTTATTTTTACAAAATATTTTTTTAAAGTTTGCCCAACCCTTACAATGTCTATAGTTTTTTTTAAACACTTATTCATACAGACAAAGCACCCAGACTTGTTTTTTTCGTTTTACTATCATCTAATATTTGATCTAAACGCGACAAATGTATATCTATATACAATACACAACTTAAATAATTATAATGATGTTTTCAGTAAGGGTATAATATATACTCGCACATTATAACATACATTAACTCAACTTTAAACTAGTAACAATGCAGTATAGTGTCGCGCAGTAGGTAAGGCAAGTAACGTGATGGAGTGTTTATTAAATTTTGACCGCATTGTATCTGCTTTGAGGCAAAACATTTCATAACTTGTAGAGGAGTTTGTAGCAATATTATAAATTTACTAGACGTGGAACAGCTTTGTAAGAGTCATTTTGTTGGTGAAACCCCAATAACGCGTAACTAACACTTCCTTTGTGTCTGCCCGTAACCATGGATGATGTAAAGATTCCAAAACGTCGGAATTTGTTAATGTAAATAATGCGATAAAATCCGTTAAGTGGTTTTATTTCAATATATTGACCAGACACTTTTCCAATGGTGAACGAATACCCACTTCGCTGTTTTCCCGGTAGAGCGTCAGAAGTCCGGGTGAATATTCGAACATTATTTAACAGATCATTCTTCTCATCATAGTAGTTCTCTCTTTCGTAGTTCACATTGTTGTTTACAGTACCTATTACGATATTTAAACGGCCTCATTAGTCTAGTGATCATGAATGCGACTGCTGCGTTAGAGTTCCTGGGTTGGATTCCCAGGTCGAGCAGTGATTTTCTGTGAAATTCTCAGTAGCAGCTCGGAGATTGGAATTTGTGCCCGATTAATCGCAATAGGTTCGCCCCCTATCACATAGGTCATAAGGACCTAAACATACCGGCGAACTGTGGGTGTACATATTATTACGCCTCTCTGCCTAAGCCTTCGGAAATACAGGCGTGATGGTATGTTATGTAGTATTTTATATTGATTTATGTTGAAACGCGTACCTAAAAATTAAGAATCAATTCGTATATGAGTTCGTATGCGGCTATTACCTTTTATATTACCTATCTACATAAGTTTTGCATGATCTTTTGTTAGCTATCTAGAGCAACCCTTGTCTTTGAACTTTCAGGTAGGTTAAGCAAAAACTCTTTTATATCGAAATAGACATGAAAACTTGGTAACAGTATAATAAAATATCTTTAAAAAGTTAGCATTTAGCTTATAAATAACGCGGAAGAAAGGCTTAACTCAACCAAACATTACTTTTCTTAGCGCAACACTGGCGCCATTGGAGCCAGAAATTCGTTAAATAAGTTAAAGCGCGCGTTCTATGATTTGCACTGTGTAAGTATAATATATTTATTATACCTTAGCTAGTACCTACATAGTATTTATTATTATATCATCAGGAATTTCTCCTGTACCGTGGAGATTACATATATTTTACAAACACAAATACCCAAACCCAAAACAACTATCTGTAGGCTAAAATAATATTTATTACGTGTGAAAATCGAACCCGAATTCACGTCGTTAATTAAAAAAGTCTTTGACACTTACGTGAATATTAGACATTGAAATAAAACAACTTTTTACTGATTTTATCGCGTTATATTTATTTTAGCTTCGCCTCGAGTTCGTCTACGACTCTACGTGGACTTCAGAATTGGGTCCGACTTAGATAAAAAGTAGCATGTGATATTCCAGACTATAATCTATCTTGGTGGCAAATTTTATCCAGATCCGTTCAGCTGTTATGTCGTAAAAGAGTAACAAACATCTATACGTCATCACAAACATTCACGTTATATAATATAATAACGTGAAAGTTTAGTGGGATTATTAAGGACCGATGTTCCGGAACTCGTGTTAGTATAAAAATAGAATACTAGAATACAATATAATCCGTATAAAGTGGTTTTATTTTTATATAAGTCTGTGTATTTAGAATTCACGTAACACGTATTTGTAAAACTCAAGAAAAAACCTTTTACATAAAGTAGTCACGGGAAACGGCCATGTTTTCCATATACAAAACGCATTTTTTATGTGTAAACGGTTTTGGCACTTATCCCTTAAGAGAAGTTGGCTGACACTCTAGGCGTGCTCGGTATATTGAACAGTGTATCAGTATATTGGACTACCGCCAACGTAACCTAACTTAGACAAAATCCGATGGCGAAAATATAGCTGAGGTAAGGATAGAGGTGCAATGTCTGTCGGTGATGTTAGTCATTAAGACTTATCTTCAATTTTGTAGGTCTATGAATATTTTGAGGGTGTTTTATTCATTCTTCTAACTTCAGTATGTGCAGGCGTTTTATTTAACGAAACCTATAATTATTAACACATAATATATATATAAATTAATTGCTGTTCGTTAGTCTCGCTAAAACTCGAGAACGGCTGGACCGATTTGGCTAATTTTGGTCTTGAATTATTTGTGGAAGTCCAGAGAAGGTTTAAAAGGTGAATAAATATGAAAATGCTCGGAATTAAATTTTATTTATCGATTGAGGCAGTACGACGTCTGCCGGGGTTGGCTAGTTTGTAATAAATTAAAAAAAATATAGAACAACCTGGCTAGAACCATCCCTGAACGAATTTCTAAGCTATTAGAATTCATATACACAGGAATTACATTAAGTGTACATCAAAGAATAAGATTTTTGTATAATATACTCTACTACCTTGGCGATAGATTTTGTTTTTAAGTGCGATTTTTTATCGAAATGTAATCCAAAACATCAAAATAATGGAAAACTAGAAAGTGCTGTAGATAATGTTTATTTTAAAATTACATTTACTTAACAGCCTAATGTAGTTCGTGACAATGACGTAACGGATATTCAAAACTCAGGCACTCTGAATACAGGCGCCATAACACAGAGAAAGAGTGCTCTACGTACAATGTATGCGCTTCCAAGCGAATCTTTCGTAGAGGCAGCTTTGACGTTGTGTGGGAGTGATAAACGACAATGCATTATGCTTCACCCACCCGTTGGCCTAACTGTGTGTGAAAACATTTTGAAAAAGGGAAATAATAACACACTGCCCCATGCAGGGCCGTCTTAACCCATTCCGGGGCCCTAGGGTAAAAGAGAATGTGGGGCCCCGTTGGAAAAAAATATTATTGTCAAGTATCTAGTTTTTACATTACCGCTTGAATCTGGAAAACTTGCAGAAGTTACAATTTATATTTTGGAAAAACTCTGGTCCTATTCTAATTTCTTAATAAGTAGAGCCCAAGAAGAGGCCTTAAAAATACCTAGGTAGGTACTTAATGTAGTAACTAGCAATTATATATTATTACCGTTCAGTACTGTCAGGCAATCGAAAAAAACTTCCTCATTTACCCTGTAAATCATTTTGTTGGACGATATCAATATTATCAATCTAAAATAGAATTTATTATATAAGCGAATATACTGTCTGTTCGGGGCCCCCGTGAGAGTGGAGGCCCTGGGTCCGTACCCCTGTGCCCTTACGGTAAAGACCGTACTGGCCCCATGCTATTCATTTCTCAAAGTGATATTGGATTTTTCTATGCAATTCTCAGTAGAAGCTCGGAGTTTCGATTTATGCCCGGTTAATAGCAATATCAAAAGGCTCGCCCGTTATCACTTGGGACCTAAACATACCGGTGAATTGTGGGTGTAGGAACTACATCACTGCTTAACTCTTCGGGGAATACAGCCCTGATGGAATAGAATTTCTTATAAAATGTTGCCCAAGACAAAGAATTTCCCAAAATAATCACGTATTTTAGCCCAAGTGTCTTATAAAAACTGATGGATTGATATCATCACTCAAATAGTGAGATAGCCCCGAGCAGCTTGAAATATTAGAAAAAAATATCTGCTAACATTTTTACTCGAATAAACGACTTCTATTTTTCAATATTTAAGTGCGTCCATAGGATTTGAAGTGCATTGAAAGGCTTATGGAGCCGACAGATATGGATAAGGTACAGTTAGCAACAAAAATCACTGAGCACAATGCAATCTTCAAAACGCTACGTATTCTTTATTATCTAGAAGTTTTGACACGAGAGGACATTACGACTTATCTGCATATATAAAATATATATATCATCATCACATCAGCCAAAAGATGTCTACTGCCGAATAAAGGTCTCCCCAAAGTCTTTTATGAGGACCGGTTTAGTATGTGCCGCTGCACCCATCGACTCCCAAGTATATGCTTTACTTTAAATTATAATCTAAAGAAAAGTTTTGGGGCTGTCAAATTTTCTCACAAGTACTGTAATTTCTAGATCGATCCTTTTGCTGGTTTTTATTTTAATTTTTTCTTTGTTATTCGTATCTCATATTGGCCGAATAAATGTTTTTTTCTTCTTGTATCGTCTTTAATGTCTCTTTCTTTCTTTTTCATTTTTGTTTAGATTCTTTCATTGCTGACTGTACACATGTTTACCAGATAGTCATATCTTAAGTGGTAAAATGTATTGACAAATACTTTTTACGTTTTTTTATGATATAATCCATGCAAATAGTGTCGGATTAATTTTAATTATTACAAACAAACTTCAAAGCCTGCGAAATAGATTGCTAAGTGGTGAATTATTTCAAGTGATAGGTACTTTAGTATCGATACCTACTCTAATGAATGTGTGTTTGTCTGTTACTTTTTCACTCTTAAATCGCTGGACAGATTACGATAAAATTTGGCAAGGAGATGTAATGCATTCTTAGAAAGGACATAGTTAGACTACACTATGTCCCTAAAGCGTTTTAGGACGCGAGTGAAACCGCAGGCTTGTAGTACCTAATATAAAAATACCTCGTAAAATGACTGGAATTTTAAGATATTTCCTCATTAACAATTTTGTGTAAATTGACCTAAATGTTGCTTTAAAAGGTTACATCTAAGCGGGTTGTACAAGATCAAGATAAAAGCGTGTCATGAGCCCTAATGAGAATGGAAAGCGATAAGCTTGCCAGCAAAATCTTCACTCTTGGGACCACTATGAAAAGGCTTCAGACGTACTTAAGTTTATACGACACGTTTAAAGTGCTAAATTTAATCTCTTGTGGTGTCTTTTAAGTTTGAATTGATGGCCTCGTTACGGGTTAATTGTTTATAGAATGTTTAATAGCTAATGTAACTTACTTTAATGTGTTTATATACACCACATTTTTATAAACAAATGTAATGTATTTTAAAAATGTGTACAGGGCCATTTTCCGTTATAGTTTATGTAAAATCAGACATTTTGTTTAAACGGCCATTGTTTCAGAAATTACATTCTAAACAAACGAACAAAATTACAAAGTTTAGCTTTTCATAATATTAGTGTATATAAAAGAGTAAAATAGACTAGAAAAATGAGTTAATTTTCTAAATTATCATTGTTCTAGAGTAGGTAAGTAGGTACCACAACTATTTATATTATATTATATTATATTTATACTTAATTAAATTTAATGGAGTTTATTGGTTTCATATTGATATTGTATTTGGTAAATATTTGAACCACCTCTAGTACCATCTTTTCCGTAAAAAAATACTGGTGTATGTAAGATAAAGGATAAAACCATTCCTCTCGCAACATACTAAACCAGTTTATCATAGAAAAGAGCAGAGGAAACACGACCCAAGGAAAAATATGATTAAACACAACGTATCTGTCAAACTTTCTTAGCGTCAGATTACCACCGTGATGACGTGTGTTCGTTCATATTGTGAGATAACCCCCAATCCCTAAGGCAATACTTTATTGGATCGTTTCCAACGAAAACTCAATTATGAACGAACAATGTGCAGAAATAAGCGGAGTCCTTTAATGGAAGTTGGTTTGTTCTTGTGAAAGTAGAGCCTGAACAGCTAAGACTGTTGATAGAAATTTCACCTCGACGAAAATAATACGTTCAGGCATTTACTTTCATTAAATTAGCTGTAGTCGAGAATTGTTCCTTTGTTGTCGATCGAGGGGCTAAGAATATCTTTGTTAATCAATCGATATGCAAGGTTACGCTGCGTATCCTGCGGTCTATGGATGAACGTTTTGGCACATATCGATTCCTCCGGGCGTCGGATGGCACATTAAGCTGGACCCGACAGGGTCTGATTATCAATATAACACCCATAACAACCGTTAATGACACACAGAGTCCAAAAAACCCTTCGAAGATTATAATTGTTACCTGTGGTATAGAAAAACAATATCTAAAATTCAATAAACAGCGATAAGTAAACTTGCAGTTATAATTATTGTTTATGAATATTAATACCACGGCGTCAACTTCTACTACGTTAAAATTTGAAGAATTTAGTATGTATTTAATAAATAATATTATTTTCTCCAACAATATTAGACTTCAACATACGTTTAGTAGCAGAGAGAGCTTGACTAAAAACATCACAGTTAGTAAGAAATAACAACACATTGCAGCGAGCATTTCTTTCTGTATCACTTGTATAATTATATTACCGTAGTAATCCTAGTATATCGCGGAGAAATCTCTACTAGAAATTCATTAAAGTAAAGAGAAAATTCTCTCTGATTTAGTAAAATTGTATACTGCTGTGTTATCTAATTACTCGGATTTAGCAGTCTAAACTGTAACATAGCAACACGTTAGCATTTAATCCGTATTAACGTATAACCTACACATTTTGGTAGCATTTGTATATAAAGCAGGTGTGTTTTTGTCGACACAACATTAGCATAGTCAATTTTCCACGATATAGTCCACAATAAAATTAGCATTCAAATCGGGTCCCAAAAATAATTTTAAATCGGATAGACGACCAGTGTAAACTCGGCCGAAGCGAATTTTGTTTTTGGCCTCCCAATTACCGCTGTTTGCGGGACAATATTGAAGTTTAATATCGATCTAGTTACTTTGTGCGCTCGTAGCAAATGCCAATTAAAATATTTAGCTCAACCCCATCTATAAACAATTTCAATATTGTCACCAATCGATTGATTACATGAAAAGTGAATATCGATACCATTCGTTGATACTACTATTTTACATTTCGAGTTTCGAATGTCATTCACGATAAAGACTGCGCATTGAATAGCCATACTGGTCGTAAAAATATCGTATAACGTTTAATGGTCGGTTATAGAAGTAATAGCACATAACGCGGCCGGTTCTATGCCCGGGTCCGATCATAGGAGCCGTGTGATTATTGCGCTAGTGTGGTCCTTCCTACGCGGCGTGCGTACCGGCGCTTACAGCCAGACACTTTAATGTTTTATTGGTACAATACCCTCGGGCCAAGTTTGCGACGAATCACGGTGAAGAGGATGTAACTATATCTGTCTGTAAAAATGTATGGCTTACATAGGTATAGTTGTTTCAGCTTGTGCATTTATATTTATAAACACAGTCACGATTCAGGAGTGGAGCAGTTTCATAAAAAAAATACTTCGCGAACTATGGCCAACCGTTGCTAACTCCACAGAATGTGTCGTACTGGTTTAAAAATACTATACTGATTCTGGTCAGCTGCTGGTCTGGTCTGTTTGGAAGATTTAAAAGAATTTACATTTAGACCAATTTTCATATAATTTTGTACCGAAATTCTACAGAGTGGTCTGCTTAAGATTCTCTTACTGCAGTTATGCTGATTTCTCTCAGTTTGAAGTTCCAAATATTGTTAAGCAAATTTACATTTAAATAAAGGAGCTGAGAGAACGTGCCATATTTAATCTGCTTATCATATATTGAAATGAATGACTGCAACCCGTTTCGACTACGATTGCCGTACTTGCATAATTAAATTTATAAAAACACTGCATTCAATTAAAGTTGTGCGTCCACATTGATTTATAGGTACATAACATCACGCCGGTATTCCCCGAAGGGTTAGGCAGAGGTGTACTAATGTACGTACACCCACAGTTCGCCGGTATGTTTAGGTCTCATGTAATAGGAAGCGAGCCTATTGCCATTTACCGGGCTCAAATCCAGACTCCGAGCTGCTACTGAGAATTTCATAGAAAAACCCAATAACACTTTGCTCGACCTGGGGATCGATGTCAGGACCTCTAGCGTAGCAGTTGCACTTGAGACCACTAGACTAACGAGACAGTCATTGATTTATAATATTTCTTTTGTTTTAACCCTTCAAGGATGTACTTAATTACAGAGATAATGCAAAAATCTATTTTATTGTGCTCTTGGGATCCTCACGGGCTTTACTGAATTAAGTCGGTAACCAAGATAAATGCTTTGTTAAGAAAATATTAAATATAACACCTATCCGCCGGTCACAAGTGGAAATCTGAACATTTTGTAGGAATTGGTATGGTTTTGAAAATAGCGACAGTAAAGAATACATCGCCATGCCGTTTCAAACCAACTTCTGCGTTAAAATCTAATTAATTTCCTCCTTAGAATAATTTAAACGGTCCCGGTTTTTTTTCTATTTCCAGGTGCTGTTAGTCCACGAGGCGTCAAAAGGAAGTTTCTCCAGGGTATTTGATCTGGAAGCCGGTGATGACACCGACATTGGCACACCACGGACCTCACCTTATGAAAGCCGGTTCCCCATAAATATTGGTATTACGGGATATGTGGCCACTACTGGAGAGGTAAAAATAATTATTCATTATTTTTGGATATGGTACTTGTAGATATTTACCTATAATATAGCCAATTGACTAATTGGTTATATATTACATAACATACCATCACGCCTGTTCCCCGAAGAGGGTTCGGCAGAGGCGTACTAATGTACACCCGTAGTTCGCCGGTATGTTTAGGTCCCATGTAATAGGGGGCGAGCCTATTGCCATTAACCGGGCACAAATCCAGCTCTCCTGAAAAAACTCCGAGCTGCTACTAAAAATTTCATAGAAAAACCCAATAACACTGCTCGACCTGGGGATCGAACCCAGGACCTCTAGCGTAGCAGTCGCGCTTGGGACCACTAGACTAATGACGCAGTCTGGTTATATATTATATTAATTTATTTATTTTATTTAGTATATACTCGAAAATATTATTATCAGTCTGCCAGCTTAGTTATTTGTTAAAGAAAGTGCCCCTTAATTTCTACTTTTATTTATTGCATCTCAAAAGAGTTCAAATATTTTCTCAACGCCTTGATACCCATGCCGTACTAAAAAGAAAAAGAAAAAACAAAAAGAAATAATTCTTATGTTTGCTTGCTTGGAATACTTAATTCCCTATGACAGTTTTCACCAGCTGACTTTTACAATTCGCGTGGGATGCATGCGGTTGTATTCTTTCGTGAACTTTTCTGTTGCAAAAGGTCAACATTTAATTAAGCTCCAGCAATTTTTGTGCAGTACCTACAATATAATTTTATATAATCCCGCGGGTATAACCTTCTGCTTGTCTATGGTCACTTGCAATAGATACTTGAGAAGAATCGCTGCTAAAGATAAAAACTTTTTTAATATTCGACCGTTGACAAACGTAGGCTGATCTAAAAATAGAATGGATCGGGATTGAGAAGCAAGTTTTTATTGATTTGGCTCAACTGTATCCTCTTGCATTCCAATTCATAATAATTATTAAATATTGATTGAAACAACGGAACACCCTGTCAATTAATCATCAATGGGTAGGTTACTGAAGAACGAATGGCGCCACCTATGGTCTGGCCAAGCGTTCCTATTGGCCGAATGCTGTTTGTCATAATTGCTAATATACTGGTTCCTGACACTTGACGAATATTAGACATTGAAATAAAACGTTATATTGATATTATTTTATTCCCGACTGAAACGTCGGGAATAAAATAATATATTGTAAATCTTATATTGCTACATTAAGACGTCCAACAACTTAGCCTGCCCGTGTCCGTGGATGCTGTAAAGAATCCGAAACGTCGGGAATCAAATAATATAGTAAAAAGTAGTTTTATTTCAATAATTGCTAATGTTGATATAGCACGTTATTATTGGTTGTCGTAGTCAGAAGTACTGTTTTAGCTTTGCGTTGTATTCCCATTCTTTACATGAGTCTGTAAGTAAAGGTGACAAGCTATTAGTGCATTTTGCCCACGTAGCCGTCTTTTGTGTTAGTGTAGCAAGAGCCTGCTCTCTACTAGTGACTAGAGCTCTTCGGCTAACGATCTTAGTGCCCCTACAGACTGCGGTGCTTGTTAGCTTGCGTAGCAAACTCTGCTAAATAACTTTGATAAGAATTAAGAGGGGACACAATAATATTAGAGCTAATGAACTTGTTTAAACGCTGAGTGTGTGGTTTGAATGAGTCCATAATTAAAATTAATAAAAACTGCTTTATTAGTCTAGTGGTTCTAAGCGCAACTGCTATGCTATAGGTCCTGGGTTCGATTCCCAGGTCGTGCAAAGTGTTATTGGGTTTTTCTATGAAATTCTCAGTAGCATCTCGGAGTTTGGGATTTGCTTAACTCTTCTGGTAATACAGGCGTGACGGTATGTTTATAGAGATAATTAGAATGGGTTCACACATAAAAATTAGAGGGATTTATCTAATGGAATATATGCTGCAAGTTCCCGAAATGTTTTTCAAGTTCATGATATTTCAATAAATTGCGAGAAAAGTTTAATACGTATTCTCGCGTGTCGCAAGCATAATCATTCTCAAAAGGGTTAAGTGAGAGCTTGCGGGAACATTATAGTCTGTTCACATCGTGTCGGTAATAACATTTTGTGTATATTTTCAGACGGTGAACATTGCTGATGCCTATTTAGATCCCCGTTTTGATCCGTCAGTCGACGAGGGCACCGGGTTTAAACACAACACAATACTCTGCATGGCCATTAAGAATTCCGAGGGGAGGATTATCGGAGTCATTCAGGTAAGCTGGAAAATTCAACTGTCTTTTTTTTTGTGTTATTTTAGGCTAGTCGCATGTTTTTTTTTGAGATGTTTGAACTTTTTTCGTGAGTTCGTCTTGGTTGTTACCAACGCATTGGTTGGTTGGTGGTTGGTACCAAAGTATTCTGTCTCTAAGCAATTATGTGCTGACATCAGTGTGTTCCGGGTCGAAAGGTACATAATGTAACCAGCATATTTACATACATTACATACATTCACGCCTTTCTCCCACAGGGGTAGGCGAAACTATAGACCGCCAGTAACTACGATTCTTGCATACTTCTTCACTTCTTCCACATTCATACATCTTCTTATACACCCGCCGGTAGCGAGTACTACGCACCTGATCTTTTTAAAGGATTTCGCCAATAAGATAGAAGAGAAAAAAAAAGTATAATACTAGGCATATGACTTAGCAATTAAAGTCTGAAGATGAGGTGTTGCTGGCGTCTATTGGCTGCGGTTACCGCTTACTAACATGCGGACCGTATGCCTGTTTGTCATCTTACTACAACAAAAAACTGTAAAATCCTCAAGGGAAGTGTTTAATTATCAACATAATTATCTATGAAGCTAGCCAAAAATGTGATGAAATTTAGTATTTACCTACGTTGTTCATAAAAATAGCTGAACGTTCGTAAACTGTTCAGACTTATGCGATAAACGTGCAATTCTTAAACTTGGTTGCGGAGAATTAATGAAAAATTCAAAAGAGAACAGTAGTAATTGTTGGAGAATAGTAGCGCAGTGCAGTCGTATGCGACGCTACAGAACTGAATACATACGTTTTGGAATAAAAGCCGAGACGGGGGCGAGGCATAACGACGTGGATTTTGCTAATTAACTCCGTATGAAATTAGTACACAGACAGTCCGCAATAGAGCTGCTGGATTTTATATTTACGAGACTCTTCTTAATATTTTATCTTCGAGTAACTTTCTACGTAAGTCAATTAATTTCTCGAAGAACTTGGCAGGCAAAAAATATCGCGAAATATATATTAATAACGAATTTATCCTGTAGTAAGTATAAAGGCCAAAGTAACTATGTATGTCCTTCTCCGAGATTTAACTTATCTGTGACAGGTTTCATCTAAATGAGGTTAGTAATATCTGGGAACCAACTACAAACAAACCAATTCTCGCATTTATACCTACCTTTAGTGGGAATTGGGGAATAATATTAAATCAAAATGCTAGTATAACCGTACTTAATAAAGAGTCAGTGTGAATCTCTGGCAACACGTTAAAATTTTCCGCAATGCGACGTAGACTTTTTTGTAAATTGAAATGAGATTTCAGTACAGTCTTCTTTCTTTGTTTTTAAAATAAGTGCTTTATAAATTAAATATAACATTATGAATAATTATTATGTATCTGATATTTATTTTATCTTTATTGCCTTTGTTTTAATTTTTGTACACCACGTTAAAAGAGTTTTTTTTTTGTTTTCTTAAACCGCGCAGGAATTTCAGTATTCTAACATTTATGATAATTATCTTTATCTTTTTGTATAGGTATTTTCTTCTTTTTAATACATAAAAGGACACTAAATAACCTATACAAAATACCCACTAGGTAATAATAAATTTTAGTGTTATTATCCTTTTAAATTCTATCGAAGGCCATTGTCAGTACTCTGGCGATTTAGAAAGACCGTTTGATAATAATACACCACAATAAACAACCCATTATACTGTCCCACCGCCGGGCACGGGTCTCCTCTCAGAATGAGAGGGATTAGGCTATAGTCTATAGATAATAATAACAAGAAAATATTTAATGTAATAATTTTAGACCAAAGCGGACGAAAACTCCGACAGAAAATTAAACAAGATTTTGTTGATACTAAAAATAAGTTTCAGTTACTATGTAACTTAAAAATAAAGACGAGTAGCTCAGGGTATATGGCAACATCTCGGGGGTGTCGTCGGCGAGAAAACTTGGTCTTGTTTTCTTAATTTTGTTAAACAACAGTTCTTAATGAAAGTTTGTTGATGAAACTAATTATATCAGCTTGGAGTATCGTTATTATAAATATACTATGACGAAAACTTGTTTTGTTGGAGTTTAATGAACAGCTGTTTTCTTTATTCGACCCTTGACAAATAAAAAACTTGCAAAATAGATTCTAAAATTCTTAATGGTACAAAAACTAAAATCTACTTTAAATAAAATATAAATTTCTCAATCCGAATTTAGACAGATCTTACAATACCTATAAGGTGTTATTGGATATTTCTTTATTCTCAAATGAAGGCTGCCTGGTTAATGGTTAATATTTTCATGGAACCTTAAAACATACAGTCAAACTATGGGTACCAGGATCAGATATACCACTGCCATATTCATCAGGAAAAACACACGTGATAATAGGTATTTTACATTATAAAATCTTTGTAATTTCCAATCAGCTGGCATAAAAAAATCTAGTAGGATTTATAAAGTCAAGTGCTTTAAAGAAGTGCTTCTAAATAGGTATAATTGTTATTTATAAATAGCGTCTTGTTTAATTTCCAGTTAGTAAACAAATTCGACGAGCTCCTCTTCACGAAGAACGACGAGAACTTCGTGGAAGCGTTCGCGATATTCTGCGGCATGGGCATCCATAATACGCATATGTACGAGAAGGCCATCACTGCGATGGCGAAACAGAGTGTTACGTTAGACGTGAGTAACATAAACTACATTTTCATCATCGCGATTAATATCACGAGCATTACTATCCGGATCATTTATACCACTGTCATAACTATCAGTATCATTAATATCACTGTCATTAATATTACGATGATTAATATCACTCTCACTAATATCATGATCATTATTATCACTGTCATTAATATCATGATCATTACTATCACTGTCATTAATATTACAATGATTAATATCATTGTCATTAATATCACGAAAATATCATGTACATCACCATCATATTTTATCATATCTTATATACTTATTCACGACTCTTCCATACGGGCTGGTATAATATGGACTTGGAATACGGTGTTACGTTTTGCTTCTGCAACATTTATCTTGATGTTATAATCAGGACATTTCTCATAGTTTTAAAGCACTAGAAAATTACAAAGTCCATTTATGGATAGAGATGTTATTGTGTAAGAATCGGTGATAACGACAAAGTTTAATAGGTGTTGACCCTTGACAAACTGAAGGGGTATCCTATATTATCAAAATTACTTAAGCACACAAAGCTGTAGAGGAGGCAGTAGGCATAATGTGAATACATTTATTGTGCATTAGGTATACTATACTAAAACGCTTACAAGTATCTGGCAGAACTCCAAACCGAAGCTCTTTGCTTAGTACGTATAATTATAATAAATAAAACGAACTTCCGTCCGCGACTTCCTCTGCGTGTTATATATGAAAAAGTCTTACAAGACTGTCTGTATGCCAAAATTGTTTTAGAAGTTAGGTAATGACCTACAAAAATATGTGACACAATGTCAAGTTCAACATCTCTTCATATTGTTATTGTAGCTACTAACTTATGTACTTACCTAGTAATTTGATACGTTCATTATGGTATTTCAGCTTTAAATTCTCTCACCATTCGCTTGATTACCTGCACATAATTCCACAAGGCTCATTTAAAGCTAAATTGATGTTATTTGTATGATTGCAGGTACTAAGTTACCACGCGTCTGCATCATTAGACGACGCACAGCGGCTACGGGTGAGTTCACAATACAAATGAGTAGCATACAGTAAACTGTTAAACATACCCATGGAATCTTAAGCTTAAAATCTCTAAACATAGAGTTTACAATTGTTTGTGAGTTTCCACCAAATAAATTACTGCATTTTCGATGTATGTGTCAGGCCGTATGTTCTTACACGTTGTAGTTGTAAAGTTGGTAGCTCCGTGTAGAACGTCTCAGGCAGTCATATAATTAACAAACTCAAAGTGTAATTAGATGAAAATGTTTATGTTAACATACACATACAGGTTTGTTCCGAAACTTAGGTCATGATTGTTGGCAAGTTGGCAGTGCCGACTTTTCTTGCCTGTGTCGCTGTAACGGGAATAAGTATTAAAATAATAAATACGAATGAAGGAAGTACATTTCAATTGATTTTCTCGTATCTTATTAAAAAAAATATTCTTTTCCTATGTTATTTAGAGTATTTATTCAACAATAGGTACCCTTTGAATTTATTTATAATTTTACAATTCAAAGCTACATGCTAAAAGGGAAAAATTGCTGTTAAAACCTAACAATGTAATCGCCTCAAACATTGAAAGCCACAGGTATCCTGTTAGCATGGCTAGAAGCTCGTTATTGCACATAGCCACATTGTTTCGGCTATTTCAATTTGAACCTTTGGCCGAATGCGCGTAATTAAATTCCTCGCAATATTCACGTGGCGCGTTTAATATTGCACTGCTATATTAACTCTTTTATCCTAATATTTTTATTGATAGTAAGTTTAAATGAAAAGTGATAATGTATAAAGTATTCAAAATGGCAAGTTTACTGGTTTTTTGACACGAGATATTGAAACATTGAAATAAAACGCTTTTTCGAATTTTATCGTGTTATAGGTAGGTTTGTTATTGTAAAATCCCGATATTTTAAACTTAATATTATGCTTAGATTCGTCTCTAGTATTAGTATTACTTTTGTGCATTAATTGAAATCGTAACTAAATTTGAGGGTATATTTTAGGATTAAGTGTGAATTAACTAATTTGATTTTAATCCATTTCTTATCATTGTCTTTATGTATTTATTTATACTTCTATGCACAAAAGTAGTACATAAGACGGACTTAGTGCTACATTGCGTTCTCTACCAGTCAAACTAATAGGTAGGTACCTATTTATAGTTTCGTACATTCTCCAAAAGCCAACAAAGGCTTTTAAAATCTTAATTTTACTTAAGCGGGCAACCCATTTTCCTCAACACTTCTCCTAACGCCTTTTAAGAAAATGTACAATATTGTGACGAGAATGTTATTTTTCGTCAGACGTTAAGGATACCTTCGTCGGCCCACTTCAGTCTCCACGAGCTCGCTTTCGACGACATCGACATGACGGACGATGACACATTACGGGCGTGTCTCCGCATGTTCCTGGACCTCGACTTCGTGGAGCGGTTTCACATAGATTACAGCGTGCTCTGCCGATGGCTACTGAGCGTCAAGAAGAATTACCGCAATGTAACGTATCACAACTGGAGGCACGCGTTCAACGTCGCGCAGATGATGTTCGCTATTCTAACGGTGAGTGTTTTATTGTGAAATGAACATTAACGTCGGTCGAAAATGTCTATCAGAACAATTCTGAGGGTCGTCGGAAGACATTTAGAATTTTGTACTACACTTCGCAGTCTCAGCACGTTAATAGGTCAAGCTTTTAATTCAGCAACGCCCGTAATAAATGACCCCGCAGGTCAGGATAAAAGAATTTGCATTGTGTGCATAATACGGGATTTGATGGGTTAATAGTGGGGAATATTAGAAGGGGATTTCTAATAGTGCAGCCATGCTTAGTACGAGTAATATTACGTTCCTGCCATCTGTAGTGGTAAAATATGTCGAGTTAAATAAGCTTAATTTGTGTAGTGATCACAAGCGCGGCTTCAAAGTAGGTAAGGGTCAGGATCTGGTTTCCATTCCCATCGAGCAATATTGTTGAAATTCTCAGTAGCGACCCAGAGTTCAGATTTATGTCATAAAACAAAACACCACCGGTCTCCCCCACTGCCAACACAACGCTTCCTCTCGGAGAGCTCTGGCGACCTTGCTCACCGTTAGGAACACAACACAGCATGGAGCTATGTTATTTGGCTAAGATTTTCTGCAAGGTAGGAGGTACTTCCCCAGTGGAGCAGGTCCAATTGTGAGTGGAATTATTCGATTCCACTATGTCCTACCTGTGTTAAATATACATTCGTACACTATATATACATATAATTCATTCGTATATCTATGTAGTAGACTATTAAATCAAAACTATTCTTCAATCATGATTTTTGTTTTTATTATAAACAGACTGATTGATCCTTTAGTTAATCCGATAATATGAGTATTTTTGTTATATTCAATCTCGAGTGAATGTGGTCTTGTTTCAGGAGACGCAGTGGTGGAAGATATTTGGGGAGCTGGAGTGCCTGGCGCTGATCATCGGTTGCCTGTGCCACGACCTTGATCACCGGGGGACCAATAACTCGTTTCAGATCAAGTAAGTCACACACTTGATATTATTTGGCACGTACATAAATGTGTGTTCGAATTCATACATGCTAATTACTTGTTAATGCTCGATAAAGGAATTTCCAAGCATTTGTGTGACTTCTTCAAAAGGTAGCTTATCTAACAGACATCTATCTCGATACCAATATTCATAAAAATTGGTTCAGGGGTAAGCGTGAACCATAACAAACCGACAGACGGACAGAGTTACTTTCGTATTGTTTAAATAGTATGGAAAATAGTAGGTATTCAAGTGCTTTTCCTGCCTGAATGCCTTTTGGTTTCCACCTTGCCTCGTTATGCTATTGAGATTCCCTGAACCAACTAGTTTGTCCTTAAACATAACATACCATACCCGTATTCCCCGAAGGGTTAGGCTGTTAGACAGAGGTGTGCTAATGTACACTCACAGTTCGTCGGTATGTTTTAAGTCCCATGTAATATTTGGCGAGCCTATTGCCATTAACCGGGCACAAATCCCAAACTCCGAGCTGCTACTGAGAATTTTATATAAATACCCAATACCACATTTGTCGACGTGGAAATTGAATGGAACCTCTAGCGTAGCAGTCGCGCTTGGGACCACTAGACTAATGAGGCAGCCAAAATGCATTCTTCCTTAAAATGTTTAAAAAAAAGATGTTTTTAATCATCTACGCCACTTCGTTCCAGGGCGTCGTCACCTTTGGCACAGTTGTACTCCACCTCCACGATGGAGCACCACCACTTCGACCAGTGCCTGATGATCCTCAACTCGCCCGGGAACCAGATCCTGCTCAATTTGTCGTCAGACGACTACGAGAAGGTCGTCAAGGTGCTCGAAGATGCTATCCTGTCCACCGACTTGGCTGTATATTTCAGGTAGCTTTTATTTTAATGTATGCCTTTTTAGTCTCTTCGGAGGGAAGGCTGATGATCTGCAGCACACATTTTGCTTATCATAGCCACGTGTGTCTAATTACATTGTTATATACTGTTACTGTAATTGTATTCAATACTAGTCTTATTCTTTTACGCCCTTTATTTAAAAAAGAAGACAGTCTTACAACGAGACGGTTATTCAAATAGCCAGACGTCACTTTGTGTCGTACTGCGACATACTTATATATTTTAAAGCTGGGTTCCATTTAGATTTAGTTTCCTAAACTATATTTTGTTAAGGTGTTGTTGTTTATATTTAAGTACAGTGACGACCAAAAGTCCATAGGCAATCTCACAACGCAATAGCTTGACGTTTAGTTAACTTACGACCTTCTATTCATTGTTGTTAACAAGTGACACGCACTGGCTGTATCGAGCTCGCTCGTACTGTTTATAGCAATATAATCCTTAGCGTGCTTATGGACTTTTGAGTGATTACTGTAGGTACTTAAGTATTGATTACTATTTAGAAAGACGATGGAGCAATCATTTGAACATTAATCACTAGGTTTTGGAAAACTCCATGATTTGATAGGAGTTTTTCACAGTATTTTTCTAATTCAACCATATTAATGATACATGAACTCGATATCAACGACCTTATGTGGTCTAGTTTCCTTAATTCACGATAAAAATAGTCCCTATTTTCAAGGAAGGATTGCACATTTTCATATGTGTTACTTAATTTTCCAGCAAGCGCAAAGCGTTCATCGAGCTAGTCAGCACAGAGCGTCAAGTGACGCCATCTTGGGGCGAGTGCGAGGACCGGCGCGGTCTGCTGCGCGCGATGATGATGACCGCGTGCGACCTCGCCGCGATCACCAAGCCGTGGCCGGTAGAGCGACGGGTCGCCGCCTTGGTCGCTGGAGAGTTCTTCAGACAAGGTGACCTGGAGAGACAGAACTTGAATTTGACGCCTATTGTGAGTAGTATTTTGTTTTAATAAGTATATTCTTATAATTACCGGCGAACTGTGGGTGTACATTAGTACACCTCTGCCTAACCCTTCGGGGAATACAGGCGTGATAGTATGGTATGTTATTCTTATAATTTTGCTATACAGGTAATTTAGTCCTTTCCCAAAAAAACCATAAATGATACAAAAAGAACGACTTTTCATATATGAAACGTCTGTCTACTATTGTATGGGAATAATTATATTTATTGTTTACAAATACTGTAGGTATGGATTTCGGAATAAGCCAATATCGGATGCTGGTGACTAAAACAGTACCCTATATATAATGTAGTTTCACTCGCAGATAAACACTGATTAGCAGCTGATTTTAGTCACTGTTATATTCTCTATAACTCCAAATTACTGTACCTATTAACAGACCCATGGGTGTCCTTTGATAATAAGAGGGGTTTAGTCTATAGTTGACACCGATTGCCTAGTTGTAAGTTTGCATTTATCATGCCATTGAAAAAAAAACTCTCGGACATGAAACTTGGCAAAATTATGATTTGGCGAAACATTGTGAATTTACCTCATTATTTTCTTTATTCCAGGATATAATGAATAGAGATAAGGAAGATGAGCTCCCTGCTATGCAAGTCAAATTCATCGATACCATTTGCCTCCCCATATACGAGGTAATATTTTGTTCTCTAAATTAAAATATGTTGATTAGTGGAATGTTCACTCTTGACAATTTTTCCAAATACATAGATTTTTCATTAAAATAAAATAATAATCATTAGGGTTCCAATTGGACGTTCTTTAGTGACGTTAAGGTTATTCAAGCATAAAGATATCGATACTTTTTTTATGTGAAAACTTTTTTAGGCGCGTTGAGCACTTTTTGGGTGAATAAAAATCATGGAACTCGCGTCATCGTCACCGCACGCTTCCCACTTATGATCAAGGATTAAAGTTTATATTAGTCATTAACACTTTTTACAAACCAAAAATAATAATTTAATAGCTCAAAGATACAATTCACATGTTACTTAGTTTTTAATTCTATCGGCAGTCCCCAAACACTGCCCCGCATGTTTTTTTTTATAAATGTTTCAAATTACTCTTGTTTTTATTTCCAGGCGTTCGCAGTACTGTCATCAGCTCTACAGCCAATGTTGGACAGGGTGAAGAGCAACCGCAGCCACTGGATCGATCTCTCCAACAATGATGGCGGAGAGAAATTCGACTACGGTCTCGATAAGGAACTGCCTGAGAGAAACGACAAGTCTAGCATCAGCTCGCAGAATGTCGACGATACGGAGAACACGTATGAAGGAGACAGCAGTGGCGCCGTTAGCCTCTCCTCAGAAACAAACTCCAAATACGAAAACCTCGAAAACCCCGTCGTGGGACTCCTGTGTAACAACGTCCTCACTCTTCGAGAACCCAACAAGTTCTGTCAACTGAATGACTATTAAAAACTTGTCCCAAAAACTATGAGAATGTGATAAAGTGAATAAGCGGCTTGGTAGGGCCCCTACGTTTCAAAGGCCAATAGCGAAGCCAAATCGTCCACTTAGGATGTTAGGATTAGAATACTTTAAGTTTCTAAGTATCTAGCACAACTAACAATGAAATTTCACTAAGTTTTAATTGTGATTTGTAAATTTTATTGCATTTTAGAACATGAATTCATTCTTCATTGTTGCGTCTATTTGTTTGTATTTCACGTCATTATTTTCCTATTGGTCTGCTTGAAATGTTGGTAAAATAGTGCATTAAACGCACTCCGCGCGAGTTTCAACTGACAGCTGTGTGATATTCGTTTAATAGATGATTTAGTCGAATTTGAAATTTATCTAAACGCAAGGCGTTATTATTCGATAAGTTGTCATGACCATCGCGGAACTATTTTTGTACACTTCATTATGTAGCTTTACATTTTTAAGTACCTATAAGAGAAAATTTTACAAATAGGTATGTAATGTTTTTAATTTACCTCATTCGTCTATTCCTACTACGTATTACATGAAGTTGTTTCGTGTGTGTCGATAGTTTTGGTATCATTTAAGATACATATTACAGCTAATGAAATATTCAATTTCTCATAGAAACAAAAATATTTCGACTATCAAAATACTCTAACCCCCCTAACTGCAGTAGTGTAACAAACAGGGCCTAACTGTCGTGACCTAGTTGTATGACCAAAATACCAAAAAGTTTTTATGTAGTTGTACTAAAATCCTTATTGTTTTATGTTATTCGGATTTATCATTAAATTCATACTTACGTATTTCATATTATGGAAAATTTTAAAATATTTTAAAATCTATAATTAAACTCTCTTATTACGGTGAAGTTATAGTGTGTGTGCGAATGTTTAATACACTTGCGACAGGCTGTGTATGTCAACTAATCATTTTCAGTCGCACAACGTAACTTTTGTAAATACCTAATTAATATTATAAATACTGTAATACTAACATGTTGTAATTTTGGTAAGTACTTATTATAAATTCGGGTTTTCTCATATACATTATTCAACAATTATTTTGTTCTTATCAGCTTATAGGAACCGTGGCCTCGCATTAATTAATATTTCAAGACAGTTACGGCACCCGCTGATCCATTCCACTATAATTTTCGATTTAAAATAGGTTTTCCATCGATTTTATTTGGCTTGTCCAATAAGTTTTTATAATAAGAGTGTCAATTATCTTCAAACAATTTTTGTTTAAATAAATTGAAGTTTTTTGAAAAGTAAATGACTTTGCTACACATGTTTTTATTAAACTGCAATATTTTGCATGTTTTCTATAGGAATTCGCTAGTAGTTACTCTTCTAGTCCTTTATTAAATTTGACTTTTAATAATCATGTCTTAATTTGGATTCGTTTTTAAACGTTTTAATATTTTTAAAATATTGCAAATTAATAATTAATAACATTCTAACGTACAAAGTTTAAACATTTTTAAGATTGAAAAATGACTTACTTAATTCTATAAAATATATGCTTTACATTCGAAGCATAACAATTTAGAGTCATTACTTCATATTTTAGATCGAACTTCTTTCATAAAATATGACCAAATCCTCCATAACGAAAGTTAAAAAAATATTTTGTAATTGAAATAATTCTCTCTATAAGCATTAGATATTTACATGAAAAAAATCTCAAATTAATTGTGGTAATAAAACTATGTACAACATTAATTTTAAGATTGCTGTAAGTATTATTAGAACGTAATTAGAAAATTAATAATTGTAATTCACTAAATGACGAGTTGTATGGTGTGTGAATAATTATGGAGGTTGTTTTGTTCCAAACAAAAATGTTATTTATTTATGATTAAACAAATTTTGAAATAACTCATTAATTTCATTTATATATTATTTATGGTTAATTTTCGACGAAGCTATTAGCCAGTGTACCCAGACACAGTATTACTGCTACCTCAAATTCGTTAAATTATGAATTCAAACAAGACAATACATTTTTTATTCAGTCTGTACCTAATTGTAATTTGTTACTTGACGGATTAATGATTATTTACTGTTCCTAGTTATTCCTGAAGTTATTCCGAACGAACACGGGTAAATTCACATAAAAAAGTTACACATTAGAGAAGTCACCAAGTTCTACTGTTTATTAATATACTAAAATTGGGTGATATATCCAACGTTGAATATTATATCGTCTTAGTTTGAATATAACACCGACCCATATCAATTCTGGTGCCTTTGTTATCGCATTTTTTTTACCACGGAATCCAACTGATTGTAATATGTGAACAATAGGAAAATAAGAAAGCTTCTAAATAAACTAATACCAGCGTCATTCAAACAACGCCAACTGAATACTACAAAGAAAGCGTCAAGTAAAGAACAACAATCTGATTTATTATGTTAGCCACGGATTTTACAACTCGCAACATTTAATGTTTTTATTTAAGTATTAAAAAAAAAAGAAATTTAAAAAGCAAATGCTTTTGCAATTTTTTTTCAATAAAATAATTTTACGACCGCGGATCAAACATCACGCTTACCGTGCTTTAGACAGAGCTGGGGCCGTACTATAACGTGTTAACGCCATCATTTTTAGGTTGTAAAAAAGAGATGAGGGTATTTAATATGTAGAGCGGCATCTCTTTCTCACAACCTAAAAATTATGGCGTTAACACGTTAATACGGCCCCTGATCTAGATTAATGAATATTCGGCAAAACTATTGAGAAATAATATTATTATGTAATAATATGTGATACCAATTCCCACATTGAGTTTTGATAGTCCCTCGTTAAGATAGCGACCATAGGGCACTAGAAGGCGAGTAAGTAGATATAATAAAATGTTATAATATCTAGAGCCAACAAAATAGTATTGGAATGTTACTTCTGTGCATTTTTTATCCCCTTAAAGATTCTCGCTGACAGTGAAGATGGCTGTTTGCAATAAGATTTTCCTCTTTTTAGGTCCTGGAATACATAAATCAGTATATTAATATTGATTTACTACTATCATAGACCTGGGTTGCAGAAACATGCACTCACACTTATGTGTGTGGTAAAAGGTAGGTAGATTGGTAGTCAGAAGTGCAGAACTTGGAGTGAAGATAATACCCACTACGAGTGCATCTATCACTCGCAAAAAAACTCTGGTAAAACTCAAGAGACAATACGTATCTACTTACCTCAGAGGAACTACTTACAATTTTTTTTTGTAATGGCATGAGGTTTTCCGTTTGCCGATAACACTGACCTCTTTAATACTCTTAAGTACACTGGACATGAGCTGGACAGGCTATTGACAACGATATATTGCCCCCTTTGATTTTCGCCATTTTGGCGCTGATAGCACAAGTGGGCATTAACGGAACTAATTTTAGATATTGGACAATGTCGATAACATGTTGTTCTTCCATGAGGGTTGTAATAACAAAATGCTAGCCATAAATATTTTTTGTTAAGTATGTTACCTAGCAACCACTTCTGTTAGTATTCAAACTTGATTTTTCTGTTGTGCTAGTTATTTTTATTTCCAGTGCACAGGGACCAACTACACCCAGCGGATAAAAAGGCACTTATAATACAATACAATAACGCCACCCCAGGTGTCAGACGATCCATAAGGATTTTCACACATAACACTTACTTGGACTTAAACAAAATTATTTATCAGTTCATTCGTTGAAGACTTACTCAAAATTATACAATGAAAAAATATCGATATTTTTTTTTTTTTTACCCCGTTATGGGATATGGCGCCACACTTTTTGTGTATTTACCAGTGTCAAGTATATGGAGTAAACAAGTAATATTTATTCATTCCCGTCATGGGATTATAATATAATAATATGGCGCCACACTTTCTGTGTTTGCCAGTGTCAAGTATACAGAATAATCCCCAGTAAAACAGTGGAAACTTTACTAAGGCTTGGATAGAGTTTAGGAGTAGAAACAAAAGTCACGATTTTCAATTTTATATCATTTGCCTACACTCGCCCACGTTCACGAACACTTAATGGTTAACTATCCACTATAATTACACATTAAACTTCGGAGAAACACAAGTTTTGGAAAATAATATAAAACCGACAAAGTGCACCTTACATTTTCCCGCCTAAACTCAAATATCGACATTAACGATCGGAATACGGAGATGCTCTAAACAGCTCGTCGGCCGTTTGCATTATGTGTCAATTTTAGTTCCACAAAAGCACGGAGCAGCAACGCTTCAAATGGAGCCTATTTTAAGTTGTCATTTGTACGCCATAGCCTATCAAGTCTATAGTAGCATAGAGATCAGTGAGCAGTGGTCGATAACTACAATTCAGCCACTAACAAGTAGAATGAAGATTACCTTTAATTTTAAGAAATGAATGTCAAATATTTTGAAAACTTCAGATAACCTTCAGAGAGCTCTATACAATATTTTTACCAACGGGATTATTTATTCATTTTTACATTTAAGGGACCTTTATTGCTATCCATAGTTATACGATACTAATTTATAAATTAACGATAAGCAGTTGATAAGTTAACACAAGACAAAATGCCTAAAGATATAACTAAACCGTCAGTTATAATATTTCTCAACGAGATGTATGAGAAAGAGAACCGACTGCGGGCCCAATGGGTTATGAAACATCGAGAAAAGTTGGAGCTAGCGGCCACACTACAGAGGGATCCTACCAATTATTATGAGGAAGACGTCGTCCGACATAAGATGCTCGGAGGTATGGCTACAATTACAAGAGACCATGTAACCGCAGGTCATAATAGAAGGAAAGTGCCACTCCGCGACGCAGCATCTATGCCAGACATTAAGGACATAAAACTGGACCATACAATCATCAAAATAGGAGTAGGAGACGCTAAAGAAGATCCTAGACTAGCTAGACCCAACACAGACCTATCACTCGACCCCGTGATGCGTCCCATAGATCCTAAGTTGAAAAGAATACTGTATAAACCAAGGCCCCCATTTGGAAGGGAGCTGTATCTTATGAAACGGACCAAAGAATCGCCAGAGGACAAGTATTATTTTCCTGAATGTAGCAGTTGGGATTATGGGTGGCGTATGGCTGACAGTGGCATGAAACAGCCGACTCGGTATGGGAGATGTTGGCTTTTAAATAGGACGATGCATAGTCGTGTTGGGTCGCAGCCAGACCCGAATTATTATAAGTCTCCTGAAGAATCAAACTACGAAAAATGTGTGTCAAAATAGACAGTCTTTCAGTCTTAGTTTATAGTATAGATTTATTTATTGATAACTATAGATTAGATATTCTTAATATTTGCATTTATTTTAATAAGTTTATTCTGTATTGTTTTGTAGATTTTAGTATGCAATTGAGCAATATAATGTTGATAAGTATGTTGTGATTTTTATTTAAAATAAATATCCCCTAGAGCTTTTGAGCATGTAATAGCTATCCTACATTAAAATATCGCATACAATATATCTTAACTTTACATTGATTTATCCGGAGATATTTTATTTATTTTTCCTTTTTTTCCATTCTCAAAACTCTTTTAGAGGAGATAAAAGACCTCAGAACTAGAGAGAATCGTGTTATGATGGTTTTAGACTGAAACAATTTTATGGACGAGAACTGAAATTTGTATGTCAAAATTTATCTCCACGTCCAGTCCAGCCCATCTTCCTATGGACGTCAATGTCTTATTCGCACTAAGGTTACCGTTCCCGAAAATTAGAAGTCATAATATCCTTACAATAACTGCCTGTTGTAAACTTTTAAGGCGTAAAGACGAACCGAACATCAAACCTTGTAAACGAGGGGCGATAGTGTTAAAATAGGACTAAAAACGCAGGTACAAACGAGTATTTTTAATGGGTGCAAACCACACATAACCACACCGTGTCCGTGACATCTGGATCATCAGGGACATGCAGTCCACCCATCAATCATTCTAGAAACGGTTCGCGGCAGAATACTTATTTGGTAAGCGATGCGGTGATACCTACCAGACAAACTCACGCAGACCTTACATTTCATTTTAGGTAGGCAAGCAAACTGCAGGCATGAGGTATCTACCGATTAATTATATTAGATACTTAATGTAGAAGAAAAAGTAGGTACCTAGTTATTCATTAGCCACGCAATCGCATTATTAATCAATTTCATAGGTCACACTATACATTTGTGTCAAGTTTATTGCAGGCTCGTTTTTTATCCTGCAACAAAAAACGTTCGTAACGCTCGGATATGTATCCTGCAATCTATCAGTCATGGCATTGCCTTACAACCTTTCAACCAATCACGTAACGCCAAAGGATCACCCCAGAGCCCCAGACTGTCTCAGATGGCGTGTTTTCCCGCCAAAATTTTCATCAATAACACTGCGCATGTTTTTCGAGGAAATACCTGTCTCTTTTCCGTAACAAGGAAAGTGAGAGGGAAAACAGATAACCTCCAAGTGTTCACGCATGCGCGGGAAGAAACCTTTTAGAAAAAAAATGTTGGCTAGACGGCGCGTTTTCGTTTTCCGTGATTCACAGCACTGGAAATGCGGTGTGTATAAAAAACAGTGCAGTGAAATTGTACATTAATGTATATTTTACTAAATACTTGTAAATAAATATTAATTACAGATGTAGCATACGTAACTAGATAAAATTAATAAATAGTGGCTGTAATTAATTTATATTGCTCCTGTAAATTAATTGTGTATAAATTGCCTTTAATCAGAGTCGTTTATTCGGAATGAGACTGTGTGATTTAAAATAAGAGGTCTTAAGTTTATTTCGGTGAGTATCTATGTATATATTTTCATTTCTTTATCAGTTGAACTAATAAGACAATAATATACCTACATAAGTATCTACTAATAACCTATGTTCTTAGTTCATTACCTATCTGTATGAAGCTAAAACACGGCCGACCTTCTTAACATTGTTTATTATGAATACCGTTATTTTTACATTAAACATGTGCTCCCCATCTAGATACACTGCAGGACTACATAAAATCGGCCGGATCGATATGTTTAGCTACCAATGGTTATTTTTCATCGCAGCGAAAGTAATTGTAGTTTAATGTAACCTTACGTTTTAACAAAGATAAGGTTACCTATTAATTATTTCATTACTAACAGAAGTTAAAGAGAAGCTTTTACAAAATTATTAGTGTCATAGGTGTTTAGATATCCTTACGCGCCGAGGAACAGCGAGTTACTAAAAAGAGGTTGAAAAAGAAATATTACCTATCGTTCCAAAAATTCCATCAAAAAGTTTTTACTCTGAAGTTCATAAACCTTTTTTATATCTCCTGGACTAAAAAAACGACTATTGCTTGCTGTACTTTTTTAGATTGTTACGTCAAAATTATGAATAAATGTCTGCATTCAGGATGCTTGTTATTAATTTAATGTGTAAATTATTTGATTTTCCTAATGGATTAATAATGAACATTTTTTTCTTTAATAAATGCAGTGTGTGAATGTGAAAATTCGTTGGTCGTGCAATAAATGTTGCTACATCGGTTTCAAATTCAAGGTAAAATCGTATTGTTTTACATTATAAAGAAAAATATCTAGCTCTATCACATTGGTAAGGCATTATAAATTAGTTTTGTTTGCGTAATAAGTCAAAACGAAATGAAAAACATTAAAATTATTCTGATTAGGTTATTTGATATTCGGCATTGCTTTTATAACATTAGGCCACATTCTATAAAATAAATTACATTTTTCCACTTCGTTTTATGGAAAATATTTTATGAATGTATAACTGTTACCTGCGGTTCCACTCGCGTCTAAAAGGATTTACTTAGGTAGGTACATAATATAGATTTATATATAGTACATACCGATGATCTGTAGGTATGTCTACATCTCTGCCTAACCCTTTGGAAAATTTCACATTTTTTATATTATACCACTGAGGTGGCAAGCAAGTTTACGGCCCGCCTGATGGTAAGCAGATACCGTAGCCTATGGACGTTTGCAACACCAGAGGTGTGGCCAAAGAGTATAGTAATATATAGGAAAGATATCGCTGGCCGACCCTACGGTACTGGTACTTGGTTAAGAGTTATAGTCATCTTTCGGCCTTTAGAGTTTAATCAATGGGATATCGTGAACTCTGTAGGTAATCGTCGGTCTTGCTCCAATACTCTATACTAATTGGAGTAAATATCTATCTATATTTACTGAAGAAATGCTGTATTCAGCGGATACGGGTTATTTTGTGGCATGGTACTAAGTAACAGAATATAAATCTACTAAGTAGGTGTGGTATTCAGCATTACTTTGACGAAGGTAGACAGGTATTGTTTACTGATACTGTGGAGTAAGCTATACCTATCTAAGCCTTTCATCCCGAACTGTACCCGTCACTTGTATTTGTACACTTGTATGGTGTACACTTGTCAAATACTCAAGGCAGCGTAGTATTAAAATATATTATACACCTAGTTTATAAATATATCTTAACCTAGAAAATTTAAAGGTATATACAAAAATTTAAGTAGGTAGGTACGAGTTTCCACTAGGTAAATACTAATTTTGCATAAGTACTTACATGCAACTAAAATTAGTAATAATACCTAGTAGGAAAGTTAGTCGAGCTGACGGGCCCGGTACATTTTTTGTTTTTGTTAGAAAACCATCATACTCGGCTTGTCCTAAAGAAACCTGTAGTATTACAAAATGCTATCAAAGTTTCCTTTTTGTTTGAGAAGAATTTAATTTACAATGGGGCTGTATTTTTAACTATCAATAAGATAGGACCAATGCATTAATTATAATTATGTCTATGGAAAACTTAGCAGAACTACCGCCAGTCAATGATTCTTTGCCTTGTATATATTATGCATGCAGCACAAAATGATAAGGAGTTGATAAGGAAAATAGACCGCTTTACTGTGTCAAAATATGTTCAGGTATACGATAAAAATAACGCTTTAAAACGCGTCCCGTATTGAGAACTTTAATGTAGTTTGTGACTAATGATATATTTCATCAGTCCCCTTCAAATTATTTTGATGAATATCACTCTCGATAGCATCTGTTTACGTAATAAGTGCCCATATTTTGAATTGAACGAGATACAATTGTTTTCGCTGTATGACATCCAGTATTTAGGTGTCAGCCCAGTAATATTGTTATCATAAATATATACTCGGTTAGTCGAATCAGTCGTACATTATCGACGAATAATATTTTCATTTTATATTCGTTTAAATATTTATATAAAGTTGTATTTTTGCTTAAAGGTCCTGAGCTGAATTAGTTGTGTCCAGTACAGCAAGATGTCGAAACGTAAGTTTTTATTATATTTTATTGCAATTTGCATGTCCTGAAGATTTTAGAGGACTTAAATATTAGGAACAAGAGGAAATAGTGGATAAAAAAATACTGTGTAAAATATTTATCAATCTAAGAATACTATCAAAGAATTTTAAGATCTCCCTTTATACTGACTGACTGACTATTCAAAAATACATCCGCCCGTTATTATCCCAATTTAGGTATCTACAAGTGTGAATACTTCGTTTTTTATGCAGTAAAAAAACCGTCAAAGAAACGCCTGAAATAACAATCACTGTATAAATTGCACAATAACGTAATCTTTACGCGCTTATAAAGGCAACGAGGACATAGGTAAATACATACTCGCTATATTTTATCTAATAAAAAAAATAACATAACATAAGATAACATACCGTCACGACTGTATTCCTCGAAGAGTTAGGCAGGCATACTTAATGTACACCCACAATTTGCCTGGTATGTTTTGGTCCCATGTTATAGGAGATCACTAACGGGACACAAATCAAGACTCCGAGCTGCTACTGAGAAATTCATAGAGAACTCAATAACACTGCTCGATCTGGGGATCGAACTCAGGACCTCTAGGACAGCAGTCGCGCTTGGGACCACTAGATTAACGAGGCAGTCTAATCAGTATATTAGCTAAGTAATTACCCAGAGAATAACCCCTATTTAACTACATCCTCTGTTACTTCCGACAGAAACACAGTTCAGAAATTCTATTCGCGCACAATGCACATTTTCCAAAATCAGGTGACTTATAGTAACAGTGGGTCGTTGCTGTGCTATCTCATGGATGACACAAATATATTAATTTATAATCTACTAACATAGTTGTAAGTACTACTAACCCTTTTTTTGTCTAAGTTACTTGAATACATAGATATTAGGTAATATTTACTGATAAAGTCATAACAATTTGTCGGGTCAAAGGTCTTTGATTGTTAGATGTACATGTATTTGCAGTGTATGGTGTGCCCATTGAGTACATAATTACATAGATACATCATTAATCATCTTAACAATTAATTATTAATCTGAACCGCGTCGTATCTTGTACAAAATTGTTTAATGTGTTAAGTTTAGAGATGTTCTTTCATCAATCATAAGTATTACGTACGGTAGTAATGACAGCTTATTACTTCCATAACACGTCCATAATACTTTCCTTTTAATTATTTATCAGACTGCAGTATTTAGCATTCATAACAGATGTCAGGCAACGATGACCTCGGCTGTACAGTACATATATTATAATACACGGATAATCAGTAGCAGATCGATGATGAATGGGCCACTGAGTCACGACAAAACGTCGATATTGTGCGATAGCCCCAGTACCAGTACCCAGTACCGTGCTACCTGCTACCCTACTATTAAAATAATTATTTCACGGCCAACGTTTATGAAGCGTGAAATCAACAGAGACGCAGAAATATCACGGTGCAATTATTTCGTCATTATTCTACACAAGCTATACATTTAAAATGCTTTATCCTGAATGACTGACTGACAGATCAACGAACAGCCTAAACTGCTGATCGTAGAGACCGGAAACTTGGCATAGGCGTGGCATCCAATAAGAAAGGATTTTTGGAAATTTAACTCCTGAGGTGAAAGAAAGAAAGAAAGAAAATACATTTATTCAACAGACGTGCAAACAGACATAATTAATATCAAGTACATACCTATGTACCTAGTTACAGTTAACATTTTTTTTATCTGTTGCACGTCGTGTCCGTGACAAAAGAGGTTGCCACTCAGCAAATGCTTCGTTATAGTACAAGACCATAACAGAGCGCTGATTTTCAGTGGCCACCTAGTGACGTTCGGATATAAAGCTAGGCTATACAATAGGTACAAATAAATTATAGTACCAGTTAAAATAAAAAATATAAATAAATATGTATAAATATATATAATGAACGCACACTCGTTCGTTCGAGGCAGCAATCATTCAAGGTGGTGGCAGATTTTCAGGTGGTGAAAAGGTATGAAAGTCCGCACACAATACCATGCGTTTGACATACGCACACACATATACATAATTAATAAACGATGACATCGTCAAGATATTATGTACAGCTGTCATTCGCTGTTGACATTTTGACAATTGTTTTCTTCCATAAATTAGACTTAACACATTATATGATACGAAACCTCCCATGCCCATGGCGTAGGTACAGGTGGGCTCAGTTTATTTAGAAACGAAAATTACCTAAGTACGCAGGCGATGCTGCGCACGGGAAATCTAGTATAATTTAAATAATTTGTTTGCGCGTTATGGAATAAACTTCGAAAAGGTTTGGATAAGTTTGATAAAAAAATACAGCAGACAATAAATTAAATTAGAAATTAAAATTGTATAATTGACAAGTTAGTAGTTTCTCACCCCTTTGAGGTACAAACGATTTAAAAACGGGTACGATCGGGTACAAACCTAGTACAATCGAATATAATTGATACCTACAAACTAATTATTGCATAATTAGAAGAACCACATATTTTCTAATCCTATATTTCTCACCCCTTTGAGGTATAAATGATTTAAAAAGCGGTACAATCCGGTACAAATGAATAAAATCGATAAAACCGAATGATTGCTTAATCAGTTTTCAACTTCACATAATTAGTCGATACGACAAGAGTTTATAGTCACGTGAATCGCCACATAAAATCCGACAAATTAAAATAACTAGTTTTGTTAATAATATAATAGATTTATGTGAACGCACGTTTTTAAATAATAATAATTAGTAGTTCATTGTCCTACGCTAGTTAAGAGAGTCAACTGCGGGAAACGGGTTATTATGGCATTCGTAAGCAATAGGTTGGCAACCTCTTGTGCTATTTGCGGATCTGAATTGAGATTTCAATCTCTTTCATTCACGGCCAGAGAAAGAACATCACTTAATAGTTGAATTGAATCTACTTTATGGACAGAACACATAATAACATGGTAGAACATACATAAAATAATGGATGGTAGAATTACTTTAGTGATTGTGAAATGAAATCTAATATTACCTACACAAATACCAATAGGCACCTGCTTATCCAGCACATCAAGCTACATGATTCTCACATTATAACAGCAAAATTTGAAAATAATATAGATAGCAATGTTATAATTTTTAACTAATGACTAAAGAATTTTTAGAAGGGACCACTAGACTAATGACTGCCTCATTAGTCTAGTGGTCCCAAGCGCGACTGCTACCCTAGAGGTCCTGGGTTCGATCCCTAGGTCGAGCAAAGTGTTATTAGGTTTTTCTATAAAATTCTCAGTAGCAGCTCGGAGTCTGGATTTGTGCCCGGTTAATGGTAATAGGCTCGTCCCATATTACATGGGACCTAAACATACCGGCGAACTGTGGGTGGACATTAGTATGCCTCTGCCTACCCCTTCAGGGAATACAGGCGTGATGGTATGTTATGTTTATGTTATAATTTTTATTTATAGGAGTATCTATGGAGTGTCGTGCCGGTTCTTCTCCATAAGACCCACTATTTAGAACCGTGCACCTAGTTAATTCAAAAGTACCTGTAATATTGGTCTAATTGAAATAAAACATTTGAGTTGAACTTTGCCGGAATACAATTTTTATAAAGCGGTAAATCCTAATGGATCGTTGGCATGCGGGTATTTTGGACTCATACCGGCTAGAAATTGAACTTACATTTATTTGTCCTATAGCCGAGGCCAAGACATTTGTGCTGACATTCAATACGACCGAACTATTGGACTCTGTATCATTGAAATGTTTCCGAAACACTACTGCTCAGACCACGAATATGTAGCGTATATACAGCTTAGCTTTATAGCTTACTAGCGGCCCCCCTCCGGATTCACACGCGTTGCCCCATTCCTAAGAGTCGTAGCGTAATGTTAAATAGCTTAAAACCTTCCTCTTGAATCATTCTATTTAATAAAAAAAACCGCATCACAATCCGTTGCGTAGTTTTAAAGATCTAAGCATACATAAGGACAGACAGACAGCGGGAAGCGACTTGTTTTATACTATGTAGTGATAGTTCGTAATCGTAATATACATAGTATATATACTATCACGTTCTTGTTGTATTCTTCATATAGGCAGAGGTGTACTCATATTCACACACAGTTTGCCGGTATGTTTAGGTCCTATATGTAGGTAATAGGAGGCGCACCTATTGCCCTAAACTGGGCACAAATTCAAACTCCGAGCTACTACTAAGAATATCATTGAAAAACCCAATAATGCTGTGCTCGACCTGCGACTTGAACCCAGGACCTCTCTAGTGTAGCAGTCGCGCTTGGAACTCATGGACTAATTACGCAGATTTTATAGTTCAAGTACGTAAAAAGTCAAATAGTTACTATTCTTTGCTTTAGTCCTATAACAAAAATCAACGTAGAAAAAACGAAAGCTATGTTGAGTCACGATGGTTTGGCCCGCTCCGTGAAGGTGTATCGCCCTCCCCACTTAGTTAATGCTTAGGTGTGGAATGTGGGGATACAGCCCCGTTAATTGCTGAGAAAGGGGAAACGATACTGACTGCCACCGATTATGTTGGCGTCATTATATATTTATTGAATGGATACGCATTGGTTCGGCGAAGGATATGACGTATTCTTTTATTTATGTGTCAGTCGGAGTTCATCACCCCGAGTTACACTGGATCAAAAAATATACCAACTGCAGGTGAACATAAAAAAACAAAAAAGCGAAAATACGTAACATACCATCACGCCGGTATTCCCCGAAGGGTTAGGCAGAGGCGTTCTAACGTACTTTTATTTAATTAATCAAGAACAATTTACATTGTGTTTAATATCTAGGTAACATGCATAAAATTTCCACAGTTCGGTATGTTTAGATCATATATGTAAGTAATAGGGGGCGAGCCTATTGCGATTATATGGCCACAAATCCAGATTCTATGATCTTCGCTGCTACGGTCGAAAGGCTGACAAAAAACTTCGTTTACGAAGCTTACTCACGTTACGAGCTTAGATATTTTGATAATTAACTTTAATAAATGAATGAAATACATCATTCAAACTATTCTCGATAGATCTAGAACCATTCTAAAACTGCGTTTCATTAATGAAAGTCAGTATGGACGATACAAAGATCGATACATTTCGCCGTAATTAAAAACACCAGCTCGAACCTGACTCAACACAAACTAATTCCCTCGTAACGAAACGTAATGTGCACCAAAGTAATTCGGGGCCCAATGTTTGTTTTCGCGATTGCCGGCGAAGATTGTAGGTCGTTGCACCCACTGCAATTATAGTGAGAGCGGCTGTCGGTCAGCCGGGCTGTGCACCGGGTTTCTGTGTCAGCACAACCGGACCTGCAGTTGGCAGCCGACACCACCTACATCATTATTAATTGCTCTACCAACTCAGTAGGTATAATCATTGTAGATTGCAAGTCATTATAATTATACCGAAAATTTGACTCCGAATGGGCGAAAATATTTAACTAAACTTTTTTTCGACGCAGCAACGACTTGATCTAATATTTTATACGGAAAATTCTTCAGAAATAATAATTACTTAATGTTACAGTAGGTACCTATCTATACTAGAGGCTCGGCAACGCATCAGCAACTCCTCTGGTGTTGCAGATGTCCATGGACGGCGATGACTACTACAGGTGGCTTTTCTGCACATGTGCCGAGCTAATCAATAAAAACAATCTAACAGCTCTTCAATCAACCCGGGATTACGCATTTCGTTCAAAGAGTCAGATTAAAAAAAGTTTAATAAACCTGGATAAATTTCGTAATAGTCTTACAATAGATTTTCCATTTTTTTAAATTGTAAATGAAACGAACAAGGCACTTCCATAAATCCTGAATTTTTTTTACGATTTACGAGACGATTCAAATTGTGTATGTGGGATGGGAAGTCACACCATTAATTAATTCATCATCATTCACCGTTAATAGAACATTATTAATCAATCTCAAGTACTCCATTATTTCATAACGGGTACTGTTTACAATAACGTAATAAGTACAGTGTGATTTGCAGGCTCCTATAACCTGACTCTCAATAACTCAATATTAATTTGTCTCAATCACTCAATTTGATACATTGTCTGGTATATAGAGAAAAATTGTACGCGGAATCATTTCTCATATCGAACAATGTACCACTTTCTCATCCAATAAATCAAATTATGTTTTGTTAGAGTATGATAAATAGTGGTTACTATGTGACTGTAATTATTTATCTTAAATAAACGCGATTTTTTGGCTTTGACACTTTAGAAGTTCACACATCCAATTTGGACTTTTATAACCAGTTTTATTTCATTTATCATCGGAATTACTCATTTTATGCCGCTTCGAGTATAGTTTATTCTATAAACCAAATCGTCAAACCAAAAACATGAGCTGCGGAGGTCGTCGACCCCAGCACTCCGGTCCTGCCTCACAGATAATATGATTCGATAGATAACTGTATAGATTTTTTTTATTGCTACCAAATCTAGGTTATGCATTTGATTCGTGATCATTTTTTTGCTCCTAAATAGAGTCTCTTATACTTTGTAACTGTTTGAATATGTGACGTCGAGCATTGTAATTTTATAGTTAGTTTTTGCAGTACCTATAGTGAAAAAATATACACGTCATCTTCAAGAATTAGGTTCAAACTATACTGTGGTTAACCATATAATCTGTGGTTAATTTTACCGAAAATTTCACTTGGGAATCCAGTCGATTTCACCAAAATATTCCTAACTTTGGTATTTATGCGTCATTATACTGCGCTAATGAAAGAAATGGCATCTAACGGATCGGTGTAATTATTTTAATGATTTTAACACAGAAAAGAAATAACTTATAATATTTCTTGACCATTTTCGAAACAAAACTTTAAAAATTACAGTATTTACAGAATTTACACATAATTATAGTCAAAATCTGTTGTGTGACATTTGTCTTCAAGGTTTACTTAGAACACTGTCAAAATGGTACGTAAGAGCATAGCAACAAATAGGAATAACAGAAAATTGCGATAAATAAGTAGCGGGTAATGATACTCTCAATTCAATTCTGTGAAAGGTTCGCTATCATTATTTTTGGAACAAAAAGGTACTAGATACATTGATCTTGTAAAAGTAACCTAGTTGTCAAATAATTTACTTAAAATGTGGTAATGGTTTTAATGCATTTTATTTGATAGAAATCGTGGTATTGTAACTGAAGCCTAACGAGAAGCTACCGGAACTTAATCTAACACAGTATGAATAATAAGTTTTCTGACAATTCTAAATCTTCTACTTGTTGGCAGCATAAAAGATAAAAGCGAAGTTAGACAACATAAAAATATTAGCAATTTAGCAGACACCATTATCTATGCGTGCAAGTACCTACCTACAATCTGACAGTGCAAACAATGGTCAATAATGTTTTTTGTGTAATTAACAACGAAGTAGGTCACAGGCATCACATAACTGCTCATGACACAACACTCCCGCGCAAGTTCAATACTTTGGCATCGCATGAGTATGCGCAGAGCTTTTTTATTCACGTATTACAGATGCGCGGTTAGGCATAAAGCTTTTTTATGAAATGTATATTTGTAATTAGGTCTAGATTTCCACTCTTCTTGTATTGATGCACGTAGATCTCATCAGACCCTCGTCTAGCAACCGATGAATGGTGGTGACGATGTGGTGCAATGAAATAACCTCTACGACTTCTATATGGTCGACTTCTACGTTTGACTGAATCTTTGGGTGAGAAGGTAGATCAGGAACACCTTTAAGAATGTAGTAGGGTCATATTTGACGAGTTCCATGGACCCGAATGGGAAGGCCAAGACGATTTATGAGGATCTCCGGCACCATAGAAATGAGGGAACCTTTAAACACTACGTTTTTTTTTAAATGTTTTAATTATGCCTTACACAATCATAAGCAGGCTATCACAGCTTGAATAGAAATAGAAAGCTGTTATTGCTTAATAAAAGAAACGCTGTCTAAACTTTTCGTTCCTTCTCATTGATATTTGTAAGTATGAAGTACATCGCTTCTACAAAGGTTCATGCTCTATGTTTCGGTGTAGGCGCGCTGGCTCCATCTGCCGTGTACCGTTACTCGACACACTAACCGCAAACCGGGAGATTAATGTAACCAGTCTGCTCAAGCGCATAGAGGGCGGCTGCGGGAAGGTTCATAGTTCCATTGCAACACGAAATAGGTCGACGATAGTTACTCAGAGCTCTATGATTTTAATCATATTCCTACGCATTAATTGTCTAGATTTTGCCGGTATTTTATATTGATGCGTTTTTATTTTGTACGATACTATTTGAAAACATGTTTGATGGAGCAGTTGAGCGATCGGCTTCTGCGCTACATGTATGGGTTCGGTCCTCGGATGGTACAAATATTTGTATGAACTACAAGCAGTATTTTAGGGACTGCGTGTTTCTGTATGTAAAGAAATGTGTTACTAATTGCACACGTGACTCAAAAGAAAACACGGCGGCATGGGCCAAGTTGTCATTAAAAAGATAAACTTAGCAATACTAATATTTCTGTACCATATCGTCGTCGCTTTTGCAAAATCTCACATGCATAGGCGCCCAGATTAGAAGTACCTAATAACATTAAAAAATATCTGCAAATTTCCTTGATTATGGTCATGCAAAACTGCGACTCGCTCTCAATTACATGGGACCTAAACATACCGGTGAGACTGTGGGTGTACATTTGTACACCTCTGCCTAAACCTACGGGAAATATTTAATTACATACATACATACCATCACGGCTGTAATCCCTGAAGGGTTAGGCAGAGGCGTATTAATGTACACCCACAGTTCGCCGGTATGTTTAGGTCCCATGTAATAGGGGGCGAATCTATTGCCATTAACCGGGCACAAATCCAGACTCCGAGCTGCTACTGAGAATTTCATATAAAAACCCCAGAACACCGCTCGACCTGGGGATCGAACCCAGGACCTCTAGCGTAGCAGTCGCGGTTGGGACCACTAGACTAATGAGGCAGTCGAATATTTATTTATTTAGGTTATTATATCAGATTATACAAACAAGGCTTAAGAGTAGCACTGAACCTCAAACTAGGATACCTGTGTTGTGAGATCCAGTCTCTTTCGTCAGATTTACATTTATTTATGACAGTTTAATAACAATTATAAAACGTATCCAAGTTTGTGTTGGAAAAAGCTGTTAGTATATATATTTTTTTGCTGTGTTGTTAGTTAAGGTTTGTGTTGTGAGAGTGGTGAAAGAGTAGCATGGAAGTGGTGAGAGTGTCTTGTGAGTGTAGTGTGGATGTGATGAGAGTGAGGTGTGTGCGTGTGTTGTGCAGGAGTGAAATAGGTATGATTATGAAATATACTAGTAAGTATAGGTATGTATCAGGAAATTGTGATGATTGTTTCAGTGTTCAAGTAATCCAAGTCCAATAGCCAGTCGGTAACAAGACCCTTGCAAAAGTATCTCGTCTTACAGAGAATAAAGGTTTTTATATAGGTTTGATGGTATTTTAAGACTGCGACGCAATTGTGCCTTTCGGTAGTCATTCTTCGTATAGAAATTCGAGCTATATTGGCTGGTTACAAATATAATATTCAATCTCATCATATTCATTCAAAAAGGTCTAAACGATTTCACATGCAAATTAAATCTTCCATTTTGGCAGTACAAAACAGCCTACGCAGTTGCGTTAAATACTATAAAATAGTTTACGATCTACGAAACTGATTTATAGATGAAATTAACGCTTTATCTCATCTCTTTCGGGTCAATTTAGCACGTGATAAGCACCTTTGAACCGACAGACAAGTAATAAACTTGAGAGGAACTTAAATGTTATTTTGTGTTTTTAAATGTGGCACTTTGTTGTTATGTATAGCGCGAAGTAGAATAGATATTTTTATCTATTATGTTTAGCAGTGCAGAGATTTTCTGTTGTAAAAGCGCCAATTCGAATATAGTGCACGTACTTACCTACTTTTGATTTTCAGTAATTTCGGATGGGCAATTGATTATCACTTGCTTTAGCGGAGAAAGATTATAAGGAAGTAATGTTCTGTGAATCCTGCCAACTCACACTAGGATGCCGTATTAACTTTCACCTAATTCCTTCAATTTGATGGGAGGCCCGATAAAAGCAGTGAGACTGTAACGTCCAGGTTTGGGTATTTGGCTGGAGTTTGATTCAAGAAAAATAACATGCTTAGTAAAAAAATTAATTTTGTAAACAATTCGTGCCATAAGTCATCACTTATGGCACAGAGACGTGGTTGCTCACTATGGGAAGCTCACTCCATCGTAGATGGCAGAGTAGCTTAAAATCAGGTTAACTAGCGGCTAAGAGTAAACCTATCAAGAATAAAAAAAAAGATTGATACTATTGAAGCTATTGCTTCAAAAATCATTCCTTACTAAGGGACCAGGTAGTTATTACTGAGAAGATACTTATCGATACCTTTATGGAGAAATTATTCACGTTTTCTTAGTTCAATTAAGTCTCACAAATAAACTGCCTATACAATATATTATCCTCAACAGGGTTACTAACAAAAGCTATTCTCCAAACTTGTGGATTAAACAAGAATCATTATCATTAAGTAAATATTTTATGGTGTGTGGTTGGAAGCTTTTCAATGTTGCAAATTAATGAAAGTCGATGACGAAGCGAACAAGGAAATATAAAGGTTACTGCTTCTATTACTCGATCGCCATATTTCACCGATTTAGTCGAATACGATAGCATAATGGGAACCTTTTTATTAATGTGTCATACATGTTATCGAATATCTTTGAGGGTAGGTATGCATATTTTATTTTTATTTATTTTAAATGACTGCTCCATTAGTCAAGTGGTCCCAAGCGCGACTGCTACGCTAGTGGTCCTGGGTTTAATCCCCAGGTCGAGCAAAATGCAAGGAGTTCGGAGTCTGGATGTGTGCCCGATTAATGGCAATAGATTCGCCCGCTATTAGATGGGACCTAAACCGACCGGCGAACTGTGGGTGCTTTAGTACACCTCTGCCTAACCCTTCGAGGAATACAGGCGTGATGGTATGTTATGTTAAAAAAAATATTTGTAAAATTATTTTAGTGAAGCAAAACTTCGACTGCGGGTAGGATTCGAACCTGCGTCTTCTGGTTAGATACACCAGACGCTATGACCACTAAGCCACCGCGAATCCCAACCGCCAGATCGAAATTTGCCTTCACATTCTGACATTATGAGTTTAAGGTGACGTCAATGACATCTATTGAAAAGCATTGTACAGGTTGCATCATTGCGCAGGTTCGAATCCTGCCCGCAGGCGAATTTTGCATTCACTAAATAACTTTATATTCTTAGCATGGAAAATGCAAAAAAATAAATAATTATTATACGACTAATGCCCAAGTCTTGAAAGTGACAGACAGTGACTATCCAATTAATAAACATTTACTGAAGTACCTGTAAGTTAGGTTTCTTCTGACAAGAAAATAATTGTACGGAAACCACCCGAGGTCCAATTTAATAGAATGTCAGTTGTGACGTAGACAGAAGCGGATAAACTAGTATCTAATATTGTGACCATCTTTTTTCTTTACTACGTCTTAGTAAAGGTGCCATAAATGGTAGATTGATATAAACTATTGATATAAAAAAAAAACTATTATTTTGACCACTTTGTATTGATTAACAGATTTGGTGGAATTTTCTGTTAGAAAACTCTCAGCAGGTGTTCATACTAAATATTATTAGCTAGATGCATCGTTAAGCTCTCTAAATAGCGTTTGAGCTAGACGATGACTGATGTATGTGTGCGTTCAGTTAAGACAAGTCAATTCAAACCACTGGCACGCTTGTATTCCCCGAAGGATTAGAAAGAAGTGTACCTAGGGCCTACTTATGTAAGCTCACTGTGCGCCGGTATGTTTAGGTCCCATGTAATAGGGGGGACTTATATACTTAATATTGTCATATCCCGACCATAATTCCAAACTCCGAGATGCTATTGAGAAATACATAGTAAAACCCAATGATAATATCAGTGTTTATTAAGGCTTTTTCAGATATTTTCCTATATTGTAACATTCGTATAATTATTTGATACTTACTACTATGTTTGGACATGGAGACCATAACTCTCTAGGTATATTTCGGCGTTTCTTCTCGTCACCTCGAAAACGCCTGCAACGCTATCTAATAGAATCAAAACCATTGACTTGTAAAAGGTATTTTATTTTCAAATTCAGAAAACTGACAGCTAATTAAACAATAATTAATTATAAATATAATTAAATTATGGCCAATAAAAAGTATATTTATTTATGTTCATCAAGGAATGGCCAAATCAAGTTATCAGCTTCGTCTCAAAGTCAAAGCGAACCAGTTGTGTGCATTGCTTTAAGTATTGTTCTGAAACCATAAAACATATCGACAATAGAAAACTTTCGTAACACTTCACTCGCTCTGGGGATGGAGTCCACTTTATGCTTGGCAGTTAAGGTCAAAAAGTTTGTATAATTTTCTTAAAAAAGTAATCGGAGCAGTTTAAAATATCACTCCTGCATACCCCAAAAGGTAGTACGCTTGTACTGTGGTTGTATACATTAGCACACCTCTGCCTAACCTTTTGGGGTATACAGGAGTGATATTATATACTGCTCCGATTACTTTAAGTAGGTATATTTCAGTCTTATGTAAAAGGGGCCCATTTCCATTAACTGGGCATAAATCCAAACTCTGAGCTTCTACATAAAATTTAATAGAAAATCCCAATATTCGCAAATTAAACCCAAGACTACTAGCGTAGTAGTCGCGCTTTCTACCATTAGACTAATGAAGCAGTTAATCTAAATAGTCATACAAATCTGGGATCTCCTACGTTCTCCTACACATTTTATACTGGTTGTAATAGCTTCGAAATGTGGGCCAAGTTTGTCTCACTATGCCCGCTCGGCAAAGCTTAAAGCTCGACCGGTTGGCGGGTCGTTGACCCCGCAACCTACTGGCTGTTTACCTCGTACAATTCGCGAGATCGCTGGAAAATTACTTAACTATCTTTAACTTAACTCTCAGAAGTCAATACCATATATATTTAATAGCTTTCAAGTTAAAGTAACGTTCATACAAGCATACCAAGGGTTCTGTATATTCACGAATGTTTCTAAAAACAAATGTAAATAAAGTTAATATTATTGTAACCAATATACGGTATGCCATCTATTGAGACATAGACATTATAAATATAAAAATGTTTACGCATAAGAAATAAACGTGTATTGCATTTCTGTAGAAGCACTAGTGAAAATATCTGCGAAACCGACTATAATTTACCATGACTTTGACATTTATCTATTAAGTAAGATTGGTATAAAGCACGACTATCTAACACCGATTTTATTATTAGGTATCGACTTCTCGGCTCCTCACATTTGTTATGGTTACGAGATAAATTCATCAGCATTTCACATTAAATAATTATCTACATCATAGAATATATTTAACGATTCTTTACTAATTTATAAACGAATAGTCATTAATTATGTACAGATTATAATGTGAACGTTTAGAATATGTATCCTCTGAGAGAATTAATAATTAATATCGAATGAAACATGTGGATGACGAATTCAAAACGTCCCATCTATCTATACGTACGCACAGCCAAAACTATTAAGTCTAGAAAGCTCAAATTTGGAACATAGGTTTATTTTATAACGTAAGCATCCCCTAAGAAAGGACTTTTTGAAATTTCAACTTTAAGGGGGTTAAATGTTTGTATGAAATTCTTTATTGTTTCAATTTATAAATTATCTACAATTACTGAAAGTTTTACATCACTTTGGGTCGCTGAGGAATAGCTTGTTTGTTAATATTATGAAAATAGAATTAGTGGATTATTAACAGAGAGTGCACTTAGATACGGCAACGTCAACCCTTAATTAACATATTTCAGTAATATAAGCTAGTGCACACAATGTTACTTAGATGAAAGCGCTAAGTGGAATCCAGCGTGCCTAACGTAGACGAGCGTGGACGACGCGTAGTTGCGCTCTGTGTCCGGCTAGCTGGAAAATACTGCGTGTCGGCTTTTACATACGCGTTACATGACGTGCCGACTAGAAATGGCGACTGCTTTCGCATTCATCGCTTGCATAGAAGTGCATGTGCAAGTTCAAGGCTGGTCGAGTCCCGCTTCCCATTGCATGTGCATACGCATTAATTCAGCTCACAAACACGACTACCACCATTGTCTATCACTCGAGAGCCGAGGTCGAGGAACCCATAAAGGATTAATGACACTATTGTGGGGAGTTATAATCGTGTCTTTCATTTTTCTGCTACCACCTGCGGGTACGCTTATTTCCCGCGGTATGGGTTTATTGCTGAACTGTAATTTCAGTGTAACTAAGTGTGTGGGTAGCTTGCCAATAAAATTCGATTGTATACATTTTAATATTGGCAATTCTTGGCAGGCTGTGTACTCTCGATTTATCGCCTGGTAAACCTTAGATTGGTTTTAAATAAATTCATTGCCTTTGCAGTTTACTAGGGTGATATTTTATACCATAAAACAGCATTTCATCGCGTCTGCATTCTCTGAAGGGTTAGGCAGAGGTGTACCCACTCCTGTACACCCACAGTTCGTCAGTAAATTACGGTCCTATGTAATAGGGGGCCAACCTATAAACCAGGCAACAAGTCCAAACTACGATCTGTACTGAAAATTTTATAAAAAATCCGAATAACACTTTTCTATATCTGGGAATCGAACCCAGGACCTCTAGTGTAGCAGTCGCGACCACGAAACCAACAGGGCAGATAATTTTCCATGGTTAATATTTTTCTTTAGATCATATTGTTTTGTCTTATCATTGTAATATTTGATTGATAGCGAATCTACCGACAGACGCCTTGATGTATCCAAGCCTTTAGTCATCACAATAACAAAGTTAAATACTTCGTTTGCACTAACTTTAATAATAAAGGGTTAGTAAAACAGTGGTAAATAAGAGGAAGCTCTCAGTTTTACGAGTATCGATAGAGTAGGTATATTCTCAAGTATGTAAATGAGACTTTGTCATATGAATTGGGTATTTATATGGACTTCCCGTTCATAATAATATTTTGCATTATTCTACGTAGGCAGTTGAGGTAGGTCCGCGTTCATGAACTTAAAAAATAAAGACGTGACTTGACTCCACATGTGTCTCAAATAATGTAGAAAATACCTAGATTTTGAAAGGACAAGGACAGGATAAAGGATTTTGAATTTATCTTGCACATTAAGCTGCATAATTTTTACATTATTAGAACAAAACTTTAAACTGAAATAAAATGCTATTTATGGAATTTTTTGCTTGTTCTTCTCCATAAAACCCAGTATAAGGGAACCGTGGATCCACTGATTATTATACTTAATTTAATGGAACTATCAGCATTGACCATAATCAATTTCAAAGGCTAGATCCCCCCTTGAATCGATCAATATACTTATTGCTCGACCTGGGAACCGAATCTAGAGCATCTGGCAAAGCAGTCGCACTAGACTAATGATGAGGCAGTCAAGTTTCCACTTGGAATAAAATACAAACCCCAGTTCTATTTACCTATTAAACGTGAGACAACAATTACACGCTGGAGTCTTTGAAAATAGCCGCTCACGCCAGCCTTGCGATTTAGATAGTCAACGTGCCGGCGTTGCACCAAACTGTTTACATATTGCACAAGATTTGCAGAACTATATGACTCCTAATAGGGCTGGTAGTTCTTGAAACGAAGAGAATGGGACGATACTTAATACCTAAATTATCGGCTAATTACCTCTAAAATCTAAAGTATTTAAGAAACGCCTCACTATAGTGGATGTAAGCGCAAAAACTCCTAATGAGGGGTGCTTTTTTTCTAAGTCTACCTGGAGATGCGACAGGATCTGTCAGACTTGTATCATCTAAAAACCGCATTTTCCCTTCCCGTGGCTATTGTCAAAACCGCCGGAACCCATCAAAGGACGAGGGTATCGGTATCTACTTAAAGGCATGCGTAGAGCTTTATCGCGCGCCGTCTAATTGGGCTATATTCTGGTCGAGCTCGGACCCTCAAGTGAGCCCATCTGCAAGCTCCTGAAAGCCGGGGCTCTGCCTGTGTTCTCCAGTGCTGAATTAGAAGTCCTGGGATCGATTTCCAGATCAATAAATATTTTATTAGATTTTTGTATAATATGCAATTCTCAGTAGCAGCTCGGAGTTTGGATTTGTGTTCGGTTAGGCTTGCCCCATATCGAGCCATATGAAAAAGCACTATATATTATGGTTTTGAAAATACATACGATATGGGTGGGAATTTTAATTAAAAAGTTTGGTGTGATTATATTCATATTGATTAAAATGTCGATCTGACACAGTAAAATATTTATCAATTTGGTGACCAAGTGACCCTAAAGCTGTCTATAATAATGACAGTTTAATTTTTTTACTACTTATTTGAATTGTGATTAGCAAAATTATATATTTTGAATTTAGATGCGTGTAGGACACAACTTTATCTTAACTTATCCATAGCCCTGTTTGATAAAATAATAACTAATAGATTCATATTATATTGTCGACAATATCATTGGCGGTGTGCCTTATTTTATGTCATCTGCAAAAACAAAATAAATTACACCTACGTACGGAACCATTGGCAAAATATTCAAGTTCCGCTATACGATTCCAAGACAATGTATAGATGCTTTTAACGTTACTAAATTTAATGTTATTAGGTAATTCACCTTTATGAAGATCATAATAAGGTCCCTGACCTTCATATAGTACTTTCGTTTGTATTAAATTATATTATGGAAGTTTGAAAAATTAGCAGTTTTATTGTACTTATTCTTACCATGCCACAAGTACCTTTGAACATTTACACTAAAAACCAGATGGGCCATTAGCCAGTATCATGGAATAAAAAAAATGATAAGCTACCTAATTGCCCTTGAACTGTGACTTTGTAATTACAGGGGTATACGACCTCTGGTATCCTCTTTGCGAAGGTTTTTCTGAAACTCATATTCTAGTTAGGTTAATGAGTGCTGTTCACAGTTTTAGTGTAGATATTAATACTTACAGAGTGACACTATGGTATCTACGCTCAAGTTTACATCGCTTCAACGGTAATAAAATGTTCAGATTAACTGCGGAAAATCAGGTTGGTGACCCCAAAACTAGTCTTCTAGCACTAATGACGTTAGCTGTCGGATAACAAGACATTTATCACGTATCATCTGACATTTTCATGCATAAACCAGTATATGAATTAGCACCGATTCTGCCAATATGTTCGGTCTATTTAGCCGCCCTTGCAAACTGTACGTCTATTTATTTTACTGCATTGACACGGTTAATGCCTGTGTCAATGTTTATATTACGGATTTCGTAAGAGTTGCGTATTCGTGCTGAATTTGCAAAAGAAGTAGGTATCAGTCAATAGCTTTGATGTACGATATTACGTATTATTTATCAATGTAGGTATTATTTACTCTAGACACATAATTAGGTATAATAATAATTCGCGCCGAAGGATGTTGCACCTTAATTTCTTATCGTTACATCGACGTGAATCACAATCATATCATTCTTATCTATTTCATTATAAGTATGTTAGATGAGTCGAATTATTAATTTGAGTTTTATTAGCAGGAATAACGGCAAAACTTTCCAAAAACTAATTCATCCCCCTTTTGGTGGCAGAAAGCTTCGGAATGGTTGTACCTTCATCAGCATTACACCGATGAAATTCTCCAGTGGCTGTACATAACTGAAATTCTCCAGCAGAAACTGGCACAATATAGCAGCTGTCATGTGCCAGTTTCTGCTGGAGAATTTCTGCTGACATCCAATGTTTTAACAAGTTTTTCCAATCGACACCTTTACCTATAATCTTACTTGTATGAACTTCAAACTCGGGAAGCATAAAACCAGACAGCCTGTTTATAGTAGATAGATCCTAGGGAAAAAATACAAAGAGATTTGAAAGGATATAGTAAAGGATTTTTTTTCTATAAAACCTTTAATCCCTTGATTTGATTTCTTTGTTAGGTAAACGAGCTAGATAGCGAGATTTGTAATTACAAACTATGGGTTACACGTTATAGAATTATGATTTTATTGCTGTTGTCCCATCTATTGCTTCTCGTATTTGTCTTTGCTTAACTCTAATGATATCTTAGAGGTTGGGTGGAAAAGTCAAATACCTATTGCGTCGTATCTAATCCTGCGGTATTATCACATTACTGGTAGCCCCAACTATGTTGGGTAAAGGTCATAGCAGATTGCTCTAAAATCGCTCTACTAAGACATTGTTGCATCTATACAACATGAGTATGTCTTATCGTTTTCCTTTCTTATACTTGAATACCTGCAAATACAGGAACCACTTTAAAATAATCGCAAATTGTACTTGAAATTTATCTATGAGTACCTCTCTTAACACATTACTACTTAATTCATAACATAAACAACTAAAACTAGCCGTGTGCTCTGTAACGAAGCAGAATAGCGGTTTATGATTTGTGGTTAGCCCAAATCAAACAAACGAAGAGTATACTTAAAGCGGTTTTACTCCCTGTAGATTGCAGGGAAACTTAACATTTCGTGGAATTACTATCGTAGACGTTTTATATCCAGGAAATCATTTTGGGATACTATAAAATGGCAGTTGCATTGATTAATTTGGGTTTAGAAGTGAATTTGAAGTAATCAGAATGGATTAGGAACTGAGTTTAGGCACTGAATGTGAAACGGTTTATTTTTCATTATTGCTCTGTAGTTTACAGTATACGTCATAATCTAATCAGATCATTCAGCAGTTATGAACACAGTTTATATTTCAATTGCAATCGATCCATCTCCATAATGTTATGCTCACCATCCGCTCTATTTCACCTCTGATTTCACATTATTCTAAACACGCGATCAAATGGAAGCCTAAAATATTGATCATTAAAGATTTTATCGTGATTCATTTTGAAATATTCCAGTTTTGATGAGACAGTGTGGGTTTTACACGTCTTTGTTAAGTGCTTTGACTCCTTGTTCATTCATTATTAACTTCGTATATTAATCAAAGCCATGTTGAGATTTAAATCACACCCTTGCAAAACCTTTCAACACTGATGAAAGATAGCAGTACGGGCCTGAGTACTTACCGTTGGCCCGACCCGTGACAACTCAAAAGAGAGAGGTGGCTAGGCAATTGGTGTGACTGGGGGAGGCAGCACACGGCAACATGGAAGCGCATTGTCGCAACGGACGGCCGGCGCAACGGCCGCGCGTACAAGCCTGCGCACGCGCTTACCGCGATATCTCCTCGACCCGGACCGGTAGCTTTGACGACACATACGATACTAGTGACGATTACCGATTCGCGATAACCGAACTCTGTGTGTTTACTAATTTCATAGGTAAAGTGTACGAGTTTGCCGGGAGACAGTGTATGTTATCGCCACTCGAATGTCGCAATGTTTGTTGTCGTGTTTTCTGTTTTTCTATTTTGCATGTTGCCTTAATTTAGTTTTTGTTTTTAACTGCAATTGCGTGCGTTATCCGATTGGTTGCGCCTGCGTTCGTTTTTTTTATTTTTATTGTAACATATAATTTCTTTGCATTATGCACGATTGCGGAATTCTATTTCACATCATATAACATTTCATTCATTCATTTGTTTTAATTCATAGACAAATGAATAAAATTACCAGATTAGTAATTTCAAATTAAGTTACGTCAGTATATTATGCGGCATGATTAAATGTCTGGAAAAGATATCGTATTAATTGTATCAATTATTGCACATTTCATATGGCAGATAATGGACGTTGCCCAAAGTATTTCAAATTAAATTAATCCAATAAGGTAGCAAATAAATTCATAATAAGTTAGTAAAAACTTAGCCCTTGAAGCGCTTAATGAACGCTATGATTTTAATATAATAAATACCTAGGGTGGTCGTGCTTGATGCGATCACGACTTGCTCTAGCTATGGTAGAAATTTGATAGCTATTGTGCGTTTGTGGGTTACCAACGCTCTGAAGGGAATCTTTGTTCTGTCTTGATATATACTTACGACGTGTATTTGGAGACGTAACGCGAATAACTTTTATCTCTTCGTAGAATCCGTCAATAGAGACGTACTCATACAATATCGCTTCAATTTCACGACGTGCATATGAGATTCGAGTTGCATAGTTTCAAAGTTATAAAACAGTTCAATTATATAAGTTGGTAATGACACTGAACTTGATCGGTCTTTTATTTTTAGGTATCTAGATTTATTCAAAACTTCAATCTTCTTATAGTTTTTCTATAAAGTAGGTTTTAGTGAGCGAATGAGAAAAATTTCAGATGATCCGACATTAGAGCCAAGTAATACTGGCTTACTCGTTAGCACACACCTGCTTTCGGGACATCAATAAAATGGAAACATCCACGAAATGGACCTATGTTTTAATGTAAAGAGGCATTATAAGTAACAAGAATTCTTGATTGATGTTTCCATATAATTCATGTTGTGCTGCTTTTAAGGTTTTCAAGATTAACGAATTTTATTTTCTATTAATTAATTATGTTTTATATTGACAATCTCGATCTTCTTTCTTTCTATATTTATGGATTTCCTTTTGAATCAAAATGCTTTCGATTTTTAATTCGTGAATTTAACTTATAGCTAACAGAATCGTTTTAAAATATACCCTTGTTTTATGAAGTTCTATGTTGGTCTTTGTCATTTTTACTTACTATACATTAAGACGGAAGAGTATGCTCGTACTTCCTAGCATTTAGTGATACCAATTAATCAATCTAAACAAACTATTCAGTTGTATTTGCCAATAAAACTCTGCAAGGTGCGATGACATTAAATGCACCCAAAGCATTGGCTTTACACGTTCCCATCAATAATAACATGTCTTGGCTAGTGAACCGTTCTTATTATTACTAATTATATTCATGCCATAGGCCTTGAACATTGCCAAAGAAATTGCAACGTACTCAGTCATCACGACGTCTTGCGTCCTGTGCAACGAAGATAGATGATTTAAAGTTACCTTGTTGCTAGTACAAGATTCGAAGGTTACTTCTCACAAATTGAAGGGAACTATTACACGTAGTCGCACAACAAAAAGATCAAACCCTTTTCTCGTTTAAAGCGTGCCCCTGACAGAAACATTTGACCTTAAACTTTTAAACGTTGAATTACATTCCTCACTTGATGGACCCTTCAAAATATTGTAGCGTTTTTATCTGCTGCTGTCTTTATAATTGTCATTTACAGCTGACAGCGCTTTGCACATAACCATAAATCTTAGTAGAGATGAGTGTGGAATAATTATTATAGTTGCCATACAAAGTTGAAACAACATTTTTAGCCGTGCTAATATTAGCCCTAAACGTTCTAAGAAACAGTAAAGACATCCTGTGGACATTTAATACTGTCAGTTGAACGATGAAGTCTCTACAATAAACATCATTATTGTCTTTGCTTGTACATAACGTATGTACAATAGTAAAGTAGGGCCGGAGGCGCGTGTGGACGTGACTCACTTAACGTGTGGGTGTCTCATTTCGTATGCGCAGGCGCAACGCCTAGGAAGTGCATTCGTGTACGTACATTGGTGCCTACTCGCTTGCGTAATATTCTGTGCGAAATCGTTGTACGATATTAAATTCTGTTCCAAATTGTTGACGAAAAGATAAAAAATACGCACGTCAAGTTTCAATGACCGCGCACGATTAAAAATGGCGCTTAGTTTGTATTCCGTGTTTTATTTGATTTCAATTAAGCTAGAGGTAAATCTAACCAAACACGAATCTTGATTGATAACCATAAAAAATAAATGCAGTCATTGACTTTTCAATGGTTCTGGATTGATAGATTGGATCATTCAAAACTGTATTTTTTATGAATAATTTTATGAGATACGGCTGATTTGTTAATTTGATGTCCAGCTGGGCTAACTTTTTTTCGTTAGAAAAATATTTATGAGTACCTAATCTTTGTGCTCGAAAGTACGTTGTCTACCGCGAATAGAATGGCGATAGTTCGATTTGCATTTAAACAGTGCCAATCGCCACATTAAGTTATACGGACGGCAATAAAAATGGTAATCAGTTTAATTACGTAGTTCACCACGCGGATATGTTTGTTTTGATTTAGTCAATGCTCTGACAAAATCGAAGAATTTGAATAACGAATAGAAGAAATTATCGATACTTTATTACTATTGCTGTAGGCGACTATACCGCGGTTCATAGTAAAAAAATTCAATATCGAACAGCGTCCGCTTTGTCATATCACTTTCCATTAACGGTAAAATTTTACTACAAGTACGTGACTATGAAGTAATTAAAACGGTCCGCGTTTGACCGCTTAGTGCTTTTTTTAACTGTAACTGCGATTCTCTCCGAAAAAAATTGGCGGGTGGCGAATTGGCGACCTTATCAAACACGCTGCGTTCCGAGTTCATCGGCCCGTATTTTGTTATTGTCCGATCTAATACGACAATAGTACTTGGAATTCCTATTGAAGTATTTGTATTATTGTCGTTGAATTTGCACTGCAATTGTGCACATCACAATTCTACATACCGACTATGTTCGTTGGCCTCAGTGGCACTAGTGTATTTGACATCAATGCAGATTATTAAGCTTGTAAATAAATGAGGGTGATGACACTTGAATAGGCCTACGGTATAACAAGTTTCGATGACAGGCGTATAATTTTATTGTTTCGTGAACCAGATCAAAATGTTGAGTATCACCGTTAGGTGTGAATGTGCCGATAGCGGAAATATCTGACAGTTTTATTAACCACTACTGAGTAGCTTGATGGGTTTCCCTAATGATGTATTTTATTGGCTGACTCTGCAGAAATGAACAGAGTTTGAGAAAAAAAAATCTACTTAAAAGGAAACTAAAGATTTTGGTGCTTAAATTTCGACGTTAATCGATATTGATATGTTACTGCAAAAGCCCGAACTACGGCAAATTCTAAGATTTACCAACTCTGACTGGTAAAAGTCCAAATAAACCAGTTAGGTTTGTTATTACCTTTTTTTAAAAAATATAACCACCTAACCTAACCATGGTGGAACATTTGCATGGCGTTGTAAGCTTTTATTTTTTAAAAAAACCTAACAACCTAACCTAACCATGGTGGAACATTTCGAACTTTTACCAGCCAGAGTTGGTAAATCTTAGATTTTGCCGTAGTTCGGGCTTTTACAGTAACAGATACACGAAAATCTATATACATAACAACGATATATATCTTATGTATGTTTATTTATTTAAATATTCTCGAAGCAAAGTTGCGAGTATTAACGTTGCTGTTTCTCATGGCAATTCTGAGAATTATAACCAAATGTGAATGACTTATTTCATTTATTAGACATAAAAAAGTCAGATAATTTGAATTTCACAACTTAATTAAAACTTGCAATGTGGCATTATATTAAAAATACAGTTATATTTTTATTGCTTTCACTTAGCGCGAAGATAATAATGTCTGAACACAGGTAAATTTGTGTGGGTGAGGTTATGATTTATGTTCGACAAATTCGTATTAGGCATGAAATAGGTATTTCACCTTTTAATAAGCTCCTACCTAACCATTCTTTCATACGTCATACACACCTGCTACTGATGTATTATTTAGACAGCAATTGGTTATCATAGCACTGTTATCAAATATTCGGGTTTCATGATCAATCATAGAACAAATAGAGTCGTGATTTAGGCGAAAAGGTAGCTAAAAATCAATGCGCAAGAAATACATTGACTGTGGAATTTCATCGATGTAATCGCAGTAAAATAACTTAATGTAGGTGAACGAATTAAAAGTAGCAGTCATTTCCATATGCCATAAATAACATAGTATGACATAATATGTATATATGTTTTCCCGAACGACTAGGACTTTTCACTAACACTTTTCTCTATTTGGAATTACACTCAAGACCAATGTGACTGACCAATGTCATAAATATCGTTCAACACGTCGTGTGTTGCAAATGCTATGTCAGCCATAGTTTACACCCTTAAATTATAGTTTGAACTCCATAAACCGCCGTTCAAGAAATAGCAAGTATTTGCAAAACCTGTCACATTCACATCACAGCGAAGAATAATAGCGACAAATTGTGCGTATAAACCAAACGTTGACTATTTCTAGTTTAAGTGCGAACAGTTAGTGCCAGTTGTAAGATGAATTATTGCTTATAAGCGGACGTATGAACGGACCGATTAATAATATAATACCTCCTTTGTTCCAAAATGCTCGCCGAAACTCGTGATCACTGCAAAGAAAGGGCGGAACTATTTCAATTATGTATATACAATACATAGATGGAGTATCGAGCGCATTTAAATTAATTTATCTAAGTATGATTTTTGAGCACGTAGAGAGCGTTAGTAGACGGGTCATCAAATAAAATTATACAAAGAAAACTTTAGAAAATATGAAAATATATTTGATGGTTCTCTTTCACGAAATTTAACTTTCAGAGAGTTTGACGTTTTGAAACGTTTAAAAACGTTTTGTACCGAAAATCTGTCATGAAACTGTGCTATTAATCATTTCCATTTAGTATTCCTCTGTAAATAGCTAACAGTTTTCTGTAGGACCATAGTTCAAATAGTATAGTACAATAATTCCTAAAAATATGTAAATAGCTACTTACTAAGTTTTAAAAATATTGTGCATTTAGGTATTATCTCTTTAAAGCATTAGATTAATAAATTAAAACCTGGCGACACGTTACATAGGAACATTGCGATGGTTATTAGGTCAGCAAGCTTCTTGCATCCAATACATGGATTAAGAGCTTGTGTTACGTGAATTGAATGCAAGCAGGGATTAGACACGTTCTCATAATTATATTATCTTAAACGTCCGAGCTTGATTCACAATCGCCAGTTAGAGACACAATTGTGATGTGAGTTTCTTAGTTTTTTTATAAGTATGAAGATTTTTATTGCTGTTTATATTGTTAGGTTTTGTTAATATCTACTGAAAAAATGTTGTACAGTTTTTATCGAAAGATTGAAGTTGAAGGAAATAATGCGGTATTGAGGAATTGTCATTGATGTTTTATGTAGATATGAATAAAAATATAGATCATACAATAAGGTATTTCCAACTTAGGTAACTTTTATGATGTCATAATAATATTTTTCTTTTTACACGTGAGTACTTAATACTAATAAACTGCTAGGTGCAGAATTCTCGTTTCATGCTCTTATAAAACTTAATCTTCTAAGATTACGATAAATATGCTTTTAGGGCCAGTCTTCACCATAAAATTAACCGAGTCCAACAACGGATAACATTGATTTTATGAGCTTTACTTCAATATAAATAAAATATAAACATTTTCAAACTAGGGTGCTAAATATTTATTATTCGTAATCACAGGTTCGTTTAAATATTTTCAGCTCTAAGACATTAAAATGTGTACATCGTAATGATCTTACGAATAATCAAAGCAATTACAGTATTCCGAAGTAATCGGCAGACTAATTTAAATGACCATAAAGTTTTTAAAGCACTCTGCTATGTATCATTGGTTCCCCATGTAATTGAACCGTCAGCCATTAATGTCCATGGGTGTATTCATGGTTTTATTCCAAGTGCACTCTACTCACAGACATGACGTTCAATTATGTGAGATCTTTAAGTTTTCTGCTTTTAATAACAGCACCGTGGCCATAAATGTTATACCACAGCGTTTGCTTTATCTTTGTTTTTGCTTATCATTAATTTTACTCGACAGTGCACCGATGCATTTATTGTACTTAAGATAAAATCTAAGGGGTTATTTAGCAGTCTCTTCCGTATTCTGTATGCCTACAGCAATTACTCGTGAATGCAAATAAACATATTTTTTTATTACCACCGTACTGTTAATATTCTGATGATTAAACCTACTTTTGCCTGAGTGCTTATTAAGTGTGTTCTCAGAAATACAACTAAAGTATCCAATCACGACCACAACAGAGCCTTTGGTTATCTCAACAAAATTGCCCAGTGTGATATAAGAGTTTAATGGCAAGATCTAGATTGATGTTTACAAGAACATAATACGTTTGTCGTGCATAAGGGTCGCGCTTCACTGCTGTGGAAAATATCGCCAATTTACATTATTGGGTCCGTAAATAGTTCTTTTAATCTCGGTAGTCGGTACATTTAGCATTACAATAACACTGCTACTACAATGCTAGACGTACCTGTTTATCATTCCCGACTAATTACAAATTTCACTGCTCACTAATCAGTTCAATGGGAGTGATTCAAAATAGATAAGCAACCGATCGCCTCAGAAGTTAGATTATATTTCAGTTATCGACTGGATAGTGTTATTGAACCCTACAAGGCCGAAGCCTCCTTGAGATAACTCTATAAAACCTTTTAGTTTTATAGATTCCGTTTCATTCCGCAACAAAATAATTCGATATCGAATATCTTTACGACACTCGAGTGGCGACGTGTACTTGTATAGTACAGTCATAATTTTAACATTTTAAATATTCGATGCAGACCATGCCCTAGGCAACAGGGTAGGATAATGCACCGACACGTACTATGTTGATGTGACTCCAACGTTATGTGCTAAAGCGAAAATGGGAAGCGGAAAGTTTGGTTTTCAAGTTAAAAAAGACAAAGTGAACATGGGACCGCCAAAGACTGAGTTTAGTGTTAAGGAAAAGTGTCACAAAATACATAAAAAACTACAGAAGACTGAAAATAAGAAGACTGAAAATCCCAGGGAAAAAACTATTTGGTGGAACCAATGCAACAGTTGTAAGTTCAAGTTGATGTTGTAATATTTTGTGCCATTTTATAATTATAAACATTGTAATCATTCAATTCACATTGAATATAAATGCCTTACTTCGAGATATGTTAGTACCTAAAATTATAATTAACGCGATTATTGAGTGGACATTTTGTATATTATTCAATTATACTAATGAAATTGTGCATTTAAGTATGAGCGATTCTCATTTTCATAATTTGTCAACCAGAACATCCATTTTGTTTATGGATAGATAAAAAATAGTATAGAAGCATAGCATAAAGGAACAATAGAAATCACATTACCGGTTTGCGTCGATGGTAGACGAAGGGCCTCTTGAAGGGCCGTCATGCTTGTTACGCCCTTTGAATTCTCAATGAAGGGAAATTAGATCACCAAGGTTCTAACTTTTGAAATCAACGAGTACATTTAGCTGTACAAGCGACAAGGTATCGAGGCCAACAATGTGACCTTAAACGTTGCCTTCAAATTATTTGAGCCCTTCTAATGATTGAAACAGTGATTACGACATTGACTTTTGCGATATGTAGGTATAGCCCTGTCCCTAATTTTGTACTTTTCAATTGAACCTGCTTTGCTTTAGTGAGAGATTAATAAAGTACGCTCGTAGTCAAATTATTAGGTAGGTAATATACATAGCTATGGGAAATAGAAAAAAGAATCAAAAAGAAAGCATGAAGTATCTATAAAAAGCCGTGATAACAAAGCAACGTATGTCGTATTTATAGTAATGTCGTACATATCATTGTAAAAGTATGTCAGTGGAAAGCGCGAGAGAATCCCGAGAAATCTATGCGCTAATGCGTCGTCTGTGCACGCTCCCCAGTTTCCACTTTCTAAACTGGCTAGACTGCGCTCGCGCAGTTTATAGTTCAGGAACTAGTTGCCTAGCCGCATGAAAGTTGTTTTATTGACATTTCCTAATGCGGAGGATTATTATGCCGACAGGCACTTGTTAAGAATCAGCTGCGCCAACAATCATCTATCAACAAGCAATTTCATTTTAGAAGATTCATTACGCTTCTATAATGTTGAGTGATTATAATTAAGGATGTCCTTCAAATACTACTTTTTCCGCTTCAAGGAATCGTTTTTCTTAAAGAATAATTCAATCTTCATTAGCGACGTCGAGATTGACAAGGAAGGCCGTTGCAGGCAGGTCATTATCGAAAGTACCAGTTGTTCAGATAACTCTGTTGTTAATTTTTATTGGGTTGTCATTATCATATCACCATATTTGGCTTCAACGATTTATTAATCGATCCCAGAGGGACTGGTTGCACATGTATTGAACATCATTTTTTTCTGACTTATCAGTATCATTCGTTATTATTGATCTACTTTTTCTTCACACTTTTTGTTACGTTCTTGTTGTTAATTTGATCACATATAAAAAATAATAACCTCAACATTCGTTGAATTCATAATCTTTAGCAATTAGTCCATTTTGTGGCTAGCCATCGCACACCCAATGGCATCGAAAGACTAATAAGGCGGGCCATCCGGAGATTTGACCAATAAAAAAAACAAATAAGCAATTGGGGCAAGATAATCAAGTATCAAATAGTTCAGAAAGATTTTTTCATAGTAGGAGAAATTCTAAGATGAATTAAGAATAAAAAGTTGTAATCAATTTCTTCCTAAATCTAAAAGAACCTGACCTTACTTAACTTTACTAAAATTCAATGTTTTCTTTGGTGCAGTAAGTGAGATCGACCAGTACTTATGGATGGTCGGAGGGTCAGCGGGCGCGCTGGCGCTGACCGGCGTGGCGGCTGCCTCGGCCTTCTACCTCAGCACGAGGCCGAAGCCTGAGAAGCCTCTCGTCACGCTCCACGAACAGAGCCTTCTTGAGCCCGTGAGTATACTCCATCTATATCAATAAGTTAAGCTTGATTTCGACTAAATATTAATTAAAATTTCTCTTATGAAAAAATACATACGTCTTATAATATGATCACATTTAATCAATGTTCTGCGCAAGAGCTATTATTTGTAACTAACGACTTATACTCATATGCTGCGGTTACTTAAAGTTACAATGAATACACTATCATAACACAACACTAAAACTAATAAAGGATAGAAATGTTTAAAATAAAAGCAGAAAATAGACGAGATTAAGTACAGCTGATAATAATAAATAAGCCTTTGTTTCAATGTACAATTTAGAGAGGTCGATGATCGATAAACAAGGTTTAATATATGACGGTGGCGATAAAATGAAGCATAATGTGCGTACGATATATATGCTTATAATATTTTAATAGATAGCGTATAAATAAAATTAAATAAGCAGAAGACATGTGATATCACCATAGATAAAAATATTGTTAAAGATTTTCTATTTCTAATGAAAAAATGACGACAGGGTATTCCTCTTTATTGCGGTATCAAAGTTCGAGCTGTCCTAATACCAACTGTCGACGATCTCGAGTTGGCAGAGCGCATCTTTGAGCGATATTTTTAACTCATTGTACCACGAGCAGCCCTGCGCGCTGCTCTCCTGTCAGTACCCAAAAGTTGTTAGCGAAAGTGACGAGACACTCGCAAAGTCCGCCAAAGTGTCTCGGCCAATACGATCAACGGGAACGGCCCATTCACACAAGGATACAAATTGTGAACTCTGAAAAGTGTAGTGAACCTAATGAAAAGTTGTAACGCGGTCAATAAATTAAATTCAGCAATGGTTGCGCAACTTATAACGGTTTAATTTAAAAAAGAAACGGTGCATTTTGTAGTGTGATAACATTTAGTTTTAACAATGGCATGCTGTGATTGCTGTGTCGGAGTCCCTCCGATTCGACCTCCGATAAACCTCAGCGAACAATCGGATGCCCTTAAAGTGAGTGAGTGATATAAACGTTGCGTTAAACCTTCGTAGTGGCTATAAAAGAAATAATGCCACAAGAGAATTTAAGATAATGAGACGTGCTGTAAAGAATCTTTAATGTGTATTTTGTAATGAATAGAGTCGTTACGAAGTTATCTGCATTTATGTTGTGGAAATAAAATAAAATGCAGACGCACATTCTGAACGTTCCCGGTAATGGTGATTAATACGAAGCAATGGAAAGAAAAATATGAAAGCAAAACGAAACGTTGCAATGAATGGTAGGATAGTTGGAGCAAAGCAATATGATTAATTTGTAATGTGTTGTTTAAAATTGATATGTATCATAAAGGTCGGAACATTGTTAGATGTTGCTCACGCCCCGACAGTTGGCAAAGCTCCGTAACATTTAGATTCAGATCATTTAAAAGTCCCACCGGCGAAAATACATGGTGCTGCCTACTGATTAGAAATAGAAACATAAATTCTAGATAATTCGCAATGGGCACAGATAACTCTTATAAATTAATAAATTTTGGGTGTTCAAGGACATACGTCTGTACTGAGTAAATTAAATACTGGTATTATCTCATTTTAATAATATATTTTAAAACAATGTCGTGTTACACTACATCATTTATAATTATTCAAGAACGGCTGGACGAACGAATTTTATGATTTTTGATTTATTGGATTTGTCTCCGCCCCGAAAACAGAATGACTATATACTATATACTAAAACATTGAAAAATTCATGAAAGAAAATTGCGGGACACGATTGAAACTTTGGCGCAACAGTTATAAAAAATCATAACCCTTCTTCGGTAGTTGGGTAAAAATAACATATCTCTAAACCTCTTTAGAGATATGTTAATTTCATCTTATTATTATTTTAACGACTCTTAACCGGAATTAACAATGCAATGCATTGTTCTAACTAGAACATAAAAGTGATATAAATAATGTTATGCAAATTTAAATTTCAAAATTTTAGCATAGTAGGTACATGATGTGAAGTAATATCACAGTTTGATAAATGGAAAAATTTATTTATTTTAATGTTAACTTCTAAATTGCTGCTCTAGTTATTGTATAATTATATAAAAAACTAATAATTCTTAGCCATTGCATAAATAACTTAACTAAAATGGTATGGGAAAATGTTTGTAATCTAACTTACACTGACATTTTGATAGATATCGTTTAGAAATTATACATAATTATGAAAAAAATGTAATTACGTGTGTAATACGTCTTTAGGGAATGGGGACCATTGCAATAAAAATATCTGTAGTGTGCCTATTAGTGCGAACCAGCCCTAGAACAGTTGTGGTAAAAATGTAATCCATAACATTCTGTGTAGAAATTGACTGACTGACATATTAATGGACTGTCTAAATTGCAGAATCGAAAAAGATTGTTCCTCATCATCAGTTTACGGTAATCCATTTCTGGATATAGGTATCTTACACTACACACCATATAGCCAATAGATACGGGTAGCGGAAGACAGGGCAAAAGGTTTTATAATATTTTCAATATCTAGATCTTATTCATTTTGATTGACGTACTCATGAGTCACGAGCTAAACCTTTTAAATCTTCATACCTAAATCACAGATTTATGAAGTATGTTAATGTATCGTTACTACCATTCCGAATGTGAATCCATTTACATCTTCCATTGAAGATGAAAGGAATAATAACATTTGGAATCATCTAATCCATTCTCCGACAGCCGTACACCTCAAGGATCTATTAATCAAGTCTTGTATACGTAGGCTTTTGTTGAATTTTATATTAATTTACATAACAGTAACACTTATCTTAATATTTTTCACCCATCGGCAGATTATCGAGCAAATTAAAGTAAATTACAGCTGTAAAACGCTAGACGTAAACATGAAGTAATTTCTAGAGACTTTACATAAAACAGGCGACCTTAAGCGTTACAAATAGTTTTACTAATGTTCTAAATAAAATATGTAATAAATCGAGAGGAAGTGGTGACGAAACGCTTTGATGTATAGGTTTGTATGGTTTTCTAAGTGCTTCTTATAATACTTTCGGATAAGAATTATGTAAATAAAGGATATCCCATGTCTATCATTATCAAAAGCTTGCAAATTTTATAGAACAGTGGTATCTTCTAAATCATAAATTTAAAATCATCCCTATTTATGAAGATCTTATCGGTTAAAGAAGCAGTGATAGCCTAGTGGTATGACCGTTGGACTGCCAAGTCAAAGGTCTCGAGTTCGAACCCAAGGTACGCACCTCTGACTTTTCGAAGTCATGTGCGTATTAAATAGTTAATTATCACGCGCTTAAACGGTGAAGGAAAACATCGTGAGGAAACCTGCATGCCTGAGAGATTTTCTCGATGGCGTGTGAAGTCTGCCAACCCGCACTAGGCCAGCGTGGTGGACTATAGCCTAATCTCTCTCATTCTGAGAGGAGACCCGTGCCCAGCAGTGGGACAGTATAATGGGTTGATTATGTTATGTTATGTATGTTATCGGTTAAAAACTTGATTCTGCTGTATACAATACTGATGAAGTTAAACCTAAAAGCAATCATACAGGAAAGGTTAAAGAAATAAACAAACCTCCCATTTGTATAATACCAAACGGTATCTTTACTTACATGAAAAAAAAATGGAATTTGAAATAGATACCAGTATTATTTTATTCTTCTGATTTTTAATTTCCAGATTTTCTTACTTGCCTCTTTCTCTGTCTGACTTTGTTTTGATTGTTTTGCGCAATTCCTAGGGCTAATACTACTGCTATTTAGTTAACATAGCTACCTACGATTCTCCGATGATATTATTGCTCAAAGATCTATTGTGCTGGGAGACGTTACAATAATGGCTTGACGTTAACTTCCATACTCCAGCGAATTCGAATAATGTTTAGTTATTTATTAAATACGATAAACAACGTAGTCGTATAATCATTACTGATGAACTATTATTGGCGTTATATATATCACATGTTTTATAAACATTAAACGAGTTTATATGCCTAGTGACAGAAAATATTTAATGAAGGGTCGTTTGCTTACGACTTTTTTTTATAGATTTTTGGCAAACGAACCAGACAAGTCACGGGACGGTATCGAGAATATCGAGACAAACGATTGTTACATTATCCCACACGCAGTCAGTTTCTTAAATTGACATAGGTACCTAATGACACTGAAAGATGGCTTCCATACAAGAATTTCACTAAATTCTTCTTTGACTCTTGTTTAAAAATGCGGTAGATATAAATACCACAAAAATGTAGAACACTATTTAGGTCTTAGAAAAATATTTTTGAGAATTACCTTACTATGACGACGTACACACGTGAGCACGTCCCACATCATGTTTATAATTTTGAAGCAAGTACGTTCATAATCTAGCACCACCCGACTGTTCAAAGTCTAACATAAGGTGTAGGTTTCAGTCTTTTTTATCGATCCAACAATAATAGCGAACGAATCAACCAGCAATCTATTATTCATCGGCAAGACACGCAGTTACTCGACGTTCATAGAAACATTCCATTCAAGTTTACTAAATATCAATGGTGATATTATTAACTCAGGCAAATGATCAACTCCAGAAAATTTTACTACAGATTTCCAGAGCGTAGGAGGAAGAAACTCATATTATTCTTCAAGATGAATCTGATGAAACTGAATGAACAATAAATTGTCGGTATCTTTAAATGTTCTCACAAACAGGAACCACTAATGAAGAATCATGTAACCTACACTAATAATATAATGTGACTAGAATATCTGTCTCAATCTGAATCTCGACCATTTTTTACGTGCTTTGAAAAAAAAAAACAATTTTGAAGAATTTTGTTTATTCGAAGATCACCATTAATTTAAAACTGTCTCTGACAAAAACAATTTTAGAATGAGATTTTTTTTTGTATTGAAATAAAAGACAAGGGCCTACTCTTGTCTTTACGCCCTCAGCAGAGCCTTACACGCCGAAACCGGACTTTGGGGTCATGGGCACTTAGAAAGAGGACTCTATTTGCCCATCGTGTCACTCCAGAGAAGACGGTAGCACAGTTGTCACATACGTGACTCAGTGTATGTGTTCAGGAGCCTCTAGTAGACCTCTTTACAGCGTCCTCAATGATGTGCCCCAACAGCCGGAGTCCCGAAGTGGTCTTATAAGAGGACAGAGTACTTGGTGCATAGTCCATATGCTGATGGTAGCAACGAGCTGGTTTTAGTGGCTAAGAATCCCGTCTAATCACTGAAGATCGGTCGCCTTCTGAAATGTCCCCCCCGTAAACAAAAAAAGGCCTACGACCCGCAGTGAATTGCGATAGGATGGATTGATTAAATAAAATACATGATGGAATAGAAAGCTTAATACTATGTACAGATAATGTTATTAAAATATATGTAGTAGTAATGTTGTAGAAAAGTAATTGCTAATTGCTGGCTGATGTAATAAATATATTTTATTAGCTTTCTGTACTATTAATTCTACCAAATTGGTTACATAATAACATATTGTTTACTGTATAGTAAACAGTAAAGGTAAATAAACTACTGCGATCCTGAACATCAGTATCGTTTGCCTCATCAATATCGGTCATTATTTTTAAGTATATTGTAACGTAATTGTACCCTGTAAGGCGTTATCCCGTGATGTCTTTGATCGTGTGCCAAATATTTTTATCGTTCGCTACTGCTAATGAGTGACATTGTCGCCAATTGATAATATAATTACTCAGCTGATCTTGACGTCTCCGTGTGTAAATAAAGAGTTTTAAAAAATATCTGGCAATGTTCGTGTGTGTGACCGATAGAAGCATCACCGTCATCAAATTATAATTTTCCTCCCAATTTTAATTCAATTAACAAAAGGCGAAGTCTTATATAGACCCGGAACAATCCTGCTCCAATACGGTATCATTCCAATTTAGTTATGGTACTGGGACATCAACCTATAAAAGTATAAAGTATCGTCTAGAAAGTAAGCATAACAAAACATGAAAACAGTATTTTCCATAGAGGCTTAAATTATATACGAGTTCATCCGTTATATTTAGCTATTTACGTTTTCATGCCTTAAAAACCATAGAACCACTGCGGTGTGACAGTCAATATATCGATTGCTTGTGAAACCTCGATTCTCCGTTCTGAATTATTAGTTAGGTGAAGCTCTAAGTGCTCACTATTGTATGGACTAGAATGTCAATTTGTTACAGTTTTACTTTCATGGCTTTACAAACAATAATATTTAGCAGTTACCACTTTGGAGCAAATGACATACATTGAAATAGTGTTCACTTGAATTTAACTTGGTCAAGCTCAAAACGTAAAGAAATGTAAACGTTGGCATATATAATTGATACATGAAGTAACCAGGCATAATGAGAATTATTAGAAAGAAATATAATTATAATTGCATTTTTTAAGTAACGAACATTTATTTTTTCAAGATACATAAAAATATGTTTAATACTCCAGTAAGTAGGTCACTTGAAAAAAATATCATTAAAACTAATTTAAAAAGTGTTCCAGAATATGCTAAAAAAGTTACACCTGTTAGTGGTGGACTTTATACAATGTCAGTCGCTGGAGTAAAACACAGTGTTAACTGTTAACAACTACATACAAATACTACGGACAGTTTACGCGGAAGTGACTGCCAGCTAAACACGTCGACAATGTCAACTATTTCGGAGACATCACAATTCCCCTTGCCAAGAAAACTCACGTAGTGTCCCGTCACGCCCTCGTCAGGGCTTTCCTATAGTATACATAGAAATTAATGTGACAAACCACGCCTATGAAAATCTCTTCGGTGACCAATGTCAAGATTAATAAAAATAGAATCTATGGGACAGCTAAATCACAGGACAATTTTGTCCCATCACATTCCCTTTCGGGAAATAAAAGATTAATCGATGATCTCGATTAATTAAATTTTGTTTGATTTGAAACATATTTGACAACTATAAGGGGTTATAGTGTTTTCAAATTAAAATTGGCTATTATCAAAACAATTTTATATTGATATGTGTTTTTTCCCCGTGTGGGGACGGGTTAGAATACTGTTAATTACTGCCTTTCAGATAGGCATTCCGTAAGAGGCGTGAAAATATCTGACTTTCTCGGTGGTAGGACCTCTTGGGGTCTGACTGGCTGGCGACCACCCTTACGTTGGAGTCTGACATAAAGCACCTTGGTGTGTGTTTTGATTTTAGCACGTAAGAGCCAGTTCCCCTCGGTTGCTGGCAGTCTACAGTCCGCAGGGGATTTTAAAGATCGGCAACGCATCAGCAACTCCTCTGTTGTTGCAGGTGTCCATGGGCGACGATGACTACTTACCACTAGGTGGCTCGTCAGCTCGTTTGCCGACTTTATTCATAAAAAAATGTGTAATACAGTTCTTATTTTCATACCGTTCGATAAAGATTTCGACGTAAAATTACGACTACTCTTAATCTTAAAATTGTCATCGTAGAAGACTGAACTGAGAATAGCGTGGACTAGAATCGTGTGTGTCACCGCGTTTTGTTATAAATACTCGGTCACAAAACCGGCACATTTTTCAGTTGGCATCGCGTGACCAATTTCCTTTTGACCTTGCTTACTAATTTCAAGATCAGGTTGCTTGATCCATCACACATTTTGTTTTTCTTATTTTTATTTTAATGGACCATCATCTGTCATTGCTTTTAAATTTTCTTCGTCGTTATTGACGTAATTTTCCCTCATAATTTGTATTACAGATGTATAAACTGCTTCCCATTTATTTAAGCATTGATGAAGGCCTCTTGCAACGATGTTGTCTAATGTTATGTCTACAACTTTATATACTTTTCAGTCTTGGCCTTCTAGTGTACATATTTACCACAAATTCAAATTCTTAATGAAATATCGGTAGCAACAAGCAGCTCAGCATGCGCTAAAGTTTAGTTAACTTATATTCTAACAAAATGTTAAAATACGCGCGAAAAACATAACCCTTCCTTGGCAGTCAGGTAAAAAAAAACTATGTTTATCCACAAATTGCCTTGAATTCTTAAAGTCGTTAAGATTAAAAAATGTATAAAGTTCATTACCGTAATGACATAACACTCTAAGGTTAAGTCGATTCCATCGCCAAATAAATTGTTGTTTTTTTCTTTCCAAGTGTCTATGACCCGTTCAACGTTCTATTTATCATTGTGCAAACTGTTATAATAATGTACCGTAACGCGTAAGAGTGCTCCACGTTCCGAGTCGAGATTCGGAGCTAGTGGGCCAACTATGTCATTAGGTTAACGGAAAAGCATTTGCATATGATTTTAGTAACTTTGACACAGTTCTTTCCTTAGTTTATTTACTTAGAAAGATAAAATTTAAATTAATATATGACTTAATCGGTTCGGATCCGATCCAAACTTGCATTTGCATAATTAACTACTGATATGTGATTTCATCTATTGTTTGTGTAAATCTGTATTTCTTATTAGTCATTACTGGGCTAACATATCCGATGACCGCGAGTTGTTAATGTTAATGTGATTACAGCTGATTAGTTCCCCGTGCATTATAAGGATTCAGTGCGTTGACCCTAAACGTGGCGGCATTATTTATTAAGTCAGCATCCTTATTCTTTTGACATTATTTCTGTGAAATTACTTGCTGCTGACAGTTATTTTTTTGTATACTACTTACATTACGAAATATGTTGCTGTTGACAAAATTACAGACCACTTAGCAGTGTAACCATATATAATTACCGTTTGTTTTATATTGCAGGGGCCCGAAATGGTTCGTGTATCAAAATTCTACAAAGAAGCAAAAAATGGTCGTTTTCTTCGTTACCTTCACGAGGACACACGCACACTTTACGAAACTTTCCGACGGGGCGTCAAAGAATCAAGTGAGTAATTTCAAGTAAAACTTGTAATTTTGTCGTCATTCCCTTTGGCTAAAATTCATATAAGAGTAGGTACATACGTTTCGCCGAACCAAGATTATCATTACATTTCGGTAATTGCGAACTTGCAAATTTTCCTGGGACTAGCCACCCCGACCCATACACCTTTACATTTATACAATTGCCTGCACTCGAAGTAACAGAATGGTACATTAGGCATACAATTGCGAGACAGGGAGTGCCCCAAGGCGCAATTCTAAGACCCACCTTATTTTCCTCCACATTTCCGCTCGTTAAAGATAAATACGATAATACCATTATTACAAAATATAGTTAACATCATTCACGAACTGGTTTACAGGATACAGTTAAACGTAATTTGTGCCACTAGAGTAGTCGGGACAGTGGGTTTTTTAGTTTTATACCACAATACACGAGTGCTTTGTACTCATTGGCACAATAAAAATAAAACATGAGAAAATTTAAGCCAGTTTATATTGTATGGAATATTCCACTACTTAACTCCTAGTCCACCTGAGACAGCTTTATGAGATTGAAGACATGATAAATAAAGACTTTAATAAATACAGACTTTAACAAATAACGTTGATTTCATTGCAGATAATGGCAACTGTCTTGGATGGCGTGAGGGACCAAACAAGCCATACGTGTGGCAGACATACAATGAAACTCTACTGCGGGCGAAAAATTTCGGCTCAGGACTTATATGCCAAGGGCTTATCCCTGGTCAGAGCACATTCGTGGGTAAGTTTCTTAACATTCTCCAAGTATAATTACAAAGATTTTCCTTATTAAAAACGTGCTTTTTATTTCCAGGTATATATTCACAGAATTGCCCCGAATGGGTAATGACAGAACAAGCTGCCTACTGTTATTCAATGGTTATTGTGCCACTGTATGATACTCTTGGAGCAAATGCATGTGCCTTCATTGTTAATCAAAGTACGTAAAGTTATTTAGTAGCAGATTAAGCAGAGATTCTATGCGATTGCGAAAGTTTTATCAAAGCTGTAATATTTATCCTCTAAAGACATAAATGTGACTAAATTTATTCAATAAATATAGATAACCCTTCTATACTGTCTATAGAATATACATACATACATATTTAAAATTCCTTTGTGTCTAGACCATTGGATTCTTATTGTCCTTGTTTCTCAGAAAGCTATTAGCAAAATCCAAACTATCTAAGAAACGTCCTATGTAGATTGGCATCAAACTATTTCCTTTGTTCGTTCCAGCTGAAATGACCGTAGTTATTTGTGAAGACGACAAAAAAGCCAATTTGCTTCTCGACCAGTCGCCAAGATGTTTAAGGAAACTGATCACCATTAAGGAGGTCTCGCCTTCTACGCATCAAAGGGCGAAGTGTCGGGGTGTTGAAATACTTAAGTTTAGCGATGTTGAAATACAAGGAGCTCAAAAGGACCATCCTTGCCTCGTGAGTTTTGTTTTTTCTTGTTTCATGAAAATTTATTTAATATTGTGTATCAGACTCTGTTTTGTTTCTTTTCTTGAATGTTATTTAGTATGAATAGTTGCGATTGGCCGTTAGACAAAAGTATGATTAAATTATAAACCTACAACCTATGGAGTAAAGTCGATGAATTTTTTATCATCGGCTTGTATTTGTTATCCTACACGATGAACATCTTTCTTAATAGGTTTTTTTTTTTTTGGTTAGGAAATCTGGATTAATAATGGGAAAATTTTCGACTTGATCTCATACAATTTATATTTTACGTGGGAGAGCCATGCTTCAGCACCAATGGGCCGGCTCGACCGGAGTAATACCACGGCCTCACAGAAAACCGGCGTTAAACAACTTACATTGTGTTTCGCCGAGTGCGTGAGTGAGGTTACCGGAGGACCTTTTAAAAGGTCGGCAACGCGACTCCTCTGGTGCTGCGGATGTCCATGGGTGGCGGTAATCGCTTCCCATCAGGCGGACCGTCTGCTCGTTTGCCCCCTAGCTCATAAAAAAACAACTGGATCGTGAAGCTCTTGTTCACATAACAGTTCACATCCAGCTAACACAAGATCTCATAGCAATTTTAACATATCTGAATATTGTTTTCCAGCCACCTAAACCAGAAAGCCTATGTACGATCTGCTACACATCCGGGACGACGGGCATGCCGAAGGGTGTAATGTTGACGCACGAGAACGTGGTGGCGTCCATGTGCAGCGTCATCATGCAGCTCGGCGAGCACCGCCCCATGAAGCATGACGTCATGATCTCCTTCCTGCCACTCGCACATATGCTGGAGCGGTGCTGCGAGGTACGTAAAACAATTAAGAATAATTATACAACTTTATATTTTACATTGCGATAAAATCTGCGGTTCCATACATTTTATTTATCCAAGTCGATACACACGACTTGGATAAGTCAAATAAGGAGTTGGATAAGACAAAATCTATGGGACGGCTTTTATCGCGTTATCAACATTGGGTCCCATAGTGAAAGTTGTTCATATTATGAGTACAATGGCCCCTTTTTGGGGTATACGGTATACAAAAAATGAGGTTGTTTAAAAGGTATTTTAAAATCTACATAACAGCTGCTATTTTATTAATTGACCAGTGTTGTCCGATCAATTATCAGATCGAGTAACGGTATTAAGTGGGCAGTAAACAAATAGGTGATCATATTTTATTGAGACTCATTTGCCTTGAGAGCCTGTTGAGCTGTTTTGATTTTTATAGGAATTACAATTATTGAGACAGATACACATAATGAAAGACCATCCAAAAATTCTGACCATCTGATTCGTTCAGATAGATCGGTCACAGAATACTTAACATAATTGATTGGGACCAGGCATTTGAATGATCATATAGCTCCATATAAAATTCATTTATTTAGAGAATCTTGACAAACTAAGCACTTCATTGCATTTTGCCAGCTAAGAAGCCCTTCTTACGATCCAGATGTTGTGTAATCACATCATATAATATTAAAAGTGTTCACGTTTAATTAAGTGAACATTGTAGGAGATGGATTACACAATTGATACCTCAGGCATCAAAAGTGTAATCGTAATGTATGTCATCAATCTACAATTAAATTATCATTTCGCTTGCCAAGTACAATGTCAGTTTTATTTATAATGAGGGAGCATTCATTTCATTCGTAATAGTCGTTTAAAAAGGTTTGAATTTAGCTCTTTCATTATTGCTTTTCTTTCTAGAATGCTCTCTACATGGTAGGAGGGGCCGTAGGTTTCTACAGCGGAGACATCCGACGGTTAGGTGATGATCTGACTGCCTTGAAGCCCACCATGATGCCTGCTGTTCCTCGCCTGCTGAACAGGCTTTACGACAGAGCCCAGTCTGAGATATCGAGCTCCAAAATAAAGAAGTTGTTATTCAATATGGCGTTATCGGCTAAGGAGTCTGAGCTAAAGAGGTATAACTGATTGTTTTGCTCAAATAATTCTATATTGAATTAACATACCATCGCGCCTTTATTCCCTGAAGGGTTAGGCACTGCAGAAGCGTACTTACGTACACGCACAGTTCGCCGGTACGTTTAGGTCGCATGTAATAGGAGGTGACTCTGTTGTCATTAACCGGACACAAATTTCAAACTCCGAACTGATACATAGAATTTCACAGAAAAATCCAATAACACTTTGCTCGACCCGGAATCGTACCCAGGACCTCTAGCGTAGTCGCGCTCAGGGCCACTAGGCTAATGAGGCAGTTAATTGAGATTGAATGATTGAATTCAAGCTATGAAAGCCGATATTGGGTAATGGGAAATTCAAATATCAATTTCAAAGGATAATACAGGGACGATATAGTTTCTACATGTTTAATAACTTAACGCATAATCGTACTCACTATCAAATAATAATACCTGAGTACTAGATAATCAATATAATGTATCCTGTGGTCGACCACATGATAGTTATCTGTGGTATTTATAAACAACAACCGATGAAGTAGTAGGTAGTCGAGACCATTCTGGCTATCTTTCTGACCCACATTTTATATTACTCCAATCTTATACAGACCTTTTGAGCGTTTATAATAGTTTTAAATTTTTGGTGGTGTGCTAAGCTATTAACTAAGGTCCAGCTGATATATGTGTATAAATGTTTACAGGGGCATAGTTCGTAGTGACTCTGTGTGGGATAAACTGGTGTTCCGTAAGGTGCGCGAGGGGATGGGTGGGCGCCTGCGCATCATGGTTGTGGGCTCGGCGCCGCTCGCCGGCAACGTGCTCACCTTCGCCAGGTGTGCGCTCGGATGCTTGGTACGTATTACATCGAGAATCATTCAATCTAGGTTTTTTTCTAACCCAGTTCGTCCCACTATTTGGCGAAGGCCTTTCTTCCCTCTCTCCAAATTGCTCTGTCTGTGGTTGTACCTACCCACTCAATCTCTATCGTAAGAGTCCAATTCATCGCGCCACTTCCGTCTGGGCCGACCACACTGTCCAGTTTGAGGGATCTAGTTTGTGGTGGCTTTTGCCAACAGTTCGTTTGGCATGCGGCGGACCCATTCCCATTTAAACTGCTAAAAAACCATGTTGAAAAAACCTGGCCCGAAAGGGGCATATAGGTAGGTATCCCAAACGCATCACCAAATAAAATAAGAAACATTCGATATTCCTAATAGTAAACATATTAGTGAAGTTATTTTAGTAAAGGAAAAATTCATACGCGGGCAGGATTCGAACCTGCGTCTTCTGGTTAGATACACCAGACGCTCTGACCGTTAAGCCACCGCGAATCCTGCCCGCAATTGAATTTTTCCTTTACTAAAATAACTTTATAATCATAGCATGGAAAATGCAAAAAAACATATTAGTGAAGTTTAAAATTTACAATTGTCGTACCTAATTGTCGCAGTTACCCCAAAGTCTAGCTAATTTTTAAAATGCGATTCAAGCATTATGTACCTTGGTATGTTTGACACCCAGGCACGGTGTCACTGTCATTCGTTTTTCCGTTTTATAAATATATTTCGGGGTTTTTTTTAATGTAAAGTCAAAATTATTATTTAATAAATAGAATCAGATCTCGATACCTAACAATACTTTCATGGGTTGGACAGGTTTTTCTTCACACATTGTATAAACATGTGAATAAAAACATTATATTCGTATGGGATACATAATATAACATACATATCACCATCACGCCTGTACTCCCCAAAGGTTTAGGCAAAAGTATACTAATGTACACCCACAGTTCGCCGTTATGTTTAGGTGCCACGTAGGGGGCGAGGCTATTGCCATTAACCGGGCTCAAATTCATATTTTTCCATTGAGAATTTCATAGAAAAACCCAATAACACTTTGCTCGACCTGGAACTTCTAGCGTCGCGGTCGCAGACCACTAGACTAATGAGGCAGCTTTCCAAAACATAATTACAAAAAATTTAAAAAAATGTGCATAATAACTCAGAAGATTAGAGCAGTCACTCCATCTATAGTTTTTTCTTAAATTACTGTTAGATGTATAAAAATAACTTTTCTGGGCATCAATAACTTTATTCATCGTAGGCAATCGTAATTAAATACATTTGTAGTTCCATAAAACCGCACGTGTTAGATAAAGTGACAAATTGTTATTGAGAGTACCTATTTAATTATTTCTATTAAATCTAGCACTTCTGGCAATAAGCCGGGAAGGTAGATGGAGGTACACGAATTCTTAACACACGCTTACGTCATTAGAGAATGCTCTCGATGGAAAATTATGGCTTATTTTTGTTCTAGAACCAAAATAGTCTAGTCACAATAGAAATTAATTTTAGAATGCTTTAGAGACAATTTTAACATAGTGTTTTGGAACAATTATAACTTCGCGCATATCTTGAATACTATACGGTCGTATGGAGAACCGCCAACAGTCTTCTCAGCTATTTCGAGAGCGATTTTGCTCTTATTTTATATCATAACATTTGAAATCCACAGGGCGAGTTAATATTATATCAATGTGTTCATATATTATTTCGACGGCAGTCCTAACGTCTTGTTTATTTCCATCTCACGATATTATATTATGCTTACTTCAGCGACTGCTTCATTAGTATAGTGGTCCCAAGCGTGATTGCTAGGTTAGAGGTCCTGGGTCGAGCAAAGTGTTATTGAGTTTTTCTATGAAATTCTCTGTAGCAGCTCGGATTTTAGAATTTGAGCATGGACATGGGACCTAAACATACTGGCAAACTGCCGGTGTATTAGTAATCCTCTGTCGTAACCCTTCGGGGAATACAGGCGTGACATGTTCAGCGACTTCTTATATCAATAGCAAAACGGTTAATGCTTTATCTATCTAGATCATCTAAGTCTAAATTTCATTCACATCCATTGTTGTCATATGAGTCACAGTGAGAGGCGTTTCTTGATTTGGTTTAATAACCACGTTATAGTGCAGTGTGAATGACCGTAAAGTTTCAGTTTGCTGTAAATCTTTTGTTTGTATAAATTAAGGAAATTAGCATTGATGGTATTAACAAATTCATAACGGAACGATTTACGTCACAATTTTTTATTTTTATTTTATTTTAAATTAAGTTAAACTTTAGTTAAATATTAATAACGATTATTAACATTTAACTTAAGTTTACCATTCATATTCTTTATTTTATTCATTCAAACTCAAGTCTGATGCTGGTAACTCTTTTTTCAATGAAATGGTTACGTCCACTTCAGTTCAATTACTTTGGATTATCCTGTTGGCTGGAGTACTTTGACGACCAAGCAAATTTATCCTTATTTTAAAGAGAAATTTTCATCGTGAAGGCATTATTGTAATATAGATAAGTTATTTCTGTCTTGTAACTATTGTTAGTATCTCCAAGTTTTCTATCAACTATATCATATTTTGCCACAAGCTGAAATATATCTTATTACTTAACATATTAAATCTGTTTCCCTTTGTTACAACAGATCGTAGAGGGTTACGGTCAGACGGAGTGCACGGCGCCAGTTACTCTCACGGTTCAGGGCGACCACGTGCCTGAACATGTTGGACCTCCCGTCGCTTGTTGTAAAGTGAAGGTAACTCGATATTATTGCATTCTTATAGCCTTACTAATCCCGAGAGAAAATCTCAAACTCCTATCTTAGTGTTATATAAGAAAGTCCTGTGCAAAATTTCATGCTTCTATCAGTGCTAGTTTTATCCAGTAGAACTTGCAGCTAGCAACAAAGGAGACGTGCTCAAAACAAAAGATGAAAGTCTATCGTGACATTGTAAAAATTGTACAGCTAAAACGAGAATTTTAATAGATATAATACATAGTCGTTGAAGATTTAGATCAGTAATAAAATATCGTAGTTATAGGTACTAATAAAAAGGAAATATTTACAAGGAAATATAACAATCTTGTCAACTCATTACGTATACTAGGACTAGACCACACCGTACTAGTACGTGTCACCTAAAGCGTGTTCTTGTTCAATTCATGCTGAATTGAATACAGTTTTATATTCTTGGTTGATTCACTCTTACTACCGATCCGTATATTAAACACCTATCTCGGTTATTGGCAGTTGCCAAATCGTATGAGTCAACGGCTTGACAAACAGCCGTTAAATCCAAGATTCAGTAAGTGGCACTGGGAATTTTCAGCTGTTTACTCTTACTCGTTTCAGATTAATGAGATCGACTTACCTATTTATATACCTTTGCGCAATTCCAAGGTAGTTCTGTGAATTTCCAATACAAAAATAATATGCCTGGAAAATTCACTGCCGCTTTAATTGACCTTCGTGGAATATGATCAATGTGTTGACAGTCAGACTTATTTTCATCTCAAAATGTAATCTGTCTTTAGTACCGACGTGCTGTACTTTAAAATCTATATTTCATTCAATACGCATTAGTTGGTCTTAAATTTGTTTTTCATGGAACCATCTTTAAATGTGATCCATCAAAATAAATTGTATCTTCGATTTAGTTCAACCATAAACCACAGAATGAAAGATTAAGTGGATTTATTCACAGTTCATATATTGAAAATCGGCATTATCATAAAAACTAAAATAGATACATCCCTGTCAGTCTATGCACTGCAAATCTAATAATATAATTTATTTGTATTACTTTGAAAAAGTTTACAATTATAAGTAATTAACGAAACACTATATAATTTATTGGAAAGCTTACAGGCTAACTATTATAGGTGACAGTAGGCAGCTGCTATAGATTTCCACTTGCTACGATCCTGGCACACTACTTCCGCTTCATCTACGTTCATTAATCTCCTCATGCATGATCGTCGGTTTAGGGTGCTCTTAAGCTGATCTTTTTTGAGAACGTCCGCAATTTGGTTGTGGTACGTTCGCCGAAGTCGGCACCTTCCAACTCTTCTATCCGTTCTGGCCATGTAGACTCGTTTCGAAGCCGTTAAGGACAGTTGATACGTTAAAGACTGTTCTTCCTGTTCGTAGGAAGTATTAGGTGAAGATTTTCCCTTTATAAACAAAATTCAGGTAGGTCAAGTTCTAACTTTCGTGCTCTTCCGTTACAAACAAGTTGGAAGTATTATTTTTATTCTTTAGTACTTTGTTAATTTCAGTTAGTGGACGTGCCCGAGATGGAGTATTACGCGTCGCAAGGCCAGGGTGAGGTGTGCGTGCAAGGCGCCAACGTTTTTAAAGGATACTTCAAAGAGCCAGAGAAGACTAGAGAGGTCATCGACCAGGACGGATGGCATCATACGGGAGATGTCGGCAAGTGGTTGCCGGTGAGTGATTATTTGTAGGATTTGTAGTCTATTAAGTACCTATTCAGCGAAAACAAGATCATATTTCATAAATTCTTCTAAATATTAACCTCAACATTGGAACTAGTCTCAATAGAGATACTAGGATTTGGAAACATCTTTCTAACTTAAAACTGATCCCGAAGTGAGTTGTTGACATATTAAACTGGTTTTGGTGCAATCACTTGACATAAGTGTAATTATTATATTTACAATAATAACTGTATCTCAAACTACTATAGCTTTGCATCCAAAGGGGCCTTTGTGTATCACCTATCACATTAATTGAAATTAGAGCAGATTAGCAACATTAATTGTTTCTGCTGAATGTGTAATGATTTTACCAATAGTGAAGTGAACTGTAGTCTTAGCCATGATATTTTCAACGTATTGCTATTACATTATTTACGTTCACCGGCACTTAAATTAGTTATGCTAATTTTTATTGGTATTCTTTTCAGAACGGCACCCTTAAAATCATCGATAGAAGAAAACACATCTTCAAACTGTCACAAGGCGAATACATAGTCCCTGAAAAAATCGAGAACTGTTACATTAGAAGTCAGTACGTTGAACAAGTCTTCGTTCATGGCGAATCTTTGAAGGTAAATGAAGTATTTTTTATTTTTTGCTGTTTTTTAAAGGACGAGAAATCCTTGGTTCTCGTTTGGTTTAACGAAAACAGGAAACGGAATTCTGCGAATTCTGTTTCAAAGTATATACTCCTCTTCGCCTCTGTGGTAGTACGAAATAACCCTGAAGAGTCTTTTTTCTGATAAGGTTTAGAAAAGTTCATTTTTGTTGTTTAGATTGCTCATAGCAGATTATGATATTTTATTGCAAAAGATTTTATTTCGAAGTAAATCTATCCTAACGGAAATACCCAAACACATTGTCATGTTGGTGTCATTCTTGGTTAAATATAGGTTAAAATATACAGATATCTTACTGGTTTTTGACACTTACGCGAGCGATATCTGTTCATGAAACTCCACAACCGTATAATTATGTACATACATGATTTTTCAACATTCCTTTATCATTTCCATTCCAGTCATGTGTAGTAGCAGTGGTAGTTCCTGACGTAGATGTGGTCAAGTGCTGGGCGCTGGAGAAAGGCATCAAGGGCACTTTCTCAGCTCTCTGCGAGGACGAGCGTGTCAAGAAGATCATCCTCGAGGACATGCTGCAGTGGGGACGTAATGCTGGCCTCAAGACCTTCGAACAGGTCAGCCTTTAATTAATACTACCATCTGTATGAGCCACATGATGATGAGGTGACGGTTGACAGGGATAAATGGAAGAGGACAAGGGAAAAAGGACATGCTGCGCCAACCCCAAATAAATTGGGACACGGGCAAGAAGATAATGATGATGATCTGTGTGAGCGACATATAAGATGGTCGAAGTTTTCTTGGTCGACCAATGACACAAGAACTAAATAATTTGGATAGTCTATTTTAGGCGGCAAAAATGGCATGTTTGATAAATCAAAATATGATTCCCACACGGACCCATGAGTACACATCGTGTTATAATTTCCAATATAAACCGACCTCGCATTAAATAGGCTTTTCGTAAAATGAGAGGTAGCTGTATGTAGTACTTCTGAAATTTAGTAACTTTCTTTCAGATTAGTATTCCCTTTCGGAATTAGGTACTCTGAATAACAGCATTGCTTACTGTGCATTTACTTTACTGTGTATTTTGGCAGAGTGCTTTGAAGTCTACTATGTGATAATATTATCATAACATAACTTACCATCACGACTATATTCCCCGAGGGCTTGGGCAGAGACGTAGGTACTAATATACACTCAAAATTCGCCGGTATGTTTAGGGCCCATGCAATGGAGGCGACCCTATTGCCATTAACCGAAACTCCGAACAGCTACTGAGAATTTAAAACAAAAACCTAGTGACACTTTCATCGACCTGGAAATCTAACCCAGAACTTCTGGCTTAGCAGTCGCGTTTACTACCACTAGACTAATAAGTACCTAGTTCCGTACAAAATAAAAACCGTTATCACATTGACACAATCATATCAATTCGTCCTTGATACAACACACAAGACTAGTGTAGTTTCCAGAATATTTATCTTTGATTGCTATCGATACGGTATCTGCACTTTATTTCGGTTTCGCGATAAACCCAAATCGATATTGGTGTGACATTGCGTAACATTTTCGGAAAAACTAAATCAAATATGAATTATTTTTAAAACTAGGAAGTTATTGCAGGCGTAAGTCATTGATATTATCATCATTATCATATTGGTTCTTAAAATAACACAGATTATAATGTTTAAAATATTAGTTCATCAGAATTGTTCAAGGATTTATCGATACATTTATACCGTACACGTGGTCGGATTAGGAAGTGGTCAGCTATAATTTAAAAAGTTATAGTTTGTAGCAAAATATAAAATTTGTAGAATATAGAATCGGATGCGGGTCATAATCTGCGGATTAATAAAAGCAAGATAAAAGAAATTAATGTTATTTTAGACAAAAACACAAATTTGATACTCAAAAAAAAAACATAACTATTACTATTTGAATGTAGACACCGTTAAAGATAGAACTATCAATAACCTTTGCTGCTTTTAAGTAGTTCTTCTTTTATTTAAAAAAACGCTAGGATTTTATATAAATTAAGTTTTAACTTGTGTAGGCGTTAACCTATGGTACAATAAAAACTGTCACTGATTGACACTTGTAGAAAGTAGATAGAACCAATACGGAAAAGTATTGAGGTATATTTATTTACTTTATCAATCTTTGCCTGTAGCATTATCTATATAAACTTATTGTAACTCAACCATGGAGATAGGAGAATTCTATTCAATGGATTTAGAATTCCTAATGGTGGTACGTACATTTGACAAAAACTAAAATGGCCATTATTTTCCATAGGTCAAGGACATTTATCTACACCCGGACCCCTTCTCAGTGCAGAACGGCCTCCTGACACCAACGATGAAGGCGAAACGACCAGAAATAAGGAGCTACTTCAAACCGCAGATAGAGGACATGTATAAACAGCTTGAATAACAGAGTCATGCGATTACATGTAGGGAATACGTTCAGATGATGGACGAAACATTTGTGCGTGACTGTACTCCGACGTGATTGAGGCTTGGAGACTTCATTGCTTTAATAAGGTTGCTAGGGTGATACTTTAATATTGGGTTGTTTTTTTTTCTACACTTTGGGGCAGTATATTTTCTGTTTGATTAAGAACTGACAATAATTATACATCTCTTCTCTATCATTTATCACGCAATTCATTGATTATTTAGATGAAAAGAAAATGCCCCTAATAGATATCTAAAACACAAAAGTACTGTTTAAAAAAAGTTATTTAAGTGTAACGTCACATTACGATGAGGGCGTACAGTCCCTTTACGTTCACCTACAATCATCTTTTACGAGTAGTAAAGTAGGAAACCACTAAAAATTTTAACTCATCTTTAATATACAGTTTGCTTTTACTTCCCATTTGGATATCGGCCAAGTTCAATAGCAAAAAAACAACACTATGAGTTATGAGGTGAAGGAAGTTGGTATAGGTCCAAACACAATACATCGGTAGACCTTGCCAATTAGCGCAGTCGATGACGCCATTACACATTCTTTTGGACCCGATTTTGCAGGCGGTGACGTGAATCGATTTTTAAATTTTAGTTAAATTTTTAGTACGCATTCTGAGTAACGTCAATCTCTTGTTTGAAGTACTTAGATGTCAGCCATGACAACTAGTTTGTTTTGTTAGATGGTTTCAAAGTTTCGAGTTCAAAAGTTTATTGCCGTTCATAAAGCTACGGAACCCCCGAAACTGCCTCAAATATATTTTCATGACGATAAACATTGTCCTTTAACTGGTTTTGTTTCTTCTCTAATGTTTTTAACTAATAAGCATAGACCAAATGACCAAGTAATGACGACTTTATAGGAAATAAATAAATGTAGTCATATTATGACGTTTATTACCATTGTTAGTCATTGTCCTTCTACTTATTCAAGCAATGAAGTCATTTTATACTGTGATGTGAAACGTCACTTTACTTTTTTTATATAGAATTCTATCACAGAACCAGGTGTTCGCCATAATTTCACTTCGCTAACGCTAAATAAATACACTCTGCTAAATTTCAATTAAAAAGATTGATTTCACGCAATTTTATAATCAAAATACTCTGCAATTCTTAATTATTATAGGATTGACTTTGTATATGATCAAATTGGATAGTATGTAGGAAGAAGTTCTGTGCAGGTTGGATATAAGGCTTGACGGGTTAACGGGGTATCGGGAGAGATGAGAATCTTGAGATTATTAAAAATAAAGAGTTAAAAGAAAGTTGTTTCCGAAACAGAAGCGTTCAAACGAGACTACTCGTACTTTAAGCGCTATCGTGAGTAGTGGAAGTACGAGTTTTAGTTTTCCCGTCCCGACTAGCTGACGCGCATATCTTTGATATGGCAATAATGTTAATGTAACTGTATATGTTTCTTGCAGTCAATTAAGAATGAAATTAATCTGTATTTTCAATCCTTGTGTATTTTGATAAATTAATCTCTATTTAAGCCATTTTACAGTGATTTGCGAGTGAAATTCGCGCTACGCTAAATGAGCTTTTAGTCGATTATTTGGTATACGATATTTAAAATCGATACCTACTGACATATTAATGACGAGTTAACTTGAAAAGATAAATTTTGATTAATTTATCCAGTATTTTTAATTAATAATGTGAATTTTAACATCAATGTAAGCCTTTAGGTATTTAAACCTGTAACGGAATTGCCTGTAGCGAACATTTTTATAGTAATCACTTGAAGGATAATTCAATTTTATAGGGAATATCGTAAACAATAAATAGATTTAGGTAAAATTGTAAGCAATATGATTTACTTTACAATTGTACTTAGACACGAGACGGTAGAAGCGTGAGGCAAACCTAGAAGAAAAGGTAATGATTAGCACATAAAATAATTAATATTTTATATTGCGTGTCTGCTGTGAGATTATAGGCAAATATTAAAACGAAACAAAACAATCTGATTCAGAGAAACGAGTAGAATCAAGCTATGTTGCAGAACTTGCAGCTAGATTTCTCGATTCTGAATTTCAAACATGACAATTAGGAAGTTGATCACACCGTGTAATATAGTGAACCTGTATAATTTTCGGTACAATCAGGTAGTATAGTAAGAAAATACTCGTTCTTTATACCGTGCCTTCGTCCGATGTTAAACTCTTGCGAGATGCTATTTCTGTTACATGCTAAGTTCTTTTTTTATTTTTTGTCTAACTTTTGTGTGCAGAGTTGCTTTCATTGTTGGTGGTACATTGAATCATAAATACAGACTTCAAATTAATCTTTCAAGTCGTGTCTTTACAGTCCTATGTTGGTGTATCTTCAACATTGTCTGAGGGGTGAATCTCCGTTTATGTTGTGATTGGTAGTGAGTTTTATACGACGAAAATACTAGTATAAAGTAATACTTAATCCTAGGTCAAACTATCGCACCGTGTAGTATATAATTTTGTAATTCTAGAACGCAATATTAATAAGTTGATATGCTTTGAGCGAACGTTACGGTTTCATGTTGTTCAAACCAAAATTTTGTTGTTATTGGTGCAAGTTGTACTACGATAATTTATTTTTAAATAAAATATTCAAAAACTGAGTGAGTGTTATTTATTTTTATTCCTATTATGTACTTATTCGCTTCAATGGCTGGGAAAATTGTTGAACACAATTATCATTAGTGTTATGTCAATCGACGAACAGGACAAATATATCTTCTTCATACTTGTTTTAAAGTTAATTTGAAACATAACGAGCGGCGAGGCTTTAAAATGTAATGTATCCTGTTGACGTAATTGAAATACAATTTCAATAATCAGGACGGTGAGTCATTTTCTGTTTACATTAATTTGTAACATTAGCTAAAGTTATTTGGATTTTTAGCCTGTTGTAATTTTAATTATAGTAGATGCTACTAGCAACCTTATCTTTCCAGAAGACAATATTCTTCTAAATAGTGGTATTTATCTCAAGTTTTCACAAGGAGGTCCTCTCTATTTTTCTTGTTAGAATATAGGTTGAGGGTAGCGAAACAGTCGGTAGTTATAATGTAGTATCGGATTTATATGGGCAAATTGCTAAAAAAAAAATTAATATATTTTATCTTGACTTAAAAGTTTGACTGCCGTATTACTCTAGGTTTAGTGGTCTCAACTGCAACTGCTATGGTACAGGTCCTGGGTTCGATACCCAGGTTGAGCAAAGTGAAAATTCTCAGTAGTAGCTCGCTCTGGATTTTTGCCCGGTTAATGGCAATGGCTCGCCTCCTATTACATGGGACCTAAACATACCGGCGAACTGTGGGTGTGCATTAGTACACCTCTGCCTAACCCTTGGGGAATACAGGCGTGATGGTATGTAAAAATTTGATAGTAGGGCTAGCAGGCATTTCTACAATACGCATTGTGTAAGGAATTATTATAATCAGACACCACAAGCAAATCTCGTGCTCCACGCAATCTTTATCGGTTGCCATGAACTAAAATACATTGATTATTAACTCGGTACTTTAATGATTACGTGCTATATTTATATTGGATTGTTATTATTTTTAACAGCGTAGTTATACTTATAAATATAAAAATAAAACAGTGTATATTTGGCATTGTTCATCCCAACTTCTTTTTTTTTTAGTGAATTATATCCTCTGTCATATAATGTCGGTCTCATACCGACTAAAAACCGTACTAGGTACATCTTCCCTTGCACTATCGTAGCGGCCATGGGATTTTTTATATTAGTTACAACATTATTTATTTTCCTAGGTTGCAATTAGAATAACTGTAACTTCCAAATGGTCAGTTTAAGAATCCGGATCGAATTTCTCTTACAAACGTAATACCGAAATAAATCGCATTTTAAACACAATTTAATCAAATGCTGTTATTATTCTGATTCCGATAGCGTTAATCTAGGTTCCTACTTTACCATTTCGACCAAAATACTTCACTGGAAATAAATGTAAGCGAATACAATTTTTGATAACTTTACCAAGTTTGGAACGATTTTGCGGTCTTTTATTTCCAGTGAAGTAGTAGTAGACAAAATAGTATCGTAGGAACCTAGGTTAACGGTGTCCAAATCCGAAGAATAACATAATTTATAATAGAATATTGTCTGAATTATGATTTATTTCGGTATTACGTTTTTATCGGCAATTTAAGCTCATCCGGACACTTAAGGACGATGTCGATATTAATCGCTAGTAGCAACAATGCAGTTTAATTTAAAGATATGGAGTTCTGCAAGGGTCGATTCTGGGTCCAATTTAGTGGAATTTACTTTTATAGATACTGCATAGCTTTCCTTAGTAGCTATGTAATTTGTACATAGGACGGCGAGATCCACGAGGCTGAAGTTGCGTGGGACGACAGTCGTTTAAAAGTAAGTGCAAACACGTGTCCAGATTGATAATATTGCACGTATCATTAGTTATACAAATTATATTAGTATCTCTCTATGCCATGTGGTCAGCCATCTCATTCCTGCAGTATTGGCTTTCGACTGCATATTTTGCCTTGTTTGCATTTTACTCGCCGCATTTCATGAATTTGATAAAGGGATGGCTGACGATTTCAGGCATCCTACCGGTGTTTTCCAAATTGGTGTTTCATGATTGACAAATATTTATTTACATAATTAATTTATTTTAAAATAATTAGATATAAGTAAGTAGATATATAATAAGTTGGACTGCCAAGTCAAAGGTCTCGAGTTCGAACCCAAGGCCTGACTTTGACTTTTCGAAGTTTTTGTGCGTATTAAATAGTTAATTATCACGCACTTAAACGGTGAAGGAAACCATCGTGAGGAAACCTGCATGCCTGAGAGATTTTCTCGTTGGCGTGTGAAGTCTGCTAACCAGCACTAGGCCAGCGTGGTGGACTATAGCCGAATCCCTCTCATTCTAAGAGGAGAACCGTGCCCAGCAGGGGGACAGTATAATGGGTTGATTATGTTATGTTAGATATAAATAAAGTACTTACCTATCGAATGTAGAACGTTATACATTGATGTAATGTATAAGTAGACTTCTGCATGAAGAGATTTAATTAGCACCACCTTTGTACGTAAATTTCGGTATTTTGTAGGTAGGTAATATGTGTTTCTTTTCAGCGCTATTTTTTAAATTGATATTTCAAAGAATAATATCAATTTTTGATGTTACTCTTTTTTACTGATAAAAGTGAGCGTTTTAAAGACTTCACAAAAGTAGACCCATAATTACCTGAAAAGGCTAAATAGGAGTAGCGGATCTTGCGATTAGAGAAATGTCGAACAAATGGATGAAGGTTTACGGAGGCCTTGAATTTGAAGTAACAATCAACTACCAGAGAACGAATTGTTGTACAAAGTTATTTTATGATTATCAAAGCACAAACTAAGCACAATCAACATTCCAAGTACAGTCGTAGACAGACGAGATATTTTTTTTTTGACAATCCTATTTCAATATCTAAACTAGTTTTCATCAGACAGAATACCGTTTATAGCTATTATTAGACCATTTTAACGCCGCGCCTACTTACGCGCTTTTTAACTCCGCCGACGGCGACGCAATCGACTGTTACTAATTCCTAGATACCTAGTTCAATTTTAAATGTTATTGTTATTTTTTTATTTTGTCATTAAGGTGATATTATGCAATTACCATGCAAAAATATTCTTTAAACTGAATCTAAGGAGCTAATGAACCAGTCAATTTCCTGTCATGTTTTGATGAATTAAAATATTTTGTTTTAGAAAATAAGACCATTTTCACTAACGCCCTCTGGCGTCCAGTACCAAATTGTATCAGTTGTTCCAATTTAATGTATTACTGTGTTCTTAAACACTTTTACAATGGTTTATCGATACCTAATTATATCAGCTTTTTATTTTGGTGACTAACTACGGTTCAGGGTGTAGAAGTTTTTCTTTGTAAGTAAGTTATAAATAGGCAGCCCCAATATCAAATCAATCAGTCAAAATCCTATAGGTTCTATCACCTTTACATTTTAAAAGTCCAATATAGCTTATACTTAGGTACCTATGAAACCGAAAGACGATGCAGAAAGGTAACACGTGACACAAGGAGCATGAATAGGCTATTTTAATTATCCCTGGAGTTAAAATATGCGTTGTTGTTATGTTACTACAATTATTGCTTAATCTATAGAAGGGATTAGGTACATACAAATTGTTAAACTACTTGCTACTTTGGATTCAAAGATGGGATCTTTTATTATACACGTGTCGATACATGATAAATTTAATAAAGCTGAATATACAGCTGTTAATTAATTGCGTCCATAAACTTTGCGAGCTATTTTCGTAGGTACATCCATTGTTAAAAACAAATGCTAAGTAGGTATTCAATTACTAGCTCATTTCACGCACTTTGATAGGCTTGTTAGTCTATAGAAAGTTAAATGAATGTTGAATCCAAGTAGGTAGGTATACTATTAAAAGACAATGAATAAAATGACGTAAAGTTTGCCTGCACATTCATTCATATTCAGATCGCGTTGCGTTTTTATTTATTCCATAATACCGCTTATCGGCGCATCATGCCGGGCCATACTTACAGTGTTTCTGTTTAGTTGCCATACGGGCAGCATACAAGCTGCTCGTGTAAGTCGCTCGCGTCGCGTGCTGCCCTCTGTCGGAGCTGGGAGCTGCCGGTTTTGCCTCCAGTGACCTTGGCGCATCGAGCCGCGCCGTTCATTGGCCGCGAGAAGCTAAGACGAGTTACGCTCCTAAGACTACTTCACTCCCTAAACTATGTCATTCGACAACAGAATACACCACCGCACGGGGAACTCTCCCGTGCGTCCCTAGCCGCGCGAGGTGGCGGTCACATCGCGCGTCACCTGTCAAAATGACGTGACGTTAACAGACAATGGTGTTTATAACCTCACTGTGAATCTTATTACTTTTTTAGTGCAATTACGAAGGTTAGCAGAATGTCGAAGGTTCTAAAAGATGCATTAGGTGAGTTACCTATTTTATAATAATAAGTATTGTAGGACTTTGAGGTTATGTAACGTAGGTATTGTTTTGATCGGCGGTGCACACAGATTCTGTGAGACATGGAATGGTTGATAGTCATTTACATTACAGCAGACAAAGACGTGATCTCTGTGCGGATTCTAAAAATAGCCCGTACTGTAATGGCGGTTAATCAGCAGTTTACTCTTAGATTCAAACGTTAGGTCGGTGTTGTAGTATTCAGTTTAACATTTCTTGTTTCCTGCCGTTCTCTATTACAATCATGCATTAATTCCGTGCTAACTTGGGTAGTCTAGTCATGTTATCGTAAACAAACTCAAGTCGGATAATAATATGCAAATAAATTTAATTTTAAAATAAACACCGATAAGTGAGTCAATTGTTACAACTTGCGGTGTTTGCATTACAGATTACTCAATTTAGAAACTGTTAAATTTCAATTTGTAACTTTCTAATAGTTTCTGAGACATCGAGTGATCAATACAACTTAGCAAAATTGGCATCTATCAGGCTGCAAAAATGTAAGCTAGTAATTGGACAGGATATTGGAAGTATCTATCTATTAATTGGCAGTTCAAAGAAATGCAAATTAATAATTAATTGTTTATTTGCAGTTGCTCAAAGATATTGGTGATTTTCGCTTCTGTAACGAAACATTGCCACCTACTGCTGTACTATTGGGTTAAGTTGCCAAAAAACCTAAATATGGCTCAGCTTCTACACTTGATCTGTGGTTCCTTCTGCAGGACTACCGTTTCTGTTATTTTAAATGGTCATGGAAAGATATGTCCATTTCAATAATGTAGCCTATTGCATTGATCTATTACGGAATTTGCAGGAGCCCCTCTCCATTAGTCGGAAAAGAACAGTCAATATTTAGCTCTTTGTTTCCTAAAACAAATAATTTTGCGTATTGAATAATCGTAAATGTATTCAAGAGATAAAATACAATGCGTAAGCATACATTTTAGATAATAAGCGCGTATCAAAATGAATCAAATAAATAATGATTTTTATTGTGGCTTGCTATCAGGTGACTTGCATCGATCAATATCATTTGTTTCTATGTTATACATTCTACATTGATTTGGAAGTTATAGAAATCATTATGTGATATGAAACAGTTAACAAAACAAAGATCTATCTATCTGAGTTTGGAATGGAAGTAGGTAGGTATTCCTTGATTTGGTTTCTATGGGTAGTATAAATTCAAAGACTGCTTTTGTAATATTTTAGGTCTAAAATATCCTCAGTACATTTATCGGGGTTTTGGCGAAAGTGATCTTAAATCCTATGGCCATCATCATAAGGTTAGGTAGTGGGTTCCCAACTTCTGTAGGTTAGGGTCTGCTTTCAGACTAACCACATGCAGCTGAATATTTTTTATTACTATTCATGATAGGCTTAAGCTTGATCGCCAGTTCGCCTGATGTTAAGCGATACTACGATGGAGCGCGATTGCCTAGAAGAAATCGATTTAAACTCGTGATTTAAAGACATCCAGATAATATCTATCGGGGAAGACCGACTCGGGAAGCGCATTCCACATTTCAGCGGTACGCATGATAAAAGTGGACTTAAAGCGTATCGTTCGGCTTTTTAGAATGTCCACTATATTGAATCGGTGTCACTTTTACGTGCTTCTAGTCGTCCGATAGCAGAAAGGGCTAGGGGGAATAAGATCATAGAGAACTTTGCGGCGATGTTCTAGACTTTCGAGTTTAGCACGGAAAAGGGGGTCATTGCCAATGAGCTTGTTTTGCGTGGCACGTTTTTTGACGGATTCTAACGCCTCGCTAGTACTTAGCCGATCCATCCCAAAAGTGCGAATAATACTCCATGCCCGACCAAACTTGTGCTTGACACGGTGTGAGCAATTGTTCCGGCGTGAAGTAACGACGCACTTTCGAAAGGATACCCAGCTTTCTGGCAGCTATTTGAGCCTTGGACTCTCGTGTTTCTCGATGGCCCTACTGCAGATATGCGTGACGTACGCTAGAAGGTCCCCAGTAGACCTTCGTTAGTTATTTTACACGAAATTACTGCTATCTGAAATATGCATGAGCAGTGATAGACTAGTGATATCACCATTGAACTGCCAAGTCAAAGGTCTCGAAATCGAGTCCAAGACCTCTGGCTTTTCAAATTAATGTGCGTATTAATAGTTAATTATCCAGCACTTAACCGGTGAAGGAAAACATCGTGAGGAAACCTGCATATCTGAGAGATTTTCTCGACGACGTCTGCCAACCCACAATAGGGTAGCGTGAGGACTCTAGCTTATTCCCTCCCATTCTGAGAGGAGACCCGTGCCCAGCAGTGAGATATAATGGGTGGCCTTCTATCTGACCTTTGCAAACCAGCTTCTGACGATTTCGAAATCCTGAAGATAAACTGTTTGTTAGACTATTTATGCTTCTTACGATTATCATAAATGTTCATATGAAAGCTCAAACCGATCTTAATGTATTATGAATACTCATCCATCCACACATGGACCGCGGCAAGTACAGCTTAGCTTAGTTATTACTTAGTCAAGAGCACTTTAGTTTCCGAACTTTAACTAAGACCCTACCAAAAGATTAAAAGTATTAGTAACTACTTCTGGTAAAACATTGAGAAATGCGAATGAGATGATAATGTTAATTTTATCATTATTCGATCATTTCCTATACCATTAATTTTACGAGTTCAAGGAACTCAGATCACTGCCAAAAAATCCGAAAGGAAATGATTTCGCGTTCGCAGGTGCTTTAAAAGCTGTAATTTTTAATTGAATTTTTGATAAACGGAAACGAGTGGGGAGCTCTTACAGTTTTGTTGTAAGTACTTAAGATCTCAACAGAGTTAAAAAATGCAAGAAAAAAAAGAGTCTTGTATAAATTAACACATTGAAATTGAAGGTTTTCTTTTATTGTATTTCATTGCTTAAACATAAACCTGCTTTCCTTTCTTTTGCATTTTGCTAGAACACTCTTAACTTTATAGAAATGTGAACTAGAATGCTACTTTATTTTCTAATAAAATTATTCGAATTAGAATCATTCATATTTTGTAATATCTAATTCATAACATAACATACCATCACGCCTGTATTCCTCGAAAGGTTAGGCAGAGGCGTACTAATGTACACCCACAGTTCGCGGGTATGTTTAGGTCCCATGTAATAGGGGGCGAGCCTATTGCCATTAACCAGGCACAGATCCAGACTCCGAGCTGCTACTGAGAATTTCATCGAAAAACCCAATAACACTTTGCTCGACCTGGGGATCGAACCCAGGACCTCTAGCGTAGCAGTCGCGCTTGGGACCACTAGACTAATGAGGCAGGCTACTAACTAATTCATATTCTTATAAACAGACGTTCAAGCACCATTAGCACGCGTCATTAATTAAATAGAAGATAATCTTTGTAAAAATAAATCATATCATCATAATGTTTAATTTATTGGTTTTAAATGTGAGTGTGAATTAATTTCTACAGAATCAATAGAGATAACTTGAAAGCAAGGCTGATTGAACACTGCCACTGCCAATTTGTTCGTTTTGCAACTGCTGGAATTCGAATAAATTACCGGAAACATTTTCAAAAGTTAGATTCAATCTCAAAGTCTCAGGTTTATGAGGTTTCAACATTAGATTGCAATTATACTGTATCAACGGGTATGTTACAAATAATCAAGTAGACACTAATTAAATATATTTATTGTATGTAAATATAACTAGTTAGAGCTTATTACAAATCAACTGTGCTAATTTCTAGAACTAAAACTCGTGTAAGATTTCAATTAGAATCGCAGCTCGGTGATGTACGAATATAACGCATTGCGCATTCTAATGTGAGAACTTCGCAATCTGTGAGAGCATACTAGAATTTGCCACACGTATTTATTTTAGCTACATGTGAACATAAAATATTGGCCTGATTCTACATGTCCTCTGATATTTTGTGATTGCTTAATCAAGACAACAGAGGGTCTCAAATTGCGAGCAACGACCGCAACTTGTCTTAATTCTTAGTAAGATATTTTTAGATACAAGCGATAATTTTATATAACCTTAAAGTATACTCGGTTTTACTCGCATCTCAAAGGACTTTTTGAGACAAAAACTATTTCCTAGGTCTAATCTACCTATATCTATACTAAAATTCATCCAAATTGGATCAGCGGTAGACGTGAAAACGTAACAAACAAATAAGCAGACAGACGTTGACATTTTTGGTAATATTAGCATGGATTCTTTTTGGCGATATAGCTCGCTGCTATTAATAAAATTTCTATAATATACAATTTAGAAGAACCATAAAACAAGTTTTAAACTCGTTTACGTTAACTACCTCAGAACGATCGTAGATATAAATATCTGTAATTTATTTAAACTGGGAATAAGTATGGTTATGACATAACTGAAATTTAGACGTTATTAATTAATTAGTGAATTTACATATCACAAATTTTAATATCACATCAAGAACACTAGATTATTTAATGCTACTAATACATTCAGAATCAAACTTCTGACAAGCTCTGTCAGTTACTCAGTATTTTTTTTAAATTGGTTTAGACGATATCAATGTATCAATCATTTAATTTTAATCCATAATTAAATAATATCAGTGGTAATTCTGTCATCGAGTTCAAGGCTAATCGAATTAATTTTGTAATTAAGACAGTATAGGTAGTAATTCAGTTCAAAATTAATGGATAGTAATTAATAGCTACCATGTATATGCTTGGAAGATTTTATTGACATTTAGTACATCACTAAAGCTCCGGGTTCAAAATTTAGAATTGTACTTACATGAATTATTTTAGTATCATATCTCTGTAGGTGCTTAGATAAGGATAAGTATCGCAAAATCTTCCTTTATGTGTTAAAATTTCTTTATATATTTCCACAGATTCAGCTTGAAGGCTAGTTACTATAATAATAGATGCTTATAAATCTATTTGTTGTAAAAGGTCATCTTCACTGCGTTGACCGTTGATATTAGTTATAAAAATACTTGAGCATTTCCATCTCGTATCAAGGTCTGCCGTTTAGTTAGTGATGCGTTAAAATAAAACTGGAACTATAACAGATTGTATATCTATAGTAATTTTCTCAGATTAGAAGTGTATTGAAACTCAAGAATACTGTATTGTAAAAAACACACTTACATTCATTGAATGTATCGCCTGATTTAAAATTAAACAAGGAAATACTGCGAGGAAACCAACAAGTTAATAATAAATAATAAGTGTATGTAAATAATGCTCTCAGGACGCTGATAACGTTTCGTATTACGTTCGACACAAATACTTAGGTATTTGTGTCGAACGTAATACGAAACGTAAGCGGCATACCATAAACATGCAGTACCTAGCAAGAATAATTGAAAATCTTAAGCATGACTTAGGTAATTAATGAAAGGCATTGCCAGCCAAAATTGTGTTCTGATATAGATTAAGTTTTTTTTTTATTTTCACTTTTCGAGTATTTAGTACATAATTGTACCTCTATTTCGGAAATATCATTACCAAAAGCGAATTGGCCATAAAAACGCTTAAAAGCTTTTCAGTGATTCCAATTCTATACTGTTTAATAAAAAAAAATACCACTAATCTAAGCTTATAGTAGTTGTTTTAGTAATACTTATATGTAGATTATATGTACAAATAACTGAATAAAGAATCACATGTTGTGAACTAAGCGCAGTGTTATAGTCAAAATTAATAAAACTAAAATAAATTATTTTACCATGAAGATACGAAAAATATTATCTACTATTCTGCATATTCCTGACATAGTTGACAAAGGTCAGTAAATATTATGACAAGAGTTGATGTCGATGATACCAATGTACCTATTACAGACAAGTTAACTAGATACGAACTGGTCTTTGCATTGGAATTATTATAAGTAACATATTCAATGAAATAGATATCAGTGCGTGGGCTGTCTCATTCAGCCTTGTCAAACCGCGAACAAACCCAAAATCATAAATTACTGTATAATTTTAGATCAGTTGCAAACCGACAAAAACTAACGCTTTGCTATTTTGAAATATATAAACCAGACAGTCGTGAAAGGTTGTTTGTAACTACTATAACATCATTTCAGAAAAAAACTAGTTTTATTGATGCACTGACTGATTTTGAGAATTTTAATACCTACTGTGTTTAAGCAACTTTTGAGATACGCGGGATGCGAAGTTAAAAATTATTATTATTATATTTTACGCACCTAAAACTTGTATAACTGGTAAGCTTACTGCTTCTAATGGCGAAGGTATAGAAGTAATATTATATACGAGGCACCAACCTATTGGAGCTAGTTTATCGCCATTTGTAAAGCGTTTGTACGGTTTATAAGAAAAACTCAATTTCACTTTTACCCATCTAAGGTTTGAACCCAAGATTCAAGCTTTAGCTGCACGAAGTGGTTCTTGTTTTCACTAATCCAATGAAGAAATTCCTGGGAAAATTACTGTTAAGCGGCACAGGCAATTGGCATCATGGTATGCATTCGAAGTGTTTAGAATTTAATTTGCGCGCTAAAAAGAGCGTCTGCGCCATAGTAACGTCAAGCATTTACTTAGTATTCATCAATGTAATCTTTTTATAGTCCACTAAGCAATAAAGCAACCTAATTTTTCTTTCGTGTAGTACCCATAAGTCGCGTTACCGAATGAATAATGCAACTATGCAAAACATGTAATGTATTACTTCGTCAAAACACGTGACTCGGGTAAATATCAGCCATTCGAGGTACTGTCGTGGATGGCATAGCAAACGAGATTTGTAAAATGTGTTAGGTGTTAGACTACTGCTTCTTTGATAACTACACTTTTGGAAGTAAATTGAGACCGTTAAAATTCACCACGCACATCATCTATAAAGTACCTACTTACCAATTATTGTGAGCGATTCTGTAGCGACAATCTCTGTATCGTACGGACGGATTAAAATACAGTTCCTCACTGTCATTCATATAGACATCTCGTAAGAACCGAGAAAATATCTGACTTGCTCGGTGGTAGGACCTCTCGTGGTCTGACTGGCTGGCAACCACCCTTACGTCGGAGTCTGTCGTAAAGCACCTTGGTGTGTGTCGACTTTTGCGCGTAAAAGCCAGTTGCCCTTGGTTGCTGCGGCTCTAGCAGTCTGCAGTCCGTAGAGGCTCTTAAAGCTCGGCAACGCATCAGCAACTCCTCTGGTGCTACAGGTGTCCATGGGCGGCGATGAGTCCTTACCATCAGGTGGATCGACTGTTCGTTTGCCGACCTAATCAATAAAAAAAAGACAAGACATTTCAAATGTTGACAAGACATTTCAACTTCGAAATCGCTTCTATAAATAATCACTCGGAATTTCGCAAGAGAGCTAACTCTTGTACCAATATTTTTTCAATCAATTCTGGGAGAAATGTACAAGGATTGTAATTTTCCCAGCAGTCGTTATTGCAAAAATATGCGAATCTAACAGTTGCTAGCCGTCTAAGCGAATTGTAATAATCGAGTGAGGAAAATCGATTATCGCTGTGTATGTAGTTGATAGACTAGCAGGCAGTACCTACCCAGTTATGTAAAATTGCAATTTAAAATCTAACTAGTTTCTGGCATGTCGCATCATAAAAAATGCAAAGACGAATGGGACTTTTCATTACTTATTTAAAAGGAGTTTACGATACGGGTACGGATACTTACCATAAGCACTATTCAACATAAAATCTATACAATATGAATGGGATTTATTCCTATAAAAAGCTTTAACTTAGTTCTGTTAAGAAGTCAAAGGAAGCCTGGAATTCTATTGATCTCATAAGAGAAATGGAAAAAATAGGAAAATTCCTTATTACCAATATCCAGGATACCTATGTCTGGTGATGATTTGCTAAATAGAAAACTTGTAGAGGAAGCTTAAGTGACATTACAATGTCGTTTCACACGAAAAAGTGAGATGAATTTGCCTATAAAATGACATGGCAATCGTTTTTTTAATACGAAAGATGAGATAAGGTGGACTAATTTTAGCTGAGAATCACTGAGTTATTAATATTACTGCATTAATTATAATACAACAACGTTATCTATAGTTTATTATAAATCGCTGGCCACAGTGTTTATTTTACCATTTTGTGTGAATGTAAATATTCTTAGGCATCCATCTTCCAAAGAATATCAGAACTGCGATCGGATGTCGCGATTGGAATTCAATGTCAGTATATAATATTGAGTCAGAAAGAAGTGTATCGAGAAATTCTGCGCGATTATTATGTAGGTAGGTACTCCTCACACTATTTATAGGTCGAAGTTGTATCAATTGGTTTTATTAACATAGCCACTTTGCATATTTAAAATTATAAACGAAGAGAATTAATTTTTGTAATCTAGTGAATTTTTCATAGCTTTTTTTCTTTGATTGGTCCTATGTTTATTATATTTTTAAGTTCAGTACTCATTTTATTTTTAATTTCTGTCAAATTTAATACAGTGTCAATGATATTATTGTAGCAAGATTCACGAAACATTTTGGTTGTTAATTTAAATTGAAATTTATCTTTAGTAGGTAGTTTGCTAATATTAGATGGTATTATCTGGTCTGTACCTATTGAATATTAAGGCTATATCTGGTGATTTGAAATAACTAAATCACTTAAGTATGTGATTTAGTTTAGTAGTCAAAATGTTTACTTCATACTGCATAGTTCCTTGAAGAAATTCAGTAGGTATCTTTATGCTAATGGTTACCATTTCTTACATACTAAGGCCTGAATTAATGAAGATCATCAAATATATTTTTCTAAGTTTGGAATGTAAGCACGTCACGTATCAACTAGTTTCTCAATTTGTAATGATCACGATTACTCTGTCTACACGTACGCTTTGATGTGACCTTTTGTAGTCCTATTTCGTCCAGCGTTACGCAACCAAAAAATTTCGAGCACGTCCCCTATGAAATTTAGCATGGCGACTTGTCACGGCTCATTTTAAAGCGGGAAAATTAACATTCAATTGCTGAATCCAAATAACCTTTATCTATGTAGCCATCGTCACTGGAAATAACGTGAATATGAATTCAGTGGCTAACCGGTTAGTACCTAAACGTGGTTTCTCATCTATGTGAAGTTCTGTTATCGGTGGTGCCTTCATACGATGTTGTTTTAACGGATACTGCTTAATTGGCAAAAATATTTAATATGCATAGCCATTAACATCAATGCATGTTTAAATTATAGACGTAGCTAAAATAAATATCCATTAGATGGACATGAATAAATTAGTGTTGCATTAGTATCAGTAAATATAAAATGACTGAATTGATTTATCTTTTGTGACTTTTTTGCATTTTCCATGCTAAGATTATAAAGTTATTTTAGTGAAGAAAAAATTCACTCGCCGTGGCTTAGAGGTCAGAGCGTCTGATGTATCTAACCAGAAGACGCAGGTTCGAATCCTGCCCGCGATTGAATTTTTCCTTCACTAAAATATCTTTAAATTGATTTAGTTCAAGATGAAACATATAAAAGAAAAATAGATTTAAATAAAGGAAAAAGTGTAAGAAATGTAAAGTCCGATTAAATAACGCGGTCAACCAAGGAATTAATTCCTTAATTGCAGTGAAGAGATTTACGAAACATAAAAATGTTGGCGGCTTCGAAACAATTAAACGATACGGAAACATTTTTATCTCTTGTTGCTCTTGGCTCGTGCCCAACTCAAGTATTAGCTACGAAAAGTATGGATAAAGTAAACAAGAAAGCAGTTATAAAATGTATGATATCTCTTCAAAAGTAGTTCAAATTACTTACAGATATTTTTTACTAAAACTAACATCCTGAAAATCCAGACGTATTTGCGACTTAATATTGCTTTAATTAAGCGATCTTCGAGTTTTATGTTCCTCAAATTGGTGTTCGGAAGTTTTATGACTAATAATGAAGCCTGTGAACCTTCGAATTTTTCTGCACAATAAATTTTATGAAACCCCTTCCAACTTCAGGAAATTGTTCACATATGAGTAATCCTCATAAAGCATGTAAATGCAGAGAACCCGTTACTTCGGAATGTGAATCTTTCACTACGCCTACCACACCCAAGGCCCATGAGAATAAGTACCTACGCAAGGGAATGACGAAATATAACAACATTATGAAATCCTTAAAATCTGTTGTTGTTAGGTACAACTGGATTTATACGTTGAAAATTTCAAATCGAATAATGAAATTTCATCTGCGTTTACTTTAGTAATTTGAAAGCGATTACTCACCTCGCTATTGTATTTAGTGATACTAAAGTTACAATACTGTTACATACCTAATGCTTTTTACTTAGACGAATGCTTAACTTTCACCTTTGTCAAATGGCATTTGAAAATGATCTGTTGATCCATTTCATATTTTTATCTTGCATCGCCATACTTTAATACACGTGCACCTATGGCATAATGCCAATTAACATTTAGTTTATCTACCTGTTACTCTTGGCTGGGTGTCAGAATCGCTTCCTATCACCCTATTCATTTCTTAGATTTAATGCTAGCTTACTCTCTCAAGGACGTGATTAATGTTCACGTTATTTTGTTTAGCTCTGCGCTATAATTGAAATGGCAATAGCTATCAGCCAATCAGCGAATACTACGTTGGCAAATTCTAATAGCGATCTTCGTTTTTAATAATTAGTGACTCTTCTATCACTATCGTTCTATGCTTTTTATACTTTTTCATTGACCAATTTTGGAACAAATCATGTGAATATTTACCTACTGTTTCTAATTAAGCGAATGAGTTTTAATGTTGTTTAACTGAGTGAAGTATCAAGATAAATAATTAAAATATTCACCATATGTATAACATAACATTTAAACCAACATTCACCTCATTACCTCAGTTGTATCATATAAAAAATGCATTTATCTTCATTTATTTTTGTTTATGAGTGGTGCTCAAACTTTTCACCATATTTATAACATAACATTTAAACCAACATTCACCTCATTACCTCAGTTGTATCATATAAAAAATGCATATCTTCATTTATTTTTGTTTATGAGTGGTGCTTAAATTTTTTATTGTGTCAGTAATAAAGGGCAACTGTTACAGTTGGTGTTACTTAAACCACATGCAATAAACCCTGGAAAGATTTATTTGCAATATAGTATAACTTACGCGTTATCTTTCTAATAACAGAAAAACAAAATATCTTTAAAGAAAATTATAGTCCATTATAAACTCTTAGAAGTATTTTGATTTGATGGAAAATACTCTGGTAATATTCAAAATATTCAAAATTTCATGTAATGTTATGTAATTCTACTAAACTTAAAAAGCAACTCGAGCAAGTTAGATTGACATTTTCAACAGTTTTTAAGTACCCAGATTATTTTTCCGTTTTAAATCCAACACTTTTACCCTTTACCCAGTGGTAAATGCCAGGTGTTATTTTTTGTAGCGCTTGTTCGTAGTTTTCCATAGATATACGCGGTGATAACATCGTCACAATATCCAGCTCGGTGTTAATCTCGATTTAGACGACAGTTTTATATGTAGACTAGCTTTTTGCCCGCGACTTCGTCCGCGTGGAATAGTTACTTTGTTCCATATGAACTTTCATCCCCTATTTTATCCCCTTGGGGGTAGAATTGATCAAAATCCTTTCTTAGCGGATGCCTACGTCATAACATCTACCTGCATGCCAAATTTCAGCCCGATCCCTCCAGTGGTTTGGGCTGTGCGTTGATAGATCACTATGTCAGTCAGTCAGTCACCTTTGAAATTTATATATATTTAGATATTGTATTTGATATAGAAAATAAGCGAGAATTTGGGTTTGTTTTCTAATGCTGAGTCATCGTTTTAAATCTATAAAATCCCTATTGACGTATATTTAATTCGCGATGAGTAATTTGATGTGGACCAATAAAATGTAAAATAACTACACAATATATAGCTTGAAATGTGGTCTTATCTTTTTTATATTTCATTGAATCCTAATTATAATAAATATCAGCTGTGTTTTTGGATCTACTAAATTTACTACTAGGTACTCACCAAGTTAAAAACTTTCCATGTAAAGGCGGTTTACTCGTGTGTAACATGTGAATATAATTATTTTTATTTTAAATGTGCTCTGTTTATATCATTTTCTAAGCGCGTGCTCAAAAATATTAGGTAGCGATAAGTTTATCCCATTGATATGCAACACTTATCTGATTCTATTCGGAATCAGAGTGGTGTTTTTCCAATGTCGTCGTCATAGACATACATAAATACTGTTGTGCATATTATGTAACAGAATTTTTAAACTAAGCTAAATCTAGTAGTAATTGTGTGGTATAGGTGCTGATAGGCCTAATGACCCATCTTGGAGTGGTCTATATCCAGCAGTGGACTGCCGCAGGTTGGTGGTGATGACAGCTGAAAGATATACTATACTTATCCACCTATTTGCTTTTGACATATAAGTTCTCGTACAAAAGACTACGAAACAAATCAGGACATGTGAAAGTTAAATTGAAAAGAAGAATCTTTTAAAACATTGTATGTATAGAGGAATGAATTATACTTTAGCTTCATTGGTACAGGTAAACAACATTCATTTTCCTATCATAATTCAAATCCTACGTTACGTTTAGCTATGAATTTTGAATAATTAGAATAAACTGCCATAGCTTCCTTCATCCTTGAACTGTTTAATATAGTTAATTTAGTCATATTTAAATAAAACTATTAAAAGCTTAAACTATATATTAACATTGCCAAACCCCGACGTTTCAGACCATCCATGGTCATGGACAGACTGCTTTTATTACGACTTTTATTTAAATGTCCAATATTCGTGTGGGTCTCAGAACGCAGAACAATTGATTTAGAATTTTAAAAGTATGAAATTTATAAAATATTCTTGAATTTTAATCCTTCAAATTTCCATTGATCACTAAAGCATTTCTAATTTATCATTCGCTATTCACGCTACGCTTCTTATTTCATACCTAATAGGTAAGCATTTTGTTATTAAGTTGTCACCCATGGCCCTCCACACCTTAACCAGAAATAGGTAGGAACGTAAAACAATGTGATTCAGCAACAAACCAGTCTCACATTTGTTTCCAGTATTACGCATTAAAATATGTTGACATTTAGCACCAGAGCTCACAACAGTAAAACATGATAGTTATAAGCATGGACAAAGGGAGTCAATGCAATATGCATATTCTATCGTACATTAACGTGTAAGTACATAGTGTTAGCAGAAGCCACAAGTTCAACAACGAAGCGATAACTATTTAAATTTTGTCCTACTTCGCAAATATCTACACATGATGATAGGTACCTATATTGTGTTTAATTATTTTCTAGTCATGCTTTTTAGCTTCTACTTTATGTAAGTGTTTTTAATATTTGATTACTTCTCAGTATTTAGATGAACCTGTAGTTAATGTGATAGATGTGTAGATAATGATGTAGATCTATCTAGTACTGCCGTGAGAATGATTCTACCTACCTAATTCATATTTTATAGATTTCCCCGTAAAGCAGTGAAGTTGACGAGTATAAAAATTCTTAAATTAATATCTCATTACCGTATTAATCCCTTGAGTCCTTTATTAACGCTGCTGTAATAAAATATCCAATAACGGTGTAGTTTATTGTGATTGCATTAAGTGATAGTTTTAGATAAGAAATCGTTTTGAATATCAGAGTAAATTTATTGGTAATAACCATTTTAAAAGGTGACTCCCTGACGTATACTTATCCGTTACTGAATTTGTGTTACTTATGAAGTTGATGCAAGCAAATTAAAAAGGCAATGCTCATTTTATTTAATCATAAACTAAACTGTAAAACTGGACTCTTCTTGATATTAAACGAAATATTCTAACATAACTGCACTCATTAACGGCAAACCAGAGCCTTGCAATACCTATGTATGTGATGTAATAAGCTTGCCAATTGTTGGGAACTAAAACTTGTAATATCATATTAAACCCATTCACTCGTATGAGTCACTCGCATAAATGAGGTGCACTGACTAATATAAGAAAATTAAAACGAACATAACAATCCTCAAGTTACTGTTGGTCACATAAACTTAAAGTGCAAGAAGCTATAAATAATCACTGTCACATGTTTCAACATTAAGGCATGTTAAACGTATTCCGTAACTATTTCCATACCTTGTGAGCTATATTTGGAAGCAACATGGCATAAATATGACCAGTTTGGTCGAGTTAGTCCAGTTATCGCCACACATCCCAGGCGGGGTTCTATTTTTAGATCAGTTTAGTCATGCATGACCATTTACATAGAGACACTGCGATGCGTTACGATGGCCGTCAGTGTAACTCGAATAAAAGTTGTGTTACAATGTCACTTCACTTTATTTGACGTCATGTATATCATATGTTTGGCTTTAAGGGCTATCGTAGGCGGCGTGAGTTCCTTTGACCGACTTGTTCTGAGAAACCGAGAGAATTACATATATATAAACTTTATATTTCTGCAGTGTTTTACAACGTCGTCACTTTATTTTTACTCATTAACTAGTGGATTAACTCTAAAACCGACAGTGCCTGTGGTGATCTGACACACAATATTGTTATGAACTATTATAATTATTTAATTATTCTTCAAATAGGTATTGCAATTTTACTCTTTATTACCACTATAATTATCATTATTGAGCGATTGATTTCAAACTCAACGCAGTTTTTAAATACTATTTAGTAGCACTTTAGGTGGCCTCTATTACAAAAAATTACACGTATTACGATAAACATGTGAACATGTGCTACAAAACGAGCCCTTTAAGGCATCAGACGAACACGAAAATCTCATTACATCGACATTATAAACCACTCCAAAAGCACCATTGCTCAAGGATTGCTTCCAAACTAGTAAAGTGTACGTCTGTTGTCATTTCTTTGAATATCATCGCATCCTTAATTGGACTTTGCCCTGTCGATGCCAGTTTGTAATAACATATTATCGTTAGTCGTAGATTTATTGTTGGATGCTGTTTGCGGTCATTACTTTCCATATCAGTACTACATACTATGCACGGATGAGAAACGTGTAATAAGTAAATGATCTTTCACCTATTGGTACAAATGGAGAACTTATGATGAATTGATTAACTATCTGACCATTGTTTTATCATTTGGTAAGTAATACACCGATCATATTGCTCATTAAAATCCTCCTGCCCTTATTTAACATTACTGCAGGGGTCGGTGGAATATTTTTCTTCCATAGGACTATCTCTGTCTACTTCTTCATGTTAATTGTAACCATAATCATCGTCCATCCATCTTTTCTTTGATCTGGACTTCTTAGTCTGATGATCCTCTTCGTGAAAGAGTGGATACACTGAACTCTTAAACTAAGATATGTTTGAATATTTTGCAATTACGTATAAGAACCTACTAATAGCTACTCAAAAAGTAGAGCTCCCATTTACCTTAATAAAAACGTTAACCTTAATTTCCGTAGATAATGTATACAGAAACGTTTTATATGTATTTCTTTGTACAACAGAGTTCTATTACTTATCTTATGAGTTGTTCTACTTATCGTTTTTGAGCTGTATACAGTAAAGCTTATTCCACTGAAGGTTGAAAAGAACTTCTCTAGTTGTCACAAGAAACATTGTGTCAAGTGGATTAATAGCATGAATCTGTCTTCGTTTTCTACTTTGTTGCCCTTATTGATTTCTGCTGATGTAGATATGATGCATGACTTCATTGTAACGATAGTGATGTACTCGGTGTGGAGGTATTCTATTTTCAATACTTTGATGTCAAAATCGTTATTGAAAGATGTTTCCAGTGCCGATTGTAGCGGCTATTTCATTGCCAATACATTTGATTTTACACTTAGTGTTTTCCATTAGTGTTGTTACTACTATTCAAATGAATTTTGTTTACCAAATCCTCTCCATCATCACGTTTTTAAGCACATGATGTGGCTGTGTGGGCGGGAGGAACTATTTACTCACTTATTTATGGTCCCTATATTCATAAATCGATCGATGTGAGGAATATTCGCAAAAATGTCAGAGTTGAGTTAATATCTATTTTCTCATAAAACATGTTTTTGTACCTACATGTTCAAACATAGGATATTACTGAAATGTTCGTTTGAGAGAGTAAAGATCAGGGATATTCAGTATCCACTTTCGTGGCTAGAATTAATGTTGCTCATATTTTGTGAAGTCGATGTTTTGTTGCTGCACGTACGATTAGAGCTGTGGAATTGTCAAATTGATAAAAACAATATTTCTTGACAGGCAAGAGTATTTTCAGATTGTGTGATATCAGAAAATATCTATTTGCAGTAGCAAATTTAACATCTTAGACAGGCGTAATATCCGAAGTATTTATCACTAATATTTGTCAAAATAAATATCAGTGCAAATTTGACGTCTCTTATTCAAGCCTTTCTTCACATAAGAACTAATAACAAATGCTTACATGACTTGCCTAAAGCCCTTGGCAATGGAAACCGGTTGTACCGTCAAGTTCAAAATACTCACTAAATGTACGTTTCACGAAAGTCATCTGTCAACATGTTTTAGGGTGAGCGTCCATCAATACTGGTGCAATGTCGCGCGATGATGACATACTGGTTTAAGATATAAGCCATATTTTAAGTACATATGACAGTAATGTACACGTGCATCAGTGTCAAAATATTATTGTAATCTTATTAGGAAAAAATAAGGTTTGCATTCTACTCAATCCACTTACGGTATCTTGAATAAATATAGGTTTAAATCCTTGGTCTCGTTAAAACTCTTAAACTGAATATTGTTACCAATTTTTGAGGGCTTAACAATAATACACTTTTTTCTTCTCTGTATGCCCCAACTTTTTGTTCTATAAATTTTCTTCCTCCTCTTCTAAGGTCGTAATTTGAGCTATCGATCGTTTAGAAATAGGTAACATTTGCGGTAATACCAATTATTTTCTAAAAGATTATTAAAAATTGAGTATTTGATGAAGCAAAAAGCGGATCAGGTGTTAGCGCTTAATTTTATCTCAGTGATAAATGATCTGATGATGGTGATGATCTTTTAAGGACACTTTTACAAGTCAATGTTTTTTTTAAAACTAGATGACACCGGCATTTCCTAACTGACGACCTCTGAGAAGAAACACCGAAACGAACTCAGAGAATCATGGTCTCTTTTATAGTCCAGACTTAATACTTAGTAGCAAATAATGTGAGTTCCAATGTAAGACAATGTCTGAAATGGCTTTACTCCCTGGCAATACTCCCTGTATCAAAATTAATGCTGTCTCATATCTCTATGTTGATGGACAGTGAGGCTTACTCGATGATACGTTGCTTTATCATTAACAAAAGTTTCCTCAGCGACCGGTTCGTACAGCCGCGGGCATACTCTACCCAAATCAAAATGCTTATGCGTTCGAGCTAACGTCCAAAACATAATATAATCAAACTTAAATCGTAGGGAAAAAGATTCAGAATTAGGTGTATTGTAATTCGTAGACTAATTAAGTCATGTTTCTTTAAATTCTAGAGTCGTGTCACCACTTTTAACAAATGGATTAATTAATTATCGTTGCATAGGTTTAAAGGTAATTGGTAATAAACTCCTTAGATTAAATTTAATCTGAATTAGGAAGGATATTTTTTTACCAGAACTTCAATTAATCATGTTTGGGTTTTAATGGACTAAGTGGGATTGTTGTGTAACTTACAGTGTAGATAACTTTAGGAGGGCCTCGATATTTTCTTATAGTTTTGTAATGTACTTGTCCAACGACTACAAATTTCTTACAAACTGATACGAGTAGTAGAGGAAAATCTGCAAATAATAGCTTAGCCTTGCCAACGGCAAGTGATTCAATAGTAGAATGTATTCATTATAATGATATTAGGCACGAACCTGCTAACTCGCCTCTACTGGGTTACCAAACACCTGCAAGAAAATACGTCTAAAGGACTTGTAAAGTTACAAATGTATGATGTTGAAGCATTTACCAAGCAGACAAATACCAAAAACTCAAAGAAGTGGGAAGGTTTATAAATGCAAAAAAGCAATTGTAATTTTCCGAAAACTTTAATAAAAAGTTGCTAAATGGATAACTAGATAATTTGATATAAACAGTAACTTAAATTCAAAATATTATGTATTAATATTAATTTGTACTTATGTGTAATAAAACAAGAGTAGAAGTACATAATAAGAACATTTTCAACATCGATAATAAAATACCGCCCCTAAGATTGCCCTCCATCGCTTCTTGACGTAGTAGGAAGAAGCCTCTTGACATTTCAGTCACCATAAATTTACGGCCATATAAAATCCTGAGATGTGCAAGGAATTTTCAGTCATAAATTAAGGAGGTGACCTATTTTACGAGCCATTAAGGAAGTTACTTAATGAATTATGTACTAAGTTTACGCCATGTGTGTGTGCTCATGTAGACACTATAAAAAAAGAAGTTGTGTTATATTGAATGTCCTAATTAAGCATATACCGGATAATTTACTTAATGACGGTGATAGTGAAATTTCCCAACAATTTAAAAATAAATAAGTTAAGTTCAAAATATTTATTGAAGCATTAATATCGTGTATCGTGTGACGTATTAAGCGATAACGAATTATTTAGTTTGTTATTAATAAATATTTGTAGTTATATGTAGTAGGTACACGTACAAGGATAAAGTTATTTCGTGGTAAATCACGAAATTGGAATGTTAATTGATTACAGGAATTGAAATACCGAGGGGTTATGAACGTTTTACATTATGAATTCTGTTTCTTTTGACCAGATATAAAGGATAGAATACCTTGTTTTCAGGAATTTACAAGAATATTAGTGTTTATAAGAATAATATGAGTGATTTTAGCTTTTGGCATGGTAATAACTCTATAGAGGTGGAAGAGCCTGTAGAGAGAGGTTGCCTGGATTAGTGCCATTGCTATATTGTCTAATATTCTACCAATAATATGCTAACCTTATTGTTCTGGTTTGATGGTAGCATGTGAATTTACTGTGCAAATGAAACTTAACAGCTTCTATATTTTTTTCATGGTGAAACATTCCTTTAATATATGTCTCAATATGTGGTATTGTTTTTGACCAAATAAATTGCGTATCACGCCTGTATTCCCCGAAGGTTACAGTCAAGAGGTGTAGGCCGCAGGTACTTATGCACCCACAGGGTGGGTGTGGGTTTAGGTCCCGTGAATAAGGGTCGAGCCTATTGCCATGATTACCGAATAAATAATATACAATAAATCGTAAAATAGTAATAATATCTGTATTTGTTTGTGACGTAGGTATAAGATAATATTGTAGATATTGATTATGATTTTTTATCGAAGAACTGATATTTTATCGTTGCGTAATTTTATGGGATCATCGAAATTAAAAAAAAACCTACATATTTTTATTATTTTTGGGAACAGATGATTGAAATTAACGTGTAACCTAAGCGACAGAGTCCTTGTTCTCTAGTGCGAAAGTGCCTATCTACTTACCCACGACGGAACGGAGACGGTATATGCGTTTAGGGAGAGGGGTGCTTGTTTGTAAGCACTGATAAAAAAATCAGAAGACCGGAGGTGTAACTTGTATAACGTCACAAAACGGTATGAAAATACTTTGAATACAGCCTATACAATGCGAGATCAGCTTAAATTGGACATATAAAGCTTGGTGTGTAGTAGTGTGTACCTATTACCAATACAAGTTCAATAACATTATGACTGCCCAGCTTAAAAAATGGGGCGTGTCTCTCAGTGTCTACAAATTCTACAAATGGTATTATTCTAACGACATTATTCTGACGACACGATTGGCGTAGCGGTTGAGCGATCGGCTTATGCGCCACGTGTTGTGGGTTCGATCCCCACACGGAGCAAATATTTGTATGATCTACAGGTAGTTGTTCCGGGTCTGGGCGTTTGTGTATGTGAGAATTTGTGTTTGTAAACGCACCCACGATACAGGAGAAAATCCTAGTGTGGGGCAACGTTTTTAAAAAAAAAAAAAAAAAAAAAAAAAAAAAAAATTCTGTTAATAGATTTAAAACCGGTTTGATCAAATCGAGTCAGGGTCTAAAGAATTTTATTTTTTCGCACTTCTAGACACATATATATTACGAGAGTATGGTCATGGATATTTTGCATCTGGGTATTCCCCTATGTCATAATCAAAAGTGATTATGGCAAGTTTTTTCCTTTGTATATTATGTTAAATGTGTAGAAATAAAGAGATTGTTAAAAAGCTTAGGTACCCACCTAGATATCTACTTTTTTAACAGGTCTACTTGTTCTTGTATTAAATTAAAACTACCTACATAGGTAGTTTTTGGTGTACATTAAAGAATATTCTATCTATCTACGAGTTTTCTTCCAATCTCTATCTATCTCCACTCGATTTTTTCATCGCCAGATAACTTTTTACAGGAATAAATTCGAATTTTTGAGAGTTTCTATACAAAATCTGGTAAACGTCCATTTTATTCGTCAGTTAAAAGTTATCTGGCGATGGAAAAATCGGCCCTAAGTCGTTCTGAAGTGATTTTATATCATACAGATTTTTTTTGCAATTTTTTCCGCTGTTGACACTAAATAGTTGAATATTTGCAAAACATTAGAACGTCATTAACTTCATCCTGAAGTTTTGCAGATGTACATAACATAACATAATATAATCAACCCATTATACTGTCCCACTGCTGGGCATGGGTCTCCTCTCAGAAGGAGAGGGATTAGGCTATAGTCCACCACGCTGGCCTAGTGCGGGTTGGCAGACTTCACACGCCATCGAGAAAATCTTTCAGGCACGCGAACATCGTGAGGAAACCTGCAGTTTCTTCACGATGTTTTCCTTCACCGTTTAAGCGCGTGATAATTAACTATTAATACGCACATGACTTCGAAAAGTCAGAGGTGCGTGCCTTGGGTTCGAACTCGAGACCTGGCTTGGCACTTGGCCTGACTTGGCAGTCCAACGGTCATACCACTAGGCTATCACTGCTGACTATTTGTAGATGTCTAAAACTATGATAATTAAAACAATCTGAACAAAGAAGAATTATTTGTTAAATAATGTTCGAATATTCACCCAAAGCCACAAGCAATTTTTAACCGTCTTTGATAAAATGGAAGAGGTTCTTATTTTGGCTCGCAACTGGTATTTTTATCTGATAGTTGGTACCTATAGATTACTAACATATTATAGGTTAAAACTTACGAGATAGTCTTATATAAATTTCACCCTCTAAAGCCGATGGTCATACCAAAACACCTTTATATGTATGTAAATAAACTCTTTAGGAAAAGAAAACAGACTTCAAGTTAGACAATTACCTTTGTCTCGTACCTACTTAGTTCGAATTTATTTATTGGATGGTGTCAATGAACTTAAACAATTCTAGTGAAATGGAATGTGTTGTAAGTAGGTACCTATCATGAAAACTAGAAACATTATCATTCTAACAAAGTAGAATCACGTGAAAGGCATTTAAAACGTTTGATGAATAACCACTTGCTACTAGTAGGTAGGTACTAGTAGGTACAAGTATTGAATTGAAATATTTTTATGTAATAATTAGATACAGTAAAGTAAGTTTGTTATGGAGTGAAGTATATACTAGGTAAGGAGGTATTTATTTTACTCCAAAACATCAAAAGCGCGATAGGGAAGACTGTGGCACTGTGCCTGTGGCTACTTTATAGATTACTAGCGACTCGCTCGCGGTTTCACCCGCGTTGCCCCGTTCCTAAGAGTCGTAGCGTATTGTTAAATAGCTTAAAACCTTCCTCTTGAATCACTCTATCTATTAAAAAAACCGCTTTAAAATCCGTTGCGTAGTTTTAAAGATTTAAGCATACATAGGGACGGACAGACAGACGACTTTGTTTTATACTATGTAGTGAAGCCTACACATTATTAAATAGGTCGTGTTAAAAAAAACTGCCGTGAAAATAGCGATGACATTAAATAAAATCTGTTCATATAATTATAGGTAGATAGCTACCTACTTAATATAATTATGTTTACTGTACCTACCTATTACTTAAAAAAATATAAAATGAATTGTAAAAGTTTCCTTCAAAGATCTATTTACAGAAATAAATATCATCATTATATTAAACAATACGGTTAAAATCCTACTTAATACTTACCTACCTACCTACCTTTTTTAGTTGTGATCATTTGGGAAATAAAATACTATATTATTTTACAAATTAGATAACAAAGATTTTATAGCACCATCTATGTTGAACTCACAATAACTTCCATATTATAGTATTGCTACTCGACACTAGATGGCGGTACCATACAAATTAATAAATTTTCTGAGGTTATCGGAAACTTTTTGCGATTTTTATAATGCAAGCCTGGCAATCAAATAATTATTCTAAATTAGTTTTTTAAAACTAATTTAGAATTATTATTAGAATAATTTAATTCACTCATTTTAGTATTAGACTACTAAAACTGAAGCAGCGCATAATAGGTACCTTTTTTGTAATCTAGAGTAAAAACTAGATGGTTGCCTAACTAGTCTATTGTTACGCTTCAACAAAGACATTGTCATTTTTTTTATCGTACCTAGTCCAAATAGTAAAATTTGTGTTTTTCAAGTAACCAGCCGTGACTGAAAATTGAAAAAATGTTACGAGGTATTTAGATATGTATATTGCGAATATCATTCAAGAGATGGCGTTGTAGTGTAAAGTTAAATCAATGATTTAGTGTTTTCTTATTTAAATTACTTAACTAATTTTGAAACTATTCAAATTCAAGTAGTGTGTACGTTGTCCAAAGGTAAAGCAAACAATCTTGAAACTACACGTTACCTATTATTATACATTATAGTTATTCTATTATTAGAGTTCTAACAGAGTGGGTATTTTAAAATTAAATTTGGGGAATGTAAATACCTACCTATCTATACAATTCTAAAACGAGCGACCTAATTATTAGTGATCAATGAACTTTATCAATAATTTCCTCGTCACTGTAGCTAAAAATATCGTATTTATCATACAATTCATACATAATAGCAAATAAATCACTTGAAAATTTAGATAACCACCAGTCGCATAACAATCGCCGTCAAGTGTTCGTGTGTTACAATTTTTCGCTAGAAAGCAACAGCCAGCAATAGTGTTTTCAATTACGATTTTCGACGATCGAGTAGGCGTGGTGTCCTTTGAGTGTCTCCGTGACTCCTCCGCTTAGCAGCTCCCATTTGCGTCGCGTCCCGAGTAGTTATAACCAGTAAACCTGACCGGCTGCACTTGCCTCAATATTCTATCGTCCTCCGCATTACACACGCTACTCTCTTGAAGTTTACAGCGAATCATCGATTTGGAACCGCCGTTCCTGAGTATCGAAAATCAGTGCCTACGATTACGATAAGTTCGTCTATCGGTGAATTCCCTAATCAGTGTATATACCTACCTACAATCGTAATCTGTGTGCGGATATTGTGAGAACGGAAGTTTTATTTTAAGAAGATTGAACAGATTTATTGGTAAGATATTATGATTCTTGTCTATTTTAGCATCTTATTTATTAATGTCGAGCCATATTAAAAAGAAGGGAATTTCCTGATTTGTGTTAAATAAAATGTTATTTTATTTAACACAAATCAAGCCATTTTGAGATCAGTCCGCAGTCGTATTTTTCTTACACAAAATTAAAAATACATAATATTATTATACGAATAGAAAATCTTCACAACTTCTAAAATAGGTACCTAGTTTATTCTTTAGGACGGAAAATCATAGTAACAGAAACGGGGATTATAATATTGAAATATCGTGATTAATGTGATATGTAAAGTGTTATAATTAGAATTATAACATAAGAGAAGTAGTATATAGTGGAATCGAATAATGCCACGCTTAAATTGCCCACAAAAACGTCCGGCGGACCGAATGTTTCTTACAAACATACAGCTGCCCGACTGGGAAAGGACCTCCACCTTGAATCTTAGCCAAATAACATAACTCCGTGCTATGTTGTGTTCGTAATGGTAAGTAAGGTGGCCAGAGCTCCGCGAGAAAACGTTGTGTTGGCAGATAGGATAAGCATTACGCATTGTCTCCTATACTGCCAGCCCAACTATTCGTCCTTTATTTACAGGGTCTGGTGTTGCAAGCGTCCATAGGTTACAGTAACCGCTTATCATGAGGCGGGCCTCATGGTTGTTTGCCACCTTAGTGGTATAAAAAAAGAATTAATATCACGCGATCACTTAACAGGACAATAGTGTATTTACATGTCACCGCTAGATCACTTAGTGCAATAATTATAATTGAACTAAGGGACTTTATAGCAAAAGCTTTCGCAATATCCGCCTGAAATAGGTAACAAGAAACATACCTAATTATATTAATGTTGCTTTTTCCTCGTGTCGTGTAGAAACACATATTATATCGGTAGATAGTGTACGACACGTAGGTACTTTATATTATAAATAACAATATTGTATAAATTTTAAACAAATATAATTCTGCGAACTTCCTGCGAATATTTACAATTTATAGGGAAGAAAATGCTTTTGAATTGTAGTGTATTTTTTATGGGATTAGAGGACAAACGAGCAGACTGATCGCCTGATGGTAAGCGATTACCGCCGCCCATGGACACCCGCAACACCATAGGAATCACAAGTGCTTTGCCCGCCTTTTAAACGGGAATTGTTGGGCCTCCGGTAACCTCACTCACTCGGCGAAACACAATGTAAGCGTTGTTTCACGTCGGTTTTCTGTGAGGCCGTGGTATGACCCCGGTCGAGCCGGCCCATTCGTGCCGAAGCATCGCTTTCCCACGTATAAAATAATTAATATACGTGGTTATGTGAATATTACCTGCGTAAGTAACTGACACTCCTTTCAGCCCTTTGGCAAGCGGTCATTTTTTGTTGAATCTCGTATCAATTATAAAGCCCTTAAAAACGTTATGATAAGATACAATTAATTACTACGCGGTTTGATCTCGTTACATTCGATTGTTCTAGAATCTAGTTCTGCAGCTGGTGGGACTTATTGATAAGTCCATCCATTTACTGTTGATATGATAGCCCGACTACGATGTGCATTTTTGAAATGTTAGCAAATTAACGAAGTTGTTAATTCGTTAGGTATTACTTTGGGTTATTTTATAACCTTTTGTTTTTCTTTCATGATATTGTTTGTTATTTTGTTTTGGTATGAAAACGTTTCCATTGTCATACTTATGACCTTATTAAATGCACGTGCAGTTTATTGACTAACTTAAGTATAATTTTGTACAATGACCGGTCAATAGCGAGTAGGTTAGACGGTGTTGGTGACTAGTCAGTTAAAGCTAAACTTAGTTTATGCCTAAAGGCAAAATTCAAATCACTTATATTATCAATTAGGTAATTGATATTTATTTATTTATTTAAATAGTACTGACACATAAAATGCATTAAAATTATGCTAAGTAGGTAGGGACTTTTTTTTTAACTAGGACGAATGCATAGGGCAATTGAGGCGTAGGTACAAAGAATTTACTACAATAAAGTACGATTTGTATTAGCTGCTTAGTCTGTACAAAAACAAAAAAACTATTTCAATTAATTCAATATTAATACTTATAATTACGAGTAGGTATTACACTTATATAAAAAATAATTTGACATTTATTTTAGATAATTAATCGATCCACGCAACGCAACTTTTAATATAATTCATAAATCAATACTATAATACCTAATAATAACTTTAATAATAATTACATACATAACATATTCAACCCATTATACTGTCCCACTGCTGGGCACGGGTCTCCTCTCAGAATGAGAGGGATTATGCTATAGTCCACCACGCTCGCCTAGTGCGGGTTGGCAGACTTCACACGCCATCGAGAACATCTCTCAGGCATGCAGGTTTCCTCACGATGTTTTCCTTCACCGTGTAAGCGCGTGATAATTAACTCAAAAAAACCGACCCACCCACATTTTTTCAATATTAACCGATTCTTTCACAGATAAACTGTTTCACATGTTTATTTTTTGTTTTGAGGGTCGATATGATGATTGAGCTCTTGTTTGCCATAAATCTTACTGCACTTGAAGGTACTTAACAATTTTTTTTACACAGAAATACTGTTGAGTGCTGATTTGACGGTTTTACATGGGAACGAATCGACTCATTATTCCAGTCAGAATCGGACTTTTCTAGGGATTGGGTGTTAATATCGTGAAGTTTAATTGTTGAGGCTGTAGTTTTGACTAATTTTGTCTAAAAATAATGGATACCACTGAAGCTGAGGCGGCCCAAGTTGTGGCTTTGCTACAACAAGGCTTAAGTCAACGTGTAGTCGCCAGGAGGTTAAATCTCAGCCGTTCTGCAGTTCGGCGAGTTTACCAAAGGTTTCTGGAGACGGCAGTATCGAAGAAGATCTGGATCTGGAAGACATAGGGTGACAAGTCAAAGGGATGACCGCTTTATAGTGGTGTCAGCTTTACGAAATCGACACCTTTCTGGCGTTGATCTCCAGCGACGCTTACTTGAAGATCGGGGTGTGGCTATAAGTGACAGTACTGTAAGGAGGAGACTTCGTGAACAGAATTTAAGACCACACAAGCCAGCAACGGGGCCACAATTGACCACAGCTCATCGACAAGCCAGACTTAAATTTGCGCAAAATCACGTCAACTGGTCTATAGGCCAATGGGAGTCATTTCTTTTTAGTGATGAGAGTCGGATGATTTTATATGATTCTGATGGCCGTCGTAATGTCATGCGTCGACCAGGTGAACGTTATGCCCAGTGTTGCATAAGAGAAACAGTGAGTTACGGTGGGGGCTCTGTGATGTTTTGGGGTGGTATATCTTTAACCGGACGTACGGAGCTGGTTTTTATAAGGAATGGTGCTTTGACCGCGGCACGCTACATCACCGAGATATTGGAAGACCACGTGGTGCCATATGCCGGCTATATTGGAGAAAACTTTGAGTTAATGCATGATAATGCTCGACCACACGTAGCGCGTATTGTCACCGATTATCTTGAAGATGTTGGCATTCGGGTTATGTCGTGGCCAGCAAGAAGCCCTGATCTTAACCCTATAGAGCACATGTGGGACACGCTAAAACAAAAAGTTAGAGCCCGACATCCAGCCCCTATAACGTTGAAAGACCTGGAAATCGCCATCAGGGAAGAATGGACACGAATCCCTCAGGAGACCATCAAAACCTTGATCAGGTCACTAAAAAGGCGAATGCAGGCCGTCATTCGAGCAAGAGGGGGGAATACTCAATACTAAACTGGAACAATTCAGACTGAAAAAGTAGAGCGTGTTTAAAATTAATTAAAAACAGTGTAAAACCATAGTGTTTAACTTTATAGTGAAAACTTCAGGTTTTTTCCGTGTGAAAATTAGTGTAAATAAACCAGACAATTTAAACATATCGGTACTAAACCATTTTGATTAGTTTAGTTGAAGAAAAAATGTGATTTGCGGAAAAACTGCAGGTGGGCCGATTTTTTTGATGACCAGTGTATTTAATACGCACATGACTTCGAAAAGTCAGCGCCAGAGGTGCGTGCCTTGGGTTCGAACTCGAGACCTTTGACTTGGCAGTCCAACGGTCATACCACTAGGCTATCACTGCTATAATAATAATTGTAATAGGTAATATAATTATTATGTATATATATAATTAAACACATTAAGGTTGTGTCAAGGGAATGCAATAACTATACAAGAGGCAGTGCAGAATGCATTTTTTTTGTGTGACATTCTTTCAACGTACTTAATTAAACATTGACAGTTCAAAGTTAAGTGCAATGACCGTTATCGCCTCGATTAGATATCAAAGACATGTTATTTTATTTACCTAAATACTAGATAAGCCCTATTTATAAAAATACAAAATAATTAGTTCTTCTGATAGTACCTAATACCTAATCAGATTGACCGTGAACTGATTGAAGCGATCCAGGAATAAATTTTCCTTAATAAAAAAATCAAATGTCATTATCATTATCCACTAAATCAGTAAATTAATATAAGTGTAAGTGTCTAATCCAATGTCTTATTGATCTAGTGGTTGTAAGCTTAGCAGCTGACCATGAGGTGCCTGGGTTCGATTTCCACATCGAGCAATAGCAGCTTCGAATTTCAATTTGTGCCCGGATAATGGTAATAGGCTCGTCTTCTATTAGATGGTACCAGATACCTTTGAACAGTTGGTGTAGTAAGTATCAGTATACGGGCTAAACCTCTGAATCAATTTTGATGGATGAATTAGTATACCTACAGATAGATTGAATTGTGAGGACATACTCGAGCTACGTTATTTTGTCTCAAAATGTCTACTGGTATGCGAGTGAAGCCGCGGGCGAGAACTACTTAATATAATTATTTTAATATAAATGATGTTGTTCTAAATTTAAACATACCTAATTAATATTTGATATTATACTCTTTTTATACTATTAAGTATTATTAATTAAAGGAAATTTATTTTAAATTTCCTTGTCTCTATAATAATCCCATAACATTAATATAATTTATCATAAGTTCAGTACCTATTAGGCCTATACATAGATATTATTTTCCTCAACAGGAGCTATTTATGTATCTAACATTTCAATAAACATTATCCTTAGCCCCTTTAGGCAATGAGTACATATGAATGGATTTCAAATAAAACTCCTATTGCAGAATTTATTCGTTGATATTTCTTATCAGTTGTGTGGGCTTCAAAGAGGACCGATTTAACCCTTCAATGTATAACATTGCATATGATAATGCAGTATAACTATATTTTCCGCCACAAATTGAGTACAGGATGTATATAGTGTTGTGTATATAGAAGTAATGTATCGGTATCACGAGGTTTCAATTACAACCGACTCGCTAAATGAATAGCCAGCGACATGTACACGTCATGCCGCTTCTGTATAAGTAAAAACAATTTACGTTTGTTGAACTCGATTATATTTAATCGGTATCGGGAAAGTCTAGGTACTCGTAGGTATATACGACGTCACTAATTAGTAAAAAGTATATTTTTAATTCAAACTCAACTATTGCCGGTGATGAGTGTATACTTTCTCTAAGTGCGATACCGGCGGTTCCATAAAAGTTTGTAACATTTTTCGGGAGAAAATTTTTAGTGAAGAGGTGTACTAAGATATACATAAATACACCACTGCCTAATGTTTCGCGGAATACAGGCGTGATGGTATATTATGTACTCGTATGTTATCTAAACAAATTAAGTTTCATAAGTGTCCAATATTCGTACTTATATCAGAATAATGTCCCGAACATTCTATAGTAGACAATATCTTCTGCCTCTTGTTTATGCACGAATAGTGACCGACAAATAACTTGAACAGGGAATGAAAGGGTTGGCTAGTGCAGATCAGTAGGTTCCCACTGTCACACATTATATCTATACCTACTTAATATTTATTTGTTTTAGCCAAATAAAGGCAATTATTGGGGCTTTACCAACGAAAGTGCCTCGCGCCTGCTCACTCAAGAAGAATCACTCAGAGAAATCGCATTTCTCTGAGTGATTCTTTTTTGCTCAAAATGTTTGCTGGATTTTATACGAGATTTCACTCTTCGCCAACACTATTTATGTTCTGCAAAAAAGACAAATACATAAAAACAGAAACACTGGACCACATCATTGGACCAATTTGCCTTTTTAAATAATATCAAAACCTTTAAGGTGCGTAACGGGTTATTAAAATCGTAACCACGCCCTTTTGATTGACGCACAGTGTTCTGCTGACACCTCAATGAATGAAACTGTCAATCAACTGAGAGACCTTTCCTCGGTAATAATAATTTATTATGATCCGATAAAAACCAGATTCCAACCTGTTGTTTCAACATTGAAAAGATTTCTTTAAATATTATTTCTACCATTTACGGGCGTGTAAAATATTGTTTGTTAAGACTTTGAGAGAATAAACATAACATCTCGTCTGTATTCCCGAAGGGATAGGCAGAGGTGTAGGTAGGTACTGCTATAAACTCACAGTTTGTAGTAATACGTTTGGGTTCCATGTATTAGGGACCGAGCTTGTTAACCGGCCGAATCCAAACTCCGAACTGGTACTGAGAGTTTCATAGAAAAATCACTATCACTGCTCGACCTGGAAATTCTTTGAGAGAGGTAGAGCATCGAATAATTCCACTCACAATTGGAGCTAATCGACTGGGGAAGTAACTCCACCTTGCAGAAAATCGTAGCCAAATAACATAGCTCTGTGCTATGTTGTGTTCCTAACAGTGAGTAAGGTTGCCAGAGCTCCTCAAGGAAGCGTTGTGTTGGCAGATAGGATAAGCATCACGCTATTGTCTCTTATGCTGCCAGCCCTACTATTCCTCTTTAAAGGGTCGGCAACGCGCGAGTGATACCCCTGGTGTTGCTTATTTGCCACCTTAGTGGTATAATAAAAAATCTGAAATCTGAAATCTGAAATCTGGAAATCGAACCCAGGACCTTAAGCTCAGCAGTTACGCTTGCGACCACTAGATTAACGAGGCAGTTTTATGATAAAAAATTCCATCCAAATTTTGTCCTATGTAATAGGAGGAGTGCCTATTACTATTAACCGGGCACAAATCCAGACTCCGAAATGCTACTGAGAATTTCATAGAAAAACCCAATAACACTTTTCTCGACCTGGGGATCGAACCCTGGACCTGTAGCGTTGCTGTCGCGCTATATTGGATATAATCTTACCAATGGAGATGAAAAAAAATATTGTATTCAAATCCTTTTCCTAAATCAAATTCTATTTCAGTAATTGATTTAGATATGGACACATATCAAGCTACGTTTTGATTTGCAACTGTGATACGAATCAGAAGTGACTTGTCAAGATCAGTTATCTTAAGTGTGGACAATATTAGGCATGGAAATATTCCTATTATATGAATATCTAAAAATGTTTCATTCGTCTTGTCGTACGCATGTACCTTCTGTCTATTTTTGACAAGTTAAGATTGATCTGCGCCTAGATTATCTAGATATTGATATTTACTATTTGCGTCCATTTCGCGAATATAAATCTTACATTAGATAATAATACAGTTTGAGATTATATCAGGGGCCGTATTATACGTAACGTAAATTTTTACGTTGTAAGAAAGAGATGCCGCTCTACATATTAAATAGCCTCATCTCTTTCTTACAACCTAAAAATTATGGCGTTAACACGTCTTATTACGGCCTCAGAATGATTATCACATCAAAATCGATACTGGAGTTTTTGGGTAATACGTACCTGAAAGCTGCCGAACCGATAGATCGACAAACAGACGAAAATGTTAAGTTAATAGATTCCTAAGTAATAATATTTTTTTTCAAAAATGGCGACTCAACCACCGAGTTACTGAGTCGCACCAATAATATGAACCAATAACATGAAATAGTACAATATTCTCTCCCCAACTGTAAACTAAACGTAGTCGAAACGTCTATTTCGGAAATATAATATCTAATATAACTTTTACGTGTTTGAATATAATATCTTTGAAATATATAGTTCGGAAGTCAGATCTTGTCGTGACCGGGTTTCGCCCCAATCTCGTCTAATTTAAATTAAATTTTGTCATGCGGTCTACGCATGAAGTCGAGACGGGAGATTCATAATAAAATATTTTATTGCCAGCCTACTAATCAGAAATAAAAGCAATGATACAGTAGTTTTTATCTGAATTTCCCAAGCAACTGCGTAACCAGCCAAACATGAAGATTTTATTTTAGCAGTCCATGTTTGTATTGCGAAGGTTTTCTAAGATAATATAAACTTGGCAGGGTCCGGGTCATTTTGAATAACCAACTAATAAGGTGTCTTGGTAAATAGTGTAAATACTTTTTGTTAACACTAGCAATATTGGAAAACGAAATTAGGGTTTAAATGGTTTAAATAATTTTTCATAGTAAAATAGTCATAATTTTTCAGTGTGCTTTTCACTGCTGTCTTGAATGCGTCTGATTAGTTTTGCCTGATAGTGTAGTACGAATAAAGGTCCCAACGATTCAATGAAATGCCCTTCCAAAATCTGACTCTCATGCACTCATGAATGACCATAGTAAAACAAAACGTGCTGGACTTAATTGATTTTTACAATTTGCCTTTCTTCCCTTTCTTCCAGAAAGGACATTTTGTCGTCAGTCCTAGAACATCATGAATAGATAAATGGAGCACCTTATAAAAGAAAAACTTGAGAGGTGTCAAGGGACACTCGGATGGAACGAAGTTCCTTTCGATTAATTACTGAAGGAATTGTAATAAATTAATTAATTGTATTATTTATTATTTACAAAAAACCTGTATACACTTAACAAAAATAATCGTCGCGACACCACACTGTTCAATGCGAAATAGAAATGAAAATATCATGCCAGTGAACTTGGCAGATCATTGTCCAGCAGATCAAAAATAAATGAGAGTTCTTTTCGCATGCAGCAGAGTTCTATAGTTCCTGATACTTTTCAAGAATAGTTCTGCCGTATTTCCGAAAAAAAAGTCAGTTAAAAAAATGATCTGCCAACTTCCCGTAGCATATCATTTTGCAGCAGATCAAAAATTAATGTGAGTTCCTTTCGCATGCACCTGAGTTCTACAGTTCCTGATACTTTTTAGAAATAGTTCTGGCGTTTTTCCTATAAAAAAAATTAAAGAAAAATGATCTGCCAACTTCCCGTAGCAGATCAATTTGCAGCAGATCGGAAATAAATGTCAGTTCCATCCGTATACAGCTGAGTTCTACAGTTCCTGATAACTTTCAAAAATAGTTCTGGCGTTTTCCCTAAAAAAAAACCAGGTAGTAAAGAGTAAAAGAGTATAAATTTAGATCCAATAGAATGCAAGTTTGATTTTTTTTTTCGAAAGATTCATTACCATTCCTAGAGGCTAGAACTCTCGCTTTTCTAATAAACACGAATCAGAGCTATAAGATACAACTACATTTGAGACGGGAACTCTCTTCGGAATGCCAGCAGAGCATGGTAGAATAGTAGAAAAGTTAAAATCGAAAATATTTTTTTTAATAGACTCCAGCATAGTTAGAGACGGGACCTCTCGCGTTTCTAATAGACACAAATCACAGCTCGAGATACAACTCCAACTAAGACTGGAACTCTCTTAGGAATACCAGCAGAGCATGGTAGAATAGTAGAAAAGTTAAAATCGAAAATATTTTTTTTAATAGACTCAAGCATAGTTAGAGACGGGAACTCTCGCGTTTCTAATAGACACAAATAGCAGCTACAAGATACAACTCCACTTGAGACCGTAACTCTCTTAGAAATACCAGCAGAGCATGGTAGAATAGCAGAAATGTTAAAAATCGAAAATCGGAACTCTCGCGTTTCTAATAGACACAAATAACAGCTACAAGATACAATTCCGATTGAGACTGGAACTCTCTTAGGAATACCAGCAGAGCATGGTAGAATGACAGAAAAAGTTAAAAATAGAAAAGATTTTTTTTGATAGAGTAAAGCATTGCTAGAGACGGGAACTCTCGCGTTTCTAATAGACACAAATTACAGCTACAAGATACAACTCCACTTGAGACCGTAACTCTCTTAGGAATACCAGCAGAGCATGGTAGAATAGTAGAAAAGTTAAAATCGAAAATATTTTTTTTAATAGACTCAAGCATAGTTAGAAACGGGAACTCTCGCGTTTCTAATAGACACAAATCACAGCTACAAGATACAATTCCGACTAAGACTAGAACTCTCTTAGAAATACCAGCAGAGCATGGTAGAATGACAGAAAAAGTTAAAAATAGAAAATATTTTTTTTAATAGACTCAAGCATAGATAGAGACGGGAACTCTCGCGTTTCTAATAGAGAAAAATCACAGCTACAAGATACAATTCCGACTAAGACTAGAACTCTCTTAGAAATACCAGCAGAGCATGGTAGAATGACAGAAAAAGTTAAAAATAGAAAATATTTTTTTTAATAGACTCAAGCATAGTTAGAGACGGGAACTCTCGCGTTTCTAATAGACACAAATCACAGCTACAAGATACAACTCCAACTGAGACTGGAACTCTCTTAGGAATACCAGCAGAGCATGGTAGAATAGTAGAAAAGTTAAAAACGAAAATATTTTTTTTAATAGGCTCAAACATAGTTACAAACGGGAACTCTCGCGTTTCTAATAGACACAAATCACAGCTACAAGATACAATTCCGACTAAGACTAGAACTCTCTTAGAAATACCAGCAGAGCATGGTAGAATGACAGAAAAAGTTAAAAATAGAAAATATTTTTTTTAATAGACTCAAGCATAGTTAGAGACAGGAACTCTCGCGTTTCTAATAGACACAAATAACAGCTACAAGATACAATTCCGATTGAGACTGGAACTCTCTTAGAAATACCAGCAGAGCATGGTAGAATGACAGAAAAAGTTACAAATAGAAAAGATTTTTTTTGATAGAGTAAAGCATTGCTAGAGACGGGAACTCTCGCGTTTCTAATAGACACAAATCACAGCTACAAGATACAATTCCAATTGGGACTGAAACTCTCTTAGGAATACCAGCAGAGCATGGTAGAATAGTAGAAAAGTTAAAATCGAAAATATTTTTTTTAATAGACTCAAGCATAGTTAGAAACGGGAACTCTCGCGTTTCTAATAGACAAAAATAACAGCTACAAGATACAATTCCAATTGGGACTGGAACTCTCTTAGGAATACCAGCAGAGCATGGTAGAATAGTAGAAAAGTTAAAATCGAAAATATTTTTTTTAATAGACTCAAGCATAGTTAGAAACGGGAACTCTCGCGTTTCTAATAGACACAAATAACAGCTACAAGATACAATTCCGATTGAGACTGGAACTCTCTTAGGAATACCAGCAGAGCATGGTAGAATGACAGAAAAAGATAAAAATAGAAAAGGTTTTTTTTTGATAGAGTAAAGCATTGCTAGAGACGGGAACTCTCGCGTTTCTAATAGACACAAATTACAGCTACAAGATACAACTCCAACTAAGACTAGAACTCTCTTAGAAATACCAGCAGAGCATGGTAGAATGACAGAAAAAGTTAAAAATAGAAAAGATTTTTTTTGATAGAGTAAAGCATTGCTAGAGACGGGAACTCTCGCGTTTCTAATAGACACAAATAACAGCTACAAGATACAATTCCGATTGAGACTGGAACTCTCTTAGAAATACCAGCAGAGCATGGTAGAATAGTAGAAAAGTTAAAATCGAAAATATTTTTTTTAATAGACTCAAGCATAGTTAGAAACGGGAACTCTCGCGTTTCTAATAGACACAAATCACAGCTACAAGATACAATTCCGACTAAGACTAGAACTCTCTTAGAAATACCAGCAGAGCATGGTAGAATGACAGAAAAAGTTAAAAATAGAAAATATTTTTTTTAATAGACTCAAGCATAGTTAGAAACGGGAACTCTCGCGTTTCTAATAGACACAAATAACAGCTACAAGATACAATTCCGATTGAGACTGGAACTCTCTTAGGAATACCAGCAGAGCATGGTAGAATGACAGAAAAAGTTAAAAATAGAAAAGATTTTTTTTGATAGAGTAAAGCATTGCTAGAGACGGGAACTCTCGCGTTTCTAATAGACACAAATAACAGCTACAAGATACAATTCCAATTGAGACTGGAACTCTCTTAGGAATACCAGCAGAGCATGGTAGAATGACAGAAAAAGTTAAAATAGAAAAGATTTTTTTTGATAGAGTAAAGCATTGCTAGAGACGGGAACTCTCGCGTTTCTAATAGACACAAATAACAGCTACAAGATACAATTCCGATTGAGACTGGAACTCTCTTAGAAATACCAGCAGAGCATGGTAGAATGACAGAAAAAGTTAAAAATAGAAAATATTTTTTTTATAGACTCCAGCATAGTTAGAGACGGGAACTCTCACGTTTCTAATAAACACAAATCACGGCTACAAGATACAATTCCGACTAAGACTAGAACTCTCTTAAAAATACCAGCAGAGCATGGTAGAATGACAGAAAAAGTTAAAAATAGAAAATATTTTTTTTAATAGACTCAAGCATAGTTAGAGACGGGAACTCTCGCGTTTCTAATAGACACAAATAACAGCTACAAGATACAATTCCGATTGAGACTGGAACTCTCTTAGGAATACCAGCAGAGCATGGTAGAATGACAGAAAAAGTTAAAAATAGAAAAGATTTTTTTTGATAGAGTAAAGCATTGCTAGAGACGGGAACTCTCGCGTTTCTAATAGACACAAATAACAGCTACAAGATACAATTCCGATTGAGACTAGAACTCTCTTAGGAATACCAGCAGAGCATGGTAGAATGACAGAAAAAGTTACAAATAGAAAAGATTTTTTTTTATAGAGTAAAGCATTGCTAGAGACGGGAACTCTCGCGTTTCTAATAGAGAAAAATCACAGCTACAAGATACAATTCCAATTGGGACTGGAACTCTCTTAGAAATACCAGCAGAGCATGGTAGAATAGTAGAAAAGTTAAAATCGTTTTTTTTTTTTTTAATAGACTCAAGCATAGTTAGAGACGGGAACTCTCGCGTTTCTAATAGACACAAATAACAGCTACAAGATACAATTCCAATTGAGACTGGAACTCTCTTAGGAATACCAGCAGAGCATGGTAGAATGACAGAAAAAGTTAAAAATAGAAAAGATTTTTTTTGATAGAGTAAAGCATTGCTAGAGACGGGAACTCTCGCGTTTCTAATAGACACAACTAACAGCTACAAGATACAATTCCGATTGAGACTGGAACTCTCTTAGAAATACCAGCAGAGCATGGTAGAATAGTAGAAAAGTTAAAATCGTTTTTTTTTTTTTTTAATAGACTCAAGCATAGTTAGAGACGGGAACTCTCGCGTTTCTAATAGACACAAATAACAGCTACAAGATACAATTCCAATTGAGACTGGAACTCTCTTAGGAATACCAGCAGAGCATGGTAGAATGACAGAAAAAGTTAAAATAGAAAAGATTTTTTTTGATAGAGTAAAGCATTGCTAGAGACGGGAACTCTCGCGTTTCTAATAGACACAAATAACAGCTACAAGATACAATTCCGATTGAGACTGGAACTCTCTTAGAAATACCAGCAGAGCATGGTAGAATGACAGAAAAAGTTAAAAATAGAAAATATTTTTTTTATAGACTCCAGCATAGTTAGAGACGGGAACTCTCACGTTTCTAATAAACACAAATCACGGCTACAAGATACAATTCCGACTAAGACTAGAACTCTCTTAAAAATACCAGCAGAGCATGGTAGAATGACAGAAAAAGTTAAAAATAGAAAATATTTTTTTTAATAGACTCAAGCATAGTTAGAGACGGGAACTCTCGCGTTTCTAATAGACACAAATAACAGCTACAAGATACAATTCCGATTGAGACTGGAACTCTCTTAGGAATACCAGCAGAGCATGGTAGAATGACAGAAAAAGTTAAAAATAGAAAAGATTTTTTTTGATAGAGTAAAGCATTGCTAGAGACGGGAACTCTCGCGTTTCTAATAGACACAAATAACAGCTACAAGATACAATTCCGATTGAGACTGGAACTCTCTTAGGAATACCAGCAGAGCATGGTAGAATGACAGAAAAAGTTACAAATAGAAAAGATTTTTTTTTATAGAGTAAAGCATTGCTAGAGACGGGAACTCTCGCGTTTCTAATAGAGAAAAATCACAGCTACAAGATACAATTCCAATTGGGACTGGAACTCTCTTAGAAATACCAGCAGAGCATGGTAGAATAGTAGAAAAGTTAAAATCGTTTTTTTTTTTTTTAATAGACTCAAGCATAGTTAGAGACGGGAACTCTCGCGTTTCTAATAGACACAAATAACAGCTACAAGATACAATTCCAATTGAGACTGGAACTCTCTTAGGAATACCAGCAGAGCATGGTAGAATGACAGAAAAAGTTAAAAATAGAAAAGATTTTTTTTGATAGAGTAAAGCATTGCTAGAGACGGGAACTCTCGCGTTTCTAATAGACACAACTAACAGCTACAAGATACAATTCCGATTGAGACTGGAACTCTCTTAGAAATACCAGCAGAGCATGGTAGAATGACAGAAAAAGTTAAAAATAGAAAATATTTTTTTTAATAGGCTCAAACATAGTCACAAACGGGAACTCTCGCGTTTCTAATAGACACAAATCACAGCTACAAGATACAATTCCGACTAAGACTAGAACTCTCTTAGAAATACCAGCAGAGCATGGTACAATGACAGAAAAAGTTAAAAAGAGAAAAGATTTTTTTTGATAGAGTAAAGCATTGCTAGAGACGGGAACTCTCGCGTTTCTAATAGACAAAAATCACAGCTACAAGATACAATTCCAATTGGGACTGGAACTCTCTTAGGAATACCAGCAGAGCATGGTAGAATAGTAGAAAAGTTAAAATCGAAATTTTTTTTTTTAATAGACTCAAGCATAGTTAGAGACGAGAACTCTCGCGTTTCTAATAGACACAAATAACAGCTACAAGATACAATTCCAATTGGGACTGGAACTCTCATGGGAATACCAGCAGAGCATGGTAGAATAGTAGAAAAGTTAAAATCGAACATTTTTTTTTTAATGGACTCAAGCATAGTTAGAGACGGGAACTCTCGCGTTTCTAATAGACACAAATAACAGCTACAAGATACAATTCCGATTGAGACTGGAACTCTCTTAGGAATACCAGCAGAGCATGGTAGAATGACAGAAAAAGTTACAAATAGAAAAGATTTTTTTTTATAGACTCAAGCATAGTTAGAAACGGGAACTCTCGCGTTTCTAATAGACAAAAATAACAGCTACAAGATACAATTCCAATTGGGACTGGAACTCTCATGGGAATACCAGCAGAGCATGGTAGAATAGTAGAAAAGTTAAAATCGAAAATATTTTTTTTAATAGACTCAAGCATAGTTAGAAACGGGAACTCTCGCGTTTCTAATAGACACAAATAACAGCTACAAGATACAATTCCGATTGAGACTGGAACTCTCTTAAAAATACCAGCAGAGCATGGTAGAATGACAGAAAAAGTTAAAAATAGAAAATATTTTTTTTAATAGACTCAAGCATAGTTAGAGACGGGAACTCTCGCGTTTCTAATAGACACAAATAACAGCTACAAGATACAATTCCAATTGGGACTGGAACTCTCTTAGAAATACCAGCAGAGCATGGTAGAATAGTAGAAAAGTTAAAATCGTTTTTTTTTTTTTTTAATAGACTCAAGCATAGTTAGAGACGGGAACTCTCGCGTTTCTAATAGACACAAATAACAGCTACAAGATACAATTCCAATTGAGACTGGAACTCTCTTAGGAATACCAGCAGAGCATGGTAGAATGACAGAAAAAGTTAAAAATAGAAAAGATTTTTTTTGATAGAGTAAAGCATTGCTAGAGACGGGAACTCTCGCGTTTCTAATAGACACAACTAACAGCTACAAGATACAATTCCGATTGAGACTGGAACTCTCTTAGAAATACCAGCAGAGCATGGTAGAATGACAGAAAAAGTTAAAAATAGAAAATATTTTTTTTAATAGACTCCAGCATAGTTAGAGACGGGAACTCTCGCGTTTCTAATAAACACAAATCACGGCTACAAGATACAATTCCCACTAAGACTAGAACTCTCTTAGGAATACCAGCAGAGCATGGTAGAATAGTAGAAAAGTTAAAAACGAAAATATTTTTTTTAATAGGCTCAAACATAGTTACAAACGGGAACTCTCGCGTTTCTAATAGACACAAATCACAGCTACAAGATACAATTCCGACTAAGACTAGAACTCTCTTAGAAATACCAGCAGAGCATGGTAGAATGACAGAAAAAGTTAAAAATAGAAAATATTTTTTTTAATAGACTCAAGCATAGTTAGAGACAGGAACTCTCGCGTTTCTAATAGACACAAATAACAGCTACAAGATACAATTCCGATTGAGACTGGAACTCTCTTAGAAATACCAGCAGAGCATGGTAGAATGACAGAAAAAGTTACAAATAGAAAAGATTTTTTTTGATAGAGTAAAGCATTGCTAGAGACGGGAACTCTCGCGTTTCTAATAGACACAAATCACAGCTACAAGATACAATTCCAATTGGGACTGAAACTCTCTTAGGAATACCAGCAGAGCATGGTAGAATAGTAGAAAAGTTAAAATCGAAAATATTTTTTTTAATAGACTCAAGCATAGTTAGAAACGGGAACTCTCGCGTTTCTAATAGACAAAAATAACAGCTACAAGATACAATTCCAATTGGGACTGGAACTCTCTTAGGAATACCAGCAGAGCATGGTAGAATAGTAGAAAAGTTAAAATCGAAAATATTTTTTTTAATAGACTCAAGCATAGTTAGAAACGGGAACTCTCGCGTTTCTAATAGACACAAATAACAGCTACAAGATACAATTCCGATTGAGACTGGAACTCTCTTAGGAATACCAGCAGAGCATGGTAGAATGACAGAAAAAGATAAAAATAGAAAAGGTTTTTTTTTGATAGAGTAAAGCATTGCTAGAGACGGGAACTCTCGCGTTTCTAATAGACACAAATTACAGCTACAAGATACAACTCCAACTAAGACTAGAACTCTCTTAGAAATACCAGCAGAGCATGGTAGAATGACAGAAAAAGTTAAAAATAGAAAAGATTTTTTTTGATAGAGTAAAGCATTGCTAGAGACGGGAACTCTCGCGTTTCTAATAGACACAAATAACAGCTACAAGATACAATTCCGATTGAGACTGGAACTCTCTTAGAAATACCAGCAGAGCATGGTAGAATAGTAGAAAAGTTAAAATCGAAAATATTTTTTTTAATAGACTCAAGCATAGTTAGAAACGGGAACTCTCGCGTTTCTAATAGACACAAATCACAGCTACAAGATACAATTCCGACTAAGACTAGAACTCTCTTAGAAATACCAGCAGAGCATGGTAGAATGACAGAAAAAGTTAAAAATAGAAAATATTTTTTTTAATAGACTCAAGCATAGTTAGAAACGGGAACTCTCGCGTTTCTAATAGACACAAATAACAGCTACAAGATACAATTCCGATTGAGACTGGAACTCTCTTAGGAATACCAGCAGAGCATGGTAGAATGACAGAAAAAGTTAAAAATAGAAAAGATTTTTTTTGATAGAGTAAAGCATTGCTAGAGACGGGAACTCTCGCGTTTCTAATAGACACAAATAACAGCTACAAGATACAATTCCAATTGAGACTGGAACTCTCTTAGGAATACCAGCAGAGCATGGTAGAATGACAGAAAAAGTTAAAATAGAAAAGATTTTTTTTGATAGAGTAAAGCATTGCTAGAGACGGGAACTCTCGCGTTTCTAATAGACACAAATAACAGCTACAAGATACAATTCCGATTGAGACTGGAACTCTCTTAGAAATACCAGCAGAGCATGGTAGAATGACAGAAAAAGTTAAAAATAGAAAATATTTTTTTTATAGACTCCAGCATAGTTAGAGACGGGAACTCTCACGTTTCTAATAAACACAAATCACGGCTACAAGATACAATTCCGACTAAGACTAGAACTCTCTTAAAAATACCAGCAGAGCATGGTAGAATGACAGAAAAAGTTAAAAATAGAAAATATTTTTTTTAATAGACTCAAGCATAGTTAGAGACGGGAACTCTCGCGTTTCTAATAGACACAAATAACAGCTACAAGATACAATTCCGATTGAGACTGGAACTCTCTTAGGAATACCAGCAGAGCATGGTAGAATGACAGAAAAAGTTAAAAATAGAAAAGATTTTTTTTGATAGAGTAAAGCATTGCTAGAGACGGGAACTCTCGCGTTTCTAATAGACACAAATAACAGCTACAAGATACAATTCCGATTGAGACTAGAACTCTCTTAGGAATACCAGCAGAGCATGGTAGAATGACAGAAAAAGTTACAAATAGAAAAGATTTTTTTTTATAGAGTAAAGCATTGCTAGAGACGGGAACTCTCGCGTTTCTAATAGAGAAAAATCACAGCTACAAGATACAATTCCAATTGGGACTGGAACTCTCTTAGAAATACCAGCAGAGCATGGTAGAATAGTAGAAAAGTTAAAATCGTTTTTTTTTTTTTTAATAGACTCAAGCATAGTTAGAGACGGGAACTCTCGCGTTTCTAATAGACACAAATAACAGCTACAAGATACAATTCCAATTGAGACTGGAACTCTCTTAGGAATACCAGCAGAGCATGGTAGAATGACAGAAAAAGTTAAAAATAGAAAAGATTTTTTTTGATAGAGTAAAGCATTGCTAGAGACGGGAACTCTCGCGTTTCTAATAGACACAACTAACAGCTACAAGATACAATTCCGATTGAGACTGGAACTCTCTTAGAAATACCAGCAGAGCATGGTAGAATAGTAGAAAAGTTAAAATCGTTTTTTTTTTTTTTAATAGACTCAAGCATAGTTAGAGACGGGAACTCTCGCGTTTCTAATAGACACAAATAACAGCTACAAGATACAATTCCAATTGAGACTGGAACTCTCTTAGGAATACCAGCAGAGCATGGTAGAATGACAGAAAAAGTTAAAATAGAAAAGATTTTTTTTGATAGAGTAAAGCATTGCTAGAGACGGGAACTCTCGCGTTTCTAATAGACACAAATAACAGCTACAAGATACAATTCCGATTGAGACTGGAACTCTCTTAGAAATACCAGCAGAGCATGGTAGAATGACAGAAAAAGTTAAAAATAGAAAATATTTTTTTTATAGACTCCAGCATAGTTAGAGACGGGAACTCTCACGTTTCTAATAAACACAAATCACGGCTACAAGATACAATTCCGACTAAGACTAGAACTCTCTTAAAAATACCAGCAGAGCATGGTAGAATGACAGAAAAAGTTAAAAATAGAAAATATTTTTTTTAATAGACTCAAGCATAGTTAGAGACGGGAACTCTCGCGTTTCTAATAGACACAAATAACAGCTACAAGATACAATTCCGATTGAGACTGGAACTCTCTTAGGAATACCAGCAGAGCATGGTAGAATGACAGAAAAAGTTAAAAATAGAAAAGATTTTTTTTGATAGAGTAAAGCATTGCTAGAGACGGGAACTCTCGCGTTTCTAATAGACACAAATAACAGCTACAAGATACAATTCCGATTGAGACTGGAACTCTCTTAGGAATACCAGCAGAGCATGGTAGAATGACAGAAAAAGTTACAAATAGAAAAGATTTTTTTTTATAGAGTAAAGCATTGCTAGAGACGGGAACTCTCGCGTTTCTAATAGAGAAAAATCACAGCTACAAGATACAATTCCAATTGGGACTGGAACTCTCTTAGAAATACCAGCAGAGCATGGTAGAATAGTAGAAAAGTTAAAATCGTTTTTTTTTTTTTTAATAGACTCAAGCATAGTTAGAGACGGGAACTCTCGCGTTTCTAATAGACACAAATAACAGCTACAAGATACAATTCCAATTGAGACTGGAACTCTCTTAGGAATACCAGCAGAGCATGGTAGAATGACAGAAAAAGTTAAAAATAGAAAAGATTTTTTTTGATAGAGTAAAGCATTGCTAGAGACGGGAACTCTCGCGTTTCTAATAGACACAACTAACAGCTACAAGATACAATTCCGATTGAGACTGGAACTCTCTTAGAAATACCAGCAGAGCATGGTAGAATGACAGAAAAAGTTAAAAATAGAAAATATTTTTTTTAATAGGCTCAAACATAGTCACAAACGGGAACTCTCGCGTTTCTAATAGACACAAATCACAGCTACAAGATACAATTCCGACTAAGACTAGAACTCTCTTAGAAATACCAGCAGAGCATGGTACAATGACAGAAAAAGTTAAAAAGAGAAAAGATTTTTTTTGATAGAGTAAAGCATTGCTAGAGACGGGAACTCTCGCGTTTCTAATAGACAAAAATCACAGCTACAAGATACAATTCCAATTGGGACTGGAACTCTCTTAGGAATACCAGCAGAGCATGGTAGAATAGTAGAAAAGTTAAAATCGAAATTTTTTTTTTTAATAGACTCAAGCATAGTTAGAGACGAGAACTCTCGCGTTTCTAATAGACACAAATAACAGCTACAAGATACAATTCCAATTGGGACTGGAACTCTCATGGGAATACCAGCAGAGCATGGTAGAATAGTAGAAAAGTTAAAATCGAACATTTTTTTTTTAATGGACTCAAGCATAGTTAGAGACGGGAACTCTCGCGTTTCTAATAGACACAAATAACAGCTACAAGATACAATTCCGATTGAGACTGGAACTCTCTTAGGAATACCAGCAGAGCATGGTAGAATGACAGAAAAAGTTACAAATAGAAAAGATTTTTTTTTATAGACTCAAGCATAGTTAGAAACGGGAACTCTCGCGTTTCTAATAGACAAAAATAACAGCTACAAGATACAATTCCAATTGGGACTGGAACTCTCATGGGAATACCAGCAGAGCATGGTAGAATAGTAGAAAAGTTAAAATCGAAAATATTTTTTTTAATAGACTCAAGCATAGTTAGAAACGGGAACTCTCGCGTTTCTAATAGACACAAATAACAGCTACAAGATACAATTCCGATTGAGACTGGAACTCTCTTAAAAATACCAGCAGAGCATGGTAGAATGACAGAAAAAGTTAAAAATAGAAAATATTTTTTTTAATAGACTCAAGCATAGTTAGAGACGGGAACTCTCGCGTTTCTAATAGACACAAATAACAGCTACAAGATACAATTCCAATTGGGACTGGAACTCTCTTAGAAATACCAGCAGAGCATGGTAGAATAGTAGAAAAGTTAAAATCGTTTTTTTTTTTTTTTAATAGACTCAAGCATAGTTAGAGACGGGAACTCTCGCGTTTCTAATAGACACAAATAACAGCTACAAGATACAATTCCAATTGAGACTGGAACTCTCTTAGGAATACCAGCAGAGCATGGTAGAATGACAGAAAAAGTTAAAAATAGAAAAGATTTTTTTTGATAGAGTAAAGCATTGCTAGAGACGGGAACTCTCGCGTTTCTAATAGACACAACTAACAGCTACAAGATACAATTCCGATTGAGACTGGAACTCTCTTAGAAATACCAGCAGAGCATGGTAGAATGACAGAAAAAGTTAAAAATAGAAAATATTTTTTTTAATAGACTCCAGCATAGTTAGAGACGGGAACTCTCGCGTTTCTAATAAACACAAATCACGGCTACAAGATACAATTCCCACTAAGACTAGAACTCTCTTAGAAATACCAGCAGAGCATGGTAGAATGACAGAAAAAGTTAAAAATAGAAAATATTTTTTTTAATAGACTCCAGCATAGTTAGAGACGGGAACTCTCGCGTTTCTAATAAACACAAATCACGGCTACAAGATACAATTCCCACTAAGACTAGAACTCTCTTAGAAATACCAGCAGAGCATGGTAGAATGACAGAAAAAGTTAAAAATATAAAATATTTTTTTTAATAGACTCAAGCATAGTTAGAGACGGGAACTCTCGCGTTTCTAAGAGACACAAATCACAGCTACAAGATACAACTCCAACTGAGACTGGAACTCTCTTAGGAATACCAGCAGAGCATGGTAGAATAGTAGAAAAGTTAAAATCGAAAATATTTTTTTTAATAGGCTCAAACATAGTCACAAACGGGAACTCTCGCGTTTCTAATAGACACAAATCACAGCTACAAGATACAATTCCGACTAAGACTAGAACTCTCTTAGAAATACCAGCAGAGCATGGTACAATGACAGAAAAAGTTAAAAAGAGAAAAGATTTTTTTTGATAGAGTAAAGCATTGCTAGAGACGGGAACTCTCGCGTTTCTAATAGACAAAAATCACAGCTACAAGATACAATTCCAATTGGGACTGGAACTCTCTTAGGAATACCAGCAGAGCATGGTAGAATAGTAGAAAAGTTAAAATCGAAATTTTTTTTTTTAATAGACTCAAGCATAGTTAGAGACGAGAACTCTCGCGTTTCTAATAGACACAAATAACAGCTACAAGATACAATTCCAATTGGGACTGGAACTCTCATGGGAATACCAGCAGAGCATGGTAGAATAGTAGAAAAGTTAAAATCGAACATTTTTTTTTTAATGGACTCAAGCATAGTTAGAGACGGGAACTCTCGCGTTTCTAATAGACACAAATAACAGCTACAAGATACAATTCCGATTGAGACTGGAACTCTCTTAGGAATACCAGCAGAGCATGGTAGAATGACAGAAAAAGTTACAAATAGAAAAGATTTTTTTTTATAGACTCAAGCATAGTTAGAAACGGGAACTCTCGCGTTTCTAATAGACAAAAATAACAGCTACAAGATACAATTCCAATTGGGACTGGAACTCTCATGGGAATACCAGCAGAGCATGGTAGAATAGTAGAAAAGTTAAAATCGAAAATATTTTTTTTAATAGACTCAAGCATAGTTAGAAACGGGAACTCTCGCGTTTCTAATAGACACAAATAACAGCTACAAGATACAATTCCGATTGAGACTGGAACTCTCTTAAAAATACCAGCAGAGCATGGTAGAATGACAGAAAAAGTTAAAAATAGAAAATATTTTTTTTAATAGACTCAAGCATAGTTAGAGACGGGAACTCTCGCGTTTCTAATAGACACAAATAACAGCTACAAGATACAATTCCGATTGAGACTGGAACTCTCTTAGGAATACCAGCAGAGCATGGTAGAATGACAGAAAAAGTTAAAAATAGAAAAGATTTTTTTTGATAGAGTAAAGCATTGCTAGAGACGGGAACTCTCGCGTTTCTAATAGACACAAATCACAGCTACAAGATACAATTCCGATTGAGACTGGAACTCTCTTAGGAATACCAGCAGAGCATGGTAGAATGACAGAAAAAGTTACAAATAGAAAATATTTTTTTTCATAGAGTAAAGCATTGCTAGAGACGGGAACTCTCGCGTTTCTAATAGAGAAAAATCACAGCTACAAGATACAATTCCAATTGGGACTGGAACTCTCTTAGGAATACCAGCAGAGCATGGTAGAATAGTAGAAAAGTTAAAATCGAAAATATTTTTTTTAATAGACTCAAGCATAGTTAGAGACGGGAACTCTCGCGTTTCTAATAGACACAAATAACAGCTACAAGATACAATTCCAATTGAGACTGGAACTCTCTTAGGAATACCAGCAGAGCATGGTAGAATGACAGAAAAAGTTAAAAATAGAAAAGATTTTTTTTGATAGAGTAAAGCATTGCTAGAGACGGGAACTCTCGCGTTTCTAATAGACACAAATAACAGCTACAAGATACAATTCCGATTGAGACTGGAACTCTCTTAGAAATACCAGCAGAGCATGGTAGAATAGTAGAAAAGTTAAAATCGAAAATATTTTTTTTAATAGACTCAAGCATAGTTAGAGACGGGATCTCTCGCGTTTCTAATAGACACAAATCACAGCTACAAGATACAACTCCACTTGAGACCGTAACTCTCTTAGGAATACCAGCAGAGCATGGTAGAATAGTAGAAAAGTTAAAATCGAAAATATTTTTTTTAATAGACTCAAGCATAGTTAGAAACGGGAACTCTCGCGTTTCTAATAGACACAAATCACAGCTACAAGATACAATTCCGACTAAGACTAGAACTCTCTTAGAAATACCAGCAGAGCATGGTAGAATGACAGAAAAAAGTTAAAAATAGAAAATTTTTTTTTTAATAGACTCAAGCATAGTTAGAGACGGGAACTCTCGCGTTTCTAATAGACACAAATAACAGCTACAAGATACAATTCCGACAATTCTCTAGCAATGCTTTACTCTATCAAAAAAAATCTTTTCTATTTTTAACTTTTTCTGTCATTCTACCATGCTCTGCTGGTATTCCTAAGAGATATACGGTCTCAAGTGGAGTTGTATCTTGTAGCTGCTATTTGTGTCTATTAGAAACGCGAGAGTTCCCGTCTCTAACTATGCTTGAGTCTATTAAAAAAAAAATTTTCGATTTTAACTTTTCTACTATTCTACCATGCTCTGCTGGTATTCCTAAGAGAGTTCCAGTCCCAATTGGAATTGTATCTTGTAGCTGTGATTTTTGTCTATTAGAAACGCGAGAGTTCCCGTCTCTAGCAATGCTTTACTCTATCAAAAAAAAATCTTTTCTATTTTTAACTTTTTCTGTCATTCTACCATGCTCTGCTGGTATTCCTAAGAGAGTTCCAGTCTCAATTGGAATTGTATCTTGTAGCTGTTATTTGTGTCTATTAGAAACGCGAGAGTTCCCGTCTCTAACTATGGTTGAGTCTATTAAAAAAAATATTTTCGATTTTAACTTTTCTACTATTCTACCATGCTCTGCTGGTATTTCTAAGAGAGTTCCAGTCTCAATCGGAATTGTATCTTGTAGCTGTGATTTGTGTCTATTAGAAACGCGAGAGTTCCCGTCTCTAGCAATGCTTTACTCTATCAAAAAAAATCTTTTCTATTTTTAACTTTTTCTGTCATTCTACCATGCTCTGCTGGTATTTCTAAGAGAGTTCTAGTCTTAGTTGGAGTTGTATCTTGTAGCTGTGATTTGTGTCTATTAGAAACGCGAGAGTTTCCGTCTCTAGCAATGCTTTACTCTATCAAAAAAAAACCTTTTCTATTTTTATCTTTTTCTGTCATTCTACCATGCTCTGCTGGTATTCCTAAGAGAGTTCCAGTCTCAATCGGAATTGTATCTTGTAGCTGTTATTTGTGTCTATTAGAAACGCGAGAGTTCCCGTTTCTAACTATGCTTGAGTCTATTAAAAAAATATATTTTCGATTTTAACTTTTCTACTATTCTACCATGCTCTGCTGGTATTCCTAAGAGAGTTCCAGTCCCAATTGGAATTGTATCTTGTAGCTGTTATTTTTGTCTATTAGAAACGCGAGAGTTCCCGTTTCTAACTATGCTTGAGTCTATTAAAAAAAATATTTTCGATTTTAACTTTTCTACTATTCTACCATGCTCTGCTGGTATTCCTAAGAGAGTTTCAGTCCCAATTGGAATTGTATCTTGTAGCTGTGATTTTTGTCTATTAGAAACGCGAGAGTTCCCGTCTCTAGCAATGCTTTACTCTATCAAAAAAAATCTTTTCTATTTGTCACTTTTTCTGTCATTCTACCATGCTCTGCTGGTATTCCTAAGAGAGTTCCAGTCTCAATCGGAATTGTATCTTGTAGCTGTTATTTGTGTCTATTAGAAACGCGAGAGTTCCCGTCTCTAACTATGCTTGAGTCTATTAAAAAAAATATTTTCTATTTTTAACTTTTTCTGTCATTCTACCATGCTCTGCTGGTATTTCTAAGAGAGTTCTAGTCTTAGTCGGAATTGTATCTTGTAGCTGTGATTTGTGTCTATTAGAAACGCGAGAGTTCCCGTTTGTAACTATGTTTGAGCCTATTAAAAAAAATATTTTCGATTTTAACTTTTCTACTATTCTACCATGCTCTGCTGGTATTCCTAAGAGAGTTCCAGTCACAGTTGGAGTTGTATCTTGTAGCTGTGATTTGTGTCTATTAGAAACGCGAGAGTTCCCGTCTCTAACTATGCTTGAGTCTATTAAAAAAAATATTTTCTATTTTTAACTTTTTCTGTCATTCTACCATGCTCTGCTGGTATTTCTAAGAGAGTTCTAGTCTTAGTGGGAATTGTATCTTGTAGCTATGATTTGTGTCTATTAGAAACGCGAGAGTTCCCGTCTCTAACTATGCTTGAGTCTATTAAAAAAAATATTTTCGATTTTAACTTTTCTACTATTCTACCATGCTCTGCTGGTATTCCAAGGAGAGTTCCCGTCTTAAATCTAGTTGTATCTCATAGCTCTACTTCGTGTTTATTAGAAAAACGAGAGTTCTAGCCTCTAGCAATTATATAAATCTATGAAAAAAATATTTTCGATTTTTAACATTTCTGCTATTCTACCATGCTCTGCTGGTATTTCTAAGAGAGTTACGGTCTCAAGTGGAGTTGTATCTTGTAGCTGCTATTTGTGTCTATTAGAAACGCGAGAGTTCCCGTCTCTAACTATGCTTGAGTCTATTAAAAAAAATATTTTCGATTTTAACTTTTCTACTATTCTACCATGCTCTGCTGGTATTCCAAGGAGAGTTCCCGTCTTAAATCTAGTTGTATCTCATAGCTCTACTTCGTGTTTATTAGAAAAACGAGAGTTCTAGCCTCTAGCAATTATATAAATCTATGAAAAAAATATTTTCGATTTTTAACATTTCTGCTATTCTACCATGCTCTGCTGGTATTTCTAAGAGAGTTACGGTCTCAAGTGGAGTTGTATCTTGTAGCTGCTATTTGTGTCTATTAGAAACGCGAGAGTTCCCGTCTCTAGCTATGCTTGAGTCTATTAAAAAAAATATTTTCGATTTTAACTTTTCTACTATTCTACCATGCTCTGCTGGTATTCCTAAGAGAGTTCCAGTCTTAGTTGGAGTTGTATCTCGAGCTGTGATTTGTGTCTATTAGAAACGCGAGAGGTCCCGTCTCTAACTATGCTGGAGTCTATTAAAAAAAATATTTTCTATTTTAACTTTTCTACTATTCTACCATGCTCTGCTGGCATTCCGAAGAGAGTTCCCGTCTCAAATGTAGTTGTATCTTATAGCTCTGATTCGTGTTTATTAGAAAAGCGAGAGTTCTAGCCTCTAGGAATGGTAATGAATCTTTCGAAAAAAAAAATCAAACTTGCATTCTATAGGATCTAAATTTATACTCTTTTACTCTTTACTACCTGTTTTTTTTTAGGGAAAACGCCAGAACTATTTTTGAAAGTTATCAGGAACTGTAGAACTCAGCTGTATACGGATGGAACTGACATTTATTTCCGATCTGCTGCAAATTGATCTGCTACGGGAAGTTGGCAGATCATTTTTCCTTTAATTTTTTTTATAGGAAAAACGCCAGAACTATTTCTAAAAAGTATCAGGAACTGTAGAACTCAGGTGCATGCGAAAGGAACTCACATTAATTTTTGATCTGCTGCAAAATGATATGCTACGGGAAGTTGGCAGATCATTTTTTTAACTGACTTTTTTTTCGGAAATACGGCAGAACTATTCTTGAAAAGTATCAGGAACTATAGAACTCTGCTGCATGCGAAAAGAACTCTCATTTATTTTTGATCTGCTGGACAATGATCTGCCAAGTTCACTGACACGAAAATATCTGGCTTGCTTTCTATAAGAGAGAGAGAGAGACAGAGAGACAGACAGAGAAACATGCGCACGCCGCACAGCTTACAATAGCTTACTATAGCAAAAAGTGTCGTGACAACTTTTCGTAAGATTTTTTTCCGTCTAGCCCCCTTTCACAACGCGCGATAAGGAACTTCGTTCCAATACTTCTTCGGTATAATATTTGTTACTTCTTAGGTATTTTCGATTACCTACGTGTCTTACGTGATCTTATTGTTCCCCTATAAATTTACCGTCTTAAAGAATCCGGAAATGTGACAAAAGAATTTTTTCATCACAGTGCGCGTGAGTTTATTCTGTGCATGACCTCTTTTTATCCCGACACTTCCGATCGATACGTATCTGAAATCATTCAAATGTAACGGCCATCAGATCGACACGAAGTAGACACCTGACATGGAAAATACGTTTACACATAACAATATTACTTGTATATTTGTTTGTAAATAATTGCTTCGAAGATTAATGTACATAAAAAAGTTATTTGAAAAAGAACTTCACAACTCAATTCTCTAATGGATAGACTGGTTGTCCGGCAATTCGAGCTTCTGACTTATGGTAACGACTAGGCGTCGAAGATCTTAGATGTTCGTATAATAACATGCGTTTTTTTCAACCCTTCACGTCATTCAAACGTTTTACAGAAAACCGCATCTTAACGGTAAAACCGTTTTGGAGATAAATGGAAAGATTCGACACCCGCTCATCCTAAACGCATACACCTCTTTCGTTCCGTCGCGGATTATTGCGTTGTATTGATATTACTATTTTATCATTACAGCGGGCACTAGTAGACCGATTAGGCGAGTCTATAGGGAATGAAATTCATAACATACCTACATAAAAATTAACACAACATTATTTTAACGCAACGTTATTTTTTGAGATTTTACGAGTGGCCTTGAACTCTAATATTAACTAGTAAACATTCTGTAAGCAAATTACAATGATTAATCGTTTAAGCTGTTTGAAAGCTGCAAATTGAATGTAAACAGGAGTAGCCACGGCTAAATCGTGTATAGTTCAATTAAGCCGCGGTCACGCACATTTAATGCACTTTGCTTTGACAGTGCAGTATTGTGTCCATTGTGTTACACTTGACGTTTGCCCTAAATAACAATGATAAATGTGTTTTCTGCGCACACGAATGTTGTTCTTCAATAGATATCGACATGAGTGTTGTGGGAAGGACTGCTGTGACGTAGGCAGGTATATAAAACATTTATCGCATATCGACATTTGTCGCAATTAAGACATTTATTAAGGTCGCAATTAAGGTCTCCATTTGTATAATAAAATTAATTAATTATTATTTATTAGGGTCGTACAGTCGTGGTAAATATTAAGTTAATTACGCTTGCCAATCAATCTTCAAGGTAAAGCTCTGCCTGCTATGGTGGTATCATAGCAAGCACAGATTTACCTTCTTCCTTCATAGCATATCGATACCCCTTCGTGCCTCAGAGAACATGTGGAGTCGTCGGTCTTGGTTATTATCCCGAACACCAATGACAATCGTTACTATTAGTCAGAAGCTCGAATTGCCTATCTACCAGTTTATCCATTAAAAAGAATTGGATTGCGGTGGTCTAATAGTAGTGACTTTGTATAAACAAAGGAGGATGAAGCTAGCATAATAATTTGGTACCTAACGTAGTTTAATTGACACATCTCAGTAAGGTTTATGTAATATTGTTGTGGCTAGCTCAACGTGTAAGAAATAATAAACAGTGCTCACAGCAACTCTGTAAACAAAATAGAAAACATAATCGTCAGACTAGTATTTTGCCATTATGTTAAGGTTAGATAAATTGAGATTGATTTGTATCTACATATATGATTCAGTACCTACATCACTACCGCACTGCGGGGCAAGAGTTTCCTGTCAGTTTGGTCTTGGTCATGGGTTCGATTCCCCGGTCAAGAAGACTGTTACTGAGGGGCAAGTGTGAGTTCCATCCAGTAATCTATACATGTACTTACATCACCTTTGCCTAATCCTTCGAGGAAGCGTTATTGTGTCTTATGTTATTTATTTATTTGTTGTTGGGAAACCAACAGCTACATATACAAAATTATGTAATTAAGTTGTTTTTTTTTTTAATGTAAGGCGAACCTAATTAACAGTTAAATATGCAGTGCATGTGTTCGTTTACACGTGTAATTAGGCTGCACACAGCACAACCCGCATACATGCAGCGTTTAAATAGTACCTACTGTGTACGTTAATGACTGTTTGCTAATCTAAATCATAATCTGAAGGTCTCAAGCTGTCCCCCCAGCAACGCGTACCTATTGGTGGGGTCCGAGTCCCGTTTGGAAACGTCCTAACCTGCGGTTACTTAATTTGTATGTAAGTTTGGTCTTGACTAGAGGCCTTTTTGGTGCCTCGCCACAAGGCCCTTGAAAGTTTGAACCAACAACTAAGAGCCATTATAAAAAAAATAACTATTCTTACTGGTTTCTGACACTTACGCGAATATTAGACATTGAAATAAAACTACTATTTACGGATTTTATCGCGTTATGTTGATATTATTTGATTCCCGACGTTTCGGATCCTTTACAGCATCCATGGTCACGGGTAGACTAAGTTATTGGACGTCTTGTTGCAATTACTAACAGTTACCTTACAGAGCCGAGTTTTTTTTGAAATAAAACAGCTTTTTACGGAAAAAGTAGTTTTATTTCAAAAAAAAAAACTCGGTAGTTTAAAACTACTTTTTACGGAAAAAGTAGTTTTATTTCAAAAACTATTCTTGTTCATTAGAACTTTCCGTGCTACTACTCGTATTTATTATTATTATTTTAAACTAAAAACCTCATTGAAAAACTATAAATATTATTAAGTAGTTATTAATAAGCGCTGAGCACGTGTTATCAAAACACTTAGACGTTAATGATTGATGCAATTAATCCTTAATAGTGTGTTGATATGAATGTAATGTGGGTGCATGAGACGAGTTAGTTAAGATGGATTACTTGCGCGTGAGATCAACATAATTCTATTCATGTTTTATTTGTTAAAGTTTCCCGATATTTAGTTATTAACAATCGGTAATGCCAAAAAGTTATTTTTTTGTGTGTAATTTGTGTTACGTTACGTCTATCTATTTATTTTTCTAATTTAAATTGTCTAAGTAATAAGGTAGTTGCGTTTAATAAAGAAAATTTTCTACATTTTAATATCATGGATGTGAATGTTCACTTTTCGTAGATAGGTACTAACCCTATAATAATCATCAACCCATTATACTGTCTCCTCTTAACCCTTATTACTGGAAATATATTGTTCCATAGGCCCTGGTTGAATGAGGATCTAAGAACTAGACCGATGCATAAATCCTGCTGGTTATCGTTTACATTTCTACTACTGCTGCTAGGCTATCGTCGTGCAGTTTACTAGGACCCGTAACCGGTTTTAGTAAACGGCCCTACGTGACGCCTATTGCGGGTCGGCAGAGTGTGCATACTGCTGTGTGTATACTACTGAATCAGATTTTTTTTCTTTCTTCATTAAAAAAAAATCTGATTCTTAATAACGTATTCCTTATTTAATTCAATAACCAAAACATTTGTAAATGTCCTATAACGTGATAGTACAAGTGTCATATCACTTGGCCATCTCTGCATTACACAAAAAAAAAAACTCATAAGATTCTAACTCGTCCTCAATTCCTGTCCAAACTCACTGCATACTTCGGACCTGTGTTACTCAATTATTTAATAACGAGACCGGTACGGAAGTCCCTTATTCTGGCGAATATAATCCAACAGTCGTATTGACATACTGCCGCTGTCTGAGATGGCTTTGTCACAGAAATAGGCCAAGATTATTACAAGAAAAGTGTTATGAAAATTGATAATTTATTAGAATAGCTTGTTGACGATTAATACGTTGAAAAAAGTATGTAGTAATCAATTTACTTAATAATTATGCGTCCTACTAATATTATAAACGTGAAAGTTTGTGAGGATGTATGGATGTTTGTTACTCTTACACGCCAGAACGGCTGAACCGATCTGGATAAAATTCGGCACAGAGATAGATTATAGTCTGGAATAATACATAGGGTACTTTTTATTCAGGTCGAACCCAATTCTGAAGTCCACGAAGACGAAGTCGCGGGCAGGAGCTAGTAATTTATAAAAAAGAACTGGATATCTTAGAGAAATATAATAATACTAGGGAAATAATTGAAAGAAAACTACTAGAAATAATAATGATGGTCATTTAACCATTTATAATGCGACTTTCAATAAAATTTACGACTTCATCGCTGTCTCTATTTGAGTGAATCCAGAAACCATTAAAAGTATTTAGGACAGTCTTCTCACTCACTAAAATACTTGCTGTCTACTCCCTGGATGAATTATGAATAGAAATAAAAGGGTTCTAGTTAACTCCTCTATTATTGAAAAAAATACTGATATTGAGATTCAAGCGCTTCGCAACAACATGGACAGCCGATTAACAGATCAAAACAAAGCCACAAAATTGCTATTAAACACTTTGTTTAATAGCCCGCCAGACGATGAAGAACAATTATTCTTAATTCCAAATAAACGCGATTTCACTAAACGCCACGTCAAACATACAGCCGCCTCGTTACTCGTAAATCACATAATTGTGCATGTGACAACCCTCAAGCTGCGGAGAATTGAATTTAATTGACTCGGTTCTAAAAATAGTTCGGGATTGGAGCTAACAGGGCTGTCACGGAGATGGAACGTGATGGCCCTTATGAGTGTATTCATGTATTGTCTTACAAGAGAATCTATTTTTTTCTTTTGGTTTTATCTTGATGCTATTTGTTCGATTGTTGAAGCATGTTCGTGTTTTAATTACGGGTTTGGATCGAAATAATGTTATTTCTAGTATTGAATTTTGTGTAGATTCTTGCTTTTCGAAACCAAATGGCTAAGATACATACAACGAAGACTTGTCGCCTACTTGCCTTGTAGAGTAATCTATATCCAGGTATGACTGAATTCCAAAGTGCTTGGATATGCAATAGTTGATGCAAATGTTTTAGCATATTAGGTATTACTTTATTATAATGCATGTAACACGCAGTACATAACACAGTATCTTGCGGTCACAAGTTTTAATAAACGCTATATTGTAAGTTTGTATTAGTATTATGAGAAGAACATGTTAATTAAAAATGAAGCTAGCCGCCTGATTAATTATTACAGTGACTTCATAACAGCGGTTGGATGTGAGCGAAAAAATATTATTGCAATAATCGTTTATAATGTTGCCAGTTCTAAAACGGGGAAAATATATTACATCACACATTGCCCTATTCAAATTTAAGATAATTCAAGAAAGATACGAGAATACGTGGACTGGCCAATGATAGTTCTAATTTAAGCACATGTTGTAAAAACCATATTGTAATCTTCAATGTGAGAAGTTCGTGTTTAGTAATGGAAACTTACAGATCCATGGCCTGATGGAGCATGAAACTACGTACCTAGTACATCGCAGGCGCGGTAAGACTGGCGTTAATAACTGACCTGTAAAGCCCACTTTCGACTTCTAGCAATGAAATATTACTCAGAAAGCGGTTGCCTACATAATTGTACGTGATATAAAAGTGATTTATGTTTAGAATTAAACTCGGTAAACTAAGAAACTGGTATTTAAAACTAGGCACTTGTAGATCGCAGACTTGATAAAGTTGAACAAATATAGGCTTAATAGATTGTTATTGATTCAACTGTATGTTTAGTTCTGTGAGCTCACTGATCCTGTCGAAGTGGTAGGAATCAAGTTAAGACAAAATCTGCGATCTGCTGAAATAATTCTAGAAAAAGAAAGAGACTTGTGCGTTAATCTTTTTCACCTTCACATTTAATTATAAGTATTCACAGAAAATAAATAACATTTTAAGCCTGAATAAGCAGTATCTTACAGGGGAACTCAATAAACATTGTTGTAGTTTACAAAATGCTTGTTAAACAGATTTTAACGAGTAGATACGCAAATAAACACTTTATTTGGAGTTCGGTAACCAGTCGAAACGGGTTTCGAAGTATCGTGCAAAACGATAACGAAGGGCATGTCAATCTCAAAAGACTATCTTCACATCCTTAGAGACTTTATTGGAGACAATGTCTGGATCATTAATTCACTGTCAATTTCATTGTCTGTATTCTCACCATGACAATTATTAGTGGGATTGGAATGCCGTTTCCGTGAAGTCTTGCATTTGTGTAACGGAGACCTTACTTATAAAGCGATTTTTGATGCCATCTTTGTTGTTTCAATCATACTGTAGATATGAATAATATTTATTTCTATAAATAGATCTTTTAAATACACCTAACATTATTAAGTTATTTTTTTAGTAAAGGAAAAAATTCAATCTAAAATCTTCTGGTTTGATATACCAGACGCTCTGACCTCTAAGCCACCGCGAACCCTACCCGCATGATTGAAATTTTGCCTTCACATTCTGAATTTACGTCATAAGGTGACGTTGGTGACATCTATGAGAGGCAAGTTACCTTACTTCTCAACCGACACGACTTACTTTACAGTTAGTTCAGTATCGTACGATGCCACCTTACCTTTTAACTATCTTTTTGTGATTTTTTTGCATTTTCCATGCGTTGCGGTGTTCGCGGTGGCTTAGAGGTCAGAGCGTCTGGTATATCAAACCAGAAGACGCAGGTTCGAGTCCTGCCCGCGATTGAATTTTTTCCTTTACTAAAAAAATAACTTAATAATCTTAGCATGGAAAATGCAAAAAAATCACAAAAAGATACACCTAACATATTAATGTTTTAGATTTTTAGTAGTAATAGTACACTTCTTGTTTCGGACTGTGTATCATTAGCTGATACTTCTTCTCATAACAACAGGTGGCATTATTTTGCGGACTGTGAAGTACTCAAGCGACAAAAGTAGGTACACAATAATAAGATATAGGTGGTAGTTGGTAATAAAGATAAACATAAGACAATAAAATATTTAGATTACGGTAAGTAAACACTCATGTCATGGCAATTCAATAAATTTAGTCGCAATACCGGGAGTGGCATTTCAAGCTATACTCAGCAACATTGCTCAATTGTGTGCATATCAGCCGCCCTTTACCTTTGATGATATTTTATGTACACCCACCGGAACTGAACAATTAAATACGGAACAAAAACACCCACCAACTAAACCGGAGTGAGGCCGTCTAACATTAACATTTCATTATGTCAATGTCTTCGATCCGTCCTTAAGGAAATGGAGAATGTTACGCCGGAAACCCCTGAGGTACTTTAGTTTTATGAAACTAATTTAATAGCGAGTTAGTTACTTAAATTTTTAGATTTCCAATTATTTTATATTCACGCCATTGATTTAGTTGAAGTGAAAAGATAAAAAACCATTCACGAAAATGTTGATTCTTTTCTGAGTCTGTAGACATGACAAAAGTACAATATGATCAATCTTCTTTTTCTGTCTGGTGTGGTGAAGCTTGACAATTGTCAAGAATTACGTCTGGTCTTATTATGTCTGCTAATTAAAAATACCACAGATATAAAGAGTGATGATTAATTTATTGATGATGTCATTAAATAGTTTGGCAAAAGAAAATTTAAAAATACTTACTTCGTTTAAAATTGTACCGTTTCTCGGAAGAGACAAAAATATAAAACAGAAAAATGCAGATCCCATGTTTGGTTTACGGTTCGGTCACAATTCGCTTTTGAATATTTGTGTTTATCTCGCTTTGATATGACAAATTCATTAGTATTGGCTTCTTGCCCTGAGACAGTCATATTTTCTTTGCTAAAACTTTATTATTTATACAGTTGAGAGTTTCTGCCTTACTTTTTATGTCTCGACTATTTTTATCTTCACTTTCTTTACTAGAAATAACATTTACCATAAAAATTGTGAAATTTATAACACATATTTCATCTATTCATTAACATATTCTATGTGATAAGGCGCCTTTCTGTCTAACTTTTTGTTTATCTTTAATGCTGCTAAATTTTAATCTTCTAAATGTCATGTGTCGAGCTTGAAACTGATTTCTTAATATAGAAGTCCAGTCACTGCCTCGATTTACTTATCTAGTTTGATACACATGTGTGTTTAAGACTTGAAATTTTAATTAACCGGTTTATTATCCCTTTCGAATTGCTATAATAGCTAAGGGATTATCTTCAATTGAATTATAACTCGATATGTATAATAATACCACTCAAGACTTTCCATCACGGAAAATTTGTGTTGTAGCACGTGCTTCATATCGTAAACAGCTATTAGTTTTGAGGCCAACGTTAGCAATGACATTTTCTTGCACATTATCAAAGAGCCAATTAACACGACATGCATCGCTGCTTGTTTCCTATCAAACATCCGTTAGTCTTTTGTCGCGCGTCAGAATGAACGTTTTCATGTTGATTGGTTATAATTTTAAAATACATTTCAATATCGTATCAATAGCTGTCTCGTCCTCGTCTTGTGTCAAATAAAAGATTTATGATTAGATATAACTTGTCACGTGGTGGTATTGTTGCGTATGAATCAGGTGATCAGTGATCTTTCCTACCAGATGTAAACAGATACAGCATTTATCGCCCCATAAACTAGATATGTTGATAAGCTAGCAATCGTATTGTAAAATCACTATAGGATTAGCCAGTTAAAATAAATTTCGATAAAATACATTGCACTGTTCATGCTTACACAAGTTAGTATCTAGATATTTTGTTGTAAATTTTTCAGTTCGTTAATCTTGATCTTTTCTTTTCAAGATCGGCGTCTGTTCAAATGTGTTTATTTTAACGTATATATTAGTTTAGCTTCTTTGTACTGTTGTGTAAGTCATTATAATACGATTTCGCTTTACAAGGAAATGTGACATAACTGAAGAAGAATTCATTCGTTTTCCAAAAAAAAACCGTCAGATATTAAAGATTGCAATTAAATGCAAAACGTACATTCATTCAAAATTTAATTGTTTTCTTAAATATTTTATACTACATTTTATGTTTCTTAGTTGTTAAATAATCACTAATGACTGATAACAGTGATTTGTAATGACCGTAATAAAGCAAGAAAACTATATTTTTCAGGGCGGTGCCGAGGCACGCGGGGCTGACTCCACAGCAGCGGACAGGCGGCGCGCGCGTATCTACACTACTCCGCTCGTCCGCGCCCGCGCCGCACGGCTCGCACACACCCGACCCACACACATCCTGCACCTCCCCAAACCGTGCTCGACAACCGTACCAAACGACCACAGTGACAGTGGACAATAACGTACTATAACTAACAATAACCAAGTGAAATCCCTAGTGATTCCGTTCAGTGCTCGGTAACCGAGTGAATGCGCGTGTGTTTCGACACCCTCTGCTTTGGATCGTCACAGCGTACAGCTGCTGACGATGAGCCGAGGGCCCTAGTGAACACAGGTGGAGGAGCGCTTACCGTGGCGCCCACAGTGAACGGCGATAGACGTGCTTTAAACGAAACGTATAGAGAGATTGAATTAAATGGTATAATGGGGACTCCAAGCGCAATGAACGCGGATTCAGAGAATTGTGTTGCTAATGCAACTATGACAAACGATATGCAGCCACTCATAGAGCGGATAAGAGAGCTGGAAGCGTTGCTTAAGCAACGGGACCAGGAGATGTTGGAATTGCGCTCGCAACTGGACAAGTTGCAGAGCGTGTTCCCGTACCAACAGTATGCCAGAGGTTCGAGAGGTCCAAGGAAGCAGAGGGCCCAGGGTATCTCTGCTGAGCCACAAACCAGCTCATCCTTGCAAGACTTGACTCACCAGACATTCCCTGTTTACGACAAGAGCGAAACGTAAGTACTGACCATTATGTTATCAATACTCGATAAACTGAACAAGTTCACATTCATGAGAATATAATATCAGATAAATTAAGTAATGTTTTTGCTACAGTTACATGTTTTAATGTATTTGTAGCAAGTAGAAGTAGAAAAACTTTAGACAGCTGGTCATTTATGTCAGTAAAACTCTTGAGTTGGCAGATAATAGTTCATGCCTTTTCTGACGGCTGGGAGTGAACGGAGATATAGTGAGTGTTAATTAACTTGCACCTGTTGCGTGCAAAGCGATACTTTAAATAATACTACACATAAAGTACAACACAGTCGTAAAATCTTGCGTAATCTCATGTCAGATCACCGGATCGTTTCTAGAATTTAGTATCTTGTAAAATCCTTATTCAATAATTTGTTCGTTGGAGTTCTATTTGTAGGTACATCGACACATTATTTTTTCATATTAAATAGATATACTATACACCATTATCTTATTGATTTATTTGGTCAATGTACTTAAACAATACAAATCATTTTGATAAAGATACGAGTACCAATGAAAAATAAGATGAATATCAAACTCATTATCTGTAAAAATATTTTAGCAATGAACATTTATAAATAACTAATAATGAAATAATTCAACACAGGTCTTCACGTTTTTGAGTTTAATGACTTCTAAATTGGGGCTTCGGAATAAGGGCTATAATAATAGTTATAATGTAAAAGAAGGCAAACACGTAAACGCCAAAATGGAGGCCTCATCTACTGAATTGTGATAAAATTTCCATTATTCCGATGTTTACGAAATAATGTCACATATACATATATAGTATTTGACGCAGATTATCAACAATGATTTCGAAATGAATCACAATACATATTGTATACAAATCGATATAGTTTGCATCGTCTCTACACACGATGGCGTTAATTTACAAATCGTGATTGTCAAATAAAAAGTACGTTGAATTTACAATGAAATGAACATGATACCGACCTTTATTGTCGGTAAATACATTGACATATTTCTTATACAAACAACGCCTGAAATCTTAAAGCATTGGAGATTTTCTTCACCAAGGTTATAGAACCACTTGACTGTAGTATGCTTAACCTATGCAAATAGTTAACCAAATAGATTATGTGACACACCCTCTTAATTTGTCACCATGGTCATATTTTTAATGAAAACGTCATTCTAGTTTATCAGTACCGTAAGAATAAGTTCAAAATAATCTAAATAAATGCTATAATTATTTTGAAAAATTAAGTAATAGATTACAAACGGTGATATTTTAAACTATATCTTGTGTTTGTTTAATGAGTTGTCATACAAAAATATAATTATGTCAATACCTTATACCCACACTCTAGTCTTTAACAACGTTGATAACGAAAGAATGTGCAAGGCCTTTCGTAAATTTTCCTTTTATAATAAATATTGTTAATGACACATGATAATACTATAGCTTGATGAGTAATTAATTGCAACTAGTAGAGTTAATACAGATAACGCTTTTCTAAATTTAGAAAAGGATGAGTAATCATTTAGGAATTAATTAAAATTGTGGTAGCTAATGAAGTAACTTATAAGAAAGACAATTAACTTGCATGGTTAAATACAAATATGTATGTTTCTTTACAAACAGCTGCTATTAATTCCATTACTTTATGCTCAATGGACTTGTCAGTAATATCAGTTTCAAAATTGTTATTCCTCATCCAACACCATTTAACTGATTAATACAACAAAATGGGACATAATAGTGTGACTGATAGCTTGAATTATAATGTGTCCATTAGTATTCACTCCGATCTCATGTGGAAAGGAATTGATAGCTTGTGTCATTTATCCTTCATGTTTACCTTCATTAACAACATCCAAGTTGCAAAAACAAACTGCAAATTAAACTACTATTACGTATAATATAGCAGTTAACTTAATTAATTTGACATTTTATAGGCTTAATTCAGTCGTTGGATATAAGTTTATAGTTTTATTTGATTTCAAATGGAAATTACAAAGGTACTCTATTTTTAGATTATTTTCCGGTATCGGCAACAAGTTATGGTATTTTATAACTTTGTGTAATTTCCGTGTACTTGAAAGGTACCAGACGATCTAGATAAAATGCTACGGGTTGTTCATTAGCATTTATTAGCAGTTTAAAAATACAGTCAAAAAAGTGGCGGTTCAAGGAGACTTAGATAACCTTTATGATTGTCCTTATCATGTCTCATCACGCTCGTATGCTTCAAACGTTCTCGTTCCGCAATGCCATTATTAGTGTATTCCGACGCGACACTCAATGTTTTCGTAATACTTTTTTACGTTACCCAGCATTTCTTCTCTTCTAAACCGAACGTGAAAAGTTCAACCTTTCAATGTAAAGTGGTTACCATGACGGTTGACATTTGCTGAGACAGAGTTAATACAAATCTGTATTAACCACAAGGGCTAAAAGAATATAAATATACACGGTATTCTGAGAAAAAACTGCAAATGAATCAACCGTGCTAGTAGGGTTAAATAATTATATGTTGCCATATCGTTTCATGTGATCTATAATAATGATCACGATAATAGGATACAAGTTAAAGCTTCTGTCAAAAAAAGAGGTTCATTAAAAAGTCTGAAAGACAGGTATTTATAAATTTTATAGATACATATTGCGTGGTGTCTAATTGTTATAGTGTCAAGGTTTAGGCTTACATAACGAGCTTGTTTTATTTGTTGTACATAATCGAGTCAATGGTGTTCAAAAGGTTGGGAACCAAGGCATACACATTAGACGTGCTCCAATTAATATGGGACGGGACCTGCAACTCGCCTAACTAAAATTCCTAGTAATTTATTATCAATAAGTTGTCCTCTTTTGATGAAATACGTGGGTTTGTCCTATGTACTAATTTATCTCTACTGTCTGTCTTTTCATTTACATACTTATCGGTTCACTGGATACTAAATAATGTTGCTGTACCACTTGTTCCACTCAAGTCTTATGCAGATTGTTGGAATTTTGCCTCCACATGCAGTCAGCGAGTTAATAAATTACTATGATCTGACATCAAAATGATATGAAAATGATAATTTGTTGCTGTTTAAATAGCAACATGTCTGAAATAATGAAAGATTAGATTGAAGAGTGATAACGTGCGATTAATTTGGTTGATGATGAAAAGTATAATCTTGTTGACACATGCTGCGTGAATGCAATAAAAAAGGTAATTTCTTGTCTAAATGTCAAGGAGGTGAATGGAGACAATGACTATAAAAAGATATCCAAATATTGTTGAATTTTATCAAAATATTGAGTAGGTACTAAGCTAGACTATAACAAAACTGAAATTACGTTACGACTTAGTTCCCATAAATAAACAAAGCAATAAAATTGAAATTCAAAAAATTAAAGAATAACTCTAAGTTCTAATTGATTCAGTTTGCCTTTGAACCAATAATAATGTATTTAAAGCTTTATAATGTAATTTGTTCTGATCTTTATGTTTAAAAATGAGCCATGAAGAGAACAAATAATCGCAACGACTTCCACTTTAACCAGTTAGTGATCGTATTTTAAATGATGATGTGGTTTTCTTACAACATCTCCCAAAAACAAAAATATGTCTTGAAGTTACTTTTAGATTTTAATTAATGAAAAATATATTGGTACTATCTGCTGCATGAGTTAATAGTTTTTTGTTTGTACTTTGGTCTTCAACCTATTTTATCAATTGGACGTTAATGATACAACTGAATAATATGTTTAGAGACTATTAAAACAATACCTCGAAAAGAGTATGAAAACTGTTTACTTACATATTGAAATAATACAGCATAAATAATGTAACTAGTATTATTTATTATACATTGTCTACTATAAATACAAATAAATAAACACATCCACATCCATATTTTAAGCAACCATTCTAGCTACAGAATTGATAACCGCATTCAAATGCATTTGTTCCGTTGCATAAAATGTAGCACTCATTATTTGCATGTCATTAGGTTTAAAATATACATGTAGGTCTATTTTCTACTATGGGTTGTTATTTTCTAAATCATGACTGAATTGGACAAGGACATATTTCTTTGGCCTAATTTTTATGGGGATATATTTTTTTTTAAAAGCTTACTAGCAATGTGGATTGCCTACTAGTATTCTTGTTAACCCCTCGTGCTAAGCTAAATGCTTGTGTTACGAGTGGGTTCACGTTGATAGTGCAATGGGTGGGGTTTGAACCGACAACCATATGATCGCAAGTCCGACGCACTAGCCATTAGGCTACCGCCGCTTTTAAACATAATTATAAATAATTGAACATATTCAGTTGTAATATCTGAAATTCTACTTAGAAATTTCTCTTCTCACAGATGTATGTCAAGTGATTCAACGAATGACTTCGTTTTATTGTTCAAGTACTATGTCTGAGTGTCGAAGAAGGACATCATGGCTGTAACTTTTAATGAAATTGTAAGGATATCAACAGCATTACAGTTTATTGCAGATGTTTTATGATTGCTAATTGTGGCTAAATTAGGTCGGCGATAAGAGAATTGAGTTTTAAAAGCATGCTAATTAGCCAAAATTCTTCTATGTACATGACCAATAAAATGTTTAAAGGGTAATTATCATGCGAATTATCTACTTTGAATTTTTATTGGCGTGATATCTGTTTTTCTATTACTTTATATACTTATCAATAATTTAATGTTTTTGAAACCTGTTGTGTCCTCGATCATATCGTCTAATTTATTCTGAAGTTTTCCAATGTCGTAAATATTTGTCATTTAACTGTCTTTGTATACTGTGTAAAAAAGCTTGTCCCTCTTTAAGGCTGCCATACGTAGCTTTGCGAGGTTGCTGATGTCTATTAACTGGTACTTCGAGTTCAGGAGTTCGCCTTCATTAAAATGTGCGGTAAAATATTGTTGTGCAATATTTTTGGTTTTATTGGCCCTTTTCTGACACACCTTTATTTAAACTACCAATGCGGTTTTATTGCCCCGTATGAATTATTTTTTTTATTTCATTTGTTTTTTAAAATTGGCCTTCAACCCACTTTGATCTCCGTATAACATTTTGACATATACACAGCTATATCGCATAAGGAATGGACATTAATCGTACCTTTCACCTAAGACAAAGTTATATCAAATGGTTATCGCAAAACTCACGAAGCTTGAGGAAAAATATAAAACAAATCTATTCATATCAAAAATCTGAATTATGATCTAAAAAACAGTTACAATACAACACACAATAACTGCATAGAATAAGATTAGAATACTGGTTGGAGATTAAAAAACATGTAGACTTTGACCTAACCCCTTATCTTTGTGACAAAATAACGAATGTAATGCACGCAGTTTAGTCAAGAACATCGAACCAGTTTTAATTTCTTTGTGGTGGCAGCTACTACCAGTTATTCTCGGGTTGATCTTGTAGACGTGACTACTAGAGGTATGACCTATATTAGATTGTCATACAGACACGATGCAGCTTGTCGTTTTATTTTTATCAGTCACTTGGAGTTGTTAAACACATTAAAGAGATGTGCAAAGCTTTACAAATACATAAAGTAGATATTGAATTTATGAAAGAAAAGATAGAGTGAAAAATTTATGAGAAATATGATATGATTAGGAAAGCAGTGAATTAAGAATGAAAGGATCAATCAGATAATAATTATCTCTTGATGTTACGAAGAATTGAAATGATAGAGAAAAAGGAGGTATTCCATGAAGCATATCCATACGAAGCACACCTAAAGTATTCCACTTAGCATATAAACAGAAAAATAATTAATATAGAAAGAATAATATTTTCTTGGAAAGATTTTTTGGAAAAATTATAAGGTAACTATGAAATAATCTGTGATTTTAAATAGTGAGATTATAAAAATGATAAGTATTGTATCCCATTATGAATGAAACCGATTGATGTTATAAATTAAAGTTAGTCTTAATTAATTAATATTTTCTTCTGTCGACGTTTTTATTTCTTAGTCCCTGGACTATGTGAGTAATATTCGTAGGTGTGCTTCCTGAAATATATATATATATATATATATATTTTCTTGAAGCCCACCTCTGGGTTTGCTTCATGGAATACCTCAGAAAAAGCAGGTGATGGAACAGATGTAGCAACACTTTATGAATTAAAATAAATACTTTGCAGGACAAATAAAAGGTAATGCCGAAATTAGTCTCAAACCTTATCAAAATGGAACGAGAAAGAATGATCACAAACCAGCTCCGCCCATTACTTTTAATGGTTTGTGTCAGAAAAGCGGCCAATAAAGCAAAGATTTATCGGCAGTAAAGCTCTGAACACCGAATTTACTTACAACCTGATAACATGGACGATAAGTGTACAGTTATCAATAAGCTTATTATATGTTAAAAGAAAAAAATCGAAAGTTGGTTTAAATCTGAATATGTCACCGTTGTTCCAATTTAAGTTCAACTTGTGTCCTGTGATAACAACATATTATGTCGGTCCCTTTTAATTGGCCCATCAATTTTCTCAAGGTGTGTAGATTATATGCTGAGTGACAATCTGGGTCGTTTAAGACTGCCGCGTTGAGAGCTTTCGGCAAAGGTTATTTACGTAGCTTTACTTTCGTTGTCTCAACAAATGTTAACAGTAACACCTGTTCTTCAAATTAATTTAGCTTGAAGCAAACTAAAAATTAAAAAGAAAATTTAATTAGAATAAGAAAAACAATAAGAATGTAACTATTACATTATTATACAATGATAATATATTATTATACAATGATAATAAATTAATTTATAAATTTTTGTGATACATCATAAATCTTTTGCTTGAAATAAAAAAGGTACACATTATAGGCAAGGGCAGATTTCTTAAAAATCGTAAAATATTTGTCGTGTTTATCCTGTATAGAAGAAGAAGAACGGTAGATAAATAAATCAAGATAAAAGTCAATAAAAGTGATTGTATTTGTAATGATTGCGTAAAGGTTGCGTGAGAGCCTGTACTTCTCGAAGTGTAATCGTAGCTGCTACTGAACATGTCCTAATGGATCTTAATAAAACAATACATGAACATATTGCTCGACCTGGAAGGCTGTACCTATCAATACGGCAGCTAGGATTAGAAAATATGATGTATTTATCCTATTATGTTTAATGTCTTATGTTTAATACTTATCGCAAAATATCCGGATTTAAATTAATGACAGACGCTTCACTAGTAGTAAGTACATACCTATCAATAACCACAAGGTTATCGCCGATGTTACCACATTGACTATTGTTATAAAAGAAACAAACAAATGAATAATTTATATATTAATTATTTCAACCAAACTTACAACATCATTACATGCAAACCCAATGCGATATTGTAGCTAACTAATACTAATAATAAATAAATAATAATGTTAGTTATTTGCGAATACATGTTAATTATTGGCAAGAGTTCAGTTGATGATTGGATGGAAATTCGATTGGAATCTTGATACGGGTCCAAACACAAGCGATTGAATCTATATATTTATGTAATACATTGGACATTAAATTATGCGATGAATTTGTACAACAAGCTTAGAATAAGTATAATATTGATGATAGTGGATTATAAAAAAAATTTAAAGACATTTCATAAAGATTTATAGCTTTAGAATTGGCTTAGCTAGTAAGCGCGTTTAAGGTAGAAATAGTAAAGACAGATAATATTAAAATTAACTTTTTAACTCTGTCGTTATGATCCTTTTTGCATTGATTGCTTCTTGGCACCAGTTTAGTACTTCTGTTAGTCTGATTGTTAGCCGAATGAAATCTCCTATTCTTAACTGTGCCAACTTGACTACGCCTCGCGTGATCCGAGCGTGTGTGCTTTCCAGCAGAAAACTCGTCTCTTCCTACGGATTTGACACTCGGCGAAACACAACGTAAGCGTTGCTGACGCCGGTTTTTTGTGAGGCCGTGGTATCACTTCGGTCGAGCCGACCTATTCGTGCCGCAGAATGGCTCTCCCACGTTTCCTGTGATGTGATGTGTGCAAGGGGATTATTTATTTTTTTAAGTAGAATTTGATTTGTAGTAGTAGTACATCTACCTATCACATCTTAACCACTAGCTATGTTTGTTTTATTTATTTATCAGTTTTCTTCCTTCACGGCAAGAATTGACTTGATAATTCATCGTTTTATTCACATATTCCCCCATTTTTTCTGTTGTAGCGGAGCACATCTAGACAAGGCTCCAAACTTCTTTGGTGGTACTGCGTTATGTAATTTATTTTTTACTAGCGACCCGCCCGCGGTTTCACCCGTGCTGCCCCGTTCCTAAGAGTTGTAGCGTAATGTTAAATAGCTTAAAACCTTCCTCTTTAATCATTCTATTCTGTAAAATCCGTTGCGTAGTTTTAAAGATTTAAGCATAGATACGGACGGACAGACAGCGACAGCGACTTTGTTTTATACTATGTAGTGATTGTGATAATTTCAAGGTTTTGGAAAAGCTCTAGGATCTTTTGTCTGCTAATAGAGAATGTATAGCAGTGTTGAATATAGAATGCTGGGACGCTGTTGGTTACTCTTTACGTCGATTTCCTGATAATGGGCGGCCGTTGTATAAACTACCCATTTCATACCATTTACGTACATTTTAATTCAACTCGTTGCGTTTATAGCATCGTATATCAACCTGAAATGAATGAGAGTTTGCGATTAATTAATGTCAAGTCTGTCACTTATTTTTAACGGCAACATTCAATTAATTTGGAAATATTTATTGTAATTTGGAAATAATTAGAACTGACAAATTTCCTCAGAGAAGTAATATCACTGATATTAATCGTGGTTAATATTTTATCCGTTTCTATTATTTTTAAACTCTTGTTTATATTTAAGTTCATCTATTATTACGAGTGTTTTATTATCAGTAAGTTGTGGGGCCATTTGGCTATACTCTAATGCTGCAAAAATATTTGAACAAATAAAATAATTCCAGTATTCTAAATCGTTCATAAAATTTTACGACGGTATACAATCTGACTAAATTTATTATATAACTAATTATACTCAGACTTATATATTTATATAAATATCGCATATAATAAACGCATCGCAAAGAGAATAGCGTCTCTTTATCTGATAAAACATCTTGAGCAAATACAGATCTGCGATCGGCGTATGGAAGGAGGTGAATTACCCCTTAAATGTGGCAATTTCTTTGTCAGTAATGATGATAAAGTGGTCAACCTGTTGCGCCTTGCGGCAACGAAGTTTTATTTATTGCTTGGTAGTATTTTCTTCTACTTTGCATTCGACGTAAGAATTATGTCTTATGTTTTTTATTCTTATTATTATACTATGAATATTATTGATGCGTGCATTTTAAAGTAAACTGTGAAGTATTAAATCACTTATGTTACAGCTTAAACAATAAAAACATTTTATGTAAATATTTTTTATACTTAAAAATATAGATAGGAAGGAAGGTAGAGATAAATATAATAGATACAGGTATTTTTTTAGAAATGAATAGTTTTTTTAATGCTAAGGTTGTCGCAACTCTCCTTAATTTTAACGTTTTTTTTTTCACCCAAGCTAATTAAATTGGGAATAAGATTCACGATTTAGTATTATTTCAATACGGCTGTAGTAAAACCACGAAGATAATTTCGGAAGTCAGCAAAACATTTATTCATTTATTTATTAACAGACACCTACATTTATTCTTACAGGAGATCCCTAATTCGATAGAGTAGTTTATTTTGGGCCAAAAATAATTGAACTCAGTTGTCACAAATGTCACAATAAATTCACAATTTATAATCAAGGTATAGAAGACGTTTTCGAAGAATAAACCAGTATGATATTGCAACTTGTAAGTCACATGAGCATAATATCCTGTCATATGACTTTGGGTATTTTACCTGCTGTTTTGTTTATTTTGTCTGCGTCTAATATAAAACACTGCCATAATACAAATATTTAAAGATGTGTCTTCTAAAAAGACACCATAATGGCACAAGCTTATGATTTAAAATTGAAAGGAAAGAAAATAATTGTCTGTGTTGTGGACATCTTTTGTGAGTGAAGTGCACGACTCAACGTCGGAGATTATAATTAAAAATAATTAAGAACTAATTTAACTCCTTGTTAAGCACATACAACTTCTGATTATCCTATAAAAATGTTCACTAGGTACTCAAAAATAGAAATGAATATGGCTTGTATAGAGTCATATAAAATAGTCTGTGACAGAAGGAGGGTTATGTTTTTCGCGTATAAGTATGTATGTACATATATATCTTTATCACTCTCTACAGTCTACAGTGTAGACGGCGTCATGGTTTCTTCAATCATTTTGCACTTTGAATGACCTTTTAGGATCTATACAGATTTAAAGTTGCATATCAACCGTTCTCCCTTATTTTTTTATTTCTATATATTATGATAAAGTTTTTATATAATCGTAGAGGTAATAGATCTAATTATTGTGAAAAATAATAATTATCATAATATTATACTTTATATTAAAAACACCATAATTATATTCTTAACTAAAAAGTGTATGCAGTGATAGTCTATTGGTATGACCGTTGGACTGCCAAGTCAAAGGTCTCGAGTTCGACCTCAAGGCACGCACCTCTGACTTTTCGAAGTCATGTACGTATTAATAGTTAATTATCACGCGCTTAAACGGTGAAGGAAAACATCGTGAGGAAACCTGCATGCCTGAGAGATTTTCTCGACGGCGTGTGAAGTCTGCCAACCTGCGTGGTGGACTATACTCTAATCCCTCTCATTCTGAGAGGAGACCCGTGCCCAGCAGTGGAACAATATAATGGGTTGATTATGTGTTATGTTTTAAAAAGCTTCAAATAAAGAAGTTAATTTAAAACTTCTGTTTTGACAACAGTGTCATGTATTCATTTTTAATGGACACTTGCATATAATATTTTTATGTTTTGATTCTGTAACCGTTGCCTGCATGTATTGGGCTGTCAATGGCCTTTATTAATTTGTTAATGCAATTAAGATCCGTATTTTGTGACAAGTGACAGTTTAATCGTTGCGATCAGCTTAAAATAATGTGATGCTTATATAACTGTATATATAGCATTAGTATTTACGTAACGAATGACATAAGAATGCCTCTGTATTAGTAAATAGGTATACATATAGACAAACACGTGATGGTAGCCATTACAGTTTGTTTAGGATCTCATAAATAAAATAGACACATAAGTATTGTGTACAATTTTTCCTATTCGTCTTTGTTGTAAAAGAATGTATTTACGCTTTTTTACTGTGTACAAAATACAGCAATAGGATCAATAACCAGATTTAACTTCTATAGTGTAAGTCATTGCTGAATTGAGATGGTATATCGCGTATGATTCTTAGAGTCGGATCGGTAGAAATGTACCTATGGTATACATACAATATTGAAATCATGTCACACTCTATGACAACATTATTTTTGTGTATTTTCTTCTCCGAAGTCTCCTCTCAGAATATTTTGAGTTCATGACTTCACACGTCGTGAAGTCGTGCCTTAACTTAAGTATAAGCGAAAGATAATTCATCATTCAAATGCACATGATATCGAAAAGTCAAAGATCCCTTGGATTTGTACTCGAGACCGTAGGGTCTCGAGTACAAATCGTGGTCTTAGCTAGCTAGGACTTTGTATTAGAGGACCGTCAATTTTATTCCTTATACTAGCGGGCCCGGCAAACGTTGTATTGCCCTGTATCATCTTCCTGCCCTTGTCCCAATTTATTTGTGGTCGGCGCAGCATGTTCTCTTCTTCTATTCATCCCTATCAGCTGTCATCTCAGTTATTCACACCCTTTCCCGCGTTTTGCACTATATATAAAAAATCGTAGAACCCGATTGTGGTGCCACCTACCGGCTCAGATTGTGAATTTAAACAATCCAGGGACCTATTTTAACATACACACAAAAACAAAAATAATTTAATTACAAATAATAATAAAAAATAAAAAATCACACCAGCGGCTTATGAGGAGTTCGGACAATGCACAGAACGCCATCTACTGGCCTTACCGAAACAGAAAACCTCACAGAAAACAACACCATGTTCATTTGTGTCCGTGTTTTATTTCTGTCAAATCTGTCAATCCGTTCCCGATACAAAATGTATGAGAAAATAAATTTTCTTCATATTTTTTTTTAATGTTTTTATATATAGTTATTCTGCTATCCGGGGAGGAAACAAATCCAACTTCTTAGGTTATAAGTATTGTAACAAACCCGACTTTTTTTATATATAATATTATAGATTCGTGTGACAAACATAAAAAAAAACATTAAAAGATTTTAGGCAGCCCTACCTGACGTGACGAATGAAACTTTAATAAGTGGCGGAAGTGAGCCGGTGGACGAGAACTGGCCACTTCCGACCGTGGCGGGGACCAATGCGGCTGTCTTGGCTCCGCCTCATTTATTTCCATACGCATAATGGGTTCCTTATCATTCCATGCTCGTGCGCAGACGCAAATATTAAGATAAAAACTAGTTTTATTGAATTAATCACAGTATAATTTTACTATTTAAAACCAACATTTCGAAATCTTTATAGAATTTATGGTCACTGATATAGATTGTCTTATAGTGGTTCGATAAAGTGCTTTAAGCTAAAAGTGAGTGTGTTAAACTAGGCCCAAAATATAGTAGGATATATATAATACATTTATAGTGAGACCGCCCATTGTACCATTCTATGATTTATACAATTGTACGTTATATTATTTTTTGGTGTGCAATAAAGAATATTCTATTCTCTAGTACCTATATTTGGCCACCCTACAAAGACCTGTGATACTACACGCATTGATCTGATATTTAACGCCAGACGCAATAAAGAATGGTGTTATAAGTTAGTTTATCTGTCTGTTGTATCGTAGCTCCCAAACGAATGGACCGCCTTTGATTTCGTTCTTTTTTTTGTAGTTTGAAAGATGACTTGATGGAGAGTGTTATTAGCTATGATTTAGAAAATCAGGCCAGCCGTTTCAAGATTATCAGATCTTTTCTAGTTCATGAAGGGATGTGAGCAACTTTCACAGGTCAAATCGATTTGAAACTTGATATCCTGTTACTTCAATGATATTGCAAGAACATGGTAAGCATGGTCTGATCCTGCGGGGCATTTTTGAATTATAAATTTAATGTTATTGATAATACATTTCGATTTCTTAGCGGATGTCTACGCTTTCTAAGCAACCTACTTAGCTGCCAAATTCTGAAAATATTATATAATATAATATATTTTCCTTACACAGAAGGCGTTTTCATAATTTTAATTTTATTTAATAGATCTCTTAAAATGCGGTAACTATGTAAGTACTCGTAAATTATGCTTTAAAATAAATACTGCGGTCGTTTACCCACATCATCATCATGTTTCTTAAAATATTTTTCCAGCAGACTGATGTAATGATATAAAAATAAACATAATATTATTACGAGGAGGATAATAATTATGTAATTTGCGGAATGCTTAAAGAGCAAACTGAAGGACGGCGTAAGGGTGGATACACATCTGACGGAAGATGCGTGTAACGTATCGTTAGCGTAGTCGATTACTATGGTCGACGCACCCACGCATCATCGGTTATATGTGAATATCTATTTGTCTGTTCTGGCATTACGGGACCGATAATACGCGACGAATTATCCGTCAGATGTGTACCGACCCTAAAACAAAGACATATTTATTTTTAATACATGACATAACCACGGCTACACATTAAACTATACATTTATTTTGAGTATAAGCTGACCAGTCATTGTACGGAAAGCGTATATTGCGAGGTCAGCTTTGGAAATGTATAATCCAAATCAGCTTTAATCTGCTGGAATTTCATAGAAAATCCCAATAACACTTTACTTGACAGTAGCAGCAGTCGCGTTTATCTTACCTTATACTAGCGACCCGCCCGCGGTTTCACCCGCGTTGGCCCATTCCTAAGAGTCGTAGCGTAATGTTAAATAGTTTAAAACCTTCCTCTTGAATCACTCTATCTATGAAAAAAAACCGCTTCAAAATCCGTTGCGTAGTTTTAAAGATTTAAGCATACATACGGACGGACAGACAGCGACAGCGACTTTGTTTTATACTATGTAGTGATGAAGGAGCCGAGCTGAATTAGGCCGATTAATGTATAATTTATATAGAGGTTTCAAACAAAATAAATTAGTATGACGCATATTTTCTCAACAATTTATTTCTTATTGTTTTATAATTGTTTACTTTCTGCGGATTATCTTGACGTGAATAATGTTATTCTCTTTATTTCTTTTCTATCAAATCCATTAACGGTACTATTTCCACACACAAACGTATTTACCTTGTATAACATTGTTGTGACTAACATGTTAAGCCCATTTTCCATTGTCCGGCAATGGGGTCCACTTAACTCTTTCACTATTGGCTTTTGTTAGCCATTTGACATCATGACGTATTTCATGTTCAACGCAGGCGCTGGTAGAATGAATGTTTTTTTAGTTCTGTATTTTGTTAGATAACTATTTCTGTTTCTCATGGCAAAATGGCAAATTGGAAGTAATTGTGTTTCGCCGAGTGAGTGAGGATACCGGAGTCCCAATCCCGTTTTTAAAGGCCGGCAACGCACTTGTAACTCCTCTGGTGTTGTGGGTGTCCATGGGCGGCGGTAATCGCTTACCTTCCGGCAATCCGTCTGCTAGTTTGCCTCCTATCCCATAAAAAAAATGGTGTGAATCCCAAAAAAGATTCTAAAGTTTATTCTTGAAACAAATAACTTCTTAACATTCCTCGAAGAGTTAGGCAGAGGTGTACTAATGTACACCCACAGTTTGCCGGTATGTTTAGGTTCCATGAAATAGGAGGCGAGCCTACTGCCATTAACCGGGCAAAAACTTCACACTCCGAGCTTCTACTGGGATTTTCATAGAAACACCCAATAACACTTTGCTCGACCTGGGAATCATACCCAAGACCTCCAGCGTAGCAGTCGCGCTTGGTACCACGAGACCAATGAGACAGTTAAATAACTTACTTTCAAAGAATATTATTTATTATCTGTCAGCACGAATTCACGCGCGGTAGCCCCCATTCTTCGAAAGACCATCGAACCGTTAGCCCTCAATGGTGAACATAGCAGTGTTCTCCCATAGACATAAAATAGCCATACATAGACTGAAGATTTACTAAAGTGGCCATAATGCATTGTGTTGCGGTCTATGTAGAGCGTACTCCGAGCTGAACTACTCTGTGGTCAGTTAATATCGAGTCAACGAACTCGTAATGGTTTTCTAATAACTTTCCGACATTTTGCAATTGCACCGTTCCTTTTTATGCTAAAGTTGGGTTTCAAACATGTTAATTCAATTATTTGAATAGTATTTTTTGTACTAAAAGCCCAAATAATGACGCTGATATCGCACAGAACTATTTTAAAATCCGAATTAACAGCTAATTTTAAAATTCAATTCTAAAATTAGTTTACTGGAATACTTTTTATCTATTTCGCAAATAATTAAATGAAATCATGCGCTCCACTTTTAATTATAGGAAACCGTTGAAACATTTATATGAAATGTTGGGACTGATAATAAATTACCACTATTTATAAAAACTTCGTAATACATTTCTGAAAAGTGGGCAAAATACTTTAAGACAAATTAAAGTTCATTTAAAAGGGGACGGCACGGTTCCACAGACTAAAAGTGCAAGTAAATTTAAATCTTACTGAACAGCTTTTGGGTTGAATTTCATTATCATCCAATTAATTTCACTGCTACATTGACAGATAACCGTGCTCTGTCGAAGTACACAACACAAATAAATCACTATCTGACAAAGTTGTACAACTTTATAAAAGTGATAATATCTACGATCGGCAATTTTATAACGATTCCACAGAGATTTAAAACGTTACTCAATTCTCAGTCTTATTGTTAAGAAGTTAATTGCCAAATAAAATTATCGAGTTGTCAGATAGTCTTTGTTCAAAAAACGAATTAAAAAATTCGGCCCACCAAATAAGTGCACCGTCAGACGGTTACTCTGTAAGCATAAATAAAAATTATATGTAATTACCGTAAAAAATGTCACGTTGAACCTCGACTCGAGTGAAGTTGCAAATCTTAAAGCTGGTTTATTGAATTATTTAATTATTATGATACGCCCAAAATTGGCCCGTTTGTTGCGGTGATATTTTAACAAAAATAATAAGTACTCCTTGGTATTTTAAAAGGTTATATTTTAAAGTAATTACGGGATTTGAAAAAATTGTCCGCGATGTAATTTATATGAACTTGAAACTTAATAAGGCTCTACCTATCATCAATCAAAATTATCATAAGCCTAACTACCTAACTCGTTTGAAAGTGAAAAGACGCAAAAGAAATAATTAGGTATATTTTTAAAGTGTAGAATATAAATTACTATATTAAATTTATAATCTAATCATATTATTATTTAAATCAATATAATTATCATAACATAGATAATCACCTGTATTTTTATTTACATCATACACTTTCAATATTTTACAACTCGTTTGAAAGTGGACGTAAGCAAGAAAAAATATTAGAACACTTATATACTAAATGGTTAAGTGTTTTAATTAAATAAAAATAAATACTATTTGAATAACAATAAGGTATATAATGATTATAACAATAACTCATAAAATCAAACGTATAATACGACGGATACTTTGAAAATACGAAGGCACAAAATTAATTCCGAATAGTTGCTATATTTTACGAATCCCTGTGATGTCACTTTTATATTGATAGACATAAAGATTAAATTCAAATAATTTACAAACACTCGTAACATGAATATATTCTAACTACTCCGTATATGGATATAATGTTAAATATCGTACTTGCAAATGTTTCGTCATCAACAATCTTGTTATAAATTTAATTCCGCGTTTCACGTAATCGGTAAACAGCATCGTTAATGGATAAGATTTATTGAAATTCAATTTATAAAGACACATGCCTTTAGAAGCCGTAAAGAAGTTCTTAGTACCCTTGCTTATTTAGATATATGGCAATTTATTATATAAAATTTAGTACCCATTTATGATATTGTTTAATATTATTTTTTATACTATTCTTTCCACAACGCGGCGGAATATCTATTTTTTACACAATGCGGCTGTAAACATATCCTTAGCAAGGTTGTCAGACTTTTCAGGTATTTGACTCTCTATCTCAGGAGTAAAATGCCTGAAAAGCAAAGATAAAGCGTATAATAGAACGGTCGAGGTCGTCAAACCACTTACAGGAAGGTCAACCTAATGAATATATTGATTTCGCTAAACCTCAGGCATTGTAAATCCAAAATAAAAAAAAATTGTCCAAATTATGAGAGCTTAAGAGCGGGATCATCATCTGTTTAGAACTTATTAATGTCAAGCGAAAATTCGGAAAAAAGAATCGTAATTTCTTTTGGTAATTCTTGTCACAAATTTTTTTGAAGTTGGAACAATTTTAGCTATTTAGATATATTGCCTAAGACTGATATCATCAATCAATGAATTACATTATAGGTACACATCGAATCTATTAGAGCACCCGTTGATTGAATTATTTAATTGATCTTTGAAGATAAATTTTCTTGAGAGTAGTAACTTCTATTAAGTACCTACTCTTTAAATTATTTTGAAATTCAAATGTCAAGTGAATTCAATTCCGATTACCATTATACTTGATTAGTTTGCAAATTAAATTGACTTATGCGACGTATCGCGTGCCATTTATATCGGAATTACGTAGCATTGGTTTTGATTACTTCCTAATTAAATTACGCGGAAACTTTTATTGATATGTAATTAATGTAATGATGGATGTTTGAGGAATAACACTCGTATAATTTAAAGATAGAGAAGAAATAGTGAAAGATGTTTTAATTGCAAAATATTGCAACATTATTCTACAATGACGACACGTTTGGCGTAGCGGCTGAGCGATCGGCTTCTGCGCCACGTGTTGTGGGTTCGATCCCCACACGGAGCAAATATTTGTATGATCTACAGGTAGTTGTTCCGGGTCTGGGCGTTTGTTTATGTGAGAATTTGTGTTTGTAAACGCACCCACGATACAGAAGAAAATCCCAATGTTTTTTTTTTAAATGCCATACTTCATTCTTATTATAATATCGAAACTCTCCAAGGGCCTCTAAGTAGGCGTCATGTTAGCCTTCGGTAGGAATAGATAATTTTTTCATGGAAGGATTTCCAAGGAAATCAAAAGGATTTATACAAATATATTATATATACCATCACTTCTGTATTGAAGGGTTAGGAAAAGGTGTATTGTATTCTGCACATCCCCAGTAAGTGCATATTTTAGGCGTAAAATAAACATACTTATAATTATAACATCCAAATGTTCTTCTCTGAGGTGGATGCTGAATGTGAGGTCTTGTGTTCGATAATGAATTCTTAGGTCGAGCAAAATATTAATGTTAATATAATGACTGCCTCATTAGTCTAGTGGTCCCAAGTGCGACTGCCACGCTAGAGGTCCTGGGTTCGATCCCCAGGTCGAGCAAAGTGTTATTGGGTTTTTCTATAAAATTCTCAATAGGAGCTCGGAGTCTGGATTTGTGCCCGGTTAATGGCAATAGGCTCGCCCCCTATTACATGGGACCTAAACATACCGGCGAACTGTGGGTGTACATTAGTACGCCTCTGCCTAACCCTTCGGGAATACTGGCGTGATGGTAATATAATAGAGGGTGGGTATATGTTAGGTTTACATATAGGTCTGTTATGTGTCATGTTAACTTAATTGCGATTTGTAAAAGATTATATTAATAAATTGGCACCACAATGTACCTGATCGATTGTTCACGATGTATTGAAGGTCCACATTACACATTCGAAATATAAATACATGTCAGCGAGTTGTGTTATCGATACATTAATCAGATTATGACGCTTCCTAAGCGTCTAGTCCAGCCACTTTGGACAGCCATTATGTCCAGAACACACGGTATTTATTATTACATTCAATATATTATTATTATTACATATAATATTTTGATCATAAATATTTTATTAGAACACTAGCGGCCCGTTTCGCACGGGTGGACATTAATGAAGTTTTAGTAGGGATCCCTAATTTTTATAGTAATAAATATTCCTTTACTAAAATAACTTTATAATCTTAGCATGGAAAATGCAAAAAAATCACAAAGAGATACTAATAAATATAACTTAAATTACTCTGGGATAATTTAGCATTCTAATGGTGAAAGAATAGTAGTTATAGAGTTTCTTTGTTACAAACATACAAAAATAAAACACAAATCTTTCCTCTTTATAATATTAGTATGAAAATATAAAAATAACATACCATCATGCATAAATCCTCGGAAGGTAGGCATAATATTTTCTATGTAGGTACTGCAGATAGTTGTTCCGGTTTTGGGTGACCGATAAGGAAGAAATCTCCTAGTGATGTTTTTTTTAAATAAAAAAATATTAATTTTAAATTAGCTGGGACTGTAACAATTTTAGAATCAGCTCGAAAAAATGGTGAATTTACTGACCAATATATCTGGGCGAGATAATGTATCCTATATCTTTTGATCAGTATGTTGCATTGTCTGTATTTTGCTACTAACCAATGTTTGTGTTTATATTGTTGATGTGCCATAAGTAAATATATAAATAAACTGTAGTTGAAATATGAAAAATTCATACATATTCGAGTCTCAAAACAATGTTTGTACTTCACTGTTGCAGCAGTGATTATTATCACTAATACTCGTAGTCAAGATAATACTAGGTATTTTCATAATTTGCTCGCCTTCTTTACATCTGAATGTCAAAGATCAGATTATATAATTACTTAATTATGTTTACTGAGCTCTATTTCAAGCAAATCTCAACTTGTTTTGATCTCAACAATAACGTTTATTTTTTATCATTATTTACTTTCCGCACATTATCAGAAAAACATAACTGATTCTCAACGGGAGTTGGGTATCAGAATTTCACTAAAACCTGTAAACAATACTTCTAGAATCTGCTAGATCAAGCGTTTAATATATTGTGCTGCCATATAGGGTATTTTGACCTTTTTTTTACATTTTGCGACTGGATTAAATCCATGGTCCGTCCGTCTACCCGGTGCTTAAGCTGTCTTGTTTATCAGCCAATATGTTTTACACTTCGTAAGATCTAAATTAATCTTATACTATATCGTATTCGGTAATCAGTCGAGGGGAGTCGGTAGGGGAGCGGTTTTTTGGCTCTAGGGCATATGAGCTCATTAGATCTGTAGCATTCGATTCCGTATGCAATGCATTAACTCACCAACTAGTAGTTTATTCATTAGCATGTAGAGCCCGCGGCTTAGAACTCATGCTTTTTTGGGTTCTGTACTGAAAGCACACCAATGGAATATGGCAAAAAATATTTATTTTCTTCCGCCTTCGTTGCTGCAGCTCCGGTAGTCTGCAGTCAGTAAGACTTGAGACATAAGTATCACCAGAAGAGCTCCAACATGTTAGCAACTCCTCTGGTGTTGCACTTGCGTATGGGCGGAGATGACTACTTGCCATAAGTGTCGGCTTGTTTGCCGATATAAACAATAAAAATTGAAAGAGTCTGTAGACTTTTGATACGTTTTCTTTTATAATTCATAGCCCTCTGACTTCACAAATATACCTACAATAAATGTACATAAAGTAAAGTACTCGAGATAAATATCCGTGTCACACACAAATATTTGCCTCGGGTGGGACCTACCAGCATTGTTTGTATCCACACAAGGAAGGGAATATCCTCATTATTTTCGTTTGGATAGTAAGATGGCTAGTTTTCATGAATTAGAAAAAAACATACCATCACGCCCGTATTCCACGAAGAAATAGGCAGAGTTCGCCGGTATATTTATATCTCATGTCTATTACCTAACGGTAATCTAGTTGTAGTTAACACTAGGCACCAATCCTAACTATGAGCAACTGAGAATTTTATAGAAAATCAAAATAATACATTCCTCTACCTGGGAATCGAATTAAGGACCTCTAGCATAGCAGTCGCGCTTTTGGACTACTAGAATAACGAGGCAGTTCTTCTATCTCCATCTTTATTATACTTAGCAGTATTGAATCTTCAGTGCTCGAGCACAACTCGTACTTGACCAGTTTTGACACTTTTAAGTACTATTTATACACGGTAAAGGCGGTATCCAACTGTGTTGTATCGCTTCTGGCTATGTTTACAAATAAGTGTAAAGTATTTTAAGTGACATCGATGTTTATCAAAGTCGCAACTTGGCGGTTATCGCCATATATCATAACATAACAGTATAAAATAGATTATTTTAAATAAATCTACATACCTATTACGTATTTTGTGCATTATATTTATACAATATGATGATTTTTTTTTCAATTACAGTTAGACCATAATTTTTATGACCCAGGTAAGTTATAATTATAAACAACTAGCTTCTGCACGCGACTTTATCTGCGTGAACGTCAGAATAGGGTCCGACTTGGATAAAAAGTACCTAGCGTATGTGTTATTCCAGACTATAATCTATCTTTGTGCCAAATTCCATCCAGATCCGTTCAGCCGTTCTGACGTGAAAGAGTAACAAACATCCACACATCCATGCATCTATACTCACAAACTTTCACGTTTATGATTATATATAATATAATAGTAGTAGGTAAGGATTTGAATTCAAATTCCATCATATTGAAAAAAAAACTAAAACTACCTCAATAGCTGAGTAGTCCTGGGCGTGACTGCTACGATGGAGTGTTATTGGATTTTTCTATGAAATTCTCAGAAGCAGCTTCGAGTTTGGCAATAGGATCGCCCCCTATTACATGGGACCGAAACATACCGGCAAATCGTGGGTGTACAATGTACATTAGTACATCTCTGCCTAACCCGAATACAGGCGTGATTGTACGTTTGTTTGTTTATGTTTTGCTTGAATTTAATTAACAATTTTATGGAAAAAAATCAATCATCAAAGTACTCTAAGTACGGGCAATTAAAATATTATTGCTTAACCCTTCCTATTCCATGAAGATACCTGTATCCAGGAATGAGATAGTAAATAGTGGTTGATATTGACGATGCATCATTAATGATTGCGGCAATACAGGGTTATAACCAAAACTTCCAATATAATTATGAATGCTAGAGGGTGTAGCGACATCTACCGCGCTACATACAAAACTATACGAACAAGTGCTGAATCGCGCAAGTGAAGTTGGCAACGCAACTTGGATATATACAACCGCCCGACATCAACCGTCGGGCCGTGGCCCGCCAGGCAAAACACCCGCCTGGTCGGAGGATCCTCCCTTTGGTGTTAGGGGCAACACACCTCGCCCCTCCACAAGGGTTTGGCGACCGCAGTATTATTAATGGTCATTAAGATGTTGCTGCCCATCCTTTTCACATAATTACCTACTTGTAATTACCTCATACTCATACATACGGTTATAGCACAATATGGTATCCAAAACTATCAAATTTCTTCATCGATTTTCAATTTAATCTCCAAATAATAGAGTTTATTATCCATTGGGGAAACTTGACAGTGTGTGGTAACTTGTTGTGTTGTTGAGTGTACATCGTTTTTACGGTACCTCAAATTATTCGAAAAAAATAATAGTTATATGAAAAAAAAGTACTGAAATCGTGGTTTATCACAGTTTATTTCATTTGAGGTTGTCAGTACATGTCCGACAGATTCGGTTTTATCGGTACACATCTCTAAGCGGCTGAAAATCCATGAGAATTTTCCGCACTACATACCTAGGTACCTACTTATACAAAAGTGGTATCTACCTATCATGTGTGTGTGGCCTACTCTGAAACAAATACCGTTTTTACACATGAAGATCTGTTAAAAAAAGGTTTGTAATGGTTTCACGAGTACGTTTTAAATCTGAAACGGTTCTTTAAGTTCGTTCAGCGTTGTAAATGTAATGGAAAACATCTGTAGCGTTTCGTCTTGTGTAAAGTGACGAGTTGCCGACATAAAGACGCCTCAAATCGCTTGCACTCAAGCAAATTGAAATTAAATTACCGATGAATTTGTAGCTGACGTATAGGTTAATGCAGTGAGCTTTTGAAATTAGAACTTCCGTTCTGTTTTTGAATTCCGAATTTTGTTTTCCCTTTTTTTCGTTATCCTGCCGCAAACAATGTTTTGTTTTGAATATTTTTTTTATTACGATTATGAACTTTGTTACGAACAGTAAAATATTCTATTATTTCTTTTTATTAGGTATAATAAAAAGTACGCTCTCTAGTATTCTCTACTACCTACTGAAAACTGTCTAAATGATTTGGTTAATGATATACGAGTAAAACCGAAAATTGACTGTTAGTTAACTACGCAATTGGAAAAGACCTAGTAAATACCTACAGAATACAGAAGGCGATTGGTTTTTATTGACCAACAATAATTCACACTTAACAATATAAGGCTTAGGTCCTAAACAAAAAAAAAATGCGAAGCTGGTAATGTTTTAGTTGATAGGAATCAAATCTAGGATAGCAGTGACAGCCTAGTGGTATGACCGTTGGACTGCCAAGTCAAAGGTGTCAAGTTCGAACCCATCAAGTCATGTGCGTATTAAGTAGTTAATTATCACGCGTTTAAAACGGCGAAGGAAAACATTGTGAGGAAACCTGCATGCCTGAGAGATTTTCTCGACGGCGTGTGAAGTCTGCCAACCCACACTAGGCCAGCGTGATGGACTATAGCCTAATCCCTCTCATTCTGAGACGAGATCCGTGTCCAGCAGTGGGACAGTATAATGGGTTGATTATGTAAATTTAGGACGTCACACTATGCGCTATTGTGACGGACAATAAAAAATGGAAGTCTTGCGATGGGATCTAATCACTTTATTTTTGATTATGGAAACACAGTTGAACAGAGCTTCGCCTTGCACAATATATTTTACTCGAATGCCCATATTTAAGCCAAGTACCCTGCCTTTTATACAATTCTATGAACGGAAATTAGGTTATGTCAATTACAAATTAAGTATACTTTTATGCCTGGTTGATCAATTAAAATAAATAATTGTGATGAGAATACTTAAAATAATACATAATGATCTGTTGAGCTATATAACACTAAATATTCAACCATTATTTTAAATAACGGAAGGAAGGATCGTTTCTGATTATTATAAGTGTGTGGGTACATTTACCGATTATAATTTAAATAGTTGACAACTAACTGGTATTATGTATAAGATAACAATATCGATGGTGCATCCGCTTAATATGCTAACATTCGGCCATCCTGCGCTTGCCGTGTCCCACGGCTATCAGACTCCATCGTCTTGTTTCCCTGATCAGCAAACTGCAAAAGAGAAAGGGAGAGCAGTATTCAAGACGGTAAGGCAAGTTCGTCGGTAAGTAAGATTTTCTTAATATTGTAATGACAAATATCTGGAATAGCAGAAATATCAAGGTGTATTATACATGCTGTGATATCGTAGTCGACCGCACATACCGTTAGGTCAGACTTAGGTCATTGTGGTCACACAAGCTTTTGTCACACAGGCTAACGCCACGCAGGCTAATGACACTGGCTATCGCCACACAGGCTATCGCCACACAGGCTATCGCCACACAGGCTATCGCCACACAGGCTATCGCCACACAGGCTATCGCCACACAGGCTATCGCCACACAGGCTATCGTTTTAAAATTTTGGATATACACGGGATATTTATAAACGCTGTCAAAATTACTGCTGATTGTGTAAAATATATCACTTACTTGGTGTCTGAAGACGTGGCTGCGATGAATCCGGTGATCCCGAACCAGCATGATGACCCATTCGTTGACAGGTATCACCCAGATGAACCAAGAAGTCGCGTTGCTGTTATTGTCATCGGCCGGAATTTGGAAATAAATTCAGAATCGACGCGAGTGATTCTGCGCCGTCTGAAGGGGGCTCCGCATCCGTATTAAAGAAAAAATTATTGTTTTCTTCGCACCCAATCCAGCAGCATAGGGGCCAGACATTTTGGCTACAATCCCACTTCTGAGATGTGACGGACAATAAAAAATGGAAGTCTTGCGATGGGATCTAATCACTTTATTTTTGATTATGGAAACACAGTTGAACAGAGCTTCGCCTTGCACAATATATTTTACTCGAATGCCCATATTTAAGCCAAGTACCCTGCCTTTTATACAATTCTATGAACGGAAATTAGGTTATGTCAATTACAAATTAAGTATACTTTTATGCCTGGTTGATCAATTAAAATAAATAATTGTGATGAGAATACTTAAAATAATACATAATGATCTGTTGAGCTATATAACACTAAATATTCAACCATTATTTTAAATAACGGAAGGAAGGATCGTTTCTGATTATTATAAGTGTGTGGGTACATTTACCGATTATAATTTAAATAGTTGACAACTAACTGGTATTATGTATAAGATAACAATATCGATGGTGCATCCGCTTAATATGCTAACACTATGTAACTGTACCTCGAGTAGGTAGGTACTGCCTACTTAGAGATATCATAGTAACTATTAATATCTACCTACCTCGAGGTTATTGATACCTACCTATTAAATCTGTCTATATATAACTCGAATAAATAAAACACAAATCTCCACTAAACGAAAGCAATTGAAGCGCATGACTCTTTTACAATTGAAATATTCATGAAACTTCTAAAGATCATCAAATGAAAAAGCACAATAAGTTGTCATTGAGTGGCTGCTCTATTTTTAGCCGGCACAATAAGCCACAAGGCACTCTCTGAGTACTGTTCATCAACAACGGCTACGCAATCAATTTGACCCGTTCCTCAAATTGTTGGACTATAAATTAAGTATGGCCGCCGTCTTCAGTGGAGTAAGATGTGTCTAGGTATTATTTACACATAGCTGAGCAAACAATTTGCAACATTATTGATTGTAACAGTAGATTAAATCATATCTGATGTTCTTTAGATTGGTCATGAGAAAAAACTGTTAAGCGCCCTCTGTATGTTGTTTCCTGCTTACGGTTCAGTTGCGCCATCTGTTGTCGAGTAGCTTACAACAGGATGATTCATATATGGCTTACTAGATGGCGCTACACGTGCAAAATTAAATTTAAAAAAATCCTATTTTACTAATTGCAATGAATTAAATCGTTAATCATTTAAATTTACTTTTACAAATAATCAAGAAGCTGCTACCGCTAATGCAGTACCCAAAGCGTACTTAAAAGTTGTACCTCTATACCTACTTACTCGGTGCCTTTGCCTAGCAGCTTTTGGCAGACGAACTAGTTAACAACAGCCAAACGCTTTCTGTTTTTTCCATAGCCCAGGTACTTACTGTAGATGATGTAAGGTAAGGTAGGTAGATACCTACTTACTTCTTACCGCACATTCACGTTATATTTAAATATGACGACTATTTGAGAGAGGTAGGGCATAGTGGAATCGAATAATTCCACTCATAATTGGAGCTGGCCGACTGGGGAAGTACCTCCGTCATGCAGAAAATCGTAGCCAACTACCATAGCTATGTGCTATGTTGTGTTCCTAACGGTGAGCAAGGTCGCCAGAGATCCGCGACGAAGCGTTGTGTTGGCAGATAGGTAAAGCATCACGCATTGTCTCCTATGCTGCCAGCCCAACTATTCTTCCTTGATTTACAGGGTCGGCAAAGCGCGCGCGAGTGATACCCCTGGTGTTGCAAGCGTCCACAGGTTACGGTAACCGCTTACCATCAGGCGGGTCGTATGCTTTTTAGCCACCTTAGTGGTATAAAAAAATAAGTACCTACCTATTCTAAGTAGGTATAGGTAAGACAGAAATGTATAGCCTGCAAGCTTTCAAAATTAGTACATAGATATGTACTAATTTTGAAAGCTTGCAGGCTATACTAATATATCTAGATTTGCTATACTATACTATACTATATAATCTATCTAGATTTGCTTACTAGAGATAGGATATTGACATTAAGTAGGTTACCAGTATGGACCTTATGTCAAAATCCTATCTCTAGTAAGAAAATCTACTGACTGATTTGATATTGGGAAGGGGCGTTATACGACCTCACGAGACATTACTGCACCTTCTACCACTTGTACTCGTATTTATTTGTTTTTTAGCTCATACCCCTATAATTAATCATAATTGATTACAATATTACGGCTATTAACAGAAAAACACTTAACACATAATCGCCACTCTCGTATATAACGATCTGGACCCTATAATTTTACCGTTAAAACAATTAACAAGTTTGTAAAAATTGCATAACGTTAAGTATTAACCTTTTCAGTTAATTTTTATATATAAACTTTAATCAAATGGGTAATCTGCTGGGAATATGAGCTTCAAATGACTTACGCTCACCTAATTAAGGGTTAGTTATCACATTGTAACGGTATTCAAATCCACCCATGAATTCGAAAAGTAAAAGAAATAAATTAACTTTTAAGAAAAAGTAAAACCGCCTTCAAAAACATTAAAAAAATAATGTTACTTCCGAAACTGTTTCGCACATAACATTACTTATTAGTTTTTATTATTATTTAAAGTTAATTTTTAGTAGCGAGTAAAATTTTTACGTATCGGGCCGATGCCGATGACGATGTTATCTTTTTATCATTTATTCGGTCGTTACGTGTTATTTCTAAATTTTGTGAGCAAATTTTTATGGGAATACCTCTGTATGACCTACCGATCAAAAAAAGAATCGTCAAAATAAATAATCGCGTAACAAACATAAAAAAACATACAGTCGAATTGAGAACCTCCTCCTTTTTGAAGTCGGTTGAAAATAGACAATGTGAAGTGCTATAAATTAAAGTTAATGCAGCATTTCCATTTAAAATATGTCAATCTTCCTTTATTTAAAAACTTACATTTTAAATATCTTGTCAATGTGTTTCAATTAAATTGTCAATTGTTTATAAGGAAAGTAGAGAAAACCAGGACATTATTTTACTTACTGGCGACATTTCCCTGTGTAATCAGCCTGTTCAGTAAGTCAAATAACTTCGAGTAAATAGGTACGTAAGGAAAACAATCAAAAGATTACGAAAACTACCTTTCCAAAAAGGAAGACTTATGTAAGATAAGTTTAGACATATAGCCGGAAATAAATACTTACCTGAGCTAAGCCAGAGGATTGATAAGAATATTGATGTTGTTATGGTCATATGATGGACCTACGACACGATCACGACTATCATTCGCTATTCGAGATAATTGTGTTGCATTCTGGAAGTTTTAGAAATTGATTTTGTAATTCCAAATTATCAATGTAACTATCTTTATCAAATTACCTACTGAAATTAACCTTCGGATCAAACAAATCATTATACTCGTACAATTCTAAAATATAAAAGCTAACTGTATAGGTGCCTACTTACTTACTATCATATAATTTTTATAAACAAAAATTGATAAATTTTATGACATGGATTCAATGAGACCTTGACACTGAGTCACTATAAGTACCTAATCATCTCATATTCTCTCTTCTGCAGGCTGAATGTAGCCTCTATATGATATATTTGTATCGATTTTTGTAACTGCTTCATTAGTCAAATGGCTATATGTGCCACTGCTACGCTAGAGTTCCTGAGCTCAATTCCCAGGTGGTATGGCGAGCAATGATATTTGGTTTGGTTTTTCACTGAAATTTTCATTAGCAGCTCGGAGTTTGCGAATTATGCTCGGTTAATTTCAATAAACTGTGAGTGCATATTAGTACAACTCTGCCTAACCCTTTGGGAACTGCAGGCGTGATGGTATTTTATTTTGGATAACTACCTGACGACGTCTTAACCGGAAAAATACCTGATATCGCTATAATATAAGCAGCAGCATATAGTTGACGCAAGTCTAGAGGCTTGTAAGTCATTCGTACAAGGACGCAGAGAATTTTGGCAACCGCAGATGACGTCAGTAATCATGACTGGAATATTTTTAATCAGTAAGCTAATAATATCGAATTTTATGGCATTTATTATAAGTTTACTGTTTATCGTACGTAAATGAATACTTAGAGGCTCAAGAGGTGCGAACTACATGCGTCTGTGTTCTTAATACATTTAAAATTTTCAATGTGACGTGTCAAGAGGATATTATTTTCAGAAATGCTCAAACTATTTATTAAATTGATAGTGCTAATCATGAGCTCTTATTCGAAAGAGATAGATATAAAATAAAATATGCCTTTATACGTAAATTAATAGAATCTTCAGATTAGTGCATATTATAATTTATACAGCATATACTAACTATTGTTTCCTTTCTACAATCCGTGACGATGAACAAAGCTTCAATAAACGTTTAGATTTTGTTGATACTATGTATTTACATAGAAACAAAGAGCTGGTTTTCTTTGTAATTTATGGATTTGTCACAATGTATCTAAAACTTACTTTAGAGAATCTCATAATCACTTTTAGGTAAACTATACGAAATAGGTACTCGAATTATATATACATAAAGTCCGAACGCTGACAATGTGAAAGCAATTTACGAATTGACCACTTTAACTATATTCTGTGCTATTGGACTGGAATTATAAGCTGCCGATGATACTAATGAAGTTATTTTTTAACGGAAATTAAAATATATAAGTAGGAACATCACCCTTTTCCATAGGGGTTAGCAGAAACTAACTCAATCACTACATGCTTCGATTCTATAAATTAAAATATCTATGTGGAGGTATTTGTCAAGTTGTAGTTCAATAACCTCCAGAGCACAAAGCGTATAATATATTATCAAGATTTAGTAGCTCTTTTTTGCATCAACGAACTTCTAAACTGACAAAAAACTGGCAACAATTCAAGTATTTGCTTTATCATTCAATATCTGTGCCTATGTCCTATAGGTATGTATAAATTTATTCGAAGAATACCTAAAGTAAACACACCAGACCTTATTGTAAGCATTAACATTCAATTGTACGAAACAGCTGGTCAACTTTTATGTCAATGAATTCATCAGTGGTAATTAAGTTTAAAATGATAATGTAGCGAGCGAAGAACGTTTGGCGAAGCTGAGTTTTACGCGTCGGTCTCAACTCTAGTACCCACGCGACGTTCAAGCTGGTATAACGTAACCAGCTGTCAGTACGCGATTGTAATTTTCATAAATCGAACGTCGATCGAACAAAAATTTTAATGTTATTTGAAATTATTTTTACAAATAATTACTTGTTTTTAAATTTAGAATTAGATGCGAAGCTAACCAGTGTCAATTTTTAATTCGAATTATAGAGTTTTCGTCTAAACTTGTATTATAAAGTCAAGTTTTAATACATATTTTGTGAATATTTTATTGTATAAACATAATATACGGAAAATGCATAGAGTTGTTGGAAAAATGGTAGTGACACCTATTAACAAACGAGTAACGACAGATATGGCTCGAAGCGGTATTTATGGTCATATTCTTGATCGTGTGCAACAAAATTTATTCTATGTGATTCGATAAATAAGGGTTATGTAACGTTAACGACTCCAAAATAAAGCAAATTACAATCTTGTAACGTTCAGTAGGTAATGGCGAAATCGCTTATAAAACAACACAAAAATAACACAAAACGAATGCTTCTTAGAATTTCTACAATACACAAGAAGAGGAAAAACTTCTGTTTGAAATATTGCTTATACTATTCACAGCACGAAGTGAATCTGAAGAGAACTGTTTCGTATCCCGTTGAAATGAAGGTAAAAGAGGTAAACCAAAAGAATATAAATGTATAAATGTTGAGTTAGATTAACAATTCGACCGTAGTTGTAATTTCTTGGAATATTATATCAGAGTCAGTCTAAGAAACATAATAAAGACACCAAACTAAGTTATGCCTTATCGTCGTCAATAAGAAACTGTAAACGTATTTTTTTTGACGTAATGGAATCACAAAATAATATTAATTTCATCTGACGTCAAATCACAGCAAGACGTTAAATTGATGTGGAGTCATATGATACTGTACAATTGATCAATTATCACCTATTGTTACTACGATCATTTCTATTTCAGACTTGCTTTTAATGCTTGCTTGATCTAGTACTTATAGATGTTTATGCATCGTCGATTTCCATTGCCAGCAGCCTTCAATGTCGCCTTCCTGATCACGACGATTTTCCTCTAAATCCGCCCCTTTGTCCTATTTAAATAGCTTTTACAGTTTATCATGTTTATTAATAAACCCTGAGTCACTTTTATGTCTTTTTTGTGCCCATTTTACTGCCATTTCTATAATCTTTTTATCGCGTTATTAAATTTTAGTAGACGTCATTAAAAAGCTCTTTACGTGTCCATTCAAAGAGTACAGGATAATCAAAGAGGTTTCCGGTTGATTTGCATTCAATACTATTGTGACGATAATAATAGTGTCTTATGAAACTGATCTAAGATTCAACAATACTGATGATATTGTACACCTTAAACTTAAGTATATTATTGTAGCCTTTACTGTAAAAATTTGCGTAGTAAAAGAACTGAAATGGTAATGAAATGTGAGTCTCAAAAGCTTGAAGGATAGAAAATTGTTAAGATTTTTATTAAACGAGAATGCATAGAAGTAAATAGCTGAGACCATACATTCATAGATGAATGTCACAAAAAATATTTTAGCTAATTATTTAAGCGTTCCTTGACAACGTCTATCAACGTCGAAGAAATACGCATAGAAGACGAAAATAGCCAATGTCTTGACACCATACTATTTTTTCTCACCGTGGTGACATCAACCTGAAAACCGTGTCAATTTTTAACGTTTGGGACAGATGCAATAGTGCTTAAACCACAATATATGTCAAGGGCCCGCAAATTCCTTCTTCAATTTATTTTAATTAGGCTCAACTAAATGAAAAACTGGGAATATTTTGAAAATTGTAAAAATGTTTTGTGACTAACGCACTAGCTATTTGACCTCAGATTATTTCAGAAACAGATCCTCCATCCAGATCGTAAATATTTGTTTAGACTGAACCAAATATAGGAAGCACAGAGATTTGTGACTGTTTTCATTGGAAATTTAGTTGGATTCCATCATGATTGACGCTTTAGACGAAAACTGTGTAAGTATTTGGAAACTGAAATGCAGTCCAAATTTAACTTTAGTTTTGAGACATGACTTCATATTTCATGCAGCAATCTTTTTTTGGTCATAGCTGCCGGGAGACATTTTGGTAAATAATTAACTGTGTAACTGAAACATTTCCTTCAATCCTCCAGTTTTTAGGGTTTCGTACCTCAAAAGGAAAAAACAGAACCCTTAAAACCCTTAAAAACACTTTGGTGTCCGTCCGTCTGTCCGTCTGTCTGTCAAGACTCTTTTACTCGGGAACGCGTGGAGGTACAGAGATGAAATTAAAACGATATACTCAGATCTACAGTCCCTTGAAGCTGTGAACAAAAAAGTAACATTATTACGTAATTATTATAATCCGCACTAAAGTTCATGACTGCTTCATGTTAGCTAGTCATCAGGGTGATAGCGAGGCTGAGGACGCAGAGAGCAGGAGATGACAATTTATATAATCAAATCCTTTTTAATACTGCCCTCACTTAATAACCTGCGTATTTTAAACCAATGCCTTGAAGAAATTCGGTTCTAATATATATGTTTAGGTATAAACATTTTTTTTTTTGTAAAATACAATAAATGCGAATGCTTTTTCCTAAAAAACATTATCTTCTGATTTCTGACGTCAATAACTCACAACAAGTTTTTTTAAATTTGGTCGATAGAAGCCTAGACGGAATTATGATAATATCAACAAAAAAATCGTTCACCATGTCGCCATGATGTTATGCTATAAATATGATGCAATTACGCCATCAAACTACGCTTAATCTAATGGTTCGGTAGTTTAGGCTCTGTCGCGATAACGTCAACCATCGTAAATAGCATTAACCTGTAGATTGTCAACTTTAGTCGAACAGACGTAAGGATTTGCCATGCAGTGAGAACATGTAGAAAAAAAAATACATTTGCCGAAAATCTATAAAAGAGATGTTTGTTTTTTCGGAGTCGCCAATTAGTTTCCTCATTCCAAGATTTTAATTTCGTTTTTGTTCGTTATTTATATTTTGCTATATTTTTATGATTCTAAAAACAGTTCACCCAATAATTTCCATCTGAACGTAGCCTTAATGTAGCCGTAGTGACGTAAATGCTCTGATGAAGATTATCGGCCTTTAGATAAAATTAAATAACTTTTACCTAATGACGCTCGTTACACAGATTTTCCGTTATTTATAGTTGCCTCACAGATCTCAATAACCATCATTCTTGTTTGCGATTACTGAAATCAAAGCTGTGGTACATCTGCCTCTTGTTATATAGTTATCCAGACGACCTTGCATCTGTAAGTGTGCCATTTCCATGTTGAGGTCAGATTTCACATTAATCACTTTAACACGGGCGATTTTTTGTTTGTTGCGTCTTCTTTATTTGAAATCTCTCGAAACATTCCCGGGATGGTTAGGTTAGGTTGTTACGTGTATCTCCAAGGAAAGTAGTTTTCAAAATAAAATCGATACGTGGTCCATTTACGATACAACCGCATGATAATCTTGATCTAAATGCTGTATATCCATACTCTGTCAGTTATATACTCATATAATTTGATTTCGTATTAAGAAATTTAAATTGATTGAGAAGTAAATCAGTATGAACGGCTCATTTATTACGACGATGAGAAATGTGTATCATGATGTAATTACATGTAGTGTTTGTTTTGCTAAATAGCTTCGGAACGTAATATTACTTTATTTATCATTCAGTCAAGCTGTTACTAGTGATTGATGTTTGATCTCTACTGAGAATGTTGTAGGATAATCTTTTTATTCATAGGCAGGGTGATGGCGGATGTTTTTGTATAAAAATCTTTTCATGGATACTCACAAACTTCCATAAAGTCTCTGAAGTTATTGATTATAAAAAATCTATTTTGAGCTGCTTCAATGAATAACGAGATTTGTGAACTACATCAATATCATGAACAGTTCGCAGTCCATTTATTAATGGTAATAAAACGATAAACAGGTGTATTCGTTCCTCTAACAATGTAGATTCGTAATGATATGGGCTAATCAAATGAAAGAGTTGCAACCTAAATATTTATTGATATTAGCCTTAATGTGGCAGAACGCACTGGGCTTTGGTCCAAAATTAAAGAAAACAGGTCTCGGTCAACTTTTCTAGTACACGATTATAAACTGTCGCGTGTTTACACAAACTATGTGTAGATGCACACAATTGATGTGGGTAGAGTCATTCAATTGATATTAATGCTATCTTATCAACTAATAAAGATGTTTTATGTAATAAATAGATATGCCTGTTCAAAGTGTTTTAACGTACCTACTTATTCATAAAAAATATTGACTTGTAGATACATCAGTTACTTAATTTTCTCGGTGTTCTTAATTGTCCTCTTTATATCAGTTTTCATTGTTCCATTTAGCAAAATTTCTTGTTGTTAGAATCATATAGGTAGATAAATATTGGTAAAGAAGTACCAGCCGAAACTATCATAGATTAGATCATGGTAAAAAAAACATTGATCAACTGGAAATCTTTGGTGAACTAGGAAGTTTGATGGACGAGTTAGTTAACAACCTTTGGTTAATTCTAATAGGCACCATACTTTATACAGCTGCAATGATGTCATGGTCCAAATACTTGGTGTCAAATAGTACCTACACAACTGCTGTTGCATTGACCTTACCTATGCTTAGAAAGGCGTGATTAGTTGAACGACCTTTACCTACGAAAATACATGATATGTCACCTACGCGTAGCAACTGTTGTAATGTTAGTTGAGTGCCTTACTGCCTCCTCATTGAGCTCATGTGTTACTCAACAATTTGGTCATTCAAGTGTTAATGAGTATACAGGCACAATGGCTGAGCGAGTAAAGTCACGCATTGAATTCACTAGATGCCCGACCATATGTCCAAACAACTTGTCAATATTTGTTATGGGTAGTTAGTTACGGCGATTGGTGGTGAATGGTGGCTTTAAATTGATGAATACATTTTTAATTATAACAGACATTTCATGCCAATGTTTTTCAGTGTTCTGTATTATAAAACTGATGAACTGTAAAGGTAAATAATAATATCTAAATATGTCCTGTCTTTTGAATTAAGTAAATATTGTTTATCTAATTATTATTCTTTAATGTAGGTACTTGTTATTACAAAGACACAATTCGTATAAATGAATATGTCATATTTGTAGTATCCTTGCTTCCTTACTAATATTATAAACGTGAAAGTTTGTGAGTATGGATGTATGGATGTTTGTTACTCTTTCACGCCAGAACGGCTGAACGGATCTGGATGAAATTTGATACAGAGATAAATTATATTCTAGAATACTACTACGGGTACTAGGCTACTTAGGCTACTTTTATCCAGATCGGACCTAATTCTAAAGTCCACGCAGACAAAGTCGCGGGCAGAAGCTAGTAAATAATAATTATATGTACTTAAACTTTTTATAAATTAAAATTTCGTTATAGATATTCGAACGTTCTTATTTACATTACTTACATACGCTACGCTTAAGGAAATTAAACATAGTTCAACGAAATGTACCAGACCTAAATTATAAAAAATGATAACGATATTACACTATGCTTACAAGGCGACAACCCTTATCATTTTCAAAATTTCACTACGTGGTGTCCTTGCTTGAGGTAACGTTTTGTATCAATTTGGCCTTTATTTTTTAACTACCTATGCTTATTAATCTGCGCATTAATCATGTTTAATGAAAACCAATTAAAGCTTAGTCGGGCGGTATACACATGCTGAAATATATTTCACTACGTGTGGCGCAAGTCATTGAGTGGGTGACTCACCGCGGACTGACACACTTGGAAATCGGACAATCAGTCTTCACAATAATTTTATAAGGCAACGATCGATATCTACGTCACTTCTGTGGGCGTCTTTGCAGCTTTGTAATTAACTTTTGACACTGGCTAGCATAAATATTTTCAAATAACACAAAAACGGATTTTAAATAATCACACGGAATATATCCATAAAACGTTTTATCTTTCCGATGATACGCATCGATAACAGACGCCGCGAAACGGTTTTGTGCAAAGTAACGCGATAGTAAACTTCAAATAAGTATTCGATCAATACAATGTGGAATTATGTAAAGTAACTGTGTAGCAATTCAGTGATTAGTTGAGAAAACAGTGTCAAAATGGCACAAACGCACACGAAATGTCAGATGGATCACAACTACAAACTGGAGAAGAAGTATTTGGAAATGAAGCGGATGGTGATAGAGAAGACGGAAGAATTGAAACGTAGAGATAAGATTATCTCATTACTGGAAAACGAGATTGACGAGAAAGATGCGACTATAAGGTACCTCAAAAATGAAATAGACAAGTTTAGGCAAGTGGTGAAGCCTTTGACAAGACAGCTGATAGACAGTCGCAGAAATGGAGCGGAGAACGAAGATGAATGCTTCGTGATGAAGACTCCGGGAATCGAGAACACCAGAGTATATCATGTTGGTGAACCGAGGCTGAAGAGAACTGCTATTTCAGCGGAGCCATTGTCTTCATTGACGCACGATTATGAAATGAAATTATTGAAAATACCGAAACTTCAAAAGTGAGTATTTTTGTTATATAGACGAAATTCGCAATTCCGTGTTTTTAAATTACGCGTGATGTTTTCTTGTCAGCTAATATCTATGATAGTTTTCATCGGTCTTGTGGTTGCAAATGTAGTAACTAGCTATGAGGCATTACCTACTCGAAATTACAAACCCTATCAAGATTTTCTATTAAATTTACTTACGGTGACAGACTTTTTACTTCCTTATCATTAGTGAAATGTGTTTTATATCTCATACGAAGTCCACGTCCCAGCAAGGTCCGTCGTCATACGAAACAATATTATCAACAAATTATTTATCTTCAATTATGTAAACCTACGTATAAATAATATCATTACCTATATGTATATTTAATCCTTTACATACGTTTTATATGATACACGACTACACGTAGTAGATTTCATTCAATAGGGTATTACATTAATTTTTGAAAAGAACCTCAATTCGATTCTATAGTGCTAATAAACCACAAAAAACACTACATTTTTTCCATCGATAAGTGCCATAAAAATGCATTTAAAATTTACATTTTCAAATTTCGCGCTTAATTTGACGCTGGACGCATTGGACGCCATTTTGCGTCGTGAGTATGACGTTAGTTGGCTGTGTAAACAAATTTATTCTTGGTAAATTTGTATTGTCTCCCTTTGCAAAACCGTTTTCCATGGTATTATTTCAATAAAAATTAGGTTGGTTACGAAAATAATAAAATTAGAAAGCCTTTAAACGCTGATCAGTTGACACTTTGTCGTTTAGTTTACATAGCCGTATGACGTATTTTATAGTGTTCTAAGACAAATTAAAAAAACCTTGAATTGAATTTTAAAATTTATTTTGTTATTTTATGAACTAAAACTAACATTTTTCGACTGCTTTTTGTTTAAGCTATATCTATACTTATAATAAATCTGTAGAGAGGTCAATTCTGTACATGAAATATATTTCCAAAATAACTATCAGCGGGTGATTAGTGATCGATACTGACGCCAAAAATGCAATCAGTAAAATTTTTGTCTGTCTGTCTGTCTGTCTGTCTGTCTGTATGTTCGTTATAGAAACAAAAACCACTCGACGGATTTCAACGAAAATTGGTACAATTGTTCTTCATACTCCTGGGCAGGTTATAGTATACTTTTCATCACGCTACGATCAATAGGAGCAGAGCAGTGAAGGGAAATGTTGGGAAAATTAGTGATTCATGAGAAAGGTTTCAAGCTATAAAACATCACGCTTCAACCCTTAGGAACGGGGCAACGCAGGTGAAACCGCGGGCGAAGAACTAGGGAACAAAGTAACTATTCCACGCGGACGAAGTCGCTGGCAAAAGCTAGTCAATAATATACTTTTAGAATTTTTCTTATATAGAGAACAATACCCTATTTAAAATCTTATTTGTTCACTGTTATTGTTGAAGAGTTTTCACAAAGATTGACATTATTTGATATAAAATTACGATGATACCTAGTAGGTGGAAACCCCGCTAGGTGGTAAGAAGTTTTAACATAAATATTATTACTAAAACATTATTAAACAGTAGAATCAGCAATAAATATAACGGTGGGCATAGATCTAGATAAGAAAAAAGGAAGTAGGTATTCAAGAAAGTTCGGACGAGTCTAACTTTTCACACTCATAACGAGGGTTGGTTTATTATTATAATTTATATAAAGTTAAAAAAAAATGTAATACAGGGACTTTCCACTAATTCGGTCCATAAAAACCGTGTCGATTTTATATTTTGCATAGGTAAGTATCTACTATGCTACACAGTTGAGAAGTTGTACAACTCTGTTATGTAGATAATTATTAAAGAAAGCATGATTTAATTTTACTTGATAACCAGTAACAAAACTAATTGAAAAGTTATTTTTTTTTTAGTAAAGGAAAAAATTCAATCGCGGGCAGGATTCGAACCTGCGTCTTCTGGTTTGACGTAAATTCAGAATGTGAAGGCAAAATTTCAATCATGCGGGTAGGGTTCGCGGTGGCTTAGAGGTTAGAGCGTCTGAAATATCAAACCAGAAGACGCAGGTTTGAATCCTGCCCGCGATTGAATTTTTTCCTTTACTAAAAAAAAATAACTTAATAATCTTAGCATGGAAAATGCAAAAAAATCATAAAAAGATAATTGAAAAGTTATAAAAATAATGTATTACTTTGTTTAAAAATCGTTAATTTGCAAATCGGTACCAACAACATTATTTAAAAGTAACATATCCAACACAGTTGTCATACTAAATATTATCTATACAAATCACATTCACGTTTTCTTTTGCAAATTGCTTTATTTATCTTTTAATTTAAGATGCTTTATTAGTCACGAATAAATACTTAACGAGTTTCTCAACATCAATGTTTCTTCATCTCAACATCCTTGTATGTCTTATGTCGACAAATGTAATTTGTCAACTATTAAACCGTGACTTTGTAACCTTACTCAACATTGGGATGCTTTAGATGTTTTGATTGTACATATGTACATAATTATACAACTATATACATTTTATATATAGGCTATTTTGTGTTGCTGCTGGGCAAAGGCCTCCCTTAACTCAGTCCAGGATTTTCTATGAAAAAGCGGTCAAGATCATCGCCAACGTCTCTTAGGCCGACCTCGTCCACGAATAACATTGTTGTAATTGTAAGGGGTTCTAAACACCATCATTAGAACCCAAGCCAACCTCGCCTGCACGTGGTACAACCGGCTATACAACAGAAGAGGCTCTGGCGAACCCGCCAACACGCACTGGACCAGCGAGGCGGGTCACGATCCAAATCCCCCTACATGAACCCTTAAAATAAATTCAAGTTGTCACGATTAAATAAACAAATATGTATCTAATGAAACGTTTTAGTTGAAACCTACCTAAAAATATGTCTAGCTTCCCTAGGTATAATGATTAGGAAAGTAAGTGCTAGTAATCGCACAAGCTGTAAAAGTGTAATACAACTCACTCAGAAACTATAAAATAAAATATTTATAGGTAGGTCCCATAATAGATTAAAGGTATCCGTAAAAAATATTTAATTAATAAAATTCCTATGGGATTTGGAGAAAATCAGATCAATGCGGGGAACACCGCAGGTCACAGCTTATTTCCTTATATGCACAATAATGCAATGTTTGTGGCAAATTAAACTCAAGGAAAATTAGAAATTTTATGGCTGCTCGCTCTGGAAGCTTTAAAAATTGTATTCCATTTGTATTGCATGGCAGCCACAATAAGAATGACAAGAGGAAATTCTTAAGTAAGTAAGTTCCATTGTTGGCACGGAATTAAACCGTATGAAAAACAATCAAAATCGAATCTTCAATAGCTTCGTTGTCTGAACCGAGTTTATTGAAATTCTTAAAACTACGATCATTCTTTAGGGGCAGCTATTGACAGTAGGTAAACGTCATCAATCAATCACGCAAGGTAGTGATTGAATTTCTTCTCAGTACAGGCATCGCAAGGCACCGTGGCGAGGTCGACATGTGTGCCGGCCCGAGTGCCTTCGCTGATCCCATTTGGTATAATTACGTTCGAACTTTATGTGACGATTGTCCTCGCCGACGGCTCTGTCAACGTTAGATCTGGATACGAATTTACGACCACCGGTTTAGATTTTGGACTTGCAAACTTGATACGCGCAATTGCGAGGAATGTTGGCCTGTTGGCGTTACGTAAATTGGTTGTTGATAGTTTTATACCTAGAAGTTGAAATCGTAAATGGGTTCTATTCTTAACATTCTAGAAAATCGTAAAATTGTGTAAGAAGTGGAAGAGCTATATATAACTAGGTATAGCTCTCAGTAGGAGGGGAAATATGACGTAGTAGGTAGAGGGGTAATATGTATTTGCACCATTAAATGTTTTCACTGAAGCACTGCCTAAACTTTTTTAAGGAATGTGTCGAAGCTATAGTGAAGTATTATTCATGAAATAGTAGGATAGGAACCTAGATTAATAGTATCCGAATCCGAATAATAACACAATTTAATAAATTCTGTTTTTATTACGATTTATTTTGGTATTACGTTTGTACGGGCAAATCGGTCCGCCGGACCCTAATAAATGAATGACGTAGCACGGTAACATAATTATCTGTATAATTCTTACTACTTATTAATATTATAAATGTGAAAGTAACTCTGTCTGTCCGTCTGTCTGACTGTCTGTCGGGCTGTCACGCCAAAACTACTACACAGATTTAAATGAAATTTGGTACACAGATAGTCAGCCTGCGAAAGGACATAGGCTACTTTTAATGCAAAAAAAGGGTTGCAAGGGTTAATGGTTGTTGGGTATTGAGATTTTTAGAGCTAGAAGCTTGAAACTTATTTTTTAGGCTGTTGATTCGATTTATATAAATATGACATTCAAAATTTGTAAAAGTTTTACCCTCAAGGGTGTAAAATAACAATAGGGAATAGGGGATGAAAGTTTGTATGGAGATATGTAAGGTTTATGTTAATGTTTTATAAGTTTGTGACAAGAGAAAAAATATTAGAGCTATTCTAATGTAACATTTACGGAGTCTATTAAGTAGGTTTTTTTTTCTTATACATTTTGTATCGAGAACGGGTGGTACATATTTTTTTATTTTCCATTTACCGATAAGACAAATCAATTCAGTAGGTACCTAATAATTTGATCATGTGGTAAGTAAGTAACTTTTAATAAATCGATATGTGTAAGCACGCCAATTTATCGAATAATAAATTGAAGTGCTGATTTTTCCCAATGAGTTTATGTTTGTATCATTTAGAGTGTATTATGTGAATTTCTATATAATATTGCTATTGACTTGTGCTGCGGACTAAATTTCTCTTACATACGTAAAACCGAAATAAATGTTAATACAAACACAATTTAATCAAATTCTATTATTATTCGGATTCCGATACCGTTAATCTAGGTTCCTACTCCATTTCGTCCAAAATACTTCATTGGAAATAAATGTACCTAAGCGAATGCAATTTTTGAACGATTTTCCGGTCTTTTATTTCCAGTGAAGTAGTAGTAGATGAAATAGTACCGAAGGAACCTAGATTAATGGTATCCAAATTCAAATAATAACTGTTCTGAGATATAAGACGTCAGTCATATTGTTATTCGAACACCATTGACAGTTATCAGTGATAGACAGAAATTTATATCCAAAAATCCCAATAAGATATGAGGATGAGGATTTATGAGGATGAGGATTTATCCTCAGATCTTTAGGTTCCGGTATGGTACGCGTAGATTCGCGGAGGAATGAATCTAGCTCCCTTAACCCCAACAAAAAGTGGTGGGGCGAAACACCAGTGTGGTTTTAGTCGGTAGGTCCGACACGCCCCGTCGTCTTCCCCAGGCGACGGAAGTCCGTGAGGATTTCCACACGCAGAAAAAAAATGATACTTGTAGACTGGAGACCGAATCCAACGCTAAAGGCATGAGACAAAATTGCTATGGCTTTCAGTATAACTAGCTATAAACAATGATTATGTATGTCCTTCCTGCCTCCAATACATAATACCATTAGTTTCATACATAGATCTAAGCCGTGTTTTATGATACTAATTTACTGTAATAAATTTAAGGTTATTATCATTAAAGCTGATAGGGCACTTATTGAAATCGCCTTGCAGATAGGTGCGGGAAGTAAATAGGTACTTAGGACTGTACCTAGTTTCGTAATAGAATAACTAGATAGGTATGTAATGGAGATGCGATATAAAAAATATTTTATCTAAGGAACATAACTTATCATACCATCACGCTTAGGTATATTCCCCGAAGAAGTTAGGTGGAGGTGTATTAATCAATGTACACCCATAGTTCGCCGGTATATTAAGGTCCCATCAATAGGGCGAGCCTATTGATGTTAACCGGGCACAAATCCTAACTCCGAGCTACTACTGAGCATTTCATAGAATAACCCAATAACACTGCTCGTCGTGGGAATCAAACCCAAGACCTCTAGCGTAGCATAGCAGTCGCGCTTAGGACCACTAGGCTAATTAGGCAGTTAAATAATAATTACGAAATCACACAACTTTTATTAAGAAATTAGACATGACATGTCCTAATTTCCTATCTTAATAGGACCTAGTAGTTTTCTACTAGGTTGTAGTCAGTCGCTAATAAAGCACTCAAGAAAATTCTCACAAGATTGGGAAAACTAAATAAAGCGGGTAGCATTTCAACCTTACTTATTTTATTTTTATTTATTTTTACAGATCACGGGAGTTGATAAAAGGTGCAATATTGGACAATGACTTCATGAAGAATCTTGAAATGACGCAGATCCGCGAGATCGTGGACTGCATGTACCCTGTAGAATACGCAGCTGGCAGTCTTATCATAAAGGAAGGAGATGTTGGCAGTATTGTCTATGTTATGGAAGGTAAGTTATTATATATAATTTTACTAAATAAAAATAATTTTAAATACAATGCAATAATTCTTTTTGCGAATCACGCCATCTAGTGTCAAATAGTAAAACTGTATTGATACTACCATCTAGTGTCAAATAGTAAAACTGTATTGATACTGCCATCTAGTGTTGAGTAGCTAAGACATTTCACGCTCCCTAGTTCTAGTTAGTTCTAGAATGTCACCAAGAGATGGCGCTAAATTTATTGAAGTTGTTCTATTAGACCATAGATGGCGCTACAACTGTCTCTCTATTCGACGCTAGGTGGCGCTGGTGTTTCCTTATGAAAATGCTCTGAATTTACAATTATTTTAATAATAGGGCATTTTACTTCTAAACCAGTACAGACCTGTAGCCAGTTTCTTAATTGATTGCGTTAATTTTCCCACCCAAATTATCGTAATTTTCGGAATTAATGAATAATATTAAATAATTAATGAATTTTCAAATGTTTAATACCTTGTACTGAACGAACACAAAAACAAAAAGTCCAACGCACAAATAATGCTGATACTAACACATTAATGAATAATAGATCTTATCCTAGTCATTTTAGTTTTAGTTAGGTACCTATCGAGATAAATATATTTTGAGTTTCTGTTATACTAGGGAGCTAGGTAGGTACTTCAGCTTTAAAATCTGGAAAGTAAAAGTCAATTAATCTGCTGCGTTATTAGTTAGTTACCCACTTCATACTTTGAATTCATACATTTAACGTGCCTAGGTATTACAGAAATCTAGGTCTTAAACCGAACGCAGATTTCTCCAGGTAATTTTCCACGACATTGTTTGCCTCGCATGAGATATTTAATTTACAAGTATCCTTCGTTTACAACGTGTATCCGGCGAGATCTGCTAAACATCAGCCTCTCCTAGCGTTTAGACTTGCAAACATAGTCATATTCGAGGTGATACTAGCTAAGTCAGGTAGATACTTTCCCTAAGCGTCGTGAAAGCGGAAAAGCAGTTGCCGTGACACCCGCGGCTTTTCCTGCCTACTCTTACAACCACATACTTCTGTTTAGGTACACTAACAACATAAAAAACTTGATGAGATACGCACACTGTAAAACAACATAGACATTATACATCTACACATTATATCTTCGAAAGGTTAGATAGAGGTGTGGTGACGTAACCTCACCGCCGGTATGTTTAAGTTCCAGACAAATTCAAACATTGAGCTGGTACTGCGATTTTTATAAAAAAACCCAGTAAGATTTTGCTCGATCTCGGAATCGAATCCGGAACTTCACAAACGGCATCCGCGTTTGTGACTACTATGCATACGTAATGTTATTGCAAATACTTATATTTGCTTACATAGGAAATTAAAGTACCTAGGTACCTAAGTAAGTACATATATATAAACTCAAAAAAAAATTACATAACATTTGCCTAGAAAACACATTTTGATGATTTTATGGAGAGATTCGAAGATTTTATCGACTCTTTTTTTACTAAAATTATTAATATTTTTTACAAATTTAGTTCATGTTTTTGCTACGTGGTCTCATAACATCTGAGGAACCGCCTCGCAATGCAAATCTAGAAAAAGCAATAAAAAGCAAGAAAATATCGTAGCTTTGCATTCCTATTTCCGAAATTATTTTATTATCTTATACAGACTAATTAATGGCCACGAATAGCGACGAAACTAAGTAAAAACAACAAAAATGATTTCTTAATGAATACTTAATACCTATCTACCTAATTACTTTAATAATGATATAACATTTTATGTAATCTTAGCATTATTAAGATTAATTTTAAAAACAAATCTTAATAACCTTACATAACGTTATAAGTATATTATAAATAGGTAATATGTATTATATGAAAATAACATAACATACCACCGCGCCTGTATTCCTTGAAAGGTGAGGCAGAGCTGTACTAATGTACACCCACTGTGCGCCGGTATGTTTTGGTTCCATTTAATAGGAGACGAGCCTATCTGAGCTATTACTGAGAATTTTATGGAAAAACTCATTAATACTGCTAGACCTGGGAATCGAACTGAGGGCCTCTAGGACCTTTAGGGTAGTCACGCTCAGGACCACTAGGCCTTATTAGCCTAGTGAGGCATGAAAATAAAAGGGCCGAAATTAAAGTGGCAGAAGGTAAACGGGATATTTAGATTTTTATTATAAAGATTTATTATTTACTAGAAATATTAGACTGCCTTTTTAGTCTAGGTGTCCCAAGCTCGACTGCTACGCTGGAGGTCGCAGCTCGGAATCTGGATTTGTGCCTGATTAATGGCTATAGGCTCGCTCCCTATTACATGAGACCTAAAACATACGGGCGAACTGTGGGTGTCTATTAGTACACCTCTGCTGAACCCTTCGGGAATACAGGCGTGATGGTATGTTATGTTATGTTAAAGAAATATTTTACCCCAGCGTGTCAGACGTTTATAGCGTTATATTCACGAAAAACTTTAGAAAACTTTACGTATAAAAAAGTAATCACATTTTGTAGCCCCTAATTAGATACATCTTTATTAATTATCACAGTAATTATCTAAATATGTTAGAGATTGATGATTAAGCAAATATTGTCTTTGAGACGGACGTCACAGCGGACGTCTTTAGTGGCTTTATTTATTGCTAAATGTAGACACAATGTAGGACTAAGAGTACCTATACTAATGAGTACATGACCCTGATAGGGTCGCAAAAGAACAAGATAACATTTTATATTCTTAAGGGTCAGGCGGAGCTTGAATTTCTCACACAAACGTAATACCGAAATAAATCGTAATCCAGACAATATTCTGTCAAATTATGTTATTTTTCGGATTTGTATACCGTTAATCTAGTTTTCTTAGTAAGGTTTTTTAGGTAAGGTAGTAAATAGTATCGCACTATTTCGTCTACTATTACTACATTGGAAATAAAAGACCGAAAATGATAAATAATATGATATGATAAATGCTATTTTATTTCTGTAAATAGATCCTTTATGAATACTTTTACAAGTCAATTTTTAAATTTTTATAACTAGATGGCGCCGGCATTTCCTAACTGACGAAAATGAAAAATCGTTCCCTAACTTGGTAAAGTTATCAAAAATTGTATTCGTTTACATTTATTTCCAGTGAAGTATTTTGGACGAAATGGTAACGTAGGAAACTAGATTAACGGTATCGAAATCCGAATAATAACAGAATTTGATTAAATTGCGTTTGAATTACGATTTATTTCGGAATTACGTTTGTAAGAGAAATTCGGTCGTCTATTCCTAGACTAATGGTCCAGGTTATGTTTTAGTAGGTACCTATATTTTTAGTGGACGAATAATCACAGTAATATCTTTAACAGAGCATCTAAAATGTTAATTATGTAAAAATTATTAAAACGTATTTAATAAATTAAACGTAACAAAAAGGAGTTGTAAGGTCAAACCAAAATGTCCGTGGGTGTCATCGCCAAAAGTAACATACGTTTTGCATATTCTAAGTTAACCTATAACATAGTTAATTACTATTTTAAGAACGAGTTTGCATTAATCGAATAAAAGACAGTGGTTTAGCGGGATTTAAACCAGTCAAGTGACAAATTATTACAGACAATACAAAATCCTCTTATGCCCAGAACCATCTATGCGATTCTCTAAACAAATAACAAATCAGGACTATAACTAGTTGGGAATGAACTGAATTAGACAAATATTTTAGTAAATTATCTTTTGTTTTGGGCTCGGCCTTTTACTCAGCAGTGGTACAGCAATAACTAAAGAAAATAATCATCATCGATATAAGCCAGTATGACAATCAAGCAAAGTAGGATTTTACGGGTTGACAAAAGTTCACACATCTTCCTAAATTTGTTGACATCCCTTCATCCTGATATTTCCCATCACCAATAAAAAATATAACTCTCCATCCTCATCAATCCATTGTATAACTATTTGAACACTTTAATATTTTTTATTATGCGGGTACCGTGATAAATTCAGCGATGCGGTGCATCGATAAACTGACACGCAGTGTGTTTCTATTTGAAGTAAAAACAGGTTAGTCATATTTTATCAAGAGAAAAATGAATCACAACCACGCGAATATTGGCGGCATATTGAAATATCCGTGGATCACCCAAATATTTGCCTCCAGTGGGAGTCGAATCCATGACACGCGGCACCAACTGCTACGCTAAACGTGCAGTCGAAATAGCTCCTGGACAACATACTTGTTTTATGATAGGACATAAATATAGATCAAATCAAATCAAATTTTATTAAATACTACACGACAAAATATTTGTTAGTAACGAAGTCTTCCTTGGGTATATTATTTACATAACATTATGTGCCTGAACTAGGTAATCCTGTGTTTCATGCGAGAAATATAAATACATATTATGGACTAAAATAGTCACAAAGTCAGTATAACAAAATTAGTATATCAATAATAAATAAAAATAAACTAAAAAGAACACATAAATCAATGCCCACTTTAACACAATTCACTATTTCTCTGTATCATCGTAGGACATGCTTTGGAGGGCTTCCTGAAGAGTTTTTTTACAATTGCTATAATTGAGGGTATAAATATTCTTTATAGCATTAAGTCTATTGTAAAGAAGCTTGAAGATGATGGATATACTGAGACTTTAAGCTTGGACTTGGTTTTTAGGTTTTGTAATAAATTAAGTACAACTATGTAGGTATAAAATAAACTTACTAAAATAAAACCATAATAATAATTAGAAGGTTTTCTATCTCTCATAAGATTTTGGTAATATCCAGTTGTAATATCCTATATAAACTGGCGTGGTTTTGCAATTCCATACTTCTAAGTATGGAATTGCAAAACCACGCCGGTTTAAAAAACAGATATGGAAATCTACGCTCTTGTGGTATTCAGTGGAGTATTCAACGCCATTCTATAATTTTAAATCATAATTCCGACACTTTTGTGGTTTTTAGTGAAGTGAAAGTGTTGATTTTGACACCTGTCAAATGTAGCATTTTATTTCAGAGACTCTATATATATAGTTTATCAGCTTGTATAGACCTGAAAAATACGTGTATCTAAGTATTTTTTAAATGAGCCTTAAAAATAAGAAATCCGTAATAATATTTAAAACGAATTTAAGATTATCAGGATTGCCGTATTCATTTTTGAAGTAAATGACTTGATAAATAGAGAGTGAAGAATTAATAGAAGGATGATTTATACAAATGCTGTAGAATGCGTCATAACGTACCTAATTTAAAATAAAAATATTATCTTAACTTATATAAAAGAAAATATTATCTTAATTTGTAATATACGTATAGATATAGATGCATTTACTTACTTGCATACTGTAACTATGATCTAATGACCTTTCTTATGAAGAAATCATTCAAATAGTGATGATTCATTTACGGCCAGTTTCTCTATCCAATCTGTCGATAGATTTGCTTACTAGTGATAGAATTTTGACATAATTTCTATATAGCTACTGTCAAAATCTCATCTCTAGTAAGCAAATCTACTGACAGATAGGATATAGCAATCGGCCGTTAAAACCTGTCACAATGTCTGCCCGTGACTATAGTCGCCGTAAAAGGTTCGGAACATTTTAATAATGTTAATATAACGCTATAAGATCAGTAAAGTGGTTTTATTTGAAGTCTAATATTCGCATCAGAAGTCAGATAATTAAAAAAAATCATAAAAGTAAACGAGATAATAATTATTTTTATACGCTCTTGTGGAAAAAAACATAAAGCCCTGACATTTTATTGATTTAGTTCATCAAAATAAGACCGGTACATATTTATGATTTTATGTTAAATAAATCTTAAATGTTACTTGCTGTTGTGTGTCGAACGATACAAGGCAAACTATTAAATTATTAATATTCATTAGATTTATAGTACCTAATATATTTGCAAGACTTTATTATAATAAAACACTGTATTACATTGACTTTCGAAAACGAAATACAAAATAATAATGTGCTTTGAAAGGTCATATCGCCTTACAAATAAATGAAACTATTCTTAGTATATTTATAAAAGTGGATTTTGCTCCAGAACAGAAACTAGATAAAGAGGGCAAAAACCACGTTGGGCCGCTTAACTCGGAACTATTACGAAATGTACAAAAAGTTCTGTCAGTACAGACAATGCGTGATCGGCCCGCGGCCTTGGGAGACGGAGATCGACATTCAAGACCTTGCCGGCTTTTTGTCGGACTTAATGGGTGACGGCCCCCGGCTACTGGTCGTGTTTCAAGTGAAAGTAAAGATCGCCCGTGTGTAATTTGCAGTGCAATGTTGATAGAACTCGAAGCGATAGCTAAAATTGCAGGGTTCACAGTCAGTGTTGCGTTAGACAGCACATTTCAATTGTAGTTTCATAACGTTTTCAAAAGTTCCGATTAGAAACGTAATTTCCCGATAGCATAATCGGCTAGTATTGTAGGTTGATGCTGTAATTGATTTTATTTTGAATGTAATAGCTGATATTTATAATAAACAAGTTAGACAAGTTCATAATGAATATCTTATTATATTATAATACTAACTACATTAGAACTTGGAAACTGCATATATGAAACTCGGTCGACAACCCTGAATCATAAAGTGAGTACATAACGTGCAGGATTTACCATAACCGAATCAGTAAAGAACTTGACAAGTGTTCATAACCAAGTAGTATCTAAACTTGTGATAGCACGAGTTGTACTAATTGTCGTGCTAACAAATAATACCAAAGAGGTTTTCAATCACATTAACCGTATCTCTTCATGAAGAAAATAGCGTGCAAAGAAATGTTAATATGACTAAACTATTGAACTTGTCAGAAACCAGTATGAATAAACTTTTCAATATGAATTATCACTGAATAACGCCATCAATTCAGTATTAGTCCTCTAGTTGTGTTGTTAATGAAAACCTCTGCTCTTTTAATAAAAATATTTATTGATCCACTATTGTCCACCGCTACCTCTCGTTGATTATTTATTAAAGAGAATAATAGACATTGTCAAAGAAAAAATATTTGATTAGTGAGTTTCTTTGGCTAGCATTTAACATGGATTCATGATTTTAATTTTAATACTAAGTGTATTTAGTAAAGTGTCAATAGTAGGTAAACAGGAAAGAAAACATTGACAACAATTATTAAATTTATACTATACTAGCGACCCGCCCGCAGTTTCACCCGCGTTGCCCCAGTCCTAAGAGTCGTAGCGTAATGTTAAATAGCTTAAAACCTTCCTCTTGAATCACTCTATCTACTAAAAAACGCTTCAAAATCCGTTGCGTAGTTTTAAAGATTTAAGCATACATAGGGACGGACAGACAGCGACAGCGACTTTGTTTTATACTATGTAAAGATAAAAGAGTAATTACTAACCCTACTGTTCTTACGTTATGTGCTGTCGACTGTACCTACGTACATATGTGTATTACACCTTAATGCCATGACAAAAGATAGTCGACTCTAAAATCGACCAAAATGACGTTACTACGAGTATGTGCATAAACGTTATTGTCAAAGTTAACAAAGCCGTTGTCTTTGTTATACATGCTACACTTAGATAGGTACATTTTAATATATATAATTAAAATACAATCAACTTCACTTCGAACGTGCTATATAAGCACTGACGAAATTATTGCCCCATCTTAGTTAAATAGTTTTGTAGATAGAGATAAATAATCACCTACATTATTACCTACTTGCACCATATTTTCATATTATTCTGCTCATTGAAATAAATGTAGAAAAAGATTGTCATACATGAGTGTAGGCAACTAAAATATTTTTCTTTTCTTTTTCTTTTTTTTAAAAAAACGTTGCCCCACACTAGGATTTTCTCCTGTATCGTGGGTGCGTTTACAAACACAAATTCTCACATGCACAAACGCCCAGACCCGGAACAACTTCCTGTAAATCATACAAATATTTGCTCCATGTGGGGATCGAACCCACAACATCATCATCATCGTCATTATATCATTTGTCTATATATACCTCTTTTTATTGATAAAATCATTAAGATTCTAGACTAGACTATTCTTCTGGGAAAATCTTTCACAATATAATAATGAATTCATGTATAATTAATTACTATTAATATATAGTTATATACATAAACGCTTATGACATTAATATTAGTGATCAGTAAACGGATGAATTGTCAAAATGTCGAAACCGAATTAAATCTAACCTTATTTCATAATTATCTTTTTGTGATTTTTTTTGCATTTTCCATGCTAAGATTATTAAGTTATTTAATAGTAAAGGAAAAAATTCAATCGCGGGCAGGATTCGAACCTGCGTCTTCTGGTTTGATATACCAGACGCTCTGACCTCTAAGCCACCGCGAACCCTACCCGCATGATTGAAATTTTGCCTTCACATTCTGAATTTACGTCATAAGGTGACGTTCAGAGCGTCTGATATATCAAACCAGAAGACGCAGGTTCGAATCCTGCCCGCGATTGAATTTTTTCCTTTACTATTAAATAACTTATTTCATAATGTTAGATGCACGCATAGCACATGGGCACACTACTAATACTGTAACTGGACTTCTGATAACATCGAAACTAATGATTGTATTGTGTAAACACGTCTTAAATAATTACGCCACCATTGTTGACTGATAACAGCCCAACTAACCTTTGCTATCTCGTATTCCGTGTCAAACTTATCATTGACTAAAAGTATATTATTAGATCAGGTAATCGTTAGACATTTCTAAGTATCCGAACGTATAAGTATCTTAAATATTTATTATATTTAAGATTTCCTCATTTTACATGTTCATCTTTCATATAATCTGTTACATATTTTTCTTATTTCTTTATATAATACAGTTATTACTAGATTTAATTGCACAGAATTTTAACAAATAATGCATATTCAACATAGCACGTAACAGTCCGGACATTATGAATTTACATATAAATTAATAAGTTTCATATATCTAAACAATATTTTAATTTGCTTGACCTAAAAAGTAATTCGCGAGTAATCCTAATTCAATAGAGAAAGATATTTGCTTGTACGGATCAGGAAGATAATGTAACATTGTAAAACAATCTAGTAATACATTTACTTGAATTTTATCTTAATCACGTTTGGTTGCAATCACTAAAACTATTTATATTGAGTGCATATAAAATCGAGTCTTCTGAATTAGACGACACTGGACGCATCACATTGACGCAACAAGCAATTTTCCTTTAAGTTCCACTCGCTTAGGCCTGGTCGTTGGCCAACATGACCTTAATGCCTCAAAAGATTTGAGGCTATTGTGCGAATTGCCTCGGAATCACACACATAGTAATAGTGACCCTCTTGTTACATTAGGATGTGACGTACTATCAAACCATAATATCACTTTAGTATTGTGTGAAGCCACGCTTGAAATGCCCATTGTGGAATTTTACAACATTATTGTTGATGCTGATGGTAATAAAAACAGTCCAAATCTTGTATCTTAAAAGTTATTTCCATTTCTATACCAAATATTTAAGTCCAAACACAGTGCTAAATATAGTTGTATGCGCATATCTTGAATAAATAATAATATTACATTAAAACAAAGAACAAAACTAACAGTGAAATATTAATTATGAACGCTTATTAAACACAATTGTTTTGACGATACCAATTTTTGAGTGCCTTAATCTATATTTTCAAGCCTACATTTTCTTCTGCTTCTGACTTTCAGTTAGCAAGAAGTGCATAGTCGGTCCCGGTTATTTGTCTCCACGCATGCATTCTGGGTGGTTGACCATCCGTAACAGACGATTTCTCTTAACGATCTGAATACTTCTCATTAGAAACATTTGCTTTGGCTGGTTGCAGTGACCTAATTCTGATATTGCTTCTATTAGAACTCGTTACAACTGTCTTTTGTTAAGTAACACATCATTTAGATTCGAAATAATTTTGATTTATTTCAGATAATAATTATGTACGACGATATTTAGTCCTTGATTTTTAAAATTGTAGTATCAAATAGATGTTAATTTAGAGTCTGTTTACTTAATGTTTTCATAAATAAGTCACGGACCGTGAAATAGTGAGGTAGCCGAATGATGAATAGATTATCTTACTAATATTATAAACGTGAAAGTTTGTGTGTATGGATGTATGTTACTCTTTCACAAGAACGGCTGAACGGATCTGGATAATATTTGGCACACAAATAGATATTCATAGGCTACTTTTTATCGTCTGCAATAATACATAGGCTACATTTTATCCAGATCGGACCTAATCCTGAAGTCAACGCAGACAAAGTCGCGGGCAGAAGCTAGTACATAATAATGCCACACGGACACAGTACTCGTTTAAAGTAATGTAAAAATATGAGCGTATTCATTAAGGTGCCCTTAAGGACACCCGCTTAAGTCGGATACGGGTCGATGACGTCACTTCATTGAAACTTGAAAGTATGGCGTATTTAAACGAGGGGAAGGAATGACAGCATGCGTGTCTTCATTGTTCAATTAGACAAGCCAACGAACGGAGGTAATGCTCGTATTCTACTCGTTCTGTTTGGTCGATTGTATATGGACAAGACAATAACTCGGGTCTGCTATAAGCGCTGGAATTTCCTTTGATTATTTGAAATTAATACAGAATTCTGAGTAGTACGGTGTCATTCTGGGTAAAAAGTTTAGTTTAGACACTAAGTTTTAAAGGGAAACATACGATTAACCTTAAAATTAACGCGCAAAATTACAATAATCTCAGAAATTTTAGGAAACGAAGATAATGATTTGCGGTTGGCAGATTTTTAGACAATTACGGCTCTATACAACAGTTCTTTTTTTAACACCTGAACATAAAAGTGAAACCCTTATATTCTTAGCCCAACAGCCTTGACCGTAGAGTAATTGCGTCACAAATGAAATCCAACTAAACATCTTCGCGATTAGCATTTTTACTTTTACTTGAACTTTCGATTCGTCGACGCCTACCATAATTACATGGTACGTTACTGATTCAGAATTTTGTAATATATTTATGAAAATTAAACCGAGCAAATTAATAAACAGATACTTATTTTATGTCTTGGACATTTTTGGAACGGGTTTTATAATAATATATAATATTCGCTTAAAATATTATGCTTTTAATGATGATATCTTAGTGATGAGTTGATGACCAACGAAGCGGTTATGTTCTGCACCCATTATTTCGCGCTATACCAAGAAAATAAAACCGTAGGATTCATTGCTGTACAGATTCATTCTTCTGAAATCTTAGATCATAATAACTGGTTTTCAAGATGCGTTACGTGATTTATATCCAGTGATAACTTTCCTCTTACTGTAGTTTGTCGGCAGAGCAAAAACTTAAGATTTTATAACATTTCCAAGTCTTCGCTTCGTTGAGTACAACTTTAGCAATTCGTAATTGTAAATTATTTCTGTTTGTTTCACCAATTTAGTCTTATTTATCGCTTTCTTTTCGATTTAGTTTGCTTCGATATCGATATTATTAATCTTTTCTTTTTCCGTTACAATCCATGCTTGTTGATTTTTCACGATTATTATTTTTGCTCGGCCTATAAAGATTTATTTCTTTTGATTTTTTTAAGATAACTTTATCATTCCTATATTGAATTATGAAGAAAATCCCCTGAATTCTCTTGAGTGCATCCATACAAACCAATATTATTTTACAGCGAAAATCTGGTTTCAATACAGATATGTTTTTACACGTCTCTGATTTTGATGAAGATACACTTATCTGGTCTTGTGGTTATGATTTTAATGTAAAGCACTGTTAAGAATAGAATGTCTTGTTGATTCACCTTTTTTGTTTTTGTTTCGATTATTGAAACAAAAACAAAAAACAAACACGTGTTTAGTGTATTACACGCACGTGCTGTTTTTACAATAATCCGAAAAGGATAGGTATAACAGAAGGTGCTAGCTCATTTTTGGCGCAGCTTACTTCTCTATAATATCTCTAGGATCAAAATTAAAAAGTTCACTACCTCGTCCACCTTTTGTGAGCTTGAAGCTTTTATTATTCAGGTAAGTATTACTTTTGTCTTTGTCTGGCGCGCAGTCTGTCTCAATCACACTCGCTGTCAGCCGGCTGCGTTTGCGCAGGAGTTGATCGGATCGGAGTAGAGCAGTAAGCGGAGCGGCGCTGACGTGATTGGTCGCTGTGTCCCCAATGTCTCGCGTTTCGAATTTAAAATAGTCGCGATCGACTTCATTGTGGAAGAAGCGATGTGATTTGTTAATAGTTCTTGTTTCTCAATTAAATCAAATTGAAGAGACAATTCTTTCCATTGAACTATGGTAAATAATGTGCAGTGTTATTGTGTCACAATAATGTGTGTTTTCGCGGAAGTTGCAGCTGTCGCTGAAATGAGAGATTTGGAGGATTAACGTATATATCCGTTTAATGAAAAGGATTTAACTAGTCACTCACATAATTATGCTGCAGCAAATTTTTATATCAATTTTAATAGAGAATCTTAAAATAATTGAATCATTGAATATTATGAGCACAAAATAATATTATACGAATACTGTGTCCTTTCGTCCAATTCGCGATTTGAAAGTAACGTTTCGGAGGCTCTCATGCACTACAAGGTTATTGCAAGCCTCTCGTATTTGCGTGCACTACCCGTGTGGCGTGAAAGTATTTTGGAACGTTGTCTTCACAGTGAAGATATTTTAGCATATTAATGTCCGAGCTTTCTATGCCTGTGTTTGGCCAACAAGTATGACATCACTGTCTTGTTAGTGATCCTTTGCAATGATATCATCAACATTGGCCATCAATTGACATAACAGCTGTCCTGTCAGAAAAAATTGGTGTGAACTAAATCAATCAAGGACTAGTTTCATAATTAATTATATACCTATTGCAATACGATTCGGTTTACGCTTCGTTAAGTTATTGAAATAATTGTTGCACTAACATACTTCGGAACTTGTTTATCGAGTAATATGAATCGATTCAATATACATATACGAATCATTGTCACGTTTTAATATTCAAACAAAGATTAGAAAGTTATACAGATAGATATCAACGTGTACCGTACATAGGATTGTCTCCCCTTGCGTGTTACTGTTAACAATAAATGATATTATCATCATAATGACTATTCCGATTATGACAATTATTATCATCAGACCGTAGAAAGTGTTTCAAATAAACTATCATTTCGAAATAGAAGCGTTAGTTAATTATTATAACATCGCATTTTTTACGACATTAGAATGATTGCTTAACTTACGAAAGACAAAATTGTTCGTTAGATCTTTATCATTAAAGTTAGTCTTGTTTCTATAATAGTTCATATTATCTTCATAGAATAACGTGCCCCAAATATCACAATGAATAGTAAACCTATTTACAAGGGAGAAAGGGACACCATTGTTTATGATTCGAGTAACCTACCGTTAGTTCTAAATAAATTTAGCACGTACTATTTGTGTGTCTGACTAACATATTGTAATTCTATCAATGACTTTGTACTCCATTGATGAGTCAACGGTTTCAACTGATGTAGATGCGATTGCTAGTGTAAAAATAAAATGCTTAGCATAGTAAACAGATGACGAGCAATTTGCATTGTTTTGGTAATTATCTATTGTCAATATTGTTTTAAATAACAATTTATTGTCTGAATACAATGGTATTTATTTTTATAACTCTCGCTTGTTTTCTTTATTAGTAGTATAGATACTATCCTTTCATAGATACTACTATTCAAGTATTGGCTAAATTTTTACTTCTGTACGTGATAGTAATAATTCATCTAACATTGAAATAAATGACAGGTTACCAGAGCGGTCGCCATGATACCTATGCATTCAGCATTACATCGGTTTCATTGATTCTAGTGAGCCAAATCAAGTAGGTAGGTAGGTAATTTACAGCATTAAACTGTCTATCTATTCTGTTTTATTAATAGATGGACCGATGAATTTATAATCTAGGTAGCTATAGTAGAATAAGAAAATCGGAAATTTTAATAATCGGAGATTTGAATGTATTTAATTTGACGGTTAATTCCGTTAAATCTAATATAATTGTTTTAGGAGGATAAAAAATTTAGTTCATCAAATATAAAAAAAAAATTAAATACAATGGTGGTAATTTAGTTTTTATAATGTCAATTAATTTCTCTAAGTGCCTATAAAATATGAGGAATGACTTTATAAATATTTGTTTAATATCTTGCCCCAAATCACTTAGGACTATTTTCAGTATGAATTTAATCACCGGACTAAAGTGTAATTTAGGTACCTATTAGGACACAATTACTCTTTACCCATTTTAAATATAATAATTTAGTCCACGTTTATGATGGAAAGAGATGGAAGAAAAAACATAGTATTTAATATTAAAATTAACAGAATCGACACGTTCAGTACCAATATTTCTATATCAAGTTCTGTTGGAAGTATTTTCTTTATGTCTGGTAGATTTTTAAATACAGGAAAAGAATTCCATGATCGCTTGACAATATTTTATCTTGTAATGAAAGAATAATTTAAGCATGCATTCGCCACAATTTCTCAAGTTCCTGGATAATGTTTCTCACATATCATCGCTGACCAGCCGACTGGATATGTGGACCAATGAACTTGTTTCAACTCGTCTATCAGTTGATGTCTTAGAAATCGTTTCCTACTAACTCGATCAGCCGTTCAATGATTGGCACCACTAATTTGCTACTACTTTACACGTATCGTTTGTTATTGTTTTCTTCACCTACATTTATGTATATCTGTTTATCTTTATATGATAATTATATTTTAAGTTCATCACTGACTTTCGATTCCATATCTCGAAGTACATCTGCTTAATATTACGGTCTTGTTTTGTTGTCTTTAAGTGAAAGTGTGTTATTGTTGATCATAATAAACTCGACATCGTACAGCGTAGTTAGGGTGCCAGCTACCGCATACAGTTGCTCAGTCCCCATTATCTAATTATTATGTAATGATGATTCCATTTGCATTTGCCTTATGGACTCTTGAGACCTAGTTAGCGCTTCCTCGTTGCTGATGTATCGGGCACAACCACTTCTTGTGAAATTGTTGTGCTTGCCTCCCGTGACGCGTCTGCTATTGCGATGTTTTTTGTTAGAGGACGATTCTTCACCAAATAACTGCCAAGCTCTAAATTGGAGGTCATTTAAGGAAAATGACGCAATGTAGGCTACATTACATTACATTACTATTAAGTTGTACCTAAGTGTATTAAAACACAGTCACTAAATAAAACTTAAACAAGATCGAAACAGATACGTATATAGGTATTTACCTTGACAAAAAAAGTCGTTATACTGTGAAATTACAAAAAAAAATATTTCAGCTTATTGCTGATTATAATCGTTAGTACCACAATCCACGGGTTATGAACTTATGATGCAGTCATGCAGATGTTACTTATATTTTTTTGAACACAATAATATCTGATACGTAGTATTAAATGGTATTCTGTATTCTTCTGTAGTTTCTTTAACTTCTATTTTTATAGTATTGCATCGCCTTGATTGATTTATTTTGCAAAGCACAACATTTGTGCTCTCAGCATGTGCTCAAAAGGTACTTAACAACAAATTCAAATCTCTTGTATTTCATTTGATAGTAAAAACTTCGTTAGTAATATTGCAATTAATTGTGCAGCTGTCGAGAAGTTGCATTTGCTTTGTCCTGAGTAAAAATAATCGAGTTGTAGACACGGATCAGTATAATAGTTGTTGTAAAACCGTTCCATTGTTATACATTAATCAATCGAATACACCATTTTTATAGCACTCACTTAGTAGGCAAAATTGATAAATTTTAGCTCACTAAATTAACTTTACTGGAGGGAAAATTAAAAATGAAGCTATTATAAAAATCAAAAATTTGCTGCAGCATTCAATTGATACTTCCACAGATTGACTCGAGTAATTTATGTTCCTGATTATTATTACAAATTAAACAAAAACAGCGAGTGCGTCACATTAATCTCCCGTCTAATGACGTCGAAGCATCGTAACCTTTAACAACTGGTCGATAATATTCATCCAACGGGAAAATGGAATTAACATTATCAAGAACGACTACTTACTTGTCAACGTATTGGCTCCGCAGTAATATAAACAAAATGATGTATAGAAATTCGACGACGACATTATGAAAATCAAACACTATCCGGGAAAAGCGGTCATGGAGGACCCGTGGCTGTCCATCACGGACAGAACTATGGACCTTGTGTACGCGGCAAACTGGGTGGGTGCAAAAAACCTGAGTTCGTATAATGAAAATGATGATAAGTCAAACAGTGTTAAATTTAATTCGATATCAAGAAGTAAGTCATGCCGAGACGTTGGTCGTACCAATGAAAAAGATTATGATAGCAAAACATATTCATTAGAAGATAATGAATATAGTTATTCTAATGATGTTCCTACTGAAAATATATCTCAATTAGCTAAGTACCAACAAAACATAGAAGAGAAGGCGAGAGCGAATAATAACCTTGTCGCACAAAATAAATTGAAACATAGTTATAGTTTTAAAGATATGCCAAATGGATACAGGCCATCAACATTGAGAAGAGTTAAGCGTAGAAATTTTACTGAGTGGGATATCGAAGCGTTTGCTTCTAACAGTAAGCAACCACCTGTACCACCACAACGAAAAGATTCTTTAAAATATGCGCACCGGCAAAGGAAAGTTGACTCGAAAAAAAGTTATTATCCGTTACCCGATCCCGGTGCGGTACCACCTGACCCGTCGTCTGAATCTTATTATGAGTACTATTCCAGAGTAAGTCAACAAAATAATGACACTGACAGTGATAAGATAAAACAGATGCAAAAGGACACAAAAAAAGATAAGAATAGTTACAGCGAATCTCCCAAACAAAATGGAAATACTATGTATCAATTGATTAACTCTATGGCGACTTTAGACTTAAGTCCAATAAAGTCCAGGAATGGAAAACAGAATCTGGATATGGATTGTGAAGCGGAAGATTTGGGCTTGTACATGCAGCCTATTCCAACCCAATCATTATCTACATGCGATCAACTTCCTAAGCACACAACGCAACCGGCAAGCGAACGAAACGGACGCATCGAAGATAATAAACCTAGCTTTCGTTCTAAATCATTGAGAGTAAAAAGTGAAGGAAGAGCGCCCCTTCGAGCTTATCTCGACGCAGTCCAGCCTGACGAGACTTATAATGGAGTCACTGTCACTCAACCGAAAAGAAATCTGTCCCCAAGTGAACAGCTGACATTGATGCAGTACGAAATGTTTAACGGAAGTCAAAGTCAACCCGCCCCGCCGATTGCTAATGGGTTACACTCTACTGATCTAAGTAAAGAAAGTGACCATCGGACTATAAACGGTGTTGCGAAACAAATCAAACGTGATAAGTATGGAAAGCTGTATAATACAGTGAGAGTGAAAAGTGATGATAGGTATGATAGGTACAATGACATTATGTCTTTCGGGATACAAAAAGACCGTATAAGTGAAGAACGTGTTACAAATGGTAATGGTGTGTATTCTAGAAGTGCAAAAAGTTCATCTAGTGGTTCGGACTCGGATTTTTCGATTCCTAGACCTAAATTAATAGTCCCTGTGCACACTTACGGAACCAGGAAGAGAAGGACAGGCAATCTCTGTCAGCGAGATAGCACTGCTACTGAATCATCACTGGATGCAGGTATATTGCTAGACGTGACGCGTCTAGACCAGAGCAACAAGTCCGATGAGAAATATCATGGAAATGGAGAAACAGGTAATTTGAGTAAGAATTACGCACTTATATAATCTAGTTTGATGTAACATTACTATCAATCTTTAGTATATACGGTTATCGTAGTTGTTATCGGGAAGTTATTTTGATCACATGAACTGATGTTGATCGATGTATGAACATGTTGGGGTGACCGACTACGGGACAATTTCGAGGTCTCACGGCTGACATTTTCGATGACGTAATATAAGCTGTGAAATAGGTACCTACATACATGACTCAGTGTTTCATCATAAGGACCTTTTACCTCCTTGTATAAAAGTTACCAACACATTGTTAGCGTTTCGTAGTAAGTTATTATTTAGTATCCAATAACTGTTTAAATTTTGTAATATGATGACGTCTAAAAATTTAAGCTAATCTGCTAATGATGGGACAAGACTATATCAAAATCATTATCCCAATAATCAACAAAATCAAAAATGTTTGATTAATAAACAGACTATCATTAAGTAAAATTATTATCATTCATCGTTAAAAAAGGTAGTTTCTGCTAAATATAGTTGTAGTAGTAGCGATTGTGAACGAAGGACTTTGCCCTAATAACGCTTAACAAGCGAATTAGTGGTTATAGCACAAGATAATATTTATACTGTGATACCAGTATATAATGTTTGCCCGTACTTGAATGCTGCTACCCACTCGACCGGTATAATCTTTTAAACTGACTCTTACGACACGGGAAATGACGGTCCAAATTGGTAACTGAGACAGTAAGTACGACAAATTAATTAACTCATTTCCTTTACGGTGTATTTTCGACTCCATCATGGCTTAGAAAAGACGATTTAAAGAGGCACTGGTACAGGACATTACGCCACGCGTACTCCAATTACGATCGAGGTTTTGAGTGCCTTGGCATACGTATGTAACATAGTTTGCTAAACGTACCGAGACTGGCATATCAATTAAACTTCGCTTCGTATTGCCCTACTTTTGGTTTAAGTCAGGCACGAATATGAGAATTAACATATTTATAGTACCCAGAGCAATTTGAATTACTGATTGCAAATTATAAATCAACAAAGAATATTAGAAGTCATTTATAAAGTTGAATTTTGCAGGGAAAATATTCATTTGAAGTAATAGTTTTTTGAACATGCTAATCTTAACAACTGAACTTAACCAACTTGGTAAGAATCTTGTTTTGATTATAGAACATTCGATTCCGCAAATGCTACATAAATCAATTTAACACGGTTACGGACATTATTTAATATTTTGGGTAGTTGTTTTTTTGCCAAAAGATATTCTGGGTAAAAGTTTATTTATTTCGGTATGTCCGGTTTAAATAATATGAACCAATCAGTTTCAGTTTAAATAATGTAATAGTGCAGAAAACAATTAGAGCTCCAGTTTTTTTTAATTAATTAAAAAAAAGTTGCCTCACAATAGGATTTTCTCCAGTAACGTGGGTGCGTTTACAAACACAAATTCTCACTTACACAAGCACCCAGATCCGGAACAACTACCTGTAGATCATACAAATATTTGCTCCGTGTGGGGATCGAACCCACAAAACGTGGCGCAGAAGCCGATCGCTCAGCCATTACGCCAAACGTGTCGGCAAACCTCCAGTTGTTGCATGGTTGTAAATTTTAAATCGATTTTGTTGGATCGTTATTTAAGGTATTTTATCATAAACCAATTAATTGGTATTAAAGAACCATGAGAACAACAGCAATAGGTTTGCATTGAGAACTATGATGAGCATATTATGGAGATACCTGTAACTGTCCCTTGTGAACCAAATCTAAAATTGAATGACCTAAATTTGAATAGAGTCTACAAACAGCTTCTAAATTTGACGACACGTTTGGCGTAGCGGCTGAACGATCGGCTTCTGCGCCATGTGTTGTGGGTTCGATCCCCACACGGAGCAAATATTTGTATGATCTACAGGTAGTTGTTCCGGGTCTGGGCGTTTGTGTTCGTGAGAATTTGTGTTTGTAAACACATCCACTATACAGGAGAAAATCCTAGTGTGGAGCAACGTTTAAAAAAAAAAAAAAGATTGAAAGGATAAGAAGTACATATATGTATGTATACAAGACAGAGATTTTACCAAAAAGGTCACTTTCCGCAGGTTATATTGGAACGCCAGTATCAATGTTGCAATCTATGTGCACAACTAAGATAGTTGGACAATAAAACGGCCATAAGCCTGGACACGTATCCGAACTCATGACCCCGGCATTATGTTCCAAGCCAGTCGCCTTGAAACACTTTCGTTCTTCGAGTCTTTAATTTACGTCAACTAAGGCTCGACTAGAATTTCGTATGTCTGATTTGTGTTTTGCGTTTTGCATGATATTTGCGTGGTTAATATAAAATTTGCAAATCGTTTTGCAGTTCGTTATAATTATGTTTGATGCAGCTGCTTGCTTTGTAATATTGATTTTAATTCTAGACAAAACTCCATTCGTACTTTGTAAGCACGCGAGGTAGAAGTACCATATAATCTTTGTCTGGTTCATGGGTTCCTACTATGGTTGAGAAATAAATAGTCCAGAAATAAATTTGACGACACGTTTGGCGTAGCGGCTGAGCGATCGGCTTCTGCGCACCGTGTTGTGGGTTCGATCCCCACACGGAGCAAATATTTGTATGATCTGCAGGTAGTTGTTCTGGGTCTGGGTGTTTATGTTTGTGAGAATTTGTGTTTGTAAACGCACCCACGATACAGGAGAAAATCCTAGTGTGGGGCAACTTTTTTTTTTTTTAAACTTATTTCATTTATTAAATAATATTTCAAAGTCAAAGTCAAAATATTTTATTTCAATTATACCATTATAAAACTTACTTTTGAAAAGTCAAAACTAGTTGCACAATTCCAAAAAGTGGGTCTTATGGAGAAGAACCGGCGAGAAACACCATAGATACTCTTTAAAAAAAAACATGATTACATTATTAATCTTTACAAAGTTGTTTTAAATAGTGTGAGAATTATGCAGTTAGATGTGTAAGATTAAGATGTTGGGATTGCCACAGCAAGTAAGAGCTGACCAGTCCCGTTCCGACAGACAGTATTATATTCTCATTCAATTAAAGAACACTGCTATGGTAGATACAACTCTTTGTAATTGAAACATGATTAGCGACTGCGGATATTGAAAGTTATCGAAAATGAAAAATGTATATAAATGGGTACGAACAGGCACTAACTGCCGTTTTTGGCATACTTTAATGCTGAGAGGCAGTGGTACACGAGAAATAAGCTGTAGGTAGGACTAATCTACTAAACTGTACTGGAATCTCTATTCTAGTACAGTTTAGTAGATTAGTCAGACTATGTGGGGTCCCCTAAAAGTCAACGTAGATTTTGAAATTTTTTGTTTGCATTTTCAATTGACGTCACCTTAACGACGTTCATTTAGAATGTGAAGGAAAATTTCAATCTGGTGGGTTGGACTCACGGTGGCTTAGTGATCATAGCGTCTGGAGTATCTAACCAGAAGACGCAGGTTCGAATCCTGCCCTCAGTCGACTGTTTCCTTCACTAAAATAATTAGCGTGGATGTTTAAACTCAATCTTTTGCTTAAACAATTAAAAAGTTTGTGATCGCATTTGTAACTAATGGTTTTATTCAGTGCCTTAATTTGAAAAGTTAGAGACGATTGTAAATAAATTATGTAGGATTTAAACGATAAGATTTACAAGTAAAAAATGTCAGTTGTAAATCATCGAGAAGTTCTTCCGTTGGGAGTTAAAAATATTCAATTAATGGTAGAAAATGTATTGGTAATAAAAAGTCAGATTCCCAATCTATCGCATATTACCTCCGAAGATTTTTTACATTGCAATCATTTCACACATGATTTAGAAACTTGTAATTTTTACCAATGAAAGTTGAAGAGAGGTTGCTAAATTAACATTGTGTTGTTTTTACTATTTGACATTATGAAGTCACTTCTTTGTAAATGATATATTCAAAATGACATAAATTTTAGTAAAAAAGTGATTTTCTGACTATTTACAAATATAACGACAATAATCTCAGTGAACATGCCAAAACCTGAATAAATTCTAATCATTACACTGATAACTTGAGTAATATTCACGATTATTATAATGGTTTACTTATTATCTGCTTTTGTCAAAGTTTATTTTAACAGGTGTTATAAACAGCTCGTTACAAAAAATACTGTTACGTAAATAAATTTGATTGTTACAAAATTGAGGTTAAACAACCTGTGTCCTTGCCTTGTGACTTCGTTTTTTCTCCGCAAACATTAGTGTTATGAATTTATGATATGCCAGTAAAGCAAAATATATGTAAGTACCCGTACTAGGAATTTCACCATGAAAATTTGATAGAATTTTATGTGATGTGTCATTTAAGTCCATATACGAATTGCGCAGGGAAAACCTAGTACCTATACTTCATAAATTAATGTTTATCTCAACAATGTGATAACATATATCACTTCATTCGTAATCGTTATCTGCTCAAAATACTTGGAGTATATGTACCTACTACCTACTAGTATACATTCAACAAACAAACGGCATTTTCACATGCCTCTCTATTTATTCTCACACTTATCTTCTCATGGTCGATAATAACAGCTGCTTACAATTGTAATCTTTCACACTTAGCGATAAGAGTACTTATTAAAACTTGATTGTTTTTTCTCACTACGATAATAATATATTTTGGTAATATCGGGTCCGCTCACTCCAATGACTCACCAATGTCCGCCGACAATTTAAATCTTGGCAACCTTGACAAATTTGTTCGTTATGAAAATTATGTCGATTTGCATATATGTATCCGTCCGTAGCTTACAGTCAAATATATGCACAAAGGATATTTAGTTGGCTAATTAACCCTATGTGTGAAGAATGACTTCACACGATCGTGCTATGGATTTATTTAACAAGTTTTATAAAACTACAAAAGTGATAACTATGAGTGAAGAGATGGATTCATGGATATGATTTCTTAAAATTAGAACGGGAAACGTGATATTGCATTTCATTGTTACAAAATCTTATACATAAATAAGGCTACGTTACTGGTGAAATATACAATACAGCATCAGAGAAATAATCTGCCTGTAGCGTTAACATGTATCGAAAACTAAAAATGATTAGGATTGGTAATCACCACATAAAAATGTTTAGGATTGACAATCACCACGTGAATGTCATTTTACTTGACTAATGTTGCTATACCTGTAATGTTTAGTTTCGTTAAATTATACCAGTATAAATATTGATTTACCTTTGACGAAGTCTAGCCCTAAGGTCTAAACTATTAGCCTTAATAACTTATATCAATCTAGCTTTATGTTTATTTATGTTTTAATGGACAGAATTTGCATTTGTAAATATCTTGACATAAATTATATTTATAACCCCTAATTAAGTAGTTATCTACTCAATTGTTCATATTGAAATTATGCCTTACTTGGCCCCCAGGTAAATCTAGGTTCTAGTTCTTACACAATATTGTCGAAAATTTAGAATTTCAGTTTTTTTTTGCATTGAAATTAAATTACATATTTATTCCGTTATACTTTTTACGCAAAATTGAAACTACAATTAACGCCAACAATGTTTCTTCTAACACAAAGTGATGACTATATTATTCACTAGCGATCCGCCCGCGGTTTCACCCGCGTTGCTTCATACCTAAGAGTCTTAGCGTAATGTATAATAGCTTAAAACTTTCCTCTTGAATCACTCTATCTATTACAAAAAAACCGCTTCAAAATCCGATGCGTAGTTTTAAAGATTTAAGCATACATACATACAGGGACAGACAGACAGCGACTTTGTTTTATACTATGTAGTGATTTAAATAATTCTAATTACAATAGACTTCTTACAAAAATTTTACAGCAAATCAATTAGATTAACATCAAATCTGTATGATGAACCCGAAGAGTTCGGCAGAGATATACTAATTTACACTCACAGTTCGCCGGTATGTTTAGGTCCCATGTAATAGGGGCGAGCCTATTGCCATTAACACGATCGACTTGGGAATCGAACCCAGGACTTCCAGCGTAGCAGTCGTGCTTGTGACCACTAGACTAATGAGGCAGATCTTGACTACAATTATTTCTCCAAAAATGAATCACTTTCTTTTCTTCTACAGAGGGTCGTGTGGAAGTGTCTCGAGAGAACAAGTACCTCAGCACGATGGCACCAGGAAAGGTGTTCGGCGAGCTGGCTATCCTATACAACTGCAAACGTACGGCCACCATCAAGGCTGCCACGGACTGCAGACTGTGGGCCATCGAGCGCCAGTGCTTCCAGACCATCATGATGCGCACCGGACTCATTCGCCAGGCTGAATACACCGATTTTCTTAAGAGGTAAGTCTTAAGGCTCAAAATCTTGGTTAATCATATAAGCTTTTAATGGTGAGTCAGTAATAATATCTTTCACTGCTAGACAGTTATACCCTTTGATGAGAGGAGTCGGACTATAATCCGAGACACAGTTAATACTGCAGAATCGTAATAGTCGCTACAATATCTTGCCGTTTTATTCCCTACAATATATTTGAGTCGAACTTCACCGATACACACATAATGCTCGTGAAGGGATGCTGTCTGTCGGGGCTGGTCAGCTCCTACTTGCGGTGGCAATCCTTTTTTTTAATTATAATTTTACACATCAATCTATATAATTCGCAACTATTTAAAACAAAGTTGTGAAGTTTAATATTGTATTTATGTTTATTTAAAAGAGTATCTATGTTCCTTGCTGGCTCTTCTCCATAAGACCCACTTTAGGCACCATGCAACTAGTGTAGGTTTAAGGCGCTGACAACAGCTAATGAAATTCGATGTTTCGGTATTTTAGCCACGCCCACTATTGCTCCGATTACCTAGCGCTCTTTTTTAAAAGGGCGGTGATACAACGAACTACCAAATAAGAAACAAAGCGACGCGGTCAATAATGAACATTGAGTCAATAGATGGCGCTGTTGTATTTATTGCTCTGTACGAAGAACTAGTAACAAATTAGACAGGACGATTAAAAAATCAAGTACCCATGTATAGGTAATTATTTTATGAAACTTTATTTACAATTAATTAAAAACAATATACCTAAGCGTAAGGAAAATAAAAACCCAAACTACCTACTTATATTAGCAAACTTTTCATTAGTTTTACATGCACTGTTTATTTGCTTTTTTATATAAAAATATATTGGTCTAGCTCAGGTGGTCCCCAGCATGTGGAATGTGGAGTCGAAAATATTTATACATATTATTATGTTTTTATTTTAAAGGAGTACACTACTCACGTTTGTGTTTTATGTACCACTAACGATAAACTATATACATTATGAAAAGAAACGTATTATTATAGAATATTTACATAAAATACATGAAAGTAAGAAAAAAAGCTATATCTATATATAAATCTAAAAGACAAAGGCGTGACTAAGCTTCAAAGTATTCCTCGGCATCGCTGAAGCTAGAGACCTGATTCCCATTCACCCACAGCCATCAGACGAGCACGCTCCGCAGTATTGACTGATGTATTAAGTAGTTCTTTCCGCGTCAAACTGCAAAGCGGCTCATCCCAAAGCCTTTGGGAAGATGGGACCAGGAGTAAATCAGCACTGGGACAAGCCATTCTCCAAACGGTCATAGCGTCAGTCAGAAACGGTACTTCCAAATCAACCAGAAGGTCCTAAGATATCTCTGGCTAACTTTTCGGTACTGTGGACTGAGGATATGAACGCGGGTAAACTGATACTAGAACTTTTGCGGAATTCTTTCAATCTTCTTGTTAATTTTAATTATTCTTACCTTTATTCATTATGTACATATTTAAATACATTTTCAAATATTTGAATTTAAAAATAAAAATAAAAACATTTAAAAATATAAAAAAATAGTAGTCCACCGGTATCGGGAGCAGGGTCCAAGCTACCGGCGGTCAGGGCCCCATAGAAAGGAACCTCCTAACAATACGCGCCGTATCCAAGAGTACCGCTTTCTGTATCAGGCCCTTAACCCAGCTGTCTAACGAGAGCCTCCATAGGTGTGAGTCGAGGCTCTTGGCTATTAGATCATTGGCGGTCACAACTATCGGTACAATGATTGCCGAGTCAACATCCCACATGTCGACAATCTCATGCGCCAAGTCTAGATATTTAATTTGCTTATCTTTTTCAGCTTTCACGAGATTCTCGTCATGCGGAACACTGACATCAACAATAATTCCACGGCACTCTGATCGATCTATCACCACTATATCAGGCTTATTGGCAATAACAGTCCTGTCAGTGATGATAGATCGATCCCAATACAGAGTTACACAACCATCATCAAGAACATACCTATAGTATGGTACCTCTGAGTCCACAAATTTATATTTTAGAGCAAGTTGCTGATGGATAATCCTAGCTACTAGGTTATGTCTGTGCAGGTACTCGCTGTTAGCAAGATGAGAACACCCAGAAATAATATCGATTCGATCGATTCTCCTGGGCGTTGACACGCCCGACAAATGTCAATCGTGCCATCCTTTATAATATATTTCCGGTAGTTGTTTGTCATTATAACTTCGTCCATAATTGCACAGACAAAACCCTCGGTTTCCCCAAAGAGGTTCCCGAAGCGTAGCTAGGACACAGACGCTAAAAAATCTACATCGAGTCCATGAAGGGCCCGATAAAAGCGTCCGTGAAGTTCCTTGCTTTGCCATATCTCCTTGCGGCCAGTAGTATCAAGTGTTATAGGTTTGCGCCAGTTCTCTTTAGCCAAGGATAGCGGGGTGAATCCTTTATCCCCTGCAACTACATCTCGGTGCATCCCCACGTCAGTCTTAAGGAAGTACCTACTGTCTAAGCCTGTACACTTCGCGATTGTGGAGGGTTTTAGCGTTTAAATAGCCTCGCCCTCCACATTTCCGCGGGATGTACAGTCTCATAACTGATAAACGCGGGTGATGCAACCGATTTGTAGTCAACAATGTACGGATTCTTCTATCCAGAGCATCAAGTTCCATCTGCGTCCACTTGAGTATACCAAAGGAGTACATCAAGACTGGCATGACCCAACCATTATAGGCGCGCACCTTATTTCCGCCTGATAAAAGACTTTTAAGTACTTTTTTCAGACGGCCAAAGAAGCGCTCTCGTAATGATTGCTTCATGTCAGCCTCTTTGATTCCTAACGCCTCCGACATACCCAAGTATTTGTAGGTTTCAGTTGAAGAGAGGGATTTAAGATGTATGGAGTCCGAAAGATGAGTTTCCTCGGACTCCATAATCGCGCGTAATTATTTTGTCCCGCGAATATTTTTATTTTGCGATATCTTCTAAGATATTTGTTTAAACTATATAAAGTTAAGGGCACAAATATTCTATATTTAATTTCCGTTTTAATAAACACATTTATTTTGATACAGATTAATAGATACATATGGGTTAAATAAACTTCGCATAAATCAATAAAAACAACGAACAAACAAAACAATAACTAATTAACACAATTTATGGCAAAAGAAACACAAAAACGAACGAAAGTAAAGTAAACAAACTATCACGAATGGCGTCTGGTTACCCGACTAAGTGTAATATGGGTTAAATATTTTGCTGCGGTTCCTCGCAGTACTACTTCTCAATTTTTCGAGTTATCAAAAGTCTAATACGTAGAATAATGTTTTGAATACCTGTCTTTTTAGGTTCTTTTTAGTAGGCACATTGCAATACGTTATGACATAATTATAATTTTTAATTTAATTAATTGTTCACAAGCTTAAGAATTAATAATAACCATTTAATATTAAACAAAGTAGTTAAATATGCTAGTATATAAAAGTAAAATGTGGTTTTATATTATTAAAATTATTTTGGTTACGTTTTATTTCGAAAGGAAAAATGGCCCTATAAAAGAACCTTTTTTATGATTTGTTTACCTTTAGTTAAGTACCTAACCAAATGGAGTATAGTTAAATTTAGGGGTCACTATACTATCACTTTCTGATGTAACTGCAACTGGAACGTTTTGTAATCTGCAAAAAAATACATTCAGATTTGGAAGATCTTTTTTCAGCACTAAATGTACCTCTCAGGTCTAATAAAAAATAGCAAAGCCTGCACGGTGATTTATATATAAGGTCAACTTAAATTAGGTAGGTAGCAAAACTCCGCAGACATAATGGGTATCGATATCTAAATACGCCAAAATAATAATTTTGATTTTTTTGGGGTCAGTTACCGCTGGTGGTGTTCTTACTTAAATATTTGCTGAGAAAATTGTGTTATTTTTTGTTTTATCGTGTTTAGTTATCGATATTCATTACGTCTGTGAAGTTTACATAAAGAAAACAGAATTTCAAAAAGACACGCACGTGGTTGTCTTTTTGATCATGTTTAGACCCATCACGACTGCAGAGTTTCGCTAGCTAATTTATTTTGACCCTATACAATGGGCAAGAAACAATAGACAAAGTTACGAGTATTTTCCTATAGGTCCAGTTCTAAGAGAGTCATAGGTCTATGGAAATTTGATGTTTATCACTGGATTTATTCGTGACTTTTTTTTCTAAAAGTAAAGGGGATCCTTTTTGTCGCTATCCTCGCTAAATAATAAATTATTATACGTACATAAAATAATATGATTGTAACATCACAATCTTACTGGTGAATTACTATTATTACTGTTAGTAAGTAGTATTTATACTTACTATATTATTATTAGTAAGTGTATTTATTGTATATAAGATGTCTAAACTGTTAAAGTATTATAGGTAAGTTGCCACACTATCGCATTAGGTTTAAGACCTGTAAAGATAGGTATAATGGTAAATAATAAATAAATAAAAAATAAAAAATCCGAGGCTACACCTGTTTCTAAACTTTTCGCCAAACGTCTCTTTTTACTGTAGAGAAAACTAAATAATTCAAGGAAATTATTAAAATTAATAATTATTATTCTAAAAACTTAAAATAAAATAATAAAAGATCAAAAACTTAAATTACACTAGTCGCCAGCAGATTACGAACTCGAAACTCCTTTTTCCGAATCCTTTGCATTTACCGCTAGACCAATCGAACACTGCCGATATAGCCGAATTTGCGCTATCAGTTGTAGAAAATAACGTAAGTTTCATTTTAGTTATTTAGTTAGAATTTCATTTCTGTTCGTGTATCTGTTTTGTCACATTCTATATCCATGAGATGTTTTTGTTTGTTAGTATAAAAGCGCTTTTTGTCTGGCCTCCGGCATTTTTGTTTGTTTCTCATTTTTCACGGCAACTATTTTCACTACTTAGATCTTTATTTATATTTACAACTTAGAACTCTAAATGTTTATAATTACAGCTTAGAACTATATTTATCGTACAACTATATCCTTTTAATTAAATTGAGAAGAAAATAAAATATGTAGGTATGTTTATGTTTGAAATTGTCATACAGCAAAATACGTAATGACGGATAGCGCGCGGAATAAAGCGACATATGTCCGTCTAGCAGGGCGCCTATGCGCTCACTGTCGGATTGCATAGAAAAGAAAGAGAAGTGGGATGATGCAAGGCTCGCAACTTATTACAAAACCATAAAACATTAATTACTTCAAAATTTGTTAAGTATTCGAAAATATAAAACAACTAAGTTTTGTATTTAAATGTGATATGTTATTGTACTTAATTTTACCAATGTGCATTGATTAGTAATACAGATTTTTTTGTTGGAAGGTCGTTTTAAGAGGCTAGTTTACCATTTTTTTGTATCGAGAAAACTTTTCAAAAACAGGTTTTGAATACAACTATGTTCTCCGAAATATGTTCAAGATTAACATATATTTTTTTCGCTATCACAAACTGTATGGGTTTGGCTAAAAAATTGTTTGAGATATGCCTATTTGGGTGTTGTCAGCGCCTTAACTGAAATAAAATATTTTGATTTTGACTTTTGACTTCAGTTTGTAGGTTATATATTTGAGGTAGGTTTCACTATAAAGTTTTTGTCCATTTCATGGTATTATCGATACCACTAATGAAGTGTAGCTTGATGAATTATCTTTATTTGAACGAACCAATATATGTGGGGTCTAAATACTGATTTAGCGCCAACATTGGCCACATAAATCTTGAAGTTTCTAAAGCGACATCATTTTACGACAGAACATTTATGTCACGGTGTTGATTTTATCTAGACTTTAATTGCTTTTAAGATAAAACCATATTTATTTCAAATGCAAGAGAAAGAATCAAGTTACATTTATGTCATATGCCCATAAAGTTGTACTTGTAACAACATAAGAAGTAGAAATCTCGACACTGAAATAGCCATAGCTCACTTTCCAGTGCATTCGTTTTTAATTTAGATAGAGTCTAGATAGACGTGTTCACTTCGTAAATTGCAATAAAATTGCCATGATGTTTGTTTTATGGCGACATCAATAATAATATTTCTTTGACTGCTACGGAGAAAAATATTATAGTGTGAAAATGTACGTGCTCTTAAAAAAAATGAAGATCATTAACTTGGCACACAGTTGGTCCAATAATATTCAGCATTTTTATAAACATGAGCTTTATTTAGACGGGCTATTTCGAGTTTTCCTTCCTAAAAAGACGCGTTGTTTACAATATCGAGGTCAATAACCCCGCAGTACACAGTGTAATGACTTGACTGCCAAACAAACTCACATATTTTGTTCTAACAACGATTCAATATTGAGTACATGGCCTAATTCCTACTTTAACACATGTTGCTTGTAGATTAAGCATCGCATTCTTCCATATGTTACTTTAAATATAAATGTAGTGAGATTTGTAGTCAAATTGACGTAACTACATCAATATTTTTTTAACTAAACTTTAACTCCGCTCTTACTTTCATTTGTTCTGTTACCTAACATACGAACATTTAACTTTAGTATCATTATTGTTTCTCATAAAAGTGTGATAATGTCTACAAAACATACAGTGTTGTATCGGTCAACATTTGCCTTACATTATACGTGAAGAATGATAAATAAGGCCACAATGACATTTCTTTGTATATTGTATGCATGAAATCGACTAACAATGTTGTATTATTCATGTCCTTATGACTACTGCCATACTACACGGAAGCCTTTATTATAGCTTTTGCATAGATTCCATAATATCTGTATAAGCGTACACAACAATACAAAGTTACCTCTCAGAGCATTACCGATGACAGAGAAGGATATTGACCTCAAGACACTTATGCAAATGCAATGGGCGTGCAATGGCCCATTCTTCTGCTTTCGACGGGCTCGCACTCTTACAATGCCATCTACAGTGCGGGCCTTGACACGAACTGTATATGTGAACGGATTGCAACGCACGAATATTAATTTATTAATAATTTGAACGATGTTATTGGAGCGATCATCGCGAGAAAGAAATATCAAAACATTCACATTGATTGGTAACCTACATTGGGTTTAGATCATGGAAGCTATAAATGTGTGTAATGAATCCAAAATAAAAATATATAAAGACATGCCGTGAAACGTGACCAGCAACGACACACGCATTGAAATATTGTAACATTAACTGGGCCCCATGGTAATAGTTTAATGTTTTATTTGTGTTCAGCTCGACTATCTTGTAACTGTAGACAGCCTTCCATTTAGTATCAAGGGTATCGTGTTGTAGAATGCTAAGCATCTGTTGCTTTATGTTCTATGGAGTACTCGTTCATGTTGAACAACGGTGATCTATCTTAGTTGAAGCCATCATCTTCAAGATTAATGTCTCTATCGCGATATTAATCTAAGTTGTTGTTTTATTTTAAAACTTGTTAGAATTGATGTTGAGATTAAGGATGGTTTCTCTTGACCAAGAACTACTCTAAACTTAGAATGATACAAATAATAAATGAGATTATCGCCGTCAATTTCGGCTGCATCAATAACCGAGCCGGCATCATCTACTTTTGAAATTTAGAGTACTATTTCTGTGATTGTTTTTTTTACTGCTTTATTCATGTCAGTTCGTTGTAATACTTGATGCTATGCCAAACTAACACGCAATTCTGTAGCTGGCATTTATCACACGAATGCAATTTAGTATCTATGCATAGAATGTTAAATTCATCTGAGCTATTGAGCTATTAAACCGACCATAAAACAAACCCATTGTTGGCGAAACCAGTGTCAACGCAGCGTTGCCCAAGCACTCGCGCGCAATTTACGAAATACTTACTAGCCGTCACGTTGCAAGTTGACATTTTGAGACTGCAATCCTTTCACTGCAACGATGTAATATCTATTCTAAGAAAGCAAAACTAGTCAGAAGACGAAGAGATGAATGGTTTTTAGTCAAATGAGATGTAACAAAGGCACGTAGTGTTCAGTCTTAACGCTAGAAAGATTTATTAGCCTTTGCCTCTCCCTGTAATGCTATTAACTTTAAGTAGGAATGTTGAAAATCTACTATGGTGGTTCTGGCATTTCAAATACTTCGCTTATCCATGTATTCAGATATGATATAGGATATGATACAGTGTTATATTTTAAACACCATCGTCTTCAAAGGTTTATTATTATTAGAAAATATACCTATAGCATATTTTCTCGTCCACATTTGTTGTAGCGACCCTACTAGATTCCCATCAGAGACAAATATTTGTGTGAGTCACAAATAATACGTATTTAGAGTAGGTGTAGTTAGGAACTTTATATCAGTACCCTAATTGTATTTGGAGTTTCTTGCAGGCTCTTCTCCATAAGACAATGGGGTTGTTCCATAGAGCGGTAGAGATGAAATTAAAAAAATATTATTAACGCCTTCAAATAATGATTTCCGGTTTATCTTTCCAGACAAGTATATGCTCAGCTGTTTATTAATGACGATAAATATAACTGTAATGTGTGTCGTCTGTTGATATCATTATTATATTATATATTTATCAGCGTTCTGTAAGTTTTTTTATTTAGTTTAATGATTAAATTTGGTTAAATATAGCCGATAACCTTTATCAGTCATAGTGAGGGACTAGTAAGAAGCTTGAATGATCTTGGCATTACAAAAACGTCAAAATTTAAATATAATAAACGTTTTAGTTAGTTAGAACGTTGTTGCTTACAGACAAATAGACGCTGTGTTTCATAATACGTTACTTACATCAAATTATATTCATAAAATATTTACTCTGTTGAGTTACTTCTGATATATTTTAATCTTCTCTCGCTAATAACTGCCTCGTTAGTCCCGTGGTCCCAAGCGCGACTGCTACGCTAGAGGTCTTATGTTTTGCTTGAGTCCTGGGTGGTCGCTAGAGGTCGAGAAAAGTGTCATTGGGTTTTTGTATTATATTCTCAGTAGCAACTCAGAGTTTGGTTATATGTACTTGAATATTGGCAATACTTGCCTATCACATTTAACTTAAACATACCTGCGAACAACCTGTAGAGCAGTACACTTCTGCCTTAACCTTCGGGGAATATATGCGTAATAGTATTAATCAATTACCTACGTATATTTGATATATTTGCCAATAACTAAGCCAGGGCCTTCATTATAGATTACTTTTTCGCGACCTCCCAAACGTCAACGTCTAGTATAAAGTAGATAATTATATTTTGTTCGCTGTACTACTATTAATTGTTTTCCATTCACGTAGAGGGAACAGACAAATTCACTTTCTCACTTACCTATAATATTATTGTGAGGAACTAGACGTTGAGACTGACGGCGAGTGTCAATTGTTCAAAGTTCCCAAAACAATGGAATAACAATAACACGAAGTAAATTGATATCTGGTTGTGTTGTTATATTGCAAGTACGTATAGATAATGCTAATTTACAGGCGGGTAATTAGCTAAAGTGTGTCGAGGCAGTAGCTACTACTTCATGATCAGTATAATGGAAGGAAAACTCATCATCATAATACACACTAATCTAGTCGTAAGCACGACTTCACACTCTAGAGGTCCTAGTATCGATTCTCAGGTCGAGCAGTGTTATTGGGCGTTTCTATGAAATTATCCATATGCCTAAAGAGAATACTCTCATACTTTGCCCACATCATGAGGCGAGAGGGTAAGGTTGAGGGGACAAGACGCTCTCCAATTCGTTGGTCAGACCAAATAAGAGAACTGGCTGGAATGCCCATTGCTGCAGCTCTACGACATTCGCAGGACCGTGGAAAGTGGAAGGAAATGGTGAAAGACCTAAAATGACTTGATCTCCATAACAGATACATCCTCTGCCCAACCCTTCGGAGAATACAGGCGTGATAGTAATGTGGATGTAACACGTATACGTAATAAAATGAATGGAGCGTTCAATATTTCATCAAAACTGACACTTTTTCATCACGTACTTGGAATATCGTTTCTTAACCAAATTTCATAATTCGTGGGCTATTTGATAGTTATATGTGTGCAATGAGTCTCGTGCTTACAACGTAATAATGACATAGAAGCAGAAAGTAAGATAAATTAATCTATAAATTAAGACTAAAAGTTTAAAATATATCATAACATACCATCACGCCTGTATTCCCCGAAGGGTTAGGTAGAGGCGTACTAATTACGTACACCCACATTATATTTAGGTCGATCGCAATTAGGGGGCGAGCTTATTGCCATTAACCGGGCACAAATCCCAAACTCCGAGCTACTACTGAGAATTTCATAGAAAAACCCAATAATACTGCTCATCTGGGAATCGAAACTAGACTAGACAGTAATATTCATTCGAATAAAAAGTAATATTGCTTTGTTTTTGCTCCTAAATATAGAAATGAAATGAAATGATTTAGTTAGTTATTTTCTCGCTGTATATAAATTTTCAAAATATTATTTATAAGATACATACTTAATAATCCTGTTCCAAACCAGTTTAATGTCATCAGCTCAAATTTATAATTCAATATACTAGTCTAATATTACAGAAACAGAAACTGTCAAATTATGCGAGGTCACTGTTAAAACCTTGCAATGAGGTCGAAATATTGCTAACTGGTACAAACAGCTTAATATATAGAAGTAACATGACATTTATTTAGTGAAGGAAAAATTCGACTGCGTGCAGGATTTGAACCTACGTTTACTGGACAGATACACCAGATGCTATGACCATTAAGCCACCACGAGTCCTACCCGCCTTAAAAACGTAATATCAGAATGTGAAGGCAAATCTGCTGGGTGGGACTGAAGACGCAGGTTCGAATCCTGGTCGCAGTCGGATATTTCCTTCACTAAAATAACTTTATAATCATAGCATGGAAAATGCAAAACAAAAACAAAAAGATATTTATTAACCCATATTTAATAAATTTCCTGTTAGATATAAATTGCATATTAATGGAGTGAGCAGAAACTGTAGATGTTTGTAGCTTAAAGGACAACTCGGTAGTGGAATCGTCAGTACTATAGAATTAAATAAAAAATAATCATGATAATAAATATATTCTCAATGTTATTCTTTGGCATTACTGTTCCAAAGGGCCTCGGCCCCTCTTCAAATTAACCTACAAGATAGGTTTTAATTTATTTGCACAATTATATACCTACTGGAATTCAAATTGAAATTTGAATTCTAGTTAATGTGTGTTTAGTTAAGTGTTGGTACAGTTTTGGTCTTATTATTATAAATAACATAAACAGATCCTTAACACTTAGCCATAATTTATGTCACATGCAAACATCATTTTAAAATATGAAGAAGCGTATCGATATCAGATAATTTTAATGGAATTCTACAATTAAAAATAAAAGTGTTCTTAATGACGTACCTATGTAAAATCTAGTTGATTATTGATATATTGATATGAACTTATAAATAAGTACCACACAAATTATAAGCTTTATAATTTGTGATTTTAATAGTAAAATATGTACATAATGTGGTTCTAAGAGAGATCGGTCTATATTTTGTAAACTTCTGCAAACTTCGGCAAGTCCATAAAGCTGCTTTTATCGCGATGTTTTTCTAAACCATTTTGGGAAATTACCTGTAATTTTTGTGCAAGGTTAGAAATTCAGTGATCGAGCGAGTTTCATAATATTCTAATATTGATATAAAATGCTCTATACAGAGTATTGACCGTGAAAAAATGATAATATGGTTGAAGCAATTTTCATTTGCGCTCACTGTGACGCACAGTTACAATACATCGTACTGTTCTGCTGACTTATTTCTTTTATGTAGGTTTAATTGTCTGATTAGTGGTGCACTCTTGCGCAGCTGTATAGAGCCATTAAATTGTAATCAATGTAATTGTTTAATATCTCTGTGGTAATGACGTCACTTTTGCGATGTAACGATTGTAGATAAATTTATAGTAAAGTAGGCTGGTGTGATTTTATTTTCAAATTCGGGACATAATAGAACTGTGTGTGTGTTCAGTGTTCAAAAAACAACAAAAATAAATTTGTTCTTGTTTTGTAATTAAATTTTGCAATTTGTAATCTGTTTGCCTGTCTGCTTAAAATATACCTGCTACATACAATTTCAAATATTATATAGTGAAAACATGAAACTAGGTACTATTGCTCATAGTTTGCCGCAAGTTTTCTAAAGGTGTCACATAAAACAATAAAGTTTAGATTTAACAAACGTAAGTACTAAATGAACCTGACATTGACTTTGTAAGGAGTTTCTTTACCATTAGTCTATAGAACGATTTTTAATGAAACCAGGCTTGAAACAGATTGTAAGAGGCACTTTCATTGTACCAATAATTGCATTACGTAATTAGTCATTGCAAAATATCGAAACTTTCTGCAAAGAAGCTTTCTTCTTTTGTTGTCGACATCGAGTGTCAAAATTTAGTAATCCGGAGCAATTCTTTTTTTAGTTCTTGATAAGCTTACGCTTGACCGTCCGTTGCCTGATGTTAAGCGACACTGTGATCTACGATGGAGCAATCTTACCTAGAAGAAACAAATTCACATGTGATTTACAGACACCCAGATTATATCTATCGGGGAAGACCCACTCCGGAAGCGCATTCCACATTTCAGCGCTACGCATGATAAAAGTGAATTTAAAGCGTTTCGTTCAGTTTTTGGAATGTCCACCATAAAACGATGAGATAACATTTACAATGGCCTGTTTAACTTCTGTGGGTTATTATCGTGGACGGGGTATCGAGACAAAGGGATTAAGGTCAAGAGGAAAAGTCAGCGGCGTCCTCCTGTCCTGTCAAATACATATATCCCGTCGGTAAATGGGGAGTAGTGACCTTTTACAGGATATAAGTATGTAACGATTAAAATATGGTTAGATAATTGGGTCATGTAGAAAAATGCTACCAAATTTTTAAGTATTTAAATTCTCAGTAGCAGCTTGGAGTTTGGGATTTGTGCTCGGTTAGTGGTAATAAGCTCGCTCCCTATTTACATTGAACCTAAATATACCAGCGGTGTACGTAATTAGTAAGCCTCTGCCTAACCCTTCGGGGAATATAGGCGTGATGGTATGTTATATGATATTTTAATCACCTTATTACATGGTATATCTCTAACTAAATCATTTTAAAATTCATATTTTAACTTAGCTCACTGGTAGGTTTACATTACATGACTCACTTAAGGAAACCTCGCGAAGTTGACTGGCAACCTTTTCGTGTTCACTTTCAATTGAGAGCCTGTTACATAAATAAATAAATATGCATACCTATCGTTGAGTGGAGCTGTAGTCACATTACATGTGGTTAGGCGGCCCCATGTAATAGGGGGCGAGCCTATTGCTATTAACCGAGCACAAAACGCAAACTCCGAGGTGCTACTGAGAATTTCACTGCTACTGAAAAATCCAATAACATTTTGCTCGACCTGGGAATCGAACCCAGGATCACTATCACTGCTATGTTTGAGGTCCTACCTAACCCTTCAGGGTATACAGGCGTGATGGTATGTGTGTGTGTTAATATAATATAATTGAATAATGTTTATTTAACATACAATGTTCACAAACAAATTTTTCCACGATTGGTTCCACGAGGGAATAAAGAATCAGACGGTGAAAATATTACAGAACTGAACACCCGTGAACAAATAACTGTAGAAAATATGACGGAACGAAACTTTCATAACATTGAAGGTACACTTGTTTGTTTTATAGCGTACAAATTCCATAATACGCCATCAGCTGACCACTTTCTATTCGCAAACGTAATCGAGGCCTACTTTTCCGCTGACATAATCCAAGTCAAATGTTTTATATCAATTACACGAATATTGCCGGTACTTTTGAGTTATCAACAATTAGTGCAAGGTTCCAAATCGTGAATTAAAAAGAACCGGCAAGAAACTTCTTGGGTGGGTCTTCGCTGATAGATATAATCTGGGTGTCTTTATATCACGAGTAAATCGGTTTCTTCTAGGCAAGCGCGCTCCATCGTAGATCGCAGTCTCGCTTAACATCAGGCGAACTGGCGGTCAAGCGTAAGCCTATCACGAATTAAAAAAAAACTTCTACCAAAGCTTTTCTTCTCGCTATTATCAATACTCCAGTTATTAAACTCTTTCTTTTTTCTCGCTACAGCGTGCCGATCTTCAAGGATTTGCCCGAAGACACACTCATCAAAATCTCCGATGTGTTAGAAGAGACCCATTACCAGATTGGTGATTACATCATCAGGCAAGGTGCTCGTGGTGACACATTCTTCATCATATCTAAAGGACAGGTAAGAGCAACAGGTTTAATAGAATAATCGAAGCAGGATATTAATTATGTTAATTAACATAACTTAGAACCAAGCATTATTTTCATCGTAAATGCCATGATAACTTTGCTAGACGAGACTTTTAATAGAAATACTTAGTCATCATCTTCCAAATGAAGCTAAAATTCAAATTCTGTAAAACAACATCATTTTTTATTCTAATCATGGTACCAAAAACTATTTGTGGTCATTATGAAGCTATTACTTAAATAGTCTTTGTCTGCTACTGACGTTTTAACGACTTTCTAATTCGATGGTCAAGAAATAAAATTTATATTTTTTTATCAGCTCAAGTGAGAATATGTTCGAAAATCACTTTGTCATAGATAATAGCATTTCGAGTAAGTGGTTATTTTTCATCTTGTGGTCATTTATGTCGATGACAGTGTTCTATAGAAATTCGTTCCATACTAACTGAAGATGTTCGCTAATACATTACTAAATATGTTGACTGAACATGAGAATTTCACTTTTGTTGTTCGGACCAACTTTCGAGCATCGAATGCCCGAAGCCGCGTGACTTTTTTTACCTTTGACCACTCCACCATGTTTTGTAAACATATCCGTCTCTACAAGTTGCCGATACGTAATTCGTTTATCTGTCTGTAATCATGGTTTCGCTTTCAAAATACCTATTATATCTGATGACGTAATACCTATGTATTCGCGTAAACGCGTAGTTATTGATATTATAAACCTTAAATTAAAACTATTATTTGCATTTTTTTTCATTTCACTAAGTACTTCATGTTTTTATAAATAAGACTTGTTTGCTTTCGCTTCGATGTCGCTGATGTCATTACCACTTTTGCAAGTTCAATTAGGTTTATCATTGATAGATTCGATTTTGTTTGCGTAACACTACATTTTATGTTTAAAATATCTAATGAATATTTAGATACCTAGTATTTATAGCAGACAACGTTTCGAAAGTCATAATAATGTTTCCTTTATATTCGCATGACACTAAATTGTATAACGTTCGTGCAGTAGAAGCGGTGACTGTGCAAGAAGTTCACCTTGGCATTTAGCATTACGTCTCCGCAAACATTGATTGTTGTTTCCGACCGGTGCAAATGCAGAGATGCAGATATTATTTTTGTGCCAAGTTTATATCATAACAAAGACATTAAGACTAAATACTTAGCTGTTAATGATAAAGATAAAAATGTATAGAAAACAAATACATAATATTCTAATAAATAACACATAAATGATACAGAGATTACAGGAAAAGACATCTAAAAGAAGAAACTCAATTTATTTTTACAATATAGGTAGCCCTTGCATATTCATTTGTGTCTAAAGCTTTTTAAATCGTAGGTAATATTATAAAAAATGTAATGATGTTGTTTTAATCTATAATGAATAATCATTGTCGGTCGCAACATTGGTTGGACATTAAACAATCACCGGTGTGACTCAATTTTTATATAACACGGAGGTAGTAGAGGCCAAAAGCCCGGCTATTGTGCCTACAAGGTCAGCGCACTGTGCACAGGCGAGAGGATTATGTGTATGGTATTTTGAGGCCAGATTTTTGTGCGTTTTTTGGGAAATATTTGAATAATTACACTGATATTATTGTTTGGTTAATCTCGTCCTTTATGATACAGCATGAAATGGATAGCTTAGCTTTTTCATCTGATTGATGTGAGAAAGGTATTTTTATTAAAACAAATATATTATTATGACTTCTTATTTAGTCTTCGTTCTGTTAATTGACACAGGTTTATTTACATAAAATTCGTATCAAATGGAACAAGCCGTAAGTCAATTAACAAATATTTTTCAAGATAAACGGTGAATATACCTATTTGAATGCGGTACTGCTTGTATCTGGAACTCATTTGGATTTCTGTTTTCTATTCTTTAAAAAGATAACGATTATAATAAAATAAAATTTATTGACACATTTTAAATCCCATCCACATTAGGTATTTATTTATACTTTTCGAGTACTGGTAAATTAAATACACGAGAAAATCATAGGGAGTGATATTTTTTACGAAAACTGCTTATTTTTGTAAAAAAAAATAAAGTAATGTAGAATTATTTTGAGGCGTATTGTTAGTGAACGCAAACTTCTTACACACAAACAATCAGTCCCGGAATAACTAAATACCCTTATCTACAAATACTTATCCGGTGCGGGAATCGAATCCTCAACACGTGGTGCATAAGCCGATTCTCAGCCACTCATATTATCGATTTATTTACATAGAACTACAACTTAAACAAATTTATACAAGCAGATATTCTTTACTGAGTAAAAATGTATGTTATCACTTTGCGTGGCAAATTTGCAAGGCTGTCTCAACATTGAGAGCATTGTTAAAAAATCTGTGTAATACCAAATTCAGCAATAAAGTCGTAAGAGTGAAGTAATATTCCTATTCTTCTGGAAGCTTGATGATTTCTTGTTACAACAAAAATTTACCAATTTTTAAGTAATATTGTTTGGTAATCTGTTGAATATTCACATAGTTAAACAAATAATACATTTATTTTAAAATAATTTTTTCACGCACATTATAATTATGTTTTATTAAATATACATATTATATGTAAACATACATATATCTGTTCAAAATCAAATAGTAATTAAGAATTTAGGATCAGCCATATTTTTTATTCCCGGCTTTATTAAAATATTAAAGTTTCAATTATAAAAATGTTTCAATTATTATTACTTTGAATATAATTTAAATCAAGTTACGTAAATACGGTTCGAAGCAGTAATAATCGAAATTCTATTTAAATCATTTTATAGGACTAGCAGATAGCCCATAATACGATAGAAAAAGCAAATCAATCTTAATGTACTCGTACATTAAGATTGAAATGGAACCCGATATGATTATTTCAAACTAGTGAATTAATGCATTAGTAACACCGCATCATAATTTAGATTAGTTGTTACTCTTCTTAGAAATAAACATTTATAAAGCAACCACCTCTAAAAGCACTGAGGTGTGACAAAAGTTACTGTTTTGTTGATCTTGTAAAATTATGCGGATGACTTCATCGTCAGCGACTGTTACTTGGAGTTACATTATCTTTTCTATTTCAGCTGTTATCTCATCAATGTTTATATGTTTTTTGTCTTCTTTTTCGAAATTGTAACTAGGTCATAAAACATCTTCCGCACTATCTGTATTTACTTTCCAGTCGTTCGTTAGACAGAGATTTATACCAATTCAAATGTTAACATTGGTGTAAACAAACAGACGCCTCTATTTCCATGGAAGTGTAACAATAGCAAAAATAGCTGTTCCTAAAAAAATATGTTCTATGTTTAGCTTTTTAATTCTTCGTGAGGTGTGAACGTTTCGGCTATTATTGTCTTGATGCATCATTGAACATTTAACACGTTTTACTCTATTGTTGGACTAGCTTAGTTCCTGCTTTATTTTATGATTTGTCTATTATTCGAATATACTGTTAATTTTCCTGCAAAAGATTCTTTGGTGCCGTTGATCGTTCTAATTTCAAGTCAGTAGCTTTGGTTTCCCAAGAAACATCGAGAATTTATCGTTTCCCTTATCAGCAGCAGTCTAATTACTAATTTACATAGCGGAACCCGTAATTACATGCTCGTGACTAAATTGCGGCCATATTATTCGTATGATGCTTCTCCATAAAATGTCCGCTAGCCCTTCGTGCCATACTTCATATCCATCCGGACTGTAATGACAACTTTCGATGATGTCTAGCGTCCGTTTCACATTTTTATAATAACAGTAATAAGCTCACTCAACCAGTTATTATGTTTAGTTTCTACGTTATTAAAAACGTCACTACCTTTTGACGTCACTGTAACCACGTTAATTAACAATACTAAGATGACTTAATACACTTATTTTTCAATTACTTATGCTATGATTATTTCTTTTCCAGGTGAAAGTGACTCAGAAACCACCAAACAGTAACGATGAGAAATTTATAAGAACTCTCACGAAAGGCGATTTCTTCGGAGAAAAGGCATTGCAAGGGTAAGCTGTCCTTAAATTATTATTATATTTTATAATTCAAGTACTGTGGCTAACGATGACTGTATATTGTTTTCCATGTATTAGTTTGTGTTAAAGTCAATGTCATTCTTGTCATTGTTAATTATATCTTTTGTTTACAGTTTATTCATGGACAATTACTCTTTGACAGTGTTTTGTTACTTGTTTTCAGTTTTTAAATACCAAGAATAATATTACCACAAATAAGGAAAATATTAAATAACGTTTTTTTTTAATTTTTAGGGACGATCTTCGAACAGCTAACATCATTTGCGACTCGCCGGAAGGCACGACTTGTCTTGTCATCGACCGGGAGACTTTCAACCAACTGATCTCCGCCCTTGACGAAATCCGAACAAAATACAAGGACGAAGGAGACAGCAGGCAACGGTAAGTCCACTATTTTCCTTGCTATATTACTTATTCATCCTCATTTTCTCATGGGTTCATTTTGTTTTTTAATGTTTAACTGTAATTAGTATTATTTTACTGACTTTAATTTTATTAACTTAACATGTCTTCTCTCACTCATATTATTGGAATCAGTTTCAGTCTGAGTTAAACTCTATATCGTCTAAAAATGAAACTGTTATAAATATAATAATTTATTATTGTCTTAGACGTAAATTATGGGAAGATAGAACAAAGTATATTGTTATTACAAAATAATGATTGTTTAAACATCGTAATAATTGAGATGTCGTTGATGCATGGGAGCTTCCTATGTCAAGTTCACATCGAACCGAAACTAAGCCGGCTACGATAACATCACAAAGGACACGCAGATGTTACTAAAACCATTGTGTGGCTTTTAATCTTTTTGAATTGCAAACAATAGCTAATGCAATATGACCAGAAATCATAACGATTAGTGTCTTGATTTCACCGTCTTTAATAATCTTTATTTCTTTTTTCGATGCTAACAATATGGATTTTCATTTACGGTAAGTTATATAAAGATAATTCCAAAAGATAATTCCACTACTTTCTACTCATCAATGTCGAATTTAATTAAATAGTGGAAGCAAATCGGTTATTAACTTTCCTCTTTGACGTAGAAAATGTGTCTACCACGGCATTGAGCGATAACAATTACGTTTCCCGCGTTTTTGTTCTGAAGATTGTGAAGTTCCAATGAAAACAATAGGCACATGGCGCATCTGGATGACTTAGTAATGGATTCTCTATAAAAACAAAAGATATATCAATTAACCTCATAGGAAAGTTATTATCCAATAGAATGAGTAATGTTTAATGTTTGTGTCGAAATTCCTATTAGAATATTGTGATGTCATAAAATCTCAATTTTCAAATCAATATTGAATGGCGCTCTCATTTTTACTCACACAGCTATCGATTTCGTGTTGTATCAACAACACATGTCTATATTGACATAATCGGTATCACTGAAGCTCCTGGTTTACTGGTTTCAATTACATCACTTTTATCAATAGTTTGTTTAGCGGCAGCAACTGTGAGAGAGGAAATATTTATATACGTTAATCCGTTGTTTATATTTCCTGTTTCCCAGATTTTTTCCCTCAAACGAGTTGTCCAAATAACTGAGTAGTTGACTAAATATGGTAATTTAATAGCGTATTTACATATTATCGGTTAAGACTGTCCCTTAAGTTGACACTATGTTTACTTTTGAGATGCGGGAGATCATTATTAGTTGTGGGACTTGTAAGATATTCGGTAAAGTAATAAATAATCTGCTTTTCCAGACTAAACGAAGAGTTTGCCAATTTGCGTCTCTCAGACTTGCGCATCATTGCGACTCTCGGTATCGGTGGCTTTGGTCGAGTGGAACTGGTCCAGATCCAAAGCGACTCTAGCAGATCATTCGCTCTGAAACAGATGAAGAAAGCCCAGATCGTTGAAACGAGGCAGCAGCAGCATATCATGTCAGAGAAGGAAATAATGTCAGAGATGAACTGTGAGTTCATTGTTAAGCTGTACAAGACGTTCAAGGACCGTAAATATTTGTACATGCTTATGGAGACTTGCCTTGGAGGAGAGTTATGGACAATTTTAAGAGATCGAGGTGAGAGGATATTTTTTTAAATTATAACTTTACAAAACTAAAGGAAAATGGAAACACATAAAAAATAATACACAATCATAAACCTTTCTACCAAAAACTCTCTTGACAATATAACCTAAATAAATCTTGAATGAATTGCCTAGGTACTTACAGTAAATAAAAATAATGTACCTATTGCTTCTTTTGATGCATTATTTGTTTTATTTTCAGGACAATTTGACGATGCAACCACCAGATTCTATACGGCTTGTGTCGTAGAAGCCTTCCATTATCTTCATTCGAGGAATATTATTTACAGGTAAGATTTAACAGAAAATTATTGTTACCATTTAGAAACTATGTGAGTGAGTACTTTCCTTGAATTCTACATATTACAGGTTTTTTAACATCAGTTTTAAATGATGTATGTTTCTTTTTCAGGGATCTGAAGCCAGAGAATTTACTATTAGACTCTAAAGGTTACGTAAAATTAGTAGACTTCGGTTTCTCAAAGAAGCTGCAAGCTAGCCGTAAGACCTGGACCTTCTGCGGTACGCCAGAATATGTTGCTCCTGAAGTAATTATGAATAGAGGTCATGATATTAGTGCAGACTATTGGTCCTTAGGTAAGTCGTTGAATATTATTACGAAAAGATATTCATAATTAGCTGTATCTTACTATTTATAGGTAAAAAATATCAACGTTATCAAATTACCAATTCCATTTTAACTCTATCTAATGGTCCAGTAACATTATCATACCCTTGAACTTTCTGATTTGATCTATAATTACTGCGATATTATTTGCCATTTTGATTAAGTAATCCTAATCCACAAGATCAATTATTTCTTCATTTCATTCTATGATTATATTATCTATTAATTTTATATCACGATAATGGTTGTTTGCATCTTTATTAACTTCAAAAATGTATCATTACAGGTGTTCTTATGTTCGAGCTGCTCACGGGATCACCGCCATTCACGGGCACTGACCCGATGAAGACTTACAACAAGATTCTCAAGGGTATTGATGCGGTGGAGTTCCCTCGTTGCATCACGAGAAACGCTGCCAACTTAATCAAAAAGCTGTGCAGAGACAACCCTGCTGAGCGACTCGGTTACCAACGGGGTGGTATCACGGAGATACAAAAACACAAGTAAGTATTAGATATTTACTCAAAGCAAAAGTAAATCGCGAAATATTGTAACACTTACGTTTTATTACCAAATACATTTTTGGTCTGGTTTTTGTACTCCCATTTTGAAATACAAGCAACAAAAAATTGCCTGAGAAGTAGTTAGGCAATGTCTGCGCCCGTGTAACCTTTCTGAAATTTTGCATCGAATTTCAAATTAGTTTAAAGTAGGTAAGTAGCTTGCTTTAGAAAAAAAACTTCCTTTGTTTTATTTTGATCTTGTACTAACTTACTAATGCACTTTCCAGGTGGTTCGATGGCTTTAACTGGGAGGGCCTCGCTCAGCGTTCCTTAGAACCTCCGATAACCCCTGTAGTGAAGTCTCCGGTCGACACCCACAACTTCGATCAGTATCCACCCGATGCCGACGAACCGCCACCAGACGACCTCTCTGGATGGGACAGTAATTTTTAAATGAGTCAAGTCCTAAATACAGGAGAAAGTCTTACCAGTACATATAACGCAAATACCAGCTTTATTTGTGGAAAATCCAGATTTGATAAAACAAAATTAGAAATAAGTGTCTCTAGTTCAGCATGATGATCGCGAGGCACATAAACCTCCACTTTTAAGAAGGTTTTAGTATAAGCATAATGCTTAACAGTTTTAAAAACGTCAATTTCATTCGGTACGTATCCATAATTTTACTTAATATTGTAAGTAATAGAAAACATGGCGTTTTTATTATACATGCGATTTTATAGCAAGTAATTCGTTTACTCTCATCGGTTTTGTTCGACGACAGTTGAAAGATAATAATGCCATTAATTATTATTTAGTTGTTAGTTCTTGCCAGTTGCTTATCAACTGATAGTGACGTTCAGAGTGTATTACATTCTTTGAAATTTTGTAAAAAAGATCTTTTAAAAACTAAAAGAACATATTTCCATATTTTTATTCACGCTCTGAATAACGCTATGGATTGTAAATAGCATAAATTATATTATATTTTAAAGTCTCAACTATTTCATTTATTAATATTTCATTTTAGTAAGGTGTTGCTATATGAATTTATTATTCATTTTAATATAGTGCAATATTAATAGCAATGTTTGGTTCTATTACATTTGTACTTATTTTACCTTTATTTACGTGTTTATAAAGTAATATGTATAAGTTCACTTGATTTACTAAATGGTGCAGAAACATCTTGGGAATTCTTGAAAGGATATCAATTAACGGTAAAATAATTCAAACAAAAAATTATACAAAATGTATGACCTATTTAGTATTTCACTTCACCAATCGTAAGAAATTCCTCTTTTTATTCATAGCTTTTTTCTAATACAATGTTACTATAAGGAATACAAAACAAATATGACTTTTCACATATTTCTTTTACGTTACGTACTTTATATACATATTTTCACGGCTGTCTCCTATTGAGGTAGGCAGAGACTCTAGATTTGCCTTGCACTACGATCCTAGTACACCAGTTTCGCTTCTGTATCTGACCTTTTTTGAGATCGTCCACAATTTGTTTGCGTACGTTTAAAGGTCAGGTTAAGAGCACGCTAAACTGACGATCATGCATGTGGAGGTTAATGGACGTAGATGAAGCATTACTTCAATACTTATAGTGACTTTAATACTTAATAAAGCCAGGGCACCGCGTTGATACTGCGTTAGAACTACCTACACCACAAAGTATCCTCAGAGATATAAATGTGTTGTCTTAGGCAGTAATAATATATATTTGTTCCATAATATCTTAGCTAGTACAATATTAGCGCCCCTAGAAATTACAAGCCCATCTAGAAACTAGGAAGGGTTGAATCTATATTCATTTACGTAGCATACATCGTGCCAATCTTACTGGTCTCCTAACTTAATATAAGTAATATTAATATATATTTTTCTGTAGTATTATGTCAGGGCCACCGGAATGCCAAAATATTGTGTTACCAGATTAATACCTACAGTGTTTTCCTCGCTTTTCTTGCTTGATATTTCTGATTTGGCCAATAACTGTCCTTGCAGTGACTTCTCAAAAACATTACCCTATTTGTGATATCAAATACAATGAAATGCGTCCATGCAAAGCACCTAAGCAAATAAAGGCTTACACTAAAATGATTCTTATAATGGCCTGGATGTTATATACATGTATTATATATGTATTGGTTCAATTGTATTGGAATAGGTTTTGATTTTAACGGACTTATTGCAAACCAATAAGCGTGTACGTGTGGTGAACGATGGCCCATTACTCAAAATATAAAAAATATGTAAGTAATAATAATGTATTCGTGAGTAATGGTTAAATAAATGATTAACCCGGTCGCATATAATGGATTCTGCGAACAAATTAAAAAAAATATATTAATATTAATTTAAATTAACTATTTCGGTTCTCAAAATAGTTACCTAATTAAGTGACATTTATAATAAAGCTATATATATTTATATGTAATTTTATTTTAATTGTATTTATTAAATGTTATTGTAAAAAAGATCATATTCAACAGTCCACTAATAGTTACTTTACTTATGTTTAGTTTGTCATGTGCTAAACCAATTACGGATTAATCGGTAGCTATCTCTAAACATGACATAATTTAAGGCTTATCATTAATTCATATACAATAGTCAATTTCTTTTTAAGTCTTCCATTTATAGACGTAATAACTATCATTGTAAATATTCTATTAGTAAAAATGTAAACGTAAATATTCAGCTGTGTAAGTATGAATAATATTAAAAAGTTTGGGTGATGCAATTGAAGCTATGTAATTTACAAAATATTTTTCTAAAAATTGTTATATATAGGAATACTTATTTTTGTAATCCTTAGGATTTAAACAATTAATTAAATAGATATTTTATTGTTTTTTGAAAATGTAAAAATACACTATTTCAACAGAATAACTCCTGTTTTATTGTTCTGATACAGTAATTAATCACTGTATAGTATGGCCTTCTAAGAAAGAGTACTAGGTTATATTTAACCTCGTAAATAATTAGTCAGAAGTAGGTACCTATAAGAAAATAATATGAATTTATAAAATAGGAAGGAAGAGGAGATTATATTAGATCTATACCGTATCTTATTAAAAAATTAAATTTTTTTCGTCAAAATTGTATATACTAATACATAAATACTAAGTAACGGATTGATGATACTTGCTAGACGTGCATATCAAAGCATTCTATGGCTGAGGATAAAATTTATTTTTCGTACACCAATAAATACAAAATGTTGTATAAAAAACATGCGGGGCAGTCTTTGGGGACTGCCGATAGAAGTGAAAACTAATTGTATCGTCGAGCTATTATCATTTTTGAATTATTTTTGGTTTGTAAAGAAGTTTTAATGACCAATTTAAACTTTACTCCTTGATCATACATAAGTGAGAAGCGTGCGGTGACAATGACGCGAGTTTCACGCTTCTTGTTCACCCAAAAAGTACACATATATACACAGTATACATATAGTTCATGGAATGCGTTCGGTGACGATGACGCGAATTCCATGATTTTTGTTCAACCAAAAAAGTGCTCAACGCGCCGAAAAAAGTTTTCACTTCAATAACTCGAGAACGTTCATGTCTTCTATTTCCCTTGTATCAGAATGGTAGCCTAGTGGCACTAAATGATATAAAACTGACGTATTTCATAGATAAAACAGTAAAAAATCAACTATTCTGAAGATGCCTGCCTCATTAGTCTAGTGGCCCCAAGCGCGAATGCTACGCTAGAGGTCCTGGGTTCGATCCCCAGGTCGAGCAAAGTGTTATTGGGTTTTTCTATGAAATTCTCAGTAGCAGCTCGGAGTCTGGATTTGTGCCCGGTTAATGGCAATAGGCTCGCCCCCTATTACATGGGACCTAAACATACCGGCGAACTGTGGGTGTACATTAGTACGCCTCTGTCTAACCCTTCGGGGAATACAGGCGTGATGGTATGTTATGTTATTCTGAAGATATTGTATGACGATTTTGACAAAATAAAATAGCAAACATGTATTAAGTTAACCCTGTATTAAGTATAAAAGTACTTAACTTATAAGCAGATTACAAAAAGAAATTACTATTCAGAGCTCTACAATACTTAGGAACCTACTGCTAAAATCGTTGATCGGTAACGGATTCTATTGTTTATTCCTGATTGGTCTTATAATAATTATATCTAATATTCTTGGGTACAACGTAATCTAATTTAGTCTATGTCTTAAATATATTTTATAATCGTCAAATTACCTTAATTTGATTAGAGATGGATTTATGTCCGGGCATTTTTTTTCCCCAAAATATCTCGACATAAACCTATCCCAATTCAGGATCATTTTTCTTTTTTGTGCTAGAAATGCAGTCATGATGTGAAATTTTGGCTAACGTCTTTAAACTGATATAATTTTTCCAATCGCCAAATCTTCGATTAATTGAATCAGATACCTGCTGATCTGACTTAAAGTTAAAGTGCATGAAATAATTTTATACTCCGTACAGAATTCGACATTGCGTTTGGCATTTCGAAGTTGGCTCCTGTATTGCTGTTTGGTGGTGGTACAAGGGGTTTGAAGAAAGTTTAATAGATGGGTTGGGAATCCTCGTTGCGATAATCATTTGTTTTATTTCGCAATATCGAATTACCCGCATATCTATGTACTTGTTTAATGACTTCTTCTGAGTTCTCAGATTTAATGTCTTTTTAATCAAATTAATTGCAATTTATTAATTTTCTCCTTGACACAGTGAAATTTATTCACTGTATATTGTGCTGGAGTCATTTATCCTGTTTAATTGCGAAAATTGGATAAACAAAAAGTCAATCAAGGAACTTCATCTTGGGACCATACCAGGACACAGCAAGGTACGACTTTTTTATATTTACAATTTATTTTTATATTTTCTTTGTGTAGTGATGTGGTAATAAACCTGCTTTATACTAACTGGCTTCTTTGGCGTGCTAGTAAAATTTCGAAAACTATGTAAATTGTTAATGTTTTTGCAATCTCGCTTAGTTACGTAACTAATTACTTTTTTAATAGTAAAGGAAAAAATTCAATCGCGGGCAGGATTCGAACCTGCGTCTTCTGGTTTGATATACCAGACGCTCTGACCTCTAAGCCACCGCGAACCCTACCCGCATGATTGAAATTTTGCCTTCACATTCTGAATTTACGTCATAAGATGACGTTTTGGTGACATCTATGAGAGGCAAGTTACCTTACCTCTCAACCGACACGACTTACTTTACAGTTAGTTCAGTGTCGTACGATGCCACCTTACCTTTTAACTATCTTTTTGTGATTTTTTTGCATTTTCCATGCTAAGATAATAATCTTAAAATGCAAAAAAATAATTACTTTTTGTCTGAGAACAGAGTACTTCAAAGAGTACTAGTAATAAACAAAAAAACTCACAAAATTGAAACCAAAACTATCTTGTGATTTTCATTACACAGTTAATACAAAAAACGCTTCAATAGCTGTTAATCCTTTTATAAATTAAGATGCAACAAAAGGCCGACAGAGAAAGACAATTTATGGCACCCTGTTTTTTCATCCAGCGTTTATGAATAACTAGCTTTTGCCAGCGACTTCGTCCGCGTGGAATAGTTACTTTGTTCCCTAGTTCTTCGCCCGTGGTTTCACCTGCGTTGCCCCGTTCCTAAGGGTTGTAGCGTGATGATATATACATTGATAGCTTGAAACCTTTCCCATGAATCACTCATTTTCCCAACATTTCCCTTCACTGCTCTGCTCCTATTGATCGTAGCGTGATGAAAAGTATACTATAACCTGTGGTTTGGGCTGTGCGTTGATAGATCACTATGTCAGTCAGTCAGTCACCTAACGTAAGAGTAGACAAATATAATCAGAAAGCTCCGAACTGCTAAGCTATCGGGAGTTACACGTGTTATTGTGAGTCAACCATAACAGATAGACATTTGCTGTCGTGGAATATTTTTTATATAATTTTAAGGAGAACATTTCCGTCATACATGATTTCTGTGTAGCTTTAACCATTAAGGCTGCACACGCGACGGAAGCTTAAAAAATGGAGTAAGTTCTCCTGTTTTCCCAACATTTCCCTTCACTGCTCTGCTCCTATTGATCGTAGCGTGATGAAAAGTATACTATAACCTGCCCAGGAGTATGAAGAACAATTGTACCAAGTTTCGTTGAAATCCGTCGAGTGGTTTTTGTTTCTATAAAGAACATACAGACAGACAGACAGACAGACAGACAGACAGACAGACAGACAGACAGACAAAAATTTTACTGATTGCATTTTTGGCATCAGTATCGATCACTAATCACCCGCTGATAGTTATTTTGGAAATATATTTCATGTACAGAATTGACCTCTCTACAGATTTATTATAAGTATAGATAAAGCAGTGTACATATCAAATGAATACAGTGGCTTTAGCCTGCTATGTACCCATATATCAGATACATTATACATTACACCTCTAGTGAGTACCTTAAAAAGTACACAACAATATAGTCCATAAGTTTGTACTTTGCGCCAAACACCAATTGCATCCCGATCCGGAATTCCGCAGCGAGGGTCCGCTATCTGCAAGTTGTCCTTCCCTGTCCTGTCCGCAACTGCAGCGCAATAAAGTTGTGGCCGGCACACTTCTCGACCGGACACAGGGGTTTCATAAATAGCTTTTATTCACAGTGAGCTACATAGATGTATAGGCAATTATATTGTGATGGGTCGATTGACACAGTGACTGTGCGGTTGAGTTGTGCGTTAACGAGTGCGATTTCGCACGGACCAGATATGAAATAAAACTACTTTTTATGGATTTTATCGCGTTGTATTGATATTATTTGATTCCCGACCTTTCGGATCCTTTACAGCATCCATGGTCACGGGTAGACTAAGTTGTTGGACGTCTTAATGTTACAATTACTAACAGCTACCTTACATTTTTTCACGCAGATCGAGCTCACCGTATTGCAGTTTTGGGTTTGGATTTTGATTTTATGGAATCTATAATGGGGTTCCAAGCAGGTGGTAAGACCCAGCCATCTTCTCTATTGAAATTTGGATGTTTTTTAATTTCAATAGCCTCGCGGATCATCCTGGGGAGGAATCGGTTTTCTTTTGCGAGGACTTGTGGTTTATCAAATCTGATGTAGTGCTGGGCCTTGTCTAGATTATGTTCATAAACTCTGTCAGAAACCAGTATGGACCAGATATGTACAAGCATATAAAAACAGAATTGAACTGATAATACTTATGATATGTGTATGTATGCATTGCAAGCCCCAAACCACTGGGCCTAAAATCTTTATACACACAAACGGGCATACATATTTCCTAATGTATTGATATCATTGTGATATAATATATTCATCATATCAGCCTATTGCCGTCCACTGCTGAACGTAGGCCTCCCTCAAAGAGCTCCAACCATCCCGGTCTATGGGCAGCTCGCATCCATGCGCTGCCAGCCATCTTCTTAAGATCGTTGGTCCATCGCATCGTAGGGCGTCCCATACTACGCTTGCCCAAATGGGGTCTCCACTCTAACACTTGTTTTGTCCATCGATCGGGTATACGTCTACAGGCACGGCCGGCCCATTTCCACTTCAGCATGCTTATCCTTCGCGCAATGCCGGTGACTTTAGTTCTTTGGAGAATGACTTCGTTGCGAATTCTATACACCAAAGAAACTCCAAGCATTGCTCTCTCCATTGCACGCCGAGCAATCTTGAATATGTGGACCAATCCCAATGTGAGTTTCGGCTTCGTGGGTAGGACGCACTGGTTATAGACCCTGGTCTTTAGGGATTGTGGGATCGATGATTCAAAGATATCACGCAGCTTCCCGAATGCCGCCTAGCCCAAGCCGGTCGCCTCCTTCTCGAAGTTGTGCCGGCCCAATTGTATATTTTGTCCAAGATATATGTGTTGCTGTACAACCTCAAGGACAGCGCTATTTATCTATACGTCTTAAAGAATCGCCAAGGCTATTCAGCATCACTTCTAGCTCCCGCAGAGATTCCGCCATGATGACAATGTCATCCGCAAATCAATAGAATATATTATCCTATAATAATAACTTTATATCCCATTCCCCGTGTTTCGGAGTTTACCTTTACTTACAGTAAATCTTTCGTAAGTATTTTCAACGAGTCGATTATCATATACAAGGTGTTCACCGTTAAAATTAAGCTGCTGTGTTTATGAAATTAAAATAAGTGATGGTTATTGTTAGTGACTAGTATTTTCGATTAAAAGTTTTTTTTATATCATTGAGGTGGAAAATACACATACGGCCCGCCTAATGTTAAGCGGTAGGTGGATGGATTTTATTTATTACTTCATTTTTATAAGATTTCAACGTAAATTGAAAAAAAAACGTTGCCGGACACTGGGATTTTCTCCTGTATCGTGGGTTCGTTTACAAACACAAATTCTACACAAACGCCCAGACCCGGAACAACTACCTGTAGGTCATACAAATATTTGCTCCGTATGGGGATGGAACCTACAACACGTGGCGCAGAAGTCACTCAGCCGCTATGCCAAACGTGTCGTCAAATATTTTTGTAGATATGTGTACTTTCTATAGTATTTATGAAACAATATATGTAAATCTGAGTTCATTCTTTATGAATCGCAATTTAAAGTTGTTAATTGCAACCCACCGCACAACGGTTGTCTGTTAGCAATCGTGTAGCGAGGAAGCGAGGTATTTTCGCGCGTTGATCACTCCATTCCTGTGGTTAATGGGATAATTTGGTTCCGCAGTGCAGGGGCCCGACCCCGGGTATTGGCAATTCAGTACGAATGATTGAGTGTATTGAAAAAAGAATAGCAGACGGCCATGTTGGATATAAAGCAAGGGTTTCCTCGAAATTGATGGTACCTACAGCCCTCACATGTATCTATGTACACCGTTTAATCTGGGGCAACCCTATCGCGTTTTTGGATATATATTATTAAACGCTGATTTTCCCATCGCCAGATAGTTTTATCGGACGAATAAATTTGAATTTTTTTCTCTATGCAAAATATGTCAAACGTCAATTTTATTCCTCAATAAAAAAAGTAAAGTTATTTGACAATGGAAAAATCGGCTTTAACATTGCGTACCGCCTGTACTTCTCGAAGATTTACACAAATTACTTATGGGTACTGCTGTACTGTTCGCCGGTATTTCTAAGGTTCCATAAAATGCTTCTTGTTATTACTAAGCACACATTCAAATGCTAGAGCTGTTGCTGGTGCCCAGCTGCGAGCCTAGGAACACAGTAGTAGTTGCCACTAGTTCCTAGTGTTATTGAGTTCTTCTATGAAACTTTCAGTAGCAGGTCGGAGTTTGGTTTTATTTTGTTATAGCGATACGGAACCTACACAAATACCAACGAACTGCGTCTCCCTTCAGGGACCACAAGCGTGATGGTATGTTACGTTTTTCATATAACTAAACTAATCTAAAGCAAAGAACATCCCTGTTTTTTTAATTAAGGGCAACTTTTACAATTTTTTTACTTTAATTAATCGTCTAGGCTATTCTCGGTGTCAGCTGTATTTTAACCGTTTATTAGCTTCACGTAGTAACTTTGGCGATATATTTTTGTTACCAACTTGTCACACAATGAAACTTTTCCTATTACTTAAGAAGTTGTTGAATAAAATTCATAAGTGGTTCAGTTCAATGTTGAATAACTACTCGACATTATTTAAATTAATTGTAAAATTATGTTTTTATGTAAACTTTAATGTACTATGTATATTAAAGTTTGACTGCGGCACATGAGGTCTCTAGTATTCGATTCCTAAGTCGAGCAAAGTGGTAATGGGTGCTAAAATCATAAATTAATAAGGTAAATCATAATCCATGCCCAAAACTGCAAGACTGACGGATACGGTGAGGTCGTTCTCTGTGAATCAGATTGCCAATAATTTACAAAAAGGTAGGTGTTAGTAATTGCACGAAAGACACACTAAGACTTCTAATAACACAGTCTACCCGTGACCATGGATGTTGTAAAGGAACTGAAAAGGGTCGGGAATACAATAATATCAATAACAACGCGATAAAATCCGTAAAAAGTATTTTTTATTTCAAAGTCTAATATTCGCGTAAGTGTCAAAAACCAGTACGGTAATGGAGAATCCTTTATGGAATCCTTTATGGAAATAAAGGAGCCCCAGACACTGGACCGCAGTCTGTCATAGTCGTGGTGAATGTCACGAATCTCATCGCCGTGACAACAAGTACGAATTTTAATCGGTAAGATTTTGATATACCCTACCGTTCGCCAGGTGGATAGACAATTGATTTTTCGTACTATGTAAAAAAATAAAGGAGTCGCGTCGCGTTCGATCCTGGAACGGAAAAAAATATGTTTGTATGGCCCATAGGTAGTTGTCCTAGTGTGGGGGTTTGTGTAAGTGAGATTTATGTTTGTTTTACCTACAATACAGAAGAAAATCATAGTGTGGGGTCTTGTGGCAACGTTAAAAAAGATACTGTAGTGTATAGATTAGCTTCACAACTTTTTTTTGTCGAATGAAGAAGGAGAATACCGTTTACTATTGTCGAAACCCTTTGACTTATAATTGCGGAAAATGAGGACAAAACACTGGAACAAAAGCAAACATAATTTTAATTTCGTAATGCCGACGTTAAAGTTTTGATCGCTTTACAAAGTTCTTGTAATGGAATTCTGAATTCTGGCTTGTTTTCACATTTTATGCCGTTAAGTAAAAGTTCTTATTTATTCGTTGACGCGCGTTGTGTGTTTGACATTAAATTATTAAATAAAATATTAATTCCATATGAACCTATGTGGCTCACAGATATCACAAGACAAGACAAAGGTTTATCCATGATGATTCGCACGCGGAAAAACAAAAGAAAACCTTCACGGTTTGTATTTTCATATTGAAACAGTAACCAAGGAGTTTTTATATCTAATATTGATTAAGTAAGTGATCCTCTTTAATACTCCCTATTTTCTTCACGACATGGCAATACTTGGGTCAAATTTTCTGCGGAAATGTGGGTAGTAATTAACGTCGGCGTTTAGTTATTGGGAGAGAACAAGGGTGCTTTGTTTACATAAATGAACCAAGCGCTGAACCACTGTTTTCTTTTTGGCTAGAATTATAGGTACATACCTACATATACGTGTATATGTCTTGCTGATCTGGTATCGTTGTATGCGTACCGTCAGTCAGGACAGGTCAACTCAAGGCTGCCAAGGCTCTTTCTTTAAAAGGCCTGTTCAGATATTGCCCTACATCGTAACACTCACATATAACATTATACATAGTGGTAATACCACTACTACTGTCTGGATTTTAAAAGAGACCATGATTCTCCGAGTTTGTTTCGGTGTTTCTTTTCAGCGGTCGTCAGTTAGGAAATGCCGGCGCCATCTAGTTTAAAAAAAATATAAAGCATTGACTTGTAAAAGTATCTTTTTATGATTAATGCTATTGTTAATTAATGCAGTAGGTACATAGTTTTTAGGTATTTTAAATCAATCCAATTTGTTTTTCAGCACTTGTGAACTTATTGTAGCTTTAGTTCTGCAGTACCTAAGTTCTTTTCTCAATGTTTTTGCTCATCTAGTGGCACCCACAGTATATTATTATTTGTGTTTAATCTGTGGATAATGTCGTGGGCTGCAACATTACTTAATTCTGTTTAAATTTAGTTCTTTGCTTTATATACTATGTTGTAGCTGTTTATTATCCCATAATAATAATAAAAAAAAAAATGATCTATTTACAGAAATAAATATCATTTTAATCATTTTATAACGTTTACGCGCTTACCCCAAATAAAACGACGTAGTCCCTCTAGAGCACCCATCCAAATGGCACCTGCGCGAATGGCACCTACCCTAGTCCACGAAAGGCACCTATCAATATTTTTGGCAGGCGCTCTTCGTGAATTCAAATTTAAACGTTGTATGGATACAAAATTACCTACTGTGTTTAGTAGAAGCTGAAGGTATTATCAAACGTTCAAGTATATACGATGTACGACGCATTTTATCTTGGAAGGATTTATCACAGATATCCCTTTAGAAAGTTGATCAAAGAATCAAGGACCTCAAATAGTAGTACTCTTATCGCATTGATCCTCAGGGAAACTTGCAGAAGTGGCAAGCGAAACAGTAGGCAAGCGTTTTATTTGATAGTCTAGTTAGTAATTTTATGTAAGTAGACAAAAATACTTACATAAAATTGACTTATATTATCGACTAACAAAACTCTTGTCTACAGTTGTCATTATGCTATGATGCATCGAATGCATTCGACTTACCTTACTTGTTAACCCTAAAATGCTGACTGAATTAATTGTTATTGTGTTTTTTTACATAACAACCTCCTGTTCATTTGTTATTAAGTTCTTAAATTGGAAATCAACATAGCTGAGAAAAGATTAGGTCGATGCTGTTTATTATGATTACTACACCGTGACTAGAAAATGTAATGTCAATGGTCAGGGATTCATTACTGCCTGCCCGTTGCCCGTTTAGATAATGACGTAATTACACTCGTAGATGCCACAGATAAAAAAGTTGCACAGCATGTAGAAAACGGGAACTAAAAGTGTTAATAATGACCAATTTGCAGCCAGCAATAATCGTGCAATTATTTTGTAATCATTGCAATTGCAATTTCTACGAATATTGCACGGTAGGTCTGTAAGTTCCTTCCTTTGTAGGAATACACGTTTTTTGTTATCAAAGGGACGACTTGAAAGAATAATCAAGTCCAAGGACAGTCATTATACAGCCCACTTTACCTTTTTTATATCCTTCTTTTCGCTGGAGTGTTAAAAAAATGTTTGAAGTGTTTTGAAACTTTTTGTTATAATATAAATTATTTATTTAGATCAAACAGAATTTATAAAATGCTAAAATTAAAAAAAAACATAATAATTATAACATAAAGATACAATTGTACACGCCTATATTCTTGAAGATATAGTTTCAGTAGGTACTAAATACTGAAAAGAAATCTTATAGTCTTTTTTTTTATGGGATAGGAGGGCAAACGACCAGACGGATCGGACTGATGTTAAGCGATTACCCTCACCCATGGACACCCGCAACACCAGAGGAGTCACGAGTGCGTAGCCGACCTTTTAAAAGGGGATTGGGCCTCCGGTAACCTCACTCACTCGGCGAAACACAACGTATGCGTTGTTTAACGCCGGTTTTCTGTGAGGCCGTGGTATCACTCCGGTCGAGCCGGCCCATTCGTGCCGAAGCATGGCTCTCCCACGTAAAAAACTAGTAGTCTAATTACTATATTTATATAACATAATCTTTATCTGTACATATAGGGACTTGAAAGCAATACAAGATAAAATACCTAAGTATAACACTGCTTATATACTAATACCCATCTACAATAGGTAAGCACGATAAGACACCTAATTGTCTTTATCTACGACAGCAAAAAAGGTCGCGACCGATTAATTGGTTTTTAAATTGATTCAGAAAAAGTAATAGAAAGCCTTTGCCGATAATAATGCCCTTTAACTTGAAATAAAAAAAAAACAATATTAACCTCCCTGCTGAGCAGACCTACAACTATGCGAATGTGCGTTTAATAATACCTAATTAATGACCACTAGCTTTAACGATGAAGGAAAATATCGTGAGGAAACCGGCATGATTTTTTTTTATATAGTACGGAAAATCCTCGTCTGCCGCCTGGGGAACTACGTACCAACTAAAAACTGCACTGCACAACGGCATTGTGCTGCGTGTTACCTCCTGGTGCCATTGTTTGGTCGGGTGGCGTACTCCCTAAGTCAGCCGCCCGCATTTCACAAAACCTGGATGCCTAAGTTTATCTTTTTGGCGGTATCAAGTCTGCCAAATCGCATTAGTCCAGTAATCCAGAAATCTCCTCTCAGTATGACTTCTCATACATAGATTCGTTTTTCATAGATTCGTGTTCAGTAATGGGTATAGTAAATGGGTTGATGAAGATGATAGATGATAGTGGAAACGAATAATTCCACTCACAATTGGAGCTGCCCGACTGGGGAATTACCTCCACCTTGCAGAAAATCGTAGCGAAATAACATAGCACTGTGCTGTGTTTTATTCCTAGCGGTGAGCAAGGTCGCCAGAGCTCCGCGAGGAAGCGTTATGATGGCAGTGGGGGAACTGGTGGTGTTTTTTTACCGCCGGGCAGCATGTCTAGTATGGTGCCTGCCCAACTTAGGCAACGCGCGAGTGATACCACTGGTGTTGCACGCGTCCATATTCTACGCTACGGTAACCACTTACCATAAGGTGGCCAGTATGCTGGTTTACCTTTTGTAGTTAAGTGGTATATTAAAAAAAAACAGATAGAATATATTGATGAGCAACATCTGTTCCTGATTAGTATCGAAAGGTAGATAGTATATTCTTTATATTATTATTGTTACATAGTTTTAGGAATGATATTCGTTTTGAATAGGTACAATGGCGGTCTTATCGCTAAAAGTGATATCTTCTAAACAATCTTAGGATGAATTTTAAATAAATTAAGGGGAGAGGGTAGTCAGTGGCGTACTATTTTTTATAAAATTCTATAAATATACTACACATTATAATGAATATAAAAATAATAAATAAATATAAACATAATAAATGTGTATAAGGGTAACTAGATATACGGTAATTAATATAAGGGTAATGTTTAGTAGAAATCTTAGCAGAGAGAACTGACAACATCGTAAAAAAAGAGAAATATAAAAATATTTTGCGTGTCCTTTTTCGATCTAACATTTAAACTTCTGACGCCGTCGTACATTTCTACTAAAGCGAGTGTTAACCCTACCCCTACGACTGTAAACCTATACGACCCGGTGATTTAATTTTCATAGCGTGAACTCTTCAGCTCACGTATGCATGCGACGGTGACAGGTTATTTACATTTCACAGAGAGACCTCTTGATGATTTTAGAATTAATTATTAATAATTTAAGCAAGTATCAAAGTGCGAGATGAGAGTTATTTAAATTTTGTATTAATATGAACTTTTTAAATGTGAATAATTAAAATTATTTGTATTAACTGAAACTGCTTCAAAACATGAAACTCGTTATCATAAAAAAAATTTTAAAACATTTAAAAATTCATAAGGTTCTAATGGGTGCTATGGCTCTAATTTGCAACTCGTAAATAAAACTGACCAGAGACAATATTTTTATTATTATAAATTTTAGATACATTATCAAAGTGGCTCCATTCTGCTAATTATTATTATATTTAAGTATATTTGAACTGGGAGGGTTAAAACATTGCTTAGTTTACATATAGAGCGGTACTTAGTAAAGCTCCCTCACCATGAATGAAAATGGAAAAATTATCCCTTTGTGTAATTATTTTATGTTTGGGAGGAATGATAATTAGATAAAAAAGGACTTACTGATTTTTTTTAATAATGCAAAAATATACGCCGGCAAAGCTGCGCACAGTATGATAGTTTATAATAAATGGGAGTTGACGGGGGTGAAAAATACATCTAGCTAAGACTTATTTCTGTGATTCGTTTTCTCGTAGTGGACGCAGACAGCGACAAAATTGATTTGCCCACAATAGATCTAGACGTTTTATATCTGTTTCAAGCAGAGCTCGCCCAGGCACTAAGACATTACTTACCATTATGTCCTCAATAGGCATAAAATACGGGCATTGTTCTTTTTTGCATTATGTACCTATTTATTACGTTTACGATGACCTGGCAAATAATTTAGCTTTACAAAATAAACCGCGGTCCAAATGAAAATTTGATCTGTAGAAACATTAGTATAATAATTATAACACTAGAACCAAGTACTGAGCAGTTTTTAAAAGCCCTATTAGGTGTGCAAATTATCATCCAAAACTCGTTAGGTATGCCCGCCCTGGATAAAGGATAAACTTGCATGGTAACTGCGTGCTATAAATAACGTATACTATACAGTTTATAACCTTACATAGTTTCATGTTACTGTCTTTTGGCAAGTGCCTCGATCGTTGCCCTCTAGTCTCCCTCTATGTGAAACATAACTCATCCTTTGATTTAATTTAATAGTAGATTATAAATTAGCGAACCCCAGCAGTAGATTATACCAATGTGTTTTGGACCCAGTCTGTACACGATTAGGCAAATTTTAAAATCTACGTTTTCATTAATAGACAATTCAAATTCAATTGCGAATCCATACGAGAGATCCTAAATTGTTATGGCACACGTTCTGTGTCATTTTCCAAGGGAGTTTAGACACTTAATGAAAAAGTAAATTTATGATTATTGGTAAAATTTAATGTTGCTGACGTCATTTTGTTGTCATCACGTTGAATTTTTCGTTTATTAAAATAACTTTAAAATCTCAATTACTTGTTTTAAATACCCCCCTTATTTTAACGCTGATTTAAATGTTTGGATTTCAAACAGCATCAACTCTGTATTTGTTTTATAATACCGTAAAGACCAATTGATTAGAATAAATGAAATACTCAATACTTGCAAGAAAAACATTAAAGATTCTATGTCGAGTCTTCAATCTTTTCAAAGTTGCTTAGAAAACCGATGTTCACGAGTCAACAAAATGATACCCTACTCTACTTGTTTCATTCAATTTCTTTTAAACGACGTGTAATTTGCCTTCGCATCGAAGCCTCATCGAAGGCTGTCACGTAGCCATCAGCTGATACATTACTTAGACGGGTAAAGTTTCTTCCATGAAGCCTTATGTGACGCCCCTATTCTTGTCAGGCTGTGCTCAACAATACCGCCGAAATACATAAGTAAGTACAATATAAGGAATCCAGTTAAGTCTACATTTAGTTGGTTCATCAGAGTTGTTACGTTTTCTAGGGTTTCGGAAAAATAAAACTCCACCACGTCTACGCTATTTACCGGACACAAATTCTGACTGCGCACTGCTACGGAGAATTCCATAAAAAACCCTCAATAACACTTTGCTTGACCTAGGAATTAAACCTGAGACCGCAGGCTCGGTAGACACGATCATAAGAAACAGTGCAGTTGGCAAATATTCCAATAAAGAGGAAATTAGTTTTAAATTAGGAATCGTTCCTGTTCTTGTTTTTCTTCACAGGGCTTCTAGGAGGTGGGTACAATCTACCATGCATTTCAAAAGTCATCAGTTACAATTAACTAACTTCTACCCGTGACATTGTCTGCGTGGACTTCAGAATTGGGTCCGACCTGGATAAAAAGTAGCTTATGTGTTATTCCAGACTATAGTAAAATTAGTAAATAAATACAGTATATAACAATATACCTTGTGCCAAATTTCATCCAGGTCCGTTCAGCCGTTCTGGCGTGAAAGAGTAACAAACATCCATACATCCAACCATCCAGACATCCATACATCCATACTCACAAACTTTCACGTTTTAAATAATAATATAAGTAAGGATGGCTCCTGTCAGTCGAAGCTGTGTTTTGTCTAACAAACAGTGTTACCTAGCATTTTATTCAGCAGGAGATAAATAAATAAAACCGAGACTTATTTTTCGCCGCAGTTATATATCTCACAAATGAAATTTGTCCAGGATAAATAGTTATTATTCAATTTGTTAGATACGAATTAATTGAATTGAAAGCTAAGCCAGTCTTCAATTTATATTTAATTTAGATAAAAATAACCAAAAATCCAAATAGATGCTAAAGTAATAAAATTGTTATTTGGATTTTTTTTAAATGGAACCTTAAAGAATAAAGGTAAGTAACTGTAATCACCTAAGCCAAAGTTATTACACAGATTATTATGCTTCGATAGTAATACCATCACTTTTTTAACGAGCTTTTGCCACGAAAATAAAACGAAGTGACCTACAAATATTAAATAGTAAATTAACGTGGAAACTCGGAATAATTAATGGGTAAGTAGAATTATCAAATTTTGGTAATATTTTTTGTTGCTGTTTATATTGAATTATTATTTAAGTAATTAAATTTCAAGTACCCACAAACCGAGATGAACAACACGTTGCTCCATTAAGATTGCATCGATTCAGTTAACTGTCAGATCTTAACAACATGCACGCTATAATAAATCATGTAAAAGAAAACAATAAGTACTACATAGGTACTTGACGCGCCATTATTATTCTTTTAATAATAAGGAGATCCGTTAAAAGAAGTTCTGTCTTTAAAAACTGGTGTCTATATATATGCACATGTGTGACGAAAACATTTTCCACAATGTCGGTACAATTTTCATCGCTAGCCGTAGCTCTAGCGCTAGTACTGCTACGCCAGTTCCGATCGTACGTGCAGAGTGGCCGCACGCGCGCGCCCTTTCCACTCATTCGAATTACGAACCAAATGTAAACAAAACGGAACGCAATTAAAAATCAAATTTAGAAACATTTAAAAATCGAACGTTTTAGTAATGGATTGCTATTGTTTTGTTATGAAGTGCATACTAATGTGGTTTTGAGAAAAAACGGATTGTCAGTTTGTTTTTGTTGTGTGTTTTACTGTGGGATTTTAAAACTGGTGGAAATTGTTTGCTGTTATTGGCTTCAAATTTTCAGGTACCTAATTTATGTTTGAATTATTTGTTTCCGACGTGATAAAAAGTTTTGAACGGTAGTGATTGTTTGTTCAACCTTTTAATTTTTACGGTCCAAATGACAGGCAGTAGGCCTTCCGTTCGTTTTATAAACAAAATATTTAATATTGAGTTACGATAAAGCGTTGGGTTTTAAGATTTTCTGATTTTTCTATTTTGAAGCACCTTCAAATATGCAATAAATGTTGTAATTAATTTTAAAGAATGAATAATTAATGTCTTTATTTTTGCAATGTCTGTGACGCGTCCTAATTAAACAAAAATATTAATGTATGTATCCATTAACTATTTGCTTTGTCTAATTCAATGAAGTGTTCGCAATACCTTTTGTATCTACATCCTGGGAGGCACTGTTTTATTATTATAAAGAATATTATCTACCCACATACCTAATATGCTTAGATTAGAGTGGTTCTATTCTAGGGAGGTACAAACTCAGGATTTAAGAAGCTTTGGGGAAGATCTTCATCTTGTAGAGGTGGGTTTCTTTAATTTATAGGAACGTATTCGCATTTAAGTGTGATGTGTTCAGACCCCATACACCAGGGTCTCCACAGCCACTCAGTGCACTCTACAATACTTAACATTTATTAGGAAAATTATGCAATAAAATTTCATAGATTGTTTGAATCGCGGGTTGAGAACGAACATCAACACACTACTTCACCAGGCCCGTGGATTTTTTTTTGAAATCCTGAATGTTGTCCAGGTCTACAGAAAGTTAAAGAACCACTGCCACTACTAGACACATGAAAACAGTTATAATATGCATGCATTTCCATAGATTTCTTGACAGTAAAGCATTAAGCTTTAGAATATCTGTTCAGATAATCCTGCTAGTCTAAGTACCTATTAAGGCTACAGAATGTCTAAAGATGGTCCCGCTAATTTTAAATACTTACTTGTAGGTACCTACTTGCCTATCTTCATCAGCCCTTAGACAGAGCTACACAGCCGTTCCCAATAACTAGGTAATCAGTCAGTAGTTTTGTTTACTAGAGATAGGAATTTGACATTCCTTGTATGGACCTCATGTCAAAATCCTACCTCTAGTAAGCAAATTTATCGACAGATTTGTTACTGGGACCCGCCGTTACTGATGTACCTACACTCAGTTCGCCTGTGTGTTAGGTTCCATAGAAGCAAGTCTTTAAGAAGCCTCTAAGGTCTATCATATGCAAGACCTCATGCTCAGCAGCTGTCTGCGAGAGAGACTAGATCAGTATGACATATAGATATATCATAATTAAATGTTTCAAGTTTTTCTACAATGGCTAGCTATGAGAAAAAGTAGAGGCCTATTTATTATGTAGGTTTAAATATACATTTAAGTAGATATCTACTGAATAAAAAGCATTGCTATCACAGCAATAGCAGCAGCACAGCTCAAAAAAGCTCAACAGATTACTAACATGCGGAAATACACTTAATTTTTGGAGGATTACGTTATTTAACTTTAAGTTTTAGGAACGGACGGCTTATGTGTGTTTGTTTGTTTACGTGCCTATGTGTGTGTAAAGAATGTAATTTATTATGATAGTTGTTACCTTCTTACCTAACTCTAGAAGAGTATAAGGATGCATCCTTCATCCATACTCTCCACATCTATGTTTTTGTCAAAATATCCATTCATACGACACGTTTGACGTAGCGGCTTCTGCGCTACGGGTTGTGGGTTCGATCTCCGCATGGAACAAATATTTGTAGAACCTACAGTTAGTTGTTTCGGGTCTGGGCGCTTGTGTGTGTGAGAATTTGTGTTTGTAAAACCACCCACGATACAAGAGAAAATCCTAGTGTGGGACAACGATTAAAAAAACATACGCAATCACGCGGACAGACTTTGTCATATGCCTGTATATTTTTCATACACATGTGGGTATGTTTGCAACGGAAATTGCACGACGAGTCCGCTAGCGGAAGTGACCGATTCGGGTACCGAGATGAGTTGCTCCCCAAATACAAATATGAAAGTACGTACGGTACTAGCCGAAACTGTCAAATATCTTCAATCGATTTTCAATTTAATCTTCAAACACAAATTTATTATCCATTGGGGGAATTTGACAGTTTGTGGTAACTTGATGTGCTGTTAACTGTACCTACCAGTTGCAAATAGAATGAAAGTACTAGTTTTGGACTAGAACAATATTACCGTAAACCAATTAGGCATAATACTGGCATACCTATATTCCTCGAAGCATTAGCAGAGGTGTACTAAATGTACTCCCACAGTTCGCCGAGCATACTCCGAGCGGCAATTGAGAATTTCATAGAAAACCCCAATAATACTTTGGTCGACCTAGGACTTGAACCCAATACTCTGGCGTAGCAGTCGCACTTGAGACTACTAGATTAATGAGGTAGTCGCATAATATATGTAATAATTATAGTATCCTCTTGTGGTGCTCGAGTCTCTACTCTAGTCTGCCTCATTAGTCTAGTGGTCCCAAGCGCGACTGCGACGCTAGAGGTCCTGGGTTCGATCCCCAAGTCGAGCAAAGTGTTATTGGGTTTTTCTATGAAATTCTTAGTAGCTGCTCGGAGTCTGGATTTGTGCCCGTTTAATGGCAATAGGCTCACCCCCTATTACATGGGACCTAAACATACCGGCGAACTGTGGGTGCACATTGGTGCACCTTTGCCTAGCCTATAAAGAAGTAAATTGTACAAGCTAAAGTTGCACTTTATAATACATACTAAACGTTATCTTCTTTTGATCAACCCGCAATTAAAGCAATTTCTGTGCCCTCCCTTTTGAGGAAAAGGGAATATCTGGATAAATTTTAAAGAATGAAGCTATCCAACAAAATAATGATAGGTATAATCGTCTGTATTCCCAAATCGTTATCCTTTTCATGATAACAAAACATAAACCGTGATGTTATGTTTATGAAAACATGACATGCAATATTTTATCTCGCTGATCAAAGTATAAGCAAATAAAGAAAAGGGTTTTTCACACTTGTTCATGTCAATATTACTAACAACTTACTAATTTAGTTCACGTTTCTAGCATATTTTAACACGCCATGCTGGTTTGCTCCATACTTGGTTTCTTGTTATGTTTTAGTATGAATAATTTATTGTAACTCTAGGTATGTAGAAGCTAGTCTATTATACATATTTAATAAGTTTTATGTCGGGAGATCACTCATAAGGCATCTATGTCGTAAGATGACACGGGGGTTCGGTTGTGGGTTCAATCCCCGCACGTAACAAATATTTGTATGACCTATATGTAGTTGTTTCGAGTCTGGGCGTTTGTGTACATGAGAATAAAAATCATGTTTGTAAAAGCACCCGCGATACGGGAGAAAATACAAAATGGTGTAATTGATTCCAGATTTTATACAATTTGTTTTAAGCATGGTAAGTGAGCAAAACATGAGGTAAGTATTTTACCATGTAAAATACCTACCCAATGATAAGAGTCTTTTTTCCAGTTGAAATAATAAATCTAGCACTGCTATTCATACAAAATATTGGAGGAACGTCGCAATACCGCGATTATATATATCCATCAAATAGGGATTCCACAGGAATTTCGATATTAAAGGCTCAGGCACGAGGGTAAATAAAGTTTTCTTTGAAACCCGCTGCCCTATCGAGCTATTTAAAATTATTTAGTGAACTGTGAAAAACCAGTCCTATGTATACAATAATTTCCTTATTAGTCTTGTGGTCGCATACTCGACTACTGTACTGTCCGGTCCTGGGTTTGATTGCGAGGCTGAGCAGTATTAGTATTTCCATAACATTCTTAGTAGCAGCTTGGATTTGCGTCCAGATATATTATGTTAATATACTCGATCGATATTACATGGATAAACTAACGGCAAATGTACATCGCTACACCTCTGTCTAACTCTTCTGTGAATACAGGCGTGATGGTTATCAGAATCTATCTACCTTTAATATCAGCCCAAACTGTTGAACTTTTACGTAATATTCGTTGAGAGGGGTTAAGCTGCTTACTTCACACATCTTTATGACTTATAAGAAGTCTTCTTTTATGAGCGGCTTTCCTCATAATGTTTTCTTTCATCGCTAAGGCCAGTGATAATAAATATTAAACCGAACAGACAAAGATCCGTAGCGCGGGTTCGAACTCAGACCATCATGCCAATGTTCGAATCGCTAACCAAATGACGCAGTAGCTGAGCGATCGGTATCTGCGCTACGGATTGCGGGTTCGATTCACATAACATAACATACTATCACGCCTGTATTCCCCGAAGGTTTAGGCAGAGGTGTACTAGTGTACACCTATAGTTCTCCGAGTATGTTTTAGGTCCCATGTAATAGGAGGCGGGCCTTTTGCACAAATCCAGACTCCGAGCTGCAACTGAGAATTTCATAGAAAAATCCAAGAACACTTTGCGACCTAAGGATCTAACCCAGTACCACTAGCGTAGCAGTCACCGTACAGTACCACTAGACTAATGAGGCAGACGACGTTCGATTCACACACGCAACAAACGCTTGTATGGCCTGGGTGTTGTTCCGTAGGTATTCCAGGTTCGTGTGTCTTTGTGTGTAAAGAAAAATGTTACGGTAGGGCAACGTTATTATTCCACAAAAAAAAAACCATTAAAGACTTGCAAAAAATATCTGGTCTCCTGAAGCTAAATCAAAATTGGACAATTCCGCTCAGTAGTTCCAAATAATGAGATTGAGATATAAAGGAATTTATTTCCCCGCATGAACAGATTCTCTTAAATAATCATATTCCACATCATTTGATAGATAATTTCTTCCAAGTAAATTCCTCGAATGAATTATACTGTAACCGAAATTATTGACTACATAAATATTGTTATGTATCTTTATTAAATACATAATGTACAGGATATTTACTCTATAACACCGTATCTACTCGTGCATGAATTCATAAAAACATAACATTTTTAGTCTCATGTAAAGAGGGCCTTGCCGTTAATTTGGTTCAAGCTCAAGGCTGCTACTGAAAATTTCATAGAATATCCCAATAGCTACTTCATTAGGGAATTGAGCAGATCTTTGCAGAAAAAAAGTTACACAGTTTGAATAAATTGGTGTTATTTTTTATGATTCAGATCTGGGTATATATGTGTAGCAGTATTTAAGTTTAATATTACACATAGTTATGGCATAATTAAGTAATTAAAAAAAAATAGATTACAGGAAAGTATAAAAAATACATTAAATTCGTCAACCGTCGTGATGGGTTAAAAGGGGGCTTAAGAGGAAATAATGATCACAATCATTTCATACTTAGGAAGTGAATGCACCCCGTAGAATTATTCTTCCGTGTAATTTGTGAGTCGTTTGAGTGGAAGGCCGTATTTACCCCTCAATTCACGATGAATACGGGGTAAAGGTTGTAATTCTATATTGTGTGGTTGTTCTAAATATTGTTATTTATTACATCAGAGAATTACATCTGTGTTCTGCCACCCGAGAACGCACGACGACATGTTTGGTACCGCGGCTGAGCGACTGGCTTAAGCGCCACGTATTGTGGGTTCGATCCCCATATAGAGCAAATAATTATATATTTTTTTATTCGTGATAAGTTTATGCTTGACCGCCAGTGCGATACTGCGATCTACGATGGAGCGCGCTTGCCTAGAAGAAACCGATTCATTCGTGATTTAAAGACACCCAAATTATATCTATCAGGGAAGACCCACTCGAGAAGCGCATTCCACATTTCAGCGGTACGGATGATAAAAGTGGACTTAAAGAGTTTCGTTCGGGTTTTTGGAATGAAATGTAATGTGTAATTTGTATGATGTATAGGCAGTTGTGCCGGGTGCTGGGCGTTTGTGTATGTGAGAATTTGTATTTGTAAACGAACCACCGATACAGGAGGAAATCCTAGAGTGCAGCAACGTTTAAAAAGAAAATATTGATAGATTTTTCTTTGTATCCGTAATTTGTTACTTGACGATTTATAGCAGCTATAACTCAGGTTATAATGGAGGTCAAATCTAAAATACGCATCAGTTTGCATAATTATGTTTCCGCCGATTTCTTTATTCCTGAAGATCGTGTTAGAGTTGAAAGGGTATTATGGTACCAGCCGTATGATGACGTCACCTTAAGAAGACGCAGGATCGAATCCTCCCCGCAGTCGAATTTTCCTTCACTAAAATAGCCACAAGATTTTTCTGTCTTGCTTTTCTGTTTCTCTGAGTGGTAGCATGGTAAAGGTATCTATAAATCTTTACCGTGGTGGTAGTACTCGTATAGCCTGATAGACAAGGACAGAAGGATGATGATTGCCTTGTGTATGAAAATTTACTACTTTATTAGTCTAGTGATCCTAAGTGCGACTGATACGCTAGATCTTGTTTTCGATACCCAGGTCGAGCAAAGTTGTAATAGGATTTTTCTATGAAATTCTCAATAGTAGCTCACAGATATCAGATGTGTGCCAATAGGCTCGGCCCGAATTATGAGACCTAAACGTACCGGCAAACTGTGAAACCCTACGGGTATACATACAAGCGTGATTACTGGCGTGTTATCAAAATTGAGGAGCATTTTCATCCCTAATCGAAATAATCAATGCTATAAAGACCTATATCCTATGATAGGTTTCTATCGTAGTGATAGGTTTCTGTAGGTCCTATGGTTACGCAAATAACTCAACCCCTGATTATTACTTTTTATATAATCACCTACAAATGTAAATTCGATAAGTAAATACAACTGATTAAAATTACATACAGAGGCGATGTTTTCCAAGAAAAAACCCAATACTCATACGTCAACTTACCCAAATGAAATTAAATATTTATTGTATCCCGAACTGCGTATATCGGTCTAGGTATTTCGCCTTTTTGCCGTTCCAACTTTATATACATTCCTTTTATGATACCCAAACATAGTAGGAAATTCAGCTTATTTATCTAACTTTCCGACTTTCGTTACATACTTTTCGTTACGACCAAAGTCCATTTTCCCAATAATTCTTTCGGATTATTCTACTTCGTCGGATATTAGATGTTTCCATGTGATGATATTTTGTTATTATGGTACAGGTATAATAAAGGCAACACACAAGGCAATGTATTAGAGGTTTCGCGTAACTGAAAGCATTTATGATCAGTTTTTTTTATTTTTAGATATGATACAGATTCAAGAGAAACAAATTAGTTTTAAATGGACTAATAAAATGATGTTTATTAAGATGAATAGCATTTGCCATTTCAGACGAGTATAATGTTTCGGAATTATTATTTATCTTTGTGTAGTAGATTTCAAAATGCTTTAACAAAATTACCTATAAACAAAGGATACGGTTCTAGTTTGGATAATTCAGATGAAGTAACAGCTGCTACTAATCTAGATCTACTTCCTGAGACATTAACAACTTTCCGTGTTTGTTCACCCATTTTATTACACTCTGATCTCACATCGGTGATTTCTCATCAAGTTTCGTGTTTGTTTTGATACGCAATTCGTTTCCCGAACACTATATATTATCTGAAGCATCACATATTGTGTTTTTTATTACAGTTATAAATTTTATAACATTTGTGTCGCTTTTTAGGTCTGTAACAACGTTATGGAATTAAGTACCTACTTTATTTTTTATAAATACTTTAACTTTATTTTTATTATTTCTAGAAAGTAAGTAATACTCAATTTTATACGAGATACCTACGTATAAAATAGCAAGCAATCTATACAAACTTTTCACATATTTTCTTATTATTAAAAAAAAAAGAGTGTTTTCTTAACACGTTAGAATGCCGAGAATTCATATAAAAAACATGTCATCACATATTAAATACCTGTTTGTTTTAGTAATTCTTACTGGTTGCATTAAAAACATTATTTGAAATCAAATAAGAAGAAGGGTTTACGAATGGGACAAAAAATGCCGTGCATTTCTCCACCGCCATTCAGAAATTTTGCAGATCCGTTTTTTACCACCGACTTAATGCTTTCTGAGCCTAATTTTACATTCCAATGTGGGAGATTGAATCAAAGCTGATCCCTGATTCGATCAATGCACATGAAATAACCAGTTTGTGGGACCACACATGGAACCTTGAGATAATCATCAACTTACATGCAATTTTTATAACACTAACGCACATGCTTGCATAATTTTCAAGATTCAAATCGGTATTAATGAACTCGACAAAATTTAACTTTGCTGTAGAAATCACAGATTAGTGAACTAGTTATCTTAACATGTTGTTAATTATCAAGCTTGTAGTAATTTTAATTATTCTCGGTGCCTAAATGACTTAAAGGTATTAAATATTTTATTAATTAAAGGGTACTCAGTCGTCTCAATGTTTCACTTCATTTGCACCTTTCTTTGCAATCGCAATTCTATTGTTACTGTAACAATGGGATCCTTGGTCGTGAATTTGATGCACAAGAATTATATTATGTTTGAGATATAATTACCCTCTGGAGGTAGCAGAGCTACCTTTCAATTCGTTCTTATCTACGTTAAACATACAATAATATATAATCCGCATTCCAGAATACTAAATTACGGGATCAACATTTTATAGAATAATGGATAGATGTGTAATGGATATATTTGTGTGTGTTTAGGTTCACCATCATCAATTCATTGTACTGTCCCACGGGTGGGCACGGTTAAGCTTATAGTCCACCGCGCTGGGTTATTAGGGGTTAGCAGACGTCACACTCAGATAGCAAAATATCCGAGGGTTCTCCAAAATATTTATCAAACCCAAAGAAAATTATTTCGTTTTTTTTTTATACCACTAAGGTGGCAAACAAGCATACAGCCCGCCTGATGGTAAGCGGTTACCGTAGCCTATGGACGCTTGCAACACAAGGGCTATCACTCGCGCGTTGCCGACCCTGTAAATTAAGGAGAAATAGTTGGGCTGGCAGCACAGGAGACATTCTGTCATACATGACAGGCGGCGGTAACAAAACACCACCGGTCCTCCACACTGCCAACACAATGCTTCCTCGCGGAGCTCTGGCAACCTTGCTCACCGTTAGGTACATAACACATTCCCAAGAATGGCTTTCAATTAAGTAAAATAATATTATCATTATTATCGTCAGAATCTCGTTTGTATTTTTTGTATGTAAAGTAAGATATGTCAGTCTAGGAATACGAGCACTTAAAGCGAAGTCTCTCCTCCAAATTCTCAGTATTTCCAACCTCCAAAAAATAAAATAACAGAAGTCATACGCTTGAATAACGTATGAGAAGAAATAGGCTCTAGAATTACTTATTCGGCCTTTAAAATATTCCGGGGTAGAAATCTCAGGAGGCGTAGCAAATGTACTGTAATAAATTCACCAATCCTTGAAGTTACGTAAGACTTCGTTAATAATTTACAGTATTTATACAACATAATTATGGCGTGGAAAGCTTTATACGCAGTATTGAAATCTATGTACATAATGTACATACCTGTTTATATAAAGTGACAGCCTCATTAGTCTAATGTCCCAAGCGGGACTGCTACAGTAGAGGCCCTGGAATTGATCCCCAGGCCGAGCAAAGTGTTATTGGGTTTTTCTATGACATTCTTAGTTGCAGCTCGGAGCAAGATTTGTGCCTGGTTAATGGAAGTAGGGTCGCCCCCTATTACATGAGACCTAAATATACCAGCAAGCTGTGGTTGTACATTAGTAGACCTCTGTTTAACCGTATAGAGAATACAGGTGTGGTGGTATGGACTTACGATTTAAATTAGACGTCTGAATGACGTGTTAATACCACATATTTGTGTCTGCGAAACTAGGGCGAATCTGCAAGTTAGCAACAGTTATTGCGTTCTGATTCGCGAGTATTCGAACAAACATAATCGAGTAGCATAGGTAGAGATGAGAAGATATGTAGTATCGATCGACATAGAGAGCACGTTGCACGTGAGACATACGAGGCGACAAAACATGCTTATTTATGAAAGTCCTTATTTGACAACTTGTCGACTTTTTGCCGATGCAAAAATAGGGGTGTTATAAGTTTAACGTGTATACTGTTTGTCTGTCTGTGGCCTGATACTTTAATGATAATGCAAGAACATAGAAACCAAGACTTGATGATGTTGGGGTTTTTAAAGTTTTTAATTATTGGTAGTAAAAACTGTGTTAAAAATTATACATTTTTGACAGTAAACTAATCGGTCGGCTGGAATTAAATAGTGCTTTTGTTATATTTTTAGGACAACAGTGTACCACAGTTTTGCTCAGTCGTTATCGGTATCTCTCTCAATATCAGATCGATATCGAGAGAGCTATGTTTAGTATTTCTCTACGAGACCAAATAGGCAAATTGGAATTGTAGACAAGTTGCAATCAACATACAGTTCGATGAATGCAATAATTATATGAATATGAATGAAAAGACACGAAATGACGCATGGAAATGGCTTTCCAGTAATCGGGCGATTATAGATTCGATTAGATCATATCATGCTCATAGATGTTATCTACAGGTCAGAGAAAAATAGTTCACGAGTGAAATAGCAGCGTAGGTCGGTATGACATGGATAGGCCAGACTTTGAAGCTTTCGAGCTAGTGTCCCGGTGCGAGATACACGACGAGGAGTGCATGTCAGTGTGGCTGGTAGTTAAATATATTTGGGATTGAATGCAGCCCTAGAGAAAATCTGTGGACGTTTATTTTTAGGCAAACAGTGAGGTATTCAGCTGATATAATGATGAGTATGTTTTTAGATTATCATGTTTACGAAAAGAATATGAAAAATCCTATGCAATTCTATTTCAAAGTTTTATGTAATAATCACTGCAATTTCATAGATATATGATGAAAAAAAAATACGTTACTCCGAAAATCCACTTGAAAATTTCTACAAAGTAAGGAATCACATTTTTGGAAATACATTTGTTGTTCCTAAACATAAGGAAATTCTTGGTATATGTAGATAAGGAATTTCCTTCACACCAAGCGTTCCATTCATGGGTATGCACGTGTGCCTCGAATACGGTATTATAGTAAACGAATATATTCCTCTTTTTATGGTTCACCTACTGTTATTTCAGACATGAGGTGATACTAAATTTCGTGAAGCAAGAGTTCCGATAGGGTATGTTGTTTGTTGTAAAGGTAGTAAAAGTAGGTAATATTTATGTGCTCGTGTTGTGGCAAAGTTCTAAAAATACATAATTCAAGTTTTCAGTTTTCGAACGAATCGAAACCAATTTATGAAATTGACATTTATGTATGCCCGATTCGTCAAAAGCTTATGTCATTTCCATACATTTTGTTTCGATTCGAACGTCGATTCAAATCTTGGCCAACAGTTCGTTTCTGTTGAGATGCTTTGTTACATCAGGTTGTGTTACATTGCCAGCTCGTTATATTGCCTAAAATTTCACGCAAATATACTCAACTTCCATTTTCTTAATGTTACATATCATTATCTTTGCCTTTACAACCATTTACACGAGTAGAGATCACAGTCGTAATCAATTATCGTGGAATAGCAATGTCTAACTCTCCTGGAACGGTAAGCTCTTGAATCAATTTAGGCTGAAATGAAATACTGGAGACTCGTAGCATGGTTTCTCTGTACTCGTAGTTTAAAGGAAACAGTGCCTTATTTTAAAAGGAAATAAACACTGTTATATATTGATGTTATCAAAATTTTTTGATAACCTCAAGAAAAAATTTGAACCTTCAAATTGTTTATCCTACAGCTTCGTTATCAGAGGGTCGCGCGTCACGCTCTACAGTTTAAACGGCTTGGTGGATTTTAGCTTGAGAGGTGTCGTTAGATTTGTATTGTGAGACTGTCCTTCTAGACATAACAGTAATCAAAATTCAATATGGCGACAATTAGACGTCTTATTGTGAAAAAGAAAAAAGTTAAAGTAGGTCTTTATAATCACTTTTCGATTCTTTAATCATTTTTTAATTTGAATGACTATTTAGAATCTATAACGATTTAAAGTTTTAGTAGTAGAGCTGGGTGGATAAATATATCAAAAACTAAAAAGATTTAAATAAAAAGTCATGTCTGAGGCAGTCGGAGGTAAGGTCTTTGGAGATAAATATAAGGAGATGCCTCCAACTGCATGAGACTGTTCATCTTATTTCCATTTTTTTGGCGGTTGTTTTTTTTGATTTTTTAAATTAGTTTTTATATTTAGCATAAGGAACAACTACTATTTGAAAAGTGGACACTGCTTTTTCTTCATGTTTCTTTATTTAATTTTTTAATTTTTTTGGTGGTACATAAGTCATATTGCTGTCTGTAAGGCGACTAATTAATGACAATAAACCATTAACCATAACCAATAACCATTACGAGTACATTATGTCGAAAGTCGAGAGAAACCGACACTGAAAAAGGTTGTAACACTTCCAGTATTGGCCTCATACAATATTAATATCTAGTGCCAGATAGTGAAGGCGCTATCTTCAATCATTAATAATATAAACATCATTTCATGCAGTGCGATATATTTTCACCACATCTGGTATGACTACAGATAAATCAAATCCACATCACATCATTATCGCACCACAAATATTGGATATTTCTCCATTTCGTGTTTACATTTCTAGTGCATCCGATAATCGTACTATTAATCATATGGAACGTGATAAATACAATCGTATTGCCCAATTTGTCCTTCAATCCCTAGGGATTGATGAACGTATCTGCTGGCTGTAGGCCGCATTAGTTTGTGTACCCATAGCATTACAAATTGGTTTCGTGTGGAACCAATATTTTTTGTCGATAGTTCATTCATAATTAAGGCCGTTAATTTTGGAATTGAATTGAATTAGTAGTAGTGTTGTAGACTTTTTTATTAAAAAACGTAGGAACAGGAAAAGCTTCTTCAAATTATGTTTTTACTCTGTCGCTCTGACCGAGTACTCTCGGTCAATAATATTTAGTATTAGTCGTGATTACGATTTGTCAGTATCTTTTTAATCATTATTTAAGTAAAATTATAGTAGAGAGCGTAATGACGTGATTCTGTTGACAATTTTTTTTAAAAGCGATGTTAAAGTGTGGTAAATTACAATATGGTAACCCACTTGAAGCTTGTAATGTTTACCTTCGATGAGGAATTGCTGTGAATTTCTTGGCTAGTAAATTATTTCTTATACCACTTTAAGAAACCAATTTTAATGAAACTCTACCTAAGGCTTTGTTTACTTATATTTATTTTACTTTCTTCGGGTAGCTGGAGCTTCATATTTGCTTACTGAAACTCATAAATCTTCTCCAACATCCACGCTTATTACACTATTTCTATTTGCCTGCTTTCACATAAATAATAGTCTAAAACGTTACTGAAAATATTCAACAAATGAAAATTATTAAGAATAAAAATACCTTGTTATTTTATTTTGGATTTAATGAGCATTCACAATGGAGATTCCAAAAATATCGATTTTAACGGCTCGTTAAATCCCGATTATGGTAACCGTCCTATGAATTATGAGTGTATTGGTAAAAACCATCGGCCATCTCTTTACATTAAATATTAACATCTTAAAGAAGAATTTATAAGGAGGTGTTTGATTATAACATTTATACTAATTCAAATAACGAAAAATGGTATTTTTTACTATAATAATGGCGTTCAAATATGGTCGCCGGTTAAAATAAAGTATTATGATGACAATGGATAGCTTATAATTTATACTAGCTTTTGCCAGCGACTTCGTCCGCGTGGAATACTTACTTTATTCCCTAGTTCTTCGCCCGCGTAGCTTGACACCTTTCTCATGAATCACTCATTTTCCCAACATTTCCCTTCACTGCTCTGCTCCTATTGATCGTAGCGTGATGAAAAGTATACTATAACCTGCCCAGGAGTATGAAGAACAATTGTATCAAGTTTCGTCGAAATCCGTCGAGTGGGTTTTGTTTCTATAAGGAACATACAGACAGACAGACGGACAGACAGACAGACAGACGGACAGACAGACAGACAGACAGACAGACAGACAGACAAAAATTTTACTGATTGCATTTTTGGCGTCAGTATCGATCACTAATCACCCGCTGATAGTTATTTTGGAAATATATTTAATGTACAGAATTGACCTCCTAAATACTATAAGAACTTATATTGTGTAGTATAACTTCAATACATGATACGTGATACGAATGACGTCAAAATTCAAAACAAATAGTATAATTCAATTTCAGATAACGAAACATCTTCTAGAGACCTCTCTAACGCAAAACTTAAGAACTTTATATTATTCGATACACAAGTTTTAAGGAGCTTGGCTTTGTAACTAGGTACCTACCTACCTACAATTCTATCGAAAGTCAAAATTTAAACATACTATACCATCACGCCTGTATTCCCCAAAGGGTTAGGCAGAGGCTTACTAATGTACACCCACAGTAGTTGGTTTACATGTTTAGGGCCCATGTAATAGGGGGAGAGCCTATTGCCATCACCCGGGCACAAATCATAAAAGACGGGCTGCTACTGAGAATTTCATAGAAAAGCCGAATAAAACTTTGCTCGACCTAGGAATCGAACCCAAGATCTCTAACGTAGCAGTCGCGGTCAGGACCACTAAGCTAATGAGGCAGCTTAAAAATTAAAACTTATTAACAATTTAGTTTAGCTATCCATTCTTTTTTTCAAACAGAGCGTAGCTTTGTTTAGTTACTCTATCATACATTACGCGTACCTACTAAAAGCAAGAAATATCAACGTTGATATTCAAATTAGTACTTAACTAAAGTATGTACTAAAATGAATAAATAATTTGTTTTACGAAACCAAAACAGTAATGAACTTGAAATATGAATGCGAAAGTTTGATTAAATATTTATATTCAATTCAACGCTTCATAATAATTAACAATTTGCACGCCAACTTGTTTGTAATAAACGATGGCTGAACTGGGTTAATTGGAAGAATATTTTATAAACTTTATTTAGAACATAGGGCCTCGTTTTAAAGCCTTAGTAAACCTCTATTAAGTAATAGAACTTTAAATAGATACGAATCTTTATTATTTTCATGACCATACAGTAAGACAACAATAGAGAAGCACTACCAGCTTTAGCTATCTTTTAGGTAATGAGCTTCTTGGAATAAGGGTTAAAAATAGAAACAGTTATTTTTGTCATTTCTGGTACAGAAGTTAACTATATTCCGTACTAATATTATAAACGCGAATGTTTGTATGTTTGTTACTTTCACGCCAAAACAGCTAAACGGATCTGGATAAAATTTGGCACAGAGATAGATTATAGTCTGAAATAACAAATAGGCTACTTTTTATCCAGGTCAGACCCAATTCTGAAATCCACGCAGATAAATTTTCGGGCAGAAGTTAGTATAAAAGCCTTTCTTTTGGCATTGCCATAGTCATGTAAAGGTAAAAGGGGGGCCCTCTTTCTCATGCGGCCTAAATATACCAGCAGTTGTTTATTAGTACACGCGTGATGGCATAATTAACGCGTTATATTTTAATTCCATGGCAAATTAAGGGACACTTCAAATCCCTTCTAAAAACAATTTGATAATAGAATTCATCAACAATCCCCTTAGGTCGAACCGATAAATTGTCGACCAATTCAGTGCAAAAGCCACAATGGAATTTCAGAACTAATCTTGCAAAACCCTTTGACGTTTGTACGGTCCTTGTCAACAATTTCACGCCCTTCCCTGTCAAACTGTCGCCTTTAAATTTGATGGAAATCCCCCATTCTCTAATTTACGTAACTATTCGGTCAAATTGAAAGGGTAATCAATTCTAAATACAGCCTTTCATCATTATTTCATGAGCCCGTCCGGATGACAGTGATTAGATTAGTTTAGATTAGCGCTAAACTAAAGAGCAAAGGTCTCTGCGAATTCAGTCATCGGTTTGTCTGACGTGATGATAAGACTATTTCATGAAGCTTATGTATTTATTTTACTCGCTACTAAAAATATTTAAATAAAATAACTTTTAACAAAAAGTAAAACCGCTTTCAAAAAAATAAAAATAATATTAGGTGCACAACAGTTTCGGATGTCGATGGCGAAAACAAAAATTCAAACCAAATCGAAGGCTTCAAATTAAAGCGTTAGTGTCCAAATTCATCTAGTGTTGATATAATATCATAATTAACTTTTAAGACAGAGGGTTTAGTGACCTTCATGCTTATTAGTTATTAGCGGCATTGCGTCATAGATCTACTTTTTATGACAGAACTCTGTCGGTCCTGTAATATCTCAGAGCGTGAGAGATGCACGCTATGTTGGTTAACATTGTCTCACATGATGTATAAAAATATCACCATAGACAATGTAACACGTCTTTTATTCTATTGCAAGTCGGTACTAAAAAGAGCGATCAATTTCACACGCCTTGTATGCTCCGAAGCATGCACGATAACAAAGTATGGGAGCTAAGAGTGACGTTTATGGGTACCGACCAGCGAATAGAGGCATGCTATGCTTGAAGGTTCTTCATAGGACACTTTTACGTGGGAGAGCCATGCTTCGGCACGAATGGGCCGGCTCGACCGGAGTGATACCACGGCCTCACAAAAAACCGGCGTTAAACAACGCTTACGTTGTGTTTCGCCGAGTGAGTGAGGTTACCGGAGGCCCAATCCCCTTTTAAAGGTCGGCAACGCACTCGTGACTCCTCTGGTGTTGCGGGTGTCCATGGGCGGCGGTTATCGCTTACCATCAGGCGATCCGTCTGCTCGTTTGCCCTCCTATGCCATAAAAAAAAAACACTAATAATCCGAGGATAATCGATGCACACAGATTATTGTCAACTGCTTTTTGAAACTCAAAATAGTGGGTAGGTTCTGCTAGATGAGGAGTTCTGATGACCGGATATTGAACTGTGATAATAATTATGCTGATTCATAAAATTGTATAATATTTAAAAACTACACGGCTATCTATATTGTGAGATATCGTTTTGCCATCTCAATAACTCATCTGTAGTTTTTACGTTTGTGTAACTCAGCTGTGTTACGATCCAAGATGTAATTTCTATTTATAATTTCCTCTTGGCTGGAGGAAATATAGCCGGATTTCGATATGAAGAGAAAAGTGCCTAAATATCTGATTAAATGGATATAGAATTTTATCGCGTTGTATTGCTTAATTCCCAACGTTTCGAAATATTTACGCGGCAATGCGCTTTACAATTCTAAAAATATTAAGACGGACTTTCAAAATTGCATGATAATAATATTCACCCTAGAGTTTTTGTTTCTAGTAGTCGAAGCTTTTTTTTAATAAAAAACTAAATTGTTAATAATTTATCAAATGGTCTAAGTGTCCTTCGCCACTAACTATACCATCTGCCAGCAATGACAAGCTGACCATCAAACGCAATTAGTGTCTTCGTCAATGTTTTCGTATTTGGATTTGTGCCCGGTTAATAGCAATAGACTCGCCCCCTATTACGTGAGACCTAAAACATTTAAACTGCGGATGTACATTGGTACACTTCTGGTAACTAATCCCCTCTTATCGCATGCCAAGTAATTTGCCAATAGGCAAACAGGTGTTTCAGGCAGGTCGATGGTGGTGGCGACAGAACCTATATTAAATTTGTTTACATTTAAAGAACATCATCAACATGATTAAAAGGTTATTTGATATTATTAGATTTACCAGCTTACGCCATCCTGGCTTCAAACATACGCGATTTGTCAAGACCAGAGAGGTAGACCTCATCTAAATTTCATGAGACTGCGGCACGCTCGCTCATCAATTACGTTTATTTGGGACGGACCCTTTTGTAACTCTAGTTCTATAGAGGTGTTCCATTTATTTGTATAATCGTATTCCTTCTTGAGGTTTCGTAAGGTTGCTTGCTTTTTTCAAGTTGGACGAAAATTTGATGCTCTTAAAATTTGTTGGAGGTCTAACGAGAATTGCTTTGGAAAGCTCAGAATAAGGACAAGAAACCTGTTATACAATTTGTATCTGTAAACTTTTTTACCCACATTTTCTCCTTGTAATTCTATTAAATTCTTAGTAGCAGCTCCGAATTTAGATTTTTATCCGGCTAATGACATTTCGCCCGTTATTACATAGGACTGTCGGCAAAGTGTTGGTTTATATTAGAACATCACTACCCTTACGTCTGTGGCCTTGAGGAGAATACAGGCGTGATGTTATTTAAGAACTTTCCTGTGCTTATTTTTTATCTCTTATGAGTATGACTTATTTCCCACTTACTCCTTCACTTGTTTTTTATAGCTTCGTCTAGGATCCCCATTTTAGGAGGTAAAATTGAAAGAAAGCTCTTGCTGTATTTTGATGCCTATTCTTTTATTTTCTAAACATTCCATATACCTAGGTACATAATTAAAATACGTATACCTAGTTTGTGAGACCATCTACCAAGAAAAGTCAAGATATAGATGATGATAATATTTGCACATCCCTATTAGTAAAAGGATTCTCTATTGGCTCACATAGAAATGTTTCTATCTCAATGTGCGCCTAAATCTCAGTTTAATTCGGTAATTACGGTCAGGTAATTGCTTGGTTAATCCTTTGATTTCTGTTAGGCTCAACAGTCCGAACCACATGTTTATCTAACACATCTGGTAATAGACGCAATTAATTAAGATACGTTTGTAAATTAGGACGATGTGATGCAATTGCTTAGTTGTACTGCAAACTTCAAATTAGATTTAACTTTATGTATGCCTATCGCAGATCACTTTAGCTATACTTTTATTGTTAAGTATGTCTTTATGAGAGTACTACTACCTTTTCGCCAGGTTTCACCCGCGTTGCTCTTTTCCTAAGAGTAGTGTGTGATATTAAATAGCTTAAAACCTTCCTCTTGAATCACTCTATCTATTGATGAAATCATCATCATCATCATCATCAGCATCAAGATCCGTTGCGTAGTTTAAAAGATGTATGCATACAGAGACGGAGCGACTTCTTTTGATATTATGTAAAGATTGTCTTAAATGACGTTGGGTTTTCTGTACTTAATAATAAACTTTTTTATCTTACTATAAAAGAAAGACAACGAAAAATGTATTGATTATTATTAAATGATTCTAATTTTAAAAAGATAAATAGTTATCTTGAAATTTGTTATTATGTATCTGTATTGTTATTAAAGTAACCTAAACCCATCGTCATTAAAATTCAGCACAGAATGTGTCACAAACGCATACATTATAAATAAAAGAGACTAACTCCACATTTTGTACTATCAAACAACCCGCAGTTATGACGGGCTAACCGCAATTTGCATGTTACAAACAGTTTCAAAATGGCGGAATAACAACACAACTAAAATTGCAGCTCTAGGTTTAATAAAGCTGCGAGTTGCTGAAATCAAAAATTAAGTACCTGTCTAATGGAAACTAAATTTTATTACGCTAAACGAGATGGGCTGGAAGTATATTTGAGAAACTGGGTCGCAGTTTTATTTATTTACTTGTCACAAGTACCTAATAAAGAAGATGGGATGTATTTTTACGAGTATATCGACTAAGTTTTTGAAAATCATTAAAAATAAATTATTAAATGAAACGAAAAACTCCCTTGTTTTGTTTCATTTAAGATATTTTATATAACCCTTTTCTTCCATTTCCTATCTAAAATCTTTATATATATAATTCTTCTGTGAGTGTGTATGTCACTGAACTTCTCTCAAACGACTGGACCGATTTTGATAAAATTTTGTGTGTTCAAGGGGATCTGGGAATGGTTTAGATTCACAATTGGACCCGGTAGGTGGCGCTGCAATCGAGTTTTGGGTTATTTTCAGGGCAGGACAACGTCTGCTGGGTCCACTAGTTAATATATATATCAATGATCACCAAATTAAATCCCCATGATTTAATTTGATGATCATTTACTATTTTTGGCAATATAAAGTGTTTTTTTGCCGTTACATTTTACTAGATCTGATGGTTAGTTAAACAGAAGCCGTTTAATTTAGTCTATTTCTTTTCGGCTTACGTTTAACTAATCACCAGATTTTATTAAAATGTAACGGCAAAAAATCACTTATTGGCAAAAATAGTAAATGATCACCAAAATAAGTTCTAACCTAACCTAAACCAAATTTGGGGACCATTTATCTATTTTGGTAAGCATTTTGGTGATCAATTTACTAAATTTGGTTGTCATTATATTTATATCCTTTCTTTTCCACTGAGCTCAAACTGGGTTTATCTAGTAGAATATCTTCAATAAATGATTTTGACTTTGACTTTCTTCTCTCATATTGTAGAAATTGGGCTCTATATATGTATATGTCAACGAATAGAAATAGAATCTCTTCAACGAATATTATGTAGTACATGAAAAACCTCACCCTTAATTACTTACTACGCTAAGGGCCACTCAAAAAGTTCGTGTCCCTTAAATTGTTCGAGCGTGTCTTATCACAAGTACTAAGTCCTTGATTAGAGCAAAAATGGCTATTACATTATTCGTTGGGACGCTATTCAAATGAAAATTGCTCCTTAAATCTAAAGGACTTCCGTTCTCTTGGTTCGTGGGAGATAATTAACGGCGATTAAAATTTATTAGTCATTAAGTATTTTAGCTTGGTACGTATTAGGTAATATAATTTAAATAAGAGGATAGCAATTTTGTAATTTCCTTTTATGAAAAATATTCAAAATATCTACGAAGATAACTAATATTATTGATCATTAAAAAAATACCAATCGGTGGTTTGATATTACCATTAATTGACTGCTAGAATGAATGAGATCTGCGAAAGCTCGAGATCCCGATTACATTACGAGGACTGCTAGTAAGGCAAAAGAAGAAAAGTGTGGTTTTCAGTCAGTACGAGTTCGATTTACGGTTTACCTGAACCACCAGGGTAAATCGAACTCCTACTGATACAAAAAAATTGCTGTATCGTTGCTAGTAAGACTTTGAACTCGCTGATTGGTTATAACTGTGTTGATAAACACACCTGAATTCTTTCGGATACCATTGCCGGTATTTTTAGGTCCCACGTAATAGGGGCAATAATTCAAATTCTAAGCTGCTACTGAGAATTTCATTAAAAACCCAATGAACCAAATAATTTTAACTATATAATACTTTGACCTGGGAATTGTACCCAAGACCTCTACCGTAGCAGTCCATATCCAGTTGTTGATAGGTGTATTTTTTGTTAGGTGCTACTATAGTATGCATTGACCACCACGCAAGGCTAACCTTATAAAATCCGTGTGACATTCAACCAAAAAAGGCTGATACTGGACTAATTTTGGTTTAGTTTTGGACAGCCCAGCCCCAAAGAAAAAAATCTTGATTCCCAATAGAGAAAACGTTAGACGTCTGCTGAAATGAGAATTTTGTTATATAACGGATTACACACGGATTTAACAGAACAGCACAGCATTTATCAAATAAAGAAGTTACATTAAAACATTTCTGTTGGCTCACCACGTGACTAGAATTACTACCTACATCGTGTCTACCGATTTCTTTAGAAGAAAATTTTGTGTAAGTAGTGTAAACAAACCTGAGTTCATTATATTTTTTTGTTTTCATTTTATTTTGATCAACATTATCAATAGAGTGATATCGTAGTTTGCGCGATAGTTCGTGATATCAGTACGAATCCGGAGCACGCGTCCCCATGAATGTGTAACAATTGAGAGGTTTAAAGTTTTCCAAACAACACTGTGGTGGACTAAAGCCTATTTTTTCCCAATATTGAAGGAGCCTGTAGTAAGCAGTGTTACAACTCCTGGAGATGTAAAGTTCAGACATTATGTTGATTGAAGTTTGTTCTCAGGTAGGATTGAATCCTCTGTACAATAAATCGTATGCTTTAGCAAGCTTCTAAGATTACTACCTGTGATATTTAATTTCTCCCCATCTTAAGACCGAATTTCCCTTGCAAACGCAATACCAAAATAAATCGTAATTCAAACAATATTTAATCTAATTCCGTTATTATACGGATTCCGATACCGTTAATTTAGGTTCCTACTCTACCATTTCGTCCAAAATACTTCACTGGGCATAAATGTAAGCGAATGCAGTTTTTGATAAGTTTATCAAGTTTGGAAAGATTTTCCGGTCTCTTATTTCCAGTGAAGTAGTAGTAGACGAAATAGTATGGTAGGAACCGAGAAATACGGTATCTGAATCCGAATAATAACATAATTAGTATATAAACATAAATATTGTCTAGATTACGATTTATTTTGGTATTACGTTTTTATGTCCTTCAATATTTTCCTAATATTTAATAAATTATCTTTTCTATTCTTCTCTTATATATTTGTAAATATTGAGCATACGTTATTTACGCATAAAATAAAGTAACTCCATAACTGAAAAATCTTTTTAATGTCGCTATAAATTTTATAATCATCACGTCTCTATTTTTCAAATTCGATAAGCTATAAAGTGTGATAAAGGCTGGAAACTCACAGCTCAACATAACACTTCTGCAGTGACAGATTATTTTGTCTTTTCCATCTGGCATGCCTGCTCACTGTACAGAATAAACATTAAAAATATGATCTGTACACACAATGCTGTGGGAACATTTTCACATCCTTGTTATACCTGTTCCTATTGTTTGCGTCATGCATTTCGTCCTCGTGCACAATTTCTACAGTACTTCAGGTTTCAGCTCAGTTCAGACTAACACGTGTTTTGCCACAACGACGTATGTATGTAAACTGAGCTATTTTAGTTTGCAGGGTTCCGTTTTAACAAGTTTTGCTTGTTAGCTTCACAAAGCCTAGTTGAGGACGATGTTTTATAGAGATTAATATTTAATTAGAGCTAAAGACAATGACATTCTTAATAATCATCATCAACCTATATCGGTGCATGTTTACTGCTGGACGTTGGTCTCCCCTAAAGTACCCCAATTCATCATGTCCATCCAGCGTCCGCCAGCAACCTTTCGCAAATCATATATTATGATATTAAATATATACGATTTATTTGACTTTCGAAACTTATTGCAATCACTTCTCATTATTCTTTAAAACATCCAAATTTAAAAGGATTGTAGCCAATATTTAAATGTCTTTGACTGTATCTATTGTTATACTTTTCTGTTTCTCACTCTGGAATAGAATTACTTATTGATGTAAATTTTATTTTATTACCTGCGCAGGCACCTTGGGAATTCCATGATCTTGACTATTGGGCAAGGGAAGACACATGCGGGTTTTAGTAACCATGAGTCCGACCTATTCTATCGCCTCCCGGATACCACAGACAATCGATGATTATTTTCCGCGCCCCAAAAAAGACATTGTTGATTTAGATACTGTAGGATTTATTATCTAACATTTGGAGTAAAACTATGCGAGTGAGTACGGAAATAAAAGAATTAACCGCAAACAATATTCAATGGCCACAATAATCAAACAAACCTGCGTATTTCGATTTATATTTCACTTTCCACAAATTTTGAGCGCCAGAACTGCGTCACACTCATTATTTCGCATGTTGCCTTTATACTTTTAATGGAATAACGATTGTATTCCATTGTCAATTTTGTCGCTTGAGTGTGCCCCATATTGAACACGATCGATGGTTACCGGTGCCTTTGTTCAATAATAGCAATTTAGTTCTCATATTGGTTCGATATAACACGGACGCTCAATCGCAAAGTTACTACTTTAACAGTTATGGTAATGGAGGATGAATACTAAGCAGGGACTAGAAATAGAATAGATTTTGAGGCGAATACCAGTGAAAGTAAACAAATACTTTGTTTGGGAATGTCCGAATTGCCATTTGCACGTCCCATCGTGATTGATCCACACATAGAACATACGACAAACTATGAAGCACTAGAAATATCACCGCTATTGCGAATATAATACGGTCCAAAGGGTAAATTGTATAACTTGATGTGTCGTCGTTTATACCACTGAATGGTCCACGGAACGGGACCGATTTCTGTTTGAATGGGCGGCTTGTTACATTTGTGTTTGAATGAGCCACACGGCACGTTCTATGGGACGCCTCACGCCATGCATACCTCAGTACGTTTTAACGTTACTGTTAGTAACTTAGATAATTGTCGTCAGTTCGTTGACATTTTCGGTTCATGTATTGCTTTTGTGGTAAATAACTTATATATCTGTAGAGATTAATTTGAAAATGTATACTTAGTGCTGGATATTGCATCGTGGAACCAATTTAGCTCAATCTATTCCACTTAGCTGTCTGGGAGCTTTTGTTGGTTAGGTCAGTTATATTATTAATTTGTTGCATCGTTATGATATAAATGAATAATGTAACGATCCATATAGCCTCCTAATATTTAGGAACTCTTTTAAGGTCGGTATCGGCAATCATGGACTCTAATCCTTACTAATATTATAAACGTGAAAGTTTGTGAGTATGGATGTATGGATGTAAGGATGTTTGTTACTCTTTCACGCCGGAACGGCTGAATGGATCTGGATAAAATTTGGCACACATATAGATTATAGCCTGGAATAATACATAGTCTACTTTTTATCCAAATCGGACCCAATTCTGAAGTCAACGCATACAAAGTCGCTGCAGAAGCTAGTCCTATATATATAACCTTCATGTCTGTATTCTTGGAAAGGTTAGGCAGAAGTGTACTAATGTGAATTTTATCGCTGCTGCTGAGAATTTCATAGAAAAACCCGATAACACTATCTCGACGTGGGAATCTAGGACCTCTAGCGTAGCATTCGCACTAGACTAATAACGTAGGTGGGGATCAACTATATTGGGTTACAAAATATTTTTTTGGGACCTGGGGATGTTAGAATGATCCATAGGTCATACTCAGCACTTGCATTTGCGACCTAACTACACTAATTAAGGTTTAACTCGCGCTAAGCTTAAATCGGGAAATGGCGGAATGAGCTGGTATCTTTTCAAAAAGACTGGTCCTTAAGAGCAATAGGCAGAGAGAAGTGGAAGGAGAGTGGAGAGGCCTTTGCCCTGCAGTGGGACACTACGGGCTTTTAATAATAATAATAATAAGCTTAAACCACCTTTTGTAAATCGGTCAACATTAAAATACCTACCTGCCTCAATATCAGAATAAATAAACTTTACCAGTGAATATTCACCAAAGATAAATAATAAAATGGAATAAAATTATTGTGGACGAAACTAAAAAGTACGTATACCTACGTATTAGAATCGTAAAAACTTGACAGTTTGCAGAGGCCTATCGCTATGGGAAAAAACACGTGTACTCGTATGTATAATGAACCATCCTAATTGAATAGTATTACAATTTTTTAAGCATTCTAGTACAACGTTGAGTAAGTAGCTAAAGTTTACTCACCTCTCATTACTGAGCCACCTACTTACTGTTCGCTATATAAAATAAATAATCCGTTCGTCACGGTTCTTGGCACATATTTGTAACTCTAGTTTGAATGTCTGCCTATGTTTTATTTTTTATTTTATACGCAAAGACTTCTAAACTACTACTCTACTTTATAAATTTTTGTATGGAAACTATTTTATTTCGCGTACACACTGCAACACGTCAAGCTGTTGCCCTACAAAAATCGCCGCTATTGTAACGGAATACGGGTAGTCCAAAGGGTAAACTGTATAGTTTGAATTATCGCCGCTTCAACTTTTAAAATATTGCGCAGTCATTTTTCTTCTGCATCTTCCCCATACTATGCTCGGTATCAAAATTAAAAATATGTTTCATCGTCACCGGATTTTTAAGTTTTTTTTTTAAGAAATCTAAGGTTTTAAAACCCAGATTGTCCTGTATTCCCGAAAGGTTAGGCTACATTCACAGTTCACTGATAAGAGTGATAAGTATGTTTTCAGGTCCGATGTATTAATGGCAAAAGAATTGCCGTTAACCGAGGACATATTTAAACTCTACTTAGCAAGCTGCTACTGAGAAATATCCACTAACACTCGATCGGAATTTAACCAAGAACCTCATAGACTGTTGCCGAGATTGTAACGATTTAACTAATAAAGCAGTTAGGTAGGTACTCAGATTTTCTTTACATTCCTCCTATTATTTCCAAAATTAAATGCCTAATTGCTTATGGATTTGTTTGTGTTGAAAGTTTTAATTGTAACGGGACTTCATTAAGGCTCTATTGCAAATCTCCGCTTGAACTGTTTACCAAACTAACTAAGATCTCTTAGGAATAGTATGTTAATTATAAACCTCTGAGATATAATGAACACACATACATACGAACATAAAAATTGAGAGTATATGAATGTAGATGTAAACCTACTTTATTAGTGTTTATGTAATCTGCTAACCTTCATGTTTAGTTGTACATTATTAACCGCAAAACGTTGAGAAACCTAGATTTCCCATTTTTATGCACCTAGACATTGTTAAATAATCTTAATCAAATATTTTATGAAAGATTTACAATAATTATGTAAAACACATTATGCGAAGGGATGTGAAATACTTTTGACCCAGATGTTTTATTATTATATTTAGATATAATTATCTACCAACATTATTTAAACCGTTGCAATGTTAACTGTTCCAATTTAAATCTTTTAGCTAACGGCAAATTATAATTTTGGCTAGATTTAGTTCGAAATTTTTAAACTCTAACTAGTAGATCAAATGAAATTATCATTTTAAATAAACTAGCAGCAATTAAAGTTTCATGAATTCGAGTGTCAATTCGAATTTGTATGACACCAATCTCTTCTTTAAATAGCAGGAAATTTCATAAAATAAACAATATTTACTTATCTTTGGCAGCCGCGGTAATTTGTCACGAAAGCTACACATTTTAAACCACGAACAAGTATTTAACGATAAACGTGATTACGGTAAGTTATGTATTTACCTAATATTTAATCACTTAATTAACTTTTAATCAAATTAAATCGTGCGAGGCAACTGACCCGACTTACCGATTACATTTTCTAGAATTAAAACGGTGTATAAGATCTTAGATGCAACGTGCTTGTGGAAGAATACCATAGTAAAATAGATAGATTAGTAGATGGTACCTACTTCATTATATCTACAAGTATAAGGAAAACGATAAAATAATTATACAAAAAAATATCTTTCAAATTCAAATTTAGTATTGCTATCAATTATAAAAAATATACTTAATAAAGAAAATAGTTTCGAGATTTTTAAACAAAGACGGTTTCAGCATTTTATTACCAATTATAATTGTTGTCACAAAGACAAATTGGAATCAGATGTAAAATTCATTGTCTAACGACATCGATTCGATACTACTTTTTTCAATACCTACTAACAAAGCTTTTAGTAAAATTTATTCGTAGGTTCCTATTTATAATTTGAAAATATTGACTACTTTTTCAAATTAAGGTCAATGTTAATTTACAGAATGACCTAATTTAGTTAACTTTTAGCAAGTTATTACCTTACTTAATAAGTTTAAGTATTGTGACGTAACAAAACAATAGATGTAAGATCTTAATTGTAGTATATACCACGTTCACTTTCGTTGGTATTCACGAACGCGGAACGAAACGCTCGAGCTGTGAAGAAATTGTGAATAGTGGCGCGAAATAGTGTTAAAATTAAATCAAATCTATGTTCCTTTAAAAATGTACAATAACGTACTGCTAAACGAAACCGATACTATCAGGCCGCTTAGACAATCGCTATTTACCGTAGGGATGGGCAAAAAATTCAAAGTTCTTCTAATTTTTAGGGCAATTGCCATATTAACAGTAGTTAGTGTAGTATAACTTCATAGCACTAATTTAGTCATAACGACCTTGGTAATCTTATTACCTGAAGTTATCCTAAGGAGCTTTCTCTCAAATGAAGGCTGAGCTTACTTAAATTAAGACAGCAGAATTTAAAATTTAGCTATTATACTTAAATCTGAAAAAAGAAACAATGTGATGTCCTGCTCTTTACTGTGAAAAATATCACAGGATTATTTTTATTTTTAATATTATATTCAGGTAGCTTTTTCGTGACCAGGAAACCTCCTAAAAGGCGTACTCATACACATTTTTGTTGTTTATGGACATTTGTCCTAAATCAACACATTTATAGCGTACATAATATTATGACGATAATGCAAAAGTAGGCATATATATTTATCTTCGTTGCAAAATTTACAATAAAATCTGTTAATAATAAGGTGTAACATGTATAACACCTCAAAAAGAGGGATAAAGAGGGACCCTTGTCACGTTGGATATGAAATATTGTCATGTCGATACATTTATGTATATCGAAGACATTCAAAAGACGAATGGCTGCTGTCAATTTATATATTATAGGCATCCTGCGTAGACATGCTTCGCTGTTCATCTTTTTTTCAAACCCTATACAAATATGTATTGTATTCGTTTTATATTGGTTTCCATTTGAATGCTTTTCGTCTATGAAAATTATATACCCATGTAAATTAAGATAAGTATTACCAATATCAATATTTGCGTTTGTATGATAAAGCAATTTTGTTATTTTGTGGTTTTACGAAGACATACAGTTTCATTAGTCTACGTTCGATTTCTACTTGGCTGAAATGGCCTCCTTTTGTGAGACTGTGATTTTCCAGAAGGAGGCTGCCGAGCGGAATCGTGAGAGAGCTGATCCTGATCCGGCGCCTTCTCTCGGAGAAGAAGGCGCCGGGGAGGCAACCGCCTCAGCGCCTAACACGCCGAAACCCCGCCTGCGTCACCTAGGCAAGCGGGTCTTTGGGGTCGCGGTCGCGCAGAGAGGAGACTCTGTTCACCCATCATGTGACAGTAGCACAGTGGTCACGTATTGCCATGTACGTGTACGTGGAGACCCCTTTTTTTGTGATAGGCTAACGCTTGACCGCCAGTTCGCCTGATGTTAAGTGATACTGCGATCTACGATGGAGCGCGCTTGCCTAGAAGAAATCGATTTACTCGTGATTTAAAGACACCCAGATTACAGTCTCCCCAGGGATGTGCCTAAACAGGCGTCGCACAGGGCGGTTTTGGGGTGGTTTTTTAAGAGGGTACAACACCCCCCTTCATGTGCTGATAGTGGCTACTGGGGTGGTTTTAGTGGGTATAAATCCCACACTCCTCTCTCTAATCCCCGAGGACCGGACGCCTTTTGGAAGATTTTTCCCGTAAACAAAAAAAAAGGTTTGATTTCTAAGTCGAGCAGTAACAGCTCAGAGTTTGAATTTACGCTCAGTTAATGGCAGCATTAGATGGGACCTAAATATATCAGCTATTAATATAAGGGCAGTCAACCTGCGCTCGCAGTCAGCAGTATCTATTCGGCAATACCAAATAATAGGCGCTGGTAACAGTAGTTGCTGGTGTTGTAAACGCCCATAGGCTACGGTAACTGCATACCATAAGGCGGGCAGTAAGCTTATTTGCCACCTCAGTGGTATAAAAAAAAACTTTGAAGTCCCTGGCACCATTTTTCCTGTTTTTAGGGTTCCGTACCTCAAAAGAAAAAAACGGAACCCTTATAGGATTACTTTGTTGTCCCTCCGTCAGTCTGTCTCTCAAGACCCTTTATCTCAGGAACGCGTGGAAGTATCCAGTTGAAGTTGTGAAAAAATCAAACTTCTAAGTTTATACCGCAAAAATAAACGTATATTTCCACACCCTCAAGGGAATAAAAATTTATAAGGTATTTTCCGTTGACCTAGAACTATGAAATTTAGCATGTAAGTACGAGTAATACCGTCATAGACTACAAGTAAAGGGCAAAATCTGAAAACTATACATTTGTAATTAATTATAATATGTACCTACAAATTTGTACGGACCCCTCGGTGGGCGAGCCCGACTCGCACATGTCCGTTTTTTTTAATTTCGCGCCCCCACACGTCCCCACACGTCCAAAATTGATAAATTAGTGAGATTATTTATTTTTTTGTTAACATTAACAGTTTATTTATTAATGAGTGTTTTGCCCGACGCATATCTAGCGCATATAGTTATGGATGAATTTTTTAATAGCAAAATCAGCAAAAAGGGGTACCTACCTACTCTAGCTTGCAATGTTAAAAACCGCTATGAACTGTCTCTGTCTGTACTAAGTAATATTTTGTTTACGAACATTCTACAAAGTAGTATTATGGCTAATACTTTGACAATAAAAACGACCATTACATTACAAGAACAAATATACGCAAATAAAGTTTTATTGGGATTTAACGGTGAGCAATAACTAATAGAGTTTATTGCTTTCATGGCGTTTAATAGTGTGTACTTTGGAATAAAAAATAGTATCAAGTAAGTCACTCCATTTGTAGAAGACATAATACATCAATGTAGATTAACTTTATTTCAAGAACTGCTTGCTTATTGCATAACATTAACACGGAATATTGTACTATGTACAGAACCGCCACTCTCTGCCCCTGCCCAACTTTAGTAATGTTGATAAAATAAAGTATTCAAACGAGATATAAGAGTCTATCTACTACTTAAATAATACCTTCAGACAAATAGAATGGTACTTTCAAATATAATTTCAGTTATAATCCCTCAAAGTAGGGTATAAAATCCATCAACCTTCTTTCCGTTCAACATATAATATAATAATATATCTAGAAGATATAAATGGGGTAACTGGGCATCTCCAATAGTAATAATGATAGCTATTTCACCTCGATCCATGGAAAATATTTGCTCGCTTCTCTATTCCTTATCGACCATTAGAATTGAACGCCGTTCAACTTGATGTAGTCAAGCAAAGATATAAACTTTCTATCTATTGCTAACACTTCCTTGAAAATTGTTCAAGGATAGTTCAGTTGTGAGGACTTCAGGTACTTTCCCAGTTTGGACTTCGGTTTGATACATAAGTATTTCTCCCGTTTCTAGATATGAGTTTACAGTACTGGTGTGAATAAATAGATAACAAAACAGATCAAACCGCATTTTTTATTTTAATACAAAAATAATTTTAATTATAATTTTAAAAATAATTTTATCTTCGTTAAATAAAATTAGCGCAATTTATAAAAATAATTTAATGCAATTAAAAAAATATAATTCCCATCAAATAAAAAATACCGTTTATTCGTGTGTGATAAATCATACACTTCAGACTGAGTATTACAAGTATTTATTCATCCAACAGTATGTAATTATCAATAATCACTTATCACTTAATCGCTCAATAATTATTAACAATTTATACAACAACAGCACTGGCTTATAAGATATTATGTCTACTGCTCAACGCCTCGGAATCGAATGTCCCAGTACAGATTGATCCATTACCAGCCGAATGTTCCCCACTCTTAAACGTAGGCAAACACTCAGCTGGGTTAGACCAATCAGAGCGAAGTACACAGTACGCATGATCAATTGATTAATTTAAATACATTAGATTAACTTTAAATTTAGCAATAGTTATAAATTGATTACACAGACAAATTGATAATATAACACCTACTTATACTTGACTAATTTGTAATAAAAAGGGCGTTTAATAACGAATAGTTCAACTACAAGCGCCATCTGTCGCTCGTGATAAGGAAACCTTTATAAATGTCTTGTCATTATTTTATAAAATCATTACATTCGGCCATCCGACAACGTGCGATCTCCTGACGCACGTTATCGTAATTCAATAACATAAGTCATACATACAGAAATATTACATGCTTAAACTGTTTGAACAAACACGAATCAAAAATGCAAAATCATTACATTCGGCTATTCATTGATGTCCGACTCCTTTCTATGAAATACTTTGTCGTTATCATTATTGCTTTCAGAAGATGGGCTACTATTACGATCTGATGAATCTTTATGGTCAGGCGAATTTATATTTATATTTACATTTTTATTATATTTATTTATATTTTATAAGGTCTAACACGATCAGCGGAAACGACACTCTTAAATGAATCTCTAAGTTTGCTAAAACCGGAATTTCAGTGATTTTATATCTGTCATTGCCCAAAACTTCTGTGGTTTTATCAGATCTATGAATTTAAAAAGTTTTATTGCCTTTATTATTATAGTCAGTTCTGGTAACCTTAGTCAAATCACCTTGTTTATAGGTTCTAGGGGTGCTACCGGCATCATAATAGTGTTTTTCGCGACTTTAGTATTAGTACGACCTCATCTGTTACGCTTTGTAACATGTTTTGTATAATGTCAGCTCCAACATCGAACTTATTACTCTAACTATCTCTGAATGTCAAAGTCAAAGTTCTTTATTGCTTCATGTGTAAATATACATAGATCTCTAGTTTGGTAAGTATCAACATGAAACCCCGTTGGGGCACAGCATAGAATACATGGGTACTAACAAGTTAATTACATAATTATAATTTAACAAATTACAATATTAGAAAATAAAATTATAAACTTACTTAAAATTAAATAACCAATTAGGTAGTCAATTTACAGAAATTTAAGGTATTGTTATTATTTTGGTAATTGTTTTTATTGCACAAAGATTTTATTGTTATTAATTATAATTTAATTATCTTTTATTTTTATCTTCAAAGAATTCTTTTAGCGTGTACATGTAATAACATTATTGTAATAGGTGTTTATTTAGTCTGTTTTTAAATACATCGTCATTTAGGATATCTTTTAGTTTTCGAGGTATTTTTATTGTGGTGCCAAATAAAGCCCCTATGGCAGTCTTTTTGGTAGAAGAATTAACTGAATTATTTACACCCCATTGGATTTTGCCAAGACACATTTCCCAATTGCGTTCGTCATTTCCGTCATTATGTTTTGCTAATGCGTTTAAGATGGTTTGGTTATATCTTTCAGTTTGACTTTTTGCCCTGCGACAAACTACAGCGATAGGGACATGTTTAGTGCTATGACTGTCGCAAAAGCTCGTGATCAGGTATTATTGGAGATGGTAAGCCAAAGTCATTTTTTTTTTTTTGTTTTCGTGTCTTTTACCGCTTTCACATATATATATATATTGTAAAGCAATCAACTATTGTAATAATTTAGGCATTGCCGTTTTTATTCTTTACAAACGAACCAAGATGGTTTAGGTGAATTGTATGGAATGGGACGCTAACTTTTTCTATAGGATACAATTATTCAGTCTTTTGTCTGGATGCATCATCTTTATTATAAGCGTACCGAATGCACCGAATTTTATCGCCGTAGCCTTGGAAACCAAAAGACAGATTGAATTCTCTCAGTCGTTTTAGAAATGCCTAAATGTCCTATATCATCATGATTATAACGGCATATTTTCCAGCGAGCACTACGAGGGACAACTAGGCGTATTTCATCGTCAATTCTTTATACTCTATGATTTTTAATAACATAATTTTTCCTAATATCTTTAGATTCTTCGTCAGATTCAGGCTTAAGAATTTTTAAGTATACGCGAAATGTCTGGATCTACATTTGTAGTGTTAATATCCAATTGTCAGTCTCGATACTTTAACAGAAGACTCGTCTTTAATGTCAGAAGGCAGAGAATATTATTTCGGCTTAATGCATCGACATGTGTCATACGAATACCGGGTCTATACTCGTTTGGTTAGTATGGTTCGGAGCGTATTATGGTCTATTACAATTTTAAATTCTAATCCCAATAGATAAACACAAAACTTCAAATTTCATAAGATTGTAAATGACGCCTTTCAGGTGTCGTCTGCCTACTAAAATAAGCAACCGGCTTAAGTACCCGAAGGCTAGACTGCCACTGTACTTTCTCCCACACCTAAGGAACTAACATCTGTGTGCAACTCCGTATCAAGTTTAGGATTGTATAAGGCTACTGTTGGTCTATTACTCAAACTTTTATTTTAATGCTTGAAATTGATCTTCTACCCAAATGATACTATAGAACTAGTACAATCGGAATCGGATTCTTGTATTATATCATTTCGCAACAAGTCATCAATAAATTCTCGTACCTGTCCTCTCTCGAAGTGCGATAAGCGATAGGGTCTATGTGTGACAGGTCTATCATTAAGCAAGTCTATCTTCATTTTAATAGAGCTATTACAACCTATCTCGCTCAAGTTAAATGCAAAAAATTCACGATACGACTGCGATAATGCGTAGGTAAGGCTTATCCATTTGCCAACTTGAGGGACCGACTTTGATTTCAGACTTTATCAAAGGAGCCAAGTCAGTAATATCTCTCGTGATTTTGTTAGGGCATATAATTCTTTTTTTCTTACAAAAGGCATTGCTTTTGTAATTAGAGCATCGCAATGCCACGAATCTTGGGAAAAATTCTTTGGGAAAATTCAGGGTTTGATTAGCTAAATTTGATAATAAGGTGACATTTACCCATGCTTAGACGATATGTGCCTTGAGGTAAGTTATATTCTTTGCCAAGTTTATTACTATTATAACCTTCTATATAAACATTCCCAGGATAAGAAGAACCTAAATCCGAAACTTCAACTAATTCCGATTTGTTTCTGGCTAATTGAATGAAATCCGATAAGGTAAGCTTTAAGGGGCCCAAATCATTGGTTTGCTGCGAAGCTCAGGACTTTAAAATTTTATCCAATGAGTAACGCAGTCTGCATAAACCCATAATTAACCATAAGTAGGTACTTTTACATTCGATTCGATTTCATCAATCCTAAGAACGTACTATATACGGGTGTCACTACCAAAACCTTTGACTATAGGTAATCTCGACACAGTTTTCACGGGGTCAAGGCTGTTTGCATCATATTCACGCATTACATAAGTCAAAAGTCAAATCATCCATTTCAAATAAACCAATAATACAGGTACTTTTGAATTGCCAAAACTAGGTGCACGGTTCCAAATAGTGGGTCCTACTATACCCAATCTTAATAATCTATCAATCCCAACGAAAACTCGATTATTTACCCGTTTGTAAAACTTGTTATTACTGTTACTGTGTGTAGAAGTTGTAAGGACTTTACGTTCTATTTCATCGCTTGACTTTGGGTCTATTCATGGAATTAACGGTGTCGGTTTGCAATTTTCGTTCTAGCGCCCTGTCACACTTTAGACGCTTATCAAGGGACTTGGGACATCTGGTGTAAGAGTGTTCTTTACGACGACAATTAAAACAAATAATTGGAGGTATCATTTGAAGTCGAAGGCGAGGTATGATCATGAGTTCATGACGCTTTCTATTTGTAGAAATAGGTTCTAACTAGGTATGCTGAGAACTGAGAATATGTAGCGAGTCTTTCCGGTTCATTACAATTTAAAGCTTGAGCTCCATTTCTAATAGATTTATCATAAATGCCGTGAGTTGCACAACCTACAGCCTTTTTATCACTAATATCATATCAGCTTGTATATCAGCATCAATTTATCATAAAAATATTCACGTAAACTTTCATTACTTCATGTTGTACCTTTTCATTTTGACACATTATTGTAACTCGTAACATCCTAATTATATATGAAAACAATAAAGATTTGAATTTGAATTTGTACGTACCAATATTTCTTTACCTTTCCTTTTTTTTTTTGCTAGCCCGACAAGTTTTTGTCGGGCAAAATGTATGGTCTGCTTCTCGTCCCATTCATATATTACACACTTACCTTTCATAAACAACCTTCAATACTCTGAGATTTACTGGAGGGATTGAACTTCGGTATAACATTTGGTAAATGGTTGTACGACTAAACTGGCGGCTCTTCGTCTGGAGTATGCATTCATTGGTTTCATCATCATTCATTGGTATCATCAGATTCCATGGCCTCAAAACATAAAAATGTATAAGTATTGTTTCAATTTGACACTAACAAGTTAAAAACTCCTTTTTTTTCTATTATTATTAAATTCATTTTATATTACTAAAATATCTACTCGAACTGGTTAAAATTAATAGCTCCATAAATTCGAAGTTATGCATGAAAAGATCAATCAAAAATATACGTCTTCCAATAAATGTTTCCCATTTCCAATGTACAAAATTAATAGAGGGTATATACACAACTATCTGCAACGCACTTAGTCGCAAAATAATTCTTTTAATTGTTCTCTTAGTATAAATCATGCTTTACTTACGCGTCTGAGGATAGTTCCGTTCCCATTGGGCACACTTGGCCCAAAACTTTTGACTCACTTGGCCAAAATAACTTTAAGCACACTTGGCTTACTATCTTTAAGCACACTTGGCTTAATAGGCGTACATAGCCTCTAGTAGCTAGAGCACACTTGGCTTCCTATTGTAGGTACACATAACTCCTATTCCTACTGGTATACTAAAACTACTTTATACTTCTTTAGTGGAATCTATTTTGGATTATGCTCTTGATTGCTACGGCCTCACATTTAAAAACCTATATAGATAAACTGGAGAATATCCAAATAAGATTTATAAAACTGCGTGTAAATAAAAAAAATAAAATAACTTATAGATACCCTACCATAAAACATTAATTGTGCACTCCATTACTAATTATGTACCTACCTACATGTTATTAAGACTAAAATTGATCCCACAGTCAAACTGTTTGTAGAGTTTTGTGGGGCTTATATTACTTCGTAAGACCTAATATGTACCTCATAAAAATTAAATAAATAAAATAAAAATAATTAACCTCTAACAATCTAAGCACACGTGGCTCAATAGGCATACATAGCTTCTAACAATCTAAGCACACATGCCTCAATAGGCATGCATAGCCTCTAATAACTCAAGCACACTTGGCTTCCTATTGTAGTCACACATAACCTCTAACAATCTAAGAACACATGGCTCAATAGGCATACATAGCCTCTAGTAACTCAAGCACACTTGGATTCCTATTGTAGGCACACATAACCTCTAACAATCTAAGCACACATGGCTCAATAGGCATACATAGCCTCTAGTAACTCGAGCACACTTGGCTTCCTATTGTAGGCACACATAACCTCTAACAATCTAAGCACACATGGCTCAATAGGCATACATAGCCTCTAGTAACTCAAGCACACTTGGCTTTCTATTGTAGGCACACATAACCTCTAGACATACGTCACTCAACATTACTGTATCTGTGGATTTTCTTGTAGGCATATCCCACTTCTGAAATGTGATAAATCATACACTTCAGACTGAGTATTACAAGTATTTATTCATCCAACAGTATGTAATTATCAATAATCACTTATCACTTAATCGCTCAATAATTATTAACAATTTATACAACAACAGCACTGGCTTATAAGATATTATGTCTACTGCTCAACGCCTCGGAATCGAATGTCCCAGTACAGATTGATCCATTACCAGCCGAATGTTCCCCACTCTTAAACGTAGGCAAACACTCAGCTGGGTTAGACCAATCAGAGCGAAGTACACAGTACGCATGATCAATTGATTAATTTAAATACATTAGATTAACTTTAAATTTAGCAATAGTTATAAATTGATTACACAGACAAATTGATAATATAACACCTACTTATACTTGACTAATTTGTAATAAAAAGGGCGTTTAATAACGAATAGTTCAACTACAAGCGCCATCTGTCGCTCGTGATAAGGAAACCTTTATAAATGTCTTGTCATTATTTTATAAAATCATTACACGTGTATCATAGTTAAATCAATATTTTGTTTCCAATGACCGACTATTTCATTTGTTATTATACATCGTGATTGACTATTTGTACGAAAATGTTACATAGCTAATATTGACAATAATGCTCCAGGCATTATTCATAATAAATCATACATTTAGGTATAAAAATTTCATATTGTAAAAGATTACAGTATTTACATAAGTAACCTACATTTGGGGGTAAATATATGAGTAGAATATGAGGGTCTACCGCGCCTAACGTTTCTCCAGGGACCAAAGGCCTGCGTAAGTGCGTACCTATCTTTTTAGATAGTAACATTTTATTGTTATTCAAGAAAAGATTTCATAGGACTATTTTATAAAAGCTTTAGAATTTCGTAACGTTTATTTATTTATTTATATTAGGTACACCAACAGCATATACATCACATATCTTCTATAATATAAAAATGAATCGCAAAATGTGTTGGTAAGCGCATAACTCAACAACGCCTGGACCAATTTGGCCAATTCTTTTTTAAAATGTTCGTTGAAGTTCAAGGATGGTTTTTACGGCGAGAAAAATTCAAATAATTGCCGGAAAATCCCTAAAAACAGCCCTTTTCTTTTTCCCATACAAACGATTTGTAACTAAAACGTCGAGTCAATTTGAGCTTTATTGCTATTGCATAAAGTTCATATTAAATTACAGGCACTCATTGTTGTCTAAGCAATGTAGGTGTGTTCCTAACGTCAAAGAGTCAATCTTTTTGACAGGACGAAGTCTGTCGGGTCCGCTAGTTTAACATAATAAAGAACAGAGGTACAGGATCTAATGCGTATGCCAATTATAGGTATACACAACACTCAAAGTTGCAACATCATATTTTGTTACTTAATCTAAAAACACGGTAAAATATATAAAAGAAATCAAAAGAAAATAATTTAACTGAGGTGACTACGCAATATCTTTTTATATTTGGGGTAAGAACCAAAGAACACGTCCAACTCGGGTACTTTAGAGCAAATTTCATTGTACTGTATGGTCATTCTAGAAATTGGCGAGTGTCTTCCAACGTTCGAATAAAATAATTTTCGAGGCCATAACAAATCTACTTATCACAATTTTGTATTTACCTACATGATTTCAATGTCTTTCGATGTGAAATCAGAAATTCTTTCTTTGAGTTGTTGCATGTAAAATTCCGTATGGTTATCCATCCAATCCATATGGATACTCTACAAATCACTCATCCTGTCGTCATAAATTGATCACTGTAGTTGCCACTGAACAGTGACAAGACAGTTCTCCGTGAAAGGTATCCATGAAAAGAAAAATCGTTAATATAGAAATATCTACATCCTTGCCTCTGCATCTGCTTACAGAGCTCCGTAGCCTGGACATTGAGCAATGGCTGAGGGGGTCTTAATGTAAACCTCACGAGTCACCCATCCACGACTGACCGTGGTAGCTCAGTTTTACTTGTCAGATTAATTGATTGATTTAACAAAATCTGACCTGCCGTATGAAGATTATCAGCTTTTTTTAAAAAAAGTAAGAAACATTTAATTGCCATAAAACAGCGACAAGTACTTACATACAGAACTAGAGCTAGAGCTCCTTAGAAAAAAATATTATTTTTGTGTATAGCTCCTTAGAAAAAAATATTATTTTTGTACTATTTTCTCAATAACTATGCAATTTAATATCATTCTTCTTTCTTTCGCTCAAAAGTTACCATTGCGCTACATTAGTGACAATAATCAATATGTAAAATACGATTGTAGCCTTTCCACAGTCTGAATGGAATTACTAAACAATTCATCATTCATCTAAACATCACATGCACCACTTTAATAACATTTCTTGAATCACACAAATACACTACAATATCCGTCAACAAGATCATCGGTTAATACGGCACTCGAGAGTCAAACCAATACGATTATTCTACGAGGAACTATGTAACTGTATTACTAGTGTTGTGTCGATATTGCTCCTGTTATTACATCGGGCTAAGATCAGCCGTGTCTCCGACGACGCGGCGGCAGATTTATTCCACACTGTATATTAGAGTATAGTCCTTGTGTTCTGAAATTGGTATAAAGTTAATTAAATTCATATATATTCTTCCTCATACACTTCTGTTTGTGCTTTCATCAACGATGAATGCTTAGGTACTTTAAAAGTCTGTAGTTTTTTTTTTGTGTTGGATATATTATATAACCCATACATAAAACATACATACCTAAATAATACTAAAACACATAGGTACATAGAAAGTATTGAATTATTATCATAAAAAAACTTGACAGCCTGTCAAATTTACTGTTAAATATTTGCATAAATACTAAACTATAGGGTTGATGCACGGAAAGTGCAAAAAATAATGCGAAGGTTTTTTAAAACTATAAAAAATCTTTATGGGCGGGGTAAGTCCAAACCATACTGACTAAAAACACACTTCTTTTCTTTGCCCTATGGACGTTGTTATTATAATCAGCACGGCTGCATTTGAATCAAACGTAAATCAAACTTTACATAATAGCAATAATTAATTCGAAGCATTATTCTTAGCGCCTTATTTCATTCAATTAAATAATAAAAACTAATTGATTTATGTAGTTCGTATTAATTACGAATCCGCTAATATAACGATATCTCTTTTGAAATACGAGTACTTATGTATATGTTCGAGTTTTACGCACGTAACGCTTGATGAAGAATGAGGAACAATGCCAAAACCTCGAACGATGTATAATCAAATATTTTAGTGGCATTAGCGTGTTATTGTATAATTAGTTTATATCACGGTTTTAGACGATATTTGTACATACTGTAGTTTTTATTCTTCGAATACCTACAAGTACATTTTATACTTACAAAAGCAATTTACGTTATAAGAAACTAGTTTATAATAATATTATTTTCGAGTATGTATTTATTCGTTTCATTTAATTGTAAAGATCATATTAACTGGACTATTGTCTGTCAGGATCATGATGAATGTAATCGTAATTGTGTCTCATAGTTCCAAGCATAGAGCAAAGGAAGACAAGTGCTGTATTTAGTCGGTACGATTCCAGCATACCTCGCCGTGTCCTCGGGCTGCGAACGATCTATGAGGATTTTCTTCTTTATTGCACTTACGTGCATCATCCCCTTACTTTTTTGTAAAAAATTTACACTACGATTATTAATTTGACGACAATAAAAAGTCAAAAGTCAAAGATGTGGTGGAAGTACGATAATACGAGCGTAGAAATGGAGATAGGCCGGACACATTGCGCGTATGGACGTGGCCAGGTGGACCAGAGAACGTTGGAATGGAGGCCACGAAAAACGAAACGGGGCAGGGGTCGTCCGCCGGAAATAAGAAGACAGGCGGGCGTCAACTAGATTATGGTAGCCCAGGACAAAAAGAAGTGGAAGGAGATGGAGGAGGTCTATGTCCGAGGACGGACGAATTAAAGGCTGTTAATGATGATTGTTTAAAAAAAATATTCATAAAAGTGTTTACCCACTCAGGTCAAAGCGGAAGAAATCAAAGTAGTAGGAAGACCCATCATAAAGCCTGTTATAGTGACAATCTATTTTCCGACGGCGTACTATCCAATCTTTTAATAGGTCACAGTCGTATCAGGAGTAAGGATAGAAAGAGAGAGGTGTGCAACAGTAGTTATACGCGTAGACCGGTGTAGTATGCCGGAGATCTTTTAGTCGAAAGCTGCATATCAAAATCGACATTGAATTGAATGATTTCGGCAATAATTTTATTGGAAGACTAGACATCCTGTGCGAAGCTTCGCCTGCGTACTTAGATAATTTTTGTTTCTCAAATATACTGCGCCCACTGTACCTACACGATGGAGGTTTCATATTATAATCATAAAATGTGTCTAATTTATGGAAGAAAACAATTGTCAAAATGTCAACAGCGAATGACAGCTGTACATATCTTGACGATGTCATCGTATAATATATATGTATAACTTGTGTCAAACGACGCGTTTGTGTGCGCATTGTCAAACAACTTCCCCCCCCCCCCCCCCTTTCCTTACAGTGCAAAGGAACCAGCATGCAAACTCTCAGGGCTCTAGCTCCTGTAGTTTCGACTGTGCGTTGAGTCAGTCAGTCAGGTTCTTCTTTTATATATGTATATTGATAGATTAATGCCATTGCGTAGTTTAACTACAAATATTAATTATGATTTTCCTTTCACGTATTAATTTAATTACATTTAATGGAGGGGCATGCATTTTGCAATTTGATGCAATCACGAAAACCATTTCTTAAAGAAATAAATTATTTTGTATTTGTATTTTAAGACTAAGATTTAAGACATTAATAGTAAGTTTATTAATATTTGCATAGTAACAAAAATAGTGTAGAATATATAAATACACTCTCTTCTTAGCTCTGTCTACCAGCTGAATATTTCAAGTGACCTACCTAAATGACTTGCTGTTCTGGTATTGTACTGATTGGATGTATGCATAAATTATGGTCAAGCTACAATACTAGCTACAGTAGTAGCTACGTATTTCTATCCTGTGGCTACACGATAACTGATGCATGTATGCCATCAGTTGGGGCAGATTAAATCAAAATTGCTATGACTCCGTATTCATAAAGTCCATTTTTGAATTTAGACATTGCCCTACGACTCGGATCTCTTTTAAAGAAAATGCCGGATTTATCTAGTCAAAAAAATATATTAATAGATGTTTAAATACACTATTTCAAGAACTATTCTTATTTGTCTACATAAATATTTCCTTTTTGCAGGTATGTACCTAAAATTTGATTATTATTAAAATTGTATTTATCATTACCTCTGCCTAACCTTTTGGGGAATACAAGCGTGATGGTATGTAGCTTAGCTTTACCTCTAAACTAAATAAAACCTAAATACCTTAGTTTACAGACTACATACACCATTTATTGTAGTGTCATCTCATGAATATTAATTATCTAGGTTTCCGCTAATTAAATTAGTACCTGTCTTCTGAATGTAGTATCCAATTTGTGGATCTCAAATTTAGAACATTACTTTTCTCTTTTCTAGTAATGGGAAACAAAAATAGCTTTTGTTAAATAATATTTATTTATTACAATAATGGAAGTGATTTGTAGGTATAAGGTGTTAAATTCAAAGAAACATTTTCCTCATTTTATCACAATGAAGGTCGAGGTAAGTCCTGCCGTAAGTAATCCTGCGACTTTCGATCAAACTTGGAAGTCCCAATATGATTAGATTTGTTTTATTTTTTTACTGGCGGCACGGTGGATAACAATTATAAATGTACAAACGTGTGTGTGGTTTTACCTGTATTGCTGTTGTTTACCCCTATTCTTTGGAATTTTCGTTAATCCATTCTTAGCGGATGTAGACACTTTAAGGAACCTACACGACAAATTTCAAGCTTGTAAGCTTCATTGATTCTTAGATTTTGTGATTACACAATTAGGGAGTGGATTTCGCTTTTACATATTACGTGTTTATTAGGTGATCCAACTAGCCAAAAGTACATTATACAGTTCGTAGTCCGTGCATGTAGGTACTTGTGTCTTATATTATAACTAAAGGGATATTTTTGGAATTTGTGTTTGTTTCAGCTGAACTCACATAGGATTGCCGACATTGTTTACTCCAATATGTGTCATTGCATAACAGCTCCCGATAGCCTATCGCAAAACTTTCCTTTTACGACGACCAGCAAACAAACGTAATGTTAGAACTTTGGGTTTATCAGAATCCTTATCAGTCGTAAAAAGAGCAAGGGTCGACCGCAATCCGTCTTCCAGTGATATATATCAGCAATGAATTCGCTACAAATCTGATACAGCATAAAGGGCACCACTCAAAGGTCATGGTTCCCAGGTAGGTGCTGACTCATTCAATGACAGTATATCAACGTCACTCCCATACTTGAATGGGTACAGAATAGACTCAACATTTCGGATTGTTTACACGAAGGCGGAATAAATAATGAGCCGTAAACTTAGTAGGATTACCGTAGCTTACATTGGGGCTAAGTTTGAAATTAATGTGTCTATCTTCTCTGTATGTATTGCTGATCGTAACTTTGAGACCTGTTTGGAAAGTTTAAATGTTGTTGGGACATTAAAATGCTATTTCCATTTGTCCACTGTCATGTTATGTGGACCTGACCAATTTTCTTTAGTTCATTACGAAGAAGCATCTGTGATTAAATTCTCTACGGTATTTTCGAAGATATAAATTGTTATCTACGATGTAATAAAGTTGCGATATACGAGTACTTACTTTGTTATTTGTAGTAGGGGTTTAGCCTCAATAAAACGTGTATTTAGTTTTAACATTTCTAATTTCTACTTAGAAAATTATCCTGTTATCTCATATTAGACGAATATGTAGCTAGAAAATATTCCAGATAACGTTATGTATTGTAGATATATTATTATGTATTGTATCATTGGATTTTGTGACTGGTTTTGATAAAACTTTCCTTCATGTACAGTTCAAGTTAATTAAGGGTTTTAATTAGTAATCATGATAATAGATATATTTATAACCTCAATTGTCTTTGTATCGAGTTTTTTACCATTTACCACTGCAAAATCACTTGCAGATAATTTCAGACGCGCACCGTCCTTTCGACTGTACTGTAATAAAATCATCTCACTCCGTTAATTTCTCGTCTGGCACAACCCGCACCGGACGTGCCGACCTTATTGTACACTACGTAACTATTGGTTCCCAGCCCTAACATAAACTGCGGCAACATTAGAGTCAGTACAGACAATTATAAACTTTATTACCGTATGCAAAAGTCAAAATTCGATCGTAAAAGTTGCGATCTCAGGGTCGAATCACGTGATTCCGTAGTTGACATAGGTCAATTTCGCGTCCGGTCGAAATTAATTAGTGTCCAACACTTCATTGAAGGTGGAGTCATTTTGAAAGAGGCGACATACCTATATCACGAATAAATAGGTACGTGCGGAATAATAAATAGAACTTACTTATGGAAGTCGACGGATATAATAACAAAGAATTAATAGAATTTATCTGTGAGGAACGATAGAAGAATACTTAAGTAGGCATTCGGAACCCGATGTTCTAAGCCAACATACTCCTACCTTATTTTACAAAGGACAGCTCAGCTGTTGAAATATCGTGGAGTAAAGTATGATATAAATTACGTCGTTTCGTATTGTAGCTAATAATTATAAGGAACCGGGCGTATCCAAGTAAATAAGGTTTTATTTATGATTCACAGTATCTTCGTTTGCAACTTAAACATCATTAAACAAGAAAAACAAAAGCCTAAATAGGCAGGCAATAAAAGTAGTGCTTCAGTGTATATAAAGTAGGTTAGTAAATATTTTTATGATGATGAATTTTATGCGGTGAATTAAAATCCGTGTCAAAAATAGTCGAATTTTTTTAAATCATCGAATATTTAAAAACATAAAATTAAAGTAAGATTTTATTACGCTCACTAACAAAACAATATTTAAATAAATCGCGATATATGTAATCCTTCAATTTCATAATTGTATTATATAATATGCATATCTTTTATTTCTTTTCACTTTTTTCCAAGAGTTCACCGGTATGTTTTTAGGGACCCATGTAACAGAGGACGAGCCTATTGCTTGGTGAATTAAATTACCTACTGAAAGTGTTACCTCTATTTATTACTAGTTTCCGCCGTGGCTCAGAAAGAAAATAATAAAACACGCGTTGTCATAAAATTTCTAAATCAATCCGTGAATTGAACAATTGATTAATTTATTTCATGAAATAAAACCACTTTACGGATTTTATCGCGATATAGATTAAATAAAAACTGACATCAAAACAATTTTGTCTTGACATCATGCTTGACACCACGCCAATACGATTCCTTTTTCAAAATTCAAAATAAATCAAATGCATTCTATTTCCAAAATATAAAAAAGAACATTTCACAAACACATTCTGAATATGGCCAGCTTTTCAAAACTTGAAATCCTCCTTTTCAAATGAAGAATTTTACTGGCGATCGTAAAAGCGAGGAAAATTACTGTGTATTTTTTATGCATTTTCAGACTCTACGAAATAAAATTCTGCATGAGTTGTACGATGAGTGTCATTCACACTTTTCCTTCACCATGCAGCTTAAAACGGTACTAATATTGCACCCAGTATTTGTTTCCACATTTTTATTTAGTTGTTTCGACGCTTGCAGGAAAATATCGCTCATATTTGTTTTGAGCAATAACTTTTAAAGTTAATAATAATCTAGCGAAGCTCAAAAGGTTTTTTGTATCTCATAATCTAACTGCTTCATTACTCTAATCGCAAGACCAAGCATAAGGTCTTAGGGTTCGACTTTCAGGTTGAGTGAAGTGATATTTAATTAAATAAATTAAAGTTTAAAATATCCTACTATCACATCTACTTCCAGTGATAAAAGGAATATTGTAACAATTATTTGGTCTGCTAGGAACGGATTTTATATAGATAAAGGTTTATTAATCATACAGCAAGATTAAGCAATGGAGTCGGTTTATCATTCAAAGTGATTCCTATTACATAACCCTTGTCTGTATTTTATACTATAAAATTAAGTTTAAGGAGTTGTTTCTCATGCGCTTAGCTGAGATCACGAGCGAACCCTCTCCGTATCACTCGAGTTTGGCCTCCGATTGAGTCCGAAACTAGTCGGACTTTACTGATAAATGAACTTGAGTAAACACTTTAGGCAACCATAAATTACGAGTGCTTATGAAAGTTATATTACATACAAAATTCATAACGCTTAATTATAAAAAAATACCTCTTTATGAAATAATAATTAACTCGAAAATTATTGTTCTGTGTTTAAATTCACAATCTCGTGGCCTTTACGTTATAAAATCTAATTGCATAGTTCCTTTCTAAATTAAATAAATGATTCACTAAAGACCTTACCACGTAACTAATTAGCTAGAAACATGAGCTATGTTTGGAAAACACACAGGTTTTACTGGACCTATGCTGAGCCCATAACGTTGAGGTCACAGCAGTGGCGTAACTTGCCCTAGACGGGCCCTTTATCAAAATTTGTCGGGGGCCCCTCGACAATCGATCGATCGATCGTGAATCCATTTACCTATAGTAGTGTGATTTTCTATGATTAGACATGTTTTTTAGGGGGAACTTTAGCGTACGATATAAAAGTTAGAGTGAGATAAGATTTTACGTATTAGGGCTAACACACGTCGGGGCCCCAGTAGTCCTGGGTCCCCATATCATTGATACGGCTGATACAGCAGTAGCTACGCCCCTGGGTCACAGCAAGATTTCCTAATCAAATATCGAAGCTACATTTCTGTACTATATTGGACTGCTAATACATAAGCATACGCATGGACGCACCTTTATCTTTTATGAACTATAATAATATCGTATTAAAACGGTGTCAAGGACAACATTGTGAGAATACTGAAAGATTTTCTCGAGAGTCTGTGAAGTTTACAACCCTGTATTCGGCCAGCATGGTGGACTATAACATAACCCCTCATATTCTGATAGGATAATTTTAAAAGAATAATCAAATGTATAATTTCAGAACCATACTCAATATCTGTGTTATTAATGTATTACTTTACTTGTTGCTGTTCCCAGCAGTTTCACTCAAGTCCCGAAAATATTAACATGCTACAGTCCCATTCTAAGCGGAGCATCAAGATGAAACATGCACCAGATTTTGAGTTAGACCTCTAACAATACATTGGTGAAAACTGCATTAATTTCTATGCAGTAGTTTTTACGTGATGCGCGTACAAACATAAAGATAGTCAGACAAAAAATCTAAAAATTGTTATTTTGGCTTCTGTTGGTGTAATAAAGACCCCATTTTAGTTTTTCTTTAATATCTATAATGTACAGACATCGGCCTGTTACAATTTTGTTATAGGTATAGATTACACACAGATATGCGTGATAATTTTCTGTATAAAAAAATATAATGTAATATATGTACACGTAGACTTGACAACGTCAGTGTCAAAAGTCCTTCCATTAAAAACTAGCGAAATAAACTTTGTAGCTGCTCACAAAACAACAAAATTATCGCCTCGGGGGTTTACATGAACTTAAACGGCACCTCGGTATTGTACCCCAAGTCCTAAAGCTTAGCTAGTATCAACCTGTCGCTGCCGTCAGGTACGGCGTGAGTTTCCCACGGGAAATCACCGGAAGAGCCTATTTTCATACGAAGTTTGGTAAAGGTAAGGTATTTTAGCTAGTTTTTGATAAAATACTTTTTGGTATTATTTGACATTCTATAAATATCCCCCACACTGATAAACTCCTTAGTTGATTGAGACTTGTCTCATTAAATATTTGGCGTAGGCGTAAGTAATTGTAACATGATTAAATAAACAAATAAGGAAAGAAAAAATTGATCACAGGCAGGTTTAGAACAGAAGGTCACAACCTTATGTTTACATTAGCTTCTGCGCGCGACTTTGCCTGCGTGGACTTCAGAATTGTATCCGACCTAGATAAAAAGTAGCCTATGTGTTATTCCAGACTATAATCTATCTCTGTGCTAAATTTCATCCAGATCCGTTCAGCCGTTTTGGCTTGAAAGAGCAACAAACGTGCATACATCCATACTCACAAACTTTTACGTTTATAATATTAGTAAAGATAAACCAGACACTTTAGCCAACTAAGCGCCGAGACCGCCGACTGAAGTCTTGAATTTTTCTTCCACATTCACGTCTTAAGACGACGTCAGCGACATCTATTGAAGCCTTACTACTATTACTAAATTATTGGGAATTAATGGGGATCTGATACTCAGCAGTCGTATAGAATACGTAATTTAAGATAAGTACTGATTTCCACTAAGTTCAAAAATTATTGTGCAATATTTTGATTTCTTCTTGAGTGACACTGCGAGCAAATACTAGTGATATTTTAAACAAAAGCGATCCTTGGTGTAGAGAAATTACTAAACTTTACTATTGTTAGAGTTTGTGTTTCCACCATTAATAATGTTATAGACATTAAAATGTGTTCAAACTTCTGTGTTTCAAACACAGTACGTGATTTCCTTTGAAACGAAATATTAGCTTTCAAGGAAGTTAAATAAGCTTTCTCATTTTACGTAAATTTACATATTTACGCTGTCATATTCAGATAATGTATTTCCTTCAATATAGGTGTTATTTGCTATAGCAGCATAATAATGTACGCGATATAGTATTTTTTTTTTATGGGATTGGAGGACAAACGAGCAGACGGATCGCCTTATGGTAAGCGATTACCGCCGCCCATGGACACCCGCAACACCATAGGAGTCACAGGTGCGTTACTAACCTTTTACAAGGGGATTGGGCCTCCGGTAACCTCACTCACTCGGCGAAACACAACGTAAGCGTTGTTTAACGCCGGTTTTCTGTGAGGCCGTGGTATCACTCCGGTCGAGTCGGCCCATTCGTGCCGGAGCATGGCTCTCCCACGTAAATGATATAGTATTTGTATTTGTTGAACATATCCATTGTAAGTGGATTATATTCAAGTGTGTACCGACCACTGACGTGCATAAACATACATTTCTTACGTCTTCACTAAGTCTTGATGCATATAGAAATGATGTTTGGGTATTATCGTGCCTTATCGTGCCTTTGTTTATGTTCAAAGTCGCTTTACTGGCCTGTCGCAATGACTAATATCTAATATAATAATAACATTAAATTTAAATTTAAAGAAAATCCCATGTAGCAAGTCATGGTTATCATGTTCTTGCAATATTATTTAAGTAACAGGATACCAACTTTCAAATCGATCAAACCTGTGGAAGGTGCTCACATCTCTTCAAGAACTCTAAAGGAGCTGATAATTGTTCAAATGGCTGGCCAGGTTTTCTTAAATCATAACTAATGAAAAGGACACTTACAAATCCAATTACATTTCAAACTAAAAAAACGGAATCAAAATCGGTCCATCGGTAGCTACGATGCAACAGACAGACACACAAATACATACAATGAACTTATAACACCCACCTTTTTTGCATAAGGAGTTAAAATGAACACCCAATGAATATTCGCTTGTTTGTTGGTCATTTACTGCATATTGCTGAGTTAACTTTCATTTATTTTGAATAATTTTATTTGCTAAGACACAAAACATCGCAACTCGTGCCAGGCATAGCACTAGAGGGTAATAAAATATAATTATATCCATGTCTTCTCACACAATGAGACGGTAAAAATTAAGGTACAGTAAATAAAGTAAGTAAATATCATTAAGAAATTATTTCCACTCAGCACTTACCTATCCTTCTCTGGGATCCAGTATTTATTATAATAAAACAAAAACGTATCACAAATTCGATAAGCGAATAACATATTAGCAAAATTCTCGTAACCAATTTCTGTTTGTGACATTTTAAAAGGTAAACGTTAAGAAACGAATTTGCCTGTAACAACTTGATAAATACAATTTGTAAGCATTTTCAAATGATTAATATTTAATATAAAGGATCACGGGAAAAGCTTTTATGTCGAAAATTTAATTTACATTACTGGGTAGTATCTACTGTTGTTGCTGACCTAATTACGTGACAGGATTTGAAATACAACCGTAATACAAACTTAACTACTCAATGCAATTACAATATCTAATTTAAATGCGGTGCGCATTCTAAATAGCTTACTTGAAGATAATATTGTTACGTGACTTAATATTTTTTAACTAACTTCATAAAAGGTATTTATTCATATAGCATTGGCCAAACCGATTTTGATTACGTATATTTTTTATAACTTTCCGGTTTCCTAGACTTCACCATATGCATTTGGTTGCTATGTAACTGTATGATAGTGGGTTAGAATCAGTTTAATATCATCAATTTTCTGCGGCCCCTTCCCCCTTCCTTCCTTTTCCCCCCCTTTCTTTTTTATCTTTTCCCCCTCCTGAAGAATATCAAACAGATACACAAACTCGCTTTCATAGAGCGGATGTGATTGCAGTAGACATCTATACGAAGGAGCTTAAATAATTCCCAATTTGCCGATCGTATCTACAACCAAATCGATAAAAATGTATGATAAAGACATTTATGAATGCCCGATTTCAAAAGCTTATGTCATGTCCATAATTTTGTTTATTCTTTTATCGATTCGAAATTTAAATCGCAACTTGTCAGGCCCTTAAGGATATTCAAGATTAGGGTTAGCATTAGTCAACATGTTTTAACTATCGTTTTCATCAAGATAAAGTTACAAACATTTTTATTTTTAGAACAAATAACAAAGCGAACAAGTCCATTATTAAGTTATTTTAGTAAAGGAAAAATTCAATCGCGTAAAAGTCCATTATTCTTCCGTAATACGCTTTCCTTACATTGTAGGTCCGTCAAAGTATAGGGAAGAGATTGCAACAATATGACTCGTAGATTTGATGATTAATGCATGAAGAAATTGTGCAACTTTTTTTATTACAAACTTTTAGCTTTGAGTATGTACAAAATATTGTAATTTCCTGGAAGCGTATAATTAAAACCACGTTCTCTGACGTTCGTCGACTGACAAAGACGGATGGACCGACAAGCAGAACAGAAATTAATATAAAAAACGTTACTTTGAAACTGAACCCGAAAACTAGTACTAAGTACTTCATAAAAACAACCATTCCTGAAAATGCAATTCCTTAAAAACATCAGGTACCTGCACAGGGCCTCAAGTCTGCTATATGCTTTCAAAATTGTCATTTAATAACCCAATGTTGACATAACAGTTTTTTTCCCGAAATTTGTCAGTAATTTTATGATTTAGTGTCATTGAATGACTTTCTGCTATATTTACAAGTCCCATCTATATTTTCCTATAATCTCCTATATATACGACACGATTGGCGTAGCGGTTGAGCGATCGGCTTCTGCGCCACGTGTTGTGGGTTCGATCCCCACACGGAGCAAATATTTGTATGATCTACAGGTAGTTGTTCCGGGTCTGGGCGTTTGTGTATGTGAGAATTTGTGTTTGTAAACGCACCCACGACACAGGAGAAAATCCGAGAGGGGCAACGTTTTTTTTTAAAAAAAAATATATATATATATCTTCCAAAAAAAGTGCATAACTGTCGGTAGTAAAAATTAGCTTCACTACTAGTCATCATTAGCATTATTTTGTAATCAGTCTCTATCATTTTCTTGGTAATGTAGGGATTGCTGTCATTTATTTAGACGTTTGCACTTTTATGAAAGAGTGGTCAGTGTGTGCCATGAGAGAATCTTTAAATTAAATTGTGAATGGCTGGCTCATCCTTAAAGAATCTACTCTCAAATTCACAACGAAATCGTTACATCATCTTTTGACACTCGTCTCTGGTCGTTTGATTCCTAACAGTTTACTACTCAAGTTGATAACAAACTTAAGGCACAGTTAGTGCGGACGGATGTATGTAAAAGAAAGTCGTTGACCCCTCTCGAGTCAGATGTCAGCTCGTCGCCGCTTGCTGAAGCACTGCACCCTTTCGACACTGCGGCACCGACGAGTGATGTTGTTAGACACGTTTTATCGATGAATAATGTGGTTAGGTACGTATCGATAAAACAGAATTTTATTTTTATATGATCAGACTCAATGTGATTACTCGTATCTGCGAGGGATGTACGAAACTTATAATTTTTGTGTTGGTACTCGTACTAGAAACACTGCGTAATATTAGATGTGAAGATAATCACGTTGCTTCGGTACCTTTTACACCAATAAGTAACAAGAACAACACAAATCAGTTGTTATTTATTGACGTTATTAAATATGTTCTATTTTAAAATCCTTAGTCGTTATCAAATTAATATACTTTGAACAAGTGGTAGTAATATTTGTTACAATTGAAAAGTCCGAAAAGGTTAAAAATATAGTAAATTAGAATCCAACGTTGACACTTAAATGAAAGACAGATGACTAAACCCTTGTGACTTCAAATCCCTAGTAGCTTATATCTGTTATTTGCATCGAGTAAAACAGGGATTCGCTTCAGGCTATTCTAAATCAATTATCATTATAATTGTACCACTAATCAACGCAAATAATTTACATAATTCGCATATCAGCTTACTAATTATTTCTAATCTCATTTATCGATAGAAAGAATGTATGCTCCTCACTATTGCGCCTTGTTTCATCTCTTGCTATAAATGACCAGATAGTAGCTGAATGGCTGCTTTGTAAGGAATATTGCCTACTTTATGTATTATACAGATGCAGTAAAACCACTTTACGATGACGCACAATATTAATAAACATTCCTTGATGCAATCTAAAACAAAATATTACTGCATTATGTGAATGCGCTTACAGCTGTTGGGACGTTTTATTGTATGTTGCCTTTCATTAATATTTTCTAGGAAAATACATAAATATATTAATTATAGTTCACATATAAATGATCGCGTCTATGATACCAATAGGATATAATAGAGTTCATAAATCTAATAATTACTGTTTGGCAGCACTATTATCGTTTATTCATTTTGTAAAAGGAAATATCATCTTAGGTTTCTCAATTGTCTCAAGTACTTCTGTAAATTGTATTAAATAACCTGGTCTGGAGGAAGGTGATGGCATTCGTGATACAGGAAGGAGTATGCTGGTTCCTTTTGCACTTTAAACCAGCATTAAGAAAGGATTTTTGGAAATTCAGCACTTAAGGTGGTGAAAGTTTGTAACCGTAAATTTTTTGCGGGTGAAACCGCGGGGTACAGCTTGTATTAAAATAAATATCCAGCAATACTGACAAAGTAGATTGACATTCTTTAACAATTTGACATCTCGCATTTTGATACACACTAATTGTTATCCATGAAATGGAAATCGGAAAATACGTCTGAAACTTTTCTCGTGATCCTGTGACCTCGTCTACGTACTGGATTTACATAATCCTATCTTCGCAAGATAACTTTTTCTAAATAATTTATTTACTGCCGCGGTGTTACCGCTTCAGCTCGCTCTAAAAGGAAATTATATTTTGTCTGAAATGGAATAAGTTTTGTATTGTTTAAATCCTTGTTAGATCTTTTGCTAATGCGAGTTTTGTGATTTCACTTCAATTGTTAATGTATATTTTTATGTAACTGCGGTTACTGATATTTTTTTTTTATAAGCATAGATACTTTTTCAAAAATACTTAACTATAAATTAGCTTAACAATACAACAACTTATTTTAGGATAAAAACCAGTACTTAGTGACTTTTTTATATGCTCCTCTTTCAAGACTTGCATACTTAAGTAACTTATACAAAAAAATATGCACTTATTATTTATTAATTGACAGACTTAATCCCTGAGACATTCTCTATCAATCAACCATAAAGTGGTGCAGATATGATGTAGCAGGTGCAATGTTCCGTATTCAGGTATCTCATGAATACTCATAATCATGCATGAGAACTGCTTGGTACCCCGAATGATTTCATCAACTATGTATCTTCCGCGATTTTTCCAATTGATGTCAAATTATTCTTCTACATTGTTCGTCTTATGATATCGAATTAAATAACATGATTCGAAATTTGAAAAAGTTGGATTGCGTTGATGGTTCAATCGCAATTTAGTTGTCATTTTTATCGCAATCGATAGAATTCGATCGAACAGAATCGTTACAAAACCCCGGAATTTGTGTGCGAGTAAGTAATCCTGTTTCAATCAACCGCTGTTCCGTTTTGCTTACATTAAACGGTGACGTGACTTGCGTTCCTAACTTATTTGTAAGGCATTGTTTATCGATGTCTCAATATCATCTTCGTATCCCGAGGCTGACGGCTCCCTTCGGAGTATTTTGGTTAGAAATTACTGTTTTGGATGATTGACTCACAACTGACGCTCGTGAATGACGAGATAGGTGAACGTGTAATGAATTAAATGAAGAACGCAAGAATCGGGCGATCTGTAATTCTCGCGTAGGTATAATGAAAAAGGGCGTACTAAAACGATAGGTTTGTACGATGACTCAATAGCTTTATTATAAAAGTAACAGTTTTACCTGCGATGATATAATTTTTCGCAATCTCTCAAAATCCCGTTCAGTTCGCTGATTTTTGCAATAATTACTTGCGAAAGTCACTCTGTCTATTTGTTATATTCTTTGTTTCCTTTTCACGCCTAAACCACTGAACAGATTTCGATAGTTAACTAAGCATGGAGATACACATTGTATCCTCAGAAAAATGTCTTTTGGTATACAAGCAAAACCGTAGACAAAGGCTTGCAAGTTAACTTTAAGCAAAACATGCTTTTAAACTTAATTTTAGATCCACCTATTAGATGTATGCGTAATTCCATCATCGTGTTTGAGTTATTAGGTTTATAGCAACAAAAGACAAGCCTTCCCTTTTGAAAGTCGGTTGAAAATATCCAATCACATCTAACGGCTATAATGCCGTGCACGTCGCGTAATACTGTCTTTTTATGTAGGTACTCATCCATGTTGTTTGCTCTCGATACGATAAGAAATAGATCTTTGTCATAAACTAATTATTACATTATTTTTTACAGGTAAATGATGTACTTCTTCATATCACTATTCTGCGGAGAAACGTATGTATAACACAAGCGAAATTTTTTGTCCCTAACACAGATTGTATTTTTTGATAAGAATCGTTTTTTTTTCAATAATGGTATTTTTAAGAAAAATAAATGTTCAATGTTCAAAAACATTTACCTGACAATATTTACACAGGTATCAATAAAACTTGTCATTTTAAATAACCCTTATTTGCCCAAAACTAATGACGTTGCCTTGTCGATTTAATGATGTTTAGCTAAGTTCCGAATTGATTGCGTTCCGATGTTTGCCGAGACCGGCCGGGACATTCAGATGGTGAGAGCCCTCGAGATTCCCTAGTGATTGGTCGTTAGTTCGTCATTGGGTGACCCTGTGATCGTGGGTACTCGCCAAGAACCCATCTACTGAATGAACCTTACCCTGTATACGGCCCAGTTCAATGGATAGGTACGAGTAAGTACCTGATAAGTTCAATTCTTACGAAGAAGCGAAGCGAATTTGTGATTCACTGTTTGTGGAGTAAACGCTACAACGTCTACAATATAAGACGTTTGATGAGTCATAAAAGTTCAAAGTTCAAATGTTTTTATTTCAAATAAGCTTTAACAAGCGTTTATGAAACGTTATGATTCTAGTTGCTCGGTTCCAAAAGGTTGATCCTATGGAGAAGAATCCGGCAGGAAACTCCATGGACACTCTTTTAAAATAAATTGTGTTACAATCTTCATTGGTACAATATTGCGATATGAGGATGTGTGAACATTGGATGTCAAAGTTAGGTAGAAGGTTCTCAGTGTTTGAGAACTCCATGTCATTAATAGAATATAAGTGAACTATGTGGTAAAGTACACACATCATCAAAGCAGGATAAATTAGAGTCCACTCAGACATGCCACATTGTACACACATTTACAGTTTCAGTTGAGGTAAACAATACTAACCATATGAAGACATCTCGAAATGTAGTGAATACAGAATCTGTGAAAACTATGTCCATATATTCACTATAGATACTAAGTTGGAAAAACCTCAGGTTGCCAAGGAGGCCGCAAGTGCATCCGTATTTAAACACCACACATCTTTATCGTCAACGTAGTCCTTGATTTTATAATAGGCTTTCTTAACAAGAACTGATTTGACATACTTTTTAAATTTCTTGTCAGTAAGATCGGTAACACATTTAGGGAGTTTATTGTAGAAACGCACACAATTTCCTAGAAATGATTTATTTGTTTTGGTTAATCTAAATTTAGGTACCACAATTTTATGTTTATTCCTCGTATTAAGGTTGTGAAAGTCACTATTGATACTGAACGTCTGCAGGTTTTTGCGGACGTACATGATGTTTTCGAAAATATAGAGTGACGGCAGTGTAAGTATATTGATATTCTTATAAAGTTGAGATTTTCCTTTGAGATTTTCCTTTTCCGTTGAGATGGTCCTTTTCTGTAAGATAAAAATTGAATCTACGTCTGCAGCTGATCCCCTAAAAGCTAGACAAACTCAGGAATTCATACAATTAAACATTAAAACATCCTATTGTGCAAAAGCAATAGATAAACTACTTAAGATACTATCACGCCTGTATTCCCGGAGGCAAGATAGAGGCAGACAATAATGTACCGCCTAGAAAACGCTGGTATGTGTAGGTCCCATTACGTGGTTAGCCTATTGCCATTAATCGGGCAGAAATCCAAACTTCGAGCTACTCCTGAGCTGTAAACTACTTATATGTAAAATATTCTCTAGAGCCGTTTGGATTGAAGTTGTAGTTGCTCTAGTACGATATAACTTAATATTTCAATGCTGATGAGTGGTTTTGTCTTTAAACACAAACAAAGCTCGTCGAAATTTGCGGTTCAGTGGTCGACTGAAACGTCTGTTATTTCCCCTTTTGGTCTTAAGATTTAATAGTAAGCTCGCGCATTAGTTACCCAGTTTAATCATGACTTTTATTAAATAAAATAATTTATACTTGCCTAATTGTGGTTCCGTGTATAAATTTTGAATGAAGTATAACAAATTATCGTAAATTAATAACTAAATAGAACGCATCACTTGATTATCTCACAGGTCTAGTGGTCGCAAGGGCGACTGCTGGGCATGGGTTGGATTCCTAGTTCGACCAAAGTATTTCCATTAGGAAATGTTGAATAGCAGCTTGAAGTTTGGGTTTGTGCCCGGTTAAATGACAATAGTCTCGTTATTATTACATGGGGCCTGAATCGTACTGGCCGTCTGTAGGTAAGCCTAACACTTCGGAGACTACAGGGTTACTGGTATATGTATTTTATGATAAAACTATCTTCTGCCTGCGACTTTGTCTGCTGTAGACTTCAGCATTTGTTCCGACCTGGATAAAAAGTATGTGTTTACCTTTATGTTATTCCAGGATGTAATTTAATCTGTGTGCCAAATTTCATCCAGATCCGTTCAGCTGTTCTGGCGTGAAAGAGTAACAAACATCCTTAAATCCATCCATGCTGACATACTTTCACGTTTATATTATTAGTAAGGATAAAAAAAGTTCATTTACGTACTGGAATATAAATACTATTTTTAACCATCCATCCTACCTACTTTCTGAAACAACTTAATACTAAAAAATAAATATTTGAATATCATTAAAAACAAAATCAATTTGGATATTTTAATTCAATTTCCTATAAATTTGAAAGGATCTGTTAGCATTATTTCAAGATCGATATCTTCGAAATTACAAAAGTTATCTCATAGGAACTTTATTAAAACCTTATTCTTTGGTATTACTAGAACTTTGCTCATTCTTTTATGTACATATTTTACTTAAGTTTTTAAAGGTTACGGATGGTAGTCTCGCTTGATTGAATATTGTGTACTTTGCCTAAATCAATAGACCCTATTCAATCATCTAGTCTAAACTTAGATACAAGTTACAAAGAGACACGAGTTGGATGGGAATATCTATAAAGGAATATAGGTAATACGTGATATTTTGTGTTTTATTAATGTTATACCTACTAAGGTATTTATTTGAATTTTTCATTAGTTTAGTTTATTTAATATAGTTCGATTTACAGATCAAGCAAAGTGTTATTGGGCTTTTCTATTAAATTCGCAGTACCAGCTTTAGTTTTTTTTTTAATGTAGACGTTTGTAATTGTTTAGTTTAATAAAGCCAGCTGATACTCCCACATAATGCTACAGGTTTACTAGAATGCACAGGCCATTATTTAAATTTACCTTATGGATTATTCATATTATCACACATTATGCCTTTTATTATACCTTTGTCGATATTTCGACTTGCTTTATTTTTTAATTAAACGCCAAATTTCATTTGATGGCGCTTTATTGCCGCGCTTATCTATACTTATAATAAATCTGTAGAGAGGTCAATTCTGTACATTAAATATATTTCTATCTATACTTATAATAAATCTGTAGAGAGGTCAATTCTGTACATTAAATATATTTCCAAAATAACTATCAGCGGGTGATTAGTGATCGATACTGACGCCAAAAATGCAATCAGTAAAATTTTTGTCTGTCTGTCTGTCTGTCTATCTGTCTGTCTGTCTGTCTGTCTGTATGTTCCTTATAGAAACAAAAACCACTCGACGAATTTCAACGAAACTTGGTACAATTGTTCTTCATACTCCTGGGCAGGTTATAGTATACTTTTCATTACGCTACAATCAATAGGAGCAGAGCAGTGAAGGGAAATGTTGGGATAATGAGTGATTCATGAGAAAGGTCTCAAGCTACGCGGGCGAAGAACTAGGGAACAAAGTAACTATTCCACGCGGACGAAGTCGCTGGCAAAAGCTAGTTTTGAATATTACTTAAAATGAGAACAGATCAAAGTGTAAAAAACTCGTATAATAAAAAACACAACAGCGTACTATAGATTATTCACACCATGGCATAATTTTCTCCACATAGAAGTATAGAAAGAAGACAGAAAATACATTTATTTACGTCGACATGGTGCACGATTTTCTTCTTTCTTTGCCATAGACTTACTATATATATACTTACTCGGAAAGTTATACCAATAATCTACTTAAGTAGTAGATACGTAGCTAGGATAACGTTTGGGCTAAAGGCCAGCCAAATTTATGGAGGCAGGCTTAGTCTAGGCATTACTCTGTAGGTAATAATAATAATAATAATAATAATAATATAGCCTTTTATTCAGATCCGTGTTACAATTATATGAAAAACATTACATAAAAAAACTTAAATTTAATTTTAATCTAGTCTTATATTTGAAATTTGCTTATTGTCTGTAGATCTGTTTGCCAGTCGGCAAAGGCCTCCTCCAATCTTTTCCACTCATATCTTTCTTGAGCCACCCTGTTCCATGTCACTCCTGCCACTTGTCTTATGTCATCATCCCATCTTTTTTGTGGTCTACCTCTTTTTCTTTTACCTTCTCTAGGATACCATCGTGTCACAATTTTGCTCCATTTATCTTTTCCTCTTATCATGTGTCCTGCCCATCGCCATTTAAGTCTTCTAATTTTGCACGTTATATCTATAACCTTTGTTTTTCTTCTTATTACACTGTTTTTCAGCCGATTTGACTTTTTCACATTCATCATGCTCCTTTCCATTGCATATTGGCAGGTTGCAAGTTTGCTAGTCACGTTTTCTGATAAGGTCCATGTTTGACAGCCGTACATGAGAACTGGTAATATGCAGGTGTTAAATAATTTGCTTTTTATATTCATATGAAGATTTTTATCTTTCATGATCTCTTTCAAACCCCAGTATCTCCTCCAGCCATTGGTTATTCTTCTTTCGACTTCTTTGCGCATCGGGTTATCATGTGTTATTACCTGTCCCAGGTAGATGTATTCATCTGTATAATCGATTTGGTTGTTTCCTAAATTTATAGTGGTTCTCTCGCCGTTTGTCATTACTCTTGTTTTATCCGGGTTCAGTTTTAGCCCTACCTTCTCACTTTCCGTTGCCAGTTCGTTTATCATTTTTGTTATGTCCTCTGGGGTTTTAGCAAATAATACAAGATCATCTGCGAACCGCAAATGCGTTAATGAGACACCGTCCACATTGATCCCGAGATTTTCCCAATTAAGACATCTGAATATTGATTCTAGTACCGCTGAAAAAAGTTTTGGTGACAGGGGATCTCCTTGTCGTACGCCTTTACCCACTCTGAAAGGTTCACCTTTACTTTCTAATTGGATTCTCGCAGTACTCTGGCTGTATACATTTTTTATTAAGCGGATGTATTTGTGTTCAATTCCTTGATCTTTTAATGACTCCCATATCTTTTTACTCTGTAGGTACAGGTAGGCAATTAAGTACGCTCGGGAGATATATTATATGTTTGCCGCAGTAAGTTCGTTGGTCAATTTAGAGTAGAATGCAAGGCTCAAACTCCTTGATGGGATCCTTGGGTTCATGGCGTATCTTCTCACGAGTCCAAACGCTAGAATCCATTATGAGCATATCCATGAGAAAAGACCAGTGCAGTCGTTATGACAGCCGCCACCTCCTCGTCAGAGGACGATTCATCAGAAATTTCTGTAGAAAAATATTTTTTGTTGATATTTTGGATTTTTTGTTGTTTAATTCTTAATCATTTTCATAATCTTTTTCAATGGCGCCGTAGAAAACCGATTATTCTGCAAGTATATTATACTGATTGTTTTTTTTTATTTGTAGTCATTTTGATAGGTCATAATCGTCTACTTAAGAGTCGCGGTTTGTGCTGTGTACACTGTCCCAGTTTTCCCACTGGTTCCAAAATCTAGACAATTTTGAAAACAAACAAAGTGTTTAGGTACGTAGGTTTTGTACACCTTTGATAACCTTTTAAAACAAGTAAGTATACGTAATTCCGATTTATAAAATCAATCAGCTAAGTATTTAATATGAATTCCATTAACACCGTTCAAATAAAATATCTTGTTATACAAACAATTAAAACTGTTCATCAGCACGGTTAATTAAGATATATTATTTTAGTTAGCTTTACAATATTGATTATGTTTCACATCAAAGATAAATTTATATAACATTTCCTTGGGCCTATTTCTGTCAGCTCAATATATTTTGGTATTCATTGAATAAATAATATTATGTTTACGAAAGGTCTTGATGTGATAGGCAATACTCGTAGTCTAAGGCCGAAGGGTATCTTCCATATGTACCTACTTTTATATATGAGTACATAAAATAAAAAAAAATACTGGTCAATGTTTTTGAGAATTTTATGAAAAAATAATATTTGTAAGAGTAATAGAAGACAAAACAATTAGTTTAGATTTTTTTGTTTGTTTGTCTGTTCGTCTGTCTGTATTTTTGTGTGATTCACGCGTATCACGCGAGAACTACAGCACGAAATTGGACGCGGTTGTACAGTTGTAATTGCTAGAGGTATAATTATTACAACAATGTATATACATAATATATATTTGTATTTTTTACATAGTGACACGTATTGAAAAAAAAAATGCTGAAATGGTTTGGACATGTTGAGATTCACAATGAAAGACGATAAACGAAAGAAATTTATAAGGCGAATAATAGCGGCAGCGTCGGCAGAGGTGACCCTATAAGGACGTATGCCGCTCCTATTGGCGACGTTCTAGGTCAAAAAGTTCTCGCAACCAGCGCGTATTTAGGAGAAGATGTATGAATGTGGAAGAAGCAAAAGTATAGTTGTATAGTTTCTGCCTACCCTTGTGGGAAAAAGGCGTGAGTGTATGTATGTAGTACCTATTGCTAAAGGTTTAAATTAAAATTATATTTTATCTTGATACGAAGTTATGGTAAGTTCTTTTTGGATGTGAGTTACACTTATAAGTGAATTTAATTCGTTTTTAGGTTATAAGAATAGTCCGCTAATCGCCTTAGATACAAAAATATGATTGGGACCAAAAGAAAAGTCACTTAAAAACGGAAAGAAACTTGTTTTTTCTTCAAAATCTTATTTTATATAGCATGAACCCTTGCAACCTGTTACATCTTTTTCACCGGAGTGTCAGAAGCCACCGGAAAGTAACCGCATCTATGCATCTAGCTCAATGTTGCCATTTTATTATAATTATTACACATGGTAAGTATTTTAGTACAGACTAACAAAAATTACTACATAGATATACGAGTATGTATTAGGTATCAAATTATTGTATAACTGAATGCGCAGCAATATGTAAATCTTCAAAGTTCCAATAAATTATGTGGATAAGTCTTGCATCTATGATGGAACAACAAAATAGATTCATGAATGAATTATTATCTATGTAAATACTGGGAGTAATCTTTGTTGATCTGCTTTTCGGCTAGCTCTGTAGCTATATGTAAACGAAATTATTTAATTAAATATTAATTATAATTTTATCTTGAACATTACCTGCGTATAACGACATGAAAGTAAATTAACAGTTACCGGGTTAAGCACGCTTCCGTTTATTACGGAACACGTTTGTGGAAATAAACTGAAACATGAATTGTTTGTTTATTGTGTGCGTCACAGTTGTGAGCGCTAATATCACTGTGATATTTTGTGTTCGGATACTTGTCATAGTATAATATTTTGTATGGCCTACAGGTAATTGCTATGGGTTTGGGTAGGTATATGTTCTGATTCATATTAACAAGAATCTCTAATTTTGTAATTATTCACGTTTTCTTCGTACTTAGAGAAAATTTTATGAAAAATGATTTCTAACTTATTAGTGTAATAGTTTTAAGCATGACTGCTACGCGCCTGGCTCGCCTAGCAAGGTGCTGGGTTTGATTCCCAGGTCGAGCAAAGTGTTATTGGGTTTTTCTATAAAATTCTCAGTAGCAGTTCGGAGTTTGGATTTGTGCCTGGAGACTCGCCCCTATTAGATGGACCTAAACATACCAGCGAACTGTCGGTGTACAATAGTACACCTCTGCCTATCCATTCGAAAAATGCAAGCATGATGATATACATAATATATGTTATAATTATCACATTTTCATCGTATTCAGAGAGTTTGAAATATTTTTAGCATTCAAGCAGGCTTATGTTAAGTAGGGAATTAGCTACCTAATTAATTTTATCGTATTATACGGGCTAGGCAGAAGTGTCTCGATGTCGACACACATAGTTCATCGGTATGTTTTCGGTCCCACCTAATAGGGCGGCGACCCTATTGTCACCGTCATGAACTCCGAGCTGCTTCTGTATACATTAATTTATGCTTATGGAAAAATCGAATAGAATTTAACTTGACCGGGGAATTCAACATAGGATCTACCGTTCAACAGCATTACAATAACATTTTAATAACATCATCATTATCATCAAGTCATTTACCGTCAGACTACTGGGCACAGGTGTCGTCTCGGAGTAAGTGGGGTCACAACTTTACGGTATTCTAATTATAATTTTAATTTCTACATTCGGTGTATTCATAACAAAATTTACAACAAATACAATATTCATTTTAATCAAGCTCTGAAAGCGGTTTTAATATTTTTGTAACAGACTATACTCGGGTGGTAAAAGCTGTCATAAGTTCAGTTCATACATGACAGGAGACGATGACAGTGCGCCCACAACAAACACTCATCAACGTTTTTCATTACGTAGTGTGCGATACTTTAGTTTCATTTCATTTTAGAGCTTAGGGTTGACAATCAAATAAACCTATGATTAGCGTAGTGAAACTGTAAGCCTTCCTTTCATTGCAGTAGCTGATCTAGGAGTGAGTTAATGGATTCAAACAGGAAAAAATTATATTGGTACACCCCTGACAAATTTTAGATTTAAAAACGATATTATCCTTTTTTCTTCGCGGCCCTAAATCTAAATCCTGCATGAGTTTCACGATATTTCATTATCACACGCGTTGCTGATTGGCTAAAATTTGTACTAAGTATCTACTATCTAGGTGCAATGATATTCTATTGATATAAACACTGGACTGTCAAGGCATAGATCTGTAGTCCGAATCTAATGCATGCTGACATGGTGAAAGAAACCTGCCTGATAAGTCTTCTTGATGTGTGAAGTCTACTAACACACATTAAGCCCACGTGGTGTACCTACTACAACCTAATCCCTCTTATTCTGAGAGGAGACCCGTGCCCAGTAGTGGCAGCGTTAATGAGTTGATAATTAATGAGTAACGTATGTTTATAAAAACATAATTCATGGACAACGCGTATAGGTAATTTAACTCACAAGCTATCAAGTAAAGAATTCAATCTAAGATAAAAGTAATTTCAACGTCCTCTATACCCGGTGTTAGTGGCAATTTGTTCTTGAGCCTCATATTTTTCTGCAAAGCCGCGTTCAGATTGCACGAGAGTGCAATGAGAAATTCATTCAGCGAAGACGATATGGCTTATAAAAGTATTATTACCTCATAATCTTGCCTTTGCTTCTGATTTCCTCTAACCATTTACATAGGTGTTCGTATAACAACCGAACCAATAGAAAGGAGGGGTTTCGATTAGTTAAGAATATTCAGCCATCCATAGACTGACCGCAGCAAATACAGCTCAACCTTGCAGATCGGTTGAACAGCGTAGTTATTACTTAAGACACGATCCCTTTTTAACTACGGAGATATTTTAGAATAATACAAACATAATATTTGTATTATTCAAAAATATCTCCCTAGGTAAAAGGAAATACAGCTAACTAAATTTGTACTCACCCACACCGAATCAAGGTATCAGTATAAACAAATGAATCTTGATACGTAGGTACCATTTACCGTTAATTTGAAACTGGTCTGTAAGCAGTGATAGCGTGCAAGGTACAAGACTAGTGTAATTATTACCCAGACAGTTGGAAAACGTCCATTACTGAAGACCTTTCCTAATAAACTGCAAATGAAATAACTTGGGTAGAAATACCACGTTCAGCTAACAAGAGATTGCAAGCCGCCACGCAATTTTAACGATACAAAGGTGTATGCCATTGCCTATCTTCTTACAAAAGCTTTGAACCAAAAATAGTTGAAAAATAGTTGTTACTAGAGAGTGTGAGGTACTCGTATTTACCAAAATAAAACAGGGACTTATTTATATTTGAATTTTTATAATCCCGATTAGATTTGCCCATTTGCAGGTTTTCAACATACATTATGTAGGTATAGATTAACTATACCAAAATGCATTTATTTCCCCGATGGGGTTAGGCTGTAATATACCCATGTGCAGCTACAGTTTGGCGGTATGTTTATGTCACATATATTAAAGAGCGAGCATATTGACTACGTAAGTATTATCATCATAATTTGAGCCATAAGACGACCACTGCTGATCAAGCGCCTCCCTCATAGGTTTTCATAAGGATTGGTTATATGGAGCCTGCATCCAATAACTCCCAGCGACCTTTACCAGGTCGATTGTCCATCTCGTTGGAGTATGTCCCGCCCTTGATTTTCCCGGCGAGTAGTCCCCACTCAAGAACCTTTGCCCCGATGGCTATTAGTTCTACGAGATATATGCTCCGCCCACTAACAGTCAAGCTTGTTAATAACATTTTTTCACTTTCACAGTAATCTTAACTATGAGATACTCCCACAACTAGCACATCTTTCTAACGGAGATGATATCTGAACGATATCTGAATACTAACTTCGTACCTGATTTAATCACCGAGCAAGTAAACCATGCTGAACCTGCCTTAACTCGATATTAAATCTGCGCGACTCCCGACCTACTAAGCCTTCATAGTAATCTACGCTTCGGCTGCAGTATCCAAGACGAATTTAATAAAATATAGGCAGGTACTTTTACATATTAAGTAAATAGCTGTTATTTGAACGGCAATTTAAATATTCATTAGACTGTGATAATGTACAAGATATAATATCCTACAAATATAATACTTAAATAAAAGAAATATAATTTAAAAAGCCATTTGTGCAATACTCGCAATCGTAGCCTGTAGGTATATTATGATGTATTGAATGTGGATACACGAAGCAAGAAAAATTATGCAAGAATCCGCAGCAAGCAAATTCTACATCTGTAATTTCTACCCATAGAGGAAAATTATACACGCCTTTTTCTGCAAATTTATGTACATACCTTATATGTATCATGATGTGCATAATAGTAATAATGTAAAGGTAATGTAATAACCTATTTTGAAATTATTGTTAACATCCCACATGTAATCGTAGACGTGGTAACATTACAAAAAAAAATCAAAATGATATCGTGAATAAACAGAAACATGTAACTGCCTTACTCGGAAATTCAAATGGGATGTTGTTCCCGGAAGGACTTATTTATGTTATGGGAAGACTCTTACTGTGTGTGTTTTTCCTCTATTTTTGTTTATTTTCTGCCTCGTTTTCATGTTTATTATATTGAATTGTTTATAGAAACATTACTAAGATTTAACAGATTCATTAGATCCATAAATCAAAACGCTAAAATGGTTAAAACAACGCAATAGTACTTCCTCAATATTGAGTAGTTATAATTTATCTTTATATTACACATTAAAAAATAATTATGTTTTTTTAATATAAAAATTTCATATATAGAATAAAAAATTTGAGTTCATTACTATGATGAGGATATTTTAATGAACTATCTTCATTAATCATTCCGCAAGGGAAATAAATTGTATAATTTATTTTTTATATAATATAAAATTTTAGTCAAGGTAGATAAAAAACGAAATCGAAATTATTTTAGATTTATTTTAGACTAGCTTTTGCCAGCGACTTCGTCCGCGTGGAATAGTTACTTTGTTCCCTAGTTCTTCGCCCGCGGTTTCACCTGCGTTGTCCTGTTCATAAGGGTTGTAGCGTGATGTTTTATAGCTTGAAACCTTTCTCATGAATCACTCATTTTCACAACATTTCCCTTCACTGCTCTGCTCCTATTGATCGTAGCGTGATGAAAAGTATACTATAACCTGCCTAGGAGTATGAAGAACAATTGTACCAAGTTTCGTTGAAATCCGTCGAGTGGTCTTTGTTTCTATAACGAACATACAGACAGACAGACAGACAGACAGACAGACAAAAATTTTACTGATTGCATTTTTGGCGTCAGTATCGATCACTAATCACCCGCTGATAGTTATTTTGAAAATATATTTCATGTACAGAATTGACCTCTCTACAGATTTATTATAAGTATAGAAGATTTGTAAATAAATAAAACTACAATAATGATTCAATTTGAAAATTAGCGAACAGAAAAGGTTTCAATATCTAGAAATAACTTAGTTTTTTCAGCGTCTCATCGTGTCCCAATTGATCTACTTGTGACAAAGAGGTTGTTTCCACCTAAATAAACCTCTCTGTTGAATCTAAGGCCCAAACGTATAACAAGATTCTCTATAGTTCTATTGGATAGCAAAGGTTACAGTGTTTTTTCTTGTTTTGTATTCCTTTCGAGCAGCCTATGACCTTTTTGCCCAATCATTTAATACGTATGTGTAATTTCGAGTATTTGAGATGAGTACTACTCGTATGCACAAGGTTTTTGTATCGTGACATACCTATACCATTTGTAAAGTCTAGTAATACATAATTTGTAATTTATCAATCAATAATTTTTTGGGGCATGGGACCTAAACATACATTGTAGTGTACATTAAGTACGCCTCTGTCTAACCCTTGACAGAGCCTCTGCCTAACCCTAATACAGGCGTGATGGTATGTTATGTTATATTTTTTTATGGATTAAGTCAGCAAACGAGCTGACGAGCCACCTGGTGGTAAGTAGTCATCGTCATCTATGGAAACCTGTAACACCAGAGGAGTTGCTGATGCGTTGCGAACTGCAGAGTGCCAGGGCCGCAGCAACCGAGGGGAATTGGCTCTTACGCTCAAAAGTCGAAACATACACCAAGATGCTTTACGACAGACTCCGACGCGACGTGAGGGAGGTTTGCCAGCCAGTCAGACCCCAAGAGGTCCTACCACCGAGCAAATATTATAAAACTGATTTTATTTCACCTATAAACTGATCTTTTTAACAACGAAAATTATTTTGATATTTGACATAATAATCTCTTCATCATTTTCACTTCAGTACCTTTCTAACAGAGTAAATACACAACATATTTCGTTTCATCTTCATTTTGCAAGAAATGTACAAAAGTTACAATATTTGTATTAAAAATGTTATTCAAAGGGAAACGTAGGCTGTTTGAAGAGATTTCAATGAGTTACGAGCATTCTGGACACGTTGGTGTAAAGGAAGTAGGGCGAAGTATATTTCAATGCCTCGAATTGCACGTCGAGGGGAGAATCTGTTTATTTGCACGTGTAAAAAAGATTCAAATCTAGCGGAGATTTATATCATTCTTTTTACCAAATTTCTATTTTATTTTAGAAATAAATGATAAGGTAAGTATTTGCTTAGTTTTCTTTGTATAGCCGTTGGATTTGGTGCAAATATTATATTATATTATATACGGCCTATTCGAACGGTCTTGGGAAAATTGTACAAAGTCTGGGTGGTTCCGGAAAATCTTAGTCTGAGGATAATTTTTGAACTAATTCTTAAGGAAATTAGGCTGCTAAAGCTGCCATACTAATATTATAAATGCGAAAGTAACTCTGTTTGTCTGTCTATTGCGTTTTTCGCCTAAATTGCTGAACTAAAATTGGGAAATTCATAAATTGGTGGAGAAAAGGTAGCCTACCTACTTCTCTTTTCAAAAAATTTATTTGATTGCGCGTGAAGCCACGGACAACAGTTAGTTCTATATAAATCAGATTAAAATAAAATTAATCTAATATGTAAATGAACTAATTATTTGACGAAAGTATGCCAAATGAATATGAATTTATATTTTTCCTATCGCTAATACGCGTACGAAAATCGTACCAGAGTACGAATTTCCAAAGCCCTCGTAAACCAAGATATGTAGTGCGCCATACACACATAGGGACATTATATGCCATATGGCTCTGAGTAGACTATATTTTGAACCTTATTAAGTCATGGGGGAAGGGAATGTCGCAGTGTTGGTTGCCTCAACATTGCCTAAGCTAAGTTAATGTCGAGCAAAGCTGACGCTGAATTTATGGGGATGAAATAGGTAGCTGTAGCTATGCGGCGATACAAAATCGTAGGTATATTATTTACATGGGTTTTGTTTTGAGCCAACATTTTTCCTCGTCAAATAATTCGTGGAATTCGCAAATTTTCGGCAAAACAAACAGAAGAGATAATCCTCTTGTTTAGCGTAAAAAATCAGAATGTCAGATTTGGTGTTACCAACAATAGTGCTATAAATTATAGTACTTTTTATACAAATAAGATTTCTTCAGTCTAGGGCCGTATGTATAACAGAATCACATAATTTTCTTTTCCTTCCGTACCCATAAAAGTTTCCTTTAACCTAAACATAGATATTATACGTCACAAATAATAATAATAATTACCTATGTTTTCTTAAAACGTCTTTACACCTCATCAATTGTTCGTGATTAAATAATTTCATTTAACTAGCTAATTATGATTTCCGTCAAAGAGTGAAATTGTAAAATTTATAGTCTCCATTCATTTGCGTATTGTTTTCATCGATGAGAACTTATATGATATCGCGTTGTAAATGGGCATTTATAACTTCATGATATTCTTTGTCTTTAGTCACGTTTTAGTATCATAATTGTCGGGATAATAACTCAGTTTCACATGTCCTTTTGTGTATCAATTATTCGTAGTTTTGTTATTTTCTTCTTCAGATGTAGGTATTGTTTTCATATAGTCAGTTAAAAATATATTTTAATTGTACATTGTAACCTTTAAAAATGGGCAACCCTGTTAAATTGTTTTGTTGCTGTAGTTAATTTAAAAGATTCGTGATATATCTTTAAGTGGTAGTGTTGATGAGTTCCATCACAACTTTTTTTCCCACATCTCTTTATATACCTCTGGTTCATAATACATATACTTTAATGCTTCCGTTTAAAGTAAAGCCCAAACATACTCCGAATATATGCTATTATTGAATCAAAATGAATGTGTCAGGAGCAGTGCCTGCCTCCTGCGACGCCTGTTAAAACAACTAAATGTGTTAGTTACACAACGTTCGCTGACGTACATGGGATAATTGTGTACTGGTGTTTTGTTCTATAATTAATTTAGGGAAATTTCATCGAAAGTTTTGGCTTCTTGCGTAATTTAAATGATTTAAATTATTATTTTGTCGGAATGTAATGTTTTTATAATGAAATACGATGATAAACAAGCATGTGAGCTGACTGGTGGTTAGCGGCAACCGCAGCCTATGGACGGTATCAACACTAGTGCTATCACTCGAGCCTTGTTATATCTTAACACCTAAGTTATTAAGTTCTATTTTACCCACTAATTTCACTAGACCCTTCAAACCGGAACAAACACATACAAAATCATGTTAGCAGATTATTGGAATTGAATGAAAAGATTTCCATATCAATCCAAGAAGGATTGATATGGAATGTAAGTAAACTGATTTATTAAACAGACTATACGTAATTATATATGGCAATTAATATATCAGACACAACCGAGTCACAATATATCAGAGACATTGGAACCCCAACAATGGTTCATATCTAGTGGAACGTGAGAACGATTATTTCAATCGACTTTTTACAAAACAATGGGGAGAATTGTGAAAAAACAACTAACGACCGGTGTTTTGTTAACAAAACGTTAATGTTACTGTTACTGTATCGCTTGTGTAACTGACGGAAATAAATTAAGTTTTTAAACCGAACTATAATAAACATTTACTTAGAATACTTTAAGGCCAAGTAAAAATTACATAAATAATTTGAACATCATCATTATCATCGCCCTTAAAAATAAGTTATTTGTTTCCTATTATACAAATTAAGAAGATCAGAAAAACAGGTTCAGACAATAAGTCCGGAAAATCGCCAACTATTCAAACGCCGAAGACGATTGAAATTGCTTTACATTTGAATTCTCCTTCACGACCAGACAATAACAATCTATTAGACATATTAAATCCTGTCTTTATTGCAAGTCTGTCCTCGATTCTGGACTTCAGCCAAAGAACGTTTGATGGAATAAAGAATCGTCTATTTTATTTTTCTAACTGGAATTATCTAATATTGAAGTAGAATTTATTATTGCTGCGTTCAAATTAGCAAACAAAAATTTTGAACTGACTGATCGTTATAAAATCCCTTAAATGTTATCAGTGTTTAAGTGGAAGGTAATTAACAATATCAAGAAAAAGAAACAAATAAAAAATCCGATGAAATAAAAAAAAACTGACCTAACACAAAAATACCGATGGGAATCTTCTCTTTAATGGTGCGCGTACGCGACCAGACTCATCGATGCCTCATTTTACTTCCAAAGCATTGTTCTCACCTGGAAAACAAATGAACCTATAATGATGAAGACCATCTCTCCCTGACACCGTGAATGGAACGCAGAACACCCTGGCGACTTTCTAACGAAATATTTTAACACGTCATGCGCACGCGCTTCGAATATTGATCGGTCACAACAATGGCGGCACTTGACTATAATTTTAGGAGCACCACGTTCTTGTGTTGACAACCATTGTCATTATGTAGTGTATCGCGTTGATTGAATATAGATTGTTTATTGTCCCGATACAGAATCATTTTTGGAGTCTTGTCAGAGAGAATCATAAAAATGATTTAAAGAGAGAGTTTCTATTTGTCTGATAGTTTTTTATATTATACAAGTACTTATTCTTTCAGAAAAATACTAGTCTAAAACACTCATTAGCTCATATTAAACACACGTTTCCATAAATATCAATTTTTACAATGTGAATTATTAATGTGATATGACTCAATGTGCAGGTTAAGATTTTAAACGCGGAATGAACCTTAAGATTTTCTTATTATGGAAAATGCCGAAGAAAGAAAACTATTCTATACAATTTTTATTAGCATCCAATACGTTAACGTCTCTTGAAAGGAGGATAAAGGGAGGGAATAAGTTTGTATGCTGAACGTTGATAGTAGCAAAGAATAGATAAGTGCTATTTGTTCCAATCACATTTAACGCTTCAGTTAAAATCGAATAAATCTGGATAGTTTCATTCCTGCCATCACCATCTATTATTTCTATAAATCTTACTTTAGACGCCTTATGTCATTCGTCTTCAGCAAATTTGAATTATTTATCTCTCTCTACTTGAGATGAGATGAATAATTTAAAAACTTCTATTACATACTTCATTTCAGCTTTAGTATCGTTATACTCGTATGGATGACAGATGATGATATTTATATCCGAATATATTTACCGTGGGAGAGCCATGCTTCGGCACGAATGGGCCGGCTCGACCGGAGTGATACCACGGCCTCACAGAAAATCGGCGTAAAATAACGGTTACATTGTGTTTCGCCGAGTGAGTGAGGATACTTACCGGAAGCTCAAACCCTTTTATAAGGCCGGCAACGTACTTGTGGTAAGTATTTATCGTCACCCATGGGCACCTGCAACACCAGAGGAGTTCCTGATGCGTTGCAGACTCTTAAGAGCCACTACGGACTACAGACTGCCCGAGCCGCAGCAACTGAGGAGGAACAGGCTCTTACGCACAAAAGTCGAAACACACACCAAGGTGCTTTTCGACAGACAGCTGTTTTCTCGCCTCTTACAAAATTCCTATCTGAAAGGCAGTGAGGAACAGTATTCTGACTCACACGGGGACATCGATAACGGATAACATGCGTAATGTAATGACACAGATAGAGCCAAATTTGCGCTAATTTTGTTGAGATATACCACTGTGCTAATGTGTTACATATATGTACAAATAGTAGCCATCTTCATAGTATTTTATGGTGCTATAACCCTAGCAATTCGTATTTTATAGACGACAGACGGTTAAATGTGACCTAAGTTCCCAACTTGAGTGAAAGGTAAAATTCCAATTGAAAGCAACATCCAAATTGATTGTCTGGAATTTATTGGTACCCTTTACGATACCATAAAATGGATACCTACTAGCACCCAGGAGTTCAAATCAGATTTTAACAATCAGAAAATAAAATAAATTTGCCAATAAAGACGGTATGTGGTAGCTGGTGGTAATAAAATGCATAATAAGATGTTTTATTGTTTTCTAATTTTATTTAGAACGTGTTTATGGATCAGACGTTTTATTGTAGAGATTTACTGTAGCTTCGAATTATGTGTGCGTGGTAAATTATGTTGGCATTTATCCACTAAATATGAATACTGCAACTGCTCACTATAGTTTTTACTAGGTAAATAAAAATAAGCCTTGGTTCTGTAACAAAAGGTGGTAGAATAAACTGCGTGAATGACTTAAGATTCTCACCTGCTATAAACTTAATATTATTTTTGCAATATAGAGGTGTTTAAGTAGGAACAGTAGTTTTAAGTACCTATTAGGAAGTAATTATACGAAATGGCACAGCCGCAGCCGTCCCGATTAAAAAGACCATACATCAGAAAATGAAGCCCATGAAATTTGAAGAAAGAACGAATTTTATCAGCCTGACGTACCATTCTCACACCATAAAGCAAAGTAAATAATGCATTTTTGTATGCATGTTAACTTACAGTGGGTTTCATAGTGAAAGTTGTTCTTATTATGCATGAGTATACGTCCATCCCCTGAAAGTTAAACAGTGAATTAAAATTCACTGTCTATTTATATAATCGCAATGCGATTTATCCACCGGCTCCTCATTGAAAAATGTCAAGGTGAACTGCTGTTTGTGTGGATAGGTATCGTGCAGTATTGTATAGTCTATAATCAATTCAATATCTATCTTGTTACCTACGCCTAAGATCGGTTACAAATTGAACGTCTTACGCTGTTTGAGAAAAAGTGTGAACAATGGAATTACATCATGTTTTATATTCGTTTTAATATTTTATTAAATACATACATGGTTATCGGTCCATTGTATTAATCTTTAGACATGCGGTTGGTAGGTTAAAAGGACACCGATGATACCAGTGTTAATTACTGTTGTTGTTAATAATGTAGTCCCATTGTAATATAACTTATGAGGCCAATTATTGGCGTTACAAGACCCCTTATAAGAAAAGGGTCTTATAAGAAAGCTCAAGGTCACTGAGCAAGCTATGGAGAGGGTTATTCTTGGTATTTCTCTACGCGCTTCTTGCTCGGTGGTAGGACCTCTTGGGGTCTGACTGGCAACATTACGACGCAATCTTTCGTAAAGCACGTTTGTTTCGACTTTTGCGCATACGATTTCCAAAAATCTACGCTAAAAAACCATTTCACGGAAAATAAAAAGAAAGATTCCATGCTAACAATACATATAATCCCCACAAAGGTGTAAGAAAATCTCCAGTGACAAAGATCTGCTAAAAAGTTATTGCCGATTCCTGAAAACGATAATCTTACGCTTAAAGTGTTTTTACCGCATCCTAAAACCTTTGCTTTTATGTACTTTTATCGCTTTATGGAGATGGTTTTCCACTCCATTTGTTTCGTGCGTGTCTTGTACTTTTATGATTTTGTTAGGCATTCCGATTTACCATAAGGCTTAAAAGTCAAACTATACTTTGGAAAAAAATATCTATTTCATTGTAATTTAGCTGAACTGCCTCACTACCAGTGGTTGTAAGCGCGACTAGTACCCTAGAGGGCATGGGCTCGATTCTCAGGTAGAGCAAAATGTTTTTGGGTTTTTCTATGAACTTCTCAAAAGCAACTCGGATTTTGAAAAAAAAATCTATCGTAGACAAACATATAAATACCGTACAAATAAACAAACTTTCTCCACACAGGAATAGAACCCGTGATGTGTAACAGTAGCCGGTTTAGGCAAATGATACCGACAGATGTTTTTGTAGCGTCAATCGAAAGTTGTTGAAATGAGATGTCCATGTGTAAAAAACTCTATGGATTGTAATTAAAATTTCAATTCTAAACGAAACGGAACTTATTACTCTGAGGCGGTGCTCGACAAATTACATTTCATTGCCGGCAAAAACTAATTACAAATATATCTATAGAGCTGTCAATATTAATGACCGAGTTACTATTAAATATAAAATTTAGAATCCAATAAACGACGTAAAGATATCATTCGCCGCATTTTATTTCGACCACCCGTAATGGAAACGTAAAAAGGACAATCGTAACCCTAAATTAATATAGTCAATGAATGTAAATAGCCTTAACCTTTAACTCACCTTGAAAGCAATTGGATGATGACGTCCTACAAGGGGACTCTTAAATTATTTTCATTGACAATAAACTAATGGGAATTGAATAATGAAAATTAATGGCACGTGATATGGACTATTTAAAATGACTGCATCAATAGTCTAGCCTTAGAAGTAGCTTTGGAGAGCTACTAGTCCTGAATCAGATTTCTAGGTCGAAAAATGTCTTATTTGATTTGGATATTCTGATAAGCATCCTGGAGTTTGAATTGAGAGTTTAGCAGAGAGCGAGAAGGAGCCCTTTAGAGCAAGAGGCTCAGCCCATATTACATAGAAAAGCATACAACTATTACCTTTTAGAAGTGAAAATTAGCAGCTTTTAGCAATATTTTTGTAAAAACAGGCCTAAGTCTAAACCCGAACACACGGCTAAACGTGAAGTAACTCACCAGTTTAAGCTGACCTCTCATTGTACTGAAATCTTATATAATGCAAGATCTTTTTTTACTGGAAACTTATAGCTTGATAAGGAGCCGAGTGTACACTGTACAAGTATTAAATTAAATAAAGTTTTGATAATAAAATAATTATAATAAAATAAATACCAGTAATCATATTGAATAATATTATGAATTATAGAATACCCAAATATAAATAACGTTTCCGTCAAGGAAAATAATTTTGAACATATTTTAAGGGCTGATTTTGCAATCTTTAGATATCTTTTAATTGACATTAAAATTGACGTTAGACAGATTTTGTACAGAAAAACTGTCAAACATTCGAATTTTTTCCTACGATAAAGTTATCTGGCGATGGAAAAATCGCCCCTAAGTGTTGAAAAAGAAAAATATTCAAACGATGCTCCATTAATTCGATTTACTCGAAATGCATAATGAATCATCAATTCGATTCTCATCAATCATTCAAATGTAGGGAGTTTGGAACAATTTTTTTGTTTTTCTCCCGTTTGCCTTATCTTATTTTTTCGTAAAATCGGTTTATATCGTGGTAAATAATAAGAAATTAACGTAACTAATCAGCGATGTGAAGTTATTTTGAATATAGACATATTTAAGTAATAGATTGCACTTAAGCAGTGATAGCCTAGTGGTATGACCGTTGGACTGCCAAGTCAAAGGTCTCGAGTTCGAACCCAAGGCACGCACCTCTGACTTTTCGAAGTCATGTGCGTATTAAATAGTTAATTATCACGCGCTTAAACGGTGAAGGAAAACATCGTGAGGAAACCTGCATGCTTGAGAGATTTTCTCGATGGTGTGTGAAGTCTGCCAACCCGCACTAGGCTAGCGTGGTGGACTATAGCCTGATCCCTCTCATTCTGAGAGGAGACCCGTGCCCAGCAGTGGGACAGTATAATGGGTTGATTATGTAAGATTGCACTTAGATTAGAAATACAGCTCGTAGAACTGATGGCCGCTGCCGCTGAGGCGAATTTTCGAGTGAACACTTCGCATCGGAAAACGCAGCGTTGGGTAGTCTCCAATGAGAATGATAGATGATCTAGTCGGTGAGAGTCATTGGATGTAGAGGCCATATACCTAGCCGGACGTTGCGGAAATCCATGGGAGGCCTTTACTCAGCAGTGGATAACCTTTGGCTATTATCATCAATAGTCTAGTCAGTGAAGGAATAAAATCGTTTTAAAGTAAGTCTACATGCTAAAAGACCTACAAAATTTATTTTCGAAACGTCGGGAATCAAATAATATCAATACAACGCGACAAAATCCGTAAAATGTAGTTTTATATCAAATTTATTTTTATTTATTTATTAAATACTTTATTGTACACCAAATGAAACACGGGACAGGACATAGTGAGAAATTTTCACTTTAATTTCGTTTTACCTACCTACATACATTATCGGCCATATGCCCATGTAGAAAAGAATCAAAGTAAATAGGTTTCTATAAATATTTACTTACAGTGCAATTTCTTATAAAGGAGAAATTGTTTTGTGCTAATACGAATAATATTATTTAACATTGAGTCAAGATATTTAATGTCTAGTTTTCAGTCTAATGCTTTTAATTTACTTAAGAAGAACAATGTTCACTAGTTATTATTACAGAGGAGTTTGTTTTAGCTATTTAACTACTGGCAACTTTGTATTCGGAATATTGTTAATATTTACATGAAGTTTACGTTTATTTACTTATAAAGCTAACTTATATGTATCAATCAGTAAGTTGAAGAATTGCCCCTTTAATAATATCAGCTCGGGTGTTTAATCTGCGTTGTTCTGCGGGTCATAGATTCGATACGTGCACGCAAAACTGTTTGAATGGCCTACAAATTGGCTTGGTATTGCTTTAAGTCGAAAGCGTGTTAGGCCACGATAGGTATATGAGAAAATCCTAGTGTCGACCCAAAAAATATGTGAACAATAATGTTGGTTAATTTTTTTCAGAATCTATCTACTTACACAGAAGATATGTAGAAGCCTATACCTTCCTTTTTGTATATTACCATGGTAGATTATTACAAAGGTACTATACCTAGTCTGCGTCGTCACATACAAGAACCCTTAAACCTATGAAACTGTCGATCACGTCAAGCAATCCGAAATCTACGTAAAATTGCAGACCTGTTAGGATCTATTAGATTATGTATATCGTACATCCACACAAAAGATATAAAAATATCTTTATTCTTGACATACCACTAAAGATTATCCACAAATAATTCCTTTGAAGTATTCAGAACCAACACACATAAAAGTTGCAAATATACATAGCTATATTTATCCAGTTAGGGCTCGTACCCTTGGGCCCCAAGCAAGGATCCACTTAAGGCTCTCTACCAAGAAACATTCGGGATTTTGTGCAAATGACTCGAAGGCACTTAGCGTTATTTAGGGTACATGATATACGCAGATAGCTTTGAAGGTATTCGCGGAATACGGACAATCCCATCTTCCGGACGGATATATGGATATCATTGTAGAAACTCGTTCCATGGTAATACTAAAAGGTCATGTTATGGGTACCTAAGTATTACTTATGTTGACCTAGTTTGTATTTTTATAAACCAAAATCATCATGTTTTACTGCCCCACTGCTAGGCATGCGTTTCTTGTGACTTCTCTCAGGCAGTGATAATTTATATAACGCCCCGAATAAAACAAGCTACAACTACGCTAAAACCACAGAGACTCGAGAGAATCATCTCCTAATCCCACAAAACTAAGTGGAATTAATAGTACAACGAAAATTAGGTACTCTAAGAAAATGTAAACGTTCTGTACTTTGACGAAGAACAAAAGTTACTTTTGGGAAATCACGGCTAATGCTCAGAATATCCCCAAAGTAAACTCAAGAGGTGGATGTAGGATGAATTTCCAGACCATCCCGCTAAGAGCTACCGTCTTAATGCTTACTCCTAACTTACTTGAGAGGATTATACACCTGGATTTTTGTAAAACTTCTAAATTAAAAGGGTTCTTAACTCAAGCTATTTATTTTTACCTGAATAAAAAAATAACGAGTTAAAAATATTATTCAATTAGGGAAAATGCTCTTTACAGGATCTAAAAATGGACCGTATTCCATTTTCTTAAATGAAGATTTTGTTATCATTTCCTTATATTTTTCCAGGGAGAGAGATATTTATTTAATTTAGACTGAAAAACAAAGGCGATAAAATGAAGAGTACTTTTAAGGTTACGAAAATACTTTTGTATTTTTCATACGGTTACTAGTACCTACCTAAAGGTTTCTTAGAAATCCTACTTTTGAGTTGATGTACTAGCTACGTAATCATAATATGACTAGAGTACTGTAATCTGATTATGTTTCTCCACTCGATTACTCCATAGTCGCTAGCGAAATAATATTAGTATTCCAGCAACCATTTACAGACCCAATAGGATTTCATTATAATAAATCGTCTTTAAAAATTTTTAGCATTAAAGGCAAAATCAATAAAAAAAAGAATAGGAATTTTATTGTTTTCTAGCGACAGGACCTAAATAAATTCTGTAGAGCCTCAGGTTGTCAAGCAAGGAACCAAAATTATAGTACATTTTATAAATGCGTATATCAATAGACGCTAGTAAATATCCCGCATAAACTTATTAAAGGGCCTACGAAAATCGAAAATCCTTTTTTCATTGCTGGCTTCTATAGGCTGCGGTTACCACATGCCATCAGGCAGCTCGTATACTTATTACACAAAAAAAATATATACAAAATAATGGAAGATTGGCTCATTTCGGGAAAGACTGCAAGACGAATTAGCACTTAGTAATGTAGATATATTCATAAAACGAATAATAGCTATACTTCATTAACATGAATTCCGCATTCATTGTTAATACAGGTGCTATTCTATGAAATAATATCTAATTACATAATGTAGGAAATACAAAATAATATATATATTATTAAATTATGGCACACGTATATTGTAGGTAAAATATATAAAATAAACTAGAAAAACTTTCTGCCAATCTTATAGTAATTTGTACCTACAATTCATTTGTTAGCATACGAATGTGAATTTGATATACTTAAAAAAACTATTTACAACTCTAAACAGTATTCAGAAAATTAGGTCACAAACGGACCTTGAATCATTACTTTTTTTACCGTGTACCGTGTACAACCAACGAAAGTGACACCTGATCAAAGGGCAAGGGCCCCCTCTCATAGCCACGGGGGCTCCATCCAGCCGGAATTATGTTCAACCTTCAAGAATAATTTAATTCACGTGTTGAACCGCGCTTTAATGGTTCATGTGCTCAGGGAAAGTAGTTTTGAATTTGGATTGATCAATGAATAATAATAAATTATTCTAAAATACTTCTTTCCCGTGTGGGGACAGGTTAGAATACAGTTCCTCACTGCCATTCAGATAGGCATCTCGTAAGAGCCGAGAAAATATCTGAATTGCTCGGTGTCCGACTGGCTGCCGACCACCCTTACGTCGGAGTCTGTCGTAAAGCACCTTGGTGTGTGTTTCGACTTTTGCACGTAAGAGTCAATTCCCCGGCTGCTGCGGCTCTGGCAGTCTGCGGTCCTTATGGGATCTTAAAGCTCGACAACGCATCAGCAATTGGGCGGCGATGACTACTTACCATCAGTTGGCTCGTCTGCTCGTTTGCCTAATCAACAAAAAAAAAGTATTTTTTACATATAATGGACATAATCCAAACTCCGAGCTGTTACTAATAATTTCATAGAGAAAACCCAACCCAATAACTCATTGCTCGACTTGAAAATAGCAATCAAGATATTTTGCATAACTGTTGCGTTTACGACCACTAGACCAATGAGGCGAAATTTGTCACGGAAACTTAGTTCTTATTTTGTACCTTTAAAATCCTTTCCACGTCACGTCACCTGTAGGTATCTACTTACTGATACTTTTACTTAGATTCTTTGTTTTATTAAGTAGGTACCTTCCTAGGAAGCGGGTCCGAAAAGTCTCGCTGTGGCGAGTATTAGCGCCAACGAGGCACTGTCTGTTCGGGCAAGCGACGAAAAAAACGATCATTCTCCTTTTAGTTTTACTTCTTCTTCTATACTTATAATAAATCTGTAGAGAGGTCAATTCTGTACATGAAATATATTTCCAAAATAACTATCAGCGGGTGATTAGTGATCGATACTGACGCCAAAAATGCAATCAGTAAAATTTTTGTCTGTCTGTCTGTATGTTCGTTATAGAAACAAAAACCACTCGACGGATTTCAACGAAACTTGGTACAACTGTTCTTCATACTCCTGGGCAGGTTATAGTATACTTTTCATCACGCTACGATTAATAGGAGCAGAGCAGTGAAGGGAAATGTTGAGAAAATGAGTGATTCATGAGAAAGGTTTCAAGCTATAAAACATCACGCTACAACCCTTAGGAACGGGGCAACGCAGGTGAAACCGCGGGCGAAGAACTAGGGAACAAAGTAACTATTCCATGCGGACGAAGTCGCTGGCAAAAGCTAGTATCCAATAAAACATTAAAATTATGTAGGTAAGTATAAGAAATTCACATGTACAAATACTCATGTATTGTACATGTGAATTTACTTATTAACAACTAGCTTCTGTCCGTGACTTTGTCTGCGTTGACTTTAGAATTGGGTCCGACCTGGATAAAAAGTAGCCTATGTATTATTCCAGACTATAATGTATCTCAGATCCGTTTAGCCGTTTTAGCGTGAAAGAGTAACAAACCTCCATACATACATACAAACTTGCGTGTTTATAATATTATAGTAAGGAAGTAAGGATTAATTGCCAGAAAATTGCTTGTATCATTTGCAAAGCAATAATAGAGGGTAAATAAATCATTTACTCTCGGTAAGGGTCATGGAGAATTCGAAGCGAATCTGGGGTCCTAGTCCATACTAATAGGAAAGTACCTAAAGAAAGGAGAACTGTATGGGTAAAACTAAATTAATGTGAATCCAATAAGACACACATCTGCTGGATTGCCACACGCAGACGTAAAGTACTAGGTATACACTATGTTAAAAATGTCTGATTCGAAAAGGGCATATCCAAATGACATCATCAAACCAGTGACATCACCAAATAAAATAAGAAACATTAAATATTCATGAAAGTAAACATAATATATTCTGCCTCATTAGTCTAGTGGTCCCAAGCGCGACTGCTACGCTAGAGGTCCTGGGTTCGATCCCCAGGATGAGCGAACTGTTATTGGATTTTTCTATGAAATTCTCAGTAGCTTCTCAGAGTCTGGATTTGTGCCCGGTTAACGGCAATAGACTCGCCCCCTATTACATGGGACCTAAACATACGCGCGAACTGTGGGTGTACATTAGTACGCCTCTGCCTAACCCTTCGGAGAATACAGGTGTGATGGTATGTATGTTAAACATAATAATGAATTATTTTTTAGTAAAGGAAAAAATTCAATCGCGGGCAGGATTCGAACCTGCGTCTTCTGGTTTGATATACCAGACGCTCTGACCTCTAAGCCACCCCGAACCCTACCTGCAGGATTGAAATTTTGCCTTCACATTCTGAATTTACGTCATAAGGTGACGTTGGTGACCAAATTGTAGCAATTACCCCAAAATTTAGCAAATTTTTAAAATGTGATAGGTCCATCATAGGCCTATGTATGTTTAGCAGCCGGTGTCACTGCCACCGTAAGTGTTGCCATTGCAGTTTCATCGTATTATAATACTAGCTTTTGCCAGCGACTTCGTCCGCGTGGAATAGTTACTTTGTTCCCTAGTTCTTCGCCCGCGGTTTCACCTGCGCTGCCCCGTTCCTAAGGGTTGTAGTGTGATGTTTTATAGCTTGAAACCTTTCTCATGAATCACTCATTTTCCCAAAATTTCCCTTCACTGTTCTGCTCCTATTAATCGTAGCGTGATGAAAAGTATACTATAACCTGCCCAGGAGTATGAAGAACAATTGTACCAAGTTTCGTTGAAATCCGTCGAGTGGTTTTTGTTTCTATAACGAACATACAGACAGACAGACAAAAATTTTACTGATTGCATTTTTGGCGTCAGTATCGATCACTAATCACCCGTTGATAGTTATTTTGGAAATATATTTCATGTACAGAATTGACCTCTCTACAGATTTATTATAAGTATAGATTTATAAATACAGCCAGATCTCGATACCTAACAATACGTACCTCACGGGTCGTTCAGGGTTTTCTTAACACATTGTATATACATTTTTCAGAAAGTTTCATCGTAATTTGATGATTGGCCTAGGAAGTCTAGGGGCGAGGTAAAAGAGGACGAACAAACAAATTTAAAACATTTATTTTTATATCTTTTCTGACAATATCAATTCCATTAACAGTTAAGTTATTCAGAAAGGGTGGCTTTTTAGGCAAATTTCTACTTAGAAATCGACCCTTTTTAAATTACTCTGCAGCTTATTTAACTATTCATTGAAGTGCCTAATTCGTAAGAAATTCACGAAATCTTCTACGAGAAAAATTTTAATTTAATTTTTTTTACCTAGCGTAGATTGCCATAACTGATACAAAACTGCGACATATGTAAAATTGGAATAGTGTAAAATGTCTTATCCATACTTTCGACATTGGGAGCACATAATTATTATCACAAAAAACTTAAATGTTCTCGGCATGGGAATCTAACCCAGAACTACGCTTAGCAAACGACAACCACCAAACGAAACCATATGACTAAACCAAAATAATAATTCATTCCTTTTAAGTCTTCCGTGACCTTGACCTCGTTGGAAATTTTCGAGGTCAACTTTCACTTCCACGGAAGTAACTTAAGGATGTAGCGATGTGAGTACACATAAATACATATTAAAAAGGTTTCATTTGCTTCTAAAATGGACACGCCTTTTGTATTTTTATTATATTTTTGTTTTGATAATCGAGGTACGGAATACGGGATGACTTTGAAAACATGCGACAAATCGAAATGAGAGGTTCTGTAATCATTACTTATTCATTTTATAATGTAATTTCAATGATCTGAATTGTCCAAAAAGTAATCTTATTTTTTTAGTTGGTGCAAAGTAAGCAAAAAAGTAAGCAATTGTCTTCAGGTAAGCATGAATAGTCAGTATTTTCTACTAATAATAACTAAAAAACACGAATAAATAATTTCAAGTAAGTATCAAAATATTCGCGCGGCGCGCCCTGTCCATCCATAGGCACGCAGATAGTTAAGTTACTAAGTAACTTAGTATTTACGCTGTGCCCTTATCTACTATCATTTACCATTTTATTTTCTATTCACGAGAAAAGTAACAGTAGAGGCGCACGAGACGTTGCCATACTCTCTTTACAACACCACAGATAACATCACTAAAAACGTATAATTACTTTCTTTAATCACGTGTTCTAAATAATTTTTTATACATCCTTAAATGCGAAAGTGAGTTTGTTTGTTTGTTTGGTCTCTCATGCCTAATCCACTAAAAAAGGGTTTTTAAAATATATTTTTTTAAATTAGAGGTCCCTATGAAAATTACAATAACCAATTAATCAGGGGTTAACAAGAATACTAGTAATGTGCGACCCACATTGCAAAAAAATGTAATTTATAATTACCCAAGGTATCAAAAATTTGCGTAATAAAATTCATAAATTGACGTGAGCTGCCATTTTGTTATTTGTTAGAAAATTTAGGTGACTATGGAGCTCCCTTTGACACTTAATATTCAAATAAGTATGTGTAAAAAGGCGAAACGAAGTTGACGGGCTAAGTTCAGAAGCTAGTAGAATAGCCTGTAAGGATATTTGTATGTAAGGAACTAAATAAATAAATAATATTTCAATTTGTCGCGTCTATTAAATTTCATCCTGTATAAAGTTTTAAGGTGGTAGGATTCTACTGCCGGAGTTGGTCTAGGGTGGTATCGCCGCATTGCCTAATATTCTGCTGCTAAGCAATTCAGTGTTAACATTATTGTGTTCCGGTTTGAAGGACAATGTAGGTCATTGAAATTATGTACTGGGCATATAAGACATAACAACTGAGGTCTCAGGGTAATAGGTATGTAGGTAGGTACTGCACTACTTCTCTTTTTCTTTCTTTCTTTCTTCTACAGGCATTACTGGCGTCTATAGGCTGCGGTTGCTGCTTATCGTATTATTGTTTGTCATCATATTACAATGAGGGAGACCAAAGAAAAGATGAATAGATTGTGTTAAGGCCGATAGTTACAATAGATACATAAGTAGCAAGATTAACCGGTAAATTTATAGATTTACCGGTACCATTACCGGCGAAAACCAGATTTCTCCGGAGGTCAGAAAGCAATCATATTACTGACGATAGAACTCTATTCGTCTACAATGAGCAAAACATCGCTAAGTCTAGTTTATTAGAAGAAGAAAATCTTCCGTTTGTTTTATTCCTGATAGACTTACGCTGGTAGGTAGTACCTGATACAGCAAATGTATATACTTATTTTTATTTAAATTAGTGTTATATATATTTATTCTGAGGTCTAACTTAATGTTCTCAATTGGATTTGTCTATATGAATCTACCTACAAGTATACAAACATAAAATTAGGAATTGAAGGAAGTACATAAGTGAGTAACTTATGTCACATTACATATCATCACGCCTGTATTCCCCGAAAGGTTAGGCAGAGGCGTACTAATGTACACCCACAGTTCGCCGGTATGTTTAGGTCCCAAGTAATAGGGGGCGAGCCTATTGCCATAAACCGGGCACAAATCTAGACTCCGAGCTGCTACTGAGAATTTCATAGAAAAACCCAATAACACTTTGCTCGACCTGGGGATCGAACCCAGGACCTCTAGCGTAGCAGTCACGCTTGGGACCACTAGACTAATGAGGCAGTCATGTCACATTATTGCTAAAGTAATTATATAATATTTATAGATATATAAAGCTTCCTGCGAGTGCCCTTCTATACAATATTAACTTAAAAATTAATCATTATTTAGGATTAAAACGATAACAAGGTAAGAAACACTTTTTGAAAGTATTTTAAATTTCATAAGATAGAAAAAAATATCATATTTACGAAAATAAAGCCAGGTTAATACCTAATCGTATGGAATACTAAAAAAGAAAATTTATGTACATAATACGAAGATAATTTTCCACAGCATCAAAATGGATTTATCAAACAAAATTGAATCAAGAACTCGTTGATGAAAAAGTTTAAATCTTGAATTTTTTATGATCATCCCGTAACAATTTTACAACTTTTCTTAAACCGTTGTAATTTATTATTTCAGGCGCAGCGTTAATAATTCAAAATTTTATGTTCCAAGTTCACGGTCTCACACTACATAAAATAAACATTATATTTTTATGGAGCATAAAATTTAAATAACTTTTACCTTTGTTAACTTATTTAGACATTAACCATTCAGTATTTTAAAGCCATTAAGGATGTAACATATGTGCAAACCAATCTTTTTCAAGTTTAATTAAGTCCGTCTGAAAGCTCTGCACTTTGTGGAGTAACTTCGCAAGGATCAATGACGTAGGCGATCGTCTCCTGCTCCCCGTGCGTCTACAGTAGATCGGGAGAGAGGTGGACAGTACTCTCTCCCTGTCGCCACCACCGTCTCCTTTGCAAGCATAGGTAACTTGCTCGAAATAGGAGGCGGCGGCAAACTACGCGCTCTCGTTTCCTACAATGGATCGACGTCGCGATCGCGACCGCGTCGATCGCGTCCCAATAGGACTAGTATGTTCAGCCGGTTAGGCGCAAAATACTTAAAAATAAACAGAGTTACTTTTGCATTTATAATAAACTTGTGGTCGTAAGCGCGACTCCTACGCCAGAGGTCCTGGGTTTGATTCCCAGGTCGAGCAGTGTTATTGGGTTTTTCTATGCAATTCTCAGTATCAGCTCAGAGTTTGGATTTGTGCCCAGTTAGTGGCAATATGTAGTGTGTAGTAGTATGTTAGTAAAACTGTGAGTGTACATTTGTATGTACCATCCTTCCGGGAATATATGCGTGATTTCATGTATCTAATATTAGGACAGCATAATTATCTTTTTGTTGCTTATTTACTAGAACATAAAAATGTATCTACCTACAAAATAATGGCTAGTAGCTATTCCAACTGATTAGATATCCAACACATAAACAATAAGAAAACCTATAACGGCTATAAGGCTAGTATATCTCAATTTAATTTAAAACAACCGACCAGGCTATGTTTAAAACTAACCCATAGACTTGGACAGCACTTAGTCGGCTACGTGATGCGGCTACTAACAGATGGTGCGAGTTTTTTCTTTGAAACTAGGCTAACTTAGTTGGTCGAGTTAAATAATTGTGTTTGTTTTTTATCTATAAGATAAATTCCTATGGAATAAACAGCACTTCCTTTGGACACAATATTATAATAGTAATTCTAACGTCCAATGGTTAGATAATTTGTATTCATAAGAATCTAGTCGATGTATTTTTATCAAACTCATTGCGGTAATTCTGGGGCCATATTATGACGTGTTAACGCCATTATTTTTACGTTGTGAGAAAGAGATGCCGCTCTACATATTAAATAGCCTCATCTCTTTCTCAAAATGTAAAAATGATGGCGTTAACACGTCATAATACGGCCCCTGTTTTTACAACGGAACGGAAAAGGTGCGTTTAGGGTGAGAGACTGTTAGTTTGTATGTGTTTCAACGAATGTTGCTATTATCTTCAAAACGCTTTGACTGCGATTTAATCATGTTCGAATCATGTCCGCTAAAGCCATTTCCGGTAATACTCCTGATAGCCTATCGCCATTAAACCGGTACAAATCCAAACTCCGAGCTGCTTCTGAGAAAACCCAACTACGGGTCTTCCATAGTAGCAGTCAGTCGACAATAGGTACCTACTTGAGAAAACGCAGTGAGTTTGTTCGTATTGAATAATTAGTAGTAAGATTATATCGTAATGAGCTTTTTATCTACGAGTGTCTAAATCAACATGTCTTCATTACACTGTGACTCTCTTAGCCTCTGGGAATTTATGTTGTGACGGCAATCATTAAGAATTCCCTGTAGTCACTAGTAATCAGCATGCAACAGAATACATTAAAATATGTAATGGATAACAATGGCATAATTTAACATAATCTATCTTCCACCTGTTACTTACGCCCACTGAGTTTAAGCTAATCGTAATAGTAGGTACATGTTTTAGCTATACAGATGTGTACAATGTATACTCGTGTGTCTTTATTATACAGCATAAAAGAACTAAAATTAAAGAATTTGTAAAACTAACTTTAGTGTTAAGCGATAAGACGAGAAGAGCGAGAAGAGACTTAGCGATATCTACTTATTTATTGTATATTATTTTGCTTTCCTAATGCAAAAAGTTAACTCATAGAATAGAATAGAAAACTCATAGAATCTTTATTGTACAGCATAGGTACAAGATCTAAAATAGAATAACATAAGATCCCCAAACTCAGCAACCGCATTTCTCACACCTACATCAATGAGGTAGTAATACGATTTCTTATAATTTACGGTCCTGCCTTTCACGCTAAGTAAAGGGCCGTATGTAGGTATAAACTTCTTTCGGGTCGATATGATATCTCTTGAGATGCTGGTTTGGCTTATTAAGTTGGCAAATGAAATTGAAATTGAACTTTATTAGCTTCTCTTACGTTGGCTTATAGACGCTATGCCGAGATTGGCATAATTAAAACAAAATTTTCACGTACCTGTATAAAATTTAGATTATTTTTGAAATTTTCCGTCGACAATCAATCAATCCCCTTTTATAAGGTCTATGGTGTTGCGAGTATCCATGGGCGGCGGTAATCGCTTACCATCAGGCGATCCGTCTGCTCGTTTGCCCTCCTATCCCAAAAAAAAACGACAAGTATTTTGGGGTAGATATATCTTAAAAACCGATGTTCAAGATATACATGATACGATTGCCATAATATCTTTTTAAGAAGAATAGTATTCGAAATCAATGTAAGTAGGTATAAGCAACAATTCTATGCTCAAAAATACATATAAACACCTACCTAAGTATAAATTAAATGTGGAGGTTCCACATTTACATTAAATTAGATAAGACTTTAATCATATTTTGGTAACAAAAATGATTAAGTAGTAGGTACCTAGTATTTAATATAACAAATCACCATCTTTCGCAGCTCATATTATCCTATAATTACCTTTTTATTAACCCCAAGGTTCGTCAATTCGACTATTTTGATATTTTTGTGTATGTTATAGCAATATCAACGTCAATCGCGAATAAATTTTTATTTTTTATATTTGTTAGCTTAGATTTCAAAGCTGATCATCCTTAAGTAAATAATACAACAATCAAATAAATCCATGCAATTTTACTGTTTAAAAAGGTTCAAACCTTAATATTGGTAGATACTCGTAACTCGATTATCGAAATCGAGGCGTTATTTATCAAACACCATCGGTTATGAAAGCTGGTCGGTTTGACGGTAACAAGATATCTCTTCGACAACTTCAAATCGAGTGAGCCACAAATGGAACAGGGGTGGGTATTGATTAATTTCGAAGATAATAAATTAATCACTTTGTCGTGCTAGTGAGGGATTGAGGATAATATATGATTCAATCTGATATTTGCTTTTGTCACAAGTATATCGAGGGTTATTCGGAAAGGATACCCAAATCATGAACGAGATTTTGATCATACCATCATGCCTGTATTTCCCGAAGGGTTAGGCAGAAGTTTACTAATGTACACCCACAGTTCGCCAGTGTGTTTAGTTCCCACGTAATAGGGGACGAGCTTATTGTCATTAACGGGGCCCAGATTTTAACTTCGAGCTTCTACTGAGAATTTCAATCTCGAACCCCAATTTTTTTCTAAAGTAGGGTGAACAGGCATCTTCTGGGTGTGTTCGCTCCACCCTCAACCTCATCTTTGACCCGGAGGCAAGATAGAAGTCAAGGGCAATTTTTAATTAAAAATACCCAATAATACTGCTCGACCATAATATCGAATTAGAGCTTAAGACCATAATCTGAAGAGACCAAAAAAACCACTTGCTTTGTAAATGAACGGATTTGTACAAGAATATAGTTGGTATCTTGGTATTTCTAAAATTTATACGCTTTCAGATCACCTTATCATCATTGTTTAAATATGCGTAAACATAAGTTTCCCTGTTTAGAGTGGTCTGGCTAAGCGCCTCTAATAATTGGAACAAAAATCTATGATTTGGACAAATGTACAAACGCATATATTATGTAGGTTATCACAACTTTTATTGACCTTTTTATTGAGTGAAGATCTCTGTGTAATGAAATGTTACCTTTTAAAATATATACTGCAACTGCGTCATCCCTACGAGGAAACTATGCGGTGAACTGAAGCCTTTGTATCTCTATCAAACGGGTGCGAAAGGAGTGTTCCTATTGAATAGTTACAATTGTTATTGTTTAAAAAAAGACGGACCCTTACTATTACAAAGTATCTGCGTGGTCATCTTTTGTTTTATAGTGCAATATTCGAATGGCTACTTTTTCCTTTAATTCTTAGTTATACTTAATGTTATCTAAACCTGTATGGTATGGTATCCATCAGTACACTTCTGCCTTACCCTTCGCAGATACAGGCGTAATAATAAATTACTCTGTACCAACAGCTCTGGTATTTTCATAGATTGAGGGCGTAACTCTTGGTGAGGTCACAGACTGTTCATCAACATTTGTATATGTTACACCTTTTTGCCATCTTTTCCCGACCCTTTAGTTTCGGCCATGGGATTTATGACATTCGCTGTGACCATGTCAAGACCGGGATGGTTAGCGCTCCTTGGGGGAGGTCTACGTTAAGCAGTGGACGGCAATAGGCTGATATGATGATGATGATGATGATGTCAGTCTGTGGTCCAGTATTCGTTGGACTTAGGGGACCGGCGCCACCTTCTAGGGATCCTATCTCATACCTGGAACTAGAATAATGATAATTATGTACAACCTGGAAAGAATAAATACTTGAAGGTAAATACCATCATGGAAAACTATTTAACCATCTTGAGGTACCTAACAGAGCTCTGTAACCTGTTCGCGGTGTATCTTCTATCTAGATATAAATAAAAATGAATGTTTGTTCTCTATGCATTGCTAAACTATTCATCCTATTGCGATGAAACTTTGGTGAGTTGTTGTGTGCGTGCCTGGGAAGGTATAAGATGAAAAAAAAACAAAAGGTGGCATTGCAACGCACGGACAGCTAGTTATATATAAATGTTGCGAAAACAATTCATTCACTTATCACGTATATTTGACCTGTAAAACTAAGCCTCGCTTAAGGTCGGTTCACATATGAATGATCCATGAAATAACCTCGGTATCGAGCGGTCGTTCCGTTTCGCCTTCCACTGATGCATAGCCTAAGTTTTCATTTTTAATCATCGACATCAGCCAAGCGTGAACTTTGTTCAGTTATGAAGCTACTTCAAGAGAATTGATATGAAGGTTTACTTAGTTTTTTTTTAAGTATATTTGCGTATGAGAAATTTTACCCACCCAACCAGCCGCTCTCTTCGTAGTGCTTGGCAAAAGCCTTTTATCTCTCGTCCTTCCATTATTCACGATTAAAAGATTTTTGAGCCATACCTTCCAGAAGATCTCAAGTCATACAGGCCTATGCAAAATTTATTAAGTTTTATTTTATTTCTACTTCTCGATTAGCAAATATTTGACGACACGTTTGGCGTAGCGGTTGAGCGATCGGCTTCTGCGTCACGTGTTGTGGGTTCGATCCCCACACGAAGCAAATATTTGTATGATCTACAGGTAGTTGTTTCGGGTCTGGGCGTTTGTGTATGTGAGAATTTGTGTTTATACACACACAGACACAGGAGAAAATCCTAGTTTTCATTAGGCAACGTTTTTAAAAAAAAAATAAAATTGTGTCTTATACGTAATGACTGAAGAAGTTAAGCGCCCTGAAGTGTATTTTTTTTGTCACTCAATTTACACAGATATTTCGAAGTTTATCGACTTAGAATGACCAAAAACAACCTCAGAGTAAGTTTTTATAAATTTAGTCACTCCATCCCCACAGTTCTTTCGTAGCTTCACAATGCCTATAGTTGCCAATCGATATCTTACTTAACAACGTTAAGTTATATTAGCGTACAATAGGGTAACGGGAATCGACTCCAAGCTTCTTCAATATCCGCCGCTATGAAACAGTTACCATCAGGAATTTATTAATCATCACTTTGTGATATCAATCTACAACTTCTCACCTCTTCTGACAAAGAAGAAAGTAATACTACTAATTTATTTTGATGAGTGGAAATATTTATTTATGAAAAACGCATCCGCGAAATATTAGAACATTCTATAGAGTGTGTCAATTCCCAGTTATGTCCGGCAATTTAGTGATAAACAGTATTAGCTTAATTTATTAAATAAATAAATAACATGACTGCCTCATTAGTCTAGTGGTCCCAAGCGCGACTGCTACGCTAGAGGTCCTGGGTTCGATCCCCAGGTCGAGCAAAGTGTTATTGGGTTTTTCTATGAAATTCTCAGTAGCAGCTCGGAGTCTGGATTTGTGCCCGGTTAATGGCAATAGGCTCGTCCCCTATTACATGGGACCTAAACATACCGGAGAACTATGGGTGTACATTAGTACGCCTCTGCCTAACCCTTCGGGGAATACAGGCGTGATGGTATGTTATGTTATTAAATAACATAGGGTTAATTAGGGTCTCAGTACTAGAGAACAATATATTTTTCTAAAGTGTCTGGAATTTATTAGATACTTGCAATGATGCAAGATGAAATCTTCTCTGAACAGAACATTAGATATTTTTGATGCCAACAATGGTCGCAGAAAATTTCTTATTCAAAACTTGTCTTCGCATTATTTACTGTTGTCTGAAAAATAAAGATTTATTTGTATGTATTTTCAAAGTCATAAATTCGTTCACTATGCTCTGTGATTAAAATAAACCGTTTATGATCCCATTACCATCATCACTATTATCGGCCAGTAAACTTTCATTACAAAATATTGTCCGGCTACATAGAGCAATATATATAGAAAGGAGGTAGCCATTTTACGTTTATGGTAGCATATAACATTGAAACTACCTCATTAGTTTGCATAAACTTTAAATTTACATAAACATAATATGTTTACAAACTATTATTAGTTAAACGTCCATCGCTAAAGATCGTCCTTCGTGGATCATATATCACTTAAGATAATGGATACCTACATTAAAAGAATTTGTTTTAGTATCAGTAGGTAGTAATATATATATATAGGATAATTATAAATACAACTTTTATGAATGTCGACAGCGCTCTAGGCAGCACCTCATCGGAGCTCCTCTGGTTGTCAAGAGTTTTATATCTATTATATAATCCGTCACTAAATACCATAATGTGTACAGATGTATGGCTTAATATTAAAGAATCAATTATGGACCCTGTCGGGCATAGCAAAGTTAAGGCAGTTCAGTAGAAGAAAGATCCAGAAGATAAATTACAAGAAGAAAATTAACGTCAGCACAAGTCAAACCTGCAACTTCCTCAGGTGGCAAATGATCCATTAAAACTTTCCATAACTAAAAACTAGTTTTCCTATATGAAATAAAAGGGATATAAATATAATGAACAACAAAATTTAGTAAATTGATCACCAAAATGCTTACCAAAATAGATAAATGGTCACCAAATTTGGTTTAGGTTAGGTTAGAACTTATTTTGGTGATCATTTACTATTTTTGGCAATATAAAGTTATTTTTTGCCATAACATTTTAATAAATCTGGTGATTAGTTAAACATAAGCCAAATAAAAGGTATTAAATAGAACTGTATTTAGAGAGATTCGCACAGGGTTTTAAAAAATGATTATTGCGGTAAACAGTAGGAGGGAAAACTAGACTACCTTACTACTCTAGATTGCTTAATCTAAGTAATCTCAATAACTGATGATCTCCTGTGTAATCTAATAACTAGGTCGGGCATGTTCGTCATAAGTCAATCAACAAACAATCAGCCTGATTGGCGCGCCATCTGTGCACACAAGCTCTTCACTACCAAGCTTTAAACTGGGGCTCTTTAGTTTGTTTACATAACTAAAGTAAGATTTTTTTATATTGAAAATCGTCTGTGACGAGTTCCTTAGTTTATTAGATGATGAAATAAATTATCAGTGAAATGTAAAACATTATCATGTATGAAAAATTTAAAATGCACCGTGCACCGTGGTCTTTCCACACGCACGATAACGTGTAGACCTCCAACGAGATGGACGGACGACCTGGTAAAGGTCGCTGGGAGTCGTTGGATGCAGGCGACATATAACCGGTCCTTGTGGAAGTCCTTGGAGGAGGCCTTTGTTTAGCAGTGGACTTCTATTGGCTGATATGAAGACGATGAGGAAAGAATTTAGACAAATTACGTACCTATTAATAAATTGAATACAGTACCCCAAAATAGCCGGGAAAATAGTCGATATTACGGGTCTTTAATGTAATATCAACCCAAGGCAAGATCTTACGCCTCTTTTTTTTAACCTACGACACAAAAATGTGGGTTGTTATAAGTTTAACGTGTGTATTTGTGTGTCGTAGCTCCCAAACGAATGGACCGATTTTGATTCCGTTTTTTTAGTTTTAAAAATTGATCGGGAGTGTTCTTATTTATGTATAATTTAAGAAAATCCTGCCATCCGTTACAAGATTATCAAGTCTATTCTAGTTAATGAATGAATGTGAGCAATTTCCACAGATCTGCTCGATTTGAAACTTGGTACTTCAATGATATAGCAAGAACGTGGTAACCATAATATTATGATGCTGCGGGAGTATTATAAATTTAAAGTTATTAGAAATACTTTAGAAAGCCAGTGCTGGGCACGGGTCTCCTCTCAGAATGAGAGGGATTAGGCTATAGTCCACTACGCTGGCCTAGTGCGGGTTGGCAGACTTCATATGCCATCGAGAAAATCTTTCAGGCATGCAGGTTTCCTCACGATGTTTTCCTTCACCGTTAAAGCGCGTGATAATTAACTATTTAATACGTAACGACTTCGAAAAGTCAGAGGTGCGTACCTTAGGTTCGAACTCGAGACCTTTGACTTGGCAGTCCACCGGTCATACCACTAGGCTATCACAGCTGAATAAAATATATTTACTACAAAATGTAAGTAAGTATCGGTCAATAAACCACCCGTGCAGAATTTACAACGCCAATCATGTAGTCTAAGTAGATAATGGACTATTTGTCAAGTTGTAACCACGGGAGCTGTTTAGTACAAGTAAAGTCCATTTAGTAGCTGTTTTAATAAAGCTTACATTTTATATGGCACAACTATGTTACGAACTAGACGAAAGACCACACAAGTTGCTGTTTAACTTGGTAAAATAAAAACGATTATTTTATGCTCGGTTTTATAGCCATGGCAAGGCGTGTTATTTTTTAAGGTTTATTATTTGTATTCACTTATATCTACAGGTTGTCTTTGAAAACATGCGACAAATCGAAATGGGAGGTTATGTAACCGTTACTTATTCATTTTAAAATGTAATTTATAATGATCTACATTGCAAAAAATACCTAATCTTATTTTTTTATATTAGATGGTGCAAACTAAGCTATCTAGTCTTTAGGTAGGCATGAATTAACAAAATCGCGTGGCGCGCCCGATCAATTTTTTTTTTCTATTCACGAGGAAAGTAGCTGTAAAGGCGCAGGAGATGTTGCCAAAATCTCTTTGAAATACTAAAAATGTATAATTATTTTCCTTTATCACGTGTCTAAATATTCTTAAAAGCGTGTTATTTGTCGCGTCTCAATGACATTATATAGTTAAAAAGAGGTAAACACGTTATCATCCTTCAAATGCGAATATCGTTTCGTGGGCAATGTCTAATTTGTAGTGTCACTTATGCGGTTGACCGACCTAAGGTGCAGAAGTGTGTTTGATAGCGCTATTGACAGCAATAAATTTTATTTTTATTTTTATGTGCCGCCTTGTGCTGCGATATTGCACAAATTATTATACTAAAATAAGAAAAGAGCATGGAGTATCTTATCACAAGTAAGTTAATAAATTCTTAGCTTCCGTATTCAATTTATTTTATTTTTTTAATTACAAATAAAATTTAAAATGAAAGAAAGAGTAAGCGCATGCCTTATTAGTATGAGAGAAAGGGACCCAATACTTTTCATGTCACACTTCACTTTATACGGACATACTGGACATATCAAATATGTCATATATGACAACTGCTTAGTGCTATTTCTTTTCATCGTAGGCTGCCTGTATCTATGCGCGCGTTCATTAGGAAAGCCTAACATGTTTAGTTTTATAGGTATGGACATATAGCGCGACTCAATTTTAAATGACATTTACTATGAACATGGCGTAGGTATCTAATAGTATTATAACATTGTCGCGTCTATTCAATTGCACCCTATTAACACCGGTAAATGCCTCCTATAAGTACAGAATTTTCTATTCAGACTACTTCATGACAGTAGCAAAAAGAAATTTAAATCACAACAGAAGTTGTTAACTTGTTATTGTTATAATAATAATGATGTGTTATTTCAACATACGCTCTCTTTGTTGTTGGCCAAATAAACGTCTTTTCTTTAATTTATAAGAAAAACCATGAGAATTTATTTGAGTCTATTTTTATTGATAGAAATATAGAATACTTGAATTTATTTTTATTGTAGATATAAAAACATTAAACCATACTGTATTCCCCGAAGGGTTAGGCAGAGGCGTACTAAAGTACACCCACAGATCGCCGGTATGTTTAGGTCCCATGTAATAGGGGTCGAGCCTATTGCCATTAACCGGGCACAAATCCAGACTCCGAGCTGCTACTGAGAATTTCTTAGAAAAACCCAATAACACTGCTCGACCCTGGGATCGACCCTAGGACCTCTAGCGTAGCAGTCACGATTGGAACCACTAGACTAATGAGGCAGTCAGATATATTTTTATGAAATAAATATATAAATATCAGTCAAGACGGACCTCACGACTGTTAAATAATAGTTACAATGCAATTACAAAAGTCATAATAACAACACAATGCTAACCCATTAAAAAAAACAATGTTTCGTCAAAATCTTAAAACTATGTAAGCTTCCTGAAGCGAGATTAAAATTTTAATTTACATATTTTACAGTGAACGTAATACAACAACTTAGCAACCTGTCAACGTCGACACAGAAAATTACATTTTCAACTCAATTTTGTTAAACTTTACATCAATTTCAAATATAAAAACATTAAGAATTTTAATCTGCGTACTGAAAATGAATGCAGAGTTTTAGAGCATAAATGCGATTTTGTATTATTTTATAACATAACCCTTTTGTGTAATCATAATAATTTCAAAGTGTAATTTGAATGGCGGATTGAATAAAAAAGGATTAACTGGTATTCTTTGATAAACTGTTTATTCATTTCTCATAAGGAGGACTTCACTTCTCATAAGGAAGACTCACCAGAGGAGTCACAAGTGCGTAGCCGGCCTTTTAAAAGGGGATTGGGCCTCCGGTATAATAACTCACTTGACAAAACCCAACGTAGGCGTTGTTTCACGCCGGATTTCTTTGAGGCCGTGGTATCACTCCGGTCGAGCCGGCCCATTCATGCCGAAGCATGGCTCTCCCACGGTAAAAAATGGAAAAAATATCATAAACCGTAAAGTTTTTTTTGGATAGGCTCACTTTTTTGCTTGTCTGTAAGTTTGATACCGATTACTTTATTTTAATTAACCATTACAACTTATTATTTTAATCATATTAAACATGAATGGTATTGTGGACAGTTTAATACCTTGTTGTAAGTACGCCCTCTGTAGTCAAGAAGCTAATCGTATCAGGTAACCCTAGTTTATCAAAAACTGATATTCAAATTAAATTCAAACACAATAAGCAAATCTTATTCAATAATTTTGGGATTAGTTAGTAGTGTTAGTTCTGCTTTAAATAGTTTATAACATTGTCATAGCGACAATGTAACTTACCAATAATAATACAACACCAATCTTATCGGTCCCTTGCGATAGAAATACAATAGACAACCCAAAAACTATTCTATTGTGCCATAACCTAACAGGTAGATAGTTCTACATCGCACAAGTAACATTTTTCGAAAATCAGGAATATATATAAAATTTTAGGGAAGGAGTGTGGGCGTCCGTTTCTCCGCATTGAATCAGTCCTCAGGAGCTGACCAAAGTCCTGCTAATGCCAATGTTCAGGTAATATTGCATAAAGCCTCCTATATCTCCCAGTGACACTACCTCTTAGATCTTAGTCTAGTATTTGGCACTAAGTGCGTGCTAGACGGTCTAAAATCCAATGACGAAGAATTTTTGACGTCCTTTTGGTATTTTTAACTCCACAATGGTTCACAACGGGATAAAGAGATAAGCCAAAGCCACTACTAGGCTAACGGTGCAGGGCGGCAGTGTGATAAATAATCTTAGATATCTATTCTTATAGAATCTATTAATAAAAATGCAAATAATATTTTGAATACCTTCCCAAAAGGGCATTTTATTATTAAACGTACATGTACTTACGTAAAAAGAAATATTTCGTTAGGGACATTGAAAAAAATTAAAATGTATTTAATCTTTATTTCGCGAATACACAAAATTACAAAACAATTTTTTTAATATATTGCTTCAAACTATAATCTAATTCTAAGCTAATGATCTACTTAGGTAGGTACTTTAATTGTAGTATACTATAGATTCAGCTTCGTTTCCTAAATCTAAATGATCGCAATATCCAGGACTAGATACTATTTGCTATCCATAACTCACAAGGCGCTTTCAGCACGAAGGGGAAGGTTTCGATGTTTCAAATGTTACCGAGTCAATATAGAATAAAAAAATGTTATTTAATATATACAATAATAACAACTTAACAATAATATATTACAAGAAAATTGCATCACAAATACGTTTACGTTTAGGTAAATTAAAATAATTTGTAAATATTATGGGTATAATTTTAGTTAATTATTTAAAAAGCTGTAATAATGTATTAATTATATGTTTATTACTTTAAAATATTTCTTAACACAAGAAACAAAAATAGAATATCTCTCTCAAATGTTAAGTTGTAAGAATACAATTCTCGTTTCTCGTTTTCTCGTTTTAAAAAAAAAACGTTGCCCCACACTAGGATTTTCTCCTGTGTCGTGGGTGCGTTTACAAACACAAATTCTCACATACACAAACGCCCAGACCCGGAACAACTACCTGTAGATCATACAAATATTTGCTCCGTGTGGGGATCGAACCCACAACACGTGGCGCAGAAGCCGATCGCTCAACCGCTACGCCAATCGTGTCGTCAAATATCAACAAAATGTTACTGTTAGTCCCAATGTTCATAAAAAATGTATTCTATAATCACTACTTAACTCCAGACATAAAGCTAAGTCCTGAATCGCGCTATCGAAGTTTATGCGACCCGTTGTATAAATACACGAGCCATTTGATTTTAATCGGGAGGTCCGAATCTACTTGGGAAGCCGACCTGACTTGTCGGACGGTGTCTTACCCTTAGATCCCTGTAACACAAATTAAAAAATAGTCGGGTAATCAACATTTAGTAACGAGCGAAATAGTGAAGTACTCAAATGTAGTTTGATTGAACACCGAAATACGAAAAATACTCGACCATTAATATTAAATATGTACCATGGTAGATAGATTGACTTCCTTTTGTGAAAACGTAATGTTCTATGAATAACATTGACTTGATTCTTCCTTTTTAGTTTTTTTTTAAATTATACTATGCGTTTATACATGTTGGGCATATTCTAGGTACAAATTTTGTGAAAACAAACTGATTTCAGCCAGGCAGCGTTCAGACTTTCATCCTCTAAAGTCTAAATGAATAGGCTGGAATGGTATGGAGGTATGAACGGTAGGAAGGCCAATTTAAATAATTTTATCTAATGCTTTTAAATATAACGATGCGTTTAAATATATGTAACCATGAGATGCTGAGGAACTGCCTTATAGTCTAATGAAGAGCGACTATAAGTCACTATAGTGAGTTCGATTTATAAAAAATTATTAGTATATTCGAGTATTGGCTCTTTCTATAAAATTTTATATTACTTAGCAACTGGTAGTACCGATTTGTGTCCAGTTAATAGTAATAGATTCACCATTACATGGAACACAAACATACCGGCGAACTGTGAGTGTATTATATTTATACAAAAGTACACCTCTGAGTAACCCATCGTGGAATAGAGGCGTAATAGTATGCTGAGAAGATATTTAATTTATTTTATTTTAATACCTTTTTGTGCCAACCCACAGGTAGCAAAGACACATCCTACTTTTAAGTCACCCCAAATTGAATTCAAAAAGTTTTTTAAGATGCTTTTGTGTTGTTTTACATTGTCCGCATAATTTATGCGAGCTTTTGCAAACAGGATCAATGCTGTTGCTAACGAGGGCAATTCATTACCGAGTTTGCAAATATGATGTCGGCTCGAAAATGTAATAACCGTTCTTAATGAGGAAATGGATGTGTAATTTCAATTCGAAAATCAACACAAATTGTAGGAGGGTGTAGCTGTAACCTTTTTATAATACGGAAACCTTCATGGTTCGTCAACGTACTTGCGTTCCTTTGCCCTATAGTCATGACCATGGGATTCGTGACGTTCACCATGACCATGACAGACTGCGGTCCAGCGTTCGTTGGACCCCTTCACAAGAGCGAGGCCCCTGCTCGCATCCCACTTTATAACTGGGGAGTATTTTGTTCAGCGGTGGACTTTTTTCAGCTGATATAGGTAATTATATTGTTTTTGTGTTTCTTGTCTGCAGTATGTAGCTGGAAAATAGAATAAGATTAATTATTAGATACCATCACGCCTATATTCCCCGAAGGGTTAGGCAGAGGCGTACCTAATGTACTCCCACAGTTCGAGGGTATATTTAGCTCCCATTTTATAGAAGGCGAGCCTGTAACCACTAACCGGGCACAAATCCAGACTCCGAGCTGCTACTGAGAATTGCTGTTACTTTAGAATAATACTGCCTTATTAGTCTAATGGTCATAAGCGTGTCTGCTACGCTAGAGTCGAGCCTGGGAATCGAGCACGTCCTGTGCTGTGCAGGTTGAGGTCAAGATGTTATTATGTGTTTTTTATAAAATTCTCAGTAGCAGCTCGAAGTTCGAATTTGTGCCCACTAAATGGCAATAGGCTCGCCTCCTATTACATAGGACTTAAACTACCGCTTCTCTGCATTATGTTAATGATCAAGCAAGTGACCTGCATAGGCACTTGTGAGATAAATGTCTAATATTTTGCCAAATCGAGCTGGCTTATCAAAACATAATTATATTATTTGTCAGAGATTTAACGAGCTTTGACAATTTGACGTGAGGGAGAATGGTCGAGTATTAGCCTGATATGAGAAAAAACAGTCCTCCACGTTGAATCTATAATAGATTCGATATTTATTTTCGCAAACTTTGTCGTAACATAGTTATTTTCCTGCCTAGTCTTTGATGTACTTACCTATAAATATTTAGTAGAAGCAGTATCTAGGTGAACCTAAACTACGTAGCCATAAAGCTCATTACATAATAATAGATTTTGCCCTGAATGAGGCTAAACTAGGTTTTGGGACATGTCGAGTTTGCATAATCCTTTTACATAATAATGCAAGGTCCGAACTATGAGTATCAGGGTCTTAGAGAAACCTAGGTACAAAAAAAACTGATAAGAAAAATAATCTTAAAATGCAGTTCCATTTCCATCTAATACATTTTGTCAGATAGGAAACCTAAGTCCCTAGTTATTAAAAATATCTATAGATACTTACACGTAAAACTGTGTTTCAAAAGATCTTGGTGAAAGTCATAAGTACCGAATTCCTTATGATTATGGCATATTGGATATGTAATTATATTATTATTTATTCTGTGATTACGTTCAGGTTAATTTTATAATAGCGATACTTACTGAAATAACGTAAAATTACTGCGAGTAACCGATTATCACCATTAGATCATTAATAAAATATTTATATCGTATTGTATTCAAAATTATTACTTTATAAGGTAACTACTTATAAAGTTTTCATATTAGAAATTCATTCATGTAGTGTCCATAACTTTCTAGTCTAGTAGTAACATGGATTTTATGCTGCAAATAATATGAAATTCAAATAACCCTTACCTGTGATTTATCCTAATTCAATTAACAGCCTGTGATAAATGATATCAGCCATCAAACCTACGCTCTGAGCACCGAATAAAGGCATTTATAAACACTGAAGTTGTATCTCATTACCTACATTTGCGAATGCGGATAACATTTTGTAATTAAACCAAATAACATTCACCGGAAACCGAGAACCTATTAACGGATTAAAACACATTTTACTTCAAATTTAGAAGGAAGAGCACTTAGTAATCATATAAATAGGTACATTGTGGAATCATTTACATTTGGAACACTTTTCTGTATAACATGCCCCGCCCAGTGTAATTTGACAGGCGGCGATATGAGAAAATAAATTTAAAATGAATTTGTTTCGTATTCGCATACGCCTTTGCGAGCAGCGCCCGATACGAAATGTCAAGATATAGTGGGTAATTTGAATCACAAATGAGTATGGTATTATTGACAGGTTTGTAAATAAAAATAAGACTACCCTCGAATATAAATGTTAGCTAATTTCTTGTTACTTGTAATAGATGTCACTGTGAATACGTTTCTGTTGTGTTATTGTTTTCTAATGATTTTATCTGCATATTACCATTCTAATTAATACGTTATCTATTGATAAAGATAACAAAAAAATCACAGATTTCAAATACAAAAGCATTTTCGGGCGGCCCAGTCATGATTTTTTTGATAATTATAAAAGTGCTAACTCGCGATATCAACATTTTCAAGTTTTTGAGTATAAGTAAAATATACGAGAGGTAACTGACGGGTGTCCAACTCTTCTCGGGAAGTTACATGGTTCATGTAATTTATGAGATAAAGAAAGATGTTTGAAAAGTCCCGAGCCAATACTGTGCCCACGTGCAGTTCAAAATTTGTACTATGACTGGTTTGCTGTACTGCTTTGGCAGATATTACGGGGCCATGGGAGAGGTATGCGCCGGACCATCTCCCATAGTCCTAATGTTCGGAGTTCAGTGTTCTGTTCTCTCCTCCACCGCAGAAGAGTAAAATTGACACCTTTTTTATTGAAAAAATAATTAAGTAAATGAGTTTTTTAAATTTATTTTATTACCTATTAGCAGTAATTATTTTACCCCGTATGGGGACGGGTTATAATACTGTTCCTCACTGCCTTTCAGATAGGCATCCCGTAAGAGGCGTGAAAATATCTGACTTGTTCGGTGGTAGAACCGCTTGGGATCTGACTGGCTGGCGAGCACCCTTAAGTCGGAGTCGGTTGTAAAGCACCTTGGTGTGTGTTTCGACTTTTGCACGTAAGAGCCCCTTGGTTGCTGCGGCTCTGGCAGTCTGCAGTCCGTGGGGGCTCTTAAGGATTGGCAACGCATCGCCAACTCCTCTGGTGTTGCAGGTATCCATGGGCGACGATGACTATTTACCAAACCAACCAGGTGGCTCCTCAGATCGTTTGACCGACAAAATCCATAAAAAAATATATTGTAAGCACTTTTTGTTGTTAAACGAACAAAATAACTAACAGTTTTTACAGTATCACTATCACTACATAGTATAAAACAAAGTCGCTGTCGCTGTCTGTCCGTCCCTATGTATGCTTAAATCTTTAAAACTATGAGCTTTTTTTTATAGATAGAATGATTCAAGAGGAACGTTTTAAGCTATTTAACATTACGCTACGACTCTTATGAATGGGGCAGCGCGGGTGAAACCGCGGGCGGGTCGCTAGTTATTTATAATTAATTAATACGTTTACGGCAACAACTGTTTACATGCCATTTGATAAAATTACTAATTAAAAAAAAAAACATTTTTTGCCAATCAGAACATAGCAACTTATGGGACTTTTTTATGGGTAAATTAAACTAATTTACCTGGGTATATGAAATTCTCAGTAGCAGCCCGGAGTTTGGATTTGTGTCCGGATAATTGCAATGAAAGTCTCGCTCCCTCCTACGTGGGACTTAGGTAAAACATGGGTACCGGCCAAACTGTGGGTATACCTACAACCTACCTACACCTCTGTTAACCCTTTGGGGAATAATGATGTGATGTATGTAAATATTCTACTACCTTCTTTCATAATTATAAAAAAAAACAACCGTAATTGTAATGCAATAAAAAACAGAAATTGTAAGACGAAGAAGAATTAGGTAAAGCAAGGCATTGAATTAACTTGAAACTATTAATTATTAATAATAATTAATATTAACTATTAATTTTAACAGATTTAATTTTTTTAGATTGTAAATTGTTTAACGTTTTGTAAGCAGTATAATAATACAAAAAACTGTAAAATAGGTCATGTAAAAGATAGTGATGCCTGTCTCATCCATTAAAAAAATCCATAATAAGAAATATGTAGGTACTTACACCTCTGTTATTATTATTATAGCTGATTTTTAATAACTTCTGAACTAAAAGTGTTTCTAAAAGCTCATTTTAATCAAAACACCGCACACATTTGTAGAAACACGAAGGACGCCAAACTTTTCTCGTTGATTTGAAAACTTTATGTGGTGGAAACATAATACAGCAATCGTTCCCGATATTTTAAGGGAAGTTTTCAACTGAATTTATTGCCTCAAAATAACTTACGGCATTTACAGTGCTTAGAATTATTCTCACGTAAACAACAGGTACGAACAAAACACCTTTTTACCGATTTGTAAAGATATCTATTATTAATTCCCGACCATGGACCTGACCATTTCATTTTCATTTCATTTCATTTTCGAAACATGAGAATTAAAAAATTATACGATCACGCCTGTATTCCCAACGGATTAGGCAGAGCTGTATAATGTATAACCACAATTTGCTGGCATGTTTTGGTCCCAAAGTAATATGGGGCGATATTATAAATTATGATTTGTGTATTGCTTTTTCTATGGGTCTTCGTTACCTGAAATAAAGAACAATTAAAAAATTAAAATTCCAAACACCATTTTCACAAATTCCAAATTCTGAGCTGCTATTCAGAATTTCATAGAATAACCCAATACCAAATAGGAATGGAACCTAGGACCTCTAGCGTAGCAGTCCGCGTCCGCGTCAGCGTAGGACCACTAGACGAGTGAGGCAGTATTATATCAGGATTTTATTTATCTGTTAATAAATTTGCACTAATTTGATAAATATTAATTGCCTGATTAGTCTAAATATTAGTCAAGTAGTCCAAAGCGCGACTACTCCGCTAGAAGTCCTGCTTAGATCCCCAGTTTGAGCAAAGTGTTATTGAGTTTTTCTATGAAAATCTCAGTAGCAGCTCGAAGTCTGGATTTGGGCCCAGTCAATGGCAATAGGCTCGCCCCCAACCTACCTAAACCTACCTAAAACATATCGGTGAACTGTGGGTGTAGTGGTGTACATTTGTACACCTCTACCTAACTCTTCGGGGAATACAGGCGTGATGGTATGTATGTAGTCTAAATATTAGTCCGGCGGTAGCCCAACGGCTAGGGCGTCGGACTGGCGATCACGTGGTTGCCGGTTCGAAACCCACCCATTGTACTACCAACGTGGACCTACTCGTAACACAACCATTTAGCTTAGCACGAGGGGTTAACAAGAATGAAACAAGGAAAAAAACAAATAAGGTCGACTATCATATTAATTTATAACGCGTACATAGTAATTACTTTTAGCTTTCCCCGCCCTGGATCAGTACCTACAGTACCTATAAAACTGTGTAACCTTTCAAGGAATCAAGGTGTGATGTATGTAAATGTGTGTAAATAAAGTTTGTCTGCTCTGAAACATAACAAAGGTTTTCAGTGTAAAACATTTCTTATCTTGTGCGTACTTTTGGCAGATAAGAGTGGTTGTATTATCCAAGTATTATTAAAGTGTGCACCTGTGACAAACAAAAGTATAGAAGTTTATCTTTTACTTTCTTACTTTGTATTTTATGCTACAAGTTGGTAAGATTTGCATACATATCGCGTAATGGAGTTCTTAGTTAGTTGGACCTACAAATGTAAACTACCATTCGACTATGGCGTCTTCACCTTCTTTCATAATCATAAAAAAAGCAAACGTAAATGTAATGCAATAAAAAAAATGAAATTGTAATTTAGCATTATTAGCAAGGCATTGAATTAACTGTAAAATAGACCATGTGACACAAAAAACATAGTAATGACTGACCTATCCATATAAATTACATCTAAATTATATTTATATCAACAATTAAAAAAAAATGAGGTTCACGTCACCATAAGACTGAAAAACCATTGTTGGCAGTTTCTAAAAGCGGCAGCGACGTCTTCGACATTCCTCGCGACTGTTGCGCTCCCTTTTTAAGCTTGATCAAGCAATTCTAAGTGTTTTAGTAAATCTTTAGATTAAAACGCTGTGTCAATTCTGTCGCTACCGACCTCGCAACCTGCAACTCTCGGTATGAATTGAGTTTTTTTAGATACCAAATTAAAATCACAGGCTTGAAATGAAATTGGCCAGACATTCAAATGCCAAAAGACAGGGTTCCTTACAAATTGATTTCATTTATTGACTTTTTATAATTCCTTAATATTTCAAAAGAGAAGTCAAATTTTCTACATCGGTGGGGTTGAGTGCTACGCACATCCCTTTCCTCATCAAGTGCCTTTCGGCCCTATGATGCTGCCGCTCCATACATTCGAGTACTTTACGTTCATTCCAATGAGTTGTGTGCCTAATTCAAGGACACACTTCCCGCGTAGAAACGGACTCCTCTGGTCGCCAACGCCCAAGTTTCTATTTATCCTTAAAATCCCGAAAACTTCGCTTGCGAGTTTTAGAAACTATATAGAAAAAACGTCATTTCTAAACATTTCTAATGGTGCAGTTAAACGCGCTCCGGGAGCAGGTACTTAGGACAAAAAATGGGTAAACCATTGTGGGTCAAACAATATGCTGACGTTATGTTTCTCACACCATCTGGCATTGCGGTTTTAGTTATAAATACGTATTATAACAAATAAGATGAAAATATTATAGTATCTCTATCCATCAAAGACTTTGTAAAAAAACAATAGGTATAATATACCAAGAAAACAAATCGCAGAAGCAATAGAAAAATGAAAAAAAAAAACACATTGTTACTTACGTATTATCTACAACACAAAATATTTAAGCACAAGCAAAGCTACTATTTATATTCAAAAACAAAGCATAAATTCGGGATTCATTAAAAGTTACTAAAGTTTTCGGGCAAAAAATAATTTCAAACTTAATTAGTAAAGAAACTTCACGATCATTATTCAAAAGAGAACTCTGATGAAGTTATATCGAGAGCAAATTTGTGATGTCCTACATAGAATAAAGTCAATACCGATTTTGTTATACTTAATCTTAAGGTTTCATAACTTAGTAGGTAGGTATTAATTTATGTGCCGAAGTACCGCTCAACACTTCAAGCACATGTTTGTTGATGATTAGTTTCAAGTCACATCCACGCAATTTCATTTACGTGTATCTGGTGTGGTCATGTTAGTAAGGAATTGTATAGCTTTCTATCAGAAAAGAAATTTCAAAATCGGATCGGTAGTTCCGAATCTTGTAAACAAACAAAATTAAAAAATAAATACAAACAAACTCTTCAATAGGCTAATTGACTGATTATATTATTTTTTATTACGGTCTCATAAAAAAGTTCACCATAATTAAACTGAACAAGGAAAACGATATTAAAATCGGTTCAAAATTTAATTTTATGCTAGACAGAGAGCGTAGTATTTATTGCACGTTATGACGTCAAATCGTGCGTGCACTATACAAAAGTTTATACTAAGTCTAACATTCGTTTTCGGAAAAGGGTAGAGCATACCCTCTTAATCCCCTTCAAAAACTTTAAAAGCTTATCATATCTTAAATTATATATCTGATTCAAAACACGTTGTGTAAAATTATCGTTACCAAATTTCTTTTGTGTTTACTACTAGACAAATTCTTCTGTGAAGTCGAGGATTTTCTAATAATCGCAACTATTAACAATAAGCAGACATAATAGTAAAACAATTAGTGTAGGCGCTAACGTGTCTTTCTTGTTTTTTTTTGTCAAATATTGTTGGTTCAGGCACAGATTAAATGGATTACTGTGAAACTTGACAACATTATGCAACGGGAAATTAAAATTATTAATTAATTAAATAAACTAAAATAATTGAAATAAAACTACTTTTTACGGATTTTATCGCGTTGTATTGATATTATTTGATTCCCGACGTTTCGGATCCTTTACAGCATCCATGGTCACGGGTAGACTAAGTTGTTGGACGTCTTAATGTTACAATTACTAACAGCTACCTTACATTTTTGTTAATTATTGGCGATCCGATTCATGCAGAACGAGCTCACCGTATCCTTCGGTCTTGCAGTTTTGGGCTTGGATTTTGATTTTATGGAATCTATAATGGGGTTCCAAGCAGATGGTAATAATTAACAAAAATGTAAGGTAGCTGTTAGTAATTGTAACATTAAGACGTCCAACAACTTAGTCTACCCGTGACCATGGATGCTGTAAAGGATCCGAAACGTCGGGAATCAAATAATATCAATACAACGCGATAAAATCCGTAAAAAGTTGTTTTATTTTAATGTCTAATATTCGCGTAAGTGTCAGAAACCAGTAAATTAAAATAATTTTCGAATGACTAAAGCTATGTGTAGGTACATTTTCGAACAAAATAATAACTACTTATATTGCATCATCGCATGTTTACAACAACTTTGTTTACTTTGCATAACTAATACTAACGAAAATCAAACAGTGTTCGGCGCATAAGTTTTCGATGAGCTGCGTATGTATCGTATTGATTACTAAAGTTAGAGAACACTGTAAACATAACAAAGAAAGAAAGAAAAAGAATTTTATTTGTCTTTTACGTAGTTTATATAAACTTAAGCTTGATGGTCGACAGCATGTCGCGTGTCCACCGCTGGTATTCCGTCCAAGCCAGTCATGCACAATACATACATGCACCCTCCTGCTCGCCAAAAATATTCAATACATACGAGTACTATTTATTGTTTAACAATGGCAGTTAACTTATGATATCTATATGTAATGTTTTAATACATAATATATGATTTTAATTAGTGAATAATTAATGCATACCATTCTACAGGAATCTATAATTGAATGATACAATAGTAAAGATACATATTTCTTGGCTACATCAAGCGAGTCCCGGAAACCAAAGATTGATTCGATATTAACCAATTAAGACAACGTGCTTTGAAAACAGAATGTGATAAGTGCAATAAGTAATAAGTGCAATAAGTAAAGTAAGCAAAGCTACCATCCCGAATGGTCAAGCAGAGGCGTACTGGTGTGTACCCACAATTTCCCGGTTGTTTTCATCATATCAGTCAAAAGACGTTCACTGCTGAACAAAGGTCTCCCCAAAGACTTCCCCAGGGACCGATTATATGCCGCCTGTATCCAACGACTCCTCCGACGACAGCAACCTTCACCAGGTCGTCCGTCCATCTCGTTGGAGGTCACTGTGTTTTCTGGTTATTTTAGGTCCTATGTAATAGGGGGTGAGCCTACTGCCATGCACGGGGGACAAATCGAAACTCTAAGCTGCCAGTGAAAATATCATAGAAAACCCAATTTTCTCAATCTCTCCTCCTTCCCTCATACGACCCATAAATAAACTCTTGAAGGTATTAAGTCTTTTGTGCAATGTAATTATTTCATATAAATTACGCCAGGTACCTAGTCTAGTATAACTAGATTGGTAGAACTTGGTTCTGACTTCTGAGTGAAGTACTAATTACTTTTGTAGGTAATGTGTCAGATAGATTGGCGTACACGTTAAATACAATGTACACGTCTCGAGTAATTGATATATGGAGTAAATGTTTATTGTTTTTGTATCATTGTTTTATTGCCGACCCATTTACTTCACTTCTTCACTTAATTACTTTAGCGTAGAACACAATAATGCGTAATATCTTCTACTTAATAAAATTCTAAGTGACTGACAGACAGACACACCACAGCTTAAACCAGTTGGCCGACTAGTACAACTTTTTGTAAAAGAAATCCGTATATAAAGTAGTGAGTAATACGAAGAATCGATTGAAGAATATCGATCGATAAGTCATTTGACCTGAGGGCTGCGCAACCTTTCTTTACAGAAACAAAGAGGGATGGTGCAGGTCCATCTTTAACCTATTCATAGCCTTGGTCACTTTATGATAATGGGGATACGACATATTTATAAACAAATAAAAAAAAATTCAAGAGGTTCTAGGAGTTCTAGGGGGCTCCGTTCCACACTTGGACCGGGCCCTGAGCATTTGCCGATAGAGCCCAATGGAGAAGAGGGGCCCACGACGGTGCTATTTAACCTTTATAGCGGCATTAATTGGCAACTTAATTGCAAGAGGGGGATCAATATCCACATTATCACATTAACTTTACCAAAATGTACCACCTAAGGAAAAATAACTAATGTAGCCAAAAGAGGTGTTATGTGATGTTAAATTACCTAATTTTGGTATATTTAAGTGATGAAGTGCATTTTTTTTTATCTATGTACTTATTTATCTCTTTATTATTATCTAACAATTCTCGCAACCTTTCTAATGGATCATTTTGTACACTTATGCAGGTATATAAAATGATCCCAAAGGATAACAGTCAATAAATACCTAATAGATACATTGATTACAATTTTGCTTATTTGCATTTATAAAGATCGTAAAACATAGTCACAATAAACACATATTACACTAGCGAAGATGCGTTATTAAATCGACTTTTACCGTGTAAAATAATTGTTAGCTTCCGCATAACGTTGTCTATTCGACGTGCTCTATTACCGGCGCTGTAAGTAATTGGGATCATTTACCGACAATTTACTAGGAAACTGTCGCTTACAATAGCTATTCAAACTATTCCTATTAATAACGGCGATGAAAGGATATTTCGCCACAAGCCCTTCCAAAGATAATAGAGAAACGATAAGGCTTTGATTTGCGGAGTACCTACCATAATATTTGTCTAATAGTCGTAAACGTAGTAACGTAGTTCAAGTTCAAATGTTTTTATTTCACACTAGAGTTCCCGTGCGCAGCTTCGCCTGCATACTTAGGTAATTTTCGTTTCTAAAATATAATGTGCCCACTTTTTTTTTCTCGGGTAGGGAAATGCTCCTTATGCACGCCGCCCCGCTTCGGGGATGCGGGACGGTTGTGTCGGGCTCTCGGGCCAGGTGGCCAGCATACCGACTAAAACCACCACCACTGCCACCCTCCGCCCTAATATGGACATATATAAAATATTGGACCCTCCTCTAGGGCGACTGACGACCCGAGTCCGCCGTCCAAAACCCTCCCTGAAGTGGGACATATATGTAGCCCCGCCGCCGTCCACACATCGGCCGCAGAGGGTAGGGAGAGCGGCGCATCGTAATACCGACACTCCTCCCCCCTGCGGCCCCACCGTGTCCGCAGTCTTAGGGCTGCGACCCCGCCGAGGCTGCGGAAGGCAGGGAGAGCGGCGCACCGCAATACCGGCACTCCTCTCCCGCCGCGGCCTCTCAACCTTCAGCCGCAGTGTCGCCCACACAACACCGCGGCCCGCCTCAGTTGCGGTGCCTCCCATACGACACCACAACCTACAGTGGCCGCTCCAATGCTGGCTTCCTGGGCAAAGCCCGCAGGAGCAGCCCCTCCCTGGGGTTCTACTTAGCTTCGCCGTGGGCCACCATACACGGTTACTAAGCCCCCCCGCCGCGACAAGGCGAGAACCCCTTTGGGGGGTTATGTGGGTATGTGTTAAGTCTACTTAATTTATAACGAAGAAAACAATTATCTTTTTATGATTTTTTTTTGCATTATCCATGCTAAGATTATAAACTTATTTTAGTGAAGGAACGTCACCTTATGACGTAAATTCAGAATGTGAAGGCAAATTACGATCAAGCGGGTGGGACTCGCGGTGGCTTACTGGTCAGAGCGTCTGGTGTATCTAACCAGAAGACGCAGGTTCGAATCCTGCCCGCGATTGAATTTTTCCTTCACTAGAAGAAAACAATTGTGAAAATGTCAACAGCGAATGAAAAAAACAATTGTCAAAAAAACAGCTGTACATAATCTTGACGATGTTATCGTTTAATATATATGTATATGTGTGTGAGTGTATGTCAAACGCATGGTAGTGTGTGCGGACCTTCATACAAACTTTCACCACCTTAGGGGTTGAATTTCCAAAAATCCTTTCTTAGTGCTCGTCTACAGTGTAAAAGAACCAGCATGCAAACTTTCTGGGACCTAGCTCCTGTAGTTCCAGCTGTGCGTTGATACGTCAGTCAGTCAAGTTCTTCTATTATTTAAATAGATAAGCTTTTACAAGTATAAAAGTTTTTTTTGTGTACCTAGTAGTACCTTGGAGTTTCGATTTGTGGCCGGTTAATGGCAATAGACTTGCCTGTTATTTAGGAACTAAAACAAAATCATACCAGAAAACTGATTTTACGGACACCTGCACATCAAGTCTACTGTCAAATTTCCCCAATGGATAATAAACTCTCTTATTTGGAGATTAAATTGAAAAACAATAAAATTGAAGAAATTTTACAGTTTTGGATATCATGATGAGCTGTTGTCTGTATCTACATCAGTTCCCGCTGACTTAACTTAATGATTATGTTATGTAATAAAACAAATTTCTTCTTGTTACAGGTCATCGAGAAACAACACCAGAAGAATCAGTAGTGTTTTTTGAATAAAGTTTTATCAGTGAATATTAGTGTCAGTTGAGTGTTAAAGTGCCAAAGTGTGACATCACTGTCATGTGACGTACAACAATGTTGAAGATACAAATGTTAGAGTCTATCGTCAGTAATGATGCTGATGAAAATCAGGAGCAGCAGCCAAACGGGTGAGTTTTATTATAAAACTTAATAAATTAGAACCTTATTATAAAGAACAGCGTTTTTTTAGGAGTGCGGAAAATCCTTATGGATTGTACTCTTACCGACTAAAAACCGCACTTTTCTTCCTTAGACACGGCCATTTATTTATTGTTTTACTTTAACTAAAACGGTGGCTGGCGACAAAAATATGTTGAGATGGTTTGGGCATGTCGAGAGAATGGATGAAAGGTGATTAACAAAAAGGATTTATAACGCGACTGTCAGTGGAGTCACCGGGAAAGGACGCCCTACCGTGACCTTACCGAAGAAGACCGACCGTGCACCTTACACCGACCTTATCGGTGAGATTCTGCAAAAAGGTCAGGTGCGTAGTACTCGCAACCGGCGAGTGTGTATGACAAGATATTCACATCTTGTCATACACAATCGCCGGTTGCGAGTAGCACGTGGATGAAGCAACCAAAATTTTATTGTAAGTAGTACAGTTGGGCCGCAGGCTGTTTTTTTTTGTTGTGTTCCTAACTGTCAGCTAGCAGAACTAAGAAGAGCCATTTGTGAAGGAGTCGGCCTAGTGCTGAGACAAAGATGTTCTAAAACATTATTGTCTGTGAAACAATGCCGTCACAACACAATATAAGCCGCTCGTGGATTATAATATTAATATTCAATAACAATACTGACTTAGCTTTGCCCAGACAGCCACACAATTTAAGATTAAGTAGGTAATACCAAATACGCGGTATCTGATTTCAAGGTGAATAGGATGTTGTCGTTTGATTACAAATGAATAGGTTTATGTACGGAATTTTGTTCCATTGATTAATAGTAATCTTTATACATGTACTACATGTATAAAAGTGAATAAGGTAAGTAGGTAGGTACCATTTATTGATAATCACAAAACCTCAGAAACTATTAGTTCAAGTTCAATGTTTTTATTTCAAATGGTACTTAAGCTTTTACAAGCGTTAATGAAAGTTTATGATTCTAGTTGCACGGTTCCAAAAGGTTGATCCTATGGAGAAGAATCCGGCAAGAAACTCCATGGACAGTCTTTTAAAATAAATGGTGTTAAAATCAAAATCAAATTATACAAATTTGACATACAATGTATGAATAGTCGATAGATAATATTAAAGGAAGCCTACAAACTTGATCATTGGCAAGCACCTACGTCAAGTACAAGTCCCTTGGCAAGTACCTGATCGTCAATGATCGACTAACTTAATGGTGTAGTGACATCATGCAGGAGTAGAAGGATGGTAAAGGTTAAGCCCATTAGTGTGACAACCCAATAGGTATTAGGTAATTTAGCAAATAGCGTAAGGGCTTCGGCACCCACGAATAACAGATTTTGCATGGTAGATATCTATAATTTTTTGGGAAAACACGTTGTAGGTACACTACTGCTAAACCCTTTGGAGAATACAGGCGTGATGTTTTATAAATTTTATATAGGTAAGTACATTTACAAATAACCCTAACCACAAAAATCTTTGTGGCTCCACCGTTTAGCTTATCTACCTTCATTCTATTTCTGCCATAAAAGATATCGATTTTCAGCAAAATAACCGACCCGGTGGCGCCGGTATAATTTTGCAAATAACTTTTTATTGGGACATCACAGATCGTTGTTTTCTACTGGATCGTCCGAAAGGCCACGACAGTAATGTTTCCGGTCCGGACACGAAAAACAAATTAATAAAATTATACTCACTAATGTTATCAAAAGGAATCGGTTTTATGAAAATACCTACGTAAAGTTGTTCGTGTTGGTAAAAGGTTTACGAGCATTGACCTAAAAACTAATTGTACCTATAAACATTATGAAACAACCCGTACACGAGAACATTTTAGACTTAGCTAGATTTTTAATAGAAAAGAAAATGCTTTTTTGTACTGATAATAATAATGTAAATGTCCCGATGCCGATGGGCTACTATTTTTTATATTTTTAAATGTTTTTCTTATTTTTATAAAAATATTTAAAAATATATACAAATAAGTTAAAATAATAAATAAATGTAAATGTAACTTTAATAATTAATGTCATTGGACGATTCATCAAACTTTCTTTTAACACTTGTACACTTGAAGATACATCAAATATCACCTGTACGACACCTATACCTTCCGTCTTCCGTCGCAATAACAATGGTTTTTGTAGTGCAACTACGAGTATATAGCTCGATGTGTTAACGTGCGTTTAAAAACATACACTTAAAATAAACAAAAGTATAAGTAACTACTTATAATGTGTGATGGACATGGTGGAAAACTTTGTATAGGTTCCAGGTGCCACAAAAAATGATACCGAACGTTTCACTCCATACATTTTCAATTCGACCCGCCTCACAGCAAGAAGCGAGCGCTGGAACAATGTTTGCGCTCGTAAAAACTAAATGAAAACATTACAGCGACGGCGATGCGACGCCGAAGCGACGCCGACCCGACGCCCGCGTCGGTCGCACAAAACAAATTCAACAGCATGTTTTATGACCCCACCATAAGAGAAAGGCATCAGCACTATGAGTTATAACCCACTCTGAAACTGATAGTGTTTTCCTACATAGGCCGTAGGATAGAATAAATTTTAGGTCACAAATGTATAGAAAGCGCTATTAATTATTTTTGGGTTATTGGAGACGCTGTTATACTCGTAATACCTTACCTTAGGTAAGGTATTATAACCTTGATATGCAAGTATGGTCTTCGTTTGTTTTTTTTTTCTTTTATTTTGTTTGTGATATCAAAAAATTTTTTCTACCAGATATACGATAAAAAAATGAAACACGTGTTTCAAAAGTGTCAAATTTTATACTCAGTAGGGTCGTCCAGCTAACGCATAGCACATATACATATAAATATCGCCAGACTTTCGCACAGACAGAGTACTAATACCTCAAGCCATTTAGAATACCTTTTACTTAAAGTAATGCTTTTCTAAATAGACTTTACTATAATAGTACGGGGGAAAGGCTAACCAGGTCCCCCAACTGGCTTCCTGAGTATACACGGACACTATTTATTCAAACAAAGACCAAGCATATATAGTCAAGAGGAAAGAAAACTTTGATTGTGCGATTCAGAACTCATTTATAAAGTGTGCGAAGTACGGGTAATGCGGGTAGATGGAAATTATCTTAAAATAATTTTGTTGTGTCTTTAGCTGTAGTTTGTTTGGCAGTTCACTTGTGGAAAGATTATATTAGGCGTCACAGATAGTTGTACTTATTAAAATGTGTATTTGAAAGTTGAATAATTGTTCTTATATACATAATTTATTAATTAAATAAATGATTTAAATACAAAGTACATGCAAGTGCTGGAGGATATGTTCTGTGCGATTGCAGTGTTGATTGATTGAAGTGGATAATTATTGTCATGCATTTTAAAATACTTTTGTGATTTGTAATTTTACGTATTCGGAACTTGTAATGGTAAGTAGGCTGTATTTAAATACGTTCAGTGATAATGCATGCTGCGACATTATTTTGTCGTGTCATAATTGTCGTCTTAAGCTTTTCTTTCGGCATGAGGTAAGCCACAAAATTTATAAGATATTTCTCTCAACATTGCATAAAAATTGATAACGTGTACTTAATCAAAATATCAATTACATATCGTTCCAAGGTAGTAATTTCAATATTCAATCGTCGAACGATTAATTACAGCAAGCATAGGTACATACCATTCACACAATTAAGGCGGTTGTACACCAGCGTGCAATTAACTCAGTTACCGCTGTTACACAACGGTGTGCCACCGATATTCCGTTCGGAGCAACGAGCCGTGAAATATGACGTTAGAAAAATCGATCATGTGTACTCAGACTTAATTCATACTTTGTAGGTTCACGCGTTGAAAGGACAGAGACAATGTTTTGTTACTAATTACTGTTTTGTTTTTAGTGCAAAAGTTAAGTTTTTATTTGTATTTTTATGGGTATGTGTTGATGTCATTTACAATAACTCCAGTCTTATACCTTACCTACGATACGATAATTCTAGCCTTATTTCAAAACGCTCAATAAATAATATCTATTAAATATTTAGATTTTAAAATGTAATTTAAAATGAATGTAATAATACCTACAATGCAAAGCCAAGTACAAACAAAGTAAAGGAGTTGGGAAATTATAGTTTGATAAAGATTTTTTTATGGAATTAAGCTGGCAATCGAGCTGACGAGCCACCTGGTGGTAGTAATCATCGTCGCCCATGCACACCTGCAACACTAGAAGAGTTACACGAGCGGCCTCTACGGACTGCAGAGCCGCTGCAACCAAGAGGAACTGGCTCTTACGCGCAAAAGTCGAAACACACACCAGCCAGCCAGGTCGCCAGCCAGTGGCACCTTACCTCACCTTAATGGCAACAGGGTGATGTACCACGAGATGTAGGTATGTAATCCTAATTCTACATACCCAATTTATTAGATTATTCCTATAAATAGTCTCCCAATCATTACTGAACACTCAATTAAGTTTATGAAGAGTAATTATAGGCAATGATGACCGACATTCTCTCACAAATATTAATGCTCTAAGTATCTTATGTCCATTCATCTCATTATTTATAACATCATTAGAGTATGTCATTAAATTACCTTAATTATAGTACCAAACTACGTAAAATATCATTACGAAATCAATTTACTAATTCATTTCACGTTTTCCATTTCAATACACATCTGTATGGTTATTTTTTGCAGGCTATTAAAAATTATACCTATCAACAATTTCATGAGGTTTCTAGTAAATTTTGGCTGACAAGTCCCCACAAGTTATCTATATTATAATATATTCTACACAACTTCTCATAGCTACTATTTGCGTCGGTTTATTCATATCTTCCTAAATGACAGAACTAGGGAACTATATACAACACGCATAACACACAAACTCCAAACATAACTAAACTCAATTTAGTCCAGGAGACCGCTTATAAGCCCCGAAATCCACCACACTAATCTTAAGCACTGCCCCCGTTAGTAATAGCTCCCCAGAGTATCAGTAACCTCAAAATTAAATTTTTGGGAAAGGAAACTAACTTCAATCATTTTGGGCCCATTACTTTTATTTTTGGACACGATGGTTAGGGGACTAAACTAACCACAGTCATCACAAAGTTCACGAATACTGTAGAATAATGTAGAAGAACGGACAACCGCTGGGGTAGACGGTTTCTTGAGTGGAGACTGCGATTCGGCAAACGTAGCGTAGGACGCCCTCCGGCAAGATAGAGTGATGAATTGCGAAATGTTGCTGGCCGATGCTGGATGCGACAAGCCAAGCTGGACAGGGTGAAATGGCGCAAATTAGGGGAGGTCTACGTCCAGCAGTGGACTGCTGTAGGCTGATGATGATGATGATGACATGACTACACGACCTGCAGTATAAGTTGACCTCTAAGTAAGTACATGAAAAATTTATAATCGTATTAATTTTTCGGTTTATAAACTTAGAGGTTATTTTAACCCTTCAGATATCAACAAAATGTATATGGTATTAACTAGAATGTATACACAGAAAGAAGTCGGATAACATGATCTACAAAAATATAGTGAAATTAAGCACCTCATTTTTTCTAAATCAGTTAAAAATAACCTGTTATGAAACTTAAATAATGTCTTATGTCGGTGTTACTCACAAAAGCCTCATAGTGATTTCCACAAAGAAAACGTAAAGGCAAACCTGTTTTCTAATGGTGAGAAAGGAAAAGCCGCAATTCTTGATGATGCTTTATATTTATTTTATTTTCTCATACACCGTAATATCATAGTAAGTTGAGTAATAACTATGGAATAGTATCTAAACAGATACTCATATAGTCGTTAAATTATTGAACTTAACTTGATCAATGACTTAAAGGTTTCTGAACAAAGGTCTTTCCTGACATAGAATAACTAAATTATAGTTAACCGAAAGTAATGTGCGACCCACATTTCTAATAAGCTTTAAAAAAACCTAATCTTTTACACTTTAAAATACATTAAGGCCAGTCTTGTGTATCTTAAAACCCGATTTTATAAACCGTAGATATTAAAAACCGTTCCTTGTATAAAAAATTCCATTATTAGTTTAATTTAAAAAGTTAGTTCGAAAATTCAATTTATATTTTAAATACTTAGAACAACAAATTATAAAACATTACAAATGTCAATAATCTTATCAACAATGCCCAAGCATCCACTAATGCATGCACAATATAAATCACACAAATTATGACATACTTTTACTTAGTGCAGCTTCAAATTTCGAATATTTGTTGTTGGCCAAGCGGTGCATCTGTTTGCAAATCTCCTGCAAACCAGTGGGCTGGCCCATATTTCTCTTTACTGACTTGTACAACAAGGAAAGCTGGATAAAGGCTAATTAATACTGCATCATGCCACTACAACTGCGGTACAAATGGTTAGACGACCTCTCGCCCACGCAAAATTTTGAAACTGAGAAAAAGTAGATAATATTAGTAACTAATAGTACGTGACATAAGATGCTACGAGTACGGTGATAATAGATACTTAAACTAAGGCCTGTTTAAAATTAAAGGACAACACACCAATATAGGCCTCTGAAATTGGTTGACCTGGATTTGGCTCGATCCCTAGACAGCATCGTATGAATAACGTATTCAACAATAACGCCGTGATCGGCTGCCAATAGTGCCAATCATCCTTGAGAATTCCTAATGTGCACTGCACTTGAATATGTCACCACTAATTCATATTCTTAAACCATGATGGCAACTAGACACAATAAAAGAAGTGTTGTACTCGGGCACGGGAATCCTGTGATTTACTAAATTATTACTTATTTATTATATTACTAGGATTTGATATATTATGTACCTCAATATGCGCAATAGCACTGATTTTCTTTTTCTTCCTGCCCTCGTCCCAATTTAATAATAGCACTGGTATAAGATTCAAGAATGTCGTTTCTAGAATCCTAAAAGTTCTACGTAGGTACTCGTAATGTAGCAAACACTTCAACAAGACAATTTCCAATACAAATACATTGATGTTAACATCTAAACTAGTTTTTTAATTCTCCTCTATTCAATACAAACGTAATGATTTAAAAGGAGTACTTTCTTTAGCTGCTCTTGACCTAGTCGGTACCTCTATTGCACGACAGAGCCCTCAAGTGCTCTCCTCTCACTGTGTAGTAATATCAGCGATCAATCGTGAATCTCTTTTTGAAAATCTTTTACAAAAACAAGATAGCTTTCTCTTCATCTTTTATCTTATTCATACACTCATTAAGATGACCCAACTGGTCCTTGTGGAAGTCTATAGTCCCCCATAGGCTTTCTTCAACTGTGAACCTCTTTTGCCTGATACGATGATGATCCCGATGAATCCGACAACAGATTGACTTAATACTGCTCAATTTATTATACTGATGACTAATTAAAGCACGGAAATATTCTGATAGTTCTATACGGATAATTAACCACTTTTGTCCTATATTAATTCGGGGGTCTAAAAAGGCTGCTTTTGGTGAATCATAATTATGATACATCGTTGCTATGGAATTATTATGGAATTAAAATGATGGAATTATGTATTTGGAATTATTCTAAATATGAATTATTTAGAAGAATTGTTGAGTAATATAATCTGGAGCCGCTTTATTTAGACAATTTAGCGATTGGTGTGAATCAATTCATTTTTACAACCCGTAGTAATTCTTTATCTATCTTCTTCTATACTTATAATAAATCTGTAGAGAGGTCAATTCTGTACATGAAATATATTTCCAAAATAACTATCAGCGGGTGATTAGTGATCGATACTGACGCCAAAAATGCAATCAGTAAAATTTTTGTCTGTCTGTCTGTCTGTCTGTCTGTCTGTCTGTCTGTCTGTCTGTATGTTCGTTATAGAAACAAAAACCACTCGACGGATTTCAACGAAACTTGGTACAATTGTTCTTCATACTCCTGGGCAGGTTATAGTATACTTTTCATCACGCTACGATCAATAGGAGCAGAGCAGTGAAGGGAAATGTTGGGAAAACAGGAGAACTTACTCCATTTTTTAAGCTTCCGTCGCATGTGCAGCCTTAATGGTTAAAGCTACACAGAAATCATGTATGACGGAAATGTTCTCCTTAAAATTATATAAAAAATATTCCACGACAGCAAATGTCTATCTTTTATGGTTGACTCACAATAACACGTGTAACTCCCGATAGCTTAGCAGTTCGGAGCTTTCTGATTATATTTGTCTACTCTTACGTTAGGTGACTGACTGACTGACATAGTGATCTATCAACGCACAGCCCAAACCACAGGTTATAGTATACTTTTCATCACGCTACGATCAATAGGAGCAGAGCAGTGAAGGGAAATGTTGGGAAAATGAGTGATTCATGGGAAAGGTTTCAAGCTATCAATGTATATATCATCACGCTACAACCCTTAGGAACGGGGCAACGCAGGTGAAACCACGGGCGAAGAACTAGGGAACAAAGTAACTATTCCACGCGGACGAAGTCGCTGGCAAAAGCTAGTTTGTAATATGAATAATGTGATAGTTCATCAAATGTAGTTCTTTTCAGCCCCCAGATGACGATATTTCATTTCTTATTCAAAATTAAATATTATTTTTTGTGGATTTCCCAAAATCATAGGAAGTAACATTATTATTACTAATTTAGACCGTTACTACCCCAAAAAAAGATGGACATGGAGCTTAGTCTCGAATATTGTAATACTCTGGTAGTAATCTATACTTATAATAAATCTGTAGAGAGGTCAATTCTGTCCATGAAATATATTTCCAAAATAACTATAAGCGGGTGATTAGTGATCGATACTGACGCCAAAAATGCAATCAGTAAAATTTTTGTCTGTCTGTCTGTCTGTCTGTATGTTCGTTATAGAAACAAAAACCACTCGACGGATTTCAACGAAACTTGGTAAAATTGTTCTTCGTACTCCTGGGCAGGTTATACTATACTTTTCATCACGCTACGATCAATAGAAGCAGAGCAGTGAAGGGAAATGTTGGGAAAATGAGTGATTCATGAGAAAGGTTTCAAGCTATAAAACATCACGCTACAACCCTTAGGAACGGGGCAACGCAGGTGAAACCGCGGGCGAAGAACTAGGGAACAAAGTAACTATTCCACGCGGAAGAAGTCGCTGGCAAAAGCTAGTACATAATAATAATGTCTATTGCAGTCTATCTTGGTTTTTATCCAATACTAGCTTTTTGCCCGCGACTTCGTCCGCGTGGAATAGTTACTTTGTTCCATATGAACTTTCATCCCCTATTTTATCCCCTTGGGGGTAGAATTGATCAAAATCCTTTCTTAGCGGATGCCTACGTCATAACATCTACCTGCATGCCAAATTTCAGCCCGATCCCTCCAGTGGTTTGGGCTGTGCGTTGATAGATCACTATGTCAGTCAGTCAGTCAGTCACCTTTGAGTTTTATATATATTTAGATTTGCAAAAAAAAATATTAAAAAATACGGATTAGAATTAGTTATTACGACGTCACGTAATTTTAAAACCACGGTGCCCCTTTACAAGTGGATCGATCATATATTACACAAAATATGTGGGAAGGACACAGGTGGCACACGTGTTTTCTCCTTTTAAGTTAGGTACTCCCAAAGGCACACCTTAGTGAGAAACCAGGCCTTAATCCTACTCATGGTACAGGTGTGTATTGCGTCAACGATGACGAAAACGTGCTTTAATTTTGGAAAACTTACGATAACCCCGACGAAGGGTTAGGTAAAGGTAAAATTTGATAATATAGTAGTTTGCTGTTCAAAGTATGAAGATAATTGACACGATTGGCGTAGCGGTTGAGCGATCGGCTTCTGCGCCACGTGTTGTGGGTTCGATCCCCACACGGAGCAAATATTTGTACGATCTACAGGTAGTTGTTCCGGGTCTGGGCGTTTGTGTATGTAAGAATTTGTGTTTGTAAACGCACCCACGACACAGGAGAAAATCCTAGTGTGGGGCAACGTTTTTTAAAAAGAAAGAAAGAAGAATTATGCGATGTTAGTTGAAATTGGTTTCAAAGTTTCTTAGGTATCTGAACTGGGAAAAGGTATACAATAATGGACCTTAATCAAATGTACTTACTAAATGTTTTATTATTATTAAGGTTTAGGTTTCATTTATAATACAACTTCACATTTCTGTTTAGGGAATAAACCTCCGATGTTAATTTGTTACAGTTCGCTGTCATCTGTTTTTCCCGCGGTTTCACTCACGACCTAAAGTGACGTTATCAATATATTGATTTCTGAGACTTACGCGAATATTCGACATATTGAAACCAAACAGCTTACGGATTCTATCGCGTCTAACTCAATATAGCTTATAATGTAGCATTCTATTTGTGAAAGAAGTTTAAAAATCGGTCCGGTAGTTTTTGAGCGTACCTATTCATTACAAACAAAAATACAAATATTTTCCCTTTATAATATTATATTATTAGTTTGTATATGTAAATGTAGGTTGTGTACTTACTTTCGCATGCTTGTATTTTTTTTAATGTAAGGGTTTGCATTGCCCAATGACCTTGAGGATTTAGTCTTAGTGCTAGTATTTGCTAGTCTAAGACATTGCGGGGGTGCTTCACGCGGGGTGCTAGTGAGGTTTCGGGTATTTCTTTATTATTTCAAAGTTAAAAAAGGCCTATTTACTGCAATTATTATCCAAAGTTGGGGCAAATTTATATAAATTTTAAACAATACAATTTGTTTGTGATGACCTTAAGTATAACATTTTTTTTTTTGTAAGGCAAACGCACATAAGGATTCCACTAGAAACTTCTTTAAAGATAGGGTGTTTTTTGGATTTGTTTGAGCGATGTAGTTAATGCCCTTAAACTTATTCGCAGTTGTGGCCCAATTAGAATGTTAACTCAATCTTTGAGCTTGCATTGTGGTATTTACTCAAGGACTATTGGAGCAAAAACTCGGCACTGTGCCATGCCGAATCTAGTAATAATAACTCAATGTTCTTTACACTTATTATTTTTCTTTATCACCTGTGACAAAGGTATAACCTGTCAAAGCCAACCTCTTGTTACAGCGTCACTTTATCCCTCCACGGAGGCCGGCGAAAATATCGCTTACAAGAACATATACTCTAAATCGACCACGCTTACAAGACTCCTGATCAACTTAATAGTTCTCCGATATACTTAAGGCTCTTGAGGGTGAGCGGTCCAAGTTACGCTGGACCCATTATAACGAAATAGGTATAATAAGTTTACCTATCAATTTGATATGATGGAATAACTTAGATAGCTTTTGCTGAAAGCAGGTGCGTTACATAATATAATTGTGTATACAACTAATATAATAACATTTTATTTCGGTATTACGTTTGTAAAAGAAATTCTGTTATTATTCGGATACCGATACCGATAATCCAGGTTCCTACTGTACCATTTCGTCAAAAATACGTCACTGGAAAAAATGTAAGCAAATGCAATTTTTGATAACTTTACCAAGTTTGGTACGATTTTCCGGTCTTTTCTTTCCAATGAAGTAGTAATAGACAAATAGTTTCGTAGGAACCTAGACTAGCGGCATCCAAATCTGATTAATAACATAATTTTATAGAATATTGTCTGGATTACGAGTTATTTCGGTATTACGTTTTTGTGGGCAATTCTAGCTGGGCTGTACCTACAGTACAATTACTCTAACCTATAAAAACGTCAAATAAGCATTTTATAATGAGCCGGTAAGTTGTTAAGTCGGTATTTCCAGTCTGTATCAATATCTAAATCGCTAGACTGTACCAAATTCCGAATTTGGTTCCGATTTGCGATAAATAAATATTTTGAATTATGCACGTAAGAGCCAGTTTCCTTCGGTTGCTGCGGCTCTGGCAGTCTGCAGTCCGTAGGGCCTCTTAACTATCGGCAACGCATCAGCAACTCCTCAGGTTTTGCAGGTGTCCACGGGTGACGTTGACTACTTACCACTTAGCATTAAAAATTTAAACTTTAAACGAAACAGTTTTTAACGTTTATTTCACCTGAAAACCTAATTTCGAAGTTAAAAACTATCGGCTATTTCTGGTTCACGAATAATAGCAACGTTGGCCGCAAGTTCGTTAAAAGTCTACAGCACTTGGGGTTTTAATTAAAAGTTCTCACAAAAGACAGCGCAGACCTACATCAAACAATTTTCGAGAATCGATTTGTGGAAGTGGTATTGAGTTGAAACGCTTCATGCGGAAATTTTTTAAACATTTAGGCCAGGGTTGGCCAACACACTGCCCGCGCACATAATATTATGAGCCAGCCATTATGAGCCATATTATTTGTTTATACGTAAGTAGATATACATTATTATATGTACATACGTACTTATAAACAAAGGTCAAATTGAATATTTAATACATAAAACTTACAAAAAAAATGGCAGGTACCTAGCAGCCTTACGTTAAATGGTCTTTAAAAAAATTTGGTTCTGCTGCTGAAAACTGATGCTGGTATGATAGAGATATGATAGAATGATGCTTATCTCACACAAAGACGCCATGTTTTGTAATATGAATCATTATTATTACATACATAAAATCACACCTATATTCCCCGAAGGGTTAGGCAGAGGTATACCAATGTACCCACTCACAGTTCGCTGGTATGTTTGTAGGTCACATGCAATAAGGGGCAAACCTATTACCATTAACCGGCCCAACACCAGACTCCGAGCTGCTACTGAGAATTTCATAGAAAATCCCAATAATACTTTGCTCGACCTGGGGATCGAACCTAGGACCACTGGTGTAGCAGTGGCGCTTTGGACCACTAGACCAATGAGGCAGTCATCATAATAATATAGTGAGGTGGCGAGTCACCGTCTGCCATCCCTATGGATACTTTTTCGAGTGTTAAAGGCAGACGCCGCTGCCATAGTGCAGTTGTGGAGTGTCCCATGCCCCATTCCTTTTTAGATAAAAGTTCTCCAAGGGGTCTCTGCGTGTTGGACCTGTCCCCCCTCCCCCGCAAGCCTTCCAACGGACTGGATGTCGTCCCCACGGGAGGCATGCCGTGATTACCTAATGAGAATAATAATTATTAATTATTATATATTAGGTATAGCGGCCAATTAAGTCCCCCAGTTCAGTCCATAATAAATAAAGATTCAAGAACAACGTACGTTACACGTACAACGTACACGTTAACGTGTTAAGAAAGAAATCTCCACGTTGGCTCTCCCACGGTAGAGCCATGCTTCGGCACGAATAGATTAGGTCGGCTCGACTCGAGTGACCACGGCCACGACAACGGCCTCACAGAAAACCGGCGTCAAACAATATGTTGCTTACGTTGTGTTTCGCCGAGTGAGTGAGGATACCGGAGGCCCAATCCCCTTTTAAAAGGCAGGCAACGCACTTGTGACTTCTATGGTGTTGCAAGCAATCCGTCTGGTCGTTTATCCCCCTATACCATAATAAAAATAACATAATTTTTACAATCCTCCTTAATGTACCTAATAAAGGTTACTGCATAGTGATTTCGCTAAGTTTCTTAATAATGGGCTTAGTTAATTCCTTTTATGTTCGCTGATGAAACAAAAAGTGCGATTTACGCAACATTAGCAGCAGTCTTCATGTCATTTAAATTTTGATAATTATGCAGTTGCAAAAGTTGTGCAAACGGCTTTAAAATCATCTCATTAACATTCTATTTTATTTTAATGTTTTACAACGAAAAATATACATTATATACAATAAACAAATATAATTCCGATACTATTATAACCTTGTGTTTTTTAATTTACAGAAAATCACAGCAGTAGGAATACCTTCGTCATATCAGCCCATAAGAATACAATAAATTAAATTATGGTCAAATTACAAATAGCATTTGCTTAATTTTGTTTAGAATTATAGGTACTATTTATAAAAATAGAAAAAAAAACTAAGCATTTTTTTTTTATATCTTATAGGCTTACTCTTGACCGCCCTAATGGACTTCATAAGCAATATAGTGTCAGAAAGTATTAGATACAGCTAATATAAAGAAAACGAGCCCCAGGTTTCGGTTTCCATAATCATCCATGTCTAGGTATACCAAATGTAGGTACCTATTGTATTCAGATATCTACATACCACAGTACGTCCCTACGTACGACACACATAATTTCATTAATCTGGATCACCGGGACCTCGGAGGTCACCGTTCATGAATTGGTAGACGATACAAACAAATGTAGGACCAAGGGGACTACTACGAAAATCGAAATAGAAATGAACTTGACGGATCGTACGTTTCTACCACGAAAGTGTTACAGACGCGGCGATCGCTCCATTTGATTTTTGCCATTTCATTATTTTCTTGTCTTACGTTGACCCTAGTTTTGGAACTAGGACATGAGAATGGAGGAGAAGTATGTCTTTGAATAATTTCACGCCATTATTTCGTTTCCGTCCGAAGTTTAGGCGTTCGATTTTCGTAGTAGACCCCCACGGAACAATTTCCCCGACCACAAATGCCGTGGTATTAAGGATAATCACAATCACATGTAAGAAACTTTCCGTAAATGAGGATACACGATCGTCCCATACAAATGTTGGGTTGTCTAGGTAAACATGTACTTTTCATCAATAACAAAATACATACCAACAATATACAGATTCTAGATATTAGTGACAGCTTTTTTCCCACATAGTTAGGAAAGCTGTCCTAAGCACAACTGTTACGGTAGAAGTCCTGTGTAGCTACCTAATAGTGTGTAATACGTAGGCTGTTCCATAAGTCTTGCAATACAGTTTGTTTTCTTTGCTAAAAGAGATCTTAAAGAAAGGGTAGTCTTGGATTCACAGAAAACTATCACCTCTGGTGCATGGTACACAAGAAATCGTTTGCCGCAAGTTATAAAGAAGTTAAAGAATGACGACCGTCGTCTGAGCACTTGGCACTTCCATTATGACAATGACAATGCTCCGGCACATCGGACAATTTTAACTCAAATTTTTTTTTAGTCAGGCCTCACACTATTGCAACACCTTCCCTTTAGCCTGGACATTGCGTCTTGCGATTTTAGGCTTTCTCCTATCATTAATAGTCAACAAGGCGAAAATTCATAACTGAGAAAGAATTATTAAGTGCTTGGGATAGGCCTTGTGCTTCTCTTACAAAAGATAAATGGGAAGAAATATTTAGTAATTGGTTTTATGTAGAACTGTGTTAACGAAATGACATGGATTTAGAAAAATGCTATTAAATACTTTTGTTTTGCAAAACTTTTGGAACAGCCTACGTATTATTCAATAGGACTGTAATTTTTATTAATCAAATACCAATCAACTTATGCATTACCTAATTTATGAATAAGTACCTGCTACATGAGCCGCGTATCTATGACCTACCGCAAAGTCACTGCGCACTGACGCATTCACCTCAGTGAATTTAAAAGAGAATTAAGTAGTCCAAAAGTAGCTGTAACTTTAGACCTAAGTATAAACGGATTATTACGGCTCCGAAAAATTAGATCCAAATTAAATTAGCAACGAGCTTGGCTCAGCACACTTTCATAATTATGTAGGCAGTAATTTAATTATACCTGTTGTTTTTTTGGCCTGAATTGTTTTTGCTTACAAGGTCTTACCTACATTCTCCCTGAAGATTAAAAAAATAAATCCTAGCTAAAATTGCCTGTCAATTCTTATTAGCAACTACATAAGTAGGTACGACGCTATATTCCGACTTTCCGTGCGACACATCAAGTTCCTAGTCTGGCTATTTGATCGTATTCCGTGGTGGTAGCGGTGATACCTATTTGATGTGGAACTGTATAATAGCTTGACGTGTTTTCGCATTGTCCAGACATTTTCTATTGACAGCTGTCTTAGAACGGTCAAATAACCTCAATCCATCTGCTAAGTGCCTGAAGACCTAGGTAGTTAGACAGGATAAGCTTAGAATTTATAACGTCTTTAGGGAAAGTGCACGACGAAGGCTCTGCTACCTGGTCACGTAAATCCGAATCATTTACGCAAACAATACATGACATTGATACTGGACTTTATAAATTAATCACTTAAACCATTCAACGGGTAACTGAATACATGCAAGACCTCGAACAGGTCGATTAGAATATCGAATTATCGAGTCATAATTATAATAACAAAACCCGAAAGTCATTTTGAGACATGTAAGCATATATTTTCAAGAAATATATGCTTGTGTTAAGTATGAGTTTCAAAAACATTTGGAAACTACTTACTAATAATGTTATTTGTTAAAATAGCTAAGTTTTGTATGTAAGTACTTTTTAATACAAACAAATCTGTAAGTAAAAAATAAAAAACAATTTTATTCATTATTGTTTTTTATTTTTTTGGTCTTTTGACAAATTCTGGCCGCGCTGACGATAATTATTAATCGGCCAGAACCCATATTTTATAATTTTAATCATAATAAAAATGATTTATTTATTTATTTTATTCATACATGATTACTTTACAGCTTTATAGTATCTAAACGGTTACCTATATAAATTTAATCGATACGCCAATAATGAAGAACACTGATAGTAGATTCAGATAAAAGATTATGGATCTAAGTACCTATAATGTATCTAAACATTGATGGTAACACAATGAGAGATCTGAAAAGTTTCTTTTTTTAAGCACACTGTGGCTCCCGTGTGACGATTTGTGCTGCCACCTGCCGCTGTTCGTGCAGGTGCACGTTCCCTATTTAGTACAACTTAGTGACGACAGCTCAGCAGCGGTATGAATCTGTAACACCCATTGGAAACCCGTTGTCTAGCAAGATATTTTAATTACTCCTGCGTACTACACGACATATATTTAAGAAAAATTGAATTTTTAAAATATACTATTGTTTTGACTGCCACCTATCGTAAACTTAGGACACTACTATCGTAGACTTGACGTGACATCTAGTAGCGACTTTAGTAAAACCTTTTAGAATCAATGAAAGTACTTACATTCATATTTTCCTGGCTAGATGGCGCTGTTACTAGAAATGCGAATTGGTGCCTGATGAATATTATATAAACGTTTTTTTTATTAGTTGTACGTAGTAGGTATGTACACTATTAGGTATACGATTAATTATGCATAAATATATAAAAACATTAGTGTTTATTTCTTTCTACAATATTATTTCTTATGTAAAGAAGATTCTGTTACAGTACCTACCTAGGTAGAGGTATAGATAAAACTCAAAATTAAAATTTTTGAAAATACTCACGACGGTTGTTAACGTAAAAGGATTAAATAACATTTTCGAAACCCTCGACTAAATGACTATCTACACATAAGTATTCACTTACCTACAAAAAAATCCGTCGGGGCTGCCATTCCCATTTCTGTTATGAATTTCAATTAAAATGTCGGTACCTAGTAGGTATAGAAATGCTATGATATGCCTTGTAGAACTAAATGCAGTCAAAAAGGCGAGTCATAAAACCACTAGTACAATACACGTAACACGGGTTTATTCTCGAGCACGATATACCTAGGATACCTAGCTAAGTACCTATACCTACCTAAACTTTTTGAAAGTACCTATTTAATTCCAAAATGTACCTATAATAGGTACCACCTCCCTTCATCAAGGGAGGTGCTTAAACCTAAACCAGTTAAACAAACAACAGTTAAATCGTGGTTTAAATACGATTAGCATCGGATTAATTACCAACATGGGAGTTAGTTAATGTTCGGAAGTTTGTTGCTATCTGGGAATTATGTGGATTCACGTGGGATGATTTCCAATTCTTCTAAGTAGGTAGGTAGTACCTACGTACCTAGTAAGTACCTACCTATTGGGTACCTATATTAAATACTTATTTCTAGAGTCCGACCGAAACTGGTTTTCCGGCCGAAACCGGGACCGAAACCGAATATTCGGCCGTGGCTTCAATTTCGGCTGAAACCGAAACTATTAGGACATGAAATGGAAACACAGTATATTAATTCTGTTGTAATCATTTATTTAATATAATATAAAAAATATATTTTTTTTTTTCAAATTAAGTTCTCATAGCAAAATGTTTATCAGTTATCAATAATCAAATCACTAATTGTTACTGTTCGTAATTTAACAAATTAAACACTTCACATTTTTCATTTACAATCTCTTTTTACATGTGACTTGATTTGTTAATAACAAGAAAATAAAATTACTGACTCAATATTTAACTATATAATTCATTCAAGTACAGAAACGAAACAAAAACTTACATGTAATCAGTTCCATCAGACATAACCTCTAAAGAATGTTTGCGTCGGGCGATAACGCACAGACTAAGTTGTGTTGCTACAGAGCTATCCGAATGGCGTACGACAATTCCCAAACAGGGCCGCCAGCGTCCGCCAAAGCGTTGCCGCGAGAAACGAAGTTAGGCGAGCGTGCACGACAACTTCCGAAATCAGTTTCGGTTTCGGCAAAAGTTTCGGCCAATTTCGGCCGAATCCGAAACTGCCACCGGAACTTGATTTTTGGCCGAAATTCGGCCGAAACCGAAACCGAACTTTCGGTCGGACACTACTTATTTCAAATAAGTAATAACATCTGTGTTATGTAGCTAAATAAAAAAACCTAATAATTTTATTAAAATATAATACCTATTCGGTAACTTAATAGGTAACGTGACTTTCCCCTTTAAAGATTGACTTTGAATTCATTAGCATCCTTACCGATGACAGCATCAGTTTTATAAAATCCAAATCACCTGTTATATGTAGGTAGGTACTGTAGAGATTGCTACAAAGAGGCGACATCATTGTGGGGTTGCTGCCTACGCGTACGCGTAGCGGCCTAGTGAGGAGGCCGCTACGCGTCTTTTTCAGGCGTTTTTGTCGCGTTAAAGTTTATGGCGAGTTGTATGATTTTAAGGTGATTGATTATTTTAAAGTTTTAATTGTTGAATTTGTTTATTATATTAATAGTTTACATATGATGTGCATGACGCCGTAGACTATCCTCTTGTAAGGGACGTGCCTCACATAAGTTTGTTAATTCGTTTCGCCTTCTAAATATTTCGGGTTAGGACTTAGGAAGGGCTATGATTGTTTATTCTGAATGGATAAGACTCTTACTGGACTTATCCATACTGGTGGGCGTAGCTGATGTAGAGATTGCTACAAAGAGGCGACATCATTGTGGGGTTGCTGGTTGGAAAGGATTAAAGAATAAACAATCATTTTGAATTTTTATACTGACGTAAGGACTGTCTAGTCTGAGGGAAGAGTCTTGACAGACTTGTGTTTAAGAGTTAGGGCTTTGCCCCATAATAAATAACAGAATTGATTGATTTTCCAAGTTTAATTAGCTGCGCTTCCCCATTACATTCGATCCCTACAGTACCTACCTATAGATTCATACGTATTTTGTCACGTAGGTACGCCAACCTACGACTCACGAGTTCACGACTCAATTGGTAAAATTGTTGAAGCCAAAAATCAAGACTTTATTTGGTAATATAATCCCTACCTATAATACACACACTCTTGAATTGTACCTGTTTAAAAGGGAAGTCGATAAGAATCGAACACAGAATAAATAGGGTTATATTATAGGGTTATACTGTATAAGTACATAAGTAGAGACTTCGTCACTGGTGCGTCTATGATTAGCAATGATATAAAAACTATAATAATACGTCATTGATGATTAGGCTAATAATAAAAAGTCACCTGTGTTAGAAACATTTATGAAATAATTAAAATTGTAAAACTTATTAAATCTGTAAATCAACCTTCTAAATCACCTTCTATAGAAGCGCAGCAAATTAGCGTATTGTATCTATACCTATAATAAAATTATAACAGGCCGATGGCTGTACATTATAGATACTTAATAAAGAAAAACTAACATGGGGGTCTTTATTACAGCAACAGAAGCAGAAATAACAATTTTTAGAATGTTTGTCTGTGTGTCTGTATGTTTGTACGCACATCACGCAGAAACTACTGCATGGAATTGAATGCAGCTGTCACCGTTGTATTGCTAGAGGTCAAACGTAAAATCTGGTGCATGTTTCATCTTGATACGTCGCCTAGAAATGGACAATTATGTTAATATTTTTGGGATTTGAGTGAAACTACGAGCAACAGCTAGCATCTAATGTAATATCTATAATTATTATAAACAATATAGTATACGTAGGTACTATCATCATCATCATAATTATATAATTCGTCCACTGTTAGACGGACGTAGCCCTCTCCTAGTGAACGCCACAGAGTCCGATGATCGACTTTCCTCATCCAGTCACTGCTTCCTTTACTATAGATACTATACTTACATGTGTGTTAGTACATTTTTAATACCGAGGAGCCTAATACTCTCATGGCGTTAACTACAATGTACCTGCCTAACGGAACGAAGAAATTCACACGATATGGCTCATTTAGTTACAAAATGGATATGGTTTCGGGTTGTTAAAGACTGTGGACATCTGCGACTATTCCTTATAATGTCTTATGCTATTGATGCAACCCTTCAATTTTGTTATAAATTGCACTACAAAGTTAAGGGGTAGCTAATGATCTCTTTTGAATATAATTATGTAACGATCAAAGACCCAAAACGCCTAGGTATTGAGCAAAAAAACAGCTCAAATCTTGTTCACTATCACATCGCCAAATTCATGTTATATCTACTCTTGAAAAATGAGTTAACGCTAAGTACTGACTTGGCATCAACAGCCGTCGTAGTTTTTATATGAAAAAATAAACAGTAATTATTTAATTATTGCTTAAAGTAAGTATGCATTAATAATTTTAAATATAAATTACTGTGAGCACTTATAACTGCAATATTCCAGACACGTCACTATTACCACAGAATTGAATAACTAATACTTCATACTAGGTGCTACGTTACAGGGATACCCCAGTCCTTTTATCGGGAAAGAGTTTGGAACACAAATTATAAGATGAAGATAAGAATTTAACAGAACATTAAAAAATATAATCCACTACTTTTAAAATACTATTAATAGCCTTGACTATACCTAAAAAAAAGATTATCCTAATTATCTCATGATTCACTGTTCAAAATATTTTTTTTCTTTGTTTAATCAGTTGCGAGACCCTTAAAAGGAATTGGCTTTAAAAGTCATTTCCTTTCTCAAATACGACGAAGAAAAAAATCACACCCACCTGGTTAGGCGCGTGGCAGTCCCTTTCCGGTAGCTCCCCTAGCTATTAATCGATGGATTTTAAAATGTTTTACCTGGACAAGATACTACAGATAAAGGTGGGCTCCTTAAAACAGCAGGGTTATGAAGTTTACCGGTTTATTTTCTTTATAATTTAATAAGGAGGCGCGTGTCGGATGTCCGATTGTGTGTGTTCAGGGACTGTGACGTACTTATAACAAGTTTTTGTTGTTTCAAATAATATTGTACAGTGGTGAATTATTGTTGTTGAAACTGGTTAACAGATGTTTGTAATATTATATATTGTATAAGCTCATTTTTAGTAATAACTTGAAAGTGGAATTCTTCGAAACATTTTTGTTGATTTCCAGTTAGCTTTTAATGTGACGGAAGTGTAAATCCGTTTTAGTGTCACAATTGATAAAAGATAAAATAATTTCTTACGTCCAATTTGATTACGCTGACAGCACCGTTAATAGAATTTGACATAAAATAGCCAATAAAAAGATAGAATCGAGATTCTGCAGCCATTAGAATAGAATGTACCTACTTAATTGAATTTAGGTAAAAAAGAAGGAAGTATTTCAATGTCCAATCATCTCTCACAAAAAGCAGCTTACGAATACGAATATGTATTATGAAATGCAAAAGGTATCAGTAGCCTTAGCACGAACAACTTGCGAAAAAGTATTCGTATCGTCACGATAGAGGCGCTGGTCCAAATCTCATACAAATTGGTCTCCATGACGATACGAATACTTTTTCGCAAGTTGTTCGTGCTAAGGCTACAGATTATAAATTTATGACTAAAGGCCTGTACCTAAGAAAATACCTATTACTCGTAGATGTTACATTTATTTATCAATGCAAACATAGCCATAAAGTATAGTAAATACCTATTATATGGAGCATGCGACATTTTTTTTTTAATTAAAATATATAGCAACTTAAACTATAAACGTTTTTATCGTTTTAATATCGGAAGCGCGTTAGAATCGCGTCAGATTTAGAGTAAGATTTATTGCATTTAATTCAGAGCATGAAAGGGTTTGAAAAACTTGATGTTATTGTTATATGAAGAGCACCTTTGTTGTCAATTTTGCTCGTTTATTTACGATACTGCACAATTTTCACGGACCATTTATATTTTACTATCGGTTTATCGCGTTAGCTTAACTGCTCTTGCGCATTGTGTTCTGAAATTGAAAATTTGAAAGTTCAAAAAGAATACCGTAAAGTTTAATGGTATAATAGAGTAGATTAAAGATTTTGTTAGAGGCTACGTTGGGTTCGATGGTTTAAAATGTTATGATAAGCCTAGCCCAGCTCTATTTTAAAAAAATATTTATACATCGCAGCACAGGCGAAATGTATCTCTGCTTCTTAGGCGATTACTTATATCTGTAACTAGATAAACTGTGTAAACATTTTTATATATATCGACGAAAAAAACACATTAAAAACATCACAACAAACATTGTAAAATTGTAACAATGTTTGCAAATTGGTTGAGGCCAATTTATTCATTACATGCATGGGTGCGGCCAGTCCAAACAAGAGACGGCAATCGTTATTTTCGGACTCCAAACAACAGTGAGAGGTTTTACATAGAGAGTTAGAGTACTTTTTTTTTTTTATTTACGGGGGGAAACCTTCCAAAAGGCGTCCGGTCTTCGGGGATTAGACCGGGGAGTGGATTTTAACCCACTAAAACCAACCCGGTGGCCACCATCAGCAAGACCACAAAAGACCACCCCAGAACATCCCTGGGGAGACTGTAAAGGGGTCTCCCCATAACCTCACTGTGCACGCCAACACGTGACCACTGTGCTACCGTCTTCTCTGGGAGTTAGAGTACCTACCTACTGAGATTAAAACAAATTAGTTTAGTGGCATCATATTTATTATTGGGTTCTAATTAATACGACTTCTATTTAATAGCATTATTCTCCTTTAAAAAACTACGTTGTCCACTAAATTACCAGATCAGCCACTATCAATGTTTATCTAAAAATACTATCTTAGCCACTATTTATCATCGATGTTAGCTACTGTAAATACAACCCAGAATAAATGATATTTTATAGCATCTACACAACGGCTAATACGACAGAGAATCTTCAATAATAAAAAATCAAGTTTTTATAGCTTATTATAATAACCAATAACCACCAACCAAATAAGAAAGCATTTTGCGTTTTGCAGCACGCCAGCAATTTTGCGATCAAAACAATACAGATACAATACAAATAATAATAAATGTCGAATCGAAACAAAGCTCTGTTTGATTTGCCGGCTCACGTATTCCATTCATAAAAGGGGCTAGTTTTCGATGGCGGTGATAAAAAAAAGCATTAAACATGTTTTTTTTGCAAAGATCAAATAGATTTAACGACCACACAGACAATGCAATTGTATTCTATGTTGGTTTTACCTGAGGCTTGTTTGCTTGCTTGAAGTGTGACGTGTGTATATATATTTTATTATACAACTAGCGACCCGCTCGCGGTTTCACCCGCGCTGCTCCGTTCCTAAGAGGCGTAGCGTGATGTTATATAGCCTATGTTACTCAGTGGTAATGCAGCTTTCTAACGGCAAAATAATTTTTGAAATCAGTCCAGTATTTTTTGAGCCAATTCGTTACAAACATACTTACATACAAATCTTTCCTCTTTATAATATTAGTATAGAATTATTGCAATACATACATTTATTTTAGGTTGTACCTATTTTTGTAAGTTGTGACGATTTGATACTTACATCAAGTATGTTCATCAATTTTTTTTTAACTTTACACACTGTCGAGACGACTAAGATACTTCTAATAATGACTGGCAAGAGAAAGGCGCAAATACGAAAATGTATAAGAATATTATATTATTTATTATATATTAATATAACTATTGCTGTACCAAGGTCTCCTTATTCTTATACATTTTCGTATTTGCGCCTTTCTCTTGCCAGTCATCCTTAGAAGCATCTTAGTCATCTCGACAGCCTCGTCCCTGGTCTGCCTCGGCATTGATGACTTTTTTCGGGCACGGGCGGACTTTTTTCCGTCTTTACGTGGGAGAGCCATGCTTCGGCACGAATGGGCCCGCTCGACCGGAGTGATACCACGGCCTCACAGAAAACGGGCGTTAAACAACGCTTACGTTGTGTTTCGCTGAGTGAGTGAGGTTACCGGAGGCCCAATCTCCTTTTAAAAGGTCGGCAACGCACTCGTGACTCCTCTGGTGTTGCGGGTGTCCATGGGCGGCGGTAATCGCTTACCATCAGGCGATCCGTCTACTCGTTTGCTCTCCTATCTCATAAAAAACATGCGTGTTATCGGCATTTCTGTTCGTTGTTGTCTACATTAATATTAAGGAAGAAAATGGTAAATTGAACGAGATTGACGATTTTGACGAACAGATCCTGTAATTAGATGTGCAAATCTTAAAGTAGCTACAGTAACAAACACCTTAATGGTTCACCATAATCATAAGTAATTCACCGTAAGATTGCGTAGGTGCCTACAATGTTTTAAGATCGCATAAAATGCGATCTTAGATTGTCGTATAAAAAAAAGTCACAATAAATATGTTCAGTAGTTAGATTGATAGAACTACCTACTGGAGCAATAATATTAATTTGCACCATTCTTTTTATCATATGGAAAGTAAGCGAATAACGAAACCACGCTATGATCCGGTTTACTTGTTTTTTTGTGCACTATAACATAATAAAAATCCGATTTGTAATTAAAAATATGTAACACTTTTCTACTACAAACAATTAAAAAAAGCCTATTCTAATATTATGTAAATGAGTACAAATTAATAACGACTTTTAATTTAGGGGTATTTTTTTCTCACAATCCAAACAAAAGCTAATATGACGATTGTAAGGGTTTCGATCTTTTGTTTAACACTTAATTCACTTGTTGCAATAAAAGTTATGAATTCTATACAATAATTGACGCACTCTTTATTCTTTACTATGATTTAGGCCTTTATACAATAAGATTTTATAATTGCTGCCCAACTTACAAAGAAACAGTTTGCATGACAGAAATAATCAGCGTAAGTAATTGCCACTTTTTGAACACAACAAGAAAGGTATACATTTGATTGGATAACGTGATTCGGTATACACCGGAATTGTCAGCCCTGAATTAATAATACTTAACTTGAATTATAACGATACTAGTAGACAGAATAGGTAGTAGAGACGGTAGTTAATCAATATTCAACCCTTCATTGAATGTTTTCTAATGCAAATTTTTAACACAAAAATAATACTTTTGACTTTGACACTAGGCGCCTGTCAGGCAGTGACAACAACAAATGTCATAATGCAAATCAGCCTTTTATATTGGAAAAAGATGCGCCGACGCGGCATTGTTATGCCAATTGCGTTCGTTCTCGGCACCAAATGACAATGATAATGAACGGCGAGCCCACAAATGTTTGTGTTATTTCTTCGTTATGGCGCTATTACTCATGTAATACCAAAACATTTGGCCTATTTTGTTGAAATAAACAGTTCAGTTCCTTTACTAATTAATACTAACTAATAAACTATTATTGAATAAAAAATAGTCCACACTCAATGAATCATTAATTGTTTTATGTAAAAATAAATAAAAATAAGTGCCTATTAAGATTTTCTTGACTTATTTAAAGTAAAATTTGACGCCAATAACGTCAATAAACATTGTTTAACAGTATTAATTCGTACTCTATACCTATCTACTAAAATATACCTAGTTAAAAAAAAGAAAAATATTTTTATCATTATTAAAAATATGTGCGCGACACCCCTAATTTTCGCTCGACTATTCCGAAATACGTCGAAAGGTCGGCAGAGGGCGCGCGCGCATTGTCACCGCGCATGATAGATTGCTGTCATATTCAAAGTATCACCTATAGATATGTAAATTATCACCGTTCCGTCATATATCGCATTGTCGCTAACATTTCAGAGGGCATGCATCTAAAATAATAAAAATAGCATTCTATTCGGACACAATTTGTTTTGCAGTTACAACTTTATCGATTTCGTACTCATATCATATTATTATATTGTCATGACAATAAATAGATTAAAAATACTCGATTGATTGACATCGATCTCCCTTCGATGATCGATATTTCGATAAAAGACAGTTCATACGATAAAGGGTTCTTTCATAACAATCGTATCTAACTAAAGTTTTAACAGACAACAGTGTCATCCCTATATTTGGGAATCGTTTTAAAATTTAGCTATAATAAATCATAAAAAATAATGATTTTTTAATTTATTTTTTCTGTTAAGGTGAGAACTGACTGAAGACTGTATAGAAGCTGCTTAAAAGCTTCCTTTTTTTATTTGCGTAATTTTAATGTTTTTATTATTTCTTAGATCATTCTTACTATAAATGTATATGACGGTCAAATGACGGTAGACTCATGGACTCGCCCCCTATACATTGGGCTCAAAATGTACCTTCGAATCGTGGGTGTACAATTATACATCAGTAAGCCTACACCTCTGCTAAACCCTCTGGGAATATAGACGTGATGGTATGTAAAATATTAAAAACGTTATGACATTGATAATTTCGCACTCGACATATAGTTGAATATAGTATCTAAACATCGTATGCATTATTTAATAGACATTTATTTCCTTTATAAACAACTTTAATAGTTGTAGATGCCGTAATTCTAATATTAATGTTCACTTATCGTCACTACTTATCAAAATTATGTAAATAAACGATAGATGCATCGATTCTTCTTCTTCATCGTAGGTCGCAGTATAGCTTAACATCAGGCGAACTGGCGGTCAAGCGTAACCCTATCACAAATAAAAAAAAAAACGAATAGCACACCGACCCAAAAATAAATCTTCACTTATCATATCTCCAACGCATTCAAAATATTGTCCCACTATATCTCCGCCCAAGCGCTAGCGAGCCCCGCTTTAGCGTCACAACTTTTTATCAACCCAGTAATGGAAGGGTTAACACACAATGGTCGAATCACGTTACATTTTTTTTCGATAGTTGGCCTTTTTCAAACCAGTGGGCCGGTGTTAGAGTGACACCATTCAACCAATGATTGATGGAACTAATTAATTTCGTCGTACGCGTGTTTGTCAATGAACTTAGATACTTGAATTCCAAACTCAAAATTTTTACTTCTATTGTAATAATTACAAAAGGTTTGAGTTTTAATTCAAACCTTTTTTTACGGGGCTGTCGCGTGTTCGGATCTGCAATACAATAAATTGTATTCTTCTATCTTTGAATGTCGGGTTGTGACTGATGAAATTAACGTTACATATCGTGTAGAAACGGGAATTTAAAACAGACGTCAATTTTATTTTATGGAAGCTGTATTTGTTAAGTGCCTTGTATTTTTTAATTATTTTCGGCTCACGTACTACGCGTATCCGTCCGCGTATCGTACGAAATATTTAAGTGGGATACGTCGTTAAAAACGCCGAAAGTGAGATAGCACTTCACACCGTCAAAGGCGTCAATTTGCATCGTTTGCAGTTTATCGTGCATCCTGCAAAAATACATCCATATTTTTACAAAGGGAACGGGACGCCACTGTGTAAATTGCGACATGTCGACCGCAGTGTCGTGTAGCTTTGTTAGTGGCCGCTTTGAAGTACACACACGTACGACTCAGTTATCGCTCTGTGTAACATCGGAGCTGGAATCAAGTACAAAATATTACTGTGTCTGTAGTTGGAAAACGTGCTTTAGATACGCTCCAGTGATGTCAATTTACAACCACCCTGATTGTACACTACGAACGGTGCAACGGATGTAGTTTTAGAACTTTAGATTCTTATTGTAACATAGAAAACTATTTTGATTTAAATAACATTTTTATTTATTGATCTTTTAATTGGAGCAGATTAAAATTTTCTACCCACTCATGTAAAGTGAGTTAATTTTATGAATTTAAATTTTAAGTAAATAAGTGTGTGATGTGATTGATGTTATGCGAAACACGTAACATGTATTTTAAAACAAAATTGTAAATTTTAAAATAATATGTGAATTAGTTACGAATAATGCACGTAAAAAGTACTTACGTATTGAAATGTTACTTTGTACAACTGCAAGAAAAAGGAGACATTTAGACGTAGGTAAGTCGTAATACATATTAAATTAAGCACAACAGCGAATGGCCTTTATAACATTGATTAAATTATAAAACAAAGTCCCTCGCCGCGTCTGTCGGTCTGCTTGTTTGCGATAAACTCAAAAAGTAGTTACTAAACGGATTTTCGTGGGGTTTTCATGAATGGACGGAGTGATTCATGAAGTAGGATTAAAGCTATTTAACATCACACTACGATTATTAGGAACGGGGAAACGTGGGTGTAACCCTGGGCTGGTCGCTAGCTAAAAATAAAATAAGTAGCATATAAAAAATTGACATTAAATTAAATGTAGATTTATTTTAATCCCAATAGATAAAATTAAGAACATCTATTTCTTAAAACATTATTATGATCGTAATACGAACGAGGTGTCGCATCTCTATTTCACAGTTCAATTCCATTTTTATCGATTAGCAGGGGTGACATATTAATCTAAGTGGCACCTTGAATTAGATTGAAGGTCAGTTATTTCATTAAAGTTATTATTAGCTGTGCTATTATTATTATCATATTATAAATATGTAGGTAATTAGAGGTGATATTGTTGCGCTGCTTAATATTATAATCACTAAATATCGGTACATAAAAATACATACCTGGAGAAGCATCTTGACGACACGTTTGGCGTAGCGGCTGAGAGGTCGGCTTCTACGCAACGTGTGGTGGGTTCGATCCCCACACGGAACAAATATTTGTATGATCTACAGGTAGTTGTTCCGGGTCTGGGTGTTTGTGTATGTGCGAATTTGTGTTTGTAAACGCACCCACGACACAGGAGAAAATCGTAGTGCGGGGCAACGTTTAAAAAAAAAAATCTTTTGGCATAAATGGTTATAGCATACATAATGTACCATTACCAGAATATCGACCTCTAGTGTAGCGCGACTGCTACACTAGAGGTCCTGGGTTCGATCTTCGATCCCAAGTCGAGCAAAGTGTTATTGGGTTTTTCTATGAAATTCTCAGTACCAGCTCGGAGTCTGGATTTGTGCCCGGTGAATGGCTATAGGCTCGCCCCCTATTACCTTACGCTTGATACCTACGCTTACGCTTCACCGCCAGTTTGCCTGAAGAAGAAGTTTGAAGTTTTGTTGAAGAGATTTTATATAAAAAGTTTGAACCAAATAACTGCCTCATTAAGCGTGACTGCTACGTTAGAGGTCCTGGGTTCGATTCCCAGGTCGAACAAAGTGTTATAGGGTCTTACTATAGAATTATCAGTAGCAGCTTGGAGTTTGGAATTTGTCCCGGTTAATGGCCATTGGTTCGCCCCCTATTACATGGGACCTAAACATACCGGCGAACTGTTACTGTACATTAGTACAGTAACAGTGCGCCGTTAGTTACACCTTTGCTAACCCTTCGGGGAATACAGGTGTGATAGTATTTTATTTGAACCAAATGACAGTTCTAATTTAAAAGTGTCAAAATGGTCTCAAATCTGATTATTTGAAACTTATGACGCTCAAAAGGTAAAGTTCGTTTGTGCGCGGCGCGTGACTTCACGGTTCGTTACTTGTGACTCTTGCTCTGATTTAATTAAACGGTAACGAATTTTTCAAAATTCCTTAATTGTTTCCGTTCGGAAAGCTTGTTTTATTTTCTTGCTCTTCCTCTTAACATATTTACCCTTGTTTGGAGTACGTGCTTAATATTATTTAATTGTGCCACATTTTTTAGTCAGTTTGACATAAATTGGGTAAAGTCGCTTGATAAATACGTAAAAATGTCGTGATTTTATTAGTCACATTAATTATCCTAATTATAATTTAGAAGCAAACTTTTTTTGAACAATGTGTTTTAAGGTTTAGATGGTATTTTTTAAAACGAACCATTTGTCTTAAGTAAACATAAGAAAAACGCAACTTTCTCTAGCTTACTTATAATTTATGTGCTAGGTAATAAAATTGTCAGGACTAATTTCATTGTTTTTCTTACTATACTTAATTGTGAAAGATGTTCGCAGTATTAAAAGCTAGGTACGCGAAATCAGTCAACGAATATACATTTTTAATAGTGTACGTTTGAATAATAGAGTTGCCTGTACTTGTTTCAGTGTTATCCAATCCATATACCTACTAAAAAAATTATATGTACATTAAGACCTTCTTATCGTATAAAGGGTGGAGTAAATTTGACGGGTAATAGAAACGGACATCCGGTCACTTTGGACATACAATAAAATGCAACGTGATTCACGCTCGTGTATTTTATTATAGTTGAAATCAAGGAAACAGCTGTTGCAATTGCAATAAAAGTTATGAACATAAAAATTAAGTATTCAATCAGAATAGGGTAACAAAAATATACTCACAGTACGGTCGTGATAATTGTGGACGTCTTGAGTGTACCGTTGCAAACAGTAAAATCACTGTTTTTGCTCAAAAATCGCTAAACTAGTAAGGACAATCACAAATGCGAAACATTTACGACCCCAATTTTTTAATTAAAATAACTATCTAGCTTAGCTTAAAAATAAAGATAAAAAAACAGGCAAATGATGAGCTGTCGTTGCTACAAAAAAATTCATTACTGGTTTGACACTTTCAGGTCAATTTTCGTTGAAGTAACCGTAACCGAAGAAATACAACAGAATACGTTTATCTGATAATCATTTAGAAAAGTTATGTAGCTAACAGAAGAATATTAATTCTTTCCATAAAAAGGTCCACTAATAATAAGAAAGAATAACCACTGTAGAAATGAAATGCGATGCATTAATAAATAATATACATAAGTATATTATAGTAAAAACAATTTATTAATAGAGTGCACCATGTAATACAAAAAATCACAATTTACATCGGCTTCCAATTTTTACGACAAAAGGTGGTCAGAATTTCACTATTAATGAGGCTGGCACACATTAAACTTACCTATCAACATAAATAACCTTATCTTTTCTGCTTTTAATACATTCAGGAAGGCAGCTGATACATTTTATGTTTTTCTTTTACATTCTCTTGATCCTGGATCACCATGGAGAAAAAAAACCCAATGTAATGGAAGAAATGTGTTTCTAAACATAATTTTGTAGTGTCCATATATAAAAATAAATAAATGGGGTTCAAGGTTTACTGGTGTTAAATAAATTGATCATTAATGAACGAATCAATTAACGACGTAGTACATCGATGATATAATCGTCAACTCGATAAGATAAACCACTTATGGTAAAACGACCATCTGTTCCCAATGATCCCATAGCGTGTGTTAATGCGACTGTGTTTTTTTGTTTCACAGGATATTGGATTACTAACGATGTCATAGTACTTCGTAACTCCAACTTCCACTTTGAACTCTATTGGATGCTTTTAAAACTCACAATGCAATGATATAATGAAGGTCATATTCCGCTAAAAGTATAACTGACAAGTTTGCTAACGATAGACAAACAAAAAGTTTGTATTTCTAACATGATAAAAAACTCGCAGATAATAAAAGGAATGATGACAATGAATTGGAATTTGAAGTGGGACACTCGTGTTACAATAACGAACCCTGTGAATAACATTATGATTTTTGTTCAGACAAATAAACATGAAGATTTGTGCAAACAAATTCTGTACGAAACTGGTATTTCCGCACACTGACAATCATAAAACCAGTCAACCATAACACAAATGAATATTTTTGTTGATATAATGTTTTGCAAATGGTTTACAATTTACAACTTGTTATGTTTTGTGCTAATCAATATTCGGAGGAAGACTATTAGCTACTCTTTTAAATTTATCTTATCGTAATTTTGCCAAGACTTAATAATAAGTTGTGTATCTTAGCATATTGTATCGGTATATTTATTTCCGTCGGTCTTATCTTATTTTCTTTACTTTCATTTTCTCGACACTATTTAATCTTTTCTTTCATGTCATCACTATTTTTATATGTTTACTTATTTCATTTATTTAAAGTGATTCTGTCTGCAAAATAAAATTGTGTTTTTAGTTTTCTGAACTTTTAGACTGGACCTTTTGAACCAGTCACAGGTCCCAGGGTATGTATTTCCAACTAGATGTAGCTTCTAATTTAGATTTTTGTAAATTGTGTAATCATTTCGATTATCATTTATTTCTCGCATTTCGAATTTGTTGCGGTTATTAGAGATTATGCTCAGAATTTTCAGAGATTCAAAGCCGAGTCACCCAATCGTGACCCTTGAATATTATGTTCTTCAACCATATTTTATAGGTCTACAAAAACGTCCTCCTCTTTTAATTTGGATTCGGACTCAGTTATTTTATTATGTACAGGGAAATTATAGCCATTTTTATAGCTAGAACACGAACACTTTCGGACGCGATTTTACGATGAGGAATAAGATTTTTTTTTGCAATATATTTGAAGGGGAAATTGTTCATGGTGGACGATGTCTATGTTCAAACAGTTTTACGAGCCATAAAATTTACACGGCCATACAAACTAGGCATATCACTTGATGTATATTTTATTTTGTATTGTTATAATTTGATATCTTAACGTAAGCATTTTGTGTTTTCGGTTCGCTTATTATTAAAAAAATGTAATCTGATGTATTTTATGAGCGTGTAGTGTTTGCAAAAAATAGGATAACATAACGTTGTTTCCCAACATACATTCATATTAAACATGTTACAAGACTTCTGTAGTCAAATAAATTAGTGGAACTCATTTGGTTGCAACAACTTGATAAAATCTTTTGACAAAGCAACTAACACAAATTAACACGTTTACACGTTATCTCGACACTTCAATCGGGTCATTGAACTAACCCTTTTAATTCTGAATATTTACACCTCCCAAATATACCAAGATACATTGCAAAAATGTACAGAGCAAAATGATCTTTGCACCTTTGTAACAAGTAGGAAAATTGTTTTAAACTTTCACTCTCTTCTATGTTCCCTGATTGTTGATAGCTGGCCACCCTTGGCCCGTTCAAAACGTCTTACGGCTGGCTGCACCGATTATGGTAATTTTTTAAATAACATCTCGTATTAACAAATGTTCCGTTGTTGGACAATGGTTTGTTGCAAATTTTGGTGTTGACAGCTTGCAAGTGACTTTTCGCTGTATTTGTAAATATCAAAGGGCTAGGCGTGTTGTTTTGTCAGCCGTGATAGATCACAGTAAAAGAATAATTAAATCCATTATAATCAGTTATTATTATATTTTTTAATTAAATATATTATGGTATTGACCAGAATATGTAATAATTAGCAAGCTTTAATTTAAATATTATTATCACCACCGAAATTTCGTTATGGCCAAATGAATCAAGTAAAAATTGTAATCTCTATCCAACCTATTTACACATAAGTAGGTTTTACTTTTCCATCATCCAGATCTATACATACAATACAATAAAATTTAGGTATATTTAACATACCTATATCTTTATTGACTATCGTTGGGTAAGTCTGAGATGCGTATAAAATCATTAAATTTAAACATTTATTATAAAACTTCCCCCCATCCACGTAACACTCTTAATGTTAGAATCGAAATAATTCAATTGTTTACTGTGTGTAACCAAATTACCATTGCAAATACTTTTTCTGCGTTTTGCATATTTTAATCATAGGATTTTTTGAGTTTACTCTAAAACCCATGTAATCCGGGTTTAAAGTTATTATAATGAGACGTGTTTCATTGTTCGAAACGCCGTACGATGATGTAGGGCGCAACCCTAATTCTAATACGTATTGTGATTGAAGAGCCCTCGAAAGGTACGAACTTATGGTCAGTGTAATATAATACTTTATCAGGTATATAACGAGGTATAACTATATAAAAACTTCGAAACGTAAAACCCCGAATGTTAATTATTTATTTATTAGTGTTCAGAGTCATTGATTATATATAATATTTATAACCCTATAATCATCTATACGTATGAATACTCATTCATAGGTCGGTCAGATGCAACTCGAATGTACCTAGTTTTAATAAATCACGACATGATATTGGGGTAAAAGAAGAAGCCAACATTGAGGAAACTAATTTAAAAGCAATATCAAATAAAATAAGTTAGCCATTGTAAGTAAAAGTAACTTTTAATGCTTGACTTACAAAACTATCAATACCTAAACGAAACGTTGCACTGAATAAATTTCAAAGAATTCAGATGGCTGCGCCATTTGGCCTGACCTGCATTTGGGAATCGAATCAAACCGGTGCTCATTCCTCTGAGGAAACGAAAAGATGAAGTGACAGTGACCTCCGGACATTTGTTTATAGAAAGAAAATGTAACCTTTTTTCTTTATTTTGATGGGTGCGACTTCGTTAGTAGTAACTTATTGGTATTGTTTAGCTGTCTCAGTAGTAGTAGTCATCCAAACTGCAACTGTCACGATAAAACTGTTAGGTTCGAGTCCAAGATCGAGCAGTGTTACTGGGTTTTTGGTTAAAATTTCCAGTTGCAGCTCTGAGTTTGGATTTATACCCGGTTAACGACAACAGGCTTGCCCACTATTACATGGAACCTAAACATACTGAGGACCTGGGTGTATTAGCACACTTCTGCTTAATTCTTCGGGGAATACAGGCGTGATGGTATGTAACTTTTATGTATAAATGAGTCGTGTCGTTGATCACTACTGTTTTTTGGTTTAGGTTTTATATTCGTGTTATTTAAGAGAGGTAAATATTGTTCCAAGGCTACGGTGTGATACTTCACAAAATTATACCTTTTTATGTTTCATAACATAACATACCATCACGCCTGTATTCCCTGAAGGGTTAGGCAGAGGCGTACTTAATGTATACCCGCAGTTCGCCGGTATGTTTTAGGTCCCATGTTATAGGGGGCGAGCCTATACCAGGCCAGGCACAAATCCAGACTCCGAGCTGCTACTGAGAATTTCATAGAAAAACCCAATAACACTTTGCTCGAGCTCGAACCCAGGACCTCTAGTGTAGCAGTCGCGCTTGGGACCAATAGACTAGTGAGGCAGAGTTTTTCTATTTCATTGACGAATATAATTCTGATTTTAGATTATGGAAACCTATCAGAAACTTGGAAAGTATTTTACAAAATGACAAAGTGTCTAAAAATAATGTTGTGCTCACAGTTACCTCTTCCACTTAAGTGTTTACGAAGTTCATGATAACGTTATCGCTATTATTTCAAGAATTATTTTAAATGGCTTCAAGTGGCTTAGAACTTAACTTGCCAACGTTTTACAACAAATAAGTTTTTTTTTTATTCAAAAAAGCTATGGGTTATTTTATTATAAAGAAATGTTAATGTTCGTTCGCTTTCATTTCGATCATTAAAACGTCAATTCGTTTTATGCACGTTGAGTCTACGAGTAATATAATATCCTTTCTTCGTATCGTAAATTTTAGATTTATTCTGATTTCATTCGCAGGCATCGTCAATACATTCGATACCTTAACAAGGTGATCATAAATCATTGAAAAACGAATAAATATCTTGAGCCTAACCACGTATAAGAGATCCGTATTCATCTCCGCGAAGTCAGATCAGACAAAAGCTTTAAAAGATCCATTGTTGGAGCGTGTCTGGCCTGGTCTGGTTTAATACCTCCCATTTTCACCTCTCTTTGTGGTCGTGGAATGTCTTTCATGAGTTTAAGTTGCGATGGAGCAGATATAACGATACTATAGACTGATAATTGCTTTAGTTATGATGGCAGTTGTACCTTTGAACTTAGATTTAAGTATTTTTAGTTATAGTCGTGTATCCTATTTAAATGAAAAATCGCAAAATAATCATCGTGGGTAATCATTGTATGAATGAAAACTTGACTTTGAAATAAAGAAGAATATATTTAAATAGATGTGGGAAAAAATAATAATTAAAGAATTTAAGATTAGTGGAATGGAACGCATGATGAATGAGTGAAGATGATAGGTGTAGGTGTGAAAGAGAAAGAGACATATACAAAAAAAAATGGTGATTTATCGTGTGAAAGGTGAAAGAAGTTAAAGTTGTTTTAATTATAATAAAATAAGTTTTAAGAAGATAAAAGCGAAATTTTATTGCAAATCGATCCTGTACATAGATATTCGATGAATTTCTTATGGTGCTTATGCTGTAATATTTTTTACAAATATTGTGAAGAATACTTTTAATACTACATATATTGTAGTATTATATTCCTTGAGATTTTTTCTGTCTGCACGTGCGAAGACGCACACACGTATTATTAATCGCATTTCCGAATAAGAATTCGTAAGGATATTCAAGGAGACTAGTATACGTTGAACGGTAAGAGTGGCTGAGCGATTTGTTTCTGGGCTTCGATTCGCGGGTTAGGTACCTGCACGGGGCAAATAATTTAATGGCCTTTAGGGAGAGACGTTCGTTCGGAGTCTGGGTACCTATTTTTGTTTGTAACCGTACTATTTATACAAGAGAAAATCCCTAGGACGGTCAAGGGTATTTTAATCTAATTTTATTTAAGAACTAGCTTTTGCCAGCGACTTCGTCCGCGTGGAATATTTGCTTTGTTCCCTAGATCTTCGCCCGTGGTTTCACCTGCGTTGCCCCGTTTCTAAGGGTTGTAGGAAGTAGTAGAAGAAAGAAGTAGGAACGGGGTTCCTAAGGGTTGTAGCGTGATGTTTTATAGCTTGAAACCATTCTCATGAATCACTCATTTTCCCAACATTTTCCTTCACTGCTCTGCTCCTATTGATCGTAGCGTGATGAAAAGTATACTATAACCTGCCCAGGAGTATGAAGAACAATTGTACCAAGTTTCATTGAAATCCGTCGAGTGGTTTTTGTTTCTATAACGAACATACAGACAGACAGACAGACAAAAATTTTACTGATTGCATTTTTGGCGTCAGTATCGATCACTAATCACCCGCTGATAGTTATTTTGGAAATATATTTCATGTACAGAATTGACCTCTCTACAGATTTATTATAAGTATAGATTATCATCATCATTTTGTACCCCAGATGCCTCCTTTGTAAGAGCTCTGTTCTTGTGATCCATTGAAAAGATTATCTGTTTCCTGAATGAAACAGGATATCCTTGTTGGATTTAATCTATGAACAATCCTTATTCCTCTGCTTCTTAATTGTATCTTCTCTTTATCATTAAAATGTCACTATAAAAAAATATTACAAAGGAAGTATTAGGTAGGTACTTCATAAAAAACTCGAATTACGAAAGCGTTTTGCTATTACAATTTTATAATAATTTATATATTTTGACAACCCAATTGCCGCCGATTCGGGAGTCCACATCAGATGGCGGATGGTGGGTTCGATACACATACATATTAATGTAAACATTTATATGGCTTGCAGATGTTTGCTTCGCGACTACAGACCAGATTTATTTGTGCAAGTGATTTATGTGTATAACGCAAACCACAGATCACAATGATGGGTTAAGCAATACTTGCTACTGATGGATATAATTCTACAGATAAAATAACTTTTAACAAAGAGTAAAACCGCCTTCAAAAACATAAAAATAATGTTAGGTGCACAAGTTTCGGAAGTCGGTAGCGAAAATTGCCTACAAAAACGTAATACCGAAATAAATCGTAATCTAGAAAATATTCTATCAAATAATATTATTATTCGGATTTGGATACCGTTCGAACGTATAGTAACGACGTACTACGTTTTACGTATACCTAGACGACGTTATCATTTTATTACGTGTTATTGTCATTTTCTTCTAAATTTTGTGATCAGATGTTGACCAAATTTTTACGGGGCTGCCTCTGAAGTATGACCTACCGATCCAAAAAGAATCATCAAAATCGGTTCATAATTATTGGCGGAGTAATCGCATAACTTGTTTCTTCTTTCTGCCTTTGTCCGAATTTATTTGGGGTCAGCGTAGCATGTCCTTTTCTTCCATTGATCTCTATCAGCCGTCACCTCATCATTCACTCCCTTTCCCATCATATCGGCCTTAACACAATCCATCCATCTTTTCTTTGGTTTCCTTCTACCCCTCCGTCCCTCCACATTCATATTTACTACTCTTTTAGTTAAATGCGTTTCATCCCTCCTCATCACATGCCCATACCAAGACAAACTTTCGGTCACCGGCGTTACTTTCAGACGTTACTAATATTGTCCATTAATTAATATGTTCCTTATTTTGTCCATTCCAGTTACTCCATACATCCACCTTTTATTAACATTCTCATCTCCGCTGCATGCAGTCGAATTGAGAACCTCCTCTTTTTTAAAGTCGGTTGAAAAGGAAGTGTATATACATAGCTGTCCGAAAGAGGGTTATAACAGGAATCTTGACGACACAACCACTTGAACTTGTATAGGAAGATGTTTTTATTGTTTTTGATGTTCTTTTTTTTTCAAACAAAGTATTATTCTTGTATTTCAAAATTTGGAGATATTCATAATCTCGGTATCATTGCTCCATTTTGGATTGCCGTACCTACCGTTTTTCAAATAATCCTGCATAACCAAATCATAATATGATTTGGTTATGCAGGAGAAAGGATATTTTGATTATATTATAATCAAAATATCCTTTCTCTAGTAGTAGTGTTACAAGATTGAGCAAACGCTTTAATATCTCATTCAAGGGATTTCGTCGATCTCTAGGATACCTCTGACGATTTTAACACGAAAAAAGCATCTTCAATTCATAACAGAATAATACGATCACTAATCCATAGGAAATTTAGCGATACAAAAATAAAATGCACTTGTTTCCATATGTTTGTTTATTAAAATCCAGTCTAACCAAATTATGGCCAAGATTGATGTCCCTAGATCAATATTCAAACCACAACAGCATTATTCTGAAAATAATCTGAAGCAAAGAAAGGGGTCCAATAAGAGCCGGGTCACTGACCTACCTGAGATGTAAGGGTAGTTTCCACACGTCGTTGTTTTGCTCTTTGTCCCCTTTATAAGCTTTGTTACACACTTGTAACTCGTTCCACCTTGCTTTGTGAACTTGATTTTATTAGTTACATACAGGAGGATGTTCATATCTGCGACAGAGATGCTGTGAGCGAATTCTATAAGATGAAATTAACAACACTACACCAAGAAACAGAATAATTTAATTTTTAAGTTGTTGGTTTGCAAAAATGCAACTGTCATTGCAAGCTTCGATTAGTCCACTGTCCGGGAATATCCGTGTCACGTCAAGGTCTGTTATCTTATTGTCTGTTATTGAATAAAACGACACAATATTCCTGTTCTGCAATCAATATCTGTTCAATATTGTATTACTGGCCTTAACTATTGCAGTTTATCTTCATTGTTTATTTTTGCCATTTTCACTCGACTAAATGAAGAATGAGCCTTAGATTAATGGACGAAACCTGAAGTATGGATTAAAATGTTTCCTTTTTAATTTATCACTCTGTATATAAATTAAAAGCATAATGCTCCACATATTGGCTACTAGAATAGTCTAATCTCCAACATTATAAAGAGTTAACTGTGTGAATAACAGCATCCTTTTGTATCCCATTGTAGTTTTGTGAGAATATTTTCTTGGTGCCACTGGGTCACCTTATGAAATAAAAATGCTATTGTTAGCCATATTGTCCGAAACGTATTAAGCAGTCAAATAACCACCCCTTTTATTAGACGTGTACCTATGAATCGCATCGTAAAAGGTAAACGGTCAGTTTCTCTGTGAATATTTATTCTTTTGTCCCTAATCGTATGCGTTAAGTCGTAAACTTTCTCAATCCGTATGCAATGCATCGTATAATTCTGTTTTTATTACACTAGAAGTTTTTTTTTTAGAGAAATAAACTTGCAGAAAGGTTCACTGTCAAGATAACGTATAGCTGGATCGTAAATGAAAACATTTACAAAATCAGCCAGTAATCCGAAGGATAAGCAGTTTACTGCAAGAAATTATAAAAAATGGACTTCATAATTATGGTGGTCTGGTTAACCCTACAGTCAAAATAATCGTTTACTGAACTTAAAGCCCCAGCCAAACGAGATTAGTTTTAATCAACGTCAGTAGATAGCACTAAAAGCCGCCACAAAGCCCTCTGAGGTAACCTGGGAGTCGTTAGAAGGAACATTATTCCCATTTCCCAGTCAAAGATATAGGCAGGGGCACTGTGAAAATTGCTCAAACTGTTGTTAACCCGGAATGTGGATGTATAGTTTTAGGTTTGTGGTTAGAGTTGTTATAGAATGGCTTAATGAGAGTTAATAACATAATACAACTTGTGTGTACCTTGAATCATTCTTGATATTTTTACTTACATTGCTAGTTGATTTGTAATTCAAGCATGTTTATAGATACAAATCAATAATTCCTTGTTACTTTGGTTCGCTAAACCATTGTTATGGAATCATGTGCTCTACTTTACTCCTAGAATTTAGCCGAAAATCAAAGCCATCAACCATGCAATCTGTACATTCTGTTCCTAGTTCTATGTTACCAATTTTACTTGAGGCCTGTATCAGACTATCAGTTACCATTTACTTTCTCTCGTATCGTCTATTGCGCATTTCTTAAGTGTATAATTACTGCGTTTATTGGCTCATTCCATTCCATAGGAGGCGTATACGAAATTGCTGTTTAGCTTCAGGGCAGCTTAGGGCTTAGACCAAATTACTGCCCACTTACATGACTCCGTAAATTGGTTTTAGAAAGTTCGATGCAAGAGTTTATCACGTGATTTATTATTATAAGGTTCGTCTGTTATTCGTGCGGTATGCGGTATGTTGAACTGTAAACTAGCGTATTTGAACCACATTTTTTTATAAACACAATCATAATCAAGATAAGTGATCCAAGATCACGAACAATATTGCCTTTGGGTCCGTTATATGTACTAAAATTTATATTATTATATTTTTTTCGCCTAGTTAATTCAATTTCGTGTTATGTTCACACAATCGCAAAATTTATTCCATTTAACACACTTGCTTAAAAATGCAATCCACTTTCCAAACGTCAAATGGCAATCAGATGCAAATTAAAATCGTTCAGGTCAAACCCGATCACGCTCTCATCGGAATGGTCGACTGAAACGAAATTTTGGAACTAGTTGCAAAGATAACAATTGAAGATCAGGTGCTGGTAGGTTGACCTCTCTTGCAAAAACCGGCCAAGCAAGTTGATGCATACCTTGATGCTGTGTGAATAATTTCATAAGATAATTATTGTTATAGTGGCGGCTGCATTAGAAGTATTAGAACTCAAAGGACTGGAAACTATGGCGTGTCCCTGCATATAACTTAAACCTATTGTAATTTTTAGGTGGTGTTGTTACTTTTATTACAATACAGGTATGCATTGTACAAGTTTGCAACACGAACTTAATGATTTAGGCCTTAATTTTGATGTTGATGCAATTTTAAGTGCTATTTGCTAGTTCTTTGTATTGTTTTTTTACCAAATCTTTAATTGTCATTATTATAATTTTTAGATGAATTGTGAAAAATCGAATACTGACAATCTGACCGACAATTCACAGTTTTAACAAGTAGCAAAAAGTATTGCACAGTAGTTCCTTAAATAATGTAGGTGAGCGAAAAGCGCGATTTTGGATAATTTCTAAGAGATTGAAAAACTATATAATCAGAGTATATAGTTGCATAATTTTTAATATAATATAAAAAAATATAATTACTTATTATCATAATAAAGTTGTCGAAATATCAATCAATTTTTAACCTAAGACTTTTTAATCAAACAGTAAATTCCTACATAAAATAAATTGAAAAGTTGCCAATCTGGAGACCTATTTGGTCCAACTATAAAATACACAGGTACATGCTTTGACTTAACTAAATCAGTTTGATCTCAATATTGGCCAAATAAACGTGGTTTCTTTCTTCTTTCAAGATAAACGTTTCTGTTATAGTTTTGTTATGTGGAAGAAATTACGCCACTTAGAATTTGTCAGTCACAGAACATTTTACAAGAGCGTCTCTGTAGACGAAACTAATAGAAATGGTCATGCTAAAATGCATTTCATCTAGATTGCCAAAGTTTACCTCATTTTGGAGCCCAATCTAATTAATTACCTTTTATTGTTGCAGGTAAGCTGATGAAATTGAGATCTTATAATCTTCGTATCAGTAAGTATGTAAACTTTAACTTTGAATTGGCTCATTATGGTCATAAGGTTACGAATATTAGAATGTCGAGAGGACCCTAACGGTACATTAAAACGGTTGCCGTCATCCGAATGGGTATTTGAAAACGATTGAAGTTCCATGGTGAGTTAATTATGGGTTGGACTGGACCGTGACCCTTTGAAATGGACCTTTTGTAAAGGGAATCGAAATGGTTATTTAAGAAACAAAGTGAGGTCGATGACTTCTGCTAATGACAGGCAAAGAATTTGAAACTTATTCTCAGGAGGATTTTGTGTCGCGTAAAGTAAGTACCGTCATATTGTATGTTTAAATGATTTTTTTATATTGCTTGGCTGAAGACAATGATAGTGTTTCTTTTGCTTCACTTTTAATTTTATTGTATTATAAATTTCATCAAGTATTTCACTATGAGTGTCAGACATTTCCTATGGTTAGTAATGAGAGGCTTTAATAAACTTGCATGGGAACAAGTAGTAGTTAATACTCGTAGTAGTAGTGTAAGTATGATTGTTCTCGTAAGTCATTTGCGTTCCTTAAGGCCCATATTGCGTATTGGTCTAGTATTGGTTTTTATGCAAGCAAGATGAAAGATGCAACGCCACGTACGAAAGGATATTTCTTACCAACATCACAAACAAAACACATTTCCTTTTGATTCGTAGTTTCATAATTGGTGCTTTACGTACTATCTTGCATTCCAAACAATAATAATAGTTATCAGTTGTTATTGCTTCGATCAAATCTTCAAGTTTGTCGCGTTCGATATTATCTTTAGATATACATATATGGATCATCATGTTTATCGTACTTGGTGATCTTCCGGAGCTAACCTGTAGGGCTCGTTCCACGGACACGCACGCCATTGCATGTCTGATGACGTCTGACTCAGACTTGCGTACGCGCGTAGCATTGTACGATGTTAGTCTGTTACAACTTTACGTGTAAAGTTTTATGCATTTATAGATGAATCGATGACGAATACATGCCGAGTGAGATTCTTTCTATTATTAATATGAAATTTAATATTAGTTAAGCTTAATTTATTTCAACATACAAGTGCTGTTCAATCAGCAAAATACCGACTCAAAAGAAATACGGAATCGTTCCCTCTCCTCTTCTCTCTGTCTCCTACCTACCTTTCCTTTTTTATCGACTATTTGTGTTTTTTTTATGTTAAATAGATACAGAATTTGATTTAGTGGCATTTATGTCAACCGCAATATTGCACCATTACATCTGCATTTAACTGTGTCAAGAGCAATTTCAACATCCGTTTAAATGTTTATTTTTAGAAGTTACTTGATTTTATTTATCTATAAATGTTTCTGAAACTTAATTATCTCGTTAAACAGTACTTGTTCCCTAATCACTCCCCATACTTTATCAAAGGCGCTGCATACTCGCACAGTGACCCCGTTTCTCCATCCGCGGGTCCCTGTTCAATTGCAGATAATCTCCCCATCCCTCTCCTAAATTAAGAATCTGAGATCTTGATAAAGGTGTGATCAAGCAAAGTTACGTGAGCTTTTGTCAAGCAAGTAAGAATTGCATAGAACTAATATAAGAGATTACATATTATATTGTTTCATTGACTATTTTTATAGTTAAATTACTCCGGATATTTGTAATTATTATTGATGCAAAGGAAGATTATCAGTATTCAAAATATATAAGTATTATATTTTAAGTAATTTGAACAGGGATTATTTTATTTAGTATCTTAACGCCATTTTGGTGGAATAAAATATTTTGTGACTACTTGAATAATGTATGCTAATCTCAGCAGTAAAATTTTTATAGCCAATGATTGCCTTTACTATTTTATTTACTGTGACTGCTTGCCCGTGTGGTCTGCGACTAAGGAGCGGTAACCCCAATATATCTTGTGGAGCTATAAAAAGTGGAATCTCACATCTACTTACTTTTAAAATCTTTTGTTATGATTCCTTTGAGCTGTAATAAAGTACCTAGTGATTTATACTTAGGTTTTGATTCGTACCTGGATAACTAGGTAACTAGTTGCAAAATAAGATTTCGAATCTGACATAATCAATGCCTTATCCATACATTTTCTTTTCATTCGAAAGTTAGATTATCTACTTAGATTACAACTTCTCTAGGTCCCGAGAACTATCGACGACTTTTTAAAGGAAAACACTTTATCAACAGACTTGGTAATTAGGTAACATTTTGGGCATGACTGATGCTTGTAAATGTTTGAATGCACATTTACTTCAACCAGCACAATGATGAATTATGATTAAGTAGTACTACGAATGTAACAGCAGTTTAGGCACCACACATTTATAGTTAGATATAATAACCACGTTTCCACTCTAGCAATAATTACAAACGTTTTGTCATAAGCCCTTGCATTACCTGAACATATTGCATGCAATTTGTGTGTCGGTATGTCTAAATGCACTGTAGTGTACGTCTCGTTGGTAGATGATAAGGAACATTTGTATGCGTCGCAGAACTGAGTGAAGAGGCTTGTAGCATCTATAAGACACAGGTGACTAACACACTGAAAAATGATGCCCTCGTGAATAGTTGGAATAGGTACATTATCTTGTGTGGCTAGGTAAAAGCTTTTCATGTTGGAACACTAACATTTGTATGAATAAAAACGTTGGGAAATTGGATGTGTACATCTAGATCTGCATGTGTGAAAAATTTAGACACATCTCTTGACATAAAAAGATCTGTATTTTCTGACGCCATACTTTACAATTTGAAGTAGGTAGGTATGTAGTTTGAATAGGCAAGTATATACCTAGTAAGTAACCACTAAGACAAAAAAAAAGGAATTCGGAAGACAACTAGAATGTAGCTAACATAATTAAAACTTTTCCTATGATTCTAAAAAATATGGAGCATAATGTTAATAATCCTTATCTAGAGAATGTGAAGTAAAAAAATAATATCCGGAAAGCAAACGAGATTTGATCAATTAAGTTGTTTGGTCGTATTCATTTTCATTTGTTTCGGTGCATGCGCACGCGCTGCATCTCCAACGAGCCGATCGCGGCCGAGCCGACCGCCGAACGTTTGATGCGACGGCTGCCGACCAATCAGCGCCTCAGTTGCTTTTCGTCACCCGTCGTGTGTGGTAGTGTCGGATTTCGTGATGTGACCGTTCGAACATCGAACTTAAAATTTCAATATCGAATCTTGAATCGAAGAATAATGTGCATTTAAGTGAAAATGTGCCTGATTTCTATTACGACTTTTATGTGTTGATGGATTTAAACGATACTGATAAGTGATAACAGTATTTACCGTTGAAATACTATTTTACTGGATTGTTTACTATGGTGATCGTCAGTGTTTTTAACAGGTTAGTTCTGATTTGTAAAAACAATGTATGGCATGGTTTTATGTTTTACGTACTTATTTTGAATGGTTATATTATCTATGTTGTTAAATGTTTTGATACCTCTTGAGTTTCTTTGACAGGCGAGTAAGTAGCTGGTATGTTTTTCTTTTAATTTTTCCTTATTTTTTTTTATTAAAATTAAGTATTGGATGGAAACCTATGTTGCGCTCACTTTAATGAAGTAAATAACCTATACTAAACGAAAGTACCGTATTTCAAGGAATAGTTACAATAAAGGCTCGAATTCGTATTCTAAAGTAGGTACTTATGTACCTACCTACTTATAAGCAAGGTGGACCGGAACTCAATGCATTTTTCGTCACGCTCAATCAGCTCTGTAATCTTATTATGTATTGATTGGTAGGTACGTAGGTATCTACTCAGCAATATCTAACGACTTAATATGTAGGAACATTAACTCACAAATACCCACTGTGGTGTGGAATCGATTCTCTACTCTCCCACGCATTAGTAGTTAGATTACTATCAAATAAAAAACAGTCTCTACAAATCTGAATTTTCTTAAAAATCTAGATTTGCGTAGTACTAGAGACAGGATTTTGACATAAGGCCCATACAAGTAGTTAATGTCAAGATCCTACCTATCTCTAGTAAGCAAATCCATCGATAGATTTGTTATTGATCAGGGATCTGGATTTTTAAGAAAATTCAGATTTGTAGAGACTATTTTTTATTTGATAGTTAATTAACGAATGAATTCATTTCACAATTTTTCTGCACTTCACTTTCAAAACAGTTTTACATTTTAAAAATAGGTAGGTACCTATGTCCTTTATTCCTTTTACAAAATTTTCAACCAACCAGCTGGATGAGACGTCACCTCTTGGCGGCAACTTCTGCAGTACTTACCTACCTATATATTACTTACTACTACTTACTTACTTATCTATATATTTTATACCTAGGTAGGTACTCGAAAAATTAATTATTAAATCAAACTAGGTATGTTAATCTGTGCTTAATTCAGCAATGCCCATAAATGAAATTTAAGAATAAGGTAGTGTTGCAAATGAAAAAGTAAAAATCCTTGTTTCTTCTTTTATCATGACTGACATACCTACGTCAATGAGTGTTATTTTGGAATTCCAAATAGGTACCTACCTATACGTTATGGAAACGAATATCACTTGACCTTACTGTACACAAATTAATGATTCATAAGTAGGTATCTAATTTCCAAAATCCGTTTCAGAGAGTTACGGTTACGCTAAATACCTACCTACCTAAGTATTAATAAATTGCATACCTATAGGTACCTACTATAGTAGCTCTACCTACCTGTTCATAGTCAAAGATAGATAGGTAGGGAACTAAAACGCCGTTATTCCCAAGGGTCATCAACGTTCCCCGATTCGACACGGTAGCTCAGTAACCAACATTTACGTAAACTCTCCTGACAATATCGTATCGTGTGACATGCATGCATCACACTCTTCCGTAAAGTATACCCGTATCACCGTCATACTCTGGCGCCTGCAATACTGCAATTTGCGGCTTTTTTCTCCCCTTACATTGGCTTACCTCTTCCTTACCAGAGTAATTTAGAAATGAATAAATCATTATCAATATTTTGTTACTAATCAAATACCGAAGTTCGGTGCCCGGACTTAAAGTTTCAATTTGATTGGCAGGCGAGAAACAAACGTTCCGATGCGTTTCCGATTACGCACGTAAAATGGAAACTGACTGATCTTTGAATATGCATGTGCATGGTCCAGCCAGCTGTGCACTTCCACGCATAATCGCGGTTCCCTCTCGTTACCGATTGTTTGCCTTTATACGCCGGGTATTGGAAACATAGATATCAGCCATCAGCGTGCCAATACAAACATTAATAAGTGATTGATTGATTAGGCACTCGTGGCAAACCGGCTCCAACCAGTGTGGGATTTCGCCTAATGTCTTAGATCATTTAGGGACGGCAACGACTTTGGAAATTACTTTCCAGATAAGGAATTATGTTAATTATATTAGATAGTAGTTTAGATAAGACGAAAAACAGCAGAATGCGGTTGAGTTATCTAACGCCTTATCCACCAGTGGCTAGATAAGTTAGTAAAGTTATCGGTTGTTACATTTTAAACAGTCAAATAAATTATAAGCGAAAGTCTAAAACAATAAAGCAATTAAAATTTACACATCAAATAATTAATAAAATATGCGAAACCAGAAGTAAGTAAAAGTTTATTAACAAGACTAGAAAAGAACAAACAAAACGGTACAACCTAACCTAACGCAACACGGCGAAATGCGTACAGATAAAATAAATGTCCATTAAAACATTCTCAAGTTTGAACATTAACCTGAAAACAGAGCAACTAAAATTACTCATAAACCTCGCACTTAATTTTTAAAACTTCTGTTTATGGTTATCTTGTCTTACTTTTCCTAAAAATTAAACCGCGCTTACGAATAATGACCGCTTGCATTTAAATAACGCTAGCAGCAACCATAAGTTCTGAAGCTTAAGCAAATTGAGTAGGTTTATTTTGTCAAAATTTCCAAAAAAGTATTTTTTCCCAGAGTGCAATCAAGTCAAAAATCTTGCTGTTAAGCGACGAAAGTGATCAAAGAAAAATTACCACTCTAAGAAATAATAAATCATTGCTCTTTTTGTCGATGCTGATATTCGAGAGTGGGACGTCAGTGTGCCATGAATCACGTAGCATGTCCTCGCCCACGGGCATATTTACCTCTCAAAGTGCTCCTAACACATTTACCGATAAATAAGTTCTGGCTTTATGGACCTTATTAACTTAAGAATAAGGACAGTTTCTTCGTTGTTTAATATCTTCAACCCCGAGGTCATTCACTGCAACTACTTGACTTGAGATGAATTTTGACTTAATTATATTAAGAAACTAATTCATACTTTACATGTACAGACTGCTGTTTAAAACCCGGGATTAATTATAAAACCCACAGAATTGAGTTGATGCCAGATCAATTAATTACAATACAAATTATCTTAAAAACTTTAACATGTCTTTAGATTTCTTGAGATCTTCACCATTAAGTTATTTTTTAGTAAAGGAAAAAATTCAATCGCGGGCAGGATTCGAACCTGCGTCTTCTGGTTTGATATACCAGACGCTCTGACCTCTAAGCCACCGCGAACCCTACCCGCATGATTGAAATTTCATAGATGTCACCAACGTCACCTTATGACGTAAATTCAGAATGTGAAGGCAAAATTTCAATCATGCGGGTAGGGTTCGCGGTGGCTTAGAGGTCAGAGCGTCTGGTATATCAAACCAGAAGACGCAGGTTCGAATCCTGCCCGCGATTGAATTTTTTCCTTTACTAAAAAATAACTTAATAATCTTAGCATGGAAAATGCAAAAAAATCACAAAAAGATAGTTAAAAGGTAAGGTGGCATCGTACGACACTGAACTAACTGTAAAGTAAGTCGTGTCGGTTGAGAAGTAAGGTAACTTGCCTCTCATAGATGTCACCAACGTCACCTTATGACGTAAATTCAGAATGTGAAGGCAAAATTTCAATCATGCGGGTAGGGTTCGCGGTGGCTTAGAGGTCAGAGCGTCTGGTATATCAAACCAGAAGACGCAGGTTCGAATCCTGCCCGCGATTGAATTTTTTCCTTTACTAAAAAATAACTTAATAATCTTAGCATGGAAAATGCAAAAAAATCACAAAAAGATATCTTCACCATTGTTATTCTTATGCATAATCCACAAAATCAAGAAATTATGTGACGATCCTAAGTTCTAACTCTAACAACTTTTACTATCATCCTCCTAACAGTTAAACATACCGACATAATCTGTGTCATCAAGATGAAATAAAAAAGGAAGAGGTACCGCTTAATGCAACAGGTTTTGAAGTAGTGCGGGTACCGGTTCTAATCCTGTTTAGCATTAGAAAATTGTTTTGAATTGGGTCATACACGCCAACACGCGTAATGAGTTTTCTCATTCCACTCAACGTCCTTAGGGATTTGAACCGCGCCAGTGAAACTTATCCGTCCTACTTTGCGAATTGTCGCTACTTAATTAACATACGTTATTTGCATTTCGTAACCCGTGTCACTTCACACTATCCTGTCCTTAGTGTTACGTGTCTATTTTCATTTGATCCCAGAGACCGTTTTGCCGTTTTATGCAAAGTACCGAAAAGGTAAGGTTTATTTTAAGGAATGGAGAATAGTTTTGAAGGTCACGTTTTCTCTGTTACACGTGTGCTAGCCTAATTACTACCTTTACAAAATCTGTTTGACTTCATCTTCAAAAATTAACATGGGACCTATGATGATAATATAATTCTTTATTTTTTGCCACAATTTTGCACTTGACTGATAGACGAACGCAAGCCGCTAGCTTCACTTTCATAGTGAATCGACGACGTCGTTTCGAGAATTTAACACGGTCTACCGCAAGATACTTAGAAACTCACGATAAAGTCACTCACAGTTCAATAAGACATTAAGTATGGTGATTGTCATAGCTGCAATTTGTCTTCAATGTGTTTCCGCAATTCATCAATCATTTTGTGAGCAAGACGGCTCGTTTGGCGTAGCGGCTGAGCGATCGGCTTCTACGTTACGTGTTGTGGGTTCGATCCCCGCACGGAACAAATATTTGTATGATGATCTACAGGTAGTTGTTCCGGGTCTGGGTGTTTGTGTAAGTGATAATTTGTGTTTGTGAAATGCACCGACGATACAGGAGAAATTCCTTGTGTGGGGCAATGTTTTTTTAAGAAAACAAAAAAGATAATTTGGTATTATTTCTATCTTTTTATGGAATCTGTTTATGTTTACTAAGGTCTTCTGTTGTTATTTGTCTAATGTATATTCTTGTACCGCGTCACCATTAGGTTTTACTATGTAAGTAATTTCATTGTGATTTTAATCATTCTATTAGATTTTTAGGTTTCTGAAATGCCTATACCAAAATTGATCCAATTGCATTTTTTTTACATAGAAAAATCGTCTTTCATCCTCCAACAAATATCAATACGCAAGAACTGTTTGTAATACATTAGTTCCATTCACGAAAAGTATTTGTATGGGCATACAGTTGAAGGGAAAGTAATGCATCGTCATCACGCTAACTATATGGAAATTAGTGTTATGTTATTTGAATTGTGAACGAACAATGATCGTGACTAAAGACTCGTAACGATTTTGTAATCCAAGATTTGTCGACACCGCTTTTTCATACCACGAACATTACATGAAGAAATGAAGATGATAGAAATGATAAAACGCGCTATTCGTTTAGCAATCTGTAGCACTTGAACGGCTCTAGAATTTATTCCAACATAGCAATAGCCCTCCCCTAAAAACCTTTAAACGTTTTTAAATACTGAATTGATTTAAATCCCATTAATCAATTTACCGAAATTATTTAGAAAATTATGTGGACCGGCCTACCAGTCTCTAAGAGAGGCCATGGTCGAGAGCCTGAGTTTGTCTTTTCAAGCCGTCTCCGAATGGGGCGATGCCAATCTGGTCATATTCAACGCTGCCAAGACCCAGGCGTGTCTGTTTTCCGCCAAAAAGAGTCCATTCCAAGTGGCTCCTACTTTCCGAGATGTATCTGTGCCGATAACTGACCACCTTGCTCTTGGGCGTTACTCTGACGGCAACCCTTAACTTCGGCTCCTATATAGAGTCCAAGGCTCAAGTAGCTGCCAGAAATCCTCTCGAAGGTGCGTCGTTACTTCACATTGCATCAAGCACAAGTTCGGTCGTGCATGGAGTACTGTTCGCACCTTTGGGATGGATCGTCTAAGTATCAACTTGAGGCGTTGGAATCGAGAAACGCACCAAGAAGCTCATTGGCAACGACTCCCTTGTTCGGGCTAAACTCCAAAGTCTGGAACATCGCCGCAAAGTTACTAGCACGTTTTTTTAACGGATACATTTAATGCACACTCACTGCGACATCGCTTCATGGTGGTTCCAAAACCCAGAAAGAAGTCCACTTTTATCATGTGTACCGCTGAAATGTGGAATGCGCTTCCCGTGTGGATCTTCCCTGATAGGTATAATCTGGGTGTCTTTAAATCACAAATGAATCGGTTTCTTCTAAGAAAGCGCGCTCCATCGTGGATCGCAGTGTCGCTTAACACCAGGCGAACTGTCAGTCAAGCGAATAAAACCATATTCTCCAATATTGATGAGTATTGTGATAATTGTATACGGAATCGATGATATTACAATCATGAGCGTTAATTAAGTCCGCTGCCGGGTGGAACTGATACATGTATTCATTATCACTGCAATCATAAAACGCAAATATTATTTTATTTGCAGCTTCTCTCATTCGCAATTTGTATTTTGCGTTATTGTTACAATTATTATACAAATTATCTTTACAACTCATCATTTAGTCTCGACCATCACGCAACACTAATGGTAGCTGTTGAGCCGATATTTTCTTCATTCACATTGATTTCACCTTAAGAATAGATAGTTATGCTTTCTACGTCGTCTCTATTATATTTATGTGCGGCGGACGGTAAAGTGAGATGTGGCAATTAAATGTTATTAGTTATTCAATGTACATTCATGATTCTCACTCTTGTTCCGAATAAATGTATAGGTACATGTAGTAGGACTATTAGTTTCGCATTTTTCATTTTTGTCCAGTTTCTTTTTGCTCCTTTAATCAACTGTTTGTTTAGGCCGCTCTTAACCGAGTGTACTTCAGTTGTATTCAGGTTTTCATCAACACCCTTATTAATCATGTCATAATCTTCATCTTCATCTTCTTCTATTCAACGTAAATCCGGAACTGTCATCGTTAAATGATGAAATATTATGAATTTCCGCAAACGCCACATGAATACGCAAAAATGCCCCCAATACGTGGATTGATCGAAATTGGCCTAACAATAAGGTTCTATAGGCTCCATTGTGTTACCATCTGTCATTGAGGGATTCAATCATTACACTCAATAATCGTAGGTTAGCCTCGTCGGTATTTCGTACACAATTGCACAAAGCGCGCATTTTATTATTAGAAATACGAGCCGATAATACTATTTCTACGCACGCGTGATAGTAATACAGTTATTATTGAATCCTGGTAAGTTTTTTGTCGGGTTTCTCTCCCCACAATCGTATAAGTTTATTTATTAGTCGAGCACTAAAATCGGCATAAGGGGTACAGTTTACGACTAAGTTTATTTTGTCGTGAGTGAGAGGGGATTTATCCCCCGGTTGTCAGTCAATGCATCTTTTGTTAGTCTCGGTTATGGTAGGGTTGTTGAAGTTTTAATACATGTGGGATAGCTATTTTAATTAGAGGTATTATTGTGGGTATATTAATATTTAAGTCATTACATTTCATTATTAATCTTTTTCAAATCTCGTTTCAATTTTAAATCCTAATGTCCAATATGGTATAGGAAACGACGTATAGGAGATTTCTAATATGATATCGTTACGAAACACGTTCATTGACCATCTGCACCAGATGATTCATGGGGACGTCCGGTGATCATGCATATTCGATGCTTAAGTACTTCATCAGAATATCTCATCATCAATATAAGATGTTTAATAAAAAGAGACAAAAAATTAGTAATTATTATTGATGAGAAGAACAGTTAAAAAAAAATTATAATTGCAAAACACTGCCATGCAAAAGATGTCTGTTAAGCAAATTAATTCTTCAATAAATCCTAATGTTCTGTACTCGTAACTAACGAAACAGATCCTATCTATGGCAAATTATTTATGTTGTTCTGTTGGAGATAAGGGTCACTTTTTACGATCATATCATGTAATATGTAAATCATTGAAAACTAAGAAGTAAATTTTTATATTCCTTCTTTACGTATCTATCATCATTCATCAGTCTCGAATATTGTATACTCTAAATACTATCAAATCTTCAAACAAAGGGATGTTATAGTATACAAAATGTCAAATGATATTTCACGAGGATAATTATCAATGTCATTAACAGTGAACAGGTATAATTTAACACATTACATTAAAATACCATCACGCCTGTATTCCCCGAAGGGTTAGGCAGAGGCGTACTTAATGTACACCCACAGTTCGCCGGTATGTTTAGGTCCCATGTTATAGGGGGCGAGTCTATAGCCATTCACCGGGCAAAAATCCAGACTCCGAGCTGCTACTGAGAATTTCATAGAAAAACCCAATAACACTTTGCTCGTCCTGGGGATCGAACCCAGGACCTCTAGTGTAGCAGTTGCGATTGGGACCACTAGACTAATGAGGCAGGTATAATTTATGTATGTTTTATTGTATATAACCTAGTACCTTATCCTTCCAATAATTTTTACTTAGTATTAATCCTATATTCCTACATATTGAATAACAATGACCACGTGTTTCGTTTTTATTACGCAGCATGCGATTTGTATTTTGATTATGTTTTTGTTAGGAAGATGACTGGCACAAGATAAAATTAATAGCAGACAGTGAGGAGTTTTTATTGAGTCGAGTTGAAAAACTATAATCTGTTCCCTTTAATATTTTGACTGGTGTATATTTTAGAATATTGTTACATTACATTTGTGATCATTTTGCTTCTTTGTTATGTAGGTATTATCTATATTTTATAAGAAAGTTTAATAGGTTTGTGAAAAGGTTTTATTAATAATTTCTCTTTTTATTTCTCATCTCAGTTCTATGATACGAGTAGATCATTTGTGGCTGTTGTACCTACTTTTATATTTCTCAGATGGTGTCAGGTTCTAGAGGCAAGTTTAAATCTTCAAGTACCTTTTAACAAATCAACTGTACTATCATAACTGTACAATTCAATCTACTGCAGCAAAAGTTTTTCATAGATCAAACCTGTGAAGCAAGTAGTTTTTGCAGACCTATTATTTATATCGAACTGAACTTTTCCATACCCTTACAAAAGTAAAGTTTCTTACAGTAAACTTATAACAAAGAAAAATAGAGTTAGTAACACACACAGAATATTGATTCTATTTAAAGGCGATGATAGTTTTATAGGGAGCAGCATTTGAAATTAATTACTATATAGTTATTTCCTTACTTGACATTATTTAACCTACTCGTATATAATATGCGAACCAGTTTGCAATGAGTTTAATGAACCCGATTATAGAATCAATCAAAGATCGCTATACGTTTATTAGTATTGAGTTAAAGCATGCACACAAGTAAGCGTATAATCATTTATCAAACGAATCAATACTGTAATTTTTAGACCATATTTTAACTGTATGCTTCTAAGATTGATTGGCACTAATCATTTACACTGAGTCATCGCTGCATTTAGTAATGACTTCATGTCACTTTGATCCTCATTCAGTGTTCCCATAAAAACTTGCTGACCTTATAATCATTTCTTTTTTATTAAATTTTATACTATGTACCGTATACGGTGTAATATCGTTAGAGGTTTCAATATAATTCTCTCACGTTTTAGATTCCATAGGTAAGCTCATTCTTGATTAAACCTGCTGGTTTTCTATTATAATACAGAAAATTAGAATTACTGGGTAGTAAGTGGTTTTAATTTATTTTATCATCAAATCTACGAGATTCCTATTTTTATTGTGAATGAAATCGCTATTCTTGGATACAAACATTCGTGACAACAACTGTTACTGATCAAGGTTATTATAAATTAGAAAACTTGACCTTTGTTAGATTTCTAAGCCAATAATTTGGTGTGGAACGTAACAGAAATGTTCGCTGTAAACGAACTCAGTTTTTAGGACTTCGTGTTCTTCTGGAGACGAAAATAGAACCGTTATATGGAAGTTAGAGATTGTTTCCCGGTTTGTTCTATCAACAACGTTAGTGTAATCACCTTACATAATTGGCAACGTCATACTTTTAGATTTATGTCCAAATCTCAACTTTCCGAGGAATTTGTATTGATCATTACGTACGATAGCATTTTCTTAATACGTAGATAATAACTGTACGAAGTAAAATTTATTGCATAATATGCTAATTTTGTTAGCGCCATGTACACTTAACTTCAAATAGTAAATAGGTACCTAGTATACGAGTATTCAGGATGTTAAAATATCTAATCTTTTTTAACTATTAATTTTGTCTTCAAATACAACGCCTTAAAATAAGATTTATCTTAAATGTAACTAAATCGGGTTATACAATACAAAATAATAGATGGTATGTATTAATTTTCAAAAGTACAACAAAATGCAAATAATGATAATTCACATCACTGTCCAGTTGCACAATAAGTTATTCATAGAATTTAGAACCAAACATGAGGACAAAATAACAAACGCATTTTTATGGGGTTGTTGCTTTGAACAAAACCCATCATATTATTGTTATTCATTAAGGGTGGTATGTATGATTTCATTGTCGGACGAAATTATGAATATTTTACAAAATCCGCTGCTTTGTGAATGTGGTCATTGTTCGTGATAGCGTGGGGCAAAGCGGTTCGTTCGGGTCATCTGCACTAAATAGGCCCACGATCTCTTATTTGGGACGAATCGGAAGCCGATGGGACATCATTAAAATACTATCGGGTTTATCGTTTTTTTTATGGTGCTTTGTATTCCCATAAAAAGTAATATTAGTCTTTATATAGTAATTGTATTATTTTTATTTTTTGTATCTCCCCTTGTAATCAACGTCAGCTATTTAGGTGAAGGTAAAATGTGAAAGCCATTGTTATTTGCATATTATTTAATAAATTGGTTAATTTTTTTACTTAGTGTGAATTGAAAAAAACGTCATGTTTACCAACTTGTACTAACCACCAACTCATTTATTACATTGGTATCTGCGTAAGAAATACTATACCAATAATCATCATATGAAAATATCTATCTACGAATGTAATCGTAATCAATCTCTCAACTCAAGAGTATGCGAATGAATCAGCAAAAAATAAGTGAGGTTCTAAAACATAGTTTTTTTTTTAAACGCTGATTAGCCACTTAATTTTAATTGAGATCTGATGCAAGTCGCGTGCTGCATGACTGACTAACAAAAATCGCCTGTTGCATTGTTATTGTAAGTTTCAAGACCGATATCGAGACACGATTTGATAATAATGGTATTTATCTGAAATGACAGCCCTATTGTTGTGATTAGATCGATGCGTTGTTGCAATAATTCAGGGTAGGGTTGTCTGTGATACGTTCAGTCGTTGATATAATTATTTAACAATAAGTACTTTTATTGATTAAATAAGTTTAGGCACCTACTACAAAAATATAAATTCAATTTGACAAATGTAACTTAATATTACAACACCATGATTTGTGATAGTACTAAGTTGTAGATTGAACGTTTCTATGATTTATGCTTATGGCGTCTACTCAACCAATTGCCGTATGCCAAAAGATATAAAAAGATATAAAATGTTATGTAGTTATTAAAGTAATCACAATTTTATTAACAAAAAAAGAAAACAAGTTTATCGTATTACCTACAATTATAGAAGCAGTTATTTACAGTAGCAACCCTAGAACAGATGTTCGATAAATCGAAATTCCTCTGGCTTACGGTATCTTTTTACGGTAGATGATCGGATTGTTATAAATCGATATAAAAAAATGTCGGTCTCATTCGATTCGAATGATTCGAATCAAGTTAATCGGAAGTAATCGTGTTATTTGCGTGGAGTTTGTTTGTTGTCCGCACGGTGGTTGGTGGGCCACGTTCGATTTACGCATCAATAAATACTAATTCAGTCTTATTGTAATGTATAAACGCATTTCTTTGTACTCTAATTGTAGTTCATAGATTTGTAATCAATACATCATCACTGGTGATTAAATCCGGTGCTTTCATAAATTTAGTATAGAATTTTAACGGATTAAGGTTCCATTGTGTTACAAAATCAGCTTTATTTAAATTAAACCTGGAACATATTGCATTGTTAGAAGATTTAATTTTGTAAAACTGTAATTAACGAACAATATCAAAGGTCGTTGTTATACAATGCAGGGATCATTCAAATATTATCAGAGATACGTCGAAACTTGCACAACAATATATATAATGTAGAACAATAACACAAACCTATCTACATGTGTTATCAATTATTTTCTTTCACTTTGCCTAACCTATTTTATTTATAAGTAACAATTGTGTAACGCCACTATCTTATCGAAACGGAAAGGTCAGCGCGAATCGGGGTGTCAAGCTTCCGAACAATAAATAATGGTTTGAAGTTGTTCTATCTAAACGACGACTCATGTGTCCTTTAATTGTGTTTTAATAGTAAATTACCGTTAAGATTATAGCAATGTCAATGAAGCTGTTATTTTCTTACTTCCTTCCGATTTTGATTATCACATTGGAATAAATATATATTATAAGTAAACAATTATAATAAAACGGGACTTCCCGTGCGCAGAGTCGCCTGCGTACTTAGATAATTTTAGTTTCTAAATAAACTGAGCCCACTGTACCTACACAATGGAGGTTTCATAATCATAAAATATGTTAAGTCTAATTTATATGGAAGAAAACAATTGTCAAAATATCAACAGCGAAAGACAGCTGTACAATACATATCTTGACGATGTCATCGTTTATTAAATATGTATAATATGTGTGTGTGCATATGTCAAACGCATGGTATTTTTTGTGTGTGGACTTTCACCCACCTTTTCACCAGCCTAGGGGTTGAATTTCAAAAAATAATTTCTTGGTGCTCGCCTACAGTGCAAAAGGTACCAGCATGCAAACTTTCAGGGATCTAGGTCCTGTAGTTTCGGCTGTGCGTTGATACTTCAGTCAGTAGGTCAGTCAGTCAGGTTGTTCTTTTATATATATAGATTGGAGCTGCCATTGAAGAAGAAGATTGAAGAATTTTAACCATTATCAACTGGACTGTAATATAAGAATTTTCCTTCAAACAACGTTGGTCAAGATTTTATGCTAAGGTATGGTATTCAGTAACAACGGTAAATCGGTGAATGTTACTATGATAAATTTCAACCAGTAATCTTGGTTCAGTTGCAATGTGGGCCGATAGTATCAAGAAATGCTTTGCACTTGAATGATGGTAGCACAGGACCGAAAGACGTAGCATGAGGAAAAGGAGGCCTGTACTCAGCAGCGGGTAAATTGAGGATGATGATATTTACTTCGAATTCATGCTAAGAGGAATTCAAAAGATATCGAAGCTTCCAACAACTTTGACCAGAAGTCATAGAGTACAGTCGCTTTTAAATAGAAGGATCGATGGCATCACCATCATCAATAAGCGGAGAGAAACAAATCTCAATGCATGCCGTAGAAAATTCTTATACTGTCCAAAAAATAAAAGAGATCTCAAATAACTGAAGAATTAAAATGAAACATCGTATTCAAGTGCAGTTACGATGTTAAGACATAAATCAAATTTCATATACCTACACATTTCGTGTATGAACTTCTGCTAGCTTCTGATAAATCCTCTTACAGAGGATAGAAATAAAATAATTACATCCGAGTTTTTGATGTCCAGGTTTAAGGTTGATAGTTAATATCATAGTTTTGCAACATAAGATTCACAAATTCCAATATCTGTAATGTGTAGTTACGGTCCCATCCATCAGGCATCGATGACCCCCTGACCACGACCCGGGAAGTTCGGCCCTACCCACCGCGCTTTGTATGGGAACTGTGTGGGTTTGCCCATACCGCAATACAAAAATTTTAGAAGTGAAACTAACTTCTATAATTAAGTCCTCCGTAGACGTACTTTTATCTGCTCGAAAACTGCTATACCCTACATGTTTACGGGATTTTGGTTGTAGACACATTAGACTCAGGCATTCCATGTGCGGCGTAAATGCAGCTGTTGCAGGAACATACTCGTAATGTATTCGTCTATGAAAACCAATGCCCAAAGTGACTTTTTCATCAACAATTGTGATTTCTTTTAGTGTAAGAATGTAAATAAATCTAGGTTCAACACCGATCTTCATTGCTTCTGAAATTTTCTTTGTCAGAGTATCTGTAGCTTGTAATCATTGAATAATTATTGTTGTATAGGATATTTAGGCGTAACTTAACAAAACCCACATACATGCACAATGCACATTGATGGCAATGGACTTTCTGTTATTTTCAACAATGTGGCACTCGTAAAATATTCTGATATATTTTCGAGCAAACAGTGCAATGGATATTTCCGTTAGTAGGAGTGCGGTAGTCTAGTAAAATACAAATGGAGGACTATGAAGTTGGAAATTGTGGTTTTCTGGTACACAATATTCTAGCACAGGTTTAAGTATTTGTCCAATTGAATGGTTGAAAACCACAAGACTTGTTGCAAATAGAAAGATGATAAAATATTATAAGCTGTCTTAACATCTATTATAACTATATATATATTTCGCGATTTGTTAGCTTGTTTGTTAACGAAACTAGTAAAACTATTTTAATTTTTTTAAAAGTCTAGTTGAATAAAAAGGCAGTAAAGTTAAAAGCACCAAGTAGTACTAAAGAACTCTTTGTAACCATTTTATAGTTATCATAAATTGCTAAAGATATTATGATGGTATTATCTATGAAGAAAGCCTGCAATCTAACTGATATGCGAAAGCAATAAAGGACCGCTCATTTAACAACATTAATATATCTAATAAACGGAGATCACCATCTGCACTCGTATAACTACACAATATTACCGTTTTACGGTCCCAATGACATATCGGTAACTAACATTGCGCCCCATGGCGATTCCTGTGGTTTTATATCGATAATCAGCCACTATTATTACACGACGATTTATGTTCTTCATTACAAAACGAAATTGAAACAGGAATTCCATTTTTTTTTTGTAAAAAATGAAGCGTTTAAAAAAGGGTCTATACTGTCAGATATCTTTTGATTTATTGTGAATGCCTAAAAATATACAAACAGACGAAGTTTCCAAAATAACGAGAGTAATTGTAATACCGTTGCCTCCAATAACAAGTTTGATCGGACTGAATGAAAAAATAACTAGCATTGAAATATAAAAGTTTTTCAATGTCCACAAAAAGCCGGAAATTCAGTTATTTGGACGATCGACGTTGCTTTGAATCGGTTTGCCAAACCTTATATTTACTGACAAAAACGGTATGGCTGCCATAGTTTTAGTGAGACGCGTGGGCGTGTAATCGTCGATGTATATATTGTAATACAAAATTATAGTTATTATTAGGTATACCAATTGCCGTGTTGTATTTTGTCTAGTTTCTTGACTGAAATTTATATTGTTATAGACAATTTGTAGATAAAACTGAAATTTAACAGTCTCTTTGGGTTGATATTGCCTTTTATTTCGAAAGATTTTGTAGTAAGTGTTAAAGCTGATACCAAAACGAGAACAGAGGAATATTTATGTTATCTTTCTTTATTTGAATAGTATTATTTACCATACCCGTTGATTTGATATCTGAATTGTGCAAACTCACTCATACTAAAAGTATTTATCCATTGGGTACGTCTTGAATTATATCAGTACCTAGTATCATTAAAGCCAGATTCCAAATGGGAGCACTGCAGAATTCTTTGAAATTTTTTGTTCGTTTCTTAGATACGCCTATTAGAGGCGTAAGAGGAGCATGAAATATCTAAATACCATTCTCGATCGTAAAAGAATTTTGCCGGCGCATCAACCATTGTATCTGAAGCCAGCAGTTGGCACTTCAACTATTTCTGCCCACCTCTCCTTAAGAAGCACAATAGATGTTTCATTGTTTTCAAAACGCGAATTTGAATAGATTGTAGATAAAATCTTCGTTGACAGCAACTTGCCTAGAACACTCTTACGTAATTTATTGTTATGGGGTCCTTAAATTTTATGCTACCAAGGTAACGTCATTACTTAGACAAATATGCATAGTCAATATTTATCAACTCTTTTTTTTTATTCGTGATAGGCTTACGCTTGACCGCCAATTTGCCTGATGTACCTTGTATTATATTCATAATGATCTGAAGATTTAACACCACATAATTCTCTTCCCATATTTGTCTCTGTATGAAATATTGAAACTAGTTTAAATCTATTAATTTCAAGAAATTTACTTAGGAAATATTTTCGATTATACTTTTTTGTGATAACTGCACTTCCTGAAGGAAAAAGTTCTTGCACTAAAACCAGATGGATCCTTTAAATGTTTTAGTGATGTGGTGATTACTTTATATGACGAAATAAAATACTTATAATATGCCTAACGTTTACACAAATACATGAATATACCTATTTTTTTAAAACAGAATAAGTGATTAGTTCTGGGGCTTAAGTGAAGCAGTTTTGCACATTTACGGCATGGCCCACGCGACTAATCGATATTTCGTTATGAGTCATCGATGTGTTTTCTAATCGAGCCATCGATTTGACTTTATGACTTCACAGACAGTATTTACAGTGTAGATCGTTTATATTTGGATAATCGGATATAAGATTTCACGGACCACTACCGAACTCTGCGGTTCATAAAGCAAATAAATTGAAAAATTTAATGTAAATATTAAATATCCCTGATTCGTATCGCCGTTTTTCTAAAGTTATGGCTGTATCAAAAACTTATGTTAAAGACAGAATCTAACTTAAAATTTTGTAACACAAATAAAGCCCGTCGAATCGGGCGTTAAATATCATATGGCATCAAGATTTATAATACGTATTTTGCAATCAACTTGCTTTTTACGTGTTTACGATTTTAGTACTCGTATTCTGATTGCACCATATCGGATAGAACTAAAACAGTAAAGTATTTATTGTTTCATCTAACATATTGACGGTAGGTGTAGCGTGCAATAAGGCGAAGACATGCAATTGTACGAAAGTGAACTGCGGAACGCATACATATTCAAACGATTCGCTCCTTTCGTTCTCAATTCGTGTAAAAATCTATTCCTTATTATATCATAGATCATTCTTTACTTAGTTATTGGCCATTGTTGTAGTAATTATAATTCGTATTCAGTAGATAATTTACGTTTCGCTATAGTACGTATATTAACATTATTCCTCTTTTCTATGGTACCTTCTTATCCACCTGTTTCATAATAATCATGAGCATCATCATTTGTGTTAAACACATAATTAGGTTCTATGGCATAAGGAAACTTCTCCTTAATGTTAGGTAGTTATTTGTAATTGCACAATAATGAAACAGCAGTGACGTTGATTCAAATTTTTGTTACGTCAAGCATCATATTAACCAAATCGGATGATAAAATCAGATCAGGAAGCTTCAATTTTAATTGCGATCATTTATCGTTAGTCAAAACAATTACTTGTATTACTAATGGCTGATGTCCATGTATGGCGTACGTAAGATATGTGTATGGTCCGATTTGAATTGGACCGGTTTATCAGGGGCGCCAAAGTTCCGTATCATGATCTAAATACAATTTGCATTATAATCGTTTGTCATAAAATTATGTATCCTACGCGATTATACGCAAAGCGATTTATTTCCATTTAACTTTAAATTAGTTTTGCTTTTTCCTGTAATGTAATGAGAATTAATAACATTCCTTTATTACCTTATTAGTAATGAGTTTCTTTTCCTTTTGTAATTGGAATGGAGTTAATAAGAAATAATTGTTAAGAATTTCTATAGAATATTGAGTTTTGATTCATCAATTAGTTCCGAGTATTTATCATCCAAATTTATGGGCACAATTTTTGACAGTATTTCTTCTGTATCACTAGCGGTCTGCCCCGACTTTATCCAGGTTGAATATATAATGTTTATACATAATATATAGCCTATGTCCAGCAGGCATAATGTACCTTCCAAATAGTGAAATACTTTTTCGAATAGGTGCATTGGTTCCGGTTGGTTCCTCCACTTCAAAATAAAAGCTATCTACTTTATAATATTGGTATAACTCTTGATGATATAGATGCTCATTCAATATCAATTCCCGCAATACATTTCAGTAATTTGCAACAAATTCTGAAAACAGTCCCCAGCAACACTATGTTCAAACTAATTGCCGTTAAAACTACAAACAGTTGTGTAATAGTAATTAAATGTAGCTTAACCAAGAAGTAATTGCCTGGTCCTACATAAACACGACCAATGGCTTTTATTCGACCGGTGGGCTATAGATTAGATGTCGGTGCTTAGTGAGATTTATAGGCGGAGAAAATAGTTGGCAACTATCAAGGAAAGTTGTTTTCAAGGGAAATTTTCTTTTAGACGGCCTGGTACGAACCTGTATCGATTTTTAAGTAAAATGGTCCTAATTGGGGTACGCCTCAGTTTGATACCTCAATACAACAGGTTTTATGACATGAGTTTTATTTACGCTGCTGAATATTTTACTGTAAAATAGTTACTCTGTTGCTCGCGAAACCAATAAAAAAAATGCAGCCAAATGGCCTTAAAATTTGCAGTCCTTGCTCGCGCATTCTGGGCGGTTCTATGAAAATATTAAATGGCTACCATAAAAGCTGTAATGGTGGCAGGTAATAGTAAGTATGCGGGGAAACTATTTACAAGTGTTATTATTTACAGTGAAGCTATACAAGTTCGAAACGCTTAACTTGCCTCCCATAGAGAAGTGGACTTAGTAGTTGGGGACTGCGTAAGTGCAACTTCTCAAAGTGAAATTTAGGAGTCTTGAATTTAGTTAACAGATGAAAGGCGTTAAATTGTACAACACTGAATTAATAGCAATGTAGGTAGGTATTTATTATTTGACAGTGCAGTACAATTAAATCAAGTAAAAGCAACAATTAAAATATACATTGCTTAATTCTAATAAATCATAGTCTCGGGTATGGAATTCTAATTTGGGTTTCATTAATTAGTTTATACGAATGCCATGTTCTATCTGTCGTCACTCACAGTTTACACGGCATTTCCATCAAGGGTTATGTGACCTTTTACTATATATGTTGTTAATTCAGTTCTTGATTATAAATTTAAATATGTGCGAAGAATCTGTTTGAAACAGAATATTTTATAGCGGCGTCGTGTGTGCCTCAGAAATCACATTAAATTCTCACCTGATAAGCATATATTACAAGTGATTGACGCTAATTGATAACATGAACAACTAGTTTTGTTAAACAGGTTTCAATATGATCTGATTGCCGCAAGAAAATGAGAAAATCGTCCGTTCCTATAACATCCATTAGTGTTTAATTAGAACGTTGATGACTGTTATATCTAGCAAATGCGTTTAAATGATTTTCTGCAGCATGAAAGGAAATACATATCACGATATTATCAGATAGTTGGCTACATGTTACATTATTAACAGTAACCTGTAGGGAACTATTTTTTTAAAATACTTCTTCTTCAGAATATTATGTAACTCACTCTGTCTAAATGGATACACTAAACGGATCAAATTATACGCTAATAGTGGAACTTCTACATTAACTGTTTGTAACCAAACCAACTATGAACGTTCGTAAACGTGACACTGATTTGGTTACGTTGTCTTGTCCAATTACTAGTGATTTTGATTTGCGCCAGTTGCTTCAGATGCATTCGACTGGAAGGTTAAGCAATGGTCGGGAGTGAACGCTCTATCTGATGGTTGATCTCAAGGACGATCATTATTGTTTCATAGCTCCATGACAGCTATCAAATAATATGGAATTAGATGACCATGTATAGGCGTTATCGAAATACAATCTGAAATGATGCAAGAGAAAGTAAAAATCTTGTTGACCATTACAGAACATAATACGACTATGGAAAACATTTTTTTTAAAGCATTGTTGTTGCTTAACTAATCTTGTTAAGGTATTCTACAGAGAATTCAGAGAATTAGTAGTACCGAGCTTGGTATTACATCATTATTTTGTTAATAATTCATTTAATATTGGAATGGGTATAACGCGTAACAACATAGTCACATAATTTTTCGCATTTACGTTATTCTTAAGAAAATTGACGTCAGTCCCTTTTGAAATTTAAGAGTTAAGCTTTTTTGTGCTAGGTCAAAGTCATATGAGATCATGACCGGGAGCGTTTCACAATTTGAGATTAGTGTCTTGGCCGTCGCACCCACGGGTCGTTTTTGGCACTTAATACGGTTATCTAAGTTCGGTCGTTGCATACTGTCTAGACAAGTCCTAGATTTACGATGGTAGCTTCGCGTAGGAGCTGTTAGCCTTGTGCCTGTATATATTCCATTTGTATAATAAATTAGTCAATAAAACCGTGAACTGACATGTTTGACAAACAATTTATAACAATTGCAGTTATCCTACGTACCTTTTGTAATATCAGCTGATTCAGAACTATGTTGTCCCCGCCTGAAGGATTGTACCTATTTTGTAGATTTACTTATCTGATTAAGTGTCGCAATTTGTCAAATTACGTATGAATTTACAATGATGTTGAAGTAGATATTGCTTTAAATAATTGCCTGGTTAGTCTAAGAGGTCACAAATGCGACTGCTGAGTGTGATGTTTTAGAATCGATTCTCAGTTAATAAAAAGTGATTATTGATTGGGTTTTTCTATGAAATTCTCAGTAGCAAATTGAAGTACTGGTTAATACAATTACCATTGTATTAACCAGTACGCACGGCAATCGGCATTGTATTAACCAGTACGCACAGCCCTTAAGACTATCTGGTACGGCATTTAAAACATACCAGATAGTCTTAGGTGTTATGATATATGTTATATTATGTTATCAAGAGTTCTCCGAGCTCAGTATAGAACACAGTATCTGTATCAGGTTTTTATATAGTTAGTTATGAAGTCCATTTAACGAACTGTAGACCATATTATCTTTTTGTGATTTTTTTGCATTCACCATTCTAAGATTATAAAGTTATTTTAGTAATGGATAAATTCAATCGCGGGCAGGATTCGAACCTGCGTCTTCTGGTTTGATATACCAGAAGACGCAGGCTTCGCTTGGTGGTCAGAGCGTCTGGTATATCAAACCAGAAGCCGCAGGTTCGAATCCTGCCCGCGATTGAATTTTTCCTTTACTAAAATAACTGTAGACCATATTATAAATATAAGTAACACAATCAAATATATACATCAAATTGTACTTTATGCGGTAAGTGTCAAACAACTCATAATGCTTTAAGTTATTCAATTTATACTGTCAATAAATTTCAGCAAGGTGTAAGCTCACCTCTTTTATCGTAATCAATACCGAATGGCATATTGGAAATTATAATGGATAGCATTTAGAATATAAATTTTCTTTGGTCCAAACCCTTCGGCGTTACTTGGAAGGGAACGAATTTATTTCACTGATTAAATATTGTTGACTCTAATACAATTCTAGGCTTTCTTACGTTTGATTTAAAATAATTGGAACCAATTATTCTTGAACTTACATTTTTTTTATAAGATACAGTTTATTGATCGAGTGATGTTATAATTTATATTTATTCACATTTCTTTTCTAAATGACCTTGGTAGTAACATGGCATTCATTAGGTGTTTATCGGTTTAGAGAAATGTATTTCTTATAAAAACTGTGCAGTTCATTTACAATAAGGTATAAGTAATTACATTTAATAATAAAGATTTCATTTACCTCTGGCACATGCATTTATAAATAAAGTTATGACATAATTAATTATAATTTAAGATTACTTTCAATAACTTAAAATAAAATTTAATAATAACATTAGAATAAATACCTAACAATTTATAACAATTAGGAAATTAATACTTTTTAATAAATATCAGCTATGTATAATTATGTTTTCTTAATTTAGTTTTAAAAATATTAATGTTTACACAGTCCTTTATTTTTGCGGGTAGCTTATTAAACAGCTGTGCGCCCTCGAGTGTTATTGTTTTTTTTAACGTAGTCTGTACGCGGTCTACTTAATTCGAATTTGTTTCTATTTCTTAAATTATGTGTAGTTTCTTTTTTGTTTAATATTATATTTGTTTTTTTTTATATATTATTTTACTAGGAGTTAGGTAATGATAATGATATAATATTTTAATGACTTTATTCTGTGTAGTTTGAAGTGGTTTTAAGTTAATAGCGGTACCCCAAATCTCAATCAAATATTCTAAGTGAGACTTAATAAGTGAATTGTAAATTAATAAACGTATTTTTACTTTATTATTATATAAAATATTTTAATATCTCTGTAATAATCTTATTTTTAATATTTTTATATCATTAGACCGGTATCAGTACGAATTCTTATGTAATGTAATATTTTAATACACACGAGTCTCTGACTATGACAATGATGATTTAGTGAATGTCGAATTGGACCATAACGATACTATTACTCTTATGCCTAACTTAATTACTCCAAATTGCTCTAATTATAATGAAGTTAATTTTTACAGAACAGTTAGCAAGAAAGTACGAAATGAAAGTTACAAATAAAATGCAAATCAGGCGTTCTTGACTCTAAATCGTAACTTTCGCTGAAACGATGACTTTGTGTGAATTATGATGCACTTAACAGCACTATTTGCAATCGTTTGTTAGTTCGACGTAATTTTTCAAACCTATTATCATAATAGTTTCTATCGTGAAGACCCAGGAGACTTATCTTTATTACCAAGTTTTTTTTCTACTCGAATAGAAAACGTGTTATCTTGGAAAATATATTCTATTTACTCCAGTGAATTGAACACTTTATTTTAGAAATGCGATTCCACTGGTTTACGAAACGTGAATTATTTCTAGTTGCGATATTGTTCTAGAAATATTTATCGCTTGCGAGATGCTGTAGATTATGCCTAGCCAATTATAGCTGATTATGTTGTAAAACTCATAAAACAGTACTTCCATTTTATACAACCCTTGGCGTGGGCTTTCTAATGACCTAATCCCGGGGGCGTACAGAAGTGTGTCAGACTAGAACAACTAGCTGAGTTATAGTTACAGGGCCGATTATCATGGTGAGCTGCGCAGGCGTCATTTGTTGAATAATTGACGCAGGGAAACGCAATAAATAAATATAATGCGCCTATCCATACTGTTAATGTATAGCCGGTAGTCAGTGATCTACGGCGGCAATATAACAACTATTTAAATTTTGTAATTAATGTATTGCTAAAATATAGATTAAATTGATTTGCACGAATCAGTCGTACTTTCAATATTTAAAATTGATTTTGAAAGGAATTGTAGCGCATATTTCAAGCTGAAGGAGGAAGATAAAAAATAAGAAAGTGAAGACAGTAAGCGGTAAAAGTAAACAGTACCTGAAAGTAGTCCCTAGTCGTTGCACTTAGCAAACGTTTGAACAGAATTTGCATCAGCAGTGTTTGTTGTGTTTAAAGTTCCAGCGGCGAAAGCCTGCGCAAAATGCACTTATGAAATATGCAACGTATTCTGATGAGATTGAGAGATTTTAATTACCTTTATAAACTAAAAAGTTACTAACAATGTGCAATGATTTAATGCGTTATACGTTTTTGCTAATGTAAAATATTTTTTGCCAAACCCATGACTTGGATTTCGTTGGTTCAATTCTTTACTAAAAAGCAGCTTCTTTGTATAGTAATAAATACAATTTTATAATGATCATTCCAAGTCTACTCGAGTACATTTCTAGATATAATAGTCTTAAAACCGTTTGGTACGTTTATGGTTTTATTATAACTTGAAATTAATATGTTTACAAATTACCCATTTCCGCTTTTATGACACTCGAATAGATATTATTGTCAACAAGGTAATGATTTTATAATGGTTTATTGAGGACTATCACTTCCATATTAGTAATTTTAATATCGAAACTTCCATTCTTAAAATAATAACATTCGACGGTTACAGTATTTGAGCTCAAATTGTTTTGTCACGGACGGGAAAACTTAAATTTAAACTTATCTTAAATGGAGCCAAGGCAGCAAGGCCTCAGTACACTTCGACCTAATGGGATCTTTTGTGCTTCCTCTACATTCCTATTCCTCATCCTCACCTAGATACCTCGTGGTTGTTCGTTTTCTAGCCATTAAATGTACGCAGAAGGTGTTCCATGCTCTTAATTTCCCTTTTGCAGGCCCTGCAGGCTGATGTCTCCGTCAAACCCATCTTTTTTAAGAGAGCGTTAGTCCCGAAATATCAGGTTAGCGCCCTCATCAAGTGACGGGCCAGCCGCCTCCTTGAGTTCCGAATGGCGTTTTGCCATCTTGATGATATATGAATTTCTTGGAGTGAGCAATTCCCGTGAGGCTCAACCACTCATCATGTGCCTCGCCCTTGCGCACTCGCGAAATACCGTTTTGACTGCGCTTGAAACCTAAATTTAATATTATTACTGCCTTTTTTAATTGATCCATAGAAATATTTTCATTATTGACAATGTTATCAAGTCGCAAAAATAACATTTGAAGTTATGATTCAAGTATCGGTTTTAGTTCCATTGTTATAGATATAGTTGCTGACCTCACTTTTAATAGTTTAACCCACATCTCAATCCCAAATGTCTATCAAACGGAAAACGTTTGATCAGCTATTAATCATTAAGCTTTTTTGTGCTCTGTATTTTGTTGTGTGTAGGTGTTACCGAAAGCTTAACAATAGCTACCATTTTAGATAAAGTTGTTCTTTAATATATTGCATCAGTAGCCAGGAGCAAAATGCATTAAATGTTGCAAAATTTTTGCCATCTATTCATGATGTGATTACAACTGCGGCTGGAGCTGTTGCATTATCCATGCAGAACACTTGATATTAAAAGAATAATTGCAACCTCTGTCAATCAATGTTTAATTATAGTCATATAATTAAAGTGTTGTACAACTATGTAAGACAATTATTACAAATGAATATAAAACATATATCTATATCTATTCTTCATATAATTATTGATTGCACTAGACTTGGTAACATTTTTGGTAAAAGCTACGGTTTGAGGAGAGTAAATCTGTAGGGCGACGTTGGTACAATAATATAAAGTGCACATTGAAGCTACGTTTGTGTAATTAAATCTTGTTAATTTAGTTAATAAATAGTAGAAATAGTAAATCAGCCAGATTCGTCTCACGGCTTGAATATTTTTTATATTGTTTCTTTTTGTGCACGTAGTAGCGGTTATATTATACCAGCACGCCTCATTCTCATATAAATTTATTCTGCGTCTTTGTTTTGATCCGTATAATTCATATCTATGGTAAAAATATTCATATTTTCTCTTCATGTATTACTTTTGTGCTGGTTTTCTTTTCTAATTATAACATCTCGATTTTTGATGACTGCAATTTAAACAATGTGTTTACTATCATTTTGGGAACATCGTTCATGTAATTTATTCGAGATAGTTAAAGTTCCTACTTTTGGTGCGTATTCATTTATTTTACGAATTAACTGTTTCTGGGTGTTATCTTCTATGGACATTGAAATAAGTATTTATAGATAATGAACGCCCCCGCGCTTCCGTTGTTTGAGTAAGATAATCTTTCCAAATCAAGTTTTATAACGGTAGTTATCAAATCTGAACTTCGTGCAGTATATAGGCTTCATAAATTCTTAACTCCGATCAAAATAAAAAAGATAAAAAGAAGAAATAGATTAATTTTAATTTTACTTAATAATAACTAATGTTGGAAATGATAATTTTTAGATTGTATGTGTTAATTGAATTGAATTGGTCAATTCATATTTTTTATGGTTATGAAGAACAATTCAGTTTGAAAGAGAGATCAAGAACCTCTGCATTGTATAGAACCTAAATAACAAAGTTAGATTAGATTAAGATTATTATCAATGTTTACCGTTACGAGTTGAGGAATAATGCTTTGTAACGATAGCTAATTATAGCATCGGTTTACCGTTCATTAATATTTTCTTCATAATCACTAATGTTTCTTGTAGAGGAAGTTACTGTCTGTATTATATCCGCTACAAGCACGGTTTACATCGATGAAGGAAAGCGAAATGCCTTATCTGTCCATTTGGTTTGAAATTTCTATTTATTGAATCATCGCCTGACTTTAATACAATTTCCCATTTTATGAAGAAATACGTACAAGAGCTATATCTTCTTCTTGTTTAGAATTATATTTGATATTTTTGGAATAATGCCACCGTGTACTGAATGAATGGTGGTACGTATTAAATACTAGCTTTTGCCAGCGACTTCGTCCGCGTGGAATAGTTACTTTGTTCCCTAGTTCTTCGCCCGTGGTTTCACCTGCGTTGCCCTGTTCCTAAGGGTTGTAGCGTGATGATATATACATTGATAGCTTGAAACCTTTCCCATGAATCACTCATTTCCCCAACATTTCCCTTCACTGCTCTTCTCCTATTGATCGTAGCGTGATGAAAAGTATATTATAACCTGTGGTTTGGGCTGTGCGTTGATAGATCACTATGTCAGTCAGTCAGTCACCTAACGTAAGAGTAGACAAATATAATCAGAAAGCTCCGAACTGCTAAGCTATCGGGAGTTACATGTGTTATTGTGAGTCAACCATAAAAGATAGACATTTGCTATCGTGGAATATTTTTTATATAATTTTAAGGAGAACATTTCCGTCATACATGATTTCTGTGTAGCTTTAACCATTAAGGCTGCACACGCGACGGAAGCTTAAAAAATGGAGTAAGTTCTCCTGTTTTCCCAACATTTCCCTTCACTGCTCTGCTCCTGTTGATCGTAGCATGATGAAAAGTATACTATAACCTGCCCAGGAGTATGAAAAACAATTGTACCAAGTTTCGTTGAAATCCGTCGAGTGGTTTTTGTTTCTATAACGAACATACAGACAGACAGACAGATAAAAATTTTACTGATTGCATTTTTGGCGTCAGTATCGATCACTAATCACCCGCTGATAGTTATTTTGGAAATATATTTCATGTACAGAATTGACCTCTCTACAGATTTATTATAAGTATAGATTAGGTATAAATTACTACTTGCCTAATTGTATAGTTTAATTGATTTTCTTCTATAATATAGTTTAATAGACTTCTACGTTATTCTATAGATATAAATGATACCAGCTCTCGAAAATTACATAAAATACGAAATTCCATATATTATAATTTTCCATTTATATCAGGAGAAAACATTTTATAACATTAATATTGGTACTTCCTAAGTTTTTATGAACCTTACTTTACATTACTATTTTTCAATCATATTATTAAATAAATTCTAAGGTCTTACTATCCTGTCATTGTACTCGTTTTAGCTTAACAATATCTCATTTTTCCTTACTTTGGCATGTTTACAACTAATTGCATGATTCATTTGTTAACCAATTAAAACTGTGTCAGCTTCCCTGTTAGTCGCTTACTGTTGTTCCTAGTAGTGGTTTCCCTGTAAATAAGCTCCTTCAAACATCTTTCTCTATTTATTTTAGGAGCAGTTGGTTTGGAGAGGGCGAGACTAAAGGAGTGAAAAGAAAATTGTGAAAATATCGACGATTTGAATTTAGCGATTAGTAATTTTAGAACTGTGAGTGCGACTTTGCCGAATGAAGTCGAAAGTGGGGAAGTATTTGCCCACGGGCGGGCATAAAGAAACTTACACGTTGCTTTCCGCTAGAAGAAGATACATGAAGAAGTTAATGTACGTATTACGATTGATATACTATTTTGTAATGGGATAGATTTTAATGATAGTAACAGCAAATAACATTTTTTTATCCACTGTATTGACTATATAGAATTTACGTACTTATGTATATATTTCATTGTCTAAATATGTTTTGGTTTCTGGTGATGGTATCTATGTCAGTAATACGTATCATGGTTTAAGTATAATATTTTGATCTTTAAAAATCTTACGAGTATCTATGGAAACAATTTTATTATCTAACTGTGCGTTTAATTGTTGGTGTTTTGCGTTTCCCAATATTTTTAAGGCCAGGTATACATTCTTTAATATGTGAAGATAAACTTACCTTTACTTATTACCTGTCTAAGTACCTATAAGCATTTCTGCACAAACAGATTAAAATATTTGAAACATAAATTTTGCTCTAGCGTAGTTTCTGTGAAATATGGTGTACCATAAATTCCTGATCATTATGAAGCGCGGCCTCACAATGATACTAATGTTGTTCAACAAGAACTGCCAAGCTCCCGTTATATTGCGATACTCCATCATGATAGATGAAGCTGTTTTGTATCGATGGTATTTCTTCATGGGTAGCAGAAACTTCTATCATCTGTACAGTACCTCTGATATAACAGTGCGCGTCTGAAATTAGCCGTCGCGAACAGCCGTGTAGGTCAAATAGGGTCCGGCGGAGCTTGATTTGCCCACAAAAACGTAATACCGAAATAAATCGTAATCCAGACAATATTCTATAAAATTATGTTATTATTCGGATTTGAATACCGTTAAACTAGGTTCCTACGATAGTATTTCGTCTACTATTACTTCACTGGAAATAAAAGACCGCAAAATCGTTTCATACTTAGTCAAGTAATCAAAAATTGCATTCGCTTGCATTTATTTCCAATTAAGTATTTTGGATGAAATGGTAACGTAGGAACCTAGATTAACAGTATCGGAATCAGAATAATAACAGAATTTAATTAAATTGTGTTCGAGTTACGATTTATTTCGGTATTACGTTTGTAAGAGAAATTCGGTCCGCTGGACTCTTAAGTGTTCAAATATCGAAATCAGAACCCAATAATCACGAATTCGAAACATTTACGATCTCAACTGTCTTTACAACGAATTTATATATTAAAATTTACCACAGCAAACCAGTTGCGGATAACTTCAGACGCGCATAGTTATTTCGAGGGTCAGTACCCCCGAAATAATTGAACCTATGTTACAGTTAATATAGACTTATTTTTCCTGACTCATAACCTCGCCTTTTGTACGTACTTAAGCAGGAAAATTGTTTAAATATGCGATGTTTCTGTTGATCTAAATAACTGCTTTATAGTTATTTGCAAATACGTCAAATAATAACAGGCAGACTAAAAAATAATGAATTTGGACGTACTAAATAGTAGCAGTGTTGGAAACAGAACATCGAACTAATATCTAACAGTTAACTTACTACTAATACTACTACTAATTTCATTTCATTTCATTTCATTTCATTTCATTTCATTTCATTTCATTTCATTTCATTTCATTTCATTTCATTTCATTTCATTTCATTTCATTTCATTTCATTTCATTTCATTTCATTTCATTTCATTTCATTTCATTTCATTTCATTTCATTTCATTTCATTTCATTTCATTTCATTTCATTTCATTTCATTTCATTTCATTTCATTTCATTTCATTTCATTTCATTTCATTTCATTTCATTTCATTTCATTTCATTTCATTTCATTTCATTTCATTTCATTTCATTTCATTTCATTTCATTTCATTTCATTTCATTTCATTTCATTTCATTTCATTTCATTTCATTTCATTTCATTTCATTTCATTTCATTTCATTTCATTTCATTTCATTTCATTTCATTTCATTTCATTTCATTTCATTTCATTTCATTTCATTTCATTTCATTTCATTTCATTTCATTTCATTTCATTTCATTTCATTTCATTTCATTTCATTTCATTTCATTACTAACGAACAATTTTAAGGATATTTAGAAGGGACAAAGCAGTTGTATTTGAGTCAATCACGTGTTCTAGTTCAATACAATATCGTCTAAAACGTCTTTAATTCAACAAAGTGCGTAAGGGCCTCGTTCCACAAGAACAATGGATATTGCATTGTTTCTGTAATTTGTTACTTGAAAGGTTAGGAGTTAGGATGAGTTTTAAAAAGTCACATGGATCTTGTAGAATCATGCAATAATTGTATCAATTGGGTGAATAACACTATGATATTTATTATTAATGTAATACAAACAAGGTTTTAAAGGATATTCTAAACAAACAAACTATCGCTTACGTTTTGGAGTAGATAGACTTAAACCGTCAATTTGCAATGTGTTGGTGGCGCGTGCGCATCAAAATGCCATCGAGTAACGGCGACGGCGCACCTGCGATTACGTGCGGCCGATTATAACCGATAATACCCGATTACACACATAATACCACGGTGTTAGAAATGTTATGATTATAGCTTTCAAAGTACAGAATGTTTTGTAAGCTCGCGTGTCTGTTATTAACTTCAAATTTAATATGCTTTTTTTCTGGCGTATGCGTAATTAGCGTTTAATGTAAGCCGGAGAATTAAAAGCGAATATTGACGATCGGGGGCCTTATAATAACATTTGTGTGATTTAGTAGTAAAGAGCTGATCTATGGTAATTCGTCGTATTAATTATTAGTAATTTGATGTAGGTATTCATATTTCGTAGAAAATACCCTTTTCATTTGTAGTTCAATAACACCTCTATTGTAAATTATTTCTATTATGCTTTGCAACATACAATTGCCATAATAAAATTCCTTAATAAACAAGCAATGTAAACTTAAATAGAATATTATTTTGGTTTAAATCGACATTTTATTCAGATGCAGTTAGGAACCTGCGATTATTTTGATACAATATTAGAATACTACTAAATGAATATTGTGGAAGCTATGAAATGAAAAACTAGGTAGTGAAATGTTGGAATGCTTTGCTTGCTTTTTTAATTAAACACTAGTAGGATACTGGTATAGGCACGGCAGTCAAATCGTATAAAATTCTTATATCTATATGGCAGCATCTGGATAGACTGGTAGTCAACCGTGTAGTATGATGAAATATCCCACTATAATGCACACGAAGCACATTCAAGTTCATCCAGACACTGTAGCAAAATAGACCAGATAATTTACCCTTTTTGACAACCACAGACAAGGGTTCTCTATAATTATCACGTCTAATTATCTTAGCTTTATTTCTACCAGTTCCGTGAAAGTGAACGAGTTTCTTCAAAAATCAATAAATAACAACAAAGAAGGGGTCAATTCTCAGTTCGTTCTTTGTTTCTATTACCACAACTCCTGGGTGACTTATGTTATGATGCGGTCACGAAACGTTTCTCTCTTGTTAGTGAACTTTGAAATGTAGATACATGGCTGGATTCAACAGGTTTATTCCCAGTTTCTTTAAAATATACTTTATAATTTTCTAAAAGCACTTTGATTTCCATTTCACGATAAGAATATCTAATGATAATATTATTTATCTAACATACATTTTATTTCAGTTTATTTTTTACAAATTATCTTGAAATCGATTTGACTCAATATACTTATTATCTGTTTTTCATGAATTTAATTCCTCAATTGATTGAATTAATTAATCAAAAACCTTTATTTAATAAATGACCTATTATTTTTGGAGACTAAATGAAATAATCAATTTCATTTAGTCTCCAAAAATAATAAGAGGTGGAGCATTTTAATAAGTAGGTATTTTTTTTATTCTCTGATTTTGGAAAACTGAATCCTCCTGATACCTAAGGTATTATTTTTGTTGGACTTATGCACGAGTACCTAACCTATAAGTCCCAGAAAATTAATTACTTGCTTCCTTTTTTGCTGTACTCTAGCATTGCATCGCAGACTTATTATGATGATTTTTAACTTTTTGGGATTGCAAGAGGTTATCCATAGAGAAAAATCTAGATAGGTACGCTATCGTTCATTAAACTTCTTCCAGAGACACGCCAAGGCAAAATGTTGTCCACTGTTTTGTCAAGCTCTTTCTCGTGCGAATTCGAGACAAATAAGATATAAGCGTCGACAAAATTTTGTTACAGTTCTAGCTAGAATTTGAGAATAAAATTAAATTCTTCAGTAATACTTCAACTAGAGTACTACGTTACAAAGTATCCTTGATCAAATGCAAAGAAAATAAAGCGAGAAAACGATACTGTGAGCTCTGTTCAACATTATCTTTTAAATATCAAAGGCCAAAGGAGCAAGTCGTGGCAATTTTTCAAAAATTCCGCTTAAAGACTCGTCGAAAGTATAAACAATGTCGAGACGTTTTAATATTGCTTTTCCATCTCTAAAATATAATACATATTATGTAGAGTTAAGGATCCTTTTTTATGGAATACTAGCTAGGCGAGCTTGAGCCATAAGTAACTACCTATTACGTCGACCCAAATCATTTCAAAATGTTGATATTCAAGAATTAGAGATTAGGTGTGTAGACCCCTTCCGGGGATACAGGTGGTATGTTATGATATCACTTAAGTTTAGTATTCACAAATTGCTTCCAGTATGTTAGCTACACGGTATTATCCAGAAGGTACAGGAAAATTGCAAAATAAAACATTTCAGTACACAATCAATTCTAAATTCCCCTGAGCATAACGAACGTGAATTCCATTTACACATATCATATAACATTGTTTTTCTCAAACAAATTTCCGCTTAGTTTAAAAAACATTCCATCAAAGCGTATGAAACTCCGCAACGAGGAATTAAGATAAGTATGTACCGTGGACACGGTTCACAATATGGGTAACTCGGCCATGGTTGCATTAAGGATCAAAGGAAATGTCTGCCCAGTAAAGCAGAATTTTATTATTTTGAAAACCTCTTTGTTAAAGCCGTCTCTTTTCTACATTTGACTCTCACACTTCCGGATTAAAATTTAACTGAAACAGTTTTAAATTATGTGTCTTGATGTGCCAGGATTTGCGAAATTGTTGGCTGCCGAGTTTGCATAATTCCATGATAAGGCTTTTTTAATTTTAGTGTCGCGTATAGTATTAAAAAAGGTACCTAGAAAAATGATTTAAAGTAAAACTGAACTGAATTCAGATTAGTTTTGTTTCTTTATAAATTAAGTGGGCTTACTTAGTATTAATGATAATTGTACACATACAGTAAGTACAATATAAATACGTTTCAAGCATTGAACTATTTCGTAAGTCGTCATAGTGGTCGTTAACGCGACTACGTGCTAGAGATCCTAGGACGTTTTCAAGGTCGAAGAAAGTATTTTATATTGAGATTTTCTATAAAATTCTCAGGAACAGCTCGGTATTTAGATTTGTGTGCAACTGCGCTCGCCCCCTATCACATGAGACCTAAATAGTTATACTGGCTAATTGTGGCTGTATAGGTGCACTAATTTATAGCCACAATTTGCCGAACCCTTTCGGGAATCCAGACTTGATGGATGGTAAGCATTCAAGTTAGATTTTATTTGATCTTCTGTAAATAGCTCTGACTCCTTACGATAAAGGATCATGGTTTCTTATCAAATGTAATACTTATGTAGTCTAGTATCTATACCATATGTTGCTCTGCCATAATCATCGTCATATCAGTCAAAAAAACGTCCACTGCCGAATAAAGGCCTCTCCAATAGACTTCCACAAATATAACGGCGACATATAACCGGTCTTACGCCATAATAATTACAATGTGATGTCTAAACTAGTTCGCCACATCATTAAGTTCCTCCATGTGAACTGCATAATGTGCTTATATTGCACATGGACTTGCCAGATAATGTTTCAATAAACTCTAAAGCATATCAGGACCAATCGATCGAAGCATGCGATAAAATAGTTTAGATTTCGGATATGATATTTCTTTGGGAGTTATTTGTTTCGAAATGACGGTGATATAATGTAAGTAAATAAGAATTACACATAGGAGCTGTCAAAAAAACAACGTAATGAATACAAGTTTGTGACACTATATATGAATTTTAGTATTTTTAACATTAAAACTGACGCTTCCAAATGAATATATACAAGTTATTTTACTCATATTTGAAGTTCCACCTACAATGCAAAGCCAAGTACAAACCAAGCAAAGGAGTTGGGAAATTGTAGTTAGATAAAGATTCAGTATTTGAATTAATACTGCTGGACATTATTATATGTAAGACTGTAGTACTGATATTGATAACATACCTACTATACTATTGATAAGGTACCTACTAACTAGGTACCTTAAGAGCGATCGAAATTCATCGCTATTAATATCGAATGCTACCTCAATAAGTCAATTGCATGCAGACGAAACTTAACCCAACGCTCCGGTAAAGTTTGCACACAACAGGGAAGTTAGAACCGGTCCCAATTTAGACCCAGTTTTGACGGCGTTTATTTATAAGCCTACTATTTACTATTTTAATCATAGCAAGTTTTGTCTGTGTAAAGGAAATTTCGTAAAACAATTAATTGTTTGGGAAATTTTCATATTAAATATATATTTATTTATTTATTTATACTTCTATGCACAAAAGTAGTACATAAGGCGGACTTAATGCCATATGGCATTCTCTACCAGTCAACCTTTGGGTTTGGGAGAAAAGATAAAAATGGGTACAAAAAAATAAATATCTGATTAAAAAGTGATAAACTATAAAATACACAATAATATGAATATATACACAAATACATACATATGTATAATTTAACTATATATGCCAGAGATAACATAAATATAGTATAATCAAAAAGGAAACAAAACAGTAGTTATTTCAGCGACATGAGATAGTATTCGCGAATTTTGCGCTTGAAGGAGAAATTGTTCGAAGCTTTTTTAATGTCAAGTGGAAGACCGTGCCATAGTTTTATAGCAGATACAGCGAAGGAATTAGAGATGAAACCTATTCGGTGCGAAGGGATTTGAAGTATGAGATTTTCAGATGCTCGAAGGTTACGATTATGAGAACAGCCTAAAAGCTGGAAAAATCTTTTAAGGTATTCAGGAGAACCAGGATCGTTGAGTAGGTATAGAAAAAAGAATACAAAGAGATCTTAGGGATCTTCTTTGGCGGATAGGAAGCCATTTAAGCTGGAGACGAAAAAGAGATATGTGGACATACTTACTACATACATACTACAAGCCCAAAAATGATATATTATCATTTTTGGGCTTCGGAAGGAAGGATATATATCCTTTCTTGAATATACAAAACTGCTGAAATAGATTTACAAAAAAAAATTCTTCTATGTCCTGGTTTACAGACAAAAAATTTCATATACACCCAGTCCTGGCATGACTATTTTAGTATTAAGCAGGCAATTTTTCTTCTCTGAACGGGAATCGAAGCCGATCTTACAAAGTTTCAACCGTTGCTATTGTTAGTACTGTCAAATTCTTCTTTCTCTTTTAGTCAGCAGTTTCATAATTACTATCTTACTTTCACCAAAAGTCTGCTCAATATTACAGTTTAATAAGAGAAATATATCCATATTCAACAATAGGCACGTCTATCGTCAAAGAAATAATCGTACAACGAAATCTTGAGTCGTCATCTTGTGTCATCGACTAAAATAGCTCAAGTTTCTCATTGAAACGAGAAGCGATCGGTTCTTACTAACACGTCAAAGATGACAAGACTATGCCAAGAATGACTTAGAAATCGATTTGCAATTATTTTAATTAAAAACTTAAGGTGTGGGCACTCTTGATTATATTTTACGATCGTTTTTAATACAAAAATGTGAATCCGATTATGGCTTCTGTTTGGGAATATCATTATTTAATTTCAAGTTAGAGATTGACGTAAATGTTTCATTATTTTTAACGTAGTAAGTTGGTAAGTACTAAGTAGCATCTTCATTATCTTGTTGTCAACTTTTGTGTCAAGCAACAATCAAGTATTGATTTATTCAACACCGTCATAAAGAAATCAGTAAGTATCCAAACATTACTTATACTCGCGACCTCCATAGAAACATTGATACAAGTATGATCTTTCGAAATCACTTGTTTGCACGATTTATTAGCTGATAGTTATTGAACATCGAACAAAACCTTGATCACTGAAAGATATGCATAAACAATACAAATATTTCCATATTAATTATAATTTTTGCTTTAAGCTAGACTTACCTTCACCTCTTCTGTGCGTACTATGAAACAGAATATACGCTGTACAAAATCCTTACCCGAGAATCTCTCGGTAAATTATCTCATGTACTTCCTCTAAATGCGCCAGCCCATTCCCTAGGGGTGTGCACCAGGAAACCGGCTTTTGTTGTGATTCACACGTTCGCCAGACACTTTTTAAAAGGCTTTTGTCAGGCTTTTAAGTGTTACTGTCACTTATGACATGTAGTGCGTAGGTACAGGATGTTTGAACACTGAGGCTCTGTTTTGGTATATTCGTATTTACCTGGTATTATGGTATGTATATCTTTAAGGCCCATGTTTAGCTCCATGTAAATTAGTTTTGAGAAGCGAAGCAAATAATAAAAAAAAATTACACAACAAATTAAAGTACCATAATTATTGAAATAAAAACTACTTTTTACGGATTTTATCGCGTTGTATTGATATTATTTGATTCCCATCGTTTCGGATCCTTTACAGCATCCAATATAATCCGTAAAAAGTAGTATTATTTCAATGTCTAGTATTCGCGTAAGTGTCAAAAACCAGTGTACCATGATTATGTGTAGATTTTTTTTATCACTACGAGAGGCCTACGTCCACGAGTGAACGAATATAGGCTGATGATGATGATAGATTTTTTGAGATCCTTGGAGGAAAAACAGAGGTTGAAAGAGAAATTCTATGCGGCAGATCAGAGTTTTGGTATATTCTCGTTTAATGGGATTCACTTTATACAATTCAGGTATTCCCTTACACACGTAGATAGGATCCTGGGCCCACCAATCGGCTAGTCTCCATCGGCTAATATATTGGGCTTAAAAAATATACTAGGTAACTAATAGACCCGTGTGTGTACTGTTGCGGGTAGATACACCTCTGCCTATCCTAAAGATACACGCAGATATGTTATGTTTTAAAAGCCACCAAATTGTATTTTTGCTTACAGCCTAAAACTGAAAACATTTCTTACTTCATCACTACCCAACAAGAAAATCTGCGAGAAATCGATTTTAATGCGAACCTAAATCGATAATAGTTTCAATATCGCACGCATCTATACCACACTAATTGGTTACTGATCACAAATTCACAAGCTAATTCTAATCTCTATTCCATTTAGTATTTAAATCGATTATGGTAATTGATTATTCGATTGTTTGCGATGACATTTCTCACGCTATTGTTAGGTAATTATTTTTACATTTCATTGGTATTTGGAACCATGTTTTGTACAGTTTCTTGGGTTCACAAAGGCCAGGTACATGCATTATTGCAAAAGAACCACTAATAGTAAGATCCAGTAAATGATTTATTGCTTGCAGTTTTATTGCAAATAAAAATGTCGATTATTTCAATTGAACCATTATTACGAATTGTCAAAAATTAGTTTTTTTTATTAACTATATTTTGCATTAGGTACCGTATGCTAAACATTAAAAAGATTTTAATTGTAGTGGAAATAAAATTCGATTTCAGGCAGACTTTAGTGGTGTTAGTTATATCGGCAGCTTAGTTTGGTAAAGTGTCGGGTGTACATAACGGGAGGGACGCAGGTTCGAATCCTGCCTGAGATCGAATTTTTCTTCAACTAAAATTTATATCTATCAAAAACTAGTTCAAGCGAATAGATCGAAAATAAACATTAGTAGATGAACCGGCAAGAAATTCCATAGGCCAGGGGTTGCCAATGTGTGGTTCGCTTTAGCGTCTATCGATGTTGGGTATATACATTTTTTTCTTAAAATACAAATAAAAAAAAATGAATTTTATACCAAAAAAATTGTAATGACGTAATTAAGATTTTGTATTGTTTTTATTTTCTTATTTCTTTGAATATTTTGTAATAATAAAGATATACCCGAAACCTCACTAGCACCCCGCGTGAAGCACCCCTGCAATGTCTGTGTCTAACAAATACTAGCACAAAGACTAAATCCTCAAGGTCATTGGGCAATGTAATACAAGTACGAGTTAAGCAATAGCAATTTATTTCTAATTTTAGAAAAAAATTATCTAATTTGTGATATCGATAGTAGATTTAGAGATTTTGTGGGAGAACGATCAGATGGAAGTGAGACTGCTGCAACATCGTTTTATGTATAGGTACAGCCGTACAGGCGAGGACATCAGTGTCATATATCTGTCAGGCGCACACGCATGTGACCGACATCGATCTCGTAACTGAATCTGTCAGAATGTCATGCTCATTTTGTTCTTATCCACAATACATTAATACATGTGTGGTAAATTAAAATAATATTTAATAATGAAAATAATAATAATTCCATCTCAATATATAGTTATTATCTTAATATATTTTTAACGCTGCCTCATTAGTCTAGTGGTCCCAAGCGCGACTGCTACGCTAGAGGAAAGTGTTATTGGGTTTTTCTATGAAATTCTCAGAAGCAGCTCGGAGTCTGGATTTGTGCCCGGTTAATGGCAATAGGCTCGCCCCCTATTAGAGGCGTACATTAGTACGCCTCTGCCTTACCCTTCGGGGAATACAGGCGTGATGTTATGTTATGTTATATTTTTAACGCTAAATTTTATTATTAAACACGCGGTGCTGTAGCATATTAATTTAGGTATTATTATTTAATTGTAACCTAATAGATACTCGCGATAGGCATAATAAATAGCCTACGTAGGCAAAATACAATATTTGCGGAAATCTTAACATTTAAGTGGTACCTACTTTACGCTTTATATTTCCAACCGTTATTTTAATTTACGGGGTTGTCTATGGCTTCATAAGCTTGTCTCTGGGGATCACTAGGTCAAGACATCCGTTTCCGTTTCCACCTCCGCAGTTTTATCGCTGTCAGGTTCACCAAATTAAATAAGGGCATCTGTTTCTTGTATTTATGCTATTTTATTAGCTAATGTGATCCGGTTTAATACACAAAAAAATAGTATTTTTATTATTGTCAATACATTGGAATGTGAATATTATACATATTATTATAGAAAGTAACAAATTGGAAAAAAGTAATAATGAAACAAAAATAGTTCAAAAATTTGGAATCGACTTTTAAGGACAAAACTTCTGAATATAGACGTAGAGAAATGGAAGTATTATTGACGCTATATCGGATACCAGATCAGCAACCTTGAAAATCATTGTAGGATAACATTGTTACATGTTAGACAAATAACTCAACATATGACACAAGGTTGGAAACGCATCGATGACCTCAAGGTCAACTTAAAGACTGTATTTCTGTTGATAGACTATTCAACCGAGATCGCATAATGTATGTATTTACAGTCTATTGTCCGCGACTGTACCGAGCTATTCCGAAAGTTAAGGGCACGAGTTAGTGCTCATTGCGTCCGTCGACGATCGTTAACACAACGACGATGAAAGCGCATAGAACTATATAAATTCAAATATTCATGATGGCGCTCAAAATGTGACGTCACGAGTGAATTCCATCCAATAGTAAGGTATTCTAAAGATAAATGCGCACTTGTTCATGCCGAATGCGTCGTAAGAACTGAAGTTATCGAAACTAACGTTTTTTTGCGGTGATTCGCCTGATTTGTTACGAATTCGTGAGCTTGGTTTCATAAGCTTATAAGTACAAACAATTTCGTGATTGGGCTCAATCGGTTCATAATTCACCAGTGATTTTAGTTAACACCATATGTGAACTGTAATCAAAACTGCATGGTAAGCAGTCTGCATAAGTGACTTGAAGAACTATAAGTTTACATATTCATAATTAAAACTTAATTAACAGATCTTATCACTTCCTTCCCACACCAAAGTGTTCCCGTTATTGAACTAGCTTAGGTGATTCTGAAATCCGTGTCAACGACATACTTTATTAATGAAGTCTGAAGTGCTTGCACACGAAATAAAATTTCAATTGATCAGTTTTTGTTGGGAATAAAGTGAAGTTGACAAAAACATAATTAGATCCGTTCCACGTTGTATAAACTAGGCACAGAATTGATTACATTGTTGACTAGCGACCCACACGCGGTTTCACCCGCGTTGCCCCATTCCTAAGAGTCGTAGCGTAATGTTAAATAGCTTAAAACCTTCCTCTTGAATCACTATATATTAAAAGAAAACCGCTTCAAAATCCGTTGCGTAGTTTTAAAGATTTAAGCATACATAGGGACGGTCAGACAGCGACAGCGACTTTGTTTTAAACTATGTAAAGACACTTCACGCTAAATAAAATTAAATCTACCGAAATCTATACAACACACAAATCACAGAATAATGATCCGGGTATGTAGGTACAACATCATTATAAACATGAATAAAAAAATTAAGTGGATGGACCTTATAATCAGAACGCGACTGTTCTGATTTACAGGAGTTAAAGTTTGTTTGATAAAATCTCTTTTATATCTTCGTTATTTTATAATTAGCTACCTCTGATCTTAGCCAGATCTGTACTTATTGTCGGTACCGTCTGCCAAAACGGATTACAGGAAACTGAACAGTGTTATCGTTGTAGCAGTGCTAAAATGATTTATAAAATGGCTTTTAAATTAAGCACAGTGACGTAGACATAGTTTTTTGTGGTACCTATGCTATCATTAGCCATAAGGACTATTTTCCGATTTTGACTCCAATATGCGCTAATGTCTCAAAATATTTTCAAAAACCATCATTATCACCATCAACATCTTCATGCCCTTGGCCAAAATGATATATTTTAATTGTAAATAAAATTATTTGTTCTTTGGGTAATTAAAGTTGATTCGTGTGTTACTTATATAAATTATAGCACACAGTGGGAAAAATATTAAAAATGTGTAGTAGATTTTTTTAATTAGGTAATTTCAAATTAAATTTGATGTATGACACCTTATAGTTTCGGGTTTTTACTAATATCAAGTATGTACATACTTACATGTTCCAAAAATATTTCGAATTATACTCTAAAAAAATATTTTATACTCTTGTTTGGGAAAAACAATAACACATAAACATTAAATTCACACGTCTCAACAAGGCAGGCAGATGTATGCCTGATGCAATTAACTTGATTTATAATACGGATATGACATACTGCTTATTTCACGGTCTCGGCCGCTCGGTACTCTTCCAACTTTTTATTGTACACGCATGAGAAAGTTCAATTCAATTGAACTAGATAAGTTTGAAATTGTGTGCTTGGAAAATGGAGATGCGTGCCAAAGCTACTTTATTTGCTTTTTTTGTGCTTAAGATTCTATAATCTCACTTTGATTTCGACCTAAACTTACTACATTAGTACATAGACTGATGTAGACTTCTATTGATTCAGACTTACTCTTAATGCTTATGTACCAAATACTTTTTTTTTTTAATCTCCTTAGTTATATGTATTTACTCCAGCATAGTTTTGAACTAAATCTCTTTCAGTTACACTGGTAGTAATAAGTTTACCCAACGACAATTGACTATATATATGCAAAGAACATAAATATTTTATTCTCTGTCAATTTTTCATAGGATTTCAAACAACCATCTCTGATCGTATGCAGTCGGACTCGGAAGGAACCGAACGCTAAATAACGGCAGTGTTGCGTTATTTACAATGTATTGCATTGTTTGTAGAGTAACATCAATAACCTCGTCGTTATAAGCACGCAACGTGTGGTTTATTTATTGTTTGCGCGTGTTGCCGACAAGAGAATAAAACTATGGCGATAAAGATGATCTGACAGCTAAATCCTGGTCACCTTAATAGTTGTGGATACCACCTTGGTTTGTGTACAGATGAATAGAGATTGTGCTTTTTAAGTAATTATCATGTACAGAAACATTAAAAAATATAAGATACTTTTTAAAATAGGGAATGGAGAATCGAGCAATGATAGACCTACGTACAATAAATGGCTTTTCCATGCTTATGAGAACACTGTAGAATAGAGAGGCCTTGACAGAAACCACTTAAAATTATGACAAAAGCAAGCTATATCATAGCATTGTATATTTATGACAGTATACCAGGCTACCAGCGCGCCCCAAAGATCAACATACATATTGTATTTATAAGAAGCGACCGGCCTGCAGCGAGCGCATAAAATATTCCCAACTGAATACAATTGCTGTACGAACACGTGTTTCCATAGTATGAATCATGCAGACAAAAATATGGCCAGATCCTGTCCATTATTGACTTTTTTTGAAAAAAGCTCCAAGTGTCGGCTGTAATTTTAAATTAGTTTTTAATTGTTTTGTATTAAATACAGTCATGTTCTTTATACTGAAAAAATCGAATGTTCAGTGATACATAGGTATAACATTTTTTACAAATACATTTGGTAATCTGTATTAGGTAATTAATTATTGAGTATGTTTTGTAACACTGAATTTTTATTGTTTAATGTGTTACCTAAAACACGCTTTTTGTTAAGAACATTGCATGTTTAGAATATTTCTGTACCTATCTGAAAAAAATATGAAAAATTAACGCCAGTGTCAAAGTGCTTACAAAACCGAAATAAAATGTTCCCATATAATATGACAGCGAATCGAAAAACAACAAACATTTTTATTATCAGCAAGAAACATCTGCCAATCAAATTTATTACATGCGCGAACAATGCCACCCTTCAACACAGCGAAATTAGGCTAAGTCGAAAAACAAACATTCCTTGATTGAGTCGCTGAATACCGGTTATAGCAATGTAGGGGGAGATTTAATTTGGAAAACCATTATCTTGGTCAACGCTAGCGAGGGTCCAGCAAAGGGCGCAGCTAGAGAATGGTCAGTTAATTGACGCATAAATCACAGACTCGAACCATTATTACTTGCACGGAGTTCCGTTGTGGGACAACAGATGGGGTCATTGTCGCGTGCACTTTTGTTTATATTATTATGATAGCAGTAAATTGTTCATAACCGGTTCTCTCAAAATGTTAAGTTTTGCTGTCATCGTATATTACATGCTATTGAATTTTTTTTAATATGATTCCTCTCGGTCTCGTGCCGTTAAATTACTGTAATCAGAGTACTATTCAATTTAAATTACAGAGGCAGATAGCTAAGCATGATTTATAATAACATCATTGTAATCCGTTCTGTTATTAATAAATGTTTCAATAAAGAACTTGTATGCTGGACTGTAACGTTTGGTTTTCCTTAAGGTTAAGGGACTCGAGTAGACAGACCATCTTAAATCCAATTTTATTCGGTGTTTGAATAATTCATATATCTATAATACGTATATTGAAGGCTTATGACCAAGATTGTTGTGTCACAGACTCACAGCATGAATGAAAAAACATTTAACATACGAATCTTAATTAACAGTGTTAAGGGTCCGGTGGAGCTTGAATTGCCCACAAAAACGTAATGCCTAAATAAATCGTAATCCAGACAATATTTTATCAAATTATGTTATTATTCAGATTTGCATACCGTCAATCTAGATTCCTACTGTACTGTTTCGTCTACTAGTACTTCACTGGAAATAAAAGATTGGAAAACCGTTCCAAACTTGGTAATTTTAACAAAAATTGCTTTCGCTTACATTTATTTCCAGTGAAGTATTTTGGACAAAATGGTAGCGTAGAAATTACGATTTATTTCGGTATTACGTTTGTAAGAGAAAGTGAGATCATGAATGTTAGGTTTTAAAATGTATATTTGCCATGGTCCCCAAACCAGACATCCTATATCGTGGGAGCCCTAAATATTAAGCAAATAATTAGGTACAAAGTCAAAAATTATCTACAAAAAATATAGATATTCATGAACATCGTCAGAACATAATCTAATTTGTTCTATTTCTTGTTCACGAAAATCAAAAGAATTTGAGCTGTAGAGATTTATTATGATACCGTCTCGTCACGCTTCAAGTCAAGTTTATTCTGTAAAAAGAAAAAGGAAAATCTTTGCATAACTTAATCCTGAGTTGGATGGCCGCAGTAACGAGCTCTATTGTCGAGGAGTCTATTATAGCCGATACAGGCTTTATCGCAGTCAAACCTATAGCAACGTCGCATAAAATTAAAAAAGGCTGGCATTGATTGATGTCGATTTATACGACGACGTCTAGATGAAAAAGGATACTAGTTTATAGTCAATTGCATCCACGATAAAATTATAGGTATTTTTATTGACTACTTGGCTGTTTAATGTACCTTACCGTATCTGCCACTTAATTTGCATTGCTAAAGTTTTTACCCATTACGAAGTAATTGTAGCAATCAGTTCTACAGCGCCTCTTGACGTTGGAGATCATTATCGGCATTATTGACTTTAAAAAAGAAGTAACAAGTAATAATAGCACATTTATTAAATTACTGTGTAAATTGCGGTTGTCAGGCGTAGAAACAGTGGTAATTTATCTAAAAACATTACTTTGCTCTGTATTATTGCAATACTTACTACACAGTATGATTTTAGATAATGCTTCTTTACGCCCCGTAGAGGTTCATTGGTCTGTACAATAATTATAAAATTACTTATAGATTTGTTACTTACATATTATTTTCCAATAAATACTACGTTTAGTAAGTATTTGTGTGTTTGCGTATGGTTATATTCTTTAAACTGTGAGGAGTGGAAGAAAATTAGGGAGTCCTCTGGCCCTACAGTGGGGCCACCAGGAATGATAATTATCATAGTACTTATATCTATTTTCATCCAAGATCGTCCCACTGCAGCTTAGCAGGTCAAAGGACTCCCTATACTTCTTTTATTCTTCCTGATTGAGAGCTTGCTGTATTCATCCAAGTTCATCCTGCCATCTCATTCCGGGCCTGTCGCGCCGACTTTTAGGATTCTGTGGTATCCACATTGCTGTGGTTTATGCTCATAATTTGCTAAACATACGGTAACTACCTATGTATAGCCTAGATCCATTTGAGTCTGTTAGTTTTTTGACCAACATCTACGATTTGCGTTTTGAAGGGCAGTATTTCCATAAACGGTCCGAGAGTCAAACGGCTAGACTAGGTACTATGCTCCATAATTTGCTAGCATACCTACATACCTACCTACTTCAAAGTTTAGACTTTGCTGGACAAAACTAGATATAAAGTAATTTTATTTTTAAGGATGGTAAAAAAAAATTCTGCTATCGAAAACATGGATTGGGTAGGTAACAAACAACAATTTTTGTTTTGGTAATTAGGTAGGTACATAATACCTATACCGTTGTTTGACCAACCCTTACCGCAATGTTTTAACTATACCTACCTATAATGCCATTGCTGTTACTACTCGTATTCGTTCAATATCATTATTAAGTTAATTTTATTTTATGCTTCTCTTCAGATAAAGTAAATTTTCGCATTCTACAATTAGTTGGTTGGTATTATTATAAAGTTATTTCAGTGTAAAAGTGTAGTGTATAAAGTTATTTTAGTTATTTAGTATAAAATAACTTTTTAATCTTAGCATGGAAAATGCAAAAACATAACAAAAAGAGGGGTAATATTATGTTCCCAGAGACCAGACGATGGATGCGCGTATTTTATGTAGTGCCATCTGTATACAGTTTGTAGAACTTTTGTAACGCCATCTATCTTCAGAACATGAATACCATCTACGAAACATTCAACGCCATCTAGCGAAACTAATTGAAACGAACTCAATGTAATCGTTTTCTGTTTGTCCACCAGGCGGCAGCACGTGTCGGCGCCATGGAGCTCCACAACAACTACGACAGGGAGCACCCGAGCTCAGCACGAGCTATTCGAGTTGCTTGAACGAGTACAATGTTCTCGGTTAGATGACCAGAGGGCAGTACTGCCGCCTTATTTTTCTCAGGTGAGTCGCATGTTTTATCCTCATCAAGTTGATGAGGCGTTGCGTGTACCAATATTTTTTTATGGAGGATTAGGTTAACACCACCCTTATGTCATACCTATTAAAAATCAGATTGTTACTTTTACAACATGTTTACCTTATTATCAACTTAGTAAAAGGATGATGCAGTTCGCATTTAAATTAAACTACCGATCAAACTTAGTTGGGGATAAAAATATTAATAGTTTTTAGATTTATCAGAACTTAATACTTAAGTAGGTATAATATAAGTTCCGGGAGATACCTACACTCTTTGCGCTGTAGCATGGTACGGGTGACAGTTTCAGTAACATTTCGTTTCACTCTTGAAGGTTGCCGCGAATATATTAAATCATTATTAACTGTAGTAAATTAAATTAAACCCAACCAGAATGCCATAAGAACGTCATACAGGCAACTGTCACCCGCACCATGCTACAGCGCAAAGAGTGTAGATAATAATATAAGAACTGTTTTCATTAAAAATTTAACATTTCTGTTGCCTTTACCCTCGTGAAGATAAAGACGTTGGTGGGGTTGGATTATAACGGGCATTTATAAATATGTTTAAGCTAATTTCTTCCATTCATAACTACCTTTAGTTTTACATTAAAGCAAAGATAGATAGATTCGTAGATTGTCTGAAAAGGGAACGAAAAATGGGATGACGACTAAAGGCGATGAGCGGAAGAAAAGAACATGCTGTGCTGTCCCTTAATAAATGGGACCAACGTTGATGACAACAAATTACTCTTATACATTTATATCAATAATAAACTAATGAACAAGTTCATTGCTACAACTAAAAAGCGTGGACCATTACATTTTAAGGGTCAGTGGATACTCAGTTCGTTAGCTCCGTACGCTGTAGAAATAATCGACGGAAGCAAGACTATGAAGCGATAAAGTGGAGGCGGGTAGCCGGATGCCTTGTTGGGGTGTCAAGCAGACCATGTCGAAGAAAACCACTAGGTCACGGATTGTGACTCCAAGATATGAGCTGCACTTGTCGAAAAAATATTTTATTTTTCATCAGAGTCATTTTCTCTTTTATAGACACCATCACCACCGACTGTATTCCCTAAAGAGATAGGAAGAGGGAGGTCTTTTGTAAATTTTATCGAATAAATGTTTGCTGGATAAGAATGGAAATGACGGAACTGACCTTTGCGCAATATTGGGAAGGGTGAAGTACAGTAAGCTTATTAACAAAATAACTACAAATAATAGATGAGTGAAATTTTAATATAAGAAAATGATAGTGTTTCGGCTTTATACATAACATAACATACCAACACGTCTGTATGTGTCAGGCAGAGGTGTACTAATGTAGGTAAATCCACAGTTTTCCGGAATGATATTTTTTTAAAACGTTGCCAAACACTAGGATTTACTCCTGTATTAGGTATGTCTCAGGGGCGACCCTATTACGGCTTTATATATTTTAATTTTGCAGTAAACACAGGTTTGACTCAGGATTTTATTTACTTAGGCGTTGTAACAATGACCAAAACTATACCAATTTTTTTACAAAATAAGGCATTTCATTGTTCCCGTGAAGTTTATTAACTATCATACAACAGAAATTATTTTAAAGGTCCCATTAATAATCATAACATAATGGACAAAGTATGAAAGCGTACTAATCCATTTTAGGTACTTACATTTTATTGCGTGATTGAAAGCTATAATAAAGTAAGCAAAGTACCTATGTTCAGTAAATTTGTGAAGAATTAAAATTATTCTAAATTAAATAATTCTGGAGAAAAAATATTTGTTGATAAAAGGGTGTGAGCTTTATAGTGATTTGGCTAGTTTCGTCGATTTTTATAGTACTTGTGCCAAAAAATAAATGGTTTTATTTCAATTTGTCCAATGTTCGTGTAACTCTCAGAAATCAATATGAATAAATAAATAAAAGACTTTTAAGAATGCTTTTGTCAAGTTCTGACAAAGACATCGAGTTAATGTTTAAAGAAGTACCAGGTAAGTATCCAAGAAACATAAACATAAAAAAATAATTAGTTAATACGTGACGATTAAGATTGAATGAATTGGATTGGCCTAGATAGTTGATTTATGTTAGATTCTTATAGTATTTTCTGCACCCTCTCCATTTGCATATTTTGGATTCGAAATATTCTAATCTATATCTGAAATATTTCAGTCAACATGGCTGCCAAGGTTATCTTTTACGACGTTTTAATTAACCGAGTAATGTAAAACAAAAACCGTCTCAATATTTTTCTTCCCCTCAGATTAACATCTACTGCATATTTATAAAGAACAAACGTTTCTGCTGGCTATTATTATATTGAATATTTTCTGGTTATTATACTTTCAAAAATATCTTGTCTGAATTCAAAATTTGGTGATTTTACGAATGTTTGAATTAAAAGTTAATACGCTGTAACGCAATGCGATATTACTCATCATATTTTCTTTTCAATTAAATACCTGGACTCCCAAACTAATTTATTAAGTTAGGTTACAGGACATGTCTTAGTTTAGATGTCAGGAGTTTTTAAATAAATTTGAGCACGCACCTAGCCTAACTCATTGGAATACATTGGAAATAGGAGTACCTATTATATTATCATGTAATGTTCTCTTCTCATGTATTTTAACTAACTATGTTATTATTTATTATTATTACTTTATACTTTTTTATTAGGTACCTAGGTACTTTTATTCTAGCCAACATTATAGTGTACATTAGCTTACATGAAGTTTATGTTGTTTTCCTTAAACTACTCTTATATTTTTATTCTTGTGATCAAATAATATTTATCGTCGGTGGTTTGCGTTTTGTTTAAGAGATAAAGCTTATAAAGTTAAAGCATACCTAAACAACTTTTTTTTTAGAATTCCGTACCTCAGAAGGAAAAAACGGAACCCTTATAGGATCACTTTGTTGTCCGTCCGTCCGTCTGTCTGTCAAGGCCCTTTATATCGGGAACGCGTAGAGGTAACGAGTTGAAATTAAACCATATACTAAGGTCTACAATCCCTTGAAGTTGTGAAAAAATCAAACTTCTAAGTTCACACCAAAAATATACCGTTTATGCCGCAAAAACGTATATTTCGACACTCGTAAGGGAATCAAAATTTATAAGGTATTTTCCGTTGACCTAGAACTATGAAATTTGGCAAATAATACCGTCTTATGCTACAAGTATAAGACGGTATGTATCTAGAAATTTGTACAGAACCATCGGTGTTTTATTTTTATACCACTAAGGCGTAGCCTGTGGCATAAAAATAAAACAAGTGTGACGCTTACAACACCAGGGGTTTCACTCGCTCGTTGGCGTCTTAAGACGATGTCTCTGACTGCATGAGATTTTTAGTTTATAAAAGCTTACTAGTAATGTGGGTCGCACATTAATAGTATTCTTGTTAACTTCTTGCCAAGCTAAATGCTTGTGTTACGAGTGAGTTCACGTCGGTAGTGTAATGGGTAGGTTTCGAACCGGCAATCAGGTGATCGCCAGACCCCTAGACATTAGGCTACCGCCGCTTCAAGATTGGACATTCTTGCATTGATAATAATGAATAAGATACGAATATATTAAATATCTTATCTCTAAAATTTCTATTGAAATTAATTTTCAATCACTACTTCACTCTTATTCGTGGTTTCCAAACGAATATAATATGTAGGGTTTTAACATACTCCATTTCTCATTCGCCTAATGGAAATTCTTACGTAATATTACTAGTATATTTTATGTACCTATGTATGTTTTTGAACAACACCTCTAGGCCGGAAATGTGCATTAGCTAACTCAATGAGCTTTATGCTCTATCCTTTGTCCGTAATTCCGAGAAAATTATTTGAACATCTAGTTATAAAATAAACCGCGTGGGTTGTTTATGAAGTGACGACAAGCTTATTTTGATCTTGAAAACTATACATGATTGGCTTTGTTAGTTTTTTATTTAAAAACGGTCACTCCAAAATATTGTAGGTACTCGTAGATTTTAACTCATTAAATTGCGTAGGTTCCTGGTCTATTAAGGCACCTGGGTATCTGAACAATAGGTCATAATTATAATCAACCCATTATATTGTCCCACTGCTGGGCACGGGTCTCCTCTCAGAATGAGAGGGATTAGGCTACATTCCACCACGCTGGCCTGGTGCAGGTTGGCAGACTTCACACGCAATCGAGAAAATCTCTCCGGCATGCAGGTTTCCTCACGATGTTTTCCTTAACCGTTTAAGCGCGTGATAATTTAATATTTAATACGCACATGACTTCGAAAAGTCAGAGGCCTTGGGTTCGAACTTGACACCTTTGACTTGGCAGTCCAACGGTCATACCACTACGCTATCAGGACAGCAGGTCCTGCGTGAACATTAGATTAGCATTATATCTGTAATATTATTACATGACAGATTTTGCTTGTTGGTTGGTTCTGAAAATTTGGCCACCAATAATTACTTCAACTGTGGTTTTGTCGTAAAAAGCAAATTTATAGAAACGTCTTCCTATCACTACCTATTTTTTTAATTCAGCAGAGTGTTCCTATATGTCAGTCAAACTTCAATCTCATATATACGAATAACTGATTTGTTTGTAGTTGGAATCATTCATAGCATAATCATACAGCAATATACACCAGAGCCAAAAAGTAATGAATAAATTAACAGAATATCACACGGTCCACGTACTGTTAGAAGTCAATACAGATATTTACAAACTAGATTCCTGTCATGGAAGGTTGGTGGGAATTTTATTGATAAGGAAATATTTGTTTACTATAACAATTAGGTTAATTGTCGTTGTTTTCGAATAGATTGTTTACTTTTTAATAAGCACTATTTTAGTTTAAATTCTATAAATTTGAGTAACACAAAATTATGTTCATACAACATACTAAATAATATTGCAAATCGTTTACACAATAATTAAAGCAACTTCTACGTATAAATTTGGGCAAGTTTATAATTTCTAGTTTACCCTGAAGATGTATTACAAATACATACTCTCTACATAAAAACAATTAATCAATGAAATCTACACAGAAATAAATACTTATTGAGCCAATCTATATAATTATTATATAAAAGAAGAACCTGACTGATTGACTGACAACAACAACGCACAGCCGCTAGCTAACTACAGGAGCTAGATCCCTGAAAGTTTGCATGCTGGTTCCTTTTGCACTGGACTGGTGAAAGTCAGCACACACTAACATGCGTTTGACATCAGTCATCACACACACACACATATTTAATAAACGATGACATCTTCAAGATTATGTACAGTTGTCATTCGCTGTAGACACTTTGACAATTGTTTTCTTCCAAACTAGACTTAACATATTTTATGAAACCTCCATGGTGTAGGTACAGAGGGCACAGTATATTTTAGAAACAAAAATTACTTAGTCTAACTATAATTATAGAACTATATAATATTGTATTATAAAGCTGAATAGTTTGTTTGTTTGTTTGAACGCGCTAATCTCAGGAAATACTGGTTGGAATTAAAAAATTCTTTATGTTGGATAGTCCATTTATCAAGGAAGGTTATAGGCTATATCATATCACGCTACGGCCAATAGGAGCGGAGCAGCACGGGTAAAAGCGCAGGCGGGTCGCTATATTTTTATATACCTTGTTCAGTGTATCAAAATCTACATACCATTTTATAATGTCGGTGAACGTTCCTTCCTCCATTGAATTAAATGTCAATTAAATAATTATAATCAATTTCATAAAATGTTTTAAACAGGAAAACTTTCATAATAACATTTTATACTGCCTCATTAGTCTAGTGGTCCCAAGCGCGACTGCTACACTAGAGGCCCTGGGTTCGATCCCCAGGTCGAGCAAAGTGTTATTGGGTTTTTCTATGAAATTCTCAGTAGCAGCTCGGAGTCTGATTTGTGCCCGGTTAATGGCAATAGGCTCGCCCCCTATTACATGGGACCTAAACATACCGGTGAACTGTGGGTGTACATTAAATACGCCTCTGCCTAACCCTTCGGGGAATACAGGCGTGATGGTATGTAATGTTATGTTATCATTTTATATTATAGTCTTTTAGATAAATTAAATGCAACTACATGATGTATTATTAACATTAAGTATAATATAGTATAAGACTACCTATGTTATGTTATGTATAACACCTAAGACACATACGGAATGTTTTCCGAGAAATTCTTATTAAATACTACATTAGTGGTCAATGACGCTGGTATGACTGTATAAACTAACCCCTCTTTAGTTTACTTATGTTCAGTTCGTGAAGCTAGATGCTAGAAACATTTGAATTTAATACATTTTAATATGATACATTACATATAAACATGTTAATATGACACATAAAGCAAGCAGTTAAGGAAAATTTAATAAAAAATAAGCATTCATAATCAATTTCTTAGACATTACGCAAGCAGACCATTTGAAGATTGAAAAAAACCAATGAAAATGAATAAGCGGTGTAGACTGTGTGTCGCCAATATTATTATGAACTCTATATTTCGCACACGGAAGGCATCCATGAAAAAAGTAGTAGCTACAACTTATTTTATGAGAACTTTTTTTTGAAGTACCTTCAATAAACGCAAACCACAGTATAAATATTTATACTGCGCTCAAACTCATTTTCTTTTTATTTCAATTAGACCATATACAGGTACTTTTGAAATCTCAATATACTTAGTTCGATGACAAATACTTACGGCTATAAGGTTAGTACCTACTGCAACATTGGCATCAGATCGATGGTAGCTTTAATATAAGAAATAGTTTACCAGCAAGCTTAAAAAATTAATAAATATTGATGGAATGTAAAATAAATTACTTCATTTTTTTTACTGCCTCGTTAGTCTAGTGGTCCCAGGCGCGACTGCTACGCTAGAGGTCCTGGGTTCGATCCCCAGGTCGAGCAAAGTGTTATTGGGTTTTTCTATGAAATTCTCAGTAGCAGCTCGGAGTCTGGATTTGTGCCCGGTTAATGGCAATAGGCTCACCCCCTATTACATGGGACCTAAACATACCGGCGAACTGTGGGTGTACATAAGTACGCCTCTGCCTAACCCTTCGGGGAATACAGGCGTGATGGTATGTATTTACTATTTGGTATTGCTACGTATTGATGTTATTGTTTCATTTTAAAGTACCTACCTAGTTTTGTTTTCACATTATTTTCAAATACGAGGGTTTATGAAAAGATGAGTTTAGGTGCACGGATCCAAATTAAGTTCTTATTCCAATTACTACTTCTTTCAATTATAACGACCTTAATAATAATCATCAATAGATACTTATATTTTATATAGGGTAAAGTTTGTGAGGTTGTAGGGGATAATCACTGGATCTACTATACCGATTTTGAAATTTCTTTTTGTGTTGGATAGTCAATTTATCGAGGAAGGTTATAGACTTTATAACATCACGCTACGCCTCTTAGGAACGGAGCAGTGCGGGTGAAAACGCGAGCGGGTCGCTAGTGCTTTTATACGTAAAAGAACAAATACATACATACACTCACGCCTTTCTACCACAAGGTAGGCAGAAACTACAGACCGCTTCTTGCTATGATTCTTGCATAGGTACTTCTTCATTTGGTATTTCTAAATTCATTCATCTTTCCACATTCATCGAAGTAAATTGAAAAATACAGTTAATTCAATAATTATTCTCAGTAATTATATTTTATTCAACAAGCAATACTTCAAGTAAGTTCTGCGAGTCAGAAAATCAATATCAGTTCACTTTCTCTTAATCATTATTATTTACCTTAATCGATTAAATAAAATTGTAATAACCCTCTTCTGGTGTTGGAGCGCAGACTCAATGCAACTGTTATAATTGTTATGTCATGGACTCATTCATGAGATTTTTTCGAAACTATGTATTAATTGATCAAACAATAGCAGTTAATATTTGAAACTGCTATTTCTAGTCTATGCATTAGTATAAGTGGATGAGACATCATTTACTAGTCAGTAATTTATTCAAAGGAGATAAATTATTAATGGGGCTGCAAATATTACGTCATAATGTTTGAAAGGCAAAAAAATTATTCTAGAATTTGAAGTTGATGTAAATTGCAAACAGACGATGCCGGGAATTCAAACAATCTTTTTAGGTGGTTATATACGTAATGGAAGAAATATATTCTCCGAATCTCCAGTTTAACGAAACGGACATTACAAACGGATGACTCAGATTTGATATATATTATTCTACTCTTATTTACATTAAAATATACTGCTATCATAAATTTCACTGCCTGGACTGCCTCATTAGTCTAGTGGTCCTAAGCGCGACTGCTACACTAGAGGTCCTGGGTTCGATCCCCAGGTCGAGCAAAGTGTTATTGGGTTTTTCTATGAAATTCTCAGTAGCAGCTCGGAGTCTGGATTTGTGCCCGGTTAATGGCAATAGGCTCGCCCCCTATTACATGGGACCTAAACATACCGGCGAACTGTGGGTGTACATTAAATACGCCTCTGCCTAATCCTTCGGGGAATACAGGCGTGATGGTATGTTATGTTATCATAAATTTCAGAATACATTTCAACGTCTGATGTTGTTCTTTAACTTACAATCTATTTGCCTTTAACTAAAGGCGAACTACGATCCGATTAATTCCCAAATGAGCTTATTAGTGCCTAGAATTCCATTGTCTGCCTTACCAACGATAATAAATTATATTACTTGGAGCTTCTAATTAATTTCTATTGCTCGTCAAATAACAATAGTTATACAGGGTTAAAACCCTGCACCTATAGATTATTAATTCTGGACGTAGATCAATATTATCCCAAGATAGTTTGTTATAGAATATTTTGTGTGAGCCTAACGTAATGCCTCTGTTTTCTGTTCTAACGAGTCAATAGTCTGACCTTCAGCAAAAACTTCAGTTATTATTCCTAAAAGAAAAAGTTGGGTTATTTATAAAAGCTAGTCATGAATTGAGGTTTCTTTGATATTTTTTTCTATTAAGTCCGCATACCTACTAAGTTTCTTATTAGGCTGTTCTTTTTACGTCGGGGCTATTTCCGTTGCCTGTCTCCTATCACGTTTCGAATATATGGCATTGTCGATTGTAATTTTTCAAGTTAAAAGGAGGCCGTTAGAGACTTTCAGCTACATATGGTATATTTATTGATTCTTTTGAAAATAAACTGCATTACGCCTGCATCTTTGAAGGGTTATACAGATTTACTACTTACTACTACACAATTTCCTGGTATATTTTTAGATCCGTAAAAAGCGGCGAATCTATTGCAATTAATGGGACACACGTCCAGACTTTCATAGATATAGCCATGGGATTGCTCGATTTGGGAAAAGATTTTGGATCTCACGATCAGCAGCCGCTAATAAGACTTCTATAACAGTGAGGCAATTTTGAGACGGATTATTATCGGTGTGATTATTGATAGTATAGTTTATAGAAAAGTTGATTTATATAGCTTTGACGCAGGTATCATTATTATTATGCCTTTCCTATGACGCACGACTTTATTACTATGAAATTAGAACATTACCTACTGAATATTACTTTTATATCTGACCCAAATTGCTTTGACATTTCATTTGGCCTGTATAACGAATGTAGCGTTAAATTTCTACATGAATAACATAGTTATCCTTATATTCGTGTTATCTTTTTGGCATTTAATCAATTGGTTAAATGGACAAACAATCTACCTACTTACAGATAATTATTGTAACTACTTCAATTTGAATTCGATGTATTGAACTGATAGTTCTCATGTCATTAGTATCTTCAAACATTGTCCCTGTTTTACTCTCTTTGTATCTAAGTCTTTTATTATCTAAATGTAAGTTTACTTAACCATTCTTTCTGAAAAAAACAGCTTCAATAAAAATACTTATTCCTCATTCCTATTATACATCTGGGCCAAATTTCCATGTATTATTTGACCGGTCCATAGAGCTTTGTCGTAACAAGGCTACGTGTTGTGAGCGGCTGCGGTCACATAAAGAGCGACCTTGGATGTTGGAGCAATGAGCAAACCGCTTTATAGTCAACCTGATACCTAATGGGGGAATCGTGAAATTCGGTGAAGCAATGTTTACTTTCGGCGTGGTTAAGGGCAACGGATATGGAGCTTTATTGTTTTGATAATTTTTGATTCTGTGTTGTAATTTTGTTGGAAAGATCATTTTCATCTTTCCAACAAAATTATGTTGTATTATGTGTTCATATTAAGTTCTGGAATGTAAAGGCCCATGCTCTTCCAATCCGTTTGTAAAGACTTTTTTGCCTACCCTATGAAGCCAAAGGCCAAGAAAGGTTCAATATTGGTTTATGAGTAATTGTTAAATCTAAATGTAATTGTTATCATCATCGCCATATTTTTGTTTTATATCCTTTTGGCAGTGCCTACATCTTTTTGTTCCTTCTCTCTCTATCACCTTCTTTCAGATTCCAAAAAAAAGATGTCAATATGTTATGTATTTTCCAGTATCGTTTAACATAAGGCGAACTGGCGGTCAAGCGTAAGCCTATCAAGAATAAAAAATGTATGGAAAGGTATAGAAAAGTTCAATAAAAATGTATTATGTATCATTTTTCTTCATCTCCTTCCATATTTCATCTCTTCTCAATCTCAAAATTTAAAATAACACAAAAGGTTTTTTAATCTGTTGAGCCTTGTGATTTTTTTTTATGAAATTATGTAATACACCATATAAGCGCATTGCAGACGATTTGTAATATTATGATTTCCAACCCTCCAAATGACATGGGCAATGCTGCAATTGTTTATAATAACAATGCGGCTTACCTAAATTTACTGGAATTTTATTCGTTAAAATTTGGCAGAAGCTGCTCGCAGTTTTTGCACGAAGGTAGTGAATTATCTGCTGGCAACCACTACCGATCTGTTTATCAGATTAAAAAGGTTATGTGAGCAAACTAGTTCGTGGCGTACGTGAGCCAAATACAAATGCAATACCCATAAGGTTTCCAACTGCTATTTCGAGTGCATACGATATAAAATAAAATATTATGTCATATAAAAGATGATTTATTTTCCATTTATTACTAGTGCCTAGTGGATGTGGTTCTACTTAGTGCTTGACCTTTGTGCTTGGGTTTGTATCCTGTACGCAAATATATCTAAAAGCAACCACAGTATGAGGTTAATCCTGTTAAAGGACTATGCAAAATTTAATAGAAAAATCGAGTCGAAAATCTATCAGATCCCTCGCCTTAGATGTCGTTAACTTCGATGCAGTGTCTACTATGTATGTAAATTATGGACAGCAGCGTCCTTCTATGTGTTACTAATAAACAAACGGTGATAATGATAACGAACCCATCGATTCCACAAGTTGAATATGGAAATATTTCGTAAGGCAATCTCGCATCCAGCGCGTCTACATGACATGACAGGATGTATGCACGTGGTCGACTCAAAAGAAATTTGCAAGAATCGTAGCTTGTGGCGTTCCGTAGCTGCTGCTTGGCTCAGGGCACCTAAAATGCGTGAGTGTATGTAATATAGCAGTCATATAAAGTAATAGCATAGAATAGCCTATTTAAAAATAGCACAATTATTAAAATATCATTCGCCTCCAAAATTTGGATCGATTAGATTAAATAACTAGTAGCACTCATGTTCATCATACTATCTCGATTACACGTTGGAGTTAAGCTTTTTGAAGCATTCTGTACTTAACTCAAGGAGCTTTGATAAAACATGGAGTTCGTGGAAACTGCAGTTAATCTAAATTAACGGAAGTACTTGAAATAGATTTCTCACACTTTTATGTTTATCATGGGCTAGGTATTATTTGAGAATGAGAAGTTGTCTTCCATATTTCAAAGTTTTATTGTATAATTGGTGAATGTACTGAATTAGAAAAAAGAGGAAATAAAGTAAAAGCCAGTACCTACCAATAGTAATAAAAAGTTAAGGAAGGAAATTTAATGCATAATATTCTGAAATCATCATCATCATCAGCCTATGTTCGTCCACTGCTGGACGTAGGCCTCTCCTAATGAACGCCACAGAGCCCGATCTTCGGCTTTTCTAATAATAATAATAATAATATTCTGAAATATCCAACAATTATAACGAGTTTCGTTAATGTGAATTTTTCTTTTCTACCATAAATTCGTGATTATACCCACTTCATACGATGTTATTCGCTGACTTCATAGTACCTTAGAATAATGATGTGTATCAAATTGCAGTATTTTAGCCGACGGGCTGGCTACACTTCAGGTCTGCGTGGGCTATGCTCTAACGACCGTCAAATGAGGCGCATGCACTAGCATAAGTGATGCCCCGCTTACGTAACCAGTGTAGTGATGGACTTAAGCTTGCTGCGTTTATTTTAGTCAGCTTATGGAAATACACGATGCACTATCTTTGTAAATCTAGTAGTTCATCATAAGCTATTTACACCATTCAAAAGTAAGTGATGTTTTGGTTTCAACTATGATAAGTAAAATATTTGAATCAACACATAGAATGCAGAGATTCTTCTTATTAATGATTGTTGTGTTATCGTTTGTTTCGACTCTATAACACTGATAGACAAAAATGACCTTAATGAAAGTTAAATGTAATTGAATGCGTTATTTTGTATCTACAACTATTCTGTAACTAATCTGCATTTTTAGAAAATTTCGATCACCCTCAGTTTTTTTGCAACAGCAATTAATCTTTTTTTAAGTAAAAACGGTAAAAAAAATGTTTCAAATGAAAAAAAAAAACTTATATTTACGTTTATTCAGGATTTTCGGGATTATTTAGCGTCAGGTACATCCCTTTTGAGTGTCTAGCAGTAGTCAGCTAACATGTTCGGACTCCACTTGCCTTGGTACCTTTTTTCCATGTTGGATATGTCCTGATGGAACCGCTCACCGTGTTCGTCGCTAACGGCTCCCAAATTTTGAGGAAAAAAATACAAATGCGAGTGTAAAAAGTGAATCTTGAGCGACATATTGCAGCCCATGTCCTTGTTAGCCGCTAACAGGTCATTGACTAACTCCTCATAGTTTTCGGCCCTGTGGTTTCCAAGAAAATTACGAACAATATTTCGAAAACATGTCCATGCGGATTTTTCGATCGGATTAAGTTTTTGTTCAAACTCTTCATCAGCCAGTAGGTCTCTTATTTGTGGCCCTACAAATATTCCTTCTTTTATTTTGGCATCACTGATTTTTGGGAATTTTTGTTTCAAGTAACAAAAACCATCTCCATTTTTATCCATAGCTTTGACAAAATTTTTCATTAGTCCGAGTTTGATATGAAATGGAGGTAGCAATACATCTTCAGGATTTATTAAAGGAGTGTGAAGAACATTTCGTTGACCTGGTATAAGAGCGTCTCGCTTAGGCCACTCTTTTTTGACATAGTGATTTTTTTGTCTCGACTATCCCACTCACAGAAGAAATAACAAAACTTCGTATATCCAAGCTGTAGACCTAGCAAAATAGCAATTACTTTCAAATCTCCACATATTTTCCAGTAATATTGGTTATATTTATAACCAAAATAATTAATATAACAGTTTTTAACTAATGGTGTCAAACTACGACGTTGACTTTTAACAGTAAATTGACCGCAAATATAACAGAAGTTATCAGGATGGTTTACACACACTCTCGGCATCTTAGTATGATGTATAACAATCAACTACTCTAAAAAAAACTGTTTTAATTTCAATATTTTTTCGTTAATTTATTCGGAAACACACGTTGGTAAGCAAAATTCGCGTAATTGAGTAAGTCGATATTTTATGAAAACTGAAGGTGATTGAACAAAACTAAGTATGGGGTTTTTATGCGGGTAGGTAGTAGTGTTTGAAAATATGACTTGATTTCGTTTAACAAATTTACTGTTTATCAGTGTAATTTAAGGTTTGCAATGATTGCCCATGACCCATTGTAAAATAATACATAGCTGCACATTACAACTTTTGCAGATAGATTAAAATAATATTCTTTTACATTATAAGTGATCAAACCGTTTTTTGCAGTTAGCTAATAAAGATACTGATATAAAAAGCAGTAGCAACATAAATTAAAAATAACACATAAGTAAACAGCTTATTAAGCCGTAAACATATCGATGAATAAATATCAAGCTCAGCACTATTCAAACGTGATCTTCGGTATGCAAAATCGCATCCCTAGCTGATTCCCCTGGTCCAATCAGTCACGTCTATTCGTACGTACTATCTCCATGCTCGGTTACAACACATTCAGATACCGCGAATTCGCATGTTTATGGTCGAAAAACACGCTTAATGATAATTGATGTTTGAAGGTACGTACGGTATGGCTTGGCTCCTAATGAGTAGAGAGAAGTTTGTTTGATTACATCGTTAGGGCAGTGGAAATAATTAAATTTAATATTTACGTTGCTAAATCGATTTTTTGCGCTTTTGGCTTTGATATTAGTGTTATAATTCTTTGGTCCTACCCAATAAGTGGTAAGAAGAATGAAATTAATTAATTACTTACCTGCTTAGTTTTGCATAATTATTTCGTATTGTTTTAAAGATTACTTTTTATCGAATGGACCTTCAATCAACATATCCTTTGATTTTATTGTTTTATCAATACCCTTGAGTAGCTATTGTAACAAGTCACGACCTCCCACTTCCATCTTTACCGAAAATCACGTCTTTTTGGTTCCGCAAATATTTGACCTGTTTTGTATGTCACCCAAAAATAACTGGTAACTGTATTGGGACTCCCCGCTGTTACACAAATGTTTAAAACAGGAACCCAGAACCGTGTGACGTGACATGGAAACGCAATTTGCACATGCAATTTGATTTTAGGTTACAATTATTAACTCTAGATAGATTTATTGTTTCATTGGAATTGTTGATAAATTAAGTGTTATTTTTTCACCATTTTTCTACTGATTGATATATGATTGAGTCTTTTAGTACGCTACTATAATGCGGACATGCACTACATGCATTAATTAAGTGATGTAACGGACATACATTTGTGAATTTATAAAATGGTGGGTTGTTTACGTTGCGTCAACATTTTTTCGTGCCGGAAAGTGAACATCTTGTTACATGTTAATTATATTACATACATTATGATTTGGGGTCTAAGACAAGACAAAGAAATAAGCAAAGCCCATGCATTTTATGGAAGCGGTTTATAAAATTATTTATACACATAGATTTGTGTCTTTTAAATTGTTTTGAGAGTAGGACAAATCTACCGATTGCATATTTTATTATTTCTCGAGTTCAAGCGAATAAAGGTCTAATTGATAAAAGTTTTACTGCAAAAAAACGATTTGCCAAGACTTGCAAATTCAAAGCATTCATTTTTTTTACTTTCACTTGATTGGCTTTCCACATCCTTCCTTTATATATATGGTATTGACTTCCTACTCAGACTTTCGATGGCTTCATAAGAAGCAGTGTACATAACATAATCAACCCATTATACTGTCCCACTGCTGGGCACGGGTCTCCTCTCAGAATGAGAGGGATTAGGCTGTAGTCCACCACGCTGGCCTAGTGCGGGTTGGCAGACTTCACACACCATCGAGAAAATCTCTCAAGCATGCAGGTTTCCTCACGATGCTTTCCTGCACCATTTAAGCGCGTGATAATTAACTATTTAATACACACATGGCTTCGAAAAGTCAGAGGTGCGTGCCTTGGGTTCGAAGTCGAGTCCTTTGACTTGGCAGTCCAACGGTCATACCACTAGGTGGTGTACAGTCGCGTAAATTAATAGCTGATAGTAGAAATTTTGCAGTAGCAGTTTGATAGTGCCATGTTATTCGGAGGGAGAGGTATAATCTGCAAAAATATGGGATCTGATGTCTCTGGGCCACGCGCACAGACATGCCACGATGAACGTTAGTTAATCACTAGCAACAAAAAAGAAGAACTAAAAGTCCACATAAAATACTAATTTCATAGGTTTTGTACATCAACACATTTTGAAGTAAAATGATCTCTAAATTTTACTGCAAATACCACATCCTTCCTTTATTAATAAGGCATCAGTTTCCGGCTAGATCCCTACCTTCTTGGCAGTCCTTGGCTTCGGAAGTAAAGAGCAGTGTAAGGAGCACCTGTTGGTCTTTTGTTTGAAGAGGGTGCACCGATGTAGACCGTTGGTGCCGGATGTTCCCACGCAAGCGCATCCACGCCTAAATTTGATGGGGGTTTTGCAACATGCATTCATGAGCATGGGAAAATAAATGTATAAGTTCTTAAGTGTGAGTAAAAGTACAATAAAATATGTTATTATATAATATTTTGCTTGTTTACCTATATTCATGGACAATGCTATGCTTCTATTTCTATTTAGTCGTAACTGTCATTATTTTAAGTAATGAACTATATTATGTAAGATAATTATTATTTCATTATTTTCCCTAAACGCATTAAATAGGTATTGCACTGTAAAACTGATAGGTTTGAAAGTGTTTTCATAGAAAATTCAGGTCTCAAATATTTGCGTTACTGTTTATATTTACGTAACTTTCTATTACCACAATTAGTGCTGTACCATTTTTCTACAAGTTGAATGTCGCGCTGGTACAATAGAAAATCGCACTAGAAACGTTTGAAAAGTTTTTGTTGTCTTCTCCGGCTGTTACATTCACCTGTCTTGTCTCCATTGCATTGAGTGTGAAGGTTGGGCTCGCTACTTGTCCTTGTCTACAATATAGAAATTATACAGTGCAGAGAGAGACGAGAATTCTTCAATGCGCCTTTGTCAGCAGTAGCATGTGGCACGCGCCGTTCCATTCGGTTTCCGAACGTAAACCGGTGTGGACGTTGTGTTGTCTTCGAAATTTCTACAATCGCGCTACGATCGTATTTTGACAACTCCGAAATTCGGAACTTCTAATATTTTGGAGGAGTATTCGTATTTATTGTGTACTTCTATCAAGACGTGATATAAAAGTGTGGACTGTGTTTTATGTGTCAGAAAAGTATGAACTGCATCTTGACGAATTTGTGAATGAATTTATTAGACTGCGACAGTGTTGAGGTTTTCTTGGATAAACAGCTGCAAAAGACGCCTAACCTACATCCAGGGCGACGAAGACGCATCCGAAGTGAAAGTTGAAGCCTACCGTTTTCGTGCATGACTGCTGTGTTTGTACTCTCAAAGCCATTTAAAAGGACACTTTTGTTGAGCAGGAGACTGTTTTGAGACTTTTCTTTTATAGCCAAAGGAATAATTGAAAAACTTCCGGGCGCTTATGGGAAAGATCGCAGCTGGGTGACCCAAAAACTGTAATAAAAATAAACGATTTACTGGAAGATTTATATCGTCTTTGAAGTACGATATCTTAGGATGATTAATAGTGAGTGTGTCGTGAAAATGCATTTTGGGAAACCTGAATAGAGAGCTGGCGGCGATTTATTTTTCTAGCTTTATGAGGGAGAGAAGGTCGTTGCCGATAAGTAGCGAAGTGGCGGTAAAGAGTGATAAGGATGGAACTGGAAAGTTGGTGGTGAATTCTGTTCTGTGTGGTGTGGTGGATGAACTATCTAACGGGAGAACTGGGAGACGGGGTTCTTGGGTGCGTCACGCAGTCATGGGGGTGCTCCGATGGAAGGACTTGACAGGAGTCAGGACCAGCACACCTACTGAACAAAAAGAGGTGAATATATTACAAAATAAGCACACAAGACTCCACTACAAAACATTGCGTCACTGATGATGTTATCTTGTATGAATAGGCTGAGCATTAGTAAATTATAGTTAGGTCATTGTGTACACCTGTAATCAAATAAATTATTCGATTGAACGGCTTCGATAACGACTATATCTTTTACGACCTTTATGCTATTTTTAGTATATAGTCGTAAAATATGATTGTTATTCTTCAATCAGTTTATTTTGAGGTACTTAATTGGCCCTTTGTTGTATTTCTCACTTTTCTGAAACTTTGATTAAGGCGCCCATGGCACGTGTAGAATTTATGTTGCTTAGGATATCGACTCCTAAATGTCAAAAAATACATTTTCTATGGTTATGGTAAAGGTTTTGTCGATGTTGATTGTTTGTTTATTGGTCATAACAACTTATTCACCATTTCGGCTCTAGCAGTGATAGGTACTTTAATTGTGTTTTAGTTTTTGCCATTTATTTATTTATTATATTGAAAACAAACAGTTGCACACATTTCTTACTTATAAGGTGATATAAAAATACAAATGAGTAGCTCACAACGGAAGGGAACTAGCTATTTAATTTCAAGTTTGTAACCCCTGTGGTTTAGGATCTGATGGCGTTGATACAGTCATTCAGTTTCTTAATTTACACTGTCTAGTGTCTAAGTGTCAAAGTAATTAATGTCCGAGTATCAAAATATAAATAATACTTGCTTTTATTTACTGTTTGTTATTGTGATAAGTACTCACTCACATAATAGCCGCCTTATTCCAAAATGTTTATTAGTTATAGAGTCAACTAAAGTGGGTATTATCTTGATAATGACTTGGTATTATATTGAGATCAAACTCAAAAAAAAAAAATAATAATAAGATGACTATAGACGCCAGTAATACCAGTGGTACCTGCATCCGCACGTTGTCTTGATACCTACATCAGTTCTTTAATCTAATCATCATTTACAGTGTCAATATTTAAATAGTAAGTACAATTAGGTACCTACATTTACTTAACGTTTTGAAACAGGTGAATTATAACTTTATATGTGCCTCCTTAATAACTCCAAACAATCAAATCTCAGTGGGTTTTTATTTCTCTATTAATAAAACTATGACTAATATGATCATACATACAGTGTATTCCCATATTGCAATTCATTAGCTGCTGACACCATGACGTATTTTTTAGATGAGTTACTAACATTGAAACTAGTCAGTCAGGTTGTCTTATGATTCACACATTATGTAAACAGGTGACGAATAGTGAAAATATAGGTAGGTCTTCGTCGTGTCCGAAATGTCTTTATGTCAAATTATCGGATCAGTGAGAAGTGTCCATTTTGTATTTTGGGTCATCAAAATTTCAGCTAACGGTAGCCTCGTTGCGCAACCAAAGTGTAGGTACTAGGTCAATGTTTAAGGTGATTTTGAATGTCAAATTGGATAGAATTTATGGTTTTATTTTACCCGCCATTTTGATTTTTCAGGCCTTTATACAATTTGAGCATTGTGATGCGATGAGCATGATTTGTTTCAGAAAATTTAGTCATTGTTTATCCAAGAAAACTTACGAAAATAACAATCGATACAGGATAATATTTATATCTTTTTCCTATCATTGTTCACCAATGAATTAATCTTATTAGCTGTAGGTATAGTCTGGCAGACTTGGGGTAAATCCGTTAATCCAATTTTAATTTGCCATGTTTCCTCGTATTACAGACGCAATGTCCTTATTAATTAATTAGTGTTCATTAAAATAGATTTACTGTTTATTGTTTACGAGACAATTGAGGTGTTTACCTTGCAATGAGTTTTAATAAATTCTTGGTCTTACGGCATGTTTACTTGTATTATGTTAGTTTTGATAATGTAAGTTCCTTCTAATTCTAAACGTTCATTAGCTAACTAAGCTAAATTGTCTAGTGCCGTTTCTATTTATTCGCATCAAAATGACAGATATATAGGTAGTAGTAGGGTCACATGACTTATTATGCGTTTAATAAGGGTTTCAGAATAGAATTATAGAAAAAGTTAGTTCAAATTGACAAATGAATCGGAAAGAAGTGTATGGAACTGACATTTATAAACACTGACATGATTTGTCAATAATGTATGTAAGTATTTCATTGCCATTTAATTTTTATAACCACATTTTTTTATTCGTTTTCTTTCTATTCTTTAACTAAGTAAAATATTTAGTAATGCATCTAAGATACACAGATATTACCAAGTAAATTACTTCATTCGGATCAAAATTATCTTCTATTTCATTTTGGGTAATCCCAGCTGACTGGCCGCAAACCTAACCCGTTAATAGAAGAATTTATTATTAAAACGCGTATGGTCTGTAAGGCCCCATTTTCCAGGTGCCTCATTTTCCCCGACGTCGGCTCAAACGGGGTTTCCTAATGAAAAATTACAACCTTCCTTGAGACTTAATAAGCGAATGGGCCGCCGGAAGATTTATTGAGCGGAACAACCACTTTGGGTCTGACAATTTGTTTTTATTTTTGGGAAATTACATTACATTCAAGAGGTAATCGAAGGGAAATTAAAAGATTTTCGTAAAAGAAAGGATTTTGAATGATTATTGTTCTTTTGGAACAAAATAAAGAAAATGCTAAAAACTACGTTGGAGGCCCTGGGTTCGATTCTCAGGTCGAGCAATGTTTTATTGGGTTTTTCTATGAAATTCTCAGCAGCAGCTCGGAGTTTTGAATTGGTGCTCGGTTAGTGGCAATAGTCTCGCCCCATATTACATGGGACATGGGGTAATTACAAATTAACTTAAGAAAAAGTAATACCGCCTTCAAAAACATATTAAATAATGTTATGTGCGAAACAGTTTCGGAAATGGTGCCTTTGATTTGATCAGATCTTTTGATTTCACCACCGACTTCCGAAACTGTTTCGCACATAACATTTTTTATTTTTTGAAGGAGGTTTTACTTTTTCTTAAAAGTTATTTTATTTTGAGTAGCGAGAAGAATTTTACGTATACCTAGACGATGTTATCATGTTATCGGTCGTTACGAGTTATTGTCATTTCGGTCTAAATTTTGTGATCAGACCTTGAATCATCAAAATCGATTCATAATCAAAAATACAACATACAGTCGAATTGAGAACCTCCTTCTTTTTGAAGTCGGTTATAAAATACCTACGAACTGTAGGTGTACATTAGTACACCTTTGCCTCACCCTTTGGAGATTACAAACGTGATGGTATGTTTTTTTAAGAAACTAAAAAATGTGCAGTTGTATTGTGACAAAGTAAAAACATTGTAAAAGGTCTTAAGTATGTAAGAAATTACACGCAGGCAATATCTATTGAATCGCTTTCTTTTTTAAAGAACACGTCATTAATGATAACAACAACTAATCATTACTAAAACAAACGAATCGTGACAAAACTGTACTATTTCGTGATAAATTGTTTCTTTTCTCAGAAAAGTATTAGGTACATCACTAATAGAGATAGCTCGCTGCTTGTATTATGAACTTAATTTGTTTATGTATGTCTTTCAATTCATTGACTGGCCTTGAGTATACTGGTCGAATACTGGATTCCAAGTAACCATTGAGTTGAATCAACGGAACCCGATGTATACATAATTATTTGCAAAGGTACATGGATTATTATTGAACCTTAGAACGAATTACTCCATAGATTAGAGAAACCAATCTACTTCAATAGAGTTTTATGTGGAGACATGACTGTCACTCGTTGTTCTACATATTATGCAGATTCTAATAGATCAAAGAAAAGTGACGTCACAGCATCGGGTGTAAAGAGGTCGTAGCAAAAGTCGCAACTCGCGCCGACTTTCCCGTATATCGTGTCAGATATATTATGTATATCACTCCAATTACTGCGCCTGAGGATATTACCAGGGTTATCACGTACTTCTAGTGATATAAAAAAGGTTCTAATTAAAGAAATACATTAAAGCTTCGTGCAATTAATATGTATTTACCATTCAGGCGTACGTGTGGGGAGTCTAGATTCAGAATTAGAGTATCTGTGGAATAATGTATTTTGTATTTGAAACAAACCTTTTTATTGATCTTGTCTGTTTTTGTTTTGTAAGATAACCGCCCCAGTTAGATGCGATAAACAAAAGATTACAGACATCAATCGGTAGTCGTCGAGGCATGTAATAATCAAATGTAACGATGTCTGATAACAAACAAATATGGATTCTATCCTAACAAGACAGATAACTTTCTTATTTGATAACGTTGTCACTTTTACAATATAATTGCGTCACGAATATTGAAATGTTCTATTGATGAAAATATAAATACCGAAGTTAAAGAGTTGTAAGGTTTAGATGATTATGATTAACTATCCTTAGATAGGTTGATGTTTTTTAATGGATATAATCGAATTAGGGTTTAACTCTTCTTTTTAAATAAAAGCTAGCTGTATGCTTTCAAAAGACTACGATTAATCGATTAATTAATAAGTTTTTACTTTATTTTTTTTGTTTTACATTTATAAAAATATTATACAATTCGCCTCATTGACTGTCTAGATAAAATATTTCACGTGGCAGCCCTTAGATTCCCCTTATTTTGTTTGAACAATATTTTATGTTGACTAGTTTCCCAGAGCCCGTGTCAACCCTCAAGTTATTACCATAGATGTGACGAGGCTCGGCTGACATATCCAAGATGAAATTGTATTAGCACAAGCTGGGATTTTCTGAAAATCCTTCGGTATAGCTTCAGATTTGCTTGCATAATATATAGTGTTTCCTTTTATTAGTTGGCCTGTCTTTTATGGTGTATTTATCATAGAGATACCATGATATTTAGTTGCGGAAATCTTGTTTTCTACTTATTTGCGTTTGATCCTTAACTTTGTATGTACATTATGTCGTGATCTTTTATTAAATTCATCATATTTTATACAGGGTGCTAGAATTGTTGTCAAGCCTTATTTGTACGCTAAGTGTTCGCATTATTTTTGTTGGAATTTTGTTTTACCTACTTTGAGTTTATTTTGTGCATTAATGCAGCATCTAACGTATTCAGATAATTAAAGTGTTCTATTTTCTTGCTTGTATTAGCTATCCTCGTTTTGCATAATACTTTTTTTAATAGCTTATTTTGTGTCCCAGTGCTGGGCAAAGGCCTCCCCTAACTCAGTCCAGGATTTTCTATCCTGAGCTTCTGCATAATACTGTTTTGAATTAAATATTAACAAATTATTCATAAAAAGTATTATTTTTTCCAATGTCATGTATAATGTGAGAAGATTGGACATACGATTATGAACTGTTTCAAATATATTGGCAAATAACTGACGCTATTACTTCTTAATAATGTCGTTTACAACCACAGCAACAATAAAGTCAAGTACAAAACATTTACCTACATTCTATTGTAATTTACCGCCCGTTATTGCCAAGTCTATGAAATATACGCCTATTATATTCATAATGGCGTACAAAGGAATAATATTATGTGAAACATTTCTTGGTATCTGTCCAGGTCAGTTGGTTACGGGTCCCCGACATTTTTAGCTCTGTTTTGCCTACATCGCTTAAAATGACCGTTTTATTATTGGCAACACTGCATTATGACAAATGCAGTTACAAAGCAGGTCAAACTGGTTTTAATTTTACAGATATTATGCCAACAACGGTCCAACAAAGTTGCATTTTCGGTCCAACAGAGTTACCATGATCGCATGAGCATCCAAAAGTGTTGAATGCTCATGCGATCAGCGTTGAATGTTATATCCAATAGCGTTAAATATCGGGCCCACAAGCATACTAGGTGCAACAGCATTAAATGATCAGTCCAAATATGTACAATATTCGGTCCAGGAGCATTGAATTTTCGTTCCATCAGCGTTTAGTTAAATTACTTCAAGCACCACTTGATGTAACTATATTACTATCGTAAAACCCACTTCATGGATTTGACAGGAATTCTATCTTTTATTCAAAATTACGACAAAAAAAATCTAATGTAGGTATGTCACTAGCGGGTTAATGAACTAAGCGTAAGCCTCTGCTGCAAACCACAACCATGTATGTTCATGCGCATTTCACGAGGTAATTGTTACGATTTGCAGCGAATCGCTATATCGATGTGAGTGGACGTTGTAACCGATGTTTTTGATACAATCTTACTCACTCCTATGCTTGATACCCATGGGAAATAACGTAACTTTCTTTTCGTATTTATACATAAAACGATTAGGGCTACCTACCAGTTCTCGTAATATTGGCTAGGTATATATTTTAAAGTAGCTAGAAAAATAAATACAACTTAAGTAAGTATCTTCATGTACTTAAATGAAATGACCGTTACAGCCAGCACTTATCGTCATTGTTGATATCGTCCATTTGACGTTATGTATTACAGGGAGCGGCGCCCGCGCATCGTTGCGTAATGTGATCGAACCCTTACTTGGCACTTTGACAACTATTCCACGGCATTTGTCCTGTGTTGTCGACCCGGTCAGTTACTTTACTCTCCCTCATCAAGTTTATAACTAGGAAGAAATTAGTCCAGAAAATAGTATTCCACTAAACGGTCACGACATTTAGTCGCAGCGTCTGCGATTAATTTTATATGCCGATTACTGATGAGTTATGTTTCCTCAATAAATGAGTCCCCGGATATTTTGAAGGCACGTTCTTGTAGGTAATAATAGCAGAATTACGTTAGATATTACATCAACAGCGAAGAAATGTAATATCGAACTATTTCACAAATCATAATAGCTTTCGACACAGTTCGTACGTATTTTCACGGTGCGTTAGTACAGAATTTCTTTTGAATTTGTCACGGCTCCTCCATTTGGCATGCAATGTAAATAATGAGGCCATGAAGGTATATTACTTAACTTAAGGCCCTCACGTACTGCACGTGTGGTCAGTCATCCGTGGTGCAGTTCATCCAAGGAGGTTAACGCACGGGCGTTAAATGGAATAAAAACTCTTAGATAGCATTGACAGTAAGATGATGAATGGTTGCGCGTTGACGATGCGATTTTACGACGTTTCGGCAGTAAATCAAGCGCGTCTCTTCGCCGTCAATGTTTATTTGTTGTCTTTGTTCTAAAGAGCTGCCCTATTGGTTATAAGATTTAAAATTGTGTGGCATATTCAAATGAGTGTTTTGAATAAAAGAACATAACATTTATACGCTATAGTTATTACAATTTTAGATCTAAGTGCCCAAAATTATATTGTATCTTATAAGAAAATAGATGGCAAGGTTGAAATATATTTCTCTGTGACAGGAAATTAGAATGGTATGGATAATATTTTTAGTTTAGTTTAAGCTTAGACTTAGTTTATAGGTTATACCTTCTTTATAATCGAACTAGTTTCTACAACTCTATGGACTTATTGGTCCATAAGTCGGAAATAAGATAAATCTTTTTACATTTTTAATATATTTAAAAAGCATTTCGATAATGTTGTTTATGTTTATGTAATTTAATTCATAACTAAACACTAGAAATGTCTCATAGTGAAATTACTTAAGCGCCGCTTATTTTAGGTACATTTTCATTCCTTTTGTTCTATTTGGCCTAGCCAGGAGTTTAGTAACTGATAGTCAAATAACAGATTGTATTTTTTTTATAACTGGCAAACCCTCTAGTGGTCACCTGAGGAACTAAAATCGCAATATAAAAAGTACCAGCTCACTAAACTTCTAGGCTAACATAGGCTACATGAAATAGGTACTTTTGTGGCTACATATCTCGTGGCGAAACTATGGTGAAAGACAAGATAATGCGCCGACAAAAATTATCTCACGGCACGCATCTTAGCCCCTGTGGTAAGGCTACTGAATTATTTAACAATTCAACTTCCACAAATAACAACTTTATTGTCTTCACAATTAAAGTCCGTTACGTTTGAAAATGTATGTAAGTCCGTTCATACCTGATATCAAATAAATGGACCAGAACGAGTGATGTACATACAAACGGTATGTTCTATAATATGTTCCAATGGTCTGTAAGCATTTATTGACCGTCACGATTTTCGTGCCGCGTACAGTGCGAACACTGAATCATTGAATACGGACTTGTCGTGTCGGTTTAACTGTATTTGTAAGGCACCACGTGTGTCCTGGTCTTTATAATGTGCCCTCTTTACATCTATTTCGTAAGATGATACACATGGGTTGATAACGTTTTCATTTCTTTTTAAATAACTTCAATACAGGAAGCAATATAGTATAAAAATTTGGTTGACTATCAATTTCTGAACACTACAAAGTGCTTTTTCATTTTCTTATCCTAAAATGTAATTTTATATTATTTGGTCAAAGGCTTGTGAAGTTAGAATTTGAATTCTTCAATGAAATCAGTAGGTATTATTTCCCATTGTGTGCTGCAGCCATACTTACTTGTGAAATCTACTACAATCAACCATTACGTTATTACAATAAAGGTTTATTTAAATTTTAAATTGGGAAGCGAAAGGCGACGCATTGTCTGATTTATTTGTGAATTTAAACCCGTTTTCGTTTTATGTATCCTGTATTTTTTTGTAGAAGCTACCAATTCATTAATATTTGCCATATTTATTTTACCGTTGGCATATACAGATTACAGGGTTATTCAATTTATAGATTAAATTAAACCACCATTTCCATATAAGAACAAAAGCATCGCCTTGACTTCCTATCAATGTCATCTTTCTGATTTTAATTTTAATACTTGTATAGAATAGAATGTATGTATTTATTATATGAATTCAAACCGATAGCACAAAATAAAGCGAGGATAAAAGTTTTAAGACTGTCAGAAATAAAACGAATAAAGATAGCATAACAGCAAAACATTCAAAGTACTTAATAGACGTTTGGTTGGACCTCTCGAAGTTTCCGAGCACTCTTATCGAGACATTTCGATGAAACTTTAAACTAAAAGCAATACTACTTCGTACTCCAGTTTTGCCCCCTTTGTCCTGTCACAAAGCAACGCTTTCCGATGGTATTACACAACTTTTGATGTTGCCTGATTGTTCGAAAAGTTTTGATTCCTTAAGACTTTGGTAATGTCGCGTACAAACGTGAAGTCATATTTTCTACATATTTAAACGAAAAAGTTTTATTTAGAAAGAAGAATTTAAACATTGACCAAAATTTTATTTAAATTTTAATTTAAAATTAGTTTCGTGGTATAATTATATTTAAATGAAGTTTAAAATTATAAAGTCATAAAAATGTGTAGATACTAATAGTCTACAAGGTCACAATTCATATCTTCAAATGAATAAAATAAATTTAATATTTATTATTCTTTTTCATTCGTGCTTACATAAAAGCAATTTTGAAAAGCATAAACGGTTTTATTTAATTAATACCTTTGGAGTTACAGAGCTTACGCCAGTATTTCTAACGAAGAATTTAATAAAAGAAATGCACAGAGGCAATTTTTTATCAAAATGGACGTAAAAACTCTTAAGTTTATAATGTTACATAAATCTCGTTAACGGTTACGCAAGTAAAAAAAAACCTTTGTGAATTTAATAGTCTCCCCAATTAAAGTTACAATGATAACAGTTTTTTTTAATATTCTCGATAGGTAACGAGGACGTGTCGTTATTTGATGTTTGAAATTGTTAGTAATTTTAGAATTCCAGGTCTAGCCATTGCTAGGGCGTCGAACTTGCGATCATGTGGTTGCCGGTTCGAAGCCCACCCATTGCACTACCGAAGTGAACCCACTCGTAACACAAACATTTAGCGTAGCACGAAGGGTTAACAAGAATACTAGTAATGTTTGACCCACATTGCTAGTAAGCTTAAAAATCTATTTATATTCATTACCATTGTTAATCTGAAGATTCAATTTCATTTAAAAACATACCATCACGCCTGTATTATCTGAAGGCAGTTCGCCGATATGTTTTCAGAACTCCAAAACTGCTATTTTATTTTGTCAAATTTTTGCAATCAATCAACAATCATCAATCTATGCAATCTGTCAATCCTTATGTCATTTAGAGCCTCGTGATGACCACTTTGTGAAAATTGAAATAGCCGATTTGGGCCTTATATCCCACGTAATAAGGCGTGAGGTTGTCTAACTCCGAGCTATACAACCTTGATATCAAGTTCATAGAAAATCCCAATATGTATAATATGTAAATACCTACATTACTTTGTGCGATGTGGGAATGGAGTAATTTAGCAACCGCGTTTGTGATCACTAGACCATTGAAGCTATTACATACCTACACGTAATGCTAATAAATAATATTCGGTTTGTCTCATTTTGGTATATATTTATATTTTAATAGTTTATTCAAATACGTTCCGATAGTCATGTAATACATTGAGGAAAAGTATTGCATTGTTTAAATTTACAATTACATTCCGTCGATGTAAAATAACATTTTTCTTTTCAAGTTATCATTAAACTTATATAATTTATTCGCAACGATATTGAAATATTTTTTTATATAAATAAGTTTAACAAGAGGGTCATTGTTGGAAAGGCCAATGAACGATAAAAATGATTACAAATAACAATACGCGTTCGATATCAGAACACCTTCAACAGGAATATACAGCAAAACATTTAATATAGGTCACAATACTATAAAATATAATCTGCATATATTTTCCTTTACGGCTATTTCATATTAACGCTTTCGAATGTGAAATGAGGTTTTTTTAAAGCCATATCTTAGTCATGCAAAACTAATTAGAGAGTTGGAACGTCTTGCAGCGAGTATGAAAAACGACGTGGGATTCACAGTTTTCCAATTTTTTTTGCGTTCTGTTTTCAAATAACAATTGGGTTTAGAACAGAGATCGTCGCTTGTCATCGTGGAATCTTCTACGTGCTTTATTTTTGCACTTATGTATGTTTTGTGTTGTTATGCTCCGATTGTATTGTTATGCAGTATTGAAATAGTTATTAAAAGTTGTTTTGATTGAGTAATTATACCGTCACGCGCAATATGTATAAGATTTACGAGTAGTTTTAATTGGGCGTCACGAAAAATCGATCGTAAAAATTAGGCATGAATGACGCATTGATACATGTTATTTTTATTTTTCATGATTTACTATTCCTCATTTACTCTGTTTTTTGCGTGAAACTCGACAATCCCTCTAACATTGGCATAAAGATCTTGATTTTCAAAATGGACTACATTAAATACTAGCATTGCCTACGGCGGGCGCTGCAACGCCTCTTTTTCGATCTTTTTTTTATCAAAGTTTCATCAAAATCGGCCGACCCATTTTCGAGATGTAGCAACACTAACGCGTGGCAATTGATTTTTATATATAAGTTCAGATAAATGATGTGATGGCTCGAATAAATTTCACAAGACTTTAGTGGCAAATATGTTATAATCAATCAAATTAAATATAGATATTTCATATCAATCCTATCGCAGTATTATTTGTGATCTATTTGCTGGACTCTATTTATATTAATAGATAATTTATCTGCGAGGTTCAAGCGACGTCGCCCTTCAAAATTGCTAATAATATCCAAGTAATTTATCAGAACATTGAACTCTTGAATCTTGAGACGAGAGCGTCTTCTGAAAGATCTGCCATTGTAATTTAAACTCGCGCCTAATTCTGCTGAAATATTCCAATAGGTCGCCCTTTCTGGTCATTAACCGGACATTTTTTTAAATGGGAGTTTATGCTTTATAATCTTCGACATAGACTCCGGTTAATTCATAAATTGATTATATCAGTAAAAAAATATCAGTTCGACCCGTATGTATGTAATTTTTTGTCAGAAAACTTTGCGGGCGCATTCATAACAGGGGCCGTATTATGGCATGTTAGCGCCATCATTTTTAGGTTGTAAGAAAGAGATGAGGCTATTTAATATGTAAAGCGGCATCACTTTCTCACTACGTAAAAATGATGGCGTTAACATGTCATAATACGGCCCCTGCTCGCCAAAGTTTCATCTTAATTGGATAAAATGGAAGACCAAAAATATATCCTTTTAGTACATGGAGAGCCCCTCGCAAGCTTGAATCCTATATTATTTCTGTAATAAAATTTATTTTATCTTCTAGAAAAGGTCACTAAAGTCAGGGTCAGCACTCATACAGTTTGAAGCTGCTCATTATAAGTTTGACAGCTCTCTATTCACTTCGAAACCTTTTGGAATACGTCCAATTCAGCTGTATTCGGTGGTTTAACACACTCAGTCTGGCGCAGTGTTCAAAATTACTTGTATTTCGATCCAAAATTTGATTGAATGACAGGCAAATAACCTGCGACTTGTTAATCTGAACACATCAATTTAGTTTTCACAACAATTAATGAATATTCTATTCTATAATTCTATGTAAACTTGTCTTGGGTTTTTGGTTTGTCTTGTTTTGGGCTCTGTGGGCACTAGGAGAGACTTATGTCCAGCAGTGGACGAATATAGCCTGATGATGTTGATGATGTTAATTTGATAAATCTGTGTTAGCTCGTATTCAAAATCATTAACGTTTTATTCTAAAAAAGTTAAATTTGGCATCTTTGTTACATAGTTAAATTTTGTATAGGTACAATAAAAAATAGTGAAAATAAGGTTTTCTTCGTTTCTTTTTATGGCAACTGTGAAGTTCCATCAGGCTGCCTGCGTAGATTACTGAATATTCATGGGTTTATATTTACATCTATTATTTAATTATATCTACGTGTACGTAAAAAATATGTAACCTTTCTATCCTATTATAAAACAAAGTCCCCCGCGATATACTCAAAAACTACTGGACGAATTTTCATGCGGATTTCACTAATAATCAGAGTGATTCAAGGTTTAAAGTTATTAAACATCACCCTACGAACCTTACGAACGGGGCAACGTGGATGAAACCGCAGGTGAAAAGCTAGTAACTAACTTATATAACTCAGTTTTCCATCGTGTTATTTTCCATCAATACTAGATTACTAAATAAACTATCAAATTTTACCTGCCTATAATATTAAGTATAGTATAGATTTACCCTCAAGTTTACTGTCTACTCAAACTTAGCTGGCATCATTCTCAGTAAAACATGCTTAGTCAGCTAATGCTAATAAAAGTGCGCTTGGGGTGTTCACTGGCGCGAAACACATACCTGAGCGAGGTAAGCCATACTCGGCTAGGAAAATACAAGTGGAAACGGAATTAAACATCGCTTCATAGAAATTTAACGTCGGCCTTTTGTATTACTAAAGATCTTTTAATACGTGTCTTGAATCGATAGATATGTTCTTCCTTTGAGGAAAGAACAGTTCTTTGTAATCAATGTAATAAGTACCCTTTTGCTGACTTAAATACTTGAACTCTTTTGCCGATGCAAAACACTAAAAAGCTCCAGAATGGAATACGGAGTAATTATTCAAGTAAATACTTTTTCTCCTCTCGCGTTCTCTCAACTTAAACGTATAGTATGACATCATATCGTAAAACTTAGCCTTCATAGGTTCTTAGAATTCTAGGCGGATTATTAGATCCGACTAATAATTCAATATTTTATGTAATGGACAATGTCATCTCCGTCAATACGAAATGTATACATTTTATCGTGTTTTTTTTAAGGGAATATATGATTAAGTACACTGAATTTCTTCTGAAAACGTCTGTACATCTCGAGCTTATTGTTTGAAATAGCAATAGCTTTTCTTAAATAACTTAATTACTTCAGCCTCCGATTAAAATAATTATAGAGGAATAATCTTGTTCAATAGTTAGACAGTTCGATTGCTGAATTATGATTTTTAATTTGCAATCAATGTCTTAATTTGATTGGTTTAACGAGATATTATGAAGAAAAAAAAAACCGTTTATAATAAAAAAAAACATAGATATCTATAATTTCTACGAGATAATTTTAACATCATAAAATATTGTCCCCAGTCAAAGAGACCAGGGATTGAGAACATTTTCAATTTCATAGGAAAACTATGATCCCGGTATGAATTTATACCATTCTTTCTTTGACAGCTTTTTTTTTATTCGTGATAGGCTTACGCTTGGCCGCCAGTTTGCCTAATGTTAAGCGATACTGCGATCTACGATGGAGCGCGCTTGCCTAGAAGAAACCGATTCACTCATGATTTAATGACACCCAGATTATATCTATCAGGGAATACCCACTCGGCCTAAGCCTAACTTATAGACACTAGATAGAGCCATTATTAATGCGTCAATATCTCGTAATTTTTATATGGTTATGTTCCCAGACAAATACATATGGCATGCAAAATAAGACAAATGCAATACACATGTATTTTCGTCATGCATCTCCAAACAATACGTGGTTCCGCAGAGTTCCACTTTCGCAACTCCACATTGTCCCATAATAATGTTATGGTGTTTTACGATGTGTTTGTTTTTATGTCGAAAGTGGGACGACTCGAGATTATGAGTCTGGCGGTTACGACTTATGAACAAATGTTAGTTTTATGGTGGGAATCTTACGTTTTATCGATGGTGTCCTTAAAAATATAGATGAGAACTACATGTATTTATATAAAAAAATTTGGTCTTTTTACGGATTTTACTGCACATTGATATTATTATATTCATTCGCGACTATATTAATATAAATTTATAATACAATCCTCAAAAAATGCATTGTATAATTTTCACATAAGTATAACAAATCAGTATATTAACATTTTGGTCATAATTTTCTATTAAGCTTTGAAATAAGTACAACGTCTATTGTATAATAAATTGATAAACGTTATATAAAAGACCGAACGTCTGATAATTTAACAAATCGCCCAATATTTCAGATAGAGGTCGGTAACCCCATATCATAAAATAATAAATAAAAAATTTGGTTAATTTTTAACTTAGTATTTTGTAAGTTGTGGTAAACACTAATAAATCTTCATGAATACCCTAAATTCTTGTTTTTAAGTAAATCCTTCTATTGTTATTGAGCCTACACAAAAATACTGTTACAGTCCTACTTTCTGTTTTATCTCGGATTTATTTTACTGTTTGCTTTCAACGTATTTCCATATAAATAACACAAAAACGTAAGCATTTCTCTTTATTTACAACACATAATGTGAATTCTAGGATTAAGTATACTGAATGGCTCACAATATATTTGTTTTTATACGATTTACATACTAAAAAGCCTGTATTTTGCGACAGTATAGGCAGAGGTGTACACCTGTACATAACTCAAGAGGTTCGCTTTTAATCGGGATTTCTGCGAGCATTAGCTGTAATAAGCTAAATAATTATTAGTTTCCCCAGGAAAGAATCTGCTCAGGTTTTGTTGGAAATTAATTTATATATAATCATCACTCGTGTACCCTGTTTAAATGCAAAGATCCCTCATTAGATGCTGGATCCAATACATCGAAAAATGAGCTGAATCCAGCTGGATTGCTAGATGAGAAATCAAGTAATTGCAGTCCTTAGCTGAAACTTAGATTATGTCACTTTCACTCTATAGTAGCAAGACGATGCATTCAAGTTAAAAGTCAATAATTAACGACCAGCCGTAAAAATGTAAAGCACTTTTAGTGCATTCCTTTCTAAAAGTAATCAGAATCCATTCTAGATAGCTTTAAAAGTGACAAATCCTCTTAAAGAAAGCGTACTAGAAAAACTGTCTTTTACATCTCCCCATGTTATGGAATAATCTTGGGACTGCAGTTCTGAAGTCTATTTTCATAAAAAGTTAAGTCTCAGAGGAAACCTTGGCAATTTCCTGGAATGTCGTTTGGAATTTACACAGGACATTATTTGCGGTAATTCCTATAACTTTATTGTATAGAATAATATCTGTACCTACTGCATGTATTTGTACGATTACTTTATTTTTATATTATAGTTATTATACAAATAACCATTACTGTTGTGGTTTACCTGAAACTAAAGAACAGAAGGTATATTGTGGGACCATAGGCTAAAATGGGATAATGTATTTACGTCACATTGGACAATAAGGCAAATGCAGAAATCATTTGCCAAACAATTTAATAATATGTATAGTTTATCTCGCTATATTTTTTTATTATTTTAGACTAGCTAACAATATATTTTTATTTTATTTTCAGGTACGTTTCTTCCATTAACAAATGAGATATTCCTGCAGAGGTATGTTATTTTTATTCCTTTCTTTTTGTGTTCCGGTAAGCAAAAGAAAAAAAGAAAAAGAAATTACCTATTGCTTAATTAATTCAAAATGTTAAAAAAATAAATTAAATACGTATGTTTTATCCTAGCATACCAGCCACAAATGATATTTCGTTAAAATTATAGGCCTTTAATTAGAAAGTGAATAAGTTTTCTTGTTATTTGAAAACATACCATCACGCTTGTATTCCCCGAAGAGATAGGCAGAGGTGTACTAATTTACACCCACAGTTTGCTGATAAATTTAGGTCCCATGTAACAGGGACGACTTGTTGTTTGAATATTTTAATATTCTTTTGCTTGCCATACATACAAAGGATATAGATTCGGTGTTTCGAACAATATTTCACTGATCTGAATTGCTTTTTTGAAGTCGTAATCGTTACCCATTCCATGTCTTCCAATACCGTCGCCCCTTATCACGAAGTATAAATACACATTTCCATAAAAAAGTATAACCATAAAGATTGTAAAGGGGGAAACAAACTTATATCTCTTCTAGTTTGAATATTTTTCTCCAATACTGGCATCGCGGGACCCGTAGACCGCTTTATGCAATATAAGTTAATCCATTAAAAATAATTTACAGGTTATATGGTCTACTATTTTTATTTAGTTTTAGAAAAAACTTTATTTTATTAAGTGGTATATTTATTAAAATGAGATTTATTTGCTTTCTAAATTAATAAAATGAAAAATTCCCCATTGTAATTTCCTGTAGACAATTATGGCTATTACGACAGTGGTATGAAAGTCGAAAGTTGTGTGGGCTCTTTCACTAGATGCTGTTATTTATCGAAGACTGTACACACTAATATTCCGGTCAGTAAGACACGCGATATGCCGTGCACACATTAAAATCACGCAATTTCTTCAGTAGCCATATTACTTGGTACAAATTACAAACTAGAAATTACGAAGCAATTTTCATTGCAGCTATTGTTTATTAATATTGTTAAACACTTAAATGATTATTTTGATAAATTCCTATAAAAATACGAATATTTTTTCTTATAGTACGATATATTTTTTAATTCCTCGCATATCACATAAATTATAACACGGTTCCATAAGATGTAGAATAAGTCTTATTTTTTAAATATTAACCTCTAAAAGAGGTATTTAATCAGATCAACACTGCTATTACATAGATTACGCAATAAAAAATATAAAACAAAAAATGTGTGGCCATGTTCATGCAATTATTTCCGTCATGAAGCTTCGCTAGGTGAAGGTCGCTGCCATCACCATTACGTCAACTTAATGTGTCTGTAGGTTTTATGTCTTATTGTAACTAGCACGCATAAAACCATCCCCATACAATTAGCGTTCCGAATGTCTTTATTTATACGATGTTCTGTGGCCATATTTTGTAGTCAATTGAGCCCTTATTATACTTTAAGACTCTTAAATCTACAGTAATAGGCACACATTTGAGATTTTAATGTCACACAATAAATTATGCGGTATTGTGGTGTTACTAACTTCAAGCACAAAAACCGAATAGTTTCTCAAGTTTTCGGATGATACATAGGTAAGCTTCAAATATCATCATCAGCCTATATTCGTCCACTATTGGACTTAGGCCTCTCCTAGTGAACGACACAGAGCCCGATCTTCTCTCTCCAAATATATACTTACATAATTCCAGAAAAAAAATCATACATATCGTTTCACTAGTGCATAAACCCGACCGACAAAAAAACCGAAACCCCAATGGTATTAATATTATCCAACTTTTCATAAATATAGTAATTCTTACTATTTTAGCAAACGTACGTGTCAATTTTCTATTTAGGTAGCGTAATCATCAATAATATTAGTAAAGGAAATATTTACAACGTTACTGACGGACAGAAATTTCGCAACAATCTTACACACTAACACAAGCTTCGTGAAAGATGAAACACAATATTTCACTTCCTAATAATAATTATAGATTTCTGTTCGAAACATTTTGAAATCACTGCACTGATTTATTGACGTAATAAATTGTGTGTGTGCAAATATTTAGTGCTGAACGCTGTGTAGCATATTGTTTGCGTTTCAAGTCGTTTTCGATCAATTTTGCTATTAATTTCACTAATTAAAACATTTCACTTTCACATGACAGGCAATTACGCAGAGGGTTTGGTAAATATCTTAAAAGCTCTCGTTATTATTGTCAAAAAGGTTTTATTTTGCGAATTTGAATCAAATTTTCCAAAATAATAATTGGGAAAACAAGCCGATTGCTTTTATAAAGTAATTCCCTTTAATTCAATTTATAAACTGAAGCCATATTTTTAAGACATATGACATACCATCACGCCTGTATTCCCCCAAGGGTTAGGTAGAGGTGTGCTAATGTAAACACAGTTGTGTTTTGGCCCCATGTAATAGGGGGCCAAACTCCAAGCTGCTATTGAGAATTTCATAGAAAACCCAATAACACTGCTCGACCTGGGAATCGATTCCCAGGTCGAGTACTAGCATAGCAGTTGCGCTAAGGACCACTAAACTAATGACGTAGTTTTCGTTTTAAGAAATTGGGATGAAACCTTGTAAATATTGTAACAGCTTTGTTGTATCGCCTTGTGTGAGTTTTAAGATTCGGCTCAAGAAACTGAGTCACTCCAATGATGTTAGCCAATAAGTCAACAACCTCTATTACATAAAGAACGTTATCTCGTTTCAAAGACTAATTACAAAAAATACCTTATTATGTTTAACAGTTACGTGCTTAGAATTGTATTTAGATGAAAAACCTGCATGCCAACAAAAAAACTACCTCAGTGTCGAAACTGCGAAAGTAAGGTCCTGAGTTCGATTTTCAGGTCAATCAAAGTGTCATACTAATGCAGTCGCGCTGCTACGCCAGAGGTCTTGGGTTCGATCCCCAGGTCGAGCAAAGTGTTATTGGATTTTTCTATGAAATTCTCAGTAGCAGCCCAGAGTTTGGATTTGCGCCCCGTTAATGGCAATAGGCTCGCCTTCTATTACATGGGATCTTAACATGCCGGCGAACTGTGGGAATACATTAGTACGCCTCTGCGTAACCCTTCGGGAAATACAGGCGTGATGGTATGTCCAAGTGTTATTGAAAGTCAAGGTAGCAGCTTGGAGTTTGGGTATCTCATCCGCGAATGACATGCTGGGACATGCCGAGGAACAGTAGTGTACTTTTCGGCTAGGCGTGATGGTAAATAATGATTCATAATATGTAATTTGGTCACTTGGTTTTTTCACTTGGAATGATACCTCGGCCTCACAGATAACCGGCGTCCAACAACGCTTACGTTGTGTTTCGGCTAGTGAGTGAGGTTACCGGAGGCCCAATCCCCTTTTAAAAGGCGGGCAACGCACTTGTGACTCCTCTGGTGTTGCGGGTGTCCATGGGCGGCGGTAATCGCTTACCATCAGGTGATCCGTCTGCTCGTTTGTCCTCCGATCCCATAGAAAAAAAAAACTTTTAGTAAAGCAACAAATCCATCTTAAAAAGAGACTTACAACAAATTTTGAAGCGGCGGTGGCGTAATGGCTATGGCTTCGAGCTGGCTATGGGTTGCCAGTTCGAAACCCACCCATTGCACTACCGACGTGACCCCACTCGTAACTCAAGCATTTAGCTTAGCACGAGGGGTTAACAAGAATACTAGTAATGTGCGAACCACATTTCTAGTAAGCTTTTTAAAACTAAAAAAAAGTCTCACGATGTCCTTTCTCTTTTCTAATATATAAGAAAGAATTACCCATAGAAATATCTAGAAAGCTTTATCGTCTAACCGTTCTTCTTGGTTACATTTTAACATAATCATATATAATGTCTATGGTCACGTACAATTTTCAAACAAAAACGCGGCATTTTCTATGTTTTCTCCTCTTGGTCGGCAACAGCGAAAGTGCAGTTTATACAGTTATTAGAAAGCAAAGTTTGCAAATATGAGAGCAATTGGATTGTTATCTGGTTATAAACACTTGCTTGCAATATCTTGAACATAATTTACGAGTAATAGCAAATCATGTTGATTCATCAAATCGAAAGCTAACGATTTGTATGTGGACTGGATAGTTTAATGATTTTTACCTACATCTATATTGACTCGAAGGAAAATGTTCATAACATAACATACCATCACGCTTGTATTCCCCGAAGGGTTAGGCAGAGGCGTTCTAATTTACACCACAGTTAGCTAGTATGTTCAGGTCCCATTTAATAGGGGACGAGCCTATTGCCATTAACTTCAAAACAAATTCCAAACTCCGAGCTGCTACTGAGAATTTCATAGAATAACCCAATAACGCTTTGTTCAACCTGGTAATCAAAGTAGGACCTCTAGCGTAGCAGTCGCACTCAGGAGCACTAGGCTAATGAGACAGTTTTGAGAAATGTTCATAAAAAAAATTCAGAGTAATCATCAATAGTGGAACATTTGAAGGCGGGTCGAGTGAAAAATCTTTCTTTAAAAAAAAATTATATATTTTATAGCTGTAATTGGACTTTGATTAATTAAGAAATGGAGGCTTGTTAAAATGAATTATTTTTATTTTCCAATTAAATCGAATGAATCAGTTTCTAAAATTCAAAACCGTTCCTTATTTCTTAACGTTTTTTGCGAACAGAATTTTGCGAATGTCCTTTGAATGACTTTTCGGCCTTTGACGTTCATACTCTTTCGTATCTATCTCTGAAAGATAAAAAGGCTGATTTACGTTCACAAAATATGACAAAAATAAAACAAGTGACGGGAATATGTCATAGGTACTAAAGAGAATAGTTCTTTGTTCCATTTTCAAATCAAACGTAATGTTTCGAATTCTGAAAACTCTTTGAAGTTGCCTTTAGAAGATTTTTTCCGTTTATTCTTTCAAAAACAAATAGGTAGTGGATTACTGCTTTAGTTATAAATCTAGGTACACTAATTACTTTTATCACAGTTTTCTGACCGACTGTAAAAGAGATCCTTTTGCTCTCCCTTGATAAAAATTCATTCAACCGCTTCAACTTTTTGCGTGATGGATTTTGTAAGGTGCTTTGTTTAAAATATTTATGTTAATTAATAACGTGTGGGCGTACGCACTTGAAGCTTTCAGATAATTTATTTTCACTTAGTTGTGATATGATACTGACTACTGTCAACTTAAACGTTTTAAAATAAAGGTGCTTTTGATTTTAAAAATATAGAATAGCTTCAGTAATCTTAGATCCCTAGTAGTAAATACATAAAGTATTATTCACTCCTCAACCAATTCAGTTTCGTTGTCAAAGCCCTCACCATAATCGATTGTATTTTATGATACTTCATTACCAATAAACAACTGAGATATCAAAGTAATATATCACCATTAAAACTGCATCTATTAGTGGTTGCATTGACTTTATAATGAAACAGAATGTCGGTCGCCGGCCATGCTCTGTTACAAACGTTTGATCCAATAATATCGTTTGAAAAAGGCGGATAATATCCCGCTGTTTACGGCGAAGTCATTTCATATTAAAGTACGGAGCAAATTAAAAAAGCACTTTCTATTTTTTGTAGATTTAAATATTCTACTTAGACATATAATTAGTGACGCTGTTTAAATATTCAATTGGGACATTTATAATTTTTTCCATTGTCAACTTATTTATTTCGTACGCAGATCACAAACGCTGAAAGAAACTGAGAGAATCATGGTCTGTTTTATAGTCCAGAGTCCAGGTACATAAAAATATTAATACCTATATAATGTAGGATAATGTCTAGAATGGCCTTGAGGAAAGAGGCATAGCAACTTTGAGCTGACGGATCCCGAAAGACGGTAGCAAAGTAATATAAACGGGATTACTTAGAGTGTTCCCTAAGTTATGGATCCCAGGGAGAATAAACATAAATTCCCAATCGTCACAACCGACCCGACACCCGAAGGTGCGTAACTTTCGGATAATCGTAGTAAATCCGTGAATGTTCAATCCTATTCTTCTCTGTTCTTGGACCCTCATTAATATGTATGAGTCGAGAGTCAAGATTGTGCTGAATATCGTACCAGCTCTGCGATCCGTTGGCAATAACATGACTGACCCTTGTCACCAAATGGATGCCGTCCAAAATAAATGGTGTTGTAGTCATTTTTAGCTGGCTTCAAACCTTACATACATAAATCTTGGCATCCCTTATACGTCTCCGGAGATGTGGTTAGGAGGCAAAACTGCCATTAAAAATGAGTAAGGTAAAAAGACAACAGACAAAACGATTCAGCAAGTTTATAAAAGAGGCTCTTGTCGATTTTGTCTATGGTTTACGATCAATATTCAATGATAACGTATTACTAAGGCACTATTAGGAGTACAATCAGGATTATTATTAAAATAGGGATTTTTAACGTTGACTTGAATGTGCTTAATCTGTCGTTTTTTGACGCGGATTTTACACGAGTTGGTATTTAATTGTTAAATTAAAAATTAAATACCATATCTTAAATTACAAATTAACAATTGCAAAAAAAGCGGCTGTAGCTGTTGGTCGGTAGGTCGTCGGACTTGCGATAATGTGGTTCGGAACCCACCCATTGCACTACTGACATGAACCCACTAGTAACTCAAGCATTTAGCTTAGCACGAGAGGTTAACAAGAATACTAGTAATAACCCACATTGCTAGTAAGCTTTAAAAAAAAATTAAAAACGTACAGTGATGATATAATTAAGTAATAGATATTATTAAAAATACGTCTATTTAAGTAGGTAACTTTGACGCTTTAAAGATTTTGATGTGAATTCTTTACAATAGTCTTGTCAGATGAACTGTGTAGTGAACCTTGTACCTTACCTCTTAAAAAATCGTAACATGTAACCTTCAAACATCAAATGAGATGAGACAACGTCGCATTTATATGGAAACGTTTTTGTTACGCTTCAACACAACACAAACTTTAACATACAAAATTGACGCGAAGGCCGGAAAAAAAACTCTGCTCTGAATTGAAAATTGGAAAATGTTGTCAGCGACACACGGTTACTAAAATTTAATATTACCTGTCATTCAGTGCCGTTCTCAATTCAAATATTGAGAATTCAAATTTTTTTACTTCACAAATAACACATAGACAGCTTGCTGTGTTATGTTATTCTAAAGCTGGGTCTCCACTGAAAGAAAGGCATCTTTTGAGTGTATAACAAGTCTTAGTTATTGTATTATAATTATATTGATAAAGTTTTACATCTGCATTGTAGCTATTTAGGGAGCTTACACTAAGGAATACTAGAACCTTGATTTGCTGACCCTTATCGGATACCGATACTGTATCCGTAACATATCATAATGCCTGAACCCCCGAAAGATTAAGCTGAGGTGTATCGATGCACACCCGCATTACGCTGATTGGTTTTGTTGACCTAGGAATCGAATCCCAGACCGCTCACTACTCACAGCAGTCCTGCTTTCGACCAGGGAACTAATGGGCCTCACAGTAATATTTAAATACTACAGTCAATAGAGTCGTTTACAGACTGCAAATAATTTATCCATATATGGCGGTTTATGAGTTGGTATCTAAATTATGGATCGACGCTCGTTCAAGCCAATATTTTAGGTGGCAGGGGAGACAGGGCGTTATTGAGATCGCTATTTGAACGTGAGCCAACTTGGACCTATTGACTCATCAGGAGAATCAATTTAGTAAGGAACTATTTATCGTCAAACCGAAAATTCTATTTGAAGTAAAATAATTGGAAGGTGTAAGCTAAATAACTCGTTGCATGTAAAATTAAGCCTTCTTATGATTTTCATAAGGGTTGGTTTCTGATAAATGTTGGTTGGCTATTATAACACAAGAAACATGATTGTCAAATTTAGGCTTACGATTTTACAGTATTATTTACCGTACAGCCTTTTGTTGAATAGGTAGATGTTTGTGATTTCAATTTCCTTATTATGTTAATTGATTTCTTATCATGAGCGTTAATACGTATATGCGTTACGTTAATATGTATATATAGAGCCATGCTTCGGCACGAATGGGCCGGCTCGACCGGAGTGATACCACGGCTTCACAGAAAACCGGCGTTAAACAACGCTTACGTTGTGTTTCGCCGAGTGAGTGAGGTTACCGGAGGCCCAATCCCCTTTTAAAAGGTCGGCAACGCACTCGTGACTCCTCTGGTGTTGCGGGTGTCGATGGGCGGTGGTTATCGCTTACCATCAGGCGATCTGTCTGCTCGTTTGCCCTCCTATCCCATAAAAAAAAAATTATATGTCATTAGATATTTTACAATGTTTTCAATATATTTTACTAACCATATTTTCTTATTATTATATTATTCGTAGCTTTTATAACAAAATAAATTAGATAACAATATTATTATTATTAAATCTCCGATCAAACAACATTACTATAAATTAAGGTCGACTAATATGAAATAAGTCGACCTTAATTTTAATATTCAATTAATCTGAAGCGAAATAAATAAAAAAAATTCAAGACTTTTTTAGCAAAGAAATTAAACTTTAATGGGAATAATTCTGTCATTTTCACGTTTCTTTAATTGATCTGACAATTTGTATTGAAATCATGTTGAAATGAAAATTCTATACATAGGAACATACCGAGACGTTATAGAACAAGAACAAAACTGCGGTAATCTTGAAAATAATAACTTAAGTATTTTCGAAGTAACTCAAGAAGACTTCACTCATAACGATGTCTAGATTAATAAACTTAGCTCGCTTCAGTCTTCTTCATTCTATCTTGCGTCTCAAGATAAAGTGAAATAAGTACAAAATACGAAAAAAACGAGTGCATCGGAGTACTTGGGCTAAGGGCTTCCGCTTGGCAAACTTTTCAATCGGACCACTTTCCAGTGGGGCAAGTTTATCCTTTGAGACTTTGTACTCCCTCACCCCTATTTTGGTAACCAAATTGGACGAATAACAGACTATGCAGAAACAAAGCTTTGACCTGAGCTGTACGTGCGTCGTTTTCCGAAAGTTTTTCGTTTTTATTATTAGTATTCATGTTATCGTTTTTACTATTAAGTTTCATCTATCTTCTTCTATACTTATAATAAATCTGTAGAGAGGTCAATTCTGTACATGAAATATATTTCCAAAATAACTATCAGCGGGTGATTAGTGATCGATACTGACGCCAAAAATGCAATCAGTAAAATTTTTGTCTGTCTGTCTGTCTGTCTGTATGTTCGTTATAGAAACAAAAACCACTCGACGGATTTCAAAGAAACTTGGTATAATTGTTCTTCATACTCCTGGGCAGGTTATAGTATACTTTTCATCACGCTACGATCAATAGGAGCAGAGCACTGAAGGGAAATGTTGGGAAAATGAGTGATTCATGAGAAAGGTCTCAAGCTATAAAACATCACGCTACAACCCTTAGGAACGGAGCAACGCAGGTGAAACCGCGGGCGAAGAACTAGGGAACAAAGTAACTATTCCACGCGGACGAAGTCGCTGGCAAAAGCTAGTTTAAAAATAAAATTGAATAAGATTTTTCAAAATACATGCATTTGTATGTCAACAAGTTAAATCTAGCTTAAGAAACTTTATTATTAAAATGTTCAATTTGATACACGTCTTGTGCACAATCTCGGACACTAAATGTCAAAGACCTCAATAGATGGTGTGAATTTTGTTAATTTATATATTAATTTATATTGTTCGCAGTTTGTGTATTATTGGAACTGTCCAAGCAAGTATTTTATCTATCTAGCTTGTATTATTATTAGGCAAAGCAAGTATTATTATTGTTTAATTCTGAAAATAAATTGTACAACTAGAAATAATTTGTCTAAAGTACAGTGACCTTTCGCAAATGTGTGATTGCTTTTAGCGATTGTGACACTTATATTCACAATATTTCACAACAGATTTATCAAGAAACTTGCTCAGCAGAGTTTTAGTTAATCTTTGTTTCTGTTTCTCAGAGTGAGCGAAATTAGAGGTAATAATTAACACGCTTTGTATCGAGAATGGCAGTAACACATAATACAATTTGCACAATTCCCAGATGTGTTGTGGGCGATGTAGCTAATATAATATGCAGCATCTTCCCGTAACATCGATCTATCTCCTTAAAATCCTGTGGGAGTACAATTTGGTTGGAAATAATGAAAATGCTATAACTTTCATGACTATGTATTATTCATTACGGCCTGTCTCGTTCCTAAAGTATATTGAAATGGAAAGGTATAAAATACAAGTACTACTCGACCGTTTCTCTTTACTTCATACAGTGAGTACAGACCCTTATAAACTTACGATCTTTAGAGGAATGAAGTAAGTAGGTTTATGTAAATTTTTCCATACCTTCTTAGTTGGAGGAGGGTCATATTTGTAGGGTCGTCATAAAATAGGTTAACGATTGTTATCTCACATTATTATAGTTTCATGTTTTTAGTAAAGATTTTCACAAGATACATTGAATATTATTATGTGTTTGCCATCGCTTTATAAAAATAAACACTTAAAAAAAAATGTCTCAACGTACATGATTTTATAGTTGCTAATTTCTTAGTACTGTTTAGAAATGATTGTGTTGTCCACATTTGTTTCTACTACTTAAAATCCGACACTTTCTTCTTTACAGTTTGCTCTTAACTTTTTTGTTCGCATTCCACTAGAGAGGTCATTTTGTACAAACCATGCAACCATTGTTTATTTCTCGACGTGGAACATTCGTCTTTTGTTTCAAATAACCTCGTGGTCGGACTTTCCTTCATTCATTAACTTTCCTGGGGACAAGTGGAAATCCGCGTGTAGCTTTTCCACTGCAGCTTGAATTTTAACTTAAATTTTATTTATATACAGCTTATTTTGCAACAAGATTGTTCTCAAAGCGGTTGCAGGATGGTTTAAATTGGACGGATAATGAGGGAGTTTATTTTTACGATGTTTGTGATTGTAGTCCGGTTGTATTTAGATGGTACCAGATTATTTTAAGTTTATTTTAAACAAGATTTATACTTTGTTTTTGCTTACGAAAGAAACGAAATAGTAGGCAGTTAGGTACGTCAATCTATATAATATAATAATTATGCATTGTATGCTGGAATTTGAGAAGCTGTTATAATAACACTGTGTATAGTATCAGGACTGTGTAGCATAGAATTGCATTCAATTTTTTTTATTATTTTTTTATTAAGTATTTTTCTATTATTTCATAGTTGAATGAGAATAGAGACGTGTCTGAAGCGACCTAGGTAAGTATATATGCAAATGTTCCCGTTATCACACCTATTTTCCTGGTAGGTACTTGCTATCGGTCGAGTTATATACGTACTCGTAAACACTATGGCAGTTTTCGAGCTACCATTTTCCTTTGTCAATTCAGTCCGGACGAACGCATTGGTTGATTAGCGTTTTAATTCGGCAGTGTTATTATTTTATTATTAGTGATAAACTCTTTGAAGATAGTGTTTTGCAGAGACAATTTTGAAAGCAATGACTTAAATATATTTATTAGTTTAAATATTCTTTAGTCTTGAATAATTATTGTGAAAAAATGTTTGCGACGTACAGGAGAAGTTCGTTGAACGTAATTGCAGAGAAAATTCTGTCAAAAAGGAGGGACTCGAAAGGTTCTCCGCTGTCTTCGCCTGGTCTGTCCGACGAGGTAATTATTTTTCTTTTAATTATTTCAATTTTCTAGAAAATAATTATATCAAAAATATTAATGCGTAAAAACATTTGTATGGCCTTGAAACCTCGCCAATGTTATCGGCACCTGATTACAGTCATGATTTCGACTAGAATATCATATTACGAAATCGTTTGCAATGGCATTGATGAGATAAAACTCGTAATTATTGTTATTTAACAAGCCTGTAAATGTCTGTAGCCTTTTCATTATAAACCTTAGTGAACTCAAAATTGTGGTTTTCATTGGTTTCAAAGTCTAATATCACTGCTACCCGACTAAATTAAGTCGTTTGTTTATCAATACGCGGTTTGGCAAATGTAAAGGCCACCTGCCAAGAGCATTATAAACTGGTGGCGCCCGCGCATCGAAAATTTGGCAGTGCGACTGCTCGCGTCAGGGGTGTCAAATTTGATTAATGTCTATTTCTTTCACATTTCTCGTAAATTCTGTTTGGAATGTCTAGGTATATCTAATTAGGTAACTCCTAAGCACCGGATATACATGTACGTATTTGTATGCAAATTCTTGCGAAAACGGGTTATGTTCCGCGCTTATCGCATTCTCAATACATTTTTAAACTGTCGTAAATTACGTTAAAATACTGCCAACTTGCTCAGTCTTCGAAACTTCAAGATGTTAATTAACAAGCATTTTGTATGTACCTACGTAACATTTTGTTGAAGAATTCAATTTAGGTTAAAATAATTAAGGTTTTAGTGGTTTTTAATGTAACGTTATTTGCTAGTAAATGAAAAGCAATTACGGTTACAAATGGACTTAAAACGTCATATAATTTAAACACAATTTCAGGACAAGGCTGTCAAAATATTTTATGGCCTATACGTGACAATACTGCTATATTTTTGTTACCCCACAAACATTACTTATTTTGATTTCTCGTCTCTATATATATATTTTAATTAATTAGTCTTCCAGCCTTCTCCCAACTATTAGGGTCGACTTCTAGTCTAATCAGATGCGTCTGAGTATTAGTATATTACACAAAGCGACTTCTGGGCAATTCCGATAACCTAAAAAAAACTGGTTCAGGATTTTCGAGCTTCTGATTACTACTAACGATTACCGGGACCGAGCGATGGCTTAATGAGTTCTCCAGCGCAAGACCGTGGAAATGACAAGATAATTTTTAATTCAATTTTAAAGATTTGGCTTCTCACAAAAATCTTATTACTTTTTAAATTTATCTTTTTGTGTTTTTTTTTTGCATTTTCCATGCTAAGATTATTAAGTTATTTTTTAGTAAAGGAAATACTACTTTTTTTTATTCTTGATAGGCTTGACCGCCAGTTCGCTTGATGTTAAGCGACACTGCGATCTACGATGGAGCGCGCTTGCCTAGAAAAAACCGATTCACTTGTGATTTAAAGACACCCAGATTATATCTATCGGGGAAGACCCACTCGGGAAATGCATTCTACATTTCGGCGGTACGCATGATAAAAGTGGACTTAAGCGTTTCGTTCGAGTTTTTGGAATGTCCACCATATAACGATGTTTGATTATTTATATTACTATTTACAGCCGCATGTAGATATAAATATTTTCCATACAAACATCAACTGATGAAACCTTTCTGTGCACTGACACTATTTTAGGTGAAAAAACTGCATAATAGTCGCAAATGTGGCTGCTGAGTGTGAGATCCTAGATTTGATTCCTGGATAATTGGGATTTCCATGAGAAAATCAACAGTTAAGATTTGTACTAGGTTATGGTAATAAGCTTGCCCTCCATTACATAGTAACTATAGGTTTAAACACCAGCGAAATGTGATTGTATTACACATATTCAGGGTATACAGGTAGGTACGATGGTACCTTTATTATGTTATATCGATAAAAATAAAACAGGTTTTCAGTCTACAATCGAGGAAAAATATCTGATAAGAGTAATGAAAAAAGTTTCGAAGCTATTAAAAGTAAGTACTTGTAACACACGCACATCCTAAGGTGCGATCGATAAACAGTGAGTCAAATGTCGAGTTCATCGCCATACGTTACACCGATGTATTACAAGGCCGCGTAACCTTAGCGCTTTTGGTATATGATGTGCCGATAAAGGGAGCCGGAGTTCTAATCCTTTCACGTTTACACGCCTATTGGTATTGTCAACACAACAGTTACGATGACATCATGTGAATGGAAATGTGTGTTCGCCTTGCCTTGTATCGGTCGTAATTAAACAACTAGAAATTTCAATGGCATAATTATGATAGTATTGACTGGGTTCTTATGAAATTATTCTAAGTCCGGCCCAAAAAGATTAACATAGTATAAGTCCGATTCTAGGTGGCGTATTAAGATGAAACATGCACCAGATTTTAAGTTAGACCTCCAGCAATACATCGGTTAAAACTGCATTCAATTCCATGTAGTAGTTTTTGCGTGATGCGCGTACAAACATACAGACAGACAAAATTATAAAAATTGACGATTGATGTGATATATATAGGTATGTATGGTTTTTAATTTTAGTCGGAGTGAAGAGTCGATAAATCCTTTGCCTACGATTGTCATAGAGAATTTGCAAGAAGAATGAATGAAGCAAACATTAGATAAATAAATACCTACTTCAACAATTTTTTATAGGTTAAAAAATTTGAAAATACAAAATAAATGAAAGCCCACTTCCTGCTTATCGTTTAAAAGAAGAAAAGTTTAATTGATCCTTACATATTATAAAACAAACTCCCCCGCCGCGTCTGTCTCCTCTGACTGAAAAACTACTGAACGGATTTTCACGCGGTTTTCACGAATAGACATAGTGATTCATGAGGAAGGTGTCAAGCTTAAATTTAATTAAACATTACGCTACGACCCTTAGGAATGGGGCAACGCGAGTTAAACCGCGGGCGAAGGTAGTTAGAAAATAAATTGAAGTAACCTTGACTTTAGGCAGCGACATTTCATTAACATTATAAATCCTCCAGGGTCTTGAACTAGACACTGCGGCGCGTCAAAATAAATATTGACTCATTTTTATTAGTGACAGCCCTGACGTTGATAGACGGAATTGTTTACTTTGAGAAAGGGTGACAATTAACAGCGCCAATTATTGATGACTTTATTAAGATGATCAATGGTTTTGATTCAAGTTGATAAAATTATTTTAATGAGACTGCCTCATTAGCCTAGTTGTAGAGACTGCTATGCTAGAGGACCTGGGTTCGATCCCCAAGTCGAGCAAAGTGTTATTGAGTTTTTCTATAAAATTCTCAGTAGCAGCTCGGAGTCTGGATTTGTGCCCGGTTAAGGGCAATAGGCTCGCCCCCTATTACATGGGACTTAAACATACTGGCGAACTGGTGAACTCTCAAAAAAAATATTAAATACCCTATATATGTATATATGTGTATTAATACCAACTCCTAAAGTGAGAATGACATCTCTAGGAGTCTGGAATACAATAATGACTTACCAGTTTTTATGTGGTTGTGGCGAACTATGGCTTATGGTTTTACCGGCAGCAGTTGTTTGGACATGGATATGGACTGTCATTGTTGCCATGACGACCGTTGCGCACGCGCAGGTGCCAGCAAACAGCTGTCATTCGATATAACACCCCATTTTTTGGTTTCATGTAGCGAATGATAGATAATCTTCGTACTCGTGTGTATGTAAGTACACAATTATAGTGTTCAAGGTTTTTTTTAAATTATTATTATTCATAATCGTAGGTAGTTATATCGAATTTTTTGGGACTATCTCGGAAGTACTATCAGATAAAAAGAAAAGTCGAAATCGGTTCACGATTGGCGAAGATAAATTCTATCATTCACACAAAAATAGAGTATAATAGAAACCCTTTTGTATTGAAGTCGGTTAATTAAATAAAAAAAATACTGCAATGCTTACTAATACAGCTCTCTATAAGTAAATGAATACAGCCTGAATTAGTCTCAGCGTTTTGGCATTAGGTGTTTTGCTAACAGGAAATAATTTTAGAATAAATCCCATAAATTAGGTCATCAAAAGGTATTTATATTTTAGTATTCAATTATACCATTGACGATCGACGAATATGTAGTTAGGTAGGTAGATACTCGTATAACAGTCTTATCAGTATCACATACGGAACGTAAACACCACAGTTATGTTTTATTAATTAACGTTTGCAAATTAATCGACCACAAAGCATAATTGGGTCCATACAAAACATTAAACTAATGAATTGATGATTACGGATCTATCTGGTTATATGTAATACAATTACAATAACATACGATCACGATGTTATCCCGAAGAATTTGACAGAGTTTTCTGAATTTAGATCGTTAAAACCGGAAGCCTATTGGTATGACCGTTGGACTGCCAAGTCGAAGGTCTCGAGTTCGAACCCAAGGCACGCACCTCTGACTTTTCGAAGTCATGTGCGTATTAAATAGTTAATTATCACGTGCTTAAACGGTAAAGGAAAACATTGTGAGGAAACCTGAGAGTTTTTCTCGATGGTGTGTGAAGTCTGCCAACCCGCACTAGGCCAGCGTGGTGGACTATATAGCCTAATCCCTCTCATTCTGAGGAGACCCGTGCCGAGCAGTGGGACATATAATGGGTTGATTATGGATATCGTTAAAAGAAACCATTACCTATAACTCCATGACACACAATAGACCCATTAAACTTATGATGATTTAAACAATTACTAATAGCTACTAGTTAATAAATTAAGAAAAAAACAGGCATGTCGTGGAAGTCGCTACCGACCCAAAACGTAGACAAAGTGTTCGTGACGATAATGTGTAATTAATGATCTTACTAATTGTTACCAGTTCTCATCAATAGGTAAAGTACTCGTTTCGATAGCCATTTACCGATGAAAAATACTTAAACCTTAATCTTATAATATAAAAATGAATCGCAAAATGTGTTGGTAAGCGCATAACTCAACAACGCCTGGACCAATTTGGCCAATTCTTTTTTTTTAAATGTTCGTTGAAGTTCAAGGATGGTTTTTACGGCGAGAAAAATTCGAATAATTGCCGGAAAAACCCTAAAAACAGCCCTTTTCTTTTTCCCATACAAACGATTTCTAACTAACACGTAGAGTCAATTTGAGCTTTATTGCTATTGCATAAAGTTCATATTAAATTACAAGCACTCATTGTTGTCTAAGCAATGTAGGTGTGTTGCTAACGTCAAAGAGTCAATCTTTTTGACAGGACGAAGTCTGTCGGGTCCGCTAGTTACTAATAAAAACATATAACATTTTTACACAGAGACATACATACTTCTTGGTACCTATATTGATTTTATAATGTGATCTGTGGTACGGGCGCCGCTCCTCAAGATTGTCCGAGACTGCGTTAGAGATATATGTTTTTTTTGCCGTAAATATAAATTGATATTGGATTGCAAGCCAAATACCACGGGCTCGTAGATACAGTTTCGCAACTGTATCTGTTAACACGCTTCAGTCGATATTACACTGTCGGCCGAGTACTCGACGGGTATAAACCGTTTATTTTGACGGTGAAAAGACGTGTGTCAACAATCGGCCAAAATAGTCCACGCTGTGGTTGGCTCACTTCACACACGTTACCGATGTTTTCCTCCACTAGCAAGTCATAACCTTCAATCAAATTAAATAGCCTACTATAGGGAAACAATATAGAAGGTCACATCTGCTTATAAGTTTATTTTAATTAATCCATAACTCTGTAACTATACACTCGTATTTACATTTGTTTCATCATTTTCCGCGGTAAATATATGTTGTTTGGTCTATAAAAACTATAATCTTTACCCAACGATCGCACCTTACGTGTTAAAAACTCATCCGTCTTACTGAAAATATCGTATTTACATGTATCCCTGAAATATGTCAACGTTACTGCAAATTAACGAAATCGATTATCCTCATACCAAGTTTAAGTTGTCTGTATTGAAAACATAAAAATAATTTATTTTTGTGTAGTGACAGACTAGTATTTTGTGCAAATTATGTGAGAAATATTAAAAAAAAATATTTCTACAATACATAAATATTTAAATTAAATAGAATTTCCATGGGGGCCTTTAAATAATTTCTTTTATATGCTATTTTCGCGAACAAAGAGAAATCTTTGCTTATCCTGTACTACTATGTAATTGAAGCCATGGTTTGGTAGGGCTTGGCTGTTGGTGTATATTGGGGTCAGCTTTGAGATTTCCGGCATAGATACGAAAATGATTCAGTGGAAACAATAGAAATGTTTATCAAGGTTAATTTGTTGAAAGCGGAGGACGAAACAAAATAAGAATAGATTTGAGGTCTAAGAAAGAAAAATACATACCTACTGCGCTAATCCAAGATACCTACAGACCTGTTGAATTTACAGCCTAATATCTAGGTTATCTGTGGGTACCAACAGAAATAACTATACCTAATTTAAATAATAATTATTAGTCTATTCTTTAGAATTATCTTTGTAAGTAAGTACATACTTTCTCAATTTGTAATTTTCTCTAAATTTCGATTGGTCAGTAAAAGCACAATTAATGAATTCAATATTTGTATTACAATTTAATTTAGTATTAAAGGCTATTTTTTTCCTTTTTTTAAACTTAATGCACAGAAAATTTTAATGATATTATATATTATATAGTTTAATTTTAACCTCCAAACACTGTGATGTCCACAGGATAACGTTTAGTAGGTATCTACAAATTTAAAAAAACAATAATTATGGTGGCAAGTTGGTAACCGTTATTTATTCTATAATGACGTAGGTAATTGACTAGGAAAATTCTAATGAAAAATAAATTATTTGATGTAATATAGGTACTTATGCGGCATTAGATATAATTATCTATTTCTATTGTAGTGTATTGTTTTCGGAAATATACACAAATTAGCAGTAGGCTCGCCCCCTATTACATGGGACCTAAACATACCAGCGAACTGTGGGTGTACATTAGTACGCCTCTGCCTAGCCCTTCGGGGAATAGGTACAGGCGTGATGGTTGTTATGTGCATTTTAAATTTTTTTTTAAATTAGCAGATAAATATTTTAAAATATTTATCTGCTAATTTAAAAAGTTTCCTATACATTATAATTGAATGACGTTAAATTTTTTTGTAATTTCATAAATAAAAATATAACTATGTTCTTTAAAAAAATATCTTTTAAATAGCTTACTATTTACTCGAAAAATGTATTTGGCGATGAAAATACAAATTGCGTAAATCATTTTCATCATCAACCAATTTGCTATGACCAGTTTTTTTTTATGAAACATCTACTAATACTGCAATGCAATTTGAATCCAATAGTTTTAAGAAAATCAATGTATCGGAGTCTCATTTTTAAATACAAAATGTATAGCATAGGCAAGCCTCGCACGATGAGGATCGGAAAAGCGATTTTCTTTCTTAGAGATGCTGCATCTGAGTAGATGTAAGCCGGGATACATTCTATATCGGACTGTGTACTAGGGATACACCGTACATGTTTATCGCGTTTCCAGTGCCGATGTTAAGGGAATTCTGTCTGAGAGGAATTTAAAACATCTGTAAAGGAATTTCTGTGTATTACGTTTCCATGTTATTGAATTGTATCTATGTGTTTTTTTTTACTTCACTGAACAAAGTACAAAGGGATATTTCTGAGCTCTATCCTTTGTATAAAGTATTTTAGTTCTTGCAATAGCTGTGTCAGGGTTTTGAGGAATTTTAGTTTTCTTGTTCGTTTTAGCTCGGGTCTGTGTCGCGTATTTTAAATAATTCTGAATTGCAGGAACTTTTTGAGTAATATTTTATTGCGCTGTATTAAACTGCGACCAACGTTTGTAGCGCTTTGATTATTATATTTTCACGTCATTAAAGGTTTTTGGTAATTTCGTTTAAATATTTTATTTGTTTACCGTATCGAAACTGTTTTTATCTGACGGTCCAAAACAGTAGAGAGTATATAGATGGGTTTCTGCCCAGGCATTTTGGGCGAAAAAAATAAATGCCCTGGCATAAACCCATCTCTAGTAGAGAGTAATGTTTTAACGAGGTTAATCTATTCCCTCGTGAACCTTAGCAGCCTACATAGTTATTTTGAAATCAATATGGCTACTTTCAGTGACTAAAAATATCTTTAGAAAAACAATACCAGTTGACTGGTTTCAGACACTTACGCGAATATGAGACACTGAAATGAAACTACTTTTTAAAATTTTAATAGCTAAGATGGCTGGGTCTTACCATCTGCTTGGAATCCCATTATAGATTATATTAAATCTAAATTCAAGCCCAAACCTGCAAGACCAAAGGACACGTTGAGCTCGTTCTGCGTGAATCGGATCGCCAATAATTTACAAAAAATGTAAGGTAACTGTTAGTAATTTTAACATTAAGACGTCCAACACCTCACCTCTACTCGTGAACATGGATGCTGTAAAGGATCCAAAACGTCGGGAATCAAATATTATTAATATAACGCGATAAAATCCGTTAAAAGTAGTTTTATTTTAAAAACCAACTAAATTAATTGAAATGAATAAATCAACAACCAAAATACATAATTGTAAACGTTATTTGACTCTCAAAACTAATGTGATTAAAAAATATTGAATTGTAAATCTGTATTTTTTAGTTGAATAATCATATATAATCATAATACGTATATATATATATATATATATATATACTATATTGTAGACAAGAATTTATATACCTTGCGATGCAATGAATACATAGTATAATTTATGAGTAGACACTCGTATATTACATTTCGGATATGAATTGCAGACCTGCTCGGAAGGTCATACTATATGTCTTAATATGAGCAAATATGAATGATATCATAGCACAAAATAATACGTTAACTAGAAATAGTCTCAATTACCAACACTCAGAAATTATTTTACAACTAGCTTTTGCCAGCGACTTCGTCCGCGTGGAATAGTTACTTTGTTCCCTAGTTCTTCGCCCGCGGTTTCACCTGCGTTGCCCCGTTTCTAAAGGTTGTAGCGTGATGTTTTATAGCTTGAAACCTTTTCATGAATCACTCATTTTCCCAATATTTCCCTTCACTGCTCTGCTCCTATTGATCGTAGCGTGATGAAAATTATACTATAACCTGCCCAGGAGTATGAAGAACAATTGTACCAAGTTTCGTTGAAATCCGTCGAGTGGTTTTTGTTTCTATAACGAACATACAGACAGACAGACAGACAGACAAAAATTTTACTGATTGCATTTTTGGCGTTGGCCGCTGATAGTTATTTTGGAAATATATTTCATGTACAGAATTGACCTCTCTACAGATATAAGTATCTATAGATAGCAACGTTTTATAACGCATAATTACACGCATCATTTGAAAACCGTGATATTTACGTTCTGTTTTACTGAATTATATGTAGGTAAGTATTAATATATTGTAGAAAATATTGGTGGGTTTCAAAGCAGCTCCTAGTACCTATATAAAAATAAAAAAGTATTTATTATTATATTTATAAGTTTTTGACTGCCTCATTAGTCTAGTGGTACCAAGCGCGACTGCTACACTAGAGGTCCTGGGTCCGATCCCCAGGTCGAGCAAAGTGTTATTGGGTTTTTCTATGAAATTCTCAGTAGCAGCTCGGAGTCTGGATTTGTGCCCGGTTAACGGCTATAGGCTCGCCCCCTATAACATGGGACCTAAACATACCGGCGAGCTGCAGGTGTACATTATGTACGCCTCTGCCTAACCCTTCTGGGAATACAGGCGTGATGGTATTTATAAGTTTATAACAGATAAATCGTAACTTCTAAAAGGATCATCTCATCCCCTATTATAAAGAAACCTGACAACAAGCTGTTGATAATTATATAATCGAAAATGCTAGATACTACCAATTTCCCCGACTTAATCTCTGAGGAGTTTGTCCTCCTCATTTTTGCACGAATACAATATTTAATTATGTTACAAATATTCTAAGTGAAATCTCAACCAATTTGCCGCTGTCATTCCCGAATATATCAACCTGTTCCACACGCTGTATAATCCAAATAAATCAAATAAATAATTTAACTGTACTACCACGCACGCGAAATGCATCATAAATAACGCAAGTCTTTCATTGCACGTGAATGGGAGCGATTAATTCGGTGTCAATGTACTAATCAGGCCCGTAACTGCCAATCAGAGTGTTGATTCTATAATACCAGCTTTGTGTAGTGATGAGCCATTGACGCTGCGTGTATTCCTTTGTGGTAACGTTTGACGGTTGCTGTGTGTGTCTATGTATACAGTACCTACATATCGCCCAAAAATGGAATAATTTAGAGATGCAACCATTGGCTTAATTTTTTTTACTTATAGGTATATTATGCTGGTATTATATACGTTTTTTTTAATCAATATAAATAAAAAGAAAAAAAATGCTGTTGCACGCTACGCTAGAGGTCCTGGGTTCGATTCCCAGGTCCAGCAGTGTTATTGACATTTTTCTATGAAATTCTCAGTAGCAGCTCTGTGTTCGGATTTGTGTCTTGTTAGTGGCAATAGGCTCGCCCCCTATTGTACATGGGACCTAAACTTACCGGCGAACTATGGGTGAATATTAATACACCTCTGCCTAAACCTTCGGGGAATTCAAGGCGTGATGGTATGTTGCCTATGTTAAAAAGAAAAAAAAATCGAACGGCACTACAACGCATGCACATCTAGTTGAGATAGTATAAATAAGATGATAAAGACCACTCTATACATTATATTAAATGACATATTTTCCTCTTTCACGAGTCATTGTAAACAACAATATTATGAAACTTTAAATTGCATAAATACTTTTCTATTTTCTATTATACTAGTATATTTGTAGGAGTGACTAATAATGACTCACGAAGTTCCCTTTCGCCACGGCTCGAACGTCCAGTTTGACGTAAATGATCTTTGCGGTTTCAAGCGAACGGATACTTTGTTCCTTCCTGGGCTTTTTGTTCAAATACCTATACAATTTATACTCATCATCCTTTTCTCAATTTATTGGGGTAGCCAATCCAAGCACATGCGGTTAAATGTCAGTAGTTATCAAATAGCGATATACTATAGATAAACCGGCTGGTGATTCGGTGTCACTAACGATTGTCATGAGTGTATTCATATGACAACCAGGACCCATATGCTGACCGAACTGCTCTCTGAGGTACTGGGGATATCTCTATGTGTTAAAAATGGACACACATTCTCAGAATGGCAGCGGCAAATGAGCCTTAACTTTGGACTTTTATGTATATTTCCACTGTCGACCAAAGTTCTCCCCTCCATGATTCATATTACATAATTAAAAATAGAATTAGGGTAAAATAATCTAATAAAAATACCTCCAAAATTGCAGCATAAATTAAGGTACCTACTTACATTTACATTTTCATCCAATAAAGGGGTAAAACTTTGAACGATAACAGGTACGACTCCAACAGACCAGTAAGGAACATGCGTTAACATGACAGGAGGCCAGAGGGGCAAGTAAAGTCTGCCCCAGTCACGGTTCTGACTCATAGGTGTCTTATTGTATCATTGCCAAGAGGCCAAATAAATCTTCTGAGTAAGTCTACACCTCACTCACACTCTTATTACCAAGCCGTTAGGCATAAATTTGCCTAACAACCGTTTATCTAACGCCTAATAAGTTTGTCGTCCGCGTAATAGTCTTGCAGTCTGAATAAATCGGCGCACGATGGTGTAATACCCTGAGACAGTGGCGTTGTTTGCAAATAGAATATGCAATGAGACTTTGCAATACTTTTTCTACTGGTATTTTCTAAGCACGTTTTAATAGGCTTCCTTATATTTGAGAGAATTGTACGGTAAAAGTATTGTGATTCTAATATGGCTTTAAATTTTCTTGTCACGTTGGATTTGATTCATATCTAAGCAATTTAAATGCAGTTTTATAATACTCGTTTATATTATATTACCTACCCACTATTATATATAAGTCCCTAAGTACGTAGGTAAGTACATTTATACGAATATTCTAGTTGCAGTGAGTAATTTGTCCAAACATGTTACCTACTCAGTTTCTATTCAACACCAGTTCTCATTATTTCAAGCCGGAGTTATATTGTTAGCAATTTAATTAAGTGATTGTCTTTTGTTTTGGTAGCGGTTTTCTAGAGGTTTTTCTCTATTACATTTCTAGTGTCTATTACAGTTCTTACAATGTGCAAATTTTACCGTGTTCAACAACACACATTTTTTCATTAAAAACCAAGATGAAGAGAAAAGCGTCTTATGTTGTTTGTTCTTGAAACATTCTTTAACACCTGTGTTTGTTGTCTGGTTTCCTGGAACAATACATAAATCATAGTATCGATAAAACTGTTATTTTCTGAGAAAAAAACTTATTTCGTACCAAGACACACGTCATGCTCGTGAACGGGTGCTGTCTGTCGGGACTGGTCAACTCTTACATGCCATGTCAATCCGGATTCAGTTATGTTATCTTTTGGAGGGTAACCTACTTTTATCACTCACATCAAACTCCACAATACTCACATTGATAGAATAAAAAATATGTAAACATCAATTATTTATTTAAAAGAGTATCTATGGAGTTTCTTGCCGGCTCTTCTCCATAAGACCTACTATTTGGAACCGTGCATGTAGTTTTGACATTTCAAAAGTACCTGTATGATATGATATGGTCTAATTGAAATAAAAAATTTGAGTTTGAGTTTGAAGTATATTAATTTTAAAATATCTAGTAGCTGTGAATGAAATTTCGCATAAACACATTTTGAAAACACGCACCTGTGTATATAGATTCGCAGTCTACACTATACTATAGCTGCCGACAAACGTGATATTAACATTGAATATTATTTTATAAACATCCTTATCTTATGAAACCATAATCTTGGAACAATAGCTTTCAGAGGAATACGAAAAAATAGTACATATCTTTCAATGAAGTGTAAAACGAGGCAGTGTTAATTTCTCGGTTAATATCGAAACATCAAACAACGATATGAATAAGCCTAATAGATGATGGAATTAAAAAAAAGTACTACGGTAAACTTAGGACAGGCGTTTCGTTCGAAATCATAACTGTCACTGGCCAAGAAGACTCAACAATTGTTGAACGAGAAGCGCCTGTGCTAATGATCAGTTATCAAAGGAACATATCAATTACTAGTTTTATTATTGTATACTGTAGTTACACTTTGTGAATCCGTAGGTATACATAATTTTTCCATTAAATAAATTAACGTCGAATCGGTATATTAATTATATAATAACGTATAAAATAAACGCATGCACGCTATATTTTCGACATTTCCTTGTATTATAGCAGTCATGATTCGTGTGTATTATGTGCGAACGTGTTTTTAATTAATTATTCTTATTATAAAATTCACAATGGATAAACAGGCCGTACTCGTTCACAGTGTAAGTGTGTATTTTTATAGCAATTTCTAAATTTTTTTATTGTAAAAATAACTTGAATACCTACTTTAATAATTACGTTTATGTTAGTAATATTATCTATATATCTATAACTTCTTCTAACTCTAAAAATAACTGCAGTAACTGCATTTAATCAACTACATAAAGCATTGATTAGAATTGTTAATTAATCATAAAAACTTCCGTAAAATATCTTTCTGTATATTTTTGGAAACTGCATTCCCGGCGATCGATTAGACAGGATGGAGTTAAAAATAGCCAGCATAGAGTGACCTAGTAAAGAAGTTTAAACGAGAATTTTATCTCTGAACGTGAAAATTTTATACAGCCCTTGAGCTGCATTATAATTTTGATTTTAGATATTTTTTACAGCTATTTTGATCTCTATTGTCTTTCTATAGATAAATTTATTTTTATCGAAGTTAAAACTGGATATTCTAAGACATTATTATAATTATCATCATTCCTAGTTCAGATTATTCATGTCTTTTTATCTATAGACACAATGATATTACTTGCTTTTACGAAACTCTATTGCCTGTGACTTCTAAACATTGATAAATACTGAATACATATTAGCTATAGTCGTAATTATGAAACGTTTATTATTGTGAAATCTGCTTTCTTTTTGCATAAAACATTCCAGTGCACTCGCGAGTTATGCGAAATTGATCTTGATAGTAAATTATTGACGTTTAGCATAATTTACTTCGATGGAAGAGAAAGCACTAGGTTTTATGTTGAAAATGAAACAACTAGCGGAATTTTACTATCTTCTTCTTTATAGTTTAATAGAATATTTTTTATTAATTAATGATATGAATGGGGAATATTGTTGATGTTTCCAAACACCTGTTTGTCATTCATTACCTGTGACTGCTGCCAAAATTTTTGTGGATTGCCCTTGGTAACTAAGAATAATATAGGAAAAGTTATATTCGATTGAGAAACGATTTTAAACTCGCGTCATAAAGAAACGTGACTTTCTTGGAGATACTTCTGTAGTACTTTACTAGTATTTTTTGCTTCATCGGCGCTTACTGTTTCTCAGAATGATATCTTCGAGATACCGGTCAACGAACAGTGGATTGACATCACTACATGCAATTGCGATCATTCGACCAATGAATAGATAAATAATTGTTGAATTTCTTAAAATGGACGAGATATTAATGTAGACTGATAATAATATTTATTCTTATTTTGCATCGTTCATTGTTGATACCGTACGTCAATATTTATCTTGGGTAGTACGGAATAGTAACCCAATACCGCAAGTATGCGCTATATGCGTGTTTGATTACATGTTTTTTTCTACATGTTTTCCATACAAAATATCTGACAATACGCTATCGAGTATATCGCTTACTTAGGTTAGACTGAAATTGGTGAACGATTTGATGCCGTATCAAGTATTCCTCACGCAGCTTATAATATCTAGAAATACACTTCTAGTTCAAAGTGGTAATTACTGTCTTAAATATGTGACTATGAAGCTTATAATTATACCATACACAGAAATATCATCGAATTACCAAATAAGGAAAGGAATATTAGCATGAATAATTCTGTTTTGCACGTATGAAGCCAGTGATAATAAATTGGAGTACATTAATTATTCAGTATAACAAAATTCGTTCATCGAGGTAGCTACGTAAAATCTAGTTAGGATACGGTTTTACATTCTGTAGGTAGTTTAAATAGATTTCAGTCATTTCCGTGCTGAAAATTGTGTCATGGCTGCCAGCTGAATACAAAGCATAGATTTATCTAACAACCAGGTCAATATGGACAATCCTTTCAAGGCCTATCTGAAAGATATGGTCTGAATTCGGTCTTTCGGGACCACAGTGCATATTAAATAATTAATTATCACGCGCTTAAACGGTGAAGGAAAACATCGTGAGGAAACCTGCATGCCTGAGAGATTTTCCCGATGGCGTGTGAAGACTGCCAACCCGCACTAGGCCAGTGTGGTGGACTATAGCTTAATCCCTCTCATTCTAAGAGGAGACCCGGGCCCAGCAGTGGGACAGTATAATTGGTTGATTATGTTATGTTATGTTATGGGACCACAGTGGCAATTTCCATTGATATAATCAGAATTTGTATTCAAATAGGTACATAATAGGATTAAATCGTTGTAAATCAAGTTGCGGATGAGTGAGCATGAATGACGTGTCCGTTCAGTTTCCAATCCAAGCCTATTTAAAGTTACATATAACATTGCCGTTCGGAACCATTCGAACAGAATAATTTAGTAAATTACCTTTTTTTGATCACCTCGTTATCCAGATAATGCTATTGTGTTAAATGGTATGATAAATGAGGCTTTGTAAATGATGGGTGCACCTACCAGTACTATATCCATCTTTAGTATTCGTATGAGTAAACGTTGGATTTATTTGTGGAAAGAACAATATAGGTACACGTACATTGTACAGTCGACAACTAGACGGTTGACTTACTATATTTATTATTATGAATTCCGCAAATCGCGTACCTTACTGTCCTGGCACCTAAGAAGATTTGCATCGTCGGTTAATAGTTAGATCGTAAAATTGTAACCACCAAGTTTGTTGATTATACTTATCTACTTCTCTGTAAGTGTTATTTTTACAAGATGTTGTACTTTATCTATAGGTGTAAATTTTACACTATAGTTAGTGTACCTACATAACTAGTCTGGAGTGAGTTTGAAGTCCCAAAGGTGTTCTCAAGAAAGGATTCACAGGTCAAATTTTTATTGTATATTCTACGACATTCTCAGTAGCAGCTCGGAGATTGGATTCGTGGTTAACAGCAATAGACTCACCCCATACTACATAGAAATTATATCATATCGACGACAAACTATAGGTGTATACTAGCACGCACCGGAAAATAAATGAGTGTTGGTGATGTTATGAGTAAAAATTATGCAGACGTGGCTAGCTGCACACCTAACTTTTCAGCCGATTGTACGTACAAGTTTCTAATGTTAAGGCGTCCAGCGGCTTTCCATCAATGTAACACCCAACGTATGTAATAAGTCAGTAAAAACGTTCACTCTTGCTGCAATTAAGTGCGTATTCGCGATCATTCAACTGTGTAGAGTAAGTTATGCCTTAGTTTTGTTACAGACTAGAACTGGATACGAAAATATGCTGTAATTTGTAAGTGCAAGAGATGTTATAACGTTTACAAAAAAAAAACTATTATCGTACTGATTATATAAATTTTACATAATAAATGTCCAATAAGTGATGTTTTGGGGGAAATTACATTCTATCATAGAAACTGTATGTTGTCAACTAAAAAGTCTAATTCATGATTACGGTACGAAATGCTTGCTCCACAGGCACATGTTTAAAAACATAATGTAGTATAGAAGATATTATAATACTTGCAGTAAAAAAGAAAGAAAGAGTTATGTAAACCAAACGAATAAAAAGCGTCAACTGAAAAGAAATGCTTATCAAAATTAACGTTGCAGCAGTAACAAACGCGTTGCAGAGAATTGCAAAAATAAATTATGTTTTTTTTTTTCGAGTTCCCAGCTTTTTCTGTAGTAAAGGTACAGTTCGCTGGAATTGCACCGACCTTAATGAATGCTCTAGTGTGCCTCTACTCAGCATTCCCTACCTTTGCTACCAAACGTTTACGCCCTCTTAATGATGGCACGGCATGCTGTAATTACTGTATGTACAAAATATTTCAAGAACACGAAACTATTCTTTATGAAACACTCTTTTAAACTCCGCAACATCTGCTCACTCACTCTTTCACACGACACTGTCCCTTACTGTTAGCTTGCACTACGAAATGAAGAAAATTTTCAAAATTATAAAAATATACTGAACCAACGTGCTATCAAGCCTGTTCTGGTACAGTGTTCACACTGAAGCAAGATGAAATTAGAAAGCCAAAGCTCTTAGTAAATCTTATATTTATTATCCCCACTTATGTTGTATGCACTTAAGCTTCAAAAATCCTTGAACCAACCTACTAGCTTCACGGTTTCCAAGATACAGAGATAAGAGGATTCTCCAAAATCCGTGGTATTTGATTCGCAACTACTAAAGTACTTATCTAACGACAGTTCGGATATAAGTCGGCTTAATGTAAAACCCGCAAAGAATTTTCCTATTTTCCGTCGTCAGGTGCACTCGCCGCGAAAATAGGATTTCATTTTTCCGGCGACCGGTGCTGGCCTTGTCACCGTAAACGTTCTAAGTTATGAAACCTTAGCGACCGAACTCATTTGAAAACCTACATAGATTTCCGAAATCGATGCGTCTGGCAATTGGTCTACTTGAATAACATTGAATGAAAAACCCCATGTTCTCAATGTATTACAATGCTCTACCAGGAGTTTAGAAAATGATACGTGTTAGATTATAATTTATAATAGGCATATCTCATTCTAATCACATGAGCCGATGCCGCGAGAGCCCACCTGAAGTAGTCGCCATACTTCGGTCGATTCGCGCAATATGGTCGCCACACTTGCAAGGAATTAGTGCCAATTTCATTTCCTCCAGTGACGTTGACGTTAGCGTCTATCGTTTACAAAACTCATGTTAAAACAAATTGTAATTTTTTACAACACCATTTTCCATATTTGATTCCTTGCCAAGGCAGCGTATCATTTATCTCTACGTCTGTCTACATAATTTATCAAAAGGGACGTTAGTATTTGTCAGTTTAAAAAAGGCTAAACATTTTCTGTCGTCATTAACTAATGAGGCACCAACCGTACAAAAACAAATTTCATTTTCTTAGTCGCTTATCGCTTGTGAATCTACGAAGTGGTTGTTAGCATGGTCTTCAATGAATGCACCTCTACGTCTGCCGTAAGTTTCATGCTTATCAATGTTCACGCCACCTTTTACTTGAACTTGTTTTATTACGCTCGTAAATTTCGTTTCTAGGTCTTTACGTTGGTACAGTTCAAAGGTCTAATCGTAATTATTGCGTGCAATGTTCTTGTCCGTTTAATGTTTTGATTTATTGGATCAGTGTGCTCAGATATGGAAACAAGTATGATTGCTTTATTAGAAAATTATTGTAGTAATGTTGAACTTCAACCAAAAGTATTAGCAATTATAATGTCAAACAAAGCAAAAACAAAAATAATTTTACTGCACTAGGATAAATCAATCATGTACCTAATATTGCAAAGGAAAACAATAACTTCACTAATGCAGTTACTCCATTCGATACGACCATTGTCATCGGATTTGGCACTCGCCTGCTGTTTTGTATCGCTCGGCGCATGCCTTCAATTGTTTTTATTATGCGTAAAAGGACACCAAGCGCCATTCTGTCTGTCAAGCGGTATGATCGTGTCGTAACATAAACGTGACTAATAAATAGCTTTCTTAACTTGTTCTTCTTTGTTAAAAGTCAAAGCTTTCACTTTCGAGTCATTTGAATTGTCTATTCTGTTTAAATTCTCTTCATGTAAACTTTTATTATATTTTTTAACCATATTACATTTTCCTCTGAATTCATAAATATTTTTTTTTCATTCTGATTGGTAGCAACGTAATCTTTCTTCTCCATTAACATTAAAAGTTCTTTCACGATGTTATCATGGTAATTGGTGGTCCCATTTTCGTCGTATTCAGTAAGATTAGCCTCCAATTTGCCTAAGGGGCGATTCTAATGCCAATGATCGATTTTATCGCAAGTGAGTTTTATCTTTGACAGAATACAACGTGGGTTTTAAGGCCGATTAAATCAATAGAAGAATTGCGCTCGTATCCAGCAGTAGGTAAAGTCGGGGTGCGTATGATGATGATGATGATAATGTTGAATTAAATCACTTAAATGCACCGCTGATTTAGGTATTATAGGTTAAATTTCCTAAATAAATAAATGAAATAATTAAATTAATTAATGCAGTCCATTTTATCAGAAGGCGAAACAGACCAATGAATATCTCAGTACAATACAAACACAGTTGATAATGTTCCATGTTGATTTACCACTCATCTTACTGTCTTCAAAGAAATAAATGCATTCGGTCACGTATAAATAATATCTTTCATAATGTTAGTTACGTTAATATTTAACAACGATATAAATATCAACTATTTCAAACAGTTTATGAATTATATCAAATTCTGTATATATTTTGTAAATATAAATCTATTAAACAAAGCCTAGAAGATAATATTTTAATAGGTATAATGTAACATGAAGCCAAGAATTAGCGACTTAATGTACGATGTAATTACATAGTAGTCTCAGTCCCAGCACCAAAACTTCAAAGGCGAAGATCTCTATCTTCGCTCTTAGTGCCTTCCATTTATCAAAATAATAAATTAAGAAACCCTCGAGATTCTACTTGATCGATAAAGTGGTTACGTTTGGTAGAAACTTTGATTTCAAGAACCACGTCGTAGCTAAGTTGGGTAATAAGTTTAGGTATCTGTAACTTATGTAGCTACATACATAATATACTTCTCAAGTGTAATCCCTTCAATGCATCTGTGCCGCTTCAATGGTTCGTGTCGATAAAATATGAATTTCTAATTTCACCAGCGAATATTGCTTCTTATAACTTACCCTTGCACCTGTGGGTTCCAATGTCGAACTTTCCAGAGTATTCTAAATCTATTTTACCGTCATACAAGTTTTTGAACGGGTTCCAAATATGCCTCTTTCGTATTTCCGATATTTATTGTCATATTTTAGATTTGTATAAGAGTATATTTTCGTAAAAGTACTGCCAAGAAACAATTATTTGTCTGCAAAGATAGGATAGTTAAATTTTTGCTGCAATGTCACAATTTTGCTCATTTTATCATTACACAACTTCGTCTATTAATTGTTATTTACTACGATTAGTGCCATAGTTTACTCAATATGTTAGACTCGTTATATTATCTTTGATAAAATGAATACCGGTTATTTTAATGGGTATCCTTAACTACTTCCTACGCAAAAAAGCGGATGTGAAACATAGCATCGTATCGTATTATGAGACCACCCACCCATCTAGATCTTTTATTTCTCTTGTGTAAAGCTATAAATATAGTTTTATAAATATTTTCTTGCTTATCTTGTGAAACAGTACTCGTATAGCGAGCATTTCGCGCTTTAAGATATTTTATAGTCGCAATATCTCTTGAGATAAGCTACCTTACCTTCATATCTTCGATTTATTCATGTCGCCGCATAAATTTTTCTCGACAGAGATACTGAGATTGTTAAGATTTAAAAACAGTATTATAAAATGTATACCTAATGTATTTTGTGCAAATTTATAAATTGAATTATGAATTCAATTTTTTTTTTTGTAGGAAATAATTGTATTAAATGAGTTTAATTTGTAAAGTAGTCGCATATTATATTAAGATCTAAGCATGTGAATGCACATCACGTAAGTATATTCTGTAAACAGAATCTTGCCGTTGCAGGTAGTCAGATTGTTTATGTTCGCGGTTTCAGTAATCTGGCTAGACTGAGCTTATTGGAGCCTACCGTCTATTGGGTTGAGCTCGAGATTAAAACGTTATTGTTGGCTTCCTTGCGTATTATGCTTTCCTAGTACCCACACAACATTAAGACGTGCTTATGACTCTTAAAATATTTTATTTCCGTTCCACGTTTCATGTGATTCCGTAATATTTTTTCTTTATTTTATTTAGTTATTTAATTAATGTATAGCATTGGACTAAAACATGATCGAATTTGGAAATAAAATAACTTAGGAAATGTTACATTAGTTACTCAAGTATTTGTGTGATAGTAGGTATTGTATGTTTATTCTCCGTTCTAACAAGTATTTATTTTTTATTACAGGTATTTTGGGACAGTCACAAACCGGTAAGGGATGCGGCAAGGAAAATTTAAAACGTGAGGCGTATTATCATAAAAGTCTCGTTGAATTTCAAACAGACATTGAAATTCAAATAGTAGCGGAGCTCGGATGAAATCGTCACAGTTTTTCCGAATTGCCCGATATCTGGTTAACATTCTTTTAGAACAAGTAATAAAAGAGATAAACTTGAGCCGGAGAAGTTTCGAGTCGTTTTAAAAGAAAACTTTACGAGTCCGCATTGCTTGACATTTAGAATTTGAAAGAGGAGTTTTGCTATACGACCTAACTAGATCTTTATCTCATTTTAATATCTTTCAATGCAGCCATAGGCTTTGTGGAGGAGTAGATTACTTTCAATATTACAAAGGCGTCCGTTTGTAAGACAGGCGTTCCTGGTAAAAAATACACAAAAAAATAATATAACAAAACGAACGTTTTATGTGAAAGCGGTTCTTTCTGTTTGGCAGCGTAACCGCTTTCCTGTGTGTTCTGTGAAAAAAAAAAACGCTATGCACAGCGTTCTCTCATTCAGTGCCCCGACGCTCCGCACTGCATTTTTCATTCGCAACCTGAAATCGTGCCCGGCATATATAGTATATTACTTGCCGATGTTCCTGACCAAGGCCACATACATCGTAGGTCTAAGGTCCTCTTCGCAAGTAAATGTTGTACTTAGGTCTCCTTGCAATCACCATTTGTAGGTACCTACTGAGTAGTATTTCAGCTTTTGAATCTCTTACATTAATTTTTTATGGTATATAAGAAGACGGATCGCCTGATGGTATGCGATTACCGCCGCCCATGGTGATGCGCAACAACAAAGGAGTCACAAGTGCGTTGCCGGATTTTTAAAGGGGGATTGGGCCTCCGGTATCCTTAGTACGTCTCTGCCTAACCTTTCGAGTAATACAGACGCGATGGAATGGTTATGTTATGTATTACTCAGTCGGCGAAATACAACGTAAGCGTTGTTTCACGTCGATTTTCTGTGAGGCCGTGGTATCAATCCAGTCGAGCCGGCTCATTCGTGCCGAAGCATGGCTCTCCCACGATGAAAATTCATTAATGGATTAGAAAGTGATTGCAATTTGTTTTCACGGTGAAATAAAACATCCCTATCCCCCATGAACTAGGCAATTCAAAGGACCAATCTGAAAAATCAGGCAGTTAATGGGCAAGATGATTTTTGTGAAATCAATCATGTTTAAAATAATAATTCATACACAATACTGCAACGCATCGCGACCGCTGTAACCGCATCGATTGAATCGTGTTTTTCCATACTAGAATATTTTGGTTCATTTTGCTCACTCGTCTGAGCGTCGGGTGTCGCGTCAAATGAAATGGGAAATAGCAATTTCGTAGATATTTCATAGCGTATCGGTTTCACTACCGTTTGATATAGTGCGCAATTTTCTTAAAATGTTTCGAAAAATTCTCGACTAAACTTGGATGATATAAAATTAATTTTAATTTAAAACCCTTGGATATTAAGAAGAACACTTCTTATCACGAATTCTATGAACAACGAGTTTGAGTCTCAATCAAGAAATTCCTATAATTGTTACGAAGAACATTTATTAATATCACGAATTCTTCGAATTACACCTAGTCTGAATCAATTAAGTCCAATTATTTTGATGCCAATTCTCAAACAACACGTTTATGTTAAACAGTATAAATATAATAATTATAGATAATAAAACATAATAGATAATAAAAGCATACCATCACGCCTGAATTCCCCGAAGGGTTAGGCAGAAGTATATCTACCCACATTTCATTGGTATGTTTAAGTCCCATGTAGGGAGCGAGCGTAAGTATTATGCCATTAATCATAATAAGCCATTAATCGGGAACAAATCCAATCTCGAGCTGCTACTGAGAATTTAATAGAAAATCCCAATAACAATTTGCTCGACCTGGAAATCGAACCGACATTCACGCTTAAGACTACTTACTAGATTAATGACGTAGTTATAACAAAAGCGACATACTAAAAATAACTTCTAACAAAAAGTAAAACCGACTACAAAAAGTAACACCGCCTTCAAAAACATAAAAAATAATGTTATATGCGAAACAGTTTCGGAAGCCCGTGCCTTTGATTTGATCGGATGTTTTGGTTTCGCCACCGACTTCCGAAACTGTTTCGGAAATAACATTAGTTTTAAGTATTTGAGAACGGTTTTACTTTTTATTAAAAGTTATTTTATTTCAACATTTTGAGTAGCGAGTAGAATTTTACTTAAATCTAGTCGACGTTATCATTTATTAGTAATTTCGTGATCAGATCTTGACCAAAATTTTTACGGGACCACCTCTGAATTATGACCTACCGATCAAAAAAATAATCATCAAAATCGATTCTTAATTGACGAAATAATCGCGTAACAAACACAAAAAAAAACGTACAGTTGAATTGAGAACCTCCTCCTTTTTAGAGTCTGTTAAAAATATATTCGCAAATAAATATCAAGGTCTGGCATTGTTTTGCCAAGCTTTTGTGTTATTTTCTGTTACTGCAGTGCCATTATACATTGTCCTAGAAACAGTAAAGTTCCGATAGCCTCGATATTAGGTACCCTCCAAAGCTTGCTTTAATGTCACAGGTCACCCACAGCATAACTGGGCCGTTAAAGTTGGCTTAGCTAAAAGTGTAATGGCTTGACCTAAATTGTCATGTAAATCCATGGCTTTGTAATTGCCCTATAATTTCAGTCCATTTGCTTAATTTGGGGTATTAGAACCTCCCCTAGTTTAGAAATGTTTGTGAAGTTTGTTGCGGGTTTATCAAGAAAAGTTTAAATTATTATATCATATTACTATTTGAATACTAACTAGTGTAGTGTATAAGCAGTGATAGCCTAGTGATATGACCATTGGATTGCCAAGTGAAAGGTCTCGAGTTCTAATCCAAGGCACGCACCTTTGACTTTTCGAAGTCATGTGCGTATTAATATTTAATTATCACGCGCTTAAACGTTGAAGAAAAACATCGTGAGGAAACCTGCATGCCTGAGAGATGGCATATGAAGTCTGCCAACCCGCACTAGGCCAGCGTAGCCTATATATAGCCTAATCCCTCTCATTCTGCGAGGAGACCCGTGCCCAGCACGGGGAAAATGTAATGGATTGATTATGTAGTGTTCATTAGCGCGACTGTTGAGTAAGAGGTCTTGGGTTTGGTTTCCAGTATTATTCATTTTTTCTATGAATTCCCAATAGAAGGTTGTATTTATGCCTAGTTAAAGGCATTAAGCTTGCCCCCTATTACATAGGACCGCGAACAAATGTACTGTACACGAACTGTATGTGTAAAGAAGTACATCTCTGCCTAACCTTTTGGAGAATATAGGCGGGATAGTATAATGGTATATATATTATTTGAGTTCTACCTATTAAGTTCAATTTAAAAGACTTCATTATTTTCTAAATATAATTATGTTTTTTAAACCATTTTATACAATAGCTTGGTCTTTCTTAAGGTCTTCAGCAAACTTATATGTATAATGTTCTTAATAACTTCTAAGATTGCATTACTATATAACTGTGAAACTAAAAACTATTCTGCTAATGAGCCTAAACTTAGGCTAATCGGAGAGCCTCTTAAACAAGCCAGAAGATTCGAAGTTGTAACAGTGCATACCATTGCAAAATAAATAATACCCTGAAGGCGAACGTACAACTCAAGATATTATAAAACTACTTCAATGCCTATAGCGCTTATTTCTAGTTTAAAATTGCGCTAGAGCCCAAAGTTCGCTAGAGCTCGAAACTTGGAGTGTTCGATAACGTCGTCAATTAGTGCGTCGCGGCTCTACGTTGAGTACTCGCTGCAACCCGCTAGTGCTTAAGTTTACTAGCTTCAAACTAGGGAATAATTATTCGCATTTTTAAGAACAATATTTTATCTAAGTCTATTCGTAAAAGTATTTTTATCTAAAACTAAAAACTGAAGATTTGGATATTGAGGATTTTATGAAATTTGTTTTACGTGACTTACTTTAATAAAAAAATAAAAGCCTCTTATGAAATAATGATAAACTCTAAGAACAATGTTTTAGTATAACTAAATATTATAATCATTAAGAAGTTTTGCAAAAACGTGAAACATCTCTTTAATTTTTTTTTATTTTACGTAACTATGAGTGCCTTGCACCTTTATTGTTACCAGCCCTATTGATGTGCTTTACTTACAGACGAAATAATCTACGTACGTAGTTTGTCGGAACACTAAATCTTAGTAATCGTGTGTGTAGTTGTAATGAGAGGTTGCTGGGTTCCGTATGGGCAATTATAGTACAATCTTGCCTCAATAGCTCGTTCCGTTCACCTCCAGACGAGCCGTTTATTTCCTTGTAATGTTAGCAATTTGTGAGTACTATTAAGTTCTTGAAATATATAGTTTGTAGCTTTGTTCAATATGATGAAATGTCTTTAGAAATGAAAAATAAAAATTAAAACACATACCTACTTCAACTTGTCTGACAACAATATCTTTGTTAAAAATAAAAGCATGTAAAATTAAATAAAGTGAAGATCTAATCTCATAAGCAAAGAACCGCATTTTCTTTCTGCAGAATATACATCTCGTCTCTGTAAATATGTTCATAATTTTGGAATAAATTATAACTTAAATCCGCGATGTTAATCTTTAAAAACTTTATAAGCATCAGCAATGTTTGGGCGGGCGCGCGCCGCCCTACAGAGGTCAAAGACCCTGCTAATAACTTCCGCTTACCTGCAAAAGCTAGTCGTTAGCCTAGACTTTAGGCTGCATTGACAAAGAGCTTTTATGCAAGTTATGAAAAAGAAAGTGCAGATTCAAAACATTCGTAAAATATTCGACATTTAAGAGCTGAAATGAGATTTATCTTTGCGTTTTAGATGGTATCTGGAAATCTAAGTCATTGTAAATGTGTCTTTATCTATAGTGAGAAGAGTAGTTATTACATAAACGAGTTTTTATAATGTTACATAACTTTTAGCTATTCATTTTGCAAAGCTACCTAAAGTATACAGGCAGGAATTTATTTATTTTATTCCTAATTTTACTTGAATTTTGCCACAAATGATAACTTTAGAGGAATCAGGCTTTGTTTATTTTGTGTAACAATAAAATTAATATTACAATCGCATATTAGAACTATACAATGCTATTCTGATACACACGCTTAAACGCTAATTATTGAATACTTAAAGCAAGCTAGCTGAACCTAATATCGTATTCACCAAAGGCCACTCAACTAATCCACAAAGATATTCGAATACAAAAGCGGATTTGAGCTGCTATGTTAGACAGTTACTGTCTCCAACCTGCCGATAGTATTAGGTGGATGAAAGCTGAAGCTTCACTTGCCACAGGACATTGAAACTTGTGGATGCTATCAAACGTTCGCCAGACTAGACAATGTCAAAGCCTTGTGCTTCCTTTCAACCTTCTCGTTTCATGAAACACAAAAATGACGTTTCGTGGACTCAATGAACCAAACGGTTCTGCTGTCAACATTAGTGATTAAACAAAGAAAAATCGAGACAGGGGACAGCCTTTGAAAGCGTTTAGTAAATTAAGAGGTAAAAATCAATGTCATGATGTTGATGGCAAATTGTAACAAAAACTTTCTGAATAAAAAAAGGATATACAATTGTAACGATAATAATCAATGATAGATTGCCTAAGTTGTTTGTTTGTTATTGGCTTAGTTTATTCTGGAATTAGCTTTCTCCAAAGCTTACGGACAAACAATACACCGTCTGAATTTGAGATGGGAAATGGAGCGTCGGAAATTTTCATCCGTGAATAGTTTACAGTTCAATTCCAATTTGTTATTCAGCAGATCAAAACACTACACCCGTGCAATGAATCGGCCGTTTGATTGAATCCATTGTCGTTCCAAGACTAAGTTCAATCCCACGACCTAGATCCGACCACAATACGATTCCAATACTTGCGCATCGCCGGGAGGGATGCAATGCAGATTATTTGTCTGGAGATCACGCAATATTAGCTATTATATCGATGTCTTTAAAGATTAGAATTGGGTAGTGGTGTTTGCGTTCGTGGCTGGGAGCATACTTCCTCGGAGATGTTATTGAATGCAGTAATGACTTGGTTTGGATTAATTTTGAAGTTTGGAAGTTTGGACGAGTTACCGCAGTAACTAACTGTATCACAATACTGACGCGATTCTACACCAGTCTATATTACCTAATATCCATAGTATATACAGTATTTATCTCTTACTTTTTGAAGCCGAAAGCCGCTGAAGAGGGAGGATAGATAGATAGCATCTGGAGGAAGTACATAAGTTAGTCTCAAAATAGTAAATGGTCATTTTGGTGATGTAAAATATATATTTTGACATTTCGTCAGATATTATAAAGAGAAAGGTAACTGACAGAAAATGCCTATTTACATATTACAGAATCTAACATAACAGCTACAACAAACGAAATCTAATGAGAATACAAGTCAACAGCGAAGAATACAAAACAATGGGAAATTCGTTAGCAACGCCATGACTTATTTAACATGCACAATTTCGAAATGTAAATGAATTCACCAAATGGAAGCAATTTTCACACTAGCCGTGCATAATAAATTCATTCTCACGAAAACTGCGTCACGCTTTGTAAATCTGATTCCATGCTCGATATTCTACGATTATACTAATATTTACAGTTTCTAACATCATTTCTTGGATTAAAATGTCGATTTAGATTTTCCCAGTAAATATTATTGCTAGATGGAACAGCTTTCTTGTTGTTAGGGTATAGGAGAAACAATATTAACAAAAAATCTATAGATTTTTCATAGATGCTGCATTTATGAAACTTACATATTAATAAAAAGACTAATTTATTTTTAGCTTCATTGCCAATTAATTTGACAGATCTATAAACTTGTACATATGCCCATGCGTTATGCTTAATGCAGAATACAGATGCGTCACGCCTGTATTCCCGTAAGAGTAAAGCAGATTTCGCCGGTACACTACAGTTCGTTGGTTTCATTCATTTCTATTTACATATTATATGAAAAATAATTAAAAAACTAAATTCAATGTTTTCTACGAAAACTTGATGAAAATTGAGAGTAGACAACTCACCTTTATTGAGGTAGGCCTTTCATATTTTTCAATATATTTTATTCAAAAAGCGAGGTGTGCACAATTCAGGCGTTAGATTGGATTTGGACAATTCACAGCAGATTGATAGCGATTCTATTTGCTGGGTTTGTCTGGTACGCACCGCAGAATTTTATCAATTGTTTGATTCTACAAAAAAACTAGGTTTCAACAGCTGCATCGATCTATTTTTTTTTGGCGGTCGTGTCAATATTTGGTAAGTTGCTAGTATTACAAAAATATTATTTATATTTGAATTGAAACTATTTTAAAACTTGAAACTTAAAGCTTTAAAAACATTTGATCCCATAGATATTTTGTATTGACGGAATGCCTCATTGGTCTAGTTGTCCCAAGCGCGACTGCTACGCTTGAGGTCCTGGGTTTGATCCCCAGGTCGAGCAAAGTGTTATCTATTGAGTTTTTCTATAATAATAAATTCTCAGTAGTATCTCGGAGTCTGGATTTGTGCCCGGTTAATGGCATAGGCTCACCCCCTATTAAATGGGACCTAAACATACCGGCGAACTGTGGGTGTACATTGGTATGCCTCTGCCTAACCCTTCGGGGAATACAGACGTGGTAGTATATATATATATATTTTCTACTTTAATTAAAGAGCTAAAGGAAATTGCTAATCTGTTATTGTCAATATCTTTAACTCAGAAACAAGTCACCATATTCTAACTCCATTTCATTTCAAACCTCGAACAAAGTTTTAATAGAGATAATAATTTATTTGCAACATCGATAAACATTTTGTTCGTTTCCTACATTTAAATCACCATAACGACAACAGCGAGAATGGCCATAAACTAGAATTCGAATCTGGAACACCACTTTTATAGATATTTGGCAACGGCTGTACTGTCTCGTAACTTTGGATCAACAACCATAGATTTCAGAGACCGAATGCGATAATTCGCCTCTTTATTGTCAATCTCGTATTTTGTAGTAAGTACCTACACAAATGTTTAAACGATTATATTTGCTCATGTAACTGACTCCCTCATTAATCTAGTGGTCCCAACCGCGACTGCTTCGCTAGAGGTCCTGGGTTCGATTCCTAGGTCGAGCAAAGTGTTATTGGGTTTTTCTATGAAATTCTCAGTAGCAGCTCGGAGTCTTTATTTGTACCTGGTTAATAGTAATACGCCTCTGCCTAACCCTTCGGTAAATACAGGCGTGATGGTTTGTTACGAAATAATATTTTCTATACAATTGTTAAAATAACATTAATTATAGATAATTGAAAGGCTACGACATGTGCATTTGACTGAATCCAATTTGCGACCTGATCAATATAGCAATTATTCGAAACAAGCTTCTGCCCGCAACGTCGTCTACGTGGACTGGAATTGGATTAGATAAAAAGCCTATATGCTATTCCAGACTCTGTCTCTGTACCAAATTTCCTCCAGATCCGTTCTGACGTGATTGAGTAACAAACATCCATACATCCATATATCCTCAAAAACTTTCACGTTTGATAATACTCGTAGTAGGATCAATACGTTTAATGACTCGACATGTCATTTAGTTTTAGTTACCGTAGGATGCCGTCGTTCATATTATCTGTGAAGAAAGAAGACACAATAGTTGATTTATCTCAGAAATCATAATCGTGGTTGTTAATACACTGCAGCCTATACCTACTATATATTACATAGATAAGTATAGCGTGGTTACGCAGTATAGAGGTGGGGCAGTCTTTAAATTATATTAAATTCCTTAGCTACTCGTAACTCGTACGTGGCGCTTAGCGAACCGAGACGAATGAGTAAGCAAGTTACTTGTTAGGTATTTCTAAGTATAACCTGAATAATCAACGACATTTTGTCATTAAATATTAAATCCCAATTTTACATAATCTGAGCACCCGAGGGCATAATTATCGTTTTCGTTTTTTCTCAAATTTTAATTGTCCTCCACTCTTATTAATTTAATTAAAGATAATTGCGTTCGTTCCTTTTTGTTTTTTAAATGCAAATGGTATTGAGGTACCTACCTTTAATTTATTACAGGACAGGAAGTTTCAATGAGCAACGAGCTCAGTCTATGAATATTAATTTTAAAAATCAAACGTATTTTTTTAATAATCAATTCGCACGTATTGGGTGTCAAATCCAACACCACTGGCAATATGAAAGAACTTTTTTAATAACAACCAACTGGCAGTCTGTTGTTCGTTTTTTAAAATAGAAAACATGGTTTGTTTTGAATACCGAACAGGGTAGTGTAGCGTTACTATTTAATCGCACACGGATTAAATTGCTAATTATGCGTTAGGTTGACTGCGACGCACGCATTTGCTCACTGAGTGTGCTTATTATTTCGTAATTATGCGTTGATGTACTGTTTTGTCGTGTTCCTCCCGCATCCGCACACCTTGGATGAGTTTTGCCGCATCATTTCTTGCACGCTTTCTCCTGCCGCACCCCGTCGTTCCATTTTAACACGTTAAGTAGTTAACCGTGTACTGCACTGTCATACTGATTTAAATAAATTATTTTATGGTTACATCTTTGCTGATAACATACATATTATGTTTATACAGTACAGCTTAAAAACAGCTACCTACATACATTGTTAAGCAAATAGTCTGGGAATCTGTCTCATACATACATCTCAGACGATTATTTAAACATTACTTCTCCACAGACAAAGCTTTTGGGCCAACAATGTGTGTCGCGTAACTGTATATGTCGTGGACAACCTGTTAGTAGCGGAGTTTTAATTTTATTTTTATTACGATACAAATTCATTTTTCTTTAGTAAGTCCCAATATTCATATTGTTCAATTCAAACTTTTATATAAATAGATATTTGTATAGCTTCGTCCTACTTTATAAAATGAAATGCCGAGCACGCCAGAACTAAAACTAATTCCCAGAGTAGTTGCAGGAATTCTATTTCGATTCAACAAAATTCGAATTTCGAACACGCCCTATTCCATTTTCAAACTTTTTAATTCTTCATTCAGATTTTTCAACGCCGTCGTCGCTTGTTTTATTGATTTTTCTACCTTGCACTTTTTAATTTATTCAAAAAGTTAAGTCGGGAATCCGTATTTATTGCTGTTTTTATAAACTAACTAGGCTGAAGGCAACACTGAGAGAGTTGAGTAGAAACAAATAGCTAAAATACCTTATTATTTGATAAACTGATAACCTATAAATAACTTACATATACTTCAATAATTTAATCTAATTTCAATACAATCTAACAGAGCAACTGTTTCACACGAAATCCGAAGTAAAAAGAGAGCGAGCCGTTGGTGTCCAGTCTTTTTATCTTCTCGTACTGACAGTAGCTAGGTAAGTGATCACGGTCGTCCGGTAGGAGGCGCTGGGGTGGCTGCTACCGGTCATTGGGTTGCCAACACGGCCATGCTGCACCGTGCCAGCCCCGGGCACGCTCACTCCACCTGGATAATTATTTTTGTAGCAGTCGAGTAGGTTCGATTCTGTAAACATATACTTATATCACTTGTACAATTATGCTCATAGTTTAACAATAACCCGAGTCGGTCATCATGTCAAACAAGGCACGATTCATAATTAGCAAGTCTACTCGGCCCCAACGTGAAAATTTCCTTTAGACTTAGGTAATTTCACTGTTTAGGGAAAAGCAGATTCTCCCAGCTCCAAGATCCTCATCGTCAGGACGCACCTTTAGGCTTAGGCTACGTCCATCTATCTTTTCCAGATGCACCTTTAGGCTTAGGAAACACCTTTGACAGATTTCAATTGACATGAGTATCAAGTGCTGTCGAGTGCTAGTAATGCCACAAAAGCTATAATGTGCCAGAAACAAGTACAATTTATGTCATAATAATAATAAACTTGATAAATATTTGTAGCAAAAATATTAGAATGCAGTAAACCTAAACGCTGAATGGAGCAGAATAATTAGAAAAAATAAAAGCATTATTACAAAAATAAATATTTTGTGACCCACTCGCGAGTACATTATGTCATGTCGTTCCTTTATATTTCTGTCTATAATATATCACAATCCGACAGTTCGTTCAAAACATAAAACTCCATATTTTCTAAGTTGACCGAATCGTAATTTAATATTTACTTGAACTTTTGTAGATATTTACAGTTTGTATGCTATCGTTTGAAAACTCTTGCAAGATCACAGGGGCGCTAGGGTAGCTATTGGTATCAATAACTCTCTACACAGATTTTCCCTAATGATGGAACAGCTACTACCAGTGTCATTAAATGCGGAACACATACGTGTTTGGACAGAGGCATTATCAAACAACATTGACTTTGACATAACTTGTACAGTTATTAACATTAACAATATGATGGTTAGGTACATTGGTGACATTTTGCAATAAAAACCAATACCGTTCGGCCATCCCAATTTCAATTGTAAATCTCAATTATTTTAGCCATGATCACCTTAATCACGTGCATCAACATTCATCATCATCATTATCATCAAACAAATTTAGACATAAGCAAATTGGTCAGATTTCACCAAGATGCAACATCACGGCAGCATTCCTGCCTCGATTCTCCAGCAGCTACTGAAGCTACGGATTGACCTCCGAAGCTAGCCCAGTAGTTGCACTCACACGTAATCACTGCTCAGTAATCTGTAATTTCACATTAGTAGGGACCCGCTAATGGCGGTAGTTTTACTTTATACCAAGAAATTATTGCATAACTCTTTCCAATCAGATACTTCAGTATTCCAATGTTGTGATTTCACAAGTATCATTAAGAAATAATGATATAAAAATCAGTAACAAATTACCTATGGGTGGGTACGATAAAATATTTAAACCGGGACATATTTAGTAGACATAATTATATCCGTTAACTTTTTTCGAAGATGAACATTGTGCGACATGTGCGATTACCCTCATTCTCTCGTAATGACCATAGCAACAGAAATCTTAATGCAATTTAGCAACGATAAAATATAACATTTCTACCGATTAGTACTCAAGTGTAGTCACTCGATTTTATATATTTTAAATCGAAGAGTCAACACAAAGATATGTTTTTCATTAAACTTTACCAATGAACATTCGATACCAGAATATTGTCAAAATTAAAACACTCACCAGATTTTGGTGTTTACCGTTTCAATAATCGATCACAAAATTTGGTAGACTGTGCTCACCAATGCCATATAATGTTTGAACCAACGCTAATCCCGCTTCTGATATAAACTAACTAGGCTGAAGGCAACACTGAGAGAGTTGAGTAGAAACAAATAGCTAAAATACCTTATTATTTGATAAACTGATAACCTATAAATAACTTACATATACTTCAATAATTTAATCTAATTTCAATACAATCTAACAGAGCAACTGTTTCACACGAAATCCGAAGTAAAAAGAGAGCGAGCCGTTGGTGTCCAGTCTTTTTATCTTCTCGTACTGACAGTAGCTAGGTAAGTGATCACGGTCGTCCGGTAGGAGGCGCTGGGGTGGCTGCTACCGGTCATTGGGTTGCCAACATTTTCTCTTTTCGTTTACCTATGTGATGCGAGATTTTATTTCGGTGCTCATTACTAGACCTAGAGCTTCGTAAGCTCATAACGGCATTCAGAAGCAATGTGGTGCATGCAAAATTAGCACTGCTGCATTTTTGTGCAGCACAATGATGCAATCCCTGAGCTCAGCAGTCGCTTTGTGAGGCAAATACTCTCTCATTCATGATTGTGAACTTTTTGAATAAAGCTATATTCGCTAGTAGACGTGTATGCTTTCATGGAAGTGGTTCATTATGTGACGTACGTTTTAAATGAATACTTATGTACTGGAATATACCACAAGACGCGTTCTGTTTTTCCTTGTTCAAAAAAGGAGGTTAGCAATTTAACTATAGGAATTTGGGTTACGGGCGTGAAATAAAATGCAGAGAATGAATATAAATTATGAACGTTAAACTTTTATATTTGAATTTATAATACTCACGAGGAAGGTTATAACGTCTGTTTCCTGGCACAGTGAAGGTAGAAGTGAGAGCGAAACTAAAGACACCCATTCTTTTTATAGTCGGTAGTGACAGTTGACCATTACAAATAAAATAAGATCTACCCGAATGTGTTGCCACTATTAAAATAGGAATCGATTAATTTTTGCCACATAAATTTGAGTAGGTAAATACCAACATGCCCCCTCAAAAATTAATCACACAAAAATGGGAAAATTAGTTTCAATATAAACAGAACATTATAAAGCCTTCCAAGTGATTCCTGGGAAAGTTATAATAATTATGGTCCAACATTTGTTGCTAGGATTAGGAAAACCCAGGAAAACCTAATCAGACCATTTCATCAAAATAAATGACAATTAAATTCAATTAAATCATCAATCAATTCAGCGTTCATGAAATTATGGTAAAAATAAACCCATTTCATTTCTAGACTGTTTAAATAACACAGCTGGTAACGGCTTCGTGAGAACATCCGCTATTTCTTTACCTGTGGATATATAAAACAGTTTTATTACATTGTTTTCTACTTGCTCTCTAGAAAAATGGTACTTGATGTCAATGTGTTTAGACCTTTTATGGCTAGTAGTGTTATTTGCTATACTAATACAACCATTGTTGTCCTCAAAAATAGCAATTGGACTGACAATATTAGTTTTAATACTAATTGCTAGAGACTTAAGCTATAATGCCTCTTTTACGGCTTCAAACAATGCCATGTATTCAGCCTTAGTCGAAGAAGTTGCTACAGACATTTGCCTCTTTGTATTCCAAGTTATTGTACAGCTATTGAATAACTTGAATAAATAACCTGTGGTACTTTTTCTGTTATTGACATCATTACCACCCCAATCTGAATCTACATACCCACTTAATATATGATCAAATACATTACACCTTTTGTAAGTTAGTTTTAATTCTATTGTGCCCTTCAGATACCTAAGCACTCTTTTGAGACATTGCCACAACTCTTTATTATTTTTATTTGTGTATCTACTCAATATATTGATACTAACACTTAAATCAGGGCGAGTACACACATTAAACACCCAATTAGGTTGCGACAAGGTGCATTATATTCACAGTCCAAGTTCAGAGCTTCGTAATTAGGCTTAATCTCTAAAGGTGTACTAATAGAGTTACATTCAGACATACCAAATTTATCATTTTTAATACTAAAAATCCATTTACAATAGACTATATTTTTGTTATTAGGTTTAGGTACTAATGTCCAAGTATCGTGTGCTAAAAGTGAATTTAATTCTTCCTTAATTGCACATTCCCATCGAGTTTTGTTATCCCGATTATTAATTTCATTAAATGAAGTAGGTACTTTGCAATTAATGGATTCAGCACATAACAAAACATCAATTTCATTATAAGATATTGGGGGACGACCTTTAAGCCTAGCACTCCTTCTCAATTGACAAGAACTATCGATAATTTTATTAGAACAAGTTTTTACTAGTACTTGCTTTATCATTAAGATTTGGCTTTAGCATGTTATCCGAATTTAATTTTCGAATTTTAGTACAAATAACCGTTTCATCAGATTTTGAACTATCTGATTTCGAATCCTGTAATACTGAAATATCCGATTTTGAACCAACTGATCTTGAACCATCTGATTTTGAACTATCAGATTTAATTATATCAGTATTGGACACGTCGGATTTAGGACTGTCGTCATTTTGAGGTTTTATCGACACTGATTTCGAACTCACGTCAGTATTATCAGTTTTGTCGTCATTTTGAGGTTTTATCGACACTGATTTCGAACTCACGTCAGTATTATCAGTTTTGTCGTCATTTTGAGGTTTTATCGACACTGATTTCGAACTCACGTCAGTATTATCAGTTTTGTCGTCATTTTGAGGTTTTATCGACACTGATTTCGAACTCACGTCAGTATTATCAGTTTTGTCGTCATTTTGAGGTTTTATCGACACTGATTTCGAACTCACGTCAGTATTATCAGTTTTGTCGTCATTTTGAGGTTTTATCGACACTGATTTCGAACTCACGTCAGTATTATCAGTTTTGTCGTCATTTTGAGGTTTTATCGACACTGATTTCGAACTCACGTCAGTATTATCAGTTTTGTCGTCATTTTGAGGTTTTATCGACACTGATTTCGAACTCACGTCAGTATTATCAGTTTTGTCATGTGAATGTTTGATTTCATTTACTTTTAATTGCAATGCAGGCCTCGACTGCAGGAAATTAACCTCATCAACTATGACATCCTTAACAGATTCATATTTTTCGCGGTCTGTGTTCCACACTTTATAGCCATTTGGTACCCTACCAGAATACCTTTTTACGACTTTTCATCAAATTTTGTTTTACTAGTTTTTATTATGCACATACACGGTAGCACCAAAAACTCTCAAATATTTGACTTCAGGTTTTTTTATCATGCCACAATTCAAATGGAGTTTTAGTTTCTTTCAAAGCGCGGGTAGGTGTAATGTTAATTAAGTATACTGCAGTTAAAACTGCCTCACCCCAAAAACACTTCGGTAATTTAGCACCTTTGATCATAGCACGGGCTTTTTCAGTTATTGTCCTGACCATACGCTCTGAAACCCCATTTTGCTGTGGTGTTCTAGGAACAGTAAAGTGATATGAAATTCCTTTAGAAACACAGTAATCTTTCATTTCACTAGACAAATATTCCCGACCATAGTCACAATACAAATTAACCAATTGTAAATTGAATTTAGCCTCACTTTTTGCTACAAAATCTATTAAGTATGCAACACAGTAGTGAGTGAATTGATCGACAAACAAAACAAAATAGTTCTTATTATCGACCGTAGAAGGAGTGATTGGCCCACACACATCAGTATGCACAATAAATAATGGTCGTTTAATGTAGCTTTTATCTTTAGAAGTGTTAAACGGTAATCGTGTCTGTTTCCCGTTTATGCAAGCTTCACATAATTTTTCATCAGGTGATACTGCTTCAATTAAGTTTACGTCATTAATCATGCAGTTATTTTTCAACTCCATAAACTTTTGTTTACTAATATGCCCTAACCGTTGATGCCATAAATCGTAATTACTTTTATCAACATTGCATATTTGGGAAACAGACAGATTGACTTTTACTTCAAAATCAACAGAAATTAAATTATGAATTGCTTTACCTTGCATCAGTACTTTACCGTCCTTACTGATATTTGTCCCATGCTGATCAAATGTGATTGTCATTCCGGCTCGCTGCATCTTCGTTACCGACAGCAGGTTGTACGGCACCTCCCGACGGAACAACACGTCCTCTAGAGTACCTTGAATGCCGGTGTTACTGATCACTTGTAATGTTCCCCTTTTTGTAGCTGTAATAAATTCACAGTGTTTAGCGATTGACATTTTTAACGGTGCATTTAAATTAGTGTAGGTACAGAAAAGGTCTTCCCTGTTAATTATGTGATCCGATGCTCCAGAATCTAGTAGGAAAGTTATTTGGTTGTCCTTCGAGCCACCTTCATAATTTCCGAACATGAATGCGAACCCGGAAACGTCACTTTGCGTCCGCAATGGTAGCACTTGATGAAGGATTTCTTCTTGGCCTTGAAGTTTCAGGCCCAACAGCTTCTTACGTATTGCCAACTGAGTCGCCAAACTTTTTCTCTCGTACAATGCATCCAAGTTTTTAAAGATTTCTCTTGCTGTAAAATCTTCTTTTGCAAAACCCAGAAAAGTCTGACAAATACTCGATAATCACACTTTTGGCCATTTGGTTGCTTTTCTCCCAAGCTTCTGTTCGTATTGTGGGTTCTTCATCAATAAGTTTTATAACGTCCATCTCGGTTAGCAACGCGCGGATTCGGAACTTCCAAACACTATAATTTTCACCGTCGAATGGTTTAATATTTCGCTTGATCTTTGATTTCTCCATACCTACTCGTTTCTCTAAACCACTACACACAGCACCAGGTCCACCGTGAAATTTCAGTCAAATAAATCAATTCAAACACTCAATTTTTAGAAACAATAATTATAATAGCATGACTGGGCCCATAACCTATAGGAATTTGGGTTACGGGCGTGAAATAAAATGCAGAGAATGAATATAAATTATGAACGTTAAACTTTTATATTTGAATTTATAATACTCACGAGGAAGGTTATAACGTCTGTTTCCTGGCACAGTGAAGGTAGAAGTGAGAGCGAAACTAAAGACACCCATTCTTTTTATAGTCGGTAGTGACAGTTGACCATTACAAATAAAATAAGATCTACCCGAATGTGTTGCCACTATTAAAATAGGAATCGATTAATTTTTGCCACATAAATTTGAGTAGGTAAATACCAACATTAACTGTACTTTACCTGATATCTTCACCTATAGTAAAAAGATTTCAATATTTCTTCTTTAATTTAATAGAATATACTTTCTAGTTTCCAATCAGTTTTTTTTTCCTAAAAGCTAATACTTATCATATGACATAGACGCTGTCAAAGTTATGTCAGTGTCAATAATTGGAGAGTGAAGGCCGGGCAGCAAAACAAAGTGCTAGTATCGATCACAATAGCTGTAATCTATTATTCATATGTCACTAACACGCCATTCAGTACGCATGAGAAGTTACACAATGCAAAAATAACAAGCGTATTCGTGGTACGCACTTGCGTCACTGCAGTTACTAATAGCTAATTATCTTTTGTAATAAGAGGATTGCTAATTTTTATATTTGTACGTTGCAAAATAAAAACGTCAAAACTGAGTGATAAAAGCATACTTACATAGTGGAATAACTTAATAATAATTAAAAAAATCTTTACTACAAGACCAAACTATCTGTAGATTGAATGAATATTTAGTAAGAAATAAGTATGTACTCTTCTCTCTTTTACGGTACTCAAAAAGGGATGTATTAATAACCGCTTTGAAATCTCCATATATGTAACATTGTAGATTTGTAACACTTCACATAAGAAACACATTACATTTACAAAGCTACAAAGTTTTGTCGATACTATCAGAGCTGTTCACCTACTTACCTTGAGACTGAATGGGGCATATTTCTTACATGTCGGAATTCAAAACAATAGCCAATTTTCTAGTAACGCGTTATTAGCCCGGTTTGTAAGCAATGTTAATAATATAGATCAACGTGAAATATCTGTTACACACGCGGTACCTACCACAGACCATTCCTATTTTGAATTTCGAAATGCAGAGAACAAGGGAGAAATACCTATGTTAATTATTATAATAAGCCCGTCATTAATTATTTCAATAGTTTTATTTAAATTTCGAACCTTTCCATTCAAAACGACTGTGTTCGATTATTAAAATTTCCATTTTGTTAACAAAGTTTAGAAAAAAAGAAAAAGCAACTGACAAACAAACACCAGGCACGCGCTGCAAAATGAATTAAAAAAAATGAGACCGAACTGATTAAAGATTGCAACGCTCATTTAACGCTCCGATAAACGCAATTACTCGCTGGGGATCTAGGAAGAGCTCTTTTCGCTCTCATTCACATTTTTAATGCTACCTTCTTGCTTGAAAATTTTAAAATTTGATTTTCTAAAATTATCTTGGCTAGTTTATTATCCTATTTTATCTGTGGAACAAACAGCGAGACAGAAGTTGAGAACTCTTCATTTCATTTCAACAAGGGAATTTATTCTTGCAAATCTGTTTGTTTATGGTTTATCAAGAATTACACAATCTTATTTAGCTGCTGTTGTGTGAATCGTTAAATAATTTGACTGCATTAAATAATGAAGCCAAATGGGTCGTGTGTCTTTCATTGTGGATTCTACCTATAGATTTCCCAATAATAATAAAGTAATGTTAACGGAATATATGAGTATTCACTTAAATAGAAGCAACTGCAGTTTAAGGGCCGTAGCCAGTACTCCTTCTCGGAGGGGGTTCGAGCACAGACAATAAACATGTGATTATTTAAAAAATAACTTTAAAATAATCACAGCTCCAAAAAAGAAAAAATAGTCGAAGCGGTGGGTTGTATAGGGATTTTTGATTTTATGAAAACTATATCTTCTACATAGATCATAGTCCATAATTTTATAGACGTGGTAAATATTTATGCTAAAGCAAATGAAATAACTATTTCTAGATCTTATAAATATTTTATTTAGACGCATGCCAGAAGTTTACGGAAAACTACAAAATATTACGAGTATGTGGAATTTTTTTGCTAAAGCTCAAAATCTTATGTTAACAAAGCAATGCTACGACATCAAGTTTTGCTTTATCTTTTCATTAAATTCTGAATAGTACCTCTTTAAGGCTCCAGACACATTGCATTCTCCCAAACCACCGAATCCGTCGTCGTTCACTCTCAACGTAATGTTTAAATAATGCCTCCATTTCATATTGTAGAAACAGTGTAAGGCACCTTTATCTCTGAAGCGAGTAAATGGCACAGCAATATCGTTAGTATCAGGCGCCGAACAATGGTACCACGGTAGACATCCCCTCGCTATTTAATGAACACGAGATATCCACATTACACTGCCTAGGTTGAAAACGCTACCATTCAAACTCTTTAGTTGTTTGTAAATGTTTTCGTTGACAGGATGAACAACACATTACCTTTGCTTTTCCTATATTAAATTTAATAGAATCGTGAGCGTGCGTGACATACTATTTTCAAAGTTGTTGACAACCGCACAGTTCACAAGGGTTGGAAAATAAAGGTAAGTCAGACATTCATAAATGAAAGCACATTATGTACGTACTTTGATGTTATGTTTATCAATTAATTTTATTCATTAGATTCGTAGGTATCTCACGTATTTCAAATGAAATCATTTGCATTAGTATTTATATTATGAATATTCAAAATGATAATATAATGATCGTTGTTGAGTAACTAATTATGGCTAAGAAATGATATTTAAAAATTTCAAAATCTGACTGGATACAGTCATTGATTTATCTAACTGTCTATCATTGTATTAAGTTGTTAACCTTCGATTGTCATAATTTGCTCACGTCACAAGGATAAATGCTATTGTGACGTACAAAATCGCTTAGAATTGATGTGAGTCTCAACAACAATGCTCGAGAATGCAAAGCTTATCTGTTATCAGTGTTTGTAATGAGATAATGCTGTTCAGCTTTAGTGCTGCTACGTGTTAACCAGTGAAACAGTTACATGACACTGTCATTAACACGTCACTAGTGTTTTTAAATAATGGGAATGTTCAATGAACAAATACGTCATCGTCTTTCCTTTGTTTTCACTTTCGAAAAAAATCGAATATCTTTGCTTAATTTGATAATAAACACTAAATTCGAGTTGATATTTGATACGCTAAATTCATTTTTAGACAGCTAATATTTATAAAATATTGACGCATTTTAAAAAGATAATCTTTTTGAATATAAGGTAGGTAAATTGCTTTATTTCTAATAGTAGGTATAACTTGTTGACTGATGTTTTATTCCTAATTTTAGTAGTATTGTAGTTAAACCTTTGGTTTAGGTCTTTTCTTTATATAGAACAGTACAGTAACAGGTTTAAAAAATCAAATACCTACGAGTATATGTAGATATATGTCCATACATAAATATCATCAAATTATTTTTATGAAATTTACAGCTTTAGAAGAAAATTTCGAAATATCGATGAAAAATAAGATCGGTTAAATATACCGGATCATTTATTTTATTGTTACTGAATATTGAAGAGTTTTGTTTAGGATTAAAATACGCTTTACTAATCTTACTACACTACAAATTTCACCAGTAGAGGCGGGCTTCCGTCGTGACGATGTTTTGTGAACGGTGACCACACCGCATCAATTTACTTTCAATCACGAACCAATCACCGACCAATATCGACACACTCAAATAATAGTTCCATGCACACGTTGACAAATTTGCTACAAAAAGGTTTTGATCATTTTCTTTGGACCAAATGTGTAGACTAGACATGAAAATCGTTTTGTTTTATAGGTGCGAGTCCTTTGGCTGTTTTATTAGGTTTTTTTCGTTACGCCACTCTGGCTAACTGGTCCCTATGTCACACTGGCGATTATAATCTGATATTCATCCAAATGTATTAAGATAAATAATGTTTTAAAACAACCAAGAAAAGGGCTTCGTTTCTAAGACAGAGCTTTTTTTACCTTGTTCTACACTGATCCATATGAAAATATAATATGAAATTGTAAGGGTTCTTTCTTACTGCATTATACAAACTATACTTAATTACTACATTTTGTATCAAAATCATAAACATTAACTTGTAAAACTGTCATTAAAAGACGTATTTATAGAAGTAAATATCATTGTAATGGTTAATAAATTTATGATTCCAACAGCAATTAACAAATCAGTTATGCTCCGTGATATAACAAAAGAACACATAAAAAGACCATTAGACTACACCAATTAAATTAATAATATGACGTACCGGATGACATCATTGCAACATTCCCATTTCGCGGATAGCAATAAAGTTATATTTATGTGTCGAGAATACTGTACGTAAAGTTTTCCAATAACTAAATGGAGGCTGCATTTGCCAAATGAAATATTGTGAACGAATGTTTGCTTTGTTTCTTATTTAATATTTTTGTAAAACCTAGTTTTAAACAACCTGTAGCATCACTATTCTGTAGCGGGACAAACATGACTCGTGCTTCAAGATTTTGATACAGAAAGCTTTCAATTAGAAAAATGGAAGCGGCCTTAATCGTGCATGGGGCCAATGATGGCTGGACCTGGAATTAGGATGAGCATAATACCTTTAACCGGGCATAAATCCAAATTACTGCTACTAAGAGTGTCCTAACAGCAAAACAGTTTTTACAAAGATTGTGTGCATAAACTACGCACGTGTCTAATCATATGTACATACACAGCTGAATACATTCCTCACCCTTTGTCGGATAATTATTTGCAACACAATTAGAATGTCAAAACGCAGATATCATTCGCTGCATGTATCTACCTACCTAACTCTTTTGTCGACTGGACAGTACATAAAGAGTGAATCAAGTTTACTTCGCAAGATCATAAGCTCGGTGGTCACATTGAGACCACTACACAATGAGGCAGTTTAAAAGAAATCTGCGGTAAAAAAAGAAGAAGTAATAACAGCCTTTGTAAAAACACGAGTCCACAGTACTTAATGTTACAGCATTTAGACGTAATGTAACAGTAAAGTCTATTTTTTTACTATCATAACTGTTACTTTTTACTCGACTGTATTATAATTTGGTATACTGTATGTAATGTTTCGTTTCGGTGATTTACTTTAACATAACGTATGAATCATTGACGCATTGGTAATAGGTATAAAGAACATTGCGTGTATTGTATAATTTGCATCGATCTGAATTGCAATTATCCAAAGTATTTCTTATTTATACTTATATCTAGAGAAAGAAACAAAATGAAAATATCACACATAAAACGAATAAATATCTAACCATTTCTCTTTATGGTTACATACCTTTTTCGACCGACATTCTTATATCGCAATAAATAAACCGATTCTTAGACATATTTCACGCCAAATAGTTTCTATATTATCGAGCAAAATAAAGTGATGTATGGGATAAAGATACCTGATTCTATTAGTCCAATAATAAAGTAATAGTTTATTAATATTATAAACGTGAAAGTTTGTGAGTATGGATGTATGGTTGTTTGTTGCTCTTACACGCCAGAACGGCTGAACGGATTTAAATGAAATTTGGCACACAATTAGATTATAGCCTGGAATAACACATAGGTTATTTTTTATCCAGGTCGGACCCAATACTGAAATACACGCAGACAATGTCGCAGGCAGAAGCTAGTTTATAAAATATTTGTCAGTGAAGTTAATTTTCTAATAGTCTAGTTTAAATCTAGATATTTTTAAATGAATGTTGAAAGCAAAAGAAACGTAGAAAAAAATTAACAAATAACTAAGAGCAATTCTTTAAAAATAAACAAATAGAACCGAATTCTAAATATACTACGTATACCGAAATGTTACGAGCGATCTAAACTTGTGGATGCAGTCTGGCCGGGTTAGGTGTACCAATTTAGCGCCAAGTATTCCGATAGAAGATATCTTTGTAGTTCAATCTCCAACGAGAAATATAGTTATAAAAATGAAATAATAAACATTATATACATAGATTGTAAATAAACTTCTGTATTCAAAAGCCAGAAACGTAAAAAACTTAGGTACATTATATAAAATATACTGTATTTTCACACTTCTCTCGTTTTTCAACGTGGATCTATTCACTCTGCACTGAATTAGCACCTCGTCAACATAATTTTATTTCAAAATGTTATACACCTCTGCACGTAAAGTAGGCACTTATATTTCTCGACATACCACGCTAAATGCGTATAGTATTCGGTAAGAGCAAGTTTCTTTTACTAACGTAATTAGTTTTTTTTGTCCCCATCCGTAAAGATATTTTTTCAACCGACCAGGCTGTGCTCATGTTGCCTCATTTCTTACGAGTTTTCTGTAGCTAACGCGGTGTTAATGATAACATAATGAAAAGTACATTTACCCCTGTCTCAATAATTACGAGAAAACGATGTTCAAATGTGTTTCAGGTGTGAAAACATTTGGGTTGTTTTATGAAGCTTCCTAAGGTAATGGATTCACATACGTAGTGAATACTGTAGGGTAAATTCCGCAGAATTTTGACTGTAATTAGAACGAGTAAATGTTCCTTGGAAAATCTACTTAAGTATATTAAATTATGGTTTACGAATGTTGTTAACTTAGAGAAACGTGAGATTTTGTTGTATTTAAGTAAAGTTATAATTTAATCAAAAATTTATATTTTCTGTAAATTCCAAATAGTCATTGTGTGAAATCCGTTTTAATAATAGGTTCTGCAGTCAAAGATTTATGTTTTCTTTTGAAAATAAATCTTTATCGCCCTAAAAATATGTTTTCTGACAAAACCCCGGAATTCTAACTTAGCTTTAGTGCCTCATTAATTTTGTACTACCAAATAATCTTTCGTCGTACTGAAATTTGTCTCCCGGTGTAAATGAGCCGCAAGAGAGAATTATTCGTGTCATTTGTTCAGTATTAGATGCCGTAATTAAGTGTGGCGGGCTTAATGACCCTATATTAGGAAAGGGGAGGATAGTTTTGTTGTTGCATTCGTTAAAAGAAAACCATGAAGTTTTTATTAAAGTTTTTATATATTTTAATTTGCGATCTGAGTAGGTAACACTGGTCTACAAAATTTAACTTATTTTTACATGTGAGACATATCATTTCTTGTAGATTTTTTGACACTAAATCTAAATTGGTCTGGCACGTCAATATTTGGAAATATACCAACCTCAAAGTGCTAAAAGCACTGTTTTTGGCGATATTTGAAGTATTTTTTTAAGGATCAATAGGATCCTTATCTAATTTCTGGGCAATAATTTGGTATTCGTATGGCAATCGGGATGGACGGCTTCACGGATCTCTACCTATATATTAAAATCGGTCACCCCTCCAACGACTAACCAGGGAAAGCGCAACTGAATCTTGTAAATGAAATAATAAAATAATACGATTTATTAGTTACATATAATATGGATTTTAGGGAGTCTTAGGTTTTTCTATCAAATTATCACTATAAACTCGCTATAAACACCTCGGAGTTTGGGATTTGGCAATATGCTCGCCCCATAATACGAGAGACCTAGACATTCCAGTGAACTGTGGGTGTACCTACATTAGTACGCAACTGCCTAACCTTTGGTGAAATATAGGCGTGAAGGTAGGTAGGTATGTTATGTTATATTTTAGTTAGTTTTAGGATCATAAGTGACATAAAGTCCAAAGGATTATTTACTGAGGCGTTGACGAAACCCTACAAACGCGGACATTTGATACACCAAATCCGCACAATTACAGCACATGTCTTCACTAATAGGTAATTATTCGATTTTTTGCCTGATTTCATTAGTTTTCTTTCCGTTCTACATTGTATCGTAATTTACATTAAAAAAAAAAAACGTTTTAATTGCTTTAAACCGTCAATCGAAATTGGATACGGCTTACGCTAACCTAAATATATTGATAGTTTTAATAAAAAAAAAATTATGGATAGCTATTTATTTAGAATAAATAAATGCGCATTTATATTAGTAAACATCATTTATATTTGTATACTGTTCATTCATACGGTACGCTATGAAAACTAGAATAAAGCACTATTTGCAGAGCACTGTTTATAGGTCACCTAGGTTATTGAAATAGAAATATCATGTTTCCGTTCTAAATAAAACATCTATATAAAATGAATTTATTTAGGGTAAGAACCAACATCAAGAAGCGGTGGTAGCCTAATGGCTAAGGCGTCGGACTGACGATCATGTGGTTGCCGGTTCGAGCCCCACCCATTGCACTACCGAAGCATTTAGCTTTTAACAAGTATACTCGTAATGTGCGACCCACATTGCTAGTAAACTTTAAAAAAAAACATAAAACTAAAACTATAGTTTCAACTGGACAGAATTTCCCAAGATATAAAAAATTGCACTGAAATGCGTTCTGATTAGTTCAATCAACACGCATCAAAGTGTTTTTTTCATCGATTCAGTAGATTCACTATAATCAAAAATAAAATAAAGGCATTCAAAAGTAAAAAGTGCTATTCACGCATAAATTATTTATAGTTTTCGATTTATGGTGTTAGTTTAGCTGAAATAGTCGATACCCGCGGTTGCGTGCAGAGAAACATGGCGTCGGTGACGTCAGATTAATTTGATCAAAGTGGAAATGGCCCCAGCATTTTCCACGCTACTTGTTTCAAGTTGCTGTCAACGGCTCGGCTAATGCTTCCGTCGGTTTCCAATTTTAAACTTTTGATGGTGTTTACGGGCACGGCACAATTTATAACCACGTCAATATTATAGAATCAATTGAACACTTCGTGAACTCGTTCACGAATTTCGTACTTATACGGTTCAGTAGAGACACTTGTTTCTTTGTTTATCGTCCGCTCTGGATACAATTTTGAGTGTCACGTTTAAATCCTATCAATTTGTGGTCACACAAATTGTAGGTCTCTTTGGGATCTCACCGCGTACCCAAATAGTTGGGATTGGGATGGGTTTACCGCGAAGCAAATTATGCGCATCGCTACAGTTAGCGTGAAAAGCAACAATGATGGAATCCCACGGTACAAGTTCAATGGACGATGCGTTCTTCACGCTTACTTGCGTAGCGTCGAGATTATTATAGTTTGCCTTTACTGCTTAATCTAAATAGTGAATAGAAATCATGGACCTAAACCAATTCACCGTTTTATATTTCGTGTGCAACAAACGGGTTAATTAAATGCCTTTGAACTGCATACGGGTGGCAATGTTGATTACCGGAGTTCATTGAGAATCTGATGTTAGTCGATAGAAAATTGAATGTTGAAATAGTAATTCAGTGCGCTATTCCTTGCGTGTCCACACAATCCAGTTGCCATTTTATTACGTTGTTCATGTGATACACACTGTAAAAAATCATCTTCTTGATTGAAAATTGCACCGTAATAGATTATGAAGTAGAAACATGTATAGGTAGTGATCGATAATTTTTTCTCATCGTTGATTTGTTTACAGGTTGGGCGGTCGGAGAAATGTCGTTCAGTATCGGCGAGTGGAGCTGCTACACTTGCCGACAGACACTCGTACGCCGAGGGCCGAGTGCCGGCGCCACATGGGCCCCCACCCTCGCCTGGTGCGGCGGCTGCGCAGCGAAAAGTAGCTGCCGCTTGCCTTGCAAGCCGTCGCCTGCTGGAGGACACTCTTGCTAAAAATGGTAAGTTGATATTTCGACGTTACTCTCTTAAAAATAAAACAAGGTTGAAAAGATCACCAATTCTGTTATGTAGTCAATCCTCGGTACCATAACATCATAACAATTTAAGCCTAAAATACATGGCTAATAGATAAATTAATATCATGTGTAAGTAGCTCATATTTTAGCTACGCACATAATGTTTGGTACACCGACTGAACAAATGAAGGTGCCGAAACTGTTCATGTAAGAAACATAAACAAATAAAATAGCCAGTTAATTTTTATTCTTTTTTAATCCCGCTGACAGAATTCGTCTCGATGTAGCTCCGCCTATCATAAACTTGCGTGTACCTTGTTAATTATAAATCTTCCATAAAATTATGTCACACGACGGACGGCTGCCCTAATACCATCACTTATAGACGCTTCCTGTGCCTCACCAGTTATTTAAAGAACTGTTGCTGAATATGGCTATTCCGAGACTTTGGTCATTCGTCAACGGAATTTAAAAAGATGCCTGCATCTCTTGGAAATTGAAAAAAAAAACACTGATTAATAAACTGTTTAACAAATAACAGACAATCTAAAATATATGCGTAACAAAATTATTTTCGATCAGGCGGGTGGGACTCGCGGTGGCATAGAGGTCAGAGCGTCTGGTGTATCTAACCAGAAGACGCAGGTACGAATCCTGCCCGCGATTACAATTTCCTTCACAAAAATAATTTTAAAATGTATGTATATGCATAACAAACTTTGATATTGATTGATTTTTGTAAAAATATACATTTAGAATCCGTTTTTACCAAACCTGATAAAAATAGCGTCCAAACCGTAATCTTTTTCACCGTTTAACCACAGGTTTTTAGTAAAAAATATTCTAAGCATGTAGTTTTTAATGTGCATAATAATCTATGTGTTATGCCATCTCATCATAACAAACTGCAATTCAGTGAATGGTTGTTCTCATAGTAAACACTCGAGTAGAAGGGCTAGCTCTTAGCTGATCATCTGAACACTGACCAGTGAAGTGTCTTAACTATAGTGATTTATTCTCAAACCTTATGCACCGTTCACTAGACCTATAGTTACCGAGCAGTTACTAAATGCCACGATTAACTTGAACGTTTTACACAGGTCTGATAAAATTATTTTCCCACGCTTTACAATCTTATCTAAGCAGAATGTTCAAACTTGAAATGGGTGGATTAAAAAGGGATATGACCATAATTTGTGTATTCGCCCGATAAAGAAATTAAATAAATAAACAGATTTCAGTACAGACGTCGTATTTTTTATAGTTAGTGTTCCCGCTTTTGTTGAACTTAGGTCTACGAATGTTTACACATATAACATTTTAAAAATTATATTTTTTAAAATAAATAGTTATTTATTTAAGCATAATATTATTAGTGCATCTCTTCCAGCTGTCTGAGTTCTTGACGACGATTAAAATTCTCTAAAGAACATAATGCATATAAAAGGTCTGTTGACCCGGTCATAACACAATTAGCCACTCGACTTGAGGTCCACAGTGTAAAATTCCTCTTTAAAAACATATTTAATTTTAGTAATTTCGCTTTGTTGCTACAATACCATTAAAATGAGTTGAATATTAAAACTTTACAATGTAATAAAATAGTACTACGTCTAAACTTTTAATTAGTTGGTGGTCTTATTAACCCGTCGTACTGACGCCAAAGAAGGTTAATTCAAAGCACTACTTTGTGATACAACAAAGTTCTTGGAAGCGGTTACGTTCAGGAATACAAATAAGTTTTGGAAAGTCAACGGAAATTGTATTTATATGCAGTTACATAGGTTTCGCTGATGAGTTTTGCTAGGGAAATTTGCATGTTCAAGTTCAAGTTCAAATGTTTTTATTTCAAATAAGCTTTTACAAGCGTTTATGAAACGTTATGATTCTAGTTGCACGGTTCCAAAAGATTGATCCTATGGAGAAGAATCCGGCAAGAAACTCCATGGACACTCTTTTAAAATAAATGGTGTTACAATTTTCACTGGTACAATATTGCGATATGAGGATGTGTGAACATTGGATGTCAAAGTTAGGTAGAAGGTTCTCAGTGTTTGAGAACTCGATGTCAATAATAGAATATAAGTGAACTATGTGGTAAAGTACACACATCATCAAAGCAGGATAAATTAGGAGTCCACTCAGACATGCCACAATGTACACACATTTACAGTTTCAGTTGAGGTAAGCAATACTAACCATATGAAGACATCTCGTGTAATGTAATGAATACAGAATCTGTAAAAACTATGTCCATATATTCACTATAGATACCAAGTTGGAATTGGATAGTAATAGTAATCAATCCCTAGTAATCAATAGCCACAGGTTGCCAGGAAGGCCGCAAGTGCATCCGTATGTAAACACCACACATCTTTATCGTCAACGTAGTCCTTGATTTTATAATAGGCTTTCTTAACAAGAACTGATTTGACGTACTTTTTAAATTTCTTGCCAGTAAGATCGGTAACACATTTTGGAAGTTTATTGTAGAAACGCACACAATTTCCTAGAAATGATTTATTTGTAAGCGATAAATATAGTAGTAATATTTAAACAATTTTGTAAGATGCTGAGATCTAGGATAATCTAAGAGTTATTCTGAACTGTAGCCTGTGGTTTCGCTCGCAACCCAAAGAAGTTTTAATTTGAGACAAAAGGTAGCCTATGTCCTTTCCCAAGGTTAAATATTGATTTAACCTGAAAAAAAATCATCAAAATTGGTTCGTGAAAACCTAGCAAACAAGAGTTACTAGCAGTAATATTACGAGTAGTATGGATTGATCAAGTTTGCTTGGCTAATGACTAAGAGATTTCCAAAAGCCAAAGAATAAAAGCGTATTTACAATGTTACCTTTTGTAGTACAGAGTAACTTTCATCATTGTTATAAAGCGTTTGGAGAAAGTGAAGGAAATGTTGAGAACAGAGGTGTGAAAGTAAAGTATTCTGCTTTAGATTAAGAGCTTGATTTATTTGGACGCGAGTACGAGCTACGTACCCACCGGCTCCACATGCTGTGAATAATATCCAGTCTAAGCTGATCTCTAGTTGTACGGAAAGCCAGTCAAAACAAGGTCAGCTGATACTGGATATGTAGCCCTGTATATGTTGCCACGACACAGGATTAAATATTATCTCAATAAATGTTAAAAGCCTCTTTAATCATAAAAGCTGAGTCTAACAAAGCAAAATTTTCTTTGTTAGACTCAGCTTTAGTAAAGTTGTACTCCATTCTCTAACTTCGTGATCTATTTGTGGAATCGGAAACCATTTATCTTTGAGTTCTAAAATATTTGTCAATTAAAGTATTTCGATAATGGAACGCTAACAAAAAGCTTTTGAGATATTTTCGTCGGCGTTTTTTATTATAATACTCTTTTGTTTCCCGGCAGTGACAGTGACAGAGGCAATCGTTAATTCCGTAGGATGTTAAAATAGTTACTAGTGCTAGTTAGCTGATTAAAACATTAATTAGATTAAATGGCGCAGTGTGGTGCTCCGGCTACATCTTGGGAAATCAGGCCAATTGCGGTTTCACTCGACTCAAAATCGGAAAGCTCCGGCAAATGTAATTTTCGTTGATAAAATGTAATGTGTACAGATAGATGTGAGTTTTGGTATAAAATTAATTTAATATAGAATTATAAAGTTGTCAACTAACTTTTTTCGAGTATTATAATTTCTAAATGAAAAATAATCAAAAAGGTTCTATTAATAATTAAAAACAAATAATTGTAAGTAAAAGCACCAATTAAATAATACGAAATCTCAAATTTGGTATAAGTAAAGATTTTTCAAGCAGACACTGAAATCAGAATGTTTATATATGATTTAGAAAAGCTAAGCCTAATTGGAGTTCACTTTAAAACGAGACAAGCTTTAAAAATATTCTTGCAAAAATTCTCCCATTCTGTGCTAGATGAGTGAAGGATTTCTCATACAAGTCACAGTAATAGGGACGTCCTTTCAAAGAGGACAGCGGGAACAATGAGTCCCCGCAGGACTATATTGAGAGTTATGTAAAAAAAATGTACTGGACAAAAGCTAGTCTAGACCAGAACGCCTTGTTTGAAATTAGATGCGGTCCTTAGAACTGAAGGGGAGGCCTCCCTTTCCGATTGTTTGCAACCTTCCAATCATTGATAGTGACGTAACTTTATAGCTAGTTTCATGAATCTTTTGTTTTGCTTCACAATATTGTTTTCGACGGCTTGATTATCTTAGAATCTAAAACTTTAGTAAGTAGATAGGTAGTGTTGAGAGGGTTACTTGGTTCGTAGATATGAGTACTTTGCAAGTCAGGTATTAAAAAGAAAAAAATACTGTGTTAAGCCATAGCATAAGAAAATATGGAAGGGTGATTTAAATTAAGAATACGATTTAAAGAACTCTTGATATGACGGCTGCAGACACGGATGAAATAACGGACATGATGACTAACCGAAACTGGTTTTTGTTCCGAGCAAAAAACATGAAAACATATCCTCACTTATATTCAAGAACAATGCTTGCAAACAAAACTTAAAAAATAAGAATTAGGTGATGAAGTAATTTTAACAGTTTGCTATGAACACAGAAATACCTTGTGTTCAGTGACAATTGTAACCTTGATAAGCAGTTCGAGACTCGTGTTTGCATAGTATCTAAGTGCGTTATCTACAAAAAATTGGTGTCGTGACTTCCTTAAAGTATTTACACAGAAATATGTGGGCTAAAAAGCTTGTGAGTTATTCTGATTCGTGATTGCGTACGAATGTTACAAAATGCTCTATGTTAGCTAAGCAAATCTGAATGCAATTCAGGTAAATAAATAAAAATTCTAAATTTAGTTTTAATCTAGTGTTACTGTTGTAGGTAAGCTACTCGCAAGCTTTAAAAATGTCAATAGCAATTAATTTACCCTGTAATGGCATCGAGAATAGGTGAAAGTCAGAATACAAAAATTTTTCTTCTGTTCTTATACATATTTTCGAAAAAACCCCAGAGCAAATATTACGAATTTCTAATAAATATACCTAAGTACCTAACTTATTTGTTTTCTTTCCATAGGAACTCCACCTACCATAGTTTTACCACCATCTGGGTACTGGGTAGATGGAATGGAGGATACGCCCCCTGATGGAGAAGATTCCGAAACTCGAGCTCAGCCAGGCACCCCACGGCAAGCCACAAGGCGGCATAACATCGACACAGATGACACCGCCAAGTACTATAGGCGATTCTTCCTTGGCAAGGTAATTCAAACCTTATTCTACCACGTCAAAGCTCATTGCACTTCACTTCAACACCAAGAAAAGGCGATCTCCTAAGTGCTGTTGTAGAAAATAGCGTATTATTAAGTTAAGGAAGCTCTGGTCCACTTACATCTTCATTTTCTGTACAATAAAAGCTTTTGCTGGTGTGGGTTTACATTTTTAGGTCAGATCTCATATGAAGAGTATTAAAAATATCACGATGCAGTTGTTGTCGAAGATTCGGCTTTGAATTATGTGACAACATCAACACTGAATAAAGAGCATCGAATATCGTTGGGTATGCTTACTTCTGGAATATTCGTGCGCAAAGTCACGTTCCAAAGGTAGCATGACGAAAAGCTGCAAAAAGACGTAAAAAATTCAAAATCACGATTTAATTGCTTTCGTGACCAGAGCGTACTTTCTTCGAGGGGTTCAAATGGACGAAAATAAAAGTGGCATTACAAAACGTGTATTCCGACTATCTGACATTTGCGCGCCACGCTGTCTGCGGCCAAGGAAATAAAACCGACGCGAGTTGCGAACTAGTGTGTGCCAATTGGACGAATGCTTTCGTAAATATTCCAAATGAGATATTTCACTTCTGGAATGCAGCAACAGATTCATCTATCGACACTATCCCGCTCTAAAAGTGGATCTGATTAGGATCAAAAGCTATTTCGAGCCCGTAATCACGACTACATGACGTTAAGATTAGCCCAAAAAGATAACTTTCGCAACTGTGTATTTCTACACCACAAACATTATATTTCCAGAAGCGTGTATAAGTATCTATGTGCCAGGATTCAGGTCCACTCAACTTAAAAATAGTGTGTTAAAAAAGTCGCTTTACTTCCACTTGATCACGTTTCCCTTGACATCGTATTGTAAATGAAATATTGCTATAGCCGCGTCAATGTCGATGTCCTTTTATGCCTTGACCTCGGACGAAAGGTCTGTGTGCGGGCAGGAAGAAAATATTAATTAATATTCTCTCCCAGTAATTACTTCGAGAGCCCGAGTAAATAATGTGAAATAATTGAAGTGTGAAATTCCAAATCAATGCTTGTTACATTCTAGTTATTAAATCTTGTTTTTGTGAGACTCCCTAGACTTTTTGCCAATCTAATTCTGATTAAGTTTTTGTTGCTATAAGAATGTCGATAAAAAGTATTAGAGCTTTATTAGCAATTTACCCTTCATACGTTCAGAAAATTCTGCTATTGTTTAAATAGTTTTATTTCACACTGTTGTAATCATTTTCATTCTGTACTAATGTTATCGAAGGCTTTACATCGTGCCGAGCATACGATCTATATTTCACAGCACGACTACAATGTCAGCTAAGACGGCGAGTATTTTGGGACGATGAAGCGATTATCGTAGATATCATAAAATACGTTTTGTAAAGTACGATTTGTATTGAGTTTCTGATATATTATATTTGATTATAATTAAATTAATTTAAAATTAATTCACAATGTATCATAATATTTATTATACAAAATACCTACACTAAATAAATGGTATCTTATTTAATTTTAATTATTTGTTTCTGACTTCTGATATTTTGAATAATTGTATTTCGTTTAATGTTGATATTTTGTATTGTTGTTGATAATGTTCTTTTCTGGAATGGATATGTTTTTTGTAACATAATATACCATCACGTCTGTAGGCAGAGGACTGAGAAATTCATAGAAAATCCCAATAACACTTTGCTCGACTCAGGATCTCTAGCATAGCAGTCGCGCTTAGGACCGCTAGACTAATGAGACAGTTCATTTAACTCGCTTATACTTTCCATCCGCTCCGCTTCTCTCTGTGGTCACAGCTTATACTATAATGCGTACCACATCGGTACAGTTACTGCCACGTGTGAACTTTCCCATACCCACGCCCATAGGCTCACTTTTTGTACTTTTTTATATCGTTTCGACTCTTCATAATTGCCATCTTTGATCTAGCGACAATATTCGTAACTTTAATTTTTTGATCAATCGCGTAGGCGTTGTATGTTTCGTATACGTACCTACCTATACTTAGTATATCTTTTATTGACAATGGCGGTCTCGAATAGGTATAGCGAAAAAATCTTTGGCTTTCATATCTATAACTTCTGTATTGTTCCCACACATATCATAATCGACATTACTCCAATATATAAGCTATGTATAAGAAGTTCTCCTGACTTGCCTTGGAAACATCGAAAAAGTAAATCATGAGAGTCAAATAAATCATATAAACAATGATTTATTTGACTCTCATGATTTATTTTTTCATTAAGAATAATGGTTTAAAGATGCAAAAGATATTACAACATCTAATAATCTAATCTAATAAGTAATCTTAGATTTGGATTACTTCATAACTACTTAATTAAAAAGGTGAAATTAGATTTAAAGCTTGGGAAACAGAATACCAATAGAAAAATTCCCTTATTCTAGCGACTAGAGTATGAGGCCCGGAGTTCAATTCCCTGGTCAAACAAACTGTTATTGAGTTTTTTGACTGTGGGTGATTTTGAATACCTATGACATTAGCCTGTGGCAGTCAACTGTTGGTCAAATGCATTTACACTAATTAAATAATCAGAAAATAACGGTAGGTGTAATAAGGATCATTCCATTGAACATAGTCAAACAGCATTTTACTAATTAGTAATATTAGTAATTAGTTTTACTAACTATGTATGGATTTTACATGCAATTGCATGTAAAATCCATGACGCAAGAGCCTATTTGCCAACGGCGATGTTGAAGTAATATAAACCCCCGTACATATGAATGTTCGGTATAACAACACTCACTAGTATAGGAGTCGTGTAAGAGCATAATGTTGGTTGGGAAAGTTTGTGACCACAGCTAATATGGCTACTGACGTCACTCTACTCTAGGAGCCAGTAATATGAGTTACTACAATTTCTATACTTAGTGGGCGCCGAATAATTTTGCAAAGAATGTAAACATTTCAGACCGTAACTTAACGCGAATTTTGGACTTATTTTTATTTCGTTTCAATGTCGCCATAATATTTGATATATGTTTTATTTTTCAAAATGATCTAGCACTAAAGGGATCCAGTTTTCTCTTTACAGCATTACTTAGTTTTATTTTTCTTTTAGTAGGTGTTTTCTTTAGCATTTCCGAGAATTAGTCTGATTAATAAAATAATGTAATTTTCTCATTAAAAATTTAGGCTATGAAAATGCTTCTTTTTATTTTCCTGTGAGAGAAGATAATTATATATACCTAACTCTGATTAGTGTGTATGAGAAAATATCCTGTAAAAGAGAGAAAAGTAGTGTCCGTCCACCAATTAAAAACAAATGCATCGCCAACTGATTAAGGGTCCAACCAAACTCATTACATAAAAAAACGCGCCAGCGATAGTGGGAAAAAGCGTCTGGGCTCACCAACGCGGAACGGTTTGGCTTCACGCCCAGTGAGCCAAGTTCTCAGCTACATGTAGATTGCGCCGATTACAGAATTGTAGAGCAATTTAAGTCTCAACCCGCGTGTGTACCCGGCCTTATCGTGCGTACAAATCTCAACAGACGCCTCGTTACGGAATTTTGAAAATATTCGTTTGACTTATCTTTTATACGTGCCTAATTTAAATTTAATTATGTACAGACATAAACACAATTTCATCCTTTTATCATGGAGTAATTCAAATTCTTTTTTTAAATTATTGCCTTAAAGCCTAAGGGAACGAAGCGTAATTGCGATACTTAATATTCAGGTGAAGGATTTTTGTAAAATTGCGTCAAGATTAATGCTAGGGTTATATACAAAGAAAAAAAAACATAACGTAATACACTAATGGCCCCTGGTTCCCACAACTTTAAATCCCTTGTTATTGTCACTCGCAGTCATTATACTTAGAGGCCTAAATATCCGAATTTGATGTTTATAGTTCCGTTAATAATGTAGTTTAGTAAATATTGCATAATACATTTTTGCCATTTCGACATACTTATATGATGTTTAGGTAATAAAACTATAGACAAATGTACTAAACCCACGAATAAATACGATAATTTAGTTAACAGACCAAAGTGCGTATCTCGTAGAATTTGCATAAAATATTGCAATCGTTACACGTCAACCCGGCAAAGCTGATGGGCTATTGTGACACCGCAAGGGTTAGGCTAGATGAATGCCACACTCCGATCGCTAAGCCGATACCAGCACCATGCTGACGTGTAAATACGCCTTGCCAGGGGCCATCATGTCCTGCCATAAAACCTATTGAGGGTTAACGCTGGCAGTATATTTTTAAGCTCATACTGAAAACATACGATACATAAAGCACGCTCCGAAATAATAATACAACATTATTAAAAAACATAATGAATGTTAATAGAAAATCTTATTTAATTTCTCTTTATTTTTGTTTTTTCTTACTTTTTGTGAGGCTACATTATTCAAATTTTTCAATCATCCTTTCATTGAAATAAACGAGGCAATCGTTTGCCAACAAAAAATACATTTTTATTTATGCCAAACAAACTGTCAATACATCAGTACAAAATGAAAAAGAAGTTGTTAATAACGTTTCGCTAAATGATAATTTGCTTACCAATCCATTCGTTTAAATCAGTGACGATGACAGATGCCCGTGACAAAGGAAAAATGGGAGCAATAAGCGAATGTCTTCTCTCATAACGCAAAATTGGTTTGGAGACAATTCATTCTGGGGAAAAATGATTGCTGTTTTAGGTGCTAAAGTCGAGCACCGCTGTATGAATTTAGAAATGTTAAAATGAAATTGAAAAATATAAGATGTGTTTTAGTGCGGTCGAGGAAAACAGCTGGACTTCATGGGGACATTGGCTCCTTTTATTGATTTAGAAATATTCGGGGTAACGTCATTTCATATGAAATTGATTCAGTGCGAATTCAGATGATGTGCAGTTGTGCACTCCTGTGAATTTCATAAATCTATGTAATTTATGAATACGTATTTATTTTATAAATCCGTGTGGATTTAGTAATACATATTGAAATTGAAACAAAAAAATATGGAGTCTTCGGAAAAGTTGTTCGTTAATGAATACAATCACGTGTTTAGGGTATTTTTTATTAATTGCTAGTCACTCTATTTAAATATATTAATAAAAATCAAGGATTTTATATAAAACTAACTTCTGCCCGCGACTTTGTCTGCGTGTACTTCAGGATTGGGTCCGACCCGGATAAAAAGCCTATGAGTTATTCCAGACTTTAATCTGTGTGCCGAATTTCATCCAAATCCGTTCGTTCGTCCTTTCATCCGTTCCGTTCTGGCGTGAATGAGTAACAAACATCCATACACCCATACACCCAAACTCACAAACTTTCACGTTTATAATATTAGTAACGATGACATTCTTATCTCAGTATAATTATAAATTTAAGTTATATTAATTCATTATATTCTAAGTAAAGACATTCTAATATTTTTTATAGGATCTTTTAATGATTTGCGTACTCCAGAAAATTGGTTCTATTGTCATACATAACCAACCAGTAATATTGAAATGAAATTTGCTGTCTAGATTCTTTGAAGAATTATAAGTATGGTAATCAAATTGATGAAATATATTTTATTAGGTAAACGACTGGAGACTCAACAAAAGTCAAAGTTCACTAAGTGGTTGAGAAATATATTACTAAACTTTAATGCAATTTGAAGAATATTCTATTCTGCACTCTCGAATCGCATGAATAGCGAAACTTTTTGCACAAATTGAAAAAAATGCTGTCAGATTTCATCTCAGATGACGTGATCCATCAGCGAGTTCGAAAAGGGGCATTAACCCCTCGTCCCTTCAATTACCATCTTTAGCTTTCAATTTGCTTCTTTGTGGCAACGCGAAAAAGGCCATCCAATAAATTCGAGATATTTCTAAAAATGGACATTCTCGTTTTTTGAACGATGGAAGCTTAATGATTATAGTAATCAAGCAAAGTTGTGTGATCAAAGATATTTTTTTTTGCATTTTTAATGTTGTTTACGTCGTTATTTTTATTATCTGTTTCCTTTGAGTTATTTCTTCTTGTTTATGATGATGGGGTATTACCTACCTATATGCATGCCCATTCGTGTATATCGATATCATCAATAGCTATGTCGTCAGATCACGTGATCTCTGTTTTAACCAACCCGAAATTTATGATCACGGTTATGATAAAATTATGCATTACGAGTATTAGACATATATTTTTTTAATACCTATAAAAAAATTTATTCGTGATAGGCTTACGCTTGATCGCCAGTTCGCCTGATGTTAAGCGACACTGCAATCTACGATGGAGCGCGCTTGCCTAGAAGAAACCGATTCACTTGTGATTTAAAGATACCCAGATTATATTTATCGGTGAAAGACGCACTCGGCAAGCGCATTCCACATTTCAGCAGTTCGGGTTTTCTAAATCCACCATGAATCGATGTCGCTTTTTCGTGCTTCTGGTCGTCCTATAGTAGTAAGGGGTAGGGTGAATAAGATCGTGAAGTTCTGATGCACACTCTCCGAAATGCTATGTTATTATTAAATAAATAAAAAAATATTACCTAAATTAGTCAGAAGGCACACAAATTCATCAAATAGTTGTGAAAAATATTTACTGTCTGGCCCGGGCATCGCGTGTTGACATTAAGCACTCAATCAATTAGTAGGATCATAAAATAAATTATTGTATGGGTAAGTATATTAAATTTATGAGCAAATAAAATTCATTAGGATTACGTAGACCTGATTTTTTTTATCGATATAGGTAATTTGTATGGTGTAAACTCTTAATTTCCATAAAGTATTCTGTTTTTTGCCAGTTTTTATTGAGACAGAGCATTGTTTTATTGACAATGGTGTATATCCTTGGTAAAGGTCTACATGCTTGGGAATAAAAAATAGGGTCTTACAAGGTTAATGCGACAATGTAATGTAACTAATTAACATCTCCCATAGCACATGAAGCTTTTGTTTGGACCTTGAGTTGCTTAAATATAAGTGTTTTATGTTGCGTAAAGTTTTGCAATTCAATGGGTATCATTGTTCTATTTCTCAACGTATGTAATTGTCTAGTATTCTTGCATGTTGTTTTTCAAATTAATTGGTCAACTTATACTTGGCTGAACCTCGTAAACTAATTAAGGCGATTTGAATAATAGGATTTTTCCTGTAACTCAAAAATAACTATTAATTTAAATACATGATCAACACGATCTAATTAGCCACATAACCTGTTATCTTCCATTTTGAATTAAGTCATTTGTTTACCTCCATTGCATGCAATCTAGTTATTAATATTAATTTATGAATTGTTTGTGCTACCTACTACCTCATACCTTCCTTATGGGCATGAAAAATCAGTTCATACTGTGTCGCGAATGACATCATTGTTAAATGCTCTGATTCAGTTAATGATTGTGGGGTGCACCATATAGTCAGATGTCATGAGATCAACTTCATCATCTCCAATCAAGAGACCTTGAGTATTAGGTCATCGGTTAATTCTACCTATTTGTTATACCGTTCTCAATATAAATCTTGGAGGCAATTTGGCCTGAGTGAAGGGAATGAGCCAAAATTCGGTATAAATTCTGTTTGAAGTTTTCGGCAGCTATGATTTGAAGCTGAACATTTGGTTAAAGTTTAGCTTCGATGTAAGTACTCAACCCACATTCTGTCCATCACTATTAGAGACTGTACCTTTCAATATAATATACAACCTCAATGTATTAAAACTCAGCTATAATTACGTCATCGTTCATAAATACTAATCTTTTAGCAGCTGGATCGAAATCACTTTGATAATCATCGAAGTAACGATTATAATCGTTACTTTCAAAATAATACGTACGAGTCATTACTCGTACGTATTATTTTCGTCCTAATCATTTATTGACAAATAAGGCCATAAAAATCCCATTAACGGCCAAAATCGTACCCTTAAAATAACTACCGTACTACAATAAACATCCCTTTTCTATGGTGTTTCATGGGTTAGGCAAAGGCGTGACTGATAGCTATTTTACTACTGTTTTGACTGCCGATATTGGTGTTTTTATTACTGTCATAATATATTACCTTATTACTGGCCATAAAGACTGAAGGATCCTAAAGCGTAGTAGTCGGGGAAAACTAGATTCGTTTTCAGGTCTAACAATTTTCTATTGGGGATGTATTGTGTGGAAATTATCAACAGCCTTTAAGTGTATTTGGCGATAGAGTCACACAATTGGCGTGATCAATATTACATGTTTTCATATCATTTTAGAAAATTACAGCGTGATGGAATGTTCCTAATTCTCTCGACTTTTCCACATAAATTATTCCAGTTGCATTATGGAGTAGGTACTCTACGTGTTTGTCGAAACTCGTTTTAATCCCATTACGTTTCCTTTGTTTGGAACTCACTTATTTGATATTTACCAGAAACACACAATAATTCGCACACACGGTCGAAATTAATTCTGCTTTCAACGATGTCTGTTGTATGTTTTCCTAAAGCCACAATGATATTTTGTTAGGTATTTCGAGGATTGCGGTCAAAGATTACATATATATAACTCGTCCGATATTTGCTATCGAACCCACAATTACGGCATCGCACCTTAGTCTCAACCTCCTGTGATAAAATAACAATCAATCAACTCAACCCTCGCACAGCTGGACGCAGACAAAATATCGACATAATAAATTCCTAAAAATATATTTTGTTCGCAGGAGCATGTTAATTTGGTTGGATCTGACGAGAATCTGGGCCCAGTAGTGATGTCCTTGAAAAACGAACACATGGCTGGTCAAGATCACACTAGGATATTGTTGAGGCTTCGCACGGAAACCATGCATGGACTTATACCCACCACTAGTGAGTAAAACTATGATTCAAAGATAAATTCTAATTGGAACTGTAGGTAGGTTGAATGATTTTGATGAGGATGACTTTGACAAAAATTTAAATTCAAGCTCAATTAAATGCTTGTTTTAATTGTGGTTCCTACAATAATCGAACAAGGGTTTATTTGCAATTTTAAAAAAATTATCAGCCTAAATCAGTCGTTGCCTTTTCCAGGATCAGGATTAATGCCACCGCCTCTCAAAATGGCAAAAATGCTAAACGAACAGGTGAACATAGACAACTTCACGGCCGTCATGTGTCTCAACGCGTCATCCCTGATAGCGGCATACGATGAGCATGTTTTAGTTAACTGCTTTAAGTTCGGAGTCCTATACCAAACATATGGGCAGACGACAGAGGAACAACTGTTCGGTAACAACGAAATATCACCAGCCTTCGAAGAATTTCTAGACATGCTTGGACAGAAGATCAAGTTAAAGGATCATAAAGGTTAGTTTTGTTTGGCAGCCTTTGCAGCTATATCCGCTGGCAGCTTGCCTACATGTTAACCCTAGGATTTCTGCATCCGGAGCGCTCCGGGCTTAATTCCACGACAAGAACCCGGCTAAAGCAGTAGGATAGAAATAATATGAAATTTCGAGAAGAAAGCAGCTTGCATGGCGCATTGTTTCTCATGTAATCTTGTTTTTTCTTTATTTATACTTTCTGTTAAACTAGACTTTTATATAACTTTTATATAAATTTTAGTGTGTTATTTTATGATAATGTGTAAAGATTAAATTTGTTTACGTGATGTTACTTTACTTTTATGAAAGTTTATCCAGCCAATGGATTATATTTAATCATTAATGGCAACTTTCCTTACAGGATACCGGGGTGGTCTGGACATAATAAATGGTCACACGGGTACTGAGGCCGTCTACGAGACGTACCATAACCGCGAGATAATGTTCCATGTGGCTCCCTTACTGCCACACACTGCCGGCGACGCGCAGCAACTGCAGAGGAAGAGGCATGTCGGCAATGATATTGTCGCGATTGTGTTTCAGGTAAGCGCAGCTTTCTTAGATGGTGTGTATAAAATATGGGGTTTATTTCCGTGGTAAAAATGTCCATACATGCATGTCCTCACGCTTCTCTCACAGAAGTAGGCAGCAGCAACAGACCGCCTTTTGCTACGATTCTTGCATACTTCTTCTACATTCATAAATCTTCTCAATCAATGCAGAATGATAGATGATAATACTTAGCACATATGAGTGTGGTAGAAATGTTTTTGTCTATATCAACTTAGCCTTCTAAAATAGAAATGGATCTTTAAAGTATCTGCAGGTGTTTCTGAGGGAATAAGATTTTGCCGGCAACTTGCCTGGTGTTGTTTAGCTTACCCGTTGACAAAGTGTAGCTTTCTAGGTACCTATACAAAATTCATGTGTGATTCAAAGCCTTTTGTTAGAATATGTAAAGCTGTTCTATTGTAAAATCAGAACTGTATAACAGATAATGCTGAAACGCTTTTCATGCAGATTGTTTATGACTTTATTATGCGAAATACTGCAATAATTTAACGAGTTTATAGTACAGTTTGCGTAAGTGCAAGAAACGTAATGTTTGTTTACAATAAATATAAGATAACAGACGGCGATGTTAAGTCGTTTATTACAATACTACAAACCATTTGATTCCATTTATCAAAGAAAATAGTTCGCCCTACATACGAAATTGACTTTTTTCTAAATAGCGTATGAGCCTCCAACTTTATTCAAAGAGTGACGAATAGTACTGGCTCTTGGGCTTGTTGATATACATTAAACGTATTACTTAAGATCACCAATGCTTCCCACTTGACAATAAATACAATTGTAATTACACGTAGTTGCATGCGCAGCGGGAAGAATTTCTATGGAAAGTAATATTCAACCACAGGTAGCTTGAAAGTACGGAACCAGGGTTCTAGACCCGACTTTATCTTTTCACAAAATAAATTAAGTTGTTTCTTTACGTTTGTAATTCATATTTCTAAATGTGGTAAGTATAGTTCCGTAGAAGTCCCGAAAATAAGTTTTGTTTAAATATCGTACAAGCGTATCACTCTATAACAGCATTTTTGTGTTACTTCGATTTGCAGGAGAAGGCAACACCTTTCACGCCAGACATGATAGCATCACACTTCCTCCACGCGTTCATTGTGGTCACACACTTGGAATCTGCCGGTGGGGAGACCAGGTAATTACATTACTTTTTGTTGACTATATTAGTCTTAAGGAACCTCTTAGATAACCTCTTCGACGATTTTAACTATGAGCATCATTTAAAAAAAAAACATATTTTCTGTATTCAAGCTAATCGTGTAATTCAATCTCAAATAACTAATAACATTTGATATAAAAATATGCACTTCTCTGAATTTGCGCACGAGTCATTTTTATTCATGATGTTGAATGTCTCTTATTTTTAATCCAACAAACTTCAGATCTTGCTACTTTTTTCAATTGTCGAGTGACTTGTTTTACATAAAGTTTGTGTTGCTTCTCAACAACGCACAGTAGCATTATTTGCATAGGAAGTCGAGAAAATGGCTTGGAAAGTAGAATGGAAATTTTCTCAGTAATTTATATGCAAACGAATCTGGACTCTGTAATTAGAGAGCTTTTTATGGGAATAAACACTAGGTGGACGACTCAGTGAACGTCTTAATGTTTCTCAGATTTGTTGAAGACTAAGTTTAAGTGCTACTTAGATACATACATACATTAAGGTCTATTATAGAAAAACCTTGGTTGTATAAGTAATTAATTTGTTGGATACAGATGCTACCAAAGGTCGTATTACAAAGAGGTCTTTCATAAAATTTAATTGAAATAGTATTCAAATAACTACTATGCTGTTCATAGCTACGAAAAGAAAGAATTATTAAAATTAGATTTCAGAATAAAATCCTTTGCGAATTTATTTGATGTTAACGAACTACATAATTTGTACATGACTGCATTTATTGTGGTTAATTTGCGTAAATTAACCACAACGTTAGGGTTAAACCACAGAGTATTAATTTCATTACTCATTTGTCGCTATTAAATCATTTGAATTTTATGCAGAGGTTTTCAAAAATTTTATCTTTTTAGAAATTCGGAATTAGAATTTGTGGGTAGGTGTTCATTTTTTTATACGTCTCGTTTCAGGTACAAGGTGGCCGTCACCGCTCGTGATGACGTACCATTTTTCGGGCCGACTCTCCCGCAGCCGTCGATATTCCGCAAGGGGCGAGAGTTCAAAGAATTCCTCCTTACGAAGCTCATTAACGCCGAAAACGCGTGCTACAAAGCGGACAAATTCGCTCAACTGGAGTTAAGAACTAGAGCGTCATTGCTGCAGAACTTGGTGAATGACTTGAAGACGAAGACTACAGAATTTCTGGGAGCGGGGGTAAGAATTGAGCCGGGGGCGGTGTCGCCTCAACCGGATGGTACGCCGAAACAAGATGGACCTGGTGCTCGTTTTATCGATACCGTGAAGAAGGCCCTTATTTCTAAAGTTAGGTATGTAACACAAATAACAATTTGGTGCTATTTTGCTTTAAGAAATTTCTTTAACAGCTGTGCTTCTGTCGCATCACTATATCTATTTGCAATCGCAAGTAAATGGCGGCACACGGTAACAGTTGTTATGTGCTACCGTGCACGGGGCAGACCTGAGCAGACCCCTTTACAGACCCTCAGGATTGTGCTAAAACTGGCATAAGAGACGTAGTATAGTGTACAAGTTTTGGCCTTTGGAGTAGTATTTTAAGAAGACACAAAGCCTCCCTCTTCTGCTGGACAAGGGTCGGTTTTAGTAGATAAGAATCCCACACTCTCCAGTCTTATCCCCAAAAACCATTCTCCTTTTCAAGGTTTCCCTAGGAAACAAAAAAGAATCAACAACATCAAGTAATAAAAAGAAAAGAAAATCCTTTTGACGATATTCTATTTAAACTCTCATGAAAAGTAGAATGTAGATTGTTCATTAAATAAAATATTTCTTAACGTTTATGCAGCCCGGTTATCCAAACACAGCTTTGCAAATATAAAAGACATTAAAATTCCAAGTCAAACAAAATGCATGTGAAAACCAGTGTTGGGCAAAATGTAATCTAACTACTGATTACTAACTACGACTACATAAAGTAATAAGTAATCATAACTACAAACTACATAAAAAAATCGAAATATGTAGTTAAAAATTTTGACTACTAACTACTAATTGTAGTTGCAATCACGATTACTTGATTACTTTTTATAACTACAGATTTAAAATGATGTTGCGTCATTAAACAAGCCAACACGCGCGATATTCGTTCATGTAAGTACATGAACGACTATCGCGCGTGTTTCGACTTGTCGTTTGGTAGGTACCTACAGTACGCGCGGCATAAGTTGGCCGGAGTGAAGTTCGCCGTTTTAATGCGCAGTGGATTGTTTACGTTAAAAATTGTGTACTGCGCAACCAAACAGCTAACTTCAGTCCGGCCAACTTATGTCGCGCGTACTGTAGTTAGCGTATCGCGTTGTAGTCGCGTGTGTTAGAGCAAGAGCGCATTACCTTCTTTGGCTCCAGTGGAAAGACTGTTTTCATACGCAACTATGATAAACCATCCCTAATCCCACAGGCTATCGGATGAAATGTTTGAAAAACGTGTAGTACTAAAAGCTAATTTAAATGATTAACCCAATCAACCTTTTTGGTTATTTATTTGATTCGCAAATAATTTGAATCAAGTTGATGTTTGCTGAGTTTTTTTTTATTACAAGTCAATAAAAAGTAATTAAGATCTGATAAGTACGAGTATAAGTACATAATATCTACGACTTTAATCCTTGCAGCCATATTCCAAAACATATAGTATTACAGTATTACTTCACATTACATGTTTATTTAATTGCAAAAAAAAAAAAAAATAATAATCAGTAATTATAACTACTAGATTGCAGCAATCAAATTAACAACTACAAAATGTAGTTTGATTACTTTAGTTAAGTTACATGTAATCATAACTACATGTAATCATAACTACATGTAGTTAACTACTTTTAATCGTAGTTAGTAACCAGATTACAAAATTGTAGTTAACTATGCCCTACACTGGTGAAAACCATATGTAGTTTCAACATGTTTTCATTCACACAGAAAACCGGCGTCAAACAACGCTTACGTTGTGTTTCGCCGAATGAGTGAAATTACCGGAGGCCCAATCCCCTTTTAAAAGGCGGGCAACTCACTTGTGACTCCTCTGGTGCTGCGGGTGTCCATGGGCAGCGGTGATCGCTTACCATCAGGCGATCCGTCTGCTGGTTTGTCCCTCTATCCCATAAAAAAAATCAGCTCAATATAACAGCAAATTATTTCTTATACTTTCAGATCACCAAGTGTAGACACGAATCTTTCGGGCGATAGCAACAAGAATCCTATAAATAAGAATAAATTTGTACCGAATGAAACCCATACTCCTAATGTAAGTATACTTTAAAGTACTTATTAGATGTCTCATAGTTATTTGAAGGTGACAGTGAGTGAGAGTTGATTTTGAAACTAAGGTCTAACTGGATTGACAGACTAGTGAGCCTATTGCCATTAACCGGCCACAAATCCAAAATCGAGCTGCTAATGTGAATTTCATAGAAAGAACCCAATATCACTCGACCTGGGAATCTATCCCTGGAATCTCTAGAATAGCAGACCTTTTTTGAATTGTTTTAAGACACGATTTTCAGTAAATAAAGGTTAATCGTAATAGGCTCGACCCCCTATTACATGGGACCTAAACATACCTGCGAACTGTAGGTGTACATTAGTACACGTCTGCTTTATCCTTTGTGGAACACAGGCGTGTTAGTATATTATGTAATCTAGTACATCACAAAGAAAATGTATATTTCTATCAAAACATTTATTAAAATAAATGCGAGACAAAGTGATTCGCATATGCAATGCTTAATATTCTGTACATCAGCTTACGTATGCTTGAATGGACTTCCACCCGTGTTGACCGCTTATGGCAACTTTATGCAATGACTACAAAATTAAAATATTCACATAAGTATAATAACTATGGAACAGATGGCCATATATCCTCTTATACTATTGAAAATCATAACAGATAAAATTCAATGACCAAAATGAGATTTGACAAGTTTACAAAAACTCAGTTAAACTGACAAAAATAGAAAACTAGTAAATTGAGTGTTTTTGAATGAGTAGGTTAACTTATTGTGTTTGTAAAGAACAGCCTAACAGTTAGTATTACGTATAAGTACTATTATGAATTTGTGACAACACTTTTTAATGAACCCTTGTAATGGAAACCATTGCACCTCCTTTATATTTTTATTTCGATCGCCTTATAGAGCAGCACACTTATCGCAATCAAACTTTCCTGTATCATTGTGGCTGAATATTCAATCAGTATAGTAGTTTTTTTTTAATAATTACTCCTTTTTTATTAATCTGCCTCATTAGTCTAGTGGTCCCAAGCGCGACTGCTACGCTAGAGGTCCTGAGTCCAATTCACAGGTCGAGCAAAGTGTTATTGGGTATTTGTATGAAATTTTCAATAGCAGCTCGAAGTTTGGACTTGGGCCCGGTTACTGGCAATAGGCTCTATAGGCGAACTGTAGTTGTACGTTACTACATAACATACATAATCAACCCATTTTAGTGTCCCACTGCTGGGCACGGGTGTCCTCTCAAATGAGAGGGATTAGGCTATAGTCCACCACGCTGGCCTAGTACGGGTTGGCAGACTTCACACGCCGTCGAGAAAATCTCTCAGACATGCAGGTTTCCTCACGATGTTTTCCTTCACCGTTTAAGCGCATGATAATTAACTATTAATACGCATATGACTTCGAAAAGTCAGAGATGTGTGCCTCGGGTTCGAACTCAAGACCTTTGACTAGGCAGTCCAACGCTCATACCACTAGGCTATCAATGCTTTAACTGCACTGCACGTTACTACGCCTCTGCCGAACCCTGTGGAGACCCTCGTACAGGCATGATGGTATGTGACATTTCAATACTGGGCGTAGACCTGTTGCATTTAGCCCCGGTTAAACATGAACCATATTAATTACAGAGCGGTCGTTCAAAGTCGTCAGTAGCGTCGTCGTCCGCGTCGGCGGTGTCGGTGCGGTCTGCGGGCGGGTCGGGCGCGTCGCACGCGTCGGGCGAGTCCAGCCCGGACGTGACGTCACGCGCCGCGCCGCCGCGCCCGCCGCTCACCGACCATAGTGACGACTCTAGCCTCAACTCTGTGGATTTAGACCCACTTGGTTAGTATTTATTGATACTTTTAGCTTTTTGCATCTGGGTCACCGTATTCTAGGGAGACAGTATGTGACTAATTGGTCTACCATGACTTTACGCGCTCGATATTTGCTAGCTTTGGCAGCAAGAATAACCATCTAAAACGTCCTACCTACTAATTTTATTAAGGTTTTCTCAGTGTTGCCAGTTTTTCTAATAAATATTTGTCCTCGCGAAGATAGCGATTATTGTGATCAACAATCAGACATTTTACTAAATGAATGAACTATTCTTGAAATTGTCGAAAAGCAAGTAGAAACATTAACCATAAAATCATAACCATCGTTACTGCAGAATAATAGGTTTGTTTATTGATCTTTGATTTATTAAAAAATAACGGCCCTGTTGAAAAATGTTGTTAAAAATAATTCCTAGACTGATAAAATAATTTAAATCGAGACATAAAGTTTCAAGATTTTTCCTTATTTAATGTTTTGGTGTTGTGGTGGTTTGTCACAAAAACGCTCTGTCCCTAACCAGCGCAACGAATGTCAGTATACAATTTGTATGGCCCACGCACGGTTTGACGTCACAAGGTGCTATAGTACGCTCTTTGACTACCATAAAATTAAAATGCTTATAACTTCCTTATTTTCGAACCGATTTTGATTTTGTTTTTGTTGTTCGGATCTGTTTATGGTAAACTTTTTTATGAGAACATTAAAAAATATCAGTCATCTAGCCTATTGTAGATAACCTTATACTACGTCGCATTTCATTACAAGCAACTGTTGGCAATCATGTCACCATAATACCTTCCCTTCAAATATTGGTTTAATCAAGCATGGCGACGTGACATTACTTTCGATAGCAATTGTCGTCGGTACCCATAGTTTTGGTAAAGTAATGGTGTAATTTCTTCCAATTAGACGACAAGGACTGGCTGAGTTGTGGTAAAAGTGCAACAGGTTAGTCCTGTAGTGTAGCAGAACACTGTATATGAATGTTTTGATTTCACCTGTCGTCTGTGTAGAGGCATGATGTAGATACTTTTGTTAGGTTTTTGTTATCATCAATGTTCAGTAGACGGTAGCCAATGAATGTATATATAAAATCAATGTTGTTTGTTCCTTCATTTTGTAGTCTGTTTTATATATTGTTTGGAAAATGCTGTAAAATACGACATTGCTTAAATTTAATTTAAGTACCGCACTCAATTCCGTTCTTACAATTGAACTAAATAAAACTTAAAAACACAATAAATTGTTATAACTAGAACATGGAATTGTTCATATAAATGTAATACCAAATTGTGTTATTTTTTTGGATTCGGATACCGTTAATCTGCGTTCCTATCGTACGATTTCGCCAACAACAATCGCCAAACCGGTCTAAACCGGTCTAAACCGGTTTGGCGATTGTTTATTCGTAAAATTATCAAGAATTACATTCACTTATTGTATAGTACCTCACTGTTTTATAGCTTGATTTATAACCGTGTGTACACTAAGTACATAACATTATATAAGTATTAATTTTTAATAAATATCACAGCTGTCAACAGCACACAGTCAACAGTACATCATGGTCTCCAAAACTGTCAAATTTCTTCAATCGATTTTCAATTTAATCTCCAAAAGAAAGAATTTATTATCCATTGGGGAAATTTGTCAGTTTGTGGTAACGATATGCTGTTGACTGAACCTAGTTTTATAATATAAACAACTGATACACGGCTAAAGACGAGCAGTGTAGTACAATATTGAGCATAGCGTTCGTATGCCCAGGCGGGGTGTACGTGGACAGCGACACGGGATTGGAGTCGATGTCGTCGGCGGAGGCGGGCGCGGCGTGCGGCGCGTGCGCGGCCGGCGCCGCCCGCGCCGACCTGGCGCCGCGCGACGCCGACACGCTGCGCCAGGAGGTCTGCCGCCTCAAGAACGATAAGCTCGACTTACTCAAGCAGAATATTGTAAGTACATACGCAGCACATCACTCTTATTACTACCAATTAAAGGCTTCTTTAATTAAGCAGTGATAGCCTGGTGGTATGACCGTTGAACTGCCAAGTCAAAGGTCTTGAGTTCGAAGCCACGGCACGCACCTCTGACTTTTCGAAGTCATGTGCGTATTAAATAATTAATTATCACGCGCTTAAATGGTGAAGGAAAACTCGTGAGGAAACCTGCATGCCTGAGAGATTTTCTCGTGTGTGAAATCTGCCAACCTGCACTAGGCCAGCGTGGTGGACTATAGCCTAATCCCTCTCATCCTGAGAAGAGACCCGTGCCCACCAGTGGGACAGTGTAATGGGTTGATTATTAGTCTAGTGCAGTGGTTCTCAACCTGTGGTCCCCAGGCCACCAGTGGTCCACGAGAGCTAAATATGGTCCGCGAAAGATTTAAGTACCTACTTATGTCATTTTATTAATGTTAAAAGTTTATTAAAAATATAAACTTATAAGTACCTATTTTATTGAGGCTAGCGTGATAGATTATAGCCAAACCCTAAGCCCTCTCCTTCAGAGAAGAGACATGTGCCCAGCCCCGTTGACTTAAACATACCAGCTAACTGTGGATGTACTTCTACACCTTTGCATAATAAAACCTTCGTCGGGGAATACAATATGTATACGATGGTATGATAATAGGTTATTATCCATGCAAATAATTATATTAAGTATGTGGATTTTAGATCCAAAAGTACTGAAGAACATGGTGCTGATCATTTATATTTTTATTTTATAGACATGGCAAAACGAGATCAAATGTCTACGTGAAAAGGAGATGTCGCTACAAGCGGAGCTGAACTCCATGTCCAGGGAAATGCGAAGGCTTCGGGAGCAACAGGTCACCGGCACCATCATCCCCAATCCTTCGTCACATGATTCCAACGCTTAATTATAAATCCTTTCGGATTGTCATAAGGTCCTATTTAAAGTACATACGTACGCATTTCACACAATGACTCCATCGCTTTAACGTATCTTGAAATCTTTGATCTTGTAATAAGGGGCTGTCCATTAATCACGTGAGGCTCGAAAGGGGGGGGAGGGGTCCATAAAAAATCACAAAATATCACAAGGGGGAGGGGGGGTGTAGTAATATATATCACGTGTATTTATTTTTTCGCGCGATACTCAACCGAAAAGCGGCGTTACATGTATTTATTGTTTCGTCAAACGCGTAGGTACAAAATCGGAAGCGGCTTGTAGTGTGACCTTCATTCGCCGTTACCAGGCAACGAACGAAGTGAAGTTCCCGCGAGCCGCGCGCGACAACCGCCCGCCGGACTCAGCTTGTCAGTGTCAGTTATTATGTTGTTTTGGCACGTATGCGTAAATTGTTTAACCTCATACGTTTTACATTAAAACAATGTCTAAACTAGATGATACATAAACCTGTATTTTTTTATATTAAAAAAAAAATTAGATTCTTTGTAGGTACTAAAAAATACACGTGATATAAGGGGGGGTAGTCTTAAACCTCATCATGTATCACCAAAGGGGAGGGGGGGGTTAAAAATGCCAAAAAAAACATCACGTGATTAATGGACGGCCCCTAAGGTCCTGTAAAAAAATGTACACATCTTTTTGATGAATGTTGTGGAAAAGATCTGATTTTTTGAAATGACCAAGTAAGGTAATCTGGGATTTAGGAGGTTTTGCTTAACGAATGTTAAAGAGTAGTTACTCGAATATTCATGTTGCTCCCTTGACTATACCTACATAATTATAGTAGCGACAACTGTTAATGTGCAATATTGTGTTCTTAAATCAAAATGGCGGTGCAATCTCAAAATACGGAAAACGGCATTGTTTAATTGTTAAATTTTTATCGTAGACTTCTTATCGAATTATGCTCTTTACGTGGTTTTGAAGTTGAACAGTCAGAACAGATAATAATTATTGTCAATGTATAGTAGCAAAACTATTCCTTATATTTATTTAAGCATAGAGATGTCCCAGTTTCATATATTAGTAATAACTAATTACTTCTTAGGTCGTGGCTTGACTGACTATTAATGAGAAATGCTGAAACTTCGACATAATGTAACGATTCTATAGTTATTTAGAGAGAATATGATTCGAATCTTTTTATATGTTGTTATACCAAAACTGAATTGTTAATGTCTAATGTTAGGCTACTCGCTTTTTGTAAATGTTGTGATAACCTAGCTTATTGAGACATGAATAGTTCTTTTATATAATTTTATATTATATAATTACTTACTTACTTATTGTGTATTTCACACAAAATTATTTGGTAGAGCATACCGCTTGTGTTCTTTATTAGAGAAGTATTTCTCGCGCAAAATCATTATTTACTTTCCATTAGTGAATAATAATGTAGAAATACATATTACTTAGTACCTATTGTCACTGTCTTGAGTGCTTCTTTTTCCATTAAAAATAATAAATTATTTTCTTTATTTGTTCAATTGTAATGGATATTGTCAATCATAAATAAATGTGATCGACATCACGTTCGATTAAGAATTAATCAGTCTGGGAGATTTTTAGTTTTTTTTTTCGAAAAAGCATTCATTTAATTTAAGGAGCATTCATAGACTGATTTTATTATTTCGTCAGTGTTTTTAGTAACATTAATCGGAATTTTATAACTAGTAATTAGATGACAAAAATAACGGTACCTACTATATTAAGCCTTGAATAATCTAGTAGAAAGCCTATACATACATAATTATGGTGCGTTATAGAAAAAAATATATCGATTCTTATAGTGCGTTAGCTATTCAAATTTGTAAATGAAAATATCCCAGTACATCTTGATTTTGTATGCGTTTCTACTGCACAGTGCAATTTATACGTATCTTAAGTTTCGTTTCGCTTAATATCTTTAATAGCCTTACTTATAAAGACCGGAAAACAAAAGGAAAAAGATTTCGTTTGATAATTTTTCGTCCTTATCTAACTTTGGAAAGAGTCAATCGCATCCCTATAATTTCACTTCTATCGATTGTTCATTATAAGTAATGCTATTCATTATTAGTTTACAAATTTAAGTTCACCAGTTGATGTAAATATATTCTAAACTGGTTTTAGGCTATTTGATTAAACAGTATTTCTTTTAATTTATGCTTCGATTTAAGTTTCGTTTCTCGAGTGTATTGAGGTTGAATAATGTTTTGTTGTTTATAATTAATATTTTATACCAAAGTTAACATTCCCCACTAAATAGTTTAGAAGTTTTTATATAATTATTACCTTAAAGTGAACCAGTATTTGTAACGTTTCAACTGACGGAACACGCTAACATACATTCTAAGTTTACATTTAAAATTTTCTATTAAATGTAATCATTTAGATTTTTGTTCGACTGTTGATTATTGTAAGTTGATTTAAACCAACTGTTGATTCGTCTTCACTTAGACTTAAACCAAATATTGAGCGCGGAGCGTTAGAGGAAATAGATATAATTATAAAAGATACCTATTGAAATATATGAATAGTTAATACTAAATAAAAATTTTTGTTTTATTGCAAAATCTAAACCTCATTAAGGGATTTAGTTGTGATCCAAATCCAATATCTGAACTATGTTTAAATAAGGGACAGCGACATATTTACAAAGTTTACCAAAGTATCATTTATTTGTAATTCTAGAACAATCTTCACAACGCTTTTATTTTTCTCTAACAATACACAGATAGCGCCTCTGCAGCTATAAATTACTTTTAAACAGCGCCATCTGTGTATTGATCTGAGAATTTCTGGATCGCTCGAGTAATAACGACGAATTTACAAAAAACAATAAAACAGTAAAACAATATGCATACTACCAAGAATTTGCGGTAGGTATAGAGCTTCCGGTAGAGAGCTTTAGTTTATGGACTAAATAAAGGTATAGCACGTCTGATTTTGGGACAGCGACATCTAGTAAGTAATTACCCAATTATCAATAGTAGTTCTCAATGAACCTTCAACGCTGTTATTTCTCGCCTCTAACAATGAACAGATGGCGCCTCTGTAGCAATAAATTATAAACAGCGCTATCTGTGCACTAATACGAGGAACTCAGGATAGTACATAATTCAAGTATATAATACATACCGAATTCACCTTACATAATTCCTATCAAAAACGTAAAGTAAAACAATACCTATTTGCATACTGGCAAGGAATTACTGGATTAGGGTCCAACTTAGTAGGTATTTGCTTACCTTTCTGTACGAATTGCACATCACACATCATCGTCAACCTCACGAGTTTTCTTTAAGAGTGAGAAGGTAATCTAGTAATTCTGCGGACCCATACTAAGAAGTATGGGTACGTAGACTTGACACTCTGTCAAGAAAATTGCCAGGCATGCAGATTTCCCCAAGATGTTTTCCATCACCGATAAGCGCGTGATAATTAATTAGTATTCGGAAATGTCTACAGATCTGTGAATAATACAGAACGTATAAAATGAAACGATAGACAGCCATATGGTGTGATATGCGCATCATAGTATTTTTATTTAAAACATTACTTCTACTGTTGTTATACTGTGAAGATAATAAATTCTGAAAATGTTTTACTCTCTTCTCCTGGCAATATCGATACGATCTCCGTATGTTGAGCCACTTCACTTAGGAACAGCTATAACGCATTAAGTTTAAAGGTTATTGAGCTAAGTTGTTGCGAGTAGCTCACCTGTGATACCCACTCCTAAACGAGAATAGAACAGTTTGCGGAATTGTTACTTTTTATAACATACCATCACGCCTGTATTCCCCGAAAGGTTAGGCAGAGGCGTACTTATGTACACCCACAGTTCGCCGGTATGTTTAGGTCCCATGTAATAGGGGGCGAGCCTATTGCCATTGTTATTTTTTTATGGCTTTTTATTCAAGTATCAAGGTAGTCCGTTCGCACTCTAGAGCTACGTATTAGAAAACACATGCCAGGACAATCAATCAATCAATCAATACTATCGACATCAAAAAGATGTTGGTATGCTTATGAACTAAAACTAAAATACTTATAGCTTTGCGTATGCGCCGAAACTTACCAGTTACTTATTACCTATACATAACAATTCCTTTAATATTACTCAGTTATTATAAACGTGAAGTGATTAATGTAATTGACTAATTATACCTGATAAAATAATAATATAAATAGGTTTATTATTTTTTATATATTTAGTTTAAAATAAATATTTTAGTCTAGTAAGTCATTTTAGTAGATTTCGAATGGAAATTGTGACTAATTTCAGACTAGCTACAGATGAACAGTTAAAGATTGTAAAACTAATAGTTAATAATTTGACTACGCCTACGGAGTCCTAACAAGAGAAACAAGAAACAGGGGGTGTAATTTTTTATGACAATTCGGTTGTCAACATCATACACTCATAGATTATAACTTGAAATAGTATTACGTTATTGATGTCCCGAGAAAACGATTAGTTTTCCTGGTAAAAAAAGTGACAACTATCCCCAAAACAGGTCATCCTAGGCAAGGCATCCAGAGGATGACATCCGAGGCATGACATACAAGACATGATATCCGATCATTACATTCGAGGTCTGGCAGCCCGGGAATGCATCCAAGGTATGACGTCCAGAGATGATATCCAAGGCTTCAACTTATATTTAGTTGAAAAGAACTGGTATATCCGCCGGGTATGACATCCAAGGTATGACATCCGGGGCGTGGCATCCAAGGCATGTCCTTCACGATATCTGTCAGGGGCACGAAATTTTATCCGTAAAAAATAAAATCATTTATGTATTCATTCAGGTTATAATCTGTTTGTGCTACACTAATGATTTTTTTATAATAGTCAGTTTGTGTCAAAGCGATCTTCAGATATTCAGATTCAGGGTACAGAATCGGGTATACAAGATATTTATAATAATAGATATATAGAATAATATTGACAAGATCTGGTAGTTCCTTCCTACTTATCCAAAACAAAGATTTTTCCTACGTTTACCATCGTCATCTCGAAAAACTGTAAGTTGGATTTTATAACATTTTTGCGGGCAGTGAAAATTGACCTTCACAGATATCTCATAGACACTGCTAATAAGTAGTCAGTAATATGCACCTATCCACTTACCTGTCATTTAGTTTCTACTGCAATGAAAAATGCATCCTCAAACTTTAATTTCCTTTGCTAAATCTCGTTCTTGTGTTGCTCCTTTGATATTACTTTTTATTTAATTATTTAAGTCACAACACAAAATAAACATAAAACATTGATATATAACTAAAAATAGAGATAAAGACTAGTGTTTACATCAATTACAGAGATTCACAACATTCAAGATGAAATTTGAATAGAGTAAGTAAATACCTAGATAATAAAAATTAAAAAGCCCCGCAGCATCAAGTCCAGATTACCGTGTTCTTGCAATATCATTGAAGTAACAGGATACCAAATTCCAAATCGATCAGACATGTGGAAGTTGCTCACATCCCTTCATCAACTAGAAAAGAGCTGATAATAATCTTCAAACGGCTATCCAAATTTTCTAAAATCATAAATAGGAACACTCGATCAAACCAAAAAATTGATTCAAAATGGTCTGTTCATTTGGGCGCTACGAGGCCACACACAGAGATCCAGATACACACTTTAAACGTGTAACGCCCTTCGTTTTGCTTCGGGGATAGAAAAGGTATCTTAATATTTTAAATGTAAAAATACTAATATTTACGTTGTTTACGTATTATTCGACAAGCAGACGAGCCCCCTGATGGTAAGAAGTCATCGCTGACCCTTGGACATGGAGACCTGTAACACCAGAGGAGTTAGTTACATTTAATTTTCGGATTAAAATATTTCAAGACTCGGTGACCATTCCTGGAATAAAACATTTACATTCCTGCAAAATTCTTCGACAAAATAATATGTATTTCGCACTAAAATTCGAGCTAACGTGTTTCACACCTTCGAAATAGTCTTTGTTTATCATGATTATTGAGTGAGTATTCCAGTCTTCGCAAACGCTTCAAACGCAGGGACGCTTGTCCCCATTTAAGCATTCATTTCCTTTGTTCCAAGTAGCGCAAATTGCGTCTAATCGCTTTAAAAGAGTTTACCCTGAAATAAACTTAGCCGTAGAACTTAGGTAGGACGGATTTGTAAGGTAATTGAAAGTTTACTTAAAAGTAGGAAAGTAGGCTCTGAAATTGTAATGATAACCAACTTTTAAGCTAATCCATTTCAAATCATAAATTTTAAATAGAGACGATCATTTGAATAGGACTTCTTTGGAAAAAAACTTCTTTCTTTATTCTAATTAAACAATAAATGAAATTTTTTTTTCGAAGTACTCAAATCACTGACCTCTTTATTACTCAGAGAAATATAGAGATCAGTGAGTCTAATCATGCTCTTGGATAGGATTTTTTGTTTTGTGAATCAAGGTTTTCTGAATTCCAATTAATTATCAATTTCTCTTCCCGTAATCCTACATAATGTCATCTTACCTACACAAGCTAAAATATCATAATTTAACTAGTATAGAAATGATTTAACAAAGGGAAATAGGTATTAGGAAAGTAGTTAGCGTATAAAATAATAACAGATACTTGTGCGGTTCTTTTTGCATAACTAATTAACCTCAGATTGGGTAAACTTTGGGTACGTGACTTTGGAGTACTTACGAACAATGCTGTATGATCATTTATTTCAGTTATTCTCACAACAATACATACAAGTTTTCTACAATCTGTAGGTACATCAATGGTACCTACCCATTGATGTACCTACAGATTTTGTAATAAACGAATCTTAACTACCTCATTAGTCTAGTTAGTGGCCCTAGGCGCGACTACTACGCTTGAGGTCCGAGGTTGGATTTGTAGGTTGAACAGAATATTATTAGGTTTTTCTATGAAATTCTGTTGCAGCTAAGGGATTCAATTTGTGGCCATAATTATCAGCTGAACATAATTATCAGTGAACTGAAGATGAACACTAGCACACACCCTTCGGAATATACACGGGCGTGATGGTATGTAAACGAAGCTTAACAACTGACCAAATTTTGGACACGAAAGTTATTGAATTACTTTCAGCTTTACACATGTTTACCTATACCTACGTAAATTGTACATAGTACCAGATATCAATAAATAGTCAGATACAAAAATGTTTTCGATTTTCAACGGTATTAAATTACGATACACGTAGGTATCTGTATTTACCATTTTTTGATGTGTTTACGTTGATAAAAGCTTTCAAGTAGTGTTGGATAAATTGATTCCATTTTCGCTCAATTCTGTTTACTTTCATTCCTTTTCATAGAGGTGATGTAACCTAACGTTGGATGTAACATTTACATTTTATGAAAGGGATCCAAGGAACGAGTTAAAGTGAATATGTTTCGCCTTCACAAAAAAATTTCCTTCAGGCATTGACGGATCTAAAATTTATAAAAATGATTGATGTAGCTACATAAGTAATTGAATATTAAATATATCAAAATAATTTATACATTAAATTTATGATACGTCAACATTAGGAATTCGATAAGAAAAATTTGTGGATCGTCACCTTATGAAGTAAATTCAGAATGTGAAGGCAAATTTCGATCAAGCGGGTGGGACTCGCGGTGGCTTAGCTGTCAGAGCGTCTGGTGTATCTAACCAGAAGACGCAGGTTCGAATTCTGCCCGTGATTGAATTTTTCCTTCACTAAAATAAAATTTCGTGGATTTTAATGCGGTTATTGTTAAGATTAGATTAAACAGGCACCCAGACTATCGTCCCCCGAAGGTGTACATCGACATTCTAGTCAGTTCATGTCATAGCTACCGTCTGGGGTGTTATTGATATCTCGTGAGTATCCTTTACATCCAACTAATCCTATATAATATCATAAATTATTAATAAGTACATACCAACGATGTTTTGAAATAAAATTCTAGGATACAGAGAACTCCATAGGTACTGGGTGAAAAGGATTGCCGATAAATATATAATTAGTACTTAGTCTTTGCTTATAGTACTTATGATTCTACCTTATTTTTGTAGGAAATTGTGTATCTACTATTTGTTATAAGAAATAAACATTAATTGTTCCAACAGTATTTTTTGCATGGTGAGATGATTAAACATCTCGCTTCAGTACTTTGTGCGTACTTTATCATCATCAACCATAAAAGCTGTCACGATTACGTTTGTTGATAAAGGATTTAGTTATGTTTAAGTATCGGAAATATCTAAGCTAGAGAAGTTTCTCGCCATTTTGTTTTCTCTGTTTTTGTTTCTTATTAATCTTTAATATTGTGCTTTCATTATAATCCTGATTTGCTGCTCAACCTAGATAAAAACTTAGTTGAAGTTATAAAAGCAGTTAAACTAAAAATGACAATGCTGTAACATTTGCTTGAAAGTAAATTGGATCCTTTCAGAAACTATAAAATGAAAAAATTAAGCCATGTCTTGGCTACTTTTTTAGTAGACATTGTTATGTAAAGCTAGATTTTGTACGTGTCTAGCTTTACTATCTACAAATTCTGATGGTGAAGTAAATTAGTGAAATATTAACACATAGTCTGTTACTCTGAATGACACTGATACTTAGAGTTATTTCAATTAAACTACGATACCTATCAAATTAGCAGAGACAGTAAAAAGTATAAATAAATTAATACATAATTTCAACACACAGCAATTTCACAGTCGCTTGAATCGCCCTGTCATTCTTCGAGAAGTGTAAACAAAATAAAAAAAAACATCAAAATAATTTCTTTTTGATTTACAGTCACAAATAGCTTCGTTGTCCTTGCTACGCTTCACCTTTTATTTTTCTAAGACGTAATGTTGTAATTCTTAAAACTTTTATAACAGTTGTGTTTGATGGTCCAGCCGAGAAAATCAAGTTAATATTTAAATACAATATTATTTTATTCTATCTTTTTTTTTGTGTTTCTTTTGCATTTCCATGCTAAGATTATAAAGTTATTTTAGTAAAGGAAAAATTCAATCGCGGGCAGGATTCGAACCTGCGTGTCCTGGCTTAGCGGCCAGAGCGTCTGGTGTATCTAACCAGGAGACGCAGGTTCGAATCCTGCCCGCGATTGAATTTTTCCTTTACTAAAATAACTTTATTTTATTCTGTTTAGTAAGCGATTTTTTAATCAATCTTAGTTTAACTCGCACGTCTCTCAAAGATTTTTCCAAAATAAAACGGAATACGTTAAACATATTCGTTAAATACAACATACATAAATTAACAGCTTTAATATCATACTATATTTAACTATTCTAGTTTTTGGAGGAAGACGTAAAGAAAATATAAAATGCAAACAAGCAACAGCACAAGACTCGTAAAGTAGACTGTCTATTAGGTATATTATCAATATCTACTACCAAGCTCGTGCCTGGGCTGATATTAATATTGAGATAAAGTTTGTGAGTTTCTGAGTTTTTAGGGCGTAATCTCTGGGTCTACTGAACCGATTTTGAAAATTCTTTTTGTGTTGGATATTCCATTTATCGAGGAAGGTTATAGGCCATATAACATCACGCTAAACCTCTTAGGAACGGAGTAGCGCGGGTGGAACCGCGAGCGAGTCGCTACTAAAGATATAAATATCGTAGTAAAAATTCGTTCTCAGGCAGACTTCAAACCCGCGTCCTCTGTTTCAAGAAACCGAACGCTATTGCCAACTAAGGTACCGAGATCACTGCGTGATGTCGGATTTATCGTCCATATTCTACGTGTTTAGTTGAGTTGGTAACAAATTAATCCTACGATCGAAGATGTATATAAAAATGCTTGAGATGCGTTAATGACATTGAAATTATTAGTACTTCCTATCAGTTTATTGGTCGTTTTGTCCCTCTGCATTACATTGCAGCATACAAAATTTATATATTATCGTTCTCTTGACATAATCCTTTTATTTCCTTATAGTCTAACTTAGCTCCAAAAGTCCTGAGCACTATTTCCATGTAAAATAAACAGAGCTAGCAAAGCTGTAAGCTAAATCCACGCAAGTGCCTCCCAAACACAGTGATGTCTACCTCGAGAGCATTTAATTTTGTTCTGTAGGTTTTAACTTTGTTAATAATTCAACATTATGGTTTCTCACGTAGCCTCTCGCATCTTATATTAAGACTGAGAGATTCTTAATTACTTTGTTCATCTTGCGGAAGCAGATTTAAATACCTACTGAATTAAAATTCAAACCAAGGAAATATATACGTTAGAAATAGGTATAGATAATAGACGGTTTAGAGTAAATAATCTAGTTACTTATGATTCTCGAATAATATCTTATTTTAAATCATGTCAGCCTGAGCTACACAATAATAGTTCATATCAATGTGGAAAAAAGTTACGTCAGTTAACATGTTGATAATAATTAAGGTTGCCTCGCGATTTCTTAGGACACTAACGTAAGGATCAAAATGAAATGAATCACGTGCTCTTGCAAAAAGCAGCAACTATAGCAGAGCCGAATGAGAGGCAAGAGATAAGAGAAGAGATGGTAAAAGAGGCCTATCTTTAAGGTGAGTCTAGTAAGAGCCTATCTCAATGGTAATAACTCAGAAGAAACTTTATGGTAAGTTACACTTAATGAAGTTAGTGGATGAATAGGTTCTTTACAAATGAAGATTGCTCTGTGCCTCGGAGAGTACGCTACTGTTGAGGTTATCAACTTACATACATAAATATTTGTAGTCATTCGGTTGGAAACTTGGAATAGTATATCTTATTTAAAAATTAATTTACTAATTTAATTTGTCAACGAAACATGTGAAGTGTTTGAGATGAAACCAAAAAGGTTTCATTTTATCAAGCTCCGTTTTTAAAAGTAGGTAGTATAATTGCTACAGTGTACAATTTAAATTGTCTCGATTTAGTAAAAAAAAGCCTTTATGATTTACTTTGACGATTTGACTTAGGTATTAAATATATGTATTATGTTAAATGATTACTGCATAATATATCAAATTTTCTGGAGTGGAGCTGAAAAAACATTCTCTCTCCTCTTTTTTCTACAAAAATAGTAAAATTTTTATCATTTACCGAGTTGTTTTTTATACAACGTTCCTAACGTTAACCCTTATCGTGCTTGCAACCAGCCTAGCAATGTTTTTTTATCTAGAGATTACTAGCAATATTGGTCGCACATTACTAGTATTCTTGTTAACCCCTCGTGCTAAGCTAAATGCTTGTGTTACGAGTAGGTTCACGTCGGTAGTGCAATGGGTGGGGCTCGAACCGGCAACCACATGATTGCAAGTCCGACGCCCCGCCATTAGGCTACCGCCGCTTTTATATACGATTCAATTATACTTGTATGTAGGTACACTGGTTTTCAAGAAAAGTAAATTTTATTTATGCTAGCTGTTACCCGCGACTATATGATTCGGCTTCTAGACAGGTTATCCAGATGAATGATGAACAACACACCATAATTTAATTTAGATCTCCTACAATACAACTGTGAAAACCGCATCCAATTTCATGCAGTAGATTATATAAGATGCGCGTACAAACATACAGACAGATAATAAATCTAAATATCTTTTTTTTGGCTTCTATTACTCATTTAAAGAGCCCTCTTATATTTTTTAAATTAAATATGTACTAATATAAAGACATCGACCAGTTTTAATTATAATTAGTATGATTATATCAGTGGTATTTTTTAGTAATTATCCATGGTCCTTTATGTAGGTACACACGTTGCTTAGTATCGATATAATTATGATTAAAAATATATAGGCAAATGGAGAAATCATAAAAATATCATGACGAAAAGACAGAGCTTCCTCTCAGAATATTTTCTTGAAAAGTAAAATGTCAAAAAATATTTAGAGTGTGATACCTAAGATTTCAATATTATACACAATAATAATAATGTTTCAATTATCTATTCATACCGAATGTACATGTTTTATCTTACAAACATCCCTAAGCTACGAATTTATTCCAATGACGTCATACTTTCTCAGCTGGTTAGGATTCTGTTATGACTAATTTGGGAATTCTTTTGTAACCTAGCGTGTTTCTGGATTCTAGTGAATAAAACATCAGGAGAATAATAGAAGAAAGCCAATTGGTCTTACGATAAGTAGAACAAAGAACAATAACCACATACAACGTTACTACACATATCTTTTCATATTATTGTTGGTTTAATAAATAAAACTCTCTCTCAACTGCCTCATTAGTCTACTGGTCCCAAGTGCGACTGCTACACTAGAGGTCCTGGGATCGATACCCAGATCGAGCAGTGTTATTGGGTTTTTCTATGAAATTCTCAGTAGCAGCTGGGAGTTGTGCCCTGTTAATGGTTATAGGCTCGCCCCCTATTACATGGGACCTAAACATACCGGCGAACTGTGGGTGTACATTAATACGCCTCTGCCTAACCCTTCGGAGTATACAGGCGTGATGGTATGTATGTATGTATACACGTTTGCTTAGTATCTATATAATTATGATTAAAAATATATAGCCAAATGAAGGAATCATAAAAATATCGTGAGGAAAAGACAGAGCTACCTCTTACAATATTTTCTTGAAAAGTAAAATATAAAAAAAAATATATATATATAGCGTACCGGTACTTACCAAAAGGATGAATGTTTGATTTTCAATAACGTTTTTATTTTTCTTGTCCCATCTTGTTGGGTAAGCCATGATGTGTTGTCACTGACTGACCTGACGTCATGATATCTGGTTGAAAAAAGGAACCGAGTAAAAATTCGATTTCCTTGCTTCGTACGGAATATTGTAATTAATTACGAAGTTTGCTGCCTTGACGATACGTTTGACGTAACTGAGCGATCGGCTTCTGAAAAAATAAATTGAATAAAGTTTAGAGCTTAGAGTAATAAATTTATAAAAATGTTGTCAAATATTTTTCGTAGAGTTTCGATATTTTGTGTTCCTATTTATTGAATGGCGTTGTTCTCACTTTTAAAAAGTCCAGACATTCCTTTACATGAGTTGTCTAAGGGGTTACTAGGGTTAAAGTTTTCGCAGTGTCGCTTAACATCAGACGAACTGGCGATCAAGCGTAAGCCTATCACGAATAAAGTCACAAAGTCAGTCAGTCATGTTCGAATGTTCAAGGGAATGGATACTGGGCACCAAGTTTTTTTCTTTGATAATATATTTATTTCCATAACTAGATCTTTTAAGGACACCTTCAAAAGTCGATGTAATTTTTAAGTAGGTACTAAATGGCGCCGGTATTACCTAACTGACGACTTATGAGAAGAAACGCCGAAATAAACTCAAAATTATGTATTTATGTCTAGGCATAATAGTATCAAATATGTGTGTGAAGAAAGAGCCACAGCGGCTTTGAGTAGTTCAGTCCAAGCCGACGGCATGCATTAGTTACACAATGGTGTAGCATAACCATATTATAGAGAACTCAACAACCCGTCACACGAAGATACCAGAATGAGGGCACACTGTAATTTACTCTAGATACGAGTACATACAAATAAGAATATCAATCCTATAAAAAATCATCCAAAATATTGTATGAAATAATGAACAACGTTGTTAACGTAATAATGTTACTTCGACATGCTTACCTCGTATTTCCAGAAAATACCAGGACATTATAACTTGTTGCTTCGTATAAAATAATGTGTCAAACAAAACACGCCATGTGTCACAGTGATTTATATACTAAACTTTTATTTACTCTTGATTTACTCTTGAACATACACGCTCACGTCAGTTATCGTATCAAGAAATATTATCCGCGTTTTTATTGATCTATTCCAGTTGATAACCTGCATACAAATCTGTAACCATAAATTGTATAACGTGAAAAATAGGACAACGAAGATATATAGGTTTTTTTTAGATAGTTCGTTTCTATTCACAGTCTTTATTTATTTTTTATACGGTCCCATAGATTTAATGTTATGAGTAAACACACGGATACGGGAAAAGGAAACATTTAATATTTTATCAAGCTGTCCCCATGCCCGTCTTATGCAAATGCTGTGGGTAATGTTTGTTTTATGCCACCGGAGGACATCCTAGTTATGTACCTCATACATTAAAAATACGGTAGGCAACTTAATATATAGAGACCAATGCAAGGAGATAATATAATTATTACATAGTTCGCTACTTTTAAAAATATGCCTCAGAACGATATGTATTGAAATATTGAAAATACTAAGTCAAGAAGATTCTCGTAATAAGTCAAAATTTGTTGGTGACCGAGTCTTCACAGGCTCATGTATTAGTGCTTCGCCCCAGATATAAAAAATATGTGACGCTTTATTTATTTAAAAACCGAATCCGGTATTTTACCGTAGTAAGGTAGCTTAAACATAATGGCGCAAAGAATTAACTAATGAGTCCCAAGCGTAAAACATAAGTCATAAGTCATTATCTCTGGCATTATGTCTGACTATCTGTTTGCGATAAACTCAGAAACTACTGAACAAATTTTAATGCGGTTTTTGCTAATGGATGGCGTGATTCATGTGAAGGAAGGTTTTAAGCTATTTGTCATCACGCTAGGACTCCTAGGAATGGGCAATGCGGGTGAATCCGCGAGCGGTTCGCGACTGTCGCCATAAAATACTTAATCTATTAACACTGAAACCCACCTTGTAATAATTTTAAAAATGCTAGACGACTAGAAACAGCTAGAAATGTATTTGCAGAAACAGTAACAATTAACAAAGAAGGGAAAATTAATCTATGTAAGACAAAAATTGTTTGATTACGCACCTTTAGCAACGCAATCGATTTCTTTATTGCAGTTTCACTCGAATCGTTTATTGGAATTTGCTTCTTTGAACTAGAAAATATTTTAACGGATGACCTACTCAGGAAATCACGTGCGTGGCTAAGTACTTATATAAGATCGGAACTTAGACCTCGTATTTTATATAGCGTAGTATTCATCCATGGAAGTATTGTAGATAGTGATGGTGATGACCTAAATACTTAAGAGGTTGGAGTTTCTGTATGTATTAATAATTAAATCTAAAAATTTATAAACGTTGCAATCTGTATCAATAAATAAAATTGAAGTGTACGTTTGTGATTTCAAAATGAACGCCTACATATTTTAAGTGAACATTAATTCTATGTATTATACAATTGCATTTATACAATACCTAATCATAAATTATGGTTTTTAGAATGAATGTTTTTCCGTCTGTCTGAAAGTTTGTATTTAATAGGTTTCGAACCGGCCCAAAGAATCTTAATGAGTTTTGTGTATGTATATCCATACCGATATCTTGTAAAGCTTGGGAGATATCAATATAAAATATTAGTATGATCGGGAATACGAGATGGATGCGAGTAACACCGCAGGACACAGCTAGTTCTAAATAAATTATTCAGTGGTACTAAGGTTTTACGATCGTACGCGTAAATGTGAAGTCTTTTTAATGGCTCATAAATATACTAGTGAGTAACAATGTAATGAATCTGTGTTAATCTACGAATTCGAGATAGGTTTGTACTTTAAATAGAATAATTTAATTTTGAACCAGCTGTTGCCTTTGGTTTCACTCGCATGCCAAGCGACTTTTTGAGACATAAGGCAGCTTAAGTCCTTATCAAAGTCCAATCTATCGCTGCACTAAAAGTCAGGTTTAGCGGTATAGGCGTGGAAACGTAACAATAAAAAAAAATCATTGCCTATATTATGATCTTACTGCAAAGACGAATCAATCAACACCATATTTGCTATACAATTTGCTAAAATCTGATGAGTAGTTTTTGGGATAGGATCGAACATCCATACGATACATACATACATACATACATATATACATACATACATAGATTGTTAAACTCATTACCCTTCCTTTTTTCGTAGTCGGGTAATAAGGAAACTGAGTGACTTTCGTATCACTACATAGTATAAAACAAAGTCGCTGTCGCTGTCTGTCCGTCCCTATGTATGCTTAAATATTTAAAACTACGCAACGGATTTTGATGCGGTTTTTTTTTAATAGATAGCATGATTCAAAAGGAAGGTTATAAGCTATTTAAAATTACGCTACCTCTTAGGAACGAGGCAGCGCGGGTGAAACCCCGGGCGGGTCGCTAGTTTATAATATAGTATGGATAGGAAGCAAACATGATAAAGGGCAACGTATTGTTTTTAATTATAATGATCATTATGGCTTGCAAGCATGCTGAGCTCTTTATATTTTTATATTTGTTTCTGGAAGAAACTGCCGAAGTCAAGGTGACGCCGGTTCGAGTCTTAGATGCGGCCTAATTGTTATTTCACGGAAATAATGACTTTATAAACGGAAGATAATATTATTTAGGTAGTATGGTATCTTTAAAATAGTCAAAAAAGAAGTTCACAGATTTTAAATATTGTGTAAACTGACCATGGTTTACATAAAGTATACATTCAGAGAACTTTACCATAAAAAATGAATATCCCATATAGGTAAATAAGTACACAAACGTAATTCAAAGTTCAAAAGTTTATCTTTCAAATATCTAAGCTTATCCATGCATTATGAAACGTTAAGACTTCAGTTCCGCGACAATTTTCAGGTATTCTTGTTGTCACGGAGACAATTTAAACCGTTTTGCAAAACGCTGAAGCGCGTAGCTTACCATTGCTTGTAAGGCTCGATTTATCGCTGTTGGAAATATGTGAAAAAATATGTTCTAATATCGGGATTCGCAAATTCCATTCGGTTATTCAAAGACACATTTCCATATTCGCTGGTAATGTGGCACACACAATTTTAACCCTTTTATTGAAAAATATATTCTAATAAATGTCGTATTAGAGGTCACGCGTGACTGCAGAGCGTAGCGTTTCGTGTTCTTCTTTAGGAAATACTTAGAAATAGCTCAAATTTTTTAAGTTTAGATTGGAATAAAGTGAATAGGTATTCAGTAAGTTTTTGCAAATACACGGTCTGTATCAAGTACCTACTTACATAATGACAATGAGGATGAAAATGATGACTATGGTAACAAACTATGATAATATACCATCACGCTAGTATTCCCCGAAGGGTTAGACAGAGTTGTAGGCAGTACACCCACGGTTCACCAGTGAATATGTTTACGTCCTACGTAATAGGGCACGAATCCAAACTCCCAACTTCTGTCAATTTCATAGAAAAAGCCAATAACTCTTTGCTAAACTTGGGAACTGCAGGAACCCTCTAACGTAGCAGTTGCGCTTAAGATCACTAGACTAATAAGGCATTTAACAAATCAACAAAGAGCAATATCTAACAAAACACAAATTTTGTAATATTTTACGCTGCATCAAAAATATAAAGCCAGACTACGAAATGTACATATATACCTATGTTATATTGAGTATTGACTATATATGTGGCTCGACCTGACCTCCACAACGACGACGCGATTAAATATTCTATACCATCTGCACGGGGGAAAACATTCTGGTTTTCCGGAACGAAACGAACGAAAATATGTAATAATTGTCATGCTGAGAAATTTCACATGAATCCTAAGGCTTCTCCTTACTATCTTGGGGTTGGTTTCTAGTTTAACTAGATGCAGCTGAATATCAGTACTTTACATGAAGCCACTGATACACAAAGTGGCACACCACAAAGCCGTGATAGCCTAGCGGTATGACCGCTGGACTGCCAAGTTCGAACCCAAGGCACGCACCTCGAATTCATGTGCGTATTAAATAGTTAATTATCACGCGCTTAAACGGTGAAGGAAAACATCGTGAGGAAACCTGCATGCCTGAGAGATTTTCTCGATGGCGTGTGAAGTCTGCCAACCCGCACTATGCCAGCGTGGTGGACTATAACCTAATCCCTCTCATTCTGAGAGGAGACCCGGGCCCAGCAGTGGGACAGTATAATGGGTTGATTATGACATAAAGCCACTACAGTCATATATCAAATAAATTTTTGGCAATCAACACAGAAATTGTGTTTTAAGAATATCTCCTTACCCACCTTTTTGGGCTTCCGACTAACAATAACGATTGTCATCAGGTGTAAACACTCCTGATAAGCCTACGCTTGACCACCAGATCGCCTGATGTTAAACAACACTGCGATTTACAATAGAGCACGCTTGCCTAGAAGAAACAGATTCAGTCGTGATTTAAAGGCACCCAGATTATATCTATTAAGGAAAACCCACTCGGGAAACGCATTTCGCATTTCAGCGGTACGCATGATAAAAGTAGACTTAAAGCGGTGATATGTATTAATTGAATATATCATTACGGCAAATACTATATAGGTAATATTATGCATACCTAGGTAGTTCATGCTAAAGGTCCGAGTTCGTAGCGGACTGCAGACAGCAGAAGCAGACAACGTGTCATTACTACATGTCGCAACGACACGTCGCAGCGTCATGTCGCTGCAGTCTTGATTCCGAATCCAACTGCAGATGGCTGTAATTATAATATAACTCCTGTCCTATATTTTTCCGAATATGTATTATCTTTTACGATACCATTTATATAGGTTTTGTGGGATGCATCGTACAGTACACGATATTGTGCCGTATCGGAATCGGAAAAAAAAGTATTGAGAAAAATTCCAGTGTCGTCTCGTCAGCGTCTGTGTCGTCTGTGTACTATCTACTGATCTGCGGTCAGGCGACACATCGTATGCGGTTGTGGGACGTGTAGTCGGGCGACGTGTCGCTAGCTGCGGAAGGTACTTCATAGAAATATATAGAAACCAGTAGTGCCGTAGCGACACGTCGTCTGCTGCTGCTGTCTGCAGTCAGCTACGAACTCGTACCTTTGCATTATTTCTCACGGAATTACATCATTTTATCTTATTTCGGTATTTCTTTGGTCATCCCTTTTGTTAGAAGAACCTCCACAATTATTACGATTGTTGTGCAAACCCTGGGCAGACAGTTTCAATGCCAATCTGCTGACTGAGGCATGTTAACTACGGTAGGTGTGAAAAATTATGGCGTAGATCGAAACACTAATTACTAAAAGTTTTAAGTACTTACGGTTTAAACAATATTACATATATCCACTCTTAAGTTATATCATTACAACTTTACACAGACTCAGAATGATTAATACACAAGACACTATAATATCTGATCGAATTTTACCAGCTGCAGGTACTCGAGTAGGGTAGGTGGTAGACTGTCCATGACAGAAACAGAACGTTATCTTTGTGAAGCAAAGGCATTTCATTCTACCTCCACATTGTCTTCATAAATTACATTAATTTTGGTTAAGATACCACTTTACTATTTAATCATTTTAGGTATACAATATATTATATATACCTATTGTATAAAAGTTGAAAATACTTAAAAAAACAGATTTTGCCTGTGACCTCGAACGTATGAATGTATCGAATTTTTTTCTAAATTATGTGATCAGCGCCATCTGTTACTCATACCCATGAGTCAAGTTGTAATTTTGAGCATTTTTTTAAACATTGGTCCGGTCATTCAAAAAGTTACAAATGAACACAATCTAATGAGAATCATTTTCGAAACCCCCGATTAAAAATGATTACCTACACATGTTTACTTTACAAAAGAATCTGACGGGGGCATTTAATCCTACAAGACGCATCATAGCATTTCTAATTAATAAAATGTTTAAGCAAGTAACAACTAAGTAACATTATTGTATACTTTCCTCAATACCCAAATAAGGTGCAGGCTCTGTTTTCTCCTAAACTCAGGTTGCTTCGCAATCTAGCTAGGAGAACACAACCACCAACGCAACACAACATGCAATAACTTATAACCTACGTAGGTAAACCTTTTATTTTTGTTGTACTACAAATAACATTTTTGAATAAAATAACTATAAATATACCTAAATAAATATAATTACATTTTAATTAAAATTCATAAAGGAAATTCATAATGGGAATGGCAGCCCCGGCGGATTTTCTTGTAGGTAAATGAATATATGTAGGTAGACATTTAGTTAGGGGTTTCGAAAATGTTATTTAATCCTTTTACTATAACAATCGTCGTGTGTTTTATTCGTTCGTCATTCTGTGAAATAATTCTCTCGTTAGAGCAATCCTCGTGATACAAATTACATTACCCATCTCATTTCTTACGAGCACATGATTGTATTATCTTTCTGTAATTATTATTATAGGTACATTATATACCCAGTGTTCTTGCATCACATACGCTCGCTAAGATATTATTGTACTCCTAGATTATTCACATAAATTACGCATGTTTTAGAGTAGGTAGGTATGTACCTAAAATCAACATTAGATACACAAGGACATAATAAAATTAACGCAGTAGGTAAATATGACGCGAACTATATAAAATACGCATTACAGACATCGGACATACATCAAATAAGAGATCCCGATATTCTAATCATCATTCAAAAAAATAATAGTTACAAAAATTATATGTAGTAGGATATTGATATGCGTGGAAGGTGCAGTCTGACCGTTGGACTACCAAGTCAAAGGTCTCGAGATCGAACCCAAGGCATGCACCTCTGACTCTTCTAAGTCATGTGCGTATTAAATAGTTAATTATCACGCGCTTAAACGGTGAAGGATAACATCGTGAGAAAACCTGCATGCCTGAGAGATTTTCTCGATGGCGTGTGAAGTCTGCCAACCCGCAGTAGGCCAGCGTGGTGGACTAATCCCTCTCATTCTGAGAGAAGACCCGTGCCCAGGCAGTGGGACAGTATAATGGGTTGATTATGTATGCGTGGAAGGTACCTACGTAATTATTACCTTGCATTTACTAAACCCTAGTCTTAAAACAGAATTATTAAAAAAGGTTACAGCTTTAGTTAGGCGTCGCTGAAGTAAACTCTACATCACTAACATATCGTCGCCGTGCAATGAAAATCTCGTAAAACACAAATTCATGGTTAACATAATAATAATATGTACTGTTTTTACTTACGCGAATATTAGACATTGAAATAAAACTACTTTTTACGGAATTTATCGCGTTGTATTGATATTATTTAATTCAAGATGTTTCGGATCCTTTACGGCATCCATGGTCATGGATCCGAAAGGTCGGGAATTAAATAATATCAATACAACGCAATAAAATCCGTAAAAAGAAGTTTTATTTCAAATTCTTGGTTTATTTTTTGGAAAAAAAACTTTAATACTCATAAAAATCACATATTTATTATATAGCCTTAAAGATACTACAGTAGCTGTTATTAAACACAAAAGCATACACTTACACATTTCATACTTTTTTTCACCAGACAGTTTTATTCTTCTCCTGTAAAATTACACTGCACGGCGACGATATTCGGCTTCGTGTATTTGGTAACAGAGTACTTACTCTGTATTGATACTAGTTTTGAGTCGACGTCCGTACGTTGATAGTGGTTTATGCGATAAAACAAAATTCACTCCGAGGATTGGTATCTTCCTTTGAACATATCACTAACAGGATTAAGTCAGTAAAATATTTTGCCGCAACGAAAGAAATCCGCTTACATGACGTAATTTCGTGTTGGTACAAATACTTTTCTGAATATTGGAAATAGAATGCGATAACTTTCGTAATTGTAACTACGGAAACGAACGTGGGTATTGGGATAGTCATTTTTATAAACGAAATAAGCTCGAAAAAGCGATACGAGGAAATTCGGTGAAAATGCCACCTAACATTGATGACAATAATATTATACGTGTGCACACTACAATGATGGGTATTGTGTGTAAATAGAGGTGGTTATTGCATGTAGTTTGAACTTGAAGTATTCTTTGTACGTGAGTTTAATTCGCAAATTGAGCATTTATGAGCGGGGGGAGAAATGAAATGCTATTGTTTGGACGTTGGTGGTCAATACAGGCACACTAGAAATATTATATTTTTATAATTATATTCGTACTTAAAGTTATTAACGGTGATTAAAATTTTGAACTTTAGCTTTTTTGAAGCCCGCGACTTCGTGTGCGTGGACTTTCTAAATTGGATCTGACCTGGTTAAAATGTAGCCTATGTGTTATTACAGATCTATCTCTGTACCAAATTTCATCCAGGACACCCGCAACACCAGAGGAGTCACAAGTGCGTTGCCGACCTTTTAAAAGGGGATTGGGCCTCCGGTAACCTCACTCACTCGACGAAACACAACGTAAGCGTTGTTTAACACCGGTTTTCTGTGAGGCCGTGGTATCACTCCGGTTGAGCCGGCCCATTCGTGCCGAAGCATGGCTCTCCCACGTAAATACATCTCTAAAAACTGTAAATTTATTTGGACCCTTTTACAACGAATGTTTCTTTTTAGCGTGTTGAGGGGAAGTTTAGTATTCTTAGCCGTCCCAGCTTGCTATCCCATTAGCAACCTCAAGTGGCAGTGGGCGGGGCACGTAGCTCATACAACTGATGGCCGCTAGGGCAAAAAGATTCTCGACTGAAGACCACGCACCGGACAGCGCAGCGTAGGACGGCCTCAAGATAGACAGGCGACCAGGTAAAGGAAGCTAAGAGTCGTTGGATACAGACGGCATTTAATCGCAGCTCGTGGAAATCTACGGGGGAGGCATTTGCTCAGCATTGGGACCTCTATTGGCTGAAATGATAATGATGATAAGCATACGCAAGGTTCACGAAAAAAAATAACGTAGCATTCAATTTATCTTTCTGAGTAGCGTGTTTATATTCAATTTATTTTAGTTTAAAAGGGGACTAGTTAAAATAATGTGTTGGTTAAAACATGATATAGTGAGAATCCTAAAAAAAATTCGCATAATTTTAACTTAATTTATTAAGCTACTTCTTTTATTTCGTAATAAAATGTTTAATGATATCTAACTCGTCACAGTTTTATTTGTGTAATTATACACGATCCCATTACCTGTGAACCCTTTTAAATTTTCGTATAATATCATAATATCTGCGTCATCAAGGGAATGCTCGACCTTTAGGGCCTGTTCCAACAAAAGTTTTAATTAAATAACTCCGTGATATGAACTGCTTGTCGGCCCTTTAGTAGTGGGAAGTTTCACCTTTCTTTGTGTGAACAAACACATAGAAAAAAGTAAATATTACGGCAAAGGAAAAAGTTCTTTTGTCACTAGTCTTGTGGTGACGGATTCAATGGAAGAAGTAATTATTTGATTAGTGGGCGGATATCATTATTATTGGCAACACTATTTATGTAGGGCCAGTGGAATGAGTTGGGTTCGAATGAGCACCGCTCTACACCACAATCCAAACTTAGCTCTTCTTTCGTTCTTGTTACCTATCTATATACAACACTTATAACTCGAGAACGTGTGGACCTATTTTTATGATTTTTGGTTTGTTGGATTTGTCTTCTCCCCGAATAGCAGAATAACTATTAAAATATCGAAAAAATCACGAAAAAGAACATTATGAAGAGAGTTTATTTTCTCATACATTTTGTATCGGGAACGGATTGACAAATTTGAGAAAATGCTATATGTGTGTATGCTGTTTCAGTAAGGCCTGTAGATGGCGTTTTGTGCATTGTCCGAACTCCTTTAAAGCTGCTGGTGTTATTTTTTTTTTGTGTGTGATGAAGTGGGTACCTGGGTGGTTTAGATTCACAATTTGAGCCGGTAGATGGCATCGCAATCGGGATCTACGATGTTTTTTTATTAGCAAGGCAAGACAACGTTTGCCGGGCCCGCTGGTAACATAATATATGATCATAATATTGCTTATCCTAACTTGTGATTTTTGCATGTGTTTCTTAGCTTCATAAAACGGATACATAGATCCTGATCCTTCTATGGAATAGGGTAGGGAGTATGGGATTTTTACCCAGTCCAGCTTCAGGACAATAGAGGGAGGCTCAGGGAACTTAGTCTCAGCTTCCAGAAATAGATAGTACCACATACTCAAATATATTTTGCGTAGACTGTCGATACATTTCGCTCCATTTACGGTGTAATCGAGTTACAGCGAGTTTCAGGTTTAACGCAGTTAAATCGATGCAGAAAATAATTGATACAAAGCGCTTATTCCGGATTCGTGACATTTACCATGTGGTAAATGTTATGTCTGTATAGTAGGTTTATATGGGTATTAGTAATTAGTAAAAAAAATGGTTTACAATGTAGAATTTTGAATGTCAAAGTTGTTTCAAGATTTTTTTTTAATTACAAAGTTTTAATTAGAAATGTCAATTATAATAATATTTTTGTTTAGTTGCCTGCTAAATTTATATTTAATTTTATTATTTTCGTATCAATCCAAAAAATCTGTAGAAAATAATCGCTGAAATGTCTTTCAAAATGTCTACAAAGAAATTAATATCAGTACCTAGTGCTAATTACTTAAAAGAACGTTCGAGAATTTTTAATGATGTTTCAAAGGAAAGTTCTTTCGATTAAACAATTAAATGGAAGGACGAATTTATCTTTGAAACATCTTCGTTCATTATTTTTGAAAGCTTGAAAAACACACTGTTTTTTTTTATTTTATGTAGGTTTCAATAATTGTATCGGTAAACATATTTTGTACCAAAAGTAGGTAATCTATTTTGCCTCCCCCTAGGATCGATTGACATACTATGCATGCTATGACATAATAGCTAGCTAGGCTTTGGCGAGGCACATAGCTAGGGGAACCGATGGTTGCTCGCTGGGGAAAAAGATTCTAGGATGGACATACAAGAACGTATACGTCAGCCTACAACGAGATGGATAGACGGATAGATGGATAAGTTCTTAGAATTCGTTGGATGGAGATTGCATAAGACCGGTCCTTATGGAAATCTATGGGCCTCGATGGCCTTTTATTATAGAATCAACAGGAATTAACGCGAAATAAATACCTTTGCCGACAAACGCTGGAGCAAACGCAGGCAAAGTACGTAGTGAAGGGCGCCCACCGGCCAGGTGAAGTTATGACTTGCGGAAGGCAGCTGGCAGCGACTGGTTTGTGGCGTTGACTAGGAGAGGCCTACGTCCAGCAGTAGACGAACATAGGCTGATGATGAAATACATTTGAATTACTTGACGCTTCGGTGACGTTGTACTGATCATAGTCACAAGCAGACAGGACAGTGTGCTGACCACCGATTCAAAGGTATTTATAATACGATAAGCCGAGGACTGGGTAAAATGGCGCACATTGGGGGAGGTCTACTTCCAGCAGTGGACTGCTATAGGCTGATGATGATTAAGAAAGGTACTAATTGCGTGATAATTCCTGTTAGTTCTATATTAATATCATGTAACGCCATAGTTTATAATTTGCAAACCTCTATGGCCTTTGTTTTGCATTCAACAGTCTTTTGCTGATATTTCGATATTTACAATGAAAAAAAATTGTATTTTTTTTTTCAGTTCGAACCCAACTTCCGTACAGACCCGTAGTAACTTAATTACTTCATACATTGTAGGCACGTCCCGTGAAACCCTTAGTTAAAAGTTACCCTTGCCCGTGACATAATAGAATTAAACTGTATATTTCCAGCGTATGCGTTTTATTTTATTATAGGGACGTGAAAAATTATGCCTGCTGGCCACTAATGTCGTCATAAATAATAATTGATTAATTTATTATTTATAAACATTTACAAAAAAAGAGGACAAAAACATTGGCAGTAGTTATTAGGAGAAACTCTCAGAAATAGTTTTAATAGAGCCGAAACAAACAATGATGTGTACCTATTTATTTAAATGTAAATCTAAGTAATTACGCATTTAACGCTATAACTGTTATAGTTATTTATAATATATATTTCATATGTGTGCATATTTTATTATATGCTATTTATATATTAATTAATATTTAACAGATGCACTGTAAACCTCAATTTTTGTTCAATTTCTTTGTTGTGTCCATCCTAATGTTGCCTGGAAGAGATCGATGGTCTCGATAAGGCCGCCCATTGTATATTTTAAAAAAATACTTGAGAGGTGTCAAGGGACACCCGGATGGAACGAAGTTTAAATTTATAAATAGTTGATGGCTCGATTAGCGCAGTGCCATAGGATGCAAGTTCAAAATCAGCACGGAGCGAGTATTTATACATATAATCATAATCATAACCATAATCATAACCATAATCATAACCATAATCATAACCATAATCATAACCATAATCATAACCATAATCATAACCATAATCATAATCATAATATAAACGTATGCTAGCATATGTCAAATTAATCGAAAGGAACTACTATCTTATTATCTTATTATACAATAGCTTACTATAGCAAAAAGTCTTACGAAAATTCTTACGAAAAGTTGTCACAATTTTTTTCCGTCTAGCCCCCTTTCACAACGCGCGATAAGGAACTTCGTTCCAAAAATATTGATGTCCTGTCTGTAACAATGTTTTTTGGTGTACAATAAAGAGTATATAAATGAATAAATAAAATGAAAGGGAGTATGTTATACTGACTAATTGTTTCAATGGATACAGTCTCGGCTGCCGAGTGCAAGGTCCCCAGGTGGTATTCCACTTGAAAATACAACCCGGCTATGTGTTATTAAGATTTTCTATAAAACTGTCATACTGACAGGTTTATAAAATAGAGAAAATCAATTCTAAATGGAGACCTGATAAAAAAAATCCATTGAAACAACTTCCGTCGGAAAGTCAGAGGTGTGAGCCTTAGGTTCGGAATCGAGACCTATTAATTAGCAATCCAGTGGTCAATAAGGTCATGTAAGCTATTACTACTTACATTCAGTTTTTGTAACTAGCATGACAATCTGTCAATGGAAATTCACAGGCACTCGTTTGCGTCACACGGCTCACTTTCAATTGAAATCATTTAATTAATTTATTCCTCCCTGTTTAGTAAGCACTGACGTCACAAATGAGGCAGCATCCATTAGACTTAGTATCAAGGTAGGCGAACGATTTATCAATGTTATTAATAAACGAATGCTTTTTCGTCGAATTTCTGTAGTCACTGTAGTGATTAATTTTGTTAGAAATACAACACTGAATTTGCAAAGTTAAAGTTTAATTTATATATTCCAGCCCCCGCGAAATTTTGTATATAACTTTTTTTTTATTCGTGATAGGCTTAAGTTTGATTTAGCCTGATTGTAAGCGACACTGCGATCTACGATGGAGCACGCTTGTCTGGAAGACCTACTCGGGAAGCACATTCCACATTTCCGCGGTACGTATGATAAAAGTGGACGTTCGGGTTTTTTTTAATGTCTACCATGAATCGATGTCGCTTTTTTGTGCTTCTCGTCCTCCGACAGTATGTAGAACGTTCTAGGGGGAATAAAATCGTAGAAATCTGATGCACACTCTCCGAAAAACTACTTACCTACATTATTTTACTTTGTCTGATTTCAAATAGACTATCGTCTCGTCGCCTATACCGCAGAGTCTGAAGACGAAAGTCTTCGACCAGTGCGTCCTGCCCGTTATGACCTACGCTGCCGAGACGTGGACACTCACAGCAGGACTCACAAGTTTAAAGTCGCTCAGCGTGCGATGGAGCGAGCTATGCTTGGGGTTTCTCTGACGGATCGAATCAGAAATGAGGATATCCGGAAGAGAACCAAAGTTACCGACATAGTTCGCAGAATCTGTAAACTGAAGTGGCAGTGGGCCGGTCATGTCTGTCGAAGGACCGATAGCCGATGGAGCAGACGCGTCCTAGAGTGGAGACCACGAACTGGCAAGCGAAGTGTGGGACGCCCTCCAGCTCGCTGGTCCGATGACCTGAAAAGGATAGCCGGTAGCAGCTGGATGCGGAAGGCAGAGGACCGGGAGAAATGGCGCGCCATGAAGGAGGCTTATGTCCAGCAGTGGACATCAGTAGGCTGAAGTGATGAAATAGACTAGGTATTGTTAAGTGCTTATAAATCACCATTTTTGTTCCCATTTCCTATTTTAATTCAGCACAGCGCGTACAGACTCCGGAGAAAAACAATAATAATTTATGTATTGTATTTATTACTTGACGGGTAAGGGAGTTATTATAGTATAGAATATGTAATCGCTTCTCAGTCATCCAGCGCTGTTCGCGGTAGATTGAAGCGTTCCAGCGGAGATAGCATGCTATTACGGCCTTTCACAATCTTCCGATCCTGCACGCGGCCATTCGCGTTTTGCAGCGTACCAGTAGTTTTTGAGCTAGGAGCGAACATCTATACGATACATATATACATAGACTGTTCATTACCCTTCTTTTTTTGTAGTCCGGTAAATATAAGAACAAACGAGCGAGCGGTTTATTTGATGGTAAGCGATAAATGTCGCCCGCTGCTTTACTGACCTTTAAATGATACAAAATCGTAATTTCCCTTTATTAAACACTGAAAGTTGTTGATGGCGCCTATAATAAAATTAATACATAGTTAACCTCAGACAGTAATATCATTATCATGAACCCATTTTTGTCCCACTGCTGAGCACGGGTTTCCTCCCAGAGAGAGGTTAGGCGTCCCACGCTAGCCTAGTGCGGATTGGTAGACTTCACACGCCGCGCGTCGTCGTGAAAGTCTTAAGCATGAAGGTTTATTTCACGTTGTTTTCCCGTTGTTCCCTCACCGTTTTAAGTAAGCGAGAAATTTTAATTCTTAATACGTATTAAGTACATATGTACATACACTCACGGCTTTCTCACATAGCGATAGGCAGAAACTATATACCGCCACTTGCTACAATTGTAACAAATATTCATGATTTTGTAAATTTAGATGTGCGATCTTTGAATATGAACTTGGCAACATAGGGTATCAAAACCCAAATCAAAATCTGCTGCCTCTTTCCGCCATAGTTCTACGCGACAGCAGTTCCAACCCCATCATCTTTAGTCCACAAGGACTGCCAACCATGTGCGTACTGTGCGTTTCTTTAGAAACTTTCTGCCTCGCACAACAAAACTGTGGAATGAACTTTCACATGCAGTATTGCCGGACCAATACGACCTTCAAACCTTCAAGAAAAGAGCGTACTCCCTTATAAAAGGCCGGCAACGCACTTGTGACTCCTCTGGTGTTGCGGGCGGCGGTAATCGCTTACCATCAGGCGACTCGTTTGCTTATTTGCCCCCTGTCCCATAAAAAATGAAGTTGTAGATTTTCATCCGTCACACATACACATACGAGTAACATACACGTAACATCAAACTGCAAGTAATGGCCTCTCACATAACTCAGCAAAGTCCCGATGCTCATGAATATTAATGCAATGGTTAGTTCCGGGTAATTGATATGTCTCCACGGAGCCAACAGTTTCCGGGGTACTCTAACGCATACCCTTCATGAATAATTTCTTAATAATAGACAATGTAGGGCCTGAAATAGCACTGTAAACGGATTTGGATTTAGAAAATTAGTTTATCAATATAGGTAATAGATCCATACGATTAATATAACATAATCAACCCATTATACTGTCCCACTGCTGGGCACGGGTTTCCTCTCAGAATGAGAGGGATTATGCTATAGTCCATATAACTAAAGTTGATAATTTTTTACCTAAAAATATAATATTTTATTCAAATTTATACACCCAAACCTGTGGATGAATCACAGGTTTGGATTAATCATCTCCGTTTTACAGTAACTATATAACGAAAAAATAACGAATGTGTGGTGATGATGTATACAGCTAAAGCTTTTAAGTAAGTAAGAAGTAGCAAATTGTGTCAGTTGTCAGTGTCTGTCTGTCAATCTGTTCAATATTCACGTATAAAGGTCACCCTTTTAATCCTGCCTAACTGCGTTATTTGTCTAGTGATCTAAAGCGTGACTGATGCAATGCTAGAAATTCAGGTCGAGCAGGTTAGTGTTATTGGGTTATTCTATGAATTCCTCAGTAGCAGCTCCAATTTTCCCCCTATTATGTGGGATCTAAACATTGAAATAAAACTACTTTTTACGGATTTTATCGCGTTGTATTGATATTATTTGATTCCCGACGTTTCGGATCCTTTACAGCATCCATAGTCACGGGTAGACTAAGTTGTTGGACGTCTTAATGTTACAATTACTAACAGCTACCTTACATTTTTGTTAATTATTGGCGATCCGATTCACGCAGAACGAGCTCACCGTATCCTTCGGTCTTGGATTGGACTTGGATTTTGATTTTATGGAATCTATAATGGGGTTCCAAGCAGGTGGTAGGACCCAGCCATCTTCTCTATTGAAATTTGGATGTTTTTTAATTTCAATAGCCTCACGGATCATCCTGGGAAGGAATCGGTTTTCTTTTGCGAGGACGTGTGGTTTATCAAATTTGATGTAGTGCTGGGCCTTGTCTAGAGTATGTTCACAAACTGCTGACTTCTTGAAACGGCGGTGTTTGACATCAGCGATGTGTTCTTTTACGCGGGTCCCTATACTTCTTTTAGTTTGGCCTATGTAAGAGAGACCGTAATCACAATCTAGCTTGTATACACTTGCATCTTGCAGAGGTATGTGGCAGTTGACAGGTGGTAGGAACTGACTAATCTTCTTCAGCGGCTTGAAGTATGTTTTGTCAAGCAAGTACTACATGACAACAAGCTCCGAATACCGCGCACTCGTCACAGAAACCGCGTGAAACGTGCCACAGTCGAACGCCTACCTGCTATATTACCATATGTTAGAGGAGTCACAGACAAGATTGGCTATATCTTGAAGCGAGCTTCAATCAAAAGTGCCACATACCTCTGCAAGATGCAGGTGTATACAAGCTAGATTGTGATTGCGGTCTCTCTTACATAGGCCAATCTAAAAGAAGTATAGAGACCCACGTAAAAGAACCGCCGTTTCAAGAAGTCAGCAGTTTGTGAACATACTCTAGACAAGGCCCAGCACTACATCAGATTTGATAAACCACAAGTCCTCGCAAAAGAAAACCGATTCCTTCCCAGGATGATCCGTGAGGCTATTGAAATTAAAAAACATCCAAATTTCAATAGAGAAGATGGCTGGGTCTTACCACCTGCTTGGAACCCCATTATAGATTCCATAAAATCAAAAACCAAGTCCAACACTGCAAGACCGAAGGATACGGTGAGCTCGTTCTGCGTGAATCGGATCGCCAATAATTAACAAAAATGTAAGGTAGCTGTTAGTAATTGTAACATTAAGACGTCCAACAACTTAGTCTACCCGTGGCCATGGATGCTGTAAAGGATCCGAAACGTCGGGAATCAAATAATATCAATACAACGCGATAATATCCGTAAAAAGTAGTTTTATTTCAATGTCTAATATTCGCGTAAGTGTCAGAAACCAGGAGGGATCTAAACATACCAATATACGTAAACATTAGTTTACCTCTGCCTAACTCTTCAGCGAATACAGGCGTGATGGTATGTCATATTTAATCCTGGTTCTCATAACTTTACGGATGAAAAATGGGCAAGATTTTAGATTCTAAAAGCCAAAAGTACTGGTACTTGCAAGTCTAGTAACTGTATCATATATTTCTTTGTATTCTTGCATCGTTCATCAATAACATAACTTTCTCCGGTGATGTCAAAAGTTTACAGGAAAACTCGGAGGACGGATAAAGATAGATGTTACTTTCCTTTTATCTACAAGAATTATTATAAAATAAAATATGTTTTTACTTTTGTTACTAAGTATATTCAACACCTGGTTGAACATATCAGCAAAGCTATATCCCAAGATATGTAAAAAAGGTGTTACAAATAAGCTGAACAATGTTTTTCTGGTGATATTTCTTTGAATATTGTTCCTTGATCTTTGACCCATGAGGAAACATCGAACTAAGTTCCTAGTTTAGATTTATCTTTACGTTATATTTTTATAGTTATTATTTTAGTTAGATAATGCTGTAAATATTACATAATAGATATGAATTGCATTTATACTATAATATTTAACTTCCATTTTTCAAATTGTTATTTAAAATTCTTAATCGTGAATTTATAGCACTGAAAATATTCAATAAACCCAGTAAGAATTTATCGTGATTTTTAACTTTTTGTACAGCTAAACGCGGCCAATTTATCTTCATTATGTACTTGTACCTAAATGCTGTATCATTATGCAAAAGAGGTTCACTTCTGAATAAAGGCCTCTCCGTGAGCTTTTATAAGGATCAGTTACATGCATCCTACGACGCCCCGTGACTTTTATCAGGTCGTCCTACTACTACTACTAATGTACACCCACAGTTCACCGGTATGTTTAGGTCCCATGTAATAGGGAGCGAGCTTATTACCATGGGAATTGAATCTAGGATCTGTAGCGTAGCAGTCGCGCTCAGGACCACTAGGCTAATGAAACAGTAATATATATTTTTTTTCTATAAATATACGAGCGGATTTGAATGCGAAATACTTTTCGAATTTTCCGAGCACAAACATACGCAGGCTGAATTTTATATAAGTATGACAAGATAACGTCTTTTTGGGTCTATTTACCTGACAAACTTCGAATTCCTTTTAAGCTAGTATATACTAGTCCCTTTACTTTGTAATTTTTCCTTTTCAATTCGTTTCTCTCTGTGTACCCAAGGACCACGGACTGCATTACTAAGAATTCCTTCTATCTTTGCTTTTATAGTGCATCAGACATTTCCACATTCTGTTGCTCTTACATATTGAACAAATTTCCTAGTGGCACAAAAGCTAAGCAAATTGCATTCGCCTGAAGCCATACGCAAAAGGAACGGGGATAGATCAATATTGAATAGTTGTAAATATGAATTGTGAAGTTGTGCTGGTTATTGACGATATAAGAAAATATTATTCAACATCGATGACGTCAGAATGTTTAAAAGTAATTCGATATCACAGGCAGTGGTCTTGAAAACTTCGTTAGTTAAAAACGTCCGGTACATTTAACCGGTAGGATGCAAGTTCGAATCTCATATCGAATTTTTCTTTTGGTAAAATATACATAGATAAACTCACGCCTTTCTCCCACAGGGGTAGGCAGAAACTATAGACTATTGGTAAAATATATATTATAAAATACCATCATGCCTATAGGTATCTTCAAAAGGAAATAAAAAAAAACATCATCAGTACACTAGAAATGTATAACATGGTGTGTATGGTTTACCATGGGTACTTTTAACGTTTTACCACCTGTTGTAATAGCAATAGCTAGCCTGCCTATCTATAGGTGCTTGCCTAGCAAGCACCTATAGATCGGTGAAAACTGCATTTAATTCCATGCAGTAGTTTTTGCGTGATGCGCGTGCAAACATACAGACAGACGGACAAACATTCTAAAAATTGATATTTTAGCTTCTGTTGCTATTAGTTTAGTTTAGCTATTATTTTCTGTTTAATATCTTTAATGTACAGACATCGGAATTTTACAATTTTATTATAGGTATGGATGTGTTCAGAAGCTATTGCAGTATGACTATGTTCAACCCTAAATTGAAAAATGCTAAAAGATATTTACCATCTTCCCTCCGTACATCCGCCAATTAAAAGGTTATTCCACCGTAAACCAGAGCAATTCACCGGCAAATGAGCGCCTGACAGCCTCCGATGTATTTGCACGCAATTATCGCGTGCAAGTGACGTTTGCACGCTGAAATGTCCTCACACATTGCAAGCTGATAAAATGAATTGTTATTTCCGCTCATTTTGTAGACTTGTTTACAATGTGGGCCCGTGTTATTTGGGTTAATTAACGTTGATAACATTAAAAAAATTACCACGCTGATTAATCGATCTGCAAGTTTAGGCTCCCGCGGTCATGCTCTGGATGGGTGACCATTCATAACACATCAAGTTATTCGTGCTATGGAGAGCATGTAAAGCTGTCCCGGTTGTCATAATTATGACACTCGGAAGTTAGTAGTCTAATCTATCAGCATCTTTGAAATGATTATCTTTTATTTTATTCCTTATTTATTTTAAGTATACAGTATAAGTCTTTTAAGCCCAAAGAGGTGTGGAAACTACCAACAGCCTAGGTAGACGTTTTTTCATGACCTAGTCCAACATTTTTATAGAAAATCACCTCTCTAAAAACTTTACAAGAAATTAATTTCAGTTCGTAACTTGACTTAAAAAGTCATAATATATAATATAAAAAATAAATCAAAGGCAAAGTACGAACGACGAAGTTAAATAATATCTAAAGCAAGTTACTTTGATTAATAGTTTGTAATAAATAAGTAAAACGTGAAATTCTCTTTAGAAAGGATTGTTTGTGTGGGTAGGAGTGTCGGCGACATAAACTTTGATTAAAATATTTTTAAGTTATTTAATAGTAAAGGAAAAAATTCAATCGCGGGCAGGATTCGAACCTGCGTCTTCTGGTTTGATATACCAGACGCTCTGACCTCTAAGCCACCGCGAACCCTACCCGCATGATTGAAATTTTGCCTTAACATTCTGATTTTACGTCATAAGGTGACGTTTGGTGACATCTATGAGAGGCAAGTTACCTAAGTTAGTTTTAGTTAGTTAAAATATTTTTTTTAATATTTCACACTAAAGTTTTGAAATTGCTTCTTTTATAAATATATTCTTTAGATGAAAAAAAAAAACAAACAATGATTGTGCATCCGAGTTATTGACAAAAAATATATTGACCATCAACCAGGCACGAATCCAAACTCTGCTACGAAGAATTTCATAGGAAACCCCAACAACAGTTTGTTTAAATCGAACCCATGACCACACACTGAACAGCCATGCTTCTAATCAGTAAACCATTGTGGCACTTAATATATATAATATAGCAAACTACGAGTATCTCAATTAAACCAGTCTTGTGAAGCTACTACGCGAGAGTAAAATACCGTTTAAAATAATGTATAACACCCCTCTATCGTAATTAAAAAAACGATTCAACATTCGTTTACGAGAGTAATTTTCCAGTACATTTAGCTTGTATTTATTTCGTTTTGGGAACAGTAATTAAAACCGTACAGATACAAGCAACAGGTTAGAGTTCACGACTCGCATTGCAATGAAAATAATTCATTAGGCAATAGCAAAGTTTGTGAAATAAACAACGATGAGAGCCTTCAATAAAGTCAGGTGCGTAGTACTCGTAACCGGCGCGTACGTATGACAAGATGTATGAATGTGGATGAAGTAAAAGAGGTATCCAAGAATCGAAGCAAGAGGCGTTCTGTAGTTTCTGCCTGACCCTATGGGAAAAGAGCATGAGTGTATCTACGGTATGTACCTGTTTAAGTATGAAATAAACAAATGTTTTAATATACAGAAATAAAATAAACATTTAAAAAAAATATAATAATTTAAGAAATATGCAGTTAAGAATGAATGAAATATTTTTTTATTTTAAAAGTAACATGTTTTGTAAAATATTTTGTTTTCAGACGGATGCACTAATTAGCGCATAAAATATGTGGACCCAGATTGAAACAGTATTTAAACTACAATCCCCGCTTTTGGCTACACCAAAGCAATGGGTCCATTTTCCACACAAGATAAATATTTGTGTAAGCAATCCACAGATATTTGTTTTGCGTCTGGGTCTACTATGTATCCGTTAATTGCACGTTTGTAAAATCCCCCGTCTTAACGTAAGGGTTATACTCTAGAGCGGGAGCTTTTATATATAAAATATTGCTACAAGACTTCAATGTACTGATTTCTAAGACTTATGCGAATATTAGACTATTCTCAAATGTTGAGAACCTTCTTTTCATATTATTACTATACGATACTACTTTGGTCCAACGCATATATATCGCTATCGCAATATTGTACCAGTGAAGATTGTAACACCATCTATTTTTAAAGTGTGTCCATGAAGTTTCTTGTACGGATTCTTCTCCATAGGATCAACCTTTTGGATCCGTGCAACTAGAAACATAACGTTTCATAATCGCTTGTAAAAGCTTATTCAAATTAAAACAAATTTACGGATTTCATCGCGTTATATTCAAATTATCAAATCCCAACGTTTACAGTGTCCATAATCGCGGTCAGACTGACCAATTGACCATAAGTTTGTCAGTGAATATCACGCGATAATACCCGTAAAGTACTAGTTTCATTTCCATGAACTACAATTTCTAAAATTTTGAATCGCAACTTCTTAAAGATGTTCGCTTTATGAAACTGTAAGTGCGATATGTTTCGATTCTTTTACAAAAGTCCGTTTGAGATGTAAGAGGATTTCAACTTGTGAAATGCCTTGAGCATGTCATACGTGATAGGTCGTAAAGAATGTCGAAGCAAATGTAGGTACAATGAGTACAGTAAAAGGCAGTACTAGTATTTTTTATTTTTCTATACAGAGATATTCGAGTTCCATTCAAAATGTTCAAAATTGTATCGTTTTTAATAAATGGGAAGTATCTTTTTGTGATTTTTTTGCATTTTCCATGCTAAGATTATTAAATTATTTTTTAGTAAAGGAAAAAATTCAATCGCGGGCAGGATTCGAACCTGCGTCTTCTGGTTTGATATACCAGACGCTCTGACCGCTAAGCCACCGCGAACCCTACCCGCATGATTGAAATTTTGCCTTCACATTCTGTATTTACGTCTTAAGGTGACGTTTGGTGACATCTATGAGAGGCAAGTTACCTTACCTCTCAACCGACACGACTTACTTTACAGTTAGTTCAGTGTCGTACGATGCCACCTTACCTTTTAACTATCTTTTTGTGATTTTTTTGCATTTTCCATGCTAAGATTATTAAATTATTTTTTAGTAAAGGAAAAAATTCAATCGCGGGCAGGATTCGAACCTGCGTCTTCTGGTTTGATATACCAGACGCTCTGACCGCTAAGCCACCGCGCTCTGACCGCTAAGGTAAGGTAACTTGCCTCTCATAGATGTCACCAAACGTCACCTTAAGACGTAAATACAGAATGTGAAGGCAAAATTTCAATCATGCGGGTAGGGTTCGCGGTGGCTTAGCGGTCAGAGCGTCTGGTATATCAAACCAGAAGACGCAGGTTCGAATCCTGCCCGCGATTGAATTTTTTCCTTTACTAAAAAATAATTTAATAATCTTAGCATGGAAAATGCAAAAAAATCACAAAAAGATAGTTAAAAGGTAAGGTGGCATCGTACGACACTGAACTAACTGTAAAGTAAGTCGTGTCGGTTGAGAGGTAAGGTAACTTGCCTCTCATAGATGTCACCAAACGTCACCTTAAGACGTAAATACAGAATGTGAAGGCAAAATTTCAATCATGCGGGTAGGGTTCGCGGTGGCTTAGCGGTCAGAGCGTCTGGTATATCAAACCAGAAGACGCAGGTTCGAATCCTACCCGCGATTGAATTTTTTCCTTTACTAAAAAATAATTTAATAATCTTAGCATGGAAAATGCAAAAAAATCACAAAAAGATAGTTAAAAGGTAAGGTGGCATCGTACGACACTGAACTAACTGTAAAGTAAGTCGTGTCGGTTGAGAGGTAAGGTAACTTGCCTCTCATAGATGTCACCAAACGTCACCTTAAGACGTAAATACAGAATGTGAAGGCAAAATTTCAATCATGCGGGTAGGGTTCGCGGTGGCTTAGCGGTCAGAGCGTCTGGTATATCAAACCAGAAGACGCAGGTTCGAATCCTGCCCGCGATTGAATTTTTTCCTTTACTAAAAAATGGGAAGTATTTTTTGGGCTATAATCCGCCACGCTGGCATTATTGAAGCAAGAAAAAAAGTAAAAGGTAAAAATGTATTAAAAAGAATATGCAATGATTCCGGATGTTGAACTTGAAATCAGCGGTTAGTATAGAATTACATACCATCCCGCCTGTATTCCCCGAGAGGTTAGGCAGAAGCGTACTAATGTATACCCACAGTTCGCCGAACGGTTGAGGTCCCATATAATAAGGGACGAGCTTATTTATTGCCATTAACTGGGCACAAATTCCAAACTCCCAGCTGCTATTGAGAATTTCATAGAAAAACACTTTGCTTGTCCTGTGAATTGAAGCCAGGACGTGCACGCGCTTAAGACCACTAGGCTAATGAGGATGTATAATTTTTAAAATAAACTAGAAAATTATGAGCTACAAAATGATTTCTAATATATACTAATATTTAACGTATAAAATTGCTAGATGCGATTATCAAACTCAGCAACGCCCGTAATGACCCCCGGAGACCAAGACAATAGATTTTGTTTTGTGTCTAAATACAGGACTTTGTGGTTTATATAAACACTCGTTTTAGGAAAGGTATTTAAAGATGTCAATTTAAGCAAATGAAAAATTCGGATGGGGTTCGATCCTGCGTCCTACGGTTCAATACACCAGAACGCTTTTGGTCGATTTTTCTTTCACTAAAACTCACCTTTATCTTTGAAAATGTGTTAATACCAAATACAATCATTTATTGATACCAATTTACATAAAATGAATAACATTGCAAATACATTTATTTATTTCAACCAAACATACAGGAAAACCCAATGCGATATTGTAGCTAACTAATACTAAATCTTAAAAAAGACAAATATTATATTCTATGATAACAAATAATAAATATGTACTATGTTGAAGAATTTTACAAACTCCGCCGAAATTTTAATAAGCAACAATTCGCGACAGTTATCCCTCAAGCTTTTATCTAAGTCACTTTATCACCGAATATTGATGAAATATTTTAGTCCGCTCGCTATTAGTCGCATTTCAGATAATTTACTTTCAACCCTTACGAAAAGCCTTTAATTTAATATTAATAGGTACTTCTAAAAACATTTCTTAGTAAATTCCCAGAATTATGATTAAGATTTCGACTTAAGTATGTGCCTACTTTTAAATTGAATTTTAAAAATTTATTAATATTTATATTTCGAGATATCTCTGACGGTCGTGCACCGATTTCGATTTTTCTTTGATATTTTTCATATGACAGAATTCCTATAGTAGTACTTCCGAGTTAGTCATACACTTAAAAGATGATGTCAGATTATCGGTTCTGAAAGTATAACATAATATGTTTGAAGTCTATTTTCTTTTCATACATACCATCACGCCTGTATTCCCCCATTGGCTTAGACAGCGGAGTAATAATGTACCGCAGTTAGCGGGTATGTTTAGGTTCCATGTAATAGGAGTATGCATATTGCCATTAACTGGGCACAAATCCAAACTACAAGCTACTATTGAGAATTAAAAATATAGAAAATCGAAAATCAATTGTACTGTGATGGATCCGGGAATCGAATCCAGAACCTCAGCGTAGCAGTCGCGCTTGGAACCACTACACTAATGAGGCAGTTAAGAAAAGTAATTTATTACCGAATCAATCACTTATTGTGTTACCCATTATAAAAATATTTTTATAGATTTAACCAAATCAAATCAAATCAAATAGTTTATTTGCATGAAATGTGGTACATGTACAGGTGTTATAGTATAATTTTAGTTCTATTTACACATTTCACCATTTCGGTGTGCAAATGTTTCTGACTTCTAGCATGCAGAATCCTACAAACACAATATAATCATAATGTTTCCAGTGGGCAATTTTTTAACACAGAATATTAAAGATTCATAGAAGTTAGACATGTCAATTTATAAATAATTAGTTAAATTATGAATGTCAATTTAAATGAAGAATTACAATTAAATAAAGTTACCATACAATTATTATTCATCTACCATTTATGTCATGTCAACTGTCAAAAAACTCTCGGAGATTATAAAATGTGTGCTGTAAAAGCCATTTTTTTAATTCAATTTTCATTGGTCTTAATGGTAATTCCCTTATAGGTTTTGGTATTTTGTTGAAAACTTTTATACACATCACATAACAGTTTTTGTGGAATAAAGATGATTTCACTACAGGCATTAGTAGTTTAGTTGGATCTCGCTTTCCTATTATAGAGTTGTCACGAGCACTAGTGAATTCATTTGAACATTTTTTTACATGCACACAGACTTCCATTATATATAGGCTTACCAGGGTGAGGATATTATTGCTCTTAAACAATAGTCTACATGTCTCTAGAGGTCCAACATTACAAAGGGCTCTAATACATTTTTTCTGGCTTATGAAAGCATTATTTACATTTGTTGAGTTTCCCCACAGTACCAATCCGTATCTTAACACAGATTCCACGTACCCATAATATGCAACTAGCGCAGCCTCCTTACCAGCTACATGTTGTACTTTACGAAGTGCATAAACAAATTTATTCAATTTCGTGCAGACATTTTTTACATGTATTTTCCAGTTACAGTGTTGATCTATGTGAAGTCCTAAAAATTTTGTGTCATTAACCATGTCTAGTTTTTCATCTTTGTAAGAAATATTAATCAATTCATGTGTTGCTTTATAATTATAACCATCAGAGTATAAAAAGGTTTCGCAAAATTATAAAGCTTTATTGAAGAAAATAACATAAAAAAATAAACGGTTATTTTATACAACGAACGAAACAACTTTCTAGATAGGACGGATTTTACGATTTTTTTGTACGTGGGAATTGTACAAAATAATATCCTTATAATGGAACTTTATCTTTGTTCAGCCTGAAAGCTATAATCGAGGGCCACTTCGTATTGTTAGATTTGAAGTAAGTAGTACAATATACGTGTATTAAATTAGTGTCTATAATTCTGTTACTATATTTTTGTACTGTAGTTAGCTTTTGTTGGTAATAGTATCTTTATGTTTTTAATTAGAAGATACAGTACAAAATAAGTTTTTTCGATCTCCAACGGTCATGAATAAATAGCATTCAAGACCGAAGGATACGGTGAGCTCGTTCTGCGTGAATCGGATCGCCAATAATTAACAAAAAAATTAAGGTAGCTGTTAGTAATTGTAACATTAAGACGTCCAACAACTTAGTCGACCCGTGACCATGGATGCTGTAAAGAATCCGACACGGCGGAAATCAAATAATATCAATACAACGCGATAAAACGTGGGTGAGCCATGCTACGGCACGAATGGACCGGCTCGACCGGAGCGATAGCACGGCCTCGCAGTAAACCGGCGTCAAAGAACGCTTATGTTGTGTTTCGTCGAGTGAGTGAGGTTACCGGAGGCCCAATCCCCTTTTAAAAGGCGAGCAACGTACTTGTGACTCCTCTCGTGTTGCGGGTGTCCATGGGCCGCGGTAATCGCTTACCATCAGGCGATCCGTCTGCTCGTTTGTCCCCCTATCCCATAAAAAAAACGTAAAAAGTCGTTTTATTTCAATGTCTAATATTCGCGTAAGTGTCAGAAACCAGTATAAAATAGTATTCTGTGTAAATATACAATGTGTTAAGATAACCCTGTCCAGAGAATCCTAAGATCCGAATTTATTTATAATTGTAATCATTTTCAATTTACAAGAAAAAACAATGCCCGAAAAAATGTTATCACAAAACTGTGAATTGGCAATACTATTGGTGGCTGTGGTAGCGACAGCGGCAAACATAATAACACTTATGATGGTTTTATGACATTTAAAAAAAATGACGGATTTTGGGGCGCATAATGGTAGCAATTTGGGCACGACGACCTTGAATTTTACGCTTCATGAATATGTTTATTTTTATAAATATTTAATGTTTCTTATTTTATTTGGTGATGTGATTGGGACATATGGCATATATAATTATAATACGCCCGTTTCGGTTCGGAGATTTTTGAAAGAGAAGAAACAAAGAAAAAATATTGATTTGTCATTTTTATTAATACGGTATATACATTATATGTATTAAAAAAAATACGTAGTGTATATCATTCATCATCATCATCATCAACTCATTTACTATTCCACAGCTGGGCATGGGTCTCCTCTCAGAATGAAAGGGGTTAACCTATAGTCGACCACACTGCTCTAGTGCTAGTGTGAGTTGGCAGACGCAGATAAATATAGTAAGTATTTCTATAATAGCTTAATTTGATCCTCATTGCTGGACAAGAGCCTGCACTATATCCGAACACAAAAAATACTATCTTAATAATATTGGCATAGCGTTCAGTGTTGCTATAACATCAATTCTTTTCAATGGTTTCATCCTTTTAATATTCTCATCACGTAACATGCTGTATTACACATTTCCAATCAATACAACATCTATAGTTATCGAAACACCGAAAATGCAAACACTGTTTCCCATGTTAAGCTTTTAAGATAATAAAAGCCCCGACCCCGTATATAGCAGCATACCGCTACCATAACCGACCTATACAAAAATAAAATTCGTATGATACAACACCGACTAGACAGTTGCCGACCAACTACCTGCGTATAGTGTTTGTACATAGTATGTCTTTCTTACTTGAAACGATACGAATTAGTGGAGGGACACCATTAACATTTTTATTGAGAACAATGATATCTTAGCATCCGGAATTTATAAAAATATAATATTATTGTACAAAAGCCAAGATTAGAAATTTAGGACCCAGTATCAATTTTGCAGAAGCGAATTCATTAATTACATTGTTGTGTCCAATTTATGTGCCTTATCTATTCAACAAAATGTGAATCGACTGTGTAAGTTTTAAAAATACAAAAATCATGCTCCATCACGTTTTTACGTCACAGTCTTGACCTTTACAAAATAACAAAAAAGCACAAGAATCCTCTTTTCGCGATGAATGATAATAACGACATGGTCATGATTTTTCTTGAAAAGGGTGCGTTAAAAAAGTTCCTCCATAATATCTCAAATAAAAAGATATTTAGAGATCCATAACTGAAATTAATCACCAAAGTTTTAGATAACAAACTGTTTAACCATACTGTAATATATTTTCATAGAAATATGAATAGATAAATTCACAAATCATATTTGGTTATGAAAACAAAGATAAATTTGTATTTGTAGGGATAGTAATACCATAATTTATAGGTGACGTGGTGCTATTAATAATTTATAAAGCCTAACTTATTATCCCTTTTACAACAAAGTAAAATATTGGACAAGGGAAGAGGCGGAAAGTATTAAAAAACAACGCAACCTTTTTTAATGCGGTGTTGTAAAAACGTAGAAGTAAAATTTTAGACGGGTATTTTTTATTTTATGCATTCTCCAAGGAAAATATAAAAATGCGCAGAGAGAACATAAATTTAAAGTAAATGTCAGGATAGTCTTATCTATATAACATCGTTGAAGCTGACTCTTGCTTACTATACTAGTACATTTTATGTTTGAGCTGAAAAGCTAGGTCTTGCAGCGCGCAGATGTCAACTAGTCGCGTGATTTTAAAGCATTATCTTCACCGTCTGAAATCTTACAGTCTCTGTAATATCAGTCGGGTTGTCTGAAATACTTACACATTATTTTCCTACGTGGCTTTTAGATGGGCTACTTTGATATTAAAGGTACTTGACACCAAGTATTCGAGGAAAGTTCAAATGAAGTTATTTTTTGTTATCAATTTTTTTCTCTTAGTATGCTTAAGTCGATTTACATTCCAACATAACACCTGATAGTATTTAACGAAAGCCTGTCTACCTGCTGATGTCACTTTTCCCCGATAACCTGATATCTTATAGAGGCGCGCCTATTGCCATTCACCAGGCATAGATCCAAACTCCGAGCTGTTACTGAGGATTTCATAGAACAAGTCAATAACAGTTTGCTCGACCTGGGAATCGAACCCAGGACCTCTATTGACGCAGTAGGTATAGATTAGAACCACCAGACTAATGAGGCGCTCTTGAGGGGCTCTTTTATTAACCCCCGACGCAAAAAGAGGGGTGTTATAAGTTAAACGTGTGTCTGTCTGTTTCATCGTAGCGCCCAAACGAATGGACCGATTTTGATTCAGTTTTCTTTTTGTTTAGCTAAAAGGCGATTTGTTCGAGTGTCTTCTCTATGACTTATGAAAATCTAGCCCGCCGTTTGAAGATTATCAGCTCTTTTCTGGTCTGATCGATTTGAAATTTGATATTCTGTTACTTCAATGATAATTGCAAGAACATGGTAACCATGCTTTGATGTTGAGGGTTTTTTTTTATTTTAAATTTAATGTTATGTTTTCAGCAGTAATTTAGTAAAATATTGGCCTAATAACGTCTCCGTAAACGCAATGAATTCTCATCGTGATCCTTTGCAACGATAGATTCGCAAAATAAATTCGCAAAATAGATTCGCTGATTTCCATTCGAAATGAAATGCCAAGCGCGTGCGAATGAATTTACTTACGTTATCAATTTCAAGTTCAAATTTTTTTTATTTTAATCGCGCTTTTGTTAGCATTTTTGAGTCTAGTTCACTGCTGTCATATACACTATACTAATATGACCATCGAACTGCCTGGTCTGAGGTCTCAAATTCGAAGCCAACGAACTACTACTAAGTCTGATTTTACAAAATTATATAATTACTAGCTACTGCCCGCGACTTTGTCTAAGTGGACTTCAAGGTGGGTACGAGCTGGATAAAAAGTAGCCTATATGTTATTCTAGGCTATAATCTATCTGTGTGCCAAATTTCATCCAGATCCGTTCAGCCGTTCTGGCGTGAAAGAGTAACAAACATCCATACTCACATACTTTCACGCTTATAATATTAGTAAGGATGTGTATTAATAATTAATTTAAAAATGAATTATAAAACTGACGACCCATGTGGCGCAGCGGCTGAGAGAAAGCTTCTGCGCCACGTGTTGTGGGTTCGATCCCCACACGGAGCAAATATTTGTATGACCAATACGGTAGTTGTCCCGCGTCTGGTTGTTTGTGTATGTAAGAAATTGTGTATCTAAAACCCACGATATGGGAGAAAATCCTAGTGTCGGGCAACGTTTTTTTTTAAAAAAAAAAAGACATAACATACCATCACTCCTATATGCCTGTATTCCCCGTAGGGTTAGGCAGAGGCGTACTAATATAAACCCACAGTTCGCCGGTATGTAATAGGGGGCGAGTCAATTGCCATTAACCGGACACAAATTCCAAACTCCGAGCTGCGACTGAGAATTTCACAGAAAAACCCAATAACACTTTGCTCGACCTGGGAATTAAACCAAAACCCAGGACCTCTACAGTAGCAGTCGCGCAAAACCACTAGGCTAATGAGGCAGTTATAAAAAAGTAAAGAAAAAATTATCAATCTCGCTTAAACGGGATCGAAAATAACGAGAGGAAACCTGCATGCCTGATAGACTTCGATCATCGCGTGACAGACTATAGGCTAACCCCTCTCATTCTGAGATGAGAAATGAGAACTGAGTCTAGTTGCTTAATACCAAAACGTAGATCCTATAGAGAAGAATCCCGCAAAAAAACCATAGATCCATCCATTCTGTAAAGTAAAAGGTACTACAGTAGGCATAAGTTTCCAGACTGGCGTAGGTAGGTAAAATATGGCTTAAGTTTTAAAATAGTTACAAGCAATAAATAGTAAGTACGTACAAGTGGGTGTAGAAATGTCTGAATAGAATATGACAAGTTTATTTAGAACTTGGGTAGAAAATAAACTTTGTTCTGCAGTATTTTAACTTGCATATAGGTGTTTATACATAGGTAAGTGTAGGTAGTTGAATTGAATTAAGTAATAAGCTAAGCTATATTGTTCCAAGAAAGAAAAAGAAACCTCTAAATTTAAATGTTCAATCTATTTCTTTAATTTTCTGGAGCAAGCAGTTTCTAAACTTATTAGCAGAGAGTGTGAAAAAATCAAGGTCTGAGAAAAAAGTATTGTAATTATTAGCTAATCGACACAGAGGTGCACGGACCCCAGCGTTTGTGCGACAAGAAGCCGCAATAAGCGGAAATCCACGAACCTCACGCGTAACAGTCGTACTAAGGGCCACTACTAATGAGGCAGTTATTTGCCCTAATATTAACCTAATTTGAGTTGTGAACTCCATAATATTTTCCGGCCTACATCCGCAATGAGCCGTACCGTATAAATGACGGAAATGAAAATTTATGTTCCATTTGAATCCTTATTTAAGTTATTATACGGCGGGAACGGTTGTTTTCCGTTGATACTAAGCCCAGTTCAAAAAATAAAATAAAGACGGGAACGCCATTTTTTCTCTGTTCCATGCGTTCGTTTTTTGTGTGCCATTTATTTATATACGGCGAATTTATTTTATTGGAACGCAGCTAAGAACATATGGGTATTTCTGGTACTCAAAAGCGTTCAAAAGATAATTCCTTTTCATTCTCAATGTGTCATAAATGTCGAATGGTAGTCTCCTAAATTACCAATCAACTTCTAACGTGAACAATCCTTACTATTCTTACTAATATTATAAACGTGAAATTTTGTAAGATGGATGTAAGGATGTTTGTTACTCTTTCACGCCAGAACGGCTGAACGGATCTGGATAAAATTTGGCACACAGATAGATTATAGTCTGGAATAATACATAGGCTACTTTTTATCCAGATTGGACCCAATTATGAAGTCCACGCAGAAAAGTCGCGGGCAGAAGCTAGTTTGATACAATAATGAAACATTAAAAATAATTCCACCAAATCACAGAATGTTGACATATTTATTACCTACATTGAGCTAACATTGGGATCATGTTTTTTTAAGAACCGGAATTACCATTCAAGCATACCTCTGCCTAACCATTCGCGTAAAACAGGCGTGGTGGTGTATGTTTCTTATGTTCTGACTATTGTAATACAATTTTCTTTATTTACTTCTTAATAAATAAAAAGAATAAATTTCAGTTTTGCGTTTCCCACTTTTTTGTGTTTGTACCTCCACTCACAGTCCGTGGGTTAGTTGGATATGTCTCAATTCAATTAGTTGGATAATGGACTAAGTCTATTCTCAATAACCGGGCATAATTCAAATCGTCTAACAAAAAAACCTTACATCTAACACATTGCCCGACTAAACCCCGTACCTTACACTTTGCCTTTCTTGAATACACACAAATTGTTTCAAATAGTATCATAAATAATTCTATTGTATTGTGCCTATAACCGTTATTGAATGACTTATGTATATTTGATACGAATTCTTAAGTTTTTATGACTATAAATATTTCTAATATCGTAAAACACTAAAAAATATTGCCTGTCATAGAGAATTTCAGAAAAATATTTAATATGTTAGTATAACATTTACTAAAACACATTTCTATCTTATACAACATAGATACTTTATGTTGATTTTATTGATTTAACATAATCCTTTCTAATATTTGAAATTCGAAAGTAACTATTTCTCGTTTCAAGTTGAGAATTAAGTAACTATTTCTCGGTTCAAAATTTTGAGAATTTTTAATATAGACGGGACCTTGGAGAAAAACATAGGCTTCCTAAAAAATCCTTTGGGATACGAGTGAAACCGCAGGCAACATCTAGTATTTCGTAATACTATGTTTTTTTTTATTGATTATGTCGGCAAATGAACTGACGAGCCACCTAATGGTAAGTAGTCATCGGCGGACACCTACAACATCAGTTGACGATCCTTAAGATGGACTGCAGACTGCCAGAGCCGCAGCAACCGAGGAAGAACTGGCTCTCACGCGCAAACGTTGAAAAATACACCAAGGTACTTTGCGACAGTCTCCAACTACGTAAGGGTGTTCGCCAGCCAGTCAGAGCCCCAAGAGGTCCATATAAGGACCTCTGGAGGACCAGGAGGAGCATATAAGGTCTATAGGCTATATTCTAGAAAACCTTACTTGAAAGTAATATTTTGTCCGATCGAACAAAATAATTCTAGTTTAATATTTAATACGAAGTCGTTAAAATTGAATAACAGATCAAAATTAGAAGCTCGAAGTGATATATTGATGTCTCAATTTATTGTAGCCTTTAATAACAGTGAATGTGACTCATTTCCCAACGACACAGACCATAATAATTAATCTACATAGTATCGAGTTCGGACGACTTTCCTTACGTTATAGGGTAATAATTAACACACGATTAATTTGAAACTAATTAAGTCTAGGTGTTGTATAACTACTCGAAATTGGATTTTATGGAATATGTCTACATTATTAACGTAAATATACCATAATGATTAGAAACCAAATCCATTTCTTCAAAAAGGTTCGTTAACTTACTCGAAACCAGAGGGTGTTCGCCGAAAAAAAAAGATTATGCACGAATCGTAGTAAGTAGCGTCTTCAATTTCTGCCAATCCCTGTGAAAATAATGTGTGTTTGTAGGTATGTGTGAATGTATTCAGGTTAGTTTCGATGTCGTAACTTTCTTGTTTTCATACTACTGGGTTACTCTCAGGTTGTTATAGTGAATAAAAGTTAAGCGATAGTACAATGTAATCTCAAAGGCATCAGCTCTTCATGATTAAAACCATCTATCCATTAATTAAAAGTAAAGACTGACCTCGCAAATCGATCAACTCCTAAGTGTAATACGCCGATCAAAGGCCAAGGCGGAATTACGTCTGTTATAACAAAATATTATAGCTTTACGTTTTTTGAACCAATATTCCATCAACATTTGTAATAAAAATGGGTAATAAAAAAATATGGTCTTGATGGGGACCCTAAAATCTCTAGTTATGTGTATGACACCGTAAAATTGTAAATTAAGTTAGATTATAATTTATTTATTTATTTTTTTTAAACTTCATGCATCTTAAATAATACATTGGCGGACTTAAGGGTATTACATTGCCCAATGACCTTGAGGATTTAATCTTTGTGCTAATATTTGTTAGTCACAGGCATTGCGGGGGTACTAGTGAGGTTTCGGGTAATTCTTTATTATTTCAAAATATTCAAAGAAATAAGAAAATAAAAACAACACAAATTGTTAATTACGTCATTACAATTAATTTGGTATAAAATTCATGACTAATTCATGATTAAGCCGTTACAGACAAAAAAAGAAATACAAATTAGGTTAAAAAGACATATTTACTTCAATTATTATCCAAAATTGGGGCAAATTTATAAAAAATTTAAACAATACAATTTGTTTGTGATGACCTTATACCTTATACCTATAACATATATTTTTTATATGGCAAACGCACATAAGGATTCCACTAGAAACTTCTTTAAAGCTAGGGTGTTTTTTGGATTTGAGCGATGTAATGCCCTTAATGCCTTAGTTATTATCTACCAGTCAACCATAGGGCGGTGCAGATATGATGAGGTAGGTATAATGTATCTAGCGAGATTGTAAACTGTCGAAAAATTGTGAACTTTAAAATATTGCTTACGATTTAACGCATTACTTCAGTTCTGGCATCGTGTGGTCAGTCACAATTCTAACCTAACGTAACCTAACCAATATATAACTTCAATAGATAATTATATTCTACCAAAAAAATTATGCGTTAAATTGTAAGCAGTATCTTTTTGTGATGTTTTTGCATTTTTAATGCTAAGATTATAAACTTATTTTAGTAAAATGTACTATGTAATATATACCTGTAAAAATTGCTAAACTGCTTCGAGTTTCGGGAAACGAGAGTGGTGTCGAATTCTCAGTTTTACGATCGTAAACCTCTATGTATCATGAGCGATCCAGTGCATCAAACTATTTCAGTTTATTGCAGTCACGGCACTTTAGCTTCTCGGGACATAACAATAAAGTTTACAACAGTATATTGTGCCTATATGTACTGTACAATATTTGAAACGAACGAAAATGGAATTGAACACTAAAATTTCTCAATCTATTTCTACATTGATACATAGTAAGCACAAATCCATGCTATGCCTGTATTCTCCAAAAGGTTAGTTAACGGTGTACCAATGTACACCCACAGTTCGCCGGTATGCTTAGATATTCATAGAAAACCCCAATAACACTGCTCCACCTGGGTATTAGTATTATATTATCTGTGACCTGGGAATTGAACCCAGGATCGAATCTAGTGTAGCGATCTCGTTGAGGACTACTAAACTAACTAGGCATAAAAAGCAATGAAAATTTAAATAAAAAATGCAGTTGCTTCGTAACATAGATACGAGGAGTAACATTATAGGCCTCCGTATACGCAACGATGTATTCATAAAAAACACTATAGAAGGAACAATAAAATAAAATGAAGAAAGGGGAGGGGAGAGATGCACATTATTAATTTAATTGCTAATTACACATAAGTGCAAATAAATTTGGGTCGTCAGTCAAGTTCAACGTAATACCTATATATACATAGTTAGGCATAGTCAACAAAACAGTTAGGTACGGGGTAAATGACGATATCTGTGTTTCGGCCAAGATTATGTACATAATTGCAAATGCAACATGTTCTATCTAAACGAAACACAACGTAAGCGTTGTTTCAAGCCCGCTGTTTGTGAGGCCGTGGTATCACTCCGGTCGGTCCCACGGTATAATTTAATTCGGAACCTAGTTGCTTTGATTAGCGTGTTCGAGTAACCAAACACAAACTCTTCAGCTTTATCGTATATCATATTATGTGATGTGAAGACGCAGATATCGTTCACTAGCTTTATAACTTACTTTTACGAGTGTATACCTACTAAACATGTACTTACTAAAGGAACATAAATATCCACTCTAGAAATTCAATTTTTATTGATATTCGTAATGTACTTCTGAGTTTAATTTTCAGTAAGCTGAAATGAAATGAAATGATATTTTATTGTGCAAGTAGATTTTAGAGATACTTTTACTTGTCAATGGTTGGGTTTTTTTATAGCTAGATGGCTTCGGCATTTCCTAACTGACTACCTCTGAGAAGAAATACCGAAACAAACTCAAAGAATCATGGTCTCTTTTAAAGTTCAGGAATGGAAAAACACTTATATGTGAGTGGCACGATGTAGGGTAATGTCTGAAATGGCCTTTTGAGGAAAGAACCATAGTAGCTTTGAGTAGACCAGTCCCAACTGACGGCACGCATGCATCAGTCATCGTGTAGCTCAACCATAATTTAGGGAGCTCAACGACCTGTCGCACGACCATACCAGGTAGCAGGACATTCGTGTAGGTCAAATGAAGTTCCCAAAACCTCCAGACTATAACAAGCTTGTTTAATTATCATGTATCAATAGCCTACATGGTACTCACATTTACAAATGTGCTGTATCTTGTATATGAGGAACTGAAGATAGCATGTGTGATATCATTGTGAGTGTTGTCATCGCTCCAACCTTTTTATAGCGTGTATTTAAAGCATGTGTATTTTATGGGTCGTGTTTGTAAATGTTATTACTTACATTTATGAGGCGCGATCGACGCCTCTTTGCTTCAATAACGTGTTATCTTGAAAACACACAATTTTACAGTAAGCTATTTATTAACCTTCAAAAAACGATTTTACCTAAAAAATTTGTTTTTTTAACTTATTTTAAGATTAAGTGCATAGTTAAATAACTAAGCTTTCTGAAATTATAATAAAGTTTCAATATTATTATTATTATTTGTATCTCCTTTTTGGATTACACGGCATGCCTCCCGTGAGGAAGACATCCGGTCCTTTGGAAGGCTTGCGGGGGGACACAGGTCCAACGCGCAGAGGCCCCTTGGAGAACTTTGATCTAATATGGGATGGGGCATACACCCGGGACACTCCACAACTGCACTATGGGAGTACATTACATTATTATTATTATTATTATAAAAACTTTCATAATAGCCTACTGTAAAATTGCGTTTTTCAAGATAACACCTTATTGAAGCAAAGAGGCGGTATAATATAGTGGCAATCAGTATTTGTGAAATGTAGAGCACGTATTAATAATGTACAAATAGTTATTATTGCATACGGGTCAGGTTATTAAAATAAAATATAAAATTTTCGCCAATTTGGCGTTACATAATTTTATTTCATTGATTTTGCACATTGTTGAAATTATATATGATACTACAATAAGTGTATATTGGCAATATTTTATATCATTAAACATTTATAAATAATTATATTTATTTATAGTATAAAGTGTAGCATGAATTGAAATATTCTGAATACGTAATACACTTATTTCATAAAATTATTATCTATGAGCAATAAATTGATTTTCAGTATCTAGGTAAAGTGAAAGTTTTCGAGACATGAATTTCTGAAATTTTAAAAAGACAACATCATCTTTTATTCAAAGCTGATATAGTATAATTGGAACTCCATTTTAATTTATATAGGTTTTCTCTATTTCTTTTCAAATAAACTTTAAGATTTAACTCGGCACGATAAGAAATAAAAGCTTTCCAATAGGTATAATACTTGTAATAATTGTAAATTGGAGTTACAAAAATATGATTAAATTCCTTTTAGATATTTTGAAATTACTTGATATTCAATTCAATTCAAATAGAATATTATGGTTTTTACAATTTGCGTACTTCACTAGCCTAAGTTTAATATACTATATTTAAACAAAGTATTATTTTCAATTTGAAATGAAATTATTTTTTTGAACAGTAAATAAGTACAGTGTTTGTGCACTCAATCGTTTCAGTTCTATATACGTTTTGAGAAAAATGTGTATTTTGAAATTAAATTTACGTAGGTATTATGTGCACTAGACCTAGGTACAGTCAACAGCACATCAAGTTACCACAAACTGTCAAATTTCCCCAATGGATAATAAACTCTATTATTTGGAGATTAAATTGAAAATCGATTGAAAAATTAGCTTTGAATAGCATCCAGTGTTGTTCACCGTACCCCTGAAAATAAATAGTTTTTAACTTGACCGGTATAATATAATTATTGATTATAAAATTGATTGTCAAACGCTTAAGATTCTTAGAACCTAAATAACTAGTTATTTTTTTATCTATGGTTAAATAACCGAAACGAGGCCAGGATACTAGTGACGTCATACTCTTACAGACAGCTGCAGCTGCTGTCAAGTGTCACTTCATGTCACTCGTTTACAGTACGTTAGGTTTTTAGTCTTTGTTCGGAGGTTTATACGGGTCATCGTAACTCACGTATGGTATTATTTTTATAAAAACAAGACGTCATATAATCACTAGACCAAGATTTAGGGCGAAAATGTTAATTAATTATAAAAATAAGGATTTTTTCTTTTTCAATGCTATTTAGAACCTTCTTAATATTCTAAAACAAATTAAAAATATTATGCACCCTGTTCATCTTTCTTTCTTCAGGTCTTAGCGTCCTGATTTCTATTTTTTTTTTACGCGCAGCATTTTTTTAAAATGTCCCATCTTTATTCCTTAGCAAAAGAAATAAATCTTATATTATGCCGTTGAATATGAATAGCTAATATGCAAAAGTCCCACAAGCGTTAATACCACTTTAGCTCATAAAAATGTTCACTATATGTATTACGAATCGTATATCTGAGTGAGTGCACAAACGCAGTCATAATTTCTTGATAAAATATCTATGGATAATAATACGTCCAAGTTAAGATACACTCACAGCTACGTGGGGTCGGTTGTCGTCGATTGTTCGTAATTTGGCCGGGTTGTCGTTTTAATTGGTGAGCGGGTGCCATTGTTTGACTTGTTCCATGGGTGCAGCGAGGGCCGAGTTCCAGTGCTGTAAGGCTCGTCCTCTAGCAAACATGTATGATCCTAATACGAATTTACCGAGCAGACGGTCTGGAACAAAATTGATATTTATTAAGTAATGTGCATGCAGACGCAAAAATGAAAAAAAGTGATGTTTTTTTATGGTTAATATCTTTATTGGTACAAACAAACAAAGACATATATATCAGGTAAAAGGTACAATACATTCGATTGACGTTTCTATAACATCATATCACATCGAATCACCCTTTTAACGGATGCAGGTAAATCGGCAACGACGACCTGTATATATTATAAGAAATTCAAAAGAGACTAGCGAAATGTAACCGTTCAAACAATTCCAATATGTAGGCGTGATATTATTTAAGTTATTAATGTAGTAATGACTGAAAAATAAAATTATGAATGTTTGTCCTCGGAAGTAAAATAAATATTATGATGATACGTTCAAAATACAAATATTGTACTAGCAGTGAGCTGCTTTATTATAAAAAATCCTATTTATGAAAGGTAAAGTACATAAGTTTATGTAAATAATAAAGAAGAAAACATGTAATCAATCGAACAAAAAAATGGGTAAGATCCATAGTGAATAAAGAGACACACCTTTGGCATAAACGGAGTGTGGCTGCAACGCCTGTATAGTAACACTGGTGGTATGCAGCTCATCTGCCCTCAGTCTGAAGTGGAAGCACTCAGAGACGAAAGCACTGCCGTCGTCTGCAACGTCCACAGCGGCCGTACGGCGCGCGCGCACTCCTCTACATGCACGCTCTTGCGTCACTCGGACTACCATCTCTTTTTTGTTTGAGGAGGGATCCAACTAGAGAAAAAAGTAATGGTTGAATTTTTTTGTTGGTTGTATTTTTTTTATTTCGATTTCAAAGTCAAAGTCAAAGATCTTTATTACTTCATGTGTATACATAGGTCTCTAGTTTGGTAAGTATCAACATGAATTTCATCCTTAGGATTAAAAGAGTTCTGATCTATATTTTGTTTTGTAACCAGTCATCTCATATTTTAATTCCTTCTCATGATTTAGGTTTTTTTTTACTTCATAGTGTATCAATTTCTATTGACGATGCTAATATTTATATTGGCAAATAATTATCAATGCTGAGTAATGAGTATTCTTGATATTCTAATAATATTAAATTAAATATCAAATAAACATAGGTATTTATTAGAAAACATTCAGTTTCGATTTAGGTCAAAACAGGTTGTGTAACCTTTGCCATGTTACATAATCACTTAACCCAAAATGTAATTAAGGTTAAAATACCACAATTAAAAGCGTTGTTCTCATTAAAACTTTATAGATGAGCTTAGAAACCTATTTACTTGAAAGTCTTGAGGGTTAATTATTTGTTACCTGTTTCAATCCTATATTGCAACTAACTACTTATACCTAATTTGTTTTTGAAAAAACATACATGGATGGTATGAATGGAGAAATTTGCTTTAGTATAACATAGATAGTACATTATGTACAAAGTGTGGAACGAGTCCGAGGGGAACTAAAATAGAAATGTGACCATGCCAAAAGAAAAAACTGCCGTTCAGTTCAATCTAAATTCAAATTGATATTTCTGTTTAGAAAGCAGTATCTAGAGATCTTCTACAGTTGAATTAATAATTGAAAATTCTAGGGCATTAAGTATTAATCCCCTAGAATTAATCTTAAAATCGTAGAAATTAAGATATAATTATCATGAGACATCATTAATAATATCCTTAATATACCTTTTCAATATTCCAATCCAAAATGTTATTCCTTTTTTAATAATTAACTGCAAGTCGGCAACGTAGGCGTTAATTTGAGCTAATCACATAGTGGTGTTATTAGTCGAACTTCGTAAATTTTAAGTGACTCTTACGTACCTTAAGACCTCGAGCTTCTATGACAGTAACCGTGAGTCTGTGCAGGTTTTCATTGTATAATAACGACACGAGAATTTCGCCTAGATCCGACGTGGGTTCCTGAAGATCCTGTAAAGAATTAACAGTGTTAACAAGTGAATCTTTATAGTTATAATTAAAAAGTTTATAATAAACTAGATATTTTTTTGTTTGTTTATCATCGCTGCGTATCTTTGTCACCGATTATCCGATTACAATGAGATACGTTTGTGAAGGGATATGACAAAAAGAAATACTATTATAATATTGATCGGTTTTTACGCCACGTATTATGGGTTTGATCCCCACACGGAGTGAATATTTGTATGACCAGTTAGTTGTTCCGGGTCTGAGAATTTGTGTTTGTAAACGCACCAAAGTTATGGAGAAAATTTTAGAGTGGAGCAACTTTAGTTAAATAAAATTAACAATGGGCATCGCATTTCTTGCGAGCACAACTAGTACCTAATAAAATTACATTATGGGTAGTTACAACTCTGAAAGTCAAGCTTTTTCTAAGGATAACGAGGCTCTTAGGTCCTATTAGGCGATATTAATGTAACGTATCTTAAAAATCGTTGCTAACGTGGACAAACGATAAACTTTAACTTCCAGGTTCCCTAGAGTATTAGATTGTATCTACGAGTATTAACTGGAATCTAATTAAACTAAAGGTTGACCTTAATTCTTAAGGATAGGTACACTAGGTGTATAGTAAATAAATGTAAAGCAAATAAGAAAAAATAAACATTTGTTTCAACAGCACAAAACATCCCATCACGCCTGTATTCCCCGAAGGGAATGTACATCCACATTCCGCCGGTATGTTTAGGTCCCATGTAATAGGGGGCGAGCCTATTGCCATTAACTGGGCACAAGTCCAAAGTTCGAACAATAGTTTGCTCGACCTGGGAATCGAACCAAGTACCTCTAGCATAGCAGTCGGGCATATACCAGACCATTAGACTAATAGGGCAGTTTGTTTTAAGGGTCCGGCGGAGCTTAAATTGCCTACAAAAACGTAATACCGAAATAAATCGTAATCTAGACAATATTCTATCAAATTCTGTTATTATTTGGAATTGGATACCGGGAATCTAGGTTTCCACGATACTATTTCGTCTACTATTACTTTACTGGAAATAAAAGACCGAAAAATCGTTCCAAACTTGGTAAAGTTAACAAAAATTGCATTCGCTTACATTCGTATCCAGTAAAGTATTTTGAATGAAATGGTAACGTAGAAACCTAGATTAACGGTATCGGAATCCGAATAATAACAGAAGTTGATTAAATTGTCTTTTAATTTAGATTTATTTCGGTATTACGTTTGTAAGAGAAATCCGGTCCGCCGGACTCTTAATGCCTGATTATAGGAATAAATCCAAGATTTAATATATGGGTATAATACTGTTATAACTAACAAATAATGTATGTCATGGCGTCATGCTATTACACTTATAACAATTTGCATTTATGTATTAAATATGTTATCTGATACTGTTTAAAACGTGCAATTTATACAAATTGGATGAGATGCGGATAACGTTGCACGTTATACGATATGGATAATGTCAACAACATGTTTGTAGTAAATGTTTTATCCTAATTATTATGTACTATTAGAGATTAGTAAATACCTAATGTTTGATTTTCTTTTTATAAGCCCCTTTACTAAAGTATTCTTTAAAAAAATCTTGACTGCATAAAATAACAATAATAGGGGCTCATCACCGCTACTTACTTTTTAAAAAGAACATCGTTAAAGAATTAGGCAAATCTAACTACATCTCATTAATTTTAAGTAAATTAAGAAATGTTAAAGATTTAAGCGACTAATTTATTGCAAGATAGTACAGATGGCACCTCAAGTTATTTTCACATTGTTCACTGAACCAATATTTGCTTGTCAGTATTTTTTTTATTCTGCCTCGTTAGTCTAGTGGTCCCAAGCGCGACTGCTATGCTAGATGGTCCTGGGTTCGATCCCCAGGTCGAGCAAAGTGTTATTGGGTTTTTCTATGAAATTCTCAGTAGCAGCTCGGAGTCTGGATTAGTGCCCGTTTAATGGCAATAGGCTCGCCCCCTATTACATGGGACCTAAACATACCGGCGAACTGTGGGTGTACATTAGTACGCCTCTGCCTAACCTTTCGGGGAATACAGGCGTGATGGTGTGTTTTGTTATTTTTTTTTAACTAGCTATTCTTCTTTTTGTCCACCATTTCCGTTTGTCTTAGCGGCTAAGCGATCGGCTTCAGCAACACGAGGTTTGGGTTCGATCCCCGTATGGAATAAATATTTGTATGACCTACAGGTAGTTGTTCCAAGTCTGAGCGTTTGTGTATGTGACAATTTGTCTTCGTAAAATCACCCACGATACAAATGAAAATCCTAGTGTGGTAGTAAAATCAAGATAAACCTAGATTTTATTTTTAAAGCTCAAATACTTTTAAAAAGTCCCTTGGGATGCGAGTAAAACCGCGGACTACAGCTAGTATTATAGTATAATTACAACATTTAATATTGTTACGAAAAATAAACATCCTCACATAGATCTTCTTATTCTGTCATCTCGGCATGAACTACAGAATTACAATTGTGTTCACGCCACAGCGTAAAACAAAAAGAAAGCAAAGATAAAAGGTAAGAAGATTATCGTGTCAGCAGGTTGATAGCGAACCTGTCTCTCAAGGTTCTTTTATATTATAAATACTCGTTGAGACTTTATAAAGCACCTTTTGAGGTTCTGAAAACCTTAATATCGATTGTCATTGATTGTGATTGATTGATTTGGATGTTCGGGGATATCTCCGGTACTACTGATCCGGTTTTGATAATTCTTTCACTGTTAGAAAGCTATCCCTGAGTGCTACAGACTACTTTTTATTTCTTTTAAATATCACGCTACGTCTCTTAGGAACTTGGCAACGCGGGTGAAACTGCGGGCGAGTCGCTGATATATAATAAATAGTTTGTGAGTATACCACTCATAACCTATATGTTATTGTATGTTAGTTAACTTGATAATATTTGTAATTGCTTTGGACATTGTAATTATTTTAGCTATTTTTTTAAATGATTGCTTAGACGCTTCAAATATTTCAATAATGATGATATTAACATAATATAGACTGACATACCTACGACTTACAATTCAATAATTATATCTGACTAGCTTCTGCCCGCGACTTTGTCTGCGTGGACTTCAGGATTGGGACCGACCTGGATAATAAGTAGCCTTTAAGCCTGGATAAAGTAGCCTATTTATGTAGGCTATAATCTATCTGTGTGACGAATTTTATCCGTTCAGCCGTTCTGGCGTGAAAGAGTAACAAACATCCTTACATCCATCCATACTCACAAACTTTCTTGTCTAAAATATTAGTAAGGACCTCATTTTTAGGATAAAATAATTATTTTAATCTTAATGATATCAAAGCAAATGGCGTGAGCACTTATAAAAAATGCTACTTGAGCAAAACATAATATAGGTAGCGACAAACCTTTTCAATATCCAGCTTGTATAGTTGCGGTTCCTCGTCAGGTGCTACACCATCCAACTCGGTCAGAGGTAGTATGATGTGACCAATCAGCTGCTTCCCCTTCCCAACCCTGCCCACATCCAGTACCGACAGTTTGAGCGTGAGACTCTCTATCTTGCCCGGAGGGATCTGTCAAAAATAAAAATAGAATAAATTCCGAGCTACTGCATACTAAAGACGTCCATTTCGTTGTGTCATAATTGAAATAGGTAATCCTTATGTGCGTGACGTGTGATAGCATATGTAAATGGCGCAGTGTCTAAGGGTGAATATCCGATCATTATTTAACAAATCATTCTTCTCATCATAGTAGTTCTTTCTTTCATAGTTCAGAATATTTTTATTCTTATTTTATTGCTTGAAGGCAGTGTGTGTTTATGTTTTCATCATTATAATTGTAGTTTTAAACATATGCATTCTAACTATGGGATGAAGTTAATGACGTTCTAATGTTTTTAAAATTTGCACCAGATTTGGATGGTCTACAGGTAGTTGTTCCAAATTTGGGTGTTTGTGTAAGTAAATTACAAATGTAGATAGATCATCAGGCACCGCAACAGTGAGCAAACGACTGAAAATAATATTTATTATGATAAAAAAAAAATTGTTGTAAATGCACGTTCTTACGATACGAGAAAGACCTAGAGTGAGTACCGTAACATGTACGTCTGTAATGTACACCCACATTTTAGCGGTAAATATTAACAATATTGTCCGTATCCGGACACAAATCCAAAATCCGAGTTGATATTATTTAAAAAAAAACTTATTATTTTTTTATTCGTGATAGGCTTACGCTTGACCGCCAGTTTGCCTGATGTTAAGCGATACTGCGATCTACGATGGAGCGCGCTTGCCTAGAAGAAACCGATTCACTCGTGATTTAAAGACACCCAGATTATATCCATCAGGGAAGACCCACCCTTATGTTATTTTATCATCCCTAATCTATATTTTGGTTTGATAAACATTGTTTGGCATAGAACGATAAAACGCCTGTAGCATAAGGTTCGAATTTTGAATGATTAAACCGTAATGATGAAAGTTCTAGTTTCGATAAAGTTTACTAAGTTTATATGAGAACCAAATGGGATTTGTTCCACGTAGGTTTAAGACCTAGCTGAAAATTATTAGGAAAATAGTTGCGCAACTTTCATACTTCGACCCACAAATATTGGTTTTGGCTTGTAACAGTTTGTACGTAATTTCCTTTATGTGGGACTTTCGGGTTTGCCAAGAATTAAGTCCGCGTAAACAACATATATACAACATAACATAATCAACCCATTATATTGTCCCACTGCTGGGCACGGGTCTCCTCTCAGAATGAGAGGGATTAGGCTATAGTCCACCACGCTGGCCTAGTGCGGGTTGGCAGACTTCACACGCCATCGAGAAAATCTCTCAGGCATGCAGGTTTCCTCACGATGTTTTCCTTCACCGTTTAAGCGCGTGATAATTAACTATTAATACGTACATGACTTCGAAAAGTCAGAGGTGCGTGCCTTGGGTTCGAACTCGAGACCTTTGACTTGGCAGTCCAACGGTCATACCACTAGGCTATCACTGCTTCATAAACAACATTGTATAAAATTATTGATGAAGGAATAAGGTGAATACGTATTTATTACACCTGTTACGAAAACTAGATAATGCATACAACCAAAAATATTTAGTGTAAAGTTGGTTACCAAGACTGACAAGCTCACGTTTATACAGGTAAAGTTATCACATCTCATGTGGTGACCCTACTACCTACCTACATATTTGTCAAATTGGTCAAGCAGGGCATTTGTGTATGTGAAAATTCGTGGTGATAAAAGCAACCACAATACAAGAGATTCCTAATATGGGGCAAACATCTCATCTATCTGTATAAATAAAAATTAAATGCTTATTCAGCGCATCACTTGAAAACGGAAAACAATTTCGGATAATTTAGAAAATTAAATGTCCATGATTAGTCCGAATTAGGATTTTGTGGAAAACTTAAAAGTTCCATTTTCTACGATATTTTTGTATGACTCATTGAAATTTGGATAGGACAACATCTGTGTAATCAGCTTGTTTAAATTTAAACTCTTCAAGTTGGTATAACCTTAATAAATCATCCTGTATCTTCTATCTAGACAGGCAATAACCCGACAAAGTTAATTATGTTCATATATGTATCTAACCTGTAACCCTAGTTAAAAGCTTCCTGCCCATATTGCCGTTCGTATCAAACGATCGCTAAAATTTCCATTAACGTAATTAAATCCTTGTCAAAGTGATACGATTTTCGACATTATTATGAGCTTGAACATCTACCCAGTGTTCATCACATATCTATTATGTGTAGATAGAGACAAGCTTTTTAGAAACGAATTTCTTCAATTTGCATGTTAATGTATGTTAGCAAAATAGAAAGCATTATGTAATATGTTTAATCATAATAAAATCTTGTATATTTAAACCTATTTTATGCAAATAAATGCTTTGAACATACCACCACCACGCCTGTATTCCCCGAAGGGTTAGGCAGAGGCGTACTAATGTACACCCACAGTTCGCCGGTATGTTTAGGTCCCATGAAATAGGGGGCGAGCCTATTGCCATTAACCGGGCATAAATCCAGACTCCGAGCTGCTAATGAGAATTTCATAGAAAAACCCAATAACACTTTGCTCGACCTGGGGATCGAACCCAGGACCTCTAGTGTAGTGTAGACTTCAGTCTCACTTGGGACCACTAGACTAATGAGGCAGTCTGAACAAATGTTCTATCTCATGTAAAATGTATAGAAAATATAACTGATTCAGTATTTTTATAAATTATTTTAGAAAACAGGATGAAATATACCGAAACGAATATAGAAAAATATAATAGCTAAGAAATTCATAGTACTCTTTCAACAGAGTTCAACATTAAGTACCTATGAATACTAAATAATTACATGTATTTTTTAAATATATGATTAACTAGATCTTATCTCTGCATAACCCTTCGATGACAGGCGTGGTGATATGTTTATGTTAGGTATGACGTATATTTTCCAAAATATAAAATAGCCTACGAACCTACACTAATTTAAAATTCAACCGTTCAGCTATTTGAAGAAAAAAAAATACAAATGAATTTACCCAGCGAAAACGGTACATATTGATGTGTATTAGAACAATGGATTATTGTTAAATTACGTGGTTCATTATTAAAGCTTGCTTAATAATGAACTTCTACACGTGGAAACTTTTAATTGGCCGTAATTTTGTTAATAATTCACGTATCTCTTTGTGTTTTTTTTTTGCATTACTAAGATTATAAAGTTATTTTAGTAAAGGAAAAATTCAATCGCGGGCAGGATTCGAACCTGCGTCTCCTGGTTAGATACACCAGACGAGTAAGGTAACTTGCTTTTCAATAGATGTCGCCAACGTCACCCTAAGACGTAATTTCAGGATGTAAGGCAAATTTCGATTAAGCGGGTGGGACTCGCGGTTGCTTAGCGGTCAGAGCGTCTGGTGTATCTAACCAGGAGACGCAGGTTCGAATCCTGCCCGCGATTGAATTTTTCCTTTACTAAAACAATAATTCACGTTTTATCTTCGGAATGAGCTGTAAATTTTCCATATAATATGAAAATAAAATAAAACATATAAAGCAATTTCCAATTTAACTTGCCGATTCCACCCTTATTTACAGTATGGAAGTATCTTCAGTAATTATTTTGAGTGATATTCCAGTAATTATAGGGTTGTCATTTAGAAGAATTCGTAATAAATACTTACTTGGTAAACAAACGTCTCATCGAAGAAAGGGTTACAAGTCTTCTTCTTTTGTTTCGTCTGAAGCACCCTCCTCTCATCAGGCATCAATTGTATCCTGAGGGGTTTAATTTCTATTAGCGTCAGAACAATACAAACACTTCAAACAAGTAGGTAAACAATTCGATTGTTGACTTAGTAAAGGACTATAGACTCAGTTGTCAAACTCATACACCACTTTGGTCACAAACTTAGTTGAAATAACATGGCAAATAACTTATTCATGAAACCTTAAATTGAACGCGAACTGAAAAAACTTTGAAGCTGAAAAATCGGTTCAGTTATTCCTTCTGATACGTGATCCGAATGATTTGATTTTATATTCACTTTCGTAGCGGTGAGGGGTAATGAATTTATTATTCGGCTGACTCTTTGAATGTCACTAGATCGGCGCGGCGTAGGTGTTACTGTTCTCACCTACAATGAAAATCAAACGTCGAAACTTTGTATTGAAACGAACTAACAACGCACATTACATTTTCAAATAATGTTACATATAGAAGTAGAGACATCACAAGACTAGAAATTAAATCACGAACATCGAACGTCCAAAAAACTTTCGTACCTAGTAAAAGGAACGTGCGATCTGTCAACTAAAACTTCTTAGTATATTTTTTTATAGGCACTAGGTAAGTACAGGCTGTATATAAACTTCCTTATTTTTTTATATATACCGAAAAAAATCTGCTATCATATCATACATTTATGTTCACTCAACTCGTTAAAATGTTCAAAAAACCGACAATTTATTTTAACGATTTCAGAGTTGGTCCCATTGTAAAAGTTTTTCTTAATTGATGATCCTTTTAATTTTTTTACAGTGTATAAAAAATAAGGTTTTTTTATTATTTCTATGTGTGTTTTTCAAAACGTGACGAGGGTGTAACATTAATTACATTAATAGCAATCACTTACTTGATATAAGGGTCGCACGCGTTGGCCAGCGCAGGGGTGCGCGAAGGCAGATGCTTGGCTTTTATTATATGCACCTGTAGCCTCTCAGTCCCCGCCTCATATTTCAAAGTGAACCACACTCGACCCTTGGGAAATTAAAATAGAAGGTCAATTAAGGTAGCACGTCATATCAATTACTCACTACGCTTTATGACAGCGACGCGTTGATGGACGATTTTATTTTACGAGCACCGCTATCAATACACGATAATTGGAAAGAGGTGACACACATGTCAGGATTGAAGCTATTCATTTCATTATTAAAAATACTTGTTAGGAATAACTTTTCTTTGAATCATAACGAGTTGTTATTTCGAGGTAAAAGAGAAAAGTTGTCCAACGATAATATCCCTGAGTATCGCACAATTTACGCCACAAGGCGCTATCCTATACGGGCCATCGTAAAAACGTGTCACTTTTACGCGAAATTAAAACGAGTGGGCGTCTACGTATCGACTGGAATTGGAATATACTCTAAAGTTACGTCACACGAGCAGTAAAAGTCTAGTATTATGTATGACCAATAAGATTGCCCTCTTGATTTTAGAAGTCTTATCACTCAAAGGGTGAAGAAAATTACTTACTTGAATAGTGACTCTTTTTGAAGTTGGTTTAAACGCAATATGCTTATTTACTAAGATCCAAACCAAATAATAGAATTAGGTTTATTTGCAGATATTATTTGGTTTGGCCCGATTTATGTTGCTTGCGTTCTTCAAAGATAAAGTTAATAAGATTTATGGCTGCTATCAGATTAAAGTTATTTATTACCTCGCAACACAATTTAAATGTTCAGTACAAAATTAAATTTAAAATTTTATACTGATTTCTGACACTTACGCGAATATAAAACATTGAAATAAAACTACTTTTATGTATTTTATTGGATGCTGTAAAGAACCTGAAAGGTCGGGAATTAAATAATGTCAATACAACGCGATAAAATCCATAAAAAGTACCTAGTTTTATTTCATTATACAAATTTTATCCTTAATAGACATTACCAAAATGCTAATTAGAAATGTCTATCTCCTTGTACCTCTATCTATCTGCCTCTTATACTGTCTTATAGACAGGACAAGAAAATCACTGTAAAAGTTGAACGCGAACTACATAAATATGCATGAGGAACTGTGGATTTGTCTGTGGGTTCGGTCAAGCTGTTTACTTATATATTTGCATTGTTGTGAATTGCTCGGTTTTATGCTTGGTAACTTAGATCTTATTAAATGGTCATTAATTTGGTGCAGAATGTCGCAGATCGCTCTGTTTAGACAAGTTACAATGAAATAATCGAATCGACGCCGACGAATAGAAAAAATACATGCCTTTTGCGTAGAAATGACATTCATAATTAACCCATCATACTGCCGGGCACGTGTCTTCTCTCAGAATGAAAGGGTAATCCCTTTCATTCTTTCATCCTGAGGCTATAGTCCACCACGCTGGCCTACTGCGGGTTGGCAGACTTCACACACCATCGACAAAATCTCTCAGGCATACAGGTTTTCTCACGATGTTTTCCTTCACTGTTTAAGCTCGTGATAATTAACCATGACTTCAAAAAGTCAGAGGTGCGTGCCTTGGGTTCGAACTCGAGACCGTTTGACTTGGCAGTCCAACGGTCATACCACTAAGCTATCAGTGCTTACTGATACATAGAAATGACATTCATGAACATTGTAACTTAACTAAACTCGGATGGTTTATTCTTGAGGATATATGCATGGTGATATAAGACATAGTTACAAACATAATGTTAGTGCGTATTAATAGTTAATTATCACGACAAACAAACAATCCAGGACAAATGGGTATCGACAGGCAACAGGATGAGATATTTCCAACTTATATAAAATATAAATTATAACGCTGTTATTCTCAGCTCCAGCGTCAAGGAGCGCATTTTGCGTGCAGTAAATGAGTTATTATTACTTCCATTCTCCCATTGCCTTGATTACTGCCTTCTATGGTAAATCAGTCAGTTGTTGTAAAAGTTTAATATATACATAATCTAACAAATTACATTAAAAAAAATATTAGTTTTAATTATTCCTTTAGAGTAATTTACAAACAAGAGTACTTACTCATTCAAAGTAAAAGGATTGTTATTTTCATTTACCCCGTTTATTTCATTTGCAATCCCGGCGCTAAGTAATATGATTTAGCGGCAAACTAATCAGCATTTCTCAAAGTTAGTGTATGCGGTGTCCCGCGGAGCTGTACGGAGTTATGACGGAGTCTATCGTCTTTTATGAAGCGCTTTCCCAACGGGTAAAGTTCATACACTTCGGTAGAATATGTGGTATTGGGATTTCCTCACTTTGGTTATCGAAACATGAGGTTATAGTTACTTAGTCAAAAATAGTACCATAAAATACGATCATACCTGTATTCCCCGAAGGGTTAGGGCAGGGGTGTACTAAATATGTGCACCCACAGTTCGCCGGTATATTTAGGTTCCATGTAATTGTGGGTAATCCTATTGCCATTAACCGGGCACAAATACAAACTCCATCATCATCAGCCTATATTCGTCCACTGCTGACGTAGGCCTCTCCTAGTGAACGCCACAGAGCCCGATCTTCGGCTTTCCTCATCCAGTCGCTGTCAATCCAAACTCCGAACTACTAAACACCCAATAACATTGCTCCAACCCAGGACCTCTAGCGTCGCTAAGGACCACTATACTAATGAGGTAAGATTATTAATAATCAGACTCCTAGCCTTTCCAGTATCGTTATTTTACACGAAGCGACTACCAACAGAGTTTCGCAACCCGATTTCTGGAAAAAGCCAATATCCTATGGATATGGTTATAAGGTTTTTTTTGGGTTTCTGACTACCACTAACGATTATGATATAAGTGTTCGGTTCGTATGACAATCGAGCTCCCGTACTCGGAGGGGTTGGTATTAGTGATGGTCACCCATCCACTGACTGACCGCGGCAGTCGCAGCTTGACCTCAGATCAGTTGATCACCGTATCACTTAGCCACAAGCCCCATCCCGATGTAAGACATTTTTTCAAAATAGGAGCAGATTACGTACATTAAACAACATACGTTTGTGTAAATATTCGAATAAAATTACCAAGTCTTAATGTTAGGCTATTTTATTAAGACTTGGTAATTTTAATTTTGTTAGGCTATTTTAAGATTCGATTGTAAACATAGGCTTGAAATCCCACTATTTGTTGTTAGGTCTAGGACATAAAAGGTTAATGTAGGGTCTGTAGGACGATAGGTCATTTTATAGCTTAATGACTGGCGCGAACAAAATTGATTAATGTGTAAAGCTGGGCCTTCACAAAGGTAAGTTGACAAATTTTGTATTTTAAACACCTGTTGGTGACAAATGTTTCTATAAAGCTAAGTCTCCAACAAAAGAATATTTTTGCAGATTACATAAGTCAAATCTGAAAAAATATTGTGGTTACTAAGGTTTCAGTCCTCAATTCGATCCTCTGAGATTCAGATATCGATTTAGCATTGTAATCTAACATTTAATTACCAATAAATCGAATTAATTAATTAACATTGTAATGTAACATTGTATTATTTAGTCTCTATAACTTCACAACTTCTCGAAAACATGATATTGACATGGGTCTTTTTTAGTACCCAAAACAGTGATAAAAACAATAATCAACCCTTTGTATTGTTTAACTGTTGCGAACGAGTCTTCTCCACCAAGCTGGCTTAAGTGCGGATTATTGAGAAAATCTTCCAGCCATGCAGCTTTCCACCCAACGTGTTGTCAAGGCCTTGAATTCGATCTCAAGACCTAACATTTTCTTCGCAATCCATGGATAGGTTTTTGGTCATGGATTTTTGCATATGGATTCAACTTCAAGTCCAAATGTTTTTATTTCAAATAAGCTTTTACAAGCGTTTGTGAAACGTTATGATTCTAGTTGCACGGTTCCAAAAGGTTGATCTTATGGAGAAGAATCCGGCAAGAAACTCCATGGACACTCTTTGAAATATATGGTGTTACAATCTTCACTGGTACAATATTGCGATATCAGGATGTGTGAACATTGAATGTCAAAGGACCAAAGTCGATTCCATCTTCGTGACCTTTGAATTGGCAGTCCAATTTGTAGTAGTGTTAACGTAGTGATATGACCACTACGTTAACACTACTACAAAACAGTGACGTCAATATTAAAACATGACTTTACAGAGAGAACTCCATAAGTTCAAAATGGCAAGCAAAATTTCGTTCCTCCAAATCAAAAGGTAACGTAGCAAACATCCCATACAATCTACTTTAATGTGACGTCAAAATGATATTCCATCTAAAATTTAAAAGTGTTTTCCCATAAAACTAAATTCACAGCATCTTCTCCGAGCTGAATTTTAAAATAACGAAAAAATATTTACTCGTTTCATTTTGGTACGCGATAATATTGGCAAAGTTTGCCGACATAATAATGTTAAAGAAAAATCCCTTCAATGTAACTTGTAGAATTATTAAAAAGGCAACTAACTATAATCACAGTCACACCTAAGGCCACGTTCAGATTGCAATACGTACGTAATTACGTATAATGTACTTATTTAACGTTTTTTACAGTAAGTTTAACTGCATAAATTGTGGTATATCCAGTAGTCAGTATTCATAACTCGACTAAAACTCCAACACGTACCTACACATATTTATGACTTTTTACACTATACCTGTCGCAACTAATAGGTCGGTTTTGACATTTATCATTTTGAATACCACCATAACTTTGTACCAACGTCTATACAAGATTAGAACACACCTTAACACATAAGTTACGCTAACGCAAGCGTTTACGTTATACACAGTACATATTGACATCTGTCAAATCCAATTATTATATTGCGACAGCTAAAACAGTCTCATTCTGAAACTTTCAATAACTAGGAGACAGATAATAATATCAATCAATCAATCAAAATAATAATATAATTGCTTTATTTATATCACATTGACATAGACTGTTACTATATATTTAGTATTATTAGGTAATAATACAATGGTACTTAAGGGTTTTGAAATGAGGTAGGTTTCATTATAATAAGGATTATTATTGTGAGATTTTGAAGAGGTGCTTGTAGTAACAGAAATTGCTATCCAACGCTCTGTGTAAATTAGACACAAGTAATATTTGGTTCTGATAAATTTTCATCTCGATATAATTATAACCGACGTAATTCTATTATTAGTATTATGGTTTATTTACCACGTGTCCTTCAGGCCACATAAAATCTTCATCGAGGCAGTCAGACTTGTATAGTGATGGATCCAACACTCCAAGATCTGCGGTGTTTGCTGCAACAAGCAAATAATTTGATTTATTTACAGAAAGAAAGACACATTGCTACACCTGAGAATCGATCCCACGACCTCAATGCTCTGTAATAGCAGCTTAGCTTACCACCACAAATAATTTCATACCGTAAAACGATTCAATTTAACGTACATGTAAATTGTTTCAATTAACATGCAATTCATACAATAAATAGATGAGATGATGCAGAATTCATTGTTACACAAATTAATTTGAATAGGTATTTGCTTATGGGGGAAAAAAAATAAGTTAACCAATATTATCAAGGTGTTATTAAGTAGGTGTTTTTATAACAACCCGCTGTTTGTGATATAAAACAAACTGTAAGACAGACAAAGTAAATTTTACTTTCGTATTTATAAATTGTATTTATAATATAATACCCCATTATTTTTTTGGCCAGGGTTAAAATATCTGAATTCTTAAACAGTGCCGTGTATAGTTTAATGCTCCTGTATAAGAATGTAATAAAAATGTATTTATAGAATAATTGCATTTTGTTTGAAGTTGGCCATTTTAATTATTTGAACGAGCTTAATAAAATTAATGAAGCGGGCTTCATATTATACGCACGCAACATAATTTATAATAAGGCTTTGTTATTGTGTTTACATTGTTTTCCAGAGTACTTTTTTATTCCTTGTTAAGTTTTTCTTTACGTTAGTCGTTTGTCTTTTTCATTATGGCCCACGTAGTTATGTGTTACCGCAACGAAAAAAGTGTGAACAATTAAGATATTAATTATTAACATTGTTGTTCGAGTTTTTTTTTTGGTTATTTAAAGTTATACTTTATATGTCTGTTATGTAATATAAATAAAAATAATAAAAGCACCCTAAACCGACGATCATGCACGAGAAGATTAAGTGGTGTGCCAGGATCGTAGCAAGTGGAAATCTATAGTCTCTGCTTACCCCAATGGGAGACAGGCGTGAAAATATGTATGTATGTAATATAAATATAAATTAGACCTATACATATAATTTTATTAATGAGAATTAATAATGTTATAAATATATCAGACAACAGAATTTAATACAATTATGTTTATAATTGTATTAAATTCTGTTGTCTGATATATTTATAACAATTCTTGTTCGTGTTTTGTCGTACTGCTGGGCCAAGACCGTCAGTCCAGGTTTTTTTTTATTCTATGTGCCTACGCTTGATCGCCAGTTTGCCTGATAGCGATGTAGATTAGCATTGACATTTCTATGCAGTGCGTTATCATTTACACAACTTCCGAACTTGTTACTGATGGAAGAACCGAACACTAAACTTAAGGTTTGCCAGAGAATAATGGATTGCAGTATTTCGGGAGTCTAAAATGTGGATTGCCTCTAAAATAGGGGCAAAAATCCGACTGCAAATAAAAAACAATATTAATGTCACAGTTTATCCAATCTATTTCGTCATAAATTGCATATCGAGGTAGATCAAAATTTACAAAGTAAATTAAATTTCTAAATTCTCCAATTATTTTCTTAAACAAACATTAACATTATAAAAAAATAGAAATTATCATTATTGTTCACACGCATCACTAATTTAGTAACAAAAAGTGGCAACACTGCTGGACATCTCTAGTTGAATGTGATTGTGGGCTAATAAATTAATAATTTAGTATAAAATCTAATTAAACTCAGTGATAGTGCTATCTCAATAGTTCGTTCAAGACAAGGAATGGTTATTATCAAGAATCCTGTTTTTTATTACTTTTTTGATTACTGTTTTTCATCAATTTCATCATTACTCCTGGTGGACCGGCACGTTTCGGTAAGAACAATTATTTACAGTTTATACCTAACCACAGGTTAGGTACCTAACCTATAATACTAGTAACCTAATTAAGCTCCTAATATGTTAAGTGAGAGTATTATGAGATATAATAAAGCAATTAAAGTCCGCTTGTCACTACTAAAATAAAACTTTTTAGAAACTTGAATGTTAGCCTTAAATAGCGTATTTAAAGCTAAGTTGCTAGTTGCAAAGTTAATTCAGAATAAATAACCCAACAAAGTAAATAATAAGCAGCACGACAAAAGCAAACATAATTTCAATTTATGAAGCATCGCTCGTTTAGGAAAACACACATCAAATACAAATAGTACTATAATAAACTATTTGTTGTATTTGACAAGTACACACGCGTTTACCAAAACATGAAAGTATTAGAATTCAAGCCCGAAAATGTTTAAGGGCATTACATCGCTCAAATCCAAAAAACACCCTGGCTTTAAAGAAGATTCTAGTGGAATCCTTGTGTGCGTTTGCCATATAAAAAATAATGTTATACTTAAGGTCATCACAACCAAATTGTATTGCTTAAATTTTTTTATAATTTTTTATAAATTTTGGATAATAATTGAAGTAAATAGGCCTTTTTTAACCTAATTTGTATTTTTTCTCTTTAACGGCTTAATAGTTAGTCATGAATTTTATACCAAAACAATTGTAATGACGTAATTAACAATTTTTATTTTCTTATTTCTTTGAATATTTTGAAATAATAAAGAAAACCCGAAACCTCACTAGCACCCCGCGTGAAGCACCCGCGCAATGCCTGTGACTGCGCTAAACGAACAAATACTAGCACAAAGACTATATCCTCAAGGTCATGGGCAATGTAATACCCTTAAGTAATCGGTCCGCCCCACAGTTATCTCTGGTTCGCCCCCTTTTACATGAGTCCTAAAACATACCGGCGAACGTTGTGTGTATATTAATACATCTCTGCATACCATACAATATACATATATACCATCACGCCTGCATTCCCCGAAGGGTTAGGCAGAGGCGCACTTATGTACACCCATAGTTCGCCGGTATGTTTAGGGCCCATGTAATAGAGACGAGCATATTGCCATTAACCGGGCACAATTCCCAAACTCCGAGCTGCTACTGAGAATTTCATAATAACACTTTGCTCGACCTAGGAATTGAACCTAGGACCTCTAGCACAGCTGTCGCATCACTGAGCTAATGAGGTAGTTAATGGAAGTTGATGGTATATACATATGTTATGTTTATTAAGAAATAGTTTTAAAATGTAAAAATTACATAAAATCAAATATTAATAATAATGTAAAGTAGTTATGTGTTCTGGTTTGAAAGGCAATGCATGCCAGTGAAATTACTGGGTATTATGAGACTTACAAATGTGTGTTTTAAGAAGACAACACCCTAATGATTAGATGAGATGGATAGATTAGATTTGGCCGGATACCGAATAACGAATATTCGGCGAGGCTCTTGGCTGAAGCTCCGAATATTCGGCAACACTTAGTACCTTTCGCGTTGACAGATTTAAACTTGCATCACTAAAACAAGTGTGATGACACATAAAAATATTTGTATTCAAATCACCACTGATATATTTTAAGTATTAATATGCTCAATTATTGGAAACCTAAAAATCTTTGTGGGTAATAATATGTATGTTTTTCGGTTCGGTGTTCGGGAAAAAAAATCCGAATAACCGAAAAGTTGCCGAATATTCGTGGCATCTCTATTGATGATACTACTGGTATTGCTAGCGTTACTAGGCTGCGGTTACGATCAGGCGGCGGTATGCTTGTTGTTCATCTAATTAGTAATTAAAAAAGTTGTGTATTTGTCAATTATATATTCTATACCCGAATTCATACGTCTTATTATTATTATTCGTCATTATCTTAACCATTTTCCAACTTATTTCGATCTAACGAGATGTGGCTGAGTAACATAAACTTAATATTTTACACGAAGCTGAATATTTTACTATCAAACCTCTGTGACCCAATTTCTGGGAAATATCAATATCCTAAGGATAAAGTGATTGTCAGACTTTTCGGGCTTTTGACTATCACTTATGGTTACAAATCCATTTATTAATATTTATTTATTGTACCAACAAAACATAATAATAATAGTATGACATTTTACAATTTTCAATTTTGATCTTGAGCGTAGTTAAATTACAGGTAAACATTCATCATCATATGTCATTTACTTAGCCAAGAGCCCCTCTATGCAGTTTTTATTTATATATAGCCTTGCTAAGAGCAATAAAAAGTGATTAACGAATAAATAATTGCCAGGCACGATCCTTTACGCATATTTTAAAAGGGTTATACCAAAAGTAATTATAACTTAAGCAAGAGTTCCGAATCAAAAGTGGATTGAATTTAACTGTGGTTTGTTCGATAAATCTAGTGAATCGAAGTTGTTTAATGATATTTTTAGTGCGAAATAAAACGATATGTAAACGTTAAATAAAGAAAGTTATTATGGTTTTGATGCACAAGTTTAAAAAATCCTCCTCAATCCTAATTTGTCCGTATTGCGTAAATTTCTGCTGTTTATTGATGGTCCGAGTAAGATTTATTCACGTAAAAATATTTTAGGCAATTATTTATTTAATAATTGTAACTATTACTTTTAATCGTAGTTTTATAAAAAATTGCATTATACCTACCGCTTATCCAAAAACTAAGTAAATATATTGTAATATTATAAATAATGATTTATTCCGTTTTGCATATTTACATTTCTTAACAACAAGGAGAATAAAGCCCCAGTTTGTACATTGTAATTCCGTACGGGGAGAGATACTCATATTATTTTGTCTTCAATTATATGGCCATTCAACTTTCAAAAGGGTTGGCATAAAACGCCAAACCGCCTGAAGGAACCATTCTATTGTATCCCTCGTGTGGTAAATTAAATACAATGCTGTGGTGGAAAAATGGTTTCAATAAATTATTTTAACATTAATAAGTCTTTCATTGCATGTTGTTTCATTATTATTGTATAGGTTATATTTTTTATTGCAATTCTGTTTTATGTTGGAAGGAAATTAACGATAACTTACTGAAATGGACGTATAATTCATTGAATACATATTTCATAAAAGGTTTGAAAAAAAAAAGACGTGTGGCACTCGGGGACTGCCGCGGTAAAGCTATTGCATAGCGTTTTTTATCAACTTATGTAATACAACCAATGCCACCTAAAGGCGGGTTGCTGAACTAAAGAGACAAGCGTGTTTCTCTTTAGTTCAGCAACCCGCCTTTGACAAGAGAGGAGACAAGCGTGTTAGGTTTTTTTCGTTTCGGAATTTCTGGATTCGGTCCCCACGCTCAAGGTCCGCGATAGAAGCTATGCAATAGCTTAAAAAAGCTCAACAAATTTTATATTTTAATAACGAAAAATATCACTAAGAAGCCAGCCCTAATGCATACTAGTCATCACAAATATTGCACTCGCGGAAAAAGTTTGTGAACTTGATGGCTACGAGATTAACGAATAGCCCAAATGCGTAGTCTCCGGCTACGCCGTAGCTCGTAGGCGGCGTCTACGATTTTTATTACAATATTGCTTATGAACGAATATCGATTTAAGAGTCCGGCGAACCGAATTTATTTTATAAACATAATACCGAAATAAATCGTAATTCAAACACAATTTAATCAAATTCTGTTATTATTTGTATTGCTACACCGTTAATCTAGATTCTTACTCTACCATTTCGTCTAAAATACTTCACCGCAAATAAATGTAAGCGAATGCAATTTTTGTAAACTTTACCAAGTTTGGAATGTTTTTCCGGTCTTTTATTTCCAGTGAAGTAGTAGTAGACGAAACACCGTAGGAACCTAGAATTAACGGTATCTAAATCCGAATAATGGCATAATTAGATAGAATATTGTCTGGATTACGATTTATTTCGGTATTAGGTTTTTGTGGGTAATCCAAGCACCGCCGGACCCTTAAGAACACAGCCTAGCTAAGAAACTTAGGTTAACGGTATCGGAGTCCGAATAATAACAGAATTTGATAAAATTGTGTTTGAATTACGATTTATTTCGGTATTACGTTTGTAAGAGAAATTCGGTCCGCCGGACTCTTAAGAGAGAACATCTGAAATTACGTATTATAACAATTCTCTTTTTAGTCTGTAGATAGCAAACATAACATATCTAATTGGGTCTGTGCAAACTCTGAATTATTAAGCACGTTTCTAAAGTTCAGTTTCCTTTATGACGTATGTGAGTTCATTAAATGTCTGCGCTTCAAACTGTTTTCCTCGCGGTATGAGTAGGGGTCTGCGTTGATTATGATATTTATGTTTTGCACGTTATGTTGAAGAATCATAATCGAGCTATGCAATTCTGATCTCTAAAACATGGTAACTTTAGACTTACATAACATATCATCGCGCCTGTATTCCTCGAAGGGTAAGGCGGAGGTGTAATGTTGTACACCCACAGTTCACCGGTATGTTTAGGTTCCATATTGGCGAGCCTCTCACAAATCCAAAAACCGAGCTGCTACTGAGAATTTCATAGAAAAACCCAATAACACTTTATTCGACTTGGGAATCGAACCAAAAACCTGAAGCGTAGTAGTCGCACTTTGGACCACTAGAGAGTAGTCGAGACAGTAATCTATATATATAAAAATTAATTGCTGTTCGTTAGTCTCGTTAAAACTCGAGAACGGCTGGACTGATTTGGCTAATTTTGGTCTTGAATTATTTGTGGAAGTCCAGAGAAGGTTTAAAAAGTGAATAAATATGAAAGTACGAAGTCTGCCGGGTCAGCTAGTATGATATAATTAATTATAAGTAAATATATTTTAGCCTAGCAAGGTGGGTAAAAAGGACAAAGGACCCAGGAAATGTAGTAGTCAGCTTCTTATAACATTTTAGATAAACAGTTGCCTGCATAATATCATAATATACCCAGTTTAACTACATAATCATAGTTGATGACGTGCAAAGTCCCATTAGTAGCGATCACGATGTTATGTCACTAAATACATACAGTTTCATGTACGATATAGGGTTGGCACTCGACCGGGACCGGGACCGGGACCCGGAAGCGTTTGTCTTACTTTTGAGGGCACGTGAGACGAGTCTGATTCGATTGTATGGCTTTTTTTCTATGGCTTGACCGCCATTAGGCCTGATGTTTAGTGATATTGCGATAGAGCGCACTTACCTAGAAGAAACCGATAGGATAGCAAGGCACAAAGCCCAGGGTATACGATTATTTTAAAGAATCACTAGTAGGTTCTTTAGTAATACAACACGAAAATCTGATCAAAACTGGTACCGGTACCGTTTTCAAGGAGTTCAACATACCAGAGCATATAGCCATCATTATCAACCCATTTCCTGTCCCAATACGAGGTACCGGTCTCTTCTAGTAGTGAGAGAGTTTGGGATATAGCTCATCACGCTGGCATAGTGCAGGTTGGCAGAATTTAGCCAACACCATTCGCATTTTCAGTGTGTGATAACTACTTATACTTAAATAAGTTTCTACTTATTCGCTTTGTATAAAAAATATATGGAACTCAAAAAAATTGTTCAAGTTTCAGTTGGTAAATTGATTTTACCGATGGCAACCCTACATGTACACAACATTAATTCACGGCTCAGTATCCATCTTAATTAAACAACGTTACGCGGTGGCTTTGTTGGGACCGCAGTCTTTTGTTTTACGGTATCACCAAACACCAAATTGTTGCCAACATTACAAGTATTTTGTGAGAAAATCTTATGCATTTTATAAAAATAGTACATACTACAGACCAATTACCTTGACCTTTCTGTAGAAAGCCATGGAGAGGCTGTGCGAACAGGAGCTGAGAGATGATGCACTACAGACAGTTACTACGACTGTCAAAACAACAGCAAGCTTAGGGCAGTCACCGCAGCCCTGACTGGCCATGGTTCTTTTAACAAACATCTCTCTATCGGTGTAGGTTTCTATAGGTGTTACAGACAGTCCCCTATGCAGAGCGTGCACGGGGGACGACGAGACAGTGGCCCAAGTGCTCCTGCATTATCCTGGGGTCGCCGCGTACAGGGCAAAGTACCTCGATAAAACGAGTACTCTCCGAGAGATCGCCAGCCACATTAATTGCCTGCTGGCCTTTCTTGAGGAGTTGAGGTGGTTCAAATAATCAAATATTTTCCACCCGCACGCAAAATACGCACTTTGTGAAGTCGCGGAGAATAACTTATCTTAAAATTATTTAGGTTTTGATTATTTTTTTACGTGGGAGAGCCATGCTTCGGCACGAATAGGCCGGCTCGACCGGAGTGATACCACGGCCTCACAGAAAACCGGCGTTAAATAACGCTTACGTTGTGTATCGTCGAGTGAGTGAGATTACCGGAGGCCCAATCCCCTTTTAAAAGGTCGGCAACGCACTTGTGACTCCTCTGGTGTTGCGGGTGTCCATGGGCGGCGGTAATCATTTGCCATCTGGCGATCCGTCTGCTCGTTTGCCCTCATATACCATAAAAAAAAATTTGGTCATACCTATAAGGGTGGATGCACATCTGACGGAAGATGCGCTGCGCACTGTCGGTCGCGTAACGTGATAATAAATCATCTAACCTTACACACATAACCGATGATGCGTTAGTGCGTCGATCATACTAATTGACTACGCTAACGATACTCTCGACGGATCCCGTGAGATGTGTTAGAACCCTAACTTTCAAATTGTATTGACTGCTCCTGAAATACGTCAAAGGATTTATAGGTACATAGGTATGTTGGATTGAACGTACCTGGCCAATATGTATTAGTCCCACACGGAAGCATAGGTCAGATGGGATTCAATACTGTAGTCACATAGTATTACTGTCGGTATGGATGGTGGATATGGACATATTGGAAGTACATTCGATTGAGTGGACACGAATATTCGATAGTTTTGACAGTTAATTTAAACTCAATCCACCGTCGAGCGGGCTCTGAACTCAATCAAACGTATAGTATTAAGACTTTATACGATCCCACATTGACCCATTTCATTTTAATTCCACTCGAGATTTGATTTAATATTCTGTTTTTAGGGTTCCTCAAAAGAAAAAAACGGGACTCGTATATTTAGTGAGGTCCTGGGTTAACTTCCCAGGTTGAGCAAAGTATTATTGCGATTGTAAAATATATTTTCTGTACCTCGGAGATTGGGTTTGTGGCAATTACCTACCACCGATAAACGCCTCTGTGACATTGCAACTAAATACATACCGGCAAGATATCATAGTTAGTTATAATTCTGCCTGGGCCTATGGGAAATACAGGCGTGAAACATTGCAGCAATCCTCACCTCTGTTGATAAATAATAATTTACAGCAAGCTTTCCCTATTTACACACGTTAGCATAAATTATCAAGTTATGGAATCCGATACTTACACCAGAAAAGAATTACATTATAGATACATATTTTCTGCTAAAACGCCAACACTCTAAATAAAAACCGATATCATTAAACAAATGCAAGAGTAAATATTTAACTAAGTACGTTGTGTAATTACACTATTACTTTATGTACTACGTTTTCAATTCCCACATGAAACAAACATTCATATAGGTAGCAATTCATATAGCAGGTAGGTACAGGTGTTCTGGGTTTGGATGTATGTGTATCGAAGAATTTGTATTGGTAAAAGCACCTCCGTTACCGCAGAGAATTCCAGTGTGGCCCAACGTTTTTAAAAAAAGGAAAATAAAATTCACAAAAAGTTACTTAATATTAACCTCTCATTCAAAAGAAAATTCATAAAAGAGATTAACCCATTTATTCCCTTGAAACTTGTGGAATAAACGTGAATAAATCTTTAAATGGGAACTTTATTTGATAAAACCTGCGGTTTCTATGTAGGCGGGTCGGTGTTGATTATTTTAATTAAACATTCCCGTGTACCTTGTCCATGTACCTATGTTGATTATCTGGGGTTGAGCCGTTATTAGGATTAATCCTTTTAGGTATCCCAAGGGACATAGTATGCGATTTTAATTTATATTATATCTTGCTACTTTAAAATGAGTTTTTATAGTGTTTATTCATGATGTTTACTTATAATTTTTTTAAATAACAGATTCCACGCTTCGTAAATATACAATTATCGGACACAAACTACACCCTGACTCGAAACAAATATCGACGAAACAAAAATTTACGCTTGAGAATAAAAATATCAAATGATACACATGAATCGTTGAACTTTAAAGTCTGAATACGAAAATACACAGCGATTTCTAATAGTCTTTGAAAAAGATCTAAGTGTTAGCGAAGCGGTCGGCGATTCTAAGCTGATAAAAAGAAAACAAAAGACATCGGATTAACTTAAGATACTCTGTAAGAAACGATATCGAACAAGTGCAATAAAAACTTTGTTTCACACAAGATAAGATCAGTTCTTCCCCGTTAGGAAAGAAGTAAAATGCATTAAAAGTTACCACAATGCGTAGGTTTGCCATATAATTAACCTACCAAGTAACTAATTACGGTCACAATGCAAATTATATTGTTCTCGTGCCCGCGATTTACTGAATTATTGACCATTATTGCCTATACTATGGGGAGTGCTCTCGATCCCTGCTGCCTCTGTCCGCCATCGTTCTACGTGGCAGCAATTCCATCCCCATCATCTTGATGATCGCCCTGACTATTGATAATCTTTAGTTCTGTCTGAAGCGCGAAAAGCCTGAAAGCCAGTTTTCCTTGGTATTGCGCAGAAATTGGGTTGCCCTGTATATATTACTGATGCTCAGCCACATCTAGTTTAACTGGAAGCTGACCCTGACGTAGTCCGGAAAAATCTAGGATTATGATAAACCGCAGTTATGTAGTTAGTTCTCGGTTCCCTATATTGGGAATTGAATAATCATTATTTATTTAATTACTGGTAAATTCATAGTTGCGTTCTGGGATTTTTCTGTCGTTTTCCTAACATAAAACATCATTACCAATGAATGTTTTATGTTAGGAAAGGATTCTTAGGTGCTTTGGGAATACATTTTATACTGTGTTCGTTTACTTTGCTTAACATGAAAGAATACTTTTAGTAGCCGGATATTAAGTGAGCATTCTCCACAGGATAAAGACGAAAGAAAACGTAAGAAAGAAAAGTTAAGTAAGTACTGTGATCTTTGTTAAAAATGCCATTAAATATACATTGAACATTAGATCAAGTGCTCATTTATCCGTAATTATAGATCCTCTAGTCTCATTCTTACCTACTTTTAGTTATAAATAAATATAGCATTTCATAGAACTATAAACTTTGTTCAAACGAACACCTCTGATAATAATCGTTAGTGATAGAAGTCCAAAAAACCTGGAAACTACTTAGAATATTACCTTTTTTTTTGTACAGCAAAATCCTCATGGAATTTCTGCCACCCAGGGAGGCGGCAGGGTATGTCAGACTCATACCGACTAAAAACCGTACATGCCTTGCTTTGCCCTATAGTCATGGTCATGGGATTCATGACATTCGCCACGAACGACGTCATGACAGGCTGTGATCCAGTGTTCGCTGGATCTGAAGCCGAGTGAGCCGAGTAAGCCGAGTGCCGAGCACGCGCGCCACCTACTGGGGCCATTACTTAGGATATTACTTATTAAAGGGTTGCGGAGATCAGATGGTGTAAAATACCTACTGATGCTCAGCAGACCCCAACATTAGGGGCTAGAAGGATGAAGGATGAAGGACTAAAAGCTTTGTTATATATATATTTTTTTATTTCAAAGAGCCTCTCTCGCCTCTTATGATTGTTGCATATTTTTACGCAAAAGTGTACCTTTGTTTTTTCCACCCCTTCCTATCTCAGCTATGGATAAATGGTGTTCCATTTTTCTTCATCGTACGACCTCTTTGCGGCTTCAGAGACCATCAATCTTCGCGATTCACACGGATTGGTCGTCATCGTGTTACAGTGTCGGGTAGCGTAACTAATTTGTTAGTTTTATGAATCTGTGGTACTATCAAATCGTACCGCGTAGTAGAAATGAAAAATGTGTAAAGTTCTGGTCAATTTTTTGATCTCTCGAAGCTGGATCTACCTAACTGGACGGTTTGTCCCAGATATACAAACTCGTCATCAATTTCCAGAACAGAGTTCCCAGCGGATATTCGGAAAAGTTATAGGTAGATAGGTTTATATTTTTCTGTCTCAACAGAAGATATAAAAGGCGATACATCTGATTGGGTAAACACGTTTACACCATCATTCACGCTGAAACGACCAAGATAATATCAGTTATCGTTTTCCTTATTTCTATATCTGTACGTGAAATGCGATTCTCACATAAAAAGATTTGATGGTGATTTATCAATTTATATATACATAAATAAATGTATAGTGTAGGTACGTATACTGGTATTTTATAAGACATGGTAAAGGTCGTTGAGAGTCGTTGGATGCAGGCTGTATATAACCGGCCCTTGTGGAAGTATATTGGGAAGGCCTACTTTATATATAACGCGTCATTAGTATAGTGATTCTAAGCGCAACAGCTACGTTAGAGGTCCTGAGTTCGATTCACATGTTAGCAATATTATTAGGTATTTCTATGAAATTCTCATTATCAGCTAGGAGTCTGGAATTGTGCCCGGTTAAGGGTATTATGTAAGTTCGTCCCCTATTATATGGGGCCTATACATACCGGCGAACTGTGAGTGTATAGTAATACGCCTCTGCCTAATCCTTCGGGGAATACAGGCGTGATGGTAGGTATATATGTAAGTAATGTAAACATAGGTATAATGCTACATTGAGGAAACTACCGCACTTTACCCTGTATTCCTAAATACGTAACCTTGTCTCTTATATTCCCCTATAATGATAGTTTACTCTACCTGCTAATACTATCCACACGTAGATAGGGCACGGCGGTCATTCGCCCATGCGTATAAAAATACGCATACACTAACATATTGCTCAATTCCTCGTAGGCTCTAATTAAACATGCCACTTTTTCCATTTGGACAGCGATTAGAGTGAAATTGACTGGAAAAAAATCATTATATATTTAAAGTACTATGAAACTGAATAATTTAAAATGTATGACGATAAACTTAGATTATACGGTATACGTACTATACACTACTGGAAGTAATTTTTACTTTAAAAAAATAATCTAGGTATTATCTCTAAAGCTCCTCCCCTGTATCAATCAATAAAATCAATCTAATATCGTCATTAATAGGCACAATATTACATTGCGTAGTCGGTTGCTACTTCAGAATTCAAACTCCATTACAAAAACGTCATAGTAAAATGGGAACAGAGCTTTGTACCTACTGTACACAGCAAACATCGCAAACGTAACTTATTGCAGCATCGGCAAACCCACCGGCGCAAACTGCCGACTTCGGTAAATAAAACCTCTTTATGAAAGAAATATCGGAATCCCTCCGGAGTAAAACGAAATTTCCAAATCAGTGGATAGCATCTGAGGATTAGCGAGCTTCTATTTTAGAAAGTTGATTTCAGTGAAATGATCCTTAACTTCGGATGAAGACAAATGTATGATCGGGATCAAAAGAGATATTTCTTTTTCTCTCTATTTTTATTGGTGGTGTAATTGAAATATTAGGTTGGGGAATAAGTCTTTTCTCATTTAGTATGTAAATACTTATAATAAAAAATCTTTGGCTGTACTATTTTTATCTGGCTGATTTTGATAACATTAAAAAAGTTACATTTTTAAAAAAAGAAACAAATTTGTAAAAATTTGTTTCCCGCTATTTTTCATTTGTTTTTCTTTCTGTCAAAATCTAATGAAATTCGATCCATTTTAAAGTTTTATTACAAAAAGGGGAAAAATGCAACGCAAGCCGCGAAGAAAAATTGTGACGTTTATGGACCTAATGCAGTGTCAGCAAGAGTAGCACAAAGTTGGTTTAAGCGTTTTCAATCCGGGAATTTTGATGTTAAAGATGCACCTCGCTCTGGTCGCCCTGTTACAGATAAAATTGACGCAATTTTTGAAAAAGTGGATATCAGTAGTTACGACGTAGCTGAAGAACTGGGGATTGACCACAAAACAGTTTTGACCCATTTGAAAAAAGCTGGGTTTACAAAAAAGCTCGATATTTGGGTGCCACACGAGCTCACTGAAAGAAACTTTATGAACCGTGTACTCATTTGCGATTCTTTATTGAGACGTAATGAAACTGAACCGTTTTTAAAGAGATTGATAACTGGTGATGAAAAGTGGATCACGTACGACAAGAACGTGCGAAAAAGGTCGTGGTCAAAGGTCGGTCAGGCTTCACAGGCTATGGCAAAACCCGGGTTAACTCGCAATAAGGTGATGCTGTGTGTATGGTGGGATTGGAAGGGCATTGTTCATTATGAGCTTTTACCGCCAGGCAGAACCATCGTTTGGATCTTTACTGCCAACAACTGATGAGATTAAAGCAAGAAATTGGGGGAAAGCGGCCGGAATTGATCAATAGAAAGAGTGTGGTCTTTCATTACGATAACGCTAGACAACATACATCTTTGGCCACTCAGCAAAAATTAAGAGAGTTTGGCTGGGAGGTGTTAATGCATCCGCTATATAGCCCTGACCTTCAGATTTCCACCTATTTCGATCTCTTCAGAATTCTTTAGGCAGTGTCAGGTTAAAGTCAAGAGAGGACTGCCAAAACTACTTGTCACGTTTTTTTATCAGAAGTCCCAAAATTTCTATAACAATGGGATCATGTCACTACCCACAAGATGGCAAAAAGTCGTTGAGTGAAATGGTACATTATATATTATAATTAAATGTAATTTAATATTAAATGCGAAGAAACTTTTTCCCCCACCTATTAATTGTGTCCGGCCCAAGGCTAATATTCTTTAATTAAGCAGTAATAGCCTGGTGGTATGACCGTTGGACTGCCAAGTCAAAGGTCTTGAGTCCGAACCCACGCCACGGCACCCACCTGTGACTTTTCGAAGTGATGTGCGTATTAAATAGTTAATTATCACGCGCATAAACGGTCAAGATCATCGTGAGAAAACCTGCATGCCTGATAGATTTTCTCGATGGCGTGTGAAGTCTGCCAACCCGCACTAGGCCAGCGTGGTGGACTATAGGCTGATCTCTCCCATTCTGAGAGGAGACCCGTGCCCAGCAGTGGGACAGTATAATGGGTTGGTTATGGGCCCGGCCCCGAGGCAAAAGAACAATAGATTTTGCATCGTCTGTAATTTGTTACTTGACTTAGTAAACGTAATAAGAGTTCATAGGATACTTTCACATTATATTACTATTTTTTACGGGTCGTAAGTGCGAGTACTAAGCAAGAGGTTCTGGAATCGATTCCCATGTCAAGTTCAAGTGTAAATGTTTTTATTTCAAATAAACTTTTACAAGCGTTTATGAAAACGTTATGATTTTAGTTGCAGTTGTCGAACAAAGTGTTATTGGCATTTTCTATAAAATTCTCTGTACCAACACGGAGCTTGGATTTGTGCCGCCCGATTATATAACCTATAAATAGATAGAAGAACTGTGGGGAGTACATTTCAATCCTTCCGGGAGTACAGGCCTGATGGTATGTTATAATTTTAAAAGACATAAAAAGGATTTTACAGATTTCACTTTATAAATTAATCCATATTGTAGCAGGAAACTGTAGTGTATACAAACTGCATGTATGTAAAGTCTAATTAACCGTGAGTTAGTGTGCACGGCGTGTGTCGGTACTAGGAGCGCATAATAACGCAAGCGATATTGCGGAAACGCCTGCAGTGTGAGGTAGTGCGAATAGGAGAATATTAGAGATAACAATATGGAATATTATATGAGAATGACCGAAGAGCGGAGCGTAATTTCGTATTATATTTGCACATCGTCTGTGATATTAATATTGCAAGAAAGTACCTACTTAATCATACTTTTTGTCTTAATTATTTAATCCTATACGCTTGGATTGTATCGTTAATTTAAACTAGATACATGGTAATGTGTTTGCAATTTACTTGATCTATCCTAATCTCAAGACTCAGAAGAAAATATTCACGTGCATTGGAAAAAAGAACTACCTTCTTCTATAATCAAGTTAATTGTGTGCATTCGGTGTATAAATAATAAAGAAACCTTAGCCTTCCGTTTTAACTAAAGAAAATTAAATATTTAAAGTAATTGGTTCCATTAGCCAAACTCGCAATAAGCATGAATGAAGAAAATAAGTATAAAATACTGATTTAATTTTAACTCTAAATCCCGGGATATAAATTGAAATAAAAACTACACGAGTGTCTAGCTCAACAACAATACGAACAAAAAAAGTATTGCTTATTCTCGATATCGACGTAGGTACTGGAATTTTTATCGACTGCAAGCGTTGTTTTTCGAAAAAGTACATGTTTTTAATCGAGTAACTTTCAATAGCAATATGACCTTACTTTGTTGATTATTTATGTTTGCACTCATTGCAACCAACTATTGCTGAATACAGAACTCTCCCAATTCAGTATAAAAATACAAGCTACTGCTGGAGACAGACCTATCTTAAAATAAAGCTTAATTAATCAAAACGCATCACTCTCGAAACGTAATCACAAAACTCGATTTAAGCCTGGTAATATTCGCTGAATCCAAACTTAGAGATGTCCCAGTACCGATGTAGGTATCGCACAAACACTGTGTGTGCACTCCTGAAACGTGTGTTTTCTTTTCATTATATGAATAGCGTAAATTCATATTCATCCAGATGAATGGTAATTTGTGACGAATAGATTTTTTATTAAAAAAAAAACGAATGCAAAGTAAGTACTTAATACAGTAAACTGGAACGGACATGGCTTTGACTACAGATTATAAGACGCCGAAGATTGGCAATCTATGGAAATCTCCGCACTAAGAATAAAGTATGCAACGAAAGAAAACAGTGCCTATTTGTAGGCAATGAAAAATAAATCTAAAAATGGACACTAACCTCATTTCATCCGTCCAAATATAAGCTAGACCAGGCACAGATAATTTTGGAGCTGTCTGATAGCCCATTCAAGAGACAAATCGGAACGATTGAGTTATTTATAGCGACGCTGCATCCCACGTCCAGTATCGAAAGCTTATTTATTCAGATTTGATTAGTTCAAAGCTGTGAGTATAGACATACGAGTAGTACCATTGAAAAGTGGTCCAGCGAATACCAATTTACTGGAGGTCAATGTACTGTAATAATTGGAAATAACTTGAAGATTCAACTGTCGTTTTGGAATTTACAAAAAAGATTGTTAAACCACCTGAATATATAACATTTTTTTCAAAATGAATACAATGCTTTTAACGTTCTTAAACAATGAACTAACCTTATGCTTTGTGTAAAAATATTTGAAAGTCGGACCCTAAATGTCCTTTTATTATAGTCGTTGCAAAAACATCTTTACGTGATATCTCAACAAAAGAAAAGTAGTTATTAAAATCGTGAAGCGGGTTAAAGTTGCAAAAGTAATATATCTTTAGCGAGACATTTCAAATAACAGGCTTACCTATTTGTTAGGAACCCTGTCTGTCCGTTCTAGCAATTCAACCATTCGTAAGCTCAACATTTTTAGATGCTTTCTTTACTATTATAACTGCACACCAATTTGAGCTCAGCTTTTTCTAACAATAAATTGAAGAATTTTTCAAACTTATCGACGTTATAAATGTCTTTTTTGTGACAAAGAAAGATACATCGTTTCGTAAAACGCTCACTTAAACGTAAAATTTTTAACGCGTATAAAACCAATGATGTGACGTAATTCGTTTTCATATATTTTTAATTCAAACATTCGTAAAACATGTATTCATTTAATTAAATTACTGTGTTTAATAATAATTGTTTAATCGCCCAAAAGCAGCGGCTGATGATTCCCATGTTTATTATAAAAATAATGTTATGAAATTTGTCATGACGCATAGTTTCAGTACTACAGTCTCCAGAGGTTTTAATACTGCGGACATAATGTATACGATTTCGTAGAATTAAAACCTTATTAAAGCCCCGAAAGATTAGGCAGAAGTTTACCTACCGCTGTACACCCACAGTTTGCCGGTAAATTTAAGTTCATGGGTGACGAATCTATTGCCAATAACCGGGAATGAATCGCGACACCAACCTGCTACTAAGAATGTCATAATAAACCCAATAACGCATTACATATTATATAAGGATATGTTCATCATACCTACTTTGGGCCTTTCTAAAAATCAGCGTTGCACCATCAGCTGAGATTGTCGCCATATTTTGGTCTCGCCCGCGTTTATGTTTTTTTTCTTTGTGTTTATCTTGTGTGGGATGCAAAATAAAAGTTTTTTCTTTCTGTTTTATTTTTAAAAGGGGGAGGTTATCAATTCGTTTGTAAGTTTTTAATACGGCTATATATTAAGCTGATTTACATTTTACCTATTGGGTAGTTCTAATAATAGGGTAATAATATTTAAAAAATCTGCGTTTTTAAATATTTTCTTAGCTATTTCACCATTATGTTATAAGACTGACTCATTAGTATCCCCAGGTCGAGCAAAGTGTTATTAGGTGTTTCTAATTCAAATTCTGTTGAAAATTTTCAGTAGCAGCTCGGAGTCCGGTTTTGTGCCCGGTTAATGGCAATAAGCTAGCCCCCTATTACTTGGGAGCTAAACGTACTGGCGAACTGTGGATGTACATTAGTACGCCTCTGCCTAACCCTTAGAAAAATACAGGCGTGATGGTATTTATATGTTATAAGAAAAAGCCATTAACCTATATCAAAAAAGTAAAAGTTCCCCTAGGTCTAATAAGAATAACAACAACATAAATCGTGACCCTAACACTTATCTCACAATTTTCAGATGCTTACCCTACCTAAGGGTACATTTCAGGTGAAAAATTAACTTACCCCCAGGTATTCGTCTCTAAAAATATAATGTGAAAAGAAAAGCACAAATAGCTTTGTCGTAAGATCTGACGGTACCTAATTGGCATCAATTATGCACGTGACACAGACAGGTGAGATTTTACTCAAGAAGATGGTTGTTAATCAACTTCTTTTTTTTAAACCTTGCCCCACCCTAGGATTTTCTCCTGTATCGTGGGTGCGTTTACAAACACAAATTCTCACATACACAAACGCCGAGACCCGGAACAACTACCTGTAGATCATACAAATATTTGTTCCGTGTGGGGATCGAACCCTCAACACGTGACGCAGAAGCCGATCGCTCAGCCGCTACGCCAAACGTGTCGTCAAACTTTGTTCGAGAATAGTCTTCATTATACATGAGCCTTTCTTTTTTTATATCTTGCGTTAGACAGCTTACTAGCAATGTGGGTCGCACATTACTAGTATTCTTATTAACGCCTCGTGCTAAGCTAAATGCTTGTGTTACGAGTGAGTTTACGTCGGTAGTGCAATGGGTGGGTTTCAAAACGGCAACCACATGGTCACCAGTCCGACGCCCTAGCCATTAGGCTACCGCTGCTTTTAGTTATACCTATCACCCTTACATAAGACCGAAGGTGCCAAAAGATAATGTATTGATTAATGTATGTGACTTATGTGAACTGCCTTAATAGTATAGTGGTCCTAAGCGCGACTGCTATGCTTGACGTCCTGGGTTCAACCTTTGTTGCGGCTGAGTGATCAATTTCTGCAAAATATATTTCTACGATTTACAGCTAGTTATTACGGGTCTGGCCTTTTATGTATGTGAGAATATGCAGAAAATCCTAGCGTGGGGCAAGAAAAGAATTAGAGTAACGAGCAAATACTTTTGTATTCCTTAAATTGCACTATGACACTATTTTGAGTAAAATTTAGGCTCTGAAATACAAATTTTTGTTTTGTATTTATGTACATCGTGAAAAGAGAGCGAGTGATCTAATGCTAAGAAGTAATCTATAAAGGGTAAAGGCGTTCACTAAGAATGTATTTCGGGTAATTCTTTATAGAAGTAGGTTAAGTAAAATAAAGGAGATCACCACGACATAGCTAGTTATCAACAAAGAAAATATAATATTATTGTAGTACAAAACGGTGAGCGTATAATATAATATAAAGAAATTCCTTCTTTAAAAAGCTATTCAATAGAAATACCTAGAATAAATATAATCTATGATTCTAATAATATAACGAAGATTTTACAAGAATGTCTCACAAAACAGCAGCTAAAACTGATATACCTATAAACCAAGATTCGAAATAAATTATGCGATAACAAGCTAAAATAATGAATATTTTATTCGACAAGAATAAGACAAAACTTACATTACGTCTGATAATGAAAGTTTCTGGATTACTTAATAGCATTGACTTAAAATTTTATATTCATGTAAAAAGTTTTAAATATATACATAAATTATGCTGATTTTTGTTTAAAAACGGTTTAAGTGTTATACCGTTATGTAATCAGGGGATTACATAATTAAATAATAATTAAGTGTTCATGACACAAAATGCCGTAGCGATACCTAAGTAATTATTGTAGGCTATCCACACTACAAAGTCTTTTTTGACAGAATGGACATATAATACATACATACAATCACGCCTATATTCCCCGAAGGGTTAGGCAGAGGCGTACTAATATACACCCACAGTTCGCCGGTATGTTTAGGTCCCATGTACTCAATGTTCAATATATTTATTGCACTCCACAAGGTAAATAGATATTACAATAATATATAGAAACATGTGTGAGCCTTGTCTGGCAAGATAAATGTAGGAGAGAGGAGGAAGTTTAATAGGAGTATAATAGGAGGTGAGCCTATTGCCAATATACGTAATAGAATAGCCATAAAAAGAAAATAATATCTATAATCTCTCTATACATACATATTTCATAAAGTTACAATTAAACAATGTACAATCTAAAACAATTGAATCCACATTTCCATTCTAAATCACTCGACAACCCTTCAATGGTAGCCGCGATAGCTACAAATGATTTGATCTTCCGCAGACCGCTCTTTTATAAGTTGAAGAACAAAAGAAGCAAATTGAAATTAAATCCGTAATAAAATAAACATAATATGAAATGTTATAATACTCGTACGACTTTTACAGTCGTAAAATATACTTATAGGCTTTTAAAGTGAAATATTTTCAATCTTGACAAGGCCCAGCATTACATCAGATTTGATAAACCACAAGTCCTCGCAAAAGAAAACCGATTCCTGCCCAGAGTGATTCGTGAGGCTATTGAAATTTAAAAATACCCAAATTTCAATAGAGAAGCTATCGGCTGGGTCTTACCATCTGCTTGAAACCCCATTATAGATTCTATTAAATCTATATCCAAGCCCAAAACTGCAAGACATTGCACATACGATGGAAAATTAAAAATACTAAACCCGATTATGAAAAATATTAACTAAAAAGCATGAAACAAGAAAATATTCGTTTGTCACTTTTCTAACTGAAAATTTACTGAATTCAGATCAAGACGAATAAAGTAGCGTCCAGGTTATTGACGTGATCGCAACCCGCCATAGTTATGTTAAATTAAACATCCTTTTTCATAGCCGGGTAAAAATGTAACGGAACACGTCTATATGGGTATCTACTTATATATCCAAGGTATTTATTTACAGACCAAATTACATAAAAGTTTTGAATAGCACAAGAACACTAAGGTGAGGTTTAAAAATCGATTTTTTTATTCGGGAATTAGTCTAGATGTTTAATACATCTTTGCGTAGTTTCATTCAACGAACGAGTACCTATACAGGGTATGAATTAACCTATTCCCTTTTAAAAAATGACATTTTATTTACATTAAATACATTTAAAAGTTCTCCGTGTAAGCTTATGTTATACTGTTGCAAAATTACGAACAAACACTGAAGGAACGACGCCTCGGTAAAAGCCTGACATAAACTTCACACAATCCCTGCGAGGAGATAAAATTTAAAAGCTGTTTTACTATGTTAACATAAAAATAAACTGAAGACATCTTGTTGATGGATAAATGAATAAAATGATGAAACAATATCCTTACGATGTATGAAGAATATTGCAGAATACGATTTAAATAAGGTATAAGAAGGTGGGTGAAAAAGCGTCGTATTTTTTTAGGTACCGGACCTTTTAGCATTCGGAATAACGTGCAAAGTCTTGCGAATAGAGGTATTCAAAGCTTGCCTAATCTTAACCTAGATGACCTCGGTAATGACCACAGCAGTGATTTTCAGCGCAATAATATGTCAGTTAAGATGAAGGTCATAAAGTTTAAACAAGGAAGTAAGGTAATACTTAAAAAAAAATACCATCACGCCTGTATTCCCTGAAGGGCTAGGCAGACCAGTATATCCACAGTACGCCGGTATGTTTAGGTCCCATGTATGCAGCGAGCCTATTTCCAATAACTCGGCATAAAATCCAAATTTCGAGCTGCTACTAACCCAGAATCTCAAGCGTAGCAGTCGCACTCAGGACCACTAGATTAATGTGACAGTTAATAATGTATTCGCATATTCTATAATTTTCATTTGATAAAACAGCATTTAGTCCCAGTAAAATTCGTTTTTACAAATACACTAGGCAGCCTATATACCTACATGCACGAGAAACTGGAAAAAGCAACACTGCACCTATAGAATACAAATTAAGAGAAACATCCCAAAAATAAATGTTGATGTTTACGGTGTAATGCAAACCACAGTAAGTTTAACAGCAATATGTAATAATATTTCATAACGTATAGCTAAAAGTTAGACAAGAAAATAGAAACTTAAGCTAAAACAAGGAAATAGGAACCTGTGACCTTTTAGCGCGTTCCGATTTGCATGTAATTATAAAGTCGTTGAAGGTATACGAGTCAGAGAAATTTGAATTTAATTCACAGTACGGATAGAACATTTTCACAATACCAACGTTTATGTGGGTATAACCGTAATAACAATTTAAAGGAGTATCTATGGAGTTTTTTGACGGCTCTCCATATGATCCACTACTTGGAACTATGCAACTAGTTTTTGAGATTTAAAAAGTACCTAGATGACCTGGAATAATTGTATAATCGAAATAAAACATTTAACTTTGAGAAGAGTACTCCTGGAAATAACACGGCTCGTATTGTAAGGAGTTTTCTTTCCCTTTATTAAAATTAAAGAGTCACTAATGTCCCGTCGTTTCTATCCAAAACAAAAGAAAGAAGTCTATCCCTTGACACATGAAAAAAAAAATATAGTTATAAATAATGCACTAGAATGTTCCGTTATTAACTATGTAACTACTGCAGGGAAAACAACATTTATTGGCGTACAAATATCGGTCCCAATGGAAATATTTACACGGTAACTGCCCAGTGGTCACTGTATTGATCCCACCTATACTTATTTTAATATATTCTCGATGGGAACTTTGTTTTGGTGTAATAGCGGATGATGAAATCAAAATCGACTGATTATATATAATTTTTGTTACATAGCTTTCATTAATTACGTGGATGATCATTCGAGAATTCGATTCCCAGGGAAATAAATCCAGGAGCGAGGCGAAAAAATATTAAAATAAGTAGATATCGTTTAGAATAATATAGCTTGTATACTCGCCGTGACCATGAGGATGAATTCTGGTATCATATAAAAGGACTTCACCTCAAAATAACCTCATTAAACCTTCATATATAAAGAATGCATCCTATTCCTAAACACCTGGTTTGCAAATGAATACTTTGAGCTTACGAGTTTAAATAAAATAAACAAAAACATTTATTTCAATCCTTTTATCCCTGCAAATAAAATATTTCAGTATAATTCCCAAGCCTGTTTAATGTTTATATGAACATAAAAAATCCATTACGAAAACAGCTGACCGACATGTGAAGCTAAGTAAACAAGATTAACAAGTCTAGTCGAGTTATACGGTCCACGGCTACTTTGGAATGTACATGAACATAAGATTTCTTGACATTTCAGACACCTCGAAACAGGATTACGTACGGGAATGTATGGGTTATGTTTGTATGCGTGTAAATTGTAGCTAATCAACTGTGAAATGAAAATATTTTATAACGTTTACGTCGCCAAAAATACAATTTCGGTCACGTTAACGTCGCGGGCACTTTAGTTACGTTTTATGCTAAAAATATCTGTAATTTTTATATTGCAAATGCAAACATCAGCCATAATCTATCTTCTATATAAATATAACTTAAATGCATTTCGTTGGGGACGGCTGGACTTATTCTTCAGTTATTTGTTTTAAATACTCGTAATATTCCGAATAAAGTTTTTCGGAAAAGAAAAATTCCAAAAAATTGCAAAATTCGGGTAAAACTGAAAGTGCTTTCCTATGGGAATTGTGTATAAACTTTTATTGAGAGTTGGACAGGTCAGGACAGGTCTGCTGAGTTAGTGTTATAGAAAGGAAATCTAAATGGTATCCAAAGGTAGGTTAAATACTCCATAACCAATGACGTCATTTATCCAATCAGACAACACGCGTGTAGGCGCAGTGTATAGCTCCTGAAGGTAAATTTAAGCTAATAAATTAACAATGTATTGCACTTAAGGGAAATCAAGTTATTGGTGATACTACAAAGAATGTTCTGGAACATGACTACGCATGATAAGTTGGCCTAGCATGGTCGCGTTCGTAAGCTTTGATAGAAATTGATTTTAATAGAAATATTCCCTATATGACAGAGACATAATTATTGTTCTCGTATTGATGATACTTACTGAATGAATTTGATCGTAGTTGTGTGGGTACAGGCGGGCATAGCACGTCACTTCCAAGACTGCTGACACTGACGACATCCCGAAGTTCTCCAAGCGAAGACGAACGAAGAGTTGGAAGCGAAAAGTTCACTTCTTTCGTCCTATAAACAAACAAAACTGTTCACAATTTGCATTTAAGAATTTTGACGAGTATCAAAACAGTTTATTCCAGCTTATTTTGCAATCAAAAGAACTTCGTTTATTGGAATAAAGATTTTCGCTCCATCCATAAAAGCGAAAGCAGGTTTAAAGTGATTCGCTGGCAAATTGAGACGTAAAAATAAAGGTTAAAGGTTGAAAATTCAAATGACTTTGTAATGGCGGTCGTCTCGAGTTTACCCGCATTTATTAATGACGCACCTAATTCGGAGCATTCGGAGAGTTTTATAATCGTTTATTACTTGAGGCGTTTTGATAAGAGAGGTCATAATTTGGTCAATTTATGGCATAGTTAGAAATGCTAGTCTTATAATTTGCATGGTTCTTATAAACCGATTGGCAAGAAAATGAATAGAAGTTATTTATTCTTCACTTCTAACTGTAATTAAGACCTAGTTAATGACTTAGTGATAAGTTTTTAATAACAGAGTGCAGAGTCTAAGGTTTGTGAAGTGGAAAATTGCAAACAATACTATCCTCTTACTGAAAAATCCATAGTATTTTTAATTGTTATGTCAATTTCGATACGACTAGGTGAATTGTGACGTTATTGTTTGGTTTGTCAAACAATGTGACGTACCTACTGCTAATGCTGGTATAAACTACATAATGTAGAGAACTAATCGACAAATAAAACGAGTGTTGTAATAGTTCATGTTAGAAATTGTTAACTGCTGATTAAAATTTGATCATAATTTGCAATTTTAGCATTATATAGGCCGGAATTTCATGGGAATTTCAAGCTAAAATAAAAACTGTATTTTTACAAAATATTGACTTATAAGTATTCTAATGGCTATTTTCCGGTATTTCAACTCTTTCTCTAGATACTATACCAAATTCAGTTGCTGTTACGCCTTGCAACGTACAATAATTATTATAATTTTTTTATGAGTTTGTCATTGTTTTTGTATTGAATGTAAATCTGGAAAATAAACGATTTCATTACCTACATAACGTGCCATTTTTTTTTCATAATTACACAGTACAAAATTACGCGTACTTACGGCGTAATTGACGTGTACTTAGACTTTTCTGTTTACAAATAAAACATTACTATGCACATTATTTTTGTGAATCGTATTAAGATATTATGGAATTTAAAAATATAAGTTTGTGAAAGAAAGTCGACCGACAATCTCAATGGAGCAATGAAAGGAAACTTAATGGCGTCTAGTGAGATTATTGGAAAGGATAAGTTTTCTTTTTACAGTAAATAGGAAGCGAAGTGAAAGAAAACTCAAGATTGAGAAGCATTGATAGTTTCTAGGAGCAGAAGCTATAATTTTATGTTAGTTTTCAAAAGAAAAATTTCTAAAGATTTTCAATCGGTAAAATATATTTTCTTAATTATTTTAAATTGAAATAATCTTGTTATAAGTTTCCTAACGTGGTTTTCCTTCCTTCGTTTTGAGCATGTGATTAATAATAATTCGATTTTTAATTTATCGATTTCGAAAAGCATGTGTGGATTTAATCTTCTAATTCAACGAAGTCCACTTCGATATTTTATAAGTTCATTTACTGAACTATATTTATATGTAAAAGGCCCTGTATTTTCTAAGTCTATGAACATTATGTAAATACCCAATAACAAGGCAAATTGGAAATTTCAAGGAGACTGGTCGACACTTCTCGTGACCAGAGGGCTGGCTTGTTCCTAGGACAGCGCATAAGCATTGCCATTCAGCGTGGCAATGCTGCCAGTCTTCTGGGCACCTTCCCGGACGACAGCGATACCGAGGAATACTTTGACGCTTAGTCACGCCTGTCTTTTAGATTTATATTTAAAGCTTTTTTTTACGTTCATGTATTTTATGTAAATAGTGTATATAGGCAACCTAACAATATTTGGATATGATAAGAATATATTAATAGATACGATTATTATAGTAAGTATTAGTTCTAGATATTGCCTTTGGTAACAATCTAACTAGATTGTTATGTAACTTCAATTGTTAGGAATATAGAATTAGATTTGTCGTGATTTTATAAGAAAGTTTTTTAGGATCGGAATAGAAATATGTTCATATATATAATATTGCTCTTTCGTTCTTTGAACCCAAGTTCATATAATATAAATACGAATGAGCACAATATTGGAACATAAACAAAAGAGGGCGAGTTCTATAAACGCAAATTCCTGTAATTTGGGTTCAAAGGATGAGCGAAATACAAAGCCTAGGAATGAAAAGATATAATTTAGGCTAAAGTAACAGAAAACAAATCAGTTCGCAAATATCTATTTACGTTTGAATTTAAGTTGATTAATAAAATAATGACGATGATTTCAAAAGATTTCCAGAACGCTTTCATTCTTTTAGAACTTGCTATCTTTCTGCAAATTATACTCGTATATCCAATTTTCTCAGTACTCAGTTTATGTTGTATATTATATTTTAAAGCTAGACTTATCTAGTACAAGAAAACAGACAAAATACAAGCACTTTACTTCCATAAACGTTTTATTTTCTTTGAACCTTGTTCTTCTTTTAATTAGGACATGTCAATGAAAATCAGTTTTTGACAATACTACGATTTTGTGATCTGGTGTTTGTTATTGATCGTTTTTATTGCTTGATTTTTACCTCAGCATGAACTATTGTGTATCGTATACCGACACGATAGGAACAAGGATATCTTGACTATAATATTGTCATATTTCTGTTGAGACGCAACACGAGTACACGAGTCTACCGTCCGCTCAAACTCACACACATACAACATGTTAATTCACACTTTTTTCGCTTAACCCCCTGAAGTAAATACACAGTGACATTTGCTACGGTCCTTCTTTCTTTTTGCCTAAACGAGGACGAAGCCGTCCTCGTTCAGGCATTTTTTCATTCACGCGCGCCATCAGCGAATCACCCGCATGTAGCGAGGCTCCCACCAAATTGAGTCACGCACGGGCGCCCGCTTCACGTTGTGGTAAATGTTAACTTTAATCTGAATATATAATGAACCACAGAGTCCCTGAGGGACCCTCGTGGCTAAGTACGCTACGCTAATCAATCGAAATTTAAGCCCACGGTACGTGCTAGGCGAACGCTTGCCAAGTAGGCAAATATACCCAATTATTGCTTAACAATAGCTACAGCATTTGCATGTAATTTCAGAGCTAACCTAATTGAAACTGGATGCAGCAAGGGCCTAACCAATACTTGGCAATGATTTGTGGTAGGAAACTTTGATTGATTGACGTTTGCCAAAGCGTACGAACACCGATTGTGAGCGCATCCCGAATTGTCGTGACACAGTACCTACCTAGTTTTGAATATATATGCTTTGTACTAGTTTCGTTTAGTTCTGGGTAGTTATAAAATAAAATTGGCATAATGGATGCTGACATTTATATTTTCATGGGGTATTTATGCTTAATTGCTGCATCTTTTGTCTATTGGTCTTAAAACGCGACTGCTACGCTACCTTTGTATAACGCTTCGGGAAATATTAAATTTTTTACCCCGTATGGGGGACGGGTTACAAAATACTGTTCCTCACTGCCTTTCAGATAGGCATCCCATAAGAGGCGTGAAAATATCTGGTAGGACCTCTTGGGGTCTGACTAGCTGGCGACCACCCTTATGTCGGAATCTGACCTAAAGCACCTTGGTGTGTGTTTCGACTTTGTACGTAAGAGCCAGTCCCCTTGGTTGCTGCGGCTCTGGCAGTCTGTAGTCCTTAAGGGCTCTTAAGGGTCGGCAACGCATCAGCAACTCCTCTTTCTGGTGTTGCAGGTATCCATGGGCGATGATGACTACTTACCACCAGGTGGCTCATCAGCTCGTTTGCCGACTTAATCCATAAAAAAATAGACGTGATGGTATGTATCAATCAATCAATCAAATCAGCCTATTGCCGTCCACTGCTGAACGTAGGCCTCCCCCAAGGAGCGCCAACCATCCCGGTCTTGAGCAGCTCGCATCCATCCGCTGCCAGCCACCTTCTTCAAATCGTGGGTCCATTGCGTCGCAGGGCGTCCCACACTACGCTTGCCCAAACGCGGTCTCCACTCTAACACTTGTCGGCTCCATCGGTCGTCTGTCCGTCTGCAGGCGTGGCCGGCCCACTTCCACTTCAGCGTGCTTATTCTTCGAGCAATGTCGGTGACTTTAGTTCTTTGGCAAATGACTTCGTTGCGAATTCTATCCACCAAAGAAACTCCAAGCATTGCTCTTTCCATTGCACGCTGTGCAACCTTGAATTTGTGGACCAGTCCCAAGGTTAATGTCCACGTTTCGGCTCCGTAAGTCATCACGGGTAGGACGCACTAGTTTTATACCCTGGTCTTTAGGGATTAAGGGATCGACGATTCAAAGATATCACGCAGCTTCCGGAATGCCGCCCAGCCCAAGCGAATCCTTCTGGTCGCCTCCTTCTCGAAGTTGTGCCGCCCCAGTTGTATGGTTTGGCCAAGATATATGTATTATTGCACAACCTCGAGGGCAGCGCCATTTACGTAAACGGGTCCTGGGGTGACATGGTCATTGTACATGAGTTTGGTTTTATCCAAGTTCATCCCAAGACCCACCCGCCTTGAAGAATCACCAAGGCTGTTCAACATCGCCTCCAGCTCCTGCAGAGATTCTGCCATGATGACAATGTCATCCGCAAATCGAAGGTGTGAGATGTGCTGACCGTTAATATTTATGCCTCGTCCTTTCCAGTTAAGCATCTTGAAAACGTCCTCCAACGCGTTCGTAAACAGTTTCGGAGAGATGACGTCTCCCTGTCTTACCCCTCGACGCAGTTGGATTGGTTTTGTACTGACCCGGTACTTGGACCCTGTAATGTATGTAGTATATAAATTAATTATTATATTTTGTAAACTACGTGTTTGCAATACCTAAATACTACAAATGTATACAATAAGAGGTCTTATGAAACTGCCAACATCCAATAAACGAGCGCAACGATTATTCCTTTTTACCCTGCGCAGTGGAATAATTTCAGGACTATTGTTATTCATAAAACGTCAGACCTTTAACAAATTAGTTCCTAAAGTTTTGTACGAATATTCACCAATTCCGGAATAACACCTAATTTAAATAATAATTTTGTAGGTAAGTACATTTACGATTAATTAATCAAAGTCAGTTATTTCATGGCATTTTGCGACAGGACAACATTCTGTAAGTAACGTATAATGTTCAAGGCCGGAATATGTTAACGCACGATAGGTAAGTACAATCAGTGTCATTAGAAATTTACTGCTACAGAATTTCAAAAGTGCTAACATTTTACTATAGGTAAAATATTCTTCTCAGCACGAGTAACTAAAGATACTAAAATATAACTATTCAATTAAATTTTCTACGTAATGCAGCGAGTAAAGTAATAGTGGGTTTTTTTATGGGATAGGAAGGTAAACGAGCAGACAGTTCGCTTGATGGTAAGCGATTACCGCCGCCCATGGACACCCGCAACACCAGAGGAGTCACAAGTGCGTTGCCGACCTTTTAAAAGGGGATTGGGCCTCCGGTAACCTCACTCACTCGGCGAAACACAACGTAAGCGTTGTTTAACGCTGGTTTTCTGTGAGGCCGTGGCATAACTCCGGTCGAGCCGGCCCATACGTGCCGAAGCATGGCTCTCCCGCGTAAATATTGTGCGAAACTATTGAAATTGTTTATCAAAAGAATTATTTATGGCAACAACTATATTCGACACGGGCGACCTCTTTTCGCGCATGCACCCGCCATTTTATACATTAACGTTGACACTTGCATACAACTTCAGAGAGGTCTAGTTACGTTAGTCATAGGAACACTTTTAATTTGTTAACGTGAATTTTGGATAAACCAAATCTTAATTATATTTTATAAGTTTTACTGGGGACAGTAAAGCTTAACTAATCATTAGCAAAATAATTTTAATTACAAACTCAATCAAGGGAGCCAGAACAAAAGAAATGAAACAAATCAACCCAATCACAACAATACATTTTGTCGCATGTTAATTAAAAGCATTTATTGTTTTCCGTTCGTCCTCCACAATTCTGTCAAGCTCGTCACAAAAAGATACGTCCTTCACTTAAAATAAATCTCCGGGGGTTTATTTTGGAGCCTACAAAACATTAATCTCAGCCGGCTTTGCATTTAATTAACATTAATTGTATCTTTTCTAACTTCGGTCAAAGCTAATATTATTAAACGCTAGATTTTAAAAATATTTTTATTACAGTGCTTTTTATGTGATTAAAACTGTGAAAATATAATACTGTGCATATCAGGCCAGGCTATGTAACTCAACAAAAAGAAACACCTTTTTCTGACGCCTAATAAATCTACTTGACACTGTTATTTGCGTAGCTAAGGAGACCGTGTTTACCCCAGAATAGAGAGAATTTCTGAAAATAATTTCACGGAGCGGCCAAGGCTTCAAAGAAAATAAAAAACATACACTACTGGCGACCCGTAGGTGTAGTTGTCGCAACTTACGTGTATCTATCCTGTGACTTCTATAGAAACCAATATAAAGTTCAAATTCAAATAACTCACGCACACAAAAAGATATGACAGTGCCACACACCTAACCTTTCGAAAATAAAGGGAAAACGATTATGTTACGAAACATACGGAAACGTGAATTTGAATGTCATCCATTGTTAACGTCTCAACAATTCTATTGTCAGTGGGTTCATGCTGTTTGATTGAAATTTCATAGTTAGAATTGTAGATAGTTCTCGATTCTCGCTAACATTGTTTGAACAGGGCACGTTACTTTTTTAACATAGTGCTTCACATGGGACAATATGCGACTTTCGCCATACATTTTTTTTAAGGTATTGTGATTATTTTACATCATTCCACTTTTTCAATTGTAATTAAAAGCTATACCCTTCCTTACTGGCAAATACTGGCCAATTTATATCCACTATAACTTTTTCTAACAAAACGAAATAAAAACCCGTTATCGGCATCAATCGATTATCATTCAACACCACGCGTTGCGTGTCGGTTGTCAAAATCACAATTTATAGCCCATTGTCAGCTGATATCACAATAGTACGTAATATGTTTTCGTTTTTCAGATATGGACTATTTCATATATGATGTTTATCATACCTTACCTGACAAACCTCTTCCCTAATAATAATTCGAATATTTTCTTAAAACATGATTTTTTTATGGGGTAGGAGGGCAAACGAGCTGAATGATTGCCTGATGGTAAGCGATTACCGCCGCCCATAGACACCCACAACACCAGAGGAGTCAGTCAAGGCGTTGCCGGCCTTTTAAAAGGGGATTAGGGCTCTGGTAACCTCACTCACTCGGCGAAACACAACGTAAGCGTTGTTTAACGCCGGGACCGTGGTAACACTCCGATCGAGCCGGCTCATTCGTGCCAAAGCATGGAAAATTTCTTCTACGTAAATTTTTTCAGTAAAATGTAAGTTCACCATAGGGTAGGTACGAGTCTACCCTGCTACCTCCCCGAGTGGAGACGATTCATGAGCATTTTCCGCATACCAAAAAGGGTACTACTAATAAAGAAAGTCTCTTTATATATATAGATTTTTAGCTATGATAAAGGAGACAAAGCATTATGACTGGCAGAGTTTAAGAGAACGAATAAGATTTATTTATGTTATTTATACGATACCTTATACAAAATATAGTACAGAGGCGGACGTATCATAATAGATATAATATATAATACTTATAATAATTCTCTACCAGTCGACCATAGAGTGATACAGAGACATAAGGTGTGTGATAAGAAAACGTGAACAAAAAAAAGTAAGGCAGAGGTAGTCTGAACGTAGAACGTATTATTGACAATATTATGAACACGCAAAAAAAAACATTCAAGATTTGTTTTCCAATCAAACCTTCAACGGAATAGGTTTAATAAAGTTTTGATGATACATTTATCATACTGGTTTCTGACACTTACGCTAATATTAGACATTGAAATAAAACTACTTTTTACGGATTTTATTGCGTTGTATTGATATTATTTGAGTCAGCAATTTGTGAACATACCCTAGACAAGGCCCAGCACTACATCAGATTTGATAAACCACAAGTCCTCGCAAAAGAAAACCGATTCCTTCCCAGGATGATCCGTGAGGCTATTGAAATTAAAAAACTTCCAAATTTCAATAGAGAAGATGGCTGAGTCTTACTACCTGCTTGGAACCCCATTATAGATTCCATAAAATAAAAATCCAAGCCCAAAACTGCAAGACCGAAGGATACGGTGAGCTCGTTCTGCGTGAATCGGATAGCCAATAATTAACAAAAATGTAAGCTACCTTACATTTAGTAGTTAGTAATTGTAACATTAAGACGTCCAACAACTTAGTCTACCCGTGACCATGGATGCTGTAAAGGATCCGAAACGTCGGGAATCCAATAATATCAATACAACGCGATAAAATCCGGAAAAAGTAGTTTTATTTCGATACATTTATCAATTAATCTGAAACATACTTACATGTAGCATGGTGCGGATATATCATGCGGTGGGTAGACGAGTATCGGGGGGGATGGCACGGGAGAGGGGCTGTTCTTGCGTCTGCGTGCCACAAATACGCCCGCCATCACGATCAACAACACTAGAGCTGCACTTGCGCCGCCCAATGCTACCAGCACTGCCTCTGTAGACAAAACACACATATGAATACTTTACGCTCAAAAGAGACTGAAGGTAATTTCTTCAAATTCGCTCCAGTAGGTACTCTCGATGTTATCATAATATCAATGTAGATTCTTCACATATATAATGTTGAGATCGGTGACAATTCATGACCTTCATTAGCGGCGCCGACAAGGCCAAGTAAACTCTATTCGATCGAGATCATATAATATGTATCCTGACAAAATGGCAATATTTTTGTTAGGATAGTGTTTCTATTTCTATATGAAAACCTCGACTTTTTAGAAATATAGTATTTATTTTTCCTACCACTAGGCGTAAGATCATAGGTACTTCGTATATCCTAAATAAATATTAAGATATCTCGAAATAGTCACAAATTTTTACAGAGTATAGTGCTCAAATAAAAAGCTATAACCTAAAATAAACCTCACTTATCCTGGTCACCCGAACTTTTATACTTTTTTTTCTCAAGGGGCTGAACACTGGCTCATTGAAAAAAAAAACATATGGCCTGTACGTTTGGTGTAGTGGTTAAAGTGATCAGGAACCTTTTAGAATAAGGAGATTAGTCAGTCAGCCTGAGGCCCTGGGCCCACAGGCCTCCATGAGTATTTTCCTGTATAAAAGTCTAACCAGAGAACTTTTGGTGACTCACAATATATTTTGCTAGTTAGCTAAGTTTAAGCGGATCCCTGTTATATCGATAATGGTACGAAAAGCATTAGTGTTTTCTTTTTATCAATACACCTGTCGCTGCAAATTGGCTCAGGAAATGGATTTAGGATGCGTTTAGATCCATAGAATCTGTCAAATATTTTGTATAGAAAACTTGGACAGCGCATCTACCGAAGAAAAATCGAATAAAACTTAGCTTGACCTGAAATTCAAACTCAGGACTCAACTAGCGTAGCAGCACTTACGACCACCAGAGTAATGAGGTAGACCTCGATAAAATTACGGCTTAATTATACGACCCAAAATATGATATGAAGCCATGAATAATTTTATGGCCCTCATTAAAGATAACGTTATGCTGCATTATGTCACTACATAAACTGTGACAACAATAAAAGAGAAGATGTAAGAAAATTGTCGTGATATAAAACTGTGTGTTATATGAATATACATGAAAAAGAAATACAAACTGCCTTATTGGACTTGTGGTCCTGAATGTGACTGCAACGCTAGAGGTACTGAGTACGATTCTCAGGTTGAGCAGTGTTATTGGATTTTTAGCTAGAAGCTCGGGGTTTGGGATTTCTGCCCGGTTAGAGCAATAGGCTCGCCTATTAAATTGCACCTAAACATACCGGCGAACTATGGATTACATTAGTACGCTTCTGCCGAACCTTTTAGCTTTCGGGGAATACGGGGGTGATGGTATGTTATATAATTATGAAAATAGAGACTTATTTTTTTTATAGGTGTGCAATTACAATTTTAATATTTAATTTCATTTATTTTAATTATTTTTACAATTTAGACTCGGCAACGCATCAGCAACTCCTTTGGTGTTGCATGTGTCCATGAGCGACATTACCTACTTACCTTCAGGTAGCTCGTCTGCTCGTTTACCGACGTAACCAAAAAAAATTAGATGCGAGAATCTCGTGCTAAAGTAATTACGCCGATCAATCAATTATATCAAGGGAAAACTCGTCAGTAGAAATGCCATGGTCAGTGTATCAATGGATGAGCTTTCTTCACACATCAACACCCCTCAATGCATGGATTAGTTCTAGACGGTATTCGTGGTTTCCAAGTGAAATACGGCCGGTTGTCATATGAACATTTATGTTAGTCGTAAATGGTAGAGAGCTCGAAAATATATATTCTTGTCACCATAACAATGCACTGAGCATTTATATCTTAATACCTATATTTGTGAGTTCAGTGCCTCTCAAACTAGTTAAGGTTAGCAGCCAGCTCATTAACACACTGTTTCGGTTTCTTCATCATAATCATCAATTGTCTGGAAGAGATCGCTTTTAGCGATAAGACCGCCCATTGTACCATATTTTATAATTAATAACTTGGAGTTGACATTAGTTTTTTGGTGTACAATAAAGAATATTCTATCTATCTATCTATCACCATCAACTATACCTGACCACACCCACTGCTAGGCATAGGTCCAAGCTCAGTTCGAAAATGATAAAATATATTTATTTCTATAAATATATCTTAATAAAGACACTTGACAAGTTAATATTTTCGAATATAACACGAGATTTTTTTCGCCGAGTGAGTGAGGTTACCGGAGGCCCAATCCCCTTTTAAAAGGTCGGCAACGCACTCGTGACTCGTGACGTGTTGCGGGTGTCCATGGGCGGCGGTAATCGCTTACCATCAGGCGATACGTCTGCTCGTTTGCCCTTCTATTTTTTTTTTTCCTAGCCTATTTCGTCCCACAGCTGGGCAAATGCCTCCTATGCCATAAAAAAAATCCTAGATATTTCCTAGCTGATCATCTGTGAAAGAAACGGCGAAACAAACTCAGAGAATTATTCTATCCACACGGTTCCATACTATTTCTATTCAAGTTTCTGGAAAGGAATATTCTAACTCAGTCAACGACCCATCTTACTGCAAGACGTCACAGATGACAACCATTCAGTTCCAAATCAAATTCTAAATTAAATAAATCAACTGTGTCATGCTTGTCGGAATTCTAAGCGTGAATTATAAATCCATGTGTTGTGATTGCTTGATTAAATTTCTTAGAGAAATAATTAAGAATTCTGAGAGAATAATCCTTTTGTTTGTTGGGAAGTTGGTAGCGCCGCTTTATCTTCCATACTCAAACACTAGGGACCAGAGAGTTGAGTGTTAAGTTACGTTGACGTTTGAAAAGTATTAAATAAATAAGGACTGCCTCATTAATCTAATGGTCCCAAGCGCAACTGCTACGCTAGAGATCTTGAGTTCGATCCGGGGTTTTCTATTAAATTGTCAGCTCGGAGTCTGAATTTGTGCCCGGTTAATGGCAATAGGCTCGCCCCTAGTACATGGGACCTATTACATACCATTGAACTGTGGGTATATATTTGTACATCTTTGCTTAACCCTTAGGCGAATACATAAATATGTAAATAAATAAGGCTTTTGTATTTGATACTTCTAATTTGATTGGTTCTATTATCAATTCGAAGTCATGTGCGTATTAAATGAATAAATAATTATCACGCTCTTAAACTGTGAAGGAAAGCATAGTGAAGAAACCTGCATGCCTAAGAGATTTTCTTGATGGCGTGTGAAGTCTGCCAACCGCATTATGCCAGCTTGGTGGAGTATAGCCTAATCCCTCTCATCCTGAGAGAAGACCCGTGCCCAGCAGTGGAACAGTATAATCGGTTGATTATGTATGATCAATGTCAGTTTATGGAATGTACCATGGACCACGGGCCATGGACCATGGGCACGAAATGATATCCATTAACTATAGAGTAGTTTATCTTTACCATCTAATAGGTATCTTTATCGCTATTAGGCTTTCGTTTTTTTATGGGATAGGAGGGCAAACGAGCAGACGAATCGCCTGATGGTAAGCGATTACCGCCACCCATGGACACCTGCAACATTACGAGTCACAAGTGCGTTGCCGACCTTATAAAAGGGTATTGGCCCTCCGGTAACCTCACTCACTCGGCGAAACACAACGTATGTAAACGTTGTTTGACGCCGGTGTTCTGTGAGGCCGTGGTATCACTCCGGTCGTTCCGGCCAATTCGTGCTGAAGGGTGACTCTCCCACATAATAAAGTACGGAACGTGATCTATTGGGACAAAATCCTTTCAATCAGGATGAAATCTCAATCTAGACTATTGCTTACTAATTAAGTGGCATTATAATAAGCAAAAACTTTCCTGTAATACGCTTTATCGGGAAAGAATGACTAGAAGTTATCAACAAAGCTTATTATGAATGCCAATCAAGATGTCTGAAAGTACATTATTATACGAGTAATATAGCCCCTTTTCTTATCAATTTTGGATTGAACGAGATTTTCACGGTAGATAATAGCCTCTTAGGAAGCACATATTGATCAATGTTCCTTTATGAAATTATACTGGTCTAACAAATCGCCAGTGCGGATGCTGAGTGTAAAGTTTAGGTTTCAATGCGATGTGTGGGTCGGAGTTGTAATAGGCTCGCTCCCTATTACAGGAGCCCTAAAAACATACCGGCGAACTGATGCTGTACATTAGTACACCTCTGCCTAATCCTTTAGGAATATATGCGTGATGGTTGTCTAGACGTCAGGATATTGCGGTCAGATATCGCTGGAAATCTGTACTAAAAACACCGAAGCTATTTGTGTATGTATGTATGTATCTTTATTAAAACTTTCACAAATTACAAAGTTATGCAAAGCCCCACAAAACCGTCTTTACGGTGTAGAATAAAACAGATCACGATCTGGTCTAAAGGTTGCAATAACGTAAACATTGACAAGGCATCGATCCCCTTCGGACCCACTAGCTAAGTAGGTTAAAGATCGATTTCCCTGAGTCGATTTGTATGGAAAGATTTATAGCAGGAGTTACTTTATTTTCTCTTCGTACACAAGCATGTAGTAATGATGCTATGACCGTTTTGCCCTCGACGTACATTCTTGCTACGGCGTAGTTTGAATGCTACGACGTAGTTTGATTGCTACGCCGTAGTATATACCCGATCACCATATACCTATTATTTATTTATTCTGATGGACGGGATGGGAAACACATCAATATACTTTTAATATAATGTTATTTTAACTAGTAAACTTAGTTTTACATGCAAGCTAGTATCACAATTATTTTAACATAAATAATATTTATTACCGTATCATATAAATAAAATTGCGTGTAACTAACCTCTCAAGTTCACAGCATTAGCGATGGAGTACTCCGAGAATGAAGTTGTCGTGGGCGCCTGTTCAAAGCTCGGGTTCGGGGGCGATGTCTCGAGCTGTCTCAGGCCTTCCAAGTGTTGTGACGTCACTGGGTCCTCGTACTCCCGCGGCCGGTCATAGTAGTCACCGTTTTGCTTCTCGATGGGTTCCTCAACCGTGTCCGGATTGTAATCCGAGTCCGAGTAATCTGTTGACAGTATATATATTAAAATCTTTAATATCTAGTGTGTATTTTGCCTTATAAATTATTATGACATTACAAGCTATTGCCCACGTTTTTAATCACATTCCAAAAGAACTATTTACTAATTTTTTCATCAGTCTTCAGTAATTATTTCGAGGTAATGAATATTTTTGTGGAATTATAATGTATTATGCAACAAGACATAGGCGAAGAACAATCACCATTAATACCAGTAATAAATTAGTTATAATTAATTTCGAAATGTAATGGTTGACGAGGTAATATATAGAAAGACGAAGATATCTTGAGAATATGGCAGGAATACGATTGAGACAAACAAAAACAATCCCATGAAATGTCTACTTTTAAAAATAAATCACCAACTTTACTGTGAGCGCTTGACTTTGGTGCGTATTGAGGTAAACTATTTTGGAACAATACTTTCTACACTATATAAAACTTGGCTTTCAGACAGCTTTTTCTTCGAACTTTTTATATAGTTTAACTCACACTCCGTCATATACGGAGCAACTGACCTGATTTCACTGTATAGTTTTATTTGCGAAAATGCTATATTTCTTCAGCCATTTTGACCGAATTAAGGGAATGTGTCATAACATATATCGTACATACATAAAAAACAATTTCTAAAAGTATTCTAGTAAGTATTTAGGTACTTAAATACTCAATGTACATATAAAAATCATCAAATATTTAATTCTTTTTAAAAAAGTTGCCCCACATTAGGATTTCCTCCTGTATCGCGGTCGCGGTTTGTGTATATTTATGATACAAATTGTCACACAAACGCCCAGACCCAAAACCACTACATTTAGGTTATACAAATATTTGTCCGTGCGGGAATCGAACCCACAAATGGAGCCGTTACGCCAAACTTGTCTTCAAATTTTATTATCTCACTGCTGAGCACTGGTTTCTTTTCGGAATAAGAGTGATTTAGGCTATTATATTAATATTTTTATATTATATTGATATTACAAAGTACCTACTTATTTGTCTATCATTACATATTTAATACTGCTGTATACCATGTTGTATATGTAAATAAATTATATTCAGAAATAGTAAAATATCACTATATTACAAATGAATATTATTTTGTTCACTTACGAATATATGTAAAAAGGAATGTGACAAACTGCTGTGTATTATGTCGCAACTAAATTAATAATTATGATATAATTATTATCGCAATTAAATTAATAATATAATTGCGATAATAATTATGATATAATTATTATCGCAATTAAATTATTAATAGCTGGTATTTGTTCAAACATAATCCTTTCACTATTATAAACGCGAAACTGAGTTTTTATGTTTGTTACGCTGTCACGCCTAAACCACTATACCGATTCTAAAAATTCTTTCAAAATTACAATAATGTAACCCAAGGTATAAAAAATTTGCCTATAAAAGTCATTATTTGCCGTGCGCTGCCATTTCGTTATTTGTTAGAAAATTTAGGTTACTATAGAGATCCCTTTGACACTATATCTAATAGTATAAACGTGAATGTTTGTAATGATGTATGAATGTTTGTTACTTAAGAAGTCCACGCTAACAAAGTCGCGGGTAGAAGCTAGTAATATATAAATTTTACTTATCAACTCCAAATTAATAGATTTAATAAATAGCGGGTCAAGTTAAAAGTGACCCACGCATCAAACTTTAATTCACTAGAGTGTAAAATGTCGGGTAATATGTATGGCCGTTGGTTTAAAATAAATAAGGGTTCAACACACATAATTATAAAGTTTATAATTGTATATCAAAGAAGTCGGATGACAAAGCTATGCAGAGCAAACTATAAATAACATTAACATATCATCACGCCTGTATTCCCGTAAGGGCGGGGCAGACCTTTAATTATGTAGGACCATAGTTAGCTGGTATATTTTTAGGTAACATGTATGGAGGTCAAAGCCCAACCAGTACCAAACAATGCTACATCATATTATACTAGCAAAATTTGATTGGCAGAGGTCTGCCAAAAATGTTACATATTTGATAAATACATTTTTGTTTAAATTATGATAAAAAACCTAGCTGAGGCAGTAAGGAATCGAAAAATTTGTTTTTTAATCCCGTCATGGGATTTTCATTTGAAAAATTTGCCATTAGGAAGAGAACCAGTAAAATTTATTCTAGATATTATGAACTTTACATGCTTTCTGTGACAATGACTTCAGTCAGGAAGTGTATGATTAATCCGTCTAAATATTCAGAGCTTCAGTCAATTATCCGTTTCAGTGCTGCTAACAATAGCTTCGTTTGCCTAAAATTGCTCGCATGAAAGCTTTTGAAACACACAACCAACTGTGTTTGTGACGTCACTATGAAAGTGACATATATAGACCTGCTGAAATCGTGACGTCATATACCAGACGTTTGTAGGCGACGAATTAACAGTGAATCCATTAATTTAGGTACGTATTAGGTATTGATTTACTGTACCTACTCCTCGTTAATTACGATTATTAATTAGGACTAATTAACTCCCGACGCAAAAAGAGGGATGTTATAAGTTTAACGTGTGTATCTCTGAGTCTGTCTCTTGCATTGTAGCTCCTAAATAAATGGACCAATTTTGATTCAGTGCTTTTTGATCGAGAGTAATGATTTAAGAAAATCTTGCCAGCCGTTTGAAGATTATCAGGAATGTGAGCAACTTTCACAGGTCTAATCGATTTGAAATTTGGTATACTGTTACTGCAATGATATTTTTTTTAAAAAAAAGCTTAGTTTGTTAACCCTTCGTGCTAAGCTAAAATTCTTGTGTTATATAAACTAACTAGGCTGAAGGCAACACTGAGAGAGTCGAGTAGAAACAAATAGCTAAAATACCTTATTAATTGATAAACTGATAACCTATAAATAACTTACATATACTTCAATAATTTAATCTAATTTCAAAACAATCTAACAGAGCAACTATTTCACACGAAATCCGAAGTAAAAAGAGAGCGAGCCGTTGGTGTCCAGTCTTTTTATCTTCTCGTACTGACAGTAGCTAGGTAAGTGCTCACGGTCGTCCGGTAAGAGGCGCTGGGGTGGCTGCTACCGGTCATTGGGTTGCCAACAGTTACGAGTGGGTTCACGTCGGTAGTCCAATGGGTGGGTTTCAAACCGGCAACCACATGATCGCAAGTCCGACACCCTCGCCATTAGGCTACCGCCGCTTCAATATTGCAAAAACATGGTCACCATGTCATGATGCTGCGGGGGTATTCTAAATTTTAAAATTAATGTTATTTAAGCTTCAACGCGTAATTATGGTGATTTTAAATTGACAAGCTCTCAAATCACTGTGTATTAGACCGCGGGTCCGAATGAGGGTGGGAGTAAATAAACACGAACGCAATACATCGGTATTAAACGTATATTACTCAACCACATAGAAAGCTCACTATAAAAACAAATATTAAAACTGGGGTCACTAATTCCATGTAACGAAACCATAGCGCAATCTAAATCGATCCCAACGCCATCTAGGGAAGTAGAAGTTAAACTTTATTTTATTAATTTATGGGATCGCGCTACGGTTTCGTTTCCCACTTGGACACACTGTCCATGCATACTTTTATATTAAAAAGTCCCACTATTTTTAAAGCCAAGAGTTGTATTCAAATAAAACTACTTTTTACGGATTTTATCACGTTGTATTGGTATTATTTAATTCTCGACGTTTCGGATGCTTTACAGCATCCACGGTCAAGGGTAGACTAAATCGTTTTGTGTAAATCGGATCGCCAATAATTAACAAAAATGTAAGGTAGCTGTAGTAATGGCAACATTAAGACGTCCAATAACTTAGTCTAATAATTGTATGATTATTATGTTCTCAGACTGTTAAAGCTATTTCAGTATTTTTATTGAATAGTGGCTGTGTGTTGCAATTAATCTTTTTCGTTTTTTTTTTACAAATCTTCAATTTGCGTGCTATCGGAATAGTTCCTTCGATCTTCGTATTATTCATGGTACATTTTGTGATCTAATTCGCAAGATTCTCTTAAGCCGTTTCGAACAGCCCCACAGGTAAAATCATATTACCTATAAGTATTTTTATATAGAAATATAGAAAGTAGTGAAGACAATAATCACGAATACAAAGCATTAATGTCTCCAATTGCATCTAGTTATAATAAAACATAACATAACATACCATCACGGCTGTATTGCTCGAAGGGTTAGGTAGTGATGTAGGTACTAATGTACACCCACAGTTCGCCGGAATGTCCTACGTAATAGGACTATTGCCCGGGCACAAATCCAGATTCCGAGCTGCTACTGAGAATTTCATAGAAAAACCCAATAACACTGCTCGACCCGGGGATCGAACCCAGGACTTCTAGCATAGCAGTCGCATTTGGGACCACTAGACTATTGAGGCAGTCTAATGAGCTATATATTTAAATTTACTGCAAAAACACTTGCCGACCGAACTCTAGGTACTGTTTGCAAATGGTCATCTGAGTTCGATCATAATGAACGAAAGCCTTTCAACTTATTATAATCATCAATAATCCTAAAAATATAGTAATATACCTATCTAAGTTTAATCCCACACTTCACTCGGATTCTCTCATTTCTATCTAAAACCAATCTAAGTTTTATTCGATCTAAGATTATACGGAAGCCGTCCATTTTGAAGCCGTGCAAGTTTCAACTAGAAAAATTAATTACCTATAGATAAGCACCTATACACATACTATTACGCCTGTATTCCCCGAAGGGATAAGCAGAGGCGTATTAATTGTTATTTACCACGATGGGTTTTGAATTCAGAACTGTTATGCGTTTGATTGTTAGTATTTATGCTACAAAAATTTGTACTTAGTTATAAATTAAGCGGGTATAAATTTACCGGATGGAGGTTTTAAAAGGGTTAGTCGTTATTGGGTTTTTGTTAGGCAATTCACCGTAGCGGAGTTTGAATTTACTTAATGGAAATTTTCTCGCGCTAGATGAGAGAATATGATGTAGTAAGTAAGTAGGGTACTTAATATGGGTTGATGATGATGATAGATTTGACAGATAGTGGTGAACAGTGACTGTGCAGAAAATGTGCTAGACAACTAATCATCTAGTATCAACCTTTTATTGCTACATTGGTAGGCAAGGGCCTCCCCTTAGAACAAGAAGGGTTAGACTATAGTCCACCTCGCTGGCCTAGTGCAGGTTGGCAGACTTCAAATGGCGTCGAGGAAATTTGTCAGTAGCGTATTCTCAAAATCATCCTGTTTAAATAATGTTACGACCTATTTAACCACATTTATAGAAATAAATAAACTATATTCGAAAATGTATCTTACCTGGAGTATATCTCAATATCTCTGCGGGATCTATAGGCGGGGCGTACCACGGTCTGCGCGAATACACCTTTTTGGTGTTAACCGTGCGTTCGCTCGCGTCAACGTTGCGGTAACTCGATGGTGACAGGTTTAACATCTCTAAACATCTGATGAGACCTGCGAACAAAAAAACGTTAATTAATACTTGTTTGTTTTTAAAAGAGAGAAAGTTTAATAAACTCGCTCATTATTGTAGTGGTCGTAAGTGCAACTGCTATATTAGGGGTCCTGGATTCAATTGCCTGGTCGAGCAGTGATAAAGGAGCTTTCTATTAAATTATCTGCGTGCGTTTATAAACACCTACACAAACAAGTCGAAACAAGTACCTGAAGGCGATATAAATATTTACTCAGACCGGGTCCCGCGACCGCGAAAGTTGATTGCTCAGCCAATACTCACTAATTGTGTAAAAACCAGTAAAGTATTAGCTGCCGTTTTTTATAGTGTTTTTTGTCAACGTTCTCTACTTTTCGGATTAGTGCTATCCGAAAAGTAGAGAACGTTGGTTCGAGGGTTGACGAATTTGTTATTTACTGGTTTCACACACACTGGTTTGACACTTACGCGAATATTAGACATTGAAATAAAACAATTTTTTACGGATTTTATCGCGTTGTATTGATATTATTTGATTCCCGACGTTTCGGATCCTTTACAGCATCCATGGTCACGGGTAGACTAAGTTGTTGGACGTCTTAATGTTACAATTACTAACAGATACCTTTGTTATTTTAATTTACTGGACTTTGGATTAAATTACTCCAAACTTAAAATTGGAAATGAATTCGATAATCTTATATCGATAAGCCGTTATGATATATATATATATTATAACGGCTAATACCTAGACCTCAGACTAACGGGTAGGTGAGAAAGTAGGCTACTTCTATTTGTAGCCAACTGCTAAGAGGTAAACTCGAGCATAAAGGGCGATGCCTAAGTTTAGCAACTCACATAGGAACTCAAAAGCCACCAGCAGGCACAGTTGCCTGTATAGCATTATATGGCAATACAGGTGTGTTTTATAATTGTGTAGAAAGTCATGCAAGCCGCTAGGGTATGCCTATAACATACCAGACCTTTTGATAAAGTAACAAAGGCAGAAACTCGACACCACTTTCGTTGAAACGTTTTACTTAGAAAGGAGCTGCTTAACAAGACCGCAATAAGTTGAAATGGGAACCAAGCTACTCTTTAACCTATATTATTTTTAGTCAGTGACTGCTCCATTAGCATAGTGGTCCTAAGCGCACATTAGAATTCATTGGTTCGATTTCCAAGTCAAAAAGTGAAATTATGTTTTTTTACTAAAACAGCTCGGAGTTTAGATTTGTGCTCGGTTAATGGCAATAGGCTCGTCCACTATTACATGGGACCAACACCGGGTGAATACTGGCGTGATGGTATGTCAATTAATTCAAAAGTTTCTACCTAATTTATATCCTTAAGTAACGAAAACGTAATATCGAAATAAATCGTAATCCTGACAATATTCTATCAAATTATGTTATTATTCGGATTTGGATACCGTTAATCTAGGTTCCTACGGTACTATTTCATCTGCCACTACTTCACTGGAAATAAAAGACCGGAAAATCGTTCTAAACTTGGTAAAGTTATCAAAAATTGCATTCGCTTACATTTATTTCCAGTAAAGTATTTTTGACAAAATGGTAGAGTAGGAACCTAGATTAACGGTATCGGAATAATAACATAATTTGATTAAATTGTGTTTGAATTACGATTTATTTCAGTATTCCGTTTGTAAGAGAAATACGGTCCGCCGGACTCTTAAAATATTTTCGAAAAGGACACCGGTGAAATAAGTCCCTTTGACCGCCACAGTCGTGTATAGACGACAAACCAAAATGTGCCCAGTACGCCACGGAAGCGACTGGACGACAAATTTCTATAGAAAATTCGGAAGCTTGGCACCGAGGGCATGCTTTTCCTGGTTTGACGTGGTGGGCAAGAGGTTAAAACCTGTGCTGAAGTTTTTCACATTTTGTACATATTTTTTTTTATTTAAGAACAACGCCCCCCAATATTGTTGTAGCAATTGGTTTTCTACTGTGTCTCCTAATTTTTCCTTGACAGATTAATTTGCTTGTCATATCAGCTTTTGATGTAAAAGGTCTAACACAAAACAAATTGGGTTGAAAGTTTGTTTCGTAAAAATCACAATGTTCCGAAGTAATGTGCCGCGGGCGATGCTGTTCAACTAAAGTTATTCGGAAATTCAAATCACACATCTGGCTCGAATATCTCGTAAGGTTTTTGTCAAAAACCAAAAAGGTTAGATATTCCCAAATTTATTTTGTCCCAAAGCGGCCTTCTTCTTTGTGTTCCGGAAAATCAATTTGATTATATTACAGACCAGCGGCGTAGGGAAAACAAGAGTCATTTTGATTGTTTTATATGAATTCTTTTTGATGCTAGTAGGGTTTATTCCGTAGTTACTTATAATTCTTTTAAGCTAAATAGTTACTTAATGTTTTATTAGGTCACCTTAATATTTTTTATGCATGAACTTAGATGAAAAACAAAAATCGGAATACTGTGTGTATTATTATGACACCGTTTATTAAATCTTAAGCGTAATGGTAGTTATTTACGTTTATCTTATCTTATTAATATAATAAAATAAATCAGGCCGATGACTGTACATTTATAGAAATTGAAGAAAATCTAATATGGGGCTTTATTACAGCAACAGAAGCCAATGCGACATTTTTGTCAGTATGTTTTCATGTATGTTTGTATGCGAATCACGCAAAAACGACTGCATGAAATTGGATGCGGTTTTCACAGTCATATTCACTCATCATATTGCTGGAGATCCAACTTAAAATCTGGTGGATATTTCACCTTGATACAATGTCTCGAAGCGGCAGCAGTTATTGTTAAATAAACAAAATATAATGACCCATATTCATTATAGAACCATGATATCGTTCGGGAATAATTTTATTATACATAAGTGAAAAGCATAACGTAACCCGCCTTTAATTTGTTAAATCGTGGTCAGAAGCCAATGATGATATCAATAATTTCTAATTTAAATAACATAAAACGTAAATATTAACAAGTCTACTCCACGAATGAAAATGTAAACCTAAAATCATTAATTTATTAGAGAGCCTTTTGTACCCACATGTACAAGTATTCATTAGAAATGGACACCGTTTCTCTTTCAAAGCAACCGAAACAAAAATACATAAAAGCGGTCCGTCGGTGTTTCAAATATTGGCAGCTTTTAGGCGCTATCGTAATACCGTTTTGGCAAACAACTTAGAACCCTTTTTTGGACCTTTCTTACATTATGCTAACGTTGAGACACATTTAGTATTCTACTGTAAATTGCTAACGAACCAAAAACGGACCTAGTTTTGCAACACGTCGACCCTAAAAAGGTTTTTAGGACTAAAATCAATTTCGTAGGCACATTTTTATCCAAATATTTATTTGAATATGTACCTACTGAAATAAAATTTAATGTAAATAAAAATAATAATGATCGTTTGAAGGGATCGTGGCTAATAATGTTATATGCTTGCCGCAGTCAGTCTATGGATGGGTAACCCCGAGCCGTTGCCGGTTCCAACTGTCCTACAAATAATCAAAAATACATTCCGAAATGTAGAGAGAGTCAGAAATCCGAAAGCCTGATGGCTTTCGGATTTCTGACTCTATATGGTTATCAAACCATTATAGGTGGGCGACCAATGCTTCGGCACGAATGGGCCAGCTCGACCGGAGTGATACCACGGCCTCACAGAAAACCAACGACAAACAACGCTTACGTTGTGTTTCGCCGAGTGCGTGGGGTTACGGGAGGCCCAACCCCATTTTAAAAGGCCGGCAACGCACTTGTGACTCCTCTGGTGTTGCGGGTGTCCGTAGGCGGCGGTAATCGCTTACCATCAGGCTATCCGTCTACTCGTTTGCCCCTATCTCATAAAAAAACAGTTTTTCCGCGGAACAACGGTGTTGCACTAAAATTGGGTTGTGAAGGTCTGATGGCAGTTGGTTCGTGTAAAATATTGATCTGCATCTGCAGGTAGAACGTGTCAACCGTAAATAAGCGTCAATGTTGACACTATTGTAATGGATAAAAAATGTTTTTTGGAAAAATTGTCGACAAAACGGTTACCGTAAGGCAAAGCAAGACCTACGGTAATTGTAATATGCTAACATAATAAGACTAGAAGCTAACACTACATTTATAAGGAAATAAGCTAGGATAGTGATTTGAATACACACGTCTAACATACTTAAAACACTCCTCGTAAAACTTAATGCAACTTGGCACTCTCTTGAATTCTAAAAAAAATTTCGCAATTTCGCCTTCTAACAAAAAATATGACTCTTCCTTTTGCAGACTGCAAAATATATCCCCTGGCTTATCTTCTGCCCTTTCCACTCGGCGAGGCAGTAAATAAGCATTAGTTTCACAGGCGCCTTCCCAAGGTTCAGACTTTATTAATATGAACTCAGAAATTAGTTTTAATTAGGAATCTTTATTAGATATAATATTTTATTCGTCTTGAATGAAGTAAATAATATTTAGGTTTATATATATATTTAAACACTGTTAAAAAAACCCTCTCCGATCCAAAAGGGGCATATTTTATTTGGTGATCCCAATCACATCACCAAATAAAATAAGAAACGCTAAATATTGATGAAAATAAACATATTAATGAATGGTGTATCCAACCAGAAGACGCAGGTTCGAATCCTGACCACAATTCAATTTTTTCTTTTCTAAAATAAATTTATAATCTTAGCATGGATTTTTTTTAAACCACTAGCGTGGCAAACACGCATACGGCCCGCCTGATGGTAAGCGGTTACCGTAGCCTATGGACGCTTGCAACACCAGGGGTATCACTCGTGCGTTGCCGACCCTGTAAATTAAGGAGGAATAGCTGGCTGGCTAGCATAGGAGACATTCTGCCACGCATGACAGCGGCGATAACGAAACACCACCGGTCCCCCACACTGCCAACACAATGCTTCCTCGCGAAGCTCTGGCGACCTTGCTCACCGTTAGGAACACAACATAGCACGGAGCTATGTTATTTCGCTACGAATTTCTACAAGGTGGAGGTACTTCCCCAGTCGAGCAGCTTCAATTGTGAGTGGAATTATACAATTCCACTATGCCGTACCTCTCATAAAAATATAATGCAAAAAGTCACAAAAAGATATTATTGAAATTTGAATTTCACGATTGTCGTGCTCAAATTGCAGCAATTACCGCAAAATCTAGCAAAATTTTAAAATGTGATATAACCAGCATAGGTCTTCTTAGTATGGGGCAGTGTTGCTGCCACCGTAAGAGTATTACCATTTCAGTTTCCTCGTTATTTTCGGGGTATTTTTTTACTTGTAAAGTCAAAAATTAAAATATATAAATAGAACCGGATCTCGATACCAAACAACACTCACAAGTGGGTCAGAGTTTTACCACATTGTATAATAATTAATTGTGTCTTAATTATTATGATTATTATAATCAAAGCAGTGATGGCCTAATGATATACCCATGGACTTCCAAGAAATATAATATGTCAAATTGTATCCAAGGCACGAGGCTCAGAGTTTTCGAAATAATGTTTGTAAATATTCATAATACAATACAATACAATACAATATAGTTTATTTGCACAAACATGCGTATACATTCACGAATAAGGTATCGTGGGTATGCAAGATCACAAAAAATAATAGGTCCGACATGTTTGCCATATGTCATGGCATGCAAATTTTTAAAATTTACAAGATTTCAATACAAATTATTTTAATGAATTATTCCTTAAACATTTCATGAAACTCGAGGAAAACTACATATCTGAGAGATTTCCTCAATTGTGTGTGAAGTCTGATAATTTTTATTTCTATTTGATGACTTTTAATTAGGTACAACATTTCAAAATATAGATACTCGTAAATCTGATATAATCTATTTGCGAAGTTTGTTGTGTACTATCCTTAGATTATAAATTATCAAGCGCATTGCGTGCTTATTCCTGGCTTAACTAATTAGTTAAGCCCTAATTCACTGCAGGCTTAGACTATGATTAGAAATTAATGGGGCGTGAAAGTGGTTCCGTCGTGGAATAATTAAGGACAATCGACGGACCAAGTGCAATTCTGTGAAGTACTCTTAATACTTCGAGTAATAGGTAGCCGTAAGGCCGTGGAGGCGAGCGCACCATCTAATTAAACATAAGAACCTAATTCAATTAAATAATTATATTTTACATTTCCGTGGGTGACAAATGACCCAAAATTGTAAGAGGATATCTACATTTATGTCACGGTAACATTGAAAATTAGAGATTTGTAATTGGTAATTGTAAATCGTAGATTATAATCTATCTCACGAGATAGTAAACTGACAAAAGATTATGAACCATAACATACTGCTTACAATTTAACGCACTTTTCGGTTCTGGCACTCGCCGGCCACTACCGCGACTCCGCTGACTTCGCTCGCTCGGCTCGTGCATCGTTCTAAACTAACCAATAAGTATTTAACTTAGATAAATTATAATCTACCGAAAAATAATGCGTTAAGTTGTTAGCAGTTTGTTACGGTTCACAATCTTTCGACAGTTTACAATCTCGCGAGATTGATTATAATCTAGCGGTACCAGCTTACAATTTTAAGGAGACATCTATATAAATAAAAATTGACGCATTTATCTAAGATCGTCACTTGAGATTTTATATTTTTTATATGTTGTGTTCGTAAGTCAGATTAAGGTCTATGAGAAATATTTATTTTTGGAAAGGGTGGAAAAATGTACGCGACAGAAACTGCACACTGATAGCTAATTTAGTAAAATTATTATCAGTGCTACTGCTGGACACATGTCTGAAACTAAATTGAGACCTGTCTTTTGGTAACCTATCTTATTATGGGTTGCCAGACATCACAGAACTTCAAGAATTTTAACACGCTCCTTTAAGTTCTTTTAACTATAAAAAATCAACAATTTCAAGTTACCGATTTTGACACAAAAAATATAAGACTTGTGTTCCAGATTTCCTTCCATACCATATTTACTGAACTGTTTAATCAGTAATATTTTATTTTTAATTCTTTACAAATATCTTATCATCGTTTCCATCTTCTTGTCAAATATGTCAACAATGATCTCTACAGTAATTATAAGTAGCTATTACTTACAAAACGACTACCAACTGGCCTATAATATGATGTCAAGAGTTTTTTGTTATCTACCGAAATTAAATGATGAAGTTCAAAACAATAAACACGAGGCATTCTACGTCGCTATGTGGTGAAGTTTATTTAGAGTTGTCGCCACAAAGCAATTTCCAACAACCACGGTAAAAACCACATGACATTTGACCGAATATACATAATTCATTGTACTAATAATAACATTATCTAGCCGATATCCTGTACCTTTGTCTACCTACCTGACCCTACTTTGTACCTGTAACTTTCTAAGAACAATAGAAGCCAATTAATTGGCTTTAGAAAGTTTCAAATTTCTGATCGTGTATGTTTGTTCGTGCATCACGCAAAAATTACTGCATGAAATTGAAATTAATTAGTTTCATATGCATTTTGCTGCAGATCAAACTTATCCAAATTTGAGTCATCTTGATAAGTCGTCTAAAAACTGAATTACAGATAGTAAATCCTTTGTGATCGCGAGGGAAACCGCGGGTCCCTAGATGGTTTACATTCACAATTTGAGCCGGTAGGTGGCACCGCAATCGTGTTCAATGTTTTTTTTGTATACAGAGCAAGACATGGGAAAGAGAGTAAATGATTGAGGTGACGGCTGATAGGAATAAATGGTAGAGAAGGACATGCTGCGCCGACCACAAATACATTAGGACAAGGGCAGGAAGATGATTATACAGGGCAAGACAACGTTGCCGGGCCCGCTAGTCCTGAATAAACGGGATGAAATTTCTTCGTGCAAAGATAAAGAAAGCTATTTACAATGGTACCTTGTTAGTCTGCGTAAGACTGAAGGAAACCATTTAAAATTCTATTGTGTGAAGACAAAGCTACTTATTTACTCTCAAAGTATTGCAATGTGCACAACTGCACACTGGGGGAACCGTAACAAAGACGTGACTTAACTTCTTATCTATTTTAGTTGCTCTATGATTAAGTCTTATTAGGTATATGAATTGGTATCTATGTGTTCCATGCTATAATATATAATATCACGCCTGTATTTCCCGAAGGGTTAGGCAGAATTGTTACTAATATACACCCATATGACAGTTCGGTTTGGTGTAAAATAGATTTGTGCTGTCACTTTATTTTTGTAATGGTGTGTTGACTCAATAGAATCTTGTTGCCAAGCCTCAATGATCCAGTGATTGCTACCGCGGCTGCTGTGATTTGACGTAAATGTGAGGTCTTGGGTTTGATTTCAGGGTTTTTTTAAAGGGTTGAGTTTAGTTGCAACAATAGGCTGTCCCCTATTACATGGGATCTAAAATTTTGTGTTTTGTGTGGGCATCCGTAAATAAACAAGTATGTGTGTATGATTTGTTAAGGTTAAAAAGTTGTTCTTTACACCTGCATCTGCCACACACAAAAAGTCCCAAATGTCTTCCTTCTTTTGAACAAATAGTACCAAGTATTTTCTCCAGGATTATTGTAAAATTAAGAGCTTAGAATAATCCTACTTTGTAAGATGAATCTAAGCGAGGTAATCGGATAAAAGAATTAAGTTAGGAGATAGGTATCTAGAACGGTAAGTAAAGTTGAGAAAAAAGAAAAGTTTGTCAAATAAATGTTGTAATATTTTCAATCCTTTCGATACGATTTTAAAAAGAATTCATTTTAATAAGTAATTCATTACAACTTATTATGATACATCCGCATTTGATGCTAATCTGAGCAAATAGACCGAGTGCCCTCTCTTCTCAACCGCCATGACAGAATGTCATTCGCTCTAAGTATGACAGAGAGAAATTCTGTAGTGTTACCGTTGTAGCAAATTAAATTATCTACTAAAATATTAATTTTGATACTTCGACGTATTTTATTGCAGTATAGACCAAACACTATGTGTAACTCAGAGTTTAATACATATTCTGGCAACACTAATTTTTGAAATGACCGATAACTAGCTTAGCTTATACTTAGGCTCTATTAAATAATTGAAAAATCTTTAGAAATTATTTTATATTTTTGTAGAACGGCATTTTCTCCTGTATCGTGGTTGCTTTTACAAACACAAATCCTCACATACATAAACACCCAGAACCGGAGCAACTAGCTGTAGGTCATACAAATATTTGCTCCGTGTGGGAACCGAACCCGCAACACGTGGCGTAGAAGCCGATCGCTCACCAAACGTGTCGTCAAAATTATAAAGATGATAATTAAGACGCTTATTAATTCCATTTAATTCCATCATCATATCGATTTACCTTTGACCCTTGGAGCAGTCGTGATAAAAAATACACATATACGTTATTATTCAATTGGACTCGTCAGTACTAACGCACTGAATATGAACCCACGACCTCTGCATGAATGATTCCATTGAGATTGATAACAACACTCTCTTAAAAAACAGAGATATTAAAAGTTCAATGATTTAATTTCTTTGTTATAAATAACTAATTGGTACCGATAACAGATACTGATAATTGCATGTCACATTGAGTTTTGATAATATAATTATATACAAAATCGCATACATACAACCCAAAATACACCCACGCTTTTGTCCATTGTGGTAGGATTGGTAGATAAGACTACAAAAACGCCATTTGTTACGATTATTGTATACTTCTTTTACTTCGTTTCGTTTCATACTCACATAAAAGCTATATCTAAGCCTAAGAACATTTATCTATCATTGAAGCAATAACTTATTTTATAGCAACTTTGGCAAAACTGGAAATGTAACAATTTATTAAAGATTTTACTGCGACTATAAAGGTTTCCTGAAGAGTTATTTTTTATTATATTTTGCATTAATACATGCTAACAATCCTAACGATATAATTGTATTGGAAAAAAAAATCGGACTCAGGCAGGTTTCGAACCAGCGTCCCTCCGTTTAAGTACACCGGACGCATTAGCCAACTAAGCCACCACTGCTTGATGTCTACGTCGACAGTTAGTGCCATTAACCAGGCACTAATGCAAATTCCGAGGTTCTACTGACAATTTGATAGAAAAGTCCAATAACGGTTTGCTCGGCCTGGCAATCGAGCCCAAGACCTCTACCTAGTATAGCAGTCGTGATAAAGATCAAGAAAGAACAATCTGGAGTTCAAAGTCACAGGTTATAAACCTAGTTGTAATATTATTATGTAATATTTACTTAATTTATTATTCATATTTCATCAGAAGAAAGTTATGCCAGTAAAAGTTGTTATTTTTAATTAAACGCAGACCGCAGCCTTCTTTGAAAAATAATTATTTACAGCATTTTCTAGTTATACCAACTAGAAAAAGTTTTAGTAGACGTTTAATTCTACTCATATTCTATTCCCAGTTAAATTTCCTACATAACACATACATACATATTTTCACGCCTGTTCCCCATTGGGGTAGGCAGAGATTAAAGATTTCATCTCGCTACGATCCTGGCACATCACTTTCGCTTCATCTACGTTTATTAATCTCCTCGTGCATGATTGTTGGTTTAGGGTGCTTTTAACCTAACACATACAAAAATAAAGTATTTCTCTACGTGATGTTGTACTAGAACTTTACCAATTATAACTTCTACCACAAGTTAGACGGACCTAATTAATATTGGTATTTAGTTACAATTACGCACATTATTGCGAAATCGCAAAAGGTTGCTGACGGAAGCTGGATGCGACAAGCCGAGGACAGGGTGAAATGGCGCCGGCATTGGGGGGGGGGGCTACGTTCTGTCAGTCAGTCAGTGGACTATTATAAGCTATGATGATGATGAGGCACATTATTGACGACACGTTTGACGTAGCGGCTGAACGATCGGTTTCTGCGCCACGTGTTGTGGGTTCGACCCCACACGGAGCAAATATTTGTATGATTTACAGGTTGTTGTTCCGGGTCTGGACGTTTGTATAATATGAGAATTTGTGTTTGTAAAAGCACAGCATGTATATTTTTCACAATATTTTTTGAGAATGCGGGTATCTAACCGACACTCGGCGCAATGGTAGCGGAGTGACCTTCACTGTCACAACTGCATTATTGACGTCACCTTATAGACGTAAATTCAGAATGTGAAGGCAAATTTCGACTTGACGGGTGGGACTCGCGGTGGCTTAGTTGTCATACCGTCTGGTGTATCTAACCAGAAAACGCAGATTCGAATCCTGCCCGCAGTCGAATTTTTCCTTCACTAGAATAACTGCATTATTGAACTGCACATAATGCCAATTTAGAACCAGTTGTTAACATGCTCTAACAAGATATATGAACCTTGACGAAGCAAAAAGTATGTTAGAACCATAGCGAGTCGCATTCTGTAGTTCCTGTCTACCCCTTTAGAAAAAGGCGTGGATGCTACACGGGTTTAATCCCAACAACAAATTTTGTATTCTTAAGCATCGTCCCACGGGTGAAATAACATTCAGTTGAAGCATAATGAATGGATTTATTCTGTATGTTTCATAAAGTTTTTGGATCTAGGTAATACTAGGTAGGTAGGTGTAGCGACATCTACCGCGCTACATACAAACTATACGAACAAGTCCTGAATCGCGCAAGTGAAGTTTGCAACGCAACTTGGATATATACAACCGCCCGACATCAACCGTCGGGCCGTGGCCCGCCAGGCAAAACACCCGCCTGGTCGGAGGATCCTCCCTTTGGTGTGAGGGGCAACATACCTCGCCCCTCCACAGTGGTGATCCCGACGTGATCCCAGTGTATCCACACTGGGGACCCCGAGAAGAACACCAGCGCAGCCTTCGAAGACACCAGCAGCTTCATCACACCGTCGTCTTCCCTCCCTCACAGCACGAGCAGCGAGTCACACAGCCAGCCAGCACTCTTCCGGCAACGGGCATCCTGACCACACGCCTGCAGCGAACGCGCCTGGTCAGCACCCTCAGCCGACATCAAGCAACTTGGCACAGCACACTGCACTTCGGCCGGTCAACAAGCAGTGGCAGTCTCTCCTGGTCGACGCAGCAGCCAGCCACTGCTCAACACTGCACCACCTCGACTCACTGAGGACTACGCAGCATCACCCCGACTCACTGGGGCTGCGGTATAAAGATATCTCTAGTGAAGTAGTAGGTGTCGGTAGCTCGATGATATAGTTTATTTTACCAACAGGTATAATCTATTTACCATGCTATTTATCATGTTCAAAGCGGAATTTATTTGCTTAACCTGACCCTTCTGACAATTACGACAGCTGGACTACGGAGATGTATTTTTTATAAAAAACCACCCCACACTAGGATTTTCCCCTGTATCGTGGGTGCGTTTACAAACACAAATTCTCATATACACGAACGCCCAGACCCGAAACAACTACCTGTATATCATACAAATATTTTCTCTGTGTGGGGATTGAACCCGTAAGACGTGGCGCAGAAAGGCTTTACAAAGGGGATCTTGTATAATCTGCAATAATAAAGGAAAAACTCTGAAAGTAGAGGAAAAACAGTCAAATGAGTGTGTGATAGGAGGGCAAACGAGCAGACGGATCACCTGATCGTAAGCGATTACCGCCGCCCATGGACGCCCGCAACACCAGAGAGTGACGAGTGCGTTACAGACCTTTTAAAAGAGGATTGGCCCTCCGGTAACCTCACTCACTCGGCGAAACACAACGTAAGCGTTGTTTAACGCCGGTTTTCTGTGAGGCCGTGGTATCACTCCGGTCGAGCCGGCCCATCCGTGCCGAAGCATGGCTCTCCCACGTAAGAATTGTTTATGCCTTTTAAATAAAATGCGATATTACTATAGTATACAAAGTTAAATACTATATAGTAACCAAACTAAGTAGATATTAGTTAAATTTGTTAGGTCCTCCTGATGGTAACCATAGCCTAAGGACGCTAGCAACTCTTCTTCTTCCTGCCCTTGTCCCAATTTATTTGGGGTCGGCGCAACATGTCCTTTTCTTCCATTCATCCCTATCAGCCGTCACCTCATCATTCACTCCCTTTCCCATCATATCGGCCTTAACACAATCCATCCATCTTTTCTTTGGTCTTCCTCTACCCCTCCGTCCCTCCACATTCATATTTACTACTCTTTCATCCCTCCTCATCATAGCAAGCTAGCAACTCTGGAAACATTAATTACACGTTGCCATCCTGAGACGTCAGTTGTTAAGTTACATTCTCCTGGTAAAAAGGCAAAAGCTCGTTATCAACAAAATCTTTTTTCTTTGTCTTTACTTGAACCCACTTTTATGTACCCAATTATGGCAGCCTTTTGTGCAACCAGATTTAATACAAACATCGCTTCTACCATTAGCTTTACTCGCAAGTTAATCCGTAATCCATATCACCATTTTAGTTATAGAATTACTTTGTGTTTACAGAACATTATAAATAACATATGTTTATACCAAATGACATGGTCAATCCATAACTGTTAAACGAATCTATACATGATTAAAATTATTTTTATCGATTTCACTTTTATAAACGAATATTCATAATAATTATCATATTGTGTATATTATATTAGATAATATAATAAATTGATCTAAAATATAATGTTTAATTTGATTTGATGATTGAAAATATATATATAAAAAAAATTGATATATGGTTGACCTCTATGCATTGCTAAACCAATTCATCATTTTGCAATGAAACTTTGGTGATTTTTTGGTGGCCTGATTTATGATGAAAAAAAAAAAAACAAAAAGGAATCATAGCAACACAATGATGAAGACACAGCTTGCAATACTATAAATAAATAGGTATATATAGAAAAGTCATAATTATGAAATGAAATTATTATATTCTACTCTGAAACTAATGCCCCTTACATTTTTACCCGAAGCATTAGATGAAAGTAGGTCGTCGATTTATTATTACACATTACCTAAGCTTTAATACATTATTTGTGAGAGAAAACGTAGGTATTAATACCATTGAATACGGCGAAGCCTGCCGACTTCCTAGAACCCCATATTGCTCAGAACTTCCAAGGAAGGAATTAACGAAAAAATCAATATTTCTATTTATCAAAGTACGTAATCAGTATAATATATATTTATGTAAGCAAGTCTTTAAATCACGAGTGAATCGGTTTCTTCTAGGCAACCGCGCTCCATCGTAGATCGCAGTATCGCTTAACATCAGGCGAACTGGCGGGCAAAAGTAAGCCTATCACGAATAAAAAAATATTGAAAACGCATCGTTCACTGGTGTAAAAAAATACCATCACATCAACAATACAGGAATTCCGCGAAGAGTTAGGCAGAGGTGTATTAATATACACCCCCGGTTCGCCGGTAAGTTTATAATAGGTGGCTGGCCTAAATCCAAATTCAGAGCTGCTACTGAGAATAACACAAAACCCAATAATACTATGCTCGACCTGGGATTAAACCCAGGACCTAGCGTAGCAGTCGCTTACGGTCATTATAATTATGAGGCAGTTCAAAGACCTTCAAAATAATTGGCAAAAATATCTGATACACAAATAGAGTACCACTATAATATCTATTATAAACTAGCTGCTGTAGCCCGCAGTTTCACTCACATCCCATAAAGATTAACATACTCTACGTCCGATTCTAGGCGACATATCAAGATAACACATGCACCAGATTTTAGGTTAGACATTTAGCAACATCGGTCAAAACTTCATTCAATTCCATGCAGTAGTTATTGCGTGATACGCGTACAAACATACAGACAGACAAGCAGATAGCCAGACAGACAAACCGATAGGCAGACAGACAGACAAAAATTCTAATAATTGTTATTTTGGCTTCTGTTGCTCTAATAAAGACTCCCATATTAGTTTTTTCCTAATATCTTTAATGTAAAGACATCGGCCTGTTACAATTTTATTATAGGTATAGATAATAGATAACATTCTGGAGTTATGATAGTACATCCCTTTTACTTTGGCTGGCTGTGTTGCCAGTTGCCATTTTTTATACAAAAATTACAATAGGTGGTGTTTAAGTTTATATTAATACTCATTAATTATATAGAATGTATTAAAGTTATAAACTATGATTTGATGTGCGTCATACGGCCAAAAATAAAATCTTTTTTTTTCATTCTCGAGCAATCGTAGGTCAACGTTTGCAAGCTACGTGCCCTACGATTTCTAAAGAATTGGATCTAAAAAAGGAAATTACATTTATCTTCATTAGTTTAATGAAACAACATTGCTTGAACAGTTGAAAGTTCTAGAACAGCTTCTTGAATAGAATAAATTTTAAAACAGAATTTTGAGTGCCAGTCACGAATGCATTTCGTGTCTCTGAAACTGTTTTATTAATAGAAATGGAAGGTTAAAACACCTATATACTCATTGAGAATAAATTAAGAATTCTATCTTTTTGTGTTTTTTTTGTATTTTCCATGCTAAGATTATAAAGTTATTTTAGTAAAGGAAAAATTCAATCGCGGGCAGGATTCGAACCTGCGTCTTCTGGTTTAATACACCAGACGCTCTCATCACTAAGCCACCGCGAACCCCACCCGCCTGATTGAAATTTGCCTTCACATTCTGAGTTTACGTCATAAGGTGACGTTGGCGACATCTATTGAGAAGCAAGTTACCTTATGACGTAAACTCAGAATGTGCATTTATTTATACTCAAGTCTGTATCAAAGCCGAAAATTGGAATGATTTTTTTACGTTACATACTTTGCATTAATAAGGTTTATTTTTTATTCCTTCCTGAGTCATTAGTCTAGTGGTCTCAAGCGCGACTGTTACGCTATAGATCCTGGGTTCGATCCCCAGGTCGAGCAGTGTTATTAGGTTTTTCTAAGAAATTCTCAGTAGCAGCTAGGAGTCCAGATTTGTGCCCGGTAATGGCAATAGGCTAGTCCCCTGTGACATGGGGCCTAAACGTACCGGCGAACTGTAGGTGTACATTAGTACACCTCTAACCCTTCCTTTTTTAAATAAAAAATACCGTCATACGCCTGTATTCCCCATACAGGCGTATGACGGTATTTTTTATTTCATAAGTTGTAAATTTACCCCGTAATGAGATACGTATTACATTGTAAATGTTTTTATCAATCAATGACCTTCCGAAATAGCCATGCAAATAATTTGATGTTATACTTCAAGTTATTATTATTTTATATCTGTAGTGTCCCACTGCAGGGCAATACTTCAAATTTAACATTCCATTTCATACATTGTACATACATTGGGACAATGTAAGTACCAGCCGATTGTTCCTAAATGTTCATCGGTATACACCTGCCTAACCCTTCGAGAATTACCGGCGTGAAGGTACGTATGATAAGTCTTGCTTTTTAACTTCCAATTCTAAAAAGGAGGAGGTTCTATGTTCGGCTATATGTATTTTTTTATGTATGTTCACCCATATCTTCGTCAATTGCGGACCATACCATACCATCACGCCTGTATTCTCTGAAGGGTTAGGCAGAGGCGTACTAATGTTCGCCGGTATGTTTCGGTCCCATGTGGAGCGAGCGGGGGCGAGCCTATTGCCATTAACCGGGCACAAAACCAGACTCCGAGCTGCTACTGAGAATTTCATAGAAAAACTCAATAACACTGCTCGACCTGGAGACGCTACGTGTTCTGGACCAAGTAGCGCAGAAGCCGATTACTTATCCACTACACCAAACGTGTCGTCATATCATATAATACACGGAAAAAAATCAAGCACAACTTGAAACTGCTAGAGAATTCATGAAGGTGCGGTTGGCTTGCGAAGTCATTCCACGTTTTTGCTTTAAATGTGCACAGACAAATTTGTATTGCAAAACAACTCATGATGAAATAACATATTTTACGCAGATATTTCTAAAAAGTGGTTTGTTTTTCTATAAGGTTTAGCACCTCTGCTTATAATGAAATTTCCTCAACAGTCACGCACTCTTTGGAAAATGAATGTGATTCATCAACCCATTTGATGTTCCATGAATGAGAGAGAGTTACCCTATAATCCGCTATATTATCCCTATAATCTATATTATATCCCTATAATCGCAATGACACGTTTGGCATAGCGGCTGAGCGATCGGCTTCTGCGCCACGTGTTGTGGGTTCGATCCCCACACGGAGCAAATATTTGTATGATCTACAGGTAGTTGTTCCATGTCTGGGTGTTTGTGTATGTGAGAATTTGTGTTTGTAAACGCACCCACGATACAGGAGAAAATCTTAGTGTGGGGCAATATTTTCATAAAAAAAGAAAGAAAAAAGAATCCGCTACACTGGTCTAACGCAGGTATTTTCACTGTATAGAAAAAGTATCACATTTGCAAGGTTTAGTCACAATGTTTCCCTTCACTTTTTTAGCCAGTGGTAATTTATAATTAAAAGTCGATTTTCAAAGTCGGACCGAATTTCTCTTACAAACGTACCTAATACCGAATTAAATCGTAATTTAAACACAGTTTAATCAAATTCTGTTATTGATCAGATTTCGATACCGTCAATCTAGGTTCCTACTCTACCATTTCCTCCTAAATACTTCACTGGAAAATGTAAGCGAATGCAATTTTTGTTAACTTTACCTAGATTGGAACGATTTTCCGGCCTTTTATATCCAGTAAAGTAATAGTAGACGAAATAGTACGGTAGGAACCTAGATTAACAGCATCCCAAAACTAACATTATTTGATAGAATATTGTCCGAATTATGATTTATTTTGGTAAGTATTACGTTTATGTGGCAAATTCAAGCTCCGCCGGGCCCTTAAGATGTTTGTGATTTTGAAATGTCAGAGGTGCCTTGAATTCCAACACGGTCCATGGGCATCGGCACATGCCTGGGCTATCACTTCTGTATAATAATACTAGCTGTTACCCGCGGTTCTACTCGCATCCCAAATGACTTTTTCACGCCTTTTTCCTTTCTCAGAATCCAAACTATCCCCTTGGCTTTAATTGAAATCCATTCATCGGATTAGGCGTGAAAAGCTAACAGACAAACTGAGTAATTTTTACATTTATAATATATTTATGGAGGTATGGATTATTATCAGGAATATAGGTATATTATAACAATTTATCGCGTGTGTGTAGCTATGTGGCTTTGTTTTATGTGCCAGCGTAGACAATTTATTATGAGAGGAATTAGAAGTTATGCAAATAAGGCAGGCCCAAGGGGCTGATGTTTCGGGATTAAAATTGGAATGTTCAGGCCTGCCTCATATGCATAATAACTGACCCAAATTATTAGGAAAACAAAGTGAAAATAGCATATTTGTCCGTGTTTATTTTATATTTAACGAGATGTACCCCGCGATTTCACCTGCTAAAAAATTACAGACTTTCATAAAAACTTTCACCCCCCTTTTCACCACCTTAGGAGTTAAATTTCCAAATATCCTTTCTTATCGGATGCCTATGTCATACAAAGAATACACGCCCCAAGTTTCAGGTCTCTACGATCAGCAGTTTAGGGTGTGCGTTGATCCGTCAGTCAGTCATTTAGGACAATGCATTGTATATGTATAATAAAATATTCTGATCCAAAAACTTATTTTAGAGGTACTATAATTGATATTAGGGACAGCTGTCGGTCTAAAACGGCTATTCTGATGATTTAAGTCACATTAGAGAATTGTTAAAATCCGTTTGTATCCTAAATCGTTTCATCTATGCAAGCGCGCTTCATCGTAGATCGCAGTGAAGCCTAACATCAGGCAAACTGATGGTCAAGTTTAAGCCTATCAAGAATAAAAAAACCCCATTTTAATGTAACTTCATATTATTCTTCATATTATCAGAATTAATTATTGGAGTAGAAGTCGTCAGCGCAACATCTGAGAGTGAGAGCTTAGGTTTGATTGCCAGGTCAGTAGCGTTATTACCTTTTTATACTAAAGTTAGTTTATATTATTAACTAGCTTTTTGCCCGCGACTTCGTCCGCGTGGAATAGTTACTTTGTTCCATATGAACTTTCATCCCCTATTTTATCCCCTTGGGGATAGAATTTATCAAAATCCAGCCTAAAAGATGCCTACGTCATAACATCTACCTGCATGCCAAATTCTAGCCCGATCCCTCCAGTCTGAGAGGAGACCCGTGCCCAGCAGTGGAATAGTATAATGGGTTGATTATTCATTTATATAAGTGTTTTGTGTGTTCCTAGTGTGTATACTAGGAAATAAACCTCTGCCTAAACCTTTAGAGAAGACAGGCGTGATAATATGTAATAATATTTCCAAATGTGTAAGCTCTTTTTTTGTTTGAGAGCTTCGTCCCTGGGTAACGTCATTTTGAAAGCACCGCAACTGCCCCAGTTAAAGGAGAAAAACACTTTCATACATTGTATGTCAGACAAAATTGGTTGATTCGATTTGAGCAGTAAAGATGTTCGTGTTATCCTGGTACGTTTATCGAATGGTTTTATAAATAGGTATCTGTATACGTAAATATTATATTAAAACATGATTGTGAATGCAATATTGCTTTTCATTAAAAAAATTACGTTACGGCTGAATCAATTGGATTGTTCTTTTTTAATAAGAGATAAAAAAACAGAAATAATAATAATTAGAAAAGAAAACTATTGATTTTTTTTAATTAAATACCAGTAGGCACATCTTTATATATATAATTCTTCTGTGAGTGTGTATGTGACTGAACTTCTCTCAAACGACTGGACCGATTTTGATGAATTTTTTGGGTGTGTTCAAGGGGATCTGAGAATGGTTTAGATTCACAATTGGACCCGGTAGGTGGCGCTGCAATCGAGTTTTGGGTTATTTTCAGGGCAGGACAACGTCTGCTGGGTCCACTAGTCTTTATATATATAATTCTTCTGTGAGTGTGTGTGACTGAACTTCTCTCAAACGACTGGACCGATTTTGATGAAATTTTTTGTGTGTGTTCAAGGGGATCTGGGAATGGTTTAGATTCTCAATTGGACCCGGTAGGTGGCGCTGCAATCGAGTTTTGGGTTATTTTCAGGGCAGGACAACGTCTGCTGGGTCCACTAGTAATACATATAATAAAACTATGAGTTCGTCTTTCTACAACCACGATGCTTATTTTATTGACGAGCGATAAAAAATTAGGTATAACATCTTATTTTAAGAAGATAAAGTTTATATGATACTGAATTTGCATAACTGTCATCATCAATTCATTACTGCTGAGCACAGGTTTTGTCTTAGAATGAAAGAAGTTAGGTACAGTCGCACGCTAGCCTAATGCTGACTAACGCAAGTTGGCCGACGTCACATGCCATGAAGAAAATGAGTCATGTAGGAGACATTTTGTTTCATCGTTTCTGCCAGTAATAAATACAGTAAGAGGTTAAGAACAAAAAGTTTTTTCTACTCGGTTACTCCTACCTCGGTTACTTGGTTCTATCTACCCCTGGGATGTTTTCATATGAAAACGAGTTAAAATTATAGTAATAATATGATAAAATATCAAGTTACAAAAAGTGCTAAGTGTATGCGAAATCGAGACCTATGGCATTTTGTGTTCATATTTCTGGGTTATCACAGCTTTTTGCAATTTGCACATAGACAATATTTATGCAGAGTAGGTAACTAACTTTTACATGATCAAAGCCGCGGTCGTAGTTAGTTGAGTCAAATTTCAATCTTGGGATTCTTTGGCCGATTTAAAGTTTGACGAAAGCAATTTAAACTTACATTATAGCCTAAACACGTTGTTTTGATAACTTATAAATTTTAATACCTAAATAATTATATCCTACGATTATTTTTGTCACACATGAATATCTCAATCAATTTATCGATTTTAACAGATTCAAATAATGCATTACGGGACGTCTATGATCACAAACAAATACAAAACCCCGAATTGTGATAGTAAAGTTACAGAATTTTAATTAATTAATTAATGAAAGCTCTTCAAAAAACAACAAAAGAAGGAAAAGCCATGCCTGAATATTTTGATGAGTTTTTCCTGCTTTCGAACAATAAGATGCAAAGACATTGAAAAATAAAAGAATAAACGTGTTCAAAGTCTTTGTGTTTCGTTCTAGAACGATAGGTTAGCTCCATTTTATAATGCACTACTGAAAGTATTATTTTAATACCTATTTTGCAAATGTATTTGGCGGATTTATGTATTTTTTTTCATATAAATAAAAATTTATGCAATTTTTTTAATTAAGTAATAATAGTCACGTTTTGTGCAGTCAAATATAAAAATATTTTTAGATTTCTTTTACAGGTACTTAGGTAAGTTTGTTATAGAAGTAGGAACGAGCAAAAACGGATGGTTGCCATCCGCCTTCCTCACTCATTTCCTGACAAAAGAAGAATGCCTTTCAACTTTCAAAAGGATTATTTTAGAATTATATTGTTGACTAGACTTCCCGTGCGCACCTTCACCTGCGTAATTAAGTAATTTTCGTTTCTAAAATATACTGTGCCCATTGTACCTTCACCATGGAGGTTTCATATCATAAAATGTGTTAACTGAGTCTCATTTATAAAGAAGAAAACAATTGTCAAAATCTAAACAGCGAATGACAGCTGTACACTTTACTCTGAGGTTGTACATAATCTTGACGATAGCTGAGTTTATTCAATAATTATGTGATTGTGTATGTGTGTATGTCAAACGCATGCTCAGTCATTCAGGACAAAGCATTTTATATGTATACATATCGTTATTTTTTTAACTTTTTATACGTTCCGTTTACCCTTGACATAGGTCCTATATAATTAATATTGGCCAGAGATGTTTTTTTAGATGTACTTCTGAACATTCTCAATTCCACAGTGTGTTTAGGTCCCATGAAGTACGGGCAAGCTTATTGCCATTAACCAAGCACAAATCTGAGCTTCCGAGCTGTACCTGTAACCTGTACCCTGTAACCTGTACCTAAAATTTCATAATTTTCTTTCTGAGAACCGACACACGCTGGAACAAACGAGTTCTCAAGCGGAGACCGTGTCTAGCGTCTATGCAAACGTAGTGTAGGGCGCCCGTCGGCAAGGTGAACTGACGACTTGCGGAAGGCAGCTGGCAGTGACTGGATGAGGAAAATTGAAGATCGGGCTCTGGGGCGTTCACTAGGAGAGGCCTACGTCCAGCAGTGGACGAATATATTCTAATGATGATGATAACTATTCTCGGCTTGAGAATAGAACTCAGAACCACTAACGTAGCAGCATACCAATATTTCTGTACATTTTTCATCGCAAATTCTCATAGATATAATCAATAGGTAGGCTCGCGCTCGCACAGATGGTGACATATTGTTCCTCAGGTAATACGCCGCGAACACACCCTACTCATTTTATTAAAAACGGTGAATAACTGAATATAATATTTTTTTTTTCTGAATAATATTCAAGCGATTGTTCATGGGAAATTCTGAATACACAATGAAATGTTTCCTTTACATAAATTTTTGGCTATGATTTTATAGGTAGTTACTATTAAAATTCATATAAAAGTAGAGTAGAAGAACCAGGGTGCATAGGCAAGTTATAATCTATAGGGGGCCTTTTTTTTTCAATCCTCCATCATTAAGGAACAATTTTATGCTAATCGTTAGATTATCTATTTTAGCTAATTTTAATTAAAGCGTTCCTTAATGTCTCAATTTAATCAAAATGCACAATTTTATCCCGGAAAAACGAAGATGGTTTGTATCAAGTAACAGGAAACATAATTGTACAATGGTATTCAAAATAAATCTTCCCTCTCAAAACGTATTACATTTCGCTTTGCGGAAAACAAGTTCATATTAGATTTGTCCTGAGAAAAAACAGACGTGGACTCACACAAAACAGACTTAGAAAAAATAGGGCTAACCTAAGGGCAAAGGGAGTACGCAAAATTTTATTCAACCATGACCAATGAACCATGACGGAAAATTCCGAAAAGTATCTACCCAACTGGTACTGGTACTTTAAAAAAATCAAAATAGTTAGGTATAATTCCGACCTAGTCCCTCGAAAATTTGAAATGGGATTTATTACTGGTGGTAATGGTATTTATATTACTAAACTAAAAATAACGTCTAACGCAAACAAATAAGGTATGATCGAAAATTGAGATTTGGAACATGACAATGAAACTGGACCGAAATTATACATTATACATTTAATAAATACGACAATTGCCTTTCAGGTAATTGACAAGCTTTACAACACCGTTCCGATATAGTCTGACTATTGTAAATATCAAATGTCAGAGTAGTTATTTCAATTCTCCCAAAAAGCAACGTCAAATGTCAATAAGTTCGTATATCTTTAGCGTACTGAGTGACTGCCTCATTAGTCTAGTGGTCCCAAGTGCGACTGCTACACTAGAGGTCCTGGGTTCGATCACCAGGTCGAGCAAAGTGTTATTGGGTTTTTCTATGAAATTCTCAGTAGCAGCTCGGAGTCTGGATTTGTGCCCGGTTAATGGCTATAGGCTCACCCCTATAACATGGGACTTAAGCATACCGGCGAACTGTAGGTGTACATTAAGTACGCCTCTGCCTAACCCTTCGGGGAATACAGGCGTGATGGTATGTTATCTTTAGCGTAATGAGATGATTCAAAGAGCCGAAGAATAGCCCAAATAGTTTTAGACACCTGAGTGTTAAAAATGGTCATTTTTTTATCTATACGTACTCTTCGTGGATACGGCTTCATATCGTTTTATTAATTGCCAGTATAAGCATCAGTATCCAGTATAATGTGGCCTATGCCACCATTTTGTGGCCATTTAAGCTCACATTTCACCTTGTCTTATATGATATGCTCTTAAATAAATAAAAAATACTCTTGGTGGAATTTTCCTGATGCAACTGCTAAAGCTTCCGGAAAAGCATTGGAATTCAGGCCGCTATCATTAGATCTTCACTTGGGAACCGTTACATTTGCAAGTCATGACGTAAATTGCCTTCGACAAGCATCCGATTACGTTGAGACAAACCATACTCCTAACGCCCTGAATTAAAAATATTTTACTTCGGTAAATGTGTGATATAGAGAACTTTAGGAATGCGGATTGAAAGTCTCGATTGGCATAATTTATTTGACATTCAAATGGCTAAAAGAGTCGGTTACTTATCAATCTTTTTAATGCACTGACGCTTACGTTTACGCACGCGTTAAAGTTTGGTGACGCAACCCGCCCAAGATTTAGGCAATCAAAATCGTCGATTTATAAGAATTATACAAAACATAATTTTTAAAACAACGTTGGTGCATTATTCGCTATTAACAAATGACTAAAAAATTAAAATTACGGCATATTTTTCTTGTTTTAATTCACTCATACATTACCCCGAATTTCAAATTAATATAACAAGGTTTATATCTCTTTTTTTTTCATTTTAAAACATTACCTATTATTTATTACCAATAGATACCACAGCTGTCTGAAATAACCATTATAACAAGTCAATTACACCTATTATTTTTTTTAATCCCAATATGAAAATTTTATGGAATCCCGTAATATAAAATACACCGCGCTATTTTTCAAGAAATTTAGGTAATATTACACATTCACGACGTATTTAATAACCTCATGTATATATTTGAAATTTTAAAATCATAACTTACCTTACCGGAAATCTAAATAAACAGAAGATAAACACGGTTTTTAATGTTCATTATACCTTATCTTTATTACACACAACACTAAACCTAAATTTCTCGTATTTAACAACATTCATACAAGTTGGATTCTCATAGAAACAGTTTTACATACAAGAGAAGGTCAATTGTCATGCAATTAACAAACTAGTCATTCATTAAGCCATCATTAGTAAATCACAGGGTCACTACAGGTAACAATTACTTACCGTATTATAAAAAATCACACGTACACCTAATTTTCAAGGGGAATTTAATTTCGAACTTTCTAAACACACATAGACATGCTTTTCTACTGTTTTCAATAATGCTTACATATAACACCGGGTGGTAATACTTGGGGATAAGTGCGAGCGATATACCGCTCCGCTCAGTATACGTACGGAGGTTAAAAGTACCGCCAAGCCACTGGGCGAATTCCCACCGCCAAAGTTGCTCCAAGTGTTTACTGCGCATGTTCCTTTCATTAAGTAAAGTTGGGACTCGTACATACACCGTCAACCATGGTATGGAATATGAGAAAGCTGTGCTGTGTGATATAGAAGTGTCGTCATCTGTAAGTACACGAAAAGCTGTTTTTTACGATTAGATTTACAGTATGTGGGGCCCAGTTTAACCGAATTGTGGCCTTTCTATGGAACAACTGTGGTTGGGATAAGCTTCGGAGGAGGGATGAATATAAATAAAATAAGCACCAAACGTTGGAGCGGGTCGAATTAGTTCCATGTTTGAGTTTCCAAGTTTAATTCCATAGAAAGGCTATAGCCTATATTGAAACTTGGGATAACAGGCTTAGTTGTGTTTTGAAAGGCTTGTTAAAGGCGTAGTGAGCACTAATTAAGGACCGTGTGAGGTTTTATACACAGTTGTACATAAATAGAACAATTAATTAAACATAACATAAGATACCATCATGCCTATATTCCCCGAAATTTTAGACAGAGGCATACTAATGTACACCCACTGTTCGCCGGTATCTTTTGGTCCCATGTAATAGGGGGTGAGCCTATTACTATTAACCGGGCACAAATCCAGACTCCGAGCTGCTACTGAGAATTTCATAGAATAACCCAATAACACTTTGCTCGACCTGGGGATCTAACCCAGGACCTCTAGCGTAGCAGTCGCGCTTGAGACTAGACCACTAGACTAATGAGGAATATTAAATTGTAGTCATAATCTTACAATCCTGTTTGTCTCTGGTGATTACAATAGACAATGATAGTGCGGTGCTTTGCTTTTTGTTTGCTTTAACTTGTTATTTGTTGTTTTTCCCTAATAAATATAATAAAACAGTTACAGAAATTGACTCTGTTTACCTGTTTCCACGCCTAAACCACTAAACCAATTTTGATCAAATTTGGCATCGCGATAGATCGCATCCTGAAAAAGCATATAGACTATCGTTTGTCTCGTAAAGTCTCTTGAGGTGCGAGTGAAATCAAGTTCAATAGCAACAAATTTTCAGTGGCAAGTGATGATCAACTGCAACACACATATCTATGGATTGCTTTCCCTACTGGACATCGAAATTTGACATTACTTCTAAGTACTTTATGTCAATTTTTAATCTCCAGTAGAGTGATTCGCAAGCAAGGGGCTGTAAGTGGAGCCCTGACACCGATAGGTGGCGTCGTGGCAGACGGCGACAAAGATGGCGTGATGCACAGATAGCACAGAATCGTGATAGACGGAAACATGTAGGAGGCCCTTTACCCAGCAGTCGAACAATGATGAATTATATTTCCTTCTGTAAATACTTTTACAAGTCAATGTTATTTGTTTTAACTGACTGACGACCCACCAGTCTAATCGTAACCGTAAGTGTAACTGAACATTTCCGATGGATTAATTAGCATTTTTTTTAAACAGCTTACTGGTAATTATTATATATGAACTCCTTATAATACATGACGAAGAAGAACTTCAACCTTTATACTACGTAACGACGTATGAGCCATGTAGCTTGCAATCTCTAAGGTAAGGCAATGACTGCTCTATTTACTCGAGTAGTCCTAAGCTGGACTTCTACACTAGAGGTTCATGTTTCGATCTCCAGATCGAGCAAAGTGTTATTCGATTTTTCTATGAAATTCTTAGTAGCAGCTCGGAGTTTGGATTTGTGCCCGGTTACAGGTTACTGAAACTTAAATATACCGGCGAACTGTGAGTGTACATCATTATAACATAACATAACATAATCAACCCATTATATTGTCCCACTGCTGGGCACGGGTCTCCTCTCAGAATGAGAGGGATTAGGCTATAGTCCACCACGCTGGCCTAGTGCGGGTTGGCAGACTTCATACGCCATCGAGAAAATCTCTCAGGCATGCAGGTCTAAGCGCGTGATAATTAACTATTAATACGTACATGACTTCGAAAAGTCAGAGGTGCGTGCCTTGGGTTCGAACTCGAGACCTTTGACTTGGCAGTCCAACGGTCATACCACTAGGCTATCACTGCTACATCATTATACCTCTGCCTAATCCTTTGAGGAAAACAAGTGTAATTATATATATTAACAACTAGCGGACCCGACAGACTTCGTCCTGTCAAAAAGATTGACTCTTTGACGTTAGGAACACACCTACATTGCTTAGACAACAATGAGTGCTTTTAATTTAATATGAACTTTATGCAATAGCAATAAAGCTCAAATTGACTCTACGTTTTAGTTAGAAATCGTTTGTATGGGAAAAAGAAAAGGGCTGTTTTTAGGGTTTTTCCGGCAATTATTCGAATTTTTCTCGCCGTAAAAACCATCCTTGAACTTCAACGAACATTTAAAAAAAAGAATTGGCCAAATTGGTCCAGGCGTTGTTGAGTTATGCGCTTACCAACACATTTTGCGATTCATTTTTATATTATAGATGACATCATTCAGACTTGTGGGGACTGCCTCATTTTTCTCTAGTGGTTCCAAGCACGACTGCTACGCTAGAGGTCCTGGGTTCGATCCCCAGGTCCAGCAAAGTGTTACTGAGTTTTCTATGAAATTCTCAGTAGCAGCTCGGAGTCTGAATTTGTGCCCGGTTAATGGTTATAGGCTTGCCCCCCATAACATGGGACCTATACATACCAGGCGAACTGTGGGTGTACATTAAGTACGCCTCTGCTTAACCCTTCGGGGAATACAGACGTGATGGTATGTTATAACATTCAGACTTTATATGCGGTTCATGTAAAAGTACAGAAATGCCTAAAATCAGCAAGGACGCAAGAAAGAAACAAATAAAAAGATCTCTCTGCCAAAATATTTACTACTTTACTCCTCATGGTAAGTATATTACATCCGCATTTCTATTCCATTACCTACCTTCTCCTTCGTTGATGCGGCTTTGTGTACCGTACCATCAATGAGCTTAACTTTAACTAAAGGGTACGAAGCACAACTAATATTTTAAGGCAGTTTCCTAAATACTTAAATTGTTTACTAGAAGTTTCATAATAATATCTTGTTTATGGGTTTTGTTATGCTATTTCAGACAAGCTCAAACAACATTTTATCAAATCGCTTCTTGTAACTTCTTCGGATCGAATTATTTCTCACACAACTATTATTTTAATTGAGTACCCAAAATATGGAAAAGGGAGTGAATGACGAGTTGACGATTGAAGGGGTGAATGGAAAAAAGGACATGCTTCGCCGACCCCAAATAAATTGGGATAAAGGCAAAAAAATGATGATAAAGTGCGAGCATTAGACGGGGCGCAAAACTTAAAAACATACAATATAAAATTACAAATTTTATTTTATTAAATTTTACACCAGCGTGGGCATCGCGTCGACGCAATATCAAAAATGTTGAGTTGAACGAAATAGATTTCATTTATAAAATCAAAAACCCGACTGCCACAAAAGATGGAAGCAAGATGACCAATCTCATGCAGTCGGAGAGATCGCCTCAAAATTTAACTCCAAAGACCTAAAGCCTGCGACTGCATGAGAATGATCATCTTCTTTCCATCTTTTTTGGCAGTTAAGATTTTTGATTTTTTAAATTTATCTTTTTTATTTTACACTTTCGTTAGTAATTTAAATAGACAAAATACAACTTTCTACTAATTTTAAAAAATAGTCTATGAAATTATAATAGCATTAGTAATTACCTGTATTTATTAAAAAGAATAGTATAGTAATATTGACACGACTAACAGGCGTTACATTTCAAAAAATAAACTTCTTCCATCGATCAAATGTCGTGTGTTTGCAGTCATTTCAAACTTCTACGGCGTCAATTTGTCACGAATCCATTGAGGTGAAAGACCTTTTTGGCTATGCGGAAAAATCATCATCAAATGGTGGCTGTGGGATAGATGATATGACGGACTTGTACCGACAAAAAATTGGGTTGTTGACTGGTCTTTGATTTATTAAAAATAAAACACTTTTCAGTAATGGTCTCATTGAAAAATGTTATTAAAAATAATTCCTAGACTAAAAAAAATATTTAATTCGAGTCATAATGTTCTAAGATATAAATTTTTAAAGTTTTTGGTGGGGATAGGGTGGGGATGCTCTGTCCCTTTCCCGCAAAATGCGGGAAAGGGACAGCCCTTTCCCGCAACATGAATGCCAGTATAGAATTTGTATGGCGCACGCACGGTTTGACGTCACAACGTACTATAAGTACGCTCTCTATCTAGCATAAAATTAAAATGCTTAACTTGCTTATTTTTGAACTAAGTAATTTTTGAGATAAGTTCAAAAATAAGCAAGTCAGTCTCGATTATAGATATGATCGAGACTACGGGATTCCAATCATACATATATCCACAACAACCCCCAGCAGGAGGTCAATGACCTTTCATACTTAAAATACCAATTAAAATTCGATTGAATACCACTAAATTGTAATTAATACGCTAAATAAGGTAGCGACGAAGGGCGACGAGCTCTTTGAATTCCGCATAAGTAATGCTACGGAACAACGCTAAGTTCATTAGAAATTGTAAAGGGAACTTAAAAGCTCCTCAGTTGTTATAACTTTATCGCATATTAATTTAACCGTAATTAGTTAGTTGATGTAAAGCAAGCACACAATACACAAGTTGATTAAATTTGCGGTCTAAAGGTACGCGTCTCGGCTTCTTACATAATTGAATCTATTTCCGAATGTCGCCTGTGTATTTATAAAGTATTTATTTGGAAGAAAACATTCTTCTACGGTTCAGAACTCTCTAGAACTTTCTAGTGTAGGTATGTATTGTTCTACCATTTAGTTTATAATATTATTTCTGTAGAGATTTTCCGACTAGAGGCTGCTGTCCCTCTACTAGGCACAGTACTACTCTTATATCAATGGGGTTAGTCTGATTTTCACTTGCACATGGGTGTTATATTCTGTGCAGTCAAACTCTAACGTGGTTGGCACAGGCTTGTTTAATGACTTACTCTCTAGTTGGTAACGTTTACGTTGTGTTTTGCCAAGTGAGTGAGGTTACCGGAGGCCCAATCCCCTTGTAAAAGGTCGGCAACGCACTTGTGACTCCTATTGGTGTTGCGGGTGTCCATGGGCGGCGGTAATCGCTTAACATCAGGCGATCCATCTGCCCGTTTGCCCTCCTATCGCATAAAAAAGAGACTTTTGATAATACAACCAATTTGTCTCTCCATTTGTGTCCAGTGACATAATATGAGCAAATTAACCTTACACTGTTGGATAAAAGGTCAGCCTTTACTGCTGAAATCTGACCGTAATTTATACAATTACGAAAACGAATCTATCAGGTTTCATTGGCCTGTTATTAACGAAACTTTTTCTAGATTTCTGACTTTTAGGCGAATATTAGACATAAGTATTGAAATAAAATACAGATTTTATCGCATTATATTTATATTATTAAATTCTAATCAACAAATGCCAAACACCTCAGTGTGACCGTAAACATGGACGCTGTAATGACTCACAAACGACAGGCATGCTTCCAGATAGTCCATTAAAGGTATCTTATTATTATTTTCTTTGTATGATTTCTAATGTCCATTATTTAACATTAAAAAGTGGCCTATCGAGACTAGACCAGGTCGCTATATCGTTAGAGGGTTTTGTATATTATAAAAAATGCCGGATCTATTGCTTAATTTAAATATAAAAATTAATACATAAAAAGTCGTTGAAAGTGTAGAATTTTCGGCTTAGTAGGCGTTTCGGCCGCTGAGATTCGCCCGGTCCGGTCGAAATAGGAATTTCATTATTATTATTATTTTTGTTAGGTGTTTCGGACTCTACTTTTTTTTAAAGATGCCTCACTTCTTTCATTCGCCAATATTAAACTAGTATATTCATAGTATAAACATATTCCCGTAGTAAAAGGTCTCGGGACATGAAGTTTATGTTTAAAGGAAAAGGAACTATCTACTACCTATAAAACTTTAAGTAGGTACTCAAGATGATAGGGTACTTCAAGTGTTATTATAATAGCAGTACACCACAATAGCATTGAATAATGTATCATAATTATAAATCTCGACGCTTCGGATCCCAGCACGGAAAGCCACGGGCACGCCTCTTTATATCCATTCATCTTGGAACACGAGATATAAGATTAAGACACATGTCTAGCAGTTTTCGATGGGTTAGAATACTGCTCCTCACTACCTTTCAGATAAGTATCCGATAAGAGCCATGAAAATATCTGACTTGCTCGGTGGTAGGACCTCTTGGGTCCTTGCGACCACCCTTACGTCAGAGTCTGTCGTAAAGCACCTTGGTGTGTGTTTCGACTATTGCACGTAAGAGCCAGTTCCCCTTGGTTGTTGCGGCTCTGGCAGTTTACAGTCCGTGGGAGCTCTTAGGGGTCGGCAATGCATCTACAACACCTCTGGTGTTGCAAGTGTCCATGGGTGACTATGACTGTTTAACACCAGATGGCCCGTCAGCTCGTTTGCCGACTTAATCCATAAAAAAATCTATTATGTACAGTCAAAAGCCGTATCTTTATCAGGACTTGTAAATGTGAGTACATTGTAGTATGTCTATGTGGACACCTAACTTTATATACTTTGATGATGTGTGTTTTTCTACTAAATTTAAGCGGCGTCGGACTTGCGATCATATGGTTTGAACCCACTACCGACGTGAAACCACTTGTAACACAAACATTTGGCTTAGCACGAGGGGTTAACAAGAATATTAGTAATGTGCGACCCACATTGCCAGTAACCTTTTTTTGTGAAAAAAAATGTGTCTGTACATTAAAGATATTGAAGAAAAATAATGAGGGGTCAAAAGCCAAAACAAAATTTTTTAACACTTTACGTCTGTCTGTATGTTCATCTTGAAACGCCTTTTAGAAGCCGGGTTATAGTAAATCCTTTTGAGAAGCGAGTTAAACAGCTGGTACTATTATACAAATCAAATTATTGTACAAACCATCCATCAAAATTGATATTTTACAAATCATAATAATATGACTGCCTCATCAGTCTAGTGGTCCCAAGCGCGACTGCTACGCTAGAGGTTCGATCCTCAGGTCGAGCAGTGTTATTGGGTTTTCTATGAAATTCTCAGTAGCAGCTCGAGCAGATTTGTGCCCGGCTAAACATACCGGCGGATTGTGGGTGTACATTAAGTACGCCTCTGCCTGACCTTTCGGAGAATACAGACGTCATAATAATATGTTTTAATATATTCTGTCAGTAAAACATGTCATAATTTTAATCAATAGTTTTAGAGAAAATCGTTGTTGAATTTCACTGAATGTATTTAAAGGTACCTTTGCTTCTGACTGTACCACCACTCGTGTCAATTGTGTTTGCATTAAGATACATAAACCAGTCATAAGTAATTTGGATTAAGCAACGCTTTGATGCCTAAGTACTTAAGTACAGACGGCTAAGCTATCGACTTCAGACACTATAGTTACCTATCACACTTCAATACATAATTATCTAATCCGTACTTAACTGGAGGCTGTAGATAGGGTGGTAGTATGATGTAGATCGATAGAATATACATATTTAATGAATTAATTGTACTTACACTGTATAGGGCATGTCAAAAAGACACCGAACGCTTGTCAAAGCCTTGCCCAGAGACGTGGCGAGTCGTTATATAAATATTTTATCATACTTTCATACGAATGTATTAAAATTGTAACTGTGCAATGTCTGTACATTGAAAATATTTAAAAATGCTATATGAGAGGTCTTTAGTGCTGGAGAAGCCAAAGCTTCTTTAGATTTTTTGTTTGTACGTTCATCATGCAAAAACTAGTAGACGTAACTGGATGTGGTTTTCAATTATATTACTGGAAGTTTAACTTAAAATCTGGTGCATTTTTCATCTTAATACGCCGCGTAGAAATCAAATTATAGTATGTAAATCCTTCTGAGCCTAATTCCATAGTAATTATGTGTTTTAACTTATCAAATTGCCACACTCGGAGAACAATGCTAAAAAGTCAATGACCCATTTTTCCTTATTTGAGTTTGTTAAATAATTATTTATTAAGTTAATTAATACCTCTGAGTGCTTGCTAACTTATCAAATTAGAGCCCGGTGCTCGAGAACAATAGATTTTTCGATTGTAGGTATCTGTAATTTGTTACTTGACAATTAAAAAAGAGTAGGTAGAGATTACACTGAAATTACCAAATAGGCTCTCTTGGATCCATAAGAGAGGTCTTATCGGTGAAGGTAATATCTACTAGATCACTTTTCAATGGAAAGTAAATATATAAAACATGGGTAGGTACCTATATTACATATCCTAGAATGTAGATGTATATTTTTTATTTATTTATTTATTTATTTATTTATATATAATGTAAGCAACGTAAAACACTTACAAGAGAATTTAGTACCTAGGCAACATTAAATTTACTTAACATCGTAATAAATTTAGCACAGCTACGAACATACATTACTAATGCAATGATGTTCTTAAAATCAATTAATACCTTCTTCGGAACACCCTGGGAATGAGATTGCGAGCTTTTAATGAACACTAAAATTCAAGCTAAAGGAGAAAATAAGATTATACAGAATCAAATGGACTTGCCTTTTAATGTCATGAGGACAAAAATTATATTCGAGCTACCTGAAATGAAATGTACCTAATAAAAAAAAATGAATAGTACGTATAACATTAATTTATTGTAATTTAAAGACTTCAAGATTATTTTGTACATTCAAAATGTGACCAGGGTGGATGAAAGTACACAGCCAAGTTTTAAGGCGAACAGACAGACAGTGTATTTTTACATGGTTTCTTCCCGACTAAACTATTTTTTCTTTACTTTTGACACCCTTATTATCTAATATGGGTGTCGAAATTAAGGAAAAAATGTAGAAAAAGTCGAGGTAAGGACTACCTGAGTTGATGATCAACTCAGGTAGTCTACCAGCATGCCTTAATAGTAGTTAGCATTTTTCGTAAGTTGAGTATCTAGTGAAAATTAATCAAACTGCAAATAAATCTTTAATTAAACAATAATAAATCGTTATTTTGTCAATGATCTATAGTGTTATCATTAAAACTTTACGTCGCTTACAGTAGAGCTGTAGATGTTTATAGAAATTTAATTCACAAATGAGTTAGGTAATTTGACGAACGAACATGGTGGATTAATTGAATTTAGTTTTTCGTTAAACTTGGTACCTTTTATAAGTACGTTTCTGGTGTGTCTCTTTCAATACCAGTCAGATTAATAGATATTTAGTTTAAGATTTACCTCATATCTTTGCTGCTAGTTATTAAATTCAAGAATGATTAAAGAATTATAAGTCTAGAATCTAGAATTATAATTTATTATTATTGTTTTAGATAACCATTGATTAAATTACAGTGCACATATTATTAAAATTAGTTTCAAATGAACGCATAGTGCATCAGAACTTGGGGTTCGGTCACGTACCCACTTACGTAGCGCAATATTTTTTTTAGGTCTAGTCTAGATTGTAGGACCATCGCATCACTAAAACGGTTTCATAGCAAACTAGAAACTGCAGCCAAATTAGTCTGCTGTGAAGTGTCCGATAGTTCTCACAACCTATGAATTTATTACATAACGATGGTACGTTATGTTATAAATTCATAGGTGCCTGTATTTTCCGAAGGATTAGTTAGAGGCGTACTAATGTACACACACAGTTCGACAGTATGTTAATATCCCATATAATAGGGGGCGAGCCTACTGCCATTAACCAGGAATTAATACCAAACTCCTAGCTGTAACTGAGAATTTCATAGAACTCAGGACCTCTAGCGTTGTAGTCGCACTTAGGACCACAAGACTAATGAGGCAGTTACAAGAATTTATGTACTTACGATGATTTTTGCAATACAATACGTTCCGACTCACCCTACCCTTAGATGCGTGAGCCTTTACCCGCCTACGTCTTAAATGTGATCGGTAACAAGAGCCACAGTAGCTCGATTCGCTCAGTTAAGTCTTACGACTCGCGTGGGATGATAACCGTATATAAGAACGTTTTTCTCATTTCCCGTTTCGATTGAAAACGGTTATAATGACATCCAATTTGCAAACAAGACAGCAACGTCTTTTGAGTCAGTTTTCTTATACGCAGAGAGTAAATAAGATTTTTAAAGCTAAGTGAAATTTTCAATCTTTGCTTTCCTACAGTATCATCCGTCCTTTCGGAGAGGTTAGGTAACGTGTAGTGTGGCAAATGTTTTAAGTCCTAAGTACCTAATATGAGAGAAGCCTATAGCCAATTAGGTACCGGGCACACATCTGTTTCCAAGAGTGCCGTAAATATTATGATACTAAGGCGCACCCTGGGCAGTTGGTCTCGCGAATTTCTTAATTTCCGTTTCTTTTTAAGTCTTTAACCTATATGGGATATCTATCAAGAACTCTCATTTTCTAACAATCCATTTAACATCCACGGGTGGACACAGGTTAAGAATAAGAGGGGTTGATCCATAATTCACCACGCTGGCCTAGTGCGGGTCTAATCAAATGGTCCTAAAAAGATCAGAAGGATTATTAAGATGCCCGTATGATTGAATAAATGTCCCAGAAGCATAACATAACATAGCATACCATCATATCTGTATTCCCCGATGGGTTAAGCAGAGGTGTATAACCATAGTTCACTGAAATGTTTAGATCCCATGTAATGTATACAAATCCAAACTCCGTGCTGCTATTGAGAAACCGAATTTCAACCGAAAAACACAATAACACTTTGCTGGACCTTGGAATCAAAGCCAGAACCTCAATCCCAACAGTCGCGCTTGGCCCCCTGGACTAATAAGGCAGTTAATTTTAATAATACTTGCTAATTATAGTAGCTTTGCTGTAAAGGCATTTTTTATTTGACTAAGTACAATTTCAAAGATGATTAAATGATTAATCTTTTCAGCTCATTTGCAGATTAGTATATAAATTCATACGGAGCTACCATTTACTTTTTCATAACGTTTAGTTAGCTGAGAATATACTTTCTCGAGATTATATGCCAAGCCAGTTAACTTGAGTAGAATTTATGTTTTTTTTCTGTATTCCGTGAGCTTAAGTGCAGTGAAACTTTACTACAGCTTAACTTTATACAAGGTCTAGTATTTACCCACTGGGAATACTTAGATACTTGAATGTACTTATTTACCAGGGTTATTTACTTTATCGGGAATTCCTCTTATCATATCTTTTCCCGAGTACAAAATTTTCTTAATACGTAAACTGTAAAGCATTTTGATTAGCATGCCGAATTTGTTCTCACCACTGCTTGCCACAATAAGAGGGGTTCGGCTATACTTTCCACACCTAATACTGGTTAGAAGACTTCACACGCCGACGAAAAATCCTCATGCAGATTTCATCACGATGTTTCTCATAGTGATAATACATTTGTTAATATACACAGACAGTACATGTTTAATAGTACCCCAAAAATACTCTCTGTCTGAATAATTATGTTAAACTTTAACTAAGGATAATGGTCTGGTTGCTGACCTGAATTCAATCTGATTGAATAAGCACCTGAATACTACGTTTCTTGATATCTATCTTCTATTGAAAATAAAAATTAATGTTTGTCCTCTATGCATTGCTAAACCATTCATCCTATTGCTGATGATACTTTGGTGAGGTGTTGTGCACGTGCCTGGGAAGGATTATGGTGAAAAAAAAAAAAGATTAAAGAGGTGTTGTAACGCATAAAATTTTTATTTTTTTTATTTTCGCGTCAACATTTTATTTTTCTCTACAAATTCTGGTTCTTATTAAGATCAGGCGGTGATTAGGTGCCCACGCAACATCTGTATCCGCAAGAATGATTATTATCTTTTTGCTAAAGACGACCTTTACCCCGTTCTCTCATTTATCAGTCGATCAGTGTCTGCAAACGATCCTTTTGCGAAGGACGAATCTCGTTTTTATTTCGAAGTTATTTGATACTTTCAATGTTGTCTACTTCTCATTGAGAAATATCGGCGTATAAAGAATATAATTGAGTTAAAGTAATTCATTATCCGATCTACATATTTATTGCCGTTAAAAATATTAGTCAAATATGGAATAAATACCTTTTTTAGGGCTCCGTATTTCAAAAGGTAAAAAAGGAACCCTTATAAGATTACTCTCTTGTCCGTCTGTCCGTGTGTCACCACCGATTTTCTCAGGAATGGGTGGACCTAGCAAGTTGAAATTTATACCAGATCCTGAGGTCTATAGTCCCTATTAGGTATATATATATATTAGTATATATATAACTCATGGTACTGAGTTAACAAGATAAAAATATATGGGAATATAGATTTTCGTGAAAAGTTGTAAGTATCAAAATTTACTTTAATTTTCAACTTTTTTATTTTTCGGAAATTTCCCGTTACTTGTGCTGTAAGACCTGGCTTTTAACCAAAATTGACATTCTACGTCAACCGGAAGTACTCTATAGGTTTTAGGCCGAAAACCTATATAGTAGTTCCCCTTAACCTAGAATCACGAAATTTGGCAAAAAACAAGGTCTTACAACTAATTTTATTATGGCGGTATAATGGGTAGGTACGGAACCTTCGACGCACGAGTTCGACTCGCACTTGACCGGTTTTTTACAGTCCTCATCATACGGGTGTTTACCGACAGGAGAAGCGGCAAGGCATGTCGGACTCACCGGCTAAAAACCGTACTACAAAACTTTAGGATCGGGGCTTTAATAAAAATTATTGTATAAATAGAAATATTAGTTTTATTTTGCTCTACTTTCAAGTACAATTTATTTCTATATTCCTTTTTCCTAGCACACACCACACACGCCTCACGTCTCTCGTCTAGTCTCCGTCGCCATCTTCCATTTCCTCTTTCTTCCCCTTCTAAAGTCCAAGTCCAGACAATATAGTATTGTCGTTGTCATACTGCACATTTAACTCGTTTCACAAGTCCTCTAATATTAAATGCAAAGAAGCGCGACTGCTACACTAGAGGTCCTGGGTTCGATCCCCAGATCGAGTAAAGTACTAAAAAACTACAATATCTTTTCGGACTATTATTATTATTATTTCCTATTAGAAAACCAGAAAATTAATTGGTTTAACAATGAAAATACCTGTAAGGAATTAATTAGTCTAGTGGTCTCAAGCGCGACTGCTACACTAGAGGTCCTGAGTTCGACCCCCAGGTCGAGTAAAGTGTTGGGTTTTTCCATAAAATTCTCAGTAGCAGCTGGAAGTCTAGATTTGTGCCCGATTAATAACAATAGACTCGCCCCCTATTACATGGGACCTAAAACATGTTACATATGTTTGCGTGTACACCTCTGCCTAGCCCTTCAGGGAATACAGGCGTGATGGTATGCCAGCCTGCTCCAGTCTTGCTATAATTAGATTAATGGCATCTTCATCAAAATATATATGTAAGCTGTATAGAGAAATTCCCAACACTAAACTGTTACTTGCTATTTGATTATCGAACAACTCGAGAGCATGTGAATAGCCTTGTAATATCTTGTGGCGAACTTGGTGAAACTTTGTGGAGTTTGAAGGCTTCCGACCCTTAGGAGAACTTACATTATTTAAAATATACCATATGCTTTAAAGTATTTATTGAAAACATAATAACTACTACCTAATATTTATTACACATATTTGCATATTTGAAAGATATGCAGATATCTTAAAACGTCATATCAATGGTATTACGTGCAATTGTACAATTACAATTACGTTTAATTATTATTTAAAAAAAGTGTTTTTTTATAATAATTGGGATGTCCGTCAACAATTAATACTTGTCAATTAAACTGTTGTTAAGTGCATAAATATAATTTATTATGCATTGTCTGTACTTACAGTAACACGTAATTATGTGCGCTTCCTTATCGTTGGTACCAAAAAACGTAAGTAGCACTTTCCTGTAATAGTACACATAATTAATTCCTAAGAAAACTCAAAATTACAACGGCACAAGTTATGTAATGTGCCTCCGCTCCGAGGTCACAACACCACAAGACATACAAATTCTCAGCTAAAAGCATGACTATTACACTTTAAGGATATAACTAAACTTGATATTATTATGATCTTGGCGTTATCTGATTCACTGTCTAAGTTTAACTTTTAATCACAGAATAACCAATGTCTTTACTTTTTTTTATAGGATAGGGGGACAAACGAGCAGACGGATCGCCTGATGGTAAGCGATTACCGCCGCCCATAGACACCTGTAACATCAGAGGAGTCACAAGTGCGTTGCCCGCCTTTTAAAAGGAGATTGGGCCTCCTGTAACCTCACTCACTCAGCGAAACACAACGTAAGCGTTGTTTGACGCCGCTTTTCTGTGAGGCCGTGGTATCACTCCGACCGAGCCAGCATAAAGCATAAAGCAGCCATTCCCCGCCCTCCCCTAGCTTTGTACACCCCAATGCTCCCCGTAGTTTATTGTAGTGTTCATTGTCTCTAAATAATAATAATATAACAAGAATCTGGAAACAAGATAACGCAAATTTTCCGACGACATGCAGAATTTTCAGAAATTTCACGCAACTTGACGAAACCCCTCACACATAACAATATACACCACACGCTGCATTTACTTGGCTAGTCCCGTAAATGTGGATAAAACTAGCCAAATGGCTAAGAAAAAAAAATGCATTCCCAAAAATAATAATAAAATTTATTCATAATTACAAAGGTAAAATATAATACAAAGATGCCTTACAAATAAATATATTACAGTGTTTGGTGCCTGTACTAGAATAAACCTGTGTCACAGCCGGCAAGTGCTACAAGATTACATAGTAAAATACAACAAATTTATAATAGCAGTAAGTAACATAAATTAGAGAAGCCAATTACCTAAGTACCTATAGCAAAAAAATAAGTATAAATATAATTTCTTTCTTTTCTTTGTAATTCTGGTTAGATCTAACCAGAAGACGGAGGTTCGAATCCTGCCCGAAGTCAAATTTTTCCTTCACTAAAATTACTTTATAAAAATAAGTATACACACATCTTATGAACAAAAAACCTTTGGTGTCCTGAAGCACCCCAATGATGCATAGAACTTTCGCAAGCTGTCGTCGCTTCTACGGCAGTGATTTAATTAAAACAAGCTCTAATAGTGATATTATCGTAAATATCGGTGCTCAATAAGATCGATAATATTAATTGTCATCATTTTATACAGATAACGTGGATGGCATTGTGTGATTCCAATGCTATGGATATGGTGACTATAGATTTAGAGGTCCACTTTCGAACTGTTGCTAGAGATTACAGTTAATGGTGTTAGGAAAGTGCATATATATTTTTATCTTTTAAAATCAAACATTGAATATGTTATTTATAAGCATTTTTAACAGTATTTATTAAGCTTTTTGCAAATCCAAATCAATATAAGTGCAGTGTCTGGGGCTTCTGCGTAATGATACGTTATTTTTTACTATGTTTTTATAACTAATCTTAGCCATCATCCATACTATTTCATGACCTACCTAACCTTTCACCGTTCGTTTTTAGTAGATCATAACTTGCGTGGTTACTCTATATTTTTTACAGTGTCGGGTAGTTTAATATATTGGCTCTATTACGCCTACACGCGTATTTGGGCCAGGAAGTATAAATTACTATCCTATGACGTCATATTTCATTATAACCTTTTGGGATATATACCTAAACTTTTTGAACTATTAATGTACCTAACTATCCAACTAATGGATGGATAGGTACATGAATAGATCCTAAATGGTTATTTGTATATTTTGGGAATAAATTACAATTAAGCCGTCATTCTCTTTTTATTTTAATAAAGCTTACTAGCAATGTGGGTCGCGTATTACTAGTATTCTTGTTAACCCCTCGTGCTAAGCTAAATTCTTGTGTTACGAGTGGTTTCATATAGGTAGTGCAATGGGGACCGAACCGGCGACCACATGATCGCAAGTCCGACGCCCTAGCTATAAGGCTTCACCGCCGCTTCATTAAAAGGAACAAAAAAATATTATTAACACGCACATGATTGCGAGTCAAAAGTCAGAGGAGGCTTGGATTCGAACTCGTGACATATTGCTGTCTCGAGATCTTAACTCTAGGATACAATAGATATGCTACTTGTTCTAAATTTGTAATTAAACTACATCTGTAAAATTGAATGTATTAAAAACTCACCAAAACATTTTTATAAGTTATCTAATAATTATAAGCGTCCAATGAACTAATAATGGGAATCTTTGATTTGTAATAAATTATTTTCATAAATAAATACTGACGTGCTAAGAAAACATAAAATGCAAACCAAAACGGGCGCGCGATGACATTTTTCATATTTTTATTCACTTGTGAATAAACATTTTTAAGTTTCCTTTATACATTTTTTTGTCGGCTTTAGTAGATATATCTTATAAGACCTAACAAAAACCAGCTCTTAGTTTAAACCAGGTTTATTTAAACTTCGCATCCACGTCGCATCAGTATCTCATAGTTAGCGTCTCAGATAGCGTCAGTAACTACTGCTCTACTTTTTCCTCAGGATTAAGTTTAAATAGTACAATACTTTGTATATTTAACTCTCTTAGTCAACTGAGAATCTCTTTTCATTATATTTACTTGGTTCCTAATAGGTTATAAGATGTTTTATAATACTTACTAAACCAAAGTATATAAATATTTATTATCTGAATTAAATTAAATTATTTTACTATATACACTATTTACATAAAATACATGAACGTAAAAAAAAAGCGATATATATATATAAATCTAAAAGACAGGCGTGACTAAGCGTCAAAGTATTAGTATACTTACTTATTAAGCTAATAATACAAAACACATTTTTTTATTTTTTTGGGTGCCTTGGCTCGAACTTGTCACCCATAACTTGGCAGTCCTGTAACTATATCACTAACCTATCACTGCCAAGTATAATATACTTTATTAATATTAATACTAACGCCTATATGACTTTCTTCTTATTCTGAGAGGAGACCCGTACCCAGCAGTGGAACAGTATAATAGATTTTTTATTTTACTTTTTTGATTAAGTCGGTAAAAGAACGGACGAGCCACCTGGTGGTAAGTAGTCATCATCGCCCATGGACACCTGCAACACCAGAGGAGTTGCTAATGCGTTGCCGTTGATCCGTAAGTGCCCTTAAGGACTGCAGACTTCCGGAGCCGCAGCAACTGAGGGGAACCTACATTGCCGTGCCCGACAGGGTCCACGATTGATACTTTTATATTTATTTTTTAACACCTGTTAACATTGTGGAGTGCAATAAACTAATTGAGTATTGAGTGTTGGAAACTGACTCTTACGCGCAAAAGTCGAAACACACACGAGGTGCTTTACGACAGAATTCGCCGTAAGGGTGATCTCTAGCCTGTCAGACCTACCATCCTACGACCTACCACCGAGCAAGTCAGATATTTTCTCACCTCTTATGAGACGCCTATCTGAGGGCAGTGAGGAACAGTATTCGGACCCGTCCCCACACGAATTTAATACTTAGTATTTTTAATAATATTTTTGGACACTCCGCACAAATGTTGAATTTAAGTTACTTATCAATTTATCATTTAGGAGCAAGTAAAAAATATTTTATTCATTTATTTAACTTTTTTTTTCAATTTGCGATTTCTTTCTTACTTTTTATATGCTTTTTATTTAATAACTTGTCGAGTAATATTAGAAATAAGATTCCATCCCTTCATGCTCATAAAGCTTTAGTTTATGTAAAGTCTACTAATAATAATACAACTTAATATAAAAAGTAATGATCATGTTAGCAAAATGAGTCTACTGGTTAACATCAAAATAAAATATATGTAGATAACTCCTACCTCCTTCGTTAAAGTAGTAAGTATGAGATACCTACTTACGAGGTTTCATAAACATTCAATTATTATTCACAAAATTTATTTATTTACTCACTAGCTTCTGCCCGCGACTTCGTCTGCGTGGACTTCAGGATTGGATCTGCCCTGGATAAAAAGTAGCCTATGTGTTATTCCATGCTATAACCTATCTTTATGCCAAATTTTATCCAGATCCGTTCAGCCGTTTTTGGTGTAAAGAGTAACAAATATATGGAAGTTTGTATTATTAGTAAGGATTTTCCTAAGATGGTTGTATTTTATAAAATAAAATATCCAATCTGCCTAATTTTCTATTATAATCCTAATATATCTACTATTCGACTTTTATACTAAGTATGACCAAAAATCGGAGACGGGAGATAAATTCTTCCTTCTATAATCAAGGCCATGAATTCAGAAATTTTTGCCTTACAGTAATACGCTTACGAAATAAACTTTTTGTGATTTCCCTGATGAAACATTCCCAGAAATAACATTTTTTTTTATTCGTGATAGGCCTACGCTTGACCGCCAGTTCGCGTGATGTTAAGCGACACTGCGATGGAACGCGCTTGCCTAGAATAAACCGATTCACTCGTAATTTATAGACACCTAGTTAATATTTTAATACTATTTTTGAACATTCTGCACAAATGTTGAATTTAAGTTACTTAACAATTCATCATTTAGGAGCAAGTAAAATATATTTTTAATTAAACAAATGAAATTTTACGTTATTTTTATTTTTTTTACTTGATTCACACAAGTTTTGAATGTCGGAATATCCATCATTTTTTTTTGGTGTTTTTTGCAGTTTTTCTAGTTATAATTGAAATAATTCTTTGGGACTATTATTTTATTTTATTTTTAGGGTTCCGTACCTCAAAAGGAAAAAACGGAACCCTTATAGGATCACTTTGTTTTCCATCCGTCCGTCTGTCTGTCAAGACCCTTTATCTCGGGAACGCGTGGAGGTATCGACTTGAAATTAAAACCATATACCTACTGAGGTCTACAAACCCTTGAAGCTGTGAAAAAAATAAATTTCTAAATTAACGTAAAAGAAGATACGGTCTGTAACTTAGAAATTTGTTACGTTACATACGTTTTTTGCGGCATAAACGGCCGTTTATGTCTCAAAAAACGTATTTTTCGACACTCTCAAGGAAATCAAAATTTATAGAGTATTTTCCGTTAACCTAGAACTATGAAATTTTTCAAGCAATACCATCTTATACTACAAGTATGGGAAAAATCTGAAAACTATACATTTGTAATTAAATATAATAATGTACATACAAATTTGTACGGAACCTTCAATGGGTGTCTCCGACTCGCAGATGTCCGGTTTTTTATACTACATATATGAGGCATATGTCAAGCAGGGCAGGTGCTCTCAGATGTGCAGGTTTTCCTTACAATTATTTCTTTCACCATTTAAGCGAGTAATTAATGATTTATTATATATAATATTTATTTCTGCGCCACGTGTTGTGGGTTCGATCCCCACACGGAGCAAATATTTGTATGATCTACAGATAGTTGTTCCGGGTCTGGGCGTTTGTGTATGTGAGAATTTGTGTTTGTAAACGCACCCACGATACAGTAGAAAATCCTAGTGTGGGGCAACGTTTTATTAAAAAAAAAATGCGCACGTAATTCTGAAAAGTCAGAGGGATTGGATTCGAACTTAAGACTGACTTGCAGTGGCAGTGCAACGGTCATAGCCTTATCACTGCTTTATATATAGGCTCATTATGATAATATTGTTATAATTTCAGTGCGACTAATAATAGGTATATAAGATTCGATAACTAAATTTTTACCTATACGTAACAATATTACCTGACCCACCTCTAACCAAAAGCATTGAAATTTTCTTTAAACTATCATTGTCATAATTAACCTTAATACTAACCCGCTTCGGCACGGATCTCCTCTTAGAATGAGATGTGTTAAACTACATATACTCAACTACAGCTGACAGACTTCACCCGACATCGAAAAAATCTGAGAGCTTTTTTTTTCTCATGCAGTTTTCTACACCGTAATAAATATTAATACGCACATGATTTCGAAATGTCAATTCAAGTTCAAGCTCAAATGTTTTTATTGCAAATAAGCTTTTACAAGCGTTTATGAAGCTTATGATTCTAGTTTCACGGTTCCAAAAGGTTGATCCTATGGAGAAGAATCCGGCAAAAAACTCCATAGATTACACATTTAGGTAACAGAATATACCATCATACGAGTATTTCCTAGAAGGAAATACCTATAGCTATGTCTATAGTTCACTCCGGTATGTTTTTTTAAGTTACTGTAATAGAACGCGAGCCTATTTCGCGAGCATTTTATAAGGCGGAAAAGAAATATATATAATATATACTTTCATGTTGTCGAAGCTTCTCTTCATTAAAATGACAATCTCAAGCACCCTTTCCTCGTTCCTATAACTGTCACGGGCAGACTATTGTGACGACATTTAAATGGTAACAAATAGATTTTATACCTATGGTATATATTATGGTAATGTATATATATTTTATTTGTCCCATCCCTACAGCTCATTGCAAATGGCATTCATTGACGTCACCACCACAAACATGATGTGCGTTCCTGTTATATTATTGTTGATGATAATTTCCTTTTTATAGCAAATTGGTGTAGGTAATATGAAAACATTATAAAATTGTTATCAGCTTGAAAAAAGTGAGTGTTCATTATAAATTATAGATGATATTTATTTCTGTACGTAGATCATTTAAAACGCTTTTATAAGTTAATATTTTAGTTATTTTAATACCTAAACTAAAATAATTATGTATGAGAATTTTACCTATCCTTTTTTATGGGATAAGAGGGCAAACGAGCAGACGGATCGCCTGATGGTAAGCGATTACCGCCACCCATGGACACCCGCAACACCAGAGGAGTCTCAAGTGCGTTACCGACCTTTTAAAAGGGGATTGGGCCTCCGGTAACCTCACTATCTCGCGCGAAACACAACGTAAGCGTTTTTGTTGTCGGTTTTCTGTGAGCCCGTGGTATCACTCCGGTCAAGCCGGCCCATTCGTGCCGAAGCATGGCTCTCCCACATAAAATATAGTGATAAATTTATATTTATTTATGAAACATATAATTAAAGGGAAAAATCATTAATCAACACGATGTGTCTCAATTTACATTCGTACTCATTCAAAATTATAATTATTAGTTACCTTGGTTTGAAAATTGACATGGACTGGAGGGGATTGACAACCCAATTATCAATTAACCTAATACAAGTATAAATATGATACTGATTACTCTAAGCTTATTAAATTATTTTCCAATACATATTATCAAAATAAGTATGGATAAATGTCATCATTACAACAACAGTACAAAATGTCTGGACTTTTTTTTTTATCTTAGGCCACCCTGAGTTTGTTAGTCACTGTATCTGTCAGCACGTACCTAAATATATTTCAATTGCCCAAGGGTCTATAAAATAAATAAGGGTTTTTGTTGAGAAGTTACGACCTTCTAGGAAACGGACTTGGAATAAAACTTTCAGGATTATAAAACCACTAACTTACATTAAACGCAAGTTAGACAAGCGTAAGCCAAGAAAACAATAAGCAAGAGTTTATAAAAACAACGAAATATATTTCATATTTCTTAATAAGAAAGCTGTACCTACGCATATTGTTTTATTCAAACGTAGGTATTTTAGTCTAAGACAAGAGTAACAAAATAGTTACTAGGTATATTGTTAACGAGTAACATTTGAGAGAATAATATTACGTGTCTGATCTATCCTTAGAATATGGGACGATTTTCACCAAAATTTATATTTGGAAGAAGAATAGTATATTAATTAAATGAAACGATGAAATTTCTATAAAATATGGCATACAAACATTAAATTTAAAATTTAAAAATACCCCGCCGCATCAAGGCATTGTTACCATGTTATCAAATTTCAAATCGATTAGACCTGTGGAATTTGCTCACGAAGAAAAGAGTTGATAATCTTCAAACGGCTGACCAGGTTTCTTAAATCATAGGAATCAAGTCACCTTTCAAACAAAAAAAAATGAATCAAAATCGGTCTACTCGTTTGGGCGCTATGATGCAACAGACAGACACACAAATACGCACTACAAATTTATAACACCCCTCTTTTTCGCCAGGGGTTAAAAACGAGCTTGCGTAAGATTAATATGCGATTATTATACTTACATGTTTTATTTACATTTTTTCTTAAACTTTTAGTGTGATAATACCATCACTACTTAGTAAGCTTTTGTTATCATCAACTATTGAACTACCTAATGGGCATGGGTTTTCTCTCCGAACAGGCCTGATATTGCCAGAAATTAATTATAGACTTCATTTCCTGCGAAGTTTCATCATATCTAGTTCATATATTGAAAAGAACATAGTTCACCTCAAGTATAAAATTTATACTAGAAGTGAACTGTTTCTTTTTATTATAATATAATTTAATACGAGCTGTTGCCCGCAGTTTCACTCACGTCCCAAAAAGATTAACATACTAAAAAGTCCGATTCTAGGCGGCGTATCAAGATGGAACATACACCAGATTAAACCTTTAGGAATGCATCAGTGAAAGCTGCATTCAATCCCACGCAGTAGTTTTTCCGTGATGCGCGTACAAACATACAGACAGACAGACAAAATTCTAAAAATTGTTATTTTGGCTTTTGTTGCTCTAATAAAGACCCCTATATTAGATTTTCTTTAATATCTATAATGTACAGACATCGGCCTGTTACAATTTTATAATAGGTATAGATTAGTAAAGTAAACCTATTTGAAAAGCAAAAGACGCAGAATGAATTCAGTATCGGGTTATAGCCGTCGTGATTATGGCACATAATTATCCTTTATGCAAAACAGCTCTCGTCACTGGACCCCCACTGCCTCTCAGCAGCAATAAAATGTCTAATTATTCCTATTTCAATTTACATTAACTTTGTAATGGTCTTTCGTAAAATGATCATTATTATAATGTGATGTCCTTAGATCTAATTAGATACTTTCAGACAGAAATTAAGAAATGAGAGTGCATAGCGTTGTTTTTGTTATTATTTCTGCAAATGTTTTTTTTGTTATTGTTTATATCGGTAAACGAGCAAACCAGCCACCTAATAGTTAGTAGTCATCACCGCCCATGGACATCTGCAACACCAGAGGCGTTAGTGGAATTTTACTGAGAAAGTCACAATATATTTTCTCACGTCTGATGTCTATCTGAATGGCAACGAGGAATTATATTCTAGCCCCTCCTCACAAGGTGCCAATCACCTGTTGTATTAATATTTATGAGCATGTGTTCAATATTCATCATCAGTCCGTATTTGTGCACTTTTGGAAATACGCCTTTCCTTACCAGGGAATACCTGAACCCGATCTTCAGCTCTTAACCTTGTCACTGCAACGGAATACGCACGGAAAAAATCCAATTTTGCCTCCTAGTCTCTTAGATATTAAATTAGGCAACATTGAAACAATTCCGTTCTTTATACTCGTACAAGTGGTAAAACAAAATAATTAAATGAAACGATGATGCCTCATTAGTCTTGTGGTATCAAGCGTGCTGCTACACTACAGGTCCTGGGTTCGATCCCCCGAGCAAAGTGTTATTGGATTTTTCTATGAAATTCTCAGTAGCAGCTCAGAGTCTGGATTTGTGCCTAGTTAATAGCTATAGGCTCTGGCTCTGGCTCCTGGCGAACTGTGGGTGTACATTAAGTACACCTCTGGATAACCCTTCGGGGAATACAGGCGTGATGGTATGTTATGTTATGATTTTTGTATAAAATATAGCATAAAAAGGAGCTTGCGTAGGATTAAAATGCGATTAATATACTTACATCATTTATTTCCATTTTTACTTAAACTTTTTTCGGCATTATTATCAAATACCTATTAATTTTTTTTATTTACCTTTTAATAAGTTGACAACCTTCTCCTTTTTCAACTCTACCTGTATATTTTCTATGCATTTCACTGACGAAAATTCACTATGTTGACATAGTCATGAATATACTACTACGTGGTTTGAGCCAGACTGATACAAGTTTAATTTCCAACAGAGTTCGCACGAGTATTCGTTCATTAACGTCATTTCAGTTCTGAATAAACAATAAGCACTTACGTTTAATGTGGATTAATTGATACAGTATCAGAAAATTGCTTTATTAAAATGAATTTGACTCAATTAATGATCTAATACCGTTCTCGGTAATTAGTTTTAAAGGCATTCCAATGCCATTTTTTCATCTTTTGTTGTTATAAAGCAGGTGCACTCTATTATACCTACTAAACTAAATTAAACATTTTAATATAAGGGTCCGGCGAAGCTTGAATTGTCAACAAAAACGTAATACCGAAATAAATCGTAATCCAGACAATATTCTATCAAATTATGTTATTATTCGGATTTGGATACCGTTAATCTAGGTTCCTACGATACTATTTCGTCTACTACTACACAACTGGAAATAAAAAACCGGAAAATCGTTCCGAATCGTTCGAAAAGTTATCAAAATTTGCATTCGTTTACATTTATTTCCAGTGAAGTATTTTGGACGAAATGGTAGAGTAGGAACCTAGATTAAAGGTATCGAAATCTGAACAATATCAGAATTCGATTAAATGGTGTTTGAATTACGATTTGTTTCGGTATGACGTTTGTAAGAGAAATTCGGTCCGCCGGACTCTTAAAAGTCTGAATAAAAAAATAATATTTGATTAAGGAACCTTTCACGGCTGGACACTGAGAGTATCTGAATTATTTTTAAGAATAGCTGATAGTCGACCGTACACCTATGACCTCAAATCTTTACTGATTGACATTGATATCAGCAATATTGTTGCAGAAAGTAATATTACGACTTTAATTAACATTAAATTATTTTCTGCTATTATTTATGTGTATACATTTATTGGATTAAAATATTTTTTTTATCTAATTATATTTGCTCTCTGCGTAAATAACATATCTACCATCACAATCTAATTACTAATTTACGGTAACATACTATGGCAATTCCTTTCTTTTTAATATAACACCTATACTGAATAAATCTTATAATTCTCAAACTAGGTATTTAAAACAAAGTTGTAAAGATTAATAATGCAATCATGATTTTTTTAATGAGTATCTATGGAGTTTCTTGCCGGCTCTTCTCAATAAAACCCACTTTTTGGAACTGTGCAACTAGTTTTGACTTTTCAAAAGTACCTTTTTTATGGTCTAATTGAAATAAAACATATTGACTTTGACTTTGAACGACCACTAGACCAATGGATCAGTAGACCTACTAAGTACGCACCTTCTCGAATATTCTAAGAAATTAATACCTACTGAAATGTAAAAAGAAACACTGCTTGTAATAAAAACTGTTCGAATTAACAGTTTTTAAAGCACTCAAAGAACAGTTAAACGATCATTAAAACTCTCAAAGGAGTCCCCTGGTACAACCTGGAACAGGATAGAAACTATTTGAAACTAATTCAGACAAGTTACGTCCAAAACTTCTACTTTCTATATAAAATTTTAGTTAAAAATTGTCGAACGAATTTAAAATTGAGTTTTTTAGCGTCTAGACGTCCTTTTAGATTGTTGAAAACACCAAAAGTTTTTAAATATTTTCTGTAATACAGAAAGCGAAAGAGTACCTTATGATATCTGTGTAGGTAGATAAATTGAATAGGACAAACTGCCCTATTCAATTTCAACAGCTACCGCTCATTTATCTACTTAAGACTCTATTTACTATAATTAGATAACGGCGAAATAACCACGTTATTGTGTCGTAATTGAAATTACTGCATTTCAGAGATTAATTTTAATTGTGAACTAGTTATTACCTGTTGCCTGCAGTCGACCAACCGGCTAAGGCCAGCGTAGTTAGGCTACAGTTAGCCTAACTGCCCTCATTCTGAGAGGAAACCCGTGCTGAACAGTGGGGCAATGTATTGATGATGATGATAGTTATAGCTGTTTCACTCACATCCCAAAAGGAAAAAAAAAACTGTATACAATAGGGTTTTTCTATTGTATATAGAAAATAACATAGAGCCGAACATAGACCCACCTCCACCTTTTTTTAATTTGCAGTCGGTTAAAAAGAGACATTGCCGGTATACCGGAGGCATAGCTAAAAATACTTTCGTAAAAACGTTAAAAAAGAAAGACATTAGGTACCTACTCTGTTACAGACAAAGTATTATTAAAAAAACATACTATTCCAGAATAGTCTCCTAATTTCATTTCAAGAGAGACATGCAAGCATATTACGGAGGTTAATATAACCAAATATTTGAGACAAGGATTTATCCATTAAGAGTGTGTCATTCCCTCGAGCATTGCAGTATATCAAGTTCTTACATTTTATTCTCAAATTGTCTCTAAATTGAATCAACATGTCTCTTAGGATGGTAGCACATTAGCGTGTGTTGAATGAATCATTAATCTAGGTATATGTTATATATCAATGATATAATACTATTGGATACGTCATGTTCATAGTAAATGTCATTTAAAATTGAGTCGCGCTACATGTCCATACCTATAAAACTAAACATTTTAGGCTTTCCTAAGAGCGCGCGCATAGATACAGGCAGCCTAAGATGATAAGAAATAGCACTAAGCAGTTGTTTTATAAGACACATCTGATATGTCCGCATATAGTTTCGTGTGACATGAAAAGTATTCATCTCTCATACTAATAAGGCATGCGCTGACTCTTTCTTTCATTTTAAATTTTATTTGAAACGAAAAAAATAAAATAAATTGTACGGAAGCTAAAAATTTATTAACTTACTAGTGATAAGATACTCCGTGCTCTTTTCTTACTTAAGTATAATAATGTGTGAAGTATCGCAGCACAAGACGGCACATTTCAGTAAACTTAAAATTTATTGTTGTCAATAACGCTGTCAAACACACTTCTGCACCTTAGGTCGGTCAACCTGAGGCTCAACCACATAAGTGACACTACAAATTACACATTGCCCACGAAACAATACTCGCATTTGAAGGATGATAACGTGTCTACCTCTTTTTAACTATATAATATCATTGTTATTTAAGCTATCAAGGGACGTCACTGGTAAAAAAGTTTTGAAGCTGAAAGCATTTCTAACCTCATCATCAGCCTATATTAGTCCACTGCTGGACGTCGGCCTCCCGCAATGCGCGCCATTCCGCCCTGTCTTCAGCTTGTCGCATCCAGCTTCCGCCAGCAACCTTTCGCAAATCATCAGTCCATCTTGCCGGAGGGCGTCCTAATTATTTTAAAAGTCATATTTCGAGCCTCCTAGGATCATTTGCATGTCGAATTTTTCGGCATATTGAAACTTGGGATCCAAGCCTGTTATTTAATTTGTATCAGAATGGTTGTCCCATGATATATAAATAACCATCTACAAGACCTGTCAGAAATCTGTCAGACCTTATCTGACAGATTTGGTAGATAAAACTATCAATAATTACAGATGGAGCACCCCGAGTCTGTCTGAGTCCGAGAGTCTGCTTGCTAAACTGATTTCTAAAGGGTAAAAAATGTATAATTTCAGTCACTTTGTCACCATTGGGTCAATTTTAGATCTCAATTCAACCTAATATATTTACGAAACTGACACTAGCACGGAACTGTATATATGGAACATTAATGAATTACCAGGACTTGCCTTATCACGCTAACCTTATACGGATTGGTGTAGGAAATCGCAATAAGCCATTAATAAATGTTGAGCATAGCATCATTGATAGGATGTTCAATAAGGCACCAAACCCAAACATTATAAATACAAATCACGTATGATCTCTGCGTTCGATTTGAAGACCACAGTAGCTACTATAGAGGTCACCGCAAAGAGGTGACGTTGCATCCAGCTGGTTGGTTGAGAATTTTATAAAAGGAACAAAACGACAATAATTTGAAAATTGGTAGAATTGTTTTGAAAAGTGACGTGCAGAGAATAATTGTGAAATGAATTCATTCATTAATTGATTATGAAGCAATAAATATTTAATAATAGTCCAAGTCGGATTTTTCTTCCAGGGAGTGATTCCCTGATCGTACCTGGGCTCACGTCTCCCACAGTACCGTACCTAATTTGAACGCATACGCTCAAATAGCTCGTGCGATATCACCCTAGTTTTTGACATAGCAACCCCTATAATTACATACGCAGTTATCAAACTAGCGAAGTTTTTGATATGAGAAAGTCACAATAACATTTGTGTTGTCACGGTCTTACATTGTTGTAGCTACTGTAGGTATATATCAGTAGAAAATAATTATTTTGTATTATTTACTCCGTTATCATGTTTTCGAGGTCGACCGGGTTGGTGTATTCTAAAGGTCACAATGTTGATGTAGGTAATGATCTGAACAATTAAATTTTAGTTACGCGAAACATAAGCTGGAGTCGCTTAAAGACAACATACATAACATACCATCACGCCTGTATTCCCCGAAAGGTTAAGCAAAGGTGTACTAATAAACACCCATAGTTCGCCGCTGAGAATTGCATAGGAAAACCCAACAACACTTTGCTCGACCTGGGAATCGAACCCAGAACTTCTAGTGTCTAGTCGCGCTTGTAAGCACTAAATTAACAAGGCAGTATTTCTATAAATCTGCTTTAAAAATATAAAAAAAAATCACAAATAAAAAAATATACTTACTAATAAATATACTACTATATTAGCAAAAATGCACCAACACCTTTTTGATATTGGATCTTACAAGGTCTCAATCTTACAAGGATTCTTGCCAGCGCCATGTTTTTTACTAAATTGTACAATACACGGTAACAAGTGTTGTTCCATTCATCTGTTACCGCAGTAATTCATCTTTTTCAGCCCTTTACAATCTCTCCCAGACATATTTCCAGCACTTCTTGTTTCTGCAAAGTTTCCTTGATGAAACGGTTTTCTAATATAGTGAAAAGGTACTGAGAGGATCAATTTATTAATGAAGCATCATCTGCTGTAGACTGAAATTGTATCAAGTGAATTGGCTTATTATACGAGTATATTTTGTCCTTAAATTAACATACCCTCACACCTGTATCTCCTCAAGGGTTAGGCAGAGGTGTGCTACTTATTCAACCCATTATATTTTCCCACTGCTGGGCACGGGTCTCCTCTAAAATGAGAGGGATTAGGCTATAGTCCGCCACGCTGGCCTAGTGCGGGTTGGCAGACTTCACATGCCATCGAGAAGGTCTCTCAGGCATGCAGGTTTCCTCACGATGTTTTCCTTCACCGTTTAAGCGCACGCGCTTATAATTAACTATTTAATACACACATGACTTCGAAAAGTCAGAGGTCCGTGCCTTGGGTTAGAACTCGAGACCTTTGACTTGGCAGTCCAACGGTCATACCACGAGGCTATCACTGCTCTCTACTCTGCTCTCACTCTCTAGAGGTGTACTAATGTAGCTACAGTTCACCTGTATATTTAGGCCCCGTTTAATAATGAGCGAGCCTATTCCCAATAACATTTTGCCCGACCTGGAATCAGAACCTCTAATGTTCTAGTCACGCTTACAATCATTAGACTAATGCGGCAATTGGAATGATGTTGCATGAGAAAAAGCAACAGTAGCTGGTGGGTACCATCAATGAAGGCAATTCCCAAGACATCGACCCTCCATGTCAAGTAGGCGGCCATTCATAAAAAATCTTCGCTGAACACTATCATTAAATTATTCCAGTCGAAGTGAGATACAAATAAATTACCTTTGTACTAATTTCATGCCTAGTTTTCATTAAAGCATAAAAATACTTTGAACTTTCTAGTCCAAACAACATTTAGATGTAACAGCCATCCTTAGGTCTCCGTAGGGACGCTTGAAATAGCCCTTTTTAATAAAGACCCCTAATTATGCGAATTCAAATTACCAAGGCAAGTTCAAGCAACCTTATTTAAGGTCGTTAGCGTTGCTCACAATTAGTGTAAAAATAAAGTGTGATAAACTAAGTTTAACTGAGATGAAATCAACTAGACGTTCCTCTTGTGGTCAGGAGGCAGTCGTGCTGTTAAAATGATATCTGTATTTGATATATTATTACGTTCACGTAATCGTATTCCCCGAAGGGTAAAGCAAAAGTGTTTTAATTAACACCACATTTTGCTGGTATGTTTGGGTCCCATGATAAAGGGGGTTATAGGGTTTACCAATAACCGCTAATATTCTGAGCTGCTACTGAGAATTTCATAGAAAAAGCCAAGAACACTTTGATCGAACTGGGAATCGAACCCAGGACCTCTAGCGTCGCAGTTGCACTGACGACCACTAGAATATTGAGACAAATTATAAGATATTTTCTGACAGGATAAAACAATAACACATTTTTGACATTTAAATCGAAGTTAGGACGCCCTTAGCAGTCGCATTTGTAACAATTACACCAAAGAGGCAGTTTTGTGAAAAAATACCTAAACAATATATTCTTAAGCCTGAGAGAAATAAAAATATGCAGAAAAAAATATGTTTGCTTTGATGATATTTAAAAGCTTAATAAAATATTATGTACTTCTAAAGTTTTGTAAAAAGGTTTTTTGAACCTTTAACAATTAACATTGGTTCGTTAGAGCAATTGCTTGATTATTGTCTTACAAGATTAGATAAAGTTTCAGCTATACCTACCTAGGCACTCTATAATTATTTACAGTGAGTTGACGACCTTTGCTAATATTTCTTGGGAGTGACTGGAGTGTTGTAAAATATTCAAACAAGAAATAAATAATGCGATAAACATAATAATAAAATATGTCTGCAAACATAACATACCATCACAGCTGTATTTCCCGAAGGGTTAAACAGAGGTGTACTAATGTACACCCAGAGTTTGCCGCTAAGGTTAAGTCCCATGTAATAGGGGGCGAGCCTTTTGCCATTAACCGGGTAAACCTCAAACTGCGAGCTGGTATTGAGAATTTCATAGAAAAACCCAAGTAACCCAAGTAGCAGTCGCGCTCAGGACCATCGGGCTAACGAGGTAGTTTTGCATTTTTCTATAAAATATCTACCTAACTGAACTACTTTCCTGACGAGATTTTTGATGAGTCATTTAAAAAAAAAAAAAAAAACATTGTCCCACTAGTATTTTTTCCTGTATCGTGGGTGCGTTTACATACACAAATTCTCACATACACAAACGCCCAGATCCGGAACAACTACCTGTAGATCATACAAATATTTGCTCCGTGTGGGGATCGAACCCACAACACGTGGCGCGTGGCTTGATTGTCTAGTGACTGTAAATAGTTATGCTATGGAGCAGTCTTTGATTAAATTTTCCGGTCAGGAAAAATTATCTAAAAGGAGGCACGTGCGCAGGAGTATGCTGAATTATAAGTTACTGCTAATAATTCATTTAATACAAATCTATTAAAAACGTCATTAACCAATACAATAACACATTACAGTTGCTTAACCTCATTATCGAACATAAAACTAATAATATTATTATTGATAACCTAGACTTTCGTTACATTGTATTGCCCTTAGACAGTAATCAGACGCAAGAAAAACATCTTGGAAGATTACGGTGTCAATTTTTTTGTATAAAAGGGGGTGCAATCTTGGTTGGAGCACAGTTGAACTCGCATCGAGTCGGCTCCACGATGAGAGCTATCCTATTACTGGTTGTGAGCCTGGCCGCTGTGGCCATGGCTAGGCCTGAGGTTGACGACACCGGTTTCGGTAAGAACTTTCCACTAACTTTATTAAATTGGTTTTTGGGATTATTTTTTATGGCCTTATGAAAATATTTACCATAAATAGAGCCTATCAACAAAAACAAAATTAAAATTTGAATTGTATTTAATTATAGTGTACACTGAACCTGTTATCTATATATATAAAATAATAACCTGACTGACTGACGTATCAACGCAAAGCAGAAACTACAGTAGCTAGATCCCTGAAAGTTTGCATGCTGGTTCCTTTTGCACTGTAGGCGAGCACTAAGAAAGGATTTTTGGAAACTAAACCCCTAAGATGGTGAAAAGGGGAGTGAAAGTTGTATGAAAGTCCGCACACTCTACCATGCGTTTGACATACACACACACATATTCAATAAACGATGTCATCGTTATGATTTTGTACAGCTGTCATTCGCCGTTGGCATTTTGACAATTGTTTTCTTCCTTATGAATTAGACTTAACACATTTTATGACAATACTAGCTTCTGCCCGAGACTTTGTCTGCGTGGACTTCAGGATTCGGTCCGACCTGGATAAAAGTAGCCTATGTGTTATTCCAGGCTATAATCTATCTGTGTGCCAAACATTCAGATCCGTTCAGCCGTTTTGGCGTGAAAGAGTAACAAACATCCATACATCCATAGTTTCACACATCCATATATCCATACTTACAAACTTTCACGTTTCTGTTATTAGTAAGGATGAAACCTCCATAGTGTAGGTAAAATGGGTTTAGTATATATATTTTAGAAACGAAAATTACCTAAGTACGCAGGCGGAGCTGCTCACGGGGAGTCTATAATAAATCAAAATTAGTCAAGTACCCAATTACTTAAACTGGTTGATTGAAGACCAGTTATTCTTTTCTTTTCAGTATTTGTTATAACAGTGATCATAAAGTCTATAATAATTTTTGAGTCTTCCGAGTTAAAGCTTGACTTAATTTTTAGTCTCTTCAGATGTAAATCGTCATAAAATACTACCTAACGAATTTTTGAATGTATGACCAAAATTAAAACTAAATGAAGAAAAGTATTTTTGTTTAGCTTTCTCAAACATTATTTCCAGATATCTTAAAATATTTGTCCATGGTCAATGTCTCATTATAATTAGTAAGTAGATTAGGAATTAATAGTAAAGCATACTTATGTCTATTATCTACTTACAGTGAACTTGGACATCAAGCAACGGCAACTGGTCATCTTGAAATTACTGAACCATGTGGTTGAGCCCCTGATGTACAAGGACCTTGAGGACATTGGCAAGAACTTCAAAATCGAAGAAAACACCGAACTGTTCACCGTTAGTACAAAATTATCGTTAAAATTATGACAATACGTTTGGTGTAGCGGCTGAGCGATCGGCTTCTGCAGATGACGTAGATCATACAAATATTTGCTCCGTATGGGGACACGGAGCAAATATTTGTATGATCTACAGATAGTTGTTCCGGGTCTGGGGGTTTGTGTATGTGAGAATTTGTGTTTGTAAACGCACCCACGATACAGGAGAAAATCCTAGTGAGGGGCAACGTTTGTTATAAAAAAATTACCACTAATTTTGAGATCCAAAACTTTGAAACAATCAATAAGTTTGATTTTTTAATCAAGATACCTTTCAGTTTTTTGACAATATCTAATCATTCGTACGTTCTGTTCCTGCAACAAAAATACATGTTAAAATCTGTTTCAGAAAACCGATGTTGTGAAAACTTTCACCAAAATGATCAAGGTTGGAGTTCTGCCGCGCGGAGAGATTTTCACCATGCACATTGACCGCCAGCTTAAAGAAGTTGTTACCATGTTCCACATGTTGTACTACGCTAAGGATTTCAACACCTTCGTCAAAACCGCCTGCTGGATGCGCCTTTACCTCAACGAAGGCATGTTCGTATATGCTCTCACCGTGGCAGTCAGACATCGTGAAGACTGCAGAGGCATCATCTTGCCTCCTCCCTACGAAATCTACCCATACTACTTCGTACGCGCTGATGTTATCCAGAAGGCTTACTTATTGAAAATGAAGAAGGGTCTGCTGGATCACAAGCTATGCGACTTCTACGGAATCAAGAAGACCGACAAGGATGTTTACATAATTGACGAAAATGTCTATGACAAACGCGTATACCTCAGCGATGAAGACTTACTCCGCTACTTCACTGAAGATATTGACCTAAACACCTACTATTACTACTTCCACGTCGATTATCCGTTCTGGATGAAGGACAGATTCCTCGACAAACTGAAGATTAGGCGTTTTGAGCTCACTGTATACATGTACCAACAGATCCTTGCCAGGTATTACTTGGAGCGTTTGTCCAATGGATTGGGTAAGATCAAGGAATTATCGTGGGAAAGGCCCATTAAGAAGGGATACTGGCCTTGGTTGAAATTCCATAATGGCGTTGAATTCCCTGTAAGATTTAACAACTATGTTATTGCTCATGATAACAACGTTGATATCATCCGTCTATGCACTGAGTATGAGAAGATTATAAGGGAGGCTATCATCAAAGGATTCATTGAAGTAAGTATTCCAAAAGTGTTATTTTTAAGTGACTTCAGAGAAAATAAGAAGTTCTTAATTAGTCTGTATTTTGTTTGTATCTCATATCTCCGAAATATCAGTCCATTTAATGAGTTTTTTTTTTTCATTTGAAAGTCTACATAATTACTTAGTAACTTACTTCGATCGTGTCATACTAAACCAACTTCAAGTGGGTTTTTCTAAAATGTTAAGAAACAATAAAATAATATTAATTACTATTTCAGATCAACGGCATCAGGCTTGAATTGACCAAGACTGAAGATATTGACACTTTGGGCAGACTGATTTTCGGTAAAATCGACAAAGTTGACATTGACAGGACGGTCGTTGACTCGTACCGTTACCTCCTTATCGTGATGAAGGCCGCTCTTGGACTTAACACATTCCACTCTGACAAGTAAGTTTCAATCTACGTAAATGAAGAGATTTTTGAACTCGTTAAAAATATTAACCCTTTTGAAACACCACTTGAATAACATGTATTATCTTTCGACAGGTACTTTGTTGTTCCTTCTGTCCTGGATCAATACCAAACGGCTCTTCGTGACCCAGTATTCTACATGCTGCAGAAACGCATCATTGATTTGGTGTGGCTGTTCAAACTACGTCTGCCTAGTTACACTAAGGAGGAACTATACTTCCCCGGTGTGAAGGTCGACAATGTAGTGGTTGACAAGCTCATCACTTACTTTGATGACTATCTGATGGACATGACCAACGCTGTGTACTTGACTGAGGAAGAAATGAAGAAGACTACATCTGACATGAAATTCATGGTTCGCAAGCGCCGTCTTAATCACCAGCCATTCAAGGTTACCTTTGATATTTTGTCTGATAAGGCTGTCGACTGTGTAGTAAGAGTATTCCTTGGACCAAAGAGAGACCACATGCACCGCCTTATTGACATCAATACGAACCGCCACAACTTCGTTGAACTTGATACCTTCCTGTACAAGCTGACCACTGGCAAAAACACGATCGTCAGGAACTCTTATGACATGCACAACCTTGTCCGTGACCGCATCATGACCCGTGACTTGTGGAAGAAGGTTGAGTCCATCACCGACATGAGGGATCTCTTGATCAAGGACCTGAGGAACTTCCACACCGGTTTCCCGACCAGACTGCTGCTCCCTAAGGGTTTTGTTGGAGGCATGGACTGTATGTTCTACGTCATTGTGACTCCATTGAAAATGGTTGACAACGTCGATTTGAGCATCTTGGACACCAACCGCAAAGACTTTATGTTTGACTTCAGGTCAACCGTCCTTCTGGACAAGATGCCTCTTGGTTTCCCCTTCGATCGCCACATTGATGTTGGAAACTTCTTCACGCCTAACATGAAGTTTGTGGATGTCAAGATCTTCCACAAGAAAATGACGTGCGACATGAGGACTCGGTGGAACCGCTGGGTACTCAAGAACTACAACTTGGTGGACAGGTCACCCATTGAGTCGGACACGTACTTCGTGGACACCGACCTCAACATGAAAGTTGACCGCAACGTCAACCTGATTGATATGTGAATACAAAACTGATAATTAAACTCAACATGACCAATGGCTATAATGAATGCAATTGAAAAACGTAAAAAAATAAATCTAGTATTTTTTATGAAATGTATGTTTTTTTTTTCATAATCTCTTTAACATACCCAACCCTTTCCCAATGACTATACTTTAGACTTAGGTAGGTACATAAATAGTTATGTAGTTACAAACATAGATATGTGCCTATTGAATGCCTTTTAACAGTTATACCGTATATATAATACATGTCAATCAATATCTACCACAACTGCCTATTACAACAAAGTGTTGGTAACAAAGAATAGTAACTTGACTGTTTGAATCAAATGATTTTTAAACGTCCATTATAATATTACCTACGATATTTTAGTCCTTTCACGGCACAATTTCCATTAATAGCTGAAAATAACAACAGTTATAGATAGGTAATAATTATTCAAATCAAACTGATCTAACAAACAATCATTACTTACATATTATTTAACACACACAATTGACCAATCTGGTATTTTTTCAATATTAGTTTTTTTATTATAATCTTAGTTTAATATCACATTAATATTAAAATAACTATTTGAAATCCGAAAGTTTTACTGAAATAGTATAACATACAGAATAGTTACTTACGAGAAAAATGGGTTTTCTCAATATTCGTGCAGCTAGCAATTTTATATTTTAGGGTTCACCAATTGAAGAACGGCACCCTTTTGTTATAAAGACTGGATGCGACGTTATCCGGCAATCCGCCTTAGGTAAACTTCACATGAATTTTTTCCTTTACTAAAAAATAACTTAATAATCTTAGCATGGAAAATGCAAAAAAATCACAAAAAGATAGAGATTAGACATTATCATAATGTAATTCACCAACAGTCAATTAATAGCCCATTTCATCTAAAACATAAGATTATCACAATTCCTTTTTATTATTTTTAACTACATATAATAAGCGACAACAATGATTTATAAGTAGAAATAGCGTAAGCGTAATACTTGTAAAAAAAATTATAGCTATACTCACGTTTAGATAATTAATATATATATTTACGTTTAATGTACATGGTACTAGTCCGGGTTCCATACATTTCTAGAACATCTCCTTTGTCTTAATTTATTAAGAAAAGGAAAAACTCTCTCAGCATGTATCTTCACTATTTTACATTTTTGACAGTAGAGAATTTTCCTGCATGATTCATACTCAAACTTAACCAGTTTTATTGTGATTTTATATTATTTTCGTCAGCAATCTAAATTCAAGGGACTGTACATCTGAGCTGGTATATGGTTTTAATTTCAACTCAACACCTCGACGCGTTCCTGAGGTAAAGGGTCTTGACAGATGGACGGAAGGGCGGGCAACAAAGTGATCCTATAAGGGTTCCGATTTTTCCTTTTGAGGTACATACCCTAAGAATTAAAATTTCTAGTAGCCACGAATATATTACTCATGCACATTATAAATATTGCCCTAATAATATTATTATTGAATATAAAAACCTTTATGTCCCTGCTAATAAAGGGTAGATTTATGAAATAACCTTTACGGGTGCAGTACGGGAGTTTTTTCCCGTTTTCAGGCATGCGGGCGGGATCCCTCACTGTTAGGGTAAACATTACAGTAGCAATTGTAAATGCAGTCAATACACTTTAGATTCAGGAATACTCGACCACGACTGACGAACTGATGTATCAATCCTAAATGAACCCAGAATTACTGTGAGACTATCTACCGTCTGCCGACGTAGAATTGTAAACTACTTTGGCGGCATTGCTAGAAAAGCAGGCGACATCCTAGAAAAATTCATTGTCACTGACAAAGTGAAAGAAAAATTACAACTTGGCTGCAGTCCCACACGCTGCCGCACCTCACTTTCCATCATACTAGTATTATATTATCTGTGATCGTAGGTACTTACAGGTGACGAAAATTCAAATTCTGATGAAATAATACTACATCAACATCGAAATATGTAATGTAAGGTTATAAATTAATATGATAGATGCCAAACTGGCATACACAATTTTTTAAGGGTCAGAAAAATGACGTCATGTCACCGTTTAACCCGTTTAACCGCACAAATGACGTCATTTGGCACTTACGTCTGTTTAGCATAGAAAGAACTTCAAAGTCGAAAATAAATATGAAAATGATTGAATATCGGGTAAATAAAAAATATGGGTATCCTATTTTTCGATCTAGGTTCAAATAAAGTTATAATTTAAGGGTGTTAAAAAAACTAAATGTTGTCAATTGGTGAAGAACATTATTTATTACAAAAGCCCAACCCTGTATCTTAATGGTATCGATGCTATCTTTAGACCGCTTTAATAACAATATTCAAATTAGGAACATCATTAAAAGTTGTCCTAACTTCACGAGTAATTTGAGTGAAATTTACAGGCTAGCGTTTTACTTCTTAGCGTGAACGCCAGGCACTCTTTTTAAGTATCCAACTTAGAGGTTCTGTTCTTTCTATATGTACTTCGTCATATCATCACGCCTCTATTCCCCGAATGGTTAGGCAGAGGCGTACTAATGTACACCCACAGTTAGCCGGTATATTTAGGTCCCACGTAATAGGGGGCGAGCCTATTGCCATATATGTACTTTTATGCAATATCTAGATAGATATCTACCTACAAGTTCATTACTTTGACTCAATTGTCTATAGTGATTCTAAGCGCGACTGTTACGCAGGTTCTAGGTACGATTTCCTCCCCCCCAAAGAGGTTCTCGCCTTGTCGCGGCGGGGGGGCTTAGTAACCGTGGATGGTGGCCCACGGCGAAGCTAAGTAGAACCCCAGGGAGGGGCTGCTCCTTTGCCCAGGAAGCCTGCATTGGAGCGGCCACTGTAGGTTGCGGTGTCGTATGGGAGGCACCGCGACTGAGGCGGGCCGCAGTGTTGTGTGGGCGACACTGCGGCTGAAGGTTGAGAGGCTGCGGCGGGAGAGGAGTGCCGGTATTACGGTGCGCCGCTCTCCCTGCCTTCCGCGGCCTCGGCGGGGTCGCAGCCGTAAGACTGCGGACACGGTGGGGCCGCAGGGGGGGAGGACTGTCGGTATTACGATGCGCCGCTCTCCCTACCCTCTGCGGCCGATGTGTGGACGGCGGCGGGGCTACATATCTGTCCCGCCGCAGGGAGGGTTTTGGGTGGCGGACTCGGGGTCGTCAGTCGCCCCAAAGGAGGGTCCAATATTGGACGTCCGCGGTGGGATCGCGGAGCATGCGACAGCGATTCCCGTGATCCCACTACTATGCGGAGGGTGGCAGTGGTGGTGGTTTTAGTCGGTATGCTGGCCACCTGGCCAGAGAGCTCGGCACAACCGTCCCGCATCCCCGAAGTGGGGCGGCGTGCATAAGGAGCATTTACCCACCCGAAAAAAAAAAAAAAAGGTACGATTTCCTGGTTAAGCAAAGTTTTATTTTTATAAAATTCTCAGCAACAGCTCAGAGTTTGGATTTGCGTCCGGCTAATAATGGCAATAGGCTCGCCCCCTGTGGCATGGGATCTAAAGCTACCGGCGAACTGTACATGTACAACTGTAAGTGTACATTAGTACACCTCTGCCTAACCCTGCGGGGAATACAGGCGTTATCGTATGTACAACGTATAACTGAATAAGCGCAAGACCACGAACAAGTCGATTAGAATATTGAGTCATAGATAATAACGAAACCCGTAATTCATTTTGAGACATGTAAGCATATTTTTTTCAAGAAATTAGTTATAGCAGCTAAACATAACTTGTGGCCGTACCGCAATCGTAATCGCAACGACTACGATATCGATGCGCCCACGCACACAAATAACAACTCCTAGATTAGGGTGCCAATATTTTAGGTATTAAGTTTTTTTAAATAACACTGTATGTTAAAAACCACTGGAATCGATTCAGTAGTCGATTCTGAACAAACTACTTTCAGGTTTTGCGCTTATTCTGTTACAGGTTGTATATTATGTTTACACACATAGACACAGAAGTATCTAGGCCAGAAATTGAGTTCCTTTTTCGATCTGGACCAGACAGAATAATTATGTTATAACGGTATTCATTTTTGCCCACATCTCTGCCTACTAAGGGGATTCATGCATGATGGTATATTTATGTATTACCTATATTATGTATTATGCAAAACACCTAATAATTTTCAAAATTTAAATATGTACTTACTTCTTTATTCTTTACTGGAGTTACCGCTTCAAACACATCGTATTACCGGATAAACCAATCCATCGTGCTCAGGTAGTAAGTACCACGTACAAACGCATATTAGATTAAAGCAGTGCCGTAGTAAGGGCGGGGGGCAGGGGCGGCCCGCACCCGGTGTCACCCGTGTAGGGGGACACTGGACCGTGAAAACATGTAAGTAATACGCTTCCCTAATGGATGTCTTGAAATGACGAGTAAATCTTTTTTCTCTAGGCATTCAATCAATTCTTATTCTGTAGGCAAGCCCGCTCTATCGTAGTTTGCAGCATCGCTTACATCAGGTGAACTGGAGGTCAAGCGTAGGCCTATCAATAAGAAAAAAATTACAAAATATAACTGATTTTTTTAATTATAATCAACATCAACCCCTTTTACAGTCCCACTGCTGGCCACGGGTCTCCTCTCAAAATGAGAGGGGTTAGGCTATAGTTCACCACGCTGGCCTAATGCGGATTGGCAGATTATCATAATATTGTAAATGAATTACCTATTACTTTAGGTTTTAATTTTTGAAGTGACAACAAAATATCCGCATCGGTTCCCAGCTACACCACTGGATGAAAATGTAAAATGTAAAATGAAATGTGAATTTTTCTTTACAAAAATGATATCTACGTGTAAAACACACCTGAGACCTAAGAAACGTTATTTTTCTTGGTTGGTTACTTTGTTAGATTTTTTCTTTTAAATAGATAAATGCACTCACTTAAGTTGAAAATAACAATCCCTAGGTAGGTATGTACGTAAAAAAATAGCTACTTTACCTAATGAAATAACGTTGACGTAATTTGCGCTTTACACATACCGCCTGTGTTCCTCACAAGCTTAGGCAGAGGCGTGATGTACACCTACAATTCGCCGTTATGTTTTGGTCCAATGTAATAGGGGGGCGAGCCTATTGCCATTAACGGGACACAAATTCCAAACTCGGAGCTGCTACCAAGATTTTATAGAAAAACTGAATAACAATTTGCACTTTGGAATTAAATCTAGGACTTCTAGCGTAGCAGTCACGCTCACAACCACTAGGCTAATGAGGCAGTTATTCTTACTAATCCTTACTAATATTATAAACGTGAAAGTTTGTGAGTATGGATGTATGGATGTTTGTTACTCTTTCACACTAGAATGGGTGAACGGATCTGGATGAAATTTGACACAGAAATAGATTATAGTCTGGAATAACACATAGGCTACTTTTTATCCAGGTCGGACCCAATTCTGAAGTCCATGTAGATAAAGTCGCGGGTAGAAGCTAGTGGTCTATAATTATTGGTGTTTATAACTGTGTCTAAACAATCATTTTTCATCGTTTTTCTGATGGCATGGGAATTGTCCAAAATTAATAAATTTATACTGACAATGTTTGAAATTTTTGGATTTTTCTATGAAATTTTTAGTAGCAGCTTTTACATGTCGTATGGGATATCATTTCCACAGCGAACTGTGGGTGTTCATTAGTACGCCTCTGACTTATATAGCATAATACCATTACTCGCGTAATGGTATTTTGCTATGAATTAATTCATATACGAGCTGGAAAATACGGACTTTGCATAGATACTCGTATTTACCTGACTCATATATCATAGTTCATAGTTATACCTATAGTAGAAACTTAAAGCAGTTGTAATAATCTGAGTCAGGTAAATACGTATTTATTAATAACTAATTATGCCAAAAAGTATTCTTATAAAACTATTGAAACTCCTAGCGGCCGTAGCCTAATGGCTAGGGCGTCGGACTTGCGATCATGTGGTTGCCGGTTCGAACCCAACCCATTGCACTACCGACGTGAACCCACTCGTAACACAAGCATTTAGATTAGCACGAGGGGTTAACAAGAATACTAGTAATGTGCGACCCAAATCGCTAGTAAGCTTTTTTAAAAAAAATGAGGTATAATTATTTATAAAATAAGAGAACCGATGAAGAAATGTACTGATAATATCAAACAGCAGAAGTTTAATATTGCTCGTAAATTTTCCAAAGAAAAATATAACATTTATATTCGCTTATCAGACCTCACAGGTTGTTGTCTATTATTAAGCGTTGATACGGGTCAAAGTTTCAATACGTCATTTATCATAAATGATACAAGTACCGACATCTACCGATATCTCGAATAACGTTGTTGTCTTTACGTATCACCAACTAAAGACTGGACTGAATGGTTCATGCCATCTTTACTAGGTGGCGCAGAATCAAATTCTACAATTTTGAATTTTAAAAATTATTGATTTTTAATCAATAATTATACCTTTAAAAACACTGCTGTTTATTATTCTCATCAGTAATTTAAGTTGAAATAATTAGTCTAGTGGTCCCAAGTGCGACTGCTACGCTAAATATCCTGAATTCGCTTCCCAGGTCGAGCACAGTATTATTTATTAGGTTTTATTATGAAGTTTTCAGTAGCAGCTCAGAGTTTGGGATTTGTGGCCGGTTAATGGTACTGAATAGGCTCACCCCCTATTGTATAGGACTTAAACATACCAGCGAACTGTGGGTGTACATTAGTATACCTCTGTTAACCATTCGGGGAATACCGGCGTGATGATATGTTATTTTTAAACATGTTTAGTTTTTCAGAGAATATCAAAGGTATCTTCAAGCAGAATTTCCAAATAACATAAGCCTTTAGGAAGTACCAAATAGACGCTGCTCATAGTTTGCCAGTATGCTAGATCCGTGTACTGGGGGCGAACGTATTGACATTAATTGGGCACAAAATTCATACTCCGAGCAGTTTAGTACTTAGAATTTATAGAAAAACCCAATAACATTGATCGACCTGGGAATCGAACACAGGACCTTTCTTACAGCAATTGTCCTAAAAGCCACTAGAGAATGAGGCCAGTACTGTATACTATGCCAATTGAATTTTATCAAATTTAATCTTAGATATTATTGATAATATCATACTATGTAGATGGGATTGTTTAAGTGCAATATACAGGTTTTTCTGTAAATAGATCTTATAAAGACACTTTTACGAGGATAGGATGAAATGGCACACATAGGGGGAGGCCTACGTCCAGAATAGGACTAGTATAGGTTAATGATGAATACGAGATGGTGCCAGCATTTCCTACCTGACCATCTCAGAAGAAAAACGAAACCAACTCAGAGAATCATAGTCTCTTTTAAAGTCCAGACAGTTGTAATATTATCAGTTATGTCAGTTATACAAAGTAGGACAAAATAATTGTCGCATCCTTACTGGTTACTTCCAGCTTCTATAATAAGTAAACTATGTATGTAGATGCGCCAATCGAGTTGTCAAGTTTAACGCAGTATTAGAGCAATCGGCGGCTGCGCTACGAGTCGCAACTTTGATCTTCGTTCGGAAGATTGCTTAGCCTGCAGTTGTTGCGGATATGGGTATCAGTTCATGTGACATTTTAAACGCACTTAGGAGGAAAAGCTCCTAATGTAGCTCACACTAGGAGTTTATCCTCTTGGGTACAATTACAACGTTACGTAATGGTTTAAAAAGCAAAGTATGCCTGGTTTTTGAATCAGCCTCTAAAACCATGTTCCCAGTTCTGTTAGATTGTGAGGAAAATTTTTTTGTAGCGTCAAATCACATTTCACGTTCACGGCGCACATTAGTACGGCTCTCGTAAGTAACGCTTCCCGCACAGAACATTTCTTTTTTTTCATTAATTTGTTGTTTCGTGTCTAGATATTTTGAGTATGTTTCAATTTCTGTTCGTAAATGCACCCAAAGTACCTACAAAAGGAAATTCTGTTATGGACCCGCATTTCTAAAAAAATCCCAATACACTTACTTAATTAGTTATTAAGAAAGATCTCTATCAATAACAGAATAATGCAAAAGAATCCAGATTCAAAACAAATAGTTGATTAGTACCTATGACAAACCGATGTAGAAAGATCGAGATTACATTACCAGTGAGTTCATATTGCAATGAGATAAGTATTAAAAAATACTGGAAAAAAACAAAACAAGCACAGTTTTGATAACTCCGTCTGACCCCACGTTTTTGTTTACGGTCATGAACACTTTCGTGATAATGTACTGCAGATAGATATCTTTCTTATCTTAACTTAGGAGACACTGAATTATTTTTAAAAATGTCCCCAGACTGTATCATCAAGGTCAAAGTAAGCTTTTTTTTAGCATTAACATAAAAAAGCTACTCAGCCTTTTTAAAAATAAATGGATGTCCTCTACATCCATTCATTTGTATGTATTGTCTTTATCGTTTTTGAACCAATTTTGACGATTTTTTTTTTTTCATAAAGTTGGTATTATAATAGTTTGTAAAAGTAGTACCATTCAAATCCTCTATCTGATCATAATTTAAATAGGTACATCTTTTGTCCCTGTTGGAGGAGGACATCTCATTCTATGTCAATTTTTTTTATTATTTTTTTACATCCTGAAGGTTTTATTTTAATTTGACCGGGACTTGGAATAATTTTCACCATTATTTCTTTACTTGTTTTTAAAGACACCCTTAAAGGAAATTGTATGTCGTTACATCTAGAAATTCTGCCCAGCCGCGGGAGAAAATAGAGGGTTATGTCGGACTAAACAACTCACAATACTCGATATGCAAGTAAAAACGAACGACTACCTTTCCTTATTTCTCATTCCATTTAGACAGGGTTACCCTGATGACACAGCACAACGTAGTTATGCTCAACTTGGGCAGAACAGCGCATTTGCCTTACGAGTATGATATGTAGGTATTTGATGTATTTTCAACAGCACCGTGTCACAAAATAAACATTGAACCCACCCAAACTAAGTAACATGTGGTGATAACGTGATTTTTATCCTTGACTTTAACTTAGGTCAGTTAAGTAAAACATTTAGAGACTACTGATTACGTTGTTTTGACTTTCGTTAATTAAGATTTAATATCACGCGTTACATGTATTGGAATAACAACCAATACCTAATAAAAATATTCTTATCAGTAATTAACCTAAATTTTTCTGCAATTTAAGATTTCTCTTTTTTTAACTCGTTTATTATTCTTATGGGAAGATCACATAGGTATGTGGTGCTACTATCGACTGAAAACCATACTTTGCCACCCTGAAACTGACTGCCACGGGTTGGGAGCGTCCTCTCAGGCATGCTAGTTACCACATATTTTCCATCACCAAAGCAGGTACACCTGTTGACACATCGAAACTCAGCCTCCCTTTAAAATAATTATGAACTTTGTAGAACCATTTATTAACACATATATACTTTTTAATAGGTCGCCTAGGTTAGTGCTATCTAAAGACTGTTTTCGTCATCAATTACTCTTACGAGTAACTAGTAAATCTCTTAGGACATAGACCAATGAACTTTAAACTTGTTATTTAGCATATTACATTAATATTTATAAGTAATAGTGCATTCAACCAAGTTATCATTTGTAGGGAACAAAATGTCTATGAACTTTCAAAATGCTTTCTCTATAAATTGATGTGATTAGCTGACAAAATCACAGTCAATTGGACAAAATGAAGACGTTAACAGTGGTTTTAGTAGTTACTGTATTAGTAATACATATCTCTGGGTACTTGATACATGTACCAACAGTGCCTTTTGTACAGCCGGAACAAACTGGTAAGATATTGTGTTAATGATCATCATTTGCATTACAATCCATAAGCTGACTCACAATCCTGACTTCTCCTAGTGCTGGGCGTTCGCTCCCTCCCACAGTTAATGCTATCCATAAAAATGCTGTGCCGCTACGGGTATCACCCTGGTACGCCCCGTGATTGAAACAATATCTTTGACGTATCTTACTGCCCAACACTACATTTGCCACATACAACATAAAAACATAAATATACTATCTCTCCTGTATTCCCCGAAGGGTTAGACAGAGATGTACTAATGTACATCCACATTTCATCGGTATGTTTGGTTCCCATTAACCGTAGAAAAATGCATTATCACTTTGTTCGACCCTATCGAACCCAGACCGTCGTACATCGTACAAACACTAATGAGACCCCGATTCAGTCATTGCCTTTTTTATAAAACGTTACACACACTAGAATTTTCTCCTATACGTTTGTAGAGCGTTTACAAACACAAATTCACATACAATTTCAAACTCGGAACAACTACCTTCTTCTTACAAATATATATTCCGTGCGGGATCGAACCCACAACATGTAGCGTAGTAGAAGCCGATCACTGAACCAACCGTGCCATCCTTACTACATATATCATTTATACAAAGCCCTTTTTGTATAGAGCAGTGAACGTTCTTTGATTGATATGATGATCTTCTTTTTCTCGACATCATCATTCCTTCCTATAATTAACCTAAATTTAAGTTTCTCTTTTTAACTATTTTATGACATAATTCTATAATTAATAAGTTATGGGCGTAACTACTAGTCCATACGAGTATGATACAGTTCACACTAGTTTAGGGGCCACTGATTCACATTTATTGTAAATAAAACCTAAGGCAATAAATGTTTATATTATAAATACTTAATATGTGTGGGAACATGTCTCTTTAGCTTGTTCGTATGGGTATCCTTTTATCACTTCAGTTGGCTATCTAGAATAAACGCATATTTTTATCGTCATCACCCATTACCTCCTCGCCCTTATTCTAATATACTTGCATAATGGCATATAGCTATGAATCAAACTCTAACATGAAATTTAATAGAATTAAGTGATAAAGATTATAAAAGTTATTATATCTATGTCTATAAAAGTTTTAATGCATAATGATTTCATCGTAGCTATTTAGATTGAAATATTGTATGATTGACCTGATATTTTCTCCCTTAATCAGAGGTATTTAATAGTCATTTTGATAAATTGGCACTCAATATTTCCTCTACATCAAACGAATCGTGGAATCTCCCAAACTTTTAGTGGCTTTATTAGCATATAACAGTGATCAAGCGCTTCCCGAGTGGGAATTCACCGATAGATATAATCTGGGTGACTTTAAATGACGAGTGAAGCGGTATCTTCTAGGCAAGCGCGCTCCATCATAGATCACAGTGTCGCTTAACATCAGGCGAAATGGCGGTCAAGTGTAAGCCTATCAAGAATAAAAAAGGCGACTTGGGACTCTATAAAATAAATATTATCTGTAACTGTGTTACTAGTTTTTTTGCAATCTCTACAACAAGGCAAAAATGCATTGTTTTAGCTCCAGTACAATGGCTACATATCCACAAACTGATGATTCCACTATTCGAAAATGTATGTGAAAATAGTAGTGATCCTGTCATAAGCAGACTAGCTCAAGAATATACTCCAAATGCAGAGGATTACTTGGTAAATATTTTTATTGCAACTTTTACAAATGATGTCACAAGTTTTTAATTGTTTTTTATTCTATAATATTTAATTTCAGGAAGACGTCATTCCTAATTTACAAAATTTGTTGACAACTGGTTTCTTGCCTAAGGGGGAAATTTTCAGTGAATATAAACCTGAACATATGAAAGAATTAAAAGTAATCTATGACGTTTTGTACTCCGCTAGAGATTTTGTTACATTTTATAAAACAGCTGCCTGGGCACGTCAAAATTTAAACTGTGGATTATACGTCAATGCTATCTATATGACCATACAGCGAAGAAGAGACACAGAGAGACTATCTATTCCAGCACCGTATGAGGTGTTACCAAATTATTTTGTGCGCAAAGATGTAATAATTCAAGCTTCATCTATTCTTGCTGGACAAGAGATCACCCCTACAGAAGCTATTCGTGAAGAAGGAAATGCATACCACATAGATGCTAATTACACTGCAATATTTTATGATAATGAAGATGATTCAAAATTAGCTTATTTTCGTGAAGATATCGGCTTAAATTCTTATTATTATTTAAGAAAACTTAGAATGTCGCCATGGTTTAACAACGACATTAATAGCAGATATGGAGAAAATATGTACCAAATGATGAAACAACTTATGGCAAGATATAACTTAGAACGATACGCAAACGGTTTGCCTGAGATAGATGGAATAAACTGGAATTCTTTGCCTAATATTCCTTACGATCCTGAGTTGATTTATTCAGATGGTAATGAATTCATACACAGGATGTCACCTTTAGAATTGACAGTAAATGAAGACTTAGAATTATTACAAACCATAGAAAATAATATTGTTACAGTCGTCGGTCACATGGTAAGTTTTTATGTTTTTAAACTGTTAAATGTTATGTTAAAACATGCACACTTGAAAATGTTATACTAACCAAATTACCTTGTGAAATAATTTATGAAGAAAAAATTCTTTCAGCGGCAGAGTGGATATAATAAAACCCAAATATTGAATCACCTAATGGAAATCCTTGTCACGGGAGACAGGAGTTATGAGACATTGGCTCGCCAGCTCCTTGGCAAAGATCGCACTAACAACGGGTAATTTAAGCATTGATTAATTTGTATTCGATGATGGCTTTATTTAATTAGGTACTTACTATTTATGATATGTAACTATTTCAGGCACACCTCTGTACTAGAGCATTACATGACATCTCTACGAGATCCAATGTTTTGGAAGATAAATAAAAATATAGTTGACCTTGTTGATAGTGCCCTTCAAACTCTGCCTACTTATTCAAGAAATGAATTATACTTCCCTGGTGTAGAAGTCGTAAATATCGAAGTGAAAAAGATGATGACAGCATACGATTATTTCGAGTTTGATGTTACCAACGCACTAAAAATAGACGACAGTAACTCGACGTTCAATATTGAAATAGGTCAACCTAGATTAAACCATAAACCGTTTAGTATTAAAGTTAATATCTCGTCATTAGTTACTAAAAAAGCATTAATGAAAATTTACCTGGGACCTAAACTTATGCCTGGCGAGCTTGCAATGAAAAAGAACCTATTCACATTACTTGATCTGTTTGAAATAAACCTTAAACTTGGGACAAATATTATATCTAGAACGTCAGACGACATGAAACATTTTTCAGACGACTTCATGTCACTTAAAACAATTTGCAAGAAAGTGGAGGATGCTAAATTTGGTTTGGATTCTTTGCCACTAAAAACAATTGAGTCCCAAATCGGATATCCGTCAAGGCTTATTTTGCCTAAGGGTTTATCCCAAGGTCTGCCTCTTCAAATATTTGTTTTTGTTGCACCATTTGCCAAAGCAAGTTTCAGTGATTCATACTCTACAAATAGCGTGGAATTCAATTCCGCTATTTTATCACCTGGATATCCACTTGACTTGATGATTGAAGACAGACAATTATTTACGTTACCAAATGCATTGATCAAATATATCACAGTTACGCAAAAAGGGGACAAAAAGGTGGAAAATTATGGTGGGCCTGGAGTAACGAAACAATGGTACGGATCGAATAGTTATGATCCATCAACCCGCCCTGATTATTCTGCTAGTAATAAGAAATCTTTTGATTATAATTCTAAAAAAGGACCTTATGTGAATAATGAAAATAACTTCGCTAGAGTGAACGAATATAATCTTGCCCCACAAGATGTTGCTTTTGATGAAAATCAAAACGAATCCCAAGATGTTACAGACGTACCTCAATTGCTAAAATCTTTGAAAATCGATGTCACACCAATGCCAAAAATACAAGGAGGTCAAAAGAATGCAATCATTAATATGCCTCATCTTCTAAAATCTAGTTTCGATTATTCTTCAAAAGAACCATTTGATTACAAATCAAAAAAAGCCCAGTTTGATAAAAAAGACTATTCTGTTATTAGGGAAGGCTACTTTAAGAATCATACAGTAACTCCAGCGGAAGAAAATGTCTCCATTGTATCTCCAACCACAACGCCAATAAATGATGACGTTATTTCTGAAGTTGAAAATCATGATATAATCGATCTTAAGACACATAATCTATTGAATTCTGCAAAATTTGATTATTCTACTAAATATAACAGTAAGCCACCATTTGACTATAAAGCTAAGAAAGCGCAATTTGACAAAAAAGACTATTCAACTAAAAGAAAAAATTATACCAATTATAATACCGACGTTCCAAGAGAAGAAGTAACCACCAACATGCCTAAATCTACAAATGAATTGCCGAGAGCGATCCTTAATGAGGATTCTAATAACATAGACTTGATTAACGAAATTACAGATAACGACAGGTATGCAGTAGAAAACGAAAATTTTGACGATGATGGGGATGACACAATAGAAAACGTAGTACACAAAGAACCCACTTTAAATATGATAAAGAAGCGTACTCCAACAGTGTATGACTTTTTATTCCACACGTTTGATTATGATGATTATAAAGTGTATGAATAGACCAATATTGTATGGAAATATTTTTCTGTGATTGGCATAGTTGTATTAAAACTATGTATTATGTTACCTGTATGTTAATATCGTATTAAAATGGAATAATTTTACATCAAATGTCTTAATTTATGCTCACCTTGCGTCAATTTGTAAACTCTTTACTGTGCAAATTTATAAGAGAATAAACAGCGTCGGTAGCCCAATGGCTAGGGCGTCGGACTTGCGATCATGTGGTTGCCGGTTTGAAACCCATCCATTGCTGTACCGACATGAACCCTCTCATAACACAAGCATTAAGCTTAGCACGAGGAGTTAACAAGAATACTAGTAATGTGCGACCCACATTGCTAGTAAGCTTTATAAAAAAACCGTAACTAATAAATTGTCAACTAGATAGTAATATGCTAATGACTGAATAGTAAACACCTAAAGCTATAACAATATACTTTAAAATATATAACGTTTACGATATAATCAATAAAACTCTTTGATCGTGGCACATCATGTGGTGGATTTTCATTGATCATTAAAGTAAACTAAACATATATTATAACAAGGGGAACGAATGCACATTATTGCTATTTCGTGAGGTTTTCTATCATTATTTTTGGATGCGATCCAAACATTTTACAACGACGTTACGCTTTCCCTATTTTCATCGTGGAAAATTTAAAAACCATCGGTCACTACTGTGACAACAGCTAGAATACAAATAGAAAATACTTTTACAGTCGATTATAATGTTTTTACAAAGCATACACAATAACCAAATCAATACTAATTCTCGCTTTAATAACATTCATAATCAAATAGATCGGTGATCCTATCACATAAAAATAGCAGCACAGAATCTCGTATAGAATTCATTGTATTGTATTCAATTCAATATATGGTGATTGCTTAAGGTAATTAATACATTTGGTATAAACACAAATAAAACTTTATGATATATCGTTAATGTGTAGAAACATTTTCCTGATGTAGGTATAAATACGTAAATTATTGGAAATAATATTTATTTCCTCGTTACATGGGAAGAATTGCTGTAGGTAATAAATTTAAATTATGCATTAACAATTCATAACTATCCATACTAATAAAATAAATGCAAAAATAACTCTGTTTGTTATGTTTTCAGGCCTAAACTGCTGAAACAATTTCGATTAATTTTGGTATAAAGATAGATTGCACCTTAGGGAAGTATAGGATATCTTATACCTCAAATAAAACGAAGTTAAAAAACTAAAACCCGACAACGAAAAAAAATCAACTAAAAAGTACGAAACAAGAAAATATGTATTCCTAAGTCCAAGAACAGTGGTGACCAGTTTTAGTCATAGTCGCATGCCTATAGATGGGTTTCTGCCCAGGCATTTTGGGCGAAAATAATAAATGCCCTGGCATAAACCCATCTATATAGATGGGTTTCCGCCCAGGCATTTTGGGCGAAAAAAATAAATGCCCTGGCATGAACACATCTCTACGCATGTCGCTATGAACTGTTGGGATCAACTTAAGTATAACTACGGTGGCATTTACCTTACTTTTTTCGTATTCGGGTAAAAATCCTTTAGGATGCGAGCGAAACCGCAAGCAACAGCTAGTTATCTATATATGTAAAAGTGAAATATCTTCAACAGCGTCTTAGAAAGTTTAATTTTTGGCATTATTATTTCTGTGGGTAATTCATAGAATTAAGATTACGGCAAGTTTACTTCGCTTGATGATCATTCAGATATAACAGCTGCTGCTATTCACTAATCATACCAGCAATCTGATTAAATTAATTATGAGATAAAAGAAAAATGCATATAAAAGGAACCTATGAATTATTTCAATAATCGTTTACATTTGGCGCTCAGATATCATCCGATGGATTCTGCAAGGAAAATCCTGTGTTCCGTGCCAAAATGAAGTTATATTTTCACTCCATTGACGCTGATGATTCAGGGTGCGGTGCCGGCAACTCTGTGGGGATTTTTGGCTATGATTACCAATTATTTTGATTATGGAATGTTAAGTCAGTGTAAATTAGTCAAACGTCGGTTACGCATCGGCAAATAAATTTAATAAGTCCCTGCCGCTGCAACTGATTTCGCTCGGCTGTAAAATTATTAGCGCATTTATTTACGATACCTCATTTCCTGCTGTTTAATGCTTTAAATTTTGACATAATTTATAATTATGGCGAAGGTTTATTGCAAAACAATCTTGCTTAATAGTTCATTTTAAAGTAAATAAAATCTTGATTTATTTATCAGTATCAAATTTAATGTGTTCACATTACATTAAGATCTTAAAGTTTGTGGTTATGTCATAGTCTTTACAGAATGTTAACTTATCATTGATAAACGAAGAAGTGCATGTAATAAAAATGGTTCTATAATAAAAAAATATGATCCTATTAACTTAAAATACTTTGGCAAATGATGCCATAGTTATGTCAAGATGATCGTTACATTGATTGATGTGTTCTCAATATAAATAAATCCTCATGAAACAGAAATAGTTCTAGGATGCCTGAATTCAAGGTTTCGATAGTTTCTATCCCGATTACTAAATACACGAAAGAATAGAAGACGAAACATTGTGTATTCATCAGCTGTTTTAAAAATTCGAAAGAAAATGTCACATAAAATTTATGTAAAATTAACGTACCGACAGTCTAATTTATTTAACAGTGTAATAAATGAACCGTATTACATAACATAATGAGAATCTTGTCTCATTTGTTTTGGTTATTCCGAATAGTTCGTAGTATAAAGGACGCACGTGTTGATTGAAAACAAAAATACCTTAAGTGTAGTGATAAAAATATTAAACTTACGAGTATAATCCTCGTATATCTATAGAAAGTGAACAATTTAACCCATCAAGTAACAATGCATTATTAATATGCGGTATTGCAAATACAATACAGTTTTCGAGCGCCAGGAACTTTGTGGGGTTTTCTAAATTTACCTAAATTTATTTTTTGTTTGAATATAATTATTATAATTATACAACTTGTACATTTAAAATAAACCTTTAAAAATGCAACTGAAAATCCGAATTTACTGGCATAAAAATGACCATAATATATCTCTTTTAAGGTGTATATTACCGTACACGCACTTATCACATAATATTACCTTATATTATTGAATAATTATTGAACTTTCTACTTTCTAAGGTCATATACATTATTATTATCAATGCATACCATTGAGCATAGTAATGTCACAAAATTACCAAGTGTTTTAAAAATAACCTTGTAACCTGACCTAATTTCGACGTGTATTGTTGTTTTAAGACTACACGTGGTCGACGCGTAAAGCGCGACTCAGATTAGATGTTTCTCTCATTGTGGCATTCACATGAGAACACAAAAATTATAGCCGATCACCGACAGTCTATATCTGCGCCGGCGCCGGAGTATAACCCGTTTCACGCGCCAGTGGTCGCCAATCATCGGCCTTCCATATTTTAGCTGTTATACTCACAATATTCAAATATTTACATTCACACTATACATCACTATATCGAATTTTAAATACCTATAACATATCACATTTGTTATAATAACTGTAACGTCGTAAATCAATCATGTTTTTTAATCTTGTTTAGTATGTGAAGCTAAATATTATATGATGTTAATCTTGTTAAAAGATGTTATTGTGTTGATACGTTCATTACGAGCGAATTATTTAAGTATTTTTTCGTAAATGACTTATAATTTTTACTGACTCATCCGGGAAATAATTTTACCGATAAATGATGTTTTTTTTACCATATTCTATTTCTATAATAGTTACTGATTTAACTATTTTGGCGAAAGTTGTCGTTTCATTAGTCAACTTTATTACACAAAATTAAAATTCTAAATCGATTTCATGGAAGAGATTGGTTACCTCTGACAGTGACGTAGCTATACGTAATATTCTCGTTGGGATTGTTGTGAATCGGCGGCCGCATCAAAGGAATTTCCTGCTCTTAATCAAGGAACGACTTTATATGCGCAAGAGTTTCTGCTACACTTTAAACTGGACATATTGAAGATGTTCAGTTTCACATGTTGTTATCGTGAATTCCTACAACAAATCCATGTTCAAAACATCCCTACCTATAACGGATATCCATAAATATCCTCATCAATCTTGACAATATTTACTAAACGTTGAACCCGATAAAATATGTACACATGCTGAAAATGCGCCTTAACGAACGAATACTTCGTGAGATTACAAATAATTCTTGCAAAATATCAGGAAGTTTACATCTAATCCCACTCGGTATGTAGTTAAAAAAACTCTGAAACTAGCAGAACATACCTCATGTTACACTCACGATTTTGTAGCAGTTGCTAGGATTGCAGCAGTTACCACAATAAATCGGGTAAACTTCCATTAATTTATTTAAATGTACGTAATAAACATATACGTCATTGTTCTTGAAACGCAAATGGTTCTGGAATAATGCTACGCGAAAGTTTCGCCAACTATCACAGTGCTATAAATGGATCGCATCATCCAAGTTTCTACGTTTGAGCTGATGTCAATTACTTTATATAAATCTGACAGCTCACTTCCTGTAGAATGCAGGTTTTGCTGAACATTCTCACCATCTGACGTATATATAATTCGCTGACGAAGAACTCAATATCAACGTCACTATTCTAAACGTGAACGGTAGTGAGAGAGACAGCAGGTTTTTCACTTATTTTTGTATTCCAGTCTGAGGAGGAAGGAATGCTATAAATAAGGGTGCTATTCCGATGTAAAATCTAGTGTAACAACACTCGCACTCGGATTCGGTTCTTGTTACAACTGCCAACCCTACACAAACACCATGGTAAGGAGCCCAAGGATTACAAGTTCACCGTTGTTGTGACTGTGACAGTTAATTGTGAAAAAAAAAAAACAAAGTGTTCGAAAGAAAGCGGTCAAACACATATTATAACATTGGAGAGTTCTAACAAAAATTATTACATAATTTCGAATGGATGTGAGAGTAATTAAGGAGAAGATAGTTTGTTCCATATTCAATGATTTTATAACACATTAATGTGACAACTGTAGATTATTCAAATGCAATAATGCAACATCCTCTCATTAAATGTCCAAATGACGTCATTTAGGCATGTAAAGAAGCACATTTTCTGACGAAAGTATTATTTCATAGGACACTGATGATGATCAGAAGATGGCCATGCTGCGCAAGGCCTTCCAGATGTTCGACACCACCAAGTCGGGATACATCGATGTCCTGAAGATCTCAACCATCCTCAACACCATGGGCCAGCTCTTCGATGACTCCGAACTGCAGGCTCTCATCGATGAAAATGACCCAGAAAGTAAGTTTTTGTTTTTTCTTTTTTTTTCTTTCTTGTCATTAAAATTCAAAATCCAGAATTTAGTAGGTATTTCCTTGTCACAAATAGATTAAGATAAAAATCTTACTTGTATTCAATAGTAAAAACCAATAAACATTATATTAGAATTCAATGTATTTTCGAGACTAAATCTTAATTGTCATATAACTTCAATTATTAAAAATATATATTGTTTGTTTGTTTTTATATTTTTACTATTGTTCGAGTTAAAAAGTTAGAAAATTTTCATGTCGTTTTGTATATTGTTAGTTGCCAAGTGCAAATGTAGAAGTCGAATAAAAAACATGAAATCAACAAGTGTAGTATGAACAGCTGCAAACATTTCTTGTTAAAAAGTGATCAATCATCAGAATACGCTAACAAGAATTCACACGTACCGAGGCTACGACACCTTTTCGAATATATTCTGGAATATTTTTACTCGTCGCGGGAACTAATGAGGCTATTTCCGTACGGTACTTCTCCCCGAGCTTCCAGTCCCTTTGAAAGATGCATGTCTCTGTTCTCAAAGTTTATTTATCTTGTCTGTTTTCAATGAACGAGATTAAGAGCTTCAATTTAGAACACTTCTGGTTTAGGTAATTCTCGAATTCATTATTATTTTTTCTTTATTCAAGACTCTGGCAAGATTAACTTCGATGGCTTCTGCAACATCGCTTCCCACTTCTTGGAGGAGGAAGACGCTGAGGCTATGCAACAGGAACTGAAAGAAGCTTTCAGGTTAGTAATAGTTGATTTTAAGAACTAGATATTTGTATAGTTTGATTTTTTTATTATCAACCTAACTAACTAAGACTATAAATACCAAATTTCATCGATCCACAGGTTATACGATCGTGAAGGCAACGGCTACATTACCACCTCTACCCTGAAGGAGATCTTGGCTGCCCTTGATGACAAGCTCAGTTCTAGCGACTTAGACGGCATCATCGCTGAAATTGACACTGACGGATCCGGAACCGTCGACTTTGATGGTATGTACGAGTACATGTTCTTTAAATCTTGCTTTTATAAATTCTTTAACTCATAATAACGTCTCAACATCACTAAATCTCTATAATATCCGCAATTTTTATTGCAATATTATTGGAATATTGGTTGGAGGTCTGCCCAGTTTTTGTCTTGTCGCCAAGACAGGCCTCCGCAGTTAACACGCAGTTACCTGATGTCATTTCAGCGACAGAAGTGTCAAAAGCGTGAACACAACAATTTGGCCACGTATCAACCCACGCTGTTCACTTTAGTAATATATTATAAAAACTACCGAAATATCAGTTCGCCTAAAGCGAAATTCCGTTTCAAGTCGATCACTAACTAGATGCGGTAGCAGCTGTTTTCGAAGATAAACTATGGCATAAATTTTCGCGAAAGCAACATAGATACATAAACATGCTCTTGCTAATACTGAAACATTACAAGAGCATCGATGAGGCGAGTGGTATGCGTTGGCCAAAATTTATGTTGTCTCGCGCACATTGCAAAATTATTTCATTTCAATACTATCTTCGTTTGCTTTGGATCAAGATCAAAGAATTTTACGGAAAAACTTTTTGACAAAAACTAAGTGCCTACTACAAAATATTTAACTTATTCATTGAATTATGAAGGTGGTTTGGAATTCATTTGAATAATCATAAACGAATTTACCATTACGACTTTCTTAATTTATCTTCTTTAATAGTTCACTGATGTCATTCTTCAAATTTTATGAAATTATTCTTAAAAAATATTTTGTTTTGTTTCAGAATTCATGGAGATGATGACTGGAGACTAAGCAAATCGTCTACAACTATTACATATATCATAGTATTATTATTATTTAGATGCTATTTTTATTGTACTTTAAAAAGTTAAGACTATGACACTAGTACAAAACCAAATGCGGTATTAGCATGGTTGTTAAATTAGTTTACACAATTTACTCTATCTTATAGATAGGCACGCTTTATATAATAAATAACCTACAAAGGTAGGCCAGGAATCTCTTTGAGTTCGTTCCAAAGAATTATTTCCGGAATAATTCACACGTAACGAATTCTCAAACAATTATATGCTAATATTTATAACGCATTGCACTTTATTTTGAACGTATTCTTTAAATAACTTCATCATTATAACGTCAATACACAAACACAGTCTTTTACTTTAGTTTCAATTATTGTAGCGTATTAACCTTGACCTATTCCTCCTAATCCTATCTCAGTTTGCGACTGGTCTCTTTAGTGTGCACACTGGTTTTGTTGATCGAAGACACAAAAATACCACACTGGTAGTATCTAGTGATTTATTATGATTTACGACATCCACACCGGCTGTTATGTAAGCACCTACGCTGTAAATATTTCCACGAGCAGATTTTATATTTCTGTTTTATACGGTAATTGAGTTCGGGAGCGAAGAATTGCCTCTCGACCAAAATTAGCCGAGTTCCAAGACTCGCAATTGAAAAATTGTCCAATTGCATTTTGTTTCCTGTGGGTACTGTACATGTGAGGACAAAATAAGAAACGGCCACACATTTTACTGAATACTCGTAAATATATTATTGTTCTAAGCTATCTGTTACAAACTTAATCCATTAATAATGCAATTCTAAATTTAATCAAATTATATTGAATATAAGCTACCAAGAATTGAAGAGTAGAATTATTATTATTATTCTTTATTTATTTAAAGTCTGTAGTGTTTCACTACAGGGCATAGGCCTCCCCACTCTTGTTCCACTTCTCTTTGTCTCTTTCTGTTAGGGCCCAATCTTTTTGGAAGGAGTCCAGCTCATCCCGCCATCTCAATATCATACTTAGGTTAAGCCCTTTAGGATAAGGTCTAATTGTTGAAGATACCAAGAAGATTTAAAGATCCAAATAATTAATGCAAATTATACAAGGTGTGAAGTTCTCAACAAAATGACCACAAGTGTACGTGTACGATGAAAATTGTGCCCATTAAAGCGACCCTCAGGATCTCAATTGGATCAGTAGAAATACAGTTATGAATCCTCCTGTGCATATAAGCCAATGTTTAACTATTTACGGCTCTAGTTGACTGCAGTGTTAGCTATTGTAATGTTTCGAATACTATGGTTACTTTTTGTGGGGATGTCTATGTCGGCGCCAACGGACGAATTCCGTAGTTTTGTGAGTGAAGGAGGTATGTGACTGTGTTTTATTACAAATAAACTGATCCTATAAATACGTTGACGTTTCACGTGCCAAGGTCGACATAATGGTTTTATAGTCATAATACACTTAGCAATTAATTTTGAATTACATTGACCGCTCTTATTTCAACGTTTGTGACGTTTTGTACATATATGTAGCAGTGATCAACAAAATACGTGAAATTCTCGAATAAATGTCCACTTAATTTATAACTAACTAAAACTATGAATATGTGAAATAAAAAAGTTACAAATCAATATTTAAAAAGATACCATCTATACATACTTTCACAGAGTTATCTCTGAGCGATGATGGACCAATCATGGGCATTGTCCCGGGTGGATACCCAGCCCAAGGATCACAACACCATGGAAATATATTTTATCAACTTCTAGAGGTAATTGCTTTTATACCTATCAAATCTACAGGCAGAAACAAACATGCTGTACAGATGATTTATAATGGCCTTACTAATAACTATTTTATAGTTGGATACTGTTGGTACTGTTGGAAACAGTTCTCATCATATTTTTTTCCTTTTATTAAATTACACACAACTTATGCAGCATAATATATTATCATATTTATATTATATCCATGTATGGGTAAAAAAATATTCGCGGAAATTAACCCTGCTGTATCTGTGTGTGTAAAGTTTTAAACTATGTAGCTGTAAGTCAATTCAAAACCTAAAATCTTAACAATAACAATTTTGGTACAAACAACTTATGTGAACTTTAACTTCTCACTGGATATAGTAGAATATAACGTTAAAAACATTTTATATTTATTGGCAACAATAGTAAATGATCACCAAAATTAATTAAATTTCGGGGAGGCCTACGTTCAGCAGTGGACGGCAATAGGCTGATTTGATTGATTGATTGACCAAAATTAAAAGCCCATTTTAATGTGAAATTATAACCATACATTGTAAATATTTTTTGGCTAATTGGGTGAGCAATGATTCGTTTGGAGTCATTTGCTTTATACGAGTAAGACTTGCTACCTTACTTACTCATTATAATCATTTCTTACCCAAAAATAGTACTAGTAGTAATAGTAAATAAACAAAATGTTTTTTAATGGTTTCTAGAGTCCTTGGTCCACAACAGACCAAAATCTTGCTCATCATAGACCTTTGACTTGGTGGATATTTACTAATTTTGGTCTGCTATTATTATTGGAACGAAGTTCCTTATCGCGCGTTGTGAAAGGGGGCTAGACCGAAAAAATTCTTACGAAAAGTTGTCACGACACTTTTTGCTATAGTAAGCTATTGTAAGCTGTGCGGCGTGCGCATGTTTCTCTGTCTGTCTCTCTCTCTCTAATAAGATAGTAGTTCCTTTCGATTAATTAGTGAAGGAATTGTAATATTTTTTTTTAATAAAATTTTATTACAATTCCTTCACTAATTAATCGAAAGGAACTTCGTTCCATCCGGGTGTCCCTTGACACCTCTCAAGTATTTTTTTTTTGACAGAAGTTCCATACACATCTCGTGGTTTATTTTGGTGATCATTAAATTTATTCTCATTACTGAATGTGGAACTTGTATGGTATATAATACTGTATTATAGTTCTTATAATCCGAATTATTAACTGTTATTTAAATAAGTTATAGCAATTTGGTAAAAAATGTGTTCTTACGTATTAGTTCCTTTTAAGCAGTATGTTCATCATATAATTCTATCGATTACATTTAATATATGTATGCTTAGGTACTTAAACGTGCAAAATTAATTATTAGATATGCTTTTTCAGGACCATGCTGATTATAAAGCTTTTAATGAATACATAAAACAGAGCAATACTATAAAGGGTCTCACATTTAATATATACAATGAACATATGAAAGAAGCAGCTAGGCGTTTATTTCAGCTACTCCGCGTTGCATATATTGCAGGCTATTCGGAGAAGTTATTTAATTTTGATGAGTTCAATGAAGATTTAGTAACGTATGCGACACAAGTCAGTATGCTATACAACAACAAACATGTCGACGTATCGTCATTTCTGCCACCTTTCATTACAAAGCCTAACTTTTTTGTCAATGGTGAAACAATAATAAAAGCTTTAAAAGTTAGTAATTACGTTAATAACAACATAGACTTTACCGACGAAGCAATTGCTGATCAGTATTACCAAATCTACGATAGAATCGTAATTAATACCAATTATTCTGGTTGGAATTTGCCTAACAATGGTGGCGAAGACGAACTAAATTACTTTAGAGAAGACATATCCTTAAACAGTTATTATTACGGAGTACACTTGATGCACCCATATTGGTTGTTTCGCCATGAATCATACGAAATGAATTCTGGAAGTGATGAACATTACTATTATATACACCAACAACTTGCGGCGCGCCTTCATCTAGAAAAAGAACATTTGCGCCAAGAAAATACTACTAAGAAAAATGATTTCAATAATTTCCGTCCATATTTAATCCATGAAAATGGATTACCTTTCCCGAGCAGATCAAGTCTAGAAGGAAATTGGAGTGAAGATAGAGACAGAATTCAATCAATAGACATTGCAATTAGAGAGTGTATGTCCAGAGGATTAATCGTAATGGTTAGTTACAATTATTTAAGTTTGATTCTATCTCTCTTAATCGCGAGTATTCTGTTACTGATACAGCCTGTAACAATAAAAAATAAAGTTTAAAAGTCCAGTGGTTCTACACTACTATACTCTAAGAATAATTTAAGTAACAGAGGTTGTCTGTGAAGGAGTTTGAAATATATATTTTACAACCAAGATATATTTTTTTAGCGGCCAACAGCTATTACTGTGGCATGGTCAATGTTAGTCAGTCAGTCAGTAACTACAATTGAATATAATATGCAATTTGTTTACTTTTACAAAACATCGTCATGTTTTGTCTTTAGTTGAATTTGTTATACTTAGCTCTTAAACATAAAATAAATTGGCAACAAGGACCATTTTGACCATCACTATGAAACTTACTCTTTGCAAATAAAATTAATGTTACTCTTAATATATTTGAGTTAACTTAAATTCAGATGTAAAGTGAGGATATCGTTACTATATAAAGAAACTCAAGAGCAGTTGGGCAGAAAACTAAGGTTAATTGAGGCCGTCAGTGCAGAAGCGGCCTGGCACACAATATTTTTGGTTTGTAACCTAACTGCCGCATTAACCCCCATTAAAATATTAATCATCCTTCTTTTTGGTAATTGTTCATTCTCCCAATAGGACGAAACTACGTAGGTATAATTTGTGGGTACTCATTTTTTTTGGATTTGTACCCTAACTGTTGTAAGCTTTTGCGCTCACTGCCTCAATTATGGTAAAGGCTATAAGTAGATAGTTGATGGATTATTAAACAAAAGTGCGCTAAAGGATCTGAGTGTTCATAGACCGATGGCAGGATAAGGCAATAGCATTTATAGACTTTACTGAAAGAATTGGATTTTTATTCAAAACAGTGAGAGTTATGTAATGGATTAATAAAAGCGCCATATTATGATGATAATTCAAATACGACAACGTTTTGAGAGGCATAACCTACATTACAAATTAATTCAATTTTTTTACAGGATAATAAGTCTCCCATTAAGCTGACAGGGGATAACTACATTAAGTTATTAACAAGATTGATCCGAGGTAACTTTGAAATTGGCAGAAATGCTCAGATCATCAGGTCGTTGTATGGATATGGTGGCAACGGATACCCTATTGACGAGTTAGTATTATTAATACGAAATTTAGTTAATAATTACTTAATTATTTGTATTGTAAAAAATATTTTGAAATATAAACAATATTCAAATCGTAATAGAATATTATTATTAATAATATCTGCTCATTAGTTAATAGACTCCCTCATTAGTCTAGTACTCCCAAGCGCGACTGCTACGCTAGAGATCCTGGGTCCGATCCCTAGGTCGAGTAAATGTTACCTATTGGGTTTTTCTATGAAATGCTCAATAGGACCTCGGAGTCTGGATTTGTGCCCGGTTGATGGCAATAGGCTCGCCCCCTATTACATGGGACCTAAACATACCAGCGAACTGTGAGTGAATAAGAAGTACACTTTTGTCTAACCCTTCGGGGTTACAGGCGTGATGGTATGTTAATAATAATATCAATATTGAAAAATAATGAATTAAAATTCAACGGTAAAAGTGATTTTCAATATGCGATTCTGATATATTTATTTGATACATGTATTTATATATCTATCTAGACCAATGACATTATATAGAATATCATTGGTCTAACACTAAACTATAGTTTAAAAGAGGATCTAGCCTGTAGTGTCCCACTGCAGGACAAAGGCCTGCCACACAATTCTGTTTTCTGCTAGTAAGGACTCCTTTCAGATTTTTATTTCAATGTATTTTATGGAAGTTGAAAGTCATTAATTCATTACTTTTATGATGATAAATGACCAATTTTAAATAACCTTAAGAGTCCAAAATTTTGGTCACACTTAATTTGGCCTAATTTATATTAAAGTGATGGTGATTATTCTTATTATATTTATTGACACAATTATTATATCTATAAACTCACAATTAAAAAAAGACCAATGGCTCTGAAATTTGAGAGGAAACCAATAAAATTTAAATTTGGCGTACCAATCGCACTTTAGACTTTAAGTATCAATAACATTTCCTATTCTTACAGATACAACCCGGCCCCGTCAGTGCTACACCACCCTCAAACAACATTGAGAGATCCCGTATACTGGCATATGATTCAACATGTACTTAACTACTTCACTGAGTACAAAGAGTCTATTGATCCAGTTAATCTGCGCGACTACGATACGAAACAGTTCGAGATTATTGATGCTGATATTCCAAAAATAACAACGTACTTTGATTACTATCAATTTAACATAAACAGAGCTATAACAAAAAAAGATTTTGTAGAAGAAAAAAAGCCTCTAATAATAACAGCACGACAAAAGAGATTAAAGCATTCCAAATTTGTTCTAAACTTTACAGTGGATTGTGTGGGTATGAAAGATGCCGTAGTAAGATTATTCTTAGGCCCACCATGTACTAATAACTGTTGGGAAGAATATTCAAAATTTTTTGAACTTGATAAGTTATTGGTTACTTTTGATGAAGGATTAAACACTCTTACCTGGTCACCAAGGACATCAACTAGATTATCAAGTGATGAGTATTATAATCTAGAAGGATCATCGCCTCAAAGTGATAGAATACATAACTACAACATGTTCAAGTTTCCAGAGAATTTGATTATACCCAGAGGTTTGGAGAAAGGTCTCAACTTAACATTATTTATAATGATAACGCCTCCCAATGAATTTAAGGAAGATTCATATTCAGTTAATAAGTTCTTTGCAGATATAAAAAATGATTTGGATAACAAGCCTCCAGGCTTTCCTTTCCACAGACCAGCCGTCGATTACTATGATGATGCTCCTAATTATAAATTTTATAACATCACAATATACCATAAGCGTAATAATGTTCCAAAGAACGGATTTTTTTCACCTTATTTGTATTAAAAAGTATAATTTTAAATACGAGTTAAGATTTTGTTTCTAATAAACTTATAAATAATGTTTTAATGACTTATTTTTCCAAATTCATTGAAATTTATGTAAATACCAATATCATGACATGATAGGAAACACTATACCTACTATTTCCTATCTTCACAGAATTTAGTGGTGTTAATGGTGGTGGTTAGTGGTTTAATATCATAGTATTGTTTTCTTTTTATTCGTGATAGGGTTACGCTTGACCGCCAGTTCACCTGATGTTAAGCGATACTGTGATCTACGATGGAGCGCGCTTGCCTAGAAGAAACCGATTCACTCGTGATTTAAAGACACCCAGATTATATTGATATTTCACTTGAATAAATCACAGTATATTATAATTTCAAATGATCTTTTATAAGCATTCATGAAATTGTTTTAGTTAAACGGTTCATTAAAAAAATAATCTAAAGGAAAACTTTGTAGCAAAGTAATTGATAGATTTTAGCTTGAGAGAAGTCGGAAGATTCGGCTCAACTGTGAGAGAGGCACTGAGTATATCAAAATTATGAAAATTAAAATGGCGCCATTTATACTTAAATCTTGAAAACAAAATACTCAAATCCTCATCCAATGTAATAGGGAGTGAGCCTATTGCCATTAACCAGACACAGATCCCAAACTCCGAGAATTTCATCAATTCAATCAATTGCTACTGAGAATTTCATAGAAACCCACTAGGCAAATAAGCCAGTTAAATACAACTTTTATGTTTAAATGTAATTTGGAATGAGAAATGCTAAAAATTCCTAAAGAAAGGGTAAAATAAAAAAGTTAATTCAAAAAATCAAAAAACTTAACCAATTTTTTTATGACATACCTAATCTAGGTAAACCAGCTTATCGAGCTAATCGAGCTAATCTCTAAATAGCACCAAAATAAAATATATCTTATGTAGGCAATATACCCATTTGAACAAATATATTACCTACTTATGGTACACCACCTACTTTATTTATCTATCTATATTATATTAGGTACCTACCTACTACAATCTTACAGTCGAATCTAGATTTCAAAATTAATTTTACTCTCTTTAGCTATAGAGATCATAATTTAATAATTCAAATGCATATTTGCTTGGATAAAAAATAACAAAAAAGTTTTTTTAAATAAATATTTTATTTCACTTGTATTTTGTACATTTTCAACTACCATATATCGATATATATATATACAACACTGTTAGTAACTATTCATCATCTGCTTATGCTTTATGCTCGGTAAAATAAGAGGGAACGTTAAGCTCGTAAGGGTAGTATTCATCCTTGTGGTAAACACGCACTTCTTCGAAGAACATGTTCGGCTGCCTGAAGTAACCTTCGCGCACGGGGCGGTCAAACGGATATCCTAAGGGTTTGTTATCGGCAATCAAGCTCTTAAATGCATCATCACCTTTAGGAACCCCATTGTATGGGTATATGAACACAAACAGCTGGTAGGGGAAACCACCGGGGGTACCCTTCGGCACCATCAGTCTTCTGGGTAAATTGTCGGGCGTTTCGGACATGTCATAAGGTACTTTGCCTTGGTCTAACCACTTGTAGATTTCGTGAATGGGAATGGAGTCATCCTTGTAGAACGTAAATTTGCTAGATTTGCGCACAATGTTGTTCTCGCCTGGCACAAGTTTCTGCACGAACCAGTCCAGTTCGTAGAATTTCATCCAATCTTGCTCGATGCGAATAGGATATCCGTTAGTGTCGTACTTAGGTCCAAGGAAGATTTTGACAACAGCATCAGATGCTACATCTGATTTAACGTCGACGGTGACGGTGAACGGTTTGTGGTTCAGGCGAGGTTGACGGACCACATAGCCTTTGGGGTAAGATTTGAGTTCTTCCTGGCTGAAGAACACGCTGCTGGTAGCGTTGAAGTCAAAGTAATCAAAGTAAGTGTTCAGTGGGCTAACTTTCACGTCGTTAATCTTAACACCAACGAAGTGAAGATCATTGTGAGTGTAAGGCTTGACGTACTCCTTGTAATCAATAAGGTACTTGACGATTCTCTGGTAGAGCTGGTAGAAAGCAGGATCACGCAGAGAAGTCTGGTAGAAGTCTAGAGCGGTTGGCATGAAAGCGTACCTGTAAGAAATAAGAAATATATAATATACATAAACATATCATCACGCCTGTACCCCCGAAAGGGATAGGCAGAGGCAAACTAATGTATACATAGGGGGCCAGCTTATTACCACTAACCGGACTCAAATCCCAACCTCCGAGCTGCTACTGAGAATTTCATAGACCAATAACACCTGGGAATCAAACCCGTAGTGTAGCAGTTGCGCTTGAGGCCACTAGACTAATGAGGCCGTTACATTATATTATTTTTTTGTAATTTGATGAGTTGAGACAAATGTTTTAAAGGCCACTCTTGATTATGATTACGATACAGGTTGATCGGTAACACTTACTGATCTACAGGCTTGGGACCACCGCCGAGCACGTGACGAGCAATGATTTCGTAAGAGTACTGGTGGAGTTCCTTCTTTTTATGTTCAGAGTACAGGTCTGAGTTCATGTGCCAGTAATTACCGATCTCGTTGATTTCCTTCTCGAACTGTAAATAATGGTTATAATTGTTATAATCTGTGTCCGTTTTGATATTTATATAATTAAGATTGGCAATGTATAAAATATTGTCGGGAGATACTTACAGATTTGAATTCACCCTTCTGCAGGAACTGGAAGAAGGTCTTCTCATAGGTGTCCAGGAAGCGGATGAATTCGTAGTTCTTCTCGTCATGGATATTGTAATTGTTGCTCCTTTGAGCGAAAGGCAGGTAGTTGCCAGTCAGTTGGGGCAAGTACCCAGTCTTGAATTCGTTGAACCAAGAGAACTCAGGAATATCACCTAAGCCGTTAGAATAACGCTCCAGGGTGTAACGGGCTAGAAGTTGCTGGTAGTAGTAGAAGAAAATTTCTCCAACACGATCTTTGAATACGCTTAATCTTTCCGATTTCCACCAGAAAGGCATATTTGTGTGGAAGTAGTAGTAGTAAGAGTTCAAACCAACGTCTTCGGTAAAGTATGACAGCCTGTGTTCCTGGTTAGGATAAGTCAAGGAGTTGGAGTAATTGGTGTAGAATACATAATTTTCGTTCTCTTTCACAATGCCGTATTGTTCAGCTAATGTAGTATCTAACAAACCACCTTGCATTTTGGTACGGTACATTCTTAGAAGTGCCTCCTTGTTGAAGAAGAATTGTGGGTAAATTTCATAAGGTGCTGGGAAAATGACGCCTTCAGTGTCAGTCCGTTGGGCCAATGTAATGGTAAATGAGTATAAGAACTGTTCCTCGTTCAGGTGAACCTTTGCCCAGGCCGCAGTTTTGTAGAGAGTGTCGAAGTCCTTAGCGTAGTAGAAGACGCGGAAAAGAGCGATGGCTTCATCCCTAGGTCTTTTATAGAAAATTGAAAATTTGTGGTATTTCGGCAAGAATCCGGTTCTGTAGAGAACTAAAAATTCTTCGACGGCTTCTTTGTTCTGCAAAAAATATTTACATGTTAGTCCTAACTCATCTTTATAAATAAAAATAAATCGCCGAAATGTAGGAATGCGCATAATTTCCGATAGACTACAACAAATTGGACAATTAATATTATCAGGTTGTCCTGATAACAGCGAATGCAACAAAAAATTGTTTAAGTTTTTTTTTTAATCCAGTGTAATAGTCGGAATAAATCACGCACGCAAAGCTGCGCGATCGCTAGTAAGTAATAAAAATTCACTATTAAACAGATACTATTAAATTAGGTGTATGATTAACAAAAACACTTACTGTGTAGTTGTCGATGTTAGCTTCAATGTCGTATTCCTTGCCAATTTTGTAGTACTCATCGTGGACGTCAAGTTGTTCAGAATGTTCGTAAAGTCCTAGAACCTTTTTCTGGAACTCAACGAAATGAGGTTCCACTGTAAAAAAGCAACAAAAATGCAAAATTAATAAATTATAAATCGTACCTTCATTGATAAATTTTAGCATAATCTTAATCATTTTTATTTGGTGTAAGTGTTGGTACATTGACGTTCTTAAATCGCTACCTTTACCTTAAGTATACGTAATGTCATTGTCAACACGAAAAAAATCGATTGGACACCATTATATGTATATGACCTGCATGTCAGAAACGCTATATCTTGAACGAGAAGAAGGGAGAAAAGTTGAAAAAGAGAAGTCCAAACTTCGAGCTGCTGCGAAGAATTTCACAGAAAATAGGTTTTTCTGTGAAATTCTTCGCAGCAGCTCGAATATATAAACCCAATAATACATTTCCTGACTTAGGAACTGAACCCTAAACCTCACAAATTCACAATACACCAATGCGGTTAAGAAAAGAAAATAAATCAATTAAAAAATTAATGAGATCTTACCATTCTTCAGTTTTAATTCATAGTGAGTTGGGACGGCGTTACCCATCGCCAGGGCGATGAGGCCCGCTAGGAGTAGGAAGGTCTTCATCGTTGCCAGTACCGCTGTCGAACTGTGCCTGACTGTAGCCTGCTACCCAATTTATACTACCGATGCATCCCGTTTGTGAATTAATTTGATATCAAAATATTTTGCTTTCTTTATCGTTATCTCTCCTAACCTTTGACTTGGTATGTTTTTTGTGTCATGTGTCACACTATTTAGCAACAAGATCTTACATAATCTTGTCATCGGCAAGACTTTATTTTTACTACCTTTTCAATTTAGTTTATTTACCATCATATATTTTATTCATTCCTCATTAGTGTAGTTGTCGTTAGCACGACTGCTACGCTAGAGGTCCTGGGTTCGATTCTCATGAAAAGCAGTGCTGTTGGGTTTTCCTATGAAATTCTCAATAATAGTTTAGTTTGGATTTTGCCCGGTTAATGGCAATAGGCTTACCCCCTATTACAAGTGACCTAAACATACCAGCGAACTGTGGGTGTACATTAGCAGCTACAACGCTGTCTCTTTTTTAAGTACACGCCTACGTGATGGTATGTATATGTAGTATACATGTATAGATAATTATCCAATGACCACCTGGTCTAATAGGTCAATCAGAGTTTATTTCCTTACAAATATTCATTAGCTTACATTTAACGTTAGACTTAATTCTAATAATATTCTATGTTGCAATAAAACTACTTTTTACGGATTCTATAGCGTTGTATCAATATTATTTGATTCCTGACGTTTCGGATCTTTTACAGCATCCATGGTCACGGGTAGACTAAGTTGTTGGACGTCTTAATGGTGCAATTACTAACAGCTACCTTACATTTTTGTTAATTATTGTTAATTTATTTAATTATTGTTAATTTTTGTTAATGCTGTAGGATCCGCAACGTCGGGAATAAAATAATATCAATACAACGCCATAAAATCCGTAAAAAGTAGTTTTACTTTAATGCTTAATATTCGCATAAGTGTCAGAATCCAGTATAATATTCTATGGCTGGACGTATTCCACATTGGGTACCCGTTTAAACGGCACCTGAGTGAATGGCACCTGAGGTATTCCACATACGGCACATATAGATATATTTCGCAGTTGCCATTTTTGGAATAATTTATTAAATTACATAATGGTTGGTAGGTATATTTTGTCGTGCAATTTTAGAACCACTAGTGATGGTAACTCAAACAAGAGAAGAATGATGAATTATTTAAAATCTCTAAAAAGTATCACTTCAATGAGGTTTCATTTTCAACCGACTTCAAAAGAAGGAGGTTCTCAATTCGACTGTATATACTGTATATACTGAAAAAAAAAATGAAAATGAAAAATGAAAAAATATTTATTTAAACATACAAATCAGTCAATTAAAAAGCTTTAAAGTGAGATCAAGATAAGTATTAAATTTGTACATCGACTTTAGTCACTAGGTGTATTTGCCATGGTCCCCACACTAGGCAAGGCCTGTATCGTGGGGGCCTGTATGATGTCGTAACATAAAACACAGTCAAGCCTATTGCACTATAATTAAAATTAAAACAAGTACTTTAGGATAAAATAAAAATAAAAGGTGTTCCATAATTATGTAGGTACCAGGAATATTATCATTAAATATGTACTTAGTTTATTAACAATAAATATTTTCTTAAGATATATATTATAGTATATATAAATAATAAGGTATATATTATGCATAAGTAGTTTAGGGATAAATTAATGTAATGTAATATGATATTTAATATAATTACATATATAATTATTATGATATTGTAGTAATCAGCCTTTCAGTATCCTCATAAGTTAAATTAATAATCCATTTAAGTATTTTTTGTTTTGCTTCTACAGCCGAACAAAGGCGTATATTACATATTTTTACAATTTTATTATAGATAAAAGAAGATAAAAAAGGAGAAAAACGTTGTATAAATTTAGTGCGACTTTTAGGGACAGGAACTCTAAAGATACGGCGTTTGGTCATATCTTCATAATTAGGTGATAATAGAACTTTTTTATGCATGTTTATTGATGTTTGGATTATAAAAAGTTTACGGACACTATACATTTGACTCTCTTTATACAGGTCTATAGTTGGGTATCGTCTCGGTTTTTTTAGCATTGTTTTTAGCACCGCTCGTTGAGCTCGTTCTAGTTGCAGCATATGTGTCTTAGCAGCTCCACCCCAACATTGTATGCAGTACGTCAGCAAAGATTGACATAAGGCAAAGTAAGTCATCTTTAAAGTTTCTATAGAAGCAGCATTTCTAAGTTGTCTTATTATATTTATTGTTTTCCTTACTCTTTTAGAGAGAAAGTCAATGTGTTTCTGGTAATTAAGATTTTGATCTATGATAATTCCAAGATATTTAACTTCTGTACAACTTTGGACGTACCCGCAAGAACAGTCAGTGGTTGGATTGGTGCAAACATGTAATTTTAGATTAGTTGGTGATGAGGAAGGAGCAGTTGCTGCGGTCTTATGGAAACAGAGGAATTTCGTTTTTTTCACATTGAGTGTGAGAAGGTTGCTGCGTAACCAGCTAGATACCTTAACTATGCCTTTCTCAGCGTTTGAGATGACTTCACTCCAGTTTGATCCATCGAAAAGTATGACCGTGTCGTCTGCATAACAAACTACCTCTGCATGGTCCATAGGAATCTTGTGAATGTCATCCATATATATGTTAAATAGAGTAGGTCCCAGAATGCTGCCTTGGGGCACACCAAAATTAATATAGTTGGAGTCACTTAGCTGTCCGGAGACTCTTATACACTGTCTCCGTTCCGTTAGGTAGCTTTTAAACCAGTCTAAAGGAGGTCCTCTTATTCCCTTGCTTTCCAGCTTTCTTAAAAGTATCGGAACGGAAACAGAATCAAAAGCCTTAGCTAGATCTAAAAAGACCCCAGCACAGTGTCTGGAATTATCAAGATTTGATGAAATGAAGGATGTAAGGTTGGCTACTGCATCGTTTGTAGACCTACCCTGACGGAAGCCATACTGTTTTTCAGAGATCAGGTTATTTGTTTCAAGGTATCTAACCAGCCTCTTGCTTATTATTTTCTCGAGGATTTTTGAAAATATTCCTAGGAGAGATATTGGTCGGTAATTGTCCGGAAGGTCTTTGGGTCCATTTTTAAATATTGGGCAAACTACAGCTGTTTTCCAGGTATTGGGAAAGGTTCCCGTCGTCATACTTAGGTTGTAGATGTTGGTTAGGGGTTCAATTATTGCATTTCTAATGGATTTAACAAGTCCGTTACTGATCCCGTCGATGCCGGGAGCTTTGTCATTTGGTAAGTCAATGATCAGGTCTTCAACTTCTTTGGCGTCTGTTGGTTGTAGATAAAATGAGTTTGTTGGTGACGATGTTGTTGTTATTTTGGCTGCTAAAGCAATTTCATCCGTTTTCGTTACAGCTAGTATCTTGTCCGCTAAACATTGCCCCACCGTAGAAAAGTGATCATTGCATTTATTTAGTGATTCTTTCCAGTGTTTTGTTCCTGGGGTTGAGAGTAATTCAGTAGGTTCATTGTTTGTGCTTGAGATATCACAAATGTTCTTTATAGTTCTCCATAACTTTTTGGGGTTATCTTTGCTCTCTAGTAATGCTTTATTGTCAAAGTCAGTCTTAATTCTTCTCATCAAATCAGTCAGGTAATTTCTGTAACGAGTGTAAATTAGTTTAGCAATAGGATCATCGGGGCTTTTCCTTGTCTTCATGTGCAGTCGATCTTTATGACGCATACATCGTATAAGACCTGGAGTGACCCATGGTTTTAGACTATATTTGGTCCTAGATATTTTTTCCGTATATGTATGTTTTTGTATGTAAGTTAAAAGTGTTTGCATAAAGCTCGTCGTGGCTTTATTTACGTCCGTTTGATCTAGAATTTCGAACCAGTTTATCTTTGCAAGATCTTTCCCGATAGCTTCAACATCTCTTTTCTGTAGAATGCGACTTGGTCGCGTGGTTGCTTTTTTAGATTGATTAATTCCTAATATAATAATGTCATGATCTGTTAAATCTATCTGACAGACTATCCCTAACGTTGGATTTTTAGTACGAACAAAAAAGTGGTCTAGTGTTGATGAATCTCTAGTAGGTTGGTTGATTGCGGATAGTAAACCATATTCGGCCATGAGGCATAGGTACTCAGAACAATTTGTGTTACCTGCTACTTGAGAGATGTTTATATTTATATCACCAGTTATTATAAGTTGTTGTCTGTCATTGTATGATTCGAGGTTTGTTTCGAGAGATGCTAAAAAAGTGTCTATGTTTCTAAAAGAGGGAGATCGGTATATCGCGAAAACTGTGATGGTATTAGGAATATCAATTATTAGGCAATCCGATTCCTCAAGCATTGGCTCGAAACATATAGCGTTCCAGGATTCTTTTACGTAAACAACTACGCCATCATTCTGATTATTGTGTTTTGTAGTTTTATGTGATATGTACCCCGATAACTGAGGGATCAAGGAGTTTTCGCTAAGTCTACACTCTGTTAAGCATAGTATGTCAAAAGAAGTTCCTAGGCGCTTCATGGCTACGATTAGGTTATTAAAGTTCTTGTTGATACTACGAATGTTAAGGGTAAGAATTTATATACTGTATTGATAATTCTTTTTTTTTGATCGGCAAGTCATATTTCAGAGGTGGTTCCATAAAAATTTGGTCAAGATCTGATCAGAAAATTGAGAACAAAATGACAATAACACATAACGACCGAATAAATGGTAAAATGAAAACGACTTCTAGGTACCTATGTAAAATTTTACTCCCTACTAAAAATGTTGAAATAAAATAACTTTTAAGAAAAAGTAAAACCGCCTGCAAAAACATAAAAAATAATGTTATGTGCGAAAAAGTTTCGGAAGTCGGTGCCTTTGATTTGATCGGATCTTCTGATTTCGCGACCCGCCACCAACTTCCGAAACTTTATTTTTAAGTATTAAGGCGGTTTCCCTTTTTCTTAAAAGTTATTTTGAAGCGTACCAGTATAAAAAGACTGTCGGGTAATGGTCCATTAACATTTACGTTGATCGACGACTCTAAATATGGCCGTTACGATAAATTAAGGTAGTGGTAACTGTCTCATTAGCCTAGTGGTCCTGAGAGCGACTGCTACACTAGAAGTCCTGGGTTCGTCAAAGTGTTATTAGGTTTTTCAATAAAATTCTCAGTGGCCACTAAGTCTGGAATTTGTGCCCAGTTAATGACAATAGACTCACCACAATGAGATATAAACTGACGAACTGCGAGAGTAAATTATTATTAATATATTATGCCTTTGCTCAACCCTTCGGGGGATACAAGCGTGATGGTATGTTATATTTATATAGATAGGGTACTGTCAAAAAAATATCATACATTCATTTATTCGTATAAAAATATATGACCGCCACAGTTGTGATCGTATAGACCACTAATCAATATTTGCCCAGCACGCCTCGGACGCGACTGAATGACAGATTTCTATAGAAAATTCGGAAACTTGGCGCCTAAGGGACGCTTTTTCTGTTTTGACGTGGCGATCAAATGGTTAATAAAAATATAATATTTATAAAATAAATATTCATATTTACCTATTACCATTATATTATATTTAATAAAAATATCCATACTATATTATAACTTCAAAAGTAACTGTCTCTTGGATTGTTTACCTTTTCACACCTAAACCGCTGAACGGATTTAGATATCATTTTCCAAGGAAACACATTGCAACCTGAAGAAAGATATAGGCTACCTTTTATCTCGAAAAAATTATCTATACTTCTACTTCATACTAATAACATAACTTCACGTCTGTACTCCCCGAAAGGTTAGACAGAGGCGTACTGATATACATCCACAGTTCACCGGTATGTTTAGTGGTCCCGCGCAATAGGCGAGCCTATTGCCATTAACCGGGCACGAATCCAGACTACGAGCTGCTACTGAGAATTTCATAGAAATCCCAATAACACTGCTCGACCTGGGGATCGAACCCAGGACCTCTAGCGTAGCAGTCCCGCTTGGGACCACTAGACTAATAAGGCAGTCAATTCCATACTAATATTATAGGTATATGCAAAAGTATGACCGTTTTTTATTTACAGAATTATTCTAATAATATGAGAATTGTATAGTTTGATAAGAAGATAAGTTCAATAGACAAGGATCAATTGCCTCTAAAAACGCAGAAAAATAAGCAAAAAATACAGATGCCATCTGCCACAGCATGTGAGGTGGCCAGTGCCAATATTCGGCATCCGTTCATTACGTGGGCATCAGCCTCATTTAACTCAATCATAGACTCAAATAATGTAATTATAATTTGATTTGCATATATATTATTTTTGTATTGTAATTTGATTTACGATTGGACATGGATATTAACGAGCAATACTCGTCTTCATCTCGTTTTATGGTCCCACTGCTGAGTATGGGTCTCCTCTCAGAATGAAACAGATTAAGCCATAGTCCACCACGCTGGCCTAGTGCGGGTTGGCAGACTTCACACGCCCGCGCCATCGAGAAAATTCAAGTTTGCTCACGATGTTTTCGTTCATCGTTTCATCATCATATCAGTCTATTGCCGTCCACTGCTGAACGTAGGCCTCCCCTTTCATCGTTTAAGCACGTGATAAATAACTATTATACCAAATGCCAAACGTCATATCACTAGCTATCACTGCGCAAAACAGTAATCTTCATAATTATGAATAATTAGGTAGGTACCTTCTTATTAGCACTATCTTGTTGCCAAAACAAAATCTTATCTTTCACCAATTATTTGTTTACATAGCCTTCTTTCAGATATAATAAATTAATAGTTAACATAACAAATTCAACTACTTAATCGTTCATTTTTTTAAGTAAGGAAGATTTCTTTTTCTTCAGCCGTTGTCGTCCCAGGGCAGGGCAAAGGCCTCCCAACCCTCCTTCTACTCCTCTCAGTTTAGAGCTTTCTGCGGCCAATGTTTTTTATCATTGCAATGAGATAATGATAAAAAATTGGCTCAAATATTTTTTACAGATTCCACCACTGTTGTAACCACCTTTTATTAGATGTTTTTTATGCTTAGCACATACATCAATCAAGGCTTATTTAGCTATATATCTCAACTCCACTCAAATTTATTTACTTTTTCAAAATAGTAGAAAGATATACTGGTTTCTGACACTTACTCGTACGCAAATATTAGACATTAAAATAAAACGACTTTTTACGGATTTTATGGCGTTTTATATATATTTTTTATTATTTCAATAACAAAAAGATACTTAAACTGACAAAAAAAAACCCGAAAGTTATTAACTTTTGAGATTTTTTTTGGCATCAATCAAACTGAAAACTGAAATAAAATAATAATCTTTATATAGATAAAATATTGAATTTTGGTGGCAGAGGGATGTTAAATTCAAATTTTGAACAAATTTACTGCATAAATGCATTTTTGTTTAAATTATGATAACGAACCTTCATGGTAACAAAGCTGAGGCAGTAGGGAATTGAATAATTCATGATCAGAATGAGTGTTGATTCGCGCGCTTCGAGTGCGATGTCGCAGGTTTTATTACAATTTTTTTATTTTTCATGACTTGCAAAATAGATTGAGGTACATAATTATTAATGAGGACTATTAAATTGAAATACATAAGTATGCGGTATATTTATTTAATTACTTACATAGGAAAACAATACCAACCAACCAACATTTATTGATAAAAGCTGTATTAGGTACTAGGTAAGTCTACGTAATGAAAGTCTCACAAAGGCAGATATAATTTTATTTTCAAACGAGCTGCTGTTGCCCGCAAAAGATTTACATACTATAGGTATGTAAGTCCGATTCTAAGCGGCATATCAAGATAAACATGCAACAGATTTTAAGTGACTGCCTCATTAATCTAGTGGTCCCAAGCGCGACTGCTACGCTAGAGGTCCTGGGTTCGATCCCCAGGTCGAGCAAAGTGTTATTGGGTTTTTCTATGAAATTCTCAGTAGCAGCTCGGAGTCTGGATTTGTGCCCGGTTAATGGCAATAGGCTCGCCCCCTATTACATGGGACCTAAACATACCGGTGAACTGGAGGTGTACATTAGTACGCCTCTGCCTAACCTTTCGGGGAATACAGGCGTGATGGTATGTAATGTAGATTTTAAGTTAGACCTCTTGCAATACATCGGTGAAAACTGCATTCAATTCCATGCTATAGTTTTTGCGTGATGCGCGTACAATACAGACGGACAAAAATTTAAAAAATCTATATTTTGGCTTCTGTTGCTTTAACAAGACCCCCATATTAGTTTTTCTTTGATATATAATGTACAGTCTGCAACAGATGCCTGTTACAATTTTATTATATTTTTAAACTATTTTTATATTCTTCATAGGTGAAGTACACAGCACCTACTATGCTTCACAGTAATGTCTAATGTCACTTTCTCCCCTTGGTGAACAATCGCCTACTGTTGATTGATGTCTGGTGCCGACTCAAAATTGATTAATATGGTATTTAATTTTTCGATTTTATTTGCCTCATTAGTCTAGCGGTCCTAAGAGCTACAGCTACGCTAGGGGTCCTGGGTTCAATTCCTAGGACTTCAGGAATTCGAGCAGTCTTATTGGGTTTTTCCATGAAATTCTCTATAGTAACTCAGAGTTTGGGATATACATATGTCCGGTTATTGGCCCAGGTTCGCCCAGGACCTCTAGTGGCGCGACTGCGACACTAGAGGTCTAACTACTAATGAGGCAGTGAATTTTTTTTTATCTATCGAATAAAACAAGCTCATTAAAATCAGACATACAAAACAAAAAATATGCGTCGACTTGAGAACCTTCCTTTTTTTCGTCGGTTAAAAAGATTATCGAAAATACACACTGGAACCATAGTGGCGGAAACATTACCGACTAAATTTTGCTAAACTTAAACTTAGTGCACCTACCAATTCCTATCTCTGCATCACACTAAGGTCGACCAGTAGACAATGCCTTAGAAATTAATTCCTGTCTAATTTCCCACTATAATTTTCCAGTATAATTTCCCTAATTTTGCATAAAGAATTAAATCAATAAATAAATTTATTTATAGTGATATTTTGGGACGGACTTTCGCCCAACGGTGGGCCATACCCCATTCATTACATAATATTTCAATGATATACACAATTCATTAAATTATCTCAAAGAATTGCATTATTTTATTGCAAAGAAATGTAAATGCCTCAGTAGTGTTAAGCGCAACTGCTGCGCTAGAGATCCTGTATTCGATTCCCGGGTCAAGCAAAGTGTTATTGGGTCATTCTATGAAATTTTTAAGAGTAGCTCGGCACGAACTGGCAAACTGCGGGTGTAATTAATACACCTCTGTTTAAATCTTCGGGGATTTTAGGCGTGATGGTGTTTTATGTAGAGAAGTGATGGTATCAAAGAGTATTACTAAATGTGCCAGGCAAAATGAACTGACAATCAGGACTGGTAACCAGGTCAAGCAAATTAGTTTGAGCATAAAATATCATGTCGATACAGTCCATAGATTCTTCTTGAGATATAATAGGTAATTTATGAAAAACAACATTATTGTTTACATAAATTTATCGAATGCTATTTTTACATAAGCTAAAATAATTCACATAAGTAAACTGACAACTAATGCATAAAAAGTCCTGGTTCCATATAAAAAACAAAGTTGAGTAAAAATTTAAGATGTCTTTTTTTGGCCAAAAACTCTTCTGTGAGCCTCCCGAATTGATAGATATACCTACACATTCTTTCTATACTTAAGGTCCGCCCTTCAGTTGTAAATTCTGCTAAAGAATTCGATTGCAATCTGTATTATGTCAAATTAGTAATTAGTTCAAAATTTATTAGAAATATTGCATTGTAGAGCATCAAAACAAGATGAATAAAATATAAACTGTGTTATAAAGTTTAGTTAAACTGTTTTGTTTGAACCTATTGACCTTAAAAATAATTATGTCCAGAAATTGTTCTTGCGATATTTAAGAAAAACAAAAGCAATTATATTATTTTTTATAATACATTTATTTAGTCAATGCGCATTATTTGTACCTAAGATAAAACAATTCCATAACGCTGTTAAGAACTATTTATCATCTTATACTTTATTTTGGGCGATATAAGAAGGAACATTAAGCTGGTAAGAGAAGAACGCATCCTTGTGGTAAACATGCACGTCTTCGAAGAACATGTTCGGTTGCCTGAAGTAAGCTTCGCGCACGGGGCGGTCGAACGGATATCCGAAAGGTTTGTTGTCAGCAATGAAGTTCTTGAATACATCATCTCCCTTAGTCTCGCCCTTGTATGGGTATACAAACACAAACAGCTGGAAGGGGAAACCGCCAGGGGTACCCTTAGGTAACATCAGTCTTCTAGGGAAATTGGTGGGTTCGACCGACATGTCATAAGGTACCTTGCCTTGGTCTAACCATTGGTAGATTTCGTGAATGGGAACGGAGTCGTCCTTGAAGAACGTAAACTCGGAGGATTTGCGCACAATATTGTTCTCGCCTGGCACAAGTTTCTTAACGAACCAGTCCAGTTCGTAGAATTTCGTCCAGTCTTGCTCGATGCTAACTGGGTATCCGTTAGTGTCGTACTTAGGTCCAATAAAGACCTTGACAACAGCATCAGCTGTTACATCTGACTTAACGTCGACAGTGACGGTGAATGGTTTGTGGTTCAAGCGAGGTTGACGGATCACATAGCCTTTGGGGTAAGATTTGAGTTCTTCCTGGCTGAAGAACACGCTGCTGGTAGCGTTGAAGTCAAAGTAATCAAAGTAAGTGTTCAGTGGGCTAACTTTCACGTCGTTAATCTTAACACCAACGAAGTGAAGATCATTGTGAGTGTAAGGCTTGACGTACTCCTTGTAATCAATAAGGTACTTGACGATTCTCTGGTAGAGCTGGTAGAAAGCAGGATCACGCAGAGAAGTCTGGTAGAAGTCAAGAGCGGTTGGCATGAAAGCGTACCTGTAAGAAATAAAAAATATATAAATAATATACCTAATAATGATTATCTACATGTAATTTAATGACTTGAGAGTTGAGTCAAATTTTTCACAAAGGCCACTCTTATTTATGATTACGATACAGTTTGATCAGTAACACTTACTGGTCTACAGGCTTGGGACCACCGCCGAGCACGTGACGAGCAATGATTTCGTAAGAGTACTGGTGGAGCTCCTTCTTTTTGTTCTCAGAGTACAGGTCTGAGTTCATGTGCCAGTAGTTACCGATGTAGTTGACTTCCTTCTCGAACTGTAAACAATAAAATTGTTATGTATCGATTTTGACATTCTATAGTTATGTAACGGCAATATTGTATACTACAAAATATTTTGTAACGTACAAAATATTGTCGGGAGATACTTACAGATTTGAATTCGCCCTTCTGCAGGAACTGGAAGAAGGTCTTCTCATAGGCATCCAGGAAGCGGATGAATTCGTAGTTCTTCTCGGCATGGATATTGTAATTGTTGCTCCTTTGAGCGAAAGGCAGGTAGTTGCCAGTCAGTTGGGGCAAGTATCCAGTCTTGAATTCGTTGAACCAAGAGAACTCGGGAATATCGCCTAAGCTGTTGGAATAACGCTCCAGGGTGTAACGGGCTAGAAGTTGCTGGTAGTAGTAGAAGAAAATTTCTCCAACACGATCTTTGAATACGCTTAATTTTTCGGATTTCCACCAGAAAGGCATGTTTGTGTGGAAGTAGTAGTAGTAAGAGTTCAAACCAACGTCTTCGGTAAAGTATGACAGCCTGTGTTCCCGGTTAGGATAAGTCAAGGAGTTGGAGTAATTGGTGTAGAATACATAATTGTCGTTCTCTTTCACAATGCCGTATTGGGCGGCTGCTTTAGCATCAAACAAACCACCTTGCATTTTGGTACGGTACATCCTTAGAAGTGCCTCCTTGTTGAAGAAGAATTGTGGGTAAATTTCATAGGGGGCTGGGAGAACCAAACCTTCGGTGTCAGTCCTTTGAGTCACAGCAATATTGTATGCGTATAGGAACTGTTCCTCATTAAGGTGAACCTTGGCCCAAGCCGCGGTTTTGTAGAAAGTTTCAAAGTCCTTAGCGTAGTAGAAGACGTGGAAAAGAGCGATGGCTTCATCCCTCATTCTTTCATAGAAAACTGAAAATTTGTGGTATTTTGGCAAGAATCCGGTTCTGTAGAGAACCAAAAATTCTTCGACGGCTTCTTTATTCTGCAAAAAATATTAACATATTAATAAAATAATAAGAATTAACTACTCGTATTAAACAGATACAAGTAACAGACATGAATTCATATTAAAAGTATATAATTAACAAAAACACTCACTGTGTAGTGGTCGATGTTAGCTTCAATGTTGTATTCCTTGCCAATTTTGTAGTACTCAGCGTGGACATCAAGTTGTTCGGAATGTTCAAAAAGTCCCAGAACCTTTTTCTGGAACTCAACCAAATGAGGTTCCACTGAAAAAAAAAATCTCATAAAAAAATGGACAGTGGAAAGTACACCAAAAAATCTATGAAGTACAACTGCAGTCGATTTCAACGCAAACAAAAACTAGTGTTCAATATTCAAAATTATATGTGTAATCACTGTATTTAGTCATTGATTTTAGACCAAAGGAGTGATGATGCATAGTATTTTAATGATTTCTTATTGAATAAATTAATCAAAACCACTGCCTCATTAGTCTAGTGGTCCCAAGCGCGACTGCTACACTAGAGGTCCTGGGTTCGATCCCCAGGTTGAGCAAATTGTTATTGGGTTTTTCTATGAAATTCTCAGTAGCAGCTTGCGCTTGCTTGTGCTGGGAATACAGGCGTGATGGTATGTTAAGTTTTAAATTACTCATATCTATATAAGTAAAAGAATGTTACTTTCCTTTTCCTTTATTTATCCGATTGCGAGGGGTGGGTTGATATGTGACCGCATGGAAATTTTTTATTTTTATTAAAAAAAAAGAACCCTCCATCTAGTGCAGTCTGGTAAAAAGAAGCCGTTTACGTAATGCATGCCGGGGCTGGTTATTATTTCTAATAATAAACTAATCTTTTTTATAACATTGCCCCACAGGATTTTCTCCTATATCGTGGTTGCGTTTACAAACACATACACAAACGACCAGACCCGGGACAATAACCTGTAGATCATACAAATATTTGCTCCGTGTGGGGATCGAACCCACAACACGTGACGCTGAAACCGATCGCTCACCGGCTACGTCAAAGGTTCCGTCGTTCGGCGTTTTTAAAAAAAAACTTTATTTTACAAACAAAGAAATTTCGTGAGTTGTTGTTGTGCATTTTGTGACAACAGCAACAAACACACAAAATAGAAAAAAAAAGTTTATTATGTAAAACTGAAAGGTTGGTTCAAAGTTTTTATTTTTACCAGTAGTTACTATAAAAATAAACAATCTCTTACCCGACTTCACTTTGATGTGCTCGTGTGTGGGGACGGCACCCCCCATCGCTAGGGCGATTAGCCACGTGAGAACTAAGACAGTCTTCATTGTTTCCACAACCGCTGTCAACTGTGCCGATCTGTTTCTCGATCTTCTTTTTATACTCTCGCCGAATCCCATTCCTGAATGCATAATATGATTATCTTATAAAAATATTTTGCTTTCTTAATCTCTTTAAGTCATATCTGTATCATGAACTACGTTGACCTTTGAGTTAATACGGCAAGTATTTAGTTATCTTATGTACTACGAGTATTAGATTAATAAGTGTTACCTAGTTCATTGTTAATAGTTAATTGGTGCATATACAGATTTTTTAATGTTGTTTGTACCTAATTATTTACTTAGCATACCTAGGATCCGGCTTTTTGTTTTCTCCGGGTTCTAACTTGGAGGTAACAGTACCTATCTAATATAATTCTTATCTACTTAAAACTAATAAATAAGAAGAATAAACATTTTACAACGAACGTAACAAATAAGTCTTTGTTTTTTTATTTATATCATTATGCCTTTATTCTTGGAGGATTAAGCAGAGGTAGGTATACTAAAGTAGGTACTATACACACGTGGTTTGCAGCTATGTTTAGGTACGTACTAACTATTTTATACGAGATGGCTTTAGTAATATTAACTCGGTCTCGGTGCCCAGTTAGCTTTTACCTGGGAACCAGGGACCTGGGAATCGAACCCAAGAACTCGCCTCAGTAGCCGCACCTGCGACCACTCGACCATTGAGGCAGTTATATTATTATAAGTGCCACTATTTATATTAATACTTTTCTAACAATAGTTGTAAAACTGTAAATTAATGATTTTGGAAAACCCACGACGATTATTATGGTAAAAGGATTTAATAAGGAATAAAACAACCCGACACACAACGCCACCATCAGCAGGACATTTAAGTGAGCATGACAGCCTCTAACTGCCAGAAAATCGAAAGACTTATCATAGGTTTTGTGATCGTAATATCAGTCTACACAATACTCACATTGATAGAATAAAAAATATGTAAACATAAATTATTTATTTAAAAGAGTATCTATGGAGTTTCTTGCCGGCTCTTCTCCATAAGACCTACTATTTGGAACCGTGCATGTAGTTTTGACATTTCAAAAGTACCTGTATATGGTCTAATTGAAATAAAAAAATTGAGTTTGAGTTTGAGTTTGAATAACATTTTTTAAACCCCCGACTAAATGTAGGGAAATGAATATGTGTAGGTCTACCTACACATATTCATTTCCCTACAAGAAAATCCATCGGGGCTGCCATACCCATTTCTATTTCTATTGTGAATTTCAATTAAAATATAGTATAGAAATAATATGAGGTCTTGTAGAATTAAATGAAAATCAGCCCCCATCGGATTTTCATGTAGGTAAGTGCATTTTGGGTAGGTAGGTAGACATTTAGTCGTGGGTTTCGGAAAAAACGACGCAATAGTCTCTAAAAAAACTGTACGCACTGTATTTACACCATGAAGTTTGTACATCATAAAATGAGTTCAGTATTCTTAATCGACTTTAAAAAGAAGAAAAAATCAATTATTGTCATAATTGGCAACTAATCAGTAATATAATCATTTTTATTGAGGTAATAAAATAGACGTATTATTCTCTAGAGAAAAGTCTGTACCCCAATCTAAAATTTAGTTTTTACTCTGCCAAGGTCCGCCAAATAAGTACCGTGACGTCATGTTTATGTTAGAATAACTGCACTAATACGAATTTAGTGACAGTTCGCTATTTCGTCCTGTGATAATCTCGGCCCATAGGACGAAACAATACTTTTCAATAGTATTATAATTTTCGTTCGTTGAGTCGTTCTACAGATTTAATTTTAAAGAAATCTAAGGTTTTAGTAAGGCCAACAACACAATCTTAGTTATTTTACAGCGAACTTATCAATTTAGTTATTATAATTATGTATATTCCTTGTCACAATAATGTTTTTTTGATTTATCAGATTTTTTACTTAATACTAATTTAGTGTGTATTTTACTGTGAGTATATTTTTAAATCTGAATACTTGACTTTTTATATTTTTAGACTGGTGCTAGTCTAGTACAAAAGTACTTAAATAGGAACTTTACTCCAATGGTTACTTTTTTCAAAATGTCTAAACTATTCGTTATCAATTTAGTATGGTTGAGGTTAAATTTGTCATATGATAATCTTGTTGTACCTAAATGTTTATTGTACCTATCTAGGAACAATTATTTATTAATTACAAAGCTTTTACAGAAAACCACGTCTCAATCAGTCAAACCGTTCTGGAGATAAGTGGCAACATTCGTTGGCATACGCAAACAAACAAACACCCTCTCACCCTAAACGCATATACCGTCTCCGTTCCGTCGTGGGTAAAAAATAAATGTATAGAATCTATGAATAAGCAAATGATTAAGGGCAGATTTTTGTATCGCCAGATAACTCTTAAGAGACGGCGGACCGAATTTCTCTTACAAACGTAATACCGAAATAAATCGTAATTTAAACACAATTTAATCAAATTCTGTTATTATTCGGATTCCGATACCTTTAATCTAGATTCCTACTCTACCATTTGGTCCGAAATAAATCACTGTAAATAAATGTAAGCGAATGCAATTTTTGATAACTTTAGCAGGTTTGAAACGATTTTTCGGTATTTTATTTAGTAGGAACCTAGATTAACGGTATCCAAATCTAAGTATCATAATTTGATAGAATGTTGTCTGGATTACGATTTATTTTGGTATTACGTTTTTATGGGCAATTCAAGCTCCGCCGGACCCTTATCTGAGGAATAAAATTGACGTTTGACAGATTTTGTGTAGATAAATTGACGAAAATTTGAATGTATTCCTCCGAAAAAATTATGTGGCGATGGAAAAACCGCCCATTAATCGACATTTTAACTGCGTCATTAGTCCAGTGGTCCTATGCATGACTGCTACGCTAGACTTCCGATTCGATTTCCAAGTCGAGCAATGTGTTATTGGGCTTTTCTATGAAATTCTCTGTAGCTTGGTATTTGGGATTTTTACACGAATAATGGGAATATGTCCTTATTACACGGGACCTAAACATATCGGCGAACTTCGGGTGAAGATAAGTACGCCTCTGCCTAAAACCCTTCACAGAACACAGGCATGATGGCATGTACATAAGTATATAGATATAAACATCTTAAAGCCGAATCGATGCAAAAAGAAAAGTTGCTGCATAGGTACCCATGTTCGTAGAGCCAAGCCGTTTTCTTTAATTTATTTTTCGATTGACAGGATGTTATATTATTGGTGCAATAGTGGTCCCAAGCACTATTGCTACGCTAGAAGGTTTGATTCCCAGGTCGAGCAATGTGTTACTGGTTTTTTCTATGGAATTCTCAGTAGCAACTCTGTGTTTGGGATTTGTGCCCGGATAATGGCAATAGACTCGCCCCATATTACAATGGCCCTTAACACACCGGCAAATTATGGGTGTACATTGGTGATTGTCTACCTTCCTACTCTATAAAAAAAAACACCTCTGCCTAACCCTTCGGGGAATACCTACAGTAGTCATGTTATGTTTATAATTGTTGTTTTTATGGTTGCGTACCTTAAAAAGAAAAAACAGATCCCTTAGAATCACGAATGGTATATTATTAAGTCTCGGATCGAATTCAGCTTACAAATTTCTACAAGAAGACCTAACTAACAGGTCTTTACGCGGATATAATGGTGATGATGACAAATCATCGCCAGAATATTATGTTCCAAGAGAACATAATTAAGTAAAAAAATCATCAGACGATTCTCTTATTTTTTCTTAATGATTACCTAGCAAGATTACAGACGTAGCGATAACCCGTAAGATTATCAGGTACAAACAAGCAATTAACTATGAAATACTGAGATATCTGCGGTAGTAACTGTCGAATAATATTTTTCGGAAGTTCAAGGCCACAGATAGTATTAAGCTCAACAATTGGAGAAAAAATTCCACACTGTATTATGATTTACCTTAATTGACATGAACATACATAACATTGCGAAATCGAAACGATACAATGCTATCCTTTTTTTGGTGAGCACGAAAAATCTTCATAGATCATCTGCTACCTGGAGAGACGACATATTGGACTGGTACCGACGAAAAACCGTATTTCCTTCGCTTGTCCTATAGTCACGGCCACGGGACTCGTGCCCTTATTCCCAAATTTTCACCGATTTTCACTCAGAATCTAACTCTAAAGGAAGTTCCCTCCAACACTAACGGGGTATGGGGTCCGGGCCGGTACTGAAACGTACTAGAGCGCTGAAATAGCTACTTTTGATGAATTACAATATGATTCACGGACATAGGTAGGTATGTGTTTTACCTTTGATACATCACAACTACTTCTTTAAATAGTATTAAACAAAGTCGCTGTCCCTATGTATGCTTAAATCTTTAAAACTACGCAACAGATTTTGAAACAATTTTTTTTAATAGATAGAGTGATTCAAGAGGAAGGTTTTACAGTACGCGCGGCATAAGTTGGCCGGAGTGAAGTTCGCCGTTTAAATGCGCAGTGGATTGTTTACGTTAAAAATTGTGTACTGCGCAACCAAAATCTGACAAACAGCTAACTTCAGTCCGGCCAAGTTATGTCGCGCATACTGTAAGCTATTTAACATTACGCTACGACTCTTAGGAATGGGGCAACGCAGGTGAAACCGCGGGCGGGTCGCTAGTTATTAATATATGTTGATATCATAATTATTATCATGAACTAGCAGTTAAAAGTTGTATTATAAACTTATCTTTACCTATTATGTCTGTGATTATTATTAAACTTAATCTCCATCGTACCACTTTTGTTTCGAGTAGGTAACAAGCAAATAGGTATTAAGCATTGGCTTTTATATTACTTTAAATCAATGGTAATAAGATATTATTTGATAGTAACGACGTGATTGCAAATATTGTAGATTGATTCTCACAGAGGTCAACCTCAAGGGTCCGGCGGAGCCTGAATTGCCCACAAAACCGTAATACCAAAATAAATCGTAATTCAAACAATATTTTATTAAATTGTGTTATTATTCGGATTGGGATACCGTTAATCTAAGTTCTTACCGTACAATTTCGTCTATTACTACTTCACAAGAAATAAACGACCCGAAAATAGTTCCGAACTTGACAAAGTTATTAAAAATTACATTCGCCTATAGGTATTTATTTCCAGTAAAGTGTTTTGGACGAAATGGAAGAGTAAGATTAACCTAGATTAACGTTATTTGAATCCGAATAGTAATACAATTTGATTAAATTGTCTTTGAATTACGATTTATTTTGGTATTACGTTTGTTTGGGAAATTCAGACCGCCGAATACAGGAGAGTCCGGCAAATCTTAAAATATTCTTATAAAATTTATAGTTATAGTTAGTCATAAATTGTAAGAATTTTTTCAAAGCAATGAAATACTTAGTCCTACCAATACTGCCTCATTCACCTAGTGGTCCTAAGTGCGACTGCTACACTAAAGGTTCTGCGTTCGATTCCCAGGTCAAGCAAAGTGTTATTGCGTTTTTTCTATGAAATCCTCAGTAGCAGTTCGGAGTTTGGGATTTGTGCAGTATAAATAATAATAGGCTCGTCCCTATTACATGCGACTCAACATATCAGCCCACTGTGAGTATAAGTATCTACCTATATCACTGCAGTACAACTCTGTCTATTCGTTCGAGCAGTACACAATATATTTAAAAAAATGTCTAAAATGTAAGTAAATGAAAAAGGAAAAAAGGACTTTAAAAGTTAAATTCCATCAAATGTTCCAGCGGCATTGACGTGCTAATTTGCCTGACCCGCCGGAACGGCATCCAGGTTGCTAATTCATTGTTACCTTGAAGGATTACATTTTCAGTTTCATGAAATAGTCTTCATCTTGAAAAACTTCGCCACAAGATATAATTATTCCGTTTGATTATATTATGAATTCATTGAATTATTTTTCGAAATCTAGTCCTTAGCGCCATCTTCCAAGTGCTTATAAAACAACAAGAATAGTACTCTTAGTTTTTATTCTATATAACAGATGGCGCTGTTTTCAACTATGGTCATGGCTCGTACATTTTCAATTTCTTCTCTAGATGGAGCTACCTACACTGTACCACACGAGATGGAAGAATACAATTAATTAGCTATTATTATTAATTACATAATATTAACGTTTCGACTCTTTAGTATACAGTGATGATGGGCCTCATATTGTTTTATAGGAAATACAAATGCTTTTTTATTTTTAGGGTTCCGTACCTCAAAAGGAAAATCCGGAACCCTTATACATTATATACTTACTTTGTTGTCCGTCCGTCCGTCTGTCTGTCTGTCAAGACCTTTATCTCGCGAACGCGTGAAGGTATCGTGTTGAAATTAAAACCATATCCTAACCTACTCAAGTCTACAGTCTCATAAAACTGTGAAAAAAACTAACTTCTAAGTAAAAAAAAAAGACAAGGCCGTTTATGCCGGAAAAAACGTATTTATTCTATAAGTATTTCGACAATCTCAAGGGAATCAACATTTATAGGGTATTTTCCATTTTTTTTAAAAAGAAAGCTTACTGGCGATGTGGGTCGCACATTACTAGTACGAGTATTCTTGTTAACCCCTCGTGCTAAGCTAAAAGCTTGTGTTACGAGTGTGTTCACGACGGTAGTGCAGTGGGCGGAGTTCGAACCGGCACCAACATGATCGCAGTCTGACACTATAGCCGTTAGGCTACCGCCGCTTTTAAAACTATGAAATTTGACAAGTAATAAAGTACCGTCTTAAACTACAAGTAAGGTGAAAAATCTGAAAACTATACATTTGTAATTAATTATAATATGTAAATACCTACAAATTTGTACGGAACTCTCTCGGTGGGCGAGTCCAACTCGCGCTTGTTCGGTATTTTTTAATCTAGCCCCTTCTGACTAACACGACAATCATTTATTTAGGTACCTACTTACATAAATATATATTATGTACTTACGCCTTTTCCCTCTAGGAGCAGTTATAAGCAGCAACTACAGCACGCCAATCGCTACGATTTTTTTATATTTCTTTTGCTTTTCATATCTAAGTACCTACATCTTATGATACAAACGCGCCGTTTGCGATTAAATCACACACCTGACATGTTTGAAACAGGTGCTTACCTACCTACCTGCTTAAGTAGGTCTGCCTACTTACCTTACCAATAAAGTTGTTACAATTTATGACGAGGGCAATTCTATATTGGTTTATTACAAAAAAAAGAAATAATACCTCCTTTCCAATAACTTGAATAAGTACCTACAAGAAAATTAAGTACCTACTTTTAATACAGTAAGTAATCTGTCTATCTACTGGTGGGTACTCGAAATTGCGAACATTATTAATAAAGAAACGTTAGCTAAAGTAAAAGACAATAACACTTGACTAACTTTAGAATTTCGATCAATATCTACCGAGAAACGTGTTCAAGGAATAGACTTCCAATCAATTGGCTCATAAACAAAATAATTACTTAATATGTGAATAATGGAACCTGAATTAAACATAAAACTTAAGTAAACATTCCATCACGCCTGTATTCCCCGAAGAGTTAGGCAGAGGTGTACGAAGTACACCCACATTTCCCCGGGATGCTGAGGTCGTATACTCCCATATAATAGGGGGCGAGCCAAATCCAATACTCCGAGGTGCTGCCTACTGAGAATTTCATAGAAAACCCCAATAACACTCGCTCGACCTGGGAATCGAACCTAGAACGTCTAGCATAGCTGTCGCGCTTAGGACCACTAGGCGAATGAGGCTGTATTGGTAGGACTAATTGATTGCTGTGACGTTTGTTATTTTGTCATAAAATGTAAGATTTTCAGCGTAGCACCTCAATTGAAGTAAATACTTATACTTACTTTTTATTATACGAAATTTTATTTCTTCTATTTTAAATGTGGCTCTGGATGACCGAGCTTGGTTACAAGCCACGCTCCCCATTCGTTTGGGTGGCATCGGTATCCGCAAAATTTCTAGTATCAGTTTACCCGCGTTCATATCCTCAGTCCACAGTACCGAAAAATTAGCCAGAGATATCTTAGGACCTTCTCTGGTTGATTTGGAAGTACCGTTTCTGGCTGATGCTATGAACGTTTGGAGAATGGCTTGTCCCAGTACTGATTTTCCCCTGGTCCCATCTTCCCAAAGGCTTTGGGATGGGCCGCTTTGCAGTTTGACGCGGAAAGAACTACTCAATACGTCAGTCAATACTGCAGAGCGTGCTCGTCTGATGGCTGTGGGTGAATGGGAATCAGGTCTCTGGCTTCGAGCACTTCCTTCATCCAATACAGGGACTATGTTGGATGATACCACCTTTCGGCTAGCTACCTGTCTCCGTCTGGGCGCTCCGTGTGTTGCTCCGCATCGCTGTAACTGTGGCGAGGTTGTCGACAGCCTTGGATATCATAGCCTGTCGTGCTGCAGGAGTGCAGGCCGCATAGCGCGACATGCCAGCATTAACGACATTCTTCGTCGTGCTCTTGCCACCGCCGGCGTACCAGCTGTTTTAGAACCGAATGGCTTGGTGCGTGACGATGGGAAGAGACCAGATGGTATGTCCCTTTTACCTTGGAAAATGGGTAGGCCTTTGGTGTGGGACGCAACCTGTGTTGACACCCTTGCTCCATCCCATCTTCCAAGCTCAGCTGGCTGCGCTGGCGCTGCTGCTGCTGCTGCAGAGAATCTCAAACGGCGCAAGTATAGTAACCTGTCGGGTAACTATATTTTTGAGCTGTTTGGGGTCGAAACGCTCGGGTCGTGGGGTCCGAGTGCTCGTCTCCTTTTCAAGGAAATTTCAAGGAGACTGGTCGACACTTCACGTGACCAGAGGGCTGGCTTGTTCCTAGGACAGCGCATAAGCATTGCCATTCAGCGTGGCAATGCTGCCAGTCTTCTGGGCACCTTCTCGGACGACAGCGATACCGAGGAATACTTTGACGCTTAGTCACGCCTGTCTTTTAGATTTATATATATAGCTTTTTTTTTACGTTCATGTATTTTATGTAAATAGTGTATATAGTAAAATAATTTATTTTTAAATTTTCCAACTAATAAACATTCTAATGTCTTAGTAAATACTTATTATTTTGTGAAATATATCTCGAGTTCGAGCTGTGGTTATGTAATATCAACCGATCAACCTATTTGCAAGGTTAATAGTAAGAAAAAACATTTTTAAAAACAAGCTTTTATTTGAATGCTCTAAAAAGAAGAAAATAAACTTTAAATAAAATTATCCACATTTGACGGTGTCAATGTGTGGATGGGTTATTCTTAAAACATGGAGACCCCACTGTGCCTCAGAGAGCACATAAAGCCGTTGTTCCCGCATGTCATATGAACATCTATGACAGTCTTTAGTGGTGGGCAAATCCCAAAAAGACTGACAATCTGTCTATCCTCAAGATATCGGTATTGCCTAGAAATTGGAGGTCTGATAGTGGTCGCTCCGTGTATAGTACGCATCTGTTTGAACTGGAAACTGACCCAAACATTGATTTAGGTAAGTACCTAGTTAGCTAGGTTAGCTAGGTAGCTTAGTTTCATAGCGTCTGGTGTACCTAACCAGACGCAGGATCGAATCCTGCCCGCGCGATCGAATTTTTCCCATACTAGAAAACTTTATAATATTAACATGGGAAATGCAAAACAAATCACAAAAAGATATTTATGTACTATTTGGGAAAAGGCAAGGAGAAGAATGATCTCGACTGTTTTACCCCCGTACCTACTGACTGCAATTTATGAAAAAAAAGAGACTGTTCAATCAGGGATGGGCTAATTCTTTTATAGTATTTTTACAACAGTACAGTTTAAATCATTTGCCCCTATCAGCCATGGATCCAAGCCCTAGCATGCCCCGCATCCAAGATCTAGCTCACCCCGGGCGGCAGTTTCAGGGGGCACCAAAAGTGAGAATTTTTTAAACAATGATCTCAAACGCTGGAGAGAGGGGGTGCCACAAATAAGTTTCTGCCCCTGTTCGTAAAAATCGTAGATACAGAGCTGGCTAGTTATTAGTTTTTCGCTGCTAGCTATTTAATTTTCCATGATAAAACCATAATTTACTTCAAGTTTTCTCTAGGCCTTAGCCGCTGATACATACGACACGCACAATGCCCAAGTTATATTAGACTGTGACAATAAATTTCGTTAGATGAAAACATTGTACTTACGTTAGTTCATTCCTTATTTGTGAATCCCATCTAAATTTTATAAATTGAAAAATAAAACTGTAAGCTTATGTACCCTAGATAAATGGTAGAAGATAGGAATTAACAATTAAAATGACATGTTTTAAAATAATATTTTATTGATACCAATACATAACACAATATAAATAGGTATATAATTTGATCTAATGTGTGAATTTGAGATCTATCTAGCTGACTGAAATAACAGAGTGACATCAAAGCTTCTAGCAAAAAATCTTAGATGGCTTTCAAACATAATAAGAAAAATAACAACAGATTAAAATATTTGGTGGGGAATACTAATCACTACATTAATCATCATATATAAATATAATTATTACACAAATAATATAAGACATAAAAACTAGCAACAAATAAATACACTAATATAAAAAAAAAATATTATACTTTAAATATACTTACATAAATGAAAGGTACTAAAAGATCTTTGGAGATAAGTTGATACTTCTTAATTCAAAAAAATGTAATTAAAAGATATTACACAAGACCATACTAATATAATGACGTATCTTATAAATTGTGTACCAATAAGTAATTATTTCATAAAGAAGCGATGCAACTTGCCGTCAAAACACGTTTGAAAATTTTATTCCGTGTGGGGAACTTCAATTTCAGGTGTATGCTTGTGATAAATCAGAACATCATGCAAGTGCAAATTCTTGACGCCCTCCACCTGCCAGGGATACAGAGGCCTGTTGACTGGGAAGCCGTATGGCTTATCGGTAAATTGGTTAAACATAATAGGCAAGCCCAGAGACACGGAAGGATCGAAGGTATCATGAGCCTTGGGCGTAAGAGCCTTGTATTCGGAGATGTAGACCATCAGGACGAAAGGCATGCCGCCGATGCGACCTGTGAAATAGCAACAATATTTTTAAAATCGTTGTATGATGTTACCAGGTCTTTCTTTTTAGTAATTTCCCTATCATAAAAATAAATAACTGTATTTAAAAATACATTCGCTGACCAATGCACGGTGGTAAGCGTGACTATGAAATCGACCTTATTATTTTTGAAAAACTCGTAAGTATGTAGAAAATGTTCGAACCTTTAGGAAGCAAAAGATGTTGTCCCAGTTTCTCAACGCCGTCAGTAGGTGTGGTGAGGAACTGTGCCTTGCCCTGGATTGCCTTCTCAAGGAGCTGGTATACTTGGTGACCGGCAGCGAAGTCCTTGCCAGAGTTGTCAATAGAGTCACGAGTAATAACGCTTTCTCCTTCAGGCACTGAAAATTGTTTATTTTACTTTTTAATAAACTCCTACGCTTATTACGGTTGGTATGAGATACTCATATATACACTTACGCCTTTCTCCCACAGGGGTAGGCAGAAACTATAGACCGCCATTTTCTACGATCCTTGCATATTTCTTTTTGCTTGTTCCACATTCATACATCTTCTCATAAATACTATATGAGATATTTAATCAGGCAAATCGCATTTCGATTTGTAATCGGCTCTAATAAGTATTAGTAATAAACACTAATATGTATCAATTAGATAAATACGGTTCATTCCTGTTTCAAATAAAATATTGGAAAAATAAATAAACATCAACAATACAATTTAACTTACAGTCGTAAACAAATTCGTCCGTTTGCATGAAGTTGTGTGTGTTCTGGTGAAGCGGGATTTCATAACCGTGGCTATCGTATTTGGGCGCTAAGAAGAACTTGACGACAACTTTCCTCGCAGCTTCACTCTTGACATGCACACGGACTTGGAACTTCTTGTGATTCAACTTCGGGTGCTGTACTAATACACTCACTTGGTCGTATACTCCCTTGGCTGGTAAAAAAATAAACATTGAAAATGTATGACAGAATCTACCTTACTCGTCATATACAAAAATACGTAGAAATCATACCTTCTTCCTCGTTCATGTGTAGTTCCGAAGAAACATTGAGGTAACTGTATTCGAAATAAGTCACCAGTTTATCAACATCAACCTTCTGAATAGCCACCTGGGGCAAAGCAAGCTCTTCAGGCTTATAGAAAGGAAGTCTTTTCTGCCACAACTCGAATAGTCCCAATACACGCTTCCAGATCATATAGAATGCGGGATCACGCAATGCCGTTTGGTAATGCTCTATGACCGAGGGAACAACCAGAGGAATGAAACTGAAAACAGAAAAACATTTTAAATATTTGTGTATGTTGACATATATTATTCAGTTCTATACAGGAAGTTAACTTACTGGTGGAAGTACTGATGTTCGCCTACAAGTGAATTGCCCAAAACCTTCTTCCAAATGCTGATAAAGTCCTTGTAGTAATGCCCATTTGGAGAATCGACACTGGATTCAATAATACGTCCCAAAATTTCAATACCCTCAGGTTTATCGATATTAATGTGTTCACCATTATGCTGTAATATTAAATTCTTTATGTAACTAATTTCAAACACAATAGATAATTAATATTGATCTGACTGCGGGCAGATTCTGATTGTGGAAGAGTACAAATAGATTTGACAGCTACAGAAACTTACGTTAACCACGTAACCATGATCGATGGCGTCACGAATGCGATGTTCATAATCGTTGATTTCTTCAAGTTCTTCAATGAAAGCTGGCTGGTTAAGGTGGAAATAATTTGGCCTGACAGGGAAAGCAACACCATTGTGGTACAAAAGACCAGGATTGTAACCTTCTTTGACAAGCTCATGGCCAAGTTCAGGGATTTCACCAAGACCGTTTGACAATCTCTCCATGTAGTATCGGGTAACGATTTGCTTATGCAAGAACCAGAACCACTCTCCGCGTCTTTCTTTGTGTACTGGCAGAGCTTCGCTATGCAGCCAGTTAGGTTGAGCAAGATGGGCATTATAGTAGAAAGTGTTTAAGGTATAGTCGTGTGTGTAGTAGGCAACGGGCGTGGTGTGGCTGTTATAGTAAGGCCAGATTGTGGTATTCCACCTAATGACAACATTTTCATCCCATTTGTAGGTTGAGGGATAGTGCTCAATCATTCGGAAGCCATGTGTATTTATTCTCTGAGCGGTCGCCATTATTTCACCGTTGTTGTAAAAGGAAGGGAACACCTCATGCAAGCGCGGTATATACATTCTTTGTGTGTCTGGCCGGTTCAACATTACGATACTGAGAACATATATGAAAAGGTGTTCGTTGACGCGATCTCTGACGTAAACGGCTGTCTTATAGAACGTGTCATAATCCTTAGCAGAGAACAGCACATTGTACAGGGTGACAGCCTCAAACCGGTGCGCGGATTCCAGGATAGAGAAAGGCACAGCGCGCGGAAGTAACCACTGGTGCTCCAACATTTGGATGTACGTGGTCACAGCAGTCACATTCTGGAAGAAAAAGATTAGGTTAGAGCGGCAAACAGATCAATGTAAATTTTGTTGCACATAAAAAATAGTGAAACTGTTTTAAGTGTTAATTTGCTCATATTTATATTAAATCTTTACATACGCTGAAATGTTCAATGTTCTTCTCGAGACTCCATGTCTTAGCAATTTCAATGGCAGATTCAACATGATTTGGTTCATGAACATGGAAGAACAAGAGGATTAAATCATATTGGCGTTGCAGGAACTCTAGGTCACCTGTGAAAGGTTTACATTATTAACATTTACCTATCATAAATGAATCTGTTTAAATTTATATTAAGGGTCCGACGGACCGAATTGCCGATACAAACGTAATATCAAAATAAATCGAAATAATTTTAAGTAAATGTAATTTTTGATAACTTTATAAACTATCGACCATTTTTCGGTCGTTTATTTCCTGTGAAGTACTACTCGTAGTAAATGAAATGGTAGGATAGGAACCTAGATTAATGGTATCCGAATCCGAATAACATCACAATTTAATTAAATTGTGTTTGAATTACGATTAATTTTGGTATTACGTTTGTATTGGCAATTCAGCGTCTACCGGACCCTTAAGTGGAAAATTCTACAATTCCTACATCAAATTTCTTGCACTCTATCCTCCAGTGTGAGAGGGGAGGCTTATAACGGTTATCTAAGTTTATCTTATTCCTACCTTAAAATCCTTTTTACAATCAGGTTAACTTTCTACTAAGGGATGATGGATGCTGCTCATTCATCTCAAATTAAACTAACTTACTTTTAGAAAACCATATATATTTGGATTACATTTTATAAAAGTTAGTTTAATTTACATAACCTCACTACATAGTATAAAACAAAGTCGCTGTCGCTGTCAAAAAGTCGCGGATTTTGAAGCAGTTTTTTTTAATAGATAGAGTGATTCAAGAGGAAGGTTTTAAGCTATTTAACATTATGCTACGTCTCTTAGGAATGGGGCAACGCGGGTGAAACTGCGGGCGGGTCGCTAGTATTTAATATAACATACCATCACGCCTATATTTCCCGAAGGGTTATGCAGAGGTATACTGATACACCCCCACAGTTTGCCGGTATGTTTAGGTCCCTATATGGAATAGGGGGCGAGCCTATGGCAATTAGGCACAAATCCAAATCCGATCTGTTACTAAAAATTTCATTTAAAAACCCAATAACACTAAGTCAACCTGGACATCGAATCTAGAACCTCTCAGTTAACAGTCGCGCTTGGATCCATTATATTATGTTGTCTTATGAAATTCTGCTACTGAGAATTTCATAGGAAAACCCAATAACAGTTTGCTCGACCTGAGAATCCAACCCAGCATACCAGTCGCGCTAAGGACCACTAGGCTAATAAGGCAGTCATATTTAAATGTTAATTAATTAAATATTTTAATAAATGAAAACTCACCAGGTGACGGCGGACCGCTCGTCCATACAGGGTCGGAGAAGCCCCCGGCTACTAGGAGAGCCAACACACACAACACCACACGAGTCATGTTCGCCAGTGCCAATGCATCTGATGCACCCTATATTTATAGGTACTTTTTATCGCAGGTCACTTATTATAATTGGTCCCAGTTATCAATGGAAACGTTGTAGTAAAAGCATGATCATTTAGAGAGTAGGTGACTAATAAACGACTTTCATTATGTCCTTACAATACCGATAAAGATGGATCAATATCTTTCTCATTCTGTCTATTCAGTATATTTTGTTTAAGTCTGTTCGTTGTGGCACTTAGCTGGTCGTTTCTCACACACACAATTCCCGCTTGATGGAGCCGAAGTCACGAACTTAAGCAATAAGGGCTCAACAATAGGCAATCGACGACAAGTGTGATGGTTTAAACATTGATGCAAAAACAATAACTGGTCAGGCACGGTGTATTCAATTAGGTATTTTGTGATTCTGTAGCTAGGCATGGCATATCATCACGCCTGTATTCCCCCAAGTGTTAGGCAGAGTTTACACCCACAGTTCACCTATGTTTAGATCTCATGTAGGTAATAGGGGGCGAGTTTATTGCCAACAATCGGGTCCAAATCCAAACTCTGGCTGCTACTGAGAATTTCGAAAAACCCAATAAAACTGCTCGAGCTGGGAATCGAACCCAGGACCTTTAGTGTATTAGTCGTGCTTGGAACGGATTTGTATTAATTATTAAAATGGCATAAAAATTTTGATGGGTATCTGCCCAGGCATTTTGTGCGAAAAAAATAAATGGCCTGGCATAAACCCATCTCTAGGTAGATCTCAAAAAAGTTCACGCGATTTAGTGATATCATTCAATAATACCAGGTTCACATAGCTAATTCCTACCAGAACATTAGGCTCCTAAGAATTATTAAACTTATTCTAATAAGCATAAGGTGCGTTTTACACAAATAATGCCAACACAAGCGACCTTCGTATTTGAATACATACATTATTTACGTAATTGTATTTTCCGGAGACACATGTGTGTGTTTTATTACTGAAACTCAAATTTATTGAATTCCTATTTGGAATTCTTGTTGAGTACGCTGTTAAGACTCATGAATTCAAATTAGATCTTCCATGTGGGTCTAAGATTTTTTGTTTTCTTGTGTCTCTTACACGTTGTTTAGTGTTTTTATTAGATAATATAACATAACATACCATCACGCCTGTATTGCCCGAAGGATTAGGCAGAGGCGTACTAATGTATACCCACAGTTCGCCGGTATGTTTAGGTCTCATATTATAGGGGGCAAGCCTATTGCCACAAATCCCAAACCCCGAGCTGCTACTGATAATTTCATAGAAAAACACAGTAACACTTTGCTTGACCTGGGAATCGAACCCAGGACCTCAAGCGTAGCAGTCGCGCTCAGGCTAATGAGACAATCAAAATAACATTATTTATTAGATACATACTTATATAATATAGCGGCCTGTCCCGGCTTCCCACGGGTGGACATTATTGAAGTTTTAGTCGGGATCCCTAATTTTTTCTAGTGATAAATATAGCCTACGTTACTAAGTGATAATGTAGCTTTCTAACGGCAAAAGTATTTTTGAAATCGGTCCAGTAGTTTTTAAGTTTATTCGTATCATACAAAAATACAAAACTTTCCTCTTTATAATATTAGTGTAGAAGTATATAGATTGGATTTTTTGTGTGAGTTACCACATTTTCGTTCATTTTTTCTATCATATAAAACAAACTAGCGTAGACAGTTGATATTAATTTTATTCAGAAGACAATCAAGCAGTTCTAAAAATTCAGTACATTGCTCAATTTTACCGCAGCTTTCCAGTATCAAATCTGCCGTGTAATTTCAGTAAATCTATTATTAATTGAATAGATATTTATTTATTTTATTTCACTGTAAATGCATGAAATCAATACTAATACGCTGATGACGCAATAGGACAATAGTTTCACAATGCATTCATATTGTGAAATAATGATGTTATCGTAATTATTTATTGTGTTTACTGATGAAATAAATGTCATTGATACAGTAATAAGTCTTCAGATAAAATGCGAAAAAAGTAATAAATATTTAATTTATTCACATAATATTTCATCTGCTAACTGTTCTTATCACTTTTTATTTTGGTAAACAAGCTAGTAGAGGCGTGTAATGAAATGATGCACATTCTGTATTAATCTTACTAATTGGATTTACTAATTGAATGCGTCAATGGTATAATGAGTCTAATCTTTGCAAGCCCTAGGTCCTGCTGAGGATTCGATATCTAGATCGAACTGTGTCATTGGGTATTTTCCTTTAGGAAATTCTTAATGGCATTCCGGAGTTTTATAATGTATACGATTACTGGCAATCGGTTCACTCCCTATCAAATAGAGCCATTAAAATACATAAATACACCTTTGCAAACCCTTAAAGGAATACTGCTGTAATGGTACCTATGTTTTATCTTTTTTTAGGGTCCTGTATCTCAAAATTTAAAAACGGAACCCTTATAGGATCACTTTGTTGTCCGTCCGTCCGTCTGCCTATCAAGACCCTTTATCTCGGGAACGCGTAGAGGTATCGAGTTGAAATTAAAACCATATAAGTATTGAGGTCTACAGTCCCTTGAAGCTGTGAACAAATCAAACTTCTAAGTTAACTTAAAAAAGATACGGTCATGCCGCAAAAAACGTGTATTTCGACACTCTCAAGGGAATCAAAATTTATAGTGTATTTCCCGTTGACTTAGAACTATGAAATTTGGCAAGTAATACCGTCTTATACTACAAGTATAGGGGAAAATCTGAAAACTATACATTTGTAATTAAGTATAATCGAGACCGACTCGCACTTGTCCGGTATTTTAATTCCACTATGTATTTTCAGTTTTAGAATAAAATGGTATAATATTTTATTGGAATCAAGCCAAAATAGAATTAACACAAAACATTAGTTAAAAGCTCGTGTAGATTGACCAATTAAAAACACAATAGCTGGTAGTATTCCGATGTTCTATAGTGTAACTAATCGTTATTTTTTTTATATTATAGTACCTAATGACGAAAATCCATAATTCTACAATAATAGTACGTATATCGAAATAATTAAATTTGTTAAAATAATAAAAATAAACGCAGTTCCTTCTGTTTTTGCAACGACCTAACTTTTAATTAAATTAAATTGTTTTTTTGTTATAAATAGATAGATACAAATTTGAATGACGCACACGGAAAACCAATAGGTCTTTCAAAACAATTACCTACGAACTTTTTGCAAGATTTAATACACATAATTTTAGTTTATAATAATTAATTGTTATACTGAATAGGCAGTCAGTAACTGACTAATGAGGCCATTAACCTAGTGGTCCCAAGAGCGACTGCTACGCTACAGGTCTTGGGTTCGATTCTCAGACCGAGCAATGGATTTTTCCATAAAATTCTCAGTAGCAGTTCAAAGTTTGGGATTTGTGCCCGGTTAATGGCAATAAGCTTGCCCAATATGAGCACATGGAACCTAAACATACCGGCGAACTGTCGGTGTACATTTGTACGCCTCTGCCTAATCCGTCGGGAAATACAGCGTGATGTTATGTTATAGTATAATTTTTATATGTTTATAATCCGAGTATACTAGTTGCAGTTACCGTTGTTACCTTCATCCATACTTTTTTTTTACTTTTTTAAATGATTAATCTACATCAAGTTTAGTTTTAAAGTAAACGCTATAATATCCCTCCTTATTTAAAGCATCAGAAAATGCAATTCCCAAAGACTAGAACGTGGAAAATGTTCCGCTGAAATATTGCTACGTGTCATGAACTTGTTGCAAAGGATTGGAAGTGTAGAAAGGCTTTTTGTAGACAGCTTCATAAAGTGCAGGCCTTACGTCACTCCACGTTTTTTTTTAAAATAACTGCATTGTTTGTCTTTATATTGCACTTAAAGCGCCCTCTATTGAGCTTAAAAGGTAATATGCTTGTTATTTTTTTTTTATATTGGTAAACTTTTAGGATACCTATATTAAAACATTGGCAATAGACTTCTATTACCTCGTGTATGTTCTGTGAGTTATTTTTATTATATTTGGCAGTACTTAACGCTAAACTCTTTCAGATATACATTTCAGGAAAAGAAAAACGTACATTATCCATATTGTCAATTTTTAATGCGTCCGGTATACCAAATCAAAGGACCTCAAGCAGAATAAGAACTGCCTTAGGTAATTTTTTTATTATCAGATATCGGTACTTTATACTAAGTCTGTCTGATGATTAGCAGTCGCTCAAGCCTGTGGAAGTTAGAATCATTAGTTGTTTTACAGCGGTATCACTCTGAGAATTCCCATTTACTAAGTAATTTCCACTAGGTATTTCAAGCCCGAACATAATATATGTTAGCACTGTACCGTATGCGGTAGAAGATTTGGCAATATATTAGTATCTATACAGACAAAATCCTATAGCAGAGTCTACCTACTCCCAGTAAAAAAAGGTTCATAAAAAAAGTAACGTAACCTACATTATTAATATGGACGCCGGGTGTCCCGTTCTCTAGTCCACGCCGACTCATTAGTAAAACGGTCCAACCAAAATGAGCAATTTATTAATCGGACCTCGTATTAAAATTGTTAGGAAAAGGTAGTGCTGTGACAAGGGCCAATATATCACTCGGGTGAGCTTGCGCCGCCCGACCACGTCCAAAGTTTTGACGTATGAGTAATTTATTGGCTAAAAAAATAAATTACCGGATTGCCCACACATTTGTTGAGCCCAAGGTGGTTGATTCGGCTGCACCCGCAAAAAATGATCATCACCCGAGGCGCGATATTAACTCACTACTTGCGCGCCTAAAACAGCTCATAAAACGCAAATGTTAAGAAATGTGATGTAAGATGCGCGTTGAACCAAAATACACGCTATTGGCTTCTGAATTGTGGATATTAATTAAACTTTAAAAAATACGTTATCTATACCTAGGGTACTACCAAGATATTCTGTTAATATTAACGGAATGTAATAAAATAAATATTTTTTTCTCGTTCAAATGTGAAACGACATAGTTTACATAAAAATATACCTAACATTTTTTTTAAAAAAAAAAGCTTACTAGCTATGTGGGTCACACATTACTAGAATTCTTGTTAACCCCTCGTGCTAAGCTAAATGTTTGAGTTACGAGTGGGTTCACGTCGGTAGTGCAATGGGTGGGTTTCGAACCGGCAACCACATGATCGCAAGTCCGACGCCGCGCGCGCCGCAGCCATTAGGCTACCGCCGCTTTTCTCATTAAAGTCAAGAGATTTAATTACTGTACTTAAAATAGATATTTTTATAAACTAAAATCATGTATAAGAATTCAAAAAATTCCATTAGTGTCAAATAAATACTACAAATTACAACAGCAATCGCCAAAATTCCATTTTCCTGCATTACAGCGTTCTGCAAGTTCCATACTTGCAGTTTAAACGGAAATATGCAGTGACATTGTGGAAACTGAATACTTGCAATCGTTTGCTCACCTCTGGACAGAATTCACTCTACAAAATGGTTCCTCATTTTGTACTTTCCCAAGAACTGGCCACATTAATGAAAGATAATAAAAGCATAGCAAGTTTTTAATTTAAAATGTCCTTTGAATCAATTTTACTTACTTCATTTTACGTCGGTACTCTTCTCTTGTAAGTTATTAATGGAATGACTTTTTTATACAGAAACAGTTTACATAGTCAGTCTAATGAAAATTAACACATAACATACCATCACGCTTGCATTCCCCGAAAGGTTAGGCAGAGGCGTATTAATGTAAACCCACAGTTCGCCGGTATGTTTAAGTCCCATGTAATATGGAGGAGAGCCTATTGCCATTAACCGGGAACAAATCCAGACTCCGTAAACCTTACCTAAAAATAATATTTTTAGGTAAGGTTTACGAAGTTAGTACATAAATTGTTGAAACTTATTATCAAAGGATAGGTGGCATTCCAAAAGAAGGCCAAGGAAACACCTCCATAATTGGGAGTAAATGAAGTAATATTTTGTTTATTTCCCACATACTCGTAGAAATAAAACTATCGTAGGGCATATTCCAAACAATACTTTGAAAAAATATAAATAAATAACGAGTGTATTTTAACTGACATAAAAAAGAGCAGTTTTCCGCAGTGAACCGAATTCAGCTTTTCTGATTTTGTCTCATGGAATACATATAATGTATATTATACTACTTACTTCTGAAAAGGTCGCATATAAATTTGGTTGATTTCTGAACCTCAGTTCTGAACGTACTTGCAGCACATAGTTGAAGTTAGTTTTCTTATTTAATCAGTTAATATTATATAACTGGAGATTTCACAATCAGTACCTATTTAGTACCTACGCCTTCATCTCAATCAAAACATTTTAAATATAGAAATAACTTCAAATTGATAAATTCTTCAAGTTATGACAGCAAATTCTTGCTGAGATATATCGTCTCATTTGATATTCATATATTTGTTTTCGACGCTGTTTCGCCCTGACACTTTACCGATGGCTATATATTAATTATTCCATGCATGAGCACGCATTCATTGAACTCTGCACTCGTCACTGTCTTTGTAAATAACGAGACGCTTGTTCGTTTGTTTTATTATAGTTAAACTATTGCGTTAAGTGCTTTAGCGAATATCTAAATAAAATATTCATTTTTGTATGCAGAAGTTCTTTATTTATGTAATAAAGTGAGAGAAGTCTTTATGGAAGATATTATTTGTAACCGAAGGGTATGTATAGGACAAAATTTCATATAGGAATCATTATTTTACATAGTAATAATTGTTTGTTACTATGATTTGCGTTTGCTTGCTTATTTAAAAAAAAGTGATATTTAAATAAAAAGCATAACATACCATTATACCTGTATTCCCCGAAGGGTTAGGTAGAGGTGTACTAATGCACACTCACAGTTAGCCGGTATGTTTTAAGTCCCATGTAATTGGGGGCGAGCCTATTGCCATTAAGCGGGGACAAGGCCAAACTCCCAGCTGCTATTGAGAATTTTATAGAAAAACCCAATAACACTTTGCTCGACCTGGGTATCGAATCTGACCTCGAGCTCATCTCCACCGACCACTAGACCAACGAGGCAGTAATAAAATATACGAGCTTAAAAACATGCCGTCAGAGAGTCCTTTATAAAAGACAATATTTCTTAGAACGACTCTTCACTAATATTTCTACAATCAAGGATCCTTCATCCGAGCACCGACAACAATAAGCTCCACTAATCCCGTGTAAAGAAAGGAAAGATTAGTTGACAACAAACAAGAATATCCGCAAAATATTTTGTCAATTTTGTGTCACAACGTGTGGTCTTATCGTAACTATATCATTGTTGACACTTTCTTTTTCAATTGAGGGTGGCAAAGCGAAAATTAGATTGTCAACGTGACGCGTTTATGTCGGATTATCCTGTTAACGTCACAATACATGTTGTTTTCTCGGGTTTTGCTTTCACTCGAGTGGTCCAAAATGGAATTTGTGTATTTGCTTGTATTCTTTCTTGATAATAATGTGTTACGCCACAGTGCGCACATCCTGAGTGGTCCACAAAAAAAAAAATTAAGTAACTCAAAGCTGTTCCTTTTTTAGAATGGTACGCCCTTTATTGGTATACTGTTACAATATTCTGTTTAAGGTATATAAATGGACAATAAACCCTATTATTTGAAGATTAAACTGAAAATCGATTGAAGAAATATAACAGTTTTGGATACCATGATGTGCTGTTGACTGTACTAAAAAAACAAAGACATAAGTATAAGTCTCACTGTCTCATTAGTCTAGTGGCACTAAGCACGATTGCTACGCTAGACACCCTAGGTTCGCTTTCCAGTTCGATCAGTGTTATTGGGTTTTTCTATAGAATTCTCAGTAACCGCTCGGTGTTTGGATTTGTGTCCGTTTATTGGCAAACGGCTCGTCCCTATGACATGAGACCTAAACATACCAGCGAACTGTGGGTGTACATTAATACACTTCTGCCAAACCCTTCGGGGAATACAGGCGTGATGTTATGTTATATAAGACAACTAGGTAAGTACTACGAGCAATGCGAAATAAATCATAATGCTAGTAACACATAGGTAACAAATTCCTCTGTCTAGTGTCTCAGCGTATTAAAGAAAGACATCAATCAAATCAGGATCAATGTTTTTGTATGAAAATCTTCCAAACGACCGCTGTATAATAACTCTTTTATCTTTGCTGGAAAACTAAGGAATTATCTAGAAGCATAAACCGCGAGATATTTAAATAAAATTATAACTTAATTCTAGGTCTCAGGCACTAAAAAGATCTCATCAATCATAAGATTTTACGATAACTTACTCTAAAAAAAATCACCTTAATTTACCCAATCTTCACAAATTAAGTTATGACGTAGTTCACTAAACTATTCATTACTAATTTTAAGTGTTTCCTTCACACAATATTCTTAGATGTTGAATTTAGTTGAGAAATCTATTAACACATAAATTGTTCCAAACCCAGTCGTGTCGACCACACATTAAGGTATCCCATTAAATTATCGGGAACCGTTTGGGTCGATAGAACGCTTCAAAGTTCGAATTTCGTGCTATATGACCATAACAATCGAACCTCTTTTATTACTCGAATTAAATAATTAAAAGAAAAGAATCGCATATCTCACAATTATCTAGAAATAATAACAGTTCTTTTATCACCCTTCTCGGTCACCTCTCGGATCAGTTATCGACTGTTGAAGAATAAAACACCCCAGTCAATATGATAAGGAATAGGTAGGTATAAAAGTAACAATTCGATTACGTATCAGTTAACTACAGCGAAATAGTGCTCAGTATTATAATTAACTGACCCGCGTGAACCTTATTTGGTTGGTTTCACCATGTTGCGTTGGTTAACTTTAGTTTAGCGGTTTTGTTTTAATTCGATATCGAAATCGATCAAGATAAAAAGTGACCTAAGTTTTTCAGCAACTTGTAAATTTTAAGCACTAGGATTTTTTACTTACAGATAAGTAGGTCAACTTACGCCAAGTTCTGGAATTGAACCCGTAACCTTTGCACCTATTGCGTCGTCAATCACTTGATAATTATAGAGTTCTCTTGAATCTCAAACTGAAATTGACTTGAGGTGGTGTATTTAATGAATAATTAACATAAATTACATTACATACCATCACGATTGTATTACCCCAGAGGCGTAGGTACTAATGTACACCCTGAGTTCACCGGTTTGTTTAGGGCCCTATTACCTAGGTAATAAGACATTTGTTAGTTAGTAGTTAGTACACGGAATTTGTGCTCGGTTACTGGCAATATTTTTTTTTATAATAATTATAATTTCATAGTAAAACCCAATAACACTTTGCCCGACCTGGGAATCGAACCCAGGACCCTTAGCGTGGCAGTCGGACTAGCTAAGGACCACTAGACTAACGAAGCAGTTCCATAAAATACACATCTTCCAGACATCTAGTATAGGAAAATAGACATAGCGAATGAACTTAAGCTATGTACAGGTGGGCCCAGTCTAAACCACAAAAACTTGAGTTTACCCATTAATCTAAAACGGCGGTTGATAGACTAACTACAGTCACCACTTCGATGCGGTCAGGCGTCGGTCAGCGGGACCGCATCGGGCGCGCATCACACCTGTGCTGTCGGCATCAAACGTACCGCCCCCCACCACCCGCACTCCCCCCACTCTGTATCATACGAGCCGCCTCGCATATTATACTCCCATGAGAACTAAAAAACCGACCGAACTATTGCGTAGTCTTACTAGATGTGCTACGAGCGTACCTGTTTGTTGCGTGCTTTGGGGTTGAACTCGGAAACGATGATTTTGACTGAAGAAAAAATCTAAAGAGGCTGTCAATCTTTTGGCATATCTTCTATCTATCTATCTAATATATATAAAAGAGGAACCTGACAGGCTGACGTATCAATGCACGGCCGAAACTACAGGAGCTAGATCACTGAATGTTTGTATGCTGGTTCCTTTTACACTGTAGACGAGCACTAAGAAAAGATTATTACAAATTCAACCCCTAAGGTCGTAAAAAGGAGGGGTGAAAGTTTGACATATACAAACACACAGTATATACATATTTAATAAACGATGCCATCGTCATGATTAAAATATGATTCTATTCCAGCTGCCATTCGCTGTTGACATTTTGACAATTGTTTTCTTCCATAAAAGTTAGACATTTTATGGTATGAAACTTCTATGGTGTAGGTACAGCGGGCACAGTATATTTTAGAAACGAAAATTACTAAGTACTAAGTACGCAGGCGAAGCTGCGTACTTAGTACTTAGCGTTAGTAGATATTATATATATTTAAACCCATTTCTAGATTTGATTGATGATTTATCAATTAAACTCTCATTAATGCCATAAAACAGAAACGTGAATACGGATCCCGGCGCTCGAACTGATCAATAGATTTTAGAATCTTTTTTAACTCCCGACGAAAAAGAGGGGTGTTATAAGTTTGTAGTGTGTGTCTGTCTATTGCATCGTAGCGCCTGATCCGGTAAACCGATTTTGCTATTTTTTTTTTCTTGATGAAGATTTATAAACAACCTCCACAGGTCGAATCGATTCGAAATTTGAAATCCTGTCACTTGTCAATGATATTACAAAATCCTGCAGCATCCCAACCCGTCAAAAGAACTCCTCAACGGTGTACGGCATCTACGTTGTATTTGGGCTCAAACGATTTGACTAGCACATGAGCGGTCCCGAACACAACGATGCGATTAAAATATTCTACTTATATGACAACTAAAGGGACTTTAAGTTATTTTAGTAAAGGAAAAATTCAATTAAATTTTTCCTTTAAAAAACTTTATAATCTTAGAATGGAAAATGCAAAAAAAAAATTACAAAAAGATACTAAAGGGACATTTTTTAATTTTTTTGCCTTTTTAATAATGGTTGTGTCGAGGTTTCTTTAAATTTTTTATTTTTTTTATTATTATCAATAATACCTAAAATTTGTAAAACACACGCAGAAACAAACACTGATTAAAGTCTACACGAAGTAGAGTGAGACAATGTCTTACTCTCAAAAATATTCTTAAGAATAAGTTTGTTACCACATCCAGTATCTTTATTTCGTTATGAATATCCAACCAATATTATGGCCTTTTCTGATTTTATTGATTTGAAATACCTAATCCGCTGATTGATTTCTTTATTGCCCACCTATGCTTCGACGGTATATTATGTTGATCCTATTGACGCTTGTAAGCATTAATTGAGTTAATTGCCCGTTAATTGATGCCGTTTACGCGTGTCCGGGTTTTGGCACCTAATTAAGTCCTGTGGGAATACAATGGTTTGTTATGTAAGTTCGTGAGAAAAAATGTTGATATTTTACAACTAGTGTGAAATTAGACATTGCGTTTTTATTTTGTCTTTTATGATCGTATTAATCATCGTGTAATTTAAAAATTATTGAAGGTATTTAGCAGTAAAAAAGGAAATGTTTATTTAAAAGATTACATTTCTCTTCTTTTAAACGCTAAAACAAAAGACTACACTTAATTGAAACGAAAATATAGAAAAATAAAAAAGCGTAACAGATATAGATCAAAGGAGTCAAATAATTAAGCGGCGGTAGCCTAGTGGCTAGGGCGTCGGACTAGCGATCATGTGGTTGCCGGTTCGAAACCCACCTATTGCACTACGGACGTGACCCCACTCGTAACATAAGCATTTAGCTTAGCACGAGAGGTTAACAAGAATAGGTACTAGTAATATGCGACCCACATTGCTCGTCAGTCATAATTTTTTTTTGTCAACCTTATTAACATTGATTATGAACCTTAATAATCTGGAAATACGGACTACCAAAAAAATCATATTATATAACTATGAAAAAGCTCTAACAATGATACACGTGTCATAATTTCAATCCAATAGTCGGTAACTTATTGGAACCGGGCATAAGAAATGAAATGATTTAAATATCCGATTGCCGTTGGAGCGAACAAGTCTTTGACAGGAAGCTGTGAGCCGGTAAGCATGGGACGTGCTCCAAGGCCAAAGAACTCATGATCCAGGGAAGACGCGAGCCAGATGAAAGGCCAGGGGAATAAAGAATATCTGGCTCACTTTACCGGGGAGCTAAAATGGACACTTTAGATGAATCATTGCGATTTATGACGTGCCATACATTTTCTGTATAAGCCAACTTATAATTGTACGTAAACCTACAATGTACAATGCGAGATTAGCTTATACGGGAAATGTATATATAGGGACACTTCTGACGCATTAGATCTTGAGTAGATATTACCTTAGTGACTGCGCGGCGTGGCAGACGTCTCCCCGCACCCAGGCATTAGGTCATCTGTAAATTCTAAGTATAACATAATCCAACAGTATCTATAGGACGTTATCTAGGCGTTTGCCCATGAATCTTATTGCGATTAATCGAATGGGGTGATTATGGCCCCCAGGAGGCGTATTTTTAATAAACAAGAATAATATAATGAAGATATTAATATAGTAATAATAGTCCTAATTAATTTAATTAATTAATTGTTTTTTTTAATAATTCATGGGTTTACATTTTCCAAGAAAAAAAACAAATCACCATCACGCCTGTATTCCTAAGGGTTAGGCAAAGGTACACTGCTGATAGCGACTGACAGTTCGCTGATATGTTTTTAAGTCCTAATTGACAAAAAATATGACAAATATGTTAAGAGCTCATGCTCTGCTGATGCTAATCCTAATCCCGACCGGTCAGCTAAGCTAGAGTACTTAAATGAAATTACTAAATCTTTTTAACGTTATTTTTTATTACATGTATGTCGTGAGGACACAATACATATATTATGTGGCCCATTTGACATACCTATATAAAAAGTTACAAAGGATTTCAATATCAAATCAGCGATTTCTAAGAAGAGCTTTATTTACCAAAATATCCCAATTATATGAAGAGAATGTAACATCAAACGAGCGAAAATATTTCGAACGGTGTTTGAAAGAAGTTGTTGACATAGAAATTTCGGGCACACGCTTCTAATCTCCTTTGCGATGCGATTTTTCGCTTTCGAAGGAGATTCATCGTGATTTCGTGAATATTAATTGGGTGTGTATTTTTTAAATCACGCACTCATGACCTTTACGTCCTATTTTGAGCTTTGGTAGTACATCTAAGTATAATTTATATAACAGTATTCCTGCAATAGGCATAATGTAGAAAATAGTTTTTTTTTTTAAGCTAGACCTACTTTTTCCCCCGGCACCGACGGCTCCGAAATCCCAAAAGGATAGTAATTTTTTTACACTATTGATTGCTTTGAAATGCCTCAGAAGTTTAGTCGTCGTTAGCGCGACTAGAGGTCCTGGGTGCATTTTCCAGGTTCAGCAAAGTTTTTACGGAATTTTCTATTAAATTTTCGGTAGCAGCGCGGAATTTGAATTTGTGCCCAGTTAATAGCAACAGGCTGTCTAACAAACTGTCGGTGTAGGGCAGATAGCAGTATGCCTTACACCTTAGAGAATACTAGCGTGATAGTATATATAGGATAGATAACTGTAACAGACTACTTTAAAAGACCCTCTAAGTTCTCCTCGGCGTAATAATAAAATTATTGATTACAATTAAATTAATTTTATTACTTTCCCTAAGGCACCCATATATTCGCTCAATGAGTTTGTCATGTCATTTAATAAGGGCATCCGCTTACAGCCATTTAAACTGACAGAGGTTTTTTTTATAAAATTATTATATTTAATATTAAATTATTATTACATAAAACTCAGCCTCATTTCTAGAAATGAGGCTGAGTAAAAGTCTGCCTGCCTGCCTGCCTAGGCAGGGGGACCGAAAAATGGGACTAAAATTTATACCTACTTAGGTGTATTCTTCAAAATCCCTAACGAGACGCTTTAAGTCCACTTTTATCATGCGTACCGCTAAAATGTGGAATGTACTTCCCGAGTGGGTCTTTCCCGATAGATATAATCTGGGTGTTTTTAAATCACGTGTGAATCGATTCCTTCTAGGCAAGCGCGCTCCATTGTAGATCGCAGTGTCGCTTAACATTAGGCGAAATGGTGGTCAAGCATAAGCCTATCACGAATTAAAAAAAGGTAATATTTCAGCAAAGCTCATCAGGACTGAAGCATTGAATCAGGACATTGTCTGTAATTATTCACTTTACCGGCTAACATTGTTTAGTCTAAGCCTAGAAATGTTTGAAATTATTCATTTTATGATAAACTGCCTCGTTAGCCTAGTGGTCCTGAACACGACTGCTACGTTAGAGGTTCTGGGTTGGATTCCTAGGTCGAGCAACGTGTTATTGGGTATTTTATGAAAATCTCAGTTGTAGCTCGGAGTTTGAAATTTGTGCCTAGTTCATGGCAGTAAGCTCGCCCCCTATGACATGGGACCTAAACATACCAGTGAACTGTGGGTGTACATTAGTATTATTAGTAGGCCTCTGCCTAACCTTTCGGGGAATACAGGCGTGATAGTATGTTATGTATGTTATTCGGTCGTACGTACGTTACGTATCTTTATCAGGACTTGTAAATGTGAGTACATTGTACTATGTCTAGGTGGACACATAATTTTATATACTTTGATGATGTGTGTTTTTCCACTTAGTAATTTTTTATACATAATGACATTCGGTTCTCGAATGCTGAGAACTTTCTTTTTCTATTATCGACTTCGGTCTAATTGGACATTAAATCAATGTCAGCACATCTTGTTGCTGCAATATTATACCTACTTAAACATTGTAATACAAATTATTTTAAAAGAGTGTCCATGGAGTTTCTTGCCGGATTCTTCTAAATAGGATCAACTTTTTTGGAACCGTGCAACTAGACTCATTAACGTTTCATAAACGCTTGTAAAAGCTTATTTGAAATAAAAACATTTGAACTTGAACTTGATTTATTTTACCATCATTATCCAGTAACCACTCGTTAAGAAACTACAGAAGCACATATTTTTGAAAAATATTGGGCTTAACTAATATTGAAATACCTACTAAAATAAACATGTAAGTAACTTCCCGTTTGACTTCTAGAATCTTTTTTTGCTCTATTGATATTCAGGGCCCGAAAACCCATGACAACCGGTACAGGCTCATACGGGAATTGAATTTGTAACTTAAATACAAGGTGACTAGCTGATCCACTGTGCTAATGAAGCCATTTTTCTTTATTGCTTTTTAAGTAAAGCGGTCGGTAATGATCCCCAAAGTTTTGCAACTATGTAATTACCGTTTTACATCATAATGAAACGAGGATGGTAATGATCGTGTGCGCAGTGTTTAATGATGTGTGTAATGATGACTTTATTACTATAATGGTGAAAAAAAAGATACCAGGTATAATAATCTCGTTTAACTCGTTACTATAATAAAATACTGCCTCATTAGTCTAGTGGTCCCAAGCGCGATTGCTACGCTAGAGGTCCGGGTTCGATCCCCAGGTCGAGCAAAGTGTTATTTGGGTTTTTCTATGAAATTCTCAGTAGCAACTCGGAGCCTAAATTTGTGCCCCTTTAATAGCAATAGGCTCGCCCCCGCATGTTATTACATAAGACCTAAACATACCGGCGAGCTGTAGGTACATCTCTGCTTAACCCTTCGGCACTAAAGGCGTGCTGGTATGTTATGTTATGTTATAATAAAATATCCTTTAGTTCACTTTTTTTAATATATTTTGCAGTAAATCCTGTAATTTTATTGACTTTTCCTTTGTTGGTATTTTCCAATGTAGTGAGAGCGCATACAAACGTTTCTCATAAAAACACCCAGAGCAATATCCCACGTGAGGATAACAGCAGTGGTAGCCTAGTGATATGACCATTCAATAGATGTCGCCAACGTCACCTTATGACGTAAATTCAGAATGTGAAACTTTATAATCTTAGCATGGAAAATGCAAAAAACATCACAAAAAAATGCCAAATCAAGTTCGAATCCAAGGCACCGCACCGCACCTTGGACTTTTCGAACAAAGTCTTGTGCGTATTTATAGTTAATTATCAGGAATCGTGAAGAAACTTGCATGACTGAGAGATTTTTTCGACGGCGCGGCGTGTGAAGTCTACCAACCCGCATTAGGCTATCATGGTAGACTATAGCCTAAACCCTCTCATTCTGAGAGGCGACTCGCGCCAAGTAGTGGAACAACATAATGGGTTGATTATGTGGGAATAACGTCTGATAGAGATACGGAAGAACAAGACATACTGCATCGACTCCAAGTAAATTTGGTTAAAGGTAGGCAGATGATGATGATGTGGGGGATCGAAACCACGACCAGTGGCACAAAAGCCAATCATTCTCCCTCCACGCCATCCGCACCGACAACAAATTATTTTGAATATGATTATTAAGTTGCAGATGATTAAACTGGAAGCCAACCCTAATATGGTAGGGTTAACGTTATATATAGCCATATTGATGTTCATTATATTAATATTCGACCCTACAACCGCACCCAGTAAAAGATTATATTTTACGACATAATACCGTAAAACCTTTTTGGGTTCCAAAATATGTCTCCATTCATAAATATATGTATTTGTAATTTTGTTCTGAGAGATATGAGACATATTCAGATTTAGTCGCAGGACGTACTTATGTAATATATTTAATATAAAGGGTTATAGCACCCATAATTACAAAGTTTGTTCTAAGCAGGATAAAAAAGATTATAACATAACGCCTGTATTACCCAAGGGTTAGGTAGGGGTGTTAATTTAACACCGGACCTCTAGCGTAACAGTCGAATACAGCGATTTTAACAATAAAATACAAAAACTAGGTTTTGTTTTGGCAGTTATTTGTCTAATGCTATATATAGTAAATGGAACCAAGATCTCCTTGAGAGTACATTTTAAGAGCCTCCAGGAGTCCATCATACCTTATCAATATAACATAACATACCAACACAGAAGGGTTAGGCAGAGGTGTACTAATTTATAGCGAAGCGGCGGTAGCCTAAGGGCTAGGGCGTCGGACTTGCGATCATGTGGTTGCCGGCTCGAAACTCACCCATTGCACTAAAGACGTGAACCCACTCGTATCACAAGCATTTAGCTTAGCACGAGGGGATAACAAGAATACTAGTTATGTGCGACCCACATAGCAAGTACCTACCTAAGCTTATTTAAAAAAAATAGCTACCCACAGTTTACCGGAATGTTTAGGTCCACTATAATAAGAGGCAAGCCTATTGCGAATAAACGGACACATTAAGAATTTCAAAGGAAAACCCAATAACACTGCTCGACCTGGGAATCGAACCCAGGACCTCTAGTGTAGCCGTCGCGCTTGGCACCACTAGATTAACGAGGCAGGTTACCAACATGTTTACTGATTAATCCGTTTACCACGATGAATAGTTCATCATAATAATAATGAGAAATATACGATAGAAAAAAAAAGCATTTCAACAAAAGTACCTAAATATAATACTACGTAGGTATATACTTATACAACGCTGCGAATAATCTGATTTGCTAGGTTACTATGGAGACGACATTAATAAAGGTTACGAAGGAAAATGGTAGAAGGCGCGCTCCGTGCGCTTGCAGTCTCTAAGGTACTTATAAGTCTATAATAAGCTAGGCGAATGCTTAGGTTAAACATAATATAATATTTTAGTGGTAACATTATTTTTTCATTTAGTCTAGTGGTCTCAAGCTCGACTGCTACGCTAGAGGTCCTTCGATTCCCAGGTCGAGGAAAGGTATTGGGTTTTTCTATGAAATTGTCAGTAGCTCGGAGTTTGCGATTTGTGCTTGGTATGGCAATAGGCTCGCCCGCTATTACATGGGACCTAAACCACCTCTGCCTAACCCTTCGGGGAATACAGGCGTGAAGGTATGCATGTTATATTTTAACTTATACTCCATTACCAGTATTGGTTGAATTACTGTGCAATATAAATATAAATAGCGAAAGAATAATTCCATCTCAGAAAGAATTTGAACCTGCGGAAGGCGTTTGTAGGACCACTAGGATCGACGGCTTTACATGCTCTCTGAGGCACAGAGGGGTCTCGATGTGAGGTCGAGTGGTCTCCCATCCATAGATTGACTGCGACGATGGAAGCTTCACCTTGCAGGTCGATTATCACTCCACGACTATCAACGAGCCCCTCAACATTCTTAGCACACGTACATTGTTCAATATTATTGCTATATAAAATGAATAATAAATTAAATGGTGCTCCACAACCGTTCACAAAATCCCCGATTTTCCTCATCTATTCAATATGTTTTGTAATACCGGATGATTTTCCTTATTTATCTAATAAGCCACGATAACTTTTATATGAAAATTCTTGACGTGGTTTTAGTATATAACTGCGTACACACTGTATCTGTTATATTTATATTGTCCTACATTGTGAAACAGTCTACGAGCTCTGAACTTGAAACCGTGATTCTTTGAGTTTATTTCGATATTTTGTCTCCGGTCTTTACTTAGAAAAGGCTGGTGCCTTCTAGTATCTACACCTACCTAAACATTGACATGTGAAAGTGTTCAAATACGTATACACAAAAAGAAATATAATTTAGAACTGCCTCATTAGCACTGTAGTCCTCATCGCGACTGCTACGCTTGAGGTTCTGGTTTCGATTAACAGGTCTAGCAAAGTTATTGTTATTGGGTATTTCTATTAGACTAAAATATTTATATAATTTAATTATTTGAGAAAGTACGAGTATGCTGTAAACGATACTCTGTAGTCAATTTCCACCATAACATGTAACCACGTAACTGCAATATTTTGCACAACCTTTGTACGAGCTTCGGGACAATGTAAGTTACGAATTTAGTCAGCAGCCCTTCGGCAGACCATAAAACGTTTCCGAACTTGAACAAAGACATCAATCGGTTCACATTTCATCTCAAATTACACGTGTTTACTCATAACACGGACATGTTCGTTGAAGTTCCAGCTACAGACGCACATTCACAACAACGTAAGTAATATCAGGATTTAGTATTCCCCGAACTTCGCTTTAGGCAATCAATAAAATATATCTCGATATTTTTCTTGTAAAAAATACTTGTGTTCTGCGTTGTTCTGTCCGTGGATGACTTAATAACCTCACGATATTTTACCTACAAAATGATTAAATAGTGGCAACACTTTCTTTTTACATGAAAGTATTATTGTGGCGGGGAAAACGTATTTTTTTCATCACGACTTCCCCACGGATATTAACACCTGATCCCTGATATCGAAGCTGCGAATTGAGCACTATCCGTCCGTAGACAACCAATTATTCAAGCATTTCGCTCAGGTCGACCAACAGGTTGGTAGTTTACCGTTTTCCTTCAGATACTCACTGTAGATTTCTTAAAAAAACAGAGGTGTTACTAATGAGGTACTTTGCCTAGGTATAGTTTAGCGAATAGCTTTTTTACGCTTTTTAGCAAAATTTTAGTTTGTAAATTGGCAACTTCAAAAACACCTTAGCTTAAAACTATTACACTTGTATAGCTTTACAATTTTCATCGATGCTGAAATGGCTAAGTGATAAAATTTATTGTTATCAAACTTCTGTTGAAAGCCTGAATCGATTTGCCATTTTAATTTATTGGCACTCTTTGAAATGGAATCGTAATCGATACCTGATCTATAATAGGTTGTTATTGAATTAGTTTAGTAATAGATAGGTAGAGAGGTATATTTGGACTATTTGTAGTGAAGTTAAATCGTTTATCGTACTTTCCCCTTCCGTCTGATGTGCTAATTTTTTGCTTCCATTCTTATCTTCACCTCAATATTGATTTGTCAACGCTAAATTGCAATTTACAATGTAATTGTTCGTTAATGCAGTTTCTAACTGTAAACATGTCTTATCGTTGATAGTATGTATAGCAAAGTAATTTTCTTTCCAAACTATGCAAATAAATTATATCTATTAACTCCTGGATTGACAGATTAACATCTTATAAAAGTTGTTTTATTTAAACTGTCGCAATTTATTTCCAATCAATGTTGCAATTCCTTGTCGATTTCATTTTGTCAAAAAGTGTCAAGAGTTAGCCACTTAAGCGTGTGACAAAGCCATTTCGGACGATTCGCGATAGGCACGCTAATCTTTCAGATTACGTAAAAGACGGTACAAATGTAAGAGTCGCCCGTTGACTTTTTATCGATGTTAAAACTATTAAACACCGTAACACATTGAGTACAAAAGAACAAATGTATTGAGTAGCGATACAATAGAATAAACATTGGACGCATTAAACACCTCAGGCTACGCTGCCAAAGTATGTCCGAACCTGTTAACATGAAAGGCGCAGCTATTAATCACTATGAATTAACAGAACTGTAACACAATCAGTAATTAATAGTCCATATTTATTGGGCTCAACATAAATACCGTGTTCTCTATCGTATCAAGACAACAACTCAAAATAAAATACCCTTGAGAGCGGCAGACCTCCAGGTGTGAGTGCATAAATATAATACACAGGCGACCCGCTGGCACGCTCATGCCCGCTGTCATATTAACTGTTACATTAAATTACGGCCACGGAACTGATCGACCTTTCGTACTTATTATCTCCGTGGCACACAAATCAAAATGAACTCTAATTTGTAATTCCAAAGCTCAATTTCCAGACACAGTTGCCTCAGATATAGGACGTTTGAAGATCGATAATTGAGAGCCGGCAATGAAGCAGAGCTCGCACATTGATTTCGGTTCTTTCGAAAAGCTATCTTTTTTGTTCATTTGTTTGTTTTAATAATATTTTATCCGATGTGATGGAACGGACGCATTTGTCAGCTCTGTGAAATATAGGTGCGTCCTGAACGAAGCCAGGACTGGCTAATTAATTAGGCAGATTGTTACCCACATGCATGCTAATGGAGCGACATCGTTGATGAGCTTGAGGAACATAAGTCGGTCTTCGTTGATTATGAATACACCAAATGACTGTTATCCATACTAACATTATAGGTAATTGCAAATGTAGCTTTGTGTGTTTGTTACCTTTTCTCGCCTAAACTAGATAGAATGGACCTTGAAGAAGGACTTAGATGGAGAAAAAAGGTTTCAAAAAGTCCTTTCAGGTGCGAGTGAAGGCGCGGGGAACGGTACCTATTACATATTAAATATGCATTCGGATAAAGGCGACAATCGATCTAAACCGATGGATCGGTTTTGACCAAGAGTGTTAATCAACATTTATTTTAACCGGAAATATTTTATTAAAAGTACCTATGTTCAAACTTGAAAAATGTAGTGTTTAATCGAATTATTTATTCGGTTCTGGCGACATTCAATCAATCGACCGATTTTGATAGATGTCTGGGTATATATTTGACTTTAACATATTATGCGAGTAAAACTATCTAGACTTTTTTTTGTTTTGTGAATCACTTAATAAAAGTCAAATTATGTTTTTTTAGCAAATGTCAGAACACAATTAGAACAAACAAGTTTACACAAGCTAATGAATATTAATTAATCAGCGAAAAAGTACTAGCATATTTAATCTTCAAATATAATAACGTTATTTAAGTAGCTAAAGAATTCAAAGGGTGTAGAAGTAAATGGAACATTTTCGAAATAGCCAAACAAAAAGCCTTAGCAACTGATATTAAAATCAAAATTCTCAGAATCAACCTTTCATGTCTTGTACTAGTACCTAATACTTTTACAATTTACATTTCTCCGTTTGAGGAAAATATTAATTTGAATCATCCACTATCTTTTAAGCAATGAATTTATTCAAAGAAATAATAATTCAAAAGATGGCGTTATCTGTTTTAAACAGTAACTTGATAATTTTCAGATATTTTTATAACGGTGTCCAACCATTTTGTTCTGTCTTTATCAACACTGGTGTAATTGTATGTCATTATAAAATCGAAATTGGCGTGAAAATATCTGACTTGCTCGGTCGTAGGATCTCTTGGGGTCTAACTGGCTGCCGACCACCCTTACAATTATTACGAATGTAGTACACACCAAGTTTTGCGTTTAGCTGATATAAGTAATATATAGAAAAAAATATGCTTGCATGTCTCAAAATGATTTTAGGGTTTTGTTAATAAAATTAGGACTCGATATTCTTATCCACTTCTTTGAGGTCTTGCCCTTATTCGGTTACACGTTGTATACATGATAAATGATATTTTATTTCTGTAAATAGATCCTTTATGAATACTTTTACAAGTCAATTTTAAAAAAATTATAACTAGATGGTGCCGGCATTTCCTAACTGACGAGAATCAGTTATAGTGGATAGAACTTAATATAATAGCGAATAATATCGCTAGGCAAAAGTTCATACGCAATAGGCACCCATCAGCATAAAGGAAGACGTAGTCGTAGAGGCAGGCATTTTGAACATATTTAATATCATGGATCATATTATGTACGAGTACCTGTGATCTCTAGTCCAAACGTTCTATTGAAACACGCTCATAAACCGTTATGTACGATCTAGCGTTTACGCCCCAACACGAAAAGTCAAAAATGGACGTTCTAATATTATGAAGCCATTAACGATCGTATTTTATGACGGAACTAACATTTTTCCCGTTAAATAATCCTTACTAATATTATAAAGGTGAAATTTTATGAGTATGGATGTATGGATGTTTGTTACTCTTTCACGCCAGAACGGCTGAACGGATCTGGATAAAATTTGGCACACAGATAGATTATAGTCTGTAATAACACATTGGCTTATCATAGGCTTTTATCCAGGTCGGACCCAATCCTGAAGCCCACGCAGACAATGTCGCGGGCAGAAGCTACTAAACGATAATTTTTGGCCAAAATACTGCATCTATACCACGGGCATTGCGTAGCTATGGGGACATATACCTTACATAAGACGCACTCATTAAATCTCATGTGTGAAATTCTGAAACTATCCGATTAATTTGACGCTAGTCAAAGTCATAGTCAAAATATTTTATTCCAATTAGACCAATAAATACTATATAGTAAAAGTCGAATCTAGTTGCACGGTTCTAAAAAGTGAGTCTTATGTAGAAGAGCTGGCAAGAAACTCACTCATTTATCAGATGTAAGTTGGTTATTGATTGGCCATCAGTAACCTCAGCTCTGATACAACAGGTGTTGTAGGTACCTACTTGACATACCGTAGATATGTCATGTGAACATATTAATTTGGGGCAAATTCACCAAAAATGGGATTGCAGAATTGCAGCCTCCTTAGGGCAAAAAAAATTATAGAACTCCACTAAACAACTTTTTGCCACTTAAATAGCTATCTGTTAGTGTTGGTTCGAAAACAATTCCTTCATTTTATTAAATAATGGGTATTTAGTAATACCCAACGAAACTGTTTGCTTAAAAATGTCAACTGCACCATATAGAGAACGAGACCGCCTCTACTTAGCACAAGCCTAAAAAACTTACGATTTCCCTGGCCTTGTAAACGAAGTATAGTGATTTGTTGTTGAAGTGTGTCTCAAATGTCCAAGGAGAATTTATTTTCATCTTTCATCTTGGTAGAAGATTTGCAAATTGTGACGTGTGCCGAGTTCTAAGCTCGCCGATTATCGCTAATGGTCCAAACGTTTGACGTCACAGCAGAGGTCCCGTAAACGCAGCGTGGCGAATACGTTTCGGCGTCGGTTCGTTATGTGTCGTTTGCCTAACAACTTGTAATGGGCGACTGTCATTAACTATATTAACCCTAGTTCGTAATTCTAATGGCGAATATAGCAAGTCATTCGGCGGGCTTTGTCACAAATGTCCCTTATGATACCACTTCCCGATTATGAGATAGAGGCGTCGGCATGATATCTTTTTTATTATGTTTTTTATTAACTGGCAGCCTCCTTTTAACAAGAGTAATTACTTACCTTTTTGAATAGCATAATCATAATACCTATTTTTTATCAGTTATTATTAACAGAAATGTAGGTACTTAATTAATATTATTGCTCATGTTTTTTTTGGGAACTACGGCACGTTTGGCGTAGCGGTTGAGCGCTCGGTTTCTGGACTATAGGATTTAGGTTTGATCCCCACACGGAACAATATATGTATGACCTACAGTTATTTCGGATCTGGGTGTTCTGAAAACCAACCAACGGACTATGGATCTATGAAAAAACTAAACATTTAATTAAAAATTTATTAAACCAGATGCAAGGTGTCGATGTTTCTTGTAAAAAAAAGTGCCATAATATGTAACGACCATAATTAACCTAATTTAAAACATAGGTTTATTCCACAAACATATATTATGCCTATAGCTGAAATATCTAACCGTACACATGTAAATAAAACACCTTTACCATTTAAATGCTCTCGAAGGGCGTTTATTACGGGAAGGCGTAGGACACAGCACCTTGACCCATTTGTAGCGAAGCCTCATAACCTTGTTGACAGACAGACATTGAAGCCAATTTACTTCCCGAGGACACATCCAGGGTAATATTGAGTTCAGAGAAAATTAACTCGGAGCATGCTCTTTGATATTTTCTATTATTTTTAAGTGTCGGACACTAAGCAATTAAAATATCAATCAATTTTATTAATCAATTAAAATTAAGAAGATAATTCCAATTAATGGGTGCAACAACTTTAATTTAATTTTAATTTAATTGCAATTAAATTAAATTAAATTATTTTTATAAATAAGTTATATTATTAAAAAAATATATATTAAATTAAACAATTTCAATTGGTTAAAAACTTAATTGATTGAATTTTTATTCGTTTAATGCTCAATTAATTCCCAACACTGCACTATTAATTTATTATGCTGTATCGTGAAGGAAAAATTAAAATAAAATTGAGGTTTTAGCATAAAAAAACTAAATTATGTTATACGTGTTGTTGCCTACAAATCCTAAATTTACAACCCCTTTGCTGCTAGGTATTTTATAAAGTATACGGTTTTTTACCTTATGTCTGTAATTTGTTACTTGACGGGTTAACTTATATCCTACAACCAGACTCGTAACACATATCTGTAGAGCACACAAATATCTTGGGTGAGAATCGGACCTACTACACTCGGCGCATCGCTTTAACGATTATCTAAACGTGAAAATTAAACCTCCTTCTGAAATCAAGAAAATAATGAAATGCCTCAACCTTAAGGTAATTGAGGCTCGCCAAAAAAATACAATCTTCATGACCTACATTGATACCGCCTAACAAGAGAAAACACGTCATCAACAGAAACACTTAATGTTCATTATAATAAATGATACACCTACATAGCAAGAAGTTTAGACTTGTTGAAAGTGTGTTGTACCGTTAAGAGCGCCGACGCAGGATACATCACGTAACCGGTAAAAGGCGGGCGTGGAGTAAATAACAGCTTATTACCTTCAATTACATTATTATATTCACTTTAGCTTTGTCACGAGGCTCTCGATGACACGATCCGGTGCTTAAGTGAATATTCATCACAGTATCAGACACACTACTTTGAGAATTTATGTTTTTATTCAAGAGCGACGAAACTGCCTCAAGACGTCACACTATGAAAAAACAAAAAGCGCTATTAACAACTCATTGCATGTTCACAGTGCTAGCCTAGTGGTATGACCGTTGGACTGCCAAGTCGAAGATCTGGAGTTCGAACCCAAGGCACGCACCACTGACTTTTCAAAGTCATGTGCGTATTAAATGGTTAATTATCTGCCAACCCGCACTAGGCCAGCGTGGTGGACTATAGCCTAATACAAACATAAAAGTTCACTTATAATGAGATACAAAGGTAAGCATAAATAAATTATTTAAATCACATGTGGGGCTTTGCAAAAAAAAAACAGAACATGTCGGTATATGTTATGATAATGTAGATATATATTTCTTCAGTTTCTTCTTGAATGTATTAATCTTTAGATCATCGGGTAGTCGATTGTACAGTTGGACTCTCTCAAATAATACCGTTTTCTTTCCATAGTTAGTTCGTGGTTTGATTAATTGTAGCTTATTTTTCCTCCTTAAGTTATATTTAATTGATTTTCTATGTAATTGTATATTGCTTTATATGGAATTTGTTGTGATCTTTTTAATTAGTATGTAGGTAAAGTATGTGTAAAGTTGTTTAATCGCTCTCATTCTGAGAGGAGACCCGTGCCCAACAGTGGGACAGCATAATGGGTTGATTATGTTATGTTATGTACATGTTAACACAGAAATATTTGCCTACTTTCAACACTAAAACACACATCAGTCACAAAGGCACTTTTATCCTTTCGTCCCTAAAATTTTTGCACATCAACACACCACCCAAAGGCGTTTTGCATAAATTCCCGAGGCAAAATTCTTCCCTTGCAAACAAGCGCGCAAAGAACAAGCGATAAGTTTTATAGATGCATTGTTACCTTTTCTTACCAATGTCCTGGCTGACTTCGAGGGAACAGAGCCCAATAACACATTGAGAGACTGCTTACAAATTTGTTTCACCTATTCGTGGATATTTGGGTGCTTTTCAAAGGGCACATCGACGTCAGACCACCCGAACAACGCATAAACTTGCCAATATATTAAAAGTTAACGTCGAGATGAAATGAAGGCGAGTATTTTGCATATGATTAGTAAGTCCTAACAGAGTCAGAGGCGAGTTTGCGGAGTCATTCGCAATATACACGTTACAGAGAAGTTTGAATACGTTATTGGATGTCCAATAAATACACATTTATTGAATATTCCCAATGCATGCAGTCTATTCAAATAAATTGACACTGCCGAGATTGAAAAGAAAACCCACAGACATATTGCGGTATTTTCTCATACTTTGACATTTTCTATTCTTGTGTATCAATTCAGTATGTTATCTTTATTGCAATTTGCAACTGGTCGTAAATAAAACTAACTTTAAAGTAGGCTCGCTAGTTTATTCGAAAGAATGCTTTATAATGCTACTACTTTACTCTGCTAAAAATTAGCCATGTTATCTTTATTAAAAAAAGTTGCTCCAGAAACTGAATCGAACTCTAATAAAAATAACTTAGACTTGCTGCATTTATAGATTATAAGAACAACAAAAGTTCGATACAACGAAAACTAAACAAATTACGTTAGCATTTCTGATGACTTCTTTATTTTGAAATAAAGTTAGCGCTCATCATTTGTTAAGGTTGTTATGAAAACCGGGTGCAATGACATTGCAACTTGCAATCGACGCCTGCAGTAAATAAGCATATTTACTGAACTGCGACATTTAATTATTTATTTTATTTTTATGACAATGTTATTTTTTGTAACTATCTATGTCCGCGGCTTTACCCGTGTGAGTCACAATATGATAATCAATAGTTTTATTAGGTGTTCTTGTGTGTACTAATTTTTAATCATGTGCTAATATAATGTGCAAAACAATGCCATAACAGAAATTAAAGGTAATTAGTAAAATCGACCTGACGCAACGTTTACTAAAAAACTACGCCATAGTTTTTTAGGAAAGTGGCTGGATTCCGTTGCTGGTGTTTGGGGGTAATACCATCGCATTGCACAAATATTCTGTCACTAATTCTATGCTAACATTATTGTGTTCCGGTTGGAAGGCAAATGCAAAAGCCGCTATGGATCTTTCTTCAAAAAGCCATTTCAGACATTGTCCTGCGTTGTATCACTCATATATTTTGATACTATTATGTATGTCTGGACTTTAAAATAATCATAATTTTATGAGTTTTTTTCGGTGTAGACGAATCACCTGATGATTAGTAGTTATCGCCGCACGTAATACTAAAATATATCGTAATTCAAACAGAATTTAATAAAATTATGTTACTATTCTAATTCGGGTACCATTAATCTAGGATCTTAACATTTCGTGCAAAATACTTCACTGGAAATAATTGTAACTAAATGTATTTTTGATCCTTTTTCCGGTCGTCTTATTCCCAATGAAGTAATAGTAGACGAAATGGTAGTGTAGGAACCTAGATTAACGGTATCCAAATCCGAATAATAACACAATTTGATGAAATTGAGTTTGAATTACGATTTATTTTGTTATTACGTTTTTACGGGAAGTTCAGCTTCCGCCGGACCCTTAAGAGTCCATACAGACTAGATACATATAGTGGGGAAACTGGCTCGTAAGCGCTAAATTATAACATACACAAAGATGCTTTAAGTTGGTTATGTAGTGTAACTTTATCAAGAAGTTCTTACCGATCGATAATGTACCTACGATATGATCTCTCTTACGAGATGCCAATCTGAGATTGTATTCCTCATCCTCACGCCGGATTCATAACTTTGTAAAATGCATACAATTAAATAAAAACGGATGTTCATAAAACTCAAACCAGACTACGAAAAATATCAACTGAAAAAGAAATGTTATTAAATTCAAATCAACACATATTGTTGCAATAATTTCAGGTTATAGCCGTGGTCGTATGCCACCGTAATTATATTAGCTGGCTCCAACTGGTCGTAGGGGCCGAATAACAAAAATTTACATGAAACAATATCCATCGTACCCCCGCTACACAGTTTTCGAGTTTTCGGGCTTCTGGACTACTAATGATGTCATAGGTTGAACGACAACCCCTCCAAGGGGTTCTCGCCTTGTCGCGGCGGAGGAGCTTAGTAACCATGGAGCGACGCACTACGGTGAAGCTAAGTAGAATCCTAGGGAGCGGCTGCTCCTGCGGGCTATGCCCAGGAAGCCTGCATTGGAGCGCCCACTGTAGGTTGTATGGGCGATACTGCGGCTGAAGGTTTGAGTGGACGTGGCGGAAAAGGAGTGCCAACATCAAGGTGCGCCGCTCACCCTGCCTTCCGCGGCTTCGGCGGGTTCGCAACTGAAGGACTGCGGACACGATGGGGCCGCAGGCGGAGTGTCGGTATTGCGATGCGCCGCTCTCCCAACCCTCTGCGGCCGAGGTGTGGAAGGCGGCGGGCCACATATATCTGCTCCGCCGCAAAGAGGGCCTTGGGCGCAATCGCCCATTGCACTTGGTCCTCGGGGTTGGCAAATATTTTCATAGAATCCTTATTCCTAGCTTTAATTTCGCGTCATTGGAATCCAAACTTTGTTAATAAAATCGAGTTTCTGCGAATTTTCCGAACAGTCATTAAAATCCGAATTTAATTAGTCAGGGGATTATTTCACATTACACTTTATTAACATTTCTGAACAGTTCACAGTCCAATACGATTTTTTTACTAAAACATATCTTGTTAGACTTCATTCTAATATAGGGGACTTACATTACATTCGGACAAAATAATGCTTATTATTATTGTAATCATTTCGCGAGGTAGTTTCAGTTTAGTTTCAGACCACGAGTTTATTGACCCGTATACAAATGAAAAGCAAGTATGACAATGAAATCATTAGACCAAAAAAATTCAACTATATCAACACAAAATAAATAGATAGCATCCGCCATTATTGCTTCAATATTTAATTCTAAAATTTCGTTTATCGCAAACAAGCGTAAAATAAATGTTGCAAAATGTTATGGGTCGCTAGTGCATGGACTAGTCTTATCTTTGCATACAGAACTATTTGGCAAATGATATGCACTACTTACTCGAAATACGAAATCCAAACTTAGTAATTGTTTTTTTTTTCTATCTATTTTATAATCTTCGACGATTGTGAATCGCAGAACCGATTGCTCCGTCAGCCGAAGCCGTAATTTGCAAAAGAGAAAAAACAGTCATTTGTCAGAAACATACAAAAATAAACACCGAAGCTTTCCCACGGTTTCGAAAAACGATAGATCCACCGAATAGAATATTATTATCAATCATTTTTGGCCAATAAGAAATCCTATATTCATCTTTAGGGGTCCACACGTTTTTCGCAAATTCAAAATCAACTTCCGCGTCGTGACATTGTTATGAACAATGCAATATTTTTACATATATTTAGAAACACAAAAAACAATGATTAGAACATAAAATTAACTGTAATTAAATCATTTATGTACGGCATTATAATGCAGGACGTATCTCGTACAGAACCTCAAACACGACTATCGAAAATAATAGTATACAATTTTTTCTACTTTGCTAACAATGGCTCTTCAAAACATATTATGTGTGTTCCGTCTAACATTGTTTTAAATTTGTTTAAATACATACAATTTAGTTATTAAAATTAACTTTAATTACTCAAATATGCTGAACATTAACACTATGGCATTGAATTATATCTTAAAAGCTGTTGTTATTGCAAAAATAAAAATACTATCTAATAATTTAATTAAGGTAGGTGTTATAATGATCTTCTTATCATGTGAATAAACCGTATCACATACATATATACGGTAATTACAAGGACGATTAAAAAATCTTTGACGGTATGCCGAACTACTTATCGCCGATGTTATAAAAGACAATTTCACAGTACCATAGAAATAATGCTATTTAGGATCGTAAATGTGATCCATCAACTGAGAACATCTGCTGAAAATAATTTTAAAAATATATAAAAAGCACCCAGTCTTCTTAAATAGGAGTTTTCATTCAACTTTATAACAATAGCCCTTCCTTCATTGGCACACTGACGTTTGATTACTGCTTAGGTAGCGATAGCATGAAAATATCATATAATATTTATTCAATAGTAGTATTTTTCTTTGTATATGTTTTCTACGTCGTACATTTTCATGTTTTGCGTATATATCTTACACAAATCTGACATTCTCAGTTTTATTACCTACATTTCTTCTGGAACTTAATTTGTATATAAATATTATTTCTTTTCTCATAGTTATATAATTAACAATTAATATTCTCTATTATTTTACTTCAATTAAAAGTTTGGGCTGCAAGGATTGTTGTATTTTTTACACCCACCAAACCTAAACGATTTTCATGATATTAGTATTCTGTAGTTGCCTCCCATTCTTTATCTACGGGATATAAAAATACAGTATGATTAAAATCCTCCTCCTTTTTTGTTGAAGTTGACAGTTAAACTAATAAAAAAGCATATAAAAAAAAACTGCTTGTAACTATTTCTGAAAATAAATTATAAACATTTTTGACGCACACTTTTCTTGTAGACCGTACTGACGCACACAGCGGCACGCACACATACACCACGTATAACTAGTTAATTTCCTTTGTGACAAAGGCCCGGCTCGTCGGGATGGATGCGTGGAAATCGCGATGCGACACGGTGATCCACGCACCGGCCGCTGCTGTCCGTACACCCGCTCACAGCCGCTCACGTGGGACGAAGCTAGTCAATGTAAATAAAAGGTAAAATGTATTTTTAGAGCTTTATTTCATGTAAGATTTAGTTTCAGAGATCCTAGGTATGAGCTACGGCCACGCTTTGAAGTTGCGGTTACCTTCGCTATGAAAGGTAAAGCTAATTTGCTTTTTAGAAGGAGAATAATTTATTAAGAATGCTTTACAGGTCAGCTTTGAGCGTTGGACTTTGAGTTTTGAATTAACTCTGCTGGATTAACATTTTATCCAGTCATTTTTTTTTTTAAAGCGTGGGTTAAAAAGAATTTAAGTTCTTGAACAATGTTGAAGTAAACTGGAGAGTAGACAACACAACAAAATTCAATTTCGTGCAATTATTAATAAATTCTTAAACACACGAGTCACAATTTTATCGAGTCACAATTTTATCAGAGGCGTTTCTGCTTTCTAAAAGGCAGAAACGCCTCTGATAAAATTGTAACTCGAGTGGTAGAAATATGCAATGCCTATTATTGGGGTTTTTCTATGAAATTCTTAGTTGCAGCAGGAGTTTAGAATTTGTGCCCGGTTACTGGCAATAGGCTCGCCCCCTATTACATGGGAACTAAACATACCGGCGAACTGGGTGTAGGTACATTAGTACGCCTCTGCCTAACCTCTCGGGGCGTACAGGCGTGATGGTATGTTATGTGTTATTTGAATACAAAATATTATCCATAAAGCGCTTACATTTATACAAATCTCATTGCAATAATTTTAGCATCTGACGTTTGATTTAGTCGATTTAGTGCATTGTCTTGACACTAGACTTAGTACTAACTGACGGGATCTCGTTACTAACTTTAAGTAGGCTTGCAAGAAGTAAATCTTAGTTCCAGAACGTAGTTATAAAACCAATAATGGAAGTTTATCTGGAACGTTTGTGGGCGACTTTATCTTATGGAAATATATATGAATTCTAAAATCAAAACCTAATCTATTATGCACGTCTACTCCTAAACTCCTAAGCTTTACTCTCTAGACTTCCCTACAATTATCTCATCTCATCGTTACTCAAACGCTACTTTAAGAAGTGATTAAGTTGTGTGCATTTTAGACCTCAAACCCTGTCCTTAGTCTCACAGGTTATAAAATAAGATTAATATATAATTGATATCCTACAGCGATATCTAAAGCTGGAGTCAGACATGTACCTACATTTAATTGTAACGTAACATTCACAAAGAACGTGTAATACGACCACAACCAAGAATCTGTACTGACTATAACGAATACGCACTCTGTAACATGTTACATTACGTTAAAATAATACTGGTCAATTCCCAGCTTAAAAAGTACCCGCTGACATTTCATTATTATTAATACATGCGCAATTACGATTGGGCGAGGTTATATAGAGTTGCTCAACAAAGACATGTTATGACATCCCATCCTCAAAAATAATACCAATAAGATCTCTGGTGATTTCATCACGTTAAGGTCCATTCGTCTTGCTTCTATGAATATTTTACTTAAAAATAATTCTGCGCAGTTTACATAAGACGATGTAAGTACCTAAATGCAATGTTGCCTACTATTGGAAAGTTTACATAGGTACACGTAATTACATTATGTAACTATAATTCTACATTGTTAACATATTGCAGAATTTTCCCGTTTCGTAAGCAGCCGACGAGTCTGCTCAGGCGCAGGACCTCCGCGCCGCGACGGGCGCACGCATGCGCTACGTTCCCGGAATACGAGCGCGATTAATAGCGACACAAACTATTTCCGCTTAACCGAGACAAATCATAATTACTCCTTCGGGTTTGCTCTTACGCACCCCCTTTGATGTTTTTATTCCAAATCCCGGTTACGGCCAACTTAAAACAAATAGAACGGCTCACGACCGATTATTCGTTTGCGTTAAAACGATTTGTAACGGTGATAGCTTTCGTGAATTTCGCCCATGTTTCTGTCCCTGTGTGGTCCCGCGCTCGTTTTGGATAATTACTTGTTTGCTTTTTGTTATTAGTTCGCCCGTCAATAATTTGACGTTTGAGTGATCAAACGGAACGGCTTCCTTATTTCCCACGACCGAAAATACTTTTAAGTTGATACTGTAAACTGAATAATTTTAATTAGGTGCCATTTTTAGATACAACAGACACCTTTTTGGTAATGATTAATTTATATTTAGTACCTACACAGGTTCACTTTTTAAAATCGTAAGTTCTTTGACCCGTCGCGACTAATTTTAGACACGCAATATAGCTTCACGAATTTACCTCAAACCGCAGTTACCAAGCACACTGCGTGCGTCGATTAAAACCAATTACTTCATTGTACGTATGTGTATCTGTATGCTTTTAATATCGCTCTCACATGATTTCCCTTCACAGATCGCCGCGTATTTTGGGTGCAGACAAGCGGCGGCCGTACAGTCGCGCGCAGATGCGACATCCGTCGGTCTCACGTGAAAATCGATTTTCCACGGTACGCCAGCTGGCGCGAGCGACAGCTATAAACCACATACTTGTTGCTTTCTATATCAAATATAGTGTACCTTAAAGATTATTATTTAGGGTTGGTAATCGTTTGAACTGATGTTTCTCGTTCATCATATTAATTTGTTTCGGTGTATGTACTATGAAAGTCAAAAGTTCCTTTGTTGATATTTTTAATGTTTCGCACATTGTTCGTCAGCAAAATGGACCCACCGCGTTTGATCCGATTGCAGTAGTTATTTATGATTATTAGAATAGCGTGCCGATAGCGAATAATTAATTTTTACGTTCAATTCTTTATTGTTATGTCACGACGTTGATGATCCTGATATATTGGTTACAATCGTCTTTATTAATGCAGGTTTGCCAGTTTAACTGACGTCATTTTTTATTAATTATACTTTTTTCGCAAATAGCTTATATTTCTACAAAACATACTACTATCTTATAAAATTTATATGTTAAACATAATATCATTATCGATACATAAACATAAAATGATACAAAAATACATTAACGATTAATATTCTTTATTATTTTACTTCAATTAAAAGTTTGAGCTGCAAGGATTGTTGTATTTCTTACACCCACCAAACCTAAACATGATATAAAAATAATACTCTCTTATAATCCACGATTTCAAAGGATAGATAGAATAAGAACAAAGTGAATAAGAACAAAGTCAACGCACCTTTGAAGATTATGCAAATGGGACTCATCTTAAGCTAAATATAATATTACTCTACCCTTACGTTACCCTTGTGTAGATAAATATTTGTTAGTAACTAGAACATTCCTTCTAATTAAGCCTCCAATACCTACTCTCATTTATAGTCATGAAATGAATACCAAAATTTAAAAAATACATTGAAAACAACTATAAGCTATAGTTACAAACACAAATATTATCCTTCAATGTATCAAATATGCAGAATTTTAATTTATATAAAAACAGACACAGCCAACATCACGAGCCTCTCCGATGATTGACGAGACACAATATATTGAGCGTTCTGAAATGAAGAAAGACTGATTGCTACCACTTCAACGATCTCAGAAACGTCAAAGTTTGATTGGTGATTCCCATGTGTAATACTAGTAGTCTTGTAGTAACAAAAGCGTAAGGCCTCTTTAAAAGTCGATTCTTCGTTATAATGAAGCACAGCAAGGAGATCCATCATTGTCCAGACAAGGTCGCACCCGCGCAAAACAATACACAAAGACATTCGGCGAAATAACATGAATCTACAAAAAAAATATGTTGTATACCGCCGCATAAATAGGTTTGTTCCAATCCGGTTAAAGGCGAGACTATCGATTGAGCACACTTAAAATTAGTGTAATATAATTAGGCATATGACATGAATTCAACGGGTATCACAATGGAACAAACGAGCCATAGAATTGTGATATGACGGCGTGTCAGATGCGTGTCGGCTGTGCTCTATGGAGGAGATGTGACCACTCAATCGTGCACCACAGCTCCTAAATACCTGGATCTAATCAGCATTTCTACACTCATTTTTAACACTTAATTTTACACGTATCTTAGCATTATACATTTGATTTTACGCGTGGTCCGTATGTAGTTCTATCATGTTAAACGCAGGTGCGGCGCCCGCGCACTCGGCCGGCTGAAAGTATGCCTAATGAAATAACGCGTGCATGTTAATACTTACAAATTGTTTACTTAGTATTACAATATGCAGTTTTTGCGGTAATATTGTTTTAGCAACACTTTTGTACTTTGCGTAACAAGTTAATAACTTGATATTTTACAGTTAGGTACATTACTCACAAGAAAGCGTTTTTATGGAATTTAATTTAACATTTTTGAAATTTAACTCGTTTGAATTTAGCCTCTAAAGCCGCGGTTGTTACACGTTACTCGTGTAGTACCTACACGCGGGTATGCGGAACATTTGCGCGAAAATTCATCCCTTATGATAATTGGACACGGCCTTATGGAGCAGAAGTTCGTGAAACATTATTAGAAGGTAAGACGGCGAACTACCGTCAAGATTATTAATTTAAATTAAGGTCAGCTTTTCCACACTAACGGGTTTTCCAATATTTTAATTCATTTGTGCACTGGAATTATTGTAATTAAATCCTAGTAGACACAAATTAATTTATTGATATCGAAAAGTGCATTCTACGACTTTCTACTACATATCTTTAAAAATGGTTTTGTAAATAAATAAATAAATAACCTTTACGAAGTACTTAACTGTTAGGTTACAAGTTGAGACTATATAAAGGTGGCTTAAATAATGGAAACCCTGACTCCTAAACTAGGGGAAACCTGTGACTTAGGGGTCAGTGTTCTAATGTTACTTCGAATGATCCAGTAGACCTTTATATGTATTGTTTATGTTGAAGAACCTTATTACATAATTGGGTAACAATTTATTAAAAGCCTTTAATGTTATGGGTTATGCAGAGTTGATTATGCGAGTATTTTTCTGTATATTTACTTATTTGTCTATTTATTATCTACCTATTTTATTGTTGTGGTATACTGAATGTATGCATGTATGGTTTTGCTGGAATATATTTCATACTAAATAAGTACATAGATACCATATATGAAAGTAGCTGGTTGCGAGAAACCGAAGACAGGGAGAAATTGTGCACATTAGGGAAGGCCGATATCCAGGAGTAGACTAATACCTATAGGCTCATGATATTGATATAAAAATCTTATACTGAATAATCACAAGAGCTCAACACACATACAACCTTAAAATTCAGCAGGTAAGCTCGTCAGGAATTCCAAAAAAAACCTTACGGTGGAATTGGGAAAATCGATACCAATGAGTTTAATATCACCTGACAGCTTGTAAGTTATAAAAAGGGCATATAAACTTATGTATATCCTATTTACTTCGAAATATGTAAATAATACATCAAACTTTCCTCAACGAAATAAGAACTTTTATCAAGTTCTGGCCTTGCCGCAATAATCTGATTATGCGTGATATAAATTAAGATATAGATATATAATAACAAAGTATAATGTAGTAAATATCTCATTCAATACGCTGGCAGCCGTCACACAATCATATTAGCATAAACTTAGCATTACTTTAGCATACGTTTAACATACAAGCTAAGTTATTATATCTAAATTGAATTGTTCGCTGTATAGTTTTGACTTCGGATAAGATTAATTGATCGTCAGTGCTTATAATCATTATCGATATCGGTAATTTATGGGCTTATTGAGAAGATAAAAAAAAAATAAGTTGTGGGTCAACTTTCATTTGTTTCACGAGTATTCCTACGCACGTTTCGGTTTTCCTCAGTTACTGAATAGTACCTATATGGCGTCAAACTTTTGATGAGTGTAAGTCGTAGTATCTTCCGAATAATATAGTAAGGATTTCATCAAGAAAATCATAATTGTCATGTGAAATTAGGACATTACCTAGATATTTTAATTAATGAAACAAACATAAATTTCAGTTATATCACAATTAGATGATAACATTTTGCAATGAATGCTGGTACGCTAGAGGTCCTAGGTCCAATTTCCAGTGGAGCAAGGTTTTATTGGGTTTTTTTATGAAATTACCATCAGGCTAACTGACGGTCAAGTCTATCAGGAATAAAAAAAAATGTTATTTTAAATTTAAATTTGTATCCGATTAATGGCAATAGGCTCACCGATTACATAGCACCTAGGGTATTGGTCAGAGATAGTGATAGCCTAGTGATATGACCGTTGGACTGCCAAGTTAAAGGTCTCGAGTTGGAACTCAAGGCACGCACCTCTGACTTTTCGAAGTCATGTGCGTATTAAATAGTTATTTATCAGGCGCTTAAACGGTGAAGGAATACATCGTGAGGAAACCTGCATGCCGGAGAGATTTCCTCAACGGCGTGTGAAGTCCGCCAACACGCAGTAGGCCAGCGTGGTGGACTATAGGCTAATCACTCTCATTCTGAGAGGAGTCCCGTGGCCAGCAGTGGGACAGTATAATGAGTTGATTACGATTTATTATGAAACATATTGGTGAACTGTAGGTGTACATTAGTACACCTCTACCTAACTCTTCAGGGAATACAGACGTACCTATACCTCGGTTTGTTTTGATCGCATATCGTTTTACTTAAAATAACTTTATGTATCTATTCATTGACTACGTAATTATACTAGGAGCAAAGTGTTTATTCAACCATTTTGACGTGACTATCGCAAATCCGTATTAACTGCAGTGGTTGAATTAAGATCTTGTACTAAAACGATATCAGTATAGATTCAATTAGGAAGTATGATAAATTAAAATTTATGTTAGTGATAAATTTATAAATTCAATTCAATAGTTTGTATCTATGTATATTGTATGTATAACAAGGAATGGAAAGGAAGCTAAAGAAATATGCAAAAATCGTAGCATTCTTTAATATCTGCCTAGTCCTATGGGGAAAAAGCGTGAGTATATGTATGTTCTTTATAGTTGTTCTTTCGTAAATACTAAAACTAATTTTGGGATGGAATTGTACGCAAATTATTAATTATTTGTTCGGTGGTAGGAACTCTCGGAGTCTGACTGGCTCGCGACCACCCTTACGTCGGAGTTTGACGTAAAGCACCTTAGTGTGTGTTTCGACTGCGCATAAGACCCAGTTCCCCTCGGTTGCTGCGGCTCTGGCAGTCTGCAGACAATAGGGGCTCTTAAAGCTCGGCAACGCATCGGCAACTCCTCTGGTGTTGCAGTTGTCCATGGGCGGCGATGACTACTTACCATCAGGTGACTAGTCTGCTCGTTTGCCGACCTAATCAATAAAAACAAAGCCTTAAGCCTTACTCCTATAGAAGATCGAAATTAATCAGTTCATAACTCATTGACTTTCTCTTTCCACAGGCTTTTATTATTAAAATTTACATATCCGTTAATTTTCGCATGTCAAAAATAACCTAATGAATGCAGAATACTATCATTATTATCTTAATGTCATTTGATAGCACTCAAATGTGTTTGGTATTGTCTAATAGGTACTTACTCTTTTAAACTTTTAAATTTAGCTAGGTGTAAATACTACTTTGTGCAAACCTACTTTTCGTTGTACCACAGCAATCGTTGAAGAAAATATTAATTAACTTCATCAGACATACTGATTAATTTCTTAATTTTATACTCACTTTAATAAGAATCCCAATTTTATAATGGTGATTGATTTACACTGTAAATATTTAAAATCTTATAATTAAATTAAAGCTTTGAAGTTTGAAACAAATTACACTGACTTTAAATACTTTGCTTTGGTAATGAGTTACTGTTAGACTCTTAGGAGTCAAAGTAATTAATATTTATTTACGAACTGCAAATATTTTTAAATGCATTAATAGCATGAACTTGAAAATATAGGTACCCGAGATCTGTGTGTGTACCTGCTCAAATTAAAGCATCTTTACCCAATGATATAATACTATTAGATACGCCATGTTCATAGTAAATGTCATTTAAAATTGAGTCGCGCTACATGTCCATACCTATAATCCTAAATATTTTAGGCTTTCCTAATGAGCGCGCGCATAGATACAGGCAGCCGAAGATGAAAAGAAATAGCACTAAGCAGTTGTCTTAAATGACAGACTTGATATGTCCAGTATGTCCGTATATAGTGACGTGTGACATGAAAAGTATTGGGTCCCTTTCTGTCATACTAATAAGGCATGGCCTGACTCTTTCTTTCATTTTAAATTTTATTTGCAACGAAAAAAAATTGAAATAAATTGTACGGAAACTAAGAATTTATTATTTTACTTGTGATAATGCTCTTACTTTAGTATAATAATTTATGTAGTATCGCAGCACAAGACGGCACGAAATTTATTGCTGTCAATAACGCTGTCAAACACACTTCGGCGCCTTAGGTCGGTCAACCGCATATGTGACACTACAAATTACACGTTGCCCACGAAACAATATTCGCATTTGAAGGATGATAACGTGTCTACCTCTATTTAACTATATAATGTCATTGTCTTTACCTAAATCTCTTTAAAAAATACGATAATCGATAAATAAAGAATGTACGCTTACTACAATGTATGATATAATAATTTGACCCACATTTTTCGAAAATATTTATTTAGAAAACTAAAATAAGTAAAAAAAGGTTTCACGGGCAACGCGTCATTTTTGTGACCATTATGATTATAAAAGGCAACTTAACAAACTTCTTCGAAGCTTTCGATAATTTCATGCATCGTTTGGTCATATAAAATACAAGCATGAAGACGTTGAATAATTCATGTTTATGTATGCGTTCATCGTTCATGTCAATTTTTATTATCACTGTTGCTAAACCATGCCTAATAGCGTGGTGTTATTGTGGGAATACACCGGCCGCCCATACTATTGTATTGTTTTATTGACAGCGTTCATTTAACGATAGTCACTATCGTTAGCCATTATTGACTCAATATACGTTTCATTCATAAAAGTAAACGAACGAATTTTTTCACATTGAGTCTGCCGTGACTAAAAATCTCAATAAAACTTTCACAAATATTTTCACATAGTTGTAAGTGAATCAATTAGTGCCAAGACAACATTTTGAATCAGCTAACAATTCCGTAACTGAAATAATGGGACCTTAACACTCTCACGAACATTATGAAGACGTTAATGTCACCGCTTTTCATTTCAATTTAACACACAACGCAAAATTAAGTAAGGCCAAGTTACTGTAAATTGTACGAAAGCAAATTAATAAAATATTCAAAAAGTATTTATTGATTTTTAATTTGCGTCTCCGTCTGCATATTCAGTAAATAAATATTTAAATGCCTCGAAGACTCACCAATCAATAAAATGTCTAATTTGTAAACTAAATTTAGAATTTACAGTTATAGACCTGCAACTGGAAATGTTTATAACAAACATAAATTATAGCAGTGGCGAGGGTTTTGTAAGTTAAACTGATATTAGCAACTATTAAGATTTCCAAACTTTCAGTCTTGAAAATACTAGTAATTTTCCCATGGACCTTTGGAATCACCACACACTAACTGTTATACTAACATGTTTCTTTTTAAATGACACGCCACCAAGTCTTCTTGTAAATTCTCGTGATTATTTTATTTATTCTTTAAGTGCTTACGTTAGTTTAGTCACTTAATGTTAGTGCCTAGTATAAGTTTTTGCAGGTATTATATTGCATTTTATTGTAATATTACTTTATATAGATCAGATTCAAATAAATAATAATAGAGGAATGCGAGCGAAATAGCTTGTTGTATAATAAATACATAAACATAATGTATTCTTAAATTGTATGTTCCATGTATGTTCTAACGCTTATATTATTTAACACAATTGCATGTTACTCTTCGCCGGCTAGCAGCTCCAGGCTATGTGATAAATTGCTCTTATAATTTAAAACCTCTCAACCAATATTAGGGTGAAATGCCCCGCGTGAAAGCCAGCTACCGATCCCCAAACAATAACATCCCCTACTCAACGAGGCATAACCGAACGACGTTACTATTACAAAACCCAGTCGAATAAATTCCGAGCCACCCTGACATCACCCCAGCTAAATATAAATCGCAAAAAGTAAATAAACGACTACCATTACTGCCCTGATTATTTTGTACACCCCTAAACTGATGACGCCATTTTGATTTCATTATATTTTTTTCACAAGCGCTCTGATCACAATAGGAACGTTATTCAAAAATAACGGGGGATTTAGTTAAGCAAAGTTGGAACTATTGCTAACATTTTCGCAACAAACTGCTCGGCAAGATTTATTGAATTAGTACTTTCGACGTAGTTTTAGCCGTATTAAAGCGAGACACGTTGACAGAACTAAATGGACGATGAAAAAACTTATTTGCAATAAGCATTTAAAGACACAACACTCTTATTTTTTCATTTGCAGTTAAGACAGGGACGTAAAGGAAAATTACACAATTACCTTCTCGAAAATCTCAAACTTAAATACATTGCTTATTGTTCCCAGCATCTTACATTAGACACAAAACTAAGTTACCGCGGCTTTTACCCTTGCAAACAATTTAATGAAGGTAAATTTCCCACCCCAATTTGCTCCTTAAGTGAATTTCCCGACGTCACAACCCTAGTCTTGGCATTGACATTGTCAAAGTAGGGTATTGGGTGAGAACACGATTGTTCCCGACGCTTGTTGGGATTTAGTTCAGATATCTATTCGTATGAAACAAAGTTAAGCGAGCCGTGTAGAGTGGTTCAATAGAGACAAAGCTGTATGTTTCCCTGTACAGCTAACAATTTATTTTGTGCAACAGTTTTCTGTCGTAGTTCGCGGAATAGAAAATTATGTTTGGAAATGTTTTACCAGTTATTTTTAGGGTCCTATATTTAGGGCTTAATGTTTTGAGGCAGTTTTATTTCATAATGCCAATCTCAATGTTATACATGAATTCAATGTTCACGACATTCGGGCTATTCGACATTTTAGGCAGATGAGCAGAAATCGAAATCACCTTATTTAAAATCGTCAACAGTTTCAAAGAATCTTTCAATTACTATACTTTATACAAATCTACGAATGAAATTGCCAACTGAAATCTGTATCCGTTTGACCAAAAATTTAAAAAGACGTTAGTTTCAGCATTCATCGTTTGCGACAGAATCTAATTTCCTGAAAATGTAAGTCAGAGTGCAGAGTAACTGTAAATAGTGAAGCGCGTATTTTTGTATTTCTTTATTTGTATTATTTATCAATGTTCAGCTACAATTTCTTTTGCTAATTCTTTTTAAGCATAAAATTGAAACTCAAGGTGACTGACGGCTTTCAGCCCAAATCTTATTTTAAAGGACGCATGTAATGTGCATTTTAGTGTAACATGCTCTTTTAACACTTTTAGGAGAGGAAAACGTCGTAAGCACCTTTAAAGTGGGTTTAAAGATTGAATACCATTCCTTAACAAGTAACCTTTCAAACAATAAAAAACTGAATCAAAAACAACCCATTAGTTGGGGCGCTACGATGCAACAGACAGACACACAGACACAGACACGCAGATACACGTACAAAATTGTAACAACCCTCTTTTACGTCGGTGGTTAAACATAAATCTACTTTACTTAGTAGTTAGAAGAATTAATCTTATTCGTAATCATCATTGACGGCTTGTATCATATAACCGCGCAAATCCAAACTCTGAGCTGCTACTGAGAATTTCATAGTAAAACCCAATAACACTTTGCTCGACCTGGGAATCCAATCCAGGACCTCTAGCGTTTGCGTCGTTAGCGTCTGGTTCATTTGATAGTTGTATTCCAGCTGTTTCAGTAAAACATAACTGTCTTAAACCAAATATCACAGAGTTAGTACGTACATACCTAATATTATAAATTAATTAATTAATTTCAATAACAAATCACGTTGGTCTATAGTTTCTGCCTAACCCTGTGGGAGAAAGGCGTGAGTGTATATATGTATGTATTCACGTTGGAATCCTATAGAGAGCTTTACATGATAACTGTACATTTGCATAGTAGTCACTTCATTTTATTTGATGCTCAAAGAAAACATGGATCATAATGAACACTAAAGGCTTGTGGTACCTAAATATTTCCAGAGACATTTCCTAGAAAAGCAATGACAGTTCTATAGGTTTCTACATTTACATGTCTCAAAATTATGTGATGATAAATACAAACGTTTAACATGGTATGACCAGCACAAAGTCATCAACCAACAAATTTTCTGAATACTTATTGCAACATTTATGCAAACTTAGGGAAGTTACAAAACACATCGTGGCATAGCGATTTTCACTGCTATTTGTCCTTTATTCATTTCCATCGATATGTGCGAAAGTCGACTTTAAGAGAAACAAATTGGAAATCCAGCAATGTCAAGAACGCGGTTCCAGTGACACAGCGGAATGTCTCAGAAACATTCGGAACCAAACTTGAACAGAATTCCTTATTCTGTTCCTGCTATTATACCGTCCCTTACTGGCGCAATTACAACTTGAGTTATAATCGAGGCTGCTAATAATTTAACAAAATAGAATTGTAAAACGAACGTAGAACTTACTTAACTTTTATTTAGCTTAGTGTACCTAACTTAAATAGATATTAATATTGTCAGTTTACTTGTAAAGGTAGCAGAGATAGCCTAGTGGTATTGGACTGCCATGTCAAAAGGTCTTGCGTTCAAATCAAAGCCCACTTCTAACTTTTAGGAATCATATGCGTAAATTATTAATTATCAATCGCTTAAACGGTGAAGAAAAACATCGGGAGGAAACCTGCACACCGGTAAGATTTTTTTGACGGGTGAAGTCTGCGTGTGAATCCGCAGTAGGCTAGGCCTCTGAGGCCTCTGCGGCCTTATCCCTCTCAGCCTGAGAGAGACCCGTGCCCAGCAGTGGGACAGTCACGATGATGATGATGACTTGTAAAGACTGTTACAAAAATTATGACATAAAACACAAGAAGAAGTAGGTATTAATGGATAGAATAATTTTATTGACAAAAAGGGTTAGGTAATAACAAACTATAGAGAAATTACAAGAGATAAGATTACGAGTACCTCACTAGTACTTGCATCGTTCACATCGTATATAACCGACGTCACACATTCGCGCGTCTTGAATACCTGTCTTGAAAAACAGACAAAATAGTGCGACACTTCACACCTATTACGATACACCCTGGCTCCATTCAAGATACTGACGCCACACACAATGCCACCAGCATAAATGTCAATAACTGTAGCGGCTTTTTCAAAAATGGAACAATCTTCATTCTCTTCAGCCAGTATTTGATGTATTAGCCACAAATTAGGCGGCCAGTCCTTTTATATAGATACATAATACCTTTATACTATCGGAACGCATTCACGAGGTGACAAAGTAGTTACGCCCATTCCTTGCGTGTGGCAAAACTTGGGTGGTTCATAGTAGAAAGTCGAACTTGTTGTCCTGTTAAAGAATTTAGATTTTGAACTTTTCTAATTATAAACGTGATTAATGTAAAAACTTTGAAAAATTCACGGCTTGAAAACTCTCGTTAGCTAATGTCGATTAATTTTATTTCGTTAAGTTACTTTCCTATTATGTATCGATCAAAAATCTTAAAATAGATTGTAACTATGTGTTTTGTTTAGTTAGTATATTTCTGTATTCGGGCCTAAACAGTAGCAACCTTTATGAATTGCCTGCAAGTTGACTGACAACGCTTTAATACTAAGAAAGTTGCAGTAGAACCAAATAACTATTGTTTCCACCCGTATTACTCCACCACCTTAAACACTAACAATCACATATTTGTGAAGGAAGTGATCAATAACCTGTCGTAGATCTGTCATCAGGTAAGTAAAACCACACAGTAGAATGGCCCACCACCCACCGGTAGCATCATAGTTTGGTTTGCAACAATGAGCTTCACTTAAAAGTACTTTCAACTGAAGACAAAACCAAGCCGTCCGGAGCCATGTTTTTGGCCTCAATAGTCTTGTTTGTGGTTTTTGATTCAACACAGTAGGCATCATGGGGGTCGTGCCTTGCTACCGAACAGTAGTGCCACACTCATTGTTCTTATCTCAACATGTGGTCCATAATTGTGTGGTTGGATGAAGAATTTTGCTACGGACCACAAATTAAGACTTGCAAATGAAACAAATTGTTAAGCAGTTCGAAGAAGGGTATCTTCGTCCCCAAAGCAATTTACTTTAAGCACTTGTATTAATTAACAACACCAATCTCGGCTATCGATAGCTTCAGCCAAGTTAAAGGGAGGCTTCAATATTGACAATTGCGCATCAAATTAAATGAACGTTGTTTTACTGTCAAGATTTTAATTTCGTACCAAGAGTCATCAAATGTTTAACACCACCGCTGTATCTCAACTAATGCCAGATTGCTGGACTTTTCATTGTGCGCTATTCCGATAGGATAGAGTTCAAATTCGTGTGGTAATGTCAGTAGTTTGATTGGGAGTATTTCTCGAACTAGGTTTATTTAGTGGTATCATGACACCGGTAAATGTTCATAAAATTCTAGGAGCTTCGCCAAACTGACTGGAAGACAAGGTTTATTGTCTTTTTAACGACATCGAAACACGGTTTTATTAGAAACAGTGAGTTGAATCTATAAAGATGTTCTGTCTATGTACTACACGCCAAACACTTAAACTATGTATGGTATCAAATCACGGAACTGACTACCTTGTTGTCTGTTAATGGCAATCATAGAACAGCATGAAGGCAAAGAATGAAAAGCATTTATAATGATTTTACTAGTACTTAACACTATATGAAAAGATATTTGTATTAAAATTGATGGTTTTTGTTTTTTTATGATATTTTCTTATTGTAAATAATACCCGCACTAGGAAACAAGCCTTGTATTGCAGGGGACTTTACAAAAATACAAATAACGGACACAAAGTATATGCAGACTATCCATAAATATCTGTGTATCACACAAAAATTTGCTTCTGGTGAGAATCCAAGCTACGATATGCGTCGCGACGGTAATGGCAAGGTGACCACCTTACCCACTACGCTAAACGTACCTAACTAATATCCCTAACTACCTATATCGTGTTTAAAATGTATAGCCTAGAGAGAGCGATACTAGAAAGGTCTTTCTTGAGCACCTAAAATAATTATAGTTCAAGCTACACGATGACTGATACAAGCCCATCACCTTTGGTAGGTGAACCTAAACCTGCAAAGGCTCTTTCTGAAGACATTCTAGACACCTATATAGTAAATCGCGCACATATTCTGCAAAGCGGAAAAATAAAATATAAAAGCAGCGGTAGCCTAATGGCTAGGGCGTCGAACTTGCGCTCATGTAGTTGCCGGTTTGAAACCCACCCATCGCACTACCGACGTAACCCACTCGTAACACAAGCATTTAGCTTAGCATGAGGGGTTAACAAGAATACTAGTCATGTGCGACCCACATTGCTAGTAGGCTTTTATTTTAAAAAATTAAGTGCGTACTTTTAAAATTATCAATATTTTATATATAGTTCTATTTGACGTTTCTTCTTGAAGGTCGTCAGAAAGGAATCAAAAATTATAAAAATATCTTTCAAATAACTTTTTAAAGAAATTAAAATGTATCATTTCATATAACAAAGCAATATGTATCCTTTATAAACTTTCCCTAAAAATAACCATTCTAGAAAACTCGTCAGTTGAAAGTAATGTCTGGGCTATTTATGTATGTACAGCTAATTATACATATTATAAAAATTGATTTTAATGCATAACGTCAAAAATTCATGTTTATGGAAATATCTTCATCTTATTTTAATTCAGTTTCACACAAGTAATTTTAATTTAAAAGTATCTAAGTTAGATATTGTTATTTAGATATTATTAAAATGGAGGATGTTCAGACTAAAGGCCATAAGGTAAGAACATTGATATTTATGTTCTCTATAAAAAGCAGCATAAAGGACTAAGAGAAATCATCACAAGATTTCACTATACAAAACAGTGATTATGACGATTTCAACAATCAAGAAAACAAATGACAATCTGTGTCCCCATTTTGTCGCCGTTCCGAGAACGTGGACAGTTGTAAATCTATTTAATTGCCTTTATTTAAAACTCTAAACGTTTTTACTCAATATTTCTGGGTGCTACCTCCTACGGATGCAGGAGCTGGGCAGTAAAACAATAAAACTGTCCAGTTGTACTGTTACTCCCTTTATGTTTCCTCACAATCGACGACATTGGTCCAAACTGCCTATTGTTTCTCAATGACAAATGAAGACGTTGAACAACACTGAATTTTGCTAAGATACTACTGAGTACTGACATAGCTTTATTTTCCATTTATTTAGCTTGGATTGGTTTAATATAATTAACTAAAATCTGTGTCAAGTCAATTTTTTTAACAACTGTTTTGTTTAAGTTCTATCACATTCACTGAATCAGTCCCTAATACATTAATAAGTATTGTTTGATCTTTATATCTCATTAGTTTTCCCAACAATATTCATTTGAATACATATAAAAATGTGTGATTGAAAATACATATAAATTATGTATTCGCATTTTATATTTTGTGTTAAATTATTTACCATTTACTTAGGTTATTGCTAGGTATTTATCCTTTATATAGTCTTACTATGTATGCATGTAATATGTATAATAAACCTAATAGGTTATAAGCTGTGAGTGCTGTCGACTAATGAGCACGGAGCTAATTTGCTAATTTAACCACACCTTAAATAATTTTTTAAAAATACCTTGATTAGTTAATCGAATATAGGTGTCTGTTACAAATGTCACAGCCAAACAAATAGGTATATCGAAAACCGGACAAGTGCGAATCGGACTCGCCCATCGAGGTTCCGTTCAAATTTGTAGGTATGTACATATTATTATTAATTACAAATGTATAGTTTTCAGATTTTTCCCTATACTTGTAGTATAAGACAGCATTACTTGCCAAATTTCATAGTTCTAGGTCAACGTAAAATACCCTATAAATTTAGATTCCCTTGAGAGTGTCGAAATATACGTTTTTTGCAGCTTAACGGCCGTATCTTTTTTTTACGTTAACTTAGTAGTTTGATTTTTTAAAGCTTCAAGGGACTGTAAACCTAAGTATATGGTTTAAATTTCAACTCAATACCTCTTCGCGTTCCCAAGTTATAGAGTCTTGACAGACAGACGGAAGGACGGACGAAAAAGTGACCCTATAAGGGTTCCATTTTTTTTGTACAGGTGCGGAACCCTAAAAATGAGGGATTTTTAGTGGATTTTTTTATTTATTTAACAAGCCTGTTAATGTTATTAATTCAGTTATTGTCTTTAAAAATCAAAGGGATTTTTAAAACACAGCTTCGAATACGGATATATAAAATAATAAAATCACGAGCGGAATCTATTATAATTAATTATAACATAGTTGGCAATATTAATTCTACGAACTTACATTCAGGTTAGTACACAATATTCTTTGAAACGCTTATTAAAGATTAATTTGGTAACCGAAATACAGAATATGAAAATACCTGTTCACTCGTGTGGCCACACGTGTACGTACTTCACTGAAATACCATCTGAAATTATTACATACGCAAATATATTTCTCGTTAATATGCGTTCCAAACATTATAATGGTGATATTCGGTACACAATTCGTTTGAATGCATTCCGATTGTGTAGTTATGATTATGATCAATATCAATTTCATGAATGTCTATGATAAATTTTATAATTATGTAACATAACATACCATCACGCCTGTATTCCCCGAAGGGTTAAGCAGTGGCGTACTTTGATGTACACCCACAGTTCGCCGGTATGTTTAGGTCCCATGTTATAGGGGGCAAGCCTATTGCCTTTAACTGAGAATTTCATAGAAAAACCCAATAACACTTTGCTCGACCTGGGGATCGAACCCAGGACCTCTAGCGTAGCAGTCGCGCTTGGGACCACTAGACTAATGAGGTAGAAAGTACATGCATATATTACTTAGATATTTATGACACTTATTATGTTGTTTTTATAACATAAAACATAAACATTCTGTCCTACGAATATGAGTATTCTCATAATTATAATGTACAAATTATGTAATAGGTACTTAAAGACGCTTATTGAAACTCCAATCATAACTATATACAGTCAATCATTGTCACCATAACAAAGAACATCACCTTCCAAAGGAGTCATTTAACATAACACCTCAATAAAATGTTTGTAAACACGCAAAGCGCCCCAGCTGTGAGGAGCTGCGAGGACTAGCTAAGACAATGTACTCGCCTAATGGCTACCGATGACTCACGCACTATAAATATATCATTGTTGCCAAGACTTCCACGGTGCTTACAGGAATCACGAGCGATTGTTGTCCCCTCTATGCTAAACCAGACTAATAATTTGTTCAAAACAAGACACGCTATTTCGCCTCCATACTCCTGATAAAGGGTCACAGTATGAGGTCCAACTGAACGACGAAAGTTCTTCTATTGTTGATTAGAAAACAAAACGGCGTGTCGACACCCTCGCATCTATTATTTAGTACGGTTTCAATTCCTGTTCTGTCAAAATGTTAAACAAAAATACGGAACGAATCTCACCCTTTGTGGTGCGAGCCTTAAAACGATAATGAAGCCTTATTTATATATTTATTGCAAGTGCGTTTCCCCGTTACAATTTTTTTTTTAAGAATCATACAAGGTCTTTAAGGCTTACATTCATCATCCCATGTTATGTATACATCATTTAACTTTAGGGCTCTGATTATCAACTTAAAAAGATCTATTCTGGGTATACCTACCTACTAAAAGCCTTCAACAAAGCAATCAACTTTCAAAGAAACGGTTTGGTATAGGTATCAAGCGCCATTCATTGCTCAATCTTTCGTTTGTAGAATTAAAAATCTGTCTCGTTGTGCTAGCTGAAGGCGAAAAAATATTTTATTTTAGTCAATATTCCACAAAAACTAGGAATCTATGTTGACTTTTTTGGTCGAGTGATCAGTGGACATGCACGACTTTCGCATTTGTTCGAGACCCAGTGGACACCGGAATGCTGCCGAATAATTTCTCGTGAGAACCGATGAACAGCTATCAGCGTCAAGTGCCGTCGACAAATATTTTTGGGTGATTGTAAATTTTTGCTAAATAAATGCTTTCGTCGCGCTACTAAATAGCTTTCTTGAGAAGCAATTTTAAATGTCTTCCAAAATGTTAAATGTCAATTCATTTGGCACTCCTGAGAATTGTGTCGAACAGTGATTGAGTTTCTTCTATGTTATATAACGATGAATAAAATTTCTTCTTAAATTTGTATTCCTATGTCTAAAAACCGTCACAATGTAAATTACAATAAACTTTTTATACATTGCTATTTTATATTATAATAAATTACATTTCATTCAGTATTGAGCAAACATTTTAAACTAATGTCACTCAAATGCTTCGCAGTAAATGAAAAAATCTTTGAAAAGCAGGTAATCAAGCTACTGGCAGTTTAGTTCTAATATCTGCGAATAAATCTGTTCAACAGCTTCGCAATCTATACATCAATTACACCGAAGTGTAAAAAAATAATTACGTCCAATTGTCCAGAGCCCGAGGAGACAGTTTTAGCAAACAACCTGTCGCGGTGTGAAGTGGACACAGCTCAATCAGGTAGCGACAGTGTGTCCAATCCTCGTCGGGTCGGATCGTGACACGTGCGTGAATTATCCGCTGTGAAAATCGATCCAGTACCGATAGCATTTTTCCAAAAACCAAAGGCGTCGTCCGATTATCGACGTGACGATCCCCACCACCCCCAAATCCGAGACCCACGAAGCACCTGCAATCACATCCCGCTATAACTGTCGCTGATATTTTTGAATGTTTAATTGCCGAACAGTTAGCCCGTAATTCAATTTTTTGATTTTTCGTTCTCACGCGTGTAGTGTGAGAACAATCATCTAGAGAGTTTTACATGTTTTAGTACTCGTTAGATACGATTACCGCTGTCCGATACGCAAATACAAGATTGGTATGTATTTATAACATACCGGAAACAGAAAACACATTTCACATAACTATTATTATGTACCACGGTGATAATTCGATTATTGATACCATTTATTTTAAGAGTTATATTATTACTGAGAATATGAATGAATTGTTAATAGCTGACATTGCATATGAAAATGCACATTAATAAAAAATATTTATTTTATAGTTTGACGATGAATTGGCATCAAAGTAAACTCGATGATATTTGTATATTGTTTTTTAAACACACCTTACAACGATTTGGACTACCGTAAAAATATGTGGACGTCTTTATCCCTATTCATATTCATGTCCACATTGACAGACAGTAGTGGAGCTATTGAGACAGCTCACAGTCCATAAAAACCCACATCCGCCTGCACAATGAGCCCCGCCCAGTTTTTCCGACAAAGTTGATTCGTCATGTCCAATTAAAACAGAGCCACGACTTTTCTCATCGGCGTTTGGAGACGTTTAGATTAACGCGAGATCAGGATAAGGAAATTTGGGTCAATGTTCGCTACCGAAGATTGCAATTTTTTTTTATTATATTACATTCGAATCCATACTTGGTTCTGTATTAATAGGCATATAGTTATTGGTTGATAATTACTATTTACCACATTTAATTTCCTATTTAAATACAAATAGTAAATAGCTGCACTGCCATGTGATAAGTTAGAAACGTGAATTTTTTTTAAAGAGATCTTTTCAGAAACATCAACTAAACCACGGTTATTCTTATCCACCGTTGACAATTCCGCGGCGCAGACGAATATCGTCGTCAAGTCAAGAGCGGTTCCCACGCGTGTGCCTTACCGAATACTTTTTGCGTTCAACAATCCGTTTTTGTGGTAAAAACCTGACTGAAATCACGTTTTCCATTCAAAAGCTTTACTATGTAGCTACGCCTTCCGCGTTGATTGAACGACGCCGCCGCCGTCGCGACGCTGTAAATATTAATATTTTGACAAAAGCTTTGACGGCTATCACTTCTTTTATATAAGATAACATACCATCACGCCTGTACTTCTCGAAGGGTTAGATATAGGTGTACTAATACCACTAATACCCACAATAATTCGCCGGTATGTTTAGTTACCATGTAATAGGGGGCGAGCCTATTAACCGGGTACAAATACACTGAGCAAAATGTTTTTGAATAATAACTTACTAATTAGTCTGGTCCTAAGCGAGACTGCTTCTGAGACTGGTCCTGGGTTCGATTCCGAGATCGAGGAAAGTGTTATTGGGTTTTTCTATGAAATTCTCGGAATTCGGCTTTGTGCCCGATTAATGGCAAATGGCGATTAAATATACAGGCGAAATGTGGGTGTACATTAGTGCAGCTCTCCCTAACCCTTCACGAAATACAGGCGTGATGTTATTATGTCTTTCAGTAACTTTACTAATTTTTTTTTCTATCTGTGCATTGTGCAGGAAGAACGAAGAAGCTCCCTGCAGTTTGAATCCATTTTATAAACTGTAGCCGCCGTTACACTCGTGACACTGTAGCAGTTATGTTTTACTTATTATTATATTTTCTTAAATTCTCATTCCATGGAAAGAATACTAACAAAAAGGAGTCAGTGAGTGATACAAAGAGCGATGCTAAAAAATAAAAAGTTAAAAAGTTCTTACGGACTCATTGAACCTTCATGGCGCTCCTGCAGCAAAAAGTATTTCAACCTTGTTAGATTATGATGGCAGGCAATATTTAGACTGGCTGGTTTGTTAATTTATAATTATTTTCGTAAAAAATTTGAATCTTGCGCATGCCTGGAAACTCAGGAAAGCTTTGGAACTTCAGATCTATGTAACTGTTACATACCTATAACATTTTTTGAGTTAAGCAGGTTAAGCAGAGGCAAATACACCTAGTTTGCTTGCAGGAATGCAGGTCTCATATAATATAAGGCTATCTATTGACATTATTTGAGGACTAATCCTAACTCCGAGCTACTATTGAGAATTATTAAGAAAAGCTTTTTAATTATTATTTAAAAAAAACATGAAAAAACATGATCCATCTTGTTAGTTATGCCGTAAACTAAGTTAGTAGAGATTAAATTGAGCCACAGATTTTAATAAATAGTGGACAATTCCCACCTTCGACAGTATTGTGAGAGCAGTGTCTCACAATACTGTTGGAGCTGCCCCTTATCCGAAACAACAGACACAATGCTTTTTTCCGTATGATGATTTCGAAACTGTCAACATGGGCTACCGGGAACATTTCTGAGGCACTGCAATATCGTGGCAGACCCATCAGCACCCTGAAAACGTTATCGAAATACTTTGCTCAAGCAAAGTTCTATCAAAATTCCCAGGTCAACCTGGGAACCGAAGCCAAAACCTCCTGCATAATCGAGGAAGTCCTATAATAAAAAAATATAGGACTTCCTCTATTGAGCAAGAGGGGTTTCTTATAATTAGTTCCGGATTTGGCCCACATAAAAATTCATCCTGTTTAAAAGAACCTATCAAGTCTGCTACTATTTTACGAATTGTAGTAGGTATCTGGTAGGTATACGTTACCTTTTGACGCTAGACAATGTAGTACCTACTTAAGGCGGATCATTTCGCTGTGCCCGCGAAATTCAAATTTCGAGTGGTTTTTCGCAGTTTGTAGGTCTATAATAAGATCTGCATTCATGGTAATGGTAATTGCGACATTAACTATACAAAATTCACAATTTTTATCTAAAACCATTGCTTAAAAATCATTATTAGAGCTAAAAGTAGTGTAAAATGTCAATTTTGACCAATTACACAGATTGCACCAAGTTTTTGGCTTGGTAAGGATTTATTAGTAAAGGTTTTAGTTCTCAGTTGTGTTGTGTAGTTGATGTCGCAATTAGAACTACCATGAATCTAGAACTTGTTATAGACCTACAAACTGCGAAAAACCACTCGAAATTTGAATTTCGCGGGCACAGCGAAACGATCCACCTTAAAGGCTGCTCCATAATGAAAGTCACATGAAAAGCCTTTTGTCCTAGCTTTACTATTGAATACTATTTGTTAGAGTTATTTGGTGCGTCTTTAGACACTAAGGTCATTTTAATAACGTTTTAGAGAAAATTGGGACGACGAAAATAGATTATGAATAGCTCTTTTAGGTAACAGTATTACAGAAGTTTTGTACATAGAATTTATAAGCAAGGTCCATTTATTTCGGTTTTGATATAAATTTCGCCTTTCATGTTTTGAATAAGGCTAACGATGTATGTATTTTATTCTGTTATATTAATTTATTAAGCGGATTATTTAATAGCGGAATTATATTAAGTTATAGTTATTATATTAGTAAAAACCACCGGCTACTATCTATATCTATCCTAAGGTTTTCTGGAAGATTTCGCTTTTAGCGATAAGACCGCCATTGTACCTATTCAAAATGATATTCGTTTGCAAAATTATGTAATATTATTATGGAGTACAATAAAGAATATTGTATCTGCATAAAAATAAAGAAATAAATATTATATAAACTACGACTGCCTCATTAATCTAGTGGTCCCTAAGCGCGACTGCTACGCTAGAGGTTCAGGGTTGGATCCCCAGTAGCAACTCGGAGTCTGGATTTGTGCCCGGTTAATAGCAATGGGCTCGACTCTATTACATGGGACCTAAACATACCAGCGAAGTGTGAGTGTACATTAGTAGATACACCTCTTTTTTTTTTTTATTCGTGATAGTCTTACGCTTGACCGCCAGTTCGCCTAATGTTAAGCGATACTGCGATCTACGGTGAAGCGAGCTTGCCTAGAAGAAACCGCCTTTGCCTCTGCTTAACCCTTCGGGGAAAACAGGCGTGATGGTTTAAGTTATGTTGCTGGCGTCTATAGACTGTAGTTGCCGCTTATCATCAAGCGGCTTGTATATATACATACTCGTATATATCATAAACACACAAGCCGCACAATTTAAAAAAACAATTGTTGGAAATCCAATTCGAAGTAAATTTGTTAAAGTTTCAAAAGCTCTACAAAATTGAGCATTAGATTTTATTCGGAGTATTAGTGCTCTAGTTCTGAGTATTATTTTGATGAACGCCAAACTGAAATTAATTAAATAGTTCACGAATAGATTGAGAACACTTCACATTTATTTCAGGAATATTCCACGAACGTTTAGGTGAAAATATGTGAAATTAATATTCGATTTTATACGTCGGCGCTACAGTCATTAATTAGGTACAAATATCCAGACCACGAGCTATTACTAAGAATTTCCTAATTGGAAAACACAATAACACTTTATTTCACCAAGGAATTGCACCCACCTCATTCATTCTTTCGGCTACAAAAACAACTTTCAACTACCTAGTAAGAACAACTTTTAAAGCCTTTAATTGACACATTATTTCTGAGCGCGAGTGTTAAGCTTGAGATCCTGGATTCGATTCTCAGTTTGAGCAAAGTGTTATTGGGTTTTCTGTGAAATTCTCAGTAGCAACTCGGAGTTTGGAATTTGTACCCGGTTAAAGGCAATAGGCTCGTCCCCTATTACATGGGACCTAAACATACCGGCGAACTGTGGGCGTACATTAGTACGCCTCTGCCTAACCCTTCGGGGAATACAGGCGTAATGATATAAATATATAACAGTTCAACACCGCTCCGTACGCACCGAAAAATACAAATATTATTCAAAATCTGAACTAATATTTTGTTGTTTTACATACAACGTTTATACACTAGCGCACAGCCAGCCCGCTTGGCGAATTACGGTCGAATTTCTGTTTCAGAGAACAAACATGTTGACGGGTAGATATCAGCCTATATATTTTCATTATAACTTACCTCTCATTGCATGGAAAGCCAATGCAATCCATTTTGCATTATCTAGAAATACTTAATAAAAGTTTCCCTTATGAATTTACAATTTACAAGCTTTCTATTGGTTGATGATCAGTCTTAACACATCTACACTTATCTCTACCTCGAAGGCATGTAAATCCATCGGCATCCAAGCGTCATACACAATAGTTAGTAATAACACACACTGTGACAAACCTGATAGACCGAAACCCAAAAAATTTTTGATACATACCTACATACATCTGACTAATAGTTCGGAGAAAACAGACATGACTGCATGTTTATACTATACAACCTTTACATTAAAGCTCATTATATTTAACTTAACTAACATAATAAGACTTGCAAGGTGTTTACTATAAATAGTCCTCTTCGAAGCTATTCCTATAACAGATCCCACTCTATGTGCACTTTGATATCACTATACTCAAGAGTATTATACCAATTACATGCGGAGCTTGCGTTTGACTGCCTAATTACGCCCATACAGTGCTGAAAGACAGCCGCTGCCATTGTCTATATGTAGAGGACTCTCGTTATTGTGGCCGGATTAAATATCCTTTGTTAACGAGCGATGCATCCATTGTGAAATATCAGGCTTCTGTGTTACTAATTGTTGCCTGCGGCTCCTCCTACGTAGGCTGTTACCAATATGCTTTATTTTGATTGACTAGAAAATGAAAAGCAGCAGCCATGTGTCCCTAAAGTAACATACAAACCTAAATATTCCAAATTCACGACACAAATATTTTACACTCTCCTCGAATGACCTTACCTGGTACAATTTTCCCTAACTACACCTAGAACTAACCGTTTAAATCAATAAGGATTAGCGATGCATGCCGTCAATTGCAATGAAATATTTCAAATAGGTACCTAAAAAATAACAATGTTCCTTTCGTCATAAAAGAGCTGAATAAATATTAAGATAATTCCATCATTAACGCGAATACCTTTTTGCATATCTACGAAGTTGGTTTGTCTGTCGTCGACGTGTAGATAAACGGACTACCGAAAATGTCAAAGCTATGGTGATCGGCATGTTCCTATTAATTCAACTGATATCCCACCTGTGACTGACATCCTGGAGATAAGCGTACAACAATGGAAATTAGTTAGACAGTGCTTTAGCAGTTCAAGTTCAAATGTTTTTATTTCAAATATGCTTTTACAGGCATTTATGAAACGTTATGATTCTAGTTGCACGGTTCCAATAAGTTGATCCTATGGAGAAGAATCCGGCAAGAAGCTCCAAGAAGTTCGAAGGAAACACCTCATTAAGATATATAACCTCTGAATATATTTTTTTGTTATTTATGTGCACTAAACTTTACAATATATATATATAACACCTGCTTATTTCCGATTTCCTGGTGAGTCCCGTAGTAAAAGCTTTTCGTAATGATGAGCACAATGGCCCCTACGGTATATAAATAATAAGGTTGTATGTATATATCTGCTTAATAAATGAGTAATTAAAAACGATTATTAAATTTCATTAGCAATCATTTATTCTGGGGTAAACCGTTATTTTACAAAGTGCTTAGTCGCTATATTTAATTAATCTAAGTTACAATAATATACCTATAAATAAATACATTATTTATATAAAATCACAACTTCATTCAAGGCAATTTTAGGATCAATCTTCTAAGGTACAGTTACTAAAAGAAAGAATACAATTTGTAAGTTTTTTACTAGTAAAATTAAGTAAAAAGAAGTCTATCTTTTAGTAACGAATTTGGATTATAAGGTTATTTATGTTTATTGATTTTTAAACATTATTACAACATCACGTTCTCACATTGATTATATCTAAAATGCAATATACATATAACAACTTATTAAATGTAGTAACGATCTATATCTAAATAGATAAAAACCTACGGGAAAAAATATTTAGTGCGCGCAATAAAGTACAGGAACCGTAAATATTAGAATACCATATAAAACATATTAAATATCTAAGAACTAATGATAAAGCTCTATTATACATCGAAGGCTCTCAACATATCTATAGGATTGCATATAATCTAAAACTTTATTGCGACATAATTATATATAGTAAATATACAAAATATTTTCGTATGTAGAAATATTCCATACACTTTTCATTATGAAGGCACGTTATGATATGTCCTAAACTGACTATAATATATATGTGAATATAATTTATATATAAACAGTTAAATTATACAGCATTTTTTTGCTTTATTAGTGGGCACTTATTGTTTTGTCTAGTGTACTCTTCCCATGTCCATGCCGCCGAGTTGTCCTAGGTAGGGATAACCAGACTTGGCCTCTGTAGGCGAATGCGCGTGCGACGCGTAATGGGACGCGTTAGTGCCGAAGAACGAACTGTAACAATGAAAAAATAACATTATAAATCACGATATTTCTTTTTAAGGATATTTAGTCTATCATTAGATGCCACTAAGCACCCTCTTAATTGGCTTTAAGTAAATTCTGGTAAAAAAACAGTTTTCACCATCTAGATAAGTTTTCACCATCGAAGATTTATTACGCATCGAAAATACGTTCTGTTTATTATTATCAGTATACCTAGAAGTATTAAATTAAATTTCGCTATCAATAACTTGATTGAGCGTGGGATACTGCCCACTGCGTAATTTAATCGCTTCATAGACCGTTCGGTCTATGAATATTATACCAAGAATCTGTCAATTACACTAAAATAATTAAATAATAACAGTGCAAGCTGTAAGGCCGCCTTGTAATTGTGACTTGTACCAGGCCGGCCTACCGAACTACATAATTTAGTTGAGGTCTCTATATGCACACTTGAGTCACCGGCGGAATTTTCGGAAGCGTTTCGTGACTTCAAGTGCAATAAAACTTTAATTTATAGTTAATACAGTGGCTAATACATTATTAAGGTACATTAGTGTCGTACATCGCTCATAAACTACGAAGGCCATACATAATTCTGTGCAGGTTCAACGATTACGATCACAATGAAAACCTACATTTTGTTGCTCTGAATAATGCATAATTACTTTGGAAGGCAGTAAAAATCATATTGTTTAGTGAACGTTATTCTAGCCAGTTCCGAGAGCCAGCTAGACAGGTTATGCGGATTGGTTATTAGTTATTACTTAACTTCATCCCAAATTCCCCAGTTTACCCTTATGGTAAATATGTGCATAAACATTTTAACATGAGAATGCAACACGTGCGAAAACAATAACCCAGCGAGCGTTCAGCAGTGGAAAGTGTTCGAAGCAAGGTGGTTGCTCCGCACCGCACGCGAGACTTACTGCACTTTAGGAAGTCGAATGCAAATAGCTGCAGATAAGTTTTAATACCGGGTTCGCGTTAGCATAATGCTTAGGTTCACTGCACTAATGTCACGTTCGGCCTCTCATTAATTGCCGAGCCAGCCACAAAGCAACGTGTGTTTATCTGTTATCCGCTATGTATTGTGCTGGCGTAGATTTCTAATATCAATAAATGATCGGCCGTTGTATTACTTAGAAGCTATTAACCTAAACAAACCCTGCTTTGTTGTTAATGTTTTTACGTAAATGAAAATCATATCATAATAATACAAATATCGATGAAAAATAATTTACACTAGCCAATGAACAATCCATATTTACTTTGGCATATTATTTATTAAACCGTCCGCTATGACGTTTAATTAATCTTCCAGTCACAGAAAACAACAGATGAGCATCAGCAATTTAGCGAACCCGTTTTGTGTTAATATTCGACTGACAAAATTGAATGATTTTGAATAATATCCCGTATATACAATTGACCCGAAAATTAAAATCCTGGACGATCATTTTATGAATTTGCTGTCTTCCGAATCTTTAAAATAGGGTTGTTTTCAGTGTGTATCGATGAATTAAAAACTGTGTCGCTAGTTTAAATGCTTCCACAATAATTTCTCGTAAATAACGTCGCAGGAACCACCGGTGTGACAAATAAATAAAATAGGCTATGAGGTGACAATCACAATCGCTATTTATGGCCAATGACTGTCCACGTTAATTATAGCGATACGTACGTATTTCACCACTAATAGATAGGCAGGTAACTGATTTATTATGACTCATGGACATTGTACAAGATATGGCTTTTCCGGCTAAAGCAACATCGTGTAGAGTCGGCACAAAGTAACACCGAATGAAGATGGAATTCCTATATTACTCTCATACAGATATGAAACGGATATTAGCTACACTTTCGGCATACAATACAATATTTTTGGCAGACAAAAATACATAACAAATAATGTTGAAACGATGTGTTACGTCAATCAAGCGCGCGTAAAGGACTAGATAAGACACACCGTCACATAAACGTAGCTAACCCATATATTATTAGTTTGTCTTCCATTGTGCAACGCGAGATATTGTGTGTGGTCCAATGTGAGGTTTATAGACGGGCTTTGTCTCGATAACACAGATAAATGTCGTCGCCGTATACAGTACAATGCGACAATGTATTTGTCACATTGTCATTCGACAAATTCAGTTTGGTAGTTACACATACCTACTATCGACACAAGCACGAGTGAAATGTTTTCTACAACCTTCTTTCTGTCGTAATAAAACTCAGATCTCGAAGGCGATAAATTAAATATCGCATGAGAATTTAAAATAACTAAGTAAAACTTTAATTAAAAATCGATTCAAAATCACTATAAAATTCGCAGCCCTATTGCATTCACGATCGGATCGGCGTATTACGAGGCGCGCGCTGTAATAACCACCCGCGCGGCGTATAATGGCCGACTTCTTACACTCTTAATTGATTAGCGGCCGCTTCGGCTAATGATAAAGGAAGGTGAAAAGAAATAAAACGTACGCACCCCGATTTGCGATCGAGCCCACGCCCGATCGATAGCCACCGGACGCAGCATTTCACGCATCCTATCTACTCGCTCGAGAACCACGACTCGACACAGCGTGTCATAAACATTACAAATACCCACTGACTAAGACAATGATGTCATTGCTAATATTCACCCTAAACCTACTATTAGTGTAACATTCATTTGGTATTCACATAATAGATAGTTATTTAAATGGTCGGCAGCAAAGGTCACATTATTGTAATTGCATATTCATCCGCATAAGCCCAGTCAGATGTGAGTAGCACGACATCAATAATTCATACTGCTACTTAGTTGCCGTTGGAGATTATTGAGATGTTTTAATTTTTGTTTGTTTTAGGTACATAAAGGTAAAATTGAATTTAAAATTGTATATGGAATTAATAAACTTACCTATAGTTTTCAGGCCAAGCGCTGACTTCGGCGAGCTTGTTTTGCGCGTGTCCGCTCAATTGCCTGGTCGTCCAGTGGTTGTGCGCTGACATGGCATGCTCCTGCTTCGAATAGTCTCCATACCCATACGGATGGGCCACAGGTTCACTTGGGTTCGCGTACGTTGAATGTTGATAAGTGATTGCACTGCTCTGATTCGCAGATGGACTAGTCGTAGTAGGACTCGAGCTCGGAGGGGTTGCTTCAGTGGGAGCTTGCAAGGGAGTCGCAAGTTCCGAAGAGTGAGATAGGGGCGTTAGATTACCGGAGGAAAAGGAGCTTGATGTTGGAGGATGCAGGGTAGATGCTGCGAGCGCTGACTGGCAGACAGAAGGAGCACTTAACGCGGATTGGTGGAGGGAAGGCGCTAATGCAGAGTTCAGGACTGAGCTGGTGCCCAACGCAGATGAGTACGACTGTTGCCACGACGCACACTGTGCGTTAAAAGTAGATGGGGGCTCGTATTGCTGATGAACCGAAGGGAATGCTGATTGTAGCGACATAGTATTGAAAGCGCTCAGTTGTTGAGAGTTCAATTGCTTGCGAAGTCTTGCTCTTCGGTTAGAAAACCATACCTAAACACAACAAAAATTTAATTAAATCCTTGTAAAAATAATTAAACATTACTGATTGTTTAATGCAATCTAGGTAAAGAATCCAATCAGTTAATTACTTTTATAATTATTGTTGCAAAGCCTTCACTTTATATGGCAACGTTTATGAAGAATTGTAGAGAAACTAATATTTATTGTTGTATCTACCTACAAATTTTATTTGACAGACGTTGAGATGAGATATACATATACTGCTATAAATGTTCCCAATTCCTACCATATCAATAGATATTATAGAACTTAATCGATTACATAGTCTTACAGGGGCCTACATTAACGTGTGGCTACTAATTGAACAAAAACTGATAAAACAGCAGTAGCGATGAATAACATATGGTAGCCTTTACTATTGTTGTAATTAATTATAAAGGTAATTATGTTTTTTTAGTGCCACGCTTTTGTAGGGGCGGGAAGTGAGTGCGGTCAACAATGGGATTGTTTGATTGCGTTCATCTATCATTGATACACCCAACCTGTTTTGAGTTGGCTACCTATACTGGTCGGGTGTATGGCTTCCGGCAAAGGATAGATAAACCGTCGCGTCATACTTTTCATAAATATTGTTTAAAAATCCGCATTAAAACATATCTTTGTATTATTACCTTGTGCTAATCACGATTACACATCAGGGAATCGACAAACCTATTTATAAACGCTCGATTTGTCGAAAGCTTATATCACTTCCATGTATTTCATCTCTGTTCGAACGTGAATTCAAACAGTAGATTGCAACTTGTTTATAGGCCGTGTGTGATAAGCTTTGCTATTATGCTAACAGTGTCCTGATCTTTTATTGAAATAGTTCTTTGGAGACCTATATTTTGTCATAATCTCACTGGTGGATCGGCAATGCCGGCAACACAGTAATGTTACTGCTTACCGTGAAGGACTTTAACTTAAGCTCTCTTATTACAAAAGACGGTTTATAATATAATAATACAAGGCTTTAAAACAGCTCCGTCTCTTTTTAAATAAGACTAAGTGTGATTAGAGAGATGTGATCGATATTATCTTTAATTAAGTTTAAGATCTTCAGAAGCGAATTTATTCTCTTACACACCTGAACTCTAGCTTCGGTAAGTTTGGTTTTCTGCGCGAGTTCTTCCCTCGTGTACACATCGGGGTACTGGGTCCTCGTGAACGCCCGTTCTAAAGCTTCCAGCTGATCTCCAGAAAACGTCGTCCTGGATCTCCGTTGCTTCCTCTTCAGCGTGATGCCCGGCTCCGATTCAGTATCTGAGTCTTCACAAGACGATGGACCTTTTAAGAAGAAATACTTTGTTGGTGCATGGTGCAGAGTGCTTAAGCAATTTACTTAAAAATATTTACATAGTACAAATTGCAACTACGCTACTGAATTCCTAACCTAATTATATCGGGACTATAACTACATTGACGACTGTTCAATTTTATATGAATTCTTGTCGACGTAATAATTTTTATTGCGACTTTCTAACCATTCATTTGTCTTTGTTTTACGTCGATTATATTGGACTACCGCGCGGACCACACGCGGCCTCGATCAAATTAAACGTAACCACATTACACTACGCCTATAGTAGCCTCAAATGAATTCTTCGAGCCTTCCACGTTGTGTCAGTCAGATTATAGAAAACTTTATCATATTCTTTTTTTTACTTCTCTTCATTTGTATTCAGAATATTCTTTCTGATGTTTTGTCAAAACCACACAGCCGGCAAATGAACAATTTGATTATGTATGCATATTTTATATTTTCAGTCATATTTTTGCCGTTTGGAGTGGGCCTAAAATAATAATCAACGAGCGAATGTTACCAAACTCCACACGTATGCAAATATTTCCACGAAAAACTCGCAACCAAAATGTACCGTTACCCGCCGTCACAGGACAAGCACGAACAGCAAATTTTCAATACGCGAGCTCGAGCAGTAAAGGGGCCCGCTTTTCCAGTGTAGATATTACTTTGGCCGCGCACAACTTAATATGCATAATCTTATCGGTGCGCAGAATCTCGCCGACAGAACCGCGCTCCGTCACTGAACCGGGATATTAGGAGCGCCATTTTATATTGGATAGCTATACGGCACAAGACGTGCAGTACGGACAGATTGTCGTAATGCAAGCCCCGCGGCCAAACGCGATGGGATAATAACACCTTTGGATACTAATTTCATTTTTATAACCTACAATTTCGAAGCCGACACAAGGGGCGCTGCCGTGGCGTGCGCGCGCGCCGCGCCCGCTTCACTTTTACGTGGATTATTAACTTTATACGCCATTTTGTGAAGTTTGCAAACGTTCCGACAGTCTCATTATAAGAATAAATTTATAATAACAGTATGCTTTGAACTAAATTAAGTGATTATGGTCTCGAATCAGCGTTAAGGACTACGATGACACGGAGAGTTATTTACGCGTCATTAAGTCGAAGGTTTCGCCAGAGACTTTTAAAAGATTGAATTCTGTCCGTCCGTCCGTCAAGGATTTTGAAATATTGCTAAATACTTCTTAATGCCTACCCGGACCCGCTCTGACCTTGTACGTGGAAAATAATAGCAATAGACTCAGAATAAACCACAGCACAGTAAATCCTTTATCAAGAGAGCACAACAAACTGGAGCAATATAAAGTTTTATGCAAACACACAACACGGTATTACTTTTCAAGCGGCAAAGTGCTACAAACTATGCTACCAACTGATACGGCAAATGCTTGCAGTGTGTGTACCTAAGGTTATTCCTACATTTTTATATAGTTAACTCTTCATTCAGATAATATGCAAAAGGAATCGTTTTGACGAATATAGTGCTACTTTTAATAATCCGAGGTAAGTATAATTACTTACCTAGAATACCATCAATGCTGTGATTTCTTCTAGGATCTGATTCGTCCCTTTTGCCTCCTCTTATAAGTCTCGAAATCGAACTGACAGACGGTGCTGTGTTTTTATCACAAATGCCTTCTTTAATTAGTTTATCTCTAATTTCCCAGGAAAATATACCTGGGTTTTGTCTCTTCAGCTCTTCAATCCTGTTCTCTACTTCAGGAGTCGCAACTCTTGGCTTGGACCCACCGATCACACCGGGACGTATGGAACCCGTTTCCTGGTAACAAGAAAAAGTCAATTTAATATCACGTTTTCTTCTTTAGATGGAAAAGTTTATTCTGAACAAATACTGTCTAAATAAGGATATCAAAGAATTTTTTTTTTGGAATTGAGTCGGCTAACGAGCTGACGAACCACCTGGTGGTAAGTAGTCATCGTCGCCCATGGACACATGCAACACCAGAGGAGTTGCTGATGCGTTGCCGACCCTTAAGAGCCCCTACGGAATGTAGACTGCCAGAGCCGCTGCAACCGGGGGAAACTGGCTCTTACGTGCAAAAGTCAAAACACACACCAAGGTGCTTTACGATAGACTCCGACGTAAGTTTGGTCGGCAGCCAGTCAGACCCCGAGAGGTCCTACCACCGAGCAAGTCAGAAATTTTCACGCCTCTTACGGAATACCTATCTGAAAGACAGTGAGGAACAGTATTCTAACCCGTCCCCACACGGGGAAAACGCTGAATGGTATCCTCACTTGGTATCTGTTGAGTATCTTGGAGACGCAGCCGTGCGAGACGCGCAGCTGTCGCGAGATGACGCAGGGCCGCACGCCCGCCGCCGCCATCTCCACGATCTTCAGCCTGATGTGGTTCGGCAGCGGTCGACCGTTGATGAACACGCCGCCTAACTGGTTCATACGACCCTGACCTGCAAAAATAAAGACTTTTAACAACTTCGTCCATATAAAATGCTTTTCAACACAAACATCTATAACTCACAAACATGAACATAAACATTGTACGTGTGTGGAAACCAGTTGTGAATCGGCTTCGCTATAAAAGCTAAGCCCTCTGATTGTGCGTATTCTACTCGTGGAGAACATTTTCCAGTATTCTTTACAGCAAAATCGTATTTCTATAGATCTAAATTTATATTCTTCAGTATATTAGATCATTGTGAAATGTTTTATGATGCTGCCGCTCGAGAGGAGGCACGTCTTTATATTGAATATGTATTAGTAGGCCAACCGGTAGCTATATTAAACTCAAATAATGCGTAAAGTATCAATAGCAACAATGCATTATGGATCACAAAGCTTCGGCGCGGTGCACGTCGGTGGCTGCTACACGCTCTACAATAATATGTACCTACGTCATCGGTAGGCCTCGATCACCTCGTAATTTTACGTTTCATTGCCAGTGTTCTCAAGCAAGAGTATCCAATTTCTTTTACACGAGTGCGGTCAAGCAGAAACGATAACACTTAAACTATTTCTGGCCTTTGTTGGGATCGACTTGTTACATTTTACGAGTATCGACTTCTGTTCTCACAAAAAAATATGTTATTCCTAGATTAAATGATATACCTCAAACTTCTTGTATTGTTAAGAATTCTTTGGGATTGATGAATCATTCTTGATTTTTAACAGTGCAAGGAAAGTCATCAACATTTTAATTAATGTTTTATAACGATGAGTATCGTAAGAGGTAATTAAGTTGGCTCGTTCAATAGCGTTTGCGAATAAGATCCTTTGGAATACAAATTGTATTATTTCTGGATATATTAATGTAGTTATGTGTGCGTAAAGTGTCGCTATTATAATCACATCATTCGTGCGACCGGTGGTTGGAAGACCACCTAACGTCAAAGGGAGCCGCCGGTCGTCGATTTTTGCAACGCCTTTGTGCATGCATGTTAACTTCTATAGGGAAGGAGATGATGTTAAAAATATTACACTATATAAATTTATTGATATTAGCTAAATAATGGTTACACGGAGATGAGAGTAGCGTATGATCTTAAAAAGTGGCATGAGCAAAGAGAAGCCTATACTCTGCAATATGTAGATTATTCTTGATAGGCTTAAGCTTCAGCGCCAGTTGGCCTAATGTTAATGCGACACTGCGATCTACGATGGAGCGCACCCTAATCTTAAATCTAGGCTAAAGAAAGAAGACTAGGGTTGATAATGATTGTAATTGTAACTAGTTAAAAACCTTAAAAAGTTACTTAAACCATTAAGGAACAATATTACAGCAATAAGACATTGCATAAAAAATATTTGCTGTAGTCAGCTGAATAGGTGCTAATATTTTCCTTAACGGAAAAAAACGAATAAAGACTAATTAGCTTCTATTATAACCCTCCCCGATACCAAAATTTTACCGCATATTAATAGGATAAAAAATATAACAGTGGCATATTCCACTTGTGGAGGCATTTATAGTTTATCAATTTCAAATAATTCCTCAAAGGTTCCGCCTCGTGTAAGACCCTAGACCCCTACTGAGAACCACCAATCAATTAGACAACATGTCAACAAGTATGTCCTTTGATAAGACAAGAAACCGAGACGAATATTAATCACACAAACAAAAGTAGACCATAACACAATCAACTTAGAGTTAACAACTGTATCCAGCAATACAAACTCCCAAACTAACAGGAAAGTTTTGAAGGATATTGTACATTGAACCTTCTTTAGTTCAGCATAAAACTTAAATTTCTATTGTTCTGAAGTGCTTTTGTAGTGTCCGGAGTCACGGCGTGGTTCTGCAAGCGATCCCCATACTTTTTGTAGGAGGTCGTAGACGTTGCGGTGCCTCGAGCCCATGTTTTTGAGTGTTAAAGTGTTCCCGAAATATTTATGACGCATAACGTGACCATAACAACCCCGCTATACAAATGTGGGTGGCTTTGTAGTAATGTATCACTTCATTATACTATAGTTCTCATTTTAGCGAGGTATTTTATATCCAAAATTTATATAGCTCTATTACTTCTGAATTTTTGTTATCACATAATATGACAGCTAAGAATCCAGTATAATAAAGCTTTTATACTTCACATTTGAAATTCAATATAACAAGACAAATTAAATACCAGATTTTGAAAGGCGCATAAATGATGAGAATAAATCAATAGGAAAAAATAAATTAAATCTCTATGAAGCAGTTAGCGAACTGTGCCTATCCCAAATCATATTTTACTCTACCACTCTACATTCAACCGATCTAACAGGATCAGTCAAACACGCAATTGATGAAAAATTCACAATGAAATCACATAGAGGATCTCAAGCGCACAATGAGTAATAGAATTCACAAACATTGTAACGCTATTAACGCAAAAGAAGGTGAAGTTAACAACAAATTCAAACATTCATTGGTAGCTAATCGTCCGGAAGTGCTTTTGGATCATGCACAAGTTGAGCGCAACAATAGCATCTACGAGGGTGGCACGTCAATGTTAAGCACTGAACATAAGGTTGGACCGACAAAAAATATCAGTCACCAGGCCGATACTGTGCAGTAGCACAATGTATCAATACCCTAGCCGTAGCCGTCAATATTTTTTACTCACGCGTTTTATTCATAGCAAGCAAGTCTCGTCTGCTCGAAACATAATCACACACTAAAGTTAGACATAGACACCGTTGCACCGTTGAAGTATAAAATTTTCTCACAATCACATAATCGTGTTCCGATTCGTTCAACCGTTGCGTTCATGTTAGACGAAATTGAAACAGAGTCAATCATTTAATGCTAAACGTAAGAGGCAAACCGTGACCGAATAAATGAAGATTCTGAATTCACCAATCGCATTTCTGTGTCAACTTTAATTAACAATCACATTTTCATCAACCTTCGTAGTACTTTCGGGTTATCACTTCCATTGTCGGATAGAGATTGAATTTCTTAACCTTCCATCTTTGTTATGACGAAATTCATTTTCAATTTGTACAACTTCGGTTTCTTAATTTAAACAGGACTGCGCTAAAAGTACGTTGCACTTTATTCTGCGCTAATCGCTATGAACTGGAATGATTCATTTTATTTCCTCCGCATTGCACTTTATACTGTTGGAAACGTTTGATGTCATAGGGCAATACTATTGCACTAGCCATGGGTTCTACACGGGAGTTGACGGCCAATAAAAGTTATGAGCGCAGCAGGCGTAAAGATATCTTGACCTAATACTAGAACAACAACACACACTACCACATCTCTAGTTCAGAATAACAATAGTGCCGATTATTTACCAATTAATACAACTCTTGCAAGTTCATGGAGGACATGAAATATCACTCTTTCTCTTGGTGTCAAATACTAAAATATTTCGATGTTGATTGCAAATCAATGAAACGCTGTAGCTGTCAACGAATGGTTTTCTGAGTATATTTTAATGAATACAAAAAAAAATCTCGAACTAGGTACAGGTACTTGATAACAACGATACAGTGATAGTTTATAATGTTTGAAGTCGATATCGTATTGTGTAAATAAATCGTAAACCCCGTTTTCACAATCATAATATGTTTCTGCTTGCAAATCAATTTCACGTAGCGACATTAATGTGCCTATAGTAAAATTTATATGGGGCTTTACGTCACACGCCACACCGCTTTCCTTCCACATGAGTTGTACCAACGATAACTGTACGACGAGTAGTTTCTGCGAAACCTGGTCATAGTTCAGGAAATCTAATTAATGTTCCAGGCGTTTTGGCTTTCGAATAACAAATTATGAAGCTATAATTTGTTATAAGCTCAAGCTATGCTATATACTCCTTATATGACACATTATATGCATCAATATTGTTAACATTTTTTTAAAAAATAAACATGCTTGGAAGTAGCCGAATGAAGGGAGAACGTTTTTAGGGATTTTTTCAGTAATCAATTTACATACGAACATTACATGACGTTTTTATACATACATTACTAAATATTAATTTGATTATCTAATCAAATTATTATTTAGTACACTTATCTACGTGTATGTAAAATTACTTTCGAGTTTTACCCTGACGTTGGTATTTCTTACTCTATGAACCATTCCATGAGTACAACTATATAAAATAATATAAGTATAAAAAAATAATTTCTCATGAATTATTTTGGTTTTACTAAAGCTTAATTGCACGTTTGTAGTTAAAAGCTCTCATTTCTTGATCAATTAATCAAAGACAAAACTCCTACAATAAAGATAAACGTTTTCATGAAAGAAATTCAGGACAACCGACTGACTTTATCAGTTGAGAGATAATTATTGATGAGATGCGCTTCCTAGTATTCTTATAATTCAAGATTACAAAGCTTTTTTGTGAACAAAATAGCTATTTTCGTTTAAAAAATATCGCAGAAGCAAAATCGTATAAAATAGCTAGTACAAAATAAATTGAATAATGCCAACACATTATTATGTAGAGCGATTTTTAAAAGGTTATCAGTCAAGCGTGTATCGAGCATACAAAATGTAATTCGATCAACAAGTGGAAGTTTTCAACAATACATGCTCCACATTAATGGCTAGGTAATCCGTTTCAATACCTAGAAACTAAAATAACAATGTGCCATCAATTTATATCGACACAAGGTTTCTTTTCTCGTTCAAAAATCATCTATACGCTAATAAAATAACCTATTACTATCCGAAATCAAGCAACAAAGAGAGGTGAAATGCCATCTGAATAGGCATTAGAATTGGGCGGCGTTCACAAAGGCTGTGTCATTCCATTAAGCCTTCTTCAAGTCTTCAAAGTATTCTGTGTGGCCCGTGGTCGCGTGGCCGCTTCGCCAGCCACTAAATGTAGCAATCGAATATCAAATCAATTCTATTATACTTTCATACGAGTTACATAGCAACTTAGATAGCGGCTTATTCTCATTTGGCTTTGGAAATTCTAAATATTATTTACTTTGAATGTTGATAGCATTCAATTTCCTTCATGCTACCGACGTCTGTCGTCAAATATTGAGGCTATAGATTAAAAAAAATAGATTATAATTATCTATTCCACACTTAAGTAGGTACTAAGTTTCTTTATTTGGTATGCGATATCTCGAGGAGCGGAACTACAGCTACAGGGAAACAAAAAGTCTTTCTAATTTGTTAAAACACAAGTCTCCCTATTGAACGTGTTGCCAACTGTTCAAACTGAGGCAACGCCTTTCGGCGTGTCAGAGCCGAATATAATATACGTACCTACGTAAGTAATGAATGGAACTGAATATTTTATATTTCAATATATAATAGGCTATGTTTGAGAGTGCCCTGTTTGACCTCATTCCGTATTCATAACGCGTTATGTACTAATTTGACGGATTCTTTTCTTTTCTTGCACGAAATGGACTCTTTGACGTCGTCACTTGCCGCTTGGACAAAAGATTTCGCTCAAGAAACTAATAAATATAGCCGCAGTGGTATGCTGCCTTAGTTGTGTACCTTAATATGATTGCGTTGTTAGTTTCAATCAATCCTGATTATGATTACAATAAGGGTGCATTATTCATAATGCTATTGAAAGGAAAAAGTTAAACGATACAAAATTACTGTACTGTGATGTGTTCACTATATCCAAAAAAGAAACTCAAAACATTGACATGTAGAGTACCTACTTTATCATCAAGATGTAATGAAAGGGTGGTAATTTGCAGAGAACAAATGCAGAAATGCACTTAAACTCAAGAGAAAGAAGAAACACTGATTCAATAATTAAAGAATTCCGAAAGATCAATGTTCAAAATATTTACACAAGACATGTAATAGGCTTATAAGAGCTATATGTTTGTGTAAGCTGTTAGCAATGCATTACGGTAAGTTTTAATAAGTAGGTATGTACTACTTGCAGCTGTAAAGCCTTATAGATTGTCTCCTACATAATTATTTATGTAGACACACTCACTATAATCACAAAAGCCTGAATGATTTCTATGAAATCCAGATGATGAATACAAAAGTTATATTAGATCATATTGCTTAACATGAAAGTAAAATAAATGCAGTGGAAATGCTTTCCTTGCGAAGTATGTGTGGTGTAACTCGGAATGATAGATTGAGGACCAGTGTGATAAGACAACGTTGCGGGCTGAAAGACGATGTAGTGACACGTATTGAAAAAAATATGCTGAGATGGTTTGGACATGTTAAAAGAATGAATGAAGGACTATTAGCGAAAGGAATTTATAAGGCGAATGTCAGCGGCAGCATCGGTAGAGGTCGCCCTAGAAGGACTTACGCCGATCTTATTGACGAAATCCTTCAAAAAGGTCAGGTGCGTAAAACTCGCAACCGGCGTGTATGCATGAGATGATGTATGAATGTGGAAGAAGCAAAAGAAGTATGCAAAAATCGTAGCAAGTGGCACTCTATAGTTTCTGCCTACCCCTGTGGGAGAAAGGCGTGAGTGTATGTATGTATGTATGTATGCTCAACATTCTGAGGAATGCGTTCATCTTACTAGTGTAGACATCGCTGCAAAGAGGCAGCATTAGAGTGGGTTGGCTGTTAAGAAATAAAGAATACACAATGATCTAAAAGTTTTTGACAAGTAGAATACCTTGTCTTGTCTTGACTCACTTAATTTGTATTAGGCTTCGCCCCCATAATAAAGTTAAAAAGTTCAACTATAAATCTATTAGGTACTGACTAACCCCGTATGGTCCCGACACTAACAAACGATCTAACATACCTACACATTAGTGTTGTGAGTAACTGGAACACCAAATCTTTAATACAAAAATTATCAACATTCAGGACAGAATAGATTTTTGTATGCGTTAAAGTGAGTTAATTGTGATAATTATGTTCGCGCAGTTTAAATGGAACACAATTCATTGATAACCCAGTCGTGCTTGGCCAATTAATAATACATAGTTAAATGTTCTAATGCTAAAGATATGAGACTGTTATCTTTGATTTGATCTATCTCTCTTGGCTAGAATTAGTTTTGAAGAAACAAACATTTTGAAAACGTTAATGTTAATCAGTGAAACTACATAATAAAATATGATTTTATATTGAATTAGCGCTGTTTACGATGGATTATTTGTTCAAACTTTAATCACAAATCAGTCCAAATCCAATTCGAAAACCAGCAATTTCAAACAGCACTTGTTAAATTGAAATAGGAAAGTAATCACTAAAGGCAAAGAATGATTGTGCAAGAGAAAGATAGTGTTACCTTTGTCACAAAGAAGTGCTTCGCCCAGGGCTCTTTAGATTCTGATCTCATGAGCCGAGGCTAATCTGATAATCGCTTTTAAACGTTTCAACACCTGAGAACACGCGGTATCGATGACTGCGGTTTTGATAATCAGATTGGATTAGCCAAAAAATAACTTTGAGCAAACTTTAACTTTATTCATTATTCTTTTCTTTATTGCATTGTTTTTGCTTCAATTACTATCTCCTAGAAATCGGTCGTGCAATCATCAATAGAAGCTATTAATTGGTACCAGATGTTTTTAGAAGAGCCCCCGAAATATATATTACACATTAATAGATTGTCTAATAAAATTATTTTGATTAACATGACGTTAAATCAAAGGTCCCGCTTCAAATATCCGTTATATCAATTTGTTTATTAATAGATCGGCATAAGTAATGGCAAGTAAGCGCCCTGAAGGTTGATCGGGCGGCGAGGCATTTCGCCGGCCGCGGGCGGAGGCGGGGGGCGCGTCATATTATGCGGCTAAAAGAGCCTGTCGGTGCCTTTGATCTGCGCGGGCGCGCCGCCGAGCTGTGTGCGTGTGCGAGAGATGTGCACCGCTTGTCGGCCCGTGATATGAATGTGACTAAACCTTGATTATGGTACTGAACCCCACATAAAGGTCAGAAATCCAATGCACCGTGATGTAGGTAGTATCATTCTTATAATTGGCTCCGTCCAAAAGTCTTTATGTCTAATTGAGAGGAGAATTTACGACTGTTAGCCGAGTAATTAAAACCAAACGTTATCGCTGTCGCAAATCTTGTATGGACACCAATAAAATATTTATGGTATAAAGGATATGAAAAATGCACTCTCGTTCGCGGAGAAAATTACAAGGTGCAACGCGTTGGCGATCAGTATCGCGCTTCATCGCCGTCACCTAGCCGCGGGCGCATCTGATCGCGGCGCACCACTCATCGCAGATATTATGCTTACTAATATCGACATTAACTTCTATACTTATAAACTCTACGCAAATGCATCGTTATGCACTAACTCTTAGCATTAGAAAATTCCAATACTTACAAACCGTTTAAGCTTTAGGTAAATGTAAAATATTATGCCTCACAATATTTTATACCTGTAAGTTACTTACATGTGCCGTTATAATAATATTTATATTCAAAATGCATTATTTTAAAAACAAGCAATATTAATTACAACAAATTACAAATGGCTGCATATTTTGTAAATTATCTTTCATCCTCTTAAAGCATTGAACAAACGTTTTTTGATGTTCACGACCACATCAGACGGACTTATAAGACACTAATCCCGATTTATAATCGTACTTCAGAAAGTCATATAATTTGAAGTTGAATTAAAAAAATCGAGACATTTTTTATACTTCAAAAGGGCCTTCACATCGCGCCGCCTGGCTTACGTACCGCGAACGTGACTCATGCAAGAAAAGCACGTAAGTGAACATTCGTACCTAGAGAAATTTTTCGTTATTATTTTGTGTCTATAGTTATTGTACGTTAAAATCAAAATAAAACTGATATAGCAACCTAATCTGTATTTAATTCTATGTGCATTTGAGTTCGTAGATTATAAATACCTAACAAAGAAATGTTGTGTGCTATTATTTCACCTGCCTAATAAAATAGTACCCTAGCCTATGAAATTGTTTCATATAAATACATTCAAATTTATTTAGAAGCACATAATACAGAGAAATGTGACTAGATATCCATACCAATGTCGTCGGCATTCTTTAATGTTATTGCTCTCTTCTCTCAACCTTTTCAAAAATATATTTATCTCTTTCTTTTTAATTTGCCTTAGACGAAACAGGTCATAAGTCGAGGTGACATTTTTAACAATACAGTCGAAATGTTTTCGTATGGTAATGATTTATGTGTAAAACCGTCAGTGCGAGAGCTTTTTGGAGCAGTATTCGTTGTTATTTATACACGGTAAGCCTTTGAAATGATCTTAAAGTTCAGCCGCAGGGGAAACAATGGAATATTTAATTTAAAACCTTATGAAATATAATACTTCTCGCAACTATACGAATAGGTATTATAAGTATATTTCACGGCTGTCTAGCTAATGTAATTGTTTTTATCGATATAAATTCTGAAAATAAGCTTAAAATAGTACAAGGAACTGTGGCTGTGGGAACAAAAAATGGAAATGTATACAGAAGTACTATTTACGAACGGTTGTCCGTGAAACTTTAGATACTCATAAAAAACTGTCGCCAGTAATAAAACGGCAATACAGAGAAACGACAGGACGCTTAGAAAACAAAAGTTATTCAGTAATTTTACGACGGGTAATAATTTCTCTTAAATTTTAAAGCTTTAAAACCAATGTATTCTGTGACTTTTATATAGCGTCACAAAATATCTTTAATATCTACATAAGTTAGACAACCAGATCTCTTTATGCATTTTAAGCAAAATACCTATATCTACAAGAAAATGTAGGTAACTTAGTTATTTTCTACTAAAGACCTTAAGCAAGTTTTTTGAACCAAATTTACATTATTCAACAATTGTACAGATAAGGTTATATTAAAATATGATCAGTTATGTCCTTTATTCTTCTTCAATTAAGATCAAGATCATTCGGACAATGACTCGAATATGACAATAGATCAGTCGTGACAGAAATGCTTTATTGAAACAGAGACAAATCACTTTCTATAGCATACGGTCCTTGACTATTCCAGAAAGTGTAGTCTTAACAAGGTTCAGTTATAAACATGAAAAAATCTGGCAATACTATATTCGTGTGTCTTGGGCCCGACGCGCGAAGATAAAATATTGTTATATTGGTAGCTGTAAAAGGCACTTTGTAATTTCCTCGTGCTTTTATAGTTTTATGATCGTTTCGGACCCTTTCGTTAAAAAAGCGGTTGTCTGGGTTTATGACTTATTTTAAATCTAACTGGTATATCCGACACATAATCAGCCGCTAAATGTCAGCTAATCATGGGTGAAACATCATGTTTTATTTATTGGTCGTGTTTGTGGTTTAATTTGTGGTATAATTGATTAAAAAGAAACGGATTATAATGTTACTACAGTATATCCCATTAAAAAACAAAACAAGTAAAATTATAGATAACTGGATTCATAAGAAAATAAAAAAGGCCTGTTATCAGATACGTGTACAGTTTCCGACTTAAATTAAAATAAGCATACATGTGGGTAGAAGAAGCATAGAATATATTGCCTTTACAAAAAATCTTAGTATATTATAGTAGCAAATTAGGGATAAGTTTCACATATGGAAGGAAACATGTTGTTGGTAAAACATTAATGCAAACAAGTTTTCATGAGAAAAATTATGTTTGGAAAAAGAAACACTAAATCTTAAATATAAACACATCACTAATACATACACGTGACATGTAAGACCAAAATAAAATTAAAATAAGAAGCGATAAAATATTATAGAGCAATTATAAATTATTGAATAGGAAGTAATTACATAGCGACTGAAGGCTTACCTTGAAAAGAGTATCCGGTGAAGTATGGTGTCATATTCAGTGTTGATACAGCCATGGACGCAAATAATTCAAGAGCTAAATGAGGAAGACGGGTAGCTCTAAACACCAAATAAGTCCGAACACATGCAAAAGTCCCAGAAGATCACTATTTCAGTCTTTCACTATCACAGCATGAACGCAGACATAATTACGTAAAGGAAACTACGTGTGTCTAATCCGTGTTACTTTGAAGACAGCTCAGTGCCCACTGACGTGTGATGTAAAGATGTATTTCGACTCTCAAGTGTAATCTTTCACAATCAACGGACCAACAAAAAATGGTCAAACTGGCCGCCTCCGCAGCCTTCGAAACCGCTTCACCGAATTGTCCGTCTCTTTCTATCAGCCGACTGTTTTCATCGACAATCTCGTCACCGGTCTCTAAATTCTTAAATAAATGTGCCAATACTGTAATAAACTCTCTGCATTCTGATAGTATATCCAATTCTCTATTAGCTAAACCACCTGAAGCTGAATTCCTAGCTTTTATAACAGACTTTAGTATGATTTAGTCCTCGATGGCTTTCTGATGTGAAAACCGGTGTGGAAACGAGATAGCACGAAGCCTCGGATCCGGTATCTTCAAAGCGAAGAACGCTTACATTAACAATGTGTGAGTCGCGCCTGAGTCGCTGTTCCGTGACGAAAAACACGAGGCGTGTTGCCACAACGATCTATGCCTACAACGACCGGGGATTGGTCAAAATTTATTTTAGGGCGGAGTTTGTAAGCACACCAAGAAAATGTTAGCGCGTGTTTGTGTGGGTTAATTGCAAAGTCGATCTGTGTTCGTGTACAGGACACATTTTAGTTTCAATGTGTATTCATTTTTCAGTATTTTTTATTAACATCCCATCTTGATGATATTAAGATATGAATGACATATAATAAATATATAGATATTATAACAGGAATTTGATGACTTTAAAGAGATAAAAATATTGTTATTTCTAGTCATATTTATATTTATTTATAAATACTAAGTGTTATTAAGATATTACCTATAACAATATTTATACTTTATCACATCACAGTAATAGTTGTAGTTTTCTAATTGTTTTCTCAGTCACATCAATTGATGCGACTAAGTAAGCAACGGTTATCGAAAAGAACAGATACTTCTTTATGCGTCAGCGCTGTCAACTTAACTCGATGTCCCCAGTTCTTCAGTTTCAATAATATTTACTTATTACTTTGTTTCAATGTAATCTATGCCTATGATAACCTTGCCTTTAAGTGTATTTTTTTAAATTAAACATTATTTTATCAAACACAAATTATTTACTTTTAATTAATTTCGATTCCGCAATAGCATATAAAATGAAATGAAAATACAATTTGAGAAATTCTAGGACAAGAAAACAAGAGTTAGTACCTAATTAAAAAGCAAATTAATTATGAGCAAGTTTACTAGTAATTAAGTGAACGTATCATTGGTAGGTAAACACTATTGTTTAAGTTATTTAGCACGGCAACAAGGCCGCGTTTCGTAAGCACCTCGCCGTAAACCTTCCTCCACACTCAGCGACTTAGCATAACAAAGCTTAGCTAAAGGCGAACTCGCATAGATAATTTGTTTAAGTCCACTTAGTTTTATTGGATGTTTAAATATACATGGTATATTTATTATAAAGGTAGATACCTACTAATGTTTTACAAATACAATAAATTTCAAATTAAGTAAATGACAGTTCTTAAATGGTCATTGCCACATTTATGAAAGGCAAATTGGTAGTCCAAAGTATTCAGTCAAAAATATATGTATCTCCATACAAATTTAATATATGCACCTAAATGTTATTTATTTATGTATACAATTTCAAAAAAAAATAGTAGCCGTCAAATACTGCTGTTCCAATACCCGAAGTCCAATACCCCAAGAAAGCAGACCTACCCAGCATTAGTGCATAACGCAAAATACTCTTATTTTTTAAGTTCATAGAGCTTGAGTAGAATATGTATTTTTTGTAGCGATGCACGAGGGCGTAGCGTAACGTAGCAGCTCTTTAGTCTGCTACGATAAATGCTACGCCGAATACTCCTCTACATATAATATCAATTTTTACCATTGGTTCAGCTTTCATAATGTCTAAATGGATTGACGACATGAATGAAATTGTAAAGGAATTGAGGTAATACAGATGTGGTGGCCAGTAAAATTACCAGCTTATGAGCTTATATTCAGCAATGTGTAAACACGAGTGATGTAAGGTGTGAAGAAAATGGATCAGAAATTATTGACACTCACAATTGAATCTTTTTCCTCAAAAGCCCTTACAAATATTGTGACATTACAAAATTTCTAACTGCACTTAAAAATAAAAAAATGTCTCCGATTTTTTCAGTGTCTCGATGTCGTTAAGGTAAATCCAGTACCATGAACCTGCTAGTATCTACTAAATAATAAAAAACATTGACTTACAAAAATGTATTTAAAGGATCAGTGAATAAAGTACTAAATAAATATTTCTGGACATTCTGTTTGGCAGGAAAAATGCATTGTAGATTACAATGCCTTTTTAATTAGATATGGAACAGGACCAACTTAAAATAATGGATGTTGATATTCACGTAAAAAACGACGAATATATTTTAAGTAATCCAATTTTAATGTTATGTTGTTTTACTTCAAGCAAAACAACAAAAGCTGGGGACGCATTTTCGTACAGCAACCAGCAACCTTTAAAGAGAACAATGAAATAAAACTTAAAGCAATTGTACACAAGCCCTTAATAAATGAGACAGGAAACCGTGCAATATCGAAACGAACAGAAATCGTCGATTCATTAACACGACAGCCTTGAGTCGAGTTACCAACATTTTAATTAAAAATCAACCAACGCTTCATCGCTCTTGCGGTTTACAAAACCCTTAATTTGTGGCTGGCCTATTTACACATTATAGCTTTGGAGAGGTTAGACTATTTGGCCGCAGAAATATCATGAATCGAATTATTGACAATATTATCGCAGTAGAAAGCTTTAATATTTTTTAACACTTTAAATTATCTTCTTAAAGCGGTTAACCCGTCAAATTAAAAAAGTATTTTACGCAAACTGTAATTCGTTAACACATTACAGTTATGACAGTAGGTGAGTACACCAATTCATACATTATGTAAGTACTTACCAAATTCACAGCTTTAAATAAAAATCTTTGCCCAGTAATCAGCAGGACTACCTTGTTAGCCAAGTGGTCCCTAGCGCGAATGCTACGCTATTGATCTGGTCTTGTACTCGTAGTATAAGACGGTATTACTTGCCAGATTTCATAATTTTAGGTCAACGGAAAATACATATCTTAATGGCCGTATATTTTTTTTACATTTACTTAGAAGTTTGATTTTTTCACAGCGTCAAGGGACTGTAGACTTGAGTATATATATGGTTTTAATTTCAACTCGATACCTCCACTTGTTTCCGAGATAAAGGGTCGTGATAGACAAACGGACGGGCGGACAAGAAAGTGATCCAATAAGGGTACCGTGTTTTCCTTTTTAAGTACGGAACTCTAAAAACATACCATCACGCTTGTACTCCCTGAAGGGTTACGCAGAGGTGTACCTACTAATTTACACCCATAGTTCGCTGGTATGTTTGGCTCCCATATAATAGGAGGCGATCCTATTGGCCGGGCACAAATCCAGACTCCAAGCTGTTACTGAGAATTACTTAGAAAAACCCAATAACACTTTGCTAAACCTGGGAATCGATCCCCAGGATTTAGGACCTCTAGCGTAGCTGTCGCGCCGGGGACCACTAGACTTATGATGTAGTCAAGATTGTAAATATTATAATTTATACTAAATAGTAGATACGTTAATTTAAAATAATGTCTTAGCCTTAAAGGAGTACTTACAAAATCTAAGGCCTTGAATCTGACCCAGCCTTCTTTTGTTTATTCTGTAGCTTTTCAGTAGCGAAATTGGATAATTATGATTAAAATTACTAATAATTGTAGGTAATACAGGCTCGCTTAGTTCAAATTCTGTGAGTTTCAAAGCTAACGTGAAATCATTAAAGCAGATTGCAATCTATGTAAGCCTGCAAGTTTATGCCGTAATTTCTATATATAGAACTAAAGCTGATTGTAGTCTGATAAATTACATAGCATACCATCTCCTATATTCCTATATTCCTATATTAAGGGTTAAGCAGAGATGTACTAATTAGAAACCTACAGTTCGCCGGTACATTTAAGTGTCATGTAATAGGGGGCGAGCTTATAGCCATTAATAGATTACAGGCAGGTATAATAACAATATAATGGCATCAATTTTGATAGTAGATCAATATTAAGTATCATTGACTACCTCATTGGTTTAGTGGTAGCAAGGGAGGCCGCTGAGCCCGAGTACCTGGATCTGATTCCCAGGATTATTGAGTTGTTCATTCAAGAGACTCTTAGTAACAAAATTGAGCTTGAATTTGTACCCGATTACTGGTAATAGACATGTCTTCCATTACATGGTACTTAAAAATACCTGATAGTTATAGATACTTACACATCAATACATCTTATCATAAAGTTAGTTAATTAAGTAATTATAATTCTATTTAATTAATGTAACTGGTTTATCACCGTTCTAGTTAAAGTGTATTAAATAAATAAATAAATCTCTGCCATATCCTACAGGGAATAGGTACCTACAGGCATGATGATTTACTTTATATTTCCCCACTGAGTCACAAATGAATACGCTAATTAAGTATTGTATAACTGAATTAGCCTTATTCATACAAGAAAGGCGAAAATTAGATCAAAGGACAAAATGAATGGCCCGAGCTTATATTCGATGTACACAATTTCTATATTTTTGCTACCAACTGAAAAGGCGATTCAATAATCTATTTCCGTTGTCCTGGTTTAGGGTAAAGAGACGACTACTTGACAGTACGTACATAAAATACTTTTCTAGTTAGATTTTTAATATATTTACTTTATTAAACAACATTATGAAAGATAAAATCTAGTCGGTGATCTTTACCACCATTTCTGCCGACACATAAGTTCACAACTAATAACTTACAGTCGCAATTAAACCTACAGTTGTCACTTCACGCGTTATTAACTATCTTCATACGAGTCTTGTCGCTTGCAGCGCGCACAAAAAAGGCGTGAAATGCGCTGAAATCGTTGCGCATACGCTTCAGGGCCCATTGCGCGCCAAAGATGCCGCTGAAACTATGCGCTGATGGGCCGCACACGAAGGCGTGCTGTTTATTTATGCTGTCTTTTTTACTGTGAATGTCTAAATTCTTACAAGACACTTTTAGAAAAGCGGTTATATTTCCTATAAGATTTGCTAAAATAAGCATAACAATCCTTCATACAGAGCCAATCGCCGCCATGTTTAGAAACCATGACATGGGGCCAGCCAATTATCATTCACGGGGTACGTTGCAAGGTAGGGTTTGAGTCTCATCATGTTTCTTTAATATGAAAAGATTTTCATGTTAAAGAAAAATACATACCTACACCAGGTAAACTGCACAGTTTATGTTTCATCTTTATACGCCGCCTAGAATCGGAGTTATAGTATGTTAATCTTTTGGGACGTGAGTGAAACTCAATTCAGCTAAAATAGGACCGGCAATTTTGATAGAATTTAGCATTTTATCTCTACAATAGACAACCTTATGTATATGTAAAACCTAAATAAGCAGCAGGACGCTTAACGCCACCTGTATCCAATGTGAATTTACTGGAATCCAATTATTTGTCTTTCAATGTCAAGTTATCTTTAATGCTACGAAGGCCTTGTATATTGCTTCTTCTATCTTTTGATAATTGTTACTTCTCGCATCGATGAATATTAACTTTACGAGTAACTAACACTTTCCCATGAGTTCTCAACAAGCTCGTTGGTTCACAACATTATCCACTTATAGATATTCCCAGCCGCGCAAGAAACAAAAGTAATTAGATAAATGGCTTTTATACACATAAAATCAGAGATCATAAAGCACTAATTACAAATTGGTGTAACAAATCAGTCTTAGCTTATCAAAGCGGGAACACGTGCAGATAAATTATTTGGTTCGCTATTGTTTAGATGCGGCTCATAGTGTTGATTTGCAGTGAGTCACGGCTCGGCTTACAGTGCGTAATATCGCGTCCAGTTTTTGCAGACTTCGCTAATGAGGGGCGGTTGGTGGTCGGCGGAGGCGATAAATATCCAACGCGGATGCGACGACGGACACGCGACGATTTACTAATTGCTTGACAACAAAAAAGTGTTGCACCACACTTATTGAAAGGAAATAAGGTTAATTAATATTTCAGCCTACTTTCTGCTCGCATTGCGTTATAATAATTATACAGGTAACAAATAGTTTTTAGCTGAAATTATGTTGTAATCACATTTAATTCGTTACCAAATGGTATCATAAAATATAATTAAAACTCTATGACTCACACTCCAAAAAGTTAAGTAGGTAGGTATAACTATTTCTATATAAAAAATAGTTGTACGAAATGAACGTGAAGCATTAATAAGTCGGAATGATATGTCGTATGTCGTAATATGGGCCACATGTCACAGCAGGTTCGTGGCCTGTCCGGTAATTAGTTCCATTCGACATGCCCTCCGCTGTTCCGGGGATATAATTCATAGACTTACAAATATATTTCACATTACACCACACTAATGATATCAATGTTACCATAATAAATTCGAGACTTAAGTTTTAAGAAGAAAATTTTTACATTTTTTAACAACTGCATGCATGCATGAATTACTATCAGAGTCTCTAACAAAATAGATTTGCCTATTAAATAACCTTATGAAGTCAAACAGCTTTTTGAAAACCTAAGTTTTCCCGAAAAAACTTTCTACGTGCGATAATATTTCTTTAGCAGGTGAAAACAAGAATTAGGCCAGAAAAAACAAAAAGCTGCCATATCAAACGACCTCACATGTAATAGAACTAACTAGTGACATTAAAAGTGTAAAAGATCAAAATCTACATCATAGTAAATGTAGTGAAACGCGGAGCGGCATTATAACACGCCGTGTGAAATGGGCCCGCCCCACGTGGAAAACAAACACTCGTAAAAATATGTCCAAATGACATGTAAAATTTTTCTACGTCACTATGAGATATTGTAATGGTCCGTTACGAAAAACAGTAATAGTGTCTCATGCAACAGCGGCATTAGACCGCCCTTGAAGACATGTGCCGACGGATTAGAGTCCATTATAGGAAGGAAAATCCAATTCACTCAGGGTGAATTGAATAAGCTAATACACACAGAAACAAAACCCATAGAAGCGACATAAATGTTAATTTCAAGCTTACCTGTTCTCTATACACTTCGTCGACGCCTCTAGGTAATTGAATAATTGGCTAATGTCAATAAAAACTTACCAAAACCAATTAACGATTTCTTAAACTATTTATAATCCAAAAAATGTGTTTTACGACGTAGTCACGTCATTTTGTTATGCCAAACAGGTTATATTCATAGGCAGATAAATTGCATATTTAGAGGCTTCCTCAATTTTAAAGCATCGTGTATTGTTTCTGACAGCTTTTTGGTATCTTCAACGTTTCCTTATTTTTAACAAAAAATACTTAGGTTACATGTATCAAGAAAACATTGAAATACTGTTATGCTTACATTGTCACATAACAGTCAATCAGATTAGGCAGATGTCAGCGGCGTGTCGCTTCCAGTAACGCAGATGACAATAGTTCTACGCAACTGATGTTCCATATTTAACACATTTGACTTGTTTCCACAAACAGTGTCTGTCGCGGCGAAGGCGTGCGCCAGCGCGGCGTGATCACACAGCTCTTAACATATTTTTTATTCGTCGGCATCCTCACAACTTGACTCTTGGCTAATGACCAAAATTAACATTCACATATTTTGTTAATTTTCTGTAAGCCTGACATTTAACTCGTAGAGGTCGCGTGAGATGTAGGTACGATTCGATATTTTGACGACTATATACTAAAGTCCATTTCCGTATTGATGTAATTAATAAATAGGATACAAATAATAGAGTACCAATAAACTGAATACAAAAGGAAGACGAGCAAAGCATTTATATGGTCAAAACAATGCACTTAAAATTAGACACGCTAATATCTATTACACAAAACAGAAATCATGGACAAAACTATGCAAAGCTCATATTATATAACAGAGCTTTAACGCAACATAGGCTATTCTTTTCAACCCTTTTTATACAGAACCGAGTGCATAGTTGCGTCCGTCGAGGCTTAATAGCTGTAATACAGGCAACGTCCAGGCGATTTGCATGTGAGCCGGTGAAAGTGGTACTCAGCTTTCAAGTGGCTTGACAAACGCACCACGTAGAAGAACAATGGGAACTGGTTGTTTGTAGAGAGCCCACCATAGCGCGCACCTACATACTAATGTGCCTATGTACAGTTAGGTCCATTGTAGCGCTTGATTTGATCTCTTTCAAAATGTTTACACCACCACTAAAGCGACGATAGCATCATTCCATGCTTGCTAACGTTTACTTGATTCAAAAATTACAACTAATTTAACGGACATTGTCAGAAAATTTAAATTCTATCAGTTCAATCACATTGTCAAAGAGTGAAAAAGAAACAATTTCTTACAATTACATATTCAAAAGCAGAAAAGGTCTCTCATTGACTAAATTGACAATCAAATTCCGATAAAAATACTCAAACTAAGATAGAATACTTACAAAAACTGTGTTAAATAAAAACTTGTTGCCATTGTCCAGCACCGTCAGTGATTCCGCGTCCGAATAATCGACTAATCCCAAGACGCCACTCGATTTTGTTTTGACACACTCAATCGTGTCACAACGAATCCTGCCACTGGAACTTCATAACGCCTGATACATTACTTTGTTAACAATAACCAAAATTGAAGTACTCATTCAACTTGTTTTTTCGTTCATAGGTATATGTGAATGAAAGCTCATAATAACTAAACATGAATATGCAATTTTTGAGTTGTCAAGGAATCCAAAAAATATTCTTACAATTTCGATTACAAAGTTGGTTACTGATACGAACTTAACTCTTAATAGGTATTAATAATAATATCTATTAAGAGTTATAATACTGACTATGTATAAAAAAACAGCTGAAGTTTTTGTAGGAAATACCAAAATCAATAAAAACAATGTTTTAGTGCTAGTTAGCTATATTACATGCTGGCAGGCATAACGTCTAGGTATCATTCTTTGACTTACTATGCGGATTTCAAACAGGAAAAATGCCTAAAACTACTTTGACATTAATATTCAGCACCTATTGAAATCTTGCATGCACAAAGTGTAGTTACATCATGTGGGATCCTACAGCTGCTTTTAGAAATACTGAGATTCCCCAAAAAATGAAACGCGAATCGAATCGCGCGCAGCGTCCGCAGGACAGTCGCATGCGTTCGGAGCGCTCATCGTACAATACGACGATACAATAGTCGATAATTTGCATGACGGCTTTTTATCGATACTATTGTCGACAATCTGCTAGCAGCTGCACATTCATCAGCGAACGCTTGACGATAATACTGACTAAATTTTTGATAGACAATTAATAAAAATTTGAAAATTCCGCTATTAAGTTATACGAGAATACGATACATAAATCGTTTAAAGAAGTAATTAAAGGCATGGTTTTCAGTACGTTTTTTTTTCTAAATTTCCGCGTGGGGACACTCTTGCTTCAAAGTTACTGTTATAAATTGATCCATTTACTTGAAATTTCTATGTAATTTGTCACAAAAAATGTTAAAATGAAATCAAATATCAGTAAGTTGCTTATTACGAAACTGATAGGAGTAGAATACACAGTGTGAAGTTGAAATTACTTTTGTTTGAATAATCATAAAAACAAACGACGACACCAAATGAGACCAATGAATTATACCCCAAAAAAGGACAATCATGAGAAATGATAATATGTCAGTTAAAAGAGATCATATTACTGTAACAATCACTATACATACAATCGTCATTAACATACTGAACGAAATAAAGCATTTCTACATAAATTTAGACCCTTTTTATGCGCGCCCTTTGACGCAGCAGCACATACGCGACTGTTCCTTGTGATTTACTATTATTACCAGTAAATAAAAAGTGGTAGGGGAGCAAAGAGGTGGAGCGAAACGCCATTGTAATACACGCCATGAGTAGGGTCCGAAAGATAATGCACACAACGCCATCGACTTTGTAATTGATTCACTTATGTCGCACGCATCGAACTTTCCTATATTCGCCACAAATGTATACTTTAATTCAGTTTGTACCCTTCGTGCAATATTCCAACATAGTCAGTGTTCAGTGTCACATAAAAGTTTCAGTATTAAAATAAATAACGTCGTTAAGTGTTGTGTATATGAAAGTCACGTACAAGGAAAAACTGCATGAGTATAGACATTGTGATTGTAACATAAAATGATTTCTTTAACATAATTATTCCGTCTATATAAAAATATGATAGTGAAGTGAAAGAACACAGAATCGTAATTAAAAACATTAAAATGGATTACACAACAGGAACTACGTCTTCGATGAACAATATGAGACCAATTTTCGGCGCGTACGCCTTTCAAGGTGAGCATCGAATTATTATTGTCCGTAGACACGAAAGGATCCAGAAAGATGAGAAAAAAGCCCGATATGGTTAATTACGATGTTCCCAGGTACCAATAAAACAAGCAATAATACGTCGGAATCAAAGACCCGAAATCAATATCGACTATTGCCTAAACAATAAAAAATTGGGCACAGCACATTACATTTATTTTCCATGAACGGTTCCGTAAAGAATTGTTATAACATTCCTATCGCGGAGTCATGTGATTGTGTAAAGTAATGTCTCCTCGTTGTTGCCATGCCGCCTGTTGATTTTCTAACTAAGTTACTGGACGTAGGTATTAGCGCACACAATATAAATGGCTTAGATTGTAGCTCTCAATCGATTAGAAAAAATAATAGCACTACATTTCTGATAATAATCGTAATATTATAAACTCGCTTAACCCTAATAAAATCTCAACGACGATGCAGACACAGTCATATTTCTATTACCTACCTATTAACGCGGAACTCTAAAAAACGAAGATACCTTTCAAAGTGCCGCTTATTAACCTCTCATCGACTCCGACCGTAAAATGTAAACTCGATAAAGCCACCAATTAAAACTAAATATGAGAATCTCAACAATCAAAGCTCGAGCCGCTACATCTGACACCGAAAAACATTTCTCCAAAAAATAAATCGCGTTTTTTGTAACGAACGCAAGGTCGCAAACGCAGCATGATTTTCGCCTTTCGACAACCGCGATTACAGGCGGACCGCGCCGATCACTTGCCAACACAAAATCAACCTCGGCTGAATTCTAAACCTTAGCAAGAGAGGCACATTCTTGATCGACAATACGTGCTGGTCAGGACGGGGTAGGTGGTGATAATAACAATGCTTTATGAAAAGGTTTAGCCAACTAATTTGTTTTTTCTCGGCTACTGTCGATCTCGGTAGCGATGCAACCTTTTTTTGTTGGAGGAGATCAATCAGTCAAAATAACAGTGTGATACCGCCTTTGATGCGATCCGGCCGGCCTGTTTTAATCTCCACTGATACATGATTAGATCACCGATGATGCAGCAAAGCCTAGTAACTGATCTGAAATTGGATGAATCCAACGTTCCACTCGTAGATTAACTGATGAAATCTGTCTTATCTGTCGAGATGTACCGTGTCACAATGTTGCTTCAATTAAAAGCACTAAATGAGTATCTATTTCGCTTAAACTAAGCTCCCAGTCTTAGAATAACTAATGAATGAAAAGTTATTATTCAAATGCGTAGATTATAATATTTACTTCAACACATACAAAACCATAATCTGCGTGGAAGCCGGCCACAACAATAGCCTTGCAGTTTTTTCGACTTGTAACGCAAAGTAAAAGGACTATGAAAAACAAATGATGTCAATGACATCATAACGACCGTCCATCATTTCACAACGCCGTCAAAACTGTCTCAGCGTACGCGCATGCATATTACATGCGTGTGTTAATACCTTTTTCACCCAAAGTACTTTTTGCCGCATCTGATAAAATTCGCGCTGATGCGTTGTGCGCACGACAATGAGAAATGAGATATGAAATCAGTCCTCTTTTTAAAATGCGATATAAAGCAGTCTAATTAAGGAAGCATTCAGATTGAACAAAATTACGTAATGATAGTTACTGTATGCAAAAAGCGATTTGAAACTTGATTACTCGGGTTTATTATGCTAGTTACTTTATACCGGCTCGATGAACTATTCAGTGCTCTCCATTAAACTAAAACATTCATTAAATCGACTGTAATGAGAAAATAAAAGTAAGTAGACACGATGATTGTGGTTCGAAATTAAATCGGGAGCTGGTCTCATCATCACATACTTCCATCGAGAGAAACACAATGGTAATCTCAGAGAAATGCAGAAGCTTGTATGATTAATTACACATGTGTTCTGTGCTCGTTCATTAAATTTTTATTGAGATTACTACAAAGAAACATGCTATGTACTTACTAAACGTGTAATAAAATTCCCTTTCGTCATTTTAGCCAAACATTTTGGGGTCCAAATAATTAAATAAAAAATTGACTCTTTAATAATCTTGCAATTACGGAACCCTTTTATTGAGATATAATATACTTATATGGAGCAAGCATAAGATTCACTACTCTCGAAGACCAATCGAAAAATTTTCGATTTTATTGATAGTTTTGGAAAACATTGACGTCATTGACACCGATTAAATTTTCATGTGACTCTTTACTCTTCGCTAAGACCCTTTCTTTATAATAGTATTGTTCTTACATCGAGGTCGTCTAGAGGTTATTTTAGTCTAGTCTATATTAATATACATTTTCTATTGTTACATACCTTAATATTGTTCGTAAGTAATTTAAATTGTGACTTGCCGTAGCTAAGAATATTCTGATTGTTTTTCAAGCTTGATATGATTACTTATGTTACGACAGTGTCTACCACAATCACGGTCAGGATTAAAACTTACTACCAAAAATTCTTAGCTTCGATTCATTCAAAAACATAAATGAGCATAGAAACAAAATCCTAATGGCATTAGAAATCGAATGTTCGGAATGCTCCATCTTCCATTGCGTTCAATTTTCTTCATTTTCTAAAGCGTTCACTTGTCAAAGTGTCTGTTTGCCGGCTGACATATCTGTCGCGACAAGAATGCAGATAATGGATGAAAAAGTATAAAATTCCTATCGAGCCTCGCCGCCATACCGTCCCGCCGCCCCGCCAGCAGGACACGACTGATTGAGTTATAAGCTATAATGGCAATTCCATTCTGTTTTTGCACTGTTTTTCACTTGAATGCCATGTAGTAAGGCGTCTACTCATATTTAATATACATTAGGCACTGAATGTCAATCTCGGATTTGTGCTTCTTGTCCGCGGTGAACCGGAATGCGTGTCTTGTTTATTTTGATTTGTCACCTTTGATATATGTATGTAAGGTGCTTTTTGCGTATCTGAATATCTTATTATTGTCGAATAAATGGTGAGCAAAATAGATCACACACAAAATGCTTGACTCACACAAAATTAAGTACATAGTACCTATAATGGGCCTTGTTAATTCTTGTGAGAATTAAAAATAACGTTGCTAAAATATCCTCAAAATAGTAAGTAACTTTAAGTATGTACCTATCTATTCTATGCTGTGCCCCAACTGGGTTTCATGTTGCTACTTACAAAACTTAAAGACCTATACTTATTTTACACATAAAGCAATAAAGAACTTTCTATAAATACAATTCACATGTAGGTAATTCTTATTTCTCAGACTACTTTGATGTGTACCGAACTACACCAATGCGTTATGTTTCACTCATTAACTAAGTAATACAAATTCAACTGCCTTGATTTGGCTTTATTCATTCATTGACATACAAAGAGATCTTCAAAATTATTTACGTCTTATTTTTCAGTATAAGTTTTCATTCAAATCCTAGAACTCTAAATCAGTAGAACCACAGGTGTACAGAGGCATTCTACCAGATTGAAATTGACACTTCACAACCAATTATAAGATCATCAAATCTAACCATAAAATTTAACAACAAATATTTTATAAGGCTAATTGTGCACATCCAACCATCTGCAATGTTAAAAAGCGAGAGGATGTAGGCACTTACCTGACAAACTACATTTTAACGTTTTACACATCCAAATCTGACTTTAATGATCATGCTCATACGACGAACTCCTAATATCCACATACAAAAAACAATATCAAAGTCGAGACATCCAGTCGCCAGAAGAGCTCGAAATGTGTCCAGTTGACCTTATTGCCATGTCATAGAGTTATTTTTCGTTTGTTTTGATGAAATTTTATAATGTACAGTTCAGTGGCAGGTAGGCACAGCGGGCACAAAGCCGAGTAGCCGCGTCTTATAATCGAGAGTGCCTCCGGTTTGATAGTTAATTAAAGAAGTGAATAACATGCGGCAATGCAAGTCAGCTGCAATCTCCGTCATTGTACGAGATATACCAAGAGAGGATATTACCCTCCTCACTACATTATTTCTTGTCCTTATTTTGCAGCGGTTATTCCGGTATTATTAAATTGTGATAAATATAAATCTCTAATCATTAAGGTATATGAGGAAACGGCGATGTGTATTAATTAATATATTCAGAGCTATATCGATGAAATCATTTAGTGATTGTTTATGTTGTACCCGAGGGACGGTAAAAAATGGTTCGTAAGTTATTCTAAGAAACTGAGATCGGGTTTAATAAAGCTCTTGCTGTGTTAGTCACCGCTGATATCTCAGTACCTACACAAAGTAATTATATTTTTTGGGGGGTACGAAGTGCTCTAAAATTTAGATCGACGCTTTGCACTACGTTGCCGGTGCAGCCCCGCTGACTGCGAGATAGATCTATGTAGAGGACGCTATAGTACGATAAGAAATTAGCTCTACAAACCATTAATTCATTCCGACGCGCCAAAATTACTCATCAGAACTTGACCTCATCGGTCAAATTAAATAAATCACATAACCAACTGTTATCAAATTATATTTTATGTTTATTACCTATATTGGATAATCTAAATCAGAAAACATGCTGACATTAATCAATTCTACTCGTGCCTGTAAATATAAATCAAAGTAATAAATGTAGCTATATCGTAATCGTAAATTTTCTTCGTCTCTCCATTGTCACTGGGATATTTTGAAAACAGCGAGCAACTTTAGATACGCAAATAGGTAATATTTTGAGGCAATAAAACCGTTATCGGCAAAGTTATCGCTGCGCAACGGAGCGCATTCTGCACGCTTCTAATGAACGCCTTATGAAACAGGCAATTTATCACATGTGGCCTTATCACAGAATGCACTGATAAATTTTATAGGAGAAGAAACTTAAATAAACAATAGCTATTATTCAAACTAAATACCTATACGTGCACCGGGCTACTACATTAATATGGAAGATTCAAGTGGAATCCTAGAGAGCTATTTGTTTTCCAAATTCTTCTATCCCTTTAAACAATTGTTCAGTTTCACTTTAGGTAGGCAGTACGTGACTCGTTATTTTGTAACGTTTCACACAAACTCTCATTACCAATTCGAAAAAGTTTGGTATTTCAAAAGGACCGTCTTTGTCGGCGCCTTGTATCTACAGTCTGACCATGAATAAATCAATGAAAACAAATAGTATTCGGCTACTAGTGTTCCTAAAAGCTTTTTTCAATGATGTATGATCTGCTATTGTCTCAACTCCCGTTTTGTTACAGAGCCTCAAGTATGTTAATTTATTCACAGTCAGATAATAGGTAGAGCATATTTTCCTACCAAGATCCAATGTGCTGTACATATAGATAGGTATGAGGCGTAATTTGGTAGACACCGAAACTAATTTATTTAACAAAGGACGGACCGACCGATAGAGCACTTTTTATGCGTGTACAAACATATTATTACATCCGAACATATATACATTGATAGGTGCGTAGCTGTAGGTGTTGTTCGTAGCACATCTGTGATCTTTTGCCGTAGACACTAACTACTGTCCATTTTTTTTATTTCAATTAATATAATTACTTCATAAAATTGAACTATGCTTTCGTTTTTTTTTTCAACATAATTTCAAGTAAAGTCATTAAATGAATACCTATTATCGAGAAAATCGTTTAGTTAGTAAAACGGTTTTGTATGAAAAGTCAAGAAAACTTATTTAAATTCTCATTAGAATGTACGATGCACATACACAGTCCAAAACTGTCAAATTTATTCAATCGATTTTCAATTTATTCTCACAAATAATAGAGTTTATTATACATTGGCGAAATTTGACAGTTTGTGGTAACTTGATGTGCTGTTAACTGTACATTTAAGATTGTTCGAATGATTAAAAAAATTAATCTGTTTAACCATGTAATACTTACTTGAGATAATTTTGAGTTGATATTTCGATTGTTCTCGTGGTCCCCAGTTTTGAATAGATGTCGAACGCAAGCTATTACCAGTATACAAACCAACACGCCTGTATGTTTAGTTCCCATTTAATGGGCGAGCCCATTGCTATTAATCGGGCACAAATCCCAAACTCCGAGCTGCTCCTGAGAATTTCATAGAAAAACCCAATAACACTTTGCTCTAGCATAGCAGTTGCACTTGGGACCACTAGACTAACGAGGTATTCGTCTATTTAATTTCATAAAAATTAGGTCAGTAGTTTAATATCCTTTCTTTCGCCTTAACATATAGGTATTGTATACAAACAAATTCATTTAAATATCACGAGCGATAGATGGACCATAAGAAACGAAATCGTCCAAAATTTCAAATCGCTCAGACTAGGGTTATAATTCATACTTCAGCCTGACAAAGAAAGAAAGCAAATCAAATCGGTTTCAAAGTTTTTGTATAAAAATGTTAGCTCTCTACGGCCCTTTTAAATGTTATATATAATATATAATTATTTATATATAATGCAAAGTCTACGTCACTATCTTCACTTATATTAATTTTAACATACTCGTACTTATATGAATATTGTCACCCGGCTAATGAATCTTTTTTAAAGGCGTGACCATAATCATTCTAAGAAAAGTAACAATTAAATTTGAGCGGAAATTAGAAATTCCTGAGACGGGTGATGTAAAAAACGTTGTCTTTTTTATGACAAATAATGTCACGAAGAGTGAGAAACATTCCTGCGACGTTTACGTTTACGCCTGTATTGTTGACACAATAATTTATTTAATGGCTGACTTTTATAACGTTCCTGTCAAAATCAAATTTAGTGTCAGATTAGCTAAAATTTTGAAGTAACATGTCAGTTAACCAGATGTTCAGTACTTTATAGTAGTTCCGCAGCCAAGTGCTTCTAATTATTTTTTTTAATCTCCCAATACATTGGTGGATATTTTACGGTGAAGCTGACATAACTTTATTTTGCCAAATGAAACAGTAAATCAATAACTTACATTAAGTATATAAAGTAACCTAACCAAACTATTATATAATATTATATAGAATCAAATTGGTACCTTTACCTGAATATTTTAAACGATAGATGATTCTATAACTACACAAACGAGCATTCTCAATGGTTGATTTCTTTAATCACACTGCATACCAAATACCTACCAATGCAAAGTATAACAATTTAAAATATATGCCTCATTACATCCAGTTCCAATAAAAATGTAAATAAATAAAACCGCAATTGCCAGTAACAAACAGCAAATTAAACTTTTAAAATAAATCTAATTTTTTATAAGTAATTGCTTTAGTTGCTGCTTGTTAGAGGAAAATAACAAACTGTAAAATAATGAGGTTCACCGATATGAATATTATTTACTTTCTTATCTTTATTTCTCCTAATTTCTTTTTTATAACTTTTTTATGTCATAAATAAGAAATTACGGGGAATACAGGCGTGATGATATGTTTTCATCACGCCTGTATTCCCCGAAGGGTTAGGGAGAGGCGTACTAATAAACCCACAGTTCACCGGTATGTTTAGGTCCTATGTAATAGAGGGCGATCCTATTGCCATTAACCGGACACAAATTCCAAACTCCAAGCTGCTCCTGAGAATTTCATAGAAAAACCCAATAATACTTTTCAGGCTAATGAGGCATTCTTTTTTAACAAACAATTTAGTCATTCATATATTTGCGTCTACTTATGACAACGATAAAAACCTATTACACTGACCCACAAACAACGTATAGCTTAAAGACCGATGAGTTTAGAGCCATAATTTAGCGGAGAGGTTTCTTATAGAGGGTGGAATCGACAATACTATAAGTAGTGAAATTGCAGTCTATACTATATATTTATTTATTTATTTACTTTAAACTTAATTAGAACGGCCGCAGGCCACTTACCCTCTATGTCTCTCTAGTATCAATACGATAGGAAAGAATATTGTAAACAAAAAAAACAACTTCCCATATAAGTTTTGCTGCTCGTTATTAAATTTGTATGGAAAAATATTTTATTATTTTTTATTATAATTGCAATTTCCTATTGTATAGTGCTTTTTTAAACTAGTATAGGCTGTGGTATCATTTATTGACATAAAAATATGTATCTGTTAAAAACCCCACTTAGCCTTCAAAGAGCTTGACATCCCTATCATGTTATCGTAGTGCCATGGTAGTGTTGCAAGCATTGCGCACTGGATTAACAAGCTGAAGTGGTAGTGGGCTAACCATATCTGTAGAAGAACAACTGCTGGGGTAGACGTGTTCTTGATTGGAGACAGCGACTCAGCAAACGTGGCGTAGGACGCCCTCCGGCAAGATACAGTGATGATTTGCAAAAGGACGCTGGCGGAAGCTGGATGCGAGTTGCCGATGACAGGGTGAAATGGCGCACATTAAGGAAGGCCTACGTCCCGCAGTGGACTGCTATAGGCTAATGTTTATGATTATGAGTATTGCAAGTCTTCTGGAACCTTCCAGAAGACTTGCAACAGTACCAAGTAAAGAAAAAAGAAATTATTGATAAACTTTTTACAACATTTTTACAAACAGCTCATATTTAGAGTTACACACGGAAAAACTTATAAATAGTTAATTTTACTAAAGGGTGCATGGGAAATTGATTCTACTTAAATTTTAAGATGCGACCGGACTGAAAGAGACTACTATAATGCTTTTAATTTTATTTAGTCGAGTTACTTTATAATGTTATGCAAGTATGAAATATAGACATTGAATCTAGTTACGGTGTGACACAATTCAAGTCAGTAGGTAGGTACTTTTTATCCAGTCTAACAAAAAAGTTTCAGTTTCCATGTCAACTCTTGCGCATTATGCGCAGTGCGCAGAAGCAATACGAAAACCAAATTAGCAATACATTAAATTAAAAATCAAATAGTTCAACAAGTTACTGAATAAAATAACAACCATCACAACCACAACCTTACTTCTTTGTTTCTTTTTAGGTATATATGTATATAAATACTCCTTTTCGTTACACATTATATAATAAGTGAAGAGATCTATCGGAAATATGTAAACTAAGACCGTCTTTTCGGGTCAACGTATAATTAACAGATAACATAACACATTGGTATATAAATACCTACAAAACCCCAAACGTTTACGTCGTCAACATCGTAAAAATTAATTTACTTAATCGCAGCCTCCAAAATTGTCTGTTTTGAACAGCAAATAATTGGTTCCCAGAGAGCTGCCTATTATCACCAAATAGTTAAATCTACGTTTTGTTACTGTGAGAAACACATTTATTCCAGTTAAGATTACAATTTTGGGGAAAAAAGTCTGAGGAAATGAGTCAGGAGTGAATTGGGCCGGTAACGAGATCGCCTCGCTCCACTGAGTATAGTGGGGCTTCCGGTGGACGATGGAAATGGACATCGCGGGGACTACACCTGCTGTTGCATCTCTAATACGTTCCCTCCAAACCACGTTATCATCTATCATCATGCACGGAGGTCTTTTTAGAATTTAGCCGAAATGTTAGACAGGCGTTTACTTATCGAATATCGCCGGTATGTTTTTAGGTCACATTGCACGTAATAAAGAGCAAGCCTAATGCCATTAACAGAGCATAAATCGAAACTTAGAGCTCCATAATTCAAATTTACCTACACAAATAATTTCATAAAATATCTATAACAAATCAAGCTCAACAGCTACAATTGTGCGATAGATATTGAGGAATTTAGCTCAACTTTTCTATGTATTTCTTAAACCCATCAGGTGGGTTTTATACTCGTGTGGCCTTCATCATAGGTATGAAAAATAGTTGATGTAACATAAATTCTACCACTTCTTAGTAATCAAGGCAGGTAGGATCCCAACAGTCTTAGAACGAATTCTAATAAAATATAACATAATAATAACATGTGTAAGTTACGACAAAAATATCCCATACGATCAACTCGCCAACTTAATTATGACTAATGATTGCACGAACTAATCAAAACGACCCAGGAACGCGCACCAAAAAAATATCGAATCGGACACTTTTTATTTTTGTTACCACATCCCAAAAAGACCGATTAAAAAAATTCGGCGCTAAAAAGAATAACACCGTGAGTCTATTACTCGTATAGCATGTCATCGACGGTTCATTAAAATGCGATGACTTAACACAAACACCATAGTGGACTTCATTGATAGCCTCTGACGTAGGTTGGAGTGCATAAAAACTACCTTCGGCTGCCATAGGAATACAGCCTTTAACATATTGAATTAAGAGCGATAATTTTCCGATAAAGCAAGAATTCCCTGGTTCGTTTTGGAATGAAAGATCGCTTACAATAGCATTTCATTCCGTGGAATCCATTGATAAGTCTGATGCTACCAGTGTTACAAGGCGGTTATCTTATAAGTGACTGTAGAATACTTCCGGAGGAATGCTTACAGGTATCTACTAAAACTATAATTAATTCAATGTACCTATTAAATCGATTCTGAACATGAAAGTAGGACATCAAACACACAGAACGCATCCTTAGAAGCTTTTCAAGGTGAACAAGACCCAAAAGTTTTCGACACTTTTCCATTATACATATTATTAAAGTTTAAAAATAATCCAAGACTTTGACATTATTATGAACCTATAGTAACGATCAAGTAACCATCATGTCATCAAAAGTTTTCTGCCATCAAATAGAACATAGTTTCTAGCAATTTAGAAATTTAATGAGTCATAAGGAAAAGTAACAATGTAATCATGTAATCATGAAAGCGCAATAAAATGTTCTCCTGAGAGTTTGATTTCAGCGTTGACAGTTTTATTTACACTCGTCTGTGATCAGAATAAATACAAATTAATGTAAAAAAAGATAGTAAATTGTGGTAACAAATAAAAATATTATGTAACTATACCTGGCTGATTCATTCAGAGTAATTGAAGCGGAAAACGTAAAAAGACCACTGTGTACCTGCCTAACGCTTATAAAGAATTTTCTTAACTTTAAAAAAGAAAGCTAGATTAAACTATTTACTTTCCAAAACCGTGAGAAAACGTTCTCCTCTGAACTTTCAGTGAGTACTTAGATGATAAGCAGAAAAAAAACAGTAAACCGAAATGTTACAGTTACAAATTATTGTGCCGTGAAAATTACAAATTCAATGCAAAATTGAATGCTTTGAAGGCACTTTGTGAGGCCGATTCTGTTTGGAATAAATTAATTATGGCAATTTAAGTCGATTTTCCATCGTTACTAGCGGCCGACACCGTTCAAATTACAATTTTGTACTTCGGATGCTTATTATTGTTTAGATTACGGCAAATGTTTCACTGTGGATATCTACTGCATTTTCTTATCCACAAAAAAAAATGTTATATAAATAATCCTCTCACTTATACTTAATTTCTACTACTTGGGATTTTTCTCAAACTAGCTGGATCGGTTAATATTGCATAAAATATATTTTTATGCATTCAAGTCTTGTTGATAACAAAAGGAAACTGTTTATAGTGAATGTTCAATTGAATAAAAAGCTCGACGGGATTGTCTTTTTGTTTGCGTAGAAAATAGATCGTGAGCGAGCAAATAGAAACTGACCACGCATGCAAAAAATCGCTTAATGGGAATCCTATTTTTATTTCAATCGTTTACTACCAAGATATTCTTTGCATGTGCATTGCACATAATATATCACATTTAAATATATAATATACATACTTTTTGCATTTCTGATACCAAAAAACTAAGAAGCGGTTAAAGATGACATCCATTTCACATACCATCACGCTTGTATTCCCCAAAATATTAGGTAAGGTGTACTAATGTACACCCACAATCCGTAGATATGTTTAGGTCCCATGTCATAGATCCCTATTGTCATTCGTAACTGAGATTTTCATAGAAAAACCCAATAACACTTTGTTTGACCTGGGAACCCAGGACTTCTAGCTTACGATCACTAGACTAAGCAATTCCCCAAGACCCATTTTAGCTATCCCTATGTTATGGCAAGTCTTATTAAAGAAAGTTGTTCTTTTCAGATATACTGTAAAACCTTAGAGATTTCTGAAGTCGAAAAATAGTAAAAAATTAAAACTGGACTAAAGTTCTTAATTCTGCAGATATTAATAAAAAAGTTCTGTATTATACAATAGAGCTCCGTGATAATCACTATATCATTATGACTTGTCTGCGTGGTTTGGTAAGCCTGGTGTCGACTTTTCTGTTAGGAAATTCTGAGCAATCGTGGAACCTGAAACAATTTCAGCGAACTGTGGCTTTATAACAGTAATTCCCTTTCGGGAAACGCAGTAGTTTAGAGGGTTTTAGTTGTAAATCAAATAATTCCAGTGGGTACATTATGTTATTACGTTAGTCTTTGTAAAACAACAATGCTATTTCAATATACTATTAATAATTTATTTTAATAGATATTAAAACTGGCTTACAACTCGCACAAAGAACGTATTTAAAATTCATACCTGTTTGACGATATTATAATACGATATTACGGAACTATACCTTAATCAAAGTAAAACATCAACCTACTTGGCGGGCTTAGGACGTTTACGACTTGCTTGGAACGGTTCAGCTGGTAAGTATGTTTATTGTTTCATTTTAGAACAGCGAATAAGTTTATACAAGCTAAACTTTATCATCTATTTAAAAAAAAACAATTGCTGCATGTATGAAAAAACATCACTTGAGCGCAGCCTGTGGTACTACCTATATATTATTTTTGTATTGTTTTTCTTTATTTATAACATTTTTTTTTATTTATTTATACTTATATTTTAATCTCTGTGTAGAAAGACTGATTTGCATCCGTGGTTCTCACTTTTTGAGGTCCAATTGATAACCAGCGCCAGGCAGCTCACAGGCAGTCTGGCATTTAGCTGAAATGGACCTATTTGGCACAGCCGTGGGACACACAATAGTTATTTATTTTTGCTTTTCTTTCCTCGTCTCATTATTTTATAAGATAATTAGTTTAGTTTTTTATGCTACGTATGCAGTGTCCTTGACTGTGTGAATAAACTCTTTTTCTTTCTTTCTTTCAGCCTGATTTGGTTTTTTTTGTGCTCGTAATTCTCAAGTCAAGGATTGTATAAAAGATTTTCTTTTCTAAATCGGCCGTAAATGTTGGAAATTTGTATAGGAAAGTTTACGGAAGCGAAACTGCGCTCGAGTCGCTAGTTATTAATACAAATTGTATGCAGAAACCTTAGCTAGACAAACTAAAATAATAAGTATTGCTATCGTAATATGAGCTACAGTTAGTTTCATAAAAGCAACGTGATTTGAAGTAAAATCCAGTAAAGCACATCTCAGGCTGTGAGTTGGCTTCCTAAAGCAACAAACTCGATCCGAAAACAGATATTTGACACATAACTCAAAAACATTGAACCGCTAAAATATCTCACTGTTAAAACAGTCAATAAAAAGTTCTTGGAATAAAACATTGTATAACCTAAAAGCTGGACTCAAGCTTACCGCAGCAACTGAAGCTATATTCGTTTGTATGTATGTTTCGCTCGTGCTGTTTGATTTTGAATTTGGCCACGGAACTTACACAACCATGCAATCACTAAATAGAAAATATATTTTTCCTGAAGACGACTCCTGCAATAATGAGTTGATATGGAAGTTTGTTAGCAGCAATTTTTGTAAATAATATTGAAGACTTTTCTCTGCCTCGTTGGTTAAGCGGGGGTAAGTGCGACTGCTGAGCAAGTCTTGTGTTCGATTCCCAGGTTGGGCAGTGTTATTCCGATTTATTATGAAATTCTCAATTGCAACTTGGAGTTGGGATTTATGGCCCGTTAATGGTTAATGTGTCGTTTTACATGGGACCTAAACATATTGTTGAAGGGTTTGGCAGAGATTGCAATACACCACTGCCTAAACCTTGATGGTATGATATATTGTACTTGTCCTATTACTGAATAATTTGTTAACTTTAAAAAAAATATAAAGTCATTTCTTAGAGCCTCTTTCACTTCAATCAAATCGTAATTTAAATTTGGAATCAAAAATAATTTGATTCACATTCGAAAATTGCTAAGGATACGGTATGAATTCTAAACATGAATTTCTTCCCAAGTTCCGGTAGTTATCTGCCAAATAAAATAAAATTATGCATACAGTTTCAGGTATACTGTTCCATTTTTAAAATTATCTAGCAGATATCACCTATCTGGACATTGTGAAGAGGCCTTTAGTCGGTTAGTTCTAAAAACTGTAGCTTGTATGAATATCTTGTGTTATCTGAATAGTCTGACTGAAAATTAAGTTCATGTTATTTTGTTGTTTCCGGGTTTCTAAAGATACATTTACACTGTTTTTTTTTTATGGGATAGGAGGGCAAACGAGCAGACGGATCGCCTGATGGTAAGCGATTACTGCCACCCATGGACACCCGCAACACCAGAGGAGTCACGAACGCGTTGCCGACCTTTTAAAAGGGAATTGGGCCTCCGGTAGCCTCACTCACTCGGCGAAACACAACGTAAGCGTTGTTTAACGCCGGTTTTCTGTGAGGCCGTGGTATCACTCCGGTCGAGCCGGCCCATTGGTGCCGAAGCATGGCTCTCCCACATAAAAGATTTTTTCCAAAGTCCCGCGTAACATAGTGAAAAGGACGGCTTATAGACCTAAAAATTCTTCAAAATTCTCCCATTCTTCACTTCACATTCCTATACCAAGCAAAATTATTTAAGACTTGCAAGTATTATGGTAATAAAAATAAATATATTTATTTGCTTGAAATAATGTAAAACCAGACGTTAGCCAGGGTTACAGTTTTCTCAAACTTGTCCATGAGCGCTTTACTCGTACCTATATCAGCCGGTCGACCTCATACCTAAGTCTAGTGGTCGCAGCTGCATTTACTGAGTGGTCCTAGGTTTGATTCCCAGCTCGTTCAGTGTTACTTATGGGATTTTTAATTTTTTTTTTAAATTATTTAATTATGTTCTTTTTTTATATATAATTATGAACTTATTGAAATATCTAATAATAAATTTTACTCAAATCTCAGGGCTACAAATACTGTATCTTTGTACAACGAAATGCAGCAATTAACAAAAGATTTCTGACTAGGAATTCTCGACCATTACGGAAAGCGGATGTCAATATTTTCCGGAACTTTTCCCAACATTCACATAATGTCACCATAATATAAGAAAGATAAAATCAATTATTTCGGCATAGTCCATTATATCTGGCGTACCGAACGTGCTTGAGTTTTCATTTACAATAATTGTAACTTGAACAGTTTGTAACACTAGTATTTTTCTACGGTATTTAAAATAGAGATCAAAACTAATACTTCAGCAATAAGACACAAGATTACCATGACTTCTATTTTGGCTACTTGCCGAGGTATTCCCAAAACACAACAGCATGGGGTCCTTCAAAAATGGAGTGAAAATGTTTTTACAGTGTCGGCATCGCGCGAGCGACACTCCTGGTGTTGCAAACGTCCATAGGCTACGGTAACTGCGTACCATCAGACGGGCCTTAAATTTGTTCGCCTCTTCCTGGCCAACTTTTCCCAACTAACCAGATGTAGCTGATATATCAGTATTAAACATGAAGTGACCTGAAATGACAAGGCCATTGCAAGACTCGTCGCATCTCCCCTTTTCTACTAGCCTACATATAACTATTTTTCTCTCCAGTTTTTTTTTATTATTTTCTGCATTAACGCAAAACATTCTCAAACATATAATAATGGAAGAAAGATATATGTAGCTTAATTGGTCGGTAGCTTAGTTGGCTAAAGCGTCCGGAGTACTTAACCGGTGAGACACAATTTCCGACCGAAAAAAACCGAATTCTTTTTTCGACAGGCTGTTGATTCAGGGAATCTTCACAGCGTAACCGGACTTGGTGGTGAGGCACCGAATGCCTACAACCAGAAGCAACTTATAAATTAAGCAACAGCAGCTAAGGGCGTAACGGGACTCGTACCTCGGCATAGGGCGTTGCTGGGGGGATAACTAGGGGCGGCTGGATCTGGGTTAAATTATTTAGGGGCGAATTTAAAGTTTGGTGCGAGCCGTCTCGAGCAAGAGACGAGGAGGGATACCGTTCAAGCGTCTTAGGGACGGGCCTCGCCGGCGAGGACGGTAAATCGGACGGCGTCTGTTAGCGTGTGTTCTCTCGGTTGGATTCTTTGAGAATGGTGATAGGGTCATCGGGGCAGGTCAAAGCGTGCCGCGGACGGTGGACTCTGTTGACCTGGGAGGGTTTGTAGTCGGCGCTACTGATCACTAGGGGGTTAGGGTGATGGGGGGCCCGATCGAAGAAGAGACCGAATATTTCTTCCATTAAAATTTATATCTTTGGGAATACTTTTCTCTCTGTAAATACCTACTAAATGCCGCGAGGTCCATAATCAGTTGTCTTCTTTGCATTCAAGTAAATCCAGTTTTGATTATCACATTTTTTTTTATTTATTCGTGGTAGGCTTAGGTACGCTTTACCGTCAGTCAGTTCGCCTGATGGTAAGCGACACTGCGAAGATCAATCTACGATGGAGCGCGCCAAAACAACCAGATTATATCTATCGGGAAAGACCCACTCGGGAAGCTCATTCCACATTTCAGCGGTACGCATGATAAAAGTGAACTTAAAGCGTTTCGTTCGGGATTTTGCAATGTCCACCATAAATCGATGTCGCTTTTTTTCGTGCTTCTGCTCGTCCGATAGTAGAAAGGGCTAGGGGGGATAAGATCGTGAAAATCTGATGTACACTCACCGAAATGTCTACACATACCAAACTTACTAAATATAACTTTAGGTACCACTGACCAACTGACAGAAACCCCATACTTTAACCGTTGAGTCTAATCTAGAATCAGAAAATAATATTGCTCAGGAGTTTCTTCGACCATGTGGGTGAGCACTGAGAAGGGATTAAGGGAAATTCTCAGGGGGAAGACGAGATCTTTCCACGGATAAACCGCTAAATAACAATATAAATTATAAAACTTGAACTCGGTGCGTTTGATTTGATCGGAGCTTTTGATTTCGGCACCGACTTCCGAAACTGTTTCGCAGATAACATTATTTTATATGGTTTTGAAGGCATTTTTACTTTTTCTTAAAAGTTGTTATATTTCAACATTTTGAGTAGCGAGTAGAATTTTATGTAGGTATACCTAGACGGCGTTATCATTTTAACGGTCGTTACATGTTATTGTCATTTTGTTTTAAATTTTCAGATCTCATCAAACTACACTGACAGAATTGTTCCGACCTTGACCAAATTTTTATTAGACCATCTTATTTCTTTATTTGATCGGTAGGTCAATACTTCAAAAAGTATGACCTACCGATCAAATAATATAGCGCCATCTGTTGGTACAAGGTAAAATACTGCGTTGATCCATTATATTACCCTTCACTGTTTACTAGATATAAATATAGGCAGATAACGTTTTCTATACCCCCATATATATGGATGGTAATGATTGGTAAGATATTAGGTAGGTATTTTTTTCTTTAGATTGTTATTATCATATTATAAAGTAACTACTTATACCTAATAAAATTTACACAATACTTGAATGGTCATGTTCATAGTAAGAATAAACAATTGTATGTCATATAATTATCAAAAAAAATACGAAAAAAATCTACCCTCATATAATTAAGATTTTCTTGTCGAGTTTCTATGGCAAAAAGAGTTTTATTTTATATTATTATCTAGTTATCATGTCAATAATAAGCACTACCTCAGACAGTAGAGCCAGTTATTTTTCAAATATCCTATGATATATTTTAAGTATTTCCAAGCTTAGTTTTCTCATTTTAATGATTCGTAAACTTCTTTATTTTATACACAAGAATATAATTAAAAAAGGAAACCGTAAGTCGCATCTTTAACTACAATATTTTTAATGCAATAAAATAATTATGCAAGTGAAATAATAAGGTACTAATAATTATTATTCGTTTACCTTCAATACTTAATATTTATTTTACGTTACATTTGACAAGTGTCCATCACTGGTAATCCAACTGAAAGTATAAGTATTATTACACTGGAATATTCAATACTGAAATAAAAAACCGCTCAAATGCCGGGCATAGTTTATTAGAAGAGGACAAGTATATTTCTGTCACTCTACGGTGAATGAGTGGGCAGAACTCGGCCCCCTCCAACGGCGCAAGCGCCTGTTTTGGTACCACACTCGGGTGACAAACATTTCCACATGATTTAAAAACTGAATAAATATTGTGTTAACATGTCGCCGAAATATCTACATTAATTACCATGTGTTGGTTTCTGTAAATTATCCCGTGTTGAAAAATAAAATTATGTTTTTTACATTACTCTATTCGATGGCTTTAACTAAAACCTATTTTATTACTTTCATAGTATTCATAAAAAAGTGTTTTTTTTATTCTGAAAATCTCCGTCCCCCACCGCATGGCTCCTCTACAGGCCTCACACTGGTGTAGTGGGAGTGTACCATGCACTCACCAACACATCGACACTCAGGCCCTCTACACAGCCTCCTCGGCGACAGCACGCACACCACCACACCAAACCGTGTCCGTACGTACACAGGCACTCTCAGTTCACAACACAACCTCCTCTACTGCACTCACGCGCAGTAAAAAAAGATAACGCGATCTATCGATCTTTTTCCAAATCCAAAAAACAACGTCGCCAGATAGCCTTCATGAATATAGTTGGATAGAACTGACGTCTAACATCGAACGCGTCGCTACACCAGAGACATTTATTTCGATCATAATATTTATGACAACGTAATTAATTAAACATGTCGTTTTAATTATGTAAATACAAATGGGTGATAATCAATTTAAATTATGTGTTTTGATCTCGTTCGCTTAATTTAATGTAAACAGATATTTATCATTATTCGTGTCGTTTTTACGGTGTTAACGCTTAAATGATATAAAGCTCGGCGCGATGTTTTTTGTTGAAGATAGCTGATACTTGTGTGGCGGTAACATGTTCGAACTTAAACAACAGTGATTAAACTTTGTGTTCGCGTTTTACTAATGGAAGCATACTGAATCTCATACCATTATGGAAAGACACCAAAATGGTATGGATGTGTGGGTAGGTAAGGGTATATAAGTTTTTTTAATTTTTTTACAATTACTTTTATTTAACATTTTTTATAACAGATTCTTTTGATTCAACTGTCCTCAATATTAACAAAGTTTAAATTTAAAGTGTGTAAACATTATACCTTTATCACAATCTAACTCGAAAACATAAAACTATTTCATGTGACAAGTTGACGACCCGAGTGTCGCAGCGTCGGAGTTCGCTTTAGGTTAGTATATATATCTATATATATTTTATACATAATTACATCTGTCTTTTATAAACCTAGTTTAAATGTACATTGGTAACTAGATACCAGTGTACAATAATATTTGTATACTCAGCCTGTATAGTAATGGCACAGAGCTTATGACCATTATATAAGTATAGGTACTTATTTTTATTAAAAAATGTTAAGTAATAAGAAACCTTTTATCTAACAATAAAATAAAGTTATCTAATTCATATTTTTTTTAATATGAGTGATAATGAAGAAGAGATAAGATGTAATTAATTCAAATGTATTTAACCGTGGAATAGTAATCTTCATATTCCAATTGGATTTTCATTCCACTATTGGAAATCCGTCAGTAATAATTCCCTTCAATAAAAATAATGAATTAACATTAAACAAGAAGAAAACCGACTTCCGTGAATTTGGGGTTTACCTTCAGTCTATATATCAAATCAAGCTACCAATAAAATTCTTATACATACATAATCAATACACATATTACGTATATTAACGTGTGTTATATTATAAAGTATCTTTGCTTAATATATCAATTTTACACATAGAAGAATTGAAAACCTTCTCTTTTTCTGAGGTTTAGGGTTTTTTTTATGGAATAGGGGGGCAAACAAGCACAGATCGCCTGATGGTAAGCGATTACCGCCGCCCATGGACACCCGCAACACCAAAGGAGTGACAAGTGCGTTGCCAGCCTTTTAAAAGGGAACTGGGCCTCCGTTAACCTCACTCACTCGACGAAACACAACGTAAGCGTTGTTTGACGCCGGTTTTTGTGAGGCCGTGGTATCACTCCGGTTGAGCCGGCCCATTCGTGCCGAAGCATGGCTCTCCCAAGTAAAAGATTAAAAATACGAAAAAAAAACACTAATTTAAAGATCTTACATGTAAAATATCTCTCAAATACTTTCGGAATTTATAACTGTAATTTAGAGCATTATCTAAAAAAATTTCTCATAAGAACGCATCTGAATAGGACAAGGACGCGTCAACCAATTGGGCGGGTTGTTCATCAACGGTCGACCGCTGCCGAACCACATCAGGCTGAAGATCGTGGAGATGGCGGCGGCGGGCGTGCGGCCCTGCGTCATCTCGCGACAGCTGCGCGTCTCGCACGGCTGCGTCTCCAAGATACTCAATAGATACCAGGTGAGGATGCTCACAAAAAATACAGAAAAACGATGTATTTCATACATTTCAGCCTCAATAACGATGTTCTGGACTGGCGCCTATAGTAACTGTTTTCAAATAAACCCGGTTATAAACTTTCAGTTGCAAAGCCTAAAGCGCAACATTAAGTTTTTTAAGAATAAAAACATCTTTTCTTACATTTAATAAACACTTATTATCAACTATGTTTACAACCTTTAGAAAAACAGTAATGTTATCCTAAATGAGACCTGAAACCTGATTATTAAAGGTCTTCAATACTGTTTAGATAATAATTCACAAAATAACAAAACTTTTACAGCATTTCAATAAATTGAAACGTTGGCTCAAGAATATAAAACACATATCGAAACAATAACTTACGATTGTGTCCGAAACACAACGTTCCCTATTTTATAGACGTAAGAGTATTATATAAATGTGAGTCGCCGCCTACGCACGTCGACTGGTCAGCCGGCAAACAATCGCCATTGATCTGCTGCTCAGCCGAGCCTGAAGGTTCGTTTTCACCACCGCTCCTATAAACGCTATAGCACACCATAATAATAGCGATTGTTTCGCCCAGGAAGCGTTTCGCCACGCTACGCGAGTATAGGGAACGACCTCTGCTACCTACTACCTGCTTACAAACTGCATACCTACATATAATTTTGACGACTTTTGTTTTGAGGTAATTCTCTTCAAACCGGTCACTGATAGTGGCGATAGATAGCCACCACTTAACTTAAAACCATATCGATTTAACCAGCTTTTAAACAAGATTTCGCAACGAACCTGGATCGTCTGTGTTGGAGGTACGATGCCACATAGTTACACAAATAAAAAGACATAAAGGCTTCAAATTTGAAGTGGCGGTAGCCTAATGGCTAGGGCGTCGGTCTTGCGATCATGTGGTTGCAGGTTCGAAACCCACCCATTGCACTACCGACGTGAACCCACTTGTAACACAAGCATTTAGCTTAACACGGGGGGTTAACAAGAATACTAGTAATGTGCGACGCACATTGCTAGTAAGCTTTTTAAAAAAAAACATGACAACGTGCTTTTGCCACATCGGTTAAAAATAAATAACTAATATATAATACAAGATTTGAATAGGTACGAATGTCATGAATATTTGCACAAGTACATATATCTCTTAGATACCGACCCCGTCTCAGCAATAATTTATTGAACAAATAAAAGATTGAGTGACCATTTACATCTACAAATAAAAATACCAATTTTGGGACGCTTTCGTTAAGTAAATATTGGCACCAACACTGTTTATTTTTGCAGTAAATTTTGTTTAATATTCTTATCGAATCTTTACAGAAAATAATCGAATTTTATCTGCTCTCTTTGGGTGAACTGGTCTACCCACTATTAGCAACCAAGCCGCCAGAGAATTACTTTTTCAATAAAGTCCTCCCTTATTGGAATATGAATACAAATATTTTGTCTTTTCAACACGTATTCTTTATGACGTAGTTGGAAAAAACGGAAATGTTTCAAAATGTCGTATCTTTTTAATGAAAACCTAAAAGTATTTCAGTAAAATTAAACATGTCTATAATAAAACAACGATCACTCTCGCCTAGGAGACCGGCTCCATTAGACCAGGCGTGATTGGCGGGTCCAAGCCAAGGGTCGCGACACCGGAGGTAGAGGCGAGGATCGAGGAGCTAAAGAGACAGAATCCAGGAATCTTTTCATGGGAAATACGAGAAAAACTAATTAAGGTACGTGATTTTTTCCGCCGTTATCGATAACATTTGCCATTCCTTTACTTAAAGAGTACATTTTCTCATATTTATTTAACGAATAGAATATAAACTTTTGATTCGCAATCAGACGAAATTGCATTGGAAAGGATTTAGAAATAACAGATAACGCGAACCTCGATAAAAATTGTATTGCAATTATTGTTATTGAAAACTGTTTGCCCGTGGCAGTATCCATCGGGAAAATTGGAAATTTTATCAATATTGTTTCCAACTAAAGGGATTAGAAGACTATTGTTGTTCTGGCAGCTTTTATAAATGAATTTCTAGCTAAATCGTAGCACTCCCGCAAATCATCTGCATTAATGAATACTTAGTGTATTTATAATTTCGCTTGGTAATCCTACTTCATGGATTGAAGGAGAAAATTCTTCCTTTTTCGAACTGGAAGACGATGTTCAGATTATTTCTAACTACCTCAATAGACTAATTGTCGCAAGCGCGATTGCTGAGCGTAAACTTCTGGTTTCGATTCGATCCTGGGCTCAAGAAAAATGTTAATGAATGTTTCTACGAAATTCTAGCAATACCAGCTCGGATTTATACCTAAAATGCCCAAACATTATCACATCGTTATAATCTTTTTATTTAGGGTAGGTGCTCAAATTTCAAAATAATCACGAAGCCAATAAGTTAGTTCTTATAATAAGGCAATGAAAGACAACGTGGTCGGTTACAGGAGGGAGTGTCGGACCCACCCAGCATCTCGTCGATCTCTCGGCTGCTGCGCGGTGGAGCGCGGGACCCAGACGGGAAGAAAGATTACAGCATCGACGGAATACTTGGAGGTGAGCACTAAGCCTTAATATGATGTATATTCATAACGATGTCAATAATAATTTGACTAAGTCGACGCTTTCATCGAATTCTTAATTCCCGAATGTCTTTGCAAGTCGCTATTTTTACTCAATATTTCAAAATTTGAGAAGCGAAAAGTTCCTGTAAATATACAGATATTTTCCTGTCTCCTTTATTACCTCTGTAAATATACAAAAGTACATTTACAAACAAAAGTTGTCCACCGCCAAAAGCGCAAACTTTTCCGTGACGCTCATTATCGTAGCTCAAATCAATTTTACTAACATTAATACAAAATATTGTGGTACCAACAAATAATTGCACAACTTCCCCTCGGCCACAAAGGTTGCCGCAACCTGTCAAAGCTTTCTCACGGGTTGAGTTCAAAAAATCAATTTCCGCACACAAATCTTACGTCGTCATTGTTGCCATTTGAAATATTGAAGTTTGTTCTCGACGCTTCAAAGGGGGTTTTGCGAATGGGCGAAAAAGGTGACCGACAAAGTGTGCCGCGGTCGCCTGCCGCGCGTCTCGATAGTGCTGAAATACGAACAATCTACGTAACATGTTTTGGTTGTAGTATCATTGTTGCTCTATTTTGTCGTCAACTTAAATTGTCCTTTGAATGTGCCTTATTGTACCTGTTGCTTTGGGGCTTCCCGGCCAAAGAAGTGCCGCCCACCGCATACCTATGCCCTTAATTTTATGCAACTTTTTCTAATAAATCCAATTTCCGCAATAGTATTTTCTGTAAGAAATTGTGAACATCCCAGTTCATTTAACTTGACAAAGCTCTAAAGATTTGTAGCCTTCCGATATAATACGTTACATACTCGAGCAGATGGAGAGATACATAATAACCGCACTTAGGTACTTGTTCAATAGTGTGACAATACTGGTTTAATTATATAGAAACGTGACAATTGTGTCTATCAAAGGTCTAGATCTCATCACAGAATGGCACTGACTAAAGATCTTGGATTCGATTCCCAGGTCAAGCAAAATGTCATTGGGTTTTTCTATGAAATTCACCGTAGCAGCCCGTTACATGGCCCCTAAACATGCCGCAAACTGACTGTAAATATTAGTACACCTACCTATGTAGTGTGGGTGTTTGTAATTGGCAGCGAAGAACTTTAGACAACGAAAGCAATTCAGTTAATTACCACTACGATTTGTAGTGCTAATTAAATTGCAGTGCAAATGAAACCTATCTACCGACATCTTAGGGTGGCAAGGCGCGAGTCATAATTAGTACTCCATTTGTTATGTGCGAAAAGTCCTCACGGTTCCTCATAGATTGGAGCCATAGTAGGAAGTAGCTACAAACGTCCAAATAGGCTGTGGTTAGGTCGCTAGATCGGGATTAGGTGGCCCGACTTTATTAAAGTTTGCCCGACTGTACCTCAGTGGCGATTATTATAAAAAGTGTGGTAATTATTTCCTTATGACCTTATGAAAATAAGGTCATTGTGATATGCTTCTAATGCTGAAATAAAATTCCAGTCATTTACTCACCGATATCTGAATAAGTACCTGAATAAAACCGGTTTTTCTTTTTAAAACTCCCTCTAATAAACCATAGGTAGGTAATAATATTATTTACCATTTCATTATGTGCAAGTAGGTATTTGATAAACTTTTACGGTTGAAGTATGCAATCAAAGCAATAATTACGCCATCAGAACAAATTTATGACCCATTCAAATGTAATCAACAACTGAGTAGGTACCTACGTACGGGTGAAACTTGAAGCTGTAATAGTTTGAGCTAATATTTGTTAGAAATGATATATACCTACCCATATTTTACATTAATTTTTTTTAACTAAGGCCCCATTTTCATTGCGGCATACCACCGAATAACATAACATAATCACCCCTTACATTGTCCCACTGCTGAGCACGGGTCTCCTCTCAGAATGCGAGGGATAAGGCTATAGTCCACCACGCCAGCCTAATGCGGATTGGCAGACTTCACACACCGTCGAGAAAATCTCTCAGACATGCAGGTTTCCTCACGATGTTTTCCTTCACCGTTTAAGCGCGTGATAATTAACTATTAATGCGTGCGTGTCGAACTTGAGACCGTTGCTCACTCCACCACCTCAACCACCAAATATTTCAATTTTCACTCATTGGCCACTAGGCCAAAAACCCAACCTGGTACCTGGTACCTGGTAGGTTGGGTTTTTCAATGAAATTCTCAGTGCCCGGTTAATGGCAATAGTCTGGCCCTACTTACATGGAACCTAATCATACCGACGAACTGTGGGTGTACATTAGCAGGCTTCTTAACCTTACCCTTCGGGAAATACAGGCTTCATTACCTGAGAGCCTAAGATTACAGGCTGATGCTATGTACAATTTTCACCGTTATAAATCGACTGTGTGTAATAAAACTCAAATCGATCCGTTAAACTTAAATCGATCTATTCCCACGCAACAAAAGATGGATAGATAATAAAATGTCGAAGATGAATATTCTTATGTAGCCACACACAATGACGCCTTCATTTAATTTGCATAAGTGCATAATAAATTGCAGCATTGCAAATGAACTTACGAGCCATTTACAACTTTTGAAGATAAGGAGCTGGGACAATCTACATATATTTTGTGTTTTATCCTCATCAATTATGCCCTTGAATGTTTTCTGAAAATGACCGAATGGCACTATTTTCACAGAATTTATGCCTTATATTATTAGAAGAATTTATGCCTATTAGAAAAAGCATGTTCTTAACAAAGTCAACAGATTGATTGGTGACCGCAGTCAATAGTTTTTTTCTATCTCGAGGATATTGAAATATATACCAGTAGCCTTAGCACGAACAACTTGCGAAAAAGTATTCGTATCGTCACGATAGAGGCGCTGGTCCATATCTCATACAAATTGGTCTCCATGACGATGCTAAGGCTACTGTTCAGTAGCCTTAGCACGAACAACTTGCGAAAAAGTATTCTTATCGTCATGGAGACCAATTTGTATGAGATATGGACCAGCGCCTCTATCGTGACGATACGAATACTTTTTCGCAAGTTGTTCGTGCTAAGGCTACTGTACTCAACAGTAGAAAAAGTAACGATTTTTTTCTGTACTGTTAATAATAACCACAATTTCTGACGCTATAATAAAATAAATGAAGAAAAAGTTTCAAAACCTGCTGTCAAAATTAGTCACGAAACATTTTTGCGCGTACCTTCGACATACAACATTACCTATAAGCTACAGCGCAATCTGCTTTCACAGCCGCAACAGAACATCAAGGCAAAACAAAAGAGTGCGGGAGGGCGATAAAATCTCGCATTTGTTTAATAACATCGGTCGTTAGAATCAACTAATGTCGCTGGTCGCCGCAGAGGCGATTGTCGTCCCACCACTGAGACTAACGCAATCACTCTATATCTGACATGAATTAACTTTGGTTTACATGACCGTATGAGTTGAAATATACGAGGAATGTGTAATTTAACAATGCAAGCGTTACAAACTGATCTGAAAAGCTTTCTTGGTAAATAACAGTATTAATTAACTGTTAATTATCAGATCAAAACAAGTAATAAATGAATGTCTAGAATTTCAATGACAAGATTTTAAACTGTTGTGCAATTTATTTATCAGTCTAATGTTGATTTTATTATCCAGAAATTATAGATCTTTGATTGCATCGACAGTCAACCATGAATAATTAAATTAGTTTCTAGATTTGTCGATCCAATCACATTCAAACGTCTGCCAAATAACTGTACAACGTTTTTCAATCTTGTCACATATAATGCAATTTGTGACAAGATTGAGAAATGATGACATTCACCATTTTGTATAGGCAATTCGAAGCATTAAATTGGTCCTATTCTAAGGCAGTGGACATAAACTTTCACCGAGGACGTCCATGTAAACCTCGCGTGACGCCTAACACGCGCGACCTCACAATTATTTGGTGGGCATTTATTACCTCGCGTTGTATTCAAGACAATTTTGTCTCATCACATTATTCAATGAGAGCCCTCCCAGAAAGACACGAGACTATCCGGAAGTGACCGAAGACGGCCGACAAAGAGGAGGCGGAGTGCTTTTGAATGAGCATTAACAAGCTTACATCATAGCTTTATGGCGTTTCTTTACGACCATATAGAATTATTTTAATAAAACTATTGTACTTGTGTTATCTTATAAATATTTTAAAGGGCCAACATTATGTATGTGTGAATAAGTGAAGATTCATTATTTTAAGTAGTTAACAGTTGTCATTTATGTTGAATTTTCCTACATAGTCATTGAACTGAAACCAATTAAAGTATCACAAAGCAATGTCAAAGCAATATTAACAATTTGAGTCGATTCTATACAAAATAGATGAAGCCTTTCACAAGTATTTTGTAAACCAATTAATACTAAGTGGAAGCACATTGAAGTTAACCACAACAAAGCGGTGAAAGCTCTCTTGTTAGAGGTTATCGATGACCCGGCATTAATCCGCGGTTAGAAGGTCAATCAAGTAATTCCATTAAACTAAAACTTTAAACTCCTGGGACTCCTATATCAATAATAAGTGACATTTTGTCACATTTTAAAACTACGATTCGAATTCTGTCCTCAAACTTTATAAAATAAATACTAGAATTCTAATTCTATTATTTTTATTGAATTAAACTAACAATGTGACAAGAAAGGAAAGTCGCTATAAGCAAAAAAGAACATTCAGTGATATTATTTCAAAATCAAGAAGCCCGCAAGCGTGCGGTAAGAAACAAGCAACGCCGCCCACAAAACGCAGACGTGCTAATCCGACCATCTGTTAACGTTGAAACAACCCGCTGAAACAAAGGCCGACCCGACCGTTTTAATGAACCCAGATTATGAAGGTGTTAAACCTTCGCCGCCGCTCTTTCAACTCCCAAATTATGACTTTTGAGCGGAGCCGCGCGCGCCCCTTCACGGGGTCACATTTCGGCAATCGCCAAAGTTTCTCTCGCCCTCTCCCACGTACCACTCATCCATAAACCTCTCGCCTTTCTTTGAACATAAAATCCCTCATAGGTTTGGTTTAGTGCTCCTCGACAATGAAAACACCCGGAGTGGACTTTACGACCACACCATAAAGTTTTAAATCGCTCTCGATTATTTTATATTTTCGATTTGTATTTAGCCTCATACGTTATGATCAGGCGTCGGAGCAAAAAAGACTAAATAAATCTGTCCCTGTCTCGGCCAGCCGGAGAATTTGAGCAATGTAAATCATTTTATTACAATACGTTGTTTTTTATTTGTCGCAACCTTTGTGCTTAGATATGTTGCCTCGTGCGTTTAATTATGCCGATGCATCATTATGGGGAAACAAATTAGTAAAATAAAACAATATTATGGTGTAATATGCAATAAATCAGTTCATTATTCAAAATGCATGCACAAATTCGCTCATAAAACAGTCTCAATAATAGAAGTTTACATTTTGCAATTGTTTTTAAAAGTTTAGCTATTAAGGCAAGATAAACGTATTTAGGTGCGACACAAAAATTTATTTAGTGTCGCAACAAGTGATTGTAATTTTTCTCAAAATATTTATGAGTGGAGTACCTACGGCAAATATCATTAGATATTTAATTCACAGAAGGGGATGTTGGTATTGCTACCAATGACAACGATGCTGGATGTGTTTTAGTAACATTTCCTATATACTAAATCTTACCAAACTTAACTAAAAAACTTTACCAAATCGCTTGTTAGCTTGCTTGTATTTGCCCTACCAATTTAATTCGCGGGTGTCGCATTAAACCCGTGCTTTCGCCGTACCTACATGTCATAAATCCAGCTCGCGACACCAAAATATTGAATGGTGCCAAAATGTCACCCGAACACCAAAGAGGCCGACAAAGGGGCCGCCGCGCTGGGTGTTCCTTATTCCGCGCCACGCTGAGCCCCTATTTTTTCATCTCATTCAATTTTGACTTCTTTCAAAAGGCTATTAATATAAGCCGCATTTTTTAAAATCAGTTTTAAGGCTAAAGCCAGGTATTGTTGCGGGTGTTTTTTAATCAGTTTCCGTAGGATACCGCTACCGATTTATAAATGAGATCGACCGACGAGCCACGCCGTTCTTGATTTAGGCGAATTAAAACATGATGTGGGTTCACACAAAAAACACACTGTTAATAAATAACTTGTGTTTAAAAAAACGGATGAAGACAAATTGCCGTAATATAATGTCATATAAATTATAGGATCGCCTCAGGAACGTGACAGTTTATCATCTTTTGGCTATTTTGGTGTCATTAAGAACATCATGTTCAACAAGCACTGCAGAGATAACCTATAGTTATACAGCCATGGTTTTACAAGCCGTAGAAAATCAAATGGAAGGCACTTCTACCTTTCGAAATCAAGTGCCTATTAATAATTGATTAGTATCACTAGCTTTTAAAAGTAAAGGAAACCAACATGTGAAACTTTAAACCTGCACTAGGCGACTATGGCTGACTAAAGCCAAACCCGTTGGGTTGCTGGGTTGATGACGAAGAACATCAAGAAAACCTATGATAGGTAAAGTCTGATTAATTACTGTCATTACATTAATAAAAAATTATAATAATAAAAAATAGCCTACCGCTAAATCTCCATGATCAAAAGTGCTTCTTTGTATAAAAAAGTGAGTGTTTTTCTAAATACATATATAACTAACCATAGAACGAGTAGTGTAGCTGTGTAAAACACCAGTTGATTTATCATTATAATAGTGAATTTTTCAAATTGCTTTGAAATGAACAATGAGGAAGAGAAATTCGACATCACAGATGGTGATCTCGGTAACATAACGAAACCGGAGGACGCAAGTTCGAATCTAGCCTGAAGACGCTGCTACTTTGACAGTCTATTCGGGAACGTATCAGCAACGCCTCTGGTGTTGCAGGTGTTTATGGGCGGCGATAACTACTTACTATCAGGTGGCTCGTCTGAACGGTTGCCGACATGAACAATAAATAATATGTATATATTCTTTCACAAAATTGATAACTTTATAAAATACTTAGCGTTCCTAAATGCATTGTGTATTTTTTTTATATTTCGATAACTGTTTGAATATTTATCAACATTAAGTAACTGGAGATGTCATCGTCATTCTCTTGCCCTTATCCCAATTTGTTTAGGGTCAGCGCAGCAGGACCTTTTCTTCCATTCGTGGAATATCAGCCGTCACCTCTTTATTCTCTCCATTTTCAATCATAAAGGTTTTATTACTCTGACCTTCTATCCCTCCACACTCATATCCATCACCGTTTCAAATGTCCATCTATCACATGCATTTTTCATCCCTCCTGTGCCCATACCAAGACAAACGATTACCTTTCAACTTTCCTGTCATTGGCGCCACTCTCAAAGTTCCTCTAACATAATCTTTCTTTATTTTGTCCATTCTTATCAATCCACACATCTACCTCAACATTGTTATTTCTGCTATCTTCACCAATTAAATTACCAAATGTAATTTTATTTTTTCAGGTCGTGGCTCAGATTCGTCGGACATAGACTCAGAGCCAGGGCTAACTTTGAAAAGAAAACAGCGTCGATCACGCACCACGTTCACTGGAGAGCAGCTGGATGCTTTAGAAAGAGCCTTCCATCGAACTCAGTACCCCGACGTGTATACCCGCGAAGAACTAGCACTACAAACAGGACTTACTGAAGCTAGAATACAAGTGAGCCATTGTTTCATTAATACCAAAAAAACTTCTACAGTGGCAATTTTTTTATAAAATACTGAATCACTATTTGTCGCCTTAATAGACACTATTAGCTATATCTATACATATAATAATCTGTAGAAAAGTCGTGTCTTTAATTGCAAAATAAAATGAAAGTTAAAAATCTAAAACCCGTCAACGAAAAGAATCAACTAAAAAGTATGAAACAAGACAAAGAACAAACAAAACAAATATTAAAACATAGATAGTACTTCGTCAATTAAAGAGATGGCGCTAGTAGTAAGTAAATTCACAGACTGTACACTTGCCATTCGTCCAATGTTTGCTATAAAAGATTTCTTGTAATACCATATGTCGTATGATACTATTTAGATTAAGAAGAATCCAAAGACACTTCATTCATTAAATTCGAGTAAATTTTATAATCTTTTGGTTACCTTTTTTAAGTTTATGGCCATATTAACATATTTTTCAGAAGTTTATAGCCTGTAACCATCTTGCTATATTATCTGTCTATACATACGAATCAATCGACACCTCATTTGATAAAATCTGATAAGTAGTTTTTAAGTTATTTTTTTGTAAAGGAAAAAATTCAATCGCGGGCAGGATTCGAACCTGCGTCTTCTGGTTTGATATACCAGACGCTCTGACCGCTAAGCCACCGCGAACCCTACCCGCATGATTGAAATTTTGCCTTCACATTCTGAATTTACGTCATAAGGTGACGTTATAAGGTTATAAGGTGACGTCAAACCAGAAGACGCAGGTTCGAATCCTGCCCGTGATTGATTTTTTTCCTTTACTAAAAAATAACTTAATAATCTTAGCATGGAAAATGCAAAAAAATCACAAAAGGAAAGTATTTTGTAAGTAGGATCGAACATCTATACGATACATATATATATATATAGATACATATATATATATATAGATACATATATATATATATATATATATATATATATATATATATATATATATAGATACATATATATATATATATATATTGTATAATGTATTTACATAATTATATGTATAGACTGTTAAACTCTCTACAGCCAGCAACTCTTGGCAGTCAGCTTTTCATATTTTTCCTTGCTTCTCGCGAGGCAAAACAGTTTTGCGGCACTCGCGATACCAGTCCATTCTTGGATGTTTCTCAGCCATGACAATTTCCTACGACCCGCTCTCCTTTTGCCAGCAACTTTTCCCATCATAATTAGTTGCAAGAGTTCGTATCTGGGATGCCTTAGTACATGTCCCAAATATGCAACTTTTCTTTGCTTGATGGTTTGCAAAAGTGTGCGGTTTTGCCCTGTTTTGGTGTTTTTGGAGGAGACTAATTAATTAATAATAATTAATTAATTATTTTTAGAATTAGTGTCTATAATAATAATTTATTATAGTTTTAAGTGAACATAAAGACATTGGTCCGCTTATTGTCCGATTATAAGCCTGGTCAACATTAAATTAGGGTATTTTTTATCGTTTTAACCTTTAGTTACTTTCTAAAGCCACTGGCAGAAGATAGTATATAATAAAGACACAGTGTTGAATATCTTCAAAAACATAAAAAACGTGAGCACAGAATTAGGGTATCGACACAACAACCGTTACAAGCGAGGTAGCCGACCATGAGGTATTGGGCTCAGTTCCCAAATGTCCAGACTCAATTTTAATCATTTTGAACGTAAATTTATTATGGCTTCTGTCAAATTTCAATCTCTAATAGAGTAAACAAGCAAGAGATAAATTCTAGGTTCCATTAAGAAATTCTCAATTCGAAATGGATCAGAGAACTTTTAGCTGCCAACTGTCCGTGTATTATTTCCACTCTATACTTAGTACTACACTCACACAAATAAGTATTCCAGTGAACCTTATATATGAGCATACCTTAATAGTAACATGTAATTTTTGTATAATTTAATTAAAATTAGAAAGTCACAGCTCAGGCCCCCAAGATACATACGGCCTAGGCACCACTATTCCAAATCAATGTAATCCTAGGGTGTGACTGTCACAATGGTCCAATAAAATTTTACTATTAATTTAATTACACATTAATTAAAACTAACGTCACGTATTGTGGCACAAACATTGTTTTTATCTATCTATCGTCAACATTGATAAACGTAACCACTGTCACTTTCAACATGTTGACAGTAATACATAAATGTGTTTTCCCTTCCTTTATGATTATAAATATTATTTACACAAAACATATAACTACATGTCAAGATAACAATATTTCATGATATGTACAACGTACGCAGCACATCTACAGCTATATAGATAGTGCTAATTGAATAATTAACTTGAATCCAAACAATAAAGATTTCAGTTGATCAATATTTTACATTTTGGTTTCACACGATTTTTTAATTGGTTCCAGGTCTGGTTCTCCAACCGACGCGCTCGTCTACGAAAACATACGGGATCAAATCCAAGTCCGGGTATTGGCGGTTATTCTGCCATACCGATGCCACAAATACCATGCCCCTATCCTGCTGGAGAGATACCTTCCTTGTCTCAACATCACCCGCAACACCCAGACGCTTGGCATCACCAAAAGTATGCCAATTATAACCAACTTATGGCCCAGTCCCAACATTTAAACCAAGCCTTCCAAAGTGCAGCATTCCCTAGTACTTCTGGCTCTACTTTCGGTCATTTAGTGTCTGGCGCCAATGCACCGTCCCATAGCCAATTATTAGACAGTGGAATACCAAGAAACGATTACGTTCGGTACCCTAGTAGTGACATTTATAACAAACCTATCAATTATTTACCCAAAGAGGCTGAAGGTGATAATAAAGTAAACAATGATGAAGTGATAGAGCCAAGAGAAGATACTTTCGAAAAGCCTACTGGAGATGACTACGGAAAAGCGTTACCAAATAATGAATATCCAAAAGTTCCTGCTGACTACTCCAAAGTACCTGCAGATCCTTCTGCTGTTTCGAACTGGAGCCCTTCCCATAATTCATTAAACATGAGCTTAGCAGGTCTCTCCAGTGAATACAAATATATGAATGATCCATATTCGTTCCCGAACGTATCAGACCCGCTCTCACAACATAACTATCCAAATCCACCGAATGCTGGCAACAAGTACTGGATATGACATAGTTACTTAAATTATCATAAACACTGTTTTAGTAAATAGTATAAATGTTAAATTTATTTAAATTATATTATAGTATAATTATTAAACATAGGAAAGTTTGTGAGAAATTACCTCTATTTTGCATTCCATAATGATACCTATTTTAAAACCAAACATTTGTAAATTATTACTAAGAGTCATTAGTTAATAAAGGGTTAAATATCACTTATTGTTTTTTTTTATTATTTATTGATTAAGAATTTATTTTTTATTAAATTGTTCTTTGGTGTGTAAGTACAGAAGTAAGTAAAACAAAAAATAACATGCCATCACTTATTTAATTAAATAAACATCAATTAGTGTAAAAAAAATACTCTAAAATACTCTAAAACATTGATCAAACAGTTTTTTTTATCACTGAGTTGTTACTTCTAATAATGATGCACCAGCTTCAAGAGGAATACCATCTAATTCCAATCTGGGTACAGAAGGGGTGTTTGCGTTCTCTTGGGGAACTTGCGGTTCGCTTGTGGTCATAATAAAATCAACTATATTTACTGGTTCAGTACTGAGTACAACTGCATCGGTTACAGGTACGTCGTTGCCAGGTGCATTGGCAACGTCGGTGGGTGCAACATCAACAACAGATGCTTCGGAATCCGCAGGAATTACTTTGGTGAGAGTTTCTTCCGCAGCCGTAGCAATACTGCCATTCATTTTTGCTTCAGAAGGTTTAGCCACTACAACAGGGTTACTCGCTACTTCAATTGAGGCGGCAATTGGATCCTTGACAGCATTAACAACTGTCACATCACTTGAAGCTACATTAGATGCTTCAGTAACCAACAAATTGGATTCAGTTGTAATAACTACAGACACGTCGGCACTGGATAGAATTGCTTCAGTTGGCATAGCTATGTAATCTCCTGCTCCAAATACTACGGTATCCGTACCAGTTACATCATTTGAAGCAACAGTGGTGGTTACGTTATTGGTGGTAGTATCAGGGGAAGTGTCAGCTGCAGAGACTACTTTACCAAAAGAAATAGCGTCAGTGGAACCAATTACCGAGGCACTAGTATCAGGGGCAGCGTCAGCTGATGTGGCAACTGATGTGCTGGCATCAATATGCGAAGCACCAGATGAAACAGGTACTGTAGTACTGGCGTCAGAGAATACTGTGTCTGAAGGGCTAGTTATTGAAGTGCTCACGTCAGTGGGGACAACGTCAGAGGAAACAGCTTCCGGAGCCCCTTCAATAACTGAAACAGTGTCTGCGGAATCAACTACCGGGACACTTGTGTCAGGAGAAACCGCGTCAACTGAGGTATCAACAGAGACACTTGTATCAATGTTGGTTGTGCCAGAAGAAACAGGTACTGAAGCACTAGCATCAGAAGGAGCGCCGTTTGATGGGGCAGCTGTAGAGGTGCTTACGTCAATGAGGATAGCTTCAGAGGAAAGAGCTGCCGAAGTACTAGCACCAGACGAAGCGGCGCCATTTGGGACATTTGCAGTGGTACTCGCGTCAATAGGCGCAACAATAGCAAAACCACCTACCGAGGCACTAGCGTCGAGAGAAGTGGATGCAGATGTATCAGCTGGAGAAACAACTTCAATGACTGAAACAGTGTCTGCGGAATCAACTACCGGGACACTAGTGTCTGGGAAAACGGCGTCAACTGAGGTATCAACAGGGATACTTACATGAATGTTGGTAGTGCCAGAAGAAACAGGTTCTGAAGTACTAGCGTCAGAAGAAGCGACGTTTGATGGGGCAGCTGTAGAGGTGCTTACGTCAATGAGGATAGCGCTAGAGGAAACAGCTGCCGAGACACTAACGTCAGATAAAGCGACGTCAGTTGGCGCATTTGCAGAGGTGTTCGCGTCAATAGAGGCAACGCCCACTGCGGTACTACCGTCAGGAGAAGTGAAGGCAGATGAATCAGATGCAGAAGCCCCTTCAACAGCGGAAATAGTGTTTAAGGAATCAATTACCGGGACATTAGTATCAGGGGACATGGCGTCAACTGAGGTAGTACCAGAAGCACTTGCATCAATGTTGGTAGTACCAGATGAAACAGGTACTGAAGCACTGGCTTCCGAAGAAGCGGAAGAATCGTTATTTGACTGACCAGCTAGAGAAGTGCTTACGTCAGTGGGAATAACATCAGAGGAAACAACTGCCGAGGCAATGGCATCAGGGGAAGCGGCGCCAGTCAGGGCATCTGTAGAGGCGGTGGCGTCAACAGAGGTACCATGAGCAATAACACCTACTGTGGTAATAGTGTCGGGGGAAGCAGATGCGAATTCGGCAGCTGTAGAAGTGTCTTCAGCAACAGAATCAGGATCAGTAGAAACGTCTACCGAATTACTGGCCTCAGGCAATAAGGTGTCAGATGGGCCGACCACAGGGGCACTCTCATCAACGGGGATGGCATCAGGAGAAACAACTAATGTGACACTGGTGTCAGGGGAATTTACACCAGATGGTCCAGCTTCAGAGGCACCCACATCAACGGAGACTGCATTAGAAGATACGTTGGCATCTTGGGAAGCAATGTCAGATGAGGAAGTCACAGAGGCACCTACTAACACACTCGCGTTAGATGAAGTGATATCAGGTAGGCTAACCGCAGAACCGCTTTCGTCTATAGGAACAGCATCAGGAGAAGCTGTGTTAATTTGGCCCGCTGAAGAAGAGCTCAGCTCCACGGGAACAGTGGTGGAGGAAACACCTAACGTTGTACTGGCAGGAGAAGCGGTATCAATCACAGCGACTGTGTCTAAGGAGGCCACTGTAGTAACTACTGAAGCTCCAGCTGCAGAGGAACCAGCGGGAGTAGAAACTACTACTGAAGCATCGGTCCCTGATTCAGCACTGGACAGAGCAGCCACCGATGCTTCTCCATTACCAGTGATGGTAATCGATGAAAGTCCAGTTGAAACCGTATTAGGTAATCCAGGACCAGATACAGGTACAGATGCGTCGGCGATTGCGGTTTTATCTACAATTACGTCGGTAGCAGAAGAAACATCGCTTACTGATGCTTCCATACCGGTCGAAGTTGGATATGACGATGATTCAGCACCTGATAAAACGGCAACAGTTGGGCCAGCAACAGAAACATCAGCACCAGTAGTAATTGATTCAATGGAAACAGTAGGTACACTGCTTGAAACGACATCAGAAGACGAACCGGGATTTCCAGATAGAGCATTAAGTGGCCCTTCACCAACAAAACTATTTCCTGATGCTTCTCCACCAGCAGATGAATCCACATTTGTTCCGTTAGCGTTGGCAGCAGTGACTTGACCCCCAGTAATCCAACTAGGAAGTACGTTTGTCAAGTACTGGGCAACGGATTGCAGAATTGTTTTCTCTTGTTGAATAGACTGCTGCGCCTCAGTCACCCAAGGTAAAGTAACATTTTTCAGAAGCGCTGTTTCGTTATCTAATTCAGCGATTTTAGTTTCTAATTCTGCACTCAGCCTCTGAATATACACAGCATTCACGTGGCTTATCAAGTAATTATGAAAACCAGTCTCCGAAACAGTATCGTTTGACAATTTATTTTGGATTACCTGTAACACAGCTTGGCGATATTCACTCTTAGTACTGTTTATTTCAAGGCCAAGTTCTTCTTGTAAATACCTATTCACTGCAGCTGCTTTTTCTAGATCGTTGCTGTTAGCAGGCAAAGAATATTTAGAATAAACATAGTTTTTCCAGATGTCTTCCAGGTCCATCGGATCATTTTCTTCTGTAGACTCAGAGGAGTTATCAATAACTGGCGTTGATTCTTTAATTGTTTTCTTTTCGATTTTTTCTAATTGTTTTTGAAGTTTCTCCTGACGCTTTCGTTCTTCTTTAGCCAGTTTTTCTTCTATTTTGCGTTCTTGTTCTTGTCGTTTGCGTTCCTCTTTTTCTAGTTTCTCCTGCCGCTTACGTTCTGCCTTTTCAAGTTTTTCCTGTAGTTTAAGTTCTTGCTCTGCAATTTGTTCTTGCAATTTGCGCTCTTTTTCTAATCGTTTTCGTTCCTCTTTATCCCTTTTTTCTTGTAGTTTTAGCTGTTGTTCAATTCTTTTACGTTCTAAGGAATCATCGTTTTCATCATTATCATCATCTTCTGTGCTTTCTGAAATATTTGATTCATCTGATGTAGATCTCTGCCTCCGTAACACGACCCTTGAAGCGCTTTCATCTGGCAGATATTTCGCGCTCACCAGACAAAACAAGGACACCTATAACAGAAATAATATATAATTAAACAATACAGAGCACATCGGGATTATAGGTAATCTCTCGAGAATCCTTTGCCGTAACGACCATGGGCCACGTGGTGATATGCCAAATATCAAATTACAACCTTGATAGTGTCATTGTTATAAAATATATTTTTAATATATTTAGTTATCCATGACTTCCTAGACACCTGTATACCAGTATAAAGTTTTGCAAATATCATACTAATTAAACCCAAACGAAAAATAACAAATTCAAATATATATTAACATAAATTAACTTAACTCAACACAATAATTATACTTACAAGGAGAAATAAATAAATTATCCTCATTTTGCACAGGTTTTATCAATTATTAGTTGATGTAAATTATTATTTCATTTAACGCGAAATTCGTTCGTTTCACACTTCAAATAAATGTTTGTGTACTTGTGTTTCGTATGAGCTCGTTCGTTAAAATTTGTTTAGAAATTTGTAGACCTGTCCTTTTATACACGGTAGAGTAATTAACATAGATAACGTTAGATAATGGCTCCTAATGAGATAACCGGTGCGTACTAAAGTCTTAGCCAAACAAAATGTTTTCGCGAAGTCTGACTCAAAATAAACAGCAGTTATAATTTAATGGCGACTATCTTACCGATGCAATGAAGAAAGTCTTAACTAAATGCTAATAACAAACAAGCGGATGTTTGATAATATAAAATTTAACAACCAGAACGGAAATAGGCTTACATTAAAATTATACATACAAAGGACATCCGCTACACATAACGTTTACAAAATGATATCCTCTTCGATTTTATAACAGAATATTTTTCCTATATCGATGTTTGTAACAGAAAACTTTGTTTTGCTCGTTGGACCTCTTGGGATCTGGCTGGCTAGCGACTACCGTCGGATTCTGTCGTTTACGACAGGATACACAAGGTGCTTTACCACTTTGGTGTGTGTGTTTCAACTTTGGCACGTAAGAACCAGTTCCCCCTCGGTTGCTGCGGCTCTGGCAGTCTGCAGTCCGTTGGGACTGAGTAAGGTCGGTTAAGATTCAGCAACGCGATAGCCACTCCTTTGGTGTTTCAGGTATCTGTGGGACTACTTACCACCAGGTGGCACGTCAGCTCATATGCCGATTTAATCAATAAAAAAAGAGGTTGAATGCTTTCAACTGTAACTATACGCAGGTTCATGATAGAGTAATAGGTACCACCTACATAGTAAGAAGTCATTACATGACTGATGTAGTTATGCACACAGTTATTCCAATGCATAATTATGCTCTATAAAATAATTTATAAATATTTGTGGTGTGGCTTATGTAGAAAGTGTTACTGGGTTTTTCTATTATATACAATGGGAAATCTGAGAAAATTTTACGCAATTAATGACGGGTTAAGATAAGCTTTGACTACTGTTCTAATTATAGCAACACTAGTCTGATCTGTTTCTGGCTACCCCTATGGGAAAAAGGGGGTGAGTGTATGTATTATATATATTCTGATAAAGTAGAGAAAAGTCACTAGTCACTATGTATTTATGAGTAAGTTAAAAAAAGCATATCTTCGATTCTTTGGCAGAATCATCTCAACGATGGATGATCTTTCCTTGTAATTGTATTTCCTTATATTTATAATATCAATTTTATTAAAGTATGTATTTTATTATTATATTTAGAATGTACCTAGTAGTATATTATCAATTACATATGTAACAAGAATTAATATCACATATAGGTATTTATCTTTTTACTTTGTTTTCATTATTAGTGCACCTACTACCAAGTATTGTCACCCTAATGTTGGCTGGGAGACAAAATCTAATGACATGAACTTCATGAAGTCCACCTTTGTACGTTTTTATTTTGTGCATGAAGTATTAAATAGAATAAAAAGTCTACGATATAAAGTTTTGAGATAAAATAAGATTGTTCGTCAGATTGATTAGTAAGTCCATACCATCACGATTGTATTCCCCAAAGGGTTAGGCAGACGTCTACTAATGTACATCTCACACAGTTCGTTGGTATGTTTAGGTCCGTTGTAATGTTTAGAGGTGAGCCTTTTCCAACTCCCGAGCTGCTACGGATAATTTCATAGAAAACCCCAGTAACACTTTGCTCGATGGGAATCGAACCCGGGATCTCTATCGTACTAGATGCGCCTATTACTATATATAATACCTTATTAATCTAAACGAATAAGGTATTTAGTAAGGCAAGAAATTTAGATCTCATCTAAATTTCTTGCCTACCTTACCTGATATGAAGTGATTTTGGTGGTTTTTTTCTTTAGGAAATTCTAGTGGCAGGTTTAAATTAGTCCGGTTAATGATATAGGACTTGCGACTTATAGGTGGGACTTAAAATATACTAGTGAAAGAAGGTGTGTTAGTACACAAATGTTCACAAGGTTTTGCCATACAGGCGAGGTATGTTACGTTTTTAAAAATATATTTATTGCATATTGGCATTATTTTTCCTACTAATTGCTATTAACTACCTTTATAATATTCGCGTAATTTACGGGAAGTGTATTTTAAACAAAAGAATATATTCCGATTTTAGACAACAAAGTACATCTTCAAGGAAGATAATTTACATATTTCCTGCATTAAATTATTAACATATTTTTTACATTTTTAAATATTTAAACAAGGTTATAAAAAAGATTTTTACATAATTACTATTTTAGATATGTCATTATTTTACAATTTGAGTACAGGTTTCGTCTTATCCTGTCAAATTTAATTTTGACTCCAAATAATAATAATAATTTTGACTCCAAAATATATGTCTAATATTTTGGAGTCAAAATTATTGTCGTGATTAGAAAAATATAATAATTATGTTGTTGAAACGGTGCACACAAGAAGTACCTACTCATAAATTATGAAATTTAGGTGCGACAATGAATTGTATAATAAACTATTAATTTAGCGAGTGGGTTAATAATGCGCTTCACGAGTGGATCTTCCCCGATAGATATAACCTGGGTGTCTTTTCTTCTAAGCAAACGCGCTCCACCGTAGATCGCAGTATAGCTTAAGATCAGGCGGCCCGCACTCAGGCGCGGGCGGGCGCTTCAGAGTTCAAGAACAATAGATTTTGCACTGTGTCAATAATTTGTTACTTGACGAGTTAATATGCCTACCAAAGCAACAGATTACAGGTCAAATTTTTGGTCTAGATACACAAACAAAAAAAATTGAAATATACCAAAACTTAAAATTCATCTGACTGAACTGATTCATTCAACTGACTGCCTCATTAGTCTAGTGGTCCCAAGCGCGACTCCTACGCTAGAGGTCCTGGGTTCGATCCCCAGGTCGAGCAAAGTGTTATTGGGTTTTTCTATGAAATTCTCAGTAGTAGCTCGGAGTCTGGATTTGTGCCCGGTTAATGGCAATAGGCTCGTCATACCAATCATACCGGCGAACTGTGGGTGTACATTAGTACGCCTCTGCCTAACACTTCGGGGAATACAGGCGTGGTGGTATGTGTTAAAATTACTCTCAAGTTTTTCGCTGTTTGAGAACTCATCGGACATGGTTATATTTTCAGGAGTTTTTCAATGGAACAAATTAACAAACGTTCTGCCTCATTGGTCCTTAGTAGCCACAAGTGCGACTGTTCAGCTAAGTTATGTTCCAGCTGGGAATAGAACTCGGAACTGAAATTGCATCAACTTAGATTTTTACCATAAATAAATATTGTGATAAGTTTTCACTTTACTCCGGTTACGGTGAACATCAACCAAGACTATTTTATAAATAAACGTACCTTCGAGTTCATAGCCATCCTTACATTCAGTCATCCGAACGTACTTACCTACTATACTTACGTTTTTCTTAAAAAAAAAAGCTTACTAGCAATATGGGTCACACATTACTAGTATTCTTGTTAACCCCTCGTGCTAAGCTAAATGCTTGTGTTACGAATGGGTTCCCGTCGGTAGTGCAACGGGTGGGTTTCGAATCGGCAATCACGTGATCGCAAGTCCGACGCCCTAGTCATTAGGCTAACGCCGTTACGCTTGCGCTCATACACAAGTTGTTCAATTACAAATTAAATCAATCGATCTAATCTAACATAACTTCAAACCACATCAGAAATTAATATTTGTCCCAAGATCAAAACAATTGCATACCGAATATTCCTAACCGAAAAAACTCTGTCAGTTATGACAACATTATGCAAAAATATCGCTTCAAGTGATTCATTTGCTTGTCTTGAAACTTATCTAGAACATTATAAAATTGTTTGCATGCTTTAGCTAAATGCATCTCAGAAATTTAATAAAACTGAGCGCAATTTTTTTATAATCAGTTGCCACCTTTGCAGTTATCTTTGTGCTACACTAAACTAATAACTTTAAAAAAAATATTTTTACATCAACAACAAATAAAAACAATACATAGTAAAAATAAACCTATTAATATACACTATTTACATAAAATACATGAACGTAAAAAAAGCTAATAGTAGGCAACGTCATGCGTGCATGTCGGACTATAAAAGGAATTGTGCTTAGAAGCTTGCCCTCGCTACTACTACCACTGATCTTAATCCATTGCTTTAATTTACCTATCAAAGTATCATCCAATGTTCAGGGGTATTAACAAAGTCTGGAGACCTGCGATCAACTCGCTTCAGCCTGACAAGTAGAAGTCAACAAGGATACATTTCGGAGAATGTGCATCAGATCTCCACGATCTTATCCCCCCTAGCCCTTTCCACTATCGTACGACCAGAAGCACGAAAAAGCGTCGTCGATTCACGGTGGACATTCCAAAAGCCCGAACGAAACGCTTTAAGTCCACTTTTATAGTGCGTACTGCTGAAATATGGAATGCACTTCCCGAGTGGGTCTTCCCTGGTAGATATAATCTGGGTGTCTTTAAATCACGAGTGAATCGGTTTCTTCTAGGCAAGCGCCCTCCATCGTAGATCGCAGTATCGCTTAACATCAGACAAACTGGCGGTCAAGCGTAAGCCTATCACGAATAAAAAAAAAGAAGTCTCCTTCAAAACCGCTATTAGCAGGCCACAGCTCTTAAAACTAGAAAATATTAAACGCGATATAGGATGTTTGTCCATCATAAAGTAATAACTAATAACAACACAAAATTATAATTACCTAAATTAAAATTAAATTAAATACTCCTTACTTGTGGGCAGATTAGAAAACAATAATTCTACAATGCCATTTATATAGGCACGTCATAAGGTGCAAGAAAATAGCCTGACCACCTATACGTCGAAGTGTACATAAATATGTTTCAACTTTTGCGCGTGATAGTCTCCTCGGTTGATGCTGCTTCGGCAATCTGAAGTCTATATGATCTTACAACTCCTCTAAGCTGTAGGTGTCCAGGAGCTGCGGTGGCTAGGTACTTACCATCAGGTGTCTCGTTTGCCGTTTAAATTTATTTTTTATTTATATAGCATCCACTGCAACCGCATGAGACCCGCATCCATTTTCGTGAAGTAGTTTTTACGTGATGCCCGTACGAGTCAAAACTGATGAAATATGTATTTGTCTGATGATGATGATATATCTGATCTATGACTATCTGACTAATTAAATATGATTCACTTACGGGTGAAATTAATAACCTATTTCTGGACTATTTCCCTACTGGAGATCGAAAATTGACATTATTTCTATTGTTCTTATGTCAATTTTCAATTACAGCATCAATGATCCACTTTTTAAACTATCTAACTTCTAGCTAACTCTTTTTAACTTTTTTTTGTTAACAAACTTCAAAATTAGGATCTCGGCGGACCGAATTTCTTTTACAAACGTAATACCGAAATAAATCGTAATTCAAACACAATTTAATCAAATTCTGTTATTATTCGGATTCCGATACCGTTAATCTAGGTTCAAAATACTTCACTGGAAATAAATGTAAGCGAATGCAATTTTTGATAACTTTAACAAGTTTGGAAAGATTTTCCGGTCTTTTATTTCCAGTGAAGTAGTAATAAACGAAATACTACTTACTTAATTCTACGTAAGAACCTAGATTAACGGTATCCAAATCCGAATAAAAACATAGTTTGATATAATATGGTCTGGATTACAATTTATTTCGGTATTACGTTTTTATAAGCAATTCAAGCTCCGCCGGACCCTTAAGGCTATATTTTTATGCTGTGTATGTTACCCGATATCTTTGCCAGTCGTGTAAGTACCGGTTTCGATTCTTCTTTTTTTATCTGTTTACTTCCTAGATGGTCCTAAGTATATAAATATGATCGGTATCTGGCTATCGATTTTGAAGATACACCTGAGTACAATGCTCGCAATATTTTTTTTTTCTAAAAAGTTATTTTGTAGTATTAATATTATGAACATCTTTTGTTTTGTTGTACAAGTAGAGGTTATTAAAAAAGATTTCATGGCATTCCTTTTGAATGTTAAGAAAATCGTTTCCAAAAACAATGTACATTGCCAGGGGTTTACAGTTCTTATTTTATTGGGATAAAAAAGGCAGAATAGTTGTAATTACATACACAATAACACACACAACAGAAATTTATCAATAATGTGAAAAAATCTAAAAAGTATGTAAAATAATAAATGTTCGTAGTAAAGAAATAGTAGCTAAGTAGTTTTATCGGGAGCTAGTACTCTGTAATAAGTTGAATCCGAAGAATTTATGATGACGGTAACAGAGTTGGTTTCATAATAAACAATTTTTAGGGCCTATTTCAGTAAGTTCCCGATATATTACTTGGCAATTAATTTCATACAAGTTGTGTTTCATTTTTGTATTTATTCGCTGAAATTAATTGCTGAAGAAATTCTGAGAAAGAATTTCGCTACTCAGACATGATGAAATAAGCCCTTGGTGATATAATAATGTTAATCTGATTTATATCAAGATAATAATTATGTCATCAATTGTGTTAAATTACTTTATTGAAATAATTTATCATTTCACAAGTTCGTACTCGTTTAAATTTTGTCTTAAACAAAGAAGCAAATTGTTTCAAAACAAAATTGAGTGAGTGTAAAATCACATAACAATAATCATTTGATAAACAACTTCGATGTATATATTTTTAACACTGTGTCTTTTTACTTCTATTAATAATGGACCGGCTTACAGTGGTATTCTGTTTTTTATCCCGCCACTCCCTGTGTTACATTCGTATGGGCTACCTGCGGTGCACTTGTCAACATAATATTTTCCAAATTTTCTGTCACAATTCCACTTTCGGTGGTTGATACAACTGAATTATTTGTAGTTACTTTGTACATACCCGATGTAATAACCGATGGTTGGGAATTTGTAGAAACCACAGCAGCTACATTAGCAGCTGTAGTGATACTGCTGTTCAATGTATCTTCAGAAGGCGTAGCTACTTTAATAATCTGACTCGCTACTGCAACTGGGGCGCCAGCTGAATCTTTGATTGTATTAATAACTGTTGCGACACTTGAATTCGAAATAGATGCTGTAGTGACCAATAAATTAAATGCAGTACCAGATATATCTATGCTGGATGGAACTGGTTCAGTAGACACAGTAACAGATCCTCCGATATCAGTACCAGTAAGATTGTTTGAAGAAACGTAAGTACTCGCTTCATTGGTGGTAGCATTAGAAAAAACACTAGTAATTGGCAAAGTGCTATTAGATGTAATTTCCATAGAAGCGCTCGTATTAATGGGAGCAGCATTAGAGGAATTACCTGCTGTAGCACTGGCATTAGGAGAAGTGGTGTAAGAAAATGCTTTTTTTGAGGCGCTCGCATTAACAGGGAGAACATTAGCAAGACCACTTACAAAGGGCGGGCTAGATTGGACAACTAAAACGGCAACAGTTGGGTCAGCAACGGAAACATTGGCACCAGAAATAAATGATTCAGTGGCATTGTTTGATGATGAATGCACGTTTGTTCCGTTAGCGGTGATAGAATCGACTTGTCTCCCAGCAATCCAATTAGGAAGCACAATTTTCAAGTACCGCACAAGAGATTTTAGAAAGTTTTTCTTTTGCTGAATAACCTGTCGTACCTTAGCCACCCACGGTAAACTTACATTTTGCATAAACCGGCCTGTTCCGTTCTCCAGTTCAGCAATTTTAGTTTCCAATTCTGCACTCAGTCTCTGAATATACGGAGCATTCACGTGGCCGTCTAAGTATTTATGTAAACTGTACTCTATAGCAGAATCATTTGACAATTTATTTTGTATTATCTGTAACACAGCTTGGCAACATTCACTATTTACGATAAGACCAAGTTCTTCTTGTAAATATCTATTCAATACAGCTGCTTTTTCTAGCTCAGTACTGTTAGTAGATAAAGCATACTTTGAATACCGTTTCCAGATATTTCCCTGATCCATTAAATCATTTTGTACTGCAGATATAGCGGAGTTGTCAGAAATGAGCATTGATTCTTTAATTATTTTCTTGTTGATTTGCTCTAATTGATTTTGTACTTTCTCCTGATGTTTTCGTTCTTCTTTGGACAATTTTTCTTCTCTTTTACGTTCTTCTTGTTGCTTGCTTTTTTCTTTTTCTGTTACCTTTTGCCACTTACCTTCTGCGTTTTGCCAATTCTCGTGTAATTTACGTTTTAGATCTACAAATTTGTTTTGCAGTTTGCGCTCTTTTTCTAATCGTTGTCTTTCCGTTGTATTCCTTTTTTCCTGTAACTTCAGCTGTTTTTCTATTCCTTTACGCTCTAGGAAATTAGTATTATTATCGTTAATATCATCTTCAGTGTTTTTTATTGAAACGTTTGATTCATCTGATCTCTGTTTCCGTGACACGACCCTTGAGAGACTTTCATTGGGCATATATTTCGTACTCACCAGACAAAATAAGGACACCTAAAACAGGAAAAAAAAAACAAATATAGTTTAAATACTAATAATATACCTACATCTGGAATGCAGAAAAATTTTTAGAGAAGTCCATATCCTGTAGTAGTAATGATTAAATTATGGTTTTATACAATAATTATTATATAAACATGTGCACACGCTTTAATAATTATCACGCTTTTATAACCAATAAAGAATTAACAAAATAATTTAAATTAATACTAGTAAAAACAATAATGATACTTACGAGGAGAGATGTATAAGTGATCCTCATTTTATTCAATTATTCTTATTAGTAGATGTAACTTTTTTATTAAAAAACGAAATTCGCTCTTTTTACACTTCAAATAAATGCTTGTGTATCAGTGTTTCGTATGAGCTTGTTCTTTGAAGCTCACATAGAAATTTTGTAAACCTGTCCTTTTATACAAGGTACAGTAGGTAATTAACATAGATAACTTTAGATAATGGACAACTGGACCGCCCTTCGAACTTTAAACATAGTATATAGTAAAAACTTTCGTTTTCGGTTTTTCATCTAAATTTCTCCACAGAAATATTAGCGGAAAAAGTGAAACCTACATGGCTCACGATTTTTTCTGGACAGTCAATCCGCTTTAAGTGAGCGTGATGGACTATAGCCACGGGCACTGGACTTTCAGTATGAGAGCGCAATGCCCATGGCCCAGACCAGTGCCTAGCAATGGAACAGTAAATGGTTCGTTAATGATGATGATAATAATCATACTCTGACGCCTGAAATAAAATGTCAGCTCAAGTTACTCTCAAAATACCTCACACACTGCAGCCAACACAAGCGGAAAACGCTAGAAATTCCTTTTATTAAAATCCACTATTAAGCAACTTTACAAATATGTACAATCTGAATCACTAGCTGCACAAAATCTGGGTATAACTAAAATCCGTACACATTATTCTTACAGCTGTAGTAAAAATAGGAAATTATACTATTGACACTTTGAATTATGTCGCAAGATGCCGATTTAAAACCGCTGATAATATACCCCCACAAATAAACATCCGTCCGTTTGAAGGAAATTTCTTGGGTCACAACAAAAGGAATAATTCATACGTGCTGAAACAGAAATAACCTACTCTATATGTTAACAGAAAAAGAGAAGCCTTATTCAAGGAAAAGACACTCAGTCAGACCAAACTTATATTAGTGCTATCTACATAACAAGATAGATACATTACATACTTAATCCGATAGGCATATTATTGAAGCACAAATTAAACTATCCACACAAAGCAAATATTTTAACAAACATACTACGTTTTAGCGGAATCAAATATTTGCTCTAAGCTCAAGTATAAGTACCTAACTATTGAATACCGAATATTCTATTTGTCAGGGTCAGTTAGGACAAAATTACGCAATGACATCACGTGCATTTGCTTGTGTCTTGAAACTTATCTACGAGATTACATTGTTTGCATGTTTCACCTATTGTACACCAAATGACTCTCGGAAATTGAACATTAAAATTCTTGGCAAAGAAACGCAGATTTTTTGTAATCTGTTGCCACTTTTGCGCTTATCTATGACCTGTACCTGCTCATAGTAACACTTAAAGTAACAAGTCTGTGTTGTAGACAAAAAGGCGTCAATAGTGTTCCCGATCTTTCCACTATTCTGACTGGTCTTAATCCATAATCAATAGGACCTATCAAAGTCTCGCTCAATATTCAAGGTCAATGTCAAATGTTTTTATTTCAAATAAGCTTTTACAAGCGTTTATGAAACGTTACTGAGTCTAGTTGCACGGTTCCAAAAAAGTTGACCCTACTGAGAAGAATCCGGCAAACTCCATGAACACTGTTTTAAAATAATTTGTATTACAATCTTCAAGTTGGTACAATAGTGCAATAAATAACAGGATGTTTTATTTAATGTTGATGATTTAATGTCCAAGTTGAACCGAAGTCGATAATAGAAAAAGTTCTCCTCGATGCACATTTGTAATTAATTGAGAGTATTGGTATCCTTTAAGACTACTACCAGCTAACAGGCTATAAGGTCTTGGAAACCCTTTACACTCCCTAAATCAACCTGTAGGTGTGACAGATTAATCTCATTAAGTTTTGTTATCTTATGTACGAGTAGTAGTGTTTAATTGTGTAGTAACTCATAACGACTAATCACCTCTTTATTCACATCTTTATCAAACATAAGTACTTTTCAAATTTGAGACTGTTGGTTTCACTGTGATTATAAATAAAATACAAATATTTACAATAATAGATATTATCTTTCTGTTTAATAAACTACCGAATTTCTAAATGTGTTAGTCCAGGCTATATATAATCTATCTGTGTGCCAAATTTTATCCAGATCCGTTCAGCCGTAATGGCGTGAAAGAGTAACAAACATTCATACATCCATACATACAAACTTTCGAGTTTATAATAATAGTAAGGATATAATTCAACATTCTAAGCTGTATATCTGATTAGATAGACTACCGCATTGGGAAAACCGTAGAATTTGATTGTCCTCCCCGAATAAATATTTGTATCAAACAACAAATACAGTTGATCAACTGTATTTGTTGTTTTTTTAATCATCATCTAAACACGTTGCTTTCATACAAATATTTATTCGGGGAGGACAATCAAATTCTACGGTTTTCCCAATGCGGTAGTCTTCACTTAATGATAAAGATGTCATCAAAAAATTCCAAGAGAAGCAAATTTGCAGCTATTTTTGTATAATTTAGCGTTCATTTGAGTTAATTTATTACTTAGAAGCTTCATTAACGAATTTTGTAACGTGTTATTGAAGATAATGACATACTTACGGCCAGTCCCAATATCAAATCAGTCAGTAGATTTGCTTACTAGAGATAGGATTTTGACATAAGTTCCATACAAGTAATGTCAAAATCTTATCTCTAGTAAGCAAATATATCGATAGATTTGTTATTGGAACTGGCCGTTAGAGGATAATGATTAACTGTAATTTCGTTTCTACAGCCACAAAGGAAAAAATAAAATATTGATAAACATAAAATAGGCCACGTTAGCCAATATGTTTTAAACTACAGGGGCCGTATTATAACATGCTAACGCCATCATTTTTACGTTGTGAGAAAGAGATGCCGCTCTACATACTAAATTGTCTCATCTCTTTCTTACAACCTAAAAATTATGGCGTTAAGACATCATAATACGGCCCCAGTTTCTTACTCAGTCTTGGTTGCTTCTAACCCTAAGCTGAGGGTAGTCCTCTTCCTTTGTTTATAGTTTCAATTTTCCCATAATAATATATAGCTTCGCTTGCAAGACGAATGTGTCACAAAATTTTCATTACTTCTGAATTTAGCAGCGTGAAGGTGCCTACGTCGAATTTATTCCTTAAACGCCTGTTCCACATTCGCATTCATGCTATCCCAAAATTAAAAGGCGCTTGCCTCGTGCTATCCAACATTAAAATGACAAACGCCTTTTTAATTTTGGGATAGCACGAGTTAGCCTCGTGTTATCCCGAAATTAAAAAAGGTGTTTGTCCGAGACAGTTGAAACAATAGTAATAAATAAATTAATCACCCGATTTGTTCTTGGTATTTTTAAATGTTCCAAAAACAATGAGCATTATGACAAAGAGAAGAGTAGGTACGTAATTTAATACCGGCGCAGTTGGACGTTACGTTCAGTTAGAACTGCGTCACAAACTGAAGGTTAGTTAAACATGAACCGAATAGTATCATTAAAATAAAATGCGCGTAATAGTGCGCATTTGGTTAGGTTAGGTTAGAACTTATAGTTTATTACCCATTGGGGAAAATTGACAGTTTGTGATAACATGATGTGCGTTTGACTGTATCATTTGTTTTTGTACATAAAAGTTTAAATAAATAGATCCTTGTAAGGTGTATTGAAATCCAACATTTAATAATCGTAATTGTAAACGTTATTTATAAAAGTAACTTTTATTATAACAATTCGGAATTACCAAAATCGGTATTATGAATTTCGGAATTAATGTTTTCGTACCCGATTTTTTGTGGATATTAACTGTCTCTTTGTTTTAAAATATAGGCATGACTAATTCATTATACTAGGCTACAAAGGCAAGGATACAATGTCAGTCGCCAAAAAATTTAACCAAGTTTTTATATAGCAATAATATGAATATTTATCTAAAGGAATACGGAACTTGTAGTTAGCGTTTCCTTTATTCTTGGCTTGGTTTCAGCATTTTTTCTTACAGTACCTACATTCAGAATTCTCCGAAGGGTTAGACAGAGGGGTACTTAATGTACCTACACCCACAGTTAGCTGATGTGTTTAGATCCAGGTACCTAGTAGGGCGCGAGCCTATTACCATTAACCAGGCACAGATCCAAACTCCGAGTTGCTACTGAGAATTTCATATAAAAACCTAATAATACTTTGCTGGACCTGAGAATCGAAACTAAGACCTCTAGCGTAGTAGTCGCGTTTGGGACCACTAGACTAATGAGGCAGTTAGATGCAGAATTACACCTTTTCTAAATATAGCAACATACAAACATAGTTTGCCGAATATTATACACTATTATCACGTTAGTTTACATAACCAAACATAAATTCCAGTAATGCACGAACAAACATTATACATATACCACAAATCACGTTTAACTAATGAGCAATTTTTTATAAAAGGAAAAATTTGAACAATGTTATATAAAACGTTTTTTACAATAAAAGAGATCTTTTTTGGGTCCATTTTTGAACCCGATTTGTGTATGGGAGTGACCTGCGCCATTTTCAGAGTATCGGGAAAATTACCTTCAGCTAGCAATTTGTTGAAGCACTTGCTCAGGTTCTCTCTATGGCGTTCGTTGCCCATGCTTTCAGTTATGTATACATACCTATATGGCGAGAAACCTTCGCCGAGTGAAACTCGCGGACAATATAATTTTCTCCAATATAAGTTATGTATAGTTGTTTACAAACAGACAACCAACATACAAATATTTGTTTCATCAGGAGTTGAAGACGCGACACGCACCGCCGATCCGGTTCGATCGGCCACTGTGCAATTGGCTATTAAATCATGAGTCCAACAACCTTTTCCAGATCAGTGTCCTATACTACAACTTAGATCCCTACAATATTTGTTGGTTTTGCGCTAGCTTTGGGATAATTATACTGATAGAGAAAGTAAATGAAATCGCCTTATTGTATTAAAATCTTCGTAATTCTAGGTTTAGATTTTTTGACAAGATTTTGTATTCACACCACACTAGGATTGTCTCTTATATCATAGGTGCTTTTACAAACACACAAATTCTCACATCACCATCATCAAACATTTGCTCCTTGTAGGGATCCAACCCACAACAAGCGGCGCAGAAGCCGATTGTTCAAACTATGCCAAACGTGTCTTCAAAAAGGTATTATAATAATTAAGGTATTTAAATATATTAATAATTATTATAATTAGTAGTAGTTAATTAAGGTATTTTAATATATTATAATTATAACTTTAGTACTAGCTGTGCTTCGTTGTTATGCACGTTGATCTTTTTGATTTCCCTAAATTTCTTCTTTTTTTACGGAAGCAGCTTACATCACAAAAGGCACCTAACTAATGTACACATATAATCCGCTTCAGGGGTTTTGGTGCGGGGATAGTCATATTCAGGTTTTATCTCTTGATACGTATACAAAGATACCAAAGAATATTGCGAAATTTGTGCTAGAAAGATGAATCAGCTTTGTGATCATGTGAAAAAACGTTCTGATAAAATGGTTGCGACTTGCGACATAACAATTTCAGCATAACGTGATTAAATGTAATCTCTGTTATTTTCCAGTAACAAATACAGAGAAGAATCTTTAGGTAACGTTGTTTACTAATCGCTTGACTTTCACTGTCTACCCAAACATTGACAGAATTTAATTTATTCTTGTATTAATTAAATATTGCTTACACTATAGAAATAATTCCTTCTTCACCAGCATCAGCATGGGTGCGTTTAGAAGCACAAATGAGATATTCAAAAACGTCATAGCTGCATAGACTAAATCTAATAGTTTCATTACGCTATAATTTCATGTTAACAAAACCTTTTTCAGAAAGATAATTTCTAAAATCTTAGACATTTTCTAATTAATTATTTGTATCTATCAACAGTCAGGCTAAGAGTAATAAAAACCAAGAAATTATGACAATCTAATATTAATGTGGGGTTCTGATTAATAAGTAACGAATAACTTAGGTGAGTATGTATAAATACGGGATCTAGTAAAATTTCCATGGATTGGGAAAAATTAGATCATCGTGGGTTTTAATAAAAGAGTACAAAATAACTCGATGTATTTATACACAGGTTACAATTTAGCATGAAACTGCTGAACAATTAACCCTCCTACAGACCACATCAATGAATAGTCGTTAAGGATTATGAAGTCCCAAAGTCCCCCTTAATCACATTGGGGAATGCTAAATGTCGTTAACGGGGACTTTATTAATTCCATTAGCATTCTCTACTAAACCAATTACCGCGCTTTTCAAGCTACACTCATTAAGTGAATAATTAAAGATAGGTATGTATCATTATATCATGCATTGAGTGAAAATGTAAATATCCTTATTTTCTAAGAACAAAACACAGCCCATGTTTACAGCATCACAACAGCAAATAAGCATGATATTATGATCTAGTAGGAGACGTAAATTCAGTTACAATAACAATTCGTCATTAAAACTTAGTAGTCAATTAGTTATCACTTTGTTTTAGTTGCTGTAAAATAGATAACAGGCTAGAACAGGGCTGATACAATAAACCATAAAAATGAAGTTGATAAGTCCATTCAATGTTGAAATGTCCCATGAATTTAATTCTCTCGAATATACAAAATCAGAAATAAATAGAAAAGATATTCGAATGGATATACCAATCCGTTGGCAGACTTCACACGCCGTCGAGAAAATCTCTCAGGCATGCAGGTTTCCTCACAATGTTTTCCTTCACCGTTTAAGGGCGTGATAATGAACTATTATCATGAATTGAAGCACATGACTTCGAAAAGTCAGACCTGTGTGCCTTGGGTTCGGACTGCCTAGTCAAAACTAGGCAGTCCAACGGTCATACCACTAGGCTATCACTGCTGCTATGTTTAAGTCCCATGTAATAGGGGGTGAGCCTATTTCCATTGACCAGGCACCCGGACATTTGAATGGTATACCCTTTCCGAATAAGTACTAGAAGAATCGTAGATATCTTGTCGTACGCTATGGTCGAAATAACTCTACGTGTCTGAAGTTTGCCGCAATTGGTTTTCTATGATATACATAAAAACTCATTGTAAAAAAAAACACGCGGCCGTTCGGATCGGCTAACTTCAGACGCGCACAAAAACTTAGTTACCCCAAACAAACAATATAAAAGACTTACCTCTTGACGTAATTGTAATTGGATATGTATATATAAATATACACGTATGTTAATTAGCTGCCGTTAACACAAACATGTGTGATTGTTGACTGTGCAGATCTTATCTTGTTTATAGCTCTGCCTCCTCTTTCCATTTGGGAAAACCTCTATGTACATTCACTAGGTGGTAACATGTAATCCAATATACAAATAGTTTAATGTATAAAAGGAGATACTTCGCCTCTACAAGTTTAGAAACGAAGTGCACCTCCTTGTATTACGAACTCGAAATATAACGAATAATAACTTCCAACATGTCTGTGAAAATCGTATTGGTTCTTTGTGTATTGGTAAGTGACTCATACAAATACACTCTTATTGCTCATAAACAGGAGTTACCTATTGGGATTTCTTGGCAAGGGATAATCGTTAAAACGTAAAGAAAAAAATTACAAACTTTAGCTATTTATTATATATTATTCTAACCTTTGGAACATATAGTCACGGGGGTTGAGTATAGAATTTTTATACTTAAATCAATAGTACTTAATTGGGTCGTTTTTACGACACATTTAGCGTAGTGGCTGAGCGATCGGCACCTGCGCCTCGTGGTGTGGGTTCCATCCCCACACGGAGCAAATATTTGTATGAACTACAGGTAGGTATCCCGGGTCTGGGCGGTTGTGTATGTGTGAATTTGTGTTTGAAAAAGCACCCACGATACAAGAAGAAAATCTTAGTGTGAGCATATTATAAGAATAATATATGTAATAAATATCTTTCTTTTTCAATGGAAGACTATTAATATTAATACCTCTTTTTTCCAACAGGTTGCTGTGGTGTCAGCTGTACCAGCCCAGCCTGCTGCAGGAATCGGTGCCTGGGGCGGTGCAGGAGGATGGGGAGCTGCTGCCGGCTGGGGTAACGCAGGAGCCAACCCTTGGATCCCACCATGGGTGGCATCAGCTCCCTGGTACCCGCAGTGGTCTCCTTGCGTCACAATCGGCACTTCCTGCCTGGACTGTACGACTAAGTTAGTGTGCACTAAGGTGGGCGGACTCCAACGCGCCTGCACAGACCCCACTCTGCCGTACTGCAACCTAGGAGAGTGCTCTGCTACTCCCGCCGAAGGTTGTGAAGCCACCCCTGCAGCCGCTGCTCCTGCTCCCAGTGCTGCCTAAATACATGTAATGAGTTCTAATTCCAAATAATTACTCGAATTTGTTTTGGTCATCAATTTGTTCCGAATTAATTGTCATTAAAATTATTTGCGCAAAAATTATAGCTAAATTGAAATCTGAAAGTAACTTATTTATTTTTAATTAATTTATAATTGCTTGTTAGGTACCAATAAATATAATTAAATCAAAGCTCTGCTTGTTTTTGTTTTGTCTGATTATAAGTACCCTCGTCACCATTTATTTTTTTAAACAATTATGACACAGTATTTATAAAAAATGTGGGCTAATCCGGTCATAAAAATCCTTAATATTTTAAAGTTACGAAAACATCAATAAACTTGTGGAACTAATACAATTATGTTTTATTATAATATTCATGCCTACCCCAATGGGATACAGGCGTGAAAATATATATGTATATCTAATATTCATCGTATATTTCCGCTGAAGCTCAGATTCCACAGCCTGTTAGCCTGTTGGTGTGTGCCTTTACCATATGGCCGGGAAGGAAATTGTAGTTTTTAATCGAAACGAGTCGGACATAACTTGATATAAGCCTCCTTCCCTGACAGGGACGACAACGATCCATGAGGATGTTCCGCGCTATAAAAAAGCATGCGAAAATATGTTACAAAAATACATATTTAGTTTTGAAAAGTATGGACCGGATTTAAAAAAAATTAATACATTTTCAATCTGGCTACTGTAATAAACTAAATGGAAACCGAAAGCTGAAAATCCAAACACAATTAGGCTTACTGTTCAAGCAACGAAAGTAAATTGCCTGTTCTAGTTTTTCATTCATTTTGAAAAATAACTTTCTATTAATTATGTTTTTACATATATGCCTCATTAAATTAGTAGTCATAAGAGCAACTGCTACGCTGAAGGTCCTGGGTTCGATTTTGTTAACATTTTATTGGGGTTTATTATATATAAAATTCTCAGTAGCAGCTTGTAATTTTAATTTGTGTTCGCTTAATGACAATAGGCTCGCCCTTTATTAGATGCAAGGGGATTAAGAGTACCGGCAAACTGTGAATGTACATTAGATGATTAGTAGAGCGACTAGCTTTGTCATTAAATACGCATTGTTCAAAAATCTGTTTTCTATGATAAACATTAACAAGAGCTGAGCCCTGGACCCGATGTAAGTGTTAGTAAGTAAATATCACCTTTACTTCACTGACTAAAGGTTCGGTTAGTAAAATTATTAGACACATACTTTTCCCATGGGCGATCGAAACTACAGGACGCCATATGCTAAGATATTGTTCTTTTACTGGCAAATTTTATTTTAAATAATGGTTAAAATTATTTCTACTCGTCTGCTCTGGCTACCATTTTCCTATTATATTTGGGGAGACTAGGACAGCCTCTAAATAATGTCATGTGTAATTATGTAAAAATATGCGTATGTATGCATATTTTAACACCTATCCCCCATTGGGGTAAGATAGAGACTATAGACTTCCACTTACTATTTTTTTTTTCATAAAAAAAATGTTGCCCCACACTAGGATTTTCTCCTGTATCGTGGGTGCGTTTACAAACACAAATTCTCACATACACAAACGCCCAGACCCGGAACAACTACTTATAGATCATACAAATCTTTGCTCCGTGTGGGGATCGAACCCACAACACGTGACGCAGAAGTCGATCGCTCAGCCGCTAAACGTGTCGTCAAAACTATGATCCTGATACAAAACTTTGACTTCATATGCGCTCATTAACTTCCTCATGCATGATCAGTTTATGGTGCTCTTATACTGGCCATTTTTAAATAGTACACGAATTCATTATGGACAGAAGACTTGGTGAGTGAATGTCACGGAGATAAGTTCGCGTATAGCTGAAAACGAATTTACATCCTAGCATAGGTTACATAACATACCATCTCGGCTATCTTCCATAAAAGGTTTGACAGAGATGTAGGTACTAAATATACATATGTACACCCACAAATCGCCGGCATGTTTAACCTTTTGATCGCCACAGTCATGTATAAACGACAAACCACAATGCGCCCAGCACGCTACCGTCGCCTGGGTGACAGATTTCTAAAGGAAATTCGGAGCTTGGCGTTGAGGGCACGCTTTTTCTGTTTTTGACATGAACCTCAAAAGATTAACTCACGTGGAGCGAGCCTATTACCATTAACCGGGCACCAAACTCCAAACTGGGAATTTTATAGTATTTTCCTATACTGCTTTTTCCAATTTTGACAAAACGTAGGAACGTTTTGTCCTAGCAAACAATAGGCATAAACGTAAGTCCGTAACATAAAACGAGGCAGGTGACTCGGCTTAGTGTGTAACAATACAGCTAGTCTTCTTACAACTTGGAAACGCTTTTCTACCTTAAGTAGGATTCAAAACAAGACACATAAATATACCATCACGCCTGTATTCCCCGAAGGGTTAGGCAGAGGTGTACTAATCTACATCCACAGTACACCGTTATGTTTTTTGATTTCATGATAGAAGGCGAACCATTAACTGGCCACAAATCCAGACTCCGAGCAGTTATTAAAAATTTCCTAATTGAAAAAGGTATCGATAACACTTCCCGATATGGGAACCGAACCCAGGAATTTACACAAACCGACAAATAGACTGATTATGCAGTATTTTCAATAATATTCATGAGTTTTTTATCCAAATTTATCAGCTTACTTGTCGATAAGAACTCTTGAATCTATCTCGAGATTTCTTAAGTACCTAATGGAAATCGCAAGTAATCCTTACTAATATAATAAACGTGAAAGTTAGTGAGTATGGATGTTTTTTACTCTTTCACGCCAGAATGGCTTAACGGATCTAGATAAAATTTGGCACACAGATAGATTATAGCCTGGAATAACACATAGGCTACTTTTTTTATACCACTAAGGTGCAAACAAGCATACTGCCCGTAGCCTATGGACGCCCGTAGCCTAAATCCGTCCAGAACCCATTTTTTTTTAATGGGAAAATGTTCAGACGTGTCGCCTGCTGGTAAGCGATTACCGCCGCCCATGGACACCCACAACACCAGAGGAGTCACAAGTGCGTTGCCGACCTTTTAAAAGGGGACTCATTCACTCGGCGAAACACAACGTAAGCGTTGTTTAACGCCGGTTTTCTGTGAGGCCGTGGTATCACTCCGGTCGAGCCGGCCCATCCGTGCCGAAGCATGGCTCCCCCACAGATTTTTTTTTTTAATTTCTGTGCAATACCTATACCCTAAGTATAATCTGTATCCAGTAACGATTTTTGTAGGGATTTGTATAATAACCGGTACTGACCGCTAAACAGGCTTACCGAGGCACGGCTTACCCATCCATGGACTAACCGCGGCAAGCCGCATAATCTTGCAGATCGATTGATCAGCGTAGTAGCCTTAACGCTGTACATAGTGGCCCTCTTGGCGGTGCCATAAAGTTAGAAAGGTCATAAAGTAATCTGGAGGAAGTAATTTCTCTGGAGAAATCATGTACCTTAAGGAAACTGTAAGTATATTACGAGTAAATACGTATAAAAATAAAAAAGTTCCCAATGGACAGGTCTGATGGTCGTTTAAAAACCACTAGCCTGTTGTATATGAATACGAACCGAATAAATAAAAATCAAGTATTACAAGACCTTCCAAAAGACGTTTTTACTCGTGACTTACGTAATTTTTTTTTGGGTATAACCTATGTAAATAGATATAAAATATTATGTTATATTAGATAGAAATAGATATAATATATTTACCTATGTAAATAGTGGATATAAAGTCCAGAAACTAAAGTCCAATATTTAGAAAGAACATAAAAAGAGAACAAAAAAATAATAACAAACGAAGATACAATAGTTTGCGTTATCAATGAACCATTTTAGCACAGTGTACGTTGCCGATGTTTATTGCAATCACACATCATGCTGAGCTGAGAGTCTGAGACCTATCCCACTCAGCATGATACGAGAGCCCACATTTGATTTTGGCAATGCAAATAAGACATACTTACATTATAAATCGCAGTTCTAAATTCAATAATTGATGCGTATATGTATATGTTATGTATATTATGTATATGTTTTAAACTCACTAAATATATGAGTATTAGACAATGTATGGCCACACGCAAAATACGTGCTTTGTCTTGGAGTTGCGGTAAACAGCTCGCTATACCATACCATGCAATATATGGATATATATATATTGCTATGAGAATTTTCCTACATGTAAACATAGTTATTTATTGTTATCATACATCAGGAAAACCCTAGAGAGTTATTAGATTGCCCTATTTGTTTAAAGAAATACCTATATAGTGATAAACATAAGATAAGTAGGACATATATAAGGTGTTGCAAGCAACAGATCAATCAACAAGAACTAAGAAGCAACAATGGCTCGCATCCAAAACGTACTCATTCTAGTGGCACTGGTAAGTACCTATTCAGGCTTCTAATAATATTTTTATACTGTCTGTGTATGTCTAAAAAGTATCAAAATAAAGTTACCGAAAAATCTGCCTCTTCCGGTATAACAAGACTTTTGTGCTAGACTCTTGGCTAATTTAAAATTTTCCGTACTCTCGTTGGGTTTATTCATTCCTCTATATTCGGTCTTCTAGTCAAATCATTCCAGAAGTAAGGTGTTTATCCAAATGGTCCTTGATCTTCTACGTTGCCCATCTCAAGGACCTGAGGTTTTCTTCTATCCAATCACTCATCGTCTTCATCATAACTCAACAAAAGACTCGCGCCATTCTATCATTATTATTAAACTCGTTACACAATAATGCATTTATTATGATTTGTTAGTTGATTCCTAAACGTTAGAACGGGAGTGAATTTGGGCTAAACTCATACCTATATTTTTTTTTTGTTTCAGTGCGCCGTGTCCATAACTCTCGCCCAGGTGTCCCAAGGGGGCCCGCACAGCAACCAAGGAGGTCCATCAACATCGCAAGGCGGGCCTCATCAGAGCCAGGGTCGCGTCCGAAGACAGGCTGAAGATGATGACACCTTTGACGTATCTGAAGTTTCAAACGCCAACTGGACCACTTGCGACATTACTGCAGTCCCGAGACTCACCTGCCATGATTGTCAAACGAGGTTGATCTGTAAGCAGATCGGAGGGTTACTGAAAGCTTGCCAAAATCCTTACAAACCCTATTGCAACAATGGAATATGTTCTCCTGTGCCGAGCGTCGAATGTGCCTAGATGAACGTACAGTGCAAAAGTTTATATAATTTTTTTATGCATCCAATGATCCGTTTTCTGTTTAATTATCAAAAATCCATATATTCCAATAAATAAAATTATTTTCAGTACCTGTCTGTGTTTTCAAAATAAAGTTGAATAAATATAAGTGAATATTGCAGTTTATATGACGCCTAATCATAAATTCTGGTTTTTAGAACTTTATAATTTTTGGAAATAAAACGGGAATATTAACTGAAATCTTCCATGGATCCTAATAATAAAGTACACGTTTGTCTATATAAGTCCTACATACTATCTGAAAAAGTATAATAATAATACGTAACTAAGCGCCTATTTTATTGCAAAGTAGGTAATGGCATTATAGCCTAGATAATATAAGTTCCTATCTAAGTAAGAATCAGAGTTCCTATCATATCAAAAGAAAAATAATTTTAGAAATCTAAAATAATAATCTAGAAATTCTAACAAATCTCGTATAAGCCCTTTGAAGCGACTTTCAAGTATTTAATTAAATTACCAGTAAAAGTAATGAACAAATGTAATATAGCTTTGACGAGTGCTCCTTAATTAACATCGAGACTGGAGTAACAGAATGTCTACAAAAAACTGTTTTCTGATTTAATGAAAATTCCTCCCCGGAACATATTGTGGCGTCGCTAATATCTTTCAACCCATGTCAGACCAACTCTGCTCATTGTATGTAATTACAATTGAAATGCCAATTAACTGGAAGATGATTCCTCGTAAAAATATCATTTTAACAACAAGAATAAGTTTATGAAATGCTATTTCTTCTTCTATTCTGTAAAATAATTCAGCTTTACTCAGTGTTAGAAAACTTTAAAGTAAGAGGAATCGTCCTAATGAGTGATAGCAAAATAAAGAGGTTGAGACAATTTACATCTCTCAAAACTTTACGTAGATTAAAGATAATATTTTTGTGAAAGAAAAATTCAATCTAAGTAGGACACGCACCGCGTCCCTCCGGTTCTCCACAAGAATCCTCGAGTAATTTGGTATCCTACTAGACTGAAAGAAAGACAAGAAATTTTGACGTGGGACACAGTAGGTACCTGTGGTGTTACACATACCACTGTAATGTGTAACAATATCTATTATCGCATAGACATATGTTTAGCATCACTGCGCAACAGTAATCTTGATCTTGGCCAACTTTAGTGCCTCTCCTCGCTTTCATTCGCGCACTGAAATCGTACCATGTGTGAGAAAGTGATGGAGCTATTTGATATATACAGCCGCATCCTTCTCTCTCAATCGCAAAACTATCGCAATAACACTTCATGGTACGGTATCTGTTGCACAAACTCTACCTAAATATATAAAATATCTATACGCGTCTGTATAAAACTGATAAAATCTTATTATATTCACCAGCTACACACGTCAGAGGAAATTTCTAGCTAACTGTTTTGTAAATTAACTGCGTCGTTAGAGTAGTGTTCGTAATCGTGACTATTACTATGTTCCAGAGGTCCCGGGTTCGATTCCCAGGTCAAACAAAGTGTTATTTTTTTATGATATTCTCGTTTCTCTATTAAATGGAATCTAAACATATCGGCGAAATGTGAATATTAGTTAGAACACCTCTGACTATTCGATTGAGGATGACAGGTTGGTATGATATGTAGGTAACTATTATAAATACAGTTATACATGTACAAAACTGAAATAAAACTACGGGTCATGGATTATATGACGGGTTCGAAATGTCGAGATTTAATAAAAACTATAGTTATTTCACTAAACAGTAGTTTTATTTCAATCATCATCATCATCATTCACAGCTTTTATCGACCCACTGTAGGGCATAAGCTTCCTCCCTTTTACGCCATTCATCCCTATTTTGCGCCATTCTTAACCAGGTCTTTCCAGTACACTTTATCATGTCATCACTCCACCGGGCCATTGGTCTCCCAACACTCCATGTCCCTGCTCTCGGACGCCATTCAGTCAAGGTCTCCACCTGCTGTCACAACGTCTAGCCAATTTATTTCAATGTCTACTGCTAATATTCGCGTAAGTGTCAGCAATCAGACTAGGTACCCAGTAAGCTATAAGGTATAAAAAATATATAATTAACAATAACTAGTAGTTCTGGCAAGAAACGTCGCTTTGAAAGCAAGCGATTTATGAAGACACTAGCTTTTTGCCCGCGTGGAATAGTTACTTTGTGCCATAAGAACTTTCATCCCCTATTTCACCCCTACATAGGTCGAAATTTATTAATTATTTTGCCCGCGGCTTCGCTCGCGTTATGAAGTATTATTATTAATATTTTGTTCGTCTTAATTTATTTGTTCCATTAGGTACTGATAGTTCAAACTAATACATTTATATCCTCCATCATCCCTTATTTTATCCCCATGGGGATTGAATTTATCAAAATCCTATTTAAGCGGACGTCTTCATCATAGTAGCTCCAATCTTTAATTACAGTTCAATCAGTCGAAAATCTAAGAAGATTTATACAAACTTTCATCCCCTATTTTATCCCTTTAAGGGTGGAATTTATCAAAATCCTTTCTTAGGAGATGCCTACGTCATAGTAGCTATATGCATGCAAAGTCTCAGCCCGATCGGTTTAAAATTGACAAAGTTTCATACAAACTTTCATCCCCTATTTTATCCCCTTGGGGGTAGAATTTATCAAAATCCTTTCTTAGCGGATGCCTACGTCATAACATCTACCTGCATGCCAAATTTCAGCCCCATCCCTCCAGTGGTTTGGGCTGTGCGTTAATAGATCACTATGTCAGTCAGTCAGTCACCTAACGTAAGAGTAGACAAATATATTTATATTTAGATACTGCAGTGACTATTTATTACATTCAGTAGGTTTCTTGTCATTCCATTTAGCAATTAAAAATCCAATTTCTGAGTCCAACTGTATAAGTCGAACCACGCCGATACGCACGTCATGCTCGTGAACGGGTGCTGTCTGTCGGGGCTGGTCAGCCCATACTTGCTGTGGCAATCCCTTATTCTTTTTGTATATTGAATAAATCTTATACATCAAACTGCAGAATTCTCAGCAACTATTTGGAACAAAGTTGTAAAGCATTATGCTTTACAACTTTATGTTGTTTTTTATTGTAAAATAAATAAAAAAAAAGAGTATCTATGGAGTTTCTTGTCGGCTCTTCTCCATACGACCCACTTTTTGGAACCGTGCAACGAGTTTTGACTTTTCAAAAGTATCTATTCAGTGATCTAATTGAAATAAAACATTTTGACTTTGACTTTGACTAAGAATTATGGAACTATTTCAAGACATATTACGTTTATACATGTGAAATGTATAAACGTGAAATTCGTTTCAGTTGTGATTATTACATATATATTAAATGTTTTGACCGAATGACTGACTGACGGATCAACGCTTAGCCTAAACCGCTGATCGTAGACACCTGAAACTTGGAGGGTGTGTTCTTTATATGACGTAGGCATCCGATAAGTGAAAGTGAAAGTTTGTATGAAGTCCGTCATTTTTTAGCGGGGGAAACAGCGGGGTTCTATTCCCTATATATATTATACATACCTATTCTACTTCACTCAGAAAACGATGATATTTTTTTTTCAACTGTATAATACGAGAACAGATAAGAATTACTATCTTTTCGAAAAATCCATTTAAATTACATAGCATAAATAAATAATGACGTGTTTCAGAAGTTTTGTATTTTCACATTTTAAGGGAAAAACGAGATCGAAAGTTAGTGTGGAAGTATCAGTTTTTTTTAAATAGGAACATTAAAAATGGGTCATTGGGTCGCGTATGAAACAGCCAGCACTGACTAGTCATTATAAATCCTATAGGTACTTGAAACGCCTCACTCTGAACACTGAAAAACAACACTTGGTACGTTTATATTATATCTAAGAATATATTTCGTAAACAACAGTAACTCAATAAGTGCTATCTTATCACAATTTGTGTACAAATATTTCACGTTGATCACGCTTGTTTTCTATTAATTACGTGTCACGATTTCTCGAACAATAAATACTTTGTTATTCTTACATACGAGTATGCCTGTTGCTTTATTGTGTAGTACAAGCGGCACGGTGACGTTTATGTATGACATGAAAGCGGCTTTCATGTCCCGCCGGACTATCGCTCCGATTGTTTACAGGAAACCGGCATTCTTATATTGTTTGCTTTCGGCTTATATCGGACAAACCAGGGCTGCACTAAGTTATAACAATACATCGAAAAATTAAACGACATCAAAAAAATGAAAATTTAAATGCCATTGTTTAACTACTTACATGTTTGTTACTTTTAAATGACAATATAAAATATAACTCTACTTTCTGAACTAGAAATAGAACCACTAGAAACAGATATTTAAAATTAATCTCTCGATAATTTATGAAACTTTAATTAATGTCTGCGTTATTAACCTAGTGTATTCGACAACCCTATAAACGGACATGTGTACGGTCAAGCACATGGCCGATTAGCATAATCATTGTGTATCAATCGTATATAAGCCCAGGACTTTATCACTTTAATCAACTTCTTCATCTGGAAAACACGAGGAATTAAAAAACATTCACAATGGCTTTGATGGAAAACCTTTTATTCGCTATCCTGGTAAGCTTAATTATCTCAACTTATTATTATTATTCTTAATAGTAGTCCGGTTGGTCCCAGTACCAGTTTCTCCCTAACCTTCTTCCACACGTCACGATAGTATGAGTGGTATAAACTGACCTGTGTCTGAACATAATATATACTTAAAAATTGTGAATAAAATGTTTATTTTGACATCATTGCAGGTTTCTTCAACAACAATCTTTGCCCAGGAGTATTATTCTTCGGATATTCCTGCTGAGCCTACAGACTCCACAGATGTGACGTCATTGGCACCCGACCATTATAGCAGCGATACACCAATTGTATCGGCCGCTGCAGGAGCATTTGGGCATTTCGCCTTTAAGCCCCCTCAATTCGATTTTAACTGGCCTCAAATACCTGGAGCAGGATTTTTTGGAGATAGCTCTCGTCAGAAAAGGTCTCCCGCTGAACCTCAAGATGCAGTGCATGCACGCCAGGACGAGGCTTTCTTCCGTCGTGTAATCCGATGCAACTTTTTAGCCGAGGTAAAATTTCATTCCGTACTCAGAATACAGCATAAACCAAGATCCCTCAGCTAGCTGAGGTAAAGATGGAGTACTCACTATTCTTTTGATTATCCAGGTACCTGGATATCTTATTTAGATATGGGTATCTAAAACTGGAAAAAAAAACTTGATAATCATCAATGAATTCTGCAACTACACAGGTTACCCAGTTTAATAGGAGTACTCACTATTCTTTTGATTATCCAGGTAATCAAAAGAATAGGGGGTACTTGACGATTATACGAGTACAATCAAAACATTGTTCAACTATCATTAAACTTAGAATAGTAATTCTAATTTCGAACCTTCAATCTCTATACTATTGTAATTAAGTACCAAATACTTCCTTAATAACTACCAGACTATATTCCCAGTTTACCATATATTTTATTTTTTTATCTCATTTCAGGGTGGATCTAAGTGTGTTTCCTGCAACACAGTCCGTCGCTGCTACCCCTTCAACATTGGCACGGTGTCTACTTGCAGCGGCACCTTCGCCTTCTGCAACAACGGCCAATGCTCCAGGACCAAGGGCCCACTTTGCAAGACTACTACTACTACATCGACTTCAAGCTCTACGACTGATTCGTCTACTTCGGCTGATTCTTCTACTTCGACTGACTCTTCAAGCTCGTCAAGTTCCACGATCTCTTCCTCAAGTACAAGTACAAGCACTGTTTCAACCACGCCTGCTTAATAATATGAAAAAGGTCCTGGTAAGTTGTGTATAACTAGTGCTTACTTACCTCACTTTATATTAGACATTCATACAAGTCAAGCCAGTCTTGTAATACCTATTTAAATAATTATTTTCCAACAGTGATCTTGGCTTTACTAGCTTTTTCTACTGTACTCCTTTGTGCAATAATTTATAAGATACCATCACGCCTGTATTCCCCGAAGGGTTAGATGCATACTCACTAATGTACACCCACAGTTCGCATGTAATAGGGGGCGAGCCTGTTGCCATTAACCGGGCACAAATCCAAACTCCCAGCTGCTAATGAGAATTTCATAGAAAAATCCAATAACACTTTGCTCGACCTGAGGATCGAACCCAGGCCCTCTAGTGTAGCAGTCGCATTTGGGACCTAATGAGGCGGTCTAAAATATTTGTTTAAGTACCTACTTAATTACATAATTATTTTAAACTTTATTATTTCTCAGCAATCCCGATGTTTCAAGTTAAGGCACGAGTTAATACGAAAATGGAATATGTGAAACTATATCTAGAATAATATCATCCTACGTAACTGTATCCAATAAAATTTTGATTTTGAATCATGTATGTGTCTTTGATATTTTTGCACCTTTAACATAATATACATCCAACTAGAACTTCTGCACTGTACTTAGTAGATTAGGAATTATTGGTAGATTTTTACAGTGTCAATTCTTACAGAAGGTAGGGATTTCTAAAACGAAACAACAAAATGGCACGGTTTTATTTATTTACAATAACACATCACTAAAGTCAATGAGTATCATTAGTATTCATATGTTTAAAAATATTTTAATTGATATCAGATATATTTTATCATAAAAAGTGAAGAATAAATTCTACAAATATATTTTAAAAATTATTATCATGTGATCGCACATATTTATTGTCGATTTTCCAAAACGTGTCTTTTCCAAGTCTATAGGTATATTTCAGTAAATATTTAACTAATTTAAGCTAAAATGTTCAAAACATTGATCCTTTCGTTTTAAAGCTTAAGCTTGATAATTAATATCCATTTAAGAAATTTTGAAAATATTTTTATTTATTTGTCAAACACAGCTAATGAATTCTAGTCAATAGAGAGAGAGAGCTTGATAACATTTAAGGATAACAATAAAATAGATATGATTAAATCTTCTACAAAAATTTCACATGTGACATTACCTCACAAGTAATTATTATCTTCTCCATTTTATACAACAATATATTTTTATACTTCCTCTTTCACTAAATTTTTTTTTTATTTAACTTAGCAAACTAGATTTGCACGTATTTTCTGTAACACAAATTGTCCTACAAGTATATTTTAATACAATCATGTATTTGCGATTGACATCTTAAATTAATTTATAAATATACACACGATTTCTGTCTCAAGCTAGCCAAAGTCGTTTTCGTAAAAATGAGATCCCTTTTAATACATTTAGGTACTTATTACTTAATTACAGACTAATAATCACAACATTTAAAATAATTATATGAAATATGAACATTAATGTATTGTTTAAAATTATTGTCTAATTTATATCATTAATCCATGTTCCCTACGTCTTGACAACGACATGAGAAAGAACCAAAGTCAAGATAATGTCACTCTATTCCAATAACCGATCGATATGTTAAATGACATGTAAATATTTATTTCGACTACATTTTGTAAATCCACAAAATAGTTTGCAACTGGTCTTTGGAATTGAGTGATGATATGAAGAGAGGAAAGCCCAGTATACTCGTATTCACCTCAAAGTTCATTCGCTAGGGTAGCCTGAGCTGTAGAGCCTGGCCTCACCTAGCGGACACTGGCATAGCTACTGGTTCTTACGACGACTTGGAAGACTACTGTTGCGGTAACCTTTCCTCAGCAGGATGTTATCAACTGCTGGAAGCAACAGGTACCTCTTTCCAGACGTGTGGTATGGTACCTTTAATGACCTGAAATAGTAAAACTTGGGTGTTTCCTTGGTGAAAGACTGCCAACGGTTCTTAGCGAATGTATCTACGTAATTAGTTGATGGTATCGGTGGCAACGGCAGCGGGCTTGAGTTTGGCAGGTCGTTGTTCAGCGGTCGGTGGAGGATCCGACCGGTCGGGTGCGAGTGAGCAAGTACTGGCGGCGGCGGTACGTCGGCGTCGTCTGTATCGACTGTTGCGTCAGCTTCGGAACCAGAGAGATATTGCCTAACAACAAATGAACAATAATAGTTAATAAATTAACCAGTATACAATAAAATACTGCTTCATTAGTCTAGTCCTAAGGGCTCTTTTTCTATAAAATTCTCAGTAACAACTCGGAATTTGAATTTATGCCCGGGTGAAATGGCAATCGACTCGCCCCCTATTATATGGGACTTAAACACCGATAAGTTAAGTCCCGATAGGTGAACTGTGCCGAGGTGTTCACCGATAGGTGAACTGTGCGTTTACATCAGTACACTTCTACCTAACCCTTCGAGGAATACAGATATGTAAAATAAAATATTCTGTACTATATAATAACTTATTCAGTACAGAATATTTAACAACAACAACTTAGAATAAGTGTTATAAAGCGTTCATAAGATGAGCTAAGTTTCTTGTTAAATCACAAATAATACTCACAGGGAGCAAAGTATCAAGCACATACCTAATAGAGCCTCTATAATCCAAAACAGTTCCAAAATATCACATAATGTTTCAAAGTATCTCGTTCTATTATATTATGGTCATGAAAACACAATGGAAAATCTAACACAATTTCTATTATTAGAACTAATAAATAGTTCTTGGCACATTCCATTTCCCGGTAGGCACTATTCTCGGCACAAGACTAACTTCCGGCCAACTAGCGGAACAACGCAAGCTTATATTTCCCAGTAGATATATCACTGTAACATTGTTACAGGTAACATGTTTTTATATAGGTAGGTACCAAACTGTGCTATGACGTAACTAAAAGTAACTCTTCGTTATGTTTTTAACGGGAAAAAGGAACACGAAATGAAAATATTTTAGAACTCACCTAATTCCGAAATTCGCGTCAGAGGAATGCTTCCTGTAAAACATATTTTTCATTAGAAAAAAGCCTTTTTGAGTAGCATTAACATCGATCAAATTATTATATTGAAAACATCAAATTAAACTCTAACATATACCTAGTGTTGATAACCCAATCCGACTTTATCCATGCCAGAGAGAACATCTTAGCGCTAAACATTTAATAGACATGCGACATGAAGGTCCTTTCTAAAAAACAGAGGAAAATTTCTGGTTCATTTGAGACCCTAAGACCTACTCTGAAGCATTCTACTACAAATTGGACTTCACTATTAATTGAATCTCGCTCTAAACATCAATGTACATTTATAATCAAGAATGCACTAACATATATCATGCCGCTATTGCTGTTGTTCTTCTACACGATCTCCTAAAAGCACATAACGATCATTGTCTTCTACACATCGATGGCTACAAAATTGGAACATTACGAGACCTGTATAGCTCCTGGCTAGGTAATAATAGCCTGGCTCTTCCTGATCTACTGTAACGGCTTCCTGAGTACCTAAACGAAGGCAATAAACCTAACCGAGCAAGTGAACCAATATGACGTTTTTCAAAATTTTGGCGAACCTCATCAACATCGTCATCATCAACATCATCTGGAACAGAAGTAAATTGACAAAGCTATAAACCCAAATTCGTGTCCGAGTTTGTCACACGTTTATAATTGTGCGAATTTGTTTATTGAAATTAAATTGATCATACACATCAAAAATATTTCCAATTTGTTGCTTTTATTTTTTATATCACTTTACTTACCCACTGATCGCTTTTCTCCACTGTCAATATCATTTTGTTCGACACCTTCATCACCTTCCATAAGATCGGGGAATGGCAGCACGTATCTTTTGCTCCTAGTGTTGGGTTCGTAGTAGTTTGGCCTGTACAGTCCATGAACTGGACTACCAGCAAACGTTCTCTTCAAATAAGGATTAGCATTCACATCTTTTAAACTATAATATTCATAATACGGATCAAATGGACTCCGTTTGTACATCTGGGACATAGATGGAAACATATCCGGATTAACTGATTGCTGAAAGTCATACATTTCATTGACATCCAATGGATGATCAATTTCAGAGAGCGGTGCGATAGGGTTTTGGTAGAATGGGAAATAATATTCGTCTCCGTTGGCGTCATCCTTTTTGTGAAGCAATCCATTACGAGCCAAAGCAGCGATGTTGCGTTTGTCATTAGAAGGATTATATTGTCCTCTGCCTACGCGGTAACCATCCCTGGCCAGTGCCTGAATATTCCTTTTCATGGCTGTGTAGCTGCGGAGTCGGGCAATAGATGCAATATTCCTCTTTTCTTGCGATTCGTCTTGATTCTGATCCTCTTTTTCGGCTTCAACGTAAGGTGATCTGTATGTTGGTAACAAACCATTTTTGGCAAGAGTAGAAATTCCTCGTTTATAAGCCTTGGAAGCAGAGTTCCTCAGGTAACCCTCTCTAGCTAAAGCTGCAATGTTTCTTCTGGGAAACGAAGGCCATTCACTTACAGGGTCTGCTGGTAAACTCACCACCTAATAACAATTGCATACGATATAATTTGTGATTATACTAATTATAGCCCTAACATATAACTATAATTTATATTATTATGTAACTTCGTAACGTCACCTTATGACATAAATTCAGAATGTGAAGGCAAAATTTCAATCATGCGGGTAGGGTTCGAGGTGGCTTAGAGGTCAGAGCGTCTGGTATATCAAACCAGAAGACGCAGGTTCGAATCCTGCCCGCGATTGAAATTTTTTTCCTTTACTAAAAAATCATTATGTGACTTTATTATAACTACGAAAGTCATACATACCGTAGCTATTACCCTTATTGTTAGTAGGTATAAGCAGTCATAAGCTCCCAAATATTACAACCAATGATCACTAGGAAATTCCTCTAATGGAAATGTGTAAAACAAAATAGGTATGCTCGAATGTAAGTTCACATAATGCATCAAATTAGTAAGTAGTTACGTAGGTATATTTACTAAAATATATTTTTCACGAATCTACGACCACAGAAACACTGATTGAAATCCCTCCGACATCAAAATAATGTAATCGTAGATAATACTAAACTAAATAAAATACTGGTATTTATGGCCAATATTCCTAAGGGACTTCTTTACCTGTTCTATGTAGGTGGTCACGGCTAAAGTGGCGACCAGCATAAGCCATCCACGATGCCTCCTGGTACTAGTCCCCGCGTTGTTCATCTGAGTCAACAAATAATAAACTAGTAAATACGCGATATTTGCAAATGATGCGGCCATTGGACTGTCAAGTCAATGCTCTGGAATTTGAATTAAGACCTCTGACTTATCGAAGCCATAATAATAGTTCATTATGACGTGCCTAATCGGTGAAGAAAAACATTGTGACGAAACCTGCACGTCTGATGAATTTTCCCGTAGACATGTGAAGTCGTGACGTGGGCACTTCACACGTCATATGAAAAACGAAAATCGCCATACCAACTGCCAGACACTGTGTCTTTATATCCCCGCGATACAGGGTTTGTTGCTTAATGCGGGAGGTGTATTTTTTTTAACCCCTAAGGTATCAATAACTGAAGATCATATAGTAGTATCGCCCAGCCAGGTAGCAAGAGCAGTTAGGCAAGCAATGGCGGTGGTCGGATCGCCTCCCCTCAATGCCCATAAAACTGAATAAAAATTTACCAGATAAGCTAATTCTGTAAACGTTTTTTTATGGGATAGGGGTCCAAACTAGCGGACGGATCGCCTGATGGTAAGCGATCACTACCGCCCATAGACACTGTGCGACCGCGGTATCACTCCGGTCGAGCCGGCCCATTCGTGCTGAAGCATGGCTCTCCCACGGTTAATTATAAATAAAAGATGCTAACATCTGTTTCACTAAACTCCTGATATATGTAGTTACGTTATAGTTCCGACTTAATTGTAAGTAACTTCACAGAATACTAGGACAAAGATAGAGAGAAAATTATCAAACAACTATTCAATTCATTGGAAGTATTAAATGGATTTATGTCACTGACACAAACAACTATAACTTGAGGCTAAGTTACTTTACGGGGCTTGATACGAATAAAAGTCGTTTGGGAACGGGACTCAGATAATAGTCTGCCACCGGAATGGATATGGAGTTGGCAGATTCAATTACGAGGAACTCTGTTAAGCACCTGAGCTTCTGCTACTCGTCTCGGGAAGTTTGTAAGTACCTACGTATACATATATGCATACTACGCTTAATTTATCCTTCAAATACCGTGCTTGTTTTACGCGAAATTCCATCGGTGGTGTATCTAATTTTATAAATAAAAAATAAATACTATTCGTTGGTCAGCGCATCACACACACACAGGTTTTCAATGTGAATAATCCGAATAAGTTTTTGAGGAAAATAAAAATTGGAAAAGTTGCTCTGAAAATTGGAAAATTCGAGAAAATCTCTGATAATTTGATCATTGTCAATTTTGAAGACTGATCGCTTTGTACACTTATTTTAAGCAAGATAAGGTCGGAAGTCTTCGGCCAACTTTTATTTCTACACCGCAAACTATAATAATTAATTAAAATCACATAAGTGCTAGTCTATCAGCGATAATTGGCTAAGATATTGATTACCATCCGCTTATCCCGCACCCTTTAACGAGGAAAACTGACCTTGGGCGGTGAATCACTCTTAAAATGAATGTTTAAAAAACAAACCATTATTGATCGCTTTTTACAATTCTTATGAAGGTAGATTACCAACTGACAATAAACGTGCGTGAAATTTGCGAAAAATACTTTCTTAATTTTTTTAAATGGTACATAAGTAGGTACTAGTTGATGATGTAGGCATACATTATGAAGTCATAATAATTAACAAGGAACTTTTGATGCAACAACTCAAAATATGAAACAAAAATAGCCTTTCCCACAGACACTCCTTTCAAATTGTTACATAATGTCTTCTTATATACCTGTAATATATAGCATGTAGGTATATAAGAAGACATTATAGGATTAGACATGTTCGTAAAAGTGTTCCGAGAGATTTTGATTTTGCGCACATAATAAGCACGTTTTGAGACGAATTAGGCGGAGTTGTTAAGTTAGTGTTCTTAGAAAGGTTCTAGAAATACTAAGTTTGCAAATGACCTTTCTCTATGTTATTTCTTTAATTTTCCATTTATATTTTGACATTTTAGCTTGCAAAACAGCAACCTATTATGAGGACAATTACGTGGAAGCTAAGGCTAGAAATGCTACCTGCGTTAATAATCTAGTGATCTTAAGCGCGACTGGTACGCTAAAGGCCCAGTGTTTGATTCCCAGGCGAACAGTTTTTTTTATTAAATTCTCAGTAGCAGCTCGGTATTCGGATTTGTTCCTATTGAATAGCAATTGACTCGCCCACTATAACATAGAGCGACATACAACATAACATAAAGAGCCGGACCGTGGGTGTGTAGGTACGTACACTGCACATTATCAGTAACCTATAAGTACCTCTCTTCGAGGAATTTTGCTCAGATGGTGAAACTTTAATTTTTAAATTTTGTCGCTTTATTGATATAACCAAATACACTATATATATATGTATATAGGTTATATCTAAAAATACAATAAATTACCTAATACCTACAAGGTAATTTTTAAATAGTGCGGATTTTTTTTAAATTGCGCCTTCGGGGAATATATATATATGTAGCGCGGTAGATGTCGCTACAAACTGTTTGATAAGTGGGTTTGTTAAAGATATCTACTTAAACTAAATTTAATAAAAACGTATTTTAAAATTTGTTTGTTTTAAATTTATCCATGCAGTTTAGCAAATCTAGTATCAAAGATATACATTTTTAACTAAGTAGATGTACCGAAATGTTTAACATGCGTTAATTTAAAAAAAATAACCTAAAAACGGTCTCTGCAATTTTCAAATGTATTTTCTAATGTATGCGCGATAAATAAAAGTACCTAATACAATTTTAATTCTCCAAATTCCGTTTTCAAAATGTGTGTAAAGTGCACACAACAGACAAGGAACAAAGGTTCGTATTTCAAAGGTGTTTAATTAAGACTTGAGAAAGGTGAAGTTTGAAAACAAGATATGTCAGACCGCGTGTGTAATTAATTTGGTTTTAGTGGCCGATGTAAGTACTCGCGATGTGCAAAAGCTATACCTACCTACTTAGATTTTACTTTGTAGCTCGTTTGGGCAACTTGCATTATTTTTTCAAAATTATGAACTTTTTATAGTTACTTTAGTGAAGTGAAAGTAAAATTCGATTGCGGGCAGGACTTGACATTACCTATAGTCGAATTTTTCCTTCAATAAAATAACTTTATATTCTTAGCTTGGAAAATGAAAAAAAAATACAAAAAGATAATGAACTTTAATCACATAGTTACGAAAACTTTTTGGGAAATTTACTTCTATCTAATAAACATTTTATTGTTGTTGACTCACCTTCGGAGACTTCTTTCCCAGCGGCAAATCACTTTTTTAAACTTTATCAACTTTTAAACTCAACACTTTTCTGTGTACTTAGTTGGAGTTCTTGGCGGGAATGGATGATGGCCGGCAATAACTGAGCTTTTATACAAAACTACATGTGGTTTGCGCATGCGTGCCACATGGAGGAGGAGTTAACTTCGACTATAAATATGCATTTTAATTAATAAGCTATAAGGTCATAAAGCTATGTTTTAATTAGATGTGTTAGAGGAAATTGTGTTACCCGACTCACAAGCACATAAATAGCATTCTCTTAGCATCAGAGAAAGGCTTGGATGTCCTATATATTCCGTTTTATTTTTGTCAAGTATACAAGTGCCCTTATGTACTGAAAACGCCGTTTTAAATGTTTAAAAAGATTTTCATTGTCTCAAGCCTTTTAAGGTGTTGTTTTTAACGAACGTTAATTTTCCTTATAGGTACGTACCTACATAAGTTTGATGATTTTAATATGATGAGAACAATGATTTTCGTTAGGTATGATGTTCTAAGGCAGTATCTTGATATTGCTTAACGCCAGTCTTCTAGAGGACATCATATGACCTGACAAATTACATCAAATTTTATATACGCCGCAACTGTTGGCATACACCTTTACATTAGTACACAACTGCCTAATCCTTCAGGGTTAACTGCAGGCGTCATGGTTTTTTTTACTGATAACTAAACGCAGCTGTCACATCTGTTACCGTGACCGTCTTGACCCGTGCGTTTCGCCTGCGTAAATTTATCCATTCAGTTACTTTTCCGGTAGATTTAAAAAAAACAGTCCAGCCGCTCTCAAGTGATAATGCAACAATTGATTTTTATTTATATAGATAAAAAAATCAGTAGCTACGGCCAATATGTAGTACCTAAATATATATCTATTAATAAATAAAGAAATATGATACTCGAAGTAAACTGAGTGCCAGGGGCACGAAACCCCCTCTTTTCCAGTATCGATACCTACTTAGGAGCCTGGAGAATTCCCTGTAGGTAGTAGCGGGCTCTGTTATCAGATACAAATCAAACGCTGATTGGTTGCACCGGGACCGGCGGGATCTTATTACCGTCGCCATTTGAGATATCCTCAAGGAAATCGCTGTAGTAATCACGTCATGTACCTACTTACTTTAGACGTACAAATTTTTATAAAATTCATATTTATAAAAAGTGAAGCATATAAAATAAAACGGCAGTTTTGTCTAGATATTTTAATAATAAGGCAATAATCAAATAAAAAGTGGCTGGCTATGGTTTTTGTATTGAGACCTCCCAATAGGCTGACTATATATAAGGTTCTTGTGCTGACGTATTGGCTTGGTAGGAGGAGAATGTCAACATGGGATAGCTTTGGCTGACTGGAGCTTTAGCTGATCTGTTACAAAAGCTAAGGATATACTACACTATTTAATAATTTATTGAGATTATAATACTCGTAGATGACTGTACAATTTGATTAGATGACTATACCTACCTACATCGAGTGTATAGTGATGACGTAGTCTAAAACAATCCTGCAATATCAGAGGAGTTGCTGATGCATTATCGCGATCAAGGTGCTGATATGGCCTGCAAACTGCTAGAGCTGCAGCAACCAAGAGGGGGCAATATTTGAACGTGCAAAATTCGAAGCATACATCAAGATACCTACTTCACGACAGACCTCGACGTAAGGGTGGTCGCTAGCCAGTCAGACCCCAAAAGGTCCTAACACCGAGCAAGTCAAAAATTTTTTGGTCTCTTACGAGATGCCTTTAGCTTATCTTTAATTATTTGCCCTGCATTTATATTAGCATTATCATATCAGCCAGAGGACGTCTACAGCGGAACAAAGGCATCCCCCATAGATTTCCACAAGGTTTAAATACCGCCTGACTCGACTCCCAGCGAGGCGCTTGAATAGGACTAGGCAGGCATAGAAATGATTTTTCATTATATGAATTTTTTTTTCACAGTGGTTTCATTTTCGAAATTTCGCAGCCTGCTACTTTTGGTCCGCAATAAACTACTAACTTGGTTTTTTGTTACTTACAATAAAATCGTGTACAAAATGCATTAAAATGCGATTTCATGCATTTTAATGAAATGCTATTTTGAGCAGGCTGTGTGACAAAAAATCGCAGGTGCGGTGTTTCATGTGATTTTTCACATGTTATCTGCGAAATTTTCAATGCCTAAATAGGACTAATGAAATACACCACAAGTAGGCTACAGTACCTACCCCAAATAAAAGCGCACGTCTGAAGTTACCGGCAAGTGGTACCTATTGCAGTGGTAAAATTTAATATAAAAACTCGCTGTAAAGACAGTTTGGTCTCGTAATTGTTTCGCTTTCGTGAATATTGTCCTTACTAATGCGATATTTTTGCATAAGAACAATTAATTAAATTATTTGACCTGTGTGACAGTTCGTAACGGGTAACTTTAGACGTGCGTTGTTATTTCGGGGATAATATTAAATAGGTAATTTATTTATTTATAAATTTAAAATATTTCATCACAATTTTGTTTCACTTATTCACGCCGAACCTTTAGGTTTTTCTAAAGCTATGTCGCTTATTGATACTGCATCAGTAGAGGTCACAATTCCTTCACCAATTTTGTTCGGATTATTTAATTCAGTAGTGATTGTGTTCGAAACGCTTTCTTCTGGAACGGGTTCATTCAACTCAGGACTCGCTGAAGCATCAGATACAATCGAAGTCTTGTTGTCTTTATGAAATACTTGCACGTATGGGGGCATAGGGCTGTGGGTCACGGTATGCCCATCAGATTCCTCAATGCATCCTTCAGTTTTAAATCTTGAACAATACCCATTGCGGCAGAATGGAAATATTCCAGCGCACTGAACTAAGAGCGCAAAGTTGCCGGGATAACAGTGAAGAGCTTTATTGCAACTAAGACATTTATATCCTGGCTGTAAACAAATTAATAAAATAAAAAATGAAGGCTACTAAAAACATCACGCCTATATTCACCGAAGGCTTGGGCAGAGATGTACACCCACAGTTCGGCCTACGGTCATAGTGAACAGGTTAAAATAAGTAGGTAATATAACGCATCATCATAATATCTAGTCTAGTCTATCTAGTTAAAAAAAAACAGACTTGTTAAAGTGTCCATAAAGAATCTACTTACAGAAATAAATATCATTTTATTAATATTTTGAAATTTGACAGTTGGGTCCTTACTTAAAAAGGAAGGAAAAATCCTACGGGATTATGAAAAAAGAGATCAACCCCAGTGTACTGCGGGGCACCTCAAACACTTTACAAGCAATATTATTAAGTATCTAATCCTAAAAATTATATCAGAAATTCCATTTAGCAATATATTTTCATCAACGAATAAAACAGGACACCAAAACCTGTAAAAAATACCACACTGTAATACTGTATCAAATGTACCTATAATTCGGACAATTGATGCTTAGGACAAAATACAGAAGATAAAATTAGTATCGCAGTGTTGTATAAAATATGTAAATTAGCATTAAGTATTAAAACTTCCTAATACCTCCGTTCTGTAATCGCAGGCCCAAGGGTTGTAATGAGCTCTGCTGAGCGCGCTGGCATACACATCAAAGTGCGTATGTTCATCAACATCTGGTCCTGAAATATTAAATATTGTTATAATACTAAAGGGAAGATTGATGATGATCAATTTAATCAATACCTAATGGCAGTCCTTTAATTCTTACCCACTTGAGAAGAGCTGATTTTTCCTTGAATAAAAGCTAGGTTTACCTGAAATTAATCAATAAATTGATAAACGAGAGATTTATTATTATTATTAAAAATTTAACTCAAAGAGAAAATTTAAGAACGGTACCTACCAATAATGCTAAAATCACTGTGAAATCCATCTCCAGTCCACCGATACAACCCTAATGAACGTTTGTCGCGAACTCTAAAGCAGTTTGTGAGCCACGTAAAATAGAACGGGCTTATATACTGTGGCATACATTATGTAAATGTGCCAGTATGTTTGCATGCCGATGATATTTTCAATTAACAAAAGGTAAGTTAGAAAAATTCTGGTGAACGATGATGTACATAAGGTGGTAATTAGAAATTTACAATGATAGTAAAAAAAAATCTTGATCAATGTGTTTTATTTTTCTATCTGCTGATCATGTAAGAGGTCGGCTAAAAAAGTTCTATGATTCTTGAAAATCATGTTTATTCAAAATGTCTTCCATCTGGGATCTACCTGTCTCTTTTACTATTATGTGCATTATTATTTAGGAGTAAACTTCTAATACCTACTTATTTTAGTGAAGGAAAAATTCAATCGCGGGCAGGATTCGAACCTGCGTCTTGCAGGGTCGAAATGCAAAAAAATCACAATAAGATACTAATACCTATTTACCTAAAAGTATTAATTAAAAGTATCGCATGTAGAACGAGGGTGTCGACCGACTAAACGATGAAGCAAAAAACACCACTTTCTTACCGTTACACTCGACCAATTAAGGTGTAAAAAATGTGAATATGTAATAAGAAAATAATTAGCTTAAAAAAGTGAATAAGTAATTGTCCTCGCTTTTTCCTTCAAGGGGACCGATACGATACCTTTATTTACCTAGATAACGGATAGAGAGAAGTAGAACTGGTATTTGTCTATATGTCCCCAAAATTATCAAACGGCAATGCATATCTACCTACCCATGTTCATACTTTCATGAACTTTGCACCCAAAATTATTAGCAAAAAACTAACGACCCCTTCGTTCTTAGTAGACGCATTCATTGTCATGATCGTAGTAGCGGAAAAGCAATCCATCATTCTAGCCTTCCCCTGCTGAACTAGCCAGTGCTTCCGACCATACAACAAACAGTACTAACGTTAGTATACACCATCTACGCCCCAAAGGCCTAACAGTTTATAGGTCCCGATAAAATACAATCTTTAAAAAAAAAAAAAAAATATTTGCGATCCCTGTGTCACATTTTTAATTTAGCTTTGCAAGCCGATTTATACCTATCAATATCAGTGGAAAGTATCAAGAGCCTACCTATACCCAAAACGCCAAAATCCTGAATAAAGGCTTCGTGGAAGATTACCGACCTATCGCAATTCTGTCTTCCCCGGCCAAGGTTTTTGAAAATATTCTGCACAATAGCATTTACGAACAAATAAATAAACACCTATGTACGGAACAACATGGATTCAGATGCAAGTGGTTCGTTAATACTAATCTCCTAACGGTACTGGAATATAATATCTATGAATATAGACCACGGCCGACAGGTTGATGTACTTTATTTTGATTTCCGAAAAGCATTTGATATGGTTAATAATGCCACGCTGCGTAATAAACTCAGCCAAATAGTCTGCAGCTCTTCTCAGATTATTTGCAGACTTGCCTGATTGTCAGCAATTTTATAGACTCAGTAGGTATATACGAGTCAAGTCCCTATCATACGCATTCTGGAGTAAGTCAAGGTTAAATTTTTGGCCCCTTGTTATTTCTGATAATGGTTAATGATCTTCCCACAATACTCAGTCATGCAAGGTGTCGACTCTATGCTGATGACCTGAAAGTGTTTCCCGACATAAATACCGAGAGAGACTGCCATGCACTACAGCATGTGGATAACAAAATGGAACTGAATTCGTCTAAATGCTTTGCGATGACATTCGTTCGAATGCATCACTCAATCAACTTTGAATATAAGTTGAGTAATCGCCCCATCAGTAAAACAACAGCTATGCTATGAAAGATTTGGGAGTTAAATTCAACCGAAAGCTATGGTTCCATGACCACATTATCACAGACAGTAGCCAAGCAGTCATTTTGAAGTCTAGGCTTTGTCCTGCGAATTCTCGTGACTTTCGCAGCGGTCGTGTTCTCTGGGGCGTAGCTACCGCTGTATCAGCCGTATCAATGATACGGGGCCCTACGGATATAGGGGCCCCGACGTGCATCAGCCCTAATACATAAAATCTTATCTCACGCTCAACTTTCAAAAAAAAATCTGATCTGATCTTAAAAAATCATGCCTTAATGGATTCACTTAAATGATCGATCGATTGTCGGGGGGCCCCCCGACAAATGTTGATATGGAGCCCGTCTAGGGCAAGCTACGCCACTGAAGCGCGTACACGGTTACTATCCCCACCTTATACCCAACAATTTATTTGCTAGGATGCCTCGGTTATAACTCATTGCAAGCAAGGAGAGCACGTGACCAACTCACAATAGCATGCAAAACTCTTCGTGGCGCTATTGATGCACCAGATCTGCATAATGAGCTAGCTCAACTCTTCAACCCAGTAGTAGGAAACACAAATAATATGCAGAGCCTCCATGTCACACTGTCGCGTGAGCTAACTCCCCTATACCTCGCACTCTCGCAGCAATGCACGCTGCGATCTGTTTGCGGGTGAATGGTCGAAGATCTTGTCGGTATGTCAGAAATTAGCGAGAAGATTCATAGAAGTTCTTTAATTTCCTTAAGTGTCTTTAATTACTGTAATCATTGGTCCTAGACCGTTATACTTAAAGTAAAAATCAATAAATCCCACCTACTACTGACACTGGGGTTTCCACCAATTGCAACTGAATATCAACATTTTACATTGAACGATTTCCATCAATCTCTGCAAGTAGGTCTTATCAAATAATAGGTAGGGTATTACACCCATTGTGCCTCAATTAGACTTTATAGCGCTAATAAACCACTAAAAACAACATTTATATTCCATCGATAATTGCCATAAAAATGCATTTAAATTTTCAAATTTCGCGCTTTTTTTGACGAAAACACTGGACGCAGTGGACGTGTGGTTATGACGTCAGTTGGCTGTGTAAAAATAATTGTTTATAATTTAAAAATGAATTATAATATAATGACAATAATAAAAGTACAATGCCCTATATACGCTGATCAGTTGACAGTTGACACTTTTTAGTTTAGTTTACACTGAGGTTTACACAGCCGTATGACGTAATAACATGGCGACTACTATTTCATGGTGTTACAAAACAGATAAAAAAACTGAAACTGAAAACTTTGAATTGAATTTTAAAATTTATTTCGTTATTTTAGTAACTATTATTAACATATTTTCTAAGTAACAATATAATGGACGGTTATAGAATGTTATAATAAACTCGATTACTATAAAAAACGTCACAAACTAGTTTCTAATTGCGACTTTAAACTGTTTAATTTACTTTCCACATAGTCTAAATCATGGATTCTTTCTAAAGTGTCCACATTCGATGGCTGAGTCACGTTAGTAGCGCTATCTTCTAACGGCATATCCACGACGCTAGCATTTACTGGTATATTCCAAATGTGTTTTGTTATTGTAGTGTTCTGGTTGTTTATGTTGATTCTTAATACATTTTTTGTATCTTTGTCATTTACACTTATATCTCTACTGCCCCCATCTCGCTGTGTTCTTTTGGAGTGAATTATCTTTGTAGTAGACAAAATACTTGTCATGTCGTTCATTTGATTCAAAATATCTGTAAGAAAATACGGATCAAAATTTAAGTTGTAAAATTTTATAATTATATTGAATGTAGGTATGATAAATATAAAGAAAAAATATGCACCCGTAATTTGTAGAGTCGTAGTTTCATCCATAAGACTATCTTTATCATATGTCAAATTGTTGACATCTACGTCCCTTATCATGGGCATCTTACAATGCCTATTTAATACTGCCTTTCTCAACGACGGCCGATTCCTTATCGGCGAAAAGTTGTAAAGTACGGAAAATGATGAATTTCTAACTTTACCCATTTGCGTATTTACAAAAACTGTTTCATTACAAGCAGCATTCCTTTCATGACTATCTGAAGTACTGAACAAATCGTCCAGTTGAACAGAAAAACTGAGTTCACTACACATCTTGGTTTTTAGACACTTCGTCAACTTTGATAACGGAAAGTTTCTCGTCGAGGAACGCACATTAGTCCTTGCGAATACGCTTCTGGACATATTATTGATTGGCTTCCTTAGCGAGTTCACATAAGTGTCAGAATTCTTTAACACTGTATGTGTTGCGTTTTTGTAAACCATTTGCGGATCTTCTTCGCCTTCACACCCTAGCCACTGTTCGTCATTCTCTTTAGGATGATGTAAGCTGTGAATCCTAGTGACCAATGTGTACAGCAGTTTTAGCCGTTTCACAAGTTGGTCAAGGGAAACATCCTTGTTGTTCGTTGGCATTTTCACATTGTACATAAAGTCATCATTTGCCCTCAAAAGATTGCTCACTATTTTGCATTCCCTTTGCACTGTAATAATTGATAAAAGTAACTTAAACAATCACACTAGAGCATTTATGGAACGAAGGATGAGAAATGAAGTACCTACCTCGTAGTTATTTTAGTGAAGGAAAAATTCGACTGTAGGCAGGATTTTATCCTTCACTATAATAACTTAACATGGAAAACTAATCAACTAACTAATCTTAGCATGGAAAATGCAAAAAAAAAACACAAAACGATAATGAATTAGTTTGGATGTGAAAACAATATCAAGTATAATTAAAAATGTCAATCAAGTAATTTTTTCTAACAGATTAAATGAAACTTTGAAACATATTTTTAACATAGGATAAATCTCACCTTTATCCAAGTCAGCCAAAAGGAGCAGCAGTTTGTCATGATGACCTAAAGCATCAGGCTCACACTTGTCATATACATGGAAGAAGTCATACACCATGCATCCCATGTTGATCACTGCACAAACATCTACATTGTTGTAGCTATTGTGTTTCAGTATCGCCAGCAGACACTGGTGCATCATTTGTTTAGATTTCTGAAATGAAATCAAGGTTTGTGTAGTGGTTTTTACCAACAAAGTAATTTTTTAGAACAGTATAATATGTTTACCTTATAATAAATAACAGTAACTTGCGTATAACATAAATAAAATGAGTTGATTAATGAAATATAAGATAACTTGTACGGATGTGAAAACTAGCTGCCAGAAAGCTGGGTTTACTCTCGAAGATGCGTCATTACTTCACAGATACAAATGCTCACACTGTTTTAAACACAAGTTCGGTTGTGCATGAAGTACTGTTCGCACCTTTGGAATGGATCAGCTAAGTACCAGCTCGAGGCGTTAGAATCCGTCGAAAAAGGTGCCAGGAAGATCATTCAAGCAACGACTCCCTTGTCCGGGCTAAACACCAAAAAGTCTGGAATATCGCCGCAAAATAGCTAGCTTATCGGTTTTTTATCGGATACATTTTGGAGAGTGTGCATCAGATCTTCCACGATCTTATTCACCCTAGGCCTTTCTACTATTGGACGACCAGAAGCACAAAAAAGCGACACCGATTCATGGTGGACATTCCAAAAACCCGAACGAAACACTTGGTCCACTTTTATCACGCATACCGCTGAAATGTCGAATGCGCTTCCCGAGTGGGTCTCCCAATAGATATAATCTGGGTGTCTTTAAGTCATTACTGAATAGGATTCTTCGGCTTCTAAGCAAGCGCGCTCCATCGTAGATCGCAGTGTCGCTTAACATCAGGCGAACTGGCGATCAAGCGTAAAATGAATAAAAAAGACAAAACTACCAAGTCAAATTAAAAGCGGCGGTAGCCTAATGGTTAGGGCGTCGGACTTGCGATCATGTGGTTGCCGGTTCGAAACCCACCCATTGCACTACCAACGTGAACCCACTCGTAACACAAGCATTTAGCTTAGCACGAAGGGTTAGTAACCTTTTTAAACAAAAAAATTTTTTTTGTAGAATTATCTACAGTACTTTGCACCCAATTAGATCTCTATTCTTTTGCCAGCGAAGTCGACAACCAAGCTAGATAGCTAAGCTATTCTTAATACTAAACTTGACTCCCATTTTCACATAAATGTTTTTGATAGGACGATATCCTATTTTTATAAAGAAATTATTATTTTTCAACATTCAAAAGTGATAATTATGTAAACTAATAGAATACAAAACGATAAAAGCGATATTTCATCATAGAAACTATTCCCCTGCCAAAGAAAAAGTTTTTGCTATTATAATTTCGAAAGGCGTTAGGTGTTAATAAAAATCGATTGGTTGGAAAATTTTACAAATCATAAAAAAATTATTTTCGGATTTTTTCCGTTGTATGCAAACAATTACCAATTGCCAAATCAAGATGCCAAATTATATAAATTATATATTCACCTGCATACTTTCATACTTATGTTTATTATTACTAATTTTTGATATGTACTAATTATTAATAATTTTCAGTTTTCAGATGTTTTCCTTTATATATGCCTAATAGTCTACCTTGACACAATGAGTGAGTACTGTGAGCTGTGTCGCCAGTTCCTTTTTTTTTTAATTGGCTGGACACACTACTGTGCTTGAAATCTAGACAGATTTCAAGGCTCTTTTAGCTTCATTTTTATTAATACATACCTCAGCAAAAGCACTGGGGTCTACAATCAGGAACACATTGTCTCTAATGTCCTGTACTTCACGAGTCCAAGAGTTAGTCAACAATGTAGCATGATGGCTCTCTGGAGACATAATTAATGCTGGAACCAAGTGAGGATCTAGGGCTTCCAAACTAGCAAGACCACTGCGGAGCGAAAGAATCCCTGTAAGATAAAATAATTATTCTTATACTGCTTTTGCTAATATAAATTGTATTACCTACACATTGTATGAATAGTTTTATTGAGATTTAACTTACATATTACACTTGAGATTTAACTTACATAGTTTCTGTTAAAACAAAATTAGCTATTAACCAATTATGATGACGATGACTTACGATTTTGATCAGACGAGCAAGAGACTGCAAAGTTTCCAATCTGCAGCAACCTCTCATTATATAAATCAAAATCTTTCACAAAAGAGCAGTTCTCTGTAACATCATATTCACTCTTAGCTAGGCAAGAACAATTGCCTTTAGTTTCATTATTAAAATGGTCCTTTAATGTAGTAATAGGAGACTTATTGTAAGTGAAACAGTGAACCACTAATGCTAACAATGCAGTGTTAGTGTTAGTCTCTAATGCATACAGGACATCTTTCAGCACATCAATGAGAACATTGGCATTTGATGGCATTATAGGCAGCTTTAATGTGTCTGGAGTAGCTTTGATGACTGAACTAAGGTCTCCTTCTATCAATTCACCAAGCAATGCTTTAGTTTCTCTCAAAACCTGTAAATAATATAAATATCTTTTATGTTTTATGTATATAAATAACATGATACTCAAGACTGAAATAACAATATCAGAAACTAAAGAATACCACAAACTATAATCTTTGTTTTCCTGTTTTGCTACGCTTGTGTTCATAAATTCATTATTTATATGGACAAATAGAAGTAAAACTCTTTGCTACTTAAATACAAACAGAATGATTATTATTTTGACTGTTTACATGAAAGACTATGTTATACAGAGTTTTTATCAGACTAAAAGATTCTGTGATACAAACCACTTGGCAGCGTGCTTTCACAATATGTTGATCATCAGCCAGGCAATACCGGCATAGAGTCATGGCTGATAGTAGAAGTTCATCTATGGTCACATGCAGCTCACTCACACACTCAACCATCTGTAAATACACAGAAAATTATAAATTTAAAAATATAAATAATAAATATCCTTTAATTATATCTTTTTGTGATTTTTTTGCATTTTCCATGCTAAGATTATTAAGTAATTTTTTAGTAAAGGAAAAAATTCAATCGCGGGCAGGATTCGAACCTGCGTCTTCTGGTTTGATATACCAGACGCTCTGACCACTAAGCCAACCCTACCCGCATAATTGAAATTCTGCCTTCACATTCTGAATTTACGTCATAAGGTGACGTTGGTGACATCTATGAGAAGCAAGTTACCTTACTTCTCAACTGACACAACTTACTTTACAGTTAGTTCAGTGCCGTACGATGCCACCTTACCTTTTAACTATCTTTTTGTAATTTTTTTGCATTTTTCATGCTTAATAATCTTATTATTAAGTTATTTTTTAGTAAAGGAAACCAGAAGACGCAGGTTCGAATCCTGCCGGTGATTGAATCTTTTCCTTTACTAAAAAATAATCCTTTAATTATTTTTTTTCCAGCTCATTTCATCCCACTCCTGGCCAAAGGCCTCCCTTCCCTCCTTCCAAACCACTCTGTATTGTATATTTAAAATGAATTACTCATGAAAATAAATAAACATAAAATGAGTTACAAAACTATTGAAGTTTATTTATATTTATAATTACATAATATAAATAAGTATCACAGGTATGAGAAATGTTAACTAAATTCTATGCAATAACTTACGTCAGATTTCCACTGATTGTACAGTGCCTCTGACTCTTTATAATCAATCTTGTAAATGGCATCTGACAATTTACCAAGGACTTCAAATGTGTGATCAATCCAGTTGACAAAATACATATTGGTCATGTTCAAGGAATCATTTGCACTTTCATTCGGGTCAGATGTGGATGTGGTACAAGTTTTCTCCAAATAATTCTCCATTGACACTAATCTGTTGATACACCATGATAATCTTTCAATTGTGTACTGTCGACTTTCCTGCAACATGAAAATACAAAAGATGAGTTTTTATTGTCTCTAGGTACTTGGGTTTTTCGTTCAATCCTATGATATAGTTGACATTCCTTAAATCCCATTTAACTGCACCCCTTAAAGCCTCTATCTCACTGTATTTAGGTATACATAATTAGGTGGCTACATACTTGACTTTAACATATTAAAACATCTATATGACGTCATAAAGTCATAAGATAAGTCATACAATGAATAAATAACAGTTTTTTATTCTCATTCCAGGGTAAATTATATGTAGGTATAATGTATAAATATCTATAGAATGTTATTAAATTTTACCTGCAAGAGGGTTTGGTCTTGAATTTCCAGTTTAAATATATCAATTAAATTAACTATACATTTATTTATTTGACTGGAACATAGTGTAGTAACTTCACGAACTTTTGAAATGGCCTCATCATTACCATCGTGAGACATTAATTTGTGGCGTAAACGAACTGTTAGTGGGTGAATTTTGTCCAGTAACAGCCTCTGAAAAATAATAAAAGTTATAACATTAAATATGTACCAGTAAGCTTCACTTATCTGACAACTTATCGTAGGATCTATTCACCAAAACATGTTTTGTAGCTAAACGGGCATCTTGAGGCATGAAAGATATATGATGAAAGTTGTCTTCCATGGTATTTAGAAAATTCAAATCAAAACAAATTAAAGAGCAAATTCAAAATTCAAACTGCCTGCGCCTCAGCACAGCCACAGACTACTAAGAGATATGAGCGCAGCGCTATCTCCAAACACAGACTACTTAGAGATACTAGTATAGTAATATCTCAAATCATAGACGGCAATGCTGCCATATTGTAGCGACTAAAAATCTGTAGCCTCAGCACGAACAACTTGCGAAAAAGTATTCGTATCGTCATGGAGACCAATTTGTATGAGATTTGGACCAGCGCCTCTATCGTGACGATACGAATACTTTTTCGCAAGTTGTTCGTGCTAAGGCTACTGTACATCCGACAATAAAATCCGTACAAAATCCGTATATCTAATAAACCTGAAACTCCGTACGAAATCAGTACATTAAAAACCTAAAATTAATAGCAGAATACCTTTGACTACTGCTAAGAACTGAGTTTTGGTGTTAGACTATATGGATGTCATCTAAGTTCCTAATGTTCTTCCGTCAAGTAGTATTAACAAAATTTTACATTTTGTTAATACTACTTCTTACATTCATCTTTTTTTGACATGTAAATTGAATGAAGAAAGGTGAATGTTTTAAACCCAGGCATTTCATTTATGCAATCTTGATTAAAACGTTGCAATCTATGTGATGTCTTTGTATAACCCAATGATTTAATACTATTAGATACGCCATGTTCATAGTAAATGTCATTTAAAATTGAGTCCCGCTACAAGTCCATGCCTATAAAACTAAACATTTTAGGCTTTTTTAATGAGCGCGCGCATAGATACAGACAGCCTAAGATGAAAAGAAATAGCAATAAGCAGTTGTCTTAAAATGACAAACTTGATATGTCCAGTATGTCCGTATATAGTGACGAGTGACATGAAAAGTATTGGGACCCTTTCTCTCATACTAATAAGGCCTGCGCTGACTCTTTCTTTCATTTTAAATTTTATTTGCAACGAAAAAAATGAAATAAATTGTACGGAAGCTAAGAATTTATTAATTTACTTGTGATAAGATACTACATGCTCTTTTCTTACTTTAGTATAATAATTTATGTAGTATCGCAGCACAAGACGGCACATATAAATATAATTAAAATTTATTGCTGTCAATAGCGCTGTCAAATACATTTCTGCGCCATATGTCGGTCAACCGCTTAAGTGACACTACAAATTACACGATGCCCACGAAACAATATTCGCATTTGAAGGATGATAACGTGTCTACCTCTATTTATCTATTTAATGTCATTGGGAAAAAAAGCGCGGGAACCTTTTAACGTGAAAGGCGCCAAATTTTGTATTTGATTTTAAAATTTTCAAAATAATTGTATATTGTGTTTATTTTTCTTGTAAAAATATAAAAATAGTTGTAAATAAAATCGTATAGTGTATAAGTATATTTTTATAGAAAATGGGAGGTGTTAAAAAGCGGAAAAAACCAGACCCTCCTGATGACCGTTCATCTCATTTATCTTCATCAGACTCTGACGATGATAATAGCACTAAAAATAAATACCAAGTCTACAAAGTTTCAGGGTACTCTAGAAAGTACCCTGACAATAGTCAGAAAAAAGAATTCATAGTTTTTATTTCTCACCAGGATGAAAAGAAACCATTCACAGATAAGGACAGGCTAGCAATTTCCCATGGTATTCGGAAACATTGCGTTACCGGTATTTTACATCTTAGATCCATCAACAAATTTAAGATTGCCATTACTTTTGACCTTTCAAATAATGCTAATGTTTTTTTGCAAAATAAAAAGTTATTGGAAGAGATATCTTTGAAGGCCACTATTCCGGCAAGTGACACCGAGGTGACGGGGGTTCTTACCTCAGTCCCTACGGATTTGTCTAATAAAAGGATATTCTGTTTAATTGGCAGCTCACGTAATGTTATCCAGGTAAGGCGTTTCATGCGTCGCGTACGGAGTGAGTGCGGTACGATATCGTATAAACCGACTCAGACCGTCGCTGTAACATTTGCATCGACAGTATTGCCTCAGTATGTTTACCTCGACTCCTGGAGACACGAGGTAAGTGTCTATATTCCTCCTGTAAAACAGTGTCTTCACTGTCTAAAGTTTGGACACATTGCGAGATACTGCAGAAACTCGGAAGTATGCTCAATATGCTCTCAAAATCATAATTTCAAATCCTGTGAAGAAGATCCTAAAAATGCGAAATGTGCAAATTGTGGTGGTAATCACATTGCCATTTCTAATACTTGTCCTCAAAAAAAGATCAAAATCGAAGAAAATAAAATAAAATCAAATACAGCTAAATACTCAGAATTGTTTAATGAAAATTCCTTCCCACAATTATCCATGAGAAATGTTGAAACACAAATTCAAAATTTAACAAAATCTGACCTTTTCATGAATATAATAACTAATGCGATAACAAAAATTGTACTAAATCAAAAAGAAAATCCTATAAATTCAGCTTCCATAAAAGAGATACTTAAACAAACATTTAGAAATAACATGTCTCCTACTAATGGATCTTAATATTATGCAGTGGAATGCTCAGAGTATTTTAAGTAATAAGCTTCAATTTTCTCATTTTCTTTATGTTAATAATATTCATGTTGCAATAATATCAGAAACTTGGTTAACACCTAATAAAAATTTTAACCTAAGAGGATATAATGTTGAAAGAAATGACATAGGCAACAATCATAATGGTGTAGCAATCTTAATTCACAATAGTATAAGTTACAGGAAAATAAATACATATTCTGATAACTCCTTACAAAATATTTGTGTTAGAATCATTGTAAATAATAAAGAAATTAGTATTGTAAGTTTTTATTGCCCAACAAATTGTACTCCATCTTTTGACAAATATAAATTTGAATCTTTAGTAAAATCAGTGCCTGAACCAATGATATTTGCTGGTGATTTTAATGCTCATCACACGTCATGGGGATGTAATTCTGTTAATTCAAGAGGTAGAGATATTTTGGAGATCATTGATGATAACAATTTGGTTTTGTTGAATAGTGGTGAAGTGACTACAATTGGTTCATTAACATGGCGCCCAAATGCTCTCGATTTATCCTTGGTTTCTACATCATTGGCTCTTTCTTGTGAGTGGTCAGTGCATCAAGACCCAATTGGCAGCTACCATCTTCCTGTAATTATTAAAGTCTGTGTAAATAATGTTAATTTAAATAGTGGTCTTACAAATAATCTGCCCATCTACCCTAATTTTAAAATGGTAGATTGGAAAATCTACAAACTAAATGTAGATTTAGAATTGTCTAATTTTCAGGTTGAAAATTTAACACCATTGGAAGCCTATACATTGTTCTGTAATATCTTGCATTCTGCAGTTGATAAGTCACTTCCACATCGAAATACGAACACTTCTTCCTCTTCTGTCAATAATAATTTTCATAGGAAGTTTAAACATCCTCCTCTCCCTTGGTGGAATAAAAAATGTTCGGAAGCTGAACGAAAGCTGAAAATGTTATCTTCAAAAATAACCCTTCAGATGAAACATTTATAGAATTTAAAAGACTACAAGCACTCAAGAAACTTACTTTGAAAACAGAAAGATCAAATAGTTGGATTGAATTGTGCAGCTCCTTTAATCGGTGTACTCCTTTGTCTAGAATCTGGAAATATATGCGTAAATTTAATAGAACATACTCTTGTAGTAATAATGACGATAGCTGGATTCAAGGTTTTTTGCAGAAGTATACTCCAGACTATGTAAATAATAAAACAAATTTTGCCCCTGCTAGTGAATCTAATAATGTAAATAACTTTTTAATCAATCCCTTTTCATTACAAGAGTTGATGTCTGCTATATGTTCTAGAAAGGATAGCGCTTTTGGTTTGGATGGTGTCTCTTACATAATGTTGAAACAGCTTAGTGAAAATGCTTTGCAGATTTTTCTCAAAATTTTAAATGATTTGTGGTTAAACAATAACATACCTTGCACATGGAAGTCTGATTGTTTGGTACCCATATTAAAACCAGATAAGGCTCAATTAAATCCAGACTCATATCGTCCTATTGCATTAACATCTTGTGTAGGAAAAATTTTTGAACAATTATTAAAACAAAGGCTAGAATTTTATGTAGAAAAATACAATATTTTACCTGCTAATCAATTTGGATTTCGAAGGGGTAAGTCGGCTCGTGAAAGTATCTGTCAGCTACAGCTTGATATTCAAAATAGTTTAAATAATAACAGCTGCCTAATGTCAGTATTCTTTGATGTTGCGGGAGCATTTAATAGTGTCAATATTGATGTACTTTGTTCAGAATTGCTTTCTGTTGGTATTCCAAATAAACTAGTTTACTGGGTATGTAATTTCTTAACTGAAAGGGAAGTGTATGTGAAGTATAATGGTAAACTATATGGTCCTAGATATGCTTCTGTTGGAGTTTGTCAAGGAGGAATACTCTCTCCATTAATCTTCATTCTTTATATTCGACGTTTAAATCTGATTTTGGGTTCAGATGTTAAAAATCTTCAGTTTGCTGATGATCTAGTTGTTTATTCATCTGGAAAAAATTTATTAAATATTACAAATATTCTTAACAAGTCCTTAAAAGGGTTGTCTTCGTACTTTTCATATTTAAATCTTGATATAAATGCATTAAAATCAAAATTGGTTATCTTTGGTAAAAATAGCAATTTCTCATCTCCTGTATATTACAATAAAGTTTCTATTCCTGTTTCTCATGAAGCAAAATTTTTAGGGGTATATTTTACTCATAATCTTTCCTGGAAAAAATATATTGAATTGATAACTGCAAGAGCTAATAAAGCCTTTAATATCATGAAATCTTTGTGTAGAACATCTTGGGGAGCAGATCCTAAAATTTTGTTGCTTTTGTACAAATCTTTGATCCGCAGTCATTTTGAATATGGTTTTCTATGTTATGCAGGTGACAGTAAGTTGGTAGATATCTTGAACAAAGTACAAAATAAATCCTTGAGACTTATTACTGGAGCATTTAAAAGTACTCCTATCAATGTGATGCAAGTTGAATGTAATCTTCCTCCATTAAGTATAAGATTTTCTTATCTTAAAGAAAGATACATATTACGATTGTACAGTAAATATGATCCCTTGTTTTTAAATTTGAAACATTCACCCTCACCATCCATTCATAATCCTTTTTATTTACTTCAGGGCTTTGTAGAATATGTTCGTTTTCTTGAAGTATTACAAATTTACAGAACACCTCTTCTTCCATGCTATCAGGGAGACTTTGACAGTACATTTCCTGCAATTAACATAATTATTGATCGTCATTTATCATCTAAGGAGGATGTATACAGTAAATTTTCTGAATTTGCTGGTTATAAATTTCTATTTACCGATGGGTCAAAAACTGAGGATGCCGTTTCTTTTGCTGTTTTTGATGGTTTATTAAATTTTGGTATCGGTTATAAAATAAATTCAATCACAAGTATATTCACAGCCGAGGCTGTGGCTATCCTTGCTGCCTTAAAACACATAAAACATAAAAAAGATGGTAGTTGTCAATGGATAATAGTTAGTGATAGCATGAGTGTTCTTGAAAATCTTAAAAATAATAAGTTCCATGCTGATACTAACTATATTATTTACATGATTAAAAGGTATTGGCAGGATTTGTTCATTGTACATAATATAAAGGTTCTATTTATGTGGGTTCCTTCACATGTTGGTGTGGTGGGAAATGAGAGGGCTGATTATCTAGCTACAACTATAACCAATTTTTCAACCATTGTTCCTGATTCTAGTAGTTACCTCAATATTTCACTACCTTGCTCAGACATTGTGCCCCTTTTAAAGAAAAGGTCCTCTGACTTATGGAGAAAACACTGGAACTACACAGTTCAAATTGAAAACAAAGGTTTATGGTATGCTACATACAATGTTCCTATTGGAAGTATGCCTTGGTTCTGCAGAAAAACTACTTACATAAACAGAAAATTTTACACTACTATTTTAAGGCTTCGTTTTGGACATTGTTCTTTAAAATATCATCTTTTTCGTTTGAAAATGGTACAGAGTCCTCACTGTGACCATTGTAACTCTCAAGCAGAGCAATCTCTGTCTCACATTTTCTTTGATTGTTCATCCTTTGGCATCCAGCGCCTTGTGCTGATGGATGAGCTAATTGAGCTATATGGTAGTCCCGATTTGGTACCGCGTACAGTCCAAGATCTTCTTGTAAATAGTGCATCGTTTTTATTACTTTTTAAATTCATTAACAACACAGTTGGGCATATTTAGTTGTGTTATTATTAAAATTGTATGGTTTCTAAAATTGTTTTATCAAGAAAGATTTCTTCTTCTTCTATTTTCTTTGTGGCAATTGAGTCGGTGGCGACTATTTTGCCAATGTCAAGTTATTTGTGTTGTGACATTCGGCAGTGAAGAGATCTGCCGTAACAACTTTGTGAATCGTGGTTTAGCACAGATTAAAATAAAAGAAGCGCGATGAGTTATATTAGTACTAAAACATTGATTAAAGTCGATTAGTATTAGTATTGATTGCAACATAAATATCATCAGCCACAATGGCTGAAATCAGCTAGAATAAAATATAATGTAAATAGTTAGCCAAAAGTAACACACTACATTTTAATGTTATTAACATTTAAAAATTGGGTTAAAATTTGGATTAAATATGGGGAAAAATGGGTTAACAGGGTATGAAAGTTAATGGGAAGAGGAACTTTTATTTTGGGCAGCATTGAATATAAATTGACGGAATCGGAGTTCAAGGGACATTCGAAAAATATGTGGTCAAGGGTTCCTTCATTTATACCACATTCGCACAGAGAACTATCTATGACGTGAATTCTCTTCAGGAATACTGGACTACAACAATGCCCGAGTCGCAGTCTACACAAGGACGAAACAGTTCTTTTAGATAACTTTGGACACTTAAAAAACCAAGGTTTGCACTGAATGTTCGGTTGGATGCTTCCATAATACTTAGCCTTTATCTTTACACTATCGGTCCATACTTTTGACCATTCTGAAGCTAATTTCTGTTTGGAACCATTTCGCAAATCGTAATTATGAACAACATAATGTTTATTGTCTACGAGGTTTGCCGTAGCAAACTTTGCCAGTGAGTCTGCACACTCATTGCCTACAATACCTGAATGACCAGGAATCCAAGTTATCTCAATGTCCAAATCATTTTTATAAGAAAAAAGTAATGCATTTCTAATATCCATTAAAATTTTACTGTGAATTTTGGAGTATAATTGATTCTGATTTAAAGCCTGGATAGAACTAAGGGAATCTGTAAAAATAACTGATTTTTTTATATTATGCGCATTTATGAAGCGGATGGCTTCTAAAATGCCAACACACTCTCCCGTAAATACTGATGACTCAGGTGGGCATTGAAATAACAATGAGATTTTTGAGTTCTGGTAATAAACTGCAACACCAGTGCATCCCTTAGGTGTTAATTTTGAAGCATCTGTGAAAAAGAAGTGCCAACCCTCCCAGTATCTCTTAATGGCTACTTCGAATTTCTCTTTAATGTTTTGAGACAATTTGGAAATTCCAAGATCCTGAACAATTTTGGGCTTATAATGGATAGTTTCATATGTTGAAGCAAACACGGGAAGAATGGGGTATTGACATACACGGGAAGAAATTTGTTTAAGCTCTCTATATCTGTTTAACAAAAAAGGAACTGTTTTATTTTTCCAATATGGACAATTGAAAGAAACGTCGATTTGATCTAAAATAGGGACTAAAGGATGGGATGAAAGAGAAAATACTTTGGATAGGAAGCGATCTGCCAAATATTGTCTTCTTATGTTTAAAGGTGGGTCTGCACATTCTACTTGAAGGGCTTTTACTGGGGTAGATTTCATAGCCCCGATTACAATTCTTAAACACTTCGTTTGAATGGAGTCTAACTTACGGATCACTCCCTTATAACAAGGCTCAATTATGAAGACGCAATAGTCCATTACACTTCTTATTAGAGCGTTATAAATTAATTTGAGAGTAAATGGATGAGCTCCCCACCAAACACCCGATAGAGCCTTAAGAATTTTAATGGACTGTTCGCATTTTTTAACTACGTTGTTAATATGATCAACCCCAGACAATTTGGAATCTAATATAACTCCTAAAAATCTTACTTGTTCTTTAATTGGAATAGTTTGTCCATCAATGTTGATGGCAACTTGGGGAATCAGACGTTTGCGGGAGAAAATAACGGCAGTACTTTTTGGGGCGCTTAAAGATAACCCATGATCAAGAAGCCATAGGTTTAATGAACTCAAAGAGACATTTAAGGATAGAGTGGCAGCTTGAATTGAATTCCCTGATACCAATAACGCAATATCGTCAGCATACTGGAGGATTTTACAATCAAAATTTAGACAAGTTGGGAGATCGGATGTGTAAATATTGTATAAAAGGGGGCTAAGAACAGAACCTTGTGGCAATCCTGTCCAGACTGTTCTCCGTTCTGGGTTTTCACCAGGAATTCTTAACTGAAGCACACGACTAGAAAAGATACTGTCTATAATTTGACAGATCCTAAACGGAATTTCCAATTTTTGCATTTTCTGTCTAAGCAGTGGGAGTAGGACAGAATCATAAGCAGCTGATATGTCTAAGAAAACGGCTACCACTGACTCATTTCTGCTAAGGGCCAGTCGGATCTCAGATGTGAGGACACTTACACCGTCCGCTGTACCTAAACCTTTCCTAAAGCCAAATTGAGTCCTTGGTAGCAGTTCCTTGTTTTCTACAAACCATTCAAGGCGATTTTTAATAAGATGTTCTAAAATTTTAATAAGTATGGACGATAGAGCAATCGGTCTATAAGAAGAATGATCACTTGGATCTTTGCCTGGTTTTAATAACGGAATAACAACCTGAAACTTCCAGTCTTCGGGAATGGCACCAGAAGTAAAACAAAAATTGGCCAAATCCAAAAAATATTGTTGAGTTTTTATACCGGCTTTCGTGATAAAAGAGTAAGGGAATCCATCCACTCCAGGAGCAGAATCCCTTACATGAGAAAGTACCGTTTTTAATTCATCCATAGAGAAAGGCATATCCAGTGGATCTTCAGATGTGACAATTTCCATATTGATAAAGCCACATTCATCCACATTCGGTACATACACTGGCGCAATTTTGGAGAAAAAACAATATGCTAACTCTCCAGACAAATTATTTGGGGCAGTTGGTATATAGCTATTCCTAAAGCATTTTAACTTTTTCCAAACTAACGTTGATGGAGTAGATGGACTCAGCGAGGCACAAAATTTCAGCCAACCTTCTCTTTTCTTTTTTCGGAATAATTTCCTGGATTTAGCCAATATCTGTTTGAAAGCTATGAGGTTATTCGGGTTCATATCTTGGTTATAAGTCTCTTCAGCCTCATTCCTAGCCCTGATTATTTCAGTGCATTCACTATCCCACCATGGCGGAGAAGGGATTTTACCTGAAGTGGCGTTTTTGGAGGGAAAACAATCATCAGCTGTGGTAGATAAGGTAGAGGAAAAAGAGAGGAAACAGTCTTGAGCATTACATTTGTTAATTGATGGAAGGGAGGAGATTCTTAAATCTAATATCTTAGCATAAGAGTCCCAATCAGCGGAATTTAGGCGGTATTTTAATAGCGGAGGAGAATGTCTGTCAGGAATTTTTTTAGATGGGATTTCAACTATGATAGGATAGTGATCACTGCCATAAGTCATGTCTAAACGGCCCCAAACAAAAAGGCTAGCTATATTGGGTGAGCAGAATGTCAAATCTATACAGCTATTGTTTTGTCCAAAAGTAGGCCTTCGCGTAACACTGCCATCATTAATGACACATAAACCAAGTTCATCTAATAGATCTACCAAACCAACGCCAAAACTATCGCAAACCTCAGATCCCCAGCGATAGTGATGACAATTAAAATCTCCCATTACTAATAGTGGGCCACTTACACTATTTAATATTTTTTTTAATAACAAAAGATCTGCAGTGTGTGGGTGAGCAATATAGAAAGAAAAAATATTTATTCCCTCAGCCTTAACAGCAACAACATTAATGTTGTCACTGCCGACAGAGGGTAGAGAAACAGGAGAGAATGGTACTCTACTATGGATAAGCAAAGCACATCCTCCATAACCATCAAGCCTATCATCACGAACATTGCTAAAACATGGAATCCTGAAACTACTGTCAGGACTAAGCCATGTCTCGGCAATGCTACAGATCGATGGCTTATATTTATTTATTAAGTATGTAAGATCATGCTTCCTGGGAGTAATACTCCTCACGTTCCATTGAAGAAAAGTTAGGGGGGGGAATGTTACTAATATATTTTAAAATCGACGACAGTTTAACGGCAACGTGGTCAGGTACAGATTGATTTGGGTTTGTTAAAACTGCCGATAACATACTAGTTATCATATTTAAAATACTAGTTGGGTTATCTGTGCCGCGAATATTGTATACATCTGTAGCTTCCACAGGGGAGGCGCAACCATTTCTTGAAGGATAGAATGAATAGTCTTGTATTAGGGCATGATGCGCCTGTTTGTCGTAGCTGGGTGAAAGCGGAGCACGGGGCTTAGGTTTAAGTACGACCGTTTTGCGGAATGATCTTGTGGTTTGAGAATTTGAGTTAGACATTTGGTTTGTAATTGTTACCGGTTTTGTAGAAGACTGGAGTTGCCTAGAAACATCAGCATATGACCTAGAAACAGGAGGAAAAACACGACTTGCTTCAACATAAGGTATAGACTTTTCAGCCATCAGTGCTTTAATAGCCTTCTGACGACCAAATTCAGGACAAGCTTTATCATTTGCGAAATGGTTACCTGTGCACAGAAAACATGTAGCTATTTCCGGTAAAATATCACATCCATTGCCTGGATGATCCTCACCGCACTTAAAGCAATGAGGCTTAGATCGGCATACTGTACGTGTATGTCCAAAACGACAACAGTTAAAACATTGCACGGTTGGATACATATACCTTTCTACGGACAGTGCGGAATAAAAACAAAATACCCGTGACGGCAAAACCTGGCCATCAAAAGTAAGTACTACCGTTTGAGTTGGTTTCCATTCCGTTGCTGTACCCAGAGATGTAACTTTGCGATTCAACCTCCTTGCTTTAATGACGGGACCGCATCCAGTGGGAACCTTAATATTTTCTATTATTTCATCCTCAGTCCATTCAGTTGGGACATCCCTAACGATGCCCATTCTAGTAATATTAAACAGAGGGATAGTAGCAATATAATTATTCTGTAAAAGGACACCATTTATTAAAAAACTGTTAGCGTCCTGATAGGACTTAAACTCTACTGATATACGATTTCTTCCTAAACGTTTGACCCCATCAGGGCGTATATTATTAATATTATTTTTCATTAAGAACATACCAAACTTCACAGGATGTAGTGCAGTACCTGAAGTCTGTTGATCCTTAAGGGAGACATAAACAACGTAAGGAGCATTGTCTCTGGCTGTATAAACTTGTCTGCCAAAGATTTGTTTGACCAATTTTGGCGGTTTATTTTCGGGAATTGGCGGGGAAAGTGCGGGTCTTTTCCTATTAGAGCTTTCCATGTTGTTCTCCTTATCTTGGTAAACATGTGGTAGGGAGACAGTAAGAATCGGGGTGTAATCAAATAATTCATCATCAGGCGGGTCGGGAGGCTTTTTGGCGTCCATTATGAAAGACGCTGAATGTTTGGAAAATAAAAACAAAAACTATATACTATACTAACAACAAACCTTAACCAACACACATAAACAAATTATTACGGTCAAATTCAAATATACGCGGTAATAATTTTGCAAAAGGAAGAAATTTTTAAAATTAAATTGAATTATAATTTTTTTGCGCGGGAAAAAACGTATGTTGCTTTCACCACTACACACGAAAGTCTCAAAAAAGATTTGAAGAAAGCGATTTTGTTGCTGTCAATCTGTCATATGGTTGACAATCTGATACTGACATTCATTGTAATTTGTAAATATTTTATTTATTATTTTGGGTTTTTAATTGCTTTGAAACTTAGCTAAAATGATTGTCCTTTTTAACATACTTACTTATGTAGGATGTTTTATCACGTTACCTTGAATTAGAGATAACACGGATTTTTACAAAAAAGATAACATGGATTTTACTAATTTATTTTAAAACAAAAAATGTTTTTTATGAATACTAAACTAATGACTTGACATGGATTTTTATAAAAATTAATAATGATCTAAGTACTAATGACTCAACATGGAATTTTACAAAAATGAAAATTTTTATACTAGACGTAACACGGATTCTTACAAAAAAATGATCATTTTTATACTAATGACTAAACCTGGATTTTTACCAAAAATGAATAATCTTACACTAATGACTTAAACTGGATTTTTACAAAAAAAATAATTATAAACTAATGACTAGGCAGCATGGTCTTTGACCTTAGCCTGTTCCGTAAGGAACGAAAAAAAAAAAAAAATTAATGTCATTGGTATATCCAGTCTTAATTACATACACACGTTCAAAACACAAATAATTAAAACAATCAACTTCACAAGTAAAAAAAACAAACGAACTGCATATTTCGCACTTCAGCAAAGAATAAAATTTGTCGATAACATTCATTCATTAAAAATAATTATTTTTTTAAAGAATAAAGTATACTGTTTGTTTCATTCACAACTGCCATCAACGTCAACGATATAACATGTTATTTTTGTTAGTCAGTCATAGATGAAAGATATAACTGTTATTCCCTCTCATAAGATTGTAAATTAAAACCCCTGCATTTACAGTTAATGTAAAAATATAGGTCAATAAAAATATTATTTATTCATTTATAGAAAAACAACCACATAGGTACGTTCTTCTTTTTAATTCAATTATACAACGTGTAATTGAAATAACTGAAAACCTCAGACACCCCAACTAGTTTTTATTATAATGAATTTATCTAGGAAGTTATTATTTATGGGCAAAAATTATCGCCGGAGATATTAGCAAAATTTGTTTTCATGATTATTCTTATCGATTCAAAGTTCTACATTCATTCACAAGCGTCAACGTAATACAAGTGCTACGCGCGTGAGTAGGTACCTGTTCGTTTAAAGGTATTCAGTATTCATTCATTTATTGCGTTCCACAAAGTTTTTTTTGGATGGTAAGTATACATTATTAATATAAGTACATTGTGGACCCTGTCGGGAAAGTTGTCCAAGTGGGCGTAAATTTACTCTGTGGCTACCTAATTTAACGCATTTTTGACAGACATATTTAATCACAGAGTCTTTTCTTCTTTCTTCTACACTCGTTATGGTAAAATAAAAAAGAGGTGTGGCACTCGGGGACTGCCGCGGTAAAGCTATTGCATAGCGTTTTTTATCAACTTACGTAATACAACCAATGCCACCTAAAGGCGGGTTGCTGAACTAAAGAGACAAGCGTGTTTCTCTTTAGTTCAGCAACCCGCCTTTAGGTGGCATTGGTTTTTATCAACTTATGTAATACAACCAATGCCACCTAAAGGCGGGTTGCTGAACTAAAGAGACAAGCATGTTAGGTTTTTTTCGTTACGGAATTTCTGGATTCGGTCCCCACGCTCAAGGCCCGCGATAGAAGCTATGCAATAGCTTAACAACGATCACAGATTAGTAATTCTATCAAGAAATCAACACAAATGGAAAAATAATGTAAAGTTGGAGATCGGCAAGGAGAACAAATGCTTCTTAATTAATATACTATCTACTAGGAGGCTCCTCTATGTCTTCTATGTTTGTCCTTCTTGTATTTTCTAGATTTTTAAAGTATTGCATAGCTTCTATCGCGGGCCTTGAGCGTGGGGACCGAATCCAGAAATTCCGTAACGAAAAAAACCTAACACGCTTGTCTCTTTAGTTCAGCAACCCGCCTTTAGGTGGCATTGGTTGTACTAAATAAGTTATAAAAAACGCTATGCAATAGCTTTACCGCAGCAGTCCCCGAGTGCCACTACGATATTTAATATAAATATTGAAAGCTATCTTTTGTAAAGCTTTCAATACTTAAATAAAAATATATTATATACGCGCTGAATAAGATTTGTTTAATACAAGAATCAAGTTACCCATCCTCTCACAACTCAGATCCAACTTTTTTCAACCCTTCAACTCTCTCCCGCATAGGAAAGGTGCAGCGGTGCCACCTTCCCATAAAATTATCGCAAATAAAATACTGGAGTCAAAATCAAAAAATTGCATTAATGTATGTAATGTGTGTGTTCATGAACGTATAGGCAAATTTTATGATATAAAATTGAAAATCGTGACTTTTGTGTTCACTCCTAAACTCCTTCGAAGCCTTATTGAATTTTCCACTATTTTACTGGGGATAGAGTGATGTGTTCTTTAGTACAAAAAAGACATGACCTAAAGGTCTAAGTTACCAGGTCATAAGATTCCTTAAAAAAAATGGTTTGCGCTTGACAGCTGTCATGTCAAATTGTCAAAGAACGCCAACCCATTGTTATTTCGATTCCGGATTGCATTCAGAATTATTATTGTATTAACAAGGATTTAGAAAGTAGGTACACAAAGATGAGTGAATTAGTTTGGGGAATCAAAAACGGCGATATTGATCAAGTAAAGGACATAGTAGAAAACAAAGTGAGTAGTTCACCTTCGGTCGTAAATCAATTACATTCCTACGTGAATATTATTAGTTGGCAAGTGAAAGCAATGTTTCTCATAATTGACTGTGTTACAAAAATAAGATTATGCACTCAACAGAAACATGAATACCTAGTTTCGATTTCTAGTAGAATTTATTATGACTGTAGTACAACATTTCATTTCAATATTCATTCCTAGATCATACTTTTCCTAAATCTACTACCTATATACTTATTACTATTAGCTTGCTCTCTATAGCAATACGGTGTTGTTATAATTATTATATTTAAATGTGTCCCACTTTTTGGTCAGAGTTTTGCTTTAGAGCAATGTGTGTAAATGCAATGAAAATTTGTTAATGTTTTAGAAAATTGATGTCAATGCTCTAATTGATGGACGAGTACCTCTTCACTATGCTGCTGATTATGGGCAGACAGTTGTTCTTAACTATTTGCTGGACAAGGGAGCAGATCCTAACGTAAGTGGACACTTACAAAAGCATACATGTTTTTGCTTCCAAATGTGTATGTATGTTTCCAATATATATTATTTTTAATATGAAAATTTCAGATGTTAGATAAACATGGCATCTCTGTACTGTTAGCAGCTATTTGGGAAGGCCATACAGATTGTGTCAAGACACTACTCAAAAATGTAAGTATATTCACCAGCAATGAATGGCAGGTTTTTGCAAAATTATTAAGCATGACTTGCAATTTCATAGATAGCAAGAGATTTAATGTAGTGCAGTTAACTTTGAATTCATACACATACATTCCTTCTTAGTTTTTGATTTTATATTTGCTTTATTGTCTTGAGGATCAAGTGGATAAGTGTGCCCAATAATAATCATTTAGGAAATCAAATTTAAGTAAATACTATGTGAGTCATGGCTATTTTAAGTGTAGATATGTTTGTTTGAAATATATATGCATATGCTTCTACAGGGTGCCTCTAAGAATGGAAAAACTCCAGATGGAACACCTTACATTGAAGCTGCTGAAAAAGATGAAATCAAAGAACTCCTTACATAGAATGATATCTGTAATATCAGTATTGTGACAAGTAATCACTCACATTTACATTTTGATGCTAAGGAAATCACTTAAGCTCTAACAATAAATTAATCCATTATAAAATATTTTTACATGCATTTATTTACATTGTAGTGAATTATTTTTATATGCTCAACATATTGAATTATAAAATAAGATATGTATTTGATTATGCGTCCATTTAGTAGTGAGTTTATCTATAATGGCCTGAGCCCTCTTATAGGGGTAATAAATAACAGCAATCATCTGAATTGTGATGACTAGTACATCCTTCCAGTGCTTGCATCAGATTTGTAAGAAGCCCCATAATCTTATTTAGCAAATAAATTATTTAATATTAAGGTATAATTCCAAGAAATAAGATGTAATTTATATCGCTAAAATAATAAACTGATGATAATATACCAACACACTTTTATTTTTCATTTAAAATATGGACAAAAAACACACTTCAACAACAACACCGAACGTTGCCATCCCAAAAAGAAAATACTTGACATCCCATATTTCAAGACCATTCTATAAGTCTAAAACTTACCAAATATAAAAACAAAACTATGATGCAAAATCTAGTTAATTGATGAGGCATACACAAATATCACCATTATCTGCGTACACTGCGTACAAAGGCAATCCGCTCAGAATGGCTAAACGCTCGCAAACAGATAAAAATAACTAATCACACAATATATCAAAACGATGATACCACACAAGTATTTATAAACGAGCATTTAACTCGACAAATGCGACAACTATTCTGGGATGTTAAGACCAAACTGCGTGAAACATACAAATACATATGGATTCAAAATGCGAAAGTATTAATAAAAAAGGATGATAATAACAAAAAAGTACATCATATACGCTTCGAGAGCGATATTGAAAATTATTTGACTTCGAATAAGGAGTAATAAAATAAAAGCTTCTTTTCTTTACTACACAAAAAGAATATACAAAAAAAAAAAAACAAAAAAATGCCTCCAAACTTTAACACGCAATTAGACGTAGAAGATATAGAATACGCTAAGTTAACCCAAATAAATGAATGGTACGAATACCTAAATTCACGTAGCTCATCCATCCAAATTATACATATAAATGTTGGCTCACTTCGAAAACATTTCAATGAACTACTTGTTATATTAAAAAAATGTCTGGATAAACTGGATTTAATTTGTCTTTCCGAAATAAATATTAGAGAGGAAGAATTAAAAAAATATGAAATCAACAATTTTCAAATGTATGCGTTGACAAGAGAGGATCGAAGAGGTGGAGGTATACTCATATACGCAAGCGAAAAGGTGCAATTTGACTGCATAAAGTCATGTATTACAGCAACATACGAGTATATACACGGAAGGCTTACAGTAAACAAATACGTTACAGATATTATTGTTGTGTATAGACCACCAAGCACGAATAAAATGGTTTTTATAACAGAAATCAAAAGGTACATTGATAATATACCAATAAGAAACAACATCATTATGGTCGGCGATTACAACATCAATATACTCTGCAATAGTACGGATGCAGTTGCTGAGAGATACTTGAACGCACTGTCGGAGAGGGGCCTGCAATGCGGCATACGGGACGTCACTCGTGAAGTGGTTATGGCGGGTCGCAATGTCGCATCGTGCCTCGACCACGTATTGGTGCGGACTGAGTGGGCAAGCGCGCTGCAAGCGTACACGGTAACGACTAAGACTGCGGACCACTATATAACGGGACTATCAGCTGATATTAACAAAACTGATCGCGCGCAATCGAATAGAATAATTTTAAATAATAAATTGGTGAGTAAGAAAATTAACAGTGTAGACTGGCAAAATCTAACCACTATACATGACCCTATTGTATTGTATAACAACATATGTACGATATTTGGCAGTATTTATGAGTCTTCTAAACAAAATTTAGCAACAAAAAAACGCGATAACCAATTATGGGTTAATAACACAATACAAAATATGATAACACAGCGAGACAATTTATTTAGACGTTGGAAAACGGAGCCAAGCAATAACAACCTAAGATTGCAATATACAAAATTTAGAAATAAAACGAATAAACTCATAAATACTGCTAGGAATCGGCATAGGCATAACGAGATAGAAAAATGTAACGGAGACAGGCGTAAAATATGGGGAAAAATTAATAATTGGCTGGGGAGGAGTAAATCAACTGTGGATGGGGTTATAGAGAAATACTTATGCAATAAGGAACCACTTATCACTATCTGTAACAACTTTTGTAACACATTCACAACGGAAATTGATAATATTAAGCATAAATGTAATGAAAAGTTTATGAACAGGTCTGCCTATGTAAAACCATCTCAGGTTAGTTTTAGGTTAATTAAAGCCACACCAGCGGTTATTTCCAAAATAATCGACACACTAGACTGCAACAAGTCGCCAGGATCAGATGGCATCAGGGTGAGAGACTTAAAGGAAATTAAAAATAAAATTAGTCCTGTGATAGCAAACTTTATTAATCAATGTATAACAGAAAGTAAGTACCCAGATGAGTTAAAAAAGGCCATCATTAGGCCAATATATAAACAAGGTTCTCACCAGGACTGTACAAATTATCGACCAATTGCTATTTTAAATACAATAAATAAAATCACTGAAAAATTTATAGTGAATCAAATATCAACATTTTTGGATCAAAATAATATAATTACGGATAAACAGCATGGCTTCAGGCTTAATAGGAGTACGGCAACGGCATTGGAACGATTTACAGACGATGTTAATAATTATTTAAATGAAAAAAACATAGTGGTAGCTGTTTTTATCGATTTTAAAAAAGCCTTCGACACCCTGGATCATGACGGCTTGTTGCAGGCTATGAAGGAGTGTGGGATTGATGGACCCATACTCAAGTGGTTTGGCAAATATCTGGAACGGCGTACTATGGAAGTTAGGATCTGTGATGGTAAAAGTACTGAGGGCATTGTGAAGTATGGCGTTCCAACTGGTTCTGTATATGGGCCTGTAGGCTATATAATACATGTAAACAGTATGTGCAATGTGTTAAAACAATGTAAAGCATACATGTATGCCGACGACACATGCCTTCTGTTTAGTGGTAAGGACCTAATGGATGTACAAAAGGCAATACAAGGGGATTTGGATAATATAATAAAATGGGCACACGACAATGATATAATAATAAATGTAAGCAAAACAAAATGCATGTCAATACAGTCTCCATATTCGCATATCAAAAATATTAAATTAAGTTTAAAAGGCCACAGCTATGAATGCTTGCACAGAAATTGTAACTCTAAATGCCAATGTACTAACCTGGAGCAGGTACAAACTTACAGGTACCTGGGGCTGACTATAGATAATAAATTTGCATGGAATGAACACATAGATATATTATGTAATAAACTACGGTCAGTCCTGGGCAAGTTGTATACCATAAAACCAGTAGTTAAAAGAGGACTATTGTATGAAATATATTATGCATTAGCTGAGTCAATTATCAATTACGGGTTGTGTAGTTATGGACTTACCTTTAAAACATATGTAAACAAAATAAAAACACTACAAACTAGACTTATGAAATTATTAGTGAGCAAAAAGACGAAAGATAGTGTGAACAAAGACTATGAAAAATTATTTAAAAAATGTAATATATTGCCAATAGATATGAAGGTAAAAATGTCAATGATAATAGAACAACATAATAAATACATATATAAAAAAAAGAGAGAATATAACTACCCAACCCGGTTGTCGAAGAAAAATAAACTGTTTGTCCCAAAGGTAAACAACTATTATGGAAAACGTACGAGAAGATGGATTATACCGACACTCATTAATGAACTACCAAAACACGTGATATGTAATATTGAGGGAAAAAAGACAACATTAAAAATGTTATTAAGGAAACATTATTTATCAATGTGTCCCTAGCTGACCAAGGTGCCGATTCCGATGTATCAAAATACGTTGCTACAATCATATGAGTATAACGGAATCGGCACCAAGGTCAGCATAATCTTTAATCTTTATGTATACTTGTTAATATTTAAGTCTAACCGGTAAAAGCATTTAATTTACAAAAACACAAGAGAACTTGCTGCCGACAAACTGCCTTGCAGTTTGGCAGATGTAATTTTATGATCTTTGTAATTTATTTTATTTCAATAAAAAAAAAAAAAAAAAAAAAAAAAAATCTTATGAGCATTCTATGCCATCCTATCCTTAGATGAAAGCCTCAATAGTATCTACATTATATACTTATAAGAAAAACTTAATTTAAGTATCACAATCACAAAAGCTACATGGCAAATTTTAGCTATAATGCCCAAGGCTACATTATAATCCTTTGATAAATTTTAACCGAGTGACCTTATAAATATGACATAAATACTGTGCTATACTGATCTTTGGTTAATATAATACATTATACAACTTTAGATATGGCCTACACTAAACAACAAAAGATGCCAAATTATAAATCACCACTTCCGGGATATTTCTTATACTTATTATTTTTTGGTAATGGACAGTAGCATGCATTCTTCTGGGCATCCAAGTATGACTTGCAACCAAGTGTTAAAGTGCCAGTAAATAACAATTTTGCTGCTGCTTTACAACCTGAAATCAGGAAAAATCATATGCTAGTCAAATATTTTAGAGCACCCATTAAACCATAACATATTAGTAAAATAGTTTACTAATATATTAGTTGCAGAAAATACCATATGACATAGAGCTAGCAATCAAAAGACTGCATTAAATGATAGCTGTGGACTGAATGGGCCAACAAACAACAGATTATAGTAGTTCTAAGTGAGTAATCATTACCTACCTTTAGTAATTGTGTCACCTGCTACATTAAATGACTTGTATGTTTCACAATAATTGTAAAGACACCTTTTAAAGTCTAAGTCACAAGTTTCTTTTCCACTGTTACAAGTATCATAACAAATATCATGTGTATCACAACATTTTGTCATTTCTTCAAGAGGTAAATATTCTGATGCAATCTCAAACCCTAGTGAACCACAGCCATCTGATTTTGGGCTATGATTTCTATTGCGGACTGGTTTAGATCCTGAAAATAGTTTTAATAATATAATATTAATTATAAAATTACATGTATTCCGATTACATAAAATCTACGTTTGAGGTTTTAGTACAAAATACCATCGGGACATTTAAATATGCATTCCTCTTCTACAGCTGCATCAAAAACTTCATGCAGAGACTTGAACTTTTCAGCCACTGTGATAACATTCTTAAACATATCACCAAAGACAGATTCTGCTGATAAAACTGCATCCTTTAAATTCCTTAACATACTAGAGCCCATGCCAGTATAGGCATAGGCCACGAAAGTTAACACGTAAATCATAATTTTTCTGTAGGGAATCTCCATGTTTAACAAGATTATCTTGAGGGACTTTCAAATAATAATAACATTTTCAGCTAATTCATGTTTTAATTCCCTGTTCCAATACTTTGAGTACACGTAATTTTAATTTTGTAATTGTAGTTGGAACTTGGAATGTTGGATTTTAGCCAAAACACAAATGAGCGTCAAATGTTGAATTTGACAATGACAGACAAGAATGAATGACAACGTGTGTGAACGTTTGCGTTTGATTTTGTCAATGACCTAACCTGACCTAACATAAACTCGGGCGTAGCTATCAGCTGATTGAAAAGTGCAAGGGGCGACAACTCCGCGGTCGGCCGGCCGTCTGTCTTCGCCGACCCACGCTCTGCGCGATACTAAAGGATCGACGTCCCTCTCGAAGTCTCGAATTTTGTTTTTCACAATAAGGAATATGCATGTCTTTTTTGTGCATGCATGTATTTTAATCAATAGGTAGTATACAATATTAAATCAAGGTAAAATATATTTCTTTGACGAAAATATTAATATTTAATCATTTTTTTTAAGGGATAAGCAATGACATTATAATTATAGTTAAATAGAGGTAGACACGTTAACATCCTGCAAATGCGAATATTGTTTCGTGGGCAACGTGTGATTTGTAGTGTCATGTCACCTAAGCGGTTGACTGACATAAGGCGCAGAAGTGTGTTTGACAGCGCTATTGACAGCAATAATTATTTTAATTTTAATTTTATTTTTATGTGCCGTCTTGTGCTGCGATACTACATAAATTATTATACTAAAGTAAGAAAAGAGCATGTAGTATCTTATCACAAGTAAAATAATAAACTCTTAGCTTCCGTACAATTTATTTCATTTTTTTCGTTGCAAATAAAATTTAAAATGAAAGAAAGAGTCGGCGCATGCCTTATTAGTATGAGAGAAAGGGACCCAATACTTTTCATGTCACACGTCACTATATACGATACGGATATACTGGACATATCGAGTGTGTAATTTAAGACAACTGCTTAGTGTTATTTCTTTTCATCTTCGGCTGCCTGTATCTATGCGCGCGCTCATTAGGAAAGCCTAAAATGTTTAGGATTATAGGTATGGACATGTAGCGCGACTCAATTTTAAATGACATTTACTATGAACATGGCGTATCTAATAGTATTATATCATTGGGGATAAGGGACAAACGAATCGAGCAGACGGATCGCCTGATAGTAAGCGATTACCGCCGCCCATGGACACCCGCAACACCAGAGGAGTCACAAGAGCGTTGCCCGCCTTTTAAAGGGGGATTGGGCCTCCGGTAACCTCACTCACTCGACGAAACACAAGGTAAGCGTTGTTTGACGCCGGTTTTCTATGAGGCCTATCACTCCGGTCGAGCCGGCCCATTCGTGCCGAAGCATGGCTCTCCCACGTCATATAATCATAAAAATAAATATTCAAAACTGCAATCAGAGGGAGATTTATACGCCGCCACATTAGCCGCGTGTACTGTGACGTCAGTTTCCACAAAAACAGTCACTGTTTTATCGTTTTTAAAATTTATTGACCGTGTTATCCAATGAATTAGCAATCTATATTTTTAAGTTTACTATCTAATTCAAACATGGGAGAGGTGACGATATGAGAGCGTCACAACATAGACTTTGTCGTAAGTTCCGATTTGATCTGTTTTTGCCGCGCACTTTTTATACTTTAATTAAGATCGTGCTGGAAAAGCGATATAGCATGGACATCATTCTATAACAATAAAAATTACAAATAAAAATAAATTAAATTAAATGTAATGTACCACATTCATATATTTAATTAAAATTAAAACTTCTTTTGCTACCACATTCATACATTTATTTAAAATTAAATGTTGGAATAAATGTTCCCAATATAAACGCTCGGAGAAAAAATTATTCGCTATTCAACATTCCCCGATGCAGACCAAATCTAGGTTTGACCGATAACCAGACTAATGTCAACATACGTTTTGTGCGTTTTGTATGATTTAGATTTATATTCTATGACCACCCCACGCGTTTTAGGTTAAAGATTTTATAGAAGAAGCGTGTTAAATTCGAAACTAATATTAATTAATTTCTACTAATTCTTACTTATTTTTACAAATTATAATACAATTTTAGTTCATTTTCAACGTTTGTTATTATTTAACATTAACAAAAGCTTATCTAATAGATAATATTTATCTACTGTGAAATGTTAACCTTCACTAGCGATGGGACGAGTCGTATTTTTTTCAACTCGAATAACTTGAGTTGCAATGGTTGTTGATTCGAATCATAATACGATTTGATTCGATTCGGTCGACAGAAGCAATTGCCTGATGTGAATGCGACAGGAGCAGCTTAGGTTCGAATATAATATGGAGCCGATTTGAGCCACAGAGTTGGGATTGGTTACACTACAACAGGAGAGTCGAGTTGACTTAATTCAGTTTCGATTTAATGAATGAGTCTAGTCATCTATTTGAGCAAAGTATTCACAAATAATTTGTCCAATTATTTTGAGTGCAAATAGAGATTAAGTTTGAAAGTAACACAACACACATTACTCAGCTGTATCCAATATAATCAGCTGTTTAATTAAAAAAATCGCAACAAATCCATAAAATATATTAATAAATAATAAAATAAAATCAACATAAAACGAAAAAATATAACGTCACTGTGTTTCAATTCTGGCGGACGGCTATCACTGACAAATAGAAATTGCGCGCCATCCGAACCAACGAATAGCTTCGAGTCAGGCGAATCATGATAATCGTTGTACGAATTCACAGCGAGCCGCATGATATTTCTTGAACTCGTAAAACTCACTTTGCCCGGCGGTGGCGTAGTGGCGAGTCGGCCACCTATTCGAGCTGCCGCCGAGCTAGACGCGCTAGTTGACTCGCACGACGAATACATAAAACGAATCAATTCGATTTTAAAGAAACACCATCCGAATAAACGAATACAAAGACTGATTCGACTTATTTGAATTAAATTATTCGAATCGCCCATCGCTAGTCTTCACTCAGTGGAGACGACAAACGATTCAGCCATATCGAGGTACACTTTATTGTTTTATGTATAGTGTCATTTATACGTTTGTATAAAATTGTTGTTCATGTCTGCTAAATGAAAGTTGTATTTATATGTTAAGCTATTGTTAATTTTTTTTAACAATGCTTTGAATAATACTTTGAATATCGATTTAGTAAATCGCCTAATTTGTATACAATATCAGGTAGACATTGAGTATGGCAATATTTTATGAATGTCCGGTAGCCATATTGTTTTAAAAAGTTATCCTTTTCCGTTTTGTTGTCGTGAAAATGACGGGCTTTAGCAATAAGGTGAGGAGAAAAAATAAGAATACCAAATGAAATGTATTGAAGTGAATGTAAAAAATATTGTTAAATCATAATGCGATATATAACGTTTAAAATTATTAGTTTCTGCTACGTAAAAGTTTATCACAACATGCACTGTCCATGCTTCACACGTGCTTACTCGTGTTTAGCATTATAGCAAGGGAGAAAATAACGAGATAATGTATGAAATTCCTGTATTATAAGAAATTTCGAGATTATAGGTTCCAGTATTGTAGTCCAGAAGACTAAATTAGTGTAAATAATTTTGAGGTTATGCCGTACGTCAGCGGCGATGTGTAACAATTGTGATTGCTTGTATTCCAGGCCATTGTGATTGATGGCCGCGGCCATCTGCTCGGCCGCCTGGCCGCAGTCATTGCTAAGGTCCTGCTTGAAGGTAACAAAGTTGTGGTCGTGCGATGTGAGCAGATCAACATCTCTGGTAACTTTTTCAGGTAAGAGCATTTCACTTATCTCAATGTAATTATTTCCCATTTGTTAGCGTGCATCAAAATTAACGAGGGCTCAAGTCTTGGTATTTTTCTTTGCAATGCAATGTTAATGACAAAATTAGCCCCTGAGGTGAGGTACACTAAGAATCTTATTTAAAACACCACATTTATAAACATAGTTACTAGCATCTTTAGGTAGCTTTCTATATGCTAGGTCATATACATATTCGCCTTTGGATTCTTTTTTTGATGTTATGGAGTAGTTTTACTAAACCTTTAGGTAAGAGAGTCAAATTAGAAATGGAACCAGCCTCTTTATCTAATGATGTACCTATTGAGTCTATGAATTAACATTTCATGTATTTCAGGAACAAATTGAAGTTCATGTCATTCCTGCGCAAGAGGTGTAATGTAAACCCTGCTCGTGGACCTTTCCACTTTAGGGCTCCTTCCAAAATCCTGTGGAAGACTGTCAGAGGTATGTTGTGAACACATCACTATCAAGTTAATAGCATTAAACCCATCAAGTCCCATATTATAGACTCAATGCAAAATCTTCTAAGATAGAGACTTTAATAGAGGCCCCCTCTATTAAAGTTGTACTACTTATATGATTATTTTAACTTTTACCTACATTATTTGATATTAATGATATGAAAACCATGTATGAAACCCTTGAACCAAAAATATTTCATATTTTAAGTAAGACACATGTTAACAAAACACATGTGTGTTACAGGCATGATCCCACACAAGACTGAGCGCGGGAAGAGCGCTCTAAGGAGGCTTCGTGCATATGACGGTTGCCCCCCACCTTATGACAACCGCCGTCGCGTTGTTGTCCCCGCTGCACTTCGCGTCTTCTGCCTGAAGCCAGGCCGTAAGGTATGTTCAGAATGGTGCAATTAATTTAATTTGAACCTTTAACACAGTCTTCAATGATGTTTAATTTGGGTAATTTGCGACTGAATAACCATGTTGCATAATTATAATTTTCTGATATCATACACATTAGACTTATTCCATACCTTTCGTAACGAAAAATTTAAAGTAATTGAATTCATCTGCAGTACTGTCACGTCGGTCGCCTGTCCCACGAAGTCGGCTGGAAGTACCGCGACGTCGTACGCAAACTCGAGGACAAGAGAAAGATTAAGTCTGTCAAGCTAATGGCCTATGAGAAGAAGCTTAAGGTTTGTTTCCACAATAATTATTACCCCTTGCGTAATTTTTGAATTTCGCCAATGATGATTATATTCTTACCTACATTATTTGATTGCAAATGAAAAAAAAAACTTTACTGATTAAAATACTTAGTAGCCAAACTACAACTGTACATTTTATCACATGGATTCTGATTGGTGCAAATCATCTTTGCAGAGAATCACTAAGGAATCCGGCGAGAAGGTTGCAAAGTCTACAGCGCCGTTCACCGCAGTCATCCAATCCTATGGATACAATTAGGATTAAGAAAATTTAAATAAAAAACCTTTGGTTGCCCAATTTGCCTTTTACTAATTTCTTCATAACACATACCATCAAGCCTGTATACCACGAAGGATAACGCAGGGGTGTAATAATGTACACCCACAGTTCGCCGGTATATTTAGTTCCCATTATAAGGGGCGAACCTATTGCCATTAACCGGCCACAAATCTCAAACTCCGAGATGCTACTGAGAATTTCATAGGAAAATTCAATAACACTTCAACCTGGGAATCGAACCCAGGACGCAGTCACGCTCAATCACTAGACTAATGAAGCAATTAATTCTTTAAATTAAGTACCTAACTACCTAATTCTTCAAAAAATATCTGTTCCAATACTTCCAATCCTAATCCGCGCGCGTTGGCAATTTGCTTTTCAAAAACGCAGTTACAGACTACTTTATGATTTTTTTTTATAAAATGTTATCTAACATGGCGCCCGCGCCCCAACATAGGAATGGAAAATCAGAAATAATTATTTTTACTTAATTTTGTCAATGTTCACTGGAAAGATTGCAAATATGTAGGTGTCCGGTCGTTATTATCCATTCATTCCTCGGACGATCAGTAGGTAAGCAAGTTTCTAGTAGGTTGCTGCAGTATCCTTTTTTTCACTCTTAGAATAAAGCTATCAGCATTTTTTTATTATTTCCGAACAGTAACACCCCTGTCGCTAACGGTGTTGACGATTGGTAAAAAAAGTTCCGTTAGTTGTAAACTAACGGAATCATCAATACTCATCGACACCAACCGTTTAGGCGCGATTGGTCCAATTCGCGATTGGTCAAATGTTCAAAAAGAGGTCCAATTCGCGATTGGTCCAGTTCGCAGTTGGTCCATTTCGCGATTGGTCCAATTAGCAATTGGTCCAATACGCGATTGGTCAAATTCGCAGTTGGTCCATGTCGCAGTTGGCCCAATTTGCGGTTGGTCCAATTCGCGGTTGGTCCAATTCGCAGTTGGTCCAAAATGGACAATGTTTCCGAAATTATAATAATATATTATGTGAGATAAAAGATTATCTGGGACATTTGATTCAACACCATCAAGTCCCAAACTAGCACTAACATAGCTTGTACTATGGATACTAAACAATGGATATAATACTTATATACTTTTTTTGTAAATACAAATACTTATGCTCGCCACATAAATATTTGCGTTTTGTGGGAAGCGAACCCACGACGTCGTGAGCAGCACTCTGACACTAACCACTAGACCGCAGACATCGTTAAGATTCTATCAATAATAATGTTATATTTGAATAATATTTTTGTATTAATGATAAAAATAATTATATGTGTATATTACGTATTACATAGTTATATTATGAATGTAATCTAATTTCAAATATTTACTTTAATACATGATTATTGCATCATTGGTTGTAAAAACAAAACGCATAAGAATATCACCGTAAGTGAGGGAAGGTAGTAAAATACTATGTGTTTGTCACATCAAATCTGTCATTTCATTGTGTGGTTTTGAGATTGTGGCATCAGTCGTAGTATTTGAGCTCTTTACTTGTAATTAATTGAGTATAGAATGGACGGAACAAATTTACTATTTATTCATCTCTTTTTATTTCATTAAACGTGCTATTTTTTATTGTTTTAATACTTTATGCTAGACCAACTATATATTGGCCCAATCGCGAATTGGACCAATCGCGAATTGGCCCAATCGCGAATTGGACTTATCGCGAATTGGACTAATTGCGAATTGGACTAATCGCGAATTGGACCAACCGCGAATTGGACGAATTGCGAATTGGACCAACCGCGAATTGGACGAATTGCAAATTGGACCAATCGCGAATTGGGCGATTTGGCCAATCGCGAATTGGACCAATCGCGCCTAAACGACACCAACACGTGGACATACATGCATTTATAGGCCACCTGAAGTAGTGAGAAACGCTTTTAACTATCGAACCAGTGACCGACAGATTCTGATATTTGGCGACTGATTCCGTCTAATTAGCGAATAAAGTTTGAAAACCGATCTTCGCTAGCTGCCCTAGCTTTTCAGATTGAAATTGGGCTAAGCTGGGGAGGCGCTCTTCAGATCGGCCACATATATAAACTTTTATAAATTTTGAACCAGTGACCGTGACTAATTCTGATATTTGGCGACTAATTATTTGTTATCAAAATTGATGAAATTGATCCCTGATGGTTGCGATGCCAGTGTCAGTCACACGGTAAATACCTACGTAAGTGAAATTGTGAGCGAATACACTACGTAAATAGGCAATTAGCACTGACGATTGACTATGGTCTAAGCCCTAAGGTAGGAATGCTATGGCAGGTGTTCTGAATATTTATTAAATGACCCGCTCTTGGAGCGCGATTAGTAGGTAGGTAGGTACCTACATAATCTATTTCTATTATAAAATAATACACAAATAACGGTAACTACCTACCTATTCTGTATTGACGTCATAGGAAATCAATTTAAGGATCCTATTTATTGCTTCAACGGGTTCAATCAGATAATTATTTTATGCGCAGCGACAAATTTTCTTGTGCAGCTGTGTCCTGCGATAATACTCGCAACATAATACACTTGAACCATGTTGATACTTTTGGATTTTAACTTATATTAACTTATATAAATGAATGAAAATATTAGTTACTTACTTCCCGTAAGTAACTAATATTTTTATTCATTTATTAGATGACTTATTTATATATATTTCTAAATACCTAAGTATTTTTACAAAAAACAAAACATTTAAAAATATAAAAAATGTAGTCGACCGGTATCGGGAACAGGGTCCAAGTTACCGGTGGTCAGGGCCCCAAAAGAAAGGAACCTCCTAACAATACACGCCGCATCCAAGAGAGCTGTTTCCTAACAGCTCAACGAGAGCCTCCGCAGGTGTGAGTCGAGGCTCTTGACTATAAGACCATTGGCGGTTACAACAATCGGTACCTACAATGATTGCCAGGTCCTAAGTGACGCACCGTTGTGTGATGGGCGGTGATTGAACATGGGAAAAAACGCTGTCTCGCCAAGGCTCGTTTACAAACCACTGCAATAAGGTATTTCTTTAAAGATGCGCCCGGAGCGCACCCATGAGGAATTCTCCTTTGTATCATCCAAGGTAGGTAGAGGTTTAGGTAGCTACCACTACCTAAAAAAAACATATTTAGATCACACAAATAACAGCCTCATTAGTCTAGTGGTTCCAAGCGCGCCTGCTAAGCTTGAGGTACTGGGTTCGATTCCCAGGTTGAGCAATGTTATTGTGTTTTTCTATGAAATTCTCAGTAGCAGCTCTGAGTTTAGATTTATGCCCGGTGGCACTGGCAAATTGGAACATTGGATACACAATGGCAAATTCGATAGACAATAGGTTCGCCCTCTATTCTGTTACATGGAACCTAAACATACCGGCGGACTGTGGGTGTAGGTACCCAGTACCGTCTTTACCATAAGGGCACACGGGGCACGGGCCCAGGCCACCCATTCTCACCGGGGCATCGAAAAGCCAGTTTATTAGCCTATACAATAAATTCTATTTTGGATTGATGTAAGTAGTCCAACAAAAATATTTACAGAGTACCTAAATGAAGAAGTTTTACTACTTTCACTCATTACAATTGTTTTCTACATTTTATCAATAAACAACAATTATTTTATTCTGCTATTATCTCCTTGGCTATTTCGCTGCCAAGGATGTAGATCATACAATCCTCATTGAAGTTATTTCGCGTGTGGGAAGCTGAAAATTGGATGCATTCTAGCGCCTAATAAGCATCTGATCGATACAGTCTCCGAGGTGGTATATAAGCCGGTACCAGTACTTCAAAATTCAGTTTGGAAGCGACCGCCAACGGTACACTTCCAACAGATTCATCGCGAAAGGAAGAAATAGTCACCATAAGAGCACACAGTTACTATGAATAACTGGCGTTTACTGCTATTTGCGTTAGCCGCGGTTTTTCACCCTATTGCATCTTTCACCGAGCGCAATCTCGTTGATGGAAGGCAACAGTGTTGCGACCAACTACCTTCTCCACTTCGAGATACGAGATCTTCGTTTCATGGAACACATCGGCCCGAAAAAACTACAACACTTACTCCACTGCGGCGTCTAAACGATCGGGATAAAATTCACCACGATCGTCTTAACGAACTAAGGCAGCTAGATTCTGTATACAATCTTCCTTCGACAGAAAGGCGGTTGTTAGATATTCGAGCGAGCGGGTCACGCTTCTCAACCAATGGTGTTGAATCCCGACTTGAATCACGTACGAAGGAACAAAATCGCGACCAGCTAGTAGCTAGCTATGTTCATAAAAAGGAAAGCATTGCTAAAGGACGACTCCAGCAATCTGAACATTTAACGTATAGATCGGCAGAACGCAGCTCCAGGAGCCACGCTACCGAAGAACGTTATAACGACAGGGGCTTTGAAACCTCGCGTGACCGAACATTTAGAGACGATCATAGAACCGAACGCTATGGTAATGAACGTAAATATAAAAAGTCGTTTGATTCTCAACGTGAAATCCCAAGGCAGCAAATTAGATCTGGAGAATTTAGATTCACTTTGAACAAAGATGGACGACATATCCTCAGACAATCAACAGATAAAGAATCTCGCATTGGAGCTGCTAAAAACATGAATCGTCCATACGAATATTCAGTTCGGACTGACTCCAGGCGAAACATTGATAACAGTCATGAACGACAGCAGCTAGAACGAAGTACGGAACAAATGCGGTCATTCTCAGAAAACAATCCGTTAGTACATCAATTCCGCGTTATGCGCGTTCGTATGAACTTTAGGGGCGAAAACCGAGAAAATCGTCAACGTTTATTTGTCGCAAGACTTGGTGTACGGTATGAACAGAGAGACGATCGCAGAGAAACTAGGCAGCATAACAATGAAAATACAGAGAGATTGCAGATAGCTCGGAGAATTACACGTGAGTCACGTATTTTGAGCATAATAAATAATCAAGGCGAAAGAAACGTATATGACCGACAGGAAATGGGACACACTCGTGATAAAATCAGGGCAAATCCTGGTCACAGACTTTTCCGCGAAAGAACTCACATGGACCGAAGACATAATCGTGAGTCTAAAATAATGAGCACCTTCAATGAAAACGTTGATAATCGACGAGAAAATAAAAACAATGAAAACAGTAAATACGAAAGGGAAAATTACAACAATCTTCTAGAAAGTATCCAGATGGAACGTACAAATTTCCGTGACTTCAGATTTATAAACAAAGTGATCACGAGAAATGGCAGAGATATTGATAGCACAAGGCCAATACGGCACACCAATAGGCTGTCAAAGGAAACTCGGTACGCGTTTAGGAAAAATTTTGACCAAAGATACTCTCGTGACATGCAGCAAAGGAATATTCGCGAATTAAGAATAGTGAATACTCCAAATGAAAGCAACGTTGATGGTCAGCGACAAGTTAGGTATAACGAAAAGAGGTTTACAGAAATGCGAGCAATAAGGGTAAACTTCGGCCATAGACTTCCTAGTGAAAGGGTTCAAATGAATCGGAGACAAAACCGTGAATCACGAATTATAAGTACATTAAATGAGAGAGGTCTAGAAATTCGACCAGAAATAAGGCGTGAGAGATTATCTAGAGATATCCGGGACGGAATTAGCGAAAACTCCGACCTTAGGGTCGTTCATGAAAAAAGGCAAGTAGATCGAAGGGACATCCGTGAATCTAGAATAATTATTGGTGTGAATACTGGAAATGCAAGAGAAACTGAGAGTAAACAAGAAATCAGATATAAGGGAAGACTATCTAGGCAGGCTCGTGATAATCAGTTTACCAGAGATAGTCGAGTGGAATCTAGGGCACTCGGCAGAGTAACAGTCACTGAAGAAAGACACATTTCCGGATCCGACCGAAGGACACGTTCAGCAGACAGCCGAAATTTCCGTCAAATCCGAACTGAACCAACACTGAGCAGATCTGCAGAACGTCGCAGCGAGCCATTCCGTATTACAGAAGAACATAGGGACAAAATTGAAAATAGGGAACGCGAAGCGATTGAAGCTCGTTCCCGGAACGTTGAGATGGCCAGAAAACGAGAGAGTATAAATCGTGAGATGGTAGGAAAAGTTGATCCTGAAAATGATTCCATTGTCAGCAACTGGCAATATCTCCTCTACACATTGCAAGCCGCATACATATGCACTCTCTTCATGCAGATACTAGCACCAAACCACTCTGAAAAGCCCAAAAAAATGTATGTATTTCTTTTTTTTACACAAATTTATTTTACTAATTTACTATTGTATTTGTGTAGTAAGTACAGTTAGTAAGTAGGTACAGTAAAAACTTTACCTACTTATTTAGATATTTGATTACAAAACTAAGTGCTGTTGGGTATAGCCCCGACCATTCCTGACCATCCGAATTTGCCGAATGCTAAAAAGCCTTCTAGTGCATTGATAACTAATTAGGATTATGTACTTATTTTTCAGAAATCTACGTTGGTTGCGTGTATCTTCTCACTACAATCCTGTCAAGGTGGATTAAACAAAGAATATTTACTATGGACTCCTCTATTTTAACTTGTAGAAAATTAGATTCCATGTTTTATAGCTCTATATTCCTGATGTACTACATAGTAAATAAATATTGAGTGTTATACGAAAGTTTATTTGTTATTGCCTTACGGTACTGTAGATAACCATGAGGTTAAAGATACATAAGTATTAATTAGTTTACAAATATCAAGATTTTATAGTATCTTCATAATAATTTTGTTGTTGACGACACGATTGGCGTAGCGGTTAAGCGATCGGCTTCTGCGCCATGTGTTGTGGGTTCGATCCCCACACGGAGCAAATATTTGTATGATCTACAGGTAATTGTTCCGGGTCTGGGCGTTTGTGTATGTGAGAATTTGTGTTTGTAAACGCACCCACGATACAGGAGAAAATCCTAGTGGGGCAACGTTTTTTAAAAAAGAAAGAAAGAAAGAAAAAACATTTATAATGTGCGTCTAATCAGTTTTGGTAGCTTATATTAGTCAAAGCAATGTAAAAGAAACTAAACCTTAAAATTTTTAAATTTGATTTATTCTTAAAATTAATTTAATATTATTATAATCTATTGTAATATGAACTGAATGAGTTCTACAGGTCTAAAGTGTCAGATTTCTTCTTGTGCTGGCCTTCATACCAGGCCTTTGAAATCATTCTCTTCATTTCATCATCCCCAGTTTCATACCTGGAAAAAATTTATGATCATTTGTTGTTTGAACCAAATCTAAGTATGAACCATGTTATAAGGAAGAATAAATTATGATGAATTTTTGTATTTGAATATGTTCCAGGCAAGCCATACATAAGGGAACATACCCGTAACCATAACATACCATACTATGTGACACATTTTTTTCAATTTTATACTGCCTCCCTCAGTGACCTATATGCCAACCCCTTTCTTCCTCCCCCTCTAGTTTTCACGTATTATTCATAAATATGGCTTTAAATCATTGTTTGTAAACAGAAAATTATATTATATATTCAGAGGATATTGATAACCTGGCAAAGCTACCACGACTCCTGTGACCTAGCGTGGTATTTTGAAGACCCCATTAGCCCCTTCCCCTCTGTCCAAGGGTCATGTAATATGGTTATATTTCCTAAGATGTCTTTTATTTATTTGTTAGTTCTACCAAAAGTTGTTACAGTGCAGAGGAACATAATTAAATATACGAGTACATAATATACAATGTTGCCAATGTTGGTCTTAACAATACTGCACAACTAATTATAGGTAAACAAACACAGCATGTGATTTGTTTACAGTTATTCTGTGGCACATAGACGACACAATGTTTATAATAATTTTAATTCAACAGACAACTCTGAATAATAATGGTATAGCATCAGTGAATCGCTTTTTGCAAGATTAGTAAATTTTTAGGAAAGAAAAACAATAGTAATGTATGACTTTAAACTTTCTTTTATAAAGTCAGACAAATGAATACAATAACCGCTATACACACAGCATTACAAAACATTTGGATAAAATCTTTTCAGTCTTCCTTGAACTTAACAAAAATAAAGCCATAACTTACATGTTTTTCATGAGGCTCATGATGGATTCCTGTGGATCAGATTTGTCCATATCAGGAGCTGCTGGTTTGAATTTGTTGTTGCGCTGATCTTCAAACTTCTTTTCAAGCTCTGTCATATGAGACCATTTTACATTTGGACGGGACTTGGCTAAGAATATCACCACCATGTCTGTAAACATATAGAAAATATATATTATGTATATCATCTTTGTGTAACAGACATTTAGACACATTACAAACAATAGACATCTCCACAGTTTATGCATCCATTATTATGTCAAGCCTCAAAGATTACTAATCAGGGGGCTTACTCTAGAACCCAATTCCAATACATTGACATTGGAATTGTGCCGTTTCGTCAAGATTCGTACTCTTGAATCCGAGACTAGCACCAAATTGTTTCAATATTGCACGGTGATTGAGTGAATTAAATAGGATTGGGAAATGACCCAACCATTGGCCAATCAGGGATACCGATACAAGGTTAACGGATTTGTGTTCAAGAGTACGAAATCGCCCCAACAGCCAAATTGACATTGGAATCGGATCATGTTTGGATTGGTATTGTATTGTTTCCAAGAGTAAGCCTGCAGTGCTCATAATGATTTTACCCGGAACTGAGACAACAGTATAAAGTACCTTATCTATATATCTCTCATGTCACGGCAATGTTTAGATGCTGAATGAGTTGTTTAATCATAATTTTATGCATAAAAAGTGTATATTCAATTAATATAGGAAAACTTGTTGGTGCTCAGGGGCACAAGAAAAATAGATTTTGTGTGACTGTAATTAGTTACTTGATCTATAAGAAAATATATCAATATCTACCTGTTTTCTGCTTCCAGTGGCTCTCTTCAACATTGATGGGTTCCAATAGTTTATTGATGACAAGCAAGTAGTCTTTATTCTCCAGATTTTCAACATGCAACTCCATGGACTTATCTGTCAGCTTGCAGTACACTTGATCCTTTGGCACAGTTTGGACATTCTTTAATGTTACAAAAACTTTAATGTACTTATCTGATTGATCCCAACCTGAAAATTTGATTAGATTAGTTTAAAAGTAAAAATGAGGCTAATACAGAACATTAAAGAGATAGGTACATTAGAAGACTGCAATAGTCACAACAACAGCCAACCCTTCAATAGATTTAATGGTTTAAATCATGTTTAATCAAAGTAAATAAAACATACTCTTCCCATTCCAATCCATAATTATGATATACTGGAACTTAACTGCACACCATTCTTCTTTGTGCTTAGCTTTTCCTGACAATTTTTATGTGGGAAAAGCTATAGTATTTGGGAGAAGAAGTATATAACTTCTTCTCATAGACTTAAGTTTCCAATCCAACACTCATCCACCACCCATCATCAGTTCTTTGGCTCATAAAGTTGATACATTTGATTTTGATTTTTGGTGTGCATTAAAGAATATTGTATTACTTTTTACATTTGTATAATTGCAATGTGAAATTGCTAGGACCACATAAACAACTTTATTGTATTCCTTACTATGACTAGCTATCATTTGCTTTCCATATACTTACCATAACCATTCAACTTTATTTGGTATTTCTTGCTTTGTGCAGCCACTGCCGTCGATGTTTCAGGCGAGGAACCCGCTTGCGAGGATTTTGCAAGGGCTTCTTTCAAGTTTATCCATTCTGTCTCCAATTTCCTGATTTCTAGGGACAGTGAATCTTGTACCCTCTTTCTAGTAGCTTGTTTTAATAACTCATTGAGCTCATCTATATCGCTGCGCAACTATAATAAAATAAAACAGTTATGCAAGTCATACTTCTACCATCAAGAAAACAGATTATGTGATTATGTGGAACTTGAGTTATTACATTACGGGACAGACAGAAAGTAAATCTTTCCCATCCCAATCACGTCTATGTTAAAATTAGTTAGGTTAATTTATTTTTGTTATGCGATGATTACTTGATTAGTCAATGCCGCAAAACTAAAAACCAATTAAATAACTAATAAAACCAACCTCCTTCAGTTTAGATTCCGACATGGCCTATCGATTTTATAGCACAGAACTGTGTTAAATGCCCAAAATATTATTTATGAGAAGTACGACTAATAAGGTGTTGGTTTTTCGATGTACACAACTTAAAGCTTTGATAATTTTATAAAAAGCACGCAAATTCACGCAATGCAATGCAAAATCCCTCCACAGAAACTAAGAAAGACCTAGAAGACACACTGGTCACTGACAATAAATACAGTGTTATCAACTCCCAAAAATATTTATCCCTAAAGCTAAAGTCAAAACCCCTTAAAATCGTCCAAATTACATAGGTAGTATGTACAGTCAATCGGACTATCTTTGGCCCACTTTTTGCAAATAAGAGAAACCAATTATTTAAATAATACGCTAGACATAAATATAAGCCTATTCTCGTGGTTTTTGGGGTCCTTCTTTTAGAAAATATAATAATTTGTTGATAGTTTTTAAGAAACTTAAAAACTTAATAAATATTCTGTAATATTTTTTTGCCCACAAAAACGTAATACCGAAATAAATCGTAATCCAGACAATATTCTATCAAATTATGTTATCATTCGGATTTAGATACTGTTAATCTAGGTTCCTACGATCCTATTTCGTCTGCTACTACATCACTGAAATTAAAAGACTGGAAAATCGTTCCGAACTTGGTAAAGTTATTAAAAATTGCATTCGCTTACAATTATTTCCAGTGAAGTATTTTGGACGAAATAGGATCGTAGGAACCTAGATTAACAGTATCTTAATCCCAATGATAACATAATTTGATAGAATATTGTCTGGATTACGATTTATTTCGGTATTACGTTTGTGAGAAAAAATCGATCCGCCGGACTCTTAACAAATAAAATATGATTGGCTAGTTTGGGTTATTACAAACTTCTTTATTTTTTTTAATAAAAAAGAAATATGAACATTCAGAAAATCCGTAAAGTTATCTATTGTACTTAAAAAAAAACACCATATTATTAATTCCTTACTAAAAAGTGTAAAATAAAAAAGTTAACAGAAAAGATAACCAATCTCATGCAGTCGGAAGCAATAGCTAGGTCTTTGAAATTCACTTTAAGACGATGCCTGATGATAGGAATTAATAATATTATGGTGTTTTTTATATATAATAATTTATAAAAAACAGTATTAAAATAATAATTATTCTTCATAATTCGATCTTATAATCTATAATATTATAAAAAGGAAAGATTTGTTTGTTTGTTCGTTCGTATTTAACTCAAAAACTACTCGACTGATTTTACAAAATCTTTCACCGTTAGAAAGGTACATCGAGTAACATTAGGCTATTCCACTATGCCCTACCTCTCATAAAAGAATGATTTTTTGCGAAGCTTATTTAACCCATATAGTATTCATCTTTATCGAAATAAATCTGTTTTTTAGAACAGAAATTTAATATAGAATATTTGGGCTCTTAACTCCATATAGTTTAAACAAATATCTTAGAAAATATCGCAATATAAAAATATTCGGCAGTCATTCAGTCCGGGCCGGGAAACCGATTTCAAAAATTCTTTCACCATTAAAATGCTACATCCTTGAATAAGATAGGCTATGGTTGTTACTAGAAACAATTAGGGATCTACTAAAACTTCAATTATGTCCACCCATGCGAAGCCGGGACAGGCCGCTAGTTATTTATAATTAGATTACGTTTACGATTTATTATCATAACAAGTATTTAAAAAAATGAGAATGGTTGCTGTAACTTTAAATCGTTATAGATCCTAAATGGTTTTCCAAATGATTAAAGTAACCTAAAAGTGATTTTCAAAGACCTATACCTAAAAAAAACCACATATCTGTATTACTAACATAGTTTTAAGTAAATATTGTTACTAACACTATGAGTCCTGGTCACTCGAAATAAAGAGTTATTATTATTATACAATGATATCCTACTTGATATATTTTGTTCACTTTCACTGTTTTTCTTTTTCACAATATGGCGTCTTGTTGTCGCCATATTAAATTTTGATTACTCTCATGTGTAGATGGACACTCTCACAATTAAGACGAGTCTAACGATACCTCTCAAGCCAAATACAGGAAGCCATTTAGTAGGCTGAAGAACGGGACATAGAAATATACATACATACACTTGAAAAACATAACTCTCCTTCTAGCGCAGTTGGGTAAATACCCTTAAAAAAATCCCATCTCAAATATTACCCTTAATTTGGTGTGGGGGGGGGAACCTCTAAGTTGGGAACCCTAAACTGACAGTGACAGGAATAACTGACAGTGACAGAATGATGTCAATTTGGTGTCAATAGTGAAATGCACAGATACGCGAGTGATTAGTGAAACTGATTACCACAGATTAATGATAATTACTGATTGCTGACCACCCTGACCGGACCAACCAAGCATGTTATAGATTCTTTTAGATTATTGGGAGTTTGGGACCCATTGATCTCTTCTCTATCAACGACATCAGATATGACTGGGAGTTTAGGCGGGAAAATATAAAGTGCACTTTGTCGTTTCTATATTATTTTCCAAAACTTGTATTTCCCCGAAGTTTAATGTGTAATTATAGTGGATAGTTAACCATTAAATGTTCGTGAACGTGTGCGAGTGTCGGCAAATGATATAAAATTGAAAATCGTGACTTTTGTGTTCACTCCTGAACTCCACCGAAACCTTACGGCCAGTCCCAATATAATAAATCCGCCAATAGATTTGCTTAGTAGAGATAGGATTTTGACATAAAGTCCAAACCAGTAATGTCATAATCCTATCTCTAGTATGCAAATCTATCGGCGGATTTGTTATTGGGACTGGTTTCCACTATTTTACTGGGGATAAAGTGAAGTTCTACACTACAAAAAAGACATGACCTAAAGGTCTAAGTTACCAGGTCATAAAATGATATGACTGGTGTTACCAATGAAGAATATAGGTTTCCACTGTAAATGTAATAAACCCACGGGTCACCGTTGCGATCCCTTAGATCCAGATATCGAGATAATAAGGATCTCTCCCAAACGAAGATAATAAGGACCCAATCTGGATCCATATTTTCCCTATATATTACTATACTCTTTGATATTATCTTACTTTGGGAGAGGGCGAGGTCACTTCAGGGAGAATCACTTCACTCATGTCAATTCTTAAAGAATTTTAATTTTTTTTCAACCGACTTCAAAAAGGAGGAGTTTCTCAATTCCACTGTAATTTTTTGTTTGTTACCTCAGACTTTTTGACTGGGTGAACCGATTTTGATGATTCTTTTTTTATTTGAAAGCTGGTGCTTCCCCTGTGGTCCCAATTTGGTCCACGTCTGACAATGGCATCCATGAGAAATACATATGTCTTAAATTTGCATTAAGTATGTGCACGACAAATGGACGAATAACTCGATATCACGCCAACCGATTTTCATGATTCTTTGATCGGGTTATTCCCAGTTGCCCCCACCGTCTACGCCACCACTGTGGTGGCATTTGGGAGTTTTTTGTTCCCAGTCGCAACCAGTGGTGACAGATGGGAAAAATAAATAGATAGGCCACCAGTAGTGGCGGTGTTAGAGCTGAATTTAAAGAGATGTGAATTCAATTTTTTTTCACGATTGATTTTATTTAGATGATAACATAACATATCATCACGCCTGTATTCCCCGAAGGAGTAAGCAGAGGCGTACTAATGTACACCCATAGTTCGCCGGTATGTTTAGGTCCCGTGTAATAGGGGGCGAGCCTATAGCCATTTAACCGGGCAAAAATCCAGACTCCGAGCTGCTACTGAGAATTTCATAGAAAAACTCAGTAACACTGCTCGACCTGGGGATCGAACCCAGGACCTCTACCGTAGCAGTCGCGCTTGGGACCACTAGATTAATGAGGCAGTCAGTTAGATGATATATTTTATTATTAAACAACAGCAGCACAAGTTTCGAAAGTCGGTGGCGAAAACAAAAGTTCAAACCAAATCGAAGGCACCGACTTCCGAAACTGTTGTGCAGCTAAGATTATTTTTATGTTGTTGAAGGCGGTTTTAAAAACGAGTATGACACCATGTTTGTCCTAGTGTTTGATGGGGGACCCTAATCTAATAAATACTTTTCAGAAACATCGAATCATGCACATGGAATTATTTATTTAAATAAGGTATACACGTAGGTTAAATGGCGATACAAGATTAAGCACTAAGGAGTAACATAACATCGTCGGAGAGTTCAGTTCTTTCGGTGGGCGCGGTTGCGACGCATGTTAGTCTGGCATTGTGGGCAGTACCATTTTCCTTTCGGTGGGGCAGTGATGCCGACGCACGGGTAGTGGAACCACTCGTACGGACACTGAAATACACATCATGAACATTTTAAATTTAGACGTACCTAGTTAAGTTTGGGGCAAATGACTAGCAGTAATTTTATCGTTTAACGCGTCGAAGTAAAACCAAGCTCAGTCGTGCCTCTTGACAATGGATAAAAAGATATTTCGTATAAAATAACCCACATTGATATGCTCAATATAACTTTATGTTTTTACGGTGAGTTAGGAAAGTTCGACTTGAAGCAATAAATGACGTTCACTTACAAGGGTACTGACCTCTTTCCATAACAGGCGTCTAGGAAAGATCACATGTTTTGAGTAACAGTTACAGTAGGTACCTAATCTAACTCGTAATGCGTACTTTGATTCCGTTTATCTAAAAACTATGTAGGTAGCTACATACGTCGAAAGGATTCCACCTAAATAAATATGTCGTAAAATTACTTACGTCTTGGTTATCGCAAGCAACCATGTCTCCGTAAGACACCTGGTTGCAGATACAGTAGCGAGGCTCGTTGGGGTCATATGTCCATTCTTCCTCCATCGGTTCTTCAATAGCAACATTGTTCACCACATTATTCATAGCCCTGAAAAATAAAAAGCCAATTTTACTTTAATTATTATCATTTTATTAAGAATTATCCACCACTACAAAATTATTTAAAAAGTTCATACACGACAGTTGGTGAAGAAGAACGGCTAGCCACCGCTGCGACTGCTTGCTGAGTATGCGAAGATACGCCCGTAGAGCTGTAGCTGTTGCTTTTCCTGCAACAAATCACATGGACATCACGTAGACGACATCTCTATCCTCATGCTCACTTATTTAAATATAAATAAATATTTGAAGAGCAATTCAGGGCTGAACTTAGAGGTCTGGAGGCCTCGGGGCAACAAAGGAGTGGAGGCCCCATGGTCCCAAATTATTTTTCAAATAAAATGAAATTTTTTTTTCAGTCGCGTTTTTCAAACCAAGTAGATTCTTTTAGTATTCAACCAACATATATAAATATAATGGGAAACAAGAATTATCTGAAATTAAATTTTAGTGTTAACGAACGGAACCTTCCGACCTTTTTTCACTGAAAAATCGTTAAGTTAATCGTTAATCGTAAGCGAAATCATCGCTGAAATCCAGCTCCCAAGCAAATCGCTTTCAATACTCAGGGGAGAAAGCTGTGATAGACGGTTTTGTCCCATCGTGGTTCGAAGCCTATATTTTTTAATTTTCATTTTTGAAAATCAGCGCTCTCCCGTGCAATTTGATGTCATCCAAACCAAATACATTCTCAATGCAACTTCAAGGTTTGGGAATGTAGCTCTGAAATTTTGATCTTCGAATTTGGTAGTGAAATAGTTCCGGAGAAGATTGGAAATTTTGGATTGGATTCCGGAAAAGATGTTTAGTAGTATTGGAATTTGAAAGGTTTGTTTTTTCGAAGTCTATTATGGGGGCCCCTCTTCTTTGGAGGCTCCGGGGCTGTCGCCCAGCTTGCCCTCCCCTAAATCCCTACTATGCTGAGGCCTGATAGGCTTACACTTGACTGCCAGTTCAAGTTCTATTTACAGCTTTCAGAGTAGGTATAGGTACGCAATGTGTAGGTGTGGACACGCCATAATAGTGCCAAATTGCTGATGAAAGTGCAAAGAGATCACAAACAGACCTATCCAAAACTTGAGTATGAGTAAATTGGTACATAAAATTAATTTTATAGTAACAGTACTCTCGTCACTACTTACTTCTGCTTGTTCCTCTTATTAGAAGATGAATTGGTATGGCCATGAGAAGTAGTATGATGGCCGTGGACATTGTTACTTTGACTGTGGCTCGACGACATTCCATGGCCTAAAAAGTATCAAGAAATATTCTTAGATAAATAATGTAGGGTCTGGTGCCCCTCCACCCCTCTTTACTTACTAAGCTGATCTGAACTGATCCAACAAGTTATTACAGTTTAATATGTATTGTAACAGATATCCTGTAACTATGTTTTCCTTACCATGGTCATGGTGAGTATGGTGTGTCTGAAGCGCGTGATGAGCAAGTTCACCGCCCGCGACTGCCTCATATGAAGCTTTCAAAGAAGCAGTGCGGCGACCGTGCTGCATCTGTACAAAGAAGAAACTCAATGCAGACATCCCCAAAAATGTCTGTCCGTCAAAGTAAATAAGAATTGTTGCAACTAACTTCTTGAATTACTTATCATAACATATTGTCAACCTGGATTAGGTAATAGAAGAGCAAAATTGCAGTCTAAATTATAAGTGCTCACTACACTTATAGTTTATATAGGGGAATCTGTCAATCATAAAAATATCGAAGTTTTCTATAAAACTTACCTGTTGAGTCGCTGCGATAGCTTGGCTAGCTGCAGCAGCAATGGCACTGCCAGCATGGCCTAGTGAATAGGAATCACGTCCTAAAGCCGCCTGAAAATAATAGTCATGTGTTTTTTTCTACTTTACACTTTTACAGATAACACATTTTAGATGCATAGCAAAACCTATCTATTGCTGGAACCCATGTGATTTGCAGAATTAATAAAGCTAACAAAGTAACACCGACTGCCTCATTAGTCTAGTGGTCGTAAGGGCAACTGCTAATTAGAGGTCTTCGAGGTAGAGGGTTCGATTCCCAGAAGTGTTATTAGGTTTTTCTATGAAACTTTCAGTAGCAGATCAGATTTTGGATTTATGTCCAGTTGGCAATGTCAATAGGCTTCCGCTCGCCCGCTTTTACATGGAACCTAAACACATCGGCGAACTGTGGGTGTACATTAGTATACCTCTGCCTACGATGGCACATTTATGTAATATAATTAACAAAAACTCCTTGGCCTTACTTGTATAGCAGAGTCAGTTCTGGAAAGGTTTCCAGAAGCATGGCCTCGAGATTCGCGGTTACCCCAGCTGTCGCGACGCTTCTCGGCCCGGATGCGATACCTAACATAATAATATAAATAATGATAATACAATATATGAAAAAAACATAATTGAACCTTTGAGGTTGCAGTGGACAGACCCTTTGAACGCCATGTCAAAACAGAAAAGCGTGCCCTCTGCCCTCCAAATTTCCCTTATAAATCTGTCACCCAATCGCGACCGTGGCGTGCTGGGCATATTTAAGTTAGTCGTATCCAGCATGGCGGTCAAAAGGTTAAAAGCGACAACATGTTCAATCAGAGAAATCAGTCTCACTGGTCCCAAAGTTAATTCAGCTGATTAACTTTTTCCCACATGGCATGAATGACAAAGGTTGTTGTGGCTGTTATACCTTTATATATTTTTAAACTAGCTTTTCCCCAGTATGTGTTGCAATGCCTTTTTTATATAGGTACTAGCTTTTGCCAGCGACTTCGTCCGCGTGGAATAGTTACTTTGTTCCCTAGTTCTTCGCCCGCGGTTTCACCTGCGTTGCCCCGTTCCTAAGGGTTGTAGCATGATGTTTTATAGCTTGAAACCTTTCTCATGAATCACTCATTTTCCCAACATTTCCCTTCACTGCTCTGCTCCTATTGATCGTAGCGTGATGAAAAGTATACTATAACCTGCCCAGGAGTATGAAGAACAATTGTACCAAGCTTCGTTGAAATCCGTCGAGTGGTTTTTGTTTCTATAACGAACATACAGACAGACAAAAATTTTACTGATTGCATTTTTGGCGTCAGTATCGATCACTAATCACCCACTGATAGTTATTTTGGAAATATATTTCATGTACAGAATTGACCTCTCTACAGGTTTATTATAAGTATAGAAGATATAGATTTCTTTTCGTTATAAATCTTTTTATGCATGCACACAACTTACCAAAGTTTCATCACAATAACAAACATATTAAACATTCATATTTATTTTTTTATTTATAGGTATAGATAGATAAATAGTAAATAATTATTTCGTGGGCATTTTTGTTTGAGATTACTACTGTCATAATGTAATTAGAATGTGTAGGTAACTGTTTTATGTCCCAATAAACTAAAAAATATGACCTATGGAACATAAGCCCCCAGAATGTCACTGCCCACCATGTTCAAAACTGTTAACCGAAATTCATAATATTTGAAATGTGCTGTTGATTTATATTTTTCACAAGTCTATTTACTTAGGTGATTTTAATTTACTTTAAAAAGTTACATTAAAATTCAATAAAGAATGGTGACCCTCCAGAGGGTCCTTGACAGGCATTTACCTGTTTTCCTTGTAATGATTGTTGTTGGATGTGCTGGTGTGATTAGTGTTGACATCAAGTTCCAGTGACCGTTTCTCTAATAGTTCTGTAATACCTTTGTTATCTGCCTCCAGCTCACATTTGAACTTATGAAGCTCTGTATCTGTATGTACAAAAATATTCTATGCAGTCTTGCCATAGATGTGAGGATTTTAAAAGTGTTAGATGTTAAAAACACAAATTTGGAACAACAACAGTAAAAGATTATAGTACCTACTCAATTTCAATAGAATAGAGCCATAAATATTAAAATATTGTTAGACAGTAACAAAATATAAGGATATTCACTAACATGATTTTTTTATTAACTGTACTTACCAAGTCTACGCAAGTATCTATCCACTAAATCGTACATCTGATTAGCCAAAGCCATTTTTTCATCAGCTTCCTCAAGAGTCTTATTGTAACCCCGTTTGATATCAGCAAACTCTGTATTAGCTTCATCAGTATTCATCTCTCCCCGTCGACATCCACCGAAAAGAGTACGCACTCTTTTTTCCAACGTGTCTATATTATCTGTAAGAAATCATTCTCATAACATAGTGCCTACAGGATTTATCAAAAAATAAATGTTCAATGAATAGTAAGTTTTTTATACTTTGAACTGATAAATCCATTTCTCGCATTTCAGTAAACCTGTCCCTTAGTTCTTGCGGAAGATGCTCGATCACTGCAATGAGAGTCAATGAGATTATAAAAATAATAAAATAAAATTAAAGCATAACAGTGTGAAAGCTTTAATTTCAGTGAGTAGATACATTTTATAGTTCAAATTTACGCGCTCATTTTTTGTTATGGTACGCCAACGCTACAATAGTGCCAACATGCTAAAGGGGCAGGGAATTACGTCATCATAAAAGAACAAAGAACATCTTACTTTCTAAATAATCTTCAAGATACAGCATTTTGGTGAGTTTTAATCACGTATTATATATATTGTAACGTAAAATTATTTAGATTTTCAAGAAACAGTAACACAAGATGAATTAATTGTGTTTTAGGCTATACAATATTGACGTGTACACTATTCAACGTCACGTCAAACAAACAAAATGTTGGAACTAGTGATGTGAATTTTTAATATACCGTACGGTCCGTACGTATCGATTTAATTTAACGGTGCGGTGTGAGAAAAATAAAATGTTAAGTTAATGTAAATCTATTTTGATTTTTACTTCAATGTTTTTCAATACCCTTATATAAAAATACGTAGTGGCAAAATCCCACTTTTATATTTTCACTACAACTGCAGTCGATTTGACTTTGTGTGTATGTGTTAATTAGGACTGATTGACTTAAAATATAATTATGATTTTAAATTATTACTAACGAAATATCGTTTCATAAGTAAGAGTGATGTAAGCGAAAGAGTTCATTAAACCTTCTAGGGAATAGTAAATAAGCGGGCTAGCCGTCACGTCTTTTCAAAATTGTGTTGTAGAACGACTACAGACTAGTAATAGGTATATCGTTGGTTCGCGGCTCCGGATCGTCGTTTGAGTGCCAATTTTATGGCCAATCATATCTTTGAAAGACCTAGTTTAATATTGAAGAATCGTCGTAGTAACATTCTCTCAGTGATGCATTTTAAGTTCTTTTATCTGTACTTCATAATTTATGAAAGTTTACGTTTACTTTTCGATCATAGTTATGAATTTACTTCAAAGGAACGAGTTACAGTGTAGTGCACTAGCGGCACTATTAACATGATTTTTCCGGAGTGGTTATTAATTTAGGCATAATGAATATTATTACGGCTGCAGTTGAAAAATCTGAGAACTGACAATGACCTTGGCAATATATTTTTGCAAAGACATAAAGTAAAACAGAACAGAAATATATGTTTTAATCTTGATAATGCCTTACTTTACTGGTGATAATACGCTATTTATCTATTGGATTATTTTTCGGGTTACGTAAATCATTTATCGATATATAAAATATGTGCACAGCTCGTTCACATTGCTAGTATGTTCACAGTGCTACCAACCAAATCCATTAAGATGCGTTCGGAGTAAGTTGTTCTGTTTCTGAAGTTTAGGTTCCTCTACATTTTCTAAAAAACATGATTGTAATCTTCTTAAAATTAAAATTAATTTCGATAAGTAGTTCCAATTATTATTAAAAGTCAACACATATCATAATTTTACTAAAGAAACTGCATGGCAAATAAAAACACTAACTCAGCTGAAATTCGACTTTTGACTGAATGGCGACCTTAATTAAAGCGACTTTAGTTTCAATTACGCCCACCAACACCATGTCAGATAAGCTTGTCGCACTATAATATATCATCAAAATTATATTCATCATGCTCGTATTCTATTGACCCACAGATGCACCCACAGTTCTCCGGTATGGATAGGTACTTTATTATAATTGCATTCTCTATTACTGTTACCTACTCAGTTTCCTAATAGAAAAACTGTGTAGCATTTGCTCGACCTGGGAGTACAAATCAGAATGTCTCACTCTGAGTCTTAGTCTCAGAAAACTAAGCAATTTTGTTAGTTGTATGTTAATATTTAATTTATCTACTTACAAATTGATGTATTTTTCAGTAATAATGATACGAAGACCTTTGACGGAAATAACATTAAAACTCGACGATTTGCAAAAATATGAAGCTTTTAGAAGGGAACAAGGAAACAATTCATCTTCAGCTACGGAAATGCAAGAAGACACACCTAAATCCTTAGGCGTTGGAGCTAAAACTACAGAAGAAATACATAACAGAATTGGTTATGCTCCAAAGAAAAAACCTAGCGGTCCGAGTACTGTGTAATTAAATAATAATTAGAGAACTCAATTTTTTATTTGCATTTAATTTTACGTTTATTACGGAAACTTACAAAATATGTGAATCAACCAGCAAAATAGCATGTGCTTTAAAACATCATTAAATTGTAATAAATGATAAAAAGGTTATATTTGTTTTATTAAAATTTAATAAATTAATTTTATTAATCGATGTAGGGGTGAATCACTTTGCTGGGACTTGGCCCGGGAACGGTATCAATCTTCGAAAAATCAATACGGCGCCGCTTGCTTCGTCGACGCCAAAGCACGCAACACAATCTGTAAAAAAAAAAATAGTTTACAAAATAATCTTAACGTCATCTTCTAAGGGTTAGGGCTATACTCTCACCGGTATCTTTTAGCTAACATTACTTTACCACATACCGGGCATAAATACAAACTCCAAGCTGTTACTAAGCATTTGATAGATACTATTACTACTCGAATAACACTGCTCGACCTCGGAATCGAACTCGAATGGTTCGTCAGCCGCACTTCCGCCCACTGAGGCAGTTATTATTAAACATTAGGTAGTCAAAGAAGGTGTAACCTCATCTTAGTCATCTCTTACATATAGGTCTGTAATTAGGTATATTGCCGTACTCAGAGACGTTAATTAACGTGAATTAGGTAATCTCTCTATCTGAATCTAATTAATAACGACTAGTAGTACAGTAGTAGTAGTGGACTATAAATACATTAACAAAGTGCTCTACTTTGACCAAATATAAAATACCAATATTATTCCAGAACAATTTACACTTTTACAGGATGCCTCCATGTCATCTAGTTTTAAAAGTGTGCACATCGTGGAATTCAACCTAAATTTTAGGCGGCTTTCAGGACGGTGAATGCGTGGTAATAGCCTGTTAATCTCAGTTACCTAGGTAGGTAACCTACTAGGTAAGTATATCAAATAGAAACTCCACATCTTGCCGTCACATACGAGTACGTGAGTGAATGTGTCTGTGTCTGTATGTTGTATGAACTCGGCCATTAAAAAATAAATTGACAGAAAAATCATAAAAACCTCAAAGTTACGAAATATATTATTTCGGCAACGCTAAGAATGGAGAAGCCCATGAACAGCCCCAGCAAACCACCGCAGTTAGCGAGGAAGTCCGTTTGTCCATATAGCTCGGAGCGACGAGACGTGATGAACTGGGCTTCTTTGAAGAACACCATGACGCGAGAGTAAGTCAGACTGAAAATATTAAATTATGGTAAAGTAACACAATGTCTTTGTCTTTTACAGGAGAAAGGTTTATACTTGGGTTTTGTTTGATAGCATGGATTTATTTATTTATTTATTATTTTATGCACACAACAAAACGATGAGAAAATAACCAACTAAGGACTATTAGGTACAAAGGTACTGCTTATTTCTAAAGAAATCTCTTCCAGCAGACCTGCGAGAGGAAAATTTAAAGTAAGAAATGTAGGACAGAAGTGTGAAAAAAAAAAAATAAAAAAATATATATATATATATATATATATATAAGATAATACAATACAAGTAAACATTAACCCAGGAAAAAAAAAGAACAAAATACATATATAGTGTAATACATATACAATAATATACTACATAAATATACAATAGCTACACAAATGAGATAAATAACAAAGTAAAAGATGCAAACAAATGAATTAAGGTAGAGAAAGATAGTGTTCTTTGACACGTTTCTTGAACAAGGAAATAGTTCTGCAATCGCGAATATCGGGAGGGAGCAAGTTCCACAACCTGACTGCATGTACGGACAGGGAGAAGGAAAAGAAGTCAGTCTTGTGGGGCTGGAATTTGAGGATAGTACGGAGATGGGACCTGCAGGGAGAGTCACTAGAATGTGCATAGGAAAAGCGTTCCCGCAGGTATGAAGGGGCTAATGGATTATGTAGGATATTGAAAAGGAGACACAATAGCCGAGTATTCCTGCGAAAGCGAATTGGGAGCCACTTGAGAGTTTTACGGAAGTCGGAGACATGGTCATACTTTTTAAGGTTGAAAATAAAACGGATACATACATTTTGCAGTCTCTCAAGTTTGTTTAAAAGCTCCTCTGTGGCATCCAAATAGCAAGCGTCGGCGTAGTCGATAATAGGCTGGATTAAACTTTGAGCAAGTGAGATTTTTGTTTTGAAGGGCAAAAAGTTCTGGAGGCATTTCAGCGAATGGAAAACGTAGTGTACCTTCCTACTGACATCGGCAACCTGAGCAGCCCATGACAAATTGGAATCAATAATAACCCCCAGATTTTTAGCAGTGACAGCATACGGGATTTGCACATCGTCAAGGTAAAGCGGAGGTAGGGAAGTAAAGTCGAGCCTGTTACGGATATTCCTACTACCTATAATCATAACCTGGGACTTGTCAGGATTAATGCATAAGCCGAAAGATTTACACCAAACATTAACGCAATCCAGGTCATGATTCATGGCAGCGATGGCAAGATCAGCCTGAGCACAAGGAAAATGCCGATAGAGCTGCAAGTCGTCTGCGTAGAGATGAAAATTGGAGGATATGACCCTGGTGACAGAGTTAATGAAAATAGAGAAAAGAAGAGGAGAAAGGACACCCCCCTGGGGAACACCTGCGCCAAGGTCACACCAATCAGAGGAAAAGTCGTCAAGGCGGATGCGCTGTGAGCGACCCCGAAGATAGGAGTCAAACCACGTTATAGAGGAAGAAGAAATGTTAAGGGATTTAAGAATACCAAGGAGGACATCGAAATCAACTGAGTTGAAGGCACTGCGGAAGTCTAACAGGACCAGGATGGTAAGAGATTGATTCTCCATAGCCCAACGAATGTCGTCAGTAACATTTAAGAGTGCAGTCACAGTGCTATGACCGGGGCGAAAGCCGGACTGAAAAGGACTCAAAAGAGAACAATTGGAGAGGAAGGAAGATAGTTGCCTGTGGACGATATGCTCCAGAGCTTTGGAGAGGAAGGGAAGAATGGAAATAGGGCGAAAATGTGAGGGCAAAGAAGGATTAGAGACTTTCGGAAAATTGCGTTCATTAGGACTCCGTTTATACCTCCTTTTGGCTCTATCCCTATGAATATTTATGTATTTATTTCTATTATGTTTTTTTTTTGTCAAAACCTTTATATAAATACTTTGAACTTCTCTACTGTAATGTGGCGCTTTATAATTTTTACTTTTCACCGTCGATATATTTTTGGGGCTGTCGGCCCCTCGACCGTGAACAAATTCACTTGATAATTTAATAGTTAGGTACCCGCCTGTCAGCACTCAAGATTTTGGGTCAACGAGGGAACATAATCTGTGCCACGTAGTGGCAGTCTGAGGATATGGATTATTTATTGTTAAAAGTACCTACTTAGTTAGTTAATTAAATTAACGTTTCATATGTTTTAAAAAATTCCATTGTCTTAATACATAATTATACCTAATTAATATTCGATGTGATATTCTCACATTAAATCTCAACATATCTACAGGTACCTATTCACTGTAGATATTTGTATTAGATATATGTATCAGCATATTCATTTATGCGCACTAATTTTACCTACACCTACAAAAATATCGAAATGAGCAAGGGCTACTTTCGATATTTTTGCAAAAGAAAACATACATAATTAAGTTACTTATTTGAATGACCCGTGCGGCTGTTCGCAATGGCTCACTTCAGACGCGCGTTGTTATTTCGGGGGTACTGTACGACATTGTACTGAATTTCAGTTAGTTTCCGCAGTGCAGGAATAGGTGCCAACTTTGCTACTGACTATACCTCACAAAGAAGGTATTGACCGGGAGGTTTATTTTCGCGAGGTCGTTAACTTAAAGTCACTCGTCTGTAGAGTGAAGCAGCACTTCAATAAAAATAAAGTTTGGTATCTTTTGCGATATGTTTAATATAACTTAAATGGCAACTTTCAACGTTTGGGGAACGGTTTTAACGTTAATTAAATGTCTATTGCCTACTTATGTAGGTTAAAACTTCCTTTTGGTACCTATTATCTAGGCTGGTAGGTATAATTATTGCTTTTGTTTTCTTCATGAATGTGGCGGTTTTACCAAAAAAACGCGCGGTTGCAGGATTTTCTATCAAATCGATTACATCCTTCCACACTATCCTGTCAGTAGTTATTTGTAAGGCATTATTAAATAGGCATAGGTAAGTAAGTAGGTAGGTACTTTTTTAATGAAAAACGTATTTTATGGACATGCCATGGCGTAATGTTTAAAAATGTCTTTGTGTCCAGAATATTATACTGTATTGAAATAAAATTAAATATAAACGCGTCCTCGGTGAGTTGAGTTGAATTTAGAATCGTTACATCATAATTTTATGGACCCACAAAGAAAGTTTTGAAATTCGAAGTAAAGCTATTTGCTAAAACCTGTTAAATAAATAAATCGTTAAAAATGTTTACGTCATTGCATAATACTTAATTGATACAATTGTGTAAACAGTAAACAAGTTACTTACTCCTTTAATTCTTCCGATACGTTATATAATCTGTAAGCTCTGAATATGGCTGCCCAATCATAATCGGCCTGTGATGTTTCCGCCTCATACTCGATAGATGTGCATGCTGGCAAACATTGGCACCTAGAAGAGACTTTCAGAGCTTCTCCTAGTGAATCGGTTTCATTATTCATTTTACTATCAAGCCCTGACTGGATTTCTATTGTCACCAGTTCCACTGAAAATAATGTTAATTATTTAGTTTAAGTTAACTTGGTTCTGGGGTGGTCTTTCAGAGGACAAACTTCATGTGCTGATGGTGGCCACCGGGGTAGTTTTAGTGGGTAAAAATCCCACACTCCCCGGTCTAATCCCCGAAGACCAACACAAAAAAAGGTAGGTACCTACTTCTAAAGTAAAATTAATTCTAAATGCCAAAATAATCATGAGTAATTAGTTAACAAAGTTCGATATAAGTAGGTAAATAAGCGAAAGTCAATAAAAAAATCTTTTATAATTTATTAATTTCTTATGCAATTTCAATGTTCTAATCTAGTGAATCGTTCTCATAAAGGCACACACACACACATTTCTGCAGTATTTCAGTCAATCCTATTGATTAGTGCCTCTGACAGATACATAACATGTCCGACTTACTTTGAGCTGTTTTTATACATTCTCTGCTGCCAGCATTGCAGACTTTCATATTTGGACCATCTGGAACGTAAGATGCATTTTTAAGCAGTGTGTTACAATATATTACGTGATAACGTGATGGCCACCTTCTATAAGCTACGTAGTAGAAACGTTGTAATATTTAAGTAGATAAGTATCTATCTATATAAAAGTGAGTAGGTAGTACATTTTATAGATACCTACAGTCTATATACAGATACAGCATCACTAACGAACTCCGCTTTCGGGTAGGTTGGGTTATTGGGTAATCCATTATTTTTCAAGAGTTGATAATGTTTTGAATTGTTTCGTGAGAAGTCTCAGTTATTCTGGGTTTAATTTTTTTTAACGTCACCGGTATTTTATTCTGTAACATGTGTTAACAATCACAAATTCTTCTTAAAAAAAATATATAAGTACCTACTTACCTATTTAAAAACACCCAGACAGAAATACATTCCGACGGGAATCGAACCCGCGACCCGTAGCTCAGCCTCTTATGATTTAGTTAACACTCACTCACAGTTCACCTACAGTTTTAATATGGCAGCCTGGCAGATCTCAAGTAGGTAGGTACTTACAGGGCATTCCAAAATGCACGCAGCCACATCGAGTGTAAGTAAAGTTCGATAAACACTCCATCTCGCAGTTTGCCTGAGTGTACACTTTGAAGTATTGGAGATAGCGCTCGCTTGGAAAATAGCATTGTCGTCTGTGAACAAGTAAAAGCAACACAGTTTTTACTGGTGTTTTTGTTCATTATAATGGAGCTAGTTGAGTTTAATAAATATTTTTATTGGAATATTACACACGTAGCGGAATCAGTTTTATAATATCTATACATACCTAATTAAATCTACTAACTAACGAGTAAAAGTAGAAACTGTTGAAAATATAAGGAAATATAGCAGCTGTTCTTACCTGGTAGGTTCGTAAGGTTTAAGGCCTGAGGAAGTGGTCATCATTTTAGGTTTCACCGCAACGACTACCTCTTGCGATAGAGGCGATCGGAAGTACTGTTGTGAAAGCCTCGGCAGCTCTGCCGGATTGTGCAACAGTATCTACGAATATCAGAGGAAACGTGATTTTATAATATAATTTTAAGTACCTACTATGAAATATCAAGGAATCAGTGGCGAAAAGTTACCAAAATTGACTAATTAAAAAAAAATGAAATACGTACCTTGAAACCTTGCACTGGACCCCTACAAAGATAGTCCAAATCAATTTGTTTGGCTTTCAACAAGAAAGTCAGTCCAGATTTTACACCGTATCCCTGAAAGAATTTTATTTTATTCGGAAAACTTACATCTAGTAACGTTCCTTATATTTATTATACAGTAGGTACTTACAACATTGAAGCCCATTTAAGTTTTCACGTAAAAACCGTCGCCTACCTATATATCAAGGCAGAAGGCCGGTAAAAATAAAATCAAAGTGTTTAATACTTACGTCATACTATACAGGGGCAAACTGAACTAATTGCTAGCTCACTGTAAAGAAACTTTTATACATTAACTGCTTAAGCCGAATCTAGCAGGGGAAACAAGAGGGAATAAGCTAGTTTTACGTAACATTCTAGAGTGTGTTACAAATCCTAAACTGCCTAGGATAGAATTACAGTAATTAACTAAAATATTAAACGATGTCTGCTTAATGATCTAGGTTCGTTTCCAAGGTTGGACTGAGGACTTTAAATTTGGATAAGATTCTTAAATAGCACTATTTTACCGGAACAAATTGGCTTAAAAAATAATATTTTGAATGTATCAAATAACATCTACTTAATATTATTTATTGCACAGGCATCTCACCGCGCCTCTGTGTGGATAAGTTTCTATGGGTGTTCCAGGCTGATATCCTTCTTCTAGACTCCAAGATTCAGCTCGGTTTTCATGCTCCAAATATGGGTAGTTGCGGTGTAAACTAGAAAAACAAAATTATGCACATTCCTTATTTTTACCGGCAGTAGATATAGATACATAGACGAACTGAGTAGGTGTAAAGAATTACTTGTCTAATCTAAACATTTCTTCTGGCCCTAAAGTGTTAAATGTGTAACAGAGTCCTTCTTCCGTCAATATAGGAGAAAATAAGTCCGAACAATTTTCGCTAGGAATATCTTTCCATTTACATCCGAAGAAAACTTCTGTCAGATTTGGTGATACCTGAAACATTCAAGAAAAATATAAAACACACTAACATACAAAGCTAGTTAAAGCAAAATTTTTCGAAAATTTACCAACCGTTTTAATATTGTTTACTGTATCAATTCCTGAAGAAAATTTCCGCCCATTAGGAGGAGCAAGATGATCATCGCAGACCATCGAGATATCTTCAAAGAGATGCTGTCTAAATCAGAAGAAATATCTCGATGATGACAATAAAGTAATAGGTGATAGATGTATGTATGTATATAAAGCAAAGTATAATAGATGCGAGTATTCAACAATTAATGTAAAATGCGTTTTTAGTTTTTAGTCACTTACTCAGTTAAAGTGAGATTATCACGCTCGTTTAGATACAAGTGATAATATTCTGTAAAATTGAATTTCCTCTGCATTGCTTTAGTCTCAAAACACACTGTTACTGCAGGATAGGGTATCTAAAAAAAAATATTTTCGGCATCTTCTTATTTTCAAAAATAAATAAGTGCCAGAGAGTATCAACATAAATATAAGAAGGACTAGAATAAGAACAGCACACGCTCAATAGGAAAAGACGATAAGTACAAGGATAACAAAACAGTGCATACCTGCCAAACTGGAGTGGGATTTTCAGCAAAACTCACAATGACGGGACTTTCATTCCACTTGATCCATACTTTTCTGATTAATCCGGCGCAAAGAATTACACAACATGTAAACATGAAGAGCCAAAATACCCTTGAAGATAAAAGATAATCAATTTACAGTCGTGATCCATAATTTTTGAAGATTATTTACTTATTCATCTGTAGAAACTTACTTTTCCACAAAAGTTCTTTCCTTCTCTCCAATATATTTTAGTCCATGAAGATTGGAATTAGCAGTATAATCTATCAAGTAATCCTTAATAATGCTACGCTTTCCCCTCTTTTTTGGTTTCTCTGGACATACTTCATTTTCTGCGGCATCGGGAATCTTCCCCAAGCTTTCAGTTCTACAAAGATAATCATTATTATATAAAATAATATCATGATATTTACCTTAGAAAAAATTGGTGGGAGGTAGGTATACCTCGAGTGTCGCCTCATGATGCTCAGCAAAGACTACATTTGAATGGGCTCAAAACAGAAACATGTTGTTAATTTGGGCTTGGTAGAGAAAGGCGTCAACGCTAATGTTATCCCTAGGGAGACATGCTTGCCAATTACGAAATTAAAAAGTAAAACACTAAGCAATCCGTTAAATTATTTGTTTATGAATATTCAATTCATAACGAGCTGCAATTAACCTACAAGTAGACAGTCGCAAAATTGCCCTAATTGAAATTTCTTCAGGGTATGACGTCTCATTGGGAATTGGGCTTTTATGTCAAAACAACTGATATGTCGAATAACAATTATGTGTGAAGCACCAGCTACAGTAGGTAGTTAGGTACCTACCTACTTTAAATGGATCAAACAAGGAAAATGTTTAGTTTGAATCCTGATGCGCTGAACGAGAGGAGTCCATTAATTAGGCTCTATTAAAGTAACTTGCTTTAATTAAATACGTCAAAATAACGGTTAAGCGGTGCTGTTTTCAGAATCTTAGTTCAAGATTCTGAACTAACCGCTATCTTCAATCTAGTTCATGTCAAAAAAGACCAATATAAATTAAATTGGTTAATAAAGAATATCGTTTATGGTGCAGGTATTTACAGCTTTTCGAATAAATTGATTATGGTATCAGTCGCCAGTGCTGTCATGGCTCGGGCTCTACATTAGCATCCAGTGAACACTATGACCTATATAGGAATGGTACATTTGTAAAAGGCTTTATTTCTAATGAAATTGAATTTCCCATAATTTACATATTGCATGCCTTCTTCCACAAAATTTCCCACGAGGTAACGCGATGGGCTTGCTTGGGACACAAATATACCTATATAGGTTACATAATACAAATATATGGATTAATTCATTTACTTACTACGAGTTAATTATGCATCCAACCCTAGTGTTGCTGTAGGCGCATTACTAAAACCTACACGCAACAATAAATTCCCTAAAGACAACTACAAAGTAAAATATGTACCTACTCGTATATTAAGTGTTACGTATGACATTAACATTTATTGATGAAACAGTAACGCTTAAAATAATTTGGCAGTGTGATTAAATACTTCTTTCTAACATAATGTAATGACAAATATACACGCGTTTTCCCCCAGGGTGCTAAGGTATACCTATCTATAAGGTAAAAATAGAAACTATAGAACGCCACGTGTATGCTTTGTATATTCTCTTTTACTTTGTCCATATCCACAACTATTTGTCTTGTAATAACGTATAAAAGATTATACGCGTCAATTGAGAATAGTTTAGTGTGAGAGTATATTCCTAGGTAGGTAGGTACATCATTATGTAGGTCTTCTGGAGTTACTAACACACTTCCAAACATTTCCAAGGACTAAATACTTATCTGACGTTACGTTATTATTAACCACAGCAAGGAAAACAATCAAAAATAATTCAAACTATTACATCACTGATATGTTCAAACCTGGTATAATTAGCAGCAGGGAGCGATGCTTTGGTCTTCCTCAATTCACAATCACAACTATTCTGGGATATCTCTGATGCTTGGTTTATTACATCCATTTTGTAACAGAGCTCATTATTTGATGTCAAATAAGAAAACAGTTTTGCAAATATTTAATGTTTTTCAAGTATAAGTGTAACCAAATACATATTATTACTAAGTAATGTTAGGTCAATGGTTTATCATGGATAGATAAATGAGGTGCTCAAACATAACACAGTAAATAAATCTCTCGTTTAAGTTCACACGATTAAATTATAATTACCTACTAATCATTGTCGTTGGATGTTCATGCTAATCGCTTAAATTGATCGAAATTAACTGTTTTGTTTTAAAAGCAAATAAGCAAAATATTTACTTAACAATTAATTCTACATGCTATTCGTTTCTGCTGGTGTGTTATAATGAGTATTAAGTATATTTACGTATGTAACATAACATATAACATACCATCACGCCTGTATTCCCCGAAGGGTTAGGCAGAGGCGTACTTAATATACACCCACAGTTCGCCTGGTAGGTTTAGGTCCCATGTTATAGGGGGCGAGCCTATAGCAATTAACCGGGCACAAATCCAGACTCCGAGCTGCTACTGAGAATTTTATAGAAAACTCAATAACACTTTGCTCGACCTGGGGATCGAACCCAGGACCTCTAGCGTAGCAGTCGCGCTTGGCACCACTAGACTAATGAGGCAGTCATTTATTTATTTACGTATGTTATCTATCTAATTTCTATATTTACCAACCTTATCCAGGGTTTGAAAAAAAGGGGTACAGGATAGGATCTTATAAGGGGTAAACCGTTAAGTAGAGTACCTACACTATATAGATGTGAATTTAGTGATCTGCACTCGCGTGCTCAACAACATTTCCTACGAAACCCATATGTAGGAATACTATTCATGAAATAGAAATAAATAAAAAAAGTACATCTTCCTACACAAAAGTAGAAGTAATCACTTTTTGGCATAAGTAGGTAGTTGCATACATCTTTTTTTTCACGTATCAATTAATGGATTGGAAATGGGGTATTTTACGAAAGATGGTCATTACGATGGTTAGAATCACCCTTGTGGGTGCAGGTTACTAAATCGGCAGCATATAAGTTTTGGTTTTTGAAACAATAGTACTTAGTACAGTATAAATGCAGTTATTTGTGCTTACTCGGCATTAAGCACTGTATAGGTGGCGCTGTATAAGGCGGTCTGCTTTGTTTAATTAACAAGGTTCTAAAGAAACTAACAGTGCTAAATCTGCTAAGGACACAAAACTCTTCCACATATGGAGTTCAACGTAACATGAATTACTGAGATCTGTTTACACTTTTCCCATAATACGTTTGATCATTATTATTTATCCGATTTGATTTATTTAATTATGATTATACCGAATGAAAATCATTGGTTAAACATGGATGAGATTAGCACAGGATCGGAAAAATAGCATAAGCAAAGCGAGGTCTATGCTCAGCTGCTCAGCAGTGAATAGAATCCAGCTGTGGATGATGATGATACCGAATGAAATTAAAGAGAGATTTATTCTAATTATTTGATATCTAATGGTATGGTACTTTCAAACCTGTGATAATGAATTGATGAGATCAATGCTTTGGTCTTCGTCAATGGGCACTCCTTTGCCGTTCGGATTATCGGATCCATTTTTTACTTCGCCTATAAACTTTATTTCACATTAGTTTATAACAACACTACGAAAATATGAGTTAAACTCTGACATAACACTTTAACACTTGAAATGTCGCACTTTTCAAAATAATATTTGACACAAGTTTTGGATTGGTAAACTGCTTAGCTTGGCTGCTTGAGATTTGAGAAGTCGTAAAATGTTCGTTATAATTACTGGATATCCTGAAAATAATCACAACAATACACATCATCAACATCTCCATTTGTTGAAACTAAAATATTTTTAATCCTTCTAATGATGGAAAAGAAATTCTACATTCAACTTTTCTTATGGCGACCTTGCATATCGATATACTTAGATATTATTGATCAAATTATGCATTTTAAATACGAATATGTAAAATGATAATATCTATGAGATGATAGTTCAGTAAGGAATAATCGTTTTTTATATAAGTAGTGCAACGTTATCAATTGCGTCGTGCAAGGTAACATTTTTAAAGTTCCATCAGAAACCTAAGTGAGTTTGACATGAATGTGATTTTTTTATTCACCTTTTCTTAGTAGCACTGTAAGGAAACAAGTGCTTTATTCCACTGAATCGATTGGAAGGACGTGCCAAGCGAGATGTGGTACTTCGGAGATTCTTAAAGGTATTGTAATTGTTGTCAGGATTAAGTGTTTATGAAGACAGCTTGATTGTGAAAGGATCGCTGCTGTCATTATGACGCTGTGCAGCGTTATTATTATTTATTGTTTATATTAATACTTAGGTAATACAATAGACTCATAGGACACCTAACCTACACCGTGGTTTCAAGGTGGGAAAACTTGGATGATCTCTAAGCATTTAAACATGTTCAGTCTTCACCGCAACGGTGGCGTTGATAAACGTGAGTATGAGCAAATTATATTTTTCCAAGTAAGGTGAATAATTTTTTGATTATTGAGTAACAATTTGTAACAAAATAAGCTTGAACTAATAGTTTTCGGTACCTATCGATCAATTTCGATTTGTTTCAAGTTTCAGTTAAAGTGCAGATAAATACCAAATTCTAGAAATCCAAGCTACCTATGGACCTTCAATTTCTCAAATGATCTTATTTACACACACAATTGTTGACTACGAATTCGTCTGCATCTGTGCATATGTACAGAACGCTTTCTGGTAATTATAAACAAACAAAAAATTACATACATATTTGGGCGTGTACTCAAATAAATCCATGAAGTAAAGGCAAAGTTTGTTGTACATTATCTGGGTCTGTCAGATATGTGATAAGTGCAATCTGCACCAGCCAAAACAGCAGGTTTTTTTGCTGTCCTAATTCCAGAAATAAATATTTTTATTTGGCGCAAAGTTAATCAAATAAAATAAAGTTAAATAAACAAATCGATTAATAAAATACAATGGAGATGAATTTAGCTGCTTTCCCTTGCTGGGGACTTAGGATATCCAACCTATAAAGCTTAGGGAATCCAATTATATTTAAAATGTGATAAAATCCAATCCACCTTCATCATCATCAGTATAACCATTATCCTCCCGATTTACAGTCGACTTAACATTTTCTTTACCATCTCTCTATTAACCCTCATCTCTTCAGTTAAGTACTTCCTGAGCAACCTTATCATCTTTCACAAGTCATTCCATCTTTTCTTTTGGTCTCCTTCTTCCCTTATAGGTATCCATCCAAATTAGTCCTCACTTCCTGATAACATGTTTTTCACTGTTTAGTTCATATACCTAATAATTGTATCAATATTTATCGAGTTTCAAGTAGAAATGCATTGAACTGAATGTCAGCAAGTTAGTCCTTAGCATGATTGAGACAACATAATGTAGGTTGTATCAGCTATCCTTTCATCTCGACGAGGCCGAGGTTATAACGATGGCAGAGATTAGGCAGATCATAGAGCGGTGCGCGGCTCATACATGCGTCGATCCGTCCGTCCCCCGCGACTTGATTACAGTACGAGGGAGCGAGTGCGAGGCACTGACTGGCGGCGCGCCCGGCCCGCACTACCAGTGTTTGTAAGGTCGTAGCCGTAGGCAGCCTCTCGCGGCGCCCGACGCTGCCTCGCCTGTCTTGAATAAGCATATTTTTTAACCTTTTCTTTGGCGCGAAAAATCACGATGTCTGCTACGGAAGAGCTTAGTGGTATTCTCTCAAGAAGGCAGGAGATCAATGACAAACTTGAGGAGGGTTTAGAGGTTAAGCCGAAATATAAATTCATAAATGTTTATACGGAATTTCACGAGTTCTCCAGGAAGGAAATAAAACAATACGAAAAGACCTTCAACAAGTAAGTGGGCTTTTTATTTTAACAAACTCGATTCTGGGAGATCGGACCGGCAAAGCCGCATCTTCGCAGAAAGTCGCGTTACCGGCGTCACCTGGCCTTTATTGCTTTGGTGATAATGTGTTAAAGTGTCAATACATAATAGAACGTCATAACCACATTAATTAAAAATATAAGTTTTGGTAACTGAAGGAACTTTCCTCAGTTTAAGCAAACGTTTAAGTGGTATATGTCGTAAAAATGGGTGTATGATATAAACATTCAACAATTTTTATTGGAGGTAATCTTGGACTTAAATACACAGTTAGTTCTTTAAGATAAGGATATAACAAGTCAACAGATATCATTAAATGTGAGGTAAACATTCGTCGCCCATTCCTTTTCCTATTTTCCATATTGTCAGTGTCGATACTGTCGATAAATTTGAGATTACATAAAGGTATCTACTACTTATTAACTCAATAAAAAAAATTATAATGAGGTTCATTTAAAAACTATTTCATATGGTTTTCTTAAATCGGTTTAAGGGAAGTAAGTAGGTAGGTACCTACCTAGTTACTAAGTGTTTTTACGTTTAATAACCTTATTTATTTAACCTTAACATACCATTTCAAGGAAATTTTAAATGGTTGCCGGCATTTACCTACGCGTACCTATGTGTTACTTAACCTAGGCAAGTAGGTGAGATAACTACGTAGGTTTTAATATTCAAGTCACGCTAATAAAAAGGACAGGATGGGGCGATTTATTTTTTGTTGTTCTACTTAACTTAACTAGGTAGGTACCTATTTAGATTAGTAAGTAATAAGTAATATAAAGTACATTACAAAAAAGGTGTTTATTATTTTACAATAATAAACACCTTTTTTTATATAAAAATCTTATTTCTTTGTGTCATCACTTTTAATATATAGGTAGCTACATACCTAGTCATTTTACATAGCATTAAAATGTTTACTTATGTAGGTAGGTATAACATTATTTTAATACTTACATATTTACCTAACTACTTACTTATTAAAAACAGTCAAACAACTGCCTTTGTAATGAAAAAGAGCACAACTCACATTTTATCTTTATCTAAATTAGTTGGAATCAGAAAAAACTGCCGAGAAATATTGTAAACTCGATTATTTCATAATTTCCAAAATGTTAGATTAGATGTGCCCTTTTTCATTTGAATGTTAAGCTAAACAACAATGTTATTCTTTAAAATTCTAAATAATTATAATTATAAACAATAATTTTCTTCATCACATAGTTATTATTTATGCACCTACATTACAATAGGTCACGACGTCTATTGAATTGTGATTACCTAAATGGCATGCGAAATAAGACATTGCAACGTGTAGGTATCTAATAAGTAGGTAGACTTAAGTCTTGTATGTAGGTACCTACCTAAGTACTATATTAAATAAATTAAGAGCTGCATATTTCTTTGGTATTCCTCCTGATTGAAGAGTTAAGATTAAAGTGTTAAAGATTATCATCAATTCGCCTGATCAATTGAAGCATAATTTAGGTAGCTTTTCTTGAATTGGTTTTCATCGAATGGTCAAACGATTTTTTTTTATTTATTTATCAAGAAAAGACATTGTGTGACAATGTTACCTGTATCATTCTAGTGCTAGACTAACTAATAAGCATTTCATTATATAAGGTGAGATTTAATAGACGCGACAAATTAAAATAAGTGATTCAATGTGTAACAAAGATAATTTAGAACACGTTACTTTTTTAGTGTAGAAAAGAGTGTTTAGCAAAATGGCAACGTCTCGTGCGCCTTTATTGCTACTTTTCTCGTGAATAGAATAAAAATAATAAATGACAGTAAGTGCACAGCGTTAATAAGTACTTCACGTAGTAACTATCTGCATAATAGATTGACCAGGCGCGCCGCGCAATTTTTTTTGTAGGTCGGTACTTGGTAGCTTACTTACTTACTAAGATAAAAAAATAACATAATTTTTTGGACAATTTAGATCATTGGAATTGGGTACATTTTAAAACGAATAAATAACGATTTGTCGCATGTTTTCAGTCACCCTGTATAATGTCATTAAATAGGTTTTAATTTTAATTGGGTTCATTAACTTTTGGGCCAAAGAGTTGTCTACTAAGTAGCTAAGTACTATCAATAATCACTAACTATACCATAAAAGATCACACGTAGTTATTAGTTAAGTGATTAATTAACTTATTTCCTTTTCCTTTCCATTTAACAAAATCCCTCTCAAATGGTACTTAACTGTTGTTATATTAATTGATATTTTATTGCCGAATTAAATGACAGATAAGTGACTAAAGTGAAAGTAGGTAATACAAATTACATAAATGACTTTATACTAAAACGTAACATTAGATAAAACAGTAAGTAATTTATTATGTGAAATGACATCGCATCGTCGTGGGAGACAAAAATGAATAGTCACGCCAGCCATGTTTACGAGAATAATATTTTACATCATCGCGCGACTTTCATTCAACTAGGTAATGAGATAACACTGCATACATATTCACACGATCCAGACACTATCTCATACATATAACAATGAACTAGACGGTGGTAGAAATACTAATTTTTGAATTTACCATTAAGGTATAGGTAGAATCTAATCCCTACAAACACATTCGTGCCCTCTAGTTGGACAGTGTAGAATGAAGATGATAAGAAGAATGACCAAGTTGTACCTCCATATTTTCCTCTTCATCAACTAAAGAAAAAGAAAAAGTTAAATCTGAAGAAGAATAGTCCATTCCTACTAATTTGTTTATTTTAACCCATTGAGAGCTTTTCATGATATCTCCCTACAACATCAAAGTATTATGAACTGGATATTATTAGTTAACGGAAGTTAATAAAATAACTCAATGATGTTGGAAGCAACCCACAGGAACAGAATAGCCCGCATGACAACTTATCTGTGCCTCACTTACTACATATATTATTATCACAAAACAAACATTATTCATAATACAAACAAACTTCCTACAGTCACTACACTGTTTGTTACTAAAACAATAACTAATACTGATCGTTATTTTTCAAACAAATCAAACAGTAGTTACTTTAACAAAACAACAATTATACATTGTCGTGAATGGTAGTGATGCTCAGATAAATATTAAATGCTTTGAGCTCTGGAATAATAATGAGGTTGTTTTACTTATTTTTAAAATGAATAACGCGTATCGGAGCTTAGTCAGGAAAGACACCTTAAATTAGTCATATTTCTTAGCAAGAACCACAAGGTGACACCTTGTGTGACACTGTGCGTTCACTGTTACATATGAATCACTGGAGGTACCTTCTGTTAGTGATTGTATTTAGGTACCTATCACCTGTAGTACGAGAACTTACATAATTAAATTATTTATATAATATTTTCATAATCATACATAAGATAATCGCGGTATAATGATTAGAATACTAGAATTTAGTTCCTCAAGTCAAAAGTTACGTAAAAGTTAAGCTGTTGAATTATTTAAATAAATGTGGACAGGGGCAAAGTTCGTAGAGACGTGACACGACGGTGTCACAGAATAAATTAATATATAGCAGTAACAATACTGCGCAATGTTGTTAAAATTGATCGGAGTGCATTCGAGAGGAAGTGCGACGAGAACCGGCGATGATAAAGTGCGACGCGACAAAATCAATGATTGCCATGAGTCACACTTTACTCACTACGCTTTATTATGAAATTTACTAAATCTTAGCATCTGTTTCCGCAAGACTTATTAGTAATCGACAGTAATAGGTCATTAACACAGTGTATCACAGTGAGCAATAAGCACCTGATATCGGAAATACAATCATTTCGGATCATGGTGAATAACATCCGATGACATAACTTTGATCGAACACTTAATAACTTCCTTGATGACAATTTAACGTTATATAAATACTTAGAACTGGTGATGATATTAAACATTTCAAAATAGGTAAAAACACGATAGATAACAGTTGTTGAAGATCATACGTCGTACAGTACCTATACGTAGCAAAATATAATTTTTGTAACTACTGGTGGTGTGGTGTTATTAATTTTGAAATTGGTGTTTGTAAACACATCTACGTCATAGGTAAACGTAACGTGGAACCTCAATATTTAGGTTTATGGATATTAAAAGTATCTGATCTACACTAATGGTTACGATAGGTACCAATTTGCACAGTTCAATGTGTTATTAACATGCGAACTAACGCGTAGAGTAAGTAATAGTTTTTAAATCCATTGATGAAATAACTCGTTCGTGTTATTAATACATTTATTAATATTTAGTCAGTAGGTGTAGGTTTAAATAATTCAACGATTGTTGGTGGTCGTGACGGAACTACGTTAGATTGTATTTTGTTGAACACCTTGACAGATTCATACATTTATGTAAGTAGGTGGAGATTAAATAAAGATATACTAAAAGAGTCGAAGGAGATCCTTTTTATTTAAAAATACACTATTATATCGTGTGTTATGGCTGATCTAAAGTGATACCGATTAGTCAGTCATGTTTCAATATTTACACGAGGGCAATATGGAAGTTGTGTTACAGGATATAATGTAATACGTAAATGCGATATGGTGCTTACAACAAGCATGAATGAATCATGCGAGCGAGACCAGTTAAATCACGGCACTTTAATTTGAATTTTATATAGGTACCTACTTACACAAAATTTGAAATCATTTGGTCATTTAGATAAATCTATGGCAAATTATAAAATATTAGGTAGGTTGATACATTCTTTTATTATATAACCATGCTTTCCGCGATTCATCTATTTATAACCTCAAGCTTTTCTATTCTGTTTTATTTGCGTAAAAATTATAAGTTATGCCAGTTAATTATCATAAGACTTCTGTTTTATGACCGTGAGAGTGCAACAAAATTGTTATTCGTGTCTAGCTTAGCAAATCATGACTCATTCTGATGTTTTCGTTCTGAATTCTAAACACCCATTACACCGATAGCAAACTATACAGTAAGTAAGTACATTATTTCTTAAAAATACTCGCAAGAAACAATAACAATCACACGAGCTCAAAGTTGAGACAGAGTTTAGTTTCACAGACAATTTACATTCTATCTGTGTTGAAACATTACAATTTGCGGTTGCAATTGCAATGCAACTGTTTTGCTAAGTACTTACACCAGTATAAAAAAATATTACCAGAACATATTGGCAATAAGTAATAAAAAGTTAACTGATGTTTCCTATGAAGACCATCGTAACTGATATCGCTCCCCTTTGTGTATTATACCGCCTGTATAATGGACTGTGTTCTGTCCGAGTAATTGTTTAATATGGTGCTCAAAGCCACTTTTTATCATCGCACCTCATCACCTTATTGGCAGAGAAGTCATGCCCACACCTTAGAACCATGATAGGACTCATAACTTCATCCCTCGTACAATTAGACTGTGGAATGAGCTACCTATTTCAAAGAAAGCGTCAAGCTAGAAATATTTCAAAGAAAGCGAAGTAAAGAACAATTATTATTTTATTGTCTACTAATTTACTAAGTTAGCCACGGATTTTACAACTCAACAACATTTTACGTTTTTAATTACTTAAGAAATAAGAAAAAGATTTATTAACCAAAAGTATTACATTAAATACATTTAAATGATAATTATGTATAATGTAACATTAGGAGCATAGGTATTGTAACTTGTATGGAGAAAATATGTTCACTGTGACCCCCACACTAGGTCAAGCCTGTCTCGTGGATTAAAATATTGGTTAAATTTAAATATTGGTTAGTCCAGGTTAGACTTAGAAGTGTGACCACAACTGCCAGAACCGAAATGTAGCCGTTGTATAAATACTATAAAATAACAACCATTCTGGGTTGTGTATACAGTAGCTTACATCGATGATAAATAGTGGCTAAGATAGTATTTTTAGATGAACATTGATAGTGGCTCACAGTAGAGATACAAAGAGATGAGAGACTATTTTAGAGGACAACTTAGTTTTTTAGAGGAGAATATAAGTCGTGTTACTTAGAATCCATATACTATTACCCTGACTAAGTAACCTAGGTGTTCTAAATGTTGCTAGCGCGACTAGTTGGAAATTCGCTAAAATTTAAATGTGTTTAATTGTGTCTAGACTTAATTTAACGCTATGGTCTTGTAACAACAACTGTAATTGGTACCTCATCTTATGCAGTTATGACACAAATAATAGTCTCTTAACTAAGTAACTATAGCTTCTAAGAAATTGTCAAATTCAATTGCTGCTAAAAGCTAACTATGATGAATGTTGGCATTAAATGGTTAAATCTATGGCAAAAAATATTGTCTATGAACTGCAATTTCTTATAATGGGTATCATTCGACACGAAAAAGTATGTCACATCACATTCATAGAGAGAACTGTTAGCGACGTAACAAGTATGGTGCTACCGTCGATAATTTTCGTACGAACGGGAACGACCTCAATTTTGAGACTGAAGTAGGGAGGGGCCTAAAAAAACAATAGCACTATAGGAAAATGGGGCAGAGGGTGATGATACGTTTGTGCTAAAACGTCGAATCGACAGTATTTGTAAAATAATTTACCTTTAGGGCCAAGTCCGGTTATTCAAGCGAGACTGAGAAAATTGGGCACCAGAGAAAGTTCCTTCTAATGTCGCATCTCATGTGTATATCATGTCAACATTGGGTTAATAACACGATCCATTTGAATACTAGCCACGCTAATAATTTTGATGGAAATACAGGCAGAGGCGCAGACGTTGAACTGTTCATTAAAAGCTTTAGCGCTTTAGTAGGGCACTGTAATGGCATTTTATTATCACTGGCCTCATTTCCGTAGATGTTTATAGGATAGTTCTAAGACATCGTGTTTTATTGGGTCGTGGCAAACATAATGAAACGATAATCGTGTTATAAGTAGGTGAACAAAATTGTGTTTATCTATTGATTCTTGCCCAAACTATCAGCAGTAGCATTACCTCTAGGTAATTTAAATAACAAGATGGTTATAAATGCATGGCTAAATTATTACCTATTGTCATATTTTGTTGTGTGTTTGTTTAATATCTACGAGTACTACAAAGTTACGCAAATCATGGAAGAAGATAATTCTAGTATCGTAGTATTCAAATATTTACTGTTATGTGTACGTAGCGTACGGTATCTACTTTGATAAAACAAAAGAGCATTGCGTTACGGTGTACTATTGATATAGTATTATAGATTTCACCACAGCAGTATCTTTCTGAACCTATGTCTCACATGTTTTGGACACTGGTCAATGTTTTAGTTAACAAATGGTACAGCACTTGTCGTCCATGTGTTTAAATAAACATAATAATTAAATAATGACTTTAATTCATTGTTAAATCACTTTCTTACGTCATTTGGCTAATTGTATAATAATTGAATCACAATAGTGCGTCGTAAAAACACATGAGTCAAAATGTCCCCCGCAGCGTTCGACTGTTTCGGGAACAAGAGGGGAGATACCCACAACCAGTAATACAATTTGTAAGTACTTACATAAATAAATACGTATAACTATACACTTTATGAAAAATGAAGGTTATTTATTACTTATTTTCGTTTTGCAAACGTTAGATTTAAACGCGTCTTTTTACCCGACTGCACCAGAAGGAAGGTTATGTTTTTATACGCAGTAAAAGTGAACCTAGCAAGAATGATTGCATCTAAATGCGTATATCTACTAGAGGAGACAAACAAGTCTAACAAGATTATGAATGCAAGCATCGCTTTCAACATATATCGCACCTTTGGAAACAAAGGGTCACTACTGCATGTTTTCCAACTTTACGGGAAGATAAAAGATTTTTTGACGTATATTTTTAATAACTTTGTACTGTTTTAGAGTATTAAGGCGATTTTCACAGTCTTAAAAATCGCCTACTTTAAAACAGTGCCGAGTGACGAAGTGACGAGTATGATATGTACGAAAAAGTATGATAGGGACAATACTAGTTAATACAATATAGTACATACAATATAGTTTAAAGGGCTGTGGCTGGATCGTTTTGTACCAGATACCTTTCTCTTTGGAGCGCTCCTCAAAATACTCCTTCCACAATTCATATCATGATTTTTTAATTAAATATAATTATGGAGTCTGTATAGAAAATTAGTATGCCTACTTCCACTCCATCGCCGCTTGCTTCTTTTGCCAACCTGTCTGCTATTTCATTCCCAGTAATACCAATATGGGATGGCACCCACTGTAAAATTATTGTTTTAAGTTGATGTGACAGTTTTAACAGAGATTATAATATAACATAGGCTATCGGTGTTTCTCGAAAAGTCGAGGTACACCGAGCCAAATGCTGCAGCGCGCTCTTGGAGTCTGTAAAAATTTCGAATTTATTGTTTCAACGTAAGATAGGACTTATCATCATCAGCTTGTCATTAGGTATTTGGCACTAGATATAGGTATTCTATCTGATCAACGTTATTCGGTTCAATTAGGGAGTGTTTATCGAGTCGATAAGATAATCTAAGTATCTAATATAGTATTTTGATATGTTAAGGCATAAGTATAGTACATACCTAGGTATATAAGTTTGGGTTGCCTCTCAAGTCTCAACTGGAAATAAGAAGAGATGGGTAGGCTGTAAGTATCTAAAATCTGTCCGTTCTATCTATTTTCAGAGGCAAAAAATTTTCAGGCTATACGAATTTCAAAACAAAACCAAAATGCTAACTGAACTGAAACTAGTGCTAGCCGAAGATAAATAGGATAGGCAGGTGCACCTAAGTTTAACCAACGGTGAGCGGTTACACCTAGCTCTAGTCGGTATAATGAAGGGTAAACCTAGCTCTAACCGAAAATAAGTAGGATAGATCTAAGTTTAACCACCTATGACCGGCTGTATTTAGTTTTAGCCAGCTAAAACTAGGTGTAACCGCACTTAGGATTTTAGCCGTAACATGCATAATCCTAGTGCATCATCTCAAAACAACATTATTCAATAAAGTGCTTACCTATAATTTTTCTGGAGAGCTTCACATTGAAAATTCGCTAGAGATCTGCTATGAATTATAGCGTGGACAAATATAAATTGGTTCTAGTGAATGTGGTCTAAGCAAATGTTCTATTGATCAGGTATCGTCGTGCAAATGGGTTTTTCCTTCCTACATAGGTACATATGGTCTATGGTCGAGCTACACAATTTTGGTCTACTCAAAGCCGCTATGGCTCTTTCTTTAAAAGAAAGCCAATTCAGAAATTTCTACTATCATGTTTGGATTTTGAAATAGACCATGATTCTCTGAGTTTGCTTCGGTCTTTCTTTTCAGAGATCGTGAGATAAGAAATGCCGATGCCATCTATGCATTGACTTGTAGAACCGTCTTTAAAATATATATTGACAGAAATAAACGTTATTTGGGTACCTATTATTGCTCAGCGTGCCCTTATCCCAGTTTACTTGAGAACTCAAGATGCTACCTTTCTATTATGGTAGTGGAACTACCTAATCATCCTTGGTAATTCGACACACCAGTATTTTCTTGTAGTTATTCATTGTGTTTAGTTTTCCATTGACGTTAAAGAATTTTAAATATGATTTGTGTTGCTAGACTGTTAGACTATGCTCTACTGCCTTGAAACAAACAAGACATTGCGATTAGTAGCCCGCTGCCATACCTACCTATCTACTGTATCCACGTAAGTTAAAATACATACTTATTGTATGCCTACATAAATTCTATGTACTGCCATGTTGATTAAATGTAAACTTTGTTATGTTATGCAAATCAATTATTTATTTATTAAAATACATACATAACATACCATCACACCTGTATTCCCCGAAGGGCTAGCCAGAGGCGTACTTCATGTAAGTACACCCACAGTTCGCCGGTATGTTTAGGCAATATCCTACTTATCTTACATTATAAGTACTGCACATATTAAAAATAATTACAAAGAAAGAAAGAAAGAAAAGATTATATTTTCGTCCGCAATTACTGCTCTTTATGCCTTTAGTTTTCTATAGGTACCACCTACTTATACATAATATGCAATATGATGTATTGGTACGCAAAATTGGGATTACTGTCAAACCGTCATTAGAAATTGCAAGGAAGGAATTTTTAGTGAATATAAATCCCTATCAATCGGAACATGTCTGTTTTTTTTTCTGTTTGCTGGTGTACCTATGTAGATACTGTTGTATACTCAGAGTCCCTTTTTATGAAGATACGTATGTTCACCTCCATGTGCTAAATCTTGATAAATTCTATGGAAATAAAAAATCTATAACAGCTTCCTCAATTGGCGACATGTTTGGCGTAGCGGTTGGGCAATCGGCTTCTACCCCACATGTTGTGAATTCGATCTCCACACGGAGCAAATATTTGTATGATCTACAGGTACCTAGTTGTTCTAGGTGTGGGCGTTTGCGTATGTGAGAATTTGTGGTTGTAAATGCACCAGCGATACTGGAGAAAATCCTAGGGACAATGTTTTCTAAAATAAAACAAATAAAAATAAACCAGTTCTCCTAAGCACGACTTCTGCGTTAGAGGTCCTGGGTTCGATTCTCAGGTCCAGAAGTGTTACTTAGGTATTTATTACACCTATATTGGGTTTTCTATGAAGTCTTAAGTACCTATCTAACGGAACTTCAGTTTGGATTTGCTCCCGTTAATGGCAATAGGTTCGCCCCCGATTTACATGGGACCTAAAATGATCCTACCAGTGCGCGGCGGACTGTGGGTGTACTGTACATTAGGACATCTCTGTCTAATACTCGGGGAATACAGGCGTGATATGTTATGAAAATAAAACAACACATAAAATCAGTAATGAAATTTTATATTTCCTTATAAACAAACTACGTTTTTTTTTGTTTTTTTGAAAAAACGTTGCCCCTCACTAGGATTTTCTCCTGTATCGTGGGTGCGTTTACAAACACAAATTCTCACATACACAAACGCCCAGACCCGGAACAACTACCTGTAGATCATACAAATATTTGTTCCGTGTGGGGATCGAACCCACAACACGTGGCGCAGAAGCCGATCGCTCAACCGCTACGCCAATCGTGTCGTACTTAAGTAGATACAGAACGTAGGTACCTAGGTACTTACAATTACGTTGTACCTAGATATCATACACAAGCACATGCACAACGTAGGTATGTTGAAAGGATACGATAAATCATAGTTTTACGCTTCCTGTTATACCTACGTAGCTAGTAGGTACCTACCTACTATATCGCACTAGTACAGAGTAGGTAGGTATATCGCAGTTGTCTGCTAATGAAATAAGGGGGCATTCTGACCTTGGCGGTGCCACTCTATTGCACGCTAGTCGCTCAACAAACACACACATTGCATATCGAATAATATATATAAGGTACGTACATAAACTTATCTATACATATAATAAGTTTGTAGAAAAGTCGTATCTGTAATTGCAAGATAATTGGGAAAAAATTGGCCGAGAACACTAATTAAGCGATACTGAAGCCGAATTAATGGTTTTTGGAAAAAATGTCTGTCTGTATGTATGTATTTTTGTTTGTTCGTTTATAACTCAAGATCTACTTGACGGATTTCTATAAAATCTAGTGTATACGTAGATTATGAGCCTGGTCAATATTTAGGGTACTTTTTATCCGACTACAACTGCGTAAAAAAGAGGCATACTGTTTTTTCCATACTTTTCTTAGAACATCCTTAATCATTCAGAGAAATTGGAAAGAAATTCATTAGCAGTATTGGCAATATCATAACGCAACTTTTGAGCTTAATTTTATTTAAATTTGTTCACTTTATCTAAAGTTATTGCAATATTTAACTACCCATTGAAAACGAACATTAAAAATAACCATTAAAGTTAATTTCACGAAATATGTACTAGACTTGCAGAGGTTAAAAATAAAATAAAATAAAGCATATTCAAAATAAAAATATACTTACGGATACTGAATAAGATAAAGTAAATGGCTAAATTTATGTAAAGTTCTACCAACTAATAGGATGTCAATAATGCCTCATTCAATATTTAAGTTGACATGCCAGTTATTTTCTTCCATTGAAGGAATGTAGACAAAGTCATTTTATAACGTGAAGCCTCCACGGTGTAGAAAAAGTACTTACCTATTTATTTAGAAACGATATAATTTCTATTAATTCCATCATAAAACTTACGTGTTGTATAATTAATGTTCAAGAAAAAAAAAGATCCTGGGGTATTCCTCGAAGTGCGCCCATTTTGAAGTGCACCTAATCAGGCGCACCTAAAATACTTATTCCTCGAAACGCACCCATTAGGTGCGCTTGAAAATCGAATTAAAAATATTACAATTTTATTCCTCGAAGCGCATCAGGTGGTCAAGGTGTCAATAGAGATGTGTATTAAACGGAAGATATCGATAACAAATAACGCACTTGAATTTAGAGTTCGTAAAAATTAAATACTCCATGACCATAAATAGGTTTTAAAAAATGCATTATAGCGGGGAGTGGGGTGCGGGGAGTATTGCACACAAGACACGAATCGCTGTCGTCAGCCCCGCTTCCCTGTAGAATACTAGAGTAGCGTTCACCGAGTGATTCCGAATCCAGCCGAGCATTTCCACTTGGGTGCCTACTTAGTGTTCATTTCTGACGCCCTGGTACCTTTGGTTAAACAAAATTGATGGTAAATAGGGCATTTATTTTTTTCGCCCAAAATGCCTGGGCGGAAACCCATCTATATAGATGGGTTTATGCCAGGGCATTTATTTTTTTCGCTCAAAATGCCTGGGCAGAAACCCATCTATAGTAATGGTTACTGAACCTCTCATGTCGATTTGTCGCATGTTTTCAAAGACACCATGTACAGTAGTATTTTATGTCTTGTCTGTATCCAAACCACTAAATACAGTTTATTAATAATAATAGTACCTACCTACCTACATACCAAAAATTATATAGGTAGGTACGAAGATAAACGCTTAAATACGAGTATAATAAATTGATAATGTAGAATCTCTACCATAAAATTATAATGTAGGGTACAGTTTAGCAGGTAAAAATAATGTTGTTAGATTAAATTTAGGTAGGTAGGTATTTGACTTGTTTACACAGTTCTTTAAGCCTCTTTTTACCCGACTACGAAAAAAGGAAGGTTAATTAGTTTTTAACTATATAATGTTATTTTATTATATTTATACTTACTAAACTTTTAAAAAATAAGAAGGGCGATGAAAGTTTGGAGATTATACAGCTTCTGATGAAGCTTGTGTAGGCGGGAAGAGAGGTAGGTACCTTTCTACCGCGTAGGTTGAAAACTATGTTCTTGTGATGTAACTTCATGTAACAAACAAATTTTAATAAATAATGAATTACCTACCTACCAGGTTAGGTTAGAATAGAATGAATGCTACAGAGTTACAGAGTGGAAATCATAAGAATTTTTACAACAAAGCGAAAGTTTAAAAACTAAAACCCGACTACGAAAAAAATCAACTGAAAAGTATAAAAGCAGAAAAAAATTAGTTTTTAAGCTTTCGTTTTTATTTCACACTTTTTGGTGCCTCGTGCTAATTTTTTTCACCTCAAACACTATTTCATTTCAATCAGTTATGGAAAAACCATAAATTGTTCTTCGATAATAGAGACACCGCTAGTAGTAAGAAAATCCCAGCGGGTACACTTTTCATTCGTCCAGAGTTTACTTTATTGGATTTCCTGTAATACCATGTAAGTACCGCACGATACTTTGAGGATCAAGATAAATCTAAAGTTATTTATGTAGGTAATAAAATGTTAAAAAAAAATTCATACTGTACTGTACTACACTCTTACTGCAAAGAAGAATTAATCGACATCTCATTTATTAAATCTGATAAGTAGATTTTAAGCTAGGATCGAACATCCATACGATACAATACATACTAACATAGCTATTCCAAAATATAGGTAGGTAGCTAAAAGGTAGCTGTTTACATTTTTAACAGTAACTAGCCAAGGCTTATTTTTTAAATGCTGATTTTGAAATGTCCTTACTTTGTTAAAAGTTTTTTGTTGGCTGTCCGTAGGTACTTACCTTCGTTACTACTTAACAACAATATTTTGCGCCACGAATGTAACTAGGTGAAATACGTGCTAGCCATATCAATATGGACTTAGTCATGTACGCTTCGTATCGCAAACCAACTAGCTGGTAAATACCTAAATTTAAAGACACAACAAACATAAGTTCCTACTGTTCCTAGTATTAATTATTAATTAATTCAGTATGTACATATGTAGTTAGCAGTATTAATTCAATATAACTCTAATCAATAATGTAAATTTCAAATAGGCAGGTAGGACTACTTACATCTTTAATAAGTAGGTACCTAATATCTACGAAAATTGATGAGAATAATGGATTAAATAAACAAATTTTCGGTGTTTAATATTACATATCGAGTAGAGCTGAGCGAAAGTGCCGTATTTAAATGTAAGTGTAGTACCTATATAAATTAGCATACCCCGTACAAGACACTGAATAACGTAACGTAACGGTCATTCGTTCCATTATGTGGTATAGAATGTATGTCTTCTTTCTAATAAGCTGGATATGTAAGAACTTTCCTTATTGTACCTATTGACATAATTAATTTATTACCGATACTTATTAAATTATGTAGGTACTAACTACCTACATAATTTGAAATTCATAACGTCGAATTAGTTTATATTACGTATTATATAATGTACCTACTTACCCAACTACAAACCCATTGCAAAATATTTCATATTGCGTGGGGCAGTGCTAAAAGGTCCATCGTGGTGGTCCCACCATGATTTGTGGTGAATGTCACATAAACCTTGGGCTTGGATGACCATAGGGTAAGGATATATAAGTTCGGTTTTTAGTCGGTACGAGTCCGTCCATCATAGGTACCCTGCGGGCCTCTGCTGTGTCCAAATATTGTACTATGTATTTGTTTGTAGTTTTCCACGAAAGTAACACAGGCTTGTTCCCTATAGTGAGGGAATAAAAAAAAGCTAAAATTACTTTTTACCCATTTTGGGAATAGGTGCTAGCCCTTCACCCTAATAGCATAATGTGGGTTAACAGAATACTTCATTAGTATTTTAGAAGTACATAAACTTGTACCTACCCAAGCTTATGCCTTCAAGAACTCTACCTATTAGTAGGTCTCATAACATAACATATATGTCCGATGGTGGGTGCTTCGGATTCGAATTCTGAATAATTTGCACGGCGGACGTCTGCTGACTTAACAATCACTAGTATTTTTTTCCGTGCCTAATATAATAAAAATAAATACAAAATAAATTCGCATGTTTGTGAAAACAATTTAAATAGAGCGTTAAATTTATTTACGAAGTTTTGCAATAATAGACCTGTCGGCTATATATATCTATATACGAGTATTCTTTTTCTTTTTTCAGATTCGATGAAGGACGCGATGGTTACCTAGACTTGACCGAGGTGAAACGTATGATGGAGCGATTAGGAGCACCACAAACACATCTTGGACTAAAAGCAATGATCTCAGAAGTTGATGAAGATGGAGACAGCAAAATTAGTTTCCGGGAGTTTCTGCTTATTTACAGGTACCTACTTTTATGTCAACGTCATACAAGTACATGTTACCTAACATAATTAAGGCAGTAGCCTTTTAAATTGCAATCTTTATTAGATTGATGACCAGCTGGCCTTAGCCATTTAGGCGTCCTGGGCGAGTCATGCATTTAGCGCGTTTTTACCCGACTGCGCAACGCAAAGGAGGGTAATGTGTTCATCAGCCTATTGTAATGTACTTACCTATGTTTTTTTATACCACTGAGGCGGGAAACAACTTTACGCCCCGCCTGATGGTAACCAGTCACCGTACCTACAGTACGCGATGATATTGGTTCTACGGTGAGAGGATGAATTCGCTGTCGATGGCGAGAGCTACAATGATAAAAATGTGGCCGTTGGCACCATATTAAACAATACCCCAAAGGCCAAGTTACCATCTGGCTAACGTAGCGGTGGTAAGGACGACTGACAGATGTTTCCCTCGGCAGCCTTAGCAAGCGACCAAAAAGCACGACTCCTAGAAGGATAGCTACATAGCCGCTTACCAATTCTACTAATGAATTCGAATTTAGATCTGGCTATAGCTCTCTTACTGGATCTCGAGGCCGCATTCAGTTTGCGTTTCGCATCAAAAACTCTGGGGTTCTGTCGAGCTCGAGCCTTGGTCCAAGCCTCATATGTAGTTTGCTTGAGTTCCAGCGTCCCTGCAAGGCCGATTAGACCACAGATGTTTTTAACCCCCTAAACAGTCACCAAGGGATGTAAATCTGCTGACTTAAGTGCCGAACACGACGCCATCCAGTTGGCCAGGTTAGGTCAGATCGCACATAAAGTACATTGATCCGAATGACACAGTGGTCAGAACTAAGAGGCGCATCCACTATGATGGTATAGTCATCCGGGCGTGTGGTCAGCAGATCCAGGCTGGATCATCCAGCAGTGAGCTCGTATGGTTCTCAATGTCTGGTATTCTCGTTGGAAAACCTACCAGCTGTGAGAATCGATAGACCAGAGAAAAGTCATAGGCAGACCTCTACGCGTAGTCAGTGAACCGAGAATTTAACATGATGGGCGTTAAAAAATCCTAAACTCACTAGCTCCGCAGAGGGGTTCTGTTTAGTGAAGGTCACTAAACAGAACCCCTCTGCGGTCAGTATGCCATGCCAAAATACATGCCATGTATGTTTGTTCCTCTGTGGTGCTGTAGAAACCAAACGCATGGGCTGATTTTGATGATTCTTAGCCTCTTTAATTTGGCGACTGCCACTAAATACATGATAGTAATCAAAATTCAATACGGCGATAACCAGACGCTATTTTATGAAAAATAAATAAAATAAGTCAACGAATTTGTTGAATTCAGAGGTCTGTCTTTCCTCTGAGGAAATGTCGTATCTTCGTTGGAAACTGCAAATAATAGTGTTCTATTTTTTTATGGGATAGGAGGCAAATGAGATGACGGATCATCAGATTGTAAGCGATTACCACCGCCCATGGGCACCTGTAACACAAGAGGAGTCACAAGTGCGTCGCCAGCCTTTTAAAAGGGGATTGGGCCTCCCAGTATCTTCACTCATTCGGTAAAACACAACGTAAGCGTTGTTTGACGCCGGTTTTCTGTGAGGCCGTGGTATCACTCCGGTGGAGCCGGCCCATTCGTGCCGAAGCATGACTCTCCCACGGCAATTCTATTTCCGCTTCGTAACAAAGATCCTGTAACCCACACGGTTCAACCCGTGTCAAAAATTGAAGTGTATAACTAGTGGGTATTACTCATTTTTGAGTGAAAATGCGTATTGAACTACAATTGACACTACTTTTGTAAAGGTTCGATCAAACTTATGCCTAATTGTGGTTAAGTAGGTATAGCTGCCAGAAAGCTGTGAGTTATTCCCAGTTGTCCCCACCGTCTACGTCTCCACTGGTGATAAATGGGAAAAAAAATCCCATTTTTTATTATAAATTTACATAAATAGACATAATTCCATGTGTTGAAACTGTGCTAGAAAACCTAAGATCATCGTTTTAAATAAAATAATTATAATGATCTGTAATAGTTGTAGTACTAAAAACTGTACTCGTGCAGTTTTAATTTCGATCATTATAAATATTGTAATTTATAAAAATATATGTCTTCCAAGTGACGTGTAAAAGTTTTATTTCTCTCGTTTTAATGAACATTTTATAATAGAATACATCATCTAATTAAAATAAATCGTGTAAAAAAAAAATTGAATTCACATCACTTATATTCAGCTCTAGCCACGCCTTACTTGGGACGTATCTATTTATTTTTCCCATCTGTCACCACTGGTGGCAACTGGGAACAAGAAGAGTGGCCATTCCCATTTGTCACCACTGGGGTCGCCACCACTGGTGACAAATGGGAGACGTAGACGGTGGGGACAACTGGGAATAACTCAAAGCTGTGTATCCTCTCGAAGGTGCGTTGTTACTTCACGCCGAGACAATTGCTCATACTGTATCAAGCACAAGTTCAGTCGTGCATGGAGTACTGTTCGCACCTTTGGGATGAATCACCTAAGTACCAGCTCGAGACATTAAAATCCATTGAAACGCGCCAAGAAGCTCATTGGCAACGATTCCTTTGTCCGGGCTAAACTCCAAAGTCGAACATCGCCGCAAAGTTGCTAGCTTATCGGTTTAAACCAACAGCCTTAACCTAACCAATATATGAATATTATTATCCTGTTTGTGTTAATACAGTAGCCCTGTATCCTGTTACATACAAGGTACATACACCGAAATAGGCATGAAGCACATAAATGCACACCTATAGGTAATTTACGCCCCTATTCGCTGCAAAAATTTTGGACAGACCTGTCTAATACTTGGTATATTTTACAGAAAAGCCCGTGCAGGGGAGCTGGAGACCGATTCCGGCCTAGACGCATTCGCGAGACTCACAGAAATAAACGTGGATCAAGTCGGAGTGAACGGCGCTAAAACGTTCTTCGAAGCTAAAATTGAGGAGCTTGCTAAAAGCAACAAATTTCACAACGAAATTATACAAGAACAAGAAGAGAAGCGCCGAGAAGCCGAAGAAAAGGCCATGCGAAGACAAAGGTTCAAAGAAAAGGCTGCTCTATTCCAATAATTCTTAATGTTAAAATAGTTTTATCTAGTCTTAAGCTGTTACCATGGCTTTATTGAGGAGGGATTAATAATGAATTTTATAAATTTCGTTAATATTTTCCTACCTTTCAAGTTTTGATCAAAGGAAACCTGTCTGCTATTGAGAAGCTAAATTGTGTAAATACGAGAGCACATATTAGGTGATAAAAAAATATAAGTAGGCAGAAGTTGAGTGGAAATGGTGTAATTGGTAACTGGTGGTTGAGTAATAGGTGAATTAATGAACTATTTACAATATTAGGTACATATTTGGCCTGATACTGTTGCTTCTATGATTGTTAAAACTTTTTAATTTACTACATGGCCTGAAGTTACTAAAGCTCAAAACTAAATGCATATTGCCTTGTATATGTTATTATGTTAACAAAGATTTTATACTTAGTTAATTGTGATGTAAAACTATTAATTAGTCACAAAAGAAATAAAGAATTTATGTATAAAAGTTGCTTTTTATTTTCAAGATAATATTTACAGAACAAGAACACAAATTAATACCTTAATAATTTTATTCACATATTATTTTATAACATTGGGTAATATTGAGTTGCCTCGTGGTCTTAGTACCTAAAGAAATTAATGAATTGAATACTATTCAAGAATAATTGTTCATAACATTCAACCTATACCTAAGTAAAAGTTGATTGTATTCTATAAAAGCGAGATAAAACAGAACAGCAGATAATGTTCATTAATTCCACCCAACTACTAAATATAAAATAAGTTATAGTAAAACAGAGTAAAGAGCAATAAAAGCTGAACAGAGAACTCTCATAAACATTCACGCTACAAAGCAGTATTATAGTGCAACAAGCTTTATGCCTATATTACTGCATCTAGAACTAACATCCATCAGTATAAACATCATTATTTTGATTATTCAGAAGTGTTGTCTTCTTGCCAGGGGTGCTCATGTCCTTCACTGTAATGTTGGTTCTATTTTAATTATTCATTTCAAACGTTATGTTACATTAGAAGGGTGCTGCACAAATTTTGAGTTGAGGCCAATGATGACAATGTCTTGCTGTTTGTATCCATTGAAGCAATTTAATAAAATAATTTGTATCCTTCACCAACATTTAGCTGCCATACATGATATATTCAATGGCTCTCTTCCATTTCAGAATCATTTCTGAAAGTATTGTGTTCTTCATAAGACACATTCTGGTTTATGTGCCTACTCATATCTATTTGCTTTCTAGTGAAAGCAGGTAAGTTCTCAATGTCTGTTTGTTGTAGATTTGCTAGTGACTTGATTAATGATGTGTTCTGAAATGGAAATATCATAACAATAACTCTCTGCTCTATAACTCCTCTAACAAGAAAGATTGATGCTAGGTCTTTATCCCGGATGGGATAATTATTTGGACCATTAAAAAAACAGTAGTTTTGGCACAAGAACAATAGTTTTCCACTATCTGTAATTTTTTACTTGATGGGTTAGGTCAACATTCATAAAGGGAATAGGTAAGTACTGCCTTATGTTTACTACCTTGGAAATGTTGGCTTCAAATTCTGCACCAGGGTTAGTCAGGTGTCTAAGTTGTTGTAGTTCAATAGATCTGTAAATTTTACAATTTGATTAAATGACACAATACTTACTTGGATTACTGCAATCTGATACCAAGTTATTTTGAAACAAATTATATGTTGACAAGTACTTACAATAAGTATTTATGATATTGGGCACAACTAAATAATTTATTAGAACTTGCATTTCACTGGCAACCTTTAGGACCTGATTTCACTGGCATGACTAAACAAGGAGGGGGCAAGATAATGATGAATTCAGGATAAACAATTATATATTTTACTTACATTTGCTGCAAAAGTTGATTGGCAGTTATTAATTCGTTTTGTAAATCTTGATGTAACTGCTGAGATAGTTGACTACTCGACATTTTCGTTCCACACTATTTCGAAAGTTGTAAAGAAATATATAATGAAGATGTTCACAGAGGATAGGCTTATCTCAGTGATTAAATTATTTAATGGGAATACATTCGGCTATTTTGTAACATCAAACGCCGGTTGTTTTGAAAATTTGAAAGACGAAAAGTTGAAATTGAAAGGTGTGACATTGATTGATAAAGTTTCTGTCTAGTGTCTGTCAGTGTCAAGTCTTATTAGTGTCAATGTCACGCAGTGTTGCTAGACGTTCTGAACGAGTAATTGTACATCTATATTATTATACTCTTTGGATTGTACGATGGGTAATAAAAGTCGTGCATATTCCTTAGATTAAGGTTATAAAAATAAAAATAGTACATACGTTCAATAAAATATATATCATAAGATTTACTGAACTGAAGCTTCGTTCACAATCAGCATAAGAGTGAGTAAATCGAGTGCAAATTTTGCAATATTATTAAAGACGTCAAAAGTACCTTTTCTGCCCAAAATTCGTCTGGCGTCCAGTTTTTATAAAATATTAAATTGTCGTATGTATTACGTACGAATGAAATAATAATATGACCTAAACATACCGACGAACTGTGGGTGCACGGGTGCACATTAGTGCGCCTCTGCCTAACATTTCAGGGAATATAGCGCGATGGTATGTGATCTTTATCTTTCGGTCGTACATGGTTCTTCAGAGACAACATTTTAAATTACTATGGGTCCAAAAGAATTTCTAATTCAGTGTAAAAGACAATGATATAATTCCTGAGACGCCATGTTCATAGTAAATGTCATTTAAAATTGAGTCGCGCTACAAGTCCATACCTATAAAACTAAACATTTTAGGAGTTCTTAATGAGCGCGCGCATAGATACAGACAGCCTAAGATGAAATGAAATAGCACTAAGCATCTAGTTATTAGACTGGATAGGCTATGGCGTACAAATGACAGTATATTTTTTGGCTCAATTTGAAGCGCTGCTCCGTGCTTTTATGGAACTAAAATTGACACTGATTGACACATAATGCAAATGGCCGACGAGCTGTTTAGAGCATTTCCGTGTCCCGATCATTAATGTCGATATTTTTTCATTGTATAATTTTGTATAAGTCCTCAACGAATGAACTGATAAATAATTTTCTGTAAGTTCAAGTAAGTGTTATATGTGAAAATCCTTATGGATCGTCTGAAACCTGGGGAGGCTTTATTGTATTGTATTCTAAGTGCCTTTTTGTCCGCTGGGTGTAGTTAGTCCCTGTGCACTGGTGTGACCCATCTTATACATAACATAAAATAACATAATCAACCCATTATACTGTCCCACTGCTGGGCACGGGTCTCCTCTCAGAATGAGAGGGATTAGGCTATAGTCCACCACGCTGGCCTAGTGCGGGTTAGCAGACTTCACACGCCATCGAGAAAATCTCTCAGGCATGCAGGTTTCCTCACGATGTTTTCCTTCACCGTTTTAAGCGCGTGATAATTAACTGTTTAATACGCATATGACTTCGAAAAGTCAGAGGTGTGTGCCTTGGGTTCGAACTCGAGACCTTTGACTTGGCAGTCCAACGGTCATACCACTAGGCTATCACTCATCTTATATCTACTGTAAAACTATACCTTACAAATGTATGTACCAAAATGTTACCACCAATTGCTCAAAGGATTAGCAAGCTGAAGTGGCAATGGGCCGGTCACATCTGTCGGAGAACCGACAAACACTGGAGTAAGCGAGTTCTCGAGTGAAAACGTAGGATAGGATTTTGACATTACTTGTATGACCGTATGTCAAAATCCTATCTCTAGTAAGCAAATCTATCGACGGATTTGATATAGGGACTGGCCATTAGAATACAATACAATAACGCCTCCCCAGGTGTCAGACGATCCATAAGGATTTTCACATATAACACTTACTTGGACTTACACAAAATTATACAATGAAAAAATTTCGAAAACATTAATGATTGGAACACGGAGATGCTCTAAACAGCTCGTCGGCCATTGGCATTATGTGTCAATCAGTGTCAATTTTAGTTCCACAATAGCACGGAGCAGCGCTTCAGCGCCAAAAATTATGCCGATTGCTGTCATTTGTTGTACGCCTTATCCTATCCAGTCTAGTAGCATAGAAATCAGTGGTACAGCTTTATTTATTTTACTCTTTAGAAGTTACCAGGTCATAAAATCCTTTAAAAAAAAAATACTCTTTAGTCTTTGGCTATTTGTCTGCTGCTGCTGTTCGTTGTTCGTTCATTGACGTTTTATTTTCTTGTGTTGTTGGGTGAAAGAAAAGAAAATTAAAAAACAATCTGAGAAATGGAAGAAGCTGTTTCTGTGAAGCATGAGGGTAAAAATATTGATATAAAGCAAGAAAAACAAGAAAATTTGGATAGTTACAAGCTTGAATTTGATTCGGGAAGTCAGGATAGCAGTAAAAGTGGTAGTGGAGGCTATCAACGATGGGCGCCTAATTTAAACGGTGTGAGGAAAAGTGCATTTACGCCGTACAAATCCGTGCAGTGTACTGCGTTAACTAATTTACAAAGAGGTATATAATATAATAATGTATTCTTACTTATTACCGTGTCTGCTAGTTATACATATTGATTTCTAGGATTAAATAAGTGGGTTTGAAGTGGGTAATATGTTCAAGGTCGCTTTTGTAGGTAATACGCAGGCGCGGGTCCCGGAGTTACCCCAGCCGGATTGTAGCTTACATGCTAAGGCTGGCCGCGGCGAAATAACCCGTGACGACGTGAAACTGGAGCAGTATGTTGACATCACTGATGAGCATGGACTCACTGCTCTGCACTGGGCAGCTAGCTATGGCCAGTTAAACAGTTGCCAAGACTTAGTATGGTGAGTACCTGTCTTGTGAATTCCTTTGTTCTTTGTCTGCAGTAAGCTTGATTTTGAAGTGGAACCTATGGCATTGTTCTCCCTTGTAACTGAATGTATCTACATGTGAACAAATTGTTGAAGTTATACTTAGGCTCTATTATCAGTTTTAAATATTTTTATTGTTAAGGTGTGGTGCCAATGTTAACATGCGGGGTCCTGAAGGGGAGACAGCACTGCACCTGGCAGCAGCGGGTGGGCACCATGAGGTTGTGAAGTTTCTTTTGAATGAAGGAGCCGATGCTGACATACAAGATGATGTAAGTAGGAACACCTGTAGTCCCATTATCTTTAAAAGTTTAACATTCAAATATTATTATTATTAATAAATATTCTATTTGAGTCTTAAAACGGGTAAAAGCAACTAACAAAGACCAATTATGTCTTGTCATATTGAAGGAAATAATGCCTTTCATCAATCCAATATTTTTCCACCCCCTTTATGTGTAGGGCTCTTATTCAATGTATTTGTTTCAGTCTGGTAGCACAGCATTGATGTATGCAGCAGCAGCTGACTTCCCATATACTTGTAATGAGCTTCTCATCAGGGGAGCTGATCTCACACTTACCAATGATTATGACCAAGATGCTTACACATTGACCACTACAAATAATTGCAAACTGGGTACTTATCTTTTTCATGATGTCCAAATGAGGTCCATATTTACATATAATATATAATTTTAAAAATGTTACTATAATGTGGTGATCATTATTTGTTTGCAGCACAAACTGTGATAGAGAACTTCTTGATTGGCTGCCTCAGTAAAATGTGAAGTGTATATACAATAACTGCTCATGTTATGTTGCTTTGGACAACCAAGACAGCAGATTCATTTGCCTCCAGGAGTTAAATGAAAATACAGGGATTTAGTTTATAATATAAATTTATATATATTTTTAAGTTCATTATATACAAATTACAACAATGTGACCATAAATAATTATGACTCAATTACAGACAATATCAAAGTCCAGTTTTATATTATTGTAAATATACAGCTTATCCTTTATATAATAACAATAATACTTTCCGATTCCTCCATTATACAATAATAACAAATTCCACTTCCAATTAATTCCAAATACATTAAATTCTCATATATCACCATAATATATGCACAGTACTCTTTAGACTCAGTGTCTCAACTTTTTAGGGCCCACCACCTTGTAGATGTCATATTAGAACAAAGTACATAACGAAAACCATAATATATCACAGTTTAGATTCAGTCAGCCAGTTGAATGTTTGTGGTTTTCTATTGGACTGAGGATCAATTAAAATATTGATGATACTCGGTTTATCTATGACAGCTATTGCTTTCTTGACAGCGGCTGCTATCTCCTCAACTGTGCGGCAGAGGTGTCCGGTTTCCCCAAACATCTCCATCATCTTCTCGTACCTAACCTCACCACTCAGTGCAGTTGGTGGAGTGCTGAAATATAAAAATTTGTTTTTATGAAGAAAAAGGAGCTAAGATAAAAACAGTGATCAAAGATCATCATGAAAATGGTATGACGATTAAAATGATGATTTATCTTTGCAGTTTTAGCAAGATCACGAGTTACATAATTCATTGATCCAAATGGTGTAAGATAAAATTCTGTTATAAGACAATGAACGTTAGCATGATTCACTAAGATATACAACTTATCTATGTGCCTGCAAGACTGTAGGTATGGTATAACTCACCACTGCGCAATATCGCCACCAGACTGCATGTCTTCTAAAACGTCTTTAGGGAAGCCACTGTAGATACCGCTGTTATTTACTATGACGATAATAACAGGCAGTTTATAGCGGAACATGGTTTCGATTTCCATACCTAAGAAACAAAAGTATCAGTACAAACATGATTGTATGAGTCAGATTATAAACAGAACAGCTATTCATAATAATTGATATTGTTACATGTAATTATTGACATTCTTTAATAATTGTTAGCGTTAAAATATGAAACAAGTTATAATAATTGTATTTTTAAACATCTTTTAATGATAACATACCAGAGAATCCGAAGGCTGAGTCACCTTCAACACAGATGACTCGTTTGCCTGGCGCGTAGTCGCGGCACCACATTGCTGCCGCTACTGCAAATCCGGGACCCACCTTTGTTCAAAAAACAAATGTGTTAAAGTAATATTAAAAGGATACTATAATATATTTGTCGCAAATAACGAGAGCACGCCATGTAACTTATAACGATATAGGGATTGCTAAATCAAAAAAGATAGCCTGTTTCCAACTATGTTGTAGTCAGCTTCAAATCCAACTACTGGTTGGTCGATGCAATGCTAATTACTAATCTTCAAAGGATAAAAGAAAATACTTTCAGACCAATGTTTTAACGTGGCATGGAGGGTTAAAAGTTAAGGGTTATGGTAAAAAGTTCACAAAATGCGGGAAGAACATTGCACACATTTTTCGTTAAAAATTAAATAACCATGTAAGTATTTGTATAGGTAATTCCTTTTTACTGACCCCCATAGTGCCAAAGGTGCCCGCGTCTAGTCTGTGTCGCGGTTTGTTGTTGAGCAGCAACCCGCGACCGATGTCCATCGTATTGGCACCCTCACTCACTATGATGGAGTCCTTCGGGATGTTAGCTTGAACTGTCTTGAAAACCGCAAAGTAATTCAGTGGAACAGCTGTATTGCTTGCTTGTGCCTATGACAATGAAAAGGTTACGTCAAGTATTGGCAGAATATATTATGTTGATGACAAGAACTCTATATATGGTTCTTGGTACATGATTATAGGTATTTCTGGATGCTATTTAGAAATGGTTTTATTGAATGAGGTTGTATGTTTTTTGTTTACGTAATTAAAGTTCTCAAAATCATCAAATTGATTCGTTATTTTAGTAGTTCAGAAACAGGATGTCACTTTCCACTGGTCATCATCTAGTCAATTAGCTGCTGAGTTAGGATGAACAGTGAGGACGATAGAGGTTTACATAATGCAACCATGAATAGTCTGAGAGTATCAATTTCGTTAATAAATGTACCTGCACAAACTCAGTGTTAGCCTTCTGTTTCTGCTTCAATGCTTGCCACCAGTTGTTGCTAGAGGGTTGCAGGTAGAACTTCTTCTCAGCTAGTTTCAGTGTAAGGGCCTCAGCGAAGGGCTTGATGTCTGAGTGGACAGCCACCTCAGACTTGATGCTATTGTGGAATTCCTCAGGGGATATATCAACCTAGAATTAAGTGCCACCAAAATTATATATTTCGTTGTTTTATATTAAGATTAATTCTTGACTTTGTAATAGTGTTGGCCTTCTTGAACAGGTACTATATTCTATATTTACAAGCTGCATATCGAATTCAGATTGAAATTGCTTCATGTACAGTGGCCACTAAAAGTCCATAGGCAATCTCACAACGCAATAGCTTGACGTTTAGTTTGACTTACGACCTTCTATTCATTGTCGTTAACAAGTGGCACGTACCGCCTGTATCGAGCTCGTACTGTTCATAGCAATGTAACCCTTAGCGTGCTTATGGACTTTTGAGCGTTTACTGTACAAGTGAAGGTGGGTGGGCAAAATATTAAAGTAGCACTTTTGAAATTCTTTTCGTTAAATAACGTTGTTTTGACTAACTATTTTTTTCTAATAATATCACCTGTATAACTTTAACATCGGGCGCGAATCGGGGCGTTTGCCCGAAGTGCAGCATCCAGTTGAGACGCGCGCCCAATAGAAGGATGACGTCAGCTTTTAGCAGGGCCTGCGTACGCGCAGTAGACACACAATATTCTGATTCGTCCGGCACGACACCTTTGCCTGGTTAGAAGGCATGTAATATGACTTATTATTGACGTATTTCCTTGTTGCAATGGAACTAATGGAAATGAATAAAGGCCTCTTCTAGAGATTTCAACGGAGACTGGTATATTCCACATGCATCGAATGTGGCTGGCTATCTGCGACCGTCATTTGATCTCGTTGGCAACTGTTCCCCGCTGGCCAGCTCTTACTTTGGCTAATGTTATTACAATGTTGATAAGGAAGCCAAAGCAAAAACTTCTAAAACTGAGCAAAATGCATGTTGCAATGCCACTTTTTTTTACATAAACCTTTCCAGGCACTCACACAACAATTCACTAAAGTTTCATCGCAATAGGATGAATAATTGAGCAATGCATAGAGGACAAACATTCATTTTAATTTATAGAGGTAGATTTATAAATAACGGTAATGGTGCTCATGATTGACATGTTTGACTTGACTGGTAGAGAATGTAATATAGCATTAAGACTGTTATACTTCACCCGCGTTACCCCATTCCTAAAAGTCGTAGCGTAATGTTAAATAGCTTAAAACCTTTTTCTTGAATCACTCTATCTATTAAAAAAAACCGCTTCAAAATCCGTTGCGTAGTTTTAAAGATTTAAGCATACATAGGGACGGACAGACAGCGACAGCGACTTTGTTTTATACTATGTAGTGATGTTAAAAAAAAACTGTTTAATCCGAAAGGGGCCCGTTTCAATTTCGGGCAAACAATCATAGGCTTGCTAGACTATTTTCTACACTCACCCATAGGCGTAGGTAAGAAGGGCAGCTTGGTGTTTTCTACAAGCTTGCAGATTTCATCCTCAGCGCGTGCGTGGGCGGCGCCTTTACCGACTATGACTAGCGGCCTCTCAGCTTTCGCCAGCAAGTCGGCGGCTTGCGCGACCAAAGCCGGGTTTGGGTGTGCCAGGGACACTGGATCTGCATTGTAGAAATCTAATGGTACTTTGTCTTCGTCTGCTTCAGCCTGTGGAAGACGTCGCGTATTAGTTTGAATATGTGTTGTGTTGGTACAAGATGTTAGCATTAGGTTATAGGTGTCTTTAGAAGTAGGTAATCATTATCAAGACCTTCCTGCTCGTTTGAAATGAAAAGGCAGATGTATATTTAAAGTGTTTACAGGTATATATTTTAGTGTTTACATTAACTTAGAGCTGTATGTTGTGTTTTGGGCTTAAGCTCTAAGGTCTGAGGTATGCAGCTACACAGAAATGAGAACAGAAGGTGCTTTAGGCCATAGGTGACAGCAGTACTCTACTCTATATTCATTCTTACTGCTAAACCATTTAGGATTAGCAGTAAGAATGAACCTGTCTAAGACAAATTAGTTACCATACCAGTTGAACTTAGGTACCATACATACCATCACGTTTGTACTCCCCGAAGGGTTAGGCAGAGGGGTACTAATATACTCCCACAGTTTGTCAGTATGTTTAGGTTCCATGTAATAGGCGGCCAGTCTATTGCGATTAACCATGTACAAATCTCGAACTCTGAGCTGCTACCGAGAATTCGAAATTCTCAGTCGCAGCACTTTGCACCTCTAGCATTACCAACGGACTAATGAGCTATAAGTTACTACTACTAAGTAAGGAACAATAATGAGTTACCATGAGCAATGTCCCCGGCATGTCGAGGTAGGAGACTCCGGGGCGGCCGGCGGCGGCGAGGCGCACCGCCCTCTCGACGTGCAGTGGGATGAGCCGCGGCGACGGCGGGCGAGCCGCGTACTTGCAATACAGCCGACTTGACTCCACCTTCACATAAACAACAACTAATAAATAACTGTAGTTTCTGCCTACCCCTATGAGAAAAAGGCGAGAGCATGAATGTATAATCAATACCATTGTAGAAATATCTTTGGTTGAATTGGATGTAAACATTGTGCTTAAGAGTCCGGCGGACCGAATTTCTCTTACAAACATAATACCGAAATAAATCGTAATTCAACCATAATTTAATCAAATTATGTTATTATTCGGATTCCGATATCGTTAATCTAGGTTCCTACATTGCCATTTTGTCCAAAATACTTCATCGGAAATAAATGTAAGCGAATGCAATTTTTTATAAAACTACCAAGTTTGGAACGATTTTCCATTTTTTTATTTCCAGTGAAGTAGTAATAGACGAAATGGTAGTCTAGGAACCTAGATTAACGGTATTCAAATCCGAATAATAACACGATTTGATAGAATATTGTCTGGATTACGATTTATTTCGGTATTACGTTTCTGTGGGCAATTCAAGCTCCGCTGGACTCTTAATGTTCCGTTTCATATACCTTTAGACTTGTAGCAGTGATAGCCTAGTTATATGAGTATATGACAATTGGACTGCCAAGTCGTAGGTATTGAGTTTGAATTAATGGCTTGCACCTCTAAATTTTCGAAATCACGTGCGTGAATTAATAATTTATTATTTACTCACATAAAGGGAAAATATTGTGAGGAAACCTGCATGCCTGAGACATTTTCTCGACGGCGTGTGAAGCGGCCTAACTCCTTTCATCCTGGAGACTCGATGAGTCTCCAGACCACTACTGGGCATGCCCAGTAGTGGGAAAGTAAATGGGTTGATGATAATGATTCCTATATATTGCTCCATAAATTATAGCTATATATAGGAAACAAATCCTTTTTAATGTACCTAAATAAAATCAATGTATACAATGTAAGTATTCCAAATAGGTAATTAGTAAGTAGTAGAATTTTTGACGCAAATACTCAAACAATACAGGTAGGTAAGTATTATAATATATATTTTGTTGTTAATATATATTTACCTAAGACTTGGATTTTAACTTGTATTTTGCAGAGGTGTAGGTACTTTACACCCAAAGTTCGCCATTATGTTTGAACTCTAAGTGGCTACTAATAATTTTCGAATAGAAAAACTCATCAACTGTGCCCAACCTGGGAACCATACATATCCAACACGGCAACAATTCATGTTTATGCACAGAGATGGAATACGTACCTAATCTCACTATTTAGGAATTGCTTTCGTAGTTTAAATTATTCATTAACCTTGGTAACGAATTCTGGTAGGTGGTAAAAGAGGTAATTTATTTTAATTTGCATTACAATGGCTGCCAAAGTTATTCTGTTTCAAACAACGATTATTTTCATAGATGTTATTATTTGATAAGCAAATGGGAAAAACCTATTTTAAAAGACAATTATGAGGCGCAAATCTTACTTGAGGTATTAAAAAGATTAGAACTCAACATCTACTTACTATATCGTTCATATTATTATAATTATTTAGTTGTCTATTTTGACAGTTTTTAAGGAATATAAATACTCACATTATTAATAGAGATAGAATTTAAAAAAGATCTACAGAAATTCATCATTTACCCATATGAAGTTGCCATCATGGCATTCATGACTGATAAGGGCTTTTTGCCTTATCTATAATTGTATAAAATTGTCAATATGTAATACCTGTGGCCATTCCTGGAAACCTCCGATGCCTTCGTGGTCTTGGGGACAAGAGCCAGCAATGACTATCAGTGGCCAGCAGTTGACTTGGGCATTGGCCATGCCACCAATACAGTGCAGAAGACCAGGACCAGATACTGCTAAGCATACTCCTGGCTTGCCTGGAAATTAAATATTAAATTGAGGGTAGGAAAATGCTATGCTCTTCTCAGTATAGCTAATCACACATCAAAATTTGCAAATAGCGAATGAAATGACATGAGTCTCATAGCCTTGTTCCAAAGAAAGTAGTTGCTAAACTCATTGTTCAAAGAATATCCTAAATTAACTGTTTATAACGATAAACAGTTAATTTAGGATATTCTTTGGAATAAAAAAAGTTGCTAGTTAAAAGTTGATCATTACCATGGCTATTTAATACTTATCAGACTTTTTCACACTAATGAGGTAGTTGGTGCATCAGATCATAAATAGTGGAGGCTCATTTAAATCACACCTCTATTAATGATAATAAATTGAGATGCCCAATATATATGCCTGCCAGTTGTGCTGATTGTATCAATTTCCAGTTTGCAGTACCTTATGGTCTTTGAGAAGTCAAATATAATAAAATATAAACAGTGTTAAGAGTCCGGTGGACCGAATTTCTCTTACAAACGTAATACCGAAATAAATCGTAATCGTGATAACACAATTTAATCAAATTTTGTTATTATTCGGATTCCGATACCGTTAATCTAGGTTCCTACTCTACCATTTCGTCCAAAATACTTCACTGGAAATAAATGTAAACGAATGCAATTATTGATAGCTTTACAAAGTTTGGAACAATTTTCCGATCTTTTATTTCCAGTGAAGTAGTAGTAGATGAAATAGCGCCGTAGGAACCTAGATTATCGGTATTCAAATCCGAATAATAACATTATTTGATAGAATATTTTCTGGATTACGATTTATGTATTTCAGTAACAGTATTACGTTTTTGTGGGCAATTCAAGCTCCGCCGGACCCTTAACATAGATTTGATATATTCCAACTTCCAAATATTCCAACACTATGTATGATTGGACTATGCTCAAAAATTATCTTTATCTTAATTATTGATTATAGCATATCATCATGATGAATGTGATAGGGTTTATCACATTCATCACTTACGTGCTTTAAAAGATAGTGCTTAAATTCATGTAGGTAATCTTTCATGTTTTTATAAATTTGTAAGTATATTGAAAATATATTATTTTGATTTTATCTTTTTGTGTTTTTTTTTGCATTTAACTTTTCAGTTAGTTCAATGTCATATGATGCCACCATACCTTTTAAATATCTTTTTGTGATTTTTTGCATTTTCCATGCTAAGATTATAAAGTTATTTTATAGGTCAGAGTGTCTGGTGTATCCAACCAGAAGACGCAGGTTCGAATCCTGCCCGCAATTGAATTTTTTCCTTTACTAAAAAATAACTTAATAATCTTAGCATGGAAAATGCAAAAAAATCACAAAAATATATTTAATGCTATGTTAAGATAATATGCAAATTGAATAAGGATGATTTGTATTTCGAAATAAGACTACCTTATCTGATCCAACAACTTCAGTTTTGCAAAATATCACTGTATGCCAGAAAAATTTAAAGGAAATTCATATTATTGATATTAACTAATAGTTACTTGTTAATTATGCATACTTAAAATACAAGATAAGTGAGTCTCCAAGGAATATATAATGCACCTTTTGCTTGTAAGACATCCAATATAAAATATATTAAACTTGCCTGTAAGATATCCAACAGCCTGTGCAGCATAGCAAGCAGCCTGCTCGTTGCGCATGCCTACATACTTCAGCCCAGCCATTTGAAATGCCATGGCAGTCTCAATAACAGGGATGCCTACTATACCAAACACATATTCAACACCCTGAAATAAATAACAGTTCATAAATTACAACTAAGTCTGTAAATTATAAAAACCAGGTCATAGCTGGTTCATGTGAATTTTAATAAATTTGTTAAACATATGTAGGTATGTACTTATTGCAAATAATTTACTTGAAGTGTATAAATACAACATACATTAGTAGAAAACATACCTGTAAGTAAGTACATTGTTAGAAAACATACCTGCTTTTTCAAACTCTCCGCTAAAATCGTATTACCATCGATACCCATTGCTTGATTTAATTTCGGCGATATGTGGATGGAACGTCTTATTAGCAGCTGACTAACTCTCCCTAATAACATTTTAATCATTTAAAATTAGATAGGTATTATCTTTAAAAAATACAAAGTAATTTCAAAGTTTCGATCAGAAACTAAGTCTAATAGACTAGAATAAATTAACACTAATCAACAAAAGTTAGCAAGGTTTTTAAAGTCTATACAAAATTACATTCTTCTCACTACTTATACGTACTTAAGATCAACAGTAAATAGGCACTTTTATTTACTATTTAATTAATATGAACGTTAAGTTTATGACTTTAAAGATACTGTAGAATATCAGTAATTCGCTCGTTTTATAATCTGATATCTGAACGCATAGAAGTTTGACCTAAAAATAAGATAATGAAATAATGATAACAAAAACAGTAAACTTTGGACTTTCCGACGTCGACTTTGGATTTAGCGCGTCAAAAAATTGTCGATCAATCTGTCAAATAGAGATGCACGTTCCGATTCGATACTTTACATTATCGATATAACAAGCTACGAACGATACTCCAAAATTGTGAAATAAGCTTGTTCTTACTCGGACATTGAACAGAGCTCTCCATACTATTACAATGCTTCAAATATACTAGTTCGGTCTTCATATTCTAATACTATTAGTACATTTAGAAATAGTGATAGTAATATTATTTTTTTAAGGAATTTTATGACCTGGTCACTTAGACCTTTATCATGGTCTATTATATCATCCTTTGTCATGGTCATGTCTTTTTTGTAGTTTAAAACACATCACTTTATCTCGAGTAAAACAGTGGAAACTTCACTAAGGCTTCGATGGAGTTTAGGAGTGAACATATGACCTAAAGATCTAAGTTACCAGGTCATAAAATTCCTTAAAAAAAAATCTTTGAGCAACACGAGACTTCCACCGTGCCGAAATGCTCGAAGGGTACAGTCAACAGCACATCAAGTTAATTTCCTCAATGGATAATAAAGCTTATTTTGTGGATATTAAATTAGACAGTTTTGAATTATCATGATGTGATGTTAACCATAATTATAATGTTCAAGTTCAAGTTCAAATGTTTTTATTTCAAATAAGCTCTAACAAGCATTTATGAAACGTTATTAAGTCTAATTGCACGGTTCCAAAAAGTTGATCCTATGAAGAAGAATCCGGCAAGAAACTCCATGGACACTCTTTTAAATTAAGAGGTATTACATCCTTCAGGGCTATTGCGTATCTCTATTTACAATAGTGCGAACAGGATGTGTGGACATTGAAGGTTATGTCCAAGTTAACACGAAGTCGATATTATGAAAAAAAGGTTCCCAGCATTAGAGTACTCCTCATTTTAGAAAAAAACAAAAATGAAAATAAATAAACTATGTGGAAGACATACATCATCAAAGTTTAAAGCTAGGTGTCCACTTAGACATGCCACAATGTACTCACATTTACAAGTCCTGTTAGGAATAAATGAGGTAAACGATATTAACAACATGAAGACACCACGTAATTGTTGTCAGTAGAATAGACCCTATTTATCAATAACCTCAGGTTGCCAGGGAGTCCACAAGTGCATCCGTATTTAAGCACCACGCATTCTTATCATTAATAAAACCTGGGTTTTCCCGGGCTTTAGGTGCTAATTCCTAAAGCCCGGGAAAACCCAGGTTTTATAATTTATGATAATGATTCTGGCGCATTATGTTACTCAATTAATAAGATTTGACATGTCTTTTTTGTAGTGTAAAACATATCACTTTATCCCCAGTAAAACAGTGGAAACTTCACTAAAGGCTTCGATTGAGTTTAGGAGTGAACTCAAAAGTCACGATTTTCAATTTTATGTCATTTGACTACACTCGCACACGTTCACGAACACTTAATGGTTAAAAATAATCCACTATAATTACACATAAAATTTCGGGAAAACACAAGTTTCGGAAAATAATATAAAACCGACAAAGTCCACTTTACATTTTCCCGCCTAAACTCCTTGCTCGAAGACTGTACGTATAGTTGCGATCCGAATCGATTCAAAGTATCGATATCGACACAAATACTCTGGAACATCACTGACCTCTATATTACTCTATTATAGATCAGTGTCTTTCCTTTGAGTGGGAAACAAACATCAAAACCAAAGAGTATAGTATTAGAGAGGAAAAACGAAAAACTGAACTTCTTCTTCTATTTTCTTTGTGGCAATTGAGAAAAACTGAGCTTACTACTGTTTTTTTTTATAATGGCATATTTGCCGATGACGACAATTCAGCCAATAACAAGTAGGATGGAGAAACGTGTGAAGAACTAAACATAAATTTCGACAAGAATTAAAACATCTTAATCATCCCTACTGTCAAAATTCACCGTCAAACAAGTTGTCAAATCAGTAACAGTCAAAAAAGTGTGAGTATAAGAAAAACCCTTTTCTACTAAACTATTATACGATTTCTACTAAAATTATACAATACGTGATTAATTACATGCAACGCTTTTGGGTGACCCAGATCTACAGGGCGTCGCGTGCACCAACTTAACCACTTAGTATTCAAAATAAGTGGTTAAGTTAAGACCCGGGTCCTATCTCTATCGATCTAAATAAAAAAATTTGCTTAAAAGCTTGTGTGTAGGAAATCCATAGGCTGTACGTGTAGAGGCACAATAGGCTTATGATAATTATAACTTGCTCTGAATAACATGCAAACCTACGGGCCAACATATTTGCTTTCTTTGACACTGCCCTCCGCTCCCATTCGATGTCAACGTGGTCTCCCAGGTTAGCTGTAACCCAGTGCCTCAGAGGGTCAATAAATGTAACCCAATTTAAATTGATTGACCCGTTCCAATGGTATATCATTCAAACGAATGAGTTGTACATAAATGGGGCACCTGGCTCCGACCCTAGACTATGTCTATGTATTGATTTTTTACATCATTGTACACAAGTACAATGCTGTAAAAAGTCGATCTGACGACACGTTTGGCGTAGCGGCTGAGCGTTCGGCTTCTGCGTCACCTGTTGTGGTTTCGATCCCCACACGGAGCAAATATTCGTATGATCTACAGGTAGTTGTTCCGGGTTTGGGCGTTTGTGTATGTGAGAATGCAACGCACCGTTTATAAAAAAATACCTAGTCTTTATATAGTCAGTCGCAATAGCTTACATTCGCAATAGCTTGCGTAGTCCACAGACCGACGCGCTCAACAGCACCATGTAGTCTGCCTAACTTAGGTTGTTTACACATACGTCATCAACATGGCAGCCGACATCTCCACTGCTGAGCGCGACGATCAGTGCATTCATGTAGAGGTTAAAGAAAGTGGGCGAAGTTAACCCACCTTGTCTTACTCCACATTCAAGCCTGTATGGTTCTGACAATACATCCGCCTGTCTTTTTTTTTATACCACTCAGTTGGCAAACACGCATACGGTCCGTCTGATGGCAAGCGGTTACCGTAGCTTATCGACGCTTGCAACACCAGGGGTATCACTCGCGCGTTGCCGACCCTGTAAATTAAGGAGGAATAGTTGGGCTGGCAGCATAGGAGACAATCTGCCATGCATGACAGCGGCGGTAACGAAACACCAGCGGTCCCCCACACTGCCAACACAACGCTTCCTCGCGGAGCTCTGGCGACTTTGCTCACCGTTAGGAACACAACATAGCACGGAGCTATTTTATTTGGCTACGATTTTCTGCAAGGTGGAGGTACTTCCCCAGTCGAGCAGCTGTAATTATGAGTGGAATTATTCAATTCCACTAGCCATACCTCTCTAAATCTAATCTGACATTGTTAACCTGGTGTGCGTACCAATACTACTTGAAGATGTTAATATAAGAACATGTGGCATGTTTATAGTTTCAAGCTTTTGCCATAAAATGTCATACGACACCAGGTCAAAGGCCTTCGACAGATCGAGGAAACTCGCATATATTGGTGTGTTACGGTCCGTATAGTATCTGAAGGTGTGCTTAAGACACAGAATTGCACTATCTGAAGATAATTTAGGTCGAAACATAATGATTATCGTGCAGTGTTACATTATTATTAAACTGTGTCTCAACCAAACCGTCAAATTTTATCCGCTTGACCGCCAGTTCGCCTGATGTTAAGCGATACTGCGATCTACGATGGAGCGGGCTTTCCTAGAAAAAACCGATTCACTCGTGATTTAAAGACACCCAGATTATAACTATCGGGGAAGACCCACTCGGGAAGCGCATTCCACCTTTAGCGGTACGTATGATAAAAGTGGATTTAAAGCGTTTCGTTCGGGTTTTCAGAATGTCCAGCAAGAATCGATGTCGCTTTTTCGTGTTTCTGGTCGTCCGATAGTAGAAAGGGCTAGGAGGAATAAGATCGTGGAGTTCTGATGCACACTCTCCGAAATGTATGTGTAACGATAAAAACCGAAAAGCTGGCAACTTTGCGGCGATGTTCCAGACTTTGGAGTCCGGATAAGGGAGGTTACTTTTTACTTACTAGGTCGCCAGTTTTATTCTTCACTACAGGCAAAACAATAGTTCTTATAAACTCGGACGGCAAGTAGGAGCTAAAACAATACTGAGGTCATCGTGGCCAGGGGTATTTCCTTTCGTTATGCTTAAAATATTGGCCATATCTTTGGCCGAAAAACTTATCCCGGTGTACAACCGTACAGACCCGGCCCAACTTGGGCTGCACGAAAAAGTAAGACTTAAACAGATCAGCCCTTCAGGTCACTCACCCCATCGACGCTCATCGGAAGACCAGCCCGCAAGATTACCTTCTTGGTGTTACGCCAAAAATCCTGGAAATCTCCATTTCAGTGTTTCTCAGCGAGGATGTCCATTTCAATTGATCTTCGTGATCTCGGCACCACCTAAGTCGCGATTTAAAGATCTTTTTACTTTGACACATTTCGTGGTATAACTATAACCCCGCACTTAGGTTTACCATACGACACCGACTCAAGGAATTTCGGACAACGTATTAACTTTTATGAACATATCTCGTAGGAATAACTAGTCAGAACTACGAATAATTAGTCAGGTAATGGTTGGTAGTATCCCTTACTAACTAAAGTAGAAGAACGAAAGAGACACACTGAGCATCAGGCATTTTACTTTCCTTTGTTCGCTCTTTGCATAGGTACATACCTAAATAAGTTCATAGGAAAAAATTGTACTCTATCACTTACCTACTTACGACATATATATTTATTTAATTTTTAAATTACAAATTTATTCAACTTTGTCTGCATGGACATCAGAATTGGGTCCGACTTGTATAATTGTAGCGTATGTGTTATTGGAATAACACATACGCTCCAATTCTGATACAGATACATTGTAGTCTGGAGACTACAATCTATCTCTATGCTAAATTTTATCCAGTTCCGTTCAGTTTTGGCGTGAAAGAGTAAAAAACATCCATACATCCATACATACAAACTTTCGTGTTTATAATATTAGTAAGGATTTAGTAGATTAAGTTCGTACCCTTAGTACACTTATTTGGTCTTAGTAAGAAGCCCTTTACTTCTATGTAGTCAATTGAAAATCGTGTTGTGGTAAATAAAGATTTTGTTAGTCTTAACAGAGTTTGCTGATAAAGCTAGAAAAATAATTGCAATTTGATAAATTAAATAATCTTTTAAAAGACACTTTTACAGTACACCCGAGATAACAACGCCAATATTCTATAAGGCGTCTGTGATTAGTGATCTATGTTAGTGATACTCGCTAGATTGATAAATCGATTGACGTAAGAATCATCAAAATTGGCCAAAGCGTTTGGTGTATACTGTCTAGAGCGCCACAAAAGAACCATCATACACACATAAGACTGATAAACACATTACCCTCATTTGCTTCGGGCAGTCGGGTAAAAAGTATTCATGACTCGCCCGGGGCGCCTAGATGGTTAAAGCCTGAGCTGATTACATACTAGATTTTTTTATTAACCTGCGTTTTCACTGGTATCACTAAAGGACTACAGAGGTACATAGGTATCTACTTAAGCACGTAGCTTACGTAGCTACCTTCTATATCTAAGTATATGATATACTAGCTTATGCCCGCGACTTTGTCTGTGTGGACTTCAGGTTTGGGTCTGACCTGGATAAAAAGTAGCCTATGTGTTATTCCAAGCTATAATCTATCTGTTTGCCTAATTTTATCCATATCTGTTCAGCCGTTCTGTCGTGAAAGAGTAACAATCATCCATTCAACCATACTCACAAACTTTCACGTACTATAATAGCTAATCTTCTATACCTATCTATAACTCTTTAAATTTTCAATATAGAACAGGTTGACTGCTTTTACAGAAATAAAACACGGACAAAAATGAACATGTTGTGTGATATTTCGGTAAGGCCAGTAGATGGTGTTGTGTGCATTGTCCGAACTCCCTAGTTAGTGGGTCCCTGGCACTGATCTCTATATTTCTGCTTTGCTAGTGTACCTATAGAGTGGTATAGAGTTTAGTGGTCCCTGGATGGATTAGATCCACATTTTGACACGGTAGGTGGCACAGCAATCGGGTTCTATTTTTTATTTCAGGGCAAGACATTGTTTTCCTGGCCCGTTATCTATACCTATAATAAAATTGGAACAGGCCGATGTCTGTACATTATGGATATTAAAGAAAAACTAATATGGGGGGTCTTTATTAGAGCAACATAAGCCAAAATAAAAATTTTAGACTTTTTGTCTGTCTGTCTGTATGTTTGTACGCGCATCACGCAAAAACTACTGCATGAAATTGAATGCGGTTTTCACCGATATACGATAAAAACTGATGAGACGTGAGTGAAAGTGCGAGCAACAGCAGCTAGTCTACTATACAATAATTACTTAATCAATTATCTACTTTATTATCACTGATGTTATTTTTCTCTGCCTGCACTGCCTCATTATTAAAGGGTCTTGGGTTCGATTCCCAGGTCTAGTTGAGTATTATTGGTATTTCTATGGAATTCGTTTAGCAATACTATTAGCCGGTATGTAGCCGGTATTGTAAAATATCGGCGAACAAGGGCGTACATTAGTACACCTGTCTAACCCTTCGGTGCATACAAGCGTCATGGTATCTACCTACTTATATTTTATTATGATGTCATTTGATGTCTTTAAAGATTTTCTTTAACAACCATGTCCTCCTTCAATAACCTCAAGCGTATTTTTATTTATTTAGTTTTTTTAAGTGTTAGCCTGAACGATTCTTCTTCACGTGACCCAATGGCTGGCCTATAGGTACTTTGGTCAGAGAATCAGCATTGCCGTCCAACGTGGCAATGCAGCCAGCCTTCTAGGTTCTCTTCCGGCTGATAGCGATGCGGAGGAGTTCTTTGATGCCTTTTTAGTTATATTTAGTTTTATTTTAGGTTAGCTATGTTTACCTTGCTAAGGGTAAGGGGTAAGCAGGGGTCGGTTGATGCAAGTTATTTTCGCTATTGCCTTGCATGTCATTTTTCGCCACGCTGTCCCTCAATAAAATTATGGCCCCGTAAATCAAACAGAATTTTCCACTCTTAGCGAAATGCATTGCCTAGATAGGTATTTAATGTACACAGACTGATTATATTTGTTTCTAGTCTCTAAACATTCGAATCTATTTTGACAAGCCTTTTTATAGGCTTACTACCGACGAAAAAGTAAAGAGATGGGTATGCGTTCCAATATGAGGACGGTAACATAGGGGTAGGAAAAATGTGGTGTGAATAAATGAATAACAGTGTACCGAATAAATTAATTGGTGACGATGAAAGTCATTCAATTTTGCCTACGTTTTATTGTGAAATCATAAAGTTTGTGCAGGTGTAACTGATGTATATTTTCATTGCAAATGTCGCCGTGTATGTGTCTTTTAAATTACCTTCTTACGTACCCATGTGTCTACCTATGTCAATAACACATCACGGTGATCCAGTTTATTTTTCTTTTAACCCTTTTGATCACTATTATGTACCTAATATGATTTATTACCAAGTATCATGAATTCATGACTCATAGCATTATGACAAATAACAGACACAATAGAAAATTGATATTTGACTATAGACGGTGCTCGTTGCAAAACATTTGAATTTTCTTCAGTGTCGTGGGCATGTTTACAAAAACTGTACAAGTGCGAGTCAGACTCGTGCATCGAGGCTTCCGTACACACTTACAACATGTATCAATATCAACATAAGTACTGAAGTTCATAAGCTATGAAAATAGCACCGAAGATAATATTGATTGTTAATTTTATTTTCAAAATTTAATTTAACTTATTATTTATAGTGATATAGTTGATAAGTACATGCATGACATATCATAATACTTCTGACCTATAACTTGTACGTGTAGAATAGTCTGTAAGTATAAGTTGGTTATTGAATAAATAAATAAATAAATAAATAAATATTGTTCTGAAGAAAAGATAAGTCGGATTTAAGGACAAATTTAATTTTATATTTGAAAAAATGTTCTTCCTCGTGCATCTATAAATTTTTAATTTTTGGATTATTTTCTTTAATTATGCTGTAAGACTTGGCTGCTATGTAGGTTTTAAATTATTTGCGAGTGTCGTTATAGCTGCATTTTATATTTTTTGGTTGCGTTGACTAAGAAGCATGATTTTTTTACAAGTTGAAGGGACTATAGACCTTTATATCTGACGAGTCATCTGGTAAGTAGTCATCGTCGCCCATACACACACATGCAAACCAGAGGAATTGATGATGCGTTTCTGACCCCTAAGAACCCCCTACGGACTTTAGACTGCCAGAGCCGCAGCAACCGAGGGGAACTGGCTCTTACGTGCAAAAGTCGAAACACACACCAAGGTGCTTTACGACAAACTCCGACGTAAGGGTGGTCGCCAGACAGTCAGACCCCAATAGGTCCTACCACGGAGCAAGTCAGATATTTTCACGCCTCTGAAATGCCTATCTGAAAGGCAGTGAGGAACAGTATTCTAACCCGTCCCCACACAGGATGAATTCAATTTCAACTTGATGTAGGTATCTGTTATTAATTTCAACTTCATGTAGGCATCTTTTTTTGATTTCAACTTGATGTATTTTCTGTTATTAATCTCAACTTGATACTATCGTGAGATAGATAATGGTTTTTTTTGACAGACCGTCAGACAGACGGACAACGAATTGATAAAGTGATGGTTAAGGCGCGAAATTTTGGAATAAAATGATATATTTAAAATACCATCACGCCTGTATTCGCCGAAGGGTTAGCCAGAGGTGTAGGTAATAATGTACACCCACAGTTCGCCGGTATGTTTAGGTCCCATGTAATAGGGGGCGAGCCTATTGCCATTAACCAGGCACAAATCCAGAATCCGAGCTGTTACTGAGAATTTCATAGAAAAACCCAAGAACATCAGATCCAACCCAGAACTCGAGCAAGCGTCTGTATTTCCGAGTGCGTATAACCCGAATCTATTAAAAAGTAGGGTGAGCAGGCATCTTCTGAGTGTGCTTACTCCATCGTCGACCTCATCTTTGCCCCGGAGGCAAGATTGAGGTCAAGAGCAAGCCTATTTTTAATAAAAAAAAGTGCGGCTGCAATCTCCAAGATCCTGCTACGAATTTTATAGAAAATACTAATAAAACCTTTGCTCGACTTGGGAAATCGCAGGTTGTATACGATTTTAGCGCAGCTACGCTAGAGGTCCTGGGTTCCATTTCAGGTCGAATAGTTATTGGGTTTTTCTATGAAATTCTCAGTCGGAGTTAGGATTTATGCCCGGTTAATATGCACATTACATGGGATCTAAACAGCATCGAACCTGCTATCTGTAGCACGCAAGGTAAATCAATCGAAGTCCATACAATCATTTGCTGCGTTGGTGTTCGATCTCATGTGTTTCGATTCAATGATTTTATGGTCGAATTCGTTGGTTGCAGTAATTTTTTAGACTAGTGTACTAGGTGCCGAGTACCTACTTATTTTCACATGATAAAATTAAAAAAAAACGTCAGCCCCTCGTTACATAGGATATTTAAAAAAAATATTCATGAAAAACATTTATGTACATAATTATTAATGATCATTACTTGGTTATTAAGCTTTCCAATCCTATACTCACAGTTGTCCAAATGATGCCGGAATTAAGGCTGGTAGGAAGCCGCTATTGGTAGGTTTCCACTATGAATGATTTACAACGGGATTTTCCTTTCGTAGAATGTGTTGAATTTAAACTTTTTAGAGTGTCAATCCTAATTTTATTATTGTCTCCTTTTATGGTCATAGGCAGTTAATCAGTCAGCTTCGCCTAAAACATCAATCAAGTTGGTGAAGGCTTGTTGATGTGAAGGACTGTAATGGTATGGACCTTCCACTTTCATACATCTTGCATAAAAGCTAAACAAAAAATTAAAGTTTTGTAGAAAGAACTTAACAATCATACGTCAACGCAGTGCAAGAAGTAGCTGTCAGTTTTACAAAAAAGAACTTGTATTTGCATTACATTTGTCTCAACGGAAGTGCGGCGATAGTGCGATTCGAAGCCTCCTCGGTGGTTGTTGTTGAAACAACGTCCGTGGTCCGTGGCCGTCCTCCGCTGACCGCCTGCGCCTGCGCCGCTGCCACTTGTTTATTCCGTAGGCCGCAGCCGCCGCGATCTGTCCGCTACCCAGCACTGTCATGTACCTCACGTTTAATTTACAACATGGTCGTACTGTAGAGTGACGGTTCAATTGTGATATATTCGCTGTTTACACCCATAAAGAATATTTATAAAAAATGGCAGTGATATTTATAAAGTTTTTTGGTAAGTACCCTCAGTCTTTTATTCTTGAATCCTGAACAATTATAAGTTTTAGAGAATATTTTTACATCCACCACCACGGGATTTATAGATTGTTTTAAATACATCTTTTTTATTATTATTTTTATTATAAAATAAAAACAACACAAATGCTTAGTTATTTCTTCGTACTTTAATTTTCTGTGGGTACAAAAATATTAAAAATAAACAAATAATGAAGTAAAACAATTATTAAACCATAATAAAACAATTATTAACCATCTTGCTGACAAATGATTTCTTTAGATCGTTTCAATGTGTTAATTTTGCGATTAGAAGAAAGCAATTTATTTCTGATTTAGCATCATATAGGTCATCTCTTTGGGTGTAGTGGTTAAGATCCTCACCCCTGTCATTGCACCGACATGATAATGCAGTGATAGACAGGGTTCGATTCCACCCGAGACAAGTATTTGTGTGATCTTTAAATATTTGATAGTCTGGGTATATTTCTAATAAAATAGGAGGAATACATTTTCGGTAAATTAGTAATCGTCAGTTACTCGTCGTCATTCGATCCGAAAGGGGCATACATAGGTATCCCAATAACATTACCAAATAAAATATGTTAAGTGAAATATATGATTTTTTTAAATGTGATAAAACCAACATCATTAGGTGTTTTGCATCCAGTGACAATGACACTGCCACCGTAAGTATTGGCGTGTTTTCTTAACATAATTATTGTATACTAGCTTCTGCCCGCGACTTTGTCTGCGTGGACTTCAGAATTGGGTCCGACCTGGATAAAAAGTAGCCTATGTGTTATTCCAGACTATAATCTATCTCTGTGCCAAATTTCATCAAGATCCGTTGGCGTGACAGAGTAACAAGCATCCATACATCTAGACATCCATATCCATACTCACAAACTTTCACGTTTATAATATTAGTAAGGAAAGGATGTATACTGACACGACACTATATGAATAATGAATAAATCCAAAGATAAACAAATTGAAATGATCATAAAATGTATCGTATCATTAATTTATTGAATGGTTCGTTATGGTTTTCTCGTAGTTAATGGATAAACCCAACGACAATTTTCTATAATGATGTCTACATAATCTTGCAACATTACAGCTTCCGGGGCTTTTTCCTCTTAGCAGAATGAGTATCGAATTTGGACTCTTTAGTAATTTAATCCTAACGACTTCTATTTTGGCTATTAAGCAGTTAATTAGGCAGCTTTGCCACAGTAAACACTTGCTTATTTTTTGCCATAAGTAGGAAACAAATAAAAACTTCTAACCTTTTACAATGTGTTGGCGGATTTTTGTATTTTAAGAATTGATAGAAGGTATTTTTAGGGTAATTACCCTAAAATGTGATTTATATAGACACGCGCGTTATGTTAAATTTTATCAGGTGTGGTAGTTTTTTATAAGACTCCCCAGTGGAAGAAATTAAGGTTTTTAAAAACTAGGTTTACTTACATAATGTTCGATGTCTTTAAGTTTATAAAAGTCAATTTAAAAAGGTTCAATGAAAATTTTGTTTACATTATTGAAACACGTAAGTATTTAAATTTGTGCCACAATCTATTCAAGTTTGGGCCATGCACTTGTTCGTTGTCCATGACTTTGACAATGAACATCTCTAGTCGGACACCTTGGCATTTACACGTCATTAAATTTTAATTTTGTTTTCATCCTCCATTGGATATGTCCATTGGATTCCACCTGCATATTGTAACAATACATAAAGCATTAAGTGACGTTTTTCTTTGCACTTAAACAAGCGTAATATAAGATTGTTTCAAAAATAGTGCGCTACTGTCTTGGCGATTGTATCATAATAAAATATTTTACTTGACGATCTTTAGCTTCCCACTTGTCATAATGAATGGGTAAGTAAGTACCTACTTACACATTAAATAATGTATGTACATTAAATATGTATTCACTACGTAGGTACCTTATGATTTCTACACATTGTTTTGTCGTCTGGCTGTAAACAAACGATGGGGTTGTTTATTATGAGGTAAACAAAGACGATGACTTACATGATTTATGGTAAAAATTAATGATGAGTTTAGTGATAAATGAATATGATTGCTTTAGTTGTACTTATTGTAAGTATTATATTTAACTGCTTATCTACAATGATGACAAACATATAATTGGACTTCATATAACATATAATTGAACGTCAGATTTAGGTAGTATGTATTATGTATTGTCGTAGCTGTGCTAAATTGTCTTAGTCTGTCACAGCACATATTAAAATAAAATAAAATACTGAGCTGTGTTAATTTTTAAAGTAGGTAGGTACTCCCTACTTACCTTTTTATAAGCAATGTATACTATAAGTATCTGAGTTTTATCAAATTATAACAGTAACAGAATACTTTATAATCTTTATCTTTTTTTTATTTATTTTTGTAGATTTTCTCTAAATCTACATAGAGTATATTAATTTTAAAATGTAATTTCAATAATATGAATTGGACAAAAAATAATCATATTTGTCATCTTAGACGATGCTAAGCTTCTTGGATGGTGGAAACTAAGCTATTGTCTTCAGTTAGGCATAAAATATGGTTTTCAATGAAAAATAAAAGCTCCAGCAAGTAACAAAATATTCGCGCGGCGCGCCCAATCAATCCATTACTAACTAACAATATACCTATGGACAAATCTTAGTTTGAATTAATTTTCATTTATTATTTATTGTTACGCAGATAAACAACGTGAAGTAAGTATGGCAACGCTTTGCACTTGCCTACGATCATTGGGTTTTTGACCAACTCGACATATGAGACCGGACACACGTGTGTCCAGTTGGTGAAACTCAAAATTAGTAGTCGACAAAAGAGTCGTTTTAACAAATATTGCGATATAAACATTCATCCGCCAAGAGGTTTTGGGTGTCAGCAGCTGACAACACCTGCATTTTTTCAAATAATGCGTGATACATTATTACACAATCTTCAAAATATAGATGTCATTAAGTCGTTAGCTGCCTATATAGCTAACTGTTTCGTCGACTGTACCTATCACTTATTATTTCGTCATCTGGACACGCCTGTCTAGTTAGTGAAATTTAAATTAAATAACTTTTATGTTTTCGCCAACTGGAATAAAAAAAGTGGACATACGTTCACATTTTACCCGAATTCATGACAAAGTACAGTCACGCAGATTAATGTTTTGTGTTACAATCATCATCGGCCACTAAACGTCCCACTGTTGGAAACGGGTAATTTTGTATGTCATTGTAAAATTATTCACCATTTCTGAATTTGTGAATATAAATAGATTTTCTGTTATAATCGAAGTGATGATTTTAAATTATTAGGTAAATACCTATAGGTATGCATTTAAATCATATTGAATATTTCCACGCTATTGTAATAAAAGTACCTTTAAGTAATCAAAAAAGTAACATAACCTAAGTATACTTTTCTTCATATTAATAAATTATCATATTATTTAATTGTTATATATACATAATCAACCCATTATACTGTCCCACTGCTGGGCACGGGTCTCCTCTCAGAATGAGAGGGATTAGGCTATAGTCCACCACGCTGGCCTAATGCGGGTTGGCAGACTTCACACGCCATCGAGAAAATCTCTCAAACATGCAGGTTTCCTCACGATGTTTTCCTTCACCGTTTAAGCGCGTGATAATTAGCTGTTTAATACGCACATGACTTCGAAAAGGCAGAGGTGCGTGCCTTGGGTACGAACTTGAGACCTTTGACTTGACAGTCCAACGGTCATACCACTAGGCTATCACTGCTTTTATACATAATTGTTATATATGTTTTATCAAAATTTGTTTTTGAAGCAAAAAAGTGAGGCAGTGTTTTCATGAAATCGCCGAAATTATAAACTTGACTGTAGTTTTTTTGCAAAAAAAACTGGGTGTGTCCAGTTGGCGGAAATATAAAAGTGATTTAAGTAATTTAAGTTTCACTATGTGGACACGAGTAAAAACTTTGCCATGTCCAGATGACGAAATAATAAGTGATACTAATTTTGAGTTTCACCAACTGGACACACGTGTGTCCAGTCTCTTGTTTCGAGTTGGTGAAAAACCCCGATTATTTACTTATGTTTTTCTATTCTCGAAAACAAAAAAGTAGCAGTAGTGGCACACGCGCGAGACGCTGCCAAACTCTTTCCACAATACTAAAAAAGTATAATTAGTCGATTCAGTTTCATCCTGCATACCTATTTACCTTATTTTTAACAATTTTAATCGTGACTGCCTCATTAGTCTAGTGGTCCCAAGTGAGACTGCTACACTAGAGGTCCTGGGTTCGATCCCCAGGTCGAGCAAAGTGTTATTGGGTTTTTCTATGAAATTCTCATTAGCAGCTCGGAGTCTGGATTTGTGCCCGGTTAATGGCTATAGGCTCGCTCCCTATAACATGGGACCTAAAACATATCAGCGAACTGTGGATGTACATTAAGTACGCCTCTGCCTAACCCTTCGGGGAATACAGGCGTGATGGTATGTTATGTTAATTTTAATCGTTTTGCATAATACTAATTTCTCAAAATGACAACTTAAGTACTTACCTATAATTTAGATATGATTCTTATTAACATTTGGTACAGAATTTTACGGGTTCTAAATATGAATTGATTCAGAGGAATTGCTAAATGTACGAACTTACTTATATTTTAGCCATCAGGCTCCATTTAGCACTTACATAATCAACCCATTATATTGTCCCACTGCTGGGCACGGGTCTCCTCTCAGAATGAGAGGGATTAGGCTATAGTCCATTTAGAACTAGTAAAATTCCTTGGCAATTTTGTAAGACGAATCGTAGTCTTCGTTTTAATCATATAAAATGTCTATGTTAGCTCCCTTGATCGTAAAATGCCAACTCTTCGCAATCACAATTGATAGCAATATGCTAACTTCTCAAAATGTGGTATTCTCAAATGTCAACTTCTGAAATGTGTAGATACTTCTCCAAATAACTAAATGATAAAATTTATTTTAAAATTGCTATTTAAATGAGGCCTATCATAATTTTTTTTTTAATTTATGTCCGTCTGTCTGGTTGAAATGTTGACATAAAACCTTTACTTTGCGTGGGTAACACCTTAGAACACCGCTACTTTGTTTTATATAAAATTAATTTATGTAGGTACCTACCTCCTGCTGACTTATTAATAAATGCTGTTAATATATATCTACATACATATTTATATGAAGAACCTGACTGACTGACCACTAACACTAACAGCACTGAAATTGCAGTGGCTAGAGCCCTGAAAGTTTGCATGCTGGTTTCTTTTGCACTGCAGATGAGCACTAAGAAAGGATTTTTGGAAATTCAACCCCAAAGATGGTGAAAAGGTGGGTGAAAGTTGTACGAAAGTACACACACTACCATGCGTTTGACACACAAATTGTCATTGTACCTACAGCTATCATTCGCTGTTGATTTTTTGACAATTGTTTTGTTCCTTGTATATTAGACTTAACATTATGTAGGTACAGTGGGCTCAGTTTATTTAGAAACGAAATTTATCCAAGTACGCAGGCGAAGCTCCGCACGGGAAGTCTAGTAAGTTATTCAATAAAATACATTTCTGTAGCATACTTAGACATGATCGGCTCTGCCTTAGTGTTATCACTAAGGCAGAGCCGATCATGTCTAAGTATGGATGCCAACATAAATAAATATATATGTATTGTGTGTATAAGTACACCTAAGTCTAAGTAACTGTTATGTTTGCAACCAACGAGCTAATCTAAATTGTAAGAATATCACCTACCGTTACACATGAGGTTTTATTTAAACCAGATTATTATTACGTGGACTAGTTTGCGTAAGTTACTAAATTCCTTTCCTTACCAAGTTCATCAGACTGAGAATACCTAATTCAGTATTTTTTTTTATTTTACCGTAATACTAATAAGATGGATTTTGTAAATGGATAAATAGTGCGTCATAATTATATAAAACTGCCTCATTAGTCTTGTAGTTCCGGGGTGCGATTCCTAGCTCATCGAAGTGTTTAGGATTTTAGTTTGGAGTTTTGATTTGTGCCCAATTCATGGTTTGTAATAGGTCGCTTATTAAATGGAATCTAAAACATACCGGCGAACTGTGGGTGCCTCTGCCTAACCCGTCCAGTTCAAGAAAAAACAGTATTTATGAATTTATGAAGTACCTACTTCATTAATTTGGTTGCTAACATAAAAATTCTTCACAGAAGACTCGAACTTGGTTGATTACGCCAAATCACGCGAAATTATGCCGAAGTTTCAGATGGAAAATTAAAATAATTTGTTTCATGTTATCTTCGGTTTTATCTTAGATCCCGAAAAATATTCTTGAAGGATATTTTTGTGATAATAAACTATTACTTAACACTAATAATATTGTTGCAAATAAAATAAAAAGTTAAATACGTTATCTATACTTATAATAAATCTGTAGAGAGGTCAATTCTGTACATGAAATATATTTCCAAAATAACTATCAGCGGGTGATTAGTGATCGATACTGATGCCAAAAATGCAATCAGTAAAATTTTTGTCTGTCTGTCTGTCTGTCTGTCTGTCTGTCTGTCTGTCTGTCTGTCTGTATGTTCGTTATAGAAACAAAAACCACTCGACGGATTTCAACGAAACATGGTACAATTGTTCTTCATACTCCTGGGCAGGTTATAGTATACTTTTCATCACGCTACGATCAATAGGAGCAGAGCAGTGAAGGGAAATGTTGGGAAAACAGGAGAACTTACTCCATTTTTAAGCTTCCGTCGCGTGTGCAGCCTTAATGGTTAAAGCTACATAGAAATCATGTATGACGGAAATGTTCTCCTTAAAATTATATAAAAAATATTCCACGACAGCAAATGTCTATCTTTTATGGTTGACTCACAATAACACGTGTAACTCCTGATAGCTTAGCAGTTCGGAGCTTTCTGATTATATTTGTCTACTCTTACGTTAGGTGACTGACTGACTGACATAGTGATTTATCAACGCACAGCCCAAACCACAGGTTATAGTATACTTTTCATCACGCGACGATCAATAGGAGCAGAGCAGTGAAGGGAAATGTTGGGAAAATGAGTGATTCATGGGAAAGGTTTCAAGCTATCAATGTATAATATCATCACGCTATAACCCTTAGGAACGGGGCAACGCAGGTGAAACCACGGGCGAAGAACTAGGGAACAAAGTAACTATTCCACGCGGACGAAGTCGCTGGCAAAAGCTAGTTTTTAATAAATAAGAAGTAGCTAGGTATATCATTATTTTCTCCTAAATAGTTCATAGTACCAAAACTCAAAAAATAAGATAATAGTTGTTGGCCAATAGACCTTTTTAAACTAAGTATACCTATAATGTTATTGCCTTATAAAAATATTTAGAATCCCATTTATTATGGAAAATTGCAGTTGTTATCCATGAAGTTCCAGGTTATTTTTCTACTAGTATGTTTTCTTCTAAGTATGATTAAATCTTTATATATATAATTCTTCTGTGAGTGTGTATGTCACTGAACTTCTCTCAAACGACTGGACCGATTTTGATGAAATTTTTTGTGTGTGTTCAAGGGGATCTGGGAATGGTTTAGATCAAACGACTGGACCGATTTTGATGAAATTTTTTGTGTGTGTTCAAGGGGATCTGGGAATGGTTTTGTCCGCTGTCCGCTGTATTTCGCTTTATACGTAGCGAAGCACGTACCGGGCCGCTAGTACGTATATAAAAGCGTAATACTTATAACTTTATAATATACTATTACTACGCATATAATATAGGTACCTACGTTACCTACGTATACTTAATAATATTGTACTTCACTCACCCCACATTTGGTTTAGTCCTATCTCGGCACCCATGAATTTATGTATCATGCCCACAAAACACTCCCATCTCGGCACCCTGTCATAAATTATTGTTAGGTACACAGTCACAAGAAATTAATACACTGTATCAGCATAGTGAGTAAAACAACTTAGCAGTAACTTGCTGTGATTTTATTGATTTAGATATTAAGGCGGATCGTTTAGCTATGCCCGCGAAATTCAAATTTCAAGTGATTTTTCGCAGTTTGTAGGTCTATAACAAGTTCTAGATTTATGGTAGTTGTAATTGCGACATCAACTATACAACATTCACAACTGAGAACTAAAACCTTTACTAATAAATCCTTATCAAGCCAAAAACTTGGCGCAATCTGTGTAATTGGTCAAAATTGACATTTTACACTACTTTTAGCTCCAATAATGATTTTTAAGCAATGGTTTTAGATAAAAATTGAGAATTTTGTGTAGTTAATGTCGCAATTACCATTACCATGAATGCAGAACTTATTATAGACCTACAAACTGCGAAAAACCACTCCAAATTTGAATTTCGCGGGCACAGCGAAACAATCCGCCTTAAGATATAAGTACTAGATATTATGTATGAAAATATACAATTCTGATTTATGTGTTAATTTAAGACTGAAAATTAATGTACAGTGAACGCGTAATCAAGCATTCAGTATCAGTATGAAAGCCCTCAAAGTATGGTCGCCCGATATTTGCCTACGTCCCGTTTATAACTGTTAAGGGTCCGGCGGAGCTTGAATTGCCCACAAAAACGTAATTCCGAAATAAATCGTAATCCAGACAATTTTCTATCAAATTATGTTATTATTCGGATTTGGATACCATTAATCTAGGTTCATACGATACGATTTCGACTACTACTAGTTGACTGGAAATAAAAGACCGAAAAATAGTTCCGAACTTGGTAAAAGTTATCAAAAATTGCATACGCTTACATATATTTTCAGTGAAGTATTTTGGATAAAATGGTAACGTAGGAACCTAGATTAACGGTTTCCGAATCCGAATAATAACAGAATTTTATTAAATTGCGTTTGAATTACGATTTATTTCGGAATTACGTTTGTAAGAGAAATTCGCTCCGCCGGACTCTTAAGCTGATTAAGCTGTTCATTGTACATATTACTGTTGGTTTTTGTAATATGGTTTTATATAATTGCTGTAAAGATTTTAGTATGATTATTCATAGGAACCGTAGATTTTTCATGTATTTTAAGATTTGGAAGAGATAATGGAATGTTCTAGAGCGATTCAAATGCTTGTCTATGAAAGTTCCATAAAAATATCTTTTATTTTGTCCGCTATACACTAATATTTTAAATTAAACTTGTTTTATACGCCATAATTGTTGAAAAATATTTTGATTTAATAAATAATTAGGTTGATTTTCTTACTATACTGTGTTTACATCTTTTTATGTGTACCAAACAATGATTTATGACAGGGTACCGAAATGGGAATGTTTCGTGGGCATGATAAATAAATTCATGGGTGCCGAGATGGGACTAAACCAAAATCTCAAACTATAAAGCTAAGTAAGTACCTACCTAAGTGAAGGAAATTGCGATGATCCGCGAGGAATTTTCATACTACAAGAAAGGTTCAGGATTATACAAAAATACAGAATTTAGACATTCGCTAAAGATTTAGAGAAATTCTCACCGAATTGTGAAAAACGGAATAAATGCGGACACCACCTCGGGGTGCAGCCAATAAAAATATAAAACTATGACGCGTCGTGTCGTACCTACCTCAAGAACCGTATTATTGGACAACATCTCTGTCTGCACATGTTATATCTAAACTAGTCGTAGAGGTGCGATACATACTTACGATACATACGTCGATCCTGTTTCCTGGGGCTGGTTTTCTATTCTCAAGTAACGACGCAAGTAAAATGATATTTTCATCTACTTACTATTAATACTAGAAGGTTTAGATAAGTATATATATACCATATAAAGGAACTTGCACTACTTAACTATAGCTATTTTAGATACTAATGTATCTATAACAAATTATGTACCTAGCAACGAGTATTAAAGTGCCGGTATAAGAAATCTTCATACCAGATTTTGAGTTTATACGCTGTACCTGAGACTGAGATGTCGTGATGAAAAGTCGGTAAAGGCACATCTTGTACATCGTGAGGAAACCTGCATGCCTGAGAGATTTTCTCGACGGCGGCGCGGCGTGTAATGTCTGCCAACCGGCTTTAGGATTCCCTACTCCTTCTCATTCTGAGAAGATACCCGTGCTTCAGCAGTGGGATAGTAAGTATAATGGATTGATTACGTTATGTTATGTCGTGATGATAGTTTATTCCGAATAGGAAGTCTTCTGTAATAGGTAAGGAGTTCGGTGAGAATTCTTCCTTCCTACTTCTTTCATTTCATATTTAATTTTCTTAATAATTTCATAATATTTTTTTTAACTGAAAATGATAATCGGAAACATGACATAACTGTAAATACTAATGACGTATCTAATACGTATACAAGTACGTTCTATCTTAGAAAACGGACTTTCAGATTTCTGAGACTACAACTGGGAGACTATAAGTATCTACTAGTAGATATTATATTATCTGTGGTACAAGTATTGTTTTGAGCGTTCTAGTTCTATAATGATGTTCTAGATTCCTGAAACTTTGCATGCTGGTACTGTAGAAGAGTACTAAAAAAGGATTTTTGGAAATTTAACCCCTAAAGTGATAAAAAGGGGGGTGAAAGTTTGTATGAAAGTCTGCAGACACTACCAAGCGTTTGATATACACACACACACGCACATATACATATTTAATAATTGATGTCATCGTCAAGATAAATATGATTCCATAGTTCGCTTTTGATATTTTGACATTTGTTTTCTACCTTATAAATTTGACTTAACACATTTTATGATACGAAACCTCCACGGTGTAGGTACAGTAGGCACAGTATATTTTACTCGTAGAAACGAAAATTACCCAAGTACCCAGGCGAAGCTGCGTACGGGAACTCTATTACATAACTAATTATGTCACACGTGACTTCATATTTGGAATATTACTGCGATTATTCGCTCTTTTTACTCGACTACGAAAAAAGGAAGGGTAATGAGTTTCATAGTCTTTTATAATTGTAGGTAGTTAAACTCGCGAGAAATAAACTGGAATCACTTCATCGTGCGTTACTCAAAACATATTTTCACAACTTCTATGCAATTAATTATAGATTATGGCATATCATTTGGAAGGTCCAGATCCAGATCCAGATTCTGGTCTTCGGACTAAGTCTCCAGTCTCCCTGACTGGACTTCTTGTATACCTTCAAGAAGCAAGACTGGCTCAGATGAAGCTGTCGAACATAGTACGGAGGCCATTTTATGTCTTGCAATACAGTTCTTTCTTTGCTGAAACATTATTGAAAGGGTGGTCTTGGATTTATAGAAGACTGTCACCTCACAAGACATTAATTGCCGCAAGTTATAAAGAAACTAAAAGAAGTAATCGAAATCTCAACACAGAATTTGGCACTTCCATCATGATATGACATGACATGATCAGTTTTTGAGCCAGTCGGGACTCACACTATTGGAACACCCTCCCTACAGCCCGGACCTTGCGTCTTGTGATTTTGGGGTCTTCCATATTATGAAGAGTCAGTTAAAAGGGCAATAATGCAACTGAGGAATTATTAAGTGCTTAAGATAGGGCTTGTGCTTTTAATACAAAAGATAAATGAGAAGAAATATTTAATAATTAGTTTGTTCCTATGCAAAACTGTGTTAACTTATTTTGAAAACTTTTGGAGTAACCTACTTACGCTGAGGTAACCCTTGCTGGGTAAGGATGACGTTCATTTTCTTTTAGTTTCTGGGTTCTCAGTGGTATTTATTGGTCATTATAGGTGTTTTGTTTTAAAAATGGACATCTTTTGTTTTTACGCTTCATGTCATAAGGTGAATAATCTTTGGTTGTGATATTGAAAGAGGTTGCTAACAAAATCACCTTTCAAATGATCAGGATATAGCACAATCTATATTTCATTACATAGAAGTTGTAAAAAATGTTTTGAGTAATGCGCGATGAAGTGATTACAGTTTATTGCTCGCGAGTGTTACATAATGAATGGTAAAATATTATATGTATGTATTATTGCATTGTTGATTAAAACTTGCAGTTTTTAATACAATAGTAGGTAATACTTTGTTGTATGGATACTGGCCATTGGCGACCATTAATTAATTCTCTTTAGTGAGTATTTTTTTTTACCACCACACATTTTATTTTATTAGGTATTTATTTTAAGGTGTCTTAGTAAATTCCAACTACAGAAATAGTGACCTACTGCTAATTAAATAAGTAGATAGATATCTAAGACCTTTATTTAAAATTTGGCGGATAAATATAATTATTTAGAACTATACAGCCTTCATTGAAACTAGGAAAACAATTTTTAGTTTTATATACTAGGTACTTACGTATATTTTTAATTAGGTAGATAGATACTTAATACTACTATTTTAACTATTTAGTTTAAGAGACGCAGGATGTACCTATAAATACACGAATTTAGATTGGAAATCCGGATGCATCGTCATTAGAAATTGTACTTATTTCTAGAACGACTTAATAACACTACCGGAGCTGGAAATTGAATCCAGAACCTCACTCATCGCTTTTGCGCACAAAGGATCAACTAACTATATATTTTACGTGAGGTGCTTTGCGGCTATTTCGGATTCCCTATGTTTAATCATACAATACATGGGCTTTTTAAGGAACTAGGCTGATGAGCACCTAATAATGAAGTGTGCAAGGTGTTTTTTGTATTACACAAAGTTTAAAAAGCATAAGGACCGCCATATAGTAAGCCGTAAACGCAGCTTAAAGACGCCATCGCCAGCATCACCAGAGGTGTCAGTCGTAATGTCATTTTGAAACGGCAGTTCTTAGGCCTCATTTGCCAAGTAATTACAATAGCTAGACATCCTTTAAATCAGAATTCCTATGTTCTTCGTAGACCATTTGATAGTAGGTATGTCGTAATAACGACTTTTTGCAAACAAATTAGGAAGTGAGCAGTACCTACATATATTATTTTTTAAAGCTCATGAATCTATTCATCTGATATTCTTTGTGTGTTTTATTTTAATTAATAACTGGCTATATACGTGGCTGCAACCACGTGAAAACAAAGTTTAAAATCCTTTCTTACTTTTAGACTATAATTATATTTAGTAGATAATAATATAATAGTCAACACATTACAGATATTGTACCTAATATTGATATAGATTTCTATAATTTCTTATCAACCAATCTCTCAGCTGTCTTTAAAGGTTGAAAAATAATAGAGCGTTTAATTTCCAATTTTATTACCTTAAAACGGAATTTTCAATTTGTTTAACAATCGAAATTGATTGGTCTTTGTTATCGGTATGAGTATGTGCTGTAGACTGTGACGTCACAATATCTAATTAATTCTGATATAGGATTCTACGCATACCTCTGTATTTAACGACTAGCAGAAACACTAAGTACTTACACGCTGCCTGCAATAACTATCGTAGTTACAAATGATTCTGGAACAAACCCACCAACGCTACGTCGCGTCGCGGTGTGAAGCGGCTTTCACTTCATTGTTGATAAATATTATTCTAGAATATATGCTTTACTTATAGAAACTGTAGTAACTTCGAGAATCCTGTTATGAATATACATTTCATCGTTATAGTAACTTCAGAAGGTTCGTTCATGTTTCGCGATGCAGCGAGGTTTTGTAATCATCATGACACTAATTTGCTAACATCTAGATGCTAGAGTGATCATATCATTACCTCGCTCGTCATAGACACACATGTGACATGCTACACACGAAAAGTAGTTATTACATGACAATGCGTATATTAATTCCGATAACAAGATAATCAGATAAAATTGTGGAAATTCGAAAGACATAGAAGAATGATGTTTGTGAAATTGGAGTGATTCATTCGTATCAACCGACAGGGTAGTTATGTCAATAGTCGGATTGGTTGGACGGACCGTCGCCCCTGTGTTATCAAATACTCGCCGATGTTGACGCTAAGGAAAGGACGCTGACGATAAAGAAATTTTTCTCTGCGCAAACGCACCGATCAGCCGAGCCGCATGAACGTGATTTTATAGGATTTTTATCTCGCCGCGGGTAAAAGCGATTGATTTGTTTTTATTTTATTATGGCAAGAGCTACTTATTATGAGTTTGCATAGCAATGCACATACTTGCACGGTTGTTTTACATGTAGGTACCTCATGACTAGGTAGGTAGGTACAATGGAACATACATGTATGACGGCTGTTGAATATTTCTAATGTCACGCAATATGCAACATAAACATATTATTGGACTGCAGTGACTTGTACATGAAAATATAATTTGAGAACTACCGTATGTAATGTCAGTGACTATAAAGATATGACGTACCGATTGACGGAAATATGTAATTTCTGTGGTGGCTCTAAATAAAATAAAACAATAGTGCCATAAATGGTTTATGCAGGTCATACACATAGCAGTTTATTACTCTATGTTAATGATGATGATCATCCTGCTATTCTTACTAGGAATAACAGTGATCATGAAATTTCCAAGTCAATCAATCAATTTCCGACACTTGTTTCAAAGTCGAAATAATAATAATGAAGCAGCGGTAGCCTAATATCTAAAGCGTCAGACTTGCGATCATGTGGTTGCCGGTTCGAAACCCATCGACTGCACTACGTAACGTAACACAAGCATTTAGCTTAGCACGAGGGGTAACAAGAGTACTAGTAATGTGCAACCCATATTGCTAGTAATCTAAGCCCATAAACATTAACAATCATAAGTAGCATAGCTGACAGTTTTCCATACTATGCGCAAACGCGGTCCTGCAGAGACGTAGCACGAGCACAAAAAAAAAGACAAAGATGATGAAATCTGTTATTATCATGCTATGCTACTAATTTAAATTTAAAGCCTGGTAAAAAGTAGGTAGGTTCAAATAATAAACAAAATATCATAATCGGAACTCCGACGGGAGCAGAGCTTCCTCGTTGCGCTTGGGGAGACTACACAGTTAAGAATATTTTCTTGTTTATCCGATTAACATTTTGTGCTGTGCGGAAAATCCTCATGGATCATCGGCTTGGTGTCGCGGCAGGGTAGGTATGTCGGAAACGTACTGACTTAAAACCGCAATTGCCTTCAGTTTTTTCCTCAACTTCATTCTTTTATCGGAAGAAATTGATTTATAGAATTGTGATGTTATGTTGTTGAAGTCGTACGAGTATATTGACTAATTCTCCTGCGTATTGGTCGAAATCGGTTAGGCGAAAGATGAGGTGATATTAAGACTATTGGCTTTTTACATAAGATAAAATCGTATGAGGTCCACAATGAAGTGACAAATGGTATAAGTTATTCAAAGCACCGTTTCAAATTAATTCAGATTTTTTATTTGAGACCGGTAAATCTGGTTTAGCTTCAAGAATAACACAATAATAATATCTAACGGGTGTCCTTTCAGACCGTTTAGATCGCCTATTAGTGCCTATCTTAGGCACTAACATCTTACAGGCGCCATCTTCTATTCTATTTACACAGACATCTTCTCAAATTGGCTCAATTTATGTTCTATCAAAACTTGTTTTGTTTTAGCCGACAATTCATTATATTGCTATTGTAATTACAGGAAAGATTATTTGTTTATATAATTCACGACATTGGAATGGGGTTCTATGATAAGCTTGTAACGTTTTGTTGAGGTACTTTCAAAATAAATTATAGAAATGCTGGTTGTTAGGTTTCACTTGCATCTCAAAGAAAAAAAACCCAAAGATAAAAAACGTAGCATAAGTTCAATAACTTAACAAAGAAAGATATTTACATATTTTATAATTTTAATTAATTAATTAATTCTGTAGGTGCATTACATATGTTATTGTAAGATTTTTTCACTTGCTGCTGCAGTTGCCGTACAATAAAATACCTACCTACTTGTGTAGTTTAGTATACAATCGGAATAAAATGCAACCATGTGCGTAATCGAGGTCATGATATAAAACACCATGACATTGAGTCGCGCTGATTCAGTACATTTTAGTATTATAACATGAACGTCCTTGATGGAATTTCCGGATATTTCTTACAAAATATTTTTGACTTTTCCAAAGGTCACCGGTTATCATTGTTCATAGTTGGTTTAGGTACTTAGGTAGGTGGGTATTTTGATAAAAGGTTGCTTACAATGAGAAAGTCATGAATACTTGAGGCATCGACGCAAAACGGTGATTCCATTGTACTTTTGATACGGTTTGAACTTGGGGTGTTATGTTGTTCCGAAGGTTGGTATAATTTCTACTAGATGGATAGGGAGACATTCTGAACTAGGTCCTAATGTCTTCTACATAAAAGTTCAAGGATTCGGAATAAATATTTTTAACAGGTTATAAATTTTATATGAAAAAAATATCGCGTTTATATATATAGGTATTAAACTTTTTCACTTATACTTTAGCAATCGATCCTTACATGTATTAAAAGAAGAACGTTTATTGTATCAAGCTTTTATCATGTAAATATTTTAGTATAAGTACACTGAATCCATGGTTACTCATAATGTCAGCAGACGTACACTGGATGTCAATTTAAGGACAATTCGGTGTTGTATTATAGTTGTTTAGAAGATATTAACATTACAGTTATATAGGGCAAAACTATGCCGTGGCCTTATGTTTTTCTGAGTTTATTAAAAAATAAAACTACTTTATAGGTGTACTGGGATTGAATTCTAAAGTCAAAGTCCGGGGCAGAAACAAAGTTTAGACTAGACAGTTTGTCTTCTGAAAATATTCCTTCAAATTCGGTAGACAGTGTCTGCCCTAGAATGACGAGTACAATATGCAATTCATAGCTACTTAACAAATTTTTTTTTCATACATTCTATTAATATTTTTGTATTGATGTGAAAGGCATTCATTGTTAAAAATGATTTCTGATTCAAGTTATTACTTAGACAGAACTGGGTTTAAATGTTCTTATTCTATGGAAGATCAAGTTTATGATTACACCAGTGTCGCTCTTTACTAAGAAACTAATAAGAAACCGCAGACTTAATGGAGTCGTCTAAGTTTAATTACAAAGATTGCTAAATACTATTTTAATGTTTCTTATTGCGCTAAGCTAATTCAAGTCATGTTTGCAATTTTTTTTTATCCTAACATGTGAGTTGAACATAGAAATGTTGTAGGTACCTAACTAATTAAAATTATAAATGGGAAGAAACTGTAAGGTAATCTTTATAGTTTTCACTGGTGACTGATTTATATCCTAATCAGATTATTATTGGTATTCGATTCATGACTTTTCAGAATCATGTGCATATTACATAACATAACATACCATCACGCCTGTATTCCCCGAAAGGTTAGGCAGAGGCGTACTAATGTACACCCACAGTTCGCCCGTATGTTTAGGTCCCATGTAATAGGGGGCGAGCCTATTGCCATTAACCGGGCACAAGTCCAGACTCCGAGCTGCTATTGAGAATTTCATAGAAAAACCCAATAACACTTTGCTCGACCTGGGGATCGAACCCAGGACCTCTAGCGTAGCAGGCGCGCTTGGGACCACTAGACTAATGAAGCAGTCATACATGTGCATATTAATAACTAAATAATTAATTAGATAAAATTAACTTTTAATAAACGGTGAAAAGTGCCTGATATGCCAACCTATTCCTTCGAAGAACCGCAGTAGGCTAGTGTGGTAGAATAGCTATAGCCAGACCCCTCTCATCCTGAGAGCAGTCAGCAGTGGGACAGTAAATGGATTTATATAATACTCGTAATAGAAATGATGATAATTCATATAATTATTTAGATACTAGCTTTTGCCAGCGACTTCGTCCGCGTGGAATAGTTACTTTGTTCCCTAGTTCTTCGCCCGCGGTTTCACCTGCGTTGCCCCGTTTCCTAAGGGTTGTAGCGTGATGTTTTAAAGCTTGAAACCTTTCTCATGAATCACTCATTTTCCCAACATTTCCCTTCACTGCTCTGCTCCTATTGATCGTAGCGTAATGAAAAGTATACTATAACCTGCCCAGGAGTATGAAGAACAATTGTACCAAGTTTCGTTGAAATCCGTCGAGTGGTTTTTGTTTCTATAACGAACATACAGACAGACAGACAAAAATTTTACTGATTGCATTTTTGGCGTCACTATTGATCACTAATCACCCGCTGATAGTTATTTTGGAAATATATTTCATGTACAGAATTGACCTCTCTACAGATTTATTATAAGTATAGATAATGATTCTGTTGTTATTTTAAGTAAAACGGTGTGTTAATTAGATTCTCATTAGTATTCAAGAGAGTTTCAGGAGCATAGCACTGATTATTGACTAGTTGTCTAGTTGATTTGACTAGTTGATTCTGGTAGACTGAACTTACATCCTCAGAGCCAGGTGATTATGTGCGTGTGTCCATAAATAAATAGTGTACGATTCTTTATCTATAGTAGGAACAATTTAACTGTCATTAGTATTACCATGTGCTAAGTAGCCAAGCGTCTATTAAAGTCGGTATTATAACTGTATGGTTGGATGAACGACGTAATCTGTACCTATCTCACATTTCATGGGACACTGAACTTCATATGTCCACTCATTATATAACAATTCCAAATTGATTTCCTGGTTCCAGTTTAAGCTGGGTTTTTTTTAATGTTGCCCCACACCAGGATTTTCTCCTGTGTCGTAGGTGCATTTACAAATACAAATTCTCACATACACAAACGCCCAGACTCGGAGCAACTACCTGTAGATCATACAAATATTTGCTCCGTGTTCCCTACACGGAGCAAATATTATCGAACCCACAACACGGTGCGCAGAAGTCGCTCGCCCGCTACGCCAAACGTGTCGTCAAAACATACATAATTATTATGTCTGCCCGTAACAATATTATAGGTTATATGGGGTGTCTATTTGACAAATACAAAATCGGAGCTGTTACTGAGAATTTCCTATAGAATACAGGACTTCTAGTTTAGTAGCCGTGCTTGCGGCAACTGTACTATAATATTATATGGGAAAAGTTAAATATTGGAATATAAAATTAAATATAGGAATCTATGCAAGAATCGTAGCAAGTGGCAGTCTATAGTTTCTGCCTACCCCTGTGGGAGAAAGGCGTGAGTGTATGTATGGATGTATGTATATAGGAATCTTTAAAAATATTGTTATCGATTGATGAATGATTAACAAACACGATAATTAACTTTGCCGAGCCATTAATTTCAATGATATATCAACAACCTCTTCATATTGTTTACACCTTCATATAACCTTTTTTAACGACTGCGATATAATCTCTTTACTCTGTAGGTGATTCAATTGACATTTTGACATTTTCACAATAACATTTTGACAAGTATATCATATTAGTATTAAAATTGTAATATATTTTACAGTTTTTCTATTACTAAATTAAAATGGTGAATGATGAAACGAAAGAATCGTTAAAATATAATTTGCCCTGGGATATAGGTAAATATTTGTATAAATAATTATATTGATTGTCTTCTAGCAAAGGAAAAACATAACCCTCCTTTTGGCGCAGTCGGATAAAAAGTCCAATCCAAGTACCATCACGCCTGTATTCCCCGGAGGGTTAGGTTAGGTTAAGTTAGTACACCCACAGTTCTACCCACACTAATAATAGGGGGCGAGCCTATTGCCATTATCTGGGTATAAATACCAAACTCCGAGTTGCTAGTGAGAATTTCATACAAAAACCCAATAACACTGTTCGATCTGGGAATCGAATCGCTTGGGACTACTAGACTAATGAGGCAGTTATTTATCTTCAATGAAGTACATGCATATAATATTTTATATAGGCTAAATGTACGTTTTAAGCAGTGATGATCTAGTTCACTGGTTCTTAAACTTTTTGACCCCTGGCGAGGCAGTATGCTGTAGGTATATAGGACAAGCAAGGAAAAGGATCGTTACCTTAAAGCTTCTGCCTAACTCTTCGGGGATGCAGGGGTAATGGTTTGCTCTGTTGTGTCGTAGACTATACCTTTTCAAGGCAATACGATTTGCCTTGCAAGGTTTCTAGTTAATGTTGTTTCAGTTTATAATTGCATATCGCTTTGAATAACGTTCTCGGGACGCTTGGTTGCGATAGTACAATAAAAGAAATGGCACTAATATAATTAACTTTTTAAGAAAAAGAAAATCAATTTCAAACTATTAGTACTATGCTGATACTGATATGTACCTATAGTATATCTTATTATATGTAAGTATGTACCTACATAGTCGATGGCAAGACAAAACGAAATTTATATGTGACCATCTTAAGCGTACAGAAATCCGTTTTTATAATTGTTTTCGTTGATAAGTTTATTGATAAAAACGATTGTAAAAATCGATTACTAAATAATGAAGCTTTAAGCAAACTTACATGTATTTATACAACAATGTACATATCGATATTTTCGTACTTATTTGAAGGTTTAATAATTATATTTCATAGTTAAACTACTAAGTTAGTATCAATTGCCAATCAACATATTCCCTATTCTCAGATGTCGTTCCGGTTCGTTTCAATTTGTGGGTGATGCTGTTCACAAGCTGCTGGGTAGTGTACATGCTTCGAGTCAACATGAGTCTCAATCTTATCGCGATGGTCCCGCAAACTTCAGATAATTTTACGTAAGTACAGGACTAGAAGGATGCGTACTAATTTACGACTAAATGCATTTTTTCATACGCTAATGCATCTACATCTAAAAATAATTATAAACTAATGAAAAATATTGATTTTTTATTAATCTATTCAAGAGCTTACTAAGAAACAGCGTCGGATATATTTATATCATGCACAAGCAGTTCTTGTAGCTAAGTGGACAAGTACATATGAAGTTATTTATTTAAATAATTACATGCAAATTAATTCCATCATAATAATCATAATCATCCTTAATTTCCTCCGTGTGGCGACGGGTCAGAATACTGTTCCTCACTGCCACTCAGGTAGGCATCTCGTAAGAGGCGAGAAAATATCTGACTTGCTCTGTGGTGGGACCTCTTGGGGTGTGACGTGTGACTGGCTGGCGACCACCCTTACGTCGTCTCTCGGTCCATAATATTAAGCGACCGTCTCTGTACTGTATGTTATTACCAGTAATCCAAATTGACGACTTTCATACGGCGCTGAGGTATTGCTTGCGAAAAGATGTTACCGAACCGTTGTTTTCCGAACAACGCCTTACCCGAGGCTGCTTCGTCGAATGAGTTTAGGTATCTTATTAGACGGTTCCTATCGAACACCGTTCCTAATCGATAATGGGATGGACACAACATGGGCCTTTGACATGATTTTTGTCTTGTCCATTTTTATTTTATTGGAAGTTAGTTTATGGTATTGCTACAACAGTACGATTCTATAAGGTTTATTGAGCTTTTGATTGATGTCGTTGGCAAATCGAATTTGAGTGTTATACTTCGACTTTGATATTAATGCCGAATCCTTTTTATTTCATTAGCAAATGAATTTGATGTTATTATTTATAATCAAATGTAATTTATTTTTTTATTACATATTCTGGTGCATTCTAATGTGTTTTGTGTTTTCTCAGCTCGCGATCTCAGTGCGGCGCTAAAGATGATACAGTAAGAAATGAAACTGTTCGCCGCATGGAGAATACGGATGTTCACGCAGCTCATGTAAAGGTAACATAATATGTTACATCATACACTAAAATAAATTATTGATTGCGAAAAAACACCTCAAAAACTATCCTTTTTTATTTCGCATCGTGTCGTGTCAGATAGGTTACTTACCTATAACACGTGTAACTTTGGCTAATATCTAACGACCTGTTGACATTTAACACCATCTTCTTAAACAACATTAAGAATACCTTAAGCGACCAGATTTTATACCAAGCGTATAAAGCTGATAATTTAATTAGGTAATTTTTTTTTTTCAAGTAAATCATCTGTGATTATTAGGAAGGAATATAATAGCTAGATATCTTGGGCTGGGTTAAAGTTTCAATAGACACATTAAGATTAATTACCTGTATCCCATAAATTGAATTATGTCACAACAGAAGTGGATCGGTATACAGCCAAGCAATAGTTAGAAAGAAAAGGAAAGCGTTAAAGAAAGTTAACTTTACCTACTACTAGGCACATTCTCAGTATTAGTGGAAAAACAAGCTATGTGTAGTTTATTGAGAGATTTGTTTTTATCCTCAGGTGCCGGGAGGTGCGTCGTTCAACTGGTCTGCTGAACAACAAGCACTAATCCTTGGCTCCTATTTCTGGTGCTATCCTGTGACGTCACTCATTGGTGGCATGGCCGCTGAGCGTTGGGGCCCACGCTACGTAGTCCTCATCACCTCCTTCGCAAGTGCCATACTGACAGCATTGAGTCCAATAGCTGCAAATATTGACTACATAGCTCTAGTTGTTATAAGATTTTTCTTAGGATGTGCTGGGGTAAGCTGACACTTAGGTTAAAATTAGTTAAGTATACATAAGAAACATGCTTAATTAGGTACGAGTAGACGCTATTAAGACCGAGCGTGTCTCGCTAATGGGTAACTCCTACTCATCTCTCCATATCTAGGACGATTTATCGATGTCCTAGCTCTATATGGTAGAGTAGGTACCTATAGGGATCTGTGATGAATATCATTATAATTCGATTATGTTTTAAGTAGGCGCTACGAGTGATATTATATAAATATTCGCTCGATGCACCTGCTAAAAAACAATTATGTCGCCGTATTACGATTACCTACGAGTATATTTGCTTCTCTTCTCTTGCCATTGTTTCGACCCGAGACAAGCAATGATGAAATTTTGTCATGGCATTCTGTTAGCGCCGCAGGATAGACAATCTTATCTAAGTACATAAGGAATATTCCTTTGGCTGATATTTTTAACGCGACTGTTTTGAAATAAATTGTTGCATAGCGCATGCCAAGATAATAGAAACCAGAATAATCAGATAAATTCATAAAAACAACATGACCATACGCTAAGAATTTTGTTTAGTAGTAGGTACAAGTTTCGTTAGCAACCATATCCTAAAGCTGTTCAAAACAGGTTTCGTGATTTGCAACTTTTAAAATATATTTTTTATAATTTTAATTATCTATCTACATATATCTATACTTATAATAAAACAGTAAAAAAAATTTGTCTGTACATTGAATAAATTTATAAAAAAATATTTTTTGGGCGATGGAGACATAGTAATAGAGTAAGAATTAAAAAAAAAATCTCTGAGAGTCTGTTTGTAAACGCTAATCTCCGGAAATACAGGACGGATTCGAATGAAACCTTTTTTGTTTTAAAGCCTGGGCAACATATAGGGTATAATTGATATTGGAAATTGGAACACCTGATGCAGGACCATAATGGTCCAGCTAAACTATAAGAAATATGGAAATGACGCCTTAGCAAAAGTTGTTCAGCCTGATGAGCATTTTCTGTTGAGGTATAAAGATAAAGTTTAATTTATTTGCATAATAAGAAATAAATACCTAAAGATTTGTACTAGCGTTTTTGAAATTTCTATCGGTGTGGGGTGAAATAGGGGATGAAAGTTCGTATGAAAGTTTAAACACATATGTCTATGATTTCTATACGTATATTAATCGAAAACGTTTGTATGATTAGAAAAATACCGTTTATGAAAATATATACACGTCGCGCGAGCGCTAACAAAACACGTAGAACTTTATAAATAGCTGCTGTTTACTAAGCTATTTACAGTAAACACACACACACACAGCAGTTTGTTTGTGTAGTATTTGCAAAATAAGTATAGGTACAAAAATTAAAAATGCCGTCCAAAGTAACTATTCCACGCGGACGAAGTCGCGGGATTTTTTAATTCTGATAAAAATAATTGACATAGGTCACGCCGGTATTCCCACAGTTTGCCGGTATGTTTAGATCCCATGTAATAGGGGGTGAGTTTATTGCCATTAACCGGGTACAACTTTAGATTCCGAGCTGCTACTGGTAATTTCTTGAATGAACCCAATAACACCATTTCGATACCATTTAACCTCGGAATCGAACCCTGGACCTCTAGTGTAGCAGTCGCACTTGCAGACTATAAATGTGGCGGGGAATTGATTGGCAGAAAAATAATACCTATTTGGAATTAATTATTTTAATGTTGATATAAATAATCGACTCCAAATAAATTGGTATAAGGGCAAAAATGATAGCATATTTGGAACTGGAAAAAAATATATAGTCACGTGTATTGAACACCATAGTTAATTAATTTTTATGATGTGGTTTATCAATCGTGGGAGACAAACACTCCGATATTTGCCTATTAATTACATTAATTAGTCGAGATTCTTTTCCTCATATTTTGCAATAGGTACAGGTAAGTAATAGGTATATTAGCAAATCAAATATGGATGATATTTTTTGCTATTCGATCCAACCGTTGATAAACGTGTCTAGTATAATTTAAAATAATCAAGTTATTGGAACTTAATTACCTTAAATTAGATTCCCAAAAGTGTTTTTTATCGCTTAAACGGTAAGGTTGTTAGATTAAACTTGTTTGAATAATATATAATACTTATAAAATAAGGGACCTGATCGACTGAGGTAGAATGTATGTTTGTAATAAGTAAAAATATTTTTTGGGTAATCTCCGAAGTATTTAAAATTTCCTTTCGGGAAGAAATATTTTTGCGATTAACTTATTATTTAAATGAATTCGTATGGGTTAAGGGGTGAATTCCTATGAAAATCAGTCAATATTGATAAGCAACATCCACGCAAATTAAGTTTCAACGTAAGTAAGGTATATAATTGTTATACATTTCAGGGTTTTATATATCCGTCCCTCCACGTGCTGGTAGCGCGATGGGCCCCACCGGCGGAAAAGGGCAAGTTTGTAAGCGCCATGATGGGAGGAACTCTCGGCACCGTCATCACTTGGTCGCTTACTGGACCCCTCATGGAAAAGTGTGGGTGGGCGTCAGCTTTCTACGTACCAGCCGCCCTAACAATAGTTTGGTGCTTTTTCTGGTGGTACCTCGTGGCCGACACGCCATCAGAACATCCCAGGATAACAGACGCAGAGAGGCAATACATATTAGACGCGTTAGGAGACAAGGTCAAGAAATCAAAGGTGAGATAATATTTACAATGACGCTGTTATGTTAAGGTTAGTTTCGCGCGAAAACGACACATTTGGAATTTTAGATGTTTGAACTTGTTCGAATCGATGCTAATTATTAAATAATATTCGGTTGAGCAAACATTGTGTCAATTTCTTTGTCCAGGTATAGGTAGTTAGACAAATAATGAAATATCTACACACGAGACCATAGAGAACGAAAACCCCATTACATCATCTATAATAATGTTTATGGTATTGTGTAAAGATTCATATTTGTTATGTTGGTTTGCTCTGAATATGCTAATAGCAACTAAAATATACTTAAATTGTTTATATTATTAGCCTTTATTCGTATTCACTAACATTTAAAATTATGCGTTATTTTCAGGGTTTGCCACCGTTCAAGAGTATTGTAACATCATTACCGTTCTTAGCTATGATCATTCTCCACTACGGCAACCTTTGGGGCTTATACTTCATAATGACCGTGGGACCTAAGTTCGTGTCAAGCGTCTTAGGCTTTGAATTGTCAGCCGCAGGAGTGATATCTGCTCTTCCTTACCTTGCAAGATTGTTCCTTGCAACGATATTTGGAGTGGTTGGGGACTTCATACTGTCGAGGAAATTAATGTCAACGACTGTGATAAGGAAATTTTTCTGCCTGTTTTCACACATCCTCCCTGGAGTGCTGCTAGTGCTGCTGGTGTACGCAGGATGCTCTACAGCGCTGTCAGTGTCATTAATTACGATGTCTATGGGATTCAACGGCGCAGCAACATTGACTAACCTGCAGAATCATCAGGACCTAGCGCCAAACTATGCGGGAACTTTGTATGGAATTGCCAATTGTGTCGGCAGCACAGCTGGGTTCTTCACACCAATGATTACAGCTTACTTTACCAGCTCTGGGGTGCGTATCGGAATTTCTGAATAAAAATTGATAAATGACATTGATAAAAGACCCTCAGACATCTCAAGCTTAATGCTCTTAGATACATATCATCATTTAATTTGGGATCATTTTTTAATTTGGGTGTAGTTTGTTAATATAACTTGTTTGAACGAAGGAGCAACATTTTATGTAAATTCTATATCATGTTCTAACTTGTTTGTCTATAGAACATATAACATCATGGTAAACTTTCCATTTACAGAATAGTTTCGAGAGCTGGCGTCCAGTTTTCTTCTTGGGAGCATCAGTTTACATTATATCAGCAGTGTTTTTCATATTTTTTGGAACTGGAAATATTCAACCCTGGAACTTTGCACCCGAAGAAAAAGAAGGAAAGGAGGATAAAGCGAACGGAGACCTCAAGGAAATGAATGGTTCTCAAACTAAAAACGGTGACACGAAAGAAATAAAAGAGACTCCTTTGAACGTTGCCACGTAAATGTGATTTTATAATTATTATTGTGTGACTGGCAATATTATATCATATCTAGTTCCAAGCATTAACATGATGTCGATGCAAATGATGTCAGATGTACTGCAAATATGTGATAAACGGATTAGATAGTAGGTTATGGATGGAATTGACAACCAATATCTCTTATTATTTTACCTACACAAATGACGAAAGAGTATTAATAAACGAGTATATTGTGACGAGATTACTTAAGCTTTGAGGGCTCTATTACAGAGGCGTTTGCAGAGAAATAATTATCTAGATCTTAGGACACGAAATTATATTCGGAATGTAAGGATTTCATAAAAAATGTAAACATTTGATTTTATGAAACAAACAGTACCCGGGTATTATCGTTTAAATTAACGTTACATAGTTACGTTGGGACACAAGATAGAACCCTGGTGAACGCTTCTGTGATCGGACCCTTAATGCCAAAATGTTGACATGAATGTTTAATACTATTGAGAATGAATACAAGTATTATACAGTTTTGAGCAGTTTTATTAGTGGATAATTTATTTTCTATACGTGTATTATGTGTACCTCCTTAGATTTTATTGTTAAAAATTTTATGATGACGTTATACCTAAATAATGATAATGCATTGTAATAGCTGTGATCTATATTGCAAATGTAATGGTAATCATTTGTATGATAGGTAAGAGACAACCCCAGTGGTATTATTAAATTTATTTTTAGTTTATTCGTAGTGAATAATCCTCGCACTAGTTTTGCCATTCGCGGGAATTGTAAAGCAGTAATTTTTGCTGCGTGTCGACAACCCACATGTCTTGATCTTGACTATTGTAGGACGATGACCCGAGCGAGAGAATTAATTATACATACCTACCAATTTATTACAAATGTGGTTTTTGGACCTCGTGTGGATTCAGTATTTAAATCTACCAGCAGCAATATCAGTTGCAAGATACCGTAAGAATTGAAGAAGAATGTTAGTCCATTAGCGAGTCCCGTTTAATAAAATAAACAAGTAAAAGAATATAAAACTGTAATATATGTATAAGATGACAGACAGACAGTTATAAGGATACTCAAGAATACTAATTAATGTGGACACTGTAGCCAATTTATAAATTTTAAAAGTTATGATTTTAATATGTGACTCATTTACTTATATACGTCTGAAAAATTTTGCTGTAACTTTGGTTAAATAGAAACATTGTGCCTTCGGATTATAATTTAACTGAACCATAAAAATAAACGATTCGATTGTGATACGATTGTTTTATTAAAATGTCGTACATTTTAACATAAAATAACTCTTTGGGATACTACTATAGTTACTTGTGTAAATTGTTGTTTTGTAATAGTACTAGCGACCCGAAACCGGTTTCACCCGCGTTGCCCCGTTCCTAAGAGTCGCAGCGTGATATTGAAAATATATATTTACCAAAATAAAATGTAGTCTATAGCACTCAGGAATATGATATCTTTCTAACAGTGAAAGAATTTTCAAAATCGGATTAGTAGTACCGGAGATTACCCCGAACATCCAAACTCACAAACTTTACCTTTTTATAATATTACTTATAGAAGTGTAGATTTTATTTGAAATGAAGAAAGGTCTGTTACAGTTAACTACCAGATTTGTTTCAATATGGTCATGCATGATTTATTTTACTGTAGGTACTAACACTGACATTTTATGAACACTTTCGGCATTGGTTATGTTTAAAATTAGGATACGTGCTATAGTAAGTGTGAACATATTATAAAAACATTTGGAAATTAAATTGTTCTATAAAAGTCATATTCTGTTATAGGTGGGCATGATGATATTTCTTGGGTATTTTTTAATTTACGTCGTGCGTAATAACCTCAGTGTGCATATAGTTGACATGGCCCAAGTAATGAAGAGAGATGATAATATTATGGAGAACGACAGCCTAGCCCTAAATTGTTGTGCTAAAAGAATAGGGGTACGAGTATTATGTGCGTTACTTAAAACTTTCATTATAAATAATATAATATATAACAATAACTGCAATGAGATCAATATTATTAGCGTGAGAATCCAGGTACATTGAATTCTTTTAATTTTGAAATCGTCGTTGTGAATGTTAAATGTAAAATTCCAATTGAACCTCTTACGGCCGGTCCTAATAACAAATCCGTCGATAAATTTGGTTATGTACTGGAGGTAGGATTTTGATATTACTTGTATGGACCTTATGTCGAAATCCTATCTCTAGTAAGTAGGCCAGGAGTAGGTAGGACCGGCCGTAAGTAATGTTCCCATTATTTTAATATGTACCAATTAGTACGTAGGCTGCTCCAAAAGTTTTGCAAAACAAGAGTATTTAATAACATTTTTCAAAATACACACCATTAAGTTAACACACGAACAAAATAATTACTGAATATTTCTTCTCATTTATCTTTTGTTACGGAAGGAGAAGTCCTATCCCAAACACTTCGTAATTTTTCCTCAGTTGTGATTTTTGCCCTTTTAACTGACTTTTCCTATAAAGAATAGCCCAAAATCATATGGCGCAAAGTCCGGGCTGCAGGGAGGATGTTCCAATAGTATGAATCCCGACTGACTCAAAAACTCTTGAGTTAAAATTGCCCGATGTGCCAGAGCGATGTGCCGGAGCAGTGTCATTATGGAAGTGCGAAGTTCTCTGACGAGATTTCGATCGTATTTTTTTTCTTTTTTATCTTGCGGCAAATAATTTCTTGTGTACCATGAGAGGTGCTTCTGTGAATCCAAGATTACCCTTTATATAAAACCTCTTTCAGAAAAGAAAAAAAGTATTGCAAGACTTATGGAGCAGCCTACGTACAAAGTCTATATTATGTACAGTATTCCGTATAATAGCATAGGTACCCTATGATTTTCAGATAGTGGATATTATAAACTGGGATGACACGAAAGTAGGAAAGTTATTCTCTGCCTATCACATAGGATATTGCATTTGTTTTCCCATTTTTCATAGCGTCGGAGATAGGTAAGGACCCTTTTCTTGTTGCAGTATAAATCAACCTGATCATCATGATCTTAGTTTTTGCATTTATTGTACTACTATTAGACCAGGTCGATTGTTTTCTTGCTACACCCCACTAAACGATTCAAAGGAGCTTTTTTTTATTTTATAAACTTGCTCTGTTTATATCTATAATTATACTCATCATCCTAAAGTAGTCGACCTTGCTACCGATTGACGATCTGCTGAGTGGCTAATCTGCTTTTTATCCGACTACGAAAAAAGTGTAATGATTACTACTGATTTCCAGATTATGCACGGAACGGGAAAGCTTTAGATTATAAACATATAGATACTAGTTTTCATAACAACCGCTTTTTTGTTATAATTGAAAAAATATTATAGAAAAATATGGCGTTAGCAGGTTCACAGTCCACAACCCATGCCTATATATGGGCTGCAGGCCGATAGAGTCACAAGTCCACAGCCAACACATGGGCTGTCCGCCTAAACGATTTCAGAGGAGTGTATTAAACTGGACTCGGAGGGATGGTATTATCTTAAAAATGGACACAGTGGGATAGATCCTCTATTTCTGATAAACTAAAATGTTTTGAAGAAATTGAGTATTATAAGGTGTACAGCACATAACACACCATCACGCTTCTATTCCCCGAAGGGGTTGGCAGAGGCATACTAATGTACACCCACAGTTCGCTGGTATGTTTAGGTCCCATGTAATAGTGGACGAGCCTATTGCCATTATCCGGGTACAAATTCCAAACTCTGAGCTGCTACTGAGAATTTTATAGAAAAACCCAAAAACGCATTGCTAACGCAACGTAGCGTAGCAGTGGAGCAGCGATGTAGATATAGTACCGTATTATACTCAATTTTCTCAAAACATCTACTGGACTTGGGAAATACTTTATAGGTACACTAAACGCCGGATTGTGAACCTGTTAGTAGTAGCAGTTGCTCTGGTAAAAAAGAAACGTCTTTTACTTAGAAAATATTAAAAGATCTGATCATTATTTGTGTAAAAAAATGTATCTGTTAACATAAGGATATATAGTTTAAAAATGTTTTCCAGGTTAGGGCCCACGTGGGTCGTGGGCATTGCTGGAATGATTTCAGGAGTCCTGAGCTGCATCACACCGGCCTCGGCTTATTATCATTTTTGGGCGCTGTTTTTAGTACGCATCATTAAGGGATTTTGTGCTGTTAGTATTTTTATATTTCATGATTAAATTTGTTGCAATTTACGAATACGATTTAAAAGAAGAAGCCAGTACCCATTCAAGATTTAAAAGTGTGGAGGGGACTGAAAAATAATGATGATCGTGAAAAGGCAAACTTTCAGGTTAGTCATGGAAGACTTAAGAGTCCGGCGGACCGATTTTCTCTTATAAACGTAATACCGAAATAAATCGCAATCCAGACAATATTCTATCAAATTATGTTATCATTTGGATTTAGATACTGTTTATCTAGGTTCCTACGATCCTATTTCGTCCAAAATACTTCACTGGAAATAATTGTAAGCGAATGCAATTTTTGATAACTTTACCAAGTTTGGAACGATTTTCCGGTCTTTTAATTTCAGTGAATTAGTAGCAGACGAAATAGGATCGTGGGAACCTAGATTAACAGTATCTCAATCCGAATGATAACATAATTTGATAGAATATTGTCAGAATTACGATTTATTTCAGTATTACGTTTTTGTGGGCAATTCACGCTCCGCCGGACCGTTAAGGTATTATTTAAGTATTTTGGAAAAATGAGTACCTAGGTACAATCTGGTGGACATTGTTACTAATAGACACAATAATTCGTTTACCCTGTAGGATTGTCACAGAAAAATTGCGTTATATCAGTTCAGTGTAGGTAGGCAGATATTGAAGAAATATTATTTAAACCTTTTGAATGCTTTTGAATGTCTTATGTAAGTATAAAACAGTTCGGTTTTTAGAAGGCTCGTGTTCAGCGATAACATATTAGTTAATGGGGGCCAGGAACAACCCTACTTACATGTTATTGTGTTGTTGCCAAATTTTTGCTATGAAATCGGTAGAAATGTACATGTTTTTCTTCAGTTCTCTACTTGTGGTTGACTCTATTCATATTGTGTGGAGCCATGCTTTCACATATTCCACAATGATGGTTTTCAAGCTTTATACTCTACATAGTTTTTATTTGACCAAAAATGGTTGATGGTGTCGGTCTCATTACGATAATGGTCAAATTCATGATAAGATTTGAGATAAAGTAAGGCTTTGAATTTAAAGGTAGGTAATAATGTACAATACTAAAAGCATGTTGTGGAGTTATTACCAATATCGAACTTTTTGGACGCACTGGAAGATGCTGGTGCCACAGATAAGAATTTGACGCGAACGCTTTCTAAAACAGGGAGCCATGCAGCCAAGCATGGTTCAGGTGTTGAGATACTGGGTGCCGCCAATAGAGAGGAACCATTTTATGTGGGCATACTGTGGTAAGTATGTATGTTATGTAATTTTCATTATGTCCTTAATTATAAAGACAGTAATGGGTGGTAAAAGAAACTTAGGAAGTCATACGGCAATCAAAGTGTGAATAAAAATAGACTGTGATACAGGAACATATTCCTACCCTAAATCTACCTTCAGGTACTGCTATGGACTAAAAGGTAACACAATACCCGTATGGGGACGGGTTAGAATACTGTTCCTCATTGCCTTTCAGACAGGCATCCGCTAAGAGGCGTGAAAACATCTGACTTGCTCGATGGTAGGACTTCTTGGGGTCTAACTGGCTGGAGACCACCCTTACGTCGGAGTCAGTCGTAATGCACCTTATTGTGTGTTTCGACTTTTGCACGTAAGAACCAGATCTCCTCGATTGCTGCGGCTCTGGCAGTCTGCAGTCCGCAGGGGCTCTAAAAGATCGGCAACGCATCAGCAACTCCTCTGGTGTTGTAGGTGTCCATGGGCGACGATGACTACTTACCACCAGGTGGCTCATCAGCTGGTTCGCCGACATAATCCATAAAACAACAATGGTTACTGGTAATATTCACACAGAATATTGCAATTCCATACATAAAGAATATTGCCTTGAATTAAATCAAGATGAATAACGCAAAATTTAAAATAATATTATGTTGGTGATAAATCTATGAAAGTACAGTAAAGTACCCATAACGGCATCTGATTTGTCATTATTTATTCACCTAATTAAAAACGGAACGGACTGCCCTACTACCACTACTACACTATTGTTACTATGATTATTTTTATAAAAAAAGGTTCTTGTGTCATAGTTTATCAACTTTACCTGTGCACTTAAGTTCTGAACAAATCTGAGGCGCACTTTTGGGGTCGCGTTGGAAGACATCATGACTAATTTAGCATGTAGGTATAATATGTTCGTTTGTCGTCAGGTATAACCACAGGAACTTTCTCCACGTTTCTCATGTGTGCTGCAGTGCACTACTACTCACGATGGCCAGTAGGGTTTTACATATCTGGTGGGACACAAGTAATGTGGTCTATCATGTGGGTTCTTGTTGTCACAGACTATCCAAGAAAACACCCTTGCATATCTGACGAGGAATTGGCGTATTTATTTAACACTATTGGTAACATTTTTCCAATCAAAGTAAGTGTATTGTCATATTTTCAATAGAAATGAGAATTATGTTTTATCTGTATGTAGAAAGACAACGGTCGCACTAAGTAACAAGCACTATGTCGCGACTTTACAAACAAATAACGGACATAAAGGACACCCTCAATTATAATTGACAAGCTCGCTGTTTCGTCCTGTGATAATTTCGGCCCATGGGACGAAACAATACTTTTCAATAGTATTATAATTTTCGTTCGTTGATTTTACAATTAGCAATCTTTTCTCCGATAACCGGTGGAAATCAGATATAGGTAGGTACTCATACCAAACATACCAGGTATCTTGTTCTAAAAATGTCATTGGAATTTTCCTGATTCAGTCTTACCCTAAACCATAAGCTCTCTGTCTAATCCAAGTTATCGGACCGGAACTGTTTCATGACGTGCGTTGATAATTATGTACGAGAATGACTGCATTAGTTGGACACTGTGTCGCAGCCATTAACGCCCATTATCTTACTTACTTACTTTTCTAACGCGTAAAAGGGTTTACGCGTTAGAAAAGTAGAAAGGTGAAATATCTTAAAATCGATCAATATCAAAACCAATGTAACTAAATATCCACATTTCGTTGTTTAGTTGACAAATGCGCAGGCACCGTGGCGACTGATACTAAGATCTGTACCGTTTTGGACCCTCTGCACTCTCAACTTTGGATATTCATGGATGATAATTGCCCTTTGTACCCACGGTCCACTTTATTACTCGAAGGTCGCCAAATATAGTATCTACAGCGTGAGTACCTACACTTATTTTTTTAATATTATTGTTATGAACGGTATAATCATAGTATAAAATATAAAAATGCAGCTGTACTAACTACCTATGCGTTTTGTGCACAAAGGTTAAGTTTACATCTCAGCCTCTGATTTGAAGTATTAACTAAGAATGTCGGATGTTCATAAGGATGTGGATTTAACAAAAGACATAGATAAGGTACATAAAATAATAAAGATTAATGTTTCAGGCATCCGCACTAACTGCACTGCCATTTTTCTTGCGTTTGGTTTTGGGGACAATCCTCATACAGACTTTTCACAAGTACAAACACAAACCACGAGTCAGGCAGATTAAACACATTAGGAAATATTTTATTTTTGTGTGTAAGTGATTAGTACTTAATCTCCAAACAAAATTGTAAGTACCTACATAATTTGCTCGACCAGTTAACTCAATGCAGAAAACTATTATTCTTACTTAGTGAGCCTATGTCATACAAAAGAGAGTTAAAGACCGCAGCACAAAGAGCCTCTTGAACTTGAAAGAGCTTGAAATACCTTAACTGACCTTTATTGACTGGTTTTTATCAGCTTCGCTGTTTTTTGACTAACTGGCTAGTCTATCTACTAGGACTCCAAACTACTGAGTGACTAAGGCATGATACGGAAAGGAAAAAGGACCTATTTATCTCTAGGTATTATGATCTGGGAAGGGCTAAAATGTTCACTTTGATGAATCAGTGTATACTGGCAATACAATGACTTCACGATGTGTAGGCGTGTGTCCGTGGCAACAGAAGTGACCATTTTAGGCCTCTTGGATGGTGATGTTATTGCCTGCTGGTTCTTAATGATAGTAACAGTTAAAACAAAGTAAAATGAGTACCTACTGTAAACCAAATAAACCTTCCTCCTATACAATAGAGTAAATCTTTTCATTGGAACGTTTTTCTTCACTGTTGTCATCGATACTTAATAAATAATTTTGGGTATAATATTATTAATAGTTAATTATCATGCGCTTAAACGGTGAAGGAAAACATCGTGAGAAAACCTGCATGCCTGAGAAAATTTATCGACCCGTGCCCAGCCTAAGGATATACAGTTTAATGAGTTGATTAAATTATTAATAAGTTCCATTTGACTTAGCTCACGTAATGCCAGGATTAGTGGTGTGTTTTTCGTGGATGCTGCCTATCATTCCTGGACCTCTACTGTTAACTTTGGCTGTTGCATTGACTGCTGCTGGTATGGATCTTACTTTGGACCTATGTTATGTACGTTCTGCTAATTTGATATTTCATAAAAATCTACTGAACGGAAACAAAATATCTTAAGTATATAAGCGTGTTCTTGATAGTTATCCTACAGTGATCTCAAACTCTCGTTTTTTTTCATCTCAAAGTTTCCGAGGCTTATATATTGCACATGAGTAAATTTTTTTTTTAATTTTTCAGGAACTGACACCAACTTTTGTGAATTCTATTAATACAGTTATAAAAATCATTGGAAATACTTCCGGTATTATAGTATCCCTCTGCGTTGGACAGGTGACTTACAAGTATAAGGTACTAGCTTTGATACAAATTATTACGTAGTTATGTATAAATGCATAAAAGAAAGGAGGTCTATCCATTCCTAAGAACCTTCTTACATATTTATAGTATGTAAATGATTAAATTTATACGTACACCTAAAAGACTCCATAACACTGTCAGTCTAATTACGAACAATCCCACTATAACTACTCATACATTAACATATCATCACGCCTGTATTTCCCGAAGAGATAGCCAGAGGTGTAATAATGTACACCCACAGTTCGCCGGTATGTTTAGGTCACATGTAATAGGGGGCGAGCCTATTGCCATTAACAGGGCATAAATACCAAACTCCGAGCTGCTACTGAGAATTTCTAAAAACCCAATCTATAACACTTTGCTAGACCTGGGAATCGAACCCAGGACCTCTAGCATAGCACAGCACAACAGGGTTATAGTAACACGCTGTAGGTATAATGTTCGTCCGGACCTCTAGCATAGCACAGCACAACAGGGTTATAGTAACACGCTGTAGGTATAATGTTCGTCCCTCAAACCTCTCTAGAATAATTTACTTCCGTGGTATTACCAGTAATTAGTGGACTTCGTCCAGGCCCGTCTTAGGCCTTCCAGGATCCCAGGCGCAGGGCTAAGGCAAATGTCATTGTCATAGGAATAATTAGGTCTGTGGATAGGGTTGCCAACTCTTTGTCGGTTATAAATAGTAGTTCTAAAATTATTACCCATAAAAATATAGTATATAACGAAAAGATGAAAAAAAATAGTAGGTTCCCAAATATGTACTTTATTTCATAAAATAATATTTTTTGCTACTTTTAGGCTTTATTAATCAATTTTTATTTTTAAGGAATGCCTCTTAGACAATTTAATTGAATTTGGAAATGAATTTTATTGCTTTGAGTTTGACCGGACTTTGAGTCGGACCTTTAATACAGTAGGATACTATGTATATTATATAGTAGGGTTGGCAACCCTATCTGTGGATGATGAATTATGATCATGTGATGTAGCAAAACAGTTGGTATAATTTGAAATTATCGTCCGGTTTCTTAGAACTTCATTCAAAAATTGCCTACATATAGGTATGTATTTTGGGTTTCGCTATACCACAAGTGCCCCACTTACTACAGGACGTGTGCGTGTCACGATCGGCGACCTAGAATGTGTCCGATGGTGGAACACATTCGTAATAATTTATTTAAATACAATTCCCGGTATGTGCAATAGTTATATAAGTAATGTGGGTTTACTATCTACCTATGGTATACTTACCTAAGTACATTAGTTACGAATATCAATGGGACGTGCCCTAGTCGTAAATATAAGTTACCCAAGACTGCAATTTCTCAATTTTTATTTAAAGTTAGTTTCAATGATTATGCTAATAAAGACCATTGTAGGTAGATACGTATTTTGGAATATTTGGGAACTACGTTTAGATACTTACATACCTTCACGTCAACAACACATTTTGATAGATAGGTGCAATTGGCTTTTTTGACCAATTAATATCACAACATCGCTTGCCTAGAACCCCTAGAAGTAGGGTTGCCAACTTTTTTTGAGAATAATAACGTATCAAATTCTTTGAATTGCAAAAAATAAAGTATTTGTAAGAAAAAAGAGTATTTTTCAAATAACTATTTTCACTAACTATTAGGTAATACCTACTTAATTGATTCCAGAGGAATAGATTAATGTGTTCTTACGTATTTTTTCGTGAATTCAAGATCGTGTTTACCTCATAATAGTTAAATGTCCCTGGTTTCTTAATATTTTAATAATTGTTTTTTAGAATTTGCCGATCGTCTGGAAGCATATCTGGTGTTTCCATGCCTTAATATTGTTTATGAGTGGACTTGTGTTCTTGATATGGGGAGAGACTGCAGTACAGCCGTGGAATCAGCCGCAAAGAGATAGGTTATTATAGCATTTGAAATACACTTTTTGAATAATTACCTAACTACTTAAATCCACTTTTTAGGATACCTACCTCAAATAAGAAAACGGAGCCCTTACCTATAGGATCACTTTGTTGTCCGTTTGTCTGTCCGTCCGTCCGGCTGTCAAGACGGGAACAATTTAGGTATCAAGCTGAAATTAATTTAAAATACTCAGGTCTGCAATCCCTTGGAGCAGTGAAAAAAAACAAACTTCTAAGTCATCGCAATCAAAATCAGTCAAGTTTATGCTCCGTGTATACTGCATATTTTAATACTCTCACCACTTACCAACGGTCAGTCCCAATAACAAATCTGTCGATAGATTTACTTATTGGAGATAGGAACTTGACATTACTTGTATGGACCTTATGTCAAAATCCTATCTTTAATAAGCAAACCTCTAGTAACAAACTGATATTGGGACTGGCCGTTAGCCCGCGCCTCCGAGCAACACAGGACTTTCGTCGTGCCGAAATGCTCGAAGGCCCGCGCACACGAACTCAGCGGCGGATGGCGGTGCCGGTGGCGATGGCGGCGCGGTGAGCCGTGAGCGGCGCATTCCAATCACTACATAGTATAAAACAAAGTCGCTGTCGCTGTCTGTCCGTCCCTATGTATGCTTAAATCTTTAAAACTACGCAACGGATTTTGAAGCGGTTTTTTTTAATAGATAGTGATTCAAGAGGAAGGTTTTAAGCTATTTAACATTACGCTAAGGCTCTTACGAATGGGTAACGTGGGTGAAACCACGGGCGTGTCGCTAGTGTACCTATAATAATATAAAGGGGGACTGTTCTCGAAGGCAGCGGTGCGGCGCGATGTACGAGCGTTGCGCGCCCGTCGAGCGATTTTATTTTTTTCTCTTTACTGGCCGACGTTTATCACGTTACGAAGAAATTTGTATCAAAAATATGTTGTCGGGAACAAAGACACTAATTTCTCATAAATTACAACACTACGCAGCCAGCTCTAGCGTCGCGCGCGCTTCGAGAATCGAGAACGGGTCAGCGTTGCTGCGCCGCTCATCGCTGAGTTCGTGTACGCGGCCTGATAGGGAAAGAAGCAATGTCTTAGATCACAATTAAAGGAAAAAAGAGGTATTTCATGCAGCACACCCAAACGAAGCACACTCTTTGTCTGGGTGAGCTTCGTTTGGGTGCACACCTAAGGTATTTCCTTTGCATAGCACAACCGTAGGTGGGCCACAAATAAAAATTTATAAAATAATTAATTTTCTATTCCAAGCACACCTACGAATATCACTGGCATAGTGCGGGGACTAAGAAATAAAAATGTCGACAGAAAAACATATTTAATCCTTACTATTATTATAAACGTGAAAGTTTGTGAGTATGGATGTATGGATGTATGGATGTGTGGATGTATGGATGTGTGTGTGTGTGGATGTTTGTTACTCTTTTAGGCCAGAACGGTTGAATGGATCTGGATAAAATTTGGCACACAGATAGATTATAGCCTAGAATCTTTTTATCCAGTTCGGACCCAATCCGGAAGTCCACGCAGGCAAAGTCGCGGGCAGAAGCTAGTATTTAATATGACTAACTTTCTACCATAAATCCGTTTCATACTGGTTTCTGACACTTACGCGAATATGAGACATTTAAATAAAACTAGGTAAGTACTTTTTACAGATTTTATGGCGTTGTATTGATATTATTTAATTTTCGACATTTCGGATCCTTTACAGCATCCATATTTACGGGTAGAGTTAAATCTTAAAATCTATACATATAAAAAGCCGTGTCTGTAATTGCAAGATAATTGAGAAAAAATAAGTGGAGAAGACTAATTAAGCAATACTGAGGCCGAATTAATGGTTTTTGGAAAAAATGACTGTCTGTACCTATGGTATGTATTTCTGTATGTTCGTTTATAACTCAAGATCTACTTGGCGGATTTCTATGAAATCTGGTGTCTACTTAGATTATGAGCTTGGTCAACATTTAGGATCTTTTTTTCTTTTTTTTTCATTCATTCATTCCATACTTTCCTTAGATCATCCAAATCCAACATCCTTAATCATTCAAAGATATTGGAAATAAATACATTAAAAGTATTGGCAGTATCATAAGGCTACTTTTGAGATTAATTTTATTTAAATCTGTTGACTTTATCATAAGTTATTGCAATATTTAACTACCCATTGAAAACGAGCATTAAAAATATCCCTGTTAATTTCACATATAAGTAAATATGTACTAGATTTGCAGAGGTTAAAAAAAAAATAAAGCATATTCAAAATAAAAATATACTTACGAATACTGAATAAGATAAAGTAAATGGCTAACATACTGATTTAACCAATTTTATAGTAAAGTAAAGAAGTTAACAAAGAGTGTATATTTTTTCTCTAACAACTAATACGATGTCAATATTACCTCATTCAATATTTGATTTGACATTACAGGTGTCCTATAGGTTGACATGATAGTTGTTTTCTTCCTTTGAAGGAACGTGGACAAAGACGTTTTATAATGTGAAACCTCCACGTTGTAGAAACAGTACCTAATACTTACGCGTTGTAGAAAAAAAGGATCCTGCAAATGAAACCAAGAGCAATAGCTATACCCAATATTGTAATGGGAAACTAACTCTCTTTTTATTTGTTTTCTGTCACCTATGAATGCCCGCTGAACAGCTTCCGATAAAATCAGGCAAGGAGAAAGTTTGCATTCTGGGGAAGAACATAGGTCTAGAGACCTTTTGTTTCAAGAAGTCATTTTGGGATGCGAGTGAAACCGCGGGCTGCAGCTAGTCGTAAATATGTAGATAAATCACATTTATTTTTGTAATTGTAAATTTTTTTGCAGTTGGTAAACTAACCGCGACCTATGTGTATGATGTATGGGGCACGGCAAAGTTAAGTTTGTCCCTCAATATAGTTTATCCCTACAAGTTTGTACGGAACCCTTGGTGCGCGAGATCGACTTGCATTTCAGTGTTTTTTTTTAATTCGAACCGTAATCAACCTCGCAGCTACTTAACCCAACATTGTCTATCCTCTTCCAGGCCTCGACGCAAGTATATGATTAATCCTTTGCCATCTATAATGTCGAATATTACAGAAGTTGAGGAAGGCAGTGTTAGGTCGTCATTAGCAAAAGTGACGCCAGTATAAATACCAAATGGCAGATGCAGACTGTTGGATGAGTGGATGTTGGACCGAGTGGATTTATTTATCATCTTATATCATATGTAATAAAAATCAATAAATGTTTTATACTAACCAACTTAATAATTAGTTTTATTCAATTGCTATGGTCTTAAATACTTTAATAAACTCATACCTACTTAGAAATATGCATAGGTTGTAAATCTAAACCTTCGATCAACAATAGCAACTAGATAAACAGGGTCACGTACAAAATTAAAGCTAAATGCTGTCCGCGTGTAGCGTTGCCAGGCGTCCCATAGGTACGCTTTTTGATTGCGTGTTCGGCCAAAATAAACCGTGTTCGGCTTGTCCAGCTTTTGTTAAGCTTTTTACATTTCGTAAACGAGCAAGCGCCGAGCGTGACCGAGCGCAGGCGAGTCGACTGTCGGTCGCTCCCGCAGGACGCTTTGCCGCCCGCCGCCCGCGAATTTATTAGAATATAAGAAGATTTAATGATAATAATCAAAAAAAGCTTGATTTTACATATTTTTTTTGTCGTATCTACCTATTAATGCTAAGAAAAAAAATCCTCAATAATGTAGGTGGTTTAAAATCGGAAATTTTGTTCAAAATTTGATATTATTTGTTAGTTTTAAGCTTAAAATATAACTTATTCTTCTTGTACTTACCGAAAGTTTACTTCGGCCGTTAAAATGCGTTTTCGGGATTTATTTATGCCACTTTATTTTTATTTATTTATTTATTTATTGAATTTTTATGAGGTACATATTAGGTCTTACGAAGTAATACAAAGCCCCACAAAACTGTACAAACAGTTTGACTGTGGGATCAATTTTAGTCTTAATAACATGTAGGTAGGTACATAATTAGTAATGGAGTGCACAATTAATGTTTTATGGTAGGGTATCTATAAGGTATGTTCTTAAATTTCTTTTAAATTTATTTTTATTGGGTTCGATTCTGATGTCGGCGGGTAAACTGTTGAGTATATACGGTATACGTTTTCTTAAAGTCCTATCTCCATACACGTTTGTAACTCTGGGAACAACGAATTTACCCGAAGTCATCATCCTCGTGTTATAACTATTATTTATTTTGATTTTTAATGAAGTGTTATGCTCTTGTTTGCCATGGTTATTAGTTGCTAGAAGGTATTTATGTTTTAAACTGACCGGTAATATTTTACATATTTTAAAAAGTTTGTAGTAATCATTTTTGTATTTATTTTTAGTTTTTTTATCTACAAGCAGTTTTATAAATCTTATTTGGATATTCTCCAGTTTATCTATATAGGTTTTAAATGTGAGGCCGTAGCAATCAAGAGCATAATCCAAAATAGATTCCACTAAAGAAGTATAAAGTAGTTTTAGTGTACCAATAGGAATTCTATAACTTAAGTGGTAAAATTTACCAAGTACCGCTCTAAGTTTATTACATATGAGATCTATGTGTTCAGCCCAGGAGAAATGCTCGTCAACTTTAAGTCCTAAATATGTTACACACTTTACTCTTTGTACAGATTTACACCTACATTTAACATGGTTATTGTGAAAGCAATCGTAAGAATGAGTATATAATGGACAAAGAATTTCTTGCAAGGGTAAATAGGGAGAATGTATAATTAAAAGTTTTGTTTTATCGGAATTTAGTACTATTCCATTGTCATGTGACCATTTGACGACGGAGTCCACGTCTTGTTGAACAAGTCGACAAGTTTCGACTAAGTCGGTGCCAGCACGCATCACGCACAGATCGTCCGCAAACATGTACGTCGAGCAATGTTGCACCACTCTACACAGGCTATTAACATGCATCAAATAGCACACGGGGCCACATCCTGAGCCCTGTGGCACCCCACACTGAACCATTTTCTTATCACTTAGCGCGTTACCAACCTTCACTCGGTAAGACCGTGAAGTGAGGTAGTCTCTAAACCATTCGTTTAGGGGCTTCCCCACTCCACACTCTTCTATTGCATTCAATAATGTGTGCGTTTCTAAAGTATCGAACGCTTTTTTAAAATCGAAAAATATAGTAACAACAAATTGTTTATCGTTCAAATAGGTGTTAATCTCATCTGTAAAGTTAGTCAGTAACGTGTTAGTGCTTTTCCCTTTTTGAAAACCGTGCTGTGATATATTTAAAATATTATTTCTTTTTAAGTATTTACCAAGTTGATCTGTTATGCATTTTTCTATGACTTTGTCCACGCTGGATAATATAGCTATTGGCCTATAATTAGCATATACCTTACGTTCGCCTTTTTTGTAAATAGGACGTATTATTGCCTCCTTAAGCTTTTCCGGAAATGTATGCTGTTTAATAGATAAATTAACCAACTTGGACACTACAGGGCTTATTTTGTCACTGATCAATTTTAAATCCGACATTCGTATCAGATCGCTGCCAGGTGATTTTTTTACGTTCATGTTTTTAATAATCTTCTCGACGTAATTATCGCTGACAGGCTGCCATCTCATACTCATATCTGATTTTTCAACATAGTTCTCTCTGTTTAGCCATTTTTCGTTACATACATGTTTAATTTGTTCAATTTCCTCGCTAAAAGTAGTCGCAAACTGGTTAGATACGTGTTGGGCATTTCCCTGCGTATTCATATTAGTAAGTATCACATTATCTAAGGATTTGTTATTTTTCCCTAATAATATATTTATTCTATCCCATAACTTCTTTATATTTTTATTACAATTAATAATACTCTGTCTATCATATTCATTACTACATTTAGATATTGTTTTACTACATTTATTCCTATATTTAGTATATTCTAGTCTTTTAATCATATTCTTTGGATCTTTGCACCATGCCGAAAACAGCCGGTCTCTCTCTTTTATTATATTTTTTAATTTATCCGTTACCCAACCTTTGTTTCTAGAATTACAACGTACAGTTACAGTCTTATAACAGTCATTATAAATGTTAAGAAATAGTTGACTGAGGGTATTATACAATCTTATAGGACATTCAATAGAAGTTAATTTATTAAAATCAGCACTTAATAATCGTTCTCTGACCATTCGATTGTCGAGCACACGACGTACGGTAGGTATATTAGTCCGCTTACATTTCGCGGCGCGCGCATCGTCAGCTGATCGGCCGAGCGATGCACCTGGTGCACCTGTGCCTACGCGGCAACAAGACGCGCGATTCCATTGCACTACTGCCGACACGGGATAGTGGTCCGATATCTTATGTTGAATTACTGCAGAGTTAATTTGTGCTAGGGGCGCTCTAATATATATGTGATCAATGCATGATTCAGCAATATTTCCCATTACTATTTCTTTGCGTGTTATTTTATTTATGCATTTGACCAATCCGAATTCGGATAAAAGAGTTTCGTATTCAACAACTTTAGGATCTTGATTTTTTAATAAATTTATGTTTATATCGCCACAAAAAAATATTTTGCTATCATATGGCAAACTTTCTAATATATTACGCAATTCTTTCAAAAATTGTACTATTTTGTTATTTTTGTTTATTCGCGGAGGTCTGTATACAGCTAATAAATATATCGGATCATTCCCATTTTCGTCGAGCACAATGGAAACACACTCCGCGGACCGCATATCGCATGTATGCGATGTCTCACTCACTCGAGCTGCCCATGATACGCGCGTATAAACTAATACACCTCCCCCGGTTCGCTCGGTACGAGTGAAACTGTGTACATTAAAACCCCTGATTCCGTAAAATTCTATCATTGAAAAGTTAATGTTTGGTTCTGTTATTATTATTACATCAATGTCTTTTAAATTGTTATCCAAGGTGACTATTAATTCTTGAAAGTTCTTCTTCAATGATCGAATGTTTACGTGTAATATACAAAAGTCATATTTATTCCGTGACGATAACCATAAGTTTAGACTTCCGATCTCAACCGCATTAATTGTATCATCATCCGTAATAGTTACAATACTATCTAATACCGTGAATTTTGGTTCTTAAATTAAACAAAATAAAATCAAGGTGGTGTAGTGAGGATTATTCTTTCGATTTGAGTTCATTAATGTCATTTACTGATCTTACCCAAATTGCTTTATCTCCATCGTTTTTCTTTATTAATATTTTACCATTTGCCACCCAGATGTACTTAAAAAATCCATGCAGCTCATTCTTAGTATTCCACAGTAAGGTTCGGGTTGTCTTGGTTAAGTCTTCGTTGATGTATACTTTGTTGGTACTTGCACCGCCAGTTATTTTGTCACTCGTTATGTTAGCCAGTTTCCGTCGTTCCGAGAGCCATGCGTCGCGACGTTCGGTGCCCGAGTTCTTAAATCCGACGATAATAGAGGCAGCTTTAATTCCTTGTTTTCGTGGTTGATTTCGCCTTACCCAATCAATGTCCTCGCTGCTTACTTTAATCATTGTCCCGATTTTGTTGACAATTTCACTAACATTTTCGTCGGGCATCTGTTCAATACCCACAATCTCAATATTATGTTTACGGGTTGATTGCTCATAATCGTGCAGTCTCTGTTCTAACGCAGTGTTACATTTTTCCATATAGATGCATTTATTATTTATGTGTTCTACCGTCTTTTCAAGCTTATGAATTTTATCTTTCGACTTTTCGTGTTCCGCTAATAACGTATCGTACTTTTCTGAGAGTAGGCTCATACATTGTTTTATACATTCTAATTGTTTTGTTAGGCCGGGGATAGCCCGTACATTTTTCTGAATATCCTTTAGGATCTTATCAGAATCTCGGCCTTCGTCGTCCTGTTCCTCATTCTCCGATTCATCTTCCTCGCAATTGCTGCAATATATGCGATTTTTGCCAGCCTTTAAGCCAGCAGCCAATCCCTTAACACAGCTTCTATGAAAGGTACCCTGACACTGACCTTGACATAGGAAGTGAGAACCTTTTTTTGAGAGTATTTTTTTACACTTTTGGCACTCCATTTCACTAATCAAATAGATACAATTTATACACTTAATATTCACTTCGCGAGCGGCGCGTAGGTAGGTATAACACAGAACACGTGCACTACGTACGGCGATCGACGACGATTGTTATAATACACACTGCGGCATTGTGAAACGTGTTTACATTAGCCGTGTTTCAAGCGAACTAAACATAAATAAGAGCTCACGTCCCAAGTGCGCTGTTATTTACCGCGACGTATTTTTTGCGCTGACCCGATATCTAATTGCTATTGTTGATCGGAGATCTAAACCTATTGATGTCAATAAAGTAAGACGGCACTGGACATTATACCTTCATTAAATTCAGAGGAGCTTATCAGCTACATCTCTATGAGTGCGGTGAAAGTTGGACGCTTTAAGTATAGTTTCTCTAGTTTTTTGTGTGGTCAAATCTTGGGTCAAATAGTAGATACTTGAATGGCAAAAAGGCTTAGTTTCGATGTCTGAAAAATAGAACAGTTCGCTTATTTGACAGTTGTGAACTGCCATTAGTGTCAAAGTCTTCACAACTGACAGTTGTGTTTCCAGTTCCATCCGTCAAGCTAATCAAATCAATCCGTAATTATTTACTATTTTCTTCTTGGACTTCATTTGGTTTTTACATTTTGAATCTGGTTTCTGATTTATTCACTAATAATTTAGTGATAAAAGCAGGAAACTTCGTTAGCAAAATGCTCCGCAGCCTTATAGAGTATTATGCTGAACACGAACATTATAGATGTGGCTATTGTAAGAAACCCGATACTAACTATAGCCACGGTGAGTTAAAAAATATTGGTTTTATTAAATCAATTTGTTTAGAATATAATTATTATGTTTTTATATTGGTTCAGGTATGTGGGCTCATGCTATGAATGTGAGTGATTATCAAGATTTAATAGATAGGGGATGGAGACGGTCAGGAAAATATTGTTACAAACCGACCAACGATGTTACTTGCTGCCCTATGTACACAATACGGTTCGTATGTTTATTGTATCATTACTACATCGATACTTATACTTTCCTCGAACCTGTAATAAAATCCTTGTGGATTTGTAATAAAATTTCCAAGCAACTACTACTATCAATAGAAACATGAAACCTTGTTTTGATTCTTATTACTGTCTCATTGTACTTAATAATGTGTGATCATTTGCTGTTATTTGTCAAATTTAGATGCAGGGCCTTGGAATTTAAACCATCAAAGTCCCAGAAGAAGGTATTGAAATGTGTCAATAAGTTGTTAGTCGGGCAGGAAGTATCATTGCCAACATCAGGGGATGCTGCCAGGAAGATGTCCACCTGCAGCAGTGATAGCAATATTCTGGCTGAAGGTTTTGAAGAAGGTGGTGAGCAGTTTATTGAATCTGTGAAAGAACATCAAGACATCAATTTGGATGATGTTAATAATAGTGAACTTTTAGACTGTGATGCCGGTGAAGGTGCTGTGGGAGGTAACAATTATGTGTGTTCAATTCCTTTAACTTGTTAAATAGGTATCTGTGGACCTGGACTGTGGACTGTAGACAGTACACTCTGTTACTGAACCAATTGAACAAACAAAGAAACAATGACTACTAGTGAAAGTGCTATTCTACCATGCATGGTAGTCCACAAAATCTGACTTTTAGAATAAATGTTTGGATCAGTAATAGTTAATTTGTTGACGTAGGAAATTGTGTGTAAACCAACATAAGTAAAAGGATAAATTTATTGTAATGTATTTGTAGTCTGTTAACTCACAGTAGGGTTGTGGCATTTCAACCTGAATAAACTTACCATTTACTCCACTGAGTATAAATAAAAAAAATATTCATATTAATATTTACAGGAAAACACTTAAAAATAAAAAAGTTCTCCAATTAAAATTTATGTGACATCACACTAGTTTTGTAAATCTACTGCTACTTTGTACAAATTCTAGGCTATGACATCAGAGATCCCTTTGTTTGAGTAAAACCCAAAAACACATTACAGCTTGGGTATTCTTCTTCTGTTAGAAAAAAAAAACAGCTCCCAAGTCTAAAGCTCCAAAATCCTGTCACAGGGTTATACAGGTTGTGTGGTAGAACGTTGAACATACGAAAATGGTGGTTAGTTGGGGTCATCTGCTACCCACTGGGCCCAAATTATTTAACCTTGGCCGCACCATTTTTTTTTAATTTCACAGAAAATTATCAGTTTTTTATCAATTTAAATTCTAATATCTTTACTTGTGATGAGTAAAACAGGCAGGATGTTGTTTTGTATTAATGTCTAATTGCAGCAGACTCATAAACTCATAATTTTTTTTCCCATTAAAATCTGTACCAAACAATAATTTTATGAGAGTCTGTTACAATTAGACATTAATACAAAACAACATCCTGCCTATTTTACCTGTCACAAGTAAAGATATTCGAATTTAAAGTTAACAAAAACTGGTAATTTTCTGTGAAATTAAAAAAAGTAAAAAAAAAACAGTGCAGCCAAGGTCAAATAATTTGGGCCAAGTGGGTAGCAGATGACTCCAACTAACCACCATTTTCGTATGTTCAACGTTCTACCAAACACCCTGTAGATGTATATTTGACACACACTGAAGTATTGTGTAAATGTGAAACCCAAACTAGTTAATATTTACATTAAAAGAAGGTTGATCTCATGCAAAATGATCAGTATAAAAACTTATTGAAGTGTCTGGTAATATATTACCTATCTAGGTATCTGTTTTTTTTGTGATAGGTTTACGCTTGACCACCAGTTCACCTGATCTGTCTATATAAATACAAATGAATTGCTAAAACATTCATCCTATTGCGATGAAACTTTGGTGAGTTGGCCTGAGTAGGTTTATAACGAAAAAAAAAAAAAGATTAAAGAGGCATTGCAAAACATGCAAGAGGACAGCTAGTAAATAAATAAAATTACTTTAAATATAATGAATCTATGTATAGTTTCTTAAATGTATATTCATATTTTCATAACAATGGTGATAACTATCTACAATAACACTTGAAAAACCTTGATAACAAAATTGCAATGATGTAAACTGGAACTTTTCTGTTTTGAATTGAATGAAAATATTGTCACACCCATCAAAAGTTATTTAAATATGTGCGGAATTCTGATATGATTTATACTTCTTTTTTTCAGATAGTGCTGTGATTCAAGCAGTCATTATGAAAGAAAAGCAACCTGATGCTGTTGAACCTCAGGAAAAAACAGTAATCAAAGGTTTGTTGTATGTTTATGTCATTATGTAAAAATGTCTGAAAAGGAATTATCTACTACTGGGTCTACAGTATCTAATCTGAACTTCCCCACCTACCCCATCTGGCCTACTAGATTGGGAGGTGCCCACCCCCGCGACGTGGACGCGCCAGGCATGTATTACAACAGTGGAAGATAGAGAAGGAGACTGTAATTAAAGGCCATCTGTCGCGTCTGTTCATCCTTTTTATGGGGTGCGGAAAATCGTAATGAATCGTCCGCCAACTGCAACTTAAAACTGCACTTGCCTTCCCTTGCCTTATAGGCACGGCCATATCGTGACATTCGCTACGCTTAAGGCACCTTAAGGGTAAGGTGGTCGAAGTACGTACCCGATTATCTGTGCGCCGCCGCCGCTGCCGCCGTAGTAGTTAATATATGTATAAACAAAATGTTTTGATAATAAACTACATACCATATTGGCACAATCTTGATGAATGAGTAAGCTGAATTGAATGAATCAGTTTTTGCTTTAATTTTAAAACAGATTCGGGTCCGGATCTCAATAAGGCACCGTGTAAAAAAGCTAAACAATTGAGGCGGGAGAGGAAACTGGAAAAACTCAAAGAAAAGGGCATTGACGCAATACCAGTGAATAACGCCCAAAAAAACAAGGAAAAACAAATTGAGGATTTTATAAACGAGTTGCCAGATGATGTCAAACACAAATTAGAGGTATTGAATCAGTGTTAAGTTCAATTGTTTTTTTGTTCGCCATTGTTTCGTTTTTGTAGTGACTGAATCACATGAGAAGTTTTGGTAGCTCCTGTTTAGTTAAATAATACATTATAAAAGGTAGGTATAGTTTAAGGTATGTTTTGTTTCAAACTTTTATATTTCCTATCTCCTTACTTTTATATCTTTTTTAGATAAAGTTAGTCAGGACAACACCGCCAAGCCCCGAATGGCTGGCAACTGCTAAGGAGACCCACGAAGTGTACGTCAAGTATCAAACAACTATACATAATGATAAACCCGACAAATGTACAGAACCAAAGTTCCAAGACTTTTTGGTACAGAGTCCGCTGTTGGTAAGTAGTTGACAGTAATACAACTTCAATGAGTATTTTTGAATATGCTTAGAAGACATAGGTTTATGCCAAGGCACCGACTTGCCTGAATTAAAACTTAAAACATATTTAATATTCATTGTAATACAAAGGGTGGTCTTATTGCAATATTCCAGAATAAAAGATGATGGATATGAGTAGTTATATTAATAATATTTCTTTACTTATTTATCCATTATTTAATTTCGATTAGGCGCATAACATATTTAGAATTATTTTATCCCTGACGAAAAATAAAAATTATCTTTAGATTACAATTGAAATAAAGTTTTAAACGTTGGATTTAAACCTTCGTGGCTATTTACCGTAATTCCAATTGAATTTTAATATGCCACTATAGGGAATCTAACTAAAAAAAAAATCATATAATAGGTTTACGTTTCTAAAATTAATTTAAACAAGACACCATAAAGTTGTAATGTGTATGTTGTTTATTTACTGCGTCTACATTTGTTTTATTCTTCCAAATGTTCAAAACAACGACTTTATTCTCATTATATAAGTATTTATTCGGATTCGGTTTTTCGACAATATCTGATGTATACAAAATTATTGTATTAAACTATTGAAGGTCTCCTTGGCTGCAAGTTTAGTTATTCTTAAATTAAGCTCTGTAAGATCTGGTTTAAAACCTGGAGAACTAAGTTTGACAGAGATGAATGATCTAGTTCTAGCCTTACATATGTGGGGCAGGATGTATTAGTTCGTGATAGAGGGAGTTGATTGATTTCAGGAAGATTATAGCTGTGATTTGTTGGGAATCGAATTTAGAAAGGAACTTAGTGTTGAGGAAAAACACTCTAAAGTAATGAAGATTATAATATATGCTGCAAGTTATTGTTTTTATTTAATTTAATTTATTTTGTAACATCACATCTGTATTTTTTTGTGATTTTTTTGCATTTTCCATGCTAAGATTATTAAGTTATTTTTTAGTAAAGGAAAAAATTCAATCGCGGGCAGGATTCGAACCTGCGACTTCTGGTTTGATATACCAGACGCTCTGACCTCCAAGCCACCGCGAACCCTACCCGCATGATTGAAATTTTGACTTCACATTCTGAATTTACGTCATAGAGGTCAGAGCGTCTGGTATATCAAACCAGAAGACGCAGGTTCGAATCCTGCCCGAGATTGAATTTTTTCCTTTATTAAAAAATAATCACATCTGTATTTAGGAATAACAATTTGAAGCTTTGTTTTTTTCCTGTTATGTAGGAGGAGTATAGAGAGAATGGACCTAGCTGCGGCTACGGTTCGTTCCACCAGCAGTACTGGCTGGACGGCAAACTCATAGCCGTCGGGGTCATCGACATCCTGCTCAAGTGTATCTCCTCCGTTTATTTCTTCTATGACCCGCAGTATATGAATTTGACGTTGGGAACTTACGGAGCTTTGAGGTTAGGAAGTAACTATCTAATATTATTTACGAAATTTATTGCGGACGACTACTCTGTGGAATCAATTACCAGCGGAGGTATTTCCGATCCGGTACGACGTGGCAACCTTCAAGAAGCGAGCCTATTCTTTTCTTAAAGGCCGGATACGCACTTGCAACCTCTCCGGTGCTGTGGGTGTGTAATGGGCGGCTGTGATCACTTACTATCAGGTGACCCGCTTGCACGCTTGCATCCCTTTTCTATAAAAAAATATATTATAATAATTACGGTAGTGCCACATCTGACGGATCTCGGTGTTGGTCAGTACGCTCGACGGCTCGAGGCATTAACAGATCATCTGTCAAATATTATTGGGTATTTTTTTATTTTTATGTTCTAGCATTACGCGACTGATCTTACCCGACACATCTTCCGTCAGATGTGACATTGGCAGCCGATGTGATGTTGATGTTAATATTTTGGTTGTAGTCCAACTCAGTAGTAAGATTCAGCACGCGGTGCATGATCATTGTCGATGAAGAGACTATATCGACGATAAATTTCTCAAATGACGTTTATGATCCATAAAAAAAAATTTGTCTACTGTAGAATCGAACCCCTTGTCCAATACGTTGTTATGATACTCTTGTGGGTATTTAAGTTGAGATTATATTTAACTGCTTGTATATTTGGCTGCCTCGTTAGTCTAGTGGTCCGAAGTGCGACTGCTACGCTAGAGGTCTTGGGTTCGATTCCCAGGTCGAGCAAAGTGTTATTGGGTTTTTCTATGAAATTCTCAATAGCAGCTCGGAGTTTGGCCTCGTGTCCAGTTAATGACAATAGGCTCGGCCCCTATTACATAGGACCTAAACATGCCGGCGAACTGTGGGTGTGCATTAGTATACCTCTGCCTAACCCTTCGGGAAATACAGGCGTGTTGCAGGCGTAACATGTTATGTTATATTTTACCTTTATTTTAGGGAGATCGAGTTTACGAGACGCCTGCACTCAGTATGTCCGCAAATCGAGTATTATTACATGGGGTATTATATTCACTCCTGCCGCAAAATGAGGTATAAAGGAAACTTCTACCCATCTGATTTATTGTGTCCAGAGACCTACAAATGGTTCCCGCTGGTGGATTGTATTCCTAAATTAGAAGCATCTCCTTATTCGAGGCTAAATCCCGACATCGACAGTGTGGATGAAAATTACCCTAAAGAGAGTGATTTGAACTACATACCACTGTGGGTAAAAGGAGTTGTGATGACGTATAAAGCTTATAAGAGGCATGCCGCCGGCAAGAAAAATAGTAGTAATAAAAGCAACGAACTCGTAGAGTATTCAAGACTAGTCGGCGCTAAGACGGCCAAGAGCTTAATATATTTTTGCGATAATTAACTATTTAAAATATTTAAAACCACGTATTCATTCGGGAACATTGTTGAGTTTGGCGGATAGGTACATAAAGCCGAAGAAGTCTACTTGTATGGCTATATAAAAAAATGTTTAATTTTATTATAGGTATTTTAGAAAATTAAAAATGTATTTTCAATAATTGTTAAAGTCACACACAAGGTCTTTGAAAGCTTTTCATTGGACACATTCTCGACGTCCTTGCTGTTTGTAAGTGGACTGTTAACGATTAAGCTTTGGGTCATAAAGCTTGTTAATTGAATGCAGTCTTGTACAATTAATTCATACAGAATACAATGTTACTTGTGTAATCAGCCGAAAGGGTGTCATAGGCGCCCATTATAATAAAACTGATTTATGACTTTACCAAAAAGTTTTTGTGTGGTATGTAATGATCTCCTTTCATATAACAACGTATAAAAGCTTTTAAAAAGTAGTTCAATTTCTAAAACACAAAACTTTATAAATATTGTACAGCACCCTCGGAACGCGAGTCTTACTCGCACTTGACCTGTTTTATTTTAATTAATTTTAGTTAGTAGCCAGAATGTGGTTGTTCTGCTTTTGTATATAATATATATTAATTTAAAAAATAAAATAGTTATTTGTTTATTCTGTGCACGTTTATTAAGATTACTTAATTAGAGATAATTATTTTAAAACTCAAACTGACTTTAATTAATTGGTCATTATTATTAAACCAAATCTGAAGAAGCAAATTTTTGAAGAGAGTTCATTTTCCCAATCATTTTCCCATCACCTTTTTATGTATAATTGGATCCAAAATAGATGTTTGTATATATATTTGCATACATGTTGTAGATATGAATTGACGAAGCGTGAATCTTTACAACTTAGTTGGATAAATATGTCAGCCTTTTGTTAACACAAGTGATCGGCTACTGGCGGTCTAAAGGCCTTGTAAAGGGAACGGTTGTCTCACACTACCGGATTGCGTCAAAGATCATGTGAAGTGAGAGTAGAAGCATCTACGAGTACATAATAATATATATAATACACCATGTAGAATTTAATAAACGTACTATAATATAAATACTAGATCACTGGTTGGAGGGTGGACTTACCTAGGTACATACTAATAATTCTAATCCTACTGAAATAAAGTAAAGTAAGTGCCTACTGAAAAATGTCTAAAGTAGGTACTGGAAATCTGGAACCTTTGTTTTATAGGTTTAACAAATATGTATTACACGCAAAGAAATGTCAGCTGGTTAGTAACAAAGATAGCTATGTAAAGTGATTTTTTATTTGTGAACTTCCCAAATTCGTGTCCTACCTTTCAACCCAAAGACATTTAAATAATACGAGAAAAGACGGACGTAGGTACGTCACGATTCATAATTGTAATCCTACTTGTATTCTTAGGGTAACTACTACCTAGTTACCCTAAGAATGTTATAACATTCTTGAGTTACCTACCCATATCCAATAAGTACGTCAGCCTGTCAAGAAATTCAAATTAAATCGGGATGAAACTGAGTCTCTGCTTCAACCAGTCACCCATGACCCAACATACTTCGTCATTTTGGATTGTTTTGGATCAACAATCACGTTACGTTGCATGTAAATTACACTTTCAACTTTATTAGAATTATATATTCACTAGAAAAGTCAAAAATGTATGGGATTCAATTAATCCCATACATTTTTGACTTTTCTACTTGTTAGAAATTAAATAGTTGATAAGTTAGATATTATATATGGATCGAATTGCCCGTATAGACGTAGGTAATAGGTACCAAAATAAATTGTATTTCAAACAGGATTTAATCTAGTTGTTATTATTATTCGGATTCCAATAATCTAGGTTGGAAATATCGCCGACATCAGAATCGAACCTAATAAAAATAAATTTAAAAGAAAGTTAAGAACATACCTTATAGATACCCTACCATAAAACATTAATTGTGAACTCCATTACTAATTATGTACCTACCTACATGTTAATAAGACTAAAATTGATCCCACAGTTAAACTGTTTGTACAGTTTGGTGGGGCTTTGTATTACTTCGTAAGACCTAATATGTACCTCATAAAAAAATATTGTATGTTGATTTTTGATAACCACGAAGTTTCGAAGAGTTTTCCGGTCGTTTATTTCAAGTGAAGTAGGTACCCAGTTGGTAGACGAAATGGCAGCGTAGGAACTTAGATAACTGTATCCGAATCCGATTTATTTTGGTATGACGTTTGTAGGCCAACTCAGCAATTTTAAGCATTGTATCGAAATTATTGTCTTTGGTGGAACTTAAAAAAATGTTTGTCGTTACAAACGTTTTAATTGTGCGTGTAAATTAAATAAACCAGTCACTCATACATTATTAAAGCATTGATTCATATCATCAATTTATCTTTTCTCGTTTTAGTAACGGTTTTCGTCCTTTGAATAAAGAAAGAGACTATTAGATAGAATAGATTAGAATAGAATAATCTTAATTGCACACCATATGAGAAAACAAATTAAAGAATTTTTAAAAACTAAGGGTACAATGGCTGTCTTATCGCTAACAGCGATATCTACCAGACAGCCTTTGGACAGGAATGATATGAAAATATAATAGATAATATTATATCAGTCTGCATATAAGAAACAAGGTTTCCATTAAAAATATTCACGTCCATGGTAAACTGTTGAGCTTGAAATTATTTAAGACAATAACGCATTTAGGTAATAGCGATATTATGGCCATAAATGAACCAGAGTTGAAAACTGCTTTTTCAAAACAGAAAGGTGTAAATTCAAGCGTAAATATTGATAAAAAATACAGCCATGGCTCGTTTTCATCTTGCCATTTAAAGATGTTCACATTTATATGTTTGTGTCTATAACCCACCTGATATACCTAAAACAACAGATTGAATGTTACCTTGTATGTACTTAAAGGCATTGTGTTTAATTAAATAATTACTAGTCATTTAAATATTATTTTGCGTATCTTGTTTAGATTATTTGCAATACACTACAATTAAAATGATTTTGAGTTTTAATTCTTTCATCAGCCTCTCTGCTTCGTTAGTGTAGTGGTCCCAAGCGCGACTGCTACGGTAGAGGTCCTGGGTTCGATTCCTAGTTCAAACAAATTTTTATTGGGATTTTCTATGAAATTCTCAATAGCAGCTCGGAGTTTGGACTTGTGCCCGGTTCATGGCAATAGCCTTCTATTACATGAGACCACATACCGACGAACTGTGAGTGTACCTACATTAGTACGCCTCTGCCTAATCCTTCGGGGAATACAGAAGGAATGTTATGTTATTCTATTCATAGATTTAGAAATATGTGATCATTATTTTAACATCTTTACATAGTATAAAACAAAGTCGCTGTCGCTGTCTGTCCGTCCCTATGTATGCTTAAATCTTTAAAACTACGCAACGGATTTTAAAGCGGTTTTTTTTAATAGAGTGATTCAAGAGGAAGTTTTAAGCTATTTAACATTACGCTACGGCTCTTAGGAATGGGGCAACGCGGGTGAAACCGCGGGGGGTCGCTAGTCTATATAATAATTTTCACATCAAGTATATATTTCCAGTATTGACCGCTCTATCTCTTAGACTTAGGGAACTTAAACTTTTTGAAGGTGCGAGTTCAAATCTGCCAACTTACAATAGGCCAGTCAGCGTGGTGGGCAGCGGCCTGATTCATTTATTTATTTATAGGTACTTCTATGCACAATAGCATCTAGTACCTACATCATAAGTACCAGTTAACCACCTTAGCAGACTGTACCTACCTGAGGCTGAATATTATTGGCCTACCTCTTTAGTTATTCGATAATGTTGTGCTATTTATACCCTTAAGGTACCTAAATTATTGTAAGAACATGTCTTTGACAAGCTACAGAGTACCAACGACTAAGTAAACTCAGTTTGCATGTTATGTCAAATTATTTGAAGATTTTTATTTTTTATGGGATGGGGGGCGAATGAGCGTGCGGATCGCCTGATGGTACCGCTGCCCATGGACACCCGCCACACCAGAGGAGTCCACCAAAGGAGTTATAATTGGCTTAGTTAAAAATGTAGGTAGGTACAGTCAGCGTCAAATAGTTCGGGACAACCAAAGTGGCCAAATAGTTCGCAACACGTCATTGGGGAATATGTTCGTGTTACAAATTTTTTGGCCACTTAGGTTGTCACGAACTATTTGATGCTGGCTGTACATATCTGATTTAATATTCTTATTCATATCTTCTACACGTAGGAGAACCATGCTTCGGCACGAATGGGCCGGCTCGACCGGAGTGATACCACGGCCTCTCAGAAAACCTTACGTTAAAACAACGCTTACGTTGTGTTTCAGCGAGGGAGTGAGGTTACCGGAGGCCCAATCCTCTTAAAGGTCGGCAACGCACCCTGTGACTCCTCTTTTGGTGTTGCGGGTGTCCATGGGCGGCGGTAATCGCTTACCATCAGGTGATCCGTCAGCTCGTTTGCCCTCCTATCCCATAAAAAAATAGATATATATAATCGTGTTCTGAAAAAATATTTTAGGTCGATCATTAAAGTTTTTGGTGGAGATTGAGAGGGGATCCTTTGTCCCTTTTCCGCAAAATTAGTGTTACTATAGGCTTTATATGTTGCAGTGAGTTGTGCCGTCACAATGCTAGAGCATTGTATGTAAGTATAGATACTTAGCACGTTTTTGAGCCGACGTTAATTTTTTGTCTATATGCTCTATTTATAGTAAACATTTTCATGAGGCAATTAAAAATATTCAAGTAGCCAATTGTATGGTCTGTAGATATTTGTAGAATTTAGATGATAATTGTGAGTATATTCTACGACACAGAAGAAAGTTAACCATACTAATCCTACCTCATAAATATAAAAAGTTTCCAACTTATGAAGAAGAGTCGTTTCGTTTTTGCGGTCTACATCTGTGGTGTCGCTTGGTACATTCCTTTCGCTAATTTTCTACAGAAATATAAACATGATAAATTAAATATTATTTGTGTGACCATCTCTGTCATGTTTCCATTGGTATCGCGCCATTGTTAGTATTATTAAGCCTATAATAAAATTATTATAGTGAGCTATATTTGCCAACTTAAACAATGAATGAAATGGACAGTTACAGCGTAGTACGCTCTCATACATAATTGTTCTAGCCATTTCTTTCTTTGCTCAAGAATTTTGTCGGGCTTTGTAGGTACTTGGATTGATGACGTCAGATTTAAATAAAACGGATAAAAGTTACGTGTACTTATGTAAGATGTTATTTTCTGACGATGACCTTCTTACTTGAAAGGAAGATGTAAACATAGGTATGAGGTGCCTATGTTTAAATTCGTTTATTTAATTACCCACCTGTTCTTTGTACCTGGCTACCTGCTTAAAATTATACGTCTGCTTAATACCACCGGATATGAATATGTATTATCTTAACGAGGTGGTCGTTAACTTTCTGACTAGAAATCTGAATATCTGGAAATAACTACTCGTATTCACTTGATTGTAGGCGCGTATCTGAGACGAGATGTGACCTTGTTGCAATCTTCTATCTATACTTATAATAAATCTGTAGAGAGGTCAATTCTGTACATGAAATATATTTCCAAAATAACTATCAGCGGGTGATTAGTGATCGATACTGATGCCAAAAATGCAATCAGTAAAATTTTTGTCTGTCTGTCTGTATGTTCTTTATAGAAACAAAAACCACTCGACGGATTTCATCGAAACTTGGTACAATTGTTCTTCATACTCCTGGGCAGGTTATAGTATACTTTTCATCACGCTACGATCAATAGGAGCAGAGCAGTGAAGGGAAATGTTGGGAAAACAGGAGAACTTACTCCATTTTTTAAGCTTCCGTCGCGTGTGCAGCCTTAATGGTTAAAGCTACACAGAAATCATGTATGACGGAAATGTTCTCCTTAAAATTATATAAAAAATATTCCACAACAGCAAATGTCTATCTTTTATGGTTGACTCACAATAACACGTGTAACTCCCGATAGCTTAGCAGTTCGGAGCTTTCTGATTATATTTTTGTCTACTCTTACGTTAGGTGACTGACTGACTGACATAGTGATCTATCAACGCACAGCCCAAACCACAGGTTATAGTATACTTTTCATCACGCTACGATCAATAGGAGCAGAGCAGTGAAGGGAAATGTTGGGAAAATGAGTGATTCATGGGAAAGGTTTCAAGCTATCAATGTATATATCATCACGCTACAACCCTTAGGAACGGGGCAACGCAGGTGAAACCACGGGCGAAGAACTAGGGAACAAAGTAACTATTCCACGCGGACGAAGTCGCTGGCAAAAGCTAGTAATTAATATAACAATTAGGCATAACTTTTTTGTCAACTGTACCTACCTTCGTGAGATGTAAAAAAAGATGAATACGGCAGGTAAGTTGCGAAGACGTGTAATATTTCTGTGGTTATTTTTTAAATCCTGATATCGAATTAATTTATACCTGGATCTTGTCCCGCATCCAGAACTGGTCTTGGAAACGTAAGCCTCACCGTTCACACGAGAAAATGAACAAAAAATTCCGACATTGCAACCATCTTGAGAGCAACGGCTTGTTATTTAGATCTTGAGTTCGAACCGGTATCGGATATCGTATCTAGATATCTTAAGCTTGACTTATCATCATAGATTCTTTGTAATATTGACGCTAAGGAGTTTTTAACAGACTTCAAAAATCTTTTGTATTTATTGTCTTGTATGTTTGCACATAGATATACATTTTGTTGTCTAGGAACAGATTCTGTCCTCTTGTTTACTCATACATTCGGGAAAGTCCCATAAATAGAATTCGTTGTTAGGTATCTGCCATTGTTCTGACCATTTGTTCTGAAGACACCGGATACAGAAAACGTGGCTTTATTTTTCAACAAAGTTAATTAATAGATATGACTAACAAACTGGAAACTGTATAACAAAGCAAAAAACCTATACCTACCTATCATCATCAGTTTTTTTTCAAAACCGTGGGAATTTTACTAAATCCTTCTAAAACATTACGGCTACAACAGGACATTTGCTACAAATTTATTACGTCGGGTGCCGCTACTGTAGTTTCAGGTAGCTTCGTGATTCATTTAGATAACTTACGACATATTTTAATAACTTTAATGTGAGTTTATTATTCATATTTCGGTTTGCCAACACCTAGATAAATTACGACATTAGGAAGGTACCTAAGTACCTATTCATTCATGATTCATTCTGTGAGAATTTTTAATAAATTGCAATACGCAATTAGCTTGTTTGTTATTGTATTGTATGAAATTCTCAATAGCAGCTCGCAGTTTTAATGTGTCCGGTTAATGGCAATAGGCTGGCCCCCTGTTATAGGTATGCTCAGTACACCTCTGGCTATAATTTTACCATATGTTGTAACTACTTACATACAAAATTTTATGTAAATATGACGGAAAATTCAACAGTCGTGCATTCATGATTTTCTATTAATGGCAAAAACACGCCAAAATTCTTACAAAGCCTCAGAATGTTACGCAGATTATAATAAGTAATAATAACATAACATAACCATCGAAAATAAGTTTTATTGTTATGACCACACAGTCAATTTTTGAGTAGGTACCTACTTGGGTATTTTGTATGGATTTGAATAAACTGATTTCTGAGACATCGAGAATATTAGACATATTATTAAAATAAAATAAAAAAAGCGTCCATAGTCACCGGCAGTCTACCCGTACCTACCTACTGATTTTATTTTGAACTAGCTTTTGCCAGCGAGTTCGTCCGCGTGGAATAGTTACTTTGTTCCCAAGTTCTTCGCCCGCGGTTTCACCTGCGCTGCCCCGTTCCTAAGGGTTGTAGCGTGATGTTTTATAGCTTGAAACCTTTCTCATGAATCACTCATTTTCCCAACATTTCCCTTCACTGCTCTGCTCCTATTGATCGTAGCGTGATGAAAAGTATACTATAACCTGCCCAGGAGTATGAAGAACAATTGTACCAAGTTTCGTTGAAATCCGTCGAGTGGTTTTTGTTTCTATAACGAACATACAGACAGACAGACAGACAAAAATTTTACTGATTGCATTTTTGGCGTCAGTATCGATCACTAATCATCCGCTGATAGTTATTTTGAAAATATATTTCATGTACAGAATTGACCTCTCTACAGATTTATTATAAGTATAGAAGATAAACTAGTTACTGGAATTTGGAATTCAGGCCCATTTTAGGTCTTTATTACACCTGTATTCCCCGAAGGGCTAAGAAGAGGTGTAGATACGAGCATTTCATAGAAAACCCAATAATACTGCTCGACCTGGGAATCGAACACACCTCTAGCGTAGCAGTCGTGCTTACGAGCACTAGAATAAGGGGGCAGGGTTACATTGCATTGAAGAACATATCTAATAGGTATGCTTAGATTTCCTACACACCCACCGATCATCAGTGCTTATATATTTTGTGTTAATAAAAGATGGCCTATTAGGCACCAACCGGGCACAATTCCAAGTCTCGGGCGACTACTGGGAGACTGCATAGTGTCTACCCGACCCGGGAACAGAACTAAAGACCTCAATTTTAGCAGTTACGTTTGCGATCAATGACACAGTCCGACTGATGGCATGGTATAGCATTAACTTTTCAATCCTAGTAAAAAAAATCGATTTCGATCAAGTATGTAACTACCTTACCTACCTACTTATTTCATATACATATGTACAACGTAGGTACTGGTTTCTAACACTTACGCGAATATTAGACATTGAAATAGGTAGGTACTACTTTTTACGGATTTTATCGTGTTATATTGATATTATTTGATTCCCGACGTTTCGAATCCTTTACAGCATTCATGGGTAGTTTACTCGTGGACGGATAATCTACCCGTTACCATTATTATTATTTCAATGTTCTATACAGTGTGTTAAGAAAACCCTGTTCGACCCGTAAAGGTATTGTTAGGTATCAAGATCCGGTTCTAGAACAAGAAAAAAAAAATCCCCGATTATATATTTTTATAAAACGAGGAAACTGAAATTTTAATATGGTGACAGCGACACCGTCCCTGGGTGCCAAACATTTAAGGATAAGGATCGTTTTATCACTTCAAAAATATCGCTAGATTTTGGGAAAATTTCAGTAATTTAAGCACGACAATCAACGGGTTGTTCCCAGAGGTCCACGATTCTATTGTTCTTCATTTCCCACCGGGTTCATGAAAAAAATTATAATAATTTTTTAAATGTTCCTACGTGAATTCCCAACGGGTCCACGAGATTTATCCAAAGTACAGTCGGATAAAATAATTTCTTGTAAGAAAGAAGAATATTTGGAGTACACAAGAATAACACTTTGCTCGACCTGGGGATCGAACCCAGGACCTCTAGCGTAGCAGTCGTGCTTGGGAACACTAGAATAATGATGCAGATGTGTTATTAAAGTTTGTGTGAAACTCAAAATAACTGAAAAATATCTAAAAAGATACCTTCATTTTAATAAACTTTCTTATCACGATAATACAAAACAAAGGGCTCTAAATTTATTAGATTAAAACATAATTAAAAAGAATTAAATGACGACGTCACGGGGTATATTTTGTTGAAGAAATAAAATAGCCGATCTAATTTACGAAACCAAAATTTTAATTATTTTTATCGTTTTTCATATCGACCACCAAGTAGGTACCGCAGGATTAAGTATTTTAGTAAGTAATTAGCTGAATCATGGATTTATTAGTTCAAATAGCGTATATGCTTAAGATTCAAATTTGAGTAAAATATTTTTATTTGTAATCTTTATTGCTAAAGAATGATGTCCATGCCAGAATTTTTTTTACAGAATCGCTTTTCCTGCAAGATTTTAATTATTTAAAAGTAAAAAAGTTCGCGGCTTTAACAGATTAAAACGAAGCTTACGACAATGTCTACGTTGTGACGCTCTCAGGACGTCATCATAAACATTTGGGTTTGTAATTACTAGGTATAAAATTGATTTCAGTCCTCTCCCATGTTCGAATTAGTAAATATAGATAACTAGATGACCCGGTGTACTTCGTATCACCTGTCGTAACGATTTGAAAATTTTGATTTTCTACTCTGTATCGTTCTGACTGCAAGTCTATTTTCCATGTTATGGTTCATGCAGTTATTCTATTACAGACTCGAATGTCAACAAATAAGGTGCCTATTTTTTTCGGTTTGCACCGGTTGCGCCATACCTATTAAAAAAATTCAGATCTAAAAAAGTCTAGCAACACATAATGTCGTCAAATGTCTTTGAAAGGCTATCTTGAGTCGTTTGAAAAATACTCAAAACAGTTTTTAAGCTATTGCATAGCTTCTATCGCGGGCCTTGAGCGTGGGGACCGAATCCAGAAATTCCGTAAAGAAAAAAACCTAACACGCTTGTCTCTTCAGTTCAGCAACCCGCCTTTAGGTGGCATTGGTTGTATTACATAAGTTGATAAAAAACGCTATGCAATAGCTTTACCGCGGCAGTCCCCGAGTGCCACACGTCTTTTTTCTATGAAATAGCTATCATGTTCTTGACTACTGACTCCAGTCTGAATCCATTCTTCTAGGTCGCACCAAATAGACGATTGACATCAATAATTTTTTTTCTGCATTCCAGCAAAATAGTTTAAACACATTAAATACTCTTTTTTATATGCATGATTTCAAACAATGACAACCATCATACTATGTGGCAACTATGACAACTATCAAAATAACAGTTTATATGGGTTTAGGGGGTTTAGGTTAGGTTAGGTTACCGAATCCAGAAATTCCGTAAAGAAAAAAACCTAACACGCTTGTCTCTTTAGTTCAGCAACCCGCCTTTAGGTGGCATTGGTTGTATTACATAAGTTGATAAAAAACGCTATGCAATAGCTTTACCGCGGCAGTCCCCGAGTGCCACACGTCTTTTTTCTATGAAATAGCTATCATGTTCTTGACTACTGACTCCAGTCTGAATCCATTCTTCTAGGTCGCACCAAATAGACGATTGACATCAATAATTTTTTTTCTGCATTCCAGCAAAATAGTTTAAACACATTAAATACTCTTTTTTATATGCATGATTTCAAACAATGACAACCATCATACTATGTGGCAACTATGACAACTATCAAAATAACAGTTTATATGGGTTTAGAGACACAGAGAGTAGAGAGCCCGACAGTTCTTGTCGGATTTTACTATTTGGTCTTAAGTCGCGGAGAAATCTGTTTGCGCGATGTAGGACTCGCGACTTAGTTCTTCCTTAATCGAGTAGATGGCGCTGCACTTGTAATGCCGCTACATTTGTAAAAATGAAAAATTAAATTATCCCACGGGAACGTGATAAAAATTATCCTATGTCCTTCTCCTGGTTTTAAGCTACCTCCCTACCAATTTTCAGCCAAATCAGTTCAGCCGTTCTTGAGTTATAAATAGTGTAACTAACACAACTTTCTTTTATATATATAGATAGATTGATTGGATAAAACGATCAATAAATTTTAAAAACGATAAATCAGTGACTGTTTTTGCGGAAACTGACGTCACAGTACACGCGCCCAATATGGCGGCGTTTAAATTTCCCGTATCTGATCGCAGTGTTGAATATTTATTTTTATTATTAAATATTAATATTTTTGTCAAAAAAATATTTTTTACGGTGCTTTAATAATGTAAACTATCGATTAAAAATATATAAAAAAGACATGCATATTCCCTATTGGAGAGATAAAATGGAATCATATTCAACTATCTATTTATTCTCAAATAATCATTTATCTCTTAGCCAAGCTTTTATTGCTGACTGTACCAAACATTCCCATGGACCCGTAGGGAAAGAAAATATGTTATAAGATTTTTAAATGTTGTGGACCCGTTGGGAAGTAATTATTAATTATTAATTTTTATAATAATTATTAATTTTCATTTTTCGAGAACAATAGACTTGTGGGTCCACAAAGGAGGTGGAAACAATCCCAGTCAACACGTGAATTTTAAAGTTAATTCATATCGTATCGTTTACTATCTATATGAATATCATTTTATTTGGTGATGTAATTGGATACTTTTATGCCCCTTTTGAATCGGACAGATTTTTTAACGTAGTGTATATATATAGATTTGGCTTAAATAAATATAGTACCTATTGATATCCAAAAAGGGCTAGCATCTGTTAAAGTTATAGGTAGAATGTAGAATGCTTTAATATTTTATTCACAATAATTCATTTTGCAATCACGATAGTAAATGATACCAGTTAACAACAATGATCGATATGATTAGCAAAGTTAATAATTAAGTAAGTACCTGAATTAATTGATCTAACTGGTCCTCCTTGTGATTTTCTATTGTTGTCGTAAGTATATAATTATATACTTTGATCATCAGAATAAAATCTATTATTATTATTATAATATATTTTATAAAGTAGGTAAGTATTCCGGATACACAATACCTCAAAGTAAGGACCTCTCTCTAACTTATTGAATTAATGAGGTGACGTTATATCTAATATCAAGCGCAATTCCTTCTTTACTTGACATTACCTGCTGCAAAATTAAGTGCAAACTGGTCTGTAGTCTATTTGCTTAACCAGATCTTCAAAAACTATAATGTATGGCTGTGGAAGTAGTCGAGTACGCGGTATACTCGAAGGTCCTAAGTTACCACGCTAATGATAATGTCCATTCACGATCGGATGTTTTGAAGTGGCACGCCAGGTGAGACCTTCGTGAATGCAGTGTGCGGATCTAGAAGCAGGCGACGATAAACGTTCAACGTAAAGGAAGGCAGTCGCAGAAAGACAAGCGTGCGCGCTGCCCGCTAGTATAATTCGCAACCTCCGCTAACGCGCGTGCGTGCTTACAATCAGTGCGGCTGTTTAGTGTTCACTCCATGATAAGTGCATAACACAACAAAATGAAGTTTCATATTAAAATATTTGGTAAGTTTCTTTGATTTATACATAAACAAAGATTCAATAAAATAGAACAATAAATTGATACTTATCGAAGGTACCTGCGAAACAATAAGCAGTAATTATCCACCCATAATTATGTAAAGACATCATTAATATAGGTAAATGACAAGCTACGAGTAATTGAAGACGTTAGATGTGCCGAAATGGGTACTTCCGTTGTTTTTTTAAGAGTGTAATTTAGTTAAGCTTGTGTAACGCCTAGTACCTACCTAATTGCTTTTGCCGTCTGTAATTACCATCTATAAAAGCAAGCGAGAGGTGTTGTTTAAAGTTATTTACGTCAGTGGCCGTCACAAACCTAAACTTTTTACTTTGTAATAAGTTTGATGTTTTGTCCAATAAAACAATTCAGGTGCTACTTAATGCGCATTTATCATTAAGATTGAATTTTTTGCCTGAATTTTGATTAAGTATTGTTTTTGTTTGTCTTAGGTATGGTTCTCACGCGCTCTTCGCTACCTGCTGAAAATCGACTGCTTTGCCGACGATTTTTAGTTTCCCTTTTGTTGGTGTAAATTGTCAGTGCTCTTTGAAATCTATAAAAATAACAGATGTCTAATTGAATTTATATAGGTGTGTTATTTCAGAAGTTACTTACTTAGTCACACAGCCTTTAGTAGCAAACTAGTAAGTCAAGTAGATTTGGGTACATTTATACCTCTGCGTAATCCTTCGAGGATACCGGCGTGATGATAACTATGTATGTATTAATAAGTACCGTATTCACACTTGCTCACTGCGTATGGCCACTGTTATTGAAAACAGCTGAAATAACACGCCGAATATAAGCGTTAATTCTTACATTTTTATTCAAATAGTGTGTTTAATTTTTATTGTTTATTCATTGCCATTACTTATCAAGGAGGCAATAGCATCATATAAAGATACTTAGGTAGGTATCCCAAAACCAAACGGGTATACCCGAAAAGTACTTAAGTACCTTGTCAACATACCTATCAAAGAACATAGCTCCCTGCTATGTTGTGGTCCTAACGGTGAGCAATGTCGCCGGAGCTCCGCGAGGAAGCGTTGTGTTGGCAGATAGGATAAGCATCACGGATTTTCTCTTATGCTGCCGGCCCAACTATTCCTCCTCTAGTTACAGGGTCGGCAACGCGCTTGTGATACCCCAGGTGTTGCAGGCCTCTGTAAGCTACGGTAACCGCTTACCATCAGGCCGGCCGTATGCTTGTTTGCCACCTTAGGTGTATAAAAAAAAGTTGTTATTTACTCATTACATTTTAGAATTTTGTTATACAAACTAATTCTCGGTTTTTTGAATAACGTTGTTTCTTTAGTTTAGTTCGTTCGTTCGTTGTTTTTAGTTTTTAGAAATGAGGCAAAAATATACATTATTTTGATACTTTTGTACGCTCAATGCCACAAGCGCTGCTGGTGTGCGTGGGAAACTGGGTTCGAATCCCAGGTTAAGCAGAATGTTATTGGGTTTTTGCTCGAAGTTTACTTCGTATTGGGAAAACCGATCGGAAAACCCAATACTATACTTATCTTAACTTATCATAACGATACTTATCTTTCTGCGTCTGTGAGTTTATTTCAGTTCATCTCGCACCTAACCAGTACGACTTGGTACCTGTCATGGCTTGCTATGTTACTGAGATGTTCACATTTGAGTGCTACGAAGTAACTACCTTAATTATACTAATTTAATTGATATATGTATCATATAAATCAAATTAGTATATTTATAAAAAAAATAGTCTAAATGATAAATTATTACAATGCTAAGAGAATGTTGTGTATGTTGAACGATAAAATATTGCAATAGATACTCGTACAATATAATCTTATGCATACCTATTATGTGGCTAAGATTTAACTAAAATTACTTATCATGCATGCTGCTAGGTGTCTTTTTCAACTTTGACAAATCTTATAATTTAGCAACATTTGTTTAGGGTTTAGGACGGAAAGCCTTGCACCAGGAGGGGAATACATCGCACATCTGCTGAAAAACTGTTGTAACGTAAAATTGCTGAAATATTTAGTCTCAAAGTTTTCACTAAATTCTAACATCAAATTGTAACAATTATTTTGTTGAAAAAACCACACCATAAAAATATTAAGCAAGACAACATATTTATGAAAATTCATGTGGTTTTATTAATATTTCACAAATATCTTATTATTTGACTTTTTTGTGACTTAGGAGAATGACAGTTTTTCAGCGGATGTGCGATACCTATGTAGACATAATATACCATCACGTCTGTATTCCCCGAAGGGTTGGGCAGAGATGTACTAACTACTAATGTACACTCACAGTTCACCGGTATGTTTAGAGCCATGTAATAGATATATAGGGTACAAGTCCAGACTCCGAGCTGCAATTGAGAATTTCATAGAAAAACCTTTGCTCGACCTGGGAATCGAATCCAGGACCACTAGCGTAGCAGTCGCGCTTAGACCACTAGACTAAGGAGGCAGTCAAGTCAGTAATTATAAAGAGGAGGAAGAATGGATTCTTCTTAATTGTGTAATGTAGGTATTACACAATTAAGAACAATAATACCTATATATTAATAAAAAGACTGAGATGTGAAATAAAATCTTCAGGCGTCTGGATTATCCAAAATTGCTGAGTATCTTGTCTATGAATTCGGTGTCCTTTTCTATCTACTTCTAATGAACACTTATAGCTCACAGACTTATAATAAGTAGTAATTCTTCAGACTAATTTAAAGGCTGGGGTTACCTACATGTAGTCTTACTGTCGTCTCTCCCTGTATCCCATAGATGAAGATGCACCTTCCTGAAAATAGCCCGCTACCGCCCTTGTCGAAAGCTCGCACGTAATATTGGATTTTTTTTAAATAAATATTTAGAGTTCAGCAAGCTAGTATTGCTGAACTCTAATATATATGTATGTATGTATAGCTTTTTGCTGAGCGCTCCTTTTACTAATAGCTGTTAATATACAGGTATAAAATATAAGAACACTTTAAGATGTGAGGATTTTATAAAAATTAAGAAATGTAAGAATTTTGCTACAATTTATGCAGGATAAAAATATAATTTAGACAGTAGTTTGTAACGATAATGAACATGAAAACCGTGGTACACGCACTCGGTGGATGGGTGACCTTTCTAAACCCCACCGCGCCTTGCTCTGGGACATGACGCGCCGCCCACTGGTGTCATTGCCTTTGACAGCCGTAATGAAATGTCAAAGGCTGCTCTGGAAAACGTAATTCTATTCTTGGATCAGGTAATCCTTACCCCAAAAGGAAAAAAACTAAACCCTTATAGGATCAGTTTGTTGTCCGTCCGTCCCTCTGTCTGTCAAGACCCTTTATCTCGGGATCGCGTGGAGGTATCGAATTGAAATTAAAAATTAAATATACTCAGGCCTACTACAGTCCCACGAAGCTGTGAAAATATCAAACTTCTAAGTTAACCTAAAAGAAGGTACGGGCGTTTACGCGGCGAAAAAAAAAAAAGAGAATCAAAATTTATAGGGTGTTTTCCGTTGACTTAGAACTATGAAATTTGGCAATTAGTACCGTCTTATACTACAAGTATAGGTAGGGAAAAATCTAAAAACTATACATTTGTAATTAATTATAATGTGCACCTATAAATTTGTACGGAATCCTCGGTGGGCGTGTCCCACTCGCACTTGTCCGAATTTTTTCCCATAATCCTGTCACAAAAGAGTAAAAAGTTTTCTTTAAATTAAAGTAAGGTTCCAAAATAAATGGAAGGAATGCATGATTAATGTTTGCGAGGCTTCATAAATAACATTATACTCTTATATAATAGCTTATTCGCAGAAAACGTATATTTTTACTAAACAAAACACAACATTGTGTACTCTTTACAAGTGTACGTTGACGTCGGTTTCGCCCTTGACAGAAATTGTTTAAAATGCTTGGTTCCGTTGCTGCATGGTTCAGTGAGTTTGCTAAATAGGTACCTACCTAGTTTAATCAGGGATAGAATCTAAAAGAGTAATTAATAAAATACTTTAAAGGAACTTTACTGACAGGTGTCATTTTACGATTACATTACGTACCTAAATATACTCGTAGCATCCACTACCTATGTATTCCAATTTCCCAAGTAATGCGCAAAGAAAATGCATGATTATTGTCGTGACTACACCAACACATGTTTTGCTTTGTAGATTTCATGTAGGTATCTACTTACAGGGGGAGGCTTTTGGTAATCGTATTTGAGCCGTTTGAGCTGTTTCAAGTTAGTCAAGTCAAGTCAAGTTAAATTAAATAGAATATTTACATATCTCTGTAAATAGGAGACATTCTTACAAGCCCACTAGGTATATTTTTTTAAAACCCTATGTTACCTGGTCCGGACCGTACTGAATTCAAAGAACTATAGGTATATATCACGGTTTGTGACTACGTATCTACTAAAAACTTACCCAACCAATGGGGCATGAAGGCAATAAAGTTGCGAAGGGCAAAACAAATTAAGTACTTACATCTTCGCCTCTAAATAATTCAATCCAGATCCAGCGATCCCTAGCTGTTCCCCCCAGCAATGCCCTAAGCTGAGGTCCGAGTGCCGATAGGGGACGCGCTTAGCTGCTGTTGCTTAGTTACTTCTGGCTGGAGGCATTCGGTGTCTTGCAACCAAGTCCGGTTACGCTGTAAAGATTTCCTGAATCAACAGCTTACGCCATACATAAAAAAACTACATACATAAAGACCGACAGCAAGAACAATATGACTAAGATTAAAAAAATCATGATAGATATAATCTGGGTATTTGTACATCACGTGTGATTCGGTTTCTTTTTCATCACCTGTGAATCGGCAAGCGCGGTCCATTGTAGATCGCACAGGCGAACTGGCGGTCAATTTTATGCCTATTACGAAAACAAAACATAAATAAAGAACGGTAATTTATAAAACTGATATAAATATATACCTACTTACTTAGGTATCTTTTTAGGGGGTGTGCTCATTATTAAAAATCCAGACTTACGTAAACTTGTTCAGGATAAATAAATTGCAACCAAGAATGTTATACTTAATACTTATCTACCTATACATTACGACCGTACTTAAGTTATTTTAGGGTTTTATTGAGTCTTAATAAAACTCAACATAAAAAAATTGATGTGAATTGAAGGGGGTGTGCTCATTATTAAAAATCCAGACTTACGTAAACTTGTTCAGGATAAATAAATTGCAACCAAGAATGTTATACTTAATACTTATCTACCTATACATTACGACCGTACTTAAGTTATTTTAGGGTTTTATTGAGTCTTAATAAAACTCAACATAAAAAAATTGATAAAACCTCTGGCGATTGTTATCGTAAAAGGATTAAATAACATTTTCGAAACCCTCAACTGAATGACTACCTATACATATTCACTTACCTACAAGCAGAGTTGGGCAAAATTTATCCGAATGACGAATAACGAATGAATTATTTGTTTCTTGCGTTATTCACGAATAATAAATAATTTCATTCATTCAAAGAAAAATTATTCGGATGACGAATAAATTATTTTATTCGTTAGTCGGATAACGAATAAAAATAAAACGAAACGAGGAAAAATGGTATTTAAATTAAATATTTATTTGATTTCAATTATTTATTAGGCATTTACAGTTATGATTATTTTTATTAATTGCCTGCCTGACTGCCTCATTAGTCTAGTGGTCCCAAGCGCGACTGCTACCTGTTCGATTCCCAGGTCGAGCAAAGTGTTGTTATTCAGTTTACTATGAAATTCTCAGTAGCACCTCGGAGTCTGGATTTGTGTCCGGTTAATGGCTATAGGCTCGCCCCCTATAACATGGGACCTAAACATACCAGGTGAACTGTGGGTGTACATTAAGTACACCTCTGCCTAACCCTTCGGGTAATACAGGCGTGACGGTATGTCATGTTATGATTATTTTTATTTTATAATATTTTGATTGGTCTTTGTTCACGTGGTGTAATGGTAGCAAGCAGAGGTCCTGGGTTCGATCCCCAGGTTGAGCAGTGTTATTGGATTTTTCTATGAAATAGTCAGTAACAGCTCGGAGTCTAGATTTGTGCCCGGTGAATAGCTGTAGGCTCGCCCCCTATAACATGGGACCTAAACATACCGGCGAACTGTGGGTGTACATTAAGTACGCCTCTGCCTAACCCTTCGGAAAATACAGGCGTGATGGTATGAATTACTTTCTAGGCAAGATTCAACTAATTACATAAAATGTTTACGCGAAATTGCGAAATAGCATATTAATATTCTAGAACGATCGCGAAATAACATTGCGGCGAGGGAAATTTCTGGAAACTGAACCCGATATGTTACCTACAACTGAACATTTGTTGTAATCTTACTAGATCCTTCTAATATGACTAATAACACATATCCAAACATACTTCCATACACAACCAGTACTATTTAAATTTCTAGATATATACTTCTTATCATCTTATTATTTAAATATCAAAACTTATTATTTTTCCTTAAAATCGTAAGGAAGTGGTAAGTAAACGTTAAGAAAACGCATTTTAAGCTTCCAAACATGACCTTTTTTTTAGTATTTTTTACATAAAGTCAATGTTTATTGTCAATGTGTTATTTCTTTCGTGATATTCTACATAGAATCCTCCATTCAACGATAGATGGCGTTGGCATACTAAGGTTAATAATTTACAATAACTATTGATTACCTATACTTTTCCTCCATTCGACGATAGATGGCGTTGTCACACTAAGGTAAATAATAGACTCTTACTTAACTATATTTGATTACCTTTTTTCCTCCATTCGACGATAGATGGCGTTGGCACACTAAGGTAAATAAGCTATTTGACTATTGATTATCTATTTTTTCTTCCATTCGACGATAGATGGTGATAGTAGTAACTTTAGACTGGGGTAAAACTCCCAAATGTTGACTTGTTAACGTAAAATCGAACTTACAACGCCTATGCCATGCGATTTGACGGGATGGTCGCCGACAATATATTATGTACTAGTTATTTGATTAGCCGGCCCGCTATGGTAAACAGATTCCAGATGACTGGGGAGAGTAGCCACAATATTAGTACCAGATTTATAAAAACAAAATAATTATTTTGTGACCGCAACTGATATGAAAGTGTGCTCGCTTTCTCTCCGTCATTTTTATATACCTACCTACATGTCTCACTCTCTCGTATTGTAATTATCCCTTTCTTGTACCGCCATTATTCATTAAATACCAGAAATAAGATATCATCTTATCATTTTCTCTTTCATCTATACATATAATAAAACAGTAAAAAAATGTGTTTGTACATTGAATATATTTACAAAAAAAATTTAAGCGACGGAGACAGTAATAGGGTAAGAATTAAAAAATCTGACTCTTGTTGTACACGCTAATCACCAGAAATACTGGACGGATTCGAATGAAACTTTTTTTGTTTTATACCTATTAAGCCTGGGCAACATATAGGGTATAATTGATTTTGGAAACTGCAGGACCATAATGAGCTAGCTAAACTATAAGAAATATAGAAATGACGCCTTAACAAAAGTTGTTCAGCCTGATGAGCATTTTCTGTTGAGGTATAAAGATAAAGGAAAATTATTTGATTATTTTGAGCTGGGAAGTGACACTGGTCGTCGATAAAGACTTCAAGTGATAGCGAACTCCACGCGGGCGAAGCCGCGGGCGGAAGCTAGTATACAATAACGTATGTGCCTACCTACTTTTTAAAATCAAGCCAGTGGAACCCTTCAGAATTGTTTATTTTTTAAATGCTTACATAAGGTGTATGGCCAGATCTTAGAATGGTTGTTACTTTATTTTACATTTCGTAAATGGTTATATTTCATAATAACACATTTACAACATAGCACATCTCTATTCTAGAAGAATCGCGTAAATAACATTCGAACGATATTATTGTCGGTGACTATCCCGTCGAACTTGTAAGGCATTGGCGTGGTAAGCTTTGAGTTCGATTTTTTGTTAAGGTGCGCCGAAATTTGTCTGTTTTACCCTAGTAAAACGTTAGGTACTCTGTATGCCATCTATTGTCAAATGGAGGAATAATAAGTAGAAAATTAATAATTATTTACCTTGGCTATGCGAACGCCATCTATTGTCAAATGGAGGAATATAACGTAGGTATTAATTGGCAGTTTATATACAGAATGTCCCATACCTAGTGTTGCAAAAGGAAACCTGGGATGGGCGGTTGATCATATTATATAATCAATATCATAAAAAAAATCAGTCCTAGCTCTAAGATTGCTAGACCCGATTGGGTAGATTGTTGATCTTTATGTACCTACACAGTTTTACGCAATAATTATATTTTTATATGATGGTAATTCTATTGCATTTACATACTTTTTGCACAAATATGAAACATTATTTTTATTAAATATAAAAAAACATACATGTACCTATGTGTGAACAAACCAGGCAGTACTTTTTATGCCAATCCGCCCTCTAGTTAGAATACAGACATAAGAATAAAAAATCTTAATACAATTAAATATTAAGTCATAGGATAAGAGAGTCTTAACGCACTGAATGTAAATTACATCTTATCTTGTATCTAAACTATTGAGATTTTCCGAGCCATATTTGAGCGCTCTGTGTTGGACAGTCTCTTCACATAAGCATAAATTTAACTAAAAACGTAGATTTTTTTTAAATAGTGATCATTTCTATACTACTGAGAATTGAATTGAGAATTTCTATACTACTTGAACCATGCGGGACATCCTGTAGATTATCTACCTACTTTGGTTCGCGTGCAAACGCCATCTATCGTCGAGGAGTAGTACTTTATCTATGTAGAATATTCCCGATAGCTTTAGTCTAGGTTTTATCTAAAAAAAGCAAGGGATATGATAGGTTTAGGATATTCTAGTGTATGAATCTAGAAATGTAATATTCAAGGTATCACCGTTTGTTCGACAGACACTATTGCTATCCAAAAAATTATTATTTAAAATAACGAATAAAATCACGAATAATTTATTCGTAGGCAATTTATCTACGAATAATTCATTCGTGAATGAATCATTCGCGGATAATTATATGGCGAATAAAATTTTATTCGGATAATTATCTAGATAACAATTTATTCGAATAATGCCCAAGTCTGCCTACAAGAAAATCCGTCGGGGCTGCCATTAGCATTTCTGTTATGAATTTCAATTAAAATGTAGTATAGAAATGCTATGATATGTCTTATAGAGCTAAATGCAGCTCCCGCCGTATTTTCTTGTTTTTAATTGTCTTCTTGTTTTCAAAATTTTTAATTTTGAGTTTTATTTTTAGACTTTATAGAGAATTCCTTTTAAGAATTTCCTGAATTCTCTCTTAAGTAAGTTATTTCTCACTAACAAAATTGAAATGGTTTTTCTATGAAATTCTCAGTAGCAGCTCGGAGTCTGGACCTGTGCCTAATTAATGGCTATAGGCTCGCCCCCTATAACATGGGACCTAAACATACCGGCGAACTTTAGGTGTACATTAAGTACGGCTCTGCCTAACCCTTCGGGGAATACAGGCGTGATGGTATGTATGTATACTTCATAAAGAAGAAAACAATTGACAAAATTGGCAACTAATCAGTGAATGACATGAATGGCAGCCTTAATATTCATTGAGGTAATAAAAACGACGTATTAGTCTGTAGAGACCAGCTGTACCCCAATCTAAGTATTCGTTTTTACCTAGCTGAGGCCCGCCAAGTAAGTCCCGAGACGTCATGTTAACGTTACAATTACTACACTAATACGAATACGAGTATACCTAGTTATTATAAAAAACATATGTATATTATATACATATATAATATACATATGTTTATATTATATATTATAAGTATACATAAGTTTTAAAACAAACTAACAAACAAACACCCTCTCACTCTAAACGCATATCTTCTATCTTCTATACTTATAATAAATCTGTAGAGAGGTCAATTCTGTACATAAAATATATTTCCAAAATAAATATCAGCGGGTGATTAGTGATCGATACTGATGCCAAAAATGCAATCAGTAAAATTTTTGTCTGTCTGTCTGTCTGTCTGTCTGTCTGTATGTTCGTTATAGAAACAAAAACCACTCGACGGATTTCAACGAAACTTGGTACAATTGTTCTTCATACTCCTGGGCAGGTTATAGAATACTTTTCATCACGCTACGATCAATAGGAGCAGAGCAGTGAAGGGAAATGTTGGGAAAACAGGAGAACTTACTCCATTTTTTAAGCTTCCGTCGCGTGTGCAGCCTTAATGGTTAAAGCTACACAGAAATCATGTATGACGGAAATGTTCTCCTTAAAATTATATAAAAAATATTCCACGACAGCAAATGTCTATCTTTTATGGTTGACTCACAATAACACGTGTAACTCCTGATAGCTTAGCAGTTCGGAGCTTTCTGATTATATTTGTCTACTCTTACGTTAGGTGACTGACTGACTGACATAGTGATTTATCAACGCACAGCCCAAACCACAGGTTATAGTATACTTTTCATCACGCTACGATCACTAGGAGCAGAGCAGTGAAGGGAAATGTTGGGAAAATGAGTGATTCATGGGAAAGGTTTCAAGCTATCAATGTATAATATCATCACGCTATAACCCTTAGGAACGGGGCAACGCAGGTGAAACCACGGGCGAAGAACTAGGGAACAAAGTAACTATTCCACGCGGACGAAGTCGCTGGCAAAAGCTAGTACCTTAATAAAAACGTACCTACATTGTTTAGCAATGAGGTAGTAGTGACAGTTTATTATTGTGGAGCAAAGGCCTTTCATGGAGGTTAGGGGCCGTCCATTAATCACGTGATGTTATTTTTGGCATTTTTTAACCCCCCCCCTCCCCGTTGGTGACACATGATGAGGTTTAAGACTACCCTCCCCTTATATCACGTGTATTTTTTAGTACCTACAAAGAATCTTAATTTTTTTTTAATATTAAAAAATACAGGTTTATGTATCATCTAGTTCAGACATTGTTTTAATGTAAAACGTATGAGGTTAAACAATTTGCGCATACGTGCCAAAACAACATAATAACTGACACTGACAAGCTGAGTCCGGCGGGCGGTTGTCGCGCGCGGCTCGCGGGAACTTCACTTCGTTCGTTGCCTGGTAACGGCGAATCAAGGTCACACTACAAGCCGCTTCCGATTTTGTACCTACGCGTTTGACGAAACAATAAATACATGTAACGCCGCTTTTCGGTTGAGTATCGCACAAAAAAATAAATACACGTGATATATATTACTACACCCCCCCTCCCCCTTGTGATATTTCGTGAGTTTTTATGGACCCCTCCCCCCCCTTTCGAGCCTCACGTGATTAATGGACAGCCCCTTATCAGAACAAGAAGGAAACAAATACAATTACTGCAAGTAATTGCTGCTTGATTGCAAACCCGAAACTTGCTTAGAAAAATTTAATTTTATGCTCTTTCACAAGACTAATTGGAGATTTCATTCCCGTATTGTTGTCATACCTGAATCTTTTGCACAATACTAAATTGTATTTTATCTGCATTCCTGTCACTGTAAATTTTCGATATCTGCATAGAAATATAAAAGAAGAACGTGACTGACTGACGTATCAATGCACAGCCGAAACTACAGGAGCTAGACTACACTCTACACGAGCACTAAGAAAGATTTTTTGGAAATTCAACCACTAAGGTGGTGAAAAGGGGCGTTAAATTTGTATGAAAGTCCACAGACACTACAATGCGTTTGATACACACACACACGTATTTAATAAATTGTTCTCAGCGACTCTTATGCGATTGCGTTTTTGGAGAAAATTCAGGTCTTTTGGGACTAGGCTAGCGGCAACATATTTCATAACCAAGTGATTTTTTTAAATGGTACACAAAAAGTTCAGCGGCTATCTCTCTCAAACTGGTATGAGGATTTTCAGTCAGTTGATGCCCTCGATTGAGGCAAATCTTCCATCACATCTCGACCGCTTTTGATCGCTTTGTACCACTCATAAGCACGTGTTTTTGATAGTCGATTCACCGTAGATTCCTTTTGCACTGTAGACGAGCACTAAGAAAGGATTTTTGGAATTGATTTGAAATTCAACCCCTATGTTGGTAAAACTGCGGGGTACAGCTAGTAGGTAGGTAAATAAGAATATGAAAATCATTGTTATTATTATTGGCACTGATTCCTTGGCAACTCAACATGTATGTCGATGTTTCGGACCCTTTACAGCGTCCATGGTCTTTCTGCCCGGCTGCCCGTAACCGTGGACGCTGTAAAGGTTCCGAAACCTCGGGATTTTGTTAATTTAAATTGTAAATGTAACGTTATTATTCGTAATAAAATCCGTAAAGTAGTTTTATTTAAATATTACCTGAGTAAAAATGATTATATCATGCTTAAAAATGCTTAAAAAATATTTTAAGTAAGTGTTCTTTGTTTAATTTGAAGGACTTAAGGTTCTTAAACCGAATAATTGAATGCATATTTTACCTGAATCCGGATCTCTGCGTTCGTTGTTATGTAAGGATGTATAAGTACCGATTTAAGTGTATTGACCGATTCTTTGAAGACTAAATTTTTGCATCTCGATTGTGGACTGACTGCAGCCGGCGACGTGCAAAATGAATAATAAACCTTTTTATGATAAGTAGGCTGTACCGTTAGGTAGGTATGTCTGTAGTGTAGTACATGTAACAAGTCACACTGAGTGTGTAATCTCGTTGAAAGTTTTCTGTTCGACATCTGTCACGTTTGGTATTTTGATAAGTGATTTTGTCCTGGCTAGGCGGCCGTTAGGTTTCGCGGTGACGTCATTCATATTACCTACTTATTTAGATAAACGAATAGGTACCTTATTATTATACTTACAGAAAGAGTTTTTGCTTACTTTCACAGACCTTGACCGTTTCTACTTTATAAATACTTAAATACCCACTGATGGGTGAAAGTTAGGGATCGATCGTTATTTTGGTTTAAAAAATAATTTTAAGTGCATTGGAATTTATCACTGACATTTTGTACCTTTTTATATAAAATAAAATAATGTTTGAATGAAATGAATATGTAGTTGGGTACCTATTTAAGTGGGTACCACATTAATTTATTGTAATAAAATGTTTAATAAGCATTCCCACTATGCTTTCCACTTAAGCAATTTAATGTGCACGCAATAATAAAAGTATTTGGAATGAGCCTAATAAAGTGTGATGGGGCAGAAACGGGATGGTCAGTCATTAGCGCGTGAAGCTGGCGCCGGCCGCAGTGACGGACGGCGGCGTGGTAGCGGCGCGGCGGCCTGGCGCCTGCTTAGCCAGACCCTGCATTCTTGCACTTTCACCGCTACACAGACATTCGGATTCTTCCAGAATGCAAACCTAGCACAAGCTCACCGTTACGCAAATGATTGACGCCGTCTACCGACTCATTAAATTAAACACGCGTTTGCGAGGTTAAGTAGCTCTGTGAATCAAAGATTTGCATTTCTGTTAAAGTCAAAAGCTCTTTTTATTGGTGTCTCGACGAATCATTGCAATGCGCAGACGCGCGCGGCTAATTTCAAATGAGCTGTAGCAGATAGGGTTGCCAACTTTTTTTGAGATTAACAAAGATTCTTTGAATAGGGAAAAATTAAGTATTTTTAAGAAAAAAAGAGTATTTGTCAATTTAATGTTTTTATTCTTAAAAAATATTTTTGGATACTTTAAATACAAGCTCATAATTAGTCTCTCTCACTCAAAATAGTTTTACAATCGATAAATAAGCAATATGTATAATATCTATTGCTAGTTTTAAAAAAAACAAAAAAATAAAAATAACTCGATTTTTATTAAATTTATGGACGATCTGTTCCTCTCTTCTGGGCACTGTCATTATAATATAACGTTCTTGATCATTACCAAAAAATAAAGAACAAATGAGAAATAATCTTATCTTTACGCGTCAGAATAAGATGGGAAATAAAGTATTTTTGGACTAAAAATAAAGTAAGATACGTTATAATAAAGTATGGTTGGCAACCCTAGTCGCAGATATGTAGGTATCTCCGGTAACATTTACGGCCAGTCTCAAAAACAAATCAGTCGATGGATTTCCTTACTAGAGATAGGATTTTGACATTACTTTTATGGACCTTATGATAAATGCAAAATTCTATCTCTAGTAAGCAAATCTACTGACTTTTTTTATATTGGGACTGGCCGTTAATAACATCACTTTGAATTAGCGACTAGTAGGTAGGTACTTACTTAGATTACGTTTTATGAACTTTACATCTAAATACGGACTGCAAAATCATCTTTATACATATAAAATTTACTTTATCATATACGTAATGGATATAAATATAAAACAGTAAAAAAAGTGTCTGTACATTGAATATATTCACACAAAAAACAAATTGGTTGATGGAGACACAGTAATAGAGTGAGAATAAAAAAAATCTGTGTGTTTGTTTGTCTGTTTGGAAACGCTAATCTCCGGAAATACTCGACGAAGTCGTGGGCAAAAGATAGTCATAAATAAAAAAGGAATTTTATTGTTACAAATCTCTTAACCCTGTAGTCCCTGGTAGGTTTGGATTGTTGTAGGTACCTACTTTTTTACTTGTCAGTAATAGTTCTACTAGGTACGTTTGAAAACACAAATTAGGTAAATGACGGTCTATTACATGCGACACAATAGGAACACAAAATAACAATAGGTTCCACGTGACAATGCAGGCATCCCGCCCTCACCCATGATTCTAGAAACCTACTGTCATTATGAAGTACCTACTTATTTACGAGTAGGTACTTACTTAATATGTCATGCATGCATGTCACAGATGACGCCTACTGTCAAACCGTAGGTAACTACATATTATGGATAAAGCTCAAGAACTTGTCTCATTGTAGGAATGCCACACTTAAAGCTTGACAGAATTAAAAGGTTATGTCCCGTACTTACTAAGTTTACATTTACGTAGGTAGGCAGGCATGCTAATTAGATTGGTCGAGAGTCGAGACTCGCCATCGCTCTTGACGTAATTTCCTAGTAACCTTTTATGCACAAATCAAACAAAACATTATATTGGATGACTTTGAAATCATTAGGAAACATTAACTGTAGGTGTGCTAATTCTAAAATTAAATGTTCTAACGAGAGTCTGAATATTTTTCCTAATGATAAAAAGTAAAAGAAACTGGCCACCCTTAGAAAAAGGAGGAGATTTTAATTAGAATTAACATACTAAATTGTAAAACGTCACCTTATGACGTAAATTGAGAATGTGAAAGCAAATTTCGATCAAGCGGGTGGGACTCGCGGTGGCTTAGCGGTCAGAGCGTCTGGTGTATTTAACCAGAACACGCAGGTTCGAATCCTGCCCGCGATTGAATTTTTCCTTCACTAAAATAACTTTATACTAAATTGTGTTTGCCTGCCTCAGTAGTGTAATGGTCCCAAGCGCGACTGCTACGCTAGAGGTCCTGTATTCGATCGCCAGGTTGAGCAAAGTGTTATTAGGTTTTTCTATGAAATTCTCAATAGCAGCTCGGAGTCTGGATTTGTGCCCGGTTAGTGGCAATAGGCTCTCTAACTGTGGGTGTACATCAGTACGCCTCTGCCTAACCTTTCGGGGACTACAGGCGTGATGGTATATCCGTAAGAATATCCTTACTAATATTATAAACGCGAAATTTTGTAAGTATGGATCTATGGATGTTTGTTACTCTTTCACGGCTGAACGGATCTGGATAAAATTTGGCACAGAGATAGATTATAGTCTGGAATAACACACAGGGTACTTTTTATCCAGGTCGGACCCAATTCTGAAGTCCACGCAGACAAAGTCGCGGACAGAAGCTAGTACATAATAATTGTCTTAATCTTAAGTTCGCTCAATACGTATTCTTCTTGTAAGTAAAATAGTATACCTACTTAAAATTCATCATAGTAAATACTTACTCGCACGAAGTTATTTTAACAAAGAGTTTTTTCAATGCGATAGACAGGAGGTAGTTTTAGATGGCATCATCGTAATTATAAAGTTAAAATAATAAAGAAGGTGTGTCTCAGCAAGCGTCGAGTGCGGAGGTCATTGCGGTTCGTCTTCAAAAAACAAATCGACGGCTCGTGGCTGTAGTGGCGTCGTGAGGTTGTTTGGTTGCCATTCAACGAGGCCACGGCCATAGAAAAAACACGATATTTTGCAAGAGATTCTTATTCATTCTACTAGGTGTTTGCTACAGCTATGATCTAATATATCTCAACTTTTCAATTATATTAGATATTGTTTTAGATTTGGGTTTATTCAATGATATCGAAAATATGTTGATTCTGGGTCTAATTGTTCATTCATGCCTTTATAAGTATTAAGTATTAAGGCTTAAAAAAAACTATAAACGTTTATAAAAGTGAAAACAATAACTTGTGAGCATCGAGTACCTACATGGAACAAGATGCCGTCGTTGGTCAGGCTTTCAGAGAAAGGAAAATTCAATATACGTGGATTTGTGTCTAGGAGAACTGCTTTTAATAGCTTTATTTATTAACTCAATAAAAGACAACTGGTCTAAAAATGTCACATATACATACAACGTTAGTTCACATTAGCAAAGAATCTTGCTTAAAAATATGTGAAACTTTATACGCTTGGATTCTTGAATTAAGCATATTCGGATTAATTAAAATTAACTGATTATTAATAAATCAATTAATTTCACTTGCATCAATGTCAATAATTTCGGCACACGAAACTAGATCAAGCGCTCAATGTGTCAAAAATATTAAACTTTCGCCTCGTCTTGTTTTTTGTTTGTAAGCAAAGTATTTCTATCGAGCATGTATCTCGTTTATATGTACGGTGCAATGAACCGCACACAAGTTTGTCAACGCGTGTCCGTTTGATATTGACAATGTATTCGAAAGTTTATGTTCCGCACACTTGCCAGTTGTGCGAGGTCGTGCATTCTTGTCGACAAGTATTTGCCAAACTCAAAATCTCGTGTCTATTTCCGCATTCATCTAAGGCCGATGACGATATAATGTCATCTCAAGTCATGGACAGAACCGAGCATAACGAATAACATCTATAAACTTTTTAGAAAAAGAAAACCGACTGCAAGCAATTTGGGTCGTATCTTCAGAACCGGTGGTCAGATAAAATTTATATGGAACCATTTCGGAATTATATTCTATCACTTACAAAAACTCGAAATCCGTTTACGATCAGCGAAGATATCGCGTAACATATACAATCAAAAAAGCAGTTCATTTGAACCTCTTCCTTTATTAAAGTCGGTAAAAAAATATGGAGAGTTTACATTTGACCTCTTTACATCATGCTAAGACATTTTGGAAGTTGTTTAGCACGTAAAATCGATAAGGAAAACGTCTTCGGTTTTATGTTTGTATGATACCTACATGAGTTCTCCGAATGCCTTGAATTTACTGCATCTCTTTTGTAACGGTATATCTGTATGCTAATTGGAATGGTTTTTCTTAACAGATGTGGTGCCGGCGCGGTTTAATGTCGCCATCATGATGTTCTTCGCGTGCTGGGTCAACTATATGATGAGGGTCAACATGAGCGTTAATATCATTGCGATGGTCCCTGACGATTCAAAAACCACCTCGTAAGTATACTATATAATATAATGACAAGATTTCATGATTCATATTCGGGATTATTGTAATATTAGTCATTTGACTCTGCGCTTGTGATCAAGAATAACTAGGTTCGCTTTTTAAAAAAATATTTTGACGGTTTCTTATTCTTACAAGACGTTGCTCGACACTTCTCACATACACAAAACCCTGGATAAACATCCTATGGGCTGAATAAATATATTTTCCGTGCGGGAATCGACCTGCGGAAGTCGATCGCTGCACCACTGTGAAAATTTCACAGTTTTCAGGAGAAACAAACATAGGTATTAAGTAATTTTATGCGTTCCAAATTTGCTAAACAGTAGTATTTATTAATAACATAAACATACATCACACCTGTATTCCCCGAAGGATTAGGCAAAGGTGTACTAATGTACCTACATCCACAGTTCGCCGGTATGTTTAGGTCCCATGTAATAGGGGGCGAGCCTATTGCCATTAACCGGGAACAAGTCCAAAGTCCGAGCTGCTATTGAGAATTTTATAGAAAAACCCAATAACACTTTGCTCGACCTGGGAATCGAACCCAGGATCTCTAGCGTAGCAGTCGCGCTTGGGATCACTAGACTAACGAGGCAGACTATTTATTAATATTGTGTAAAATAAAAAATCTTATGGTGGGAAAACGGTATCGTATCTTATACGAGTGCCGATTTAGTCCCCTGCTCTCGTGATTCTACCCATCGTACTCAGCTAATTTTAATAATAATAATAAATTTATTTATTTGGACAACAACAGTTCCATATTTCATTAGTATAAAACAAGAGACTTAAAAACTAGTGTTAGTAGTAATTTTCCCTGTGTATTATAAGTAGGTAAGGTACGTATCTTATAAGTTACCAATATTATAAGTATCATGCTTGAAGATCTAACACTAGACCATAATATTAGTTGTGAGTGATTGAAGGCCTCGAATCCAAAACGTTATCTATACGTGACTTCCCACGATGTAAACAAGCCGATATCGTGAGCTCTGATTGTACATAACTACATGAATGTTACCTTTACTCAATATTATTTGTCCTTAGTATCTAGTAGCGACCCGCTCGCGGTTTCACCCGCGCTGCTCCGTTCCTAAGAGGCGTAGCGTGATGTTATATAGCCTATGTTACTCAGTGATAATGTACATTCTAACCGCAAAAAAAATTTTGAAATCGGTCCAGTACTTTTTGAGCCAACTCGTTACAAACATACTTACCTACATATAAATCTTTACTCTTTTTATAATATTAGTGATTAAAGATGATGTGAGTGTATAGAGATTTGAGGCATATCTTCCATGGGCAAGTTTTATATTATTCAGTCCTTTTGAAGACTAGGACGAAAGGTCAAGTTCAATGCGCAAAAGCCTCTTGGAGAGCATTGATTTCAAATTGACGTAAAATAAACTCAACAATCTATAGGTCGTAAGAGCGACTGCTACGTTAGAGGTCCTAGGATAAGTTCGAGCGATTATTGAGTTTTTCTTGCTCGACCTGGGAATCGAACCGAGGATCTCTTGCGCTGCAATCGCGCTTGGGACTACTAGACTAATGATCTTTTAAGCTTTAATATTAATTATTTTTAAAAAAATGAGGCAGTCGTTACGCAAGCGTCACTTTTATTCATTTATTTTATTTGCATCAGAACGACCAATAAAAAGCCATTTACACTGATAACATACAGTTTTCAATTTAAACAAAACATAATTAAACATAGAAGCCTTACACTCAGTCTTCTCGCAATACTTCAAACATTCCAACACTATCACCTTCTTGTCATCACCAAACAGATAATGTCTTTTGTTTGTCTCTGTAGGATACTACACACCTAATACAGATGATATTCCATGGTGGTACATGTAAAGCAAGTACTTACACCACACTATACCTAACATGTACGTACTACGGACTCATGGAGCCATGGCTAAATGCGCAGTGATGCGTGAACGCACAATGAATGGTGACCGCATTGACGTGCAAAGTGTATCAAGTGCAACCGACTGCAACGCTGTGCAGATTATTATATGGACTTGCAATTTAATATATATAATTATATAAACCGTTAAAGTACCTCAACAGTGAGTCGTCAGCTATGAAATGCCGACACAATCTAGTACTTAAAAAAAATTGACTTGTAAAAGTGTCTTTAAGAGACGTATTTTTACCGAAATAAATATCATTTCATTTCATAAAATTTCATTATTGCAGAGAAAACAGCTAGTGGTTCTTAACTGATGGTCTGTGGACCACTAGTTTCTGAGATCAACCGAAGTGTGAACCTCATGGCCTGTGAAGTTATTCTAAAAGTTCATCAAGAACCTGTACTGCCAAAAAGCTCGTGGTCCATGGCAAGACAACATTTTGATAAATGGTACCTTATCACTTAAAGGTTAGGAACCATTGCAATAGCAAAACAATTGGTCTAAGCGTCGGCGGGTCAGTGATATAAAAGTTGTCAAGTATCAAATTAATTATACTTTTGTTGTGCATGAGTGCCAGCACCAAAGCACCTATAGATCACCACTACTATAATACCATCAATCTTGTATTTCCCAAAGGGTTAGGCAGATTCGTACTTATGGAGATACCCTCAGTTCGCCGGTATGTTTAGGTCCAATGTAGTAGGGGGCGACCCTACTGCCATTAACCGGGTACAGATCCTAAACTCCGAGCTGTTACTGAGAATTTCATAGATAAACCCAATACTTACTATAACAGTTTGACCCCGGACCTCTAGCGTAGCAGTCGCGCTCAGGATCACTAGGCTAATGAGGAAGGAGTTCTACTATACTAACATTGTATATAATACAAGTACAACTTCTACCATAATACCATTCAAAAATATCCGCCTTAAGCCGGTGCATGTAGTACACACATACTTTCAATAGGTACTTAGTTTGTTTTCATGGACTTTTCCGACAATGTTTAATGACACAATGTTATGGAATTTTCAGTTAATGTCTAATTCTCCATGTATGACTCGTGCACATAAAGAATGGATTTGGAAATGGCGACAGCTGTATTCACCTCTCGCTCGCGTGCTATAGTGTGCGAGCGAGAGGTGAATACAGCTGTCGTCATTTCCAAATCCATTCTTTATGTGCACGAGTTAGAAACAATTATTATTATAAAAATAGCAATGACATCGAATGAATAGAAGATAATAAAGTTATTTTAGGTTATATATAAAGAAAAATTGAAATCAGGCAGGATGCGAACCTGCGTACTCTGGTTTCGGGTCACCAGTCACTGTAGCCAACTAAGCTACCAAGATCATTTCCTGTAACGTCGTTTTTATTTTAATGGTTTAATATGCGTCACTGCCAAATACAATAAAAAAATATGTATCCGATTTTTTTATCTTACAATGGAAAACCGGCTTGAATACAAGTTGAAGTGCTTAATCTAATCCTAACAGAATTTACTTACGACCTTCCACGAAGACCTGCTTAATTATGAGGTCTAAAAAGGAAAAATTATAAATTGGCAATCGTTTTTATGATATGATCTGTCATAATGTACTTGAGAATATTTTGTTCATAATCGTATTTAACCAACTTTTTCTTCAATTAAAGAAAGTATGATCAGAACCAGAATCAAAACTTGGAACTGCTCTCAAGAAATTCCTGAAACCTAATGAAAATTACTCACAGCCAAAGTTGATGCCTCATGGATAGGTGAAGTGATTGTTACTATTGGTGATAATGTTCTACGAGTAAGTAGGTACTTGAAAGTCTACATTTGTATTAAAACAACAAAAAAAACAACAAGCAAAATTATTACAATAAGACTAAGTAGGTAACGTTTGCCTGATCGAGCCTACAAATACTTAGTATTAAAAAAAAAATGTAAAATGATTATGGATATTTAGTAATTTCTCATAAGTACGAGTATGTAATGGATAAATTCTATCAGGTAGAAAAATATTATGGAAATGTCAACAACCCTCGTACTTTTGTATAAAAAAAATGTTCGGTGGATCTACATATAATTATATGCTAATGGTTAACTCCTCTATCTTGATTAAAAATTCGAACTAAAATCGATGCAATGTTGTAAGTTTGGATTTACTTATGGAGGCCTTGGTTAAAAAATAAATGTGCAAATTAAGTACGCGTTAAACACGTGAGCAAGCGATATTCATGGATTCAAATCGCATCAGTTCGACACGCGTGGGGCCGCACGTGCCGCCGACATTCTCACGACCAACCGGACAAAATGGCCCTCACACACGGTAGCGGCGGTGGGTGTAATGTATCATTGCATAAGCCAGCAAGGCAAATACAGCCTTAGTAGTCAAATGCTCCCAAATGAGTTGACCGTAATTTAAAATTCGCAATAATCGGGGTTTTGCCCGGCCCGGCTTGACGTGATAGTTGTCTGCACTTCCAACAAACTTTAGAGGAATTAAGGCGTGAAGTAAGTTTATTTCGATACTTCATCATTTTTCATTTTTATAATGAACTTATGAACTTTTGTAGTGAGCAAAGATGGGTCTGTGCGGACTTGGAACGCCTAGGCCGGGACACAGGTGACTATACTTTTATTAGTGATGCTCATGGTTCGTGCCGTTGGCTTGACCATTGTGTTAGTACTGAACAGGGCTACAATATTATAACGAATGTAAAAATTCATTATAATGTATTTTGGTCTGATCATTTTCCTGTAGAAATAGAGTGTAATTATAATGTTGTTAGACATAAAAAAATACCATCTTATTCCATACCTAATAAAATAATATGGGGTAATAGGTCGCCTGAACAAATTAAGTAGTACCATGAAGTTTGTCAAAATCACCTTAGGTGTATCGACTTTCCGCGGGATCTTCAGTTCTGCGCTGATAAATGTTGTAATAACTTAGAACATCACAGAAGTATCGAAATAATGTATAACAATATTATAAAAACACTACTTGAGGCTAGTATAGAAAGTTATGATATTGTCACGCATAGTAGATATAAAAATAAAAAACCGGTACCTGGCTGGAATAAGCATGTCAAGGAGGCACACGAAGAGGCTAGGAATAATTATATGAATTGGGTCTGGCATGGGAAACCCTCCTCTGGACGCATTTATGATGATATGTGCTCTAGTAGAAAAATATTTAAATCTCGGCTTAAATGGTGTCAAGACCACGCCGACCAGATTAAAATGGACATTTTGGCTACTCATTGTACGGACCATGATTTCAAAAAATTCTGGCAGTGTACTAATAAACTAAATATAAAACAAAGTCGTGCTGAAGGCATAGATTCGGAAAGAGATCATACTAAAATAGCTAATATATTTAAAGAACATTTTAAGATAAGCCCACGTGTGTCTCCGGTATCGAAACAATGCAGCTTCCAACCTGATACTCGCAATATTATACAAATAAGATCTATAGATGTTAAGAGAGTTGTTGACAACATGACTAGAGGTAAATCGCCTGGGCATGACAGCTTGAGCGTTGAACATCTGCGGTATGCAGGCTGTCATCTACCCAGAGTGTTAGCCATGTTTTTCTCTCTGTGTTTAAGTCATGGGTATCTCCCTCAGGACCTTATGAGAACAGTAGTGATACCAATTGTTAAATCTAAAACCGCGGATACTTGCGATAAAAATAATTACCGTCCCATCTCCCTGGCCACAATTCTGGCTAAAGTACTGGATAATCTACTTAATACGCATTTAAGAAAGAATCTGACGCTACATCATGCACAATTTGGCTTCCAGCCTGGCCTCTCTACTGAGAGTGCAATTCTCAGTTTGAAGCATACGGTTAGGTATTATTTGGATCGAAGAACACCAGTTTACGCCTGCTTTTTAGATTTGTCTAAAGCCTTCGATCTGGTTTCTTATGAGGTTCTGTGGGATAAGCTTCATTAGCGAAAAGTACCTACAGAACTAGTAGACATATTTAAATTCTGGTATGACAATCAGTTAAATGTTGTTAAATGGGCCGATCGCTTGTCTGAGTGTTACAAATTGGAGTGTGGTGTAAGGCAAGGTGGGATATCATCGCCCACGCTTTATAATGTTTATATGGACAGCCTGATTGACGAGCTCAGCAGCATGCATGTGGGCTGTCACATTGATGGTGTCGCTGTCAACAATCTAAGTTATGCTGATGACATGGTGCTGCTGAGCCCGTCAATAGGGGCTCTTCGTAAGTTATTACAGGCCTGTGAGCGGTATGCTGAGAGTCACGGTCTCAAATATAATGCGGCCAAGAGTGAGTGTATGTTGTTCGGTATCGGTGATAAAACACCATATGAACCGCCACCTCTTCTCCTTAGCGGTTCTGTTCTTACGCGAGTGAAGAAATTTAAATACCTAGGGCATATTATCACCGATGACCTGAAGGACAATGAGGATATTGAACGTGAACGCAGAGCGCTGGCTGTTCGGGGTAATATGTTGGCTCGCAGGTTTGCTCGTTGTTCGCCTGAAGTGAAGTTAACTCTATTCAAAGCATATTGTCAATCATTCTACACGAGCAGCCTGTGGGTTAACTACACTCAAAAGGCATACAGCGCTCTGCGGGTACAATATAATAGCATCTTCAGGGTGCTGTTGCGGTTGCCGCGATTCTGCAGCGCGTCAGCGATGTTTGCCGAAGCGCGTACGGATGACTTTTACGCAATAAGACGCAAACGGGTGTCATCGCTATTATGCAGAGTACGTGGCAGCAGCAATGGCATCCTGAAGGTGATATCTAATAAATATCAGTGTCCCATACACTCACTCTGGGTCAAAATTGTGGTTGGGACGGTGAAATAAAATGCGGCCTATAATACCTAGATTTAAGATTATATGTGTAGTACTAACATAGTTATAAGTCTAAATTGTTACTAACCATTAATGGATTACTTTATCTGAATGAATAAATAAATAAATAAAATTATTAGGTACTAGCTTCAGCCCGCGACTTTGTCAGCGTGGTCTTCAGAATTGGGTCCGACCTGGATAAAAAGTAGGATATGTGTTATTCCAGACTATAATCTATATCTAGCTGTTTTGGCGTGAAAGAGTAACAAACATCCATACATAAAAACTTTCGCATTTATAATATTAGTAAGGTTATTAATTACTATAGATATAGATTTGTTCTCTCACGGCAGCGTGTACATATAATTTTACTGTGCGGTAACAAAATACACCAAACGAAAATAATAAGGAATTTCTATACATAAAAATATGCGTAAAAATATGCCAGTGTAACACTGCGTAAGTCATTTTTGTTTGATGGTATAAAAATGTACATATCATACATAATAGGATGTTGAATACACTTTAAAGCTCCCGTGTAAGACAGCTTTAGTCACACAATAACGGTAATTGCTAAAACTTGCCTTAATAAGCACATGAAACATGTACACTATCTTTATATTTCATAAGAATATGCCATTGGGTTGCAAAAATGAATGAAATAAAAGTTGTAATTAAGTGCTTTTTAATTCATGGAAAGACTTGGGGGAGGACTTTGCCCAGCCGTGGGTAGTAACTAGTAATAGTCTGTCTGTCACTTCTGTTAATCAATTTCAGTTTAAAAAAATCTAAAACTGAGTAACTGACAGATCAAGCACAGCTTAAACCAGTATTTGCATAATGTATGATATTTCAGGAGATCGATAAAAATCTGGATTTCTTACAGTGTGGTTACCTACTACACTGCCGGACTCCTAAGTGGACCGTGACATTAGTGCCAGAGAGCTCAATAAAGTGCACTCTTACGGAAAGATCGAATAAGAATACAGACACATATTCCACGCTAGCGATCCGTTGAATATTTGGAATTCTGAAAGCAGTCCGTGGCTCCAAATAGTGTAAATATCATTCATCATTATGCACATCTTTTACTATGAGACCAGTACCAGCTAGCTCCTAGTTAATAACAGAAAACTAAGAACGCGGAATAATTTAATTTTAACTATAGAAACTATGTGCATCATCATGAATAATATTTGTAATTTTCTTTTTAATTAATTTATACATCATTCATTACTATATTTTTAAAAATAGTTATAATTTACGTAGTTGCAATTACGCACCATGAATATAATTGAAGTATAATATTTATTTATTACTCCTCCGTTACCTCATTACTCATTAGGTAGGCACTCGTGGTTCTAAGAGCGATTGCTACGCTAGAGGTCCTGGGACCGATTCCCAGATCGAACAAAGTGTTATTAGGTTTTTCTATGAAATTCTAAACACGGCCACGGCTTCACAGAAAACCGACGTTAAACAACGCTCACGTTGTGTGTCGCCGAGTGAGTGAGGTTACCGGAGGCCCAATCCCCTTTTAAAAGGTCGGCAACGCACTTGTGACTTCTATGGTGTTGCGGGTGTCCATGGGCGGCGGTAATCGCTTACCATCAGGCGATCCGTCTGCTCGTTTGCCGTCCTATACCATAAAAAAATAGCAGCTCGCAGTTTGGATTTGTGGCCGACTAATGACAATAAGCTCGCCGCCTGTTACACGGGACTTAATGGGACCTACGGGCGAACTGTGGATATAGGTACATTAGTACACCTCGGTCTAACCCTTCGGGAAACATAGGCGTGATGGTATGTGTTAATTTAATCATAATTTTAATTGGTATCATGCGAATTAGGCGACCTGTGTTGTTGTGTGAATAACAGATTGGTTTTCAAGCTTGGTATTCAAGACAAAACCGTAAAGAAAATTATCAATGTTCACGGTTAATTTTAGTCGTTTTCCTTTCTTAGTAGGAGTTGTCACTACATGTAATCAGCCATTAATAGCGTTATGTAAATGGCGTCTGTGTTTATGTTGAAATTACTTAGTTGAAGGAATTAATATATTGTATGTTATTACTTATTACAATGTGTGTCTCCAGTTCTCCACATCTAGGTAGCAGTGATCTGTTTTTCTGTTTCATATTTTTGATTTCCTGATCGAGTAGTATTAGAATTTGGATTTTGTGCTTGGTTAATGACAATAGGTAAATATTATATTTACTCGTTATTGTCTAAACGTACTACTACCATTGTCCGGTGAACTGTGCGTGTACATTAGTAGGTAGAATAGAATACCTCTACCTTCGGAGAATACAGGCGTAATGAATTCGAAAAGTCGTCGTCGTCGTCGTCCTAAGACTTGGCAGTCATGTCATTGAGTAATAAATACAAACATACTAACACGTAGGTACTAGTCCATTGATATTGACGTAAGTACCTTTTATGTATATATTTCATTATAATTCACAGGGTGAAAAGCGAATGCGAGGCCATAGTGACAAACGACACTTCGTTGTATAACAGTACCGTGGTCACCAAGCCAGAACTGCGGCAGGTAATACTTTAACAATACCTACGGTTAGCTTTATAGTGATACCTAATGCCAACATGATAAGTACCCATTGTTGATAACTATGTGGGATTTCCTCAAACGTTACAAGCAACAGATTTCTTAAATTCATCAGGTAAAGTGATTTGTAAATCTTTTAAGGATTAAAAATTCCTATCTAATGTCGTATTTTTAATCATACATACACTTGCGCCTTTCTACCACAGAGGTAGGCAGAAACTATAGACTGCCACTTGCTACGATTCTTGCATACTTCTATTTTTAATCAAATTTACATAGGTATTTACAACTTATAAATTGACGTAGGTACCTACAATGAATATAGATCTACAGACACCGCTAGAGCCAAATTATGGATTTTTGTTTCTGTTTGTTAATAGGTACCTACGTAGTTATTTGAAAGGTAAGCCAGCTGGTAGGTTCATAGAAACGACTATATTTGTTTAGGTACCTACGTATATGTATAAAAATATAATATAAAAAAGTGTAAAGGTGCGTCGCTCTTAGAAAATATAAAATTTTTAAACAAAATAGGTAGTAATAATAATTGTCTAACAAGTCTTATAAATAAGAAGTAGTGTAAACAGAGATACTAATATTTTATTACTACAGATGAAACGTACAAACATGCAGATATGTGAACAGTAGTAAAAGTACATAATACTAAAATAGCTTAACTACTCACCTACATGATTACGAGATATGTAGAAAATAATCACGATAGTATTTTCAATAGTTATCATTTCGAATTGAAATAAAAATCATGGACGAAATCAATAAAATTCACTATAATACAGATTATTTTTACCCCAGTGCAGGAGTAAGTGCGCGTTGTCATCTTGATCTGCCTCATTAGTCTAGTGGTCCCGAGCACGACTGCTATGCTAGAGGTCCTGGGTTCGATCACCAGGTTATTGGGTTTTTCTATGAATTTCTCAGTAGCAGCTCGGAGTCTGGATTTGTGCCCGGTTAATGGCAATAGGCTCGCCCCCTATTACATGGGACCTAAACATACCGGCGAACTGTGGGTGTACATTAGTACACCTCTGCCTAACCCTTCGGGGAATATAGGCGTGATGGTATGGTATGTCATCTTGAGACATTACTCTTCACATCGGTAGGTAATATTATTGCTTTGCAGTAGAATATTTGGCAATTCGTCGGACCGAACTCAGTAGCAGAGACCTTTCAATAAGGCCTGTCTACTAAAACGGTTCCAATAACCTTAGCGGAAGTTATGTTTTAGATTGAAGATGTCAAAATGATCGTTCAGCTCACCCCCGGGCTAATTTGCCTTGCTACCCAACTGTTAACTGATAACTGCCTATCTTTATTATACGGCATTAACTACACGTGAGGGTAAAGAAAATAGGCCACTAAAATAAATCATAATTATCTCGGAAACTAAGAATGCCAGCTTGTTCAGTTAAACATATATGTATAGGTACAAATAAAGATAATAAAACTTCTTAGTTATTAAAATGTCTGTAAATAGGTACAATGATTTGCTACGGATACATTATTTTCTTACATTTTAGTGCCGCATCGTATTACCACATTGTTTTAAGTGATACGCCATGCTGTACCTACACCAAGTTTCTGAAGCGGTGTCAGACAATAATTTCCTATTCTTCTATAATTGCAATTTTTAGCTCATGAAGAGTAATTGGAGTGTAGTTTCATTGCCTCGCAAAGGCTTGTTCTATAGGATCTGCAGGTCGGGCCTCCATGCGACTAATTCTGTCTGTTTGTTCGTTTATCTGTTTGTCTTTAGGTACGTTGTCAAGCCAAAACCGCTTAACATGGGATTTCGATAAAATTCGACAAGGGGATAAATTGGTTCCTAAGGAAGGACATAGGCTACCTTTTATTTCAAAGTTCTTTGGGATGCGACTGAAACCGCGGGTAACAGCTAGTATTCCATAAAACTAAATGTCTCTGTCTCAATGTCTTCACTCTATATTTTATTGCATTCCTTTTTAACAGATATTAGGCTATAGAAATTCCTACTGTTAGTTAAGTAGGAGAGTGCAGGAAAAGTAGTAGTAGGAAACGTGAGCATACGTGCAGTGAGAGGGTTAACATATGTATTTATGTGTTACTTAGCCAGATGGCGTGGTCACCTTCACATGGACAGCTCAGCAGCAGGCCTACGTGCTATCAGGGTACTTCTGGGGTTACTCCATCTCCTGTCTGGTGGGTGGCACGGCGGCAGAGTTCTGGGGTCCAAGGAAGCTGGTATTCATCACGATGCTGCTCAGCGCCATCCTGACAATGCTCAGCCCTCAGGCCGCGAGACTCCATTATATGGTGCTCGTCGCATTGAGGTTCGTCTCTGGACTTGCAGCGGTAAGATATTTGAGATATCAAGATTAAATTTTTCTAAAATTCATATAAACATTCATCATGGGTAATAAAAAGGTCTTATAAAGACATTCATCATGGGTTATAAAAAGGTTATAATTATATATAAAGGTTCTTAGCAGATTATCTACAGGATAGAATGCAATGTATAAAATTAGGAAATCACGTTAGTGATGAGTTAGGGGTGAGTTTCGGTGTCCCGCAAGGCAGTGTTTTGGTTCCGATACTTTTCTTTATTTACTATAATTTTTGCGAAATGAAGCTTGAGAATGCACGTGTTCTCTCCTACGCAGATGACACACTTTCACTGTAGATACATGGGTATCTGTATATAAAAACGCCGAATATTCTCATTTGTTAATATTAAACATCTCTAAAATGAAATACCTACCTTATCGCGTTTGCAAAATATAACATCACTGAACTTGGACCTAACTCTAAGAATTTATAGTTGTGTTATTTTTCTACTTAGCACAAATTGTTCTTGTAATAAAATCACAAAAGTTTCTGATATCAAATATCTTGGTATTGTGGTTGACCAACGATTGCCTTATTTAATTGTAAAAAATCCCTAATAATTATTTGTCGATTTGACTTATTCATCAACTCGAACGCGAGAAACACGTCCACGGGGTTCAGTTGGGAAGATTTAATTCGACCTATTCTTTTATTATACATCTCGATCGAGGACATATCCACTACACAGTCGAGTCGACAGCTAATTTTTGTGAATTTGTTCATTCGTCATCTCGACCGAATATAAAAAGTACCTACCTAAGTACATTCTGGTAGAAATTGTTTAAGGCATATCATGGAAACAATAAATTTGTTCCCCAGAACATGGGGCCTACCGGGAACAAAGAAAATATAGTTCTAATAAAAATGGCTCTAAATGGCGTAATATGTATCGATACATTATTAAACTTTGTGCCCAATTAAGAATTTAAGATAAAATATAATTATTTTCTAATTAATCATCAATTGATCCTCGAACCTCCTTCATGTTGCTCAAACTACCTGCAATACGATACGGCCCTCTCCAAATCTCGCAAGTTTTTAATCACGGGTTTTCATGCAATTAACTTAAAGAATGCTAATAAAAGATACCTACTTCCCAGAAATTTATTTAAGTAGGTACCTACTTACACAAATCCTTATTATATCCCATTTCTTATTTGTTAGGTAATAATGCAATCCCAAGTAATTTGTCATAAAACGTTTGAGGTGAGCGTTATTTTAATAATTTATTGTAGTACATAAAAAGAGTTATTTTTCCTTTATCACTGTATTTACCAATTCACTACATTCGCTGGAGTAGATAGGACACATAACGTCGCTCGTGAACATGTTTTTGTACATTAATGTATCTATTAAAAAATATTACAAATTCCACGAATTAATGATTATGTTCTTTTTATCTGTTTATTCCCGCTACGTGCAGACATAACTGTTAAATTGCATACTATTTCAGGTATTTCAATTTCTAGAAAAATAATTACCTACCTATGATTCATGTTTTTCCATACCTAACCTAAACATAAGTTTGGAAGGATTCCTTTTATCTTGTGTGTTGTCTCTAACCACTTCCAACAATTGACAGATGACAATGATGATTATAATTACTATTGTTTACTGATAATAATGATTTAAAATACTTGAAGCCTTGATGATTTTTATTCGTGGCAACAATATTAAACTTAAAAATCTTTTCATACTAAGCACTAATATCCTACTTTTAATTCTTGTCGAAATTTATGTTTAGTTCTTCACACGTTTCTCCATCCTACTTGTTATTGGCTGAATTGACGTCATCGGCAAACATGCCATTATAAAAAAAAAACAAGTGCAATGCGCTAAAATGTTATTATTTTCACTGTTTATTCCTTTTCAAACAAATTACAATATTCAGTGTCAGAGAGATAAATAATAATACTTTATTATAAATATCGTGGCTAGATAAGATGCTAAATAAACATGACTCCTAATTTCCCACGGCCGTACATTTTTATGGCAGTGCCAATTGTATTTATAAACTCTTAAATGTTAATAAACCTGTAGGTACCTACTTGATGCTAGTTGCAACAAATGAATAGTCTAGAAAAATATTGCTCAGTTATTTCAAGTAATGGAGGTTCTTCGCATATTTTATGTTTATACTTATGTTTATGACGACGACGCGAGCATTTATTTTATTGCAAAGGTTTATTTATCAGATAAACAATAATTTCATATTTATTTATAAGTGTTCATAGAAGTTCGCAGAACGTTCTCTCGTTATTAATAGTTGGCAATCTAAGTTGTTGGGTCATTTCGACTTGGAGATGGTTGGCGCAATTCCGTCCTTTATGTCCATAGAATTAAGTAGACTCTAAAAAGCTTGTTACGTGTATCATTGTAACATTATTAAATCAAGAATTACGCCGTTTTATGAAATATAATAATCATATTATCATAGTTATAAAGATTCTCAAGGAGATGTTCATCTACTTAGTTCTGTAATCAAATCATGAGAAGTAGAAGATAATGTTTTTGTTCATGGAGTGTAATTATAAAATGACCTTGTATAAATAAACTCTGCCATTTTGCTTGTATCTGGACATTTCGAAATACTTAACTCCCTATACAGCTTAGCAACGTCATCATTATAAGATTTAATAAAAAGATTAACACAGGTAAGTTATGATAATTATGCGCGACGCTAAATTATATTACGGTGAACAAAGATCAATTATGTATGAAGAATATGAAGAAATCATGCTCCATAAATAAATAAATGATGAAAAACCTTGCCGTTCCCTGTAGATACGTACCTAAATGCGTAATTTATTTTATATGTAAATAGGTACGGTCTATACTTACTTAAACTTCCTTAGAGAGTTCTGTCTTAACCATTTTTCGTTTAGGTTTGCAAGTGGATAAACATGAGAATCTTTATGTAATTATTAGTGGAATCTAATATCTACATTATCGAATAATAATTATCTGTTGCAGGGATTTCTGTTTCCAGCGCTACATGCATTAGTGGCTCACTGGGCTCCCCCTGCGGAAAAGGGCAAGTTTGTAAGCGCGCTGCTAGGTGGCGCTATCGGCACTGTGGTTACTTGGTCGCTTACTGGACCTCTCATTGAAAACTTTGGATGGGATTACGCATTTTATGTACCTGGTAAGTAGGTGGATAAGTTTACTCATAGTTATATAAAAGCTTGATTAATTTTAGACACTCTCAGTCAAGCAGGTTTCCTCTCCATGATATTTTCCTTCACTATATAAGGCTGTGTCATAGTTAATTAGGCATTAGGAAGTACCTAAATACGTCCATGATTGTACAAAAGTCGGAGCTGCCTTGAAATCGAATTCGATACTTATTGCAGATTTGGCAGACCTTGGTCATACCGCTACGGGTAAGATTTATATAGCTAGATCCATGGTCATATTGCTATAATTATAATAATTTAAGTCAAAGTGACAGAAGTGACTTTGTGTTTTTCCTAATAATTATCGAATAGGAGCTGAGAGTCTGATAACGTCAGTTTTACAAAATTGGCTTTCTTATTACTTGCCTAAGTACCTATATTTAAATTCCACGGCGGTTGGAGCTGATTTCTACATAGCTAATTGAGCCGTGACGGGCTTGTAGATGTCTTTGAAATAGTTATTGCCCTGAGAACTAACTTATAATAATACTTTATAAATAATATAGCTAGCTGTTCCGGTGTTTTCCCGATTCGTGAAAATTTACCTCAGTCCTTGTATGTATTCCAACACTCTATATGTAATGTTTCGTATTTCTTTTTTTTTGAATTGCCAATAACTATAACATTGTACATAGGTATATAATAATATTACATGCTAAAATTTACAAGCTAAATGTATAACCTGTTACAGGCAAACACGACATGTTTTAAGGTACGGAAGTACAAATTATGCCATACTTAGAATTAACATGCACACAGGACAACAATGCAAAGTCATTATGCGAACAGTTATTTTTTAAGTGAAAATTCTCGGTGGTAAGTAGGTACTGTAGATCCACTGCACTCATTATACAACCTACAAATTATAGATATGGGAGAATTCTGACCGAGTACTGTTTTTCTCGCTGGAACACTAATAATAACACTCTATGGTTTAATAGCGTACCGAGGATAACGCAAGCCGTTATACTCTAAAACAGATCCTACTAAGAATACCAGAGCAATTAATTTTGTTTGTCATAATTTTGTATAAAAAGAGCAAGTCTTGTAATATCATAATACGTTGTTCAAGTGTGACCATATTGAAATGTTGAAGTTTTCCACTAAGTATATGAAAACATCCTTTTCGGGCATCCAGTTAACAACACTAAGTGGCACACTAAAGCGTTTCTGTTACCTTTCAATCAGTAATGAATGCGTTGAATAATGCGGTCGCCAAACCTTGCTACAATAGTCAAGCTGACTTCGTACTAGGCTGTTGTAGATTAATATGTTTGTTTTGGTACTTTTGTAATCCTTACTATTTCTAACTATGAATCCCAACAAGCCCGAGGCTTGCTTCAAAACGTGTTCTAGATGGGGTAAAAATGTGCGTTTTTGGTCTAATAGTACACCTAGATCTCTTATGACCTTCTCCTACTTCAGCTTATTATTATTGACAGAATATTCGGAGCATGGAATGTTCTTTTTACGAGTAAACGTAAAGTGCGTGCATTTTTTAGTATTTAAGAGCATTTCGTTCTTGTCGCATCACTTACTATGTCTGTTTAAGTCGCTTTATAATAGGGTTACATCTGTCTTTGAATCAATCACTCTGCAAAACGTGCGGTCATCCACGAAAAGAAATGGTGTAAAATATTTAAAGCAACTAGTAATATCGTTAACGAATATATTAAACAATATTGGGCCCAGATGCGAGCCTTGGGGAATCCCGGTGGTTATTTTACAGGACTTCGAAGAAAACCGTTAACTACGACAAAAATGAACGATTAGAAATGAAGAACTCTCACCAAGATAGTAATGGACCTGAGAAGCCATAAACTGATAATTTTTTCACTAGTATAGTATGAGAAACTCGATGGAAATCCTTGCTAAAATCTGTGTACATGGCGTCCATCTGCTTTTTCGCATCTAGTGTCACAGTAGATAATAGTTTCTGTGAATAAGACTAAGTTTGAACATGTTGATTTAAGCCTTGTAAAACCGTTGGGATTCCGTTAAATACTTTTTGAAATAGCTTTGAAAGTATGGACAAATCAGAGACTCGAAAACTCTTGAGAAAGCTGACAAAATGGATATAAGGTCGATAATTACGAATTATTCTACTATCTTCTGACCCATGAACTGGTAAAACTTTGGCTATTTTCCACTCGGTTGGAAAAACGCCTGTGTTTAAAGAGTACTTAAGTTGGGTGTAAATAAAAGTTCGCGTGCATACGTGGGGCTTTATAGTTTCCGAAATTTCGTGATTATACCGTGTGGTACTACTCTTCTATATACATATAATTGACTGTTATGCTACGGCCATGTGGCCAGTAACATGGGACCTAAACATACCGGCGAACTGTGAGTGTTCATTAGTACGTCTCTGCCTAACCCTTTGGGGAATACAGGCGTGATGATGGTAGATTTTTAAGTTTATGTATAGTACTTTTATATAGTAGCTATCAGCTCTGAAAGAAAAGCAACTAGTGGATATCGTAAAAAACCCTCTGAAGTCTATTACGCAAAAAATAATCTTGGCCTAATACTCCTGGGACTGTACTGGTTTCTGACACTTTCACGAATATTAGACATTCAAATAAAACGTCTACCTGTGACCATAAATGCTATAAAGGATCCGAAACGTGGGGAATTAACTAATATCAGTACAACGCGATAAAATCCGTAAAAAGTATATTAATATTTCAACTCCTAAGGCTGTATACTCGTACTATAACATAAAAGTGTCACCGTTTGGCTCCCACCAAAAATCTTATAGCTCCCGATAATGGCCCCAACTATTTGTTTACAAAGTGAAAGACAAATATTTATTTTCATTAATAAATAATTCATTCTGAAGTTTAGCATATTTTCGTCACAAACATATTTAAATGCAAATATTAAAATCCACAATGGCATGAGAGTCATATGGTAGTATTTATGAAAATTAGCTAAAGATGTTCGTTTACCTAGTAATTTGATTGGAATTGGAAGAATTCTTTCAACGAATAGAGGGACTTAGCTCATTTGCTCGGTGGTAACAACCTCTTGAGGTTTGACTGGCTAACGACCACTCTTACTTCAGATTCTATCGTAAAGCACTTTGGCGTGTTTTTCAACTTTTGCGCGTAAGAGCCAGTTGCACTGGCTGCCAGAGCCGCAACAACCGAGACGGGTTGTGGTTGCTGCGACTCTGGCTATCTGCAGTCCATAGATTCTTAAGGCTTGGCAACATATCAGCAACTCCTCTGGTTATGCATGTGTTCATGGCCGGCGATGACTACTTATACCATCAGGTTGCTCGTCTGCTCGTTAGCTGAAATAAACAGTAAATAAGGACTAGCCATTTATGTATCCTCTTGAAGCGTCCCAATAATAGCCGTTGTACCTTTATAGACGACCTACTCTTTTATAAACTAGCAAATTTAGATGTTCGAGGGCAAAAGCTCATGTGGGGGTAGTAAATGAAGGCTTACGAAATACTTTAATGTTCCAGGAGCGATCGCGTTAGCATGGTGTCTGCTATGGTGGTACTTGGTGTATGACTCACCCGTGCAGCATCCCCGTATCTCTGATGCTGAGAAAAAGTATATTTTAGAGGCTATCGGCGACAAAGTTCATCAGAGCTCTAAAGATTCCAAGGTAGGTACCTATTTGATTATTTCTATCGTAAGTAGTTATAGGAAGGAAATTAATGTCAGTGCAAAAAATAGGTGGTTGTGGTTGTTTTCTTTAAGTAGCTAGCTAAGTCAAGATTAAGAATATATTTATGCGCCGATGTTACGGCTTTGGTACTATAGAAGGAGCTAAAAGTATTTGAGAATATTTCCTAAAACATGGGACCTAAACATACCGGCGAACTGTGGGTGTACATTAAGTACGCCTCTGCCTAACTCTTCGGGGAATACAGGCGTGATGGTATGTTATGTTAATATTTCCTAAAATGTATAGAGTTTGACGCCTTTTGATCTGCAGTGCTGAAAAGCTCGCATTCAAAATGATGTGATTCACATTAGAAAAATTATTAGTAGTTTGCAAATTTGTATGGAGAGCTATGGAATCTAAACTGCTAAAATGTAATGCTGAGGCGACTACTAGTTGTTATACCTGTGGTCCTGGGTTTGATTCCCAAGTTGAGCAGTGTTAATGGGTTTTACTATTAAATTCTCAGTAGAACCTCAGCGTTTGGATTTATGGCCGGTTTGGTTCGCCCCCTATTAGATGGGACCTAAATATCCGGGCGAACTATGGGTGTATTGCAAACCCTTCGAGACCTACAGGTGTGATGCTATCTTGTGTTATGTTTGATTTCGAAGAAATTGCCAAATGTGATCATGTTAGCACTCTTGCTTTGATTGGCATATAGTGAACTGTGGATATTTAATAAAATTACGCTTCCGGAATTATAAATCTGGCTTAGAGACGAGTTATCGGAGCAGAAACGACATTGTAATAAACTTATAATATTAAAAATATCGAAATCTTAGACTGAATAAATACGTACTTTCTTATTACTTATATTCTGTACTACCTGCATGCCAAATTTCAGCCCGATCCCTTCAGTGGTTTGGGCTGTGCGTTGATAGATCACTATGTCAGTCAGTCAGTCACCTTTGAGTTTTATATATATAGATATGTTCTAACATTTTAGGCTCTTTTAAAATACTATGGATATATCAATTTGAGGTCAGAGCTAATTATAATACCTACCTAATATTATATTTAGCTCAGTCTGACCTCAAATTGAGTTACACGGTCTCTTGTAGGTATGTAACGATCTATATGAACAAAAATCGTGAGGGTTTTATCAAGCTGACCTAGGTACGTCATCTAACGATGAGAGATCGTGTACCTACCATAAAATTAATGTGAGGTTGAAGAGAACATTAAGCGTTCGTTTCTTGTTTGTTAATATCTCAAATATTATTTTACTACAAGCTTAAGGGAAGACTGTACGTACTAATTTCAGGTTGGCTAGCGATTGCTTGATTGGGTAGAGGTCGAATGCCTACTGAGTGTAAGGTCATGAGCGCATAAGGTCCTGGGATCAATTCCTAGGTCGAGCTATGTTATCATTGGTTCTTCCCCAGTTAATGGCAATAAGCTCGACCCCTATTACATGTTTTACATTGGTATTGTTAGGTATCGAGATCCGGTTCTATTTATATAATTATCCCCGAAAAAACGAAAAATCTTAAACGGCAATACTTACGGAGTGAGAGAAGCATGTTTACCGCATTTTTAAAATTTGGTGATGTCATTAGGATATTTATAATATGCTATATGTTTTTTTTAACGCAGTGTATGCATAACAATAGTAATAATTTGTGTATATTTTTTTTCAGATTGTCCCACCGTTCAAAAAGATATTCACTTCATTCCCTTTCCTAGCTATGGTTGTCCTACACTACGGTAGCAACTGGGGCTTGTACTTTGTAATGACAGCAGCACCTAAGTTCGTGTCCAGCGCTCTCGGGTTTAACCTGACGTCTACCGGCACTCTGTCTTCCCTGCCGTACCTCGCTAGAATGATATTCTCTCTCATATTCGGAGCCATCGGTGACAGGTATGAAAATCGACAATTTCTAATAAAATAAAATGTTTTATTAAAACAGAAATATTGAAAAAAGATTTAGGGATTTGTAATGAAATTCTGCTGAAGCAGCTTAAGTCTGGATTGGGGCCGTTTAATGGCAACAAGTCACCAACATGTGACCTAAAAGTATATCAACAACAACATACTCAGGCCTATGATAGTTTTGTAATCTTTAAAAAATGTCCTATATTTTGGGGTAATTGCGACAATTTTGGAACGACAATCGTGAATTTCAAACTTCTTCGAATATTTAATGTTTCTATTATATTTTATTTAGTGATGTTATACAGCTTTCGGATCGGACAGGGTTTTTTTTGTATAATATTAGTGTATAATATATTACAGGATCGTGAAACAGAACGTTGTATCGACGACGTTTATGAGGAAGTTCTTCTGTTTGTTCTCCCACGTGGTGCCGGGACTGCTCCTCATCGCGCTGGGCTACACGGGCTGCGCACCCATCCTTTCAGTTGCCCTTATCACGTTCTCCATGGGCTCGAATGGTGCGGCCACATTGACCAACCTGGTGAACCATCAGGACCTGGCTCCTAATTTCGCGGGCACACTTTACGGCATCGCTAATGGAATCGGCAACACTGCCGGGTTTGTCACTCCACTGGTTACCGCGCACTTTACTAAGAATGGAGTAAGTAACTAGCTTAAGTTTTATACTATATTATATTGAATCTCTTTGGCTAACTCTATAGTAGAATAATAATACAAAACGATCGTGTACCTAATACCATAATTATCTTGAGGTTAGGAAACCGAGTTCCTAGATTTTTGATTATTATTATTATAAACTAGTAATATATGTAAAAGTATAGATTAATATATCATTACACTAGCTGCAGCCCGCGGTTTCACTCGCATCCCAAAACTATTTCTTGAGACAAAAGTTCTAGACCTATGTCCTTCTCCAGAATGCAACCTTTCTCCTTGCTTGATTTTATCGAAATCTGTTCAGCGGTTAGGGCATTAAAAGGTGACAGAAAACAAATAAAAAGAGTGTTAGTTTCGCATTTACAATATTGGGTAGGTATTGCTGTTGCTCTCGGTTTGATTTTCAGGGTTCTTTTTTTCTTGAATATCAATACAACACGTAAGTATTACTATTAGGATGGAATTAATAAAAAATATTTCGTACTGTTTCTACACCGTGGAGGTTTCACGTTATAAAATGACTTTGTTTACGTTCCTTTAAAGGAAGAAAACAACTGTCATGTCAACTTAAATGAAATCTGTAATGTCAAATCAAATACTGAATGAGGTAATATTAAAATTGTATTAGTTGTTAAACATAAGAGTAAACAGGCCGACTAAACTTACAAAGTACAAAGAAGTTTTTGTATGAAAATGATAAATTAAATAACACACACCAGTCCAACACACATTTAAAACAAGATTAAAGACTTTACTCTAAAATTGGTTAAATCAGTATGTTAGCCATTTACTTATCATAGTCAGTATCCGTAAGTATATTTTATTTTGAATATGCTTTATTTTGTTATATTTTTAAGCTCTGCAAGTCTAGTAGGTACATATTTATATGTGAAATTTACTTTAATGGTTATTTTTAATGTTCTTTTTCAATGGGTAGTTAAATATTGCAATAACTTAAAGTGAACAGATTTAAATAAAATTAATTCAATAGTTGCCTAATGATACTGCCAATACTGCTATTGTATTTCCTTCCAATTTCTCTGAATGAAGAAGGATTTTCTAAGAAGAGTATTCGATTGTAGTCGGATAAAAAGTACCCTAAATGTGGACTCATAATCTACTTATGCACCATTTTTTATAAATAAATGTTGGTGTGGAATAAACTGTAGGTAATCGTACTATTAATTCTTCGGAGACGATCCCATATTACCTATTTCATTGGTGATTGACCATCGGCTCTGAAAATATACTTACCTACTATAAAAATCTTGAAGTCGTGGCTCGTGAGTGTGTCTGTGACTGATTGATGTGTATTCCTAACCTCATCATTCCATTTCCAGAACGGATTCGCAGAATGGCGTCCGGTGTTCATTACGGGTGCTTCGCTTTACATTGCGTCAGCATGCTACTTCATACTGTTCGGCACTGGCGAGACGCAGCCCTGGAACTACGTTGAGGTTGAGGAAGAAGAAGAAGACAAGACCCCTCAGACTCCATCTGCGGATACTACCGTCACGATCTCACCCAAAACATAAAACCACCATGCACGAATAGCTTGGTCCATGCTAATGGAGATCAGAAAGGCGTACATAAGTTAAACAGGGTTATTTGCAAAGGGTACACCAATCTACAGTAGCGTGGTGGATTATAGCTTAACCCCTCTCAATATGAGAGGAGAGCCGTGCCCTGTAGTGGGACAGGTAGGTAGTCGTTAGGTAAATGATGATAGGTACACGTTTCCACTCCTATATTGGTATACCCTTGCTGAATAATCTTAAAGTTTATAAAGTTGTATTAAATCGCCATACCTAATTATTTAATTTCCCTTCTTGTTAGATACTGCTATGTACTTAAATATTATTCTTGTTGCCTCAGTTAGATTGCTTGAAAAAGTTAAAATTACGTTAGGTAGGTTCATTGCTGATGTTGGAACAAATGTCAAAGTATTTAAGAACTTTGCTCCTTTCTAAATCTCTTTTTAAAAGGAGGCTGTTAAAATCGATTCTTTATTAATTTTTAAACATGGGAGCCATGCTTCGGCATGAATGGGCTTGCTCGACCGCAGTGATACCACGGCCTCACAGAAAACCGGCGTCAAACAACGTTTACGTTGTGTTTCGCCGAGTGAGTGATGTTACCGGAGGCCCAATCCCCTTTTAAAAGGCGGGCAACGCACTTTTGACTCCTCTGGTGTTGCGGGTGTCCATGGGCGGCGGTAATTGCTTACCATCTGGCGATCCGTCTGCTCGTTTATCCCCCTATCCCATAAAAAAAAAAATTAGTTATTACGACAGTAATAATAAAAAAAATTTGGTCAATAATGGGTAACAACAAGACCAGGCTGCGCCGCGCCAGCTAAGCCTGGTCTTGTGGTTTTGGTTAAAATAGCAATACCACAGCAGGAACTATTCCTATTTCCGTTCGTGTCGATATGAAAGATAAGAAAGGTACTCTTATCAAGTTATTTTCACTATTGACCACTATTGACCTACCAAATTTTTCGTTTCATGAAAATGTAATCTTGAATTAATTAGCTAGCGAAACTTTAGTTGGAAAAGGTTAAAATCGGTACCTACTTATGAAAAGATAAAATATAGTTACACGCTTACAAAAGTCGGTCAAGCCGGAGCCAGAGAGCAGACTATTAAGAATTACATAAATACTCCTTCAAAAAAAGGTTAGAATATGATGAAATGTATTTACTTATTATACCGCCAGCATACACAGCACCTGTTGCCGACGAACGGACTATTAAAAAGAAAAACAACTGTAGTCAGCAATAAAGTTTCGCCACCTAATATAATTGAAATTCAAACGGAATGTATTTATTTTACTGTACATCCAAAAACAAAATTTTCATTTTTCACCCTTTCGGTGTTATCTGCGTTTAATAATACCTACAATCTGTATAAATAATAAAATATTCTTTGTAAATAGTCGAATTTATTATAGGATATGTAAGTTTATTATATTTTAAATATTAATTTATAAGTCTATGTGCGTTAATTAGGTTTTGTTTTATTTGTGACTGTGATGATGATAATGCGAATTTTATAAATGAAAAAATATATTATTTAAATGCAATATACTTAATAGTTTTATTTATCATATTTACCTACCTTGATTGTTCCTTCAACAAGTCTGATTCAATTTCACTTATTATTAAAAACTAGCGACCCCCCCGCGGTTTCACCCGCGTTACTCCATTCCTAAGAGTCGTAGCGTGATATTAAATAGCTTAAAACCTTCCTCTTGAATCACTCTATCTATAAAAAAAACCGCTTCAAAATGCGTTGCGTAGTTTTAAAGATTTAAGCATACATAGAGACGGACAGACAGCGACTTTGTTTTATACTATGTAGTGATAGTGATATCCAGATAGATTTTTGCCAAATACGATTAAAATAGCTAGATTGTTTTCATTTTATTAAAACTACATTGTATACATACTTATGTATTATGAAGTAAAAAAAGCTTGCCTGGAAGATATCGCTGGTCGCGATAAGGCCGCCCATTGTATGTTTTAAATTGTGATTTGTATACAATGACATTATATAGTTAAATAGAGGCCTATCTATATATATGTTTTTGGTGTACAATAAAGATTATATAAATAAATAAATGTGTAGACTTATGTCTGTTGCGTTTTGTTTACAATTCATTGACAAGAATATATCCACTTATTTCTGACACAATACGACGATTACATCATTTCTACGCAAAGCTTCGCGCCTTTTAGCATTTCGCCTCTTTTCGCCTCTTATGCTGCGGCAGTCCGTGTGCTTTTCTTTTGACGAACCCTCCACCTGCGCGGATGCTGTTACTGATGTGCTACGTAGGCTATGGAGTACTTCATCCCATATTCCGACGTGCCATTGTCCAGCAAATCTCGCCTTTGGTTTGGTCCTCAATGCAAAAGTGCTGAAACGCTTAAGCATGAGGCTTACATGGCTTGGGTTGACATCACAAGGCGAGGGACGTGAGTCAGAAGAAAAAAGCGTTTAATAGGGCTGCTGTCTTGTCTTGTCTTTGACCAAATTAGTCGAATAGGGAACAAACTTGCTTTATATCCAGCGGATAGTAAAGCGTTTTGGTCCCTAGCTAAAACAGTCTAAGCGAACATCTGCCACCCCTCATCTCCTCCACTGCTGAAGCCTGATGGGTCGCTGGTTCATACCGTTGAAGAGAAGGCCAACTTGTTTGAAAAATGATGGACTCATGTTTGCTGCCCTGTCTCACATATTGCTTGGATATACAATAGTAACATTAAAAACAAAATACAAGGACCTATGTTAGAGAGCGATGGCTAGGAGTTTACTAAACATACAAAGAAAAACAGAAATAAGAAAAACAACAAATATAAAATAGATGCTATGGAACACTCTCAAAAACTAAAAAGGGAATTACATTGTCCACCATGCTAGCCTAATGCGGGTTGGCAGACTTCACACGTCGTCGAGAAAATCTCTTAGGCATGCAGGTTTTCCTTCACCGTTTAAGCGCGTGATAATTAACTATAAATACGCACATGACTTCGAAAAGTCATTGGTTTCAAACTCGAGACCTTTGACGAGAGATGTGGAACAAAATGGAGGAGGCTTTTACCCGCTGAGGGGTCCATATTGAATTATAAAAATAACTTTTAACAAAAAGTAAAACCACCTAAAAAATAAAATAATGTTAGCTACAGAACAGTCGGAAGTCGGTGCCTTCGATTTGGTTTGAACTTTTGTTTTTTGAACCACCGACTTCCGAAACTGTTGTGCACCCAACATTATTTTTATGTTTTTAAAGACAACGTTATCATTTTATCATTTACGTGTTATTATAATTTTGTTTTAAATTTTGTGATCAGATCTTGATCAAAATTTTATGGGACCGCCTCTGAAGTATGAACGTGGCATTGATTTATTCGTCCATTTGTCACGCACATAATTAATGTAAATTTAAGACTTATATGGTTATCTCATTGATGCCATTGTCAGAACAATGTAGAAAGTTCTGAGGTAACAAACATTAAAAAAAATACAGTCGAATTGAGTCCTTTATGAAGACGGTTGAAAATGAATTCTGTTAATTAATTTGAAAACTTTAATTTTATCTATTGTTTAGTTATAAAAATCAAAATTAAGTAATAAGCGATTGTAATTTAATAATCACATCAATTGTAACATTTCATTATTTTCAACATGCATATATTATGTAATAATTAATCCTATTATAATTGTTTTATAAGTCTATGTATGAAATTAAAGAGGTTATAATAATAATATAGATGGATAGGTACACTTTGTTTAGAAATTTCTGCAGATCAACTAATTTACAAGGTTTCTAGTACTTTGTATCATGAATAATTATGATACTGAACAAGGTTTGTTTCTACACATCAAGATAGGTATAAGCTGACCTCTCATTGTATAAAGCCTACAATACAAGCTCGGCCTATACTTGAAATATGTAGCTTGATATGTAGCTGTGATTGTGATGTGATGATATGATTTTACCGTACGTAAAATTATTGTCACCTTGAAGAAAGAGATGCAAGCAATATTACGAATGTGTGAAGGTAATATTTCAAGTCTTCAGTCGAATGTTCTTCACGCAAAATCCAGTGTAGGTACAACATTATATAATCCTATCCAGTCTAATAGCATAGAGAATTATAGAGATTTATAGTTTGGTGCACTTTAGCATTATCTGGTAGTTGTCATTTGTATCATGGAAGCGTGAAAAGAAAAGAAAATAATGTTTGGATTACAAAGTAATTTCTTTATTTATTTTTTGCTTGCTTCACCTAGTTATTACGTCATTTATTTTACCAATACTTTCTGTATTTTAATTTTTCGTGGAGGTAGCTAGTTTGCTATATGTTATTTTTTTATTATTTAGTCACAAACTATTAAGTTTGTGTAAATAAATCTAATGTGACCGTTGCATCAACATTGTGCAGTAGATTTTACAAACATCTTTTAAAAATCAACACATTATTTTAGTGAATGGAAAATTCGACTGCGGGTAGGATTCCAACCTGCGTATTCTGGTTCAATACACCAGACGCTATGACCAACTAAGCCAACGCGAGTCCCACCCGCGAGGTCGAAGTTTGCCTTCACATCCTAAATTTACGCCTCAATAGATGCTTGCTTTTAAATTTTATTATCGATTAGCTGTTGCCCGCCTTTACACTCACGTCCCAAAAAGATTAACATACTATAAACCCGATTCTAGGCGGCGCGGCGTATCAAGATGAAACATACACCAGATTTTAAGTTAGACCTCTAGCAAAATATCGTTAAAACTTCATAAAATTCCACGCAGTAGTTCTAATAAAGTTATATTCGTTTTTCTTTAATATCTCTAATGTACAGACCGGTTACAATTTTATTATATGTATAGATATTGAAATTTACGCTTCAATAGATGTACTAATCGCTTAGGTACCTACCCTTTTTTGCTTCTCAACCAACATGACATAATTTTCAGCTCGTTCGATGTCGCACGATGCCACCATTAGCTTAGCTATCTTTTATTTGTAATACATATTTTGCATTTTCCATGCTATGATTTATACAATGCAAAAAATTCCAAAATAAAAATTTAACACATGCTTCCTTCGCCTGAATCGGAGGTAGGATAGGTTGAAGCCCACCCTGCTTTCAAATTAGGTAGGTACTTTATGTTTAATTCTTTTAAAAAAAATGTCGAAAGTCGGTTCGTGTCCTAATCTCTAAAATGACGACACGTTTGGTGTAGTGGCTGAGCGATCGGCTTCTGCACCACGTGTTGTGGTTTCAATCCCCGCACGGAGTAAATATTTGTATGAACAGATATTTCCAACAGGTTGTTCCGGATCTGGGTATTTGTGTACTTAGGAAGAGTTTGTGTTTGTTAACGCACCCACGATACAGGAGAATATCCTAGTGTGGGGTGACGTTAAATTTTTGGTTACCATTTTAGAATTATGTGTGTTTACACCTGATTTTTTTCTGATTTGAAGAAGATGTAACTTTTCACCAATACTTTTTGCTATTCACAGTTCTTTGGTATGTTAATTCCATATACCTTATAGGGGCCTCACTCGTAGCAGGGGCACTAAAATAATAGGTAGTTTATATGCAATATGACCAGGAAAATAATTACTAACACAAGCACACGAGTATCAGTCATAAAAGCATACAAACATACATAAATTTGACTATTAACCTCAGAGTCAGAGAGAGAGAGAGTGTGTACAACAAAAGACAACAACAAGAGAGTTGAGTAACGACATAAAAATTACTTCTAAAAATGTGTTTTAGGCAACCTGCAGGCTTACTCTTGAATTCAATTCCGATCGATCGACATTGGAATTGTGACCCTTCGTCAAGTTTCTTACTCTTGAATCCGAGACTAGTACCAAATTGTTTCAATATTGAGCAGTTATGGAATGAACTAAATACGATTGGGATTTAATTTCCTAAATTCGTTATTGGGCACTAAGACATCGTTTTGACAGCATAATTGCGTTAGTATTGAATTAGGAATGCGTTTGTCGCAATACGTAGGAAGCAACTTTTTTACAATTGAATACTCAAATAAAATGGTTTCTTTGGCTCGACTAGCATATTAAATGGGTCAGAGACGGATACTGTCATAAGAAATCGTCAAAATAACAAATAATGAATCATTTGAAAAAATTATAAGAGGTGCCCTAAGAGCCCAAATAAAGTAAGTCAATGGATATATTTTCACTCTTTTTTGACGAAGTATACGTACACAGAAATAAAGCATTTTATAAAATTATAAAAAGTGAAATATCACCGAAGCTTACGGTAGAAAAAAAAGAGAAATACCATGAACACGAGTACTCGAAGCCACGAAGCCTCGTGTTACTTGTAGGCTATCCCTATGGCGAGTCTTGGCTGAAATTTCACCATTAACTGAAATATTTTCATGTCCTAATTGCAGCTTCTAGTGGTACTATACTTCTGTGCAACGGATGCTACAAAAGGCTTGTTGGAGATATAGTATATTGATGTCCCAGGCTTTCAACAGTTATTTTCTTAGGCCATAAGAGATGTAGCAGCTCTAGGCAGTGGCAGCATAGTAAATAAGTGGCTGAATTATTATATGACTGTGACAGCTGGCTTTTGTGTTTGTTCGGCTACATGGTTTATACAAACTAATAGAAATTAATATTATTTTTACTTGAATTTACGATCACAATTGTAATATTTGCTCGTAAATTAATATTTTCAGTCAAATCCCCATTATTTCAACTATTTTTCATATCAGAAATTACTGATAAAAATCGTTACCGGTTAATTTTCGTAGTGGAACAACTCTCGTGCGGCTAGTAGCGTAGCTATATGCATGTGTAATGACTCAATAATTGGCCAATCTAGATTCCCCCCCAATGTTAACGAATTTGTGCTCAAGAGTACGAAATCGCCTGAGAGGCAAATGGACATTGGCATCGGATTGCGTTTGGATTGGAATTGAATTGCTTTCAAAAGTAAGTCTGCTGGAATTATTATAAGTATTCCTTTATTTTAGGCTATATAACACACCAAAATCAATATCACAGTGTTTGAACAGTTATAAAGTATGACTAGAGTGCTCCGTATCTGCAAAACTTTTCAGCCGGCCAGCTAAAAAATATTGATAACTAGCTGTCCCCGTGCGTTGCAATGCCTCTTATTTATTATCTTTTTTGTTTTTATTTTCGCCTTGAACCTTCAGGCTTTGGTGTCATCGCAATCGGATGAATGTTCTAGAAACGCATAGAGGACAAACATACAAACATTCATTTTTTTATTTATATACCTATATATTATTAGTAATACGACGGTTAGTATAACCACTAGACGCGGAGAAAGATTTGCATTAATCTTAATAAGAAAGTCTTATCCATAGACAAAATTGCGATAGAGAAAGCTTATAGGCGCTCGCAGGCAGCTAATGTGTCACTGTTATGATTGGTTATTGAAAGTCCACGTGACTCGCATTAATTTAGCATGCAGCTCGAACTTTTACAGTAGGTATAGAAATAATTGCAACTTTTTAATTCTTTTTTAATTGACTTCAGAAAAAAGAGGATGTTCCTTCTCAATTAAGCGGTGGTAGCATAGGGGCTAGGGCGTCGGACTTGCGATCATGTGGTTGCCGGTTCGAAACCCACCCATTTCACTACCGACGTGAACCCACTCGTAACACAAGCATTTAGCTTAGCACGAGGGGTTAACAAGAATACTAGTAAATGTGCGACCCACATTGCTAGTAAGCTTTAAAAAAAAAGAAAAAAATCGACTGTATGTTTTTGTATGTTGTTTCTGCGATTATTCCGTCAATTATGAATTATTTTGATGATTCTTTTTTGTTTGTTATGTGATTCTTCACAGGTGGAACTTAAACATTTTATGGAAATTGATTTAGTGCCTTTCTTTTTACTGTTTGTTGCCTCATAACTCAGTCATTTATATTCTGATTTGGAAAATTATTTTTTTATTTGAAAGAGTGTAGCTCTAACAAATTTGAATGAAAATATCTCAGGAGTATACTATTTCAAATAAAAAAATATATATATTATTGAAATCGGTCAACAATAGGGTACTTAGTCGACTGGTCTTTGATTTATTAAAAACTAGCGGGCCCGACAAAGGTTGTCTGGCCTTGTAAATTAAAAAAAAATCATAGAACCCGATTGCGGTGCCACCTACCATTCCACTTAAATACACACAAAAATATTAATCAAAATCACACCAGAAGCTTAGAATAAGGTTTTATTTCTGTCAAATCAAAAAATCCGTTCCCGGTATAAAATGTATAAGAAAATAAATATTCTTCATAATATTCTTTATCGTGAATTTTTTCGATGTTTTAATAGTTTTTCTGCTATTCGGGGTGGAGACAAACCCAACAAATCAAAGATCATAAAACTCGATTCAGTCGTTCATGAGTTACTGTGTAACTAACCCGACTTTGTTTTTTAAATATGTGACAGTTAAAACCTGTTTTTAATTATAATGTGTTTTTTCTAGTTAACATTTGTTTTTACTCACGGCCTTCGTTAATATTAAAATTTCCTAGTTATAACTAGAATTTAATACTGTAAATATGGGTATAATTTAACCTGTCAACAGAAATATTTTACCGTTTATGTACCAAATAAATAACTCCAAAAAATTTAAAATGACTTTATAAAAAAGGTCCTAAAATATACTACATTATGGTCTAAAATAAATAAACACGCATCAGAATAATTTCACGTTTTGTACAAATATACTTTTTGCTTCCCAAAATAGATAAATGGTCACCAAATATTGTGCAAAATGTTGGGTTAGGCTAGGTTAGACTGTGACTCCCTGACGCCAGAACCGAACCACTTACCACAGCTTTGTGTTATATTATAATTATATTATTTGTGTAATATTTTTTTTAAATATTGTTTACCTCAGCATATATTACCAAGTTAAAACTCGTGACATAAAATATTGGTAACATCTATTTAGTGACAGTATAAAATATTTGGTGGGAAATGAACTTTGAAACCTTTCATATATTTTTATGGCCTTCAATATAACTGGCGCAGTCGGGCAAAAAGAACCTAATAACCTGACCCCATCGCTGATTGATTGACTGACTGACTGACTGACTGACTGAACTGAACTGAATCATTTCGAGAAAACACGTTGTAACTAGGAACGGGTTTTAAATGTAACATATATAGATATATAAATCGTGTTCCTATGGAAGAATTCGTAGTCTGAGAAAATAATTTAAATCGAGTCCATAAAGTTCTAAGCTTTTAAAGTTTTTGGTAGGGATTGAGTGGGGATGCTCCGTCCCTTTCTCGCAAAACAAATGTCATTATAAAATGTATTGCGCATGCACAGTTTGACGTCACAACGTGCTTAAAGCACGCTCTTATTTAGCATAAAATTAAAATGCTCATAACTTCCTTATTTTTGAATAAATTTATGTTTTTGTTGCTCGGCTTTGTTTATGGACAACTTAGATGACACCATTAAAAAATATCAGTCAACATACGTCAAAAAAGATACAGTTGAACATAGAACCTCTTCGTTGTTTGGAATTGAAATTTTCGGTTAAAGATGAATTAGTTTAATTTCCATATACTGAAAAAAGCCCGAGCTGCATGCTGAATTCGAGTCAGGTGGTTATTAAATAACCAATCATGGCAATGTCAGGGCAGCTGCCGGCGAGTGACCATAAATTTCGATACCGCACCTGTTATTAAGCACTGGTAAAATTTTCATAAAGCGGTCATTTAAAATCTTTATCCCCATTTAGTGATTATATTCGTTTGAAATTTCTATTTAACTTTTCAATATGAATGATTGAAGGAATAACTTTATTAAATTCCAGGTTGCCTAAAACATCTTCTTTAAATTCATCATCATTACTAGACTATTAAATAAATAATGAAAAGGAAATTATCTATTATAATAAATAAATAATACAACGTGTAATTGAAATAACTGAAAACCTCAGACACCCCAACTAGTTTTTATTATAATCAATTTATCTAGGAAGTTATTATTTGTGGGCAAAAATTATCGCCGGAGATATTAGCAAAATTTGGTTTCGTGATTATTCTTACCGATTCAAAGTTCTACATTCGTTCAAAAGCGTCGACGTATGTACAAGTGCTACGCGCGTCACCTGTTCGTTTACTATGGTATCTTATCGCTAGAACTGAAGGTGAATAACCTGTGATAATTTTTCTAGGTTTTGAAAGTTTTGGCAATAAATGTGACTAAAACTTCTATCACACATTTATCAGGCTTGGACTAGAAACATATACCGGGCAAACCTACCCCGGGTGGTAGTTTGAGGGGGCACCAAAATCATAAAATAATATTACCTATGTTTTAACCAAAAATATTTCATAATTATTCATTTAATTTTACAACGTCCGATAAATACGTCACAAAAGTTATTAACTAATTTAAACAGGTTAAGATAAGAGGAGAAACAAATTTACTACACGGGTCTTATTCTCCTGGTCACAAAAATTGCCAAAATCTCAAACATTGGAGGAGGCGGCGCGGCTATCGTTTTTGCTCCGGATCGAAAAAATCGTAAATCCGGGACCGGAGACATGTTTAATTGTTTACCTAACATTAGACTTATGTTAATAGAACATAGGTAATCCTAGCCTATTCATGTTATCTCCACTTAAGGTTTACACAGATTAATGAAAAATTAAACTTTTAAAAATATCAAATTGGTTTATTTCTCTTTAACTTAACCGCACCATCGCCACCGCAGGCAGAATACCTTAATTACCTACTCAAGGTTATGACATTTGAGGCGCACTGTAAATGTTTTGGCTATGACGGCTAGCTATTGATATAAGAAACACGAGTATGTTTATTTTAAGTGATCTTATTCAAATATTATTTACGTGTCGCTGAAACATATGGAGTTGTGCTTGTTAAAGAGACCTTGGAATGTTTTCTTATCAACATGGGGCATGTTGGCGTATTTAAAAGATTTGAAATGATGGTTTTTACAAATAATTAGAGTTACGAAACAACATCATCGAAACAATTGAAATAAAGTAGGTACTTACAAAATTACAAACCTATCGCAGCAATGATTCAAACTGTCTCCCGCGTTGATGGATACCTACAACTTAGTGCACGTTTTCTTACATTGTTTTATAGTAAACTAGCTTTTGCCAGCGACTTCGTCCGCGTGGAATAGTTACTTTGTTCCCTAGTTCTTCGCCCGCGGTTTCACCTGCGTTGCCCCGTTCCTAAGGGTTGTAGCGTTACGCGTTAGCGTTTAATCACTCATTTTCCCAACATTTCCCTTCACTGCTCTGCTCCTATTGATCGTAGCGTGATGAAAAGTATACTATAACCTGTGGTTTGGGCTGTGCGTTGATAGATCACTATGTCAGTCAGTCAGTCACCTAACGTAAGAGAAGACAAATATAATCAGAAAGCTCCGAACTGCTAAGCTATCGGGAGTTACACGTGTTATTGTGAGTCAACCATAAAAGATAGACATTTGCTGTCGTGGAATATTTTTTATATAATTTTAAGGAGAACATTTCCGTCATACATGATTTCTGTGTAGCTTTAACCATTAAGGCTGCACACGCGACGGAAGCTTAAAAAATGGAGTAAGTTCTCCTGTTTTCCCAACATTTCCCTTCACTGCTCTGCTCCTATTGATCGTAGCATGATGAAAAGTATACTATAACCTGCCCAGGAGTATGAAGAATAATTGTACCAAGTTTCGTTGAAATCCGTCGAGTGGTTTTTGTTTCTATAACGAACATACAGACAGACAGACAGACAGACAGACAAAAATTTTACTGATTGCATTTTTGGCGTCAGTATCGATCACTAATCACCCGCTGATAGTTATTTTGGAGATATATTTCATGTACAGAATTGACCTCTCTACAGATTTATTATAAGTATAGATTAGCCACCTGTCTCACTTTTTACAGTTTCAAATGCCGATTTTACTTTATTTTTTAATTCAGTTACATTTATTGGTCCATTTCCATAGTCATACCTACACAATCGATTTAATTCGGCCCCACAAAAAGAATCTAAAGGCGTCAAGTCCGGTGATCTCGCTAATGGTTTGCAAAGGTACATCCTCGTCTTCAAGCCATTGTAATATTAACTGTCGCAGGTTTCGGTTAAAAATTCTAGGTATGTGTCACCAGTTAAGCAAAAATATTGCAAAAATATTGGTCCTAGGACGTATCGTCCGGTACCTTCACGATCACCTGTTCTGTCTGACCAAACGATGTGACACTTGCGTCAGCATCGGGCAGACTATCATTTATCCTATAGACGAATTGAGTATTGAGTATTATCAAACTACGACATAGTCTTATTACCTACCTACCTACCTACCATACATGATTTTTTTTTTCGTGTAGGTGGTCACTTTGTATTTCGTTAGCCGAACACGCAATAACCACCTTTATAATAAGCCTAACAAACTTATTTACACACTTAACCGGCCTTCCCGGCAGCTCGCTTTGTTATAGCAATAATGCTGTTCTTCGCATGCTTCATCAACTACATGCTGCGAGTCAACGTGAGCGTCAATATACTTGCGATGGTGGCGAAAAAACCGTAAGTATCTTTAAATTAATCAGTTCCTCTAAGGTGTTTCTCCGAGCAACAGAAAAAATTCAAAATGCATCCGGATTTCCTCGCACCTACGGACAACACACTGGAAAACATCACCACGCAATTCACTAACCAGACCGCGTATGATCCCCGATATGACACGCGTCGGTCACGGTTAGGGCGGCGTCAGCTGACCCTGGCGACCCCAGCTGTTACAAACGAGAGATTAGTATACAGGGATACTGGTAATTCGTCACGATCCCATTTTAAAAACTAATTTTATTATAAATGAGAAGTAATTGTATTTCGGGTATAGTTAATGGAAAATAGGTACATTATTATTATTTGTGTTACATGCCAATTTAAATGTTAGAAGAAATCCAATTTTTAAACAACAATTGATCCGCCCTTATTATTTTGAAATTGAATTTTGTTTACGACAACGCATCACAAAAGTGATACTTATGTGTGTGAACAGTGAAAGTTAAAAATAGACAAAGTTACAGACAGTAATTAAATATACGAATATAGTAAGAAACAGTGAATATTGTGATAACAGTGTAAATAAGTGCGTTTCACTGTGTAAATGTACGTGCTGCGAACCGTAAGTACAACCCAGGTCTTTGTAACAGTAAATACAAATAGTAAATAATAAATAGTGCTTAAATTAGAAGACCTGGGTCTGTGCCTGCGTATTCGCACTATGTGCAGTAATCGTAGAACTGTCATTATAAAAATAAAGATATTTAAGTTGCATTTTTTACGATACTTATCGTATCGTAAATGTTATGTACCTAAAATAGGTATACATCATACGTTAATAAAGATAAATTTAGGAAATGCCCTAGCTATCGACAGTAGTTTCATTTATGTACGTCGTAGCGGTTGAGCGATCGGCTTCTGCGCCACGTGTTGTAGGTTCGATCCCCACACGGAGCAAATATTTGTATGATCTACAGGGAGTTGTTCCGGGTCTGGGCGTTTGTGTATGTGAGAATTTGTGTTTGTAAACGCACCCACGATACAGGAGAAAATCCTAGTGGGGCAACGTTTAAAAAAAAAACATTCGGTATAAAGTTATAAGCCTAGGAAACCTAATATACTGAATAGACACACAGTACAGTTAGAAGATGGTCACACAGAAACAGCAATATTATGGAAAGAAGAAAAAATACAGATGCCAGATAGTTATGAGACAGCTCTGAAGAGACTCATATCAATAGAAAAAAAGCTGGATCGCAACTCAAGATCTGCTCTCAAGATCAAATACACAGAACAGATGGACTCTTTCATTCGAAAAGGCTATGCAGAGAGAGCACCGAGAGCGAACACCCCTGGAAGAATCTGGTACTTGCCACACTTCGATGTGCACAACGCCATGAAACCGGAGAAGCTACGAATAGTGCACGACGCCGCTGCGAAGATACAGGGGAGGTCACTCAATGACTTCCTGCTCACGGGGCCGGATCTACTGCAGTCCTTGCCCTGAGTCATGATGCGTTTCCGCCGGCACCTTGTCGCCATCTCTGGAGATATAGCGGAAATGTTCATGCAGATAAAGGTGCGGCGGGACGACGGAGACGCTCTTTGCTACTTGTGGAGTCCTCTCCACAAGCGGGATGGAACGCCCGAAGAATACCGCATGACATCCATCATCTTCGGCGCCGCCAGTTCACCGTACACCGCTATCTTCGCCAAGAACTGGAAAGCTAGAAAGTACATAGATAAACATCCAAGGGCAGTGGAAGCAATAGTTGAAAATCATTATATGGACGTTTACCTTGACTGCTTTAGAACCACAGAAGAGGCGACACGCATAGCTAAAACGGTCCAAGAAATACACAAAAGGGCAAGATTCAAACTCAAGAAGTGGGTGTCCAATTCGACAGAAGTCATAGAAAAAATAGAACCGAATCAAGATAATACAGCAACAGTAAATATAGGCAACAGAGAAAATACAGGAAAAATACTTGGGCTAATGTGGAAACCAAGTACAGATGAGCTAAGCTTCAATTTAGGTCTAACAAGACTCCCAACAGGAATAATAGAAAAAGAAGCACCGACGAAGAGAGAGGCATTGAAGATAGTAATGTCACTCTATGACCCTTTCGGCTTCGCTTCACCGGTGACAATCAGAGCCAAGCAGATACTCCAGGAGGCTTGGAGACGAGGAATCGACTGGGATCAACAGTTTGAAGAGGATCTAGCAAACCAATGGAAAGACTGGATATAGCATCTCGAGATGCTATATATTTAGGAACGAAATAATTTCTATTATTTCTATGCAGTACTCCTTGACACGGCCCGTATGTATTATCAAAGGTCGGGTTAACATAATATAACGTAAAAGCTCCTATTAACGACTCCCTAAAATGTGTACTCTATTAACGATCTAATTTTTAAATCACTCATATTAGACATAATATAGGGTTCCAGAAAAGTCATACCTTAAAAATTAGTTACGTATTTTTGTTGGATAACAAAAATAGTAAAGTTTGTGTGTTTAAATAGCCAGTGAAAGAAATAATTTGACAATGAGTGGGACGCGCCCGAAGCGGACGCACTTTTCATACTATCGCGTCTCTGGCCACGTAAGTACACCTAAATATTACTTAAGGAAAATAACACACTAAAAATGGATTTGTCTTCTTGCTATCACATTACAACTGTAACGTATATATTCGTTTTCTAAACTAACTCATAATATGTATAATACTTTTTATTGGTTTTTGTGTTATAAAATCATGTTTTAATTTAAGGCGGTAATAGAATCCAAATTTCAAAACTTGATTCTAATAACGACCCATGGCGTTTTTAAACTTTGAGAACATTTAGTATTTTAAAATAATATCTATTATAAACTACCTCATTTGATTTGATTTTTTTTCTTGTTCAATTCTTAAAATTATTTTATTTCGTTAGATCTATTAACGCCAAAGCTATATCTTAACGTTTTTGTGTAAAACTCGATTCAACGTTAGACAATATCCCTATTATTATAATGATATTATACTGTAAATAACCTTTATTATCTGAATTAAAGACTAACTGACATTAATAGAAATAATATAGCAATGAGATCGAATTTAACAGTATTATATAAAACGGATATTTTATCTGTTTATTATTAATTTTATTGGTCGCTAATAGAATATTGTAACCTTCATACTTGATTCTATTACCGACTCACAGCTGTGACAATATTTTTGGTAATATTACAGTAAACAAAAACAAAATGTATATTTTTGAAAAAATTGGCTTATTTCTTGCATACGTGACGTTTTGTGTGATTTTGTCTCAGGACATATTATTAATGTAAAATAATATTTGCTATCCAGTTTCATTCATGGCTTCATGGCATTGGCTATACTTCATATGTTTTCAAATCAAATAAAAATGGCGGGACGGAATGGGGGCCGTGTAACTTTTTAAAGCTTCTTTCTAGCTATAAATGAAGGGATCAGCATATACGAAGCTTCAAAAACCTATGGCATACCGAGGACAACTCTGCGTGACAAGAGAAATAATAAATATATATAAATGAACATTGTAGAAAACAAACTGTTTTAACGAAGGAGGAAGAAAAAAACAATTTTTATTTTATTTAGTAGTATAGAAGAAGTGACAAATTCGTAGTGGTCGGTAAAAGAAGTAGGAAAATCGGTAATAGAATCTTGCCGCATTCTATGGGTCGGTAATAGAATCAACTACTCTTTTGGTTTAAATAATTATTTAGTAACTATTGTGTTATTGAATATTGAATTTAAGTACTGAATTGCAAAGAATACTTCGTTGAGATTAATTATAAATTATAACATCTTTCCTAACATAACAGCTTATATCTATTTTTTTAAAGTGAAACCTAAGACAGCTAAAACTGGCGGTAATAGGAGCATTTACGTTAGTTAAAGTGTTTTAATTATCCCGCTATTAGGGGACAAATAATAAAGGATTTAGTTCTGGGGACATACGAGTGGGTACCTGACATATATCACCACGTATTTATGTCACGCCTGTATTCCGCGAAGGTTTAGGCAGAGGCGTAATAATGTGGACCCACAGTTCGCTTGTATGTGTAGGTCCCATGTAATAGGGGGCGAATCTATTACCATTAACCAGGCACAAATACTGAGAATTTCGTAAAAAAAACCCAATAACACTGCTCGACCTGGGAATTGAACCCTAGACCTCTAGCGTAGCAGTCGCACTCAGGACCACTAGGCTAATGAGACAGCCAAAAAAAATTAGTTCATCACTTAAATTAAAAATTAACCAAGTAATGGCCAAATACTCAAACGCTACTCGAGTTTAAGATGCTTGTTGTTTCCATCACTTAGATAAACTGACTATGACAACACAAGAAATAACGGCATTTAAAATGATTATTAGCGTATTATTTGAGTATTTGGCCATAAGCCCCTTTGTATCCATTGAAGATTAACACAGAGTTTTAATATAATATAATATAAATTCATTTATTTCGGAGCCAGTCCATACACATGTGGGATTAAAGAACATTCAATACACAAAAATTAAATTAAAAAATCTACAATAATCAAATAAAAAAAAACATAATACAAATACACATGCACACACATTATACAATACATATTATAACTATATTCATATTGTCATCTAAGCCTAAATTTAGGTTTCGATCCGGAGTGCTCAATATGCAACTTAGTCCAATACCGCATTATTGGACAATCCAAATCCAAATTCATCCTCCATGCGAACAGTTGTAGGTAGCTGTTGGAACTTCCCCGTATGCGGCGCATCAGTGACACAACTCTCTTGCGAATAATCGCCGAAAAACCATCTATTGTTGCGTCTGCAAACATACCTGATGCGCTACAGTAGCGAGGAAGCTTCATCAGCGCCCTGAACGCATTATTGTATAGGACACGCAGGGCGTCGTACGATTTTTTCGTATGCTTGACCCATAGGCTGCACGTGTAAAACGATTGGCAAAATGCCTTAAACAATGTAACTTTAACTTCCGTAGTACAACGTGCAAACCTACGAGCCAGCATATTAGCTCTGACAGACAACGCCCTGCGCTCCCTATCCATATCAAGATCGTCTGCAAGCGTCTCGGTGACCCAGTGGCCCAGATACTTAAACTTCGAGACTCTTTTAAGGACACTGCCATTCAGCAATACCTGTGGAACAGTGTCATAAGTTTTAGTTCCCGCCTTAAACACCATAAGTTCACTTTTAATGGCGTTATATCTGAGCCCATGGGCCTCCGTGTACCGCTCGCAGATCGAAATCAGTTTTCGAAGGGCACTGATCGATGGACTCAGCAGCACCATGTCGTCCGCGTAACTGATGTTGTTGACAAAAACACCATCAATCGAACAGCCGACACCGGCACTGTCGAGCTCACGGATCAGTCGGTCAATATACAAGTTGAAAAGAGTAGGCGAGGTTAGCCCTCCTTGCCTTACACCACATTCCAACCCATACTCAGCCGATAGTGACCCCAACCACCGCACATAATTGCTCTGGTTGCCATACCAGTACTTTAGGAGACTTATGTACTCAGAAGGTAGATCCGTATCATCTGACAGCTTTTGCCACAACCTGTCGTATGCAACCAGATCAAATGCTTTAGATAAATCTAAGAAGCAGGTATAGACAGGTGTACTTCTATTAGTGTAATATTGGACGGTATTCTTGAGATTCAGTACAGCCATTTCTGTTGACAAACCAGGACGAAAACCAAACTGTGCATCATGCAGCTGTAGATGTTGTCTTAACTGAATATCAATAACACCGTCCAACACTTTCGCAATGACCGTCGCGAGTGATATGGGCCTGTAGTTACTTAATTTTGAGGCGTCTCCCGTCTTGCTCTTTATTATGGGGACAACTATAGTTCTCATCATTGCCTCAGGGAGATATGAATGCCGTATGCAAAACGTAAACAACATAGCGAGCACCCTCGGCAGATGTACACCCGCATGCTGCAGGTGTTCTATGCTGAGCGAGTCATGACCCGGGGATTTTCCTCGCTTCATGTCTCTGATCACCTTGGCAACCTGTTTCGAAGTGATCTGAAGCGGTTTCGTCAGCCCAGTAAGTTCCACCTCTGTAGTGTTCGTCGTTGGGGCCAGTGAAGAAAGTACGCTAAAATGCTCCCTAAACAAGTTGGCATTTTGGTCGGCGTCACTAAACCCCTCTACACTAACTGGAACACTCATTAATGATATCGATCGACTAATTTATAATTGATTTCATTAATATACATAGCATCGTTTTTTTTTACAGAAAAGTCCCTGAAACTTTGACTGAAAACGTAACACAAGAATATAGAGTGAATAAAAAATCAGACCACAAGACGCCTTATGAAGACAAGGTACGCACTGATTCAAGATTGCCTTCCAGAAAATCATATATTCGTAATGATCACGGATCTTAAGATCATTCATATATAAGTCATAACGATATAGTTACTTACTTACTGATTTAAATTCATAAAGTATTGAATGGAAAAATGCGGTAATTTTCTATTTATCCCGGAATTCCGGTTGAGGTAATAATCCTAAATTCACCTACTTAGAACAATTGTTAGCATGGCAAACAGAATTCCTTAGTCTTGGTATTGTCCAGAAACTGGGTTGTGGTTTGCGGAGGTCCCGATGGCTGTTGCTTCGTCTATAATGCAGATAATCAGCCATTGGTTAGACTATAAGCCGACTCCAACATAAATAGTTCGAAAAGATTAGGTAATGATGATCAATTGACGAGTCTTATTTCCACACAGGATGGAGGAGGCAAGACAACTTTCCAATGGACGGCTCAGCAGGAGGCTTTTGTACTGTCTGGGTACTTCTGGGGGTACTCTATCACTTGTTTGGTTGCCGGGTTGGTTGCCGAGTACGTAGGGCCGAAGAAAGTAGTCGTTGTGACAATGTTTGTGAGTGGAGTCATGACCTTGCTTTGCCCTGTGGCAGCGGTCTTGGCCCATGGAGCGCTGGTTACAGCAAGAATCCTATGTGGAGCTGCAGGAGTAAGACAATTTTTAGTATATATATAAAGGAAGAATCTGACTGACTGACGTATCAACGCACAGCCGAAACTACAGGAGCTAGGTCCCTGAATTTTTTTAGTAAAGGAAAAAATTCAATCGCGGGCTGGATTCGAACCTGCGTCTTCTGGTTTGATATACCAGACGCTCTGACCTCTAAGCCACCGCGAACCCTACCCGCATGAATTAAATTTTGCCTTCACATTCTGAATTTACGTCATAAGGTGACGTTGGTGACATCTATGAGAGGTAAGTTACCTTACCTCTTAACCGACACGACTTACTTTACAGTTAGTTCAGTGTCGTACGATGCCACCTTACCTTTTAACTATCTTTTTGTGATTTTTTTTGCATTTTCCATGCTAAGATTATTAAGTTATTTTTTAGTAAAGGAAAAAATAGAATCCTGCCCGCGATTGAATTTTTCCTGCAAAATTTCAATCATGTGGGTAGGGTTCGCGGTGGCTTAGAGGTCAGAGCGTCTGGTATATCAAACCAGAAGACGCAGGTTCGAATCCTGCCCGCGATTGAATTTTTTCCTTTACTAAAAAATAACTTAATAACCTTAGCATGGAAAATGCAAAAAAAAATTCGGTCTTTTATTTCCAGGGAACTAGTAGTATACGAAATAGTACCGTAGAAACCTAGATTAATGGTATCCAAATTCGATTAATAAGATAATTTGATAGAATATTGTCTGGATTAAGATTTATTTCGGTATTACGTTTTTGTGGGCAATTCAAACTCCGCCGGACCCTTAAACATCAAACCATTGGCGCGGGCCAGTTGACAGTATTGATTGAACTGACGTCTTGAATTTGACGTTTCATTACGAAACCAAAGCCAAGAAGTTGTTTTTTATCGAATGAACGTTTCGACATCGCTTCGACGTAACGTTCGGTTTGCTGATGTTGTCTACCAGTTGGCGATCGACATCGCACAAGCGATATCGATTTTCTAGATCGAACCGACACGGAGCGATTTCCACTTGTCTAGGCCCCCAGTTATCTTGTCTCCCTCCAACATCTGCTTTTGCTTATTAACACTTGTTTCGTGTGTTCTACACGCCAATGGGTTGGTTGGGCAATGAACTGAATCCTGAAGACTGTGGCTGGAAACTGATGAATGATAGTTTGGAGCATAATTATATCGTACAGTATTCCTACTGGGGAAACCACATTAAAAAAGCAGCGAGTACACTGCCTCAGAGGTGGTGCGGTAATGTGTGCATACCTAATTGTATGTTATACTTATTTGAAAATACGACTTTCCTAGTTTGAAATCGCGATAACTCGAGAACGATACTTCATAGGAAAAAAAGTATTGATATTTTTTTTGTAGAGAATTTCATAATCTACAAATTTATGTATTTTTCCGGTAGCTCTCACAATTTCAGAGATATACGCAAAAAACTAAAATTTTGTCTAAAATATAATCTTCATAGACGAATTTTATTACTTCGGCTTGTGGAAATCGTATATTTGATTTTTTCGTGATTCATGCAATATTCCCTTAAAAATAAAAAATAAATTAACCGCGCTCGAGAATGTCCAAAATAACATCTTGGGCTCCCCAGCTAAAAGGAATGCATGGGCAATATTATAAGACAATTTTTAAGCTTAATTTTATTAAAATCGGTTCACTCTATCAAAAGTTATTACAATATTTAAACATTGAAAACGTTGAACTTGAAAAATAATCATTGAAGGAAATTACCTATTTAAGTGTGTACTAGACTTGCAGAGGTTAAAAATATAAAAAAATAAAGCATATTGAAATAATCACTTACAGATACCGATTAAGATACAATCTAACGTACTGATTTAACCAATTTTAGAGAAAAATAAGGAAGTTAACAAAGGTTGAATATTTTTCCATTACGAACTAATAGGTGTTATTAGTACCTCATTAAATATTTGAAATTTATACTTGACCCTGGCAAATACACAAAAAGTGTGGCGCCATTTCCCTCAACGGGATTAAAAATAAGAAAAAACGATGACATGACAATTCTTTTCATACTTAGAAGGAACTTTGTCAAATTTAATTTCTTAAGACGAAGCGATATCAATACACTTAACTAAACAAAAAATAACTAGGTCTACTATAATCTACGTATCTTAAAGTTTTACCATAATATGACACTTTGATTATATTACAGTAGATTTCTAATACCATACCTGCTAGGTACGTAGGTCCACCAAAAATGAAAAAAAAATCCTTTAAAAAAAGGTAAACCGAGTTCATTAAAACAATAATAGACAAGCTAATTAGGTAGCAGTTTTTTTTATGTGATAAGAGGGCAAACCGGTACGGTTTATTGATTAATATAATTTTTTGCAGGGATTTTTGTTTCCAGCTCTTCACTGTCTAGTGGCTCGTTGGGCTCCACCTGAAGAGAAGGGCAAGTTTGTAAGTGCGCTGCTAGGTGGAGCTATTGGAACTGTGTGCACATGGTCTTTCTCAGGACCTATCATAGAATACTGGAGCTGGGAATCTGAGTTTTACATTACCGGTAGGTGTCGTTAAAGGAGTCTACCCAATACATTGTATCATATCATGACCGTACTAGAACGTGTCAGACAAAAAAATATTCTTTGTATTGAGACTATGCCCACTAGATTGTTCCGTCGCCGACCAACACCGTCGCGTGCCATGCACAGAGCGTATCGGCACCGGCAAAACATTCTCGCCGACATTATCGTGAGTATCGTGACGTCATAAAAGCAGAAACATAGAAACGTCAAATGGTTATTACCTTTAGCCGAAAGCGTATTTCTGCTATACTGACGTCACTCACGAGGAAAAATTGGTGGTAAGCGTTTTTGGTCTCTTGACATACCGACAATAAAACTTAAAAATAATACTTATGTTTTTATAAGAAAAAAGTATTGTACATATTCGTATTTCTTATGGTAAAAACTATCTATATATGTAAATAAAATATTTTGATCATTTTAATTTGATAGATGTAAATTTTATTTATTTATTTAAATACCCTATTGTTGACTCTCCGCCCGGGCGAACGCACGGAATTCTCAATTTTCTCTTTAGCAAAGAAAAATCTTATAAAAATTACCATGCTTAGCACCACCAGTTTTTCTAAATAATGATATTGCAGCCGCTGTTTTGTAGACAGACCAATATATTTTGAAGACTGTCTTCGCCTTATAATTTATTTAATGGTGTTTCCCAAGAAAATTATTAGACAGAACTTAAGCAAGCCAAACCGAGAGAAAGAAGAAGAAATACCTAAATAGAAGGATAAACCAAATCTTTTGATATCTTATGTTATTTTTGAATCTTCCGTCAGAATCATCGAAGTGAGCAGACGTGTCTCGCTTTGTTACGGAAATTAAAGTAAAGTTATACCCAATAACTTATTACGAAACCTAACTCATTAATATTACTTTCTAATGTTTAAACTGTCACCGAGTTATCAAGTGTAGTTCTAACCTAGGGTTGCCAACCCTACTATATAATATAGTATCCTACTGTATTAGAGGCTCGATTACTATATTTCTGAAAAATATATATATTAGGCGAATATTCATTTCAAATTTCAATTAAATTATAATAATAGCTATGAGGCATTCTTTAAAAATACAAATTTATGAATAAAGGCTAAGGCACTTGTTCCACCGTCGACGATGAACGAGAAGCAAGTAGAGCTGGAAACTAGAAACGAGTTAAGAGTAGAAATATTAATGATATACATACATACATACACTAGGCTATCACAAACAGTGATAGCCTAGTGGTATGACCGTTGGACTGCCAAGTCAAAGGTCTCGAGTTCGAACCCAAGGCACGCACCTCTTGACTTTTTGAAGTCATGTGCGTATTAAATAGTTAAATATCACGCGTTTACACGGTGAAGGAAAACATGGTGAGGAGACCTGTGCCCAGCAGTGGCACATTATAATGGGTTGATTATGTTATGTTATACATACATACATACACTCACGCGTTTCTCGCAATATTTTATATATTCACTAGAATATATATATATAACAACCCAGTACCTTGTTTTAAAATTCAACAGTCAGTCTGATATAATTACCGATATTGATCTGACTGAACATAGGTATTCCCTTTACGGTTCTTGACTATCCCACAGAACTGTGTCCGATTCTTAGCAGTATCGAATATAGTCGTAATTCTCTAAGTAGGTATTCTATCTGTGAAATTTAGGAGTATTCATTGTAGCATTGACCGTTTTTTAATATTTCCAACTCAAATTATGAAATAGATAGAATTGTACTAACAGAACGTTGGATTATTATTGATTAATGGTTATTATTCGTTTGCTAGTGAAATCACTTTCAACCAAAATGATGGGCTTATGTTAAATCTGATATTACCGCCACATACAATGAACCGTATGATTTCTGTTGTGAGTATGAGTAGTTAAAAAAAGTGAGTGTTTATTTCGGTGAAATTACTGGTTTTTAATTTATCCCAAACCCCGGCTCGTATCAGAATCAGAATCAGAATAGTTTTATTTGTTAAACATAGGTATTTAGATACAGATCTTATATTAATTATGTGTGCTATGTTTTGCCGTTAATGACATACAAATATGTGTTGGAAAAAAAAATGTTAATACAGATCAAAAAACTTAAATGTTAAAGTATTAATAATAACATATATATGCTTAAAGGGAATTATCATTAAAAAATTCATCTAAAGTATAGTAACACTTGTTAAGCAGTAAGGCGTGAAGGGTTTTTTTTAATTTTTGTAAAGTCATACATTTTAGTTTATCTGGTATTTTATTATAAATCCTTGGAGCCAGACCAAAGAAGCTCTTGCATGAGAGTGGTTTTACATTTTACTAAGCACGTGTTGGGTTTTTCTTAGTCGTGGAAAGTTTTTGAAATAGATGAGGGTTTGTTTTTACAAATATAGCAGTCTCCATGATGCACAACGATGGTAGGGTCAATATATTGAGCTTTTTAAAGTACGGAATGCAGCTATTAGTTGATTTTAGATCACACATTGACCGAATACATTGCTTTTGCATCCTGAACACTGTCTCCCTATTTGTTGACTGCCCCCAAAAAACAACACCATATCGTAGAACTGAGGCGACAAGTCCATGATATGCGGTTAACAATGTAACATATCGTAACAATACCATCTTTGGTAAAATGTTACTGTAAAGGGCGATGAATGTTATTTTACGCAGAGCGGCTAAATAGGTAGATCGGATCCTGACCCCAGCTCAAAACATACTGACCAGATTTTGGCAAATGAGATTTCGATTGATTTTTCTTTACTTATATTATGATTATCATAGCCTATGAATTTTTGAAGAATAAAAACAAAATGGCCGACAAAAGGCGACCAAAAAGTTCATGTTATAATTGTCTTTGGGTTCTTCTTAATTCAAAGAGTGTCGTTTAGTTTATAGTGTTACAGAAGATCTAATAGATACTCGTAGCAAACCCTGGACGGGCGAAAAGTGTATGGTTGGTTTTATTACTACTAGATCTCTATCTAGTAGTTAAGTAGGTCACATAGGAATGTTTTCTTGTTTCATGCTATTCAGTTTTTTTCTCGTAGTAGGATTTTATTGCCAGAGGTAAAATCACGGTAAAATAATGACGTCAATTCAAATCATCAAATCAAATCAAATCATTTATTTTCTGGCATCTATGGCCCATAGATAAATACCTTACACACGAACATATATAAAATAAATAACAATTGATGTTAGTATATAAACTTAATCTATGTTAGTAAATCACTTCACTTGGCACTAGTCACTGTCACAGTGCGTTCTTGTGGCACTTGTCCCCGGAAGCGACGGAACACCACGTCCTGCGGCCAGAAGTGCTCTTCCATGACGAGGTGCAGATAACACGTTGGTACTCGCACTACAAACGCCTTAAAGTTGACGTTGCGGTGCGACTCCAACAGCTGCACTCTCGGCGTGTACTTGATTCGCTGGCGCACGTATTCCACGATATCCTCCGCCTTAGTGGTGTAGTGTAGGCGGGAGATGTGTACAGGAGTGTTCGGCTTCGCGGCACGTATGGTCACATTAGGCTCAGCAGGAGCCGTGCCGCAGCGGTTCTTGTTAGTTCGTTGACGGCGTTTCCTCCTTTGCACCGTCACGAAACCATCATCATCAGCCCGCTTCGATGCCTTTTCAGGCAAGGGCTTCGTAGCATCAGTCTTCACGGCGACGTTAGCGAATGGTGTTTTTTCGCTGCTGCAGCTGATACCGGCAGCTGTTCAGGAGGTCGGGCAACTCTCGCGGCGGCGAGGGGAGGAGCCGCAGGGGCAGGAGCGGGGGTGCGGGACGCGCACGGTGCGCACTCTGCACGCCTAGCGTTCGATGGTGACGGCGAAGACAAAACTGCTGACGTGAAACTTGCACCCGATACATCGAGGGCCGCTCCGCGACGAATGTTTACGTTCGATGCACTCGATGGTGACGCAGTTACCGCTACAGATTTACGCAACTCTTATAAGTTCGTTGCGCAAATCGGTGACGGTATTTTGAGATGCATCTAACCTCTTCTGCACATCCACTAAACTTGCCTTCAGAAAAACGATGTCCTTCAGTAGGCTTGTTACATCGACGTGGTCGGAGGTGACTGGAGGGAGCTTGTGCAGCTCCTTCGCTACAAACGTTGGCACGTCGTCAGGGTCGGTCCCCTTCAGCAGCGTTATAATGTCTTGCACGCTTTTCTTTGTCCCGTCGCGTCGGCCGGACACCATCTGGTCTTGTTCAGCAGACGGTACAGAAGCAGCTTTGCAGCGGCGATATCATCCTCACTGAAGTTTGTAGAGCAGATCTGCAGACGCCTCGTCCATCACGTCCAGCTTCTGCTGCAGGAACGCCAGTAGTTCATTCGCCACAAGTTGTTCACTCATGGCGATAAAAAATTACGAGCAACGGCTTGCGCCGCGCTACACTACTTAAAAATAAATGTTAAGTGTCAGCAACACGTCTGCATCAAAACGCGGATAATGGCGAGGCTGAGTTAATCAATGCCACAATGTTGCAGGATCAATCGCGATAGTATGGTGTTTTTTCTGGTGGTACTTGGTATACGACTCTCCAGTGCAGCATCCTCGCATTTCCGCCAAGGAGAAGGAATATATCCTAAACGCAATCGGCAAAAAGGTGGCTCATGGGAAGACGAAGGTACTTTGTTTATGCATGAATAATAAATTTGTAGAAAAAATAGGTGTAGGACACTGATTCAGCGAAACTGGAGCCGAATGAATGATTTTTAGAATCGTAATTCAAAGAAAATTTAATCAAATTCTGTTATTATTCGGATTCCAATACCGTTAATCTAGGTTCCTACGTTACCATTTCATCCAAAATACTTCACTGAAAATAAATGTAAGCGAATGCAATTTTTGATGACTTTACCAAGTTTAGAACGCTTTTTCGGTCTTTTATTTCCAGTGAAGTAGTAGTAGACGAAATAGTATCGTAGAAACCTAGATTAACGGTATCCTAATCCGAAAAATAACAATTTGATAGAATATTGTCTGGATTACGATTTTTTGTGGGCAATTCAACCTCCGCCGGACCCTTAAATTAAAATTTCCCACTGCAAAACCATTTCCCGCGGATAACTTCAAATGCGCATAGTTATCGACCATACTGTAACTCAATTTTTATATCGCAAGAGAGATCTATAAGACCTATATTGCTCAAATCCTTGCTTTGTATCTGTTTAATAATATTGTCTATGTATTTTTTTTTCAGACTGTTGCACCAATAAAAAGTATATGCACATCGTTACCCTTCTTAGCTATGGCGATATTACAATACGGTAACCTCTGGGGTCTGTACTTTGTAATGACAGCTGCTCCAAAGTTCGTTTCAAGCTGTCTTCATTTTACACTTACAAAAACTGGCTTCCTGGCCTCATTGCCGTATCTCGCTAGAATGTTCTGCTCCATTGGATTTGGAGCCATTGGGGACTAGTAAGCTACATATACATATTTTATTTAAATTAAAGCCAACGACAGCTTCTCATCGCGATAGATTAGTGAACATGTGCCATTTTAGGCTATCGTAGTCAATGAATAGTTTTTTTTTTATGTAAAAAATCTTATTAGCTTTTGATATCATTTAGGTATGTAAAATCTGTTTGATTTTATGTTTGACGGAGATAATTCGCTTTTGTTTTATTTGGAATGAACAAGTAAAATTGCCATATTAGTCTAGTGGTTCTACGCGTTCTTAACTGCTACGCTAGAGGTCCCGTATTCGATTTCCAAGCGGAGCAAACTTGATTGGATTTTCCTTAAAAATTATCAGTAGCAGCTCGGAATTTGTGCCCCGTAAATAGCAGTAACATAACATACCATCACGCCTTTTTTTCTCGAAGGGTTAGGCAGAGACGTACTAATGTACGCCCACGATTCGCCGGTATGTTTAGGTCCCATGTAATAGAGGGCGAGACGGGACTATCGCCATTAATCAAGCACAAATCCAGACTCCGAGCTGCTACTGAGAATTTCATAGAGAAATCCAACACCTAACACTTTGCTTGACCTGGAGATTGATCCCAGGACTTCTAGCGTAGCAGGCGCGCTTGCGACTCACGCTTGGACGAATAGGTTCGCGGTAATTATGGATGTACAGTCCGAGCAATGAAATGTAGAGGAACTGCAGCATAATTGGAATACTGCAGGTAACTTGGAATACTCAGATATCGAAATTAATATAAATGCCATCTGTTTTTTGCTCTAACAATAACGTCGTATAACGTACGAAGCTAATGAGAACAGAAAGAGGGTGCCAACTTGACATTTCTGCTGCCAACCATTTGGGGACGGGACGTCACTTTTGAAAACTTTTTCGGTAAGAAACAATGATATAATACTATTAGATGCGCCATGTTCATAGTAAATGTCATTTAAAATTGAGTCGCGCTACATGTCCACACCTATAATCCTAAATAGGCTTTCCTAATGAGCGCGCGCATAGATACAGGCAGCCGAAGATGAAAAGAAATAGCACTAAGCAGTTGTCTTAAATGACAGACTTGATATGTCCAGTATGTCCGTATATAGTGACGTGTGACATGAAAAGTATTGGGTCCCTTTCTCTCATACTAATAAGGCATGGCCTGACTCTTTCTTTCATTTTAAATTTTATTTGCAACGAAAAAAATGAAATAAATTTTACGGAAGCTAAGAATTTATTATTTTACTTGTGATAAGATACTACATGCTCTTTTCTTACTTTAGTATAATAATTTATGTAGTATCGCAGCACAAGACGGCACTTATAAATAAAATTAAAATTTATTGCTGTCAATAGCGCTTTCAAACACACTTCTGCGCCTTATTAGGTCGGTCAACCGCATAAGTGACACTACATATTACACTTTGCCCACGAAACAATATTCGCATTTGAAGGATGATAACGTGTCTACCTCTATTTATCTATATAATGTCATTGGTAAGAAAGCAATCAATAACAATCCTTTACTAGAATACGTAATATCTTTAAAACGGTTCTGCCAATCTAACAACAAAAAAAAAAACATAAAATTGAATTTGAAACCATGAATTCAACAAATCAATCCCGATTCTTTTTTGACAGAATGTAATGTGTTGATATGAATTTGAAAACTTGTCAATGTATATGTTACTGTAAAAGCCCGAACTACGGTAAATCCTAAGATTTACCAACTCTGACTGGTAAAAGTTCGAAATGTTCCACCATGGTTAGGTTAGGTTGTTAGGTTTTTTTTTAAAAAAGCTTACAACGCCATGCAAATGTTCCACCATGGTTTAAAAAAAAAAACCTAACAACCTAATCTAACCATGGTGGAACATTTCGAACTTTTACCAGTCAGAGTTGGTAAATCTTAGGATTTACCGTAGTTCGGGCTTTTACAGTAACATATACATTTCATTGCTCGTGACTGTACATTATTACACATCTGCCTAAACTTTTGGGAAATAGCCAGGCGTAATTGTACCTATGTAAGTTATGTTAAACATCTTATAAAGTGAACATCACTGGAAAACAGAGTCGAGTTTGATAGGTTAGGTTAACAATCAATGAGAGCAAAGAGGGTAGGTACTGCAACAGAATTCTTAGTCTCTTTTGACTGTTAAGAAATCCCAAGCTTCAGACATTGTTAATGTTGGCTTGGGCAAATTAATCATTCAAGTGAAATCCACAATTAATCGATAATTCAATGAGGTTTATTAAATCTGATTTCAGCATTATGAAAAAGCACTTGATGAGGACTGTGGTGATAAGGAAGTTTTTTACCTTATTTTCTCACATAATACCCGGATTGTTTCTCATCGCACTAGGCTACTGGACCAGCTCACCTTACATATCCGTGGCTCTCATTACGCTATCCATGGGTTCTAATGGTGCCGCTACATTGACTAACCTGGTAAACCACCAGGATCTGGCTCCTAACTTTGCTGGTACACTCTACGGCATTGCGACTGGCGTCGGTAACACTGCTGGTTTTTTAACGCCATTAGTTACCGCGCATTTTACTCAGCATGGAGTGAGTATTCTGCGTTGTTTGTCTTTTTATCATGCATATTTATGTCGAAGTTGGATTGTGTAATACGCTCTTTTACATAATCGCTAACGGTTTTACAAAACAGCTCTATAATGTAAAACAACAGTACTGTGTCCAGCTGGATTGTCATTGCGATACTTTTAAAGAAACCGCTACCCATGTTTAGTTGTTTTGTAGAATGGTATAACTGCTATCACAATAAGCGTTTTGAGTAAAAAAAGCTATGACATTGTTATTTCTGTTATAGTCTGAGTAAGCGAGAATACCGGAGGCCCAATCCCCTTATAAAAGCCCGGCAACGTACTTGTGACTCCTCTGGTGGTGCGCGTGTCCATGGGCAGCGGTAATCGCTTACCATCAGGCTATCCGTCTGCTCGTTTGCCCCCTATCCCATAAAAAACTCTAGTTTTGATTTATGCAGTCAACATTAGTTTTGACTGGGTAAATTCGGAATGAAAGAAATGTAAATATTTTAAGATTAGGTTAGAACTGTAATCAGTACCGAATTATAGAATGAAGAAAATTCCGCGTGTTGAAGGTCAGCAATTATGATAAATTGCTAAACATCGTTCAGCTGTTTTACACAACAGTACTGATTTGTATGACAGACTGACTCCTATGGTTTTGCGGGTGTCCATGGGCGGCGGTAATCGCTTACCATCAGGGGATCCGTCTACTCGTTTGCCCTCCTATCACATAAAAAAAAACTGTTTTGTAAAATAGCGAGCGGTAATGTAAAACATCGAATGATAAAATCCAACTGCGACACATAATTACATTATGGCAATGTTTTTTAGTACATAATGCATTCCGTATTTCTTGAATTCAAAATAAGTTTAATTCCAAAAAAGTAGGGAGTCCCTTAGGCCGACTAACCTGCACTAGGCCAGCAAAGATAACCTAATAATGCTGGCAAAAAGCGACCCTCTCACAAAGAGGAGTTTCGTGCGTATCAGGGGGAGTTGAATTGAGTTAATAACACAATCTTTGCCAAAACACAGATGTCGTTAGCTGCCTGTGTATTTATTTTCTCGGCTGTACGTTTTATAATAAGAGGTAAATGTGTAGGTTTGTCTAACAATAATTCTCATTTTCAGAATGGATTTAACGAATGGCGTCCAGTATTCATTGTAGGTGCTTCAATATACATCGCATCTGCCATTTACTTTATAATATTCGGCACCGCTGAAACGCAGAAATGGAATTACTATGTCCCGCCAGCAAAGAATTAATCATAGTAATATTGAGTTTGATTGAACTATGTGTGCTTCATATATTTTATAATAATTCCTTATTGAAGGATTATAAACTAGCTTCCATTTATACTTTTAGCTGGAGAGCTCATGACGATATTAGAGGTGTTTTAGGCAACTTGAAATTATAAAAACTGTATAATTTGATATTAGTGATATCGAGAACCTGCAACAACCAACTGTGCAGATCCCTGTCCAGTACCACGTACTAGGTCGTACACATTTGCTCAACGCCACATTAGTTTTTTAACCCCCAAAACATACAACGGATTTCTTAAATCACATATAGATTGTAAAAGCTACAAAATATATAAATTTAAGGCCGAATTAAATTTCTGGCACCAAGATCACAATTTCGACGAAATTGAAAATATGATCCTAAAGGGGTAATAATGATAGTGAAAATACACAAAATTTATCTATTTAAGTAACTATGACATATTATACAATTTCAACCACATGATTAATAGAAACAAAAATTCGCAACACTCACATTACACTATACACATATGTGCAACATAAATACACAACACTCATAAAGACAAATCATGACTGTCTACTGTTTTTTTAAATATTAGTCTACATACACAATGAACATAGTTGGAGTACCTATTCCTTTTTCGGCACCAAATTTTTGAGCACCTAAGCTTTTCCACTTACAAACCATTAGTTATATTAGCTCGATGCTCAATAAAAAGCTTAGGTGCTCAACAAATTGGTGCCGAAAGAGGAATACTCCACACTCAGTTAACATAAATGTCATTATGTAACAACTGCTATAGGCGTGGACACTGGTCCCTATGATACAGCCTGTACTAGTTTAGGGACCAGGGAATTCATATCTATTGTACCTACAAAATTTATGTCAATAAAATGATTTTGATTTGATTTGATTCAAGTCTGGATATATTGGAGTTATTTTGGTACTGTGCCGTACCTTACTCTTGCCAAAAAAAAATCGCAAAAAATGTATTTTAATCGATCTGGAATTATCATATTCTTGAATTTAGCATTTATAGAACTCAAAAATCAATATCCCAGAATTTTTGAATGGTTATAAAGTATGACTAGACTGCTCCAAAACTGTAACAAAATTTGTTTAAGTATATTGAATTATAATAAATACTAATAATAAATATTGAAAAATGGAAATTGCAGACGAATACGACGGTTATTGTAACCGCTAGATAGACAAAGATTTTAACTGACCGCAATAAGAAAGTCTTATGTATACACTCGGGTGCATTAGCGGAAGCTTATGGGCACTCGCCGGCAGCTGCTGAGATTGGTTACTGGACTTACTGGTTTACAGTAGGTATGAAAATGATAGTTACTTTTTAATTCATATTTAACCGATTTAAAAAAGGAGGAGGGTCTTAATTCAACTATATGTAATACTTTTGTATTGTTTGTATACTAATACTAATACTTTTGTATGGGGTATATGCCTATACCACAGACCGCCACTTACTACGATTCTTGCATACTTCTTGTTTCTTCCACATTCATACATCTTGTCATACAAGCGCGCCGTTTTTGTATGTTTGTTACGCAATTACTCCGCTAATCACGATTTGATTTTGGTAATTTTTGTTGTTTGTTAAGCCATAATTCAGTGGTTGTCCTAAGTAAATTTTAAGGAAATTGATGTAGGGCCTTTCGTTTACTGCTTGTTACCTCAGAACTCAACGAAACAGAAAATTGTTTTTACTTTGAAAGCGCACTCTAGAATTGGTCCTATTTATATTTAGTGAAGATCACAAAAATTATAACAAAATAATACGTACCGACCGAATAAACGATGACATCTTCGAGGTTCACGTAAAATTTTACCTACTCGTAAAGTAAAACCACCTTAAAAAAATGCTTTTGAAGGCGGTTTTATTTCTTGTTAATAAATATTTTATCCTAATTTTGAGAGGCCAGTATTATTTAAATAAAGCTACTTTTTACGGATTTTATCGCGTAAGTGTCAGAAACCAGTATGGCCAGTATTATGTTACTTATGTTGACAATGTCAGGGTATACTAAAACAGTAAATCTTATTTTGTTCTAAATTATATACATTTATATACACACATATTCACGAAATCTCAGGAGATTACTCTTTCAAATAGAAGGAGAATTATTGAAATTGGTCAATAATTGACGAAAATATCGATCAACATACGTAACAAAGATACAGCCGATCTCTGTTCTGATCACTCCACTGATCTGTCCACCTATATTTTCAATATAGGTACTCAATGAATGTGTTATAAAAATTTCAGCCTGCCTTTTTTTAGCATATTTTTTGCAGATTCGGAGTAGTATAGTCATACTTAATAACTACAGATGAAATGGATATCCGGTAACTGATACAAGGCCGGATACCGGATAATAAAATTTAAAAAATCTCTTTATTTTACACAATGCAAATCATACCACAATAGGTTATGGGGTGAATACATTATTTATCAAATCATTATTCTCATCGTAGTAGTTCTCTCTTTCATAGTTCAGATTGTTTTTATTCTTGTATTATTGCTTGATGGCAGTGGTGTAGTTTAAGTTTTCATTATCATAATTGTAGTTTTAAACAACTATGTTCATAAATTTGGGATGAAGATAATGACGTTCAATTTTTTTACCCGGACACCGTTTATTTTTATAATCGCACGTCAAAAATATTTGTTTTATTAATTAGTTTAGTACTGATACGCGCGATAACACTCGAACGCCCCCGAATATTCAAATCAATCTGATCGCGTCATGTAACGCCACAAGGGGTCGAATATCCAGTAGCCGTATATACGGCACTCCGGCCTCGTAGCTTGCCGAATATCAGGCCAAACCACTATCCGTTTTATCTCTATTTATAACCGTTCAAACAGTCTGGAAAATTGAAATTTGTGTTCTATAAATGCTAAATTAAAGGAATATATTAATTCCCGGTTGCCTAAAACATATTTTTTTTGCAAAAGTACCTAAAGTACTGCGTAGTAGGTACCAAAATAACCGCAATATATTTTCCAGATTCTGGATTCCAGTATCATTAACATTCAAATTATACAGTTTTTTATAATTTCAAGTGGTCTAAAACACCTTCTCTAAACTCACCTCTTGGGCTACTTTAGAGGGGAACATACGCTTTAAAACAGTGAAGTTAAAAAAAAAAGTGGCTTCTATTTTTTGAACTAGTTAAAATAACATCACTATCGTATCACATCCATTTTATATATCTTTCAAAGTAATGAAATGGAACTTGAAATTATACACAAGTTCTATGAAAATTTAATTAAGGGTTAATTTCAAAATTAAGTTAATAACAAAGACACGAAATTATAATGGTAACTATGATTTATAATGATAAATAACGTCACATATTTCATTCTAAACTACATGTGAAACGTTTGCTATAAAAGTAAAGTGTTATATTTATAATATCGTCTAATAATTCTTAATAATGTCCTGTCTCATAAGTGTTCTGCAAATTTGCGGAGGAAAATATGCTTTTGGACAAAAAACACACGGCGTTTTTATATGTATAGTTTTCCGGGGTACCTATGCGTTTATTGTTTTTTTTTTATAATTGATTATTTTTCTGTACTAATTCATAGTTTGAATTTGATAGTGTGGATTTCATCGTGTGTTCTGAGTATTTTCTGAAATATATATTATGTTTTTTATTTATTTTTTTATTGAAATAGGGTCACTTTCATTGAATTGAAACATCATTGAAACCATTTAATATATTTTATTATAAATGTACGTATAATAATATCTACATTATATACACAACAGGCATTTATTAATTACATTATGTTTAGTCGAATTATATTTTAATGTATCCAGATATAAGAAGACAATCATAGTTAATAGGCATAGTTTTTTATTTGATACAGCGCTAGTCACGTGTTAGAGCCTAAGGTGTGGCTCACAATCACGCTCTGGGTTGAATGAGAGGTTTCTTAATTATAATGCATACAATGGGTCCAATGAAAAAGAATCAACTCGACGTATCCGAGCAGGGTTCTAATAATCCATAATGCAACAAATAAGTATTACCAGGAATTTAAACTGGTAAAAAGTAAATACTTACCTTAAAATTGGGGGGCCGGGCCAAACTAATGTATAAAAATATATAAAATGTTATACCTACCTATTTTAAGAGATGTATTTTTTTATTACAAAGGGATTCAATTTACAGCTATTGATACATACGAGTAATTAATTTTGTCAAACTTTCATAGTGTATTTCATATGTACTATGCAATTGAAAATGATGACTGTATAATTTGGGCGATGAACAACTCTTGATAAGATATTTTATAAACCCGCCCTATGCTATTGCTGAAGTCGCTCATGTGAACCAGCCCCTAAGCATCCTATATCAAATAACTAACGATAATTTAAATGTAATAGCGAGTGATTGGCATAAATATGAGCTATACTAATTGTTTAATTAATTAATAGATACATTTTTAAAGGTCATTGATACATCCATTTACATTATACCATTAAGTTTGAAACTATTCTTACGTCTTTGGAATTACATCACCAAAACAGCTCTGGTTATGGTCACATATAAAATATTTAATTTTTAAGGCGGGATTCAAAGATATTTCTTACATTATCGCTATGTAATCGTAGGTCTTAAATTAAAGTAAGTAGTATACAAACTGTTCAAAACGCAAAGCTGTGTATACATTATACGCAGCTTTATTGTCTAACATCGAGATTAATATTCATTACAACTTTGTTCAACACAGTTTATAATTACTTTGAAAAGTAGGTATTAATTTTACATATTTCGTTAATAAATCATTAGTATTGTGCTTACGCAGCGTTTAAACATAAGATTCCGACTCTGTGTCTGATTCGGAGCCCTCTAAAGCTACAATGTTCTGTCCCTTAGTGTCTGTCCCGTTAGGCGGTTCTCTATACAAACGCGGCACAGACTTGGAACGTGAGTTCTTCTCGTCTTTATTCACGTGCACCGGTTGAAACTTCTTCAGGACTCTCTGATATACCATTTTCCTTGGCGGCACTGGCGGAGGCATGTGAGGAGGTTTCTTGTTATTATTCTGCTCGTATTCCGATTTATTATACTCAGGCTTGACAGCCGTAGGCGTTGCTTTATAAATATCGGTAGGGAATAAATTCGGTGACTTCATGTCGTGAAATATATCCCTTCGTCTATTGTACACTGATGTGTACAATGGATCGATGTATTGAGTAGTGTAGCAATTCTCAAAGGAATTTTCACTGACTGGCGAATCCGTTGATCGACTATTGAATGAGCTCTGTGGCTGATATAACGTGTCGCTGCTGCTCGAATCGCTGTGCAAAATAATGTTTGCCAGAGATTTTGACTGATTTAATTTATTAGTGTTGTAATTACGTAATCTTAATTTTTTGTTCTCCTCTGAATTATTATTATTATGCATGTTATCGACGTAAGAATACGAGTTTTGTAAGGGATTCATGTTTTGTTTATCCTGTTCTCTATTGGCTGACGGGCCAGTACAGCTTTTGTTGCACATGTGCGCAGGATCAAATCGCCTTTTCCGGCAGCAATTTGATGTTTCGTGATTCCCATTCCGCATTTTCTCCGTGTTTAGATGCACTTCTTCGCTGACGTCTAAGCTTTTTGTCCTCGCTGCTTGACGAGTCCAGTCATTTCGCGTAAAAATGGTGGCTGCCGATGTTAAACTCCCATCTATTTTGGATTGCGAGGTCTCTCCCTGTTTCTTCGTAATTGGACCGTAGATATTTTCCGTAGCACAATTATTCGTTGTGTTAGTGTAGTTAGAACTCTTTTTCTCCCATCCCGTATACACTCGGGAATAATTCGTATTAGAAACTGCTTCCGTATGTGTCTGATATTGATTCTGTCGTTGGATATTCTCTGTGAACATGGCTAGATCGTGTATGTTACTATACACAATATTCTCTTGACTAGAAACCAGGTCGCGCTTAGTATCGATATTTTCCTGTTTCGATTCTAAAAGATTATCCGAGCTCTTTGCTCTGTTAAAATTTTTGTTTGAAATATTTTTATTCGCCTCTTGCGTTTCGGCAAACATGCTGTAAACTTTGGACGTTCGAGCTGCCTTTGAAACGTTACTTCTCGGTGGTTTTTGTGGCTCTAAGCCAGTTATATACTTTGCTGGGCTCTGTTCGTAAGCATTAGCCGTCGTTCTTTGTAGTGCTGTTTTTGATACATAATTCGTTTCGTCAATACCATTTGAAATTCCAATATTAATAGAATTATGTACATATCTTTCCCCCATATATGGTGTTGTATATAAATCATCGTTAACGGTACTGTAAAGATCTGCTTTATTAGAATAAATATGATGCCTATGACTAACTTGAGGCAGACCACTTACATTAAGGTTGTCGATATTATATCGTACTGTTACTTTGGATTCTTGCTGCATGTTACAAGTGGGTGCCGATAAGCTGTGCAGGATATTTCGTGGCGCGGGACTATTTCCTCCGTTGCTATTTGAATCGTCTTCTGAGAGAGTCAGCCCTGAATCTCGGCTTAGTGATAGTTTTTCCTTACGTGGTGTAGACAGTTCCATGGAATCCAAGGATATTCCAACTGAATGAAGACTATCACTTTCCTCGGCACCTGAGTCTAATAGTGCGTTCGAGGTTTCAGGACTGCCATTACCTAGTAAACCAGAAACCTGAGGACCAAACAAAGCATCAGCTTTCACAATGAGAAGTTCTACGACCATTGGCACCGCTTTGGGAGCTTTGTCACATGATGTGTTGGGCCAGAGCAGGCTGGGACCAACGCACACACCGAGGTTCATCGGGCACATGAGGTTGATATTGGATTTCTTGACGATGGCTTGTAACAAACATATAAAGTAGGTCAGCATGGTGTAGTGAGCTTTTGGCAACTTCAGCAGTAGTGAACGCACGGCTGCTACCTTTTCATTTTGTGATAGGGCTGTAACATAAAAATAAGGATATTACGATGACGGTAAATCTTAACAATAAAGAATGACAGGGAGATGTTTAATATTTGTTCTCATATCGATAACATTTACGTACATATATGTCTTTATTTTTCAATTATTCATTGGTGAGCCTAATAGGTTACTTACTAAGAACTTGTAGCCAAGCAGGGTAGAGATCAGCGGAGAGCAAGGGCTGCGGCAACGCGCGGAAGAACTCCTTGACGAGTGCGGCCAGTAGCAACACCGGCGCGCGTTCTAGCTCCGGGCAACTCTCCGCCCACGGGCCCAGCGCGTCCAGCTGTACCATCATAATATTAATTATTTAAAATTAAAAAAAAACTTTAAACTAAATATTGTGTCAACGATTTACCTGCTACTAATAAATAATTTTAGTTTCAATTCTTGCAACAAAAACCGCAACTATTTTAATGTGATCAGCTATCCGATATCATTTATATGATTCTCAATAATGAATTACTCACACTTTATTTATTGTAATGTTAGACAACTATCGAACGTATAAATATAGTATTATAGTCCGTTATTTTACAATAAATGGAATCTATATAAGATTTACAAAAAATTTAAACTTAAAAATGCAGGAATTTTGACGGTAGATATAAATAAAATAACTGTCGGTATTTGTCTAAGTAATTCTGACTACATTATTAGATAAATAAGCTATACTCCATTAACCTACTCAGGTACGTAAATGGAGTCAGTATAACTACAACTTATATGTTTTTATTATTTAACGGACTACGTATAGCTCAAGAAAGGTTGATAGTATAAGGTTACCTTATCTCTAAGTAGTCTGAGCGCCTTAGCATTGGCACTCCTGCGGAACACGCCGTGCGTGAGCGGCGCGAGCGCGCGCAGGCGGCGCAGCGCCAGCAGGAGTGCGGGCGGGGGAGCGCCGCCGCACAGCCGCGTCAGCGCCACACCGAACAACCGCCCCCCGCGACGCAACAGACGCAGTCCACGACCACCGCCAGATGTGCCGCTGTCAACATCATGCCTTGTTAGGTACAGTTGGTGTACCGCCTTCGTCTAACTTAATCATCTCTACTAACTGACCTCCATAATACTATACTACCTCTATAGTACCTACGCATAAAATAGATGATTAATCTGTGGTGCACTGAACGTGAATAAATTCTCTCTTTTTTTCGGTGGTACGGATACATTCGAGGTTAGGTTTATTCTATATGCCAGCCGAAAATCATTTCATTGATACTTACTTTTTTAATGCCTGATTCTTTTTTCTCAATTCGAATACAAGCCCGCAGGGATTATTCTTAGCGTTAACATGTTCTAGGTCAAAACCATCCTCATTTGACAGCGTTTGCCTTATTCTTGACATCTGAAATAGTAAATACAAAATACATAACAGTAATTATGTAATGTAAGAAGTACCTAATCAAATAATGATGTATGTACTTAGGTATCTTATTATTTGGTTATCTACTTCTTATGTAAGTACTTACCTATTAAAGAAACAGATGTTTTTGAAAGAGTTTGCTTTTATGGAAAGTTTAAACAAATAATCTTTAAAAGATAAACGATTTCATAATTCAATTATAGTTTTCCATCTATTTGGCAAATTTCAAGTTACAGCTTTGAAGGCTTGAGGCTTCACAGTTTCTGACATATCAGAAATCGTCAGCCACAGAGTGCTTACTTTGCCCATTAATTAGAGTAATTAAGGGTTTGGCTACTGGTTGTAAGATTACCTGAATGGCATGTGGTCTCTCGATGCCCCGGAGCAGGGCAGGTGGCGCATCCCTGGCGATGCGGACACAGAGCGTGAACTCGTTGGCGGCGCCCCAGCGCGCGTCGCCGTCGTGCTCGTCGCCGTCCGCGTCGGCGTCCCCCTCCGCGCCCGTCTGCAGCACGTGCAGCGCCTGCCGCACCACGCAACGCGCGCTCATCTCCGGACTCACAGACACGGTCTTACACTGGAAATAATTGCAATTACAAAAAAATTAGTCATGAACGCTAAGAGCAATATAGCGACTATATCTAGTCACTGACGGTTTTAATTTATTAAACATTTAGCTTTATTGAAAATCCCTCAAATTTAAACTGCCTGCTTTTACAATGTATTAAAAAAATAGCGTAAGTTTACGAACATCGTCAAAACCTTAACTTAAAACAAATTAAAGTTTATAGGTACTTAATTATAAATCATTGGTCATAATCACCAATTCAAACAGTCTAGGTCAAGCAGTCTTACCTACTACCTACTGTATACGAAATAATATATACTTACGAATTCTATTAAACTGGTTACATCTTTGTGGAAAATCTGGATATTTGTAGATTTTGGCTCTGTAGCCAGTTGAGAACTTAAAGCGTTTTGTATTTTTCTGAAAATAAGCAAACTTATTAAACACAATGAACCCTACTGAATACTACTGCAAAATCAATTAGGTAATGTAAACCTCTTACCTATACCAAGTGTCTCGAGCTGCTTGCGTGGGGTAGATTGCAAGGTAATTAGCTACTCCAGTAACAGTGGGCCATCCGACCAGAAAGCCTGTATCATCACCTTCAGACAAGGAGATCCAAAGTTCTGCGAGTCGAACGCTTTCCTTTAACTTGAAGCAGTTGGTGCCCCTCGCCTTGCCGACGAGCAGGAGATCGCTGAACAGGAACAGGTGGCGGTCTAGGGGTGGGGAGGTGGCGCCGAGAGGGCTGAGCTGTACGGGCGCCTCCATGATGAAGGTGCGCGGGGACAGGGAGTTGCTGCTCGCGCTCATGGCCCCACCGATGTCCAAGCTCGGTCGCTTGCGGAGACTTTTCTGTTTCTAAAATTGAGAATTAACTCCAGTCACAAATTATAGACACAACGCAAAATCTAGTGTAAGGAGCTTTGCTTTATTAAAATTTTATCTCAGAGTTACTTATAAAGGTTTGAGGGATAATAATACCTATTTACGATGACGTAAGCATATCCTTACTAATATTATAAATGCGAAAGTTTGTATGTGTGGATGTTTGTTACTCTTTTCCGCCAGAACGGCTGAACAAATCTGGATCAAGTTTGGCACAGAGATAGATTATAGCCTGGAATAACACACATACTTTTTATCCAGATCGGACCCAACCTGAACTCCACGCAGACAAAGTCGCGGGCAGTAGCTAGTATTATTATATGTATGTATATTGATTGGATGGTGTCCATGGGCGGCGGTAATCGCTTACCATTAGGCGATCCGTCTGCTCGTTTGCCCTCCTATGCCATAAAAAAAAACTATTTCCTTTAAAAGGACCACAGGCAACTTAGTTTGCAACCTGGTCACAATTTTAAAAATTATGCAATATTGATAAATCCTATGCAATATGGAGCTAAGTTCAAATACAGCGAGAAAATGATGCATGGTCCTTTATGGGCTTACATCACTAGTTGAAGATATTTTAAAGGATTATAGAGCGAGTATTTGAAACATTTTAATTTAATTTGTTCTTTTTCAAGCTGTGTAAAACCAGACGGAGCGATTTATTATTTTTATATTAATACAAGTAGTAAATTAAAAATGCAAATACAATTGTATTCGTAATGTAGACAACGTCTAACGCTCTTCAGTCATCTTTTAGACCCTCGCATTTTTAAAAGGATTATAGAGTAATTCATCAGACTATTCTTTTGTGGCTTTTTTTGTGGACTTAGTTTTCAGGATAAATAGCGCTATTTAAACAGGCATTTGTTTCATCTATCCTGGTTACGTTAGTTACATGTAGACCAAGTTACCTGTGCATGATGCGAGGCAAGCGCGGCGGGTGCGTCAGCATCGTGCAGGGCAAGGTAATCGTGAGGAAACAAGTCCTGCACTCGCTCCAGGTCCGAAAGGCGCGTCGCCCTCCGGCGAGCGCACCCGCTTCCCACCAGACGCTCATATTGGGCCAATCGCTCGATCTGAAATAGATAAGAGGATCTAATTATAGTTTCTTAAAGACTAGAACCTTTAAGAAACATACTACTAATGGATAAAAGTACACTCAAACTCGTAACAAATATCTCATGATCACACAAATATTGGTTTCGGGTGGGAATCGAATTCAAGACACTCGATAATACGGTACTGGCGAGGTGACCACTTTATCCACTACGCCAAACGTGCAGTCATAATATAGATAATTCTGTAATGATACTTTTCAAATCAGAATCTACGTATATAATAAAATGGCTGCATCGGTCTTTATTGTCAGTAGATACATACAGTTTATTAAAGATTAATGAAACGTTACAAAATTTAAATTCTTATTGCGTCGTTCAAGAGTCCTGAGGGTGCTCCCTCGTGGCCTCTCATCCGTGTCCACGACAATGATACCTTATTATAACAGGACAAAGGACCGTGAGAATTTACCAGTCATTGTATGCAGCTTACATCATGCAGCCTTAAGTTAAATTGTTTATAATGTGCGGAGATTCACACATATTTTTTTTTACAATAGAGGTCACAATTGAATAGACTATCAATGCAATGGTGGAGGATTTACTCCTCAACTTACTCGAATAAATAAAATCCAAAATGCATGCCGAATGTGGCATTCTAGTTCATACTAATGATGTTCACATTACTTTTTCATGCATGAACTGCTAGATTTGGATACAATTTGGAGAGGAGATAAATTGCATACAGAGAAAGGATATTAGCTACCTACAGTCTCAAGAAGAGTCAGAAGTCTTTTTGGAACGCAAGTGAAACAGCGGGTAATAGCTAGTTAGTTATAAATGTACCGTTATAAGTATTTAGTTGGTTACCTTCCTATAAAGTAATAATCCTTCAAGCAACAAATAACAGACACAATAGAAAATCTATTATTTCGAGCACCGAGACCTTAATGCTACTTAGGGAATTAAGGAGGCTTCAATTTCTCTTACAATCATATCAAATGGTTCGGCTTATGTTCAGCCGTGTTCAGTGGTTCGTAAAATTATGCATTTGACTCGCGATGACCATCAGGCACTCAGTTACGTGCTGTACTTACATAAGGTTCTGGGAAATGGTTGCAACCGTAATACTAGAGCGGCATAACGTCCTACGTAAACGTCCCGTTTTAACCTATTACTTTTTATGCTAGAGGTGGAATGCGGAAACAACGGAAGATTTAGCAGCATCACATGACCATCATACCATCACGCCAGTATTTCACTGTGCACCCACAGTTCGACAGTATGTTTAAGTCCCATGTAATAGTGGGCGAGCCATTAACCGGGCACAAATCCAGACTCCAACCTGCTACTGAGAATTTCATAGAAAATCCCAATAATACTCTGCTCAACCTGGGGATTGAACCCAGGCCCTCTAGCGTAGCAGTCGCGCTTGGGACTACTAGACTAATGAGTGAAAGTGATTAATTTTTTATCCCTAATTAAGTATAATTTTCGTACTTGATAGTTCTAAAAGTTGTAACCCAAAATATGTGGTACCAACCAACTTTTGGATTGTAATACTACCCTTCCCAAATAACCTGTATAAACAATGTTTACCCCCTCGTGAAAATTCGTGAAATTCGCCATTCGCTAATGAAATACTTTGTAGCAATAATTTGTATAATAATAGCAATAATTTGTAGCAATTTATGCGACTTGCTTCTAGGAATGTTCCATGCCAAGTTTTTACGAGCTCTAATGATGGATTTTCAAAAAAATCTAATTGATCGCTTTTGACAGAACCATTAAGGATGTTTACGAACTTGTGGACGTGACGCGGAGTTATTGTACTGTTCATAATTACGTATTAATGTGCACAACCGTGAACCGACGCGATCACAGTGATATTCATATGCTGTACTATATGATGCACTAGCATGGCACCGTTACTTGATCTACGTGGTACCTACTGAGATCAAAAACTGGCAGCATTATTTTTTATATGCCGCGCTAATAAAAAACTATGCTATTTCTATCAATAAGAAAAAGGTTAAATTTATATTTAAAACTTGTAGCAATTTTGTGAAAAGTGTTCGTTAAGTTCTTAATATGGATATAAGGAATGTCAAATGTAAATCAAAGTATGATGATTCATCAAGTGGGCTTCTTAGCTCAGTTGTATTCCCAAACTAAATGTTTATTAAAAAAGTAATACAAAACAGGTGCCATTATCTAATGGACTGTAATTAAAGAGATTAAAGACTTGTCATAGGACCTGGTAATCATAAAATCTACCTAATTTTCTCTAAATTCCTAGTTCAAATATGTGTCTATGTCGTTCTTAATGCGATATCAAATTAAATAGTGAATTATTTACTAAGAATTAGATCAAGTCATTACCATTTAAGTTTACCATAATTAATCTAATTATTTTACGAAGTTGTAGCCTACTCACTAACATAAATCTAGTTTATGTTTAGGTATATTCACATAAGTTATGTATTATATTAATATTGTATATAACATACATTAAAGAATATATATATTTACTTATTATTTATATATATTTGCAACATATTAAATACTTATTTATTTACAAGATTCCACAAACACATACACATATATACAAACTATTTACAATAACATAAGTAAATTTTGGATTTCTGTTAGTGAGTAGGCTACAAGAAAAAAAGAAAAGAAACAAAAAGAAAGTATCTGAACCAGTTAATAATTAAAATCTTGAGGACTTGCGGTGAACAACACCTTTTTACAATCAAACAACTTAAAAAGGGATTAAGTTCCTTTCAAAACGTGAACAAATGTTTTTGTTTTGCGAGATAAAGCGGAATTTGTAGAGTTTATAAATCCTTTCTAAAGTTTGTTGATAGCGTATTTGCTCCTCAATGAACACCATTTTTCTGGGATTATTTTTTTAAGGCACGCATCCAGAGCATCACAAACACGCGAGCGTTATCTGAACGCGTTACACGGAACTGCACTTTCTAAGTTAAATATTTACTTTAGAGTAAGTGGGTTTGAGCATACGTTTTGAGATAACGAGTGAACTGTCCTAAACTGAGATAACTCTGATAACCTGCGCGTGCGCCGACCTCGCCTTGCACCGCACTTTTACAAATTATCTTTTACGTTTCCTGTTTCAGTGGACACGCCTATTTATTTTAAAACGTGTTACAGTTTTATATCAATTGTGTCATAAAATGTCCCAATGTAGGTCAAGTACTAGGTATTTTTATGTACTGTTTATACTCTGACTGATGCAATAGCCAAATAATCAGCCAAACAAACCAAGCTAAATAAACAAGACAAACCAACAAGGAAACTATATACTTATGTCTATTTACTCGATTGCGCCAGAAGGAGCGCATCATGTGTCATTCGGGCAATCAATCATGCGATAGGTTCTACGTATTTTAGCCTTAAGACTTGCTCATGACCTTTGCGGGTTGGTTAGTTTTGAACTACCTATCTGTTTTTTTTATGGGGTAGGAAGGCAAACGAGCAGACGGATCACCTGATGGTAAGCGATTACCGCCGCCCATGGACATATAAATTAATTTCGGTAATTGACCCTGCTCTAGTTTATTCTAGACGACATGTTTGGCGTAGCGGCTGAGGCTGATCGGCTTCTACGGGCTCGATCCCCATACGGAACGAATATTTGTATGATCTACAGGTAGTTGTTCCGGGTCTGGGCACTTGTGTATGTGAGAATTTGTGTTTGTAAACGCACCTAGTGTGGGGCAAAGTTAAAAAAAAAACTTTTTAGTTTCAGAATAGTACTATTAGATCCAGATTAAAAAAAAATGTGTTCGACTGCTCTCAATAAACTTTAGAATAATCCCTTGTATTTGCTTCCAAATAACACTGCTTACGGATTCTATCTCGTCATTTATTCATATTAAACGCCGAAGTTTTAGATCCCTTTACCGTAAACGCAATTTTTTACATAAAATCCGTAAAAAGGAGTATTATGTAATACCTATTCGCGTTACTGTCAAAAATCATTACCTACAACTCCTTGTTAAGTAAATACCAAAAAATGCAGACATTCATTAACAAACGAGCTATTTTCACTTCCAATGAGGCTCTTAAGGCGCCATGATCGCGACCAAATTATCGCTTGACATCAGTTTTTTAAGGCAAAATTAATGCCATAAAGGTTATTAACGGTAATATGGTATGCGGGCCAATTCGAGGAATGCAATGCGCGTGATTCATTGAGATTCAAGATCGGAACAAGGATGTGCAATACCTTCGTGAATAATTTGCTTAAACATTTATTGCTGCAAAGGTTAATACTATGATGAATGCATTTGAATTTTATAATTCTATTTGTCCTATTATATTTTTGATTGAGCAATTTTTGAAGGTCTTGTTCACGAATGTGATTGGTAGTAGTGAATTGTTTTAATATAATGAAAAATGGTGTTTGAAAGATAGCAAACTCTTGTAAACGTTGTCCCCACTTGGATCCATGCTCCCGTGTCGTGGGTGCATTTGCAAATAATAAATTCCCACATACACAAATAGGCCATACAAATACTTGTTCCACATGGGAATCGAACGCGTAACTGATCGCACAATCGCTGAACCAGACGTGCCGTCAAAACATTTTAATTTATTAGGGTAACTAATAAAATCAAACACTTAGGTTTACTCAGGAAATACATCATTTTACGTAGACACACGACATTCTCGATGGACTGAATACTCTCAAAGTTCATCCGGAATACGGAGTACGCTCTTTAAGTTACCGCAGCGACATCGGGCGGGGTCGCGGCGGGTCGCAGCGACACATATCTCTATTGTTGTGCCATACAAAGCGCCTACTCATCCTCCATGAAAACAATCCTAAGATCACAGATAACATTTCACTTTTGGACAAAATACCGTTCAGTAAAAGTGATTTCTTTTATAAAGGTCAACGATAGAAACTGAAGTATGAGTGCGTTCTATTTACTCACATACTGACTCAATGTATTTATTTATTCTGTTAGGTAATCAATAGCTGTCAAACTTTAGTATGTGTATATTACTCATGTCAATAATAACACAATAGGCATCCTATTATTGTGCGAAAAAACCGCATCGCGGTATCGATTTCAAGATAACGCAAGAATAATGACTGCAGTATTGTTTATTCGATTATTCCATCCGTTTGACCCAAATAAGAACATACTTGTTGCCTCCCGTTAATAGAATAAGTGGTAACTGGAACAGAAAGCCAGTGTTTGTACTAGAAACTGATAATTGTGTTAATTAAAACGCTAAGTTATTACTAGGGCGGGTTACGGAATAAGTTACACAAAGCCAAGCAGTAAGAGATACATTCGGCGCGTTGAAGTCTTTTGTGTAAAGTTTGATCTGACAATAACCAGTGAACAATAATTTAGTATTTTTGATATTAATTTATTTACTTTCTTCTTGTTATTGAATTTGTAGTGACCCAATAATAGATGAAAATCAATTACCATCGCAACGAAGTATGTAATGTCAGCTAATTACCAGTTGAAGGCGAATGGTCATAAATAATATCGAAAGCAGCATTGTTACCAAAGAAGGCATCAAGCGTGGAATTTTCAATTGGGAATGTAATATATAAGACTGCCTCGATGATTCGGAATAATGCATTCTGGGCCGAATCACGGCACGCAGGAGATTGCGGTCAACGGCCTACTCAGGCACCCCCCGAGCACTCCTCGGCAACATTCATTTTAAAAGACGAACGAGGAAATCCCCATGAAACATTTTTTCAAATGAGCTGCCAACTCGGATCACATTCCAGAACTGAACAATTAATGACAAAGATAAAACATTGTTCTTCCTCCGACCAATTTAACACGTTAGGAATGCCTTTTAAAATAAGTTCCCGAACATAAAATAAAATATCTACACAAATTAAGTTCAAAATGAGAAGAGCTTGAGATAATAGCATACTATAAAACTATACGTTAGAGGAAGTAGATGCCTTGAAACAAAACTATTTTTGTTCCTTTATTTCATCATTAAAAATCACTTAGGTGTCTATTCAAGTAGATACTCATGCATTAAGCAATTTCTTTTGAAATAGATATATGTATGTTGCTATTCTAAAGAAAACATCAGTCGTATCAATTGTATTGTGATGCACAAGAATGACAGCTTCAATAAGTCTGAGCTATGGATGAGGCGTGAAAATCGTGGCATCTTTAGCAATAATTTGTTCATACATAGACAGGGGTCAAATGGACGTATATGTTACTTAACAATTAAATGGCAACCGCAAAGAATACGCATCATTACACATTAACAAAACCTCTTTTAGATTGAGCGACGGCGCATCAAGTATGTTACGTCACGTTGTACTTAACAATAGTGCTGCGTCAATCACGCGTTGGAGACGTTTTTAAATAAGTCCATGGGAGAAAGTACATTGCCCGGGGCACGCATGTAACATGGACGATGAGCCTCGAACTTCGAGGTCCATGTATGGTTAATTGAGCCTCGGAACTGCCCCCACAGGTCAGCGAATGACCTTACGATTAAACACATTTTTGTACCCCTCGCATCTTATATCTATGATTGGATTAAATAAATAAATAGTTTGGGCTCCAAAATAATTCTCCGAGTTTCTTTCCGCAATTCTTGTTTTTTTCCCCAGAGATCGTCAGCTCGGAAATGCCGACACCTACATGATGTACTTAATTTGACTTCAAGATGCTGCCCAAAGATGGTTGCTTGTCGCAATGAGTAAACGATTAAAAGTGTATTATCAGCATTTTCTTTTGGGGTCAGGCTCGGAAAAGTAACCTAATTGTTTAATTAACATCCCTGTAATGCGCTTAACGTTCTGCCGGCGTTAACACGTCACGAAAACTATGAAAATAGTCGACATTGTATAATTATTTATTAGAAAGAAAGAAAAAAATATTTTGCAACCAAACACAAGTGATGGCGGTACATAGGTAGGTATATACTTTACAGAGATAGCACAGGGTTGTTTCACAACCTAAACTAACCTAACTGCGCCTTGGGCTAAACTATAGTAATAAAACAATCAAGTGATGGTTTATTAAATATTCTTGTGTGACGTTTACTGCATCTATTACCTAACAACCGTAGGGTTTACGAGTTAAAATTGGGAAAATATTATTTTACGTAATAATCGGTTTAGACAGGTAGATATTTATTAATAAAAATCCGATTGGGTTATGAAAAGAATCCGAATCCCGTTAAATATTTGATCGGATTTACGTCATCTTATGATAAATGGGTAAGCCTATAAGATAGATTTGACAGCTACCTGCCTCAACGCTTTTTCAAGTATCGATTTTATTACTTTTGTAACATAAGACTTTATAAAAATAAAAATCGATCTATAAAAACTGTCTGTAAACTATGATAATGGTATTATTTATGTACCTACCCACAGATAGTTTCTAGATGAACGGTAAACGTTACATCATTCTTCTCATCAAATCTTTAGTTTTCAAAGTGATACCTAGTGTTGTATGAATACTTTACCGCAAAACTGAGCAAAGTACCGACAACTCCGTTTCTCGCTTTCTCTTTGCGTAACGTGTATTGTTTTTAATTTTACAGCCATCACTTCATTATCGATAATTTAGTTACTATCAATTTAGTATACAATACTAGTAGGTAACGTATTTCTTATAGCACTAAATTAACTAAATTCACAGACTATAATACTAAATTAAAAGAAAAAGATTTCGGTACAATTATAAAGAATATTCTATTCTATTCTAAAATTTTTTGACTATTTCCTACATTTCTCTATCATTTTTTTTTCAAGTTCATCACAGTTATTCTAATAATTTCATTATTAAGATTTAAATCCAAATCTAAATTAAACCACTGATACAACAATACAATACAGTTCTACTTTTAAAGTTGAAGTTCCACTTTCGTATTGGGGACATAATTAGAAACGAAATTGAAATTTTGAAATCTGTCTAGAGTTAGCGTCAATGTATTGTCTGCTTGTCTTTGGAATAAGCACTATTTCATTTGCATAGAGCTAATATAATTGTTGTATGGCGTGATAATGAAATTACATAAAACACGAGAAAGTATTGAACCCGCTAAGGAAGTAGAATCATGGCGTGTCAACATTAAAATCGATGTGCTACTTTTCACGTTACGTAAACTGCACTAAGTTGTATTTAGATTAGTCGGCAAACATGATGAATGAGATAATGCAATGTATCTTCATATTATCAAACACCCAGTGTTTAATTACAAAACAATGTATTAAATTCGACCCTCGGTATTTCAAACTTAGAGACTTGAGAAAAATCCAGCTGCGTTAGAATCGATTACGTAATTACAAATTAAACATGGTGCGAATGCACGACGCGAATAGAGGCTGTATAAGGACACCCCATCACCTTCAATAAAAATACCAATAATTATTTTCAATTACATGATGCAAGAATCACGATCGAGCTGATAGATTTCGATCAAAATCATGTTTGGTACACAATACAACGTATATAATTTATGAGCGTATAAAAAAAGGTTGGTTATACTTCAAACTACGATTCGTGCATTGTAAATGTCAGAATACTAGAAGCACCATAAAAAATGTGCGGGTTGGATGTTGGTCAAGAAGTATACCTATTTTAACGGATGTAAGAGGATGACTTATTCTCTCAAGCCAGCATTAGATCAGCTAGGAGATCATAGTCTCAAATGCTTAAAACATATTTTGAAATCTAATAAGGACTTACTACAAATTTATAATATTTTAGTAATAATCTTTTATGAAAATAACTTCATGGGAAGAGTGTTTAATGTAAATTCCTCTTGAGGCTGCATTTATAATCATCATCTTTGTGATGTTTCTAAACATTTAAAGCACTATTCATGTCGTCACACATTTTGGAGATATCACAACCCACCTGGATATCCCCAAGGACGCAGTGGAGCGAGTCATGGTCACCGCTCCATGGTTCCCGGAATTTGATTTAAACGCTACGCACACGCAACCAACGCGAAACTACCAATTAACTCCCCGAGGCGGCGTAATGATGTGTCAGCTTTTTTCATCATTTAATTTTAATGACTGAAAATATCTATGTGACGTTCTAGGAACAGCCTTAATGTAGCATTCACTTTTTTTTACTCTAATATCCATATAGCATAAACTTTTTTACTCGTTCCTTTATTCATTGTGAGTTAATCTCGTAGTTACTGGGTACGTAGGTATAATTAGAACTGTTATTTTCGACCAAAATACGTTTTTTGAATAACGGAGCGTCTAGTTTTTACTAGGCATTCAACTAACTAACGGTAACAGTTTTCAACATTTTTTCTCCAACTTGACCCCAGAGGAATCTGGTGTCACTTTTTGTAGTATTTAAGGAAGCCGATCCCTTGGTTTTTTGGAGAAAGTTTTCTTGTCATGGAGATTTGATCATGGTCACGTAATCCATGGAAATGAACACGGGTGATGGACGTGTCATCTACATTTATTATTTGCACATATTTCACCAGTCTAAAGCCACCTCACAGCTAGCCATAGGATACTTCATATCTAGACTCACGTGCAATGAGATTCCAATCCGATCACGTCAAACTTCCTTCCTCTTTGCTTGTTTTCAAAGCAATTTGTTTTATTAAAATAATTCTACAACAACAAAAACTAAAAACGTAATTGCTTCCCCGTGGTAACCGAGGATTTTTGTTCCTTTGGTTCGTGTTCATGAATATTTTACAAATTACTCCTGGCTTTGAAAATGTCCTCGTTACAAAACAATTACTTAAGCATTTGTTGAATGTTGCGATGGAGGATACAAAGAGCAGTCGGATCACCGCAGGACGTCGACTAATGACTGCGGACTGTTCCTGACGTCACGTCGGGGGGTCACTAAACTTACTGTTCTAACACGTGTTGGCGCAACGTTATCTTTAGATTGGATGCAGCACAGATTGCAGTGGGAACATTATATTTAGAACGAGTCCTTTGGGAACGTTGCGTACAGCGTACGTGACCATTTTTTGAACGCGTACGCAATCATTGTCGAATTACGTGACGATGTACACTTCCTACACAAAAGTGTTTCATAGAATTTCGCATAGTACTGCTTCCACGGTGTTGTTTGGTTTTACGTTTCGTCTTGTGGGAACCGACGGAGATGCACAATGATGCGAGCCCTATTAGCCGCCGATCGGCGCGGGCGCACCAAGAAACAGTGTTCCGCGAACCCAGAACAATGGTGGGTAATTTTGTAATGTCTTCTTATTACCATGCATGACGCAAAGCACTCTCGTATACTCGTCCCATGTATTCCTATGATTAATTATTATTCATACAGTGCAATAGGTTATTTTATATTTTATTTTTTAGAATGCCCGCATTTGAATTACAACTTAGATATTCATAATATATTATGTTCAAGTTGAATAATCCTTGACGAATAAGGAAATTAATTAAAAAATATTGTTGTTCACGGTTCCTACAACTTTGTTTGTTTTCACAAATGACGGTAAGTAGGTATCTTGGACTTTATATCATATTCTACTGAAATCTAAAAAAGAACATATAGTTAGAAAGAAAGAAAGAAAGAAATGTTTTTATTTTCGCCCTTATGACACACAACAAATCAAAAATGCAACTGTACAATCAAAAGCTTAATTAATACCTAGCAAAACGTTGCGCAAAATAGTAAAACAAAAAAGGGGAGCTGGCAACACAACAGGCATGGCCATCTACCAGAGCCACAGATTACGGAAACTATAGAAGTTTACGGTTCTTGGTGCATAATTTGATCTATTTTTTACTAATCTATGACCAGTACAAAAGTGGTAACAAATTATTTTGCACAACTAGCAAGTCGTTGCATTTTCTATCTATAAACTACTAACTAGTAAGTTGTCTGTGCCATCTTTGATGTAATAACAAAACGCAACCAATAATGTTGTTACTTTAAATACAACAGTATCTCTATGTAGTCTGTGGTATGCAATTATTCAATGAATGAATTATTGAATCATAGAATGTCATAGATAGCGTAAAGCACATCAAATGACAACAAACAAAATTTTATGTAACTAAACATAAGTGGTAAACAGAACTTAAAACATTATTGTAACATAGTACAAACAATTTAAGGAGAATAGTAAACAAACTAAAGAGAAGAAGTGTGTCATCTCGGTACGAAAATTAGGTCAACGCTCAGCTTAAATGCTGTGGTGTCGCAACAAACAACACCTACAGCGCTGGTTTTCAGCGATGGCCTAGGTGACGTGTGTCGTTTTTACGGTGTCCGGTGGTGATTATGATATATTATGATAAGAAAAATAAAAACATAATTATTGTGTAAATATACTAACTGAATTTTGGTGTAAAGTTAAAGTGTGTATGCTAAGGTCTATAGTGCTAAAAGGCTTTTATGTGTTTATGAGATTTATTTGAGATTGTGATGATTGGATAATTTATATTAGCATCATAATAAAAATAAAAATAATGATAAAAATAATGGCAGTCTCTGTGACGACACTGACAAGCACCAACACTCTATGCAGCTGCGCATCTGCGCTGCAACCGCTTAGTCATAACCAAGATCCAGCGGTGTGAGCGGCTTGATCGATTACAACAAAAGCAGGAACAAGATCGATTACTCTATTTCTCTCTGTGTGAGATGCGAGTGAGAACCCCGAAACCCGTTCCATCCGTGAACTTTATCAGAAAGTAGAAACGTGGTGAGAAATAGTGTAATAGTAATAAGTAAATGCAAATGCAGTAAACATTATTTCAACTAAATTTAGTATCGTATATTGAACTGATTGGAATTAGAATTGAAGAAGAGATTGAATTAAATACGAGATTAGTTACAAGATAGTTTATGACCTAAGGTTCGCAGCTATCAAGATGCCTACATACCTAAAAATTACAAGAATTAAAATACTGTAGTAATGAAAAATAATAATTAATACTAGGTATGTCATTTTAGGCTTTGCAGTAGTAAGTTCACACAAGCCTACAAATGTGTCTTCATCCAAGCGTTTTCCCAACCAAATAATGCTGAATTTTGATGGACTTGCATATTTTCTACATATCAGTATGCAAATCTAGAAAGAATGTTATCATCTTATTTATGGGCTTTTAATACTCAGATATTCAGAATAGGTGCTGGAATAACATGATCTTCAGTTTAGGGATAGCTTTTAGAGATGAAATTGTCAATGGAATCCATGGCTGTGGATAGCTTTGATTCCAAAGCTATCCTATAGCTCTCGCCCTCGGCTCCTTAAAAGTCAACAGGTGTACTCGTGCTACATTTGGGTGATCCCGACTTGCACATGCTGTATCACATTTAATTAGCATTTTCTTTACAGAAGCAGCAAGCACGCGTTCAAAGTCAAGTTTTTGCTCCATTCGCTAATAACTCCGGGACATCTTGTGCGCCGTCTGCGTCGCCATTTAAAATAAATTCGATCGTGTTTTGTCAACTTAATTTTGTTTCGTAACCCATTAAGTCTGTCAACCAGATGTTATTTTTTCAAGTTACTGCCGATCATGGTGTATTTATAATTGACAGGTGCGCTAGTTACACTTATTAATATTTATAAAAGCCTATTAACTTTAGTAGACAATAGGCCTCAATAATTACGCTAGACTACTACTAACTTAAAAAATAACCATAAAGAATTAAAAATGTAAGCGTAGCTAATTAATAACTACTCTTTCGTTTAAGTAGTGGTTAGTAATCATGATAAATATAGCAGTTGTTAAATATCCCGATTACCTTTTGTAGGCTACAATTGGATGCGCTTTCGAAGTGAAGTTATGAGCGAAGTAATGAGATGCATCTAAACATGCATTGCATTATTCATGTGAAACTCGTTTACATCTATTGCACCTTTGTTGAATGTCCCTCGTGACGGAGCTAGAATTGTCTATACGTATAGACAATTCTAACTCCGTTCGAATTGTCTATACGTATAGACAATTCTAGCTCCGTCGTCCGCGTAATTTTGAGCAATATTTTACAGTGAACAAGTTTTATTTTAATCAGAAATAGTCTACGCAGTCATAGCACAGAAATTTATTGACCGTGTGAAGTTTCAGAAGTCAAAACGAATAAAACAAAGCTACGTTATAATAAATATCGGTTTATTTAATACAGCAAAACAAAACGTGAATCGATACACAAAGATAATTAAATTAACTGTATCAATCAATCATTAGTTACGTGGCGATATAGTAACTAGTTGTAAATGGACTTTTGGGTTACGGACCCATAAATCTGGTCCAAACTGGATAATTACGGAACAATAATTATGAAATACGTTTCAATCTATCGAATCTTCGATGGCTCATACGTTGAGACCTTTCCAATTACCTTATGTAACGTGAGGTACAACAAATTATGGTATAACACGAAGGAACGGGACCATTTTGCCTCGAGCTTATATTGGGCGTATTCATTAAGTAATTATGAAGTTTTAGGGGGTCAGGTAAGAATAGACCGCCGGCTTTCAATGGATGTTCTGTTTATTAGCGGTGTTCTAAACAAGGAAGACATCAATCGCTTGTGTTATTCCCAAGGCAATTGTTTACGATACAAGAGGTTGTTGTTTTACTAGGAACATGGTTGTTACATTCTTTCTTTCTAAATAGCTAAAGATAGTGGAGATAAGAGAAACCCAAACATCTTTTATTTTACTAACATCTAATAATTTGATCTTGTTTATTTAATATTGTGTATGTATGTGTGTTAATATTTCTGAGTTATTATTATGTGCAAATATTTGAAAATTTCGGCGAAATATCGATATTCAACGCAGAAATTCATATAATTATGATTTCTGATGTTGACATAATTTGTGATGTTAAAATAAACAAAGTTAATTGTTGTACTATAGGTACAACAATTAACTTTGTGTCTGTGAATATAATGTTGTGCCTATGTAAGCAAGCAAAATATTATGATTCTTTGAAAATTCTGTAAGAAATCTTACTATCTTAGCTTATGCTTAGAAATTAATTTTCATTTAAATTTGAAAATACACTAGAATTTAGAAATATATCTATCGTTTCGACATAATCGGATACGAAAGTCTGTTACTACTGACACTGAAACTTTATTTACTTATTTCATAAAACGTAGTTCTCATGTATGTATGTATCAATGAAATTCCGGCTATTTCAAGGTTGTTTAGTTACAACATGACAATGACCGGTATGTAAACTAGATTAAATAATTCAAGAATCTAATTATATTCTCTTTAAAATTTGATTTAAGTTTAATATATTTTGCAAGGCACGTAAATAAGCAAATGCGAGAGATTACCTATAACTAGAAATTTCAGTACAATATTCAAATTTTATCTGACCCATATTTCCAAGTGAGTTATGCATGCATTGTTGGGCATTGTATCACACGATATTAATCGCCTGCTCCGGTGCCATTTTTTTATTCACATCGATACATTACGTATCAAATGCTATCGTACTAAGAACTGTGTTTTACAAACAACCATGTGTATTTACAAATATGATACAATCATGTTTTTGGATGTAGATTTATAAGTATAAAGATTTATTACACTATGATTATAATTGAAAAAAAGAAATATTAAAAGCTGCGAAGTGAACGTTGAGCATAACTATTAATTAGCGCTATAGATCAACATAATTAGACAGCATTGATATGTCAACATTGGTTAAAGCTGAATATGAAACATATCAATAACCGCTGTGATTCAAGGAGATAATAATTACAGGTAAATAATAATACATATCGTAGATAGTACTAACGTCAAGGAAAATACCATGTCAGACAGGTGGCTTAATTACTAGCATTAAGTCGGACCCTGGCGCAATTAAGGTCGCCAGATGCATTACAAAAACAGGATGCTTAGAAACTTGGAGCATTGTCGACACTATTGAATCATACCCTGGCTAAAAGAAATCGATTGTGACCGGCCTTGCCATGAATAGAGTTCGATTCAATCCACTATTGTTTAGTTGACAATGCGGGTATGGATCTAGTAATAAATTGCTTAAATATTTTAATACAAGCAAACAAGTTGTTTAAAACACGCTGTATATAAAAAACTAACACTAACTAGACTTGAAGGCTCGGTTATAAAAAAAAACAACTAGAACTAAATATAATTATCTTCTGTCGAGTATCCATGAATGTACAGTAGCAACTGAAGGAGCACTCACATGCATCATAAGTCCTTTGTGCAGGCAAGCAGTAGTCACTGACACGGGAACATCACACGCGGGGTCACGTACGACCCTTGTTTATGTTATGAGCAACTGTTTTTATACTATGTATAGTAAGGAAGGGCTCTACGGGCGTGCGTCCCGAGGCGCGGCGCGGTGAGGACTGCGCGCGGTTGCGCCGGTTGCATGCGCCGGCGCCGCTAACGCTACCACCACACATGCACTACGCCCGCCCAAATGTCCACGAATTACCGCCCGCCTAAATTGATTAGATTATTTTACCAGTATACAAAACAAATTACCTAATCTAATTTTAAATTTGTTCCATTTAGAAATTGTAAATGCAGTTTCAATAGCTACAATAAAAATATATCAATTTTGATAAGGGATAAATGAATTAAAAATGCATATTTTATTTATAAATGTAATTTAACTGACATGTACTCATTTTCTTAAAAAAAGCATTAAAGCACACTTTATTTTAAATAATTTAGCATCTAAAAATTAGCTCTATCACACTATAGTTTATGCGCGGCACTGAGAAACAAACACTGCAAATCAGTTAAACGAATGAATGTTTGTAGATTTACAGAAATATTATTTTAAGAAATAAATGGTTAATACAAAGCCTTATATTATTTACAATGCTGGTAGCAATGAAGTCATCTGCAGCATTGAACAATAGTGTTTATACATGTTTCAAATTCTCAAATACTGATAAATATACACATACACTGTTATGCTACAAAATAATGTACGATATTCCAAATATTTCATTGAAAATTGATAGTCCTCATGAATGCCATTACTCGTTTGTTTACGTGCCTATTTTATTTCATGTCATTGTTAATATTATTTACGGCACAAACTTGTATCATGAACAATAGTATAAGTTACTCTTTGTTCGGCAACTTTACGAGGACACTATTAATTTATCTCTATATAAAACTTATATAGGCTAAAGAAATCGACCCAATAAAAAAGTAAAAGTAAACATTCGATCTTAACAACAATGCCGTAATTTATAACTGGAATATTAATGTCACAGTTGACTTTTGATATCTTTCAGCTCATCAAAAAAGTGGACCGTCCTACAAACCGGTCATTGCAGAAACAGGCAGCCTACTTCGATCAGTAAAAACTAAACGACACACAATAGACGCAGTAGGTCACAATTATTTACAAGTGACGGAGAGTATATAAATCATCGATGTAACATTATTAATGTAATAGTAAATGTAAGAGTAGTATAATGAAAAGCGTGACGGTTGTGATCTGGCGGCACGCGCACGCGTACCGATATGCTGCGCCGGCGGCGATGAGAAGTAGAGTATGTCACATGACTTATCAATCATAACCGAGAACCACAGACGTTGCAGATCCAGAGCCCAATCAATACGCTAACTTGGACACCACTTCGTTTTACTAGGCACCTTACTCTGTGATAGTAAATGGTACGGTAGACAATCCTGTGTTCGTCTAAATAAGTAATTTTATAAGAAACACCTTTTCTAGATCAATGTAAATTCTAAGATATTAGCAGTAGGTTAGGGTACCTACAGAAAACATTACTATTTTCATCATAATCCCATTTATGTACTGCTGGGAACCTTTTGGAATGAGAGAAGACATGCCTGCATATTAATTATGCTTTAAAAATGAATATTATTCGCAATACTCACTGTAACACCTGCACTGGCCTATTTACTATACTGTACAACCCAGGTTACGAAAGGTGTAATTCCTTGTTTCGTAGTAAACATGGTATAAACATACTCAAAAGGTTCAACTTCATCCTTCCCGTATATAGTGATGACGATCACAGACATTCACTTTAGGATTTAGTTACTCAGATTTATTGTAAAATAGGAAACAAACTGCATAGCTTGCCAATTAGCGAGATCATAACCTCCATATTAATCGCCATAATTCCGATGTTTATCATAATTCAGCGACTAATAATCGTAGTGTTGCAACTTCCGTCGTGTTGCGCCACACGATCGTAAGTATCGATTGCTATTCGGTTGTCACCTTAGCGAGTTGGATAACAATTGTTGAGTAATCGATTTTATATACGAATTTGAATAGTGTCATGTAGGAGAAGACAGCACTAAGCACTGAATATATTACAAACTATCATTTTCACATTCACATTACGAGTCGAGATAACAGGAATGTTTTATTGAGAAGATGCGTTTAATAAAATAATGGTCACTGTACAACCATGATATTACGAACGTAATTATTTGATTTTGACTATGACATTCGACCTAAATAAACAACAATAATTTGAAGGAGTCGTGTTTCTGACAGAGTAACCCGAATTCATCGACCCCGACTGTGTCCGATTGAATTAAACCAGTTAAATTATATCATTGGCCGTCTGTCTGTCGTCAGTAATTCGATTAACTGCCACTAACCACGCTTCGATGGGGAACACGACGATTGCCTTTTATAGTTTGGTCTTTTCCTTCCCATTTAAAAACGGTTGGTCGTAATTTTTAAATGGATGTTTTTAAATTTTCTAAGCAATGAAAGGCAATTTGAATCAGATACGATTCAGTAGTATTTGTAAGAGAGTTTTTATTTAATAGATACGGAACAATAACCAATAAATTTCATCAAATATGTAGCAACAATATTATGCGTCGAAGAATTAAGGTTCTTGTGAATTTATCGGTCATCAAAATATTCCCAGGAGAGCAAACGACATTCAATAAGGTAAATCTGTTGAATTCCCTACATTTTATATCCTGTATAAGGTATAAAATCGTGTCGTGCCAGCGGGTTCAATATTAATGAAGGTCCGCATATCTTCGCATCGGCTCTATTAAAATTCTAATCGGGTGCATATTCACTCACATACATGTACTCAAACATGTGTCATATCCAAACCCGTCAAGTGTATTGCCTACTCGGGTACTGAACGCGCTGAATTGACAATTGACTATTAATGTAAATTTGCAGCATTAACATTTTGTCACCCCCGCGATTCCTATAGTAGCGTACATAGTTTGCAACCAAAATGCTTACAAAGCTGTAGTAGACGATTTTACCTTGTTTCTAGGTCACAATAACGCAATATTATGTACAGCACGTGCACTCTCTTTTATAGTGTACGCCGATTACATTTATAAGCTTCTACAAAGTTAAGCGTGTAACATTTCCAAAATACTATCACCTAAGAACAGATGTAATTGTTTATTATTCACTAAAAAAAACTTAAACTAAAACTGCCTAAAGCCTTTAAATATATTTTTAGTAAAAGAGAATAAGCATGCGTTAGTGATAACTAAAATTAACATACATATCCTCACGCCTGTATTCCCCCGTAGGGAAGGCGGCGGCGTACTAATTTACATCGACAGTTCGCCGGTATGTTTATAAAAACACGCACAAGAGATACTCGTGTATAGATCTTAGGGAAAAAGACTATGAAATGTGAATAGTTTCCCATAATTGTGGGATTGCATGGTATCAATAGTCACTTTTTTGCAGGGCGCGAGACAAGTATAATATATTCTTATTACATTTTTCTGGAAGTTTCGACGTTACCTTTTATTTTTCTAGCACCAAAAAACTAATTATTTGTAAATCATGAGAAACAAAACTTTCGACATGACAAAATAGTTGCAAGTACATCACAATTTACTATGCAATGTCGCTGCGAAACGTCGCGGCTGTCACGATACGTTAAGAAATATCATTATCACGAAAATTGTCGCGACTAACATAACCACCGACTTTTAGCCAACATTTATATTAAAAAACTGTTTCATTGGCACACAATGAACTATCAAATAGATATAAGTTTTTTGTTTTTTAACAATACATTGTTTGAACAGATTTCCTTGATATTATGCTAATATAATTATAATGATTAAGTGTGTAGGTAGAAGGATTCCAGAAAATAGGTCGATTCTAATAATATGTGCAGTGTAGTTATTTGTAAGGCGTATAATGAATGAAAGGCTTCCATTAGTAAGAGCGTGCGTATTGAGCTTAAGATGCCAACTCACGCGATTTTCTGGGTTCAGTCTCTACAATCGTCTCTATTCTTTTGTTCAAAAGTTGGCCGAAACTAGTGCTGTTTTCAGTTCCTTCCTTATAAAGTTATATGATTAGTCACTATCTTCGTAACTTCTATCGTTAATATCTGACTGTTTAAATACTTGTTCCAGTAACCTAATGGAACTACAATAAATCTAGCTATGTTCTTTTAATTTTGAACAAAGAGCAATGTCTGTAAGTAGGTACTTATTTTAAATCATAAATGATACCGCCTTTGATGAGATTCACAATTACAATGCGGGGCCTGCCTTCTGAATGATAATAGTATCTTTCCATAGTTTATTTTATTATTTCATGTTTATTGCTCCATTTTACTGTCCATCTTACTGTAGCAGACTCTATTTCTCGTTATTGCAAAGTATCACAAGAAAAATAGTCATCCCTATAAGTTATAAAATATAAACAGGTCTTTGAAAGTGAAAATGGTTTCTCGTCTGTGCATTTCATAATCCGGATAATGTAAAGCAGATGCGTTACTTATAAACATCATGAATGTCCCAATCATTCTCACGTAGAAAAGTCTGTGATTTACCCACTGGATCTTTGTGCACGGTACACGGTACAACTTTTTTTTTCGGCGGTAGTTGCGAAAAAGTTAAGACGTGTCTCTGTGTACTGAATTTAATTTAATTTTAATTTATCAATACAATTACTTTTACATTTTTATTTTTTAATTAATATATTTATATAAAAACCGTACTCACATTAGGAGTGCATTTAATGTAACTGAAGCACATAAACTAATCACCACCTGCCAGCTTAAACTACACAAACTCAAAACTATTTACATATCACTACAATTATCAATCTCACAATGCCACAACTTGCTGAGATACTGTCGGTGCAAAAAACACTTGAAGAAAGTTTTCTCAGGAAGATGGAAGACCTTGAATCACAAATCCAAAGTGCGGGGCCGGCCAAGGATACTGTGGCCAAGATCGCTGAAGAGTTCCGGACCTTCCGAGAGTTAATGTTTAGCATGCTTGGGCTACTTCGAAAGCAGATCTTCGAGTGTTCCAGGCATATTGATGTCATCGAAAGCCGGCACAGACGGAAAGCGATAATTTTCTTAGGGGTTGTTGAAATGGATAAGGAAGACAGCAAAGCAGTTGTCCTAGACATTATCCATAGGAAGCTGGCCCTGAACAATATATCCGCAGCTTCAATCAAGGTCTGTCACAGATTAGGCGCTACAAACAAGGAACGTCATCGGCCTATTCTCGTTAAGTTTTCCTGTATTGATGACAAATCTTCAGTTTGGCGTGCAAAGACAAGCTTGCGTGGATCTTCCATCACGCTGAAGGAATTCCTGACCAAGTCCAGACAGTCAGTCTTTGCCAAAGCTCGTTTGCATTTCGGCATGCGTGCCTGCTGGACACAGGATGGGATCATCAATATAAAAGCCCCCGATGGTAGCCGGCATAAAATTGCTACTATCGATGAGTTAAGCCCTCTTCTGACAAAGTTTCCTAAAGGTCAGGGCGGAGCTTCAGCAGCGAGCAGAAGTGTCGTCGAGTCTGAGGGAAACAAAACACGTAAATAGATAGCTTGCAATGTGCTTAATTCAATTCATTCATTCAGTCAATTCAGACAAAAATTACAAACCTTGTTGTTACTTGTAATTAGTAAGTAGGTAGTATTGTTCTCTTTCCGCTTTTTTAGCTAGCGTAGTCTATCCACACCTACACATCTATACCTACTTACTTCTATACCGTAGATTTTATTTATATTGGTACTATTTTAGCATGCCTCTGAGGGTACAACCATTAACTTTCATTTGATGTTTTCATTAACATTAAATACATGCAATTTATATCATTTAGCTCGTAAATTGTCAATTCAACTGTCAATTGTCACCACTATTAATCAGACGTCATATGTGACAGTTCACGTCACAGTTTAGAAATTTAGTTTATTTTACTCTTGTTTTGGTAATTACTACGTAATGCTATACAATTTAATTGTTGCTATGTATGTAAGTATCAACCTTATTTCAACATCGTTTGGATACAGGACATGACAAAGAATTTTTTTATCTTTTTGTTGAGGTCTATTATTCCAAAATGTATTACATTTTTAATAAGGTGTGTTCAGAAATATTGTACCTATACATTTTGTCAGTTCTTGATATGGGATTGCATTTTTTTTTATTATTGTTAGCTGGCGGGTGGTGCAGAGACGGTGTACAAATTTTATATTGTTTGCACTTATTTTATTCATATTATATATACTGTTTATTTTATAATATTTTAATTTTATCTATTTTATTCTTATATTGATGATATCAGAAGATGATAATGAATCATTTTACTCAGCGAATGAATCTGTCGCGTCTCTTGATGATAGCTTTTGTTCTGTTACTGACACTCTTGGAGGTAGCTTGCGTAAACAGTTCAACCAACAAAATGGCCGCCACTTTAATGTTTGCCACCTCAATGCACAAAGCATTCCCAGTCACTTCAGTGATTTGTATGAGGCGTTTTCTGATACCAATGCGCATGCAATCCTGATTTCCGAGTCTTGGCTCAAACCTCAATTACTATCCACTTCTTACTCGCTTCCTGGTTTCATTCTGATCCGGAATGATCGGGTTGGCAAGGGAGGAGGTGGTGTTGCTATTTACCTCCGTAGCGATCTTCCCTTTAAAATTCTCTCCACTTCATCTCCTCACTATTCTTCCTCTGCTGAGTTTCTGTTTATTGAGGTTTGTGTCAAAGGTGCTAAGGCCATTCTTGGTGTTGTTTATTGTCCACCTACTGTAGACTACTTCACTGAATTCGAATCAGTATTAGAATCTGTGGGTTCAGAGTATGTACATCATGTCATCATGGGTGACTTCAATACAAACCTTCTTGCTCAAAACTCAACTCGTACTGGTAAACTCCTGCACCTAATCGAGTCAGCGAGCCTTTATGTCCTTCCTCTTCAAGCTACTCACCACAATCATGTTGGCGAGGATACCTGGCTCGATTTAATCCTAACTTCCAACACTTCCCTAGTTTCCTCCCATGGTCAACTTATTGCACCCGGTTTTTCCCATCACGACCTCATCTTCCTCTCCTATATCCTGAAACCTCCTAAACCTAAACCAGTGGTCTTGTACAGACGTTGTTTTGGTCGGATGGATGTAGATAAATTAGGTAAGGATGCGTCCAATATTGATTGGAAACCACTGGTGGACGCCACCACGGTTGACGACAAGGTTCAGATTTTTAACCGGGTTGTGGCCGACATTTACAATGCCAATGCCCCGTTAAGGAAAATCAAACTGAAGCGTCGGCCTGCGCCATGGATGACTAAAGGGGTTCAGATGGCAATGAGACGAAGGGATCGTGCATTTCGTTTATACAAAAGGGATCGGGTTGAAGAAAATTGGAAACTCTTTAAGACTGCAAGAAATCGGTGTAACCAGATGATACGTAACGCTAAGCGCCGCTATATTCTCGATAATATTTCTTCTTCTTCTTCTGCCGATATCTGGAAGTTTCTTGGAACTTTAGGTATCGGCAAATCGCGACATTTAGACCTTCCAAATTCAATTGGCCTAGACGTCCTCAACAATCATTTCACCACAGTACCTACACTGGATGGTCTAACCAAACAACTAACACTATATTCGATATCTGGTCTAACGCGTCCGAATATAAATCCTTTTCACTTCGTTCCTGTCGCTGATGCAGAGATTAAAAAGATTATCCTATCCATCAAATCTAAGGCAGTGGGCTGTGACAATATCAGTCGTAGAATGATCGTATCATTACTAGACCACCTCCTCCCAGCTATATCTCATATTATAAATTACTCATTAGACTCTTGTTTTTTTCCGTCGTTGTGGCGTAAAGCTTACGTACGCCCTCTGCCTAAGGTTCCAAACCCTTCACTGCCTAGCCATTTCCGACCCATTTCCATACTTCCTTTCCTTTCCAAAGTGCTAGAAGCCTGTGTTCATAAACAGTTCTCCCAGTTTATTCATATGAATAACCTCCTAAGTCCGTTTCAGTCTGGGTTTAGGCCAGGCCATAGTACTGTCTCCGCACTCCTTAAAGTGACTGGCGATATTAAAACGAGTATGGAGGAATCTAAAGTTTCTGTGTTAGTGCTGGTTGATTTTTCCAACGCTTTCAATACCGTCAGTCACGAAATTCTCCTGTCTCTTCTCTCCCATCTTATGGTTTCTGATGAAGCGCTGGAATGGTTCTCCTCTTACCTTCGGGATCGTCAGCAGTCCGTTCGTATTGAGGAATCATCCTCAAATTGGTGTAACATAGAGACTGGCGTCCCTCAAGGCGGCATACTTTCTCCTCTTCTCTTTTCTATATTTATAAATTTCATTACTAACAAACTTCAGTGTTCTTATCATCTTTATGCCGATGACTTGCAGTTATATTGTCAAGCTGAGGTAGAAAATATATGTGATGCTATCAATGCTATAAATTGTGACCTGTTGGCTGTAAAAAAATGGTCTGATAGGTTTGGTGTTGCGGTAAACCCGGACAAATGTCAATCTATCATTATAGGTAGTCAACGGAATATTTCTAAATTAGGTAGTATCACACTCCCCCAAGTCATGTTTGATGGTTCGGTCATCCCATTTAGTCCCAGTGTGAAAGATCTCGGTTTACATATTGACACTACCCTAAGCTGGCGAAACCAAGTGGTAAGTGTCAGTCAGAAAGTTATGGGATCGCTACGCTCCTTATACCGACTGAAAAATCTACTTCCATCAAAGACTAAGGCAATGCTTGTACAAGTCCTAATTCTCCCTATAGTTGACTATGGTGATATGTGCTACTTTGACCTGAATGCAGATCTACTCAATAAACTTGATCGCCTTCTTAATAACTGCATTCGATTCGTCTTTAACCTTCGCAAATATGATCATGTGTCTAAGTTTCGTTCGCTTCTTGGATGGTTGCCTATTCGGCAACGTAGACACATGAGGGCACTGACTACGCTCTACTCCGTACTTTTTTCTTCCAATTCTCCTTCGTACTTAACTTCTCACTTTCAATATCTTTGTACTAATCATTCTAAACATTTGAGATCTTCAAATAATCGTCTTCTACAATGTCCCTCCCATCGCTCTGGCTTTGTCCACTCTACTTTCTTCGTCCAGTCTATCTCATTATGGAACGCTCTCCCATCGGAAATCAGGATGGCAAACAGTCTCCCTTCTTTTAAGTACAAACTGCGGAAATATCTCCAAGCTAGGCACTTAGCAGATTCATCATCTCGACGTTGACCTGTCTGTATATGTATATGTATACTTATATATATATATAATATTAATTATGTAGTGTATAAATATTATGTATGGCAAGTAAATATATGTTTATTTTGTATAATATATCTATAGGTTTAGTCTGTCAATATCTCTTAATATAAATAGTGCATTACCGTTTTTATTATCTCTGCATCACCCTAAGGTTGTCTGGCAGAAAATGCCTAATGGCATTAAGACCGCCTTTGTACAAACAGTGCATAAAGTATAATAAATAAATAAATAAATAAAATACAACCAGTGCACAGAAACGACTTTCTCCTATAAATACGAATTACTCGATGCGAGTGCATGATTATATGATTTAATATCTGGGAATGAAACATAATTAATACTACGAAGCGCTGCTTAATACAGCTTAGTTTCGACACAAGTGTCGTTCCAACAGATTTGGTGTTTTAATAAAGGAAGTATTGAATACAAATGAGGCAATAAAACACCGCGGCAAATAAAATTTGATAGTCGAAGAGCTTACCAGCGCACACGAGTACACCCTCATCGCTATGCGTCGTGGTTGCGCGTGCGCATTAGCCATGCGCGATGGGTTACATTGCCAACGCCGCGCCGCGTCGCTCGCGTCTGTACTATCGATGTTTTATACATACACACATATATCAGCGTTGTCAAGGTCAGTTGTCACCCGAAAATATGCTCTACTACCATCGTGTTAGGGAAATAGTGTGGTGACCACAATGTTATACCGCCAACCACAGTGACAGAAGCCGATATGAACATTTCAGGAGTTTGGTCACGATCCTACGCACTCTAGCACGACACTTTAGAAGGGGATATCGACGTTGACCGATGGTTATGACGTTAGAATAACTTTGAATAGAGTAATTAGCTCATGAATACACAAAGCGAATAAGAGTCCGCTGAAGAAATTATTAATAGTTAATTCTATTGTTTACCTAAGGAATGTGGCTGTTTACTGTTTATTGTATTATAATGTGAATATATACAAAAAATATGAGTAGGTAATTTGAGTTTCTGTTTGTTATTCAATCACATCTGATACCTATATGAAACAACCTGTAGATATTAAGATAGTCGTAAAGCGCTTTCATCCTCTTTATCAGTACGTCAGCGTCATTGTAAATGTTGTATGAATAGAAATGTAAGTTAAATAACTCAGTTACATAAGTGACGACTGACGATCTAGATCGACCTCGAATGCGCAAGCGCCGATCGCAATGGATAAGTCGTAGATCATGATTGAACATTTTTATTTAAATATTCGCTTACTAAGTAGTTATTTTTTTATTGCCTTCATAGTCTAGTGGTCACAAGCGTAACAGCGCCACTGTTAAGCGAAGTTCCTAGGTTCGATACCCAAGTCGAGCAATATTACTGAGGTTTTCGATGAAATTTTTAGTATCACCTCAAAGTGGATTTGTGACCATTTAGGGACTCTCTATTACATAAATAATAAATACTTAATAAGAATAATATTTGTTTCTTTAGGTACAAAAAATATGTGCGGAATTTACATTTAACTTAAAAAAAGTGTACAGGTAATTGATCAATGACCCCCATGCTAGGAGTATCCTGTGTTACACCCGTAACACAGGATACTCCATCATTGGTTAATACATAGGACCCAATATATGTATATTGGCTCCCTCTGCTTAAACCTTGGGAGAATGCAGGCGTGATAGTAAATAGTAATAGATATTATATTTATCAAATAATCAAAAATAATAATTATCAAATTAGAAGTAAAAAAAATGTATAAGTAAGTAAGTTTCTTAGCAGAGGTAAAAGATGATGTTTTCATTACACCGTTTGAAAGGTTAATGCACTGATGTACCTACACAAAAACTTACGTATTGAATATTTACTTTTTATAACTGTTATGCGACGTAGTTTGATTACACGTGTTGAAAATTGTAGATGCTTACCTATTGGCTGTTTGAATATGAAGAAAGGATATAATTATTTGGTTCGAATGCGGATCTGCGTGATCCCCCATTTTTTTTTTGAAAAAAAAAACGTTGCCCCACACTAGGATTTTCTCCTGTATCATGGGTGCGTTTACACACACAAATTCTCACAAACACAAACACCCAGACCCGGAACAACTACCTGCAGATCATACAAATATTTGCTCCGCGTGGGGATCGAACCCACAACACGTTGCGCAGAAGCCGATCTCTCAACCGCTACGCCAAACGTGTAGTCATTATCTAATGGACGAAAGAAATTGCTTTTAGTGAATCATATTAAGATACGATGCAGATTTCAAAATTCCTAAGGAACTGCCTAAGGTTCCAAATATCAAATGTTTTTACCACCAGATGGCTCGTCAGCTCGATTGCAGACTTAATCAAAAAAATAATATAGGTACCTAGGTATACCTATGTAAGTACCTATAACTCCCATCTATAGTTCAAGGTCTGGAAATCAAACTAAATCTTAATAAAATTTTGTACCATTATAATTGAAATTCAAAATCAAAATGTTTTATTTCAATATAACCTTTAAAATTGGTTTTTTGAAAAGGAAAATAAAAGAACCTGCAATAATGTCTCCCAGTTATTTAGAATGCACTAGTTGAAAAAAACTGTGCGCGTCTGAAGCTTGCCGTTCTGAACGGTCTTAATTCACTTAATTAAGTGATTTATTTGCAAACATGACGAAATTACCTAACTAATTTCGTCATAATCACAAATGGGGAACATTTATGACTCAAACTGTGTTTAAACCTAGTTTTTATATTAAAATGTACGTTTGCAAAACCACGGACAATTTCAGATGCTCAGTATTTCGACCTTACTGTAGGTAAACCCAGGTTTCCATAGAAAGGCTCTAATTTCTTGTTGTCTTCCACTTTTCACTACGCTATCTGTGTCGCAAACATTCTAAGTACAACTAATTTCGTCGAAATTATCCGTCAACCAAGCAAATAAATCTTATCTCAGCTTGACTATTGTGAGGACTGTCTTTTTTGGACAACGGTTAAGGCACCGGCACGTAATATTTAATAACAATTACCTCTCAAAACAAATGAAGTGTCACGACTGCCGTTAGGGCCATCACGATGACTTTCTAGATAGTGACCACTGACCGTTATCCTGTCCATCTCACCGGCTTAATTGGCAATGTTTTAGCTAATGTGCTACTCTTACTGCTATTAAGAATCATGAATGTTGCGTAGGTTTGTGTTTCTAAGCACGTGACGCATTTGCTAAGTGAGTTGTCAAACTTGGAAGTATCTTTTTTAATCTTATTTCAATCACGATTGCTAATATAAAACGTCAAGATTGGATGTATTGTATTTAATTGTGTTTTCTTAGAAGAAGAGCCACAGAAAGGAGAAATTATGCTGTATTAAATTAGGGATAACAATAATTTTGTTCAATATGTTTATACAAATAGGATGAGTTAATGATAAATGTATTCAATAAACTATGTTCCACTGCCGGGTATGGGTTTCCTTACAAAATGAGAGGGATTAGGCGATACTCCATTACGCTCACCTAATACGGGTTAGCAGAATTCAAACGTTTACACGTTAAAAGTGTACTTTGGGGAATTTCGTAGGAAACTTAATAACACTGCTCGACCTGATAACTGAACTCAGAACCTCTAGCGTAGCAGTCGCGCTGACCTTCACCTAGCTAGACTAATGAGGTAGTCCTTCCAGTTAAAAAAAAAAAAAAGTATTGCATTATTCTTTTTTGTGATTTATGTACACATATAAATTCTTATATGCCATTGTTTAAATGTTTTTTTGTGTGAAAAAAAGTTCATTTCACCAGGGACCAAGGCTTTCTTAAACTTTCGAGTCGACAAAACCCATAGTCACTTTTGTTTTTCTTCACATAGATACAGTGTAGACCATTAAATTATAATAGCACATAATTCAATGGGTTAATGCACAATTTACTTAAATTTTTCTAATGTTTTATTTTAATGCTTTTTCTTATTACCGTTACAAAATATAAAAAACTTTTAGTAGATTACGTAGGTACATAAAGTTGTTATAGTAACACGTTAGATAGATATTTCAACAAAATTATTAAACAAGTAGATATAAAAACTTGTAAGTTTTATTACCTAGTTCAAAAAGATGTTTATAAGTTAATTACCTTACATAATTTTTCATTAGTATTCATCAACTTTTGCAAATCTTGCAAACTTTCTCTCATAAATGTAATTGGTTCTATAATCCATTATCATCAATTTATTTTTAATTTGATTTAATTCCAAATAAGGTTTTCATTAATTAATATTCTAGTATTAGTGGCTATTGGGCTGAATATATTTAAAAACAAAAGGCATTTGTTTTTTTTACGTTACCTAGGATTTTCTCCTATATCGGATACGTTAACAAAATTTTTTTTTCACCAATACCTAGATTCGAAAGCAACTACTTGTAGGCCACACAAATATTCGTTCTGTTCCAGAATCGAACCATGACCTTTAGCAGAAACCTGTATAGACGCCGATTGAGTCACCAAAAATTCAAATTATCCTTCGATGTGTATCCAGAAAGACATTCGAATCGTAATACAAGTAGTAGTAGTCATACCATCACGCCTGTATTCCCCGAAGGGTTAGGCAGAGGTGTACTAATATACACCCACAGTTCGCCGGTATGTTTAGGTCCCATGTAATAAGGGGCGAACCTATTGCCATTAACCGGGCACAAATCCAGACACCGAGCTGCTACCGAGAATTTCATAGAAAACCCCAATAACACTTTGCTCGACTTGGGGATCGAACCCAGGACTAGCGTAGCAGTCGCGCTTGCGACCACTAGACTAAAGAAGTAGTCATACATGTATAAAAATAGGCGACTCTAGGCAAATGGCAATCTAAGGTTCGAATTTGCGAACGAATCGAAACAAAATGTATGGAAATAGGATTTATGACCGCCCGATTTGTCAAAGGAGTATCCGTGTCATCTCCATTCATCTATGGGTACCTTGCCTGCAAGCCCTTATATTCTGTTGCATGAATTAGAAGTCGTTGGGCAAACAAGGATTAAAATATTGATACATTCGTGTAACGTTCAATTTATCTAATTAGATATACTTGTATCAGCAAAGTACCCAATTATGAGATGCTTCATCACTTACATAACAAAGATTTGGCTTGTGATAAAAGTAGCTGAATCGTTTCCGACATCTCGTTCATTAAGGATTCCATGAATTCGATCATTTAGTCTGATATCACCATGCCGCAATACATTATATAATAAAGAGATTCAATTTCAATAAAGTTTCGACGCACGAATGATTCATTAAAGCATTTCTGCGCGAATAAACGCGGAATAAAGGTCATACTTTTTAAAATTAACCATAATGTCATTTTCACACGATACAGTGAAAATATCTACATGGAAAAGGTGTAGTCAGGTTGGAAATAATGAGGATTCAGGTTTAATGCCCTTAAGACTAGACAGACAGATTTTAACACTAGCTTTAACGCATTCAGTTGAGTCAACGTCACGTGCGTCGTAAACGAACGGCAATAATAGATTTTCTATCATGTTTTCTGTATGGAGTTGGAAGTTATCATCAGTATTGATAATGACTAGAGATACATAGATTACCTTGTATTCTAGTTACTAATTTCTCACACTCAGACGGTGGAGGCCAATTCTGTTTTGTAGCGTTAATGATCCATTCCGTTTTAGTAACGGATTAATTTACATTGCTTAACTCCAACGAAGATGTTTGATAGTCTTTAGTAATATATAAAGAGGTAAATTGCTATAAAGTACCATTTAGCTGCATTTAGATAACGTTTAGCAAACAATTTTGTTAATAGCATCGGCCTTCTGTATTCATGAGCACGACGAGGGTGAGGCAGGTAACTCCGAAACGGACATGCAACTATCCTAGCCATGAATGTACCACACGAAAATTTTAATATGAGGCACTGCCAAACTATCTAAAGCCACTGAAATTAATCGCTTGGTTGTAATTAGATACACTCTGCAAGATTAGAAATTGTTCTGCATTGAAATTTTTCCTACAGTGAGCTTTCGTATCAAACATAAGAAAATTTGGTCATCGGATATTAATTAAAAAACTGCACCCAAACAAGTATATAAATCTGATATGTTTACTCACCCAGAGCAACATTTCACTTAATTATAAAAGTTGTTGAACTTTGTTTCATATTTCGAGTACAGAGTGAAAGTGATTCCCTTTGACTGGGCCGAGATTAATGTGTCTCGTTAACCACCATCGGGTTATCGTTCACCATGAGAGATGGGTCGAACTGACGTCACATGTTGCCTGCCCAACAAATTGTTTCTGGAGTAATCGCCATGATGCAATTGGACCGCATTAGAATATGTGAAATATAAATTATGGTACGAGCGGCAATCTCACTGATATGAAAGAAATATTGTGGTTTCGGAGCTAATGTCCGAGAAAATTACTTTATCTATGATGTTCGAGTTGAGATGAGATTCGAATTCTTATTTATGAACCATTGAGTAAATAAATCACTTTTAACATATTATCCACATTAACTTTCTAATTCGGTAATAAGCAATCGATTAAGCTTTCATAATTTAATGTTTAATGTTGTGGAGAGGATTAAAAACAATTGCTTGAAGGATAATTTATGCAAATTGATGATAAATTGATGATTGAATGACTACTCGTAGAAATACCAAATGCTATTGAAAGAAACCAACATCTTATCTACATTTTGTAATTAAAATTAATCCTTTCGTGTTCGATTTCACCCTACAATTTCGGTCTTACATCCCTAAAAAGAACTTAACTAATGAGCTAATATTAGTAAATTATCATCTAATTTGCTAAATACTTTCGTAATTGCGGAAAATAAATTAATGACACATAATTACATTACAATAGCTCATAGAACACAGAAATCACGAGTCCTATGTTGTTATGTTAAATAGAGGTATATGTACATCACAATTACAAGGCTTTGATAAGTGATTCCTATACAGTGATATAAGCACTATTATTTTACGAATAGGGCCTAAAATTGTCTGTACAATTTAATTTACAGGGAATAATACGTTGACGTCTGTATACATAGTGAACTATAAGTGACTGCCAGAGGGCATAATGAGCCTCACGATTGTTACATAACGTCGGTAATAGATAATGCATAATACTAATGACAAGTGATATTTAAAATATATTAGGTACTCAGTGTCTCGCGTCGTTTTGTCTCGAGTGCTCCATGATTGAGTGGGGCGAATTAGATAAGCGCATTAGTGGTCGTAACTCACGGCTTTCACTTTTAGGGCCCAATTATTTATTTTTCGATTCCAAGTATATTTCGTAATAAGCTGCTGGGTGCTGGGCTGTTCGTATCTTGATTAGGCACAAGCTCTGCGTCTCGAAATACCAAAGGTATCAAATTCTTAGTCATCAATCCAAGTCATGCTTCTGTATAAAGAAAGAATTACCTAAAGCTTTTTCAAATTATTGTAAACGTATATTTTTCTAAGTTTAATACTTATGCGAGGGTATTACATAATTGACATAATTAGGTACATAAGTTTACAAAAAAATGCCAATGGGTGCAGTAATTACTATGCATCTTTAAACTAATTAAACTAAAAATGTTTAAATGAACAAGAAAAACAAAGCGTAAAGAAAGGAGTTTAAAATGGCGTTACGCAATGTATTTTTTATACACATTTCATCACTCAAGGGGACAGTTGTTTGATAATTCGCGTAATTAACAGCATGGTTGTGTTACTAAACCTCAGCGCATGCGCATGCCACCCGGCGACATGTTTGCCGCTCAGCACTCGACGCAACTCAACGCAAAAACTACGCGCACATTTCCAGTAATTTCGTAAGTCGTAACTTTGTAATTACTACACTTTTATTTTTTTAAATTGTTATTCTTAATGCGTTTGTTCTACTTCATCGCAAAAGACGTTATTATCGTATTAAATGAAATCATTTAAAAATTCGCAAAAACTATGAAAAATATTTTGTAATCTGTTGCTACTGGCTCATGGACTATTCGTAACTAAAAGTGCATCTTTCTATCAATTTGATATATTTTTTTATAAGTGCAGAAATGTAAGGGAATCTTATTATTTCTATTTTCTAACAAACTATCCAAATAAAGGTACGTGGTGCCATCAAATTATAAAATAAATAGCTAACTCGAACTCTAAATAAAAACGCTTATCGTGCATTCCTTAAGGGAACTTTCTCTGATAATGCCTGAGCCTGAGTGGGAAATTACTATTATATCTTTTGAAGTGGACACGGCCCGCATCGGTATCGAAATAATAACCTCTCTCTATATTAATTACGTCCTGGAGTGTGTAAGGTGGGGGATACACATCTGGTAATATGATCAGTAATGAGACTGCGTTCTGACAGATGGTTGGATGCGGTCACCCGTTGTTATGGGTCAATAACTTCGTTGATTAATACATCCTCATGATTGAGATGTTACTTATAAAATAGAGACGATTCCTCGTATTCCAAACACTAATTATCTGCTAAAATGGATCTTATCTCTAGTGCTGTTTCACTTTATTAGCAAAAATTACAAAGACAAAGCTAGGGGCCTGCTACGAAAATCGAACTATTCGTAAATCTATTACCAAATAATGAAATATGAAAGACATAGTTAATTCGCGAACATCGAATCGATTGTTGAGTCCGAAATAATTTCGTGGTAGGAAAACATGCAGTCTGCCACTCGAAACTGTACACACACATGAAACATATTTTCACGCCTGACTCCCAATGAAGCAGACAGAGACTATAAATTTCCAATGGTTATTGGAACATCACTTTCACTTCATCTACGTTAATTAGCTCGAAACTTCTTAGATACATCTTCGTAATAGGCGCTCTGTATCTCTTTCTCGATTGTTTCTCCTTGAAACTGAACCTTGAAAACTATATACCTCAAAAAAAAAATCCTCTCACCATCCAAAATGCAACCAACATGCACCACTATATGCAAACAATAATTGACGCAATGCTAACTTCCTATAGAAAGCAACATCTTTGTTAAAGGGACTGAATAGTGATGTACTCGCAGTGTTATTTTTTTTTTCATTAAATTGTATTGAATCGCAACATTCGTTTTCCGTATCTTTCTCACTCAACTTTAAAAAAGACAATATAAAATCTTACCACACATGTTCGACAAAATCAAAATTTGACTACACAGCTTATTCCTTACCTGAAAAGAATAAAAGAAACATGTTAATCAAATTAATGTTCACCAGTAATGAGTATTGGTCTCGATAAAGCAATACACGTGTTACAAGGTAATTATTTCATCTCGGCTATCAACGGGTTGCAATCTAAACATCGATCAGTTTCGCAAGCCGGTGGCGACATTGCCACAACATCCGCTGCTGGACGCAAGCCGCGTGACATAAATTGACCTATCCGACATGTGCAATAACAAGAAAATATATTAGTTGATATTTCTTACATAAATAATATAAAACCTCAATTAGTAAGAGATTTACCTACATATTTTGAACTACTTATTAGAAGGAATAATTTAAAAACTTTAGGCCCGAGGTCCGAATGAGGTCAGCCTCTTACTGAATTTAATATAATTACCTATATATATATATATACACAGTGTTCCACCTCGGTGTGCCGGGAGTGTGTTGACATTCATCTAATGTTCTGATAGTACATAGGTATCTTAATCGAACTATCCTTTTTTTGCGTGTGGAAATCCTCATGGACTTCCGCCGCCTGGGGAAGCCGACGGGGTATGTCGGACTCTACCCAGAGTGGGTGACCTACCGACTAAAACCACACGGGTGTTTCGCCTCACCACTTTTTGCCGAGGTGCTAATTTTTCCCCCGCGACCCCAGCAGTAATCGAACTAACCTAATTCACCTTTTAGACCTCATTCTAGCTCCACAACTATACGACGTCAGTGCAGTGAAGTGACGCAAAGGATTTCGTTTTCATTTGTATTTCTAGTCGGCACTCACAAGAAATTTTCCTATTGTTACAACCAATTGTGCTTCGTAACCTAATGTCTAGTAAAACAATCTTTTTCTTAGTTTTATTAAACCTGCTGGCTGTCTGGGTTATTTTCGACGAGAAAGACTTGCTTGTGTCTTGCTTACGAAACAAATGATATAATAGTACTAGTTCGCCTTCGATGATAACCAGGTTTTTTTGAAATTTCTTAAATACTGGATCGTGAATAAAACGCAACCTATTATGATAATTGTCTGACTAGATAAAATTAGAGAGAGCGTGAAACGTTATGTGATGTAATAAAAAATTTACGTGTTTGAACTAAATCCGACAAACACCTGGCTACATGCGGCAACTCACGGCCACTCGTAAATACTTGACTAACAACAGACTTTCACTAACAATACCATTATTTTTATCTTGATACAGACAATATCTTTTGAAAATACTGGGGAAATGCTAGAAAATGAGTCGAGTAGTAGTATCAGTGTCAAATATATTTTCGCACTCCTAATTAATTCCTGAAGTTACTTTATGCACAAAGTAATTTAAATTAATACCAACTATCAAATTAACGATAGCTATTAGATAAAGACGACGAGATTTAAAAATGTACAATCAATTCCTCAACCGGCTTAATGGTTTAAAAACACTAAAAAACAAAAAGAAACTTGAATAGCACTTTTACGTCCAACACTCCTGATTGAAATCAGTTTTCTATCAGGCCATAAATAGAAAATCGATTTAAACCGAGCTAATGAACGTAAGTGTCGGCACTTTGGACGTTAAACAGGTAAATATTAAGGTCTATAATTATGTTGTTGCATTACAAGTCATGTTTACTGGAAAATCTCGCCGAGAAGCGAAAGTTAAACTTGTGTGAATATGCGCTGTTTGACAATTCTCATGTACTCAATTGACGTGTCTGTGACAGATGCCAATCGTGTACAACAATCATTTGGATTTCGTAATACTATAGGGCGTTATTAACCTTTTAAGCGCTTGGCGAAATATCATTTGCCGTGCCCCTAGCGCACGGCTACAAATCGATAAAATAATAAAAAAAAATGATAAAAAATTACGTAATGTTGATTGAAATTGTACATAATATATTTAATAATGGTTTTAGTTGTACCACGCAGTTAATTTTTTTTAAGTAGTCTATTTTGTGTCCCACTGCTGGGCAAAGACTAACTCAGTCCAGTATTTATCAGTAGTTAATAGAACGAAAAAATCATGTCTGTCGTAGAAATACGACACGAGCGGTAGGGGCACGGAAATATGTAGGTATCACATAAATGCGACACAAGCGGTCAAAAGGTTAAGTTATAATAAAAGCGTATTTACGTCGTTATTTCGCGCTTATGGAATTATGTTATGTGCATGACAATAATGAAAGTTTTATTACAAACGTTCTCGGCAGTCTGTGACTTGCGCCCGAGGATGTCATAAAAACTTTTTATCGTCATTTACAATCTTCTATATGTGCATAAAATGCTTTGCCTTGAATGACTGACTGACGGATCAACGCACAGCCTAAACCAAGAAAGGATTTTTGGACTAGATATGTTTACTGATCTCAAAATATAAACTCTACACTTAAATGACGAGGTATCCTCGTCATTTAAGTGTTGCGAATTGTAAGTACTTGTTTATTAATTTTAACTATAGGCTACATTTAGGTAATCATCTCCGAAACAAACTGTATCTTTTAAAAAATACAGTGAACAAGGAAGCTATCATGCAGAAATTCAAGCTGTCAATAGTACGTCACCGGTTTCAGGAACCGTTAGTCCGCAATCTAGTTATATAGGAAATTCTCCGCGCCTATTACTAACAGTTACCAAGATAATCACTAGTATGTTATTACCAGATCTACTTTCGATCTCGACAAACTGAATGCGGGAAATTTATCTATCTTAAGTAACATCAAATACCTAGGAACCGTACATTTCAGAGTTCCTGCTTATGTAAAGGAAGTATTGGCTATTTGACGTGTGCACATAAACCGGACGCATCTAATGCAGTTTCTCTTTAGTCAGTAGCAGGGCCGGCGGTCAGTTACACTGTGCTATAGATAGAGAAATTAGCTGCGCAGGAGTGCGGGAGTGAATGCACTCGAACGCAGCGGCCGCGCTGTTGCCGCCCCGCCCATACCATATACGAACAGGCGTAAACTGAGAGATCGATTACCACTAATTACTGGCCTCTGTGCGAAAGCCTCCTTAAATATTGCAAGCTGAATGTTACTCAGCTCTTCGACATTAATAAAACAACGTATCTCTGTATACGAAATAAATATACGAATAAACGAACGAAGGTAACGTTGCATTGCATAAACTGCAGGAAGAAACTTTATCTTAAGTACAGATAATCAAATTATAACTATTAGAGCAAATTTCTATGCAGGACATGCGCCTATCCCATAATCTGATTAAATAAACCTACAATCTGCATATTCCTACCAAGATAAAAATGGAAGATCAAATCTTTTTTCTTCAGAACAAGTTTTCCAAGGAATAATATTAACATTTACGCCTATATTGATTATAATAGAGTACTGAGTAAAGACTGCAAATCAGTACCTACGGCTGTTGGAAATAGACAGTACGACAGTAATCTCTTGGCATGGCCGTGTTGCGGATAGTTTAGATCCAATTACAGGCCGCACGGGATACTAACAATCATAGACTTTCCTCGACCATTCGTCAAGCGCTGTTGTGAAGCGTGAAAGCGGATTGATCGCTTGATCACACGACAAGTGTCGCTTGCTTTTACGCTTTACGCGATATTGAATTGTTACTTGATCGCTTTCTATCCCACGCAGTGATAACTAGAATGCGACAAAAGAGAATCGCACGACATGTTATGAGTAAATAGACACTCAAATTCAATATTGATTCTTGTTGATATAGTTTGATAAGTCATGTTTTATTATTCAAAGCAGATGTCGAGAGGAGCACATAGCTTAAAGAATGCCGCTGTAGCAAAAAGGTTCCCTAGAGAAGACCACGCACTGGAAAACTCAGCGTCCTCCGAGAAACTCTGTCAAAGAAATTCGATCCCCACGCCTAACAAAGTATTATTCGGTTTCTCAATGAAATTATCATCAGCTGCTCGGAGTTTTGATTTATATATGTTTGTTTGATAGGCTCGCCGCCTATTACATGGGAGCTAAACATACCGGTACGATTACCGCCTGCCTAACCTTTCGGAGAATACAGGCGTTATGGTATGTTATGCACAATCAAAAAAATATCTAGGCGCCAGTAGGTAACGCACAACTTAATAACACATTATCATCTAATCTCTAATACAAACAAAAGTGCGGGATTGCAAAAAAACATTAATAGCAAAACGAGTTGTTTCATTATCAGTTGATCGCTTAGTTGCTAATTACCTGTTAACATTCCTCTGCTACTAGCATGTACGGTTATCACCTTGTACATTAGATATAATCAGTTAGTCTTATAATAGTTTCAGTAATCAGATTATAAGACTAACTGATTACACGCGAGGTATGAAGCTAAGTTCCTTTGTTTCGCCGCTCGCGCTATAGATGGCGCGACTAGTAGATGCGTAGAGGGCTACAACGCTTGTAAGGTAGGGTCTAATCGTCAACATCTTAAATACCACGCGGATGAATTAGGTATTCTAGATTTTTTATCATGTAATCGATTTACTGGGGCGGCTCTTATGTTTAACAATTATATAAATAAACTGCACAGTGGTTCCAGGAAGTTACCGAAGTTGTCGCGAAGAAAAATACCGTTAGGCTCTATTCCTCAAAACTGATCACTTGTAATAGTACAAGTGATCAGTATGCTTGCCTAGCATATTGCCCTTAACCGGACATAAACGAAACTCCGTGTCATATTGAGAATTTCCCAATGAAAAAACACAACCTGAAAATCGAACCAAGAAACTAACGCTCAAAAGCGGCACTTGCGACCACTAAACCAATGAGGTATTAAGTTTTGTAACATCGCACTAAAAGCAGTTTCAATAAAAACTTTTCTAAAACCTATTCTTAATTTGAAACTTATCTCAATATTCACAGATAAGTTTAATATGTTTTATTTACGGTTACTGCGTTCAGAAATAGATGAAAAATAAAGTCATAAACGCAATGGCCGCGGTATTGAAATAGCTACTTTATATCATCCAACCACTTCCGAACCACCACATAGATATTAGACTTACAGAGAAAATTATTTAAAAGTGTTTTATGTTGACTTTTACAGCAATGCATTGCCAGCTGGCGACTGTCTGTACGCTAATCAATAAAATATCTGCGTAGTGGTAATGAACTTGACACGAGATGAATAATTATGAAGGAGTATTTGTATTGGATCCGTATTTAAATCATATTTTTAATTTAGTTTAAAAAACAGATACAATATGAGTAGAAAGTATATTAAAGAATGCAGCTAAAATATATTGACTTTCAACAGTAAATGTAATAAAAATATCTCATTATCGATCGAGAAAAACAAGGAAAGTACCTACCTACCTATATTCCTAGTTTTCAACTAAACACAATTATAAAATAGAACATATATCATGGCTATAGTGCCCATGCAAGAAATAGCAAGGTAAAAGGGACGACTAATTTAGACTAATGTTAGGAAAATTCTATGAATTATAAAAAGACGTGTGGCACTCGGGGACTACCGCGGTAAAGCTATTGCATAGCGTTTTTTATCAACTTATGTAATACAACCAATGCCACCTAAAGGCGGGTTGCTGAACTAAAGAGACAAGCGTGATATTAAAAAAGTCATTAAAAGTTTTGGTATTTATCGATAGATATCACCGCTGTGCCGGTCGGAGTGTGTGTTAGGTTTTTTTCGTTACGGAATTTCTGGATTCGGTCCCCACGCTCAAGGCCCGCGATAGAAGCTATGCAATAGCTTAAAAATAAAATAAAACAAAGAGAAACTAAAACAAGCTTGGTTGCGTTAGACTAAGCATGGATTAATTCCAGGGGAATTACTGGGGGCTGTTTATCCCCCCAGGACACACACATCTCTGAAATGATAATATCAGGTTCCTATTATATTTGCTAGTAAGTATCGTTAAATTTCCCCGTCATTATTCTCCTTGGGAAACCTAGACCAGTTACTGGACATGTACTGTTTAAAATATTATGTTGCTCTTTCTATTCTATTACTAACGCCAGTTTGTTTATCAGTAGCGGCTCCTAGTAAAGGCGAGCATTGTCCATTGTACAATGACGTGACAGACAAGTTCACACCGTCTCGATTCACGACAACACGCAACTAGAGGAAGCCACACATTACGAGATCTTATCCAGCAAGTGTCAATGAGTAATTATTTGTTAAATGGAAATTAATAGCACTTATATATTAACACTTTTGTAAAAGCTAAACGCCGTACAATCTAATAGCCTCATTTATCTCAAAAGGATACAGGCTTCTTAGCGCACAGGTCTCTGCAAATATTTTATTGCTACAATAACTATAGTGACGGAAGAAAAAAGGTTATAATTGTTCTACTAGTCAGAAAATCGGCGCGCGCTTATTACATTACTTTATCGTGAGATTTATATCGCTAAACTAACAATGTCGGTATTTATTTTCAAAAGTGTGTAATAGTAAAAAGTAAAAGTTATTGTATAATCGTTTACAAAAAAGTTATAACAAACAGTACAGTTACATGGTTATAGATCATGACGCCGTTCACGAATCGCATCTCGTTGGCGATATCAATTTCATGATCGGACGTGTACGATCAAACGCACTTAGTAAAGGCAGACTATCATCAAGCTAACAGGAAAAATGCATTCCGCTAAGAGAAAACTACTCTAATGCGATGCAGTCGTGCAAACTGCAAATGAATAGCAGTACCAGCTGCAAAACGCCGTCCTTTTACAGAGGCCCTGAGTATGAAAGTGGAAACATCAATGCGGACGTTATAATTTGCGCGGTGCATTTCCCGTTATGCACGCCGCATTCGCCCGTGACAATTTTCCATGTTGCACCTCGAAGACGCCTCGTAATGACAGAACGGCATTAATGAAACAACAGACTTTCAATAATAAACTTCCTGTGTAATGGGAGACAACAGGCATGAAGTATGAACACGGTTACTGAGCAATTGAGCGGCAAACTAAAGGCGCAACCACATTGCAAAGGTACAATAGACTATTAGTATACTTTTTAGCTAGATATCATAAATTATGCTCCATTCAGATAAGTAAGCACAAAGAAGGTATAAATCAAGAGGCGGAATAATTGGAAGATATCCTGCCACGTACGCGTAGTTCCGTGTTAATGAGGTGTGTGTGCTTTGTAAGGATAACATTGTGAATGGGCTAATACGAATATAATAAAACCATGACATAAAATTACAAAATAAGACACATTCCGTAAGATATATACCTACTCAATATGTTGAAGTCTAATCATTTGTTCATTACATTGCTTCTCAAAGTAGACTAATGACCGTCATTAAAATAATGTACACGACATTAGAAAAGGCCACTGCATTATATTTTCACTGTGTAACTTTTTAAGACATTAGAAGTAATATTATATTAAGAAGCCTCCATATGTCAATACGTATAGGTAATTAACTAGTACGATTTGATAATAATTCAACAGTCACTTCGACTGTAATAATAGTATAATTTAATTAATACATTTTACCTTTAATGTAGCATTACTGAAAAGTACATAATTTATGTGAAAAAATTGGTAACGTTTTTGTAACTGAAAGTAACATAACCGAATTTTATTAATTACTTGACAGAAGAAGATTTATATAACTTGTAGCTCCAAAAATATAATTGATATAGTGATTTAAACTTTTTCGTGTGTTTGAGAATGCTTAAAATGCTTTTATATTTTTTTCATATTCGCAAAATTATCGGGATTACAGCTGTCTCTAAATTTGTTTTGAATCTGTACATGAGAATGTTATGATTGCACTAAGCTTCCGTCTAAGCATTTGTACTAGGGTAGAGTATCATCGAACACCCAGCGAACAAATAAATGTTATTGCACTAACATGACCGCGTAACGGTTGACTGGTTGCTATTGAGTAGATGCACCTGCGCCACAAGCTTCGAGGATGAGCCTTTCACTGGCGCAAGCGCATATCGAAAGTGCAGTTGATGCAACGCGACCCCCGACCTCTGCTGCAATGCTTGCCTTTTGTATCTTGATTAGATTGATACTTACGATAATTGTTGTTTCCAATCAAATCTACAGAAGTTTGTGGGCATGCATGATAGGGCATTATGAATATGTTTCGTTATGAGTGTTGTTGTATGATTGATGTAGATGTGGACTAACGTTATTTAAATTAATAATATAATCAAGTTTTTAAATATAATTTAAGGCGCTGTGACTAGTCAAAATAGGCATCTTAAAACAATTTTTTAGCAAAAAGTATACATTTTAACACAGCAATAAAAATATATGTTAATCTTGAACATATTTACGAGGGAACCTTTGTTTTCAAAACACGTTTTCGTTAAATTTTCTCGATAAAAAAAAATCATAAAATAACCATTAAAATTAAATTTCTAGCAGTTGTAACTGTATTATTTATTAACAAATCTTGATCAAATTTATAACAGTGACGTAATATATAAAAATAAAGGGAACTGTTGTTTTTATTTTTTGATTGAAATACTATATGTTTAATAATTAATAAATATCATGATAAATAACTCGCACGAGTCGAACGAAACATCGCGGCATCGTGGCGTCTTTTTTCTTCTCTTTCATTTCTACGGTAAGCGACAGTGAGCGCTGAGGCGCGCTGCCTGATGGACCTATGTCACTTTGTTCCGCCCGCCGCTCAGAAATAATTTTATGTCTGGTCGTTTTGAAAGCTATTTATTTTATTACAATAATAATAATAATATTCATTTTTATTCGATGAAACAAAAACTCATGATAGAAATTGTAAAGTAAGTACATACAAATAGATTATCTATAGATTCGTAAATTCGATGGGGGAATCTATAACTCGATTGGTCTAGCGGTATCGTGTATTGAACAGATATGCACTGGTCTTGGGTTCAAACCCCGCAATAGTTGTTCACTTTTTGTTGATTTTCTTATTTGTAGCATATAATTGCTTTTTTTTTTATTATTATTTACTTTTGTTATCTTCTTGTTTGAAATAAATTTTCAATAATTATTATTTAACTTCCTATTAATTGTCTTTTTTTATAAGCTTTTACTAAGTTTTATTTAAATTTTCCTGAATCGTTTTTTTTGCATTCTATAGTAAAAAGAATCGTCTGGTGATCTATCCGTCAGTAGATGAACCATCGGAGAAAACTTTTCACGAGTATGCTTATATATGGTGTTACAAAATATTGTAGGTAATGTGAGTAATGCGAAAGGAGATCATTGTGAGTTGAATGAGGAATATCAACAATGTGCATCAGAATGTACATTGTTGATATTACTCAATTTCTAAATGGCAATTATGACAAATGAAAATTTGTCACTGTCATATTTATATTAGAAAATTTGTCATTTTTACAATTTACCATTTTGATACTCGTATGCCAATTAAATTAATTAAATTTATATTACGGCCATTTTGAGAACTCGTCATATTGCACCGAAACCCAGTGCTAAGTGATACATACATACCTACTAAAGTTTATAATATTCAAATTATTTGCAGTCTTACAAAAGAGTGCAGAAATACGAAAAGGGGTCATTACAGTCATCACTCATCATTATGAACAACTTTTACTGTGGTGCCAATCAACAAACTATGGTCATTTAGTCTTTTTTTCTTTAAAAAAAAAGAGGTCATTTAGTCGCGGGTGAATGAGCTTTTTCGGCAGATTATTTTTCGCGATTTTAGGGTTGGAGTTATAGTGAAAGTTGTTCATAATGACATTATTATGAACAACTTCGACGACGAAATGACCATAGTTTAGACTATAGCACAATGACGAATTTGTAAAGTGGCCACAATATAAATCGATAAAGTGGCAAATTTTCTAAATGTTAAATGCATAATAGGGGCATTGTGGATATTCATCATTTTCTCAAAAAATCACATGATTTATTTATTATTTATTTATTTAACTAGAACGGTCATAGACCAATTACACTAATTAAATAGAATTGTAATTTATTGATTAACTAAACAAATTTCAGAACTACTATATTATGAGCTTCATTTGGCTTTTCATTCATAGAACGATGGTGTAATATACTAAATAATTCCAATAATCTAAAACATATCACAGATTCGCACCAAATTGAAGTCGATCATAGATCCCTCTCGCACAACTTCAAGGATACCGTCAATAGCCTCACCCATCCATCCTCAAATAAATCAATATCTGGGCACGAGTTCAGGAGATCGTTGAGTGCAGAGAGTGTTCGCGGTATTGGGGACTTTGCTCGGGTTAGAGTACGGCAAGTTGGCACTGCAAGCAGTTTATGTTTCCTGCCTCTTAGATAGTTATTAGGGGTAAAGAGTTGACACAGTTCATTAAACAAATCAGGTGAATCAATTTTTCCACGTAGGATTTTGCACACCGTGACAATTTGGTCACGGTTCCTTCTGGTTTCTAGGGAATTGTAATCGAGACAACCCAGGAGAAACTTGGTGGGGTAAAGATATGGGTATCCATAGACCCTCTTGTAAAGATATCTAAGGTATGCCTTCTGTACTTTTTCGAGTACTGAAATTTTTCTTTTCTCAAGGGGACTCCAGATAGACCCACTGGTTTCCAACTTACTACGTACCAGCGCATTATAAATGATTCGAATGACACGTATTTTGGAAGTCACGTGCGTTTCTGAGGACAAAACCTAGTCTAATATAGGACTCCTTGGCAACCGCGACCATGTGATCATGGAATGTTAACCCCCGGTCGAATGTAACACCCAAGTCCTTCATGGTCGACGATTTAGGTATAGTTTCGTTATTTAACTTATAAACGAAAACAACTGGGTGCCGCGCTCGGCTAAAGGTCATAGCATTACACTTAGTGGGGTTGAATTCAAGTTTGTTATCAACGCTCCATTTATACACCGCCTCGATGTCGCGCTGGAGTGCCAAGCAGTCCTCCTCGTTTTTAATTGCTGCGTATAGCTTTAGGTCATCTGTATATAATAAGCATCGTGCGTGGCTGACTACTGTAGGAATGTCATTGAACATAATAATGAATAGTAGAGGCCCAAGAATGGAACCCTGACTTACCCCGGAACGCGTTTGATAGGGTCTAGATTTAAAGATACCCAATTTGACAAATTGCTGACGGTCTCGTAGATAGTCCGTGATCAGATTGAGAAGTCCAGGGGCAAAACCTATAGCACAGAGTTTCGCCAGCAAAATGTCATTATTGACCCTATCAAACGCCTTCCGGAAATCGAAGTAGAGGACGTCAACTTGGAGTCTGTGATCTAGCTGGGTGGAAATGAAGTCAACAAGAGTTATGAGGTTAGTGTTCACAGATCTCTTGGACCTAAAGCCGTGCTGCTCGTTACATAAGTAGGCGCTAATTTGATCGTTGATATGCTTATGCAAAATGCTCTCGAAGACCTTCGCAGGAGATGAGAGAATCGCGATGGGTCGGTATTCTTCGATATCAGTTTTTTTCGAGGATTAAGGTATAGGCGTGACTCTTGAAAGTTTCCATTGTGAGGGGTAATTGCCAGTGCTTATAGCTAGATTAAGAATATGACAGAGAGGTTCCGAAATATACTCTTTTGACATTTTGAGGAGACCAGGGGGGATGTAGTCTGGACCTATAGAGCTATTTGCTTTTAACTTTTTTTGATATAAACAATCATGTAAGTATGTCAAAATTTAAAAACTTATTTGCTTCAATTTTACATTCTGAACACGAAAACCCTGGGAAAATCACTTTCAACCTTTGTAATCAAATTATGTGTAGCAAGTATCGACAGATGGGCGAAGGTCGTCAGTCAATCATGGGAGCTGACGATTCCGAAGAGTTATCCTCCAAAGAGATCGCGTGACAACCACCTATCTGTCTGTCCACCCAGTCATATATCCATTGTATTTGTACACATCGCGTAATTACTGTGATTTAGAATTACTTTTTTGTTGTTTTTTGTTTATAACAAAACAAAAAATGAAGAAATTTTTATTTCAGAGAAATCAATAACGATGTGCTATTCGTTGAACCGTCAACAGAATTTCAAGACAATAATACATACTCACCAGTTCATAGTCGAGGAGTCGTTGACATAATGCATTTTATCAGCAGTTGCAAACTATATGTGTCCATAGTTCTTTATTCGATTGTAACTTCTCACAGCTGTTACTCATAGCAGAATAAAGGATTGGCTTGATCTCCGGATTCAATTTTAGATGCAATATGTGCAAAGACGATTTTATTGTGACAAGCAAAGATTTAGCAAGTACACACAATGTCAACGTTAACGTGGCTGCTGTTACAGGAATTACTTCTGCTGGTATTGGTTATTTATTTATTTATTTATGCTTCATGTACAGAAGTGTACAAAGGCGGTCTTAATGCCTTAGGCATTTTCTACCAGACGACCTTAGGGTGGTGCAGAGACGATCATGGTAGATGCACTAAAAGAGTAGAAGTGAAATGTGTGACTTGAAGACTTACCAAAACTATAAACTTACACAATTACTATATACATTACATAAATATTTATTTTATATATATTTATATATATACAATATAAAATAACATAAAATACAATACATATATACTATACATATATACAATACATAATAGATATAAAAAGAAAAGTCAGTGTCGAGATGAATCTAACAGCGTTTTATCCAGCAAGTATTTGCGCACACAAGTTTTAAACGATTGCCGGCTGTTTATCATTCTGATTTCAAGGGGGAGAGCATTCCATAACAGTATTGATTGGACGAAGAAGGTAGAATGTATAAAGTCAGAGTGGTGAGAAGGACATCGAAGAAGACGATTATTAGTTGAACGAAGATGTTTATTGTGGAAGGAAGTAATATACTGAAAATGAGATGATAAGTACGATGGAGAATTAGGAGAAAAAAGTATAGAATAAAGAGTAGTCAGCGCCCTCAAATTTCTTCGTTGGCGAATGGGCAACCATTTCAATTTTATTCGATATTCTGAGACATGGTCATATTTACGGAGATTAAAAACGAATCGAATGCAATTATTGAGAAGGCGGTCCAATTTATTGAGCAGATCTGCATTCAGGTCAAAGTAGCAAACATCACCATAGTCGATTATGGGGAAAATTAAGGTTTCGACAAGCATTGCTTTAATGTGCGCTGGAAGAAAATTTTTGAGGCGGTAGAGAGATCGCAGGGTACCTGTAACTTTTTGACTTACACTTGAGACTTGAGATCGCCAACTCAATGTAGGATCAAAACTCAAGCCGAGATCTTTGACGCTGGAAGTCACAGGTATGGCTATGTCATTGAAGACTATTGGTAAAATATTTATATTGCTCAACTTGCAGATATTGCGATGGCTGCCCAAAATGATAGCCTGGCATTTATTGGGATTTACTGCCAAACCAAATCTATCAGCCCAGTCCCTGATTGAGTCAAGATCGTGGTTCACTGCTTCGATCGCGACGGATAAATCTTCTATTCTAGATTGAGAGTAAATCTGTAGGTCATCGGCATATAGATGATACGCACACTGAAGCTTTTGGGTAATAAAATTTATGAAAATTGAAAAAAGCAGTGGAGATAATATTCCGCCTTGGGGAACGCCAGTTTCCAGCTTGCACCAAGTTGAGAACGACTCCTCAATGTGGACTGACTGCTGGCGATCTCGAAGGTATGATGAGAACCATTCCAGCACTTCAGGAGAGATCATGAAATGGGAAAGGATGGACAAAAGGATATCGTGACTGACGGTATTAAAAGCATTGGAAAAGTCAACCAGTACCAATACAGTAACCTTAGTGTCTTCCATGCCTGCCCGAATATCGCCAGTCACCTTAAGGAGTGCAGACACAGTACTGTGACCTGGTCTAAACCCAGATTGATAGGGACTTAGGAGTGTATTTGCATAAATGAAGCGAGAGAATTGTTTGTGGACACAGGCCTCCAGAACCTTGGACAGGAAAGGAAGAATAGAAATTGGCCGAAAATGACTGGGGAGAGAAGGGTTAGGAATCTTAGGTAGAGGCAAAACATGTGCTTTGCACCACGCAGACGGAAAAGATCTCGATTCAAGTGAAGCATTTACAATGTGAGAAATTGCAGGGAGTAGGTGGTCCAAAACTGTGGTGATCATATTCCGACTGATGTTGTCACAACCCACAGCATTTGATTTAATGGATAGGATTATTTTTTTAATCTCACCCGAGTCCACTGGAGAATTATTCGCAATTCGAAGAAATTACAGCATGTATGGACGTACCCAAATTCATCATCAGCAAAAAATCCATGACAACAGCAGCTATGCGTTCTTAAAACCTGCTACTGCTGCCACAGGATTCGTCAGATGTTGATTCCCATTTTTCATAAATGATGTCTTGATCAAATCAAATCAAATCGTTTATCTGGGATCTTGAGCATATGTGGTTTTCGTAAATATGGGTATGTCGATACATGCCGGAATTTCTTAAAATTGCGAATAACCAATACCGGCAGAAGTAATTCCTGTAACGGCGGCCACGTTAGCGTCGTCATTGTGTGTACTTGCTAAATCTTCGCTTGTCACAATAAATAGTAACGTCATAATTGTTGTCTTTGCACATACCTATTTTATTTTATATTAATTTGTAAATTATAAACTTTAGTAGGTATGTATGTATAACATACCACTGTGCTTAGGCACAAAATGACGAATTCTCAAAATGATCACAATATAAATTGAATAAATTGAAATTTGCATTCGAATCTCAAAATGGTCAATTCAAAAAATACAACTTACTATACAGTAATTTTGAGTAATTCCTCATTCAACTCGCAATGATCTCGTTTCTTTACTAGTTACTAGTTCATCGTATGGTTTAGACGCAGAATGCCAAATTCTCAAAAAGGCATAGTTTTTTTTTGGCATGTATGGTTTTGCGAAAAGGTTAGACGAGAAAAAATATTTTTTAGCGATTTTAGGGCAGGTGCCATAGTAAAGATGTTCATAGTGGTGAGTACAATGACCTCCTTTGGTATAACTACAGTCTTTTGTAGCATCCTGTATCTGTATTATTTTTCTTCAGAATAAACCATCAAGTTTGGTGACTGTTTTTTATAATACTCTGAAGAAAAATATATACGGGAATAAAAATGTCTGTTTATATTAATTTTTCGCAATTTTGACAATTGCCGTTTTGAGAATAGGCCATTTCTAGAATTGACCATTCTACGCCCAAGCCATTTTATTTATGAATTATTTATTATTCGTCTGATGAATCTGTTAAGTTTCTCTATATTCTTTTTTTTTTAAATAACAATTATTAATTAATTATTTAAAAAAATAAGAAAACAAGTGTGTACATTTAAAAAAAAAAAAAACCATAGTATCTATTGAGATTCGAACTCGTGGAAGCGCGATTTCAAGCGGGACACCGGCGCGCTAAGCCAAACGTGCACTTAAACAATGTTGCGAAATTATGTTTCTGTATTTAAAGAACGTCGCGCATGGTTGACGTTCGCCCGGTGCGCCCCGCAGTAGGCGGGACTACGCGTGCCCCACTTCATCTGCTTCACCCCCTCAAATACCTAAATGTTGACTATGCACAGCGCCTTAAGCTGTTAGTATGTATGTAACATAGGAAGTAAGTTCTAAGAAAACTACGCTGTGTGTGATTAGATTATAATGTAATTAACTATACTGACTGGACATAGTAGCAGCTTATTTGTATTAACCCTAAATATCGTGTATATTAGGCATGGAATATTTCGCAGATAGTAGGTGAAAAATTAGTCATGAAAGGATTTTTCTTACGTCACACCTGAGACTCTTTTCACACATCCTGCTAAAATCAATTTTCAATGAAATCGCATTTTGTTCACGATTTCAATGTAAGTAGCAAAATAGCAAGTATATAGGTCGTTGACATCGCTGTCACCGGTCGTGTAACTAACTTAACTATCTATCGATCCTTAGAAATATACCAGTGTATCTCAACTGTTAACGCCGCTAACTATTCTACTAACTAGGCCGAGATGAATACATATAAGTGTGGTGCTTGTAGCGAGGTGTTGTCTGAAGGTGCTCACTGCACAGCATGTAACCTGATGCTGCATTTTCACTGTGCGGGTATCTCCGAGGCCGGTCACAGGAGGTTGGGAGACAGGAAGCTCACGTGGCGTTGTATGAAATGCAAGACGACCAGCTCATCTCAACTAACTAGTTCTCCAAGATCACCAACACCTGATTCAAATTCAACTGTATTGAACGAAATACGAGCTCTGTCAGAAAAACTCACTCCACTTGAAGGTTTGAAGGACGAAATCTTAGCGCTCAAAAGTGAATTCGCTGACCTAAAGTCTTCTCTCAGTAAACAATTTCAGGATGTGATAAAAGAATTTAATTCTAAAATAAACAACATGGAGCAGCGCATTGGTCAGATGGAGAAGGTTCAAGACCAAGTTGTTCAGATGCAGTTACGGTTGGATAAATTAGACGAAGAATCTGATAGAAGAGATCAATGGTCTCGAATGAACAACGTTGAAATAAAAGGGCTACCTCAGAAGAATAATGAAAACCTATTCGACCTTGTATTTAAAATAGGTACAAAAATAAACTATCCGGTCTCTAAAAACCAGATTAATTTCATAACAAGAGTCCCATCGCAGCAAAAAGATAGTATAAAACCTATAATAGTAAGTTTCTGCAATCGATATATTAAAGAAGATTTTATAGCTGCCTCCAGATATGAATCTAAGACCTCTCCGCTTACAGTCAGTCAGATAGGATTACCAGGAAATCAAAAAGTTTACGTGAATGATCACCTGACGACAAAAAATAAGCTCCTGTTATCAAAAACTAAGAAAGCAGCAGCGGAAACGGATTTTCAGTATGTATGGGTCAAACACGCAAAAATTCATGTAAGAAAAATGGACACTTCCCCAATAATATATGTGAAGTCGGAAAAGGATCTTACAAAAATAGTGTAATTAGTTCCGTACAACTTCAGTCTACTTGTAACGGTTATATGTTTACATTTAACGTAATTTTAATTATAAGTATCCAAATTGAACAGTTTGAGAATCGCATACAGCAGTGTGCTAATCTTGTTTTCCAAATGGCTCAATACTTTTACACGGTGCATTTGCGTAAGTCGTCAAAGTATGCTTTGTGTATGGTCGGTCAAACCGAAAGTGTTTTCAGCTATATATCATACGTAATACAGTCTTATCTTCAATGCAGCGCAATTTGTCTTATGACTAATAGTGGCGGACTGTTCCTGCCTTGCAACCAGTTGTCATCTTTTATTTCTATTCACACGTCGTGGTTTTCAATGTTACTTCTCATCGTACACTGTGCATTGCTGTGCCTATCAGATTTTATCAAGTTATTGTCGTCTACCTACAAACTAATTTATTATTCTATCACAAATTTAACTTATCAGTTATTAAGCAAGATAATTCGGTATGTATATTGTAATTTAAAAATAAAAATTGTTATATTTAAATCTCGGTATGGCTACACTTAGTCTTTACTATCAAAATGTTCGCGGATTGCGAACAAAAACAAACAATGTTCTTCGTGGTGTATGTTTGAACTCGTATGATATTATAGTTTTTACGGAAACGTGGTTAGATGATAGTTTTAATAATAGTGAACTGTTTGATGCTAGGTATTTGGTTTGGAGGCGAAATCGCGATTACTCTAATACCTCGCAGAAAAGGGGGGGCGGTGTTTTGATAGCAGTGAGGAGCAACCTTACAGTTCTTGAGAGACCTGAATGGCGTAGTTCAGCCGAGGATATATGGGTATCAATCATACTAAAGAGGTCCAGGCCGCAGGTAACGTACAAACTACATATTTGCGCTCTTTATCTGTGTAAACAAAACTTAGGTAACTCATATAACAGTCAATTACAGAATTTTACAACTCGACTCAATAATTTAATTTTGACCCATTCAACAGACATGTTTTTAGTTTTAGGCGACTTCAATTTTGGTAACAATGTATGTTGGTCAGTTACTGGAAATGATAATGCCGAATTAATCCCTCAAAACATTAAATGCCAATATATTAGCGAATTCTTAGATACCGTCCTAACTGCGAATTTATCCCAGTATAACGGGGAACGAAACAGTAACGATAGATTGCTTGATTTGGTTTTTTCTAATAACCCCGTAACTGTCACTGAGTGTGACAACCCAATAGCCTTTCCTATAGACTTGCATCATAAACCTTTGCTTATTCGGGCCAGTTTTGTAGAAATACATAAATTAAGTGAAAAAATAACTATGCGATATAAATATTCTAGAGGAGACTACGCTGCTATTAGGGCTGAACTTGATCAAATAAATTGGACCGAGTTTCTGTCCACGAACTCATTAGATGATGCCGTCGCAAAATTTTACAGTAAGTTAAATGAACTTAGGGACATACATATTCCATTAAAATCTATTAAACAATCCTCACACCCACAGTGGTATAATTCAGCGTTAGTTAAAATGTTAAAAGAAAAATACAAATACCACCAAAAATATAAAAGATATGGAAACATATCGGACTATCACTCTTTTTCAGTCTTACGTCACCGAGCTATTGATCTAGAAAAGTCTTGTTTTAATACTTATATTGAAAAAATTGAATCTTCAATTACAAAAGATCCGAAGTCCTTCTGGTCGTATGTGAAAAGTAAGCGGAACACCAGCACATTTCCTAATGTAATGTTTTATGATGATATTTCAGCTAGTACAGGGGAAGAAATCAGTAATCTATTTGCTAATTATTTTCATTCTACTTTCCAGCATAAAGTTTTAGCACATGAAACTGATATATCTCCGGCTTCGGCTAGTGATCGAGGTCTTAATAACTGTATAATGGGAATCAGCACAGTGGACATATGTAAGTCACAGGTGCTGAAGTTACTGAAAACGCTAGACCTAACTAAGTCCGGGGGACCTGATTTGATACCTCCCATATTTATAGTCAACTGTGCTGACAGTATTGCTGCACCGCTATGTATCTTATTTAAACGGTCGTTGTCAGAAGGTGTAGTTCCGAGGGTTTGGAAATCAGCCTTTGTCACACCCGTTTTTAAAAAAGGGAATAAATCGGATATAAAAAATTACCGACCAATATCAAAGATATGTTTATTCTCGAAAATCCTAGAACGAGTAGTCTATACTGAAGTATACGCGGCATTAAGAAGCAGCTTTTGTGATGAGCAGCATGGTTTCTTAAGAAATCGCTCAACTACGTCTAATTTAATATTATCTCACGAATTTATATCAGAAGGTATGGATCAACAAGCGCAGGTTGACGTCATATACACCGACTATAGCAAATGTTTTGATCGTATCGACCATCAAATCCTTCTAAAGAAGTTATTGGTGGCAGGAATACACGGGGATTTGTATAGATGGTTTTCGTCATATATAGAAAACCGGACTCAGGCTGTGGTACTTCACGGATACACTTCTGGATGGAGCTCTGTCCCCTCGGGAGTGCCCCAAGGCTCAATTTTGGGGCCACTATTATTTATTTTATTTATTGCCGATATAAAAGCTTGCTTTAAGCATTCGTACATTCTTCTATACGCAGACGACATGAAAATACATAAAGTCGTGCGAAGCATATCTGACGCATATCAGCTACAAGCTGATCTTAATAGATTTGAGACATACTGTACCCTCAATAAACTCCAGCTGAATGTGTCAAAATGCTTTCATATTACCTTCACGCGGCGGCAATCTATAATAGATTCCAACTACATGCTTAATAATGTAAACATTAGTAAAATCAATAGTATTAAAGACCTAGGAATCATACAAGACAGCAAACTTTTATTTGATTTACATATTGAAAGTATAGTAAAAAAGGCATCAAAGGCGCTAGGATTTATTATAAGAAACACAGCCTGTTTCCGGTCTCTTAAGCCAATAAAGATTCTATACTGTTCATTCGTACGTAGTCACTTAGAATACGCATCCCAAGTATGGAACCCCCAGTACGAGATTTATAAGTCTCGGATTGAGGGTGTCCAGAGGAAATTTCTCCGATATCTAGACTTCAGGGCACAGCAATGGTCGGTGGATTACAATCACCGTTGCAATAGATATCATTTCCTGCCACTTGATCGTAGACGTAACATTAGTGACATCAGCTATTTGTTAAACATCGCAAATGGTACAATCGACTGTTCCGAACTACTGGCGAAAGTGGGGATCCGCACTAACCACATTGGTTTTCGACAACGGCCATTGCTGCATGTACCATTTTCCACCACAAATTATCGGCGAAACTCATTTCTTCTGCGCAGTGCACTTGCCTATAATAAACTTCCCCGTAACCTTAACATTGAAGTGTTTTGCACCAACGCAAATACTGTAAAACGGATTTTAGGTCAATTATTTTTTAATAGCACCGGATAGCGACACTCAAACTTTTGTTATTTTAATTTTAATTAATATGTAGCGTAAATTAAGTATAATGGTGAAGACCAGTACACTGGACTTAAGTATTTTAATTATTGTTTTACTGTAGTTTTATTTGATGTTCATCTTGGATTGATAGCATTTAAACTATCTGTGGAGGCTTGTCATCAGCAACTTGTATGTTTAGTTAGCAAATTATATAATACTTTGTTATTAGACTGTAAGCCTTCCTAATAATAAATAAAAAAAAAAAAATAAAAATAAAATTTTGAATGAAAATTTTGGACGGAAAACATTGCGGACGAAAAGTAGCAGGCTGCGAAATTTTGCATTTGAAATAACTGTAAAAAATAATCATAATTTCATCAAATGAAAAGTAATTAAAAGTAGCATTAATTTCTATGCCTAGTGTCTTTGCGCCGCGATGCTGCGTAGAAGCAACGTAGACATTGCCGTGTAGACGTTTCGTAAACGCTTCGTAGTCGCCTCGTAGCTTTCGTATAGCAAGCGCATAAGTTCCGCGTAGTCTTCGCGTAGACGTTTCGTAGACGCCTCGTAGTCCCTTCGTAGACTTCGCGTAGACGCTTCGTAGGGATATCGTTGATAATATATTGAATATATTGATACGTGTATTTTTGACTTATTTTGGATATATTATTTATTTATCTTATTTTGGACGTTTCGTAAACGCTTCGTAGTCGCCTCGTAGCTTTCGTATAGCAAGCGCATAAGTTCCGTTATAATATATTGAATATATTGATACGTGTATTTTTGACTTATTTTGGATATATTATTTATTTATCTTATTTTGGACCTTTTCATCGGCTTATTTACGATTAGTTGTTTACAGCAACGTATACGTAGGTATATTATGTTGGATGAACACTGCTGTAGATATTGATTTATATTCTATATTTTAGATTATTTAACTCTATGAACGTTCTTAATTATAAAGTGATCTAGAGATGATGACTAGTAACAACGTGGGAAAAGTTACACTGCGATAATTTAAAAACGGTATAATTATTTAAATCATAAATTAAAACTATTGACACTCGTTGATACTGAAAAAGCAGTTCATTAATATTACGGCACCAATAAAATACGCCAGACTATTATGTTTCAAGAGTTTGTGAAGGAGGAGAGATAACTCAGTGCACACTGGGCAGGATAAATCGATGATAAAATACGCTCGGTAAGAATTGGCATAAGTATTAATGGATAACCAGCCGTCTTTGGTTAATGGTGGTCGGTTAACCAGCTGCCATGCGGTTACCATTTGGCGGGACAAATCGCGACGGCCCACCAGCTGAGAACACTCGTAAACATGTAAATTCATAACTTGCGGAGATGCTGCGTGCATGATAAAGCGTCCGTTCTTCACTGCAACAAATAACTAACATAGACTGAGAAAGAAATGTATAAAATAATACTTCAAGAGTCCGGCGGACCGAATTTCCCATACAAACGTAATACCAAAACAAATCTTAAGTCAAACACAATTTAATCAAATCGTGTTATTAATTGGATTCAGATAACGTGAATCTAGGTTCCTACTCTAACATTTTGTCCAAAATACTTCACTGGAAATAAATGTAAGCTAATGTCATTCAGACCGGGATGGTTGGCGCTCCTTGGGGGAGGCCTACGTTCAGCAGTGGACGGCAATAGGCTGATTTGATTGATTGATTGATTGAATGTCATTCTAGATAACTTTGCCTAGTATGGAACTGTTTATTTTCCGGTCGTTTATTTCCAGTGAAGTAGTAGTAGACGAAATGCTATGGTACAAACTAAATTAACGATATCCGAAACCGAATAATAACATAATTTGATAAAATATTGTTTGGATTACGATTTATTTTGACATTACGTTTATGTGGACAATTCTAGCTCCGCCTGACCCTTAAGGTCGTGTTATGTTTGTCTTGTCAACCAAGCACGGTTGTAACGGAAACATGTTTTAACGGAAAAATATATCTATAATATCTAAATATTGATGAGTGTATATTTTTTTTATGGAATAAAACGAGCAGACGGATCGCCTGATGGTAAGCGATTACCGCCGCCCATGGACACCCGCAACATCATAGGAGTCACAAGTGCGTTGCCCGCCTTTCGAAAGGGAATTGGGCCTCCGGTAACCTCACTCACTCGACAAAACACAACGTAAGCGTTGTTTGACTCCGGTTTTCTGTGAGGCCGTGGTATCACTCCGGTCGAGCCGGCCCATTCGTGCCGAAGCACGGCTCTCCCACGTAAAAAACGTGTATTCTATAAGATCGTAAATAATATAAATATTAGTCTTATAACAATAATCCGTATATGAAGTGTTATTATTATAGCTCAAAAATGTGATAGTGGTAACTCATAATTCTAATAATATTCGAGTAACCTGTTACGAGTATTGCAACCAATTATTAGAATATTGTTTTTATATGTTAGCTTCAGGTAACGACTCAAATATTATATTATTTCTGTAAATTTATATCTAAATAATATTAATCTAATAAACCAAAAGTATACTACGTAGGTATGTAATAAAAATACAATCTTACCTTAGATACATTTAAAAATAAAATATTCTTTAGTAGCTACAGACAAATGTAATCGTAAAATTAAAACGTGCGTTAATATGCAAACCTCGGTTTAGACCGCGCATAAGTCGTAAATTCTTCACGTTGTAGAATGTTGATTAAAGTGTTGTTAAACTAGTTCCGAATGACACCAACATCTTCTGTTTGGTACATTAAAGATCTAAGATTACAGAGCCTACTAAACAAGAAACGAAAGTAAACAAATTTAACAAACTAGTTTTACCGATTGCGTGTAACCGACAGATTAAACGGCAATTAAATACAATTGCAAAAAATGCATTTCTCTAATAACGCAACTTTCGTTTTTCAATAAAACATGTACGAATGAGTCCCCAGTATGTTAGTATCGGTAATAGATAGAGTGATGAACGAGGAAGTCGGATCTCACACCGTTGTCGTTCATTCACCGAACTCAGGAAAATAAATCCCGTTTAGTGATGAGCGGTGTCTGCACTACATCATTAATGTTCTCTATACTTTACAGTGCAATCACTAACATCGCTGCGTTTTGATTGGCTATCCCGCACTATCGGGGAACTAATTCGAATTAACCCCACGGTACTGTTACAATTATGACGCACTTAAAGGTACATGCAGGAGAGCATCGTTCTATTAATGGTTTATGGCAAATTGAATCAGTAACGATCATCGTTAGGAGATAGCAAAATGCCTGCAATCAGTTCAAGTTGCCCTCAGGCTAATAGGTAATCCCATATCCAAGTCTTATAACATTTTACACGACGTTTACCGTAATATGAGTAATCTGAACACAACAGAGCACCTTAAACGGTAATTGCAAACATATAGTGATGTTATGGACAAGATCGACGTGAGATAAGAAATTAAAAACACTTTCACTGCGTAATTGCTGCAGTAACCACTAATAAGGAGACGACGTAGTACCTAATAGAGTGTACCGTACGTAAATGTTTGAACAGAGGAAAAGGCCGCAGCAAGTGAATCGTTAGAAATTAAGGCGCAGACGATTGTTAGTAAAAACCCTAACAGTTAGGCACGGGAAAAGTGTGGTCGATGGGAAGATACGCCTTTCACAATGGAAGAACGCTCATAGGTGATATTTTAGTTCTTGTCACCACACACAGCTATTGTTTGCAAGATGCGTGAGTATAACAATGTTGTTCAACAATCTTGATTGTTACTGTCAAGATAATAGCGCAAGCGGATCAGCCTTGCATGTAATGAAATAGCTATGTTTACCTTGCTTTGAAATCACTACGTATAAATGTAATATTGTTAACATTTTAACAAGCTATGAGTACCTACTGAGTAGCCGGCTCAGGAAATTGATTTGTTCAAGGAAAGTTCTTTATAGGGGATATCCGTCGATATTAAAATAGATGTCATTATCAAAAGAAAGCAAGCAAGTTCACACGTTACGTCACAATATTGACGTCAAGTATGTCACAGTAGATACCTGTAAATACTAGCATGACGTAAGGGAGGGTGGCAGGGCCATAATTGGCAGCGAGTAGTGGGTGTAACGTCATGTTGATACAGTCTACTTCCGAGCGTGGCGCAACGACTCACGCGCACGTGTCGCGCCCACACCACGCGCAGGGCTGCCTCGCCTCACGTGACCGTTAATGAATAAGCTAACATGGGACTCCATTGTGTACATTATTGTTATCGCATATAGAAACAAACAATAGAAAATACTTATTGGAATTGAGAAATAATTAAATCATTTGTGTTACAAGAGCTAATTTTTTTATATCCATACCACATTAACTTACAAATTGATATGAAGAATTTGTGGGCCGTTATTTTCTACTTTTGAGATCAAGTTTTAAAATAGTAAATTATTTTTCGATCTTCAATATGAGGAACAATAGGAGGAATAGGTGATTTGGCTCCACGTCAATTTTCTTCTACTCATTTTGACATTAAGTCTGTGTGATATTAAATTTGCCACAATTATAGAAGTAGCAACCATACATGACTCCTATAAAACTTGTCTCTGGCGACATGCGGCATCACGTGTCACGTTGCGTAACAAAATGAAAATCGACGCTTTTCCAACGCCGCTTGCGTAACGGAAAAGTTGTGTAAGTACAAAATAAACACAACTTTGCAAGAGGAAAGTTTGAGTTCGACAGGTTCTCCGTTTCTCAGAAATGTTTAATACCAAACCGAGTCATTATAATAAAATATGTGACGGAAAAAACGTCGGTTTGCATGAGTCAGACGCAGTGAGAAACTAAATGGCGTCCAAGTATTGGCGAGGAAACGAATTAGCGTTTGATGGCTTAGGGTTTTGAAATGAGTAAGCAATAAACAGCTGAAACTTCTTTGCTATTTTAAAAAAACAGAGGTTTTTCTGTATACACGAGCTCGTTCCTGGATCATCAAAACAACTGACTGACGAAATCAGTTTAAACAATAAAGATCGAATTAGATGGGGTTCTAAAATTCTTCGCATGGTCGTCATAAATCCCATGGCAAAGATTTTAATCGATACGAGTCCGATACACTTTGCCATCTCCCCAGATAATCGATGAGGACTTTCCTTACAAAAAAAAAGTTTTAGAATTACTTATAACGTAATATCATACGTCAGTCTGAGAAAGAAAGAAATAAAATCAGGATCATAGTTTTTTTATGAAAACGTTCACAATGGCCGCAACATACCCCAACGTCATGTGCGACAGAAATAGTTTCGTCCACTAAAATGTTCTTACAACTTGTATATTAAGCTTACGGCTATATTTACTCACGGCCAAAATTAATAGCCTATCTCTTGAGCTTTTTTTTATTAAAATTTAACATATTAAGGTCTATAGAAACAATGTCTAAGAAAACAATTGAGAGGTTATTAATTTGGACTGTCAGATACTTATTATACGTCACGAGGTAACTAAATTAATGAAATGTCAACTGATACAATCTGATCTTCGTATACCATTTTTTCTGCGTACATTAGCAATTAAGTACAATGTAAGATCATCATGATAGAAGTATGTAACCGTTATTGATACTTTGTAACTTGGACATTGAACTGTTTGGAATTTCATGTCTATATAAGTAGTTAGATAACGATGAACATAATTTATGGGATGGGGGATATCAACACATGTGCGTACGCTGGATCGATGATGTCTTTGCCCTTAAGCAAGGCAGCAGTTCCATATAAAGCTAACTTAAGGGTATCTATCCTAGTTCATTGGTCTTTTGAAAGCTAATATCCAAGCTATTTAAGTAATTTAGTTTATTCTTTTATCTTTTTGAATTATGTTTCCAGTCAGATTTACGTGCACTGTATAAATGCAAATGAGATTTTTATCCGCAAAAATACAGTAATTCAAAAATTAACATTTTATGTTAAATAACATAATATTAATAAAATAAAATAATTGTGTATTCACATAAAAAAAAACGAGTCTAAGTTGTCACGTACTACAGTTGCCAAAATAAAATATAAAGCTTTAACTACGTGCGTTTGTCCACACCTGTCTGCAACGGCGACGTAAGAATGGGCGTGTCAGTCTGCGGCGTTTCAGAGCTGCGCCCGCGCAATGCACCGAGATTGACACTCATTGTTACATCACCCATTCACCCGACTATCTTGATCGTCCATTATTTTAACACCTATCATTATTTAATTACAATCAAGTGGACGCTTGCCTCTTTGGTGTGCAGTAATTTATTACATCGGCATTTAAACGAAACAATAGAAAGTTGTGTGATTGGTGGGATGACAACGCTTTTTGGTTGATTTCAGCATTATTGATCGTTTCTCAGAGAATAAAATAATTACATGTACCTACTAACGCCAAAAAAGGTGATGTAATCACGTAACAAAATTCGAGAACACTTTATGTTTTTCAAATAGATACGGTACGTTAGGGAAGTTTATGAGGACAAATATTAGAGAAATTTTACTATAACGCCTGGATATGAATACCTTTATCGATATTATTAAATTCCGAATTGTTCGTAAAAGATCGCGATAAAATCCATTAGCTATGAGTATTTTTATTTCATATCTTATTTTTATATAATACTAGCGGGCCCAGCAAACGTTGTCTTGCCTTGTATCATAATCTTCCTGCCCTTTTCTTCCATTCATCCCTATCAGCCGTCATCTCAATCATTCATTCAATTTCCCGTGTCTTACCCTGATAAAAAAAATTTTAGAACCCGATTACGGTGCCACCTACTGGCTCAAATTGTAAATCTAAATCATCCAGGGGGACCCATTTAAACATACACAAAAAAAAATAATCAAAATCACACCAGCAGCTTATGAGTAGGTCGGAAAATGCACAGAACGCCATCTACCGAAATAGAAACCTCACAGAAAACAACGCCATTTGTGTTCGTGTTTTAATTCTGTCAAATCTGTCAATCCGTTCCCGATACAAAATGTATGAGAAAATAATTTTTCTGCATGTTCTTTTTCTTTAGCGAATGTTTAGATATGATTGAATTTGAACTTTGTAAAGCGGTAATAAAGTGCAAATTGACTCTTTGACGTTAGGAACACACCTACATTGCTTAGACAACAATGAGTGCTTGTAATTTAATATGAACTTTATGCAATTGCAATAAAGCTCAAATTGACTCTACGTTTTAGTTAGAAAACGTTTGTATGGGAAAAAGAAAAGGGCTGTTTTTAGGGTTTTTCCGGCAATTATTCGAATTTTTCTCGCCGTAAAAACCATCCTTGAACTTCAACGAACATTTAAAAAAAGAATTGGCCAAATTGGTCCAGGCGTTGTTGAGTTATGCGCTTACCAACACATTTTGCGATTCATTTTTATATTATAGATTAAAAGAATAGACAGAAACATCATAAAAACAAGCATCATATCACATCGGAAAACTAAACAACAACAACTACGTAGATATTATCACATCAAAAAATTAAATATTGCCTAAGTTATCCTTTAGGTAAGTCGTCTAAACATTGTATACCGTCCCAGTTAAATAAAACACACTACTGTATAAAGTACCTACCTAATTTCATATTTGCTTTTAAGATTTCTATCTTACGCACCTTCTGCCTCTTTTGTAACCGATCATACATCTTTTTACGTGTATAGATGATGTCAATGCTTACGAACTAAGCACACAATGCAAGCGTCACATACTCGTAACGTTTAACTTGCGCAGTCGCAAGCGTAAAATAGATTGCGAGTGCCGAGTGTAATAACCTCCCTAGACAGTACGTACATGTCGCAACTTCGCATCAAAATACTGTACTTTTTTTAAGTAACAAAACAGTTAATATGATGCTTAGATACTCTAGTCTACAGTTATTAAACTACCAAGAAATATGATGTCTAGACAACTATTATTTGAATTTAAGCAGTGGAATTCCCCGGTTACGTACTGCTTTTGATAGAAGAAAAATAATGATAAGGATTTATAAAGGCTTACTCATAACTATTGCTTAATTCCATTACACACTTTGTCTCGTTTCATCAATTTAATTACAGTAAAAACAGTTTTTATGTAGGTAACACAATACAGCTGGTATACATTTATAAAATAAAATTGTACGTACCTAGGTAAGGAATCAAAATTACGAAAACAATGCGTCACGGTTGCGCTGAAATGGATCTGGTTCAGCAAGGGCTCGATAGAATGTCTAGTGTTGTTTGGACTGAACTAGTAGACGGTTTAACCACGAAAATTTTCACGAGGGTTTGTTTATCTTTATGATGTCGGCCGGTAAATAGGTATTCCCCTTTGTAATATTATAAGGTAGACGTGATAGATAATAATCTTCAGCTACGCTGGCTTTATTAATAACATCATAAGAATAACATAAAACAAGTAGGTAAAATTTCATATACCTAAGTATGGTAATATGAAATTTTACCTATTTGCAAATTAAAGTCCTTTTTGTTATCAGAAATAATTATCGTACGTCAAAATATATAATTAGTTATATATCTTTATATATATAATTCTTCTGTGAGTGTGTATGTCACTGAACTTCTCTCAAACGACTGGACCGATTTTGAAGAAATTGGGGATCTGGGAATGGTTTTGTCCGCTGTCCGCTGTATTTCGCTTTATACGTAGCGAAGCACGTACCGGGCCGCTAGTTTAAATATATAATTAAGTCTGCTACCAGGTTCAGGAATATGAATTTCGAAAATTCTAACCAAGTTGAAGGTTGACAGGTTGATGACAGCAATCCATTCAAAAATTTCATTAAGTTGTCAAGAAATTTCACGAAATTTAATATGAGAAGAACAAAATAATGATGCAGTTACCTGCACAGCATGCGTTAAACGAATGATGTTTTATATTGTTTCTCCGGCAATCATTAAGTACTGGTAGTTGGTAAGCCTGATAACCAGTTTATCCTTAGGATTTAAGTAATACCCAGTAATCGGGTTGCAGAGGTCTGACCAGTTGCTTCGTGTAAAATATAGATATTCCCATAAAGTCGAACCTAGCATAGTTGGCAAAACTGTGGATGTTGAAGATTGTTCCTCCAAATAGAACTAAAATAAAAATCCTTCAAGTATTAAAATGTCAACGGCATTTTAATAAGGAAAAGCAAGAGACCTTTAATACATAGTGCCCTCTTCTTCCGAACATCACATCAGACAGCTAGCGACATCTGTTATTTCGATAACCGTATTTTAATTCATAGTCTCTTTGTCTTGTCTACGAAAACGCAACGAAACACGTTTGCTTAAGTATTTTAATTAAGAAAAACAATGAAATAATGCAAAACGCTGTTTGCAATTTATACGACACTAGAATACGAACTTCCTGAAAACTGACAAATAAAATGTATATTTCGCCATTAGATATCTACAGTAAGTTGTCTTAAGGGTCCGGCAGAGCTTGAATTGCTCACAAAAACGTAATAGGTACCGAAATAAATCGTAATCCAGACAATATTCTATCAAATTATGTTATTATTGGTATTTCGATGCCGTTAATCTACGTTTCTACTACTTACTGGAAATTCAAGATCGGAAAATCGTTCCAAACTTGGTAATTTAAAACAATTACTTTGGCATGGTTTAAATGAAGATATATGTTTAACGAGACTACCTCATTAGTTTAGTGGTCCCGAGCGCGACTGCTACGCTAGAGGTCCTGGGTTAATTTCCCAGGTCGAGCATGTGAGAGTGTGATAAGGGGTTTGTCTATGAAATTATCAGTAACAGCGGATTTATACCGGGTTAATGGCAATAGGTTCGCCTATTACATGAAACTTAAACACACGCGCCTAATACGCCTCTGCCTAACCCTTCGGGGAATACAGACGTGATGGTATGTTATGTTATATAAACGTTTTGGCAAGTGAAATAGACGCCGTAAATCAAACGTCTACTCACAGGTGTATATCTGTACTCACTAAATAATGTCTTCAGTTTGGCCGTTCCCCAACAACAATGCCAAGAACACGCCATTTGCTCTTAAACGGGGAAGTTCAATAATTCAACCAATATACAGAGTTAAAACGTAACTAGACAGGAATGTTGTAGATTCCGATCTAATCCTTGCGGTTCTCAATAGTTGCAATATAAAACCAACGATACGACCAACATGGTCAGTCTTCTATATTTTCGTTAAAGACTCGCATGAAATTGATCGCCGTAATAACTCTGATCCGGTTTGCCGCTGAGTTACAAAGGTGTGGTGGAAATAAATCTAATCGACAAGATATATCGAAGCCATAATATAATATTGGCGCATAACGTTAAGAAACAAAGGTACGAGCTAACGATGTAACAGATAAAAATAAACAACATGTAAATAAAACAAAACACGTATCGCAGATGAGGCAATTCTTCGAAGACGATGTTTTGTCCGGAGCTAACAAATGACGATGCTGTCCGCTCGCTCTAGCAACCACAAAATTATATTTTATTTATACCGATACCAGACATCCCTATATGCATAAGTAGTAGGCATTTCTTAACTTAGTATTCATACAGTATGAATTATACCGAACCTACAATTTTTTTTTGTTCTAATCATACTCAAACTCATCAAAAAATAATAACATCTGAAGATGCTAACACTAATACTGTAGGAATCGCTTCGAGGAATTCAAATTTAATTCGACTTAATTGCAAATAAAAAAATATAGAAAAAGCAATCAATCAATTCAATCAAACATTTGATTATTTGTACTTTGTATTTAATGGATCCTAAATTGACTAACCAACACAAATTTAAATAAAGAGATGAATCATACCCTAAACCTGTGTTGATCCAATACCATGTTTGGGATTGAGAACGATATATTTTTTGTAACATTTATCTCAGACGTTCTTTTGAACATTGTATGAAGTTTTTAAACAATGTGTTCATTCTTCTAATCAAACTGCTCACATACGTGAGTTATCGTATTCAAACACACAATACTACTATAATTGTAACGAAAACTAGGACATGAATACGCGTTAATTGTATCTATCAGCAATTCAGCACACGTGCGAAATATTTTTATGTCAATAGAGAACCAACAAACATACGAAGTTGCGGAACTTAGATTCAAAACAAGTTCCGAATGGGTCATCATTAGTCACAATAATGTCAAAAATATCTTTTATAAACGATAAAAGATTTTTATGATTAAAATGTATACGACCAGAAAAAACTTTTGCTATTATATTAATACTATCATTTATATTATACAACGTGTATATTTTATTTGCTTCCAATTTACATATTGTCGTGTCGAATAAAAAGCTTAATTTACTTCGCTTTTTTACACGCTATTCTCAGGCCCCCTGGGAATGATAAAATGTAAATAATGACTTATAAATAATGAAAGAAAACGAGATACAAATGACCATGCTGGCACTATTCTATCATCGTTTATGGCGTACGTTGAGAGAATGTCTCTCACTCATGGGTCCGCACAATAGCTAAGTAGGTACCTATATATAGTTCGCAATCGCTTAATTGATCTCGTCTTGCTGTCAATGACGAGTAGTCACAGTTCCGTTAACAATGTAGAGAGAAAATACCGATCAGCCTTAAGAATCTGGTATTACACTTGCAAAAACACTGGCAAGTGTAGCGTGTATGCCGATGACACAGAAAGCGTCGAGACTTGAACAAATTTACTTTGATTTTCTAACCAAATAAATGTGCTAAATTGTAATCTATAAAACACATTAAATTACCTATATTAAACTGTATACGTTGATAACAATAAGATTTTTATTTGTATGACTAACATAGTGTTAGCTAAGCACAGTTTGCGCAGATAAGAAACGTTTTAAACAATTTCAACCTTAGAAGTCAGCAGTCTAAGAAACATTGAGTTAAATTGAAGGCTGAGATTGAAGGTTAATAAAAATATCTCATTAACAATTATAATTAGGCACTTTAGTTTGGTCCATTTTATGCGTTGACGTTCTACTTTGATCTAATAAATAGATAAGAGAAGATAAGTACATATTTTTATTATGTGCATAGATTAATAAGTGTTTTGGATCAAATGAAATTAAATGAATTGTATTCCTAATGGCAGTCGTGATATACATCAAAACACAAACAAAGCAACCAAGGCATCTCGCGTGCGGCTGCGCGTACCCTGTAATTATCACTCGATCCCGGTACCTACATACATAGTAGATCATCAACAATCTTATTACGAACATTTTAAATGCAGATGTGCCCTGTTCGAGGTAGTAGACAAAAGGCGTTAACGCAATAGAGAGGCCCGCACAAAGACACGGACGAACAGATGCGCGAGTAGAGTCGTGGCATTTGTCTGTAAATCACACGAGCAAACAGCGCGCACACCCCTGCACGGCTTGTGGTGATAGCCGCGTGGGTGTGTGAGTGTACCTGCTATCAAGGCTGCGCCCGCGCAGACCATACCTGCCCCTACCTGCTATCTCGCATTCTTGTACTATCTGCAAAGTATCGGAAGGTTCGCGGCGCATGTTTCGTAACGGTGCCCGCGTGTCTGCTTCTCAAATTGAACTTTACACGGCTTGTCCTCGCCACCAAATCATTTCAATCTCTGCCAGTTCCCACCGCTGATTGACATTGCAATTATAAATATGGTAATTCTATTTGTCAGACCTTGATGGTTCGACATATTTTTGAATACATTACGCGTTTAAATATTACGATAGTTAACACAAGACAGTTAATTCCATATAATTCATTACGTTTACGAAAACGCGTAGGATACGTAATTTTTGACTGTCAAAATAAACGAGCAAATAGTCTTAGGTGTGTGATTACTGATTACTGTTTACAGTCTTTACATTTTTAACAGACAAGATTTGAAGAATTATTCATGAATATTATGATTATACAAGAATAAAATGGCTACAAAGCTACGAATAAATCCATATGAATGAAACTTGAAAGGATATATTCAATATATCTTCCATAGTTTAAGGAAGGTGTCAAACTTGTCAAAATATACATTGATGTATTAATACTTAGTGGTGTCCTCAATTCATACGGTTGTAGGTCATGGACCAACAACCTCAAAACCTTATAAGGAAATGCAGATCAGGTTAGCCGAAATTAACATTGCAAAATGAATCCGTTTCCGAATTTGCTTAACAAATAACATCTATTCGCGAGAGTCGCGCGTATAATCTACATAATGATTTAAAATACGCAGACATATTATTAAAGAACGTGCAGATAATGCTTTATTAAATACCTGTGTACAACGGCTGAATAAAACATGTTTGCGCTAATCTCTGGCGTGGAATCTGAGAGAGGCCTTATTACACTTGAAACTGTGCTCCTTGAATCTCATATTGCATTATGATTCATGTCAGAGATTTGACGAGTCATGTAGGCAAATGTCGAATCCCTTGTATTGTTTGTATTGTCTAACCCGAGTCAGTGTGATGTCATAGTTCATAGGAACGCCCTAAACTATCAGTGTCGAAACCTGCTAGATGTTACCTTGACAGCTTTTCAGAGTAGGGTGCGATGTACGATACGCAGCGGGCTGTGTATTGAGGTATTTACGAAATGGTCAAGACGTAATGTTTGGTGTTATTGATTGTGCAAGATCTGTATGAGGTTTGGTGAAGAGGAGGGGGTCGTAACAGGTGTACGAGGCCGGCGCACGCGCATGGGAGCGACGCGAAGGTCACCACAACTTGTGGCGTTCTCTAGTGTCGCAAGTAGTCTATTACCGTAACTCAACCGTTTGTAGTCAAGTGATTTTTAACAAACAATAAATAAAACTTCGATTTATTATTATGATAGAGGAGTAGAGAAGAGGATGAGAGGATAGATTGTGCTTAAGTCGATAGAAGGTGTTTTATCGACTTAGCACAATGTTATACGTAAACTTAGTACTCATTCAACTATCCAAATACTGGACCAAGTCATAATTATATAATTTGATGTATCCAATTAATAAACACTCACCTCTTTGAGACCATCGAGACGTCCGAGGGACTTGGATTGTCGAAGTGGCAAGAAAGCCTTCAGCGCGTCCATACGCGAGGAACGCTCAGGCTCCGCATTGACGGTGGCGGTGAGGTCGGCGCACGAGAGTCGCGCCTTCCTGCGCTTATCCAGGAGCTGTTTGGCGGTGCGCGAGCGACGCTGCACCGGCACCGCGTCCTCCTCCGGCTCGCTGCATACCTCCCGGGCGGCGTGCACGGTGTGCCGCCGACGCGACACGGGCGGTGACGTTAACCGCGATACCAGAGACTCGAACATGGCGGCAAATGTTATCCACTATGATGCTGTGACGACCAGTCACGAGCAGCTCTTACACCACTTCCATGTAACCCCATATTGAGTTGAAGCTCGATTTATCCCGTACGATGGAACGCCTACAATCAAACATTATTTCTGTGACGGCGGTAATTTAGCCGCAACGCGGGCGACGCTCCATGGCCTCTAAAGTAATGTACCTACCTACTAACGAACATGCGAACACAGCACGCGCTCAGGTGTGGGTAATTTGGATCGTTGACCGATCTGCGTCGGTATTGTCATTCGACGAACGATAGCGACTCTCGAAATATCTTTGTTTGTGATTCATTCACACAGTGTGCGTACCGTGACGGACGGAAATGGCAAAACGCGTCCACATTTGCATTCAACTATTACTGACGAAGCTAAACGCGTGCATCACAATAATATAATAGGTACATTCGTAGTACTACAGATGTCAACAGAGTAGGTGTCGAAAGAAGTTGAGCTGAGTGCTCATATTCACACGTTTATGAATACAACTATTAAGTTCATTAACCCAGTTACCGAGTTAATATTGTAATTAAATGATGCTGAACTTAATCACACGATACGGCGCGATGGAAGCACTTGAAAGTGTGCCACTGTCCAAAACATTGTGGTGGCAGGTTGCCATCGAGGCGTTCAAATAGAAACGCACAAGGCCAAACTGAAAGCGAAAATAGAAACAAACCTGAGGAAGACTTTTGTCGTATTATACAAGTTCAATCTTAGTATGATTTTCCGGTCTTATTTTTTATTGGAACTAGCTCCACAATATTATATATTAGCCATAATAATTTCAAAATCATTTCAGACAAGATTTGCAATAAAATATAATAAATGCATGCATAATCTAAAACGTAACATAACACTTTGCTGTACCAACATTTGACTAAAAAGTAATACGAAACCATCAAATAAATGACGCGTTCCTAGCTTACCTAGTCATTAATAAACATTGAATGAAGTTAATCAATTTAAAAAATCTTAGTAATTCATTTGCATATTTCTATGGAAGAGAGTATATTCAAAGTGGGTGACTTCGTAACCACCATGGGCAGGTAACACTAATGAGATTACTGGCGTGACAGCGTTCTTAGAACAGCTTAAAATGTTGTGACTTACGGCCAAGCTGTTGCGAATACACGCGCGACATCGTAAACGAAATATTCTTGTATTTTCACTTTTACACCTGTGTCAAGACGATTGTTTACTTCTTTTTATGACGATTCTGAATGCGCCGCCTTTACAAGGTAACTAAGTAGGCCACCTGGTATTGTGACCGAAAGCTAAAGCGTGTTCAAGTGTTAAGTAAGCCTCAATTTCAAGTTCATAATACGTGCGACGTCTGTTACGAATGTTTGAAGTGTAATTGCTAGAACAAGGTATTTGGTAGCGTGGTGCTCGAAGGCTGCTAGCTACGGCCGGTACTCAGTAGCTATCGTTTGTGGAGCATGGCTCAGCTAATAAAACGGTTAGTCCTAAGTCGGCGACGTCGACGCAAACCGGTACGCGGACCGGTCCTGCACACCCACCCTCCCGCGCACATCACCACATCCCCGCGCACTTCTTAAATACACGCATACACGTCACCTTATCAAGAGAGCCATTGCGGCTAAGCTTCTTGTCAATCCGCTCTCCTATTTCATGGAGCGTTGGGACTGAGGATATCGTATCGAATTCGTCGTTGGAAACTAACGCCCCATAAGCTGGCAATATAATCTGAGCACTGGCCTGGTTAACCGCAGTTTAGATTAAACTTAAACTCAACAAAACCAATGTCGTATAGTCACTTTTCAATTCTTGACGCAGAAATAAGGCATTAATGCTTGCCAAAAAGTATTGAAGATGATTTGCTATTATGATGCAACAGTCAAAAATAATATATTGAATTTCGTAGCCAAGAAAACCGTGAAGAAATCTAATGTAGCGTGAAAACAATTGGCGAAAGTCTGGCATAAAGACAAGTTAGCCAATAGTCGAGCGCAGTGACAAAGGCGTAGATTAGAAAGTGTGTTATGTTGTGTATCAGAAAGCCCGTGATACCGCGCGCACACGCTCTGATTGACGCTCTATCTACAAATCTGTCGCGTAGCTAGCCAACGACCGTGTTCACACATCCCTATAGTCATATTTTCATATAATGGGCCTTGTAGCCGAAATTTTTTTTTTTAATATCTACTCACCCAAATACAAAGGTTTCAAACGATCATTCTATTTTTATCAAAATCTAAATAATACACAATTTCTAGATCTTTTTGTTTCGTATTCAAAACTATCCAGTAAAACAATGAAAACACTTACGTCCCGAAAAGAACCCTCTTCAATCTCTGCATGATCGATGACGCATTCAGAATAATAAATCTCTTTTCATTCCATTGGTTTTATATTTTTTTCATCATATCAAGACATGTCAGTATTTTGACGGTAAAGAATAGCCACGACCAATTGCCTTATTAGGGGTGAGTTCATTGTCCACCAGCATTATGTTAAAGTGGTGGTTATGTAACGGCGACAGCGCTCCAATATCAGGTGTAGGTTAAGGAAATGTTACAAAGTTTAGGGGGTCAAGCGGTGACCTTGAGTTGGAAGTGGGTCGCTCGTGAGATGGGCTATCGGGTGGCAGACGTCACGCTCAGCCCACCATGCTGCCCGTCTCGCTGACCCGGCACGACACAACTACGCTCAGGAAAATAAGTGAACACCATGTGTTGTGTGACTGACAATTTTATAATTTCGAAATCTACCCAAAACTTGTTACCATTTAAACATAAATAAGTATTCTTGTTTTTGTTTCTGATACGCCTAGTATTGCTACTAGTTTAAACTTTATTTTATTTTTTAGCAAGTCTGTGCCACTTAAAAGTAAGCGAGTAACCGCGGAACGTGGAATCGTTTACTCTAATGACGAGACGTGAGTGAAAGCTAAAGCCCTCAAGTTTAAGCTATTAAAATATTCCTAATAAATTTATAACCCAAACGCAGTCATAGCCTTGTAATATATCTAACCATAGACAGTAATTGGTCTCTAATTCGAATACAAAGGCACGCATCTCTGCCCCTAAAATTAAACGTAGTAAATTGGATTAGGTAGGGAAAAAATCTAAGCAAACTTGCCTAGGACATTCTCATGCTTCCAATTTCCAATGCGTATTAACCTTGATTTAGTTCATAGTAAGAATATTTCTTTGCTTGTCTTGCGTATAAGCGTATTTGTCACAAGTTGTGTGAGGTATCACAATTTTAAGGTATGCCTACATATTTATTTTTGAGCCACTTCAGTTAAGTAAACAGTTTGTATGTCCGTTTACGGAGTGTCAAACAGTGATGGGAGTGTGGTCGAGTTACTTGACTAGTACCTCAAGATGTTATGAAGGGCGCAGGCCCGTTAGTTGGTTGGTACTCGTATACATTAGCCGCAGCGTGACAGAGTTATTTAAATGTTTCTAACTGTTGCCTCCGTCGATGGGAGCGCTATAACCCGGTCGCCTGCCTCTGAAACACTCATCCACTAACTATAGATAATTTCTTTACTTTTCTATCGAGGCAATATAAGAATTATGTGTACTTCACACGCAACAGTTGTTGCGTTGTCTGAATGGCTCACACTTCTTACATTGCATGTAAGGCCACGTAAACGGTAACTTATGTATTGAGTAAAAGGCTGCAATCAATTAAGTTAATAGTAAGTCGCGTTGAGTCATCTCGTCTATTATACTTACAGGAAAGTAGAAATTTATAAATTTTATTTCACGGTGTTTGCAAGTACCTATGGTAGTATTCATTTCATGTAACCAATCTCAACTGTTAGCAGTTCAAATGGTTAAAAACGCAATTTTTCAAGTCTGAAAAAATAACAAGGTGTCTGACTTTCAAAATCTCCAAGATAAAAATCAATTTCATCGTTTTAATATTCAGGTAAGTACTGATCCTGACTTGGTTCAACTCTGAAGTGAGTCGCTTCCTTATTGTTATTGGGGTTTTCTATGAAATCCTTACTACCTAGCGGTTTGGATACCAGGTTAATGGCCAAAGGTTATTTTCCCTCTATTACACAGGACTTCAAACATGCCTGTGAATATTGTCGGTCTTAAGTCCTTCGGGGAATAAGCCTGGTGTATGTTATGTACAATTCTATGTATACATAATTTATATGGTAATCCTTCCAACTCACAACATGTACGGTATCAAATTGAATAATGTTCAAGTTCCAATTATTTCTAATTATAAACTCATTATTAGTACCAGTGACCCCAGTTTTTGCCTTATTAACGACTAGGTCAAGGAATTATTATGCATCAATAGTAAAATTATGGTCGTCGTGAACCAGCTTGCTTTCTCTAGGTCACTTGTTTACCAACTATGTCTATTTGTAACGGGAGGACAACATCTTCTGTAGGTCAAACAATGTTTGTTGTGTGCTCATTAGATTAGATTGTTTAGGTTACTCCGTTAAAGGGAAAAACATTCCATTATGTTGCTTTGAAATTCTTCCGTTAATCTTAGATTTAGGTAAGTATTTATTATTTGTTAAGTACTCAAAGGTACAACATTATACGTTATTCTCTATGTATTGATCCGTTATAAATTATGTATTTCAACAAAATTAAATGTCTTCCATATTTATGTTCAGATGGCCGTTAATTATCTTGTTTTTCTCCTTATAAAATTTTATGTCCCTTTTCGGAGAGCAATAAAAATTCTTTCTGTCCGCTTTTAAACTACGTTCTAATGCAGTCCATGTTTGTCATGAGATGTTAATCCGTTCGGAGTCACAAAAACACTATAAACAATGTACTTATGACCTTTTTTCAAACGTCGATAACTTAAGACCACATTTAGTTGTCCACACTCTGCTTTCTACGTACCTATAAACTTATATATTGTACAGCTCAAGTAAGTTTATACATTATATGTTGTGCAGCTCTAATAAGTTATGAAACAAGTGTGTCGTAAATGATAAAATCAGGCTAACAATATTTATTCTCTGATAAATAGCGAGAGACGCGTGAAATTTGATAATTACTGAGGCCAATTTATATCTTATCTTGCATCATTAACTCCGCCCACTTACGCCCGGATACTGAACGTTTAGGTTTCTTTTTCAAATGTTGCTGTTATTTTCTTAATATTTTTTTAAATTTTAAGGTTACCTACCTATTTAAATCTTGAGAAGTGAAAGTTTTATGAACACTAGAATAATACATTCAAAAGTTACCGTAATAGTATTCTTGAATCGATATTGGAAACGAAATGGATAAAAAAGGCTTTTACTCATCACCGAAGAAAAACGTGGAATCTTCCTTCTAAAAACGATCGATTAGTTCTGAGTGCTCTTCCACAAAAAGTGGCACCAAAAGAGGCGTCAAAACGATGACTCGCCGAGTAAAGTTGTTCGCTCATTACTTACAATTTAAAACGTGAATTAGACAAAACGAAAATAATGTAATTTGGGCGATTGGTGTGTCTACCACCTGTGTGTCAGCGTTGTTAACACCAAGCAATGTCTACATACTTATTGTAACGATTTTCATAATTTCAACGACAGTTAATTTTGAAAACTAATTAAGATAAGCGAAATTTTATAAATAACAAAGTCTTTTGAGATATCTTTTCAAGGTTACTTAGAGAGCTGAGCGATAATTAGAAATCTTAAACTTAGTCAAATTTACACAGTTGAAGTTTTAAATCAACGAAATTAAGATTGGTCGTAAATTGTATTTAAAACTACAAATAAGTAACTAAGATACGTCTGTAATTGAAGTGACCTTTGAGCTAATTAAAGAAATCACTGTGCCAATCACAAGCCAAGTACAAAAAGCTACAGGCACCGGTGAGATGAAAAATTCATTGATCTCATTAATTTGAGAAAAGTCTCAAAGTACCTATTCGTACGTGTAATATTTTCAATTAGATACATCACATTACTTCACTTGGGCTATTTACTAATTTTATTGACAGTAGGATTGGGCAGAGAAAAATTTGAAACGTCAAAGAACTCGCAAATTTATTTTAATTGGCCGATTGTATTTAAATGATGGACTTTGACGTAACGTGCTTTATTCATTTCATTCAGCAAATTACTAAGAGTACACAACACAGGCGTTTTTATGATAATAAAGTATTCATCATTATAAGTAAGTATAGAAACTGCCATACCGTGACAAGACTTCTTGGTTAGAATCTAAGGTGCCATTAGTCCATAAAACAACAACGCTAATCTTATTAAAGAGAAATCCTCTAGAATCTGGCAACGGGTAACAATATTCACGCGTGAGTAAACATGGCCAGTCTCGGTAGTCAAGGCATCCACTCACGTGCAGTTGTGAAGCCCTACTTCACTAACCCTATTTACTAGACCAGGTACTACGACCTATATCCATTCATGCATCTTATCAGATACGTTAGGATGTTTACGAAGCCTATGAAGAACTATAAAGGAACCTCATTCGTTACAAAAAAAGATGATAAAATGATTGTAATTCGATTGGAATTAATGGATGGGTTCGAATTCGAAGTGTTCAGATATCAAGACACGATGCTGCGTGTAGCAAAATTACGAATATGGAAAGCATCGCAAGAACACGAGCACGTAACAGAATTTTGAATACCTATTACGTATACAGAGACACACTAAGTACATTATAATGATGTCATGTAAAAACAAAATTTGAATGGAATAGAACGTTGAAACGGAGAGTCATGTGGTGTGGCAGTAACGAGGTTATAATCAGAATTCTTCCGTATCCGCCGGCTTGGTCCGGGAATAGAAAGCGTTAGTTTGCAGGCGGTCGCCAAACAAGCCCTGCAGGCGGTCGCGGATGTTTAGGTTGGGATAGAAATCAGTGATAATGACTGGTTAGGAACAAGAAGCGATTAACACTAACAACGGTACCTGCGAAGATGTTCAAGAGTATCCTGCACGAGAGGAAGTCAAAATTATAAGCGACGGGCTCGGTTACAAGTCTTAAAAAAAAATAAAAATTCGTATTTAGAATAACGAAGATAAATTAATTGATTCAATTTGAAAAACTTGAGGATACTTTCGTTCATTAATGGCGTCACCTTAAATCGAAGTATGAAATAAAGGAGCACCTTTATCAAAAATTTACCCACGCTGCTCCGTTCCGAAGAAGCGTAGTATGGTGTTATATAGCCTATAATATTCCTCGATAAATGGTCTATCCAACAAAAAAAGACATTTCAAAATCGGTTCAGTAGATCCAGAGATTACACCCTACCAATACTGGTTTCTGACACTTACCCCCTACAACCTCATAATCTTATATCTTTATAACATTATAGTACCTAAGTACCTATATAGGTATAACAAACACACAGGTGGTTCTAGAATGTGATGCTGTCTAGGATTGAATGAATTATTATGAATTATTGTTAATGCTAAATAACCTTTTACCTTTATGGTATGTATTACCGGTTTTAACGTGAGTCTGATCTTATGCGTTGTCGAATATTTCCGTTGAACGTTTTTACATTCTGATGATTGGCGCGCTATAACCCTGTCTGAAGGGGATTAATAATAAAATTATGGCACATGACAATGACAGTATAATAATGTCAAGAGCAATTTTATTCTACTAGTTTTAAGAAAATGTACCTAATTTTGCCTATGGATTCAATCAGAATTAATAAAATCTGCAAATGAAAAGCTTCCATAAATTTTATGATAGGCAGTTTTCGAACTGAATTCAAACTTTACATTTTTAATATCAGATTGGAGGCTTGCATTACAACAACAGATCCCATACAATTCCATAAATCAGCCTATAATCCTAACTAACATTGACGAAATATAATTAAATTAAGATTGACTAAATTTATGTTTGCTTTTTAAGATCTGCATAATACCTATGATATACCTACTTAGGTACGAGTATCAACAGATTGCGCTCAAATTGATGATACCTACTCGTAAATATCAAATTCAGATTTGGCAAGAACAAGATTGAGTATCATATTTATTACTTACTGATTAGGTATCATGATTGTATAATACCTATATTACAATTATTAGAATTGTAAGTACGGTATTAAACAATATTTTTCTACGAAGTTATTTCATCATCCAGTTGTGTATCCACATAGGTACCTGACGCTACTGTGATCGCACGCTTAATGATCAATGATCAATTTGTAATTACTGAGTCTTAACAACCGTTTGACATATTTTTATAAAGCCGAATCGCAGATGAAGGCAAGTCAAAAAATAATCGTAAGTTAACGGAATACTCCAATGCCAAAGTATCGAGGCCATAGAATCGTCACCCGCTGCTGTTTGAAAATAACACTCACATATTAAGATATTTATTTACCGTAAATCATAAGACATCACAAAATCCAATGGATGGGTTTGGAGCACTAGCTTCATCAAGGGCTACTTTCCATGTAGGTAGATGGAACAGTCACTCACACACGTCCGCGGCTTCCAGCTCTCGGCGAGCGTTGCACGCGATCCAAAAGAAAAAATAACACGGATCTTCCACAGAGTCAAATGACGAACTTACAATACGAGTTCTCTGAAGAGATCTCACACTACACAATAAACCAGTCAATATTGGAAAGGATCACTCGAAAGTTGAGCTGCCAGCTATTTTCGACGGAGAAGTTTGTTGACAGATAGCTTGTGCAGACAGACGAGACGTTCACGCCGCGCTCGCGCATACTACGGTGTGAAGTCGGCTGCGGGCAGCAGCACGCTCGGGCGGTTTCGGTCGGCCTCGGCGACACTCGGCTGGAATGCGCGGCACGCGGGCCCAGCGGCTACGGCTTCGGCTGGTCCGTTGGGATCTACGCAATGCCCGCTTCGCTTCGCATACACAAAATATAATTAAATTGCAACAACCGATCGCCATCTCAGCGCTATAATGTACACTTGCCTAAGATCAGGTTCTGTCCAAAGTCGGTATTAAGTCAACGGGAAAGTACAGTTAGGTGCAGGCGCGGGAATGCGTGAGCGAGGTCACGGAACTAGTTGTAAATGACAAGCCTTCCGACGAGCAATACAAGAATTGCTCGGATTATAACCCAGTTAGTAAAAATTTAATAAGGGCTTCATTCCTTCCAGTCAACCAGCACCACATTTGTTTAAATGAACAGCATTTCGAAAGTGTCTCACCAAACAAGGCAAACAGATAAGTAGCAAGCGAAACCCTGATATACCTACCTAAGCCTATTGTAATCAATGACTCAATGCAGTGTCTGAAATCCGATAGAATTTAGCCAAACAAGAAGTCGATCGCTTTTTTGAATCAGAACTAAGCCGTTGTGCTACCTGCTGAATGCGGATTCGCAAGTTTTGCGGGTCATTGACGCATCAACCGCCTACGCTACGAGTACTGGTCGAAAAATGGCCTCCAACAAAGTAACACTACTTAAATTGTGTTTGAGCAAGCACAAAGATTCAGTACCTACCAAATTTAAGGGTAGGTCATAGATCAACAAACAACAAAGATCATTAAGACCTTAGTTTTGTACAAATAGAGCCCAAAAATGTTTGCGTCCACGTGTGTCGGTCGTCCTTCATTCTGTGTATTCAAATTGTTTGATTTGCTTTGAACATCCCGCTGTATGCACAAAAACATGTGGTTGTTTGAAGGCAAGTTTTTTTTTTCTAAGATATCTTTTTCTCCAACACTCCATAAATCTTTTTCGGTAAGCACGTGTGGCAAGATCTTAAATTCGTTGGGATTTGCACTGTTATTAATGAGATTTCCTTTTAGATTCTAGTATTTGAACCAAATAAACAGAGTTTATTTGAGGCTCTCGTGCATTAGAGAATATGTACAATAGAACGGAAGTTTAATATAGCACAGCAAGTATATGGCAGCATCCGCCGCGTAGTTTACGTAAAAAATCGTAGTAGGATTACCCAAGAAAACTTGAAACAAATTGTTTATAAGCTTAACATAATGTTGTCAGTGCATATTCTTACACGTTTACTTGTTTGTTTGGTAGAATTCAACACACTCTGCAAAGCACCATTTAAGAAGACATGACTCATTGACACAACCTGTTTTAAGACCTCCGAGCTTAGAGAAAAAATATTTATCTATAAACAAGATTTTTTATTTTTTGTTTGGGATGTGCGTTATTACCTTTTTAGCAAATGGGAAAACGCAGAAACGTTTAAATATTTCATAAAATTTTTCAACTGAACCACAATTTCTAGTTAAGTAAATATGTAGAAATCGTGGTTCAGTTGAAAAATTTTGGCCCGTTATCTTAGTTACACTTGTAACTAAGGGCCATACTTAGTTAGTAGAGGATTATTAAGCATTTATGGCCCTATATCATTAATTTAAATCACTGTAGTTAATATTATAGAACTACCAACAAAAGCTAACGTTACATAATAAGTTAACCCAGCGTTAGTCAGATCATCTGAGTCCTGACTCAGATAATTATGACTCACGGAGTCTCAAAGAAAGCCTCGGCAAGCCTAATATTGCATGCGCACAAGCAACAATCGTACGAAGAATCCTATTGTGAGGGCCGCACAATTTATTGCCTTATCTAATACATTGATACTACTGGGCGAAGCTAGAGGGGTATATTGTTCATTGTTCCAGAATTTGAGGTATGTAATGACTATTTACGATAAGGAGTTGTAGTCATAATGTGCGAGAAATATTTACATGAAGAACATGCAAAACATAGCCCGTTTCAGGTACGTAATATTGTGCAGGTGTGAAAACTGTGTTCATTTGTGAAAAATCGCATGTTTGTACAAAAAGCTGAGAAGCATTGCCGTCGGTGTGGGCTCTGTCAGTGAAATCGCGCGTGTAGAAAGCAGAACTGGGAGGGGCGTTTGTTAGTAGTCGCACACGCACCACTGTTGATACTTAGTCAATTATTGATTCTTACTTTTATGATTTTCTCACCAACACAAACGCAATAACAAAAACGAAATATCAGTTCAACTTAACTCAGATAAAATATACTTACTCGTATCGAGATTTTTGCATATTGTTTTCTACAGCACATACCTACCATACCATAGCTGTCTTATACAAAAAATAGAGTGTCTTCGGACGTGACAAGACATACGATCAGTCGCCACCGAGGCGTAAGGCATTCATTGTAAAGATCGCGTCACCAACTAAAAGTTCATCAATCAACAAATGTGTTGGTACTCCGGTACCGTTAGACGTTTCGCCATTACCAGGGCCGAGGATAGAGGAACTGGCTCCATTAACGAATTAAGCATTCGACCGCTGACAACATCAATTATGTAATAAACCATCGCCCTGTGTTTTACGTTAATTATCTCTTTTACCGTTAATGTTTGGTACCTTTTATGGCTGATTCATATATTTAGGTATCGATTTGTGTCCTCCGAGTACTCATCAATAACATATGGGTACCTCTGGTTATTGGTATATTACCAGTGTCATCCCTAAAAGTTAATTTAATGCTTCCTTACTCGGAAAGTTATTAAACAGTGTATTCAAATCAAGATTATTAGAGCCGCTATCCTCTTAAATGGCGAAGGTTGTTTTATATTTATGTATTTTCATCGAATTAACATAATTTTCATATAAATAATGAAGTCGTATGTAGGTATACTTATACATTTTAAGTAACACCGTACAACACCTGAAAGAAATGCATTTTTAAGATACCTATAAGATTTTTATAAATCTCGTACGACGTTCCAATTTAATCTTAATTTATAAATCTATGTAATGGCATCTAACCTTTAGTTAATATGTACAGAGATGATGGCACAATTCCTGCTAAAGCATTACCATTAATATTTGATCATCTATATTGTAGATATAAATTAACTTACCTATGTTATTATGTCAAATATCTAAGTAATATTTATTCTTCTTTGTCATACGATCTCCAAACACTATAAAACATAATGCTATTTTCAGAGTCAGATAAAGGATTCCTGTCTGGCAAGTTTATGGCTATCTCATGTCACAATAAAAAATCAAATTGAATTCTACGAGTTTCCTAGTTATCAAATGTAAAAGCGCAATTATTTGCAATCCTATACCTTGTTTCTATACGAATAACGGTTATAATTCGCAATCACCATGTATCTAACGCACAAATCCTAAAATAAACTACATAAATAGGATGGGAAACAACAAGTATTGGCGCCATTGACGGTATGAATTTTATTGCACTAGGATGGGACCGAGCTTTATGAAACCACTTCAATGCTAGTCTGAAGAATGCCCAAGATAATAGCAGATAAAAAGTTTGTTGCTTACAAGGAGAATGATATTGTTACTCATCCTAAAAGAATGTTCAAATGTCTGGAATAACTGGTAGGTTATTCGCTTCTAAAGTCGTTGCAAATATTGACTATATTTCGCTTTTTCCTGTCTTGACTACAATATTAGAAACTTAATTGAGAACTTCTAAGTTAAGCATTAATGTAATTATGGCAGTAGCGCAAACATAGTTGGCCACTTATCTTTTAAACTCATTACCCTCATTGTTACTTATTCCATAATGAACAAAGCAATCAACACAATTCAAATCGCAAACTCGTTCAACTATCATCCAGTAGTTGTTACGCAACTATTCTTAGTATTAAAGATGAGACTTCAATGCGAACCACTATCGAGACTACTTAGCATTTAACATTTAAATAATAAGCTTATGCATATCTTCTTGAAGAAACTGTCTGTATGTAGTTGTGTACTGTTACGAAAAAAGTACGTGTTGAAATAAATCAAGTTATAGTAAGTCACTTGTCAACTTGTGCAACTACTGCAGAAAGATTATGTATGTACCTATTGAATTTAAAAACATAGACATATTTTTAGGAAAATCACGTCACAACGCAAATCTATCCACAGATGGTAAGGTATCTTGGTCAAGACACTGATTCGAGAACTGGAATTTCAACAAAACCAATACGCGGCTACATAATACCTATTTTAGTATCATGGAAACCAGTATAGATTTTTCGTTAACATGCTTTACCTATATTAAGAATTATTAGCATCTACCCATCTATACACATATATTTCTCCTTATTAATATAGTATAATATGAATAATGTTGCAGCAACGTGACCGCTTTCTTGATGTTTATCTGATGTCACTATTAAATTTTCCAGTCAAACAGAGCCTATTTAAATCAAGAACAACCGAGAGAAAATATTCAGATGAACTTTCTTTAATGCAATTTAGGTTTCACTTTTTTGCGCTTTTCCCAAAATACACTTATCTGTCCGCGTCATTATTGATCATTGTAATTCTCTGCTCATCGTTTAAAATATTTTCTTTTTAATCTTGTCTGTGCGATACTATCCTTTAAGCCATTGAATTAAGAGTTTGATGTCTGTGAGAGAGTTTATTTCAATCCTTCAGTATGTATGGAACGTCCGCTCCGGATGTACGGGAGAATTTCAAAAGCTAATCTCTACACTCTTAAGTATTTGATGTCGTATTTTTCTCGAGCTCTTACTGTCCATAAAATTATCGGTAAATTGAATTTTCCATTTATATAGAAAGTACAGATTGATATATCAAGTCATAAAATAAAATCCTGGTCTGTGTCTATGGCAGAAATATTAAATGAATACCTATATAGTAATGATTTAAATTCTCGTAAACCTTTTTTGACTTTATTCAGAGCTATTTTGTGATTATAAGAAAGATAATTTCGACTAGATTTATATCTAGTCACTATGTTATTATTAACATAGTAGGCCTTTTCAAAGCATGTTGTCATAGTATGCTGGTGTGGCCAAAACAAACTCATTATAGCTACACTACTTTAAATAGCATGACGCCACATATTTCTGAGATCAGAAATATGACAGATGGGCTCATTACAATGTATTAATTGTTCAGAAAAAATGCGCACCGCTGTCTAACCAGATGTTATATGCAAAAACCACGTAGGCGAGTATTTAGATAGCCTTGAGACACTTTTACATACGAAATGTATGTAGATGAGTGACATAATTTATTAGACAATATTCTATGTCATAACATTTATATCAGCAATCTGATAAATTATCAGCAATCTGTTAGCTGTATGCATTGATGATAGCAGCAATAACAATAAGATAGAATCTCTACATAGTGGGGGCGGCGTTATAATATCATTGACGCGTATTTAAAAGCGATGTGGAATCGAGATTGTATCCTAATGTCCTCAATACAACCAGTTTGCAAGTTCTAAGGTAATCAGCGCAATCTTCGATGGTATGTAGATGGTAGAGTGAGGCCTAGGAATGTTAGGCCACGGCCTCGGCGCTGGCGGCGGGGGCGTGCCAGGGAAATGCTGGAGGTAGTAGCGAACCGATTTGTCTTCTTGACAAGAGCATAATAGATTGATCGTAGAACTTGTTTAAAGCAGTAACTAATGCAAATGATGAAGGATTACTCTTAAAGGTAGTTTTCCATTTTGCTATTGGACTGGCATGCGCGCGTGATTTTATGATCGATCAACATTATCCTACCCCATGTCGGCCTCGGAACTGTTGTTGCTACAAAAATCTTTATTATGTGTTAAATACATAATGAAGTTGTCTTAATGTTTACATTATTTTACGAGTACATTTTGTTACAAAAGCTACAGTTGCGAGACTTTAATAAAAATTCTGGCCACGTGTTTTGATGAATATACCTAGGGTTTTAATCGCCAACAATTTGAAGAATTCCTTTATTATAAAGAATTCCATTTATTTTCTATATGTATAGGTAGTTAACTAAAGAATATAAAAATCTGCAAAAAGTACATTGGCTGACGTATGGCCACGCGACAAAATTCTTCTAAGAAAAGCGAAATCTGGTAAGAGGCAATAAGACCATTTATAGAAGTTCCCAGTACACGTCGCTACCGCCAGACTTCAAGCCACGTCCTAACAGTATCTACGTCTATCTACATTTCAGTGCTCACACGCAGCATCGCCTAGCATTCCCCGCACGAAGCGCGTCGCCTTGCGATGTGTTCACACTTCAGATACCTACCGATCCTCTGATCGCGGTATCCACGTACACAATTACTCGTGAATTCACGTTTAGAATTAGATTAATTATTTATGTAGATCTAATATGTCTTTTTGCTATCTACAACTTTTTTGAAATTTCATATAGGTACTTAATTTCATTAGCTTATTAATGGTCAGCATGGGAACTATAGCATCCCTGAGGGAAGGACTGCCGATAGTTACAACAGAGTCACTCATTGTTTCTGACAGGTAATCGACTCCCTCTGGGATAAATATGGAGTATGCATTGCAATCCATTCTAATAAGTGTTGAATATTAAGACATTTGTCGCCAGTAAAGCTGTAGTGTAAACAAAGAGACCCTTATTCCTCAATTACGCAGACGCACGGCACCCACGGCACAGTACCAATGTATTTTGTATTGTGTCTTTATTGTAAATGGCACCTATCGTTTCACCCTTCCTTGAATCTGAACAAATGAAGATACCATCAGTATTCTCTTTACATTCTAAATTACCTGCGCGGTGTATACGACAGAAAATTATATAATCTAGGAAACAGACTATCTTGGTTTTAACGATATTTACAAACTGAATACTAGCAAGCGAGTAAAATCGATGTATCTTGTATTTATTGCACATTTAATGATTCCAAGTAATAAATTGATGTTATTGCCTATACAATCTGCCTTTAAAACAAGTAAGGAAGGTGCGTATAGTTGCTCATTATCGTAAAACTCGCATTCTGCTGCATTTTCTACAATTATTTATTAAGAGAGAATCCTGGCTCTTGGAAATTAACAAACATTACATTAATAGGTACGTCCATGAAGCGGATAAGGAAACAAATATTATATTCGCAACAACATATTTATGAAGGGGATATTTCTTGCTTCTTCTACCTACAGCGGGGTATCAAATTCTAAAGGATTAAATTCGTTCGTACGAGATGGTCAAGTGCAGCCATTTGTAAAGGTGCGCGTGGGCGAGTAAGGTTAGTTTGCATTCATGCTAGGACGCAACATTATTATATCACTCAACGATAAATAACCACGAAGTTTTTTAGAGAGCGACCTTATAAAACTGAAATAATCACACGAATATAGACCTTAAAATGAACATTTTTAATCCTCGACTGCGTCTACTAATAAATATTATTGAAATACATGAGATAAAGACTTCTTGTGACAAAATTGCGTAAGTTTCTCCAAAATTAATGCCTGCGATGCAATTCGGTTGGACAAACTTAACAAGTGCTAATAAAGTTTCATATTCAAACCTAATCAGTTCACCCGATCCATTCGAGTCTGTTACAGGATTATTAACAGCTACAGAATCTCATCTTATCGACTAAACGACTAATGACTTAAGCCTAAAGTCAATCTACTTACGCGGTGCATTTCAACGTAAAACCTTGTTAAGTTCAAGTGCATAATATGAAAACCTACTATTATAGATCGGCATACAGCAGAGTAGCATGTTATTAGAAATACAATATATGCAAATGAGTTGAAAATGTTCAATAAATAAGATTTTTCTCATAGTTCCGGAGGTGTGCACTCAGCGTGGCGCGGTTTTGCCGCTTGTAAACTCTCTACCTTACGCAGAGATATGACGTTTCTTACAATGTACATAAAGCCTCCGTTTGCTATTTATTAGATGCCTTTAGATTACTGTATACGGACCTAAGTATTTATGTTTGTTACAGGGACCGTGTAAATAACAATCCACCTTTATCATTATAACCTATACTGCGCTTAAATCTTAGTTTGTGCAACATAACTTAGTTTCACTGATTACGCATTTTGTATATTGATTTATCGCAACAACCCTGGTAATTATTTGTCTACATTCTTAGGAATACTGTTTGTCATGCATGACTTAATGTTGGAGTTTTTCTAATTGCTAATAAGAAGTTGTTCTCGCTCGCTCGTAACAAAGTGTGGACATTTTGTGGCATAATAAACTCATTACCAGAATAATTGGAGTTGCCAAGAGTAGGTAAGTAAGGTGTAAGCAAAATGCTTAGAAAATTACCTTAGTACTTCCATAATTAGGTATGATTCTAAAATCCGCACACTCCACTTTAATTTTTTTTTATTGGCATAATAAAGAAATCGAATCTAAAAATATATATTTATTTTTGGTTATGCATATGAATTCCATAACTACAATTATTTACTTATTTTGAACAAGTGCTCAAAGATATTATTTTTTTTAGGTTGTAGGTACCTACTCAAAACTTAGTGTTTGTAAAGTTAGGGGATATTGTAAATAAACGTCTCCCTTTAGTGGTTCTTTTTACCCCACTACGAAAAAAATATATAATATGGATGTTCGATTCTAGCTCAAAAACGACTCATCAGATTTTAATAAAATAGGTGTCGATTGATTTGTCTTTGCAGTAAGAGTGCGACGCTATTATGAAAAAACATGAGAATATAGCCGAATTATCCTATGATGATAGCTAAAGGCTACGGTAATCGCCTACCATCAGGCAGGCCGTATGCTTGATTGCCACCTTAGTAGTATAAAAAAATATGTGGGTGCAAGGTATAGTAACAGAAGCGAGTCATATCTCTACAATCGCGGCAAGGAGCAAAATGCAACTTCACGATTCACAAGGCTGCTAACACAGGAAGCCTTAAAATCTAATTAACCGACAACATTCAGTTCGTAAAAGTTTACATATTTTAATTAATAGTCCATGTTTCGTAAAAATATATAAGAAAAAAAATTGACAATCGTCTTCGCCAACCCTAGCATTGAGCGTATTGTAACTATCATTGAATGTGCGAGTCGCGTCGATAGAATCAGAATCACGAATACATTTTACACTTACCTACGGATCGTATGCCTACAAATGGATAAGCTAAATTACTATTTTGCTTTTTTGTTCAACCTTAAAGCTTTTCATAAAGTTTTATAAGAAAATTATAGATATATTTAAAATGTTCGTCTTTTTTGTAGTACCCAGGTAACTTCATGATTTGAAACCAAAACCGTTGGTGCATCTAGTGTTCAGGGAAACAATGTCTGAATGATCACGAGAGAGAGCTACACGTGCGCACTCTTCCGGTCCATTAGCATTGAATAGTCGGCGCGTGCGCATGTCGCACGGATCATTGTCGCTGAGATTAAACCTACTCTCGATCTAAATCAATCTACCTCAAGCCTCGCTCTTCGCTGCATTGTTCTCCTTTTCTTCACCGATTAAACGTAATGACCACATTTGACACGTTCATTACACCACGCTCTGATACGAACTCTCCGAAAGGTCAAGTGCAATGAAGCAATGAAGAAACATTTATCCAGCTTTCGTAACTCATGACACTATACAATACGTGCGGGCATTAATTCAAATGTATGTAACTATGTATGTAATACCGTTGCTAGCACTAGGTACTCACCGGTAATTCGAGATAGTCGCTAATTGTATACTTGGCAGCTCCTCGTCGGATGTCAGCGAGGGCTGCGAAGTGCTCGTCGCGGCGAACCTTCCGACGCAGCAACGCTCGAGCGTAGGGGTACGCCGACAAGTACTCTCCGTACGCATCCATCAGCTCACCGTTGAATAATTGCTTCAAGAGGATAGCGCTCTCACTTGAATCTCCATCCGCCGGCGGAGGAGGTAACTCTCGACACTTGAGTGACTCCGGGATACTTTTCGTAGCGAAAGTACTTATCCCGCTAGTCGACTCACACGACGTAAATGCGTCTGTATCGCTCGAACCGCATTTCGAAAACGGAAACGCGGATGAGGCCCCACTTTTTTCGCTGCTCGCGGAACTTTGACGGGTAGTGCTTGCTTTTTCATAGTAATCTGGATATTGTGGCTCTGATTGACTCTCGGTCGAGGGTGAGGACTCTTCAGCAGCAGCACTGCTATATTGAGCATTTTTGATACAATCATATAAATCCTCTATTGATTCGTACGGTGTTATGCTCCCACATGATTCAACTTCAACATCAGGTACATGTAGCCTTTCATATAGATCACTATTTTTTCTTTGTGAAACTGGAGTAATGGCTGAATCGGAACGACTTCGCTTCACGCTAGGAATTTGGTCGTAACCGAAATCACTTGGATTAAGGAAATCCCATCGGACGTTTGCCCACACGTTTTCACTAACATCAGCAGATATCCTATGGTCGACGCAACATTGTCCACTAGTTCTTATTGTGACAGTTGTGACATTGTCACTTGTTTCTATAATTGAACTGTCCACTACGGATTCGCCGCATTCTATTGGTATATCAACAATTACTTTGCGGAGACTAACAGAAGAAACGCTAGATCGATTGTCATCATCAATTTTTCTATTGTCAGTCGTGTTTGAGTCGTTATATTCAGAATTCGTTATCACTGAAGATGTATCAACATCATGCTGAGTAAGCACACCTTCCTGAATTAGTTCGGTAAGTATACTTTTGGGTTCTTCTATTATATTTTTTTCTAACAGGTCAATATCATCATCTTCATGTTTGCAATCATTAATCAGCAGGCCAGAATCTATGTATTTTCTCATACGTTCCGTAAGTGCTTCGCTGGCTTCAGAAACAGATTCCAAAAAATAGAATAGAAGATGATACTCTTCTTTAGTGATGACAGCGGCGCGCAGTAGCGGTTTCCCATATAACTCCACCGCCGAAAATAGAGTTGAAGCTGTAATAAAAGAGAAAGTACAGTTGTCACACAAATTGTATTAAACATGTGCACAAGTTTGATATAATTGACGGTTATTGACCGTGTTACTTTATGAAACATCTGCATTATATGGTATGTAGTCACTTCTCAATGTACGTGGGAGTTGGTGAGGTCACGTTGCACGTCGGTATGATTCACCTTGCATTTAAAGTTCATCTTAATGACCTAGAACTTTGCATTCTTTGAAGCCTCAAATACATTAATATAATAATAATATATGTAGACTGTCTCATTAGTCTAGTGGTCCCAAACGCTAGAGGTCCTGGGTTCGATCCCCAGGTCGAGCAAAGTGTTATTGGGTTTTTCTATGAAATTCTCAGTAGCAGCTCGGAGTCTGGATTTGTGCCCGGTTAATGGCAATAGGCTCGCCCGCTATTACATGGGACCTCAACATACCGGCGAACTGTGGTCGTACATAAGTACGCCTCTGCCTATCCCTTCGGGAATACAGGCGTGATGGTATGTTTATTATATGTAGAAGTAAGAAAACACGCAAAATAATTCTGTTTTATATTTGGCTATTTAAATACCGAATTTGTAAGTGTTGTAATAAACATGATGGGCACATCACCTCTCTACTCACATCATTTAGACTTTATTCAATTGTTATAGTATGGTAGTCACGGCGGCTGCCTACCTAATGCATAAAAGCGCCTTCTAGGAAAGATTACCGGACAATAGCATGCGTATGCGTCTTATTGCCAAACCGCTTTCTACAAACATCGCTGTGTCTGCCAGCGGAATACTGAATGAACGCGCTCCGTTTGCAGCTTATTGATGTACCTACTACATAAGGCACGCAGGGCGGTTCGTTGAAGAAAGTTAACGTTCAAAGCGTTCATCACATTGTTTCCTTAAGTACTAACTTATTCTCAAACGGGTTATGCATAGAATATATTACAGATTTAAGTAATGACATCCGTTATCTAAACATCAGAAAAGATAGTAAACCTACATTATTTTGTCAATACTAACCATAAATCTTTTCCCAAGCTATGAACGTCTCCAGATCCCGGCCATCCCACTCTGGTGGCTGATATTCCACAACAAGCACCTCTCCTTCCAATACTGCCGCTGGTGCTCTGGGCTCCACTGGAGCTTTGGAGCCTCCAAGGAACAGCAGGGCTACAGGTGGAGCAGGAGGTGCTGAATCGGGAAGGGGGAGAGTTCCGTTGAGAGGCAGAGCTAGAGGAGCCGACAGTGGACCGCTCGGCAGGCCGGCTAACACTGCTCCGAGGTCATTCAGAGGCTCACAAGCAATTTCTGCTACCGTATTGTTCCCGCAAACTGTCACCTGTAAAGACAAATATTACCTTTAACATCAGTACATACATATGTATCTCGTGGATGACTGACGGCCATATAACGGTTCATAATCGTCAGTTAAATTAAAATTCAGCATGAGTGCTGGTATCTCAAAAATGGTGGAATTGCCGTGATTGAATTATTTTCACTCCTGTTTACTTTCTTGTTTTTGTGTGTCATTGACTACCATAACAGTAGACGCATGTTTTGCCCCTTGCGTGTTGCCTAAAAAGTAGGTTAGGTGAGCCTTCCGTGATGTAGCCAAATCGAATGAAATGGACAATTATCCGTGAAGCGGACTCCCACGTATGATCAGGAAAACAGAAAGAATTATGAGTAACGTGGGATTTTCAATCACTTCACCGTTTATCTAACGGCCGATAATAAAAAACGTGCATTATTTCTGTATTACTATCGTATCGATATCTAAATTGACTGATTGTGATCTATATAGGGCTTGTAACTGTCTAAGATCGTGATATAAGGAAATTGATCTCGTGCAGCTAACGGACATGTCGCCGGTCATATTTTTCCATTATATTCGATTTTAAAGTGAATTATCGACGCCTACTCACACTGCATATATTCTAGAAAAAAATTATTATTATTTTTCAATGAGTCGACCAGCAAACGTCCTTATGGTGTGTACCCTTTCAGTAGGAAAGTTTTGTAACCATCTTGCATTATTCTCAATTCTTGATTGATAATTTTTAAACATAACATACGGTAGGTACCTATGTTATGTTTAAGAATAATATGCCTGTATTCCCCCAAGGGTTAGGCTAGACTGTACTAATGTATCACCCTTAGGTCGTCGAGTGTTTGTGTCCCATGTAAGTACCTAATAGGCGGGGAGCCTATTGCCATTAACCGGGCATAAATCCAAACTCCAACTGTTCCAGAAAATATTTTTTTATAGATTTCTCTAAATCTTAGTATGTAAATCCAAGATGGAGTGTTCTAGAGATGCAACTATGCCCTTGTAGCATACCGAAACGTGACCAAATCGCATTAGTATGTAGGTATAATAACATGTAAATGCTGGAGTCTCGGAGGCCTTGACGGGCCGGGTTCATGGCATTTTTTACCGGGCCCTGGTGTGACGTCACGCTCGAGTTATGCGCACGCGACGGGCCCAGCGTACCAGCGCCCCCCTCCCGGCCGTCGCACCCGATACCAAACCTCCAGGATAATGCGTCTGATACATCTTCAACGAGGAAAAAAAATTGAAACAAGATCCAGCGAACAAGCGGCAGTCGATTTTACACGGTCAACGCGTTTTTGGTCTTACAAACCAGAAAGATGCATGGCTCTTGATTATAATTTATTTCTGGATGTGTTGGACTTGATGTAGGCAGACAGAAATCACTTCGCCTTAATTGAATTTATTAGTCTTATTATGTTTAAATGGTTTTAATCAATACGCGATCAGGCTGTTTCGTTTATGATCGTAATCTTAACCTGCTCTCATGCTCTATGTGTGGAAGCGTTCAGCGCAAAGGTTGGCTCTGGCACATTTATGCTGGTAAGTAGGTAGGTCCCTGTGTATCAATATAGTTCAAAATACTTGGGATACTACTTTAGCTTTTAAGCAATGGATCTTGATCTTGCCAAGTAGTTTTTATACCATAAAGAAGAAAGAAAGAAAGAAAAAGAAAAAACATACTTTATCCTTACTTCCTTAATTCCTTATTATAATGTATTATTATAAATGCGTAAGTAATTCTGCCTGTCCGTGCGTCTGTCGCGCTTTGACGCCTAAACTACTAAACCAATTTAAATGAAATTGGTACACAGGTAGTCTAGAGCCTGAAAAAGGACATAGGCTACTTTTTAATGCGATAAAAGGGTTGTATGGGGTTGAAAGGGGTATGAAAAGTTGTATGGAAGTATCGTCTATTTTAGAGCTAGAAGCTAGAACCTTATTTTTTAGGCTGTTAATTCGATATAAATAAATATGACATTCAAAGTTTGTAAAAGATTTACCCGCAAGGGTGTAAAATAGCAATAGGGAATAGGGGATGAAATTTTGTATGGAAATATGTAAGGTTTATGTGAATGTTTTATAAGTTTGCGACAAGAGACAAAATATTAGAACTATTCTAATGTAACATATACGGAGTCTATATAGTAGGTTTTTTTTTCTTATAAATTTTGTATCGAGAATGGGCTGACGTGAGTGAAACTGCAGGCATCAGCTAGTAAGATATAAAATACTAACGTATCCATCATTATAATATGTATTTGAATCTCTGTACTAAATTATTTGAGGCTAATTTAAAAAAAAAATACCCGGAGTCGAAGAGATATGTATAGATTATGCCTATGAAAGTCTAACACTGCATTAATGCACAAAAGCATAATTTTGTATGGCACCAATTATATTTAACCACATACCACGAACCATTAAAGAATTAAACAGATATCAATCTGTTTAAAAAATGAATATAATATTTTTTAGTTGAAAAAGCATATTACAGTAAGTATTTCAGCGTTTTAGATCGAAAAATATTAACATTAGTTGAGTTTAGAATTATTGGATTGTCATTTTTGTTGATATTATTTAATTTATTATCTTTCTATGGACATTTTGAACTTGGTCAAGATATTTTATTTCAATAATCATAATCTCAATGTATATTATAACTGTTATATTAAAATGATGCTACCTATATTAAATTGACTATGACCAAAGTCCAGTTGCAATAATACTACCTACTTATATTTTAAAATTTGCACACCTATCTAGGTGGCATATAATTATTATTATATGCTACCTAATATGCTATATGGCATATAATTATTATATTACTGTGACATAACACCTGTATATTGTACCCTCTAGAAAAATAAATAATTTTGATATTTGAAATTATACGTTGATAAGTAATAGATATCTAACACAGTTCTTTTTATAAACTTTTTTAACATAAACAGTTTCATTATTTAAATACTTAGTATAAAAAAGTCATACAGCCAAATCATAATTGCAACGGGTAAACTCAGTCATAATCATAACAGAAGTTTTAAATAGTGATAACTTGATAACACTTTAAATTTAGTATGTGACTCACTCAGGTCAGATATAAAGCTCTTCTCCATACAGTTTTAACAAGAATGCTTTGCATGAAGCTGGCGTAAATGGATGAAATATTTTCTGTAATGAATTTAAATAGGTTCTGTTAGAACTATTTTATACCAAGTCTGGATTTTTTACAATGCGCCAGCATTTCTTCAAAATAGCATTGAGGTACCTATACAAAGCACAAACACAATAATTGCACAACATAAAAAAGTGTTCCTTTATATATTTATATTGATATTGAACCTTTGTCTATTAATTAAAACAGACTGTTCAACTTACCACATTAATATTTTGATCTTGCAAACATACTTTTTTGTAGCGCCATCTAGCTAGTTTGCATCATATTAGTTAGTAAAGCGATTTTAGCGCCCTGTAGCGGAACGTATTAATATTAACGAACAGTCTTTCACTACTACAAGTTCAACATGCGTGAACAGATGGCGCTGTTACTAACATTCAGCATAAGGTTTTGTTCAAACTATTTTCTAACTATTTTCATGCAGAACAAAATTTTAAAATCTGTTTATTTTTATAGAGCACTAAGTTAGAGTTGAACTTTAGTTTATTTTCTAAACTTACTACTTTTGTTACTCAGCGTGCGTATGTTTTATGATGTTTTTACATTTTTTCGTAGTACCCGTACACTTTTTGGGAAAAGTTTATACATGATTTATCATGTATAAACATGATAAATCGATAGATCGATAGATAGAATGAAAATAAAAAAAATAGGTTACGGCTTCACGTTATTGAACATGTACCTGACAGGTAAGTAAATAGAGGTCATAAAAATGATTTCTTTATGTTTATTTTTAAATAAAACATTGACCCACTAGGATTTTCCCCTGTATCGTGGGTGCAATTACAAACACAAATTCTCACATACACATACGCCCAGACCCGGAACAACTACCTGTAGATCATACAAATATTTGCTCCGTGTGGGGATCGAAACCCTTACCACATTGCGTAGACGATCGCTCAGCCGCTACGCCAAACGTGTCGTCAAATTTTTATTATATATCTTTTTTTTATTACTATTACATTCTACCTATTTCCTTGTTTTTAATTTAAAAAATTACCTAATACTTATGCTATGAGTTTGCCTGCCACGATCCGATTCTCTTCAATGACCACCGTGTGTATTGTTACAAGGTAGGTAGGTACCTATCTTGGGACAAGGGTAACACATACCTACAATTACGTAGGTAGGTATTCAGCTAGATAACATTTACTAGATAATGCGGGCTGTGCCTTCGATTTGATGTTATTACCATGATGGAAATTTTCTATGTTTGCAATTTGACTAAAAATTGTGTAGCACCTATGTGTGGCACCTATTTGTATTTTAAAGTTTTAAGTACCTAACGCTATTAATAGGTAGCTAATTTTATTTGCGAGTTTTATTTAATATATAATTATTTAAACGATAACTGACCAAAAAATAAAACGCACAAAGCGTGTCTGACCATTGCAAATATTATAGGAACAACAAGTAAATAATCGTTCGAATCAAACGTTGTAAAATAGCTTTTATACAATTCTGATAAGGTAACATAATTATTATAACATTCCCAAGTTCCCAACTTTACCGAACCGTAACATAGGTTACCATTACGCCTGTCTTCCCCGATGTTTTAGGCAGAGGTTTACTTATCCAGGTACTTACACCCATAGTTCACCGGTATGTTTAGGTCCCATGAAAATTGGTGGCGAGCCTATTGCCATTAACCGGGCACACATCCAAACCCCGAGCTGCTACTTACTGAGAATTTCATAGAAAAACCCAATAGCACTCGACCTGGGAATCGAACCCAGGAAATTTAGCGTAGCAGTTGCGCTTAGGACGACTGGGCTAATGAGAAAGTTTAGTTTTTTAAGTACTAACTTACCAACGTAACTATCTAATCTACATTTTTTTTGCTTGAATTCAAAGACATTCTAAGCCTTAAGGTCGTTAACTGGCGAAGTCCATTGTTCGCATAATATTCGCAGCAGTCGACAGTGACTGTCGAGTATCGACCCACGGGTCACTTTTACTTCCTCCATGCAACACTGCACATTACCATTATCTGTAATGCCGCGGCCGCACTTCTAAGGCGACTGCGAGGCGACGGCGATTTCGTAAAAATAAACTCATATAACTGTATAATCGTTTCTGGCTGTGCCATAACACGAACAGTCATTAGGGTTATTGTATCTGTTATACCTAGTCCAGAAACATAACCAGATTATAGGTTGATATTAGTTTGTTTTTACGAAATCGCCGTCGCGTCGCAGTCGCTTTAGCAGTGCGGCCGCGGCGTAAGTATCATTATCTCTAGGTCATTTGAATATACCTACCTATTCCTGTTTATTAGGCATTGTATCAATCATAATGAAAGACGATTAACGAAAGGAATTTATAAGGCGAATGTCAGCGGCAGCGCCGGTAGAGGTCGCCCTAGAAGGACATACGCCGATCTTATTGGCGAAATCCTTCAAAAAGTTCAGGTGCGTAGCACTCGCAACCGGCGTGTATGTATGAGAAGATGTATGAATGTGGAAGAAGCAAAAGAAGTATGCAAGAATCGTAGCAAGTGGCAGTCTATAGTTTCTGCCTACCCCTGTGGGAGAAAGGCGTGAGTGTGTGTATGTATGTATCGATCATCGATAGCCTTACAAAAATTGCTTTCTAAAAAACTCGATTTCATTTTCACGTTGAAAATTGTTTAGTCTTCAATCTATGGTTACATCAATTGGATGAAAGTTAGTAAATTGTAGGTACCTTATATCAAGCCAGAATTTAATTATGTCTTTGTATCCGTGTTCTACCTATTATAAGTACACAGCTTATGGAGGATAAGTATCTACTTGTTATGGAAAATCTATCTACTAAGTACTATCTTCCTACTTTCAGATTTCCTTGAGTGAATCGGTTTCTTCTAGGCAAGCGCGCTCCATCGTAGATCGCAGTGTAGCTTACCATCAGACGAACTGGCGGTCAAGCGTAAGCGTAACAAGAATAAAAAAAGAAACTGTCTGAAGGAAGCGCTGGTTAGCCGACCAATCTACGAGCCACCAATCTTCCATTATCATCATCCAGCCCCCGATCATTGATACTTCTAATTAAGTACAATGTAACTACCTCATTATTGTACCTAGTGGTCCTAAGGGCGCGACTAAGCTGGAGGTCCTGGTTTCGATTCACAGGTCGAGCAATATTAATGGGGATTTTTATAAAATTATCAGTAGCAGCTCGGAGTTTAGAATTGTGCCTGGTTAATGGCAATAGGTCCTTATCACATAGGACCTAAACATACCGGCGAACTGTGGCTGTACACATTACTCTGATACTCTGATGGTATGATAAATTAGATTGTATAGCTATTCAACATTTGGATTTGGCACACCTTTAACTGTTCCCCTTTCACTGAACAAAACGCATAAATGTATAAAATACGTATGTTTGTGTTTCTATACTAAGTCTAGAAAGCGCATAAAGCGATTCTTTACCAAATAGAATTTGCGGATTTAGTTTGAGGTCAAGTCTATACAGAGTTAAAATGCTAAAGTTATGACACACGCCAATCGCCAAGTCTTAGACATTCAGTCTATTAAGCGTTATCTTTAATATTATGCATTGCTCGTTTCTTATCTGATGCGTCTTACAAGGAATGACTAATTTAGTTATTAAAATAGCTGAGGTCCTACAAGTAAAAGGTTGATCTCACTTGCCAGATGCATTAGTGGTCTTTGCCTTTTGTGTTTTGTCTTCGGAATGTGTTGTAGGTTTACGCAGACATCTTTACACAGTACCTACTTATAAGTTTATTTATTTAATTAAGAGTTACACAGGCATTAGATATTATAATAACAAGTTTAACATTGCACTTTCGAACTGCCTCATTCGTCTAGTGGTTGAATGCTACTGTAACGCTGTAGCTCCTGGGAACCGAACACTGGGAGTCAATAAAGGCGTTAAGTATTGGGTTTTTCTACGGAAATCTCACTCGCAGCTCAGAGTTTTGATTTGTGCTCGATGAATGGCAATGACCCCCATTGCTATGGGACGTGAACATGCCAGCGAACTGTTGCTCTACATTAGTAGGTACTACACCCCTGTCTAAGCCTTCGGGGAATACAGGCGTGATAGTATGTTATATGGTCTTAAGATTAACCTTTCACATAAAATTATTTCGTAGAATGTTATTCGATCCGTTTTAACTATCGTTTGCTTGCATAATTAAGTTTTAATGAAATAGATACAAAACGGGTTTCGAGGACAGGTTTCCTGAATAATTTTCGTTACGAGCTTGAACTGCTGTAACGAGGGTGAATGCCCGATTTTTATGTCCGCCGAGAATCCCTCACCAGGCGAGACTCGGGAGTCGAAATGCGGATAACATTATTTCAAAAACCGCAATCAACGTCTGCGCGCGTTCACGTAACACAACGGAACATATGGCAGCCGACCGTTAACATCAAAGACAAGAAAAATCGCGAAATTATTTCTTTTAACAAAATTACCTACATAGGTACTTATAAGCATTAATAATGCTATAAAAAACGGAGAGCGAACATATCTACAACAGAAGTTGCCGTTTTTAGAACATTGATTTATTATTATTTACTTTGCTGGTAGATTTTTCACCGTAGGTACTTATCAAGTTTTTCAATAAATTATTAGAACATAGATTAAACTAAATATGCTTTAAAGTGTGGTAGGTACCTATTGTTGTTTTCAATAAATTAATTTTCTTCATTCTTTCAAAAATAATAAAGTAACTAGTCTGTAAAAAACCCACACGAAGAATGTGCATAGATAACCCTATCTTTAAAGAAAGTATGTAGCATTATATTAATTACCGTTACATAAGTATTAAATAGCCGAAACAAAAGATAATTAATGCAGCTATTAATAATCCCGCAGAGACGGCTCCGTGTATTTAAGGCTGCTACCGCTAATTGCTTTACACGTGGGCGCTGTGATACTTAAACAAAATATTAAAAACACTCTATTAATAGACGGAACACTACCGGTTTCTATATCAATCACAGCAATAAATTTCAATGCATTTCTCTCCAATATCGCGCGGCGTTGGAAACGCTCTCGACCAAACGTGTCGTCAGGTCGTCGCTTGACACACTTTTTAGTCACCGATGTTATAATTACATATTATCAATACTAAAACATATGGTGAACGCGGCCTGTTTAACCGTTTAGAAATTTTCGCTAAGCAGTTTCATATTTTATAATAACTTTTCACTTTTATTGACACGGCATATTTAGCCGAACTTTCTTAGGCGATTCTTTATATTTGCTTTGCTTTCAAGGATCTAAAAAGAAACCCATGTCGTTCATCATTAGGATTTGTCGTAGCGGAGTATTCCTCTTTCGGCACCAATTTTTTGAGCATCTCCACATCAGCTTTTCCACTTACAAACCATTAGGTAGATATATTAGCTCGGTGCTCAATAAAAAGCTTAGGTGCTCAACAAATTTATGTAAACTCCGGCGTAGCGACCGATAAGTGATCTATATTTGAGGTCGGCGTAAATTCTACGTATCTGTAAATTATCTTTCTAACCCATCATTGGACTCTCATAGAGACTTCCTTGGTATTTCTCTGATTTAATTAAGTTATACATATAAACAGACAATAACACCCATTGTTGAGTGAAGATCTCTCGACTCTATTCCACCACTGTTGTCCATGTTTTGTGAGACGCAATGAGATTAATATTACCTACTTAAATTAAAAAGTACAACTAGGATTTTTTATCTAATTATGAATAATTATTATGCTGTTTGAAAATCTTCATGAAATATAGTTAAGAAGGAGATAAGTATTCCTAAATAAAAAAAGGAAGTCAACTGAAGTAACCCCCTGCAACAATGCTGGACCAACTAGGCACTTTTCATTTTATAAACTGTTAAACTCATTCAAAGGAATCAAATAACCGATGTATGAAAGGTTCCTAAAATCTTGCAAAACCCAACAGAAATTGCGAGACTAGAAACTGCTCAGTGAGAATTGTCTCGAGATTCGGTGAGCGACTCGTCAAGGGTCGTTACTATTGGAAATCACATCCGACCTTTGTCACGACGGGTCACTTTCTACCGCCGAATGCTTAACGTTTGGCAACGGACGTGTCTCGCTCTCTTTACCCGTTTGTCACACTACTGCTCCACTTATATATATTTCAGTAACAAATTGTGTTCTATTTAGCAGACCTGGTTAGTTTTGTTGTGTTTTCAACATCTGCTACAAGGCGATTTTCATCGTAGAAAGTGAAATGAATGAGACCAATGACAGATAGATTATTAAAATACCTACGTAACCTTTATGGTTGTCAGCTGGCGAGAATCCGTACTTTACAAGATTAATGTCTCGATATACATTTCCCATAAGATTCTTAAGCTGTTCGCGTTTTTACAGCAGCAATACTGCCAACAATATAATCTTTTATCATAAACAACGACCCGACCGTTCGTTCCCGTTGGCAACTTTGAATATATGCCACATTCGCCTTTTGATATACAACGGTACAAGTACCTAGATGTTTATTTTACTAGAGGCGAAAGTAAAAAACAATTTTGTATTGCTTGTATCCCTAAGGGTTGACGAAAAAGAAATCTAAGTGACAACTTATCCCATAATGGCGGATCGTATTTTATGTAAGCTATAACGTATGATTAAGAACAGTGGTAACTTAAAATAATATTTAGGAAATGAGTATTCGTTTAATATAACGAAAAAATATTTTTGATGGGATGAGTTGGGCAGGAAGTGTAGGTATTGGACTAGTTATTGACGATACTTTTATTTCTTTTCTTTTCTTTTTTAAAAAACGTTGCCCCACTCTAGGATTTTCTCCTGTATCGTAGGTGCGTTTAAAAACACAAATTCTCACATACACAAACGCCCAAACCCGGAACAACTACCGGTAGATCATACAAATATTTGCTCCGTGTTGGGATCGAACCCCACAACACGTGGCGCAGAAGCCGATCGCTCAACCGCTACGCCAATCGTGTCGTCTTCGTATAAATCGATCGTACAATCGTTACAATACAAATCGTAACGTTTTGAAAATCAAAGTTTCAGGATAGGTACAACAAACTGAAAAGCATGAAAATAATGATCAGTTTGACGGAGGTTCTATTTTTATCGAGAATAATTTTACGGGCCCAGATGATGAATAAATAGGAAGCTACGTCACATATTTAGATGAATTATTTGTAACTTATGTGACGATTAAGATAATAACTATAAAGGGCACAAGTCAAATAGATTCATACAATAACAGTGACGAATCAGATGAGTGTCCAATACGGTGTATTATGTGTTTCGTTGTACTAGGAAACGGGACCGAGGCTGAGTCATCCATACGGAACGAGGTAATGCATGATTGCTCCATCGCTGTTATTGTAATTAACTCGTTACATTTACTTGAATACATCTAACTTCAGTGTTAGGAAATAAGGTGCGTGTTCAATTTGAGATTATACATCCATTAACATTACTGTTAGGTACGTGGAATTATTGGACTTTCATATTGATTTAATTTGTAAAAAAAAAACTTAGTTCTGTATTGAAAACTATTCGTCAAGTTTAAATTTCTTTGGGATTCATAAAATGATCCTCAATGAATAGCAAAAACCGAGTTAGTCTGGACAACTCGGGGCCCTATTAATATTTATAATATTAAAATCTTGACAATACGGCAAGGGCGGTTCCCAATGTGAAATTATTTGACGCTGATACGAAAGAAAGAGTTTCAGGAGAGGACAGAAAGCAATATTTTATTTTAAATAGTCTATGACAACCGACAGAGCAGTTTGGAAGGAGGGAAAGGGAATCGATTTGATGACGTAAAAATTACGATACTTAATAGAGTAATAACTAATTAATCATTATCTTCTATATTACTATTACAAAAGCATTATCTAGGTATATTATACTACATACATATTATAAACTATATTATAGAATAATAGAAAGATGACGACTCGACGATGCGTAAATCAATTATAACAACATACGTACCTAATAAATATAGTAATATAGTAACATTACATCGCATTTTAAATTCTATCTTCTATTGATGAAAGCCAAATTAAAATATCAAAGTAACTGACGAAGTGACAGTCGTTTCTAATGTTAAAAACTCTATGATCATTCAGAATTGAACGATCTTATCTTTGTCAGGAGACTCATGAAGATACTCTGCCAACTGTGTAAGAAAACGTTATTAAGGAATAAAGTCGAAGAGAAAATTATACTTGTTCTCAGTTCCGATTTGCATGAGGTAAATTACAAGACGGATTATAGATTATGTATATTGTAATAGTGCAAGCTGAAGTACAAAGATGCACGATTTATTTTAGAGAGAAAAAAATCTATAACTACTTAATTTTTGTGTTCCGGGAAACTTGGCCAAACTCATTTATTACTTTTTAAGGGAGTTGTTATTAACGGGATAACTGTGAGTCACCAACAGGTTTAGTTGAGAGTCGACGCTAAGAACCTCATAACGTAGCGCACAGGTTATCCTGAATACAACCAATCCAGCCGCGACAAAACCCATTTATCCGTCGCTATGCAGCGGATTCAATCAAAATGTCGTGAGCATTTGAGCAATAATAGATTCTGATTGAGTCCCATTACTTATAACAGCTTATGTTATGCTTTTAATTATGAATGATTGTTGTTGATATCTATTACATAGACGGAAAGACCATCCCAGACGGACGAGCTTAAAACGCCAGGAACACCAGGGGAATCACTAAATGCGTTGTCATTTTGAAGCATCAGTTGCTAAATCTAATTTCTCCCCGTAATTTCACTAGCTACATTATAATCCCTTCACACGGGAACACAATAATGCTGCATTATCATTATTGATTCATATATTGGCTGGCACTAGGACGGTGGTAACTCGGACGAATCTAGAAGCAGTCTTACCACCAGTTATCAGACCGATATTTTATGAATTAAGTAATATTTATTTCGTAAAGATTAAATAACCTATGTTTAGTGTTCCGTGATCGGTCATTGGGTATTTGGTTACGTATAAAGCCTACTAATGTCAAATTAGCTATGGTTGTTGTTAGCATACAATATCTCGCGGGTTTATTACCATGTGAACTCATGAAATCGACATGCTTTTTGGAAGATTTAAGTTATTTAACAAAGACAATGGACATTTACTTGTAATAGTGCCACTAAAAGATCTATTTCCATATATATTACCACGTATGGAGAAAATAACAGAAGCGAATAAATACGTAGAGAAGAAAGTTATAATATTTCTCAGTTCTGATATGCATAAGAAGAATTGAATTCTAGGGAGACTACCTGGGATAAATTAGCAAAACATATTTGCATACAGGAGTACAAGGAAATAATAAAACGAAATAGGAGCTTTCTTTACAGATATGTGTGATTGGCTATAAGTACAATTACTTCCTGCAGCTTAAAAATTGCTTAATAGTATTAGTAACATCAGCATAGAATAATATCGTAGAAGACCGTGAAACTCACACGCTATGTAACACTACACGATAACGCAATACGGTAAGTATTGCGTTAATGTTAATGTTCAAAATAAACGTATAAAATAAGTAACATCGTTTGGATTATGAAAATAAGTGAAACTTTTATATCATCAATCCCATATTCCAAAAATAATTGAAAAAAATTGAGATAAAGGAACAATATCTATAACCAATTAAAGAGTGCAAGAATCAATTTATACGGATATACTGATACTATGATTTCCACTATCTTTCTCTTTCGTTATCATTTCCTCATGCGACCTCGAACCTTCGGCAACCTTAGTTTCGTAAGTCACTGATACCTTACCCTTTTGATCCAATTTAGCAACATTAGCTAAGCTGACACGGACTGGTTCAACCTTATCCTTTTCTAAGAAATAATTAATTTTACGGGCAAATTTTCTTATTTTCATTTCAACGAACAATTTTCATTGTTATTTATAATTAGACAGATTAGACAGACTTTATTATACTTCTCTATATACATACACAACTGTAATTTATATATATTCCATTTTTATTTCTGGTACATAATATTGTAATTAATACTTGCACCATAGTGTGGGTATCGTGGTTTCGTTACACGTTAATTACATGTAGGCAGAGCCTTCGCACTTCGCCGCGGTGAATAGTTAATGCAATCGTTGACGGATACAAATTGAGCCTAGACTCGCAATCAAGCCGCCAATTTTCCTTTAATAACATAACCGTTGCACCTTTATTCTACAAAGGAGCAGAAAAAGGTACATCTCATCCATCATTGGAAGCCAAGAAGTTTCTGACACTTACGCGAATATTAGACATAGAAATAAAACTACTTTTTGCGGATTTTATCGCGTTGTATTGACATTATTTGATTCCTGACGTTTCGGATCCTTTACGAAAGTTCGGGAATTAAATAATGTCAATACGACGCGATAAAATTCGTAAAAAGTAGTTTTATTTCAAAGCCAAGACGTACCTACCTAGTACTGTTGTGTACGTTTATCATCATGCAAAATCATATATCCCTTGAAAAGAAGAGAGGAGATACTTAATAAAAATTAAAAAATAAAACCATTAGTCCAATGGTCCTAAGCGCGACTGCTACGCTAGAGGTCCTGGGTTCGATCCCTAGGTCGAGCAAAGTGTTATTGGGTTTTTCTATGAAATTCTCAGTAGCAGCTCGGAGCTCTGGATTTGATAGGCTCGCCTCCTATTACATGGCACTTAAACATACCGGCGAACTGTCGGTGTACATTAGTAAGCCTCTGCCTAAACTTTCGGGGGATACAGGCGTGATGGTATGTTAGGTAAAACCAATTCAAAGACATACAATAAAAAAGTTTATTAAGGGCATTACATCGCTCAAATTCAAAAAACGCCCTAGCTTTATAGAAGTTTCTAGTGGAATCCTTATGAGCATTTGCCATATAAAAAATATATGTTATACTTTAGGTCATCACAAACAAATTGTATAGTTTAAAAATTTTATAAATTTGCCCCAATTTTGGATAATAAATAAAAATATAAAATAAAATAAAATAAAATAAAAAGACCTATTTACTTCAATAAATAGGTCTTTTATAACATAATTTGTATTTTTTCTCTTTAACTGCTTAATTAGTCTTGAATTTTATACCAAGAAAATTGTAACGACGTAAGTAACAATTTGTATTGTTTCTTACGTCGTTAATATTTTGAAATAATAAAGCAATACCCGAAACCTCACTAGCACCCCGCGTGAAGCACCCCCGCAACGCCTGACAAATACTGGCACAAAGACTAAATCCTCAAGGTTATTGGGCAATACCCTTAATTGTCGGCGCAACGGACGCAGTCGCTGCGCGATCGGCAAAGCCAAAATTTGCGGGTATTCGTATCCAAACGGTAAAATATTTGTAGGTACCTATACCTTAGTATTAAAGGAAGTTGTTCCGGGTCTGGATGTATGCATGCTCCCCTGATACACTAAAAAATCCTAGTGCAGTGCAAACTGATTTTTTTATGTGTTCTATCAAATTAAATCAGATTGGTATAGCTACTTATCCTAAATGATGAACTCTCTAATTTTATTAAATTCTCAAACTATTCAACTGCATACGCGATGGCGTATGTGTATAAATAAATGCAACATTAAAATTCAACTTAGATTTACGAGCAAATACCTTGTAAGTGCATCAGTATGTTAATCCGTGAGATTGCCAGCCGATGGCGATGGTTTGGTTTAGATAGATGTTGTTACACAGGGCTCGGAAACCAGTTTACCGGTTTCTGCGAATGTCGTTTCTAGATAATAATAGCTTATAGTGTATCGAACCGGCGAATTCCGAAAACGGACCAATGGCACGAGGTTTAGCGAGATATTTTGGTTAAAAAAATAGATATTCACATATTTCTTAAATAACATGTTTGACAACAACTACAAGAAACGTTATTTCAAAAATGATTTAAATACATAATTAATATAGGTATATTATATTATGTAAAATCACGCTTGTATTCCTCAACAGTTAGGCAGAGGTCTAGTGAGGTAGGACAATTTGTGGAAGTCGCTATCTGTAAAATATTGATATTAAATCCCACCTGGTTAAACTGGAAGTTGAACACAACATAGACGGGAAAAGTTTAGGATGATCATAAAATACTTACCTACTGAAAAACTGTCTCGAGTAACTGAGGTCAGATACTCATTAAACTTTGCTCGATAGGATCGCTCAATCCTTTCTAGGCATTTGCATAGGAAGAGAAGGTTTCTCACAATTCTTTTTAATAAAGCCTACTCAATCCAAGGTTTTATAGCTATTTTTGCTATGTCATCATTCCATTCTATCTAGCAGTTCAAAAACTGGTACTAAACTTAAGTAGGAGGTAGATACGTAGGACTGCTGAAGGACAATATTTAATTCTTAAAGTTACGTCTGCATACATAATATAATCTAATTCCACTGAACAATACAGACAAACGGATGACGTCAGAATCACAGGTACATAATGTACAAACTGTGTAAGATAAAACCTACACAGTTAGTCACCTTCATCGTTTAATTATTTTTAATTTATTTGATTAATTTCGATACTAAAATGCGATAAAACGAAGTGCCGTACCGTACCCAATATGTGTCACTACATAAAGGTTTTCAGTTGATTCGTAATATTCCGCGCGTTTATTATCTAATTATTTACTTCCCAAGAAATAAATGTATATGTGTCCAGTAAATTAGCAACTTGCTCTAATTTTCTCAGGTTACGTAAATAAAGTGAAGCGTTGAATGCATAATTCAAATTCCGGCGCTTTCCTCAAGCCGTCCCTTTCGCTTTTGAGGTTTCTCTGAAACAGTGAGCGCTGAGCCGATTATAGGAGCCGCTATTAGCTGGTTATTTGTGACGTAATTATGCTTAGGTATGTGTTTATGGTACAGGCATATTATTACATGTTATATTATCCAACCGTAGCAACAATAGAACAATTATCTCTTATTACAATGAGCGTGCAAATATTGTAGTTGTTTCTGCTAGTGAGAAAATCGTACCCTTGCTAGAACAGTAAGTATCTAGCATCTACATTCGGAAGCACACAACCTGTGTAACCTGTACTCAAACGTAATGTAAATTATATTATTGTAGTTGAACATTATTACAACATGGTCGTGTTGTCGTACTTGAAACTGGTAAACGATTGCGTCGCAGGCGCAGGATGTTAATTTAGAACAAGTATGCAAGTTTCTTGGTATGTTCCAGATAAGATTACCTTTTAAACTCTGGTTTTACCTAAAACCTTAGTATCCGAACTTGGTACGGACTGCCTCAAAGTTATGTCAGTAAACAGTTGTTTCATCACTTTACATCAAACATCGCGAAGTTAAAGTTACTATTTAGTCTGTAAAATACCTATATTGCTTGGTTTTGAGGATGTAGGAATTAAGTGTGCATCAAAAACAGTTTTATTTATTTCTATCATTACAATGTTTAATGTATTTATGCAAAAGTCTAAAGTTACACTGTCCAAGTTTTATAAACCAACAGATATCTAGACTAAAAGGTAGCAAATATAATTGACGGACCGAGGTCAGTTGCAGCTCTTTTGAAATGTTAAAAATGGTCTCGCGATATTTTTATTTTGGGCATGTTTCGATTTTCAACTGATGATGTTACGAAGAAGGAAACTGACATACTTTGGCTTATCCATAAACGATGGAAAGTGGAAAAATGCATGCAAATTAAAATGATCCATGTAAAGCGTTTATCCCCGAGAGGTTAGGCAGAGGTTTTGTGCAGCTACATTTAGCCAGTATGCTGTTAAAAATCTCATGTAATAAGCAGCGAATCTGTTGCCATAGACCGGGCACAAATCCAAACTCCGATTTGCTACAGAAAATCTTATCATAGATTTTGCTCGACCTAGTCGAACACAGGACCACACAATAAGCAACCAGGCTTGCGGCCCCCACACCAAAGACTGTCTCATTCCAGGTAAACTAATACATATTATAAATGTGAAAGTAACTTGCCTGTCTGATTGTTTGTTACGTTTTGGTATATTTTGGTAAATTGATGAATTGACGAATTTTGATAATTTTTTATATAAAGCTACATTGGACCTTGGAAACGGATCGTTTTCTTCTAGGGAAGCACACATCACGGGAATTGGCGGTCAAGCGTAAGCCATTCAAGAATAAAAAAAAGGGCAAGCGCTACCTTTTATTTCTAAAAGTCCGGGTGCAAATGAAACCGCGAGCAATTGCTAGTCTTTTATACATCCATCATAAGGATATACTAAGTCATATAGCATCATAGCACGTCACAAAGCATTTCAGGGCAAGGCAGTACTAATAAAAAATGCAAAGCATAATCTCACCTTGAGTTCGTCTGAATGGCGCTTGGCGAGTTGAGTAACTCGACGCTTGTTAAACAACCAGTGACAAATACGACGTGAATTCAACAATATTGCCAGTTCTTTCAACCTTTTTGTATTAAGCCTTCTTGTTTCCCCAAAATATGTAATTCTTAAAAAATAAAAAGGAGCTTCGTTATATCCAGGTTTTATAATTTTTAGCAGCATTCATTATGAAATAAGATGTTTTCTTATCAATACAATTTTTCCAGCTTTTTTATAGTTTGAATTTATGGGAACAGCCTCCTACACATGGAGTTTAAAATATATCAATGAACTGTGGGTGCACAACATATTGGACAAAATATGTAAGGCAGTGAACGACATAGACTGCTTCTTGACATTGATTGTGTTTATAATTTTATTCGTCAAAGATTTCGTTATGTGGCAGAAAAATCGCAAACTAAAATGGATTTGAAAGGAGAAGAGTAAGCAATATAGGATGCTACAGTTAAAAATTACCGTCAAAAATTGGCTGTCCTTAAAAAATACTTCAAATATAGCTAAAAACAGTGTTTTAGCACTTTGAGATTGGTATATTTCCAAATTTTGACGTGCTCGGCTATTTCTGCTGCCGGATTTAGATTTAGCGTAAAAAATTATATGTCTCACCCATGTGGAAAAATAAATGATAAATTTCGTAGATCAGTGTAATTAGACAATCTTTGTCAAATGATAAATTTCGTAGATCAGTGTAATTAGACAATCTTTGTCAATCAGATGTCGTTTGTTTTGGCAAAGATTTTTACTCTTTTGTCGACTGTTAATTAGGACATATTTACCTGACCCTTTAGTTATACCTACATGACATCGCGTGATGTCCATCCAGTCTGAGTTATTCTATTTCGAATTAAAAGTGTTTAACATAAATAGTCTTATCTTTTTCATTATTTTCTATCACTTTATTTGTAACTAGCTTTTGCCAGCGACTTCGTCCGCGTGGAATAGTTACTTTGTTCCCTAGTTCTTCGCCCGCGGTTTCACCTGCGTTGCCCCGTTCCTAAGGGTTGTAGCGTGATGTTTGCTTGAAACCTTTCATGAATCACTCATTTTCCCAACATTTCCCTTCACTGTTCTGCTCCTATTGATCGTAGCGTGATGAAAAGTATACTATAACCTGCCCAGGAGTATGAAGAACAATTGTACCAAGTTTCGTTGAAATCCGTCGAGTGGTTTTTGTTTCTATAACGAACATACAGACAGACAGACAGACAAAAATTTTACTGATTGCATTTTTGGCGTCAGTATCGATCACTAATCACCCGCTGATAGTTATTTTGGAAATATATTTCATGTACAGAATTGACCTCTCTACAGATTTATTATAAGTATAGATATAAGATGAAACGACAAAACACTGTACATACTTGGATTGTTCTAATTGTATTTTTTTTAAACTTTCAGTTCGACATCTACGCTCAATCATTCCAATATGTTATTCTAACAATGGACTACTTTTTATGTGATGGTTACGTAAATTAGACAACAAATTCCCTAGGAGAATACAAAACGCAACGCGATTATAACTATTCCTACATCCAATCGTTATAAAATTGTAGTAGTTTAAATTCAAGCAAATTACCGAACTTGATAGTTGACATAATAGTTACTAACTCAATTCAAGGTGAAAACCAATTTCTAGAACGTTCAAAATAATAAAACTGTTTACTTATTGCTTTGTTGCCGTAAAAGGAAAAGTAAATGGAGATAATGTGTACCTATACATATATTACAGATAGGGCCAAGGACATAATCTCTGCCTGCTAAATGCCTGATATTGTATTGTATCCACGGTTGTAGGTTCAATAGGACCAAAACTTATACTATAAATATAAGTACATATCGATTGACTGCCTCTTTAGGCTGGTGGTCCCAAGTGCGACTGCTACACTAGAGGTCCTGGGTTCGATCCCCAGGTCGAGCAAAGTGTTATTGGGTTTTTCTATGAAATTCTCATTAGCAGCTCGGAGTCTGGATTTGTGCCCGGTTAATGGCTATAGGCTCGCCCCCTATAACATGGGACCTAAACATACCGGCGAACTGTGGGTGTACATAAAGTACACCTCTGCCTAACCCTTCGGGGAATACAGGCGTGATGGTATGTATGTACATATCGATTGAGAGATCTGAGAGATTGAGTCACAAAAAAATAGGAAAATCTGATTTTCATTGGAGCAGTGAGAGCCTAGTAATATGACCATTGGACTGCCAAGTCAAAGGTCTCGAGTTCGAATCGAAGGCGCACATGACTTCGAAGAGTCAGCGGTGTGTACCTCTGACTTTCCGAAGTCCGAAGAAGAATAAATAATTATCACGAGGAAAACATCGTGAGGAAACCTGCATGCCTGAGAGATTTTCTCGACGGCGTGTGAATTCAGCCAACCCGCATTAGGCCAGGGTGGTGGACTATGGCCTAATCCATCTAATTCTGAGAGGAGACACGTGCCCAGCAGTGGGACAATGTAATGGGTTCATTTTGTTATGGGCTGATTTTAAGAGCTGGTATCTGCACCTGGGTACCCAGCAGTATCATTATCGGTATACCGCTAAATAATCCATTGAAGACAAAATTTTGTTTCATAAATTATAATATTTTTGTCATGAATCCGTGAAGTTTTATCAAATCAATAAATACCAATTTATCCAGCCTGTGATGGTAGTAAAGAATTGTACCGATGAGTGGTTGAAATATAATCTAAAAGTAATAAAGACTACAGTGTATGATGGCGAAACTCGATTCATTAATATTGTGCGTGCCTTCAACCTAAAGCAATGCACCTTGTGTAGGCATCATTGGTATTCCATTTATGTCGGTACGAAGAAAACTTGATGATATAAACATACCAAAACAAAACAACAAATAATTTCACCTTGCAAACGCATACAATATTATGTACGTAATTATCAGGTTAATTTTGGCCAGAATTTAAATAGGTAGTATAAGAGCTATGTTGACTCCTTTAATTTGATTTTATTAGGATATATATACGGTCGATACTAGCCACCGAAAGCGTTAAAGTTCTTAATCAGAAAATTTAATAAACCAAAATAAATAAGTTGTAACTTATTTATTTTGGTCTCTTTATCTATATTATCTTGTATTATTATACTTAATCTATGATTATTTTAATTCAAATTATACAATTATTATATGCCACAAGAAGTTCCATACCAACGTTCGCTTCCATCACATTCTACATTCTACGTTATCCCGTCAAAAACGTCAAGTTTTGTATCCACCTATAAGTACTCTAGCGTCCAGCTGTCTTCTAAAACAATATACAGAGCCTGACGCCTGTATTCCCCGAAGGTTAGGTACTTATAGGTGTGTGTAACGTTTTATATGTTTAAAGGGCAAGCCTGCTGCCATTAACTAGGAACAAATCCCAACTGCTACTTAGAATTTCATAGAAAAAACATAATCGAACCCAGGACGTTTAATATAGCAGTCACACTTCGGACCACTAGACTAATGAGGCAGTTTACGACTTAACTATTTTTTTTAGATCAAGAATCGTTCTCAACGGTTTACACAAGCATAAAGGTAAAAAAAAGTGAGCGCAAGCGCGATCAAAGAAGCCTTGGAACGTAAAATATTTTAATGATGTTCCTACTACGTACTTTTAATTTGTTAGTACCGTGAAACCCCCCAATATTACATGCAACAGTTAAGCGTTACGGTTAACAATGTTGCGTGGGTAAAAACATTGGAAACATCCACCTATCACGTAAACGAAGCGATATCATCAATATTGTGTAGCCCACAACATTTCCTCGTTGCACAATCACTTTCGGTGTTTAAGTGAGTCAAACACCATCGATTCCGTGTATGCATCGATTAATCGTGTATTGAATAATCGGTATGGTAATTTTGGGACGATTGTTAGATGTCATGATTTTCTAAGCCATATTAAGAGTCGAAATTTACTGGCATTTTTTAAAATTATGACAAACAAAATTAAAAAGGCACGTCAATTGCACAAAACTTAAATCAAACAAAATAAATTTCACCTAAGTATAATAGAAACTGTAGGAATACTTTCTCACAGTCGTTTTAGAGAGGTTAATAGCCATTTAGACTCAACATTTACACATAAGTAGACAAGTAGGCGCGTGCTATTATGTTTGACAGAAATACATATATTAGCTCTCTTTATCACTATTAGGTACTATGTATGTCCTGAGGCTTTCGGGCTTGTGAAATACAATACGAACAGTGACAGGTATCAGAAAATGGCACGCTTACTTTTCGATTGCAAATGCCACTTTTACCGTCAGACACATTATTTAATGGAAATGCTGCTATCCTTCAACGCTAACAGCTTATTACGAAACATTAATATGATTTCAAAAACAAAATTTAATTTACCATATAAATTTGGAGAGGCCCATTTCTTAATATCTGTGGAGATTAATTGCTCCTTTTGGACCAATTAAAACGTTAAGCAATCTGACCATAATTAAGCTTAAATGACCACGACAGTGATAACAGAACATTTATGACGGTTGGTGTGTTAGGAGAACATTTGGAAATGATGGGCACAGCCGCTGTCTACTGTCTTCATAAGATACACTTGGAAGTCAGAAGTCATAGCAACAGATAGCAAAACGTCCTGTGGAATACCGATACCACTTTATATGAACGAATGAGTATGTAATTTAAATTAGTCCAGCTAAAATCAACCAATGTATAAATTGAGCCTGTTATTAGGTCTGTTCTATGGTGCGGAAAATGTATCATTTACCGGCGATGACATATCGGAGTAGGTATCTATGTGCGACAGGACCCGAACCGTACTTGCCTTCTCTTGCACTATTGTCGGGTATACGGGTCTCGCGACCACGACCCCGACATGATAAATAAGCTGACTCATCTTACGCAAAATTCTGACGTTATATCTTCAAGGATTTAAAATCACATTGTAATTTATTAGCACTTATTATGAGACGTCTGCTCAATATACCTTGTACAGCGAAACAAAATAATATTGACAGTACGTAACGTTTGCGAAAATATTATTCACATTTAGACGAGCTCAAAGTAATTTTCCAGAAACATTGAAACCTGAAACAATATTGAAAACACGACAAAAACTTTATTGTTAAGAAAACACTTTCAGATGTATTAAACGGCGTTCTTAGACAACAGGTCATTCACTAAGGAAAGTTCCGAAACATTTAATAGTATAAATCAGTCAAGATACATCAATCAGATACATTTATAGTGGCGCACGCGCACCGCGGTGACCGTAGCATCGTAAATGCTATTAATATAAAACAAGTGCATGTCAGTAATAAAACAACGGTATCAACATACAGTAGATACTCGTACGTGGGTAGACAAGCAACACTGATCGGATTCGCGTAATTGATTTGCATTTGTCCGATATGGGTACCTATATGGCCATTGATCTCTTACATCAAGCCTGCTTTGTTGTTCTACGTTTGGCATTCAGGGACAAGATCTATCTCTCTCTCTTCTCTCGATCTTTTAGCAATTTTTCTTTATACGGAAACTATTTAGTTTTTTTCTATAAGTAAGTAATAAAACTAATGAAACTGATTGTATCAGATCCTTCTTTCTTTTCGAACGAGATTTCTATTTCAAAAAGGAATTTGATATTTGGATATTGTCCTACAATTTTATGAATAACCTTGCTTGACGACGTCTATTAGTAATTATAAATAAGAATGGGTTGTGGTCTCAATAGGTACGATATGGCAACTTGAAAAATTATTTTTTGTTAGATAATAGGTACATTGTGCATTATGCATCTAAAACAAATTAGGTACACAGAGGTGAACGCTTTCCAAAAATAATTACACCGAAATTCATATCGCATCTATTCTACTGATAAACATCTGTTGCGAACAGAAATATGGGACACCGAATAACATTATCAGTTTGCCAAGATTTCGCAACAAAATAAATATTATGTATCAGCGACACGTGGAAAAGAAAGTTGACGCTTAACTGGAATAAATAGCATTAGCATCGTTCCGTTTTCCATTATATGCGTAGCTATTATTCGAGTGTGCCCACATCGCTTTTCGTTTTACATAACTCAACAGGTAATTAACTGTTTACTTAGTGGAATTATAACAAATAAAGAGAAAACTGTTTGCTTATAAATTGCGAATATTATGTAAACTCAATATAATGCATTTGATGGCTGCGGTGGTGTAGAGAAAGCTGGTTCCTTATTGTGCAATGTGCATATTACTTAGTAGACACTTATAAGAATATAGAATTATAATTCAGTGTTAAGTTTATTTTTTCTTCGGTGTAATGATCACTATCCCTTTTTCAAGCCTACATTAAAACTAAAAAAATATCTTCAAAAATAATTGTTTTTAGTTGTGGCAACCTTTTGCTTATATCCTTATTAATTTAATGACTCAAAAAATATTATCATGACAAGGTCGTGGATCAAATACTACTTTGTCTACTGAAGGTTTCATAATTTGTTTTATTACGTACCAATTAACACAATAACATAATAAAGTTGTTACCTGCAACAAAAATTTAATCAATTAAAAATTAAACTAAGCAAATTTGCAATTAAATTGAACTCGTATAAATTATTAATACAGTTAATAATAATCTGTTTAATGAACAGGAAACAATTATTATTAGCAAAACATCCAAAGAATAAAATTGCAATAACTTTTTATAAAGCGTATTATTTATTTTTATTTAATGTTATTTCAAAAACTTGTTACCTACAAAACTTAGTTTTGGCGACTCTTACAGAGTGGTACTTATGTGGTAAGTTACACAGATTCTTTGGACCCTATACTAGTACACTGCCCTGTGTCGCAGGGTCTTATGCATTATGCCATTAGGCAGTAGAACTGGTTTTATTGTATGTTTGTATTCCCTCTGGCTCATTAGCCTAGTGGTCCTGAGTGAGACTGCTATGCTGCTACGGTCGAGCAAAGTGTTATTGCGTTTTTCTATGTAGCATCTTGGAGTTTGGAATTTGTGCCCGGTTAATGGCGATAGGCTCAACCCCTATTGCATGGGACCTAAATATAGCGGCGAACTGTGATACATGGGTTATTTGGATATACATTAGTACGTCTCTGCCTTACCCTTCGGGGAATACAGACGTTATTGTGGACGAGGTGTAGGTACTGCTGTACAACAGTTCGCCGGTATATTTAGGTCCCATGTAATAGAGGTCGAGCATATTGCCACTTACCATGCATAAATCCAAACTCCAAGCTGTTACTGACAATGTCATACAACAACGCAATAAAATTTTGCTCGACCCAGATACTGAACCCAGAATCTCTGGCGTAGCAGTTGCACTTACGACCAGTAGAATAAAAAATTGCAAATATGTATATGAACCACACGTTCCAGATAACCATGCATCTTATTCTTGCTCAGATAGTCAAAAACTCTCGAGAGTTCTAGTAGCTTTTTGAAACCTTTGCAAATAAGCATGTAAAGGACATTACCCACTCCTACACATCACAACCAAAGAAGTCGTTCCACTTTTCGAGTGCTGAGTGCACATAAAAGGCAGACAACATTGGCATGTAGGTGACCAACATGTAAGGAGTCGTGTAGGTGTCAAACAAAACGTAGCTAGCTTTTAGATTTTAAATACAAACTTGTGCGCATTACTTGTATCACTCTTAGTCATTGTGTAAACTAGATTTTTATCGCGGTATCCAAACATTGTAGCCACATTGCTTAATAGAACTAAGCTGTTTTATTATAAATATTTTATATACAAATAACACGGAAGCGAAATATTTCGAACAAACATTATTAGCAAACACGTTTTACTAATATACTTGTATATTAAAAATATTATTTTAACGAACGCATTGTAAAAGTATAATATTTCATACTTATCTTTAATGCATGACACATTTTGGATACATATTTTTTGTAAATGGCGAGAATACTCGTCGAAAAGAAATTTGAAGATCTATGTCATATGAACACATTATATTAGCATGAGTCTACATTTTAAACTATAAAACAATGTCCGGAGCCTACCTAATTATTAATATCGAAAATAAATGAAAAATACCGGAGACTTGCCATGTTTATTTGTATCAATCAGCCCTTTAAATTAGCTCAACTAAACCTATACTTCCCTTAAAATAATGACCTGTAGCGATTCATCATAAAAGCATAACGGCCCATCATAGCAATAGTATGTACTTTAGTTTTATTTATTATTAAGACACTAATTACCATACCTGTTAAATTGTAATGTTGAAGAATTGTACACCTTTTTATAAAATATTTGATTTGATAGCACGTCAAAGCATTCATTAAATAACCTCATAGGAATACAGAGTTAATTCGTTTTAGCATAAACAGTTACGTATGTAGGTAGTTTCATCCTCGATACAGCATAATCGCCGAAACCGGTATTGACCTCAATTGAGAAATTTAGAGCATAACGAAAATACGCACAAGTGATCACTTCATTACTTTAAGTTATTGGAGCATTTTGTATTTTAATGCATTTCTCTTCGATTCAATTCATATTTTCGCCAAAGGAATTAGGGAATAACGTTAAAAAGACCGATAAGGCATATCGGTCAGTTTACAAAGAAGATGCAAATGCCGTTGTGTTTTTCCTGTTCTATTTAAAAAAAAATAGAATACTTAGAAAACACATTACACATAATCAAACATTTATGCCTTTCTTTAAAATCATCTTAGGAACGTTTTTCAGCTAGCTTATTGAAATAAAAACAGCCAAAATCGTTCGTTCTATGCATACTATACGTGGACATTGTTTTACAAAGTAACAGGCAATACATAACAAAAGTATGTCTCATACCGGCAGTTTACTAGAACTACAATTGAAGACACCGCTACATTTTTGTCGCTTTGAATTTTAATTAGTGATATCATCACATTAAAAGCATTCAGTTTAATGTTAAAAGGAAGAATTTTTATTTAGTATCTGGTGCAATGTAGAAGACTGAAATACCTCTTAAAAAGTGAAATGTTACCCAACACCAGTCTACTGACACTGCTGGATAAAACTGTCCTCTCAGATTTTAGAAGTACCCCATTGAGAATAGGCGATCTTTATGGGATCCTCTTAGATGTGCCGGTTTCCAAATGATGATTTTCATGTCAATCTGCACATGAAAATCAGAGACTTGCGTGGGTTGCCTGAATTTGTATATTTTTCTATTTAGTAAAACTAATCCTATCATGTTTCATGGGACTTTATTAAAAGCATCTATTGTCCTACTGCAGAGCAAAAAGCCTCCCCACACCTCTTCAGTTTTCTTTGTGTGTTAAACATCAGTTTTTGGAAAGAGTCCAGCTCATCTAATAGAATTACATATTGTTAAAAGGCGTTAATTTTATTCTAATTTCAAGAATAAAAGATTTTTTTTTATTCGTGATAGGCTTACGCTTGACCGCCAGTTCGCCTAATGTTAAGCGATACTGCGATCTAATTTAATAATCGATAATTTGAAGTTTAAATGAAAACTTCCCACCTAAAGGCATATCTCCTCCTGAACACTTTATTAGTATACTAGCTTTTGCCAGCGACTTCGTCCGCGTGGAATAGTTACTTTGTTCCCTAGTTCTTGCCCGCGGTTTCACCTGCGTTGCCCCGTTCCTAAGGGTTGTAGCGTGATGTTTTATAGCTTAAAACCTTTCTCATGAATCACTCATTTTCCCAACATTTCCCTTCACTGCTCTGCTCCTATCGATCGTAGCGTGATGAAAAGTATACTATAACCTGCCCAGGAGTATGAAGAACAATTGTACCAAGTTTCGTTGAAATGCGTCGAGTGGTTTTTGTTTCTGTAACGAACATACAGACAGACAGACAGACAAAAATTTTACTGATTGCATTTTTGGCGTCAGTATCGCGCGACAGATTTATTATAAGTATAGATAATGTATCGTTATGCAAGCTGCCCTTACTGTCTGTTGGCCTATATAATTTTGATAAATCGTATTACATTCCTCTCTAACTCTATAAATTATTTCAGTTATCGTTAAGCATAATGTAGACACATTTGAAATGTAAGCACGCTTTGTAAATATATCCAAATCTGTTTAATGTGTATCCACGTGTTACATTAAGTGTTATACAACACATACCTACAAATGTTTGTAATGATACAATCTTTAGAACAATAGGATGAGACATAAGATTGGTAATAATAGACGCAAATAATCACAAGAGTGTAATAACTTGGAGTTAAGACCATGTTAAATATGCTTATGTTTAAAATTAAAATATTAAGTAAATATTTTGAGACCACAAAACAGAGTTAGGACGTCGGACTTGCGATTATGTGGTTGCCGGTTCGATACCCACCCATTGCACTACCAATGTGAACCCACTCGTAACACAAACATTTAGCTTAGCACGAGGGGTTAACAAAAATACTAGTAATGTGCGGCCCACATTGCTAGTAAGCTTTAAAAAAAATAGATATTTCATTTTATTTCTTCAAAAGATACTGGTTCCCAAATTTAAGCTATAGCTTGTAGTGTAAGAGAGAGGGTTCAGCATGGAATATTTATGTATGTAAATACAAAATTTTACATTTTATATAAAAAGACGTGAACGTGCCAGAATTAATAAGGTAAAAAGGTTATTTTTGTAACGTTTATTTATTATAGTGTGCAACGATCCCAATGACACATTTATTTTGAATTTTTATAACCTAGGTTAATGTTTACATAGGTGATATAAGTATGACTAATGCTAACTACGAAATACAAGAGAATACCCGCGACTTAGTTTGATTAAAATTGAATTGAAATTTAAAAAAAATACTATCCTAGTAACACATAACAGGAATTAGAGTACTTTTAAATGTATACAAAAAAATATTGCAATGACAGTTTTATTTTATAAAAATAAACATAGGTAACCTATTTAGTAGGTAGGTACTTATTTTTACAATTATAACTGCCTCAGTGGTATAGTGGTCCCAAACCTGTCTGGTGAATGTTAGGTCTTGGGTTCGATACCCAAGTTGAGCCAAGTGTTATTGGGTTACTTTAGTGCTACTCTCAGCAGCACCTTCGAGTATTTCGAGGATTTGTGCCTAGTTTAGTATTGTCATACCATTACGCATGTATTCCCCGAAGAGTTAGGCAGAGGTGTACACACACCATTCGCCGGTATGTTTAGGTCCCATGTTAGTAATGTCGAAAAGCTCTTTTACGTAGAATCTAAAAACACCAACGAACTGTGCTTGTACATTAGTATCTACACTTCTGTTTGACCCTACGGAGATACAGACGTGATGGTATATTATGTATTATTAAAAATTTAAGCGGCGGTAGCCTTATGGCTAGAGGTCGGACTTGCGATCATGTGGTTGCCGGTTCGAAACCCACCCATTGCACTACTGACGTGGACCCACTAGTAACACAAGCATAGCTAACTCAGCACGAGCACTTAGCACGAGGGGTGAAGAATACTAGTAGCGACCCACATTGTTAGTAAGCTTTCGCCTGATGGTAAGCGATTACCGCCGCCCATGGACACCCGTAGCACCAGAGGAGTCACGAGTGCGTTGCCCGCCTTTTAAAAGGGGATTGGGGCTCCGGTAACCTCCCTCACTCGGCGAAACATAACGTAAGCGTTGTTTGACGCCGGTTTTCTGTGAGGCCGTGGCATCAGTTGCCATTCGTGCTGAAGCATGGCTCTCCTACGTGAAAAACTTTGGTTTACACTAATAACATACTTATAATTTCTTAAATAATAACATTATACAATGTCTGTCGTAAATCGATATATTATAGGGTAAGTTATAAAAGAAAGTTATTTAACCTGTGGCTATACTCCATGTATGGTGCACATTGGCAATAAATGACCTTGAATTACCGACCGAGATAAATGTAACGAAATATCAACCAGCTTTATTTCGAAAGTGGCAAGTAATACCTACTAGCTTGCCCACGATTTAACCTGCATCCCAAAAGGACTATGGATGGATGGATTTGGCGGTAAAAAGCTTGGTACTGTTTTAAAAAAAGTTAAATATCTAAATAAAAGACTCGACTGTTTTATGCCTCCAACTGCATAAGATTGGTCATCTTGTTTCTATCTTTTTTTGCAGTTAGGTTTTTATAATTTTATAAATTAACGTTTTTTATTTTACTCTTTTTAGTTTTTAATAAATAATTAATAATTTAATGACTGCCTCGTGCGTCTAGTTATTTATACTGTCTAGTTGTCCCAAGCACGACTGCGACGCTAGAGGTCCTGGGTTCGATTCCCAGGTCGAGCAAAGTGTTATTGGGTTTTTCTATGAAATTCTCAATAGCAGCTTGAAGTCTGGATTTGTGCCAAATGGCAATAGGTTCGCCCCCGTATTACATGGAACCTAACGAAAGCACCGAATATTGCTCGTCCAATCAAGCTGTCGATTGTTAGGTTTTTGTATTTGAGTTTAAAATGCCTAATAATCTATACTAATAATAAAAACGCGAAAGTTTGTTATGTATGGATGTTTGTTACTCTTTCATGCCAGAATGGCTGAACAGATCTGGATAACATTTGGCACACAGATAGAGCCTAAATAAATACCTATAGCCTGGAATAACACATAGGTCACTTTTTATGCAGAACGGACCCAATCCTGAAGTCAACGCAGAAAAAGTCGCGGGCAGAAGCTAATTAATAATAATCAACCGTTATAATATTTATTTATTGTAGGTACGTTAGATTAAACAAATAAATATAATTAAATGGAAAATATAATATAACTGAATAATATTTTAGTTAATCTAATTAACTATGACCCTTATATAAATTACAATTATATTACGAGACTGCGTCATTAGTCTAGTGGTCCCAAGCGCGACTGCTACGCTAGTGGTCCTGGGTTCGATCCCCAGGTCGAGCAAAGTGTTATTGGGTTTTTCTATGAAATTCTTAGTCGCAGCTCGGAGTCTGAATTTGTGCCCGGTTAATTGCAATAGGCTCGCCCCCTATTACATGGGACCTAAACATACCGGCCAACTGTGGGTGTACATTAGTACGCCTCTGCCTACTGTGATGGTATGTTATTATGGTATGTTATATTACGACATTCGGCCGTAATTAGATAATTATAATTTATTATTCCCACCCCTGGTAACTTGGATCACGGGATGAGTTGACCGATTCAAATGTACATTAGGACAACTCATCCCGCGGGATGACCGCGAGCGGGATGAGCTGACTAAAGAGCCGTAAGGCACTATTACCATAATTATATATTTCATACTCATAAACATCTGAAAAACTACTAGGTAACTGTATTTCTGAAAGAAATAATATTTGTTTTATCAATTTCCATACATAAGTTATGCAAAACAAGGACAAAGTAATTATTTCATTTAATTGAATCCCCAAAAGCGCCAATAGTGATAAGCAAAAATAAAAAATACACTTTACATTTCACACGACCAATTGCTGTCGTTTAATGTGACATTTAATCAACACTATATTAGTATTACCAAAGTGAGGTAAGACAATTAAGTATTCTTGAACGTAATAGTAGCTACTTTTATCAACATTCGAATTACTTCATGAAAGTAAATAAACAAAACATGTACCTTTGAGAGGTCACCGACACAAAGAACAAACATTGTATATGACTAATATTCTGATACATAATAATATTGGAATTTGCAAATGTCTGCATTAAGTAGGTCAACCACACATTTTGCTGGTAATTGTGTATGGTTTTAAGGTCAATAGTGTGATAATAATAATAGAAAGGAAATCGCGGCGAAGGTGTTCCTACCTTTTTATAAAACACGTCAAACTATTGCACACAGCTGTACTAAAACAATGGTGACTAAATAGACAAAATATTTAGATTCACTAATCTAAATAACTGTACCAGTAGGTAAAGTATACAACAATTTTAACTGTTGGAATATTTCTACTATACTCGTATCTAAGTCGTACATGCCTATTAGTGAGATTGAAATAAGACTATTTTTTACGGATTTTATCGCGTTGTATTAATATTATTTAATTCCCGACGTATCGGATCCTTTACAGCATCCATGGTCACGGACAGACTAAGTTGTTGGACGCCTTAATGTTTCAATTACCAACAGCTACCTTACATTTTTGTTATTTATTGGCGATCTGATTCACGCAGAACGAGCTCACCGTATCCTTCGATGTTGCAATTTTGGGCTTGGATTTTGATTTAATGGAATCTATAATGGGGTTCCAAGCAGGTGGTATGCCCCAGCCATCTTCTCATCAAATCTGATAAACCACAAGTCCTCGTAAAAGAAAACCGATTCCTTCCCAAGATGATTCGCGAGGCTATTGAAATTAAAGAACACCTAAATTTCAATAGAGAAGATGGCTGGGGCTTACCACCTGCTTGGAACCCCATTATAGATTCCATTAAATTCAATTTTATTTCAGTTTTATTTCAATGTCTAATATTCGCGTAAGTGTCAGAAACCAGTATATTAGTGAGATTCTTATTGACAAGAAAAACCGGCCAAGTGCGAGTCGGACTCGCGACGAAGGGTTCCGTACCTATAAAAACTGCAAAAAAATCAAGTCTGTTGTATGGGAGACCCACTTAAATATTTATTTTATTTTATCACGGTTCATGAGATACAACCTGGTGACGGACGGACAGACAGACGGACGGACATTGGAAATACCATCAAAATCAGACGTATCTGAATATTACTATTCTAAACAAAACTATTTTCCGGAACTATTAATTGCCAGCCTTCTGAATCCCACTAATATTGTGAGTATTTTTGGGCTCTTCAAGACACAGAAATGTTTATCGTCATAATACTTGAGTTAAAAATAAGAATTTGAAGGTATTATCTTCAAATCCAGGTTACAGATTCTTCTAGAAAAACTATGGACATTTACTGTCTACCTCGGAATTTTTATTGCGTGTTCTGGCCATAATAATAGACACGGTAGTACAATGGTTTTGCGCGTTATCGTCATCAGAACAAAATTACAAACACAGCAATTTGAACACAAACTGTTATTATCTTTCATTTTATCCAGTCGACGAGTGACTGACCACGACCTTGCCATCAGTGTTATGTGCTCTACGTGTTTTATCGAAAAATATTAATCCGGTTTAGAAATATGTATAAAATTTTACTTTCCGACGGAAACGAATAGAAGGTTATAAACACTTGAAATAATATTATAAAAATGCTTTGTCTACAAAGGCCTCTTTGCGAAGACTGAGAACCTTAAGGCGAAGTTTTGTTCTACTTATATGGATTGGAAATCTATTTCTATACAAACGGAATACCACTCACTGTATCTAACTGGGAGGTATAGTAGATAGTTTATTCTCTTTGGAACGTAGGTACTTGCTCTGAAAGGATTTAAGTAATTTTTCACGACATTGGAGAAACAAGACTTACCACAGGGTGCATTTATTATTACCATAGATGTCTTTACCTTAAATCAGGCCACGTAACACTTGAAGCTACCGTACACTATTATTGCTTATACTAATCTGTTTTTTTTAATGAGTCAATGCTATTGCAATCTTTAAATGCAACACGTTATCGCTCTTTGCACGTAACTCCATGCAAAGCGTTCGTAATGTGAACAATGATACTCCTTGGTTCAGAATAATTCCACTTTTATTTTATTCATTTTAGCTTATTTACGGTTGAAGTAAAGCAATAGGAGAACTTTTTAAGTGGAAGTCAAGAGTTAACGAGTCCATAACGCGTACTTATACGAATACATCATAATAATATCCCGCTTCAACCAATCAAAAATCAAAGTCGCCTACGCGGTGTCTAAGCAGTGACTACGTGAAGGAAACTACGCAATGCCTACGCGGAGTCTACGCAGTACCTACGCGAAGTCTACGCCGTGCGTGACTACGAAGCGACTACGCGGAGAGTTCGCGGCTACTACGCTGTGCATACGTCCGTCAAATGGCCAATGCAAAAATACTTCTAGTAGTACGATGCCGAGATGGTCACTAAAGTAAGTAGGTACTTTTATGATTTTTTTTAATATAACTGATATTAATGTTTGCATGTTGTGTGGATGCAAAAATTTTATTAATTTGATAAAGACTTGACCTTTTTAAAGACTGATGATGAGCTCATAACTGCTAAATTAACAACCTGCTTGCCTAAAAATCGCCACCGTTAATTAAAGACTTTCTACCAATATGTCGGAGCCATAGCATCCCACTATGGCTTTTGAATTTTGGGTCATAATTATAAATATATTATGTACGGTGCACATTGTCATTACTGCACTTGTGTAATGTTTAATTCTCATTCATTTACTTCACCGTTCAGTTCACGTACAAATCGCGATACAGCGACACCTCATAATTATTAGTTAAGTAAAATGGACTCAATACACGAATCTAATGACAAATCTATAGTTTTATTCCTTATCAATCAATATCATATCAAGCAGGAAAAGACGTATGGTGAGAACCGTACATAGTAGGTATATGTTATTAAGTTACTTCTTAATAAGTAAAAATTTATTAGCTACTTTTAAGAAATGTGAAAGCGATTTTAAAAACAGCGAGACATGATATCTGAATCATTACTTTCTCCTAAAGCTAAATTCGGTTACTTTAAATTGTGGATATAATGTATACTTTCAACACTCATAACCTACTCAATAATATTCAATGAAATTAATAAGTGGTCCGCAGTAAAGCCAGTTACTAATCAAATCAAAACAAGTAAATGAGCCGTAAGCTATCATAATAACTATTATGTGAGCGAGTATCTCAACTACTGTATAATGTTACGATTAAAATTAATCTGCCTGATCAGCCCAGTGGTCCTGAGTGCGACTGCTACGCTAGAGGTCCTGAGTTTGATTCCCAGGTCAAGAAAAGTGTTATTAGGCTTTTCTATGAAATCCTTAGTAGCAGCTCGGAGTTTGGAATTTGTGCCTGGTTAATGGCAATAGACTCGCCCCCTACTACATGGGACCTAAATATACCGGCGAACTGTGGGTGTACATTAGTACGACTCTGCCTAACCCTTCGGGGAATAAAGGCGTGAAAATTACAAGTAAAACTATCTATTTCAATATATTATTCTTTTTTTATATTCTGGTCACAATTGCGGCTGCTATATGTGAAGTTTTGGGATAATTTCCCAGGCCAAGTAAGTATTATTTTTCTTTTTACCAGATGCAGCTCAAATTTGAATTTGTATCACCAGCAATAGGAGCACATTGGGACGTAAAACATACTGTCAGTGTTAATCAGTATACTTCAGTCTCCCTAATCAACATCATAAATATATATAACCCATCTAATTCCGTCTTTTATTCACTCAGCTCCTGACCACAATCAAAACAAACACCTATCATAATTAGCTTATCTGTCGTAACCATACAAGTAATAGTTAAGGTGTTAAGAAAATGGAAAGTTCTATTGCAATGGTCGCGAGTGTCGGCATGGCGGCAGTTGGCACAAGCGGTGCCATTGTTCACACACGAGCAGCCATGTAACATAGCGTGTCATTGTGACTGATACCTACGAAACACCACAAAAACTGAAACTATGCTATGCTATGCTATTTGCCAATATTAGATGACGTTTATCAACGTTAGTGAGAACTTATGACAGCCATAAACCTACATACCTACTCTTAATTTATGCATATAAAGCAATGAGGAAAACTGGAGGAAATCGAAGGAAAATTATGTCTATAGCAGGCTTTCTAGAGGTCTGCGGAAAAACAGCTTATTAATGTAATTAACATGATTAAAGTTCATGACATATTTCACACTGTTAGGCCGTACGTTTTAATTCACTAAATAAAAAAAAGGAAATGGAAAAGATAAGTAAATTTTCATATAAGGATTTCTTTAATCATTATCTGTATATATAAAAGAAGAACCTGACTGACTGACGTATCAACGCACAGCCGAAACTACAGGAGAGGATTTGAACCTGACAGTTCAAAAAGTCTGGAGTTGCACTTCAATTTTTTTTCTAGACATCCCTGGATTGTATAGCAGTGTGATGTAGAAGTTTCGAGACTGCGTACAGTTTATGCGGAATGCAGGACATGTGTGGTTTAAGCGATCGCCGCTGCCAACAAAACTGATTGCACATGAACTATCAGCGGTGGCAATGGACACATAGAATGTCAATTGATCTGTAACCATATCATTGTTATTCTAACGTACATACTATAATAGTATACAGGGCGTTGATTAGATCACTGGCGCATCCCGGCCTCTTCAATGAAACTCACCGATTCCGATGCCTTTTGCAACACTGATGGTCAAATACTCAAACAACTTTAAGATGTCGTAAGTACCTATGTCATGATAGTGTGTATGATGTTTTGTTACTTCGCGGTCACCTGTCCGCTAATACCCTCGTTCTACAAACAACGACCGCTAGAACACAGTACGGGGAGTGGTGAGATATGTAAATATAGAGTATGGAGAGTATCCATTCTTATATAGGAAATTATTACTTATTCTTTGTCACCGGCACCTCTTGTACTTGAAGGGGTCATAATATTGGCATCTTTTGTATAAAAAAAACTTAATACCCCTTTAAAACGAAACAAACATGCAGTCAGACAGGCAAAAAGTCTAAAAACGTTTTAGAAGTAGGTACTTCAATTTTATTTATTAGTATAGATATACTTAGCTTATACCCCTGAAGTTCTCCAAATATGTCGCTTTTTTCAAGTCTTGGGTACTTTCACACTTCTCAAGTATTGTTGTGATTAAATCAACGGCCTGTACATCAACAATGATACCTTATCTAAGTGCAACGAAAGTGGAAGTGCGCTAATGAGAACTGGGCAACACAAGACGCCTTTGTTGTGATATGTTAATTAGGTTACACTCCCAGGCACAACAATCAGATATAACGTGGGCATTATGAACACTTACTACACAGAATAGTGTTCACAATAATTCAAAGAAAGAGTGGATCAATGGATACAGTGAGATATCCGGATACATCTTTTTTTAGTTATTACTAGTAATTAAATTTGTATGTAACGCAATTTATTTTTCAATTTTCTATTTATTGTGTTCAAATGTATTGTTTAATTTAACGCTGATATTTAAAATGGCTATTTTTTATTGTTAATTGGGCGCCGTGGCCTCCTATAATTGGTGAATTACCTACATTTCACCATTAAAAAATGTTTATCATGACTCAAACAGATTGTTTCTTATAAAAAATCGAGGCAGCCCCTGTAAGTTAAAAAATACATGTGTTGGGGTAGCCTCGCTTCTTCCCTTAATAACTACTTAGATAGTGTCAACACAAACAATAATAACAAAGAAAATATTAAATTATAGGTATAAGGAACACAAGGTAAGTACAATGTTATATTTTTAAGGACGTTGGCCTGTGTGTGTATGTGTGGGCGTGTATGTGTGTGTGTGTGTGTTATTTCTATTTTCAGCTAACTCTAACAAGGCTAGCTTCAGTTTCCTCATATGTGTTTTAAGCCACTCAGTTTTTTTTATTTTCGTATCTAGATGGTCTGGGTTAAAGAGTAATGTCTTATGCAAGTACAGGGCAACATCAGATGTTGTATGTCGTCTTACAATCGTCATGTATAGACTTAATATAAAATGTTTAAAGAATTTAGGTCTAAGTATAATTTTTGAATTGTAAGTCGCTGATTTTATACATATATATCATCAGTAGAATGTGTATACGATTTAAGAATACCATACAAGTGTCGATGGCCAGAAAATTTGTGATGTATATCTCACGTTGGAGGTCTTTAAATATCTGGATGAGGTCTGATGGCAGTCGCTTCGTGTAAAATACAAATATTTAGCCGCGTCTGTTTGACTCGAATCCAAGCTCCGAACCGATACTGAAAATTTCATAAAATATTTGGTGGTACAGAAATTAATAGGGACCCAGCGTAATACAAATGCAGCCAACACCACAAGAGGTGACACATGATAAATTATAGGTATTGATTCCTGTAAATATATATTTTAAAAACACTTTTACAAGTCAATATCGAGTCATTCGTGAGTATGAAAGACTACAAGTCAAGGTTAATTATAAAAACCCAATGCATATAACCCATTTGTCCGCAACGGCCAAACATAGACCAAACCTAGGTACGTATACTCTATACGAATCAAAATAAATACCTATGTGTAGTTGGACCTGCCCACATGGTTGGCCACAGCTCCACGACCCCTACGACCGCATAGTGCACTAGGAAAACAAATCCTACCTATAACCAATACCTACTTAATTAATCCAATTTTTAAACCGTAACCACAAATGAAGCACTAAGCGGTTTTTAATCGACATTTAAAAATATTGCCTTATTCATATTACTTAATCTGTCTTATTTAAATTTTGTTGAGGTCATGCTCATACATAACACACATTATCATATTATTTTGTGATGTGTTTACATCATAAAGTCTGAATATTTTTCACTTTTCTTGAGCAATTGGGAGAGGAATTCGATACACTTAATTGCAGTACTGATGGGCGTAACTGAATGACATAAGTAGTGTGTAATACTTAGATAATAGAACGATACGATAGCCGCCGTATCAGCTGTGACGAAATAAAAACGACTGGTTTCGCAGAAGATTACTACTAAAGTTACAAATTAACACAACGACTTTACCTAACATTACTTCTGAATAACGCAACATTCGGAAGCACGGTTCAATTCTTATTTCGGATATATTTCTTTATGTCGTATTACCACATAAGATTTAGATCAAAGTCATCACTCCTATCTATTCAAAAAAGTCTAGATAATAATATAACTGTAGTGTATACTGAACATTTTCTTAAAGTAAGGATAAGGGAGGTCACAGTTTTAGTTCTAGACCTAGATTTGTGAACACATTATTGATTAGGTAAATTCTTATGTATTCTGCTTAAATAAAATTTTAGTGTAAACCATTCGGCTACCAAGAGCTTCAAGCACTACTATTGCAACTCGAAAGATTAGAGTCCAATAGAACAATCGCTAATAACATATTCACCTAATTGTCGGGAACATGTTTGTGTAAAGCGTACAAAAGTTCAACGTGCGAACCGCAACCGGACATTCACTGGTTTTTGTTACCTAGCTACCTTGTACTTTTTGCTTAGATTATGATGGTACACAGTACCTGTCATTATTTTATGTTACGATAGACTAAAACTATTATTAAACGAACGTTATTTCATGTAACAGTAATAGGCATAATGTGTGAAAAGAAGAATGAAGAAAATTTTTGATAATAAAAATCAATAAAGATAACATAAATCGCTAGTATATAAATGAGAAACATTAAAAATACTAGTAGTAGTAAGGGAAAATAGACGACAAAAGGAGCAATGGAAATTCGCCTAGGTTGACAAACGCTGGACCAACACCAACCAACATCAATGACGCTATGCCAGTGGCAGTCTGTGCAGAAAGGACACAAGAAAGAATTGAGTTCCGTAATCGCTGACATCCACTGTGGGTGTGCACGAAAAAAAGGCAAAGTATTTATTGCAAACTTAGTTTAGGTACCTACTTGCCTACATAATATACGGATTTTACACATTTCTTCTGAGGAGGCTGTACGGTTTAGTGCCTTTTCAAATATTGCAGCATTGTTGAGGGCTAGAGCATTTCTCACATCTAGAAATCTCATTAAATTAATTATTTTTTATATTATTTATCAAAGGTTCTTAGAAGAATTTGTTTAAAGTTTTTATGAAACCAGTAAGTATTAGGTTTTTTTTTACGTTTCTATTCAATAAACGCTTATGTGATAAGAAATAAAATATTATTTGTTACTTACAAATTGAGAAACACAGCGATAACTTTTGGAACCCGTGAATAACTGTCATTATTTATGCACCATTCACTTTTGAAATGCACTATTGCATTTAATGAAACGTTCATTGCAATATTTCGTACAAAATGTTATATTGTAAAACGGTACTTTAAATACCTTTTAATATATATTTGGTCTGTGTGGACTGCATGATATTATGCAATAGTATTCAGTACCTACATAAATACCTATATAATTTCATAATAGGCCCAATTCAGTGCATGCATTCAAATAGGTATTGAAATGACGTTTAAAATAATTAATAAAACTATTAAAACCAAAGAGATCGTTTATTATCGGAATCGGGCGCACGTAAATTAGAAATACAATAAAATTTAATGATGACTGATTGACGACAGTCCGATGAGTCAGTGTTGATTCTGTCTCCTTGATTTATTGACCTCGACAGGATGTGACAACACTCACAATACTAAGAGAATATCACAATTAAAACGTGCATTTTTGCACTATTGTTTGGATACGATGAACTAAGACAGAGTTGGCCAACACGGGGCCCTCAAAACACTGGAACACTAATAAAATATCTTAAGAGTCCGGCGGACCGAATTTCTCTCATAAACGTAATACCGAAATAAATCATAATTCAAACACATTTAATCAAATTGTGTTATTATTCGGATTCCGATACAGTTACTCTAGATTCCTACGGTACCATTCCGTCCAAAATACTACACTGGAAATAAATGTAAGCAAATGCAATTTTTGATAACTTTACCAAGTTTGGAACGATTTTCCGGTCTTTTATTTCCAGTGAAGTAGTAGTAGACGAAATAGTACCGTAGGAACCCTAGATTAACGGTATCCAAATCCGAATAATAACATAATTTGATAGAATATTGTCTAGATTACGATTTATTTCGGTATTACGTTTTTGTGGCCAATTTAAGCTCCGCCGGACCCTTAAAGTCCACAATTTTGAATTATTTATTCTCTTAATAAAAATATTCTTGTTTGGTTTGATGAACGAGAAAATGGTAGGTATCAAATTATCTTTACAAGATTTAGCCGTTGGCGAAAATGTTGGCCACCTCTGAACTAAGATAATAATTTGCCGTCGTACACAATTGAGTTGTGTTAAGTCAGATATCGGCGTAATCAACGTGGATTCCATTCATATCTTTACAACGCGTAGTATGTAGTATGGCAACACGACATCTTGGGTGACCGCATATACCTTGACATCTCGCAAACATCCGCTGACATGGAATATGTGGGTGGAAAATAATCATTATGACTACGTACCATAGGTACCTTGTATTTTATTGTACCAATATTGATATAATATTAGTCTATTCAATATGGTATGAAGTAGGTACTGATCCATCTTTATCAAAATTAAAGTTCTTTTCTTTTATTCACAAGCCCGCGAATTACATCCAAAAAATTTGAATAAATCGCAAGAAATCCCGTAACAATAGTTTTATTTCGTACATTATTCGAGAAAAATAATTGACCTACAAAATATACTTCGTAATAACTACGCTGATCAACCGATCTGCAAGATAAAACTGCGCTTGTCGCGGTCATTCTGTGGATGGGTGGATGGGTGACCATATCACAATTATGGTAGTTATTGCTTAAAAAGCCTGACAAGCGATCTATACAGAAACTATTACTATTGCACGTAAATTAAGTTCAGGAGGCCTGTAGCATGCGATGCGTGAAAAAAATGATTGTAATCATTTTTTTTTACATACACCAGACCCGAAACAACCACCAGGTGGGTTATATAAATATTTGTTCCGTAATCGAACCCACAATCCGTGGCAGAAGACAATCACGCCCGAAAAAAGATGGTAGATAAAACTAGCACACTTGTCCGCTAATGTAGAATATTTCATGGTTTATAATAAAACTGAGTCATCTTTGGTTACAACACCACAGAACTAATTTTGCGTTCGGTGTATCGGAATGTATGTATATTTACACAGAACATTTAGAGGAATCTTTACGACTTGCTACACAAGTTTCACGTGCAACTAGATCTAGTGGTTTTATTTGGAATACCTATGTTATCTAGGGAAAGGGGAAATAAAAAAAGACATAGCATTAATTTATAGAAGAATACGAAGAATAAAAAAGAATATAAAGAATATGAGTCATGCCTGTCCTGCCTCATTAGTCTAGTGGTCCCAAGCGCGACTGCTACTCTAGAGGTCCTGGGTTCGATCCCCAGGTCGAGCAAAGTGTTATTGGGTTTTTCTATGAAATTCTCAGTAGCAGCTCGGAGTCTGGATTTGTGCCTGGTTAATGGCAATAGGCTCGCCCCCTATTACATGGGACCTAAACATACCGGCGAACTGTGGGTGTACATTAGTACGCCTCTGCCTAACCTTTCGGGGAATACAGGCGTGATGGTATGTTATGTTTATAAAGAATATGAAGACCTTAATGACGCTAATTCCACTATAATAAAAAGGAAAATAATAAACCGCGCATCAAACATACTGATTGAGCGACCAAATTACTTATTGAGCAACAATATTTTAAATACAGATATCGGTTAGGTTAGAACAATGACCTCCCCCCCAAGGGGTTCTCGCCTTGTCGCGGTGGGGTATGCGGAGGGTGGCAGTGGTGGTGGTTTTAGTCCGTATGCTGGCCACCTGGCCGGAGAGCCCGACACAACCGTCACTCATCCCCGAAGCGGGGCGGCGTGCATAAGGAGCATTTCCCCACCCGAAAAAAAAAGGTGAGACCTATGTCCACATACCAGAAACTAACCATAAGCAAAAAAATAACCATAAGTTGCTGCCCAACTAGCAATTTTGCTGCCCAACTAGCTATTTTGCTGCCCAACTAGCTATTTCAGCTAACCGATTACATTTTTTTAATCATAAAGACACGAATACTTCACTAACCATTTAAAATACTTTTTTGACCGTTTAAATAACACCCTCATAAAAAAAGTCATTGACATCATTATTTTCTACAAATATCCCAATTCTTTTGGAGTGGCTTATCTTTTTGTTTCACTGTCAACCATCAGTGTCTTCATAACCGCAACCTTTCACACTATCCATTTATCTTCTCTTTGTTCCCCCGTTTTCCCTTAACTCCATTTACATTTAAGCAGAAACAATTCTGGTATATGTAGACGACGAGAAAGATTGCTGGGGCTCGTAGGATGCAGGCAGCATAACCGGTCATTATAGAAGTCTCTTAGGAAAGTCTTTGTTCAGCACAGGATCATTTTTAGCTGATATGATGAAGATTACAATTGTTCTCCTCTCCTACGCATATTTAAAAAGACCACATTGACGACACGTTTGGCGTAGCGGCTGAGCGATCGGCTTCTGCGCAACGTGTTGTGGATTCGATCCCCACACGGAGCAAATATTTGTATGATCTGTAGGTAGTTGTTCCGGGTCTGGGTGTTTGTGTTTGTGAGAATTTGTGTTTGTAAACGCAACCACGATACAGGAGAAAATCCTAGTGTGGGGCAACGTTTTAAAAAAAAAATACATTTATCAATGCTCTAAAATAGTAGGTATAGATTTTTTAGTCAATTCCTACATACGTGTCGCCATGTCTGTATAATTCGAAAGATTAGACAGGAATGTGCTAATGAACACACACCCTGTGTACTTCCTTACCGTAGCGGAATTTCTCCCGGTTTTTTTACTGTTCCTCCTAAACCTATATTTGAAACATTACAAGTATATCATGATGCCATTATCAGTCTCTTTATAACACCAAATATGTACGAGAATAAACGCAGTTGTAGGTGATTGTAGTTTCGTATATTTTATTTAAAACTGAATCAAGCACGTATAACGTCGTATTGAGTCGGTGTTGCATGACAATTAACAGATAAGCACTAACTACGACGGCCATGGAATTTGCGACAACCTCGTCTATCTAGACAACACGCCGCGATTGTTTTACGGCCAATCCTAATATCAAATCAGTCAGTAGATTTGTCTGCTGGAGATAGAATTTTGACATACCAGAGATAGAATTTCTTGTATGGACCTTAGTCCATACAAGAAATTCTATCTCTGGTAAGCAAATCTATCGACGGATTTGTTAGGCACTTGCTAAAATCATTTACGGGCTATTTCCATAATAATAGTACTATTAATTCTATGTAGATTGGTATTTTATAGTCTATAGTTAGTGAATATTTTACAGGGAACATTTGTCATAAAGAAGAAAAATATAGCCATTTTTGATATCCGAATTCCAGGCGACACTTACTTACGTCGCAGCTACATGAACTATAACGTCAATCCGATTTACTCAATTTCATTGGATAAATTGTTTCATTGATAATTATAATACATAATTGATAGTACCTCATTCGGGAAAGTAAATAAAGTGAAATCATGAAAATGATCGATTTGATATTCATCACTTCATGAGGTCACTTCATTATAATCAGACTATACCTATTTGTCCATTACTGGATGTATATTTTTGCTCACATTGACATTAATTGCTGTGCGATCGCTTTAGAGCGAAGGCTTGTAATTGGCTCATTGTTGCCGAATCTGTTTTTTACTCAAATTGTATTTAGCTGTTAGCTTTCCATGCTGTAATAAATAAATAAATAAATAAATGTATTTCTTTCACAGGAATTGTTAATAACCCAAAAAAATATGGCGATAATGCTAATAGAGTTATGTCTTCTATGAATTGCAAAAGCGAAATAGCGATCACTGACTCACAAACTCAATATTTGGCATTGGCATGTAAGTTGCTTATAAGTGTAAACATCTGCTAAAAAAGGTACTTATTGTGAAAACATTTACGCGATTTTTTTAAATAAGATCAATGCAGGTAGCACCATGGAGCACAGCTATAGTTATGTATGAAATTAAACATTGCCTTTGCACTTTTAGCAACTCATCAATAAATAACACATGTTTTATGGCTGTTAAGACGTGATGAAATCTTCATACTTAAATGTTTCGCAACATTTTTGTAACCGTGTAATTTGTTGTTTTCTATCAATTAGTATCAGTAGTAACATCAGTGGTGTGTATACCTCACGTAAAGAACATAATACGTGCTAGATCGCTAGGTAAATACTATCGCACTCATGTAAGTTTTTGCTGATAACCGAGGTTGGGTTACTCGAAATACATTACACAATTGTTTCAGGTAATAGATAGATACTTATCAACCTACCTAGTATTCAGAACTGCCGGTATGGGTTATGGTTTCGATACACAGGAGGAGAAAATTTTATTAGACTTTTCTACGAAATTCCGTGAAACAGCTCAGAGTTTAGATTTTTGAATAATGGCTATGGGCTTGCCCCCTATTACATGGGACTCAAAAATATACTGGCAAACTGTCGGTGTAAATCAGAGAAATACATGCGTAATGGTTTGTCTATTTCCATAAAGGAGGCTTCTTCCAATAAATTTCCTTATAGTTTACAGCTTGTAAGTACCTTACAGGGAATTTGTGTCATTGTGTCTAAAAACGCCTCACTAAGCAATTCTTTATCGATTATAATTTATTTAAACATAGGCCTTTTTTAGTCCTCCGTATCCTGAGAATGTAACCAGTAATGTACCACTGGTTACACTGACTATGATAGGTACCTGCGTTTCACCGGTCGTTAGTTACTCAAATCTATTTACAACCTCAGGATATATTCAGTGTGTTTTCTGAATACCACCTCCAAAATGAAGCAGTAAAATATTTTAAGCAGCTTGATCATTTGGCACGTTAATAATTTAGTCCATCGTTCAACTGACATAATCATGGAAAGATAATAACAAAAATAGCTCGATAAATACTCTGTTCGGTGACTGGCGACAGTATCCGGTGCCGGTGATCGCAACGTCCCTATGCTAAGTCCAGCAATGTCCGTTGTTATCCTAAATAATAAACCACCAGGCTCACCCATTTCCGTTGAGTACCTAAAGATAAACAAGCGATTTGAGCACGCACCTCTATCCACATTGTTCCGTTCGGAGAACGCCTTCACAATAGGGAAATGACGCAAACAAAATGTAAAATGTATGAAAAAGTAATTAGTTACACTGTTCCTGTATTGTTTACTAGCCTATCTGTTTTCGCAGAATTCTATCAATTCAGAATATAAGTGCTTGACTGTTTATTTCCTTGCTTTATTTGTGACATAACTTGTATTGTATATTATTGTGTAGTGTACCTTCTGCCAATCCGGCCTAAGGCATGGTTGTCCACAGCTTACCCCTTTCATTCTAAGAGGATTCCCATATTCCGCCGGGGTTTAATTAATAGTTTAATTTCGGTCAAAATAAGTTAACCCAAAATATGTAGATACTAATTATGATTCATGAGGAAAAGCCATTTTTTATGCTACACACATCGAATTATCGACACCTCTAAAACTATATAATAATTACACAGGGCAACTCTAGTATCATTGGTATTGTTTGCCTTCTATGGGACAATAGGGCTGTCATACATGTTATACAATTCATTGATACAAATACTTAATTATAGATAATATGCTGTGCTAACCTTAAGTTTACATTCCACAAGATATCGCATATCGATATTATTAGCACAAAGGTAGTGTAACATTCTCAAGGAAAACCAGGTACCGAGAATATCGAAATCTGAGCCTTCAGATCAAATAGGTTATAGGGACTTAACAAAGAGTAAGTCGGCAATCGTTTTATACATTATTTTGCAATACTTAAATTACTATGAATTTTACTAGGTTACTAAGGTAATATAATTCGAATTCGAGGTTTTACGCTCTTGACCAAATTAAATTAAGCAGCAAGCACTTTACCTAAAAAAGTAACATTGAAACGACTAACACTTCAGAAAATTGTTTATGAATGAGATGTAAGTAGACCAAATCCAACAAAAATATGATTTATTTCACGAAGCTGTGCGTTCATTCACTGAAATCGAGGTTGTACAAACAATAAAGAAAACACAGTTGTTCGTTAAAGAAACATCGATGGTAATAGACAGATAAGATAATATTATCGCATTGGAACTGAACTAATAGAAAATGGTGTTCAATATAAGCAGTCAATAAATTAACGCGAACGCGCCTGTATTCAAACACAACAGCACAAGCGAGTTTGTCCGAAACTGTTGCGCAATTTGTGTTGAGGCCTACTTATTTACGTCTACTATAGAATTGAATTGGATCTCAATCGAGATTGTGTATCTCATTCTCCACGAAAAACATTAACAGAATCGTCAAAGTGGATTCATTTTGGTTGTCTTTGGGATTCTTTATATTAGTATCCCGTTCGTTCGTTTTATGATAATTAAGTAAATAGTCAGCTAGTGTGTTTAAGTATCAAAAGCGCTTTTTTCTGTAAAAGCAGTTCTTTTTTGACATAACGTCACTCTGATGTCCTTATCTATTTACTTGAGATAAGGTATTTATTTACTTAAGATATACCTAAGCAGTTTTTTTCCATACATTAGAGACCTAGCTCTTCAGCTCTCTACAGCTGCTCTATAGATATTGCTAAGGAACTATTATACATTCCAAAAATGAACTGATTCCAGGTGAATTAGTTGATGAAGCCATTTTAGCCACATTTTACAACATGTACTTACTCACATACTTTATTATTGACAATATTTCAGCCCCTTCTTTGCACAGAAATAAATCAGGCTAAATTATTGACAGCATAAGTTTTGTATATTAGGAGCAAACTTCCGTATCAACAAATTCGCCAAAATAAATAGTGTTTTACTGACAGATCAATAAACTCACGCGCATCTACGTATTAAGATTACGCGTGCAAAGCGGTAGAGCTGCGCGCTATGGGAAACGTTCTCACATTCGCAGCGGCCTCGCATTTCACTTTCTTGCAATTAGGCCGAGCTGCCTAATTACTATGTTGACGGCTAATGATTACCTGTGTCAACTTACTAGCACCCGTGTCAACAGACGTGTCACTTACTTTGAATTGTAAGATATTGTGTAGTACCACAAAATGGCATTATGTTTGTACATTTGTGCAACATACAAGTAAGTTCGTAACAGATGTTATTCTTCATTGAGCAAACTTAATAACCACTTAAAATTATCAATGTTTAACTTAATAAAAACGTAACGTAAAGTAGATCTTAAACTTTAAGAAATAGTAAATTGAAGTAGGTAGATTAAGAATGTTTTGACACTGAGTCACAATGATGTGTCATTGTGATTCAGTGTCAAAACATATAACATAACATATGGCCTACCCCAACAATGTTCCTAATCAAAATCACTCACTATAGTATATATTCGATTATAATGTCACATCAAAGAAGCGTTACGCAGATAATATCTTAGTCAATGTCACAGTCGAAGTAGCCAAGACTGGTACATTCCTCATTAAATCTTCGATTTGTACCATTCGATGTAAAATAGGATTATCCCCTGGCCGAATTCTTCATAGTCGCAGCCTTGCTTTCTTATATTCGTAGTTTATGTTAATAGCGGTAAGTAACACAGTCCGCTGACCGAGAAGGACATTACTGTGTACGCTATTCTCTCGGCTAATTGCATAACTGTACCATCCTTACGGTGTGTCCGTATTGACGCGAACATCTGTGTGATACTTTACGATGGCACGATCAGAATAAAAGAATACTGTAGACAATGCAAACATGGTAATGTCGTATTGTAATGACATAATTACTAAAACAAAATCTTCATTAAGTAGGTCATACAATATGTGTATTTAATAAGTAGAAACGCATTCCTAAGAAAATTAACACGTCATTCAACTTTAATTTTTGAGTTGATTCGAAACGAATGTGTGACAACTCCAAGGAAACATTTTGCGTGAATACATGCGGGATCGTTATTTATTGTTTGGTATTCGGGACTATTACGAGAGTGACCCAAAACTGCCTCGGTGACTTTTCTTTCATCGTGTCAAAACGAGAGTAGCCGACGCGCGTGTCAACTTTCTCCGTTCTATTTCGGTCCGGTGGCATCATTTTTTTAATCATCCCGTTAACCGAGCTCAGACATCTGGGAAAACACCATTGTCCAGACTTTATTGTGTGCTATGACGTCATATAATATGGTTGCGTATGTGTTTGGTGGATGTCGTTAAGCGCAAACGCAGTTTATTGACTGAATTGATGAGAAAATAATCTCCGAGAAGCGACTTTCACACAATCGCGGGTCATCATCCACATTTGTATTGGATAGTCATGTGGGTAAAAAGGCATGCGCACCATGCGTTCGCGAACGTTCCATAATAATGATGTTTGTATTGAATCACATAAACACGTTTTGCCCTCTCACCGTGTACACTGATCCAATCGCATAAATGTATCAATAAATAAACAAAAAATTATCGTCGTACCAAAATCGACCATGTTATTATAATTGAAGGTTTGATTTGAGTTGTGTCGTTTTATTCCAAAAATAAGTACTAGATTCGGCAAGCACTAGATTTTAAAATTTAGTTCAATGCCATACAATCACCTATCACTTCCTATTATTTGAAATGTTATGCTAAGACTAAAGACAGATTTAAAATCGTGTCGTATTTGCCCCTGAAAACCGTTCAGTCGATTACAACAGAAATTTCATGCTTTATTAAACATCAAAGAGTTTCCTCTCGATTAGTTCAGTAATCGATTATGTACCTATTCTAAAGCCTATTTTTGTTAAAAGATTATAACGTATATATATCTTCTGTTAGGTAGGTATTTTGCATCAGTTTACATGCTTAATCGTGCACATAATAACGAATTATCTAAAAATTTACCTACTTGCAGTGCTTAAACATATAATCGCGTATTGTTTTCCTCACAGGGTCAGGTAGATGTAACCGGCTGTACTTACCTATAACTACAGTATGATTATTTGTCTAGATGTGTTTTAGATGCCATGCAATATGGGGCGTGCTTATTGCCATGAAATGGGCACAAACCCATCCACATATACCACCCCACGAATACTACTGAGAATTTAAGTTGAGACCTGGATTTTCATGTGTCCAATATGGGAATCGAACCCAGGGCCTCACGATTAGTTGTAGCGTTTCCGATCACTAGACCAGTGAGGCAGTTAGTTTATGCTATTGATAGTGCCTATAGATATGTTTTATTCGGTCGAAAATAACATATTCGGATTATATGACAGTCGCAGGAGCATGGAGATTAATGACACAATTAAAGCGAAGGTTATAACCAGAGATTAAATAACAGATAATTAATAGTGAGTAAGTTAGAATTTGGATAAGATCACAGAAACTCGAAATGTATTTTTTAATTGAATACATTTATATACTGGTTGCGGTCAACACAAATTGTATTTCATAATTACCTAGAAGATATTGTTTTAAGAATTACCAATCCTGATTAATTCAATAATCCAATAAAATATGCAATTAAATTCTTGAAATTATTTTTACAAAGATTTTGATAGTTTATATACATATATAATCTATACTTATAATAAATCTGTAGAGAGGTCAATTCTGTACATGAAATATATTTCCAAAATAACTATCAGCGGGTGATTAGTGATCGATACTGACGCCAAAAATGCAATCAGTAAAATTTTTGTCTGTCTGTCTGTCTGTCTGTATGTTCGTTATAGAAACAAAAACCACTCGACGGATTTCAACGAAACTTGGTACAATTGTTCTTCATACTCCTGGGTAGGTTATAGTATACTTTTCATCACGCTACGATCAATAGGAGCAGAGCAGTGAAGGGAAATGTTGGGAAAACAGGAGAACTTACTCCATTTTTTAAGCTTCCGTCGCGTGTGCAGCCTTAATGGTTAAAGCTACACAGAAATCATGTATGACGGAAATGTTCTCCTTAAAATTATATAAAAAATATGCCACGACAGCAAATGTCTATCTTTTATGGTTGACTCACAATAACACGTGTAACTCCCGATAGCTTAGCAGTTCGGAGCTTTCTGATTATATTTGTCTACTCTTACGTTAGGTGACTGGCTGACTAACATAGTGATCTATCAACGCACAGCCCAAACCACAGGTTATAGTATACTTTTCATCACGCTACGATCAATAGGAGCAGAGCAGTGAAGGGAAATGTTGGGAAAATGAGTGATTCATGAGAAAGGTTTCAAGCTATAAAACATCACGCTACAACCCTTAGGAACGGGGCAACGCAGGTGATACCGCGGGCGAAGAACTAGGGAACAAAGTAACTATTCCACGCGGACGAAGTCGCTGGCAAAAGCTAGTATATAATAAATACATATATATCTTTATCTTTGAAGTACATGCTTCAAAGGAACTTCAAATAAGGAACAATGACCGCGTCTGCTTTTTTCTATGCACGGAATATCCTCATAGAGCGAAGTATGTAATTCTTAAACTGTATAAACAATATCTAATAAAAACTGATCTTATGCTCTTGCCCTATAGTCAGGTCCTTAGAATCTATACTAATATTATAAAGCTGGGGTTATCTAGCTGGGGCTATTATAAATGCGGGTAGCAACGCGGGTGGGTCGCTAGTTTGAGATATATTCAACCGACTGCGGCTCTATCAGCCCGGAATGTACTTTTTAACGAACGTTTTTTGCGTAAACACTATGAGGCGGTGAAGGGGCGTTTTAATAATTGATTTAGACTTTGACTAACGAAATTCAGAAGAAATATTTCAGGTCCTAAATCTTTTACTTAAGTACCTACTTAACTTTATTACTAAGATATATTGTAACTTTCGAGCTTTTACATGTTAGGTACCTACATATAAAAACTCGAAACTGTAATTATTCTAGCGGTCTTGAGCGCGACTGCTACGCTAGAGGTATTAGGTTCGATTTCCAAGTCAGGTAAAGCGTTAGGTATTGGGTTTTTCTTTAAAATTTTCAGTAGCAGCTTGGAGTTTCGATTTATGTCTGGTCAACAACAATAGGCTCGCCCCCTATTAAAAGAAACCTAAATATACCAGTGAACTGTGAGTGTACATTAGTATAGCTCTGTCTACCCCTTCGCGAAAAGGCGTGATTATATGTTTTAGTAATTATAAGTTTTCATGTATTTTATATTTGGAAAAACCAACGTTACGTTTCAATGAATGCAACAGAAAGCCAATTATAGATCGTAATTATATTATAATTTCTTAATGAGATAAAATCATCAGATTTTCCATCTCATAAATGACACCTTGTTAACGTATGCCCAATTGTCCACAACACAACACGTACTAGTTGAGACAATAACAACTAACACGGTTCAACGGTCACACGAAGGCCGGTTTCAGATGTTAATTGAGGTCATATTAACGCAAAATTGTTCCCTATAAAACAATCACTACAATCATTAATGGTTTCAATCTGTTATCCGCACTTCGAACAAACAAAAACGAACGACCCAAAATAAACGTGTGACGTTCTTACTGCAGATGGAACTGAAAACCTATTTAAAATAATATTACGTAAAATATTTTTGAATAACAAATATTACAATGTCTCTCTACTATGTAGAAAATTTCCTAGAACACAATTCGCTAAATTTCTGTAAACAGTCGTTTAAAGTTATCTTTATTCTGGAATGCATAAAATACTAAGGCAACGTGGTTTGGCGATATTTTGCAATGGCCTATTAGTTCTAAACAATCGCAACTCGAGTGTAAGTGCCAAATGTAGTGTACTTTATAGGCATTTAAAAGCTGCCATAATCGTGAATATGTTGCCAAAATTTCTAATCTGGTACTCACGTTGCCAAAACAACAATGGCATAGTACTACAAACTTATTAAGAATACATTGTGACATTTGATGCGTATTGTATTTGTAAGTACTTTCTACTATTTAAGATTACAGATTAAATTGCTGTACCTACCTTCAACGCAGTTAAGAATTCTTCAGAATTTATTGGTATTTGTATTTCATTCTTAATTAAATGTTAAGAATGAAATACTGATTAAGAATAGAATGAATTCTGAAGAATTCTGAATGAATATTTCCAAAAGAAGACCTTATTGATGCCAAAGATATAACGGAAATGTTTTTACTTCATATTACGACATGTCCTAAGACGTTTGGGCACACGCCAAGTAATAATAATAGTGAACGATGAACCGCTATGTGTATAAAGCCATATCCTAAAGCTTTATTTAGTAACTCTATGAATGCTATACTTAGAATAAGATGCACTAACAGTTAAGTTACTTCGAAATGGTTTTATTTTGGACTCCGTTCGGTTGGAATTATCTCCGATGTGCTTTAGCGAAGTTGCTTTTTTAATAATTATTCTTATGTAACAATATTTTTTAGCCTCTACACCATGTAGCCTTATTATTTAAAGTTAAATAACGCTAGAAACCAATGACCTAGAATTATTTCGCAATCTTATCTGTTCGTTAGTGCGAAATTGAGAATATCTATAAATTATAACAGGCCGATGTCTATACATTGTAAACTAATATGGGGTTTTAGTACTTTATCAGAGCAACAGAAGTAAAAACATTTTTTTTTTTGCCTGTCCGTTTGTTTGTCTGTATGTTTGTACGCGTATCACGCAAAGACTACTCCATGAAATTGGATGCGGTTTTCACATTAGTATTGCTATAATCTGGTGCATATTTCAGCTTAATAGGCCGTGTTGAAGCCGGGTTATAGTTAATCCTTTTGGGAAACGAGTGAAACGCAGCCAGCTACTTGTCTGATATAAAAATGCTGACCTTCATCTGCTTTCATTATACTTTACGAGGTTATTATTAACTCAACAAATGTAACAAGTCAATCCTCTACTATTCGCGCTAGGTAATAAGAATTAAAAAATTGCTTGCGATTTTTTTGTATTTTGATGATAAAGCACATATTAATTTATTCTATTTATAAATTGATAGGTATTCAAAATTGGAATTAAATTAATATTACATTTATAGATCTGTAGGTTCACTTTCACACACGCGTCGGAGTGTGGCATGAAAATGGCGAGTCCACATCCTTTCACTACATTTGCATAACGAAACTAATGTGGACCTGCATATAGCACTCGTGACCGGTTCTAGAGACTTTTTGTCACATATATGCTATCAGTAAATGCTAATGTTATATGGTACTACATTGAAAATGAAAATCCATTATTCTAACATGCTAAACGACATTTCTATGTTGTCTTCTCACTTCATGATCACAAAATGAATGTAGTGAGATGCCAAACTGAGATGCAACCAAAACAAATCGCTTCTCTAAAAAAGGGTGTTAAAGTTTGAAGCGTTTTTCTGTTTACCTGTCTTTGCTTTGTTTGGTAGTTGTAGCTACCAAATTGCTGAATCAATTTCAATAATTTTATCTCTTTTGAAAGCTGGTGTAACTGGAATTAGGGTTAAATGATAATCAATTTAGATATCAAGTTCGTAACATATTTGAATTTTACAATAAACCTTGTAGCTAAATAACAGGTTTTATCTTAGTTATACCTAGAGCTGATAGTTACCTTAATCAGAAATAGTAAATAAATGTTTGACAAATAGGAACAAATCAATCATAAACTGAAAAGCAATCGAGCGGAAATATTCCAACACAATTTAAATGTATTTTTAGAATTTACTTCACTCGTTCTGAAATCGATGTAGAGAAAGTTAGGATTCAGAATTGAATACAAATCAAAGTAACAATTCGTTTATCAATTTTATAGATTCAACAGTGTATGATTATTCAAAGAAGAATAACTGCCTACACAAGATATCTTCAGATATTGCAGTTACCGTGCGCAAACCACATATTGTATACAGTGCGCATGTCCAGTTGGCATTCGTAGGCCTTCGGACCGGTTCCACCGCTGCTTTAGATACAAAAAGTGTTAGTCATCGTAGGTCCGAGACTTTAACATGATCGGTGCAGCTTTCTTCAATAACGTACACATGTGTTCTCTTCCCTAGATCAACGACCAGATTATTTGCACCTAGTTTTTATCGCATAAAGCCAAAGATTAAAGAGATATGACATTTATTAGTCTCATGAAAAATGAGCTAGTTATATCAAAATCTAATCAAATGTGTCACCTGATTTACTTGTAACATAACTAATCTTATGTATTTAACATTGTAAGTTTAATAAAAGTATTTCTAATAGTTAGTTCCACAGAGACAATGTATAATCATGCATTGTAAGTATCTGTGTCTCTCATCTCAACTCTCAGAGCGCTCTTTGTTCTCTAGGACATTTCTGGTAGTATACAGGCTGTGTTACTTTTTATATTTTTTTTATTATCCTATAATAGAATCCTTTTAATAATCCCTTTTAAAAAATAGATTAGTTAGACACAAAGGCATAATGATAACTAAATAGAATAATAATATTCATTCTTATGAATGCATCACTATTTATTAAAATGTGAAATCTTGTATCGCGTAAGTTACATAATTTGAAAGACTTTAATTCAAATAATAATAATTTCTTCACTTTTAAGTTTGGTGTTTTGTACGTAGCATCAGTTAGCGATAGACAGAGACATAGACATAGACTGCTGCTGCACCTGCGGCAATTGTTTTTTTTATGCCTCTAAGCATTTTAGTGTCTCGTGTTACCGCTAAAAGATTTTGCATACTTAAAATTGTTATAATCGTTATAATTTATCGCTCTCTAAGCTAGTTTATATACTTTATTAAAATGCTTTAAGTGCATCGAGTCTTTTTTAAATACGATCCCAAGATAACAACGGTTTTCAAAACTACCCAACTTCGTTGTTTGGAAAATTAAATGTCGGAGTCCACAAATATAGGTAGGCTTGCGGTTGCATGTAACCTATACCTACCTACCTATGGCTAATAAGTTTGGATACCTCTATATATATGGTATCCTGCGTGATGAATGCCATACGCAATGATGATGATTTTGAATTACAGAATATATTAAATTAAACTTGCTTATGGCTAAGATATTTTGCCTCTATAGACACACATAATCATTACAGGTGCAAGAAGTTACGTAACATAACAACTCAGTCATCCTACAATAATTACTAACTATTACTGCGTACAATAGTAACTGTGCGACTCAGTTATGATCTAACGTCTCGTCTGTAGTTATAAACATAGTTGTATATGGTGATGTTGGACTATCGATAAATGAAAAGTCACCAAACTAAGCTGGGATCACGTTATTTACAAACATTGAACATGAAATATGAAAATAGAGAGCACGAGAAGAGCCCTCAATGAACATAATATAAGACGCAAACCATATACTGTAAAGATACATTCAAAGAATATAACGCTTTATAATTAATTGAAGCTAAAATGCTAATTCTAGATCCACACGCAATAAATTTCGTAACGAGACCACAGTGTTTATAATTAACCCCATATAAAAGAAATACATTAAATAATGCGGTGCGTATCACAAATTTGCATTTAATCAACAGATCATAACACGTGCTATAAACCTGATTAATAATACCAACACATTAACAGACAGGTATCAAACAAACAGACAGACTTCAGACAACAACTATAGAATGTTGGCACAGGTTCTAAGATGAGAAAGAGAAATTCGGGGCAATGTCAAAACATAATGTCTATTAAATAACAGCTTTAAAAAATTGAAAGTGGTTTACATATTTTAAAGTGCTATTCTGATTTAATGGCCTATTTATATCTGGATGCCTTAACGCTATTAATAAAGAGTACAGCAGTCAATTTGTCTCCAGTTTAAATCAAGCGAGTTTTTTGTCAATCATTATTTGCTTCCAATGCTGTGAATGCAGAATCAGTCATTGATTGTTTTGTGCCAATTTGTTTGTCAACGAGTGATGATCGTTAAACGAACATGACTGATGATGATTGATACCCAAATAATTTTAGGTATCACGTCACGTATTAAACTGTATCCAATTATAAATAGTATCGTAGTATACAATGACTGATGTATGAGTGCTGGTCCTTTGAGTCTGCTCTATTAAAAGCCTCATTTGCTCTTTCTTTTACATGTCATTTCAAACATTACCTTACATTGCGGCTCTATTTTATACTAATACATTTGTCTAAACTTTAAAGGAGACCATGATTTCAGATTATTTTTTCGGTATTTTTTCTTTGAGGTCTCTTATGAAAGATGAAATATAGTTACCAGTTACCATTTATTACAAAAAAATAGAAACAATGACTTATAAAATTGTCTTTAAAAGGATATTTCTTGATAGACATACATAAATATAATGTATCATGTCGCATGATACCCGCATCAATTGTACTCGTACCTACGCCACTTAATCGGCCACCTACTAACGCATATATCGCAGTGAGTTGAGAATCACTTTCTCCAGCAATTTGTCATTCTACTTAATATCTACGTTACGAGTTGTTTGTTTTTATGGTTCCGTAAGTATGTCTTTATAATTCGCCTGTTTGTCACTAACGATATAAAAGTAGTGTACGGGTACGGATTAACTTTCAGATCCAATTAACTTAATTAGAAGTTATTTGTTGAATGGCAAGGTGATTTATCTTTTAGCGTGCTTGTGTGGAAACTGTTTTGAATTAGTACTTAGATAGTGACAAAAATGGAGCAGAGACTTATTCATTTGCTTTTTGAAATGAAATGAAATTTATTTACATATTAATTGTAAATTACAGATGATTCAGTTTTGTCTATTACATGTTGACCAGTCTCTGACTGACTAACGGTGCCTGGATCTTCCTAGAGATATGTAATAAGAATGTGTAATAAGAAATGCTATTTCTCAATAAACGAAACGCTAACGGTAATAGAAATGAACGAAGATGAACTCTTAATAAGCTAAGTGCAAAAAGAAGCTTCTAATAAATTGAGATCATCCTCATGCATTAACTGTGAGGATTCACGTTTCCGTTCTTCGCAGAGCGGTGCATTACGTGGGCGTTCATCCTCATTGCAGCTAAATATTATCTGTCTCTACATCATTAGTGCAATAAAGGGACGAATGCTTGTGGCTGGTTATCAAGTTATTACTAACGGAATTGTACATGAAGATTTTGTTTTGGCAGGTATTATATTGATTGTTGAATGAGTCAATGAAAGCATTCACTGAGAGGCAAACGACGACACTGCACTAGAATGAGAATGAAGTAAAAAAAGTAAGCAAGAATCGTAGCAGGCAGGTAGCGTTGCCTACCCCTGGTTGCGATTCTTGAGAGAGAAAAAAGTGAGCCCTTACGACACATCTCTTTTACTTCGACTGCTTAAAGCACAAAAGACTAGTCTGTTTGTGTTTGCTTATGTATGAGTACATTAACATTTCTATCACTGAGCCTTGATAAGGTTAGAGAGGGCTACTTCGTTAACCATCCAAGCTTGTTATTCAAAGACAGTTACATCGCTGTCAGTAAATGATCAAACATTACATATTTGAATAAATGTTGATACGTATGCATAAATATGTTTTGAATAGTTCTATCTTTTTAGAGCTGAAAATTTGTGCATTCGTACAAGTTTCTCTAAATAATTACAATAAATGTATAGGTACACATATGTAAATATTTTCACTGTTTTGCAAATATTACAACAATAATATCGCGTCTCTCCATAATAAACCTAGAAACTTTTAATACGTATTTAGGTAAATAACTTAAATATAAATTCACAATAAACCTGCAGTATGAAAATTCCGAACGGCAGTCTTCAATGTTAGCGGTAATTAGTTGTTGAATTAATTAAGTTACCTACCACCGGAACCAAATCCGTCCTTCATCATTGAGGAAGTTGAGAAAAGAGTTAACACAACAAAAAGTGTAATCATCCAGCCATGATCTTTAGCCGCGAGAACCGAAACCACAGACCGCGACAATTCTCAGTTACTGCAATAAGCGGTTGCACCGCGTGTCTCTCCTTACAATCGGGTCAAGTTGTCTTACTTGTCATTCCAACTTGTAGTAAGTATGTGCGTACTCCATTTAAACCTTGTAATTAAAATTACTAGTTCACGTAACGACAGTGTTCATGTAAATACCATCAGCGGAAAACTATTATCGTTTTGTGTCAAACACAGAAGGCCGGTCCGGCAGTTCGACAATTCGGCTTCAAAAGGCATTCCCTGGTTCAATGACAAAGGCGAACAATGCCTACGTACTGATTTGTACGCAAAGGCAACTACACTTCATTATTATATCAATGGAGAAATCAGCGGTGTGGGCGACACGAGGCGGTGGCGAAACACCAGCGGCAGCGGCTGCCGCAAAATGCAGTGACTCAGTAAACAGCACATTCGAATGCATGGCATTAAACGTATACCTTTCAAACGTGGAGCTTAAATCGTAAATCTATACCTCCTACCATTTGTTTTTAAACATACAACCATAAACCATCAGTAAACATTTTAACTCAAATAGTCGTCGACCCGACTACTCATAGCGCATTCTATTTGGAATAGGAACAATATTTACACATCATGGAATCTTTATATGGGCTTTACAATTTTCTATCAGCGATAACGATGTTTTGCACTCATTTATTGGCCACCAAATGCTCTTGTTATCTTATAAGTACTTTTATATTTTTATCAATTCATGATATGTATTAGTTCATTAATTATTGTACCTTTTGCACAATATTCTCGATCGTATGTTATAGCTGTGTATATGGTAATATTAAATTCTGAATAGAAAATAGGTAGCATTGGCTAAATAGAAACCTATGTCATCTCAGCTTGATAATCAATCTTTTTACATTCATGAAAATCTATCAATTTCTACATAATGTCGTTATCAACCGATTATCAACTAGCTCCCGCTTATATCAACAACAATAGAATGTTATATATACCTGTTTTTGTGATTTGTCTGGTAATATTATGGATAGCTCAAATGATCTATTCTTCTTGTCACGATGGGCAGATCTCATGAGCTTTGAGGAAGAGCGTGTGATACTCTGTGCCTTCTCCGGCAGCTTCAGCGCTACGATAGACATGCTACGAGAGAGGCGCCGGCCCAGCTTGCGGGTGCGCATCGACATGGACCCACTTAGGCCGCGCTTGTTGCGTCCATCGACTGAACCAGTCGTGGTCTCCTCCACACCACCACCACCTCCTTCCTCACTAGCACCAGCCATTGCACTTATTCAATTACAACACAAAACCATCAAAATCAACGTCAACATTCACATCTCCAACACAATCATGTCACAAAACAATCACAGACACTTGTAGTCTTTGGCCACTAAGTCATATTCCTTCTAGGTCCACTCAAAACAAATATCCAGTGTACTCTTCAACAAAAGATCCACATCGTGACTGCCCCTCGATATCGGATATCTGGCTGAACAGTTCCAGCGCAATACAGATCATATGGTCACGAAGCCGGTTTGAGAACTACCGCTCCGACGATTCTTACAATATGGGACAACGTGAAACGTAATTCGGTAATGGAATGGTAAGTGTGAATGGTTTCGATTGTGCAGTTAGACTGATTGTTACGTTCAAATAGAGCGCGTTATCGCCGAGCGTGTTGCATTGGGTCGGTGTGCGCATGGAGACGCAACGTGTGCGCGGGTGTTCGCGATCGGAGCGACTAAAGGCGAAACGACCGCAGCAGCGCGACTCTGCCAGCCGGGAGACAGGCTCGGCGCCCCGCCGCCGCTTGACAGCGTCACAACACCTTAAATCAAATTGCTTTTCGAATTGCATTGTACTATTAAATGCTGTCACAAAAACAAATGTACACTATGGTTGACAATGAGCCGGTGAGCGCTCCCACGGCATATGACTATGAATCGGGACATTAACCGCAGATTTAGCAGTCAGGCTGGGGTTTCACATTTGTTTAACGGGACTTGCTCTCGTTAGAGACGTTATTATTGAACTCCTTTGAGCTTCTTTGTTATCGGATCCGAAGTTTTATTCACGACAGATAAATATTTAAACTAATGAGTGGTGCCTCATGACTAGCTCGCTCGTTACAGGTCAATAGATCTCAAGGTAATCGTGTTTCTGAATAAGACCCATTATAGACGATTTGCTAGTCGCAGTCATTAGTTCTAGAGTAAAAAACTATTTGAAACTTTTCAAAACTTTTAGAGATAGTGGTTCAAAACACACAATGGGCATTTAAAATTTCACAACAACTCTCGAGCGTTTTACTAGGTCAATAGCAAATTTTACCAATACATTACAACGATAATTTAGAAACGTTTTTTAAAGTACCTACTTATTTATGTATTAAACTTAAATGGATAAACATAAAAGAACATAAATTGTGAGGCAAAAGCAATGACATAATAATATATACTAGCTGGCCCGGCAAACGTTGTCTTGCCCTATCATCATTTTCCTGCCCTTGTTCCAATTTATTTATGATCGGCACAGCATGTCCTTTTCTTCCATTCATCCCTGTCAGCCGTCACCTCAATTATTCACTCCCTTTCCCATGACATGTCCTGTATATAAAAAAATTGTAGAACCCGATTCCGGTGCCACTTACCGGTTCAAATTGTGAATCTAAACCATCCATTAATCAAAATCACACCAGCAGCTTACGAGGAGTTCTGACAATGCACAGAACGCCAATTATTGGCCTTACCGAAACAGAAAACCTCACAGAAAACAATGCCATGTTCATTTGTGTCCGTGTTTTTTTTAATTTCTGTCAAATCTGTCAATCCGTTCCTGATATAAAATGTATGAGATAATAGATTTTCTTCATAGTGTTCTTTTTCGTGATTTTTTAGATGTTTTAATAGTTATTCTGCTATTTGGAGAGGAGACAAATCCAGCAAACCAAAAATCATATCTATTCAGCCGTTCTCAAGTTATAAGTGTTGTAACAAACCTGACTTTGTTTTATATGATATAAAACTATATAATGTCATTAATATAGATATTTATTATATATATTGTCATTTGGCAAAAAGTAATGAAATCATGTGAGATTTTGATAATAAGTAATAAAAACCTACAATCAGTAAAACTCTCGTGTATACGCAAACGTCAATATTATCAAAAACCTCAGTCAAAAACCAACTAGTTTGAATTGTCAATGTCAACATGGAGCCTAAAGAAATTACTTAGCAATCACTGTAATGCAAACTGCACAATATCTTAAAGCAGAATAATAGAGAATGCAGTGAGTACACATCGATATCTATCATATGAAACGAATCTACCCACTTCTGAATAGGCCTCTCTTTACTTATACCACTTTTTCCGGTAGTTAGACAATAATAATAATAAATAAAGCGATAGATCTAGCCTCAGATCTAGCTAAAGATTGTGATAACGATTAGGGTCGAATAACATTGTCCAAACTAATTACAAATGCGAAATAACAATCTGTCTGTTACGGTTTACCCCTAAATCCCTGAACCAATTTTGGTGTAGAGGTGGATTGGAACTTGGAGAAGATCATGAAACCTCTAGCAACAACTAGTTTACAATATTGATGAAAGAGGACATCCAGATGTTATATTTATAACCTGTTCAAAGGCACAAAAGGTTGTGTTACATATAAAATCCATGAGCTTTTTGCATGCACCACCAACCATCTGTAACTGATAATAAATATTTTTTTCAGTTTATTCTCCTTTTACTTTTACAAAAGCATTTGAGCTTTTTATCGACCATTATGAATGTATTTAGGTACTTAAAATACACCTATAATATTATAGCTTCTACTATCTATAAAGTGTCCTGTCCGCTGACGTAACTTTTCCATTTATCCTCCAATAACTAAGTACAAAATAAAAATCAATGATTATTAATATGGATAATTTTATGATCTGTTGTCACTTGGATTGTTAGCCTGTTGGTATCACCGCAAAGCTTATGGCCTACTCATTGTATGGCATACTCATTAGATACCTTTATTCATCCTCATTAGATATGTTTATTCACATTGCTTTGTTGAAATACTTCTCAACTACAAATTGTGGCAAAAAGATGGACAATAGAGGAACTTTCAAAGGGATTAACTACATCACCTTATAAATCATCAGTTGATCACTCATTCTTCTGATTTTTATGTTTACAGGAAAGCCATACTGTTTTTTTTAACCCCGTAAAATAAAAGATAAAATTGGGGGATAATAGTCTGCTGATGCTGATTAGTATTCAAGTTAGTGTACCACAATTCTCAGAAATCATCGAATATATTTTCAGAAAAACAACAACTGCCTGGAGAAAAAATGTTGACTGGAAAGCTCGTTATTCGAAATTATACTCTTCACGGCGTGTGTTCCGGTTAGTCTCGCGACAGTTATACTCTTTTGTATACTACACTTTAGTCATTCCACGTTGATGTTTACACTTTCTAGGTTTACTGTATCTAGAGGCAACAAAATATTAAATTCGGTATTCTGAGCTTCATAACTGCACTTTCTTATTTTATGATGCTATGGTACCTAATGATTTTGTATTTCCCAATTCACATGCTCAGTGTTCTGTTTTATTTATCTAAAGGATGAATTGATTTGATTATCTTATTCTCTTAGCTAAAGCAATGTTTATAAAAGTTAAAAGTGCACTTTTGGAGATTTTACATTTTATTTGTCATTGCTGCGCATTTTATTCGAAATTGCAGTTAGAACAGACCTCGTCGCATAGGTATCAAGGCCTGTTAGGACTTAGGAGTCAAGTTGCATTTATTCAACCGCTACGAACAACGCGGTGTACAAAACCTTCATTATACCTACTTACAGTCAGAACTGAGTCATGGTATGACTCAGGCAATCGGTGAAAAAGTCAAACGTCGATCTTACTCTCGCGTTTCGTCGTAAACCGCTAGCGAACAATTGTTTATATATTTTCCAATTTCAATGCCTTACCTCTATCCTATTGTCTTATTTTTAAACGGCATACCTGCTAAACATTTAAAATGAATATTAAAATAGACTATCTGAAAAACTTGTTTTGCGTTGAATTAAATATTTGAGCCAATTTGAATGTTTACAGCTAGGTCCTAACAAGATTTGAATGTAAATAACTTTTAATATGCACAACTTCTTCAAAGGACTAAGGAAGAAGAGCCACGTCGCATTTCGTTCATGAGCAACGATGCTACTCCGTACACCTCACTGCTAATTAGGATGCGCGCCACGCACCGGGACAACTCGATCTACGGTTCCGACGTAAACAGCCCTCCGGAGCTTAGCACCTTGTTATCTCAGCAGAGTGAATTATACGACAGCTACATTAATTATGCACGGTTAGTACACCTTATGGTCTAAACAAGATGCAAAACCAAGGTGCCAATCAACGAAAGAACAGAAACAAAATACGTACCTATATGTAGAAATAATATTTATGAACGCCCGGGCTGTCAAAAGCTTGGTTCATTTTGCTTTTTTTGGGGAGAGCCATGCTTCGGCACGAATGGGCCGGCTCCACCGGAGTGATGTGATACCACGGCCTAAAAGAAAACCGGCGTGAAACGCTTACGTTGTGTTTCGCCGAGTGAGTGAGGTTACCGGCGGCCCAATCCCCTTTTAAAAGGCCGGCAACGCACTTGTGACTGCTCTGGTGACCCCCATGGGCAGCGGTAATCGCTTACCATCAGGCAATCATAAAAAATCAAGTAATTTCCAAACATTTTGTTTCTATTCGTTCATAGTTTCAAAAGTTATAATGCAGCTTGTCTTTCTTCCTTTTATCTGTAACTGCAATCTTTATTACTATCACAATCGGCGTAAGAGTTTCTATGGGAAATGCTTAATATGTTCATAAAATTGTATGACTGGGTATTGTTACGGGAACAGTAAAGTTGCTCAACATAGCAAAGCAGCCAAGGATTTATACCATACAGTAAGATACAGTTAGTTTAATCGAAAAGGTTGCACACCAAAATATCTAGTATTTGACCGCAACACATTTTAGCCCGTTGAAGACTATAACATACCGTGCGTACAAGATTCAAAATCCACCAAATATTACTCCTGATTTTTTCTCACAAACGTAATACCGAAATAAATCGTAATCCAGACAATATTCTATCAAATTATGTTATCATTCGAATTTAGATACTGTTAATCTAGGTTCCTACGATCCTATTTCGTCCAAAATACTTCACTGGAAATAATTGTAGGCGAATGCAATTTTTGAAAACTTTACTAAGTTTAGAACGATTTTCCGGTCTTTTAATTTCAGTGAAGTAGTAGCAGACGAAATAGGATCGTAGGAACCTAGATTAACAGTATCTAAATCCGAATGATAACATAATTTGATAGAATATTGTCTGGATTACGTTTTATTTCGGTATTACGTTTTTGTGGACAATTCACGCTCCGCCGGACCCTTAAAACCAAGAACCAATCATAATTCACAACACCAAAGTATCACATTTAATAATAAACATTCGAGGTTTTCAGGTTGCCTTCATAATTTTTCAGGGCTGATGACTTGGGTGGCAACGAGACCTTACTTCTAGATATGGTGCGCGCTCGAAGCCGTGAACTCGAAGATGAAGCCCAGGACAAAACTTTGGATTTGCCACGGGACGACTTTTCAGATGAGTTGGTTAATTGAACAAACATTGCAACAAATAATTATTAATAACTATTTTACTTATACCAATATTTTTGTATGTTCGATTAGGCTAGCATGATAGAAAGAAGAAAGAAAGAAAGAAAGACACAAATTATTTAACGAACAGATAGGTCGTCGTCAAAATATTATAATCGTCAACCCATTCACACACTTAACACACACCCACACCCCTGAAACTTACCTAGGTACTCTAATTACCAGATTTATCATTTTTTACTATTAAGTTGTTAAATAAATAAACCATCGACAATAGCAATTGGCTAAAAGTGCTGATAGCCGAAATACAGGCTCTGTCTAGTTCGGTTACATTCGGCTAACATTCAAACACCCTAATAATATTAAATAGCCTCTGACATTGTACCAGACTTTTTTGGGGATAAACGTTCATATAATATTATTTTATTTATTTTGGTGCTGTCCCACTAGTCACTACTGAGAGGGTTAGGCTAAATAAAGTCCACTACGCTAGCGTACTGCAGGTTTTACATTCAACATAATATTATCCACATGAAATTATCCACATAAAATCCTTAATATGCAATATTTTATAAACACGGTGTAACTGATTATTTATCTACTAGTATTAATAAGAATTAAGTAATTATCTGTGCCATACACCTGACACCTAAAATAGCGCAACGAGAGTCAAAGGTAACAAGAAGAATTTGAAAAAACTTAGATTTCCCACTTAACTTTCACTCTCGATTCAATTACATCAATTAACAACAACTTTCTCACAGTTTTCTTTGCGAATAAGATATCTATTATTATGAGTGTTTTGTCATAGCAATTATTCTTTGTCTACGGATTTTAAAAGGATTTGCGAGTCTCTTATTGTTTGTGACCTCATTTAGTAAACACAGCAAGGTGTTTTCCTATTGTCATCGTCCTAATCAATTAATTTGCTCACCTTCCTTTGTTAGTCAAGTAATATTTAATCGATTGGGCGATTCACCCATTTAGTAAAGGTTTTGTTTGTTTTCGCCTCCAGTGTTTCTAGCGAGGCTTGTGTGCACGGCCTCAGCATGCGAATGACGGAGCGCAGCGTATCTCGTTCACGAGTCTCCCGAATATCTACACGTCGTGACATGGACATTCCCTCCATCTTGGCATTCCAAACCCCTGTCGTGCCTGCACCGGTTAGATATATTGGAAAATAATAACAAAAACAACAATTTTTTGGCTACGTTTTAGATAAATACCAACCTACCTACATAATAAAATCTTTTTCTTCTTAGGCGCCACTGGAAATCCCTGGACTACAAAAAGTGAGTCTTACTCAGAATGAGGACATCCCTCGATGGTCAATACGTCGTTCAATTTGCCCAGTGTGTTCTCAGAAGTGGAAAGATAAATCTTCCATAAACAATGTAAAATACTCTGGTTAGTACCTACCACAGAAATAATTCATGATTCCTGTACTCTGAATGAGTATATTTGACAGCATAATAACAAAAGCCTGTTTCAGAGACAGACCGATCCCAACTATCAGTCTATACCCTACTTCATGTTAATTCCTGATTTAGAAATACTAACCAACTCTCTACTTTTGACAACATTCGGTATCATTTATCCGTACCCCAGGATTAAAAAGAAACTCTTCAGCAGAATTACCATCTGTAATAGCACCAGCCCGATTGAGAGCATCTATCACAACAGCCTAGTGAGTACTGATTTACCTACTATAATGATCTTCTCATAAACATTAAAAAAATAAAGAATTATGATATTATTAAGAATCAGCTTTTAATATAATATCTAGTCAAGTTATTTATTAACGTCCCGTCACGCCGGTATTCCCCGAAGGGTTAGGCAGAGGTGTACTAATAATGTACACTCACAGTACGCCGGTATGTTTAGGTCCCATGCAGTTAATAGGGGGCGAGCCTAATACCATTAACCGGGTACAAATCCATTTCGATTTTCATAGAAAAACCCAATAACACTGCTTGACCTGGGAATTGAACCCAGGACCTCTAGCGTAGCAGTCGCGCTTGGGACCACTAGACTAATGAGACAGTCATTTATTTGGTATCATTAAAGTTCATTCTATGTAGCGAACCAGGGCTTGGTCTTATATATTTTCGAACTATTAATTCTGTGGACCCAATGCAATGTAAGCTATTTTATATTTTTTTGCTCATTTACCTTCAACCAACAAAAAAAAGTATATAGGTACTAAATTGGGCAACTTCCAACTGATCAATAGGGTTAAAATAAATTGTAATATTTTTTCAGTGTTCCTCGCCCCATTTTAGCTGCCGTAGATGAAAGTACAGGAATAGGTAGAGTAATGCGAAACACTAGTGCTGCCTGGCAGTTAACCCGTGCCCGTCGCTTCCGAATACCGAAGCCCCAAGTGCAGCCTCCAGAAGCAACGGCACCACCAAGCTCCACAGCACCAATGGCTCGAAAAGATTTAGATAGTCGCGTTAATAGATTTCTAAGAGACGAAGGAATGTCGAAATATCTTAATATTTAATTTTTTATTTTTCATAATAAGATGGCTATGTTGGAAAACTACTAATTCGTAGTTGATTTTAATAATACTATACCTACTTTAAAATATTGGTTTTAATGTGGCTTATATTGTAACAATGAACTGATTGACGATCTTCTTCTATACTCGTATATTATTATCGAATAAAAATCTTTAAAAAAAATAAACTGACATCAAAAAAACAACAAATACCTAGGCCGAAAATTCCAAAAATTTTAGCTCACTAAAAATGTAACAAAACATATTTAGATCATTGACTACTTCTTCATGATGAAGACTTATAAAAATCGATTACATAGGTTTTTTTTATTGGTAGGCCTACGCTTTACCACCAGATCGACTTAGTGCGATTAAAAAATGTATCGATAAGATGGCAAATAATGCACACGAAAGTAGTGAATTTAGCCAATATTCAAAACCGAGGGTAGATCTAAAATTACACGTAGGAAAAATCAAGATAATATTTTTAGTGTTGCAAATGCACACCTAATAAAAATCCACTAACTATGACGCAGCACCGAAAAAAATTTTTTTTTTTGTTATGGCTTTTACCAGTTATTGTTGGTAAATGTTGGTTTTGGAAAAAAAACAGTTAGTACATATCAGTCAAAACCTTACATATTTTATAGTATTATTTATCAATATCGGGCGCAAAGCACCTTGGTGTTTTTTGTCTCCGATCAGCCGTTTGTCGTAAAAATTATGTCGAAGGGATCGGAAAAAATACAATAATATTACTGTACTAAGAGAATTTAGGATCCAAGAGCGAGCGTAGCGAACTCTGGATTTGGGGCCTCCCGACTCAGACAGATTAGGATATTTTTAAACCACCCAGAAGTTTGGCTTAAAAAAAAATATCCTAGACTGCCCCGACTAACAGGGCTCCGTCGACTATACCTTATTACTAGTACCGTTCAGAAATATTTCAACATAATATTTAATGTGTCTTTGAGGCAAATCCTAGGATATACCAAGTCAATGGTGGTAAAAGTTCGAAATAAACGAAGATCATAGAACGGTTCGGACTTTTACCATTAAGAGTTGGTAAATCTTAAATTTTACTGGAATATCTTCAGTTTTAGCGTAGTACGGGCTTTGACAGTAACCTTTAAATTAGTTCTAAAGTTATATAACATTTTACCAGTACCCATTTTAGTAAACATAGATTCTAGTGTCTCTGGTACATACCTATGTTTTATATCTTAGAGTCCGGCAGACCGAATTTTCCACACAAACATAATACTAAAATAAATCGCTTAACATCAGGCATACTGGAGGTCAAGCGTAAGCCTATCATGGATAAAAAAAATTGTAATACAAACACAATTTCATCAAATTAAGATAATATTCGGATTCCGATTCCGATACTATTACTCTAGATTCCTATGCTGCCATTTCATCCAGCAAGGAGGTTGGAGATTACACGTTGGATTTTATTAATCTATACATTGTATAGAAGTCTGTAGAAAAGTCGTGTCTGTAATTGCAAGATAATTGAAAAAAAAATGGTGGAGAAGAGTAATTATGCGATACTGAAGGTGAATTTTGTGTCTAGGGCCAAAAAAGTGCAAGTCTTCTTAGATTTAAGCATTATAACTGGTCTAAACCGTTTTTAACTCTGGTGGGTAATGAGAGCGCTGAGAGTAAGCCGAGGGTAGCACTGAGAATCAAATAATCATTGGCGTGTCGGTCATTGGAGCCTGATTTGATATCAATATTTATATATCACCTATCAAAATAATGTTATTGTACAATAGAAGAGAAGTAATTGCTGCTTGCAAACTTTTGTAAAAGTTTTCCGGATTTTGGTAGGACGGTGAGCGATAGACTGACACTATTGCCGTTGTGCAACAGCATTTATTACAATTTGCATCCTGAAGAGGGGGTTCAAGGCTTTTGTTATAATTTTTGTAAGTAATTTATATTTCAAGAAAGTAAATAGTAAATAAATAATGCATGTTATCGATAAATTTTATCGACGTTGAAATTGCGTGTCAGTGCGTGTTGTATGACATCACTAGTCGGAATTAGTGACACGAAATTTCGAAATGACTGTTGTTTATGTGTCCTTTTCCCTCAGAGGACTATTATATGGGTCCATAAGTCAAAGTGAAATAAATATATTGAGTTTGGTTGCTATTTTAGCCCGGTCTCTATGTCTGTCTGTCTTTCCTCGGAGGAAAAACCTCAGAAAGAAACGAGAAAAACAATGTGACATTGTTTTCATTGTCAGAATGTCAAATTGTCAATGTCAAACATCAACAAAAAGAACTTCGGCGATTACAATAATCGCTGATTTAAAGCAAATAAGAAACCAAAAATTACAGTATTAGTGTCAAACTCCACTTCTCAAATTCTCATAATATACAATGGCCTTTTTACCTTGCTCGAAATTTCTATTTGCGGCTACAAAATGTTACGCAAAAAGCTGTCCAAACATAGCTGGGTCCGTGCGAAATTTAATGTCAAAACAATTAGTTTACGGTGAATTTGGAGATCCCCTGCAAGTAGTAAAGTTCAGGGAAAGTATAATACCACCTCTAGGCACCCAAGATGTACTAGTCCGTATGCTAGCCGCACCAATAAACCCGGCTGATATAAACACCATTCAAGGTACCTATACTGCATTTGGAACAAAACTTAATTTAAAATATTAACCTACTATGTAATTTCATAAACACATCAACAAATCTTAAAAAAAGACATTTAATTGAAATCAACAATAAGAAGGTATTTTGTGTTTAAAATTTTTAATAATTAGTTTAATAATCTTTGCATTAAATAAAAAAATAGTATACTTTTTAATATTACATCCCTATTATTATTTGTTTGTTTAAGGAAAATACCCAGTCAAAGTGCAATTGCCGTGTATACCAGGAAATGAAGGAGTTGGGATAGTTGAAAAAATTGGCAAAGAAGTGAAGGGGGTTTGTCCAGGGAACAAAGTTATAGTGACTAAGCCTGTTCAAGGTACCTGGAGGGATATTGCCACTTTCAATGTGAATGTGTTGAGAGTGGTTCCAGATAATTTGGGCTTAGCGGAAGCTGCAACTCTCACTGTCAACCCTTGCACTGCTTTTAGAATGCTATCAGATTTCCAACCATTGCGTGATAGTGGCATGGTTGTCATACAAAATGGAGCTAACAGTGCATGTGGGCAAAATGTCATACAAATCTGCAAAGCATGGGGTGTTAAAAATATCAACATTGTGAGAAACAGACCTGAAATAAATGACCTTAAGAAATATTTGCAATGCTTAGGCGCTACATATGTTCTCACTGAGGAAGAACTCAGATCAACTACTATCTTTAGAGAGAAACAAGTTGATAAACCTGCATTGGCCTTAAATTGTGTTGGCGGGAAAAGTTCATTGGAAATGTTGAGACATTTGAAACCATCTGGTTGTATGGTCACCTATGGGGGAATGTCAAGAGACCCAGTGACTATACCAACATCTGCATTTATTTTCAAAAACTTAGCTTTTTATGGTTTCTGGATGACTGCATGGAATGAAAAAGCTAGTCATGCTGAAAAAGATAAAATGATCTCAGAAGTTATTGCATTAATGTCTGAAAAGAAACTCAAAGCTCCTGTACACAAGATGGTCAAATTTAGCAATTTTGAAGAGGCCATAGGCGGTACTCTTACCTCCAAGGGATTTACAGGATGTAAATTTATTCTAGATTTTAGCTAATATAAGTGACTATGTAGTGAGTATTAGTATATGCCTTATAGTGTGACCTATTTGAAATATAAATGAATATCAAATATCAATTTATTGTGTTTTATTTATAAGATACAACACCAAATAAATTATACCATTTTCCAATTGAGATCAAGATAAAATGGAAAATAATATGAATTCATTTTCATTCCAGGAAAAAATACTAGCCTACCTCGTTTACCATCTGTTCCTGGAGATGAAGGTGTTGGAGAAATAGTAGAAGTTGGTAAGCATGTGTGTAGAGTAAAACCTGGTGACAGAGTTGTTTTATCATCAAGGTTGCTGGGCTCTTGGAGATACTACGGTGTTTACAATGAAAGAGATGTTCATAATATAGCAAAAAATCTTCCTCTTGCCGAAGCCGCCATGCTAACAATAGCACCCTGTACAGCATATAGAATGCTTAAAGATTTCAGGGATATGCATGAGGGGGAAACAGTCATACAGAATGCTGCCAATAGCCCCTGTGGACAAAGCGTCATACAATTATGTAGAGCTTGGGGTTTAAATACTTTTAACATTGTTGCCAATCATTGTGGATATGAAGCTGTTAAGGCATACCTTTTAAGCCTAGGAGCTACTGCTGTATTTACTTTGGAGGAAGCTGAAGAGCTAACAGCCTTTGATACATCTTTATCTAGACCTACACTAGCCCTGAATTGTTTAGGTGGGAGATATGAAGATGTCATGCTAAAATTACTTGAACGTAACGGTGTTATAGTATATTATGGGTGTGCACATGATTTGCCTATGGCGAAACAGTACCTTCGATGCGATGCTGAATTTTATAAATTTCATTTATCGGATTGGGAAGGACAAGCCACAAGCGTTGATAAAGACATAATGTACAAAGCGATAATTCAGCAAATGGTAACGGGCAAATTTAAGGCTCCTGTCCATCAACCAGTGGAATTGAAAGATTACATTTATGCTTTCAGGAATACTGTACATTGTGAAGCATTCTCCACACTTAATTACGTCTTTGATTTCACATTACCATGAGTTTGATAATATTTGCAACCACTTCAGAAATGTTTGTTGCTGTTTTTTTGTTTCTAAAAGAATGCACCCGTTTCGAAAAAATACAAACAAGATGTCAGAAAATGTGCTACTGTCACTGTGACAGTGGCAAGTAAACAAATGAGTGTCACTCGTGTACAAAACGGAACAAATTGTATCCCTGTTTCATGTAAATGTTAAGTAAAAAATGTTAAATGTTGCCGTAAATTCTTAAAAAAGGATACAGGTATTAATTTCATTGAAATATGCGCTTCCTGTGATGGCTCTTAGCTTATATAACCTACCGCATTACAAGTAACAGTTGTCGTATTTTTTCAGCAAAATGGACAAAAACACGTATGAAACGTATGAATATTTACCAGCGAACAGTAGCGAAGCTGAACCGGACCAATTCTTCGTGGTTCAAGGCGATAGTACCTTTCTCCGTAAGTACTACTAAACAGATACCTACAAAAAATATAATAGAATAAGTTTATTGCCACAAAAACCATGATAAGTAGTACATAGTTGCATTGTTACAATCATGCAATGTTGTAAATAGGTATTTATGAATTTTATATGAAGTTACCAACTCAGTAGTGCTATGATGAGTGTGACAAAAGGAATCGTCTCAGCACATGTTGATAATGTGAAGTACAGCAGCACACTGTCAATGCTGATTTTCAGACCATGCTTTCTACAGACATTATTATACACTCCTATGTTCTATTTATGGCTATATAGCTATCTAAATACATAGCAATGTACAAAAAAGTTATTTAACAATATTTTACATGTGTAAAATGTGGCTTGCAAAACATACTTATACAGTAATATACAGTATATTGTATAGGTTATAGTTTATTTTACATTACATATATTATGTTATTTATATTTATCATGATAGTATATTTATGATGACAATATTGAAATATTTTACAGTACTTAATGCTCTCTTAAAAAATCTCTGATTGTAATAGCTTATTATAAAAACCACACAACCACATCCTAAATCTATTCCATATGAAATGCTGTGTCCTGAATGGCTGACTGACAGATCAACACACAGCCTAAACTGCTGATTGTAGGCACCTGAAACTTAGAGAGTGTGTTCTTTGTTCATAGGCATCCAATAAGAAAGGATTTTCCGAAATTCTACCCCTAAGTGGGGTTACACTCTGCTACTGTCACTACTTCCAGCCTTGCTAAATTCCATATTTGAAAGAAATGATAAGTGATTCTATTATTTCAAGCAGTTTATTTAGAAATCATGTTTTATTTAAGTAATTTCTATGCTCCCTCCATACTTCTTTTGAGTACTTTTTACTCTAGTCTAAATTCATTACCAATAAAGACATTCATAGTATCTTTTTAAATAAAAAATCACAGGTGCCCTGTGTAGACACTTGATAGGAACTGAGTGAACTTGGAATGTTTAAACACTCTTACACTGATACAAAATTGGACCCTTTAAAGTATTCACAAAATTCACCAGTTTTGTGGCAGTAGGAGTAAGAGAAATGATATTCACATAAGAAGAATCGAGTTAAGTGTAGATAAAATCTATTTTAAACCACATACACAATATTAATATGAAAGTAGTCCTTTGCTTTACTTATTCCTGTCAAATATGTCAAATTATACTGGGGACACCATTCTTTCCCCTGAGGGCACTGTTCTACTGTTCTCGTACCTATAGAGTAAATAAAGAGGTCAGTGTCTGAGGGGCACACTGTAAAATTTCGATAATGTTTTTTTTATCCCATCATGGGATAAAAAAAACATTGGGCAGACAGTGGGCCACACTTTTGTATATTTGCCAGTGTCAAGTATACAGAATAATCCCTAGTAATCCAGTGGAAACTTCACTAGCCTTTGATGGAGTTTAGGAGTTACCACAAAAGTCATGATTTTCAATTTTAAGTATATCATTTGCCTACACTCGCACATGTTCATGAACACTTAACGGTTAACTATCCACTATAATTACACATTAAACTTCAGAAAAACACAAGTTTTGGAAAATAATATAAAACCGACAAAGTGCACTTTACATTTTCCCGCCTAAACTCCTGACTGCTATTTAAATTTAATGATTTTTCAATGTCACTAAATGACATAAGAACTTATAGATTTCATAGACAAAACCGTCAAAAATCAACAATTCTGAAGTCACGAAATGTTAATTTTGGACATTTTATTATAGCAGACTTGCCCTGTACCTACCTCAATTAGCAAAAATGTAATTCCTCATAACATATTTCAGTAAATAGACAGATCCAGTATGTAACCCAGGTTGAAGATGTCAAAGAAGTCCTGGATGATGTGCAGCCTTGTACAGTGTACGGAGTCTCCTCACAACAGTTCTTTGTGGATGTTGACAACTCTACTGAACTTATATCAGTGTCTGGTTAGTTGTATTTATATGTACTATCACCCAATTCTATCTGGCCACTGTAAGGGCTATTCCCGCTTGCAGCGCTTGGCTACTATACCAGCCCTTACCTACTCATTAACCAATAGCATCGCAGCATTGGGGTATTTGCTGAGATAAAAGTGCAAAAAACCAAATAACTCGATTTTGTTTGAAAGGGTTGGGTAGTGCATACTTTTTTTTTATGGGATAGGAGGAGAAACGATGATAAGCGATTACCGCCGCCCATGGACACCCGCAACACCAAAGGAGTCACGGGTGTGTTGCCGACCTTTTAAAAGGGGATTGGGCCTCCGGTAACCTCACTCACTCGGCGAAACACAACGTAAGCGTTGTTTAACGCCGGTTTTCTGTGAGGCCGTGGTATCACTCAGGTCGAGCCGGCCCATTCGTGCCGAAACATGGCTCTCCCACGTATATACTGGTGAACAACTTTTTTCTTTTCAAAATGGCCAGATATAGAGTTGCGTTACCTCCTTATCATTTTATCAAATATTTTATTATTATCGTATTTATTGATACAATATAATATATAATTTCAGATCAGTTCATGTTACCTGATGGGGAAAACAGTCTCTATACTAATAGTTACCTTTTGCAACCCAGTTCAAGTACTACAACAGAACAGGTAATGTTTGAGGGTTAAATATATTTATCATCTGGTGAGAAAGACAAGAGGTATCATAATAAATAATAATCTCAAATAAAATAGAAAAATGAGATTGAAATTAGTACTTATGTTTCAGATGGAACAAGATGTTGTTGTTGATCAGTTCAAAGAAGCAAACTCACAGGATGTTGACATTGATGTTGTGACACATACCAGTAAACAAGGGAATAGTTTTACTGAGGTGTAGTACCATTGTAGCAGAATATTTTATTACTGATTGCAATTATATTTTATTATACATTTGACCACCACAGCCGGGCACATTTTGTTTTGTCGTTTATGCCAACATGCCACGGTCACAACTGAGTGACAGGTTTCTAAAGGGAATTCAGAGCTTGGCGCCGAGGGCACACTGTTTGCATGCAAATTTCTCACTTGTACCAATCTTTCAAAAAGACTTAAAACTGTGTGCATTTTACTATAACAGTGTAAAATATCAGCATTTCTTTATGGTTGTAAATATATCCTTAATAATAAGAGTATAAGGTCAATAAGTAAATATGGTTTTACAAGCTTGCACAATGTACCTATTTTGTTCAAGTTCTTTTTTCAATTGGAATTAAATTTCGGAAACCCCACCTTCTCCCCCTTCCTGTTTCGGCTTTTAACTCTAGACCAGAGACAATAAGGGACAATAACAAATTTCAACCATAAACATACAGAACGGACTGAGCAATACCTGTATGAAATTGACCACTCTCTAGAGAGATAATGAAAATGCGGTCTTGCGGCCAATACCTATCTCTGTCTTGTAGGTCACAGTTCTAGAAAAAAACAACTAAGTATTGGCTGCATCCTCGCTTTGTCTCTCACATTATCTAGAACCATGATTTATCTTACATTATTTATTACAGATCACATTAAGTGATGAGCAGTATCAGACATTAGAGCAAAAAGGCTGGATATTATTAGAATCAAACGACAAAATATTTGTCCTCAACACATTAGGACTTCACGACATTACAGCCAATAATAGTAGGTATTTAAACTTAAGGTATTCCTTATCATAGAACACTCCCAATATTTTAAAATTAATACCGGACCCCCAACCCCCTTTTAAAAGGTCGGCATCGCACTTGTGACTCCTCTGGTGTTGTGGGTGTCCATGGGCGGCGGTAATCGCTTACCATCAGGCGATCCGTCTGCTCGTTTGCCCTCCTATCCCATAAAAAAACAATAAGTAGGTACACGGTCTGACCAGCTATTCGAATTCACGACCTTGGGCTCGGCAGCCGCGCTTGTGATAAAAGAGGTTCATACAAGGTATGTCAGATTCTTCTCCATAGGACCTTTTGGAACTGTGGAACTAGAGTCATTCCGTTTCTTAAACACTTGTAAAAGCTCATTTGACATAAAAACATTTGAACTTGAAATGGGTCCTATCGCACTTTTCTTATTGTGTCCTCTGTTGAGCATGCAGTGTGTCTGAGATCATTTTATTGTAAACCATAGCAAATTACTTTTTTATATTTCAGAGTTAATAAAGAAATTGAAAAACGAGATTCAGAATAATACCAACAGCACCGATAATACAGGGTATTTATATTTATCATTGTTACAGGCAATATTAGCTCTTGCATATTAGTGCTGTAATCATTATTTTCTTTGATCAGCAGAATTCTGAAAGTTGAAAATGTTCCAAAACAAATCCCAAACATTGTCACTGAGGAACTGGTCTCCAATCAACAGGAGACACTGGAATTTGTTATAAGTAATGAGCATGAACAAAATGAAACTGAATTTATGGCTGATGATAAAGGTAATATTAAATGAAATAATCAATCAAGCTCTACTGAGTTTATGCTAAGTATATTATTTTACTTTCATGGTTTAGGCCGAACATACTGTTATTTAAAAAAACTGTCCCGCGTCCCATCCAACCGTAATAAATAACTGCTGTTAATACAAATATTTTTTCTATGCGAGATCGGACCCTCAACTCGTGACGCAGAAGGCGATCACTCAACCACTACACTAAACCGTCGAAATTGTCCTTCCCAGTTTGTTATATTTGCTGTTAATTTTTTTTATTTCCAGAAACAGTAAGAACTCCATCCATTACGAAAGAAACTTTGAAGATACCTAGTCCAAAACACGAATCCACAAATGAACCAGTTGTATCAGAAGTATTTAAACAAGAGACATATTATAATGAAGAAACAAAGTCAATAAAAATAAAAACACAATTTGTTTTTAAAGGTACAAAAATATCCTCTGGTTCTGTTAAAAGATAATTTACTTTTTTTATGAGATAGGAGGGCAAACGAGACGGATCGCCCGATGGCAAGCGATCACCGCTACCCATGGACACCCGCAAGACCATAGGAGTCACAAGTGCGTAGCCGACCTTTTAAAAGGGGATTAGGCCTCTGGTAACCTCACTCACTCGGCGAAACACAACGTAAGCCTTGTTTAACGCCGGATTTCTGTGAGGCCGGTCACTCCGGTCGAGCCATTCGTGCCGAAGCATGGCTCCCCCACGTAAAATGCAATGGTTTGCTTACGTATTTTTTTATTCTGTAATTATTATAAGGACTTTTTTTCTACAAAGATACGACAACTCCATTGTAACTACAAAATGAACACATATTCATTTATATGATTTTTTTTATTATAGATATTCCAGATAAAATAATTCTAGGAAAATCGATCAATGGAAAACGATTGGTAGCTAAAGTATTGAAACCTCAAACAAATAAAAACAAAGTCAGTGAACAGAAACCAACTGATGAAGCCCCTCTTTTCGAACAGATTCCGGAAAACCAACATTACAGTAAGTACCTGTGGATTAGAGTAATGTATAATTATATTAGTGTAGGACGCTCTCCGACAAGATGGAGTGATAATTTGGGAAAGGTTGCTGGCGGAAGCCGCCGAGTACAGAGTGAAACGGCGTACGTTCGGGGAGGCCTACTTCCAGCAGTGAACTGATAGGAATATTATATAGGATATTTATACTGATTACATATTTTCGAATAATAGATGCAAAAACTAATAGTACCTACTACATACAGAATAACCACTCCCTAATTTCTCTCCCCCCACTTTGCTATAGTGTTAACAGTATATTTATTGGACGACACGTATTCCGTCCCATCAGTGGTGATTTTTGAGTGCAACTTGAAGAGGTGTTGTGAACATAATACTTGGAAACAATGGTGTAGGTCAGGGGTTCCCCAAGTGGGCACCGCGGCGCCCTGGTGCGCCGTAGAAAGTAATGAAGGGCACCGTGAAGCGATTCTCTTTACCATTCTCCTCATTCATTTTTGTGTCTATCTACCTAACTAGTATCATTGAACCTATCTATTTCGACCAGCTAGATAGGTTAGGGCGCCGAGACAAAATAATAATCATGTATATGCGCCGCGGATATAATAAGTTTGGGAGCCCCTGGTGTAGGTAGTAGGATGGTATTGGTAGTAGGTATGCATCACTTACGGAAAGAAACGAAATGTCCTAAATATTGCAAGTTTACAACAAAAAAAAAATGTATTAAAAGCAGAACTCTTTCAGATGCGACAGGTCTACATGAAGCTGATTTCGTGAATCTCATACAAATGACGTTACGGGCAGGTTGGCAATCTCAAAATATTGAACAAGATCTTGCTTCAGCCGACACTGTCATCTCGCAATTACTAAAAGTGCCCAATTTAAAACAATCCTTAATTGGACACAACTTGATTGTGACGAAGGTACTTACAATATAATTAACATGGTTTTTTGTTGGTTGCTATTTCTTACTTTTAGTTTCGCCTCTTTGTTCTGCTTTGTTCGCCTCGTTACCGCTAATTATTCAAGTTCAAGTTCAAGTTCAAATGTTTTTATTTCAAATAAGCTTTAACAAGCGTTTATGAAACGTTATGATTCTAGTTGCTCGGTTCCAAAAGGTTGATCCTATGGAGAAGAATCCGGCAAGAAACTCCATGGACACTCTTTTAAAATAAATTGTGTTACAATCTTCATTGGTACAATATTGCGATATGAGGATGTGTGAACATTGGATGTCAAAGTTAGGTAGAAGGTTCTCAGTGATTGAGAACTCCATGTCATTAATAGAATATAAGTGAACTATGTGGTAAAGTACACACATCATCAAAGCAGGATAAATTAGAGTTCACTCAGACATGCCACAATGTACACACACTTACAGTTTCAGTTGAGGTAAACAATACTAACCATATGAAGACATCTCGAAATGTAGTGAATACAGATTTTTTTTTTTATTTTTTTTTTTTTTTTTTTTAAACGTTGCCCCACACTAGGATTTTCTCCTGTATCGTGGGTGCGTTTACAAACACAAATTCTCACATACACAAACGCCCAGACCCGGAACAACTACCTGTAGATCATACAAATATTTGCTCCGTGTGGGGATCGAACCCACAACACGTGACGCAGAAGCCGATCGCTCAGCCGCTACGCCATACGTGTCGTCAAATCTGTGAAAACTATGTCCATATATTCACTATAGATACTAAGTTGGAAAAACCTCAGGTTGCCAAGGAGGCCGCAAGTGCATCCGTATTTAAACACCACACATCTTTATCGTCAACGTAGTCCTTGATTTTATAATAGGCTTTCTTAACAAGAACTGATTTGACGTACTTTTTAAATTTCTTGTCAGTAAGATCGGTAACACATTTAGGGAGTTTATTGTAGAAACGCACACAATTTCCTAGAAATGATTTATTTGTTTTGGTTAATCTAAATTTAGGTACCACAATTTTATGTTTATTCCTAGTATTAAGGTTGTGAAAGTCACTATTGATACTGATATTAATGCGTATTGATATTAATGCATTAACTACCGCATTCGGAGATGCCAATGGACGTAACTAAATAAACTTAGCTTACGGTGACTTATCTTGGCATATTTCTCCGTATTTGAGTTTTATTGTCAGTACATCAAGATATATAACCTATAACAGAATAAGCGCAAAACGTGAAAGTAGTTCGTTCAGAATAGACTACTGAATTGATTACAGTGATTTTTAATATTTATGTGTTCATTTTTCCCGAGATAATTACAGTACCTGAAATATGGCCCCCTTGATCCAACGGGTCGAGGTATGGAAAACTAAACCTATTTGCACAAATTGTTTTAGTGTGCGTGCTCACATTGATATAGTTGACATTGTGAGTACGATTGTAGTACGGTCACAAGTTTTGCGTTTAGCTGATATGACAAATTTCTTGAAAAAAATGCTTACGTCTCAAAAAAGCCACTAAAATAAAAATACTGTTTCTTTATTTTTCTATCCTGAGTTCCAAAGTTGAGTTCCATTTTCATTTATTTTTTATAAATCTTCACTTCGGAAAAGAAATCGAAAAACGTATGATAACGTCACTTATACGGCGGAAACTGAGAAAATTGAAATTTTGTCGAAATGATAGGAAATCAACAACGAAATAGGTAATGTACGGGTATGAGTAATTAAGAAATCATAGATGCCAAATTGACATAAGAATTTTTTTGAAGGATAAGGAAAATTACGTCATGGCACCGTTTAACCCGTATAACGGTACAAATGCCGCCATATGTCCACCAGTCGTAGTAAAAACTGCATTTGCACAACGCATGCAAGACTTTATGCTCAGATATATATACAATAAGGTTGCAAAAATCTGTAACATAAAAAAATGTACGCATAGGCAAGTTAAAAAACTGGTTCATAAATGGTTACTTACCCAATCATATTCCGATTCAGAACAATTTATAAAAGTGGTTTCATAAGCTCTTGCATACCGCTAAACGTACGCACACATATGCAGGCACGAACACATACGCACGCACACACATACACACACATACATTCATCCACACGCATGCACTAGTACACACCCATACAATCATACACACAATACATCAACACAGTTCTATTTCATAATTTTAGATTTTTCATATTTTGTTTTTAAACATTCTTTACTTTTCCTTTTTAGTAGTCACTAATGATAATCATACGGTACCGAGCACGGTATAATTATTTGTTCATACTCGATCTCAAGGTCTCCACGTGACAGGCTCGACCTCGTGTGGAGACCACTAGTCAAAAAATTCGACTAAGTTAAAATAATTATATTAATGTACTAGGTTAAGGCATTGTAAAACTTTTGGCAATAAACGATTATATGGCACTTACGTCAGTTTAGAATATAAAGAACTTCAAAGTCGAAAATAAATATGAAAATGATTGAATATCGGGAAAATAAAAAATACGGTTATCTTATTTTTAGATCTAGTTTCTAATAAAACTATAATAAATAGTGTTAAAAAATGAAATGCCGTTAATTATGACTCGATATTCTAATCGACGTGTTCGAGGTTTTCTGCTTATTCAGTTATATGATTAACTTATGATTCCTTAACACGAATTGATGTGACTTAAGACTATGCAGTCTTACACACACACAAACACAGGGACATTAATTAGTAAGTAAGCATTTACTAAAGCGAAGATATAATTTATTATTATTGAAGTATATACGTATTATATTATAATCCATTAAGTTCCTATATTTTTATTGACAGTGATATATGTAAATGTATTAGAATGACGTTATTTTTGGCAGGCAACTAACAACAAGGACGAATTTGGTAACATACACAATAGAAGCAGAGTTTCGCTCGTAACTGGCCGAGTAAAGGAAATAGAGGATACTTGCAGCTTCGAACATTTACCAACTTTGTTACAAAACATTAAAATGAGCTCAGGTTCGTTATCTAACTGCTATACTTTGAAGTAACAATTTATGCATAATACGTTTATGAATAATTTCCTAATAATTAATTAGACAACTGCAGTGTCTTGCAGCTGGCGAAGGAGAGAATTCAAAATAATATATTAATTAAACACTATGTTAAACAAACTCTGTCCGAACCGAAAGGGGCATATAGGTATCCTAATCATATATAATATTCATGAAAGTAAACATTTTATTGAAGTTTAAAATTCACGATTGTCGTGCCTAAATTACCACAATTAGGTACCACCCAAAAACTAGTTTCTTTTTTAAATATGATAAAGCGATCATAGTCCTTAGTATGTTTGGCACCCAGGGATAAGTATTGCCATTTCAGTTTCCTCGTTTTATAATATTTCTTTTTGGGGATTCTTTTTTCTTTTAAATTGAAAATTATTATACACACGTGTGAGAGCCATGCTTCGGCACGAATGGGCCGGCTCGACCGGAGTGATACCACGGCCTCAGAGAAAACCGGCGTTAAACAACGCTTACGTTGTGTTTCGCCGAGTGAGTGAGGTAACCGGAGACCCGATCCTCTTTTAAAAGGTCGGCAACGCACTTGTGACTCCTCTTCTGGTGTTGCGGGTGTCTTTGGGCGTCGGTAATCGCTTACCATCAAGTGATCCGTCTGCGCGTTTTCCCTCCTATCCCATAAAAAAAAATAGAACCAAATCTCGATACCTGAGAATACCTTCACGGGTCGGACAGGGTTTTCTTAACACATTTTATTTATCACAATTAATCCAATCAGATTTACTGAATATAATGCTGTGAATGAACAGTTGAACAGCATGCTGTTTTGAATTTTTCTCTTAATTAAGTTCATGGTTGACTTCATAACATCGATTTACTTTTCTTTATTTACAGAGAAGCAAAAAGTTTCTCAAAGCGACGAAGTATTCAGTTGTATAGAGGAAAAGGACGCTAAAGAAAACTTCACTATTTTCCATATCCATATCACAGAAACAAAATGCTCTGATAATATCGTAAGAGTGTCTGTTACATTAAATAAACGCCGTGAGTATTAATTTAAATAATATATTACATGTACAATCAACAAAACTGTTGGGTATGCAGGCAGCTAACGATATCTGTTTGTTAACATTTTTATTATTGTTTCTTGACAATCTATCTATCTTCTAAGTAAATACTTATAAAATCGTTTGTCCTGACTGACTGATCTATATCTATCAACGCACAGCCAAAACTACAAAATCTAGAAAGCTGTTATTTGGAACTTAGGTTTATTTTATAAAACAGGATTTTTGGAAATTTCAATTTTAAGGTTAGAGGGGGAATGTTTGGATGCATATCTTTGTTCTTTAGTGTTATTGAGAATTACAGTTACGGGGGATTAAAATAATGACATGTTTTAAGATTTCTCGATTTTCACATTTTAAGGGGGGTTAATACTTTGTATGTGATAGCCGGTTTTATAAAGATAAAAACTTGAAAATTACGATTGTAGCTCTTTATCATAAATAAAGACGTGTTTCAGGGTTTCTGAGTTTTTTCTTTTCGTAAAAAAAAATCGTTTTAAACGTGATTCACTCGGATTGAATTTCCTATTATGGTATAAGCGGCAAACGAGCTGACGGATCGCCTGATGGTAAGCGATTACCGCCGCCCATGGACACCCGCCACACCATAGGAGTCACATGTGCGTTGCTGACCTTTTAAAAGGAGATTGGACCTCCGGTAACCTCACTCACACGGCGAAACACAACGTAAGCGTTATTTAACGCCGGTTTTCTGTGAGGCCGTGGTATCACTCCGGTTGAGCCGGCTTATTCGTGCCGAAGCATAGCTCTCCCACGTAAACTTCGTGTTTCCGAAGATGACCGAAATCGAACGAACCGAATCTAGGCAGTATAATGTTAATGATATAGAGCTACTCTTATCAAATAGCCCTAACCATTATACTATTATTACTTGTAAATATTACATCAATACAAAACACGATGGAGGGTTATATCAGCTCTGTATAGTATTACAAAACGGTAGCGCACGTCCTTCCTGCTTTCAATACTATGTGCAACTGACGCATTAGTGACACCGGCGCGTCGCTCGCACGGCTTGGAAATAATTTGCTTTTCTTAGAAATGACGTTGACATTTATTTCATTGTAATAAAGTTGAAATTGTAAATGATTTTTAGGGATAAACCACTTTTTGATAATTGTCTTTACTATGTTAGACGATTGTTTCCGATGCCCATTATTTATCTTGAAGTACTGTAGTGGCGTTTTAAATAATTAACCGCCAAATGGTTTGAATGACGTTAACTGCGTACCTAACTCTTTTGAAGACTGTAAATTATTTCAAATAAACAGGGGTAACAAGCATAGTTTCTGTAAAAAAAAGTAAATTACAAATAAACATACCATACCATCACGCCTGTATTCCCCGAAGGGTTAGGCAGAGGCGTAGTAATAGACACCCACAGTTCGCCGGTATGTAGTAGTAAGTCCCATGTAATAGGGGGCGAGCCTATTGCCATTAACCGGGCACAAATCCAGACTCCGAGCTGCTACTGAGAATTTCATAGAAAAACCCAATAACACTGCTCGACCTGGGGATCGAACCCAGGACCTCTAGCGTAGCAGTCGCGCTTGGGACCACTAGACTAATGAGGTAGTCACATTACAAATAATTGTTTTAATAAGGGAATAGACCCGCGGTCTACAAAAACCCAATCCTTTAGCTACTGCGTGGCTTTTAAATAAATTAATAGATTTTCCTGCTGCTTTTTCGCTGCCGTAAATCATAACCAATTCTGTTAATTATAGAATACGCTGTCTACAGTTATCGATTTACGAGTATGTAGTGTTAATTTAGAGGTACTTAAGCGCTACTTACGTGACCTTGGACCTTATTGAAATTCTAATAGACTTGAAAATAGTGCATATTATACCATTTATTTTTCAACAGCCTCAGCAGGTCTTTCCTACTTCATTCCATTTTCAACTCAATTTTGATTGTAGGACGATATTAATATTTCAGTTCGAGATGCTCACTAACGCAAATATAAAAATGAACTTTTCACTTTTAGAACTTCCAGTGAACTTGATATTTGATCTGAAGAAACGTTATCCGAACACAGTATTTGGTTGTAGTGCTTGTGCAGCTTTGTTTAAATCTGAGGAGGCATTAAAGGAGCATCAACAGGTATTTATACTTTGTTGAAATTAACCCTTCAATTGTCCAAAATTAGGCCATCTTTATTTAAGATGTCAAATTTTTCTCTGAAAGTTTTACAACCTCAGTCTAGACATAGCTTGCAGTTAAGGCCAATCTGGAGTAGGCTGAATTTCACTAGGTACTGTAGCGGAAAACTGGCACATTCAGATAACTTTGATTTTATACTGTCTGAACTTTATGAAAGTGTAATTATTAAAAATAACTCATTTTAGAGACAATGTCTGGACACCGATGACATGTTAACAATAGACTCTGATCACTCAGACAAGGACGAAGATGACGTCATCATTATGAAAACTGGGAAAGAAACCGTATTTTCTTGTGCACAGTGCAGTGTAAGTATCCTAATAATCGATGTGTTTATAATATATATTATATTTTACAAATAAATAATATTGATTCTTATTAAAATACTAAGAAAATTTCTTCTAACTATAGATCCAGTTTACAAAACTCAGCAACATACATAGGCACATGAAAAGTCACCAGGGATCGCGACAACAAATATTACAAACGGATAGAAAAACAAGCAATCAAGGAGATAGAACGACAAAAGGAAATAAAGTCTACAAGTGTAAAATGTGCCCCAGCACTTATTACTATTCTGCTTCACTTTCTAAACACATCGTAAACAGGCATATTAAAGTGAAATCAAATTAAATAAACTGGTAAAATCAAATGCTTTTTTATTACTTTACAGTTGTATCAAATCACGATTAATAAATAATGGATACAAGGATTTTACTGCAGACAAAAGAATGAATGACCTTTTTTAGTTTTCTAACTAAATTGTTGCCGCATCTTCGTTCCACTAATGAGTTTGTGAAAATGGTTTAAATTGAATTAGTTTCAGTGGTAGAAAACCATTTTCACCAACAACTGTGCGCCACCGCCGTATACTGTCGCCACAGTCTTCTATGTAAATTACAGACAGCAATATTATTTTTATTATAGCACCAAATTAATTCTCCAAAATTATCAGAATAAGTTAGGTATTTATAATAAGAAAATATGTTCAACAAAGACGAAAAAAAAATACTGTGGAGAAGGTATATAAAAATTTTAAAAATATTACTTCACACAGATACTAAAATATTTCATCAGAAAAAAATGTATCTAGGTCTTCTAGCAAAGCACCAGCCCTACTGTCCAATACATTATTAGACATTGAAACATTTGCATCTGAAACAACAAATAAAAATGACAGTTATTTGTTTAGAAGAAGGAATTCATTACTTTCCCAGTAAGCAAAACTTTCATGAGAACTACAAACATCAGTTGCTCACCTAGACTGTTTAAATTATTTTGGGTTTTTATCACAGTGTAATCATCTTCATAAACTATACTATATCCATCAGGTAATGTTCTAGTATCTGCATCATCAGCCAATACTGTAGAGCTGTATATAGCTAATATATTACTTAGTGTAATGTTCAAATAGTGTTTTTTGAAAGCACTTCCAGTTGTGAGTATTGTAGGTTTCCATAGAATAAAGGCGCAATATTCAGAGGCAATATATTTAGAGAATGTAGACCATGCATCTCTATGAAGTGTGCCCTTTATTTTTCCTGGAAAATAAGTATTACATACAAATGAGAATTCAGTTTTATTCATACAAGTACACAAAGGAAAACAAAGCCTCAACTACTATTAGACACCTCACTCAATGTAAAATCCTGCTAAGTAAAAATATAATGTAATTACATTTATATATACATATATATAATTTACAATTTACATATATATAATTATATATTAGATTTCTAGTTCCTGAGCAATGTGAAGAAACTTTGATACGCTGAATACCCAACTATTAGAAGGACGGAGATGGGTCACGAAGATTCTAGATAAGTCCTAGAAACACATAGAAAATTCGAAAGAAAGCGTTCGAACCAGCAAGACCCTTGCTTAATAACAATAGTTCAAACTCGGGTTCAAGGTCAATGCCCGTAAAGAATAGAAGAGCAAGTACATACATTTTGGGGACCTATTGAGATTGTTGATTCTAGAATCTTCGTGACTCATATAAATATCAGTCGTGAGGGTCGGCTGGCACACTTTAATTTTGGACAAGGTGAAATGAATATTAAAGCAAAGTTAAGTGATTACAAGTGTGACAAGGGATAGTGTAGTGACTCTCTCTGTAATGTCTCTTGTGTTTGACACTCAATCAAGTAAAATGTTTGTTGTTTCGGGGGAATTGGAGTTAATTAAATGTATCCCAAAGAACAACTCGTAACAATATATAACTTACGAAATTTGCCATAACTTTAGAAGCCCAAATAAACTCACACATGAATATTATGTATTGCCAACAATATTACATACATATGGGATGAATTGATGATCTCCCTTTTGAAAGTTGGTTAAAAACAAATTAAAACTGAGACTATTACCTATATTGATTAATTTTGAAGAACTTATGGGTTGCTTACCAGTTGTATCCCTCATAATAATCAAAGGGTCGGTGGCAGATCTATCTATTGCTTCAACAAAGGCAGTGATTGTGTGAGCTTTTCTTCTTTTCAAGTTCCCAGACATAGCTTGCTGCTTAACTGTCTTTATTGAATCTATATCATGTAAATTCCAACTTTTTAAATCTTCAAGTAATCTTGCCCACAATGGAGAGTCAAATAAGCCTCCTCTCAAACTGTTTTGAGTAAAATCAACATCCTAAAATAAAATTTTGAAATAATCCTTCACAATCTTCAGTTGCTTTACTTGTTTGAGCACTCACAATACCCAACTGAATATAGTTGGGCGGAATGGCTGGCAGTATAATTGCTTACAAGTTTATAGCATTGCATTCAAAGTATAATAAAAAAGATAAATTTTCTAATAAAATAGAAAAACAATAAAATAAAGAATAACAGAAAAGTATTAGGTTTTCTGTTATTCTTTATTTTATTGTTTGTAACTACCTACAATGTTTTTAAATATTTGAATAGTCTCCAGTTGGCCAGCATAGAACAGGCTCATAGCAAAGCCAGCAGGCAGGTAGACCTTGGATACCTACTGTGATGATGCTGTGTACTAAAGTGCTACACTAAGGGTCAATTTATATTAGCGCAGAGTCGAAGCGCATCAAAGTGTCAAATTCTTTACAACTAAAGCGAACACAAATGTGCACACTCTTTTATGTGTAGTAATGGGCATCAACAGCAGTGCTATTGAATTCAATCAATTACCGACTGATGACGCGTAGGTTCGCTAGTGCGCCCATGGATACGCGAGAATGCGCGCACCAATCAGCGTTGTTCACGCGCAGACGCGGGAATTCCGAAGAATGAGCACATCTTTTTAAAATCTCAGAAGTAATGTGTGCGTTATGCTGTAGAGTTAAGGTTGAATTTGTTATGTTCAGTTTTGGATAGACGCTTCAATGCGCTTTGACTCTTTGCTAGTATAAATTGACCCTAAGTGGGCTGAATTATGACTTTTTACACAGGAACGAAAAACAGCACTTACCTGTGAAAGTAATTCAATTTGACAAATACTTTCATTTTTGTTTTCCTCAAAGCCACCAGTGAGTAAACCAGCTGGGCCTGGAAATTTTCTTTTGGTCTTATGATTAAAGTAAGCATTTATCATCTTCCTTTTTGTATTCTTTGGTGACACAACATTGTTTGCAATTTTCTCCTCATTTACACAGTTAACAATATTGTTGCTATCACTTCTTGTTCTACCAGGGATCTCTAAGGCAATATTCTCCTTGATACTTTGTACACCACTTTTATTTTTTCTTTCAACACTGAAATTTGCAATTGAGTGTTTGTCAGGCCCCTCTTCTATTATTTTATCACTTGTAACATCTTCTGGGAATTCAAATTGAGACAGCACCTAGATTGAACATAACTCTTATTTTAAAAACTACCAACAACCCAGAAACTACACATCAAGATGAACAAAAAGCAACACTAATCAAAATGCTGGGGAAGTGGGGACATGGTAGAATAACATTGTCTGGTGATACATAGTTGGATAGAGTTATGTGCCTACTACCTGATCAAAGTCGTCTGTCTCAAACATTATAATTTTCGACCTACAAAAATGATTACAAATCCAATTTTATATCAAAATAATGCGGTTCTAGGTTGATGGAAAATTATTTGTCCAGTGTCAATGTCACTGTCAGTGTCTGATTAATCTTTTTTTTTGAGGTATTTACAAAGTGACATTAACACGTATGGCAAAGAGTATCATAAAGGTAAAGCCGATATTATTACATCTTAAATAAATATATGTCACTGTAAAATTATAAATACATAAGTACCGTTAGATTTACCCCCATATTCATAAAAATATAAAACGTCTTTTAAACTTCAAAACAAGACAAGACATAAACAAGTGTCAAAACAAGACAACAAATGACTATAGAAGGTTTATATGTCGCAGACAAGAGAGTCGGTGCCAATGAGCTTTTTGGCACTTTTCTCGACGGATTCTAATGCCTCGAGCTGAGTCGAACTGGTACTTAGCTGATCCATCCCAAAAGTGCGAACAGTACGCCATGTACAACCAAACTTGTGTTTGATACAATCCTTATACGTCGCTGGATTGTAAATTGTAATGCGGCCACTTCACGTTCAACCCAATGGCTGAAATAAAGTACGCCGTATTGTATGAGCACTTCGCGTTCGTCAAAGCGGCTTAGTAACGCAGAATCCACATTAAAATGGGCGCATCGTCGATCGTCGTCGCATACGCCGCTTTAAAATTTATAGTTCTAATTATCACCGCAAGCAACGCTGTATGGCATAACAACGGTAATAGCGGAAGTTTGGGGTGTAATAAATTCTACATCCTCATAAATGCCAAGCCTTGAAATGAGTATGACCAATATGAAGATTGTTTTTTTTATACCACTAAGGTGGTAAAGAAGCATATGGCCCACCTGATGGTAAGCAGTTACCGTAACATATGGACGCTTGCAACACCGGGGGGTATCACTCGCGCGTTGCCGACCCTGTAAATTATGGAGGAATAGTTATAATATTAAGGAGAATAGGAACACAACATAGCACGGAGCTATGTTATTTGCTACTTCCCCGTTCGGGCACCTCCAATAGTGAGTGGAATTATTCGATTCCACTATGCCCTACCTCTCTTAAAAATTGTGTCCAACATTTCATGCATTTTCGTATTTGGAATAGGTAGGAGCCGAGAGGCTAGAGCTGATGAATACCTAATTATGTTTGTTGTTTTCTCTAACCCATGAAGCTGTATTTAAGATTAAAGTTGCACTGGTAGCCATGGGACGGATCATGCTCGGCACTTTGGCATCAAACTGCAATAGTAGGTACCCATATTTATTCCAGTATGTTACTTCGGGATTCGACGACGAACTCGAAGAGATACAACTTCTATTAAATTAAGCACTGGCCAAAGGAAAATAGCAAATCCATTAAATTATTGTCAATGCCACTTATTAACAGTCAGTGCCAACGTTTTGTAGCAATTTTGGGTTTTTCTGTCTTTTTTATTGTTTTTATTAGATTTTATATCTAAATTGTTATTAAGATGTCTGTTTTCGATTTTTTAAATCCATTAGCAAACATAACACCACGTTTTACTGAGGAACAGCTCGAGCAAATTATTCAATGGTTTGATGAAAATGCAAAGCCTTTGTTAATAATAAATGAAGGAGTGCCGACAAATGTAATAACGATCGAACAATTTATATCATTTTTGGAGTTAAAGAAGTACAGTACCTATGTACCTATCCATAAAATAATATCGCAGTGTATTTGTCTACACGTTATTAGTTACCTTAGTACCAAATTTTGTATAAAATAATACATTTCATGACATATAAATGAAAATAATATTTTACCATTCCAGATTCCATAGAAGAGATTTTAAATACCCAACTTATTTCGAAATAATGTGTGAAGCGGAAAAATTGAATGCAGGTGTCACTAGAATGCTAACACAAGATCAATTTATTTATATGTTAAATGTATGGGTAAAGGAAGCAGTAATTAAACATGAATTAAACCTTGCATTTAAAGTGCGTACATACACACCCTAGAGAATCTTGCATACTTTCGCTTCGTGCACATTATGTATCTTCTTTTAAATACACTCCCAGGAGCAAGCACTACACTTCCAACAATCACTGAATGCTTAATTACTTACCTTAATTTTTTTTAGGTATTTGATTCAGAAAAAAGAAATTACTTGGAAGTTGACGAAATCAAAGATATCGTGACAGGATACGGCGAAAATCCATTTACTGAAGCTGAAGCTCGAGAAATTTTGCGTGATGCCAACGTTCGCGGTGATGGACATGTGTATTATACTGATTTTATTGAAAGTTTATTCAGCCGTGCCCCTGAGTTGTATAAAATTAAAGTGGGTATTTTTCAAAGATGAATTTACTGTCAACTGTACTGTTTACAGTACCCCGAAAATAACAGTGCGCGTCTGAAGTTATCCGGAAGTAGGTTTGTCTTGGTAAATTTTAATAAATAAAAACTCGGTGTAAAGACAGTTGAGGTCGTAAATCGTAAATTTTTCACATTCGTGATTATTGTCCTTACTGATTTCGATATTTTTGCATCCACACTGAACAAGTTATTTGACCCTGGGCGGCTGTTCGCAACGGCTAACTTGAGACGTGCACTGTTATTTTGGGGGTACTGTAAATATTCAATTCCTTTCAATTTCTTGTTAGGCTGATTATTTGTATGATGATGCCGATGAAGATCCTTCAGTACCTCCAGAACCCGTTGTGGAACCACCGCCTCCTCCGCCACCACCACCTCCGCCGCCGCCTCCACCACCTACAGCGCCTACGAAAGACGGCAAAAAGAAGAAATAATGAAAGTTTATACCCATTAGACGTCTTGTTATATTAAATTTGATACGTTTTAATTAGTGTGTTTTATTTTCACCTAGTATTATATGCTGATTACATAGGTACCTATATTATAAAACAGTGCAGTGGTATTAATAATAATTAATGTTTTATTTTTCCAAGTGACATGTTTTATTTATTATTTACTATTTCTGGACATGTATTTTTTTTGTCCTTATGTATATGGTAACAATAATTTGTGAAGTGTGAGTATTGTGTAGACTGATGTTAAGATCACAAAACCTATGATAAGCCTTTCGATTTTCTGGCAGTTAGAGGCTGTCATGCTCACTTAAATGTCCTGCTGATGGTGGCGTTGTGTGTCGGGTTGTTTTATTCCCTACAACTTGGTTGAGTCGAACAACACTGATACGTCATGCTCGTGAACGGGTGCTGTCTGTCGGGACTAGTCAACTCTTACATGCCATGTCAATCCGGATTCAGTTATGTTATCTTTTGGAGGGTACCTACTTTTATCACTCACATCAAACTTCACAATACTCACATTGATAGAATAAAAAATATGTATACATCCATTATTTATTTAAAAGAGTATATATGGAGTTTCTTGCCGGCTCTTCTCCATAAGACCTACTATTTGGAACCGTGCATGTAGTTTTGACATTTCAAAAGTACCTGTATATGGTCTAATTGAAATAAAAAATTTGAGTTTGAGTTTGAGTTGAATAAACCTGGATTATAAACCTTAAATGTTTACACAAAATTTAAAATTTTCTAAATCACGTCACACCCCTAATTATTTAAGTCTACAAATAAATACTTACTTATTTTTTTTATAGAGTGGGCTTGCGGTTGACCACTAAGCGGTCTACGTTGGAGTATGCTAATGCCTCAGCCGGTAATTGAACCAACTTAGTTACGAAAAATATCAGTTTTTTTATGGAACCCACTAACGGATTTATAATTTTCATAACTACAGACCACTTCAAGAAGTTCAAAAGTCCTCCAAAAACGAGCGAGCGAGCGTCTTCTAATATCTGCCGGCCCTAGGCCGCGGCCTAGATATAGGGCCTATTGACGAATTGACGAATCCAGCGGATTAGTATATTGAGTGTAATAAACGCAAATGCATATAATTCGATTCCTAGTTTATGGAATCTTTATTGAAATCTTGAACTTAAAATCTCAAATGAAATACAAAAATTTATTCTGTGGTCCATTGATTTTTTGTCTGTATATTTTTTTCATTGCCTGTGCCAGTCTGTGGTTCATGCTCAGAGCACGGATCTCTTTATTTCTCTATGGTGTACTGCTCATGCTCAGTGCTCAGGTGGATGACATGACATGACATGACATGATGACATCGAATGTCATGCTATGTTCATTGAATTGAATCGTCGTTCGTTGTTCTCGTGAGCCAATGAATAGCAATTTGATGCAAAACATTTTGGTTTTAACAATTTTTCGTCAGTCAAGTTTGTGTTAATATGTATTAATTATTAAGATTGTATGAGCTTATAACAGTGTTAGTTGGCGTGACTGATTTTCTAGCATATAGATATTTAGGTATCAAAACTAGGGCAATGGATCTCGAGGACAATGCTATGGGTCTAACCCACGAACAAACGGATAAAATTCTTCAATTTCAAGATTTAACGGGGATAGAAGATATGTCAATATGTAGAGACGTTCTACAAAGGCATCAATGGGATTTGGAGGTAATATACGTTTCTTAGCGTGCACTTGTGCCTGGCCCTGTATGGCTACTTCTCGCAAACTCACACAGCCAGAACAAAAAAAAAATACTGTATTTTTCCTTCGTTGGTTTTGACTAGGTGGCGATCCAGGAACAGTTGAATATTAGAGAGGGTCGACCGTCTGTATTTGCAACTGAGGCACGCGCGCCTCCCGTGGTACACGACCATATAGCGCAGCAAGTGTTCACCGATGAGGCTCCAGAAGGACCCGGCGGCGTCCGCAGTCTGTTCCGCTATGTCGTTAACCTGGTCGTATCCATGTGCTACAGCACAATCACATCTATACTAAACTTGCTCCTGAGTTTTGTACGTAATGATGACAGGAGATGTAAGTATGAGTTTTTAAGCTTAATGCAATCAGCTAATTCAATTCAAGTCTTCAAAATAATGTGTTTGACATTCTATACTTTTAACTTAAATCAAGTTTGATATACCTTAATAGATTTTTTGTGAAAGTGAAAGTTTTTGATGTCACCTAGATTTACTTTCTGTCTGGCTGAGTTCATTGTATTATATACCATTGTCACTTGAAGGTAATTATTCGGTAAATAAATTAGTGTTAGCCATTAGTGTCATTGTATGATAATATTTTTTGTTCTAGTGGTGACTGATCCGCTGGGGGATGTTATGGGCTTCATTAATAGCTACACAGCCCGTTTTAACCCTCACCCTGTGTTTTACCAGGGAACATATGCACAGGCTCTTAATGATGCTAAGAATGAGCTTCGTTTCCTTATTGTGTATTTACATTCTGAATCAGCTACTGAAACACAGAATTTCTGCAGGTAATTTGATAAATGTATTATGCTAAAAAGGTTAAACAAAAATAAATATTGAAATTTGAACTTGATCATACTCCACTTTTTTAATATCATGTCTAAATATTTGCAGGACTACACTAGCAGACCAAGATGTGATCCAATACATAAACACACATGGACTGTTCTGGGGTTGCTCGGTGGAAAGCGCAGAGGGGTGGCGTGTGGCACAGTCGGTGGGCGGGCGGCGCTACCCGCTGCTGTGCGTGGTGTGCGTGCGCGAGCACCGCATGACGGTGGTGGCGCGCTCCGAGGGCGCCTGCTCCGCGCACCAGCTGCTCACGCGCCTGCGCCGCGTCGTCGCCGACAACGAGCCGCACCTCGCCGCTGCCAGGGCAGACAGGTACATCTATTGGAACTTCACTTTGTGTGTGTCACACAATCACACTCAACAGATTGGGGCTAATACCATTATATTATTTAGCGTAATCCTTATAATCGAACCAACTGACTGTTACTCGTGGTTCCGCTCGTGACCTAGTGATGTCAAAATTTCACGGCCGGCTCGACCGGAGTGATACCATGGCCTCACAGAAAACCGGCGTTAAACAATGCACAAGGCGTTACGTTGTGTTTCGCCGAGTGAGTGAGGTTACCGGAGGCCCAATCCCTTTTAAAAGGTCGGCAACGCACTCGTGACTCCTCTGGTGTTGCGGGTGTCCATGGGCGGCGATCCGAATGCTCGTTTGCCCTCCCATCCCAAAAAAATAACAATTTTAAATTTAAAAACCCAGAAACTTGTCTTTATTGATTTATGAGTAGATGTAGCCCGCAGTTCACTCACGTCACAAAAAGATTAAGATACTATAAGTCCGATTCTAGGCGGTGTATCATGATGAAACATGCACCAGATTTTAAGTTAGACCTCTAGCAATACATAGGTGAAAACTACATTCAATTCCATGTAGTTTTTGCGTGATGCGCGTACAAACATACAGACAGACAGACAAAAATTCTAAAAATTGTTATTTTGGCTTCTGTTGCTCTAATTCCATATTAACTCCCCAACTGTAATTTGTGTTTCTAACTTTGAAGAACAAATTTCATACAAACATCTTTGAATGTTAAAAAGCTTATGTTCCAAATTTCAGTTTTGTAGATTAGTTTTGGTTGTGTGATTACTAATGAGTGTGCATTTATGGCCCGAGTTTGGCAGGGCCACACACCACACGAGTTTGTAATGTGTACTTTTCCCTGAGTGAAGCATAGTACTTTATACTTCACCTATGATGAAAATAAAAATAAGCATTATAATATGTCTGAAAAAAAAAATTGAGCTGTTTCGGAGGCTTGCGCGAATATTGGACATTTTGAAGGTAAACTATTTTACAGACTTTATCGTGTTATATTTACATTATTTAATCCGTGTCCATAGACACTGTAAAGGGTCTGAAATGTCGGGATTTAATTATGTAAATGTTACGCGGTAAAATTCATGACGTGGTTTTATCTCAATGTAATTTGTTTATTCCAGGGTGGAGCGCGAGGTGACAGCTCGTCTGCGCGCGGCACAAGACGAGGCGTACGCGGAGTCGTTGGCGGCCGACCAGGAGAAGGAGCGCCGCCGCGCCGCCGACCGCGCCGCGCGCGAGCTGCGCGACCACGAGGACGCGCAGCGCCGCCAGCAGGAGGAGCGCCACAAGATGGATGTAAGATGCACACCTTTATGTACACTCAAGGAAATAATAACATATGCAGGCAGCTAATGATATCTGTTTCTTGACATAAATTGCGTTACAAATAATCTTCCGCCAAAGGGTTTGATATAAAGGCAGCACCTGCACTTTGACACACATTGTGATATATATTATGTTATTTATTACACAGTCTTTGTGAAAACACAAATATTGTTAGCTACGTGCATACCTATACTTCGACTTTTAATTGTATTCAGTAACTTCAAAGAAAAATAATGATACCATACTACAATTAATAATGTTGGTATTCTGTACAATTTTGTGTAACGAACGAATGATAAGGGGAACATAGGAATAATGACTAATCTATATATATATATAAAAGAAAGTTGTGTTAGTTACACTATTTATAACTCAAGAACGGCTGAACTGATTTGGCTGAAAATTGGTAGGGAGGTAGCTTAAAACCAGGGGAAGGACATAGGATATTTTATATCACGTTCCCGTGGGATAATTTAATTTTACATTTTTACCCATGTAGCGGTATTACGAGTACAGCGCCATCTACTCGATTAAGGAAGAACTAAGTCGCGAGTCCTACATCGCGCATACAGAATAATTGCATGAACCATAACATGGAAAATAGACTTGCAGTCAGAACGATACAGAGAAGAAAATCAAAATTTTCAGCCATTTATTTCAAATCGTTACGACAGGTGATACGAAGTGCACCGGGTCATCTAGTTATTAATAAAAGTAATTTATTTTTATATTTTCTTCTAAATAAATCAAGAATAAAAATCAAGTCATATTACTTTTGTCATTTTATTTCCTATTACAGGTCGAAGTTTAACTCTCTTGTTGACTGTACAACTTACGACCTTATGTTGGCAGCTGGTACATGAATTATATTTATTTTAACCATCTTAAAAAGGAGATTCTCAATTTGACTGTTTTATGTAATGCGACATCCATGTTGATTGTGCCAGCCGATTCTGTTTGCATGTAGATGTAGATGGATGAATGTGTGCCAGGAATGTTTGACATTCTGTGGGAGGATGAATGAAAATTGAGTTGAGAATTATTGTTTGCTGTATACATTATATTGATAGTTTTTATATATTTTTATTGTTTACTCTTTCCTCTTCTGAACTGTACAACGCCTTGGTTCCTTACTGTAATGTTGTGAATGTGTATTTAAAATAAATAAATAGCGGTTTGTTAGCAAATTGTTCGGCTGTTCCATTGTACTGTAGTCTATACGTCAGCTGGTGGAAGCTCGCGCGGCGATGGCGGCTCGCCTGCCGCCGGAGCCCGCGGCCGGCAAGGGCACCGTGGTGCTGCTCATACGCCTGCCCGGCGGCGAGAGGCTCACCCGCCGCTTCACGCTCGCGCACACTACACAGGTCATTTAATTATTTATTTATACATGCTTGTGTTGGTGTATTTAATAGGCTAATGTCCATTTTAAGTGTATATGATTATTTCCTCATCACACTGTATAATTATTAAAGTTTATGATTCGCGAATTCATTACAGTAAAAAATATTAGGTAACATTCTTAATATTATATTTTACAGGATTTATATGACTTCGTATTCAGCCACCCACAATCTCCAGAAGAGTTTGAGATCACGACAAATTTCCCTAAGCGCGTGCTGGCGCGGGGGACAAGTAGCCTGATGGATGTCGGTCTCAAAGATCGCGATGTGTTGTTTGTCAATGACATGAATGCATAAAATGCTCCTGTGCTCTACTAATAGTTATTTCGATCATTTTGGGTAACACGGAGCAGGAAACGAATGGAGGGGTATGGTGCTTGACATTTACGAAAACTGTATGTAGCAACAGTCGGCAAAATTAAGTGTGATGTGAGGCTTATTATAGGCTAAGTGACAGAATACAGACGGTATTGTGTTATTTATGCATCAAAATTTCGATACGTGTGTTATTTTTTTTTTTGGCGGTTTCAGGTTAATGTGAAATCGGTAGTGTTTATTATTTTCTATACGATACCACGCGCGTGTCTTGTACATGCATTTTAATGTGAATATACATATTATCACTCCATTTGTTAATTTCTCCGTGATTCGTTCATTGTAACCATCGATGGTGATTATTCATCTTTAGTCATACATGTATATAATACGCAGAGCAAGATACAAACATAGCAACAACTTTTAAAAGTTCTATCACGAACACATGACTACTGTATCTTTATTCATGACAATTTTCAAATGCGACACAAGCAAATTGTTTATTACAAGACAAGACAAGAAGCTATACTGCTCAATGATAAAAACAGAACTAGAACTTATAAGAATCAAATTGGTATGTACACAATTCTCAAGTAAATCACAGTCAAAATCCATAGGGGATAATCGCGAGCGTTTTTAAAAAGAGCAATAAATATTTAGTGCGATGTTGTACATGGATGGACATTACTTGACACAAAAGTAGGGTTTATTTACACTGTGATTGGTACAGTATGCCCATAATTATTTTTTCCACGCATTCTGTGTGAACTAACCTATAGTCCGCCCTAAGAATTTTGGCTGCTTTAACTTCTGTGTCTATCTTTTGTGTGGTGCCTGTAGCTGCATGTCGTGAACACACGTGAATTTGGATCATCCTTTAATATAAAAGGGGCCTCAAGTCCTTCGGGTCCTTACAGATTATACAATATATAACTGAATAAGCGCAAGACTTCGAACAGGTCAATGAGAATATCGAGTTATAATTTAATTACGAAAACCCGAAAGTCATTTTGAGAGATGTAAGCGTATTTTTTTTCAAGAAAGTAGTTTATCAGCTAAACATCAAACATGTGGCCGTACCACAATCGTACTCGTAACGACTGAGATATGCGTAAACGATACGCACACAATAACAATTCGTGCAAATACGTTTTAGTTTTCCATACCTCGACCCACTGATGGATCAGGATCAATATTGGATTGGATCAATTTTTCATTTTTTTTTTAATTAACACTTATTAAGAACCACTGTAATCGATTCTGAACAAACTACTTTCGCTTATTCTGTTACAGGTTGTATAGATTTCTTAGATTTCGTCAGTCTATACTCTCGACTCAATAATACACGTTGTTGCTCAAAAGGCGACATAAAAAAATACGAGCATATCCAGATGTACATAATTTCGAAATGATGTTTCTCACATCACACCCAAAATCCATTTGTAAGCACTGTGTTACGAGCAGCCAGGTTTTTAGGGCACTGATACAGAGATTAGAGCACCCTACTAATCAGGTTACTACTAATTTTGTACTTAAATGTTATGGTAGTGTACTATATGGTCCCTTTCTGTGTATGTTGCAATAAGCATTCGTGATCGCTGGACGATTACAAAATGTTTTTTTTTATTCCTCAATATAGAAATTACTGTCTGTAGTTGGTAAATAGATTTAATTCAATACTACTGTGAAATAATAGGTCAGAAGGATAGATTTGTGGCAATATTTCATCGAAATTATGCAAATGCGTGCCAATAGGGAATATGTATGTCTTTTTTTTTGATCCGCAGAAATAAATCTTTGACAAAAAAAATATATATTTCATCATAAAAATAAATATTCAATCAGATACAGATTTAAACGCTGCCATATTGGCCGCGTGTACTATGACGTCAGTTTCAGCGAATACAGTCACTGTTTTATTGTTTTTAAAAATGTATTGATCGTTTTATCCTATCATAATATTTTTATGTTACTAACTAATTCGAACATGGGAGAGGACTATAATTAATTTTATACCTAGTAATTACAAACCTAAATGTTTATGGTGACGTCATGAGACCTTCATAACAACATATACTTTGTCGTAAGTTTCGTTTTGGTCTGTTAAATTTGCCGCGCACTTTTTCTACTTTTAAATTAATTTAATTTAAGAAAGAAAAGCGATTATTAAAATAAATATGGCATGGACATTCTTTAGCAATTAAGATTACCTACAAATAAAAATATTTTACTCAAATTTTAATCTCATGCATATTTCCTATTGACTGTCTTCTAAATCAAACCTTGGTAAATAGGGTCGTTATTGAGAACTAGCCTCTATACTTAATGATCTTATTACTGGGGTAGCTTCGTACACTCCAGTTATGAAGATGTAACGCGCAATAATTTATTATATTTGTAATAGCCAGATATGTGTAATAGTGTCATCAATTTTGACAAGTTGGTTATGAATAATATCGTGTGGCATTTATATGAACCGCTAACACTTTGACATCTATCATATTGTGATGCTCAAAGGAATGTGTGTTAATTTGTACAATATTGTGCGATGTAATACGATTTAACGGAACACTAGACTTGTTTGAAGTTCTATGGGCATATACGCCCCCCTTTATTGTGATATTCGGATGTTGTATGTATGTGCTAAAATATTGTGTAGGTACAGTACGCGCAGACTATCTTGACCGGGTTGAACTTCGTGCAGGTGGTTGCGCAGAACAACATGAATAATACATAAATAAGTCAATAATACTTTACACTCGACAGTATTTTTTCGCGAAACTTAATTTAATTTCATATTAAATAGAAATAAGTAATAATAATTTAACTCGATAACATAGTACAGTAACATAGTTTCGTAAATGATCGATTAATCAATAGTAAGATGCGCGTCTAGCTAGCAGTGATGATAGCCTAGTGGTATGACCGTTGGACTTCCAAGTCAAAGGTCTCGAGTTCGAACCCAAGGCAGATTTTCTCGATGGCGTGTGAAGTCTGCCAACCAGCACTAGGCCAGCGTGGTGGACTATAGCCTAATCCCCCTCATTCTGAGAGGAGACCCGTGCCCAGCGGTGGGACAGTATAATGGGTTGATTATAAGATGCGCGTCTCTATCAGTGTGATCGCAGTTTACTCGGAACGACCCGTGCCTACTCGGCACTATGCATACTGTCTCCGGTCACATACAGGCTGTTCGTTAATATCTGTTTTTGCGTACCATCGTTTCCAAAAGCTTTCGTTATTATGTATGTTTTTGTCTGACTGTTATTTCGTCTAGCTTTTTTTTGTTGAAATTTGATATTGTCGTTATTTGTTAGGTTTTTTTTTATTGTTGCAGGTCGTTATTGTTGACTGTTAGTTGTGTCCGTGTGGATTTTATTTATGCAAAATTTCGTTTTGATTAACCTTTACCATATTTCACCGCGCCTAATAAATACCCAACCTCAAGTTGAGTATTTATTAGTTCCGCAATAAACAAAATACTTATTAAACAATAGATCAACCAAATCGGTTCTCAAGTTGTGGGGATAACTAACATACCTACTCGTACATATCAAAGTAGGCGTCGAATTGAAAAGTTCCCCCCTCTTTGAAAATCGGTTAAAATAAATCTTGGCCATTATTTTAAAAATAATCAGATAAAAAATGTTTGTCCTGTGACTGTACATGCGTGGAAGTTCCGACTGTTCGGAGTGCCTATGTTCTGTCCGGCCAAGATAAGCTGCGCGTACTGTATTCTAAACCAAATCTGAAAATTAAGACATAATATTTGGAAGATACGTGATTTAATATTGCATATCATATTTTCATTTCATACTCTTTAATTACTCTGTAATATTCTGGATTATTGCTTTTATTTTATTTATAAGTAAGTAAGAACTGTTCTTACGCTTAAAGACAAAGGTTTTGTGTCCAATATGTTACCGTTTAGCACGAGGAAGATTAATCGTTTAAGTGACTAATGACTGGGTGTCAATAATCCCGTCATCGATGAGGAAATTTCAAAGCTTCAGTACTAAAATAACATCTGTTTATTCAAACAAATTTTCCGTCGTGTAGACATAACCATTTAAAATTAGTTTTGTTCTTTTCACTAATTTTATACTATTAGCTGAACTTATTTTTCACAATCTCATTCATTTGTACTGCAAATGTATGTAAAATATAACCTCTAACATACAGTAATGTACCTACAGAGTAACATGTGTGTGTTATCTATCGAAAAAGCGTATAAAGCCCGTTAAAAGCCAAATTTTAGGCAGAAGTGTATTGTTTTATTAGTTAGTCATTGATGTGGGTAAGACCCATGTAATAGGAGATTGGGGGCCGCTATATCTGGCTACCATCTATAGGGAACGTGCACGAACTAGGTGGCAGCACAAATCGACACGAGAGCCACGGTGTGGTTAAACAAAGAACTGTTCAGACCTCTCATAGTGTTGCCGTCAATGTTTACATTATATTTAAATCATTGTTAATAAGATTAAAATTATAAAATATGGGTTCTGGTTAATTAATAATTTATCGTTAGCGCGGCGAGAATATATAAACAAGCCAAAAAAATAAAACAATATTATTTATTTTGAGGTTATGTTTACTTACGGATTTGTTTGTATTGAAAAGTACTACTACATACAAAACTTAGCTGTTTTTATAAATAACATTATTAGTAAGTAGTTTCCAAATGTTTGTGAAACTCATACTTAGGTACATAATGTTTTTTTACAGCATTTATCCACTTTTGTCGTTTATTACATAACTATGGAAAATGAGTACTATTCGTGGGAAAGTAATAATTTTTACACCATTTGACTTATTTTTCTTTGTCTTAGAAGTGTCCGAGCACCCAAAAAATGCATTCACACTTAGTTAAATGTTCTTTTTCACTTCTTTAGTTATGATTAATTTATAATGTCAAGCATTGTTTGCGTAAAAGATTCGGATTTACGCCACCAGGTGGCAGAGCCTTCGTCGTGCACGTTCCCTATACATAGATATACGAAACTCTTTCTGTAGTATAAGATTGGGCTTGCTGCTGTCTCGATCATATCACGTTTTATACAAAACAAAGAGCAAAACTAATTTTAATTAGTATGTAAATCTGTTACTAGTAAGTTATATTTGATATTTTTTAAGGTAGCGTTAAATAGATCAAGGTACATGTTTTTTTTTGTCTCGCTATTTTGGTTAAATTCGCTTGTTATTTGTTTCCTTTGTGTTTTTCATTATATTGTATAGTTGTTTTAAAAAGCAAATTATCCTATCTGAAAGCGTTCCATTATTGTAATTTAATTAGGATTTTTGTTAACTATTTAGTCCCCGAGGGTATTTGGAAAGTGGAACTTTATCCGTCTGTGCAAAAAGGTACAGCACATTCGGTCAAAGGTTATGTGCATTTATTTAAAAAAAGAACTGTATTATATTGTTTTGTTGTATTATAGTCATGTTTCTTCCTAAATAAATGTTTTTATTTAAATCTATAGTCTAGTCTATAGTCTTCCATGTAACTATTTCCTAAATTATTTGATATTCATAAATGAAATCTCAATGTTGTTTAAATTATTTATTAGAAACCCATAAGTCAACAACACACCAAAAATAAAACACCGTATGGAATGTAGGCACTTTTTAAACATTCACAAATTTCACTAAGTTATGTAAAAGCATACAAGACTTACATAAAAATATAAATTAATTTAATGAAAAGTTCGAATTATTCAAATCTTTTAAATATTTAACACACACCTTTATATATAATTTCTATATATTTTCAATATTACATTATTATTTTATACAATGTAAACTTCAATGGTAGTACCCGTTTAATAATAAAAACTAAATGTAACTATTACAATAATTAATAACATTAAAATAATTATCCTGATACAAATAAATACAAAATCTTGTGTGTTGTGAAAATCATCTTGTGTATCTTTTACAATATGTAAGTACTTGATATGTTGTAATTATTACCATGCTGTCCGAAATATTGGTATTTACAGATTATTATAAAAGAAGGAATAATATTTTACTATGATATTTATGAATAAAATAATTAGGAAAATATCCGGGGGGCTAAAATGGCTACGTGCGTAGCCATGAATCATGGTTAATTAAATCATAAATCACATCTTCTAGTTTAAATAGTCTGATCCAGAGTGAAAATCCCCACAAATGAATTCCCGGCTAAGGCCTTGTACGTCCTGCTATACTTGTCACTATAATGTATAATCTGGCATCTCATCAGCGATAAGCTTTTACTATTGTTTCATTAGAAATGGCCATTTTAACCAGAGTTATGAGTAGTAAAGAAGTACTGTCATAAATAATAACAGAGATTCGGGATGTCAAAAACAAAGATGAAATAATAATAATAGAAATTAATCCCGTGTACCAAACCAGAGTATGTAAGGTCAAGTCCTACTCGGGGTTGTGCAAAAACACTTCCAATAAATCTGATGATGGCCCTATTACCTGAAAATTTGAGTCATATACTATTGAATTATTTGTGATTTATTTCAGGAAACCGATTATACAACATTTTTATATCGGTAAGTAGCCCGAAGTTTGTACAAGTTATGATAAAGATATTATTGAATGAATAATACTAAAGAATGATAAATAATCAGAATAAAATTTAATGGATGGAATAGGTACACAATTTATATAAGTATTATTTACCAGAATTTACATAGTAAAATTTACATGACTCTTATTTATGTCTTTCTGTACATTGAGCTAAGCTACTCAATCACAAATTACTAATCACGAAGTTTCTAAAGTAATGTCTGACGTACTCTAAAAAAGCTAATTTATCACACTGGTTTTAAAACTAATACACATTTAATTTGTTTTTTTAAGTTAGCCTAAGTGCGAGTGATTGGCCGTAATATTTTTTTTAGATTCTACAATGTATTTATTACACCTACAATAATAATATTAATAGATTTCTCACTCTTTTGACTAAAGTTTAATAAAAATACTTACACTACCTACAAATACAATTACAGTTTATACCATTGTTACAAAAAATTGCTCATTTGTTTTAATTGGGCAGTTCTTTACTAATAAAAATAGAGTTTGTACCTACATAATAACAACAAAATTTACGTGCTTTCTAAAATTACAATAGTGAAATTACAAATTGTAATCCATGTAATTCTTGGAATAATGTGATGTTAGTCTGCGTCCAAACTTTTTGGTGTCGTGTGGTAAACCTCGTCTGAAGTTTACAGTGGGAACACGAGCCTGGATGTTTGTAGTGATAATTTAAGTACGCGCACCGTTTTTATATAAAATAGAAGAGAGGGGCCTGTTTAACCAATCTGTCGGTTGAAAGTCCTGTCTCTCAAATAAAAGCATGAAAAATTAAATGTATGGGAGTGACGTTTACAAACGCTCTATTTGATTACATAGTAAATGCCAATCCCATACATTGTGACAGCTTTCGTGGCGTCCCACGCCGCGGAATATCACTTATAAAGGAAAAAGGTGCCAAGAAGTTTGCACATTTACCCCATAAAAGCGTGAATGCAGTTCTCATTCATGCCGCGTTTCTTCAGCAGGTCAAGTCCTGCATACGTGAACTCTGTAGGGCCGCACAAACACGCGAAGTGCGTGCATTTATCTTCACACTTGATGTTGCCTAACGTGTCTGCAAGTAGTTCGGCGCTGATGCGACCTCTGTGACCCGACCATGATGAACTGCCGTCTGAGAGTATATGAACAATTTTCAACCTGGAAAACGTAAAAAAGTTGGGTTGACTATTTTTCACTCATATGTAAGTACCTAGGTATTATTGTTTAAAATCGATCAACCACGAACTTACTTCACGGTTGCATTACCGTTTATATGTATTCTTAAACGGAGCCCAACTCCAATCGCCTACTTCGTCTACTGGGGATTCCGTTCCTTTACATATATATCAGTTACCTACTAGGTATTAGTTTAGGTTTTGAATTCGAGATTTCTCGGCGGCCACGTTTACGTCCAATAAATTGATTCAAGTTGGGTAGGTAGAGCCTACCTAGAGGTATTTTTAGAAGATTATTAATAATAGGTAATAATGTAGAAGGTATAAAAACCTGTCGTCTTCCGTTGTCATTTCTTCGAAATTTTCACGAAATAGAATGTCGTCTTCAGTTTTATTGAAGAACAATAAATGCGTTCGTTCACTGAAACAAAATTTCATTATCAGAAGTACTTTCGTATAACTAGTTAAATAGTAATTACTAGTTTTCTGATTGAGATCATAATAAGAACAAACATACCATCACGCTTGTATTCCATAAAGGGCTAGGCAAAGTTGTACATGCTTAACCATCACTGTTTTAGGTAACATGTAGTTGGTAGGCAGAGCGTGACCCTCTATAAATATATATTTAATTGGGCATATAGTGAGCATACCTACATTGAAATGAGAATTTCCTGATTTGAAATTCAATTGTTACTCGACCCCTTTTTTCTTTGCGATAACTAGACCAATGAGGCAGTGAGGATTTAGTACCTAGAAGTAAAAGGATCAGAAGGAAATTTTAAGGATTGCGTGACTCTGTGTAGAAGTATTGATTAATGATGACGTAGCGCCAAGCGATGTGCTTGATTATGATTGATTGATGACACACACATTGTAACCTTGCTGAAAGTCGACATGTTATCCTACTTAACTCGTGCACATAAAGAATGGATTTGGAAATGGCGACAGCTGTATTCACCTCAGCGAGAGGTGAATGAAAGGTTATACCATCGTTTTCAACATGTTTACTGGGTTAGGTACGAGTATAAGTAAATAATTAATTCGGTAGGCATGAGCCTTTGTGTAAATGAAGGACGATATCACCGATATGTAATTATATTTATTGGGTGGGTAAATACTCTAATTAGTAAGAAATTTATTGCAATAGAAATTCATCAAATAAACTTTTGTGTTGTTATTAAAACTTGCCTCGTTGCGCGACACTCAAAGAAATAAAATAAATACGATTTTTAATTTTTGATATAAGTACCCACAATTGAGACGAATCTAACGAAACCTCTCAAGCTAACATTTATCAAGCCGTTTAGGGTACAGAGCTTGCCAAATAAATATAGGTACGTACATACATAAATATACATATACATACACTGTATTTTCATATACTTAACACTATTCTATGTACTATCAGCCAACTCTGTAGATATCTAGCCAGTTTGAACACAAAATCCCGTGCACACGACGACCACAGCTGTTCACTGCCCTTTTGTATGAGTATACATCTAGTCAGTACTAAATGAAAAAAAAAATATAAAGAAACTGCTTATGTATACTGATACATAAGCAGTTTCTTTATTATTATTTTTTATATTACAAAAACAAGGGGTTTAGCAAATACCTCAATGCAGCGATGCTATTGGTTGATGAGCGTAGGTAAGCGCTTGTATAGCAGTCGAGCGCTACAAGCAAGTATAGCCCTTACGGTGGGTGGCTAGATATGGCGTTGGCCGATAGTACCTACCCTATTTATTGCAAACAAATGATTTGAATATTTTTAAGCAATAGGTAGGTATCTAATCATGTCATATAAAAAACGGAGGCTGTCAGTTTGGATTAGTTAAAAACGGACACCCATCCATAGACTGACCGTGGCAAGCGCAGCTTAACCTTGCGAATTGTACTTACCTCCTGGGATTAGATCTTGAAAGCATGAACTTCATCAATCCGAGCATCGGGGTGACACCGGTGCCAGCCGCTATGAGATACAGCGTCTTCACTGTCTTCAGCTGAAAAACAATAATAATTACAATCATACTATTCGAATATGATTTAGATTTCGATTACGATGTAAAACAAAGAAATGATCCGATGCTCAAGTAAGCAGGATGTTCACTTTTACTGATAAAAACATGGAGCGCAGTGGAGTGCATTCCGGGAGCGCAGTGGAACTACCCGTTATAAAATGTACTTACAATTATTATTATTTTATTGTCAACCCGTATATTTTGACAAAAACGAGTATCTACCCAAGTATCCACACCTTTAGGATCAAAAGTTTAGTTTTGTAAATTATTTAATGTAGGTTTTTTAAAATAGTCAAGAATTAAAAATTTAAACAAGTTTTTTAAAACAAAAATATTTTCTTCGTTATTGTAACTTTTTAAAGACGAGAAAATAGATGCCTTACAGATAAGAAGGGCTTATGTTTAACTAATCACCAGATTTATTAAAATGTAACGGCAAAAAAATCACTTTTTTTTTTGCCAAAAATAGTAAATGATCACCAAAAAATAGTAAATGATCACCAAAAAATAGTAAATGATCACCAAAAAATAGTAAATGATCACCAAAAGAAGTTCTAACCTAACCTAAACCAAATTTGGTGACCATTTATCTATTTTGGTAAGCAATTTTGGTGATCAATTTACTACATTTGGTGGTCATTATATTTATATCCGTTAAGAAGCACTAGAAACGTTGAAAAAATTATAATTACCTTTTGCAATTGAAAGTTCCCGTAAGGTCCGGACAGAGTGATGAGGTCTCCGCCTTTGAGTGCCGTGAGGTGCGGCGAGAGGGCGCCGCTGTTGTATCGCTTCACTGCCAGACGGAGGGCTGAAAAGACTTCAATGCCGTCAGCAGGACTCCAGCCCTCGCCAACAGGGGTGTAGGAACGGATGCATTCTGAGCCTAGATAAAACATACAAGTTATAAGTTCGACAGCCAGATTAGTATTATGGGTGTTTTCCCTGCACGGATCAAATATTTATATGACCTTTGTACATGTACCTACCTAGTTGATCTGCGTCATAAATGTGAGACAATGTTTTAAACGCGTATGTACTAGGTATTGGATGAAGTCCTAGTGTAGGTAATTAACTTTTTGGACCAGTCATTTACTGTTCAGGCCACTCGTCGTGGAATGTAGGCTACTGCCGGTTTCCGTGAGACGTGCACAAACTTTGGCATTATTTAAAATAATGGTGAAACAGCATTACTTATATTTTCGCCCAATCCTTTGGTGTACAATAAAGAATACTGTATCTCTGTCTATCTATATAAGTAAGTACTTAAGTATAAGTAAAACTTAATAAAATAAGGCAAGGAGTATCGTAAGGCGAGTGTTATCGAGTAGTATCCAGTATCCCGTATAAAATTTTGAAATTGGTTGTTATTTAGTTTAGAAAACCAGAGTTTGGAACTTTAATTTGAAATTCTTGTTTGAACATATTTACAAAAGTACCTATTAGAAAAACACCCGTAGCTTATGATGCTGCTTGGAACTAGAATGAGATAAAGACAAATTATATGCTATGAGATTTCCGACGCCCTTTCGTCCGTTAAGTTTATTTATTACTAGCTGACCCGACAGACTTCGTACTGCCTCAATCGATAAATAAAATTTAATTCCGAGCATTTTCATATTTATTCACCTTTTAAACCTTCTCTGGACTTCCACAAATAATTCAAGACCAAAATTAGCCAAATTAGTCCAGCCGTTCTCGAGTTTTAGCGAGACTAACGAACAGCAATTAATTTTTATATATATAGATTACTTACACACATAGTGTGTTTACTTTACAGGATAACTCCAATACAATAGTGGAAACACAAACCAAATAAATTGAAAAATCAACTTACTGCTAATACTATCTTTTTGTGATTTTTTGGCATTTTCCATGCTAAGATTATTAAGTTATTTTTTAGTAAAGGAAAAAATTCAATCGCGGGCAGGATTGGAACCTGCGTCTTCTGGTTTGATATACCAGACGCTCTGACCTGTAAGCCACCGCGAACCCTACCCGCATGATTGAAATTTTGCTTTCACATTCTGAATTTACGTCACACTACAAAGATAGTTAAAAGGTAAGGTGGCATCGTACGACACTGAACTAACTGTAAAGTAAGTCGTGTCGGTTGAGAAGTAAGGTACCTTGCCTCTCATAGATGTCCCCAACGTCACCTTATGACGTAAATTCAGAATGTGAAGGCAAAATTTCAATCATGCGGGTAGGGTTCGCGGTGGCTTACAGGTCAGAGCGTCTGGTATATCAAACCAGAAGACGCAGGTTCGAATCCTGCCCGCGATTGAATTTTTTCCTTTACTAAAAAATAACTTACTGCTAATACTTAAAAATCTCCACTTTTAATAATACAAAGCAACACTAAACTTTATTAAAACACAATGAAGTTAGACTACAGAATTATACGTAGTTACTATGTTTTTTTTTAACACAAAATATTAATATTTAAATATAACTAACAAAATTCAACAAAACTTGCAAATTCACTCAGATTGCACGAAAATATGTCAATTATCTCATGCACTTCGTTTAATACACACATGTTGTGCGGGTGAGGGGTGACAGCAAGTTTTAGCACGGCCAGCAGTGGCGGTCGCCGCCGCCTCCACACGTACCGGTCTGACACGTACAGCTTCAGGTGACGCAGCATACCCGGGTTATGAGCTACTCCACGCAGGAGCTTTATCGCAATCGCCGCAAGTGTAAATTTACGGCGCACTTTAAGTTCGTTGTACCCCAACATTCCCAGTACAAACAGTGTAGGATACATCAGCGGGTAAAATGGGTACACCGCATGAAGTTTAAAATACTTATATCTTGTAAAGTTCCTTGTTTGCTCCCCAAATCCCTAAGCTACCTACCTAAGTACCTACATCTAATAAGAAACCGATTGTCCATAATTATTTAGGGAGGTATCTGCAGATTTTGATGAGTATATTGAGATAGTGTTTATCCAATATCCGTAACAAAAGGAGGAAAATGTTGCGCCAAAATATGACATTGTTTACGTTGTTAGAGGATCATGTTTGTACGTTACCGAATCAATAACTGTTTTACTGCCACATAAACCACGACAACACAAAGTTATCTACTTGATACTTTGTAAGTAGTCGCTCACAGACTACCTATGCTTAAAAACATCAATATGGCATACGCTGTGCGGGATGAAAGGAAATAATTTGAATACTAATATGAATCCTTAAAAAGAGCCCTGACTTGACTTGCATGACATGTGTGATGTGTCTACCCATATTATTATAAAAACAATCACGATTATATTTCAATTTTAGTGCACGAGTAGGTATCTTTTTATTTTCCGCTAAATTGAGTCATGCTCTGCAAATTAACTTTTTTACCTGAAGAAATTTCAAATTTTGTAATACGTTAGCTACGTTAATTTTGCGTCGTCGTCGAAATTATGTCATTCGCTCCGGTTGAGAGATTAGCTCTCAACGATATTAAGCACGAAAACTCATTTCGGCAATCATCCATTGGGCTGAACTCTGTTTTTCTCTAGAGACAAGTTATATGGGCTGCGGATGAAATATGTAACAGCTAACAACCTTGTTAGCGGATAACGGCTGTTGTCTATTAGGTACTTTACGAAAAACATTTGTGAAATAGCAGCTTCTTATGAACATAACGACTATTTAATAAAGATTTCGGAAGTCAGAAGTTTTGTTTTTAAAAAGCATTCTAATGTAGCGAAAATAATATTTTATACGATATTGCGGAAAAAACCACCTTGGAAATTTTTCTGTCATAACCAGTGTACGCACAGCGACAGCAGAAATTACCATTTACACAATACAGACACAATTACCACTTTTTTTTTTTTTAAAAAACGTTGCCCCACACTAGGATTTTCTCCTGTGTCGTAGGTGCGTTTACAAACACAAATTCTCACATACACAAACGCCCAGACCCGAAACAACTACCTGTAGATCATACAAATATTTGCTTCGTGTGGGGATCGGACCCACAACACGTGACGCAGAAGCCAATCGCTCAACCGCTACGCCAAACGTGTCGTCAAAACTTTATTTAACATATTTAATGTTGTTGCCGATCTGTCAAAATAAGTCATTTTGATTGAGATAGGCAGCAAGCACAATTATATGTACTTAATAAAAATATGTTCGGTCTAACCGTCCATTCTCCTGTGCACTCGTACATGATGTCCCAGCGGTACGACAACAGGTCCGGCTCGGGGACACACGGATAGAAGCGACGTGTCGTGCGATACCCTGCCCACGTCCATCACGCGACAGTCCACCGTCCGGGGAGAGGAGACACGGTTCGGCGCCCCCAACGTTACGTCCCCACAGCCTTTCCAAACACTCGTCTCCAATTTCTGTGCGGTGATCTACGAAAATAAACCAAATTAACCTTCCTCATCATGTTATTTTTAGGAACGGAACGCCTACACAATAACGAAACCTATTTTCGTTCGCTGAAAATAACTAACATTCTATTTAAAGAAAGATTAATAAAGTAATATTACAAACTGGTGTTTTAGCTCACCTCTATTTTTCCACTTTCAGCGAATACACGTAATTGTAAGGGTTCTTTTAGTTTAGATTCGGGTCTTATTTTGAGCGTCCTCAGCCAACCGTTGGTCGCCACTTCAATCAAGAGAAATCCTTCTGTAATCCGGGCACAACCTCCCGGATTGGCGAGCGGTCCCGTATATACGGATATCGTAAGTTTTGACGAGGTTTGTATCCAGTCGTATCGGAGAGGTAAAGGGGAATCTGGACTTTTATCAGACTTCTTCACAGGGCTCGATGCTGCTCTTCGACTTATTGACATTGGTAAATCGGCTGATTGCACTAAACTCTGCATTATTTTACTAGGCGGACTCCCTTTTGCATTTTCATCTTTAGATGTTATTTTCTTTCTAACTGGCGTGATGCAATTTGCTAAGTTCTCCATTGACTTTCTAACTAATTGTGCTTTGGATGGTTCTCTCAATCGGTCGGATTTAGGCGAGGGGTCAGAGGTATCGAAGAGTTCCTCTGCATTTGGGAGCTCGAATCGGAGCGGTCCTACGAGGCACTTCGCGAGGAGAGAGTCGTAGTTGACCCACGGATGTACTTTGTCGAAGAGTTGAGTCGCATCTATGCCGGCACCACGCATGAGCTCCTCAGGTCCTGAGATATAACCAAGGCTTTATTAAGTAGGCTGACTAAAAGCCATTGGAAATGGGTTTAACTCTTAATTTATGTCTTATTGTCGTAGCTTACCTCCGGGATGATAGGGTAGATAATGTGTTATATTGTAGACGCGACCCCGAATCGCCAGCCAGGCGTCATCTGAAATATAAAATCTTATGAAGACAATATCTGAAATGCCGAGCAAAGATAAAAAACCGGAACGAAACGGCAACGAACATTAACAGTTTTAATCTTAATTTTAAAGTTAATGTTAATTAACATATTGTTCGTAGACATACTGTTTTATTCAAACACATTTTGAGTCGTCATCGTTACTAATGAGTGTGAGCAAAGCCAAAAACTTCGACGACCACAGTTTGTAGACATTGTTAGGCTTTTCCATCTAACGGCAAGTTACTGCTAGAATTTCTCAAACTATATTTGCTTAATTTATCTCTGAATTTACGTTCGGTCGTAGTTCGCTGGTAATATTCATATTAGTTAGGCATTAATGAATCTCGGAAAACTCAGTGCTCCTCGATCCATAGGGAAAATAGGATCTCTTTTTTTTTCGTGGCTGACTGGCTAGGATACCCAGGATGATCTTTTTGGCTTTAGTTCATTAGTCAAAGGCATAGCTAACAACCGCCATAAAGAAACAGCATTTTTAAATAATATGTAGGTTACACCTGTCAAGGGACAAGTAGCAAACCGAATCCATAGAAAAACAATAATTGACGATCATAACGCTTAATGCTTAGTCTAGTAATATTTAATTGTCCATAGATACTGTTGGTATTTCAAATATATAATAAATTAATAAGGAGGGTCACCATTCCTTATTGAATTGTTACTTACTGAGAGTGTTGTGTGTAGCTAGTTCAGCGGCTGAGACAGGCCGTATCCTGCCGCCGACGCCGGTGAGGTCCTTTCCAGAGTTGCCGAGCCGGATCCAGTCCATCAAACTGTGACCCGGCTGCAGAGCACATTTGTTGCGGGGATTTCCTGCAACAAGAAAATAATTTCTTCTTTTGTTCGTAACAATATTGACATTTAGAATAAACCGCCGTTGTTTTGAAACAAGGAATCAGAAATGTGCCGTAAAGAAACAAGTTAGAAATTAACCTACAAATTAGATAAAACCTAGAACAGAAGTATTCGATGTTTTTTTTAAAGTTACACCTTGTCTCTTTATGTCCATATCTACACCAAGGTTAAAAATAGAGGTTAAAAGTTCTATCTGAAAGAACTCGCGGGCAACATTTCGGTAAAATTAGTAACGATGCCGATTTCTGTATTTCATATTACATTAATTTACAGTTGAGAGAATTGTAAAGCAGTTAAATTGTTGAACTTAAATTGTTGTGCCAAGTTTCTCGTGCAATAACATTTACGATATTTCTAGCAAATCGCTCTACAGCTAAAGCTCTACTATAAATTATCGCTGTATTTTACACGCATGATCACACGCGTGCAAGTGTGAATAATGACGATCAAAGGCCGGTTTCAAGAACGAATCAATAGTAGATTTGCTTACTGGATATACGAGTAGTATACTTTGACATTACTTAAATGGACCACATACATAACATCAGGTCCAGGCCAGGTCGCTTGTAAGTATTCCCTAAAGGATTAGGCAGAGGTATAATCTCATCACCGTTGTCGCACAGTACAGTAGCACACGTAAATATATACAGTTCATCGGTATGTTTAGTTCCCATGTATTAATATAGGCGAGCCATCCATCAGGCACAAATTCAGACTTATAGCTGCTAAAAAGAATTTAATAGAAAAACCTACTAACACTGGTCGACCTGAGAATCGAGTCCATATCATCTTCCTTTTGTAATGTCGTATATTCTTGAATAAATATTTCTCATTTTTCCCCAACATTCAGTACCGCACAAATTCCTCGCTTGCAATACGGAGATACGTTCAAGAGACTTACATTGGCTTACATGTCTTTCCCTTCCCAGAAAAATATAAGCTGTTATGTTGAGTAGAGATAAAATATTTTGAGACACAAAGAATATAACATCATACATTTCACCGTATTAGATAACCTCTCGTCAAGCATTGAAGTATCAAAAGAGGCGACAGTGCAAAACGGGTTATTCTTCTGAAGATTGTGATTGTCAAGATACAGTCCCTCACAAGTGGGGAACAATTTCGTGATCTAACGCCGATGTTACACGGCATCTATACCTGTTTATATGTAGTGATAGCCATATAGTCATATGATCATTGGACTCATTGTTCAGGCACGTACCTTTGAATTTTATAAAGCGCGTATAGGGCGAAGGAAAACATCGTGAGGAAAACTGTATGCCTGGAAGATTTTCTCGACAGGGTGTGTCAACTTTGCCAACCCGATTGGCCAGCGAGGGTCAATCTGAGAGGAGACCGGTGCCCAGCAGTGGTACAACAAAAGGGTTGAATATATATATTAGCAAAAGCATAAACATTTCTTAGCGTATGTTTAAAACCAATGTGTCACATACAGTACCTACGAAAGTTAAACGTTTTTTAGCGCACAAATCTTGTTTGTTATGACTCCTCTTGTACGACAGCAGATATATCTCAATGTTTTTAGGTGAATAAAATTGTAAATCGAGTAAACCTAAACAGCATTACAGCTTACATCATATTTATAAATAAATGATGCCTCGAGAGTGCTCCTCGTGTATGTTCATGAGAATATTTTATTTACCTGAGAGACTTTTACAGGTTTTAAATGGATGTTAAAAAAACGTACACAATGACGAAATCTTCTTTTTCAATTGAGCCTGTTAGCCGCCTAAAACAGAATATTTTTTTCGAAAATACTGTTGATAGCTGGATACTAGGAAGTTTGTTTTATGTTAATTTCATTATTTCAGCCAAAAGACGTCCACTACTGAACAAAGGCCTCCCCTAAAGACTGCCACAAAAACCGGTTATATGCCGCCTGCATCCAACGACTCCCAGCGACCTTCACCAAGTCGTCTGTCCGACTATAACTAGATACTACTAGTACTTTTTTTATGGGATAGGGGGATGAATGAGCAGACGGATCGTCTGATCGTCCACAAATCCGTTGCCCGCCTTTTAAAAGGGGATTGGGCCTCCGGTAACCTCACTCACTCGGCGAAACACAACATAAGCGTTGTTTGACGCCGGTTTTCTGTGAGGCCGTGGTATCACTCCGGTCAACCCGGCCCATTCGTACCGAAGCATGGCTCTCCCATTGTACTATATTTTATAACGGGTTTAACTTAAAATTTGCTTATTGAATATAAATTAATAGATGACAGAATAATACAGTATTGTCGTAACACCTACCTACATTATATGCGTCTACACCAATCATACCTAAATTCAGATCGATAAGTCTATATAAGATTAACGGATGTAGTTTACGAGTATGTCAATAATAACTAGTACGATTTAAAAAAAAAAGACAGAATGTCCTAAGATTATTATAGGACTAACAGAAGCAGGTAGTTTTCTAACATTTAAAGGTGAACAGTGTAAGTATTCCGTCGAAGGACAGATCAATAAATCAAAGCTCACTAAACTTCCTCCATAGACCTTCAAAGTTGGAAGCTTTTTTCGCCGTAAACCTCTGATATTCCTTTAATAATAATGGGTTTTATGTTGTTTTATACATACAATACTATATCTTTTGTATTAACTGTCTCATTAGAGATTGGGTTCGACTTCCACATTATCGAGAGTTATTGGCATTTTCTATGAAATGGTCAGTAGCACTAGCAGCTCAGTGAATTGTAGGTGTACATTAGAACACCTCTGCCTTTTGGGGAATACTAGAATAATAGCTTTAGCAAGCTTCGTGTTAGTCATCCGTGTTTGTTTTGTTCCGTTTTGACTTTTCTAATTGGGCTTGCGTCAGCGGTACAGAGTCACTTTGCCATGATCTAAGCCCAGGAATGCTTCGTACAGCTTGTCAATGCTTCTTGAAGATCTGTCTAAATTGTGCAAACCGGGACTATTAAATCGAGGTCGTCAGCGAGGCAGAGAGAAAATCCGTGTCCACCAAAAAGGATAGGTTTTATATTGTTTTTAATATACTTACTTTACCTAAATGATTCACCATTGACGTTTTTAAGAACTATTTTCAATAGGCGGTAGTATTCAGCGTTCTTAATTCATTATAAACATCCATCACACATTATTTCCAGTACTTTAATTTGTCTTTACTTAGCATGAAAAATGTTAGTTATCCGCCTTCGACACGTGTTGGAATAGTTCGCGCACAGTATAACGCCTCTCATGAACTATGTAGGAAATGCTTTCGCCTAAGAACACGAAATTTGTCAAATTCCTGTAATTTCCAACACCGTTTAAAACTTAAACGTACTTACATGCAAGTATCATGTTTTTATTATGTGTTTACAGACATTATTAAATGTATACATTCACAAAGTCACGGCTGTTTTTTCATGGGGGTAGGCAGATACCTACAGAATGCAATGTGATAGAATCCTTACAAAATATACAGCTTTTGCTTCTTCAACGGTTATGACTAAACGAGTCATACTTAGATACATCCATGAGTTCGATCGCGAGTGATCTGACCGTTTTGAAGGAATCCATCATAATGTTGATATTGAATAAACTTTAGCGTACTTATAATCATCCAGACTTTGATTTAAAGGCTATACTCATAGATACATTAATAAACTTAGCTATATCTACAAACCCATGACCGGAAATGGCAGTTGCTCAGCGTTATCAAACTATTCAATAAAGCTTAAAAAATATACCAGTAGGTACAGACACTAAATTAAATGAAGATACTCTTTCTACCGTAATAACAGAATACATTAAAACTTTTTGTTAAAGTCAGAGTAACGAGAAAATTTCTACAGACTAATTTTTATTCCGTAAGTAAGCAGCGTTTAGTACACTCGGCGGTCCCTATTTCTACCAACTGTTACGACTGAATTCGAGTTTATGATAACAATAATTATTACCCTTATTTTATTGTAAGGGTTCTGTACATGCCTGTTTTAAACAAGGAAATTAAAGGTAACAAAGGAATATTTTGGAAATATTAACAGGCCAGCAAGAGTCTTTATTTCCATTGTGATCATCATCCTCATTCTCCTGGCCGTATTCTGGTTCTCTTGAAATTGGCAGAGCACCTACTTATTATGTCTTTTTTACGTCTCTATCAGCCGTAATCTCGTTTTTGTCTTCCTTGCGGGCTTTAAAATAAAACTTTTCATTTTATTTATCTATGTATATCATATACCACAAATTCCATCGATATCTTGTTTAGTCTCCCATTTCCCTTATTCTCTTCTATTCACTTTATGCTTAAAATCTTTCTGATAACATGTCTGTAAACCCTGCGACTCCCGCCCTTAACAGAAAAACGAGCTCCAAGTAAAACATTGAAGTATAAATATTGAAACATTCTTTTTAAATCTTCCGTCATTAGGATAGCGGTTGCTAAGGTCCTGAGGTTGATTCCCTGAGCGAGCAGCGTTATCGGATTGCTATATGAAAAATTCTCAGTTCGGAGTTAGAAATGATGCCTATATAATGGCAATACGTTCGCCCCATTTACCTACTTGTGACCTAAAATCAAGCCGGTTTTGTGGGTAAAAACCAGCATACCTACCCTCTGCCTAACCCTTTGGGAATACCTACAGGTGTGATTTCATGTTATTTGTACTCTTTATTTTCATTACGCTAAATATAACGTATTTAGAACGAAATCTACCTAATCTGCTTTATTAGAGTTTGTGGTACAGAAGGTTTATAATGTGACTAGTTAGCTACCTGCCTACTGTATATACCTAGTTAAGTAATATACCGTGGCCTGAGCCATTAGCGCTGGAACATCCAGTTGAAAAAGTAAAGTTTACACGTGGAAGCTTGAAGGAAACTTTTGCTTCCGGAAACTGAGCGATTCATAATTTGAAGCCTAATTTTATGATCTATTTATTATTTTGTTATAAAGCTATGTGATAACGATGATGGCGTTGCTTTCAAATTAAAAATCAAGAAAATTTAAGACGTATTTTAAAGGAACGCTCCAAAAGAATACAAAGTAATGAAGCGAAATTTTATAGCGAATAGCGAATTTAAATATCGGGACTGATTGGAGCGAGTAACTGGCCGGTAAAATGTTGAAATTTGAGTTTCGAACGGAAAACTTATATAAAATTTTAAATACTGTTTGCATTTGGATTTCGGAATATTAAGGTTTCGGTTTAGTAATAATTTATAAATCATGTAAGGTTTTTATTATTTATCTTTTGGCAGATCGTTTTTATCATTAAAATTGGTAGTAAAAGCTATAGTAACAAGTAGTACATAAAATAACATGCCATAAAGTTGTTAAAAGCGCTGAAACATTAAATCAGGTTTTTATGACAACTTTTACAACTTATGTTTTACTATTCCTAGGGTATCTCTGTCTACGTAATGTTAATATAAAACAATAGGTTATAAATTAAAAGTGTTGTTAACATGTTGCCAAAGTACTAAGTACATAAAACTCATTCAATAATCGTTCAATTTACAATAAACTAACATGTAAGTATTATCTGTATAAAACTACGTAACGAGTAAGTAGGTACTACCTAGGTTAAGGCAGTTAGTAACTACAGCATCTGGTAAATCCATATGGGTTTAATTAATTTATCGCTCAGGGTATTGTGTGAACATGTACATAGGTACTAGGTAGGTAACCTTTGATTCAAACCCCAATTTCATGCATGGCGGCTTTTCAAGCTTTATTACTCGTGCGACTAGCAATATTACCTACATTTATTGTTATACACTCAATAAACACTTCCAACTGAGTTGTAAATTTGTTCAACGTGAAATATGTCACTCGAGAAATAATTTTGTCGGACTCGATGCGCAAAGTTTAATTAATGTTCGGATCAAGTTTCAAGGTATCAGATATTTGTTGCAAAGTCAGAAGGCTGTATCATTCGTTATATCTACTTTACTATTTGCATTTGTCAACGCTAATTCGGTTCATTAATTTAAATATGGAAGGAAAGAACTTCTTTATTCTATTTTCCTTATAAAAAAGAACTTGGGGTCTCCACTGTTCCGCTCATCGCCTCCTGAGGAATTGTCTTTTTCCCAACAAAATATATTTTCGTAGAAAGGTTCGCTACCTATATTTAATTTATTTATGAGGTCCAAAGTTCTCGAGAAAATCTTGTTTGTTTCTGTGTTCATAAAATATTGGTTTATATAAGAGCTCACTTTGTGAAGGATAACAAGGAGAAATAACAATTCAAGAAATCATCGTACCTCAGTATTTGGCGCGTGTAATCCCCGAAGCTGTCAGATAAAGTTAGCGATTGCGTGAGCCGCATAGTAATATTCTAGTCAAATATTGGACAACCATTAATAGAATTCCCAAGACAAACCAATCAGGATAAGCAATTCGGTACAGTCGGTGACAGTAAGACAATTAAGACACACTATTGCGTATTTTCCAAGTACCGCCTTTATTTATAAAGAGAAGAGATTCTTTCAATTCAGTGACGCGTTTTTTTGTAGTGATGACTTTGGAAAAACAGTTATAGATTATCATTTTACAATCGGCTGGGATGAATATTTACAGCAAGTGGTGTCTGTGATGCTGTTCTGTATTCCTTAATGAATATTTATGCGTATCTATTTTTCATGAAAATACATAATTTATTTATGTAAATACAATTCTTGAACGGTTACTCCGAGATGTTGTGATAAAGGCTATTGTAAATTGTGAATTTCTGATGTTTATAAACTGTTTATTTATGGGAGGGGGAAAATTATCCTGTTGATTACTTAATCTTAAGACGGGCAGCCATGTTTATTTACCACCCAACGACAACACTTATTTATTTCGGTATTTTATTTACTTGGGCACTTGTTCTTCTGATAACTACATTGTTTTGTAAATTAATATTCTTCTAATAGCGTATAGGTACCTTTAATACGGTATCTAACTTGGTATTTTTTGTATAAAATTAATAAACGGGGTACTTAGATATCTACTAAGTCTTATTAGTCTAATGATCGTAATTTGCTTGAGTAAATTAGAGTAAAGTGTTATGTTATTTTAAGTAGCAGTCCAGAGTTTGCATTTGGGATTACATGGGAGCTAAACACACCGGAGAACTGTGACTGTACTGCCTAACCCTTCAGAAGATACAGACGTGATGGTAAGCTTTGTTGTTTAATAAAATAAATTGATAAATAATTTTATTCTATATGCAAATAGGTTTGTAATTTTAACATTAGACCTTTTTAAGCCCCGACGAAAAAGAGGGGTGTTATAAGTTTGTAGTGTGTATCTGTGTCTATTAGATCATAGCGCCTAAACGAATGGACCGATTTTGATTTAGTTTTTTTTTATTGAAAGGTTACTTGTTTGAGAGTGTTCTTGATTTAAGAAAATCTGGCCAGCCGTTTGAAGATTATCAGCTTTTTTCTTGTTCATGAAGGGATGTGCGCAACTTCCACAGGTCTGATCGATTTAAAATTTGGTATTCTGGTACTTCATTGATATTGCAACAAATGGTAAATACGTCTTGATGTTTTTAAATTTTAAATTTAATGTTATAAATAATAGATAAGTGAAGTAACTCGCAGGAACAAAAACAAGATCGTGTGGAAAAGCGATTTCCGAAAGCGAAGGTCAGCATGATTTGAAAGTCTCCACAATTCATACATTATTTGAGAATCTTATTAATTTCAGATCAAATTTTTCATCAAGTAAACAAACATTGTTCATTGAAATATAATATTGACTGCCTCATTGGTCTAGAATTTATTTTTATTTTTTTATTTTATTTAAAAAAAAAACGTTGCCCCACACTAGGATTTTCTCCTGTATCGTGGGTGCGTTTACAAACACAAATTCTCACATATACAAACGCCCAGACCCGGAACAACTACCTGTAGATCATACAAATATTTGCTCCGTGTGGGGATCGAACCCACAACACTTGGCGTTGAAGCCGATCGCTCAACCGCTACGCTAATCGTGTCGTCAACGGCTGATGAACATTTTCTGGGTTCGAATTCGTGCGAAATAAATTTGTTTTTTTTTCATGCCTTTATTTCTGTTCAATGTCAATAGCTCCACCAAATAAAAAGATACGAACTCTAGGTGTGCCGACATTAATACACCTCTGTCTACCTTGGATACATTCGTTATACATTTAATATAAACAGTTGTTTAAACCTAATGTGTACTTTCTAAAACGCAATAACTTTCTGTTATACGTTCAATTTTGCCTAGTCGAAAAAACATAAAAAAAGTTGCCGAAACTATTATCTGACCAAAGAAAAAGTAGGTACTACATTATTCAAGAAAATTTACTTACATCGGAAGGAAAGTAAAGGTAACTACGTAAATTGAAACCAACGAACTGCGACAAGATAAAAGACGGGACTTATACGAACAAAGAATGTTGTTTGAACTACTAGATACACAGAAAGATGTTCTTATTCAGCCTGAACCAGGGGCCCAATTCTTCTTTTTTTTTCGCGATAGGCTTACGCTTGACCACCAGTTCGCCTGATGTTAAACGATACTACGATCTACGACAGAGCGCGCTTGCCTAGAAGAAACCGATTCACTCGTGATTTAAAGACACCCAGATTATATCTATTATATCTTCCACATTTCAGCGGTACGTATGAATTCTACTATTTAAATTGAATTAGAATGATCGTCCACTAAAAGGACAAACCGGTTTTGAAGGCAAAACTGAAAAATCATCCATTGAATGACGATTTTGACACAATAAAATAGAAGACTTGAGGGCGGTTACCCCCAAACCTCATGAAACCCCTACCTTGGTACAGTACAGTACCTCAAATTCGTTAAAAACTTTGGGTACAGTAAATGTAAGAAGACCTTTATTTACATTATTGGATATAAAGTAAGACGGTCTTGTTATGCCTGTGTCAGCAGAAGTATAGTTGAGATTGTAAGAGCCTTAATCCCTCTCTTCTGAGATCCATACTCCGCAGTGAAACAGTATATATATGGTTGTTGACTCATACTAAAAAAAAACGTTAGTAACCGGAGGAAATAGGTCTTTGGAATTCAATTTAATACTCGATAGGTTTTGAGGAACAAAATTTCAAAACATATAATATGGCGCCAAAAATCGGCCATTTTTTTGGCCTTTAAGCTCTAAATTGAGCATGCAAAAGTCTAGTGAGTAGGTCCCTACATTATAGCTACGTCTAGTAGGCTACTTACTCAATCTTTTTAAGTATTTACAAAAAAGTAGGTAGGTATAAGTGGATACTTGCAATAGCTCTTCTTTGCTCTTCACTACCGACTCGTATATTTCTTAAGACGTATTTAGAGCACGGTAATGCTCCTGCTACAGTATAGAAAAGTAGGTATTTCTTTAAACTTTTCGTTGCATTGCACTTTCAAGAGAGTTTAAAAGCGGCGACACTGAAGAAATGTCACAGTGGAATAAATACATTTTAGTAAAATACATTGGACTTCAAATTCAATAACGCATTGGAACTTCGCTTTTTCTAGGTTCTACTCATGTCACAAAATTCACTAGGTATCGCTTTTTTACTATTTGGGTAACGAACGTGATATTTCAATTTACTTTTTTCATGAAACTAGAAAATGGAGAACGGACGAAGTTCAGTTTATTGAAAAAATTGTAGTACAGAATTTGAACTGAATGGTTGTTTGATGTTAAAATGTAAATAGCAGACCATTGAAACAAAGCACATATATTATGTATTGTGCAAATGATATCGTATATAATAAAGGCGGGTTAAAGGTTAATCGAGGTTGTCTGGCGTCTGGTTGGCGATAAAACAATACCGCAGCTCATAGCAAATTTATCCCGTAAACAATAATTTTTAGAATAATTTATCATCAACATCCATTCGTAAATATTGGTTTACGGTACCCCATGACATTTCATTATAGTAAGAGGATATTAAGGCAAGCATACGAGCCGTCTAGTAGTGAGCGGCAACAACTGCCTGTACATAAATACCAGCAACATCTGTAATACATATACCACTCGCACATTGTCATCTTGAGATGTCAGTTCATTCAGTAACATTTGCCCAGTAACTTAATTAGCTACATAACTGTAGAAACAGAACGTTCCTAATAAGAAGGATTTAAATATTATGCTGGTATGTAGGCAATGAGGAAGCTTTTTACCAAATGTTTGAAATTTCACTATGTTCCATCTCAAAAGCGTACCTACTTGATATTAGAAGCCGAAACATATAAACAACTAGGCTAGCTACTTCCACTATTAAAATGGGTTTTCGATTTCGAATAACAACTGTAAGAAAACTCTTATTCTCGAATAAAAGGTCATCGACGAAACTTTTTAACTTTATTTTCACTGGACATTTACAAAATCGCTAACTTGTTTTGTAATCTTGGAGCTTTTAGAAAAGTTTTGTTTTAAGAAACTTTTATGTAAGCCACGGGATGGCAACTGATTGCGAAATGTATTTTTATTTTATTTTTCATTGTAGATTTATTCGTCAAACTAAAATGTGGCTGCCACTATTACTGTTAACAATACTAAATCTCATTCTCAATTTCTATTTCTGAAAAGGTAGGGCATGATGAAAGAAACAAAAAGAGTGTAAAATTAGCAGCAAGCGCCAACATCCTATATGGCTGTTTAAAAAGCGAATGTGAAATAAGTAATAAAAGAAAAAGCTTTTACAGTTGAAAAGAAAAACATGTTATATAAAAAGGACAGTGGACCACTCTATTAAGGGTAAAACCTACAAACTTTTTACATTACTACGCAGGAATAAACTAGCAAAAACCTTTTTTCAACTCCCAAGTTTTCATTTTATAACAACAAAACAGAATATTTTTGTATCGTGCATTTTATTTCAGTGCTCTGCGGTTCAACAGCGCGTGGAATGAGCCAAATTGCAATTAAGAGCGATAAAACTTTTATTCGGCTTTTTTCGTAGAACTGAGTATTTTTTTAAGCAAGCTTGTCCAAAGAGATCTAATACTATCTGTAGTGCGTCGTCTGCGACGCATAGCTTTTAGACCCTACTCTAGAACTACAGTGGGTCTAGTAGTAAGTTATTTTAATAGAGGATTGTCGAAATGACATCACACACAGCTAGTAATCTATACTTATAATAAATCTGTAGAGAGGTCAATTCTGTACATGAAATATATTTCCAAAATAACTATCAGCGGGTGATTAGTGATCGATACTGACGCCAAAAATGCAATCAGTAAAATTTTTGTCTGCCTGTCTGTCTGTCTGTATGTTCGTTATAGAAACAAAAACCACTCGACGGATTTCAACGAAACTTGGTACAATGGTTCTTCATACTCCTGGGCAGGTTATAGTATACTTTTCATCACGCTACGATCAATAGGAGCAGAGCAGTCAAGGGAAATGTTGGGAAAATGAGTGATTCATGAGATATGTTTCAAGCTATAAAACATCACGCTACAACCCTTAGGAACGGGGCAACGCAGGTGAAACCGCGGGCGAAGAACTAGGGAACAAAGTAACTATTCCACGCGGACAAAGTCGCTGGCAAAAGCTAGTATTGAATAAAAAGTATGCTGAAAAATACTGTATTTTGCGATATATCCAGTTAGAAGACGTTCTCAAACTTCATTACGAGTTTGAAACTAGGTATAAGCTTAACGAAGTCGACCAAGTTCTGCGAGTTGAAATGAAATATAGTATGTATATGTTTGAGAAGCGATTTATATCCGCACATTGAATAGAACTTTACGCTTCCACACAACAAAATCATATAATATAAGTAGGCATGTTGACTGTAGACGCAAAAACCTCTGTAGGAAAATAGATTTCATAGATAATAATTTAATTAAATATTTTTTCATCCCTTATAAAGATAAAATATATAATTTTCTACATAAAACGCTATGTAATGGAATGCTAGATGGCCGGAACATCTGAAGGTACCCTAACCTATGTTTTTCCTAATTGTTAATTGGCAAACACAAAGCAAAAAGCTTCAGTGTAACGTGAATTTTGGTCGGTAATAGTTATTCTCGTTCTGTGAAGGTAGTTTTTTCGTCGACACCGTTCTGTGTAGCCAAGCAAAAACCATCAGCGCTTTATTGGACAAGTACCCTTTTAAGCGCCGAGCGGCCCCTAATGAGGATATCGCGACCGACAGCCTGAAAGAAACGCTTACCAGTGTTCGCGAGAATTCGCTGAAGGAGCAAACGAACAAAATGAAAAGAATGAAGCGTGCAAATATTGAAATAGAGATGGGATTAATTTAGTTACGTTTGAAAATAAAGGTTCCTGGAGTTTAGTATTTCCGGAGTGCAATGGTGAGTAATTTCTTTTTATCAGCTTTTTGGAAACAACGACTTACTATTTAAAACTCTTTGCTGGTCTTTTAACATTTAAGTTTATCTGAAATGTACTATCAAAACTCAATGTTCTGAAAATACATAAGAAACAGGCATATTTCATGACTATAACTGCTAAATATTAGATAGCCTTCCAACCGTTATTTAAATTAAAGCCGTTATTGGAATTGATTGTGTCGCCGAATTTAATATTCAGCGAAGGTAAACAGGCGAATAGGGTAAACTTTCGAATAAAATTGATCATTGTATTGATAATTAAAGATTGTATAAATATTTACATTAAATTATTTTTGTTTCCATCGCTTACTTAGATGGAAACAGTAGGTTCTGAAACAGATCAATGGGCCACGGCCCACGCTAGTAAATTTTCCTATTTTTAGCCTCACAGTTCGATCGAAACCTTTGTGTAAAAGATGAACCCACAAATGTAGAATTCGCACTAGGTACCTTTGTAATCTACGGCTACTTGATGGTAATCATCTTGAAACATGTTATTTTGCATTGCACATATTTTTACTTGTGAGTTTTCTGCCTCCATACCTTATTATACATTCAAGCTATGTGGTTAGCTATTAGGTCAATAAACTGCGGTCACTTGTAGTCCTCCTCTAATTAAAACGGACACACCGCAAACCATTTGTGGTGAGTGGAGGGAAATAAACTTACTTCAGTAGAATAGGAAATCGCAAAACGTAACTTTTTAAAGAACTTCAAATTCAAAAAAGGAAGAGGTTTTACATTCATCTGTATGTTTTTGCGGCGGCAAAACAAAAGATCCAATCACATCCAAGGCACTGACTTCGGAAACACGTAACATTATGTTGTTTTTTATATATATATAAAACGAATAACGAGTATAACAGATCCACAACGATATTGGAAGCATTATTATTTATTTATACGTCTACATACTCTCACACTAAGCAGTAATTTCTATAAAATATCCGCATCGTCAATTACGTCGTAAGACGAGACTTCTTATCTAATTTGACTCCTCAACTTGATACCATCTGGAGGAAGTTCGCAGTTCTTGATGACAGTTTCGTAAGAGGTCAAGCGATCTTTTTATAGATCATCTACTTCATTCTGCTAGATATGACTGGTCGTTCCAAATAGATGAACATACTTGATAAAGATAAAGATTTATTTATTTGCCAAACATGTGTAAGTAATAATACATGGTTGAGGTGCATATTACAGGTAGAGAATAATAATTTGGACCAACATGTTTGGCCAGAACAGGTGTACAAATATTGAGTAATTAGATGTATTTACGAAAAAGATTGATGGATGTTTATAATGTTGCAAATCGGTATCTAATTACATGAAAAAATAAATAATAATTTAAATTCTATCTTGGCTATTCCTTTGTCAGATGAAGCAAGAATGTTACATAAAATTGTTAACTTAGGTTTTAAACGACGATTGTTAAAATATTTTTGTTAATACTGGGGGTGGCATGATCAACTTTCATCAAAACCTCGATATAATTATAAATAAAGAAGAAAAATATTCTACTTTGTTTATTATGTTTGAGTTTTTCATGTGTGTAAAAAAATCAATTACAAATATACGCACGTATGCAGGGAATTCAATAGTGAACTCTGAAGAGTATTATACTCGTATGTGTGTCATATTGTAGTATTTAGCCTACACATTGTTATTTCCTATTGATTTACTGCGTTAAAAGCCTCCATTCTATACCCCTGAGAGCTTTAGATACGTAACGACGTTGTTCAATCCACTTGGAAAGCTCTTAATTCTATTAGTGAGGACATTCCTGTTTTATGTCGGTAATTGATCGCCTGAGAATAGGCTTAGAAAGATTTATTTTTGCCTTTACATTTGTGTTTTTAAAACTGATATTCCTCAGAACATGGAATTGTATGCTAATTTTATGGATTTATTTATAATTCAACTTTTTAGAAACCGTACTTTAAACCTAAATATAAACCTAACCTAACAATTAAATGTAGTTAGTCCGCAGTCCTTATTTTGAACCGTTTCAAACTTCTTCAAATAGAAACAATTTCAACCAATAGTGTTTTATTTTTCATTCAGAAACAAATTATATCCCAAAAATATCCAAATCAACGAGGTGGATGTATTACAAATGTCTTTAATTAGGTATTTATTTCACTTATTTTCACAGTACTTCGTTATTTTATCGTAATGTGGAAATAAGAGGTTGTACGTACCTACCTACATTAATAACTTCGAAACTCCGAGAGAATTCCCAGATATTAGTAACATGGTACTTGATCTTCTTGACTCCCAAATTAATAAAAAGTTAAAGCTGATATTATTCTTGGAAGTTTTTGGAAATTCTTGGGTATATTAATAAAATCCGTTTGATTATCAAAGTTCGTTTTAAAATCTGTTCATAACGAAGCATCCGTACCGTTCTTTGGAAAGTATTTTTTAAATCTTTAATCAAAGGGACTTCGAAGTAAACTTAACCCTTTTCAACCCTTTTTGTATTACGTTAGGATTTTATCGTTTGAAGATCTAACATGAGTGACTTATCTATCTCAACTCCAAGAAAGGATCTAGGGAAAAAAAATGTCTTTTATGTTCTAGTTTTCTAAATATCGGACGTGAGACATGATTGTTAACCTTGTTTGGATCGGATCCAAATGTGTTTTGCTTTTAACATATGGTAAAGTTACAAGTGTTCTAAAGGTGAATTGCATCAGTTCCGTAGAACAAATTACCATACATAAAAAAGTAACTATGTGAATTTTATAAATAAAATTCTTCGCATATAAGCAATTCTACAGGCTACAGATATATCAATCTTCTGTAACGCAATTTTCTTTTTCTTTATTTCCCCGGTGACCCGGTAAAACGGAAGTACCTAGTCTTGTGTAGTCCTTAGGGTTTATTTTACATCCGAATGAATCTTTAGAACTGAGCTATTTCCCATGTTGTACTTTGTTGGGTAACATAACATAGCATTCATTAGCATTGTTACACCCGTATTCCCCGAAGGATTAGGCAGAGGTGTATTAAAGTAGGTATATCTAGACTTTACTAAATTTTTTTTTGGAAAATTTCATAGTTAATCTCAATAACACTGCTCGACCGAATCGAACCCATGGGCCCACATGCTCAGCAGTCGCACTTTTAGGTACTAGAACACTTACTTTTTTTTTCAGGTAGGTAAGTAAACTATTGATCGTATTTTAAAGTTTGCAAGAATTGTCAAAATAACAGATTCATTTCATATAAGCTAAGTTCGGCAACAACACATGACCGCACAGACGTCGACTGGACTCAGTCGTCCGTCCGCTTCCCAAATTGGACTGCTCAAATTCTATTAAATTAAGAGTGGGATACTACCCACTTCACGGTTTACGGAGAACAATGCAATTAGGATAAACTGGATTAAGTATTATGAGGGCTTCGGGTAATGAATAAACAATTCATAAATTCAAGCATCCGGAGTATTCCGAAGCGTATAATAACTTGAAAATTTGACAACATTTTCAACGAATGGCTTTCTCTTTCTGAATTCTGAAGAGAGAGAGAGAGAGAAAATCGAATGAAGTAACGATTCTAGAGGGTCATCATTTTTTAAATATTTTTAAACATTGCAAGTCACCTAATCCGTAAACACAGATAGGTACTGGATTAGTACCTAAACACTGTAGATAATTATATTCTTATAATGACGAAATTTATTTTTATCTAAGGGAAAATCGAGCACGAAAAATATTGGTTAGTTCCTTTTGAACACTATCGATAATGTTCATAGAAACAGCTTAGCTTAGAGTAGCGATGTGGGTACAAGAAACTACGCTTCATATAGTCCATATTGCATTTTCGTGTCCATAGTCGTTTGCATCAACGGAGAACATTTTTGAAAGAGCAGACTTTCATAGAACACATTTGCATTTAACTCTGAACAGTAGAACTTTTACTCGCTGTAGGAAGTTAACTAGGCTGACAGAGTGACATTGTTCCTGAACATTCGTTTCCTCCACTTTGATTGTTCTCGTATATCTAAACATATATGGGTTCATCTTTTCTTCCTTAGCATTGAGCTTTACATTTTAGCATGTTCATTTTCATCGCTACATTTCTTTAATATAAAACAGAGCTCTGACGTTATCTTACGCTGATATATTTGTCGTTTTAAAAAGGTCAGAGTAAAACAGGGGGCGTATATGCGCATATAAACGAAAATTCGTTTATTTTTATATATCAAATATAAATCAGCATATACATTGGCATCCTCGCAAATCCGAATTAACGAAATCCCTGTTTGGTGCTTTTGAAAACAATCAAGGCAATCACAAACCAAATGCAGAGTCAGGCATTTACAAATACAAACGCCCGCTCGCCGGTCAAATTATAATATAGCGGAATGTCGTTATTTTTTAATCAGAGAAACGGTGAGTTTGGCCTGTAATTAAACGGGGGTTCGTCACGCAAAATCGAAGAGTGATTGATGTTACAAATTGCTTTCATTGCCAGGACCAAAGAAAAAAGTGGATTGACGACATCCAATTTATTTGTAAGAAGTAAAATTTAACTCCTAAAAGGCTGAGATTAAAACAATGATATTTTAGTGGGGCTAGGATACTAACGAACATTATCGAGATAAACAAATTGTGGACGGAGATCAAATACATTCAAATAGGTATTACTTTTAAATCCAGTCGGTCTGTTTAGATATTTCAGCTGTGACAGACAATACAAATAATAATCAGGTATATGATTATATGTATTGTCGGTGTATGAAACTTATTTCTACATTTTTACGGTGACTTATCATCAACCCGTTTCAGGTAGGCAACATTAACATTTGCGGGTAAAGTTGACTACACATTTATATCTCCCAAAACATTGACACGAATTCAAAAGGCAAAATTTTACAAAACATTGAGCCATGCGATAAAATGCAGCGATACGTTTATATTATACGTAGGTATTCATATTTATCAAACTGGTTTCATTTTAGCAACTGACAAAGCACCAATACAGTAAAACTGGCGAATGTTTACGGCCATTTTTAAGCTTGGTGCGTATGAGCGTTGCACTGCAATACGCATAACAAGGTCATTAGTGTTGTCCCTGTAGCATTGTTGTTTACATCTATATAAGGATATAAATGCCGCATGTAGGACATACGAAGAAGGTAATTAAGGAGAGACTAAATTGAAACTGTCGCATGACATGAGTCATGACGAAGGAGGAACACAGAACAAAGCTTGTGGATTTATGTCTATTTCTATGGATCTTAGTAATCTGATAACAAAAATACATTTTTCTTTGTTGTTATTGTTGCAAATAGGTAGCATTAATAGCTTCATGGCGATTTGAAGCTAGGAGAGAAACTTTCGTCGCTAGAGTCAGTGAATTTTAAGGATTTTTAAGACAAATGACGACAAGTCATTTGTTCAATGTTGTAGCAATGGTTTCATCGCGTCTCGTAAAGCAAGATCGCAACAAAATTAGCCATCCTGGTGCATATCGGTTATATGCAACGGAGATATATACACTTGAGATTACCACCCTTATGGGTGATATATCTCGATGATTGCCAATTTAGACAAACCTGGCAAATAACCAGTATTTGCCGCTTGAAAGATACACCAAAATGTTGCATAACAAAAGTCACATTGATGCATGCCAGGTTTTCGATTCAGAACTTTTAAAAGCAGTCCAGACAGCGAATTATAAGCCTTACTCGTAGGTATAAGTATGATTACAATATACGAGTAGTAGGTACCTAAAGAACTTGTCGAATCATTACGTTAATTCTTATTAATTCATACACAACCGTGCTTAATTGAGGCAAATGCGTTAATAAGAGATGAGAAGAGACACATTAATCTTCATGTGTCTTTTCGCTCAGCATTCCATCTGAAACGCTTAGCCTTCTATCGAAACACGTCTGAGAATCTTTTGTGAGAAACCTACCTAATGTTACCGTAGTTGGATCGCAGACGCTCGATGAAATTCTCGAAAACTAGGTAAGTATACTAAGTGTTTGAGGTGTAAGTCGGATAGGAAACTTCTACTAGTGAATGCATAGAATAACTAAAAATACAGAATCAGGGAAAAACAATATAATAATATTATTTAGATTATTTGACTGCCTCATTAGTCCAGCGGTCCTTAACGCGACTGCTATGCTAGAGTTATTGGGTTTTTCTATGAAATCTCAGTAGCAACTCGGAGTTTGATATTTGTGCCCGATTAATGGCAATAAGCTCGTCCCCTACTACATGGGACCTAAACATACCGGCGAACTGTGGGTGGACATTAGTACGCCTCTGCCTAACTCTTCGAGGAATACAGGCATGATGGTAAGTCATGTATATAGCTTAGCTTACTTAGTCACGAATACCTCATACATTATGTCGTAACATAAATCCATGTCCTTATAAAACTTAACCCATTTCCATTGTATACCCGTACGTCTCCCTTAAAGTTTAAACGATAAAACACAATCCAATTAATAGTTGTGCAGTTACTTGTACCGTCGCAATCCATAACTGTCGTACAACATGATTCACATACATTATTAGTTTATGGAGCTCCAGAGACTCAAGGATTCGTAACTACATATTTATATTATTTTTATTCTCGATGGAATTTCTCATAATCCTTTACTCATAATAAGGAAAATTGTATTATTGGGTTTTCTATGAAATTTTCAGTTTGGATGTGTGTGCGGTTAATAGTAATAGGCCTGTCCCTTATTACATGAGAATTGAGACACTTCTGCCTTCAGGTACTCATTACCTGAAGGCATGCGTGATTGCATGTATAATAAAGGAACATACAAACTTGCTTTTCAAGTTAGTGGGGTGTAAGTAGATATAGTTCTAAGATTTTGTGATTACTCAGTCAGTGGTAATTTACTTTTGTATATTTTGTTTAGATACTCGTACTTACAATAAAATACAAATAATTATATTTACATAGGTATTATTACAGTTCGAATCGAGCATCAATGTCGATTATCTCGCACAGGAAATTTACTATAGTAAGTGTATTACAACTGTGAACATCTGACTGCCGCTATAAATCTATATACAGCTTGAGTAGATTATGTGTGAACATTTTCAATAACGTATTGGTATGCTTTATTTCTTGATACGTCATTCATAAGTGTATATCTGTACTTATTTTTTCTCACAACGTATTAGTACATTCAATAGGTAGATACTTACTTTTAGGGACATTCACAGGGGACGAAACATTTTGCTTTTTTCTAAGCATAACTTTTAACTGTCTCAAGCGATTTATTGAAAAACGTATCATGTAGGTGTAATCTACTGTCATGGTCATAGCGAATGTCATGAATGACCACCATAGCCTTGACTATAGGGCAAGGGAAGGCGAAGTTTTAGTACGAGTCGGTCATACCCAGCCATCTACCCAAGTGGCAGGCGATCTAAGGATTTTCTGCACACGAAAAAAGCGTATAACCTCTGTCAGGGTTGTGGGGACGGGGTATGTGAACCATCACATACCCCATACACATTTTTACCGACATAACCTGCTGCCTCCCTGGGTGGTAGACGATCCATGATTATAGATGTAGGAAAAAAATAATAATTAAAGAATGTAAGATGAGTGGAATGGAACGCAAGATGAATGAGTGAAGATGATAGGTGTAGGTATGAAAGAGAGAGATATACACAGAAAAAATATGGCGTGAAAGGTGAAAGATGTGAAAGAATACAAAGTTGATTTAATAAAATAAAAGAAGTTTATAAGAAGCTAAAGGAAATTTTCTTATTGGAAATCGATCCCCTACAAATTGGGGGCTCGTCCGGGATCGAGCAAGAAAATAAGTCGACGAGCAATAATATCGTTACTGGTCACGTGGCGTGGCGTCAGTCCGGCGGCATTATTTCACGAAAAAACGGAGTTATATTAGCGATCGGTGGTAAGGTGGCTGCTATCGCTATAGCTGCGAATAAACGAAGATGTCTAGCGAAAAAGATGAGAATATTTTGTCGCCGAGTGGTTCGTTGGCGTCGGCCATGGCGATGGATAGTGTTTATGGAATAACCAAATTCAACGGCGAAGACAAAACTTATTCGTCTTCAAAGTGGGCTAGTGATATAGAAGATAATGCTGAAATCTTTGGATGGAGTGCGCAGCAAAAATTAATCATAGCCAGAAGGTCACTAATCGGCACGGCCGAGTTATGGTTAAGATCTGAGAAGACATTTAAATCATTCGACGAACTGAAGACTGCGTTGCTAAAAGAGTTTCCCGAAACTTTAAATACGAAAGAAATGCATGAAATAATGTCAAACCGTAAGAAAAGAAAAGACGAGACCGCATATCAGTATATGTTGGTAATGAGGGAACTCGGAAGAAGAGCTAAGTTTCCCGATTACATAGCCATACAGTATATAGTCGATGGTATTTCCGACTACGAGAGCAATAAAGCCATTCTATACGGCATCACTTCATATAGCGTATTGAAAGAAAAACTTGCCATATACGAAGCCATGAAATCTAAGATTAAGAAAAATGTTACTGAGGCCAAAGCCACCAAACACGGCGGTACAGGCGTAAGTAAACAAGGCATTACTAGTTCGAGTTCAAATAAACATGAAGATTCGGCCAAGCGGACTGGGCCGAGAGAAAAATTTACGTCGGGTCGAGTTTGTTACAAGTGTGGAGAGAAGTCTCACATGGCTAATCAGTGTCCTAATGGTGTAAAATGCTTCAAATGCAACGGATTCGGTCATATTGCTACAGAGTGTGGCAGTAAAATTCAAGGTCAAAAAGGACAGTCAATGTGTGTCATGGCGGCGGCGGAAGAGGGCGCTTCAAGCAGTTCGTCACACCCTGAAGTTGGTAATGTTAGCAGTGGCAATGATACCACCGTGAAGTTGCTGCGAAACAGCGCTGAACGAATGTACGAAGTGAACGAGTTGAACTATAGTGACAGTAAGCGCTGTAGCTGTCAATGTCAGTGTCAGTCAAAAAACTTTGAAGTGTTAAATGTAAACAATCTTTGCTGCTCAAATAAATCGTTAAAAATTGTTAAAATGTGCGGTGTTTCGGTAGAAAGTTTAATTGATACGGGCTGTGACTTTAGTTTAATTTCAAGTAAGTTATTTTTCGAATTAAGTGATGTGTCTTATGTTAAAGATACGGTTGTACTAACTGGATTAGGATCTGCTAAGGTATGTACGCTAGGAAAGTTTACGACTACTTTAGAAGTCGATAATAATTGTTATGAGGTATGTTTTTATGTCGTTCCACAAGGTACCATTCCCTATCAGGTCATATTGGGTCAATCTTTCTTGGAAAAAACAACAATTTTAATAAACAGGGGTGCAGTCAAGCTTATGCCACATCAGGATGACGTTTTATGTTTGATGAGTTTGCCTACAGAATCTGAAGAACCTATTTCTCAGATCCCAGCAGTTCAGGAGCTCATTAACGAATATAAACCTTTAAAGGTTAAGGAGGCACCTTTAAAGTTAAAAATATTACTAAAAGATGACATTCCTGTTGCTCAACGGCCAAGAAGATTGGCTATTAAAGAAGAAGAAGTAGTCAAGCATCAGATCGAGGAATGGTTGGAGAAGGGAGTAATAAGGCCAAGTTATTCAGAATATGCGAGTCCATTAGTATTAGTTAGGAAGAAAGATGGAAACATTCGAGTTTGTGTTGATTACAGAAAAATAAACCAGAAGATGATTAAAGATGAGTTTCCATTACCAGTGATAGATGACCACATAGATAAATTGAGTAAGTCAAGGGTATTTAGTACATTGGATTTGAAAAACGGATTTTTTCACCTGCCGATAGAAGAGGAATCAGTGAAGTACACAGCATTCGTAACTAGCAGCCCCGAGGGACAGTATGAGTTCCTGAGAGCACCTTTTGGACTGTCCATATGCCCGAAATATTTCAGCAGGTATATCAATATAATTTTCAGAGATCTGATAACAGATGGAATAGTGTTGATATTCATTGATGATATAGTTGTCCTAGCCAAAGAAGAGATAGAAGCCTTAGAACGGCTGAAAATTGTATTGAGAATTGCCTCGGAATATGGTTTAGAAATTAATTGGAAGAAAAGTCAGCTGTTACAAAGGAAGGTAGAATACTTAGGGCATGTTATTGAGAATGGGACAGTGAAACCATCACCCTGTAAGACTGAAGCTATTTCAAATTTTCCCGAACCAAAGACAACAAAACAGGTTCACAGTTTTGTGGGGCTAACATCATACTTCCGTAAATACATTCAGAACTATGCTATAATAGCTAGACCACTCACAGAATTGTTAAAGAAAGATAAAGAATTTTACTTTGGAGAAGAAGAAAGAAGAGCATTTGAAATACTAAAAACTAAATTGTGCAATGAACCTGTGCTAAAAATATTTGAAGTTGGTTTGGACACAGAAGTCCATACTGACGCATCAAAATATGGTTATGCTGCTATTTTGATGCAAAAAGATAGTCAAGATGGGAAATTACACCCTGTACACTATATGAGCAGAAAAACTACTGAGACAGAGCAAAGAAACTATCATAGTTATGAGTTAGAAGCATTAGCAGTTATTGAAGGTGTAAAAAAATTTAGGAAGTACTTACTGGGCATTCATTTTAAAATTATTACTGACTGCTCAGCATTTCAGAAGACATTATATAAAAATGAAATTTCAGCTAAAGTAGCGAGATGGGTCTTATTTTTACAGGATTTTGATTATGAGATAGTGCATCGAGCTGGTAGGAAGATGTCACATGCAGATTCATTAAGCCGGAATCCTCATGCTTTTCTGGTACAGTCAGAGTTGCATGCAAGAATATGTAAAGCACAGAAAGAAGATGAAAACTTGAGTGCACTACGGGAAATACTAAATGAAAAAAAATATAAGGACTTCTACATTGAAAATGACTTATTATACAAAGGATCAGAGAAGAAATTGGTTATACCAGATGTCATGGATATTGAAATAATTAAAAGAGCACATGAAGTGGGACATTTTGGGAAAAAGAAAACTATTGACATGATAGAAAAGGATTATTACATTAAGGATATGATCAAGAAAGTAGATAAAGTAATTTTAGGATGTATTCCATGCATACTAGCTACTAAGAAAGGAGGGAAGCAAGAAGGCTTACTTAATCCTATTGAAAAAGGAGAACTTCCACTAGAAACACTACATTGTGACCATCTTGGACCCCTGGATGTTACAAAGAAATTATACAATTACATTTTGGCTGTTATAGATGCATACACAAAATTTGTTTGGCTTTATCCCACAAAAACCTTAACCACTAAAGAAACAGTAGATAAACTGAAAATGCATCAAAAAGATTTTGGTAATCCATCAAGAATAATTACAGATAAGGGGACTGCATTTACCGGTAAAGAATTTCAAGATTATTGTCGGGACGAAGGTATTCATCACCATACAGTAACTACAGGTATTCCACGTGGTAATGGGCAAGTTGAGCGCTTGAACAGAGTCATCATCTCTGTCTTAACCAAGATGTGTGTACAACAACCTACCCATTGGTACAAATATGTTAGTCAAGTGCAAAGGGCTATCAACAGTACCTATCAAAGATCTATTAACACAACACCTTTCAATTTACTTATTGGTACCAAGATGAAGCAAAAAGAAGACATACAAATTATTGATTTAATAGAAGAAGAATGCAGGCAAGACTTTATGGAAAAAAGACACAGTTTAAGACAGGAAGCTAAAGCCCAATTATTAAAAATACAAGAAGAGAATAGAAAGACCTATAATAAAAGAAGGAAGGAAGAACAAGACTACAAAGAAGGAGACATAGTTGCTATACAGCGTACCCAGTTTGGAAATTCTATGAAACTTAAACCCAAGTTCCTAGGGCCATATAAAGTTGTGAAGAAGGTGGGGAAAGGCAGATACCATGTTGAGAAGGTGGACCTTAATGCTGAAGGGCCTGTGAAAACTTCTACAGGTGCAGATTGTATGAAGATGTGGCCATGAGGTTGTTCTGTATTCTGTCTAGTTCCAAAATATAGAATATTGCTTGATGTCCCATATTTTAGTAAATATGATCTGATTATTAATGGTCATTTTGTAAAATTACATTTGGATTTTGTATCCCATATTGTTCTAATTTAAAATGAATACTCAATTGTAACTCGATTCAAGTTAGGATTTATTATATTCTAATATCCATTCCATAAATTATACTTTGTTGCAATAAAGAGTAATGATGTACCTAATTCTGCACAGTGTTGTATCTGATGTTAAAGTTAAGGTGAAAAGTGTTACATTTAATTATTTTATTTTTAAATTTCAGTTGTAGTATAAAGTAAAATATTGTAATTATGTTGAGTATGGAAGGGAAGGAATGATAGTTGGGTTTAAAAAAAAACAAATTGTATTGAACAGTAGGTTTATTCAGTTTCTCTTCTACATTAAATTGTATAATTGTTAACTATAAATGACTGCTTAAGTGATGTTGATCCGGTGACTGCTGTAGTCTGAGGTCAGACTACTAGGCAGAATGGCCGAATTGTAGGAAAAAAATAATAATTAAAGAATGTAAGATGAGTGGAATGGAACGCAAGATGAATGAGTGAAGATGATAGGTGTAGGTATGAAAGAGAGAGATATACACAGAAAAAATATGGCGTGAAAGGTGAAAGATGTGAAAGAATACAAAGTTGATTTAATAAAATAAAAGAAGTTTATAAGAAGCTAAAGGAAATTTTCTTATTGGAAATCGATCCCCTACATAGATATAGATCGAGAGATACAGAGAACTTTAAATAAAAAAATATTTATATTAACCCTCCAAATACCTTTTCAATTAATTCACCAATTAATGTAAAGTTTAAACAAATTAAAACAGCGTCCATGGTCAGTCTGCCCGTGACCATGGACGCTGTAAAGGGTCGGAAACGTCGGGATTATTAATGTGAGTTAAGTGGAATATAGGCATAAGTGATTTTACTTTGAATCATCGATTTTATCATATTTAAGAAGTACGTTTAAAGATACATAATGCTGAATTTTTTTCATATTTTTCTTGCTAAATTTGACGAATTTTAATACAAGAAATTAATATGTATCTTTAAACGTACTTCTTAAATATGATAAAATCGATGATTCAAAGTAAAATCACTTATGCCTATATTCCACTAGGGGTACGGTTTGACGCGATAGAATCCGTAAGGTGTTTTGTTTTCAAAATTAAACCTACTTTCCAATTTAAGTTACGCAACTGAAACTGATCTGTCAGTTCTCTTCCTAAAAGACGAAAGAGTATTTTTAACGTCAACGATTCCTAAATAAAGCTGGGCTCTCGTCCGCTCAGGCTTAGCCGAAATTCGATTGAATCGATTCAATTCCACGCTCTAGAGATTGAAAGGAATCAAGGGGCGCTGATAAGAGTATGCTAGTTAACAAAGGGCAGGTATATAATAAAATGTATTTTTTACATTACCACGCAGTGAATGAGTTATTATTGTCAACATTTTACATACTTCTTTAGAAACTACATCGTAATACATTAAAAGTAACAAAGGCAAACAAACCAACATAAGTATTCTTAGTCATTAAATTATATTATAGTAACAAATAAGTCAAAATTATAATATAGTAGGTATACCTACGTGGCAAATAGCTATAGGTACTAAAAGCATGTAAGCTAATACATTTTCCAATGCTCTTTTCCTTTTCATTAAACAAGTAGTTGCTTCGAAGAATCAGGCTATACAATATACCGTTTGAATGGTCACTGAAATGTTTCCTGAACTTTATCGGTAATGCGCTAGACGTCAAACAAAAATAACTGCGGCGTCGCTCTAACAATTAAGAATTATTTATTTAAAGGAAGGTACATATTAATTTTGGACAAACATTTTTTGGTTCATGTACATTAAGCAATTTAAATAAAAGGGATAATTAATTCGTCTGTAAAATTTCATTTAATTTCGCCTGGACCCCACGGATTTTTTCAGTATCAATTATACTGAAAGTTCAGTGATTTTCAGCCCAAACTTCGTCGGATTATATTTCATGAAATGTTTACCCATTTCATAAAAAAACAATTACGCAATGACCTATTTAATGTAATGTCAAATAGCACTCGATCGATGAAGTAGATGATTGATGAGTGAATCGCTAAACGGTACAATGTTTTATAGTTATAGATATCTATACCTATAAAATTGTAACAGGCCGATGTCTGTACATTATAGATATTAAAGAAAAAATATGGGGGTCTTTATTAGAGCAACAGAAACTAAAATAACAATTTTTAGAATTTTTGTCCGTCTGTCTATATTTTTGTACGCGCATCACGCAAAAACTACTGCATGGAATTGAATGCAGTTTTCACCGATGTATTGCTAGAGGTCTAACTTAAAATCTGCTGCATGTTTCATCTTGACGCCGCCTAAAATCGGAATTAAAGTACCTATGTTAATCTTATTGGACGTGAGTTAAACTGTGGGCAACAGCTCGTATATCATATAGATAGATATCAGTTTATATCGTTTTTATGGCTGCTCCCGCTATAAATATGATTTCTAAATCTTTGTGCACAACATTCTCACTATGGAATATAATAATAAATATCTCAACTTGCACGCTTGCTCTTATGTGTCGGTATATCGAGAAATATATTTTTGAATATTTCACATGTTATTATAGTCAATATGCGAGGTAAAGGTAAAGAAAAAAGATTGGAACGATCGAACGATTATAATATTCAACAAAGAAGATGAACGAACCAAAAATAATATTTTTAAACTACTTGATATTTTCTTTTCCTCTAATACAGACTATTTATTCTTTTTAGTCAACTCCGTTAATTAATATAATATTGGCCGTATGTTGTAATATAATATAGTACAATCTTATATTTTCTACAGTAAGATTATATAATCTTACTGTAAGATTATATTAAGATTATATAATCTTACAATAGAAATCCAGTCACAATTACATATACAGGTAATATTTGTAATAGTCTCTCTAGATTCTTGAAGGTTGAAGTAGTCACAGAAACATGAACCGCGTAGATTGAACTGCAGTAAGCATTTAAACTAAACGATTTATAAAACGCAAATTGTAAAAGTAAAAGAGCTTTGAAGTCGATGCCAGTTGGTAAATTACTTTCAACCGCCATCGCCGTTTTATTAATTCATTTTACTCAGAACTGTTGATTGAAACTAGGTATGTATTTTAAAATAAAAACTGAATAAGAGTAACGCGATTTTATTTTAAATGTAATGTTTGTCTGCAATATCAGTATTATATATTCACACACATAATAAACCTAATTAAGAATTTCAATATAAAACTACATTTTTTAAACAAGCTCTCCGAATAATGGCTCTATTTCGTCTGGTAGTTTGGAAACTTCAAAATAATCCAGCCAATTGGAAATTTAAAACGAATTCAGCCAAATTACCAATTAGCAAAAACAGTTATTTAATTCGGTGAAAAAGCGTAAAGCGGAGTACCTAATTAATATCTATTTTAGGTTAGTGTGGTTTTTATTTCATGAACATGGTATTTTTTTACTTCATCTTTGTGCCGAACAAAAATATTACCGCTTTTTTAAAAGTAAGTAAGTACCTCTTTCTGCGTCAAGCAGCCCTTAATGACCACATCGCCGCCGACAGCTTGAAAGAAATGCTTACACCGTACTTAGCTTTTATTCGTGAGAATCCGCTTAATTACCAAATGACTAAAAGCGAAAAAATACCGTGACCTTTGGATATTGTGTGATATTGAAATACGGTGGAGTTTATTTCTGTTAGGTATATTAAAATACAATTTTTAAAGCGATATGAACTGTAATTTTTTTCTAAGCTCTGAAGTCCTTTATTTAGAACAGCTTCTCCAAACTCATTTTTCTTCAGAGAAACTAATGAACAGGGTTTCCATTCGTACTTATCAATCACCCAATTTAATTGTTTCCATTTCTATTGCTAAGGTAGAGTTCAGAAACAGATCAATAGGCCACGAGCCCACGGTTAATAAATTATCCTATTTTTAGTCTCACACCAATCGAACTCTCCGTCTGTGAATAAAAGATGAGCCTATTCGAATATGGAAGATTAATCTTACCGATTATGTAAGTACCTACTGTTTTAATTTACATCTGTCTTAGTCATATTGTATATGATTTTATGCCAGTATAGTATTTCTTCATTCATCATCATTCAAGGCTTTAATTATATTTAAGTATATAATAAATAAATAAATTAATATATTGGAGACTAGCTATCAGTCAATTGGTCACAGGCCCGCTCCTCAGCGTGAAGTCCTAGGTTGTAGTCGCAAGTGTTTGTGCAACTGGTTCGTCCGCTATTAAATGGAACCGGTTTTTTTCTCGGGTGAAAATGCGCCTTATGCGCGCCGCCCCGCATCGGTGATGCGGGGCGGTTGTGTCGGGCTCTCCGGCCAAGTGGCCAGCATACCGAATAAAACCACCACCAAATAATAACAGCAAAATGTGGGTGTACAGCCGTATATCTCTGTCTAACCCTTTAGTGAATACAAGCGTAATGGTCTGTATGCTATCGTTCAAACCAGTTGCGATCGTCCACTAATAAATTGAAATGGACCGCTCCATTGTACGCTATTGAACGCTACGATGAACGATTAGGGGCTGATGGAGGAGAGTCACCTCACTTGACAGATGGATTGACAATCGCAGTAGGAACGGACAATTTATCTCTTTAATCAATCAATATCATATAGGTCTATAGGTATTATCACAGAGTACTTTTTAATAACTGCCTCATTGGTCTAGTGGTCCCAAGCGCGACTGCTACACTAGAGGTCCTGGGTTCGATCCACAGGTCGAGGAAAGTGTTATTGGGTTTTTCTATGAAATACTCAGTAGCAGCTCGGAGTCTGGATTTGTGCCCGGTGAATGGCTATAGGCTCGCCCCCTATAACATGGGACCTAAAAACATACCGGCGAACTGTGGGTGTACATTAAGTACGCCTCTGTCTAACCCTTCGGGGAATACAGGCGTGATGGTATGTTACTTTTTAATAAATGGGGTATTATTATGTCGGTATAATTGTCAGTGTTTTCATTCACACCAATACCTAGTGATTATTTTATCGTCTCTCTTGCTCGTTTGTCCTTGTTTCTTTCTCGTTTTCTTATCTAATTTGACTCATCCATCAACGTGACGCCTTTTGAAGAAAGCTCGCAACAGAGATAAACAATGCTACGTTTTATAGGTCATGCAGTTCTTAAGTTTTGTGGTTTGTGCATTCAAACCTTCAATCATTGCTGATTCAACTCACGTAGCTTTATCAAACTGTGGTTTCATTTCGAACAATAACTTTTATTGAATTATGCCTGGTTTTAAAAAATATAGACACGATCAGATGTAGTCACGTTCACGTGTATTGCAGCGAATTTCATATTCGGTGTTCCAATTGAGTCTGTTATTTCGCCTATTATTTTTACCTCTATTTTTTTTTGTATTGATTTGTCTTGACAAAAGCATCTATTCGAACCTTGCTAATAAGTATTTAAATGTGAGAAGTAATTTTGTCTGTATCTGTCACTTTTTCATGGCTAAAGCGGATTTCGATAAAATTTGGCAAAGATATAGAATTTGATTATAACTATACTGAGCAAGGGGTACCTGCAATTAATCTAAAAAATTAAAATTTATTTTGTGTGAAACCGCGGACAACAGCTAGTTGTTTATATATAATATAGTTAATATAGAATACACCTATTGTGCATTTTACATACGGAACGTTTCTCGAATTCAATCCACATTGCCATGTGGATTGAATTCGCTTTTAATACTATTAGTGAGGACATCCCTGTTTTATGACGGTAATTGATCGCTTAGGAATACACAAAGAATTGTTGTTGTGTCTATATTAAGTGTCAAATAAAACTGCTATAATGCATACTTGACCGAAATAGCCAGGCTTATATAATTCTCTACCATCGTAGAATAGTTTTATCTGATCTGATTCATGCGGATTTTGTTTCTTCAATTGAAGCTTTTGTTACAGTTACAAAAATAAATGGTCTGAAATAAAATACTTTGAGAATCGAACTGTCGACGTTGTGGTTGTGGTACCACTTCACTGCCAAATATCACAAACGAAATCCCTCTCACAGTGCCTAAGTAAACAAAGCCGTCTCTTTGGCATCGCGAAAATGTTATTCTATTTTTCTTATTCCGAGGACTAAGGAGTCACCTCGGAAAATTTGATGTTTCATCCTAAAATAACAATAAATTGCTTTCAGGATTTTTTAATACTTATTTCATACGACTTTGGATAGAAATGAGCAGCTGTGTCCTTATAATATTGTTGTCAAAATGAAAAATATGAATATCAGAGATAACACTGAGATTACAAACTTCTTTTGTAAAAGTTTTTTGAAGTCAAATAGATAATAAGAAGAAACCTAAATATAACTATAACTAATATCATTTATTATTATTACTAAGTACGATATTGTACCCAAGATCGTACCATAAATAATATGTCATACCGTTGTCCTAAGTGAGCTTATGACAAGCGAAACCCTCTAATCAAAATTTGTTTTTGATGGGCGACTCGAGCGGCTTAGCCTTAAATATTTCGAAAACATTTGAACATTATCCGTGCACACGTCCGATGTTTCGATAAGCAGTATCAACATGGTCAGATGAAATGCGCACTACATAACAACAGCTATAAGCTGCCGGTAAAGTTCCTTTACAATAACACTAAAAGATGTTATCGAAACTGCTTAGAGCAATGAAGTGGAAACAAGAAACGCAATACGCTTCGCGTAGTATACGCTTACGTGAACAATGAGCATTTTCCAAAGAGCGATCTTTTAAAGTAGAATAAGTTTACATTTTCAGAACTTTACCTTAAGAAGTGTGCCTGTGCATGTCATAGTGACATTATGACTGAACATTCTTCGTTTCCTCTCTTTTCATTGTTCTTCAACATTTTGAAGGCTCTGCTGAAGTCATTTAGGTTCATATTTCCTTCCTCAGCTCTTTGCTCCCGAGTCTTATACTTTCGAATCACTGGAGCATGTTTTGTTTCATTGATACCCTCTTTCATGATTTTAGCCCCCAGAGCTCTCATGCGGAGGGCTTATTTAAATTGAAGTATGTACCATGATTCCACACATTTTTTCAAGTCTCTCTATTTCAACCGTGCTACTTTTATTTTGGTGTTCAAAGTGATAATACCCAGATCACCTGTGTCCGGATTACGGTAGAATTAAGTTGACCAGCACTTTTATAGTTTTCATTTATGAGGTTCTGAGGGTTTCTTTTCTCTCCATAGAGTAATCCTTGCTTTAATTAGGTATCTACTTCAATTTCGGGTCAAAAGAAAACATTAAACATAAAACTCAAAATTAAAAGTTTTGAAAAACCCCATGTCGATTGTTACGGTAAAAGGATTAAATAACATTTTCGAAACCCCCGACTAAATGACTACCTACACAATATTCACTTACCTAAAAAAAAATCCGTCGGGGCCGCCATTCCTGTTTATGTTGTGAATTTCAATTAAAATGTAGCACAGAAATGCTATGATGTGTCTTGTAGAACTAAATGCGGGCTGCATTTTCTTAGATTAGATTAGTGTTAAGAATGACTGCGCTAATACAAATATAGTTATTCTATGTATATTCTTTGTCACATTAATATTTTTGATTTATCAGTTTATTACTTATTATCCACGACGGAACGGAGACTATGAGTGTTGCAGTTGGTGAGAGGGTGTCTGTTTGTTTTTATAGTATAATAGCATACCTATTAGGTACATATTGTTTGGTATTTTATCGGTGTTCACTGGTAATAATTATTCTCATTTTTGCTGGACGTGTTATTATACTCTCATTTCTGAATGCATATATAGATGGATAAAATAAATTGGTAGAAGCATTGGCACCCACGCAAATCAAATAAAATAAATGAAAACCCATTTTGGTCGGCCATTACTTTCTAAAACAATCAAGCCGTTTCAAATTCAATTCGAATTAAACTGTCAAACAGTGTCAAATTACCATAACATTTTAAAAAACCTATGTTAAGCGAATGTATATTTTTTTGGAGAAACGTTGAGCTGTAATTAAATACGGGGCTTTGCCACGTGACTCGTGAAGGGAGTGATTGATGTTACAAATTGCTTCCATTGTCAGGACCAACAAAAAGTGGATTGACGATATCCAATTTAAAGGTAAAAAGGAAAATTGGACACCCTAATAGGTGCAAAGATTGAAAACAAAAACGATTTAGTAGAACACTGTCAATTGTCTGTTAGGTCGGACCGGACCCTTTATTCAAAGACTAGATTAAACATTAACGAGATAGAAAGCCCTCATCTCTATGTAAATTTTGGGTCCGGTCATTTCAGTTTGACTACATAATAAGTACCGACCAATCTACGCGCGTAAAATATCGACATGAGGAATCAAATCTTATTTTAACAGCTACAACTACGTTCCCAGCAAAATGACGTTTACGCACGCGCAAGTGTGCGTTTTCTTATTAACTTACTATGCTTATATTGAAGGACCAGATTAATGTCAAACGTATATTTATAAATGCAAACTATGACTGAATAATGATGACTGATGACTAAATAAATGTATGCATTAATTACATTTATGAATTTTGTCGAAGCGTAGAGAAGCGTACCTATGCCATTTAAATATACTGTCTCTATCGTTCGTCAATTCTTAACCTAAATTGTAAGTTGTCTATAGGCAACCTGTAACATAGAAAGTATTCCTTGTTTTGAGCAGAATACTTAGTAAATTGCAATGATAAAATTCGCGCCGCAAACTTGATTCATTTTCTACACTTAAACTACTCAAAAATATATATAGTCCCGGTTTTCAAGGCCAAGCTTTGCAAAAGCTTAGCCCAAATTCAATCGAATCGATCCGATGCCAAGTTGTAAAGAGGAAAATAAATCAACGGAAGCTGATTGGATATATGCTGTGCTACATCATTAACGACCATAGCAACTTCTGCGTACCTACCACTTTATCAATAAGAAAGAGTAAGTGTTTACACCGTTTATCTTGTTTGAATATCCATAAAAAGATAGGCCGAAGTGCATGCCGTTCATTCTAAGCGTTCATTATTAAATTGTCTATGAAATATTTCCTTCTGAAGTTTTATCTATAACGAACTAGATTTAAAACAAAAATAGACAAATAGACAAAAATGCGGCGCGGCGCCACTATAACGAGTAAAAGAATGAATTATTTATTATGTACCTACCAAACAAATTGAGAATAGGGTCGTTTGTGTAGGGAAGATCTAAAAAATAGAATTCATTTCGAAACTCTCCACGCTATTAAAAAAAATATTGTAACGCTACCACAGACGCTATTTTTATGGAATTCAGTTACAATCTCAGATTATTAATACAATAAACGATATTATTTACATGTACAGACATCTACTGATACGATACTGATAATCAGTGCAGCTGTAGAGTTGGATACAAAAGATTCTTATTTGGATGGAAAGCAACGAGTCTGCGAGGCGTTATTATGCACAACTTTATGACAGAGAAGAATTAAATTATACTAGAGCTGCGCTCTACGTGTATGTTAATTTCTGAATTTCACGAGTTTTGTCTGTGTTAACTAACGAGGGAATGCTTTTATATCTTAGTTTAGCTTTTGTATAAATTTTTGACCGATTCCCCGAAAGGGCTTTTTATTCTAATTATGTGATGATCTACAATGTTCAATGCAATTTAAAGTTCAAAAATAGTGAAACTTTGATATAAGGTTTTATATTTTTTTTAATATAAAGTGTGGACTAAAATGTATCATGAAATAAAAAATTCTGGAAACGATCTGATTCCAGTATATTTTTCTTCCACTGTATCATGCCCCGAAAGAAATAAAGATTTAATTTTGAATACTTACAAAAAAATAACCAAAACCATAAAAATGACAATGAAAAAAAATGAAAGTGGGCAACTTTCATTATAGCCCAAAATGGGAGTTTTCTCATGAATAAATATTCAGATATAGATCACGTTGGTAACATTTTTATGTGGGAACAGCCATGAAAGCGACGTGGACCGATATAGTTATAAAATATAGTGCCGCCGAGCGATCCACACTATGAATCATATTCATCGACTAGCTTTTTGCCCGCGACTTCGTCCGCGTGGAATAATTACTTTGTTCCATATGAACTTTCATCCCCTATTTCACCCCTACATAGGTCCCTTAGGGGTGGAATTTATCAAAATCCTTTCTTAGGGGATACCTACGTCATAGTTGCTATATGCATGCAAAGTCTCAGCCCGATCGGTTTAAAATTGACAAAGTTTCATACAAACTTTCATCCTTTATTTTATCCCCTTGGGGGTAGAATTTATCAAAATCTTTTCTTAGCGGATGCCTACGTCATAACATCTACCTGCATGCCAAATTTCAGACCGATCCCTCCAGTGGTTTGGGCTGTGCGTTGATAGATCACTATGTCAGTCAGTCAGTCACCTCTGAGTTTTATTAAGATAAGATTGGATGCCATTTGACATTTCACAAAATTTTTATTTACAACGTTTCATTCAAAGAAAGTAATTATTGAATACCCGTATGTATTCAATAATTACTTTCTTTGAATGAAACGTTGTAAATAAAAATTTTGTGAAATGTTTTAAGATTTAAGGTTTTCAGTATCAAAGGTCCTATTTCACAATTAGGCCGCAGAATCCCAAATATTCTCCGTAAACAATAAGCTCTGTAACTTAATTTCTCGTTAAAGCTTTACCAATTAAATCTTCTAAGGCTTTGGCAAAGAACTTAAAAGGAATGTCTCTTGCCTTTAATGGACCTGGGACCTGTTAGTTTATGTATGCGCACTTGCATCGTCAAGCTCTTAGAACACACACCAACTCAAACACACCCATCTCTTTGTCTGTATTAGATGGCTAGGGACTACCATTGTTGGCTCCCAAGCCAATCTCTATTTAGAACGCTATCTGACAAGTCAAGCGACTTATTACAATTGAAAACCAATTCTTTAATATAATATATTCGGCGTTCGGTTTATTCGCAGTGTCTTAAAATAGTATAAAAGTGGCAAGTTATCATTTTTAAGCACAGTTTGTTGATACTTTACATTTCTTATTGATGGAATGCATTTTTGTGAGAGGCCGGTAATAACGCCCAATTATGACCACTTAATGGTAAAACGCAGGCCAAACAGATTTAGATGAATCACTACACGATGCACTACATGTGACAATAACATATTCTATTAATTTTGAAAGAAGTAGGAAAAGGGATGGCACAATCACGGCTAAAAATAAAATAAATATGTTAAATGTTTAGATTAGGTTGGTACAAGACTTACGAATTTCGATAACTCAAAATAAGTCTTCACCACCGAGACATATTTTTCAAATGAGAGAAAATAATATACTTAAAGATTAACTTATTTCAATAACAAGCCTACACTTACAGAAATCAACACGTTTATGTTATATTCATAATTACAAGCCTTCGGTTTGTTTCAAATATCATTAATCAAGATTACACACTGCCAACTTAAGTGCGCGTCTCGGGTCTCGATCGATGTTACTTACTTAGCTTCTTACCTTCAACGCTCCGCTTAATTAACATGAGATTGGGACTCAAATGGAAGTGCAATGTAAACGACATTGTATTTCAGCTGACGAATAAGTTGCTTTTTAGTTTAATTTCTACAATTCAAACTTATTTATCTCTTATCTTCACGAGACCTTAAGAGTCGCGGACCGAGTTTCTCTTACAAACTTAATACCGAAATAAATCTAAATTTAAACACAATTTAATCGAATTCTGTTATTATTCGGATTCCGATACCGTTAATCTAGGTTCCTACTGTACCATTTCGTACAAAATACTTCACTGAAAAGAAATGCAAGCAAATGCAATTTTTGATAACTTTACCAAGTTTGGAACGATTTTCCGATCTTTTATTTCCAGCGAAGTAGTAGTAGACGAAATAGTATCGTAGGAACCTAGATTAACGGTATCCAAATCCGAATAATAACACAATTCAATAGAATATTGTCTGGATTACGATTTATTTCGGTATTACGTTTTTGTGGGCAATTCAAGCTCCGCCGGACCCTTAAATGTCTTTGAATGAGAATGAGCTACGTAACATGCAGGTACTTACAATATTTATTTTTTTGTTTAAAATTGATTTTTCATCTTCGAGTACGAATTATTTATTAAATAAAAATAATTTAGACAATTGCTAAAACCGCGCTTGTGTTTCTATACGTACAACTTAGTGTTTACCTTAAATCAATTTTAAAATTTGATGTCGTGTTGTGACTTTATAGGAAATAGTGCGAAATTTAATTTTCTAAATACATAGTTTAGTGTAGACTATCTCGGTAAAATGAATTAATAAACGGAAGATGGCGGTCGAACGTAATTTGCTGACTGGGGCTGACGTCAAAGCTCGACGTTACTTTGTCAATTTGCCTTTTTATAAATAACACTCCGCTGGGACGGAGAACACAGAAAATTACTTATCACCATAAAATTGGCTGAAATAATGAAAGGGAAAGTGTTATTGGGTTTTTATAAAAAAATCTTATTAGCAGCTCGGGGTCTGGATTGGTGCCCGGTTAATGGCTATAGGCTCGCCCCCTATAACATGGGACCTAAACATACCGGCGAACTGTGGGTGTTGAGTAAAAAACTGGTTCTACAGCAACAGCCTAACCCTTCGGGGAACGGGCTCGATGGTATGTTATGTTATATAAAATATAAGATAGAATGCTGAATACTAAGTGGATTTCAGCGGAGCCAAAGTTCGGTGTACCATTTAACAGCGCGTCGTCGCCGCGGCGCTTATTCCCCGTTCATTCAAATTACAAAGTCAAAACACGTTCTTTATTGTTTATTTTCTACGTGTTCGTATAATGTGTGAGTCTGAGTTGAATAACTATATTGAAGAAATGTTATGAAATATACATAATTTTTAAAATTACTCATTTATGAGTTTTTTTTAATTACTTATTTCATTTGTATTCGCCTCTCAAGATTTCTCTAGAATTTAAAAGATTCTAGATTTTTTTTTTAAATAAGAAGAATTTAAAAGGTTACATACAAAATTAATCAAATCGGTGGGAAATAAAGTTAAACAGTTGAAGGATGACTTTTCTGGGAAAAAATATTGCATTTCTTAGTAATATAGGTAGGTACTTTGTTGTTTTAATGCAAGGATTTCATGCTTGATAGAGTAGCTTTGATAGATGGTTGGTGTATGACCACTGTATCCAAAGATACACTATGTACTAAATGTCAGGTTATTACCTATATTTTTCTAAAAATTGTAAAACTAGTAAAAATTATGAAAATATTAGATAATGTTATATTAACAGATACTGAAAACCTTAAATCTTAAAACATTTCACAAAATTTTTATTTACAACGTTTCATTCAAAGAAAGTAATTATTGAATACATACGGGTATTCAATAATTACTTTCTTTGAATGAAACGTTGTAAATAAAAATTTTGTGAAATGTTTTAAGATTTAAGGTTTTCAGTATCTGTTAATATAACATTATCTAATATTTTCATAATTTTTACTAGTTTTACAATTTTTAGAAAAATATAGGTAATAACCTGACATTTAGTACATAGTGTATCTTTGGATACAGTGGTCATACACCAACCATCTATCAAAGCTACTCTATCAAGCATGAAATCCTTGCATTAAAACAACAAAGTACCTACCTATATTACTAAGAAATGCAATATTTTTTCCCAGAAAAGTCATCCTTCAACTGTTTAACTTTATTTCCCACCGATTTGATTAATTTTGTATGTAACCTTTTAAATTCTTCTTATTTAAAAAAAAATCTAGAATCTTTTAAATTCTAGAGAAATCTTGAGAGGCGAATACAAATGAAATAAGTAATTAAAAAAAACTCATAAATGAGTAATTTTAAAAATTATGTATATTTCATAACATTTCTTCAATATAGTTATTCAACTCAGACTCACACATTATACGAACACGTAGAAAATAAACAATAAAGAACGTGTTTTGACTTTGTAATTTGAATGAACGGGGAATAAGCGCCGCGGCGACGACGCGCTGTTAAATGGTACACCGAACTTTGGCTCCGCTGAAATCCACTTAGTATTCAGCATTCTATCTTATATTTTATATAACATAACATACCATCGAGCCCGTTCCCCGAAGGGTTAGGCTGTTGCTGTAGAACCAGTTTTTTACTCAACACCCACAGTTCGCCGGTATGTTTAGGTCCCATGTTATAGGGGGCGAGCCTATAGCCATTAACCGGGCACCAATCCAGACCCCGAGCTGCTAATAAGATTTTTTTATAAAAACCCAATAACACTTTCCCTTTCATTATTTCAGCCAATTTTATGGTGATAAGTAATTTTCTGTGTTCTCCGTCCCAGCGGAGTGTTATTTATAAAAAGGCAAATTGACAAAGTAACGTCGAGCTTTGACGTCAGCCCCAGTCAGCAAATTACGTTCGACCGCCATCTTCCGTTTATTAATTCATTTTACCGAGATAGTCTACACTAAACTATGTATTTAGAAAATTAAATTTCGCACTATTTCCTATAAAGTCACAACACGACATCAAATTTTAAAATTGATTTAAGGTAAACACTAAGTTGTACGTATAGAAACACAAGCGCGGTTTTAGCAATTGTCTAAATTATTTTTATTTAATAAATAATTCGTACTCGAAGATGAAAAATCAATTTTAAACAAAAAAATAAATATTGTAAGTACCTGCATGTTACGTAGCTCATTCTCATTCAAAGACATTTAAGGGTCCGGCGGAGCTTGAATTGCCCACAAAAACGTAATACCGAAATAAATCGTAATCCAGACAATATTCTATTGAATTGTGTTATTATTCGGATTTGGATACCGTTAATCTAGGTTCCTACGATACTATTTCGTCTACTACTACTTCGCTGGAAATAAAAGATCGGAAAATCGTTCCAAACTTGGTAAAGTTATCAAAAATTGCATTTGCTTGCATTTCTTTTCAGTGAAGTATTTTGTACGAAATGGTACAGTAGGAACCTAGATTAACGGTATCGGAATCCGAATAATAACAGAATTCGATTAAATTGTGTTTAAATTTAGATTTATTTCGGTATTAAGTTTGTAAGAGAAACTCGGTCCGCGACTCTTAAGGTCTCGTGAAGATAAGAGATAAATAAGTTTGAATTGTAGAAATTAAACTAAAAAGCAACTTATTCGTCAGCTGAAATACAATGTCGTTTACATTGCACTTCCATTTGAGTCCCAATCTCATGTTAATTAAGCGGAGCGTTGAAGGTAAGAAGCTAAGTAAGTAACATCGATCGAGACCCGAGACGCGCACTTAAGTTGGCAGTGTGTAATCTTGATTAATGATATTTGAAACAAACCGAAGGCTTGTAATTATGAATATAACATAAACGTGTTGATTTCTGTAAGTGTAGGCTTGTTATTGAAATAAGTTAATCTTTAAGTATATTATTTTCTCTCATTTGAAAAATATGTCTCGGTGGTGAAGACTTATTTTGAGTTATCGAAATTCGTAAGTCTTGTACCAACCTAATCTAAACATTTAACATATTTATTTTATTTTTAGCCGTGATTGTGCCATCCCTTTTCCTACTTCTTTCAAAATTAATAGAATATGTTATTGTCACATGTAGTGCATCGTGTAGTGATTCATCTAAATCTGTTTGGCCTGCGTTTTACCATTAAGTGGTCATAATTGGGCGTTATTACCGGCCTCTCACAAAAATGCATTCCATCAATAAGAAATGTAAAGTATCAACAAACTGTGCTTAAAAATGATAACTTGCCACTTTTATACTATTTTAAGACACTGCGAATAAACCGAACGCCGAATATATTATATTAAAGAATTGGTTTTCAATTGTAATAAGTCGCTTGACTTGTCAGATAGCGTTCTAAATAGAGATTGGCTTGGGAGCCAACAATGGTAGTCCCTAGCCATCTAATACAGACAAAGAGATGGGTGTGTTTGAGTTGGTGTGTGTTCTAAGAGCTTGACGATGCAAGTGCGCATACATAAACTAACAGGTCCCAGGTCCATTAAAGGCAAGAGACATTCCTTTTAAGTTCTTTGCCAAAGCCTTAGAAGATTTAATTGGTAAAGCTTTAACGAGAAATTAAGTTACAGAGCTTATTGTTTACGGAGAATATTTGGGATTCTGCGGCCTAATTGTGAAATAGGACCTTTACTGAGGAGACTTGAATGACAGACAAGATGATTAAGCGCAAAACATAAAATTTAAGTAAAAAACTGGTTATATTTTTTATTTCATTTATCCTCATAATATGAGCGATGAGGATAAACTGGATATTTTTCCAGATCCCTGTGTTATCAAGTTTTTATATTTGGATATCCTCATTAGTAGTTTGTATTTGAGACGTGTGCCTAGTTACTGGCAAGACAATGACAACGGGCTTTCCAGCACTAGGTACACCTCTGCCTAACTTCAAGTAGTAGATAGATGACAGTCAGCAATCGTGGCAGCCCTGAGGAGGAGCCCAACATATACGATAGATAAGCAGGTTACCACTAGTTACTAGTAACAACGTTATCGACTACGACTATCGACAACGTTATCGTAGGTATAGGTTGTCAACTTCTAAAGTGTACTTAAAGACAAGCTTGTTTCTGAATAAAGCTCTTATTATTATCTTATTAAAGCCTTCATTATTAGAAACATAATTATTCTATTATTATTTTGTTTATTGACCAGCTGAATTTAATACCTTTTTTTATAAGAACAACGATTCCTATTTATTTTTTATCTGTAATGCCAAAAATATAATAAAAATAAAAACATAATAAATACATACATACCTACCTCTATGTATTGTCATTTATATAAAAGTAGAAAAAATACAGAAATAAATTAATCCTAAATCGAATAACTGTGAGGAATGTCCTTTGTCAAAAATAGTAATATGTATTAGATTTACAACAGTGAACACTAGGTACTTAGCACGTAAGTATTTGCACGTAAGTATTTGCGACAACTACGATTTTCATCAAATTGTAATATCAGAGTGCTTGAATTCGCAATAAACGTTCAACCGTTCATGAGGAAATCTGATAACAATTCGTGAAAAAATATCAGCACTAGTAACACGTGTCAAGAAAAACGTTTTGGACGAATCCCTTGGAGACAGTAGGTAAAACGCCCGAAAATAATAAATTTCGTCGAAAGAATAAAATATTGCGTTTTTTATTAGATTACGGTTAAGACGGTTTTTCTTTGTTTGGTACTGATTTTAGATACTTTATCATAGGTCCTATATGGGATTACAAGTCTAAAAATCCTACTAATATTATAAACGTGAATGTTTATGAGGCTGTATGGATGTTTGTTACTCAATTAGGATGGCTGAACGGATCTGGATGAAATTTGGTACAGATTTCTGTCAAGCATTTTATGGTGTTTCTTCGGAACCGATGGTCAGACCTCAACTAAAATAATATGTGATTACTTCAAGAATGTATTGCACTATTGTTATAATTTATATCTACTTTCCGAAGACCCGATTTCAACATTTTAGCAATATTGTCCAATATTTAGAAAAAAAATACGATTTTGTTGTCATTAAAAGTGTTCTTCTAAGCTGGGATAGCTATTGTTACGTCCCCGTCGATAGCGTGTAAGATTTTCGTTTAACGTTCAGTAAGGGCAATTTGAACAAGAAATACCGTTGCAGCATGTAAGGATGAAAAATGTCCAAAGTATACGTTCCCGCTTTAACGGTCCGTTTATTTTTACGGCAGGTTATACAAAACAACAACCATTACCGGAATAAGAACGATATGAGGTAAGTAGAACGATAGCTTAGAACTTTATTATTAGACGTCATAACCGAATATTTACTGTACCTACCTACCTAACTTAATGGAAATCCCACATAACAGAGGTCCGTTACTTTTTACTGCCCATCCCTAGAGCGTTAATAGCAAGTACATAAACAGCTTGACTACCTATATAAATCGGACAGGCTGTGGTAGTGGGAGGGTGCGCTTGGCAAAGATAGAGCGTGTTTATCTTGGCTCCGGGAAACTTGGCGCCTTCAGCCGTTCATCATAGAAATTTGTTTACGAGACAACAATGTCCTACTTTTTATACCTGCTATAATAACTATCATTTCGTAATGTGTAACACAAACAGTAGATATCACTGGGTTTTATTTGTTACCTACGTTATTATAAGTACGAGTATATTGTAGATATTCAGACTAAATCTAGAGACGCTAGTAATTTTGGCAATATTCCACGGCCTACGCTTTTTTTTTCGTTGCGCTAAGATGTAATCCTTTAGGTACGGAATTTTCATTTGCAAAATCTACTACGTACTCATCAACTTATCATAATCATAATCCTAATTTACTTGGGGTTGACTCACTAGGTCAAACTTCTCTATGAGACGTCATTTCGACACTTATTTTCATCCGTGTCTTGTTTCTTTGATATTTCTTTTGAATTGTATCTATCCATAACGCTTATAATCTCACCAAAAACGTTTTAAGCATTTTGGATGGATATGCTATGTCCTAAGTTACAAGATTAACAATCTATACTTACTACTATTACAAAGCTGAGGAGCTTGTTTGTTTTGTTTGATCGCGCTAATGTCTAGAACTACCAGATGGATTTTGAAAAATATTTTTACATTTGATAGCCATATTCTTGAGAGCAACAAAGCGGGCGAAACCGCGCGCTTTATTTATTTATCTTGATCTTTGTAATAAATAGCAAGATCTTTTACACTTTACATGATTTAACTAATTGCTCTTTGTGCCAACATTTTCCTTTCATGTTACGAGAGTAACAAATACATGTACGCAATAAGAGACATCAATAGGATCACAGCATATTCGAAGCGATTTTAAGTAGTTTATATTGCGAGAAGCTTCAGACGCGAGATGTCTGTAAAACCTACTTACTTGCTGAAAATCGAAAACCTTGGAATTATAACATTCTTCGAACTCTTGGAAGCAAGAAAATATGTTGTTAGTATTTGGAAGTAAGAAATAATAGCATTCTTTTAGGTAGCTATTAGGTAAATTTTTATTCCACCCGGAAACTTTGTACAATAAGTGGTTTTAAAAATGTGTAAGTATTGGATTTCATAGAAAAGTAGATATCACATGTAAAGTTTTTATCTTCATGACTTGAAGTAAACATTTTATCAACTAAAAATATAAGATAATTTGTAACGAACATCTACAGAACTTTCCTACATTAGATAAAAAAATACTTAGAACGTTACAAAGCCTTACATGAACCAGGCGGTTTTCTTCCCATTTATTATTCGATCCAGACGACTTCTAAGAAATGTTTCAGATTAACAAACATACATTTTTTTTGGTTTAAAGGTCACCCAGTACGTCAATGATGTTCGAGGTCCATTCAACGAGGCGAAACAAAATACAAGCATTGCGAGGGAAAGCCTTCCAAGTGGCACCGGAAACGGAACTAACGAGCAATTTCGCCGCTCAAGTTGAACCGCCGACTGTTACAGTAAGCATACATAGGTGTATAACTACGTCATCCAATTACATTCTTATGAAGGTAACCCTTATAGATAGCTCAATTTTATTTATAAATACTAAACAAACACACTCTCTGTACTCTCTGAAGGGTTAGGTAGAGGTGTAATTCTGTCCGTCGGTATGCAAACTCCGAAATGATTCTGAGAATTTTCTAATGGTTAAATTCAGTAAATCAATCAAAACTAGGACCCGGCCAGGGAATCAAAACTAGGACCTCGCATACAGTGGCAAAGTTGGGGTTAATTCTAATCATGTTCATAGCATATTCGAATAAAGTTATTATTACACCCCCTAGTAATAAAGTATATACTTATTATGTAACATTTAACCGTGCTGTATACACATAGAATAGAAAAATCTATACAAACATAAATATTTTAGTAAGGTACCATAATTCTAAATTTTAAATATTTTAAGTTTCGATACGTTTGTTACACAGTTATACAATCTGTTATGCAAACATAATTGATAATTTCTTTGTGAATTGCGTAGAACAGTTACTAAGTAAATATTAAACAAAATATTATAAACATTTTTTTAAAACTATCCAGTATACTCCAAGGGAATTTCTATCGTCCTATCAAATACAGTAAAACTGAAAACGTGCCTACTACCCAACCGCCCATAGATACAGCAATCGAGTCGGAGCTGCATATTTCAATAGTCTGCCTCTACAAATAAGAGCAGGTTGCCAGCACGTCGTTCCACCTCCGCAGTGACCTAATTCCTCAGTTGACTCCTACAGATGACGTGGCAAGATGACCACTTTATACAGCCTTCATTCCCGAACCGCAATTAAATGTGCCTTGTTTATTTACTCGTAGATACCTACATGGTGACGTCATGTACGAATAAATTAGGGTTGGGAACGATTCATGTTGATAGCGACTATTTTACTTAGTGAAATTTGCACGATGACTCATATACAATTAGCGCGAAACTTTTCTTTTGTTTTATTAAAAAAATGCTCCTCCCTATTTTCTCATGTGTTGTTGGTGCATTTACAAACATAAATTCTCACACCAGACCCGGAATAAGGTAAATAAATCGAAGCCGTTGTGTCAAAACTTATGTTGCTCATTAGGACGGTTACCTATCTTAATCCCGAATTTTAATATTCCGAATATCATAATCCCGAAAACGTTTGGACATTTTTTCATAATCCCGTTTTTTAAAATTCCGAAGTTTTGTTTGCCGTATAATCGCAACTCCGAATTACATTTGCCCATTTATTCATTTGTACGACGTTTTAGAATCCAGACGAATGAGTTCTAGACACACGAAATCTAAATGCACAAAATCCAGATGACTGTAATCCATATGCACGAAAGCCAGATTTTTAAAACCCAAATTTTTGAAATACAGTTAATTGATATCCAGACAAACAATATCCAGACTTTTAAAATCAAGATTTTTTAAATTCAAATAAACGATATCCAGAAAAACTAAATCCTTGTATTTTAAATCCAAGCGAGTTGGTTCAGGGGGTCGCAGTTCTAACCTAACCTAACCTACTGAGTCGAATTTTACACTTAAACCTATATATAAAAAAGCTCGTTTAAAAGTAGGTTTAGATAGATAAATAATATCATTTAGACCTACAAAATAATTGAGGCTTATTCAATTTTGTTAATAATGTAGGGTAGTTTAGTAATAATTCTAGAAATTGTTAGGATGGAAAACAAAAAAATATATTATGTATTGCAATAGTTAAGCTGGAACACGATTGTATGGGGACCAAATAAAAAGATTATGAAAATCTGGCAATAGTTTATCAGGAATATGATTGTATGGGAACCAAATAAAAAGATTATGAAAATTTGGTAATAGTTTATTTGGAAAATGGTACGATGGGAAACAAAAAAAAGTATTCTGAGAATCTGGTATAACTATATCTGGATTATGAGAATACGGGAAACAAAAAAATACTTTTTGGAACTTTGGTTTTAGTGCACCTGGAAACTGATTCATCTGGGAAATTAAAAAAGGAATTTTAAAAAGTTGTCATTCATTACATCTGTCTTTTAAAAGTTCTACCAACCGTTTTCGGGGTTTTAAGGTTCGGTTAACAGAAATTCGAGATTTCAAAAGGTTACCCATTAGGACACGTATTATTTCTGCAGAATTCCTAATATAAAATTATATCATTTAACAGCAACGATATCAAAGGTATCATTTTCCCTGCAGATAAGCGCGTCGTTAATATTATATTAGCTTCAACTGGCAACGCTGAGTAATGCAGTTAATCTGTATTAAATTGTGATATCGATTTAACTATCATCGATATTATCGGCTCGTATAAACTCCCACTCACTCATGTTATAAGACAGCGTAAAACATCGAGTAGATAGATATATTACAAGTAATATTTTTAGTTTTGATTACCTACTAAATAGATAGGTATCAATACTTACAGGTGACTTTGAATTCATTAGCATTAGATACTTACATATATTTGTATATTTTTCTGTAATTTTTTTAGTATGTTTGGGAAGTAAGTTACTTGTATGTTGTTACCTAGTGCGGGTGTTGTCTGGTAAAAAAAAATATAAGTATTGTACTGAGTAGCTCCAGCCTCCCGAACAAGCCGGTTTCCGAAAAGGTTTCAGTACCATAGACCACATTCATAAGCTGCGGCAGGTTATACAGAAGACCTAGGAGTACCTATAATCTGCCACTATACTTAGCGTTTGTGGACTATGAGAAAGCCTTCGATTCGATTGAAACTCTGAAGTGGAATGGATTTGGCAGAATCGCTGCAAGAGCTCAGCTTGCAGCGATCGGGGTCATTACCCCGACAGAGTTTCGCAGCAGGTGGTTCTTAAAATGAACATGGGCAATACAAAAGTCATGTCCAACGCCCATGTCGTACCCATCCCAATATCCGTTGGGAACTCTGTTCTCCAAGTTGTTAACGAATACCAGTGCCTGATTTAGAGTTCTGACCGCCCTAGGCTAACTATGAATATGCGCCCCCCAGCCTGACAGTCCTCTGTTCTACCTTTTCATTCTTATGTACAGAAGAGAGCCTACGTAACCTAACATCTTTGAATCAGACTGTCAGTAAGTAGGTAAACGACAGGAACCAAATAATTCCAACATTTATTTTTACAATCTATTTATTTTTTTGTCCTAAAAAAGTTCAAGAAGAAATTTAAAAAAGATGTTGAATCCTTGCGATATTTGCTCTATTACTTTGAGAATCCTTACTAATATTAATTATTTAATAGCTGGGAAGGGCATTCAGGTCGGAGGAACGAAGTTATCTAACCTCCGTTTCGCCGACGACATTGTACTGTTTGCATATTCCGCCCAAGAACTTCAAAACATGCTTGAAGACCTAAACACCGTAAGCCTAGAGATTGGACTTTAAATGAACATAACCAAGGCCAAAATCATGTCTAACACAACTAAGCGCTCGATCGCTATTAATGGAGCGGATATACAATATTCATATTTTTTATTAACATACCATAATGTACAATGAGGTGGTGTAATTTAAACAAGAACCATTATGGACCCTGTAGGGCACATCAATATTAAAAGAGATACGCAATACGTGGATGAGTATCTTTGAAAATGCCTGGAAGAGCAATAGCTCTTCAAAGATACCTCATATCCCCTTCAAAGACTTGATGAAGGGTACTCTTCCTATTTCATTAAAAAGGAAACTCATGGATATGTGTATCCTCCCCATATTAACTTACAGAGCACAGACTTGGTCACTCACGAGTACTCAAAAGTCCAAACTCAGGGTTTGTCAGCGGGCGATTGAGCATAGCATACAAATGAACAGATCGTATACGAAACACTACATTGCGTTCCAAAACCCAAAACGCTGACGTAGTCCCAACGGTCGCCAAGCTTAAGTGGCGCTGGGCTGGCCATGTCTGTCGCATGTCCGATGATCGGTGGAATGAAATGATCACTAAGTGGAGCCCTAATACCGATAGGCGGCGTCGCGGCAGACCAAAGAAGATATGGCGTGACTATTTTGATTCCTTTAATGTAGACTGGGTCCAAATAACAAAAGATCGCGATATATGGAGACATGAGGGGGAGGCCTTTGCCCAGCAGTGGGACACACCAGGCTAATCATAATCATAACAGTATAGGTAGTAATTGTATAATAATGTAGTAATTCTGACACCTGACGAAAGCCCCATAATTATACACTTTTATGCCCTAATTTAAGGGGTTGAGGGATGATTTTAAAAACCTGAAACACGCATTTTTTAATTTGTAATGTGAAGTCTGTGTACTTGTATATTTCTCAGATCTCCAGCATGAAATTAAGTTTGTATGGGAAAACATATACAAACTTCCATCCCCTAATTCAAAGGGTCAAATCACCCCCCGATTTATTAAAAATCCTGAAATAAGTATTTTCTTATGTAATAACAAAGAGTTCCTATATAAATTTTCAAACCTCTAGCGTCAAAAGTCTCATACAAGGTTCCATCGCCAAGTTTAAGGGGTTGGGGGTAAAAGTTTTATAATTTTTTTAACAAAAAACAAAAAAATTATAAAACTGGCTTTTATAGCAAGTTTCAGCTTTCTAGGACTTCAGCAAATACCCTATGAGTTTTGATGATCATCAGTGTAAGTGAGTCAGTGACGAAGTCGGGGTTTTTAGATATCAATAAAATCTAAAGTATAAGAGCTATGCAATTGAAACTTTATATGTTTAATAAGTCCACTATAGATATCATATCCCGAGGATTTTGGTTATCTCCACTCTCATAACTTGGGTTTGAATTATAATCCAAACCAAAGTTGTGAGGGTTCAAAAAAACGATGAAGCACTTCGAGAAAAGGTAGATATGTGCGCCCTTGCGCCCTACTTGGCTCGTCTTGATTACTTGATTATTATACAATCATAATAAATAACTCCTCACTAACCTAATTACTTCTCTTTTTTTTTACTCAATCCACCTATCCCTATCTCTTTAGTGTTTAGTGTGAGAGCGCACGCAGGATTTACCAAATAATATTATGTTCTAGGCAAACGCGCTCCATCGTAGATCGCAGTATCGCTTAATATCAGGCAAATTGGCGGTCGAGCGTAAGCCTATCTTCTATACTTATAATAAATCTGTAGAGAGGTCAATTCTGTACATGAAATATATTTCCAAAATAACTATCAGCGGGTGATTAGTGATCGATACTGACGCCAAAAATGCAATCAGTAAAATTTTTGTCTGTCTGTCTGTATGTTTGTTATAGAAACAAAAACCACTAGACGGATTTCAACGAAACTTGGTACAATTGTTCTTCATACTCCTGGGCAGGTTATAGTATACTTTTCATCACGCTACGATCAATAGGAGCAGAGCAGTGAAGGAAAATGTTGGGAAAATGAGTGATTCATGAGAAAGGTTTCAAGCTATAAAACATCACGCTACAACCCTTAGGAACGGGGCAACGCAGGTGAAACCGTGGGCGAAGAACTAGGGAACAAAGTAACTATTCCACGCGGACAAAGTCGCTGGCAAAAGCTAGTCACGAATAAAAAAAAATGTAAGTAAATCTCAGCTCAGCGCCGCGCCCGCCGTCCCCTAGGTCCCTGCGCCCTAGGCTCTAGCCTTATTAGCCTATGGGTAAATCAGGCCCTGACGAATACTTCTATCTGGCAGAAACCATCCAATTAGGTAGGTCCTTCGAGAAAGAGGTCACTCGTCGAATCCGACTTGGCTGGGCAGCGTTCGGGAAGCTTCGCAACGTCTTTTCGTCGACAAAATACGTAGTGCCTTAAGACAAAAGTCTTTAACTAATGTGTGTTACGTGATGACTTATGGCACAGAGACGTGGTCGCTCACTATGGGTCTCATAAGAAAGCACAAGGTCACTCAGCGAGCTATGGAGCGAGCTATGCTTGGGATTTCTTTGCGCGATCAAATCAGAACTGAGGAGATCCGTAGAAGAACTAAAGTCGCCGAGATAGCTCAAAGGATTAGCAAGCTGAAGTGGCAGTGGGCGGGGCACATAGCTCGTAGAACTGACGGCCGCTGGGGCAGAAAGGATGACTAAGAAGCTAGCTAACTACTAATCTTATAAAATTGTTGACTGTTAAAAATATCTTCAGCTGTTTCTAGCGTAGGTATGTCTTTTACGTTTTTAACGCATCTCTCTTCAGTGGGTTTTAAATCACTGTGGTTTAAAACTGTGGAGGGTATCCTGTGACTACCTACCGGCTCCATCATCAGATCAACTGATGAAAAATTACTTTAGTCTGGCAACCCGCAGTAGGCTAGCGTGATCTACTATAGCCTAACCTCTCTCGTTCTGATGATGATGATGATCCTGAGACAACTTAAAGCTACATAAAAGCTTATAAAAAAGTTTCCACATAATAATATAACATTGTGATAGGTACTATAAATGTTCATAATAATATAATCTGTTGTTATCTTATCCTACACCGAGGCTTGCGACAGCTGGTCGGGGCATAAAGGAAATAGTAGGTATCATATCGTCGCCCATTGCCCTTCATTCACCAGAGCATTGTGCCTTCTACGCATTGTCTACGAAGCCTACGAACTTCAGATTCAGTAATACGGACTGACGCGGTGTAAGCAGTAGTTCACATAGCGTCCATATATAAATATATCGTCCTGTTTTCCGTGTGGAAATCCTCATGGATTACTCCATTCAAAGGAAGATAAAACGTAACATTGACCAGTAGCACACCATAGAAGAAATGCTAGATTGAGAGTAAATAGAAACAGGTTCGCCCCGTGTTACATAAATAAGTAGATAGAAAATTCTTAATTGCATACCCAAAACTAACACAATAATAGAATGGTGCAATGGGTGGTCTTATCACAAAAGCAAAAGACGAATGATGAATATATATCAGTATACATTTCTTCCTTGTAAGCTCTGATGCAACACACTGAAAAGTTGTTAGAACCTCCGTACATCTATGTCGGGAATCTTAGACGCATAACCACTACGCGTTTCTTTGTATACCTAAAAATACCAATTACAAGATATTTCTGAAAAAAATATACTGTAACTTCGGTATAATAATCAAATTTCTTCCGACTCCGAATAATGTTATTAGATCGCACAGTTCTTGCTCTTCTCGCGTCAATTTGATACGCACCTGTATGTTAAACGTGAATTACGTATTATGTGGGTGCCTACGATCCTTATATTAAATGATCTAATTCGCAGGGCGAGGCATAAATAAGATAGGATACTTTAAAATAATCAATAACGAACCTATTCGCTGTACAAAGATCCTAAATAAATATTTAGGAAGGCTTTAAGTTAAAGTTGCGATCCATTAATAGAATAAACAAAAATTATTTAGAGCAAACGGACATTTTAGTTAATGGTTTATGGCTGCCAACAACAGCTTTCTATGAATCATAATATAACTTATATTAGAAAATTGCTAAAAAGTGCTATGGAGAGTTTGTGCAAGAAAAAATAAACTGTACCAAACTAACATGTATGAAACAACAGTTTTTTTTACACGATGTCCCATAGTAGGTAGAACTTGTTCATAACAATGAGTACAATAGCCCTTGTTTTTTACTATAAGCAAGATGAGTTGAATGTTTTCTTGCCATGCCGTGTAACATAAGCTTAATTTCCCTATAGACTACAACGTAAACAAATCGTCGTGTAATAATATTCCACAACATAAATAAGAAAATAAATTATCTTACGTAACTAGATGGAAATATAGATAATAAATAAAGAAATGCCCCGGGATGATATTAGAAAACTTTTCCCGAAAGTAATAAGTAAGGTGCGCTACGAGTCTACCACAGATGTTGTGGTGTTTCATCTAATTCAATTTAATTAAAACCGAGAATTTCTTAAAGAGAATATTTTTACATTTTGCGCGCACCTGCTTCGTGACTTCATTTAATATTCCCCGACAAACATGAAATGACTAACCAGAGAAATCAATTACAGATTCAATATCGCGATATTTTTACTTACCGGAATCATCTGAATTTATATTTGAACACTCACTTCGCGCACGTTTTTCGGAGAATATGCAACAAAACATTTTAATTTATTACTTGCGAAGAGACCGGTTTCTTGGCCGACTAACTTCAACTATTATATAGACAAATTAACAAACAATCAATAACTCATTAGAATGCAGGTCGCTGTTTTTCTAAAAGGCTATGATGTGTGACGTAGACGTTTTATGACACAATGCAATAACGCATTGTTAGCAACTGTACCTATTTTAAGCGAATTGAGCTTCGTGCCATTTGAACAGAATGGTGATTTAAGTACTATGATATCTATTACAAATTAAAAAAGTACGGATTTCAAGATACAATATATTATCGTAAAACGTTCGTCGCATCGGGTCTAAAAAGGTAATACTTAAAAATTTCGCAGAATTTACTTAGTAGTTTTTTAAACTCTTGTTTTTCCATATAATGGCGTTCCAGTTTACTTTTAGCATAGACTTTTAGAATTTGATTTCCAAAGCTGACTTTATTAACCCTTGGCTGCGAACGTGACATAGTGAAGTAACCCTTTTGCAGATTTTCCGCGCGTTGTTGAATAGGAAATGAATAGAGCTGCTTCCAGTCGTAGGTATGTATGTACTTCAAATACGTATTAAATAACAAAGCAGTAAATAAATAAAGTTATTTTATATTATTTACCATAGCTACAATTTCCAAGTACCTTTTGAGACTTATTAGTATTTTCGTTACAAATGAATGTTAATGGATTAAAGATCCATTATTAGAATTAATAATTATGAATAGTTGTTGAACATTAGCCTAGTGGTCCTGAGCGCGACTGCTACGCTAGAGATGTTGGGTTCGATTCCCAGGCCGAGAAGTGTTATGGTTTTTCTATGAAATTCTCAGTAGCACCTCGGAGTTTGAGATTTGTGCCCGCGCGCTTAATCGCAATAGGCTCGCCACTTATTACATGATGGAACCTAAACATACGGGTAGAATTAAGGATGTAAATTAGTACGCCTCTGCCTAATCCTTCGGGGAATACACTTAATAACTAGGTACCTACGACTAGATCAGTCACTAAAACATAAGTATACCTTCACTTTCACCACTACGAAAGGCTCGTTTAGAGACCGCTACAATTAATTGAAGTGATCCCTTAATTTTACCCTATCTATTTTTAGCTGGGGACTACTATTATACTAGATCCAGGGTACATGGATTTGAACATACATAATACATATTATATGTATAATATATACATTGTATGGTATACCTACGCCGTCAATAGGTAGACAAGAAGTGAATAAAATTTTATTTCCCTACAATTAACATTTCAAATTTTTTTACAACCTCAAGTGTAATATTTGAGGTAACATTCAAACCATCATTTAAATAGCAAAAATTTACGCATAAAATCGGCCTTTCGACCATAAAAATATTTCATAAATGCAGAAAGGAGGACACTTATTACAATGTCAGACAGAAATGTGACATCGTGGATTATGGCATGGAGAATAAACGTGACGTAATAAATGAGGAAGGTTTCGGGTCAGCATGCGAGCCTTGAAAGTGGAAGTGATATTCATTATAGGGCCGCAAGAATTGAGCTCAGTCTTGGTATTTATTTGGTTTGAGAATGGAGCGTTAACACCTGCAAGACACTGTGTATCGTAATTCCTATAGTAAACTACATTTAATGTGTTTGTATCTACGTATAGAAAACAGTGAGTCACATGTTCCTAATAAAATTCTACGTGAAATTGCCTAGAGGTGCCACGTAGGACCGTGGCACGCAGGGCCACCCTACGCCTCACTATAGTAGATCGACTCCCTATCATTCGTCTCTATTACGATCTCTTTGTTCTGGGCCTTTCCTTAAATCGGAAGTTGCTTGGTATTTCACTGTACAAATTGTATTTTATCTTTATTTTCACCCGCAGGGTATCAACTTTTCATCGGCGTTAGTGATCGATTTTTTAATTGCCATGAATATTATAATAGGTGTGTGCATACTCAAAACATTTGAAATCGGATTGAAATCTATAATTATATTGCAATATAATCCAACTATGCTACGATCTGTAGGGACACCGGACACTGCGGACGCATCAGCAACAGCAGTGTCCGGTGTCCCTAGAGATAGATTAGTCTGTAATCTAGATTAGATTAAATCTCTTATTATTAAATACTAGTTGCTTTTGCCCGCAGTTTCGCTCACGTCCCAAAAAGATTAACATGCTACTATAAGTTTGATTTTAGGTGGCGTATCATCGTATCAAGATGAAACATGTACTAGATTTTAGTTAGTTAGACCTCTAGCAATAAATCGGTGGAAACTGTATTCAGTTTCATGCTGTAGTTTTTGCGTGATGCGCGTACAAACATACAGACAGACAGAGACAAAAATTCTAAAAATTGATATTTTGGCTTCTGTTGCTCTATAATAAAGACCCCCCAAGTTAGTTTTTCTTTAATATTTATAATGTACAGACATCAGCCTGTTACAATTTTATTATAGGTATAGATAGGCAATATTTACTTTACATAATATTCCTTAATAGTTTATTGGTTTCTGACACCAACAGAGTTTATTTATTACTAGTTGATGCCCGCGACTTCGTTCGCGTGGACTTTATGACTTTGGCGTATTATTATAATTACAATATACGAAAGTTTGTTACTCAGTCACGCCTAAACAGCTGGATGGATTTTTGTATACGGAAGTTTTGTATACGGGTAGGATATAACTTGGATTATCATACCTATAGAATACTTTTTATCCTGAAATTCCAATTCCAAATAAATTTAACTTTATCTTTATACCTCAACAGAAGATGCTCATCAGGCTGAACAACTTTTGCTAAGGCGTCATTTTTATATTTCTTATAGTTTAACTGGACCATTACGGTTCTGAATCATGTGTTCCAGATCTACGATTTTTATACCTCAACAGAAAATGCTCATCAGGCTGAACAATTTCTATATTTCTTATAGTTTAGCTGGACCATTATGATTCTGCATGAGGTGTTCCATTTTCCAAAATCAATTATACCCTGTATGTTGCCCAGGCTTAATAGTTTTAAAACAAAAAAGTTTCAATCGAATCCGTCCACTATTTTCGGAGATTAGCGTGTACAAACAGACAGTTTTTTTTATCTATGTCTCCATCGCCCTTTTTTTACTGTTTTATTATATGTATAGAAGTAGGTAATAATGTTATCTTATTTTACCTTACTTTTACCTAAGGAATCGTAGTTTATTAGTAGATTGATTGATTGTCGCGATACATTTTGTAAAAGTAAAAACTGCTTTCAGTTTCATTTTTTATATCTAGATAAGTGCGAAACCAAAATTCCATTAAAGGTACTCATTGCAATCAAGTAGAGCACTTTACTTTTGAAATATAAATCGGACAGTTTCCGAAAACAAAAGATTACAGTGCAGAAAACAACACGAATTGAATTTTATATGACTTTAGTGAGAAAAAAATAACAAATACCTACTTCGCGAATTTCGAAAGAATGAAAATTGCATTTTTCTACAAGATTACGGTAATCTATATAATATATATATAATAATATCGGATTAAGTATAATCATCTGTTAATCTTGTCTTTTTATCGCAAGGATAAGTAAAAACAACGTTTAAACACTTTGATTAAGAAAAGTCATCAATTATGCCTAAGTCGCTATTTCCTTAGTCATGCCAGTATGGCAAATCTACCCAAAACGCCCCTCATTTTATACACCGTAAATAAACCACGTTTGTTTGTTTAGGATCTCTTTTTCACGGAAATGTTTTTATTTTGAAATCGGACCTGGGAACAATGGTCGTGTATTTTTAGTCATCAGAAATTCGTCGAAGTTAAAGGGGTTAACTCTTTAACCCTCTGTAATGAAAGTCAATTCCCATTGTATATTCTTGAATCTAGATTTTGACGGTCAAAAGTTACTCAGTAATCTGTATGGAATGGTATAATAATAAACTCCTTTCTTGATAAAGAGTTTCGTTGTAGGGTTAAATAGTCCTTAATAATATCGAAGTGCTATTGTGTCTCGTCACTGTACGGTCATGTTAACTGATTAATTATATCTGGTTCAAAGAAACCCTTTAGTTTGCAGTTTCCTGTTTGAAGTAATGATTGAAGCGATGGTTGTTAATGGAAAACAGGTAAGACATTGTATTTAGTAAAGGAAATTGGCAATTATAGAGGAAGGATAATATGATTTTAGTCGGTAACAAATCAAATTATGCAAGATTCTCTGGTCGATGCAAGCTTTTTTGGCACGAGTGCTCCTAGATAGTGTGACTAAGGAATAATAGCTATAGTCCTCTGCTTCGCCATCACATGTTATATGTACGGAATAGTCTGCGTATGTGATTTGGGAAATGTATGTTGCTGAATTATTTTTATTTCAATGGTAAAATACACTCCTCTCATAATACACCAGATACCTTGACAAAAGAACTTGCGATAAATGTTATTCTTCATGAAATACAAACTTAGCCACCTATTTGTTTAACGAGTCCGGAACAATCGAACTGTTTAAAATGAATAGGAAAATGATATCTGGTAAATCGAATCGGAAAACGTATAGCGGTAAAAGTTCAATGAATCGCTTATTCATCATCTCGCGATTCATTGGTTTAAGTATATCCATTTGGGTTGGAGCAAGCAATTTCGTAAAGAAAATGAGGTGGAAAATAACCTGAAGTGCTGGGGTCGGGAGGTCGATGCCTCTGTCTGCCATTCCACCAGCAGCCACAACAAGGCATCACGCTGCCTCGCGCCGCCACTTATTGTTTAACTTTGTCTTCGCATTACAACATACTACAGAGTTTACAAACTCGAAGCTATTTCAACCATTGTCCATAACAAAAATCTCGGATTAGTAAGCTTACATTGTAGTAGTCTACATTATAACAGTGAAATCACGTTTTCATGCAGTTATTTCGAGCAATAAAGAAATATAAATATGTTTATTCATATGAGATAGAACTTTTCTTCAAAAAGTTTCTAATTTATTATGCTCGATAATGTATAAACTTTTTGATTTCCCGCAGTGTTTATTATTACAGGTGAGTTGAGCTGCAAATAGTTTATGTACACAACGTTAGTTTATAGGCATACGACATACTAATTGCCACTTCACTTCACAGGAATAAGGAAACTAAAGCGAATTAGTATCGGCATTTGCGAGAATAGCGGCTCGGGACGCGCCCGCCCTCCGCCGCGTTCAGCGCTCGACTGCGGAATATGAATGAAGTCGATGAAGGTTTCTCATTTTCAGCATCCTGAAATTTTTTTTGCTAAATCCATGTTTATTGGGGTTCTGCGAAGGCCAGTGGGCTCAATGAGGGTAGTTGTCCCCGTACCAATTGCGTATGAAACTGGCTGCCAAAATAGACTTCGATATCACTGATAATAGCCTATAACGCCGGATTAGTGTACGATACCAGCAAATTCTCATTTAATCTCATAAAGCTTTCGATGTTGGCCTTATTATAGGGGAGATTTACAAGGAAAATACTTAAATAGATTTTACTAACTTCCAAACGTAATTTAAAGATAAATAGCTGGGGAACAGTACCTATCTAGTTACGTTTTTGTATAACTACCTACTTTAATTACAAAAGTTGAATCAGTTAAATGGAAACAGTCACGAATATCGTAAACTTAAGCCACCATATTAATGAATCGCAAAGTTTGAATCGTTTGTTTATTTCCATTCAAGGGCACGGATCTGGAAAAACAATCTCTGGTTCTCGCTCGTTTTTATTAGGTAGGCTCTAATAAAAGAATATTAAACCGGTATGACTTTTTTATATAATAAGAAGTTCTTAGCTCCAGTTTTTTTACTTTTAAAAATTAGTCTTAGATAAATTTTACTGGTTGCCTTTTTGATGAATTTGTTACTTTTAACGACATCGCGATATTTTTATACTTAATGTTTTTTTTTACATGCGGTTTAATACGTTAATAATTTTACACTGTGAAATTAAGTACATATTTATATTAACGTATATTATAGCAATTTTATTGATTTTGGATGGCACTGACGTGCTTGCGAAGCTTGAGAAAATGTAATTTTTTCTAACCACATTATTTGAATTATTGTGAAACAAAACCGCTTTTTAACTAGTTTTTAGTGTTTATAATAAAGCTGCAGCTCTGAATTTTTTACCGAGTGGAGTTGAAGTTTTCGAGCGAATTCAAAACTACCAGTTTGAAACTCTATACTCCGACTGAAGTAGAATTTTCAGACAAGTCTCACGTGTCACATTGATCCATATAATTTTTTTTTAACAATTTTGGTGCTACCAAAAGCCTCTAAAGTGACGATATGTTCAACTCGATAATGATGATGATGATGAGATGATAATGTGACATTTTATTAGTGAAAGAATTTTTAAAATCGGTCCAATCGTTTTTAGGTTTATTCATTACAAACAAACAAACATACAAAACTTTTCTCATTGTATTAATATTAGTATAGATTGCCTATTTTATTATACCTGTATTATGTGAAGGGACGGGCAGATGTGTACTAATTATACACCCACAGATAGTCGTTATAAGTATACCATGTAATAGGGGGCATTAACCGGCCACAAATCCAAAATCTGAGCTGCTACTGAGAATTTTATAAATAAGTCTAATTACTCTTTGCTCTACCTGGGGATCGAATCCAGGACATGTAGCGTAACAGTCGCGCTTGGGATCACTAGATTAATGAGGTAGTTAAAAAATATGTATGTAATTGTTGTTCAAATTAGCAGTAATTCATACAAGACAAGGTGCCGAGGGGTGTTTCAACCCGAAATACTGACTAACTTTCGGTATGAAACCGGTGATCCGATGGACCGGTGGTCTGTCTATTTTTGCATAGACAACTACTTCTGTTATATAGATGACATCTTATTGTACTCTGGAAAGCAGTTATAGCCTAGTGGTATGACCGTTGGACTACCAAGTCAAAGGTCTCCAGTTCGAACCCAAGGCACGCACCTCTGACTTTTCGAAATTATGTGCGTATTAAATAGTTAATTATCACGCGCTTAAACGGTGAAGAAAAACATCGTGAGGAAACTTGCATGCCTGAGAGCACTAGCCCGCACTAGGCCAGCGTGGTGGACTATAGCCTAATCACTCTCATTCTGAGAGGAGACCCGTGCCCAGCAGTGGGACAGTATAATGGGTTGATTATGTTATGTTATTGTACTCAGAAGACGAAGAAGATCATAAACTTCTGTTACACCGTGTGCTTGATCGCCTCAAAACCTATGGCGTCGTACTTAAGGTTGAGAAGTGTGAGTTCGGCAAAGGCAACATAAACTTCCTCGGTTACAACGTGTCTGCAAACGGCATCAAACCCACTGGAGAGCGAACAGAAGTAATATCGGAGTACCCGAAATCAAAATCAATCGCTGAGCTACGACGTAAGTTAAACGTGTGTATCTGTGTGTCTGTCTGTTGCATCGTAGCTCCCAAACGTGTCAACCAATTTTGATACCGTTATTTTAGTTTGAAAGGAGACTTGATCGAGAGTGGTCTCAGCTATGTCAGCCGTTTGAAGATCACTAGCTCTTTTCTAGTTCATATTGGGATGTTAGCAACTTCCACAGGTCTAAGTAATCCATTTGAAACTTGGTATCCTGTTACTTCAATGATATTGCAAGAATATGGTAACCATGACTTGATACTGCGGGGGTTTTATAAATTTTAAATTTAATGTTATTCACGAATAGGGTTTCGTAGAAAGAGTTGTTGAGTAGGGTACCTAAGTACCTAAATCTGATGTTGACGACAAGAAAACATAATTAATTAGATTAACGATATTATAAAAACACATACATATACATACGTATATACAGTATGTATACGCCAATTACAAAGGGGTTGAATTATTATTATATTATGATACTAGGCATCAGAGTTCTAAATATCTGAGTAAAATGTATAAGCGCATAATAAATTAAGTAATATTATATATTTTATTTTTCAAGTTCAATTGTATGACGCACTTCCGTATTTTTTTAATGTTCGTCTCCCGTTTTGTCCCACTGCTGGGCAAAGGCTTCCCTTTCCTCCTTCCAAACCGCTCTGTCTGTGGTTTTAACCACCCAATCATTTTTTTTTCTTCCAATTTTTTAATATTACAGTTCTTATATTTTTGTGAAAGAAAAATTATATTATTATCGATTAATAACAACATTAATCAACTTGATTATAAATTATTCTAGTGAACCTAAAAATATCAGATTTCTATTACCGTTACATGCTATAATTTATTTATTTATTTATTTATTTATTTTTATTTAATACATGGAAAACTTACAGCTAATTTAACATAACAGTGGTCATTCTAGTATCCAGACAGCCAATTACAAGTTTTCACTTCCAGACAACATAATAAAGAAAGAAAAGTGTGAACAGTCTCAGTAGAAAGATTTATAAAACATATTAATTGGTCTATACCCAAAGACAATGAAAAGAAAGAGAAATCACAAAGCAATACTACGGTCGTATTCTAGTATGACTACAATTAACTATGGTTTTATTTACCAAAGAAGTTAAGGCTCAAGCTTTTCCTTGCCGACGACACTTTAGTGGTAAAAACATCAAAATCGTGTTCCTTGCATAACTTATTGAAACTGCGGCTCGCTCTCACGATATACGAATTTTGTCTGTAGTTAGTAGAGGCCAATGGTACACTTATTGGTGGATTGAACCTTGTGAATTTTTGTGGGACATTTAGGGAAAATTTTGATAATAAATGAGAGCAATCAATTTCATTAGTCATCGTCTTCATTAAAAAAACACAGTCAGCGATCTCGCGACGATTTTTTAAAGGCAGAATATGGAATTTTTTACATAGGTCAGGATAGTTGTCGGAGTGATATGGTATCTTTTGATGATAGCAAAGATATTTAATAAAGCGCTTCTGGATCATCTCAATACGATCAACGTATTTAATATAGCAAGGGCTCCACACTTGCGATGCATACTCAAGATGATTGCGGACATACGTACAGTATAAAATTTTGAGTGTCTTCGCTTCAGTAAAACACTTTGACATTCTCATGACAAAACCCAAGGCTTTAGAAGCTTTTTTAATGACTGCTTCGCTCTGTGCGTCAAACAATAATTTAGAGTCGTGAACCACACCAAGATCTCGGACACAGATTGATCTAGACAATGTTTGGTCTCCCAGTGTGTAATTTGCATCAATGATTGAGTGTTTCCGGGTATATGTTATTATTGAACATTTAGTCGGATTGAGATCGAGTTTATTATCTTTACAGTAATTTTCTAGTTGGAATAGGTCAGTTTGAAAAGCTAATACGTCTACATGTGATGATATAGTAGTGTAGATTTTCATATCATCTGCAAAGCATAATAATTTGGAAGATTTAAGGCATAAGTCTATGTCATTTACGTACACTATAAAGAGTAACGGACCGAGCAAAGAGCCTTGCGGAACACCGCTGGGAACAATAACCCAGCTAGACATGTAGTTGCTGAGCACTGTAGCCTGTGATCGGTTCTCAATATAAGAGGAAAACCACCTGAGCAAGTCCCCGCGCACTCCTATGTTGGTAAGCTTTATAATTAATAGGTTATGGTCGATGCGGTCGAATGCTTTACTATAGTCTGTATACACACAGTCAACCTGGTTGCCTTTGTCCATTGAGTCTGTAATGTAGTCATTAAAAAGTATCAGATTTGTAACAGTTGACCGACCTCTTAGAAAGCCGTGCTGAAAAGGACTAAAAGAATTTTTAAGAGCAGCATAAACTTGATTGTAGATTATCCTTTCAAACACCTTGGCTATTATGCACAGTTTAGATATCGGTCTATAGTTAGTTACTTCAGTTTTAGGCCCCTTTTTGTGGATAGGAGTGATAAAAGCCTGTTTCCATATTTTCGGAACGATACACGAATTTAAGGATTTTTGAAATAGAATTGATATTGGCCGAGATATGGAAGAAGCACAACGCACTAAGAATTTAGCTGATATATGGTCTGGACCTGCAGCTTTGGTTGTGTCCAATTTACGAAGTAGATTAGTTATTTCGTCAACTTTGACTACAACATGTGAAATGTCAGAAACAGAATCAGAACTGTTACAGAAACTAGAGAGAGAGGAAGTGTGCGCGGAGTTGAGAAAAGTAGAGCGAAAGTATAAGGAGAATGCTTCGCAAATGCTTTCCCCGGTTGATAAGATCTCATCATTATATTTCAGCGAGCTGGGAACTGCATTTGTATTACTACGAGTTTTAACAAATGTCCAAAAGTGTTTAGGGTTATTTTTTATTGATTTTTCAGTTAAATTTAAATATTTATGATAACATTCAGTTTCAATTTTTTTAACTTTTTCACGAAGTAACTTGTATGTTAATTTATCAGCCAAATTATTATATTTTTTCATTTTTTTAAGATATCTATATTTTTCTTTAATTAATTTTATAAGGGATGAACTATACCAAGGCGGGTAGGACTTATTACTTAAGGTTTTTTGCGGTATATGACATTTATGTAGATTTGAAACAGTTTTATTAAAGAACTCTACTGAATCGTCCATACTGAGGGTTGTGAACTCACATTCCCATTCAATTTTGTTTAATTCATTGTTGATGGAGTCAAAGTCTCCCTCATCATACAAATACCGAATTTGGGGTGCCCGCTGCAGCATTGGTATTACAACAACGTCTATATCAACCAATAACCCAGGATGATAGGGGTCAATGGGGACTAGGGGATCTAAACATTCACTAACCTTAACTACGTCATTTGAGAGGACCAAATCTAACATCTTACCATATTTATTTGCTATTCTATTATATTGACTCAGTTCTAAAGTACACAGCTCATCAGCAAAAGAGTATTCATCACTTGAGGTGAGATTGCTGGGAGTAAGTGACATGGTATAAGATGAGTCGGAGGGCAACCAGTCTATTCCGCTCATGTTAAAGTCACCTAAGATCAGAAAAGTGCTAGGTGAGTGTTTGATTACAGATTGATTCAGTTTGGCAAGAAAATTGTTCAGTTGTGACGAAAAAGATAGACCTTGGTTTTGTGTACATAAGTAAACAACACATAAATATAAATTGGTCCATTCGCGTGAGTTTGGTTTTTTATATCGTATGTTTACCCAAAGGTCTTCGGCAGTGGAATGAAGCAGAGGTTGAGAAATTACTGATAATTCCTTCCGCGTAGCTATCAATACGCCCCCACCCCTTGATTGCCCAGTCGATACATAATCGCGATCCCGCCGCCAAACAATGTACCGACTGTCAAATAATTCGGAACTGAGGACGCCATCAGTTAACCACGTCTCCGTTAGGACAATAATATCATAACAATTAGTTAGCATTTGACGATAAAAGGCATCCGTTTTTGTTCGTAGTCCCCGAACATTTTGATAAAAAACACATAGGTTGTGTTTATTTCTATCAATCATTATATTAAATATTCAAAACTTGTATAATAGTCATAGAAATTATTATAGTAGTATTTAAAAAGATGTAAACGAAAACTGACAACCATTAAATAACGTGGTAATGTAGGAGTAGTTAAACGATAGTCTAAAACATAAGTGCGTATAAACTTTACTAAGTTACGAATAGTCCTAAACAAATGTGGGTAAATCTTTAATTTTTTTACCGAACAGCAGAAGCCGAATGAATGAGTGTAAATGATTTTGCAATGACACGAGACACATGGTATTGCAATACATGCGAGTGCAAGCGAGACGCAAATAGAAGCGTCAGTTACATGTTCTAAGCAAATAGCGCGATGATGGATACAATAGTATGAGCAAGTGAGACATATTGCGCTTACGTCGCCGGCAGGGCAGCTCAACCTTTTGAGTAAGCTATAAGAAATCATTTTAAATATATTATTACATGCAAAAATATTATTACAAAGCAATGGTACAACAAGAGTAAATAAATAGTGATAGATTAAATTATCATGTTTAAATCAAGTTCTTTTCTGATAATTTTAACTTTAGCGTTATTATCTTTTAGTACATGAATTTTACCGTGTTTTATCCATACATACTGATATTTTTTGTCCTTAGCAATGAGTTTTGCTTTACTTAATAACTTTTTGTGTTCCGCACTCAGATGGTCGTTTACATAAACTCTCTGGGACGGGCCATGAAGACCTATGTCTGTGGTATTTAGGTCCTTTACCGCGCGAGCCGCCGCTATGAAATCTTCTTTGATATATCTGTTTAGAAAGCTAACAATTATTAGCTTCTCTCTTGAATTGTACATAGGCACCCGCGATATATAGTTAATATGGGTTTTAGCGAAAGTAAAGTTAACCTTGCGGCTTATAGCTTCAATGACGGAGAACAGGTTTTCTTCTTTCTTAAGCGGCACACCTTTAATCTCAACGTTGTTGAGGCGAGATCGTTGATCATAGGTAGATAGCTCATGCTTCGTCCTGTCTAATTCGGATTGAAGGCAATTAACCTGTTCCCGAAGGTTTTCGAGTCCCAAGACTTTAGTTTCAACTTCAGTAACCCTATTGCTTAACTCATCCAGCTTACTGCAAGAAAAGTCACACGCTGCTCTAACCTCGGATAACTCATCTTTTATTGATCGTATGTCTTCCACGAGTGTAGGCAGATCGTGCAACTGCCGTCTCATGTCTCGTATCTCACTTAAAACGGTCTCGAGGGTCACCTGATCAGATGTCTGCACTGCTGGTGATAGGGTTGCGCACATGGAGCATTTCCATTGGTTTCTTCTATTTGCGCCGAGTTTCCTCCAACCAGCCTCTGAGATTCCTGCGCACCCGAAATCAAGATGTTTTTTGCAGATCCCACATTGCACTCCGTCATTGAACTGACCATCACAAATCGCACACTTCATTTTATTTGATATTGTGTCGATCAGTTTCCTGATATTGAGTAAGGGAATTCAAGTAACTTGGTACGTGAAAAAATGTTGACGATGTATGACAAGTGGCCAGGGAACGTGTAGCGCAACCGAGAGTTCACACGATACTGATAATATAATACCAAAATGAAGATTAATATTGTCTAACCCAGGAAGGGTCGGCTCCGAAGCTCCGATGGCTAATTAAATTTAAAAAAATTAAGGCTAAGATAACAAATTGTTTCACCAGCAATATTAGAAGTGAACATTTAAACATATTAAATACTTAACATGTTTTAGTGTTCTAGAACTTTATTGAATTGGAATATATTTAGCAGACAAAGACGAGAATGGAGTAGAAATCGCTATATCTACCAATTATTATCCAAAATATGATTTAGTGATGAACTCGTGCTTGGAATAGCTTTGTGTAGAAAAATATTTAAGCTTGAGTAACGTAGTTACATCTACAAATAATTTATACGTGTTCAATAAATCCGTTGAACATACTCAAATAAGCAAATCTATGAGTATACTGCTATTTCTATTCAAATCGCATAACATTATGAATGCGTCGTGCTATCTATCGGGTTAGAGATCGCTCACAAAAGCTATTTTTTAAGAATATCAAATTAATTCAATTAGATTTAGTTTATTTTTGCATATATTATCCAAATAAAAATAATTATTTCGAAAAGTAACACTACACACAATTTGACGCAGTCGTGCATAGCGTACGAACTGTGCCGTCTGCATTTCTCATTAAAGAACCTACCAGTTTTCCTGCGACTGCTTCATAACCAGTTATTAACACTTAACCGCTAAACAACAACGAATATGTATACTAAATGTTACAGCACTTGTTAATTATATCACTTACCGGTAGCAGAGCCGCTATTCACCGCGGAATTGTTCGTTGCAGCATTTGGTGGGTTTGGATTAGGTAATGAGTTGGCTGATGATTGCGGGGAATTCTTCACGCATGGTGACGTCGGTAATGATAAAGGGGAGGATAATCTAAGCGGTGATGTAGGGGTGCCCAAATTGGACGGAAGCGACATCTTGGAATCCGAGGAAATGAAGGAATTTGCTTTGACGGGAACATCGGATTTATCTTCGGATGGCTCGGGTGTACACAGGACTGTAGGCAATATTTTGAGTGAATTGCTTCTGGTTGCTGTCTGTTCGTGTACTGGTGAGTCAGCCATGTTGTTCTGAAATTAAAGAAACAGACATGTACGACAATTTTAAATAGCAATATGTACTTATGTAGGTATGTACTCTATAATTTATCCAAACGACAAAATGCATAACATACTTACAAATGTTTTAAATACAGTATGAGTAAGTACGTTAACACATTTTAGTCTAAACATAAGTAAGTAAGTAGGTACCTATATTGAAATTAAACCGCTTTTTATTCCTTTGAAACCTTGAAGTTCTTCATCGATGATCACAATAAAGGTTGTCGAAGTTTCAACATAAGACAAAGGTTAGGTAGGTAGGTACCTATTCCCGAAACAAAAAATATTTTGAATGTTCAGTAAATCAGTAATAACACAAATCGGACGTTCAGTGTAATCGTATATAATATGTAGGGACGAATATGAATATTAATCTGGTTTTTTTCATGATAATAATAATGACAATTATCATATATTTATAATTAGGTACTTATGGATTCTCAAACCCATCATTACTTAAATAATTCTTATTCTTATTCTTACTATTTTAGCCCAACTGTACCTACTGTTAAAAACAGTATTTAACTGTTTTTCACTACATTATACGTTTTACTGATGAACAAAAATAAAGTAGGTAAGTAGGTATACAAAATAGGTACCTACTGTTTCTAGCATCAAAATGCCTAACGCTACGCACACACAATATCGTCAGTGTCAGTGTCAATACTGTTTATTTAATTTCCTTCCCAGGCCTAAATATACTTTATTTCTTTAAAAAAAAGTTGGCAACCCTAGTTATAGTCCTCAGGATTCAGCTTAACAAATGGTACCAGACCTCAAAATTAGTATGGTTGATCGAATGACAGCCCGAGTAATTTCATAATTATGTACCTAGTCAAATAAATTCCTACATTTAATTGTGTTTAAGTTCTTTGTTTTTTAATATTTCTATTATATTTTAACTGTTGTTTGTTGAAACTGACTCATTTCAGTATACGTAGGTACATAATTTGTAAAACGTATAGATAAGTACGACAACATTATCGCATTGGGTGTAAACCTGTTAGGATGACGTTGATATTTAAATAAATAAATAAAAAAATAAAATAAATAAAAAAACCTCTTCCGAAGTCACATGTAACCGAATTTGAAAAAAACATACACTTCTTCATGGCCTAGTGTTTAGTTGTGATATCTGCATGTCAAGGCATGTCACATTGTTCGAGTGTTTCATTGACAATGAATATGCCAATTACTCTAACCTAACTTAAAACCGATCGATAGTATTTTTCGATTGATAATTTGTGTTATATTGTATTGGTCGAAAGACAATGGCTGCGGATTTAAAAGACAAAACCAAAAACTGACTAAGTACCTATATCGAATGAGGTATCTAACTTCCTACAGAGTTGCTTTATTTTAAAAACTATTACATAATAGACTTTCAATTGAAAGTTTCAGGAACGCTATAATGTCGCTACACAAATGAGCCGACAATTTAACAGGACCAAACAACCTTGTAATACAAAATAAATGATCTAGCCTTGAAAAAGCCAATTTCAAGCATTGTAAAGTATATAATAATTATCTATTTTTCATCACACGTATTATAGGTACGATTTCGCTAATATATAGATTTGATAAAGAAAAACGTGTGTAGAGTGGACTGGCTACCGCCACAGCGCGGCAGAGAGGAGCCATAGAAGGACGCCCGACACGAAGCCGCCGCTCGGCCTACACTCAAACTACTGCGACAGAGCGAGACGGCTATATTGACGCGAACAAGCGTCAAGCTGTTACGTCCTCGGTTTACATCGCTCATTCATTGAGTTGAACAGTTCGTTGTGTATCAGGCGTAGTCGCTGGTTCTTCGCAGTCACAACTTCTAACATTGTTTTGAAAGAAAGTGTGTATTCAGTGGTAGAATCGATCGTTCCCATGTGTAAAGTTTATAAATAGTACAGTCATTTAAAAGTTAACGCAAACATGTGTAACACAGAGATTTCAACTAAACCTTTTGGACTGAAACTGAGAGTGGCTAATGTTATAAGATTAGTATTTGCAAGTATTGGGAAGTTCGTCCTAAGTTTATACTATGGAAATGAAGGAGAGAAGATACCACCCATATACGATGAAATCCTGAAACAGCCGGCTATAGTAGTTGCAAAGAAAATTCGGAATAAAGAGGTGAGCTTGCCTTAATAATACTAGTAACTGCGGAAAAATTTAACCTTGTCGCGATACGGAAGTACCTACCTACCTAATAACTTCAAAACAGGTTCTTCAACTTCAATTATTTACATTAAAATTCATATTAAAATCTATTGTACATGAACAAAAACACGACTACCTCTACTGTTATGTGCTAGTATATTAGCTAATGATGTAATATATAAAAAGGAAGCATTTATTATTTTATGATGCAAGTTACATACCTATTACACGGACTATGTAAGTATCTTCAAGCACCAAAAAGGAGACTGTTTTTTTTTATTTACATTTTTATGTGTCAATGTAGTTCAAAGCCATGTTTACACATACTGATAACACTATCCACTTTGGTGAATCAACATGAATAAATATGTTTGATTGCAAACATTTAAAAAATCAAGTTTTTTGTACAAAACCTTGATATCAGCAAAGTCCAGACTATAAAAAACATGATTAATTTATGAATACATTATGTGCACGTGCTTATCTACAGTAACTAAACGATTAGTTTGATTAATTGCGAATTGTGTACTAGGCAAAGGGACTTCAGAAGTAAACAATACAATGGGTTTCACTTGCGATTTGTGTAATATAAGCAAGCATTCCATAAAGGTCGCCAAGTCCTACTTCATATCCTTGTGTGTCAAAAGGTCAATATGATTTGGACATTCGTGACTTTGGACTTGACCCGACACATTTAAAAATCTTATCGCCTTAAGCAACCATGAAATTTTACAATCTTGTCTGTCGAGTATGACGCATGGAAATTAATTTAATTTGCGGTGAATAGTGATAATATAATTATTTAATATACGATCTTTATTCGAGTGCTAAGGAAAATACAATATTTTTTAGCACAATTAAGGCGGTGGCGACGGACTATCTGCGATTACAGACATGTTCGATTTGTCATAATTATTTTCTTACTTCAATATGTAACACCCCTCATAAGTCTGTATAGCCAGAAACATACAACCTAAATGTTGATACACTGCATGACGACGCGACGTAACATGTAAATTCTTAGTCTAAATGGTTCACAATGCGATACGAATTGACTGTAAGCATCACGAAGCGGATAAAACGTTCTGATCGTACCTACTTCTTTAGTTGATAATACGTCTGAACGATATGGTTTGAAATTCTTCCATGCAATTCTTATTTACTATTCGTCTGGAGATAAAGAAGAAACCATTGAAGGATTTTTTAAAGGAATGCTATACATTCCTTTAAAAATTAAGACAAGTCTACCTGTGCATTTTTGTTCGCATGAGATAACTAGGTTATATTGTGATAGTACCTAGTTTAAAACAGTTGTATATTTTAGCTATCCTATCGATAAACTATCAATTACTAATCAGGTAGCTTTGTAATTGGAATCGGGTGCAAACGCACAAAATATCCTATAATAATTTGAATAAGTATAGAAGCTTATCGGTGAAGTTTTCCCAAGTTAAACGAAGCTTCTGACGAAAGCCAAAGACAGATAATTGCGGTTAAGTACCCAACATTAAACTTTATAATTATTTTGTGACGACAGCCAGGCACACTGGAAGCGGCGACAGCCTGTCTCAAACTAAACAGAAGTCGTTAGTGAAAACGTAAAAAGTTTGCACTAATGATTTTTTAATAGACATCTTAACTATGTTGAATATAAAAAAGCTTTTTAGTGATAAGTAGTTGTGATTGTCAATGCTCTTAGTAAGGCGTCTTTCACTCATGAGTTCATTAGCCTTGTCTGTAACAGACCGTTCAATGAAAACTGTAGCATACTGTCGACTTGTCCAGTTGAAATGAGAGAATGTTGTTCACTCCGGTGTAGTACTAACTAGGTACTGATCTTTGAGTCCGGGAAAATCAAAATGTAATCCCGACGCGCTTGACCTAGACAAGGCGATGGTTTCCATGAACGGCTACGAATGTCACGATTAATTTGTTTCTTTTAGTGATACTCGTATAAGGTGCTTTGGAAATCGTGTTTTACATTACTTATTCAAGAAAAAAAGTCATCATCCTCAGAATCTTTTCGGAACTATATTGGGTTCGGTTTCCTCTTCCTGTCTCAATCCGTTTTCTAAAAGGAGAAGATGTGCATTGTATGCCCAGAAAATAAATTGCGGACGGTTTGATAAAGTACCACCACCAATACTTATCAGAAATAGATTGGCCGTCAAGCTTTTTGAGCCGAGGACTGATGGCAAACATCACCCATCTTCATCTCTATATTTAGGGAGGGCAATTTTTATTATTTAAAATCTTATAATAGTCGAATCGATCACTAATTAATGTATCTATTTCCGTGTTACTGTTTCATTAATAAGAAACAACTAAATACCTATTACAGATAACGAGTGTGGAAGTACTGGAAGCGTGCATCAGGCGGATTAAAGACGTCAATGCCGCCCTAAACTGCTTCGTGGAAGATCGATTTGAACTGGCATTAAAAGAAGCACGAGAGGCCGATGACCTCGTCCACAGCGGACAGAAGTCTGCCTCTCAGCTGGAAGAAGAGAAGCCCTTCCTTGGCGTTCCATTTACGACTAAAGACTGTATTAGTGTACAAGGTACGATAAGGATAATGATGATACAGCTAAGGGGATTACCTATTAATTTGAACTTGATAACAATGGCCGTTTCACAATCATCAGCTGACCTCTTTATATCTACGTCATCATCCATTTATTAAATTCTTCTTCCCAGTGAATGTTTTTAAGTTTGGATTTTTTTTTAATTTTATTGTGCTTGTACTAGAATTACTATTTTGAACACGAATAAGGATGCTTTATGATCATTTCTGATGGGCGGAAACGAAATGCCCTCTCCTTAAACAACTGGAAATCCTAAATTCCAGTGTTTGAATAAACTATAATGTCAGTACAATAGAATTATTAGGTAAACAGGCATGCAAGATTGCTGTTTATTTAAGTATCTTAAGTTTACACTAGTATTTTTTTTGTCCTTACAGGTTTACATCACACAGCCGGTCTTGTTCTTCGTAAAGATGTTATTGCAGAAGAAGATGGTGAGGCCGTTAGGTTGCTACGACAGAAAGGGGCCATTATTATCGGACTAACAAATGTGCCTGAATTATGCATGTGGTAAGCATGTGCATCTATATGTTTTATTTGTTTCAAAGATATATAAACAGTTTCTAGGCAACATTTTCCAGATGCTTATGTCCATGTTTCAGGTGGGAAACTCACAACCACATTCATGGCAGAACGAAAAACCCTTACAACACTACGAGAATCGTTGGAGGCTCTTCAGGTGGCGAAGGATGTTGCCAGGCAGCTGCAGGCAGCTTGTTTGGTATAGGTACGTATTCCTAACTTAATGCTTGTAATAACCACATACCTAGATCAACGATGCCAAAGCAACTAAATAAATATGGATTTTTACGTAAAGGAATAGGTTGCAAGCTTAAATACGTTGAATCCACGCCTCGGATCGACTTTCAAGAGGTTCAAAGGCCACTATCGCCGTGACAGGTTCTTTTAACGTTATCATATAAGTTGCTAGTTTGTTCATTTAAACTTTAAGATTTTAACGCTAGAACATGTGGTACCTACCTACTTTATGACGTCACCTAGCAACCTTTAACCTGTGTGTTAAATCAATAACATTAGGTAGGTATACCTATTAAGGGTCCGGCGGACGCGGAATTGCGCATACAAACGTATTTACCAAAATAAAGCGTAATTAAAACACCATTTAGTCATCGTGTTATTTGCATTCGGAGGATACGAAACTTCGTAAATATATCAAAAATTATATTCACTTACAATTATTTCCAATGAAGTATTTTGGATGAAATGGTAGGATAGGAACCTAAATTCATAGTATCCGAATCTAAATAATAACACAATTTGATTAAACTCTGCTTGAATTACGATTTATTTTGGTAGTTATTAGGTACGTTTGCCGGACCCTTAAGACATTTTCAACATTTAACATACTATCACGCCTGGAATCCCCGGAGGGTAAGGCAGAGGCGTACTAATGTACTCCCACAGTTCGCCTGAATGTTTAGGTCCCATTTAATAGGGGGCGAGCGGTGAATAAATTCTTCTCCCTTTTTTAAGATTTAACCAATTCATAATTTTGTTGCTAAAGGTTCTGATATTGGCGGCTCAATCCGGATGCCAGCATATTTCAACGGGATATTTGGTCACAAGCCATCACGTAACGTTGTTTCAAACGTGGGACAATACCCCATTCCTGAGTCGGAGCTACAGAATTCATTTTTAGGTAAGTAAACTGTAAACTGGTTTATCTTTTTACTTTCATAAACATTTACAGGGTGACTTTAAAACATGCGATAAGGTTTAGTAGGAGGTTCAGTAGGTACCTATAATATATTTTTTTAAATTTCACTTCACTTTAAAATGTAATATTTAACATTGTAATGACATATATTGCCCAAAAAAAAATGATTTTTCTTAGACAGTGCTTCAGGTAGGCATAAATTATCGGTATTTAACTACAGTACGCGCGACATAACTTGGCCGGAATGAAGTTAGCTGTTTGTCAGTTTTTGGTTGAGCAGTATACAATTTTTAACGTAAACAATCCACTGCGCATTAAAACGGCGAACTTCACTCCGGCCAACTTATGCCGCGCGTACTGTAAAAAGTACTTAAATAACTTATTTCAAGCAAATATCAAAATATTCGCGCGGCGCGCCCGGTTAATTTATAACAATCATAACGCAGATAGTTTTACTACCTTTTTTATGGGATAGGAGGGCAAACGAGCACACGGATCGCCTGATAGTAAGCGATTACCGCCACCCATGGACACCCGCAACACCAGAGGAGTCGCGACCTTTTAAAAGGGGATTGGACCTCCGGTAACCTCACTCACTCGGCGAAACACAACGTAAGCGTTGTTTAACGCCCGTTTTCTGTGAGGCCGTGGTATCACTCCGGTGGAGCCGGCCCATTCGTGCCAAAGCATGGCTCTCCGACGTAAAACCACCTGAAGTATTCATTAAAATTAACGCTTTGCACTTACTATCATTTACAATGTTTTTGTATTCACGAGAAAAGTAACAGTAGAGGCGCACGAGACTTTGCCAAACTCTCTTTACGACACTAAAAACGTATAATTATTTTCCTGAATCATGTGTTCTCAATTTTCTTTGTTACACATCATATTTATTACATTTTAAGATTATATGTCTATTAAATTTCACCCTGTATTATTCCTACATTATATCTTGAGGCGAATAAGTAATTAAAAAATTTAATTACAATACTAGGCGCTAGAGCCTTCCGTAAGCAATTAACTAGCTAATGATTATGGTAGGTATTTCATAGTGATTTACAGTCGCAAGATGTGAAATTATGTAAGACACCTATGTTTTACCTGCACACACTTACATCTTGTAATAGACTATTCATCCCTACTAATATTATAAACGTGAAAGTTTGTGAGGATGTATGCATGGATGTACTTAAGTGTGAATGTTTGTTACTCTTTTACGCCAGAACGGCTGAATGGATCTGGATAAAACTTGGCATAGAGGTATAGTCTGGAATAACAATAATAATATTGTATTGTATTATAGTATTTTATATGATACTAACGGCCCGGTACGTGCTTCGCTACGTATAAAGCGAAATACAGCGGACAGCGGACAAAACCATTCCCAGATCCCCAATTTCATCAAAATCGGTCCAGTCGTTTGAGAGAAGTTCAGTGACATACACACTCACAGAAGAATTATATATATGTATAAAGATGGGCCTTGTAGCCTGAATTAATTAATAAATAAATTAAAATAACACATAGGCATATATATACACCGTCACATTTAAGTCGTTTTAATGCCGAAAGGACGGTATTATACTCATCACTAGGAATAACTTTTACTATGGAACCAACCCTGAAATCAGGAAAAAAAATACAGCTGTTCCCATACATTTTGTGTACTCTGAACTCGTCAGAGTGTACCTAGACTTTTTATCCAGGTCGGACCCAATTCTGATGTTCACGTAGGCGAAGCTAGTTTATTATAAAATGCGATATTTAGCTCGAAATATCCAAGCAGTTTTTATCATTTTATCTCATGACATTTTTATATTTTTTTACATATAAAAATTGTAGCTTCACTAGAAGGACGAAGAACAAATTAAGTAGGTACATAATATGAGTATTTCTGTGTAACTACATAGTTAACTCAGAATAATTTATTTTATTACAGGAGTGGGTCCGATGACAAGGCACGCGGTGGACTTAAAACCTATTCTGAAAATTATATCTGGGGAAAACAAGAATCTCAGATTAGACGAGCCGGTCGATATCAGAAAGGTGAAGTATTTCTACCAATTCAGCAGTGGTGCGCCACTAGTGGATGCTGTAGATCCAGAAATCATAGCGGCGATGAAGAAAGTTACGGAGTTCTTGAAGGCGCAGTATCAATTAGATGCTGAGGAGAAAAAAATACCATTGCTGCGCAAGTCTATGCCCATTTGGTTCGCAAGCATGAAGAATAGGAAGAGGTTTGGTGAATTTATAATGAAGAAAGAAAGTGTTGTTCGCATCTTATTTGAAATGGTTAAAAATATTTTTGGGCTTTCCGGAAACACGTTCATAGGACTTTTCACATCGTTATTCGACTACGGAGGCGTAGAAGTTGGTGGGGAGAAACATAAGCAGTATCTCAAGTTACGTGAAGACCTAGAGCATATATTTTCGAACATGCTCGGTGACAACGGTGTCTTCCTGTTTCCTACTCACCCTACGACGGCGCTGATTCATAATGAACCACTACTTCGACCATTCAATTTCTCTTATACTGCTATTATTAACTGTTTAGGATTACCCGCTACGACAGTTCCACTAGGGTTAAGTAGAGAAGGATTACCAATTGGAATCCAGGTGATTGCAAATCACAATCAGGATAGATTATGCTTAGCAGTAGCAGAAGAATTGGATCAAGCGTTTGGGGGTTGGGTGGAACCTCAGAAATCTTAAATGTTAGTGACATTACCATATATTATGTTTTTTTATACTGAATATGAAAAAAAGACAGACAAATTAGAAGTCACAATATTTTTGTAATTTTTAATGTTAAGTAAGTACGTAAGTTTTTCTATAAAACCTATGTTGTCTGAGAATAGAGATTTGTAAATGGTATTTTCATGTTATAAATGTGATAATTATAGAATTACCTATAGGAAATGGACTCAACGGACAAGAGAATCTACTTACTGACAAGCGATTTATCTCGACACGGGCATTTTTCATGTGAGTGTGGATTGAGTGATCATATCTTCAATCTTAAGAACATGGCGAAGTTAAACATTTGTTAAGATTGAGGAGAGGAAAACTCAATCCACATGTACATCAAAATGCTCGTGTCGACATAAATCACTTGTACTGACAAGCTGGTATAGTAGTTTAGGTATTATGGTACGGACAAGAGAATCTACTTACTGAAGTAGTACTGTATTTTATTTATAGACTAGAATCAGTGACTCGACCATATATATAAATATAATTATAATTATCGCGTTTGACGGTAATTAATTTAGGTGAAAGCAAGAACCTGTGCCACTAGCGTTCGACACTCGCACTCGAAATTTTCTTCCCCAAATATTACGATAAAAATTTGCTTAGCTTGCGTAAAATGCGCAATAAAATAAAAAAAATGTTCAAGTTCGTACGGACTGAGGGAAGTTCACTAGACTAGTTTTTTGTCGTCACAAATGTAATGTGTGATAAATAATGTAAATGCCATGGGTATAATATATTATTAACTATATTATACTTAAAGGTACCTACTTTTAAAGTATGTAATACATGTCTGTTACTTGTCGATATTTGTTTAGGATTACTATAAATAAAAACTTTTCTAAAATTTGATATTAATAATTTACCTTAAATTACTTAGCTTGATCATCGGTAGGTATCTAGTAATGGTTTACCTACGTTTACCTAATAAAATGAGTATTCTGTGGTTTAGCTGCGCCTGGCGCTGGAAACAGGAAGAACTGGCGCTGGAAATAAGATTGCTGGATGTCCGGTTTCAGCTTGTTAAATTTATGTCCGGCCAAATATATACAAGTCCGGCCTGTCCGGCTTTTGGTCAACCCCTTTTCGCCAAAAGCGAAAGGGCACGAGCGACACGCGGATACGCATGAGGAATGAGTATATGAAACCAAATAAATACCTACACAAATAAAAGTACTTGCCTACATTTTTTTTCTTTAAAAAAGCAGCAATGTGTCAGATTTTCAGAGGAAAATATCCGGCTAAATATGAATCTGTGTCCGGCTTTTCTATTTTTGGGTCTGGCAAACCTGGCTCAGAGGCTCTGTACCGAGCCTGCACACGCCCAAAATTAATAATTATAATAATAATAGTAGTCGTCGACTAGTCCTGTTAAAAGTATTATTTTTGGTTTACATAAATCTGAAACTTTAGTACTGACGGATATTCTATACAATAGACAACTAGTACCTATAGAAATAATGCGTGCAGCCTCGAAATAATTTTGTCGTTACCTATCTCGTTCCAAGACTCGCACAAAACGTTAAACGTTAATTTATCGTAGGGTTAAAATGACAAATATGTCTACTGAGACTACTTGAGTAACCTGCTTGGCAACACGGAACCACTAGTACCACTAGTAGGTTACTACCGACTGGTACTAGTTTATATACTATTGTAGTGGATATACTCTATACACTAGTGTTTAAAGGATTTTTCAGAATAAACTTATAAAAATATAATAGGTACACTATAATAAAATATAGTATTTTATGGAATGTATGAGGGGTTATTATTAGATTCGATGTTACAAAAAATCCCTTCTAACTGGAAAATAGTATTTTTGCATACTATATATTTCTATAGTTAATGAAATTCCACCGGGCGCTCCCCGGACGCCCTCTAAACTAGGACAAATCCGGGGAAACCCAGATGGGTGGCAACCCTAGACAGACAGTCTGCTCAATGGTTAGGCCAAATCAAGCAAGGGTATGGCCATAGAACTAGAAGTATTAGGGTAGTTTCTTGTTGTATTTTTAGACTGTATTGCTGTTTAAACCATCAGGAAATGTTCTTCGTTTGACAACACAAAAAAGTACCTACCTAATGTCATCTAAGGCACTCTGCACTAGACAAGTTAGATATTTCATCAAAATATAAAATAATATTCTGCTTGTGACTAGTTTTCTAGTTACAAGCAATAATAGTAAGTAAAAATAAGTAATAATAGATCAATTTATTTCTCTGCTTCTCATTATTAGTAGACCTCTGATATCTGAAATGTGACTGCAATAGACTAAGTGAGTCTATTGGAGTTTTAAAGAGTTCTAAAGACTATATTATTAACTGTGTATGAAATTTTTGCCAAGACTTAGACTTTTTTTTGAAAATCAAACAAATTGATGAATGTCATTGCTTAAAATTTAATAATGTGTAACTTTAAACAAAGTCCAACTGCAAACTATAAGTAAAGAAATTAATACCTATAAAAAATTAATCAGAATTGGACAATTGATTTATGATCTTTAATATTTCTTTCCTCTTAGCACTGGGGTTTATCTTGAAGTGCATATCACAATTTCCAATGTGACCTGTATGATGAGCACACTCAGCAAGCCTCTCAGCATTGCATAACACATGAACCCCACAGTCATAGCCATTGCTCTGTTGTAAGCAATTTTGGTTAGCATAGTTAATTTTACCTGAAAACAATTACAGATGTTACCATGATTGCTTAATTAAACTAATTTAAGACAGGAATCAGCACACACAGTACTATTATTAAAATAAACAATAATAATATATTATGTAAGTATTGTATTTATTTGAGTAAGCAAGGGCATTCAATTATGCACTTTTTTGAACTCTGAAAATTTTAAATATTGCTATATAATTTTACGAAAAATAATAATTACCTACTTACCTATATCAGAAAGGTAAGGCATAAGATGGCTTGCAAAATCCCAAGCAGCTTTGTAATTGCTCACATGTGAAGAGTCATAGTGGTAAAAACAGCTTTCTGGTTTTGAATAAACAAGAAGACTCCAGTGGGAGCCGCCTGCCACATCCACATCATTGTCATTTAGTGGAAAGAACACAAACTGCTTTTTACTTATGCCAAGAGGTTCTAGAAATGTGTTTATTTCATCTTCATGAACCATCTTTATACATTGTGTCACCTCTGATGACACAAACAGTAATTCTTTTGCATTTCTAAATACATTTTTCTCTAAATATTCAAAATAAAATGATATAATAGTATCATTCAGCCAATGTGGTTCATCTAAAAGATCAACATCTGACTCATGGAGTAATATATCATGGAAGCTTAACACAATTGTAGGTCTGGACATTTTCAATTTTTTTTAACTAAATTATCTTCAAATATTCAAGCCTTTAACAATCAACGCTGATATGATCTGGTAAATAAGAAAAAGAAGAGTCAAAATAAAAATTCTGTAAAAGGCTAATGGTTCGAGTCGGCTTAAATTTAATACAATAAAATACCAAATAGTGTCATACTTAAACGTATCTAATGTACATATTAGATAAATTAACTACCAAAAATAAAGGTATGTCCCTAGGTACTAACGAATACATGCAAACGCACTTACCACAGGTTGATGCAGTGCGAAACCATTTATTTTGAATCGCGAAATATCACAAATATTTTCAAACTATTGCATTGTGTTTCGATAATTTTAATAACACAAAATATTACATTCATACGCAATCACTCATTTCATTTCAGAAATTGGACACATTGGACGACATCAACAATGCACAGAAAATGAAAATGACATGACATGTCAGTTACTGTCAGTATGATGACAATTACATGACACTTGACAGTTTCATGGATACAGCTCCTGAGCTATGCTCGCATGGTTTAACTTTTATAAAGGCAGAACAAGATTTGCTTACGCCCAAGGTATTCTATCTATTCCCGAAAATGGCTCTCAGTGACGTCACGGAGCTCACTAATTTCATTGCCATTGATTGATAGTTTTGATATCATTAATTTATTATAAATAAAAAATAAATTGTTTACTAGCCCCACCATTCATCTTTGGCTCGTGTTATTCGGTTAAAAAAGTAAACTGTATAAAATTACATTGAAAATTTCACTAATAAAGAATCCAGAATGTGAAAAAATGCATCTTACTTGGCTAATTTGTTTGTAATAGTTTTATTAACTCTTGAATAACTTTATTATCTGAATTAAATTAAATTATTTTACTATATACACTATTTACATAAAATACATGAACGTAAAAAAAAGCTATATATATAAATCTAAAAGACAGGCGTGACTAAGCGTCAAAGTATTCCTCGGCATCGCTGTCGTCCGGGAAGGTGCCCAGAAGACTGGCAGCATTGCCACGCTGAATGGCAATGCTTATGCGCTGTCCTAGGAACAAGCCAGCCCTCTGGTCACGTGAAGTGTCGACCAGTCTCCTTGAAATTTCCTTGAAAAGGAGACGAGCACTCGGACCCCACGACCCGATTGTTTCGACCCCAAACGGCTCAAAAATATAGTTACCGGACAGGTTACTATACTTGCGCCGTTTGAGATTCTCTGCAGCAGCAGCAGCAGCGCCAGCGCAGCCAGCTGAGCTTGGAAGATGGGATGGAGCAAGGGTGTCAACACAGGTTGCGTCCCACACCAAAGGCCTACCCATTTTCCAAGGTAAAAGGGACATACCATCTGGTCTCTTCCCATCGTCACGCACCAAGCCATTCGGTTCTAAAACAGCTGGTACGCCGGCGGTGGCAAGAGCACGACGAAGAATGTCGTTAATGCTGGCATGTCGCGCTATGCGGCCTGCACTCCTGCAGCACGACAGGCCATGATATCCAAGGCTGTCGACAACCTCGCCACAGTTACAGCGATGCGGAGCAACACACGGAGCGCCAAGACGGAGACAGGTAGCTAGCCGAAAGGTGGTATCATCCAACATAGTCCCTGTGTTGGATGAAGGAAGTGCTCGAAGCCAGAGACCTGATTCCCATTCACCCACAGCCATCAGACGAGCACGCTCTGCAGTATTGACTGACGTATTGAGTAGTTCTTTCCGCGTCAAACTGCAAAGCGGCCCATCCCAAAGCCTTTGGGAAAATGGGACCAGGGGAAAATCAGTACTGGGACAAGCCATTCTCCAAACGTTCATAGCATCAGCCAGAAACGGTACTTCCAAATCAACCAGAGAAGGTCCTAAGATATCTCTGGCTAATTTTTCGGTACTGTGGACTGACGATATGAACGCGGGTAAACTGATACTAGAAATTTTGCGGATACCGATGCCACCCAAACGAATGGGGAGCGTGGCTTGTAACCAAGCTCGGTCATCCAGAGCCACATTTAAAATAGAAGAAATAAAATTTCGTATAATAAATAATAAATAAATTTATTAATTTATAGATTAATCGTACAATCAGTGGCATAGCTAGGCGCGGGCAAAGTGGGCGCTCGTCCACAGCCTTGCTCTTAAAGGTGCCTCGCAAAGCCCCTTTTTTAATTTTTAATTCCGTCATGGGATATAGCGCCACACTTTTTGTGTATTTGCCAGTGTCAAGTTTGAGGAATAATAATCAGTTCCTGTCATGGGATTAGATTAAATGGCGCCACACTTTTTGTGTTTGCCAGTGTCAATTAAAAAGAATAATCTCCAGTAAAACAATAGAAACTTCAATAGATGCGATGCTCCCAGACTTTACCACAGATGACATATTTAGTGATTTGATCAAAGAACCATAAATACCCTAAAGCTTCTTGGATTTGATCACTTTTACGGGGAACGAAAGAAAATTTCGCTGATGCGACTTCGCCGACGTATAATAGTCCACGGTAGGTACGCCTCTGAGTACCTATAATAAATAGTACGATTGAAATTATATTATTATAACTAGCTTTTTGCCCGTGACTTCGTCCGCGTGGAATAGTTACTTTGTTCCATATGAACTTTCATCCCCTATTTCACCCTTACATAGGTCGAAATTTATTAATTATTTTGTTCGCGGCTTCGCTCGCGTTAAGAAGTATTATTATTAATATTTTGTTCGTCTTAATTTATTCGTACTGATAGTTCAAACTAATACATTGACATCCTCCATCATCCCTTATTTTATCCCCATGGGGGTTGAATTTATCAAAATCCTTTCTTAGGGGATGCCTACGTCATAGTAGCTATATGCATGCAAAGTCTCAGCCCGATCGGTTTAAAATTGACAAGTTTCATACAAACTTTCATCCCCTATTTTATCCCCTTGGGGGTAGAATTTATCAAAATCCTTTCATAGTGGATGCCTACGTCATAACATCTACCTGCATGCCAAATTTCAGCCCGATTCCTCCAGTGGTTTGGGCTGTGCGTTGATAGTGTTAAGATATATAAACTGCTTGGTTTAGTATAGCATAAACTCTATGATTTCTGTTTTTTCTTCTGTAGCGCCTATAAATATGTATGGCAGCTTCCGCATATCTGTGTAGTAATGTAATGAATAATAAACTTGAGTTGTTACTAAAAACAAGTTTAATTTATCAGGTTATGGGCCCAGGACAGCCATAACATAATGGTAAGCCATAAAAGAAAGATATAAGAATGTAGTAAAATAAAATTTTCTGTGGAAGAAGAAAAGAAACAAAAGAAGAGTAAAAAAATGGCTTCATCAAGATTATCGGAGTATCCTAAACTTGAACCGGAAAACTTTAGTAATTGGTTATTTAGGGTGGAATGCTTACTAGACGAAAAAGATGTTCTAGATGTAGTAAAAGAAGATTCGAGTAAAATTAAAGAAGACGAAAAAGAAAAATGGCTAAGAAAAGATGCCAAAGCAAAATCAATCATAGTGCAGTGTCTACAAGACAAATATTTGAATATAGTAAAAGATGCAACTACAGGACATGACATGTTACAAAAATTGAAGAATCAATATCAAAGAAAAAGTGTTGTATCAAAAATATATCTTCGACGACAGCTTTTAACTATAAAATGTAACAACGATGAAAAACGTGAAGATTATTTTATGACATTTGAAAAACTGATTCGAGAATTAGAATGTACTGATACCAAAATTGAAAATATAGACAAAATTTGCTATCTTATGATTGGACTACCTCAAAAATATAATTCGGTAATTACGGCATTAGAGACCATGCAACACGATTGCACATTAGAATTTGTGAAGACTCGGCTACTGGATGAGGAACTTAAATTTTCTAACAGAGATACTATTGGGTCTACACAAGCTGAATTCTCTTTAAACAGCGAATCTAATAAATGTTATATATGTGGAAAACCTAATCATTATGCAAGAGATTGTAAAGATAGAGAGAGGACTAAATATAGAGGCAGAGGTAATTACAGAGGAACAAATACTATGTTTAGAGGAACGAACCATAACAGAGGTACACAGAATTCAAATTTTACTAGATCGAGAGGATCAAGAGGTAGAGGACATTCAGTAAACTCAGCAGAAACAAATAATTCCCATTTAGGTTTGTCTGCATTTACAGTAGAAGCAAAAGAATACGAAATAAAATTTGTAATAGATTCAGGAGCTACAGATCATCTTATACAAGACAAGTACGAAAAATATATGACGAAAGTAGAAAACTTAATGAAACCTATAAGGATTAGAGTTGCTGATGGAAATCATCTGTTAAGTACAAAGAAAGGAACAATACTGATATGTGTTAACAGATTAAATATAAAAATTGATTGTCTTATAGTAAAAGGTCTATCGAATAATCTTTTAAGTGTAAGAAAAATGAATGAAAAGAGCTTCAGTGTAATATTTACAAAGAGAAATGTCAAGATAACAAATTACTTCTATACTTTTTTCTTAGAACAAAATGAGAGAAAGCTATATATATTAAAAGGTTTATTAAAAGAAGAATGCCATGAAAATGCATTTACAGCAGAGAGTAGAGATGATTTATGGCATAGACGATTAGGCCATTTAAACAAAAAGTCATAAAAAATAATGAATCTACCATTCAGTGAGAATATCTGTGGAGTGTGTATAGAAAATAAGGCCACAAGGTAACCATTTAAAAGTGTTTAACAACCGAAGTCAAAGGAAATTGGAGAATTATTACACACAGATATATCAGGACCTATGAAACAAACAACAAAAGAAGGCTATTTATACTATCAAACAGTAATTGACGATTATTCACACTATACAGTTGTATATCTATTAAGACAAAAATCAGAAGCAGCCGATAATATTAAAGATTACGTAACAAGGTTTAAGAATGAAAAAGGAAAAATTATTAAAAGAATTCGATGTGACAATGGTGGTGAATACACATCGAGATTATTCAAAAATTATTGCGCAAATCTAGGAATTCAACTTGAATATACTAGTCCATACAGCCCGCAACAGAACGGCACAGCAGAACGCATGAACCGTACACTTACAGATAAGGCCAGAACTATGTTGAATTGCTCAAATCTTCCTAGATATTTATGGGGAGAAGCAGTGCAGTGTGCAGCATATTTGCTCAACCGCTCTCCTTCACAATCTATTAATAATAGAATACCAGTCGAGATATTTGGCAAGAATATGAACCTAGATAAATTAAAAATATTTGGTGCAAAAGCATGGGCTACTAAAATTCTAAAGGAGATAAGTTTAGCACAAGAGCTAAAGAAGTAAGAATGGTTGGTTATTCAAAGACTACAGGATACAGATTATGGGATCCAATAAATGATAAAGTAATAGAATCAAGGGATGTGAGATTTGACGAAAGTCAAACTAGATATGAACAGCCGGAAGTAAACGACAAAAATAATATAGTACTAGAAGAAGAAGAGGATAGTGAAGATGATAATAAAACTGAGCGAGATGAAGGAAAAAGAAAGGAAAGGAAAAAGCAAATGGAAAAGATAGAAACTAAAAGAAAGAATCATAGCTCAGGAAGGAATAAAGAAACTGAAGAAGAATATGAATACTTCGAAGATGCACCTGAAGAAACAGAACAAGAAGGAATATATGAAAGAAGTGATAGTGAAGAAGAAGCTATTCAAAGAAAATCAAAAAGAACACTTAAATTACCAGAAAAATATCACGACTATGATTTATACATAGCGTATGCTCTAATATCTGAAATTGAAGGTGACTCAGTAAGGTATGAAGACGCTGTAAAAGATGAACAATGGAAAAAGCTATAAATAAAGAAGTCAAATCGCTAACTGATCTGAAAGTATGGAAGGAAAGCAAATTACCAGCTGGCAAGAAGGCTATTGAGGCTAAATGGATATTTAGGACAAAGCAAGATGTACAAAGAAAGCTAGATTAGTGGCACGAGGATTTCAACAGCAAAATGTAGATACAAGCAATATTTATTCACCTGTGGCAAACATGAGTACCAGATTGTCACTATCATTGGCATTAAACAATGATTGGAAAATAAGACAGCTAGATATGCCTACTGCTTTCCTAAATGGAAACTTGGAAACTGAAGTATATTTAAAAGTACCCAAAGGTGTGGATGTAACTGGAGAACACAAAGTATTGAAGTTACAAAAGGCACTATATGGTTTAAAAGAAGCACCAAAATGTTGGAATGAACGTTTTAACACATTCTGTAGAAATAAACTCAAACTGAAAAGATCGAAATATGATACATGTGTTTATATTGGAAAAGATGTATGGTTAATTTTATTTGTTGATGATATTCTTCTGATTGGAACGAACAAACAGATAGAGGAAGCAGTGAAGGCATTACAAAAAGAATTTAAAGCAAAAGATATGGGAAATATTACAAGATATCTAGGAAAGAGATGAAAGCACATTAGAACTGTCGCAGAAGACATTTGTAGAAAAAGTATTGGAAAAGATCGAAACATATAGATATAAAATTTCATTTTGTTATGGACATTGTATGTAAAAGTTTAGTGACTGTAAAATATGTTAAAAGTGAGGACAATGTTGCTGACATAATGACAAAATCTCTGAATTCAGTAAAGTTCAGATATTTTCGGGGAAAATTGTGTTGCCAAGTTGTATGATGACCAATTTTAAGTTTTGTTAAAAATAATTTAGTATCTATTTTGTTTGTAAAAGTTAAAATTGAAGGGGGGTGTTAAGATATATAAACTGCTTGGTTTAGTATAGCATAAACTCTATGATTTCTGTTTTTTCTTCTGTAGCGCCTATAAATATGTATGGCAGCTTCCGCATATCTGTGTAGTAATGTAATGAATAATAAACTTGAGTTGTTACTAAAAACAAGTTTAATTTATCAGATAGATCACTATGTCAGTCAGTCAGTCACCTTTGAGTTTTATATATATTTAGATTAGATGTGTGGGCGTCTGAAATTGACCACAAGTGGTTTTGAACTGGAACATTTTAATTGAATAGTGCTTAATGTGTTTAGGGGCCGTTCCAGTATTACGTAATCAGATTTATTACAATTATTTACTCCCCCACCCCCCTTGTCAGCAAAAGTAAGCAAAGCTCTTACCCCCCCTCTCTCATGCTTACGTAAACATGGATAAACTTAAGCATTTTTCTTTTATTGTATTCGGTTCTTTTGTATTGATTCATGAGCAGCAGTTATATATAATTCTAGAAATAAGAAAATAGATTTAGGATAGAGGACAAGTGAATAGCGCGCGGTAATTCCCCTACTCGGTTCCAAGCGAGTACCTAAACGTATACATTATTTGTGGGAATCCCCGAAAATGCGTTTCGTTTTCAAACATGTGTGACCATGTGTGGGTTGTCATATGTGTAAAAAAGTAAATAACTACTGCTGACGTAATCCTCATCTAGACCCCCCCCCCACCCCCATGTCATTAAAAATAAGCAAAGCAAAGACCCCCCCGCCCCCTATAGTGCTTACGTAATACTTGAACGGCCCCTTAGTTAGACACATCACGTCCTCACTATTACGATTAAAAGTTTATGTAGGGGTTATAGGCGGGAAAATTTAAAGTGCACTTCGTTGGTTTTACATTATTTTCCAGAACTTGTGTTTCTCCGAAGTTTAATGTGTAATTGTAGTGGATACGTGGATAGTTAACCATTAAGTATTCATGAACGTGTGCGAGTGTAGGCAAATGCTATACCTAAAATTGAAAATCGTGACTTTTGAATTTACTTTGATTTTATTAATTTACCTCGACGCCTGTGAAGATTCCACTTTTCCTAATACTATACTCTTTTTTTTTCAAAGGAATTTTATGACCTGGTAACTTAGACCTTTAGGTCATGTCTGTTTTGTAGTTTAAAACACATCACTTATAGTACTCTTTGTTTCCATTGTTTTACTGGGGTGGTTATTCTGTCTAATTGACACTGGCAAACACAAAAAGTGTGGCGCCCGGGTCGTCCAGTTATCTCTATATTTCTCTATGCCGTGTACCCATAGAGTATTATAGAGGTCAGTGGTGGCGCCATATAATTACGATTACGATCCCTTAACGGAACTATTATTTGTTTAGTCTACCTACATACTCTACTCTCTGAATATGAGCCATATGAGCCCCCTCAAAAGTCTGGCTGGGACCGTACCTGCTAGACTGAAGAAATGACTGGCAAATAAACAAAAAGTGTGGCACCATAATTATGACATATCCCATGACGGGATTACAATAAAGTAGAAGCATATAATTATGACTATCTATACCTGAATAACTGCAAATTCTAGATAACGCCGTAACTAGGAAATGCAATCCGGTTAATCCATTTTTACTAGAATTCCAAATCCGGATTTTTTTAAGGAAACTGTTTTTAATTTTTTTATTTTTGGGTAGGGGCAAACGTGCAGACAAATCGCCTGATAGTAAGCTATTACCGCCGCCCATGGACACCTGCAACACTCGAGCAGCCAAAAGTGCGTTGCTGGCCTTTTAAAAGGGAGTACGCTCTTTTCTTGCAGGTTTGAAGGTCGTATTGGTCCGGAAATACTGCAGGCGAAAGTTCATTCCACAGTTTTGTTGTGCGCGTCAGAAAGTTTCTAGAGAAACGCACAGTTGTGAATTGCCAACCAAATAAAAAAAATGTTACACTATCGGAAAATAAATATAGTGAGAACATTTTTTCTTATGTAATACGATTCTAATTTTTATGTATTGAGTTTTGTCAATTTAAGAATTTAAATTTAAAAGGACATAGCTGGCAACATCAGTTGTACGAGCCCCCGAAACCATTTTTTTATTTTCGAATCGAACCCAGGACCTCTAGCGCAGCAGTCGCTCAGGACGACTAGGTCATATAAGTTGACACAAATATAACATATTATTAAATAAATACGGGTAGAATTATTTTCATTAAAAAAAATAAGGATAATCGGGATTTGACAAAAATTCGGCAAGAATTTTGATTTACTACCGTAACGCGTTGTCAACTTGTCTTGTATACCAAGAACGTTGATAATATCTATTTATAATACCCATGTTTGCAAATAAATAAATAAATAAGAATATAAATTTATATTATTTTATTTTGTACCAACTGCTTTTTGGAAATTTTTAAGAGGGGGAAATTTCCAAAAACCAATCAACCACCAAAACACGTTACACGCATGCATGTGATGTGTTCAGGTCCCTACTCTGTACTGTAGGTACGCGTTCAGTCGGTGTATGTTTCTAGCTACAATTATTTTAATATCTCGGTATACATACCTATATTTATTTTAGACATAATTAAACTCGATCATTTCCTCGTGTTGCTCAGGCACATGACTTAGGTATTACACTATAAGTAGGTACCACCTATTCCAAATTTTAATAGAATAAAAAGAAACGACAATAAACAATATGAACATAACATTATTACCAGTCAATTAAAACCTTTTGTCACTTATGGCACAATGGCACCCATTTAATATAGGTAAGTACCTAATTATAGGTACAGTTTAAAAAAAATTGATGGAAACTTGAAGAGCTGCAACTGGCCTTCAGCTTCAGAGCCGCGGTTCGCCGACCCCTGGCCTGCTTAGTGCCAGACCGTTGCAACTGCTAAGTCAAAATTCTCGAGTTCGAATCCAAGGCTCGCCCTTTGACTTTTCGGAATCATTATCACTCGCTAAAATGGTGTAGGAAACCATCATGAAACCTACTTGTAACAGAATCTGTAAGAGTAGTGATTAAGCCTTCCTCCTATGATTACGACACGATAGAGTAGCTTCTGCGTTCATAGTTGCGTCTTACGGCAGATAAGTATAAACGGTTTAAATACATAATTAAAACAATACATAAATAATATCGGAACAAAATTTGGAAACAAGGTAGCAAAAAACGAAAAATAATAAATTAAAATTATTTATTAAATAATTTCATTTAACCACTATTAAATAACTGGTAACAATTAACCGAAATTAATAGTCAACACATTGGAATTTAGCTGATACAGAAGAAAATAAATAATGATTGTGTAGAAACATTCACAAATGAAAAGCTTTAGGGGGCATCTAGTTAATAATTTAATAACAGTAAAACCACTCACAAACATTATCAAGAGTATACTCAACATATACTCCCACACTGTGACTTGTACTCACATAATTGTATAACAGCTAAGAACATGATGTGAACTATACTAAGTGTATCAAGCAACTTAACATTGCAAAATACGATTGATGATACTGATTGGGCCATAAAATAAGAAGTACATCCCAGAAATATAATGGAAAATGCCTCTTATTTCAATCAAATTTTTCCTATGTCTTCATAAATCTACTTTGTGGCTTGTTTTAGGTATGCAATAAGGTCAGCACGCTCGTTAGGCTTTTTCAAACCAGCGAACACCATCTTAGTGCCAGGGATGTATTTCTTGGGGTTTTCTAGGTACTCGAAGAGGGTCTCCTCATTCCATGTGATACCTATAAAAAAACATTAATAGGTATTATAAATTATGATTAAAATATGTGACATTGAATAAGTACATGTATAGATACAGAGTTAAAATCATTGGTGATTGATAAAGTGATAGCTTATCAAGCATTGGTATTAGTGGGAAGTTAGTGAGTTATCACGATTCAGTAACACTATTGGCATGTTGCGTGATTTTCACTCAATTATGAATAATGCCATTTTGGCACAGTTACTTTGATTGTGACGTAATTACTTCATTTGAAATATTAAAGAGCTCCTTATAACAAATATGTACATATTTCACATAGGCATGAGTATTACTTTTATATATGAGTATAAAATGAACTGGAAAACTTAGTTATTAATGCTGGAAATTCTTTATGTCAACATTATATACTCATTGGATAGTAACTGATGTCTAATACATAGAATATTGCATTCAGATGAACAGTTTGTTTGTTTTGTCTGAAAATTATTACCTTTGGCCTTGTTGGCATCTGAATATGAGAAGCCAGCTGCCTGGCCTGTCTTACGGCCAAAGAAGCCATTTAAGTTGGGCCCTACTTTGTGTTTGCCACCTGCTTCAACCTGAAACATAAAACAATTTATCTTTTTGTCCTTTTTTTGCATTTTTCATGCTTATATTCAAGATTATATAATTATTTTTAGACATAAAAAACTTTTTTTTATATAGGTATATTTTATCTATGTACATAATAATAATAACAATGTAAATACTAATTTCGTTAATTTAATTTAAAAAAGTATATGATATGAAAAGTATATGAGTGTTAATCAGCACTGCTATACAGTTATGTGGCAGAATATTAATTACATAATTGGTTCTGCAAAATGTTTAAGGGTCCGGCGGAGCTTGAATTGGTCACAAAAATGTAATACGGAAATAAATCATAATCCAGACTATCTTTCTCTAAAATTTTCTTTCTATCAAATTATGTTATTATTTGGTGGTATTATGTTTGTAAGAGAAACCAAAATCCACCGGACTCTTAACTTATGTATGTAGTCAAACCAAATGTGATGTTATAACAATGTATTGTGAGGTACATCTAGTACTCATTACCACACTTTGTCATCAAGGCCTTCATTAATTAAATGTGTTTACATCTTTAGTATTAAAAAAATAATCTTTGATGGTACTGACAAGGTTTTCAACAATACTGTACATGAGTAAAACTGTTTTAATACTATTTAAACTGTTCTGGGTTATAAAAATTGTAATAGCAATAGTGTGATTGTTAATAGGGAAACTTACTACATAATTTATTGAATTATGTAAGTAAAATATATTTCCTGTGGAAACTTTATATTCAACCAGCATGCAAATAAACTTTCAATATGTTTCAATTACAAAGGACAATATCATTAGGTCCATGAAAATGGTGACTGTGATTATGATAAATAACAATGAATAGGTACTTACAGTGTGGCACTGGGCACATCTTTGTACGAAGATTTTTTTGCCATTTTCGGCATTGCCTGCAGGTACTCCCATAACGCTACAAATAATAAAAAAAGAAAATGTTATATGTAAGTGCCTAATTATTATTTAAATAAAATGATCAATAACTGATTACATTAATATTTACGGGAAAATAGCGCAATAATTTACAGTGTTAGGTTATGTTGAGATCATGACTTCCAAGGTCAAGATTGATTGTTACTCATTATGTTGATTTACAACCGTACATTACATTTGTACTGTTACATAAAATATGTTGAAATTTTCATTGGATTTTATGACGTCATATAGACCAACATTTTACATATTTTACAGAAACTGTTGATAACAAGAGGAAACCTACCCACATAGATGAGAAACCTTTCATAATATCTAGGTACCTATTATCACTTTTTTTACATAAGAATATGGGCGAATCATTAAATAAATCCAAATGATATTATTAAATATTGCTCTGGAATTTGCTCTTGTGAACTAGGTCAGGATCAATGTCGACAGGGAAGTTTCAAGGCACAAGGTGTCGTAATGTCATGTTACGTAAGTGGATGAAATTAGTAGAATAGTATTACACCATTATTTTGCACTAAGCTCGCCAAAATCATGGTTTTTAAATGTTCACATGCACTCAGGAATTACAAATAAAAAATAGCATTTACACACTTAAAGGTAAGTATGTACTTGGGATAACGCAATCAATACGAAAATTACATTATCACGGCCAATTAAATATTTAATAAAGTAATGCCAATATTAACTTACAATTTTGTGTTTTTAAAATATCTAACAATTTAGCGCGAAGTTCACTCACCAAAATTTGGTTTTTCAATGAATTAGTAACGTGAGAAGGCGCGGCAGGACCGTGCGTGTACACTCACACGACAACGAATGAGAATTGATTGAGAATGAAATTATGCAATGATAAAATGAATGAACTAGTAGCGAATGTTGCCAACTTGGCTCACTGTGCAAAATCGCTGATCGTAAGTGAACAGGGCAAAGAGTATATTAATACAGTTGGAACAGGGAGTGGCGAATTTCTACGGTAGTATTCACTATTCTGGGTCCACCAAACAACAATAATTTTGTATTTTTTCAGCTGATCAGTGTAAATAAATTGACTTATTACACTAAAAACTACATCTAATGTTTTTGGAAGTTGGAAAATATGCGTGAAATAATTTAAGTGCCAAAATATATTATTTTTTAAGTTATTTCCAGAGTTCGGACCAGTGGCGTAGCTAGCGAAGTGAATGGGCTCTTAAAATGATAAGTACCTATATCTAAAATCTACCCATCTAGTTTCCAAAGTATAGGCAGGTGACTGATAGTAGTCATTTTCGTCAATATAAATGTGATACACATCTCGTTTTCTTTGTACAGTACATTAAATATGTTCATTTCGTAGTGCGCTAATGTCAGGCAGCACTGAATTTAGACACGAGTTGCGGCGACGTGTTTCTTTATAAATTGAGGCTCTGATATCAATTTGATTCAGAATAGCTTTATAAAATTCTGCTTACATCGGTTAGAGTAGTTCGGGCCCTGTATGTATCATTGACAGACCTGCTATAGAAGTAGCTACGCCCCCTGGATCGGACATGCCAAAGTCTAATTTTGTTTGCTGGTACGCATAGTTTCCATTTCCTCCTATACTGGTGACCCCGACGCGTGACGTGCATGTGATGGTGCATTTCTTTGCATCATAACAAAATCTTCTATGGTGTTTGTACATCAATATGAAGATCTGACCGAGATGAAGATTGGGAGCGGGGACATGACTGTCAGCGGTAACGGTTGATCCTGTACCTTGATTGACGTCCTTTTGTACAAGCTTCTGCCAACGTAGCTGTCCAGGTTATGAGCGAAGTTATTTAAACAGTGATTTCCATAGCTGGGCCACCAGGACTCCATGGATGCAGTTGCGCCGAGGAGTTCTTTCTTTTTATCTCTTCGCTCCTTGGTCATTTTTGCGTGACTCGTCGGTGGTCACCAGTGTGGAAGAATGAAGTATTATGTTCCTCCGACAAAACCGTGGATCTATTGTATCATAAAGCTGCAGTTCTTTGCTGGAGAAACACCATACTTCGTTGCTCCACATTTATTTTCAACGCAGAAATTAATTTCAAGTGTAGCCCACCTATCACACATTGTGCTCTTTTTTTACTTTCTGTTTATGTTGAAATAGATGAATTTGCGATAGCAATTGTACTGTACAGTAAAGACAAATTGATATAAAAATTATATCTACGCTTATAAGTCTGACACTACAGTACGTGTCAGCCGAACAAAGCTTTTTTTTGCTCTGTCATGTTCTTTTTGTCTGATGGCTTAATAAATCATACAATGAGGTAGGTGTTCAGAAGTAATTAACTGTAAGTACTAATTTTTACTTCTGGACCTGGTTGTGGTTGATCCCAATTCTGAAGTCCACGTAAATGAAGTCGAGGGCTAGTACCTAGATAAATACTTAAATGATAATTATCATTTATTATGATAATAACGAATCATTAATTTGATTTTCAAGGTTTAAAAAAAAACGAAGTTGAATTGAGCCACTGCCATTTATGTAACACTAATAATAAAAAAATACCGATTTAATGACTGAGAAACCGTCTCATCAAAACAGATTTTACTATTCGGTGATAAATCGGAAATTTACTGCTTCTGGCCATAATGCTTTAGAGCCAATAACTTCCTTGCAAACTTCAATATTCAATATAATCCATAATGAAATAACTTCTCGCTAATGGAATTGTAAGTGAATCCCGTCGTTGGATAGTTCATTATTATGCATAGTTAACTGTTATTTAACGAAAATAGTAATTTTAAAATTATAACTACACTATATTTTTTTTATTCGTGATACGCTTACGCTTCACCGCCAGTTCGGATCTACGATGGAGCGCGCTATATTTAATTCTTTAAGTAAATAGATCTTTCAAATACACTTCCTATTACTATAGTATCTAAGTAGATGGATATTTCCCACGTCTAGTAAATCTAAAGAGGATACCTATATCGGATTATATTGCGAGGACGTTCTTTAGTTCTTCCCATGAACTGTGTGTTTTGTGATTTTGTGAGGGACGGACAGTACTGTACAGTAGTTCGTACGAAAGTTGAATATTTTGCCTTTTTACCCATGTTATGAAGAGAAGAACGCTGAGATGAGGCGACTATCTATCCAAAAACCTGCATTTCCTATGATATTGCAGCAGAACAGGTTTTAGAATAAGTTAACTCCTCAAGCAGACAACATCCAAAAATCAATCTTCCATAATCTTCTTCTGTAAGCCCTGATATTGAAAGGAACATTTTCCAATCTACGTAGGTCAGGACCCATTGGGTAGATTATATTGATAAAACAATCTATAGGTAGTATTTGACACTATTAAATCATATCTACAATATTCGTTGTGTAAGTAGGTACCTATTAATAAACCTCTAAAATTGCAAAGAATTAGAATTTCGGTACCTACGCCATCTCGTGGGAGTAAGTGTAACCACGGACGTCTACACTTTTCAGTAAGATCAACTATGTTGAGAATATTTATATTTCTGCATACTAGGTGGCAGCTCTAGTCTTCGCGGAAACGAGCCATGCGTAATTATAAAATTATAAACATGTGAGTATGTATTAAATAATATTTTGCAGATAAAAATACTGCTTGTACTAGGTAATTAGTCTATGAAAGAGCATCAAGAGGTTTTGTGTTTTACACACCATGACGTCATCTTTGACTGACCCTCGTAAGGACGTGACCGAGTGAGTAGTTGTGACGGATACAATTATTGAGCATAGGTATCAATAATATTTTTAAAAAATTTTTTTTTCAGTAATGCAGCAAACATAGAGGTAAAAGTTTATTTTAAATTTATATTTCTTAAGATACTATGAACGTCTGCGTGTGGTGTATATCAGTACCTACTGTTGTACACCCAGTTCGCCGGTATGGTTAGGTTCCACTGTGATGAAACATACCTATAATACAAAATCCAATAGAAATTTAATCGGGTTATTCCCAGTTGCCCCTACCATCGACGCCACCACTGGTGGCAAATGGAAAAAAAACCCATTTGTCACGGTGGTGGCAATGGAGTGGCCACTCTTTTTGTTCCCAGTCGCCACCAGTGGTGACAGATGAGAAAAATAAATAGATATGTTCTCAGTCGCCACCAGTAGTAGCGGTGCTAGAGCTGAATATACGTATAGTGATGTGAATTCAATTTTTTTAAATATATGTCTTCCAAGTGACGTGTAATAGATCGTGTATTCCCCGAAGGGTTAGGCAGGGGCATACTAATGTACACCCACAGTTCGCCGGTATGTTTAGGTCCCATGTAATAGGAGGCGAGCCTATTGCCAGTAACCGGGCACAAATCCAGACTCCGAGCTGCTATTTAGAATTTCATAGAAAAACCCAATAACACTTTGCTCGACCTGGGGATCGAACCCAGGACCTCTAGCGTGACAGTCGCACTTGGGACCACTAGACTAATGTATGTACATTTCATAATAAAATATATAATCTAATTAAAATCATTTGTGAAAAAAATTGAGTCCACATCACTATATACTTAGCTCTAGCACCGCCACTACTGGTGACGACTGAGAACGTATCTATTTATTTTTCCCATCTGTCACCACTGGTGGCGACTGGGAACAAAAAGAGTGGCCACTCCCAATTGCCACCACTAGTGATGCCACCACTGGTGACAAATGGGATTATTTTCCCATTTTCCACCAGTGCAGTGGTGGCGTGCAGTGGTGCAGTGGTGGGGTGGGGTGGGAGTAACTGGGAATAACCCATTTAATCGAATTTAAGCTAGGAACTCAACAGCCATTCCTACCTTTAGACCAAGCAGGCAGTTATTAGCATACAGTTTATACCATTTATTGTTAACGTTTATACACATGGTAGATACTCGAAAGGTCAACTAACCCTTAAATATAAATGCGGTACCTAATAAATGGTAGGTACTAGTAGGTGTAGTCTATGTTAGGTTAGCTCGCGGTAGTCGTGGTTTGTCTTTAAACCTAAATATAATGAAAAAGAGCATAGGACTTCAAATATGATATCTAAAAATATCTTTTATCAATGTTTCGTTATATTGTCAACAAAAGAAGACCCCAGTGAAGCCGAATATCCTTAAATCGTTATGATTTCCCCGGGGAACTTTGTTATTTTTATAAAACGTTTGTATTTTAGTGTTACGGACAAATCCTTTGTTTGTAACATTATTATTGCTTTGATTGTAGATTCTATTTTCATAACCGTTAAATAACATACTTCAAAAAGAAGAGGGCGCTCGGCTTGTTTGTATTCTGTATTGTTAGAAGAAACTTTGCACATATGAGTTATAAGTGGCGTACATAACCACTTGTAACTCATATGTCCAAAGTTTCTTCACCGAATTGAATGATTTCTTGTCACAAGAAAAACAATGCCTTGATTGCAGATTGGAAAAAGGTCATCTCAAAAGTAGGTATGATGGAATCAACACTTTGTTACGGTTCATTAATTATGTGTATTTTCGGGGATGTATTCGTAAAAACTAGCTTAGATTTTATAATCTATTGACGGCTGCAAAAATCCAAAACTCTGGGATAAATTCTCTGAAACGCATTCAAATAAAGGGCTTTGTTTGGATTCTCGTTTTAAATCGGCTTATGAAAAGTTTTTATAATGCTTAAATAAAGGACGAGTATTTGTTAGAAAGCGAGTGCCTTTTTTGTAATTCCACATACTTAAATTTGTGCACAAAATTGGTTATAACTTTTCCAGTTGCTGGCTTTGATTTTAGTCGCGCTGAGCTTCGGGTAGTTCAATTTGGCGGTACGGTAACATTTGCTGCAAGAATTGTTGAAAAGTTTTAGCGTGAACAAATATTGTTAAAAGTGCCTGGTCTGTGCACAGGTATGCAGTTTGCGTTCAACCTCGCGAATGTTCGTGAAAATTTCGAAATTGCTTCCGACAGGCTCGCACGACTGCGATGCATCGCGTTGATTCCATTTTATGTACTTTACGCCTCTATTCTTTTTCTCTCTTTATTAATTGAATGTTGAGAAGCGTGGTAGGCACTCCATCTCCAACTTTACATAGTGTTGTTTTGAGTTCTGTAGTTATTTGCATTGACTGCATTTAATCTAATAAATAGGTTGTCATAGTTATTTAAACTAAAAAAAGCTTTAAGGGTCCGCCGGAGTTTGAATTGCCCATAAAAATGTAATTCCGAAATAAATCGTAATCCAGACAATATTCTATCAAATTATTATTATTCGGATTTGGATACCGATAATATAGGTTCCTACGGTACTATTTCGTCTGCTACTACATCACTGGAAATAAAAGACCGGAAAATCGTTCCAAACTTGGTAAAGTTATCAAAAATTACATTCGCTTACATTTATTTCCAGTGAAATATATTTTGGACGAAATGGTAGAGTAGAAACGGTATCGGAATTCGAATAATAACAGAATTTGATTAAATTTTGTTTGAATTACTATTTATTTCGGTATTATGTATGTTTGGAGGAGAAATTCGGTCCGCCGCGACGGACCAAATTTCCAAAAAATGGTAGAGTGGGAACTTAGATTAACTGTAGATATCTGAGTCCGAATAACAACCGAACAACAACAATTTATTTTGGTATTACGTTTGCATGGACCCTTAACATTAGAAGTAAAAAATATTCAGATGAAAACACACTTACCGTGGACTGGGCAAGAAAAAGGTTATTTGTAAGAAGGATCACAGTTACCTACTGCGTTCAGTAGTTTCACCCTTAGCAGTCATGAATCTCACAATTTCACTGTATTTACCCTGTTGCACCCATATTAACTTTTAGATAATGAGATATACGTACATATATGTATATATTCGATATCAATTCCATTTTATGTAGATATCAAATAAATGGGATGAATTAAAAAAAATCAAAACCAACAATTACAATCACTCTTGATTCACCGACCATTAAATTAAAAATGCATAGCCTAAGATAGAGGTTTAAGTACAATTTATTGTTGGCCCTCGTAAGCTCTTATAACATAAATGCCCCATAAAAAAGTCTAGTTACCGTGAGCTATATAGGGAAATGTTTATTAATTCACATTACGTTTCCATATTGGCGATTCATTCAGCGCTTAAAATGTTTGCGAGTAGGCAAAGTGATTCTATGAGGTCAGTTTCTATGGACGGTGATGGTATCCCAAAATGATGCTCATCATAGCTAACTGGCTGCTACCTAATTAACTGGTTCAGTGTTTGTTTTTGTATACAATTATACCAAATACCATATACCAAATTATACAATTATATCAAATCGAGTTATTGACTCTGCATGAGTTAATTTGCTCAATTCGTCCACTTCCGAACAAAGACTCCTCCATAAATTTTGTCACATGCTGTTTCTTTAGGGGTTTGATTTCCATTCAAGTAGCCTTTCTGCCTCTAAATATGTACCCCATTCGCTCATACTTTAGCTTGATAATCCTTTCAGCTGTATCTGTAAATGTAGTTATTAACTGCCTCATTCGTCTCATTAGAACGCGACTGCTAACACAGTACACCTGAGCCTAGTTCTTCCGGGAAGACAGGCGTTATGTTATATTGATTTTCGGATCCCCTCTGTTCTGATTCGGTGCCATTGAGAAACCGCTGTACGTCACCAACATTACAGGTTTAGTAAGCAACTTGCGCAACAATTGTTACGTCTCAAGTGTCCATGAGGAATTTGCTTCATGAGTAGAAAGAAGGTTAAAATTGTCAGCTGTTTGAACAATTTATGTTCCAAGTAACGGTAATTGATAACGCTACATTACTACTATCTTTTTTATTGTCGTGTGAAAATCCTTATGAATACAAGGGAGCCGGGAGTGATATGTTGAGCTTTACTGCCTTAAACCATATGCCCCCCCGTACTTATGCGTGGTCCGGTTCTACGCAAAATCCTTCTGGCCTCATTGTTCGTTTCGTTGACGGTTACATGACTTACGTTAGGTCGCTGGGACTTACTCTCAAAGACCATGTTCTTTTCTTCTCATGCAAGTAGGTTTGCTGACACTATCTTCTACATTTAAATGTAGAATTTGAAAGTCCTAATTAGATTCAACTGAACATGAAATATTTTTCCCGGTGAATAAGTAATCAGCAGGGTAAGAATTTGAATAAATATTGCCGACGCAGCTATTAAGAGGTTTTAATTCGGGGTTTACGATCTGGATCGTTGATAATTGTCAGTAGTAAATTCACTTTCCCTATCTGTTTAATCTAAGGTATTCCGTTATTTCCTTTTAATTGTTTTCAAATCTTCTAAGCGTTTTATTGACATGGTATTAAGTTGTGTTTCTTTTCTTGCTAGAAATCAGTGGTTTGTTTTTGTTTACTATCTACCTAATTTTAAGTAAGTTATCTTTACGACTAGGCTGGTTAGCATGAAGTATTCCCAAAAATAGTCAAAACAATAACTATACATACCTATTATAGTCTGTAACTGCAAAATAATTGTAAATAAATTAACTTAAAAAAAAGTAAAACAGCCTTTAAAAACATAAAAAAAATAATGTTATATGCGAAACAGTTTCGGAAGTCGGTGTCTTTCATTTGATCGGAACTTTTGATAGATTGATCGCCACCGACTTTCGACAACATTATTAGTACCAAGTAAATTTTTTACGTACGCCTAGACGATTTATCATTTATGATTTATTTGATTACCTACGTGTTACGTTACGTGTTATTTCTAAATTGTAGACCTACCGATCAAAAAAATAATCATCAAAGTCGGTTCATAATTGACGGACTTATCTCGTAACAAACATACAAAAAAAAACACATAATCAAATTGAGAACCTCCTCCTTTTTGAAGTTAGTTGAAAATAAGTAAAGGAGACTATTTAATGATTTTTAGAATTATTGTCCGTCTGTATTTATGTGTCTGTATATATCTACGCTTATAATTCAAGATCTACTTGACGGATTTCTATGAAATCTGGTAGATAATACGCCTGGTCAACATTTAGGGTATTTCTTATCGTTTTAACCCTCAGCTGCTTTCTAGGGTAGGTACCTATCCTACGTGAACGTAAGCGCTGGCAAAGGCTAGTTGCTAAATAAAAGTTTGTTCCCGAAATGCTTGACGTGAATATAAGTCACACTGGTTAATCACGAGAGGCTGCAATGGTACGATGATAGAGGATATAGCAGATTTAGCTCAATGGCTAGTCCGTCAGATTCACATTGTCTGCATAATAATAGATCAACGGCTGGGGTTTAACCGCCGATGGAAATGTCGGGTGCGAAATTCCAACGTTTGAAAGATTATTCGTTTCAAGCAAGGAAGGTTCAGGAAAGCTTATATTATTAAGTTAAATGTTAAATGATCAGAGTGAAAATATATTTGCATGATTATGTAGTGTGCGAGTGTACGTGAATCATATTATGCTCCATTAAAAATAGCCGTTTTATAGCCCAACAGGTCATTACCAATTTTGCTACATACCATGCCTGTATTCTTTGAAGGGTTAGGAAGAGGTGTAATAATGTACACCCGCAGTTCGCCGGTATTGCCATTACTCGAGCACAATAAGAACTTCGACTTGCTACTGAGAATTTCATAGAAAAACTCATTAACACTGCTCGAAATGGGGATTGATCCTAAGACCTCTAGCTTAACAGTTGCACTACGACGACTAAATGATTAGGTAAGACAGCCAACATTTTTATAATGTGAATCATATTATGATTTATGTATGCGGCCTTTTTAGCATTACAGAAAAGATGAAACTATAGCAGGGATTTATGTGTAATGTGCGGAGCTCAGAGGAAAGACAGACAGAGAGCTTTTTAGTCTATGGCCAGTGTGACAGATGTCACTTGCATGTGACAGTACAAGGGATTAAATTGTTTATCTGCGACAAACTAAATTTTGTCATTATTCGCACTGCAAAAATTGAATCCTGGCAACTGCAGTTTAACACAATGTTTATTTTTAAATTTATTTGTTATTTTGTTATTTATTTGTTATATTTTTATTAATACTGTAGGAATACGAGTGTAAGTATACCAATTTCCATTACTTTTCTCAAAAAAACTACATTACATTAAATTACTTTTATAAAAATAAATCGTAGGTAGGTATTGCTTAAAGAGTATCTACACGAACATTACCTAGGTACTCTATTTTCCACATAAGAAAAAGGACGAGCCTGCACAATGATCAATGGCCCGACGCAAAAGACACCTATATACTCGTATAATCCGGAATATACGCCCTCTAAAATGAGTTTACACACCTTTTCTAATTATTATATGAACGAAAGATAAGATTTCGCACCCATTCAACGATTGGAGTGCCTGCCAATGTTTTCTGTATACATGAATAAACAATATTTCTCTCTAGAATTACCGCGCACGCAACCTTGTTTTGTTTTCGGCACATATTGAATCCCTATAAAAACATTTATCACCCAACCGAACCGGAATGGAAACTCCTTGTGGTGTAAAAAGAGGTTTTAATATTGTTACTGAAAATAAATGCCGGGGCGCGAATTTATGAGAAGTTAAGTGTATGACGAGTGCGGATACCGGAGGCCCAATCCAATTAAAAAAGGCCGGCAATGCACTTGTGACTCCTCTGGTGTTGTGGGTGTCCATGGGCGGCTATAATCGTTTACCATCAGGCAATCCGTCTATTTTTTTATCTCAAATCAATCGACTACTTTTAATGTACAGATTTTGCGGGAATAAGTCGAAAAGGTAAATAAGTAGGTTTACTTAAACAAAGTGCAAAGTTTTCCATTAAAACTTATAAACAAAAAAAGGGATGATTTTTATTAAATTTGCACATACCTACAGGTTTTCATTACCTTCTATTATATGTAAGTATATAATACAGCCAAAATAAATAAATATTTAACAACAGTTAAAATAATACACAATTTTCTCAAAAGGAGAAACTGAATATTCTAGAAATGTGTCATGTTTCACTGGAGTGCGCAATGCATAAGTGCTGAATAATTAATTACATATCGCTATGGACGATGTTATGATTAGCATACAGGGATGTTTAATGTTATTGTAACAAACTGAATAACATTGAACCACATTCCTTTATTCATGTCATCGTCCATTCAACGTACCGTTGACGATGTTTTAATGTGGGGTGGGTATTGGACAGAAAGAAACGCTATATTCTTCCAAGGTAAATGTTCCTACCCACACAGTGTAGGCAGTTATTACGACATCACTACATTATTATAAATTAAAGTCCACCGCGCTGTCTTTCTGTTTGTTTGAGCTAATCTCAGAAACGACTCTACAGATTTCCATACGTTTTCACCAATAGAAAGAGGGATTATCTTGGAAGGTTATAAATTATGACTATATGTGTGCGAAGGCGGGTTGGATCAAAAGAAAACACATTATTTCATCGTGTGTATTTTAATAAATTTAACAAATAATATGCTAGTCGAGTTATGATTGATTTCTACTGCAGAAATGTATTCCAAATATATTTTATTTTATAACCATGCAATTTATTTAGGCAAATAAACGTTTGTTGCTATCTCTCTCTATCAGTTTCATATTGGATACCAAATAAATCAAACTACAAAGTAAATGAATCTCTCTGGGTCAGTTTCAGAGCTATTTCATCGAGGAAATAGGAACTAAACATGTGAATAAAGCTGTATCTCCCACATCATTTGTATGGAATACAAGCTATCCAATATAAATACCGCACTACACACTATAAGACTAACAAAATGTAAGACCAGAGTCTAATTTAAATATTTAATTAATGGTATTAAGAGTATTGCGAGAATTATACTATATCCGTTGATTGAGTAGGCACCATTACAAAGCTCGGTGTGGCACATAGAGCAAGATTTGTATTTTGGCATTAGTCCCCCCATTTCAGAGTCATCACAGGACCTTCCACAATCCCGGATCAGAGTAAATGTACCTGTAACAAGTTTTTTTATACCACTAAGGTGGCAAACAAGCATACGGCCCGCCTGATGGTAAGCGGTTACCGTAGCCTATGAATGCTTGCAACACCAGGGGTAACACTCGCGCGTTGCCGACCCTGTAAATTAAGGAGGAATCGTTGGGCTGGCAGCGTAGGAAACATTCTGCCATGTATGACAGCGGCAGTAACAAAACACCACCGGTCCCCCACACTGCCAACACAACACTTCCTCGTGGACCTCTGGCGACCTTGCTCACTGTTACGTGACTACGATTTTCTGCATGGTGGAGGTACTTCCCCAGTGGAGCAGCTCCAATTGTAAGTGGAATTATTCAATTCCACTATGCTCTACCTCTCTTGTGAACGGAGCTCTGGCGACCTTGCTGACCGTTAGGAATACATGAAACCACGGAGGTAAGTTATTTGGCTACGATTTTCTGCATAGTGGAGGTACTTCCCCAGTCGAGCAGCTCCAATTGTGAGTGGAATTGTTCAATTCCACTATGCTCTACCTCTCTTGTGAACAATTTAGAATTATTAATCCATAATGTAGCTATTCTTATTTTTTGCGCAATGTCGCACATACAGGAAGTACCAATTGCCAACGGGTTAACCAATAGCAAGTTTTGCTTATTGATTAAAAATTGCCTTTTTTACAAGGTGAATAAATGGAATAAAAATTTGTATGGTAAAACCGATATTTTTAGAATCCAAAAAAGGAGGCCATAATTTCTAAAGGCTTAGCTTTCTTTTGACGGTGAAATGAAATTGTTGATCTAATTACATGGAATGGGAAAAGGTGTTCAACGGGAACGGGGGGTAACACTGCAAGAGGCATGGAATGGCATGGTAACTAAGATTACGATAAGAAAGAACTAAAGATTAAGATAAGATAGTAGATCAAATAGATTAATAATAATTATTATATCACTTACTTCCACTCCCAAATGTTTTGGTTATACAAGCGTTATTTCCTTTTCGGCAGTACTTCACAGTAGTTCTTCTATCAGGAGTCCAGCAACTTGGGTTATTTGCTGTACTACATGCGTAACAAATTCTTTCAGTTTGCATTAGCATTAGTGATGATTGACCCATATTAGTAACTCCATTTCCTCTGGTAGGTTCTATCAATTCACGCCTAGATTCATTAAATTGTGGTCTCACACGCAAGACGGTATTTTCGTGAGGTGCCAGCTTTGATTTAGCATAATTTCTGATATTTTGATCTTGACTTGTTTTTAAAGTACTTGGCTTCACATTCAAAACTGAAGCCATTGCATTTTCATTACCAATACGTGATTCAATATATTGATCGTTATTTTTGGGAACGAGGTTGTTATCACCGTTCAGATTATCTCTTAAAGTATCATCATCATTATAACTAGACATGGATCGTCTTGAGTGTCCTTCTAAGTTATCAGGTTCTTCATGAGTACATTTATTTGGTACCGTCGAGGGAGCATCGTTCACTTTGCTTACATGCTCCTGTATCTTTGGTTCTAAGTGTAATTCATTTGCTAGTTCCAATGGTAATACGTGCATTGGTTCATAATGTAGATCATTAGTTGGTTCAGAAATAAACTTAGTGCTTGGTACGGCGTCAATGTCATTGTTCACTGTAGAATGGATTGCATGATGTTCAGGGCCAATTACATGACTCGGAACAGAAATATATTGACTGTCTGGCACAATACCATATTCACTGTTTGGCACAAAATGAAATTGACTTGTTGGTGCAGATTGGATATCTCTATTCGGTGCAGAAAGTACTTCATTGGGCGCATGTGGTGAAGGTGGCAAATCAATGCTATGTGCAAAATGAGGCTGATTCATTGGTTTCAAAATATTTTCTCGAGCCTCGTTATTTATTGCTGGTATTATTTCATGATGAATTTCTTCAAACGAGTCTATGACAGGATTGCTAACTATTAATGAATTTCTGGTTTTATAAATATTGTTGTCATCATGGTTTATCTGCGGGTGAAAAGGTACTTCTTGGTTTTTAGGAGCTTTTAAATTATAATCTCCATTTCTTAAAGCGTGTGGCTTTAGTGTTGCTGTATTATCATTTGTTACAACTGTATCAATCTTTGGAGTGTATGTAGGGCTTAATACATGTTGTTTGATCGGCTCACTTTCTGAGTTACTACGCCTTGAACATGGTTGAGGAGTAATACTTCTTTGTTCTTGACCATAGAAGTTACCTTGAACAGCGTGGTAGCTTTGTTGGGGCCAATCACTGGCCGTACTTTTGTCAGCATTTGATTGAACGAAATTGTAATCAGCATTATTTGTTTCCTGTAAATAACCTGAAAATATGAAAATAAATCGTTATTTATATAATACCTGTGAATCACAATATCACATTACCTATATTTTAAACTACAGTTTTCAATAACTTAAACGTAACGAAAAAAACAGCTTTACATTTGAATACCAACCTAATGAAAGCAGACTGCATAAAATTGTTAATGTAAAAAAAGCCATAGGTTTGGTTTATATATGCTCACCAAGAAACCTCACCTTACAGAACTTGAAACAAGACTAAAACGGTTTCAAGGAGAAAACGCCCAAATATATTGTGTGATATGACAAAGATATTTTATCATTAAAAGCCGTAAACCAATATCGGTCTATTGTGAATATGCTTCGATGGAAAGATATTCCATGAAAACAATAGATGTTCCGCAAAAACGGTTTTCATTGTTCTAAACGAGGTACATTCTCGTAGAGTCCTTGTGGGCTGGACGAGGTAAATAATATGCCTAACCAAATATTCTTAGATAAGTACCTATTTACAGTATGAATGATCCTATACTTTTATTTACCACTATTTTTTAATTAAAATATAAAATGAAGAGCAGAAATAGATCGTTTTATTACAGAAAAAAATTGAAAACAAGCTGGGCAAAAATTTTAAAAAGCAATGTCGAAATAATCAACATTGCAAACTAGATCTGAGGACGGAGGCCTTTGCTTAACAGTGCATTGATAGGCAAGAGCTTCCCTCGGCCCTTCCTCCAAGGGCTGGTGGAATAATGCAGGCTTAAAATAAAAGTTACAAACCGTCCAACAAATACTAACCTTCTGTGTTCGTATGTTTGTTAGTTAAAATTTGGCATACATTAGCAGAATACGCAAAAAGCTCTCAGACAACATAACATCACGCCTGTATTCCCGGAAGGTTTAGGCAGAGGCGTGCTAATGTACACCTAAAATTCGTCGGTATGTTTAGGCCCCATGCGACGACCCTAATGCTATTAACCGGGCACAAATCCCAAACTCCAAGTTGCTACTGAGAATTTCATAAAAAAACCCAATAATACTTTGCTGACTAACCCAGAAATCTATCCAGGACTTCTAGTGTAGCAGTCGCGCTTGGGACCACTAGACTAATGAGGCAGTTAAAAACTCTTAGTTGTTTCTAGATAAATCTATATTCAATTTCGGTCACAATCACTGTCAAGAGCGCTTCAGGGTTAGTGACAAAAACAGAGTAGACAAAACTCGGATAGGTTGTCACCGGCAGCTGGCCCGCGGGCTTGTCTCTGCATAAAATATAGAGTCCGCTCAATAAAATTCGCAACTATTTCAGCGTCGAATTTGTTATTATCTATTTTTCTTGGCTACTACTGAACGTGGGACAGTTTTTAATCTTATACATCACGTGTTTACAGTCTTCGCAGTTTTGAGTTAAGTTATTGTGTCAGTCATACTCGTGCTAAGATTTTAGTCAAAATTGTATTTGTTTTTATTTTTCAAAGTATCTCCAATTTGTTGCTCTGCCAGTATGTTAAAATATCGGTGTTATTCTTTATTCGGATTTTTATTATTTTATTTTTTTGAGAAATCAACTTGTTTACACTCGGCCTTAGTTTTGATAATTACTTTGTTTATCTAATATTATTTATAAATTGTACAAAATTTTAGATACACAACGACTAACGAAGGCGAGTAATAAAATGCAATAAAAGAATTCGTCATCATTATTGCTTCAATGTAACATATTTTGTAACAAATTCGTATGGGCGCTCAGTGTGAAATGCAGCCAGAATTAGACGCTTTTTATGCGCGGTTTTGCATCAACTAATTAATTATTTCCACAAAGCTGCACGTTACTTATGCGAACAGAAATTAAAACACTGAGTTCTGAGACTTACTCGAATATTGGACATATTGAAATAACGTGACCATGGGCGCTGTAATGGGTCTGAAACGTCAGGATTTGACAATGGCAATATAACACGATAGAATCCGTAAAGAAATGAAAATATTTAGAATTCTGTGGGTATACGGTATTATCTAAAAACGATTTAATGTTAGATATGTAAAAGACTTTTAATAGAGGACGGCTCCAGCGTTTCGTGTCTGGTTTCACGCGACATTACAAAAAGGAGGCTCAGGCTTTGGAGTAACGTCAACCTGCCACCCGGACATTTTAAAGCTACTGCTACTTTCTAGCCATTTTTTATAAAAACTTTTTTGATGAAGTGATATCATAAAAAAATACTAAAATTATATACTGTAATGAATTTTCATAACAGTTCTCCCCAATTATACAAGATATATTTATAACCCGCTATTGTTATTGGGTAACTAAACTAGGAACACTGCGCATCCACCTAATGTTCGAGTCCGAGACAGTCTATCTATTCTCGCAAATTACTGTTGTCCCCCTGCTTCGTGTTATTTGCCCTTTTATCGCTATTATATCCGGAATAAGTTATTAAAGTAGTGCTTAACACCTCTTTAGTGATATCAAAGGGAGTTTTTGTGCAGGTTGGAGAACACTCAGCTTAATTGGATGGGTGCGGTGAGTTGTCAAAAATAACAAAATAACAAAATAACAAAGGTTTGAAGAAGTCGTCTGTTGTTTAAACGTTACTTTATAATTGTTACGACTTTGTTTAATTGCTGAAGAATGTATTAAATAAAAGAGTCAAGAATTCCCAGGGTGTCAGCCTCCGGATCAACCTGCTTACTGGCATACGTTAAGTTGTGTGTAGCTCATATGAGCGCTAATAAAAGAAGAATTAAAATCAAACGGAAAACAAGAAATAGAAAGAATAAAGAAAGAAGTAGAATATGAAAGGTTATGGGAATTTTGCCCTACATAAATAATAATAAAATCTTTCTCTTTTTAGATACATTTTACAATTCAATATGTTAAAATAATAGGGCTAATTCTGTGGGTCAGTTTTATATGAAATATTAATGCTTCAAGTGTCATGAGAATGTTGCCCAAACGGAATTTATTTTAAATTGTGCGTGTGACTTGAATGATCAGTTTTAATATAGTATTGCTAACTTTTTATATACTTAATTATGCAAATAGCATCTAATCATTAATCACCGCTATTGCCAGTTACTGTGCAACACTAAAATGTTATGCAATTTCATGAATAGTCCATTATTAATTAGCAAACTATGATTCACATGATGCCGGGCATTAAAGCTTAATTAGTTTTATGAATAAGAAATCAATGATTGTTGCCGTCATTAGGTTGGTGTTCGTAATAATATTCCTGCTTTGAATTGAATCGGGGAAAACCACGTTGTAAATCAATATGGGATACTAGCTTTTTGACTTAGTTTGAAATAGCCTGTGCAAGTCCGAAATAAATGTTTTTTTATTGACATCTAATTCTAGTAAAATAATTCAATGCCCAATTAAAAAGTACTTTTTAAATAAGCTGCAGCATGTCACTATAAGTGAATCTTAAGAGTCCGGTGGATCGGATTTTTCTTAAAAACGTAATACCGAAATAAATCTTAATTCGAACACAATTTAATCAAATTCTGCTATTATTCGGATTCCAATACCGTTAATCTAAGTTCCTACTCTACCATTTCGTCTAAAATAGTTCACTGGAAATAAATATAAGCGAATGCAATTTTTGATGACTTTAACAAGTTTTACGGTTTTACGGTCTTATATTTCCAGCGAAGTAGTAGTAGATGAAATAGTCCCATAGGAACCTAGATTATCGGTATCCAAATCCGAATAATAACATAATTTGGTAGAATATTGTCTGGATTACGATTTATTTCGGTAATACGTTTTTGTGACCTATTCAAGCTCCGCCGGACCCTTAAGAATATTACATTATGATGTGTAACGTAATACGTAAGTTGGATAAGTGTAAAATTACTAAAAAATTGAGAGCCAGTTCACCCTCCGTTGCTGCGGCTTTAGCAGTCTATAGTCCGTAGAGGTCCTAAAGGCTTTTAACGCATCAGCAAGTCCTTTGGTATTGCAGTCAAAAATATTTTTTTTTAGCAGCTCGGTGTTTGGATTTGTGTCCGGTTAATGGCAATAGGCTCGCCCCCATGTAATACATGGGACCTAAAGATACCGGGAAACTGTAGGTGTACATTTAGTACACCTCTGCATAACCCTTCGGTAATACAGGAGTGATGATACCCATGTTATGTTATAAATTGTTTCCTGTAATACAGTGAATACTAGCGCAGGAGTCAGGGAATTCTTTATATGTAATACAATTCAATTCAATTCAATTCAATTCTTTATTGCATTCCATAATGTATACAGGTGTTGGTAAGTAACAGTAAGTGTCAATTATGGACCCTGTCGGGCACAGCAAAGTATTAGTAAAGTAGAAGAGAGGAGGAGCGTTTCTTTTTAGGAAATTAATTAAAATTAGATGGATGATGTGATATATTTATACATTTTTATAATTTATATAATTTACTCAATTATTATTATTTATTATATTTTGTAGTGTATTTATTATTATTATTTATAGTATACATAGTTATTATTAAGTTATAATTGATAACTGTTTTAATACCATAATTTATTTATTTATGATGAAATTATTATATATTTTATACAATATTTATTTTTATTATTTATGAGTAGAGTTATTTATTTATTGTTAGGTTATAGTTTATTAATGTTATTGCAATAATATTATTCTTATTATTTGGCCTTTTTTATATATAAATTTTGTATAATGTGTAATGTGTGTTTTTTTATTTTGTGTATAATCTAGCTATATTTATGTTGTGTAGTTTTTTTATTAATGTTATTATTTATAGTTATTATGTATTAGTTATATAATTTTGAATCTGTTGTATAGCATGCAGGAGCTAAAAGGATTTATCGTTTAGGTATTCATCGATCCCGTAATAGCATTTCTTTAGGAGGAACTGTTTTAGTTTGTGTGTGAATATTTTAAACTTTTTTTCAGTTCTAATTGTTTTTGGTAATTTGTTATAAATTTTTATTGACATGACTAAAGGGCTAGTTAAGTGTATTTTTAAGTATGACTTCGGCAGATTTAATCGTGTTTTATGTCGTAGTGTGTATTTTGCTTGTATGTCTTCGCGTTTTGTGTAAAAGTCTTGGTGTTGGTGTGTAAATTTACATATTTCCAGAATGTATATGCAGGGTAAAGTTAATAAATTATATTTTATAAAATAAGGTTTGCAGCTATCTGTTTGTTGTATATTTTCTAGGATTCGGACTAGTTTCTTTTGAGCTGTAAAGAGTTTTGGTGCGTCTGTGCTATTACCCCACATGATTATGCCGTAGCTAAGCCATGCATAAGCGTATGCATAATATGAAGTCAGGGCTGTTTGCAGATTTGTGGCTTTTTTTATCTCACAAAGAGCATAAGAGAACTTAGACATTTTAGATTTAGTTTTTTGTATGTGTGGTTTCCAATTAATATTGGTGTCTATTGTTAAGCCTAGTAAGGTGAATTCGGTAACTAATTCTATTTTGTGGTTATTAAAAGTAAAGTTTACATTTAGAGGAGTCTTCTGGTAGGGATGGAAAGTAATTAATTTATTATAATTATTATTATTAATTTATTATTATTATACCTATTGTAATAGTATAGTAGTAACCATAGTTGAAATGTTTTTTTTTCCGTACAGTAAATTCCATTTTTAAAACTCCCGTGTTAGTTGTTTGTCAGACTGTCCAAAGCCAGGGACTCAGTCGCTCGGAAGAGTTAGAAAAGGTATCGATACCTTTCACTAATTGGATTGTGTAGTCATATGGAAGTCGCTCGATTTATTCAGTGATATTTAGTTGAATGTCATCAAATAATAAACGAGTAACTGAGATAACTCATTTGCTTCTGATTTTCTATGGATCTCTGACATTTTACGAATCTGAAATAAAAAGATACAAGTATTGTTATCACTACCTTGGTTACTATTCAACTATTCATTTGGTCAAAGTGGTTTAAACCATTGCAGATATACTCCTGAAGAAGATACAGGTGTACTAATGCACACCCAAAGTTCGCTGGTATATGTGCCATTACCCACAAACCTCGAGCTATTATTAAGAATTTCACAGGAAAATAGACAATTTTTTTTCTCGACCCGGGAATAGAAGCCAGGGTCTTAGGCTGGTTTTAGAGTCACGTAACTATAAAATCAGCCTTACACTTAGCAGCATCGCTTGTGACTAACGAAACAGTTATAGAGAAGACACGGCCTGTAACCGGAATGGTTTCAGTAAAATCAAAAGATTTATTCTTCATCACATTATGAGATTGTGTTGTGGCTATTGTGCGGATTTTGTCATCAGTTTAAGTCCACTTATAAAATGCGTACCGCTGAAATATGGATTCCCACTTCCCGCTTATACGCTTCCCGAGTGAGTATTCCCCGATAAATTTATTCTAGGTGTCTTTAAATCACGAGTGAATCGGTTTCTTCTAGGCAAGCGTGCTCCATCGTAGTTTGCAGTGTCACCTAACATCAGGCGAACTGGCGGTTAAGCGTAAGCCTAACAGGAATAAAAAAAATCAAGTGGTTTGTTGTTTTCCTATAACGTTCTAGTCATCTGCATTGCATTCCGTTGGCTACATTCCAAGATCTGCTATTTGTGTTTCTTGATTCTTGTATCACACTGTTCCTCAATCTATCATTCCGAGTTACACCACACATACTTCGCAAGGAACGCATTTCCACTGCATTTATTCTACTTTGGCGAAATCCTTCAAAAAGGTCAGGTGCGTAGCACTCGCAACCGGCGTGTATGTATGAGAAGATGTATGAATGTGGAAGAAGCAAAAGAAGTATGCAAGAATCGTAGCAAGTGGCAGTCTTTAGTTTCTGCCTACCCCTGTGGGAGAAAGGCGTGAGTATGTATGTATGTATGATTATTGTACTTGTGTTTTGTATTGTACTGTTTGCGGCCCAAAACCTTGTTCAATTTGGGATTTGTTTTATTTAGAAAAAATCGTGGATGGTTGTCACCAGGAAATTGTTTTACATTCTTGTGCTGAATATTCTGGGTGTGTGTGTGTTACAATATTCACACATTATTTTGATAATGATAGGTATGGAACATTTTGCGGATAGTATGTGAAAATCACATACAATTATGTTTCATACGGCACACTTGCGACTTTTAATCACAGCCTGCTCAAAATCGCATTACAATGAAATCGCAGTTTGATCACGATTTTATTGTAAGTAGCAAAATAGCAAGTGTGGCGGTAGATGATTTTGAATGAACATTCATCGCGGACGAAAAATATCAGTTTGCGAAATTTCGCATGTGAAATCGCTGTGAAAAATAATGTAGGTAAAGCAGCAATAATTTCCATGCCTAGACAATGAAGACAGATTTATAAGAAAAAACCGGACAAGCGCGAGTCGGTATGACCTACTGAGGGTTCCGTTCAAATGTGCAGTTACAAATAATTATAATTAATTACAAATGTATAGTTTTCAGATTTTTCTCGATACTTAAAGATAAAGATCATTTATTTGTCACAACATGTGTACATTCTGGTGTTATTAAATATAATTATACAGTTCCAACATGTTCTGTCCATTTCAGGACATGCAAATGTTAATAAGAAAAAAAATATAAAAAACATTAAAATTAGTATTAATTAATCTAGATATTACGGACTGCAATTACATAAGTATAATATTAACAAACAATGATTAATATAATTGAATTTCTTATTGGACTAGTCATTTTTTTTTTCTAATTTTAATCTTATTTTTCTAGTAAGTAATCTAGAAAAATAAGATTAAAATTAGAAAAAAAAAATGACTAGTAATCTAGAAGTTTGATTTTTTCACAGCTTCAAGGGACTGTAAACTTGAGTATATGGATTTATTTTCAACTCGATACCTCCACGCGTTCCCGACATAAAGGGTCTTGAAAGACAGACAGAAACAGAGAGTGATCCTATAAGGGTTCCGTTTTTTCCTTATGAGGTAGGTTCCATACCTCTAACTACACCCTAAAAACAGTATTGTAGTATTTTTCCTTAGATGATTTTTATGAGTAAACTTTCGTTATTTATTATTTCATAGACAACATTGTAGCGACATCTACCGCGCTACATACAAAACTATACGAACAAGTCCTGAATCGCGCAAGTGAAGTTTGCAACGCAACTTGGATATATACAACCGCCCGCCTGGTCGGAGGATCCTCCCTTTGGTGTGAGGGGCAACATACCTCGCCCCTCCACAACATAATACAAACATACATAGTTTAAAGGTATGTTTTTACTGTCTCGATTTCCATTTTTGTCCTGTCCATGTTTAATTGCTCTAAAATTTACATTTACCGTCATAATTTACCATTCTGTCTGGGCGTAATCCATTATTACAAATGTGTTATTAATTTTTCATTGATCCATTTTCCTAAAATAGGCAGAGCAAGATAAATTAAGGAAGGGATAACCATCAATTAGGGGAGTAGTGTGTAAGTCAGAGGGATGCCCGTATTTTATGCTACTAGAGAACTATTTCAAGGAAACGTATTGGGATTATTCGCCCGGCTCGTATGTTGGCGCACCAACGTCAGATTACTAAGTTATGTCCGACGTTTAGATACCCAAATCATGTTTGCCGTTGTATCGTTTATAACGTAATCGAAATATGTATTGAGTAAAGCTAAGTTATGAGTGATATAATTATGGTATTCAGAATAGAGAAATACTTATAAGTTATAATATTGAATATCAAAAAAATATATTAAATAGTACGTTGACGCCTAGGCGTGACAATTATTTATCTTTACTACACTACTACTTTACAATTTATTTTGTAGTATTATGTATAGATTTTATTTAATTGTTTAGGTATAATTTTTCTTTCTTTAAATATAGGTGATCAATAAAACCCTACTTTATTGACAAATGATTATAATATTTAAATAGCTATCTACATACATTATAGTTCTCAATTCACTAAATAGTCTAAAAAATAAGCCTTGAGATATGTAATTATTATGAGTTATGATGACTGATGCTTGAGGATTGCCGTAGGTACATATTAATACGGGTCAAATCTGATTAAATATACCAAAGTTGTATTTCATGTTTACACAACAGACTAAGTTTCACATCTCATCCTTATGAACTTGACTTGACTTTACAGATTGCACTGAAGCCAGCAAAATCAAGGAACCCATGGTCCCAAACTTCAGACATACATTTAGGTAATATTACATTATAAATACGAAACTAACGGTAACTGTCTTAATACAATCTAATCATGCAGTTATATCCAAACAAATTCACACTTGACAAGTCTAGTTATCCCTCACTGAATTAATAACTGTAACTTTGTGGTAGTTGGGTAGAATATTACGATGTTAACTTGTTAAGGTCGTCGTTTGTTTTCTCACACCCTTCCTAACAAGTTATATTTGTCGTCCTAACTTAACCGGTAATCACATTCAGTTCAGACAAATTAAGCCCCAGAGCGCTTTAATTTTAAGGTCAGAGTTGGAGCTAAATAATCCCGCAGGTGTTGAATTGTGTTTGCAGTTATTTCAAACGATGGAAAACTTTATAAAAGAACTAAGTTTGGAAGTTGTGTGGTCGGTTATTTTTTATTTTCCCTTGTCGAGCCAATGAATGGAGGTTAGTTGGAGCAGATTACAAAAGTTTAATTCAATGCAGTTATTTCAAATTGTGTGCCTAATCTACTTTCACCAAAATAATTTTTGGCAAATAACAATAACATTAAAGTTCAACTTTAATGTAACTCTTTCATTGATGTACCTACTAATGTATTACTTTCATTCATGTAGGTACCTACCTACTTAATTGCAAAAAATACGAGAAACGAGTTCAAGGAGATAGTAAATTATTATATTCGCATGACACCGCAACTTGCGTAGGTACTAATGTACATAAGTTTATATTGTGAAGGTGATAAGTTCACAAAATTTGCCGTGTGTTTGATTGGCAGCTAGCTAAGATCTAGGCACTAGGCACTGCTTACCCAAAAGCTAAACTTTAATGAAGTTGGACGACTGCGGTTATCGAGCGTGCTTCCAACGCTCATCTAACTCTGCAACTTACCTTTAACTCTTAGTTTAATTGGAATTCGCAAACACAGTTCTGAAGCTTTGTTTTCGGTTTGTATGAACCGCTGAATAGAAAATTTTTAGATTGACATTGTTGTAAAGCGTTGTATTGTTGTCATTTAGGCCGGAAAGTTGAGTACTTATCTTGATCTTTTTTTTATCGTCGCTCTGGGTTTGTCTTGTGTATCGTAGGTGCGTTTACAAAACAAAAATTTTCCCATGATACAGATATCATGACATTATGTCCATAACTCCATACACAAGGTTATTAAAATATTTGTTTCTTGCGGAGATCGAACCCACAGCCCGTGATGCAGAAACCAATTGCTCAGCTACCACGCTAAACGTGCCGACATTATTATTAAATAGACGGATATCTTTTAATTGATTTAAATTATGTAGTACTTGATTTTATACCTCGTTATCATTACTATCTATGGAGCTTCATCCTTCAAGTATCGGTGTTAAAACGCTTTAGGGTTTCAAAAATATATTTTGAAAAACTTTTCTACACAACAGCTGGTACAATTCAGTGGTACCTACACTACAGTACAGTACGCTGCACCCATCCATCACCATCTAGTACTGGCGTATTTTTCATGTCCCATTTGTATACCGCTTGTGCGTTACTTACGATGATAAATTGACCCATTGGATTTGAATTCGTCACTAAAATGCTCAAAACTAGCCTCGAGCGTACTGACGTAAATTAAAAATATATCATTCAGTTAAAAAAAAAACGATTACCTACAAATCAGTGTAGAAATCGATGTATGAAACCAAAAGGAAATTACAAAAATAAGCGCTTTCCATTATATCACCGTTTGAAATAATTTTTCAGATTCAAGTTTCGATATTTGCCTACATATATATTTTATTAACTATCCAATGATGTATTGCATCCAATGATATTTTATAGATGGAGGTGGGTGAATATTCGATCATCACAAATCATTCTTGTCATCAGTTCTCTCTTTCATAGTTCAGATTATTTTTATTCTTGTCTTATTGCTTGACGGCAGGGGTGTAGTTTAAGTCTTCATTATCATAATTGTAGTTTTAATTATCTGCATTCTTATCTTTTTTTATGTGATAGGAGGGCAAACGAGCAGACTGATCGCCTGATGGTAAGCGATTACCGCAGCCCATGGACACCCGCAACACTATAGGAGTCACAAGTGCGTTGCCGATCTTTTAAAAGTGGACTGGGCCTCCGGTAACCTCACTCACTCGGCGAAACACTACGTAAGCGTTGTTTAACGCCGGTTTTCTGTGAGGCCGTAGTATCACTCCGGTTGAGCCGGCGCATTCGTTCGTCTCCCACGTCGTTCTCCCACGTAAAAAAATCAAATTATCTCTGGGATGGCATTCACATTTTTTTCAAATATTCACCCAGGTACATATTTATAGTTTTCGCCAAAATCGTGCCCGGGATTCCTTTGAGCATAATTATGTAAATTATACCGTAAATTCTGATTTCACCACGCTAACTAGAAAACTTCATCGTGTATAGTTGATTGCAGTGCGTTTTGTTAATTACTTTTATTATGATCGCATTATACAAAGCCTCTGTACGGTTTGTTTGTGTTCTCAGGTACGCCTTTGTCCGCAAGTAGGTACTATTAAAAAAACATAAGACGGTACTTATGTTTTGAGAAGAGCCTTATTAAATCAGCGATTATGCATAATATAGTTTATTAAACACACGTTACTGAGGTACTGGATTCCACTCTGTTCGATCGAGTTATTAGGTTTTTCCATGAAATTCTCAATAGCAGCTCGGAGTTTTGATTTGTGGTTCACAGTAATAGGCTCGCCCACTGTTTGTTACATTGGACCTTAAAATACACCTCTTCCTCTCCACCTCTGATTAACCCTACGACGATCGTGATGGTATATTACGTGTAATTTAGTTTTAGATTAAGAACAAAAAGGATACCTAACGATAAGATGTTAGGAAAGACTTTCGCTTCATAAAGCGAAAAGCGCCGAATGCTAAATAATAAGAACCGCTGCGGCAACGCTCCTACGGAGCCCAACATAAGTTTGCGTGCCGCCAAGCCGAACACACCGGTGTATATCTCCCGCCTGCACTACACCACTAGCGCGGAGGACATCGTGGAGTAGGTACGTGCGCCAGAAGACTAAGTACACGCCGAGGGTGCAGTTACTGGAGTCGTGTCGGAACGTCAACTTTAAGGCGTTCGTGGTGCGAGTACCGAATTGCTTTCTGCCCCTCGTCATGGAAGAGGACTTTTGGCCGCAGGACGTGGTGTTCCGTCGCTTCCGCGGACAAGTGCCACAGGACAGCACAAAGACATAAGTGCATAATGAAGTGCTACTAACATAGTCTTAAGCCCTATCGACTAACACTATTTTGTGTATATTTTATATATGTTAGCTTGTAAGGTATATATCTATGGGCCCTAGATGCCTGAGAATAACTGATAAATAAAAATAAATCTATGAAAGTTCTCAAATATCGCTTTTATATAGCCAAAGATCAACAAACCCTTGTAAGGGAAGCAATACCCCAAAGTTCCATATTTATGAAAATAACCCTTCTTTTATAGATCTTGTGGGCGTTTTATGTCAAAGCATAAAATGACACGATTTACATTTTAATAGGCTATGGACACCGATTGAGTTTCATGAAACGCATTATATAATATAGTTATTTATTTAAAAGATAAAGGTATAGTTCTAATAAAACAGATGTCACCTGGGCGTGAACATAAAATCAGTAGCTTCAAATTGTCAACTAAGTTTCACAATTAGGGACAAAATTATCGAATGTCCCGAGGTTGAAAATGAATTATTAATGACTGAATTGGGCTTTAGCAGCCTTAAATGGGACCTTTATTTGCTCTGTATTCATGAATGTACTTTGTTTCAACCCGTGGTAATGATCATTACAAGTCAATAAAGAGTTTCGAACTTTTACACAACTTGCTTTATTAACGATTTTCAGGACTGAATTTCAGAGTCACTGCTTTTAATTGAGGGTTAACTTTGAACCGATTCCGTCATGTTACAATCAAAGGGTTTTTGTGACGTCACTAGGCTTTCAGAACAAGTGTTTCTTGCAGACACTATAAACGTACTTTCAAGTGCAGTTATCAATATGTGTTTGCTTTATTCAATTTCGAATTATTAACTGCAATCAGAGTGATTCAACATAAGATAAGTCTTATATTTATCTTGCTATTCTCAATTCTTTGGAAATTGAAGTGGATAAATATATGTTATATGATTTCAAGTTTTCTTACATAATGTACCTTTATCTGTTATCCAACACTTATTGACATTTCCGAATCAAGAATCTTCATTATTGATATCGTGCACAATACACATGCACAGATAAGCGCTCAATTTATTTGTTTTATCCACCATTTGCATCAAAACTGATAGCAGATTTATGTTTGCTTATAAAATTCATCAATGACACCCGATGCTTGTTCACGTAGGCAAATAAATGTTGAGTGGATGAATTCAAAGCTTTCATTTTGATTTTTGTGATTGTCATTGGGAAACTCGTTGGGTTTTAGCTGATGGACGCGATTCATGTCGTGAATACTTCGAGCAAAATAGTGGACTAACGAACCGGGTACATGTTCACGTATCTGCATAATGTGGAAACTGGTTTTTGGTTGTCTTTTCATAGGCCAAAGATTCTCTTGACTACCTTTCGTTCGGTTCGGTTCGGTTCGTGGAAAATCTATCATCATGAAAATTGGAATTTTGATGTGGTGAATAGATTTGTAATATTTTTCTAAGCTGCAAAGAAAATTATTTTACCTTTGTTTAAATATAAGCTAATTGACAATGTACGTAGGCATTATTTGTACAGGTATGTAATATACAATATACCTCCGTAAGATTTTCTCCGAAGATGTTCTAAAAAAGAAAGACCCGGGAAATGAAATTGCAAAATGTTCAACTAGGTAAATAGAAAAATAATAATGAAAATAAATAATAACTCAATAGAAAATAATTTTTCAGTTACAAAACATATTTTAACAAGTTTTGAGCCGTTTTTATAGTGTACCATGACAGTAAAGGTAACAGTTTCAGAACTTTACAGGTTCCAGGGAAAATTTGAGCTTCTAACTTTACCGTACCTAACTAAAAAGTTTTAGGTTACAACACTTAAACAAATAAAGTTAAATTATTAAACGCGTCGACATTAAGCCTTAAATATTGCTTGCGGCATATTTTTCATATTATGTGAGATTGTTTATATTTAATTTTGCACGTCTACAATCAACGACACGATTTGATGTTAATAACAATTATGTTCCAGTCAGACCAGTCACAGAAAAAAATCAGTAATGTACCGGGGTGTTGCCTGCGTTGATCTTGTTTTTCCCTATCTCAAGAGAATTTCACTAAGTCCCCCGCTTTATCGGAAGCCTTTTTTGCATTCGTATGTTGATGTGTGTGTATTATCAGAAAGTCAGTAATTTTTTCGCCATATAGAAAAGAATATGTGTGGAAAATGTTATACGGTGTTCATGCAATAACGTCATTGAGTAATGTAAGATGTTCCTATAACAATAAACAACTTTATTTTTCAGGATTATGATCAGCTACATCACCCACGTCCTACGTAGTATTCTTGAATCCTGAAAATTTATAGAAATGGTACACTTAATCTTATAATATCTATAAGTTATCGAAAGTATACTTACAATTGCAAATCTTACAGACAGAACATCGGATGAATATGAAATATCTTCAAAGGATGCTTCAGTTCAACGGCAATTATGAATTAAGTGGAGGGGCTTTGACTGCGTCCGCAGAAATTATTCAAACTAATTTCCGACTGGGACCCTTTTTTGTCTCTATGAGACTGGAAACTGGAGTGCGGGGTGGGCAGCTGCCCTCATAAATATATCATGTCAAAGCGACACTAAGAGAGGTTTCTCATATTATTGCAGTTAAAATTAGCCTAATGGTCTTAACGGTGACTGCGACTGCAACTGTCCTGGGCTCGATTCTCAGATCGAGCAGTTTTATTGGGTTTCTCTGTGAAATTCACAACGCAAAACAACAACAAAATCCAAGTCTTTATAATGAAATACCTGACGAAGTGACCAAAAGTAGGTAATACGAGTAGCTTGCTTAAATTCAAAAAGGGTCTAGAAAATTATAACACAAAAAAAAGTCACTATAATCTTAATTTATTTTTGTGATCACAGAGATACTCACTTATATGTTGGTACATTTTCTCATTATGTAAGTGTAATGTTTTTTTTTTGAGAAATAAATGTCTTTAAACCGAAACCGAATTCTCAATTAATGGGAATAGGTATTACATGGGACTTAAACATGAATGAAATGTGGATGTGCATTAGTACACCTCTGCGTGCTGCCTAACCCTTCTTGGAATACAGGCGTGATGGTATGTTTATGTTGTTTGTAAATCTATACGGTTGCTTTGAATATTTTGTTAAAAGTATATGTTCCAAACGTAAGATGTTGGGCCAAAGGCTATTAATAATAAAATTAATATGGTCGTTTTAAGCATGTTTTATGACACTTACGGCCAGTGCCATTAACAAATTTGTCGATTGATTTGCTTACTAGAGATAGGATTTTGACATTACTTGTATAGACCTTATGTCATAATCCTATCTCTAGTAAGCAAATCTACTGAATGATTTGATATTGGGACTGGCCGTAAATGACACAAGGACTTACAAGTCCAAAAAATCAACAATTCTGAAGACATTGAATGACAATTTTGACACAATAAATAACAAACCCTCAAATCGGCTAGTTTTGTCTACCAAATCCGACAGTCCTAATATATTTGGATGACCATTCTGATACTATTGATACAGCAGATGAAATCGCTAAGATTTTCGTTTAGGTTTTGCTCAACAATACAACAATAAAAGTACTTAAGCGATGTCGAGTGCAACCCCTCGATGGGCTGCGGCAGGCGCCCCGGGCACAGGAAATGCGGTTAGACGCCTTTTAATTCCACACGCACGTGCCACTGCCATGCGACGTGGAACCTTTGTCAGTCGAGCCAACAATGAAGCCTTTTAGCGGTGATTTATTATGACCCACTCAACCCCACACCACTTAAGGGAGAAGCCAGCTAGACCTATAAACAATTACGCTAGATTAACATAATGGGATATTGAGATAAGCAAATCTCGTACAGCCCGGGTCGACGCAGTGTCTGGGGCGATACAGACCTATTTGTACAGCTAGACTTATCTTAATCTGAGATAACTTGATAAGACTAGTTTTGCGGCTTTACAGTTACAGTATACTTTGAATTTATGCAGAATACACAGTACATGGTAGTGGTGAAACATTAACTTTAGGATACTGAGGTAATTAGTAACTTGTTGGCCCGAGGATAATTAATTCACTACTAATAGAAGTACTTGCCTTATTAGGCCTTATTTGTTTGTGGCTGCGGAATGAAAGGTTCTGAGTCCGATTTCCAGTTCGAGCAGTTTTCTTGGGATTAAATTCTCAGTAGCAGCTAACAGTTCAGATTTACGTCCAGTTTATGGCAATAGGATTACACACGGTACTGAAAAATGTTCTGCAAACTGTGGGTTACAGCAGCACATCCCTGCTGACTTCTTCATGGAATAAAGGGATGAGAGTTTATAAGTATGCAGATACACCCGAAAAATGGCTACACATTCGCACACTAGCGATTTCATTTCGAAAGTCTTAAGACACGGTTACACTGTTTAAGAGATAGGTGTATTCTTATTTTCGTGGCGTCCGCGACGTTCTGGTAAGCCCGCGTTCTAGTTATCTTATACATATTTGAAACAAAAAGTTTCCTACCCAACATTCTATGTAACGTATAGATAATCTGATCTATATTAAAAATCCAATCTAACTTAGGTGCCGAGATTACAGGAAACAATTGTGTGCGAAAACTTTACCTATTTCTAATAGAGTTTGGATATTATGAAAACAAGAAGATATTCTCCGAAAATAATAGAACTCTCCGATTTATAGCTGATGTTGCCATGTTGGCTCGGTACTAACATAATGCAAGGATGTTTAGAGCCGTACAAAGGTCTGGTTCATTGCAAGCCTTATCGTGTTTTCCCATCTGACCAACGCGTCGGTGTATAACTATTACGAGGTCATGAATACTTATACGTTTTAATCTCTTTTCACATTTACATTTTGATGGTAATCTAGTTTTACAATATTTTTATATGTATCTTGTGTATTTTTCACTCTCGTAAACTTGTAAAAAGACACTAGCTGTAGGTATTTAGGCATGTGTAAAAGTAACCCTTGTGGTATTAACGTCGTGGGTTCCAAATTTTATATTTGTGTTAAGATAGTTATTAGGGCTACATTTTATAGTTATACAGTTAATATTAAAGGCATAGTAATTATAAGGCAAACGTGCCCAAGTGTGGTAAAAATGTATGTAGTGCGTTTATAATTCATGTCCACAGTGGATAAATAATATTACGATTCAATTAGATTTTATATTTAGTATAGTAATTTTTATATTATTTTATCATTGATCCTATTTGTAATATAACCATATAAAAATATACTTATTATTACATCCAAAATGATACACATATTAGCAGAAATTCGAGGATGTCGTTACATATGTTTGGCCTTCGAAATGCGTCCATTGTGTTCATCTTAAGCGTAGGAAATGGTTGCGATGATGGTTTTCCCCTATTAAATGGGGTGGAGATGAACCCTCACCGAATATATCGCGGCAGGCTTCGAGAGAAGCGTACGAACGTACCTATACGATCCATTATTTTTCTCTCAACGCGTTTTTATCACGCTTTTGGGAATGTTTCCAACCTGAGAGTGAATCCAATTATTATTTCAACTCGTAATATTTTTTAAATATGTTTAGACTGTGTACGAGAAAAGTTTAATTAAATCTTTCTCTGCAATAATAATAATAATAAATGTTTATTTATTTAAGGCAATTAGGCTCATGGGTTACTAACAATATTACCTACCTATCTACTTAATATTAATATTAAAATGAATAACATTGAGCTAAATTTAATTAATTAAAATGAAATGCGTGTTTGAATTAAATAAAATTGCAATGTAAGTTTACTTTATTTTTATTATTTCATTTCGTTTCTAGCGGCTTTATATGTTGAATGATAAATATTGTGCGGAGGTCTTTGAAAATATACAGTGAAAAAAATTGGTCGGTTGTGATTGTAAGGATCCCGAAAAGTAGAAGTGAGTTTGTGATAATGGCATTTAATTAATGTCATAACTATATCCACCTAATACTATTAAAACACTGCCAAAAAATGCAAAAGTAAAACCCAAATCAAACTCAAGTTGTAGTAGCAACAAATCTACGAATAACAAAAGTAGTTTTTCATTTCTACGGAGTGGAATGACGAACATTACTTACGGAGAAAGGCGGAACCACCCGAAGTGGGCCTTTATCAGCGAAGGAAGCAAGGACGAGTGCCTATCATCTATCTCAGGATTCGTAATCTCTGTTATTTTACTGGGGATTTGGAACAAACTTAATCGCATGATAGGCTTAACTGTGAAACAAGGAAATCGCCATTTTAGTTTTCTTTTAAGATTTATAACTGTTTTTTTTAAAAAGAATGATTTCTGATTTTAACATAAATATTATTAACACTTGCCTTTCCTTTAACTAAATAATTTCACGTGTTTAATCCTTACTAATATTATAAACGTGAAATTTGGTGAGTATGGATGTGTGAATGTATGGATATTTGTTACTCTTTCACGCCAGAACGGCTAAACGAATCTAAATAAAATTTGGCACACATATAGATTATAAGCTGGAATAACACATAGGCTATTTATTATCCAGGTCGGACCCAATCCAAACCAACCCAATAGGTCCACGAAGACAAAGTCGCGGGCAGAAGCTAGTCAATTATAATTTCTTTCAACTCCTGTATGAGGAAAATGAGTTATAATTAACACCAGTCCCTTTAATTAAGGGTGTTCTAAAATAATAATGTTATTTTTCAAATTTATATCTGAAAATTAATCACAATTTTTTTTCAGTTATGACAAAAGTGACACAGGTTCACTACTCCATAAATCACAATATAAAAAACTAGCGAACCGCTCGCGGTTTCACCAGCACTGCTCCGTTCCTAAGAGGTGTAGCGTAATGTTATATAGCCTTCCTGGATAAATGGACTATCCAACACAAAAATAATTTTCAAAATCGGTTCAATAGATCCAGAGATTACCCCCTATAACCTCACAAACTTTACCTCTTAATAATATTCGGAAAGATTTATATTATTATTGCGTAAAGTGGCATCATTCATTTGTTATATTTAGTATTGATAAGAAGAACACATGGATTTATCTTAGTTTGTTCAACTGTTGATTTGAGTAAATTAACAATACTGTGTGTGTGGTTTAGTTTCGCGGGAACATTAGTAATAAATACACACAAGATAGTTGTGATTATTTAGATTTAACTTGTTACACTAATTGCGGGTTTCCATCCATATAGTATTCGTGAACAATTGTAATTATTTTGATTAATAGGTTGAAAATAATATTAATAGGTTGGCAGTTAACGCGAAATCGATCTATTTGGGATTTACTAGACAACATGTCCAGTAAATCCCAAATAGATCGATTTTGCTTTTCGATAGTTCTAATATAACAGAATACAGAATATATAACTAATCATTGTAAACTGAATAATACTTAATGTAAATTTGGAATATCATATATTATTATAGAAGTGTCTATTGAATTTCTTTTCCGTTCACTTTTTGAACCATGTAACTTATTTTGTCTCATTAGCCTGGTGGAGCGCGACTGCTACGCTAGTGATCCTGGGTTCAATGCCCAGGTCGATCAAGTGTTATTCGGTTTTTCTATGAAATTCTTAGTAGCAGCTCGGAGTTTGTGCCCGGTTAATGGCAATAGGCCCGCCCCCTATTACATGGGACCTAAACATACCGACAAACTGTGGGTGTACATTAGTACACCTCTGCCTAGCCCCTCGGGGAATACAGCCGTTATGGTATGCAACTTATTTTAGATTTTTCAAAAGTAACTATTTATTAGTCAAATTGAAACTACAGGTAGTTGTTCCGAGTTTGGGCGTTTGTGTATGTGAGAATTTGTGTTTGTAAACACATCCACGATAGAGAAGAAAATCGTAGTGTCCGCAACGATTTTTATAAAAAAAAGAGATCTCCTGTAGTTATTTATATTGAAAAAAGAATCAATTTACTGTGTTTGGTCGCTTTCCGTCCAGACTATATTTGTGCTTACCATCATAAAAACTATGTTCATACGCAATCAAGTTTATAATAATAAATCATGTTTTATTAATGCCCTTCCCTCCAATCATTTGCTACAAAGATCAAATTTAGCACGATCACTTTATTACTTATCATGAATAGTAATGTGTTTACGAAGTGCGACCCGAGACAGTCCAAATATTTGGTGAGTTTTCCTCGACGTAACGTGTTACGATGCGCTCCTCCATTCATACATTATGTATATACGATTCACGACCGTATACAGTACCATTTAATGTATAGTTAATGAAGATTTTCGCCTGGCAACCAAACAATATCTTAGAGAAATACTATAATTATAAACAAAACGAATTTGTTTTGACAATGGTGTAGGTACAAAAAATTTTGTGTAACAATAGTAAACACATAAAATATATATATATATATATATATATATTAATAATCTGTAATGTTAACTAGTGGTTTAAGTTCTCTTATTATAATTACCCGTTTTGACAGGCGTCTTTCTCTACAGTCTGAAGGAAATGGGCTGAACAATTATGTGTATTTAGCTGGGATTATTCAAACATATTTAATATTGTATTCCCATAGTTTGCCAATAGCTTATTGTCTTTATCCAAATTCTGAGCACTCGATCACTATATCAAGTATCAATTATGTGGGTAGTTATCGATTATGAGATTGTTAATCACGCTATCGAATATTTTCCACTCTTTATTGTTCGGTGTAAAATATGTCTCAATATGGAATATTTGCCCTTGCTACCTTTAAATGCAAGGGCAAATATTGTAATAGTCTGAAACCTTTTTCAGATTATTTTTACATTTAGTTGTGTGGGTAGTTTTTAACGCTAATTGGATTCTCTAATTCAATCAGAATCCAATCAGAGCCAGTGTCTGCACACCGTCTCTGATTATTAGTTAACGATCTTGCCATTACTATTCATGAATTATAATAACCATCCCATAACGCCCTGCATGTAAAAATAACAAAGTATCTAAAACTAGCACTACTATATCGAGCGTAACCTTCAGTTAAAAAGATAAGAAGTTTATTTCCATATAATCTTCATGCCAAAGTGTTTACCTATATCAGTTATCTTGTCAAAATGGTTATATAGAGAGATGGATGAGATGAAGAGACACAATAATCCCTTTTCGTTCATAATTTAAATTGTTTGTTGTCAGTTGGTAACAAAGTTGGAATATCGCTGAGTAGACGATATTAAGTTGTTAAGTCCTCAAAAAGTTGGTAACTGTTTGAATATCTTTGAGATATGGATCTATGTTTTATGTTATCTTAAATTGTTTACGGTTGACATTGTAAGTCAATTGAAAGTGTTGAATATTGTTTACGGGACTTGGAATTGATACCTTGGACGGAGGTGTGCTTTTGGCTAAGTATTTATGAGTTAAGTTGTAATATAATAGGATATAACAACTTGTAGATTGGATTTGTGCCCAACTATTCCCTTGTCCGGGCTAAACTCCAAAGTCTTGAACATCGCCGCAAAGTTGCTAGCTTATCGGTTTTTTATCGGATACATTTCGGAGAGTGTGCATCAGATCTCCACGATCTTATTCCCCCTAGCCCTTTCCACTATCGTACGACCAGAAGCACGAAAAAGCGTCATCGATTCACGGTGGACATTCCAAAAGCCCGAACGAAACGCTTTAAGTCCACTTTTATAATGCGTACTGCTGAAATATGGATTGCACTTCCCGAGTGGGTCTTCCCTGATAGATATAATCTGGGTGTCTTTAAATCACGAGTGAATCGGTTTCTTCTAGGCAAGCGCGCTCCATCGTAGATCGCAGTATCGCTTAACATCAGGCAAACTAGCGGTCAAGCGTAAGCCTATCACGAATAAAAAAATAAAAAAAACTAATGGCCATAAGCCGTCCGATATATAACAATGTTAAATAGGATCTAAAAACATTCCGCAAACTCGTGTACATCATCTCTATTTAGTAGATATTTAAGGTAGATTTGAAAGTTCTATGAAAGTATTCATTAAACATCTGCACAGCAATGGGCAGGTAAAGTATGCAATATATAACTTAAATCGACAACTGTTTAATATTTTACCAATATGATTAGAATTTATTTATGAAGTTGTTAAATGCAAAGTTGTATACTTAAACTAGTTTCGAACGACGCCGCCGTCTCAAATATGAATCGAGTAGCAACGGGCAGTGAACGAACTAATTCAATAGAGGGAACGGTCATCTGCAATGCTGTTGTTAATGCAGAGCCGGGATTGAGAATGCTAGGGACTCTCTACGGCATTGCTACGAGCTTGCTACGGACTCGCTACGGCTTCGCTTCGGACTCGCTACGGGCTCTGTATGGGTGCGCTACGACCTCGCTACGGCCTGGCTAAGGCCTCGCTACGGGCGCGCGCTACGTGCTCGTTACGAATATTCTACGAGCTCGTCACGAACGTTCTACGAGCTAACTACGGGTTCGATGCGGTTGTGACTATGTAAGTGCCTAGTGCCTACATACACTTCTTAAATTACAGCTATAATTTAGCTGATGTATACTTTCATCTGAAATGAAATAGAAAGAAAGAAAGAAATTACCCACAACCTTATCATAATAAAATATCAATTTAAATTTTGTCTGAATTTGTTTTATGAGACTCTGTCTTATATTGCATACAAATACGTCTCAAAATATAAACTTACATTTGCCTTAAAAAACCAGAAACGTATACAAGCATCGACAGGGTAATCCGAAGATGATATGTCGCTAGGAAAGTACATCATTTGAGAGGCGGACCGCCAGCTGAATAGCTCTCCAAGGATGACATACATCTTATACTGGAAAAGTTTTTATTAAAAACCGTCTACGTTATGCGCTGTACAGCTCCCTTTTAAGTCTCCATGCGATGACAGAGTATACAATTTTGTGAATATTGCGAAACCATAGTTGTCTAGTTTTATCATATCTAGTTTATTTTTAATTCAAACTTATGTGATCCCACTGTTGGTCAAAGGTCTGCTTCATACTAGAGGTATCTATTTATATAATTTAGAAAATCGATTGCCGCATGTATCATCACTTGAGCAACGTTTGTAATTTATTGGAAATCTACCAAAACGGGAAAATGTAAGGTGTCACTAGTTAATAATAAATTATGGCTATTGTAGTGATTATATTTAACATATAGACACATTTTGGACTTCCAGTATCATAGGTAATCACCGTTACCTATTTATCTGCTCAGAACGTGTCATCCCTCAGTATGAAATCTTTATTTTTTCACTATTTAAAAAACAGGTCATTATCGTCTCAGCAACAGCCCGTCGAATCTATCAAAATATGCTCTTTATATCAAATTATTGACAGCAATATCTATTACGCCATTAAATACGATGGCTTATAAAGCATTTATCTTTTCGCTCCAACAGTGGGATGATTTTTATAAATTCACCGAACGCAGTTTGTGGCACGTTTATGTAAATGAAGAAGGCAACTGGTATCCCGGGGTGCTTATCTGGTTGATAATCCACGTGGTATTACCGATCTCAGGTGTTTCAGAGTACTATGTAGTGATTTATTGGATATGTTTGTAACCGTACACGTAGAAATACAAACGTAAATGATAGTTTACAACGCGCTTACTATTTTAATGTTTTTCTTTTGTAAACTGCCTAATGTCTAGGGCGTTTGCCTGGCTATGTGGTTGGCGGTTCGAAACCCGACCATTGCACTACCGACGTGAACCCACTCGTAACACAAACTTTTGTAATAAAAGATACCTTTTTTTTCTTTCTTTCACTTTCTTTCCCTCCTTTTTTCATAACTTTCCTGTCCATCTAAAGGTTGTCTGGTAGATATCGCTATTAGCGATAAGACAACCGTTGTACCCTTAGTTTTAAAAATCAATAAAGATTATTCTATTCTATTAATTACTAACTTTTATGTCAACCTCCTAACTCCGTCCATATTCATTACTTAAAATAAAGCTACTATTTTTATAAACTGCCTCATTATAGAAATGCCTCATTTGTCTAGTAATAATAAGTGCAACTGCTACTAACGCTGGAGGGTTCGATGTGCAGGTCGAGCAATGTTGTGCCCGCTTAACAACAATAGGCTCGCCTCCTATTACGTAGAACCTAAACATATCGGCAAAATATGGGTATAAATTTGTACCCCTCTGCTTAACCCTTCGGGGAATACACCTCAATATTATTATTATTATCAGCCCGGTTTGTCCCACAAGGAGTGGAGCCCACAAGGCGTTAGACGACGTGGGAGGACCAGACGGAGATGGCGGGATGAATTGGACTCCTATTTGTATAATTGGGCCGAAAAAACTCGAAACCGTGAGGAGCGGAAGGAGAGTGGGGCGGCCTTTGCCCTGCAGTGGGACAAACCGGACTGATAACCTCAATATATAGTGCATATAATATACTTCATTTAACTTAATTTTCCTTTAGCAGCTGCCAAGAAATAAGCGGATAATGCATCGTATATTTTCCTTTCATTCTTAGATACTAAAGGTGCATAGAAAATACTGACGTTGAAATTTTCTTCTCTGGCGCTCTTAATAATATCAAAGTTCGAAGCTTGGTAATATCTTTGACGGCATTGGCGTTCATTTTAACGTACGTTTGTGTAGCACAAAGATGAGTTTTCTGCATTAATGCAAAGAAAAAAAAAGTTTATGCAAAGATGTTGTCTTTCTGTAATAAGTTTAGTCATTATACTTAGTAGTAGTATGTATTGTCAAGAAATGTAAATGTTTAATGTAACAGACCGATGTCTGTACATTATAGATATTAAAGAAAATCTAATACCTATGGGGTCTTTATTAGAGCAACAGAAGCCACAATAACAATTTTTGTCTGTCTGTCTGTTTGTATGTTTGTACACGCATCACGCAAAATCTACTGCATGGAATTGCATGCAGTTTTCACCAATGTATTGCTAGAGGTCTGACTTAAAATCTGGTGTATGTTTCATCTTGATACGCCGCCTAGAATCGCACTTATAGTATGTTAATGTTGTTCTTTTTGGGACGTGAGTGAAACTGTGGTTGACAGCTAGTCTTGTAATAATATCTACCATTATGCCTAGTTTTTGTCTAATCTATCATGAGACTATCGCATGTACCGATCCAATTAAGTAAACATAATCTTATCGTTGTATAGAACATGCAAGGTTATAGGGTCTATTACACTGACGTATGTAGAAGATAATTAAACCATATTTTGTATTCTAGATTCAAATGATATTATTAGTCGTTCTTTTTTCATTAGTCTTACATAGATTCTTACATTGGATAAAACTTTGAAGTAATATAGTAAATATTTTTTTTGGAGTTCGGAATAGCAGCCGGTATTTGGATGTATACCCGGTATTACCGATTGACCCGTCCTTTATTGCGTGGAACAAAAGCAGGTGCATCACTATCCAATAAGGTGAAAAACACGCCTAAATTATGAACATGTAGCCATTTCAGTGATTTAATTATTTTGTAATGTGATTATTTTATTTTGTTATGGAATACAAACGATTGTGCATTGCATATTGCAGAGAAATACTATTTTACAGGAGGTTAATATATATTTATACATTCACAGCATTTCCACAGACTACCTAGAATTTACCGATGCAATATTCTTAAGTGCAGACATATTACATCAAAAGATGTTCTAGAAGAAAGAAAAAGATAAAAGCATTCATAATTAACTTAGGTACAGTTGACAGTCTGGATAGTATAGATTTTAACATAACATACCATCACGGCTGCACTCCTCAAAAGGTTAGGCAGAGGCGTACCTACTAATTTAAAAAAGTTAAAGTCCCCTGTAATATGGGAGACTATTGCCTTTAACCATGCACAAATCTCAAACTACGAGCTGCTGCTGAAATTTCATAGAAAAAAAAAGAAACGAACCTCTGGCGTAGCAGTCGCGGTCAGAAACACTAGGTTAATGAGACAATTGGATTTTTATATCATTTTCTTCGCACACATTTTAACAATAACCCATAACAATGCAACTACAATTTCTCAATGAACATTGTGAACATTAGTTTCCCCATAAATTGCGTACAGAGCTATATTGCCTATGATTTGGTTTGATTAAATTAACATATTAAATAGTCCGAAACGTCCCAAGCCAATTGCATATTATAGTTGTTACTAATACTTAGAGTTTATTTTCATTTACAATGATTGTGTTATTAAGATAGTGTGTTGGATATATATAATTTTTTTATAGGTATGTTATTTCTTCGACCTTTTACATGATTCAAACGGTCATGTCAGACATCCAGTTTGAATATTTTCGTAAAAGGAAGTTTTTTAAAATGCTCAAGTGTTTACCTTTTCATCGGAAGAGTATTGAATAGACTTCTTTAAGTTATTTTTTAGTAAAGGAAAAAATTCAATCGCGGGCAGGATTCGAACCTGCGTCTTCTGGTTTGATATACCAGACGCTCTGACCTCTAAGCCACCGCGAACCCTACCCGCATGATTGAAATTTTGCCTTCACATTCTGAATTTACGTCATAAGGTGACGTTGGTGACATCTATGAGAGGCCAGTTACCTTACTTCTCAACCGACACGACTTACAGTTAGTTCAGTGTCGTACGATGCCACCTTACCTTTTAACTATCTTTTTTTTGTTAAAAAAAACACAAAAAAAAGATAGACTTCTTTAGTTTTTAAGTTTTCTGTTTGTTACTGCATATTTTTTTAAGCAACAGGCTATTATAATCTTTGAAGAATATTGACAAGATCCTGATACAAAATGTCTTCCTCGCAAGAATCAAGTAAAGCCTTCCTATATCGCATAAGACCCGAATACTGTCTGAGATCGAATTTTTCGAAATTAAAGTAAAAAAATTGTTAAAGATCGAAAATTATATTGTTAAAGATCGAAAATTATATTGTTAAAGATCGAAAATTATATTGTTAAAGATGTTTAAGAATATAATACATAGGTCCCTATTACTTTTTTTATTGGCACTTAATTCCAGTCATTTAAATTTTAAATAAATACAACTAAACTAGTTTATTTTTAGAAATTTTATCTAATTTTTTTTAAGTACATGTAAGATGCATTTTTTGTTAGAGTTACTAATAAAACAAAAGATGACCAATTTTGATGCATTTATAATAATTATGACACATTGCTAGTAGGCATAAGTTGACCTCGTACTATGTAGGTCTCCTAAACTAAATATTTATTATAGGTAAATATTTTAACTTTTTGGATTATTCTCAGTTCGATATTGGAACTGGATAAATCGCGATAGGCTCGCTCGGACTAATACCACTACTCGCCGAATACAATACCGTCACCCGCAAACTGGTGCGGTGTGATAGTAGCCGTCGGTACCTGAATCTAAACATCAAAGGATTTTAATTGGGACTAGGAACTCAATGTGAACGAACGAAATAAACATAACAATTCAAGTACCTAATTCCGAAATTCAGTAATACCTACCATCTTTAATAATTATACAAATATAATAAATATGGGTATCATTAATCGTCATACAACATAGCCTTTGTCATTGTTCTGGTTTTCTGACAATTACACGAATAAGGAGCGAGCCATTAACCGTGGGTAGTGCAATGGATGGGTTTCGAACCGGCAACCGCAAGTCTGACGACCCAGTCTAGGCTACCCCCGCTTGCAAAATAAAAACAAGCTGCTACTAAGAATTACCCAAAACATTATAGAAAATTCAATTAATTGAAGCCTAGCCTAGAGTAAATTGAACCCAGGACGGGTTCAATTTACAGGTGAGTTTTACATAGCCGTACTTACAGCCACTAGACTAATGAAGGATTTTCCGCATTATAAAAAAGGTAAGATAGCTTCACAATTATGCGCTTGGTTCTAAAGTTCAAATAAGCTGTTTTATTAACGTTAATTACCTATTCTTGATTTTATTTTCATTGGAATAGGGTTTGTTTAGAGTGTAAAAAAAATCTTACCTTCTTGTATTTATTCTTATATTCTGTTTTTATTAGGTTAGCTTGCAGATTAAGATTCTTTGCACATTTTTCCGCCAGCCACGAATGACGACTTGTGGAAGGCAGCTATCGACTGGACGAGAATAACTGCAGATCGGGTTCTACGGCGTAGAACCCGATCCGATAGAATAGAATAGAATCCGATAGAATCGATTAATGCCTTTTTTCTTTATAATCTTGTCCTTTTTATAAAAGAAACTGAATATTCTATGAGTTCTTCATATAGCAGCATAAATTTCCTAAAATTTCGTTACTAATAACGTTATCTAAAACTCAGGTAGTAGGTATTTGATTTTTGTTTATGCTATTTCACCTCTCTAAAAATCAATAAAACCGAATCAAACCAATCGCAATCTGACGTTACCCATCTATTATACGTAAAAAGTAATAAATCATAATGAGCTGACGGAGTCGTATCCCAAAACTTGAGGACATAAATTAACCCTCAACCCATTATGTACTTAAATATTAAAATGGCAAAGGATTAAGCAACCAGTTGTATTCATAACTCTAGCTTGGTGAATTCTTAATGTTTCCTCAAAATAATAAACAAAATTTAGTTTTGACATCAGAAAATTCAGAAAAACATCTTGATAAAATTAATAATATATCGTCCAGAAAAGTGTTTTATCAGTTCCGACGCAAATCTTTGCTGAAAAATATTAAAAAATCCGATTATATTACAAGGTTATGTTGGTCTTCAAGCTAAAATAAAAATTGTTATTTGATGTGTGATGAAATTAGATTCTTTTCAGTCAAAGAATGCTAAATAATATGGCTATTTTTTTAATATCTCCTAAGATATATTCTTATACATACAATCAGCATATTCTTAGCTAAACAGATTCTTTTTTACGGTTAAGACTTTATTGTACAATCGATCGTAAGCGACATAACTGCCAAACTGTTCCAAACTCCATACAAAATCTACTACCATAATAATCCTGAAATTATTTGGGACCATAACCATTTGTGATGTGCAATATGTATTTCCATAAATCGAATTGAAGGTATCACTACAAAGAGTCGGATACAATCCAAATAAAAATATTTAGCTTACAAAAAATTTTGTTGAACAGATTGCCGATCGGCACAAATCCCAAAGAAACCATTCAATTTACCCTTTCGAGGAAATTTCGCTTTGGAAATGATCAACTTTCATAAGACCTTACCTTTGTTAAATATAAGGGACCCAATACCCTTAAACCTTGTAATCTTAGCCGCAAATATGCGAGTAAGCAAATAATTAGTGGGGGTGTTGGCTCCAAATGTGACCACATGTGGGAACCTAAATATGGTTTCAGTCAGTTTGAGCACAGTATCTAACCGTATTCACTACGTTATTGCACGCGATACCTATTCGTATACTGGCTCTATTGTTATATAGAACACTTTGTTCTTGTGATACAGATTTTATTTACACCTACTTCTTTTATAGTTAAAATAATGACGGCCATTTATGCAGCAGTAACAGGAATTTTAGATTAGGAACTCTACGAAAATGTAATGTAGGTAGATTTTGGCTTATACTTTTATAATTTAAATAATGCTATCGTGGTTGCACTCTACTAAAATGTTTTAATTAAAACCGCTTTTGTATTCGTGATAGTGCTGCACATGATTTTGAATTTGGTTTGGCTATTAATGCATAATCTATTTTAACAATAATAACTTAACTGTGCTATTAAAATATAGGCTAACAATTTATGACTGTAATACAATTCAGTTGTAAGTGATGTAATTAATTAAAACAGAAAATATTATATAAAAAACTTTGGTCGGGATATAATAATATCAATGTAACGCGATAAAAACCATAAAAAATAGTTTTGTTTTAATGTCTAATATTCTTGTAACTGCCAGAAATCAGTTCCTAAACAATCTATAAACATCTTTTTGTGATTTTCTTTTTTGCATTTTCCATGCTAAGATTATAAAGTTATTTTAGTAAAGGAAAAATTCATTTGCGGGCGGGATTCGAACCTTCGTCTTCTGGTTGGATACCAGACGCTCTGACCTCTAAGCCACCGCGAATGTGTGCCCGATTAATAGCAATAGGCTGGCCTCTATTATTATAATTAAATCAAATCGGAAAACTGTTGATAAGATAAGATACCTATATCTCTGCTATGTTAATTAAGAATTAATTACTACTTTTTTGGTTGGCTGAAAAAACATAGCGAGGTAATCAACTCGGACCCTGTTTTCTTGTTTTTGGACAATCCCCATTTTTAATGAGAACTCTCATAAGGTGTAATTACATTCTTTTTCTTTTTCCTTGCGTGAAAAGCTTACACGATAATAACACTAGTTACGTGCTTTAATAACAGTATGGTACGAGCCTTCTTGTAATAACACCTAGAGGAAAAGGTTTTGCAATATTCATCTATACTAATATTATAATGAAGTAGTTTGTGAGGTTGTAGGTTGTAATCTCTGGATCTACTGACCCGATATTGAAAATTCTTTTTGTGTTGGATAGTCCATTTATCGAGGAAGGTTATAATAGGTTATATAACATCGCGCTACGCCCCTTAGGGACGGATCAGCGCGGGTGAAACCGCGAGCGGGTCGCTAGTATTTAATAGTTACAGTTGCTCTGCTAAGTCGGCGGTAATCAGCGGTTTATTTATCCAGTATATTTTATTTACTTTGGGAAATATCTGGTTTTTAGGTTATAAAGAATTTTGAATCATTAACCAAAAAAATAGAGATAGGGAGAAATTGTGATATCAGCAGATAACCTTATGTATAGAAGCATTGCTTTCATTTACTGATTGCTAAAAATCTTTTTAAAGGCGTCGAACAAGGTCAAAAATTTATGTAAATGAATCATACAAATAAAACTATATATAAATAAAAAATTATATATATTAAATAATAACATTTTCAATAGTTTCTTGACTCTTTAGTTATAGTCAAACATAACATTAAATTATTTTGTGTGAGGAGGCAATAATTTATTATATTTTAAACACTGTACTTAACGACGACCATCCGACCAAAATTCTCGTTGCCATTTTGTTATAAGCTAAATAATGCAGCAGTAAATAATTTAGATTTGCCAAAATTGCTTTTAATAAATTGAATCATAATTGAGACAGTCTTAAGTTACTCGGAGGTAAAGTATACGACGGACGATGGTTCAATTACGTCATATTAATTAGAGACATTATTCATGTGTACCTACAGCTATTTGTTGGTAATGTGTAGGGCTGCCACCTATCGGGCGCCAAAGGGCGCTAAATGATCTCCGGCTTACTATGATACTTAAAGAATTTGCGGCTCGATTAATAGAATGTCAGTCAAATTGTAGACAATTAGTGGCAAACTGTATATTAAGAATTAAATATGATTCTCCAACTTGCACAGCGGGGTCATTCATATTTTTTTTCCAAATAACGGACTGACTCTCTACGGGTAGTTGGTCCGTCTAGGCCGAACTCATTTTAACAATTTATTCCTCCAAAAGTACTTTACAATTTTCACTTACATGGGTATTTAAGACAAGCATATTGAATATTTATTTTTAAATATTCTTAAATTTAAAAACAACATTGGGAAGAGACATACAAGGGTTAATGAGGAGGAAAATTATGTACCTAAGTAGGTACTGTTGCCCGCAGTTTCACTCCCGTTCCGTATTTTTTATCGTGATTTTTCAGATATTTTAATAGGGCGGGGAAAAATTCAATAAATAAAAGATCATAAACATCGGTCTAGCTGTTCTTGAGTTATAAATGGTTGCAACTAACATGACCTTGTTTTGTACCTTTAAAGAAAGAATACCTATTACAACAAAGATTGCATGCATTAAATATTTTTCATCATACCATCACGCCTGTATTCCCTGAAAGTTTAGGCAGAGGCGTACTTATGTACATCCACAATTCACCGGTATGTTTAGGTTCCATGTAATAAGGGGCGAGCCTATTGCTACCGGGCACAAATTCCAAACTCCGAGCTGCTACTGAGAATTTCATAGAAAACCCAATAACACTTTACTCGACCTGGGAATAGAACCCAGGACCCCTAGCGAAGAAGTCGCCTTCAGGGCCACTAGGCAAATGAAAAACCGTAGAAAAAATAGATTATCTACCTTAAAGAAAACGATCATGATTGCGAGATAATATCCCGCGACTAAATAACCAGGTGTGATAAAAGTCCGTTTTGGCTTTGTTATCGATTTACTGGGTAAATGTTACCGATGGCAGCCCTAGTAATATTGGCTACTCTAATTGATGATGTTCCATTTCAGTGCTATTTATTTAATGCGATCTGCATCGTCAAAGTTGCTTTCAGGCTGAAGCTGTAACTGCAGTGAAAGGCAGGGAAATTGAGAGATACGTCCCGTGAAATGGATTATTTCCTCTGATTAACGATATAAAAAAAAACTGCTGAAGCAAGCATGGATTTATAAATACGATATATTTTCCTTTTTCTATTGCTAATTATGCAGTGCTTTCGTTTCCATTTATTTCATCCACTCTCTTTGATATGATACGAGGAATGGGACAGAAAGACAAGGTATATATTTCCGTTTGTAATAACGACGAACCAATCAAATAACTTAATAAAAAGTACCTCATCTATTTTATGTTAGCTTATATTTAGCAGTGATAGCCTAGTGGTATGACCGTTGGACTGCCAAGTCAAAGGTCTCGAGTTCGAACCCAAAGCACGCACCTCTGACTTTTCGAAGTCATGTGCGTATTAAATAGTTAATTATCACGCGCTTAAACGGTGAAGGAAAACACCGTGAGGAAACCTGCATGCCTGAGAGATTTTCTCGATGGCGTGTGAAGTCTGCCAACCCGCACTAGGCCAGCGTGGTGGACTATAGCCTAATCCCTCTCATTCTAAGAGGAGACCCGTGCCCAACAGTGGGACAGTATAATGGGTTGATTATGTATGTTATATTTATACTCCAATTAGGTAAGTAGTGGAAAAATGATTTGCCACGTCTGACAAACTGCTTAGTTCTTGGCTAACGCTCATGTAGTGGTGACTATCGTGATCACGTAAAGATGTGTCAGCACAAAAGGATTTTTCTTACTAATTTTCTCAAAAAACAACTTATAAAATATACTAAATAAATGAAGCATATGAGATTACAAATTATGTAACACATAATATACTTACAGAAAAACTAAATTAAAAAAAAATAAAGAAACCCGACTACCAAATACCTATTGCCTCCGACTGCATGATATTGGTCATCTTATTTCCATCTTTTTGGGTTTTTTTATTTTTTTAATTAACCGTTCTATTTTTCACGTTTTAGTTAGGAATAATAAGCATTTCTCATTCCAAATATCATTTAATCATAAGTTTTATATATTTTTGTAAGCCATTTATAAAAATCTTTATATTGATACCCCACTCGATAAGTTTAGGGATTTTTTTTTTACTTTTTAAATAAATTTACTAGCAATGTGGTTAGCACATTACTAATATTCTTGTTAATCCCTCGTGCTAAGCTAAATGCTTGTGTTACGAGTGGGTTCACGTCGGTAGTGCAATGGGTGGGTTTCGAAGTCCGACGCCCTAGCCATTAGGCTACCGCCGCTTCCGCTTCCATTTATGAAGGCGCCAAAAATCGGCGACTTTAATTTTTCCTTTTTTCATATACTGTATCACTCCCACAATTAAGAGATGAATCTAACGACGACTCTTAAGCCTCACGCCTTGAGTGTTTCGCTCCAAATAAACCTTTTTCTTTCTTTCTTGAGCTATACTTAGAACAAAACACGACACAAAAAATTAAAACACAGTAACTACATATATTACTCGTATATTACAGTTTTCACCGTTTTAACACAATGTTCTGTTTTTATTTTACCTGTTGCAATATTGTGACAGTCATGAAAAATATTTGAAAGGGTAATATTATAATATTTTGTGCTGTAGTGATACAGGCCATCGATTCTCTGAAATTTAATTCAGTATTCGCGGCGGTTTGTGCGGCGAATTCACTACTTTGTGTAATTTATGATACGAAGTACCATCTGCCGCGCCTGCGGTTGCGATAGGTACTTATTTATATAGCTAAGTTACGGTTATGGACGTATTTACGTCCTTTTTTATTTCTGTCATTTTTTTACATACAAAAAGCTCAACAGTTTAGCTTAAGTAGCATACATTAAAGAGTGAAAGAAAAATCATTGGTAATGTCCCTGTGGATTCCATCCCCACCTGAGACGAATCATTGTTTTCATAGGTAGCTGTTTCGAGTCTGGGTGGTCTTTGGGTGCGTGAATTCATATGTTTGTAAAAATTCCACGTGACAGACCTTGTTTCCTAGTGCGGGAGTTACTAGAGAAAAGAAAAATATTCATAAAATAATCGCAATACATCAAGTACATAATAATATTATGATTTCTTAATTGTAGACTATTCAACAGACGTTTAAATTATAAAGACTCACTTCTTGATGTCAGTAGTAGGTTAGAGTTTGCATTTGTACGTGGTTTTTCGGGCCTTAAAACATACCGGCACTGCCGGCACATCAGTACATTATTCAGCCTAACCTTTCGGTTATACCATTCGGTCATTCACCACTTTATTTTTCAAAACAAAAGCAATTTTATGTGCCTTTGTTCAGTGTTGTGGAAATGGTAAAACGTAAAGCACAGAATAAATAAAAACTACGACAAAGGTTTAGATTCGTGTTTTATTCCTAAACGATTTTGATTTGTGCTATTGTGCTTCAAGTATATCCTATGTTTAACCCTAGACTAGTGTCAATGTGTCAATGTGTGAAAGTTTAGGTGTTGTTGTTTTGTGTCCATTAGTTTTAGGTTTGTGAAAGTCCCCGAGACACGCGACGCTTTCTTTATAAGATTACTGTAATTAATAATAATAACTAATGTATTTACAAAGCTTAGTCACGAATTTTACAATTAGAGCCAACTGAGGGTAATATGTAGTGAATTCTAAAGAGACTTAGCGAGTCCCGATTACTTACTTGCTAATAATGCATTATGTTATAGATTCTTAGAAAACTGGTTAGTTCCTGATATTAATGTATTAGATTAAAAATCGTCTTTTTGTCTACTAATGCTGCCCTTTATAAAGAAAGGAATCCCAATTTCTTAACTTTTCCCGAGGCAATATCCAGGGACAAAAAAGAAAATTTCAAGGAGATTGAAATGTGAAGATCATAATAAAGAAATTCTAATTATAGCATGTAACACCAATTAGAAGATCAGGAGTTATTTAAGGAAAGGCCAAATATAAATACCCGCAAATATAAATATTCCGCCTTTTTACATTTCCAATAGCAATTATTTTGAGTCGGCGTTTGTTAAAGTTTTGTCTTTAGCGTTCTCAAAATAAAGTATATTTTATCATTCGTTATTGCAGGTGGTAAATAATGGCATAAATAAAAAACTGTAACAATGCCAGTTCAAAATCAATATCAAGTGTTTGTATGGTAAATAAAGGATCAATTCTTTTATCTCAGAAATGAAATCAGATTATCGAGATTTCAATGGATTTATTTTTTATTAAAATCAGACAACCTTGCGCTAGCTCGGTAAAATCAAGAGTGAGTAGCCACCTATTACTTTGTGCTTGCCAGTGAATTATGACAGCACGAACGAATGAATAGTGAACTATTCTGTCACTAACGTCAGCGTCATCATAATCACTAACCAAGCTGGTAGTACTACCCACACCTCAATAATAATAATTGATTATATAAGCATTCTGGAGAATAGGCCTTACATAAATGAGGCGCATATTTTCATAACGCAGAGAAAAGCAATACATTTATTTACATTAACTAGATGCCATCAAGTTCGTATTCCCGAAGGGTTAGGCAGAGTTTATTTTGATTTTTTCATACAATAGCTTTGATTATTCCAAATCAAAATTGTTGTTTTTATTTTTATTTGTTTGAATGAATTTGTTTTTGTGATGTCATCGTTTTATTTTATTTGGACTTAAAACAATTTAGTGGTTTATATTCGGACACCAACCTTTATATTATAGGAGCAAGTCGGGAGCAGGTATGTAAACTATCAAAATCGGTTTTAAAACAGCATAGCCCTGCGCGAAGATATACAAAAGAAGTATACAGGCGAATTTGATAACCTCCTTTCAAGTAAAAATAAAACAGTTCAATTATACTTAACAAATACAAAGTTCAGGATCACAGTATGTAGTTACAAAAGTTCCGTCCACATTGAGAGCCGATCGTAAACTAAATGCAGCACAGAATGTACGCGAACTCTAAAAGTGTGTAGTTTTATTGGATAAAATAGCTACAGAAGGAGCGATTGCTACTCTTCGTCGTCTACTAAAGAAAAAATCCAATTGCCATTGGACGTGATCGGGCACGGACATTTGGATTAATGGATCGCGGGCAGACAGATAAAACGCTGTTCTATCACTCAGTATAAAAATTAACAGTAGGTACAGATGATTCTCATCGTCCGTCCCTCTTTGTTCCACAGAGTATCTATGTACTTATCTAGCTATATATTTCCTCTATAACGTGAATTCGCATTATATTGGCGTTCCGTACAATGAGAGATCAGCATATACTAATAATGTAAATAGATATGGTAGCTATACGTAGATTTGGACGACAATTGTAGCTTAGAAAAGTATCAAATTATTCCATCAAGGTCTAAAAACTGCAAAATTCCTGAGTGAATAAATGAGAAAAAAACAGTTTTTCTGGATTTTATTCCGAAAATCCGACGAAAGAAAAGAAAGAAACGTATCATTTTCCATTTTTGGCACGGACCGGAGTCGGTGTTGAGTCTTTTAGTTATTTTTCGCCTTTATTTTTATAGTATACCTACTCAAGACTTTAGAAGGAAACATATCAAAGAGCTTATCTTTTTTAACGTAATTATCAAAATAAATACACGATTTTCATGGACCCTTCATCCATCAAAAAAATATTAAAATTTTCTGAAATATCTACCACAATCTAAAACAATCTTTGACCATTCTGCGCAAACAGATTGTGAGTTGGTTTATAATCCAAGAGTATGTTTAGTGCACCGAGAGTGCTTTGCGGAATCACATCACTGAACATAACTTTGCCATAATATCATGACATATACTCAAGTTTAAGCCTGTGCTACACTGAACACACCAACGACGTTTAATAAGGCGCTGTACATAATAACGGTATAAAAGTGGTTGAGTTTACCAAGCGGCTTAATATACGAAACGTACCTTTTATGAACATCGCTTTTAACACATAATAGGGATTTAATACCGAAACGCAACCGCAACATTCATACGACTTCAATTAAACCCCGTGCGAGCGACAATATCGTTTAGCTCGGGGATACGGAACAAGGAAAATTGAGGAATGCAAGAGTTTGTTCGTAGTTAGTAGTTAACTTCGATATCGGTACGTAAGGATTGCTATCGGAAACCGAGTACATACTTACTACATTCAAATTCAAATTGAATCTATCAATCAGTCGTAGGATGTCACGGTTCAATGTCCCAGTGATATATGGAAAAACTTACTTTATATCATTTATATCCTGAAAACTGAAAAGGCGATAAAGTTTTTTGCATCGAAGCTTTTTAGTAGCAGTCTAGTGGTCACAAGTGCGGCTCCTAAGTGAGAGGTCCTGGGTTCGATTCCTATTTCGAGCAGTTTTATTGGGGTCGGTATGGAGCTTGGATTTGTACCCGATTTAATGACATGAGATACTAAAAAAACAAAACATAACTATAGGGGTACATTAACATTCTTTGAGAATACAAACATGATGGTATGTTATGTATGGTTTATGCGTCACATATAACATACCATAGGCAGACGTGAACGAATGTACCGCCCACACGGGGCGAGCCTATTGACATAAACCGGGCACGAATACCAGACTCCGAGCTACTGAGAATTTCATAGAAATACCCAATAATACTTTGCTCGCGACCTGGGAATTGAACTCAGGACCTCTATCGTAGAAGCCGCGGTTGGGACCACTACACTAATGTTTACATAACGATTCTCTATCAAAATTACAAACAGTTTAGCTTGTACAATATCGCCAAGATATGTAAGCATCTCTAGTTTATATATTTACTGCCCACACTATTTAGAGTCTGAGCTAATTGTAAATGGTTTCCCACATAAAGGGTGCTCTTAGCCTTAAAGGGTACCATTAGCCGTCCAATTCAATTTCCATACTTATTGCAGCAATATGACCCGTATAATGTTATGTTTTAAGACAGCTTATGACGTCATAACATACGGCACATCACGGCAGTATTTCCCAACGGGTTCGGCAGAGAGATACTCGTAGGCAAAGATAAATGAATTGGTTATTATACCCAGAGCAAAACAGAATAAATTGCAAATAGGCATGTTTGGAACTTTAAGTTAAACAAATGAATATTTTATTACATTTCTAAGAGAGGTAGGACATAGTGGAATCGAATAATTCCACTCACAATTGGAGCTGCCCGACTGGGGAAGTACCTCCACCTTGCAGAAAATCGTACCCAAATAACATAGCTCCGTGCTATGTTGTGTTCCTAACGGTGAGCAAGGTCACCAGAGCTCCGCGGGGAGGCGTTGTGTTAGCAGTAGGGGGGACCGGTGTAGGAATAGTTGGCAGCATGTCTCCTATGCAGCCAGCCCAACTATTCCTCCTTCATTGACAGGGTCGGCAACGCGCGAGTGATACCCCTAGTGTTAAAAGCGTCCATAATCTACGGTAACAGCATACCAACAGGCACACAGACACACTGTAGCACACCCGTTGTGGGAATTTGAATAAATTTATTGGGTCATATAAATCTAAATTATAAATATTGTTGTTACGGCACTCCTTTGTGATTCATAAATACACATTATGTGTTGGACAATGTACGAAACACGGAATGTATTGGTAGCACTCGGATCCGAATGTCGCTCGTCAACAATATGATTGGCAATTTACATTTTATTATCTTTTCAGGCAAACCGTAATTGGCTTTCTACCCCTTTACCGTCATTAAACCTATATGAACACGCGCCAGTGTTTGCATAAAAACAAACAACACAAACACGGAATTGGAGTACTGTTAATTACTAACCTTAATACTTGATAATGTCTTAATTTATGCCCCTGGGAGGGTGGTAAAAACACAAAACTTCTTCTTGCACGGTAGGAAGAAACGCATGCTGTAAAACTCAACAAAACGCTGCACGCTTGGAACGCCAAACAGTTTTAGATACTTTACTGTTCCTACATTGAGTTAGAACCGAATAGGGTATCGCTGCATCCACAAAAAAACTTCTACCCAGAGCAAACAGGTTTAAATTTTTTGATATAGGTAGGTAACTATTTCGTGAAATTCGTAAATAGATAAAGAAGTTGCTTCAATAAAAACCTTTATCCGACATTTTACTGTAACGTACCTGCATTTAGGAAATACTTACATATATCTGTTACATTAAAAACATATTGATATACTAATTGAATTCTCTTTGCTAAATTCTCAGACAAGTACAGTAATATAACAATAATTTAATTTGAAATAGAATAAATGTAAAGCTTCGTCGTCTGTTTTTGAGTGCAAAATCTAAATTAAAGAAACTCTTATTTGATTCGCTTCGGTTCAAAGGAATTTCTTGAGGTTCAAGATACGCTGAATCGGCTGAACCGACAAACCGATATTGGATCAAGGCAACATAATTAAAAAAGTTAGTCTGCGCGAAAGTTTCATCTCCAAAGTTATCATTAGGTGGTATACATACAAACTTGAAATTGCATTCTTCGACTACTTCTGAACATTTGAAAACAGCCGTATTCTAATTTCTACGTAATATAAACGCGAAGCGAACTTTTTAACATTCAACCTCAACTTTCTAATGTATGAGAAAATTTTATTAAAATATTCTATCTTTTACAACTCCATCTTTGCAGAACGGAGCAAACATAAGGCTTTTGTTGATGTTGGTATCAACTTTGAAGGCCTAATTAAATAAAATATCCAAATGGCTTTATAAATTATGAACCAGTTTAATATTTGAATATACACATTTTAAACGATCTATCAAAATATGTATTACATCCTAATATAACTAATATATTGTTTGATTTAGATTTTTTTAGAAAAGAACGAATCATCCCTTTTATCTATTCACTTTTCTAAACAACTAAAACAATCGAGTTGTTTAGTCTTAGATCGCATAGCTGATAAAGATTGTATCATCTGATTAGGTTGGTCTAATCTTCAATCAATACAACCGATATAAATAAATAATGCATTGTATGTACCCACAAAGTTTTATTTATTATGCTATAATAGTTCCTGACTTCAAATAATTTTCTTCCATTTATCGTACTCATTTAGATTTAGTTTGAGCCCGTCACGTCTCAAAAACTCGCTCGCTCTACGAGTGTATCTGTATTTTGGTGTCGTATACAAGGCCGGGACCACGACATGTGTCCATTATGTTGACGTGGGGACACAAACTACGAAAGTATACTAATCTCTAAGGGTAGTGTTGTGATTCTTGTTTGGTTACGGTACAAGACTTTGATTCGCAAGGGGACGAAAGGTTTCGCCTTTGAAGCCACACAATCCCCACGGTCAAACAAGCCATCCAATTAGTGACAACTCTTGAAAACAGCATCTTTAAGAATCGGAATACATTAAACATCACAATAACTTAACTAAAATTATAATATTGCACTTTTTTATGAATCAGGTCTGCAGACGATCTGACGACGCACCTGTTGGTAAGTAGACCCCAGGCCCAAGGTCACCCGCAACATCAGAAGATTTGCTGATGCATTGCCGATCTTTAAGAGCCCCTACGGACTGCAGAGTGCCAGAGCCGTAGCAACCAAGGGGAACTGGCTTTTACGTGCAAAGGTAGAAACACACACCAATATGCTTTACGATAGACTCCGACGTAAGGGTGGTCGCCAGCAAGTCAGACCCCAAGAGGTCCTAACACCGAGCAATTCAGATATTTTCACGCCTTTTACGGGATGCCTAACTGAAAGGCAGTGACGGACAGTATTCTAACCCGTTCCCACAAGGGGTAACACTTAGCAAAAACTTTATGTAACCCATCGATAAGCACTATGTGATTAGACGATTATACGTATGTACCTTCGAATCCGGTTGTCAAACGTATACCAAAAAAAGAGGGCTTTCAAGAAACACTTCAAAATAGGAAATGGTAATTTTATTGATATATTTACTTAAGGCACATCAACAATATAAACATAAACATTAGTTATTATAACAACAAAAAATAATTATTATTAGAAGTTTCTCGGGAAAGTTGTTTTTTTTTTAATTTAATTATTATTTCCTATTTATTTTTAAAGTGATACTCGAGACTAGTAGGTTGTGGATTCATTTAATATCGCATTATCGATATTTCATATACCTACAGGGTGGAGACGACTCGACCCTGTGACGACGACCTGTAGGTTTATGAAATATAGATGAATTAGTCGCATCTGCTTAGAGTGGGAACATACGCCTAGTTAGTAAAGGTCAATTTAAGAAGAAGAAAGGGCCAATGCAAAAGTCTGTCAACCAGATAAAACTTAGAATAGTATAACGATATTGCCCATTGGTGAGGTTTAAGGCAATCGCCGTTCGTTATATTATATGAAATATTTATAATCCGATTATTGTTAGAGTGGAACATGCCTTAGTTGAGAAATGTCAAGTAAGATAATGAAGCCATCCAATTCCTGCCAAGATAGTTCAACACATGAATGCATTGAATTTAAAACCGGCCATATTGCCATATTTTATTTAACACGGGCTTGTTAGCACAATGCTGTGTGCTATGTCCGGTATCTCGGTACTCGATTTTCCGGAAAAGAGCGTTTGTTTATTCAATTCTCGTTTTAGCGAATGAAATACACGCAAAAATGTAGAGGATTTAATACCGTCATGCAATTCAAATATACCTATACTTATATCGATTGTAAAACCACCTATGGATTCAATACAATGAGATTTACGGGTTTTTATTTAATTGGGTTTTTTAATAAACGCAAGCTTTATTTCAATAATTCACAAAGTAATAATCCTCATACCAACGATTTTTATGAAAGATAAAAAACTGTTTATAAGATAAATTTCAAGTTTTATTAAAAAAAAGGATTAAAAAATCTAATAATATTTTGTTTCAGATACTTATCGTAATCTAAATACAACATGGGTGAAGCAAGGATAGGTATTTAAGTACGAGTAGGTGAAAGACGGCTGTACTCTCTTAATTTAGTGTTCCGGGGTAGATCGAAGCAGGACTGAATTTTTGCTTTTGCATAATCATTACATAATATTATAATCCTTCATATTAAACTATTTCGAAGAATGATTGTTTGTTTACATTACTGTGTGTGAGCTGTTTCTCGTAATGTTAACCGCGTTATTCTCGTTTTTCCCAATCCTTGGCAATTTTCCTTAGGTATCCTTTCTTAGAGTGAACTCGCACGTTCTCTAAAAAATATGGTCAAGCTCTATGACATAAACATGCGCTCCGTCAGTTGGGTCTGATCTCAAAGCCGCTATGGTTTTTGCCAATGGCCATTGTGACACTCAGGTAATTTTATACAATGTCTGAACTTCAAAAAAAACAGAGATTCTTTGAGTTTACTTTCATGTTTCTTCTCAGAGGTCGTCAACTATGCAATGCCGGCGCTATCAAAATACTTTTATAAATCGTGGGAGAGCCATGCTTCGCTTACGTGGGAGAGCCATGCTTCGGCACGAATGGGCCGGCTCGACCGGAGTGATACCACGGCCTCACAGAAAACCGGCGTTAAACAACGCTTACGTTGTGTTTCGCCGAGTGAGTGAGGTTACCGGAGGCCCAATCCCCTTTTAAAAGGTCGGCAACACACTCGTGACTCCTCTGGTGTCAACACCAGAGGAGTCACGAGTGTACCTGATGGTAAGCGATTACCGCCGTAATCGCTTACCATCAGGTTATCCTTCTGCTCGTTTGCCTTCCTATCCTATAAAAAAAATCTAAATATAAATAAATAAATATAATACAAAAAAATAATAAATCAAAATGAAATCTAAAATATTGATATGTAAAAAGATTTATTTGCAGAAATAAATATTATTATCTATACTAATATTATAAAGAGGAAAGATTTTATTTTTGTACGAATAAACTCAAAGACTACTGGACCGACTTCAAACATTCTATCACCATTCGTTTGCTATATTGTCCCTGAGTAACCTGGGCTATATTATTACTAGAAAAAAATAGCGATCCCTACTAAAACTTCAATAATATCCTCCCGAGCGAAGGCGCAGAGTGCGGAGCAGTGCAGATAGCCTAGTGGTATGACCGCTGGACTGCCAAGTCAAAGGTCTCGAGATCGAAGCCAAGGCACGCACTTCTAACTTTTCGAAGTCATGTGCGTATTAATATCTAGATAATTATCACGCACTTAAACGGTGAAGGAAAACATCGTGAGGAAACCTGCATGCCTGAGAGATTTTCTCGACGGCGTGTGTCTGCCAACCCGCACTAGGCTAGCGTGGCGGACTATAGCCTAATCCCTCTCATTTCAGAGGAGACCCGTGCCCAGCAGTGGGACAATATAATGGGTTGATTATATTATGTTATGTACGAAGCCGGGATGGGCCGCTAGTCATTTGGTTCCAAGGAAGTTAAGTTATAAGGAAAGGAACCCACATAGGTACTTTTCCTTATAACTTAACTTTCTTGGAACCAAATACTTCAAAGTTTTTACGCGGATTTATAGTTTCTAAAGTTTTATGAGTGGTATTTCGCTTTTATAAATATTGATTTAAGTATCATATTACAAAGTTTGCGAATCTAATTTATAAGTTTATAAGTTGTTGAAGAATATTAGGTATATCAAGCTCTTTTTGATACACAATTTTGTGCTGGCCGTGAGCTCGTGTGCGTGTCCCTAGAGAGATAACACGTGAAGTTAAGTTCCATGAGAAACTCTCTTACGGTATTGGCTTAAGCTCATTGGCAAACGGAAATCCATTTCGAGATAGCGAAATGCCTTAAAAGTTTTAAAACATTTTGTGGAGATTAGACTTGATTTTATTTTACTTTTACACAACGTAGATACGTAATAAAATGCTCTTTGAATTTTTCCTTAAAATAAATAAATATAAATGTACCTATATATATTTTAAAATTGTAACTTAAGTACCTAGTCTTTTAAAAATTAAATTAAAATTTAAAGAAACCCCCGACACAAAATTCTCTAATAAGTAAAAAAAAAAACGAAATATTGTCCCTTTTCGTTTAATATAAGAAGAATATTTTTATCCAAGCTTCGTTGTGTCAGAGGACCGTTTAGTATATAAAATAGTAAGTAGTAAAGTAGAAAATATTAAATAGCAGCAATCCTTATCTTTAGCGATTCGGGCTTCAAGACGATTTTCTACTACTTAGCGGTATTTATTATGTGCTCGTCAAAACGCATGCACCGTTGAGGAGTTCTTCTGGTGGGTTAGATATGCTGCAGGCTTTTATAATCATTGACAAGTGGCAGGATTTCAAATTACGAATCGATCAGACCACAGACACAAGACCTGTGGAAGTTGTTTATATATCTTCTTCAAGAAAAGAGTTAATCTTCAAACGGCTGAGCAGATTTTCGTAAAATATAGCTAAAAACACTCTCGATTAACAGACCATTTTTTTTATCAAAACCGGTTCATATCTGGCGCTAGGATGCAAGACAGATACCTACACACGTTAAACACTCCTCTTTTTCGTCGGGGGTTAAAAACATAAAAAAATGCCATAATAGATAACATTTTTATTGGTTGATCATTTTAGAATGAGATATTTATTTGTCATTATAACTTGCATAGCATTTTTTTGTTTGTTTTCAGGACCCCATTACAGCAGCTGCAAACTCGCCAAGGCTACAGTGCTCCAGGTCGTAGTGCGCGTAGGCTAGCTGAAAGCCGCGCTATCGTGGGCGATCCCGCGCTCCGGGGGCGGGAGCGAGCCCGGGCCTTCGCTCCTCTAGTCCCGCGCTGGCCGCCGCTCCGATCGCCGCCTCTCAAGTCACGGACCTAAATTTCCCTGTACTTTTCCACGCACGCTAGTGATGTGAACGTATTCGCGTAATGCATTGTATTGTTTGTGACGCTGCCGTGTTGTGAATGAGTGACAACCTTCATGTGTCGCTTTTATTACTGTTCGTGAATTTTATTGGCGCATAAATACTTTTAGTGAGTAATAAATTACTTTTTACGTAGTTTTTATTCTGAATATTGTAATTCTGGTTGCTCGTAATTTTTTTATAGAATTAAAGTGATGATGAAAGCAAATCGGGAGCGAGAATTTTTTTATCATGTTATTTGATCTATTATTAATTGTATATTTTTAAATGTTTTTAAAACTCTTGCCTTAATTAAATAAAACTATATCTTAGTAATCATTTCTTTTAATAGATATCATTGTAAATTCAACACCGCTGTGTATGGAGCGTCGTCTGTAAAATTATAAGAGAGGAGGAGTGAGAATAATTTAACAAAGGATAATGAACCACTCCGTCAACACTCGGCGAGCTCCTCTGGCACAGGCATTACTTAGCAGCTGAATGAAATTGAACACACCTCATTACCACTACTCTTTGCTCCCCACGTTTATCAGAACAACCCAAATATACCGCGATTCGTTGCAAAAAGCCATGTCGAGATCCCGTAGTAGTGGTAGCGCGCAGTGCGAATGCCGTCACTTTCTGTAAACGGCAATATCCCGCCCTCACGCTGAAATTTCGAACGTGTTTCCATATAAATTTTTATCGCGTAACTCTGCTAATATTGAGGCAAAATTATGACAAATTATAAAATTTACTCCTCCTTAATGCGTCTCTAATGCGTCTCGTTTTGTAATAAGAAATAAGTAGATACTTTACGTAGGTTTGTAAATGCTAGTTTTAGATTATGTGCTTTATATTATACTTTGTAATAAGGTTTCTTATTGAATGAGAAATAAAAAAAAGTATTCTTTATATCTTGGAGCAAATGATTTTTGTTATTTTATTTATGTTTAGTTGCAGTTTGTTGATTTGCATTTTAATCACTGCACCACACTTTTCGCAGTGAGTGAGTGAGTTCTTTTAACAATGCGGTTAAAAAGAAAAATACATTAAAATATTTATTTTGTTGAGCCACCGATGGCACAGCCACTTCAGCTATCAAGTCATCATACTGCATCTAACAACGAGCTTCCATTACTATCAATTAAAGTTTCAGGCTTCCGTACCGATTTATACATATAGAGACCATGCATTGGCAGTATGTATTATCTGACATACATATATAGGTACCTACGTATTTTGGCAGTTAGACACATACATTTCAATCACTATTTACAAAAGTAGGTTAGTAAACAAACTGAATGTGTAGAACTAAATCCGTCTAGATGATAAACATTCAGCGAATTGATTGTCCACAGTTTTGGATGTTCGCAATCACACAACTTTGTGTTATGTGTAAATATTACTTATGATGATTAAAACATTGAATAACATTAATATAAGTTCTATAAATTGAAACTACAGAGTTTCTATTACTACTAATTTTATGCAGTTAGCGAAGATGGCATGAATTAATTACCCTTTTCCGAACGTGGTGTGGGGCAGAAATTCTATTGAGTTTAGGGAAAGCTCATGCCCAGCAGAGGGTCTCAAAAAAGCTTTTTAGCTTATGTCAATTGTTTGTCCTGTCTTCGAGCAATCGTCACGAATCAGTCTTAGATTGTTTGAAATCCGTAATATACAAACAAATATATTTGGTTGTATTCTAAATATGTTTAAAGAATTGCGGAGAAATTAGATTTTAGTAATGTAATAACGTAATTGAATATACGTAAATGTTGGAAATTTTCTAATTAAATGAATTTAACAATTGAATAAAGCAGTCTTCCTTCTTTGAATTGTAAAATGTTACAAAGGAATAACTTAATGTTATTAAGCTTTGTTACAGAGGGACCGGTCTATTTTATTATATCTGAATGTATTAAAATTGTATTACCTACTTTATCGGTTGGGTATAAGCATCATTTTTGTGAATTATTAATAATGAATTATCTATGTTTGTTTATTAAATTATAGTCATCAAGTTTAAATTAAAACAAAAAATAATGACTTCGAGTAATTAATTCAATAGGTAGGTATCCCTTAGAATTAAAATGCATTTGCTAACTGTACATAATTTCAAACAAAAACTTTTTGAACATTATCGTACTTTACTGTTTTAATTAATTACAAATATAAATGTCTCTATTGTACATCACTAACCACAACTAGGAACAAATAGGGCACGGCCCTATCACCGTTTTAATTACTTCGTAACTTATTTGCAAGTTATCTGGAGAGGCCTACTGTGAAATGCTCAACTTCATTTATTAAAACCGCTGCCACCCAATATTGTAAAGCTTTTATCCGAAATTATGCCATGAATCTTTCCATTAAATGCGACGCTGAAAAGCGTACATTCGTTATAGCGGAAGGTTTGCGTACAGTCTGACAGTTTTGTCGTGTAATAAACGGCCATGAATAATGGTTTTTTTAACACCATCACTTATTTTGTCGCTGACTAACCTGCATTGTTGTCTTTGCAAATTGGTTAACATTTTTTGATTGTAGATTATGTTTCTCCTTTTGTGGTGTGCCACAAAATAAGAAATACAATGTCTCATCTCTCTTTTGAATCAGTTGTAGTGCCAAATTGAATTTACATTGTATTATTTTGTCGATACAAATAGTTGCTAATACATATGCAATATATAAATAGAAAGTCATAGGAATTCCCATCGTCGATAACGTTAGAACCTTCTGTAATTTTTCATCAACATAACATACCATCACTTCTATATTCACCGAGGGTACAGGCAGTGTCATACCGGTATGCACCCACATTTCGCCGGTGTATTTTAAGTCCGAAATTATAGGGGGCGAGCAAGAAATCCCACTTCCGAGTAGTTACAGAAGATTTTCTAGTGGAAAACCTAATAACTCTTTGCTCGACGAGGAAATATAACACCACGCTCAGCACGTGCGCTTGTGACTCTTAGACCATATAACTACCATTTGTAATTTATGGAATTATATTTTAACGTAATATAAACGGAATTATTAGTGAGCAGAATAATTAAAATAGAGAAAACCAAACTTCTAACCAGGAAAAGTGAAGATAGAATTATTCGGTTTAGTGTTAGTGGGTCAAGGTAACTGGCGCATCTGCCAAATCCTTTGCACAAACAAACTAGCTTTTCACCTTATCTTAGATACTCATTATACTATACGACATACGGTGAAAAACTAGTTTGTATTGTAAAAAAGGTAGGTACCTTCCTTTTATTTATTTTCTTATTATATATAGACATATATATTTATAAGTAATATTTAATGACTGTCTCATTAGTCTAGTTTTCCCAAGCGCAACTGCTACGCTAGAGGTCCTGGGATCGACTCCCCAAGTCCGAGCAAAGTGTTATTGGTTTTTTTATGAATTTCTCAGTAGCAGCTCGGAGTCTGGATTTGTGCCCGGTTAATGGCTATAGGCTCGCCCCCTATAACATGGGATCTAAACGCACTTATGTGCTTATTCCCTTACCAGTACAGTAGAGCACCAAGAGCTTAGCGCGCAACGGTCGCTAGTATCTATCGACGAATGTATCACATAGCGACATCAAGCCGTAAGAGCCTTTAATCCAAATATTTTCTATGCGACGACGCTAGGGATCCAGTTGATCGAGTGACTCTTGGTAAGGCTACGGGTCGTTTAAAGATAACACCCGATACTTGCCTGTGGAAATCTATTGTGTGTTTGGTCTTTGTCTCCTAACGTCAAATTAATTCTCTAATTTATTCATACAACGTTGTGCTTGGCTGCCCCTTATCACATCCCTTATCGTTGATAGACTATATAATTATGTACGTATATTAACGTACATAATGTCACTCCATTATTACTGAAGGACTGAACAAATATGATATTTAGTGCCTTATATGAGAATGTATTGCTATTTAATTAGTAAACGCTTAGTATACGAGTACAAATGAAATGAAATTCCCAGTATCAGCTCGAAGTTTGGATTTGTGCCTGGTTTGTAGCAATAAGCTCGCCCTCTATTACATGGTACCAAAACAAACTGTGGGTGTACGTCAGTATTCTTCTACACTATTGTAATTTAAAAAAAAAAGTCTAAAAGGGGTATATTATAATATACAAACTTTTTTAATTTGAAAGCTGGTACTTCCCGTGTAGTGCCATTTCCGTTTGGTCCAGTTCTGACAATGGCATCCATGAGAAAACCATATGTCTTAAATTTGCATTAAGTATGTGCGCGACAAATGGACGAATAACTCAATATTTAATTTCAATATAAAATTTTACTCGCTACTAAAAATGTTGAAATAAAATAACTTTTAAAACAAAAAGTAAAACCGTCTTCAAAAACATAAAAATAATGTTATGTGCACAACACTTTCGGAAGTCGGTGGTTATAATTCTTTGAAGCCACACTTTTAAACACAACAAGCAATAAATAGGCAGTTGATACAAATCCATTTCTTAAATTACCATACAGCTATTAGGGTCATAGTTTCCTTCCCATTTTATTGTTTTCCCGCCCCATTAACCAATTCCGCTTCACTTAGGGGGAGACGCGCACTCATTAGCGAGATGACTAGTTCCTTGGTTTTACGCGGAATGACGGTTACTGACCCAGTAAAGAAACTCTGTATTTATGCTAAACGATTTCTTCCCGTGTGGCGACGGTTTAGAATACTATACCTCACTGTCTTTCAGATGGGCATCTCGTAAGAGACGAGAAAATATCTGACTTGGTCGGTGGTAGGACCTCTTGAGGTTTGAGTGGTATGTGCTTACGTCAGAGTCTATCGTATAGCACCTTGGTGTGTTTTTCGATTTTTGCTCTGGCAGTCTGCAGTCCGTAGGGGCCTTTAAGAGTTTTAAGGGTCGGCAACGCATCAGCAGCACTGTTGTTGCAGGTGTCCATGGGCTATGACTACTTACCACCAGATGGTATGCCAGCTTGTTTGCCTACTTAATTCATAAAAAAGCAAAGGAGTTGGTGTGTGTGTGTGTATTTCAATCATTCTAAGTATTTAACTTCGTCCTGACGTACTTAGGTACGTATTGAAAAACTCCACTGCCATTAACCGGGTACAGATCCAAACTCCGAGCTGTTGAGTACTGAGAATTTCATGAAAACCTAATAGCACTTTGCCCGTCCTGGAAATCGAACCAGGATCTCCAGCGTAGCAGGATATATAGGCAGTTAGATAATAATTATCATTGTAGTTATAGATATGTGTACTGTTAATTGTTTGTTATATTAGTTCTAACTGTTCATTAAACAAATAAGATTTCCTGTGATTTCTTATTATATTATATTAAGAAATCACAAAAGTAATGTATATGTTACGGTAAATCTGATTAATTGAAAATTATTAATATTTTTACAAAATTATTAATAATAACCTAACCTAACCGATTATTAATAATAATACATAATTATTAATAATCTTCAATTATTCACTCTTACCGTAACATATATATTAGTTATGCTATTGATATCAAATCACGGTACACATAAAATATTTGTAGGAGACGCCAATATTGCAACATATATGAACGCGTGGAAATTTTCCAGTACCAAAGCATAATTAATTAGTTCACTCAACGGAGGGGAAAAAAGTCACAGGCACGTGCGAAACCTTTTACAGGGTGACCAACCTGATTTAACTATACTATTAAAGTTATTTACTGCTCGCATTTAGAAAACAGCCTCTTGCTGCCCGGAATGTTGGCAACAGATGGGAAGGCTAGGAATTTGTAATACCTTCATAAATTTTGGCGTCAATAGCTCAAGCGTTGACTGAAGATGAAAAGGTCGAGAGTTCAGACTACCGCTTTGATTAATTATTGTGTAGGAGCTAAGCAGGAATATTAGTATATTACACTATACCTATTTTATGATATTTTTTTAAGGTGATTAAATATTAATAATCGACATCATCATATCAGCTTAAAGACTTCCCAAGCTGAACAAAAGCCTCCCCCATAGATTTCCGCAAGGACCGGTTTATAAATAAATAATTCAATGACTCCCAGCACTTTCGTATTATCAGATTGTATATCCATCTCGCTGGAGCGTTTTCTGATGCATGGTCTCCACGCGAGAACCATCATGGTAGCGTAGAAAATGAGAAATGTCACTCAATTGCTAGGATCTGGCGAGTAAGAGCTGTAGTTGTAAGTTAGAGGTCTATTGACTGCGCCAGTAAATCCCATATTACTAATATTTTTTAACGAGAGCAATACCGTCTACAGTAAGTCTTTACTTATACACATTGATTTTATTAGTCCAGGTTGCAGGAAAATTGACGTACTTAACATAAAATAAACACTTTCTTTGGAACTTGGACCAAACTAATTACTGCGACAATGGCTGAAATTGTTCTTTGTAATTTTGTAGGCTGGCAACACTGTAAAACAAATAGTATAGTAAAGTTCTCCACAAAGTTTACAATAAGCACTAAATTTCCGATTTCAGTAGGTTAACTACAGTATAGCGAACGGTGCACTGAAATCTGATACATAAATCTATTATTGAAATAAACAGATTGGGAAACTCAAACAATGTGCAACTGCACAGTATGTTATTGGGACTGCAATGAAACTTTGCATAAATGCAGTTAGACATGAACGCAGTAGTAGTACCTACAGCTTGTTGAACTATGTTCCTTGAGGTTGCTTGTACAAATTGTAACATTAGATTTTGTAAATCTATATACTTATAATAAATCTGTAGAGAGGTCAATTCTGTACATGAAATATATTTCCAAAATAACTATCAGCGGGTGATTAGTGATCGATACTGACGCCAAAAATGCAATCAGTAAAATTTTTGTCTGTCTGTCTGTCTGTATGTTCGTTATAGAAACAAAAACCGCTCGACGGATTTCAACGAAACTTAGTACAATTGTTCTTCATACTCCTGGGCAGGTTATAGTATACTTTTCATCACGCTACGATCAATAGGAGCAGAGCAGTGAAGGGAAATGTTGGGAAAATGAGTGATTCATGAGAAAGGTTTCAAGCTATAAAACATCACGCTACAACCCTTAGGAACGGCGCAACGCAGGTGAAACCGCGGGCGAAGAACTAGGGAACAAAGTAACTATTCCACGCTGACGAAGTCTCTGGCAAAAGCTAGTTAAAAGAATAAAATTACAGATTGCATTTCATACACCAAACTGCAGGGCAAATTCGGTCGCAAGTCGGTGGCAAGTTCTTGTGGGTTTGGCGTAATCTATGTATGTATGATGTTCATGTCATTTCTAAGTGTTTTATATTATACTATTTTGTCAAAGAGATCAGAGTGAGGCGAAGAGTTGAATTTTTTAGCAGTGGTGAGTGCTGAAGTGAAGTAGCCTTTGATGTGGGTGCCACAGCCCGTTATGGCATCGTTTCGAAATCCCTGAATCCCATGGCCAAGACTAAGTGTAGGGGAAGGAAAAGCAAGTCAGGTGTTCAGTCGGTACAAGTCCGTCATACCCGGGGTAAACCTTATTGCCTCCCTACAAAAAAAAGTTAGTTGCTAGTTACAGTTATAGTTAGACCTACACGAGTACTCCATTTTCTTCACTGCGTATAGCTTGGAAGATGGTTAGATTTTCATCACACGAAAAATACATTCCATTTTGCCCTACCTAACACACAGTTCCATTCTGCGTCACGATTTTTTTCCTGTTACTCATACAGATAATAAACTTCCCGCAACAGAGTTTTTTTTATTTTACTAAGGTAGCAAACAGGCATACGTCCCGATTGATGGTAAGCGGTTACCGTAGCCTATGGACGCTTGCAACACCAGGAGTATCACTCGCGCGTTGCCGACGAAGGAATAGTTAGACTGGCAGCATAGGAGACAATAGCGTGATGCTTATCCTATCTGCCAACTTAACGCATTCTCGCGGAGCTCTGGCGACCTTGCTCAGCGTTAGGAACATAACATATAACATAGCGCGGAGCTATGCTATTTTGCTATGATTTCCTGAAAGATGGAGGGACTTTCCCAGTTGGCCAGCTCCAATTGTGAGTGGAATTATTCGATTCCACTATCTACCTACCTCTCTTAAAATTAAAGTAATTAAAGTAAAAATCTAACCTAAATCTTTGGCCTCGACCCAATACAATTTCTTTAGTGCCTCAGTAGGACTTATATAGGAATATGAATATATTTTCCCTTGTACACACGGAGTTTTTTGTAATAATTCCTCTAATGACCTCAACATAAATTTATATGTACCTTAATACGATGCCAACGCGTTGAGCCCGCCAAGCTTGCCTTTGTCAGAAGTGACACAGGTAAAAAATGACGTTCCTTTGAATTTGCTTAATTGCCGTGAATTATATTCTGTCTAATTTAAAACCAGACATACCCTTTGTCATGTTAATAATCACGTTAGCAAATCTAATTCATGTCGTACATTAGGCCAATTTTATTGCCCGTGTTTATGAACGGGGACCACACAAATGAGGCTTGACATCATGTATCAAGGTCAGCCTCTACGTACCTCTTACACAGTTGAATTAGTCGGACCCTTATAAACGTAGACAATTGGTATTGACATCGCCAACACCGTTACTCAACGTAATGTAATAACAACGAAAATTTCTCGAGTTGTATAAGTTTTAGTAATTCGATTTAGACAATCGAATATCCAAAACAATTACTTATTGCAAATATTACAAATCTTCGGATCAAAAATGTCACTATCCAACAACATTGTTTACGATTCCTTATTTGAGCAACTCACTTCCTTTACTAAGTTTGTCCTGAAGGACAAGATGATTTATCGTATGATACATTTCGTCTATATTTCATATCTAAATCATAAAAGGAACAAATAATCCTACGAAAATCTCAGGTGACGGAGTTCGGGGGTTGGTTTATAAGACAAAATGGCGGTCATAAATATCTGTTATTGCTGCGTCGCTAACACGCACAAAGATCGGGAAAGTGTGAATGATAAAATGTAGTTGATACGACGCGGCATTCCCATACATATTGAGTTGTTATTAAGGTTCATAGCCAAGTTATTGACAATAGAAATCCGCATCTTCGCGCGTTTAACTAGTCATAGTTAGGTGAAGTATAGTGCATGCACGTAACTGCAATTTTAATATATTAAACTTCTATTAAACTACTACCTATTAAAATTACCCTGTCTGTTTGTTTGTTACCTTTTCATGACTAAACCGCTGAACCAATTTTGATGAATTTTCGTGTATAGGTAGATTAAGGAGCAACAGCTAGTTACCATAAGTTTAGGTAAATATGGCTACACATCTATACATACACCAACGTAGAACTAGTTTTTGTAAAGGATTTCTTACAGTAATAATTATTTAGCTTTTTTTAAACGTATCTACAATAAAAATATCCGTATTTGAAAAGTGAAGTCAAACCATAAACTTTAGTTTAAAATATTCCAGTTTTATTTAAAAACATCTCCTAGTCTTGGAAATCTTCATTCATTATATTCAATTTATTTAGAATTCAGCTCAAAAAACATTGTTAAGAAAATATGTATATTCTATATGTTCTTTCTATTCTTTCTTGAAATAACATGGTGGTCCAACATAGAACAAAATTGATTTTATTAATAGCAGAGCCTGAGGGCGAAATGCCCGCCCACATTACCCCCGGGGAGAGTAGATACGTGTGACAATATCTGACTTCACAAATAAGTGATTAAATTCCTTCCGCCTTTTGACATCAAGGTTATGTCGTAAATGAAATAACAAAGACAAATTGCTCGTATTATTGTAAACAAAAGGGTTGACGAGTATGAAGGATTTATGCAATTTTTGTCCGTTACTGTTTGGAGCAACCCAAAAGACCGCACGTATTTTCCTCTTTGTGGATTTACCTTACCTTTGTAAAAGCATTTTAAGTAGATTTAAACTTAGAACAGTGCAAGATGAATACGAGTAGGATAAGTATTCTACAGCTTAAACACTACTTAGGAAGACTATTCTTATTCTTAGTAAAAGGTTCGGGTTGCCTTAGAGACACAGTGAATAGAATCCAGTATCCGTGAAAACGGTTTTCTAGGGTTTGTTTAGATATAAGGTGTGAAAGGTTGTGAAAGTTTAACAAAAAGATACATATTTATACGTATAAATATGTATATATATACATGTTTTATATATTATCTATGCAATAGTAACAACTCCCATGTTTTTATTGAAAATTTTCAACCAATCTCATCCAGTCGGACGCATCGCCTTAAATTTAACTCAAGGACCTAATGTCTCCGACTGCGTGAGTGTGGTCATCTTGTTTCCATCTTTTTTGGCAGTCTAGTTTTTTGACTTTTTAATTAATTACTTTTTAGTTATTGATAAAGGTACTTACCCAGTGTCAATCGCACATTTGAAACGAATTTAACGAATCCTCTCTCTCAAGCTCATCCATTAAACCGTTTACAGAGTATGCCAAAGAAATATACAATTATACATACATATACTATACGAAAAACATAACCCTCTCTCTGGCGCAGTCGGGTGATAACAGCATAATGTAAATAATCAAGGATTCTTATGTGGTATATGTTTCACTTATACACCTACAATACCCTGGGGTCACCTACAATACCGTTTTGCTCACGGATATGGGGCCTCCATATCCGTGAGCAAAACGGTAGGAAGGCCAGCATGTAAATAGCTTAGTTATATGAAATTTATAAGCGAAGAAAAAGCTAGATATCCTCCATAGTGACCTGGCATTCAGATTTCCTCGGGGATCTGTAATCCTCTTACTCAGTCTCAATTTAAAATTTATTTTCAATTCCAACACGTTTCAAATCACAGATATCATGACATGGGCACGTTTTAACTTAACATTTTTCTGCTTCGAAATGAAATATAGTATTAGCATAAGCGCTCATCTTATATGTCTGTACGTTAGCTACGTAAGATAACCTGATGCACAAATGTAGGTAAATAATACTTTTATGCAAATATAAGTAAGCAGTTTTTATATCATATATCCCTGTTTACCCAGTGGCGTCTATAGCTTTTGCTCTCAAACAAAATGTTATACACTATACGATAGTCACTGCCCAATTTATACCAACTATTCGAATTCCAAGCTGTAGCGAATCGTTATAAATTCATTGTGTACTAAAAACTAACATTTAACAGAACCAAAAAAGTTTTTATTTGAGTCGGTATTGTAAACAATAGGTACCTATACCTCAAAGGAATGTATAAAAAGGAACTAGCTATTTTCTATATACTTGAATTAATATACATTTTTCAACTTTATAGATAAAGTACCTACTGGTTTCTGACACTTACGCGAATATTAGGCATTGAAATAAAACTACTTTTTATGGATTTTATCGCGTTTTATTGATATTATTTGAACGTCGGAAATCAAATAATATCAATATCACGCAATCCGTAAAAAGTAGTTAAAATATAGTAGTAATAAAGAGAATTTATTAAAAAAAAGTTTTACTAGTAATGTGGGTCGCACATTACTAGTATTCTTGTTAACCCGTCGTGCTAAGCTAAATGCTTGTGTTACTAGTGGGTAGACGTCGGCAGTGTAATGGGTGGGTTTCGAGCCAGCAACCACATGATCGCTAGTCCGATGCCCTAGCATCCTAGCATTAAGCAATCGCCGCTTCAAACATTAATCATAAAGATAACTTAAAATCATAAATAGACTATGTTGATGATTTCCAATCTCAGAATCAATCTGGCGGTGGATGTACATTAGAAGACCTCTATCTAACCCTTCGGGGAATACAAGCGTGATGGTACGTTTACGAGGCAAAGAATGCACAGTAAATAGAAAATGACACGTTAACTTTCCCAAAAAAACTCGATCCTCACAAAAGAGCAAAATATTCAAAGAAAGTGGAAATAAAGGAAAGGGCATAGTCATACCTATATTAGTGAAGGTTTCGGCGAATGCCGTGGAGCCGGGGATAACGTCGATCGGCGCCCTGAGGAGCATATAGAAATGCTAATGGGGTGGAGATGATGCGCTTTAAGAGTCCGGTGGACCGAATTTCTCTTACAAACGTAATCCCGAAATAAATCTTAATTCAAACACAATTTAATCAAATTCTGTTAATTATTCGTTATCCGATACCGTTAATCTAGGTTCCTTTATCATTTCGTCGAACATACTACTAGAAATAAATGTAAGCGAATGCAATTTTTGATAACTTTACCAAGTTTGGAACGATTTTGAAGTCTTTTATTTCCTCTGAAGACGAAATAGTACGGCAGGAACCTAGATTAACGGTATTCAAATCCGAATAATAACATGCAATGTGCATGTGGGCAATTCAAGCTCCGCTGGACCCTTTGAATTAGAAATTGAGAATTACGTACAATCATGATTCGTTACCCATACAATAAGACGTAGCCTAAATGTTTTGTATGATATTAAAAATATATTCTCTGGGTGAATATTCGAACATTATTTATCCAATCATCATAGTAGTTCTCTCTTTGATAGTTCAGATTGTTTTTATTCTTGTCTTATTGCTTGACGGCAAGGGTTTAGTTTAAGTTTACATTATGATATTTATAGTTCTAAACATCTGCATTCTTAACTTTGGGAAGAAGTTAATGACGTTCAAAATCATGTAGCTCCTCCCTCGATATTTTTTAATAAATTAATTACTCCTAGTGAATGAAATTTCTATTAGGTACAGAGATACAGTGTTGGGCATATAAAATTTCAATCAAATATTTAAAAAATAACATAAATTCAATTGCAATTTACGCGAATATCCAATATAATAATATACTAATTATAGTAGATATACTTCTGAGATGGGCCTCCTTTTTGGTTTGGGTCTAACCAGGTTCTCAAGATACATCACAAAATGCTTGAATATGAATTTCTTTTACTAAAAAAATCATGTTTTGAATTTTTACTATTCATATTTTATTTAAGTATTTTATATAAGTTATTGTTTTAATTACACATGAGGAAGAGATTGATTTTCTAAAAAACACGCTAAATTAAATGTGTAAGTTAAATTAAGGACAAATGTGGTATAAAAGGAGAGACATAATTATTCATCTAATTCCTATTTATTTTAATTAATAAAATAGCCCTAAGGAAAGCTTTGAACTGATTCTTAAAATAATGGCTCTTTAAATTATTTCCTCATATAATAAAAAAAATATCTTTAGGGAATAATTTTCACATTGTACAAACTGTTTAAAATAATAGCTAGTTATCAAACTGCTAACATCTTGAAACGGCGGTGTTTGACATCGGCGGTGTTTGACATCGGCGATGTGTCTGTTTACGCGGGTCCCTATCCTTCTTTTAGTTTGGCCTATGTATGTGAGACCGCAATTACAATCCAGCTTGTACACTCCTGCGTCTTGTAGAGGTATATGCCACTTGACAGGTAGTAAGAACTCACTGAATTAATTATTATCAATACAAGGCGATGAAATCCTTAAATTTGAATGAATGAATTAATGAATTTTATGACCTGGTAACTTAGACCTTTAAATCATGTCTTTTTTGTAGTTTAGGAGTGAACACATAAGTCACGATTTTAAATTTTATATAATTTGCCTACACTCGCACACGTTCACAAATTTAAACTGCGCAGAAACACAAGTTTTGGAAAATAATATAAAACCGACAAAGTGCACTTTACATTTTACCGCCTAAACTCTCCGTAAAAAGTAGTTATATAACAAAGACAATAATGTTTCAGACTAAATCACTGATCTCTATATTTCTCTAAGCTGGTGTATCTAAAGAATATTATAGTCTATTTCAGTGGACTAAATACATTTTACGACAACCATCATTTAGACGACATTATTTTCCTTTCATTATAATTATTTAATGTTGACCGTGCCTCTATAAAAGAATAACACTCACTGAGGCTAGTTTTTATTTTTATTTTAAGAATGAAAATGCTGTACGATTTAGAAATCCACACAATCGGAAAATTCCCACGGGTTTGAGGAAAATGAGATCACACGAGCAACACAGTCTTCAAAGAACCCTTCGGCTCTGTTCGAGCGATGGTTGTATTATTTTGTTAATTCACAGGGGATTTTGCTGTGTATCTTCTGGGCATAATAATCATAATCCCTTGTTTCAATATAACTTACTGGTCTTGTCTTTGATGGATAAGAGCTCAAGGGATTGTCCCTTACACACATATAGCCTAAGTTTTAACGCGTGGTAATTTTAATGGAGGCACGTAATAGCAAAGTAATTATTCTATTCGATTAGAATAATATATTCGTCTAAAGTAGGTGATTCAAGATAGATCGCTACTATTTTTCTACTAATATTCAGTATATAATCAGAGACATGTGTAACTCTTTATATGACATACGAGTATAATCACTTCATTTGTTTTTTTTTTGTAATATGATTTCAATCAATCAGCATATCACAGTCAGTACTAAACATGACATCTCCTAGCGTACCTACGCCAGAAGCCAATACACAATATCGGCATCGAAACGGACCCAGTAGTTACCTTTAGTTTAACCATTCATGTTTTATCCTATTTCACAGAAAACTTCATTGAAGTTTCCGATAAGTTCTTATAACATTTATTCCCTACACCCGAAAGGTCTTGAAAAGGACTTTTGTTCTTGATTTATAAAACACGTCGAAATGACCCAATGAAATAAATGGGCTTAGGCGTTTTACAAATTCATTCTGTGAGCAATTCCGGTGTAGGTAGCCAACCGGAAATGCGAGATAAGGTAATACCTACACGCATTTGTCAAATAGATATGTGTAATGTTTTGTTTTTGTTTACTACTATTTTCATTGATAACGGAATAATTTTTTTCTTTTTTTCTTTAATACAGGTGAAACATTTTCAGTCTCACAGTGCAGCATGGCTGAATAAAAGCAAATCATTTGGAATCAATTTATAATTACTTCGTAACAGCTGCGCTAAATAGGCCACTTTTGATTAATCAATATATTATATATAATATATTTGCAATTTGATAAGGAGCTTCTAAATTTATTATAATAGATTGCCTGAGGAACTAAAACCCACAACCCTCTCAGCATCAGCGTAGAAACATTTTCGACTAAATAACCACTTAATTTCATTAAGGTTTATGTGTAAGGTAACATAAACCTTAATAAAATTGACTGGTTATTTAGTCGAAAATGTTTCTATTATTTAATATAATCAAACACATCATATACTCGTAGTACTGGTTTCTGACAGCATATTGTTTTAAAATTTATATAATAATTCGCGACACCTGAAGAACGACTACCGCTAAATAAATGTCTCCTGCGGTTATATGCAGTCTGCATCCAACTAGTCCCAGGAACCTACAAGATTTCGAAACATAACATTGCAATATTTCGAATTTTCATGTCTGTGGTCATCCTTGTACGTATCTACGCTTCAGTGGCGCGTAGCCTCAAATTAGTCCTCAACTCGAGCGCAAAGATAACCACCGTACATGTGCTTGCATAACACAATTGAATATTACAAGACAACCTGTATTATGAATAATTCCTCAGTGAATGAATATATCCGCAGTACGTACTTCTAAAGTAGCTAAGGCACACAATAAACTTAGAGAAAGCCGCTTGCGCTGGTACGGACATGTGGTAAGGCAAGATGATGACCATATGCCTTGAGTCTTGAATATAGAAGATAGAGAAAAAGAGGCCATGGACGACCGTTGATGATCTCTAGATATAAACAATAAAAAATGACATGATAGTGAACAACACAACAAAAGAGACAATCCACAACCGACCGGTGTCGCGCAGAAGTACTAGAAGGGCAGTGACAGCAAGGAGAAAAAAGATCTCACCTATTTTGAACAGAACATAAGTATGTTGTACTTAAGAAACCTCAGGCTGAAGCTTTTCTAAGCTTTCTTGAGATATGAGTAATTTTTAACCAAATGAGTGAACGGTTTTAACGGTTCTAATCAAACTGACTGCACTATTAACTACGTACTGGTGTCGCAAACGCGCCTTCTGCTTTTAGGAAATAGGTTCGATTCCCCCAGGTTGTATTATTAGGTTCTCTCATGAATTTCTCAATACGGAATGTATGACCAGTTAATAGCAATAGGCTTGCCCCTTAAATGGGACCTGAGCCTCTCCCTTCCTGGCTGTATGGCATGTGTTATATTTTAGTAAACGTTGGTCGTCAAGGAGATGAAAAATAATGCTAGAATTTACATACTTATACTAAAAACAGATAGATCCATCATAAGAGAATATTAAAATCACCACGCTTTACATACGGATTAGTAAACAAAGTACGTTGTGACTAACACAAATATACTCTTTATTAGCCGCCTGCGCCAAAAGGAGGGTTATGTTGTCCCCATCTTCTATACTTATAATAAATCTGTAGAGAGGTCAATTCTGTACATGAAATATATTTCCAAAATAACTATCAGCGGTGATTAGTGATCGATACTGACGCCAAAAATGCAATCAGTAAAATTTTTGTGTGTCTGTCTGTATGTTCGTTATAGAAACAAAAACCACTCGACGGATTTCAACGAAACTTGGTAAAATTGTTCTTCATACTCCTGGGCAGGTTATAGTATACTTTTCATCACGCTACGATCAATAGGAGCAGAGCAGTGAAGGGAAATGTTGGGAAAATGAGTGATTCATGGGAAAGGTTTCAAGCTATAAAACATCACGCTACAACCCTTAGGAACGGGGCAACGCAGGTGAAACCGCGGGCGAAGAACTAGGGAAAAAAGTAACTATTCCACGCGGATGAAGTCGCTGGCAAAAGCTAGTTTAAAATAAATCTCAAAATCATGTTTACCGCGGTCGGTAAACCAACGTTACCGCAGTGTAGATGAAAAAGCCGCGTAATTTAATTTGAATATTTATGAGAGCACAAAACTTTTATCTAAGTGCTCTTCCGATATTAACGTGGGCACCTGTTGAACTTTCCCAATCTAATTGATTCCAATCCCTTGCAAGAGATGACTTTTGCTACCCTCAACTTTCTCAATAAAGAATGATTGTACTTTGAAATAAGGTATTTGCTTCGGAAAGTACAAACGACAACATTATACAATACACGGATACTTGTAAAACAGGAACAATCTCACAGATTACATACCTATCCCTAACATCATAAATAACAACTTTTATTCTATGACTTTTTAAAAACATAATAAATTAGCAATAATTGACACATAGTAACATTTAAGGCGTACAATTTCAATATTTTTCTGTTTTGTATGAAAGAAAAACCTGATAAACTAGGTATTAAAAGTGACTGCCTCATTAGTCTAGCGGTCTCAAGCGCGACTGCTACACTAGAGGTCCTGGGTTCGATCCCCAGGTCGAGCAAAGTGTTATTGGGATTTTCTAGGAAATTCTCAGTAGCAGCTCGGAGTCTGGATTTGTGCCCGGTTAATGGCTATAGGCTCGCCCCCTATAACATGGGACCTAAACATACCGGCAAACTATGGGTGTACATAAAGTACGCCTGCGCCTAGCCTTTCGGGGAATACAGGCGTGATGGTATGTTATGTTATGTTATTAAATGTTATGGAACAAAAGTTGTCGTTTATGATGATAGTAATATAATAGTCCTGCAAGGTTGTTAGTGTTTTACAAATAACCATGTATACCTTACAAAAATTACCGCTATTGCGATGAAATACAAAGGGCAATTGTCAAATACGCATGAAGATACAACAAGCTATATGCGCACTTATGTACTGAAGGTTCTTTAGAAATAAAATTGAGCATTTATACTTATCACCCATATTCAACAACATAAACTGGAATGGTCATAAATTAAAAATGTTTCAACGTTTTTGCCGAGGAATAAAAAGTAAAGTGATAATAATCTCTGAAGGCACGTATCCATCCCAATTTCAAAACAGCTTCGTGTTAAACACGTAAAAACAAGTCTGCAGTAAGTAACACACGTCCGTCTTTTATTATCCTCATTTTATTTTCACTCCTCGAGCTAACGAACGAAATGACGGAGAGCATAAAGTATAGAGCAAACTCCTCGTCTCAGCTGTCAAAAAGCAATGGCCGTCTGCATTATACTAGATATAACATTCTGGGTTGTCTGTAAATAATGTCTCTTCTAGACTTTCTTCAAGGTTTATCCCACACATCAATCGAACTAGAAGATTGCCATATTTGCTCAAATAAATGGGCCACCTCATAGTAGGTTCTTTTATTCGTATCAATAAACTTTTTATGGACCAAAATTCGCCTATTGATATGAAATTTAAGGTAGACATTTATTCTATCGCAGAAATTGGAACCATAGCCCGATTTGAATATTAAATATGAATGGTTTAAAGTGAGAATACGAAACTGAGCGTGAAGAAATAATTGATGCGAGACATTCCGTATCATACGCCTGACGCTTACGTAAGCAATTACAATTTATTTTTTTTATTTCCACCTTCAAGATGTTTAACATTAATGCTGTTCCACAACAGGGATTGTGTTTTAAGCTCACCAACTAAGTTTACCGTTGAGTGTAGCAGAATTTCCTCAAAGAACAGTTAAGAACAAAGATGGAAAGGAAACGAAATTCCACGCAAACACAATAAAGACCTTTCACGAACTTTCACTTGCAAGTTGTACAAACTTGAATATAGTTTCTTATCTATATGCACGGGAATATTGAATACAACCCTAATCTAGTTTCATTTGTATTGGAAAAATGTAGAGTTCTGGAAATGAATTCGTAAATCTTACTAACTTTTGAGCTAAAGTGAGAGTTTTGAAGCTACAGAATGGTCCAAAACACTAATTTAATGCAGACTATTTCGAAGGAAATCGGCTTATGTCATGCAATAAAAGAGCAAAAAGGAATTTTTCATCCACCACTCAGGTATCGACATGAGCGAATACAAAGTAACTTGTTACATTATGTCCTATTCACAGAAGCCATTTAGAGCACAATGTTCTCAGTGGATGCGGAAATCCACTCACGATATGACTGCAGCGAAACGAAATGTAGGCAGTAGGCAACTAGGCATCTATTGTACCTGTGCGCTGTGCGGAGTGCGGACCACCGCCAGACGACGATGTAGCGCTACACGGGTGCTACGCGATTCTTTTATAATGTGGCGCACTGTCCTATTTTAACGTCAATAGCATAATCATTTGCTACGGCGTAGGTACTCGTAGCTAGCTACGCATTAATATTTTTATTGCTTTTAGGAAAAATTTACTTTTACTTTTAACTCTCTCATTAGTGCACGTAAGTGCGACGGCTACGCTAGAAGGTTCAATTCCCATGTCGAGTTCTTAGAGTTCTCAAGAGAATTCTCAGTAGCAGCTCCCAATTTGGATTTGTGACCGGTTAACGGTAACAGGCTCGCTCCCTATTACATGTGACCTAAATATACCGGCGAATTGACGACACGATTGGCGTAGTGGTTGAGCGATCGGCTTCTGCGCCACGTGTTGTGGGTTCGATCTACAGGTAGTTGTTCCGTGTCTGGGTGTTTGTGTATGTGAGTATTTGTGTTTGTAAATGCACCCACGATACAAGAGAAAATTCTAGTGTGGGGCAACGTTTTTATATAAAAAAATACTGTGAGTGTACATAGTACACTTCTGCCTAACCCTTCGGGGAATACAGGTGCGATGGTATTTTGTTAAAGTTTAAGTTTACATTCTTATAGAATTTTACGTATCTAGGTATAGGTAAAGTTGGTAAGATAATATATTAATGTATAGTATGACATCTGCCTCTGACACGCTTGAGCTGGGAAGGGTTTGGTCAATTTGCACAGATCAATCATTCTCGTATTACTAATTTACACAATACACGTAGTTATCTGCATAAATCTAAATATTAGATACGTAGATTTATTAGAAAATGAGAATACAGTGAATAATATCATTAAGTTATAAACATATTTTATTTAGAACTATTTGTACCCCGCGGTTTCACCCGCAAAAAATTGAATAATGATATTTGAATAACATAACCCTTTGAATAACATCTGTATTATGTACCTATGATCCACAATAAAGAAATTTGAATTTGAAAAAAAATAAAAAATTACGGACGGATATATACGGACTTTCACCCCCATTTTCGCCGGGTTGAATTTCCAAAAATTCTTGCTTAGTGCAAAGGAACCAGCATGCTAACTTTCAGGGGTCTAGCTCCTGTAGTTTCTGCTGTGCGTTGATACGTCAGTCAGTCAGGTTCTTTTTTTATATTATATAGGTACATGAAATTTACAACCTAAGTGGTTGTGACTTTCATTACTTAAAAAAAATTACAAACAATTTTTTCGTGAGAATTAAATAACATCATCCTCCAAGCCTTTTCCCAATAACGTTGAGGTCCGCTTCAACTCTAACCAGCGACCAGCCATCAGACGCGAAATCTCGGTGTGCTAAGAAAAGTCACCCATTCATTGACTGCCCGAAGGAAGCGCAGTTTAACCTTGCAGATTCTATGATTTTATTAGGCCGCGAGTCCCTCAAAAAATAATAAACCGAAGTTGTAGAACACGAAAAATAAAATAGTTTTATTAATAAAATTGTTATCTATTACATAAATAATTATTAAGATTTCTGATTCAATGACGATATTTTTCAATAACCCTAACAATTGTATAATATGTACCTACATACTTACATAATTTAAATCGTAATAGTTTACGGTTTCATTTATCGTGTTACCACAATTAATAGTCGGTTTTATAGTCGGGACACCAATAGAATTCCAGTAGATGCGTGTAAATTATTGCACGTATTAATAATAACACCGTGGCGCCACCTAATGAGAATTGTGACGATCGATATTATTAGCTTTGTTTCACGAGTCATCAGTTATTGATCATTTTATCGGTCATAGCTTGCATTTGTGTGCTTATTACTACGTAAGAAAGAAATATTTCTTTGAACAGCGCAATCTTTTGATATATATTTTTTTTCTATAATTTATGTAAACGAGCATATGAGCCACTAGTACTAAGCAGTTATATCGCAACCCATGGATACCTGCAACATCAGAAGAGTTGACGATGCGTTAAAACCCTTACGACCTGTAGACCGGAGCCACAGCAATCAAAGGGAAACTGGCTCTCACTCGCAAAAGTCGGAAAACACATCTGCGTACTTTACGACAGGCTTCGACGTAAGGCTGATCGCCAGCCAATCAGTCTCTAAGGGGACCTACACCGAGCAAATCAGATATTTTATCGCCTACTACGACGTACATAATTAAATAACAATGCGGAAACGCATTCCAACCTTCTCAAAAAAGCTAGACAAAGACGAAGAGACAGTGCCTTGTATCAGATTTTCTATCTTTAGTACAAACTTAAATCGAATTGGAAATCGATACCGAAGTCTCAAACTCCAGACCAAAACTCATTTGGCAGATAACCTTATAAGCTATTTATTAGTATCAGTCGATAGACAACCCTATCCTAACTACCTCGAGGGACCTGTGTCACAATGATCAATCATAGCCGGAGGCATTTCCACGCATTGTGTTCTCGTGCCAACCCTCATGAATAATGAGTAGTTTGTCTCTTTATTATAATATTACGGTAACACTTTAGCCGTGTCATTGTCTTTGTATGAGCTTAATGATCTCGTGTATACCAAATAATGGTATCTCTAAGCTTGTTTTTGTTTCTATTAGCCATGCAAATGACCGCAATTTAGACAATAAACAAATTTGTTATCTTATATTAGTCCTATAACAGTTTTGTTTGTTCAAAGGGTTCTACCATTACTGTTGGTTATTTGCGGTCTGTTAATGTTTTTTGTTTATTCGTGATAGGCTTACGCTTGTCCGCCAGTTCGCCTGATGTTAAGCGATACTGCGATCTACGATGGAGCGCGCTTGCCTAGAAGAAACCGATTCACTCGTTATTTAAAGTCACCGAGATTATATCCATCAGGGAAAACCCACTCGGGAAGTGCATTCCATATTTCAGCGATAGGCATGATAAAAGTGGACTTAAAGCGTTTCATTCGGGTTTTTGGAATGTTCACCATGAATCGATGACGCTTTTTCGTGCTTCTAGTCGTCCGATAGTGGAAAAGGCTAGGGGAATAAGATCGTGGAGATCTGATACACACTTTCCGAAATGTATCCGATAAAAACCGATAAGCTAGCAACATGTTTGTTTTATTTTAACCAGGTTATTAATAGTAACGGAATATAATTGACGTTTATTTCAGCAACTCGTATAGGAACTATACGTTACTCGTTTCTAATACGTATATTTTCATATAAAATTTCAAATAAGGCGTTGCTTATGATGCGTACGTTGAATCAGTATATAATCACCTTAACTATTGCAGTCATCGTATCGTGATATGCAAGGACTGCAATCATTATTAATATCATGTCTGCTTTGGTTAAATTTAAGAATTTTTTACAGATAAAAATATATTTGTGATCCTCCTATGCCCCATTAACTAGGCCAGCCAACCCAAATCAATAATTTTCATTAATATTACATAAATATAAGCTTTCAAAAAGTTTGATTAACGAGCCAATGACGTGTCGACTAAGTACCACTCTAACGACCTCTTTCTTAAGAACAAGCACTTAAATGGTTGCCCAAAGAAGCTTTTGTGTGATGAGGCCTTGAAACTGCTCCGCTTATGAGAACTTGGCACCAAACTGCACTCCCAGCTGATACTGTACTCTTATATAGAGGCTAACCTAATTTTCTTTTATGAAATTCAAAATTATCTTAGTTTACGACAAAAGTTTTACTGTTTTACTACAGTACTTTTAATGAAACTCAAGACAAATAACAGAGATCACACATTAAATATAATTTTCCTTTTATTTTTTCGGTGAAGCCAACCATTTCAACCAAGATACCAAAGAAGTATAAGCCCAAAAGGATATAACATTGAACGGGAGGGGGAATAGAGGAAACAAACCGTGTAACCAAGAATTAAATCTGATAAGTTGGCGAGTATAAATCTCCTGAGCGCACACGATGCAAAATTTTAGAGATCTCCTTTATTGGTTTTATAATAAATCTCTTTGATAATGCATCAAAGGCTGACAAAAAGAAACAAGACTGCAAAGAGAGACAGTAATGGATTCTCGAACCGAGGCCGACTGACACTGGAAAATATCTGCAATGTTCCCATCGAACGGAAAATGTTGCATTACCTCTTCTCTGCGAATGAAATGTAGCGAGACGAGTGACTATGTCGTCATTCATAAATAATTTCACACCAGTACAGTTTTATGGACCATGTGCGAAAACTACTGAGAGGTGACAACATGTTACAGTATATGTGGAATTTAACTGAACTGTGCGACAAAATATTTTTATACATCATGTTCTCAAGCGTTAAAATAATGGATTCTCTACACAAAAGGTGAAAACGGTTTTTTATCTTTTACAATGGCTTTTTTTAGGTATATGAAAAGTTGACTAATTTGTTATATTGCAGCATCCATTAATCATTTTGCTCAAAAATCACTGTTTTCGGAAAAATACGTAAGAAATTTATTTTCGAAATATAATAAAAAAAATTTTAGAGTAGAAAAAATAGGAATCTGAGCACTACTAACTATTAGTAACATTCATTAAAAACTTGCTCAAACACAACCAAACAATTAAATCGATAGCCGACAATTCCCTAACGTGCTCTGCGAACATAAACAAGTCATCTGATTTCCTTTATAGATTTTCGTATTGCAGAGAACTTCACTTACTAGTAGATATAATATACATTTCGCACGGTTCATTTGTGCTTTATTAAGTGGAAACGCAGTTCGATGGTGCGGCATCGGGCATCAGAATCAAAAGTTCTATTTCGCTGTTTATGTGGCGAAAGATATATACGGTGAACGCTTCGAGGCGCCGACATTGCCAAATATCCTTCGATATTGGTACGGTTATTTCACTCTCCACCTGCTCCCACAAGGTCAACCGTGCCGTCAACTTTGTCCCTTACCCTCCGATAAATAATAACGTCCTTTCGTTCTAAAGAACACCTAAAAGTTAAAAGAAACACATTTATGTAAACGACGGCCATTTTCACGAAATTCTAATTTCCTTATGCTGCCAATGCTATAAAAGTCTTTTCTACGGAAAATGGGATTGCCGACCAAAGACTGGGGCGTTTCAAGATCCCCCATCTTGAAACGCCCGAAACGAAAATGAGATGTATTGCGAACTGAATAAATAGTAAATACTATTTGGACGGACTGCTTTATAGGTTCGCAGTCGACACGATAAAATTGTGATTATGTAGTCCAAGATATTGGAACAGTGCCCGGGTACAAAATAACCGCTCACAGCGTTATGTGTGACCTCAAGTGATTTGTGAAGCGCACACAATGCGCACTTGTCACTGTCAATGCGTGAGTTTGAAAGTAATTAGTCACTCAATACCTCATGACCATAAATTTTGGTGCGTCATTTATAATATTGGGTACAATCGCGTGGCTAAATTGTTGACGGTGATAGAACGTTTTGTTGATCGGGTTTACATATTCAGTAGTATTGATTTGTATACGATGGCGGTCTAGGTAAATTGTGGATAGAAGGTTTAGAATAATAGAACTTTTCAAAGAATGCTTGTTTATTTATATATTGTACCTAGCTTCTGGAATTATTAACCACATTATTTAGATATATCAAGCACATCTGTTATATGGCGACGGAAAATTGTAAACATCGTTTGTAATAAATCTAGTCAGATTTAAAATTTTCTTCATCGAATCCGTTACTAGCTTTAGACGGTTAAATATAATTTGACACAATTACAAATTATATGTAATTAATTTCATAAACATAACTTAATCTAATTACAACGAACGTAAAAAAAAGCTATATATACATCTAAAAGACAGAGGCGTGACTAAGCGTCAAAGTATTCCTCGGCATCGCTGTCGTCCGGGAAGGTGCCCAGAAGACTGGCAGCATTGCCATGCTGAATGGCATTTGAAAATGGTGTTTATAATTACCCTGTGACACTTTCACTAGATCAAATCTAATACCTACCTACATTACATTATTCCGATTCTGTAAAACAATGTGCAATATTGTGGTTAAGCAATAAGTACTATTTATCATTATATAAAATAGCCTTTTAATCGGTGTATCGTTAAACTGTTTGCAAAACATAAAATACCATTTATTAGTTATGCCTAGACTGCCTCATTAGTCTAGTGGTCCCAAGTGAGACTGCTACACTAGAGGTCCTGGGTTCGATCCCCAGGTCGAGCAAAGTGTTATTGGGTTTTTCTATGAAATTCTCATTAGCAGCTCGGAGTCTGGATTTGTGCCCGATTAATGGCTATAGGCTCGCCCCCTATAACATGGGACCTAAACATACCGGCAAACTGTGGGTGTACATTAAGTACACCTCTGCCTAACCCTTCGGGGAATACTGGCGTGATGGTATGTTATGTTAGTTATGTGATTTTATCCACCTCTATTTATGAAATATTACATACATACATACATCCGATCCGATCTGAAAAGTTTGTGTTTGTAAATCTTTCGTTAATTAGTTACAATAATAATTGTTCCCGAAGGAAACTTTACCTCGAACAAGTTACTTGGTTGTATATTTTACTGGTTACAGTGATTATTTATACAGACTAGTAATATATATCCTGTAATATGTACCTTAGAAAGGATTTGAACCTGCATTCCTAAGTTTACTATACAGGAGTAGCTACGAGATCAGCGACAGCTACCAAAATCTGATTTCAGTTTAATTCAAGCCTCACAATGTATAATTCAGAATAAGCACAAATAAATACGAAATGCAATAAAGTAAAATAAAGAAAAAAAGAGATATACAAGCACTTCGAGTCACAAAAGACTGACACAGGTGGCGCCACATTGTCAAAGATAAGATTCCATAGGAAAATCACGACTTGAGAAGGGAAGAAGAGCTATGAGAGAACATCTATGACAACAGTCAGTGTCATTCATTTTCAATTTCATGATCAAGTGGTTGCTGGTCCGAAACTCATTGCACTACCGACGTGAACACACTCGCATTTAGCATAGCACGAGGGGTTAACAAGAATACTAGTAAACAATGAGCGACCCATATTGCTAGTAAGCTTTTTAAGGCAAAGAAAAAGAAACAACTTTCCTTTAAAGTCAGTTTTTCGCAAACTCAGCCGAATTTTATGATATGTTTTGCCGTGTTACGTAATTTTCTGGTTGGACGCTCGAGTACCGATTTTCCCTTATTGCTTATAAGAATAGATGTTCGCATATAGCATTGTAAGGGCTTTTTCGTAAATTATAAGTATAAAGATATTTTGGTAAACGAAATAAGCTATTATTTTGCGACTCATCAGATTTCGGTTTCAGAATATTCTCTTTATAGAGCTTTAATGTATATATCTTGACTTATTGACTGCCTCATTAGTCTAGTGATACCAAGCGCAACTGCTACGCTAGAGGTCCTGAGTTCGGTCCCCAAGTCGAGCAAAGTGTTATTGGGTTTTTCTATGAAATTCTCCGTAGCAGCTCGGAGTCTGGATTTGTGCCCGGTTAATGGCAATAGGCTCGCCCTCTTTACATGGGACCTAAACATACCGGCGAACTGTGGGTGTACATTAGTACGCCTCTACCTAACCCTTCCGGGATTACAGGCGTGATGGTATGTGTTATGTAATGTATATATCTTGCCTACACAATATTATAATTTTTCTAGGAAATGCCTATAATTATTAAGTAGGTCTAGGTCTTATTTTTATTACTACTTAAAGGGACTTAATAAAGGGACCAGTATGTAGGGATGCTCTAATATCAAGGCTTTCATCAATGTCGATGTAAATTTCATTCCTGTCAAACAAGCTCTCATTAACCCAAAACTACTATTACATCCAAATACGGGGCATAACCAAAGGCAAAGGGTTATTTAATACACTTTGACCGCTTCCGCAAATTATCAGGTTGGCTCCGAGATCTCCAAGGAAAGGCTACCATCTCAACCTGAGGGACTATACACGATTATAGCCTACAGTTCTACCTTACAGTTAAAAACCAATTAAATATAAATAACAAGCAACCTTTCACACGATCCCGTAACAAATTTAAAACAAAATCACTCCTGTATTAAACCATGCAATAAAATATCAAGAGGATGTTCTCAATGGGATCACGGGTATGAGCAAATCCACATGTACTCAGCAACAATGTACGTATGTCTTCCGTGTCCGTGATACTCACATCCGTACGTCTGCGTCCGAACTCGGCATCCGCTGTTGAAACTGATTGCGGATTACGTATATGTGACGTCATATCACATTGAGTGCCGAACAAGGATTTGTAAGACTTGTATCCTCGCAAGGTCCTACGCTAAGATGAAAATAGATATATATCCCCGAAAAGGCAGGCCGTGGTGTGCTGATGTACACCACAATTCACCAGTATGTTTAAGTCTCATGTAATAAAAGGCATAGACTCGCTGCCTATGCCACAAATCCAAACTTCGCGTTGCTACTGAGAATCTCATCGAAACACCCAATAACAGCTCGACCTGGAAATCGAACCTAGTACCTCCAGCGTAGCAGTCGCGATTTGGACCACTAGACCAATGAAACAGTTTGTTAATTGCAAAACATATAATATCTAATTGTGTGCTTATGTGTTTTTAGTTAAGTCATCTGTACATAATATTGGTAGCTTAGCTTTATACTCGTATACTTACTTATAATAAACAGTCAGTTTAACCAATGTGGTGTGGAATATTGTAGTATTTCATTGAAATCATTAGCGTTCGACCTCAATGGAATTAATACATTAATCAGTGTCTCTCGAGGCTTCCTTGTAGCCCACAAATAGGTACTTGCTTTAAAATATTCAGTGCCAAATTAAACTTTACCCTCTTACTAATAAACGTGCATTTGTTTATATACTGTTATATTTAGTTTAATTCAAATACTAAGTGATAGTTGAAAAATTGTGACAAAATGGTTATAACTATGACAGCGTATCGAATATTTTTCTGCAGCTTTTCATGCTAATGCATACATTATTACTTTACATAATTTTGTTCGTTGAATTTAGTTCCTCAAGCGCGCCACACTTATTTTGATTGTTTTTTTTTTGTGTTAACCAACTCCCGGTAAAAATAAGAGTAAAGATGGTTTTTTATTGATTATGGCGTCATCGCCGCCCATAGACACCTTTAACACAGCAACGGAGTGTGGGAACTGGTTCTCAGGCGCAAAATTCGAAGCACACACCCAGGATTTATACCTCATACTCCAACGTAAGGGTAGTTGCTAGCTAGTCAAACCCCAAGAGGTCCTACCACCGAGCAAGTCAGATATTTCTCAATGCCTTTCTGAATGGCAGAAAAAATTGTATTTTAATCCATCCCCACACAGGGTAAAATATCTATCCTAAAATATTGTATCACAAAAATAAAGCTCAATAAACGTGCTTTATTTTTGACAACACAATTTTTAACGTTCTTTTGTTTCTCCGTAATTCAGTTTGTGACAAACGAAACAAAGTTATATTATTCTATATAGTATACGAGTACTATGTATAGATTCAGTGGAATCACGTATTGTCAATTTACTTACTTATTGTCCTATCGAATCTGACTTAGATACACAATTTTATGTAAAATCCACTCAAATTTATACTTAATGTAAAAGACTTAAGATCAATGTGATTTTAAGTGTTTCCTGGAACATCTTTAATGCGAAATTTCTTTCTAACCTTTTCTTCATAATACTAAATACCGCACTTGCCTCCCCTTGCCCTATAGTCCATGGGATTTATAATACTATCGTATTTAACTAATATTATGAATGCGAAAGTTTGGATATTTTTTTTTATACAAGCGAATAAAAAAAAATGATAAAATGAATGATTAGGTAACACAGAAATTTCTTAACATTGAGAAAACTAAAATCTTAAAAACTATATTCTACATCTACGAGTAGATACTCTACACAGGAAAATCGTAGGGTAACCAGTCAAATGTACACGTCATCAATAAAATATAACCAAGAAATGTTATCCCGTCAAATGAAGCATGAGCCGGGTCCAATCACTTGGCGTGTAAAACGGGAATATATCGGTGCCATTCAACCGCTACAATTACTGACACCATGATTTGGCAACTCAGCTGAACCCAGACATAGAAAACTATTACTTATTTTCAATATTTATTTATTGCTTCGAATATTAAAACAAAATTGAGAATTTCGCCTGTATTATCTGACAAAAAAGGTAGGAGTAGTACACGAAGTTGGCCGCGATATGTTCGATGGTAAGTCTGATATTGTTCCCTATTTCACACACACAAATAATCTTAAATAATCACGCTTCACGTCTCATAAACCTTCCATTATGTATTAAATTCGGAGAAAAGAGATACTTATTATGCCGTGAGTCAAGTATATTTTGTGAAAAAAATTAGTTGCAGCTACAGACAGATAAGTACACATTTTCAAGACCTATAGTGATTTACATAACAGAATTGCTGAAGCACAATAGACAAAGATAATAAAATCTTTCTTAAAACTGTCTCCAGAAGCCTTTGAATTTGGCATTGTAGAAGGGTTTCATTGTGAAGCATCAGTGAATACGTACAATTCTTAACGAGCAAAGGAAGAGCCGGATTCCCTATAACGATACACGAAATGCCACAATAATGTATACATATATAAGATAGATACCATTGTTATTGAAAAAAATTCGGGGATGTAAACTATTCACACCACACATTCATGTGCACTGTTAGCAATGCAAACAATAAAGCGTTACAACACTTCGAGAAATGTTTTAGTATGTTACAGACTACACTGCTTCCCTAGACAGTGGCGCGAGAAAAATAATTTGAAACAAGCATACACTAGAGAATCTACTGTAAAATTTGACTGCTGAATTCAATGACATTATATAGTTAAAAAGAGGTGAATTAATATTCCTGGTTCGTGTTGTCTCCCTCGGGACGTTTAGAATACACAGTTCGTTTTATTTATAAAATGACATTGTAGTTAATTCCCTGCGGTATGTATGACTCTCATCCAGTCAGTATTCGGTCTAATTGTGCCATGTTTCACAGATCTGTCAAGCTGACACCTCGTAGCGTGCACTCTGGAGCGTGTTCCAATCACATTAACACAACTTACCATATTATATTATTAAATTTAGTACTTCACCTTATAGTGACGGCACAATACATCCGTGTGTTTCGTAAACATGCTCAGTTTGACGCAGTTTGCTGAGTAGAACACACACTGTCAACGCCAAAGTATACTCTTCCTGACAAACAAACATTTTGAATGAACCGAATGCGATTGTTACAGTTGATACAAATTCCCCTCCCAGTTCTTTGCTCCGGATTCCTCTCATTCGCCAAATTCTCTCAGTAAATTTACCTTGTAAAATTATTTATTTTTAATTAGTTGAATCCAAATATAATGAACTCCGAATTCTTTCAAAAGCTCTCCAGGGACATTTTATAAAAAAAAATATTTTTAAGGTTGGTAACTCATCAATTTACGACAAGTACGAGTATAGACAGATATTTAGCGCACGCAAATATCATCTACATGCGTACCACGACTTAATTTTGTCGTTGATGTTAGGAGTCTCATCTCAATCCATAATCTCAACACGAGATATGCGACGAAGACGACGATATCATAACCAACAGGAAAATGCTTCGAGTTTACAGTTTACTGAGCTCTTAATAGATGTGTTGCGGATGAAATTAACCATTGAATCGTAATGAATAAGCTTAGTAGGTATATAAGGCATCTCATTACCTCAATATTAAAGGAATTGTGTGTGAAAATGACGTGGGTTATTAAGGTATTTCTCTTCGTGACAATGTCGTCTCACAGTCGCGACGTAACGCGACTGGCGCGTGTGTCGCTCTTGTTAGCTTGTTAGTGTACTCAAATATGTGCGCGACTCATCTCGCCTCAACGTGTGTGATGTGAATGTGGACAAAATTATTTAAACAGTCATATTTATTGACTCATATATACTTTTTAGTGCACAGTTTGTCATCTCTAAATTCTTGATTTAATTTTTAATCCGATTTATTTAGGATTTTATATACACGCGGGTAAAGGTTCTTTTTATTATTCATGTTGTTTTCTTATTTTACAGTGTTATTAAATTATATAAAACTTATAAAGCCCATAGCTTTTCAATATAATAAGCATAGGTACCTATTTGTTATATTATGTATTAAGTGAATGTAATTAATAGAATCATCATGAATATTGAAAGCGTAGCGCGAACCAATCAACGATTTCCTGAGCTCTCATTCAAAATGTAGAGTGTGTGGTGGAATTCCTCTAATCTGCCAAACCCACCGCCGTTAGTTATGGCTCTTATCCGTAGTAATGTACATAATTAATTGCACAATGGTATAATCATGTCGACAAGTCCTCGTACATATCTCGTCAAATGAGAACTACTTGGGTTAGGTATTTACTACATTTGTTGTTGGTATATTTTGAGGTAATATTTCCAGATTTATATTTAAGTAGCTTCTGCCCGCGACTTCGTCTACGTGAGCATTAGAATTGGGTCCGACCTGGATAAAAAGTTAAGCCTATGTGTTATTCTATCTCTGTGCCAAATTTTATCCAGAGCCATTCAGCCGCTTTGGTGTGAAAGAGTAACAAACTCTATATATACTCACAAACTTTCACGTTTTTATTATTAGTAGATTAGACTAGTTGTGCTCCGCGAGGCTATCCGCATTAATCTCGTTTTTCCAGATCCCGTGGTAATTACAAGTTTGAAGGCATTATAGTTTTTAAGATATCATGATATATCAGTCAATGAGTGAGGGCTATTTCGCTTTTATATTTAAAGATTATTCGTAGAGTTTACTGCCACCTCCAATTTATATATTTACAGCTAACCTAAATACCGTTGACACCAAAGTGTTAATCGGCGTTTAAACTGTGTAAGGCAACAACTGATAATCAGTTCCAATTATTCGAAATGTCAGTCAGAAAAAGCGGGGTCTTCGATACAATACGTATAATTCCCATTGCGTCTTTTTTTTACGGCTCAATAATTATCACATGTCTTCGCAATAATTACTGTCCATCGGCTGGATAAGTGTGTAATCGCTCACGCAATGGCAAGAAAATAATATAATGAGTATCTAAGGTATGGATATTGTTTTTAAGTTAATGAAATTAAAACTTTCATGAATAAGCTTTTAGCATTATATTAATCAGAAATTCGCTTTTTGATATTCAACAGGTTCAAAGAACTCTGCTAAGTCAGAAAATACTTAACTGCAATTAGGGTTACCTGCATTATTTCAGTTCACTTAACATGCAGGGTTGCTACAATACTCATTTGAATGTAAATTTTAACAGAAAATTGTAACTTTCTCGAGTCCATTAGCACCAGACCTCAACTTTAAGTGATGGTTAAGAGTTTCTTAGAAATTTATGAAAGAAAATGGGTTTCCACGTCAGCGCGCGGTTAACAAATAGCGATTAGCTGGAAATTGTTATACAGTTGAGAATCCTTAAAAATTAACTTTTTAATTTCTTAATAAGGCATTTGCCTTATTAAGAAATTACTACTTCTAAATACTCTGAAGAATTATTTATTTTAATATTAAGTCAAATTAATTCGAAGTCTCTCTCAGTTATTTATTTATTCTCTCCCTTTAAATATTAAAGTGAATCTTATTAAAGATCTTAATGTAAGTGATATTCAAGTGTGACTTTAATTATTATTATCATAGTATCAAAACCTATTAAATTAAAAATTATTATTGGCATCCCAATTCATCCCAATCTCGAGTTCAAACCCAAGGCACGAACCTCTGACTTTTCGAAGTCATGTGCGTATTAATAGTTAATTATCACGCGCTTAAACGGTGAAGGAAAACATCGTGAGGAAACCTGCATGCCTGAGAGATTTTCTCGATGGCGTGTGAAGTCTGCCAATCTGCACTAGGCCAGGCAGCGTGGTGGACTATAGCCTAATCCCTCTCATTCTGAGAGGAGACCCGTGCCCAGCAGTGGGACAGTATAATGGGTTGATTATGAATTGGCATCCCAACTGTAACAAAGGATATTAACCCTAAACATGTCTTCGTATCATAATTTCCCGAAGTCCTTAATGAAGCCCGTAGAAATAACGAGTTAATGAAGTTAGTCAGTGCATTAGCGCCAAGCTTAATAACACCTCGCCGCCTCGGCTCGCGGAGCACCGACCGCCGACCGCCGCGATATAGAATTTAAACTTTAGATTATCAATTAACCCCTGAACAGAATTAAAATTTAATCATTGTAAAGTTTAATTGCGTTTTTTATGGATAAAAATTTAATTGGTTTCGAAGAAATACAAAAGTGTTCGATTGATTTTCCTTCACAGTAAATTGATCTTTGAAGTTCCATTTAGAGGAAATTGTGATAATTGAACCGAATTATTTATTTGGACTAGAATCTGAACCGGAAGTTTGTAATAAAACTGTTATATTTTCTTGTGTTAGAAGTACCTGCTTGCTACAATTATGTTTTATAGGTACTGGCTCCAACGTGTCTAGTAAAAATATACCTACATCATACTGAAAACTATAAAATGTACTACAATAAAAAAAAAATGATCCACTCGTTATTATTTTTAAAGAATCTTGCAATAATAAATATCAAATTATATTATTTTTTTATAATTTTAATACTTTTCTAAGAATGTGATACCTATTACCATTACTTACCCCAATTGTCAACGAAAATAATGTTATATTTTATAAGACACGAAGATTAAAGATTTACGATTTCGTTTTATTTTGTACATATGTAAGTAAAGGTAGGTACCTTCTTCGGCAGGAAGACAATAATGAAAAAATAAACAACCTCCATCGTAGGGTTAACCTCGCGTTAAGGAATGGAGTTCTATTTATTCAGGAAAATATGACTAGGTATAGGGTTCGTTATTATCTGGGGCTGGCGTATGATATGATGTAATCTTGGGATTTCACACATTTCTTCGTCACCTTAAGTCCTATACTTTTTTATTTATAACTTTTTTAGTTAGTTATCACACACGGTGGGTTTGCTTCTTGCCCAAACGCTATAAACGAGGAGTTTTTATCGATTTGCGAACTTCTTTTTTTTTATTGCTGCCAGTTTTATTAGCGTCGGCCTCATCTTGCTAGATTTTTATTAGAATTTGAAATTGGAATGCAAAGTCTTGGATACAATGAAATTACAACTTTCTGTATTACGGTAGTAGAATTCTTAACTGGAACAAAACTAAAATGGCAATCATTTCAGAGGGTAATGTCTGAACTTTTAAACATTCCAATTTAAGCGTTATTGAAGCCAAAATTGGAAACATTGCTTGCCTTTGTTATCAAACTTTTATAGTATAAGAATCAACTTTTTTTAAACATTGTATGTAACGCCATTTTATATTTAGTTTGTTTTTGGTGAAATAAATTATTTGTATTTACATACATGCTACGATTCTTGCATACTTCTTTTACTTCTTCCATATTTATACATCTTGTCATACATACACGCCGGTTGCGATAGAAAAAAAAGGACCGCGAAACGAACACTAAATAAAATTAAACAACATTTATTCTTGCTATAAATAATCTAATTATAATCAACTAATAAATAAAATCAACAATACCAATAGAAAACGTAACATATAAGCTGCACAGATTCCGGGCAGTCATACAATCGTACATGGCTGCGTAGGAGTCGCGGAGACATTGTTCATCCGGAGGCGTGGCTCGCCCCGCCCGTCATTCAAATAACACCCATTGTGGACTTTTATAGGAGCAATCTTCGACTTGGTATTTTGAGAGCTTCCTACGTACTTCACCACGGAAATTGTTAAAGTCACTGCTGGACAACACAAGTGGTACACATAATAGACGGTAAATTGTAACAATGGATATAAATTTAAGTGAAAGGAAAATTTCAAACGTCGTTAGTTGAAATGCTATAATGCCAAATATAATAAACATCTTGTAGCGGGGAATTTATTTTCTTACCGTCTACTTACTTGCAAAGTTATACTTCGAAATCATGAAGACCTTATTTAACTATATTCCCGTGAGCCTTAAGTTATGCAGAATAAATAATACAGATTAAGTGCAATGGATAAAAAACTATTTTTAACGAGTCCTATGGTTAGTACCTAATCCAAGTAATTAATTTAGAAAAATCGTTAAAAAGTCACAAAGAAAGTAAAATTGTATGATTTTATCTTCTTTTATCTATCTATACTTATAATAAATACGTAGAGAGGTAAATTCTGTACATGAAATATATATCCAAAATAACTATCAGCGGGTGATTAGTGATCGATACTGACGCCAAAAATGCAATCAGTAAAATTTTTGTCTGTCTGTCTGTCTGTATGTTCGTTATAGAAACAAAAATCACTCGACGGATTTCAACGAAACTTGGTACAATTGTTCTTCATACTCCTGGGCAGGTTATAGTATACTTTTCATCACGCTACGATCAATAGGAGCAGAGCAGTGAAAGGAAATGTTGGGAAAATGAGTGATTCATGAGAAAGGTTTCAAGCTATAAAACATCATGCTACAACCCTTAGGAACGGGGCAACGCAGGTGAAACCGCGGGCGAAGAACTAGGGAACAAAGTAACTATTCCACGCGGACAAAGTCGCTGGCAAAAGCTAGTGAATAATATAATCTCGACTCGAGAGTTGCGACCGTCGCGCGTCGCTACATTTTTATAGATCTCAGATAGAAACTTATTGGTATAAAAAATAAACGTTTTATCCGTACCATCTCCGGTTTCAAACAGTAATTACTATTAAACCTTAAAAACTTAACGGAATAGTCTCTTGAATCACCTTGTCACAAAAGTGGAGCGAATTATACACAGTTTGCAAACGTTTATCACAGTTCTCTTTTTTGTTTTAGTAGGTTGGATCATCAAATCTGGAAACTTTCGAATCTTTTGTTTTTAGGTATGGATCTTTCTCAAAACAATCTCATAAAGCATCGATGTAGCATGCGGGAATCGGAGTGGTACCATGTAATAGGCCATATTGCCATTAACCGGGCACAAAATCCAAACTCTGAGTTACCTACTACTGAGAATTTCATAGAAAAACTCAATAACACAGCTCGACTTGGGAATCGAACTCAGGCGTAGCAGTCGCACTTAGGACCACTACGCTAACAAAGCAATTTTAGTCTTTGGAGTTAAATTTAATTAATCTAAAACTTCTAGTAACTAGTAGTGTATGAAAAAAGTGAGTACTGTAAACCGAATTGATTTTGATAAATTTTGAACAATGGTGGTTTAGGTATTTAATTTTAGTTAGCAAACATCAGGCGAACTGACGATGACAGTCAGGCGTAAGCCTATCACAAATAAGAAAAAAGAATAAAATCAATAACAAAATATTCAGTATCGACTTTCTCAGCTCTCTTGATTTTAATAATGTAAACCAAATTGATTACAATTGATTACAATTTTTTCACAAAATAAATTCCGGTGAAAAAGCTAAACTCGTTTTGGGGTTACTTTGATACCCGTATTCTTTGTTACGTAATTTGAAAGTCGCCCCAAATATAACTCTATAACAACTAAAGAAACAAATCTTTCAATAGTAAAATTAAACATTGTCATTTGTATTAGTTTCGTTTGATCACATAAAACTCCCTTTATAACGCCAGCACTTTTATTAAATTGACACTTACATAATCTACCAAATTACACTCTTTTTCACGTAATTTCCATTTGTATATAAACGTAAGTTTTGATTTATAGTTTTCTCACGACTCAAAGTAACCCCGGTTTACCGGTACTTATTCCACATTAAGTATTGAACATTATACACCCCACTGCATATTCTAAATTAAATAATATAAATAGTTTTATCTATATATCTATATCTATATATAAAAATTAATTGCTGTTTGTTAGTCACGCTAAAACTCGAGAACGGCTGGACCAATAGGCTAATTTTGGTCTTGAATTATTTGTGGAAGTCTAGAGAAGGTTTAAAAGGTGAATAAATATGAAAATGCTCGGAATTAAATAAAAACAATAATGAGGCAGTACGAAGTCTGTCGGGTCAGCTAGTTATATTATAATTGTAAGCAATGGAAACCAACTAAATCATAAATAGTGTACTGAAATTCTCGTCACATTTCATAGTTCATATTCATAGGTTGAATGAACCGTAGAATATATTAGCAACTAATTCCCGAACAGGAATATTACTTGAATGTGTACGTTTGAGGATTAAAAGCATATGTAATATAGAGACAGTTCCGCGTGTGAAACAGCCAAATGTAACTTTTCAAGTAAACTTGAGTTTTAACTACTGTACCAACAAACTTTAATAACGTGAATGTTCATAACTAGGTTTAGTAAGTTTGTAAACTCATAAACTTTAAACTGTTCGAGACAGTTTTAGGGCATCCATAACTGGCCATAAACCGGGAGCGTATATAGGTCATTACAAATTACAGTTTTAAAGGCCTAAATCAGTCTTTCTCAAAGTGGGCGATAACGCCCGCTTTTTATTCGTGATAGGTTTACGCTTGACCGCCAATTCAATTAAATTCCAGTTCGTGGGCGCTGGAGGCCTACAGAGGCTAAAAAGAGGATACAGGGATTACAGAAAATTGGGGGTGTTGAAGAGGTTTAAAATGTAGTAGTTAACATTTTGCGGGGCACTAAAAATTATTATTTCTCAAAGTGGCCGGTCAACCGAAATAAGTTTGAGAAACCCTGACCTAAACAATTCGCTGAATTATTGGATATAAAATTATTATTTGTAACAATTAACGTCTGTTAACATTTTTTATAGTTTGTTGAATGCACTTCCCGAGTGGGTCTTCCCTCATAGAAATAATCTGGGTGTCTTTAAATCACGAGTGAATCGGTTTCTTCTAGGCAAGCGCGCTCCATCGTAACATCAGGCGAACTGGCGGTCAAGCGTAACCCTGTCATGAATAAAAATAATATATTTATGATTCACATTGCTAAATATGTACTACGAATTCCAAATATGAATTGATCCCGGAGAAATTGCTTAATGATACCTTTTTACTTTCCCAGATCTTATACCACTCACAATACTTGAATAAGTTATAGGAAGGACGTTTTTGAACGTAATATTAATCTCTGGTTTGTGATATTTTATGTGTATTTTACAATATAAATGCTTCTGCTTATAAATACTTCTACTACATAATAAAATATTGGTTTCTTGTTACTGTCTCATTAATCTAGTGCGCCTAAGCGCGACTGCTACGTTAGAGGTCCTGGGTTCGATTCCCAGGTCGAACAGTTTTATTGGGTTTTTCTATGAAATTAGCATCAACTCGGAACTCGAACTCATCCCTCTATTAGATGGGACATAAACATACTGCGAACTGTGGGTGTACAATAATTAGTACATCTGTGCTTAACCCTTAGCAAATACAGGCGTGATGGTTATTTTATGTTCTTTTAAATATTTCTGCTAATTTCAAGAACTTATTTATAAGAAGAACTTTCTACAAATATATTTTAGAAGAAACTTCAAATACTATTCTGTAAATTACGACTCGGATCAACCCATCACGATCAAAAGGATATTATCGTGACATAAAACTCAGGGATATTCAGTACTGTCGGAGTGAATAATTTACCCAGTAAGGACAATCGTTCGACAACGTAGTTATGTACGTTCCATAAACGGTTGATAGTGTAACGTATAAACTCAGTTTATGACCTTAATTCCGTTTTTAGCTGTTGTTGACAGTGCGTAATTTAGGAAAATGGGGTCATCTTCACTCATAAGGGCTGCGAACGATAATATTATGAGTTCTAAAACAATGAAATAAGCTTTATTTTAATTTGTGACTGCCAGGTGGCTTTCCTTGTATGAAGAATGCCGAACGCGCTAGCGTCTATCACTCACAAAACTATTGGAAAAGCAGATTTCGCTTAATTCACAAATGCTCTACCTGAATCGCAATAAAATCAGTTTACTTCCTTAATATTTTACTGAATGAAAGAGACTTACATCCAGTAGTGGCCATCTTTTCTCATCATCATCATCATCTTTTCTTGGATCACTTTTTTACTTGCTGTATATATATTTTTATATCTTGATGGAATTTTCGGAGCTACAAATTATATTTTTAGCGATCGTCTATTTAAAGTCCGTTAATATTAACGAGGACAGTGAGAAAGCCACTTTGTTCCCAGCTCCGTCTCAAAACCATGGATTATAGAGTTATATCCACTCAATTTCAGTTCAACAATGTCGATCCATTTAGATGCACTTTGAATATAAATGGACGCTAAACCAGCTATAGTTAGGTGCGAATTCCTCTTTTTCTACTGCAAAAGATTTATGAATAAATTTATCCCGTCATAATTTAGAGATTTTTTGTTTTTAATTTTGCCCACATTTGCAGAATAAGTTTTAAGACACAAGTTTAACTCTAAAAGAAATGGATAACAAACATTTTCATAATTATTTATCTTAGGACCATACGTGGGAAACTTTTTCTATAAGCTTACATAACATACCGTCACGCCTGTATTATTCCCTGAATGGTTAGGCAGAGTTGTACATAATGTACACCCACAGTTCGCCTGGTATATTTAGGTCCCATGTTATAGTGGGCGAGCCTATAGCCATTAACCGGGCACAAATTCAGACTCCGAGCTGCTACCGAGAATTTCATAGAAAACTCAATAACACATTGCTCGACCTGGAGATCGAACCCAGGACCTCTAGCGTAGCAGTCGCCTGGGACCACTAGACTAATGAGGCAGTCTAAGACTTTTATTATAATTATTTATTTATCAAAACACATGTGCTGGTACTTTAGTTTTTGTTTTGACATGGTTTTTCAATCTGGAATATTGGTATTGCCACTTAATCAAGGTGAGTCCAGATATGTTATATCTTTTGTCTAGCACTTTTATACATTGCTATTAAACATTATAAGTAAGTAAGTATTTAGAAGTCAACACTATTAAACATGTAAAATAACCATATTTTAAAATTATTATGCTATGCTACCTCATCTAAACTCACCCGTATATTATTATGTACAATGAAATAACACCCAAAAGCTTCGAATGATTTCTGTTGCAGCACTAACAATGGCGTCCTCCGTTCTTTATTTGAAATTTCCCTCGAATAGTCATCATTGAACCAACCCTTTATCACAACTGTAAAATTCCTACATGTCCTTACATACGAAATAAAACCTAACCCTCTTTTGTTCGTCGTAATCCAACAACAAAGATAAACTGAGCATAAATGACGTCATAATGTCTACCCGCGTTATGCAAATGCCTTGGATTATATTGTCATTTTCTTTGAGACGGCTTTCTGATACGCCACTGCAATTTAACTTATACGTAAAACTAAATAACTAGTAAAAGTTTATGAATTAATGAAACGGCTAATTAACATAAACGTAATTGCATTTAGATTTATCTTTTTAGTAAAGCTCTTTCCTTCGTCATCATTTTCGTGCCGATAGATTTTATTCATTATCATATTTGAATTGACTAGAAATTAGTAGTATCAACTGCAATTAGGTAAGAATAAATAATAGCATGGACGAATTGATAATAAATTTCAACTAACAGACTTTATTCTGAAGCATTTTCTAAATTCTGACTTATTAAACTTCAACTTAACTTGCTTTTAATAAATGTTACTGACGTTACCTTAAAGACGTAAATTGAAAGATGAAAAATAGATAGAATGTAAAAGCAAATTTCAACCCGGCGAATGGGACTCGCGGTGGCGGTGTATTGAACCACAAGACGCAGAAGAGTTCGAATCCTGTCCACAGTAGAAATTTTCCTTCACTAAAATAACTTTATAATCATAGCATGGAACATGCAAAAAAATACTAAAAGATAACTAAGAAACTTCAATTTAATTATTTATTTTGTATGTAATCTGTAGTTATAAAACCAGAAACAAACAATATTACGTAGGTGATTATTGAAATAAAACTACTTTTTACGGATTTTATCGCGTTGTATTGATATTATTTGATTCCCGACGTTTCGGATCCTTTACAGCATCCATGGTCACGGGTAGACTAAGTTGTTGGACGTCTTAATGTTACAATTACTAACAGCTACCTTACATTTTTGTTAATTATTGGCGATCCGGTTCACGCAGAACGAGCTCACCGTATCCTTCGGCCCCGAAACGTCGGGAATCAAATAATATGAATACAACGCGATAAAATCCGTAAAAAGTAGTTTTATTTCAATGTCTAATATTCGCGTAAGTGTCAGAAACCAGTACGTTAGCCAGGTTATTATTGTTATTAATTTATCATAATAGTTATTCGACAATAAACGGACGGTACTATCGTTTGTTGGCTTTAATAATCATAAATCTCGGTCATAACGCGGAATATTAGATACCCAAGCAATTTCATACGTTCATTACAGAGCTGCGCAAACGCACGACGACGTACCGTTATTTAATGTTTCTAATAAAATCTGTAATCATTTAATTACGTCATATTGTTTCATTAGCGCGAAAATTACTACAATAACAGTAATGTTAAGTAGATCTTAAAATACTGAATTCCATTTTTGATATCAAATAATGTTTATTAGATACTTTCTCAATTTATTTTTGGGCCTGCTACCAGGTTACCTGCTATTAGACGACTAAACATAAGTACCTACTACACGTAATATCTAATTATATTAGCAATGGTTATTGAGGGTTTTTTTTTAATCCCGTTATGGGATATGGCGCCACACTTTTTGTGTATTTGCCAGTGTCAAGTATAAGCAGTAAACAAGTAATATTTATCCCGTCATCGGATTATATTATATGGCGCCACACTTTTTGTGTTTGCCAGTGTCAAGTATACAGAACAATCCTCAATAAAACAGTGGAAACGACACTAAGCCTTCGATGAAGTTTAGGAGTGAACACAAAAGTCACGATTTTCAATTTTATATAATTTGTCTACACTCGCACACGTTCACGAACACTTAATGGTTAACTATCTATTATAATTACACATTAAACTTCGAAGAAACACAAGTTTTGGAAAATAATATAAAACCGACAAAGTGCACTTTACATTTTCCCGCCTAAACCTCTATTGAGGGTTATTGAGACAGAAGTCATTTCTGAAGTCACCTTATCTTCTCATACAAAACATACACGACTTGCGTTGACATGATGTTATCAGAGTATATACGTTTTTGAAACACAGATGTCCAAATCGTATTAAGAGAAAATTGGATAATTTGAACAAAGGATTTTTAGAAAAATTGGATAGCTTTCATCCATGACCTGAGCTATCGCAATGGCAAATAGTTTTCCAATACCACAACTCTCTCTTAACAAGGTAAAAATTATTTGAAAACATCAGGTTTATCAACATTCGCTATTCAACATTCCCTGATGCAGAACAAATCTAGGTTTGAATACTCCGTTAACCAGACTAATGTCAACATACAATAGTTGGTGCGTTTTGTGTGATTTAGATATATTCTATGACCACCCCACGCGTTTTAGGTTAAAGATTATAAAGAAGAAGCGTGATAAATTCGAAACTAATATTAATTAATTTCTACTAATTCTTACTTATTTTTACAAATTATAATACAATTTTAGTTCATTTTTAACGTTATTATTATTTAACATTAACAACAGCTTATTTGATATAATTATAATATATAACTACTGTGAAATGTTATCCTAAATGTTGTGAATATCTATAATTGATATAAACACTAGTCTTTGCCTCTGTCTTTTGCTACTAACCAATGTTTGTGTTTATATTGTTGATGTGCCTTGCGTAAATAAATAAATAAATAAATAAATCAATTATTTCAACATTTATAGTAGCGAGTAAAATTTTACGCATACCTACACAACGTTATTATAATTTTATCATTTACGTATTATTGTCATTATGTTCTAAATTTTGTGATCAGATCTTGACCAAATTTATGGGACCACACGGGAAGCACCAGCTTTCAAATATCAAAATCGGTTCACCTAGTCGAAAGTTCTGAGGTAACAAACATAAAAAAAATACAGTCGAATTGAGAACCTCCCCCTTTTTGAAGTCGGTTGAAAATAAACTCCAGAAACCACGCGTACGTGTTTCTAACTTTTTATTTATAAATTCTTTTCTCAACGCAGAAAAAGTTTCCTCAAGATGAGCGTTCAGGGAGAAATCCTAACGCAAAAAGTGTAGACATATAGCGGTAGAACTGTCCCAGTTATATCATAAAATGTGAGACCTAATTCATCACGACAGTTGACATCTGGCATACCTCTTGTTCTCGTTAATCGGTGGATCCATTAAGAACTTCTTACTTGTAGACGAAATGGCCTCCACAAATCATATAAACTATTAAGGTTAACGAGGCAAGCATTTGAATGAAGCATTGTAGCCAATTATTAAAGCTACGAAAAAAGATTAGGGTACATTGGCATGCGTGACGTCACTGCGGAGCCGGGACCGTCCCTGCCGTGAATAATTGCTTTAATAAATTAACCATGCGTCCAGATGTCTTGGAAGCAAACCCGTACCTACATATTAATCGTTTGAACGTTGTAAGCAAAACATGTATGATAAATTAAGAACTTCATGTGATTTGAATTCTGTCAACATGATGTATTTGTCATCTTGTTCAAAATGATGTCTTATTTAATATTTTTGACTTTGCAAAATTAATTTTACAAAGGTCCTCTGCACAACATTCATATTTTCACGAGCTATAAAATTCCAAAGTTGTTAATAAAATATTTAAACTGTCAATTAACTTGTTATGTACCGTTAAATAATAAGGAAATGCAAACGACACTCATAATTATTCCTTTTAGAACGAATTCCACAGCTGCGAAATATTTAAATAAGCTCCTAAAGAATGCTTTCCTGCAATGAGTATTCATAGAATCCGGTACGAATGAAATTGCTTTTGCATTAGTACTTAACAGAAGCATCTGTAATATATACCAACTGTAGATTAGATAATTTCAAACCATTTTCCCTCTTATTACAAAAACACGGGTTATTAAGTAAGTAGCTATATCTTTTTTCGTAATAAATTTAGAAGGGATAAATATATTTTACGCATTAGTTTAAGTCAATAATAAAAGTAGATCTCAAAAACCTTAATATTTTTTATTACAAATGTTGAACTCATTTTTTATACATCAATACAGAAACAGAGACATGACAATGTAAATGTGTATTTATTAAAGAACTCACGAAAATTTAATAAAAAGTAAATTTAATATACTTAACTGGTATCGTAACACGAAGTTTTCTAATGCAAACAGCAGTAAATAATTAACAATAACGTAAAATGAAAATAAAGATAAAGAATTCAAAGAACGTATTTTCAATGCTAAAAAACCAAATGTGTCATAGACTTTCCATAAACTTTTCATAAACTTTCCAGAAAATGTCAATATATAAATATAACTACTACTACTACTGGACTGTAGCCAGCCGTCTCATTTTGAGAGGAGACTCGTGCCCAGCAGTGGGACAGTATAATGGGTTGATTATGTTATGTATGTATGTATAAATATACTTATTTACAGGCTCCTCAGATTCCTTTCTGTAAATCTGGCAGAAATCTAAACATATTGTTTGCATATATTCGACGAACTATTGGACAAGCAAGAGCGCTTCCGCCCGGGAAAATATATTCATGACTCGGTCAACAGAGTTTAGCATTGCGATGAGCTGAGGCCCGCAGCCGCATCGATTGTGTACCCACCTTAAAAATACCTCCTCATTCTTCGAGAACTGGGAAAAGGCAATATTGAAATACCTAATGCATTTTGCTTATATTTTACGTAATAGTGGAACAATTTTATGTAAAAGTGTCGAGATCATCCTAGATCATCATCCTCATCATTCCAGCTACGTGAACTCGGCTTCCAGGCTCATGTCCCAAATCTTTGGCATCTAATTGCATGTCGATGGATGACTACGATTGTTAATTATTAATCTTCATATTAAAGTCGACCGTGCAACTAGTTTTGACTTTTCAAAAGTATCTTTTTTAATGGTCAAATTGAAATAAAACATTTTTACTTTGACTTTGACCCTCTGGGATGAGATGAAAACATTTATTTATATAAATGTTTATGCGCAAAAAAAATTAACCATTATTTTTACATAGAAAATTACCAGCATATAATTTAACACATTCAAAATAATGTTACTGTTAGTAACCAGAACGCATATGATTACATGCCAATTTTCGAATCGCTAACGCAACCCGCGGACTTTCAGGCGGTTACGATCACACTCCGCGTCTCGCGGTCGCAGGCGCATTGAATGCAAATTATACTTCAACCGACAACCGAACCGACGCCTCCCCGACACGTACTGCTGCCACACACATTACATTCAAATTTTACTCACACGCGTGACAAATAAACGCCTCATCTAATACGACACATAATAAACTCGTAGACCGTAACACAAAACGACCAACTCGATTTCGCGGCAACATGACTGTGAATAAAGAAGTTTTCAAGCAATAAAATAACCCTGTTTCTGCCAGGCATGTGAAGTGCCCGACGAAAAATAGATTGTTAGATGTTTACAGACATAAACATACAAATGTGTACTCTATGTCATTTCCATTTTACGGATCGGCAGGCGTCAAAACCCGTCGCGAATATGTGTAGATTTTAAAACATTAGTTACAAATAAACATTACAAACTAACTTACAAATATTTTCTAAAAAATATCTGAAGACATTTAATACTCAATACTTATTGCATTCCATAATGCAGTTTATATAATTAGATGGTAAATTTAACAATAAATTAGTTCTGCGAGCAAGAGAGGAAACAATGTATGAAATACTCTGTGCCTATAATAATAAGTACCTACAGAGTATTTTAAGTAGGTATTACGACCGAGTAAAATTTTGTAAATAACTTTCCAACATTTTAGAAAAAGAAACCTATTTCAAGCAATTAGTGATGCATAATAATTACCGTTTATCATCAGAATGGATGATCAGATACTAACCGATTTTATATAAGACGACCATCTCGGACGTCTAATGCGCAATGTAACATAACAAATGTAAACACAAATGAATTGAAATGAGTAGTATTTAAAATCGGCTGTAAACATCACAGTGATTTTCAGGATTAAAGCTGAATTATGTCAGCGACATTTCACTAATAATTGAAAGAAAAAGTTTAAAGATTTGGTACTAAATAACACCATTATGTTAAAATATATTGGCCCGAGGGTTACGCTTTGCCCAAATTAAAGGTGAAACATGATATCACTTCAAACTTAAAAACATGTCTCTGTTCTGTTCTACGGAGAACAAAGAAGGCACCCGAAATAATCTTGAAATGTTCCCAAGTAAGCTTACACTTTGCCAGCCTCTTTTTAACTATTTCGATCTCTACTGAAAATGTGTCTCTGTGCTGAACAAGCCGCCCCTTAATCTACGAGGCAAAACCCACTGCCTCATTCATCACCGTGCCCCGCGAATTTCGCACAGAGTCTCCTTTTGGGACGCAAAGGATGAAATGGGATTTCACAAAATTCAACATCATGGATCCTGAAAAGGCTATGTTAAAGGCAAAGGCTTCTCAACAAAATTTATGTTTATCTTTCTAACCAAACGCACCTACTGCATATCTTTTTAAGAAAACAAGGCCATTATTACATTTTAAGTATGATACGACAAAAAAAAGCGATTACCTAAAGTATAATAATCTAAGTGCTTTTCTTTCTTTACAGATAATGTCGCTAGCAGCCGTGTCATCTTATAAACATTAATGATAAACGTAAACAAACGACAGAGGATGCCGCTAAGAGAACGGACACTTTAAAATGTGCGTGTACGAGTAAATGGTGTTTATTAAAGCAACAATTGATACAACAATAAAATCGTAATAAAGTATGCGAAAGTTAAAAACTTGGAGTGTTACCGGGTGTGCACAGTAAACATCGTTTTACATGGTGTAGACAAAGTATGCGAACGTCTTGCGCTTGTATAGAGCGGATGTAAGAGGATGCGGAGGCGCGGCGCGTGACAGCGCGGCAACAAGCGCACCGCGGCGGATGCGGCGAGCCAGCGTGTACAGCGTGAGCGAGGGCCTGGAGCGGTGCGCCTGTGCTAGGTACCTACACTACATTACACTTTATATAACCATAAGTGCACACATAAAGTCTAGTGCTTATAAAGAGTGTAACTAAACTCGTATGTAACTAAAAGTATTCTTTTTTCTTTTCTCTAAATTGTCACTTTTAAAAATACGAAACATTGGTATTTATATTAATAGAGAGATAGTACAAGTAACGCTCTGAATTTTAACCGAATGTATAATTCTTTAAATTGTAAACATAACACAATAGTATTTACTCCTGTTTTTCATTGAAAACGTTATCTTTTTCATACATTATCATTTTCACTTTTTGACATTGTCACAATATATAACGAGTAATTTCGCTACATCAGACAACAATCCCCACATTTGCATCTGAAGCGGGCGGTATTTATTTTAATGCGTACATTTCGTAAAATACCGCGGCATACGCATTTAAACACATTACAATTAAATGTACTACCATTAAATGCTCTTCATTGTAAGATAACGAATTGACTTTTGGTAGTATCGAGTTTAACACTGGCTTTTAAGGATAATACTTACGTCAATTGTTAAGAGAAACCCGAATTCATTAAAATGTACGGTTACTGGTAGTATAATTACGCCCATGGTCTGATATACGTACATTAGGTAAGACATAAGATAATATAAATTTTAAGGGCAAATTGATAATGGACCTAATCTATAATACTTAATCATTAGGAATCAATTGGAATTAATAATGAAAATTCAGATAAAAAACAACTGACATCTCTAAATTAATTAATCATATTGTTTTCCTTAATGTAGATCGAAGTTTGAAATAACTTGTATGGAGCTTATGTCAAATCTCCAGTAGGGAAATAGGTTATTAAACAAGATCATAATATATAAGTAGAGATTTGCGATTTAATTAGTGTTGGGGACACACTACACATCAAGTTGTATATTTCCAGTAGATTCTGACCGCGCATTGTATTGGTTTTCCACACATTTTTTTTTTAAAAAAAGCTTACTCGTAATGTGGGTCGCACATTACTAGTGTTCATGTTAACCCCCCATGCTAAGCTAAATGCTTGTGTTACGTGTGGGTTCACATCGGTAGTGCAATGGGTGGGTTTGGAACCGGCAACCACATGATCGCCAATCCCACGCCCTAGCCATTAGGCTACCGCCGCTTTTGAGAAACCATATATACTGGACATGTATAGCTACTAGGCATGCGGAAGTACTAAGCTCATAGTTGTAAAGTTACTAGGCACCAACTCTTAACAAGTGCTGACAAAGCTCGGTCTCGTTGCCACGAATTAACGTCAAAAAGGTTAGAAGTTGAAACTTTTCACTTCGTTGTTGGCCACCGTGTGCGAGTTTTCCCTTAAATTATATGAGAATAATATTGTGAGTTAACAAATTATTAGGTTGAATATTATCCAAGATAAAGAAATTTAAAATGTACCTTATTATTCACTTAATAGACAAGGTCACAAGGTATCTTGAAAAATCCTAAATTCTGAATTGCTCGATTATCGACTTTGTGTAGGTATTTTTATAAATAGGTCAGTCAATAAGTTAACTTGTTGGTATTGCATTGAAATAAAACTACTTTTTACGGATTTTATCGCGTTGTATTGATATTATTTGATTCCCGACGTTTCGGATCCTTTACAGCATCCATGGTCACGGGTAGACTAAGTTGTTGGACGTCTTAATTAGACGTTACAATTACTGACAGCTACCTTACATTTTTTTTAATTATTGGCGATCCGATTCACGCAGAACGAGCTCACCGTATCCTTCGGTCTTGCAGTTTTGGACTTGGATTTTGATTTAATGGAATCTATAATGGGGTTCCAAGCAAGTAAGACCCAGCCATCTTCTCTATTGAAATTTGGATGTTTTTTAATTTCAATAGCCTCACGGATCATCCTGGGAAGGAATTGGTTTTCTTTTGCGAGGACTTGTGGTTTATCAAATCTGATGTAGTGCTGGGCCTTGTCTAGAGTATGATCACAAACTGCTGACTTCTTGAAACGGCGGTGTTTGACATCAGCGATGTGTTCTTTTACGCGGGTCCCTATACTTCTTTTAGTTTGGCCTATGTAAGAGAGACCGCAATCACAATCTAGCTTGTATACACCTGCATCTTGCAGAGGTATGTGGCACTTGACAGGTGGTAGGAACTGACTAATCTTCTTCAGCGGCTTGAAGTATGTTTTGATTGAAGCTCGCTTCAAGATATAGCCAATCTTGTCTGTGGCTGGGTCTTACCACCTGCTTGGAACCCCATTATAGATTCCATTAAATCAAAATCCAAGTCCAAAACTGCAAGACCGAAGGATACGGTGAGCTCGTTCTGCGTGAATCGGATCGCCAATAATTAACAAAAATGTAAGGTAGCTGTTAGTAATTGTAACATTAAGACGTCCAACAACTTAGTCTACCCGTGACCATGGATGCTGTAAAGGATCCGAAACGTCGGGAATCAAATAATATCAATACAATGCGATAAAATCCGTAAAAAGTAGTTTTATTTCAATGTCTAATATTCGCGTGTGTCAGAAACCAGTATTGTTGGTATTGCGTTACTGTCAGGTATGTATTTACTTCCTTTTTTTCGGAAAAATATTGACCCGCACTAGAGTTGTCTACCATGGGTCCGTTTAATTCTTACAATATACACAAACACCCAAAACCCAGATCAATCAATTACCTGTAGGTTTTAAAAATATTTGTTCCGTGCGGGAGCTAACCCGCGACACGTGGCACTGAAACCGATCACTCGGACACTACGTCAAACATGTCGTCAATACTTATTGTTACTTTCCCACTTGTTCTATGAAATGCAGGTAAACGCATAGGTGCTTACGCTGTGTGGATTTATGAAGTCATACGCAGCCCTTTTTATAGTTTTATCTCAAGCGCTCCATTCGAAAGCAATCCTTATCTTAATTGTCAGGTTATCCGGGATTCCGAGCCGCATGCTCTAATTATCCGGTTCGGACGTGTTTTAAAATTATTTAACGTTTAATCTCACTTCACTCGCTAGCGATTCCTTAAAATAAAAGGCTGGTTTATCAATGGCGTCTGGTAATGTAAGCACAAATAAAATAGAATTTCTGGCCATTCAGAAAGGTTTTCATACGGTTCGTGTAAAATGTTTTAAATGGCTTCATTTAGTTAGTTCATATATGTGGGCGGTATCAATGCCCTATTTATCCAGCCTCCATTAAAATAGCTGTTAGGAGTATACATCAATAAAAGTATTGTTCATTGCGAAAATTCATTTATTTCTAGTATCGATCAGTCCCCGCAGAACAAATTTCGTGCTAAGTAATACTAATGAAAAAAGTATTTGTAACAACTAATAATTCTTGTCCAATGAAGATTTGAGGCCAACCATAGGCCAACAAATCAAAATATCCAGACATTCTATCAGTCCTGTATTGTCTGAAGGATAAGGCAGAGATGTACTGATGTTCACCCACTATTCTCCGGTATTCTTCACTCATAGTAAGTTATATGTAGAAATATATGAGTGAATTATTATATATTTTTTCTAGGTGCGGTATATGCTCATGGATCGTGTGCCTGGGAAGGTAGGGTACGACGGACTCGTAGTAATTTAATAACCACAGCCTACCGTTACCCTATAGTCCTATAACCATGGGATTTGTGCCATTCTCCAGGAGAATGGTAGACTGTGGTTAGCAATCACTGGTCTCCTTCTCGGGGCGAGATCTTCCTTCGCAAATCAGCTGGTGGTTCATTGTTAACCTGTGAAAAAGCTACGCTATTGTTCGCATTTTTCAGTATATTCTAGTCAGTTGATATTATTTAAGTCCGACTAGCATAACAATAACAATATAAAAAAAAATGTGACTGTATTAACACAGTTCCGTGACCTCATCATAGTTCATCTAATAGAAAGGACATTTCAGTATACAGTCCGCTTTACGAATAACGTTGGCTTTTTCTGAAAATAGGTATCGTTATGGATAAATTGTGACGTCTGCTTCGGCCACTAATGTGTGAGGAAAATTCCAAAGTTCCTCCATTCGCCGCGTGTACGTGCATGGCAAACTTTTGTACCAAGGTACACTAGTCAAGCACTAGAAAAATCGCCGCTATTGGGACGGAATACGGGCGGTTTACAGGGTAAACTGTATACCTTGATATGTTGTAGTGCGTTGGTACTAGCTTTTGTATACGCGAATTCGTGTAGAGCTTCTAATCTTTATTATGCTAAGTGTCTTATGACCGAAACATTATCTACTAGTGACGTTTTTTATATTTTTCAATTATATAAACAAGCTTCATACTAAGACTGTGTCTGTGTGTATATTGTCTTACCTACATCAAATTCCTTCGAGTGTTGTAGCTCCGTTATCGTTCGATTAGTATTCTTCGATCGATTCGATTAGTTATCTTGAAAATGCAACGTAGGTCACAGGTATGCAGTTTTAGTATTATACGAGACGATTCATTCTATTTACTTTTTGTTTGTAACCAGCTTATAAAGTCGCTAAACCTACAAATTGTTGCGAAATCCGACCGTTATTGTGAATATTACAACACTAATTTACTGAAAATTGTGAATTTAAATTATTTAAACATTAACTTTCCGAACGCGAGTAACAAACAAAATTGGAACTGAAAAAATATCACCATTTCTCAGGGTATCTCTGTTTCATTATGCGAAGATTATCCTATGCTTTTTTAATATTATCGTATTTATATTCATAAAGTCAACTTCAACTAACGATGCAGCAATCATTAAAATAACCGAGTGTACTCTTCAAAAGTATTATTGATTGGACCAGCTTTCAATTTGATAGAAATAGGTATGTCCAATTGTTATAGTATGATGAAAAATATTATACAACGTACGAGTACTTTCCTACTTAAAACATTAAATTATTATGGTATGTCAAGATTCTTGACCTTTCTTTTGCAAATAATAAATAAATAAGATTAACTCTCTGTATGAGTAAGAGTTAGATAACATAACATACCATCACGAAGAGTTTGTTTTGGTATGTTATACTGTTCGTAGGAGGACTTCCTCCCAAGGTGTTATTCTGTGCCGATTACTAATTGTAATGGTGTTCGTAGGTAGCGCGGGCGCGGGTGCGGGTGCGGGTGCGGGTACCATGGCCGGCTGATGGAGCCGGGCTGGTGGTCGCCGTCGCCTTCGGCCTCGCCGCCGCCGCCGCCCCGCGCCCCGCCGCCGCGCTGCCGCTGCCGTCACCAGTACTCCACCAGCTACACCTGCTTGCCACATTATGGTGAGTCCTTATCGGACGTGCGCCCACTGACGCCGCGAGTTGACCACGCGATGGACGCGCGAATACTTTCACGTCGTCCGTGGAGATTCTATGAGACCATTATTAAAGATACTTTTAAAATATCAAAGTTGCACAGTTTGAAATAGAAAAAATCTGCAGTCTTATGTGTTATGGGTTGGCATCTTATATATGTAGGTATATGCACCTGAATATAGGTATATATCCGTTTTTTAACTGTCACTCCTCATAAATATCAAAAGAAAAATACTTTACGTATATTTCTTCAAGGTTTTTCCACAATAAATCTTGTAACTCTTTGTAAAGATTTACAATGTCCACGGCAAAGCTAGGCAACGGAAAACACATGGTGGTAGCCAAACATGGAAAAAAATCCGCTGGAATTTATTTTCTCAACAACAACGGTCAACACAATTTCATTCGTTAGAATGTATGGTGCCTTCGGCGGATGTGAAGCACTTAGTCGCTCGGCTGCTTCTATGTGATCCCTATATTTAAGAGATCCTTTTCAAGTTGTTTTGTCTCCGGGAGAGATTTATGCTGAATAAAAATATAGTGGGATGGACACAGCTACACTACACAAAATATACAAAACTTGTGTATTCTTTTATCCGTATGTTTTGTGACACAGTAATCAGTTTTGGCGATTCTGAAGACATAATCGAATTCCTTAGGGTAACGATAATTGAATAACTTTTGTCCGCCAATCATTGAAGCTCCTTTGTGTGCGGCCATGTTGGTTTATCGAAAAATAATGAAAGAAATGATTAATTTGTAGAGTTTGTCGTAACTTCATTTCTATAGAATGCCTTTTTATAGAATAATTGTATTAAAATCAAGAACTTAAAGTTATTGTTCTGATAACAAACGATCTGTAGCCAAGTTTGAGATAAAAAATTTTTTTTTTATGTTAATGGCAAGTTTTTATGTCAAAACGTAACAGTTAAATACCCTTGCTTGAAGAAAGTTCAGGCAATTTTGTATCGGCTTCACTTAAACTGAAACTCTCATAACAATTTTACGTTAGGTCAAGTGGCGGTCATAATGTTGGTAAAATGGAAAATGAAAGTACAGGTATTAGGTATTATCACGTTTTGTGCGTAATCTTAGGCTGGATTCACACGGTATTGTCCTGCACGTTATTTTTGTAGTATTCGTAAAAGAAACAGAGCTAAACTATCCGCCACGGCAAACTGGAACGTTAAAGTTCATTGGATTTGCTTGACAATTACTTATTCGCTTACCTAAACGTACAAACAGTGTAAGATTTTTTGCGGTACAAAAGACGTGTTCGGTTCAATGTATGTGCCACTATTTATTTACATACATACCATCACGCCTGTATTCCCCGAAGGGTTAGGCAGAGGCGGTATGTTTAGGTCCCATGTAATAGGAGGCGGGCCTATTGTCATTAACCGGGCACAAATCCAGACTCCGAGCTGCTACTGAGAATTTCATAGAAAAACCCAATACTTTACTCGACCTGGGGATAGAACCCAGGACCTCTAGCGTAGCAGTCGCGTCACTAGACTAATGAGGCAGTCCACTATTTATTTGTTTAGACGTATACTGTAAAAAAGCGTGGAGGGCAGTGCCGTGTAAACCCAGTCTTAATACATATGGGTTCAGGTAGTAGATTTTCAAAAAGTACTTAGTATCTTCAATTTAAAAGATTTTCCGATTTATTTATCATCACTTTTGCTCTGCCTGTTAGAATAGCAGATTTTTTTGCGTGTATATTATAACATGCAAAGCAAAAAAAGTCACCATCTTAGAAAATTACGAAGAAGAACCATCTACTATGGGTTCTAAATATGAATTGATACCAAGTTGTTTAAAGTCTTTTTAGACCACATGGGATGATAAAATGGCCACTTTTGATAAATCATAATAATGATTCACGGACACACAACTACACATTGTAAATTATGTTATTTATGTATTCCCCTTATAAGCTATCTTCTCATTGTAGGAAAATTCCATACGAATTGGCTTAGGCTTAGGCTTAGGCTCCCTGATCACAGTAAGCGCAGCCCTCTAGTTTTCTGAGTGATTGTTAAATTGTCTTATATTTATATTTTATTTATGTCATAAATATCAATATTTATAACACAATGGTAACCTATATTTAACATTCATACACTCACGCCTTCCTCCCACAGGGACAGAAAGACATCACTTGCTTCGATTCTTGTATACTTCTTTTGCTTCTTCCGCATTCATACTACATCTTATATCACCCGCCGGTTGGGAGTACTACAAACCTCACGAATAAGATCGACTAATATTATTAACTAATGATTAATTTGTAAGTCAATAATAAAATAAAAAAGATTAACGAGTCATGTTCAACAGATGGATGGCCAGATGGCGAAGAAGAGTCGTCGGGCGGTGCGTTACGCGAGCGCGAGTTACGGTCACTGCACCGCACCGTGCCCGCGCTGCGTCGCCGAGAACTTGACACTCGCGCCATCAAACACCACTTCTACCCTGAAGGAGGATGGGGGTATGTACAACAACACGATATTTTACCTCATTTTTAGTGTGCAAAATCTTTGAATTAAAAAATGGCAGATTTTCCGATTCTCATGGTTGATGATCGTCTGCCACCGGTGAAGGTGACAGGGTATGTGGGATCCATACCGACTAAAAACCGCACTTGCTTTCCCTAGCTCTATAGTCACGACCTTTATCACGACCGTGATCGCATTGCTTACATTGCCATGAGCTGGACACTCGCGACATAAAGCAAATTTCTACCCCTGAGGCTGAAGGGTGGTAACTCAATCCTAAGGTAAGAGGTTGGAGATATATTCTTACCCACCTTATAGCTATTATTACATGTAAATTAAATAACAGAAATAAAGGACTCGATTATATTCAGTGCTCAAAAGTGTCCAAACTGCGTAGAAGAGAACCGAGGAGGAGGTATGGGACATTTATAATTTGTTAAACTGTCGTCACTCTACTGTATTTCTGGAGGTCCATACTATTATGTTAGCGTAGTTAAATAAATCTGCTGAAAATGGACAAAATGAACAGCTAACATCAGCCCTCAGATGTGGATTCTGCAAAGTCGTGAATCAATTCAGTACCTATAATAAGAGTTGTCATTTATTACGCTAGTATTCGCTATGAAAACTCGTAGTCAGCTATGCAATGCTTCATTGTTTGGGGTATTACCAAGTAATTTACTTATTATCTCCATATAAAATGGTAGCTGAAAGTTAGCGTGTTGGTAATGCTCTCGAGCGCTCTCCATTGAGTCTAGTTTAGCTCTGTGAAAGTTGGACAGTTCCTAGTTAGCGGTCCAATTAATTAACAACAATTTTAGTTACTCTACTCTCTCAGTGGAACGATACTCCGTCGAAAATATGATGCACCTAACCAATTGTTTGAAATATAAGTTCTCCGGTTTAAAAATATTGGTTTACTATAACATTCCATCATACCTGTATTCCCCAAATCCACCTGTACTTTTTGTAATTTGCCTGTATTCACCTCTGCTTACTACCCGTAAGCATAGATGTAGATATGTACACCCGCAGTTCGCCGGTATGTCTAAGTCCCATGTAAGGTTGTTTATGAAAATTATACATTTATTTATTATACAATTTTATCATAGATCTGTATGGACATTGTTTTTACTGAATAAGTGCAATGGTATAGTTAGTTCGTCTTGGCCTTTTCCCGACTATGTTGTCGGCCTCCAGTCTAACCATCAGTGACTGAATATCAGTATTTTACACAAAATCACTGCCACCATACCTCCGAAACCCAATTTGTGCTTTTCACAAATAACGAAATCCTGAGGATAGACTGGCTGTCAGGCTCTTTGGGCTTCTAACTACCACTGACTTGATGACACAGATCAGCTTACAACTGACTTGATGTGCTCCTCCGAATCTATGTATATTCCGATCTACCCCGTGTCTCAGAGAGATTTTAGAATGATCTCCCATTCACACACACGGACCACGGCAAGCACAGCTTATTCTAGCAGATCGGTTGATCAGCTGATAAACGGGAGATCTATTTCTAAAAAGTTCTTTTTTTATGGGATAGGAGGGCAAACGAGCAGACGGATCGCCTGATGGTAAGCGATTATGGCCGCCCATGTACACCCGCAACACCAGAGGAGTCACGAGTGCGTTGCCGACCTTTTAAAAGGGGATTGGGCCTCCGGTAACCTCACTCACTCGGCGAAACACAACGTAAGAGTTGTTTGACGCTGGTTTTCTTTGAGGCCGTGGTATCACTCTGGTCGAGTCGTCCCTTCGTGCCGAAGCATGGCTCTTCCACGTAAAAATCAAAAAAGTATCGGCAACTATAGAATTCTGCTGCATACGAAAAGAACTCTTATTTATTTTTGATCTACTGGACATATTATGTACGTGCTAAATTCACTAACACCTTATCCACGACCCCTTATTATGACAGCAATATATGTATGTATGTATGTATACCTATTAATCGATACTATATTTGGTATATATTTTATATATTCAAATATAGTATCGAGATAGCCTGTAAAATTGGATCAAAATCCATTATCGTGAATTTCAGAGAGTAACAGGATAAAAAACGTGAGGTAAAACTAGTAGTGAAGCTGAAAATTGGTTAACGGAAAATACAGTACAAAAACATCGAGTTCGCAGCTATTAAATTATGTGCCTAGCGCTGTCTAGAAACTTTTGAAATACTTATCTGGAAGTACAAATGTTTTATTACTTTTTTTCACTTGCCTATAAAGTGCTCAATATTTCTTATCACATTTATTTGAATTAAAGGAAGATGTGGAGTCAGTGAAGTTTAAAAAAGTGACAGTAATGAAATTACCTGAGATAAATAACAAACTTCTTAATATATATATCGGCCTTATTCATAAAAATATAAAACGTCTAATAAGCCTTTTAACCCGATACATGTTTTTGTTTTGGTTTTACATGTAATATTTTGTAACTACAGAGAATATAACCATTTATTATACGACATACTATTTGTTTATTGAATTCATCACAAAATCCACAGCTCTTAAAAATAACAGATTAGCATACAGTAATTCTTACAGCCAATTACGGTTTTACTATTTACTTTCTATACCTACTTTTCTTGCAAACAGAAAAAACAAGAAAGGAAATTATTATTATTAAAAAAAAGAAAAAGCGTTTATGTTGTAGTGTGTGCGTGTACTAAGTATACGATTATTTATAGCCTTTTTTTATTTGTAAAGAGTTTTTTTTTAAATTTAATAACCAGAGATTAAGCTTAATAATTTCTTTTTATCAATTTAAGCACTAATCATCATCAATTTAGGCGCATTATCAATATTAACAGCCATCTGAATCTATAGAATTTATAAATTTATGTATAGACAAACCTTGGATTAGGCCAAATCTAGATCTAAACCTTCCAATATCAGAGAATAATTACAGAATCTTCGTATTTGGTCTCATTATTATTTCTCATCTTACTGTATCCTGTTATCATTTCTATTAAATCAATGTCGCACAATACGTATACATAGGTATAAGATTTGACGGACCAATGGATACCTCCAATACGACAATACATAAGCCGTCACAAATAATTGTTCTGAGTACTTCTGACAAGCAATGTAACACATGGAACTTTCGAATTTCCTTGACGATTCATGACGAAACATGAGATTGAGACAAGTGATCATAATGATCTCTATTTTTATAAGAAGATGAAAGTACGAGTATTTATTCTTATACTGCGATTTCGCTTCATAAAATATAATTTATATTCGCAGTCCTTTTTCATTATTATGACACTGTATTAACCTTATAACAAATATGTATTATTTATTTACTTTACGCTATGCCGCTGACTGCTAATTTCAGGATATTTTTACAACTAACGGGCCCAACAGACAATGTCCTGTCCAATTGTCTTAAAACTTCAAAATATTCCTGTTAATTACGTTTAAATGTTCCATACTTTGATGTGAATCGACTTTTTTTGACTACAAGGTAAATAAGATGCGAAAACGAGGTACAGTCAGCAGGGAATTTACGAATCTGATACGGACATTATGCGACGATCTCATCGAGCTGCGATAAACAAATTTATGTTTCGGATATTGACTGCGTGCCGCGGCTATTGGTTGAGTGTGGTACCGTCAACGCCAGAACTACAGTCTCCTCCTCCTCATACATATTAATAATCAATTAATTTTAAAGTTTTCTTTCAAAAGGTATGTTATATTCTCAGTAGGTAACTGAAATTGGGAAGCCAATTTGTATTTGTAATTGTCAGTAATCTGTTCCGAATACTCCTTTTTAAATCTCTTTCTCGAATTAAAATCCAACTTTTATTGGATTTTCACATAGTAATAATGCATTCATTCATACCTAAAACCATAACAAAAACCCGGTCTCCCCACAAAAGGAAATTGAATGCTGAAATATTTTTTAGCAAATGCTACATTGAAAATTCTCTCCATCCCACCTCCGCATTTATCTGTGTATAATTGAATAGCTCTTTCAATGTGTCACATGGGATGAAATAACAACATTTAGGTAATATTCAAGCTGAGCGTTGATTTCAGTCCGTACATAATGTACCTATATGGTTTAACTTTGGTCCTTACTTAGTCTCAAGGGTCGCACACACTTACGATAGTAATGAGTGTATTAATGATTCACGCTACTAATTGCTGTAATAGCCATAAGCCATAAAATATTGTGTAAACTTCCTCCAGGCTCACCAAAGCTTCACCGCTAGAATTATACTGCGGGGAAATAATCACACCGATTCAATTACGTCGTGGGCTTTGCACGCGTCGTGTCACGGATCTGCGATACGCTAGAATTAAGACGTGATTTACATGCACGATGTTGCAATCTCGTTACATCAGCTATGAATTTGGAATGAGTTAGGAAATGACCTTACTTATGTTTGGACATTTTCGTAGATGGATCGTGTGCGGAGCCGCTTTCCTGGCACATCTCCTGTCCACCGGACTTCAACTAGCCTATGGAGCACTTCATGTGTATGCTTTGAGACACCTTGGACCCTCTGCTGATCATGCAGGTATGTACCATTTAGGAAGATTTATATGTTTACTTACACAAAAACAAACAATAAACATCTTATCTTGATGTACAAGACTTCTTTAACATCAAGTGACAAAGTTTTTGTTATTTACGTTGTTATTGTCTGCACACTTGTGTCCTACTGTTTGCCTAATAAATACTCTTTTGTGAATATAAGTACTTTTTGTGATAATTATTTATATGAAGAAAAACAAAACCTATACTAAAGAAAAAGAAAACTTTTCTCTAAAATATCTCTTTGGTTTATAACAATGAATATAAATTGAGATTTGAAAATGTATTACGGTCAACATGAGGGTCAACAACACATCATGGTATCCAAAACTATACATTTTTTCAATCGATTTATTTATCCTTTGTATATATTTATTATCCGTTGGGGTTCGATAGTTTGTGGTAACTTGATGTGCTATTGACCGTACTTAACTATAAAATAAGTTGATAAATATGGCACATAGCCCGTAAATAACATAAAAATAAAAATCAAAATGGGAAATGCGAAAGGGAAGTTTTTATATTTTGTTAAACATAATGTACCTTATAATATTTTCAAACTGGCGAGGCATCTCGAACAGAATAACCTATAAAACAAGATTTTGTTTGTTTGATTTACAATATTACGAGAGTTTGACAGGTCTCCATTGATAACAGCGCCTCCATTTGGAACATTAATGCTATCATTGTAAAGAAAAATCACGAAGATATGATAATATTTTAATCACATCTACACAGAGAAAATATATTCTATTATTAATCTTGTAAAATTATAAATGCGTATATTGGAGTTCTGCCTATTTATTGTTATGATAAATAAATATAGTAAGGAAACGACAATAGCTCTTATGTCAAATCTAAATGTAAGATTGAGGAAGAAAATAATTTGAATGCGTAGCCGAGACCCGGCGAGGGACTGAAAGTAGAAAAGTAATCTATCAACGGCAACCCTCCGGATATGATACTTAAATAAACAGACAACGACGAAAAAAATATTTACGACGCAAAATGAAAGCGTGACAACGTAACACCCCAAATAAACGAGTTCACCTCCACAACTTTTAATTACAACCATTTTGTAAACTTCCAATTTAATAAAGACGCACATCTGTTAACTTGTTACAACTTTGTACGAGCTGTTAGTATTAATCATATTTTTCATGATGTCTGTATTTAGTCGTAATTTAAGTTAACAAAGCCCAGAGATTATGTTTTGACAATTACAATTTATGATTGGCCGTTAGTTTAATGAACTTTCCTATTATAGTCCCCGGTATTTGGTCCTAACTGATTTATTGAATTAATTTTCAAAGATTCGCGCTGGGGCTGAATATTAAGAGGCTGAAGTAATGTCTGTTATGAGCACGGTCTTTGTTGTCAGAGGTGTGGGTGGGCACGAACATAACTCTGACAGGGCGGCCATTTGCGAAGCTCTCTAATTGAAATTTGGCGACAAGAATTAGTGAGCAGACAAGATGATATCTAACAATTCACTTATTGATACACCAAACCGTATTGAGTACTCAAGTAACTAATAACGGCGTCAATTAAAGTGGATTTACCAGTAAAACTGCATTTTACTACACCTATAAAATAAAAATTCGAGCGATCGTAATAAAATTTCAACAAGTAATAATTTTAAATTGGAACAGGATTATTTATACAACGTCGGAATTAATTAAAATGCAATAAACGAAGATATTTTATGAACATGCCAGTATAAGGTAAAACACATTAAGTTTTATAATCATTTCAATGCTAAAGACTAATTAAGTCGGCAATCTTTTCAAATAACTTTTTCTTCATTTACGAAACAAAAGTGTCATATTTGCTTCGCCTTTAAAAACATTTTACCGCCGTAGTGTAACCGGTGAGACGTCAGTTGCTAAGTCTCATTAGCTCAGTATTTTCATTACTTGTTTTTATAGGCAATAATACGTACTCGTAATTGTGTTAAGTGGCGACGAGGAGCGGTGGGAAGAAATGTTTCCTAAATAACCTTTGCCACACCATTGAGATTGTAAGAAAAAACGACGGCATGAAGTGTTTGTTCATTCTGCTATGACATGACACTTGACTCATTTCAATTAAATTTAAATAAACATAAAAATGTTTATCATGGCAACAATCCCAAAACAAGGCAATGATATCAGAAATAAAATATTTTTGTCGCACACAATTCTTTTGACGTGACAGTTCTTGTACGATAGTTTTTAAAACCTCAATGTGTTGCACACTGCTATAAATATGTTTATATTCATTCATACTAAATTGGGACCAATTAAGGAATAAAGTAAGAATTTATCTGCCATTTCACTTCCGCAACAAACGTGGCAATGTGCGGGAAACACAATGGTAGTATTGTGTGTTATCGTAATGCCTATCTGATAACGTAATGACGTCCAGTAGCTCTAATGACTTATTGCACTTGACAATGTTTGTATTTGCATATTAACGATGGAGTTATAATACAGCCACTTATGCAATAATGGGTAAACCGATTAAAATCTCATACTGTATAGAACCATATTTAATATACACTAGCAACCTATGCGCAGCGTCTTATATAAATTTTGCCATGGTTTCCGACATTTCCAGTAAATTTTCAAAAATCATTTTTTTCGTACAACCTTGCCCTGGCAAGAAGTCTACAAATATAGTAGGTTAATCTGTGTTTTTGCGGACGCAATACTAGAAGTAAAGATTTTTCTCTGAGGCCGTAGTAAGGGGTTATCGCTCTCATTTTATTATCCGTCCATCTATGCTGTATGTTGAAATACGACATCGATATAACTTTCCTTATAACCTGGAACAGAACTATCACAAAATGGGGAAAAAAATTCAGTAACGTACAATAAAAAAAGATAGATATTTTTCTTACTCTAAGGACTAATGATATATTAACAAATGGTAGATATGAACGAAATGAATTGATTTGTAACATTTATTACTGATGAAATTCAATAAAAAATATCGTCAACACAATTTGTCCCGATGAGTTCCCTAGGGAACTTTGGGACCACCTGCTGACTAGCCGTTAATTCTCATGTTGAAAAGAGATTTGATACAACAAAAATCAAACCGGTATTTTTGTTGTTTAGACAACAGAGGCGCTAGAAATTGTGTTGCATTAACGTGTAGAATAACATATCCGTGGTTTAATGTGGTAATATTTTGACTCATAGCTCATATAATGCTAATGTTACTCTTAAGTATTGTTAAACTCAGAGCAATAGTCTAAAACTTGCTTAAGACTTTAAAAAGAAATACCGCATTCAAGGGTTGAATGCATAAGATAAGTTGCCGGATTATATTAATCCGGAAACTGGTCAAATTCCCTCACATAGCGAGTATGCCGCCCGCAAACTTTTATCCAGCGAATTGGAATTGAAACGTGAGTCCCTCGTCAACGAAATAGCTGAAAAGCTCTCGAAATACTACGAAAAGATCAACAGCAAACGTGAGCAGTTTAATAAAACTTGCAGTATTGGACTTTTAAGTATATTTTTATGTTTAGATAAAAACGAAAACTTAAGTATACCTTTTTATAGCTATATGATCGTCCTCGTACCGGCTCCTGTGGTGATTTTGGTGGAGATTTAATTCAAACATATTTTAGTATAAGTCGTTACGATTATTATACGATTTTTCGAAATATCGGAACGACATTTTAAAATCTAAACTACCCACAAATTGGCTATTTTAGGGATGATGGGGATAAATACACATATGGTCCCTATCCAATCATTACTGTACCTAGTTGTTATTGTGGACGTAAGGGGTCCTTGTAGCGGTAGGTAACCGTATCTCTACTTACATAAGGGACTACTTGCAAATGCCTCTAGCGTTAATTAACTGACTTCAAAAAATGAGTTTTTTATTTTTAGAATAACCTTTTATTTTTCTGCCAGTGTGGGCTGGTGCGATATGCGTGGGGGTATCTCGCGCCGCGGGTGCCTTCGTGGCGGGGCGCCGCAGGTCTCCGCGTCTCATAGCCCTGCTCGGAGGACTACTGCTGCCCCTCGCTTGTCTCTTCACTTCATTCGCCACACAACTTCATCAAACCTTACTTAGTTATGGTAAGTAAAATTCAATGTGATATGTGTTTGATGCAAATGGCACCTTGGTTGGAAAAGACATAAAAAATTAGGAGGTTCTCATTTCGAGTATATTTTTTGTGTAGGTATAATTATGTTACGATGTCTTCGTGGATTGTAAACCGATTTCGGCTTTTATAATTTAAGGTTCTCAGACGGTTCTATATTCGATTAGTATGTAATCAACGGTTCTGATTATACACCACAAAATGCTTAAATTCATTTTTCTTTTCCTAAAAGTTAATTATGAACAGATGAAAACATTAAAAATATATTTGATCTTGTGTTTAACAAGATCAAATGTAGAAAAATATACAGAATACCTTTTCTGCTCAGTGACTGCAACAAATTAGCAAACTTCACCTCAGTTTATATCAAAAACATATCTTTATTTTCACAAAAGATTATATTATATTCGGTGGCTGTAAATTTCCTTATCTGTATTTAACAAAGGTGGGTGCAAAGCTAAGTTGACGTTAAAACGCGTGTTCAGTTCAATAAGTTATCCTCTCCACATAGAGCGGGTAACCCGGGGATATTGAATCAAGCGCTTGTTAGTTTTGCTTACTATTCGCGGATGCTTACCAAGCAAGATAACGTTAACGTAGATTCTTGGAAGGGCTAAATATAATTTTATTCAAATCATCATTTTATTTGGAAGATAGTGTAGTATATTGCCATGAGGAATAACAATGTCATTTCCACATTTTGTCTCGTGCTGTGTAGGTTTTTTAGACCGAACATAACATACCCAGTAAATGGCAACAGGCTCGCCCCCTATTACATGTGACCTAAACATACCGGCGAACTTTGGGTGTAGGTACATTATCACACTTCTGCCTAACCCTTCGAGCAATATAAGCGTGATGGAATATTATGTTTTAAAATATAATCGATATAACTTTATTCGCCAAAACAGGCGTAGTGTTGGGCGTTGGTTGTGGGCTAGTGCGCGAGGCCGCAGGCTTAGTGCTCGGCGCCTACTTCAGACGACGGAGACAGTTCGTCGAACTTGTCGCCCACGCAGGTGGCGGCGTGGGCATCGCACTCTTCAGCGTTGCCTATAAAGAAGCCGTGGGGTATGTATTACATTACTATTTTTAAAATTTCGCAAAGAACAAATAGAATTATTAAAGTAAGTCTTTATATTACCTATACAAAACGATTTAAATTTAAAATTTGCTAAAAATACACGTGATTCGAACCGAATGACAGAAAAAGAAATGCCGATTGGTTACGTAAAAAAGCTACGCTATAAGTAGATATTTTATGCCACACATTTTACAGCTAATTAAATCATAACAAAGACATTTGAAACAAAATGTTTGCTATTTGTAACAGGAAATTAGGTTGGCGTTTGGGTTTACAAGCAGTGACTGGAGTGCTCGTCCTGGCCTTCTTCCTCAGCGCTGTATACAGGAGCGCATCCCTATACCACCCCCAACGCCGCGCCATTCTCCATCTCAAGAATCAACGAAGAAAGGTAAGACCGGTAAGCATAAAACTTTTTTAAATTTATTCAATAAACTGATTTAGATCTTCGACAAATTATTTTCCACAATTTGTATCCAACGGAAGCTTTGACATTCTAATTTATGTAAGCTATATTTCATTAAATAACTTCGCTTTTAACATTTAAAATTGATATTAAGCAATTTGACGATGTAGATAAAGTTCAATTAATAAAATTAACAGCAACTCGTTTATTTGCGATAGGTAAAGGAAAAGAAAGGCCTAAAGAGAGCGCCACTCATCGATTTAAGCCCTCTCCAATCCCGGCCCGCAAAAGTTTTGTTGTTGGCCGCCGGATTAGCAGCTTTTGGACTTTACACTCCCGTCTTTTTTTTGGTAAGTCTGATTAGTAAAGTTATAAATTCACAATTTCCTCGGATTCCCTGATTATTATTAATAATGGTTTTCCTTTTTACAGGCTCTGCAAGGCTTTCAAGAAGGTTTAGAAGAAAGTGCTCTAGTATTGCTACAAACATTTTTGGGGTTCGCTGCGGTGCTCGGTTGTGCTGGCTTTGGGCTCGTGCTGGTGCGGCCGTCAGCGCAGTGCCTCGTCTCTAAGCAATATCTGTGCCAAACAGCTATGCTGGGAATAGGTAAATAAACATTAACCTCCTTTCACGATCGATGGACTAAACCTGCCTTAGTCCACTCCTTTATTCATAAACCTGGTCTTCATTTTAGAGGAAAACGTAAAATTATAGAGTAGGAAGTAATAACGAAAAATTTTTGCAGGTATATCAATGCTTGCTCTCAGCAGCGTGGAAGGCTATCACGGATACGTGCTATTTGCGTGGATGTACGGACTTTGTTTGGGAGGATTTTTGTATTCTATGAAGATGCTCACCATGGAACGTGTTCGAGGACGACATTTTACAAAAGTGTGGGGTAAGAATACACAGTGCACATGTACATTAGGTACTCGTTTAAGATTTCACTTTGAAGGATAGTATGCTAAATAATATTTATTTAAACAGGATACGTGCAAGGAGCAGAAGCTATTCCAGTAATAGTGGGTGTGCCCATGACTGGCTACATCAACCAACAAGTGCCCAGAGCAGGCTTTTACTTTTCATCAGCTGCCACGCTTGCGGGCGCTTTGCTGTTGTTCTTTGTTGGATTTTCCAAACGTGAACCGGAGCCTCCACCGCCAGCGCCGGCGCCTACGCTGGTGGAGTCCTGCCCGTGCGTGACGCCGCCGCCGCGCTGCGAGCCAGCCTGGTGCGCCTGCAGCGCCGGCGGGGCCACTGCGTACTGCGCCTGGCCCGGTCCCACATGCGGCACTCGCCTGCCGAAGTCGCTCTCTTACGCGGCTCCCTTGGACCGAGCGTGTTGCTCAGCTGCACATTGCCCGGACTGCTACCGGCGCGGGCCGCCGCCCCTCCGCTCGTCTCGCAGCGTGCCGGAGGGGCTGGCGACGCGGGGCACCATGTGGACGCGCGGCGGTTCCTGCCGGCCCGCCTGCCGCCGGGAACATCACCTCATAGAACAAATCACCACGTCAGTATGATGCTAAGTTCGCAACAATATTGTGCGCGCAGTTCTTGCTCTCGAAGTTCGAGAAGACATTTCGTTTCGATAGAGACTACTAAGGAATTGTGTATATAATTGTTTCTGTAGCAAATTACGTATCTACTAATTGAATTGGAGGTTGAAGTGATAGATTAAATTGAAAAACCAATAAAATAGAATAAAATTACATTTTGTCCAACAATTACCTTCGCGATCCAGTTGATTTAATCATTTTTCTTTGCGCATCGATTCAGGCCGCGTACGATATAAATATTTTTTATTATTTTCAGAGCGTTAAATTAGCCAGAGAACCAGTACCTACTTACCTAACGATGGCTCATAATCATTCTCGCTTGTTAACCAACGGCTCACACGCCTTCAACAACAAGCAAGGGTAGCAAATTAACTGTAAAATAAAATAGCTCATTTTTCCTACTTCCTAAAGTACTCGTGGGACCTTTGTCGTAGTTAAATATTCATATTTTATAAAGTAGAACCATCAATTTTGAATCATAAATTCTTCAATCTTTGTGTCATGTTTATATTTACCTATCTAAACTGAAACTAAATTATAGAATATTCGTGTTTATTTTATTCTCCATAATGAATTTTAAACAGAATAAAAATAATAAGTATAGTTCTGTGGATAATGAGGCATATATGTATTTTGTAGACACAGCCTGTCGATGAAAACAGTGTCAATTTTAGCGATCATATACGAGTATTATAACAGAGATGAGTTAAATACATAGTTTAGTTCTATTTTATTGTTACAAGTATTGTTTAGAAGTAAAAATTATATTTTGTCGTTACAAGATTTGTTGTTTTTGTACCAAAGTGTGATCTACAGTTTTGGTGATAAATAAAAAAACTAAGAATTTAGAATACTGTCTAAATTTATTACGTGTTTACACGTGCTTACCCCATAATTTAATTGAGGTTAAACGGACAAGTTAAAACGTAGCCATGTGTTTGACATTAACATGTTGGCTTAAATAAAATATGTACGGAAAGGCTCCAAATAAAATCAAAATGTTTCAGCCAACTTTAAGGTTGTTTTGTAACGGGCATTTCCAATTAAACTGAATTGTAATATGCTTTTCGGGAACATAATAGTAATGGCGACATAAGAAATAAATTCTTTAAACGTACTTATATCATTATGTCGATTTTTGACCAGAGACATTGTGAATAAATGATAAAAATCACACGTAATAATTTTAAATGACAATTTGATATAAGGTAAGGCACTGGACTAATTTGACTATCGAGAGTCGGTCGTTAGTTCAAAATCCACACGCTATAATATAAATCAGCATAATTATCATACTAACAGACTGCCTCATTAGTTTAGTGGTTCCAAGCGCGACTGCTACGCTAGAGGTCCTGGGTTGAATCCCTAGGTCGAGCAAAGTGTTATTGGGTTTTTCTATGAAATTCTCAATAGCAGCTCGGAGTCTGGATTTGTGCTCGGTTAATGGCGATAGGTTTGCCCCCTATTACATGGGACCTAAACATACCGGCGAACTGTGGGTGTACATTAGTAGGCCTCTGCGTCATGGTATATTATGTTATGTTGTCATACTAATACATGCCTATAATAAAATTGTAACTAGCCGATGACAGTAGGTACGCCGCCCGCTTAGAAGTTGAGTTCCAGTAAGTATTTTGCGTAGCTAACTATAATCATATGATTTCCCGTCTAGTATATGCTTATAGAAGCACAGCATTTTTTTATGGTTTAAGTCGGCAACAAGCTGACGAGCCACCTGCAACACCAGAAGAGTTGCTAATGCGTTGCCAGAGCAGCAGCAACCGAAGGGAACTGGGTCTTACGTGCAAAAGTCGAAACACACACCAAGGTGCTTTACGATAGACTCCGACGTAAGGGTGGTCACCAGCCAGTCAGACCCCAAGAAGATCTATCACCGAGCAAGTCAGCATTTGATTGAAGACGCTGTCGATTACTATACAAATGTTTCGTCTGTGAACGTCAAGAGACGGAAAACGCCGGCGGTGTATCCATTTTTTCAAAAATGCAGGGACGGAATAAAAAAAAAACACTAAATAAATCATATATTGTATTATCATATTTTGTCTATATCATTGTGCAGGTGCTTACCTAGTAGATACATTAAGTAACGGCCGGTTCCAATAACAAATCAGTCAGTAGAATTGTTTACTAGAGATAGAATTTTGACATAAGTTCCATACAAATAATGTCAAGTTCCTATATCTAGTAAGCAAATCTATCGACGGTTTGTTATTGGGATCGGCCGTTGAACACACAGCCAAACCAGAGCAAAACAGTCGGAGTACAATCACGATACCGTTACGACTGGGTGGATTAGTCACTGGTCGTACGCGTAGCAGGCGATGTCAGAATTTTGCATCGCTACTAAAACGATGCAGTTGAGTGTACCCTATCCAATTACCCTAATATTATATACTAGCTTTTGCCAGCGACTTTGTCCGCGTGGAATAGTTACTTTGTTCCCTAGTTCTTCGCCCGCGGTTTCACCTGCGTTGCACAGTTCCTAAGGGTTGTAGCGTGATGTTTTATAGCTTGAAACCTTTCTCATGAATCACTCATTTTCCCAACATTTCCCTTCACTGCTCTGCTCCTATTGATCGTAGCGTGATGAAAAGTATACTAAAACCTGCCCAGGAGTATGAAGAACAATTTTACCAAGTTTCGTTGAAATCCGTCGAGTGGTTTTTGTTTCTATAACGAACATACAGACAGACAGACAGACAGACAAAAATTTTACTGATTGCATTTTTGGCGTCAGTATCGATCACTAATCACCCGCTGATAGTTATTTTGGAAATATATTTCATGTACAGAATTGACCTCTCTACAGATTTATTATAAGTATAGAAGAAAAAGACAGGAAATACTAGCTTCTGCCCACGACTTTACTCCCATCCCATCCGTTCATAGAACAAAAGGTAGCTTAAGCCATTTCAGGATCGAATCTATCTCTATAGGTACCATAATTAATTCCTCAAAATTAACTTTGAGGTTTGTATGTGAAAACGTAACAAACAAACAGACAGACAAAAATGTTACTTTCGCATTTTATTATTACAGTAGCTTCTGCCCGCGACTTTGTCTTCGTGGACTTCAGGATTAGGTCCGACCTGGATTAAATGTAGCCTATGTGTTATTCCAGACTATAATCTATCTCTGTGCCGAATTTCATCCAGATCCGTTCAGCCGTTCTGGCGTGAATGAGTAACAAACATCCATACATCCACACATCCATACTCACAAACTTTCACGATTATAATATTAGTAAGGATTGAATATTACTTAAAGGAGTTACCTATTTTATCTGTTTTCAACTTTAGCGTGCCAATAATAAGCACTACATATTTTCACATATATATAAACCCAATTTAAACTTGAAATGCTTGATTCTATCTCCACTTGGAATAAAGATGGCGCCCGAAAATGAGCTAACAATTTTAGCCAGTAATTCCAGTGAGATTTCACATAACGACGGCGTATCGTAATCTCATTCCATGCGTCACAGATACATATGTGATTTTATGTTGGGACACAGCTGCTGAAATTTTAAAATCCATTTATATATCTACTATCACAGTGCCATGATTGACGTTTTTTTAATTATGCATGCCGTTTCTGGGTGTATAATTCCCGATACTTTTAGAAATATATTTTAAAAGACATCGCAATCTTTTGCTGCAAATCGCTGAAACTTTATTTACCTAGTATTTGGTATTAATGCATACATACATTTCGGCGATTCATTTTTATTTAAAGATAGATGTAAGAGAAGATAGAAGATGACATAATCGCAAGCTACGTTTCTTATAAAAATAATTATAGCCTATAGCTATTGTACTGTAAAAATGAATGAATCATGATTTAATCATTGAAGCGGCGGTAGCCTAATGGCTAGGACGTCAGACTGGTGATCATGTGGTTATCGGTTCGAAACCCACCCATTGCACTACCGACGTGATAGTGCAATGGGTGGGTTTCGAACCGGTACCCACTCGTAACACAAGTATTAGCTTAGCACGAGGGGTTAACAAGAATACTAGTAATGTGCGACCCATATTGCTAGTAAGCTTTTTTAAAAAAAACAACATCACTTTTATCAAAATCTGAATAGTAGTTTGTGAGCTAGGATCGAAAATACATGCACAAACACATACACTCTTTCTTTTTCCGAAGTCAGGTAATAACACCCTGTAACTACTGTAATGTAACACAATAAAAAAATTATTGACTTTGACTATATAGCTGAAGGTTTTCTAGATTTTAAACAATAGACTTGAAATGTTGCTCACGTTTTTAGTAGACTTTTACGATATTGTTGAGTGAATCACGTTCCACGGGGTGAACAAAGAACTAACACTAGTCCGGGCGACATAAATGCCAGTGAAATAAAATAAAAACCGCTGGAGAACAACAGATAAATACTTATCTAATATCCATGTAACTTCTACATTAATAATATACATTCTTAATGTAGAAGTTACATGGATATTAGTTTGATCTTAAACGATGTAACAAATAATGTTTTGTTGTGTGGAGATATAAGCCATTGAAAACATGTAATAATACTAGTTGGGCCTCTTCTGGTACGATCGTAAAACGGTTAGACAGAGGTAATTACTTACCTCGATATAATTTCGGCTAACTGCCTCGTTAGTCTAGTGGTCTCAAGCGTGACTGCTAGCTACGCTAGAGGTCCTAGATTTGATTCGTTTTATTGGGTTTTTCTATGAAATTCTCATAAAGCAGCTCGGAGTTTGGAGTTGTGCCCGGTTAATGGCAATAGGCTCGCCCTATAGGCGAAGGATGAGTGTACATTAGTACACCTCTGCTTAACCCTTCGGGGACTACAGGCTTGATGTTATGTTATGTTTTAATTACGGTTACGGTAATTGGCCATCCTGACCATTGCTAGGCCACTTGTAAAATGGCCTAAATAGATTACTATGGAGGAGAGTTTTTTTTCACCTGCAGACGGATTCTTGCAGACTAGAAAAAAAATACCACCGAATTGAAAACATCCTCCTTTTTTGACGTCAGTTAAAAAACCAAACCAATTTTGTTCTCTATTGGGCGAGAAATAAAAGGCATTTTATTTTATGTAACGAAGAAGAATTGCATAAGATTTTACTGAATTATTACCCTACTATTCGGTGAAAAACTCACCGTAAATACCGGTTGTCCTTCAAAGCCTAAATGCAAACTTCGACAAAAATCTTTTACGTTTCTCATTGCTATATGTTGGATAACATATAAAAATAAAACAACCAACAGATAATCCCAATGAAAGGTGATCCGGTTTTGAATAATTTGATTCGGTATTCACGAGGGGTTCCGTCCGTCACAGGAGCGCTCATAATTAAGACGAACAACGGACAGCGCCGCGTGCGTCGAATATATTTGTGCAGGATTATGGTAATGCCTATGCTGTGACGCAGCCTGGGCTGGACCGAGGATTTCCTTTGCCTATGTATGTGGATATTAAGGTCAAGCTACGAGTAATAAACACAGGGCATCTGCTTACTCGGATGTCTTTTATATGAAATTGTAAGATAAATAATAATATTTTTTTAATAAATAAACATTTATTTCTTGCACAAATAACTTTTAAAATACCTAAGTTACAAAAATAAATTTAGCATGACAATGTTTATTTGTGGGAGACTGGTGCCTAAACTAAGCCGAGGCCTGTATTTCAGGACACCAGGGACTCCCCGCTATAAGATCTAAAGACAGCTTAGACCAATTTTTACAATTATGGAATCATTTAACATACCATCACGCCTGTATTCCCCGAAGGGTTAGGCAGAGGCGTACTAATGTACACCCACAGTTCGCCGGTATGTTTAGGTCCCATGTAATAGGGGGCGAGCCTATTGCCATTAACCGGGCACAAATCCAGACTCCGAGCTGCTACTGAGAATTTCATAGAAAACCCCAATAACACTTTGCTCGACCTGGGGATCGAACCCAGGACCTCTAGCGTAGCAGTCGCGCTTGGGACCACTAGACTAATGAGGCAGTCAGGAAGGAAGTCAAGGAGGAATCATTTAATTAGAAGAAATTTATGTTATGATGTATGTGAAGTGAAGTGAGTGTGTGGAGTTTATGAGTGTATTTTGAGTGTATGTTAGATATAAAATGAAATGAATGGATGTCACAGGGCGGGTAGGGATCCTTAACTCGGTTTAAAATCATTTATTCTAATAAAAGACAAAAAAAGCCACTTACATGAGAATACACAAGAAACATTTTGTAAATTATTTTAAGAAACCGTCCGCAAATGTGTATGTAGGTAATTAAATTACAGTATTATATAAAATTATTGTTACAAAGTATCTAGGTAACACTGATTCAGCAGTTCAAACAAACTCTCAACTGTTTTAAGATATATTAACTTCATACTATTAGGTCTTCATGACGAGCAGCTCTTCTGTTTTTGTGTAGTCCAACTTTAGTAGCCAGTTCGTTATTATTGATTTACACTTTATTTTGTTGTATTTTAATATCTATTACATAGCCAGACTCCCCGAAAGCTATAAAATTTTTGGCGAGCTCGTTTTAGATTTAAAGGTGTTATTATATATGGCAAAATGCCTCCGCGGTGTTATTTTAGACTGATTGAGGGGAGATGTATCAGAATGCTGACGAAGTAATGTTAATAGGATGTAGATTTGTCTTACAGTTAATACCTCTGCCTCATTGCGGTAGGGAAAAGTCGTGGTTTGGAAAGGGCAACCTTTAGAATTAATCTTTGGGCTCTCTCTATTCCCAACATTTTAGTTTTATCGGCTCCTCCCCACGTTGTTACACAATATGTATGGCATATACCATTTTAAGTGTTTTACCGTCAGCCACTTGTCTGAGTTGTTTAAAATATAAGTCAGTTTCCTCACTTTTTTTGATAAGTTATGTAGGTATCTGATCATCAAAAGACAACAAACACTTTGTATCAGTTGTACCGATGGACAACTAAATTGGGTTAAAGGAGGAAAAAAATATTGATGTGCAAATATTGGAGGCATATTACGTACCTACTAAAATTTCTGAGCTCCTGATTGCAAAAGCTATGTATTTTATCTTGTCTGCTTTTAAGGTAATTGCGTTTGCAGCAAGCCAGTGGCAGACCGTGTTTAAACCTGCTTGGGCCAATGAATACTCGTATACTTCTTCCCAAGAGACACCCGTAAAAGTAAGAGTTGTATCATCTGCGTAAGATATTATATTACAGCTGTCAAGTTTAAGTTGACATAGTTCGTTTACATAACATAGAAACAGGGTAGGGCCAAGAATACTACCTTAAGAGAATCCGTTGTCGATGGATAGTTCCTCACTCAAGTGATTACCAATCCTCACTCTTTATGTACGATCCGTTAAGTAATCACTTAGCAAATTTAATTCATTTCCTCGTATTCCCATGTCATTTAATTTACGAATTAGGATGATTAAGATATATAATGATTAAAGGTAGTTTAGAATGTCTTATGGTTGATGGTATATTTAGAAAGTAGTTTTATGTCAAGAAAATTTAGGACTCAAGATTTTTTTTATATTGATGTTGGCAAACGAGCCGAAGAGCCACCTTATTGTTAGTAGTCATCGCCGCCCATGGACACCTCCACCATCCGAGAAGTTGCTGATGTGTTGCTAACGACCTTTAAGGGCCAGAGCCACAACAACCGAGGTGGAACTGGCACACCACGGTGCTTTACTACAGTCTCCGACGTAAGGGTGGTCGCTACCCAGTCAGACCCCAAGGGATCCTATCACCGAGCGAATAAGAAGATATAATTATGCTAAACATAGGTAGTGACTTTCAAACACAGGATTTTGATAATAGTATCTAATAGTGCCTAAGCTCAAATATATGATGAGAGACTACGATATATGCGATACAAATAGATTATATACCTATGTAGGTACATAATAACAGAGGAAAAGTATATATAATTACGATGGTAGGGATTTGTTCATTTATTTTAAAACATTTTTAGGGCTCCGTACCTCAAATGGTAAAAAAGGAACCCTTAGAAGATCACTCTCTTGTCCGTCTGTACGTCTGTCTGTCCGTGTGTCACCACCGATTTTCTCAGGAACAGGTGGACCTAGCAAGTTGAAATTTATACCAGATACTGAGGTCTTTAGTCCCTAGTCTACAGACTATCCCTACAGATGTATAAAAATCAAGGTCCTGAGTCAATACGATTAAAAGATATAGCCAAATTTAGATTTAGTACCAAAATTTAATTTAATTTTCGCCTCGCACTTAACCCGTTTTTTTTATCAATACTTTTACTAAACAAAGTTTGATCCCAGGAGATTTAGCAACACGCAAATGCTTTTTAAAATACTTCAATAATTAATTCTACTGTAACTCAGGTGATTCATGTAAATAAGTTATTAGCACATACCAACTGCTGTTTCATTGTACTAACTTTTAAACATACATTACCGGATTTTGTATGCAAATTTTGGTGAATTCGCAGTTACTACAAACTGCGAATATTAGGCATCTGATTTTAAATAGTATTAAATTATTAAGTAATAGTTAGAAACTCTTCCTAAGATACTGGATTTCAGGTCAGGCGTAGTGCAACAAAGTTATCAGCTCTTATAACTTAAACTATCGTAGTATACCTAAGTTCTCTAGTTTGCTTCCCCACATATTGATTAATTTCGCCTTAAAAAAAACCCAGATCGCAGTATTGCAAGTCATATTTTGCCTATTTGGTGTAAATTCTCAATAGTGTAGTATTTAAAAACTGAATATAGAGACCCAGAATTAATATCATACGCAATGATGATGAGTATAGCGGTCGTAACTCGATTACTACGCTAGAGATCTTACATCGAGCAAATTGTTCTTGGGTTGTTCTATGAAATTCTCAATAGCAGGATTTGTAACCGGTTAATGGTATTAGGATCGTACTGGTGAACACAGGTATCTTGGTAGCTTAGTTGGCTAAAGCATCCGTTATATTTAAACGCAAGGACGCAGGTTCCAATTCTGCCTGAGATATAACTTTTTGTTCGAAAAAATCGATTCATATCAATATGAACTTTGATTTTCTGTTCTTTTGCTCATTATATTTTTACTCATTCTAATATGATTTTCTTCGTTATACAGATAAATATCATCTACTTAACATCGTCTTTAGGGTTCATACTGTAGATTTTTTCTTTATTAAATTTTCCGTTACGATCTCTCTTAAATTCAGAAGAGTAATGAGGCGAGAGACTATTCAAATGAAGCGAGATATATTGTAAGGAATTACGGCAACTCAGTGAATACGTGAATTCTTCTTTGTCGGCCTAGCGTTCGGCAGAACATTGTCTGACTGCGCTTTACTTAAGGTATAATAATATATGCATAAGTTCAATTACCTGACCTTATTTTCATAGTACCGAAAGTCTTCATGGATTGTCTACCACCTGGAGATACAGGATATGTCGATCTCGTACCTACTGACTACAAACCGCACTGGCCTTCCCTTACCCTATTAACATGGCTAACACTTTTTTTTGGTCGGTGAAAATAATGAATCTAAAAACTCCGTTTTCGCCTACGTCCGCTTTAGTAGAGGGGCCACGAGAACTGCTACCCATTACTTTCGCGACCCTTCCAGCGGTAGCTCTGCAGCTAGTCCCCCTCTTAAATGGTGACAGATCCCCTCTATAATCTAACCTGTAAACTAATTGCTGTACATGGCCAACGCCTTTCCCACATAAAGAGGCTTTTCCAAAAAGTAAAACATGAAAAAGCATTTTCTATCACACATGTATTACCTATATCTATGCGTCTATTTATGTTAATGTACCATTTACGGGATACTTCTTAATTAATATAGATACTGTACCACAAAATTGGGGAACTAATGGACTTGACTAAATATAATTGAAAACATCAAATATTATTAATTTGTAGAACAGAATAAAATATTGTTACACAAATTTAAAACCTGGTCCACAAGTTTAAAGTCGCACAGCGAACTATGGAAGTCGGAGTCTCTCTGAGAGATCAAATGTGAAACGAAGTTATCTGTCAGACGCCTACCTCCAGCAGTGGACGAATATAGACTGATGATGATGATGACATAAGCAGTGATAGCCTAGTGGTATGACTGTTGGACTGCCAAGTCAAAGGTCTTTAGTTCGAACCCATGGCACACACCTCTGACTTTTCGAAGTCATGAGCGTATTAAATAGTTAATTATCACGCGCTTAAACGGTGAAGAAAAACATCGTGAGGAAACCTGCATGCCTGAGAGATTTTCTTGATGGCGTGTGAAGTCTGCCAACCCGCACTAGGCCACCGTGGTGGACTATAGCCTAATCCCTCTCATTCTGAGAGGAGACCCGTGCCCAGCAATTGGACAGTATAATGGGTTGATTATGATGATGATGACACAAATTTAACATAATGCAAACTTCAGAAAATGAAAAGAAACACCTAGTACCTCAATAATTCGAATCGTTTCCACTTTCCCTGAAGGGTTAAGCAGTGTTCGAAAGATACGACATAATATTTTCAGTAATACCGCCTCAAGCCACGCAGAGCAATAACGTTTGGGATTCGACGCTTACAAGCATTATTGTGTATTTTCCTTGCCAAAGAAGATTTACACACATTTTATGGATTATGTCGGCTACCGAGCTTACACGCCACCTGGAGGTAAGTAGTCATCGTTGAGGAGTTGGTGATGTGTTGCCGAACATTAAGAGGCCTCTTACGCGGAAATGTTGAAATACACACCAAGGTGCTTTACGACAGACTCCAACGTAAGGGTGGACGACACGTTTAGCGTAGCGGCTGAGCGATCGGCTTCTGCGCAACGTGTTGTGGGTTCGATCCCCAGCCCCACACGGAACAAATATTTGTATGATCTACAGGTAGCTGTTCCGCGTCTGGGCGTTTGTGTTTGTAACGCACCTACGATACAGGAGAAAATCATAGTGTGGGGCAAAGTGTTTTAAAAAAAAAACAAAAAAAGAGGTCCTGCCGCCGAGCAATTTTGTATGGATATTTTAGTTAACATAAATATCTTAAACGATTAGTTTGCGGCCGCCGTAGCTGTTTACTGCTGAAGATGGACGTCTATTTCCACACATAGTTCATTCCATGGTAAAGAAACTACACCAATCAGCAAGGTGATAGCGAGGCGTCACGTCAGTCAGGTGGCGGTGCGCCCAACCAACAATTATTATTACATTTCCATGTACAATCAATAGCACAACTGGTCGCAGAACTGTCAAATTTTCTTCAATCGATTTTCAATTTAATCTCCAAGTAATAGGGTTTATTATCCATTGTGGAAATTTGACAGTTTGTGGTAACTTGATGTGCTGTTGACTGTACCTACACAACACCGCAATTGTGTTATTGCGGATGACAATTATCATCCGTTTGCTATTCAACTGTTGTGCCACTGTTGGCCAACACTTCGTCGCTGACATCAAAGACTAAATAGAATAATTATTCAGCCATGGATCTTCAATTTAAACAAAGCGGTTGTCTAAATAAACCGCCTTTGTCATTGGGTATTATCAATTTTAAATGCAAAGCTTTGATATTCCGAGTATTCGTGCAATATGCTTATTATATAGAAACAATCATGGCATACTGCTGGTAATGTTTTGTCATAATATTATTCGAATTCTGCTGCGTGCTGTTGACATACCTTCAATATGAAAATATCATTTACCTAATTGGCTTTATTATCTGAATTAAATTAAATTATTTTACTATATACACTATTTACATAAAATACATGAACGTAAAAAAAGCTATATATATAAATCTAAAAGACAGGCGTGACTAAGCGTCAAAGTATTCCTCGGTATCGCTGTCGTCTGGGAAGGTGCCCAGAAGACTGGCAGCATTGCCACGCTGAATGGCAATACTTATGCGCTGTCCTAGGAACAAGCCAGCCCTCTGGTCACGTGAAGTGTCGACCAGTCTCATTGAAATTTCCTTGAAAAGGAGACGAGCACTCGGACCCCACGACCCGAGCGTTTCGACCCCAAACGGCTCAAAAATATAGTTACCCGACAGGTTACTATACTTGCGCCGTTTGAGATTCTCTGCAGCAGCAGCAGCAGCGCCAGCGCAGCCAGCTGAGCTTGGAAGATGGGATGGAGCAAGGGTGTCAACACAGGTTGCGTCCCACACCAAAGGCCTACCCATTTTCCAAGGTAAAGGGGACATACCATCTGGTCTCTTCCCATCGTCACGCACCAAGCCATTCGGTTCTAAAACAGCTGGTACGCCGGCGGTGGCAAGAGCACAACGAAGAATGTCGTTAATACTGGCATGTCGGGGTATGCGGCCTGCACTCCTGCAGCACGACAGGCCATGATATCCAAGGCTGTCGACAACCTCGCCACAGTTACAGCGATGCGGAGCAACACACGGAGCGCCAAGACGGAGACAGGTAGCTAGCCGAAAGGTGGTATCATCCAACATAGTCCCTGTATTGGATGAAGGAAGTGCTCGAAGCCAGAGACCTGATTCCCATTCACCCACAGCCATCAGACGAGCACGCTCTGCAGTATTGACTGACGTATTGAGTAGTTCTTTCCGCGTCAAACTGCAAAGCGGCCCATCCCAAAGCCTTTGGGAAGATGGGACCAGGGGAAAATCAGTACTGGGACAAGCCATTCTCCAAACGTTCATAGCATCAGCCAGAAACGGTACTTCCAAATCAACCAGAGAAGGTCCTAAGATATCTCTGGCTAATTTTTCGGTACTGTGGACTGAGGATATGAACGCGGGTAAACTGATACTAGAAATTTTGCGGATACCGATGCCACCCAAACGAATGGGGAGCGTGGCTTGTAACCAAGCTCGGTCATCCAGAGCCACATTTAAAATAGAAGAAATACAAATAAATCATTTACCTTATATTTTTAATATTCCGTATTATTATATTCATTTCAATATATTGTTATACTAGCTTTTGCCCAGCCTTTGTCTGCGTGGACTTCAGAATTGGGTCCGACCTGAAAGTAGCTTATGTGTTATTCCAGACTATAATCTATTTTTGTGCCAAATTTCATCTAGATTTGTTTAGCCGTTCTGGCGTGAAAGAATAAGAAACATCCATACTCACAAACATTCACGTTTATAATATTAGTAAGGATCCATTTCAATTTATATTACATAAAAACACGCCTATATGGATATACCTATAGACGTGATTCTTTAGGCCTTACTTTATATAGACCTTTAAGACCCTAAAGGTTAGGCAGAGGTGTATTTATGATACCCACAGTTCGCATACAAATTATCCGCCTATTACATTGTTAATCTAAAAAAAACTGTTATATAACTCATGGTGTGAATAGCTTTAAAGAATGTAGCCACCTGCTAGCTACAGTATAAACCATTTTTGATGATCAGAAATTCCTCATAGACTCCGCCTACTAGGGCCATTATCTGGTCGGGTGACGGGCTCCCCAAATCGGCCACCCGTCCATCCATCTAATGGGCAAAGGCCTCGCCCAGATTCTTCCAGGTACTCTTTTCAAGTGCCAGCCCTCGCAGTACACATCTAAGTTGTCCCCTAACTCTCCTACTATTGAACATCAGGCTTCAAACCTCGCAAGCTCTAGCTAGTTACAGGTAACTTTTTGAAAACGCTCCGTAGGGTGTATTTAAAAAGGAAGTCAATGAGTGGTCCATTGACCTTCCACAAACATAAAAAGACAAACGGAAAAAGGCTTTACAACCTAGGTGTAACACCCCTCTTTTTAGTCGGCGTATTAAATCCAAAGCAATTTAAAAATAAATAAGTCAGAGGTTAATGGGCCAGAGCAAAGATAAATAATGCTAATAAAGGAAGCCAATAAAATACAAGTGATGTTTTTCCTTTTATTTATATATTTATATCTTTTTATGGATCTCTACTAGAAGTCACAAAGGCATGTTTTATAAAGTACTATTCGAGAAAAATATCAAACGTCTCCACCAACACTTTGGTTGAGACGTTTGACATTTCTAACGTGAAATTCTCAATAACAGCTTAGAGTTTGGATTTGTGTCGGTTTACTGGCAATAGGGTCGCCCCTTATTACATGGGACTAAAAAATACCAAGAAAATGTGGGCGTCATTAGTAAGCCTTTGCCTAACCCCTAAAGAAATACAGGAGTATGTTATGTAGGTATCGTTATATTAAAGTGGTAGAATATAATCTCGACAATATTAAACAATATTGTCGAGGTCTCGCAACTATTATGCTTTTGTATATTAGTGGTTATTTTTATTAAATTCCATGTTGGTACAGGATATTTGAAGGATATATTTTTAAGGTAAACGATAAAACAAATTAATATTTATAGAAGTTCGGCTGAGTATTTAAAGAATGAAGGCAAAAAAATATAAAAATATATATCCTTTATAATATCTCTCCTTTTTTATTCTTGTGAATAGAAAAACGATGCATTTCCATGATGATAAATGCAAAAGACGCATATCCGTTACAATATCTTATCGTGTCGCGCCATCTAGTACTTAAAAAATCTCTATCAATCGATCTGAAGATAGAAATAAATATGATTTCTTTTCTATCCGTTCCTCCTTTAGATCACTTTGCCCCAGTTGGACAAAACTATCCGGCGTAGAAAGTTCAGTGCTAAGCAAGTAAGGGGTGTTTTAAATAATATCTTTGGAGAAATATCTGCCTCATTAGTCTAGTGGTCCCAAGCGCGACTGCTACGCTAGAGGTCCTGGGTTTGATCCCCAGGTCGAGCAAAGTGTTATTCCAACTCGGAGTCTGGATTTGTGCCCGGTTAATGGCAATAGGCTCGCCCCCTATTACATACATGGGACCTAAACATTCCGGAGAACTGTGGGTGTATATTAGTACGCCTCTGCCTAACCCTTCGGGGAATACAGGCGTGATGGTATGTTATGTTATGTTAAATATCAATATAAACATACATAACATAACATAATCAACCCATTATACTGTCCCACTGCTGGGCATGGGTCTCCTCTCAGAAGGGTTAGGCTATAGTCCACCACGCTGGCCTAGTGCGGGTTGGCAGACTTCACACGCCATCGAGAAAATCTCTCAGGCATGCAGATTTCCTCACGATGTTTTCCTTCACCGTTTAAGCGCGTGATAATTAACTATTTAATACGCACATGACTTCGAAAAGCTAGAGGTGCGTGCCTTGGGTTCGAACTCGAGACCTTTGACTTGGCAGTCCAACGGTCATACCAATAGGCTATCATTGCTTATATCAATATACAAACATCTAACAAATAAAAAAAACCACAATCGTGTAGCTTCGGAGAAATATAAACGAATGATACAGCCACAGCTTTAATAGCACCACATTATCCTATACACGTGCCAATTTCACGTATTCTTATAATCATATACAAGCGTATCAATGCTTCAACGCCTTCTCCATAACATTCTAATTTATCGAATAACAATATTCATACACGAGCCATTACATCATACCATCACCCCAGTATTCTTTAGGGGGTTAGGCAAAAGTGTGATGTTAGGCTAATATTACCCCCACAGATCACCCGTTATTTTTTTACGTCCGATACATATAGGTCCCGGTTTAGATACCCTTAGGGTACGGAACCCTAAAAATGGCCTTAATTGGGTATAAAGGCTGTAGGTAATACAAATATTTATTCTGTGCAAACAATTCGCGTACCTGCTATTTGTAAGTGCAAGCCATATGCCATACGGGTCCCAATAACAAATCTGACTGTAGATTTGCTTTCCGGAGATAGGATTTTTACATAAAGTCCATACAAGTAATGTCAAAATCCTATCACTAGTAAGCTAATCTATTTACGGATTTGCTAATGGGACCGGCTGTTATAGTTCACTTGATAACGCTACTACCGGGTAGGCTTTATAATTTGTTGAGTATATTAACGCTGAAATTATTGTAAAAGCATAGTTAATTGCTTTTCACGAACAGTGGATATTTATATAGCATTCGTAAGTGGATTGTCGCGCAGTCAGAATTAACTGGTAGTAGAGCAAAGTGCATATTTTATGCACGACATTATTTAGTAGTTGAGTAATTAAAACGCTTTTCAATTACGTCGCCGGTGAAATACTGTTGTTACGTGCCATTCCTGTTTATAAAGCACACACACAAACATGTCGCGATGAAGTTTGTTCGTCGGTAGTCGAAGTTTAGTGAGAATCGCTACCGAATTCGTCGAAGCCATACATCCATACTGATATTATAAATGCTGCTTTAAACATTTGCAGTTGCAAACAGCAGCAGCTCGGAGTTTGGGATTTGTACCCGGTTAATGGCAATAGGCTCTCCCCCTATTACCGGGGTAATCTAAATATATATAAAACTCAAAGGTGACTGACTGACTGGCATAGTGTCACATCTATCAAAGCACAGCCCAAACCACTGGAGGGATTGGGCTGAAATTTGGCATACAGGTAGATATTATGACGTAGGCATCTGCTAAGGATTTTGATAAATTCTACCCCCAAGGGGATAAAATAGGGGATGAAAGTTCATATGGAACAAAGTAACATTCCACGCGGACGAAGTCGCGGGCAAAAAGCTAGTATGGGTAATATAGGGTGTACCGTAAGTACGCCTCTGCCTAACCCTTCGGGGAATATCTACATATCTACCGCGAGCAACAGCTAACATCTTATTTCGAAAGCGCTGATAGCAATCATCTGAGGAACTAGGTTCTTTATACATAATGTTTGACAGTTAGCAACTATCGCTCACTAAACTTCGGTTAGGTTAAAACATCACAACTTTACAAGATAATGTAGGTGGAGTACCTACACACAATTTTTATAACATTTGGCTAAGTAACTGTGAAAACAGACCCCATATTTAAATGTAGCGGCTTGTTATAACTTTTTAAACAGTGGTTCTATACTTACAATCTTTTTTTCGTTTAGACATTTTCTAAGAGATGATTTTTATTTTCAGATATGAACCTAAAAAATGGCATGTCAATTCCAAAGCTCGTTGCCTTTTTAATAATCTTTAGATTTTAGGTCGCTTTTAATATCCAATATGAAATTATGAAGTCAAAGGGTTAAGACAAGATAGAAAATAACGGCTTCATGACCCCAATAACGTCAAATATGCTGTTATTTAATTTCGTAAAAGCATTTACATAACATAATAAATAATGCGATAAGTTCCTGATTTATGTTCGAAAAGTTATTTACCCAAATTAATTCATCCGAAAAGATAAACTATCGCAATTGGTGATCGTTTTCCCTATTTCTGAAACTGTACCAAAATAATTATTATATATATTTTGCCATCTTTTCGCTCACAAATGTGGGCGAGCAAATAATAGAATCAGATTACCCTCACCAAATATGATATGGGGTGTTTCTCGCTAATTAATTCGTTAATTATATCGACGTAATGTGGTAGGTACATAGCTGTTATATGATTCAAGTAAAAATAAAAAAAAAGTACTTTGTAAATATCTACCTACTCCATTACTTTTTAATATTAACATGATACTTTTTAATTTACTTTAGGGGCGACGTCTATGTGGAATGGGCTCACCTAATTCTTCTTCTTATAATGTTAATGGTCAAACAATTTTCAAACATTAAAATATACAAATATATTATGTATGTATATTCAATTTCATACATAAAAAAATACTCACACTCACTGACTAATCACAAAATCTCAGAAAATATAAAGCCTACAAGCATTTCAGGAAATTCTCACAGTTTTCTGGAAATTTAGATAAACGCGGGTACCACAAGATCCAGCTAACATTCAATAAATCTATCAATATTGAATCAAAAAACGAAGCACGCCGTCGAATTAGAGAAGCATCACATTTTCCTAAACCTAAGATCATTAAGTGCCATTTAAAATCTGTAAGCGGAGTACATCGACAGGAATTCAGATATAGGTATATTTATTGTAATACTATTTGCAGGAAAATCACGTAGTACTATGTGCGTAGTAGCACCATAAAACCTATCACCGCATGTTCTGATTGCTCACGAGCGTAGAAAAATCCTTCCAAACATTCACAGCCCAGTTAGCACCGATTAGGCTGAGATAATAATAAACACGTACCTACCTAAGAATAACACAATGACGTCACTATCCAAATAGATGAGAATAATTTAGCGAACTCACCGTCTAGACATTAATGGCCCTAGAATTGGTTTAAATATATTTGATTTGATATCAGCACTGGCTACATTTAGCAGCACTTAATAAAAATTGTGATATACTACGCAGTTCTTGGACAATCTGGCACAAACATTAATAAAATAATTCCCACGTTATAAATTCGTTTCCCTGTTTACTACGTTTACCTACACAGACTAATGATAAATGATATTTATTTCTGTAAATATCTCTTAAAGACACTTTCACAAGTTACTGTTTTAAATTTTTAAGTAGGTAGATACTAGTCGAAACAAATTCGGAAAATCATGGTCTCTTAAAGGTACCACTAGACATATCTAGTAACAAAATATGGCCTATATTTTGAAAAAAAAAACGGTACTGTGCCGCAGAGAGAGATTACTATAGGAACCTCAACAACCGTATCAGGACGATACCAGATCGGCGAAACATTTGCGTAGGCCACATAAAAATAAAAAATCTATTACGATATTATTATCTAATAGATTGACACCCATTGTAAGACTACTTATTATAGCTACTATGTTAAGAAGATACCTTTGTGGAAGAAAACAATAAATATGTTTATTATTTATTATTATTATTTAAAAAAATGTTTTCTGAATAATACATTTTTACATGGGTACAGGTATACATAGTACTTTTTCAACCCGGCAAAATGCTCACGCAAGCATAACCGCGGGCTATACTAAATATCCGCATAATAAATAGGGCAGTCTCAAGAAATATCAACGATCAAGTTAATCGATGTACCGATTTAAGCCGTGTTTTATCGCTCCGAACAAACTTGGAGTGCCGATTAAGAGAGAATAGCGCGAGCGAGTTTAAACGAGTTTAAAGTTAAAAGCAAGTTTAATGCCGTTTACTTACTGGCTGATTCCTTTAGATTTTATTACATAATATAACAAGACATAAAATGGTAAAGGTGGAATATGTGCCGTTTCAAGTTCAGTTTTTTTGTTAAAGCTAAAACAATCAACTTTCACTACACACACTCACTAACACAAAAATAAACTAGTAGGTACAACCGAAATATTAAAATAAAGGGACAAAGTTTTTGGAACGAAGTTCCTTATCGCGCGTTGTGAAAGGGGGCTAGACGGAAAAAATTCTTACGAAAAGTTGTCACGACACTTTTTGCTATAGTAAGCTATTGTAAGCTGTGCGGCGTGCGCATGTTTCTCTGTCTGTCTCTCTCTCTCTAATAAGATAGTAGTTCCTTTCGATTAATTAGTGAAGGAATTGTAATAAAATTTTATTAAAAAAAAAAATTATTACAATTCCTTCCTTCACTAATTAATCGAAAGGAACTTCGTTCCATCCGGGTGTCCCTTGACACCTCTCAAGTATTTTCTTATTACTATGACTTCTAAAAACTTTAGTAGCTAGCTGAAAACAGAAACCATAATAACAAACATTTAAACATTCTCATTAAAACAGAAATACGTCGAGAGTTATATGCACACTATATAATGTACAGTATCTCTGTAGGGGCCACTTTCAGTGTCGACTTTCCTGTTGGTCGTGTGCTGGCGGATGTGCAGGGTCGTCGTGTCGGTCGTAAACTCGGAGTTTTGTCTGCTGATATCGCTCCAAATGTTCCATTCTCCTATTTGCTTGCATTAGCGTAAAATTTATGATAAGTACCCTAATAAAGACTGCTATCAATAGACTTCGTCTTCATCATAAAACTGCGTCATTCACTTGGAGAAAATTAATAAAATACGATCTTTTCTCAGTCCTTCAATTCGTGACGTGAACGTAAAAGTTTATGAATGTATTATATTCTTTGTACGAAACATTCCCCAAAGAAGTACGTTTACTTACAAATAAAGAACAAAATGTAATCATTTGAACAAAATTAGTTTGGATACTGGGAATCCACTTATCTTCCCCAGTCGACTTAGATGATTTTATGAGTACCCTTTATAACACGTTTTTGTTAGGGTGACTCGTAACATAGCTAAATTATACTTCTTTTTACTCTGGCTGTACAAAACTTCGAAAGATTAGGTCACTTCGACCGTATCGTATACAATACACGACAAACTTCTAATTTATTTCGTTTCCGTCATGGTGCGTATTCACTTGCACGAACTCATAAATTCTTCATAACTTACAAGTATGTACTCGGTATTATTACGTATTGGTACTTACTACCACAGTCGGGATAGAGTAAATCGTTTATACAAATATTAATATTTATGTTGACGTGTCGGAAAATCGAGATTGCCCCAATAATATAAGCGATTCCGAACATCAAAGAGCAGATAGGTGTTAGGGGAGGGGAAATAAAAAAGATCGATGTACACGAGTCTAGTGGGCCAGGTGAACGGGCTATAATCCCGTGGGCTCCGCTTTAATCGAGTCCTTTCAGTATAACTTACCTTTACACAGTCAATTCTAACAATGTTGTTCGATAAAAAACAGGTTGTTGATGCCGTTCCGTAGTCATTAAAAAAGAAATTCAGGGAAAGAAATAGTAGCTGGACTTCCGTAGTTACGTCTTCATATACTTAAGTCGCAGATTTTACTACGTGGTATCTAAATATTAGATAACATATAAAACATTTTTTTTTGAAAAAAAAGCCTACTAGCCATGCGAGTCGCACATTACTAGTATTCCTGTTAACCCCTTGTACTAAGCTAAATGCTTGTGTTACGAGTGGGTTCACGTCGATAGTGCAATGGATGGGGTTCGAACCGGCAAGAACATAATCGCAAGTCCGACGCCCTAGCCATTAGGCTACCGCCGCTTCCAAATTTATAAAAACGTAAATTATTTTTGTTTCTCGTGCTGGTTTTTTCAATTGCTTATAAAGACTATCAGAACCATCACACTTCCGCATGAAAATTATTCCGATATCCGAGAACTGCTGATCAGGTTTTTTGGAATTGACCTAACTATATCTATGACAAACGTGACTAATGGCTTTATATACGTGCACTCCGATTTATGGATCTCGATGTGTTAAGAATGTTCACCATATTTCTCACTGACTGCGGCATGCGCAGCTTAGTTCGGGTAATCAGCTTAGATAATATTTAGCCACGAACCCCTCCTATTCATATCCTGATTAAGGAAATTCCAATAATCATTTATACGACAGCGCTTCCTTTGTGGCATGAGTTAAATACCACAAAGTAAGCTTTCAATCTGTTTAATTAACATCTCTAGTATCTTTTGTTCCCTTATCGAGTAAAAGTACGAAGAAGGCGGAATGACTGGCTGAATTTAAAAAGAAAAGAATGTCAACCAACCTCGTTGTACAGTGGAAACTAAATTCAATTTACTGTGACTTTCAGACTTGTGAAAGCCAACATTAATGCAATTACTGAGAATACTAATCATAATTACGACGTCTCCCTCGCAAATGAATTAATAAAACAAAAAAGATTCATTTTATTTTTAGTTTTTTAATCTAGTCTTGCATTGAATGTATCTGTTTTATATTTCTAGAGAACTGCTTTATTGGTCTAGTGCTCTAAGCATGACTTTGGGTTTAATTCCCAGGTTAAGCCAACTGATTTTGGATTGACTCTGAAATTGTTAAGTTTGGCTTGAAGTTTAATTTGTGATTAAATCCTTGGGGAATGCAGGCACGGGACATTACGTTTATTTTGTTGATGTCTATGATAAAATAAACATAATGTCCCGTGTCTGCATTCCCCATATCTAAATATATATAAAACTCAAAGGTGACTGACTGACTGACTGACTTAATGATCTATCAATGCACAGCCCAAACCACTGGAGGGATCGGGCTGAAATTTGGCATGCAGGTAGATGTTATGACGTAGGCATCCGTTAAGAAAGGATTTTGATAATTTCTACCCTCAAGGGGATAAAATAGGGGATTCAAGTTCATATGGAACAAAGTAACTATTCCACGCGGACGAAGTCACGGGCAAAAAGCTAGTTTTATCATATACATCAACAAAATAGTCTTATAGAAAACCACTCATTCGATAAAACTCATGTTAAAATACATCAGCTATCTCAAACTATTATAATTAAGCTGTTTCTCAATTATAGTTTCCCTGCACGTAGCGCGGTGATGATAGATACACACTGAATATTTATGTTAATTAATCTCCGGAAGCACAAGATAATTACAAGGATTCTTAACATTGTGTTCAATTACGTATGCCTGACTATTGTGCCCAAAATACCCAGTAGGCATACAATATTTGTGAAGCGATATCGATTCTCGTCCGTGATTGGACCGCGCTATAAAAACGGTTATTTCGTTTTATGAGAACGAGCCCCGTTTACTTGTCTTATCTAAAACTGAATTTTTATGCTTTATTAATTTTTCAACTTTTATGTCATACATATATGAGCTTTTACTGGTATGTGCTTAAAAGGGAACATACCATCACGCGTGTAGGTATTCCCCAGGGTTAGACAGAGGTAAAGGTATACTAATATACACCCACAGTTTATATGTATGTATAGGTGGTATGTTTAGGTGGCGAGCCTATTCCCATTAACCGGGCACATATAATTTGAGCTGCTTCTGAGAATTTCATAGAAAAACCCGATAACACTTTGCTCGACCTGAGAATCGAACCCAGGACGACCTCTAGCGTAGCAGTCGCGCTTGGAACCACTAGACTAATGAGGCAGCCAAAAGATTTTATATGTAAAATGATTTTATTTACAAATGCAAATATTACATAGGTAAACTTTGAGGTTCTGCAAACGTATGAACTCGACAATGAAAAAATCTATATGCGGGGCACGTTTTTGTCGGTTCTATAAGTTGGACTTTGGATTGGGTATGACAGGAATAAGCCAATTGTCAGCCTATCCCGGCTAAATTGACGGGTCTGGCGGACAGACCCATATTTTGCGAGCTTTATTGAACTAATTACACTAAGGTCTACCGTAATATTAGGAACCTTACGCTGTATCCCCACTAGATCTAATGAAAAATGAACTTAAGTACAATGATAGTCCAGCGATATGACCATTGGACTACCAATTCGTAGGTCTCGACTTCGAATCCTGAAACTTAACCTGAAACTTTTGACTTTTCATAAATAATAATAATCACTGGAATAAATAGGGAGGAAACCTGTATGCCTGAGAGATTTTCTTCACGGCGTGTAAAGTCTGCCAACTCGCACTAGGCCAGCGTGGTGGACTACGTAAGCTATAATCCACCACGCTGGCCTAGTGGCCTAGACCCCACTCATTCTAAGAGGAGACCCATGCCCAGCAGTGGGGGAGTAAATGGGTTGATTATGAGTTTACTATATGCTAACAATACCTATACAGTATAATGATTATGGTAGACAAATACTGTAATATTTATACATGTTTGTATTTGCAAATAGATTTTATGTAGCTTTTAGAAGAAATATACTTGCACAGGATGTCGGACCAAATATTTTAAAAGTCTAATGTTTTGTAAGTCACGTTCTTGCTGCACACACTTGAGGATGAATACTTTATAAGTAGAAAATATTCTTTAGACTCGGAAATGCAATTTCTAGTTTTCAATTTTTGCATTTGCCGTCGCATATAATCCCGAAGATTGACGAAATGGCGCAGCAGTACCTAGTAGCAGACTGCATCGAAAAGATTTGCATTTGAAAGTGAATGTTTGGAAAATGGAGGTGCTAATGTTGGGAGTGCTTCAAAACTAACGTGATCTTTAGTGAAAATAGATGGGATGTTTAGTGAAAATAAATATCAATCTGATAGAATACTGCCCGGTTTACACCCGACAAGCAATTTCCTAACCTGATGAGGCTGTCTCGAATTTTAAATTACATTCTTGTGAAGGCACCGCGATAAACGGGAACAAAACTGAATATTTGAGTACTTTAATCGTCGGTCGAGTGTTCTTCGCATCAGATTCCACATTTCCATTTTGTTTTTAGTAACGCGTGTAATGGAAAGAATGACTGGACATAATGAGGACGTTTCTGTAGGAAAAAGGCGTCTTTATCACCGTTATTTTTCTTTAAAAATGTTTCATCCTTTTGTGCGTAGAAATCATTAATACTTTGCGTAACAAAGGAGTTTAATATAACTTAATCATTAATATTTACTAAGGTTAATATTATACTGGAGTATATTAATAAATTAAATTACGACAAATAATGATTATCCACTGAATATAAGCCGGTAAAATAAAACTGTTCTGACAATAGTTATGGCACTTCAAAATAATTACTTCGGAGATTACAAGTAACTATAAGTACTTGTTCAAGTTTAATTATGAGCCCATTATGAGCTATAATTTAAAACTATTTTTACACTACTAATAAACTAGACTTCACGTATTTTCACGTTTTACTTGGCTTCGGATTCTTATTCCGGAGGCGTCAGTACATACCTCCAGCATTATAATGAGTTGGTATTTAAAAAAGTTCGCAAAACTAAAGGCGTCCTTCCTCAGAATTAATTTCGCCGGCGGCGGAATCAATTCAGAAAACTACTTCATTAAGAAGTGGGCAACGTGCACAGCAGAAAATTATGCATCTGACTTAAAACACGTAGTCTTATTGGTATCCGCGTTCGACGTACGTGATGCGAATTTTGAAAACTAAACAAAGAAAGAACAAAAACCTGTGTCCCGAAACTTTACGTGATGGTATTCCCAACTATTCCAACCAAACGAATCAGTAAACTGTAATTTGGTACCAACATTAAATTTTGCTTTAAACCAGGGGTTCCCAAAGTATGCGCCGCGGCGCCATGTTTGACCGTAGAAAGTGAAGAAAGGCGCGATGAAGCGGTTCTCCTATTCATTGGACCTATTTCGATCAGCTAGATAGGTTAGGGCACCGCGCGCCGAGACAAAATAGTAAACATGTAGGTATGTGCGCCGCGAACTGAAAAGATTGGGAACCCCTAACAACAGTCCCGCGACAAAAAAGATCTCGCCCGCAATCTAAACTCACGTAATAATACGTCTCAAGTATCCCGTATTTATGAACGTAACACAAAACCTCTACTTCATTATGATAGTTATCTCTTTGTAACGTTGATAACACTAATTTTCCCTATGATTAATTGGATATCCCGCGATTAATCCCGCTGCTAAGTGTTCTCCTCTTAATTAGGGCGAAAATGTCAACGGTGTGCGAGTTTTCTTATGCTATATACCTACTTATAAATAAAATTGCTCCAACATGAATAACATTATAACATACGGAAATATGGTGTAAGTTTTACGCGTGATTTAGATAGTAACATAATAGCACTACCAAGTCATAAGACTAATAATAATCCAAAGCTATGGAAGCCTAGTACAAAAATCGAATTAAGACGTTTCCGCTGCCGAATCGCACACTTTCCTACCGCAAGTGTTTCGGACCCGGCGCTCATTTCGATTTTCACGATTTGACTTGCCTCACGTTGAGCTTAATTCCAAGTGTTATTTAATATTTTAGTACTTACAGGTATATTTGATATATCATAGATCGTAAAATTGTAAGACCATTTCACGTTTCTATACGAAGTTACGACTTTACGACGTTCGATTTACGAAGTAGACCCCTGACTTTTTGAAATCGTGGACGTATCAATAATAAACGATCATTCACTCGCCTGGCCAGTGAAAGAAAACATCGTGAGAAAACATGGCTGCCTGAGAATTCTCGACGGCGCGGACGCGTATGAATTCTGTCATTCACACTAGGCAAGCGAGTTAAAGTAGAGCCTAACTCCTCTTAAAATGAGAAGAGACCTGTGCCCAGCAGTTACCCAGTAAATGAGTTCATGTTGATCAAACACTTTACATAATTTTGAGTTGATACTCCTCAACCTAACATTGACACTCAATTAATCACTGCCTAATATAGATCCGAACTTAATTTACATTTTTATTTTCAATGGTGATCCCAAACATTCGCCTGCGTCAATATATTTTTCAATTACGTAAAGTGAAAAACTAAATTCGTAAAAAGATTGACATTGGACCAGCCTTCAGCGTTCCTTTTAGGATAATTTGTATGATTTCTTTTCACTTCGGCCTTCGTCTTCAAGTCGCTTAACGATGACGTCGATATAGGTAGATGTAGATGGATTCGTTCCGTTGAAAACGGAAAGCTTTTTTGAATGACGTGAAACCATTTATAATGTTATGCAACGTTATTACTTTTTGTTTATGGAGAAAACATGTTTCCTGGAATTGGAATAAAATTTCAATATTTGATTTTTTGTTTTATGAATCGTTTTGTAACCAAATATGATTTCTGATTCCTACACGAATATTAGATAGACATTGAAACTAAACAATAAACGTGTCTTATTAATTCGTCATTTATTTATTATAGTTTATATCCACAAAACGGCACGGAGTGTACTTCGAAGACAAACATCGAAGGCGTCGGTGAGCCAACTCGGCGCAGACATCATGGTTTGTCAACGCCGGTAGACGCTACTCGGTGCCACTAGCATATCTTTGTGCATCAGGTGTAGATAGTGATGCCAGGGCAGCAACATCCACCGCAGCAAGGATAAGCAGTGATGCATTCGCCGGTATGTTCTACATATATCTAAGTACTTAGTTCTATTTTTATGAAGTTATTTATTAGTATAGGTAAGGAAAATAGTAACGGGGCTTCCATTACTGTGAGTTATGATTATTGAGAGAGGTGAGGCTATTAGAAACGAAATTTGGCCAATAAATATTACGAAAATCAAAAAGGAGGGTTCGTTAATTATATGTTTTATATTGCGAGTGAATATTGTCAGCTTAAAATTAACTAGCGACCCGCCTGCTGTTTCACCCGCGCTGCTCCGTTCCTAAGAGGCGTAGCGTGATATTATATAGCCTATATTAGCCATTATCAGTGATAATGTAGCTTTCTAAAGGCAAAAGAATTTTTGAAATCGGTCCAGTACTTTTTGAGCCTATTCGTTACAAACATACTTACATACAAATCTTTCCTCTTTATAATATTAGTATAGATACACAAACCGTCATGTGAGCCTATAACAATTGACAATATGACCAATTAATTTTATTTGTGTAGGTTATTATTAGAAAATTGATATTAACTAGGTAATTTAAAAGCTTGATGTTGCAGAAAATTATACGATCGACATTATGATTTAGATACCGACCTAAATCACAAAGGTATGACGTCTCTTCCCGATTAATTTGTCTATTCGAAGCTTGTTATATGAAATGTACGGTCATTGACTATGTAGATTGTGAACAGTGTCGTTAAGAGATTACATGTGAGTGGGGTGGAGTGTGGCCGGGGCTAGCGCTGACGCAGCTCGTCCACTCCGACCCGTCGACAGTGTCAAGTGCCCACTAGCACTAGGGTTGCTAGACTCAAAACCATTACCAATTAATGTGCAAAATAGGTACATAAATATTTACACTCCTTTTGAGTAAGTAGAATATAAATATACTTATGTTTCAAACCGTAGTTGTTTTTTAAATGAGCGCTTATGGTATGATATAAGGTATTCCGAAAAAATTGCTTAAAACAGTCAGTCATGATATAAATCAATCGATTTAAATTATTTGTCAAACTATCACACCAACTTCTCCACACTTCTCCATAGGAATATCCATACTGAAAATTGAATATAAACCAAAGTAGTGCATAAAGAATTAATATTAATATTGTAAATGTGAACGAAACTTCGTTTGTTTGTCTGTATTGTTACCTTATCATGCCTACAGTTGTCGTTTTTTTTTAATTCTTAATTGGCTTGCTTGACCGCCAGTTCGCCCGATGTTAAGTGACGCTGCGATCTACGATGGAGCGCGCTTGCCTAGAAGAAACCAATTCACTCGTGATTTAAAGGCATGGATAGGCAAGGAAATAGATACATCCTATAGATAGAATATATGATGCCCTTTCTCTCAAAATGTCCACCTGGATGCAAGGAAAACCGCAGACAACGCCCAATTATCAATATTTACCGCGATTAGTGTTGCTGCAACTTCAATCCAATCCAATCTACTCGACTAGTATTCAACTGCGAATACTTTACTAGAAATATATGAATATAAAATGTTACTATTTACATTTCCATGTGGAACGAAACATTTTGGAACTAAAAGCTATTTTATTTAGGTACCGGGATGTGACGTTGGACGGCAGACATCGCATGACAGTGTACAAGCATGTTATCTGATGCATCCAACTATATAACGAACTAGTTTTATAAAAAAAAAACAAATCTCACTGACACGGAGTTATAAATAAAAAAATTGGCCCCATAACGGTACAAATTGGTAAATAAACCCAGTCTTGTCCCACTGATGGATCTCCTTGACTTGGCTGTAGTCAAGTCTGATCTTGTCTGGTCTGATGATTCTACATGCAAATTATAGGGAAGTAACAGGTCATCGTCTTCTTGGCCTTATCCCAATTTATTTAGGGTCGGCGCAGTATTATCATTTTCTTCCATTCGTCAACCGTGACTTCATCATTCACTCCCTTTTCCATCATATAGGCCATCTTTTCTGTGATCTCCCTCTACCCCTCCATCCCTCCACATTCATATTACTACTCTTTTAGTCACCTCCTATCACTTGCCCATACCAAGACAAACTTCCCCTTCCCCTTCAACTTTTTAGTCACTGGTACCACTTTCAGACTTCCTCTAATATAGACAAATAATAGACACTGGATTTAAATTAACACTGTAACATCGCGAGTACAAAATCACAACCCGTCGTCAGTTGTCAGCCGGAATTATGTTTGCTAGAAACAACAAGTTCACAGCGACTTAAAGACACAGTTATGTGACAGTAGGCAACCTTAACTGACTCTCCATTAGCCGTTCACTGAGTATGATATGAATATTCTGGAAAAGCTAGGGCCGTAACGTGTCAGAATAATACATTGTAATTACTTTGATCAAATCACAGAATATTGGCATTTTATTAAATGATAAGATTCAAGTTCTTATGCCTAGATTTGCAAATTGCACTAGGTCAGAATGGTGGGCTATAATAACCCCATTCCTGTCTTACCGAGCATAAACCCATCCCATAGCAATGGGTTCAGTTATTATACAAACACAATATAAATTTATGCATAAACACATCAAAGCTAAACAAATTAGTGTGCTTCTTGCGGCAGAAATATGTCACCCCGCCCTTAATACAGTGGTTAACCCAAACCAGAAGGATATGTACCTAATTTAACTTTGTTAACCTTCGTAATTTATTTGTCTTCACACAGTAGGCGCTGTGGGGCCTAACGACTGCTTTAATAAAGTAAATAAATCTGTCACGCCAGCGGAAGAGAAACCAGCATCAGTAAATATACCGTCTACAGATCAAATAATGCTGTGTTATAATCTTTCATCGGAGACTTTAATTAAATTATACAAGGCATTCAAAACAACGGTAATGTGGTGGGAGGCACCTTGTCAATGTCAAAAGCGAATTTAATTAAGTTCTTCGTAAAAATAATTGGTATTGGATATAGAAAGAGGGAACAAAGCGGATTCCTTTATAAGATTTGAGTTGGTGTTGTTCGTTAACGTCACATTCCCATGCGACGGACACTTGTTCGCGCCTCGCGCCCGCGCTCGCGCCGCCCTCAATTATTCGCTTTGATCTCTCCTTTATATTATTTTAAATTGCAAAAGGAAAAGCCACCTTTTCTAATATTTTATTTTTAATGTCACAATCCACGTTGTTTTGTTTCTTTTATTTTATCGCCTGGAATATTACATTTAAATGATATCTCGATAATACCTATTTGATAACTTAGGTTCTATTTATTTTTACATATTTATATTATTATATTTTATACTTACCTGTAATATTTAGCGGGTATATATTCACTTACTGATAACTATACTTACACTCTGATTAATGTTAGAGAGCGATCGCAATCAATTGACGTACTCTAAAATCATTAGCATACCTTCTTAAAATTGCACATTAAGGGTCTGGCGGAGCGAATTTCTCTTGCAAACGTAATACCAAAATAAATCGTAATTCAAACAGAATTTAACAAAATTGTGTTATTATTCGGATTCGGATAACATTAATCTAGGTTCCTATCTTACCATTTCGTGCAAAATACTTCACTGGTAATAATTATGAGTGAATTTATTGTTTTGTATCTTTTCGAAGTTTTGACCCATTTGGAAGTAGTAATAGACGAAATGGTCATATAAGAACCTAGATTAATGGTGTCCGAATCTGAATAATAATAGAACAACTTTTATTTATTTATTTATTTCACACACATACATCTATTATCACAGGTTTAACCTAATACAATAGTGTAGTTCAAATACTTATATCTAATTTATAAATGATTACATATCACACCATGCATACATTTAGTCTTAATTATTACCTATCATACAGACAGTGCTTTTATTTATTAACTATGAGATCCTATACAATAAGCTGATCGTGTAAATTCACTCAGTGTGCAGCTAAATAAGTCGACCTGTTGTGATATAGCGTTGAGCGCTCGCAAAGCGCGCGTGAGGGGCGCCTGCTGTCGCAAGTTGGTGCGCGCCACCGGCACATACAGCAGCGGCGGCCGCCGCCGCCGCGATATGTATTCATCCGGGAATTACCACGCACAACTTTAAATACGTAAGTGGCGAGAGCCACCTCCCTTCTCACCTCAAGTTTATAGTATCCAATACTACCTAATAGAAATAAGGTAGGATATAGTAGTGGATATCCAGGGTATACACCATACTGTTTAAAATAAATAAATCTTAGAAATTTGTTTTGTATACGTTCCAACATTAATTTGTACTTAATTTCATGAGGTGTCCAAATTATTGCAATGCATTCTAAATGGCTTTTCACCAGGGCTTCGTATAATGCCCTCAGAGCAGAGAAGTTGGTGAACTGGTTTGAGAGACGTAACATCATTCCTAAGTTGCGATATGCTTTCTTACAAACTTCGGTCATATGTTTCTAAAATGTAGGTCTACAGTGAAGTGCACACCTAAATCCCTTTTTTCAGTGACACGTTGCAACTGTGTTCCGTTCAAATAATATTGACAGTGACTCGGTTTGCGCGCGCGCGTGAACGATAACACTGAACATTTACCTACATTGAAATATAATTTATTTCCAGAACTCCATTCAACAACCTTATTTATATCTTGCTGCAGCACCTCATGATCCGCATTCTGCCCTAATTCAAGAACTAATTTTAAATCCGCAAATAGCAAAGGTATAGAATTATTGATTACATTCGGCAAGTCGTTGATCATTAAAATAAATAGAAGAGGTCCTAAATTACTACCTTGACTGACGCCGGATCTTGTAAAGTAAGGTTCAGAATACTGTCCACTACAGTCAACATACTGACATCGGTCTCTTAAATAACTGGCGAAAAAGGTCAACGTATGCGGTGTGCAGCCGACACTGGCCAACTTAGCTAGGAGGATGTCATTGTCCACGGTGTCAAAAGCCTTCCTAAAATCAAAATAGGCAACATCAACTTGATGACCAGCATCAACCGCTGGTACTATGTGTGTCATTAGATCTAGTAGATTCCCTGTTGTCCCCCGCCCAGGACGAAAGCCATGCTGAGCGTCGGACAACAGAGAACTTATTTGTGGATATAGGCTGTTGTGGATTGCGGACTCAAAAACTTTAGCTGGAGTACATAAAACCGCCACCGGTCTGTAATCACTGGGTGCAGAACCACCCCTTCCTTTCGGTACCGGAATTACCCTAGTGAGTTTCCAGCGGTCAGGAAACTGTCCAGTTTCTATACAGATATTGAATAAGTGTAGCAACGGGTCAACCAACACTGCACGGCAGTCTCTAAAAATAAACACTGGGATACCGTCAGGCCCTGCAGAGAGTTTTGGCAGCAAACGCGCAAGTGCGCTGCGCACGTCAGCAGGCTACAAGCGCATGAGATGCGTCCAGGCGCCCGCGCCCACACCCTCGCACGCCGCCTCCACGCTCAGCACAGGCGGTTCCGGATACACAGACTGAAAGAATTGGGCAAACTCGCGGGCACATTCATTATTCAACTTGATGAAATCGTGTTTGAATTACAATTTATTTTGGTATTACGTTTTTACGGGAAATTCAGCATCCTTTAATTCAGGACCCTTAATTAATTAAAACTATCACCTTAAACGAGGCATTCCTACACACAGATACATAAACATGTACCTACACTTTATCATCAGTACCTACCTACATCGCCATCTTACCCCAGTTTACACCACACGATGCTAATTAAAACTTCACTATCAAATAATCCCCTAGTGTGAACGTTGTTGTATACAGTATACGGAACGCAGATGCAACAGTACTCTGAATAGTTGATGTACCTATGTATACTACAAATACATACCTGTACAACACAGGTATGTATTCGAACTAACATCTCCAGTTTACCTTATTCAGACAATACGTAAATAAATAACTAGCAGTCTAAAGGGAGGATTGAATTATGAGATGATGATAGGGAGTAAGTATAGTTATTAACGTGGGAGACCCATGCTGCGACACAAATGGGCCGGCTCGACCGGAGTGATACCACGGCCTCACAGAAAACCGGCGTCAAACAACGCTTACGTTGTGTTTCGCCGAGTGAGGACGTTACCGGAGGCTTAATCCCCTTTTAAAAGGCGGGCAACGTACTTGTGACTCCTCTGGTGTTGCGGGTGTCCATGGGCGGCGGTAATCGCTTACCATCAGGCGATCCGTCTGTTCGTTTGTCGCCCTATCCCATAAAAAAAAATGATACTAGTAGTAATACCATAACTTTTGGGAGACAAAAAAAGTTTCCGCACCGTACTTGTTTGGTCATAGCGGCATGCAACCACCGCTATAAACTGGACACCGCTGTAACAGTTCCTATAAATGTGCTATTTTATATTCAGTAAATTGCCTATTAAAAATGTGACATAGAAATATTTCGTGGTTTGCTTTTCAGTTGGTTATTTCGTAGCCAGGTTATAGTTTTTTTAAATTGGCTTTTATTGATACAAAAGCAGAATGAAATTTTTAGGCCAAATTGTATTCAACTCATCACTCACTCAACTTTTTTCAGAAGGTAACAGAGGGACAGACAGGTTTCTGCCACATTTTAATATTAGTGTCATCATTCGCGGAGGTTTTGTGTTTTATTTTGTATATGCAACTTTTATAAAGTCTAAAGTTATTATTTAATATCATAGCCAATTTCAACGGTGATGGTTTGTACTTTTTAATATTAAGTCAATTATGTATCTCAGGACGCTTCCACGTTTGCAGTGATGGGGTATAATTAATGAACTTATAAAGAAGTGGTTTGGCGATCCGCCAAACCACCAATCTATTTATTGACATTAACGATTTCGAAGGGTCCAATAAACCTTCATTGAGGGCAATAAAATTTTGTATACGATTATGCTATGGTTTATGTTATTGATACTGTCATCATTCTCTTTGTGTCCGTGCGAGCATAAAATGTGGTTTCAGAACTTGTAACTTACATAAATTAAAGAGGGCTCGTTTTAAAGCAGTATCATCACATTTCTTGCTACGGCCTGTCTATGGATGGATGACTATTTAGTATATCGAAGTGCCTCCTTGCCTCAGAATCATATAAAATTCAATTACTAAAAACCTACATAAAATGATCTTATAATAATGAGTTTGTCAATCTAATGAGGTTGTTATTAGAAATACATCGTGTGGCACCTCTTTTAAACTATATAATGTCATTGGTGTGGCACATGTAAATTATTAGTTGAAAGTACCTACCTTTGGTACCAATAAAATATTATGGTGCCAAGGGTGCCAAGGATAAGATTTAACAATTCCAATTTCTATAAAATGAAACTGGCAGCATTAGCGATAAATTCTAGAAAAATTCTTGATTATCATGAAATGTTTCCCTATCAAATCAGCTGGTAATATTATTTAAATTGTTTTTTATCTTATCATTATACCTTAATATACGTTATCCTTCCTCATACTTAACATAAGACCAGGATATATAGATTATGATGACTTCTATGGCTGGAAACCACGACAATGTTCAAATTTAGACGAATTCGTTCAGAAATAGTTATATTTGTGTTAAAAATTTGAGCTTAGACGACAGGTGAGCGGTTTTACTGCTTTAACATAATAGTTTACCGAATATGACGCGTCCTGAAGTATCTTTTATACCCTAAACAAACTACCCCACCATACTTAAGTTTTATGAAAGTCCTATAAACGTAAACCTTTCCTAGAAGATCTCTACAGTACCTATTAACCTGAACCTAACGACTAGTGATTAGAAATAGCCATTTACCATGAATTACCATGTTGTTACACTAACAAATCGCAATCCTAGTTTATCACACAAAGGCACACAAATGGAAAACGCGATTAGGCAACTTGTAATTGTGACCGGAAGTAATGATAAACAATAGCGATAAACAACAATAGGTTATTAATTAGTCAACTTAACAAATAATAATGAAACAACGGAATACGTTTTATTTCGCATAGAAAATGAACATAAGATCTAAATCACTTGTGATATTACATCGTAAAATCCCAACCCTTGGGATAATATCATTTATTGCAAATATGGGAATTATATCGGAGCAGTAACTGTAGCAAATTGACCACTTATATCAACATTTACTAACTATATCTAATCAAATATGTCATAGTCAAGAGAAGACAACATCATAGGAAATATAATATAAAGTCTATATACAAAAACAAAAGTAGAATAATTGAATATTATATTAGTAAATAATATATACAGTACTTATGGATATTCTCTTTAAATATACAAAGGAATGGAAACGAAAGGAAAGTAATTTCTTTACAAATTGTACCAAATCTTAGAAAAAAAAACAATTACACTGTTCCAGATTCCAAGAGTTTTAATTAGCAATGAAGAAATCTCTTTCGTGGGCGCGCCTAGCAAACTAAACTGTGTTTTTCTTTCACTATCATTCCCTAAGAAGATAATGTAACAAATTAGTATTCGGCAGACGTTCCCCCCAAGTAAAGGGAAGTTATCCATACCCTTCTTTAAGTTCGCAGTCCACAAGCTATCAATGATCCTGAATTCCCCCTGTGGGACTAGGCACACGAATACTGACAATATACCTTTGGAAAGTTAAAAAAATATGGTAAAAATATCACCCAAAGCTTTGTGTTTAGGGGCTTATTACATGCAAAGTTGTGCGACATTATCTCTATCTGACGACAAACCGAATGCAAAAAACCATGTAACTTTTCGACTATGTCACAAGCTCACAGATGCGAGCGAGCTGAAAGCCTAACCAAATTAAACAGATTACTCCCCCGAGGTTTCCCGCAACGCGTCTCTTAAATACCGCGTTATTCAAATTAAAATAGCTATATTATGAAGTCAATTTTGGCAGAATTCAAAACGAGCTCCTGACGTAACAACGTGATTCTTCAACGTTCCTCATTTAAATTTATGCATAGCTATAAAACCTCAACCACAAAGTGATTAGATTTACAAAGAGAAATAAGTTAAATATTTACCCTAGCTATTCCCTTGAGTCCTAATATTGTACAAACGCTTCGGGCAATACAATCTAGGTTTATTGCGGATAAAGAAAAAAACAAACAATAACAAAAAGTGTATCTAAAGGGAATTCGTGAACTTTTGTAAATGGTGGTATCGAATATTTGTTTCCAATAAAGATTTTATTGTAATAAATTCACATAAACATTGTATTTTACAACTATATTACCCAGTGACAATAGGCTACGTAGTTATTTTTTATAGCTGGTCCTATTTATCTGGTTCAATTAATTAGAAAGAACTTTGGATATGGAACTTTGGATGGAATACCTTAACGTTTCAGCGAACTTACTAATTTTAATGGAGTCAATCTTTACCTTTGTGAACGAGCTTTTATATTATCCGGGCCGGCGATCTTTCCCTACAAATTACCATAAATTCGTAATTAAAATTTTCATAATTATCAACTTGTCCAACTTTGCTCTACTCGAGGCTCATCTTAGTGACGGTTATTATTCAACGCATTACGACTAAGATCCCTAAATTATTAAGCATCGGGTAAACGTTGATAGCTAAATAATTACAAACACAGACAAATCTGGCTGTAAAAACAATTTACTATGGCCCAGATTGTCAACGATGTCGCTCTGAATGGAAACTTAATCACTATGAAAAATAGCTTGGGCGGGTGACACAAACTAACACGGAAAATTTAGAGTAGATTATAAAATAAAAGTTACTTGTTTTGTATGCTGACGTAATTATAATTACACAATCCTATTGGGACTATTATTGTCCGCTGAAAACACCTGAGCAATACACCTACAAGTTGAAAGTAACAAATTAAACACAGTTCAACAGGGTTGAAAAATTTTTAGGGTCGGTCTGCGAGAGCGTAGGGTAATGAAGTTGTTGTCGGACGCACAATCAACCCAGTGCGGTGAGCATACAAACTTTGGCGGCCGGCCCTCAAAGTCCCCTAAACAATTACACGGCAAGATATCGCTTTGATCTCGTCAACTAAATTATTTACTTTTTGATTGACGACCTTTTGTGCGGAAAATTCAAAAGAGGACAAACCCGCTACAGTGACTGGATTTAACTAGGCTTAACTTTGCTCTTTTGCTGTTCGTTAGGCGGATTTTAAGACCTTGTTTAGAATTTCAAGTTCATTAGAACAGCCGTTACTATTAGCAGATTCTGGATTTTCGTAAACTAGGTAGGATGAGTATTTAAAAGCAAAAAATGCATATGACAGAACACGAGTCGTTAGTGCAGGTCAAAGCCGACCGCGTTTAAGCTCCAAGGCAATTTGCTGTAATCTACGTTCACTAGACATGAAAAAGAGAAAGCAAAGCTTTCCCGTACAAATTTCAATGCAAAACAGTACGTATATTTTTTGCAATTCAATCGTGTCTCAACAGAACAAAAGTTAATCCGAACTGAATAAGGAATTCTTTGTAAATACAAAAGAAAGTTCGACTAACTCGGAGTCCTTGCGAGCGGATTCATCTGCATGTAAAAAGTATTTTTGAGTATATATTGAAAGATAGATATAATTAAAAATATGGATCTACTGGAGGGAGAAGAAATGAACTAAGGGCTATAACATAGTCACTTTTGGTGCATCACAATATGATTTGATTCTGTGCAGTAATTTCCCCGGTGGTAACGGGTTAAAATACAGTTCCTCACTACCATTCCAATAGGCATCTCGTAAGAGGCGAAAAAATGTCTGACTTGCTCGGGGTAGGACTCTTGGCTGGCTACCACCCTTACGGTGGAGTCTGCAGTAAAGCCGACAGTCTGTGTTAACTTTTGCACTAGAGAGACAATTTCCCCCTCGGTCGCTGCAGCTCTGACACTCTGCAGTCCGTAGAGGCTTAAGGCGTTTCTACCAGTGATGTGCGAGGTAGCTGATCGATGCGACGATGCGTAGCGAGGCTATGGAACGGTGTGAGCGTTTGCACCGGAGATGTGCTAGGCTGCTGAGCGGTACGAGGACGCGTAGCGATGCTGTGAAGCGGTGCGCAGATGAGCGGTGCGAGGATGTGTAGAGGGCTCGTTTCAGATGCAAACGGGGTGAGGTGTGGCGGTATACATCCTTTCCTTATTTTGTATGTACAGAAACCTCGCTCCGCTGAACCGTTTCCACTAGAGCTGCGCTGAGCGAGGCTAGGTAAATGAAGATATTTTATTGGTTAATTTAAACACATCCGTCTATACGCATCCTCGCAAATCTCTGGTGGAAACGCAGCCTAAGGCTCGACAACGCATCGGCAACTGCGCTGGTATTGCAGGCGTCCATGAGCGGTGACAACTACTTACCAGGTGGCTCGTCTGCTCATTTTCCGAAGTAATTAATTAAAATAAGTATAAACTGACTTCTCATCGTACGAAGCCGCCCGGCCCTCCTCTCAAAAACCTTTGTTTCGTGTAGTATTTTCGAATATTCTTAGTTAAAATTTAAGTAATGGACCGTCTCTCATACGGAAGGCCACAAATCACTTGTGTCGTGTGTTCTATTCGTTACCGATAACACCCCACAACAGCCTTACTAAATCTGCAAGGGCATAAATACCTATATCTACGGAACAAGCCACATAGATCGTAAGGTATCATCAGATAGTATATTATACTTAGAAATACTGTTTCTATGTTAAGTATATTTCCAAGATCAACACTCAATATCATTTCATTTACTTTACCAATGCTGATGGGTAATGGTAGATAGGACTGCTCTCAGATGGCAGGCATATAATTTTCTTCATTTTGATTCACCGTTAAAGCGAGCGATGGTTATTTAATTAAGGTACCAATCGAAACTGCGACATATGAAATGAAACAACAGTGAAACTGAAACATAGACGCGACGGCAGCCTAATGGCTAGGGCGGGGCGTCGGACTTGCGATCATGTGGTTGTCGGTTCCAAACCCACCCATTGCACTACCGACGTGAACCCACTCGTAACACAAGCATTTAGCTTAGCACGAGGGGTTAACAAGAATACTAGTAATGTGCTACCCACATTTCTAGTAAGCTTAAAAAAACGCAACAACTTATGATCGAGTTATCAAGCTGTTAAAAAATCCCGATAAATATCAATGCAAAAAGCAAAACTATAAACTAAGAATCAGCAGAAGGCAGCATCCTGTGATATTAATTTTTAGTAATACTTATTGTATTCCAGGCGCCCAAGTCTGCTATTTCAATGAGGGCTACCGTTTTTAAGCTCACCAGATGTCGCCACGGGCGAGTAAGGTCCTGAAGTATAGCTTTTAAAGTTTGTTATTACACGCGTGAAAACAAATTAATACATTTAATCATATTTTAATACCTTTAAATCGTACCGTAAAAATATCTAGCATGCCGCAAAAATGTAGCCCCATTTTGTTCGGAAAAAAAGGAGGATAAATAGTTTCCAAAAGATGGAACTGTCCAGTGACAGTTTTTCAGATTATCTATGGCAAATATAAGTTACGGGTCAAGTAAAGTCAGTACTTTACTTGACCCGTAACTTATATTTGCCATAGATAATCTCAGCTATTGCAAAATGTTCTAAAACTAAATTATTAATATATTAGGGTTACCCACCCACTATCAGTGTAATTTGACATTTCGTAGACCTCACTCTACAGTAGCACCTCTAACGGCGAATTCACACGCGGTATCATTGTATCAGAATCTCAATCAGAATGGTCGTCCAACGGCACTAAATGACATAAGAACTGACAGATTTCGTAGACAAAACTGTCAAAAATCAACAATTCTGCAATCGCATTGCATTCAGTTGAGGGCATGAGGCCCTAATAGTCTACATGTAGTAGTAGTAGTCTTCATACACTGAAGCTATGTGGTGGAGGAGCTTGTGGTTAAGTAATAACTAAGCCGATCAACTGATCTGCAAGGTTAGGCCGTGCTCGCTGCGATCACTCTGTGGAAGAGTGACTATTCTTAACAAATCCAGACCCCTTCATTCCTCAGAGAGCACGTAAAGTCGTCAGTCCCGGTTGTCATACGAACATCTTTCTTATTGAAGTCCGAAAAAGCCTGATAACCAGTGTACTCTCCGGATATCGGTATTGTCCAGAAAATTGGGCTTCGGAGGTCTGTTAGCAGTCGCTTCGTGTAAAATATTGATAATACCGATCTCCAGACCAAGATAGCAGCAAACGTCGCACAGATATTATATTTCGACCAGTAAAACATAATACAACCAACATCAATTTGTATTCGTATCTCAGTTATTATAAATTATATAGGTAACAAAATTAATCAAATTGTACAGGTACACAAACTAAACTATCTTCAATGCAAAGGATCGGTCAAAAAAGTGGTTGATGGAAGAAACCTATGACGACACAGAAAACTTGCTTAAAATTGCACAATCATTTAAAAGATTACATATTATCTACTTACTTACACATTCAAACGCACATATACATACAAACAACAGTACAAACTGTACTGTTGTTTGGTTAGGTTAGGTTAGGTTATTGGTTGTAACAGTTGTTTGGATATTTAAAATTTGATTACCCTATTAGAGAAATGTAATTATTGGTAAACAGATGCACTTATTTTATTAATTCTAAGCTCATAATCACTGACTCCCAAGTCACAGGCTATAAATCAAGTTTAAGAGCCAGGAGACCATCAGCTTTGTAAGCTAATATATTATTATTACCATATTAGGTATTGTACTTGTGTCTATGAATATTTTTGCGAAAATAAACTTATTATTATTATTATTGATGGTCAGCCACATCAGGTTAGACTGAAAGCCGACCCCAATATCGTTGGGAAAAAGGTTCGGAGGACGACTAAATCCCTGTGGATACAAAATAGACGTGCAAATAAATTTTCTTTCTAGATGCTATAGATTACCTACATCATGAAATATGGCCCATTTATTTCAATCACGCTATTAGTGTGAATTGAAACTGACTTTAGGTTATCTTATGTTTCTGAAGAACAATGCTCTGGATCACGGAGTTTGGAAATGTGCCTGGATAATAGCAACAAACTCGCCCTCGATTACATGGAACCTAAAAACATACACACTTGCCTAAACCTTCAGGGTTACTAAATGGCTAGGTTGGTGTAGTAAAGCTGAATAGATGTTACCAATAAATTATTCATGTATAGGCGCTTAAGTACATAAAAACGCATGTTAAACGGATGGCATTCATCAGTGAAAAAAAATTTGGAGCAAATAAGAAATAGATTATAACGAAGGAATATTGGATAATACCGCAAAACGCATTGTTATAATTATACCAATTGGAAGTCATAAGTACGCTAAGTCATAAGTACACTAAAATATAATCTAACACCAATTTATTTATGTACACTTAGTATGCAATATGCTATTGAACCATTCACATATATTCCCCCATTACAATATATTATGAAAGCATTCCACTTACCCATTGACGAATCAGCGTAAAAAAGCACATATTGTACTTTAACGTAAACGACCCTTAAATTGCCTCCGAGCTCTTATTATATTAACAATTCAGGTGGTACCATACCATTTATTTCCGTGAGGGTCCGATCGTCTCCAAATTGTAGCGCCCGTCTAATTGATTATACTGATAAACATTGGTACTTGCCTATCGGAAAACTCTTGTCTAGCACGCTTAATATAATTACTTCATGAAAGAGATTTATGTCCGGCAGGTGTTGCTCCGAATTTTCGGAGGTTTAGCTATTATATCTACTAGGCGTTATTAGGGTTACGTTGCTGTTTTCCTATCTAAAACAGTTTATGAAGGATTTATAGAGGGTTGATACGTTTTATTTTATTCCTACCATCATTTTTACGCTACCAAAAACAAACAACTCAGATAAATTTTAAAAATAAACGCCCATACCTTTTTCACGCGTAAATTGAAAATTAAGGGCTATACTAAATCAAAAGCGCTCCAAACTGCTGAATGCTCGATCCGAAGAGATAAAAAATATATAAATTACGCATCTAGTACGTGATAAGGCTTCGCTGTGAGTACATTCAAGGATTTACTGTCTGTTCGCAAAGATAATAGAGGGAAACGAAGCTTGAAAATGGCATTACCTCGTTGAGCTCGTAAAATGTGCGAATCTCCAAGACTAAGACGTCAGGTCGCACATTTGGACTGCTCGGTAATGCTGCGCGCCTCATAAAGCCACGCAGTTACAGCTCACTCCTCTAGCTCCCTAAAAGTCTTTAAAGGATCACTAGGAAAGTTTATCGATTTTATTGTTGGACCATGATTCAAAACACGTGTTACAGGTATTAGAAATTAATTACTTACGTCAATATTATTATCTAGAAAATATAATTTATTTGAACAACATCTCAAATTTCATAATTTAATAATAACTAATTCATAATTAATTTCGTAACATAACCGCGTCGTAAGTCGTGGACCAGCGAGGCAATTTTTAGATTAAAACAATGCTTAAAATTAATATCCACCATATCAACTATTAAATACATCATTCACTTAAATAAAACGACTATATTGAAACTGCCAGCCTTAATTAAAATCAATTAGTGTTCCGTTAAAACTACACTGTCATGCAATAAGTAAATTAGTGAAATCAATAAAACGAGATAGAATTGAGTACAATGACGAAAACTGCTGCAAATCCTACCAGATTCTAATTTAATGAATACCATCATTCTTTTCTCAAATGACAGCAAACAAAAGACAATAGGTAAGACATCTGCCAAAGCGTATTCTGACAAATTTTATTAAGTACCCAATGGGATACGCTGCCTTTGTAATCTCGACACAAAAGAACTTTGCGTTGATTTCACTTTATGACAGTTTCGTAAGTATTGCATGATGCCCTAATCTTTATTGAAATAAAATGAGCTTCAGCTTTGTGATTGCCCTTTGTCTGTGACATTTTAAAGGTATTTTACGGTAAAACGTAATCAAGTTTTACCGTAAAACTCGTATAAAATGTAAAGCTATATCGGCCGAATAGTATTCTGTCTTGTAAATCCAGAAAATAGAAACAAAATTTGAACTCAATGAAACTGAACTATTATTATATTAGAATATTTACTAGAGAGGTAGGGAATAGTGGAATCGAATAATTCCACTCACAATTTTAGCTGCTCGACTGGGGAAGTACCTCCACCTTGCAGAAAATCTTAGCCAAATAACATAGCTCCATGCTATGTTGTGTGCCTAACGGTGAGCAAGGTCGCCAGAGCTCCGCAAGGAAGCGTTGTGTTGGCAGTGGGGGGGACCGGTGGTGTTTTGTTACCGTCGCTGTTATGCATGGCAGCATGTCTCCTATGCTGCCAACCCAACTATTCCTCCTTAATTTACAGGGTCGGCAACGCGCGAGTGATACCTTTGGTGTTGCAAGCGTCTATAGGCAACGTAACCGCTTACCATCAGGCGGGCCGTATGCTTGTTGTCGTATATTAAAAAAAAAGTTCTACTGAAGCTTTTCGTATTATACAATAACTAGCTTTTAGCCCGCGACTTCGTCCGCGTGGAATAGTTACTTTGTTCCATATGAACTTTCAGCCCCTATTTCACCCCTACATAGGTCGAAATTTATCAAAATCCTTTCTTAGGGGATGCCTACGTCATAGTAGCTATATGCATGCAAAGTCTCAGCCCGATCGGTTAAAATTGACAAAGTTTTATACAACTTTCATCCCCTATTTTATCCCCTTGGGGGTAGAATTTATCAAAATCCTTTCTTAGCGGATGCCTACGTCATAACATCTACCTGCATGCCAAATTTCAGCCTGATCCCTCCAGTGGTCTGGGCTGTGTGTTGATAGATCACTATGTCAGTCAGTCAGTCACCTTTGAGTTTTATATATATTTAGATGTGTGTATTTAAACTGCCTCATTAGTGTAGTGGTCCCAAGCGCGACGTCTCCGCTAAAGGTTCTGGATTCAATTCCCAGATTGAGCAAAGTGTGAATGGGTTTTTCTATGAAATTCTCAGTGGCAGCTTGGAGTTCAGATTTATGTAGTACCAGCTTAAATATAAAGAACGTAAGGACATAGTGAGCCTGTCTGTTGAACGGACTGTTGAACTAGCCTGTGTGGAATTAGAGCGGCTTGTTGTATTAAGCGTGTACAGGCCTCCGTCATCATTATATGAATGCTTTGAAAGTACCATGGATGATGTGCTGACAAAAATTTGCAAATTAAATAAAAACATTGCCGTCTGTGGTGACTTCAATATAAACTTATTGGAAGATACTCCAATGAGCTCAAAAATTAAAAACTTGTTTAAATCTTACAATCTTGAAAATATTTTTTTGGAACCTACTAGAATAACTGCAACCACATCTACATGCTTAGACAATATTTTTACTGACATTGTACCAATTAACAAACAGATTATAAACCAGCTAGATTCGGATCATTGTGGACAGTTAATTACATTTGTCAAGCAAGGGAATATTGTGGGGAAAAAAGATATTATTGTAGTACCTAAGACAATGGGTCGTTTGGAGGGGTTTAAAAATAAATTAATTAATAAATTACCGTATTTCTATCATAGTGAGAATCCAAATGAAATGTACAATACCTTTTTTTCTATGTATTGTACAGTGTTTAATTCAACATTTGTCCCCAAGAAGATCTCGGTCAAGGGTACTGCAACCTTCAGTGAATGGGCTACTATTGGAATTCACAAAAGTAGACAGAGGCTTTATGAGTTATATGAAGAAAGAAATATTAATAGGAGTAAAGAATTCTATGAATATGTTAAAAAATATGCTAAATTATTTAAAAGAATCTGTAGTGCAGCTAAGACTAGATATTTAAGTTCTAAGATAAAAGCTAGTTCTAATAAAACAAAAATGACCTGGAACATCATAAACAATGAGACTGGAAAAGTGAAGAACCAAAACACTGACTATAGCCTTTTTGTTAACAACAAGACAGTCGCAGATAATTCGGAAGTGGCCACCATATTTGAAAATTTCTTTACTGACATTCCAGTTGAAACCACAAAATCCTTAAATTCATCACCAATAGTAGCTGAGACTTTATTAATAGGAAATGTTAATATGTGCAATCTTCAATTTAATTTCGCTTATGTCAGTGTTAGAGATATTATTAAAACTTTTAACACACTTAATGTAAAAAAGACTGCTGACCTGTGGGGACACTCTGTACAAGTCACGAAAACAATTATTAACATAGTTGCACCTGAGCTAGTGAACATATTTAATAAGAGTATAGAATGTGGTGTATTTCCGGACCTGATGAAAAGTAGTAAAATAATACCTTTGTTTAAATCGGGTAGCACGTCTGACCCCACAAATTTCCGACCTATTTCTGTGCTACCTACCTTTAGTAAAATATTTGAAAAGTTATTGCTTGATCAGCTCCTTAGCCATTTCAATAAAAATCAATTATTACACAAAAAACAGTTTGGGTTCACTAGGGGTCGCTCGACAACCGATGCCGGTGTCGAGCTTCTGGAACATATCTTTGATGCCTGGGAGGAGTCGCATGATGCTTTAGGTATTTTTTGCGACTTGTCTAAGGCTTTCGATTGCGTTTTTCATGAAACACTAGTCAGGAAATTACATCACTATGGAATAAGGAACATTGCTTTGGATCTTCTTACTTCTTATTTGAGTAACAGGATTCAAAGAGTGGATGTTAACGGAGAAAGGTCCCCTGGGTCTATAGTTACCATGGGAGTTCCACAGGGCTCAATTCTTGGCCCGTTTTTATTTCTTGTATATATTAATGACTTACCTAGCCTAATAAAAGATAGTCACGAAGTAGTGTTATTTGCAGATGACACATCACTTTTATTTAAATTGAAACGACAAAAGCCCATAACTGACGATGTAAATAACGCTCTTTCTAAGATAGTACATTGGTTTAATGTTAATAATTTACTTTTAAATAAAAAAAAGACTAAGTGTATTCGATTTATAACACCTAATGTTAAGCAAGTGAAAACCAGTGTATTAGTAGATGGGGAAGAGTTGGACCTTGTGGATACCACTACGTTTTTAGGTATCACTTTAGATTCAAAACTACAGTGGGGCCCACATATAAATAAGTTGGCGAAAAGGCTCAGTTCTGCAGCGTACGCGGTCTTTAAAATTCGCCAGTTGACTGATGTAGATACGGCAAGACTAGTATATTTTAGTTATTTTCATAGTGTAATGTCGTACGGCATTTTATTGTGGGGAAATGCTGCCGACATTCAAACTATATTTGTATTGCAGAAAAGGGCGATTCGCGCAATTTATAACCTTAATTCTAGACATTCACTGAGGGATAAATTTAAAGAAATTGACATTATGACTGTCGCATCGCAATATATCTATGAAAACCTGATTCATGTCAAAAAGAATATTACACAATACTCTAGGAATTGCGATATTCATGATGTCAATACTAGAAATAAAAATAAGCTAATATTACCAATGACCAGACTCCAAAAAATCAGTAATTCATTTAAGTGTCAAAGTATTCGTTTCTACAACAAAATCCCAAGCCACATTCAAAATCTAACTATCAACAAATTTAAATTGCATATTAAAAATGTACTATGCAAAAAGGGTTTTTATAGAGTCATTGATTATTTGAACGATAAAAATGCTTGGGATTGAGCTGCTCTGATGAACCGGGCTATTACCATGCTAGTTAGTTGACATTGTGTATCCGAAATTTAATGTGACAATTTTATTTTAAGTGTTGACATTTTAATTGTTATGACATTTTAATTGTTGACATTTTAATTGTTGACATTTTAATTGTTGACATTTTAATTACTCTCATATTATTGAATTTTGACATCTATGAATTTGTTAGTATTTTGCCGCGACATTATTGAACCGTGACATTTATATTGCAGTCATAAAAAAATATATATATAATTTGTAAATGTGAGTACCATGTAGGCTTTTGATACATGTTAATTAAACAAACTTATTATAGTCTGGAGGCTTTGGGAACTTCATTAGACCTACACGAATGTCCTGCTGATCTGGTATGGCCGTGCGACAGGTCGTTGAGCTCCCTAAATTATGGTTGAGCTACACGATGACTGATGCATGCGTGCCGTCAGTTGGGACTGGTCTACTCAAAGCTGCTATGGTTCTTTCCTCAAAAGGCCATTTCAGACATTACCCTACATCGTACCACTCACTTATAAGTGTTCTTTCATGTCTGGACTTTAAAAGAGACCATGATTCTCTGAGTTTGTTTCGGTGTTTCTTCTCAGAGGTCGTCAGTTAGGAAATGCCGAAGCCATCTAGCTAAAAAAAAAAACCCAAACCATGACATGTAAAAGTATCTCTAAAGATCTACTTGCAGAATAAATAATTTCATTTCATAAATAATTTCATTTCATTTCATTTCATTTCAATTTCATTTCATTTCATTTCATTTCATTTCATTTCATTTCATTTCATGCCCGGTTAATGGCAACAGACTCGCCCCCAATTACATGGGACGGGTATGTAACATTTGTGTTTTTTTTTTCATAGATATTTAACTAATTGAGACTATATTAATTTGTCTGTTGGTTACTTCATGAATTAATTCTCCAAGAACATTACAGTACAATATTGAATTTGAATAACTACAAGTCAATAACACTAGAGACCCTACTCAATGTTCCTGAACAACAATTTTAGGGTTTATGATTTTCTGTAGTATATTCCTACATAATTGGTTACAGCAGTCTTATACAACTCTGTTATTAAGACGTCTACCGCAAACTTCATGTTATTTGTATCTAATGAATGCAGCCCATTACTCTATGGCGCAAGTGCGGTTGATTTTGCAGTCCTAGGCTCGATTCCAAGATTATTGGAAAATGTTATTGGAATGGAATCTGATGCAAGTATGGTGATTTACGTGGGAGAGCCATGCTTCGGCACAAATGGGCCGGCTCGACCGGAGTGATACCACGGCCTTACAGAAAACCGGCGTTAAACAACGCTTACGTTGTGTTTCGTTGAGTAAGTGAGGTTACCGGAGGCACAATCCCCTCTTTAAAAGGCCGGCAACGCACTTGTGACTCCTTTGGTGTTGCGGGTGTCCATGGGCGGCGGTAAACGCTTACCATCAGGCGATCCGTCTGCTCGTTTGCCCCCCTGTCCCATGAAAAATGGTTGACTGTACGATCCTGGGTTGGATTCCAAGGTCTAACAAAGTGTTATTAGAATGGAACCAGCTGCAAGAACGATTGATTGTGTGGCCCTGGATTCGATTCTAAAGTTGAACAAACTGTTAATATAATAGAATCTATGAAACAGCAGCTCACAGCTTGGATTTTTGCCAGGTCAAGCAAATAGAGGGCTTACTTACGCCCGAAATTTAGGTGTACATAAGTAAATCTCTGCTTAACCATGCGGGAATACAGGCGTGCCGATATGTTATAATTAACAGTTTAATTATGTTGTTCATTATCACACGTGATGTAAAATAACCACTGAGATTCAGCTAATAACGCCTTGATTACGAAACACCTCCACACCAATTATTAACTCCCTATATATTCCTGGTCTCAATAAAGGACATTATGTACCTACCTTCTCATGCAATCAGTTATAAGCAATCTGATTGTTTGTAAAAATACATAATATAACGTTAAATTTATAGTTACATTTCAAATATTATAAAATAAATTCATTCATACTACTTTTTTTTTCAATTAGACCATTAAAAAGGTACTTTTGAAAAGTCACTATTTATATGAATGATACTACTACCTGCCTCATTGGTCCTAAGCGCCATTGCTTTGCTAGAGATTCTGGGTTTGATTTCCAGGTCGAGCAAAGTGTTATTGAGTTCTTGTATTAAATTCTCTGCCACATCTCAAAGTTGGGCAATAGACTCGCCCTGCATAGGACCTAATCATACCGGCGAACTATGGGGGTACATTAGTATACCACTACCTTACCCTTCGGGAAAATATATATGGTATGTTATGTTAATTATGGTACAGTCCAATAGCACAATAGCACAGCAATTTATCACAAACTGTCAAATTTCCCCAATGGATAATAAACTTTATTATTTCGAGATTAAACTGAAAATGGATTGAAGAAATTTGTCATTTTTAAATGCCATGATGTGCTATTGCCCGTACATATATTTTTTAATTACAATCATCTCTAATAATCTCTGCTCACATATGTTAAATTTCAATATAAATTTCGCATATCCCTGAATATATCGCTAAGACAATTTAGATGAGATAGGAGCCAATTACAGACACACAATACCTATACACATTGTCAACACTAGAGTCGTGTCGGTATGTTCATCGCTTCGACATATTACACATCATATGCTATATAGGTAATAGAATATCGTACACAGGCCGCTAAATTGATCCGACTATCTTTCAGAACCTCTAGATATAAATCTTTTAATTGAAACATCGTAACAGTGATTATTTAACTTCTAATATTGAAATGTAAAAAATATTATCGTTGTATCTGTGTCGGTCTGTAACATTGTAGCTCGAAAACAGATGAACCATTTTTAGAGATTCATAATAAAGTTGTTAACCAACAATGTTTAAAGTTATCTAAGTTTATTTAAATAACGGTTTGTCAGTATTTTAACTTGTCTGTGCGTCAAACAAACAAACTCACTTTCGCATTTATAATAGTTAGGATAAGATAGTAGGATTTATGATATTTGTGGGATACGTTAAACAGAGGTATACTTAAGTACAACCACAGTTCGCCGGTATTTTAGGTCCCATTAATTAGAGGGCGAGCCTGTTGCCCTAAACAGGCACTTATCAAAGACTAATGAGACAGTTTATTCCTGTAATATTTTTTTGAAGTTGAACATGTACATTGTAACATGTATGTCTTAATGTACATACATGTATCGACGCAGTCGGGTCGCTGCACACTGCATCATGTCGCTGTCGCCAAGTGTACGCACCATCGGGCATGTAGGTAATTGAATGTCGCAAACAGCTTGCGAAATCGGGTTCAGATGTCTTTATAGCATTAAAATTGAATATACGAAGGTCTGCAACCGATGGTTTATGAAATTTAATATGTATTACACGATTTTTGACAGATTGACAAAACAACTTCTAAGAATAGTTCCCAAGACACAATAACAACCAAACAACCAACAAACTTTACAAGGCAGGTGAGCATTAGGACAGGACTGTACCCTTCGCGTATTTACATACGGCATAGCGCAATTACTTCTTAATTTAAGTAGCATCGTTATGAATAAATAAAGACCGTATACACTTACTTAATACACTCTATTATTCTAGTATTAAGTATATTATCTATAACTGGGAGGTTGTATCGTAAGTTTCGTCTTAATCTGATGAATGGTATAGGAAAGCATGAGGTATGATGAATACGTAAACAAAGAAATATTCCGCATTATATATTCGATTTAGAAGATAAGCAAAAGCATGTAATAGTTAATATACATACGAGTATAACAGTGGCCAATCCGCAGTAGGATAGCATGATGATGGACTATATACAGTATAAGTACATAAATATATATATATCTGTAAAAATATTGTGCCCACGGTCTGAGCTTGTCATGCTCACTTAAATGTCCTGCTGATGGTGGCGTTGTGTGTCGGGTCGTTTTATTCCTTACAATATGGTTGGGTCGAATCACGCCGATACACACGACATGCTCGTGAACGGGTGCCGTCTGTCGGGGCTGGTCAGCTCTTACTTGCTGTGGCAATCCTTTTTTTATAAATATAATGAATAAATCTTACACATCTAACTGCATTATTCTCAGCAACTATTTAAAACAAAGTTGTAAAGCTTAATCTATTATCTATGGAGTTTCTTGCCGTCTCTTCTCCATAACACCCACTTTTTGGAACCGTGCAACTAGTTTTGACTTTTCAAAAGTACCTATTTTAGTGGTCTAATTGAAATGAAACATTTTGACTTTGACTTTATAGCCTAACTCCTCTCTGAGTCTGAGAGAGACCGTGCCCAGCAGTGGGACAATAAATTGATTGATGAAGAATAACATGAAACGTTTATAATTGAACCTAATAAAGTAAGAGTAAAAGCCTCTGATTAAGAAATTCATAACCGTAAAAGTACACAGGGATATACATGCGAATTCTAGAAATATCATCTAACTAAACTACGCAGTTTTGGTCGAAAAAATAATAATTTGAAACGGAAATAATAAAAATATGGGCACAAATTTATTTATAAAAAAAATTATCTTCAATACAGATTTATTGTTATATCCGACAAGCGTCGGACGCGCGGACGGGCGAATTTTATTTTTGCGGGATTTACTTTACCTCACATTCATAAACATAGTAGCGCCTACGCCGTAGAAGTGCTACGAGAGCGTAACGTGATTTGCTTTAACAGACTTTTGTATAGGGCAATTTTGAAAGATGTTATAAATATAAGTCAATAAAATAACTCTTACAATACCTATCCAAATAAACTTTAATCTATATATATATATATATATATATATATATATAAATCTCGTGTCACAGTGTTTGTGGTCACACTCCTCCGAAACGGCTCGACCGATTTTTAAGAATTCTATATGTATATTTGGTAGGTAGGGGAATGGTCGTAATGTTCGATGAGGTCGTAAAGTATATTTCATATCGTTAGGTGATTAGGGTATCCCTATCCAGAAAAAATAATTTTAAATCAAAAAACACTAGCGCATGCAGGGTGACAGCTAGCATAGGCATAGAGAGATAAAGGTTAAATTGAGAAATATAGTATACCTAAATGTCTGAACAAATAATACTGAGTTTTCAGCTATAAGTCATATGCCTCGCGTCCGAATTCACCTCATGTGCAAATTATTTAAATAATTATCACTCACTTTAAACGATAAAAGGAAAATATTGTGAGGAAACCTGTATGCATGAGAAGTTTGAGTCTGCCAATGACATTTGAGTCAAGTTTGCCAAGAAGCACAGTAAATTAAGCCTTAATCCTCACATCCTGACAATTAAGTTAGCACACAGGTACGTAACTCGGGATAAACATCACACCACTGACCGACTTAGCTAAATGGAACAACCAAAGGAACTAATTTGTTATTTTTTGTTACCTGAGCATCCGTCACCTAGCGACACAATCCGTCTTCGTTAACGACGAACTTGACGCATTCTTCGTGCGAACTGCCGACATTCATCAAAAGGTATTCTTCAGCCGTACACTTGCACCGGCTGCGTGAAAAATGGTATAAACTCACGGCCGTAATTACGAAATGAGGAAGTCTGAAATATTACGTAAAGATCCCCTACAATATGGCAAAGTTTGTTTAGTTATATTACGCAGACATACATTGAAAAAACACTTTAATGTGGAATTAACGATTTTTTTAATGATTCTTAGTAGTTCGAAAAAGTAATTATGATGCTGGATTGATTGGATGGGAATGCGAAATGCGAATATTTTGTATTCGGGATTACATCTTATTTCATCAATCAAACATATTTATTATACCTATTTGATACAGGGCTTCACAAATGTCGAGTCTCGATATTGTTACCCGGGACGTCAGTTGGAGGAATTTATTACTAAACTTACACATAACTGTCTAATATAATACAATCATTTAGTTGTCACAGACGCGGACACAGCGAGACTCTCACAGGAGAATGTCTAAAATCTGGAGGGTCATAATTATATCAGGCATAATTGACAGTGCTCCTGACCCAGACCCTTGCCCACATAATTTTATGTAGCAGCCACAAAATCTGCATTTCATTCATAATTAATTTAATACAATTTTGCGAATAAAATTTCCGTTAAAAACTTGAACGTAAAATGTATGTATACTGTGTATGTAGGTACAAACGTAGTAATTGAAGTTATCTTATGTTCTCAACCTGAAAATTGAGTGTGTACATAGTGAGCCAGCAATATACATAACTTCCTTTAATTTGTTTGCCGTTCCGGGTAAATTTTATTTTGTTTGCACGTAGTCACATATTCCATAAGTATGGAATTGATAATTGTAGGTAAAAGACGGCCTCATTAGTCTAGTGGTCCCAAGCGCGAATGCTACACTAGAGGTCCTGGATTCGATCCCCAGGTCGAGCAGTGTTATTGGGTTTTTTTATGAAATTCTCAGTAGCAGCTCGGAGTCTGGATTTGTGCCCGGTTAATGGCTATAGGCTCGCCCCCTATGACATGGGACCTAAACATACCAGCGAACTATGGGTGTACATTAAGTACGATTCTGCCTAACCCTTATACGGGGAATACAGGCGTGATGGTATATTATGTTATGTAATGTAGGTAAAAGTTTATATAATGGAAACAATATCTATTGTTATATAATATGACACGAAACGTATTGTTTACAAACAATATCGTATACCTTTTTCCTCGAATGTAATATGAATATGTTTTTATCTACATATTTGTGATTAGACTATGTGTAAACAACGTAATCCATCCAATCCGTAAACTTTATTTATCTCCGTATTGATATCATAAGACTATTTAAAAAAAAGTTCACTTGCTCTTATACATGATCGTTTGAATTTATTTCTACGCTAATCACAATCTATCATTATATAAAATTTCTCCATTGCGTCTCCAATAATATAAAAACAGTTGCTACCTGTTTGGGGTTCTATTTATTGTCTCGGAAATTGAAAGAGTTAAATGAAGTATAATTATAAGTTTTAGTAGTAACAAGCTTTGTACCGGCTACCTCGTTATACTGCGCTGTCGCCTGTTCCAGTTGGAACTCTATTAGGGAAAAACAGATATTACACAGACGAAAAGTACATTACTGTGCAATTTAAAAAATTGCGCTGGAGTGTCTAGATTATCCTTTGAGTTGCTAATTTATATATATGCATAATTGCCTTGCAATTATCAAATAAAGTACAATGCATACATATTTTATAAATGACAAAGTAACGTAAACTTTACGCGCCTGAACCGCTGAACAAGTTTAAATAAAATTCTGAAATAAGATTGAAAGAAATAACCGTATCTTCAGGCTGCAATAGCTACATGTTGTCTCAAAAAGTCCTTTGGGATGAGATGAAAATCACTGGCAACAGCTAGATCAATAGGATTGTAAAAATCAAATACACAAATAGCCAAAGACAGCCTTCTTATATCGTGTGAAATATTAGTCGTATCCACTTTACAGAATTGGGGTGTGTAGGACGTTTATGTATACACACCAATAGTGTAAAATCGAATTAAATCAATAACAGGGCTCCTTAGAAAATATCCTTCGCTTAGCCCGCCAGGCAAAATTGCCGAGTCACTGTGACTGACAGATTTTAGTGAAAATAATGCTTACCAGGTGCTCTAACTTCGAGTCCAATCTGTTTTTCGAATTAGTTTTGATGTTTCTTGGTACTTTCTCTTGCTTAATGCGTAAACTTCGCGATTTAAGTTTTCCAATTTACGCTTTAGCTCTATGTTGGTACTTTTAGGACTGGACTTAACGTTTACAACTTAATTACTCTATTTATCAAAGAGTGAAAGACTATTCATTATATAATAAACATAGCAATAAGGTATATTGTAAGCGAGATGATATTTCTACTATTTGTAGTTTGGGTACCCTTCTTTTACAAGAACAAATGTACATTTTCTTTAGTAAGTTCGATACCTTATGTTGCATTTCTTTATTGTTTTTAATTAGAACTAACAAAAGTTCTAATTAGATCTGGGAGGCAGCAACGGAGACACAAATTTTGTATCTCCGTTGCTGCCCCCGATTTACTTATGCAAAACGTTAGCTGTTTTATAAAACAGCTGTGTTATGTAAAACTGCTGAATGACGTTTAGCAGTTTTTGACTGAGCAGCTGACTGAACATAACTGACGCGGATTTGCATGAAAGTTTGCATTCATACAGCGTGTTAATAATTAGTGGTCTTGTAAAACAGCGTGAGATGAAACGTCAGATTGTAAATTTTAGTTCCAAAATTGGGCGCTCGTGGCGCTATATAGCATTACAAGGGTAAAATTCCGATAAAATAACCCCAATTTCTTCTATGCAAGTGTCCACGATGGATACAACAGTATGCTGGCTTCGTGTAGTTACAACTTAACGAATATTTAAATTCATTTCATTCTGAATTTACCCGGTCAAAACTATTTTTGACTCCAAAAATCAGTCAATAAAATATAACTGAATAGATATCATAGTTTAAGACGCTAATTGTGACTGCAGATAAGTCATTCTACAAAACAACTAACCATGAATAGCCGTTTTGTTAAGCGTATCGCAATGACAATCCAGCTGGACGTTGGACAGCTGTTTTACATAACAGAACTGTTTTGTAAAACAGCGTATTATACAACTTCGACATATAGTGGTATAGCGACCACGGTCTCTGTTTGAAAGACAAATATTTAGTCTATTTTTTGTATTTTCCATGCTAAGATTATGAAGTTATTTTTTAGTGAAGGAGAAATTCAATCGCGGCTAGAATTCTTCTGAAATTAAGCTTCCAAGCTTTAAAATGATCACTTAAATAAAACTATAACAAACAATATTCTTCTTCACAGCATCCTCATACAATCATTTAATCACTAAATACTTAAATATATACTTAAGTAACTTTGAATTCAGTTAACTATGAAAGTGCTATAAGACGTGTCATATTTAAAACTTCGTGACGCAGAGAAAGAGTCATAACCCCGTTATTTCATTTATAGGCCCTACAACCTATAATAAAACACCATAACTTAAGGATTAATAATTTTCTGAAACTGCAGCAATATGATGAGGTATGTGACGAGCAAGCCGACGAACTTGAACGGCAGCGAGGTGTCGATGTCGAGCATGCGCAGCAGTGAGAACGACAGGTCGCGTGTCTCCGTCCACGCCAGCAGCGCGCGCGCCGTGCCGCGACTTGATTTATCTATAAAGTGAGAAGTATTATTATCTTTCTTTTTATCATCCATACTAGCTGACTAACTCCTGCTCAATGTTTTTGAATGAGTAACAAGTCGAAGCCAGTCTGATTTTGTCAATTAGGGGCTGATTTCTTTTGATTTCTCTCAGAGAATGTAGTCAGTAGTTGAACATGGTGAGCGCAGACGCCAATTCATCAACGTTTAGCAACTACCTACCGTTGATTGGACCTTGCGTATGCTGTCGCATCGATCGTAGTCATAAGGGGCATAAGAAGCGGAGCATAGTAAATTATTTTGTAGACAAAATCAAGAGATCCACAAAAATAGTTTGAGACCGCTACTTTAGCTACTACATCTAGCTACACTATTAAATATGTTAAAAGTAATAAATAAATAGAAACATTAAATTATTTTTATAAATTACATACCCAGTTTGTTCTCATATAGTCTCAAGGAAAGCAGTTCCCTTAGTCTGTTAACTTCTTTTTTAACTTGGTTCCCTAGAATGCATGGTGAAAACAATGGTAACAATAAGCCCCCTGAAACTCCCGTGTAAGAAACCACAATTATCAGAACCTGGAAAACAAAACTAGTCGAGTATAAATTTAATACTCACATCATCATATCATATATATAATAGTATAAAAAAAAGTTAATTTAAAAAATCAAACAACCCGACTGGCAAAATTGATGGAAACATTATTTTAATTTTTATTTATTTATTTAATTCAGGCTAAAAGGCCCATATTATAAAAATACGATTATACAATACAATATACATAACTTATACTCGTATATACCTTCATAATAAAACATAAAATAATATAATACTATAATAATGACCAATCTCATGCAGTCGAAGGTCTTTAGAATTCAATTTAAGACGATGCCTCCGACTGCATGAGATTGGTCATCTTGTTTCCATCAAGCAAAAACAGCACTAAAATACTACGATGGCGGAAATGAACTTACATTTTCCTTTAAGGCGAACACATAAACATCAAAGAAAGCGGCTAAAATATTAATAAATGTCGCTACTATAGAAACCACCAACTGGAAATAAGAAAATATAATTATTTAATTCTAACTCAAATAAATAAAAATAATTGCCAACTCACTGGAAATCTTGTCCATAGACATTTATGTTTAATACCTGCCATTTCACTGCTTCTGTCAAGTAATTGAACGCTTTTATCATATGATGATACAGATTCATCACCTTTGCAATATTACAAAGGGATTTGTTATTGCAAGCCTTCAAGGATCCGAAATCTACGACGCGTGGAACTTTTGTAATTTTACAGTTTGATAACGATAACTCCATAAAGTAGTTTATTAATCGCAACCGTGGCGTGAGGAGAGTTAGCAAATGTCCACAGTAATGTACTTCCAAAATATTACATAGAATAAGAGGTATAGGTCCCATATACATAGGCAATACAGTGATCATGAAGTGAGGTAGACCGAACCAAGTCACAGTGTATAACACCATAACTACAGTTGCTATCAAATTTTTTATCGTCGCTTTCCCAATTTTGGGTCTACAGCCAACTTCTTTGTCGAAATTATTCAGTTCAGTGTAAAAACTTTGTAGCCTCTTGATTGCGACAAAATTGAACACCATTAAGAAAATTGACTGTAGACTAAACACGCAGACAATTATGTTTAAGTAGTATTTTTCTTTAATGTTACAGAAGATGGTTACATACAAACACGCCAAAACCAAAGAATACAAAACTATGAGAAACTTGAAGATAAAGGGAATGTTGCAGAACAGTGGAAGTCTAATGATACCAAAAGGAAGTTCACTTATAATGAAGATCTTTGACACGACATCGATGAACATTTTATCGTTGGTTTTAACATAACTGTTATAAAGAACTGGAGGAGGCGTCATGTCGACAACTACACTTGCACTGAAATAAACGATCTATAAATATCACGGTAATACTTTAATGATGTCACCATTAGCTTATTAAAGTTACTTACTCAAACACCCAAATAATAATGTTACACGAACCTGCCTTGGGAAGCTTCTACGCTTTTTAAGACATTATATTATTACATTGTATATTTTTATTTCTTACACTGCTCATTTAAGGAACAGTATTAACAATCTAATTTAACAAATTACAGTAGATAATATGTATGAAAAAAACATTACTGTCTATCAGCGTAGTCGCTCTGCCTTATATAATGTGTTTTTAGAAAAAAAAAACATACATATTACCTACTGTAATTTGTCTTTGCTCTCGACTAAGAAAAAAACTGCGTCTCCGGAAAGAGAGAGAGAGAGAGAGAGAGAAGGCCCTATTCAACCTGTAGAGCGACATTCCTCTCTAGCAACCGAAAAATAATCACGATTAAACATAGTTAGTATGCCCTGACTCTGACAAGAGTTAGACACGTTGCTGCTTGGTAGTCAAATCAAATCAAATCCACCTGACTAGCTACCACATAACGTGTCCGGTGCCAAACACCGATCTCACGCGTCACGGTTAGGTACCTATATACACGTTTAAACATAGTTCTACTACGTTTCAACGTGTACATATATACATACTGTGTACATATATAGTAACAACAAGAGACCTAAAGGACATTAACTTCATCTTAGCACTTATTTGTGTTTTCCGTCAGCACTTAAGAATCAGAAAGTCACAAGGTGACTTGCACTTGGATATATAAATCTGCTACACGGAGGTATTCTAAAAGCCAAAAGTTGAGTGTAAAGAAAAACATGGCGTGCCAAACAACAGTCGTAGACTCCCCAAATTCTGTAGCAATAAATTTCTTTGCAGAATGTGCCTCATCCGTCATTGTAAAAATCGAAAAAAAGGGAAATTGTTGAAATGTTTTCTCCACAATATAAAGGTCTAACCTTAGCGTTTTCCCCGATAACAATAGATATCTCTCCTCCGTGGAAAATCTCCTTTGTCGCTATGCCCGCAACACGAAATAGCTAAGGCGAGATAGCTTTTCGTGAATATTTTATTTTAACTATTTCTCACCTGGTTTCTCGAATTATATTTAAACGTTTCTTATACTAACTAGTACTTTACATAATGTAATGGAACCTCCATTATTATTACAACCTCAATTTTAGTTCTTTTTAAGTTATTATCTTCTCACTTTATACATTACCAATTTTTTTGTTAAAATGTTGTTACTTTTTATTTGGTTTGTGTCGTTTGTGAAGTTTATTGATTACTACGACTGTAGTTATTTTTGTGAACAGCTATAGCTAAACGTTTCGAACAAAAATGGCTAAGAAATTATGCCTAGTTGGGAGGATGAGACACAATGACGTGTTAATGGTGTACGATGATGAGAATATATCTCTTAAACGGAATTTTGTCACGCCACCCGAAGGAAGGTCATTTATCAAACACAACAATGACGTGGGTGGCAATTCCCCATAAAATTCACTCAATTGATCTGAATATGATTAAACCCCAATTAAATGACTCACAATTTTAAGCTCCCTGCAAGACCGGGTGCTTGTTGTATTTTTTTAATTTAAGGACAAGAACGTATTGATTTACCTACAGACCTTCGTCACACACTTTCCCTGACTTCCAACATCCACTAGAGATCAGTGAAAGAAGATGGGGAAAGCTTTGCTAAGCAGCTTTATAATCTAGGTTAAATCTATCTAGGTAAAAGAACTACTTTAATAATGACTTTTATTTAAGTTCCAAATGATACAAAGTGAGTTATCGCAATACTCAAACACAGTGCTTTGGAAATAATAAATTCTGTCAATACATACATACATATTTTCACGATGACACTATAGATTTCTACTTGCTACGATCCTAGCACACCACTTACGCTTCATCAACGTTCATTAATCTCCTGATCCATCCATGATCGTTGGTTTAGGGTACTCTTAACCTGACCTTTTTTGAGAACGTCCGCAATTTGGTTGTGGTACGTTCGTCGAGGTCGGCCCCTTCCAACTCTCCCATCCGTTGTTAATATCTACATAATTAATAATAAATTTTGTCTAATACATAATAAATTTTGTTTAATACATAATAAATCTGTCTAATACATCACAACTACCACAATAATACATTACTGTTTATTTTATATAAGGAATGAAATCAATAAAGTTGACGAAACAATAGCTTAAGGGTTAATGACTTTCTGAAATTGTAGCAATATGATGAGGTATGTGACGAGCAAGCCGACGAACTTGAACGGCAGCGAGATGTCGATGTCGAGCATGCGCAGCAGGGAGAACGACAGGTCGCGTGTCTCCGTCCACGCCAGCAGCGCGCGCGCCGTGCCGCGACTTGACTTGTCTGTAAAATTACAACGCTCCTACAGTCTCAACTTCACTAATAATTCGGGAACACGCCTACTCTCCGAGAGATCGTTAGCCTATTGGCTTTTCTTAAGTAGCTACAGTTTTTCGTATAGACGATCATTTCCGTCCGCATGCAAAATACGAACTTCAATGTGAAGGAACAGCAGCTACCTATAGCATACCATAACAATAATTTATTTTAATGTCAAGTCAAGACGTCTAAACGATAGGGGCATCGAGATCGCTACATATTATTCTGAGAAAAATTTAATTAAGTATGTAGTAAGGCAGGATCAACATACGAGAACTACTAGCTACAGGTATTATTTAAATTTGGTTAATAATAGAGTACCTACAGCTTTTACGGCAAAAAATACGTGTGGCACTCGGGGACTGCCGCGGTAAAGCTATTGCATAGCGTTTTTTATCAACTTATGTAATACAACCAATGCCACCTAAAGGCGGGTTGCTGAACTAAAGAGACAAGCGTGTTAGGTTTTTTTCGTTAAGGAATTTCTGGATTCGGTCCCCACGCTCAAGGCCCGCGATATAAGCTATGCAATAGCTTAAAAATATTGCCTGTGTTTATTGATACCAAAATAAGGAGTAAAATTTTAAGGCAGACATCTTGCACAGATCATATAGCAGTCACTCTGTATTGTATGCAATACCACTTTGTTATCAGGAACCTATGATCAAATACACAAACAAATATCCATGCTTATATATTAAAAGATATAGTTCACCAATCCTTATTGGTGAACTATATATAAATGCTTGTTACGTCATGGTTATTCGCATGACAGCCGGAGCAAACGGCTCTACGTGTCACCAAGGCCGACCACGCCGAAACCTTCTTAGATACGAGTATAATATCTTAATCCAGTTCGCTTTTATTGCAATAAGATGCGTCACGTGTTCTGAACTCTTGAATTTGTCTGTTATTAAAGCATCCTAAAGTAATGGTACAACGAATTCAATTCTAGTTCTATAAAAAATACATAATATGGTTCCTTTTTGCCATTAGGTACTGTGCATTAATTTCATAGTAAATGTATTGAGGAAACAATACATTGATATTAATTTGCGAAAGTAGAGCAATACTGAGAAAAAAATCTTGCCTACACACTGTCGCAATTTAGGAAACTTCTTCAATAATGTCGTATTCTAATGGAAATAACCTCCACAAGTTACAATATTATGAACGATCACCCTGCCAGCAGGTTTATAGCCTCGCTTTAAACCTGCTGACAGAATAATCTTATTACCTAGGTATGAACAGTTATTGTGAAGAAAATTTCAAAAAGGTAAATAAAAATTTATCAAAACATACGAGAAACAGGCGCATGGGCGTATACAGTGTAAACAGGCTGAAATAATTAACTATTGTGATGAAAAAACTGCGTGTTAATTAGGAATAAAGTTTGTTACATTTACATATTCAATTCAGTAAATTACATAACACTGGTTCTATTGTATCTGTTAATTTAGTAAGACCGTAAAAAAACTATAGGTACCTAATTGGTTCTCATAAAGCCTCGCAGCCAGCAGCTCTCTAAGCCTTCGAACTTGATTGTGAACTTGATCACCGATTATGCACGGTGCAAACAACGGAAGCATTATGCCTCCTGATAACCCCACGTAAGTCACCATAAATGATAGGGGGACCTGAGAAAAAATATAAATAAGTAGGTACATATCAAAATGGTAAAAAAATAATTTGTATTACGAAAAAACAAGAACATCTGATAAGAAATCAAGAAATAACAGAACGTACTAAATAAAGCAAGGAATACATCATAGTTGAAAGTTAATTCTTTATATAAATAATCAACTTACATCTTCCTTAATAATAGTCAAAGAGACTTTATAACAACATGACAAAATGTTAAGGAATGACGCTATTATGGTAACGAGCAACTGGAAAACAAAAAAAAAATGATCAAATGTAACATACCAATACGAGTATAAGACTAAAAAGTTTAATGAAATGTTTGATTGTAAGTCTGTTACCTGCCATTTAACCGCTTCTATCAAATAATTGTAAGCTTTTATCATATTATGGTACAGATTCATAACCTTTTCCATTTTACAATGAGTTTTGTTACTGCACGATTTCAAGAAGCCAAACTCTTCGACATTTGGGGGTTTTGTTATTTTATTATTTGACAACGATAGTTCCATGAAGTAGTTTATTAAATTCAATCGCGGCGTGAGGAGACTGAGCAAGTGACCACAGTAATGTACTTCTAGAATGTGACATAGAGTAAAAGGTACTGCTCCTATGTAGAGGGTTTCCAAACTGACGAAGACGTATGGCAACGCAAACAGCACCGTTACATACAACAGCATAGCAACAGTTAGTATCACGTTCTTTATCGTTTCTTTACCAATCTTCGGTCTGCATCCAACCTCTTTGTCAAACACACTCAATTCATTATAATACCGCTGCAGTCTCTTTATAGAGGCCAAATTGAATAGCATGAAGAACATACACTGAATAAAATATATGCAAATGACGATGTTGAGAAGGTAAGTATCTAGGACACTCATTAAGAGGCCCAAGAAATAACTCGTCACCATCCATAAGTAGATACCAATCAATAATTTGAAACAGAAGTTAATTTTGCCAAAGAGTCGTAGTCTGATGATACCGAAAGGCAATGCACATAAAATGAAGATTTTTGATACTATATCAATGAAAGGTTTCTCTTTGGGTCGAACATAAGTATTAACGAGAACCGGCGGAGGCGTCATGTCGACAACCAGACTCATACCCAAATGAGCTTTTAGCGTCAGAACTTGACACTTCATAACGCTATTACGGCGACAGTTAATAATCTAATTCAAATGACAATATTATCTGTACCTAATATCGAACGGAACGTGCCATTAAATTAATTAGATGGTCTGTTGTCCTACTCAACTTGACACTTGGTACACATATAGTACTCGTAAATGAAAAAACATAAAACATATACCATCACAGTTGTATTCCCTGATGGGTTAGGTAGGACTTTACGCCTAAAGTTTGCACTTATGTTTTTAGTAGGGCTGATGAAGATTCCTCTCTATCATTTTTCTAAAAATTAAAGGGCCCATTCGCAATCAATCTTTTACTTTAATTTTCAATTTGAAATCACAGGTTCTATCTTCCTCTTCCTACATCCACCTCATAGCCTCAACCTCATCATCCACTTCTTCAAAAATATTGCTGATATTTCCTCATCCGCATCCTTTTCCTCATAACCACTTCCTCATCAACCCTAGTTTTTAGGTCCCTTAGTAATAACGGGCAAACCTATTGCCATTAATCGAGTACAAACTAAATACCCGAACAGAAAAACCCAGTAACACTTTTCTCGGCCTGGGAATCGGACCCTGGACCTCTAGCATAGTACTAGATACTATATATAAGTATATATACTAAGATTACTAGATTCTAGAAAGTTCCCATGGTATTGGAATTTAAAGCAATGATAGCCTAGTGGTATGACCGTTGGACTGCCAAGTCAGAGGTCTCGAGTTCGAATCCAATGCAGGTACCTCTGACTTTTCGAAGTCAGAGGTGCGTATTAATAATTAATTATCACGCGCCTAAACGGTGAAGGAAAACATCGTGAAGAAACCTGCATGCCTAAGAAATTTTCTCAGCTACTGCCAACCTGGGCCTGCGAGGCGGAGAATAGCCTAATCCCTCTCATTTGAGGGGAGACCCGTGCCCAGCAGTGGGACAATATAATGGATTGGTTATATGTTTACAAATGGGAAAAGAGATCATCATGGGCAACACAGCATATACGAGTATAAATACTGACACCGAAGTGACCCTGCAGTCTTTGACATTTCAGTAGGTAGGTAGACTTCACAAACATGATAAAGTTGTTATAAATTTTGCATCATTCGTATCACGCTAGTCGTGGCGCAATTTCACATTCAAAGTGATGCTATTTTTCATTCCCCATTTCTTTGCAGACTTATGCTCTGAAAAAATGTTTCAGTCACTTTTACCAACCCTATCGTATGTCTCGAATGTGACTTGCTACTATTATCACTTGAAATATCCAGTTGGGATTCTAAAATGTTTTCATATATTGCGTAAAACAGACATTTAATAGGTGCTGTTAACAATTAATACTAATAAAACTTAAATATTATTCAATATGTAATTTTGTCTATATACTTATAATAAATCTGTAGAGAGGTCAATTCTGTACATGAAATATATTTCCAAAATAACTATCAGCGGGTGATTAGTGATCGATACTGATGCCAAAAATGCAATCAGTAAAATTTTTGTCTGTCTGTCTGTCTGTCTGTCTGTCTGTCTGTCTGTCTGTATGTTCGTTATAGAAACAAAAACCACTCGACGGATTTCAACGAAACTTGGTACAATTGTTCTTCATACTCCTGGGCAGGTTATAGTATACTTTTCATCACGCTACGATCAATAGGAGCAGAGCAGTGAAGGGAAATGTTGGGAAAACAGGAGAACTTACTCCATTTTTTAAGCTTCCGTCGCGTGTGCAGCCTTAATGGTTAAAGCTACACAGAAATCATGTATGACGGAAATGTTCTCCTTAAAATTATATAAAAAATATTCTACGACAGCAAATGTCTATCTTTTATGGTTGACTCACAATAACACGTGTAACTCCCGATAGCTTAGCAGTTCGGAGCTTTCTGATTATATTTGTCTACTCTTACGTTAGGTGACTGACTGACTGACATAGTGATCTATCAACGCACAGCCTAAACCACAGGTTATAGTATACTTTTCATCACGCTACGATCAATAGGAGCAGAGCAGTGAAGGGAAATGTTGGGAAAATGAGTGATTCATGGGAAAGGTTTCAAACTATCAATGTATATATCATCACGCTACAACCCTTAGGAACGGGGCAACGCAGGTGACACCACGGGCGAAGAACTAGGGAACAAAGTAACTATTCGACGCGGACGAAGTCGCTGGCAAAAGCTTGTAAACAATAAAACATTTAAAAAAAATTAAATTTTCGTACGTTTACGTTCAATCTAATGTTTTGTATTGTGACAATCGTATCTACTAATATTAAAAACGGGACAGTTTGTGAGGATGTATGTGGAATAACACATAAGCTATAATTTAATAGGTAGGGGAAAAAGTTTCTTCGCATTAAATATGAAAACACAAGACTTTTTTTTTTAAAGTTAATTTACATTTAATTATAATATATATGTACCATTTTGCTCACCGACTTTTTTCCATCTTGTGGGTAGTGACATGATCCCATTGTTGTAGAAAGTTTGGGACTTCTGATCAAAAAAACGTGACAAGTAGTTTTGGCAGTCCTCTCTTGATGTTAACCTGACACTGCTTAATGAATTCTGAAGAGATCGAAACAGGTGGAAATCTGAAGGTCCAAGGTCAGGGCTATATGGCGGATGCATTAACACCTCCCAACCAAACTCTCATAATTTTTGCTGAGTGGCCAAAGATGTGTGTAGTCTAGCGTTATCGTGATGAAAGACCATACCCTTTCTATTGATCAATTCCGGCCACTTTCTCCCAATTTCTTGCTTTAATCTCATCAGTTGTTGGCAGTAAAGATCCGAATCGATGGTTCTGCCTGGCGGTAAAAGCTCATAATGAACAATGCCCTTCCAATCCCACCATACACACAGCATCACCTTATTGCGAGTTAATCCGGGTTTTGCCACAGTCCACCAACCTTACCGTACACCAACCAACCTTTGACCACGACCTTTTTCGCACGTTCTTGTCGTACGTGATCCACTTTTCATCACCAGTTATCAATCTCTTTAAAAACGGTTCAGTTTCATTACGTATCAATAAAGAATCGCAAATGAGTACACGGTTCATTAGGTTTCTTTCAGTGAGCTCGTGTGGCACCCAAATATCGAGCTTTTTTGTAAACCCAGCTTTTTCCAAATGGGTCAAAACTGTTTTGGTCAATCCCCAGTTCTTCAGTTACGTCGTAACTACTAATATGCCGATCTTGCTCCACTTTTTTAAACATTGCGTCAATTTGATCTGTAACAGGGCGACCAGAGCTAGGTGCATCTTTAACATCAAAATTCCCGGATTGAAAACGCTTAACCCAACTTTGTGCTACTCTTGCTGACACTGCATTAGGTCCATAAACGTCACAAAATTTTTTCGCGGCTTGCGTTGCATTTTTCCCCTTTTTGTAATAAAACTTTAAAATGTATCGAATTTCTTCATTAGATTCACTCATTTTGACAGAAAGAAAAACAAATGAAAAATAGCGGGAAACAAATATTTACTAATTTGTTTCTTTTTTTAAATGTTACTTTTTTAATGTTATCAAAATCAGCCAGATAAAAATAGTACAGCCAAATATTTTTTATTAAAAGTATTTACATACTAAATGCGAAAAGACTTATTCCCCAATCTAATACATAGATATTGAGTTAATTAGATAAGTTAATTTGCAATCTACACGGGCGATCGTTACTTCGCTAGTATTATAAAAAAATTCAGTGCTTAATAAATTGGCCGATGCTCTTTTCTATTCTCCCTAATCTCTTCTTTTTATTACCTTTGCTGGCATAAAATATGTGAAACAATGATTATTATTGTACACATAAACCACGCAAATAAAAATGTTCTATTCTATTCTTTACTTTCCTGATGAGCTAAATATTTCTCCGCTGCTATTATTTGTCACAGTCCTGTTAACTCACTTTACAAATGTGATTATATTTACTCTTTGTCAAGAAATATGATGTTGTGTCCTCTTCGCTTTCATAATAATTAGAAAAAATAGAGGGTCCTCGTCCCCGGCTCTTTGTTCCCACTTCAAATTAACTACAAAAAGGTTATAAAAATTCTTTGTTTGTCTATGGTGTCATTCCGCTTAATAATAATGAGAATGAAAATTGTTTATCTACACAAAATAAGCACCCTTTTGATTCACTAATAAGTTAAAGCGAAAAAAGTATAAAAACAAAATTATCCGGTTACATTTTTCTTAAATGAACTTATAAACTTTTAGCAATGTTAAAATTCGCTTTTATGTATTTTCGTAACTTCTGTTTTAAGTTTTGTCCGTGTTTATTCGCCCGAAAAATATTGGCAACACTTTATTAAATGAGCATAGATTTAATTAACTTTGTTTACTTCACTGACTGCCTCATTAGTCTAGTGGTCCCAAGCGTGACTGCTACGCTAGAGGTCCTGGGTTCGATCCCCAGGTCGAGCAGTGTTATTGGGTTTTTCTATGAAATTCTCAGTAGCAGCTCGGAGTCTGGATTTGTGCCCGGTTAATGGCAATAGGCTCGCCCCCTATTACATGGGACCTAAACATACCGGCGAACTGTGGGTGTACATTAGTACGCCTCTGCCCAACCCTTCGGGGAATACAGGCGTGATGGTATGTTATCACTTCACTAAAACACAAAATAAAAGGGTTCCCTATTGCGTTTGTAACGTTAGATTAAAATATTTTTTAGACCCATCATTACTTGTAGATTTTTGACACTTCTCCATTTAAACCCTGCAACAGTATTAATTAAATACGTCAAAATTTGGAGATATATACTCGTATTCAAAAAGCTAATAACACAGTTTTGGCGATATTTGAAGTTTTGAACTAATTTTTTGAGGACAGCAAAGTTTTACGGTAATTTTTAACTAAACCATCCTAGTAAGTCCTCTTTTCCTTTCAAATCCATTTTCGTTTACTTCGCTAAGAGTTTATTTCTAGACAAGGAGGTATAGTAACAAAAATAGTTATCTATCCGGTATGCGGTGTCATTTGTAAATCTGAAAGGTCAAAATGGAGACCATTTGCAATAAGTCGCAATATTATTTATTACGAGCATACATCGTGACTCGTGACTCGTGAGTGGCTTTATAAAACTTCAGTGGCATAACCGAGTTAAATAAACCTAGTGAATACACTATAGTTTTATTTTAAACTAGCTTTTGCCAGCGACTTCGTCCGCGTGGAATAGTTACTTTGTTCCCTAATTCTTCGCCCGCAGTTTCACCTGCGTTGCCCCGTTCCTAAAGGTTGTAGCGTGATGTTTTATAGTTTGAAACCTTTCTCATGAATCACTCATTTTCCCAAAATTTCCTTTCACTGCTCTGCTCCTATTGATCGTAGCGTGATGAAAAGTATACTATAACCTGCCCAGGAGTATGAAGAACAATTGTACCAAGTTTCGTTGAAATCCGTCGAGTAGTTTTTGTTTCTATAACGAACATACAGACAGACAGACAGACAGACAGACAAAAATTTTACTGATTGCATTTTTGGCGTCAGTATCGATCACTAATCACCCGCTGATAGTTATTTTGGAAATATATTTCATGTACAGAATTGACCTCTCTAGAGATTTATTATAAGTATAGAAGAAGAAGAAGATAGATCTATACTAATATTATAAATTTATAAAGGAAAGATTTGTATGTAAGTATGTTTGTAACGAATTGGCTCAAAAAGTACTGGACCGATTTCAAAAATTCTTTTGCCGTTAGAAAGCTACATTATCACTGAGTAACATAGGCTATACACGCTACGCCTCTTAGGAACGGAGCAGCGTGGGTGAAACCGCGAGCGGGTCTCTAGTTAAATATAAGCGAGAAGTGGGGACCACTGTATCTAGAGAACTCCTCAGATGAATAGGTGCAGCCCCATTTATATTCGATATATAGATGCAAATCTAATGTGTTCGAATATATGTAGGTAAATGTAGAGATAGAAAAAGATCAGGATGCCGTGGGTAGTTTCGATTATTATTTGTTTTTGCAAGACTTCAAGCTTGCTAATGTTGCTAATATAAAAATATTTTTAACTGCTTGATAACCTGGTTCAGCGAGTTCATTAGTACCTACCCAGAGTTGTATTTAGGTACGTCAAAAACGTAAAAATTAAAAAGGTTGTATCTGTATAAAAATATGAGGGTACTAATAATACCTACCTTTGTTTACATACCTACATACATAGGTTACTACATCTGTTTATATAGTTATAATCTGGGTGTCTTAAATCACGAGTGAATCGGTTCCTTTTAAGCAAACGCGCTCCATCTTCGATCGCATTATCGCTTAACATCAGGCGAACTGGCGGTCAAGCGTAACCCTATCACGTATAAAAAAACATAAATCTGAAAGACACACCGAGAATAATATTATTTATCACGTGAATTGAGTTACCCGGTTATGAACATACAATATGCATATAGTTTGCCACATAACAGGTGAAAATACAATGATTTCACAGGCTCTATGCCTATATTTCAATTTTGCTTCCTGTTGACGTTTGTCAACAGGAAGCAAAATTGAAATATAGGCAGGTACTGTGAAAATAGAATCAAATGCTATCCAGATTATAACAGCATTAATTATTTACTTTAAAAATAATAACACGTTATCTAGAATCTATTTTTAATAAATGATTAATAACTATGTAAAGAACTATTATTATTATTCTTAGGATCTAGTAAGTAGGTAAATAAAAACAAACATTCTAAAATAATATATAAGAAAGATTCGAACGAGACCTAAGATTGACGTTGAAGTCGAATCCCAATGGACTTTGTCGGAATATAAACTTTTACACAAGCTGTTAACTTATATAACGTATTTTTCAAGAGTTGAAAATATATTATTAAGTTTTCGATGTCGTTATAATGTCAAAAAATGATTTGTCACATAACTATAAACTCCCAGAAACACAACAAAATATTCAAACAAAACAACAATCAAATCTACATCTAAAACCGATTACTCGTAACCATCGCAACCGAGAAAGATAACGAAGCGATTTATATAGTGAAGGAATCAAACGAAATATGATGATATACGCTACGATTACACATGGTAACAAATAGGCGCTTCCCCATCCTCGTGTCAGCTAATACGTGAAACAAGGGCCTCTGTCCGCAGCCCCAATCAATCATACGACGCCACACAACACCCCCAATGGATAAATCGCGGCGAGTCTATCGCTTTTATTACGCAAACCTGGCTACATACAGTCGTAATTATCAGGATAAGTTTGTCTCTGAATGATAAATTATATTTATCGGTGCAATTCGATCTATTATAGACACGTTTGTTCATAGAAATGTTTTAATTTTATTTTCAACTAGATAGCGCCGATATTTCGTAACAGACGACCACTGAGAAACATCGAAACAAACTGTGAGAATTAATCATGGTGTATTTTAAAGTCCAAGCCTGTCCAGACATCTTAACAGTATCAAATATGAGAGTAGCACAATACAAGGCAATGAAATGGGAGTATATATTTGTAAAATAAATTGACTACATAGAACAAACTCATTGCTCAGCGTGCACCTACTGGTCATTTCCACCCTTTTAGCAGAAACCTGTGTGAAACAGTGCTTCAGATTGAGGAAAAATAAACAGTAAATAAATAATAATTATAAGATAATAATAATAACGTATGTGGGTATACATACATACATACAGTACGGCTCTGACTAAACCTTCAGTAATACAGGCGTAAGAGTATATGTTTTGTGTTTATAACAATCTACCTATTTGTTGTTACAGATTCAAAACCTCCGCTTTCCGGATTAATCCTACCTTACAAGACCTTTCAATAATAGATTGTATTGTTATCACATACACAAAGTCTCGTTATACAATAGATACACGTGTAGACTGGTACACGTAGGTACATTTAATATAATTACTTTGTCGACGTCGGCTTCGTGATTGATGCACATTTAGAGCGAGCTCCCCACTTCCGAACACACAGATATCGGAAATTAAAATAAACATCAATGTAGTTAAATTTAATACTGAATCACAAATCGGCAGTCGGAGAGAAAGCAGATACGAATTTAATTACTTTGGTATTGTAGCTAAGGATTAATCTATTAATAGAATTTTGCGTCAGAATAAGAATAGAATATATAATCTCTTAGATCATTAAGATATATTCTATAATGTATTTCATCCTACATACTAGTAGATTATTAACACCATTATCAGATCCGAAAAAAAAATTACTTAGATAAATTTTAACAAAATAAAAATTATATCACAGGCAGGAGTTCTGAAGCTACCGAGACCATTGACTGGGATGGTTTTCACTAACATTTTTTATCTTTATAAATACTTAGTATTCATTAATGCAGACACAATAAAAAATAACTATTAAAAATCAATCTTCTTTCTTCAGTACTTTAAGCTTTATACATATAAGTATTTGCAGTTCAACGTTTGCTCAAAAATAATAAACTACCGTTGTACCTTCCAAACTCTACGCTATAACAAAATTTGAAAAGATTCAGAAACTCCATTTACCGAACTGAGATTCAACTAAACGCGTCCCTGACTTAAAGGCTTCAAATTCAGGTGAAAGGGAAAGCACCGCAATAAAGTTTATCTTTAATAAAAATCGAAGTCCTATAGGTAGGTTACTGAGGACGAGCCAAGGAAATTCGAACAGTAAATAAATGTGACAAAGTGTGGAAATTGGAAACAGTAACAATTTTTTTTATATTCCCACCCTCCAATACCTACGCATGACGCGGTCGTACAAAATAAATATGTTTTCCGCAAACAGGACCGGCGACATGTGACACCACGCATCTTTCAATCAACAACACTTTGGACTCTCTCTTATGGAAAGGGAAGGGGATCATCCATTTATATAGAAAAGTACTGATTCGGATGTTTTCCCTCTTACAAGTCAACTTGCGAAGAGTTGTTTCGAGTAGAAATATCCATACAGATGTGTCTGAAAGATTTTATAGTTTAAAGGAAATATTTGGAATAGTTTTAATTTACTCACATAATAATAATAATCTTAAATACTGCCTCATAAACCCAATGTTCCTGAGTGCGACTGCTACGCTAGAGATCCTGAATTCGATTCCCAGGGCGAGCAAAGTGTTATTGGGTTTTTTTTATGAAATTATCAGTGGCAGCATGAAGTGAGGTTAAAATTAGGCCATAATCCATAATCTTCAGTTGTGAGTCAACTAAAACCTAGTTTTGACTTTTGCTGTACATCTAAATAAAGTTCAAATAAGTCCTTTTCCAGGTATTCGACTTGTACCTATTTGATAATTTATAGACGCATGAGACGTTAATGGGTAAAGAAGTGCAGGAAATGATCCCCCAATATTTAATAATGCGTCACCTTTAAACATACCTATAGATATTATATCATCATTATAACTACTCTCAAAGTGTACAGACTATCTTCATACAACTGTACTGACACATCAAAATAATTTTGTCCACGTAGATACATATATTATGCACATCATGTGCACAAGTATGGGAGCGAGTACATAAGCAAGCATTTCTTCCGCGATGTATGCCCCAGAAACGCGATCTGTTTGCCAAAGAACGTGACAGTGGGGCCGTGATGAACAAATGCCTCTGGCTGAATCCTGTGAAAGTATTTTTCGTAGATTTTGCACAACTGCATTGCATAGCACACATAAAAAATACGAACACAGAAAATACACCTTCATTAAGTTTGAGGTCAAAGATACGGTATCTGCATGAGAGATATGGGCTTATTACTACAATAACTTTAGAACTTCAGTTTTATAGTATAATATTAAAGCATTCTCGGTTCCTTTTAAGAGGACACAGTGCCCCCTTCATGTGCTGACGGTGGCCACCAGGATGGTGTTAGTGGTAACCGGTGTAATCCCTAAGACCGGTCGCCTTTTGAAGGTTTCCCCTCGTCGTAAACAAAATGATATAGTTATTTTTTTTTTAATAATGGAAAAAATTCAATCGCGGGCAGTATTCGAACCTGCGTCTTCTGGTTTGTTATACCAGACGCTCTGACCTCTAAGCCACCGCGAAACCTACCCGCATGATTGAAATTTTGCCTTCACATTCTGAATTTACGTCATAAGGTGACGTTGGTTCATGGAAAATGCAAAAAAAACACAAAAAGATAGTCAAAATTATATACTTAAATAAACTAAATTAAATTAATTAAATTTTCAATCTGCCCTATTTCTTTCCACTAATGGGCAAAGGCTCAAAGTACTTAATTGCTTTCTGTAAATGCAACTTAGTATGTATTCTTATTGTGGTTAATGTGTCCTAAGAGAATAACTGGCCAACATTTTTGAGGCAAAGACACACGCTGTAAAAACCAATACGCACCGACGTAGTAGCAGACCTACTTAGGTATGATTTTTTTTAATTTTAGTGCAGATATGAATATGTTCCGGTCCGGATATAGGTCGGTAAGTGTTTTCGATAGATCATTAATCTTTGAAGGCTTGTTGTACACGCGCCGTAAATAATAATGCAGCGTCCCGAATTCACGGCGGACAATACCTAAGTGTCATTGCTCAAGTTTGATTAATGAACTCTCAATAACCCACACAAAGAGCTCCTTGAGAATAATATATATACACAGGACCGAATATTATCGAGTTTTTGGAATATATTTTATAATAGCAACGAAGAAAATGGCTGTTGAGACAGAGTCGATAATCGCTGGCATTCATGCGATAAAACGGCAAGTAACCGATAAATTGTGTAACGTCGGATACAATGTGCGTACACTCTGCTAACATTCATTAAGTACGGACCTAATGTTACGCATTCTATTGTGGTAAAGTCAAGTGACTGGATATTTTGTCCGTACTTTCGCTCAAATGTGTACATAATACATATATTGAAAAATATGTACCTACATACTCCCTAAAATACTTAATATTTGATGAGACCTCGCAGGCTAAAATGGCTACAGTTGATGAATCACAGTGATACACGGGCAAATAGCTACCTTATATTTCTAGTAGGTACTTATTAGCTGGCTTACAAGTGTAGGAAAGGCCAAATGCAAGGTTTGACAAATAAAATTGATATACCAAATGAGATTATCAACGTCAGTATCACACTTTACTGCCAAACAATATTCTCAGGACATCTTTAGATTATATTTTTTTTTATGTGATAGAAGGGCAAACGAATAGACGGATCTCCTGATGGTAAGCGATTACCGCCGCCCATGGACACCCGCAACACCATAGTAGTCACAAGTGCGTTGCCGACCTTTTAAAAGGGGATTGGGCCTCCGGTAACCTCACTCACTCGGTGAAACACAACGTAAGCGTTGTTTAACGCCGGTTTTCTGTGAGCCTGTGGTATCACTCCAGTCGAGCCGGCCCATTAGTGCCGAAGCATGGCTCTCCCACGTAAAAAAATGTATATACTCTATAATACTTATATCATGAAGGATGAATGGTGATGATGATATATTTCATGAAACTATACTGTAAGTAAAATTAAGGCTATGTAATCTGCATACACAGTTGAAAGCTTATATTTCACACTTTCAAGTAGGCACCTATAAGCCCTCCGGACCGGACTCCACCACAAACCGGAACCGCCAACTTGGAAAGGTACCCGTTTAGCACAGTTTCAAGATTTAACTGCAGACCTTTCCTAATTAAGTGACCTTTTAATGTGTGTCGGCAAATTGAGGGTTTAAACCCACTCGGAATTTCCGACTTAACCGTAATAAGTACCTACGCACAGATATATTAAGCTGTAAAAATCTAGGTCAGCAACTCAGAATTTCTTCAATGAAGCTGACCCTAGGGGAAGATGACTTTTAGTTTACAAAAGGCAAAATGTACTGTTGAGAATATAGATTGACTAGACTTGATTATACCTTTTTTACAGAATCTTAACAAGTTCGACAAAACTTGTAATTACATTATAAAGAAAGTTTTATACCTACTAAACCATATTATAACTTTCCTCTGTTGGCTTAATTAAAAACAAAACTTTGTCAGTAGTAAAACAACGGCATGTAACTTTATTTCCATTTTAATGGCACCGCCGTAAAATGAAGAATGCTAATTTATTTAAGTGTTCGCCACTGCACTTAGGATAGCCCAAAAAACTACACGAGCGTATTTCGTATCTACTTAGAATAATTACTTTCTGTCACACAACGCCATAACTTACTCCATTAAAAATATTAGTTACTTATGTCAATAAAAACATTACTCATCAACATATTTTTAAACAGGGAAAGAGTGTATGTACATTTCCATTACAGTCATTCTTCATAAAGCATCTTTATTTTCTACAAGATGATACTAAAAAGAATTAGAAAACTTGAGCTGAAACTCTGTTTTCCGTAACAGAAAACAATTTTAATTTTCATTAAAATACTCGTTGCAAATTTCCACGCGTAGCGTCTCGCGGTAGCAGGCGCGGAGTAGGGGAAGTACTAAGAGGGGGAAGAGCGCCTCTGATACGCGACACTTTTCTTTTCCATTCTCATAGCAACCAAGCGCCGTCCACAAGACACTTCTTCATATTTTCAAAGCCCCCGCAGATAACGTTGAATTATGACACTTTGTTGTTGTTTGACAGTCCTACATAAATATACGCTAGGTACTAAGTATAATTTCTTAAACTCTCAATTCAATTGCGCCCTCCTGCTGTTGCTTTTAAAAATATAAGTTAGTAATTCACACTTCGCTCCTCCTTTTTTTGCGTCCGCAAACATAATTAGCAAAAGTTTTGGTTTCCGCCTAATACTGTAATTTAATTACTAGAAATCGATAAAAATGTATGTACTAAGCAATAGGTTAGTTGATTAGTTATTTTATATGGCAAAATTAAACCTATGTAAATAGAGCTGATTAACAAAAACAAAATTAAAACGATTTAAAATAAGGGAGCTATAAGCATTTTATAATGCTTAGATATATTTTAGCTTTTATGATAGACAGAGATCGCACTACAGGAACGGAACATGTGCCGTCATAGTTTCTATGCGCCATTAGAATTTTACATTAACGCTCGTTTTGCGAAACGGAGACAGAGCATCAACCCCACCAAAAGCTTTAAAAGCTTATATCACTTAGCTTTATGAGCCAATTTAAATTATTTTTTCAGTGTACAAGTCGTAGTACAACTATATTGTTCACTAACCCTGTTATTTTGAGTAAATTAGCCACCGGTCAACAAGCCTATTAAAACCATAAAAATAAACAATTCACCAAAGCTTATATACTTTTTTTTTAAACCGAATACCTTGAAAATATAGCTATGAAGTGTAAACACTGTTAACTTGACCGTTCTCAAGTTACATTACTGTAGAACACGACGACCGTTAAAGCACAGATCAAATTGAGAGTCGTGCCAACTTTAGCAGACAGTTGCTCTCAAGACAAATCCCCAAGGCCTTAGCTTAGAGCGAATGTTACAACTTGCGAGCTTCGATTGACAGCTGCACCTGCATCTGGAGATTTACAATGTAGGTTACTAACTACTGAATAAGATACTTACTTCAATGTTTTATTTGAAACAACCTTAACATAAGTTTGTAAACAATGTACATGTACAAATCGGTTTTGAAGAATTAAATATATCCGTGACAAGTTAATTAATTCACGCTGAAAATGTGCAGTAAGTAAAGTAGGTATTATACGCTACAGTGCTTATATGCATATTAGAATTTGTGTCTGGAACCATATTTTCCACATAAGCATTAATAGAAAAAACGTTTAGATACATAGGTATGTGCATAATAACAGATTAGATAGTATTTGAAAAGCCCCTAAATGAAGCTTCTTTTACTAATAGTGTAGAAATTACACTATTAGCATTAGTAAGACTTAAAGATTTAAGATGATGAGTTTGGAACAAAGGAGATGGATTAGTGATCTGTGCACTCTACATAATATTGAGACTGTCATATTGTCAGCCTGTCGAACTTTAAAATACGAACTCGTTCTGTGCGTACACCACAATTATTTAGTATATCATCATGCAACGACAATGTGTCCCAAAATAATCCATTTTTATTAAGAATATAATGCTGCCTGTTCTGATGTAGACATTTTCCATGAAAGTCGTAATGTTTTTAAGAATACTCTACTTAAATTAAACTAAGCTTAATATTTAGACACTCTTTAACGTTCACTTCTATTTATTTCTCATAGAAGTTGTTTAACTGTTGAATAGTGATGGTGTGTACAGTCATATTTGAACTTCAGGTTTACATTATATGTTAAGAAGAATGTTTTTATGTAATACTTAATCGGTTGTCTATTTCTGTACCTGTTAAATAAATACATCTTATAATATCTTAAAGTGGTGTTTTGTGAAATTTGTGGATGTAGAGTCAAACACATGTATGCTTCGTGTGGTCTCTGTAGCGACATAACGAACGAAGCTTTTGTTTGGAAATCTCCTTTGATTGCACAAAAGCTGTTGTGGATTTCTATGTTGTCGCGCGTTTACTTTTCAAACAGCGCTTTTGGGTGGTTTAGTTGTTTTAATCACTCTTGAGGTAAATACTGAAATGTTCTCGATCAAAGATTAGATTTTTTGATAACACATAACATACGCTCCTTGAAGGTTTTGGCAGCGGTGTACTAATGTACACCTACAGTTTGCCGGTATATTTTGGGCTCTAGCGTAGCGGCATGTGTTAATAATATAGTCATAATACCATCATCTAAAAACGCTTTTTGCGTTAGGTATATATTAAAAAGGTTTTCTTTAGTTAATTAACCTCAAATGACCTCAAAATGAAGTAAGCGAATCAAGTGACTGTTTTGAGTTTTGACAGTTTGGTCAGTCACAAATACTCGTTCCACGGGAGTAAAAATACATATTTTATTACGTACAAAATGGATTCTGTGAATCCTGAGTCCAAAATAAATGAATGTGAAACAGTACAAGATCCTATAATAGTGGAACATGACGGCAAGCCAAGCATCCGCAATAGCTTCGGGATGGTTGGAAGCCTTATCAAAATATGGACAGAAGTGTCCAAGATCAATTATTTGTCCAACAATCCTCTTGATTTATTATCAGGTATTTTATTTGATATGAGTAACGGTGAATCGTTACTCAGTTACTAATAATTACCAAACATAAGCCTTCCTCCTCTGTCCTACATTGCCGTGCCCGACACGATTAATACTTTTATATTTATTTTTAACACCTGTTAATAGTACGGAATGCAATAAACGAATTGAGTAGATATTGATCTACTTACTATATGACAACACAGCTACATACATAAATTTGTGTAGGTACACTACATTGAATTTGTATGTAGGTACTCGTAGTTCCAGTTACACTCGATTTTTACTTCCGAAATTTCCTCTTTTTTAAAGAATCCGAGACATTTCATTAGTAATGTTCAGAAATCTTAATGAAATTAAGATTTCATTAGAAAGAAATAAGATTAATCTGCAATATCTTTAAAAAACTGTACCTACGATTTTGAAATTTTCAGTTCAAACTTTTTTAAAACGTAGAAGTATTAATATGCCAGCAAAAGAAGGTCTTAACTTTAATTTGGGTCCCACTGAAACTCGTAAGGGGAGTGAAGAAGACTTACTTTCGGAGGAGGTAACTTGAAAAATATGCAGTAAAACATAATTAATATAACTTCTAGGTTTCTATACAATGCTTTAGTTTACGTTTCATTCGACAATGTTATAGTCATGACATTAATTATTCACGTACCATAATTAAGTAATAAATTATTTTTCTTAGATGTTCAACAAGTTATATTAAATTTCTTGATAACTTTGAGAGCAGAAACTCGAAGGTATTCGTAATTTTCGATGCAAATATTTGAGTCTTCTTGTTGTACGTAGAGCATAAACATTTTTGTCGTTATACCTTCGAGTTTGTAATATTTTGGACAGTAAACATACTTACATCTTGGATGAAAAGGCATGAAAATCAACGGCGAGCAAATATTTCTGCAACCGCACAATTTAATGAATGAACATCCTTTTGAGTAGGGTCACATTTCGTCACACCTCTTTAGTAATATTTCCCCGAGGTAAAGACATTTCTCCCGGCTTCTGTTTGTTTTTCTCTTTATATGTTGGCTGAAAGCACTGGGATTTTTTGGGCGGACGAATTTTTCGTCAGACATTTGGTATGGTAGTGTTTCTTGAAAATGTTTTTAACTTATCTTCATAGTTTCCTGTAAACGTGACATCCCTAATGAACGAAGATAATTATTGGGGATGCTTCTATATATTTCCCGAACTATATGGTAATGCAAACTCGCCAGTGGTGTGCATACGCAATGTGCAAGACGTGCCGGAGCTTGTGGGCGGCGACCTTACCAGAGATATGGTCACTGCTTGCCTCACCTATTTGAAACGTACTCCTATACTAGGAGACTTTGTTTATATCAAACTGGATCTTTCATCAAAGGTATAGTTACGTGACTTTATAAAAGTAATTGACATCCCCCATCCCTTCTGTCCGTACAGGCATTACACACCTTGCCATTTGAGTTTATTTTCCTTCTCCCATAAAACCAGGAGTAATATAACATTCTAATCTGTCATTTTAAGGAAACTGCGAGCAAAAGTCCTTATTTTTTTATACAAAAGGTACCTAGCCTAATCTAGCCTAACCTAATATTAATGATTCAATAATCGGTTCGGCAATTTAGGCGTGAAAATCAAACAAACAGACAGCATTACTGTGGCATTTGTAGGTAATTGGATTAGAAGAAGACAGTTGAAACACTCTCACCTCTAGGATATCTCTTATTGTCTTTATTGACTATAATAATTCTATTGTTACAGCATCTCATGAACATAGACGTGCTGCAGTACTACAAGTACTTAGTGTACCTGGATCTCTCGTCAAACTTACTGACAACGCTTACTGTACTGTCAGATCTGCCATACCTTCAATATCTAGCAGTTGCGTTCAACAGGCTCGGCACAGTTTTGGAATATAAAACTCGTAATATGTTAATCATAGTGAAATTTACTAAACACAGTAGGAAGAATGTTAGAACAGAAGCTATCAGTATTTATTTATAGTTAGAAATTATTCTGTGAAACGCTAGGTTAGTCGCGAAATGTGCAAATTTTTTCACACCCAGTGTCGATACTTTACCAAAAAAGACCCTGTTCAAAACGAATGTGATGTACTATTACTGTAACAAAAAATGTAGCTCTTGTGTCGAAAATTTTATAAATCATAAGGTTAAGTAGTTAACTGGTATTTGATAAAAATATCAGGTTTACCTAGTGAAAATGGTGGGGATAGAAAGGGGATGCTTTGTCCTGTCTATTTCCCATAAAACTAGTGTCAATATAGGATTTGCATGGCGCAGTGAGTTGTGACGTCACAATTCTCTACAGTACGTTCTCTGTCTGGCATAAATTAAAATGCTTATAACCTCCTTATTTTGAACAGATTTTAATGAATGGAACAAAAGATAGACTAGAAACCAACACTACATGATACGTGGCAAAAATCGTTAATATTAAAACTCACTGCAGACCATTCAGCTAATTAAACAGTACACACAAGCGCATTATTTGTGTTACAATGCCATACTATAATTATGTAGTTTGCTACAAAATCCTCGAAAACGTAGACCTTAACTGTTGGCACACGTTACCTCTTCACATTTCAGCTCAATGGTTTCTAACTGAAGTACACTATAAATACAATTCGGTTAAGAGAATAAGAGACTTGACCGAATTTTGGTCGATAACAATCCTAGATTTATCGCACAATAACATCAAGTGTATATCCGGTCTCGAAACTTTAAGGTAAGATATAAATTATATATGTTTTTGTTTTTCATTTTAATATCGCAGATGTTAGTTATTAATTGTAAGATGGCGTCTCCATTTCCTAACTGAAGACCTCTGAGATGAAACGCTGAAACTAACTCAGACAATGATGGTCTCTTTTAAAGTATCAAATATATGTCATGTCACAACGCAGGGCTCTGAAAGTCGGAACAGACCAGCCGGCGGCACGAATTCATCAGTCATTGTGTATGTGTAGCTCTATCTTTAGGGAGCCCAACTATGCGTCACACGACGATACTAGATCCACCGAATATTTGTGTATAGCTAATTTTATGTAAGATACACCAACAATTGATTGATTGATTGTGTCATCTTATATTTTTTTCTTTTTGTTAGGTATCTCCGGCGTCTGGACTTATCATTTAATCACATTCAACGACTTGAGAATTTGAACCATCTGCGGCTGCTCTGGCTAGATGTATCGTACAATAATATATCAAGCTTCGAATTCGGCCCCAATTCTGGTCTCTGGACCCTTCTGCACCTCGAATACCTAAATCTAAACGAGAACAATTTAACTTCAATGAAAATGTTCTCTTATTGTACTAGGTGAGTAAGTGGTCCCATTAACGACGTAGCCCGGGTTTCAACCACAATAACCAATCTGGGCTGATTCGATGTCAGCACTAATGAATGAAACAAAAGCTGTATATTACGTTTTCAATACTACATAGAGCCGGAAATATACAGGCCGGAAGCAATAAATTATGTTTACGCCATGATTAATACTGCTCAGTTCTTAAATATATAGGATCATCGCAATTGGTATTGCCTTTTAGCAGTCTCTAGATATATAAAAACGAAAAAACATTAAGATTTTGTTATAATAGGTAGGTACCATGTACTACATACCACGTGCACGACTCGCTTGGAATGTCGTTACATCTTTAGACAAAGTACAATAGTAATAGGGCGCGACTGTTGCGCTAGAGGTCCTGGATTCGATATTAGTTAGTATAGTAATTCGATATACAGTTCCAAATTTGTTCGTTATTGGATTTTTCTACGAAATTCTCAGTAGCAGCTCGGAGACTGGATTTGTGCGGTTAATGGCAATAGGTTCGCCCCCTATTACATGGGACCCAAAAATACGCCTCTGCCTAACCCTTCGGGGAATACAGGCGTGATGGTATGTCATCTTCCCTGATTAAAATTACCTGATTAATAAGCAACCCTACTAATGTGCACTACACACCGAGTAAGTATGTATTAACATACAAATGATCAGGGTTGTCTGCTTTTTAAAGTGGAACTCAGAACATAAGTTGTGTTTACTCTTAAAGGACAATTTGTGTTGAACAGACTTCGTGAGCTGCACTTGCGGAACAACCGACTGAGTATGTTGCTAGAGCTCGCAGTGTACATGCGTCAGATGCGGAAGCTGATTGTGCTCGACCTCCGCGCCAACCCTATTTGCTCGATGCCCGGCTACAAAGAGGTCGTAATTAGCACATTTTCCATACTGCTCAGTTTAGATGCATCGGAACTCGATCCTGTTGAGCAGGTTAGTTATTGATATTTCTTTACCTAATTAATTAGGCATTGTGATCCAAAATCATTATCAGCCTGCGCAATCAAGACACCATTAATTTTCATTGATATAATACATAGAACAATGTTTTCTATTATAAACAACATAGGTAGGTACTTATATCTATTGGTTACACTAGGCACGGACACCGAGAGGCTTTAAACTTACATATATTTTAATCTTCTATCTTCTATCTATACTTATAATAAATCTGTAGAGAGGTCAATTCTGTACATGAAATATATTTCCAAAATCACTATCAGCGGGTGATTAGTGATCGATACTGACGCCAAAAATGCAATCAGTAACATTTTTGTCTGTCTGTCTGTCTGTATGTTCGTTATAGAAACAAAAACCACTCGACGGATTTCAACGAAACTTGGTACAATTGTTCTTCATACTCCTGGGCAGGTATACAGCAGGTATATATAGTATACTTTTCATCACGCTACGATCAATAGGAGCAGAGCAGTGAAGGGAAATGTTGGGAAAACAGGAGAACTTACTCCATTTTTTAAGCTTCCGTCGCGTGTGCAGCCTTAATGGTTAAAGCTACACAGAAATCATGTATGACGGCAATGTTCTCCTTAAAATTATATAAAAAATATTCCACGACAGCAAATGTCTATCTTTTATGGTTGACTCACAATAACACGTGTAACTTCCGATAGCTTAGCAGTTCGGAGCTTTCTGATTATATTTGTCTACTATTACGTTAGGTGACTGACTGACTGACATAGTGATCTATCAACGCACAGCCCAAACCACAGGTTATAGTATACTTTTCATCACGCTACGATCAATAGGAGCAGAGCAGTGAAGGGAAATGTTGGGAAAATGAGTGATTCATGAGAAAGGTTTCAAGCTATAAAACATCACGCTACAACCCTTAGGAACGGGGCAACGCAGGTGAAACCGCGGGCGAAGAACTAGGGAACAAAGTAACTATTCCACGCGGACGAAGTCGCTGGCAAAAGCTAGTACTTATAATAAATCTGTAGAGAGTTCAATTCTGTACATTAAATATATTTCCAAAATAACTATCAGCGGGTGATTAGTGATCGATACTGACGCCAAAAATGCAATCAGTAAAATTTTTGTCTGTCTGTCTGTCTGTCTGTCTGTCTGTCTGTCTGTCTGTCTGTCTGTCTGTCTGTATGTTCCTTATAGAAACAAAAACCACTCGACGGATTTCAACGAAACTTGGTACAATTGTTCTTCATACTCCTGGGCAGGTTATAGTATACTTTTCATCACGCTACGATCAATAGGAGCAGAGCAGTGAAGGGAAATGTTGGGAAAATTAGTGATTCATGAGAAAGGTTTCAAGCTATAAAACATCACGCTACAACCCTTAGGAACGGGGCAACGCAGGTGAAACTGCGGGCGAAGAATTAGGGAACAAAGTAACTATTCCACGCGGACGAAGTCGCTGGCAAAAGCTAGTGTTTAATAAATGTCTACTACAGTTGTCAATTTACCTACTAATTATTTTAAATTAAAACGCGATTATAGTAGTATAAGTATTTAACTCAAATCAGTTAAATACTACTTTCAACTACTGTTCGGCTACACACACACGTCTTCGATTCCTTAGAATTTCAATTTTTTATAATATCGACTTTGTGCCAACATGGACATAACCTTCAATGTCCACACATCCTGTTCGCACAGAAGAATGTAATACCTCTTAATTTAAAAGAGTGTCCATGGAGTTTCTTGCCGGATTCTTCTCCATAGGATCAACTTTTTGGAATAGTGCAATTAGACTCAATAACGTTTCATAAACGCTTGTAAAAGCTTATTTGAAATAAAAACATTTGAACTTGAACCTGAACTTAGCATCAGTAACCATTATACTCATTTTCATGTTACGTACTCCCAGCGCACTCTGATGATGGACATGAAGCCTGACATAACGATGCACGCCACGCGGCGGTTGCTCCGGCTTCTCTACATACAACAACTTTCCAACGCCCGAGTATCGCCTTACATCCCTCCCGCAGATACTGTCGATGTGCCCATAGTTGTACTTGTGGGGCATGAAGGAGTTGGCAAAGGTAATCCAAAGTGTTAAATGATTTTAACTAAGGATTATTGCTAACCTAGGCATAAGTGAATATGGAATAGGTTTATTCGTCCAATCTTCGGCCTTGGATAAAATCAAGAAACTGTGAATATTTATAATATCCCCTGTTCCATGACATTCTTGTATAAAAAGGATATATTTTTTTTATACCACTAAAGTGGCAAACAAGCATAAGACCCGCCTGATGGTAAGCGGTTACCGTAGCCTATACACGCTTGCAACACCAAGGGTAACACACACACGACCCTGTAAATTCAGGAGCAATAGTTGGTCTGGCAGCATAGAAGACATGCTGTTATGCATAACAGCGGCGGTAACAAAACACCACCGGTCCCCCCCACTGCTCACATAACGCTTCCTCGCGGAGCTCTGGCGACCTTGCTCACCGTTAGGAACACAACATAGCATGGAGCTATGTTATTCGGGTAAGATTTGCTGCAAATTATCTTTAAAGGTATATAATAAGCGAAATACTACTCACTAAAATCACATCATCATGAAATCTCAAAGTGGATAAGGCCTAGAAATACGTATACAAGATAAACATCCTTTAAGAAAGGATTTTGAGAAATTCCCATGACATTGGAAATAACTAGACTAGTAGGTGGTACCGTGGGCACAGCTAGTATCATATATTTGAAAACATTAGTTAATTCTATGAATAAAACTATCATATTCATAATTTTATACATTCCAAAACGAACTTATTATTATTCCAGGAAGTTTAGCTCGTCGTCTCGCGTCTGAGTGCAGTTCAAATATACAGCTAGCTATTCAACACACCACTGCGAACTACCATTTCGTAGATCACTACAAAGAAGTTACGAGAAGCAAGTTTGATGACATGCTGCTCGCTGGGGACTTCCTCACATACACCGAGTTGGATGGAGACTCATACGGACTAAGTATACTGTAGTATTTGTAATATGGCATAGATAATCAAAATTTCAATGGGAACTCTGTGGCATAATTTAAAAAGCAGATTTTTTTTTTTCAAATAATTATTTACGCTGCTACGATGCTCATTTCTGCTACGCTGCTACGACGCGCATTTCTACTACATTGCTACGACGCGGTGTTGTACTACGCTACGCCTACGTGCATATTAATACTAAACTACTAACTAATACGCGTAGGTATAACGTTATACTACGTTATACCTACGCGTTTTAGTTAGTAGCTACACCTATGCACATTCTCCTACGCTATGCCTCCACATTAGAACAAATTACGGTGCTACGCTTCCTCACATTAATGCTACGCCTATACTTGAGCCATTACAAACCTCCGAACTGAGTCATAAATCATTAAAATCGTAGGAATGTGACAATGCTACACAAATCGTTATCGATAAAGGAATGCCGCTACGACGCAGGAACAATATTTTTTGTATTATTTCTTTTTTGTACCTGTTATCGACTATCGACAAATCCTTTTTAACTCTTACACACATTAATGACTACACACTACACACATTTCTCGCAATTTTCCTACATGGTAAATTATAGGACTCCTCTTAGCGTGGAAATCATTGTTCAAACTACAAGACGTTTTTGTTACTTAAAATCGATTCCAGGCCTTGGTCATTTCTGTTAGGCTACAGGAAATGGCATCCATGTTGTAACGTACCTACATCATATTATTCCGTAGGTCGCGAGGAGGCATTTGTAAACGACGGGAAAGTGAAGATTTTGAGCATGGATTTACTTGCAGCTTTGATGCTCAGATTACGCGGTTACCGCCCATATTTGATTCTCACGACGTGTTCAGATAGCCATTCCATGACGAAAAGACAACAATTTCGTAAATCGTATGTATACCTTTTATCAATACTTTAGATCTTTCTGCAGCTGCATCTCTAGAAGGTACGTATACGTACGTACATATAGGTACCATCACGCGTACATTCGTACGGTTATGCAGAAGTGTACTAAGGTGGTGTCGTGGGTGGTGTAGTAAGTGTGTATTAGTTCACCCCACACATCTGTATCTACAAATTTCGCCGGTATTTTTAGGACCCAGGCACAAAGGCTAGAATCTAAGCTGCTATTGAGAATTTAATAGAAAACCCCAATAACACTTTGCTCGACCTGGGAATCAAACCCTCTAGCGTAGTAGTCGTATTTAGGCCCACTAGACTAATGAGGCAGTAAATCTAGAACATTATCAGTGGTGCGTATATTGTTTCAAAAACTTACATTATTTCCACTTAGGCTAGATAAATTTACTTTTTAATCTTGTTTTGATACTCATAAACCAGTCTATGGCTCTCTTTTTCTTCATCCATCAGGTACCGTAATACTTTTAATCGGGAGCGTATATCCCTGGAGACACCGCTGGAGCGCTCGACGTTGCAAGTACTGCTCTCCGGACGGATCATAATCACGGGCATTATTAATGAAATTATTCTGGTAAATCTATATAAATAATAAAAACAAATATCCTACATTTATATTGTCTTAACCTACAAACGTCTGATGAACATAATATTTTTAGGGTTCCGTACCTCGAAAGGAAAAAACTGAACCCTTATAGGATCACTTAGTTGCCCGTCCATCCGTCCGTCCGTCTGTCTGTCTAGGCCCTTTATCTCAGGAACCCGTAGTTAGTAGAAGTATTGAGTTGAAATTAAAACCATATATATGTAGGTACTCAGGTCTACAGTCCCTTGAAGGTATGAAAACATCAAACTTCTAAATTAACGTAACAAAAAGATATGTCGCAAAGAACGTATATTTCGACACTCTCAAGGAAATCAAAATTTATAGGATATTTTCCGTTGACATAGAACTATGAAATTTCGCAAGTAATACCATCTTATACTACAAGTATAGGGAAAAATCTGCAAACTATACATTTGTAATTAAATCATGAAAACCTACAAATTTATACGGAACCCTCGGTGGGCGAGTCCAACTCGCACTTGTCCGGATTTTTTTTAACCTAAGCCATAGCCAATCAAGAAGATAAAAGCAAAACTGTACCTACCTACAATTATCATATTTTTTTTATAATTTATTAGCAGTTGGCTGCGGTTTCATCCCTGCCAAAAGGATTTACTCACTATATAACTCGTCGTCTAGGCGGGGTATCGAGGGCGGTGTATAAACTAATAAATCCTAACGAAAATTAACATAAGATCCGATGCTACAGGGCTTACCTGATGAAAAAGAGCAAAGCGAATTCATGATAGAATCTGAATGTTCCCTGATGATGGACAGCGAAGCTCGCCAAGCAGCGAAAGAAAACGCCAAAGGAATCAACATACTTACCCTCTTGAATTCAGTAAGACACCTACGAGTACTTCTTATCACGAGTACTTCTATATTATTAGGACTCCTACAGACTGTATACCTACTCTATATTTCTTACTTCTTTTTTTTGTACGTGACAGCATTGCGACTACTTATCTTAATCTAAATAAATACGACGCCGACGCGACGTTATAAAATATTAAATAGATAAAACAATAATAATGTTAATTTCACTTTTATAGAGTACCACATCTTTAGAAGAAGCTTGTAAGCATCATCAAGAAAAATCTAGCATGGAAGAAAGAAGTCTGTATTCTCTATTCAAAGAATCGCAAGGGACTGACGAGTACACAAGTTATGTAAACGGACAAAATCAAGGCTCTTTTCAAGAGCGCACTAAAAAGTATACATGTGCCACTTGTAATTAAGCTGTAGAAGGTACCTTAGATACACATCTTAGTAGGTTATACACCTATGGGAAAATGGAAAACACCTTTCCGTATGCGGTATTAAAAAAATACAGGGAAAGGTGAATGCAAGCTAGTTGTTATGATACACTAAACTGGAAACTAACTCATCAATTCTCATGAATCATCCATTGACCTACACTCCATCATAGCAGAAAAATATTGCTTACGCCCAGGTATTAGCTTCCCGTGACAGCTAGACACGTCATTGGCTCCCGTCGACGTCATCGTTTGATATGATATCACTATGTGTACCCACTATGTAAAAACCCTTTTTTCATATTCTGGTAAAAATTGTTAGGCTAGAAAGCAATTTATTATATACTTATTCACGATGAATTAAAAATGTCCATGGTATCGAAACTGTCAATCAACGGCAACACTGATCGTGAATTTGCGACATCGCTGCGAGCCATAGCTGGAAGAGAATATCTACCTGTTGTCCATATACTGTGCACTCCAATAATTAACTACTTGTCCAGTATGTATCTAGTTGCATTATCAAACAATAAGTATAAGTATAGTAAGAAATATGACCTGGAACACCTACACTTAACAGTATCAGGATAATCCTGAAATTTTGATGATTTTGCAATGTATTTTACAGAGCCCTAGAACAGCGTCATTCACGATCACGACAGCAAGATAAACATTCCAGCATTTCTCATTCGCACCGTATGTACCTAAGCATCTAATTAAAGACTTGCCTACTGTTTTTTTTTTTCGGAAAGTGGAAGACATTCAATATTATGCTGTTGATGTTAAATTAAATCAATGTAGATATTGTAATAAGTTCAGGACTAACGGAGCTGCATTATGCTATAAGCTGCCAAGCTAATGTATTTATGGGTTGGCAGACTTCACACACCTTCAAGAAATTTAGCTTTTCCTAGATGCGTTTGAAAGGTCGAAGAAGCGTACCTACCTGCTTTGAATTCGAAACCGGGTCCTCAGGCAGAGAGGGGTATCCCCGACTACTCTACATTATACGAAAAGCTTATACAATTCGAGTTCAGGCCATTTTAGCCCCTCTGCACAGATTGGTTTGACACTGCCTAGCATTTCATAGAAATACATGAAATGGCCATAATGGTGCTCTAGGCCTAGAGCTTAATAAGTTGCTCGAAATATCAGAAAGTACCTACAATGTCAATATTGTAAAACTTTTAGGATTAGTAGTGCCGGACAGCTCCAAGTCATCGAACTCCAAGTCCGTTACTTTCACTTCACAAGATGAGCACGGCGAAGGAGAGCACGCCGCCGAAATTGTGGGTTTGGTAGTCGAACCACAGGTGGAAAAAGATCGTAAGTAATATATAACACTTCTACGAGCTGCTATATATTATTTTTTTTAACTTCCCCCCACTTGTATTTTCTCCTGTATCGTGGGTGCGTTTACAAATACAAATTCTCACATACACAAATATTTGCTCCGAGTGGGGATCGAATCCACAACACGTGGCGCAGATGCCGATCGCTCAACCGCTAAGCCAATCGTGTCGCCAATATTGCTAAGAAAACACCACAAATATATTGGCGTAGCTAGGAAATTTTCTTAGTCACTTGTTTTTTAGACAATAGAAATCGTCATGGATACAATTACTCTAAGTACCTTGCCAAATAATAATCTCCATACATGAGACATCGTTGGCATAATTATGCCACACATGCACACGGAACATCTATTCCAAATCATCAATTAATCATCCCAATCTACTGCTGAATATACAAAGTCCGACTGTCCCAAGGACCCAAGGTGCGCTAGTTGTTTTCTCAAAAACCGAATTTACAATGTCTTTCGCAATCTGTTCACACACTGATCTCATAAACTGTAGGTATGACCTACTTCCAGATAAAGAAGCGGATAAAATCATCCGGTCTATCAGCACGCGCATGCCGTGGCCAACCGCGGGGCAGCAACGGCACGGTTCGCACCTCTCCATGGAAGACTCGGATCTGTGGCTAGCGTTCCTCACCGAAGCTGGATACCTACAAGCCAGCGACACCAATGCGTACCAACCATGTACCTGGCACCTTTTAATACTTCATTATCTTTTAAAAATATTGCATTATCCTATGCCTACCAGTCATCACCTCGTTATAAACTTGACAATCTCTTCAGTTAGATGATGGGCGTTTCTATAGCATGGAAATATCGATAAAAAGGCCCAGATACCTAGGATTTTTGCGTAGCTCGCAGTAAGGTAGCAATCACCTACATAAAGAAGTTTGATGGACACTGCTAGATACCAATGATAACTCAACGAAATTTAGGTACATATAAAAAAAAAAATTTTGTTTTTTTATTCGTGATAGGCTTAAGCTTGACCGCTAGTTCGCCACATGTTAAGCGATACTGCGATCTACGATGGAGCGTGCTTGCCTAGAAAAAACCGATAATGAAACCTTTGGATGCGGTCCACTGAATGAGTTATTTGTTTAATAGTCATCTTAAAAATCTGAAATCTTGTCTAACTTGCACTAATATTTTTTTAACATTTGCAGCTGAAACTGCCACACACTATTATTCAAAAACTGACGATGACACAATTATGCGTCAAATACATGATACGGTAAGTCCGTGAGAACTGACGTTAGTCCGGCAATAACATATATGTAGCTGAACGCAAAGTCGCAATATGACATTCAGCCTGGCAGGGCGCTTTCAACAGTTTTACTTATTACATAACTATTCTTAATCTTTTTCAGCAATTATTATCAGACCCACCTACAACATATATAAGTGATTCCTATGAAGGTATTCACCAGAAATGTCCCGGCTTATTCTGGGACTCAGTAAGTTAATTATAATTTATTCAATCACTAGAAAATAAATTATGTAGAATTTAGATATTAACTGCTATTCTGTCAATGGCAGGTGATTATGGATGATCCAGAACAAGCATTTGTCAAAGTGCGGGGAATTATTAAGAATATTGTAAACTCACAAAAAAACTTGAAACCTATGTACGACATTAATTTTGCCGATTTGTGTGACTACCCCACGGTTGAGAAGAGACTCATCAAAATTCGCAATCAAATTGCCCCCCAACAACTCTTCTATTAAATTAATAAGTATTTATACAAAACGTGTTTTATTGTGTTTAGTACATTATATTATTTAGTTTAAGTAAATTATAAACGTATCATACAAACAATAGAGATAGAACTGTGAGACAGGATTCATTTATTACCACTTTACTATTACTATATATAGCCTTAATATGTAATAGTACAAACACCTCACATGACGATCATTTGAACACCATAGTGTCGAGCATGGCTCCTAGACCCTGTACTATGTTGTTAGCCATCAATACATCGACTTTCTCCTCCAAATGCCTCTTGGGATCCTGTTTGCCTACATTCTTAATGGCTAGCTGTTCAGGCGTCATTTTCTCTTCATCTTCTAATGCCTTATTGTAGTTTTTAGCTAAGTCCAACATGTCTGTAACTGTGGTCTCATTGATTGAACAGTGTTCCTTGTAGTCTGATAAGGTGAGTCCATCCATCCAGGACTTTTTGTGAAGGTTCAACAGCATTTTTTGTTCTAATTCATTCTTCCTGTAGTTTATACTGATGGAATAGTAGTGACGGTTAAGTCCATGGATAAGGGCCTGTACAGAAGGTTTTTGAAGGTGGCCCAAATTTGATGTTGTTTGCCTTGGTTCCTGTCCAAGTACCATCATGTTAGGGTTGATGAGACGGAATGCATCAATCACTACTTTTCCCTTCACAGACTGAATAGGATCAACAACCACAGCAACAGCCCTCTCTGATAAAGCTTCAAAAGACTGCTGAGTGTTTATGTCAACACCTGATAACCAGCAACCAAATCCAGGATGAGAATGGTACCTGAAATATAAAATATACAATTACTGCACACAATCGAGGATATACGCTTATTGAACCTAGCTTTTAATTTACTGCAGGGGTGGTGAAACTATTTAAACTTTGCTATTTCAAATAATTCCAAGTTATAATAATGAGACTCAACAAACTTAAGTACTGAAGGTGATTTCTTCAGTCAGTACTTACATCTTATTTTAACTCAAACATTGATGATGATGAACATAATATTTTCGAAAATTAAGTATTGTGTTTTCATCCTGCTGCCCTAAGCACTGTTGAATCCTGTTTCTTTTAAATGTCAACAGTACAACAAATCAATACATAACTATATACAGCTTATGCAAAATTCATGCTAATTAAAAGGGAAAATATATACATACCATCCAACAACCATTTCAGGTCGCCCAGTCTGCTTAAGCATGTCCAACATTTTGGCTTGGAAGACAGGGTCAACAGCTTCTACTGACACTCCAGTACCAGTCTGGGGCATGGCAAATACATCTATCACACGCACAGTGTAGTCATCAACAAATTCACCTGGAAATTATTTTTCTTGTTTTATTCTGTGATCTCCAACAAACAACATACACACGGCATTACATAGGACCTTAATGAATATGTATGGTCAACAGCACATCATGGTATCCAAAACTGTCAAATTTCTTAAATCGATTTTCAATTAAATCTATACATATAATAAGTCTGTAGAAAAGTCGTGTCTGTAATTGAAAGATAACTGAGAAAAAATAGGTAAAGAAGACTAATTAAGCTATACTGCAGCCGAATTAATGGTTTTTGGAATAATTGTCTGTATGTATTTATTTCTATATGTTCGTTTATAACTCAAAATCTACTTGTTGGATTATTCAAGAAAAAGAAAAGAATCCGACATGTCGAGAATTAAATAATATCAATAACATGCGTTAAGCGATAAAATCCGAACAATCTTATATTCGTGTAAGTGTCAGAAACCAATATCTAATTAAAGTATTCCTTTCTAATTGCTATGTAAGTATTATTTCCTTTATTTATTTCTGTACAATAAAATCTGTAAAAAGTAGGAGTTTCATTTCAACCTTAATTAGATATTGAAACATAATATTTTTTTCTCTTATTTATTAGGGACTTACAATCATTATATGATTATGTCAGCCCCATCTTATCATTAGCTAATTACGAACCTAATTTCTTAAAGCTATTATTAGTAAATGAATTTATATACAAATTTTGAATCAATGCTTAAAGGATTAGACATTACATTACAGTCTGGAATACACCTATAACTAAACTATTTAATCTTAATCTTTTGTATAATATTTTTCTTTCGACATTATTATTGCAATGCATAATAAAGCAGGTACCTACCGAAGTATTCTGATGCCGAGCTTCTATACACATTTATGTGTTTGAGCTATACACTGATGGGTATTGGCCAGTATTGGTGTACAATACTGGAACAACTATTTAGGTATATAATTATGTCAAAGGTTGAGTTAACATGATATCGCTATAAGGGAACAAATAAAAAAGGATTTAGTTCTGGGTCCCCGTAGCACTAAGTATGCATCTAACTTAAATATGTTGTGATGATGAACAAAACTAATTGTCAGTCTGTTACCTTTTCTGAACCAATTTTTATGCATCTTATTATAGAGATAAATTGGACCTTGGGGAACGACATAGGCTACCTTTTGTCTTGAAAAGTCCTTTAGAAGTGAAACTGCAAGCAACAGCTATATAATAGGTACCTACCTAATATTGTAAATGTGAAACTAACTCTCTTTTTATTTGTTTTCTGTCACCTTTTATTGCCTAAACCGCTGAACGGAGTGGAATTGAAATTATATATTGAAATATATATATTGAAGTTATATTCTGATGAAGGACATATACCTAGCCCACCTTTTGTCTCAATAAATTGTTTTGGGATGCGAGTGAATCTTCAGGCTGCAGTTAATCTCCAAATAATAGTTTTCCATTGAGGAAATTTAACAGTATATGGTAACTTGATGTGCTGTTGACTGTACATTGCTGTGACTGGTCCATATTTAGCACAGGCCAAATATTTAAATACATCCAATACAATGTACTATAAAATACTCAACCAGTCATTATTATTATAATTTGAGATTATTACCAGTTAATGCAAGATCTATGGTTCTTGTGCCCCAGGGCCCTAATACAATTCAATAAGATTGTACATTATCTATTATCTATATATTATTGATTATTAATATATAATATTGTCTCAAGATGCTGCTTTTTAAGTAGTAATCAAGCATATCAGTGATCTAAACTGAGAAGTGGACATGAGTAACTTAATGTGACAGACACACTTGCAAACAATGAGACAGCAATTTTATGTATTATGATAAAATTATGAAGTTTACTTGATAAATTCACTAACCTAACATGAGTCCCATGACTTCCATAGGTACGCCAGCTCGACCATGTTTTAGCATCTTCAGCAGTGCCAAGGATGAGATGTACACTTGTTCTGCGGTATCAACAGCAGGGGCGTCCGTTGGCGGCGGCGCCTGCGATAAACCGGCCATACCTCCTCCGAGACGTAGAAGACGATCCATTTTGCACTTTCTTCTTCTTCTCTAAAAAGCAAACTCATCAAATAAGCATCACACAATTCACACACATGATAGAATAACACTTATTTGCTATTACTTGATTAGTTTCGATATTACTTCGATTCGCTTTGTTAATAAAAGTTGGAAATAACTAAAAACAAGATACTTACACAAAGAAATTACAATCATTTACACTAATCCCGAAAACTCCAGGAAATATCCAAAATGAACGGGATTTGAAATTATGAACGAATGACTTCAATTGAAAACCAAATGACAGCCCACGTCGAAACTGCAACCTCATGAAATGAACATTATATTATTCGAAATAGTAACATTCAACTTTTGGGAGATAAACATGGATTTTATAGCCTGTCTGTCTTTGGGTGTCGACTAGCTAGAGGAAAATCCAAGTGCACCGAATAGAACACAGACTACTAAGAGATACTAGTATGAATAGAATCGTATTCATTTATTCCTCTGCGTCCATAATTCCATATCCATAGCAGCCGAGCCGAATTGAAGTTTTCATTCATCTTAATTTAACAAAGTAGTCGTGCGTGGTGATGGACAGCTCGGGTGAAGGAATGTTTTTGTTTTAAATACTTTTTGACGAAGAAGAGGAGAATAGGAGCAAAAAATAAGAAATAAACATCTTTAAATCGATACGATAAAAAACTCCTTAATATTCATAATTATATTTTATTTAATTATATTATATTTCGAATATTATTCATAATTATTCCTATTTCATACTTCTTTTTATAAATTATTCTTTTTTTATAAACATACACTCTATTTTTGATTATGAGATAATTAACAAAATTACCTAATCTCTATAAATACATGTTAAAACAAACTCGTCAATGCGCAACGCGTATTTGATCCCCGCATCGACTAGGGCTCGGAGAGTCGAGCCGAAACGCTGAATCGCAGCTCCGCACAAAAATCTCCTGACGAGCGATGCACCGATGAGATACGGCGCGCTATGCTTGTAATGGACGCCCTTTCCTATTAAATAATAATATACCAAGAGAATTAATGCAATTTGATTCGGTGAGGTGAGGCTAGTCGACGCTGGGCTGGATTACATCGACTAGTGTAACTAATTACCTATCAAGCTATAGAGTATTAAGAGGTCAGTGATTACAAGTGTTATAAAGTTCTTTATAAGGAATTTTATGACTTGGTAACTTAGACCATGGTAACTTAGGTCATGGCATTACAGAGTAAATAAAGTATTTTTTACTAGTAGGTACGCCTGGACAGTGTTTATTCAGATGAGTCTGATGTGGACGAGTTAAATTTTTCATCGCTACATTCACTATGTACTAAAGAAAACAGTTATAGTCATGTGACTATTAGTCTGCCAAGTCGTAGATCTCGAATTCCAATCCAAGACACGCATCTCTAACTCTTCGTAATCATGTATGTATTCCTAATTAATTATCACTCGTATGAACTATAATAACATGGTCTAACTGGCTGTTTCGGGAAGTATCTGTGTCGAATACGCCGGGAGCCAACAACGCCCGGGTGTCACCATTGCGTGGACTGCCCCGAAGATACGGCACAGCACACATTAGAGGTATGCCCAGCTTGGGTAGAGCAGCGCCGTGATCTTCTTGCGGCAGTAGGTGGTGACCTCTCGCTTCCGGCCGTCCACTTCTCACCTAATTCGGAATAGACCCACCGGGCGCAGGAAAGCGCAGACAGACCTCCGGCCTGCGGGCGGCTGAATTGGGAAGTCCGCCGCTCGACCAGATAATAGGCTAGATATAGGCCCTGTAGGTAGCGCGCGTGCTGGGCACCTGCGCGCAAGCGAGTGGGATGCGAAAATGAGTCTCGCCCTTTGAAGAGAAGAATGTCATGTATGCCTTGTCTGTGACTATAGGGCAAGAAAGGCAAGTACGATTTTTAGTCGGTAAGAGTCCGATATACCCTGCTCCTTCCCCAGGTGGCAATCCATGAGGATTTTCCTTACTATAAAAAAAAACCCAAAAACACCTGACAACCAGTCTACCCTCCGGATATCGGAAATACCCAGACATTGGGTTTCGGAATTTGATATTCCAAAATAAATATCGATTTAACGTGGATTAAAAAAAATAGACGATACATTTTTTGCACATCTCAAGTTGCCATCCTCCGAGCAAGAACTACCTTCTCAACTGTCACTGTCACGAGTTACGACACAAATGTTTCCGTCAAAACGATCAGTCAGTTGGGTATCGGTAATTCAATCAATCAATCAAATCAGCCTATTGCCGTCCACTGCTGAACGTAGGCCTCCCGAATCGGTAATTGGTAATTCCTTATTTGCATTTGGATTCTTTGGAATAAAAAATATCTCGCAACCACTAAAATGACTGAAAAATCAGTGCTTCCAAGTAAGCTCTCAGAAGGCCCTCACGGTTTAGGTAAGGGGACTTAATGTACAACAGAATTTGTATAATTTTATTACAATAGTTACAATTCACCCGTATGAACATTATTGATCTATTTTAAATTATAATTTATTGGTTTCTGAAAAATCATAAAATCCGTAAAAAGTAGTTTTATTTCAATTATATTTTATTTCTAGGTGACCCAGATGATAGAAGCTTAAGAAGAGTAGAAAAGGATGTACTAATACCCAAACTCATTAGGGAAAAGGCTAAAAAAGAAAAATGCATCGAAGAAGTTGCAGAATTTGAGAATTGTTGTAAGGAATCATCTCTCCTCATGGTTGTGAAATGTAGAAAAGAAAATTCTGCTCTCAAAGATTGTCTTGGCAATTGGTATCAAAATGAGGAGTTCAAGCAACTGTGCACTGAAGAGTATCTAGCCCAAAGAAGTGAATACAGAAGGACTGGTGTTAGGAAACCCATCAAGAGAGCTTAGTTATTAATATTGTTAATATATTGTTTTAGATTTGTGTAAATATAAATGAAAATCAGGTTAATCATCCTCATTTATTGTAATGGGTAAATTCCTGCTAAGCAGTAGTTCTTGTATACTGTAAAGTTTTAGATCCTCGGGCAACTTTATAGCACTGTTTTGACAAGGTTTGACTACCTCTGCGATCAATATTTCCTGAAAAGGATAATTTGCAATAAGTCATAGATAAACTGATATGGATCAGGTCTTATTTGAAACAATTATACTTGTTATTTTTACTAACATAACTTTATAATCTTAGCATGGAAAATGCAAAAAAAAATCACAAAAAGAGAATTATACTTGTTTTATGTACTGCTTTGAATTGTGCTTGTGGCAATATAAAATTATTTCTGATGGGTAAATTGTTCCAAGTCTTTTCAACATGCATCAAATTTTGTGTACATAGTGTGATAGGGTAATAAAACAAGGTTAGGATTTTAACTATGAAATAGAAAATATTTTTTTAACCTTTTGACCGCCTCAGTCATGTATAGACAACAAACCAAACTGTACCCAGCATGCCAGTCACGACTAGGTGACAGATTTCTATTGGTGCTGTGGGCACGCTTTTTCTGTTTTGATGTGGCAGTCAAAGGGTTAAAAAGAAGGGAATCAAGTATAGTACAAAAAAAATTAACAAGTAAATTGTTATTCAGTAAAAATATAATTATTAGGTACCTTCACTGTTGTATTAGCCACTCTGACATGGCCTAGGGTAACAATCCAGTCATCCTTTTGAGTTCCTGTCTTAACAACAACTATGTAATCAGCATGGGATATGCCGGGACCCTCCTTATATAACACTGAAAAGAAATTATTTAGATTATAAACCTAACAGTGAACAAACAACAATCCATTAAACAGTAAAATATGGAACACAATGGAAATCTAGTTTTTCCAGTCCCATTGTATGTGTAGGTATAGCTAAAACAACTTACAATAATCTCCACCAAACTTAATTCCAGGTTTTACAATGAAGCCCTTAGATCTGTAGTAATGGTAAACCACATATTTTGATACAAAGTTCGTATCTGCCAATGTGAAAAGATCCCAACATTTCTCTATAGTCAACAAATTATTGTCAAGGTTTACTATTTGTAAACAACCCAAACCATATAGCAGGAAAAACGCTTCCTGAGGTGTCAACATGAGTTTTTCTTGTATTTTGACTTTGTTTAAACAACACTTTGGCTTCATGTTGGCGAAATAATTTTCATCCTCAGACTCGCTGTTTGGAACTATAACAACAAGATCCTCCTTGTCATGACTCTGAAATCTTTCAGAACTATGAGAAGAATTTGTCTCTTCTCCATCATCTTCCTCACTGGACACTAGATCAATGACATCCCTCTGTGTTCTCTTTTCAGTGTCGCTAATTATTTTAGCCGTAAGATCATCAATATCTTTCATGAAGCCATCAGCTTCTGCAGCTCCTCTGAATCCGCCAAATTTTTTAAACCAATAATTTCGTTTCAGGAATTGTCTTTTACGCATAATGCGCGGTGTAACATCATTTTGTGCAGCTTTGGGTTGAGAGCGTGAGTCTGATCCTTTCCCAAAACATCCCATATGATACAGTAGTGCTATCTCCTCAATAGATCGTATTTCCACATTAAACCCGTTATAATAACCAGTAAAGACAATTCGCATTGAATTATCTAATGGAAAACGCAACGATTCAACACCCGTCGGAAATGAGTCATTTAGGTCATTAGTTTGACAATCTTCTGATCGCAAAGTAGTCATGACAAAAGAACTGGCCAGTTCCCAAATTTATTTACAGCCGAAAGTGTCAGTTCCAAGTGAAGACTTGAAGAGCGCAAATTATGATAGCTACTAAAATAAAAAGAGTCAATTTTTATTAATGTATAGTATTCATTTTAGTATGAATAATAAAAACAAAATTGTTTTTAACGTTCGGTGATTAAAATAAGTACATTTATTACCAAAAACCTACCTAAATAAATATGGAATCTCTGAAGGACCCCGATGAAAAATTCAATTGTGAGTAATATAAAAATAGATAAGTAGGTAGGTACCTAGTAGTTATAATGTCTGACTAGTTAGATACCCTAAGATTAAAACTAAGTAGGTATTTGCTTACCTATTAAAATTTTATTATACCTACACTAATTTAATGTTGTTATTGTATACAAACACTGACTGAATGAAACAAGAGTACCTACCTACCTACTTAGAAGTTTAGAACCAGCTTATACGGTTGTTCTTCTGGTCAATATTTTTATAAAGGTATCAAGACTGTCAGCTTTACAACTAGGTAACAGTGATAGATAATATATTAAAATTATTAGAAAGATAAAATAACCTAGATAAATGAAAATATTTTTTTTATTAAAATTCGGTAGTCTACTTCACAAAGGTATGTTCGTATAACTCTATAAACACCATGACACAACACCAGTTAATAACATACTACAGCTACACTTTCCTATTACTAGGTAGATAGACAAGTGCATAAGCAAATCTTGTTCTGCCGAATTCTGCCATGGGTTTACATACGTCATACCTACTCTTTGAGCTACATTACACGGTGCAGTACACCATGCAATGCTATCACAGACTACTTAAAGATGAATGCTATGCAATGCCACAGCACAGATGTTATTAAAGCCTTTTACGTAACCCGATTACCCGACTTAACTACGCGCGTCTGAAGTTAGCCGTTGCGAACAACCGCACCGGCACAGTACAAAGTTGTCTTTCTTTCTTCGTACAAACGGTCGGAACGCGAGTCATACCTACGCGCCTCGAGTTCAGTCTCCACCAAAGAGTATAATAATATAAAGGGATGATGGTCTCCACTCGGTACTTCGGTAGCCGTAGCGTAGCCCGATAGTCGAGAATGTGCCGCAGTAACGAACGGACGTTGTGATGTTTTTGTAAGAAGTATGCGTGCGATTTGTGAATATTTGATTGAAATATGTACAAGTATGTGCTTACTTAATTAAAGAGCAATTACTATACAAGTAAAATGTGCTGTTTTTGGCTGCTTGAATTCTATAATAACGCACCCAGAGATGAAACAACACAACTACATGGAATTTTTATATACCTACTAATAGCCTACGTAATTTGTTTCTTCTTTTTTAGATAGATTTCGCCTTTTCCACTGAGTAAAATTCCTGGATTAATAAATAAATAAGTGGATAGAGTAAAAAACTGACACACGAGTGACCCATGCTCGTACTAGTAGGTAGTTTCGTAACTACCTACTAGTTTTTCTACTGATCTACTTACCTACTTATGTACTTTGCTATTTACAAAGGTATTATTGGATTAGAGGAAATATCATTAAGTAGGTTGAAATTATTATGACAGTAATAAATGGTAGACCATACCATACCTCGGCCACTCTGTAGAAATGCTCCGATTCCAATACCTACTACAACTACATGCGCAAGTTGACGTTTATATAAGCGCAAATGTGTGCGTGAAGTAAGTAGGGTTGCCGGCGCGCTCCATGCCATGACTAGGATGCAACCACGGGCGTCCAACCTAGTATATAATAGTAGTCTATGCGTCCAACTCTCATACAATCATACAAAATCGCTGGACATAGACGCCATATTTTCTTAATATTGTTTGACGTTCCTGCTTCACTGTGATTGGCTGTCGCAGATGCCGGTGGAACCACCCATTAGGTTAATAGTAAGTGGCTCTTAATTCTATTATATGATATTTCTCTAGGGTTGCCATCTCGAAAATCTGATAACTAGGACATGAAGCGTGAAAGCCCCTGATTTTGGAGTTTCGGACCCGGAGATGGATGGGGCGCGTGGCGACCCGGTGACGTGGCTCGGCGCGCTTTGCTGAAAGAGGTGACTTAAAAACCTTTAAACCCGGACTACAAATGAAACCCCACCCGGACGGTCCCCGGACACTCTCTAAACTTGGATAAATCCGGGGAAACCCGGACGGATGGCAATCCTATATTTCTCTATTACCCAATGGGTAATAGAGAAATATAGGGCGGATGGCGGATTATGGGTAATACCCATTATCCGCCATATTGCATAATGTGAATTTTCACATTATTTACAATTACTGAATATCGTCGAATAAAACCTAGTTTTCCTTAAAAATTTGGACAATTTTCACGAATGTGAAATCTACTGTCCTAGCACCGAGTAAACCACGTCAAAACCATTTGCGGATAACTTCACACGCGCGTTTTTATTTCGGGGGTACAGTAGCATACATTTTAATATATAAATATCAAATAAGCCTGAATGAGCTATGTGGAGTCTGCCACTACACCGTCCATACCATGAACATACTAGGAAGGAAAGTGTCAGAGTCAGACAAAAAAAATATTCTTTGTATTAGGAAGTATGAGACTATGCCCACTACTAGACCGTGCACAGACTACAGAGCGTATCGACAAAATATTCTCGCCGACAAATTGTTGACGCTCCGTGTATGGCAATAGTCTGTGTTCAACTAATATTAAAATACAAATAATATTTTTTTAACGGGAACCATAATGGATATGACAGGCGGATGATACGCGGATGCTACGGTCTCCGACACCGTTTTGTACAGCGCTATTGATACTGTTACGAGCTGGGGTTCGGGATAAATTTAAGTAACACCAATTTCACCGAAACAACAAATATTTTAATTAACTTGACAAACACACAACAGAAATTACTGAGAGAGTCACTACAGTATTACTTATCGCACTATAATGTCGCACTTGTAATCACTTAACTTTGCTTCGATATTCACTTCACCGTGTTTAGAACTAAACTGCCCCGGACGGCCCTCACGACCTGTATTTATATGAGTCACGAAGATTCTAGAATCGAACATTCTCGATAGGTCCACAAAATACGAGTAGGTAAGTACCTAAGTACCTACTTATAAACAATAGACGATAAAGTGATCGTCTATTGTTTACGGTCATTCACCTTGAACCCGGCTTTTCTTCGAATGTTCTACGTGCTTCTACGACTTATCTAGAATCTTCGTGACCCATCTCCGTACTAATAGCCACTTCGCGTAACACTACCCCCTCCTAAGACATGCTCGTCCCGAGCATCATTAGATCCGTAATAACGTGCCAAACGATCCACATGAACGATCTTCGGAGCACCTCTTGGCCCTTTTTGTATCCGGTAGGTGACGTCGTTGATCTTAGTCACGACTCGGTAGGGGCCGTCCCATTTTGCTTGTAACTTGGGTGACTTTCCTTTGCTGCGAACCGGGTTATGTAGCCATACTAGTGAGCCCTCATTGAAGACTTTATTGTTGATCTTGCGGTCATAACGGGTCTTCATTCTCTCAGAAGTTTGTTGGCCCGACTGCCTGACATGCTCATATATGTCATTCATCCTGGTACGCAAGTCGTTCGTATAATCAGTCACACAGCAGGGGGTGTCTGGAGGGATGCCGGTGATGAGATCTGCAGGCAACCGTAGTTCTCTTCCAAAGTTCGCGAAGGCTGGTGTCACCGTCGTACTTTCGTGAACTGCACTTCGATATGACAAAAGGAATGGCTGGATATGCTTATCCCAATCTCTCTGCCTACTTCCTACAACTTTTGCTAGATATCTTTCTAAGGTCTGATTAAACCGTTCGACCATTCCATCAGACTGTGGGTGGTAAGAGGTGGTTCTGGTTTTGTGGGCACCCATTATTCGACATGTTTCCTGGAATATTTGAGATTCGAAGTTCCTTCCTTGGTCGCTATGAATCTCTAAGGGTACTCCAAAACGACAGAAGACTTCATGAACCAACTTATCTGCGACCGTCGTAGCTTCTTGGTTAGGAATGGCGAACACTTCCGGCCATTTTGTGAAGTAATCCATCACAACCATAAAGTACTTGTTTCCACTTTCACTCTCCGGGAATGGTCCTGCAACGTCAAGAGCTATTCGTTCCCAGGGTGCACCAATGTTGTAGACTTTCAATGCACCTCTACTGCGCGTGTGAGGCCCTTTTACAGATGCACAACTAGTGCATTTCCGACACCAGTCTTCAACATCGTCCCGACAGTGGATCCAGTAGAATCGCTCTCGAATCTTCAATAAAGTCCTTTTAACTCCTAGATGACCTCCCGAACATCCGTCATGGTAAAGCTGAAGGACATCTGGCACCTTAGCTTTAGGGACAACCATCTGTAGATGACACTTATCTCCCTTAGCATTTTCCCATTTACGGCACAAGACACCATCCTGTAACAACAGACTGTCCCACTGTGCCCAATAGCTTTTTGTGACTGTGCTCAATGCCGCAACGTCACTCCATATCGGTTTAGGGGCACCAGCTTTCATCCACTCGACGATCGGTTTAACATCCGAGTCAGTTTCCTGAGCCTGCTGTAAGATTTGTTTCCATTCGTCACTAAGATCAGTTTTCAACATTCTCACGGGCGCTGCTTCTTTAGCCTCTTGCCTGGAACAGTGCTTGCATATTTCCGAACAAGGTCTTCGTGACAAACCATTTGCGTTACCGTGAGATCTCCCACTACGATGTTCAATTACGAAGTCGAATTCTTGGAGAAGCTCGATCCATCTTGCTACTTGTCCTTCCGGGTTCTTAAACTGCAATAGCCACCGCAGTGCAGCATGATCCGTTCGCAAGTGAAATTTTCGTCCCAATAAATACTTGCTGAAATGCTGCAATGTTTTAACTATAGCGAGCAGTTCTCTCCTCGTGACGCAATAGTTTCTTTCTGGTTTTGACAGCGATTTACTAAAGTAGGCTATCACGACCTCTTGATCACCTTTTCGCTGTGACAAAACACCACCAATTCCAGTATTACTTGCGTCTGTGTCCACGATGAATTCATTTTCAGTATCAGGGTAGCCCAAAATAGGTGTATTGCACAGACGTTTCTTTAATTCTTGAAAAGCTCCTTCACAGTTTGCGTCCCAGCAGAACTGTCTCTTTTCCTCAGTCAGTTTGTGTAGAGGCTTCGCAATGTCCGAGAAATTCTTCACAAATCGTCGATAGTAAGAGCACAAGCCCAAAAATGCTCTGACTTGGGTCTTATCTTTCGGAACCGGCCACTCCTTGACAGCAACTATCTTCTCAGGATCCGTTTCAACACCCTTTTCAGACACTACGTGTCCCAGAAAACTTACTTGACGTTTGAAAAATGAACACTTTTTCGGACTTAACTTTAGATTGGCTCCTCGGATTTTTGATAGCACTCGTTCGAGATTTTGAAGGTGGTCATCAAAAGTGCGGCCCACAATGATAATGTCATCCAAGTAGACCAAGCAGGCGTCTCCAATAAGGCCAGTGAGCACTAGTTCCATAAGTCTTTCAAACGTAGCAGGAGCATTGCACAGTCCAAACGGCATGACTTTAAATTGCCACAGCCCCTTTCCCGTAGAGAAAGCAGTCTTCTCTTTGTCCTTAGGGTCTATTTCCACTTGCCAGTAACCACTTTTTAAGTCCAGGGTTGTAAACCACTTCATTCCCGTCAGAGTATCCAGCGTGTCATCGATCCTTGGCAATGGGTAACTGTCCTTTTTCGTAACGTCGTTCAATCGTCGATAGTCCACGCAAAAGCGCATACTGCCATCTTTCTTTTTCACCAACACCACAGGAGAACACCATGGGCTAGACGAAGGCTCTATTACACCGTCTTTCACCATTCCGTTAATCATGGTCTCCACTTCTTTCTCTCGGGCAACTGGCATTCTTCTAGGTCGCTGACGAATTGGTGACTCGTTGCCAGTATTAATTTTGTGCTGCACCAGTCCTGTCTTTCCTATATCGGCATCATTTGAAGAGAAAATGTCAGCGTACTGGAGCAACATCTTCTTAGCCTTGTTCGCTTCTTCATCAGAAAGATGATTTCGACAGCCTTCCAAGAGAGCGCTCACGTTAAACTTTGGATTTTGAACGTTATTACCAGTACACTGATCACTGCAATGTCGCAACCAGGCTATTTCTTCACAAGTACCCATCAATGTGCCCTTCTTGATCACTTGCTCCTTATCGCTTGCATTGAGTATGCGTACTGCTGATACATTGGTAGCCTTCACCAACGTGCGTGCCATCTTCCATGGCAAGTCATTCTCCAACCTCTCCAGGAGAACACATCGATTTTTCTGCCCAGCATTCTGCGGTAGAGCTACTGGAACGAGTGTTTCCGACTTAGGAGGAAGAACTATTTTCTTCAGGCAGAACACTTTCCCTGATATTGCCCCTTCCATAAAGATCTCTTCAGAACCGCACTTCAATACTCCTTGGTTAACGTCGATCTCACAACAATGTTTCCGCATAAAATCCAATCCCAGGATGCAGTCATCTACTATATCGGCAACGATGACATTATGCCGATATATTCTGTTACCAAGTTTCAACTCCACCTCCTTCTCGCCTTGGACGGATATGTGCTGGCCAGTAGCTGTTACTAATTGTATGCACTCGCGGTCACTGATGCAGTCCCCAAGAACCTGACGTGCCAGCTGAGAGTTCACGACCGTGCGAGAAGCTCCAGTATCTAGTGTCAGCTTACAGGGTTTTCTATTTACTTCGCCTTTGATGATCAGGCTGTTCCCGTCATGGGCTTGCGAGATCGAAATCCTTGGGGCTCCTTCCATACCAGCCAGCACCCGCCCCGCAGTCCTGGCTTTTACTCGTTTCCCTGCTGCTCCTCGGTGGTGGCATTCACCACCCTTACTGTATCATCTAGTGTCTTTTGTCGCCACGTGGTTCCTTTTGGGCAATTAGCTCGGAGGTGACCCTTTTCTCCACAAATGTAGCATCTAGGCGATGCTGAGCCATCCCTTCGACTTCCGCTGCGCTTTGGACATCCTGCCTGAAAATGGCCCTTTTCCCCGCAGAGGTGGCATATTGGCAACACGACTTCTCGGATGCGATGAGTCCGATGGTCCTGTCTAACTGCCTCTACTTCTAAGGCATGGGCTAAGGCGTCTTTCAATGTCTTGTGGTGGCCAAGCCTCACAGCAGCTCTGACTTCAAGGTCACGAACTCCGTCGACGAACGCTTGGACCAGATTGCCATCGATGAGCGCAGGTGTAGACTGGTATGCTTTTCGAACCAGCTTTTCAACTTCCACGGCCCACTGCTGTAGGGTCTCGGCACTACGCTGTACCCGATCCTTTAGCTGAGCACGAAACACGTACTCCAGATGGGCGTCACCGTATCTTGAGTCCAACGCCTCAATCAGCTGGTCGTAGGTCATGTCCTTGCCGAGGGCCTCCAGTACTGTCAAAGCCCGGTCGCGGAGGCATAAGGTGAGTGCTGTCTTTGCCTGACCTTTGTCCCATCCGTTCGACTCCATAAAGGCTTCAAATTGCATTTTGTATGCCGACCATGAGGAGGTTCCGTCAAATGGCGGCACTTTAAATCCACGTAGGGAGGTCGTTATGGGTGCAGCATTCACGGAAGTCGCAAGTACGTTTCGTGCCTTTAGATCACCTAACGCCTTTGTCACGTCAGCAATCTGTTCCTCAGTTTTAGAAATCCGGGTCTCGTGCTGTTCCACCTGCTCCTTCATAACACCGAGCTGTTTGCCAAGAGTCCCATGAAGGTCTTTTATGAGGACCATCTGTTCCTCTTGACGTCTGGTATGCTCCTCTTCCCGACGTGCCTGCTCCTCTTTGTCGCGTTGCAGCTGTTCCCGCAATAGACATGCCTGCTCTTCTTTGTCGCGTTGCAGCTGTTCCCGCAATAGACGTGCCTGCTCTTCTTTGTCGCGTTGCAGCTGTTCCCGCAATAGACGTGCTGCTCTTCCTGACGGCAAGCTTGCTCCTCTTCCCGGCGAGCTTGTTCTTCCTTGTCATGTTGCCGCTGCTCTTCCTGGCGGCGGGCCTGCTCTTGCATCATTGCCATCAAGGTCGCTAGGTCAACCGTTGATGCTGGAGAAGTTCCAGATGGACCAGCAACTGGGTCTATAGTTGGTTGCTGATGACCCATCTCTTGCTGCCGCTGACTTCTGGTACGGATACCTTCCGTATCTTCCTTCGGTAAAACCGGCATAATTTATCCCACTTCTGACACCAAATGTTACGAGCTGGGGTTCGGGATAAATTTAAGTAACACCAATTTCACCGAAACAACAAATATTTTAATTAACTTGACAAACACACAACAGAAATTACTGAGAGAGTCACTACAGTATTACTTATCGCACTATAATGTCGCACTTGTAATCACTTAACTTTGCTTCGATATTCACTTCACCGTGTTTAGAACTAAACTGCCCCGGACGGCCCTCACGACCTGTATTTATATGAGTCACGAAGATTCTAGAATCGAACATTCTCGATAGGTCCACAAAATACGAGTAGGTAAGTACCTAAGTACCTACTTATAAACGGTCATTCACCTTGAACCCGGCTTTTCTTCGAATGTTCTACGTGCTTCTACGACTTATCTAGAATCTTCGTGACCCATCTCCGTACTAATAGCCACTTCGCGTAACAATACGTTCTAGTGGGCTTAGTAGTTCGTATCGTTCTTAGTACAATCATGGCATTGACTTAGCCTGATAAATTAAATTTTTATTAGTTTAATCGAAATTTGTAGAATTTAATTTACCAACACCAAAAGCTTTAAAATCGTCTTAATAAGGGAGCTTGAAGTGCCCACAAAAACGTAATACCAAAAAAAATCGTAATCCAAAAAATTTTGTTTCAAATTGTGTTATTATTCTGATTCGGATAACGTTAATCTAGGTTCCTACCGTACCTACAAACTAACCGCACCATTTCGTCTACTACTACACTACTAAAAATAAATAAGCGAAATATAGTTCCAAACTTGGTAAAGTTATTAAGAATTGCATTTGCTTACATTTTATTTTATTTTTAGTAAAGCATTTTGGACCAAATGGTAGAGTAGGAACCTAAAGTAACGGTATCGGAATCCGAATAATAACACAATTGGATAAATTGTATTTGAATTATGATTTATTTTGGTATTACGTTTATGTGGGAAATTCGGTCCGCCGGACTCTTTATCTACATTTATGTGGGTATCAGGGGCGTAGCTACCGCTGTATCTACACACATCGTACCCCTGGGCTACAGGGGCACGATGTGTGTTAACCCTAATATTTATGTAAAATATAATCTCACTCTAACTTATATATCGTATGTTAAATTGCTAAATCATACCTACTTTAAGCAAATGGCTTTTTCTTTTAAGCAAAAATAGTGATAGATCGAGTGTTGGGGGCCCCCCGATAAATATTGATACAGGGCCCGTCTAGGGCAAGCTACACCACTGGTGGGTATTAGCTAACTCCAAAGACTGAACCGATGCGATTATATAGTAAATGTTGTATGTATTAGGTAGGCACTACTATTTCCATAAAACTAAATTGTAAAAATCGAAATAAAATATTGAATTTAATGGCTGTAGTTAAGGGTCCGGGGACGCTAAATTACCCATACAGACTTAAGACTAATACCAAAATAAATCGTATTTCAAATACAGTTTAATGAAATTGTGTTATAATTCGGATTTGGAGACCGTTAATCTAGGTTCCTACCCTGCCATTTCGTCTACTACAACTCCACTGGAAATAAATGACCGAAAAACCGGTCGAAGCTTCGTAAAGTTATAAAAAATTACATTCACTAACAATTATTTCCAGTGAAGTATTTGTGACGAAATTGGAAAATAGGATACAAATCTAACACAATTTGATTACATTCTGTTAAAATTACGATTTATTTTGGTATTACGTTTGAACGGGCAATTCGATCCGCCAGACCCATAGCCCTTTTGCACGACCCAGGACCTATATAACATAATTATTACATTTTTATGGCTGGCTTTACGATTGATTCTTTAGCTTAAATTTAAAAAAAATAAACATATAATTGACACACAGTAATTTTCTAAATTTTGCCACCTTGTTCGTAAAAACAGAAGTGACAACCGTTTTATTCGTTTTATATCTCTTTCTTTCCAGTTGCAAAAGTGTATATCAGAGAAGGTAAGAAAATAATTATCGTTGTATGTAAAACTAACTTCACTCACTCATAGTCACAAGACCTATCAGCTGAGGCTGTAGTCATTTTTCTGTTTTTCCCAAATATAAAGTTTTTCGATTCTTCTTTGGAAATAACAGACGTGATTATCAATTCTATAGCCAAAATGGCTAACATCGGGGATGGAAATGTTAGTCAGATACTAGGTGATGATAAAATCGGTAAGTAACTCATATACGCATTGTTCGGATCTTATTTCGATCGCTGTTCCTCTATTTCGAGACGTTATCCATAATAATGTTTTCCAGATATGATTGCGGCCACTAGCGTCTTACAAATCCAAGCCAGTGAAATCCGCCAAACTCAGATCAACTGGCAGTCTTATCTGCAGTAAGTATTGATTTGGTTCTAGTTACCTTGCGTCACATTCTTTTTTCCTATCTTAGGCTAAATAAATAGTTTGTATAATTTTAATATGTTAGGTCACAGATGATCACGCAGCGTGACCATGACTTTATTGTGAACTTGGATCAGCGTGGTCAGAAAGACTTGCCTGATAGAAACCCAGAGACCTGTGCTGATGTGTTCCTGAACTTGCTTACACATATCAGCAAGGACCACACCATCCAGTACCTGCTTGTTCTGATTGATGACATCCTTTCTGTAAGTGCCACAACCTATTCTATTTTACAGTATAATGTCTGAACCCAAAAAACAGCCTCATATCTTATTAATGATGCTGTATAATAATAAATTATCTGTAAATTTTAATGCTTATAGCTATGGAAATAACAATATGATACTTTACTAGTACATAAGTATAAGAAAATAAAACAATCAAGTTGTAAGAAAATATACAACTTGATTCCATAATTCTGACCATCTTGCATATATTTGTGCACAGCACAGTCAAATTTGTTTATCTATGAAGTTCTTAAAAAAAACCACTAAAAAACAAAAATATTTTATCGTCACATAAAAAACAATTCCAGGAAGACAAAGGTCGAGTAAAGATTTTCCGGGAGGTAAAATCAGGGAATGCTTGGCAGCCTTTCCTGAACTTGCTGAACCGTCAGGATGAGTTTGTCCAGCACATGACAGCTCGTATCATTGCTAAGCTGGCCTGTTGGCATCCTCAGCTGATGGATAAGAGTGATCTACATTTCTACCTCTCCTGGCTCAAGGACCAACTTAAAATGAATGTAAGTAATGCTAAACTGCATTTTAATTCACATATACACAGGTTAGATGTGTCCTTGTAAAATGTGTATTATTTGCATGATATTTTATTACTGTTTTATGAAAATATTAATGAATGTTATGAATTGAATTGATTTTTTTTAAATATTAATATGTATAGTTTATATTGAATGAAATCATGACAATTAAGCATGTATCATCAAAGCTTTGCTGGTAGTATTCACACCATGATGCTAAATAATCATAGAATCAAATCTGTAGTCACCAAGCTTTACCAAATAAAATACAGCTAATAAAAAATAACTACTAACAATCAATCACTTAAAGGATTTTTTTTTTATGGATGATGAAATAATCATTAAAAAGAGATTACTTTGGATGACTTAAGAAATATTATTTTAAAAAAACTTAGTCCAAAATGATATTATGTACACACAGCTACATAATAAACTATCTACATATATACATTTGAAATGTAAGCTGACCTCACATTGTCTAAGCTTTCTGAGAGGTCAGCTGAAATGAAAATGTAGAGATTGACATGTTGTCATTCATACCTATGAATAGCCGCCTAAACTATACATTAGTAAAAGCATGTTATGTGTAAATATCTTTAAAATTGGGTCAAATTGGCCTTTAAATATGAACTATTTTGTGAAGGTATGGTAAGGTGCTATAGTAATTTTATAGATATTTTAATTTTAAGAATGGAGATGATAATGTGGTATTTATTTATAAATATTTATTACAATATAAACATAAGAGCCGCCTCCCGCAATGTAGACTAATGGAAAATTATGGTCTCACCATTTTGAGTATTTTTATGTATTTCTTTAGATATTTATTTTTACATTATGGTTTTGGCTTGGGCATTTACAAATTAGTTGGGGCATGTTTTTCTTTTATGTACTCAACATCAGAAAGAAAGAGTTTACCATAAAAAAATTTACTGGGCCCTATTTTAGTCTGAATTAATTTATATAATTATATTCCTTTTCATGTCTTATTCGAAAAGTAAAGAATTGTTCACCCAAGTTTGTAGGCTTTACCGTTTCTGAAATTTTGTGATTAGTCAGTGAGTACCTAGATGACCTAGGTATTATTCATTTATCATTTGATATGGTCAAATAAAAAAAGTCTCCTAAAACATATTATAATTATCCTATACAGTATTTTGCTGGGTACATATTTTGTATCATTTTCGGGCACTATTTCATTATTTCATTCACTGGCATTTCCATTTTCATACATAATGATATAATTATGGTAAAAAATACAATATGATCTTATCACTCACCACTGTACATGTAGATGTGTTTCAAAAGAAATTCAGCTTCACAATTCAATAATTGTGTGTGGCAATGCTTAGTGCCTTATACCAAGTAGATATAAGTATATCATCAATGTGTCTAAAACTGACTGAAATATAACACAATGTTGTAAGTATCACGTGCAAGCATCACGCATCGATGGGGCTTTGATGTCGCGGGTGAATTATCACTCAGAGGTTTGTTTTCTGGTAAGGCGGAGAAAATGTCTGCCGAGTTAGAGCATGCTGAGCAGGTTATGTTGCTGCATGAGAAACAGCATTTCGCCGCCGATAAACTTCAGAAACACCTGAAAAATCACCACAAGGAAAAAGAAATTGTCGACGCTGGCCCAGAGAAGTACTCGAGCCTTTACAGCTCTTTCGATGAGCTGAAGCCGCATGAGGACTTGCCACCCGGCCTGCATAAGGTACTCCCTGTATCGTCTAGATGTCGACAAAAGTATGAGTGTTAAACAAAACTCTTGTATTATAACAGTGATGACTAACTCTCTCTCGTAAGTATTTAGGTGTTTGCTAACAGGATGTGAACTTTCTCTAACTTAATGTGTTTTAATCATTGATACTATAATGCATGCTTACACTAATCTTGTTCATTACAATCTCACAAACTAGGAGGATGTTAAGGTATGTGCATGCAAGCTTAAGAAGATCGCTTTTGAGTAGAAATACTTTTATTGATTTAGTAGTATACATATTTGTCTTTTATTATACATTATTTTCTCCAGTCTTTGAATGATTGTTAAGTTAATATTGATTCTACCTACAGGCTTTTTAAACTTAAATTATTTTCTTTGCAACCTATGATAATGGGTAAATCAGTTATGCTTCAAACTTCCTTTATCTGTGGTTTCCCTTACTAATTAAATGTTTTCAGTTTGACTTTGTAATAAACTGAAGTCTTTCTTTTAGTCTATTAAACTGTATAAATGTAAAATTATAATTGTTATTTATTAATGATGAAGTCGGCTTTAAAATTTGAAAGCTTGAAATGGAAATAAAAATTTGGGGCAAAGCCAAAAGTTCAAGTTAATGACCATAATATAAAATTAATATTTTGCACACAGAATAACGACTACATCCAATCGGTGGCTCGCTGCCTGCAAATGATGCTCCGCATTGATGAGTACCGTTTCGCCTTCCTGTCTGTTGATGGCATCTCCACTCTGCTATCTATCTTGGCATCCAGGGTCAACTTCCAGGTAATATTACCAATTGAAATGACCGATAATACTCCTGTTTCTTTATATACCACTATCCAAAATAATACACAACTTCCAACGAATTTGTCTGATGCCCCATTTTTAACTGTTCATAGGTGCAATATCAACTCGTGTTCTGTCTGTGGGTGCTAACCTTTAACCCGTTACTGGCCGAAAAGATGAACAAATTCAATGCCATCCCCATCCTCGCTGACATTCTCAGCGACTCTGTCAAGGAGAAGGTCACGCGCATCGTGCTCGCTGTCTTCAGGAACCTAATTGAGAAGCCAGAGGATCATCAGGTAATTAAGGCGGATCGCTCACCTGAGCCCGCGAAATTCAAATTTCAAGTGATTTTTCGCCGTTTGTAGGTCTATATCAAGTTCTAGATTCATGGCAGTAGTAATCGCGATATTAATAACTATACCACATTCACAACTGAGAACTAACACCTTTACTTAAAAATTCTTATCAAGCCAAAAACTTGCTAAAAACTGTGTAATTGGCCATAATTGACATTTTACACTATTTTTAGCTACAATAATGATTTTTAAGCAATGATTTTAGTTAAACATTGTGAATTTTGTATAGTTAATGTCGTAATTACTATTGTCATTAATGTAGAACTTATTATAGACCTACAAACAGCGAAAAACCACTTGAAATTTGAATTTGGCGGACTCCGGTGAACAATCCGCCTTAAATAAAAATAGCCTTTTATTCAGATTTATTTATTTCTGCATATTTACATATCCTAGTATTTTGATATTATTTATACGTATAAATAATGGGAGAGGCATTTGCCGAAGACAATTGGGAGAGGCAAATGCCTCTCCCAAAATTCTAATCCCAGCTGTTCTAGTTCACGAGTTCCTCTCATTGCCTTCCCAGTAACTACTCTCATAATAATGAATGACAGACTCGTATCGTAAAATACTAGTCCTAAACTAGTTGCAATAATTAATACTCCTAATAATCTATTTTGTATTTATTTTTTTCAGTTCTTTTATTATCATTAAAAGAAATTAACTTAAAAAGTCTTAAAGTATACAAAAGCATCTAAATTAATGAAAAAAACTTACATCGTTTCTTTTACTTGTTACCAGGTCGCGAAGGAACACTGCATTGCCATGGTACAGTGCAAGGTCCTGAAGCAGCTGTCCATCTTGGAGCAAAAGCGCTCTGATGACGAGGACATCATGAATGATGTCGACTTCCTCAATGAACGTCTACAGACTTCAGTGCAAGACCTCAGTTCATTTGACCAGTATGCTACTGAAGTTAAGAGTGGCCGGTATGTAATTTGATAACAATATTTTTTGTGTGATGGTTATTGCGGCCTCACTGTTGTTCATACATTAATAAAAAATCACACGCATTTAACATCAAGCTTAGAAAATACAGTCGGCGCGGCGTGCGCCTTTGCGTATGTATAGAACACAAAAGAGGTATTCTTTTGTTTCTTGATATTAATTGCGTTATAAGTAACTAGCCGTATCCCGCGGTTTCACCCGCTTTGCCCCGTCTCATCGTGATGTCATATAGCTTAAAAGCTTTCTCATGAATAACTCCGTCCATTTGGTAGAAACCGTATGAGAATCCGTTCTTGAGTTTTTGAAGTTTTTGAGTTTATAGTAGTAGTGGTAGTTTTTGTGCGATATATGCTTGACATATTACTTTGTCAAAACACAAATCGTCGTTCTGGATGAACAGGGTATTAACTCAAAAAAGCATTTTTTCAGGAGAGTGATTTCAAATTAATATAATAAATGTATTTTCATTTCTATTGTGGGCTACTCCCACCACGTATACATAAGTACACAATTACATAATGTACATAATACGTATATAATATTTAAACACTTATTTACCTAAATTATATATTTTACATAACACAAATAATCATTAAACACTATACATTATATTATTTACATATTTACATTAATTTATTTATTAATATTAAAGTATTTACAGCACATATAATATCATATCTTTTACGCATAATATTTATGTTATAATGACGGATGACGTAGTGCCGGCGTGCCATCTGTGTCGTACATTGGAACCGCGCTCAGTTCGCGGTGACAAGTGCTACGTCACGACAGAGGCGTTGCCGCTTAGGTAGGGGCATCGAAGCGCCCGTTCGTTCACCTTGAGCCGTCCTCAGTCAAGATCTCGCTATCGCGACGCGAAGCCCATGCTCCTTGCTTCGATTTCTTAGCTTTCGCATACGCTTAATTTAGGCTATTTTTGAATGTTATGGACTTGTACGCTCCTAATATAGACTATTGTGCTGTAACAAAACTATCCTGCTATATCTAAACTACTGTGCTGTGACTATATCTCAATCTTGTGCTTATAATTTCTATTTCTCTTCGAACAACAGTGTACGTGAACTTTGCACTATTGTGACTTTGTGTATCCTTCTGCTTTTGTGTTTGTGTGGACATTATAATAATCGTGAGTACCAAAGAACTGTTTATTTTCAACTCCTCAACCCGCAAATACACACAATTAAAATAAGCGGCACTGATACTCGCTACTCAGCCGCCAAACTATAATTACTACCGCGCCTCCGCGGTAATATTTTGACGTGATATCGCGATTATATCATTAATTAGAAAAATTGCATGGTTTTTAGTAGAACCGAAACGCTTTATGTCCACTTTTATTATGCGTGCCGCTAAAATGTGGAAAGCGTTTCCTGAATGGATCTTCCCAGATAGATATAATCTGGGCGTCTTTAAATCACGAGTGAATCGGTTTTTTCTAAGCAAGCGCGCTCCATCGTAGATCGCAGTATCGCTTAACATCAGGCGAACTGACGATGAAGCGTAAGCCTATCACGAATAAAAAAAACTGTATTGTTAAACTTTGTATTCGTAATCCGTAAATTTTGAGTTACCTAATCTCTTCCTGTTCAAGTACCCTGTTCATTAAAACGAGCGAAATGTCGTTAGCTGCGTGCATACGTCTTTTGTTGATGTGTACTAAGGGCCAATTTTTTCATCGCCAGATAACTTTTACCTGAAGAATAAAATTGACGTTGGACAGATTTTGTATAGAAAAACTGTCAAAAAAACTAATTTATTCATCCGATAAAGTTATCTGGCGATGGAAAAATTTTGACTAAATAACATTTTCTAGCTTGGAGTGGTCGCCGGTACACAAATCGGCTAAGTTCTGGCGCGAGAATGCCGCGCGTCTGAACGAGCGTGGTCAGGAGTTGCTGCGTACGTTGGTACACCTACTGGAGAAGAGTCGCGACCCTGTCGTGCTCGCTGTTGCCTGCTACGACGTCGGCGAATATGTACGCCACTACCCGCGTGGAAAACAGTACGTATCGAAATTAGATACAGTTTTAAGTTCTAAAACTGTTGATTGAAAAAGGAGGAGATTGTATTTTGTTTGTATGTATTCATGCACCAAAATTTCTGGGACTGTTGCGTGATTTATTTTTTAATTCAGTAGGTAGAGGTTTCAAGTAAGCTCGCGAGTTATTCCCCAATAAACGGTTTGGATGACTTAGTTCATAACCAGTTTTAACAGCTTTGTAATGGGATATATTTGTATTAAAATCGTTTTTTTTCGGCTATATCTTAAGTGCGTTTATAATCACAAATCTTACTTACACGACCAGACCCGAAATAATAGAGTATTATACACAGAGCAATATGGCGTCCACTGCGTCCAGTGTTTTAGTCAAATTAAGCGCGAAATTTCAAAATGTAAATTTTAAATGCATTTTTATGGCACTTATCGGTTTATTAGCACTACAGAATCTAATTGAAGCACTTTTCAAAAATGGGTGCAACCCTATTATAATTATGTATTATGTGTCTTACATAATATAATTAATTCGGGTTACTTTGTGTCGGGTTACTTGTTCCGAGCAGGAATAGAATCGAAAACCTGCCATACCATTTTCTCTACCACTACTTCACTGGAAATAAACGACCGGAAAACCAAACTTGTAAAGATATCAAAAATTGCATTTGCTTACATTTATTTCCAGTGAAGTATTGGAAGAAATGGTAGAGTAGGAACCTAGGCATCAGAATCCGAGTAATTACACAATTTGATAACATTGTGTTTGAATTACGATTTATTTTGGTATTACGTTTGTATGGAAAATTCGGTCCGCCGGACTTTTAAACTACTTCATTAGTCTAGTGGTCCTGAGTGCAACTGCTATGTTAGTGGTCCTGGGTTTTATTCCGAGGTCGAGCGAAGTATTATTGGTTTTTTCTATGATATTCTCAGTAGAAGCTCAAAGCTTGGATTTGTGTCCAGGTAATGAAAATAGGCTAGCTCCCATTACATGGGACCTAAAAATATTGGCGAACTGTGGGTGTACATTCGTACACGTCTGCCAAACCCTTCCGAGGAATACCGGCGTGATGGTATGTTAATTCTTTTCTGGTATTCCCAAATATAAAATAATCTACACAGAATATCTTGACACCAGATATTTCCCCACTACAATTTTAACGATACGTTGTGTAATCTATCCAAGAGAATGTCTAACAATGCTCCATTGTACTTATGTTTATTTATATATCCCATTGTCAACAGTATTATCGAGCAATTAGGTGGTAAGCAGCGTGTTATGTACCTGCTCAGTCACGAAGACCCCAATGTACGATACGAGGCTCTACTTGCTGTCCAGAAGCTTATGGTTCACAACTGGTATGTATTATACAATTGGACAGTAAAAGGACACTGCGACAAGCCGAGAACAGGGTGAAATGGTGCACATTGGGGGAGGCCACTTCTGGAGCAGTGGACTAATATATGATGATGATGAAAAGGACACTGTAACTCTGTGTAGATATAGATAATACCTACAGATGATATTAAGGCAACATCAGCGGACCTATATTGATTTCTTTTAAAGATTCAAATTAATCTTTTTATTGTTGAAACATGATGTTAGTTGTCTTTTTTCCAAATAGTTATGGAAAATTAGTACCAGACTGAAATACACCATAGGTAGTTGTTAGAATGGTGAATATGTTACTTATCATTTATGGTTGTATCATCTTTTTGTAAAGATGCCTACAATGTTGTAGTCACTGATAACCTTATTATTTATGGTGATGACCAAGATGCATTGTCACAAATGATTCGTCTTATTCTATACAAATTCTATCATAAATTTAAACTACTACTAATAATGTGCCGCAACTAAAACAGGGATTTTTTTTAATTTAAAATTACATATTGTATCTTATTTCACAGGGAATACCTTGGCAAGCAACTGGAGAAGGAACAAATTGACAAGCAGGCTGGCACTGTTGTCGGAGCTAAAGCTTAAACCTGTTATATATCTATGAAATATATTATTTGTTGTTATTGTTGGTGTCTTAAATGATACTAGGTCTACAGTTACACAGTACTTGCATTACGTAATAAATTGTGTAAATAAGTGCCGCCGTTGTATACCGTCAACTAGTATCTCTTAACGTACGACGAAATATATTGTAACTTGATTGATTTATGCTAAAATATTTATAACAAGTATAAATAACACTAAGTTTTTGAAATATTTAGTGTACACATTCCTTTAAGGGTTTATTACATTATTGAATAAAATATGAATGTGGTTAATTTAAAAGATAATAATTATATGTATTCAATAATATTAATAGAATTTTAGCGTTTTGTGATGTGATAACTGGCTACATCAGTATCGTGAATAAAGTTCATCATAATTTCTGTTGATATAGAGTTTTATTTGAAATGGGAATTTGTTAGTGTGAATATTGTTCTAAAAAAATATTCTGGTAAACTCAATAGAATACTGCCAATAAATTTTTTGCTTGATTTGTGATGTGCTAATATTTTTGGTTCGGAGCCTAGCCGTTGCGGCGGTTCTGTTCTTTCCAATTCACTATCTATAGGAAAATTTTAACGCTTGAAATAGAATTACATTATAAATAACTAGCTGTTCGCCGCGGTTTCACTCGCGACCTAAAATGGTATTCACCCCCCACCTCCCCTTAAAAAACCCAAAAAGTGAAAATTCAAAAACCTTGAACCCTACACATTAATAATTACATAATTCCTCACTAGACTCACCACTACCTACTAATAACAACGCAAGCAATCGGCGGAACCAGGATGTCTGTTTGGGAGACTAAAAAAGTAGGACACTGATTAGTCCGGGGTGAACCCAAATTCATTTGGAGGAGGTTAAGCCCCTGGACTACTGGGCGCAGCAACTAATGTGAATAGGAATAGAAGTATCCACTCCGAGTACTAGAAAGTAGTCTGGATCGTAATTTGTAATGTTATTGGTTACCTACCTCTCTTACGCATCTCAAAAAACATTGTAGCCGCTTACGCCGAGCTCTAGGCTGTACTTTTTGGTACTTCTACTCTTTGGTGCATGGCAGGCACTCAGAGGAAAGACAGCTTTCCTCTGAGGGCAGGCAGCTCAGCTAAAGGTTTTTTTTTATTAATAAGTCGGTAAACGACCTGACGAGCCACCTGGGGGTAAGTAGTGCAACCCAGAGGAGTTGCTGATGCGTACCTTAAGAGCCCCTACGGACTAGTCAGAGCCGAGAGGAACTGGCTCTTACGTACAAAAGTCGAAACACACCAAGGTGCTTTACTACAGACTCCGACGTAAGGGAGGTCGCCAGTCAGTCAAACCCCAAGAGGTCCTACCACCGAGCTAGTTAGATATTTTCACGCCTCTTAACTTACGGAATGCCTATCTGAAAGGCAGTGAGGAATAGTATTCTAACCCGTCCCCACACGAGATTCGGCCCAAGAACTCTATAGTATACTCCTAAACTCCATCGAAGCCTTACTGAGGTTTCTACTGTTTTACTGGGGATTATTCTGTATACTTGAAACGGACAAATACACAAAAAGTGTGGCGCTATTTCCCATGAAGGGATTAAAAAACACCGAAGTTGTCAAAATGTCAATGTCAGATTGATCGCGGAACGTCAATTTAGATATTTTGGCTATTGCAATAGCTCTGAATGTGAATTTGTGATTCTTATTTCTGTGCTGTTGCTACAGTATCTTCATAATATCTTAAGCTACCTAGTTTATTAGTGATCCGTGCTTCATAACATCTCATTTTTATAGCTCCTTGTGCCTATAAATAGAGTGCCGTTCTGTTTGATCTGCCTCCCTCAAGACTTGCCCAACCGGCGTTCCGTGTTTTAGACAAGTATGGATAGTGTACTGGTGCTAAAAGATTACAAAACTATACCAGATATTGTACACGAATATAGCCCTACTCTTAAGTTTGGTCATATACCTTTAGTGATAGATAATGGTAAGAACCCCTAAGGCCACTGACTAATGTTATAATTTTTATAAATATCCACTGACAAAAATAGTACCTACCTATGTCTATTATTTAATAAATTGTTTAATTTCAAAGGATCATACCAATGCAGAGTGGGATGGTCTATCTATGATGAGCCAAACTTAGTTTTTAAAAACTTAATAGCTAGGCCTAGAAAGGATAGATGTAAAAAAGATGCTGAACCTCCAGCCACTCCACCTATACAGATTGGAAATGATATTGTGAATATAGAAGCTGTACGGTAATTAATTGTTGATTTATTATAAACATTAAAACTAAGTACATTGCAAGCATAAAAACCTAAAATCACCATTTGGCCAGTTTCTTATTGCTTATTGAATTAGTCAATTATTAAAAAAATATATCTTGTTTGCATTTCAGATTTCAACTAAAGACTCAATTTGATAAGAATGTGGTGACACATTTTGAAGCTCAGGAACAAGTATTAGATTACATCTTCTCACATTTGGGTATAGATAATGAAGGCAGCGTGCCACATCCAATTGTTATGACTGAAGCTTTTGTCACACCCAATTATTGTAGACAGTGTAAGTTTTTTTTTTAATTACTAGTATTCTTGTAACTCCTTGTGCCAAGCTAAATGCTTGTGTTACTAGTGGGTTTCACTTTGGTAGTGCAATGGGTGGGTATCAAACCGGCAACCACATGATCGCAAGTCTGATGCCCTATCCATTAGGCTACTGCCACATAAATTCTTCTATATATAAATTGCTTTATAATGTGCCTATAATATGGGTATTGACAGGTTAATTACATTAATAAATATTATTTTCAGTTATGTCCGAGCTACTCTTTGAGGGTTATGGTGTTCCAGGAGTGAGCTATGGGATAGACTCATTGTTCAGCATGTATAAGAATGATATAGGAGATACAGCTCTGATTGTGAACTGTGGTTACCACACTATACATCTTATACCTGTGATCAGAGGAGAGGTTATTGTAGACCATGCAAGAAGAATCAATTTAGGTAAAAATGGGGCATTTGTTTTTTTTTAATAATTGAAATCATCACTGTCATCACAACATCTGCTGGACATGACTGGTGGTGGCTTCCCCTTAATTTGCTAAAACCTGCTATACACCATGTTTAACTTCACTTGGTCATCATAGGTTGTTTTAACTACATTCAGAAAAGGAATAAGACAAAATGTAACAAAGCAACTACAGTGTAAAAGGCATAACTTCCAGTATGTATTTTTGTGTGTTTGTGATCACCAACAGCAAAAGATTTCACAGGCTGTGGGTTGCACCTTGTTTCCTTCTGACAGCATATAAAATATTAATACACACTGGTTTTATTCAGTGTGTGGCTCTTAAATATTAAAGTTGGCTATTCTAAGCTTTTGATTGATCATTGTGCCAATTGGGCTGTCAGAAAATGATTGATAATTAAACAATTAAAATGTGCACAGCACATGTTTATAGCTTTGACAAGATATTTAGTATTTTATCTGTATTTTGTCTTTAGGTTACCGGTTTGTATAGATAAAGAATTAAGTCACTATTTAATTCATCAAATAACTATAGAAGAAATAATATAATATACAACAAAAAAGCAATGAACACCCACATAAACAAGTATACATTAATAATTGATGTGATAGTTATACATAAAATAAGCATTAGCTAATATTTTTTCATATTATTTTAGGAGGCAGTGAAATGATATATTACTTACATAAACTACTTCAACTCAAATACCCAGTACATGTGAATGCCATCACAATGTCTAGAGTGGAGGAGATACTACAGGAACACTGTTCAATAGCACTAGATTATCAGGAGGAGATCAGAAAATGGTCAAACCCTGATTATTATGAAGCTAATGTTAAGAGAGTTCAGTTGCCGTATGTACAAACTACAAGTTCTTCAGGCTTAACAGGTTGATGCTGGTATTTTTTATATTATTATTACATAGTTATTTTCTGACTAATAACCAGAGATCGGAATAGGTGGAGTATATTTACCTAAAGTTTGAGGAAGTAAGTAACATAGAGTTGATAATACCTCCTCTAAAATCCCGGAATCATAAACATGACGATTAAATCCCGGGAATTAAGAAATTGCAAATTTCTTATTGCAATTTGAATACATTTGAATTAAATTGCAATAAGAAAGAAATTGCAAAGCGGCGGTAGCCTAATGGCTAGGGCGTCGGACTTGCAATTATGTGGTTGCCGGTTCGAACCCCACCCATTGCATTACCGACGTAAACCCACTCGTTACACAAGCATTTAGCTTAGCACGAGGGGTTAACAAGAATATTAGTAATGTGCGACCCACAGTGCTAGTAAGCTTTTTTTTAAAAAAAAAAAATATTATATTGAAGAATCTTAAGTTTGTAGCGGAGCTACATTATAATATAAGCTATGCTACACCAAATGACACTTAACACAATAATTGTTTTGCATTGTTTTGTGGGAAACATACCATCACGCCTATATTCCCCGAAGGGTTAGGCAGAGGCGTACTAAAGTACACCCACAGTTCGCCGGTATGTTTAGGTCCCATGTAATAGGGGGCGAGCGCGAGCCTATTGCCATTAACCGGGCACAAATCCAGACTCCGAGCTGCTACTGAGAATTTCATAGAAAAACCCAATAACACTGCTCGATCTGGGGTTCGAACCCAGGACCTCTAGCGTAGCAGTCACGCTTGGGACCACTAGACTAATGAGGCAGTCATTACTATCACTTCCAAATATATCTTCAGAAGCCAGTCGGATTATTTGTATATAAATATTTCTCGATAGAAGGCTATCACAATAATTGTTTATTATCCATAGCTGAACAGCAAAAGGAGCGAAAGAGAGAGATGGCTCGTCGACTACTTGAAATAAATGCGAGAAAGAGAGAGGAAAGACTTGCCGAGGATGAAGAGCAACTTAATCATCTACTTGCTATTAAGGTGAGATAGAGTCTATTAAATAATTTAAGGTCATCTAGGGAAATATATACATGCTTATTTCTACTACTTATGATTTTGTTTTAGTTTTTTTAGCTTTCGTTTTTATAAAAATTCAAAAGTCAACAAATTGAAAAATACATCACATGATTAATGGACGACCCCCCTTATCTTTAGAATGTTTGTCTGGCTATGAGTATGTTTGTACGCGCATCACGCAAAAACTGCTTCACGAAATTGGATGTCGTTTTCACAGATGTTGTATTGCTGGAGCTGTATTATTATCCTGCACTATGTATGGTGTTTCGGATTCTGCGAAGATGTTTAATATTTAAATAAAATTAATATCTGGTAAATATACTGATGTGATGTGTTAGTCTTGGGTTTATTATCTTGCCTGCTCTCAAAAGAAATTAACTAGGTTCAATACCTAGCAGAGTTATCTTTTAATAATCTCGTAGTCAAAGTTCACAACTCTACGTTAGTCTAGTCTACAACTAATATTGAACGGCTCAATGTAGAACATAAATATTTAAATTCTAGGATGTGATAGAAGATGGAGATACTGATGAATTCAATGAAGCTATAAAAGGCTTCGACATTAAAAGTTATGAAGATCTTCAGGTAAAATTTCTTTACTAAAGTATGACTTCTGATTTATTTAGATTATTTTGCTACCCAAATAGGTATTTGAATAATATAGATATGTTTCGCCTGAATTCGCGACAAGAGAAGCAAAAGTGCCACGTTCTGTCGATAACAATATTCATGATCTATAGTTATTTATTTATCATGGCATAATTTAAAACGTAAAAGCTGTAATTTCCCAGCAGAAAATATGTTTTGTATCTTCTTGTTACCAGAGACAAATAACAAATTTGAACATGCGCATTGAGAAAAATAAACAACGCATCGTAGCGGCGGCTACAGCTGAAGACAATTTGGACTCCCGGCCTACAGGGAGAATGAACCCACCCACGGAGCCAGAAGCGTTCCAAGCATGGCTCAATGAAACACGAACTAAGGTAGGTACATAAAATCAAGAAGATACTATAGAAAACAATGGCTTTATTTAAAAATGATTATCCCAAAATTTGTCGACATATGAGAATTGAGTTTTTACGTATATTATAACAAGAATTATATTATACTACTATTTTAGTTCAAAATAAGAAGCAGGGAGTATAGTATTAAAAATCTACATTAGCATTTATCTGTCAATAAGCGTGTAACTATCACTACTCGACACATTTCCCCTCCTCCGTTCAAATCGCAAACATTGGCAGTACCGCGAATTAGTGGCACGTCGCGAGGCTCGCCGGGCTCGGCGCGCTGCGATGGTGAAGCGCCGCACCGCTGCCGCTGCCGAGCGCATGCGTGTTATATCGCGCCTCGCCGCGGCTGGTGATGACTTCGGAAACCAAGATTCTGATTGGGATGCCTACAAAAGGTGGGTATTAGATTGAATATCTTTATCCAGGTTACCCTCAAGGTTAGTCCAGTTTTTATCAGATTCAAGCAGGCATTGACCCAGCCAAATGCTGGGGGGCAGTCATAGTGATACTCCTCCTCCGAGAAAAGTAGCAGTTGATGCGCACTAGACGTGGTCAAACTCTTTCAAATACTAAATAAATGTAATTATTTTTCTTAATCACATGTTCTAAATTTTTAATATAGCCTACTACTTACTTAATCTTATTTTAATTTGTCGCGTCTATTCAATTTTGCTATGTACCTATATTTTGATTTACATATTTTCAGTATAAGTCGCGAGGCAGATTCCGATTCGGAAGCTGACGGTGAACGTCTTCTAGAATTAGAGGAAGCGCTGCGCGAATACGAACCACCACCGGCTAATTCCAGTCAGCACCATCAACTGCATCTTGCCATAGAGCCGTTAAGGTATTAAGGTATACCTACGTAGACCGGGACGGAAAGGCACAGGATTTTTCCACCGGTCAGCGCACACTTGCCGCTTAGATACAATGACATCTCGCGACAAAATAATTACGTGAAGTGGGTAGCGGCTGTACTCCCGCTTGCACTGTCTCACCCCGCGGCATGTCACGGCGCCCTTCGGCTTAAATAAATAAATGCGAAGTGGTACGGCTGTACTGCCGCTTGCACTGACTCATCCCGCGGGATCCTTTAGCGCGCTCTCCAATGCCGCATCAAGAAATTCCTTTCGACGCTACGGAATAAATTGAATATATTGAAATCTATGTCTAATTCCTACTAGATAAGTTTGAATGTCCTTTGATAAAAATTTAAATCCTCTGCCATTCCGTCCTGGTATGTGTAGGCCCTTAAACCATAATTAGTGTTTCTCAATATAAAATAATAAAATATTTACAAAAGGTTTATTATTAATCCTAGGGCCCCCGAATTGATGTTCCAGCCTTCAATGATGGGAAACTTAGAAGCAGGATTAGCTGAAACGATGGAGTATGTATTTAAGCACTTCAGCCCTGAAGACCAGCTGCTGCTAGCCAACAACGTATTTCTGACAGGAGGCTGTTCGCAATTCCCAGGTAAATATAAATTTATAAAGGATCATAGTTTCCCAAAATAAATTCATATAAACTAGGTTCAATTCACGAATGTTATTGTATAATTTAATAGAATATATTTTTCACAATTTCAGGGCTAAAAGAAAGGCTCGATCGGGAACTTCTCGAAATGAGACCATTTCAATCTAGTCACAAGGTTGTGATGGCAAAAAATCCGAGTCTCGACGCTTGGTACGGTGCAAGAGACTTTGCGGGCACCAACGAATTTGAAAACTGGTGCATTACTAAAGAGGAGTACTATGAGATGGGCGCGGAGTATTTGAAAGAACATTATGCCAGTAATAAATATTATAAGAGCCCAGCACCTATTGTTGATAATACACTCGCACCGGCCATCGATGCTAACGTTGTGAAGGAAGAAATTGTCGTGGATTGCTAATGTACCTACTTCTAGTTCAACGCAATAAGGGTATAGGGAACGTGCACGACGAAGGCTCTGCCTCCTGATGGCGCAAATCCGAGTCTATGCTTAAACAATACTTGAAATGGACACTTCACGTTATAAAATAATCACATTAACTAAGTGAAAATGTATATTGTTGCATTTCTGGATACTCGAACACTTCAAAGAAAAATAAGTCAAATGGTGTAAAATTTTGGTATGGTTATGTGATAACTGATAAATGACAAATGTGGATAAATGCAGTAAAAAATATAAATATTGGAAATTACAAACAATTTAATTTGTAAAAATATCTAATGTTTGTAGTATTACTAACAACTCCATACAAACATATCTGTAAGTAAACATAATCTCAAATAATACTTTTTTTTTTGGCATTTTGACATACTAGAAAGATCGTTCCCAACCCTTTCCAATATATATTTATTTATTAATTTTCCCTTACAGCATTACTCTTTTATAAATATATACATAACTATAGTACTTAAAATTATATTAATTAATAATATTCTACACACTATACTGTACTAATTTAAATGTAATATTTTTTTATTATATTATCTTTATGTGATACTAGCTTTTGCCAGCGACTTCGTCCGCGTGGAATAGTTACTTTGTTCCCTAGTTCTTCGCCCGTGATTTCACCTGCGTTGCCCCGTTCCTAAGGGTTGTAGCGTGATGATATATACATTGATAGCTTGAAACCTTTCCCATGAATCACTCATTTTCCCAACATTTCCCTTCACTGCTCTGCTCCTATTGATCGTAGCGTGATGAAAAGTATACTATAACCTGTGGTTTGGGCTGTGCGTTGATAGATCACTATGTCAGTCAGTCAGTCAGTCACCTAACGTAAGAGTAGACAAATATAATCAGAAAGCTCCGAACTGCTAAGCTATCGGGAGTTACACGTGTTATTGTGAGTCAACCATAAAAGATAGACATTTGCTGTCGTGGAATATTTTTTATATAATTTTAAGGAGAACATTTCCGTCATACATGATTTCTGTGTAGCTTTAACCATTAAGGCTGCACACGTGACGGAAGCTTAAAAAATGGAGTAAGTTCTCCTGTTTTCCCAACATTTCCCTTCACTGCTCTGCTCCTATTGATCGTAGCGTGATGAAAAGTATACTATAACCTGCCCAGGAGTATGAAGAACAATTGTACCAAGTTTCGTTGAAATCCGTCGAGTGGTTTTTGTTTCTATAACGAACATACAGACAGACAGACAGACAAAAATTTTACTGATTGCATTTTTGGCATCAGTATCGATCACTAATCACCCGCTGATAGTTATTTTGGAAATATATTTCATGTACAGAATTGACCTCTCTACAGATTTATTATAAGTATAGAATAGATATAGATTGTGAAAAATATCAATAATTTAATACTAACCATATAACTATAATACCACGGAGTAATTTCAGCAAATGCAACAACTGTAAAATTCCGACGCACATTTAGTTGATTATACCCAACCATGCCAAGAACAAACTGAATAGGGTATATTAGCGGGTAAAATGCGTATACACCATACAATTTCATGTACATGTAGCGTTCTGGACTCGTTCCAACATAAGCGAGTACCTACTTAACCTCATATGGAGCCCAAATGATAACACTATGCTCCAACTTAGGGCTTGTACACAAAACAGCGATGCGACGTCGCATCGTAAAAATCTACCTCGAAATTTAATGATTAATCTCGTAGATTTTTACGATGCGACGTCGCATCGCAGTTTTTTGTACAAACCCTTACTTCTAACCAGTGCATCATAAAGGATCCTGACTGCCGAGATGTCAGTAATGCCTCGCGTCTGTCTTAGTATTAATCCTAGATTTCTATAATGACACGGAGACGGAATGACAGTTCAGGTGTCATGGAAACTCCTAAGTCACGTGTGACTCGTTGCAATGGCATTTCTTCTACCACGTAGGTACTAATAGAGTAGTGGTGAACGCGCGCGAGTGAAACTAATCATCGAGCACTTGGATACGTCGAAATAGAGTTTGTTCTTATGACTCCATTCAACTATTCTATTGATGTCATCCTGTAAGTTTTTGCAGTCAGATATAATAGTCGCACGCATTCTGTCCCTTACTTTGTCCATGCCTCTGTCAAGAGAGATGATCCTTCTGCTAGCACTTCCATCGACCCCATCAAATTAGGTCAGCTACTAATGAAGCTACTTATAAAAAATATTTTACCTGATGGAGTAAAGAAGGTAGGTCGCAATACAATTTCAGTTTAGTTTAAGTCTCCTGAAGATGCAAATGCTTTCATAAATAATACAGATTTGGCTAATAAAGGCTAAACTACATCAGTTCCATACAACATCATAAGAATGGGTCTAGTTAAACAATGGGTACACCCATTCTTTGTTCTTTATTTCTAAATTCCTACAGAAAAATCCGTTTGATCGAGGAAAATACCCCCTATAGCTTAAGACAAGTGGCAAGATTATCACGAATTTTTCACTGATGCCTCCAAATTGTCTTTAGACGGTAAAACTGGTATTTCTGTCTATGCCACTTCCAATTTTTTTTTTCTTAAATTAAAGTGCCCTGCAGCCAGCGTCGTCCGTCTTCATTGGAGAGTGCATTGGTATTCTTGAGGCAGGTTTGTATATATTATCCCATAATTCTATCTCCGAAGCAGTTGTTTTTTCAGACTCCAAAAGTGGCTTGGGGGCTATTATCAAAAATCCCTTCAACGATAATGTCCATCATCCTATTATCATGGATATTAAAAAATGATTGTATTCTTGCTTCAGGCAAGAAATTGAGGTTACACTGGTATGGATTCCTGGTCATGCAGGGATAAGAATGTGCGGATACGGCAGCTAAAGCTCCTATTACTAGTAATCTGGCTGCCCATAAATATTATTCTATTCAAATTTATGACCTACTTCACTCCTGCAAATATATAATCTACTAGCGGCCCGCCCGCGGTTTTACCCGCCTTGCCCCATTCCTAAGAACTACTGTTCTTAAATAGCTTAAAACCTTCCTCTTGAATCACTCTACTATTAAAACAAACCGCTTCAAAATCCGTTGCGTAGTTTTAAAGATTTAAGCATACATAGGGACGGACAGACAGCTAACGCGACTTTGTTTTATACTGTGTAGTGATTATCTTGTTTGTACAATACAAATCTCCAGTTGCTACATGACATATAATTTGATGGAAATAAAATTTATCGATAAATTCAAGACGCGTTTATTTTTGGGTCAATATTGGCCCACCCCTCAGTATAGAAATATTTTCCATACAATAAACTTACCTAATCTAAAAATCAGTTAGGAAGTCGATAACACAATGAAATAACGAGATTCACACAAATTCTATTCGAGAATAGGGTGTATAAATTATTTCTAAAGCTTTACGCTAGTCTCGATTGCATGCCAGCGCTGGCAGGGTATTGGCATCATGTAAACATATTTTCGTGCCAGTCCAATTCAACAGAATAGAGCCTGCGCCATTTTTTGTGCCAGTAACATCCGCTCGCGCCCTCTACGTCCCCCGCGCCAGCGATTAGAACACGTCTAAACACGACGCTCCAGTTGCAGGCGCATTTTCTAGAGTCTACGTACACGTTTGTATTTCTTTCTTAAAAGAACTCGATGATCGAGATGATAATAACCCATCAACATTTTAGGCATTATTCTTAAAGCCAGTTTGTATTCAGAGGGATCTTCTAAGTTGTTTCAAAAGTAATATCGAGCCACCCTCTATATCCCTATCTCTTGTCCATTTTCTCATCCAAGGTAGGTAGTTTCTTCTATAACATTTCTTCGTCGCAAATGTTAAATCAGCTCTTCTAGCAATAGGTACAGCTGTCTCTAATTCATTTTTACGTTTAGACATCACAAGGAAAATTTCTAGACTATCGGATCCGTTATACGATACATTTTTTTTTTCTTTTAAAACGTTGCCCCACTAGGATTTTCTCCTGTATCGTGGGTGCGTTTACAAACACAAATTCTCACATACACAAACGCCCAGACCCGGAACAGCTACCTGTAGATCATACAAATATTTGCTCCGTGTGGGGATCGAACCCACAACACGTGGCGCAGAAGCCGATCGCTCAACCGCTACGCCAATCGTGTCGTTTAACATTGCCACTGGTGAAGTCCAGATACGTCTAAACTAGCTTTATGATTGACATTTCCAATATTGTCATTTGTACGCAAATGTCATATTCTCTAAAGAAAGGTAATCTATACTTAAAATAAATCTGTAGAGAGGTCAATTCTGTACATGAAATATATTTCCAAAATAACTATCAGCGGGTGATTAGTGATCGATACTGACGCCAAAAATGCAATCAGTAAAATTTTTGTCTGTCTGTCTGTATGTTCTTTATAGAAACAAAAACCACTCGACGGATTTCAACGAAACTTGGTACAATTGTTCTTCATACTCCTGGGCAGGTTATAGTATACTTTTCATCACGCTACGATCAATAGGAGCAGAGCAGTGAAGGGAAATGTTGGGAAAACAGGAGAACTTACTCCATTTTTTAAGCTTCCATCGCGTGTGCAGCCTTAATGGTTAAAGCTACACAGAAATCATGTATGACGGAAATGTTTTCCTTAAAATTATATAAAAAATATTCCACGACAGCAAATGTCTATCTTTTATGGTTGACTCACAATGACACGTGTAACTCCCGATAGCTTAGCAGTTCAGAGCTTTCTGATTATATTTGTCTACTCTTACGTTAGGTGACTGACTGACTGACATAGTGATCTATCAACGCACAGCCCAAACCACAGGTTATAGTATACTTTTCATCAATAGGAGCAGAGCAGTGAAGGGAAATATTGGGAAAATGAGTGATTCATGAGAAAGGTTTCAAGCTATAAAACATCACGCTACAACCCTTAGGAACGGGGCAACGCAGGTGAAACCGCGGGCGAAGAACTAGGGAACAAAGTAACTATTCCACGCGGACGAAGTCGCTGGCAAAAGCTAGTCATTCATAAATGTTGATAATACTTAAAAAAAATAGAGGGGTTATTTAAAATAAACAAAATAAATAGCCACAAATATCATGGCACGTTTATTTTTTTCCACTACATGGCGACTTCTAAAAGAATCGTGACTTGTTATTTTGCATTCATATAGTTTCATTTTTTATTAGAGCTCCGCAAAATGAGCAATAAAGAATAATTTTACAATGTAAATTTTTCCATAAAATTATAAGTAATATAAACTCTGTATTCATTTTGATCTCAATATAAATCACTATGAACTGAAAAAAATTAAAAGTTTTTGTTAGTTCGCTAATTATAATATTGATTGATGAGACTATAATAAAGAGTACATTTAAAAAAATCACATTAAAGCATATATATAATGCTGACTACATAAACGCTCTAACAGCCTCTCCCTACCGCTACACCATGTTGCAGATTGTATACTCAAAGTATCAACAATAAACAATATGAAAGACTCCAGTTCTACAAAACAAACCAATATAATTTATAATAATAAATTTATCACAATCATTTCAGACTACAAAAATAACTAAATAATCACCTGTAAAGGAGGCTGTGAGAGCTATAATCACGTGCAATGTAAATGTAATACACCACAATTAACAAATCTAACTTATTTAAAATATAAACTAGCCTAAAAATTTTAACAATAAAAGAAAAAAAAAAACGGTTGTAGTTAAAATATTGGTCATTAAACTCTGAAGAGCTATAACTAAATGACCGCCCAAATAATCATCATGCCATGATTTTTGCATTTTAATTTGATTAAAAAATAGCAATCAAAGGGATGTAAAATACTCCAAAACTTGGTAAAGTGCGGCTTTAAGCCACATATTTTTTGTTTAGCATATAATTAGAAATAGTATAAAATCAGTGACTTAGAAATAGCTCTCAGTATATAAAAAAAGTTAAAATCCTTAGGCTGTACTCTCGTATGATTATAATGTAAGCAACGCAATATGTTGGCAAAGCGGAAGTTCACGTAAATCTAACGATACCATAGAACTAAATATTTATGTACCTTAGACATTATGATTACACAAGGCTCACTGTTATTTTCATAAAACTACCACGATCAAGTTTAGTGTAACTGCTCGGCGGCACGCGCCCCCCTAGACTAGTAGTCTGCCTCGACGAGGGAAGTATACGTTATACATTCACGGGTAAGGATATGTACGATTTCTTTAACCAAAATGTGATAACGGCTTACGAAGAAACTGGTTGGTCCGTCAACCACAACCACTCTGATGTTAACAACAAAATAACAACAACACAATCTAACACTGCCAATATTTCGCGTGAGTATTCTTTTTAACGTTGTGAATTTCCTCAGTCTTTTCTACTGTTCAAAAAAATAAGACAAAGAGAAAACCTCATACCACCACTTTTGTAATTACGTAAATTCAAGGGTTTCACTTCTTATTATATAGTTGTAACTAACATCGGTATGTAAAATAGTTGAACAATGAAGACACACAAATTGCAAATCCAACGTATACTTAGCAGGTCTTAGAAATCAAGGTGCAACCTGTGGCCTTCACTGTAATTTTAGGGTCCTCGTTTATTACGAAACATATTCACTAAGAAAAGTTTTCCTCTCTATCAATATAAATATAGGAATTATACTCTGTGTGAAGGATTAAGAAATCAGAGTACATCTCGTAATTAACAAGAACCGCAATGTCCTCGGCTCACCTGTTCGCTCGGCTAGGGTGAAGTAACGATAGGGTAATGTAATAATAAAGATAAAACAATCATAAAGACAGTGAACATAATATAATAATAACAAAAATATATTACTAATCCTAGAATTCAAAAAGAAACAATCACCCTCGGCGAGAAATCGGAAAACTGAGGGACATTAATATATTTTTATATGTATTTATGTACCTAGGTCACTATGTTGGTGTTTCTATTTCCATTCATAATATCTATGGATAATATAATTACACACGGTAATCAGCATTGAAAGGCACCTAAATGTGTTGTCCCTACCAATGCTGTTACATACAAACTATTGATAACTATGGTTTTAAAATTTGTGGTGATCTTTTTATAATGGTAGCTGAAAGATTTATACTACTCTTTAAACCCAAGTTCTAGTTTGTCTAAATAATACTGTTATCAATGGCTTGGTAAGAAACTTACTAAAAACGTTTAAGATTTTATTAATACACGGAAAAGATTAGATGTAACTCTTAATTTGTGGGCAACTAAATGCATCCTCATATCATTTTACTTTATCTTAACATACAGTGTACATATTTAATTTTTTAAATGATAATGAGATATTGGCCTATTTTTCGTGATTCTTTCAAATACAGAACTATCAAAATATAAAAAAATATTGAGGACTATCAAACAACATTCATATGTATATATTATTATTTAATATGTATACTTATGTACACCTACAAGAAATTTTGATCTTTATAGTACCCAAAGTATAGTTCTGCGCTAATTCTAACATTAATTCCAATTATACTCTCAGTTCGATATTTGTTATGACTGTAGAATAAGACATTCATACAAATCATACATTTATTATACTTTTTAATGCTTTTCTCCTCGATATACTTGAATAAATAAACACTACCAATATTTATTTACATTTGCTGAACCAGCACATGGACACACACATCTTGGAAATAAAATAATGTATCGAAATGAACAACAGGGAAAGTTGTAAAACAATAGGTACAAATGTCGGTTTAACACTATGTATACAGTATTATAAGAGCTCTTACAATATTTTATTTCCAGTTCTACCCTGACCTGCAGACTTAACTAAACTTACACTACCACATCATTTACATAGAAATGGCACCAATCTATCTTTGATATCAATAATGGCAAACCATAAGGAACCCCCGCAGCGGACACTTTAGCCGCACGACACAGTGCGCAAGAACTGTCTCAAGGTATTGGAAGACTACTGCACTATACACTAATCATTATTACTATTATCCGAAATACGGTAATGAATTAAAGTTCTGCCTCTTGCCAAAATACGTTTGTTACATAATAATAATATATTATATGTATACCAGAATATCCTAGATGGGTAAATAATTATGTAACAATGTTTTATGATGACTACCATTTATATGAAAATTTTATCTCGTCAGAAATTGAAAATATAAATGAAGTTTTATCAATGGTGTTATGATTGATATTGCCTAATGTCGCTATCCGCTAGAAGGCACACAAAGTTTCAGTAAGAAGCTTCACAAATTATGCTCTCTGTTTATGTAACGCCCACAAGACCACAACAGCAACGACCACTAACAACCAGTACGTCCTCACTTATTACTGTAAGACACTAAAGCGTACTCCGGGCGATGTCCCCATACATTGAACCCTGAACATAACTTTATTCAGAACATAATACGTTTAAAAAATATTGCCAATTTTATGTTGCAACAGGCACTTCTCTGGATTTCTCCAATAAACATCATATTAAAAGTTATTAATTTTGTGAAGCTTTCAATATTGCCTCTCAGGACTCTGCTAGTTTATGGAATTATTATTTGTACTTCTTATTTACTATTATTATTATTATTTTTATATGCAACCAGATTTATGTTAAGGTTTCTTATGGATTAATCTTGAGGAGTATTATCTAGAGTCCATTTTATTCTTTAGCGATCAAAATACTTTACCTCTCATCGGTCACAGTTCTATATAAAATTACTGAACTTCCATATACACTGACACGTTCTAAGTTAAAGCATCGCAATAAGATATTGTTACATTTCACTACGACTAATGAAGGATGGGTATGACGATGACAAGCGAATGACGCACATTAAAATTTAGAATTTTTAAGTTGGGAGATTTACCATTTACGATTCCAAAATTTATCACTAAGCAAATTAGAATATGAGATCAAAAATTTAGGCCTACAATCTATCATGATGAGACTTTTAAGTATTGATTTATAAACGCCACCACGAAAATTAATATAATCATGTGATGGTATAGATAAATCACAGTTGTAGGTATAAATCACAATGCATATATTATCATAGGCGGTACCGCTACGTGACTACTCACTACATCCTCGTCTCTATTGTGATGTCCACCTGGTGTTATCGAGGGATTCCACAAGCGTAACGAAACCAACTCGATTCCTGCACACTGCCACATTTAACACACTGATACAATCCGACAGCGCTGCATTACTAGCGCTCACACCTCGGCCGACGAAATCAACAGTGTATAAATAATTAACTTGAAATATAATAAACAAATAAAACTGCATGAGTCCATGCTGACGATCCTAGCTGAGGAGCTGCCTGTCTCCTCAGCTTTTAATTATATCATGGTGAACGATAGCTGCTCTTGTTGATGGCTGCCAAATATTAAATATTGCACTCTGGCTGCTTGCTGGTCAACCGAGAGCTGTAATAACGTATTTACAGTTAGAACCCTGTATCAGATGAACTGTCACAGTAAAAAGTTAAATATAAAATAATGTTAGTCGCACACTTACCTATACTGGTGATCAGTCTGCAAGATGCATCTGACTGGACATCTGGGGCTGGGGTGTAGGAGTATGCGAAGGAGGGGGCGACGCTGCAAAAAATATATATTCTTAATAAAATTTAGGGATGAGGTTTGATCAATAATTATAAATGCTGTCAGAAAACTTACAAATAGATGCAATGGACTGTGGCGACATCGCTGACATTTTACTTGTATCTTGCATGGATACTTGCGTTCCTTGAGATGTCATGTAACGATTTACCATTGGTACAAAGCTGGAAAAAAATTGACGTCTATCAATCGCTTCTATAGATCTGATCTGTAATTAAATGATTGTTTTACGAAGTATTCAAAAGAAAGTATTATTTATTTAAAGCAAGGTGACCCTCAAATAGCTAGGAGGGTCCCAAAAAGTTATTATGTCTTAGAGGTACCTCTGTGCCTCACTTGGAATGCTTTATGGACTGGTAGGTATTAAAGTATTAGTGTCTATTCTATCATTATTTGTATACAGTAAACGTCCACCTCCGCAATATGGTAACTCAAAATCTGTGGTTTAGGTATGAGTCCCAGAGTTGCCTTTTATTTTTCCATGTTGAACTTTTAATATTCATACCTTAAGTCACAAACGCCGGGGGAGTCAAAGTTGCTGTTGTTAGAATTATTGGTATTGGTGGCAACACTGTTGATGGTACCGATGCTGTTCGCTGACACGTTGCTGTGGTTCTCGCGGTGGACACGATTGTGGTGTCTACGCAAGAGAAAGGATGGCTTTTTACAACTTTTTTTTATCAAGTTACTAAAAACGCTATACTATTTCGTTACCTTTGCTCTTCGCTTTCCCTGTGCTGTCGATGTGATAAGTAGAAGTATGAGGTTGTCTAATGAGCGTTTTGGTATATAATTAACAATAATAAACCTTGGCCCGTGTGCTCTATGTGTAGGTATGTACTCATTAAAAACTTCAGGCTAGCAACACACAACAACAGTCAAAAATGCACTCTGTGATACCAGTTACTAGCGTATTAAAGCTGCGTTATGTATGACGTACCTAGTAAATAACCTTCACGTGTCTTTTACATTAAATAATCCCCTCTAAGAATATTAGCTAAGTTTCTACTGATATTTATTCTGTGGAAGTACCTTATTAGATAGCTATCGCGCACGAAGGAACGTCCGCAGACGCTGCATTCGTAGCATGAGCCGGACGAGTGCGTGCGGATGTGCAGCGCGAACTGAGATTTGGACGTAAACGTCATCGAGCAGCGATCGCAATTCAGCGGCTTGTCCGCCACGTGAGACCATCTGCAAATACAAATATCAGTTGTGTAAATTTATCCTAACTCGTGTTTCAGTTTGCTGGGCGGATGGATTATGTATTTATCTCAAAAATACAATTAATTGTGGAAAATCTTGAGCTGATGAGCGAATATGGCAATGCAGATAAAAAAGTGAATATAAGATGCCAGGTTCGTCACAATATTTTGCCTTTTAAGAACGGAGTTTAATCAACCGATACAATTTGGGTTTAGCCAAAATTACCTACTTATGTATGTCCATTGTGTAATTCTTTGTTTTATAATTATTGCGACATCATTATTTACCAACTAGGTACTCAGCTTTATTAGATTCACAAGTAGTTTTAGGTGTTAAATTAATACTAGTTCCAGGTACAATATATTTTATGGACATGTATTGCTGAGAAGGAACGAAAGTTTTATGTATCTAAAACTCGACCAACCTGTGAGCTGTTACATAACTCTTCACAGCGAAACGTTTCTGGCAAATATCACAAGCATAAGGGCGTTCACCTGCAACACGAAACGGCATTGCTATAAAACAGTTTTGTGACCATTATTTACAAACTAGAATATCTAAATAAAAGCAATGAATTTGATAAAGTCGATGAAAGCGAGAATGAAGGCAAATGATGTTAGAAAGACGGCAAGATGCGATTAGAGAGTGATGCAGTCTGAAATTAATGAATGTAAGCCAAGAAATTATAATAAATAATATTCAAAACCAAATGATTATGTAGCGGGTGATAAAATTAAAACTCACAGTCAGTTGTCGGTGCCACATCATTAAGTTCAGAATGACAAGTAGGTATCTGCCTGTAGGTATATAAAGCAATTTGCCGTCTTCTAAATGAACCATAATTATTTTAAATCTTAGTGAATACATTTAAGTAATGTTCTGCTGTAGAAACAATTCACTCAATGTATAATATTTAACTGTCAGATGAAAAACATTGTTATTTTAGATTTATTTTTATAAAAGAGGCTTACTTGAGACGCAATTTTATATTTTACTGGATGGATTCAACGAATTTAATATCAGGTTCATACTTAATTAAATTACTTATTTTTGTGAATTTTGCCACATGATAGTTATATCTGTTATTTACAATACCAGAGAAATCTGATTCTTTAGAAGATATTACATACTATCCAAATATGCACCAGGTTTTAACTCTTTAGACACATTTGGTACAATGTTTTCCATCTATCATCATTTGAATCATTTGGTGTAATCACAATGATTCACACAGTATTGTTAGGGCGATGTACACACAGCCAGCAATGTTTAGAAAAGCTTGTAAAAATGATATCGTTCCTCACGAATCTACATTAAAATTTGGAGCCTGCGGACGAAATATTAAGTTTACGTTGATACTTGGCTCCGCCCCTCAAAACGCTCGAATATAGTAAACAAATTGGATCAGAAAACACCGAAAACGGGTGCAGAGCCGGTTGTGTGTACAAAAACACGCTTATGGAGGATGCGAATGGAGTCGTACCGGTATGAATTCGCTTGTGAATGTTGAGCGTGGATTTCTGCGTGAAGCGTTTGTAACAGACATCGCACTCGAACGGTCGTTCCCCCGTGTGGGTACGCATGTGTATCTCCAGGTACGGCTTGCAAGTGAACGCCGCCGGGCACTCCATGCATTGGTACGGACGCCCTTGCACTGACCACCCGCGCACACCATTAGTTTTATTGTTTAATAGATACACACTTAATATTATTATGATCGATATCATGTGATATATTATGGAAATACGGTACTATTAAATAATTATGTGGCACCGACAACTTTGAATTCAAAGATAGAAAAATAATGATACATATAAATTTTTGAGTTGCTATAGGTACTATCGTGAATATGAATATTTCAGAAAAGAAAAATAATATCAAAAGCTTGTGCTAAGCGTTGTCGACTGACCTGTGTGCGTTCGTTTGTGTATATTGAGTGTAGATTTTTGCGCGAATCTCTTGAGGCATACGTCACACTGGTAGGGGCGCTCGCCGGTGTGCGTGCGGTTGTGGATCTCGAGGTACTGCTTGCAGGTGAAGGCGGCCGGGCACTGCAGGCACTGGAAGGGCCGCCCCTGCACTGTGGACGAGCGACACCGTTAGCACCTCGTGGCGGCCCGCCTCCCCGCGTGCACGCACTCACTAGTAGCCCACATACATCATTCCTCCCTAGGGTCGGCTCGCTCGCCGGCCACCCACGTACCTGAGTGCGTCCGCTTGTGGATGTTGAGACTGGATTTCTGAGTGAAGCGCTTCAGGCAGATGTCGCACTGATAGGGCCGCTCGCCGGTGTGCGTGCGCGTGTGTATCTCCAGGTATTGCTTGCAGGTGAAGGCGGCAGGGCACGACAGGCACTGGAACGGTCTGCCCTGGACTGGTGCCCAACATATATATTATAGCGGCGGCGAGCCCGCAAGGACGCTAGACGTCCTCGCTCTACGGAGGTCGCGGCGCGGACCGGTCGCCGCTCGCCGCGTACTCCGCTCCAAATCTTTCACTACGGTGTAACATGACAGAGTCGAGCTCGTTTAGTCGGGACAGATTCGGAGGAGAGGCGGAGTGCGAATGGAGAGAGACGTGAGCGGGCGGACGGCCAGTCCGGCCCGCGGGGTCACCCACCTGTGTGCGTCCTCTTATGTATATTGAGGCTGGACTTCTGCGTGAAGCGCTTCAGACACGCGTCGCACTGATAGGGCCGCTCGCCTGTATGCGTGCGCATGTGAATGTCCAGGTAGGGGCGGCGGGCGAACGCCGCCGGGCATTGCCCGCACGCGAAAGGACGCCCTTGCACTGCGCCCAGTGCACACACAAAAGCGAGTAACGCACGTCGCCGACGCATGGCTCCCGGTGCCGATGGCCGCCCGCCCTCTGCCAATCTCGACCACATCCGCGTCGCATACGGCGACCGATACGCCCCAAATTTTGTTACCCAATTTTGATAGTCAGCACCGTTTCACGATGCTAGGGCGCCAATAATGCGTCATCGCGGCGATTGCATTACCGCTTTTGTGAATGAATTAATATCCATGAAGAAATGATAAAAATGATAAATGCTAAAACACCGAGTTGTATGCAGAATGAGAGGAATAAGAGGGCGAATGACCGGCAGATTATTAATAATAATTATGATAGGCGGGAAATTATCAGTGAATGCAGAAGTACGTAAAGCGCGCATTTGAATGAGTTAAAGAAATCGGATGTTAGTCGAAAGCTGAGATGGAAGCTATCAAAACAGGGAGAGAAAAACAACGGGTTAGGCGGGCAACGGAAAAATAGGAGCGAAGCATGATGCTAAATGACATGACTTTCGAGTCGCAAGTTAACGCTAATCGTACCGAAAGGAATTCTGCGGATTATAATATAATGTGGGCTACTAACCCGTATGTATTTTTTCGTGCAAATTGAGCGCGCACTTCTGCGTGAAGGACTTGAGGCAGACGGTGCACTGGAACGGCCGCTCCCCTGCGCCGCCAACACACGGACACGGGGGGACAGAGAAACAAAACAAAACCACGATGGACAAATAATTCTACTGAGCTTAGTAACCGTATACTGATTGCTTCCGAGTGACTACCATGAGGGAATTTAAACGACGTTATTTGTCCATCAGACATTCTCTCTCCTATAACTTAACGGAAATTATCACAACGTACACATGCTTTACTTAACTGTTTGTGAATAGTTTTTGAGCGTGTGTAACCTACATACTTAAATGTAAGCCTTTTGTATAACAGACTGAAACGAAAAATACATCACTTCCAAATCGCTAACCATGTAGGTATGATATTTAAAACAGAACAAATTATAATAGTATACATAATTGCTTAGGTCAGGGAGCCCTTAAAACTATTCACAAAACATAGGTATCAAAGCCACAACTGTATTTAATTTGATATTTGAAACTGATTTACATTGTGGCTTAGAAACCGAACCAAAATAAAGGAAATATCAAGGGACCCACCGGTGTGTATACGTTTATGAGTGCCAAGGCTGGACTTCTGAGTGAACCGCTTGTCACAGATGTCGCATTGAAAGGGGCGCACTTTGTTGATCAGCGATTGGATGTGCTCCTCTAGAAATACCAACAAAATTCAGCTAAAATAACGGTCAAGCTCGACGCACTGCTAATGTTACTGCCTAGTAACGTGAGCTAACGAATAATAACAAATTCATTGTCTACTTAAGGATTTTAGGGGAAAATGCCTACCAGTGTGTATTTTCCCATGTCGTCCCAGGCTGGACTTCTGAGTGAAGCGCATAAAACAGATGTGGCACTGGTACGGCCGCACTTTCTCTAACAGGGCTCGTCTGTGCTCCTCTATAAGTTATACGAGTTTCGATATAGCATCTCCGCACCCTCTCAAACAATATGTATTTAATTATAAGTACCTAATATGTTAAATGTATAATACCATTCACACACATTCAGGGGGAGGTAGGCTATCTCTATAACAGAATACACGTAAGTACCGTTCTGCCTCAAGGAAAACGTCACGCACAAGTAGGCAGGAGGTAGAGGTAGGGACCCACCGGTATGTATTTTTCCGTGCCGGCCCAAACTTGATTTCTGGGTGAATCTCACAAAGCAGATGCCGCATTGGTAGGGACGGTCCTTAGCCAGCAGCGCACGTCTGTGTTCCTCTGAACGAAACCATCGAATGAGTCAGAATACGGCTTACATTCAATTTTCAACGCACTAACATTATGAATGGGGCTTTAAGAGCCGAGTAAAGAAGTGGACAGCACGTTTTATCTGCAGCGATATAGAGTCGGCACGGAGCGGTGTTAAAGATATCAACCCACCCGTGTGAATTTTCTTGTGTCGGTTGAGGCTGGAGCTCTGCGTGAACCGCATCTGACAGAGCTCACACTTGTAGGGCCGGTCCTTCACCATCAACGCGCGCATGTGCTCATCTAGAACCCAGGCCACAATCCAACAACACACACTCGGATGTTCACATCACATCGTTTGTCTAACGCCACGATATATAAGAACACACAATCGATTTTTCTGTGATACATTACGACAGCGTATTATATCGACATATCACATCATATCCATTGTGAGTTCTTTACCTCCCCCTGTTTACCTCACATCAACGAAGCCTTCCTCACGCCCTGATCTTTTTGCGAAAACACTATTAGCTTTATTGGCACAACTCAAAAACTATTCACATCTCGTATGTTAAGCATATGTATTGTCAAGTATTTTAGCGAATTGTGTGTCGCACCAGTGTCCTACCAGACTATATGTATTTTAGAACATGTATTTCATTAGATTGAATATGATAAGAATAATGGATGGTATATAAACAATATAGTATATAGGTGTCTAATAAAATTTGTAAAAAGCTCCGTCCAGAGGCCGCGTGCTTATAATTAATTATAGCACTGTGAAAATAATAGAAAAACATAGAAGGTTATCTATTTACTCGATGCAGTACCTACACATAATAAAGGAAAGGGAACACGACATTTTCATCTAAGTACTGTAGGTAGATCTGTAAGGGTTTGCGGGAACATCAGTTATCTTAGAGCAACAGATAATATCAACTTGACAAATTCTTATAGGGACAGAATAACTATCTACTTACATATATAATAAAATAATCATTGTGTGCATATATAACGTAATAGATATACAAAAATATGCTGCCCTAGCAAACCATATTCGATAAAACAATGTAGCACATTTAGCGTAAAAAAAAATATGTATGAATATAAATAACAAAAAGACAATACATATAAAATACAAAATAGCTCGTTTATCAGGGCGTCAAAACAGGATATAAGCCATAATCAACAATGGGTAGCCAATGGTAAAACATTTAGGTATAACATAATAAATAAAACAAAATTATTTGAAATATTTTAGTTTCGCGGAAACAGGAGGAGGTCAACTTGTAAAAAATATTAAGTATAAGAATTCAATTATTGTTTCATAATAATTTTTGATCAATCCCCTCATGGTACATACTAGAATTATGGGACTTTATTTGTTGAGTTATTCCAGTTAGATCAAATGTAACTTCCATATAAATCTCCTAATAAGTACCTCCATCCTAGAATCAGTGTTTAAACATTCATCCTGTTAACTCATAGATTGGGGGAAATGTTTTCATTAAATAATTTATTACTTACTTATATGGAATTGCAATTTTTTATAACAAATTAATATAATTAATTTTTTTTAATAACAAGAATATGGAAATTACATTAAAATTGCATTCAACTCCAATAATGCAATTATCGGAATCATTATAAGATATCACAACGATTATCACCTATTAAATAAATGAATATTTTTCAAGCTATTTCTTTATTGCAATGCGATTAAGATTGTTATGCTATGCGAAATGCAGATCTGAGCATTAAACATTTAGTGTTTGAAAAATATTATTTATATAGGCGGACGAAAAACAGACCATAGGTACATGGAACAGTGCTATATACTGCAGGACTACATATAAATTTATAAAAAATAAATCTGTTTTTTGAATGCCTGTAAACAACACTGAGATGCTTTAGATGCAGCAAGTCCTTGTTAAGGTTAGTGTATACTGACCTGTATGGACACGTTTGTGCGTGTTCAGACTGGACTTCTGCGTGAAACGCTTGAGGCAGAGGTCGCACTGGAAGGGGCGTTCGCCCGTGTGCGTGCGCATATGCACCTCTAGGTATGGCTTACGGCAAAAAGCTGCGTCGCACACCTAAGTCAACATGAAAAAGGAAAAGTTCAATAAACATGCTCACCCCTCAATATAAAAAACCGGACAAGTGAGAGTCGGTCTCGCCCACAGAGGGTTCCGTACAAATTTGTAGGTACATATTATTATTATTATTAATTACAAATGTATAGTTTTCAGATTTTCTCCTATACTTGTATGGAGACAATACGGTATTACTTGCCAAATTACACAGGTCAACGGAAAATACTCTATAAATTTTAATTCCCTTGAGTTTCGAAATATACGTTTTTTGTGGCATAAATGGCCGCATCTTTTTTTACGCTAAGTTAGAAGTTTGATTTTTTTCATAGCTTCAAGGGACTGTACACCTGAGTATATGGTTTTCATTTCTACTCGATACCTCCTCGCGTTCCTGAGATAAAATGTTTTGACAGACAGACGGACGGATGGACAAAAAAGTGATCCTATAGTTCCGATTTTTCCTTTTGAGGTACGGTACCCTAAAAAAAACTATTAGGAGCTATATAGCTAGGAGGTACTTCATACGTTTTATCCGGATTTTATAGATTTTGTATAGGTTGAGAATTTATGTTTTTAAACATGAGTGTGTTTACTGTTATACAGGAGACACACTCATGTTTAAAAACATAGAGATTTATGAATTGGGCAGCATTACTCAAATAGTATTTATAGTCAGCCATTTGAATTAAATTGCTGGGAATAGGCACTTCCTCAAATGATTTCATTTGGAAATTGAAGGGCCTCACTCTCAAAAGTCCCGCTTGTGAATGCCAGAACATTGCGGAAGATAATACCTACAGAGATAATTAATTAATACATAATACTTACAGTACACTGGAAGGGTTTGTTTCCAGAATGAAGCTTCATGTGGACATAGTAAGAAGAGGCCGATGATAGAACTTTTCCGCAGACCTGGAAGTAGGTACGCAATTCATCAGTCGTAAAACATCTTATAAAATTAATCACCTATCAAGCAAAATAAACCCTAATTTTGGTACGGTACGATATAGCAATGACTACACCACCATAACCATTAATTATTGAAAAAATTGTTGCCAGATACGTAATTAAAGCGAGAATAAGTCCAGAATTCCAGAAAACGTCTAGATCTATGAAACGGAAATTTTCAGTCAAATTCAAGTATTTATCGCCCCTAGAAGTGGCCGATCTTCTACTACCCAGATCCAGCAGTCCCCCCGTAGCAACGCGAGGTTAGACTCCAGTTAGGGGACGACTTTAGCTGCCGTCTCGTAGTGAATAATATCTATAGTCTGCTTTAGCGCGATATGAACGTTTTCTCAGACATATCCATAGATAAAAATCGGAAATAGAAAGCGGACCACTGTTTGCCCAACCAATGGTTACGGTTTACTATCATCCTAACAGTAACTTAAAAGAATACTGCAGCAACTGACTATGAACAAGCCAAATAACATGAGGAGCATAAATTCCTATCCTGCGATTTCAACCGCATTATTATACTTAGTAAAGTATCTGTCCATACTCAAGTCCTTTTGCTCCGGGGCTCTTACATGCTTTGCTGAATAATTAACAACTTTTACTCGCTCACCTTACAGGCCTGTGGTTTAGACCGTGGTGTCGACTGACCACCCCCATTCGACACTTCCATCTTAGTTTGAACTGATCCCATATCGACTCCCATACCCTGTCGAAAATTTTGAATTTAAAATAAGTTTAAAGACAAGTTTAATGTACTTTTAGAAAACATATTCTGGTGTCTTTTTTTAATCTTGTCTGAATGATAAGTAGGTAGGTAATAAATAGTAATAAATAGTCTTACCTGAGAACATTGTCGTCCATCCATGTCCATTTCAACTCCTTCATCTTCCATTCCTTTGAAACTCAACTAAAAACAAAAGTTACAGTACAATTTAATTTTCTAGATGTCTAGGTGCTGTACCTTCATGAATATGTATACATATTTTGAAATTGTTTCAACTTTCTTACAAACTTACTTCATCCTCTTGTTGTTGCATTTCTTGTTGTTGTTGGTGTTGTTCCATGAGATCTTGCTGATGTTGTACTTGATGTTGTACTATGAGGCTGTCTTTAGAATCCTCTTGGTGTGTCTGGTGATGTTGGTTCATGTTGATGATGGCATGGCTCGAATCTGACCGTATTATTGCTGGGGGACCAGTGTGTGCATGTGGATGAGATGTGTAAAAACTGCAACATAACATGATTTTTTATTTAACAAATTAATTACCCTCTGTTTTTTTTCTTGACTTCAGGATTATTTAAGTTCTTTGCTTGACTAACTTGAACAAACTGGGTGGGACTACTGCGAATTGGATTCGATCTCACGTCCATTTACTTATCCAAAATAGTTTTCTTATTGTTACAATGCTCCACATATGACATGGATTTTGGCGAACTGTGGAGGTACTTAGAAACAGATAGACTACTGTAAAAATTTAATTTAGAAAATTTCATAACTGTTTAATCTTTAGGACCAGTTTCGCGTTTACAAAATTTATTCAGGTGCAACTACAGTAAAAACTTGTTATGGTTGTTTTAGTTTGGTCAGGGGACATGGACTAGTGAACGGACTTTACCTCATGGGTTCAGCTTTGATTTGCTGTTCGAACATGGAGATCGTGGCGAGTAGGTCGCCAGGGGGTGGCACGGGGACCCCCACGCCCCGTGCCACACCCCCGACGCCTACGCCCCAGTGTGCTGGGAAACTAATGGCGACCTCTTTGCTCCCCCATTTTCAACTGCTGCCACCTGCAAATATGTTTGTATCAAAAAGTGGTGAAGCACAAGCTTAAACAACTTAAAAAATATATTAGACCAGGGGCCTTATTATGACGTGTTAACACCAGCATTTTTAAGTTGTAAGAAAGAGATGAGGCTTTTTAATATGTAGAGCGGCATCTCTTTCTCACAACGTAAAAATATACGGCCCCAGGACCCCATGTCTACTTTTTATTATGTCAAAATTAATTGATTGGCTTCAGAATTGTTATTTCGGCCATATATTTGAATTAATTATATTTGAACAAAACGTGATAATCGAACAGAATCACGCAAACTGAATACTTAGCACCTTTTACTTTAAGAGTAGGTTATTACATTGTGTTCCAATACATAATAATTGGGTGTTTATTATGTACATACATGTTTAACTATTTTTAATCTTTCAGAACCGTGATTTACAAAGATCGAACATGTTAGAAGCTTGATCTAGTCTGAACTGGAGATTTAGAGGCATTCACTTTGTAAAAGAGGCCCAATCCCCTTTTATAACAGGCTGGCAACGCACTTGTAACTCCTCTGATGTTGCGGGTGTCCATGGGCGGTGGTAATCGCTTACCATCAGGCGATCCATCAGCTCCTTTGCCCCCCGATCCCATAAAAAAAGAGCCACGATGTACTAGCCGTTTTACTTGCTTGGAGGATTTTTACTTAGACACCTTGGTATGTCGGTCCTACCTAAATGACGTTTCTTATTGGAAATAGATTGAAGCAAAATTACATAAGGTGCAAGGTACATAAGGGTGAAGGCTTTAAACTAATGAGACACAGAAGAAGTCGACTATTGTCATAAGAATAATAACTTTAACTATGCTTAGGCTACTGCTACGAATATCACAGTATGTTAAAAAGTATTTTCCGTAAAAATTGAGTTTTTTATCGCACAATTTTTACAGACACAGAACTTTTCAATACTTAGATGGTGGTGCGTCTATTGCGTCACAAAAGGAAATTACTTAATGGACTGGTGCATTCTCCCATTCATACCTACAAAGGTACCATGCCCAAAATTGGTCTTTGGCAAAAAGTCAAAAATCTTAACTCAGGTTTTGTCATGGATAAGTAGGTAGGTAGACCTAGTCATGTAGTAAAAAATTACGGACCAATCTTAAAACTCCATTCTGCTCTCCAAAACCAATATTACTGACGTTGTCGTACTAATCTGGGAAGCTCAAGTAGGATTAATCAAGCAAATGGCTTTCAACCGAATGCCAGATCAACACTGGACCAGAATAATCTCACTGCAAGGCGGCAACACTAGAGACTACATCGGTTGATAAGCTTGTTAAATTATTTTAAACCATATTAGCATACCAAGCTTGCGCAACCAAAAGATATGGAAAAAAGAAGACCGTTGCCGGGTTTTGGGGCTTACGGAGCAGGCAGGGTTGCTACAGTAAATGCCTTAACTTGGCGAATAACCTGGATGGGACCCCGAGTCGCGGTCATATCGGCTACGCTAGCAGAGACGATAAATTGGAGTAGCCTTCTTTGATAGACCGTTATGGTTTAGAAGGCCGCCGAGCGCGATTGTGAGAGTGCAGGTTTCAACCGGAGAAGACGCATGATGGATGTCGATACTCAAGCGGCTCCCAGGGGGGTTGTGGGGTCGTGGGCGCATTAAATGGAGCCTTTATGTGTCTATTAATCGACCTCGGTAACAACAGTCGCTCGCAGTGGTCAGCTGCCGCAGTGTGCACCGCGTAGAGAGGTAGGCACTACTGCTCAGAAATGTGCTTTTAGGAGAGGCACAGGAGGGGTTCCGAAAAATAATTGTCCCGTTATTCTAGAGCCTCCCCATTATTATGCTGAAGAAGGCCATCAGACACCCAGGCTTGTTCCCCAAAAAAAGTAGCTAGTAAAAACGTACAACATGAGGTTTTAGAATTTTTAAAATTAGGATTTATGGCACTCATCAGCAAATAAAAGCTGTTGTCTGATTATAAGGATGGTAGGTAACAAAATAAAAAGATCTCATAGGTTCACGGTGATAAGGCAGGATAATATAAATGTCAAAAAACGGAAGTTACCATAGAATTCATTCAAGGGAAAGAAGACGAAAGGAGACGTAGGTAGTACCTAGGTTGGTAAATACAGAAACGGTAGTTACCTGAGAATTTATTTACGGGAATGAAAAAAAAACGGAATAAAAGTTAATATTTTTAAATAAAAAGCGTAGTTGGGCGTGAAATAAATATAATTAAAACAAAACATGATTAAGTAGGTACAAAAAAATGATTAGGTATGTACAATAATTAATAACTACTTAAGTAATGACAGGAAGCAAATACAGGGCAACAAAAAAAAATAGTAAGTATCTACCTATTACAGTAAAAGTAGCTGTCTGCATAACAAATCGATAGTATGCAAACTACCTACCTAATAGAAAATATTAGGTAACCAAAACGTTAACTAAAAAATCACAATTACTTAATTATTTAAATTACCGATGATAATTCCAAACAATAACAAAATAGGTAAGTAGATAAGACATAATTATACATCAGTTGCATTACCTACATTGTTGCTATAGGTAGGTAGTTACCTATATTGTTAGGCCGTTGACTGAGCTGAGCACAGTACCTAGATAGGTGCATAAAGCCGGGAGATATGTAAGTATGAACGCAATAAATACGTAATAAGTAGGTAGGAATATCTTTAAAAATGTATACGAGTAATATAATAGCATACTACCACTTACAGAAGGGCGCTTATCTCTGACATATTATTTGTGTAGAAGCATATATACCTATTTTTTATATAGGTACAGATATCGAAAGTAAACTTGTTCACACACATATATAGCGGTAGCTTAGTAATCGGTAGATATATGAATGTAAACAAGAAAACATTATGAAATTAAAGGAATCAGCTAAATTGTCTAACAAAATATAAATGGCGGAAGCTCACCGACCGACTGTCTCCACCCAGCCTCCCCCCCGGCCATCAATAAAATGGCCAATTCGTTATTGAATTTTGTCCCCAACTTTCAACCGAGGCTGCGCGACGCCGGTTGTCATACAAGTAATTTAGTAACCAATACAAGTCTAATGTAAACAAAACGGGTTTCTATTACTTTATTCAACGTTGTGGTGAAAGTTATGTCATATTATCCTGAGCTAAATCTGCAGAAAGTACTTCGCGATATTACAATTTAGTTTAAATCTGTAAACATAACCATCATTTGCAAACGAAAGACTTGTAGTTATTGGAAATGCAAAGACATTTCTTAGTGAATGTAGGCAAGGTGATACAAATTTATTATTATTCCTTACAAATGCAAAATGTTAGGTTTCATCGCGCTTATGTTATTATATCATTATATGTGTATATCAAAAGTTATATTCTACTCACATAAGTAAAGAAACACCTAAATATAGTAGTGTGTACAGAATCACATAAATTATAGCACTAATTACACAATTTCGTTAAGATTGGCCATTCGAATTATGTTTTTCTTAGACACCGACATAAAATGGCTGCTACCTCATTGTTCTGCGCGTTCGTTCGTGCGCATAGAAGCCGTGAACGCTTGGGGACGACTTCTCCGCCAATTAAAATTATGGCGCGAAATTTAAGGTGTCGTTAACTACAATTTAATGTTTTATTTATGATAATTAATAGCGGTAGGTGTCAATTAGTGTACGCAACAATTGTATAACAAAACACAAATGTTGTTACGGAAATAACGAGGAAACCAGTCATATAAGTAAGAGTATTGCGTTCATATTTTTCTAAATTACCATTATTCAGCTCTGAAAAAAACATTTTTCTTTGTTGATGACGAATACCTTCCAAATGTTGATTTAATTGATGATCCGAGTTGGTGAAAATGTGACATATTGAGCAATAGTATTTCTTGTATTTTTTGTTTGCTAGTAATTTCGATTTCCGCATTTCTTCTGCCATTATTACACCACGAAAGTTGGGTATTTACCTACTATAAATACCTAATTATATTTTGTTTGTTTTATTTGAGAACTAGTAGACCAAGTTCGTGAATCAATGTCCAGAATGATACTGATATCTATCATTGACTCTTTTGGTAAATTAACGAAGTAGGTACCTATCTATACCAAACTACCTACCTACACAGAGTCTACGAATTGAACAAATTGGAATAAAAGCTACTACGTATTAGTTGTAGGTAGGTACTATTATGTTAGGTTATTATTTTAGGACCCGCACCGCGATGTAATCCGTACCTATTAATAATGAATGAAGAAAATTAAATAATATCGGGTACATAGAATATTTATATAAAAAAAGATGTTTTACATTGAGTAGCTACCCAGTTACTTACATGTTCATGTTCTCGTACATCTTATAAAAGTGTAATTATTGGGTTGGGTACAGATAGGTCGACGTAACTGTGCGCGTCTGAGGTTGTCCGTTAGTGGTTTTGCAGTGGTCAAGTTTATTTTAAAAACTCGATCTAAGGACAGTTGGGTCGTAAAAGTTTTCGCATTCGTGATTAATGTCCTTCATTTCAATATTTGCACAAAATCACTTATTTATGTGATTTTACCTGCGAGGCCGTTCAGTACGGCTACGGCTATCTTCAGAAGTTCAGACACGCACAATTATCTCGACTGATCTGTTTTGTAATAATTACACTTTTTCTTACATAAATATCTACGTTTACACATACATTTTTTTATTATTCTGATCCACAGTACTCCCGAAATAACAACGAATAATTTTGAATTTATCCGTGCCTTTGCTGTGGTAAATTTAAATATATATTATTTTAAATAATATTTTATAGCTAGACCGGCTAGACGACTAAAGTAGATACTGTAAAAGCAACTACTTACTTATATGTATTGTTAAACGTATCGGTGAACTTTGAACATTAGTATGTACCTACACCTCTGTCTAACCCTTCGGGGTATATAGTCATGATGTTAGGTATATTAATTTATTTAAACTTCATTGTACACCAATTAAAGACACAAATAAGTAGGTATGTATGTTAAGTTTTAATAAATAACATTTAGATTTGAAATATTTTGGAATTAGATGATTAATTTTATACTTATAGGTATTATGTATAATTACTTACATTGTTTGAGTTTTGATTATTTCTAAATATATGTGTCACAGAACAATGTTTTTTTTTGTTAATTATCTTAATTTCAAATAGATAATAACCGTCAAATCAACAAAAAAATTGGTCTCTATTCAATAATACACATTCACACGCTAAACTTAAAAAACTAGTATTCAATTATGTAATAAAACAATAATTTTGTTTCTGACTCGTTTTTGACATTGACTGACATTTGTTGAAACTTGCAACTTTGCAATATTGTTTATGGTTCTTTTTGATAAGTTGCGACCATGGCGGTGGGTGTTTTTGGAATTGTTTAAAATTTATCCATCTGAATCAGTTTTACTATCCTATATTATGTGTGACACTATATTTCAAGTCGTCCACTATGTTGATCTATTTTCATGCCATATCCTATTTTTGGTGTTATTGCTATGAAATGAGTATATTTATGTTATATTCCGTATAACCTAGTCTTGTATAAAATCACAAGGATTATTAAATTTATTTATGTGATAAAAGTGCGAAACGTAAACTATAATTATGCATTTCAGCGTGTACCACCGCCCGCGTTGAAGAAAGATAAGAAGGAGAAGAAGCCTCCTAAAGACAATTCTAAGAATGTTATGCGAAACCTTCACATCAGGAAACTCTGCCTGAACATCTGTGTCGGAGAGTCTGGTGATAGACTGACTCGTGCTGCTAAGGTTAGTGTCTTAACGTTATTTTTGTGGATGTGTGACCATAACCAAAACTTATTTACAGTTTGCACACACCACTGACCACACCATGTCTAGTAAGTTGTTGCCTTTTTAAAATGTTAAAATGTTGCATGAATAAATCCTGTTACATAGTTCGGGAATAAAAAGCTCGACCAAATATAATATTGTGACCCCTAACAATAAGAAAAAAAAAAATATTGTACAAGGTGTGCATTCAACTAAGAAATTGTAAGAAACGTAAAATAATGGTGTCGAGTAAAATTGTATTGTAAAAGTGACAATATCAATATAAATAAATATCACAATGTAACATAACATCACACCTGTACTCCCCGAACGGTTAGACAGAGAGATATTCCCACAGATTGTCAATATGTTTAAGTCCCATGTAATAGGGGGTGAGCTATTGCCATTAACCAGGGACAAATCCAAACTCCAAGCTGCTACTGAGAATGTCAACATGTTGAATAAATTCTGGGCACAGAAAGAAATCAGGCTTCAATGAGCTATGTATGATCCATGCCAATACTATAAATAGTCACCTTTTCACAGCCTAAACATTTTGATGAATTTTGGCATAGAGATAGATTAGACCTCTGAGAAGACAAGCTACGTTTTGTCTCAAAAAGTCCTTGGGATGCAATTGAAACAGCCAATAATAATTTAATACAAAATGATGCATGAACTTGTTCAAGAGTAACATAACTTGTGTTATTGTTTGTAAATTCATGCAATATTAATATTTCCAATTTGCAACTTCTAAGCACTAACTACTTACTGTTTAGAATACTTACGGAAATAACACTCCCTATATTCTATTTAATAAAGAATGAAAAAGATTTTAATATGCAATTCATTATTTTATGTAATGTTTTATTTCAGGTGTTGGAACAGCTTACTGGCCAGCAGCCTGTATTCTCAAAGGCTAGGTACACTGTACGATCCTTTGGTATCCGCCGTAATGAAAAGATTGCTGTCCACTGCACTGTCCGTGGTGCTAAGGCAGAGGAGATCCTTGAAAGAGGTCTTAAAGTGAGTAAAACATACCTTCTAATTTTTTTATTATCTATTATCATGATACCTGTGCTCCCACATGATTAGGTAGAGGGTTATAGATATACACCTACAGTTTGCTGCTACATTTTTAGGTTCCATATAGGAAAACGTGATTGCTATCCACATACTCGGCCACTATGATAGGCATCACAAGACTTTTGGGGCTGTATATCAATTCAATAAAATCTTGGCTATTGTAATTAATGAATTTATATTACATAAAGTGGGTTGATTTATTACACTGCTTGCTAAATTCAGCATGTAATTGTGTTTGAAGTAGGTTGTCATGAAAATAAAGTTTCCTTCTCAAAGTGAGAAGGATCCATCCATTACCCAGTTTCTTGCTGAACTATGGTGTGAGTGTTGCTAAAAGAGCTTGTTGCATTATATTTCTAGTTGACTTAGGAAATCATCTGACTTATAAAAATGTGAAGACAATAACTTGTACTTGTCATCTCATTTATTGTGGGACTGTTTGGCATGAGTCTCTTCTTAGGTGCATGCCTTGGATTCTAACTCAATACCTATAATTTGGCAGACCAATGATGATCACCCGTTTGTCACTGCTTCTGAAATAAAATAATTTAAAATTCATCTTTTTCTTGCAGGTCAGAGAATACGAGTTAAGGCGTGATAACTTCTCTGCCACAGGCAACTTCGGTTTTGGTATTCAAGAGCACATTGACTTGGGTATCAAATACGATCCCTCCATCGGTATTTACGGTCTTGACTTCTATGTTGTGCTCGGACGCCCGGGTAAGAAATTTATCTTCTATCTACTATTTTCTAATTTGTGACAAGTCTAAATTACTATTATTTTAATTATAACAATATGTTATTAACTTTGTATGGATTACTTCATAAGTTATTACAAAACAAATAACCATTTACTTACGCGAGATAGAATTTTGACATAAGCTCCATACAGCTACTGTCAAAATCCTTTCTCTAGTAAGCAAATCTACTAACAGATAGGATATAGAAACCGGCCGTTAGAAGGGTAAAAATAGGAAAGAATTGATGTGAATCCCAAATCTGTATTTGATATACAGTTTCATGTGTAATGCCCACACACTACATTACTGTGTAATACACTTATATTTTGGAATTATGATAGAGATACTTTCTTTCAGTTTTACCTATATGCACATCTGTTCAAGAGTGATGATGATAACAGCCTCACTCTGTAAAATATGTGCTACAAAAGTGACCATATTTTGACGAAAATTTAGGCCAGAACTTAATTTATGAAAATATGGTTGCACATTAATTTGTTGCGTAAAAAGTCGTAAACAAGATAATGTTTAAGTCGACATGGACTGACATAATTTTTTTGTTGTTCTAGGTTTCAATGTAGCTCACAGAAGACGCAAGACTGGCAAAGTTGGGTTCCCCCATCGTTTGACAAAGGAGGATGCCATGAAGTGGTTCCAACAGAAATACGATGGTATCATTCTTAACAGCAAAAAGTAAACATAAGTAAACAAAATTCAATAACAATATTGTTTTATTTAACTTACTGAAACCTTTTTATTATGAAAATCCATAATAATTTGAAATAGAGATGATTGATGAGAAATAGCTACATACCATCCGTATATATAATGCACCCTGTGCAGGTCAGAAAAAGATTTTAAAGGTTTTTTTAAATACATTTTAAAAAAGTAAGCGTAGCTGCGCGCGGGTTTCTATTAGCCCAAGAGGTGATAACGAATTTATAGGTGTTTTAGAGTTTAATGGCAATAGGCTCGATTTAAGCCGCTCACAATTTAAGCCGGTTGGTGGCTTCTGCAATCGGGTTCTACGTTTTTTTATATACAGGGCAAGACATGGGAAAGGGAATGTTTGAGGTGACGGCTGATAGGGATGAATGGAAGGAAACATATCCTTTATGTTGCGCCGACGGAAGATGATACGGGGCAAGACGTTTGCCGGGCCCGCTAGTTGGATAATATTGCTAAAAGTCCAAACGATGTAACATACACAGATTGCGGTTATATTTTTACCTTTTGCAAAAAAAGTATCTCCTAAAATGCGTTTTAGGCGACCTGGGATTAATATAATCCTCTAATTTAGCATTTATATAACACAAACATCATATACCAGACCATTTGGATTGTTAAAAAGTATGACTAGACTGTTTCGAAACTACAAAAAATATGTTTTAAGCAGGCTTAAATTTTTATAACCTACACACTCACAGTCATGTAGGTATAGACTAGAGTTGCCGCGAATACTCGCTATTATTCGGTATTCGGCATTACTCGTCATTTTTTTGATATTCGTCGAATACCGAATAATAGCCAGTATTATTCGGCATTCGGCGAATAGTCGTCGAAAATAAACTTTTAACGAACAAAATAACATCATATTCATCAAGTCTTTAAAAAATAAAAAATTCAATAGCAATTTTCAAATAAGTATAGAAATAAAAAATAAAAAAACGTCAACCGATGTCGAAAATCAATTAACAAATGCGTGCCGCCTATCCTAAACACAAGCGTATTGATTGAGCGGGAAATCCCCTACAATAATAATCGCTGGGTTATACTTATACAAAACGGGGTATTTCCCGTAAACTAAAGAGAAAGATTTGTACAAGAAAAGGGTTGCCTGCATTTAAAAATGGAAAATTAAATTTACTACATATATGTAGGTATGTATAACATGAAACACATTTATTTAACTTTATTGTTTTCTTTTCTGAAGAAACCTTAGAAGAAATTAGAAATATTTTTAATGTGTTTAATGTTTTTTTTTATGTCGAATAGTAATGTCGAGTTATTCGACTATTCGCCAAAGTGAATGGCGATTAATCGGTATTCGACTATTCGCTATAAACACTATTCGCGGCAACTCTAGTATAGACAACAAACCAAAACGTGCCCAGTTGCCCACTGCCCAGCTCACCATGGTCGCGACTGGTTGACAGATTTTTAAAGGACGGATTCGGAGCTTGACGCCTAGGACACGCTTTTTCTGTTTTGACGTGGCGGTTAATGGTCGGTGCCGTTAATTATCGATAAACTACCGCCCAGTACGTGATGTGCCACATCACTAGACATGCCATGTGGACCTGTCGCGTACAGTACCTACGTACCTACCTACCTGTATAGGTATGGTTTTCAGTACGTCCCCTAAGGAGAGACGATGTTAGTATATAAGTACGATTTTATAAGAACCTAAACAACTGAATTAATATCATACACACAGTACGTCCCATCCCCTCGAGGCGACGAATTGGATAGGTAGGTACCTATCTATGCTTTTTCAGCAAATCCAATGACCTGCTAATGGGAATTTCATCTCAAGCAGGTCGACAGAGGTTACGTAGACACTTGGTCACTTACCAAGGATTTAAAATTGTGATAGGTACAGTCAACGGCACATCAAGTTACCACAAACTGTCAAATTTACCCAATGGATACTAAACTATTATTTATAGATTAAAATTGGAAATCTCTGCCTCATTAGTCTAGTGGTTCCAAGTGCAACTGTTATGCTAGAGGTCTTAGGTTCGATCCCCAGGTCGAGCAGTGTTATTGAGTTTTTCTATGAAATTCTCAGTAGCAGCTCGGAGACTGGATTTGTGCCCGGTTAATGGCAATAATAGGCTTGCCCCCTATTACATTGGACCTAAACATATTGGCGAACTGTGGGCGTGATGGTATGTTATGTTAAATTGAAAATCGATTGAAGAAATTGCGTTGAATGCCCCAATGAGTCGGGGTGATGCTGCGTAGTCCTCAGTGAGGTCGTGCAGTGTTGAGTAGTGGCTGGCTGCTGCGTTGACCAGGAGAACTGCCTCTGCTTGTTAACCGGCGGAAGTGCAGTGTGCTGTGCCAAGTTGCTCGATGTCGGCTGAGGGTGCTGATCAAGTATGCGCGTATTACAAGGATTATAGACCAGCAGCTTCATTATCACCGTCGTCTTCCCTCACAGCACGAGCAGAGAGAAGGTAGAAGATTGAGAAGTAAGGTAACTTGCCTCTCATAGATGTCGGCAACGTCACCTTATGACGTAAATTCAGAATGTGAAGGCAATATTTCAATCATGCGGGTAGGGTTCGCGGTGTATCCAAACAGGAGACGCAGGTTCGAATCCTGACCGCGATTGAATTTTTTCCTTTACTAAAAAAAATAGTTTTTATGTCGTTCATTTTTTATTGAATTGTTGAAATATCCCCGCTCACTTTATCCGTAAATTCTTTTTGGTTGGTTGAGATTGTAGATTTGTAGCCATCATTTGCAACATTTGTTCTCGATATTCGCTTGGTTCTTCCACGAAAAGTAGCTTGGCTAGGGCTATTCTGAAAACCTGATATTGTTTCACTACTCAACAGGTTCGGTTCCGAACTACTCAGGCCAATTCCAGAGAGAGGGTGATCGTTGTACGCTCAAGATCTAATATATTATCGCAACTTAAAAATTATGAGCCCGACTCCTTTCTCCGAGGGGTGAAAAGCGGTTACCTTGTTTAGGTGCTGAGTTCCTTCGCAGCAAATGTAAGCACCAAAAGCAAAGGTAGTTCAATAGACTTAGAAACTTGAGTACCAATATTATAAGGATTATATTTGGTTAATGAGTATTTTATATGTAACTATACCTATTTCGCAAAATTGTTGACAACACGTCTGCACTCTACGGAGCCGGGACGGCTTTTTTTCAGTTGCTATAGCAACAACGGTTGTAATAGCAACGCGGAGCTGTTATTATCAAGTTGCATTACTTATCAGTTTTTTAGTGTTTATATTTAAACGTTTTTATTATAGGTTGTTAAAAACTAAATATGGCTTCGAGATACGTAGATGACGAGGATGACGTTTTGGCGCCTAAAGAACCACAGGTCACGGCTATCGATCCTGAGGAACGGAAGACAGCTCGATCTCTTCGTATCAAACGAAGGCAGGAGGCACTCAAAAGGTAATCAACAATGAAACGATATCGAAAACTCAATGTTAAAAAAATGGTAATCACGAATGCGGAACATTTACCTACGAGTCCAACTGCCTTCACATCGAGTTCTTCGCGAGTCCTATTTATTAGTGAATTAGCGGCCCGCCCGCGCTTTCACCCGCGTTGCCCCATTCTTAAGAGCCGTAGCGTAATGTTAAATAGCATAAAACCTTCCTGTTGAATCACTCTATCTATTAAAAAAAACCGCTTCAAGATCCGTTGCGTACTTTTAAAGATTTAAGCATACATAGGGACGGACAGACAGCGACAGCGACTATGTTTTATATTAAGTAAGGATTAGCAGATCAGTCGGGAAGAAGTAAAATATCTACTTAAAACCAGAGGCCAGATAAACCGTTTACTTTTATTTAGAGGTGACCAGCCTGCTGAGGAAGCGGCAGCGGAGGAAGCACCTAACGCTATTGAACAGGCAACAGCCGCCGCAGCGGAGGAACTTCAACGCTTGGCACTGGATGGCGCTGCCAAAGTTACTAATGTTAAGGTTACCACGGATGAGCGTGAAGTGGTCCGACGCACGCGTTTCTTCGACAAAATGACAAGTAAGATAACAATATTCTGCATAGATGGGTCACACACATACATATATGTAAGTATTGGTCTATTCATATGTATAGGTAAATGCGGTTTAATGGGCAGTACCTTCTTATGTACTTAGTTTAGTCTATATGTGATATTGTTATGTGCAAACAAACGCATTTACCTACTATTGCAATTTTCGTGAGCTAACTGACTATTTCACAGGTTTATTAATTCGTGTTCGCGTGTCAACACTACTATAACAATTATAACACTGTATAAGGTCTTGGACGGTTAAGGACTTATTCAATCTCTATATATATAAAACTCAAAGGTGACTGACTGACTGACATAGTGATCTATCAACGCACAGCCCAAACCACTGGAGGGATCGGGCTGAAATTTGGCATGCAGGTAGATGTTATGACGTAGGCATTCGCTAAGAAAGGATTTTGATAAATTCTACCCCCAAGGGGATAAAATAGGGGATGAAAGTTTGTATGAAATTTTATCAATTTTAAACCGATCGGGCTGAGACTTTGCATGCATATAGCTACTATGACGTACGCATCCTATAAGAAAGGATTTTGATAAATTCCACCTCTAAGGGGATAAAATAGGGGATGAAAGTTCATATGGAACAAAGTAACTATTCCACGCGGACGAAGTCGCGGGCAAAAAGCTAGTCTTTCATAAACGTCTTCTATACGAATGCAATATATCCGATTCGCACTTGGCCTATTTTCGAGTGACCGTGACCACAACCTTTTTTGCGGGCTCGATCCGCCCCTGTTCAGGGTTTTTGGATATTCAAATTAAAAGGGGGGAAACGAGGCTGAAAGTTTGTACGGGAGGATCGATTTTTTTAAATGTAGGAACTCCAAAAATTTATTATTTAATTAAATACGACGACGACCAGAAGCACAAAAAGCGACATCGTTTCATTTCTAAAAACCGGAACGAAACGCTTTTACCTACCTACCTAAGTGGTGCCCAATCTCATCCAAGTTTTTTCTTGTACCTAAAATCCTCATGGATCGTCTGCCACGCGGGGAGGCGGTCGGGCCACAGCTCATGGAGGCCGGAGGTCTGTCTGCGCCCTCCTGCGCCCGCTGCATCTACCGCTACTGCGAATCGCGACAGAAGTGGATAATTCTCTCTCCCTCTTCACCTCCTCCGTTGCAAGTATAACTTGCTCGCAATAGCGGCAGTTTCCCACAAGCTCTCGCTCTCGACTATGGCTCTAATAAACTCGAATAATGGCCGGAAACGAGAGGTCACCACCTATAAATATTGTATATACTTAATTACCTAAATTGTTTTTCAAAAGGTTCCATAAAAAATATAGAGGATGAGGCAGCCGATGCACAGCTTCAATATGATGCAATTTCGGCAAACTGGGATCACATGTTGTCAATAAAAGATCCTTTAGACATTGATGCTGAGATGAAGGAACAAAAGAAGAAATGCGATCAGTTGCTTGCCCAAAAAGATGTACTTATTGCTGAACTTAAAAGTGATCTCAAACAAATGGACGAGTCCTATTATGAAGATTTGGAAAAACAGGTAGCCATCCATAAATTACGAATTTCATGATATTTTGAACCCCCCCTCCCCTGTCACACGTTGTTGTCACATTTGTGATAGCCCCTCTCCCCTAGTGTGACGTCACATACTAAATCTCATTTAATCTTTTCGTTTACATGTTTTAATAATTTTTACACGTGACATCTCAAAGCTGATGACCCCTCATCTTATCTTATATGGGGCCAAGGCAGCAACGCCTCATTGCACTTCGACCCAATGGGATCTTTTGTGCTTCTCCTAGATACCTATTCCTTATCCTCACCCAGTTCTTCAAACAGCCTTCCATGAGCTTTACAATGAAGTTGATGGCAGATGACCTCCGATCCCCTTGTCACACAATGTCACATTTTCTTCTCCCTTAAGATGTGACGTAATTTTTATGAATGGCCCCTTAGTTATCTCACTCCTTTATTTTCAATACCTATGAATTTACTGTAAGTAAGTAAATATATAACATTGCAATACATAACATAATTATAATTAATTACTATTACAGGATAATGATATAAAAGAATTGTCGGATAGAATAGAAAAGCAAGTAACGATAATGCAAAGGGCATATGCAAAACAGTTGAGTTTAATAGAAACTGCAATAAACATCGAAAGAGAAGGATTAACTGAACACAACAACAAGAGATGGGAAGCTCTTTATAAGCAACGTGACAAAGAAGAAGTTGCCCATTTGGAATATAGATTTTTACAGGTTAAAAACAAATCTGATATAGTGATATGAACAGTTTTAACGCTTTTAGGCTATTGTTAACTATTTCCACATTACATTAATTTCAGTTAGACGAACATAAACAAGAAATTGAAGCAATAATGTGGGACCATCATGAAAAATATCGTAAGGCCAAAATAGAGTTGGAATCATTGATTCAAGAGCTACAACAAGAACTAGAAAAATTAAAGGCTACATGTATTATTAATACCGAAAAAATTGGTTATACTTATCAGGTGAAATGTAAATCTGTGACTTTGAGTTATTTGTACCACGGTACCTACCACGGTAATATCTTAATATATATACTTATATAAATTTCAGGTTCTCAAAAAACGTGAAGAAGAAAATGTGTTTGTTAGATCACAACAAAAAAGAAAACTCAATAAAATGTCTGATATATCTAACACGTTAAGAGCGAAAATCCGAAAGGCGTCAGAAGATGGAGCAATAGAGGAATTAAAAGCAGATGCTGAAATCGTCAAATTGATGCAAACGATGGACGACTTGGAAAAAAAATCAGATCATTTTGCTCGTGTAAATCATTATAAATTTACTCAAATATGGCGGATGTCTACTGCCAGGTGTATGGAACTGAGCAAACAGTTGCGCCAAGGAGAAGTAGCGCTGCATGCCCATATCCTAGCGGAGCCTCCTCCCCCGCCACCGCCGAAGCCACCAAAAAGCCCTTTGAATAAAAACGGTAGTAAATAATTGCAATAAAATATTTTTTTATAAGATACAAGTAGGAAATTTGTACACAAATAATAAGTTCCTACCTAATTCAAATAAGCTATGTCTGAGCTACACCCAGACTAAGAATATAATTATTATCCATCGCTATCTAATTTAGGTAGTTATCGCAATAAAACAAAACCTGCTTTCTTCTTAGACTTGACCGAGCGCGACGATTGCTTATCGTGCTCTCAAAGGCACGACGGTCTGGAGGTTGTAACAAGGTCTACCATACACGAGTTAACTTGCCTTGGCAAATTAATTCGCTTGCCGCCCGGCAGGTAGATAACAGTTGAAGGGCCGCTCTATTATTGTTAATCAAACATCTTATTCTTTTTAGAGTTTGAAGATAAACATCTTCCGAAAAGTAATGGCGAGATGTCCATTGATCCAAATAATATGGCGGCTGAGGAATCGAAACAGAAATTGGTAATATTTTGTTTTTACATACGATACGCTCATTTTCGCTCATTTACGCTCGATTTTCAATACTCAATTCGTTTATTGTACTCCACAATGTTAACAGGTGTTAAAAATCTTTATATATATAATTCTTCTGTGAGTGTGTATGTCACTGAACTTCTCTCAAACGACTGGACCGATTTTGATGAAATTGGGGATCTGGGAATGGTTTTGTCCGCTGTCCGCTGTATTTCGCTTTATACGTAGCGAAGCACGTACCGGGCCGCTAGTATATATATAAAATTGTTTCGCATTAATGAATACTGTCCTTACTGATTTCGATATTTTTGCCTAACAACACTATGGCATTCGACTGTGTGACTGTTCGCTGCGGCTAATTTCAGACAATCGTTGATATGTACTGTAACGTTCCATATTCTACACGTCCAGTCGTTTTTTGGCTAGCTCCACCGCCGACTATGCACCTATGTATATCTAACGATGCAAGTATCTAGTCATCCGAGCTAGGCTCGGCTATGTAAATAGCTCACATATTATATTATATTTTTAAGATAACGATAAAACAAATTAATATTTATAGAAGTTCGGCTGAGTATTTAAAGGATTAAGGCAAAAAAAATATATATACTTTATAATATTTTTCTTTTTTATTCTTGTGAATAGAAAAACGATGCATTTCCATGATGATAAATGCAAAAGACGCATATCCGTTAGAATATCTTTTCGTGTCGCACCATCTAGTACTTAAAAAATCTCTATCAATCGATCTGAAGATAGAAATAAATATGATTTCTTTTCTATCCGTACCTCCTTTAGATAACTTTGCCCCAGTTGCACAAAACTATCCGTCCTGGAAAGTTCAGTGCTAAGCAAGTAAGGGATGTTTTAAATAATATCTTTGGAGAAATATCTGCCTCATTAGTCTAGTGGTCCCAAGCGCGATTGCTACGCTAGAGGTTCTGGGTTCGATACCCAGGTCGAGCAAGTGTTATTGAGTTTTTCTATGAAATTCTCAGTAGCAGCTCGGAGTCTGGATTTGTGCTCGGTTAATGGCTATAGGCTCGCTCCCTATAACATGGGACCTAAACATACCGGCGAACTGTGGGTGTATATTAGTACGCCTCTGCCTAACCCTTCGGGGAATACAGGCGTGATGGTATTTTAATGTGTTAATAATAATATATGTATCCATTATCTAGTAATGATGTTAATTTAGATTTAAATATTCGTATTGGTTGTTCTTTGTAGTACCTTACCTACCTACTGTGGTATTTTATTATAAACTAGCTTTTGCCAGCGACTTCGTCCGCGTGGAATAGTTACTTTGTTCCCTAGTTCTTCGCCCGCGGTTTCACCTGCGTTGCCCCGTTCCTAAGGGTTGTAGCGTGATGTTTTATAGCTTGAAACCTTTCTCATGAATCACTCATTTTCCCAACATTTCCCTTCACTGCTCTGCTCCTATTGATCGTAGCGTAATGAAAAGTATACTATAACCTGCCCAGGAGTATGAAGAACAATTGTACCAAGTTTCGTTGAAATCCGTCGAGTGGTTTTTGTTTCTATAACGAACATACAGACAGACAGACAACAATTTTACTGATTGCATTTTTGGCGTCAGTATCGATCACTAATCACCCGCTGGTAGTTATTTTGGAAATATATTTAATGTACAGAATTGACTTCTCTACAGATTTATTATAAGTATAGAAGATAGATAAAAATCCCATAGACACAATACTTTTGTGTAAATAGTTGATAATTATATTGGCTCCGACGGTAGTTGATAATTATATTGGACGCATCCTAATGTCCTTGAATTAAATAGGTGTTTGTTAATTTTAACAAATATTGCGACTTCTAATATGTATAAAGCTGGAATGGTAAGTAGGTATGGAGACTTAAACACAGGCGCATAACTCTCTGTTATTTTAAGACCAGACGTTGATCTAATCAAAAATTTCTGGGCTGTCTGCCTCATTACTCTAGTGGTCCCAAGCGCGACTGCGACACTAGAGGCCCTGGGTTCGATCCCCAGGTCGAGCAAAGCGTTATTGTATTGGGGTTTTCTATGAAATTCTCAGTAGTAGCTCGGAGTCTGGATTTGTGTCTGGTGAATAGCAAGCGGCTCGCCCCCTATCACATGGACCTAAACATACCGGCGAACTGTGGGTGTACATTAGTACGCCTCTGCCTAACCCTTCGGGGAATACAGGCGTGATGGTATGTTATGTTATTTCTGGGCTGTGAATATCATTGCCCCAAATTTGCATCCGTATCACAACACTGAGACAATGTCATACATTACCAATCGAAAGCGATTACCAACCATAGGTGTTAATTTTATTTAATAGAACATATTATTATTACTTATACCTATTTAGGTCGGCGTCTGGAGGCGCCGTTTGCTATCGGTATGAAAGAGCCGGCTCTGTCGGATACGAACAACGAGGAAAACAGTTATAGTTTCTAATGAGTGGTTCAATTTTTCAGGTCCGACATATACTACAACTTGTGGCGGATAACACAGGTTTTCTAGTAGAAGATCGTTTATTGAAGCTTATTGAAAAATACCAATTAAGTTCCAGAAATTTGTGTACGCTGGATGCGATTTTTATGGTAAGCAAATTATTTAAATAAATAGTATCCAAGTCCGGTAGATCGCCAACAGATTGTAGCAGATATAACAGACACGGGTGTAGTAATTAGATAGATAATAGGTAATTAGGTATCTTAGAGGAAGCAGCCAGTTCAAAAGTTATCTACTATCAAGTTTTTGAATGTTTATGCTATAAAAACACATTTTCCGTGATATATATCTGGTCTATATCTATGTCAAATATGATTACATTGTTTTCAAGTATTACCGTTGTTGCTGACACCTAATTTTAGTTAGGTATTTATCTTTTATTTCACTACCATAACTTGGATATCATTTTATTTTTTATTCATAGTTTGTAGGCGATAAAATGATTGTAATTGATCTCTAGTTTATAGGTAATTCAGTCAAGTAAAGGTGTTTTTATAAATTTTAGGCTCTAGAAATTCAAGCAGAAGAAGATGTTGAACTTTTATGCTCCACATTTTTGAACTATGCATTTTGTCCTATTTGCGTCGGTTTGGAAGTGGCGTCAGAATTTGTACCGACTGCGTCCGCAGTGTCCCAGGATGTTTTATCAAAAAGAGATTCTCAAGGCCAAGTTAGAGCCCGAGGTGCGATATTCCTTTAGCTAGGTATGATTGAAAGTGGAAATGGATATTTTACATGACTTTACTAAACCTGAAAACATTTTTGTAGGAGAGCGAATATCTATAGTAAGAGGTCGGGCGAGCATTGCAGTGAGAAGTGTGTCAGCCAGCACTTCGCGATCCGCTCACTTTGGTTTCAGGTTTGCAAGTCTTATGAGTGCGCGTATACACTGCTATCAGAAGTACCTACCTACTAATATAGAAGCTGTCGGTTGGCCTGTTAAAATAAAAATTTAATAAAGTTGTATTTTTACGTTATACCTAGAGGGTGTACATAAATGTAAGTATTTTGACGTATGCACATGATACTATTGCCATGTAATGGTATTTGAATTTGGTCGAGAATGCACCTTGCATTATTTATGTGCGCTTTTTACTCAGGATGGGTAGGCGAACAAAAAGTGCATGCAATTCTCTGGCCGCAGCCTATTCATTTGGGTACTAAGAAAATTAATATTTTAATTTAATCAAAATATTTGCTTAACAGGACCCATGACTTATCACCGCAAGACCAACTTTTGATAGCAGAGGTAGATGAAATAATGCAGAAATGTGGCGATCCACAAGGCAAGATTAATTAAAGTCATAATATTGCAAACACCTCTAGCTAGTGGTATAATTTCTATGAAACAATGCGCGCATTGATGGACAAGCCTGTGGTAAATCTATATTGTTGTTTCAGCTGTTAGGATAACTGGTGGCACGCCCGAGGCTGGCGGGTCCATAACTGGCAAAAGAGGAGCTCGAGGAGTCACAGTAGCTTCCCAACGAAAAGCCGATGCTTCTCCTAAAATTGTCAATCCTTACCTCTGCCCGCGTTAGTAGCATAATTTTATGAATTGTCTTATAATTCTGCAGGTTTCAATATCTAAGTAGGTATAGTTTGTATCCAGTATCAGACTGATCAGAAACGTTCTTATATTCAATCTAGTTACCTCTTATCTTCCGCCATCAAAATAATAGGTACCTAATTAATCTTTTGTTTTCAGTGGGACACGTTTTAGAAATAGAGGCGATGCAAGTGTTAACAGCTTTGAGTGAATTCATAGCTCAGTTTGTGCCGCCCGAAAAAAAGAAACTAAACAATATACTGTTAGTACCTTTATAATATTAATTATTATATGTACCTACCCCTTCCATAATTAGTTTACTTACTACCTAATTAAGATGAGTTCGAAAGATAATTTGGAAAATGAATTGCTGAATTTGGCCATAAATATTACTGGGCAAAATCGAAATCATAGGAGTCAGGCTTGGTTAAATGCATTGTAATTATTGGGACACATATATTTTACGTACCAACGCTAAGTACCTATCATTGTAGAGATGGCTTGAAACCTCCGAATTTTGAAACACCATCTCGCAATCTAACTGGGGAAGAAATCGAAAACTACTGGAGTCATTGGAAGAACGTGTTTTCACCGGATAAAGATAAATTTTGGGATGGTTTGCTCGTTGGACTGAATAATTATTTATCTATATTACAAGGTGAGGAATGAAATACCATTACCAATACCTAACTTACCTACCTACCTTCGATTGTGGAAGTTTTGAGTTTTGCAACCATACCCAGGCTATTTTTTCATTATACATTTATTGATTTGCACACTGGGACTTGTAAGTAGGCTGGAACCAATTAGTTAGCTGGAACCAATTGGCTAGTTACCAAGAAAAAAAATAGTATTTATAATAAAAAACGTAATAGATCTACGTCATATAGAATAAAGAGATACTTCTACTATTTCTAGAACGCGAGCGCATCCATGAAGAAGTGGTGGAGTTACGCCGGCGCAATGTGGCGCTGCGTCAGTTAGTTCGGGGCGCGTTGCCCGAGCTGCCCACCCGGGCGCCCAAGTACGCTCGCCCCTTACCGAAGGCCTTCGTCGCACCCATTCCTGATAATGCACCCATGGCGTACACCCGACTACCACCTATAAATTAATCAAGAAAACAAGCCAAATAATAACATGTTTCCTTTTTAACTTGTACAGTGGGTACTACAGTTGCTTTTCATGAGAGCGTTTGTAATCATTTTTAATTTAGAAATTCTGTGTCTCCAATTTGATACCTAGGCACCTACTTAAACTTTTATAAGTACGGTTTTAGTGAAATCTTAATTATTTAAAAAATGATGAAATGGCACCATTTATTACATTATACGAATTATAATATCTATATAAATAATAAACTTATTTAAATAAAGTATCTACTTGTTAATTACTTAGTGGTAAACAAGTGCTTAGTAAGTGACATAACTACTAGTAAATTAAGTAACTTTATTTGGTTGGCTACCACTAAGCTTTAGAGCTAGCGTTATATTAAGTTATATCACTCAGAAGGTCAATAATGAGCGAGAGTTAATTATTTTATTGAGCAAGATTATGTGAATAGCGAGGTCAGTAGCTTTTTCAATAAATAATCATAATCTAGCTGTCGATATTCGACTAAAATTTTCACAGCGATAATAGTCGATTATTTAAATAACTGATTATGGCATCACTACTGAGTGACTGGTTATTCTATGAGGTTGTGTCTCTATGACTATGAATGGCAGAACTATATGTAGTCTGTGGTTCTATGTAACGTCAAGTTTGTGAGAGAATTTGTGCAGTACCTGGCAGTACCTACCGTAAAGGCAAGTTGCGATAAAAACGTAATGCGATTATTCAGGAAGATAATAAATTAATAAATAATATCATAAGTAAATCAGTTCTTCGACCATTAATCGTTATCATATTAATATCTGTAAAGGAAAAAGACGAGGTTAGCGTAAGTAAATTTTACAATTTCTATTATATTTTTAGATAATTATAGATAATTAAACCTATCCGGTTTATCGTTACACACTTTATCTGTTATTTACATAATCGGAAAGCTCCCACTATACGTTATTTTTTTGCAGATTATCACTACCACTATGTTGAGGAAGTTATTTCATCTTTTTGGAGCCATCCAATTTTTCTATGGGTGTTACTATGACTACAACTATGTAAATATACCAGTAACTTCAACGTCCGTAACACCCTTTGGAGGCAAATTTAAATATTTAACTTATTTAGATGCGGTAAGTCTAATAAATAAAACTGTTTTTATCTTATTATCTTATACAAATATGCTTCACTAGAAGTTTGCTTAAAGGTGACAAAAACAGAGTAGAGAGAACCCTAACTTTTAAACTAGTATTCTCCGAAGCCAGTTTTGTATTTTCTAGTACTATACTAGTAGATTTTATTGTTAAATGTCTTTTTCTTTCAGATGATTCAAACTGCATACTTTACATTGGCTCTACTAAATGATATTTTTGGTAACAGTGAACCATCTTCATCAGAAAAGCCAATAATAAGAAGAGTTAAGGACATAGTTTTTAGTGCTTTAGCTTTTCCATTAGCAATATTTGTTGGTGTATCATTCTGGGGCATATATGCTGTTGATAGAGAGTTAATTTTGCCTAGATCTATGGATCCATACTTTCCACTGTGGTTAAATCATGTGATGCACACAAATATAGTTGTGTTCATACTGATTGACCTCCTTACATCATTCAGGATGTATCCTAAAAGAAAAGTTGGTCTTACAATTCTTTCATCCTTTATGATTTGTTATTTAATTTGGGTACATGTTATCTACTTCAATACTGGTAGCTGGGTGTATCCTATATTGAATGTTCTAAATTGGCCACTTAGAATATGTTTCTATATATTCTGCCTTGCTTTTGCATGTGGAGCATATTCAGTTGGTGAAACAATCAATAAGGCAGTGTGGTCTACTGAAGTAGAAAAAACTGTGAGATCTGGCAAGAAAAAGGCAAAATAATTGAGATACTTAGTCATAATTTAATTAGCCTATTGTTAACTTGCATCTCTTGTTGAGGTTAGTAAATAGGTTAAAATGTTCTTGTTGTTGAATGGCTTAAGATCAAGGCAGGGGAAATAAACTTTGAGTTAAGATTTAGACATTAAAAACAAAGCAACTTTAGGCCAGTGAAGATATTAGTTGCAAATGTGAATTTAGAGCTATGCTTCTTTTTTCTATACCTACATAATAGTTTAAAATTATATAAGTAATAGGTAATTATTATTATGAATAACCCAAGCAAAAAAATAAATAAGTAACCCATAACCTACATAACGAAGATATACCTCAAATAGTAATATATCTGTCACTGGTATACCACATTGGATATGTAACTCAAATTCATAATAATGTATGTAATGGTCAGATGCGTAGCACTCGCAGCCGCCGTGTATGTATGAGAAGATGTATGAATGTGGAAGAAGCAAAAGAAGTATGCAAGAATCGTAGCAAGTGTCAGTCTATAGTTTCTGCCTACCCCTGTGGGAGAAAGGCGTGAGTGTATGTAATATCTTAATACCATATATTATCGTGGAACAAAGGTAGGTACTATTGATTTTTGTGGTTAATATGTGGTGGTAATGTTTTGTAACAAACAAACGGACAGAATAATGTAGTACTTTTACATTTATAATATTAGATTCAATGGGCAATGGGGCCCACAAGTACCTACTCAAAAGAATAGTGGTAAGTAAGTACTTATGAATTAGTGTGTATGGAATCCTGTGATTATTGTTATTCAGAGAGCATCTTTATTCCACTAAGTGTTCTTTATTCAGCTTATAAGTAATTTTTACATTATGCATTTATTTGCTTTTTGGCCTAAATATAGAAAACCAGTGTGGCCCATAATACTATAACATAACTGGGTATTTCAATTTTCTACCCATAATTGATTAAATCTACAAATACCAATTTAAATACAGTACCTACTGTAAACAAGGCCAAGTTTAATCAATTTCATCGTTCCCAATGAGACTTGTTTCTTGATTATGCAATAATTATTAGTGAGATAAGCTATTAAAATGATTATTATGCTAATAACATTACAGAAATTGGTTGTGAACGAAGTCAGCAATAAATATACCTACGAAATATACACTGCGTTTAGTATTCTGTTTAGCTGCTGTTGTAAGCATTTTATAAGTGAATATACGTATATGTAAGCGTTCAACTTAATTGTATAATTACAAAGAAGGAGTAGGCAATTGTTTGTAAGGAAGATTAAATAGTGTTTTCAAACACAATTTGATTTTGTTATCGAGTTTAATATAAAGTCACGAGTTAAAGTCGCGATAAAGATTACATCATTTATTATATATGTAGTATGTATTACGATAGCTTTGAAATATAATTATCTATGTAATAGCCATAATCAACGCTTTAACGCCTGGTAGGCGCAGAATATAAAATGTAAAATAATTGAATTGTTGCCATTGCAAAATTTGTATAAGTACTGCCTAATAATTACCAAAAACGTTGCTCGATTTGATAACAGTAAGTAGCTACTTGTAGATCGTAAAAGGCTTTGGTATATAAACCCATACATATTTATATTTAGGTATTTAGTCACAAACTGTAACAACACTTATAAGCAGAAATTCTGTAAGTTACCTATCCATATTGCTATTACTTTAATAAAGATACATTCCAAATATAATACTGGGCACATAATATGATTACTAATGATTATAGTGTTATTTTTAGTACATAAGTAGTACCTATGCATATAAACTGAAACTACGTTGTTTAGAATTAACACGATGGATTGTGAAGTTATTTCTTCTTACTCTACACTTCGGCTCTGAAGTCTGAAGGCCAAATACGTTACATTAACATTTATAAACGCAAAAGTAATCAGGAGCACAGCAGCATTAATAGAGTTTGTAATCTATCGGACGTGTTCCGGTTTAAGTAGGTACTAAACTTTATTTATTTAGTTATCGAATATTTATTTTTATTTATCTTTACTACTAAGTAACTATACTTACAACATAATAATAAGTTTTGAGTCTCATAAGTTTCTCAAGTCGTAAATGTACCTAATGTAAAATACATTATTGTTGATAATATTATGTAAATTTTATAGGATTTATCAGCTTATCATAAGAGCTCTCTATTAGTAGAATTTTAATATTAGGCATTACCTTAGAGTGCATCGTATTTAATAGCGGTACTAAAGCTAATGGCGTGACTATACGCATATTTTGCCTTAAGTTACGTTAAGCATTAAAGCCCTGAATTCTGAGCCAGGTGCTGAATCTATTGCTACTTTGAAATACAAGCAAATTAACTTTAACAGTAGATATTTACTAAATTTCTTCATCCTTTTTCTACGTAATGTGTTGAAAGAGACACAATGAAACTTAATTAGTTTGTTAACAATAGAATCAGCAGCATTTTAAATTTAACACGCCTACTTTGTGGGTCAATACAATACGCATGGGCAAAAAATAAGAAAGTTTGATGCAAATAATGATTCCATTTGATTACTAAATCGGATCGTGTACTTTTATCTACCTATGCGTAGGTAAAAACACAACAATACGGTCATGAGATTGTTTTATAAATGAGAGCTTTGGAAAGCTTTTAATTGTTTACAAAATTGCTCTGATTATTGAAAACAAATCGTAGTTTCACTGAAGTAGTAAAATAATCATATACTAGAGTAATTTTGTAGACACCCTTTGGTGCCTACTTACTGTGGTCGAGTGCCTATGTTGCCTAAAATATTCAATGAAGTGTTCAATCATTATGTCATATACGGATGAACTTTAGCCGCCGATCTATAGAAAGCAATAAATTTTATAATAAATAAATAGTTTATCAGAAAGAATTTATGTTTTATTAAAGCATGCGGGAATTATTTACCTACTATAAATAAATGTGACTGGCAGCGAATAGTTGGAGTCGATTCCCGCGTGGAAAATATATTTGTATGACCTACAGGTGTATATAAAAATGTGTGTTTGTAAACGCACTCACGACAAGAGAAAACTAGGGTGGGGCAATTTTAAAAATAAAAGTAAATATAATTTTAACTTGGCACACTACATTCCAAACAAAAATGTAGTATGGGGTAGTACAAACTATTTAATCTGTGGTAGTACGCACTAATGCCAACCTGCCTTCAAAGCGACAAATAATTTGCTGAATAAATGAATGCCTGTGTAACTGTTTATGTTACTTACGTTTAAAAAAAGCGTATTGAAATGATGTTTAATATTATAGATTGCGTGACTTCATGGCTACTCTCTTCTATTCATGTAATATATAATTAAGGTCAGGCAAGAATTATCCTAAGGTAACAATTAAAATATCATGCAATCGCAAACATATAAGCATAAATGCTACTTTATTTCGGCACAACTTAAGTACACTCAAATTATAAAACACTGAGAAAATCACAGTTAAAATATAGTGGGTATATAAATAATACGTACGCAATACTGTGCTAAAATCTATAACGTTATCACTTATCACGACTAGATTATTTATTTATGCAAATATTAACTAAAATGTTGGTCACATTTAACGTCTTGCCATAATAATGACGTCTTAATTAATTACAATATAATATATATCCGAAACAATACTATACCTACTTAAAAAAATATATTTTAATAATAATATATTATGATTATTGACGTATGGCGTCGAGTATGAATAGGTGGTCGCTGCCGCTGGCATGGTGGCATCCATACAGAAAACCAAGAGTTGTATAGTTTTACATTTTGGATATATTAAAATAATATAATTATAAATATTCTTAAACGGAATATTTGTCGCTTACGTCAAAGATACAACGTGAAAGCTGATTGAGCTTCTGGTTACTTATCTGTATTATAATGGTTCTCTGGTACAAATCAAGGAAAAATTCAATCGCGGGTAGGGTTGCCAGGTCGCCAAACCTAATAGCCGGACAGACCAGCCAGTTTGGCCGGACATTTGGGTAGAAAGGCTGGACACCCTACATTATTGAGGATTTTGTGTCTCAATATTAATAGGTACTACAACTCCTGCGGGAGCGACCGACAATCTACTCGCCTGCGCTCGGCCACGGTCGGCGTTTGCTCGTTTGCGAAATGTATAAAGCCTAACAAAAGCCGGACAAGCCGGACACCGTTTATTTTGGCCGGACACGCAATCAAAAAGCCTACCTATGTCCGGCTTTATCCGGACGCCTGGCAACGCTAATCGCGGGCAGGATTCTAACCTGCGTCTCCTGGTTGGATACACCAGACGCTCTGACCTCGAAGCCACCGCGAACCCCACCCGCCTGATTGAAATTTTGCCTTCACATTCTGAATTTACGTCATAAGGTGACGTTAGCGACATGAAATGAAAAGCAAGTTACCTTGCTTCTTAAGGCGGATCGTTCAGCTGAGCCCGCGAAATTCAAATTTCAAGTGAATTTTCGCAGTTTGTAGGTCTATAACAAGTTCTAGATTCATGGCAGTTGTAATTGCGACATTAACTATACAACATTCACAACTGAGAACTAATGTGAGAAACAGTTGCCAATTACAGACCTACAAACTGCGAAAAACCACTCGAAATTTGAATTTGGCGGTCTCAGGTGAACGATCCGCCTTAACCGACACGACTGCCCGCGATCGATTTTTTCCTTTACTAAAATAACTTTATAATCTTAGCATGGAAAATTCTAAATAAGTAGGTTATGATAAATTTGACCTAAATATAGATTTTATCACGCAGAACAATAATATAAATTTAAAAAATATTCTACTACAGGTAATATGAATAAAACATTTCCACCTAAAAAAATATAGGAACAAAATATTAGCTAATCTTGAGATACATATTTTATACAAATATTGTTAACGTAACATTATCTTTAGTTCTACTTCTAATTATTATTTTAGCATAAATTCTATTATATTCTTTTACAGATTTACAAAATTATTTTAATACCTACATATTAGGTAAATATAATTTGAGTACATATCTAAACTACCTAATAACAAATTTAGACATTCGAATGCCATAGGTAAATACATCTGGGCCAATCTAGTTTAATGTTTATCAATTATTTCTATTCTTTTCCTCTTCTCTTTACGTTTGCTGTCGACTCGATAAGAAGAAGAATACATCAACTGGGTAGTGATAGCTAATTTTGTGTTCTTTGTGCTTACAATGTGCTCGTTATTTAAGTATAATACGAAATTAAACGTGCATAATATATAAAAACCCTTTTGATGAAAAGTTTTTAAGTAAAACTTACCATCATTATCTGATGCTATAAAATATTATGTATATTATATTTTAATCATAGCCATTTATTTATTATAATAATTGGAGTTTTTAGAGAACTACGATTATTTTTAGAGAATAGTTTAAGAAGAAAATGTGGTTACTTTATTATCATAATTAAAATTCTATGATCATAAAGGTCTGCGCAGACGAGGGACAATCTTCGGCGAACTACTTCGTCCTTCAAAATAGAGCCCTTACAACTGTATTGAATAACGCACACAATGGATTAAAAGTACCGCGTACGAAAAGTCCCTCGAACAGCCGAGGATTCCGATAGACCAGAATAGACAAAAGTACGAAAGAGTCTCCGAAAAGTCGCAGCAACGCACACAGCAAACTTTAGTGCATGAAAATATCCATTCCATCAATCGAGCAATAAAGGGATGGACCCTAAGTTCTCTTCATGTAAATAACAACAGCGTAATCTGAGGATATTTGTTTCCATAGCGTGCGTTTCACTAAATTTCCGACTTTTCCGAGCAACAAATGACATTTGAAGCTGCGTTCAGGATGTAACATTTTCTCAGCGGACATTTTTATTCACGGTTCAGGAAGTCCCTCGTCTGCGCATGCCTTAAATGTATATAGGATTTTATTAGGAGCTGTCGTAATTCAGCAGGTTTAACAGCCAGTAATCAGTGCCAACATGCTAGATCAGTGGTGAATCCCTCATTATATCGAAGGACCTTTGATATAATGAGGGATTAACCACTGATCTCATTTAGCGTTCAGCTGCTCTAGGCTGATAAGTATCGACACACGCCTTAAGAAAACTTTTCTATTTTCATATATACAATTAGCACATAATTATTCTTTCATTCACTTATATTTAAGTGTATATTACTTACTACTTTACGGTTTAAAATCATGTATGACGATTTAGGCAAATTACTCTAGCTTGTTCTATCTATACTATGTGCACTCAATATACTTGCATTGTATATTTACTTAAACTTCAAATGGCATTCTTTATTTAATTGTCCGTGTTATTTCATCAATGGAATTTATATAATAACTTAATTACTCACACTGACCAAAAGCTGTCTTAATTCGTAGGCAGCTCAGGCGCATTGCAATGAGCTACGTCTTCACTTTGCGGGAGGTCTTGTAGTGTCCGTTTTTCTTCCAGCCGTTACCCTGCGACGCTTCACCGTTCATCGCACGAGTCGCGAACGATGTCGTCTTACTTTTCGATTCGAACAACACGTCCGAATCTGTCTCCGTTTCGGACAAGTCTTTACTTGTGACTGGAAAATATACGAGAAATGTTATTGAAATATTTTTTTTGTAGTTTTATGTTATCTTGTGGAAGAATACTGGTTATTTAAGGGTATTTTGCCAGACAGTATGTGTACATTGACCAATGACAGGAGTCGCGTGGATATCTTAGCTTGTGCTGAGTAACAGCAGAGTCAAGTTTATTCTATAGATTTCAGTCAGCAGATAGTTATTGTTATTAGAGGACGATGGAATAATTTAGTCGAGTTACTGGTTTAAATTGTCGACTTTTTACGAGATTGAATCCTTAATGCTGTGTAACATTTGATTCTGGGTTTGGAATTCTGTCTAACCCGTCTCTTATTACTTGGGACCTAAAACATATCGGTAAATAGGATATCCAACTGGTGTTTGATTTATTAAAAATACTATTAAACAGGATGTATAAAAAATATATTAAAAAGATCATTTAAAATTTTAGTGGGAATAGGGTTGGTGACTGGATAAAAAAAATATCATTATATTCGGTCCGTCAGTTAGATTATCCCTAAATATTGGACTCGGTATTTTTTGCTTTATCAAAATAGTAACAATTGACAAACTTATAGACCAACAAAATTTCGGAGTGGGAGGTTGTAACGTCAAGAAACCGTGACGTCACGCGAAAGTTAAATGTATCGTAGTCATTTTTTCAAAAGGAAAAAAAATACATGTAGGTACATTATTTTTTTACAATCTAACTGATGGCTCAAACAATTTTTTTTAGTCATCTAGCCTATTGATATTGGGGGACTGTTATAATCCTATTCCCAAAATACGAGTATTGGCTTTATTTATGGTAAAAAAAATTATGAAGTCATGAGTCGATGTGAATTCACGATAGACTAGGTACTGTAGTACTTTAAAAAATATTGTTGATATTCAGCAATACCGCTTGAATCACTGCCTTAACTATTGGGAATACACATGACATACCATCATGTAATAAATGATGTACCTATGCCACTAATGTATGAGAAATGTGTAGTATAAGAGATGTGTGGCAGAATAGTTACATGGTTTATCGTCATGGTCGGCGAGTGGCAGCAGGCGGTAGTTGGGGCGCGCGCGGGGCCCCGGGCGGCGCGGCGCGCACCGGCGGCGCAGGGCGCGCGCGCAGGCCGCGCCCGCCGCGCCCGCGCCGCACAGCGCCGCCACGCCGCCCAGGCTCGCGTACACTACCGACCACTCTGTAAACACGCACACCTTAATACGCACGCTCCTCGGGATCAGCGGCGACTCATACTTCATGGCTCACAATACAATGAACATTAAAAAACCTTCCATCAGATTCTCAAACTTATTTTTACTGTGATGCCTTTGAGAATTTCCGACTTTTTTTGTGACGACAACACTTCTAGACCAAAAAGTACCTATGTAACACTGACTTTCACTCGATTCGGTGGCATCGACACAGATTGCCTCCAAGATAATACCGCGTCATCACACAACAACAAATTACGCATTGCACTTTTCTTCCGCAATGTTTAATGCATTATAGAAATTATCAATAACACGCTGTCAGATAACAATCCGCCATGCCATTCCATTTCCACGATCGCGCTGCGCTCGCATCGCGTACGATAATGTCCTTACGCTACATCATGATAAGGTTCATTTTCTTTTCGAAGTGCCCAACGCTATTGCTATCCGTTGTCATTCAGTCAAATGTGTTTAACGAATATAAGCTTTACGACATCGAAATAAGGTCGATTTTTTTTAACGAACTATCATTATTTAATAACAGGGTTACAGGACAACACAACTTGTCGTTGTCATCACGTCGTCAATTACGCGCTGTCAAATAATGAGCCGCCATGCCATTCCATTTCCACGATCGCGCTGCGCGCGCATCGCGTACGATAATGACCGTACGCTACATGATGTTAAGGTTCATTTTCTTTTCGAAGTGACCAACGCTACTGCTATTCGTTGTCATTCAGTCAAATGTGTTTTACGAATATAAGCTTTACGAAGTCAAAATAAGGTCGATTTTTTTTTACGTATTATCATTATTTAATAACAGGGTTACATTTACATTACAGGACAACACGTCATGTTGTCGTCGTTGTCATCGCGTCGTCAGTAACAGATTGGTATTCATCGTGCTCAGTGCTGTTCGATAGCTGTTTTGTTCGTCGCGATTTGCGTACTTTGTTTGACTATTATTGTTAGTCAAATTGTCACCGGTCGTGTAATCGTGTTAAGTAAATATTTATAAAGTATTATTGGTGACTTGTGTAGATAGGTTTAGTTTAGGTATAGTTTAGTTTTAGGATAAGTAAAACATTTAAAAATATGCCGAAAATTAGGGCTGGAACTATTTTGAAAAAAAATATTGTGAGACTAAAAAGCTACGTATAACTATTATAAAAATACTTTTTCGTAGAAAAGTTATTCATATTATTTCTAACTATATTGAGTTCTAAGAATATATAAGTAGGTATATTGAGCAAATCATGATCTTAAATCCCAACGCAAAAATGTATATAGTAAAATAACCAGCTTGTATAAAGAGTAAAGAATGTAAATAATTAAATCATGTACAATCAATGAACTTTAAAATACGCGTCAATGAAAATTCTTATTTGCAACAATATCATATTTGACTTATTTCTTTTCGTCATTCAATACATGTTCATGTTTTATCATCTCTTAAAAATATATTCATATTTAAGGTGGATCGTTCACCCGAACCCGCCAAATTCAAATTTCAAGTGATTTTTCGCTATTTGTAGGTCTATTTGTGGTTTTAGTTCTCAGTTGTGAATTTTGTCTATTTAATGTCGCGATTACTACTGTCATGAATCTAGAACTTGTTATAGACCTACAAACAGCGAAAAATCACTTGAAATTTGAATTTCGCGGGCTCAGCTGAACGATCCGCTTTAATAAAACTTTGTCATGGTGGTCACATCAATCAACTAAAAATCTTTGGCACGTGTGTAGAGCGCTTAAATTGTCTGTGGTATGCAATATCTATGGAACCGATGGAATGGAACGTGGGCTTTTTAGTTTTGACAGTTGACATTTGTCAATGTCATCAACACTAACATTTGTCGTAAACAAAGTTGTGTTTTGAGACAAAACTTTTGACTAACCGCCGAATATTTACGTCGTAGTTTCGAAACAAACCCAACAGAAAAACAACAACAGTTTACAATAACAGCTGTTGAGAAATAACATAACAGTATAATTCATTATCGAAAAGTACCCGTTTTTACCACCACTACACACAGTTCTTTAAACAACAACTTTCACGTAAGCCTGGAACTATGGGTGTACATTAGTTCATTAGTAAATATATTTCAGTTATCAAGGTCGGTGTTAGGCTATCCAGGGCCCCTTGAGCACGACATACATAACCTGAATGATTATTTTTATAGGCTACAAGAATTCTAAAATTCACATTTTTGGGTTCGTAGACGTTTATATACTCTAACCCACTTGTTTTTTTTTTTAATATCTTCAATGTACAGACACAGCTTTTTTACGATTTTATAATAGTAGAGATAAAAGCGCAGGTGTTACACAGCTCCTGAACTAGTACTCTTATGGAACAGACGGAATTGTATTGTAATGTTACAATAATATGGTGACGCTCACCGCAGTCGGGCTGCGCGTCGGGGTCGAGCTGCGCGAGCAGGCTCTGCATCCAGAAGGCGTCGCAGCGGCAGGTGCGCGTGGCGTGGTCGCAGGCGCCGCGGCCCGAGCACGCGCTCAGACAGCGGCGCGAGCGCACGCCCCCGCCGCCCCACGCGCCCCACGCGCCGCCCGTCGACCGCACCAGCGACAGCGCGCGCAGACCCTCCACTGCCTTACCCTGGACCCATTGACAATACGCTCAAAATAGCTGTGCGCCTCTGACGCTAACCGTTATCACATAAATAAATGATTCCTGTACAAAAATATAGAAATTAGTAACGACAGTACTCAAGAATGCCAAACATTTACGACCCTAAATGTCTTTACATCAAGTTTTTATAGTAGAACTAGCTGTTGCCAGGCAACTGATACCAAACAGGTAGCCGATACCATTCTGCAAGGTTCAATCTATCTCTGTACCAAAATTCACCAAAATTGGATTAGCAGTTTAGGCGTGAAAGAGTATCAACCAGACATAATTACTTTCACATTTATAAAATTTTTAAGTATGGAAGTATAGATTGCTTTTGCTTAGTGGCAGTATATTTGGTAAAGCGATGGTATCAATCCAAACGAGCAGAGCAGCTGCATTTTACCACCCCAAATATTAATAATTTGCCTAAACACTATGTGAATCGATTCACACAGATTTTCGCACTAATCGTGCTTGTACATCTTTTTGGAAAAATCAAATAACATACCTGTTCAGATAAAAAGAAAACTATCTGCGTATTGCCAGAATCTACTTGACCGTGGACTTCAGTCACGTTGACCCTGATGTCGTCTTTCAGGAGTAAGGTCATCTTTTGCACCAGCGAATCAAGTTGACCTTGAGTGAATGTGGATATAGGGATATTCAAGGTGAGTTCCATGAGGTTCAGTTCTAGGGGGTCCGGCTTGACCTGCACGCTGACTGTATCCTTGTCGGACTCGCCCTGGTCGTCTGTTACAGTTAACTCGTACACGTATCTGCCTACCTCTATGTTTGTTAGCTGAAAAAGTAATGCAATATCGTCTATTATTTAAAATTTTATTTATTACTATTATTGAAAATGTGTGAGTAACAATATTTATAAATAATAAATTTGTTGCTATCTAGGATATTTCTTGGGTTCTTCTAGCCATTAGTTTTTGTAAAGGGAAACAGTGACCGCCAAACACGATGTCTGCTTTATAGTTAAAGGTACCTAGTGTTCCAGGAGCATTACTTACTAATTTTATTCTAAACTCTTAATGCTTCTGGAGCTCTAGGTACCTTTAACTATAAAGCTTTATCAAGAGACTAATAACAATAATAATTATTGTATTATTAGGCTCCTTATTATCAGTAGCCCGTGATGTTGGGTCTCAGTTTAGTTGGTATATTGCGGATTGGCCGATTTCACAAGCTGTTGAGAATTTCTCTCCGAAATCAATATACAAGTTTACTCGCGATATTTTCCTTCAGCATGAGAGATAATTTAATTCAAATTATTTCGAAGGATCAGAGGACTTAGCAATCTATGGTCAAGTTTATGGTCTTGGTCTTATCAGTAGGTTATCAACAGTTTCACTCACCATTAACACGGGTTGTGTATCAGAGTTTAGTATGACGGTTCCGGCAGCGAGCCCAGACGGAGAGCGAGTCCATTTCCACGACACGATACGGAAGTCATCCGAGGATTTGGAGCCGTTCAGTATCAACACTGACACGGGGAGGTTTAGCACTAAGTCGCCTCCCGCGTCCGCTTTAGGTGGACTGTTTTTGTCTGTAGGTCAGGAGTAAATTAGGAACAATAAATTGGTAATAGAAAATAGAAAATTATCCTCAATATACTTAACGCAATTACTTCATATTTCTAACAAATAAACTCCGTTTAAATCAGTTCATCCGTTTAAGGACCTCCAATCTTAGATCTTCTCTGTGGATTCCCACAGGTCAGTGAACAGTGTGGAGTCCCACAAAATGTACGTTTTGGACTTGTGCAACAAGAAAAAGCAGTATCTTTGATTTTGATTTAAAATCGTATTGCAGTCTAGCCTGTTCATAGAATACTCTTGTTAAACATGAGCCCTCAGAACTGAATACAAAAGACCTTTGGCCGTTATGTTGTAGATTAATTTTGAAAAGAATAACAAATATACTGTTACTTCAATTTATTCAGGGTAAGGATATAGAAGGTAAGTTGATGGCGGTAGAGCGGCGGTAGCTATTATATAATTAGTGGCCCTTCTGTTTCATTAGAACGTTTTGAACTTCAAGAATAAAAACTTGTGTTAAAAAATAAAGGTTTGTAACATTACATCTTCTACTATGAAACTATTTTAAATTGTAGTCATTTATATTTTTTTCTGAGACTTCCTAATTTGACACATAGTTACATTATTAGTCAGCATCTAAAAGCATAAATCAAACCCATGCAATATAATTAAACAAATATCTGGATAGTAAATGGTTACATTCAAATTTTAAATCACGCAAAAAAATCATTTGGACCACCCAAATTAAACATCCATATTACCTAATCAAGTGCTATAAAAATGTGCAATGTGCGATGATTTAAAATTATAGTGATCTAGAGAAGAGAATTTAATTATATACACTTACTCTGAGTGACAGTGACGGTGACATTATCAGATGCGGAGTTGCCATTATCGTCGAGTACTGTCAGCGAGAACACGTACTGGCCCTTCGTGAGGGCCGTGGCATTGGCGACGGACTCGTTAAAATTGATAATGTTAGAGTTAGTGGGCCCGGACAGGCAACGCCAGGTGTACGCGACTATCCTATGGTCATCGTGGGATGCAGAACCATTCAGGATGATCCACGTTTGAGGAAGTGATATGAACTGCAATTATATTTAATTACAACCTTCAATGCATTATTTGTTAAGTAGTGTGGTTCATGGTAAAAGAAACTAAATATGTTGCGTCTTATGTATCAGTGAATAATGATCAACTAACATTTTTCAACAAAAACATTTTATACTGGTTTCTGACACTTACGCGAATATTAGACATTGAAATAAAACTACTTTTTACGGATTTTATCGCGTTGTATTGATATTATTGATTCCCGACGTTTCGGATCCTTTACAGCATCCATGGTCACGGGTAGACTAAGTTGTTGGACGTCATAATGTTACTATTACTAGCAGCTACCTTACATTTTTGTTAATTATTGGCGATCCGATTCACGCAGAACGAGCTCACCGTATCCTTCGGTCTTGCAGTTTTGGGCTTGGATTTTGATTTTATGGAATCTATAATGGGGTTCCAAGCAGGTGGTAAGACCCAGCCATCTTCTCTATTGAAATTTGGATGTTTTTTAATTTCAATAGCCTAACGGATCATCCTGGGAAGGAATCGGTTTTCTTTTGCGAGGACTTGTGGTTTATCAAATCTGATGTGGTGCTGGGCCTTGTCTAGAGTCAGCAGTTTGTGAACATACTCTCTGCGTGAATCGGATCGCCAATAATTAACAAAAATGCAAGGTAGCTGTTAGTAATTGTAACATTAAGACGTCCAACAACTTAGTCTACCCGTGACCATGGATGCTGTAAAGGATCCGAAACGTCGGGAATCAAATAATATCAATACAAAGCGATAAAATCCGTAAAAAGTAGTTTTATTTCAGAAACATTTTAGACCGTATGGCTTTTCCTGTGTGTTCGCACGTAGGCATATTTTTACGCCGGGCGATGTCTTATCCGTTGCGCTTTATTTATCACTCTGAGTGATTTTTTTAACGCGCGATTAAAGAGAATTGGAGTAAGGCGGTCGTTAGGCCGAGCATATTTTACGCAACGTTTTTTAAAATTCCTTGCTAGCAATAATTAAAATCTAAGGATACTATACATATATAAGGATAGGTTCATAGTAATGCCGCATAGTTAATAGTATAAGTACTTATAACTGTGCGGCATTACCACTACTTAGGATATCCGTTGCGATAGATAACGTCTGTATCGATCGTCGATAGAATCATGCAGTAATTTCAATTAAATTGTTTCCCTGCACCCATGTCTCTTAAGTAACCATATGGAACATGGACAGCATGCAGGTTTATAAAATAATAATAGACCAACAGTATCCCTGAACATATTTACAGTAGTTAGTGAACGTGTGTTATAGTAAGGTCATGCGCTTTTGTTATACTTTTATAATATTCCACCCCTATTACTAACGTAAATGTTATATCTAATAATTTATATCATGTTCGTCTTCGTTCACAACTAAATTACATTCGAACGAAACGAACGAACGATACAAAACAGTGTGTAACTTTACATAATTATTATGTTGATTAGTTAGACAGAACATAATTATGTAACCTAGTCCAACCTGGTAGTTTTTATTTTATTTTTGAGGAATTGTTGTACTACATAGTCATCCGTATAATATGAGCATTCTCGTTCGTAATCGTCGTAAGGTTGCATGTTATTTTAGACGCCTGTTGCCTATGATCCTCTTTCTTGAAGCACAATCGAATATTATTTGCAATCCAACAAGTTAATCACCATCTGAGCCAAATTGGGCATCATTTTCTTTACAAATTAACTTCTACTATGTTGAATCTACTATCGATTTCGCAATACTTTAATCCAGCCTCAGTCAGTGCATAATAAATAATAACTGATTTGCTTCATATTTCGATTCGAGAGTGATATCGATTGCTAGTTTCATTGAAGTGTATATAAACTTACGGCTTCTGCCTGCGCGTCGGCGACGGGCGGGGTGTTGGTCGGTGGCTTCACGAACACGTGGACTTCCGCGGTGGAAGACTGGCCTGAGGAATCCGTCACTTTTAGCACGAACGTGTACACGCCTTCCGATAGATTCGACAACTGCAATAGTTACAAATTTTGATCATTAATGAGTTTTATTAGTAGTGTTTCTTGCCTACGAAACATTGTAGTTTCAATACGCATTTGTCAGGGATGATCGCATTATCTATAAACTCAAACTAGTTTTTTATTGGTTACTTTCTGGATCAATCGTGCTAAAACATAATTTTGTTTAACTCACCTTTATTATTATTCTCTTACTACATATATATTTCAATTTCAATCAAGTTATATGATCGTGTCAAAAAGAAGTCTTCTCGAGACCACTGCTATCAATGCAATTAAAATTAACCGTGTTTGAATCGCTCAAGTTTAAGTTTAGTATTGTAAATTAGTTTTTCATTAATTTGTATTATGGGGCAAAGTAGGACAAAAATGTTCGGTAAAAGAGGTAACATTGTTTTATAACGCACCATGTGCTACATTGATAAGCGGCGATAACAATGAAGGGATATGATTATAAACCTCGTTTTGCCATCAACTGTTATCTATAGAATTTATAATAATGGCGCAGGAATTTAAACGGAAACAATTGCTATATGAGCGGAATAGTTTCCTAATAAATCGTAACATACAATGTAACATAAGTATAAAATAATGACTAGGTATAAGCTAAAAGGAATTTCGTTGAGCACAATTTGTATTTCTTCAGATTTAATGTGACAACATCGTAAATGAACGACCGTGAATTACTTTGTATAAAGATTGATGGTATGCAATCTCATGCATTGTAACATCGTTGAAAGTCTAAGCTAAACGCTAGGAGGAACATATATTTTTTTAAATTAATTCAATAACCACGTACTTGTAAGTAAGGAGAGTGTGTATTTTGCATGTCCACAGCTTTGTTTTCATCCTCGGCAGATTTCGTCCATTCCCAAGAAGTGATCTCGTGGTCATCCGTTGATAAACTTCCGTTTAACGTCAAGTTATTGTTTGGCAAATATATAATTACGTCTTGACCTGTTAGAAATTTAACATATGTAGGTAAATATATAACTATAATGGATAATATGAAATCGACTGAAAATACACGGTCACAAATGGTGTGAGCTGTGTTTTTACTAACAATTCACTAGCGCATAAAGTCTGATCTACGCGAAAAAAAATGTTTTCTTTACCACTCACCCAGAGAAAACTTATAATCATATCTCCGCGATTGTCACACTACCGTTTTGATCTCACCTGCATTAGCTTCAGGAGGGTAGTCCGTATGGTTTAACACAGTAATATTTGCCGTAGTGGAATTCTTTACATGGTCCGAATCTTCTACAGTTAATTTGAATGTGTAGTTGCCAGGTTGTTTGAGGTCGTTTAATACTAGAGTAGGACCATCTTGCAGAGGAGGCTGGTAACCTATAGGACCTGATGTCAAGTCCCAATGCCAAGAAATTATCGCATCGTCATCCTGTTGAAGAAATCGTTTTGGATAACCCATGAATGGTGAGTTACACTTAATCCTATCCCATACAGCTTTTATCCGTTAGATTCGGCCTGTCATCGTGCAGCGGAGTTGTTACGTTATTCTATTAATATCTTTCTACTAAGCACTAGAGAGGACCAGGCGTCTAAAATGGCGACCGACATCCTGCTACACAACATGCCATACATGTACAGTAGAAGCTGACTTCGCATTGTATTTAGCTTTACGTATAGATAGAAGACAGCTGATATTGGACTCCCAGAAGAGGAAAATGTTTCAATGCATACCTTAGTGGCGCTGCCATCAAGTACAGCAACAGTGTTAGGAAGCTTGACAGTCTGCGTCTGTGGCGTTATGACGACTTGCGGCGGCGTGTTGACGCGGTGAGGGGGCAACACAGTCACATTAGCGAACCCTTCGCCGTAAGAGTTGGTGCCGTTCACTGTCACTTTGAAACGGTACTGGCCTTCTGTTAGGTCTGTTAGTGTTACTTTAGCTCCATTTTGATTCATATTACCTATGAGACGAACGAAAATCAATATTACACTAATTTATAACATTCGTTGCACCATCTCACTTTTACCATACTCTGATATTTAGTTAAGATTCGTTTGGTAAACTTTTATCAAGATTCTAAGGTTGAGGTAAAATCATTAATATCAATCATGGCTAAATAGTGCTTTCAGTGTTTATGAAGAGGACATAAACTTTAAAACTGCTTTTGAAGCAGCAGTAGCCTAATGGCTTACAATCATGTGGCTCGGTTCGAAACCCACTCATTGCACTAGCAATATGAACCCACTCGTAACACAAGCATTTAGCTTAGCACGAGGGTTTAACAAGAATACTAGTAATGAGCCACCCACATTGCTAGTAAGCTTTAAAAAAAGTATTATTACCTGTAAAACCTCCTTTTGGCTGGTCAACAAGAGTCCATACATAGTTATAATGGCTCATTGTGGCTTTCTCATCAGGAATGGTATATGCTGCCAAGGTTACTTCATTGTCTGGTAGTTGTACCTGGTGAATTAAACAATAACTTAGTTTAGGAGGAGTTATTACCTAAATTAATCATTCTACTTATTACCAAAAGTAATCTGTTAAAGGCACATAAATAATAAATAATTTTATAAAAATGTGTCACTCTCCATTATTTACCTGTTTGGACAAAATAGAAACAGTCAAAGTTTGAACACTTTTTGGTGAAGTTGTTTCAGTTTTTAGAGCATCATTTTTAGCATCCGGGTCATCATTCTTTTTCATGGAGTCTACTGGTATTGTTGGTCCTTTGGAAAATGGTCTAATAATTTGAACACATGCCCCTTGAGCATTCTCTTCTGTGCCAGGAACACATTTGCATATGCCATTACGTAACTTAATACCCAGAGGTATACATTCAGAGTTAAAGGGGCAGTCTCCTGCCCCTACTTCACAAGGTATTTTTTCTAGAAAATTGGTTGCATCCATTATCATATCACTGTCATTATTATCTCTAAATTTATCGAAGTTTCTGGGCTCATCATCATCAATTGTGGGCAAGTTGTTAATGAAATGTGACAAAAAGTTTGATTCTTCATCATCATTGAGCAGATCATTGTGATGACTTGTGTATGGAGAGTATATTGATTCTTCTTCAGGTGAGAAGTTGTTGCTTACTTGTCTATAGCTAGATTGATCTAATATATCTGACCAATTTTCTGAAACAAAAAACTGTTATCAAACGAAGTCTTAATTTGATATAATAATATGGCCTATAACATGTGTGATAAGTTTACTAACATAGTTGTTATCATGTATACTATCAATAAATTTGATCAAGGAAGTGTTAATATTAACGTTTTATTTCTAACATATAATACAATACAAAAATAGTTCAAATGACACAGAATTGTGACAGTAACCTAAAAAAATTATTTTATCCAACAATCTATTGTGTGTCTATTGTGTGACTATTGTTTGGAACATTAGATCAAGTTTAAATTATATTAAATTAGAATAATATTACCATTAGGCAGGACCGGTTTCACCAGTATCATGGACACATGTGATGCCTCCCACTTGCGGCTCCCAGTCCTCTGCAGAGGTAGGCAGAGCTCATTGCTGACACACTCCACATGGAAGCACCTCAGATCATAGATGAACACAATGTTGCAAGACTCTGTTAGGCAGCATTCCATAACACACTGTTTCAAACCTTTCAGATTAGGTTTTTCTGTATAGTTCCCAGCTGTGAGATTTCCTATGAAAAGGTAAAATAATTTTAAGATGATTTTACTGAGATTTGAGGATTGAAGAATAAAATTTAAACATGCTAAATTGATAACCAAGATGCTGACAATAATTATTTTATGTTTTAGTATCAGGATTTAGGACACAAGACATAAAAACTTATTTATACCGAGGACTTCAACATCATTGTTAGCTGGCATATTATTAGTAATTAGGGTACAGTTGTTGTCCATTGCAATGCACCCACAGAATGATTGACATGTAGATTGTCAGACTTCAAGTAAATCACCCTAAGGCGACTCTCTGATTAATCTTTCAGGTTATCTTTCATTCTTTGTAAAAAAAGCTTTGCAAGTAGTAGTAATTAACTGTGTTAAATTGTTTCAAAAACATCTATATTAATTGTATGTTATAGTAGGACTTGGATTATAGTATAGCAGTAGTTATAGCAGCTGTCTGTGTAATTTGTGAAACTGTTAAGTTCATGACGGTTTCGACAATTTTGTTGTTTTTAAGAAATTAATAATGAATAAGAAACAGTATAAACTTACCAACTGGCATGTAATTTAAAAAATTTTTAGGATACAGCTTAGGGCATTTATTATTTTCGTACTTATCGTTCCATGGTTTACTATACTGCGAGAGGCACACTCTTACACTCAATAAAATGAATAAAATAAATAAACTCGGGCATATGGTAGTAGTTCTATTCATTATGGAATAAAATTACAAGTTTTGTCGCACAATGTTACACTTCGTTGACAAAGTATTGCACGGTTTAGCTATCTCAATCACAGGAACCTAAATGTTTGTGATTGTGATATGCAATATTTGCGTGGGAGTACTGATAAAGTTATATTTTGATTTTTCTAATATTTCTGATCTAGACTAACGTAAACATTTCAATTAAAATCGAATCCTTCATTGTGAATGGTAGAAATATTGTCAATTCAATTTGTCATTTGTCACCGAACGGACTGAAACAAAGAGACATATGACATTTGATAGTTGACAGATTGACAGGATTTTTTTAAAAGTAATTTTATGAGTTTTATGACCTGGTAACTTCATATCTTAAGGTCATATCTTTTTTGTAGTTTTAAACACATCTCTTTATCCCCAGTAAAACAGTGGAAACTTCATTAAGGCTTCGATGGAGTCTAAGAGTGAACACAAATGTCACGATTTTCAATTTTATATCATTTGCCTACACTCGCACACGTTCGCGAACACTTAATGGTTAACTATCCACTATAATTACATTACACATTAAACTTCGGGGAAGCACAAGTTTTGGAAAATAATATAAAACCGACTGGATGAAATTTAGCTCACAGATAGATTATAGCCTGGAATAACACATAGGCTACTTTTAATTCTCTAGGTCGGACCCAGTCCTGAATCCACACAGACAAAGTTGCGGGCAGAAGCTAGTACCTATTATTAGTATTTATACCTATTATCCCAAATTTCCGAACCAAGACTCAAGAGAGTTTCATTTCGTTTTTCTAAACAAATACATTGTTTATGAAAGCAATAATCTGCGTGACCTGTAGTGTATAGTGCTACCAACATATTTTTATAAAATGTAATTAACAGTAATTATTCTAAGGTTGAAACCTCGATTTGGTACTTATTTAGGTATTGGATTATTGATTTGATTAGTTGCCCATCCTGTAGACCCTCCCTCCTAGCTAAGGATATGAATAATTCTTTTATTTAATGGATGGCACTATGTATCCTATATTGCTCAACAAATACATAGGGTTCGCGTGCTTTACTAGAATGTACGTTCTTTAGATGTCGTTATTCTAGCTAGTGGATACTAAATAATTTCTTTGTATGCATGAGCTGCACCATAAGCATGTACCTACGCAGTTGATTAAGCCTGTCTCGCCCGAATTACTTTTAATTTGATTACCCAAACGTTACGTTATGCACTGATACAAACTTAAAATAAGCGCTTTTAATCAAAAACATTTTCAGTTTACAATAATGCTGATGGTTACGGAAACGATTAAAAAAAACCTACCGATTCATTAATAATAGCCTAAAAATGGGTGCAGGTCAAATTGGAGGCATTGCCACTTTGGGTAAATACCCTAATACCTTTATAGTAACTTTATAATGAATCTTCTAATTAACTGCCCCGTTAGCTTAGTTGTCCTGAGCGCGACTGCTACGCTACAGGAACTGGGTTGCATTCCCAGGTCGAGCAATGTGTTATTGAGTCTTTCTATGAAATTCTCAGTAGCAGCTCAGCACCAGTTTGGGATTTGTGGCAATATGCTCGCCCTTTATTTCATGGGACCCAAACATACCGGCGAACTGTGAGTGTACCTATTACGCCTGTACGCCTTCGCCTAACCTTTTGTGGTTACAGGCTTGCCGCGTGATGGTATGTTATGTTATGTCTTCAGTTCAACAACTAATTATAATTACAGTGGATATGGATTTTAATAATGCTGCATCATTTCTCGGCGAAACAGCGGAAGTAACCGAAGCACAATATATAGTGAGTTCCCGTTCTTTTTTATGGCACAAACTGATCTTATTTTTGCAAGGAATACCAAAATATAATAAAATTCTACGAGTACTGTATGCTAGTCTGACCTCCTTTTCAATACTCTTCCTCTGTACAGAGTCAGACATTAGGTACTTAGGTCATTAATTTAACTGTGGGTCTGTGGCATGGTTACGGCCCCGACCGGTCGGCATAGGTATACCTACGGCTTTCCGTAATAAGGAAAGATAAGCTAGGTACGCTTTTCTAAGGATAAATTTATAAGATGACGAATTGCATACGGTTTTTTTGCAAGAAACGCTCATAAGAAAGTGTAGATATCTAATTCATTGCGTCGAGTACCTACTTACGTACTTCACTCAAACAAAAACTCTAATGTCATAGTTTACATACAATAATAACTCTTATAGAAGTAGTTAATATGCAATAAACACAGAAAAGGTGATGGAATTCATTTTGTATTCAGGTTCATTACTTGTCCCACGCGATGATGTTTTGTGTGGGTGTATTAATAGAGGCTCATGTGGTACTAACACCAGCCAGTTGTGTGCATGGCGAGAGATATAAATTCAACGTGGTTGCTGGTACACATAAGTTTCTGGAGAATGCTGGGATCACACGAGTTGTCCAACATTTTTGTATTCATAAAGGTAATTTATTTTGATCTTACACTTTCATTGAATTTAATTAAGTCATTAATCTAGTCGATTCACTTCGAGAACATCATGATCGTGTAGGAAGAGCAAATTTCACCAGCTCCAGGTAAAATTTCGTTAAATTAATCGGCAGTAAATTTCATACAAATTCCGTTCCATTTTTGTATTGGTACTACATATTATTTTCTTATGCACTTATTTTTGTAATCATGTAGTGCGTAGGTACTTTTGGTTCCATTATACAAAACCAAAGAGTTATTCCCAGTTGCCCATAGTTGTTCATACAAATTCACTGTAGACGCCACCATTGGTGGCAAATGGGATTTATTTTCAAAAATGTATTTTTCCCATCTGTCACCACTAGTGGCAACGGGGAACAAATAGAGTGGCCATTCCCAATTGCCACCAGTGGTGGCACGGACGGGCAACTGGGAATAACTCAAACCAAAACCAATATTTTTCAATATATTTTATTTAAATTATGCAGGATACAACACTTCACTTCGATGGACGGAATGTTTGACTGACAACTTGGCGTTGCTGGTTCTAAACTATCAATTCTCTTTCCATAAGCGGGAGGCGGGTTCCGATTTTTTACTAAATCGTGTTCGTTATGGGGTTACTGCTCCGAGAGATGAAAGTTTGTATACCGACACCTCATGCAAATATTACGGTTGGGGTAGTAGGAGAAATGTAAGTTGTTTTATACATATTTTGTTAGTCTTTTCATTTAGGGACCTACAAGTCTTACAACATCTCATAATCAACTCATTTACTGCCCCACTGCTAGCTAGTAGCTAAATGTGTTGACAGCATAATCAAACTTAGTATGTTTGGCATCCAGGGATGGTGTGGTGTCGCTGCCACCATAAGCATTGCGATTTCAGTTTTCTCATTTTGTGCAAAGCGTTTTTTTTATTAAACGGTTTTTTTGTCAAAAGGATTATATAAATACAATCAGATCTCGATACCTATCCCATCCATACTTTCACGGGTCGGACAGGGTTTTCTTAACACATTGTATACCTACATACATAGACTGTTAAAATCTTTAATTACCTTTTTTGTAATCGCGAAAAAATTGAGTATTAATATGAATATCATGTGTAAATATTAGATATTTTTCATAAACGAAAGTATAGTCTGACTACGAAGTCTTTGGGAAGGTCATCGGGTGTGTAAAGTAGGGTCACAGGGGGCACCACACGCGGAAATGCTTAGGGCACCACGTAGGTATTCTAATTCAGAAATAATAATTTATAATTCATAATATTATTTATACATAACATAATTTAATAAATAACTACACTTTGTTATTAGAGTTAATAATTTAAACAAATAAAAATATTAATTAATTCGTATAGCCCTCCATATTGCAATGCTTGCAAAAGGCCGCTAAGTTATAAGTTCACTAAAATGTAATGCAACACCTTAATGTACAGTTAGTAAGCAATAAATCTTTGAATCTTTGAATCTTGAGGGTTAATTCGGCACTGCTAGCTAAGGATCTCTTCTTAGAAAGAGAGGGTTTAGTCTAGAGCACTATTATTTTTATTATATACGTACCTATCTACTTACAATTAACAAAACCAATTATGTTAAGTACTCTTGCTCAGATCTTTACTTGATTTTTTTAAAAGCCAGCTCCAGCATTAAGGATCAAGTCGTCGCGGGACATTCACAAACATACAAACGTATATAGACACAAAGTCCGAACTAAGTACCTAAACCCAAACTCGAAACAAATATCCGTGAAACACACAACTATATCCCTCGGGTGGGCATCGAACCCATGACAACGGTGCAACAAGTAAGTGGCGAGTGACCGGTACAACTAACGGCTTTTACAAAAAGCCCCCCATAGCACTGCAGGTCAGTGTAACAAGGTGGACAGGACTTTGTTACACTCAGCACTATTTAGTAATAGTGCCTCGCTAGTTCTCAAGGTTACCTCGAAAATAAGTACCTACAACTTGCGAGCTCATTGATGACGACGACCGACATAGTTAAGATGAATTGATGATAAACTTTGTGCAAGCCTTTAAAAATTATGTGCATACTTATAATATAATTGTAGTGTGAATGTAGCTTTGTAGTTCGGTACCTGAATGTATTCTCAAGGAGTACCTACCTAGGTACACTAGAAACCTAAATATTGTTTCAGGGTTACTTGATCCCATTGTTGATTGACCTCCGTCGCATGGACGTAGTTATACTGCCTAGAAGCAAATGTTTGGCGATGTTTAACTACCAAGAGAAATATCTTTGTATTCAACAAGGACACTGCAGGGTAAAGTATAATTTTGGTGATAACCTTAGATAGGTACAGCTTGAGATGAATTTACTTTAGCAAAATGGATTCATAAACGTCATGCATCCGAGCCTGTGATATAATTTTGCCGTTGCAATCCGTTTCTAGCCAATAATTCGCCACGAGATTGCGACGACAAAATTATTTCGTAGCTCGAATGTGTGGTACAGTACGCGCGGCATAAGTTGGCCGGAGTGAAGTTCGCCGTTTTAATGCGCAGTGGATTGTTTACGTTAAAAATTGTGTACTGCTCAACCAAAAACTGACAAACAGCTAACTTCAGTCCGGCCAACTTATGTCGCGCGTACTGTAGATGTCGTTGTAGAATCTATCTTGTACCTAGATACATATTATATTAAGTACAGCAAGATGACGATTTTTTATATTTCTGTCTCGAAAATAGGTGAAAAATGTGCGTTTTCTTATATCTTACTCTACTTACTACTCTAACTTACTCTTGTAATTTTATAGCGGTTTGAATGAAGCCGTGTCACCTACCTACCTGCCGACTTTTTTTACAAGAATATGTATATTTAGGTCTGAGATGGAAGAATAAACAGTAGGTAATTTTAGAAAAATGAAGTGTTTTATACTCTACTATTGTGACTACGCTGCACTGACTTGTGTGTGCATAGTGATAGGCATTTTGGTGTTAAAACTATGTACGTACTTACCTACTTTATTTTTGTTCAACAGTTAAAATATAATGTAATGAAAAACAGTATCATACTGTTTATAACAGTATAGTTGGGAATCGTAGTCAGAGGCAGCGTGTTAAATTTCAAACCGTTTTAAAAATTACATACATACATATTTTCCCGATTTCCACTTGCTACGATCCTAGTACACCACTTTCGCTTCATCTACGTTCATTAATCTTCTCATGCAGGATGGTCGGTTTAGTTTGAAAACGTCCATATTTTTTTTTATTTGTGATAGGCTTAGGATATAATCTGGGTGTCTTCAAATCGCGAGTGAATCGGTTTCTTCTAGGCAAGCGCGCTCCATCGTAGATCGCAGTATCGCTTAACATCAGGCGAACTGGCGGTCAAGCGTAAGCCTATCACAAATAAAAAAAAAAAATTTGGTTGTGGTACGTTCGCCGAGGTCGGCCCCTTTCAACTCTTCCATCCGTTCTGGTCATGTACTACACTCGTTTCGTCAATCTTCGTTCATCCATCCTCTCTACATGCCTAAACCACCTTAACATACCTTTCTCAATCTTTGTTACTATATCTTCTTTCACACCACACCGCTCCCTTATCACGCTGTTCCTCACGCTATCTTTCAAGGTTACCCGATACGTACCTACTTCTCAAACCTCTCATCTCTACATTTGTTCCACTTTCATGTTTCTTCTGCCACATTTAACTTTAGCTACCATACATTAATATCGGCGCCAGCACTCCCCCAATTACAGCCTGCCGCGCCTTTTAGGACACTTTACGGCTATTCATGAAAAAAAAAACTTTTTAAAAATGAACTTAAGTAAATATATTTGACTAAACTAATTAAATTATGTATTAATATTTCAGTCTCCAAAATTTGGAGCATTGTGTCCCGTAAGTATCTAGATTAGCAATATTTAAATAAAAACTTATGTAGTTAGATACCTACTTTATAGTTATTTAGTCATGATAAAAATAACCCGGTATTTTAATTAAAAAAAAAATTAATGGGTCTCTTTAGCTCTTACCACCTTCCAAGATTTGGCTTCCTAGCTTTGAAATAACTGCAGGCTTGGCAAAATCGGGGGTACATTCGGTGGCTATAAACTTTAGATAAGGGCGACCTACTACATGCCGAGTTAGGCCTGGGATATTTAATAAGATTGGCCCATATCGGACGCCAATTGTTCACCGATGGCAAAAAACGCTTTAAAAATATTAATTCATGTAAGTACGTAAATAAGTAATGTTAATTAAAAACAAAATGTTCTGTAGGACGACGTAGGCTCCGTTATCATCTGCTCCGGCTTTGCACAAGGCATGATGACTTCTCGGCTTGTGGATCGGCCTTGTGGAGTGGGCTTCTTAGATCTGAGCAAGTACGTCAAGTTCCTGACCTGTGGCGTAGACGATTCCCGCGATGTACTCGACCACGATACACACATTGAGTATGATTTCACCACTATTCAAATGCATCTTACACCTTCTCTTCAAACCTTGGCTCCGGAAAATAGCACAAGTGATGAAGATGGTGGTATTAAAGACAAACTTCCTAACCTATAAGTTGTATTAGTAGTGTAGTTATAGATAATATGCATATTGTGTACATAATTTAATTACCACTTGTGTCATTAACTTGTATGTATATTGCATTTTAAAAATTAAAAACATGTATAAAGAAATGGTTTTATTGTGGGTAAATTAAGTTGCGTTATTATTAGATAATTCTATAACAAACTTCATTTAATCTTTTAACTCTTTAATCTTTTCGAAATTCTTATTTGATGTCCATTAATTGGAAACAGAAGCATTTCTATCTTGAGGGGACCTATGTCATCTGCTTCAATTTTGTATGATCGCAATATGCTTGAGATTATACTCTTCATTATTAGCATGCCAAAGTTTCTACCTAAAATAAATATGAAATTATGTCATCATTCTAAGTACACAGCTAAAAAGTGAAAAGTTTTCAGGCAGGTCTGCCACCAGGAGAGGCGGCGGGCTATGTCGGACTTTTGCCAACTAAAAACTTGGTTGGCACTTGCCTTCTCCTGCCCTATAGTCGCGGCCATAAGATTCGTGAAATGCGCCACGACAGTGACAGGCTGTAGTCTGTACGAACATAGGTCATTATACTTTCCAATAGCTTCATACTTAGTAACAGCGTGCGTGAAGCAATCACGCTTTTCGCCTACTGGGGTCATTTTCTGGTCGGGAGTTTGGGGAACTAACCTGATCGAAGATAAGCTTAGATCAGAGTAAAGTGTCATACTTATAGTCAAATGTTTCGTACCGATACAATTTCTGGAGCCATAACTAAATGGTAAAAAGGCAGCAGGGTGTCTCTTGTGGGATCGTTCTGGCAGGAACCGGTCAGGGTCGAAATCATCAGGGTTGGGTCCCCACGCTGCAGACCGGTGGATTGCGAAAGCTCCAATAACTGCGCCCGCTCCCGCAGGTAAAGTTACTCCACATGTTGCTGTAATTTGAGAAAGGAATATTAATTACGATTAAGTATTTATCACACTCGTTAATTGGAGTTACACAGTCCCAATATCTCCATTCCTCGTCAAGAGAATAGGTACTTCTCCCAAAGGAAAATTATTATGTAAGTTACCTACCCTAAACGGTTTTAAGTACCTATAAAAGTGGATTTATATGAGGGAAGTAGGAGACCAAAGAAATGATGGGTGGAATATGTGGGAGATGATATGGCTATAAAGGACGTGAATGATAAAGTGACGTCTCATAGAGCTACTTATATGGAAGAATAAGACTTACTGCGATGACCCCGAGTAAATAGATGATGATGATGATGTAAGAAAGTACTTACTATTAAACATGGTTAAATATAGCTCAAACTTGCCTGGAAAATAAATAAAAACTGCTTGCTTCTAGCACGTAATTTTAGTCTCATGTCTCTGCCTGTATTCACGATATAAGGTTCTTGGTCTTTACTTTTGTTATAGCGCTCGCTTTGCAAGAGAGTATATCCTAAGAGGTTCTAAGACGTAGAAATATAGTAGTGTAGAAAGAAGCTAAGCGAACGATGAGATCCCTAAGCCCAAACGTCTTAATGTTAGGGAACTTCTATAATTAGAGAAACTTACGCAAGTATATATCCTTATCAACGTTTCTGGCGATGATTGGAACGACAGTATAAAGTCTCATGCTCTCTTTGATAACTCGCTCTAGATAGTTCATCTTCTGCAAGTCTTCTTTAGTCGACCCTCGAGTCGATGAGCCGAATATGGATTCTTGCCTAAAATTTTATTAAATTACTAAAGTAGGGCAGTATTGGATTAACTACAGCTTAAAGCATAACCGTAGGCGGGGGAAGACGGGTTTGGAGATTCAAACTCAAAGAAAGAAATGCCTTATCCAACCCACCATTTTATACACCTTAAATGGACATACCTTTTATATACATATACCTACCTACTCTTTTGGGGTTATTAAGAATAGATGGTCTTAAAGTTTTACTTATGTAGGTCTGTAGTCCAGACTGCGGTGAAGAGAATTCCTGGCTACGGCCTTGGTTCTTATAATATCACATGATTAATGAATACGCCTCTATACATAGTTTATTACCCGACTACAAAAAAAGGAGGGGTTAGAGTTAAACACTCTATACAGTATATGTATACCTATGTATCGTATGGATTTCGAACCTAGCTCAAAAACTACTCATAAGATTTGAATGAGGTGTTGATTGATTCTTCTTTACAGTAAGATGGTTAAGCTTCCTTTTTAGGGAAAAATAAATTGGTATGGCCGATGAAACAAAAAGGGAACCAAAAAATAATAAAACTTACTCGACAGTAAGTATGAATTAAAAGTTCATAGCGGCATGCGACCATGACTGAAAACCACTGTTCTTGGACATGGGAAAATTAAATTGTTTCATACTTTTTAGTTGATTATTTTTCGTTGTTGGATTTTAGTTTTTAAATTAATTTTTTTTCCCAACTTTTGGAAAAATTGGGTTTATGCTCAGGATACTCTTTAATACACTACTCTTTTAACCTAAGTAGGTACTTATCCTAATTAATTAAAAGTCACAGTCGAATGGCGAGAGCTACTGTTGTTCTATTGCAAAAAGGGGATAGCTTTATCCTGTGAATAATAATGCATTCCATTACCTTCCTAACAGGATCCCAGATAAGCTAAGTAAATTGCGTTAATCTGTAGGTAATATGACTTACTCGTGCATCACCTTCTCCTGTGCGTCCTGATGTATTCCCAGTAGTACGAGGGTGTAGGCGATCACAAGAGCCGTGGTGTCATTGCCAGCGATCGTGATGGAGTCGATGTGCTCTCGGAGTTGCTCGTCTGTGAACTCTATCTCTCTACCAAATAATAAGTCCAGGACGGCGCGAAGTTTGCCTTCTGAAAAATAGTACCTACTTAGATCCAGTTTAATCAATTAACACTTCAATCAATTAATTCTTTAATCAATTTTTTGAAATAATAAATAATTGATCAATGCCCCAAACTGCTTAGATCCATAAATACTAATATTATGAATGCGAAGTAAATCTGTCTTTCTGTTATCTTAATCAGTTTAATCACTTAGATGAAATTTGGTATGGGGATATTTAAAGAGCCTGGACATGACATAGTTTGAATCCTGGAAAGTCCTATGGGATGCGAATGAAACCGCGGGCAAAAGTCAGTGCTAAATAAAATCTGACGAAGTAAATTCTATTCCAGCAGGAAACCACTATTATGGTTTACGGATAGTATTATTGTTCCGGGTCTGAGTGTGTGTTTATGAAATATAAATAAAATAAAATAATTAAGTATAGCATGTAGTAACTGCCTATTGTAATTCAGTAGATAAATCACTGTAAACCCGTAGACCGTAGTCCAAGGACAATGGTTTTTCTATAAATTATCTCCATGACGCCATGACGTTGCTATATTGTTCTTATTAATTAACATTAACGATTTTTGGTGGTATCTCTTTCGATATATTTGTTTAAAAATTAGACAATATCACATAGATCGGTGACGTTGATGGCATTGCCCCCTAAATCAACACTTTTCTGGCCGTTCTAAAACCAACATTACATAATGACATTTTCATTCATTAGATTGTTTGAGTACATACACTTTACCATGAGTGATGAGTGTAGACAGCAAATATTTGTTTTGGGATTTATGAAATTACAAGTCTTGTGGTAACTATAGGTACCTTTATGTTTAGTAACACGTGCGTGACATAGGAAAAATCCTTTTTGTATCAATGAAAAGAACAAATCAATATTATTATTCTCTCTTCTCTTCGTACCCTTTCGATCTAATTCAATAAAATTAATAATTCTAAATTATTTAGATTAAAATTGGCACAGAGATATGACGGTAGATAAGTAAATTGAAGACTAGAAAATATTTTAATTTTCAGTTATGTTAGGTTAGGTTAGGTTCATAAATAATCGCGCAGGGCCTTCTTTACCGTATGAGAGGCCCTGGGTACTTTATGATAATGGGACCCCTATTACTATGACGGTAAAAGGAGTAGAAATTATAGGAGCACTCATAGATCGCGGGGCACTGGACGCTATGCCCTTGGAGAATGGAAAAGAGAAGCCTGCGCTGATGAACCAAAGTTGATGTAGCAGTAGCTAAGTAGCTTAGGCATTATTTACTACATCATAAATTTATATATGTAGTGTATGATTCATAATAATTATGGTATGCCGTGTTAAATGATGTAGGTACCTATCTAAGTACGTGTAGGGTGTGTGTAAGCAGTAGTAGGATAATCCTACTTACCGTGTTGTTCTTCATTATGCCTTTCTTTACTCCTTTCGTATTCTAAACGCTTCTTTTGAACAACCTGTAAAATTGCCGGATAATAGGTATAATTCAAGTACCTACTTATTTGCAAAATAAAGCGAAAATCTCCCCAGATTAGCAAAAATGCTCTTTTGAATTTAATAATATTCCTTCCCCATTATTTTTGCTGGACCCATTTAGCGTTATATTTTTCTTGGAAATCTTTTTTGAATTGTTTATCAATTAGGATGTAGGCATTACACCTAATAATTAGTATTAGGTATACCTAATTATAAAATGATAGCGTACAATGTGTCTCATAATCATTTTCGTATCGTATTTCTTTATAATGTACCTACCTCATCAGTAAACTTGTGCGTAAGATCGATGTTGTCTTTCTGTTCTTTGGCATAGTGTGTAAGATTGAAGAGGCAGTCTGGTTGCAGCCAGACCTTGAACAGGCGCATATTGAGGATCGTCATGACAGTGTGGCGCGCGTGCAGGTACGGCGTGTCTGGGGAGTGTTGGACGTCCATGCGTTCACCCATGGCCGTCTCTAAAAATTGAAGGAGAATTATAATATTTTCACCTAAGTAGGAAACTCATTTTTTTCTGGCAAGGTCGTGATGGATATGTCCACGAATTTCATAAGCCAAATCATACCTACCTATTATACTCGTACTACTCAGGGGCGGATTTCCCTATAGGCCGAATAGGCCCGAACCTAGGACTGAAAAATTTAAGGGCCAGCAAACCTTAGTGAGGTTTTGTTTTCGCCCTCTGTGAAGTCACACGTCCAACGTATAAATACTCAAATAAAAACACTCGCATAAAAAAAAATGTGTCCATAGCATCTCGCAAAAAATGGTCATGGTTTTTAGTTGAACAGTTGACTATTACGACTTCGACAGACCCTGCTGCCGTCAGAGGCAGCCAGACAATCCATGATCCACTTTGCGCATAAATTATCTAGATATAGTTTCCATTTCCCATAGTATATCTATCGATGTACTATGGAAAATGGAGAATTAGGGAGGTCATTGTTAGTCCTTGCTGTTAAGATCCTTTGAGGTGTCAATTAAATAATTATCGTGACCATCTATAATTTTTTTGTGGTGAGTATATTTATTTATTTAGTAGTTGGGTACGCTTTGCAACTTACCAAACACAATATCTAACGTACAAGCAGTGACGTATTTCAAAACATCAAACTTTTCTTTATCAACTTGTTCGTCGAGCCGTTCATTAAGGACATTTACTTGTTCACTGATAACGCCCAAGTACTCCTCCACAACTTTGTTGTGGAAAACCGGTAATAACACTTTTCTGTGTGACTTCCATAAATTCACTGTAACATAAATATAAAACACAATAGTACAATAGAAGCTATTGTAAACCCCAGACGTTAAAAAAGTGTCATAGGTAGTTAAGTATGCAATTTTGTAAATTTTCCTATTTGATAACACGCGCATTCTAAGTAAATAAAGTTAAGATGTGATTTGTCATTAGACACCAACGGTAAAGTAGTAGATTTGGTTTTTTTAAACTTTGCCCCACACTAGGATTTTCTCCTGTATCGTGGGTGCGTTTACAAAGACAAATTCTCACATACACAAACGCCCAAAATAGTAGTAGTCTTTTCTATGTTTTACTGTAATAACGGATTGATCCTTTAGATTACTGATTAAAATTTAATTGTTATTGGTCGTCGGTAGTCCCACAACACTTGACTTATTGCAAGGGATTGATACAATGAAGACTGGTTTACCTATTAAAAATTGTTACAATACGCTAAAATTTAATTAATGAATAAGAATAGGTAAGTGAGTCACAACTGGTTTCACACTCTACATCTAAATTTGAAGGTTTTTCTGTCCGTAGTCGCTGTATGACGTGTTGATTGGGACACTGGCTGTCTGCTCAGCTCTGTTCAGACGCAAGGTATATATTGTAAGCCTTTCTTTGTAAGAAAAAGTTCATAAACGTCCGCCGCCAAATTAGACAACAGCTAGTAACGATAACATCTTCATCATGGACCTTTTTGGAACGATATGAACCTTTTTAGGGTTCCGTACCTCAAAAGGAAAAGACGGAACCCATAAAGGATCACTTTGTTGTTCGTCCGTCCGTCTGTCAAGACCCAGAAGAAGAAAATCTTCTTCTTCTCAGGAACGCGTGGAGGTATCGAGTTAAAAAAAAAACCATATATGTAGGTACTCAAGTCAACAAGTCCCTTGAAGCTGTAAAAAAAATCAAACTTCTAAGTTAACGTAAAAAAAGGTAGGTACAGCCGTTCATTCCGTAAAAAACGTATATTTCGACATTCAATTTCGGGAATCAAAATTTATAGGGTATTTTCCATTGACCTAGAAATATGAAATTTGGCAAGTAATACCGTCTTATGCTACAAATATAGGTAAAAATCTGAATGTTTACATTTGTAATTAATTATAATATTTAGGTACCTACAAATTTGTACGGAACCCTCGGTGGGAGAGTCCGATTCGCACTTGTCCGGTTTTTTTATACGAGTAGTACGTGGGAGAGCCATGCTTCGGCACGAATGGGCCGGCACGACCGGAGTGATACCACGGCCTCACAGAAAACCGGCGTTAAACAACGCTTACGTTGTGTTTCGCCGAGTGAGTGAGGTTACCGGAGGCCCAACCCCCTTTTAAAAGGCCGGCAACGCACTTGTAACTGCTCTGGTGTTGCGGGTGTCCATGGTTGGCGGTAATCGATTACCATCAGGCGATTGGTCTGCTCGTTTGCCCCCCTATCCCATAAAAATAAAGTATGGAAAATCCTCATGAATCGTCGCTGCCAATCATGATTTCGTTTAGTAGGTACCGATGGTACTTGTGGCGGACGAAGAACTGTTGGGCTCAGGCAGGAGCAGAGCGGAGGAACACTGAGATCTCAATTCATGGTTATTGTCCAAAGCCATTATAATTACCAGAATGTGCACAGTAAAGACGTAATATCAAAAGAAATATTTGTATCGGACAATATTTGCGTACCTACGTAGTTAGTGACGGATTACGCATTCATAGCTGGTATGTTTGTTCACACTTAGTTCACATTTGTAATTAGGATCAACACGGTTGATAAACATGAGATGTTTACCTGGTGCCACGAAGAGCCCGTGACCTAGCCAAGGACGCAGGAAGCGATACACGACATCCTTGTCTAGGCAGTTTTCTAGCACCACTTGCGCATCTTCAGGATCGCCGATAGCTACAAGTTACATGTTTTTCAAATTAGATATAACTAGATGCTATACCTAAGTCCAAAATAAATATTTGTTTAGAGTCGTCTGTGCTTGTGCGCCGATTTAGGAATTGTAGATTTTTAAGTGTTATGTATTTTTGTAATAAATAAGTGTCATGGTAACATACCATCACGCCTGTATTCCCCGAAGGGTTAGGCAGCGGTGTACTAATTTACACCCACGGTTCGCCAGTATGTTTAGGTCCCATGTAATAGGGCGCGAGCCTATTGCCATTAACCGAGCACAAGTCCAGACTCCGAGCTGCTATTGAGAATTTCATAGAAAAACCCATTAACACTGCTCGACCTGGGGATCAAACCCAGGACCTCTAGGTCACATGGGACCACTAGACTAATGAGGCAGTGTCAGTATACTTGGGTGCTTATAACACAACACCCTGAGAAAGCTTTAGCACCTTTAACATACATACATTACTTACCCAATATGTGAGACTATTTAATATTCTAGTTCTACAATATTTTCTGTACAAACTTTGTTTATTGATTGGTGACGCAAACACTTAATAATTTGCGAGAATGAAAACTAAAAAGGTTCAATAACCTTTTATATATTTGATTGAAAATTACACACGTGACTAATTACTTACCTACATATAATTTAGGGCCGAGCCATAGCTTTGCGGAGTTTTTATGTTTAAAAGCTAAATGTGCTACGGTCCACAGGTTTTTTAGTATTTCTGTAACAAAGAAATTAAATAAGGATTTATTCGGTTGAACAGTGAATTTTGTTCTACTTTGAATAACGATGGTAAACATTTTCAAGTTGCTTAATGCACTCACCGCCAGAAAGCCCTTGAAACCTACCTTTGTTATTAGATGTAGAGGTACTGCAAACAATTCAAGTGTCACACATGCTTATTAAATATGTATTTATTTGTTCTTAGCTTCACAAGGATACTAGATACCTTTGCAGGTATGATAAAATTGCCTTGACATTAAGCACAAGAAGTAAATATTTGTAGATAGGGTTCCAATAACATATTAGAAGATTTGAGGAAGTTAGAGACTATTCGGTACTAAAATATATTCAGTAGTTGTAGATAAATACATTGCAATCTGCAGTTCGAATTGAAACAAACTTTAAGGAAATAACATTTATGAACGAACAAGTGATTTGTCGAGCCAAACATTTTGTTTCGATAGTCGATACGTTCAATTGAATCCTTGAAAGATGATGAACTAAATTATTTCAGACTGTGGGGCTAAAATGGCTACTTTTGATGAACCACAATATGATTCACGGATACATGTCTTTACAACGTGCCATATTACCAGTACCTCTAAGTATACAAAAAGACCATACATTACGAGATTAACATACAAGAAAATTTTTCACTAATGGGAAATGTTCAGAGGTCTCCCAATAAAAGAATTGTGCTCCGAGCTGCTACTGAGGATTTCATAGAAAACTCGAATAACACTTTGCTCGACCTGGGAATCGGACCCGGGACCTTTAGCAACGCAGGCACGCTTGGCTTATAAAAAAAATGTAATGAAATATATACATAGGTAGGTATGTACAAAAATAAATAAAGGTAAAAATAGAATAACATGATTGGTTAATTTTATACACACGTTGAGTATCTCCCAGGAAAAGTGAACCATTGCCAATGAGCGGTAGAGTGGGGAGCATGGGCAGAGACGCTGTCATACGGTCCATGCGCTGCGCACGCACCGACCATGACATCCAGTAAATGCATACTGCTACCAATAAAACCGCAAGAATAATCATTGCAAATACCTGAAATACAATATAATTATATAATACTGAAATACTAATGGTTAATGGTTATACATGGCCGGAAAAATTCTGTAGTAAGTAAATTCGTAGCTCGTGATGGGTTATTTAGGTACTTTGCATAAAATATTAAGTTTATTGCGCATTTTGTCTTCCTATTCATAAATAAAAAACGTATTTTAGAGAAACAATACATAGCAATAGCGAACAAATGTATATAGTATTATTTATGGGATTTGTAGCAATATGCTACGAAGTTATCGTTTTGGCGTAGCACCCAAATTACACGGGATGACGTAGGATGAGATTCCATTGAATCAATAAAATAGACAATGTCATTTATCATACACCTTAAGTCGACTGTGAACTAACGTCATCGAGGCACTAAAACTAACACATTTCAGTAATAGAATTGCAACATTTTCTACAGGCTACGGCGTAGCAGCGGCATTGTGAAAATTCTATATAATGTTTCTACTTTGTCCTTGAATTTTCAGATCAAAACAAATTCATACAATATATTTTCAAAAATCGATAGGTAGTATAGTACAAACACTGGATGCTTTACACTCGATGACGAAGTTAGAATGAGATAATTATCAAGGTGATACTTTATAGTTTTGGAAAGTTTGGACATAGGTAGTAGATGGGTACTAATATTTAGAACAATCACGTGTTTTTTTTTGACGTACCTATGAAACTTAGTGCGCCGTTCTAGCGGGTTGGCAAATTTCACACGCCATCGAGAAAATTATTTATCACTAAGGCATACAGAGATTTTCTCGCAACGATTTCCTTTGTCGTTAAATTTTTCGTCGAGTTAATTTTTCACAGTCATTAAAATCATAACGAGTTAGTACGAATTCATATAGCTACCCACAGCTAAGAGGACTGACAACAAAGACTGACTGAGTGACTGGCGGACTGACGGCTGACTGGAACTGAGTGTTCCTTTTGATCAGAGGATATGGATTTGTGAAGAGGTTCGTGCCCGTGTGAGTTCGTGCCTATTATAGATGCCAGTATAACTGAGTGATAAATTACGATATAATTAGCCATCTGCAATATGCAGCAGTACATAGCATTACCTATACATAGCTATAGCTAAATCATTCGGAATTATTGCATTCATAATATAATAATAAGTAATTAATAATTATTAAATTAAACTGAATAGAACTTAAAATACTAAAATAGTATTCAATTATCCGTACCTGAAAGATGTCGTTTTTAACGGTGTTTCGTTTAACTAAGAATTTTTGGCTTGTTTACAACGGCAAAAAGAAAATAATCACTCACGTATCTATGATAAAAATAATAATTTATATCCTGTTCCTTGATAAATACAATGTTGATCCGAATTCGATGGAAGCGTGCGAGTAGCACCTCTTACGATCACGATTTAACTTAAGGTATAATTGCTATGATCACATCTACCACACCGTCCACACCAGCTTTATTTACTCACGTGTCAAGTAAATAAACGATCATGACATAACAGCTTGTTTGAAAAAGAGATCAAATTGTCGAAACCTATATCCTATAATAACCTTAGTTCAGGGTTACACTTGGTAGGATACTTTTGAGTTCTTAGAGATACGCTCTACATATAAGATGAATTTTATAGGTACTCAACAAAACGCTATAGTACAATATTCATAAACTATACGAGTAAACTGCCTCAATCCTAAGCGCGACTGTTACGCTACAGGTCCTGGGTTCGATTTCTAGGTCGAGCAAAGTGATATTGGGTGTTTCTATGAAATTAACATTAATAGGTCGGAGTTTGGATTTGTACCCGGTAGAAACAAAGTAGAAAGAAAGAAAACTGGTTTATTTCCTCAACCAAGGACAAAAGGAGACAGATATAAAATAAACACAAAAAGTATGTAGGTATACAAAAATACATAGGGTACATGGTTATAGGCTCGGCGGCGACCTCTGGCTAACCTTTATGAAATACATTTAGTTTATGCGTAAGTAGAACGCTATATATGTACTTTCCTTAACATTTAGCTACGAAACACTGAACGCATAGAGCTTATGAACATGGAAGGCAATGAACAATAAAATGATGTAAAATGTCCAACCATCGTATACGTACCTACCTATGTGTTAATGAAGATCATATTATACCATAGATGTTAGCACTTCCTTACTACATTGATATAAGTATCTTTGTGAAGTGTGACGCGATTTGTCATATTTAAGTATGAACAACACATAATTCTTGCCAATGTGTTGTTATATTCACGAGTATACATACAGTTCAAGTGATTTGCTGAAGACATCAATAAAATCATAGACCTTTCCGTTCTTCTTTCAGTATATATTTGAACCTTCAAGAGAAAAGTTCTCAGTAGCAACAGTAATTCGTCACGAAACATGATCGTCTTGATATTGATACTGTTTATGTGTGCTTTGTATTATTTAAATTTTAGACGTTCACGAAAATTGCTCTATCAATTTTCTGAAACTTTACCTACTTCCGGTGACCTCCCGTTCCTGGGACACACGCATTGGTTCATAGGTGGTCCTGAAAGTGAGTTAGTGAAAAAGACTGAGATGAAATTAAATAAGATGGTGTTTATTTATTACTTTAAATTAACGTATTTCTTTCAGAAATATTAAATAATATACAAACATTGGTTCGAAAAATTGAAAAAACGGGGAACGTTAGTAAAATATGGATTGGACCAACTTTATACATTGGTGAGTGTAATAGTAAATATTTCTAAAATTACTAAATAAATAATATTTTTTCGTGGAAAGATTTGTTATTCAGTCTTTAAATAGTAAAAGTTGCTTTCAGTGACGTTGAATCCGGAGGATGTGCAAAAGATTTTGGAAAACTGCCTAGAAAAGGATTACACCTATAAATTTCTACAAGCTTGGCTTGGAAACGGACTGTTTGTAGCCCCAGGTAAATTATTTTGATTTATAAGTACCTACATGCAATATCATATTTCCATATTTTTTCCGGGCCAAGTAGATTCTGCTGTAAGGACGTTCTCTCTAGGAATTCTGAAAATACCTTTACAAAATAACGTGTGGATGAATAATAAATTATTCTATAATACGAAGTTATATAAACATTTAAAACTTGTAAAAGTCGTAGCAAAAATTGTTTATAGGTAGGTAGGTACCTATTCAGCTGAATGTTTGCGTCGCTCATAGCTTACGTCGCCTACGCCAATAATAAACTGTAGCTATAGCTAAACTATTAGTATTATATTATCTGTGGCTAAACTATACTTGTTAAATTGTAATAACAGACGAATGGATGTCTCCTATAATACAGGACTTTCCTAGCATAGGGGACATTATTCAAAAAATTAAATGTACCTAAAAAAGAACTCATAGACTTAATATGTAACATGTCATGTATTTTCTGTTTTCTTTCTTTCTTTGGGCAATAAAATACTATACCGATTTAACAATAAAAAAATGTATTTATATGCAATTCAGAGATGCACGAAATTCTGAAAGGTAATTTTCTTTTTTGGTTTTCACAGTTGATTTATGGAAGGCTCACAGGCGTTTACTTCTGCCAATATTTCACAACCGCATCATAGAGGACTATATACAAGTTTTCGCAGAACAAGGAGACATTCTAGTGAAAACTCTACGGGAACAAGTTGGAAAGTCAAAGTTTGACGTTTACGACCACATTACGTCGTGCATGTTGGATATAGTTTTTGGTGAGGAAGTTTCTTCGTAGTACCTGTTTAATCGAATTTAGCATTTTCTTGGTTGAAAAAACAACTGCCTCGTTAGTCTAGTGGTCTCAAGCGCGACTGGTACGCTAGAGGTCCTGGGTTCGATTCCCAGGTCGAGCAAAGTATTTGTTCGGAGTTTGGACTTGTGCCTGGTTAATGGCAATAGGCTCGCCCCCTATTTCATGGGACCTAAATATACCAGCGAACTGTGGGTGTAGGTAACATACATTAGTACATCTCTGCCTGAACCTTCGGGGAATATGACGTATGATGGGTAGGTATTTGAAGATACATTATTATGATTTAAAAAATCATTATTAAGTCTACAATTCCATGTAGGTATAAGAAAAGTATACATTACACATGTATACTTTCCTATATACCTTTACCTATATATAAGTATTATTATAACTTACAAACACCCTTACAAATTGGATAATGGTTACCTAGTAATAGGAACTAATGACGCAACTATATTAATTAAATAGACGACTGATTGTTATGTGATTTTATTACAGAAACGGCAATGGGTGAGAAGATGGACGTTCAGCACAATCCAGACACGCCATATCTGCGCGCGCGCAAGACTGTCATGTCAATCATCAACATGCGCTTGTTCAAAGCATGGATGCAGCCAGATGCTTTATTTAATTTAACTTCACATGCTAGTGTACAGAAAGAAAGTATTGAGGCAACGCATAAATTCACCGATGAGGTAATATATATATATATTTTTTAAATTAAACCTCGCCCCACACTAGGATTTTCTCCTGTATCGTGGGTACGTTTACAAACACAAATTCTCACATACACAAACGCCCAGACCCGCAACAACTACCTGTAGATCATACAAATATTTGCTCCGTGTGGATATCGAACCCACAACACGTGGCGCAGAAGCCGATCGCTCAACCGCTACGCCAATCGTGTCGTCGTCGATATTATCACTCAAGAAGTCAAAACTAATTACCAATACTTACCTATACTCGTACTTCGGTAGATACATAGGTCCTAGGTACCTACTTAACTTATATTATTTACAAGTGGATGATACAACAGACGTTATCCTGTCCGAATTTCAAGAAAAAAGTACAGTTTTTTTTTATGGGATAGGTGGGCAGACCTGCAGACGGATCGCCTGATGGTAAGCGATTACCACACCAAAAAATAAAATTTTATTTTGTGTAACTTTTAACGCCTTAATAATTTAACAGACAGAAATGTGTTGCTGGGGAGTTTATTGCGCCGCCTTCTTCTTCCCAGCTAAAACACAAGCGCTGAAGGGCGGGTGTTTTGGGGGTTGTCATTTTTTTTTTATGGGATAGGAGGGCAAACGAGCAGACGGATCGCCTGATGGTAAGCGATTACCGCCGCCCATGGACACCCGCAACACCATAGGAGTCACAAGTGCTTTGCCGACCTTTTAAAAGGATTGGGCCTCCGGTAACCTCACTCACTCGGCGAAACAACGTAAGCGTTGTTTAACGCCGGTTTTCTGTAAGGTTTGTCAGTTGTTCCTGAAATTCAATCAGGGCAACTTTTTCTATCCCTAAAAACATTCGCAGTAATAATAAGGTAATACCGTAGTTAGGTAAGCTAATTAGAATTACCTTATTATTACTAGATTTAAAATATTCGTACCTAGTTGCATTCTATTCATACTAATAATATATACCTATAATGCGAAAGGAACTCTGTCTGTTACCTTTTCACGACTAACATAATCTAGGTACATATTATATGCCGTTGAACATAATGTGTTTGTTTAAAATTAATATACCTACTTAAAGTATTTGTTTGACAAGCTTTCAGGATATTACCTACCTATGTACTTGTTACAGGTGATACAGAAAAAGATAAAAGACTTTGAACAATTAGGACCAAAAGAAGGTAAGTAATGAAGTGTCAATTCATTATCATCTACTGCTTCGCGCTACTGGGCACGCCTTTCATCTCAGAGTTACGCTGATTGTTTACTGACTTAGAGCGGGTTTGCAGTCTTCACATGCCGTTAAGAAAATTTCTGTCAAAAGTATCCTCACGATATTTTTTTTCACCGTAAAAGTGACTATTAAGTGCTACATAATTTAAAGAATCATTCTTAAGAAAGATTGACTTTATTGCCGTTTATTAATGCGTACTAGATGTCAAAAACTCATAGGTGCGCAGGTACCTTGGTTTCGAAATGAGGCTTATGACTTAGCAGTCCATCATAATTATCTTATTTATCTATCATTCTATCTATATAAATAAAAATTAATGTTATTTTGTTTCTCCTCTGTGCATTGCTAAACCATTCATCCTATTGCGATGAAACTTTGATGAGTTTTGTGTGCATGCCTGGTAACATAAACATATAAAAGAGGCATTGCAGCGCATGCCGGGGGACAGCTAGTATGATATTTTTTATATAGGTATTTACCTATATAAAAAATATCAATCTTCATTTTAAAGTAATATTGAATCACAAGAACATTGTAATTTTTTGAATATATGTAGTATGAGCTTTTCTTATTGTTTTCAGGTCGAAAAGACATAGTACAGTTGTTATTAGAACGGAAATTAGCATTCAATAATATAGAATTGCGTGAACACATAGATTCGATTACAATAGCTGGTAATGATACAACGGCACTTGTGATATCGTATGCTTTGTTGTTGCTGGGACACCACGAAGAAGCACAGGAGCAGGTATACAAAGAGTAAGTAGATTTGATTAACGCCGGTTTTCTGTGAGGCCCCACGTTAAACAACGCTTACGTTGTTTAACGCCGCAACAACGTAACAACGTAAGAGGATTGGGCCTCCGGTAACCTCTCGTTACCGGAGGCCCAATCCTCTTTTAAAGGTCGGCAACGCACTTGTGACTCCTCTTTTGGTGATGCGGGTGTCCATGGGCGGCTGTAATCGCTTACCATCAGGTGATCCGTCTGCTCGTTTGCCCACCTATCCCATAAAAAAAAATAGATAAAATTATATCATAGTCGAGAACTTGTTTGCTTTTTATCTCGCAACGCAGTAAAGTTCGAAGCAAGTTAACCACCGAAGAGCATTGTTTTGGTAACCCGTCATCTATTGCAGTGCATTACTGGATAAGACTTCTTCAATTGTACCTACCGCCATTATGCACTATTGCTGTTACTCTGTTAGCTCAGATAGTGCCACGGATTGATTAGGCTTCTATTAGGTACTATTTTTATTGGGTAGGTTGAGGCTTGAAGAGACGTAATATTTAAGTGTTTTATTTTAAAAGTGATGAAACTGAGATCGATTTTACGTTTTAGATTGAAAACTATTTTCGGGGAATCCCTCAGATCACCAACCAAAGAGGATTTATCGAAAATGGACTACTTAGAAAGAGTAATCAAGGAGACAATGCGATTGTACGCAGTAGTGCCCATCATTGGGCGAAAAACCGATAAGGAACTAAAACTTTGTAAGTATTAATTGCCGTAGTTTTATTTGTAAATAGGTCCCTTTGGCTGACTAGCAGGTGCGATCACAGCCAAATACTTTGGGGGGAGCGGAGTAGTCATAGTTAGAGAGTAGGTAACCGTGAGTAAGTAAGTAGGTTTGTCACATTAAACGTGTACGGGGGGTATTTTGGGGGGTTTCATGACCCCCATGACTCCCTCCCACTCGGGGCGCCACTGCTGCACTTACCTTATTGATTCACCCTATTCCACGAGAATACAAAATTATTGTTGCGCTATTTAAAGAAACTTACCTAACCACCATTACTTTTAGCACATTTTAATTTCAAATAATATTTTCAGTTTTTAATTAAGTAATGAATTAATGGGTATCCTCTCGAAAGTGCGTCGTTACTTTACGCCGGAACAATTATTGTTCACATTGTATCAAACACAAGTTCAGTCGTGCATGAAGTACTGTTCAGATGGATCCTCTGTGATGGATGGGCTAAGTACCAGCTCGAGGCGTTAGAATCCGACGAGAAACATGCCAAGAAGCTCATTGGTAACGACCTTGTCCGGGCTAAACTCCAAAGTCTGGAACATCGTCGCAAAGTTGCTAGCTTATCGGTTTTTTATTGGATACATTTCGGAGAGTGCATTAGATCTCCACGAACTTATTCCCCCTAGCCCTTTCTGCTATCGGATGACCAGAAGCACGAAAAAGACATCGATTCATGGTGGATATTCCAAAAACCCGAACTAAACCCTTTGAGCTAAATGTTTACCTACCGCTTTTATCATGCATACCGCTGAAATGTGGAATGCGCTTCCCGAGTGGATCTTCCCCGATAGATATAATCTGGGTGTCTTAAAAATCACATTCTAGGCAAGCGTACTCCATCGTAGATCGCAATGTCGCTTAACATCAGGCGAAGTGGCAGTCAAGGGAAAGCCTATTACGAATAAAAAAAAATGAACTAAGTACATTAATGGTCTTAAGCGCGACTGCTATGCTAGAGGTTCGATTCTTCGGTCGAGCAGTATAATTGGGTTTTTCCGTGAAATTCTCAGTAGCAGCAGTTAGGAGTTTGGATGTGCGCTAAGCTAATGGCAATAGGCTCGCCCTCTATTACATGGGACCTAATCGGACTGGCGAAATGTGGGTGTACATTGGTCTACCTCTGCCAAACCTTTCGGGGAATATAGGTGTGTTAATATGTTATGTAATGTTTTCAGCATCGTGCACGATACCAGCTGGAGTGGGCTGTGCGGTTGTGCCAATGGTCATGCACAGGTCGAAAAAAATCTGGGGCCCCGATGCAGATTGCTTCAATCCAGACAGATTCCTTCCAAGTAACTGCTCGTCCAGACATCCGTGTTCTTACATCCCGTTCAGCTATGGAAGTAGAAATTGTATAGGTAATGTCACATTCTCAAATACTATCCTATGATAGTTGAACATAGTTAGTTGTTACACTATCTAGCAGTTAACATAGTGTCAACTATTATTTTATTGATCCTAATAAGAGCGACTCAGGTCGAACAAAGTATTATTTGGATTTTTCTATAAAATTCTTAGTAGCAGTTCAGAGGCCGCTCCCATATTAAATGGGCCCTAAACAAACGACGAACTGCGGGTGTACATTGGTACACCGATGCCTAAACATTTGGGGAATACAGGCGTGAAGGTATGTTTATAACCACAGATACCTACACCTACATACCCAAATAAATATATATATTTATATTTTTTGTATTCTTGATAGGCTTACGCTTGACCGCCAGTTTGCCTGATGTCTGCGATCCACGATGGAGCGCGCTTGCCTAGAAGAAACCGATTCACTCGTGATTTAAAGACACCCAGATTATATCTAATAATAATAATATATATATAATAATCATTTTTCAGGTCGTCATTTTGCGATGCTAGCCATGAAAAGTATCCTTGCGAATGTGCTACGAAGTTATGAAGTGTCGTCGGAAAAATGCAGTAGTCTTAAAATAGAAATACTTCTCTTCCCTGTGTCTGGGCATCTTATAACAATAAAAAAACGAGAGTGATCTTATTTACTTACCTACTGTGGCTGATACAAATTACAATACTTATTTTAGATATTAGATATTTATTGTTTTTATTAAAATCTTTTGGATAATAAGAATAGGGGCACAAACATGTAGTGACGCCCTCTCTCTAGCGCTTGAGATAAGTAAAATCAGGGCCTGATTTACCCATAGGCTAATAAGGCTAGAGCCTAGGGCGCAGGGACCTAGGGGGCGGCGGGCGCGGCGCTGAGCTGAGACTTACTTAATTTTTTTTTATTCGTGATAGGCTTACGCTGGACTGCCAGTTTGCCTGATGTTAAGCGATACTGCGATCTACGATGGAGCGCATTTGCCTAGAACATAATATTATTTGGTAATTTTGGAAATCCTGCGTGCGCTCTCACACTATACGGCACGTAAACCCGCCGGGCGGGTTTACGTTTTTTTCGGCTATTTGTTACTTTTCTTTCATTTCATTTGACACTCAGGTGAGAGTGGGATAGCTGGATTGAGTGAAAAAAGAGAAGTAATTAGGTTAGTGAGGAGTTATTTATTATGATTGCATAATAATCAAGATGTATGAATGTGGAAGAAGCAAAAGAAGTATGCAAGAATCGTAGCAAGTGGCGGTCTATAGTTTCTGCCTACCCCTGTGAGAGAAAGGCGTGAGTGTATGTATGTATGTATGTACTAATCAAGTAATCAAGAGGGGCCAAGTGGGGGCAAGGGCACTAGATACCTACCTTTTCTCGAAGTGCTTCGTCGTTTTTTTGAACCCTCACAACTTTGGTTTGGATTATAATCCAAACCCAAGTTATGAGAGTGGAGATAACCAAAATCCTCGGGATCTATAGTGGACTTATTAAACATATAAAGTTTCAATTGCATAGCTCTTATACTTTAGATTTTATTAACATAACATAACATAATCAACCCATTATACTGTCCCACTGCTGGACACGGGTCTCCTCTCAGAAAGAGAGGGATTAGGCTATAGTCCACCACGCTGGCCTAGTGCGGGTTGGCAGACTTCACATGCCATAGGGAAAATCTCTCAGGCATGCAGGTTTCCTCACGATGTTTTCCTTCACCGTTTAAGCGCGTGATAATTAACTATTTAATACGCACATGACTTCGAAAAGTCCGAGGTGCGTGCCTTAGGTTCGAACTCCAGACCTTTGACTTGGCAGTCCAACGGTCATACCACTAGGCTATCACTGCTTAGTGATAGCCTATCACTGCTTAGTGATAGCCTAGCGGTATGTTAATAAAAAATATGAATATGATTATTGTATATCCGCTCCATTAATAGCGATTGATCTCTTAGTTGTGTTAGACATGATTTTGGCCTTGGTTATGTTCATTTAAAGTCCAATCTCTAGGCTTACGGTGTTTAGGTCTTCAAGCATGTTTTGAAGTTCTTGGGCGGAATATGCAAACAGTACAATGTCGTCGGCGAAACGGAGGTTAGATAACCTCATTCCTCCGACCCCAATGCCCTTCCCAGCTATTAAATAATATTAGTAAGGATTCTCAAAGTAATAGAGCAAATGTCGCAAGGATTCAACATCTTTTTTAAATTTCTTCTTGTTCATTTTTAGGACAAAATAAATAGATTGTAAAAATAAATGTTGGAATTATTTGGTTCCTGTCGTTTACCTACTTACTGACAGTCTGATTCAAAGATGTAAGCTACGTAAGCTCTCTTCTGTACATAAGAATGAAAAGGTAGAACAGAGGACTGACAGGCTGGGGGGCGCATATTCATAGTTAGCCTAGGGCGGTCAGAACTCTAAATCAGGCACTGAGTAAAATTGTTAAAAATTCTCACAAATGGCACTTTGGCGCCCGTTTGCCCCGAGATCCGGGGCTGCGTCTACTTAATTAAGCTTGACAGTACCTTGTATTCCAACACAAAGTAGGAACTAGAACTACCTACCCACGCATAATTTCGAAAATAAATATTTTTTCTTATGAGATAGATACATGATTCAATCTAAAGTCATCCTACGACAATAAACATGAGACTTTTTAATCCAGCCACAAACTATATGTGCCGTTTCCATGTAATCTTGGCGGTAGGCACTTCAACGGTAACAGTACCCTTAAAGGATCACTTTGTTGTCTGTCCGTCCGTACGTCTGTCTGTCAAAACCCTTTATCTCGGGAACGCGTGGAGGTATCGAGTTGAAATTAAAACGATATTCTCAGGCCTTGAAGCTGTAAAAAAAATCAAACTTCTAAGTTAACGTAAAATAAGATACGGCCGTTTATGCCGACACTCTTATGGGAATCAAAATTAATAGGGTATTTTTGTAGGAACTATGAAATTTGGCAGTCTTATGCTACAAGTATAGGGAAAAATCTGAAAATATATACTACATTTGTCATTAAATCATAAAAACCTACAAATTTGTACGGAACCCTCGCTGGGCGAGTCCGACTCGCACTTGTCCGGTTACAACACTTAATACAACAATCAAGTTGGAACTGTTAGCCGAGGTCACTAGTAACAGCATTGTTTATAAACATATAAACACAAAAATGACAAAATATCAAAATACATAATAATAAAATCATAAATATATGACAAAAACATTAAAATTACATAAGTACCCACTGTGTCAATCAATTGTTTAAATATGAAAAAAAGACGTGTGGCACTCGGGGACTGCCGCGGTAAAGCTATTGCATAGCGTTTTTATCAACTTATGTAATACAACCAATGCCACCTAAAGGCGGGTTGCTGAACTAAAGAGACAAGCGTGTTTCTCTTTAGTTCAGCAACCCGCCTTTAAGTGGCATTGGTTTTTATCAACCTATGTAATACACCCAATGCCACCTAAACGCGGGTTGCTGAACTAAAGAGACAAGCGTGTTAGGTTTTTTCCTTACGGAATTTCTGGATTCGGTCCCCACGCTCAAGGCCCGCGATAGAAGCTATGCAATAGCTTAAAAAAAAAACAATAAAAAGAAGATATTACAAAATGTCAGTTAATAAAAGTATGACGACAAGAAATAGAAACAGTGGTTACTTGTCTTGAGTTTAACATAGCGACCAGCTATTCTTAACTTAAAAGTAGTCATTCACGGTCTTCAGTCAGGTACTTCTACACAGAATAAACTATAGTACGCAGTTTCCTTACTACTTTAGTGATTTCAATTTGAATTAAGTTCCGATTAAGTTCCAACTTAGGCGATTTCTTGTCATTCTCATATAAAGTAAAATATTCTATCATTCTCTGTACCCCATTATCATCTGTATTACTCTCTATGGCTACTTATTGTCAATGTTTTAGCGCCTTTAATTTTCGCTATTTTGCCGCTGATAACACAAGTGAGCAGTAACGGAACTAATTTTAGAGAGCGGACAATGTCGATAACCTCTGTTGTTCTTCCATGAAGGTTGTAATAGCACAATCAGGGCGTGGCAAAATACATGCTTTGCTTTAAAATACAAATTAAAAAATACTGTATCGCAAGTAATTAAAATACAAAATATCTAAGTAGGGTATTTCAAATATACAGTACGCGCGACATAAATTGGCCGGACTGAAGTTAGCTGTTTGTCAGTTTTTGGTTGCGCATTACACAATTTTTAACGTAAACAATCCATTGCGCATTAAAACGGCGAACTTCACTCCGGCCAACTTATGCCGCGCGTACTGTAAAATACAGTACTTTAAGGGGGGATCGTTCACCTGAGCCTGCCTACTTCAAATTTCGAGTGGTTTTTCGCAGTTTGTAGGTCTTTAATAAGTTCTGCAGTCATGGTAATGGTAAATGCGACATTAACTATACAAAATTCACAATTTTTATCTAAAACCATTGCTTAAATATCATTATTGTAGCTAAAAGTAGTATAAAATGTCAATTTTGACCAATTACACAAATTGCGCCAAGTTTTTGGCTTGATAAGGATTTATAAGTAAAGGTTCTCAGTTGTGAATGTTGTATAGTTAATGTCGCAATTACTACTACCATGAATCTAGAACTTGTTATAGACCTACAAACTGCGAAAAATCGGGCTCAGCTGAACGATCCGCCTTAACTATTTTTACTTGAAATACGAAATACAAATTACAAAATATACTTTGGTGTTATGGGGGGAATTTAACGGTCACCACAAGGAGTGGCTGTACCCATACCTGGAGATTGACCATGCTGGGTTAGAGACGCGAAAGCTCGCTTTAGCGCTAGATCTTACCCAGCTGGTCCAAGGTGCAACGCGGGTGCCTGACGCTGAGTCGCACACACCCTATTGCCTGGACCTTCTGCTGACAACCGATCCAGACCGCTACTCAGTGTCGATTTCCTCATCGCTTGGTAAATCCGACCACAGTCTGGTGAAATCTGTATCTGTCTACTCGCCGCCCAATCTCAACCCTAGAGGCAGAGGTGAGTATGGCGATACAAGTCGGCAGATTGGGATGAGATGCGAGCTTTTTTCGCCTTTTATCCTTGGCAGTCCCTGTGCTTTTCTTCTGAAGACCCCTCCACCTGCACGGATGTCGTGACTGATATGCTACGTACGGCTATGCAGTACTTCGTCCCATATTCCGACGTACCATTGTCCGGCAAAGCTCGCCCTTGGTGTGGCCCTCAATGCAAAAGCGCTGAAGCGCTTAAGCATGAGGCTTACCTGGCGTGGGTTGATACTCGACATCGCAAGGCGAGGGACGTGAGTCAGAAGGGCGTTTAATAGGGCTGCTAAAACTTGTTAAAAGGTCCTTCGGAAGGTTCGCTTTGACTACATTAGTCGAATAGGGGACAAACTTGCTTCATACATAACTGGTAGTTGGTCCCTAGCTAAATCAGTCGAAGCGAACTTCTGCCGCCCCTCACTCCCTCCACTGCTGATGTCTGATGGGTCGCTGGCACATACCGCAGAAGAGAAGGCCAACTTGTTTGCCTCTCTTTTCGCGGAGTCTTCGCGTCTAGACTCTGGTAGCGCGAAACCTTCAACTTCGCCTGGCAGCACGACAGTTATGTCCGAAAACCGTATATGCCAATCGGAGGTTCGGAAAACGCTAGTCGCGTAGTCTTGACGTGAATAAAGCCAGTGGACCATACGGTATTCCAGTCATAGTTCTGAGGACTTGTGACAACATTAATTACAAAATACCTCGGCGTCATGTATTTGAAATACGAATTACATGTATTTCAATTACGCATTTTAATTACAAGTAATTCAAATACTGCCCAACCCTGACCCCAAAACTAGCCATAAAGAGGTTTTTTTAAGTATCTACCTAGCAACAACTTCTGTTAATATTCTAACTTGTTTTTTCTGTTGTGCTAGTTATTTTTGTTTGACTAAAATACTAGGTATGTCGTTTTATTTAGTGTCTAATTTATCTACTAGATTATTTCGATTTACACAACAACAACTTCATATGACTTCAACTTCATAAAAATGCAAGCGAAGCCTAGGAACATTTTCTGTGCATGGTAACATTTTGGTACATACATTTGTAAGGTGTAGTTTTTCAGTAGATGTGAAATTGATAATGTTCAGGGCAATGATATAATATTAATAGATACGCCATGTTCATAGTAAATGTCGTGTCGTGTAATCTATAAAACTAATCATGTTAGGCTTTCTTAATGGGCGCGAGCTTACATAAAGGCAGCATAAGATGAAAAGCAATAGCACTAAGCAGATGTCTTTTAGGACACATTTGATATGTCCTAGTTTGTCCGTATGTAGTGACGTGTGACATGAAAAGTATTGGGTGCCTTCAATGATATAATAGAGTTTTAGGCGGGAAAATGTAAAGTGCACTATATCGGTTTTCTATTATTTTCGAAAACTTGTGTTTCCCCGATGTTTAATGTGTAATTATAGTGGATAGTTAACCATTAAGTGTTCGTGAACGTGTGCAAGTGTAGGCAAATGATATAAAATTGAAAATCGTGACTTTTGTGTTCACTCCTAAACTCTATCCAAGCCTTAGTAAAGTTTCCACTGTTTTACTGGGGATTATTCTATATACTTGACACTGGCAAACACAGAAAGTGTGGCGCCATATATTATAATCCCATGACGGGAATTAATAAATATTACTTGTTTACTCCATATACTTGACACTGGCAAATACACAAAAACTGTGGCGCCATATCCCTTAACGGGATAAAAAAAAAATGATATAATAATAAATATGCCATGTTCATAGTAAATGTCATTTAAAATTGAGTCGCGCTACATGTCCATACCTAAAATTCTAAACATTTTAAACTTTCCTAATATGCGCGCGCATAGATACAGGCAGCCTAAGATGAAAAGAAATAGCACTAAGCAGTTGTCTTAAATGACACATTTGATATGTCCAGTATGTCCTTAGATAGTGACGTGTGACATGAAAAGTATTGGGTCCCTTTATTTTATACTAATAAGGCATGCGCTGACTCTTTCTTTCATTTTAAATTTTAGTTGCAACGAAATAAATGAAATAAATTGTACGGAAGCTAATAATTTATTAACTTACTTGGGATAAGATACTCCATGCTCTTTTCTTACTTTAGTATAATAATTTTTGTAGTATCGCAGCACAAGACGGCACATTATTTAAAAATTAAAATATATTGCTGTCAATAGCGCTGTAAAACACACTTCTGCACCTTAGGTCGGTCAACCGCATAAGTGACACTACAAATTACACGTTGCCCACGAAACAATATTCGCATTTGAAGGATGATAACGTGTCTACCTCTATTTAACTATATAATGTCATTGGGTGCCTTTATCTCATACTAATAAGGTATGCGTTGACTCTTTCTTTTATTTTAAATTTTATTTATAAAATAAATCGTACGGAAGCTAAAACTTTAATATATTACTTGAGATAAGATAAGATACCTACTCCATGCTCCATGCATACTTTAGTATAGTAATTAGTATAGTATTGCAGCACAAGACGGCACCTAAATACAAAATTAAAATTTATTGCTGTCAGTAGCGTTGTCAAACACACTCCTGCACCTTAGGTCGCACAAAACAATATTCGCGTTTGAAGGATGATAACGTGTCTATCTCTTTTTAAATAAATAATGTCATTGGTTCAGTACCTATTTTTTACACCAGCGAACATGGACCAACTACACCCAGCGGGCAACAAGGCACCTTTAATACAATACAATAACGCCTCCCGAAGTGTCAGACGATCCATAGATTTACAATAAGATTTTCCACGCATTCAAAAAGGTAATTTTTTTCTTCTAGTTTAGTGCTCGGAACAGAGTTTGTTAATTCGTTAGTTCAGGACTTACACAAAATTATACAATGAAAAATATCGACATGATAAGTACATCTCATTAGCCATTTGCAGTGTCAAACAATTTTAGTTCTACAAAAGCACGTAGCAGCGCTTCAAATTGACCTTAAAAATAAGCTGTCATAGCTTAGCCAGTATAATATCATAGAGAAATATAGAGATCAGTGCAGTGCTGTACCCGCATCTCTGTGTAGCGTGGGTCCTCGTATGTATGTCGGATGCCCCATCTCTATCATTTAGCAACATGGCTGATTTGCTTTTGCTTGGCCTAGCATTCCAAATAGGTTAAACGTTGTGTTCTAAGTTTTCTGTTTGTACATAAAACATTGTTTGGTGGTACTTATAAATAAATTTGTGTGTCGTGTAGTAGTGAAGAGAGGCGTATATAATGTTATAGTGTATGTTATAAGTGTAAGGTAAGAATAATAACTTGATTAGTTCATATTGGCCATATTTAGTAGATATCCAAATGGCCGAGATTGTAATGCAGATGTTTCTATATTTAGGTATCGAAGTAATATACCATGGATTTTGGACACCCTCCACCGAATATGGGGATGCCTCCTCCGGGCATGGGTATGGGGATGGGCATGGGACCACCTTTGGGTCCGCCCGGTAGAAACAACATGCGCCATAATTTTAGGCCGTTCAACTACCAGATGCGGTTTCCACCTCAAGGGCCACTGAACATGACTCAAGATGACTTCGATGGTAAACGCTTACGTAAATCCGTTATGCGAAAAACTGTAGATTATAATGCTGCTATTATAAAAGCTTTAGAATGTCGCGTTTGGCAGAGGGATTGGCGGGACAGGCACGCGCTGCAGCCCGACGCTATGTATACCCCCGACTTGTTGCCGCCACCCTCTTATCCCGATAATCCTATAAATGCTGTCACAACCCGTTTTGTTAAAACTGCAACCAATAAAATGAGATGTCCAATTTTTGCCGTGGCGTGGACGCCGGAAGGCCGACGTTTAATCACGGGGGCTTCCTCTGGAGAATTCACACTATGGAATGGATTGACATTCAATTTTGAAACAATTCTTCAGGCTCATGACTCACCAGTAAGGTCCATGGTTTGGTCTCATGGTGAAGGCTGGATGGTAACTGGTGATCACTCAGGTTTCATTAAGTATTGGCAAAGCAATATGAACAATGTTAAAATGTATCAGGCTCACAAAGAAGCTGTTAGAGGTATTAGTTTTAGTCCTAGCGATTCTAAAATTGTTACATGTTCTGATGATGGGACATTGAGAATATTTGATTTCTATAGATGTCAAGAAGAGAGAATATTGAGAGGTCATGGTGCTGATGTCAAATGTGTCCAATGGCATCCCACTAAAGCGCTTATTGTGTCAGGAAGTAAAGACAATCAACAGCCAATAAAATTATGGGATCCAAAGTCTGGAACAGCTTTGTCTACTTTGCATGCACACAAATCTACTGTAATGGATCTGAAATGGAATGAAAATGGAAACTGGTTAATTACTGCCTCCCGTGATCATTTACTCAAACTATTTGACATTCGTAAATTAGGCACAGAGTTACAAATATTTAGAGGTCATAAAAAGGAAGCATCTAGTGTGGTTTGGCATCCCACTCATGAAGGATTGTTTTGTTCTGGTGGTTCTGATGGAGCCATTTTGTTTTGGAATGTTGGTACTGACAAAGAGGTTGGTTGTATTGAAGGAGCCCATGAATCTATTGTGTGGACAATGGCCTGGCATCCTCTTGGTCATATATTATGTTCTGGCTCTAATGACCATACATCAAAGTTTTGGACTCGGAATCGCCCTGGTGACCTTATGAGAGACAAATATAATCTTAATACATTGCCACCAGGTGTACAGGATGATCATGATTTAGAAGAACCAGCAATTATACCTGGTATGGGTCCTGAAGATAAAGTTGAAATATTTTCCTCAGATACTGACAAAGTCATTCCAGGTTTGGATTTGGATACCACATTTGTACCAATGGAATTTGAGAAGAAGGTTAAAAAGGTTCCATATAGTAAACCTATACCTAGAAACTTCCAGGCACAATGGAACCATGGACCCACTACTGATGATGCTGCTACTGAAGCTTTGACTCAAGCTCTAGTTGAATCAGTACCTGGCGCTATACCTCTTCAACAAATAACTCCATCAGCTATTTTCATTTATGGAAAACTGATTGGAGTTGAACCTGGGTCAAAATTGGAGAAAGCTATATCAGATGGACCTGTGGCACTGAAAAAGTATATTGCATCAGGTGAAATAGAGGAGCTACATGATGTTATGCCGCACTTAGAAGATGATGCAGATGAAGATAATTTCCAGCCATTTGAATATCCTGAACCTGAAAATGATGATGATGGCACCAATGATGATAGTAATGACCATGAGAATTATGATAATTATGATCAAGATAATGAATATTATGATAATGAAATTGATATGGGCATGCAAAATAATCAAGATGATGATGGTTTTAACAATGGTCCTCCTGATATGAATATGGGTCCTATGAATAACATGCCTCCACAAATGGCTAACATGATGTGTCCACCATTGCCTATAGGCAATATGGGTCCAATGGGCTCTCGACCTCCCATGGGCCCTATGCATCCAATGGGTCCAATGCACATGCCCCCGCCACACATTGCTAATATGATGGGTAATATGCCGCCAATGGGTGCCATGCCACCTATGGGGAACATGCCTCCAATGGGTAATATGCCGCCACGTCCTCCATTCTCTGATAATGGATACAATAAACCTCATTTTGATTCTGGGTATGATGGTCAACCATACTCTCAGAATGATGATGATTACAATGACGAAGATTCCCCATATGATCAAAGCTATGATGAAGAGAACTATAACAATGATGATAATAATGGGGATGATGGATACAATAACAATACGCGAAATCAGAGATGGGAGGGTGGTTATAGAGGACGAGGTCAGGGACGTGGCAGAGGTCGTGGCGTAAACGGACATGGCGGCCGGAATAACTGGAGATCAAATAGTGGCTCGCGGGGCAGCTCCAGAGGACGCCGGGGCGGCGGTGGGAACAGAAATTTCAGAAGAGGTGGCAAGCCCATTTCTAACTAGTAAACCGCCTCCTTTGTTCTTAATATTATGGACTTTATAATTAATTTTCTTACGTTACAATCAACACTTAAAGATGTGTCTCGAAAGTGTTAAGACAATACAGTGATGTTGATGCAAAAGGTTGTACATAATTTTTATTTACGCCTGTATTTTATTTTGGTAAGCTAAATACATAATAAAATTTATATTATGTCACAGAAGATTACATTTTTGTACAGGTGTATTCTCCTAAATTGCTGCAACCATTGGTAAGTTAATCAGTTTCATTGTAAGATACTTTCAGTATTCTTAAGATTTATTTGATATTTGTTATGGTATCAGGTAACTGTTTGGCCAAGAAGAGGAGAAACTACTTTACGTCCATGCAGCAATGGCAGCAGCAGTAGCAGCTCATTGAAACATTCACCTTATATCTGGCTGATTTACATGGTGCGATCATCTCAACATCTTCATCATTCTTATAGTAAGAGCCTGGTATTTTTTGAATTTGTTTTGTCAATAATAAAGAAATAAAGAATCTCAAATAAAAGTTTTACCCGATTCCAATTGTATTAAAATAATATTTTGAAATACATGGGGTTAAAATAAGTGATGAATGAATAAATAGAACCCTGTCCAAGGGGCCATCCTGTCCTTTACGTGCCTGTCAGTACATTACTGTTAACATAAGGATATTGCTAGTTTATTGTTTGGTAACCCTTTCATTTTGGTTATTTATTTTTTAATGACGGTAGTTTATCGTGGTTGTGACGGATTTATACCTAATGGTTAACATGGCCAAGCAATCATATTTTACTGAGGAGTCATGTAACTAAATTGTGAATACTCAAATTATGATTGCTTTGAATAAAGATAATCTAAATGCACCGGACTGTCGTATATCCTGTATTATTACCAATTATTAAAACGATTAAATCAATATGGATACTTGTGTTATATCATCGTAATCTTTAAGGCACCCTTTTTTGTTATAATAAAGTGAATGTTTGTTCCCAATAACAAAAAATACTTCTCTGTATGTTTTGACATAGCTAGTTAAAATGCTACATAATTTTCTTAGTTTTTACCTTAGTAGGTTCTACTGTGGAATTATAGTAATAATGATGCTTAGTAATAATATATAAGATAGATTACAAAGAATTAAATTATTTCGGATCTAGAATCTCTGATTTGATTTATTGCAAAATGAACGTGCAATATTCGTGACGGTCGGACATTACCCGAAACAGTTATTTAAATAGTTAAATAATAAGAATGCTTTATAACAATTGAAAATGAAATATTTCGCAGTTCATGCCAACATAAACTCTCGCAAATTGCACATTAAGTGCAAGTGTTTCTATCACTGAGCAATATACATAGTATTGATGTGATTATTATTTCACGAGTAACGTGTTACCCTACATGTAGGGACCGCCTAAGGTTAGGAAGGAACTGTTTTAGTAAAATATTTTATTACACAAATGTACTGACTTACCCGCACTCAACAAACATCCTTCACCCTTGGACATTCGTCGGATTTCGGTTATTAGTTATATTTCAACTAAGTAACCATAGGAATTCTGAATGAAAACAACATTGTAGTATGAATAAAATTTTGAAATTTTAAAGGGTTTCATTTGACACCGTCGTCAACCTTAATAAAGAAATATTGAGAAATGAAAAATGTAGTTTTAATTCTTTTTTTACTTCATGCCCTAGTATTATTTTTAGACACGAATAGTCAATATTCGTTTCATTTGTTTCAGATGACCCCTTGGCGATGGTTGATTTGGCTGTTAATGATACTAACATGTCGAGCGAGTCAATTCGACAATGGTGGCGAAAAAAACGCTATAACAGATATGAGCGACAATGCTACAGAGCGCCTTGAAGTAATTAATGGCACACCAAACTTTAGACTGATTAAACCAGACAAGAGCACACAATGGTTTCCAGAGCGGGAGATCAAGCTCGATAGCTGTGTGAGACGAGCTCACTGTGAACCACTTAACAAGACGAGCTGCTTGGGCTCAAAGCTGCCCTACGATAAAACTAGTATCCACCTCACGTTTTACGATAATCAGTACCAAATTCAGACACAACTGGAACTTTATAGAGAACTGATAAACGTGCCAAATTGCTGGGCCGTTATACAGCCTTTGCTTTGCTCCACTTTCATGCCCAAGTGTGAACGAATACTAAGTCACGATATGGTGTATTTGCCCTCATATGAAATGTGCAAGATTACTATGGAGCCCTGTTCTATACTGTATAATACCTCGTACTTTCCGTCCTTTTTGAAATGCAATGCAACATTGTTTCCGTCGAGATGCGAGAACGCAGTAAGAGAAATGAAGTTTAATACAACTGGAAAATGTTTGCCGCCTCTAATACATACGGATAAACCTCTGCATTTTTATGAAGGTGAGAGATTATTATAATTCATTACTGAAGAAATTTCATGATTCAACGACCGCGTCATCTTTAAGTTCAGCAGTTGTTATTAATACATTTTTTACTATCCAGGTATATCAGGGTGTGGTCTGCCGTGTCGGGACCCGTTGTACACAGAGGATGAGCATCAACAGATCCACCGCCTCGTGGCATGGGGTGCCGGAGTATGTTTGGCGCTGAACCTCTTAACAGTCGCCACGTTCCTCATCGACTGGCGAAGCGCGAACAAGTACCCCGCGCTAGTCATTTTCTACATCAATGTGTGTTTTGCTGTTGCTTCTATGGGGTATGTCTCATGAATTTTTAACCGACTTGTATGTTTTAGATTCATAATTTATATTATGTTACTACTATTAAGTAATTAGTTTCATAAAAAGTGTTACAGTATAATAGCTTCATAGTAATTCAACATTTACAAAGACCTCCAACAATGATTGGACTGTATTATTATTAATGTATCATTGTCATATTATAAGATAAACAATCAAATGGTGTCATCATACCCATTATTCATTTATGGTGGCTAGTGCTATTATACAGCAGAGACAGAATGGAAATCATTAAGGTATTAGGCCCATTTTTAAAAAGTGCTTCAATTAGATTCTAGAAAATAACAAAAAAAAAAACCTTTTTATTCCATCGATAAGAGCTAAAATGCATTTCAAATTTACATTTTCTAATTTCGTGCTTAATTTGACGAAAACGCTGGACGCAGTGGACGCCATATTGCTCTGTGGGTATGACGTTATTTGGCTGTGTAAACAAATGCGCTGATATTTTGTTTAATAATTGTTTATAATTTAAAAATGAGTTATTATGAAACTTATCGTTGGTGTGTTGTTCCTTAAATTACGTTGGTTACGAAAATAATCAAAGTACAAAGTCTATACGCTGATCAGTTGACACTTTTTAGTTTCGTTTACACAGCCGTATGACGTAATAACATGGCGGATACCATTTCATAGAATAGAATTGAATTTTAAAATTTATTTTGTTATTTTATGAACTAAAACTACCTTTTTCCAACTGCTTTTTGCCTAAGCTATCTCAATAATATATTTTTAGATTTTTTCTTATATAGAGTAAAATACCCTATTATAAGTTTTAGTCAAGGAACAATTAGCAGACACAATAGAAACAAAATTAAAACCATCTTCCGACTTTTCTATAAAGAATGCATTTTAATACAAGATAAACAGTTTCATCAATTTCACACAGATGGCTCGTGCAGTTCGGCGTGGGATCTAGGGATGACATCGTGTGTTCAAAGGACGGCACTAGAAGGCAAGGTGAACCCTCCGCAGAAGAGAATCTCTCTTGCGTCGTTGTCTTTGTACTGGTAAATAATATCTATTACATACTAGCTGTTCACCGCGGTTTTACTCGCGACCTAAAGTGATGTTAAACTTTAACCCCCTTTATGTTCCTTATTTATTATGAAAAAGGAGTTTAAGATTATTTATTTATTGTGTTCATAGGTTTACTACTTCATGATGGCAGCTTGCGTGTGGTTCGTGATATTCACATATGCTTGGCACATGAGTTTCCGGGCTTTAGGTGAGATTGAAATAGAATTATCTTTTAACAAGATTTTGAAGTACGTTTTTAGAAATTTTTTGGTCGTTCAGTAATCCAAAAGTTTTTACAAAGTATTTATTGTCGCAACAGGAAAAATTCAGGACCGCATAGATAAGAAGGCAGCATATTTCCACTTGGTGGCGTGGTCCTTGCCGCTGATTCTCACGATAGCGACGATGGCGTTCGGCGAGGTAGACGGTAGCAGTGTCACGGGTATTTGCTTCGTGGGTTACGTCAACCATCCCATGCGGGCCGCCTTGCTACTCGCGCCACTGTCTGTAGTCCTCGCATTGGGAGGATATTTCTTACTTAGAGGTTTGTCTGATTGTTGTACATATTTTTATTTGATTGTTACTTTTTCACGCATAAACCGCTGAACTAATTTTGATGTATTTTGATATAGAGGTAGATTAAAGCTTGGAGAAGGTTTCAATAAGTCCTTGGGGAATGTCAGTGAAACAGCTAGTGCAAGACTGTAAGTTGGTAATAAAGGCTATGAAATGAAAATACGGAGATGTGTAGACTATGACTTCGGCCGACTGCCGATTAGTCGGTTGTAAAGAGGTCGACTAGTCGGCCAAGCCGATCACGGTTTCGATGTTATTCACAGAAATTCGGGTAATTTCTGTAACGCTTCGCTTCTAACTAAAAAATATGGTATGACATTATCCCATAGATATTTTTATGTTTTCTTTACAAGTAATTTAAGAGACTAATGATTACCAAAGGAAAGGTTGCTTTACATTTCAAAATGTGAAAGACTGATTCTGAAATAAAAATATTAATTAACAATCAAGGTTTAATGTAATTATTATGTTAAATGTAATACATACAAAGTAAGCAGCCGTATAGTCGGCGCTCTTTGCTGAATATTTTCCGACTAGCCACCGACTACGAAAGTGGCCGGATAGTCGGCTTTACCAATTAGTCCGAACATCTCTTATAATTATAATACGTGTAGTTACATACACAATTCTAGTGGTGTGTGTAGTCTCAATATCGATTCAGGAATTAATTTCCGTCTGCTTGTCTGTTATCTCATCACTAGAGAAAGGCTGAACATAATGAAACTTGACCATAATATAATAGCATATGCACAGACATTTTAAGTGTTCTTATTTTGTTACCTATAAGTTTGTAGTTTGTGTAAATTTTATTAAATGCATGTATAATTTATGTTTGTCGCAGGTGTGTTCTCGTTGATTGCGGTGCGCGTCTCGAGCAAGGACGTAATTTCGCCGCGCGCCGCCAACAAGATCCGGCAGACTATAACGCGCTGTTCCCTCACTGCGACGCTGGTGGCAGTGTTCATATGTGTTACCTTTGCCTGCCATATCTACGAATTTAGGAACGCTGATCTGTGGAAGGAAGCCTTCAAAAAGAATATCATGTAAGTTGTATGTAAATATCCAATAATTTGTACAAATTTTCATATCCTCGTATTTTCCAAGTAAATGAGTGAAGACATGGTAAATTACACACTGGATTTTCCAATCTAAATATTGGGCTAACTTGGGCGTTCTTAATCGTATTGGGTAAATAGAAATAATTTATTGAGTAAACATTGTTTGCTAAGATATGTTTAAACTAGGTAATATAAAATATAAATTAGTTACAATGTAATACATGTGCCTGAACTAGGTAATCCTGTGTTTCAGGCGAAAAGATCTAGTAAAGACTAAAATAATCACAAACTAAATACACCTTAATAAAAATAAATTATAAATTAACCGATGGATGAGTAATCATTAAAAGTATTAATTAATAAAAAATAAATTCCCTAATCAGGTAAAAAATAACAAAATCAATAATTAATTTTACTCTAAATGACTTATCAGTATCAATTTGAAATGAAGATAGTCAAGGAATCATGGATAAAATAATAATTTTCATCCATCTACAGATCTAAGATTTAACCTCCGAGGGACATCCTTATGGTTGTTTAAACTTGAGTCCATCATGAGCCTTTTCATAGTTTATGGATTTAATTTGAGTCATGTTGTAACAGTTGTCGCCTGGAAGCTCTAAAAGAGACTGAGAAGGAGTGTTCTGGCGGCGTTCGGCCGTCCGTGTCGGTGCTGCAGCTACGGCTGTTGTGCTGCTTCGCGGCCGGAGCGCTCATGGCCTCGTGGACCTGGACGCCCGCCGCTGCCGCCGCCTGGAGGCGGTATTTGGCAAGGTGTGGTGCTTTATTATATCACATGATTTATTACATACCCCATATATATATATATATATATTTATACCACTAAGATGGCAAACAAGCCTCCAAAACAGATACATGCGTAAAGCCACGGGCGCCCCGTGGTTCGTGCGCAATAGGGAACTCCCATGTCGATCTAAAACTGACCACCATCAAGCAGTTTATGAAACGCACCTCCAAGCGTTACTCCGATCGGGCCCCCCATCACCCCAACCCCTAGTGGTTGGTAGCGCCGACTACAAACCCTCCCAGATCAGTAGAGTCCGCCGTCCACGGCACGCTTTGACCTACCCCGACGACCCTATTAGCCTTCTGCAGGAGTCCAACCGAGAGACTAGCACTCTCAAAAACACACACAAACAGACGCCGTCCGATATACCGTCCTCGCCGGCGAGGCCCGTCGCATAGACCCTCTAACGGTAACTCTCCCCGTCCCTTGCTCGAGCCGGCCCGCGCCGTGCCAGTAGCTTTAAATTCGCCCCTAAATAATTTAACCCAGAACCAGCTGTCCCTAGCTGTCCCCCCAGCAACGCCCTAAGGCGAGGTTCGAGTCCCGTTAGGGGACGCCCTTAGCTGCTGTTGCTTTGTTATAAGTTGCTCCTGGCTGGAGGCATTCAGAGCCTCGCCACCAAGTCCGGTTACACTGTAAAGATTCCCTGAATCAATAGCTATTGCCATTAAAAAAAAATGGCAAACAAGCCGACGGCCCGCCTGATGGTAAGCGGTTACCGTAGCCTATGGGCGCTTGCAACACTCTGTAAATCAAGGAGGAATAATTGGGCTGGCAGTATAGTATACAATAGTGTGATGCTTATCCTATCTGTCAACAACGCCTCCTCGCGGAGCTCTGGCGCCCGTGGTCACTGTTAGGAACAACATAGCACGGACTTATGTTATTTGGCTACGATTTTCTGCAAGGTGGAGGTTCTTCCCCAGTCTGGCAGCTCCTATAGAGATTTTGACCCTAATCTAGCGGGATAAAAGCAAAAAAGAGATAACATAAAGCTCATAATTCAGGTAAATAGTATATTGTGCTCTAGCTGTTATTTACGATAGAAAATACTAAAACTGGTGGTGATAATCAATGCGATTTTTGCCGTGTTCCTCATTTTTCCACAAAGTAACCCTAATACCGAAATGTAGGAAATGCGGTTGTTCCGTGGAGGCGGAGGTGACGCGTCGTGCGCGCAAGCACGAGCTGATCGCGCGCGCGTATCGCCGCCGCGGGGAGTTCGCCGCGCGAGGACGGCTCTCCATCTCTCTAGGCGGATCGCGACAAGACCCCGTTGGGCTCTGCATTGATCCCACTTCGCCCGCAGACTACCCGGACGATGCTAAACACGAGAGGTGAGGCGAGGGTTTTCGCTAGATCAGTATCGACTATTCTTTTTGATTGGGAATTGTCCCAGATGAGCATATAAGTAATAAAAACATTATGTTGAAATTAATTAACCAAATTTAACAGTGGCGAGCTGTCATCATCGTGGGCGGCGACCCTGCCCCGCTTCGTGCGGCGACGCGACGCGCTCGTGCTACCAACGCACACGCACCACTCGCTCAGCTCAACGCCAGACCGTCGCAACTCCCAGGACTCGCAGATCAGTATTAGTTTACGTCACGTATCTGTGGAGTCCCGCCGCAACTCGCTTGATAGCCAGTTGTCTGTGAAGATAGCCGAAATGAAAACCAAGGTTGGGCGCCGTCGACCTAAACATAGCAAGGCCAAGCGCAAGGCCCGCGCCGCCAGCACTCGCAAGGAGAGTACTCCATCCATCGAGAGCCAGATCAGCCGCTACTGGCTGCAAGCTGTTGCTGCCAATAACGATCCGTCCCGCGAGGAAGTCAAGTTCAGCTTCGACTGATACCTACCATATCGTGATATATCCAAATTTGCAACTTATGCATAGCAGTATAGTAATATTGATAGGACTTTTATTGCAAAGTATGTGTGAATTACAACATATTATGTATAATAATTTAAACTTAGCTGTAAGATAAAATGTTCAAATTAGAATTGCATAAATGCCCATAACTAACTGCTGACTGTAAAATTAAGAAATAAGCACACACATTTAGCCCTTTATTATTTTAGGGGTTTAGATTTTGAGGGGGCAAATTAATTTGTGATTCATCATTGAAGATAAGGAAACAAAGACTGATCAGAATCTCTAAGGAAGTAAGTAATGTTTTATATTACGTTTACATTAAATATCCATGACAATGCATTTTTGTGATATCCATGACCTCGACAGTACATGTGCCATAAAAATAGCTCTGCGATATTGGAATCGACTGAAATAATTTAGTATGTAAGAATTAAGTTTCTTATAATTATATACATTTTTTGACATAATATGGAGCATGTTAAAAACTTTGGAATATTAACTTTTTTACGAATATTAATTGATTAAGAAAACTATGTTGCTTGACCATAAAACTCGTGTACAAGATATGGTTGTGATACCAGTTTTTTTTATTGTGAGGCTATTATTTTGATGAAGTCCTCAACTACATTACAAATTTTTTGTACTTGTATTTAGAATTAAACATTAAACTGTGAAAGTAATGCACCTGGCACATAAAATAAGTCTCACGTTTTATTTATAAGACATGTATTTCATTTTTATTAAGTCTGTGCTAGCTTTAAATTTTGATATTAATTTTATATAACTTTATACTACCAATAATTGTCTGACCGACACTGGCATGGGTACCCCATCAGGGATTTTAATTTAGATGACATAAAAATTGTCGAAATTAGTCTTCAAATATCAGAATTAGTCTGTCACTGGTTCAAAAGTTATAAGGGTTTATAGGTGGCCGATCTGGGGAACGCGTCACCAGCTTGACCCAATTTGAATCTCAAAAGCTAAGGCACCTAGCTAAGATCTGTTTTCTCCCAAATTTAGTCGTTTTAGTTTAGAAGATATATTATGTTCAATTTGCTGGTGAGGCGCTCTCCAGATCGGCCACCTATAAACCTTTATAACTTTTGAACCAGTGACCGACTAATTCTGATATTTGAAGACAAATTTTTTATGTTATCAGAATTAAAATCCCCGATGGTGGCCATGCCAGTGTCAGTCACACTAAATAATTTACTTAAAAACTTGCAGTTTTGTACAATAAATTGAATCTTTTCTATGATTAAGACTTTTACTTAATAGATAAGTAATAAGACCTGCAGGCAACAAGGATTGAACACTTTCCAGCACTAAACTATTTTTTAACAGACTTCAACATTTTAAATATAGCTAATGTTACCATTTTTTGTAATAATTTCGCGAATATTTTGCATTGATTGATTATTCCATTATTTATTATTACACTGATTATTTCTATTCCTTGATGGCGTACCATTCTTTAGATAGTCACTTCATAACTCGTTACTGTCCATAGATATCGAAGATGCTAGTTTACTTCTTGCACTTTTATTTCCAAGAATCGCTAATAATGAAATCGCTTGAAAAATTCATACATAGAATATGGTCGTATGGGTATAAAATTCTTAATGGCGACATAACCTTTGCTACATCCTACGCCTGTTGCAGGAATATTATAGGTTTCTTGGCTTGATGCAATGCTGTCATGAAGACAAAACGTCAAAGGACTTTAGGCAAGAGACGAAACATCGGTGTACTATAAAATTACAAGTTGATATTATTATCTAAATAAAACTAGATAATCCGTTTACCATATTTATATTGAGAACCAAAGCAAGCATCTTGAATGTCCCAGAAATACTTTCATTACCTTTTAATGTCATGTATTGTAATTACTAGAGATAAAATCTACCTGTAGTAAATTAAAACATAAATCTACAATAACTATTTATTGTACAAGATTTGTATAACTATTGGACGTTAACAAAGCTATTAATAAATAGCTTATTATCACTGCATCTGCATCCCTAATTTACAGAGGCGAGGCAAGATTCAAGTGTGATAGATTTGCATCCTCTACGTAAAATAAAATAGCGTAAAATATAATATTATGCTACTTCGTTCCGTTCGACATTTTAACGCTCGAAATTATACGTTGTAGTTTGGTAGGAGAAAAGGGCATGGCATTATTGTTCTACCATGTGTTGTAGCTTAATATCTCTTCAAGTTGACATTAACAAAAAAAACATGCTCTAGTACATGTTTATGAAAATTTCAAACTGAAAAGAGTGGTATCTTCCGCATAAATTATCGAATAGAACGCAAGTGACCTGTTCACATTGAAAGTAGACAGATTTATTATGCGTTGTCATTATTTTAAGGTACAATTAATCACAGATGCAACTTTAAAGTGTGGCAAGAATAAATCGATACATAATTAATCACCTTCTATCTAGGTCACATTTCAGAATTCGAGTAAACCTAAATAAAATTGAAGATAAATCTTGTGCTTGTGTACTTACTAGATGGCTGTACCTTGCACTACGATGAAAGATGGACATTTTATAATACAACATTATTTATTTTCATTAAAATTTATCTTCAAAGTTATTTGCATATTATTTCATTTCCATGATGTGAGAAACCTCGCAAAAATAAGCGTATTTTTGAAATTGTTTGTTTTCAGTGTTCGTTAGTTGTTGAAATCGTTATGGAAATGAAACAAGGATGATTTTTAAAACTTGACAGACCCAGTTGATTAATTAAAATAATTAATTATATGTATTTTATAATAGCCATTCTAAATAATATTAAAAATGCTGACCAGCATGCATAGTAAAAACAAATACACAAGATAGGAAAACAACACCAAAAAGGAACATAATTATATAAACACAAAACACTTATTCTACTAAAGCAGCCTGGAATGTAAGATTTGCCACTATTATGCTTATTTATAAAGCTAAAATTGCACGATTTCAAAAAACTATCTTTGGTGCTTACAAACTATTTATTTAAAAAATCACACTAGAAAATAAATTCGGTTTAAAACCTAGCAAATAAAAATGTAAGTAGGCACAACCAAGAAATAACAAAATATTCAAAAACAACGTAAAAGAAACCTTATGATTATGTGCAAACCTATATCGTTAAGACGCGGCTTACGAGAAGGTAATGTGTACATAACTAGTTACTATATTGTAACCTACGCATTAGCTACCTCGTCTCAGACGACAAATAATATATTAACACCCTATCTAAATAAAACAAAATTATCTAGTAATAATGTCATATCACACGTTCACAGCAGTCTTTCCTACGATGTCCTTGCTTTGCGTATATTCTTCTTTTCTGCGTCAGTAAAACCAAGAATGTTCTCGATGGCGTTCAAGTGTCCCTGGTGGTTCTCGGGATCAGTCAGGAAGTAGTAGATGGCCGATTTTAGGAACTGCAATGTCACTTCAGGATCTATGTTGGTCTTGCTACCCTTCTGCGACTCGACAATGCGACGGTACATTGCCTGTAATTAATAACGCATTGTGAGTATTTTAATTTTTATGGAGTATATTTGGGCATGCATATCTACTGGGAACTGGTTATACAAATCTTTTTTGGATATCGGCCGTGAGAGGGTCTGTGAAAGAAATTACAGTGTTATATGATATAAAACTCCTGTGTCTGTAATTTAACGATTTATAAAACACTTGTAAGAGTTTACATGCATACATCTTTTATAGTTCCTTTGAAATATGTATAACTATAGATAATCTTAATAATAAATTGTTGAGACTTATTTCACAGGAAGTTAAACTAGGTAAATAGATAATATCAATTATATAATTTCCGCCAAAAAAGATTTGTGTGATCTCGAAGTTCATAATTCTATTTTAATTATTAGGAAAATCTAAGGCAATGAACACTATTCATTGTTCAAAACTAACTATTTACGTACTACAACTATCTACTTAAAATGAACTTAATCAATAACTTAAAACAATATAAGTACTTATTTTAACCCAAAACCAAAAGAGGCTGTTTCAACCAAGTAGGTAACATGCGAAGCTAAGGTTAGGCAAGAAATAAATAATTCAGGAAAGTAAGTACATAATTAAAACAGGTTAGTCTTAATAATAAAACAAGCTTTGCTAAGTGAAAGTGAATTAGTTGTAAGCTTTTTATCAATAGGTACTTCCACAATCCATGATTTAATTAAACAAAAATAAATAAAAGGGTTCTATTAAAACACTTAAAACCTATACCAACATAATTGTTGCGAAAATAAATGTAGGTAGGTACTTAACAAAGGAAAAAGACAACACTTCAGTCTACGACCTTGAATCTTATTTACATCTGAATTTTCCAAGTATTGTATAAATTAGATTTGTGGACACAGTTAATGCCATTATCTTATGAACCTGTGTAGCAAGCAGGGTGTAATATACAAAAATAAAATAAAAAGTATTCAGCAGTGAGCACCGCCGATTGTCCGGTATAAAATCCAACCTTTCGAGCTCCTAGGACCCACAAAGAAACAGCCTCCTTTGCACTTAGCAGTACTTGTGACTTTGCTGATCGGTCCTCTGTGAATGCCGTGTCCTGGAATGCACTACACGTTAAAGCTGGCATAATGTTAATCGCCACTACATGCACACTAAAAGTAAACTAAATCCATGTAAAATTCTTTGGGTTAATTCTGAATTATGACAACTGTTAAGAGCGTATACGCCTTCAATGCGCCGCTTGTAACAAACTGCTAATTATAAATCATCAAAATACTTGGTACAGACATGCTTGTTTTTTAATCATTAAGGATGTTAAATTTTAGGAAGTTAGGAAGGCTTCTGTTTATATTAATAACATACATAGAATACCTAATAACAAAACAGTAATGAAATATATTTAAGTACATAACAAATAAGATAAGAGTTGAAGCAAAATAATCTCTAAATAGTATAAAGCAAAGTTACTGTTTTTTAACGGCCTGTTTCTCCTCTTACTTCTAAACCAAAGACTTGGATACGGTTTGCGTTATCATTTAGAGATATTTTTCGGAAGGTTTATACATAAAGCATAGTATAGTAGAGAAAAGCCGAAATTTCCATCGTAGGCGAAGCCGGGGCGGGTCGCAAATACAAAGGCTGGAGTTTGTCGGGAGTAGTACTACCACATTATCAAATATACATACCATCATCACGCCTGTATTCCCCAAAGGGTTAGGCAGAGGCGTACACCCACAGTTCACGGTATGTTAAGTTCCCATGTAGTAGTGGGCAAGCCTATTGTCATTAATCAGGCACAAATTCCAAACTCTGAGCTGCTACTGAAAATTTCATAGAAAACCCCAATAACACTGCTCGACTTGGGAATCGAACGCAGGACTTCTAGGGTAGGAGTCGCGCTCAAGACCACTAGGCTAATGAGGCTGTTCGTAATCAGATATTCTGCCACTAAGCAATAATGATTCTACTAATATTTTTGTTTAAGTTTTTAAAAGGCAATGTTGCCAGTGAAATTCTATTCTCAGTATGAGACCACTGAGGTCTCATGATGACAACACACTATTGACACTGTATTTATGGTGTTTATAGACTGTGGTTGTCGTTTACAACCAGGTTGGTCCGTATGTTTGTTTGTCTTAATTAAAATAACTACATAAGTAGTTATTGTAGTGAACTAGGCGTAAACGCTCCTAACAGTCTTCAAAATAATTGTTATGCAATATTCAACTGCTAAAGATTTTAATATGCTAAAGATTTTAAAATGTTAGATTAGACTAGAATTGAAGGATGAATCAAGAACAGGTAGTGAGAATGATTATCACTGTGAAAAATATCCTTTAACATAATTTTATTCTAAATCACAAATGAGTTGTTGTTTGATTGTTTTTCTTTGTGATTACGGATTAGCCAATACAATTTACTTTATTTATTTAATAGATAAGAATGTTAGTAAGAACTTACTCGAACTTTCTCGAGCTCAGTCTGAGTGATCTGCAACTGCTCCAGTAGTTCCTCCACGGACACGCGGCTAACTTGCCCCTGTGAAGTACCAGGCTCATTATCCTGTAAATGTTAGCAAAGACATTAAATTAATACACCATCACGCCAGTGTTCCACTAAGGGTTACGCTTAAGGTGTACTGCTGTACACCCATAGTTTGCGAATGTGTTTTAAATCCCATGTAGTACGGGCCAAGCCTGCTATTAACTGGGCACAAAACCAAACTTCGAGGTACTACTGACAATTCCATAGAACAGCCCAATAATACTTTGCTCAACCAGAAAATCAAACCCAGGATGTCACACTTAAGCATGTCCCAGAGGTATGTAATCGAGCGTCCCAAAAGAGGTCACCTTGGTGGGAACTTAGTTTCCATCTTATCTAATTTGTGCAAAATTCAAAAATTGGGCCTTGCTTGAAAGTTGAAGAGAAAGTGGATGAAGCGTTAACGATCGATATTCGGCCATTCAAACTTATTGGAGTTATTGGACTGAATAATATTCATAACTTCCTAAGAATTAACAAGGAAACTGTTCGATAGGCATGGCTCTGGTTTGCAGACGACATTTTGTACTAGCATACATAGCATAGCGTGCGCAACCACTGCCTGTCAGAGCACAACTGTCTTTCTTTGGATAGATGTCAGTGTTGTTATCGTAAAAATCTGAGCTGCCATAAGTCATAGTCTGGGTTGCCTTATTTTAAGGAAAATCTCACTGAATTGCCATATTTAATTTAAAAAAAACTTTATTCCTCATTTTTTTCCTAGTGATCTTATGTTTTATTAGAAGTTCTTTGTTTACATTAACGTTTTGCATTTTGATTAATTCGTTTTACATGTGACATCAAAAAGCTGATGACAATCCATATCCCTTGTCACACTCCTCTGTTCAACCCTTTCAGGTGTGACAAAGTAATATGCAAAAAGACTTACCTTTTCTAGCTCAAACTTAGCAGCTTCAACTCCTTTGTTATACATCTGTAGGTACACTGTGCGGTGCCGGTTCTCCTCCTCCTGCAGCTGCTTGCTCACTTCCTCCAATTGTTTCTCAAGAGAGTAGATCCTCTCCTTAGCCTGCTCATAGTTTGGTAATAACTCACAGTATCGTGTGTTCACATCTGCCAACTTCTGTAGTAACACCTCCACTTTATCATTATGTTGTTTCTTCATTTCCTGTGTCTCTCCCACATGTGCTCTCATGATATCTTCAATTTTTTTCTCATAATATAATATTAAACTACGACGCTCTTCATCTCCATCTCCTATATCAGTCATACACGATGCCTCATGTGTTAACATGTGCACAGATTCTTTGGAATGCAATGATGAATTAGTGAGATCATCAAAATGTCCCGAGTCAGTGAATGAGCCTTGCATTTCATTACGACATCTGGTCGGTGATGTTTGGTTTTTGAATATTGGGCTATCAGTGATGTCAAATGATCTACAAGTATCCCCATGTTTAGGGCTGTTTTGTTCAGCCGAGACCTCATCTGCATTTTCTCTTATTGTAACTATTTCACTTGAGTTGGATTTTTCATCAGGTGAACATATTGATGCCTTGTACAGTCGTAGTTCTACAACTTCTTTTGTGAGTTGAAATATTTCACTGTCCTTTTTTTCTAAGTCTTTTTTAGCTTGACTAAGTAGATTTTTGAGTCGTCGTATTTGTTTTTGTGCACGTTGGGTTGGTGTTAGGTATTCGTCACCGGCGAGACCAGCATGAGATGAGCAGTGTAATACATAGCGCATTGATCTTCCACTAAATGTGGTTCCGTTAAATGGTGCATAACCTGCATCAACAGATGCTGCAGTAGCAGCACTGCCATAGCTATGTAAAGACTCATCATCAGGCAAGTCTTCCGGAGAGCCAGGTGGAGTTTGAGCAGAGTCAGTCATACTCAACTTTCTGTCTATATTATTCTCCTGTGGTTTTAAGCACGATTTTTTTGGCTTTTGTAGAGGATTTGAATTGAATGACTGAAAAGTAAACAAAAATTTGTAAACCAGGTCAAACAAATTAAATAGTGGAAGTATCTAAAGTAGAGCCCTATTTGAAAATAAATACAAATGAATGCTTGTTACATAGCTAGGTCATGTTGCTATCAAAACAAAAATATTTAATTCATAATAATTAATAACCTTACTTTCTCAACAAAACGACTATCAAAACAAGTTCACACTGACCCATTGTCTAAATAAACAACATATTGATGACAAAAACTGTAACTGCGTGGCTTGACTGTCAATATGGTACCTAATGTTTCTTTGTGATCATGTTCAATGGTTCACATGGAAGGCTACTTACATGGCTCCGCTGGCGATGGCCAGGCTCCTGGAGTCGTGGCACATCGCTGCGTTGTTTCTGGTGTGTATTTTCCGTGATTACTGGTATTAGTTTCCTGGTTGCCAGAGGCGAGCGCTGCACCATTTTCTCCCCGCGCAGCCGCAATGAGGAGCTGCGCCGGAAGTTCCCAGTGACATTACCCGCGCAGCAATGTTCATCGTGGAAGTCAGCGACCCTTCTACTATAATTCCTGTTCATTTTCTTCAATTATTCACATCAGCGTAGCGTACTAAAAGAGAAAACAGCTGTTTGCAACTTAGAAATTGACTCTCGCGGCCGCGGCGTAACAAAACGTACAATTTTATTGTGACATTTCTTTCAGTTATGTTGGGGGAGATGGGGCACATTTTTCACACAGCTTTTCAATACTACACTTTACTAACTATAACACTTTATAATATGTACATAGTCCATAGGTATTGGAACATTATGCCGCATCTAGCGGAGATTTTTTTTTTGCAATAATTATCTGGAAGATATAGGTATATTTGTTTATCAAGTAAATAGGTACTTGAAAAACCTATGTACTTGAAAATGTATACCTACATAGCCGTATTTGGCGGTGTTATGTATTCGGCAGGCAGCTACGTAACGTACGCCGGATACGTAAAAAATAAAACTAGGAAGGTTTGTGGGCATGCAGACATTTAAATTAAAAATAATAAATAAGTAGGTAGGTAGGTAGGTAAAGAAATAAAACGTAAATAGAAACCTATTTAGTAGATGCTGAACCAAAATACCTTCAAATCAACCTATTGCCGTCCACTGCTGAACGTAGGCCTCCCCCAAAATACCTAGCTAGATAAAAATATATAGCTACTTGAGGGAACTAAAATATTCTACACGGTTTTTTCGTCTTAAAAGCGTTTAATTTTCTGTTTTTCTGACAGCGAGCCGTGAGAAGTATTAAATAATATAAACTAAATGATTGACTACCGGTAGGTAGGTAGGTACTGCAAGTTGCAACTCAACAAAAGTAATAATTAGGTACCTAAAGCGTTGTTCAAACAAAGCAATTTCCCAGACCTAGTTCCCACATTCAACGTGGAAATCTGTCCTTAAATCTAAATCTAAACTAATATTATTAAGACGAATGATTTGTTTGTTCGTATTGTCGTATACACAAAAACTACTCGACCGATTTTAAAAATTCTTTGACCGTTAGATAGCTACATCTTCACCGAGTAACATAGGCTATATTTATTTCCAAAAATAATTAGAGATCCCTACTAAAACTGGAATAATGTAATCCATGATGTAAAAAAATGTGATGATAGAACAAAACAATGTAGGTATTACATTAAAGAACATATCAATATCTTTAAAAAAGTCCGCGATAGCATATGCCTGTCTCCGACGTATAACTCACAATAGCTGCTTTTACTATTAAAATTTTAGATTAAAAATAATGAATTTTTGCAATGCTTTTATGATATTAATCTTCTATCTATACTTATAATAAATCTGTAGAGAGGTCAATTCTGTACATGAAATATATTTCCAAAATAACTATCTAGCGGGTGATTAGTGATCGATACTGACGCCAAAAATGCAATCAGTAAAATTTTTGTCTGTCTGTCTGTCTGTACCTATGTTCGTTAAAGAAACAAAAATTACTCGACGGATTTCAACGAAACTTTGTACAATTGTTCTTCATACTCCTGGGCAGGTTATAGTATACTTTTCATCACGCTACGATCAATAGGAGCGGAGCACAATTAAAAAATGTTGCAAAAACGGGAAAATTGTTTGATTATTTTGTTCTGGGAAGTGACATGGGTCGTTGATAAAGCGGGCGTAGCCGCTGGCGGAAGCTAGTCTATAATATATCGAAATAAATGAATCGAATAAAATGTTTCATAAAACGGAAATTTATGTGTACACAAATATCTCAGAAGTCATAATATCGACGAAAATAGCAGGTCGTATGTCAAACTAAATGTCAAGCTATTGCGTTGTGAGATTGTCTATGGACTTTTGGTCGCCACTGTACGTGGGGATTCTGGCCTCCGGGAAATTCAAATTCAAAATATATATTTTATCAACTTTTCAAGTACAAGGTATTGTTGTATATTTAATATCTAGTCTTTCTCACTTTAATATAATCTAAACTTATTATTATAAAGAGGAATTAAATGCTTGTTTGTTACGAATAACGAATTTAATTAGAATGCTACATTATCCCTGAATAAGATAGGCTATATTTATTACTAGAAAAAATTAGGGATCCTTACCTACTAGAACTTCATAAATAAAATAAAATAAACAATTTATTTGCATAAATAATATACAGAAAGTTCTTAGTAAAATAGGTATTTGGTTTCGTTTATTCTGCCTTTAATTTCGGCGTGCAAATTTAACATAGTTTATTAGTTTAATATTACCTAATTTATTTACAATAAAAACATGCAATTTTACATACCGTCTCAAACGCACACGCTTTATTAGTTTTATTACAGATCTGCTGCATTTCGGTGAGTAGGCACGGTCGAATATTCGTGTTTTTGTTATAGAGAACATTATTCATTCAGAAATTTCATATGTTTAGTTTAATTTCATTCATATTAATCCCTTGAGAGTCACTTGGACCAATTGGTCCAAAAACAATATATTTTATATTGTGTCTGGAATATGACGCTCGCGTTATTAAGTTACATTTTCATCGATAAAAGCTTAGATAGATACCTACGTAGGTACGTATTTGGTTTTTCATTTTGAGTAACGGATTTTAGTTTTACAGATTACCTACATAAAATGCTTTGTGAATTATGTATGTACGCTACCTAGTTATGGCGTGCAGCGCGCCGGCAACCCTAAGGTACCTAGGTACTTCACGCACACATTTGCGCTTGTACAAACGTCAACTTGCGCAAGTAGTTGTTGTACCTCGTAGGTATTGGAGGATGGAATCGGAGCGTTTTTTCGGAGTGGCCGAGGTGTGGTGCGGTGCGGCTAAATATAGACGCGCAGTTTGGTACATACAAAACACATACATCGCAAAAATACACGAAAAAGAACAATAAGAAGAAAAAATATTTTCTTAGGCATTTTGTATCGGAAACGGATTGACAGATTTGACAGAAATAAAACACGGAGTAGATGGGGGATGATGATGATACAGGGCAAGACAACGTTTGCCAGGCCCGCTAGTATTTTTATAAATAAGGGAGATTTTTCATCATCATTTGTTGATTTTTGACAGTTTTGGCTTGACTCGTTTTTACCAACAAACCAAATTTTTTGAAGAGTAAATATATGTGTTGACCTTACAATATAATCGCAAGACAAATCAAACAACTCACGATGAGACGATATCGACTGCTACGATAGATGTCCTGGGTTCGATTCCCAAGATGAACAAAATGTTATTTCGTTTTTCTATGAAAATCTTAGTAGCAGCTCGGAGTTAGTGGCCACCTCGGGCTCGCGCCCTATTAAATGAGACCTAAACATACCGGGACCGTCCGGTCAGTTTTCTCGGTCTTACCAATCATTTGTTGTTGATTGAAATAATTATTTTTTGTGTTTATAATTAATTGAGCAGTAACAGTAATGTACCTACCTGCTTTACGATAAAAACATAGTATAGTACCTACTTAGGTACAGATTTCTCACCATTGAATTAATTTCCTGGTAGGTGTTTCATTACAATAGCTGGTTCTAATTTGTAATAGCTTTGTTCAAGTTTGATACTGTCATAGTACATTCACTTACGTATCTATTAGTTACTCTGCATAGTATGTCTGTCTTTTGCATAGTTACTTAGTATTAATTTCATTAAAACTTTTTTGAAATAGTCAATTAATCTGTAGTCGTTCTGCGCGATCTTTGAGTAGGTACTTATAACTCTACTTACTCCGCATTTTGAACAAGCGATGAGTGCAAACGTATGGTTAGCAGTTAGGTTACTTGTTAGCAGGTTACTTAGGTGAGGTAGCCAAAAAAAAGTTTGATCTGCACCAATTATGCAAATTTAAGTACATAATTTTTAATTTGCTAGTTCCTTTATTTTCTAGTTTCCTCTATATTATGTATATTGAATATAAAATATACACCGCGAAATTTAAACGGTTGTTATCCCGCAGCAAAAGGCACGTAGATAGTAATGAATAAGAACAACTTTTACTATGGGACCGACCCTGAAATATGAAAAAAAAAAACAGTTGTTCCATACATTTTGATCGTGTAGGTATTTATTACACTTTAATAAAAAACAGCAATTTTTAGGGTCGGTCCCATAGTAGTTAAAAGTTGTTCGTTTTTACCCATTTAAATTTCACGGTGTATAGGAATCGCGTAGTATTAGCATAAACATTGTAACGTGAAGGAACTCAAAACTGACAAATAACCTTAATACAAAGATCAAGCTCGAAGTTAGATACATCCAAAAGGAATGATGAGGTTTCTCTTACACCCTAATAGCTCCTGGTGTAAGTATGCTAAATTAAAAAGAAGTTAAGTAGGACAGGAAATTAATAACAATTTAATTATTATAAACTGCACAGTGTAAATTATATTTAGGTAGGTAGGTATTAACTTCAAACATATTAACCGAAAACCTTGATATTAGAAAGTTACGCCACAAACCAATTAAATCTTGTTAAGTATGAAATTTATATAATTATTATATTGTTAGTAAACATCTGTAAAATTAATATACAATAGAGTAACATTAGTTACGACACTTACGACTACTATGGTATTTAAGAATCATGGGAAATTCGGAACTACGAGGAGCTATTAATCTGAGTAAGTAGATAGGTAATAGTTTGTAGGTAAAGTAACTCTTATAAATCTTTTGACTGTTCGGTATTTCAACGTGATCATTAAGCGAGACTGCTGTTAAGCAATTTTACGTATCATAACGTAATATACGACTAATTAAATAACTTTGTAACCCACTTAACACTGCAAACTAAGTAGATAAAATTAATGCAATTCGAAGACTAATATTGAAAACTGCAATATTGCTCATTTGCACCTACATAGACAAATTAGATTTACTGCAAATGATCAATAATAAAGGTCGAGCGTACAAACAATAATTGTACATTGTGTACTGTATTATATCACTTATATACTAAATATGTACGAATTCTAACATAGGCTACGATACTTTGAATAACTACACGAGATAATAGCCCTTGTTGGCCCCTTCTGGATAAAGTCAAACCGTAGTTGTTACTAAATTATTTAAATAATTTAATGAAACACTATAGAGATATTTTTTTAAGTAGCATACCATCACACCTATATTCCATGTAGGGTTAGGCAGAGCTGTACTAATTTCCACCTATAGAAGGGTCCCATGTAAAAGAGGGCGAGCCTATTGCCATTAACCGGGCACAAATCCCAAACTCCGAGCTGCTACTGAGAATTTCATAAAAAAACCGAATAACACTTTGCTCGACCAGGGAATCGAACTCACGACCTCTAGCGTAGCAGTCGCGCTTGGGACCACTGGACTAATGAGGCAGTAGTTTAAAAGTAGATTTCTTTTAATTCACCTTAAATTAAGTCACCTACTGAATGGTCTTTCAGGATCTATACCTATGTTTAACCTTGAGGAAATAGACGCTGAACTATCGACAATCTACTTACTTAGCTCTGTATTACAGATAATAATACTTGAATTTGCAGGTACTTACCTACATGCTCGCCCATGCCGTGTAGTTGGTATGCCGTATGATATCAAATTTTAAAATAAGCCTTTTTAACTAGCTACATAACTGGTTCTGCGTAATAAATAATCATAATTATTATTACCATAAGTTACGCATCCTATCTACATATTAAGTTCTAGAGGTTGTATTTACCGTTAACATTTTGAAATGCATTTTGAGAATAGGTATTTTCTTCTTAGATTCGTGTAGCAACCACCTGTTTACGCTTATTTAGTTTCATATTGTCAAGATTACATCACAAAATGATGAACCTACAAACGGCAGCTGCTTGAATGTCCTGTTATATTTAATACATTATTTATGGTACGCTGAACTTCGAGGCTCTTGATAGCCGAGGTATAAATTCATGAATCGTAAAGTAGTGCTTTATACTACAACTTTCGTAATATAGTGTTGCAGGGAGGCATTCGGCGTCATCAAACCAGGGCATCCGAAGAAGCTCTCCATAGGAACATACAGTCTTATACCAGATGCCCTTATTCTTAGATAAATTTTTGAAGTAAATTCCTAAATTAAACAGAATTTGCTCCCCGTTTTCTGATTTGTAATTTATATTGTTGTAATTTACAACTTCTTCTTTGGCTACACAGTCAGCCTAGCCTCCTCATTTCCGTTTAGGCCGATATGTAATGGAATCCATTACAATTTTACATCTTTACATAACCCTTCTCCCAATCTACCTTTATGACATGCAGAAAGTGATAAATGTCCATCTTACTTTACCTACTTTTTAACCGACTTCAAAAAATGGGGAAGTCCGCCATTATTTTTTGTTTGTAAACCAAACAAAAAATAATGACCTACTCCTGAGGTGGTCCCATTTAAATTTGTTGAGGATCGGATGAAGTCACCAGTATAGTGAACACTATGCTACGCTACGTAGGTAGGTATGATCCTATGGAGTATCACTACATAGTATAAAACAAAGTCGCTGCCTGTCCGTCCCTATGTATGCTTAAATCTTTAAAACTACGCAACGGATTATGAAGCGGTTTTTTTTTATAGATAGAGTAATTAAAGAGGAAGGTTTTAAGCTATTTAACATTACGCTACGGCTCTTAGGAATGGGGCAACGCGGGTGAACCAGCGAGCGGGCCGCTAGTAAGATAATAAATGGAAACTCCTCAACGGATGATAACAGTGATCATAAGCACACGCATCGTGATTATATTATTTGTATTGGAGATCACACGAAATAGCTGTCTAGTACCTACTCTAGTACTTGGAAGTACTCGCCAGTAAAAATTTAGAAGCCTTCAGTTTGGTTCAATCTTTTGGTTTCGCCATCGACTTCCGAAACTGTTTGGCGAGTAATGTTATTTTCATCGTTTTGAAATATAGATAAGCGGAAAGTAACGTTGGCAGACCATCGAGTCTCTCTCAGAATGAGAGGGATTAAGTTATAGTCCATCACAAAAAAAAAATTAACATTAAAATATTGTTTTAATGTTAATTTTTTTTTTGTGATGGACTATAACTTAATCCCTCTCATTCTGAGAGAGACTCGTTCCCAACTGTGTGACAGGGTTGATGATTATGATGATGAAAGGCCTTTTTGCATTAGGTAGGTACGTTGCGTTACGTATCACACGGAAGTAATAAGTAGGTAGGTACCTACCTCCTTTGTATGTGGTTAAATTTCGCTAATCAGCCCTCATTATGCAACTAGGCTTAACTTTATTATCTCTAATTACTAATACAGTTCATAGTCTTACATGAATCCGTCAATACAGCAATCAGTAAAATCAGTATAATAGTACCTAAATCAATCATTGGTCCGGGTACCGGATACCGGATATTGTTGACCGTTGATGCAAATACTATTTTTAATCCAGCTTATCAAGTAGGTACAGGAAATATAATAACAGCACCTTTTTACGTGACAACACAATGAAGTATCAAATTAATTTTTTCGGACAAAGAAACCGCATTGAAATCGGAACACAACTCTTGCATTACGAAAAAGAGACTTTATCGCTAACTAATTAGGTATCAGAAAGGCAAATTACTTATAATATATGGATCTGACTATCAAAACTAGTAGGTATTATGTACCTCTTTATGAGGAATGTCTGATTAAATACAAAGCAGCAATCATTACCGCAAAAACCGTCTAATTAAACAATTTAATGAGTAAAGTTTACGCACAATCGCTTGCTTTTGCATCACTCACGTTTTTTGGATTCCATACGATGAAATTATAATAACGTCATGAACACGTAGAATGATTTTCTCGTAAAACTCTCTAATTTTGTAATGTTTACTATCATATGGTTCAGAAGAATTGTATGATATTGATGAATGTAACACACGGCATAGGTATGATTCTTATAAAATTGAAAAGAAACAAGCTAATATTATATGATATTTGCTAATAGATGTGTAATTTGAACCGTTGCTAAATCTCGTAGGTTCATCGTTCGTCTTGCAATTTTGAAGTTAAGTAAGTATGTACGTACACATCTACATAAAGACCTGTACTATACAGTTATTTATTATGTTTTAGCACTTGTAGCAAAGCATCAAACGTGATTCACACTGCGAAATCTGGAACGAATCTAACTCGTTTTATTTTTTGTTAAATTGGCAAACTGAGCGTCTAGTCTCGATTATACCAAGAATGATTTAAGAAACAAGTTCAGAACATTTACCGGATGCACTCATTCACGGGAGGTGTCTCTAACACGCCGCGGCGACTGAAACATTATTTATTACCAATTGAAAGTAAAATCAAATCAATCATACTCACTAATTGCATCTTGCACGAATTTTTCAATCTCCAGAGAAAACATTCTCGTAGAAACACGAGCAAAACACATCGTTTACAGCACAGTAGCAGTTCGAAATACATCACAAGTCGGTCGCACAATCGTCGTCGTAGGGAAAACTTAGTATTAACTTGTACATCGCAAATTACATAGAGTAAACCATCCACGTTAACTTTTACGCTAAGAATGTTGCGGCAAGTTGTCGAGGCCCAGAGCGCAGTGCGTGCTTGGTCAATGTTTGTTCACGGTGTGTTGGCGCCGCCGCCGCCGTCAGCGCCCCTCTGCGGCCACGTTGACGCAACACCGACTGCTTTGGTAAATGTACTCCATTGTAGTCACAAAATATTACAACACAATACCTGGTGGAAATGCAGAAAAAACGCTAGCAGCAGCAGTGGACGCGTTAACTTATTGTTACATCAGTGTGACGCGAATCTCTTAAGAATATGATGCTTGATGCGCCATCTGGTGCCACCATTTAGCGGGGACGATTGCTCTAGTTGCAGTCAACATTATGTAATTTGCACTACCAGGAAATTTTTGTAAAAAAGTATTATCTAGATTTAGCATGGATTCAAGTCAAGCCCTACTTTTCATTTTGTTATTAAATGAATCAGACTACCGTAGGTACATACTTCGTAGCCGGACTACGGCGTAGCGTCACAAAAAGCAACTAGGTTTTTTGTTGTTTTTTGCAAGAGTATAGTTTTTAGTCAAATTGCCAATATCGGTAGTCTATAAATTGTTAGAAAGCGTATTGTCACTAGCAACACGGATGGATGTGCTGGCGGCGGGTTTGTTCCACCACAATTATGACGATATACTCTGATAACGATGAAAACTTGTTCTACGCGTAAACGTGTACAGTTTCCAATTTGGTTTATTTGCAATAATTTATTTTGTAGTATTCTAGGGCGGTGCTGAAGTAGTCTGCACCTGCTCGAGCACGGACGTGATGTGATAGTGTCATTTCATATACCTAGTAGGTACCAGTACCTACCTAATTACTAAACTTAATAATAAGCGGTAGTCTAGGACAGTGATTACAATTTCTCGTTGCAAAGTTACTTTTTTATATTAAAGACCATGACAAAGCAGCATGTAAGTACCTACCTAGAGATGTAGGTACGTATTACGATCCCAATTAACTTCAAGAGCGCGTAAAAATAGGTATCACGTACTAATGTTTTTTACATCTATCATAATATTTCATGTATTTCGCCTTGGGCCATTCACTGCGCTAATTACTTCGGTGCAATTTATTGTTACGTATAACAATCCTTAATTAATACATTTTACTGTGCGATGTTATGATTAATGCAGTTTATGACCCTCGAAGTTTGCTATAAATTGATGATTGATTGATACTTATCACTATCTTGTCTTGATAGTTAGATAACTTTATGAAACTGAGTGATAAATCATAAGAGTACACAAGATAAAAAAGTCTTAAGATAATTCAAGTCTTATAATGTCAAAAAACTGCAAATAGGATATAATCTAAGTAAACTGTGACATACAAATCTCGTATGACAAGTCTTTACTTAAATTTCCTGTAAATTTGCTTAAATTTTGTGTGAAGCTGTACGAGCTCAGTCTTTGTTGACGATATCGCGAACAATCGCCGGCATTACATAAAAGTAGCTAATCATTATTAGGCAAATTGCCAATAAAATGGGTACAACATCAAAGAACTGTTACATAAGGTCAGAGTTTGAAAATAGTTATAGAATCGATATTGTACAAATAGAATATTTTACATTCGTGCTCGGATTGAATCACAGTCAAAGTTATGCTACCCTAATGTGGCCTTATAGCTTAGGGTTCAGTCGTCATATATGTGAAATAGAGGTAGCTTTATGTTTTAGAAAGGTTTTTTGCGATTATAGACACAAAGGAAAGAAAGATACTCGTTTTTCGTGATACTTTTAGTTTTATTGTACTCAGAAGACTGACAAGCATCTTCTTCACTACATAGTATAAAACAAAGTCGCTTCCCGCTGTCTGTCCGTCCCTATGTATGCTTAGATTTTTAAAACTACGCAACGGATTTTGATTTTTTTAATAGATAGAATGATTCAAGAGGAAGGTTTTAAGCTATTTAACATTACGCTAAGACCCTTAGGAATAGGGCAACGCGGGTGAAACCGCAGACGGGTCGCTAGTATATTATAAAAGCTTTTAATTTATATATTTTCAGGTTCCATATTTATCTACTTAGATATTTTCAGATCTACAGATCTTCTTTCTCTTGTTTCGTCTACGGAGTTCTCTACTAAGAACAGCTTTAGCCATTCTTTCATACTGTAGTGAAGTGTTAGCCCTGCCCGAAATAAAACTTAATTAAGTAATAAGTAGATATTATTGAGAGTCGAGCAGTGGCTAATACTTCATACATTCATATAGCCGTACACCGAAAAGCGTTCGAATTAAGTAAATTTAAACAAATTGGATTCGGAGCGAATTCTTGTTATATATCCGAACCACACTTACCATACCAGTTCGTTTAAATAATTCATGTAGGAGAACTCGTTTTGTTTCCACGAATCTTGGAAATTACGTATAAATTATATGCACGTAATTATTTCATCTATTCCACCCGCTACAGTCCTTTATTGATATGTTATTCTAAAATTCCTCTTCACACCTCCCTAGTATAAGATACCCCACTGCTATCCGCACTTCTTTGTAGTATTTGTGTGTCCGTAAAACAAGGGTTAACAGGCAACATGAAGCATGTTCAGTAGGTACGCAAGTTCAATACTCATCATAATTATGCACATTAGATACAAAGGGAACCCCATATTTACGCACACAAATGCGCGTGTACAAATGTAATTTTGCATATGTGTAGTTGTGCTAGGAATCGGTAAGTTTCTACGAAGCGACCAAGATGTGTACCTACTTGTTTTAAAACAGTGATTGAAGAATTATCTTTTGCCTAAACAATAACATCACGTATGTCAGTATTAATATTACTACTTAAGTTATTAAATGATTTATCAATCGAACGTCTTCATCCCGTAAATAACTCCACGTCTACGAATGAAATCTAATTATCTTACTCAGTGGAATAGGGTTGATCACTAGGGGGAAGTAGGCACATTGAAAACTATGACTTGACTAAGATGAATCGTTCGAATCATGGGGTCGGTATACTGTCCGAGAAATTGCTGACCAGAATAGAGGCGCGGTCTCTCTGATATATAACAGATATTTTCCAGAAAATACCTTGTATCGTTAACGTTTCACTAATACGCAACCAGGTATTTTATTTGAACAATATTCTTTAAATTATAAATATTTTTTGAAACTAAAGAGTTTATTAGTTTATTAGCCTTTAACGCGTTGTAAAAATTATGAAGAAATCGCTACCTGGTATGAAACCCTGCGCAGTTTTCTCAGTGGACCCCTACTTATTGATCAGATGAAAGTATGCGGTGTGGTGCCTATATTTATCGGGCTCCCGGGCTGTCAGAACCGGCCCAGCAACCTTGCCGCCTGTGGAGGCCGCTTTTTGTGCAACTCAACGGTCGCAATTTATTGACTCCTATGTGTAAGCAAGATGGAAAGATTTTGTCGACTAATTTTAATAGGTAAGCTCTACGCATGTGACTTAGCAAAGAAATTAATTAACTTTTATGTGTTAGGTTTCAGGTAAGGTACCAATACTATACTAAACTTCATCGACAGGAATTCAAGATTTTCTGAAGGATTAGGCAGAGGTGTATTGTAGTCCATCTGGTTTTATTAAATTTCATGAGCGATTCTATTGCTTTTCACGGGACACAAATCTAGACTACGGACTACGCACGGATACTGAAGTCAAAGTCAAAATCATTTATTCAAGATAGAAGACTAGATAGTAGTAGTTACTTTTTAGAGCTTTTTGTAGAGCTTCCGATTTTCCTATAAAATTTAATTGGTGTCTGACCATCGGCCCTGAACATGCACCCCAAAATACTTGAAATTGTTTTTTTTTCTAGAGGTAATAACTACCCTTTTGCAACGATATAGCGAGACAGCCGATACTTGAGCTAATTTCTATTTTGAAAAAGGCCGGTTCTTTAGTTATGTTAACACTGTTCCTACAGCGTCTTGTGAGTTAATTGCATTAAAGCAATGGCAATGGGAAGTTGATCCCAAAGTGTGTGGGCTGCACTTGATCCAGATATTTGTGAAGTTAATACTCAGATAAATAGAGGTATAAAAATAGCGTTAGCGTGGGCAGCCATCGATAACATTTAATTAACGTACGATCGGGTTAGTTTATGTGTGTTATCTATGGTATTGACGGCAAGAAACACTAAAGCAACGCTCCTTGCTTGAATGCGCACTCTCTCCTCCTTTCCCGGGAGGTATGAACATTTGCATGCTCGTGCATTTGACTCAATCATAATTAAGTACATCAGATAAGATAATAAATTCTAACTTCATAATGCATCGTGTCCAAGGAGTTGGTGATCGTGCAGCTAAGTATAGTGCAAGTACTGCGATCATCTAGATCACTGGCTATGTAAAGCATTTGAAATATTGTACGAGGTTCTGGTTTACCTGCGTGTAACAATAAATTTATATCAGATCTCGCTATCTATTCGTTAAGAAATATATTAAAATTAATTTCTTTAAAATTAAGGTTGAACACTTGAGTACTCCTGTTATATGTGCTTATTAATGCACTTATTTAATACTAGTGCGATTGCGTAGGTACATTTATCAAGTGTACATATAAGGTAGCGCTCTACATATGTATTTACTAGCTTCTGCCCGCGACTTTGTCTGCGTGGACTTCAGGATTGGGTCCGACTTGGATAAAAAGTAGCCTATGTGTTATCTATCTGTGAGCTAAATTTTATCTAGATCCGTTCAGCCGTTCTGGCGTGAAAGAGTAACCTGAGTAACAAACATCCATACATCCACACATCCATCCATACTCACAAACTTTCACGTTTATAATATTAGTAAGGATAATATGAAAAGGAAGAACTTTACAGAACAATAGTTTTACACAGTTATACATCTGTTTATAATTGGAAGTTGTGCAGAATGTGAAAAGAAATGAGGGAAGAATGGAACCGTAGAATCGATCTCTACAATATCTTCGGGATTTTATTAAAAACTCCCCGCAGCATCAAGACATGGTTACCATGTTCTTGCAATATCATTGAAGTAACAGGATACCAAAATTCAGATCGATCAGACCTGTGGAAGTAAAATCAAGAGTAGTTTGCGTTAGAGAGCTACAGTACCATTGAGTTATACCTACCTATGAGTAGGTATTATTCGTTTTTCACAGAGCAGACCACAGTACTGACTAAAATATCTATGAATCTTGTCTGACATTGACCCAAGTCAATATTCACGGAAACATTTGCATTTGTATCAATTCAGTATGTAGGTAGGTACCTAGTTAGCTTTGTCTAGTTCTTCAATGGAAACAAAGCATTCCTGCCTACTTAAAATATCAACAATAGCAAATATTTTGTAGGTAAAGTTTAATTTCCTTAAAATACTAGTAGACAGATATACACTAGTATAGTTCCCATGAATTAGGAATAAAGAATATTCTATCTATCTATCTAATTATAATATGGCCTCTACTATGCTTAGTTTAATTATCGTTTAGAAAATCTAAATCGAAGAAATAATATTAATTGCAAACTAAGTGTGCATAATAATAATATGTATTTAAGTAGGTATATAGGTATTATGGTTTTACATAATTTTGATGAGGTATTTACTAGATGTAGGTTTTAGTACCTTTCAAGCATTGAAACATTAACTATCTTTTTGTGATTTTTTTGCATTTTCCATGCTAAGATTATAAAGTTATTTTAATTTTAGTAAAGGAAAAATTCAATTGCGGGCAGGATTCGAATCTGCGTCTCCTGGTTGGATACACCAGTCGCTCTGACCTCTAAGCCACCGCGAAACATTGTTGAAACATTTAACTGAGAAAAATGTTACATAATATTGTGACAGAATAAGATGATAATTAAATTAAGGTACAATATGTATAATGAACAAGGACCCCAAAGATTTCCACAAGGACCGGTTTTATCTACTGGTATCTATGTTACGTCATATTATAACAATATACTTAGCAATTCGTTACAAATATTAAAGTATGTAGTTAGTATTATTACTGTACGAGTCATTAATGAATTAGAATTGCGAATTTTACGGATTTGTGGAAAGTTGTATTAATTAATTTCATATTAATCTATTATAAAACTAAGGAAAAACTGGGGATTTAAGCACAATTACGTAATTAGAATTAAAAGATGTTAGTGTTACATAATTAATAATCTGAAAGACTTTTACAAAACAAAATAATAAAGCATTATAAAATCTACCTAGCTAAGTATTCCTACCTTTCTACGATAAATAACTGTCAAGACCTAGCTGTGATAATGGGCTTAGTGGTTCTGGATTTAATTCGTCAACGGATTAAAATAGTATTGCTGTTTGTTTTTCTTATCAACGATACAGGAGTTAATTAATAAATATGATAAATCTCCGAAAATTATACTACATATATTTATTTCAATCATTTGACTGTTATTGTAAAAGTTTCTGACACTTACGCGAATATTAGAAATTGAAATAAAACGCGTTGTATTGATATTACTAGACCGCCTCATTAGTCTAGTGGTCCCAAGCGCGACTGCTACACTAGAGGTCCTGCTTTCGATCCCCAGGTTGATCAAAGTGTTATTGGGTTTTTCTATGAAATTCTCAGTAGCAGCTCGGAATCTGGATTTGTGCCCGGTTAATGGCTATAGGCTTGCCTCCTATAACATGGGAGCTAAACAGTCTAATTAACCCTTCGGGGAATAAATGGTGATGGTATGCTATGTTATGTATTGATATTACCTATTTAATTCCCGATGTTTCGGAGTGTATAGCATCCATGGTCACGGGTAGACCGAGGTGTTTGACGTCTTTAATGTTAAAATTACTAACCGTTGTATGTTTACCCGTAACAATGGGTGCTGTAAAGGATCCGAAACGTCGGGAATTAAATCATATCAATAAAACGCCATAAAATCCGTATATGAAGTTTTGTTTTAATATTATTGTACAAGTTTGCTGGCATCAGGTGTTCTATGGAATAGTGATGTAAGCGCAGCATGATATTTGTAATAATAATGCGTTAACAAGGCGAGTAGATAGCGATAATGTCAGCTTATCTTAACTTGTCTGTGGCAATCGATAGTGCGGCCGTGTTTTGATAATATAGGAAATGGCTTTTTGGAAGGTGTTTCCTAAACTAATATTTATAACGACTCTTTTTGTTTTTGTAATAAAGAATAGCTTTAATGCGTTAGGCCTTACAAACACAATTACTTTAGATAAGATAAAACTGGTTACCACATGCACAGAAGTCTGTCAATTTATAGAATCTGAATCTTAATGTACCTATATTATGTCTAAAATGCAAAATAACAATTGCGAAATTTCAAAAATGTTAGGGGAAGCATACAAATTTGGTTAAACATACTTTTTGTCTCAAAAAATCCTTTGGGATGCGCGTGAAATCGCGGACAATATTATTAGTTTATGGTAAATGCGAAATTTAGCCCTACCTGTTTGTCGTTAACTTTTCACGCCTTAACGGTTTACCTAACAGATTTCAATATAATTTGGCAATTTTGCACGATTTCAATATATATTTTTTACATGAAGATTGCATCCTGAACCTTCCTCAGCATCCACCTAAAATATCTCCTTGCCAAGTTATAGGCTACCTTTTTCTATAAAAAAGTGTAGTGGTCGTGGGTATCATCTAGTTATGTATAAGGTACCTATGAACATTCGTCTCTCAATACAAATCGGCGGACGCTTCCACAAAAAAGGATCTGGGTCTTCAGTTGACCTCTATAATTACCTGTCAAAGGGGAAATTGACATTAGCCACGCTTAGTAAACGGATTGGCGACCGCAATGTATTGTTAAAATAGCAGACTTTTATTAGCATTACGACTTAGAAGTGACCGACGACCTAGTGACTTCCCAGAAATTCTCCGACATAATGTCGGTTTTTCCTCAGCATTTTAAAAATAAGAAGGAAATTATACAGAATAATGTAATAGATTACCTAAACTTAATTATTTAAATTGATTTCATTTATTTGGAATAGTGTTTTAGGGAAAATAAGATTCTTTAGTCGTGGGGCCGGTAAAAGTACAAAAAATAATTCAAGTAAATTCTTACGCAATGTTCCACGAATCCATAAAAGGGCTGCCAATGCTGTCATGATTCGCCACTTTTCTTCACACGTTTCGTATTGAAAGGTAATTCGTCATGCCGATAATAAGTAATCTCGGAAAATCAATTGTAAGGCATTGAAGGTCGCCGTGTAAGGCCATATTGTTGTAAACATTGCTGTTAAGTATATAGAATGTATTAGATATAGGTAGCAATGAAATCATTATTAGATAAGCTAAGCACCCCAAAAAATAAAATTCTATTTTGTGTAACTTTTAACGCCTTAATAATTTAACAGACAGAAATGTGTTGCTGGGGAGTTTGTTGCGCCGCCTTCTTCTTCCCAGCTAAAACACAAGCGCTGAAGGGCGGGTGTTTTGGGGGTTGTCATTTTTTTTTATGGGATAGGAGGGCAAACGAGCAGACGTGTCGCCTGATGGTAAGCGATTACCGCCGCCCATGGACACCCGCAACACCAGAGGAGTCACAAATGCGTTGCCGACCTTTTAAAAGGGGATTGGGCCTCCGGTAACCTCACTCACTCGGCGAAACAAAACGTAATCGTTGTTTAACGCCGGTTTTCTGTGAGGCCGTGGTATCACTCCGGTCGAGCCGGCCCATTCGAGCCGAAGCATGGCTCTCCCACGTAAAAAATATAATGTAAAAATTACATTCAAAAAGTACTACCTAGTAGTCTATCTTGAATAAATAATTTTGACTTTGAATTTGTAGGTAGGTATTTCATATACCTAGGTACCTACAAATCAAGACATCGATAAATCAGTATAAGTAGTCATCTAACTTATGACTAAAAACATTATCGACCTATAGTTAGCTACACCGAGTAATTAGTACAGTTGTACATTGTTGTAATTAATACTAATACTTAAATCAATAGTTAAATTGGTCTTTTTCTATGAACAGTAACTATCTACTGTTAAATCCATCTAATTAAAATATTAATTGATGATTAGCATTATCATAATTTGTATAATCCTTTATTAAAGTGCACATTTGTATTTGTAGATAAATATTTCTCTTATGACTTAATTTCGTTTAAAGATAAGTAGAGCATTAATTTCATTTTGTATCGTCTAATCGACTTGCGTTTTGTTAGACAAAGTAAGTTATACTCGTAAATAAGGAATTTAAATATTTTTGCAGAACCTATAGGCAATATCTACCTGTTACTAACTTGCTGATTTGCATCGCGTAGAGTAACCCGATGTCTGTGTCAGTTTAAATCAAGTTTGTCTTAAAAGTAAAACGGGTGTCTGAATATGTTCCAATAACCCCAGAAAATACAAGAAAAACATTGGTGTACCTAGCAGGTATTATAGGTATGTAACGCGGAAATATTGCACAGTATTAAGAAAATTTATTTAAATATTTCTCTACTCTTCTCTAAAGGTCGCCTTCTCCGATATCCTAACCGGTGTCATAACTATTACTATCACAATCTATTGGTAAGTTATAAGTTACTTTTTGGTTATAGATTGAAGTAACTTAGGCCCACATTGTTTTTATTATTTAAGGTTCTATAAGGATTATTGATATTATTTATCTATACTAATATTATAAAAGGAGGAAAGATTTGTATTTTTGTATATAACGAATAAATTTAAAAACTACCGGACCGATTTCAAAAATTCCTTTGCCGTTAGAAAGCTACTTTATCACTGAGTAACATAGGCTATATAACATCACGCTACGCGTCTTAGGAACGGAGCAGCGGGTGAAACTGCGAGCGGGTCGCTAGTTGTTGATAATATTGATTATTGATTTTTTCCCCGTGTGGGGACGGTTTAGAATACAGTTCCTCACTGCCATTCAGACAGGCATCTCGTAAGAGCCGACAAAATATCTGACTTGCTCGGTGGTAGGACGTCTCGGGGTCTGACTGGCTGGGACCACCCTTACGTCGGAGTTTGTCGTAAAGCACCTTGGTGTGTGTTTCGACTTCGACCCTTTAGTTGTTGCGGCTCTGGCTCTGCAGTCCGTACGAGCTCTTAAAGCTCGGCAACGTATCAGCAACTCCTCTAGTGTTGCAGATGTATGGACATCTGATGGTAAGAAGTCATGGCGGCGATAACTACTTACCATCAAGTGTGGCCTCTGTTCGTGTGCCGACCTAATCAATAAAAATAAATTGATTGATTAGGGTTAATGGTTGATGAGGGTAAATGATGATTAGGGTAAATCTACTGCATTTACAGGGTTCAAATCTGAACGCTACCTCTAAGTACCTACGTATTTAATTGCATGGCTTAAAAGGTCGCTTTCGATGGATTATCATTAGAAAATTGCTAAAGATCTGCTACGATTTCTATGTATATTAATTTATTCTAAAAAAATAATGGAGTACAAAAATAAAACTTAATAACGCCCAAAATGTCGCGCAGTAATTATTGCCTTTCAAGCGTCGAAATGTTTTTTATAAGTAATTGCAAGGCAAGTTGTGTTGAACAGTAGGTTAATGTGCAAAGGCACTATCACCGCATCTTGAGGCGGAGTGCGTCTATTTTTACTCCGAGCGGCCGGCCTAGCTAGACGCAACATGGGGCAACGACCATGCGATGCATCGACACGGTTGATTTTTAAAAAGTCATTGCCCTTGAGTCATTATCGACACTTACTAATACAAATTCCTTGGAAAATACAATGTCATCAACAAACAGGCATACTTTTAAAAGAAGATATTTGATGTGAAAATGGTAATTATTATAAGTCCTTTAAAACTTCAAATCAAAGCAATAATCGGCCTCATAACATGTTTGCTTTCTTTGTTAAAGGATCCCAGACGCGATAGATGTTGGTTGCAATGACGTTGATGTCTTTCACTTAGCAAAACAAAAGAATCTTATTTTTGTAATTATTTGTTTTAAAATATCCTGAATAAATATGTACTTCAATCTAGTTATTTGTAATACTTATGTTGCAAATAGTTGTACGTAGGTATTATTTCTGTCATAATTTTAATATGAAAAGTAAACATGCATTGCAACAAAATATGTCCAGTGAGGTAGGTATCTAAGTGCTTCAAAAACATTATAACTTCAGTGTGTTAGTATTCCTTCAAAGGAATTTACGACTATACACGTATCAATGTAAGTATGTGAATGTATTCAGAGTAAAAGTGATATAGCAGAACAATATTAGCAGGCAGTCGTTACATTACCAATATAAATTGTGAATGCAGCATAAGCAAGTGTTGCCTGTACGTCGCTCAACTACATAGTTATACTTACAATAAAGTGGACAAAGCACGGACGTTATACGATTTTCGGCCATCCGTTTATACGTAACGTATAAGGCTTCATAGAAATAATTGTTTAAAAGTATGTTTGCGTCTCGCTTACACTTATGTAATGCGTCTCTTGCGCACCGCGCTACGTCATCGCAGAAACCAGCCAGCCAATTGACCGGTATACTGCCAACCTTCAGTTTTTTTTATTTATAACTCGCTCTGGCTGGGTAAGTTATGCTTCGTTCAAACGTCGGATACCTGTCTACTTGCAAGGGCAAGTAGACAGGTATCCGACGTTTGATCTGATAAAGGTATCTAAAGAGGCAGTATGTGCAAGAAAAAGAGATAGGCGATCCTGAAATTTGAACATGATATCCAACGACCATAGGCCTCAGAAAGCTGAATATCAGACAGATGATTTTAATTGAGCGATAAAAATATACCTACACCACACAGTAACAGTTTTTGCTTTGGACATCGTTTCATTTCAGTAGCGGTCTGGACTAGATACTGATGCCTAACAGGAAATCACTTGGAATGATGGCATACATTTATTACATTACTTTATGCACTACAAATGCTTTATACAAATTCAACTTTTAATTTAAGATGCTAAGTAAATCATAGTGCCTTTTATTTATTGGAAATTTTAAAAATTTAACGTAATAAACAAATAAAAGGCATTCTGCTTCTATTGTTGCTTCAAATAAAATAAAATAAATCATTCAGTACATTTTGGGTACATCACGACAGGCGTTAAAATTAGAATTTACATTTACACCACTTACATTCTAATAATAAATGTACAGACCTGCTTTATCCATTTACTTAGGTACTTAAATTGCCATAATACTAAAAACTTACGTAAGGTTTCGATAACGAAACAACAGTTCCCCTTACATTACAGCATGTAGGTAGGTAATGTTTAAACTGCTATGTTTTATATCAGCAATTCTTTTGTTGATTCTAAATATTATAAGCCACTATTACAGTGTGAAACCATTAAAGCAAATATTAGAGTGTCCCATAATCATTAATCTCGTGTATATGTAAAATCTTTCATTTAATGTTAGTAAGACGCTTAGAATGGTATACTGAAAAAGAAAAAATATTACCATCACTCATTATTGGATTTAGAAAGTCTTTGTCTTGTTTAGATGCATTGACCCGCTTATTACGTTACATACAAAATGGTTTTTCTAAAAATATACCTACATTAACATGTTTCCTGGACATTCAAAATGCATATAATAATGTTTCAGTTCATACAACAGTTAACATTTTAGATGAACTCCATATTGGATCAAAATTTTGCACTTATATTTGGTAATTTTTGACCGAGAGACATTTAAAAATTAAATCAGAAGTTAGTGATTTAATAGCAGATCGATGGACTAATAACGGTTTAGCTCAGGGAGACCCTTTGTCTGCGTTATTAATTAATTTAATTACACATAAAATATTCCAATCTCCTCCTAATATAGTATTGTCACAATACGCAGATGATTTTTGATTCTCGCAAATCACACTTTCAATTTGTTCGCGGTATACCGAGTCGGACTAGAAATTGAAAATATTCCATGCGTCAGAAAAAACATGCAAAATTCGATTAGGTAAGTTTACTTGAACAAGTTACTATCGCATGTGAACAGAGCATTACACGGTTTAATGAACGAGCAACGATGGCGGCGGCGCGCGGCGCGAACCCGGTGCGCAGTCGGCCCCCAGCTCCAGGCGGCGCGCGCGCAACTACGCGTTGTATCAGTGAAAGGACGCATGAGTCATACCAAAACCAGTCATGAACGAGTACGCCGAATATGATTGGAAGCTGCATCAGATGCAAAACGAGCGCCTTTGTGAAGTGGCCAGAAAACGACTAACAGACGGCGATAGACAACGTGCCCTCAACGGTCTGCGAGATGCAGTGGATAAGAGCCTTAACCTCGCCCTACGCGACAAGAGTAGATGTCAGGATGACAACTTCCTGCGGCGTTTTCTGTACGCGCGCAAACACGATGTGCAACAAAGCTTTGAGCTATTAGTGAGCTACCATCAGTACCGGCGCGAGCACCCTGAGCTGTGGGCAACGGCAGATGGTGGCGTGCTACGCGCGCTCGCCGACGGCTTGCCCGGCGTGCTGGTGCAACGCGACCGCCGCGGCCGATGTGTGCTACTCATGTTTGCATCCAATTGGATACCTCACGCGTGCCCACTACTCTCAGTGTTCAGAGCTCTTTTACTTACAATCGAACGCACCCTAGAGGACGTTCAAAATCAGGCTAACGGATATGTCATTATAGTTGATTGGACTGAATTCACGTTTAAACAATCATGTAGCTTACAAGCTAAAGTGTTGAAAATGATGATCGATTGTCTGCAAGATTGTATGCCGGTTCGTTTCAAAAGCATACACTTCATCGGACAACCTTGGTATGTGGAAACCGCTCTCGCTGTTATAAAACCGTACCTGAAGGCGAAAACACGAGAACGTATTGTGTTACATGGAAACAATCTTTCAACTCTTCATGATGCTCTGCCTCTAGACATACTACCGGCAGAGTTAGGAGGAGAAGGACCATCTTATAATTCAGAACTTTGGCTCCAAGAGTTCTGTCGAGGTGAAAACGTGAATCCCACTCCAATAACTACAGCGACGCCGGCAGTGCAACTGCAAATTGAAAATGATCTTCCATCGGCTAAACTGGACAAAGCGTACAAACAAAAGGACAGCCAAAATTTTTCTTTCCATGGTAACGAAAAAAGTGCAAAGTCAGAGTTACTGCGTGATAAAGATTGACGTTAACGCACATTGTGGTTGCAGCATGGTTATAATGGACACAAAGGACTGTTCCGTCCGTGAAACGCCACCAATGTGTCGTTGCACTCGTGTGCTTCGGTTTGCATTTTGTGATATCAAGTGTATTTTTTACTTTAAGGCCTTGAGACTGCTTAGGAGATTAGACTAAACTGCTTATTAGGAGCGTAGCAATAATATTAAGTACTCGGTGGCTGAAGTGCATTTATATGGCCTCAGATTAGATCCGTGACCTAGTGGAAGTCGATGTCCATGTCAGTTAATGGGCATTCAATTAATGAGTCAGGCACATTTTGGTGGGAGGCGATGAGGTCGGCGCATCCCCCGCGTCCGGCTGCGCGGCGCGGGCGCAGGTAACGGTGCTCAGCTCTCGTTCCATCGCATCCGTTCGAATCTCGATCGCAGCCGCTGAATCTCGGTCTGCATCAACATAAATTTGCTTGTAGTTATTTCATGTTATTTATTTCGTTCACTAACCATCTTATAGTTAGATTACGTCAGATATCACTTGATAGTTGTAGTCTATATTTTGCTTTAACCATGTGAGGCTTACTGCGCATTTACTATTATGTTTAAGTCCATGTTTGAAAAATAATATGTGATGGTGATACGATTTATTTTAATAATAAGTATCTATTGTCCTGCTGGAAGAAGGTACCTACTTCGTAAGTAATCGGTCTCAATAACGTTTCGATTGTGAAAAAGGAACAGTATTAAATTATTGAAAGCATGGGCCCGTCTGGTACGTGCTAGGCCTTTATACGTAGTGTGTAATGTGTATAACTGTCTAATATACAAATAGCTCTCATTAATTAACTCTAGAGCTCTCTCATATCATTACTTATTATTATAGCGTAGGAAACAACCCTTTGTCTACAAAGTAGACTCCGAGTAGACTATAGAGTACATAATATGAAAGGGTAGCTACTGTATAACAGAAAGTCATAATAATATTTTTGTACTCTTACACCGAATCGCTTACTACAAAAGTTATTACGAATGATTGTAAATATTGAAGTGACTGTAACAATGTATTGATATTATAGTTTAAGCATTTGATAATAAATGTATTGACGAATTATTTATGTACCTAATCATTTCGTTTATTTTTTTCTGACTAATACTTATTCCCAAAAAATGTATACGCTAACAGTTAGTGCACGAAATCAGGGTGTGCTAATTAAAGACGAATGTGTAATGTTTGTGCATGTAATTGTTGTCTAATGAATATGAGTCATATAGTATTAGTAGATCCAGGATCGGAAGGTAGGTATAACCACAATATTTTTTCTCTAAACGCCTCTTACAGTCTTAGAATGGCCTCCAGGCGACGCATACCACGTCAGTGTCTTCAACAGTCTTTTCATAAAAATACATCAGTCAAACGCTTTTTATGCCGGGGAGCGGGGACCATAAGCAAAAATTCAGAGAAGATTATAATCGTAAACTTATGCTGCTCTATGTCAAAATTGATATTAAGTAAGCTTAACATTAATCTTCTAGAATCTAAATGTAGGAAGACGGCTAGAGAGAACTGTAAACGTCATAAAATCATATTCATTTTAAATACCTACTTGTAAGAGTAGGTTAGGTATTGAAGCATGCAATGCACTTGAATGCTAGACTTTACAGTACGCTAATGTAAATGATATCATCAGTTGAGTCTGATTGACGCCAACGTAGGACGACTTCTCGACTCTTAAGACTTTTAGGACCTGGGTTACCTGAGTACATAATATACATACTTACAGCTGAAGTACCTAAGAACTATGAAGGCCTTTATGTACCTGTATAAGACACCGCAATACCTCGATAACTGACAAGAATAGATTTTAACCACAACGATGTGGCTGGTATTATTTCATCGACAATAATTCTGTTGATAGTAAATAATTCAAATTCAAATAATATTTGTAAAACACAGGTATAAGGATGGTATAAAATAAGATGATGGGTATCGCTATGCTTTTGCCTTGATAAGCGTACAAATGTATTAATAAACTAAATTAGATTACAGTAACTTAAAATTTATAGGGTCTAATGAAGAAGTCGGACTTAATATAACTACATACCTATTACCCAGTAATTTTATCTGTTAGGAATTCATTTACTGAGTAGTATGACTTTTTCTCCAGAAAACTGAACATAAGACAGGGTTATTCGTAAAAGGAATTAAGAAACAAATAATAAGAAAAGGGGTTTATAGTATCCAAAATAAAGAAGTAGGTACCTATTGGTATTATCAGTAAAAATCGATATGTTGGAAGGACAAATTTCAAATATTATACATTTGATAATTAAAAAAAATAATGATATTTTTAGATAATTCAAAAAGTTGTATAACACAAGTTTATCATGTGTTCTTATCCCTTTTTGGATTAGTATCCAAATATATCCTTTATATCCTTTCCGAATCTGTTACCTACCTGTTTCTTTATAGGGCTTGCCAAATCATACAATCAATGACAAAAGTATCAATGATTCCGAGAATGCTATGACAAATTGCCTAAGGAAAATTTCTCATAGAAGAATTGATGACATAATGTAATATGAAAACAACGCTTTGTGTTCCGGTTTGTTATCAATATCATCCGGAAAGTGTTCTGCACCATTCTAGATATTCTATCAAACACTGAACGAACGAACTAACTAATCTGTATAATAATAAAGCAGGAAAGAAAGTTGTTGGTCATTAGTCATCTCTTAGATTTCTCTAGATATCGTCTGACTACCCACTCGACAACCATCCAAACATCATCCCGACCTGGAAATTTATCCCTAGAGCAATCAGGCCGTCGCCTAGTCGGTAGTAGTACCTACTCTATGATCTACCCTAGCCAGGAAACATAGAAAACAATTGGAAGCCCTACTCATATTTAGACCATAGTCACCATTTTCCAATAACGTCCCATGCCGCTCTATAATGATGGCACAGTCATTATAATGTGACTGTATTCATTCATATACATAACGTCCCTATTTTTGTTTCGCCTATGGCATAAATGAGCGAAGTTTATGGAGTGTGTAGACAATGGATAGTGAATCGAGTGCTCTGCGCACGCGCAGTGGTCATGTGAGTCACGTGGCGGCGCTTCCGTCGACCGACCACAGCGGAAGGAACCCACCACCTCTAATTGACACGTAATATATTTAATCCTTTTTATTCCGGCTACATTAGGACCTTCATCGTGGCCTGACTGCACGTAATAGTTTAAACACCGGAATTAGAATCGTGAGCCATAACTGTAGATTAATTCCGCTGTTAACTGTTTCTACATGCAACTTTGGTGTTGAGAAGTAAAAGATAACGTAGTTTTGTACAACGTTTTACGTAAAAGTTGGTCATGTGAGAGAATAGGAATATTCGAGGTTAAACCAGTCATTTTCACACAGTTTATCTATTGTTAGTGTTACATTTGTATAATTTCTACATGTTTATTACAATTACGTACTTCTTACGTTAGTAAAATTAATGTTGTTGAAATAAAACGTCATTTTTATGTATTGAGAATTTTCATCACTGAATGATTTATCACGGTATATTTAATTGATACTTTGGATTCATGGCCTGAATCCTGTGGGCAAATTGTTTAAACTTTCAATATAGTATTGTTAAAAATCTTAATCATGTTATTGTAAAGTACTTTTGTAACTACTGTAATCCACACTGTTTCACAATTTTCCTTGAGTTTAATTTGTAAGCACGTGTTTGTATGTAATTACAACGAAGGTCCCTAATCAAATTGGAATTATCTTTCCGATTTGCTAATTAGATATTCAGAAACGCTAATATAATTGAACGACATTTAACAACACTTAGATGTATGGATACTTACATGCCTTGCCTAAGTGTAAGTAGTTTAAAAAATAAGTTGTTGTTCTAGATGCCTGCGTGTATTTCGAATCTTCCATACCTATTAGACCAAAACACCTATTGGTCCTTTTTCAAACATAATACTATTAAGTTAGATATCGTAAAGTAGTAAGATATTTGTAACTTGTAGTAGGGTCATATTGGTCAATCTCCATGATTGATGTCGTCTTGAAATATTTTAAACTTAATTGCAATTTTTTCTCATGATATTTTGAGATTCATAAAGGATTAAGATATTAAAGCGATAACAATACGATAAAAAATAAATATCGATAAAGAATGGATGAAAAAGGCTATTTGATTAATCGATTAAATGTTATCATAACATTTAGTAACATGTTGAAATATTTTGCTTACTTTACCAATAATAGGCCAAATCTAGTCTAGATTTAGTATGCGTTTCAACTGATACCATTGATGCATATAAAGGTTTGTGGACTTGTACATAACTACTGTGTAAGGCACACATCAACACACGCTCTAGCATCGACAATCGACCACTAAGCCACTTTCTACAAAAGAAACGAGTCGATCTGATTAATATATGATCGATTAAACTAATATGATGCTCTCCGACGAACGATCTAGTATTACTGGAGACAAGTTCTATATTTTATCTTTTTGCCCATTGTACATTGTTTATAGTATGGATATATATTTTAATCTGTATTTTTGGTGTACAATAAAGTGTAAATAAATAAATAAAATAAATAAATAAATATTTTTGAACCGAGCAATTATCGAAAACTTCCTAATATTCCTAATTGGATAGGGCGTCGGTCTTGCGATCATGTGATTGCCGGTTCGAAATCCACCCATTGCACTAGCGGCTTGGTGAACCCACTCGTAACACAAGCATTTAGCTTAGCAAGAGGGGTTAACAAGAATATTAGTAATGTGCGACACACATTACTAGTCAGATTTAAAAAAAAATATAAAATGTTGTTCGACCTGGGAGTTGAGCCCACGACCTGCCACTCAGCAGCATTATTAGCAACCACTACATCAATAAAGCAGTTACCCTCTTAAGATTACTTGAGAGGTGAAGAGATAAAGCAATTATGAAGAGGGTCTTGTATTTAGAGGAGACACTTTATGATTATTTGTTTTAACTAATATTAAATAAATCACTCACTAGATATCTGGAACACAGTGAAAAGTGGCTTTCCATCTTTACCTAACCGTGTTTTTACCTATTATGCTCATCTTGCCTTCAGGATGCACACACGTAAGTTTTCTAAATAAATAAACATTGTGAACCTACTGCGACTTGCATTTACAAAATATGGAAATTTATGCATTTCAAGATACTTAGGATGAAGATAGACTGAAATGCAAAGGACACAGGATAATAGAAATATAATATCAATTTTAAGCTCCCTGAAAACGGCACTAAGTCATGTAGGTACTATAGGGATCGAATCTAATGGGAAGGCGCAGCTAATCAAACTTGGTGATTCAATTAAATCTGTTATTTAATAAGGGGCGAAGCCCTAACTCATATACACAAGTCTGTCAAGAAAGACTCTTCTCTGACTGTTTATTCTTCTCTGACTGAAATGATTGTTTATTCTTTTGATTGATTTCTAACCAGCAATCCCACAATGAGACGTCACCTCTTTGCGGCAACCTCTACAGTACCAACTCATGGCCTCAGTAGTGTACACTTTGTTTGTATGTTGAGTTGAGTAGTTAGCTAGGTCTACATCTTGAGTTCATAATTTATTGCAGTAGGTACACCTAGTATTATTAATTTACCGATTTTCAACACTCATTCTATGATTATGTGACCATTAAAAAAATCATTGACACCCCTCTTGTACAATGTTTGTAGATAATGCTTTAGAATCCTTATATGATCATATTCTGTTGAATACACATTTAATAGGTAATATAGATTAAAGAACGAGTGTGACAATTTGGTTGACAGATAAGTGGAATAAAAATACATTTAAAATTTCATTGCATGGAGGACATTTATATTGTTCTGTCGAGTGTTTGTTTCCCGTCTATTGTATTATATTTTAAATGTTTTATGTTGTTGTAAAGTTAGAAAACATACGCAGCTATAATGTTAGTTTTTTTATTCCGCCATAAACTTCGTAAGCATATGCACTGTAGACTGGTGGTCGGAGTATAAAATGAAAGTTACTTATATACCTACCTATCGTACTGCCTTAGTCTTAGCGTACCCAGAAATAAATTTCCTGACCTCGTTTCGCTTAGACTGGGTTGTCGAGTCGTTTCCAAACAATGGGAAGAAGATTTGCGCTTTATATGATAACTCGTATCCGAGTTACTATATTATAAAACAAACTAGATTACGATTCCTTTATTTGATAACGATTAACCTTAAACTCTTTAAAAGAGATAAACTGATATTTACGTTTTGTGTTTGATCTAGTTAGTCTAGCTAGTCTAGTAGAACCGCCAAGTTTTTGTATTATGTTTGTGAGTCATAACTATATAAGAAACGGTCAAATGTTATTAAAATTACCATCTGCGTTACGTTATAGAAACAATGATAGCCTAATTATAATGTCCATGGCCTACCAAACCATAGGTTTTAAGTTCAAATGCAAGGCACATATCTTTAACTTTAAAATCAATGGGCGTATAATTACTTAATTTAAACTATGAAGGAAAACATCGAGAGGAAACCCAGTGTTGGTTGACTGTGAAGTTCGGCAACATAGACTAGACCAGCATGGTGAACTATAGCCGTGTTATTCTGTGTGAGGAATATACCTATACGTTGTAACCATTTTCACATGGTATAATGCCAATGTAGAATTTGCTTAAAAACCAAAAATTGTCGTGGTTTGTCTATAACTTCCCTCCATGCAAAACTACATAATTAGGGGCAGTTGCACAATTTTCAGTTTCATGCAAATTGCTGTTGAACATGAGAAGCCCCAGATATAATCAAATGAGAATATCAATATTATTAACTAGGTACGATATGACTCAAAATAGAGCAGGAAAATAACTGAATAACTGTACCTAAATGAAATAAAATAACGCATGCAGTTCCAGTTTCAAATACAGGACAAGTGGACAATATGACTATAAATAAATCATGCAGGTAAATAATTATAAATTCTAATAATATTATAATTGGGTTTTTATACCACAGTTAACATGTAGAGCAACTGTTTTCTGATCCGTAAACAAATAAATAGGCTATTGTTCCAAGTTTCATCATCCGAAACAAAGCGTGCTCTTTCATGTAAGACAAAAGAACGCGCAAGAGTAGCCGGCTGATTCAGCCTTTGAAATTATTATTTTTTATTCTCGTTTTATATAAAGGCCTTACGATATGTGTCAAAAGTGTCAGCCTCATTATACCCCAAAGTAATTACTTATCTATATGTATCCAAAACATTATATTTATTATAACTTTTTTTTAAAACTTACTTGCAATGTGGTTTGCATATTACTAGTCAATATGACTGCCTCATTAGTCTAGTGGTCCCAAGTGCGACTACTACAGGTCCGAGGTCCTGGGTTCGTGCCCCAGGTCGAGCAGTGTTATTGGGTTTTTCTATGACATTCTCAGTAGCAGCTCGGTGTCTGGATTTGTGCCCGGTTAATGGCTATAGGCTCGCACCCTATAACATGGGACCTAAACATACCGGCAAACTGTGGCTGTACATTAAGTACGCCTCTGCGTAACCCTTCGGGGAATACAGGCGTGATGGTACGTTATGTTGTGTTATGTTATGTTACATTACCAGTATTCTTGTTTACCCCTCGTGCTACGCTAATTGCTTGTGTTACGAGTGGGTTCACGTTGGTTGTGCAATGGGTAGGTTTCGAACCGGCAACCACATGATCACAAGTCCAACACCCTAGCCATTAGGCTAACTTATTTTACCTACTTTAAAACATTGTCTGAAGATTGAAATTGATGTAGGCTGCACCAACCATTTTTAAGTGAGGTACTACTTTTGTTCGGTCTGAACTAGGGTGTAGAGTTTAAAGCATTGAGTTTTTATTGAAATATTATAGAAATGAACAAACAGTCATAGTAATTTGATTAAGTGAGTAAGATATTTGTTCTAATATCTAGCACCAAGAAAAAAGTGAGTAGGTACACCTATTATGTATCAGAGAATTTCTAACTAGAAAGCGATTACAGATCTGTCACTCCCTAATTGTGCATTTTCACTCAAAGCGAGTAGGTTAGACCAGACCCATATTTACCTCCTAACTACCTACACCTCAATATAGTAGGTATTTTTAGCTATTTCCTGATAACTAAAACATAGCAGAATGTAGACATGATAAACAAATCTCAAATGTTTATTTACATGACAATTAAGTCTGATGTGATACAACGACCTCAAACTGTGACTCATGACAGATTTATGTTATCTATCAGTCATACGGTTGTCATCTCAGATGGAACTTATCTTTATCTATCTACATAATACAATGACATTATCTTAATATATTAAACACAGTTCCTTTAACAATGAAAGCAGATAAAACCTCAAAAACTACTTACGATAAACTTATGATAACGTTTTGTTAGAAAATCCATCGTTTAAAAATAGGGACTTGTAATACGCGTTAATATAAAGCAAATATGAATCTGTATGCCTACTTTGCGTTGATTCGGAATAAATTTATCGACTATTAGCAAAAGCCATCGATTTGTGAGATCATGCGATTGAGGCCTGTGCGATGCTGTAATCTCCGCAGCGGTGTCACATTGCCTATTAGTAGGTAGGTACGTTGAAGAATATAATCCCGTGAAAAACTGCCCCTGTACATGGTAGGCACGAGGGCTATTCCATCGCAGGGTACGTTTACTGTTTACTGTTGCAATGGACGCTGCTTTGACGTTATTGAATTGTAAAGAATTAAATTTAAATTTATATCACCCATCTTCGATTTGCAGACGACATAATTCTATTTCCTACTTATCTATACTTATAATAAATCTGTAGAGAGGTCAATTCTGTAGATGAAATATATTTCCAAAATAACTATCAGCGGGTGATTAGTGATCGATACTGATGCCAAAAATGCAATCAGTAAAATTTTTGTCTGTCTGTCTGTCTGTCTGTCTGTCTGTCTGTCTGTCTGTCTGTATGTTCTTTATAGAAACAAAAACCACTCGACGGATTTCAACGAAACTTGGTACAATTGTTCTTCATACTCCTGGGCAGGTTATAGTATACTTTTCAACACGCTACGATCAATAGGAGCAGAGCAGTGAAGAGAAATGTTGGGAAAAAAGGAGAACTTACTCCATTTTTTAAGCTTCCGTCGCGTGTGCAGCCTTAATGGTTAAAGCTACACAGAAATCATGTATGACGGAAATGTTCTCCTTAAAATTATATAAAAAATATTCCACGACAGCAAATGTCTATCTTTTATGGTTGACTCACAATAACACGTGTAACTCCCGATAGCTTAGCAGTTCGGAGCTTTCTGATTATATTTGTCTACTCTTACGTTAGGTGACTGACTGACTGACATAGTGATCTATCAACGCACAGCCCAAACCACAGGTTATAGTATACTTTTCATCACGCTACGATCAATAGGAGCAGAGCAGTGAAGGGAAATGTTGGGAAAATGAGTGATTCATGGGAAAGGTTTCAAACTATCAATGTATATATCATCACGCTACAACCCTTAGGAACGGGGCAACGCAGGTGAAACCACGGGCGAAGAACTAGGGAACAAAGTAACTATTTCACGCGGACGAAGTCGCTGGCAAAAGCTAGTCCTTACTAATATTATAAACGTGAAAGTTTGTGAGTATGGATGTATGGATATTTGTTACTCTTTCACGCCAGAACGGCTGAACGGATATGGATGAAATTTGGCACACAGATGGATTTGGACTTCCAGACTATCATCTATATTTTTATCCAGGTAGGACCCAATTTTGAAATCCACGCAGACGAAGTCGCGGGCAAAAGCTTGTTCATAATATGTCCATATTCCTTGCTAGAGTTCAGCACGATGCTCGATGATGTCAACAAAGTTTCCCAACCCATTTCGTGCCTAACCCAATATCCGTTAGCAACTCGATTATAAAAGGAGAAGCTGGAGAAGTTGTAAGTATACGAGCAACTAAAAATAAAATCTTTTATTTACTAAATATTTTTCGTGTTACTTATCATTAAATCCCCTCCGGGAAAGGTAACGTTAATTGTCTAGATAACATAGCTTCATTCGGAAAGGAAGGGCTATTCAATAATGGCCCTAGAATTGAACTTATTCTAGCTAGGGCTATCCCTAGACTAATAATAAAAGAAAAATTAAACTAACGACTAGAGATGGATGATGATTATAAAAGCAACTTGTAAGTAAGCCGCCTAGGACAATACTAATACAATGCACACTGGTTCGGTATTATATTGATTAGGCATTATTGATAGTTGTTTACAATTTTACGTCATATTAAACGAAATGGTTCAATAACTACTTTGTCTGTTTACTACATTTTGACACCTAAACCGCTGAACCTAATATGATGAATTTTGGTAAGTATAGAGATATATTATAGATTGAACCTTGGAGAAGGATATAGGCTACCTTGTCTCTCAAAATGTCCTTTGGGACGCCAGTAAAAACGCAGGCATTATCTACTTCCGTAATAAATACTTTCTGAAACTCTAACTCTAAAAAATTTTACATGTATCTATGGAATAGAAAGGATAATTATTCTTTTGTAATACATTAAAAATCGAGGGCGAAGTGAAGAAGACGGGTAAAAAGAAGGACCCTCCAGGGGGTCATAACTTCTTCTTCTTATCGAATCATCAGCAAACGGAAAGAGAAGAGCAAAAGAAAAGAAATAATTGAAAAACATTCAACTAGATTGGCCCAGTAGGTATTCTGCTACGCGGACGGAATTTTCTGTAGGGGCCATTAGGTCTTGATGAGTGCAGGTGTAGGGGCAACTACACACAGGGTCGTAAGTCGTAACAATTGTTTTTCAATTACATATATCTACTAATTATTCCTTGATAGGTTAATTTGTCTAAGTCTACATACTGCAGCATACACTCATATTTACTTTCCATGATATGTAAATGAATAAGTTTTTGATAATAAACGCCAGGTGTCAGGGAAGGCGTTTTGTTTTACAATCGATGCATCAACCCGACGTACGAAGCTGAGTAGATTACATAAATTATGAATCAGACATTAATGTTGGACAGTTTTATGGGAAATTATCTTTATTACGACATTCCTATTTTATTGCTCAAGGAAAACCTAAATAGAGACCACGTTCAATCTTAGAGAGGAGGAAATTATAAAATATGTTGACTTATCTACAAACAATCAACATGAATCCAAGAGTTAGGAAGGTTTATACGTAGTTTAATATTTATGATATTTACACAAGTTTAACTATTTCCATTGAAAACATGTTGTCTCCCAAATACGTAGGTAAGCTGTTAGTAGGTTAGGTAGTAGATAAGTTGTTAGTTCGCTATGGAACTAATAACCTACCTATCAATTAAAAAATAATACTTTAAACATAATGGATTTATGCACCACCAGTGACGCCACTACCAAGCTATGAATAAGTGAAATGGTAATGAAGATGATGACTAAACATAAATAAATGTTGTCATTTAGTTACAAATGTTTAGTAATTGAAAACGTGTACCTAAATTTGACGAGAACTAGGCCAAATATTATCGGAAAGGCGCTATGTGCTACCTCAGGTACTTACTCGTTTGGAGAAAATGTTATCACAAGCTGATATCCAAGTTATCCAACAGTCCCCTAGTTTGTTTAGTCATACATCCTCGATATTTTATTTTCCTGTTATTAATCAACCTTTTTATGTTTACTTGTATGACACAACCAATTTATTCAAATAATTAATACAGATTTAGTACATACGCAAAGGATAATAAATAATAAGGTGTTGCCTGCGGTTTCACTCGCATCTTCACCTAAAGGACTTTTCAAGACAAAAGGTAGCCTATGTCCTTCTCCAAGGTCTAATATTCATCAAAACTGATTCAGTGGTTTAGGCGTGAAAATGTAACAAACAGGCAGAGGAACAGTTACTTTTCCTGTTATAGGTAAAATAATTAGTACGGCTATGGACACAGGCTTAATTGTAACCACTATACAGTATGCTGTATAGTGGTTACAGTACCTACCGGTACCTACCTTAGAAAAGGAAGATGTGAAAAGTGCTTTCAACAATATAACTGCAAATCTGCAACAACGAGACGCTCCGGTGAGCTAGCGAGCGACGTTATATATTTAAAAATAATTCATGAGAAGAATATATCTTTGCATATGCGTTGTACAGTTGCAGCCATGATATATTATAGTACATCAGTCACCTTTAGAATGATATCGAAGACGCAGCGATTATATTGGTATTCGGGTATTTTTCACAACTCCACGCGCGTATTTTGCGTGCGGGTGGGAAAGGTTTGATTAATCGGTCACCCCAACTCCTCAAGAAAAACTGGCGATCTCTCGGAGAGTACTCGCTTTATCGAGGTACTTTGCCCTGTATGCGGCGACCTCAGGAAAGGGCAGGAGAACGTGGGCCGCTGTCTTGTTGTCCCCCATGCATGCTCTGCATAGGGGGCTGTCTGTAACAACTGTAACTGATAGATTGTTAAAAGAACCATAGCCGGTGAGGGCTTACTTAGATGCAAAAATAAGTCAACAGATTATTAATATTAATAATCATGACGCTGTCATAAAGATAAGAGAAATTATAATCATAATCATATTTATTTTTAATATAACGCGATAAAATCCGTATAAAGTAGTTTTATTTCAATATCTTTATTGTTGAAAATAATTGTTATCCCAGTTTAATAAACCCAGTTTAATCGAAATAAGATGAATGGTTTAGCAATGCATAGAGGACAAACGAACGTACATTCATTTTCATTTTTATTATATAGATTCCTCCTTTTATACTGAATAGGTACCTAGTACACTTTTGTAGATCATAGAGGGGCTTTATCAATCGGCGGCAGTTTTTCGTAGGTAACTGTGTTAAGGAATCTCGACTACAATTTACACTTAACCTACTCATATTTGCATAATGAACCATGTGTTCATAAGGAAAACATAGTGATTATGTGAATATCGTTTACAACGTGAGGTCTAGAAGTTTTATTCCCAGGTGAGGCAGTATTATTCGGTCTTCCTATAAAATTCTCATTAATTTAATAATTAATTACTGGGAGTTCACATTTTTGACCTGTGCTTATCCTCTCGGGGATACGAATGTGATGGTATGTTTATGATTAACTATCGATTTTATGTTTTTAGGTCTACAATTTTGTATGAAAGCTCTAGGTATCTCGGTATGCTCTAGGTATGCTAAAGTAATAAGAGAAAATAATTTAGATCGGTAGTTAAACAGCCAAGAAGAATCATCGTCATTCTTGTGCCGTAAGTGTAACAAGGATGTTTTAATTGGAGCGTGGTGAGAAGAGATTTCCACGAGATCATTGTAGAATTGACGCAACAGATGTGTTTTAATAAATCTTCATTTTAAAAGGGTAAAATCGTGTTCATGTAAAAGGTGTGTATGGTTTGGTACCAACAAATGGCGCAGGTGTAGCCTTAGCGGCCGGCGGCGTCGGGTTTCAAAACAACGTCTGCTACTATGCGCGCGCGCAACCCGGAAGCCAGCCCTGTCGCGTGGTATTTCACAAGAATTTCTTGTTGGTAGAATTTCAACGGATACTGTACGGCGGCTTCCAGTTACAATGAAACTACAAACACTGTTTACCTTTCTGGGTCTGAATCCGCAAGTTTCTTTCGTGTTCAGGAGTCGGTAGAATTATTCGAAGACTGTGAAAAGTAAAAATGCTAAAAATGACTACTTTATAACTCTCTTCTATGAACTATGTATATTAAGATTTTTTGGACAGCAACTAAGTACCTGCTTGCATATTATGTAGATAGTTTCAATGAAATAGGTACCTACTCCTCATAGAAAATTAGCTATGATTGTTTTGGCCAAAAAATATACATAATCAATATGTAAAATCGCCAAAGTGACGTTTTAGCATTTTTACTGATTTTTACTATTACTTTTCTACTGTCAAAATACTTTCTACGCAAAGGTAATGAAAAGAACAACAGACCTTGACTTAGGTGATGTTTTTTGCACTTAGCAAGGTTTTTATATTTTCTTTGTTATAGGTAAATGTGATAATTCTAGTCTTAATGCCAAGGTTTTTGTAGCGCCCAACATAATTATTTGACTTGTCTGACGCATGCGCATTCTGCTACAGTTTTTTGTATGCTATTTATACGATAAATAAGTAGGTAGGTATGTAATACTTTCAAAACAATGTACTTACCTATACAAACTGTTCACTGTTTCAAACCTAGATAGAATTAAGACTCTCACTTCTCTTGACTTACCTGTAAATAAAACAGTCAGCGCGATGCCCAGATGTTTATATGCAGCTGGGCGTTGGGCCATGGCCCAACAGCAACCTGGCAGCCAGCCACTGTAAAAATGAGTGCAACATTAAAAACTTATAGCCCATCATTTAGGTATTAAGTATTGTTTCGTGAAGAAATTTTTCGACTGAACCCGAGCAGAAAATATGATTGAAGTATTTCCATACTTTTTGGAAGTATTCTCAACATCTACGCATAATCCTTTGCCTAACTGTTTTTGTTTCTTAAAATAATTAAGGATGGAATGTCTTTTTTATCCTGGCAAAGTGGCCGATGGTACCTACCTATGCACGTACTAAATTACCAAAGTAACGATATACCAAATCAACTGAAATATCAAAAAAAAACCTATGCACGTGCTTGTACCTACATTAATTTAAAACAATCAGGTGTTACTATAATATTAAATTGGCAGATTATAAAATGGTAAGTTAAATCTACCACGGCGGTAAAGCATCTAATAAACCAATAAGTTTAGTCGTGAACTTCAATGTAATTAGTTAACGGTGCATACCAGATTGTACCGTTCGCGGTAAGGCAAATGCTAAAATGTTGCTTGTGCTGTGGTTGCGATCTCATATCACTGACCACAATGTGTCTAGCAAGACGCAATACAATATAGAATTTCAGATACTTAATACCGGTATCGATCTAGTAATACTAGGTAATTATTACTGTGTTTTAGGCTGTACTCAGTTGTCCAGTTGTAAGTGTTATGTAATTGTCAAGGTTTTCAAGTAAACTAATTAAACATGTTGTAGAATAATGGCGATGTGTATTATGGCCAGATTAGTTTAATTACTGTAGGTACCTACTGTGTACACACTGAATTAATTTTATTGGACTTTATAATTATTTTAAAAACTGTAGAACGATTTAAAATACTGTTTCAATTACCGTAATAGTAGCAGACGTACTAGAACACTGTAGAGACAATAGAAACATTGAAATAAAACTACTTTTTGCAGACTTTATCGCGTTGTATTGATATTATTTGATTGCATTACATCAAATTTGATAAACCACAAGTCCTCGCTAAAGAAAACCAATTCCAGCCCAGGAAAATTCGTAAGGCTATTGAAATTAAAAAACACCAAATTTCAATAGAGAAGATGGCTGGGTCTTACCATCTGCTTGGAACCCCATTATAGATTAATTAAATAATTAATTTAAATCTAAGCCTTTGGGCTTGGATTTAAATTTAATAGAATAGAATCTTGCAGTTTTGACTGCAAGATCAAAGGACACGGTGAGCTCGTTCTGCGTGAATGAGCTTGCATCATGGAGTTTCTTGCCGGATTCTTCTCCATAGAATCAACCTTTTGGAACCGTTCAACTAGAATCATAACGTTTCATAAACACTTGTAACAGCTTATTTGAAATAAAAATATTTGAACTTAACTTGAACCGGCTCGATATAACAATAATTAACAAAAAATGTATGGTAGCTGTAAGTAATTTTAACATTAAAGACGTCTAACACCTCAGTCAGTCTACCCGTGACCATGGATGGCTGTAAAGGATCCGAAACGTCGGGAATCAAATAATAACAATACAACGCGATAAACTCCATAAAAAGTAGTTTTATTTCAATGACAATGATATTCGCGTAAGTGATATAAACATTTTTAATTAAGCCATCATTCAATTATTGACGAATTTTATTAATGACGCCATATATTTACACTCACAGATTTACTTTATTAAAAGACATAGATAGTTTTATTTGTGGTTTTCTTAACAATTGTTCTTTTTTTGAGAAAACTATCAGCGAAATTATGCAATTTAAATATCTACAATTGTATTGACTTTATCGTACGAAATAAAACAAAAAACATACGTCGTTGACTCATACCTTGAAAGATTGGGTAGGTACCACGACGCTTCCATAATAATAATAATATATAAATATTATAGGTAGTAAAGTAGGTAGCTCCCTATATGCAGGTCAGGTGGCACGACTACCACTTATGGTGTGTATGACGACAGTAAAAACTTGAGTAGGTACAAAGGTCGTTCACTTCACTCGTACGGCTCTTAAGTTATGTAAAAAAGATGAGGGTTATTGGCAATAGGCTCGCCTCCAAATAAAACCAAATTCTACATATCTAGTAGATAATGTAGATACAGGTAGAGCGTCGTGTTCACCAGTGATTCCTATAATGATTGATCAGTGATTGCAGATTCTACACATAGGGTTTCCACAGGAATACCTTAAGACGAAGAGCACTGAGCAATGATTTATACTCGTAATACTAGATACCTATAATGTCATGGAGGAAGAGCTACTAAACATTTGGCTGATTTAGATTTTGCCTACAGAAAGTAGGTAGTGCTTATAGCAGGTGCAGTTCTTAGATAATTCTTAATGTATTGAATAAGCTATTTCATGAAAAAATAAACTCGGTTTTACGGGTTGCTGCATGATTTCTGTTGGGCGCTAACTTAAATACCTACCTCTAGTAGTACCTAAATATTTAATAACCGCCGTATAAAAAAAGCCTGATGGATGAGCGATCTGGTTCTGCGCTACGGGTCACAGCGAGTTCAATTCCCGCACGGTATCTACAAATACGTAATAATATGTATGTACAAAATGCATGGTTCCTTAGCATTTAACCTAAATGAATGCCCTAATGTGTGGTTCATGGTGTTTAGTAGGTTGGTATGGGCTATCTACATGAAGATAGAGCAAAAATTTAATTCGTGTGGCAAGGAAAAGTTGTGAGATGCGGCACCATTATCAATACTACAAACAAATTCTTCTGACTTAGTGTACCTACTGTCAAGCCTGGGTCACACATTATCCGAAATGACTTGGCAGGCAGGATCATCTCAGTCATCACTTTATCAGCCATCAGACTCATCACTCATCTCTATAATAGTCTATTAGAGGATAGTATAAAGGAGGTCAGTGCTACAGGCCCATGTCACATAGATGTTGTCTTTTTATCGGCAAAATGCGACTGCGAATTTGAGGTAGGCACATTAATTTAGATAAAATAGTACCCCGAAATAACAGTGCACATGATCCGCAAGTGGTTTTGCAAGACAATAGCGTATTTTACGTTATATAAGATCAAATCTAAAAATATAGATATTATTGAGATTGCTTAGGCAAAAAGCAGTCCGAAAATGTTCGTTTTAGTTCATGGAATAACAAAATAAATTTTAAAACCCAATTCAAAGTTTTCAGTTTTTTTAATCTGTTTTTTAACACCATGAGAAAGTATTTTTTATAAAAAATGCATTCAGGAACAGCACACCAACTAGTAGAATAATAACTTATTTAAATTTTAAACATTTATGTTTACACAGCCAACTGACGTCATAACCACAGAGCAATATGGTGTCCACTGTGTCCAGCGTTTTCGTCAAATTAAGCGCGACATTTGAAAATGTACATTTTAAATGCATTTTTATGGCACATATCAATGGTATAGAAATGTTGTGTTTTTTTAATGGTCTAGTAGCATTAAAGAATCTAATTGAGGAACTTCTCAAAAGTGGGTGTAATACCCTATTGTTTCTTGTTTTTTCGTAATGTTTTGCATTACTGATTATTGTCCTCACTGATTTTGATATTTTTGCACAAGAACACATTTTATTTGATCTAACTGTTATCAGACGCGCACTGGTATTTCGGGGCTGCTTTATTTGACTATGTTGCTAATAATGCTGTTACTAGAAATGCCTACTACCGAGTACCTACCTAATTTGTTTTATAATTTTATCTTCATAATCAAAAACCATATAATCCAAAAATGGATATGGGCAATGACCATTCTAACCATTAATAATGCTATTCTTGACCTTTTTCTTTTAACTTGTATGATTGATTATAAATTATGTTGTCCAAAAAATGCTAAACCGAAATTATGTCAAATGCTAAAATGCATGCAAATGGCAACATGGACATTCTGTGTGGCCTAGTCTAAGATTGTTATTGCCAAACGTGTAATTGATCCTTTAGAATAAAACAAATCTGTTTATTAAATTGTGATCATGCATGCCGTTTTGACTTAAGGTCCGACCAAACTAACACGAACAGGTGCGGTGGCGGGCGCGCGAGCGGTGGCGGGCAGTTACAGTCAGTATATTTGTATTTTTATTTTCTTTTATTTGGGAATACAAACAGTTACCCAATTTTCTTACTCTATGGTCTTAACATTAAAGAATTATGTGATTGTGTAGCCCACAACGTTATCCACATTTAAATTAAATACATTTTAAATTGCGAATGGAAGAAGAGAAAAAGAAAGAAGCGAAATATTATTATATCTAAATCGTTAGGCGCTTCCTTCAAAATTTACACTTCTTTTACAAATAAATACGATATAGCTTTTATACTAAAGTTAGTTTTAGTAACAATAAATGCCTAAATTTACTATACGACAATGCAAACATATCTAAATCTGTGAAAAGTTTATTGTAACTATTGACGTTACGACGTAGAGGTATTTGCAGATAGAACAGTAATTATGGCACGCGCGCGGCCCTCTCGTCTAATGACAGTTCTATGTCTGTTATATGACAATATAACATAACTCATTAGTTATTTCAGGGCAGTCGAATTTGTTATTGCACAAGTCGTACAAGAACATAATTTCAAGGAAAAGGCGTCTAGATTCCGGATCTGGTAGGTTAGTGTTTGTATTAAGGGAATTGGTGCATAAATTTATACTACGGCGACAACGATACTGCAATATTTTCAGGAACTGGAGAATTGTAGGTACTTTCTCCAAGCTTTCGTTGTATTTTTGGTAGATTGGATTCCATATCAGTATAGCATATTCCACCTGAGATCTGACCAAAGCCTTATATAAGTGAATGTAAGTGTCAGTACGCCTAAAATCTAAGGTAGATCTCATGATAAAGCCATATTATATACGATAAGCGTTATTGACAATCTTATCGTATATATGGCAAAAAAGTATTCGAGGTGATATGAGGTGGTCACACCAACGCGGCCAACAGTTGGCCGCGGCGATTATGCACTACCTATCTGCCCGACATCGGGCCATAGAGTAAGTAGTTTCTAGTGCTTTGTGAGTATCAAAGGGTATAATAGCTATCTATATGGCTATTATTACTAATAATAAAAAACAACATTTATCGTTAAAATAATTTCTACTTAATAATTGATTTATTTAATATCGATAAAAGATCCATTAAAAAATAACGGATACAAACAACGAAAAATATCGATATAATTTTTTACTACAGAATCTAACATTTTTTTTTTCAACATGGCGATGGCGGTCGCCACTATCATCGGTGGTTGTACGCCTTGATTTGAATGACAGGCTTCCTGTCATCGAATCCGCCACCTAGCCCGCCGTGTCCGCGTTGGTTTGAATGACTTTTGCGGGCAGGCGACTGTCATCTAGAGATGATCATTAAAAATTTGACACATTTAACACATTATTTTTTTATCTCATATCTTCATTATTCAATATACGTTGTATATGTACGTTAGAAGTTATAATTTCAACTACTGAAAACGAGCGGTCAAGTATTTTTTATTCTAACGCCATCTAGTATGAGTTTATGTCATTCAATAGAAAAGAAGCGCACTTCTTGCATGTTTCGCTTAGGTGGCGTTGGCGTTGTCTGATAGCAAGCGATTATGATCTTTATTATGTCTTGAATGCTAAAATTAAAAACTTAAATTGCTTGGCATGAAAAAAAAACTTTTTTCTAGTTGAATGCATAGAATTGTGAGCCTTATTTCAATAAAGATAGGTTTTGTTATTGATTCAAAGTTTAAATAACTTTTAAATGTAAACACGGAAACTAAATAATAATAATAAATAATCACATCTCCTGTCATCCAAGCCGCCACCGCTTCCGCCACCGCCATCGCGTTAGATCTCACCGGACCTTTTTGATGTACAATTTGACAATGACATAAATGACATTACAATGACATAACACAACAACTTAAATAGCACTCAGTCACTCACTGACTCACTCACTCGAGTAAAAAAAACCCAAAAAGGTTAACACATTACATGGGCTCTCAAGCAGCCAAAATTGCTCGTAATTCCAAAATGGCGAGTGCAGCAGACGTACACCAATTTATCAAACAAGCAATTTCTCAAGATAAAGTAGTAGTATTTTCTAAATCATACTGTCCCTATTGTGACATGGCCAAGGAAGTGAGTACAAGATTTTTTCTCGTATTATTTCATTTGATAAGCTAAGATATTTTTCGCCGAAGTTATTGACATAAAAGTTGTTATTAACACAACGGGCCAACACATCCACCTTCACCAGACATGGAAATATGGTGCAATAATTATGATTCATAATATTCAAACCTTGTTCTGCCATTAACAATATATACCCTATAAACCTACAGTTTCGATCATATATATAGGTATCTACTGTGTTAAAATTAAGTTGAGCAAATACAATGATTTTGAGCCCTTTATACCATAGTCCCAATCAAGGTACAAATAGTTGATAGTAAACTTAACAATTTTTATTGTTACAATATAAACTAAAAGTATTGTAGATAACAGAAGTATATCTTTCATTTCAGGTGTTTCAGAAAGTACGACAGCCTATCAAGGTGTATGAGTTAGATGAACGTGATGATGGTGCTGTTATTCAAGAGAACTTAGCTCGCATGACTGGTTTTAGAACTGTAAGTTGGATGGCCATTTCCATAATATCATGCAAATTTTGATATAATCTTCAATGTTTTTTACTTGTAGTTGTAGTTTATCATACCTTCTTGATGAAACTGGTATATAAAGCTTATACTGGTATAGGTATAAGTTTTATATAAAGCTAAGTAAAGTATTACAGTGCTCAGTGTAACATAAAACAATAAAAATAAATCCCATACAGCACAATATGTATATATTTCTAAAACAAACAATATACTATGATCTATTCTTTACTATAACATTTTATATATCTGTGTTTATATATACTGATACTGAATAAAAATATCTGGAAGACTGGGAAAATGAGAGACAATAAACTTCCTCATATTTGGTATATTTATTCCTACAATTATTGAATTGTTTTTAAAAAATCCCATTGGTATAATTCCAGTTTTCAAAATTGACTTTGCCTTAGGCACTATTAATGTCTTGAAATAAAATTACTGTACAGATTTTTATCATATTACATGGTATTGATATTATTCAGATAAGAAATCAGTACTATAACATCCTATCAGAGAAGAACATCCAATTTAGTAACATGTAACATAATAGTAATTATAATAACCTACATAGGAATTAATTTATCCTTATGTTATTTGTTTTGTTTGTTTAACATCTTAATATTTAGATACATTTTACAATATTAATTTATTATTTTACAAAAGAGTCCATCATTCTAAATATTTCTTTTTTATGTAGAATTGCCGCTATCCATAAAAAGTCAAGTCCTCAATAATAAAGTCTGAGTGGCTCAATGAGGAAGATGGGCAGCCATATTCACTTGATATTGGAAGGGTTAAAAATACTTGATACAACTTTAATTTTTTCTTTTGTGGTTAACCACATTCATAAATACTGTGTATAGGTATGTACTTACACAATAGTCAATATAACCACACACAGTAGTTTTTTCTTATAAAATATTTAATTAATTTATGTATTTTATCTACCCACACAAATATACAAAGATATCAAAAATGTATAGTTCAAAATCATTCTGCAATAAATAGTTGTCCGAAAATGAAATGAAATTACTATTAAGATACACATCTACTGGTATACTCTATCAGAATACATTCTTACTTATACTTGAATGTTTAAGGTTCCGCAAGTATTCATCAATGGAAACTGCGTGGGAGGTGGCTCCGATGTCAAAGCTTTATACGCTTCTGGAAAACTAGAGCCCATGCTTATTGGATAAATTATAAAAAAAAACAGTAAAATTGTAAATGGTAATAAATAATTTTGTTACTTTTAAAGCTGCATAAAATCTTATAAAAAAAAACTTAATATTAAATAAATAAAAGATTATACAGTAATGTTTTTCAAAGTACAATTATTAACACATTTTTCTTTAAATAAGATTGTACTAAAAAAAATTAATTCATATAAAACGTAAATAATGTAGTCACAATGATTCTGTCAACGTAATATATGCCATTTTATTTAACTTTTGATTTGTAATTTATTTTTAAAATAAAAATAAATGATCTATTTATTGTTCGCCTTAGTTTTAATTTTTAATTTTAGAATTGCCGCAATTGTCTTGAATCACAGCTTATCTATTCTTGTTGTAGGATGATCCCAAAGATATTTAAAAACATCTCGAACCTAACTCGACTCGACATATTTATCTAAGTTAGTCAAGCAGGTTATGTAAATATATAAATCGGTAAGCTTCACCCTATGACAAGCGGGAGGGCCACAATCGGGCCGAATTAATTTTAGAGATTCGTCTATAAATCCTTCAGCTAAAGTCACTTGTCCCTCCCTAAGCGCTTTATTACGCACACGGGATGAAAACATCAGGCCTACTCAAGGCCACTACGCGCAGCCTTGCGAGGGGCCGTCGCCGCCGAGCTCTACGGCCGCGTACGTAGTAATATTATATCTCCTATGTCATTGATAAAAGCATCGTTTTTGCGTAACGCGATCGAGTATTGTGACAATTAAGGCGAAATGTGTGCGAATGAGAGGGAAAAAGGCCCACGCTCACCCTTGCGACCCCAGTTGCCGCCGCCCTACCGTGCTTTGCGCGGCCGCCGCTAGTCGGCGCTGTGAGCCCGCCCTAGCACAACATGATATTATTATATCTTATTTCACGAAAATTCATGTAAACAAACTCAATTGTGCTGTGTTTAGTGTTCATAGTTTATGTTATACATCTACTATAACGTTTATTTTGGAGAATCATGTTATTTTCGAAGAGCTTCACTAAGAAATCTTAAGGTAAGTTGTATTTATGGTTATTTAAATATACCTAGCTATATCCGTCCTTCGGCGCAAGCCAAACGCAAAATAAACTGAACATCTTTGTAGTTTCTCAATAGCTAGATATAATAGTACATATTTGGAAATACACAATTTCTATAAATTTAACAATAAGTTTTAGAATGCATTATAATTTACCGTAGGTACTATTCAATTATTAGGTATTTCTGTGATAGTATTATGGAATTCCTAACATAATATTTTAAGCTTTCATCACGAAATTGACTTTTAATAGTTACTGGATTACTAGTTCCTTACAATTTACATACAAAACATAATCAACCCATTATACTGTTCCCACTGTTGGGCACGGGTCTCCTCTCAGAAAGAGAGGGATTAGGCTATAGTGCACCAGGCTGGCCTAGTGCGGTTTGGCAGACTTCACACGCCATCGAGAAAATCTTTCAGGCATGCAGGTTTCCTCACGATGTTTTTTCCTGCACCGTTTAAGCGCGTGATAATTAACTATTTAATACGCACATGACTCCGAAAAGTCAGAGGTGCGTGCCTTGGGATCGAACTCGAGACCTTTGACTTGGCAGTCCAACGGTCATACCACTAGGCTATCACTGCTTCAATTCAATTCACATAGAAACGGTATATCTATAAAAGATTAATGTCTGACTTAGGAAAGAGGAATTAAATCATTAAAAAGAAATTACATGACTGTGGACCCGTTCAATGTTCGTGCTTAGAACCATAATAATAGTACGAATGCAATGGTACTCAGAACTAATAACTACTTGTAAGTTATGACTTTATGAGGCCCAGGGCATCTACGTTTTACTAGATAACAAAATTCAATATACCTACAGTAGCTATATTCTAAGACTCGTAGGATAGCGTGTAGGCTTCCTCGTACACTTGTGAAGGAAGTCTGTGTGGCACAACAATTTATAACCACGGCTTTCGGGCGCATGTGATAGGTACTCGTATGGACCTACAAAGCGGCGGTAGCCTAATGGCTAGGGCGTCGGTCATGTGGTTGCCGGTTCGAAACCCACCCATTGCTCTACCGACGTGAACCCACTCGTAACAAGCATTTAGCTTTGCACGAGGGGTTAACAAGATTGGACACTAGTAATGTGCGACCCACACTGCTAGAAAGCTTTTTAAAAAAAATTGCCCATTTATTCAATAGATTTTTTATTTAATCTCCAAATAATAGAGTTTATTATCCATAGGGGAAATTTGACATTTTGTGGTAACTTGATATGCTGTTGACTGTACCTACGAACGCAGTATGTATCTCTCGTAAAAAAACAAAACAATGCATTATTTTACTTCTGTTGATGCCAAGCGCATACTAACCCAGCGGAGGGTTCTAAAAAAAAAGTTAAAATCATGAACCGATTTAATGTCCCTGTGCTAGGTTTCCTTTCAGAATGGGAGAGGTAAGACAGTATCTTTACCACGCTGGCCTAATACGGATTAACAAACTTCAAATGCCATCGAAATGTGTCTCAGGCTTCCCGTCCACGTTTGGCGTACTCGTTGTTGCCCCAATTATAGGGACAATTATATTTTTTGATTAATTGTAGGGATAATAATCAACATAATATTTCAAGCATTTTTATTTATATATAAACTGAACTGTACTTCTGTTTAAAAATGTTTCTAATTAAGTTTAAGCAAGTACATGTTAAGCTCAAATCGCGAGAGCCTTTATTTCTTTGTGAAGCATTATTAAAACGGTCCCGTTCGACTCGAGAATATCTCCGTGCCACGATTTGAGGGGAATGTTTCGGCGGGAAGGGCGGACTTAGGCGGGCGGGAGACGACACGGATAAAAGGCAGCCGGCAGAACGGCGCCAGTTCAGAGCGCTAGCGGCTCTCGGCTACGCCGTAGCGTCGCGTAACCTGTGCTACGTAACTTTCTACGAGGAAATTTGAATTTCAACAAAGTTTTCGCGCGTGAATATTTTGACAGATACACAATAATTATGTTCTTGTTTTTGACTCATTAGTTATTTGGTAAGGTTAATTAAATATTAAATACATAGTTGCTTCTTTTGTTTTATTTTAAATTTTAGTTTTGTGCGCTTTTAAACATAGACATATTAGCTTGCTTTACGTAGATAATATAGATAGAATATTTTATAATACGATAAACTATAAATTGCAAGAATTGGTCCTTAGAGCAAACTGGAACCGTTTGGTGCTCACGTGTAGGAACTTTTTATTATTAAAGTATCTAAAGTGATGCTTCAATTAAAGAAAACTGGGCATATTTATTTATAAACTTGTCCATGTCCATGGAGTTTCTTGCCGGATTCTTCTCCATAGGATCAACCTTTTGGAACCGAGCAACTAGAATCACAACGTTTCATAAACGCTTGTTAAAGCTTATTTGAAATAAAAAGATTTGAACTTGAACTTGAAACTTAATAAATGACGTTTTTAAATAAAACATACGAATACACGAAATATTTTCAAGAACTTATAAATATCGTGGTTTTCAATATTGTGTAGATACACTAGTACATATATGATTTTCAGAATATTAACCGCAATGAAATAGCATGTAAGTAGGTATGTTGGTAACCATACATTATTAAACTTCAAGCAACCAAGAAATAATAATAGAAAAACTTCTTTTCATAAATTGACAACACTTCATTTTTTAACACGTTAATGTACATATATTATAATTTTATTTGAAACTAGATCGAAAAATAAAATACCCGTATTTTTTATTTTCCCGATATTCAATCATTTTCATATTTATTTTCGACTTTGAAGTTATTTCTATTCTGAACAGACGTAAGTGCCAAATGGCGTCATTTGTACTGTTAAACGTGTTAAACGGTGACAAGCGTCATTTTTCTGACCCTTAAAAAAAATTCTTATATCTGTTTGGCATCCATTACAACTATTCATAACCTTACCTACATTACCTATTTCGTTGTTGATTTACTATTATTTCGACAAAATTGCAATTTTATCAGTTTTCGCCGTATAAGTGACGTAATAACACGTTTTTAATTTTTTTTCTTCGAAATGAAGAAATATAAAAAATAAATAAAAATATTTTGGAACTCAGGACAGGAAAACAAAGAAACAGTATCTTTGTTTTGTGGCTTAATAATTTTGAAACTGACTAATTTTAAAACCCAATCCCTCTCATTCTGAGAGGAGACCCGTGCCCAGCATTGGGACAGTATAATGGGTTGATTATGTTATGTAATTTTGAAATGTTGTCAATTTGATTACTTATATAAAAAAATAGAGATACAAATCAAACTTACTACTAAATACATCGCCACGGTTAAATAGTTCAAACTATGTAATGTTATTGGTTCAGGGTAAAATAATTTAACATTGGTAATATAAATTGTAAGTATTTTTAAGATGGAAATTGATCCTTCTTATCTTTATATAAATACTGCTCTTACAACCTATGTCTAGAAGAAATATATATTCTAAACTGTTGAACTATTCCATTCTCGATGTAGTTATATTTTCTCACTGTTCCCTCTCGTGAGAATAAGGAAACTCAATTCTTTTCTATTTGATCACAAGCGCATACGTGTCTAAATAAAGGCGAGTAAATAAAGTCGACGTTCATTATATAATGTACTGCTAATTTTACTTTTCACTCTCTCATTTCCATGTTGTTCAAACGCCAGACAAGTGTACTTATCGTTTTTGAGTGAAACGCGCTTGATTTTATAATAAAAGCAGTTTATACGCTGTCGACGTCGAGACGTGGGCTCACTTCGCGAGAGTGGAAAAGTGAAAAAACGAAAAAGCCCCGTTTATTCGCCAGCATGTCAACAAACTTCGGTCTAGTGTGGGTATACACTTATTTGTACTCATTAATGAGGCTGAATATAAAAGAGATTTTATGTCAAAGTAGGTAGTTTGACGAAGCCTTTGAGTTTTTTATTGTTATTGCCGCTTATTTGGGTTTGTGAACAATTACTCACGTTCACCTCGATGTTTATTATTTTCGTTTGTATTCTATTGTTTTCTATCGCGTCGAATTGTTCATGGTAGTCAGCAGACTGCTAGCGAGGCTCACTAGCCAGGGTACGGCTAGCGATCATGTATCGTCACACGTGGAAAATGTCGACGGGTAGCTCATTAAATAACACTGACCTTATAGAGGATCGTAACAATTGTTTTTCTATTTTGTCTGTTAATTGTTCTTTGATGTTCAAACATTAACTACGAAATACATTTACCTGTTAATATTCCATAGTTGTTTTTGAAAAACGCGATGGCATGATTGTTCAAATAATGAGAACATTTCTACTTATTTAAAATACATAGAGATTCTAAGAGTTGGAAATAATAAAAACAATTCATAAACAAGACTGCAGTATACGCAATCGGAATATGTTATAGAAAATAACCTACAGTATAGCATTATATTATAAGGAAATTCACGAGTACCTTCCAAACACGAGAGATAATTCACGCAAATAATCAGATAAAAAATATCCGTGAGTTTGAAACTTTCAAAGTTTGATGGAAAATATATTAATTAAACGCCGCGAATGCGTCGACGGGTAGCTCATCAAAAATGTATAGAATTCGTATGATTTGCATAAAAGTCATTTTATTGCCTCGAAAGACAAACAGAATGGGATATTAGCTGTTGGAATGATTCCAAAATTGCGGTGTGAACTATGCTCCGTAATAAAGGTATCTACTTATACAGGTGGGAGTTTTATCTACGTGTTGAACCATGTTCCAGTTCAGTTCTCACTTTTATTTTAATTAAAACTTAGACTTCACATAGCGCATTTGAATATCCGTTGAATATATTATCTGAATAATTATTACGAACAGTCCAATTAATTATTACAGTTTTTCTGTAACGACCTTTAGAGACACATTTCTTGTTATATTTTTGTTAGCTAGATGACACCGGCATTTCTTAACTGACCTCTGAGAAGAAATACCAGGACAAACTCACTAACCTAACTTAGTATTTTACAGTAGGTATAACGTAGGAAAATACAGATTTAAGTGTAGGTAAATTATAGACGAGTGCACAGATTCCCCCTTACGAGAACAACCGTTAAGAATTTAAATAAGTGTCGGTTGGAGTTTGGCAAAGAATTCAATGAGTTGGCGTAATTATGTCGAGCAAGTTGGCGCATTCATTAGCCGTGTTGTGTTTAATATTCATCAGAGTGCGGTCTACAAGTAACATTTTTACTTTACGACTCTGCCAAATCCCGGGAACCTACGAACGCAAATTACATGGAAATTAGTCTAAGTTCATTTTAAACCGAGGTTCGTTACAAAGACTCGGTGACAAAGTAACTAAGTTGGATATTGTTGGAGTTCCTTTTGTTAGTCAGTAATTCAAATATTGACAATATTGTGCTCGTCTGTATCAATACATTATGTAACTATTACTATCTTCGAAAGTATTTTAATAATGCATTGTTATTTTGTAAAATTAGACAAATTTTAAAGTCATAACTATCTAGTGGTCCCAAATGCGACTGCTACGCTAGAGGTCCTGGGTTCGGTTTCCAGGTCGAGCAGTTTTCTATGAAATTCTCAATAGCAGCTCGGAGTTTGAAGGTACCCGGTTAATGGCTTTAGGCATTGCATTGGACTTAAACATACCGATGAAATGTCGGTAACTTCTGCCAAACCGTGCGGGGAATACAGGCGTGATGTAATGTTCCAAGGCAAAGAACGCGATGCCAACCGTTTGTGGGGATTATTCTTTATCGGAAATCTGTTCTGAGTTTTGAATCAACTTTTCGTTTGTATCGGCTCATTTACTTAAGCCCTGTTAGCCCAGATAGGCCGTTGTTTCCATTATGTGCGAAACTTTATGCTATAATGACGGTGGCGGATAATGCTACTGGTAAACTTAACTTTTGTTGGATATATTTTTATGACCGTTAAGATTAAATTTATGTAAAGGTTTACATAGTGTTTATTATTTTTGTTTTGTTTGGTAAATTTTTAGGTAAATAATAGGATAAAAAGAAATCGACATGAAAAAGTAGTGCGTAAATACTAAAGAAATATAAATGTATAAAAATAAGTTGTTAGTTTTGTGTAGGGAAAAACAACACAATCGTTTTCCGAAGAAAAATTATTGAAGGAACAAAAAAAAATATATTTTTACTTATAAAAGTAGCAGTTGTTGTTGTTGTTATCGTAGTATCGCTTAACATCAGGCGAACTGGCGGTCAAGCGTAAGCCTATCACATAATTATAAAAAAAATAGAAAACTCTTACTGTGACGAATTCTTTACTACCCTTAATTTTACTCCACCAACAACGATTACTACAAGCCTAAAACTTTCGATAATTAGTGTTCTGCCACGAATTCTAAAAATAATACATATTAGAGAAAAGGTGAGTTTTGACCTTTTTAGTAGGTACAATAAAAAGACATAGGGTATAAAAATAAAAGTAACAATATAAAAAAAAATTTGATGTCGTAAATAAGATGTCGTACCTTATTCATAGTCACTCTATATTAGCATTTCTTTTCTTTCGTTGTAGCACCTAAATACTCGTAGTAGGTCGTAGCACTAACACTACGCGACACGTAGCAAATTCGTGGTTCGTAGCACAGTGAGATTGCTACAAAACGTCCAGTATCGCGGCAAATGTCAGATTTAAATTCGATGGACACTATGTCTATAGTCGCAACTGCAATAAGCCCATTCAACATAACGAAAAGTCCAAACAACATGACGGGAAATGGGCAAAGCCTGTTAAGCTACTTGCGCTGCGATATTATATTGCATTGAATTATTAATAGCGGTAAATGAATACTTGAGACACGAGCAAAGTGTTATTGGGTTATTCTATGAAATTCTCAGTATCAGCTCGGAGTCTTTATTTGTGCCCAGCTATAGGCTCGCCCCTTATGACATGGGACCTAAACATACCGGCGAACATAACATAACATAATCAACCCATTATACTGTCCCACTGCTGGGCACGGGTCTCCTCTCAGAATGAGAGGGATGAGGCTATAGTCCACCACGCTGGCCTAGTGCGGGTTGGCAGACTTCACACGCCATCGAGAAAATCTCTCAGGCATGCAGGTTTCCTCACGATATTTTCCTTCACCGTTTAAGCGCGTGATAATTAACTATTTAATACGCACATGACTTCGAAAAGTCAGAGGTTCGTGCCTTGGGTTTGAACTCGAGACCTTTGACTTGGCAGTCCAACGGTCGTAGCACTAGGCTATCACTGCTTACCGGCGAACAATGTACATTAAGTACACCTCTGCCTAACCCTTCGGGGAATATAGGCGTGATGGTATAGTATGGTATGGATTATTAATTCGAATTGATTTATTTAATTTTTAAACTTTGGTCATGATACGAAGTGTAATTTTTGAAGTATCAGTGATATGATAATAAGTCTTGCAAGTCTTCAGTATTTATTTTCTCTTGTTCCAGATGCTGAATCGGACGTTAAAACAGCTTTCTGTAGAAATAACATAGCAAGTGCAGCTCAAATAATTATTATCTCCTAAAATAGTACAAAGTTGTCGAACTTAATCGCCTAAGGTCTCTTAGTTTATTTTTGTAATGCTTTAAGAAGCGATTTGCTAAATCGTCGCTATTTTCTATAACGTACACCGGTGTAGATAGCTCTATCGACCTGCGTCCGTAGTTTTATAGGGGAGACAATGCCAGAGGTACTCATAAAGCATCGATATCTTGGAGGTTGTGATTTTTCGTGGGTTGTGTAATGGTAGGGTGGTAGGGGGTAGTGGTAATGTGTGAAGATAAGGAGGAGGTCCGCAGCGAGGCGGGTGCGGCGGCCAGCCCGCGCCGGCTGTGCTGGTCGCGCCGCCCGCCGCCGCCCCTGCCCGACACCCGCGGCCTCTGCTGCGCCAAGCTGCTCAGGAAGAACAGCAAGCCTAAGAAGGTGAGTCATATTTTTGTCTTACAATATTCCAGACTGCCTCATTAGTCTAGTGGTCCCAAGCACGACTGCTACACTAGAGGTCCTGGGTTTGATCCCCAGGTCGAGCAGTGTTATTGAGTTTTCTATGAAATTTTCAGTAGCAGCTCGGAGTCTGGATTTATGCTCGGTTAATGTCTATAGGCTCGCCCCCTATAACATGGGACCTAAACATACCAGGCGAACTGTGGGTGTACATTAAGTACGCCTCTGCTTAAACCTTCGGGGAATACAGGCGTGATGGTATGTTATGTTATTATTCCAGGGCATACTATCATCACTAGTGTATAGGTACGCACGTAGGTAAAACATGTATTGAATAAATGCTAACACGTGGTTACAACTCATAAGTACACAGTAGGTACCTAGGCGAATTAAAGATACTTTAGACAGAAATTTGATGTTTCCCAAAAGTTATTAACCTTTTTACTGAGGAACGAAAATAATAAATGGAAATTGAACATTTAAACAATAAAATATCCTAGAATAAGTTATTATATAGTATGATGATATACAAGATAAGTCTTGCATAAAACTAAGCTTCTTGCTGTGTTACTATTATAATTTCTATCTTCTAGTCAGCGTCATAATAAATGAGTGTATCATAGTAATTTTATCTGGTAACAAAAATATATTTATTTTGTATGTATCATCATAATTATTAATTACTAGCTTTTGCCAGCGACTTCGTCCGCGTGGAATAGTTACTTTGTTCCCTAGTTCTTCGCCCGCGGTTTCACCTGCGTTGCCCCGTTCCTAAGGGTTGTAGCGTGATGTTTTATAGCTTGAAACCTTTCTCATGAATCACTCATTTTCCCAACATTTCCCTTCACTGCTCTGCTCCTATTGATCGTAGCGTGATGAAAAGTATACTATAACCTGCCCAGGAGTATGAAGAACAATTGTACCAAGTTTCGTTGAAATCCGTCGAGTGGTTTTTGTTTCTATAACGAACATACAGACAGACAGACAGACAGACAGACAGACAGACAGACAGACAGACAGACAGACAGACAGACAAAAATTTTACTGATTGCATTTTTGGCGTCAGTATCGATCACTAATCACCCGCTGATAGTTATTTTGGAAATATATTTCATGTACAGAATTGACCTCTCTACAGATTTATTATAAGTATAGATTATTGAAATTGTGGTTTTTAGGGTTCAGGGCCTCAATGGAAAATACGGAACCCTTATAGAATTACTTTGTTGTCCGTCCGTCCGTCTCTCTGTGAAGACCCTTTATCTCGGGAACGCGTGAAAGAACCGAGTTAAAACTAAAACTATATACTTAGGTCTACTAACAGTCTCTTGAAGCTGTGAAAAAATCAAACTTCTAAGTTAACGCAAAAAAAGACACGGTTGTTTATGCTGCAAAAAAACATATATTTCGACACTCTCAAGGCAATCAAAATTTATAGGATATTTTCTGTTGATCTAGAACTATGAAATTTAGCAAGTTATACACAAATATAGAGAATTAATTATAAAATGTACCTACAAATTTGTACGGAACTCTCGGTGGCGGCGAGTCTGACTCGCACTTGCCCATTTTTTTTATATTGCGGTTTATCGCGAATTTGATGTCATTGAATTTTGTGTAGTTGTAATTATTATTTATTTTATTATCGTTTAATTGTAACAAATATTTTAAACACATTATTTATTGTTAAGAAATAAACTACTTATGACTTACCATTTCGAAGTATAAAACATTATCGTTTTGTGGTAAACGGAAGTTAAAGAGAATCGACTTTGATGCATATACATAATTAGTTAGTTACTCGAATTATAAGAAGATTCCCATCTTATTTAAATGAAACACCGACCCGCCGAAGGTATCCCCCATATTTCAAGGTAGAGCGCGTTTAAGCTCAATATAATCGAAGTTTGGACTAACTTTTAGCCACGGCGGTTGACTCGTACCACTTACGAAATACATCTTTGATTACTATACATAGTTGTGCAGAGGTATACCCAGACTTATTATACAAGTTCGAAACAGGAGTTGATATTATGTACATTGTGTTAAGATCATAACTACTATAGCAAATAAGTTGGCCGCGAAAGTGCGAACTTTGGATCAAATTAGTTTCAGCTGACGTGGGGCGCTCGTCGACTTTGATTAACCTCCTCGGGGGCAGCAAATGCACAGCGATTTATGTATTCTGGTAAAATATTATAAAAGACTCATTAAATACGCGCAAAGTTTTAATAAAGCACGATGGTAATTGTGATCTACTGCCGCCAAGGTGCTTCTACTACAAACTAAAAAATTTGTATTGATACCACGTCTTTTTGGTATTCAAATAATAAATACTATGTACCTCTTACGATTTCCATAAGAGAGGCACCAACTCTTCTATAAACACATGAAATTATTTGTTTGTAAACATGGGTGTTCATATTTTAACTCTAACTCAAACTCATTCAATATAATATGATACTTACTACAAACCGAAGTATAAAATGTTACCTTGAATCAAACAGCATCCGGGAACGGTTGCAGTCACTATTTTGCAATTCTAAGTTTGGCAAAGAGGTTTCAATCTGACTAATGTGTCTACGTATACATAACTACGTAGACGAGAAAAGCTCTCGGGTCTTATATCGATGTTTCAATCGGGAGAGACTGCTCAACGTGCATACAAAACAGCAAAGAAAAATGCACCATGACCATTTAAAAAATGATATTAATGTACTAGAAAGTAATATTTTGTAGACGCCGTCGTCATAAAATGATTTTAACGAAGGCAGGAAACCTTCTGAACGTGATAAAAAGGGAAAATTAGCAATTTTCATAATGACAAAATATTGCGTAGGACGCGTCTCTACAAAACTGTCACCCTAATTTTCTTAAAAAGTAAATTAATTTACGCTCAGTTAATTAAGCTTTGCATAATAATTATTCCGAAAAACTGATTTTTCCCTCTGAAAAAATGCTGAGTTTACTAATTTGTAATTAAAAGTGTTTGAAATCCCTTTGTTGACGTTAAATGCTGATGAAACGAGAAAAATACTTCTGACTTCAAAGCGAAAGTTCCGTAAATTGGAATTAGATGGTAAAAATTGTTGGCTGACTTTTTACATAACGGCTCCTACATAAATTGAGTATCGGGGAATTGAGTTGACAGCAAGTAAATACTACATAAGAAAGCGCACTGGCACTGTTATCTTGGTTTAACGAAAGGTTTATTGAAGATAATCTATAGGAAAACTGTGAGGTTTCGGTATAATCAATTTAAGTTAAACTTTAAATTATGTACCTACTTTGTTTCTATGAACTAAATGTATCCAAACATATATAGATCTATGATAAACTACCTACTTAAACTACATACCCCACTTCTCTACTTTTTATTCGTCGAAGATTTGAATATAAATAAAAGAGTATCTTTTCAAAAAAGATCCGATTTCCGTATAAGTAGTTTCATATTACCATAATCTCAAGATTAGTGCCTTGATACCTGCCTATATATACCTACTAACCCTTTTCAGCCAGCATCGTGTCGGAGTTTTCTTGTGACTTTAAGTAGGCACTTAATAACTTGGTTCCATTTTCAAATCGCTTTCTCGACACACTTTTTGTAACCTTAGTGCCGTATCTCATCTTTACTTTACGTTCAATGAGAATGACACTGTATATATATGTATATATTTAGACTAATATCTACAAATACCTCAATAACTACAATTACTGCCTTATGAACCCAGTGGCCGTAAGCGCGAGTGGGATTCGATTCCTAAACTGAACAATGTGTTATTACGTTTTTCTATGAAATTTTCAGATAGCTCGAACTTTTGATTTGTGCACTATAAATGGCAATAGGCTCGCACCCTATTACATGGACCTAAACGTACCGGAGAACTGTGGGTGCATTAGTACGCCTCTTCCTGACCCTTCAGGGAATACAGACGTGATGGTATGTACTTTTTCTGCCACTACTTCGTCACTTTATTCTATTTTCAAGTTATCGATAACCAAATTTCCTAATAACAGTCGATCGAGTATGAATACCTATAAGAGGCTAGTTACTAGTGTCCCACAGGTGACTCGGCGGCGATAAATTGTGGCTGAAACAGGGGCGCAGAGAGCAATAATTTACGCCTCTGAGCGCCATTTAAAGATCCTTTCAGAGTTTATCCATCGGTTGAACGAGTGTTATTTCGCAGTGGCTTCTTAGGTACAAGCGTGGATATCAAAGATTTTACGCGCGAGGTTCGAAACTCTGATACACGGGCTCGCGATGTTCGATACTGTATTTATTCGACGTACCGATATAAAGTAAGAGAAAGAACTGACGTTTATTTTCTGTATCGGATTGTGTGCAGCTTTTTACTGATTTTTATTTGGAATCCAGTCAAATTGATTGATGAATCTTGTTTCTAATATTTACTACAGACACCCTATGCGTTAAGGAGTTTGTAAATGATGGATGTATATAATACTGAGTCAAAATAAATACGTAGTAGGACTCGGTTATGTGGGAGAGTATCCACGCTTCCGATTCGGACTATATCTCTACCGATACCGATCAATCTAAACATGTTTAATCATAGTTGCACAGTGTGTCTATGAAAATTTCGGACCTACTCAATAAATCTTAATCCTTTTTAAAGAAAATAAAACGCTGCTGCTAATATCACAATAACAAGGGGTGTTATTGTGATATTAATAGCAGCATTACCTCAAATTGAATCAACATTGAGGCCACGTCTTTAGCATCAGGGTCGTTTAGCGAACTACTTTGTTCGCCCAACTTCCAACTTGCTGGACATTTTAAAATGCATCTCTTCTTGTGGAACTGTAATGTAAGTTCAAACATGGAACTTATCCTTCGCTAACTACTTGTGAACAGTTCTTTCTAAACCAATCCGTTGGCGGCAGCTGCTCACACTTTTTACATCTAACATCACTTTAGTTCCAGATATTGAATAAGAAAATTTATTACGAAGCGGTTTTACGAGTTTAAATTTAAAGTTGAGTTTGAATAACCGGTGAGCATTCATTTTAATTTCTTCATAACTTTTTTAAAAAGATAGCAACTATACTGTCTTTGAATTTATGTTATGATGAAAAGGTTTCATTCAGAAATTGTGATAAAAAACCGTTAAATTAAAACGTCTGAGATACCTATAGATTCTACATATTGTAAATCAGCTCAGTTTTAGAATGAACCGGAGACATTCTAAGTTGGAAACTTGTTCAATATAGTTGAGGTGAAGTAAGAAGATTTTAAAGAGCGCGCGGGACGGCGCTCACTGTTCGAGAGACTTGCGATTTAATATGGCCTGCCTCTACATTCTCCAGAGACAGAGCCTCGCGTCGATTTCTTCGCCATTATACCTAGTACCTATGTACCTATTAAGACTATATTGTATTTAGCTATCTTCTAGTAGAAAAGTTCTTTATTCAGCCACGCTTAGCTGTATAGCAGCGGAGATCATTTATTTATTTATTTAGTACATGGAGGACTTACAGCTAATAAAAGTAGGCAAAAAAGGAAACCATAGTCACCAGAAAGCCAATTACAAATCCTCACGTATAGAAATTATTATTATTCAAAGATGTATTTTAGTTAAGGTTTCACTAGTAGAGATTTGAGTAATAGTACATATCCCTAACTATCATCGAGAAAACATCTGTTTGCATAGAAAGCAGCAAAGGGCGCACGTTTGACTGTTTTAAATTTGAAATTGACGATCAAACAGTACTAGATACCTTTTATCCTGAATAAAAGATGAGTATTTATATGATAATATGATTTATGACTAGAATATACGTGGTAAAAATAAGAGAGAATGTAATACATCGTACATATTCAACTTCCAAGAAGCAATATGGTGTCGTATTTTCAAGGCGACTGCCGCAGCATGGAATAGGGTGTCCTATTTTTTGCGGCAGACAAACTAGCGTTACTTTTATTCCTACATCTGTAATTCGTGTCATGTCCTCTAGGTGCTTTCACTAGCTCGTCGAGACTCTTCGGTGCGGTTGCACGAATTCTTCGCGCGAAATTGAAATCACTGTCGACTACGTGACTTCAAACCCTCACTAGTGTTCGAGGAAATCTCCAAATAATATTTACCTTGCGTTTGCTTTCCGATTGGCTGCTTCTCTCGCCACAGATAGATTCCTTTTGATGTGAAAATTGGTATATATTCCCGTGCGCTTTGTTGTATTGCGGAGATAGGTTTCTTTTAGGCAATGTATGTAAGAGCCCACACCATGAATCTCATTGCAACAGCTAGTATACGTTTTGAATGTATTTTTATACTTTTCAAATCGATTTGTCTCGTATTTATTTAATAGGAGACAAAGCAGTTTGAAACACATACACACACGAATACAGAAACAGTCAGCCATATACAGATAGGCACTTAATGTACATTTTTATTAGTTACAGATTCATCAAAAAACTTTTTTTTTTAACTTTTGATAATTTGAAGATCATGTATTTATTATTTATGTTTATCCTAATTAAAGTTTATTGGTCTACACGACGATATCCTGGATTCTAATAACAGGTCGAATGAAGTGTCATTGGGGTTTTCAATCAACGTGAAACAGCTCTTTATTTTAGATATGCAATGCAACAACCAAGTCACACAACAGATAAATACATGATTCATAATCCTATTTACCAACAGGCAATCAAACGTCCATTCGTTTTCATTTCTGAATGTCTAAACTCGAATAGAATGGACCGATAACGTATTTATACGTTAGGAATTCATTACGCCGAAATCTGATGTGGCTCGTGTGGCGCGGAGTGGGCTATTATCCCATCGTTGGACGTGGATGGGTGCTCGGTAAACACTTGGCACTGTCACCCCCACTTGTCTGCGCGTATTAGAACCAGCACGGCAGGAGACGGGGTATTATGGGACGCTCTCTGATAGCACTCCGGACTTCAGCGCGACCTCAAATATTAAAAAGTCTTGCTTTCAATTGTTTTTAGATTTCTATCCTTTAATTAAATACCTATTGTTTTTACCCGACTACGAAAAAAGGAAGGGTAATGAGTTTTTAAAAGTACGTTAAGAGGTAATCTTGATATCTTGAGAAGCATTTTTTCAACTAAATTTTATTGCTGCTTTCTTTAATAAGATGTATAGTATATTTAAAGGTATTTTCAATAGTGGTATAGAGTGAATTACAATATTCGAATATTGAAGCAGCTCCGAGTTTGCATTTTTGTCCGGTTAATGACTTGCTCCCTATTACAAGGGAAAAAAACGTAGGTATCATATCAAGTATGGGTATACACCAGTATCTACCTACCCCTCTGCATAACCCTTCGGGGACACAGATGTGATTTTATGTCTATTTACTTTCTGTTTTGATAATATAAAGTGAATTTACGCTGTAGGCCCGAGAAAGCTATTTAGGTCTTTGAGAAAACTCATTTCGCAAGGCAAATAGCCGAGCAGACCCGAGGCCTTCACTCCGAATTTTTCTCTATAATCTTTTTAATATATTATTACGGCAAAAAGTTCGCAAAAATCAAAAGTACTCTTCAATATTGAAACTAAGTTTATTTTATTTTTAAAACCAAATAGCTTTTAGCTAGGATTAATATTGCGAATACATTTGATTTCCTTATTATAGTTTAATATTTTATTAAACCTCACTTGGTATTCTAAGCAGAACACATTTGTATAGGTACTTAGTTACTTTTAGGGATGAATTATAAAGCAGCAAAAGAAAATCAAATTGACCGTTGGACCCCATTCTATTGAACCTTAATTTTGATTTTGGTGAACAAAACATACCTTATCGGTCTTGTTCAGGTTGTGACTTCGTGTCATATATTGATACAATTAAATATTACTAAATGAATTCTGGAATTTAGTTTCAAGTTTGGTTTGGATTTAAAACTAATCCTGACAAAACATTTCATTTCAGAACGTACGTGTAGTAGGTACTTATCGTGGCCAAAGGTGCTGACAATGAAAGTCAGTCTTTTGGCAAGCGTCACGCATTTCCAAGTTTGTGTGAGACTACTTCATTGGTCCTTATGTGTTCGCTTTTCCGGTACTGCTGCCAAAACAGTGAATCAGGATTCACTAGGAACGCCCGGTGAAGGCTTTTAAATTATGAAAATCTGTCTCTAACTGTAACGGAGGGTTAAACATTTAAATAATTTAATTAAACAAATAATTTATAATAATATTGACATAAAATAATTTAATAATAATGTTCTTAATGCGACTTGTATGTGACAACAATTCTCTTTCTATTTTCAGCTTTTTTTTTCAGTGACAAAACCTGCGTACAAACCTTTATTGTAATAACAAACTGATTAAATTAGCAGATATATCTATATGTATAGTAAGAATATAAAATAACGAGTAAAAATAAATTGTATAAATAAAAATCAAAGTGTTGCGTAATTCAACAATCCGCATAACATAAAATACCTTAAAATATATCCACTCTTAAATCAAGATGATTTATATAAGATGTCCCATCTCTTATACCTGAACTAAAACATTAGCGCCCGCTATCGCAACCACTCCGCACTGTATCCATAATACCCATCGGAAATGCCTCCATCGTGGAGACGAGGGTGGCCCAGACAATCTCCCGCTTTTCAAATGAACAGTGATTTCATACCTCACTTCACTCGCTACTGTCATTCAAAGTTCACAAACTATTTGTGGGTGCAGGATACCATGAATTTAAACGAGAAATGTGTCAGCCGGAACATAGTCGCATCGGATCACTGAACTACATGTTATAACCGCCATGCTTTCTAGAAAATTCCTTTGTTAACTCTAAATGTTTCACAAAGAAAATTACCGTGAACAACGTCAAAACCTTTCCTTGATTTTCTTCAATGGTAACCCTTTGTTTCTGTTTGAATAAAAACAGCTATAAACGTCTACATTTTTCATTGAAGCTTCGTACTCATTAATATTAATGGATTCTTGGAAGGATTAATAGTATTGAAACCCGTATTTCAATCTGAATAATTGCAGATGGCACTACGATACTCCAGACTACCCTCGCTTTAGAGATATGTTTGTTCCGTCTGTGAAGTGTATCTAACCATTTGTTGGTGAACTCAATACCTAAAGAGTCTGCGGTTACTGTCATCGACATAATATAAAGAGAAATCAATAATCCGAACAAATAAAAAGTTTGAGGATTTCGTTTGTTTCGTCCCTTTTCCATATTTATTTCTTCTTTGTCGCTAATAAAGTGGTTTACGTAACTTCTTTTGTTTGATAAACGAGTTTAGGGTTGGTATAAAAATCTTATATTGGTGTAGTGTGTGCGAGTGCGTATGTTGGCAGAAAAGCAAAGTTTTACCCTATTTTGCATTCACACGCGGCGGGGTGAAAGTGTTTTTCATTGTCCTACAGAGCGACCCGTCGCGCCTGACAGACGGAGGTTCTTTTTGTAACCACTGTAGCGCCCTACGGCCTGCACCCTCGACACGCGTATTCACTGAACATGTATAGATTTGCCTTTTAGAGCAAAACTATTTCGCTTAATTGTGGTGTAATATTTACTGCCATTTCAACTACATTTATTTTAAAGTGTAAGTCAATAACATGATTCTGTTGAAAATGCGAATAGAATGAGAAATAATGAAGTGCTCTAGCATTTATTTTAATATAAAGATATTAACGGTGTCCAAAATCTACAAATAAATTTTGAAGTAATTTCAACGACAGTCAGTCCGCTTCAGACAATATTGAAGTAATAAAATTATAACTTCAAATAGAATATAAAATGGGATTGCTTTTCGATTCCAAAACAACAGAGAAACCCGAAGCATACCGCAATAGAAGTAACTTCGGCTAAAAATGTGATCGGTTACGGTTAATAAAGAGTTGTTAGGAGCGGAGCGCGATTGGTATTCAAAGGAGCACAGTTAAAGAAGGGTTTCCGAATAGCGGACGGAAGGCGCGCGGCGACCACGCTATCATTGTCTTTTGAATTTTTTACCAACCTTTAAAACTCTGTGGCTTATAATTCAACTCACGTGACGAGTACTAATGAAAGACTTACTTAAGTAACTGCGCCGGAGACGGGAATTAACAAGTTCCAAATACAATTCAGCTCTGAAACGAAGTTCATTTTAACGCCAGTAAAGTGGAAAACTTCAAGTCTTCATTTTTTGAAGAACGTAAAGTTTTACTTCTCTTAAAACGAGATGCGGTAGTTAAAAGGCTTGGGGCGGTGGTCTTAATATTTTTTAAACACTTTGAGGCGGTAATAGGGCTTAATTTTACGTAAGCGTATGGCAAGTTTGACGAGCTAATTCGCTAGAAAGGGATCTCATATCTCATATTTTCATTTAGTTGAGTCATTAACTAAATAATAGTAATTTGCGCGGCATGGGCAGTGGCGTAAAGCTTATCTGCGCAGCAATTAAGAAAAACCTCGGAGGCTGTATTTTTTCCAGCCTGCTGCGGAGTGCCGTCGGCTGATTGCTAATTCCGCGACAAAGAACGCTATTACGTAGCCACCGCCGAGCAACAAATGAAAATATTTTCAAGTCACATTTAACATAAAATGTACCGAAATAGGTTTTACTACAAATTGTTTTCTAAATAAACTACAAACTTTTTTGGCTGCATTTCCCACGCCTAGAGCAAAATGGTCGGTGCAAAATGGTAAATGTTAAATAGTCGATGAACAAATTAGGTGCTAGAAATTAAGCTACTTTATCATTACGGTCGTACAACATTATAACAAGGGGATGAACCGGATCCTTTGGAACATTTTACAACATAACATAACATATCATCACGCTTGTATTCCCCGAAGAATTAGGCAAAGGTGTACTAATGTAGACTCACAGTTAATCGGTATGTTTAGGTCCCATGTAATAGGGGGCGAGCCTATTGCCATTAACCGGGCACAGATCCAAACTCTGAGCTGCTACTGAGAATTTCATAGAAAAACCCAATAACACTTTGCTCGACCTGGGGATCGAACCAAGGACCTCTAGCGTAGCAGTCACGCTTGGGCCACTAGACTAATGAGGCAGTCTTACATTTTACAAATACTTTTCAATTTGTACCAACGGTGCATAAAGTATAATAAATAAATATATCTATACTTATAATAAATCTGTAGAGAGGTCAATTCTGTACATGAAATATATTTCCAAAATAACTATCAGCGGGTGATTAGTGATCGATACTGACGCCAAAAATGCAATCAGTAAAATTTTTGTCTGTCTGTCTGTCTGTCTGTATGTTCGTTATAGAAACAAAAACCACTCAACGGATTTCAACGAAACTTGGTACAATTGTTCTTCATACTCCTGGGCAGGTTATAGTATACTTTTCATCACGCTACGCTCAATAGGAGCAGAGCAGTGAAGGGAAATGTTGGGAAAATGAGTGATTCATGAGAAAGGTTACAAGCTATAAAACATCACGCTACAACCCTTAAGAACGGGGCAACGCAGGTGAAACCGCGGGCGAAGAACTAGGGAACAAAGTAACTATTCCACGCGGACGAAGTCGCTGGCAAAAGCTAGTAAAATAAATGAATGCTTGAAAAGGAATCTATAACTGCTAAATTGAAAAAAAAATTAACAAAATGAGCGTCTCATCGCCCACATTGATTCGTACTACAAAGTACCTAAAATAAAGAACAACTCCGACTTTGCGAATATAATGGCGAGCTGAACTGGGGTATCGTAGCCCGTAGCGATGCGCCGTAGCGGTGCTACGTAGCGAGCGTAGCCGGCGTAGCGCCGAGGCCGCGAGTCAGCCGATCAACTTAAATTGCCTGAAAACACAAGTTCCACGTCAGCCGCAAAATAAACGCTAAAGAGAAATTTATTTGCTGCAGTCACAGAACGTGAATAACAATACGGGCGAGTCATAATAACTTCAATTTGATTTCACTTGCCTTTTCTCAGCAAAACAAACATCTTGTAAACATGTTTGTCTTGCGAGGCACAGTAAGTACATCTCCTTGGAGTTGTTTTTCTGAAAGGATAATACTTTTGGTGCGCTGGAGGCAGCTTCATTATTTTAAACGATATTTGATTACAATGCGGACTAAATTTAAAATTCCGCTGTATATTGGAATCTTTGTGGAGATTTTACGTCACCTACACACAAGAGCCGAAAAATAAATCGTTTCTTTATTTTTTCTTATCAATCTTTATAACTAAAACAAAGTTGGGTTAATCCATTTATAACTCAAGATCGGCGGGATGGATTTTAATGATCTTTAATTTTTGGAATTTTCTCCGCCCCGAATAGTAGAGTAGAATATCTAATATAACATCGAAAATAATCACGAATAAATATTTATAAAGAAAATTTATTTCGTTTTACATTTTGTAGCGAGCGCGGATTGGGACGCGAGTGAAACTGCGCGCAAAAGCTAGTCTTTAGAACACTTTCAAAATTATATTATTTGAAATAAACGTTACAAGTGATGGCCTAATCCCTCTCATTCTGAGCGGAGACCCGTGCCCAGCAGTGGGAACAGTATAATTGATTGATTATATTTATATATTGTTAACAATTATCAGGTCGTAAAAACGTTCCCCAAGTTAATGCTGATTCGTATCACTTTTCCGATAAATTCAAGGGATAAACATTATACCTAATTAGGATGCATAATAAGGTTTGACTGCGTCATTAGTCTAGTGGTCTCAAGCGCGACTGCTACGCTAGAGGTCCTGGGTTCGATCCCCAGATAGAAAAACCCAACGGTTTTTCTATTAAATTCTCAGTAACAGCTCGGAGTCTGGACTTGTGCCCGGTTAATGGCAATAGGCTCGCCCCCTATTACATGGGACCTAAACATACCGGCGAATTGTGGGTGTACATTAGTACACCTCTGCCTAACCCTTCGGGGAATACAGACGTGATGGTATTTATATGTATGTATAATAAGGTTTGTCAGACATCAAGACGTATTATTACGGATACATAATATCTAGCGGGTCCGACTTGAGTAAATTACACGGTTAGCATCATCGAGGGTCTGCGGTGTAATTAGTATGTGCGGTGTATGACTCATTTGCATGAGTTCTATCACATTGACGAGAGCTTATTGGTTTAGTGCCTGTGTCAGTTGTATCAAACCCATTATAATTTAGGAGACTATTATATTACACAGTGTTTGTCTAATACACAGTCTATAATTATGACCAATTTAGACAAAGTTGCGACAATCAATGTCTTATTCATGGTTATAATCGATTGCAGATTAGTTTTATAATTTTAATAGAAATTACAAAACATACAAAGCATGAATTATTTTGTGTATTTTATTATTCTTCATGATTTCGATTTTATAGCCATCTAGAAAAAAAAAGTTGCAAACATTTTACAAGGAACCAAATGTTAGATTGATTTTCTATCTAATTTAGGGAAACAGGGTCGTACAGGTACGACACCTGTAAGTCCCTATTTCAAAGGATTTTGTGAAAGGCAAAACAAAGTCAATTTTACTATAATTTAAAAATGTTAAGGTAAAACTTACTCGTAGTAGGACACGAATTCACCCTCGATTTACATTCAGGAAGGACGCTGTGCAGGGAGGGTCTAAATCGAATTCCTATCGTTTCTTTTACACGGATGTCGGGTCACAGGACTGGACCAGACCGACAACTCCCATAACCTTGTTGAAACATGGCTAATTTATTGTATACTAGCTTTTGCCAGCGACTTCGTCCGCGTGGAATAGTTACTTTGTTCCCTAGTTCTTCACCCGTGGTTTCACCTGCGTTGCCCCGTTCCTAAGGGTTGTAGCGTGATGATATATACATTGATAGTTTGAAACCTTTCCCATGAATCACTCATTTTCCCAATATTTCCCTTCACTGCTCTGCTCCTATTGATCGTAGCGTGATGAAAAGTATACTATAACCTGTGGTTTGGGCTGTGCGTTGATAGATCACTATGTCAGTCAGTCAGTCACCTAACGTAAGAGTAGACAAATATAATCAGAAAGCTCCGAACTGCTAAGCTATCGGGAGTTACACGTGTTATTGTGAGTCAACCATAAAAGATAGACATTTGCTGTCGTGGAATATTTTTTATATAATTTTAAGGAGAACATTTCCATCATACATGATTTCTGTGTAGCTTTAACCATTAAGGCTACACACGCGACGGAAGCTTAAAAAATGGAGTAAGTTCTCCTGTTTTCCTAACATTTCCCTTCACTGCTTTGCTCTTATTGATCGTAGCGTGATGAAAAATATACTATAACCTGCCCAGGAGTATGAAGAACAATTGTACCAAGTTTCGTTGAAATCCGTCGAGTGGTTTTTGTTTCTATAACGAACATACAGACAGACAGACAGACAGACAGACAGACAGACAGACAAAAATTTTACTGATTGCATTTTTGGCATCAGTATCGATCACTAATCACCCGCTGATAGTTATTTTGGAAATATATTTCATGTACAGAATTGACCTCTCTACAGATTTATTATAAGTATAGATTACTTTTGTTTTACTTTTGAAATTATAGATAGTATTTCCTGCAAGTATAACGAAGCAAATGAAAATTATATTGGCTCTGCGGGAACGCAAACGTTCGCTGTTCAGACTACCGTTTCTAACAAGGCATATTTAGCACATTTTGCAGGTGTAATAATAATGATGTCTTCTAAGTTCATTGTGTTTTACTGACAGTCGTGTGGATGTTGGTTAGTCAGGTGACTACCAAATAATGTGTAGGCCACACATTTCCACATTAATTTTTGATTAAAAAAAGAATGTGAAGCATAATATTATATATTTGTTATACTGTCCTGAGATGCCATTGCCATAAAATGATGGCTTTCGCAACTTATCAGTTACTAAGTAAATTCACTTAGTGTTTGACTTTATACCAACTACAAGTACCTACGTAGCTTGAGGATGTATTCGTGTTTATAAAGTGACTATTTACTACACTCTGTAAACTCACCGCGCTCGTGACATTTCATTTTAAAAGTAATGCGTCGCTGTTTCTACTCAGTGAACCACCAACATCACGCTAATAGCATTAGTAATCAATGTAATGTGGGTAGCTACGGAAGCTATATCATTTCAGTTCCATTCACAAAATTAATAGCATAAAAAATACCAGTTCTAAATTGACGTTCCCCCAACAAATATTTGAATTGACGATGTCTGTTTTCACAACCATGAATTTTAATGTTATTGCCAATATCTGCATAGATTCAAACAATGTGCCAATAGATAGACATTCGAAATATATTCCTGCATAATAAATTCTCTGATTATTTGAAGTCATTGAGAATTCATAAAGAGTATTTCAATGGGAATTCAATATTTTGTCGACGAGTTTGAGCACTTTTTTCATTTTTGCCAAGAATCTCGCAGCCATCTGGATTTTATCTTCGCGATGTATTACAATTTTCTCTTAGTCATATTTACTTAAAAATGTTCAACCAAGTTCTGTTTTCTTTTCGAGAAGTGAATGCTTATTTAGTTACAGAAACGAGGCGTAACAACATTTACTCAACTCGATTTAGGTACGTTGAACGTCTGAAGAATGCAATGAAAATATTATATAGGTACATTATAGCGCTGTTGTACACGTATCTTGGTAAACTTATCTATATTAAATAGAAAGAGAGCTGAAAAAAGCGGTTGCAAAAATGCCTGACCTGTTGCAATGTTCAATTTTTACAATCTTTGAAAGAGCTTGCAATGTTTGTATGTTTAGATAAAATCTTGCTAGCTGAATTAGAATCATTTTCTCCTATCCTATGCAGTTGATTTTTTAAATGATGATTTATTTTTCGTCTTTTACAGGTCACCTTTATTAACTAAACTCAGTTAATCAGTTTTTACGTTTATTAGCGCTCAAGCTCAAGATTTCATATATTGCTTCCAGACTTTTGCATGACTATTTAAAATATATGGCGAGGTGCACAAAATAAACCTACATTAAGTACTAAAATGCAAGGAAACACGTACATAATAAAACAGAATAAATGTGTGAAGCCGTGGGAACGGAATGGCTACTCGCACACCTGTCACGTTGAACATGACGTGCCCATTGCCAACAACGCGACCTACTGCGTTCCGTGTTCATGGCACTCACCAGAATTTACTATGGACAACAGCATTTTAAAAAGAATTTGTTATATTATTAACATGAATTGCATTCGCGGATTTTCCATCTTGTGATTGTTGGATCTATCATGAGAAATAACACTTAGAAACCTGATTTTTATTAATAAAAACACTTAGGTACCCTTACCTCTACGCTCTTGAAACGTACTGTAAGGTAGTATTTAGCCAAAAAAAAAATTCAAAGTAAAACCTTTTTAAAGTCAATTAAAAATACCAATACTCTTGAAAGGTTCGACGACTCTTGCGTTGTTTTATATTCAGAAAGTTCTTAACAGTCGACAATTTCCGATTCCATTTATATCCCGAAGTGAATGATATCAGATGAATTTAGCATACTTTGTCGGGGCGACGTATTCACGCGGAATGTGTCGGGTCCGAGTCACAAAGGGTCGGATAAATCACATTACGGACACGCGTGAATTGTAAATTGGACATTAGTCGTTACACCTCCGCAGGGTGCAGCGTATGTAGGTATCTACTGCGGGAATGCTAAACATTGTCGAATGGAGCTGAAAAATGGTTACGTTTCATTTCCATATCATTTGTTCATTTGTGGAGGATTCATTTGGTGGTATTTATAAAAAAAATAATAGGTACTAAAATAAATAATTACTTGATACTTTTTTATTAGTTGCTCTGTTCTAAAACGGCGGTAGCCTCATGGCTAGGGCGTCGGACTTGCCATCATATGGTTGCTGGGTCGAAACCTACCCATTGCACTACCGACGTGAACTCGTAACACTGCTTGTGTTTTTTTTAGCTTAGCATGAGGGGTTAACAAGAATACTAGTAATGTGCGACCCGCATCGCTAGTAAGAATTAAAAGAGTAACATTAACTATTTTAATTTTTCATGACATCGATAGGTAATTTAAAAAAAATAAAGCCTCCATGCAATATTAGACTAAACAAAGTTATTTAGCGTAAGCTCGTTATTAAATAAATTGTGCAATTCAAATTTTATGAGCTTTGTTTGAAATAATCCCAACATTCCACTGGTAAAGTTGATGGATACACTCGCTTTATAAATCTTGTTTCACGAGCTGTTATTTTCCGTGCAATCAGACCAATACCGATCTGTAATTGGCGCCCAACGGGGACCTAACGAGACTGATTGTTCGCTGATGTAGCAAATACTGCCACCCTCCTTTCATGTTTATCTTTTTAAACAGTTATGATACTGGGGATAATAACTTCAAATATAACTGGTTGGTGAAGTTCCTTAAATTAAGATGTCAGCAACGTTTTGTGTATACTCTACACAAACCTATGTTAACTAAGCTTCTCTAAGGAATTTTTTACAGTAAATTTGCTAATTTTAGTTTTCTCCTGATAGTTTTCGGATACAATCATCATCCAGCGTCCGCATTTACAGATACCAATTTCCCTTGTAGGTGCAATAACAAAGAAGAACTGAGGGCTATATAAATAATTAATTAGTCATTTATTTCAACTAATTAGTAATAATTTATGTCAAGCGTAAGCTATCATAATATAAGTATCAAGAAAAAAAAATAAAACTAAACAATGTACGTATCTTGATTTATTATAAAGCAATATCGTTTTGTTATATTTTTTAAATATAAGTCGGATTTATCAACATTATTCAACGAAACATTTTATTTTCTCTAGAAAAGAACAACTATAACCAAGAACTAAAACCAAGGTTGCCAAGTAAGAGAAAATACAAAAAAATATCCACAATAGGCATGTGGAGAGTATAACTGAATAGTAAATAGAAACCTATTTCGTATACGGTGCGTCATCTTCTCGATTTCTGAGTGGAATCTCAATAAACATGTTTTGGTCGGTTTGCGATACATTACGGACAATATAGTGGAATGAGCGCTATTTGTCTCGCCCCCCGGCCTCGCCCGTACACCGCGTACACGTATTGTCCCGCGTGGCGCTCATTTGTTCCCAATTTTATTTTGATGACCGCTATTATGATATTTTTTGTACGTGCGTAGTTGACGAAATGGAACTTGTAAAACAGTGGAGTTGTTGTAGGTTTTTGAATCCAACGGGAATATGTCTGGATAAATAATAACAGTTCAATAATATTGCTTTTTTAAACATATCAACCAATGTATATAATGTGTAAGAATCAAAAGAAGAACTCATGCAAGAATCGTAGCAAGTGGCGGTCTATAGTTTTTGCCTACCCCTATGGGAGAAAGAGACGAGTGTATGTTTGTATGTATCAACCAATATAATGGTATTTATGGGTAGTCCAAATGTATCATACCCAAAAAGGTTTTATTTAGAGTTTAACATTTTCGCCGGTATAAAGTACCTAATTCATATTTTCCTTAAATATAATATTCTGATAAATACAATAAAAAATAAAATAAGAAATAGGCTCGCCCCCTATTACATGGGACCTAAATAGACCGGCGCAGTGTGGGTGTACATTTGTACGCCTCTGCCAACGTTGATGGTACGTTACAATAAAAATACCAGTTGCTATGGTTAACCAACCTACGAGTATATCGCAGTTAAATAGGGTTGCCAATTTGGTGTGCAGTTCACGGTGCAAATGCAAAAGGAATATAGTTTCACAGGCCGGCAGTCTGGAACAATTGAATTATGCTCAGCTATTAAATTCAGCTCGTCCCTGAAGCGTATACTTCATGCCTTTGGTAATCGTCGCTTGTTAGAACTATCATTTATGTTATAACAGAATATTGTATTTGAACTGTCTCATAGGTGTAGTGATGGTAAGTGCGGTAACTGAGCCTGTAGTACTGAGTTCGGTTCCCAAGTTGGGGAATGTGTGACATAATCTTGGAGATTCGACTCGATGATCGGCGTGATGATGTTTTACGTTGTTACTGATATAATGAGTGATTTTGCAGTTTGACAGCGTAGTAATTTTTTTTTAATATTACGTGAATGTAATTTATATCTTAATTTTGGATGTATAACAATATATTACAATGTCAGTGAAATACCTTAGTAGAAACATTTTCGTAATGCGGAGTACCCACTCATAACACTTCATCAGTGCTAACGTAGATAAAGAAAAAGTCTGTTCTGGTAAATACCAAGTATTTTTTGTTAGTACATCTTCTAACGAACACTCCCCGGTTATCTTCCCGGCGTGAACAGTACAATCGTAAACAAAATCATTTACGGCTTACAGGCCACTCCGCTTTGTGCGAGAATATCTCAATTTTTCGCGGTGTTCCGGGTAATATTCCCTTTGTTTCATCGATGAACCGCGGCTGGCACTTAGCGCCCTTTGTGCATTACCTCGTGTGCCCGAGGCGTGCCCTGGCGTCTAGGGGGACTCGCCACGACTGTACCCCCCAGTAATACCTACTGGATGATGTACGATGATAGCTGCTTTTTTGTAACGTCGATATTTCTTTGCCTTTTTTCCGAGAATGGTATATTATGTTACGCAGCTTTCATAAAAACTATCTCGAAGATAAATTGATAACTATTTTATGCTCGGGGTTAACTAACTGATGGTGTTTTAGCTAGACTAAAATTGACTAGGACTTCATTCATTTCGTAACATTTTTACCCGACTACGCCAGAAGGAGGGCTATGTTTTTTTTCATTCATTTCATTGATGCGGTCCGGGCCGATAAGGTTCGTTATGAAATGTTTATAGATATTTTTATTAAAATCTCCCTCAAACAAAATACATATCACATACCTATATATCTTAATTAATCTAATTGTATACACATGACAACAAATAATGTAAAAAATTATAATAGTAATAAATAATTATAGGCACACATTGCTTCCTAAATTGCTGTGCCCGACGGGGTCCATAATGAACCAAATTTATTGTTAAATTTACTATCTAACATTGAACTACATTGTGGAATGCAATAAATATTGAGTAAACAATATACAGAAGATTTATTCGTTATAATTGACAACATTTAATTTTTTCATTAACACCCATATATTATAATTTTATTTGAAAGTAGATCGAAAAATAGGATACATACCCGTATTTTTTATTTTCCCAATTTTGAATCCTTCGACATTGAAGTTCTTTCTATTTTAAACAGACGTAATTATTCATAACCTTACATTACCTATTTCGTTGTTCAATTACTATTATTTCGTCCAAATTTCAATTTTCTCAGTTTCCGCCGTATTACTGACGTCATATTTTTTCACCGAAATGAAGAAATGTAAAAAATAATAAAAAAATATTTGGAACTCAGGATGGGAAAACAAAGAAACAATATTTTTGTTTGGTGGCTTATTAATTTTGAAATGTTGTTAATTGTTGCGAAACAATAGATTTATATTGTTAAAATGACGTCAGGTTTACATGGACACGTTCCTATCGGCACCTGTCGCCACTTCACGATATTTACGGTCGCGTTCACCTGACCATTTATTTAAAATCGTATATTTGTACGAATAAAATAAACAATGAAATCTATTTGTTTTTTAATGTTCCTCGCTATCGATTTAAGAAATTAGAAGAAATGCAGTTTATCTTCAATAAAAAAGCTTCAGGAAACTCACTCACTCACTCCCTCAGTCTATTCTTGGTGTCAGAAAATTTAATGATGTTCCACTGGTTTAGGATTTGGTACATATCATTACACCTCGAATTGACCCCCTTTTATAGGTTGATTTAACTAATCCATAAATCAAGGGATAATCAATGTCTAGTCCACCAATATATATTTTTTGGTAATTTTGTTGAGGACCAACCGACACAGAACAACTACACTCAAAATTCTCGCCATTAAATGATTGGCGAATAAAATGTACCTAAAAGATCTAAGTTATGATTTTAAAGCAAAAAAAAGAGGTGGCGACTTATGCTTGACAGCATAAGACCCGTGTGCTTTAAGAAGCACACGGGTGGCCCCTGTGCTTCTTAAATATAATTATTCATTCTTCTTCTTCTAGCCCTTGTCCCAATTTATTTGGGGTCGGCGCAACATGTCCTTATATTATTATTCATTACTATACTATTATTATTTATTCTTGTTTTCACTACACAACTTTAGTTTTAGTAGGCAGGATACACATATACTGCAAACTCGCATTACTTGACATTGCTGTGCTTTGCTTGACACCCGTATGTCACAGGTATCCAGCAGTATATCAGCGCCAGGATTTTAAATCCTGGCACATGCTGAGCTGGATACCCATTTGGTACGGTCCGGCACACACTTATTTAAGTAGATTCTTTACATTTGCCTTTTATGAATTTCTCTAATAAAATTACTTTTGTGTTTTTTCATACAAAATAAATCTTTCTTTGTTCTAAATTGTAGGTAGGTACGTCAACGCCAAGCTGTCCAGACAAATTACAAATAATTATCTTTAGGGACACACATATTTCTCTCGGGTTAAAGTTCAAGCAGTGATAGCGTAGTGGTATGACCGTTGGACTGCCAAGTCAAAGGTCTCGAGTTCGAACCCAAGGTACGCACCTCTGACTTTTCGAAGTCATGTGCGTATTAAATAGTTAATTATCACGCGCTTAAATGGTGAAGGAAAACATCGTGAGGAAACCTGCATGCCTGAGAGATTTTCTCGATGGCGTGTGAAGTCTGCCAACCCGCACTAGGCCAGCGTGGTGGACTATAGCCTAATCCCTCTCATTCTGAGAGGAGACCCGTGCCCGGCAGTGGGGCAGTATAATGGGTTGATTATGTGATATTTCTCTCGGGTGGGTATCGAGCCTACGACACCTGTCGTAACGGTCATGGTGAGGTTTACCTTAACCACTACACCAAACATGCGCAGTCAAGTAGGTACATCTATCAGATCAGATATAAATAAGAAATAAGGACCTTCGCGAGTGAGTGTAAATACACACACATCGAAAGCAGTCAACTTCCCGCATGTATGATGAACGGTATTAGTTCTCAACTCACTTTACATAGCTTTGTACTCTCATTATATCGTCTGATATGCTGATTTTGTGACGAGTTAACCCCTACTATTTGAATTCTCATATATTAGTTATGTTTATTATCATTACAAGGTTGTTCGGAAAAAGTGTACCAACCCGAGAGGGTTATATATGAGGAGGAGCACTGTGAAAATATTAAAAATACATCTTGTCATAGAAAATTAACGGTGTTGTCTGTGAAAATTAAGTGTGAGAAGATGAAATTTTAAAAGTTGTTCTCATTAGTAGTTTCCTATGATTGGTACTTCCGAAGCAAATTCTAGCCAGGAATAGAACCAAATGAATTTGGAAAAAAATAAGTACCTTTAATTGTAATTATTGTATATTTCTGTTTATTTATTATTTTGCATAAATAACCTAACACTGTACCTACCTATAATTATATAGTTTATTTTGTTAGGAAAACCAAATATGATGATAAATTATATAAGAAGATCAAGATTTCGGTATTTCAAAAGACTTTCATAAAAATATCTTGAGGGTGAACACTTTATTTACATAGCTCTATAGTGATAGCGCTGTAGGCTCGACTACTAGGCGAAATATATATATTAGACTCGTAAATACGTCTCCTACACGTAAACTTTGCCAATGTTTTTTTACTTACGACTATATGAATGCCAAGAATCTCATGATTTATTAACTCTAGTATTATATTATGTCGTACACGTCATACGAATATTCTTTTAGCTTACAACAAGAATATTCGATTCTTTGTATCTCTAGTTAAAAGACTATAACGCCTCTAATCAACTAGTTTGTTATGCGATCCTATGCCTGTACGTACGTAACGCTATTCCTTGAGAACTAAGTCAATTTACATATCGAGTGATCGTCAATTCGGCACGTGACACAAATAAGATCGCGTCTCTGCTCTACAGGGGAGCGTCCATGCAATTCCTCTCGTGTCACCACTAGTTGCAGTCAATTATCTGATAAGCCACATCACCCTACGTCGCGACGTGCCGCCGGCGTTCCGTGTTGTCACCCTCGTTACCTAGCAACGCGAAGTACCAAGCCGATCAACCACAAATGAAATTATTTCTCCCAATTTATTCGGTTTATCGTTCAATTAAAAGTCTCGGTTGTATAAAATTGATTTGTTGCCGAATCAACCTTCTGTAACACAATTGTCTGGGCGGCGAACGTCTGGGGAGTTTTAATTTCCTTGTATGTTGGCGGTATAAGTGATTGTGGAAATTGTTAGCCAGCTAAGAACAATTAATAGTTACATGGTTTAGGTATAGTACCATTGTATAGTAGAAATAAAAACCAACATGTTCTAGATTTAACGTTTTAAAAGTACGAGCATAAAATATACTCCCATGATATGTGCGCTAATTATGCCCAAAGCAATTTCATTGTATACGCATTGCTTCGCGTATCGCGAAAATAATTTCCCATAAATAATATTATCTGCTATTTCCTTCTAAATCCCAACATTAATGTAAACTATTGTTTGCTAATGTAATAAACGTTGAAAATAATTAATGAAATGACAGTGATTAAATGAATAAAAAAAAGTAAAGTACTCCCAGGCAGGATAATATGATTACTTCCATAAATTGATAAAGTGTGAAATGTGTTTTCGAATTAACAAGGTAAATCAAAGAAAAAGTTAGAAAGTCCTACATGTGTGAGAAGATGTTTAAAAAAAACATTAAAAAAAATAGACATTTATTCTTTGATCAATCAAAACCAGTATTTAAGAGTCAATTTCATATTTAATACATAGTTTTCTACTTAATTAATGAGGTAGGTAATACAAATCAATCAATTATTTTTAATATTATGATAACATTAATATACCTACAACAATAACAATTAATGAAGTATCTACTTATCGTACGTACGTACTGAGATTACATAATATATCGATGCCGATGATGGTTTGGGCTAGAATAGTGTGGGTTTTTTGCGACCATCTCTGGTTATACAGTAACATATAACCTACGTACCAGCAGCATTAACACTAGTAAAATCTGAAAATTCGAACTCACATACGGGAACATTGTCCAAAGGCCAAATTGAGATCGGTCACGGAATTGAGTTAGAACGGTATCGCGTTTTCGGACGTACAGACCGCATGGGCGTACCGGCCCTTTGTCGTGTCATCAAACTGCAAATTGGCAGTTTCTACCGCTACCAGTGGATAGCTGCGGGCGATGGTGGCGCCGCGCAAATATCGCCCCGCAAATAAAACATGCGTTATAAACATTGTCGTACACTGTTGTTTGTTCGAACCGCAGCTGCTCAAGTATTGGAAGCCGCTCTTCGAAAAAATGTTCTGATTTTGAATCGTAGCGTTATTTTATTTAGATCATTGTTACTTATATACTCGGTCATAGAAAAATGTTCTTATTTTAAATATTACCGTTATTGAATTCAAAAAATTGTATGGGTACTTATTCGAATAAGGAAAATGTTCATTGTGGCGTTATTTTAGAATGTAACAACTGACAGGTAATTTGTGGCTCTTTCAAGTGAACTACAAGATATTATGTACTATCCTTGTAGGTATGTTTGTACATAGGTATAGTTCCAGCATTACACGCTACGTGCCACTGTTTAACATGCAATGTAAATTGTATGAGGTAATGGAGGGAAGCCGGCCGCTTAATGTCACTTGAACCTAAGTGCTCAACAAGCATTCTCTTACTACTATTACAAATTATTGTATTGCGAAAGCCCAGTTATTAAAATAAATTAAGAAACAAAAACAATGACCTAAGTCAATTTAAAAACTTAATTATAAACACTCCAGGCACGACATTGTTAACAGAATTAGATGTTATGATGGGTAGAGGATACAGTCACAGATGGCTGAAAGACAGAAATGCATGTGAAATTAATTAATTAAATTTGAAACAGAAATGACGTAGAGAGTAGTCTACACTAGGTTTATTAGTGGAGCACATGTAGAAACGCCAGTCGCTAATGAAAGGCAATGAAGCGAGCGGCGGCCGCCATCATCTGGCGTGTTTGCTGGTGAACTCAACTAGCACAGGTTAATTAAATTCTGACACGGAACCAGCGACCGCGGCCTATACACACGAAAACTGTCAATACGGATGATATCCAACTAAATTGTATGTAACCTGATATACTAAGAGTAGTTTTGCCAGCCTTAATGCATGTAGTTACGTAGGTACTCAGTGTAGGTACCAAACTCCATATTATACCAGTCATTGGGTTATCGCCTATGCTTTACAGTCCAGACGCTATACCACAATGTGCTAAACACAATTAATTTTAGGTTGTCAGAGAGTGATGCTACTCTACAAGTTAAATAGCGTTGTCTCTCTCTTACAACGTAAAAAACGGTCGAGTGATGTTTTGGCGTGGCCTCAGAACTTTTGAAACTGTGAGCTGAGATCCTAAGTGTTTGTAGGAGAAAACTTCAGATCTATAAGATATCCAATATGAATCGTCGATATTCATTTTAACCCTGAAGTTTAACTTTATTTCTATGTAGGTATCTAAGTTTTTCGTTATAAAAATGCTGGTTCACCAGCAGAAGAACAACACACCTCATACTTAAAACGAAAATAAATCCTGCTATATATACGAGAAACCACATAAACATTAAACTTTATTTACTTGTACTTTAACAAATGTAGAAATACTGAAGTTAATTCTGAGGGTCGCGTAGTTATGACGAGTGTTTACGCAGTCATGTTTACATATAAGTTAATGAGGGAACTTCAGTTAAGTTCGCAGATAACGCCGGGTGCCCTCACTAGTTACCCGCAGTCCCGCATCTCTCAACAAGTCTTCACACAAGTTCCAACAACTTGCTTCTTAAGTTCATATATTCATAGCACACTTAAAGAAAAAAGTTTTAATTAGATGCATCTCCGGGTATTGTATTGGAGTGACTCGGGGCTAAGTAATGACTAAGTGCTTTGATTAATCAATTTGCAAGTTTAAGCTGCGCATGCCGCAATTTTTAAGACGCAATAATCACAAACTACGGACTTATCTCTCTTATCAAGGGATTTTTCTCTGAAATTCTCATTATCAGCTCGGAGTTTTATGCTCGGCTAATGACCTAAACATACCGGCGAACTGTGGCTCTGCCTTGCCCTTCGGTGAATACAGGCATGATAGTATGTTATCTACATTGTTTCAAGTACTAAAACTGATACCACTTAACTGACAAAGTTAGATACACTTAACAGAACCTTGATAGATTTTCTATCAATAAAAACAAAAAAAAAGTAGGACAAGTTATTATCCGCAGTCCAATAACAATATTTATAATATTCTTCAGCGTGTAGATAATATCATATTACGCGTTGTCCGGCGGAGTTATTGTCATAAATCAATCGCGTGGACCTAAACAAACTCGTATGGTCGAGCAAACAGCTCCGCAATATAAAAGAACGATAATATTCGCGCAAAATTTCTTCCCTACGAAAACAGCGAGAACCAAGATTAAATGCCAGTGACATATTAGGTTGTGGAATAAGTCTTTTCGCATTTAGTATGTAAATACTTTTAATAAAAAATCTTTGGCTGTACTATTTTTATCTGGCTGATTTTGATAACATTAAAAAAGTTACATTTAAAAAAAAGAAACAAATTAGTAAAAATTTGTTTCCCGCTATTTTTCATTTGTTTTTCTTTCTGTCAAAATGAGTGAATCTAATGAAGAAATTCGATACATTTTAAAGTTTTATTACAAAAAGGGGAAAAATGCAACGCAAGCCGCGAAAAAAATTTGTGTCGTTTATGGACCTAATGCAGTGTCAGCAAGAGTAGCACAAAGTTGGTTTAAGCGTTTTCAATCCGGGAATTTTGATGTTAAAGATGCACCTCGCTCTGGTCGCCCTGTTACAGATAAAATTGACGCAATTTTTGAAAAAGTGGATCAAGATCGGCATATCAGTAGTTACGACGTAGCTGAAGAACTGGGGATTGACCACAAAACAGTTTTGACCCATTTGAAAAAAGCTGTGTTTACAAAAAAGCTCGATATTTGGGTGCCACACGAGCTCACTGAAAGAAACCTAATGAACCGTGTACTCATTTGCGATTCTTTATTGAGACGTAATGAAACTGAACCGTTTTTAAAGAGATTGATAACTGGTGATGAAAAGTAGATCACGTACGACAATAACGTGCGAAAAAGGTCATGGTCGAAGGTCGGTCAGGCTTCACAGACTGTGGCAAAACCCGGGTTAACTCGCAATAAAGTGATGCTGTGTGTATGGTGGGATTGGAAGGGCATTGTTCATTATGAGCTTTTACCGCCAGGCAGAACCATCGATTCGGATCTTTACTGCCAACAACTGATGAGATTAAAGCAAGAAATTGGGAGACAGCGGCCGGAATTGATCAATAGAAAGGGTGTGGTCTTTCATCACGATAACGCTAGACCACACACATCTTTGGCCACTCAGCAAAAATTAAGAGAGTTTGGTTGGGAGGTGTTAATGCATCCGCCATATAGCCCTGACCTTGCACCTTCAGATTTCCACCTGTTTCGATCTCTTCAGAATTCTTTAGGCAGTGTCAGGTTAACATCAAGAGAGGACTGCCAAAACTACTTGTCACGTTATTTTGATCACAAGTCCCAAAATTTCTACAACAATGGGATCATGTCACTACCCACAAGATGGCAAAAAGTCGTTGAGCAAAATGGTACATATATATTATAATTAAATGTAAATTAACTTTGAAAAAAAAAATGTCTTGAGTTTTCATATTAAATGCGAAGAAACTTTTTCCCCCACCTATTATGCGGCTGTCTATGTATACATTAGATCTATTCTGCTTGTAGATATAGACATGGTGACTATTGAGTTTCCTAAAAATCATATTGAGGCATACCATCAACCATAGTTACTATAAACTCCGAATATAAATGTCTACTATAAAATCTAACGATTTCATAAGCAAGTTTACTTTGAATAGATAAAAAGACGTGACATACGCTGGCCTAGATGAACAGACTCAAACAGATCCTTTTTTCAGCAGAGCGAATTTAAAATAAAACTACTTTTTACGGATTTTAGTTTAGTTTTATTTCAATGTCTAATATTCGCGTAAGTGTCAGAAACCAGTATGAGAGCGAATTTAAATCAATATATTTAGCCCCGCCCCCTGCTAAATTGACATCGTATCGTTATGGAACTCCGTTCACTAGAAAGATCGCATATTTTGTAGAAATTCGTTTTTGAGTTAATACCCTGTTCATTCAATCTAAATCAGAAACTCAGTAAAACAAGGCCTGACTATAATTCAATAACTTTTGGTAGTCGAAAATTGTATCATTAGTAAGGCCCTTAAAGCTGTAATCCTCACTTCGTATTCGTAGTCCAGACTAAATCCAATTACCGCGCGTCGGCTCAGCTCACTACAGAACATGGAATTACATAACTTTGCTATAACATAAACCCACTAGTTATATTTGCACATAGTCATATTATTTTTCGCTTTATCGTGACAAAACAAAAGAGGAAACTAACAACTCCCACGCAATATAGTAGCGGTTTTTGTTATATTTGGATAGGACCGCATAGTGACAATCTACAGACACAATTATGGTTGAGTTTTCCGGTTATTCGTGTGATATTCGACTCTAGAGCTCTCTGCAAAGCTTAGCTTTTTGTTATATAAATTATAGTGATAGTCTAAAGATGTCTAAAGGAGGTAAAAATATTCCTACGACGAGTATATGAAACCGGCAGCATATTTCATCAAGTCGCTCTGCAGGTCAAAATGATCGGTAAATTATTGACAAATGCCACAGCGACTGAAGCGTTCGTCTTAATATAATTGGAAAACAAATTCAATTAAAGTATAGGTATTTCCTCTGCAGTCTGCCCGCTTGGCAACTCTTCCAGTAAATTGATGCTCATGTCGGCGGCGAGGCTCTAAATGCTGGGTCGAGGCGCGAACACTCCAGCGTCGAGTGCCTGCGCGTGACTATCGCCTGCACGCCGGCGCCCTGCAATCTGCATCGACATTTTATGATTCGAATTACGAGATTTCAGTTTGCATGTTTTCGAAGAGACAGACGGGGTATGACTTTTGTTTTTCATCTTTGACTTAAACATTTCAATAACAAAAACCGTTGGGATAGTTTTTCAAGTGATAAGACGCGATTTATAGGGAGACTGCCGTACCTATATTTTTACAAACCACACTACTAGTAGTTACTCATCTTAAAGCTTCTCATATTCACAACAATATTAAAATATATATATAAAATAGTGATTCATATTTTTTTGTTCCCTTCCAAATAAAGTAACCGCAAGAAATACTAAACGTAAAACATCAATTATATAGACTAGTTAATTCCGATTGAATGTTTCGAATCCTTTGAAAAGTAATTAGATACCGTCTCGTAACTATGATGCAGAAAATAATCATTAAAGTTGTTCAAGTTGTTTATTTGATACTAGCGACCCGTGCCGTTTCCAGTTGATTAAAACAAAAAACTTTCTATACAATCTTTATCGTGACAGTTACAAACACAACATAAAAATCAAGCAAATCGGTGGAGCCATTCTCAAATGATGATCATTCAGCATTATCAACATCCGGCACATGATTTTTATTTATATGGGGAGACGATTCTTTGAGTAGAAGTATGAAATAATCGATTGATTCGATATAGCTTTGTAATTGAACGTCTATTGAATCGGGAATTGATTGCTCCGTATAAAAAGCGTTGATAGGTGGCAGTACGAGGGCTTTTGAATATTAATGGCTGTCACTGGAGTAGTTTTGTCTGGACATCTGGTAGAACTCTAACCATATATAAAATATATAAAAGCTTGATATTCATATAAAAGCTATATGTAACCTATGTTCGGATTTTTATAAAACCTATCTACTAATTGATATTGTTAACTATATTACTACTACTGCTACTATTGTTTGACAACTAAAACCAGATTAATATACTTTTTATTCATGTTATTTGTACATGTACCTACATGATATGTAAGATTTATATCTATATTATGTATTTTCTGTTAGGGAACTAAATAAATAAAATAAAATCATGTAAAATGGTTGGAGGAAAAATATTTTTTCTAGCCCGGCTCCTAGTGAAAATCTTTTGTTGTTCATCAAAACAAAAATACTGTTATACTGTCTCAAATTCATAATTATTTTTGTAACAACTCTATCTAGAATCTCCTTTATGAAATAAATTGCCCACAATCTGAAAACAGCTTTTCAGCTTATTAATTTATTATACCAACGCAAATTTTCTTTGATAAATAATTCCTTATAATGTTAAACTCAGAGTACTCTCCAATTGAGAGGAACCTGAATGCTTACGTCAAACGCTAACCAGAATTATCCATCCAAAACTCGTAATGGACATCGGCGAGTTGGCACACTCCACAGGGAATAGACGTGACTTTCCAAATTCCAACTATCCCATAGAGCTTTATATTACGACCAGTCAGAGCTACCGACGTACTTTGAACATTAAACAGCTGTATTAATTTGGAAACAGCTCTATTGAGAGATTTGGTTATCTTGATAAAGTTTTTCATGGCTGAATATTGCCATCTATCTCGAGGTCATTAACACGTAGATATAGATTTTTCCATCAACTGAGTAGTCTCAATGCTAGTAACTACATATTTCTATTTAAGCCGCGTTAAATCAAATCCTTGCATTTCAAAATCCGTAACAATGAAATGCTTTTAGATCCATTAAACAGTGATGTACACTGATCAAAGGGCCGGTGGCGGGGTGAGCGGACGCGGACTGTCCTCTTGCGAGACGCCGCCGCCGCCACGTCGCGCGCCCGCCGCTTGCCCGCACCGCACGGAACTCAATCATTAGTGTGCTCACTCAATGTGAAGGCGATTTTATCCTCGACGACTCTACCTCTCTTTGAGACTGGCGCAATATTGTCGAAAGCAGGAAAACATTTTACGAGAAAAAAAATATTGCCCGAAACTCGGCGAAGAAAATGAGGACGGAATGCCAAGAGCCAATCGAGCGAACGAGTCTCGGTGGCAATATGCTTCGACGTTTGCGTTATCGATGACGCTACCGACGGAACTGCTCCCGCTGTAAACGTAAACGAGCGCCGAGCGGGTTACACTCAGCTCATACCGCCCGCGGTTGTAAACTCGAGAGTCTGAAACAACTTCGTTACAACTCCGCTCTGTTTTGTTTTTGGCCTGCAATATTAGTTTTAGTCAAAAAGCTATTTTTCAACCCGCCGTCGAAAGGCTTGGGAAGTTTTGTAATTTAGTTAATTCGTACTCAACGGTTCGTGAAGCCCTCGTTCTGGTTCTTAGATTGAAGATAGAAACTCGTAAAATATTGCCTCCAAGACAGTGCCATGATTGTTAAAATAACATCAATCGCTTTTCGCTCGGTATCTTTGGGGCGGGCGGAGTTTATAAATTAATTTATGCGGACTTCGAAATGTAAATAAACTCTAGTCTCATTATGTTTTCTAAGAGAAAATAAGACTAAGAAACAATAAAATGATTTGAATGTTGAACAGTTATATTTGTGTGCAGGTGTTGATGTTCCCGGAGGAGGGTTGGGCCCGCAGCGCCTCCTCATCGTACTGGACTCTGCAGCCGTGCTGGTGGCGCCGGTCACGTTGCAAGGTCGTCGAGGTCGCCGGAACTAGACGGTGAGAGCTTTTTAATGACTTTCATTTAACTCCAGGCAGAAGATACTGAGCAGTAGTACCTGTTAGTAGGTACCATATACCAGAATAAAATCTCAGAGCACTTCTCTACTTTTAAGAAGATAGAAGAAATCGCTACAGGGATGAATGATTTTGGGATCTATTCATAAAGCAGTACTTCTTTGATGTAACTTATGCTTTAAGATACGGGCTCCCTTTTAACCTGTTTGACGCTGTCTCTTTACAATTTCTTCAAGAAGCTACGACCGAGGTAAAATCTAAATCAGATTCATGAATTAGGTTTAAAGCAACTTTAATCAGTGCGGGAGTCTTTTTGTAGTTATTGTCCTTGTATTTATGAATATCTTCTTCTTCTTCTATACTTATAATAAATCTGTAGAGAGGTCAATTCTGTACATGAAATATATTTCCAAAATAACTATCAGCGGGTGATTAGTGATCGATACTGACGCCAAAAATGCAATCAGTAAAATTTTTGTCTGTCTGTCTGTCTGTCTGTCTGTCTGTCTGTATGTTCGTTATAGAAACAAAAACCACTCGACGGATTTCAACGAAACTTGGTACAATTGTTCTTCATACTCCTGGGCAGGTTATAGTATACTTTTCATCACGCTACGATCAATAGGAGCAGAGCAGTGAAGGGAAATGTTGGGAAAATGAGTGATTCATGAGAAAGGTTTCAAGCTATAAAAAATCACGCTACAACCCTTAGGAACGGGGCAACGCAGGTGAAACCGCGGGCGAAGAACTAGGGAACAAAGTAACTATTCCACGCGGACGAAGTCGCTGGCAAAAGCTAGTACTACATAAAAAACATGGGTACTAATAAAAAGCAAACAGTAATACCTACTGACAACATTACACGAAAGAATGTAAGTTACGAGTATTAACGAAGCGATTTCAAACAACATTTTCCGCAAAACGGAGATTTAGAGTGAAAAATATAATTAACGCCACCATCGCGAAGAGGAAACATTATATCATATTTGTTGCACGTTTTCATGTTTTTTGCAATTAACCACCGTGGTGCAGGTGAGCGCCGTAAGCCGTTGTTTGACAAACGGCGGGAAGTGGACGGCGCCACTATCGCACCACCACTGAAAAGTGGCGCGAACGTGCCGTAAATAAAGATGGCGGATGCTAAAGGACTTAGCGCGAATGAGGTGCTATTTATTATCACACCGCTACAACATCAAGTATTTATTTAACGCTTGCTAAACAGCTTTATTTTATAAATTAAGTACCTAGTTGATTTTCCGAAAGATACCGACCACTGCAAATTTTAACAGTAGGTATATTAAACAGGTATACTAATTGGAACATTGAATTTTCATGGATATGTATCCGAAACTATTGATAAGTTCTTAGTGCTCTCTAACCGCGATATTAGTCACAGATGCTATTTCGCTAAGTGCAGGCTTTTAGTGGAACGTGTAAGTTGCTCGTAGTCGTATAACAGGAATTGTGGAAAACAAATTTGGTTGGAGAAAAACGTCGAAGCTACGACAGGACAGTTAAACGAGAGCAGTTAGCGTTAACGATTATTACCAGCCGTCCCACTATTTTGCCTAAATGAGTTGTATCTCACGATACTCCTGCACAGATAGCTTTGTACTTTCGCCTATATTCGTTGAAAATAAAATTCACTCTTTTATGTAAAGTAAATTAAATTGTGACGAACATTAATTGAATACTGTAACTTGTATCGTGTTTACTAACTGTATAAATCATGCTTCGTGAGGTATATATTTGTTTGCTCAAAGTAGGCATTCTTACTGAATTCAGTTTCTGCCTGGAATATGTAACAATTCCAAGAGGTTCGATTACCATCACGTCAACATATCCAAAAGGAACATTGCTAACGTCGGCTCTGATTTTGGAAACGCCGATTGAATTTCGTTTACGTTGAAGAAAGAAACGTCGAAGCACGCGTAAAGGGATTTTAATTTGCTGGTGGGTAGTCAGAAACGAGAGTGTTCAGGGCTATTATAAGGCGGCGCCCATTACAGGCCGTTAGAGCCTCAGTAGGTACGTGTTGGATTCGCGCCCTACTAACTGGGATACGTGACCGGCATTCGGACACCTCAGTTTTACCAAATGCATCAAGAAGACTCAAGTTTCCAAGTTTACGCGTGACTTTCTCTCTTCAAATTAGTCTGCGTAAGTCGAAGGGACTGACAGTTCGTTCGTTTACTTTTCAATGATATGTCATCGTTGTTGATGGAAGATAATTTGATTTGTGTTAATCTTAAACTGGTGATACATTTTCGGAAACATTATTTCTAAAAATTATCCAGAAAAATCTTAGAAATAGGTAGCAATTTATCACTTGGTACAACGTGTCCAATGTCGTAGAGCAAATAATTCCTAGGGGCAGTAGTTATGAGGCAGTCGACTGGAGATAAATCACGCTTGTCGGCGGCGCAGCGTATTACAAGGTGGCTGCGGGCCGAGTCGCCGAGGTGAGCGTCTCGCACTAATTCTCACATGGTGACGAACGCCTGGCGACGTCACACATTATCTGTTACAAAGGACGTCTTTTTAATTCACATATACAAAACGTATTTTAACTAACAACATAGCGTCTCTTAAAATTGAAAGCACCGCCTCTTTGAATTATGTGCAAGATGCCAAAAAACCCTAAAAATAGTATCTTTGTTTCAGGCACAGCACTCATGCACGTATGGTGATAAGTGGTGCCAATGCAGTCTACATAGTTGGCACCTTCAAGCATATGGGAACTGATGCCGATTTCAAGGTAGGAAATATATTCAATATTACTTATTTTTGTAACAATTAACAATATATTTTAAATTCGAGAAAGCGAAATAAGAGTCACTGATTAATCAAGAAAATTCAAAAACTAAGATGTTTATAAACTTGAAAACTACGTTTGTTACTTATAAAGTGTAGACATCGACTAAGAAAATAATTGAGAAAATTCCCACGGGATTTGCAAAAACTTCATTCTACTCCACTCCAAAATATCATTCATTCATCAAATATTTTTTATTGTTTTAAAAAACATACAATATCCCATGTACGATTATTCGCCATAATTAAGGATAAACTAATTTTTACGTTTTTACCTTCAGTTATATCTGACGACGAACGTGACGCAAGCGGATTTCAACATGGGGTACACGATGACGGGCACTCTAGAGCGGGGTAGTCGCTCCACCAACACCTTCCAAATGACGCACTTCGCAGTTCTGCGCCGCTGCGATCATGACGCGCATCACCTTAAGAACGCCTAGCTGTCATACATTCAACATGGAGACACTGTAACGGGCACTCTAGAGCGGAACAGTCGCTCCACCAACATTTTCCAGTTGACGTACTTCGTGGTGATCCGCCGCTGTGACCACGACGCGCATCATATTAACGCCTCCATTAAATACCAACAGCCTCGATTCGGTTCCGTATCAAAAACTTGTGATCTGCAAGTCTTTGCTTTATTATGCTCGCTCTACACTCTCCGAAATTCTCTCTTAAGTCTATTATGATGTGTTACACTGCTAATTGGAAAGTGGGGAATTGTAGAATAGGTAGGTATGTCAAAGATACGCTTGATTTTTTTAATTTCAAACAATTTTGCTTGTTTTTTTACCATTTGAAGGAATTTATAAAACCGTACTAGCTATTGATATGAGGCAAAGACTTGTTGATTTCAAAACTGATAATCTTAATAAATACCTACATAATTAATTATTTGCGTTATTCAATACTATTAACTCTGGTGAGCTTATTATTAAAATTAATCAACGATACTCTACATCAAAAGTCATTCTAGATGTTATCATGATTTTGAAAAGTTTGCTAGTCATTAACATAAGGTTTATATTGCCAAGCGATATTGTGATCTCGAATGTTAGATATTCGATTATAAGTAGAGACAATTTTCAAATCCTGTGTCTAGTTTCTAGTTATCATCTAGATTTTCCTAATTAGTATAATGTTATAGGCATAGAATACAGCTGTAGAATATGTACAGCCGCTTTCGTAGTAGAAGTAGAAACATTGATTATTTTTATATAAAAATCTAGTTTACGTTTTAAATAACTATTACGTAGACAATCATTATAATGTTTTTCTATTACGTAGTTGATTCTGAAGTCAAAACTTGTAAGGGTAACATAGAATAAGTAGAGCGTAAAGTCGTGTTAAAAAACGTCAGATTTTCTGTTTAAACACTACGTTAATTAAGACAGGAGTCCCGTGTACCTGCCTAAAAACATGCTAGAACTTTTAAAATATAAGCGAAGTATTTTGTAGCTGATGCATTTATTTTTGAAATGTTTCCAGTTCATCGAAAATATTTTTTATAAGTGAAACGAAATTCATTTAAAAATGGCTGTGAGCGAAATATTCTACTGCTCCTTCACGGTTCGTCGAACAAAATAATAATATATTGGTCCGCCGTATATCGACCGGTACCGGCCCGGCCGACCCATATACCGCAAATATGAACATATTTTGTTTACGACGTACATTACGTTACTAATCTACATGTACGTGCGTTTAATAAGTAATGCTACGTGTGTTACGTAGGTATTGAGAAGTGTTAATATGATCGATAGGTAGCTCTATAAACGTGTTCAGCTTAAAACCGCTGATCAAATCTACCGCTAAGTTCCTGTATACACCGGAAGTTTCACTAAGTAGTACATTAGTTTTAATTAGACTACTATGTAACTATAAGTACGTTTTACGATAAGGTGTTAAGTGTAAAAGGGTGGTATAACACAAACGTCCAGTATCGCACTCCCTCCAGTGTTTACACACATCATTTTTGTACAAAGTTACGAGTGTTTTATGGCTACTATTCGGCTATATCTACTAATGTATGGTAGAGTGCATTTAACAGGTTTTACTCGCTCGATAATCATGAATTTGATCTTGTAATTCATATCCGTAAGGGTTTATTAAATGATAAATCTATTATGTTTTAGTAAGCACTCTATAACTTTGTATAGATTTGCTTTATCAAACAGCCAATTAAGTTCAACAGCGTTTTTTAAATGATTTATTCCGATAATGTATACTTACACGTAAATAAGATCTGTTATTTCAATTCTTATCCTACTATAGCAGCGAGTAAAATCTTGTTAATTTTCTGCTTTCATCAACTATTTTGAATAACAAGTAGTTATATTGTCCTTAGAAAAAATCAAGCTCGCTCCATTCGCTAACTTTCAAAGACATCAACTTATGTGGTTCAGTTAACTAGTACAGATATGAGGATGGACATTCTAACTTTGATCTCATCAGCTTGTTTGGAGGATTACTTACGTGGATATATATAGAGAGGGATTGTGTGATCCCAATTCCCACTACATGAGACAAAGTAGTTATTGTAAAAAAAACTACAGCCAGCAACACAACTCGAACCCCGTTCGTAGTCTTGTCTTATAGCACAGCAGTGTATTTATTAATATTTGTCACATAGAAAACTAATCTGCAATGATAATATAGTTGGCTCTACATAAATATGCAAATCATACACCCGCTACAAATCCCTCTTGGGAGAATAAACCGTTTCCCTTCTCAAGTATTAGAATCACGATCGTTATTGCCTAAGACTGTGTTTCCACCTACGAAAATGACGAGGCTCTTAGAAACCCTCAATTTCTCTTTTCAGAACTTTAGGACATCTGAACAAATGTTTGTGTTACATCTTAAATTTGATATAATTTCATAAGATTTATGGTTTTGGCCAAACGTTTGTTCAAATACCATAATGAATGTTGGTATAGTATGTGAACAGAAGAATTTCCATAATAAAGACAAAAAGCATATACATTTAAGTAGCTGCTTCCTCCCTTGTTCACTTATTCATGACTTCTCTTAAACTAGTTGTAATAACATTTTTAATAAATGTATTAGAGTAAAGCAAGTGCCAAAGACAATTTAGGGAGCTTTTATGATAAGTTTCAATTCGAAATAAGTGGTGATGTAAATAAAATTCGCTTCAAATTTTAATGTTGTCTTCGTATTTCAAGATGACTAAAATAAATTGTACGATAAACAAAAGGTTTCTTTATTTTCATGTACCTATTCCTTTGCTCTAACAAAGCCTACTACATTATATGTATGAACCTTCATGTCAAAATTCTATCTCTAGTAAGGCAATCTACTGACAGATTTGATGTAGAAACTGGCCGTAAGTATCAGGTGGTTCTACATCAAGGACTCAAACTAAGTAAGTTTGATGTTGAACTTAAAGATTAAAGTCAACTGTTACAAAAGAATATCGAAGAACCCGCATTTGGGTGAATATTTGAAAAACATTAGAACGTTATTAACTTCACCCCAAAACTACGAGTAAGAATGCAGATGTTTAAAACTAGGTACAATTATTATGATTATGAAAACTTAAATTAAACCACAATAAGTAATAAGACAAGAATAAAACAATCTGAAAACAACTATGAAAAAGAGAACTAATACTGAGAAGAATGATTTGTTAAATAATGTTCGAATATTCACCCAATTATTTCATAAAATTGGCATCTATTATAACATCTCGGTTGTCAATTTGTTCCATCAACCTTAGCCATAACAAGTAGGTATAAAAATGAAAAAAAAAAGATTTCTTCCTTATGGCAATTGAGTCGATGACTCAAAAAATTTGGGCAACATGACATGATGAAACATGACGAAATAAAATACACAGGGAAGTTGTATGTGACATTAGATCTCATGCTGTCTCAGTTTGCGGTCGCATACACATGAGACGCGGAAGTGTTTCACTGCCGGTTCGCCCATGTATAATGCAGGCTTGTCCATAACGTCACTCAGTCGCCAGCCACCTCGCACGCTATGTTCACTGACAAAGTAGTGCTGATTACTGGAGCCAGCTCCGGGATAGGAAGCGCATGTGCATTGACATTCGCGAAGTATTCAGCCTCACTATCGTTGGTAGGCCGGAATGTGGACAATCTCACCAAAATCGGCCATCAATGTGAAAAACTAAACCAACTCAAGCCACTTCTGATCGTCGCTGATATAACTTCGGATAGTGGTGTAGAAAAAATCGTTGAAGAAACTGTGAGTAAATATGGTAAAATCGATATCCTGATTAACAATGCTGGAATAAACAGTGTGTCAGGAGCAAACACGTCAGCAGAGGTTTACGACCGAGTTATGGCAACCAATCTACGCGGCACGTATCTACTCACTACTAAAGTCACTCCTCACTTGGTAAAATCGAAAGGGAGTATCGTAAATATTTCAAGTATCTTATCAATCAAACCACTACCCATGATGACACCTTATTGCATGTCAAAAGCAGCAATAGACATGTTTACAAAGTGTGCTGCACTACAATTAGGCCCGAAAGGAGTGAGAGTGAATGCTGTAAATCCAGGTCCAGTGAAGACGGAACTCTTTAGAAGAGGCGGCATGAGCGATGCGGATTGCGAAGTAATGTTTACTGGCATCGAAATGAATACTCCCTTGAAGAAAATAACAAAAGGGGAAGATGTAGCGGAACTAGTGACGTTCCTAGCTAGTGATAGAGCAAGTTGTATTAATGGAAGTTGCTACGTCATCGACTGCGGACTAATGTTGGGCGATGCCGGCAATTTGTGATTGATGGATGAGATACATCATAACAAACAAAACCAGCGCATAATATCTACTGCGCTTCAGTTCGTATTATTATCTTGTCAAGACAAACTCAAAGTTTCTGTGTTTTCAAACATACTTACCTAATTATCTCTGATAAGTTTGTTTGTAAAACTTAAATGTCTCGATGATATTTTCCAGAACAAAGCCTTAGGAATATTAAAATGTGTAACGCTGTGTATCAAGGTTCGTAATAAACAAAGGCCTCCGAAATTTTGTACTTACTGATAAACATAGTTAGATTTTCCCCCGAGTTACATTGAGGTTCGTTTAGATTGCAACGACAATTACATTACAGTGTTTTCTCTTAAATGTCTGTTCTTTCTGGTAATGGAGGGCAATATATTTACTTATCTGGAATACGTAATCCTTCCCCAGGTGGGCTGCTAATGCCGTGTTATCTTGCGTTAATTTCCCGCCCATAATCTTCTCGCAAATTGATTGTGCTCTCGCAACGGTACTGAAAATTAAATTATAAATAATATCGTCGGCAACGTCGGTATCGTCATTAATGCTTTAAAATATTACCGGATTTTTATACCGTTATTAATCTCGCATACTAACAGGAATAGCTGGTCAGATATTTTCTTAATACTGCATAGATAATGCAGAGTAGCTTTATACACTGTAAAAATGTTAGCAGCAGAATATTTAAACGTTAATATCCTCATAGAGGATCTTCTAATTAAAGTTCTCGGATTCCTAGACTGTAACCGTAATAAAGTGTAATTTCCAGCTACAAGTACGTAATCCGCAACAAGAGTAACCTCGTTAGGCGCGCACGGGGACGCGAGCGCCTCGGCGCGGCGCGTTATACGCGATTAATATAATTCCCTAATTTATACGCGGCGAACGTTACTGTACGGGGTTCCATTGTTATTGGGCCAAACCGCGGCTTTCAATTACGCGGCGCCACTCACACAGATATTACTTTCCTCTCATCCTCACGTTCGTAACTTTGTCAATGAGTGTTGTAATTGTCTTTCTTTCCGTATTTATTTGTCGCGTGTTTATTGTTTTCTCATCGTTATTAACGGTATATACGGTTTTGGGTTCCTTCAAAGTGTTCTTTGAAAATTAAGCCATAGAATTAATGTACTTATGTACCTAAGTACTTAATATTTTTTTTACGTATTTTAACTGGTTTTTCCTTAGTTCGGCTAGGATCGTCGGAAACGTTTATACCTAAACTTACCTAAGACCACGCCAACTATGTATTAAGCAATGTACTTACTTCTTGGATGAATTCGCTGTAAAGTTATCTAGTAATCAAGTGTTATGGAGTCAACTTTAAATATTCCCAATAAATGATTACACCTACCTACAATTTATTCAAACAATGCACTGAAGAGCTCCTAGTTGTCACGTCCCAAGAATAAACACAGAAGGAATGGTATTAGAACTGGATAAGTCATAAATGTACCGCGCTTGCACGCTCACGTCCGTTGCATTATTCCTAACATTTGACAGTACCTATATAAATGAGGTTTTATCTAGTAAACTACCTAGTTGTTTTGTCTTGTAAGTTCGAAACATTGGTAGTAGATATTTATTTTAATGGCAATTTTAACACTAGTATCTAACTTTGTCAACTGAAGTGCTGCTGAGTGTATTCGTATTATATTTAAGTAGCGATTTGTTTTGTATCTATGAGTATGTTGTGCTAATGTAACAGTTGAGCTTGTTTTTAAAGTAAAGTTTAGAAGAAAAATCAAAAGTTGTTTTTAATTAATTTAAAAATAAATAGGTATAATTTAAAAAGTAACGCTTTTGGGAAACTTTTTGGTTAACAATGTAACACTTTTGTAATCAACCAACAAAACCAGGGTTCCATTTTCAAATTAAATGTAAATATAATTTCCAAATAATTAATTTATATGTTTAGATAAAAAAAGAACTGATACTCTAAGAACATATAGCAAGATTTTTCCTAGAAACTATTTTTTTATCTGTAGATAATTTAAAATACGTAGGAACACCATAAATATCGACCTTAATGGAAGGCCAAAAAATATTGATCAAGGAACAACCTAGCAATATCAAAAAGAAATTATCACCCAAGTATCAGTGTCCCTAGAGTCAAGGAAATGACCGGAAGTTGCACTAGGTCGCATTATCGGACATCTACTTTTCAGAGCACGTCGGCCTGTCCTATTTGCTGACAGTAATCTTGAAGAGTTGCCAGCTCGGGCCCGCACAAATATATTGGAACTCTTACACCCTAGAGACCGGCCAATGCGGGTTGTAGGTGATCATTTCTTGTTTTGCAACACGTCTCACACGATTCTCACTCTTACCACTTCAGCATAGAGTCGTAAATCATATTAAGGCAAGCTAATATTTGTTTTGATAGGAAAGGGATGTGCAATCGAGAGACGTCTATTTAAAGGGACAGCAGATCGTTTTACTTGTAATTTGTATTGCGCGTGTTGAAAATACTTACACAAGTCGCATTCACAAGTATTTCATGCATATGCATAACTGTGTACTATCTAACTTTCCTTTTAACCTATATGTACCTCTATCTATTTCCTAGGAATGGAATATAAACAAACAACTCAACTCTTTCCTCGCGAACTACCTTTAATTTAGAATATAGTTGTTGTTCTTGAAACAGTGTTGTTCTCTAAGCAAGCGACTGCAACTGCAATTTATGTTTATATCTTACTGGTAAGACTAGCACTAAAGCGTAGATAGCTCACTTATTACTGTGACTACAATGAAATCTTATCAATACAAAAAAAGATCATCAAACTCGACTATACAATTATTCCAAACAAAGAATAGTCGGGTCTCCTTCACGTTGGCGAGCTCTGTTTATTTACAAACACGGCCAGTGTTGTAGGTTCCCCACTCGGGCAATAAAGAAGATCGCACGCAATCATATTTTATCGGGTAAGCTATTTTTCGCAGGCGGATCCAACTCCTTCCTCCGTTTATGTGAAACGCCTCAATTTCCCTTCACCTACACAAACGACTTGTTAACAATAACACCAGAATGATGTACATCTCACTGAAAACACACTTTGATACTGTATATGTTGTGTCATTTCCTTGATTGTTCATTTGCAATAGAACGTGATGACTAAGTAGTAGTGAGTACAGCATAAATATATTGGCCTTGGTTGCTAAATATGTGTGTTTATATATAATATCTGTGTGTAGCAAACCCTCAAGCCAGGCATTCAGAATAATAAAGCTACGCCTAACAGTTGACGATATTTCACAAACTCAATACAAACATGACACGTCAGAACGAGAGGGTTAAAAATCTATTTCCCTATTTTTATACGAACCTAATTCGCAAATAAAAACGCAAACGACTCGGAACAAAAAACCACTCATTCGTCGTTTTTATTCATAGCAGACGGACCGTGAAACCAAATATAAATGGTCGAGTGGAAATTTTAAAGCCCTTTCAACGCTCCTTACAAATTACCAAAAATTGACAGTGCTCTTGATGGCTGATAAAGAAATGTGATTACTTAGTGTTGCAGGAGTGAGAAGGAATTAGGATTAGTGAGAAATAAACTACAAACTTAAATCATACATTACATATTAGTTTTGCATTAATTAGATACATATTATGTAATATGTTCTATAGCCTAATAGACTACTTAGATATTAATAACTGCCTCATTAGCCTTGTGGTCCTGAGCGTGATTGCTACACTAGAGGTACTGGATTCGATTCCCAGGTCGAGCAAAGTGTTATTGGGTTTTTGTTAGAATATCTCAGTAACAGCTCGAAGTTTGGGTTTTGTGTCCAGTTATTGGCCCGTCCCCTATTACATGAGACCTAAACATTAGTACGCCTCTGCCTCACTCTTCGGGGAATATAGGCGTAAATGTATATTATGTAATAAGGCGGATTACATCTGTTATATTGTGGATATAGATTATCCATAGTTACATGATGAAGCGGCGGTAGCCTAATGGCTAGGGCGTAGGACTTGCGATCATGTGATTGCCGGTTCGTACCCCACCCATTGCACTACCGACGTGAACCCACTCGTAACACAAGCATTTAGCTTAGCACGAGGGGTTAACTAGAATGTGCGACCCACATTGCTAGTAAGCTTTTTTAAAAAAAGTAATCAAGCAGTCGGCAATTGATAATATTAATTACAATCTTACTTCAGCAAGGATCGAGGAAGTCAGCCGCTATGTGCTGCATCAAAACCTTAAGGGTATTACATTGCCCAATGACCTTGAGGATTTAGTCTTTGTGCTAGTATTTGTTAGTCACAGGCATTGCGGGGGTGCTTCACGCGGAGTGCTAGTGAGGTTTGGAAAACTGGCTGGGAACATGCAAATTAGATAATTAGTTCACGACAGACGACGAGGATAAATCTAAAAAGTGCTAAATTAAGAAAATTATGACTTAACACATAACGTAACAGACCATCACGCCTGTATTCCCGAAAGGGTTAGGCAGAGGCGTAGTGCATGTTTAGATTCCATGTAATAGGGGGTGAGCCTATTGCCATTAACCAGGCCCCGAGCTGCTACTGAGAATTACATAGAAAAACTCAATAACACTTTGCTCGACCTGGGGATCGAACCCAGGGCCTCTAGCGTAGCAGTCGCGCTTGGGACCACTAGACTAATGTCTTGTATTGTATAGTTTATTTATCGAGAAAGGTATAGGTATAGGCTGTATAACATCACGCTACGCCTCTTAGGAACGGAGCAGCGCGGGTGAAACCGCAGGCGGGTCGCTAGTCATACAATATATCGTACAATTGATACTATTACAGTCATAATAATAGGACAAAAAAACGGCATGACAGGAACGTGCTATCGATAATGTAATGCACAAGAGTGCTCATGATTCCAGATCCCCATTCCCTTGCATATCTTGAAAATATCTGTACCTTCGTAAGCGAACAGCCACCGTTCGTCAGGTCTGATATAAGAAAATAGCTCCCCTTCTTTGTCGGGGAGTCTCCATAAGAACTTTCATATGAAAGAAAAAAGGTACTTACGTATCTACGTCTTTGCTAGTCAGGTAGCCAGATACGAGAAGTTATAGCTAGAAGCCGAAAAGATCGGAATCCCAATTTATTGTCTGTTCCGAAGGTACTATTTATTGTTCTGCTGGCCCTGGTTGTGTCTCTTTTGTTCGGATATTTGTCGTTTGAGGACATCCATCACGATAATCACATATTTTCTATTTATGGTAGATGTCAGGCTGGAATAATATATATTATAGTTTGAAAATTCTAGTGTGTCGATGGTAAGTTACGATAAATGTAATAAAACAACACCTTTATTTTTCTGTTTGGCCCTTTAGTACCTCGTGCGACAAGTTTATTGGTGCAATACAGTACACTTGCTACCCAAGCAGTACAAAAGTAAGAATATAAGTATATACTTGTGTACTGCTTTGCTTAGCTATACAAACATACCTACCTATTTCAGATAGAAACACACATAAATACAAATCAAATATCCCTTTCGATTCAAATCTATAAGCAATTACACGTTTCTCGATCATTTTCCGTTCAATTCTGTATAAATGATGACTGCATGTGTGAGAAATAAATGTAATTCTAACGATAATAATCGAGTCGGTGATGAGCTGGACTGGACAGCTAACATTGCATAACAACGAAAGAAGTGCCAAATAAGAATAGTTAGAATGTAGGTATGTCTCAAAAACCTGATGCAAATAAATAACTAAATATTATAAATCAGACAATATTATATTCATAGCATTCAGAGTATCGACTTGACGAACGTGACCTGATGCCTAGAAATTATAGCGCAAGCAATAATTCAATCAGACACGGCTTAACCGGCCTCTCTCCATGTTTACCAAACACACCATCACCTACCCTTATAATGTTGCATTACGCCGAGGTATCCCTCCGATACCTATATTAATTATGATTAAAAGCAATCTATACGTGAAACTGAATACAAACAGAGAAAAAACCATTTTCAAAACAATTGCTGATAGTCACATTGAGCTTATCGCCATGAGCAGTTGTGTCGATGCAGTCTCAAAAAATATGTATAGTTTGGTTTGTTTGGTGATTTTGAGTATCTGGCTTCAATGCGGGATGTGCAGAGACGAAGATAAAATAATGAAAGGTAACGTTTTACATAAGTTTTGGGGTCATTTACAATAAATATACCTATTGTGTATTTTGTAAAAAAAAATCATTACCCCTGGTTTAAAATTGCTTTAACTGCACAAAAATCCAAAGATATCTTGAAAAACACACCATAGATACTTATAATTTATATAAAACATAAGGACTTGGGAACGTTCGATTTTATCTTCTGTAAGCACAGTGTCTAAGTTTAGAAGTACTACTGTTAGTCGGAGGATATCAAGTAGCACCCATGGGAGCAGTAATGGACCTGTGGAAACGACTACAAAAGGAAAACTCTAGTCCGCAACTAGATTTAGTGCCCTTAGATACCCAATAATGTGCCGAAGTGAGAAATGGTGCACTTTTTAAGTGTAATATGTATTTTAAAGGTAAGGGTACATTTTATTTTAGCAACTTTTTTAAGCTTTTAAATAGTTTCGGTTATTCGGGTGTTTAATAAAGTATGACCCAAGACAAGAAAATAATTTACTTTACAAAGAATTATCACTTCGATGTTCGTACATCGACGTTTAAAGACAATAAAAAAGTCCGCCTTATGTACCTAACCTAACCTAAAGTTGGTTAAAATCCAACTTCCCAGTTACGTATTTCTTACTAAGACTTTTTTACTGAACAAACCGTATGACATATATATATAAGATAAATGTCGTCTGACGCCAGCTTGCTACTGGCCGAACGAAGCGTACGAGCCGTGCTTCGGCGGTTGCGCAGAAGTGACGTGCGACAACCCGCGCAACCACCTGCGCCCATGCTACCCGTACTGCGAGCCGGGCTGCGTGTGCGAGGAGCCCTACGTGCGCGATGATCGTACCCACCAGTGCGTGCTGCCACAGGACTGTTCACCGTAAGTAACATAAGTACTAATTATCACACCTATATCTCCTTATTCCGTCTATCTATACTAATAATATTATAAAGAGAAAAGATTTGTATTTTTGTATCGATTAAACTCAAAAACTACTGGACCGATTTCAAAAATTATTTCACCATTAGAATGCAACATCCCTGAGTAACAAAGGCTATATTTATTACTAGAAAAAATTAGGGATCCCTATCCCTTGGGTTGGTGTAAAAAAAAATGCCATAAAATGTCTTTCATCGTATGCGCTGCATAAGCCATTGATGACAGACCAAAAAAAATGTTCTACAATATTAAAAAACTTCGCGATACCATGTATCTAAGTATCGTAGTTACGTTACTATAAATACTTTTTTACATTTTAAAAGTTGATAGAAATGCCGACCAAAATCAGACCATGTTATCCAAAACTTAGTATTAATCCTTATCCAAATAAATCATTTCGTATTTGAGACTATTTTAATACCTATAGATTACTTTTTGAATTATGTAAATGGGACATTCCATTCAAACATATTACGAATTTAAAAATTTCAATCTAAACAAATACTAATAGAAAAATAAACGCCACCGCGCCGTGGCCGGCGCAGCGCAGCGGCCAACGCGGCGAGGGACGGGAGACCGAAGTACGAGAGAAGGGCGTACACATCTATGAAATGCAAAAATAAATAAACAAGTGTTTCAGGATTTTTGAATTTTCACATTTTATGGGAGGCAACGGAGGCTGTATGTTTGTAAGCGCGTAACGGGCGTTTTGAAAGACCATGATAATTGGTGTTGTCGCTACTGATCTTAAATAAATAACGACATATTATTACAGGGATTTTGGTTATAGAAATTTTAAGGGGTGTGGGGATGTTTGACACCACTTTAAGTCACGAGTGAAACCGCGGAAATCAGCTAGTATTGTAATAAAGCCTATAGCTGCTACTGAGAATATTCACCGTATTCATTACTATTCCAAATATTCATAGAAGTAAATCACAACGCTAAGTATAAGCACCTTAGAGTATGCGTATAGGTAATATTTGTACCATGTGTCTCACTCCGAAATCTGTGATCAATTTTCTGACATTATATCGTATTATAGATAAATAGGTTCCTGTAAGACACAATATTAACATATAGGTGTATATTAACCTTACAGAACACAAATGGGAATACCGGTACCAGCAAAGAGAGCGCAGGACAAGCCAGCACCAAAATACCAGAGCAGATTACCGCGTACTCACACCAAACGCGCGGATGACGCAATGGATTTTGTCGACAACGAAATTCCCAACAGCCTCAGCGTTAGCACTAATGTCAACTCGAAGGCTGATGACGGGTTCAAGGGCGGCAACGAGGTGTCCCGTATGGGCAACTACTTCAACATCGTCATAGCGCCTCCTCCTATCAAAGCTCTACAGCCGAGAAAATTGCTACAAAACGATGCATTTAGAAATGGCGCCAAACGAATTAGCTAAATGTAATTTTTTATATTGGAAATAAAGATGTTGTTGCTTTAATTGGATTGTTATTATTATTATTTTAACTTAAGTCCTGAAATACCTGTTCTATTAAGTTCCTGTTCTATTAAGTCCTGAAATAACATAAAATCTAATGGTACCAAAAAGTAAAGAGAAATTCTCTTCATGTTTACGTTGGCACCAGATTTTTCTACTACATACAGCTGCCAATCTACAACGTCATATTCAGAACCATGAATGTAGGTAATTAAGCCAGTAATTCGTTTTGTAAAAACGACATAAAAAGAAGCGCTATTGTTTATACCTATTCAGCTGTCCATTTTTTATTATTAGTCGATAAAGGCCTGAAGGCAATCACATCCGTCCGACTTCATTTCTTTTTGTGAAGGCAAGGTTAATTTCGTTGATTAGTTACGAATACGGCATAAAGTGAAACGGAGCGGTACTCATATCTAGCAGCCATTTTGAACATACACCATGAATTGATACTCGCATACAAAAAGGTTAACAATATGCGCAAATTACTTATACTTGCACTATTGTTATGTAAGTTGTTTTCTTTAGTTAAATTAACAACTGATGTTAAAAAAAACAATGTTGGCAAAGAACACTCTTTTATTACAGATAACATCATTGCAATGGCAACGGGAGTAAACAGTTATGATTACGACGATGTTGATGGAAGCAAAAGACACTCTCTTATTGACGATAGAAGAAATTGGAGAAAAAAAGCATTGTTGAAACCCATAGAAGACCACAAAGAGTGGGACAGGGATAGAAGGAGACATGATTTTGATAACCGAGACCCTAGAGACCCGAGAGATCCGAGAGATTCCAGAGACCCTAGAGACTCGTGGGACCCAAGGGACCCAAGGGACCCGAGGGACCCGAGGGACCCAAGGGACCCGAGGGACCCAAGGGACCCGAGGGACCCGAGAGATCCAAGATACATGGACGATCCAGAGCCAAAGATATTCGGTGGGATAGATAGGCCAAGAGACTTAGACGCTTCATCACCCTACAGACAGCCACCACGACATTACGAAGAAGACAAAATTAATCTACAACAATCATTGAAAAGTGCCGAAGTGGCGCACTCTGCGTCGTACATGTGAGTTCTTTAAAGATCCAGATTCGTATTTTTATAAAGTGACATCTCAATCGGCTTATTTATACTTACAGTGAGAAAGAGCCAGTAGAAAAGAAGTTACCTATGGCGATGAACTGCGAAAGACCACATGAAAGGTATGTACACGAATCGAACTAGGTAAGTACCGATATTGAAAATCATTAATCAAAAATTGTAAGTAGTTTTGAAATTTGTTAGTTAATTAAGTAATTATAATTCTATTGAAATAAATTGTATTAAATAAAATAAATTCAATTTAGTAAAATTGTAGGTAACGTCAACAGTGATAGTCAAATGATGATCGTAACTAACAATGCTGTAATTATCACAGTTATGCTTCAGAGCAAAGTGATAGTTACACGGTTTCTCCAATAATGTCTATGTCTTGCTCATTGACCTCCTTACCAAGTTACCAGTTGAATCTTCATCATCAACCCATTCACTGTCCCACTACGGGAGATGGGTCTCCTCTCAAAGTGATAGGGGTCAGACTATAGTCCACTATGTTAGGTTACTGTGGGTTGGCGGATTCACACGCCCGACGATCCAAACGGTTAAAAATGCAATAAAGTCGATAAGTACGAGGAACTGATTTTCAACATTAGACTTCTAAAATCGTGGGTCTATTCGCCAAAAATAATCATCAAAAGAACCTTCCTTAGTATACCTAAATATTACTGGTCGTAAGTTTTCAACCGACTTCAACAAAAAGGAGTAGTAGGTTCTCAATTCGACTGTTTTTTTTTTTGTTTTTTTTTAATGTTTGTTACCTCATTACTTTCGACTGGGAGAACCGATTTTGATGATTCTTTTTTTATTTGAAAGCTGGTACTTCCCGTGTGGTCTCATTTTAATTTGGTCCAGTTCCGACAATGGCATCCATGAGAAAACCATAGAAGTCTTAAATTTGCATTAAGTATGTGTGCGACAAATAGATGAATAACTCAATATCCCGCCAATCGATTTAGATGATGCATTTTTTTATGGATAGCTCATACTTAAACCGTGGTCCCATAAAAATTTGGTCAAGATCTGATCACAAAATTTAGAACAAAATGACAATGACACGTAAATGATAACGTCGTCTAGGTATGTATAAAATTTTACTCGCTACTAAAATGGTTGAAATAAAATAACTTTTAACAATGTATCATATGACGACACGTTTGGCGTAGCGGCTGAGCTCTGGTTCTGGTTAGATCGGCTTCTGCGCAACGTGTTGTGGGTTCGATCCCCACACGGAGCAAATATTTATATGATCTGCAGGTAGTTGTTCCGGGACTGGGTGTTTGTGTGTGTGAGAATTTGTGTTTGTAAACGCACCCACGATACAGGAGAAAATGCTAGTGTGGGGCAACGTTTTTTTTAACAAATAAAACACAAACATATCGTACAGAAAATGGCCAATTAAAACTTATTATTACAACCTTAAAATGTATAAGTAACATAATTATCTTTTTGAGAGGAGGTTAGAATTGTATTAAGATTTCTAATATACCTTCAGATACGAGGCATGCTTCGCGGGTTGCGCATCAGTGACGTGCGACAACCCGCGGGACCGTTTGCGCCCCTGCTACCCATTCTGCGAGCCGGGGTGCATCTGCGTGCACCCGTACGTACGCGACGACAGGACACACAAGTGCGTCCTGCCAGAAGAATGCACCAAGTACGTTCCTTTTCCTCACAACAGTTTAAACACTTTTGAGGTACTTAATAGATTAACCAAAAACTATATGTAAAATAAAACAAATCTTATAAACCCCTGAATTTCGAAACTACTCACAGCTGATTGGTGCAGTTGTTCCGCAATTGACACTTTTGGACTACTTAAAGCGGTTAGATCTCCGGATGTAACCCGCATGAATTTAGTATTCCTCTGACCCGGGGTTTTTGGTTTAAGATCTATACGTACCTATCATACTCGAATGTGTAAACGCAACTACCTACGATTTGGAGTTTATATCTCGTAAGATTCTGGTTACTTACATAAAACTACAAATTTACTCCCAAATTGTTTCCAAACCTTTAAAAAAACAGTGTCTATGCTACTAAGTAACTAAATCAAAACACACTAACATTTCAATCGTCTTTTTCAGAGGCCTCAAAGGAATTCCGGACCTTGGTGACGATATATAATAAAATTTATAAATTATATAGATGGGTTTAATTTAACAAGATTCTAATGTATTTATTTATTAATAGTGCTTAATAAATTAATTTTGTACAACTGAAGTATTTTATTTGACTACTTATCACTCCTCAGACTATACGCGTTTTGGCATATTAAGTTGCTTATATAAGAAATGTATAAAAATATACTCTATTTAATTTGTTTTGAATGGGTATGTTTCTTCAAACGACAAAAGTGACCTGTGTAAGTATCAAATATTAAGTAGAAAATTGATCACAAATCAACTAAGCCGAAGACTCATAAAATGCATAGGTACCTATATCTGAAACTGAAATTCGTCATACACAGATTAAGAAAACCACGTAAAATTTGTAATAAGCCTTCACTAACCTACTTTATCATTTCAATACACCATTGTTTAGTTCAGACCAATAAGTCGTCAAAGGGGCCATTGTTAGAACCTAGAATTTAGGTTTTTGTCATTTATAACCTAGTGTTGAAATATACTAGCCTGTTGTGTAAATTCTAGTTTTATAGAAACCATAAGTCTTTCTATAATTATATTTAAAAAACATACATAAACATATATGTTTTACAAAATGGCAAAATAGTTTCTAATCAAAGACAGTCTACGTCGTGGGCACATAAAACAATGTTTGTTTAATAATAACATTTTCATTGTATACCTACATTAGTACTTGTTACACAAATGTTTTTTTCTGTTTTATTGTGTTCAGTAGTGATTACCCGGATACCATTCTGCAGTGCACATTTGTCCCAAGAAACCCGTTATGGTATGTAAATTTCTTTTCAAATCATAGTATTAATTATTTGACACTGGATTTTAGTGCATTGGTAGGAAACACTCAAGCCTAGCTCAACAAAACACTCAAACCCTCCCTGCATGAGGTTATTTAGTTGTAATGTTTTCGGTTTTCGTGCTGACATCTATATAAACACTATATCGGTTTCAGAATGCGGGCCGCACGGCAAGTTCGAGTACTGTATCGACGGCATCCCCGGTTGTGTGATCGGTTGCCACTGTCACCCTGGATACTACTTTGACACCGACTCTAAAATATGTGAACCCAAGTACAACTTATTTCAATTATCCTTTAAACTTAATCATATGCTCTTCGAGAGTTTTATTTTAGAATTCATTTCAGTAACAATTATTTCTATTTTTCAGTATAAAATTAACACAAGATCTAAGGCGGCATTATTATGATGAGCCTACTCGTGCTCATGATCCTCCTGCTTATATTCCAACGGTAACAGATACCATTCCAACACCTACAAGTATCAATAACTTTGATGATAAGGTCGATGAAATTGCAAAAGACACAGACGACCTCGGTGATTGGCTTTACAACCAATTCTTTAAAACAATCGAGAATCAAGTAATTAATAATTCAAATAGTACAAAGAATGATAATACTTTATATGATAAACTACCAACACGAAGAAGCGGTGGCGGCAATGTACCGATCATTAATAAATCCAAGAGAAAAACTCGGAAGTCTATGAGAACTGGCAAGAGAAAAAAGCACACGAAAGTGCATGGTCTGCGAAGAAAATTACTTCGAATCACAGAAGATGATAGTTTATTTGATTCAGAATCTGATTCTGAATCAACTGATAGCTCAAGTGACAGTGATAGTGACAGTGACAGCGATGATTCGGGTACAAGTGATACAAGTGATGGCAAGAAATCGCCGGAAGACAAAGATCACGATCACGGTCATAAAAAAGTTATTATATTTAATAGAAGACCAAAACCACCTCTACCTTCATTTATTTTCTTGCCGAGTATGGATACACCATACTACCCACCCATCGGTTTACCTGCTCCGCCGGCTATGCCTATGTATCCCATGGTACCAGTACCACCGATGGGTCCTCCGATGGCTCCACCAATGTTTCCTATACCAGGTTTGAAAAATTTTACTTAAATAAAGTAATGTTCTACAGATATCTCTAGAAGAACCGATAACCGCTGGGGTAGACGTGTTCTTGAGTGTAGACCACGATTCGGCTAACGTAGCGTAGGACGCCCTTCGGCAAGTTGGACTGATGATTTGCTGGTGGAAGCTGGATGCGACAAGCCGAGGACAGGGTGAAATGGCGCATATTGGGGGAGGCCTACGTCCAGCAGTGGATTGCTGTAGGCTTATGATGATGATGATGAAAATTATGTTTGCCTAATGTAAGGTATGGCTACTACTATATAGGACGCACTATTGTGCTTAATTGTTTTAGCCATGTCTTTCTTATTTACTGAAAACGTTTGCTAGGCTTTGTAATCAGCTAATTTTAAATAGGTCCCCCAAAGTGCAACGGTGAGGAAAGTACGACTACTACTACTACGACTACTACTACTACTAGCGGTAGCTCAGCTGATACTACTCCTGCTGCTAGTGAGACTCCACAGGAAGATACTACAGTTGCAATTGAAGCCACTTCTGAACCACCTATACTCCGCTTTGGTGACAGACGCAGCAGACTTGAAAAACATCGAAACAGAAGGCCGGTGGCGGAAAAATTTATAGCTCGTGCTAGTGAACCTGGGTAAAGCAATATTAACATAATAATTTAAATACATCATTTATTCCCTTTTTATAATTTATCTTAAAACTAGCTGTTGTCCACGGTTTCACTCGCATCCCAAGGGACAAACGCGCGAAGGAGAAGAACCTTCTCTTGACAATAACAAACACAAAAAAAGGAATTGGTGAAATCTCGTTCACGCGTGATGCCGTGAACAAGGGAAATAGGGATTCATTGTTATATACATAGATAAACAGTAAATAATATTGTCGCCGTGATATCAGAAAACCGTGACTGCGCAGATCTGCCTATGACATTTAACATCTATTGAGATCAATTTATTATTAACTAGCTTCTGCCCGCGATTTTGTATGCGTGGACTTCAATATTGGGTCCCACCTGGATAAAAAGTAGCAGTAACAAACATCTACACATCCATACTCACAAACTTTCACGTTTGTGATATTAGTAAGGATTGACAACATTTCATTTTTAAACCTATTATAATTTTATTTGAAACTAGATCGAAAAATAGGATACCCGTATTTGTTATTTTCCCGATATTCAATCATTTTTATTATATTTATTTTCATCTTTGAAGTTCTTTCTATTCTAAACAGACATAAGTGCCACATGACGTCATTTGTACGGTTAAATGGCCTTCTTCTGACCCTTCAAAAGATTGTCTTATTTCATCTATCGTAATTATTCATAACCTTACATTACCTATTTCGTTGTTGATTTAATATTTATTTCGACAAAATTTTAATTTTCTCAGTTTTTACCATATAAGTGACGTCATCACACTCTTTTTTTTCTTTTTCTTCGAAATGAAGAAATATAAAAATATACTAAAAATGTTTTGGAACTCAGAATAGAAAAATAAAGAAACAGTATTTTTATTTTGGTGACTTAATAATTTTCAAATGTTGTCGATTATTATGAAAATATAAAATCTGTTACACTCTACCTTACAACTAGTTACTAGTTACCCTATTTTGATACGATCATATTAGTTATGCTTTCGGAAGTAATACATTTGTTTGAATCGTTTCAGGAAACTAACAAAACTTAAACATGGCCAACGAAATAAACTTGTAAGTATGTCCATAAATTGTACTTTTTTCTTTAGGCACTTAACAGTTATACGTTATGTAGGTAAATATAAGTTTAAATAAGAAAATAGTTTTTATTTATCCATACATTTCAGATGGAAAAGTTACGGGATAGGATGAAAGAAAAGAAAAGAGCTAAGATACCTCCGGCTGTTGATCATTCCGTGAATGAATTCAAGGATGAAGAATCCCTAGTAATGGATGAGATACCAAATTCCCAAGAAATATACGTTGATAAGTTACCCCAAAAGGATACCCCACAGCAAACCCCGAAGTTAGAAGATGTCGATTTTAAGTACCTATCTGAACTTATACATAGAGTCAATCAAAGTTCTGGAAATAGGCTGGGTCAATTGCCTTTTGACCTTAGCGAAGATTTAAAAGCACTCCAGAAAATAAAAACACAGCAAACACGCCGAAATTTCGATACTTATAACGAGAATATTCAACATGAAAATAATCAGCACAGAAATTTACACAAACAAAGCTCCGACGACGCCTATTATACAAATTTAGGTAGACAAATAGCTTCCATGATACGAAACTCAGATTCTAAATTAGAATACCACGTAAATAAAGATGCAGACCATACAAACCGTCAAGTACCATTTCATTCAGTTCTAAATGAAAACAATTATGCCCCACGATCATTTTGGGAAAGATCAGTAAGATCTCCACTCAGTCACATAGGAATACTTCCTAATTACCTTGATGAATCTCGTACTCTGAAGCATAGTAATGAAAAAAAGCTTTTACATCTTGAGAATGAAGTAGAAATATTTGCAAGTACACCCCGTCCACTAAGTTTACAAGATCTTGAGAATATATTAAATACAATGCAAAAAACACACGCTCATATAAAATACAAAGGACCTACAAAGAACATAAAAGACTCAAATGTTAATCTTAACATAAACTTATTACCAAAGTATGTACGGACAGATACACATAGACGATTATTAAATGCACCGAGTGACGTAGACTATGTTACCGAACATAATCAGAGCCCATTATCACCAAAAGTATTCGTAGAAATGCATCCAGTCAATGCAAGTGTAACACACACAACTAATTTTCATGAACCGACCAGAAATGCTGTTGTACCATTTAGTGATTACTGGATGTATAATCTAAATCCAAGACAAGTGATTGCGGCTCAGACCAATAAATCACTAGTTCGTGATAATCAAATACATACTCCAAATCCAACACGACAACCCGCATTTGTTGCTGTCGTACGATCACCTCATAACAAACCAATGAAGAAAGAATATTTACAATTTCTGAGAAGTATGCCTGTAGTAAAACACACCGCTGTGAAAAGGCCAGAGCCGAAATTACTATCGAGCCCTCCCGTCGTTAATTATAAAAGCTTAAATTATTTTACTGGTAACAGACATCATTATAATATGTTTGAGGAAGCTACGTATCCTCTACACATTACACCATTTAAGAGACAGATCAGAAAACCATTCGGTAGAGCTCGGAATCCCTCGTATTTTCACCACGCGTTACATCATTTTGATTATTTCGATTGATATTATATAATATTTCTTTCTTCATTATTTCATGAGAATGAATGCGGGAAATAAAGTGAATGGTGCATGCAGTTGTGGCTAATCAGTCCGTGTCAAAAAAGGCATGGTTGGCTATCCACAAAGGTGTGCTGGTACCTACACTTATGTATGCAAGTGAATGTCGGGTGTGGTAGAAGAGACATGAAAGTAGAATAATTGCAGTGGAAATGAGTTCCTTGCCAAGTATGTGCGGTGTAACTCGGAATGTTAGATTGAGGAACAGTGTGATAAGACAACACGTGGGCCGAAAGATGATGTAGTGACACGTATTGAAAAGAATATGCTGAGCTGGTTTGGACAAGATGAAAGAATGAATGAAAGACGATTAACGAAAGGAATTTATAAGGCGAATGTCAGCGGCAGCGTCGGTAGTGATCGTCCTAGAAGGACATACGCTGATCTTATTGGCAAAATCCTACAAAAAGTTCAGGTGCGTAGCACTCGCAACCGGCACGTATGTATGAAAAGATCTACGAATGTGGAACAAGCAAAACAAGTATGCAAGAATCGTAGTAAGTAGCGTTCTATATTCGCTGCCTAGCCCTGTGGGAGAAAGGCGTGAGTGTATGTGTGTATTGTTATTATTGTGTATATTATATGTGAAGAAAATAAATAAATATATTTTAAAACTGATTTTGCATTTCATAATCCGTCTAGTGTTTACGATATACAAACCCGAGCGCCACGCAGCGTGCCAAACTCTATCACGCTGCAGTGCAGTGAATACGACATGACTATGAGCTTCCAATAGAGTCGCATCATAGCGAGTAAACCCACACTACTTGGCATCCATCGCTGCTTGAGTTTCATACCCGTCCTCGTATATCGTTTCAATAGCGCAACGAATGTGTATAAGACCATACCGAATAAAGTATCCCTAGTTTGGAATAAATGGTAATCCTGCTGTACTTTTCACAGACAATTTAATTCCCATTTCATAACGTGGGACGTGTGCTCTGGCGGTGGATAGTCCGCTGCGGCTTCGAACCTGTTTATAAACCATCAGTGTGAGAATTGAAGCGAAAGTAACTAGATCTATCCGTTCATACTGCATCCCTATGTGTAGATAGGTACTACGTAGTACATTATACAATATCCTTACGAAGATACTATATGAAAAATATACCTATTTAAATCTGGATATACCAACCAGTTACGTACGGTTATAACAAAGATAGAAGAAAAATATAGTAAGAAAATTACATTAATTTGAGAAGTGGACTGATGTATGTAGGTAGGTACTTGTGATGAACTTACATTTCAAGGTGTCAAGTTTCTTTGTCAGGTCGGGGTATCATTTCTTACCACCGTGCATGAATGACCACTGCAGACCACTACAATTAAAAAATTTCGCCCATGGGACGAAACAATAATATTATAAATTTCGTTTATTGATTCGTCCTATCGATTTAATTTTAAAGAAATCTAAGTTTTTTGTACGATCAAGATCACAATCTTAGTTACTTTAATAAATTAAGTTATTAATTATAGCAAAATTTAGATTTGTAGAAACATTTTTTATTATATGGAACTTTGAGAAAAAAACCTTAGTAAATCGCTAGAGGATATTTAGATGATCAAAAAATGTGCCTACTAACACATTTTGTTTTTATCTCAGTTTCAAAAATAAAATTTTAATCAAAGACTTTTTATACGGAATAATTTGCAACCATTTTTGGTAGTTTAGTATCCTCTATTGATCTACCTACATAGGTTTCAAAGTGCGACACAAGTCTGCGTAAAAAAAGCAATATGACGGTCGCACCATAGTCGACTAATCTTACTACCCTTTGTCAATAATACGTCAAGCATTTTCCTTGCTGACGTTACTTCTTACAAATTTTGTTTAAAAATGAAGAAACAAATGCAATAGGACGAAACGCTGAAGGTAAAATTAAATTATTTTTAATTTCTATGATCCGTCCTATTGGGCCGAACACTTAAGGGAGGAAACACTGAACTTGTCAATAAAACTTACTGTAGGTACTGTAAGTAGGTTTTATTTCTGAATATACTTATGTATTTAACAATGTAGGTACTAATTTCCAGGTAAAGTTTTATATTTCATGATAAAATAAAAGCAATGAAAATCGACTCCCATTCTATTTAGTTGAACAACTGAGTAGGATTTTTATTCTGGTAGTAACCCGACCGACAATTGTGTCTGCTTTATTTGATTCATTCAAACAGTGGACGGCGCGTGGAGTGTTGAGAAACCCCTTTACATCTCACGATCGAATATTATTTTCTTATACTTTTGTAAAGGACCCGAAATGTAAGGGAATTAAATAATATCAACACAACGCGTTAAAATCCAAAGTAGTTTTCTTTTTTCAAAATAACTGACTCAATCATATTAAATCGTTACCTGCACAAAAGCCATAGTTAGAATAAGCCATAGTTACAGAAAAAAATACCTATATGTATCTAAGTACGAGTTGATAGTTACTGGAACTTGTTAGCAAGCTAAGCTTAAGTCTGGCTAACATTTCTGAACCAAAAAAAAAGAACGAAAAATAGTTCATTGACTGCACACAATAGATTAAAAATATGAAATATCTAATTATCTTATAAAATGAGACTAAAAATAAATATTGTTTGTCCCACGCACGGCTGTGCCAAATAGGTCCAGTTCAGCTAAATGGCAGACCGCCGATGAGCCTGGTTTAACCTCCTTTCACAAAATCTTGTTCTGTCATGGATCTTGTATTATCTTCACGTTAATAACAGTAATGTGTGGTGTGGTCTAACTAGGGGTGTGTTAGTTATCTTAAAGCAATAAGGAGGAGTCAATGGCGTTACCTAGTAAGTTGTAAAAGCTGCAGGTCGTGTCTGGCAACCGCTATGCCATGCCGATGCCAATTTCCATTCAGTTCATTCGGTTAGTAACGCTATGGCGTGTATATCTCAGCCAGTCACAGCAATCACACAACAACAGTATCAGACAACTAGCTCCGTAGGGATTGAACCTTTACATATCGAGCTATACTGAGTTACGATAAATCTTAATTTCGTTTAGAAATTGACGTTCCCTTTACGTTAACAAGAAAGTCCTACTACTAAAAGTAGCATAATAATTTAAATATAAATATTTCTTTTAATTGCCATGTACTTATGTTTGCATTTTTAGACAATAATAAGTAATCTTGATAATATTCTTTCCTCCCCATTTGTTGCCGACACGTTAAAAATAAAAAGTTCTACACGTAGATACCAACCAAGACGTTACAGTAAGTGAGTAGTTATAGGTAACGTAATATTTTTATTGTAAAAAGTAAAACCGGTCAGAAGATCCGGTAAGCCAAATCGAAAGACAAAAAGAGTGGAAAGGGTAACCAAACAGAGCGTGAGTCGTCGACGTGTCCAAAAAGTAGTCCAAACGACAATCTGCCCTGAGTTAGTGGGCCACAGACTCGCTCGCTGAATACTAAGAAGCGGAGTTTGCCGCCTTTATGCCTTTTCTTCATAATGTTCCAAATATTTCAGTATCTGGTCGTTACAGACATTCTACAGTTAGTTTAGTCGATTCGGATAACATAGTAAAAACTTCAGAACGCTTATGAGAACGGCCAGTTACAATTATATAATACAAACTAAAACAATTATCTTTAGAATTTTTGTTTTCTCTGTCAGTAATCTGGTGCATGTTTCACCGTATACGCCACCCGCCCAGAAACCATTGAGCCAAGAATTATAGTAAATAAAACGATATGAACGAAACCGTGAGCAACGGCTAAAAATTCAATTGCTGCATCCAGGAAATATATCACTTGAGAAAGGTTCGACTGACAGGTATGGCTGTTTTTTTTTTGTTATCGTATAATTGTTAAGGCAAAGTTTGTAAGACAGAAAATGTTTTCAAACGCCACCGGAAATGTCAGAAAAATGTACACACGCGAAGCTTACCACGCACGGATTTCTAGTCTATCTTAATATAAGTCTGTAGAAAAGTCGTGTCTGTAATTGCAAAATTATTGGTGAAGAAAAAGTGAACGAAATTAATTGAGCGATACTGAAGCCGAATTAATAATTGATAAGAGTAGTTGTCTGTCTGTACGTATTATTGTATATAATATAATTTTTATCTTTTTAACCCTTAGGTACTTTCCTATGTAGGTATCTTACATGAGCGAAGCCGCTGGCAGAAGCTAGCAATAATAGCAATAAATTTAATTTAAAATTAAAAAAAACCCCGCTGCATCAAGACGTGTTTGCCATGTTCTTGCAATATAATTGCAATAACGGGGTAAGTACCAAATTTAAAATTGATCGGACCTGTGGAAGTTGCTCACATCCCTTCATGAACCAGAAAAGAGCTAATAATCTTCAAACGGCTGGTCAGATCTTAAATCATAGCTAAAAACACTCTCGATCTCGTCACCTTTCTAAATCAAAATCGTCCCATTCGTTGGGCGCTACGATGCAACAAACAGACACACAGACACCACTCTTTATGCGTCGGGAGTTAATAAAAATGGTAGCATTAATATTGATCGATATCCTAAACTACGTTGTATGTCAGTGGATTTGAAATAGGTTGGTTACTTAAAAATATACTTATTTCAAAAACAATTTGCTATGTATACAAGAAGGACAAGATCAACTTATCTAATCACCATCCTTTAAGAGTCCGGCGGACCGAATTTCTCTTATAAACGTAATACCGAAGTAATTCGTAATTCAAACACAATTCGGATTCCGATACCGTTAATATAGGTTCCTTCTCTGATGAAATGATGAATGATGAATGATGAATGATGAAATGGTTTCATCCAAAATACTTCACTGAAAATAAATGTAAGCGAATGCAATTTTTGATAACTTTACCAAGTTTGGAACGATTTTCCGATCTTTTATTTCCAGTGAAGTAGTAGTAGACGAAATTGTACCGTAACAACCTAGATTAACGGAATCGAAAGCCGAATAATAACATAATTTGATAGAATATTGTCTGGATTACGATTTACTTCGGTATTACATTTTTGTGGGCAACTCAAGCTCCGCCGGACCCTTAAGGAATAAGCCTCTACTTCCATCGACAAAATTAGGTAAGTTACACTGACTGGCAATCACTGCTCCTATAAGAAGAGTGTGTTATAACTCGCTTCACTTCTGTCCATAGACATGTCATTATTGAATACTTTTCAATTACCTCATTACCCACTATTATTAAAGTGTTCTTTTTTATTGGTTCGTCCTTCTCCTAGTCGGTTAAAAAGGCCGCTTTTGATGAATCTTAGAAAATACTACAGGGTCTAATGAATGTATTCCGGAGAAATTGGTAACTATGGCCCTATTAGCAACTATGCTATGCAACTTTTTAAGACTGATGATTAATAAAACGAATTACTCTAAGGTGTTCAAAAAACAAACACATCTAAGTTAAATACCAACATGGAACTTAATTACTGTTCAGTTATAGCTTTGAAACCTCAGTATGAATAGATGGTGCTCTATATAGAAAAGGGAAAATAGATTGTAATTAGTTGGCTTCCGATGGGATGAGTAGGGACGCCTGAAAACGCATTAAACTCTGATGGGCAAAACATTGGGCCTGTCCTGTAATCCCAATCTAACCAATCTGGGTCACACGCCACAAGGACAAACCTTTTTATTTTATTAGAAACAGCCTTTCGAATGTACTGACTCGTAGATTTGATGTTACTTACGTGTAAAAGTAAATCGTAATTCGTAAAAATTCATCACTGAATGAAGGCCTTCAAATTGCAAAACCATCATTATGGTTCACATTGCCTTAATAATTGTGATGGTGATTATTGCTCCTCCTGATCTACCAGCACTTACAAGGTCAAAAGTCTGAAAATAGACTTGGAAATCGCTCATTTCTGACAGCTGTTTTGTGTTTCAAATCTCTGTTAGTCCACTCTGCTATAATTGAAATAGCAGATTGGGCCCCAAACAATTATTATTTTTAATTATTAGATGACTGTGACAGCTTGGCTTATAAATTAATTTTTCAGGAATTCAGGAAACCATCAATGTCAGTTGAGCGACTTCATAGTAACTGTACCTACTCAAGTACAGTTACTGTGAAGTCGACGTTCCCTGGAATAGGTACGTACCTACTGTACTTTGCGATATTGAGGTTCGCTTACAAATAGGGTTGAAATTTATTCGGCGCCGTATCGGGCCATGCATGTATTTCCAATTTTCATATTTCCCACGGTGGGCCGAACCCCGATATCTAGTAAATCTCCTGCAGATATTTTTATGAAACCGAATTGATTTACAGCTTTCGGTACAACGAATATAACAGTTTCATGCCATATTCAAGTATTTCAAACGAACTTATCGAATAGGAATACCGATAAAGTATCGGAAAGGGAACATTTCATGATAGAGGTATACTATATATCTATAAACACGTTTATTCTTAGCATTAAGATTACTATCAAAAACATTATTCAAGCCTTTCTAAGAAAGATAACAATTTTGAATTTCTTTTTCTTTAGTTATCACTACAATTGAGCAAATCACTACACGCCCCTAAACGACGTCTGTTGAGATAAAAGGTTATTTAGAAAGCCCCTGCCTCCACCAGGTAGCGATAACACCTTAAAGAATTGCGGAAAAAGAAAAAAGTGGAGTTAAACTAAGGTAAAGTACGTCGATGAGCGTTCGCTTAGTCAGCGCGCAGCTGTAAGTAGTCTCCGGCGGACTAGCACAGGTACCTGCTCCGTCAGGTATTTCCCCAAGGCGCGTTTACGACGCACCGCACACAGCCCAATCTTCACCTCCAAACATCATTGCCAACAAAATGTCTAGCGAATTATACACAACAAAAACAAACGGAAAGAAAACCTCTGCAGGAAAACTTTTAAGTCCAAAAATGGTACGAAGTTGAGACAATAGGCTTCAAGCTACTTGTTCGTGTAATTCTAAAAGCGGTGTTTGTTTGTAAAAGTGGGTGAGTGAGTGCCATTGATATTTCAATGAAAACTTGATTGTAAAAAGTATCCTACTCAACCATAAGTATCAGAAAATTACTGTAAAGAAGTCAAGCACTTAGATTCGCTCTACCTGATTTACAGATAAAAAAAGCTACGTCTATTAACCATTTCGTACAGGGAAGGGTAAAAGGGCCTTGACAAAATTCACCAAATTGATGATATATACCTAAACAGACCGAAGAAAATTCTTAAATAACCAAATTAATAATATATTAATATAATAATTATTCGGCATACAATCAGAAAATGTGATTGTATACCGATTTGCATGTGCGCTTGTGAAGTTTGGAGAGGCTCTCCGTCCGCGGCGGACCGACCTCAGACTCTCTCAAGCTTAAACGATTTCTCGCTCGGACCAAATCCTCCAACAAATTAGGATTAGATGAAGGTCCCTGTGTTTTTAGCGTAAAACAGTAAATGTAATTCCAATTGAAACTCAATTTTCCTTCATATTATTCAGGTAGAAGGAATTTTATTTCATTCCGCAAGTGAACCCTTTTAGGTCCTATAATTTCATGATGATTTAATACTACCCTTTTGATTATATTCGTTTTGAATATATGAGTAAAGCTGATTGGGAAACAAACTATCAACTTTAAACTATGCTTTTTGTGAAAGATAGTTTTACATAAAACCGTATCTCGATACCTATAAATACCTTCACGGGTCGGCCACGATTTTCTTAACACATTTTAGGTACCTATAGGTAGCCTCAGTAAACGAGACGCTACAGCTGTGCTACGTTCCTAATAAATGAAAAAGTCAAACTCAAAGAGACAGTACGAAATCATTGAATTATTTCTGATATTCAAAGGAACTAAGCCTTGTGTATTGCCACGAGACAATATTTAGGATAAATAAAAACAATTCTTGAAACAGGAACAATGGCGACAACGACACTGTCTCTTGGGAGCGACGAAACACAAATAACGAAATACAGTCAATCAACAAAATATTCTTGTTCAACTGAATAATGTAAGGCATTCCATAACATACATAACATAATATTATGGAATACAAATTAACTTCTTAATAACAAAAGCGCGGTAATTTTGCCTTTAACCCTTTACGGCGAAAGTGAGCCTCACGACGGAAATGTTTTAAAGTCTTCGTTGATTTATGTGAAAACTTAGCTTACGTGCTTATTTGGCACATGTATTATGGTATTAAAGAAATGTAATTTACGAAAATGGTGCAGTAAACAATGACGTCGGGTACGGAACGGTGTCGTGACATACTTCAATATAATTTGGGTAGCCGGTAAACGCATCACAGGAACTGAAGCTTCGTAAACTTTACATGAAGCATATTTAACATGAAATAATATTCTGGTTTCTGACACTTACGTGAATATTAGACATTGAAATAAAACTACTTTTTACGGATTTTATCACGTTGTATTGATATGGATGCTGTAAAGGATCCGAAAGGTCGGGAATCTAATAATATCAATAAAACGCGATAAAATAATTAAAAAGTAGTTTTATTTCAATATCAATTTTTTTTTTTAAACGTTGCCCCACACTTGGATTTTCTCCTGTATCGTGGGTGCGTTTACAAACACAAATTCTCACATACACAAACGCCCAGACCCGGAACAACTATCTGTAGATCATACAAATATTTGCTCCGTGTGGAGATCGAACCCACAACACGTGGCGCAGAAGCCGATCGATCAACCGCTACGCCAATCGTGTCGTCTTAATCTTCGTCGTCTTAGTCGTCTCAATAAACTTGCTTGTAATATAATTTACTACTTTTGTATGAGGGAATCTAACAAGTCATTATCCCATATACATTTGTTTGTACATAATTCCTTACCTTAAAACAATAACGCGTTCCTACAATGCTAGTGTTAGCATTCCATCACAATCAAGTCGTCAAAAGTTCTCACAAGCACTTACTACCTACTATATAAAGTCAGGAACTGAGTTGAAATATTTAATTTATAGCGAAAAGAAATCTTCGCCAAATGGACGCGAACGCTCAATAACATTTCTATTGTGTTTAAAATGTGTTGTTTGAAACATAAAAAAATACATTTTCCTATCAATATAACAAAAATTATTCCTTTTTATTGATCAGTCTTATCATGTACGGAGTCTAATTCCAATACACAAATGCCTGAGACAATCTAACTCGATCTCGTCGAAACAAATGTTGGCTGGGAAATACGGAGCGACAGATAAAACGTGAAATCGGAAGAACTGCTTATTTTATTGCCTCGCCGAACTGAAAAGCGGATAGAATTGGCCCCGGGCCGGATTGTCCCGACCACAATTAGGGATTGAACATAATCTATGCACACATCGTTTTGATGTGTGCATAGATTATGCTATAGCCCGCTCTATTTATTAGGTATTTTTTATATTTAAAAACCTTTTGCAGGAATAATAAATAATACCTACATGTCCTCCCCCACATATATGTATAACAAAGTGGGGTTCGTTCCAACACTTATAACTCAAAAACGGATGGACCGATTTTTATGATATTTGGTTGGATTTGTCTCCTTCCCGAATAGCAGAGTAACTATTAAAACATTCGAAAAATTCACGAAAAAGAACATGAAGAAAATTTATTTCCTCATACATTTTGTATCGGGAACGGATTGACAGATTTGACAGAAATAAAACACGACCACAAATGAATATGGTGTTGTTTTCTGTTTCAGTAAGGCCAGTGTGCATAGTCTCAACTCCTCATACGCTGCTGGTGTGATTTTGATTATTTTTTTGTGTTTGTTTGGGTCCTTGGATGGTTTAGATGCACCATTTGAGCCCGTAGGTGGCACCGCAATCGGGTTCTACGAGTGAATGATTGAGGTGACAGCTGAGAGGAATGCATGGAAGAAAAGGACATACTGCGCCGAACACAAATAAATTGGGACAAGGGCAGGAAGATGATGATACAGGGTAAGGCAACGTTTGCCGGGCCCACTAGTCTTTAAATATAATCTTCTTTATTTATATAAAACTAAGTCGAGTTAGTTACCACATTAGTAACTCAAGAACGACTGGACCGATTTTTACGATTGATTTGTTGAATTTGTCTCTGCCCCGAATAACAGAATAACTATTAAAACAGGAAAAATATACGAAAACAAAAATTATGAAAAACATTTGGTTTACGCAAATATGACCATGTGTCACAATTTCACGCTAAGCTCGTGGCTCCCAATACATCTTCGTAGGAATACTTCCTTCGTTACTTTACGGTATTCTTTTCAATCCTACAACGCCCTCCTCCCCTTAAAACTCGCTTTGAGTTTGTCTGTGATATCTGCACATATACGATCCTTACGTTCATCAGAAAACTTAAAGCTAATGATGCCAATGCACACCACAAAGCTTTTTGACCAGTCTTTTACTGTTCAGGCCACTCGTCTGTGGAATGCACTGCCGGTTTCCGTGAGACATGCACAAACTGCCATCATTTAAAATAATGGTGAAGCAGCATTACTTGACCTCTTGTACCTAAATTGTTACTATACTATTGTATTATACATTTTAACATAACATAACATCACGCCTGTATTCCCCGAAGGGTAAGGCAGAGGCGTACTAATGTACACCCACAGTTCGCCGGTATGTTTAGGTCCCATATAATAGGGGGCGAGCCTATTGCCATTAACCGGGCACAAATCCAGACTAGCGTAGCAGTGGCGCTTGAGACCACTAGACTAATGAGGCAGTTATACATTTTAATATCTATAAGAATAGTATTTATTTATATATACCTAGTATAATATTTTTATTTTTTTTGTAGGTATAGTATAAATATTTTGCATCAAAGATGTATGTTTATTTATTATTCAATCTATAATATTCATTTATTATGTATGTACACCTGCAACCGCCCATTGTCATTTCTACTCAACTCTTGTCCATCCGATGGTTGTCTGTAAGAAATTGTATTTAGCGATAAGACCGCCAATTTTACCTACTCATGTAATATTTGTATTTTCGCTCTGTCTTCTGGTGTACAATAAAGAATACTCTATCTATCTACATTGTATATAGAACGCAAAATAACTTTTAACAAAAAATAAAACCACCTTCAAAAACGTACTTACGTACGTAAAGTAAACGTAGGTACTATATTTCACTTTGGAATTAGTGTTTATAGTCACGCTACGATTGTTAGGAGCCGAGCAAGCGGATGAAACCGCGGGACAAAGCTAGTACCTACTAAGTAATTTTAAAACTATATTTTGTAATATAAAGCACCTATTTGTACAGTGCGTGCATAGTTTGTGCCCCACTACACAATAAAACAACAGATTCGCAAGGTCTCTTGCAGAGGTTCAGGACACAACCTTCTGAAAAACCACATATCTTCCTCGTAGAAGTCAATATTAGCTTCCAGGAGGATTAGACATGTGGCTTAGTGGTCATGGTGTCTGGTGTATCTAACCAGAAGACGCAGGTTCGAATCCTGCCCGCAGGCGAATTTTATCCTCACTAAAATAGCCAATATTGATCCAATAAAAGAGTCTAAATTCACGTTTTGAAAAATTCACTATTGATAAGTATAGGGCCTTGGTCGGCTGAAAAGGAATACTTACTTAGTTTCTTCCATAAATATTACTAGTTCATTTAATAATAAGCATTATACAGTAGAGTAGGTACATAGATAACTTGTAGTAGGTAACGATAATAAGTATTACCTAAGCTTTGCGGTATCTACAACTTAATTAAATGCACCTCGTCTAATGTTTTTGCCAAAGCACCTGTTGTTGTTACGTAATATCGGTAAGTTAATAAGTCACCCGTTGCACCCCGCGTAACTTGCTAACAAAACACCAACACATAACATTCAAGAAGTGAAAACAAAACGCACCAAAACTATTATTTTGAGCCCAAAATATTATACTGATACTATTTTAAGACCTCTTTGTTATTTTTTTAGAAAACTTTTAGGGCAAACCTTTGAGTAGGTGTTTTTGTAAGGCTTAACTAATTTAACTAAATCCAAATAAATTCACCAACCAAGTATAATAGGTAGAATTCGGCTGCGCTCGCCTTGCTCGCTCGGCTCGTGCGTTGTGGTCGCAGTTCTAACCTAACCTAAACTAAACCTAATATTTGGTGACCATTTATCCATTTTGGTAATTTTTGTAATCAGATGAATGGTTTAGATATATAGCATAGTGGTCGAAAAATCTAACAAATATTAACTTTTGTATATTAGATTACAGCCAAGTTTGAGATAAATTATCCTTGAAGAAGGATATCGGTTAACTTTTCCGAGTGAAACCGCGAGCACAGGTAGTTATATGTACATATCTGACTCAACAAACACTATTTTATTTAAAAATGTAGTAACAAAGTTAATATGTACAGATTTTATTGTCAATTTTCAAGAATTTTCTTTTTGTCGTATCTAGTACATAAATGATTCGATGTTCTTCAGCATGTCTTGAACTAAGTTTGTAATACAAGCTTGAATATGCAGACGGCAGATGTTAGCAACACCGCATATAAATTGCTAACACGACCACAATCCGAGCTTGTTCCACCGTCTCATAATTCACTTAATAAAGACAATAAAACTTGAAAATAATACAAATAACATCGACATATACAAATACTCGTACATGAAAGATCATCTCTTGAGAACGGTTCGATCGATCGATGGCTAATTATTTTTCGTTGTGTTCGTAATTGTCAAAACAAGGTTTTTATAAAAGTTTTTCTTAAACTCGCTAAGAAGTTTTAGACAATAGGTAACCTTCTTTTTTGCGTTTTCGATGCTAAGATTATAAAGTTATTTTAGTGAAGGAAAAATTCGACTGCGGGCTAGATTCGAACCTGCGTTTTGTGGTTACATACACCAGTCGCTATGACAAACAAAGCCGCCGCGAGACCCACTCGCCAGGTCAAAATTTGCCTTCACATTCTGAATTTGCCAAGGTGTCGAAACAAAGTCGATTTTTTCCTTTACTACAATAACTTTAAAAGGCAGCCTTTGTCATTTTCAAAGGTCCAATCTATCTCTATAACATTGTTAATTAGTTCGGCGGTTTAGGCATGCAAAAGTAATTGACAGATATAATAATTAATAGTTCCTGGTAGATATTATATAGAAAGTCATTTATATAATAATACGATTATAATGCTGCAACGAAAAGTTACAGCGAACTTTTTAAATGAGAACTACAGCATATGGTTCGAAATTTGAATTTTTTAGCAGTTACCTACGCCTATAAATCAAGTGTAAAGTCGCCCTAAGCTCTTCGAGATAGCTCCCTGGAACATTTTAAATTGTAAATTACCCTCTACTCCACACCTGTATACGTCATAGGTAAAACCTATAATAATGTTCGCGTCTAGGACTTGCTCAGAACGTTTCAGTAAATCATTTACTTAAATAACCACACGTCATTCTAGTTGTCTTTTTAGTTTTAAAAGAAGTAAACCATCTATTTGTCACCATCCATAGAGAACAGAAAGCCAAAATATTACTTTCTGTCATAAATCTATGAATACACTTACCTACATATATAACATACACAGGATTATTACAGTAATAGTATCTCTTATAGTCCAATCTTGGACACTCCTAACGTTTCTTAGATACAATTTTGATTATTTCACAAGAGACACATGAAAGAAAAACCAATATGTGTGACGACTGAACAGTAAATTTCAGTTTTATCTTGAAATTATTTAAAAACTAGCAGTTCGCGACCCAAAGTTACATTATGTTTAACTTTATAGCCTATGATACTCAGTGATAACGTAGCATTCTTTTAGTGAAAGAAGTTTTAAAATAATTCCCGTAGTTTCTGAGTTTTATAAACTAAAATACAAATATTTTCTCTTTATAATATTAATTAATTAATCCTTAACTAACTAAAATATATTGGTGAGTTTTGTTTTGAGAATATGTTTTCTAACAGGAAACTCTCTGGCGATTTTCCTAACCATTATAATATACAGTATACTTAATTAATTTTATGTTATAATAATTCTTCCAGAATTTTTGAATTGCACAAATTTAAGGCTATTACAGTACCTACCTCCTTTGTAGAGACAACCTATCTCAATCGACTTTGAATGGGTGACTTGACGACACGATTGGCGTAGCGGTTGAGCGATCGGCTTCTGCGCCACGTGTTGTGGGTTCGATCCCCACACGGAGCAAATATTTGTATGATCTACAGGTTGTTTGTTGTTCCGGGTCTGGGCGTTTGTGAGAATTTGTGTTTGTAAACGCACCCACGATACAGGAGAAAATCCTAGTGTGGGGCAAAGTTTAAAAAAAAAATGGTTGGTACCCTGGAAGCTATACATGTAGATAGCTATTGTACCTACTAATATAATAAAATTGTAACTGGGCGATGTCTGTAGGAAGGTAGATACATAGGAGAGACCTTTTTTTTTAATTATTTTGCACAAGAAGCCAAAACAATCCAAACTTAAACTAAGTACTTAGGTACCAACGAAATATAAATTGTTTAGCATCCGTTAATGCAAAAAAAACTACATATGACATGTCATAGACGACGACGGTTCCAAATAGATAGGTAGGTAAGTATCTAGTAGATCATAATTATAAAGAAGAGCCGGCAAGAACCTCCTTAGATACTCCTTTAAATAAGTAATTGATGTTTACAATGTTTTTCTTCTGTTCAAATTTTTTTTCTTTTAAGTCACAATGCTCCGAGTTTAATGTGAGTGATAAGAATAAATTACCTTCCAATGTTGTTTGTCTGTCTGTCCGTCGGTATGTATGTTTGTAGTTGTACCCGCTCGCGCAAAGAATACTGCATGAAATTGGATACGGTATTCACAGTTGCTGGAAGTTCAACTTAAAATCTGGTGCATGTTACATCATGATACCTTGCGCCGCCTAGAAGCCGAGTTACAGTAGGTAATTAGGTACCTACCTAAATTCTTTTAGAATGAATGAATTCACGGGAAATAGCTAGTCTATATAACTATGCATTATTTATAACTATACGTTACGTTTTTATCAGATTAAGATTCATAAGTAATATTCGTGAACTAACGTTTGGCGTTTTCTGTTGAAAAATACTTCGCTATACGCCATCTAGTGCTTAAAATTGGGACCTCTTAACCAAAGGCAGACAAAGCGAAAGTGTACAACATTAGTTACAGTAACCGACATCAGTTACACAAACTATACATTGGTTACTCCAATCGCTAGAGGGCGTTTTCCAGAAAACAAGAAAAAAAATATTTTGAAATAGGTACGAGTACTACGACTCTACACGCCTATACTTACTAAAAAAACTATGACTACATACAATAAACAAATAAACTTAGGTTCACCTAAAAAATATATCCCCTTTTTTGTCACTGGATATAGGTAGTGGTAGTATCTACCAAATAGCTAAATACAAAAATACACAAAATCCCCTCTAACTGCTCAACACTAGAGATAGATAAGACTTATAAGCTAAATAATGACAGTTGATAGCAAAGTACTTACATGACAGATGCAAAGCAGGCTTACAACGTTACTACGTTGTAAGCCTGCTTTTGCAGTCGAAAGGAAATCACACAGTAATTATACGACATCGAAATACAAATTACTTACCTATTATAAAGAAACGGAAGAGTTGTGTGATTGATTAATTCGTTCTACATTAATCAATCAGAGTTAAAATCAACAATCTCTATACATAAATAGCCCAAGTTTGGTGACGACGAATAGACTGAATAATAAATCAACTAAGGTTAGAAATTAAGTTGTCAGTATGCGTAATATGTAATTTCCTGAGACAACTTTGTCTACTGTGTTTGAGGATGACACTGAAAATAATGGAAACCTAATATTTTTGTTCATCAACTTATTTCGAGTTATTCCACGTTGCCCCCACCGTCGACCACTGGTGGCAATTGGGATAAGGCCACTCTTTTTGTTCCCTGTTGCCAACAGTGGCGACAAATGAGAAAAAAAAATTATAGGTACGCCGCTAGTAGTGGCGGCGCTAGAGCTGAATATATAGTGATGTGATTTTTTTTCACGATTAACGATATTATTATTAAATACAGATTGAAAACGAGAGAAATAAAACTTTTACACGTCACTTGGAAGACACTAAATCGCAATAATTATAATAATCGAGATTAAAATTGCACACATTATTCAACGTTTTATGTACAATAGTTAACTTCTATATGAAAAATGTCACAGGTTAACACATAATTATGCATAATTCACAATCATTTACTTTAATAATTTTCTAATTTACATCCCGTAAATTAGACAATACCTACACATAAAAAATATTACATATTATTACTTAGGTAATCTCTCTCTCTTATTGTTTTAAATTAGGTTATATGTTACATAATTCTATAATTCTTAGGGATTCTCAGTACAGAGTAATCAGTGTACAAATCTCAATAATTATCTTTCTTACTATCTTTAATCACAATCAGTATATTATTCTCAATAATTCAAAGAAAGAAAAAAAAAAATAATAATAATTGACGTTTTTTAATATTATTGAACTTATTTTCTGAGATGTCTATCACAGATTGCATTATTGCATATTTTATTAAATGCATTATTTAAAATAATTTATACTTCATTTAGCAAGAAAGTTCTTCAGCTCTCGCACCGCCACTACTATTTTCCTCATCTGTCACCACTGGTGGCAACTGGGAACAAAAAGAGTGGCCACTCCCAATTACAACCACTGCTTGGGGCAACTGGGAAAATAATTCCGTAGTTCTATTGATAAACTGAAAAATCATTGAACCTAAAGTTTTGACGTAACACTATAAAGATACTGCAATCGCTGTTTAGAGAAAACCTTGTTCTATTTGACGGACCTACATACATGGATACAACCGGTTGTTGTTGCTTGCCCACGCGCATATTATGTCATCACGCTGCTACAAAAGTAATATTAAGTTACAAAAATGTATACCTATGTCATAAATACGTACTGGGTAAAAACGTAACAGCACATTTAATAAGGTACTGCTTAGCGGCAAAATAAATATTTGAAAATTTTCCTAGGTTTCAAATGTCTATTGAGTAATACATATTTACCAATAGTGTAAAAGACACGCTTTATCAGTAATGTACTAAAATGTGCTTTGCGATAACTTTCCTAAGAAGTTGTCGGTTTAATTTCAACACAAAGAGGCTGCCAGGCCTTATAAAACATAATAAATAAATAATTGTTTATTTCAAGAACTTCAATACCACATTAAGACAGTGCGGTCTCGACCCCTGAACTAGGACACAGGGGTTGAGCTTTCCTCAATTTCATGACGCGATTACAATGAAGTAATAATAATAGCCAGACACGGCTATGTATTCGGCCGGACATTTTGCAGTCAAAGCAAGAGAAGCCAGGCCCGACACTACCGTAAATGCCTTACCCCACACGACGAGAGCAAAGCCTATGGCCACCTACCACAACTCATCTGAAGGCCAATTCCGGTAATAAAAATGTAATTATATTCTATAGGCACCGTAATCCATCATTTTGTGATAATTTCATTAAAATACGTTAAATGGGTCACATTAGAAGTTAATTGGTAATTTAGGAAACCATTCCACATTTAAGATAAGATTGAGTTTAGATTCTGCTAATTTGCCTTATTGTTATCTGAAGTGGATTCGTTGAGTAAGTCGAACCATCTTGTTCTCATTAATTGATTAGCTTCTATAACTACCTCCCACAACAAAGGGACACAATATCTTTGTCATATAGAGGAGAGTTAAAATGATGTGCCTAGGGAATAGTTTATCCAAAAAAAGCCTTATAACTATGGCACCATAATATTTGATGTCGATGATATAAGTTTACAATGTCTGATCGGTACGACAATTGACAACATTTCAAATTATTAAGCCACCAAAACAAAAATACTGTTTCTTTGTTGTCCTATCCTGAATTCCACAACGTTTTTATTATTTTTTTTATATTTCTTCATTTCGGACAAAATAAACAAAATAAAAACGTGTGATGACGTCACTTATACGGCGGAAACAGAGACAATTACATTTTTGTCAAAATAATAGTAAATCAACAACGAAATAGGTAATGTAAGGTTATGAATAATTATGATAAATGCCAAATTGACCTATGAAAAAATACGGTTAAAAGTTAAAATAAGGGTCAGAAAAATGACGTCATAATACCGTTTAGTCCTTTAACCGTACAAATGACGTCATTTGGCCCTTACGTCTGTTTAGAATAGAAAGAACTTTAAAGTCGAAAATAAATATGAAAATGTTTGAACATCTGGAGATTAAAAAATAAGGGTATCCAATTTTTCAGACTAGTTTCAAATAAAATTACCTATAATATATGAGTGTTAAAGTGTTGTCAATTAGAAGTGGGTCAAAGTCAATTTGCGAGATTTATAGTATTGCTACATACTCAAGTTAAGCCTTACAAGAATAATATGCCTACATACTCGTATGTTTTATTTCATAATATATAAATAAAATAATTAAATTTTGTTAAAAAAAGGGTAGGTAGTTAGCATTCATTTTGTAACGTAAGAAGTAGGTACCACGTAACTGTGAACAGCGATATTATAAATATCGTGAGGTACGTAGTGCGCAGTCCGGGTGCGACACGGCGCATCAGGGGACGCAGGGCGGGCGGCACTGGCGCTTTTCCGCCCGCCCTGCTCGCTCGCTCGCTGATTCACACATAAACATATAATTATTTCTTTCTCATTCTCCTTTAAACCTGCAGAAATAGTATTGTATAATTGCCTCTATTGACTTACACGACGAGTCACCAATAATTAATCAAGGTAAGTCAAACACGTATTTGTTTTTTAACTTAATTTAACTCTTGGTACTTTTTGCGGTGATGTGTACGAGTAAGTAGGTCAAATTATGCATAGCGCTCCATTTATTTACATCTAGCTCCTACGTTTTTTATACCATTTTAGGATGTTTCTGTTTGTAAGCTATATTTAGATCAAACATCAACAATCAGTGATAGTGTTTTGGTTCCTTTATTAAAATAGATCAATGTTACTCGTGCACTTATAGGTAGAGATAGTCATGGAAAAAAGGATTTTCGTTTTTTTACGTCAGTACAAATTGAGTAAATCTTTCGAGTTGTTTTAATTTATAAGTTGTCGCATTTCGTAAATGCAAATAGCAAAATGCGACACAAACCGCAGAAGCACTTGTACCACCTTTAGTGGAAGTATTTTAGTATCATCACTACATAGTATAAAACAAAGTCGCTTCCCGCTGACTGTCCATCCCTATGTATGCTTAATTCTATAAAACTACGCAACGGATTTTGATGCGGTTTTTTTAATAGATAGAATGTTTCAAGAGGAAGATTTTAAGCGGTTTAGCATTACGCTACGACTCTTAGGAATGGGGCAAGGCGGATGAAACTGCGGGCGGATAAATTATTTATTTTCTCATCATCACATAACAATTACATATTCACAGTACTATGTACCTGAGTAGAGTCTGTGATACGTGATAGGTAGAACCTGTGAGTATAGGGGTAGCAGAAATTTGGTTAAAGTGTGTTCAGTCTGAAAATGTTAAAATTAAGTACCTAATTAAACTTTGAAAAATAATATCTTGAATTTGAAACTGAAGTAGGCAGATGATAGCGTTATATACAATGATATAACTATTTAACTATATAATGTCATTGGTTATATATATATAGTCCTCTTCACCGTATTCGGTGACAGCGACCCTGACTAAATTTAATTCCCGTCGTGAGCCCTTAGATGGCTACATGGCCAAATTTACGAACAAGAACTTTATTACGAGCCAGCTGACAACAATCGCAATTTGCAGAACAAATCAATTGATTGTAATAACAATGTGACTAGAAAGACTTTGAGGGTTTCGCTTAACGAACGATTTGGGTCGGCAACTTCGGCACGCTTCATTCGTTGGTCGAATGTCTTTTACATGGGATCTAAATATAGCGGCGAACATAACAAGACGCCTTCTGTAGTATGTGCCTACCCCTATGGGAAAAGGGCGTGAGTGTACCTACCTATGTACCTATGTATGTAAATAAATCTTGTATGAATTTCAACATGGACCTTAATGGAAAATTATTTGATTAATTGTAATTATTTTGACATCAATTTAATTGTAAGTACGAGTAGTTGTTTAATATACTTTTTTATCTACCTACTAAATTATAAATTTCTTTATAGCTAACATTCACACTCGACTACCAAACGACACAATGCAGATACCTACCTACTCTATTGTAAGTGAAATACATTAATTCATGTCCTAACGTAATCCGTGATGACGAGATAGGTAGGTAGGCACGAGATGAGTTGTAAACGCAAATGTCACAACGACCGACGTAATCATAATCACCGATAGAACGACTATCAAAACTTCAGCTCACGAAGTAGGCCACCGACCTCTTTCTGGCTCGGTGATTATTTAAAAAACTAGGTAGGTAGGGACCTAATTTATGATTTAAAACTAATCATAAATTAATGCTAGTGCATTAAAAAGCCTCTACAGGCAAAGTCATCATTAAACGATCATCCATCGCGCAGACAGAAGGTGAGTAGGTAGATCTAAGGTAGGCAGGCAGGGTAGGCAGTCGACTTCGGTAACAACTGCTGACTGGGTTAGTTATCCTTTCTCCATGGCATTAACTTATTATTATGTAGATAATATACACGATGGAAGAAGACATTAGTTTCCGATAACATAAATTACACTTTACACAAGAACTTGACATCAATTTAGATAGGTAGGCATTACAACAGCGAACATCTGTGTCTGTGTGTCAACAATGATACCAGCTTCAAACAGTGCGCAGTGGCCGCGCCCGACACACGCGCGCACGCCGTAAACCAGAGCATTCTCTAAAGTGGTTGGGATCTAATTAAGTGACTACAGCTACAGTAAATATCTACTCATTTCGAAAATATTCAATCTAGGTGGGTATAACCTGCAATAGATTATAGTTTTTGTGGTAAAACGAAAAATAAGATAGGATTGTAACTGTGACTGTAACCCTAAAACGTAAATGTGTTACTTAAACATGTAAGTACCTACCATAGATAGATATAACATGACCATGACAAAAAAAACTGATTATGCCGAGCCAAAACCATTGAAGTTTACCTACATAAGCTTCAGTAACATAACCTACCTACTATGAGATAAAATTAAAACTTTTCTGATGCAAAAGGTAAAATAAAATAAAGATAATTATAATAAAATATTAAATAAAGATAAAATTTACATTAAAAAGTTGTGAAACACTGACTAAAGGTTTTGGAATTTATCTACCTACTTTTATGGTACCAAAAAGCAATTTACATTTTCTATTATTATAATATATTAAATATTATCACGCACGATGAGTAAAGCAGCATTTTTTCATTTCACTTTCAAAGTTTCAACCATCCTACAATTACCAATGTTCTAGCCACATTTAATTTCCTAAGAAGTCAATTATATCAGTACTTACAAGAAACGAACAGCACGCGCCAAATCCATAATACTTAGACTAATCGATCTTCAATACGTTCACCTGGTCTTTATAGGAAACGATTTTCTTCAAATTGCATCTAATTATTTTTTTTATGGGATCAGAGGGCAAACGAGCAGACGGATCGCCTGATGGTAAGCGATCACCGCCGCCCATGGACACCCAGCAACACTTTTAAAAGGGGATCATTATAAAATTAAATTGAACCCCACCGGACTGTAAGAATAACAAATTAACAATGGGATACAAGACGTAGACTGCATCCAAAGTCAGCATTATACAATTTTTTTGGGAATAGGACTAAAAAATACTTCTAGAACCAAATATTGTTAGGTACGAGTACTTGAGTCCCTAGACCCACTGTTAATGTTAACGCTAACCACAGACCTACATACTTGCCTAAAATTGTGAGTTGGTACCTACGTTTCCTTTACCGGTATTTCTAGAATCCCATTCCGCAATCCTTAATTTTCCCGTGATATTTTAAAAATAACCTTGTCGCACAAGTTCCGTGTTTTTATTGTGAAACATAATAACATAAAACCATGACGCCTGTATTCCTCGAAGAGTCGGCAGAAGTGTACCAGAACACTGCTCATCCTGGGAATCGGACCCAGGACCTCTAGCGTAGCAATCGTAGTTTCTAATGGCGACATATTTTATTTATTTATTTATTTGCCAACTTCACAAATTATGAGGAGGGGCTCCGAGGATTTTAAAGATGAGTCATACATATTGTTTCATAGAATTACTTGAAAGAGAGTTCAACATAATTGTAAGAGCTGAGGTAGGTGTGCCCCGTCTCATGTATGCTTCGCTGAGAGCAGCCCTGCAGCATTTTTTTTGCTATCCTTTACGTTTTATATCATGTATATATAAATATATATAAAACTAAGTCGGGTTTGTTCCAACACTTATAACTCGAAAACGGGTGGACCGTTTTTTATTGTAGTTGGTTTGTTCCTGAATAGCAGAATAACTATTAAAACATTCGAAAAATTCTGGAAAATGATGAGAAAAATTATTTTCTCATACATTTTGTATCGGGAACGGATTGAAAGATTTGACAGAAATAAAACACGGCCACAAATGAATATGGCGTTGTTTTCTGTGAAGTTTTCTGTTTCGAATAGATGGCGTTCTGTGCATTGTCCGAACTCCTCATAAGCTGCTGGTGTGTTATTATTATTTTAAGGTGGATCGATCACCTGACCCCGCCAAATTCAAATTTCGAGTGGTTTTTCGCAGTTTGTAGGTCTGTAATAAGTTCTACATTCATAGCAATGGTAATTGCGACATTAACTATACAAAATTCACAATGTTTATATAAAACCATTGCTTAAAAATCATTATTGTAGCTAAAAGTAGGGTAAAATGTCAATTTTGACCAATTACACAGATTGCGCCAAGTTTTTGGCTTGATAAAGATTTATAAGTACAGATTTTAGTTCTCAGTTGTGAATGTTGTATAGTTAATGTCGCAATTACAACTGCCATGAATCTAGAACTTGTTATAGACCTACAAACGGCAAAAATCACTTGAAATTTGAATTTCGCGGGCTCAGCTGAACGATCCGCCTTAAATGGGTTCCTGGATAGTTTAGATTCACAATTTGAGTGGGTAGGTGGCACCACAATCGGGATTCTAAGATTTTTTTTATATACAGAGCAAGACATGGGAAAGCGAGTAAATGATTGAGGTGACGGCTGAGAGGGATGAATGGAAGAAAAGAACATGCTGCGCCGACCACAAATAAATTGGGACAAGGGCAGAAAGATGATGATACAGGGCAAGACAACGTTTGTCGGGCCCGCTAGTATAATAAATAAAGCTACCCTTGTAAATTAATTCAGTGCACAAAAGAACAGGTTCGTCTCATGAGCTATGAGTGCGTAGTGCGCGTCTGCGTACCTTGTGGTGAATTTCAAGAACTTTATGCAGACATAGGTGCAGAACTGGAAACAGTTGAGAGTCGTACCTATATCTATCTTTCGCATTCGTGACCACTTCGGTATTTATTTTTATACATTAACACTTTTATATCGCTACCCACCCGGCTGTTCGCAGAGGCCCTTTTGAGAATCACAAGCCAGTTCTATCGTCGCTACTAGATAACATCGCTAGATAGATGAGAAAAGGAAAGGCGATACCTAGGTTAGTCTGTCTGGCATACGTATAAACAAGATATCCACTTAATAAAACATAAATACACAAATTACACATATAGGTAGACGGTAGTAGAAAGATTTGGAGCATGAACGTGGATGGATATAAGGGTAGGGGGGACACCAAACAAAAAATGGATGGACTGTATCAGAGATGATAATTTAATTCTGATAATATACTGAACACACAATATTATATTGTTACAGTATGACGTCACCAGCTATTACAAAATCGCCAGAAAATCAAAAAACTGAGAAAAAATCACCGACGCATTCGGCGAGCATGCCCGAGCGAGCGCCTTCCAGCGTCGAGAGCCCTGCAACCGCCGCTGGCTCGGCTGTAGGTCAACAACAACCAGAGACGTTTGGCTGGTTACGGATTTTTAAACTGGCAGACCTCATGATGAAACAAGGATGCTAATCCTCGTTATTACTATTAGTACGTAGAAACATGTTTAGTATAATTAGTTATCTAGGAAGACGCACGGAATATTTAAAGAGAAGTGTATTCCGCAACCAGGCGTTAAGGCGGATCGTTATGCTGAGCCCGCGAAATTCAAATTTCAAGTGATTTTTTTAATTTTTTTTGGTAATTGCGACATTAACTATACAAAATTCACAATTTTTATCTAAAACCATTGCTCAAAAATCATTATTGTAGCTAAAAGTAGTGTAAAATGCCAATTTTGACCAATTACACAGATTGCGTCAAGTTTTTGGCTTGATAAGGATTTATAAGTAAATATAAAGTGTTCTCAGTTGTGAATGTTGTATAGTTAATGTCGCAATTACAACTGCCATGAATCTAGAACTTGATAAAGACCTAAAAACTGCGAAAAATCACTTGAAATTTGAATTTCGCGGGCTCAGCTGAACGATCCGCCTTAAGGACGAGCAATAATTTATTGATACTGTAGGGATCATCAGCATGAAATATCACTTTTATCTTTACATATTGTTATCAGTAGGTAGATAATATTCTCGTTTGTACAACGGTGTGATCTAAATCATAAATTATTGTTTGTTATAGTCATGAAAAATTATCAATTACCAATGTAGATACTTACCTTCTTCATTTTTAATTTGAATCGATGTACTTAAATTTGGAAAATAAATTATTTTCATTTTCAACCCATTTTTCAAAAGATCCTTACGGGTAAGGCACCTATTCGAGTAAGGTAATCAGTTGGTGATGCGTTCCGGCCTCCAAGTTTTATTTGAATTAGGTCACGAAGAGATTTCGTCATCGCAAGTCCTATGCTCTAAATACCAACAGACGAGATAATGCGACGACAATTATGTCGCGAGACGTAGGTATGTTAGGCTACCAGGGTGAAATTAGGGCAGCTCTTGAGCAACTAAAGAACTCAAAAGTCCGGCTGCTAATGATTTATTCCGTTCTTCTAATAGCAACAACACAACTAATAAATACCACTGCTATGTATTTGTTTCGACTCATTTTATTATTATAATTCTTGTATATAAATTTTTTCTCCCAATTAGGGGTAAGATGACCTATTCACGCGGGCCTTAGCCAAGCGTGAATGTTTAATCAAATCAAATCAAAAATATTTATTTGCTAGAATATGGTACATAAGGTGTTACAATACATTTGTTTCAGCATATCCTGCCATAGCATGGCGTGCAAATATATTCACAGTCAGTGAAATAAATATCCATCTTAAATATCCGAAGAAAATACCCGAGTCAGTTAACATTCGCAGATGATCTGGGTTTACTATCTGAAACTAGTAGTACCTAACTTGAAATATATGACGGAATGGAATCACGTAGCTAACAGACGAGTGGGCTTAGAGGTTAACCTAACACAAAATCATGACAAATAGCTTTATAAAAACTATCACAATGAAAAATGAACCAGTGAACTACAGTATGGGGAAGACAATAACAACAAGCTAGAGGTAGAGCGTAGAATAAGCACTTGAAATAAGTTCTGGGAATACCAAAGAGCTTGAAGAGCAAGATGTCGGTAGAGTTAAAACAGAAAATTATGGATTCTTGTACTCTTATACTCCCATGCTTAACGTACGCTTGTCAGACGTGGAAATTTAAGAAAAAACCCATAATTGAAATAACTTCGTGCCAAACAAGGATGGAACGCAGTCATTATGGTTAAAATTAAAATGTGTCGGACATGTAGTAGGTACGAAGTTACTAAATGGAATGGGCCAACAGGCAAGCGTCGCGTTGGTAGACCTTATTCATGATGGGAGGAAGACATAAAAAAGGTTGCAGGAACACATTTTTCTTTCTTCTTTTTAAAAAACGTTGCCCCACACTAGGATTTTCTCCTGTGTCGTGGGTGCGTTTACAAACACAAATTCTCACATACACAAACGCCCAGACCCGAAGCAACGACCTGTAGATCATACAAAACTTTGCTTCGTGTGGGGATCGAACCCACAACACGTGACGCAGAAGCCGATCGCTCAACCGCTACGCCAAACGTGTCGTCAACATTGGATACAAGTAGTCAACAACGGATATAAATGGACATCATTGTAGGCCTTTACCTGAGGGAGTCCAAGCTAAAAAAAAAAAATATATACCTATAAAAAATAAGAAACCACAACAAAAAATTACCATTAATAATATTCCTAAAAACTATAAATTAAAATTATTTCAATATTTTTTTTTGGAAACTCGTAATAATTATAATATAAAATTTATAATCGAATAGGTACTGAATATATGGTATATATGGAAAGTACTTAAATTCTTGCAATTAAAAAATTATCAATATGAACCTAAGTATATATTGTAACTAACATGGAATAAAAGGCTTTTATATATTATTTTATGCGTTGAAACAAATACCAGTGATATGTATAAATTGTTGGTTGTTGTCGGAATAAATCCTACTGACGGAGTTACGGCCTTACAGCCTTACAGGCGTAAGCAAAAAGGTGCAAACATAAGGATACAGGTTTTACGATCCCGATAAGTCAGTACGGGTCGGTACCTATGGAGTTTCTTGCCGGCTCTTCTCCATAAGACCTACTATTTGGAACCGTGCATGTAGTTTTGACATTTCAAAAGTACCTGTATATGGTCTAATTGAAATAAAAAAATTGAGTTTGAGTTTGAGTTTGAGTACTGATAGGTACCGGTCATACCACAAAAAAGAAACAGGTAAATAAAAATATAAACAAACAATTTGTCGGACAATGAGTTTTTTCTCTTCGGAAGTGTACATTAAAATGTAAACAAAAGACAGTCGGTGTTCCTATTCTGAACAGTAAAAGAAAGAAATATGGATCGTAATATCAATTATTTCTACAAGTTATAAAGTTCGATGAATTCAAGTTTCTTGATTATATTAGGAGGGTACCAGAAACATTTAACTACATATTGAGTAAAATAGAACATTGATTAACAAGAATTGGTGTAACTGGCATGTAGGTACAACCCATTTTTTAAGGTGGTTCAGCAAATACCAATGCTATCAAAAATTCCCAATCTACATCCATTTTCACGACGACACACGACACTAGCAAATGCTTAAACACGAACGGATCGATAGATAGTCGGTACCGACAAATTTAAACCTGTTTTTTTATGAACGAGCGCATAAGATTTAATAGAGCTATTTTACGCGTACCGATCGGTAATGATCTGTACCGACCCGTCCATACCGGTATCTTTTATGTTTGCACCCTTACTGAGTAAGTGGCGCCAACCGAGTTGTTGATCGGTGGCCGCAGTGTATGCGTGTCTATGGTTACCCGCGCCAGTCGATTCATCTCATGTGCTAGCATGAATTGACCCTTAGGTTTAAGTACGTCTCGCCTAAAATATAATAGATATCGCCGCGGTTGCATCGAATCGCTACGAATATCAATTTTTTAACATGTAAGTTAACAATATTTGAATTTCTGTCTGTTTGTATGCGCATTACGCAATAAATTAGACGCGGTTTTTACATCTTGATGCGCCGCTTAGATACGAGTAAGTAAATCCTTTGGGGAAAATAGTGAAACCGCGGGGAATAGCATATAAATAATAGAAACTTTTATGTAATATTTTTTTAATAGTATTGGTAGGTAGGAGGTACATAACACACAGGAGTCTGGGTTGTTTGGATAAGGGAAGTAAAGATACAATACTATTTTCAATATGTACAAAATATACAGTTATCTCTACAAACTAGCTTTAAAACTATTAATATAATTATGATCACAATATTTTTCTATACGTACGCTCTGTTAGAATTCAAACCAACGTCGAGCACACTGGCGCCGGGTTGTGTTCGCAAGCGACTGTTGCTCTACAACAATCTAACTCACTTTCACTTTTGCTGCACACTTGAGATCAAATGTTATTTTTACAAATATTTAAACTATCATCTCGCACACCAACAACAGTCGCTAGCGAAGGAGTACCCGAAGTATCTAGACGTTCCATCCTCATATAACCACTTAATGCTTGAAAATAGAAGTAAACAATCTCTACAGAGGTAAACGTAAGGTCAGACGTCGCCGTGTCTTCAATAAACCAGCTTGAAGTCACTGCGAAGTGTGACCGCTTTGGGGCCATTAATAATAAAACAACTAAACTATAATATATTATACTTCTCACATGCAGTTATGTGTTGAACTAAGCATGGCTTAAGCCATTATCGGAAATGTAAACAAAAAATACATTTTATATTATTTTTAATAATTGACATTTTAATAGCATATAAGGATGTAATTATTAACTTGGTATTACCTCTTCGATATATTGTAAAATCTTTTAGATACATTTAAGAAACATAAATAATAATTATTACTGAACAAAGTTATTTTAAATAATAAAATTTACTAATAACAAGTCACGTTAATTATATAAACAACAGCTAGAAAATAATTACATCCCGGTTACAAAAAAGTAATTACTTTCACCACAGTAAATTAGTCATAATTCTCATGTTTCTTATACCATAATTTTCTCAATAGCAATTAGCATGTCTATACCATCATATTCCTATATCTCAAGAAGACTTATTTACACTGAGCTCCTTTTTAAGGAGTTTAAATAAGACTTTTATAACAGTGTACATCATTGGGCATCTGGTTGCTAGTAAAATAAGATATTTTAAAATTAATGGACGAAGTGATGAGTTCGTTAGTGTTCCTCCTAGCCAAGTTAAGAACTGTTTGCGACGGAAATATGACAAACAATACAATTATTATATTTATACATTCTATTTTTATACCTTAAAAAGAATATACGTAATAATATTACCTGTGCCATAAATTTATCTCGTACATTATAAAATTACAATACATAAAATATTTTGTACTTTATTTTACGTACGACAGCACAGTCGCACCATTATCTAACTATGCACGATATATGCGAGATGCCTGCTAATAAAATTGGAAAGTGGCGCTACAATAACAACTATAGTTATGAGAAGTACAATATTGTTAGTTTTGAGTTGCTTAAAAGTTAACATGTGAATCGTCCATAGTAGATACAGCTTTATTATTAACGCGTTGTCAGTCTCTATACCAAAAAAAAATTGCCCATTGAAGAAAGCGGATGAACAGCGGCAAATGAGGATGGCGAGTACAAGTAGAGAATAACCTGAGCGGCGGCCCGCAATTAAAGCAGCAATGAGATCCGAATACGTCTACACTGGAAGGCGCGCGCCGCACACGTCGTACGACGGTTCCAAACATATCGAAAGAATGGGCCATAAGTACAACTGCTGACAATATCTCATATTATTTTGTATGTCAGCATGAAATTATACACTACGATTAGGGCCGTCAATATGAATTGATGGTACGTTGTTTTATGTTCATTACAACCACCACGCAGCATTAATCCATTCATGAGAACGCCGCGCGCCGTTGCGCCCCACTTCTAACCTCGTAACGCACAGTGCAGTTTAATGAATACATACTATTATATCTGAACCATCAGAACAAGCGAAATTGAATCGTAAGTCGATACAGAAAGAATAACCGCTGGGATAGCCTTTTGTTTAAAAATCGGCGATTTCGTTTTATATCGCCAACTATAATTATATCCTTATTAATCTATGTTTATATTTGCAATTGAATGGAATTAAAAATACCTACGTAAATATAGTCGCATAGTCTTTTGAAGAATGTGTGTGATAACGCTAGTTTGACATGAGGATATAATGTGTAGTCATACCGATACACGGTTATTGTAATAAAATATTGAGTTCTACACCTTTGATCTTAGCTCATTGCGTGTTGAAGGATAATCGTAAAAAACGGTTTAAAAAAGAAATTTCACGGTGATCTGGGCCATTTTAAGAATCTTTACAACAATCATAATGTAATTGGCTTCGTGGACTTTTCATTAAGTTAACTACTTACAGTCAGGCTTGGTACTTCTTTAATATTAAGGTAAAATAGGAAACCTCCAGTGCACTGCGTCAGTGTGTCGGTCTGTCCGTCTGTCCGTCTGGGCACACCGGCTTTATTAGTTTTAACTTTGACGACTAATTGGTTACCCAAAGGATGGCTGGTTACCCTAATATATTATCTATATATAAAACAAAGTCGGGTTTGTTACAACACTTATAACTCGAGAACTGCTAGACCGATTTTTATGATCTTTGGATATTAACTTTCAAAATATCTAAAAAAAAACATGAAAATTAATTTTCTCATACATTTTGTAACGGGAACGGATGAACAGATTTGACAGAAATAAAGCACGGACACAAATAAACAAAGCGTCGTATGCTGTATCAGTAAGGTCAGTGGTGGACAATGCATACAACGCCATCTGCGTTGTATGCATTGTCCGAACTCGTCCTAAGCTGCTGGTGTAATTTTGATTAATTTTTTTGTGTCTTGGATGGTTTAGATTCACAATTTGAGCCGATAAATTGCATCGCAATCGGGTTCTACGATTTTTATTTTATTTACAGGGCAAGACAACGTTTGCCGGACCCGCTAATTATGCATGTTTGAAATTCCAAGGATGGATATCATATATAAGGTGTTTATTGGTACATTCTAAAACAGGTTTATTGTATCAAGGATACCTCAACTAAAGCAGAGATGGAAATAAAAAAATACGACTAATGTCTAAAGTGGTTCAACTTGTCAAGTAGCTCTGGGCCCTAGGTCTCTCAGTACATGAATTCGGACCATCGCAAAATTCTCTCGTATTTTCCAATTATGCATGGCCGTCAATATCAGGGAAGACAATGCACGCTCTAGAAACCTCTGCCCTTCCCAGAAAAATTTAAGAATTACTTATTATCTCTCATTAAACTCCTGTAGTTAGTTCAGCTTGGATAGCTGCTCTCCCTAGGAAAAATACCTAATGACACCAATGCAACTAAGTATCCTATAATGTTAGCTTTTTTTTTTCAATTACCCCTCAACACATTCATTTTATTTAATAAACAACTCGTCTATGGTAGACCACAGAAATCTTTACCAACAATGCAGCTCAGATTTAATGTCGAATATTAAAAATTCTACATTGTTATACACATTAGAAAGACTATCTTTCAAAACCGTTTTGAACATAACTGATATCGCTAAAAGCGAGGCCATACGCGCCATTAGTGTGCTTTCAATTAGTAGCACACTGCACTCTATGCTCCATAAAATAGGGCTACCTACAGTCTACATTAAAAAGTCAGAATCACAGTTTATTTTCCACATGTATTTTTCCCTTACTATCTTATATAACTTAATTACTTAATTATGATTTTTACACGTAAACAGTAATCATTCGACCCAGTATTCATGAGTTTTCCATTACCTACCGTAATGACCTAAGCGAAATCGAACTTTAGTACGGATAGATTCGATATTTACAGAATTTAAATTACTTTAGACCTAATTCGCTTAAAACAAAATAACAATTTACACTAACAATAAAAATGCTCGATAGATTGCCACTCATCTAATCGGAACCCAAAATTAAATATATTTTATCAACTGACTTTGCCATCTATCATTATTTTTTAAAAATTTAAACTCCGAATATCGTCGAACCCAGTCGACCATAACAAAGGTATTTTACAAATAAGCTATGACTTATAATCTAGCACTTAAATAAGTGACGGCTGCTTATCTAACTATGTGAGACTTTTTACAGGCGCGTGTGGAGACCCCATTACGTCAAAGACAACGCCGCGGTACATAATAACAATAAATAAACTGATGTTACATAACCACAACGAGAGTTCACTATCTCAGAGGTATTACAACTCAATTCCTAAGAAATTCGGCATCCCGAAGAAGACTCAAAATTTATTCGTTTTAATTTCTACCAGGTCGATCTATTGCTACAATAAAAATGAAGATAAAAATTTCACAACCTGGCCGTATTTACAATGCCTTCTTAAAAAGATCGAGACGACTACACCGATAACGGTTTCATCAATACAACATTGAAGCAGATTTAGTTTAGGTTTAAATGCGTCTAGTCCGAAATGTGTCCATGAATAAACTCATGACTTTCACGTCAAATTTTGATAGTATTACACAAACATGGGATTTATAAAGATTATATAAAGATATACAGCATACCTCACACGGTAGCTATAACAATCAGTAAGTGTGCGATGTCTGCGACACGATGCATAAGGTCTGGAGCAATTCGATTTAAGTTCTCGTTGGCAAATTCGCACGACGGAAAGATGTGAACGGTAAACATAGCCTAAAAAGAATAAAGAAAACAATTATGGTCAAATTTATGTTAACCATGTGTCATTTATGGAATTGATATTTTTATACCTTTCTTCAGATTGTATTACTGATTGCAATAGATAGGAAAATGTTTCTAAACAAGGATAGCATGGAGTGGTTAAAATAACCAAAATTAAATAATTATTCTTTTCGAATCCTGGGATCCCAGAGAGTTTTCTCATTAAATAAAAACTTTGTGGATTTAATAGCAATTCCAGATACCATTGAAAATCAGTTAGGATATTTTTACATATATATAAATAAGTAACCAAATTGGTTTATTTTAAAAAACATAGCAAAGACAAATCAATCGACACCTCAAAATCAAAATGTGACCATTCGTTTTTGATAGAAGATCTATCATATAACATCCATACATAGGAATCTTTCTTTTTGGAATAAAAACAGATTTATTCGATAAAATACCTGATGATGTCCGGGCGGCGCAATATTAACGATTCCGGCGGCTTGCTTCCGCTGTAGGTACGTAATAAAGCCAGCAGTTAGGTTGGTAGACTGCTGCAGAACATCCATGTGGTCACGGCCGCATGGCAGTGCAAGAAGCATGCAGTGCTCGTTTTCCATCTATAACATGAAAACAATATGATGATGAATAATAATAATTATGCCATCACATTACTCAGTGCCGATAGTCGATTGGGCGGCGCAGCTCACCTTCATCTTGCGGTGCACTTGGTCTAGTTGCGGTTGCTCCAGTCGCATACGTTGGGCGATACGGAGCAACGGCGTCGAGCCGTCTGCATGGCGTGACAGAGTATCACCCGCTACGCCTGGGTTACCGCCCACAAAGTGCATCTGAACGGCGGCAGAGTCGTTTTTTAATGCGAGCAACCCCTGCCACATGACCGGGTAACGCTGAAACAGAACCGTCGCTATCAGTACGGCCGCTCAGTGGATAGGCAGACGGCGCGCGGCGGTGGTGGTGTGTGGGACTCACCCGGAGCAGCATCTGCAGCGAGTCGGCCTCGCGCGGCACCTGCGAGGCGTGCGGCGGGCCGGCGCCGGGCCCGGGCGCGGCGCCGGGCGGCAGCGCGCCGGCGAGGCGCGACGTGCCGTGCGCGGGCGGCGGCGAGCGGCCGCAGCCGACGCCGTACGCCGGGCCGGCCGCGCGCCGCAGCTCTGCCGCGCGCCGGTACGCCAGCTCGGGCGGCTCGGGCTCGACGCGGTAGGCCAGCTCGTGCGGCCGCTCGGCGGGTGCGGGCGAGTGGGCGCCGCGCGGCGGCACGCGCGCTGAGGGCGGTCGCCGTAGCTCCAGCGGCGGCGTGGGCGCCTCGGACCCCTCCGCCTCTAATGTCCTGCACCCACATAAAACCTATAAGACTCGCCCATCGCTTTTGGTTTTTACATCGCAAGGTCAAAAGACTTCGCACTTTTAACACAATCATGTTAAAATCTTAACGCGTGTGTCACAAAAATTTCGATATTTTTGCACAAAGGTACTTATTGATGTAACTTCAGACACGCACGATTTCAACCATACTGTGGAAGAATGATCAAATTAATAATATTACCGAGTATATGGTGAAGGTGTAGCGCGACTTTCGTGCTGAGTGGCGCGGAAATGTTGTTGATACATTTGGTAATGTTGATGCGAGAAATGAGGATACATTCCATCACCCTGTAACCATAAACGTAATATTAATTTAATTGAAATTTAAAAAAAATGATTTTATTATTGCTCAAGACATTTACTTCAATTACATTGTGATATACCGAAATAGCCGGAGAAGTTTGTTGATGTGCAGGCGGGGGACTTCCAACTAAATCAGCAGACTTCCAGACGGCATGAACACAATTAAACAATATACATTTTGTAAAATAACAAATACTAATTTAAGTAAAAGAAAATAATTACCATCCCTATCTGGCCTTGAGGACTAATCGAGGGTACATTTGCAATAGTAACTCTAGAGGCAGCACCTGAAATAAAACATTTATTTAAATTAATTCACTAACGAAGAAGTGGCTTGGCTGCGTGACGCAATTGTTTTTCTATTGTAGAAAAAATAACAATTAATTGGTAGTTAAAGAAAAGAAATGAAATGAAATAAATTAAATATTAAAAATATATATATAATAAACTATATAATTTAAAGAAACCACTTCTATCATACCTATATATGTAAAGTCTATTCCAATAAAAACTGGAAACTTTGTAAACAAAGAAAAGTCAATAACCTTAAATAGTTTTAGTGATGTGCCTACTGCAAATAATATAACGAATATGAACAAATAAGTGAATGGATTTTTATTTACAGATCGATATCTCTCTAAGTATAATGAATGAGTCAACTAAGTTTTTTTAACACTAACATTAAGATCTAAAAGAAACAAAACACCTAAATTTGTGACATGACTGACCCTTAGGAGGTATCGAATAATGTTATGTAAAGCTAATGTCTTCTAGTAAGCTTATATTATAGATATTTAATTTAAAAAAATCAAAAATAATAATTTCAAGCAATAGTATCAACATTTTCTGATAGCAGATAGTTACTACGCATATAGCGAATGAAGTATTAACGCTTTGCACTAACTATAATTTACCAGTTTTTAGGGTTACATACCCAAAGGGTAAAACGGGACCCTATTACTAATACTCCGCTGTCCGTCCGTCTGTCTGTCTGTTCGTCTGTCACCAGGCTGTATCTCATGAACCGTGATTAATTAGACAGTAGCTATAACAACAAATATTAAAAAAACAGAATAAAATAAATATTTAAGGAGGCTCCCATACAACAGACATGATTTCTTTGCCGTTTGTATAGATAATGGTACGGAACCCTTCATGCGCGAGTCCAACTCGCACTTGGCCGGTTTTTTTTTCTATTCACAAAAAAACTAGAGCTGAAACCTGTGCAGTAGAAGCACACGAGACATTCCCAAACTCTCTTTACAACACTTACTACTACATAGGTAAGTACTTATTTTAATTTGTCACGTTAAATGTTAAATTTCACCCTGTTTATAAAATAGTTTAAATATTTCCGATATATTTGAACTAATCTGATGAATTCCGAAAGCTAATGATCGAAGGTTTAGGCAAATAGGCTGATGCAACCATTTTGTTTGTAAGATCACTTCCTAACTCAATAGTTCAATACATATTTTAAGACATCAGAATAACTTTGCGTTACTTATGCTAAGACGATATTTAATTTGTTTTATTTTTCAAAATCAGAAACATCTACATGTTCCTAGCTACCTAGGGGAAACATTATGATTATATAACTAAGAACCTAGGTTTTATAGTAGGTATAGTATCCTTACTAATATTATAAACGTGAAAGTTGGATGGATGTATGGATGGGAGTTTGATCTGGATCAAATTTGGCCCAGAGACTATAGTCTGGAATAACACAGGCTACTTTTTATCCAGGTCAGACCCAGTACTAAAGTCCACGCAGACAAAGTCGCGGGCAGAAGCTAGATTATAATATAGGAAAAGGTTGCAGGAGTGCAATAAATATCGTGGGATTATTGAACTCTATGGCGTATAGGCGTCCATAAACTTTATGTTAAAGTTTTAATGCGTGCTAAAAATTATAAATGAGTAAATACGGTATATTTAGGCAGAATTTGAAAATGTGTTCAAAGTATGTGCGGTTTAACTCGGAGTGATAGATTGCGACTTAAAAGATGATGTAGTGACACGAATTAGTGTTGCAAAAAACTCGAGTCCACGAGTCGTAATTTTAAAGACTCGACTCAAATAAGCAAGACTCGGTGTGCTAAAAAGGTTCGGAGTCTAGAGTCAAAACGAGTCCGAGTCATTTAACAACCACTTGTGTCTTACAAAAGGCCTCGAGTCTTAAAATAAACTCGAGTCTTCAAGAAAAACTTGAAGCATGAAGATGAGACTTGAAACTCATCATTCGAAAAGACTCGATTAGGTGATAAGTTTATATTAGTGGTTATGTAATTCTGCACTAAAAAAAACTGACAAGACAAAATCAGCTAAAAACTCACTTCTATGAAAATAGAGATGTGAAGCTAAACTGGCTTTATATTTTGAGATACTATCCTCTAAGTTGTTAATATTTTAGATAATTGAGTAAACGTGTTTACCAGTTAGCATATTGCATTTGATCGTCCGCTATAAAAACTTGAGTATGACTCGCCGCATAAAAAGGACTCGAGCACACAAAGAGACTCGAGCTCTCATGTCACATACAAGGGCTCCTAAAGAACTTAGTTCTCTAGTCTTGGAGTCCTGTTGTAATGAGTCGAGTCTTGTAATTCATCATCCGAGTCCGTTTATATAGGACTCGTAGACTCGAGTTTTTTGCAACACTAACACGAATTGAGGGAGATGGTTTGGGTAAGATGCTTGTGGGAGATGGTTTGGGCAAGTCAAGAGAATAGGCGATTAACGAAGGGATTTATAAGTCGAATGTCAGTGGAATTGCCGGAAAGGGATGCCCCAGAAAGACATATACCAATCTTATCCGTGAGGTACTTCAAGAAGGTCAAGTGCATAGTGCAACCGTTTTGTATGTATGACATGATGTATGAAAATGGATGAAGCACATAAATTAATATTGTCAATCAATAGTTAATGCAAGAATCGTAGCAAGTGGCGTTCTGTAGTTTCTACCTACTCCTTTGAGAAAAAGGGATGACATGAGTGTATACTGTGTGTATGTATGTAAATGTGGTTAAGCGTGACTCACCAGGGTGGTGATGATGCGGCTGCGGGCCGACGATTGCCACCTGCTTGAGGTGATGGTCGGGCGGCGGGTGCGGCGGGTGGTGCGCGCCGCGCGGCAGGCTGGCCGTGGCCGCGTACCCGCGGAACGCGCGCGTCGCGCTCTCCCCGTCCGCTCCCCTCTCGTCGAACAGGCTGGTCGGGGCGCGCTCGTCGGCCGGCCGCTCCAGCGTGCGGGCCACGGCGCGCGACACCGACCGGATGAGCAGCGGCGTGGCGCGGTCAGCCGGACGGTGCATAGAGGGCGTGGAGGGCGCGGACGGCGCGGACGGCGGCCGGTGCGGCAGCGCGGGCGACTGCACGCGCGCGTCCGTGGCCTCCGTGGCGCCGACCGGCACTAGCGCGCCCGGCACGCCCGGCACGCCGTCCGCGAGGAGGCGCGCCCGGGCCGCGTCCCCGCCCGCCTGCGCCAGCGGCGACGCCGGTGCCTCGCCCGCCGTACGCTCGCCGGGGCCGGTGGCAACCACCGCGTCGAAGGCACCGGCGAGCTTGGCGCTGATCTCAGAGATCATCTTCTTGGGCGGCTTAGTAATGGGCGTGGGCGTAGAAGTGGGCGGCGGGGGCGGGGCCGGTGCGGCGGGTACGATAGGCACGACGGGCGGGGCGCTGCGCGGGGCAGTCGCGAGCTCAGGTTCCGCTGCTGGCTCATCAAAGCGGGGCACTTTGGCATCCCGAGCCAAATCCTTAATGCTTCTCTCATCGCCGCTGTCAACCGACGCGTCAGATAAACTGTGGTCTCTTGTACGTTTGGCACCTCGGGGTGATTTCCGCGTGTCGATCCCTACAGCCTTCTCTTGAATTGCTTTTACGGCGGCCTGTCTTATGGGTCTCTTTTTATTACTTTCTTTTCCTAATTTTACACTACCTACAGGACCCTTAATAACTTCGTCTATCACATCATCCACCGTGCTCCGCTGGACGTCCTTTTCTTGAAGCCTCCTAGATTTCCGCGTATTCAAGGACGGCGAAATGAATTCTTCGGTTTTGTCCTCTTTATTTTTTTCAATGGACTTAATTTGGTCTTTCTGAGATATACTAAGAGTCGAAGTTGCTGTTATAGAAGAATGTCCGGAGAGTGGACTCTTAATAGTTAAAATCAATCTAGGACGTGTTTCAGTTTTATTAGGTGACGTGGCAGTTTCGTCACCAGAATCTTCGTGAAAGTCATACACGTCACCTGGCATTGTACTTCCACTACTGTTGACAAAACTTTTTATTTTCTTTTCTGCTTTAGCTCTACCTCTACCACGTTTTGCGGAAGTTGCTCCTCTCGACGGTTTAGAGATTTGTCGAGTCTGTACTCTATCTTGATTTTTATCCATCTTTCTGCCTCTCACATTTCGTCCGCCTCTTTTTGGAGTTGCGGACGGTATAATTTTATCAGTGAGGGTTTCTTCAGTTTTGTTCTCGATTAAATTCTCGATTTGTGTATTAGTTGTTGATTTTATATGAGGTGTATGATTAATGATGTTTTCTGAAATCTTCGAATTGTCTATTATGGAATCGATAGCTTCTTTCCCACTTTCGACAGTTTCATGGTTCACTTCAGCACTTTCGTTACATAAGGAGTCTACCTTTTTTATCACAGACTCTAAGTTTACATCTTTACCACTCCAAGAATCATTTTCATCATTTTTCATTGGACTACTACTTGTTTTAGTTTCCTCTGCTACAAAGATGTGAAACTTGGATACATCTGGTTTATTAACATCATGTAATTTTAATGATAATTCAGTTTCATTAGATCCAGTATTAATATCATCACCAGATCCGTCCGATTTTTCTTTGACTACAGCTTCTGAAATGTATGCTGGTGTTATAATGGTATTTTCAAAACGAGACAATACTTTGACTATTTCTTTTGGTTGATTATCTAAATTGTCTTCTTTCGCGTTAGGAAATGATGATGATGATGCAATTTGGTTTACATTTATGAAATTTTCCTTTTTTAGACTGTCCACACTTTTCGATATATCTTTGTCACGATGTTCTTTACTGGTCGTAATTAACATGACAGTTTTGCCAACATTTACTTCCAATTTTTTATCGGGGTCATTTGTTACTTTTATTTCATTAGTATTATCTTTTAACAATTCTTCGAAATCAGTTTCACATTTAGCAATATGTTCAACAGAGGAAATCGCCGAATCTTTTTGATCTTTCACAGTATCACCTACTGGAACTGCCAATTTGGTACATTCTTTTTCTTCTTCCACTTTTGATTCACTATCCCGTATATTGTTTTGTAAAACTAAGGGCTTGAGTGGATCTTTGTTGTCCTTTTCAAACTTTGTTTTAACATTCGTTCCTGTTGGGCTAGTGGTTTTCAATAACAAAGGCGACACGTTTGTTATGCTAGTAGTTGTTATAGTTGAAGAAGTACACAATCCCAGTTTAGCTAGAACTGAAGGTGGTCTAATTGTCGCCATCGATAGCACAGATGTTGGAACTTTTTTTGGATCTATTTTTATAACGTTGCTAAGAGGAGCTTGAGATAATACTCTTTGCGAATTTAAAGAATGAATCACATTAGAACCTTGACTTCTACTGATTGTACTTGTTTCTTGGTTACTCGATACAGTTTTGGCGCCACCTTGAATGATTGATGTCGGTGCATTATTCACTCCAGCTACATGTATTATTGGAGTAGATCCGAAAGGTATATGATTAACCTTGTCAGTTTTCTGTGATTGATTTTCTCTTTTATCAAGTTGACTAACAGTATTTATTAGCACTTTATTGTTAAGATGAACGGTAGTGTTCATATTACTAACGTGTATAGCATTTTGCATTGATATTAACCGATTCTGCGCCATTACCGTAGGATTTGTGCTATGTTGAAGATTTGAGGGTGATAAAATAATTTTTGGATTTTCATTGCTACTTTCTGAAATAGTTCTTTGATCAGTTTTTTTACAGTCGCCCGATAATATTTTCTGTTGATGAATTAAAGGAGTTGTAGTAACAGCTATACCCTTATTTTGCTGAATCAAGTTATTTACATTCAATTGTTTAGAAATTGGAGTTAACACTGGAGTAACAGGCAAACGATTAAAATGGATCGGCGTTCCTTGTGTTTGTACTAAAACTGAATTAGGCCTATTTGGTGATAACATTGTTCTCGCACCATGAGGAATATGCACAGTTTGAATAGGGCTTAATGGAGGCTGCTGCATTCGGACCACCGTCACTTGCCCAGGAGATCTTTGTTGTATAGAGTTAGGTGACGTCATTCCTGTAGTGTTTAAATTTTGTTGTGATGTACTTAAAATAGCCATATTCGTTAGTCGTGGTGATGTCATACTCTCGCTTTGTGAACTAGCTTTAGGACTTTGCATTCTAGGGTCGTTAGACATTCGAGGTGAAATTACAATTCCTTGTGGTTTCTGATACAAAATGTGAGGCTCTGGAATTTTTATAGTAGGCGGCTGCATGTTCGGGGCCTGTGTGCGCATCATCTGGTTGATAACTTGATACGGGGCACTCACACGAGTCTGTGCCATAATTGGCCTTGACGAATTATTTATTTGTACAGGCTGATTTTGAGGATTTTTAATCTGAACAATATGGGTCGCTTTTATTTCGTTTTTAGGGATACTAGACATAGAATTAGCTTGAATATTTAAAACATGTGGTTCTACCAATTTATTATTAGTCAATGTCCACGACGTTATCACAGGAGTTGCCGTAGAAGTAATTATTTGAATATTTTCTCTTTTCGTCAATTGGATTTTCAAGTCTGTTTCATTTAATTTTACATTAGTATCCGTCGAAATAGCGGTTACGGGTGGTGTTAAAATGGATTTTGTCTCAGGAACTGCATTACTGGTCACCTCACCACACTTTTTTTGATCAGTGCTAGAATTCAAGACCTGGTTGGTTGCAATGATATTTACAGGCAACTTTTCTATAGAATCTTGAGGTGTTTCATCGGTTTCTTCTGTATCGGTATCAATTAATAGCAGGTCATTATCTGAAACAGGCGTATCTGGTTTCATTTCCATTTCACTAGCATTTAAATTTTGCACTGCTTGTCGCATTTCTTCAGCATCTTCTTCAGGAATATTTTCATGTTCAGTCGTAGCAATTTCAATTTCATTCGGATGTGTTGAGTTATTTTCAGTTTCTTCATAACAGCTAGAGAAAGTATTTATTTTACCGCCAAAACTTTCACCTAGCAATGCAGCAACAGCATCCGCAGTTTCTTCTTGTGAAATAATTGCTCTCGGTTTTTCGTCTGTTTTCTTTTCAGACTTGCATGGTGATATTTCAACAACATCCGAGGGCTTCTCGGATTTCTCGGATTTTTCAATCGTTTCTTCTTCTTTTTCAGAATTAGTTATATTTCGCACTGTATCTTCCGATAAATCACCGTCACTGCTAAAACTAGATAAGAAGCGATCTTCACGATTGCTGGTAATTTTGCCTGGTAAAGGATCTTTTGGTAATGGCACTTCACTTATATCTGTTACAATCGTTTCGAATGGTGGAGGCATTGGGATTTCTTCAATTTCAATTTCTTTAGTATCAACATAATCAATTTTATCATCATTGATCACTACGCTTTTAGAATTTATACTTTTGGAGTCTATATTTTCATCAGACTGTATAACAATTGGTGGGCTCTCAGTTAGTCGAGGCAAACTATGCGATTCGGAGAGCGAATTACATTTTTCAATTTTATCAATAAGGTTTACTGTTTGAACGTCATTAGGCAAAGGTATATCTAATAACAGTGTTTTAGGTGTAACTTCCACAGTGTCAATTTTGAAATGATCTGATTTATCATTATTTTCCTGTTGGTAGAAATTATGATGCTCTTTACGACTTTGTCGGTCTTCCCTGCTTCTCTTTTTCTTCTTTTTCTTCTCTCTACACTCTCTTTTTAGCTTTTCATGTTTTACTATTTCACTTATTATATTTCCTTCAGCATATTTAATGTCGTTGTTTTCAAATTTATTAAGACTTTCAGAAAGAGTTTCTACTCTAATCAGGCTATCATCATCAACTACAGCATCCGCAAAAAGGCGAGCCTCAATGGCTTTACTCACAGCATCAACATCTAAGCTATTGTCATCATCTTTAAAAATACGGTTTTCTTTGCGCTTTTTCTCCTTCTTACGTTTTTCATCTTTCATTTTATAATCAATGTTGTTTACACAAAAACTAGATTCGACATCAATTGAGGAAAATTCCGATTTATGAACCATATGCGTTCCTGTATCTCTATCCGATTCATCAGATAATGGCCCAAAGATATCTTCCATTTTTCCATCTTTCTTCATAGTATTGCAAATAGTTTCTGTAGTATTGTCAAAGTTGTTAGTTGCCGATTTTTTTTCTCTTTTCAATTTATTTTTTTCATCACGGGTGTCATCTGTGTCAATACTGTCTCTCAATTTGTCTTTCCTTTTGTCTTTTTTGTTACTATGTCGACGTTGTTTTTCAATAATTCTATGTTTATAGCCTTCTAGTAAACTGGTGTCACTATTCTCGACTTTCTCTTCATCAGAATATGTTGACTTATGCCTTTTCTGTTTTTTTTTATGTTTTCTACGATTTTCTATCGCATTTTTATTACATGCAGATTCGCTTTCAGAAGAAAAGTCGTTGCACATTGATTTAATGTAATTAGATTTGTATCCCATGTCATTATCAAGATTCAACTTTAATTTACTATCATCACTATCGCTCTTTCCAAATAAGTTCAATAAAGATTTTTTCTTTGTGTTATTTTCTTTAAAATCTTTAGCATCATCGATTCTTTCAGAATCAGATAATATTTCTTTTTTTATATTGTCAAGAAAACTAGGACTCTTGCTGATACTTCTCTTAGAAACTTCGTCATCAGAACTGTCGGATATAATGCGAGTTCTTGAATTTTTACGAGATAATTTGTTACGCAAGTCTTCTTCATTTGTGCTCCCATCGAAATATTCATCAGTTTTAGTAGATTCATATTCAAAGCCATGTGATTTTTCACGTTTTTTGGTATGAATAACAATATCATCATCAGACGAGTTATCAATGGACGACTTTTGATATTTCTTTCTGTCCTGATCTGAATCACTATCTTCGTCCCAACTTGATCTTTTCTTCTCTTCCCGCTTCGCCCTACTCTGTTTTAGCTGACTAAATTTAGCTTTTATTTTTTCCTGACGTTTTTCTTCTTCTTGCTTTTGCATATTTTTACATGAACGAGCTTTTACTTTGTCGTACATAGATATGTATGTGGGCCCATCATCGATAATATCAAAGATTGAATGTTTCTTGGGTTCATCTGAATCGGAACTATCACTGCTGTGTACAGGTTTGCGACTTTTACGTTTATTATTATCAATTTTTTCGTCTCTACTTTTCCGATCCGTTGACAGTCGTTTTTCACGAGAGCTTTCTTTCTTTTTCTCATCACACTTTTGTTTCTTATCATCTTTATTTTTACAACTTAATTCAGTTGGATTCAATGCGTCACGTTGCATTTGTAATTCTTGAATTTGTTGTAATTGTTGGATTCGTTTCTTTTCTTTCATTTCTTTCCTAAGAGCTCTTTGCCTTTCATCTTCTTCGCTAGATCGCAATTCTAATGTAGCGAGAAAATCTAAATCATTTTGTAGTCCTTCAGTTGGTGTCTCCATGCTTGATTTTTCCTCATTTTCACTAGGACTCTTTTTGTTTAATGTTTTGATTCTATCTGTAGTTTTAGGATCTCTATAATCATTTCCTTTAAAGTCAACATAGCTGTCATCTGGTGGTTTAACCTGGTTTTTCTTGTCATCTTTAGTTTTGCTTTCTATTATTTTCGCAAAATGGCCTTTGCTGAATTTTGCCGTTTTATGCCTGTTTTCAGTGCGAGACTCTTTAGAATCCCTCCTTTCAGAAATCTTTGTATCGCTTCTACACTTCTTCACTTCATCACTAAATAAATCAATACTATCTTGTGACGACATTCTCCGTTTATGACCAATGTTAGAAGGCAAACTGGAACAGGAATTCAATCGTTCCTTACGCTTGGAATCGACACTGGGTGAATCAAGGGAATAATGCCTTTGTTTTTCAGAAATTTCCCCTTTCGATTTAATATTATTTCCTGGCGTAATTTCAATTTTATCACTGTTATCTTCCTTAATTTCAGTTTTTATTATAATTTCTTTGTCATTTTCATGTTTCACAAATAATTCATTGTGTTTTAATTTCGATTTACATTCATCCTTAGTTTCACTAATTTCCACTTCCTTTAATTTTGATGATTCATGCGACGCTCTAGATGTTGAGGAGTCAGTAGAATCTTTACGGCATAATTCTCTTGAAGTTTCATCTCTAGACGACTTACGAACTTTCACGGTGTCAGATTCTTTTTTACTCTCCTTTTTTGAATCATTGTCTTTCTTTGATCTATCGTGTTTATGTTTATCCTCTTTTTTTGTCTTGGATAAGGTTGAATCAATATCTAAAGAATCCTTTCTTTTTTCTCTGTCACTTCGATCTTTTTTATGATGGTCATGTCTATGAGATTTCTCTTCCATATGTTTTAATTTGTCTAAATCTTTATCTTTCTGGATTCTATCACCGTCTTTATCTGCTCTTACTTTGTCTATTTTGTCAATCAGATTTTTTTCCCCATATTGGTCTTCTTTATGCCTCTTATCTTTTTCAGTACTTCTTTCAGATTTACCACTTTTCGACTTGTCTTTTTCAGCTTCATATTTATCTTTTTCTAATATTTTTTCTTTGCAATGTCTGGTTTTATCACGATCTGTCCTAACCCGGTTATCATTATCTGCTGTTATTGTATCAGATAAAGTAGCTATGTTAGTATTTTTTTCTTTTTGTTGAGTTTTGTCAAATTCGATATTTTCTTTTTCAAATTTGGTGTTATGGTAATTATAGTTAAGTCTCTGATTATCCTTAAGGCCTTTTTCAGTACTCTTTATAATATCTTGATTTAATTCAGCAGTATTAGATTTAATTGTATTTAAATGATGGTGCTGCATTTCAAATTCAATTAATTCCTTAGCAATATTTTTGTCATGTATTTCTATGCTTTTGTGGCTGTCACTTCCACAAAAAGGATCATTTTTTTTGTCACTATCTAATTTCAATCTATCATCTGGTTTAAGAAGTTCTGATTTAACAAAACTATCCTTGTTTGATTTACATTTCAAATCAAAAAGTGACCCGTATTTTTGAAATTCGTTATTGTAATTTTCGACTCTATTTAACAGCATTTCAATAACATCTCTAGCACTACTGTCTTCGAGATGCAAAGAAAGAGAGCCATTTGTTCTTTCATCTGGGGTATGAAATTCACTTTTAAAAAGGTCAGAATCGGTTCCAGTTGGGTTACTATTAACGCAATCAGACTTGTGGCTGTCGAGACTGGTGGTAGCGACAGAATAATTTTTGTTTTGATCGCGACAGTGGGGTCCAGCACCCATGTCGTCGATACTCTCCTCTTTTACACAAGTCGAAACTGATAACTCGGGGTCTCCATCTCCCGTAAAATAATCAATTACTCGTCTATCAGCTGACTTAATATCGTAGTCGAAGTGGTTGGACGTATCGTGGTGTTCAGATTTCGGCTCAGGCTCGGACTCGGGTTCAGGCGGGAGCGGCGGTGGCGTGCGCGGACGGCCGCGTCCTTCGCAAAGAATGAGGTTCGGTCGTGGCGCGTTATAATCAGCTACTTCCACATTCAAATCGAGAAGAGGTCCCGGCTGGGGTGGCGGCGCAGGTGGTGGCGGGTGCGGGTGCGCCGGGAAGGGGTAGCGCAGCGCGCGCGGGGTGGCCGCCGCCAGCCGGCCCCGCGGGCTGCTGCCCGGGCTGGCCGCGCGCCCCGCGCCCTCCAGCCGCTCCGAATCCTCGTCGAACACGGACCGCTTAGCAAGAAGTGATCGCACCACCTCCGATGGTTTCACCTCGTTGATGTCGACCTCGAGTAATCGGTGGCGAAGGCGTGCGCGGTCAGGTGCGTCGGCTAACGCCCGTGATCCGTTAAGCTTTTCATCGAGGCTCCGGATACGTTCTTCCAGTGAAGGCGAATGCGGTGCAGAGCCCCCGCTGGAAGATGAAACCGAGGGCGGACGCGGCGGTGAATCTGGTGCCGGTGCGGGAGCCGGCCGGGGCGTAGGCGGCGCCGTTCGCAACAATTGAGCGGCGAATTTCGGCAAAGGTAGACTCATGGGTAGCGGTGGTCGCTCGCGAGGTGCGCGGCGCGGCTCCGCGGGCGGCGCGTCGTTAGCGTCGGGCGCGTCGGGCTCGTCGCGCAGGGGCGTGCCGGCGCGCGAGTGCGAGCCCGACCCGTCGCGGCGGCGGCGGTGGCGACGCCGCGCCGCGTGCCTGTCGCCGCCTCGGGAACCGGACCGCGAACGCCGCGTACCGACACTGCGATGTCGCTCCTTCACAAAACAAATCGAAGCATTACCTACAAATCCCATGTTGCATATTTTTGAAATATTTACTTGCAAGCACTTTTCAAAATCTAATTTTCAATTTGTAACTGTTAAGAGTTACCCTCTCTTTAGCCATATGCATCAAACTTTTTCCTGCTGTGTTTATTATGTTATTTCACAAGATGGCTGAACACAAATAATGTGAGCGAATCATTCGCTTACACTACATTCGTGATATTTTTATTACGACGTTTCAGACGATTGTCCGCTTGCTTATTTAATATTAAAAATATTATCTCTAGGTATCGCACAGCTTATAATATTATTATCAATTTTCAAAATAACATCAAGAAATCTATACTTATAATAATAATAATACTAATAAGTCTGTAGAAAAGTCGTGTCTGTAATTGCAAGACAATTGGAAAAAAAATGGTGGAGAAGACTAATTAAGATACTGAAGCCGAATTAATGGGTTTTGGAAAAAATGTGTCTGTATGTATGTCGTTAATAACTCAAGATCTACTTGACGGATTTCTATGAAATCTGGTGCAGATTATGAGCCTGATAAACATTTAGGCTACTTATTTTTTAGTAAAGGAAAAAATTCAATCGCGGGCAGGATTCGAACCTGCGTCTTCTGGTTTGATATACCAGACGCTCTGACCTAAAAATTTTTTGACTGATTTGACCAATTTTAAGGTAAAGTAAAGAAGTTAACAAAGGGTGTAAATTTTTTCTCTAACAACTAATTTATTTATACCTTTAATTAACAATAGTACCTCATTCATTATTTGATTTGACATTACAGGTGTCATTTAAATTTATTTATTTATTTATGACATGCCAGTTATTTTCTTCCATTCGTCATTGTATAACGTGAAACCTCCACGGTGTAGAAACCGTGCCTATATATTTAGAAACGAAATAATTCCTATTCATTCCATCCTAATAATAATACTTACGCATTGTATTTATATTCATGAAAAAAAAAGGATCCTGCATATGATGCCGAGAGCAATAGCTATACCCAATATTGTAAATGCGAAACTAACTCTCTTTTTATTTGTTTTCTGTCACCTTTTAATGCCCTAACCGCTGAACAGATTTCGATAAAATCAGGCAAGGAGAAAGGTTGCATTCTGGGGAAGGACATATGTTATATTCATTGATGACGCTACACTGTTTAAATCAAATGTTAGAGCAAAGTTATGCTGTTCTCATTAGTGCTAAACTGCTGTGGCCGGATAACAGTAATAAGGTAGGTTTACCGGACTGTTATACCCGTCAAGTAACAAATTTCAGGCACGGGCGCTCTGCCGTGCCATGACAAAAACACTGTATATCTAACACGAATAGATCGGTTTTCCGCACACGTTTCCATAGGCTTTTTTTTCTTTTTAAGTCTTAAAAACACTGAGAACACCAAAAAGAATAAAACATTGAATGTCTAAAAATATTTTTGAACGGGAAGAAACGTGATCTCTGAAAACTGATATGTTTTTAGATAATTATGTACAATGTTTTGTCATGGCACGGCAGCACGGTGGTGACTCAGTGAAATAATCCAACTCACCTTTGAGTGTTTCCGGTCATCTGGAGTGGAGTCGCGGCGGTGTCTCCTTGCCCGATGTGGCGAAACAACTACAGATTGCAACCTTTCTTCATAGGACGCGTCTTCGGGTTGCGGACTCGATCCCACCTCATCGTATACCCTATAAGCAGGTAAAGGATTAGAACGTTGAACAACGAAAAAAATCAAGTAATCCTTGATCGGCCCGTTACCTGTACCGTCGATCTGCCGCGTAGTCCGTTGGATCGTAGTGCTCGAGTGTTGAATAACGTGGAGTTCTCGAGGATGCACGACCGTAGCTCGAAGCTCTCGACCTTGACCCAGTCCCTTCAAACCTGCCAGAAACCACTCTCTTTAGTACAATTTAAAACTACAATATCAAGAATATGAAATTTATTAGTAAAATTCATACGAACCGAATAGGTTCATGACGTGTAGATGATGATAAGTACCGCGTTGCAAGCTCTCCACTCAGTCTTTCAGACCCCGTTAACGCTGCTGAACCGCCGTGTTTCTCCAATTGTTCGTAAAATGCCTCCTGTTAATTATATATAAATATTAATTATATAAATATATATAAAAAATCGAAAAAGATTATAACTATGACTACTACTTCCCAACTTTTAATTTAGATACTTTTTTCCGGATCCCTCATTAGGTTTAGTTATAACTAAGTTGCTGTGCACTAAAAGTTACTTCATTGTGTGCGCGCATTGTTGCCCTTAAATCAGTACTAATCTCTGCTTAATAAACCTACGTTTCGGTCTCTGACTACAAAGTAACAAATGAATAGGCCCCGGGAGTAGCATCACCTGACACTCGCGCGAGGCGTAGTCGACACAGAGTCGCGGGTGGTCGGTCTCGGCGGCCGACACGACGGCGGCAACGCGGCGCAGCTCGCGCACGGCCGCGCCGGCCGCCGCCGCCTGCTCGAAATGCACCAGCGCCGCTCCCGCTGCTCGGTCCACGCACACCGACGTGGCGCCGCCGCACCGGGACACCGCGCTCAGCACCTGCCATACACGCTCTCAGTTCTGTCTGATTTACGACGTGCTCTCCCAAAACCGAAACAGTCCCAAAGGTGGTGAGCGGGCAACAATCTTGTGAATGTAGGAGTGCCACAGGCACTTTTAAACCTCTTCCCACCCTCTACCTTTTTCCTGTCTCTTGAATGCGTGATACACGATGCGCAATCACGACAATCATAGGCCATATAAATATTTGTGTAGATATTCTATGGGACGTGCGATAATCGAGCTGGACACCCGTCATCTGTTCAGCTGCTACGGCAACCTTGTCGTCAAATCTAATGAATTAAAACAAAATAAAAATAGATTTAATTACCTGCTTCTCAGTATGTTCAGTGAGACCGTCGACCCAAACGCAAGTAGTGGCAACGGGTTTGCCGAAACCCAATTTCACGCGTGACCCGCCGACGTACTCGCCATCCATAGCGCGAATAGCTTCCACCACGCTTGAAATTGATGCGTACTGACAAAACGCATATCCTGCACCTCCACTGCTTCCCTTTTTTATATCGATCTCAATTATTCGTCCGAAATGTTTGAACTTATCTCGAAGTTGTTGTTGTGTCACATCTTTTTCTAAATTACCGATAAATAGCGTCCGAGTAGCCTGAAAGACGGAACGTTACGTTATTTAGATTCATTCAAAAATCATAGTAAATAATAAATTTTTTACTATGATTTCTTCTTTCCTTCGTTTAAATTATAATAAATGTTCAATTTAAAGCATAAATATAAAGTTGTAGGTATGTAGAAAATTGCATGCTCCTGCACTTTACAATAAAAATTAAAAACAATTCTTACAAATATTACACGTATATGTCGTGGACGTATATGTATAGAACTTAGAACTACAAAATGTGCATAAATGAAACTCAAATAGTATATTTTTCGTAAATCAAAATGGGGTTTTTATTTCTAAATATTACGTAGCATTATTTAATTTCCGTACCACAATGGCAAAAAAACACTTATAGGTTCATCTCTGTCTTTGTCTGTTTATTACTACTTACTTGCGAGTCTTCTTGCCTAAGAAAATTAGCATGATTCGTTACTGTAAGGAAAGTATCTTTAGGTGGGTTCACAATTGTGACATTTCAACGCAGCGCACCTCATGATATTGTCACGGTACTAGTTACCCTTAGTTTTGACGAGAGTTTCGTGTTACGGTATATAGGTTATATTAGATTGTTCACTAATTATTATTATCTAATCTATTAATTTAAAAACTTTTTATTGAATAATAATAATAATTATATTATAGCATGGTAGTTACTAGTTGCCATAGCTTTATGATTGTATGAGATTTATGATGAAAATTCTCTTTTGTAGATTCCCTGAGTTCCCGGAACCCGTCAATGATTGACTGATACCTAGTTGATGAGTGGCAAAGAAACGGGTAACAGACAGCGTTGCCGGCGCGCGGCTTCACCGCTTTCTGACGCGCGCATCATGCACATAGCTGATCTATGGCATGGCTGTGACATTTGTAATATGTGGAATATCTATCAGGTGCGACAAAAGATATCAATGGGAACCGTGGTTTTCACCCGGACAAATACAGAAATCCTTTGAAGAAAACGGCTTCGGCCGAATCGGATCGTGACTACATGATGTGTGACAGATTGTCTGTACGAAAACAGCGTCCACACTTGTGCCAAACGTTACGGGTTGTTGTGCGTTTCAGGCTATAAAGGATCATGGGAAAAGGTGGTACCAAAATATCTCGCGCATCAAGACCAACATTTTATAGTAATTGTTTACATCATTTCTAATTAACTTTACACGTCAGGGATTTGCTTTTTGAATAGGGAACTTAATTTTAAATATATAAAGGTATTTCCGTTTACTTCCCATATGACGACACGGTCCATTTTTTATCTATGGTTATTTGGTTGTTCCCAACCGCTTATAGATATCGATTTTCAGTATCGATTGTAACTGGTAACAACCGATATTCAAATAAAAATCGACTGCAGCACATCGCATGAAACCGGGTGTAGCGTTGCGCGATTATGGACTGCACGTTACTGAATGAACAACAATCGACGTTCGAAAAAAAAAGGATCATGATTGGACGTTGTGCATTGCAGGGTACCTTGACGGATAGATAAGTGTGTGGAAACGATCGCTCAACTATCAAATAATGTCTTTATTTCGCTTATCAAAATACATCCATAATATCGAGTTGTAACAGAACATATTGAAAAAATTGCCCATCACTACTTATGACATGAATTGACTGACATCTAGATAACTTTCAGCGTCACCATACGTTCCGACTGTAGATACCGCTTGGTTTGACGTGCAATTCTTTCTTTGATTGAATGCGCTAGCGTCTTGAAATGTGTCATGGTAATAACCATGACACATAATTAATGCTATCGATCACATGATTTTCGGTGAGGGTAGTGACACGAAAAATATTTTTTAAGTCGTGCTACGTAAAAATGGTAAATATATTTTTTATGTTATATTCGATTTTATCAAATAACTTTGGAACCCGATTTTGTTCACAAAAACAACATTTATAGGAGTTCATATATTAAATTTAGTCTCTAAAAACAAGGTTTGACTTTGATGCAACTTGAGATGGGATTCCATATATCGATGTTCATTGTCCTTTACGACACAGCAAAATTTTTCTAGTCTATCATGAGGACAGGTTAAATAATGGATCGCCGTGTTACATTAGAATAGTGTCATCTATCCGCGTGACAATGAAAGTCCACACTTCTGTTTTAACCACCTTTAAAAAGGCCGTAAAAGTTAAAAGTGTTACTTAAATGTTTGAAGGATTAAAGAAAAGACATTATTACCCCGTGGTATTGATTTATTTTCTTTTTAGTTATAGTCCAGTCTAGTGCTAGTGTTGATTAAAAAAGAAATGATTTCGTTTTTAACACTTTTTTAAATGAATTCTAGAAGTCGCTATTCCGTAGTGCCTCGGACGGTATCTCCAAAAGTATCAGCGTGAAAAATGAGAAAAATATCACATGAGCAGTTGTGGGAATTCATCACAAGTACAAACACTTACTTAAAACGTAACAAATGTACCATCAAAATATAATTATAATATATTATAATTACGTAATTAATCATTTTTGTCGTTGCTTTCATCAATTTAGTTTCTGACAATAGGTATCTACACATAATAATAACACTAGTTTACAAATAAAATAACCCAGGGATAAGGCACATCATTCCTTGTAGATTTTTTAATGCTAAATAAATAAATAAATAAATCGAAATCCGGCAACAGAATAATTCTAGCACTTCAGAATTTGGAGATATACAAATCTCAAAGTGCTAAAAACCCTATTCATGGCGGTATTTCAAGTAATTTTTCGAGGAGAGTAAATATTTATGGTAATTTCTAACTAAGGCATCCTTTAGTATTACTCCTATCCTTTCAAATCCATTTTAGTTTGCTTCGCTACGAGTTTTTTTTTTCTCAAGATATACTATTTTATTTTCATAATGTAATCCGCTAGTACTAAAATTCAAAATAATAATACAGGTAATCGAAGTTAAGCTAGCTAAAAATGTATATAATGAGAAAACTCGTAGCGAAGCAAACCAAAATGGATTTGAAAGAAGAAAAGAAGTGCTAAAGGATGCTTTAGTTAGAAATAACCGTCAAAATTTGCTGTTTTTAAAAAAAAAATCCTCAAATAATGCCAAAATCCTTGTTTTTAGCACTTTGAGTTTGGTATATCTCCAAATTCTGACGTCACAGAGCAATTCTGTTGTCGGATTTAGATTAAGCGTCAAAAAATCTACAGAAAATGATGTGTCTCACCCCCGGGGCAACAAAAAATAAAAAAATTGTAAACCAGTGTAATTATACTACACCCCCCCTGGGACGAGCGTTACCTCATCATGAGACTAACGTCAAACTGGAGGTTAGATTAGAATCACTTTTTACAAAACTTAGACAATAAAACAAAAAAATGTGTCGTAAGGTCCAATGAAAAGCGCACAAACGCGTGAGTGGCGACACTGCGGTTCTTATTGCTCCAGAGAGTCGGTCAGGGCCTCGTCTCCAATTTGCCCATAGTGGGTAGCTGGAGGAGGAAACTCAAGAGCGCCCGCAGGACTTCCAACTCTGTCTTGCCTTAACTGGCCGGCCAGAGGGGGGCCGCCAGAGCTATATGCTCGGGGGTAGAATTGTCTAATGGCATAATAGCGGGGAAACCCAATCCGGGTCTTTTCAAGACTCGCGACGGTGAAACCGGGGCCGCACCTCTCTACACCATTAGCCGCTCACACCGCTGCTGCCGCCTTCTGCCTGTACTGGCAGCTTTTCGGGGGGCCCAGCTAGTGGTGGCGAGTCACCATCTGCCATCCCATTAAATATAATACCCTTATTTTACAATAGTCCTGCACCCGCCCGGAATACTTCATGGCTGTACTGCCATAGTGCAGTTGTGGAGTGTCCCAGGTGTATGCCCCATCCCATATTAGATAAAAGTTCTCCAAGGGGCCTCTGCGCGTTGAACCTGTGTCCCCCGCAAGTCTTTCAAAGGACCGGATGTCTTCCCCACGGGTGGCATGCCGTGATTACCTAAGGAGATTATACTACTACTGCAACTAAAATACAGTTATATTATTCTTTATAATTCGCCGAGACCCCTCAACCTCAAAAATTCATCTCCGGGATTAATTTTACTTAGATATCTCTATGTATAGACAACCAGGTATAATTATCTATACTTATAATAAATCTGTAGAGAGGTCAATTCTGTACATGAAATATATTTCCAAAATAACTATCAGCGGGTGATTAGTGATCGATACTGACGCCAAAAATGCAATCAGTAAAATTTTTGTCTGTCTGTCTGTCTGTCTGTCTGTATGTTCGTTATAGAAACAAAAACCACTCGACGGATTTCAACGAAACTTGGTACAATTGTTCTTCATACTCCTGGGCAGGTTATAGTATACTTTTCATCACGCTACGATCAATAGGAGCAGAGCAGTGAAGGGAAATGTTGGGAAAACAGGAGAACTTACTCCATTTTTTAAGCTTCCGTCGCGTGTGCAGCCTTAATGGTTAAAGCTACACAGAAATCATGTATGACGGAAATGTTCTCCTTAAAATTATATAAAAAATATTCCACGACAGCAAATGTCTATCTTTTATGGTTGACTCACAATAACACGTGTAACTCCCGATAGCTTAGCAGTTCGGAGCTTTCTGATTATATTTGTCTACTCTTACGTTAGGTGACTGACTGACTGACATAGTGATCTATCAACGCACAGCCCAAACCACAGGTTATAGTATACTTTTCATCACGCTACGATCAATAGGAGCAGAGCAGTGAAGGGAAATGTTGGGAAAATGAGTGATTCATGGGAAAGGTTTCAAACTATCAATGTATATATCATCACGCTACAACCCTTAGGAACGGGGCAACGCAGGTGAAACCACGGGCGAAGAACTAGGGAACAAAGTAACTATTCCTCGCGGACGAAGTCGCTGGCAAAAGCTAGTAATGTATTAAATTAGTAAATTCGTAACACGTGATTAGTCACTTTCGTCCATACGTTTCGTCTGTAATCTGTTCATAAATAGGTACACATCTACACATATCCATCTAGATAATGTTTGTTTGTTCGGTCTGTCGGTCTGGCTGTACGCACATCTCGTAAAAACTACTACATAAAAGGGACAATAATAATTGATCCTCTCTAAATCCTCTTTATTAAATGATGTTTTTTTTTTCAATCTTTATATTAATTATTGCGTCTATATGTATTAGTTGATCTATGGATAAATTATAAATGAACTGCATTCACGGTAACGAAAGAAATATAAACATCGGTTAGGTTGGAACTGTGACCACACAATGCTATAACCAAATTGTAGCCATTGTATTATATCTATATTGGATAATCTCTTCACAATGTCATAAATTCAAAATAAAAAAACGTATTTTTTGAAATGGTGATAATTTCTATACTAGAATAGATAAAATATGACCACCCCACAGATTTCCTGTTGGACTACTCGGTCTTGGAAGCCCTGTAGGTAGGTATATGGTTTCTATTATGATAAATATACTCGACCTTACAGTAAAAAAGGGTTCTTGATTCATCTTCAGGAATAGTAGTAGATGGGTAGTAAAAAAGTTATAAGCAATTTATTAAATATAAATTGTGTGTATATCTAATGTTTTTTATTGACAATTATTATTATTTTATATCCTGTATTTCATTCATTCATTTTATTTATTCATTTTTTTATTATTTTGTATATGGTCAAGAAATCAAACAACTTATTTTTCTTTCTAGTAGGTATGTCGTCGCTGCAGAGATCCCCTTATTCATAAAAATATAAAACGTCTTATAATCTTCTTTTATCTAGCTATAATATGTTTTGTCTTGTTTTCCCTGTCCTATTAACCTATTATAACCTATTAGCCCCCGCCGGCTTGTGTATATGTGTAAGTAGTCATTTAGTCGGGGGTTTCGAAAATGTTATTTGATCGTTATACGATAACAATCATCGTGGGTTTTTTCAAAATTTTTATGTTTGAGTTTTATTTTAAACCGTTTAGAGAATTCCTTTGAAAAGTCAACTCTTAATAAGTTACAACTAACAAAGTTGTAATGACTGTATGTTTTTAACAGATTGTTTTAGAAATTATTTAGTTTCTAAAATAAACTGTGCGCACTGTATCGACACCATGAAAGTTTTCATAAAATGAGTTCCTCAACCTCATCAACATCATAAAAAGGAAGAAAACAAAATATGTCAAAATTGGCAACTAATCAGTAATCAGTGAATGACCTGATTGACAGTGTAGTAATGTAATAATTTTTCATTGAAGTAAATAAAAATGACGATTAGTGTCCAGAGAAAATCAAATCAAAATCTAAAATATCGTTTTTAGTCAGCCGAGGCCCGCCAAATAAGTCCTGTGACATCATGTTTATGTTAGAATAACCGCACTAATACGAATATAGTTATTAGGGTATGTCTATTCCTTGTCACAATAATGTTTTTTGATTTATCAGTTTTTTTACTTATTTTATGTAATTTAGTACCTGTAAGTATATTTCTAAATCTTATTACTTGACTTTTTTATATTTTTTGACTGGAGCTAGTCTAGTACAGAAACTTAAATAGGAAATTTACTCCAATGGTCACTTTTTCAAAATGGCTAAATTCTTCTTTATCAATGTAATATTTTTGAGGTTAAAATTGTAATATGATATTCTTGCTATAAATTACGAACCCTTTACAGAAAACCGTGTCTCAATCGGTCAAACCGTTCTGGAGATAAGTGAACGCATAAACGCAAACGCATAAACCGTCTCCGTTCCATCATGGATTTCGCCTAGAATATTTTTATCGGAAACAAAAAATTCAACAAAGTCCACTTTGCCAGTCTGCGCAGCCCCGCTCAGCGCTCTCCAAACTCAACCCGCCGACACCACCGACACAGCCTTTTTTCTATAGCACGGAAAATCCTCATCGATCACCTGCCAACTAGGGAGGCAGCAGATATGTCGGAATCATACCGACTAAAAACCGTACTACTTGCCTTCCCTTAGTAACAGCCATGGGATTCGGGACACGCTATGGTGCAGTGATCGCTGGACCTCTTTAAAGGGCGAAGCTAAACGAAGCGCTGATCCGTAGTTGATGCATCTACATAGGCTGGGGCCTATGTGCGGCTCAGTCTGGGCGTCCGCCGTCCGACCAGAAAGCAATGCAACTCGCCCCGTGGTGGGCGCGTCCGGTATTTACATTAAACATGAGTGTGTGTCCGACATACCCTACCGCCTCCTCAGGTAACAGACGATCGATTTTCCATTTCTCAAAAATTAAAAATCCCGTTGCATGAGGCAGCGGATGCAGATAAGAATTTGCAGCAACCTAAACAAGAACATTTGAACACGACCCGAGTACTTGTGAGTCTCCGTTGAATGAGCGAGTGATTCGGGGAGTTTAATTCCCACGGATCCCATATTCTGTTCTGGACAAATACGAGGACAGCAATAAAAAACATATTTGCTTTATGATTTTAATATACTGACCTCTATTATAATACTCTATAGGTACACTGGACAGGCTACTGTCAACGATTTATTGCCCTTTGATTTGCCATTTTGGCACTGATAGCACAAGTGAGCAGTAACGGAACTAATTTAACAGATTGGACAATGTCGATAACTTGTTGTTCTTCCATGAAGGTTGTGATAGCAAAATGCTAGGCTTAAGGGCCCGGCGGAGCTTAAATTGCCCACAAAAATGTAATACCGAAATAAATCGTAATCCAGACAATATTCTATCAAATTATGTTATTATTCGGATTCCGATACCGTTAATCTAGGTTCCTACGGTACTATCTCGTCTGCTACTACTTCACTAGAAACAAAAGACCGGAAAATCTTTCCAAACTTGGTAAAGTTATCAAAAATTGCAGTCAAACGCAATTTAATCAAATTCTGTTATTATTCGGATTCCGATACCGTTAATCTAGGATCCTACGGTACTATCTCGTCTGCTACTACTTCACTAGAAACAAAAGACCGGAAAATCTTTCCAAACTTGGTAAAGTTATCAAAAATTGCAGTCGCTTACATTTATTTCCAGTGAAGTATTTTGGACGAAATGGTAGAGTAGGAACATAGATTAACGGTATCGGAATCCGAATAATAACAGAATTTGATTAAATTGCGTTTGAATTACGATTTATTTCAGTACTACGCTTGTATGAGAAATTCGGTCCGCAGGATTCTTAAATATTTTTTGTTATGTTACCTAGTAACAACTTCTGTTAGTATTAAAACTTGTTTTTTCCGTTGTGCTAGTTATTTTTATTTTATAAAAATACTATGTCGTTTTACTGTCTAATTTATTAAAATAAATCCACTGCTCATTTAAATAATCTTAATTTGATTTACATAACTTCATACGTCTTCAATTTCATAAAGATGCAGATACCAATCAAGGGCTAAGAACGTTTTCCGTGCGTGGTAACATTTTGGTACATACATTTGTAAGGTATAGTTTTACAGTAGATATAAGATGTGGTACTGGGGCCTACTTTTTACACCAGTGCACATAGACCAACTACACCCATCGGACAAAAGGGAACTTAGAATAAAATACAATAACCCCTTCCCAGGTGTCAGATGATCCATAAGGATTTTCACACATAACACTTACTTGGACTTACACAACATTTTTTTTTAAAACACACTAGGATTTTCTCATGTATCGTGGGTGCGTTTAAAAACACAAATTCTCACATACACAAACGCCCAGACCCGGAACAACTACCTGTAGATCATACAAATATTTGCTCCGTGTGGAGATCGAACCCACAACACGTTACACGTGTTATTTATCAGTTCATTCGTTAAGGACTTACACAAAATTATACAATAAAAAAATATCGACATTAATGATCGGACCACGGAGATGCTCTTAACAGCTCGTCGGCCATTTGCATTATGTGTCAATCAGTGTCAATTTTGGTTCCAGAAAAGCACGGAGCAGCGCTTCAAATTGACCCAAAAATTATTTTATATTATATATATATTATGTACGCAATAACCCTATCCAGTCTAGTAGCATATAGATCAGTGTTTTAAAATCTTATTATAATCGTATTACATTCTGTATCACGTGACTGCTCCAATCCAGACATCTTAGGTCCCCCACGTATACTAGGTAGTTATGAATGAGCTCAATACTTCGGCCGCCGCAGCCTGGTTGCCTAATGCATTTTGAATCGAATAAATAATTTACGTCGTTTAGAAGAAAATCCAAAGAATATTGTTTATTATTTTTTATTTAGTTTTATATTGGTTTGTGAAGATTAACTATGTCTTGCTATTTAGTGCGCGCTCAATAGAGTAAGATTAAATATGTACTATCGAAGAACTAACGGACTGAGGAAATGCTCCTTTAAAACAGTCGACTCGCAGCAATAAATTGTGTTCTAATAAACAGACGGAAAGCGTTGCGACGAAATAAGTTGTTTTTCGGTTCCATCATGGTACGGAACTGTTTTTTTATATGATTTCCAAAGTAAATTAAATAACCGTAACGGAAACATAATTTATTTCATTGCTACTTAATTGATTACGCCGTATGACAATGTTTCTTTTAAAGATTTTATTAAAAGAAAAATATGAAAATTAATAATGAAACCGTTTTTGTTTCAAATTTAGAGCGAAAAACACAGTATAAATGTCTTACCTTCGGGTGGTATTCATCGATATCAGTCTCGTAAGGTTTAGCCGAATCTGCATCTTCATCACAGCTTTGATGAGGCGCCACAGAAATCTTACAGCCAAAAAAAAGTTTATCTTGTGATACTTCCAAGGCCTTCTCCACATCGGACGGCTTTTTAAAACGCACCACGGCATAACGATCGGCGTTCTGACCGACAACTTTAACCCATACAACTTTTCCATGTTTCTTGTATTCATGGTAAAGCCCATCCTTCAAAGAACTATCAGTAGATCGTGTCGGTAGATTTCGCACACAGATGGCCAAAGGTCTACCACTCGCCGTTGACGCCCACTATCAAGATAAAAAATATGTACTGTTATTCGAACCCATATACAATATGGATAATTTCATTAATATAGGTTACATAATACATGTATATTTTAAACAAAGTGGTCCAAAAAACGACATTCACACGAAAAACAAAGACACATCAAATCCAGAAGTACTTTGAAATAACACTTTGAAAATACAATACTTTAATACTTTGAAAAAGAAGTATTCAATTTATAATGATTTTGAGCGCGGTTTAGCGGCATTTCAAGAAAACGCCAGAACATGAATTGTTCCTAAATTAATGAAAGTTTCAATTTTTTCAATGGAATGTGAGAAATAACTTTCCACTTTAACTTTCCTTCAACATTCCACTACGAATCAGACACACACTACGCCCTCGCCAGCGTCCTCTATTCTTGATACCCCATACCACTACAGTAACCCTCAAGTCCAGTCCATTGTATCTTGCCCTTACCCACATTAATAACATATTGCTGTACGACACATCCCTAGATGCCTTTGCGAGCACTGAACTGAACTGAGATTCCTGAGAACTGCTGCCCGATACCTTGAATATACTGCCACACCCAGCACAATCTGTCTTCACTACATAGTATAAAACAAAGTCGCTGTCGCTGTCTGTCCGTCCCTATGTATGTTTAAATCTTTAAAACTACGCAACGGATTTTGAAGCGGTTTTTTTAATAGATAGAGTGATTCAAGAGGAAGGTTTTAAGTTTATTTGACCTATAGCTTGTATGTGAAGTGTTTCACTGTAAAATAAGTTGGTTAATAAATAAATAAATAAGTTTCATTAAGGCAATGTTTACCAACAGAACAGTTGCGGACGGTACGTCCACACATAAGCTGGACAGCCTGGCTAAGTAAAATCTATGGGAGGTGAGCATGGGCAGTTGGTACTTCTACTAAAAGACAAGTTTCGGCAGAACCACGGAATGGGCTGCTTGTTGGTTTTTTTTTCTTTTTGTTGTATATAGGTGCCCCATTGCTGATCTTTCAGAGAAAAAAAAAGAAAATTAAGAAATATAATTTTTCTCGTCAAATTACGGAGTTTAAATAAGGCAACATGGCACATTCAATGCGTTTATTATGTACTGATCGAGTACTAAATATGAAACTCCAATTTATTGATTGGTTTTACAGAAATTTGGTTTTTTCTGTTTTCTAAACCGAACCAAAGGTAAACTTGGTACGTATTATTTCTTAAACTATACCGATCTGGCACGTGAGAGTTCTACTCCCACCCTTCTTATTAAGCAACAAGCCCCCTCAATCTGTAAAATGGATGAAAGATGTCCGTTTTTGCAGTCCTTTTACAAAATGTGCATTGTTGTCCTATGAGATGTGATTGATGATTATGTTTATGATTGTATTTTAATGTTGAGAATAGAAATAATGATGCTACATTTGCTAAAATGCACTTCCAAGTAAGCGGCATTTTGTTGTTGAGCGAAGGTAGTTTTTTTTGTTTTAATATAATATTAATTCTATAATATTCCGGTGTGCGTGTTTTCGTAATTCTTCTCATCCTAAACGGGTTTAGGTACTTCTAATCAGAAGTTGAAAGTCACTTTGATAGTGTGTGATGTCTTTTTTTATATTTTAATCAATAGTTTACATTATTAAAGCACCGTAAAAAATATTTCTTTGACAAAAATATTAATAAAAAATTATTGATCGTTTTATCAAATCAATTATCTATATTTTAAGTTTACTAGCTAATACGAACATGGAAGAAGACTGAAATCAATGTTATACCTATTAATTACAAACCTAACAGTTTATGGTGACGTCATGAGAGCGTCGTAAGTTCCGTTTTGATCTGTCAAATTTGCCGCGCACTTTTTCTACTTTTCAATAATTAAAATCTTGATGGAAAATGGAAAAGCCATTAAGCATGTAAAAAAATTATGGCATGGACATCATTCTCTAGCAATAAAGATTACAAATAAAAATATTTTACTCAAATTTGAATCTTATGCATATTCCCTATTCGGCCATGAAGTAAAAAAAATACAATTTAAAATTTTCTTTATAAATTTTAATATACAGATAACTTGACGTATTCCTGGTAAGAGGTGATAGAGGAGCCAAAATGCTAGAATTTTTACGCCCCATATGTTGGGCCGAAAATCAATAGTTTCTAACAAAATTGAATTTTAAAGGGTTTTCTTTGATACCCCAGAATTTGGCATTCAAGTTCAATTTAAAAACAATCTACTTTACTTTAATTTATTAATTTACTAGCGACACTCCCGCGGTTTCACCCGCGTTACTCCATTCCTAAAAGTCGTAGCGTAAAGTTAAATAGCTTAAAACCGTCCTCTTGAATCACTCTATCTATTAAAAAAACCGCTTCAAAATCCGTTGCGTAGTTTTAAAGATTTAAGCATACATAGGGACGGACAGACAGCGACTTTGTTTTATACTATGTAGTGATAGTGATTTTCGTAGCTGACACTTAAATTAATGAAATGATACATTTTTAGTCTGCAAGTAGATCTTTAGAGATACTTTTACATGTCAATGGTTTGGGTATTTTTGTAGCTAGATGGCTTCGGCATTTCCTAACTGACGACCTCTGAGAAGAAACACCGAAACAAACTCAGAGAATCATGGTCTCTTTTAAAGTCCAGACATGGAAGAACACTTATATGTGAGTGGCACGGTGTAGGGTAATGTCTGAAATGGCCTTTTGAGGAAAGAACCATAGCAGCTTTGAGTAGACCAGTCCCAACTGACGGCACGCATACATCAGTCAACGTGCTCAACCATAATTTAGGGAGCTGAAAGACCTGTCGTTGAGCCAATGTTATCATTTAAGCGGCGGTAGCCTATTCGATAATTGACGGTTCGAAACCCCATTACACTATCGACGTGAACCCACTCATAACACAAGCATATAAGCTCAGCATGAGGGGTTAACAAGAATATTAGTAATGTGCCAACCACATTGCTACAATTTACATGTTTTCTTTCAAAACCTGTTGTTTATCTCTGAAAATGTATATGACAGTAAGCGTACAAATTACTAACAAAACTTGTCCATTTAGTCAGGTATCCAAAATTATAATTATGTTTTATTCACTGCTAAATAGGGCTGCCAATTGAATCAATTACTATAAAATGAAAATAAATGTAGGTACCGAACCTTTCATACATCTTGCTTGATATTGCCCCGCGATTTCAAGTGTGTATCTGTGTCTGTCTGTTGAATCGTAGCACCTGATAGGGTGAACCGATTTTGCGATCGAGAGATTTCTTAGCTATATTTCAAAAAAATCTGCTCAGCCCTTTGAAGATCATCACCACTTTTCCTGATGAAGAGATAAACAACTTCCACAGGTGTGTTCGATTCGAAATTTGAAATCTTTTTTACTTATTTACTTGTCAATGATAGCATGCAGCTGCAGCATACCCAACCCGTCAGAAGAACTCTTCAACGGTGTACGGCATCTACGTTGTGTTTGAACTCAAACGATGCGTTTTGACGAGTACATTAAGCAGTCCCACGACACAACGTTTGGATTAAATTATTCTACTTATATTAAATGTAAAGGGACAATACTAAACATAATTAAAAACCTTTTAAAAGGTTTTTGTGTCGGAGGTTTCTTTAATTTTTTAATTTTATTTTATTAACATAATGTATAAATCAATGAATGAGAGCTGTATGGTATCAAATGTTCATAGAGACAATAACGACGTAGTATAGAAGTTATCATTGCATGTTTATTTCTTTAACCTACTCTATAATTGTTTATACACCAGTACGGGCCCACTAAATGAGTCCTAAGTCGCGACGACGCCATGATTATGGAGTGTTAGAATACCGGTACCAATATGAATGAAGTTATCAATTCCTTGTCACAATAATGTTAACCGATTTAAGTATCATTTTTATCGCCTTAATTTATTTATCTCATTTAGTGCCTGTATATTTTTTATAATTAACAGATTATTTTGCTATATTTTTTGACCTGTGCTAGTCTAGTACAGAAGTAGGTACTTAATTAGGAAATTTACTTCGTTGGTTACTTTTAAAACGTAATGTTTTCAGTAATTGAAATTGTAATATATTTTAATAGAGTGAACAGATTTTAATGAAATTTACCGCATAACACGGTTTCAAGAAATTATGCTATGATTTCCTGTCCAGTTCCGCTAAATCAATTCAGTAGTTATGATTTAATTTGATGCAAACACTCAGAAACCGACAGTAAACAAATAAAAATAGTAATTTATTGTTTTACTTATTCTCAGTCCATGAATCTAGTTCTTTTTTGCAAATTTAAGCAATGTACCGACACGGTTAACTTACATTCTTACTAAAAATATTGATTATGGTATTACCAAATTGTTATCACGGGAAAAGCGGTACCTAAATGATTATGAGTTATAATTAATTATTAAACTGTCTCATTAGTCTAATGGCATTAAGCGCGACTGCTACGCTAAATGTCCTGGATTGGATTTTCAGAACGAGCAGTGTTATGGGGTTTTTCGATGAAAGACTCAGTAGCAGCTCGGAATTTGAATTTGTGCCCGGGTAATGGCAACAAGCTCGCCCTCTATTACATGGGACCTAAACATACCGGCGAACTGTGGGTGTACATTAGTACGTCTCTGCCTAACCCTTCGGGGAATACAGGCGTGATGGTATGAGACCTACTTTATTCACTTACTTCCGTGAGACATTCTATACTACCATTATTTTACTATGTACTATAACATTATTTCATTATATAGGTATTATACTACTCCTGTAGAAACAATGAGACAGCAGATGAGACTCGGAAAGTTGGTCCCCGTAATTTATCAATAGAGGTGTACATGTGAAACTATGGAAATCATGTTTCGACACGAAAAGCATCGAAACGCTCGCAAAAATTCACCCCCCAAACAATGCATGTGCGGAAACTCATACCGTGCTCATATCGTACATATCGATTGATATTGTATAGTTAAGATGCGATTACGACACTACACGTTTGCGAAGGCTATTCTACCATTGGGGTCCGACAATTCAAAGGCAGTGTTTTACTTGAAGCAGCCGCTTCAACAACATTATCATGATGCAAAGCAAAAAGCAATGCAAAGTTTATTTACCTAATCCGTTCATACCGAACAACATGTTGATGATTTTTCAAATTTTTCGTTGTGATACTTTTTGAGATAAGTAGGATGAGAGAAATGTAAATTAACAAAAAACAAGATTTTTGCAATCGTGCTTCAAATAGAGATACACCGACTTCAAACGAGAAGTGACGCCAGCGCTGCTTTGGAACCTTCATCTGTTGAACTACATCATATAATTATGTAATAAATAATATTGTATATTGAGACGTCACAAACATAGATCAAGGCGCAGTGAACGAGCGCAGCGCCACGATCTGTAAGCGGGAGAGGAATTGTTTGGTACAGGTGTCCGAGGTAACTCTCTGAAGTTTTACGAAAACTGTAAGTACAGTGTGCAGCTATACCGTGGACAATCCAAGTAACATTCCGAAATAAGCTACCCTTCCGATTTTGATAAATGAGGTGTCTCGATTCGTTATTCTGGTCCGGGTGACATAACCTACATTTTATAGGAAAAATAAAAACAATGTGACGTCGGATACATACAAAAAAGTGAGGTCTCAGTTTTTTTTTCTCAAATGAGAGAGATGAATATTCTGAATTTTATAAACATAAATCAGTAGGTAAATAGATAGATAAAGATAATATATTACATATAACAAGCGAGAGATTAACATTTTTAAAATAATATATTACAGTGCGAATACAAGGTACTAGCACTGTATTTCACGAAGTATAATTTATGTTTTGTTCCATGACCGACTGAAATATACTGCGGAACTTGCATTAAGATAGTGAATAAAGAAAAATGAAATATAAACTGCTTGCTTTTCATTGTTCTTTTCGTAGTCGGAGTTGTCTACGAAAAGAACATTGTTATAAATATTGTTTATGTAATTTTGTAATTATTATACAAAAATTAAGATGATAACCAAAAATAAATACTTTTAACAAATGGCGTGAAACAGAACGCTATATTTCGCTAATTTTCAGTTGGGATAAAGAGCAACAGATTCGAGATCGAAGGAACGTGCGTTGGCCATTTAATTGTTCTTCTTTTAATCAAACTGTTTAACCCATTACATGTTTTATAATTCTACGGTTTAAGATTCTCTTACTGTATTCTCATATCAAAGATACGATAGTTGGAGTCGGATAAAAGCGACAATCGCCTTGCTTATGAAGTTTGAATAATTGGGAGCTTTGGGCGGGTTTTCAAGTTTTTCAAGAATGTTAACATGATACGACAACAGATTCTCATCCTTAGAAAATCTCCGAGTAAATTACCCTTTATGTCAGTCTGTGAGTAATAAATAACAAATTAAGAAACATACTTGGTGTTGCAAGGACGGCGGTGTGCGATGATTGTTGTGGTGGGACAGAGGTTGCTGTGTAGCAGGCGTTGAGGCACGTGAGGTATCACTTGGTTCAGGTGAAGACGAGTCCGATCGCGAGGAGCCTGAACCAGAGTTTCGCCGCCGTCGTCCTCCTTCTGTACCACCACCAGGTGTGCTTGGTGTACTTTCACCGCCTGTCGCTCCGGGCACTCTGTCGCCACTAGCATACCACCGGTGGTGAGGTGTCGTTCTGTAATAATTACAATTTATGATATACCCATAAAAAGATTGATATACCCCGAAATTGCTAGTGCGATTGCAAGCGGTGCTGTAATACATTATTTAAATATGTTTGAATTTTTAAGTCAGTTAACTAACTGGAGCAACGAGGCTTCCGTACAAACTTGCTATTCACACCAATATCATTTAACAAAAACATTACTGAGTTCATAAGCTATGAAAGCACCGAACATGGACAAGGACCGTATTGAAGCCTAGGGGGGACCGATTTTAGGGGCGGCTAATTTGAGCCCACATATTTTTGATGTCTTAAGTACCTTTAGAAATTCAAAGATTCATAATTATTTGCCTAAAATTTATTATTCCACACAAATAATTTTACTTGTAACCGAATACATATCTGTTTCACCACTTAGATATCTTTTTCTACAATTTAACAACAATAAAAAATGAATTATTCCGGTCGGATCCCCTGATCTAATCCCCTGCTGGTTATTATTATGTTTTAATTCCTGTCTGATCCAATATAATCTTTGTCATTCCGGTCCGATCCCCTTACTCTTTTTGACAGGTAAGAACAGTAAAGAGAAATCCAGTTGATCGTCTATAAATATTTGTTTGTGTTTAAAATCATCACAGGCAATCGGGCATTTAGTCCTTTTATTTGGACAAACCTTAATACTAAAAAATATTTTGACTAACTTAATTTAATAACAAAAACAGAACTTAAAATTATTTTTTAGTAAAGGAAAAAATTCATTCGCGGGCAGGATTCGAACCTGCGTCTCCTGGTTGGATACACCAGACGCTCTGACTAGAGGAGCTGGAGCCACCGCGCCAAAAATCACAAAAAGACAGTTAAAAAGTAAGGTGGCATCGTACGACACTGAACTAACTGTAAAGTCGTGTCGGTTGAGAAGTAAGGTAACTTGCCTTTCATAGATGTCACCAACGTCACCGTATGACGTAAATTCCGAATGTGAAGGCAAAATTTCAATCATGCGGGTAGGGTTCGCAGTGGCTTAGAGGTCAGAGCGTCTGGTGTATCCAACCAGGAGACGCAGGTTCGAATCCTGACTGCGATTGAATTTTTTCCTTTACTAAAAAATAACTTTATAATCTTAGCAAGGAAAATGCAAAAAAAATCACAAAAAGAAGGAACTTAAAATTACTATATAAAATCATCACAGACAATCAGACACAGACAAATAAAATTTATTAATCCATTCATTTATTAATTTTACTTAGCATTTTAATTTCATGCCAGACCGAGAGCGCACTTAAGGGCTGAAACTGCGTTAAACGCGCGAGGTCTCCGTAGGTACGCGACCTTAACGCAGATTCAGCCCTAACACGTAACATCAAACCGTGCATGAGCCATACAATTTCTATACTGACATTCGTTTTGCAGGAAAGGGCAAGAATCATTTAAATAGAGTCATAAAGCATTTTAGAACTTTATGACTCGATTTAAATGATTTTTCAGTCTAGAAGTAATCACAAAGTCGGGTTTGTTACAACACCTATAACCCGATTTCCTCGGTTTTTGATTTGTTGGACAGTTTCGGATGTCGGTCCCTTCAATTTGATCGTCTTCCGAAACTGTTGTGCACTTTTTGTTATAAAAGTTATTTTATTTCAAAATGTTTAGTACCGAGTACCTAAAATATTTCATATTACAATTAAATATTAAGTTTGTGAGGCACATACATCCGACCTTTTAAACCGTCACCGTCAACCGGCATTTTAAAGCAGAACCACACCTCGGCCACTCCGTAGAAACGCTCCGATTCCAATACATACTTCAACTACATGTGCAAGTTGACGTTTGAACAAGCGCAAATGTGTGCGTGAAGTACGTAGAGTTGCTGGCACGCTGCATGCCATAACTCATACAAAACTGCATAAAAACTATTTGGTCATTCATATAATTGGAACGAAGTTCCTTATCGCGCGTTGTGAAAGGGGGCTAGACGGAAAAAATTCTTACGAAAAGTTGTCACGACACTTTTTGCTATAGTAAGCTATTGTAAGCTGTGCGGCGTGCGCATGTTTCTCTGTCTGTCTCTCTCTCTCTAATAAGATAGTAGTTCCTTTCGATTAATTAGTGAAGGAATTGTAATAAAATTTTATTTAAAAAAAATATATATATTACAATTCCTTCACTAATTAATCGAAATGAACTTCGTTCCATCCGGGTGTCCCTTGACATCTCTCAAGTATTTTTTTTAAAGTTATGGGCGATACTAACTCATTATGCTAGGTGGCTCGATTTAGGAGTCCCGGAGTGTATTTGAGTTATTATTATGTAGTGTTTCTTTTTTAATTAATATTTATTTTAATGTTTTTATAATTAAATTTTAAAAGTTTAATCTTTGTAGATAGCAACATCTAGAGAATCCATAAGTAGGTAACTAAGAGATTTATTTTTCGCCCCGTTCAATAGATAGAGCCACTATCTTTCGAAAACGTCAATTTCAAGGCACTGTCCCCCCCCTGGCTGTCACTGACTGCTATTTATTGCGTCTGATTAGAAAACGTTGCATCGAGGGACGTGCTCCTAAGCTGATAGCTCTGTGATACTAAAAGTGATCGCGCTCGTCAACTAGTTTTGTATACCGCACTCTGCGCTGATTGGTCGATTTAGTTTTAAGTCCTCTATAAATATTGTTGCTCAATAAAATAAGTTAACCAATCTCTAAATTGGCGTTTCTACTATCTACTCCTAAGAACTTGAGTTACCTTACAGTGGTGACCTCGAACATAACGCGTAATATTATAAGGATGGATAAGTTCGATTATGCAATTTCTGAAACAGCGAAGAGTGAAAAGGATATCTCCACAATATCGCTCCAAGCTAAGATTCCACTATTTTGGCGTGCCCAACCGAAGTTCTGGTTCGCGCAATTTAAAGCAGTTCTATCGCCGTATAAGACCAGTGAAAAGCAGAAATATATCTTGGTAATTACAGTTTTGGAATGGACAGACATTGAGCAAATATAATGCCTTGAAAAAGCGACTACTCGCGGTATACGAAGAATCTAAGTTCCGCCATTTCCAGAAACTTTTAGTGGCTTAGAACTGGGTGACCAAAAGCCCTCTCAACTACTACGTGTGATGCGAGAACTTGCTGGAGACAAAGTACCTGATAATGCACTGAGAATATTATGGATGGGACATCTACCTTCCCAAATACGCGCTGTATTATCTGTCAACATGGAATCTACCCTCGATACTTTGGCAATGATGGCTGATAAGATGATGGAGCACACCGAACGCACAATTGCAGAGGTCAGCCAAGAAATTCCTTCTTCGAGTTCAGGCAGCACGCAAGATATGCAGTTTCAAGTACTATCTAAACAAATTGAGAAACTCACGCTTGAAATAGACTTATAAGGAAGGAGAAATTAAATAATTATCGTCGTTCCCGTTCCTATTTGCAGAGATTCCACTCAAGATCAAGTTCTCGTTCAAGACCAAAAACTTCTTAAAAGCCAGGAGACCCAGACTGGGAATGTTTTTATCACCACCGATTTGGAGATAAGGTGAGGAAGTGTGAGTCAGCGTGTGCAAGAAAGCAATCGGAAAACTAAAACCCGCATCAACCGTGGCGGACGTCGGTGTATCAAGAATGAATAACCGCCTTTGTATAGTGGAACAAAATATGCGAGAACGATTCCTGGTCGACACTAGTGTAGACATATCGGTGCTAGCCGTAAGAAACAAGCGAACACCGATACCTACATAGTTCAAGATATTCGCTGCCAATAATACACTGATTAAAACTTACGGAGAGAAGACCCTTCACCTGAATTTGGAACAGCGACGCAATTATAAATGGACATTCATAATGGTCGTTCATAATGTGAAGATGTCAATTCTTGGTGCAGATTTTTTGAGACCTCACCGACTTTAGTTTGATCTTCATCGCAAGAGAGTGGACACCATTACCGAACTCTCCGTTACACCAAGACGATTAAAACTACCCAAGATACTACACTGTATGTACTCTAGCCAAGCCATAGATATCGAAGAATTTTGTAAGAGTTTTCTCATGTTCTGAAACCCATTTCATCAACTTTGGAAGTCAAGCACAACGTAAAGCATCATATTGAAACTACTGGACCTCCGCTATTTGCCCGACCCCGACCGCTTCCACCAAATAAATACAAGGCAGCCAATCCTATACTAAGAATACATGATTTTACTTATCAGTTAAATGGCATGAAGATATTTTCAAAAATTGATTTGAAGAAAACACTTTTCTGGATACCAGTGGCTGAAGAAGATATACAGAAGACAGCTATCACAACCCCTTTCGGCCTGTATGAATTTCGACGTATGCCATTTGGCATACGTAGTGTAGGCACATACATGAGACCTGCGCAACTGGCAGGCTGTCACTGAGAGTGCACGGCAAGCGCGGCCGTATTTATTGGGTCTGGTTAGAAAACGTTGCATCGAGGGACGTGCTTCTAAGTTGGTAGCTGGGCGATACTAAAAGTGATCGCGCGCATCAACTAGTTTTGTATACCGCACTCTGCGCTGATTGGTCGATTTAGGTTTTAAGTCCTCTATAAATATTGTTGCTCAATAAAATAAGTTAACCAGTCTCTAAATTGATGTTTCACTATCCACTCCTGAGAACTTGAGTTACCTTACAAGTTTGTCGTCACTTTTATGCAAATTTAAGATTTATATGGTTTTCTCATGGATGCCATTGTCAGAACTGGACCAATAGACCAAATAAAAAAAGAATCATCAAAATCGGTTCACCCAGTCGAAACTTCTGAGGTAACAAACATAAAAAAAAATACAGTCGAATTGAGAACCTCCTCCTTTTTAAACGACTTAAAAAAAAGAGGAGTTTCTCAATTCGATTGTATTTTTTTATCCGTCCTAACTGATATGAACTATAACAACAATGCTCACCAAATATTATGCAAAAATATAATAATTTTGTGAAAAAATAAAAAAAATATTTTAACTCAAAAATATTTTATAATTTTGTGGGCGTGGCTAAGCCTTGCGTACGTTTCTATCAGGATCTAGCGCTCTCGCTCCAGCGCGTCATCGCAGTATAGAACCTGGCACAAAACTATGGAGTCGACATTATTTCAGTTTATTTTTTGTTTTATAGGAAAGATTTATTTTTCATGAGTGATGTTTTATATCATGTTTGTATTATTGTATAGTAATGTCAAGTAATTTAAACATATGTATTTTATACAGTTCCAACAAAATAAGACTTCTTTCCTACTTAGTACAATTATGTTGTTTTATAGGTACAGTTTGCAAGAACGTAGTAATAACACATACATTTTATACATTCCCAACATCTGTCCCAACCCAATATAAACTTATAACATACATAGTGCCCGTTACAATTAATTTCTGTAAGATAGGTAAGTAGGTACGGGTCATGCAAGTAACATTGGGAACAAACGTGCCGATGTTGTAAGAGGGCTGTTGAAATTGCACTCACCTTCTGGGTCATCTAAGGAAACATAATATGTACTTTTCGTTCAAATGGAATAAAGAAGCTCACACCTAAGTAAATCCTAAAGTACATAATAATCTCGTGGTGATATCAAAACTTAGTGTTTTGATAACGGTGGCTGTGATACTATACGAGTATTACGAGTAGCTACAAAAAACTTTTCCGTTTTTTCTCCGATGTTCTCTTTCCGAACTTCCCCTCAAAATCCAAAAAAAACTACTGTAGTTACCTAAGAAAAAACCGAATGAAAATAATTAAAAAATGCGCATAACAAGATGACCATAATTATTATTATTTCAAAGTTCTTCTAATTGTGATTTTAGAAAAACAGTTAATGTTTTGGAGCTTTTTTAAACTTTTCGTAGGATAGTCTTTGCCACAGAATCAAGAAGTAAATAAGGTGGGCATTAGAAATGGGCCGCATTACTTTAGAGTTGCTAAAGGAATAACAATAATAAATAAGTATAACATTAATAATAACGTCCTGCACAGACATAACCTAGTAGCTAGGATTATCCATCAGCAACTTGCTCTAAAATATAAACTTGTGGACTTAGAGGTACCATACTATTGGTATGTGCCCGACCCAGTTCTTGATTATGGTTGTGTTACTCTGTACTGGGATCGATCTATCATCACTGACAGGACTATTATTGCCAATAAGCCTGATATAGTGGTGATAGATCGATCGGAGCGCCGTGCAATTATTGTTTTGTATGCTTTATTCACGTCAAGACTGCGTAACATTTTCCGAATGGCGTATACAGTTTTTGGACATAACTGTCGTGCTGCCAGGCGAAGTTGGAGGTTTCGCGCTACCAGAGTCTAGACGCGAAGACTCCACGAAAAGAGAGGCAAACAAGTTGGCCTTCTCTTCTGCGGTATGTTCCAGCGACCCATCAGGCTTCAGTAGTGGAGGAAGTGAGGGGCGGCAAAAGGTCGTTTCGACTAATTTAGCTAGGGACCAAAACGCTTTACTACCAGCTGGATATGAAGCAAGTTTGTTCCCTATTCGACTAATGTGGTCAAAGCGAGCCTTCCGAAGGACCTTTTTACAAGTCTTAGCAGCCCTGTAAAACGCCCTTTTCTTCTGACTCACGTCCCTCGCCTTGCAATGTCGAGCATCAACCGACACCAGTCGTCAGAAGAAAAGCACAGGGATTGCCAAGGATAAGAGGCGAAAAAAGCTCGACTTGTATCGACATACCCGCCGACTGCCTCTAGGGCTAGGATCGGGCGGCGAGTAGACAGATACAGATTTCACCAGACAGCGGCCAGATTTACCAAGCGGAGAGGAAATCGTCACTGAGTAGCGGTCTGGATCGGTTGTCTGCAGAAGGTTCAGGCAATAGGGTGTGTGCGACTCAACATCAGGCGTTGCATTTTGGACCAGCTGGGTAAGCTAACCACTCCTTGTGGTGGCCGTTAAAGTCCCCCAGTAACACCAATTGTGCTGAGGGGTACTTTATCCTAAGTAATCTGTGAGCTTGGTTGTCCCCAAATTCCACTGTGCGACCGGTAGACACAGGCATAGAGAATTTTATCTATTCCTGTATCCACCAGTACCCATAGCACAGAGAATCTGGGGTCCTCAAGGTGACGGAGACGACGATAACAAATGACGTCACGGGCGTACAGACAAACTCCGGCACGGGGCATAAATTTGTGCTCCAGGGAACTCCGATCTGAGTCTCCGTCACAAACAAGAGTGCGTGTTTTTCTGTCTCGTGGTGGTAATGGACAGAGTGGAGATTGAGATTCTTCTAAGCAAGCGCGCTCCATCGTAGATCGCACTATCGCTTAACATCAGGCGAACTGGCGGTCAAGCGTAAGCCTATCACGAATAAAAAAAACAACTTACTTCGACGATGTCGTCATTTATTCGGTCGGTACGTTTTACTGTAATTTCTTTATTCTAAATTATGAAAATATAGGTACATATACATAATAGTTTTACAGTTAATCTTTTTTTTGCAGTCGAATAGCTAAAGCCCCATCTTAATCGGACAGCACATGTTTGGCAATATAAGGATGTATTCTATACATCTGCTTACCCCTTCAAAGCAGGCTTGATGCTATGTTATGGAATGGTGAAAACAATTCATAGATAGGTATATGATTGCCGCAATAGCGGGTCATTTGCTATTAGTTATTGAAGAGTTTCGTTGTCTGTCTGCAAAAGTAATTATCAGATGTTTATGAAATTAAATTAAATAGGATTATTTCAAAATTATCCTCTTTCGAACAAAAATGAATCATGCAACTCAGTTTATACCTGACAGAGTTAAGCCCAAACATACATGAAAAATATTGAAATATCCAAAAGCGCGGGAGCTCGGCTGACAGAGACCCGTCGCTGACAATGGTCCGTAGCGGACTGAGGGGAGCCTGACTGCATACAAATTCTCGGATTTTGCGCTCGGAAATAAATTACGTAAGCGACTAACCACATTTTTGATTATTTAAACAAAACTACGCTATTTATTAAAAAACTGTCTTACAGAAAACTAGATATGGGTATTTAGTGTGTTTTAAAAATAATTTCGTAATCTAATTCGTAAAAATATCGCAGTACTACTGAAAATAGTAAATAATGAGAGCCTATTTTACGATTTTTTTCTATCGAGAAATTTTTATGCTACCGTGTTTTCCTTTTATGCGATTCTAGATTATATGCTCAAAAATCATATATCTAAAAATTATGTTCATAGTGTGTAAACTGAAAGAAATACACTGAATTGAAAATCCAGTAAATTTTCGAGGTATCCTCTTAATTTAGATTGGAACAGCTCTCAAAGCAAATTGTCGCCTTGCTTGTTCTTGTCTTCTAAATGCTACATGAACGGAAGATTCTTCTGATCGATTAATTTTTGCCCCCCGGGCCCGTTATGAAATGTAAGACAGGTTAGATTTACTCTTGCGAGGCATTCTGAAGGAGGAAGTGGAACAAAAAACTAAAGAAAAAGTAAGAAAAAAAATTTTGACACCTAATCATATAAATATAAACATTAACTATTGCTTAAATGTGACAGAACGAAATGTAAATAAGTAGGCACCTAAATATAGAACTGACCTTACAACTTATGTTTATGACTATCGACTATCGTGAGCTGACCGCCGATATTTACTTATTGAAACTTCGTTTTGCCTTCATTTTGTACACTTGTACATGTAGGAGTTAAATATAAACGGACTTGTATTTTGTTGGTTTTATTTCTTGAAAATCTAAGTTAACAACTTGTCTTCTTAATTTTAACCTTAATTCAAAGTATTCAGTCTCTCATCCTGACGACATCTCTCTTGTCTTCCTTCCGGTCCCCCCTCTCGTGCATTTTTGTCCCTTTCCCACATATACTTCTCTTTTCCTCAACCTATTCGGATATATTCATCCATCACATGCTTACTTACAAACAACATTCGGATACACACTCAATCAATCCCACATTCATGTTGAATGCGAAGTGCAAAGGGATCTCCATAGTAAACATCTTCATAGCAACTATCTCCTTAGTAAATTTTCTAACAAATAGAAAAATAGTAGCGCACGTCAAATAATGACTTTTATAGGCAAATTTATGATACCTTGGGTTACATTACTTATATTATTGTAATTTTCGTAGATATCTCTAAATATGAAAAATAAAAATACAGCCTATGTTACTCGCTGATAATCATCATTCATCACTAATTGTATCAGCAAATCAGTCATTCATTGCCACGCGTTGACTCTGATTTTTTGTTTCAAATTTTGAAACAATATAACAAAGTCACCCTTTCTCGCATGTAAAAATATTAGCAAGAGGAACTAGCAAGATCTTGCTAATTTTCGTAAAAATATTGGAATGAAGAGAATTTGGAAATTGTTAGCATTAGGTATAAGTAAATTTTTGGTATCCGTTCGGAATAGAAAATAAATAATAGGTGGGGGAAAAAGTTTCTTCGCATTTAGTATGAAAACTCAAGACATTTTTTTTTTCAAAGTTAATTTACATTTAATTATAATATATAATAGGTGGGGGAAAAAGTTTCATCGCATTTAATATGAAACCTCAGGCCTTTTTTTTTTTTCAAAGTTAATTTACATTTAACTATAATATATATGTACCATTTTGCTCAACGACTCTGCCATCTTGTGGGTAGCGACATGATCCCATTGTTGTAGAAATTTTGGGACTTCTGATAAAAAAAACGTGACAAGTAGTTTTGGCAGTCTTCTCTTGATGTTAACCTGACACTGCCAAAAGAATTCTGAAGAGATCGAAACAGGTGGAAATCCTCCACCTCCCAGCCAAACTCTCTGAATTTTTGCTGAGTGGCCAAAGATGTGTGTGGTCTAGCATTATCGTGATGAAAGACCACACCCTTTCTATTGATCAATTCCGGCCGCTTTCTCCCAATTTCTTGCTTTAATCTCATCAGTTGTTGGCAGTAAAGATCCGAATCGATGGTTCTGCCTGGCGGTAAAAGCTCATAATGAACAATGCCCTTCCAATCCCACCATACACACAGCATCACCTTATTGCGAGTTAACCGGGGTCTTGCTAGTCTGTGAAGCCTGACCGACCTTTGACCACGACCTTTTTCGCACGTTCTTGTCGTACGTGATCCACTTTTCATCACCAGTTATGAATCTCTTTAAAAACGGCTCAGTTTCATTACGTCTCAATAAAGAATCGCAAATGACTACACGGTTCATTAGGTTTCTTTCAGTGAGCTCGTGTGGCACCCAAATATCGAGCTTTTTTGTAAACCTAGCTTTTTTCAAATGGGTCAAAACTGTTTTGTGGTCAATCCCCAGTTCTTCAGCTACGTCGTAACTACTGATATGCATAACTTGCTCCACTTTTTCAAAAATTGCGTCAATTTTATCGAGAGCGAGGTGCATCTTTAACATCAAAATTCCCGGATTGAAAACGCTTAAACCAACTTTGTGCTACTCTTGCTGACACTTCATTAGGTCCATAAACGTCACAAATTTTTTTCGCGGCTTGCGTTGCATTTTTCCCCTTTTTGTAATAAAACTTTAAAATGTATCGAATTTCTTCATTAGATTCACTCATTTTGATAGAAAGAAAAACAAATGAAAAATAGCGGGAAACAAATTTATACTCATTTGTTTCTTTTTTTAAAATGTAACTTTTTTAATGTTATCAAAATCAGCCAGATGAAAATAGTACAGCCAAAGATTTTTTATTAAAAGTATTTACATACTAAATGCGAAAAGATTCCCCAACCTAATATTATTAAATATGAGTTGAAACAAATACCAGCACTGGTTAGTTTTTGGTATTAGATCGGAATAAATCGTCGCAAACTACACGAGTTTGTGATCTGTAATTTCCCCCAAGACAACACATCCTACTAATATTATAATTCTACTAATAAACGAGAAAGTTCTTGAGGATGTCTGGATGTATGTATGTTTGTTACTCTGTCTCCCCAGAACGACTGAACGGATCTGGATAAAATTTGGAACAGAGATGGATTATAGCCTGGAATAACACATAGGCTACACTTTTTATCCAGGATGGACCCAATTCTGAAGGCCACGCAGATAAAATTGCAGGCAGAAGCTGGTACCTATAAGTATAAACATATCCGAGAACTAATAGAGCTACCTTTCTGAGACTTTAATTACATGAGCCAACTTAATCATAATATTTCTGTCAATCATGAAAGTATTACTTATTTTAATTATTTGTGAATATGTTTGTGGTATTCTTCATCATCATAATTTTAATAAAAATGAATATTTAAATCCACAACATCGCACTCAAAGCGCGCGTACCAACACTAATTCTAATTTTGAATTAATTAATTTCCTGCTGCTTCGGCTATATCACAGTAGTAGTCGGTCACTTTCCTAGTAAGTGAAGTAAGAAACATATTAATATATTTTTAAATACCTTTCGACATTTGAGGGCGGTGTAGAATAAGGTGCAGTAGAGTTGTTGCGCTGGTACCTGCCGTACGCAGCAGGTGTGTTACCACGACGACAATACTCGGTAGCACTGTCATTGGTACCACGCCACGTAGCGGGTGCGGCCGCAGATGCCGCTATTGGGCATGTATTACTGGAACTATCTTCTCCGCCCCTGTAAAAAAATTTAGCACTGAAAACAACACCATTTCGGGTCCAAAACAACAGCAATTGTAAATGGAGGCCACGACGTACCTCAGATCAACTACGATTATTTCAATCACACTATAAAGATATTAGAAATTCGTTTCACATTCGGTTTATCTGAAATTTACATTCTGCCGAAATTCAATTTATTGGCAATATGAAAGAACAAACCTTACATACAAATCCCAACAAACCACAGATTTGTGAATAGGAAATCAAACATGTTAGTTACTTATAATCCTAGTACGTGCGTTAAGAGTCCGGCAAAAACTGGAAATAAAAGAACGAAAAATTGTTCCAAACTTGGTAGTTATCATAAATTGCATTCGATTACATTTATTACCAGTGAAGTAATTTTGGATGAAATGGTAACGTAGGAACCTAGATTAACGGTATCATAACATAACATAATATGATACCGTCGTTTGATATACCGCAATTTTTGATAACTACCAAGTTTGGAACGATTTTTCAGTCTTTTATTTCCAGTGAAGTAATAGTAGACGAAATAGTACCGTAGGAACGTAAAATAACGGTATCCAAATCCGAATAATAACATAGTTTGATAGAATAATGTATGGAAATACGATTTATTTCGGTATTACGTTTTTGCGGACAATTCAAGCTCCGCCGGACCCTTATGAGTTTGTTTGAGCTTGATTCGCACTGACCTCCGTACTAGTTAATATTGTATCACGGTAGGTCAGTCTTCCTAGTCCCACAAACACTTACACATTTCCCAACAATATTTTAAATAGTGTTTTAAGTACTTCACTTCTAAATAACTAATAAACTAACTTGACGGTAGATTTACAATTCGTCACGTATATGCAAAAATTTTAGACAAAGTATGTTCTTTGACATTATAACATAATATAGATCTTATTAAGATAAGAATACTATTTTGTTGCGTATTTCATTATATTATTATAGTACTAAATTTAATGTAACGTAAGAATAGACATAAATGTTTTGTTTATATTGATAGTGTGGAAGATTTATTCTTGATAGCGCTTTACCGCCAGTTCGCCTGATGTTAAGCAAGACTGCGATCTACGATGGAGATGGAGCGCCTAGAAGAAACCGATTCACTCGTGATTTAAAGACACCCAGATTATATCTATCAGGGAAGACCCATTCGGGAAGTGCATTCCATATTTTAGCGGTATGCATGATAAAAGTGGACCTAAAGCGTTTCGTTCGGGTTTTTGGAATGTCCACCATGAATCGATGACGCTTTTTCGTGCTTCTGGTCGTCCGATAGTAGAAAGGGCAAGGGGGAATAAGATCGTGGAAATCTGATGCACACTCTCCTCAAGTGGGAGAGCCATGCTTCGGCACGAATGGGCCGGCTCGACCGGAGTGATACCACGGCCTCACAGAAAACTGGCGTTAAACAACGCTTACGTTGTGTTTCGCCGTGTGAGTGAGGTTACCGGAGGCCCAATTCCCTTTTAAAAGGTCGGCAACGCACTCGTGACTCCTCTGGTGTTGCGGGTGTCTATGGGCGGTGGTAATCGCTTACTATCAGGCGATCCGTCTGCTCTTAGCCGATCCATCACAAAGGTGCGAACAGTACTCCATGCTCGACCGAACTTGTGCTTTATATATGTACAATGTGAGCAATTGTACCGGCGTGAAGGTACGCCGCACCTTCGAGAGGATACCCTGCTTTCTGGCAACTATTTGAGCCTTGGAGTCTAAGTAGGAGCCGAAGTTGAGGGTTGACATAAGAGTAACGCCCAAGAGCTCAAGTTGGTCAGTTATCGGCACAGATACATCCCGGAAAGTAAGAGCCAGTTGGATTGGGCTCTTTTTACAGACACGCTGGCCCGGCTCTTGGCAGCGTTGAATTTGAACAGATTGTCATCGCCCCATTCGGGGACAGCCTGAAGGGACACTCAGGACTCCGAGTTCGACTATGGCCTCTCTTAGAAACTGGATTTCCCGTCCCCAGTGGACCGGAAATCCGTGCGCTGGCTGTGTAACTCTCTACAGCGGTGCTGTCATCTGCGTACCCAAAGATACCGGGCTTCAGCAGACCATCGATGTGTAGCAGGAAGAGTGTCGCAAAGAGTACCGACCCCTGGGGAGCATTGATATCCATTCGATCGGACGAGCACCCGTCTATGATGACTCGTATCGATCGATTCCTCAGGACGGTATGTGGTGTCTATGTATTTGTATTTTTTTATAATCCTAACTAATATTATAAATGCGAAAGTGAGTTTGTTTGTTTTTTTGTTACACTTTCACACTTAAACCACTAAATCGATTATAAAAATTCTTTCATCAATAGAAAGCTACATTATCAGCGAGCAAAATAGCCTGTATTTTTATTTTTTCTTAATTATAGAACCCTACGAAAATTACAATAATGTAACACAAGGTATCAAAAATTTGTCAATAAAACTCATTATTTGACGTGCGCTGCCAGTTTGTTATTTCTTAGCAAGTTTACTATGGAGATTGTTACCAGGGAGATGGTTATTGTGGCTGCACATTGTGCGCCGCGGTTGCAGGCCGCACTATTGCAACGCTCGAAATCAATTTCCTAGAGATCTATAGAAACAAGTGGTGTCGCTTACAATTTGCGGTCTGCAGCCCATACTTGGACTTGCACCTTTCCGCGTGCGCGCATAATGCGATATATATGTCAAAAATGCAAAAAATAAGGTGTATAATAGTGCCAAAGGAAATTAGGTAGAGGCACTTGTACGAAAATCGAAATATATCCTTTTTTACATATTTCTCTATACATTTTTTTCAGTGCTATAAGTAAAGACGTTTATTGAAAAGCTGAAATAGCATTAAATTGATCAATATACGATAGCTTAACCCATTTCTGCTGAAATAGATTTACTAAATTGTGGTCTATGAAGATCGATTTTCAGCCCACTGTGCGACGCGAGACTGTCTATTGAGCGCTGCACGAGTGCGCTGTAATCTAACGACAGACATTCATGTGCCGGGTGCAGTTAGTCGTATCTATGTAAATGAGCGCCTGACAAAATCAGGCAGTTACTGACGCAGACGCTTGGGATGGAAGCATGTATGGACAAAAGACGGGCGGATACTTGCACGTAAAGAGGAGGGCAAGTCTGTAATAAATATCCAGTCAGAAGACGATATTACGCGGTTTTTTGACAGTCAATAGGTTTGTTGCCGGTCGCCGGGATAAGCGTCGATCACACTTTTTATTCTATTATTATTATTAGCCGGTGCTGTTCCACTGCTGGGCAAAGGCTTCCCTCCATTCCTTCCAACGGTGGCGATAATGCGCTACTTCATAATTGCGAATAAACAAATTAGTTTCATTGCGAAATGCGGTACACACACACAGTAGGTAATCAATCATGGAGAGAGATTTACGTGGGAGAGCCATGCTTCGGCACGAATGGGCCGGCTCGACCGGAGTGATACCACGGCCTCACATTACCTAATTCTCCTCCTCATTAAGTACCTAATAATCCTCACACGGCCTAATTTTTTCATTACTGATTTGTCTATAGTTTCTGCCTACCCCACCCCTGTGGGAGAAAGGCGTGACTGTATGTATGTATGTACCTATGTTTCACTCTTTAAAATTAATCAAATGAACTATAAAAATAATGCTCACCAAATATTGTGCATAATGTTTGGTTACATTAGGTTAGCACTGTGACCCCCTACGCATGATTCTCTAGCTCTCAAAGCAGACGGTCACCTTGCTTGTTCTCGTCTTCTAAATTCTACATGAAGATTCTTCTGATGGAATAATTTTTGCCGCCCGGGCCCGTGATTAATTTTTAGACAGGGTATATTTACGCTTGCGAAGCATTCTGAAGAAGAAAGTAACAAAATACTAAAGATAGAGTCAGTAGAAAATAAAATTACCACATCTCAAAAACATAAACATTAAGTAACTGCTTATTGTTTAAATGTGACAGAAAAATGTAAATAAAATAAAGAAAAAATAGGATAAATTGTACAACTAACCTTAAAACTTATTTTTTTTGTTATTTGAATTATTTATGAAGCTCTGATTTATCGTTTCTGGGTGGGTCAGAGTTAGCAATAAAAACCGCTTACTCTCCGCTCCGGCAAGACATTGATCTGTTTATAGACGCGATCTCTCGTTCATTACATTCTTTAGCATATTGTGAACATATGATCGTGATCGATTTTATTATTAATACGTCGTACGATTTTAAATTGTCTAGGCCTAACACAAGTAGTGCGTTCACCTACACACTCTATAGAACACGTGAGATACTCTAATTGATATCATAAGTGGAAAGTTAAAACGCGTTCCGTGTCTGTAGACGCAATACGTCAACCTGACCTAGGTGCGCATGCCTTACAGTGGTAGTCGATCGGTGGTCGGTTAATTATATAATTCAGAACGATTTTTACATACTTACAACTATTTTTGAACAAAATCATGATTATGTAGTTTTTTCTTTGTTTTTTTTTTAGAAGTAAGTAATTAGTTTCTTTAATATAGTAATAGATATAAAAACGCTATTTTTTTTACAAATTCAATTAATTAAAATTAAAATACAAATGAACCTTAATTAAGAACGATTAAGTAATAAGCTGTACAAGACTTGATTTAAATGAAACTATTTAAGACGATATAGGTACTTAAATGACATTAATGCGAAAGAATGCACATTAAAAATGCCAAATCAATGCATTTTATACCAAAATAATAGTAAGTAACATGCCCACGGCATTTACTTAATTACTGCTTTGCACCGGCGAGGCTATTGACATTTTGCACGAGAGATAAGAGTTCCATTCCTGTAAGAAAACATAATAGTTTTCTTAAATTGCCACATTAGCGATTTAATACGAACATTTCTTTGACTTCGCACCAATGATATTCAATTTGATTTATATCTGGGCTATTAGCTAGCCATTCTAAGACAGAAACCGATTAGTATTTTTTAACAGTGCGGACAGTATTTTCCGGGTCATTTTCGTGCTGGAATTATGGATGATGATGGATGGATAGATGATGAAGGCGCTTCAGCCTTCGGGCAATACTATTTCTTCCAGTATATTTTTGTATTGGAATTAATCCATGTGTGGTTCTATCAGCCTTTCTAACAGGTTCAACTCCAAAACCATAAAAGCAACCCCGAATTTTCATATTTCCCCCGCCGCCATACTTTAATGTTACTTTTCTGTACTTGGAGTCGAATGCTTTATTCATAGGGCGTCGTAAGTACCGTTTTCCATCCGAACTCACTCTGTTTGTTTTCGTCTCGATGGAAAAAAAGATCATTTTTCTACTATTTGACTAACCACTTTTCATACGTTCTTGCAAATGCGAGAGGGGCTTACATAAGACACCGTTTCAACACCTTCCTCATACTTCCATGAAGATTCTCTTCTACACTTTACACACAACGCTTTCGAATAGTGCATGCCGAGATCGCTGAATTGTTATTTTTACCGAAATATTATTTTCTTATATCAGGATTTTTTGGCCAACCAACGATATTTCAATCATCTGAACGAGATGTCTTTCTCTTTTTAGATACACGCGGTATATTTGAAGTTGTTTGATACGTGTTGAAATACTTGACAGTATGGAACATCATTTTCGAGCATTGCACGTGATCAGCTAACTTTAAAAAAAAAAACATTTTTTCTCGCGAAGCTTCATTATGCCTTCCCTTGCAGATTTATACCAAGATTTTTTTTCCACTGTTTTTGTATGAAGTAATCATATTTTAGAATTTTACAGTACTAAATGGCCCCAAAATTATATGAAAAGTGACCTAACCATTGCGTGTTATCATAACATACCATCACGCCTGTATTTCCTGAAGGATTAGGCAGAGGCGTACCAATGTACACCCACAGTTCGCCGGTATGTTTAGGTCCCATGTAATAAGGGGCGAGCCTATTGCCATTAACCGGGCACAAATCCGGACTTCGAGCTGCTACTGAGAATTTCACAGAAAAACCCAATAACACGTTGCTCGACCTGGGGATCGAACCCAGGACCTCTAGCGTAGCAGTCGCGCTTGGGACCACTACACTAATGAGGCAGTCTATTGAGTGTTATCATCAAAATTTAAATAATCTATTCCGCGTTCTTAGTTATTATTTATTGATATTGATTCGCTACGGTCCTATCAAATCGATCGCAGCGCGCGATGTGGCAGAAATATGAAATAACTCAGAACTATAATGACCAATGAAAACCAATAATACCTATTCAAATAATAGAATAAAATAACTCGTCTGTTCATGCTAATCTCTTTAACGTCTCTCACATGCCGTGCCAACACAAATTTTGAGATTAGAAGTTTATGTCATGTTTTATAGTTGGGGAGCCCATGATGTTATTTTGGATTTACTCGAGCGCGTCAGATTTTCATAGGGTTATACCTTGCACCCTATTATCTCCACCAAATATGAGCCCTATATATAGGGCCGAACGTCTAGGGCAGCCCATCAGATTTGTAAAAAAAAATCGATCCTCGGAAATACTCGAGCGTGTCAGATTAAGCTATGGTGGCTTAATTACTAGCTAAAAAGTATACATTTTGGAAATCTGACGATTTGAGCGTAACGTAAGGGATTGGGAGGGTCACAAAGTAGTAAAAAAAAACGATGTCTTGACATTCTCGAGCGCGGTTAATTTATTTTTTATTATTAAGGGAATAATGCATGAATCACGAAAAAAATATAATCTGCCGATTTCCACAAGCCGAAGTAATAAAATTTGTCTTTGAAGATTATATTCCAGACAAAATTTTAGTTTTTTGCGTATATCTCTGAAACGGTGAGAGCTACCGGAAAATACGAGACAATTTATAGATCGTGAAATTCTCTACAAAAAAGGTAAAAATACTTTTTTCCTATGAAATACCGTTCTCGAGTTATCGCGATTTCAGACTGTAGGAAAGTCGTATTTTCAATTAGGTATAACATATACGCCAGCCACACACTATTCATTGCCCAGCCACACTTGTAATTAGTATCTAGAACACACGAAACAAGTGTTGATAAGCAGAAGCAGATGTTGGAGGGAGACAAGATAACTGGAACTGCACTATTTTATTTGTCCTAGTATTTTTCAAGAAATACAAAAGTCTACCAATACTTGTCTATGGATTCCAATTATTTCGGAACTCAATATAAAGCAAGGAGAAAACGAATTCCATTGGCGAGGATCAAATCTACTGAAGAGTTTATGTTTGTACCTAAATACTTATCAATCAAATCATAACTTTTTTTAAACCATTTAAAAACCTACTACAGTTTTGCACTTTTTGAAAATTGCTGATGTCGCCAGTTATCGCATGTAGGATTAAAATATCCATATTTTGGATGTTTCCATGGTCCGAATGTTTTTTTGTACTTTGCCGATTCGCACCGTGGTGCGAAAAACCGGAAGACTATTTTAAGCTTAGATCTGACCACACGCAAATTCAATCGATTCGTGTCAAAGAAGAAATTAAACATTTAAATTTCTTAAAAACTATTATTATATATATTATTTTTTTATTTTTTTTTAAAAAGGTTACGGTAAAGGTACTGTGCGACCCACATTAATACAAAACAACATCCTGCCTGTTTTACCCGTCACAAGTAAAGATATTCGAATTTAAAGTAAAAAAAAAACTGGTAATTTACTGTAAAATTAAAAAAAGTAAAAAAAAAACGGTGCGGCCAAGGTCAAATAATTTGGGCCAAGTGGGTAGCAGATGACCCCAACTAACCACCATTTTCGTATGTTCAACGTTCTACCAAACACCCTGTATATTAGATTTTAGACCATCCTACACATAGGGGTTAACATTTTAGCATTTTGGGCCACTATCACGTCCTGCCCGGAATACGTCGAGATTCCAGTAAGCTGTATATGTACGTTTTATGGTCAATATTTAAAGTCCCAGAGTCCCAGAGTGAGATGGGTTAGGCTATAGTTCCGTACGCCGTCGTTAAAACCTCTCAGGCATGCAGGTTTCGATATTTATTTAAGCGAGTGATAATTAATTATTTAATACGCTTTCATTGTGAAAAGTCAGAGGTGCATGCCTTGCGTCCGAAATCAAGACCTACTACTTATGTTTCGCACCAAGCTGCGAATCGACGAAGTACAAAAAAACTGATATAAACCATGGTCCCAAAAGGGTCCTTGTGTGATTTACACTGTAATTTTATGGTTACTGAAAATTTAAATAACAAAATATTTTTTGAAATCGTCAGATTAACAAAACCCCTCAAGATAAACGTCGGATTTTTGGCTACCATAACTAGAACATCATGATGAACCTTCCGTATAAAAATCTGACGCGCTTGAGTATTTCAATTTGACGATTTTTTTTTACATTTTCGAAAATTCGCCACGAGCTTGCGTCACTTCCGAATCGTCAGTCTTTTAAATGGGAGTATTTTTAGGGTTCACTTAACATCTCCTGTGAATATCTGACGCGCTCGAATAAATCATTTTTTTTTCTACTTTCTACGCTTCCGTATGGCCACCCCCACCACGCAAAACGGCAGATAAACATATCATTGATATCAGGGACACTTTGGGGCTTCTACACGCTTATGTATATTCTCTGTTTTTTTTACATTTTTGAAAATCTGTAGCCGCTTTCCCCACCACTAAAGGGGAAACATTATATAACATTTTATGCTTCCTATCATCTAATCTACAAAATCTAATAGGTCCCCACGACGCTCGAGTAAATCCACATTTAGCATCATGGGCTCCCCAGCTATTATGGAATCAAATTTCTTACCTACGGCGACATTAATTTTTGTGGAACTAAGAAAATTGCTTCGTACTTGATTATCCACCAAAACCTTTTTAAGTACTTTCATTTGCTTTTATTTAATTTTTAACGAAAATTAAGCCGAAAATGTGTATCAAAACATCTAGTTGCCAAACATTGAGAGATCCCGTTCCCGTCTTTTTTTTCACTAGGCGGCGTTGTCTTCGCGCACACAGGTAAGAGCATTCTTACCAAATAACATGAGCTGTATTTTATTTTCAAATAAATTGAGAACATTTACTTTATAATAACTGCGTTATACTTACATGATATCTAACTAATAAAGAGAAAAGATTTGTTTGTTTATTCGTATTTGACTCAAAAAATACTCGGCCGATTTTGAAAATTCTTTTAAGTACCGTTAGAAACCTACATTTTCACCGAGTAACATAGGTATATGTAACTATATGTATATGTAGGTAACTATATTGACTTCTAGAAATAATTAGGGATCCCTGTATAGTCACCCAAAACTTGAATAATGTAACCTAAGGTGTAAAAAAAATTGTCATAAAATGTCTTTCATCGCATGCGCTGCGAAAACTATTGATGATAGAACAAAACAATGTAAGTACTACAATATTAAAGAACATATCAATATCTATAAAAAAGTCCACGATAGCATATGCCAATCTCCGAAGGATAACTCACAATAACTGCTTTTACTATTAAAATTTTAGATTAAAAAAGAATTAATTTTTTGAAGCTTATTTACCCATGGTATTAATCTATATCTAAATAAATGTGTTTGTTGTGACGATATTGCAAAATAACAATATCCGCGCGACAAAATAATGACGCGCGCGGCAGTCATTTGGTCCGGCCGTCGTATTGCCTCGCCGTTGCGACGCGTCGCAACGTAGGTAGTAACGTGGGGATTCTGGCCTTCGGGAAATTCAAATTCAAAATATTTATAATCTATACTATAATCCTAACTAATTTTATAAATGCGAAAGTGAGTTAGTTTGTTTGTTTGTTACACTTTCACACTTAAACTACTTAAGTACTAAATCGATTATAAAAATTCTTTCATCAATAGAAAGCTACATTATCAGCGAGCAAAAAAGACTGTATTTTTATTTTTTCTTAATTATAGATTCGTACGAAAATTACATAATGTTACTTACACAAGCTATCAAAAATTTGCCTTTAGAACTCGTTATTTGACGTGCGCTGCGCTGTTTTGTTAGCAAATTTAGTATGGAGATGGTTACCAAAGAGTATAGTAATAAGTAGGATAGCGTACTATGGAGATCCCTTGACACATATAAATGTACAAAATTATTGCGAAATAAAGTTCAAATATCGGCAGTCAGCTCACTATTCAATTAAGTAGTTATAGCATCAGCTATTTTGGATGCACTTTTAAAAACCATTAATGAGAGCGTCGTAAACAAAAAGCAATACAATTATTAAAAAAATAAGTTTTAAAGTAAGTTGTACTAATCCTATTTTTTCTTTATTTATTTTACATTTCTCTGTCACATTTAAGCAAAAGTTAATGTTTATATTTTTTAAATTAGGTGTCAACATTTTTTTCTCTTACTCTTTATTTAGGCTCAATTTAACCTGTCTAAAAATTAATCACGGGTCCGGGCGGAAAAAATAAATCGATCAGAAGAATCTTCATGTAGTATTTAGAAAACAAAAACAAGCAAGGTGACCATCTGCTCCGAGAGCTAGGGGATAATACGAAGGAGGTCGCATTGCTAACCTAACCTAACTAAACATTGTGCACAATATTTGGTGAGTATTCTTTTTATAGTTCATTCAATTAATTTTAAACCTAAACATATTAAAGTGTGACATACATACACTCACGCCTTATTCCCACAGGGGTAGGCAGAAACTAGAGACAAAACAATAATAAACAAATTAGTTTTATTGCAAAATGCGGTACACACAAAGTAGGTAATTAATCAAGGAGAATAGAAAAAGGAAAGGAAGGGTAGAGAGGCACCATGCTAAAAATCACTAAATAGGGTTGCGTTCTAATATTACTGGCATCGCCACATGCTGCGTTTCTTGCATACTTCTTTTGCTTTTTCCACATTCATACACCTTCTCATACATACGCGCCGGTAGCGAGTGCTACGAACCTAACCTTAGTGATTTTTAGGATGGTGTCTCTCTACCCTTCCGTTTCCTGCTACGTAAGTACCTGATCGTAGTGTGAAACCATTATTTACTTTTTACTGATAATGATTATAACTTTGAGGGCCTGATTCACCACTTGCTGATAAATTGTCGGATAGCCTATCCGCAACTTACTTGGCAGATAGTGTCTAAATTTCTGTTTCACAGGTGTCTGATAGGTATTTATTTCTACCTGATATAGTCTCATTTAAATTAGCAGCTAGTTCAAGGTCCTGATATTTTTTTGTCAGCCACTTAAAAAACGTTTTCCGCGAATATCTTTTAGTATTTTAACAACTTTCTTCAAAGTAATAGTGTTTTTAGTAAATAATTTTAACTTTTTGAGTTTTTCAAAGATGAGTTTGAAGATTTTCCCCACACCCTCCATATCTATGGCCACGCTATGGACCCTCCAAAAAAAGCCAAAGTACTTAACATCTAATGCCAAATTTAAGAAGTAATTCAGGACATACATAAAAAAAAACTTCCTGTTAATTATGTATTTTACATACATATGTACTTATATATACACTCACGCCTTACTCCCACAGGGGTACGAAATCAAAACAAATAATTTTTAAATTCTTTGTTTTAATTTCATTTATTGTACATACATACCATCACGACTGTATTCCCCGAAAGGTTAGGCAGAGGCGTACTAATGTATACCCACAGCGCGCTGGTATGATTAGGTTCCATGCAATAGCGGGCGAGCCTATTGCCAAAAATTTAATAGAAAAACCCAATAACACTGCTCGAACCCAAGACGTCTAGCGTAACAATCGCGCTTGAGACTTCTAGAGCAATAAGGCAGTAAAATTCATGTATTGTAATAATTATATTATTATCATAATACTGTGAACAAAAAATATACATCGGTATAATTTGGCATGCCAGATAGTAATATGAAGAGATCTATGTTTTTTGTAACATAATCGTAATTGTTACGCATCTGCAAATAAACAATTATGAATTTTACTATTATTTTACCATGATCAGATATACGGCTGACACAAGTCAATCGTATTATGTATAAACAATGCCTCGAGTTCGCTTTTTTACAAAATTATTTAATGAAAACTTGAAGGGTCTTCATGCCCGCCACTCAGCTCATGCTTTTATGGAGTTTCAGGAATATCTTATAATTGTATAGGCGTTGATATTTGCTGTGTAACGGGAGATAAGGCGATCGTCCAAAATTGGGATGGTCGCCAAACGCGCATCATTACGCATCCCATTTTGAGACGCACGGCAGTTTGTTATTATCAATTTAAATAAGTACAAAGAGAAGATTTTTGCTCGGAAAAGTATCTACATATTTAATTCTTATTTTTTTTACAAATAAACCTCAATAAATATAATAGTATTAACTGATTTACGAACCTAAATAGGAAGGCCGCAATCACGCATGCGACGTTGCCGCTCTTACGTCCAGATATCTTTCTATTAGCTGACTGTCAGATATTTTATCGGAGACTTGATTGGTGATACCGAAAAAAATATCAGACAGATTTATTGCCCTGATATTTTGGCCCTGACAGTTATTTAAAGACATCAACGCGAGCGATAACTCGAGAACGGCGGATAACCGATTTTTATGATCTTTGGTTTATTGGATTTATCTCCCCCCGAATAGCAGAATAACTATTAAAACATCGAAAAAATTCACGAAAAAGAATATTATGAAGAAAATTTATTTTCTCATACATTTTGTAACGGGAACGATTGACAGATTTGGCAGATATAAAACACTGAGACAAATGAACATGGAGTTGTTTTCTGTGAGGTTTTCTGTTTCGGTAAGTAGATGGCGTTCTGTGCATTGTCCGAACCCCTCACAAGCTGCTGGTGTGATTTTAATTTTTTTTTGTATGTTCAAATGGGCGCGGATGGGTTAGATTCACAATTTGAGCCGGTAGGTGGCACCACAATCGAGTTCTACGATTTTTTTTATACACAGGGCAAGACATAGGAAAGGGAGTGAATAAGGTCCATTAATAAATATTAATGTCCACCCGTGCGAAGCCGGGACAGGCCGCTAGTTTATAATAATTTGGACATGAAAATTTTTCGTTGATTGTAAGTACTTAATGCAAAAACTGAGAAAATATTGATATTCAATTTATTCGAATGGGAGGCGTCGACCACGGTGGGCTTAAGCCACGAACCCTATTAAAAGGTGTGGTTTGAGTGCGATTCGACAGATAAGATTTCATAAGTTCATTCCCTCTGATACCCTTCCGCTACGGCTATAAACTGGATACCACTGTTCGTGGACATAGAGAAAACTTTTCTTGTTTTATACCATTTAGTCGATTTTTTTCGTAGTTTGGTTTTAGTTTTAAGCTTTTGTTTTTATTTGACACTTTTTGGTGGCTCATGCTATCTTTATTCACTACTCGCTGCAGACGGTCTACTATGTCCTCTCCTCCTTCAGGTTGCAACCTATCTCCTTATCTAATTTTATCAAAATCCGTTCAGCGGTTTAGGCATTATAAACAGAGAGTTAATTTCGCATTTACAATACTAGGTCTAGCTGTTGCTCGCGGTTTCATTAGCATGCTAAAGTACTTTTTAAGATAAAAGGTAGCCTACATTTATATCGTTCTCCAAGTTCCAATTTATCTCTCTATCAATATTCATAAAAAATATTTTTTACACCTAAATTGCTATTTAGGCGTGAAAAGGTAACAGACTGACAGTTACTATCGTTCATCATCACCTAACATAAATACGTATGTTAGGTGCCTACTTAGTTGTATGGGGACCCAGGACTAAATCCTTTATTATTTGTCCCTTATAGCGGGATAATTGAAACACTATATTACGTCTACTTCGACCTTTGACTTAATTACATAAATATACCTAATTAGAAAACAAAAATGTTTTTCCAATATTGTATGCCAATACTGGCCAAAACCAATAAGCATGAAGTTCAAACATACTCGTACAAGTCCATATAGAGATAAATATATAACACTATTTCGGAATCAGAATCCTTTATTATGCGTTGCAATAATTATTTTTCAATATCTAATTAAGGTTGAATTAAAACTCCTACTTTTTCAGTTTATATCGCGTTGTATTGGTGTAATTTAATTCTCGACGGTTCGGATCGTTTTCTTCTTCCTGTTCTTGAATAAATTAATTTGAAAAATTTAATAATATTAATACAACGCGATAAAATCCGAAAAAGTAGTTTTATTTCAATGTCTTATATTGCGTTAGTGAAAACATTTAAAATATAGCAAATACATAGTCCACCGGTACCGGCAGCAGGGTCTAAGCTACCGGCGGCGGTCAGGGCCAAAGAGATAGAAACTACCTACTTAACGGTGCGGGCTGTGTCCAGGAGTAGCATTTTCTAAATATTTATTTCGATACTATAAGTAAGTAATTAATATTAGATAGAATTAATAGATCTCATTTCGTTTCTAAATAGTATTATACTGTTTCTACACCGTGGAGGTTTCACGTAATAAAAAAGTTTATCTGCGTTCCTTATAAATAAGAAAACAATATGTCATATAAACTCCAGATTAGTAAATGGCAGCTGTAATTGCAAGATGCAGGTGTATACAAGCTAGATTGTGATTGCGGTCTCTCTTACATAGGCCAAACTAAAAGAAGCATAGGGATCCGCGTAAAAGAACACATCGCTGATGTCAAACACCGCCGTTTCAAGAAGTCAGCAGTTTGTGAACATACTCTAGACAAGGCCCAGCACTACATCAGATTTGATAAACCACAAGTCCTCGCAAAAGAAAACCGATTCCTTCCCAGGATGATCCGTGAGGCTATTGAAATTAAAAAACATCCAAATTTCAATAGACAAGATGGCTGGGTCTTACCACCTGCTTGGAACCCCATTATAGAATCCATAAAATCAAAATCCAAGCCCAAAACTGCAAGACCGAAGGATACGGTGAGCTCGTTCTGCGTGAATCGGATCGCCAATAATTAACAAAAATGTAAGGTAGCTGTCAGTAATTGTAACATTAAGACGTCCAACAACTTAGTCTACCCGTGACCATGGATGCTGTAAAGGATCCGAAACGTCGGGAATCAAATAATATCAATACAACGTGATAAAATTCGTAAAAAGTAGTTTTATTTCAATGTCTAATATTCGCGTAAGTGTCAGAAACCAGTATGGCAGCTGTAATGTCAAATATTCATATTCAATGAGGTAATCATGCTAATCATGATTACTATTATCAATAATCACCATCGTATTAAGTAGTTGTTAGAGAAAAATACACCCTTTGGTTACTTCTTTTCTTTACTTTAAGAGATGGCGCTAGTAGTAAGAAAGTCGCAGCAGATACACTTTTTGTTCGTCCAGTGTTTACTATATTGGATTTCCTGTAAAATACAATATAGGTACCGCACGATACTCTGGGGATCAATACAAGACAGACTTACGACACCTCGTTTGTTAAAATCAAATAAAATTTTATTTTTTTATGTTCCCTTTTTTGTGTTTTGCCGGCCTATATCTTACTGCAAAGACGAATCAATCGATACACCTCATTTGCTAAAATCTGATGTGTAGTTTTTGAACTAGGATCGAACATCCATTACGATACATAATACTTAAATACATACATAGACTGTTAAACTCATTACCCTTCCTTTTTTCGTAGTCGGGTAAAAAATATTTTGTCTACGACAGTTGTTAATATTCAATGAATCTAATGTTAATAAGCAAACTTGTTGATATTATTTCCTTTTTGTTGATAATAATCATGAAAACCACTCTCGCTAAAACGTCAATCTCATTTTATACGAGATTTATAGAAGGCATCAGCTTTCTATAACTATAAAGAACTGCTATTGCACATTTTCGCTCTATTGGACTATTATTGAACGTCTATGAATAACATTGTATACTATAACTATTCAATGCTCACTATTTTGTAATCATGTTTTTAATGTTACTACTACATTAGCTGGAGAAACCATGATGTTATTTTGGATTTGCTCGAGCGCGTCAGATTTCCATAGGGGGGATACCTTGGACCCTGTTACGAGTAATTGCATTTTTAGTATTTATTAATTAAGTACTAGCTAAAAAATGTACATTTTGAAAATCCGACGATTAGATTTGAATCTTCAGATATTCAAAATTCCAGTCCCTTGAGTGGGAGGGTCACGAAATTCATTAATTCATTAAAAACACATTCTCGAGCGCGGTTTATTTCTTTTTTAATATTAAGAGACCGGCGGACCGAATTTCTCTCACAAACGTAATACCGAAATAAATTGTAATTCAAACACATTTTAATCAAATTCTGTTATAATTCGGATTCCGATACTGTTAATCTACCTAGATTAACGGTATCGGAATCCGAATAGGAACCTTCCTACTCTACCATTTCTTCCAAAATACTTAACTGGAAATAAATGTAAGCGAATGCAATTTATTGTAATTTATACTAAGTTTGGAAAGATTTTCCGGTCTTTTATTTCTAGTGAAGTAGTAGTCCAAATAATAACATAATTTGATAGAATATTGTCTGGATAAGGATTTATTTGGTATTACGTTTTTGTGGGAAATTCAAGATCCGCCGGACTCTTAAGGGAATAATGCATGAATAACGAAAAAAATATAATCTGCCGATTTTCACTTTTTGAAAAGTGCTGATGTCGCCAGTTATCGCACGTAGGTTTAAAATATGAGCTCCACATTTTAGATGTTACCATGGTTAGAATGTTTTTTTTTGTACTTTGTAGATTCGCACGTGGTGCGAAAACCCGGAGGACTATTTTAAGCTTAGTTCGGACCACTATGTCCACGCTGAAATTCGATCGATTCGATTGTAAATGAGAAAAATATTAGAATAAAGAAATTATATTTATTACTGTTGAACAGTTTTGTGCTTTTTATGTTTACGTTAGCTTAGTAAAAGTGACAACTACGAACATAAATTAAGTAAACCCAAAAAGGAGTTCTCTTTTGTTAAAATTTAAATTGAATGCCAAGTTCTGAGATATCAAAGAAACTTTATAAAAATATGCACGTTTTACGGTCAATTTTTAAAGTCCCAGAGTGAGATGTGTAAAGGCTTATAGCTCCACACGACGTCGATAAAATGTCTCAGGCATGCAATGAAATGAAATTATATTTTATTCTGCAAGTAGATCTTTCGAGATACTTTTATTTATGTCAATGGTTTTGTTTTTTGTATAGCTAAATGGCTTCGGCATTTCCTGACTGACGACCTCTGAGAAGATACACCGAAACAAACTCAGAGAATCATGGTCTCTTTTAAAGTCCAGACATGGAAGAACATTTATATGTGATTGGCACGATGTTAGAGTAATGTCTGAAATGGCCTTTTGAGGAAAGAACCATAACAGCTTTGAGTAGACCAGTCCCAACTGAAGGCACGCATGCATCTGTCATCGTGTAGTTCAACCATAATTTAGGGAGCACAACGACCTGTCGCACGACGTTCAGTCCCATTACAATAGTTCGACAGTCATAAGAATAGTTACTAGGATTTAATGTCCAACTGATTCGTTGAGCTTCATAAAAAAATATTTATTAAATATTAAGTAAATACAAATTTTATGCATAAAATTAATCTCTCTGTCAATATTATTTAATTTTCCTCCATAATATAACTTTACTCGGTGCTTCAGAAACATTAAAAGTACGGTACAGTAACGTACGGAATGTACGAATAGTACGAAGTATTATTAGGACCGAAGGACCAATTTTTTTTTTACTGTAGATCATGCAAATATTTGCTCCGTGGGTCGAACCCACAACACATGGCGCAGAAGCCGATCGCTCAACCGCTACTTCAATCGTGTCGTCAATTAACGATCTCGGTTAGGAAACGTGTCTATTTAGTTCACTGATCGGAAACGTGTCATAGGTCGTTCGTTTAGGACCTACACAAGACTAACAAACGCGACACAGGTCCTTCATCGCAGAGGCCGGGTCGGTTAATGAAGAGAGGAGCGCCGCGCGCGGCCGCATCTGACCGCGGTTCAGCCGGCTTAATCTATACTAATATTATAAAGAGAAAAGATTTGTATATATGTTTGTAACGAATTGGCTCAAAAAGTACTGGACCGATTTCAAAAATTATTTTGTCGTTAGAAAGCTACATTGTCACTGAGTAACTTAAGCTATATAACATCACGCTACGCCTCTTAGGAACGGAGCAGCGCGGGTAAAACCGCGAGCGGGTCGCTAGTTTATTATACATATAGGTACTATCGTTCGGAAAAAATAAAACTATTTGAGAAAAAGTAATCTTATTATTGTTCTCACCGATATACCTATTTTTAGGCATGTTTTGTGAGATCTGACGTTGATATTCTTTAAGTCTCATCTGAAAACCTATGAAATTATCCCTGTTTAGTAATCTTTTTATGATAGAGTGAAGTTGTAGATATCGTGTTTTCAGTTGAAACAATAATGATCGTTTATTAAACTAGGGTAATTTCGCCTGTTCGCGTCCACTTAGTGGAGTTGGCAAGTTTGAGGGTGAAAATAAAAATATTCTTGCATTAATTTTGAATTGAAAATGCATATTTATGTATAGTCTAATATACATTTGATACTAACTAATTCTGGTTAACATTTCTGGTGTTTTCGTTAATAAATGGACAAATATCTGAATAAGGCGATTTACCCAGTTCGCGTCTACAAAATCCAAATTGCGTCCACCTATGGACCAATTAGGAAACAGAATTTAAGGTAGATTTTTTAAAATAAACGAATACAGTTTTGACTTTTATATATTTTTTAATTTTACATTTGTAGAAAAGTATGGTCGTTGCGCCGGTTGGCGACCACTTAGCTGAGTTGCCAACTTTGGTGAGGCATAATTTACAGTATCTACACGCAAAATTATCGGCGACCACGTAAATTCGTCCTAAATATAGTCAAGATGTGAAATAAAGTGTTAAACATCACACTTTAATTAATTAATTATGAAAAATGATTAGAAAAGTGCAAAAATAGCCAAAGTGTCAGTTAACGACCACTTTCTTCGGTTAGCGACTACTGCACGCCGGTTAGTGACCACTATTTGAAAAAATAAAAATAAAGGAATACTTAGAACATTTATTTATTGCTATATATAAGAACTATTGTTTATATTTCTCTTTAAATTAAATATAATTAATTAATAAATAATCTTCAGCATAAATAATATTCACTTACTTAATCTATCTTTTTCTTTCAAAAATCGTGTCCTGACTGACTGACTGATCTATTAACAGCCAAAACTAAGTCTAGAACGCTGAAATTTGGAAAATAAGTTTATATTATAACGTAAGCATCTGCTAAGAAAAGGATTTTGGAAATTTTAATTTTAAGGGGGTTAAATGGAGGGGAGATGCTTGTATGAGTATTTATTCTTCAAAGCTAGAAACAGGAAAATTTCAATTACAGTTACTGAGAATAAATAAACAATAACGTGTTTCAGACATTTTCAATTTTCACATTTTAAGGGGGAGAAACGGGGAGCGAAACCTTGTATGGAATAGCCATTTTTTTTTAAAGATAGGAACTTGATATTTGGGATTGTAGCTATTCATCATAAATCATTAAGGACATATTTCAGGGTTTTTGGATTTTCACATTTTAAGGGGGGATGAAAGTTTAACATCACAATAACACTTTGCTCGTCCTAGGAGTTGAACCCAGGACATCTAGAGTAGCAGTCACGCTCAGAGCCACTAGGCTAATGAAGCAGTTATAATTACTTTAATAAGATTATTGAAACATCTTATCTTAATTTGAATTTATTTTACTATATCTTTTCATACTAATTTTGGTGGTCGCAAAGTACCATCATAATTTTTGAACTTAGATCAGTTAGCGACCACCAATTTAACCAATGTTTGTGAGTGAATTACACAAAGTTTTATCAAAAAAACATGTGGCCGTTTTCTGAATATTTGCATCTTTGAGTTTTTACGACCAAAAATCCAAAATTTTGTAACAATAAATTAAACATTGAGAACATAATAAACAAAACGAAATAAGACTGTGTGGCTTAGAATACGACCACCTGGCCGCTATCCAACCTATTAATGAAATATGGACGTCTGCTACCGACCACTAGATTTTAGTTAAATATAAAGAAACAATTTACTTATATACAATTAAAACATTTAAATTTGTACATAATAGAAGTAACCATGCTTCTAATTTGAGTAGAAGAAGTATACTAAGTAACAAAACTTATCTTCGAACACCGCGCGTCTCGCTATTTTTTGCGCTGTCACTGCAAATCTACTCGCCACTAAATCAACATGTGAATTTAGCGTCCTGTTTCTTTGTTTTGTGTTAAAGTTGACATCAAAGTTAGTATATTCTTATTGCATAACTATTCCAATATTACATAAGATATACTCTTTATTTGTATTTTAACTAAACCTAGTCGGCGAAGTGGTTGCTTACTGGAGGTAGTCGCGTAACCGGCGCAATGACCCTATTTAAAAATCTTCTCAACATTAATCTTTATATATATAATTCTTCTGTGAGTGTGTATGTCACTGAACTTCTCTCAAACGACTGGACCGATTTTGATGAAATTTTTTGTGTGTGTTCAAGGGGATCTGGGAATGGTTTAGATCAAACGACTGGACCGATTTTGATGAAATTTAGGGGATCTGGGAATGGTTTTGTCCGCTGTCCGCTGTATTTCGCTTTATACGTAGCTATGCACGTACCGGGCCGCTAGTTGAACTATAAAAATATGAACAATCTCCTTTTTTGACTCTGTGGCAGTCACAATAAAAATTTATACGTTACTTTTAATTAACTTCGCTAAAGCTTTTTTATAACAAACATTGTTTAAATCTCTGTGAATATACAATCTTTAATTACTTCAGACCACATCACTACACAGGCTCAATAAATAAAAATATTAAAATATGTGATAGAAATACAAAACAAAATATAGAAACCCTTTCTTATATGGGGCCGAGGTAGCAAGGTTTTAGTGCATTTCGACCCAATGGGATCTTTTGTCCTTCCCCTAGATACCTTTTATTCATCCTCACCCAGTTCTTCAAACAGGTCTTCTATGAGCTTTATAATGACGCCTGGGGGTATGAGTTTGTAATCCTCTGGTCTTGGATGACCCTGCCCCAAGAGGCGCATTCGCTTTCTAGCCATTGCATCGCATGTACACAGAAGGTGTTCATTACTCTCAATTTCCCTTTTGCAGGCCCTGCAGGCTGATTTCTCCGTCAGACCCATTTTTTGCAGTAGGGCGTTAGTCCTGAAATGTCCGGTTAGCGCTCGAATCAAATAACGGGCCTGCCACCTACTTGAGTTCCAAATGGCATTTTGTCATCTCTATGAGGAACCTATAAATTTCTTGGAGTGAGCAAGTCCTGTCAAGCTCAACCACTCACTCGCCTCGCCCTTTCGTACTCCCGAAATGCCGTTTTGACTGCGCTTGAGGCAGTCATTAGTGAGGTTCCAGACCATCCCTAGCCAGCTCATCAGCGTGCTCATTGCCCATAATCCCCCTGTGGCCAGGAACCTATACAAACCAGTCCTTGTTTCGCTGTCCTAGCTCATTTAAAGTCCGGGCAGCGTCTATGACCAGTCTTCAATCGATCCTGTAGGAGTCAGGGCCCTGAGTATATAGATATGTATATATAGATATGTTTCCGCTTTACGCATGCAAGTCAAAGCATGGTCAAATTAGCTACAGGAAAACTGTAACTAATTGAGACCTTATGATCCCTTGCATATATGCCCCTGTACCCGATTCTGTTTACAAATGGTCAGTGCACCATATCAGACTGCCCTCTGGTGGGTCTAGTACCTTTATCCATTCTTAATAACGCACTACTGGTACTAGTCCCGGTTTCTTCACTCCATCTGGTCTGCGCCCACTTATTTTGTCCAATAGATACTGTGGTCTTAGGAATGCCATATTTTTTTTTATGGGATAGCAGGGCAAGCGATTACCGCTGCCCATGGACACCCGCAACACCAGAGGAGTCAGAAATGCGTTGCCGACTCACTCGGCGAAACACAACGTAAGCGTTGTTTAACGCCGGTTTTCTGTGAAGCCGAGGTATCACTCCGGTCGAGCCGGCCCATTCGTGCCGAAGCATGGCTCTCCCACGTAATATATACTCTTTGCAGATTTATCTTACCGACTTCTTGTTGTCTTTAATTTGACCCAATGCATTCTTTAAATCATCTTCGTTGTATGTGTTTTCTTTTTTCTATGGTTTTTGAAAAATTCATCTAAAAACGAGAAAAAAATTAAATTGCGTGATGTCTGATATTCAATTATTATTAATCCTACATTTGATTAAATATAGGTAAGATAGTATTTTACCTTAAGGGTCCGGCAGAGCTTGAATTGCACACAAAAACATAATACCGAAATAAATCTTAATCCAGACAATATTCCATCAAATATGTTATTATTCGGATTTGGATACCGTTAATCTAGATTTCTACGGTACTATTTCGTCTACTACAACTTCCCTGGAAATAAAAGACCGAAAAATCGTTCCAAACTTAGTAAAGTTATAAAAAACTGCATTCGCTTATATTTTCAGTGAAGTATTTTGGACGAAATGGTAACGGAACCTAGATTAACGGTATCGGAATCCGAATAATAACAAAATTTAATTAAATTGTGTTTGAATTAAGATTTATTTCGGTATTGCGTTTGTAAGAGAAATTCGGTCCACGGGACTAAATAATAAAATAACAATATTTTGCTAACATTTTTTTATTTGTGTTTAATTACAAGATGGGCGTAATCTGCTGTATAGTTTCCACTAAAGGTACAGTTTGCATCCAAGTGCGATTATCGAACCTATATCTTTTTCTACAATCATCATAACGTGGACGCAAATTTTGGTCCTTAAAATATGACACGAACATAATGTTAAAATAAATGTAAATTATTTTTTTTCTCATATTTCATCATACTAAAATGAACAACCAACATAAAGATAGCTAAGCCAGTTTGCGTCCACTGTGGACGCTACGTGGAATGTTTACACATTTGGTGTAGCAATTCGCGTCCACCTTATTTTAACCGTTAATAATAAAAAAATCAAGCAAAACCATAATTATCTTTATTTCATACTTCATTAAAAAGGTCTAGAAACAACTATGTCTCCTAAAGTTCAAATAAAACAATTAAAAACTTACTGTGAAACACGCTCCAGCTCACTATTTTTTTTGTTAACTATTTGCACGTCGGTAGTCTTTTCTTACGCACCTGAGATTAATCATTTTTTTCAAGAGGAATGGTTGCGCATACCGAGCTTTTGTCTGTGTGTGTGTGTGTACCCCTTATACATACAGGCATTCGCAGAAATGACTTTTGTTTATGTTAGTGTGTCAGTATACTTATTTTCCAATATTTTTAATGAGAGGTCCGTCGAATGGACCCGAACCGGGCGATGGACGTGAATAGGCGAACATACCCTACAACATATATTTTTATCCGATAAAAACAAAGAGTATGTGATTGTTTACCATTGAAGCAAAGAACGGTCGATTTGGTATATCCGGGCCTTAAGCTAGTCACTAGGGGCGAGTTTCACTGACCATACTTTGATTTTTCTTGCATACCTAAGAATAGCATTATAACAGGCCTATGTCACTCCCCGTGTAGGTATCGAAAACGTAAATACGCGCGGCGGCCACGCTAGCGTGGGAAATCCAGTAGGGACTCACGAGTAGTGTTGCCAGGTGTCCCGATGTCCCGATTTGCGCGAGACGTCCCGATTTTCAGGGGTCTGGTGACACGTCCCGATTTACCCTTGATCGGGCCGAATGTCCCGAATTTTCACTAACCTCTTTAGGTACCTTCTAACCAATGGTATGGTAATATACCATTTAAAAAAAAATTACACTCCAATTATAATAAACGATGATTCACAAAAATCAGTTTTTTGTAGCCATTGTAGCTTTTAAAGTAGCTGTAGATTTGAAAACCAAAATCCCGATTATTTTAACCTTCCGTTCCGAAATTTGGCACACTAGACCAGGCAAGACTACTCACGAGCGAGCAGTGACGTACACGCGTGCTTTGTTCGTCACCTATTTCACCGATCCATGGAGAAACATAAAAGGGCAAAAATATAGGTGCTGTGCAGTGTTTAACTATTTAAAAACGGATTGCGATATTATTATACATGATACATTACTGTTTAAGTTAATACAAATCACCCGGCCAGCTCCTACACTACAATACCATAATCTAATATATAACTAGCTTGTGCCCCCGACTTTGTCTGCGTGGACTTCAGGATTGGGTCCAACCTGGATAAAAGTAGCCTATATGTGGTATTCCAGGCTTAATCTATATGTGTACCAAATTTCATCCAGATCGGTTCAGCCGTTCTGTCGTGAAAGAGTAACAAACATCCATACATACATACTCACAAACTTTGACGTTTATAATATTAGGGATAATAATTGTTAGAAAGAGGCAACTTCTAGGTTAATATAACTGTAGGTAAGGTAGCGCTGTGCGATCTGAATTGCACTTAATTGTATCGCAGCAAGAGTCCCTATTTCTTTAATTGGTTTTGCGGAGTGAATATTCTGTACCTGTACTATTTACTCTGTATATACTCTGTGATTATAATAAAATTAAAGTAGCTCTTGCTCGCGTTTTCTCTTGCGACCCAAAATTATGTTATAATGAATATTTCATAAAATACCTACTACCTACATCTAAGGTACTTATGAATAGTATTTATATGGGCCTTTCTCTACTAACTGGAAACTTGTCTATTGACAGTTGTCCCAACCCTATTTTTATAGAAAATTAATATATAATATGTTAAGTCGATAGATAGTTATAATATAAATACATATAAACAAGAAACCATTGTAATTTTCCCTTATTTTTCGAATTATAGGCAATTTTGTAAAAAAATGCGGCAGAGGACTGTTTTGCCACCCAGAGGACTGTTTTTTCCAACCAGAGAACAGTTTATGTCAATGTTTATATGAAGAAAAACACAATATTAATTATTAAATGTAATCAAATAAATTACCTTCTTTATTGAATACTGTATCACATACAGAATTTAAATACTTATATTTATCAGGATCAAATTGCAAAATTTAACCAAGACGTAATCACCGATGGTGTAATTCTGTTGGTAGATTGAACTAGGTGTGTCTACATTTTCCTTTGTCTTAGCTTTTTCCAAACGTTCTAATCTCTTCCTATACCTATAACTGGCTTTCTTGTACCTTTTTCCTTCTTTCTTTGGTAGTTTCGTCGTTCTTTTTCCTTCAATTGCTCTCTTTTTACAGGGACATTTTTTAGCCGTTGATAATTAATCTTTCTGCAGTTCTTCCTTCCCCAGGGGTCGGTACTCTCTGCGACACTTCTTGCTGCACATCGATGGTCTGCTGAAGCCCGGTATCTTTGGGTACGCAGACGACAGCACCGTTATAGAGAGCTACACAGCCAACGCACGGACCGGTGGACCTAAAATCCAGGCTCTAAGAGAGGCCATGGTCGAGCGTCTGAGTTTGTCCCTTCAGGCTGTCTCCGAATGGGGCGATGCCAATCTGGTCAAATTCAACGCTGCCAAGACCCAGGCGTGTCTGTTTTCCGCCAAAAAGAACCCATTCCAACTGGCTCCTACTTTCCAGAATGTATCTGTGCCGATGACTGACCACCTTGAGCTCTTGGGCGTTAATCTGACGTCAACCCTCAACTTCGGCTCCTATATTGAGTCCAAAGCTCAAATAGCTGCCAGAAAGCTGGGTATCCTCTCGAAGGTGCGGCTTTACTTCACGCCGGAACAATTGCTCGCATTGTATAAAGCACAAGTTCGTGCATGGAGACGGAACATTCGCACCTTTGGGATGGATCGGCTAAGTACCAGCTCGAGGCGTTGGAGTCCATCGAGAAACGTGCCAAGAAGCTCATTGGCAACGATTCCCTTGTCCGGGCTAAACTCCAAAGTCTTGAACATCGCCGCAAAGTTGCTAGCTTATCGGTTTTTTATCGGATACATTTCGGAGAGTGTGCATCAGATCTCCACGATCTTATCCCCCCTAGCCCTTTCCACTATCGGACGACCAGAAGCACGAAAAAGCGTCATCGATTCACGGTGGACATACCAAAAGCCCGAACGAAACGCTTTAAGTCCACTTTTATAATGCGTACTGCTGAAATATGGAATGCACTTCCCGAGTGGGTCTTCCCTGATAGATATAATCTGGGTGTCTTTAAATCACGAGTGAATCGGTTTCTTCTAGGCAAGCGCGCTCCATCGTAGATCGCAGTATCGCTTAACATTAGGCAAACTGGCGGGCTAGCGTAAGCCTATCACGAATAAAAAAAATAAAAAAAAATCGTTTCTGCTCTTTTATTTCTTCTTTGGTTTTAGGTTTCTTCTTTGGTGGCATTGCGGCAATACTAAAACAATAAAACATACGTTAAATATTTTTAAAAAAACCGTAAGGGTTTAAAAACAGGTAGTTACTAGGTACGTATTATTTTATATTCCAAAATCCATTAAAATAGAAAACAAAAGACCTGAATTAGCGTGACAGGCCAATGTAAGAAAGAAAGAGGCTATCGGCAAGCAGTAGGCTAGTGCAGACTATAAAGAATATTGATAAAATACACGGACGTCAAATAAAACAGTCCTCTGTCACATTGAACAGTCCTCTGTGTTATAAATTTCCAGAGGACTGTTGCACAGAGGACTGTTATTTTTACTTAAAAAATGTCATACCACGTATCAGTTTAAATATTACTTCATAACACAGAAACAGCTATAAATTATCACACTGAGCAATCTTTTTGTTAAATAAATATAATTATAACACATAAAACACCGTAAAATAGACTTACCAGAGGAATGTTCACTCAACACTACAGAGACGTGGCTCCCACACAGACGCGGAGTTATCACTGCGCAAAATGACGGCGACTTGTTTAGCATGGCGACCGAGCAAACTTCTCACTGTTAACGTTCCGTTTCACGCGAAATGTAACCACAATAGTGTTTAATATTTTTGTGGCGCGATATTCAAATTGTGACAGAGGACTGTTCAAAAATGTAACGGACAAAATTCGAACACTAGTTTTTAGTACTAAAAAATTCTCTAAAATTATAATTGTTTTTTGTTCACATGCATTGAATATTCTTTATGTTTATAGAGTTAAAAGATTTTACATTTTTAAATACAACTAATAAAAGCCGAACCGAATCGTACTCGATCCGGAATTAGGACATAACAGAGGACTGTTTTTAGGAGCTTTTAGATCGAATTTATGAAATGATTATGGTTCTAAATATTGATTAAGCTTGGCTCCTTAAATAACAGGTTATGTATTATGTGTTTTAATAAATAAAACTATGCATTAATATAGCCAAAGTAACAAAAAAATGCTTGGACCATGATTTTCCTGTTAGTAGAGAAAGGCCCATATACTTACCTATGATAAAATTGTATCAGGCCGATGTCTGTACATTATAGATATTAAGAAACTAATATGGGGGTCTTTATTATAGCAACAGAAGCCAAAACAACAATTTTTAATTGTTTTGTCCGTCTGTATGTTTGTACGTGCATCCCGCAAAAACTACTGCATGAAATTGAATGCAGTTTTCACCGATGCACAGTGTGATGTGCACAGTGTGATAGAATGATTTTTCATTAATCTAACTTTCGGTTAATTATGTATTTAAAGTTAGTATATAAAATATAAATCAACTACTTAATTTTTTTTATTCTGTAACAAAAAATTGCCTTAAATTAGCATCTAAAATATTTTTTTTATGCTTATCTCCTGATCTGATCGAGGATATTAATGGATCGGAAGTAAGCAACAGCATGATAAATACGTCGTTTACACCCGGTCTTGAAGTTTTGCGTGTACGGTGTTTCTAAAACATCTTCAGAAAGTTGGCTAATTAGTAAGGGAATCTGGAGACTGTATTACTTAATTTGGTCGAATTAATTAATATGTTGTAGTTGGTAAATTATAACTTAAAGGCTATGTAAAGTGGAAGTTTGTATTAATGTATCTCTCGATTATTTGGTTCCAAGAATGGAGATGGTCGGTTTTTTATATACAATGCCAGCTTAAAAAACTCTTAGTTTCCTAGGGACTGAGTGGAATTGAGTTCTTTCATTTTAGGTTTGAGAACTCGTCAAATAAAAATACAATGTTTTCGAAGTCGTTTAGCACGAATTCGATTCCCACGAATCATGCCTAACGACACTTTTCAAAATTGAATATTTAGTAGGTGGCGTTTCGCACGAAGCGTTTTTATTTTCGTGCCAATCAACCACTTCATAAATTATGTAGTGGACTATTCGCACCAATTATATCATAAGGATTAAAAAAACCCAAGTACAGTCGCAAAAATACATTATGACATTAATAAATTTAAAAATTAACAAACCACAATTCAGATTATATTTAATACCTATAGATATTTGAAATACATAATAAATTGTCAAATTATTGCACATAACTGAATTTTACTAAGTGTTATGGGGAATGAGAGAAAGAAAGCAAATTATCGTTATTAGCACAGAACAAAGAATATGCCTAAAAGTAGTAAGTGGGCGTAACCTTGTTTCCACTAGTCTGGTACGTACGATGTACGCACTTGCCGTATAAAGTGCGCGGTTGCAGATAGCCAACGCGCAAACTTGCGTCGAAAACTTTAAAAAAAATATATATAAATGCCAAAAATCACAGCTGCAGTAAAAATCTAGCACATGAAGGGATTTCGTATCATCGGGAAATATTATTTCCAGTTTATTACAATAAACTGATAAAATAAGTTTGAATATATTTTCGATAAACATCACAAAAATGACAATCTAAAGTTATTCCTATAGAAATAGAGTTGATTTTATTTTATTGTCAATCAATTGTTCTAGAATGTTTGCTTACATAACCAAATTGATTCCGCTATTCAATTAGTGCATGCAATATCGATAAAATGTTATCGACTATTCTTCATTTTTAAAATTACCTATAAGTAATTACAAGTTAAATTTTTCTAAGTATAATTCCAGTATATTAAAAAAAATTTAGGTTGTGGTGCAAATTGTTAACTCGTAAACATGGTATAGGGATTTTGTTAATTTAAAAAAAAAATATTTAACGCGATAGAATCCGTAAAGTGGTTTTATTATAATTAATTGTCTAATATTCGCGTACCCGTATCAGAAGTCAGTATGAATTACAGAGCTAAAACTATTTTAGAATCTAAAATACATTGAATCACACAAATTGGTATCAAAACAGCAGGCCCACACTTGACTGTAAGTGTATATGTTACTGTAAAAGCCCGAACTCGGTCCAGCCGTTTCGGAGGAGTATGGTTACTAACATTGTGACACGAGAATTTTATAAATTTTATAAGAGATAAATAATTACTTAAGTAAGTATGTTGATATTGTTCAAGTCGAATGCTATTTAACGGTATGTTTAGGTCCTATAATAATAATTATCGATCGAGCTTATCGCCTTTAACTGGGCACAGATGCAATCGATCCGAGCTGATACTGATAATTTAATAGAAAAACCCAATAACACTGCTCGGCCTGCTAATAAAACCCAGCATCTAGCTTAGAAGTCGCGCTTGGAACCACTACACTAATGAGGCAGTTTAATTTGCTCGATATGTAGCTGACATCTCATCAAATTTTACAACGTAGGTACTATTTAACAACGTTAGTCATACATAATAATAATTTATTAACAATACGTAGTAAACTATATTAAGTATGTCATTATATTAAACATTCAAAAACTCTTATTGCAATAAGAAACGATGTTTGGTATTTAAATATCTTTGTATCTTCATTTTATTCACTTCGATAAGTTCACAAGAATGTATATTATGGATACATCACTATTGTCGATATGCGTAACACACTATTTGTCATTCAAAATCTTCTCTTATAACAAGCACCAGATTTATTCGAAAAAAATGTAATAAATGCCATCTAGCGTGGAGTAGCGGTACTTGATCGTGTTCAAATAGATTTTAACTCAAAAAGAAAATATTCGTAAAAGGTTACAGACCCATTTGTAATGTGAATTATATGCAATTGTTATAAGGTTGAATTGAATGCAAATAGTTTTGTGTTAAATCTGATCGTGATTATTCGTTAATGTTATTTTTGACCAGTCATAATCCAATTACAATAGTGTCGTGTAAGACCTAAATGTGTGAGTTTGGCAACACGGGTTTTCATAGAAAATAGGCATTAATGCTAATTCCACGTTTTTAATGTTCCGTGGTTATTAATTGTTGTCTCACTCACTCTAGGCCTGTCAACAACGACATCAAACATCGCAAACGCGCATATATCTACGATTTTTTTATATGTTGTATAAACTTGGGTGTAAACTACTCTTTAGAGTAGTTTACACCCAAGTTTGCAACCCTGAAAACCCTGTGCTACCCCCATGGTGTTCGAAAAACTGGGAAATATTGGCACTTGTTTCAGTTTTTTTCTAAAAAACTACTCTAAGGAAGCGGTTTTCAAGTACATTTGCTTTATAATTTAATAAAGCTAACTAAATTTGCTATTATTTAACCCCAGCACTCTAGGTTCAATGGTTGCAGAGATACAGCTAGACAAAGGTGGGCATTTTTTTAAAGTTAAACTTTTGTGGTAGAAAATTGTCTAAGACACATACCGGCTGAACTAATGCTTCTAGGTCAAATGTCTTGAGAATAAAAATTATAGGGAATTTCTAGGCCTCATAAGTATTTTCATCCAAAATAAAAAAAAATGTAGAATATCGGATTTTGGCGAAATAATAAAATACATTGTATTGAATAATGTTGAATGTTTTTCTTTAAAAAAACCGTGCAAATATGTGAATTTATCGTTTTGGAACTATATGTACATCTAAAATGTACATATATGTATATAGCTTCAAATAAAAATACATACACTAAAGAAATAAACATACTTACTACCACGTAAAGTAGACATTCAAAAGATCTGATCCAGTTATGAAGAGTTAATAAATAATCCATACAAACTTGTACGATGTTGTGTTAGGGACTCTATCAGATTCTGATGGCAAATACATGAATTTGATGATGTGCCAGCCATTTAATTACAGAGACAGTATATGTCCACTATTTTTTGATAGCTAAATAGCTATCAATATAAATAATAAATAATATTATAAATAGTTAGAGATAGTCTACGACTATCTCCAATACGTACTCGCCCTCATACAAATAAATGCACTCAGTTGTCTTGACACTATCTTTAATTAATTTAAGACACACTTCAAATCCATAATAATTTAAAATATGTCGATAAACAGCATTGTTTTTTCTTGTGAGTCTGCTAAACAGTAAGCTCCGAAAACATCAATGTTTTTTTATTTGACGAGTTCTCAAACTTAAAATGAAAGAACTCAATTCCAGCATGTCCTAGCAGACTAAGAGTTTTCTGGCATAATGTAAGTAGACTAATTAAGCTAGCATATATAAAAAACCGACCATCTACATACTCTCAATCAAGTAATCTAGAGATACCATAAATAGAAACTTTCACTTAACATACAGCCTTTATAGATTATTCTAAAGCCTTTGACAGTCTTGCACATACATCAATATTTAAAGGCTTACACAACAAGAAATAGATATAACATATATCAATCTGCTTAAAAACATCTACCGCAATAGTACTGCTGCCGTAAAGCTGCACAAGCTGGGCCAAGCCTTCCCCATACATAAAGAAGTCAAACAAGGAGACCCGCTGTCTCCTAAACTCTTCTCAGCAAGAGGAGAAGAGGTTTTTATAAAGCTTGCACATTGCTGGGATGAGAAGGGCATTGTCGTTGGCGAAAAAAGATTAACAAATCATCGTTTCGCCGACGACATTCTATTTTTTTCCTCTTTGGCATCTGAACTAGGCACCATGATCACTGAACTTAACCGAGCAAGCCATGACTAATAGCATGAAACGTAGGTTGGAAGTCGACGGCGCAGAAATACAATACGTCCAAGACTACATATATCTGGGCCAATTAGTCTCTTTCCAGGCGAGACAAGAAAAATAAAACTTTGCAGACAATTAAGGCAAAACGAAGTTCCAATAAGTAAATATCAACCTTCAGCTCACTATTCAATTAAATATAATAGCATCAGCTATTTTGGATGCACTTTTTTTTGTGCGATACGAGGGCAAACGAGCATACGGATCGCCTGATGGTAAGCGATTACCTCCGCCCATGGACACCCGCAACACCAAAGGAGTCACGAGTGCGTTGCCGACCTTTTAAAAGGCGATTGGGCCTCCGGTAACCTCACTTACTCGGCGAAAGACAACGTAAGCGTTGTTTAACGCCGGTTTTCTGTGAGGTTTTTTATATTTTAACAATATTAAATTAAGTAAACCTTCATAAACTTAAGTTGTACGGTCAATTTTAATCCTATTTTTTCTATATTTAGGTATTTACGCTTTTATCTGTCACATTCAAGTAATAGATAATGTTTAAGTAAGTATATGTTTGAGATTAGGGGTCAACATTTTTTTTCCATCTTCTCACTAAACTTTTTCTTTAGTTTTTTGTTCCACTTCCTTCTTCAGAATGCCTCGCAAGAGGAAATCTAACCTGTCTAAAATTCATAACGGGCTGGGGCGGCAAAAAATAATCGATCTGCTTTGAGAGTTACGGAATCATGCGTAGGGGGTCGCAGTTATAACCTAACCTAACATTATGCATAATATTTGGTGAGGATTATTCATTCATATAATTTTAAAGCTAAACATATTTATAGTGGATCCGACAGAGTTTGCAATAGCTCGGAACCAATCAGGAGTATATCGGTTACGTCAAACGTACGCACTCCAGTGGGTGTGGTTGTGGTTGTAAGTATTTGTAGTTTATAGTTTACAAAGAAAAATCACTGAGACCATTTCAGCTACTCCTTCTACATCTACATGGTACAAATGACTACATAACGGTATAAATAATGTCTTTTTTTATACCACTAAGGTGGCAAATAAGCATACGGCCCGCCTGATGGTAAGCAGTTACCGTAGTATATGGACGCTTGCAACACCAGGGGTAGTCTACGGTCGCAGGATGCGGACCTTGTAATTAAACAGGAATAGCGGGGCTGGCAGCATAGGAGACATGCTGCCATGCATGACAACGGCTGTAACACCACCGGTTCCCCCCCCCCCACTGCCAACAACGTTTCCTCGCGGGGCTCTGGCGACCTTGCTAACTGTTAGGAACACAACATAGCAGGGAGCTATGTTATGTGGCTATAATTTTCTGCAAGGTGGAGGTACTTCCCCCGTCGGGCGGCTCCAATTGACGACACGTTTGGCGTAGCGGCTGAGCGATCGGCTTCTGCGCAACGTTTGTGGGTTCGATCCCCACATGGAGCAAATATTTGTATGATCTACACATAGTTGTTCCGGGTCTGGGCGTTTGTGTATGTGAGAATTTGTGTTTGTAAACACACCCACGGAGAAAATCCTAGTGGGGCAACGTTTTTTTTTTTAAAAAGAAAAAAGAATTGTGAGTGAAATTGTTCGATTACACTATGCCCTACCTCTCTTAAAAACTGATTGGAAAGTTGAGTTGGAAACATTAATCCGCATGTAAATAGCACTGAATGATGTAGGAGGTCCAAGACAGGTCTTGTTAAATAGAGCATACGAGTTTCTGCTAAGCATACCGCCTACAAGTGTAGAATGTGAAAAGGTATTTTCATCTACGAAATATATTTGAAACCACCTCAGACGTTCCTTGAAGTATGATTCCATCGACGCCCTCAGTTTTCTTCTAAGATCTCATAAAGTACCAAGGAAAGCGATAAAGACCTATTCCAAAGTTAAATACAATTAGGATTAGTAAGTAGTTCATCATGTACATTGTTAAGCTGATCTCGATATGGCTCATCTCACATTTTACTGTGTTACTTAATTTTGTCTAAATTTTATTAAATTTCTTACTATAGTAATACTAAGATCCCGATTTATAATTAATTATAAGAAATGTGACTCAGTGTGCTCAGGGAAAATAATTATTATCTCATTTATTTTGTTATTCTTGTTTAAGATGTTGATGTTATATTATTAAAGATGTGACAAGTAAAGCAGCATTTTTATTGCAATTATTCAAATAATTCGAATATTTTTTAAAGATGAAACGAATATTCGTGTATTAAATTTTCGAATATTTGCAAGACCTTATTGGCGTACAATACTGGTACTTAATAAAACATTGTTGTTATCCAATCATATCTATGTAATATGTCAAAGATCGAGTTTACATAATATAGTTAGGTATTTCAATAGGGTATTTTACTGTATATAAGAAAAAATCTAAAAATATATTACTGAGATAGCCTAGGCTAGATCATATTTAAATAAAAATTAAATTTTATAATTTAATTCAAAATTTTCAGTTTTATTTTAATCTGTTTTAGAACACTATGACATAGTACGCCATGTAATTACGTCATACGGCTGTGTAAACTAAACGAAAAAGTGTCAACGTCAACGTTTAAAGGATACCTCGAAAATATTTCATACTTTTATAGGCGTAGTGGATAGGGTGACGTGCTAAGCTTCACGTATGATTCTATTAGAATCTAGCGCTCTCGCTCTAGTGCGTCATCGCAGTATTGAACATTGGCAACGACTTTCTTGTCCGAGCTAAACTCGAAAGTATGGAACATCGCCGCAAAATTGCTAGCTTATCGGTTTTTTATCGGATACATTTCGGTGAGTGTACATCTCCACAACCTTATTCTCCCTAGCCCTTTCATTATCGGACGACCAGAAGCACGAAAAAGTGTTATCGATTCATGGTGGAAATCCCGAACGAAACGCTTAAGTCTACTTTTATCATGCGTACCGCTGAAATGTGGAATGTGCTTCCCGAGTAGATCATCCTCGATAAATATAATCTGGGTGTCTTTAAATCGCGAGTGAATCGGTTTCTTCTAGGCAAGCGCGCTCCATCGTAGATCGCAGTGTCGCTTAACATCAGATGAACTGGGGGGTTCAAGCGTAAGCTATCAAAAAAAAAAAAGATGATTGCAAACCTAAGTTAATAGCGAAAAACCATTTCTGTTAAGATAGTTTTTTTTATATTCGTGATAGGCTTAGACTAGCCAGACTCTGGCGGAGCCTGAATTGGCCATGAAAACATATTGGATACCGTTAATCTAGGTTCCTACAGCATCATTTCGTCTACTACTAGTTCATTGGAAATTGACATTTTTTTATTCTAAATTCTGTAATCAGCTCTTCTCCAAATTTGAATGGGGCCACCCACCAAAAATATTACTCTTTCATACTTACATAATAATCGTTTTACCGTTAACGTTTATTTGCAGTCAGCGAATAGCAAAAGCCCCATCCAAATCGGAGCAGCACTTTTGGCAATTTAAGGGTGTTTTTTATACATCTGCTTACCCCTTCAAAGCAGGCTTGATGCTATGTTATGGAATGGTGAAAACAATGCATAGATATATGATTGCCGCAATCGCGGGTAAATTGCTATTAGTTATTTAACAGTTTCCTTGTCTGTCTGCAAAAGTAATTATCAGATCTTTATGAAATAAAATAGGATCTGAATTTCAAAATAATCCTCTTTCTAACAAAAAAATAATCATCCAAATTAGTTTATACCCGAGTTAAGCCCGAACATACATAAAAATATTGAAACATATAAATTGAGAACCTCCTCCTTTTTTGAAGTCGGTTAATAAACTACTAGGTATTAGTAATTTCATAAAATTCAAACGAGTCTGAGTCCGCAGCTTTTTTGTTTTTTGCTAAATGTCAAGCTAAATTTCCAGTGTAAGCCCACTTCGCATTGCATAGGTTTTCCTTATAATGAGAGGTCAGCTTATACTGGGCGCAGGAGCTCCTCTGACATGACCTGTCGGCGACAATGGTCCGTAGCGGACTGAGGGGCAGTGACAGGGAACGTGGAACCTAAGATAGAAACACTCTTGTACGATATAACTTCTCGAAAGCTTCGTGACAGCAATAGCTGAGTATTGAATTTAGAAGTTTTATAGGATGGGTCGCGGTCCAGTTCACTTTGGGAATCATTGACCTAGATTAAAAACGTTTCTCTCCTGGTCATCCTGGGAGGTTTAGGAAAACTGCCTAACAAGTTTTGCATGAAACTCGGTACTTACTCATACAAAATATTTCAATCTAACGATTGTATATCGCCAGGCCTAAGCAATTGTATATACTACAGTTAAATTAAAATAGCACAAACACGGTTAAACTAAGTAGGTTAAACACATCCTAATCGTTCCAATAAAACACATTGCTACAACACATAGTTAAATACAAGGTGCATAGCAAAAGTCATAGGGCCGCCGCCAGCCACTGCGTAATAAATATTGGGACTTCTTAAAATACCACAAATTAATAGGGTTCACTGCACATCACTTCAATCACTCACTGACACATTTTTACACTGCACATCTCACTCCTCCGGGAAAATCCGCACTGCAATCCAAATGATTCACTGCAATCCATAATTAACAACGAAGGTTGTCACCGTTAGCGGCAGCGGCGGCGGCACCGTACTCGTGCATGGACGAGGTTTTACTACACATCACCATAATACCATAAAGCAGATTAGTTAAAAATCACTCTTATAAAACTAAGCGCCTCCGTAATATAGAAATATTGGTCGGCACGATTCGTGGGCACAAACTTCAACTATACAGAAATTAATTTATTATATAGGTCTGTTTGACTGAACTAATGTATGTGACGACGACACACATTATTTAAATGGTAAATGATTTCCAATACCTACGACTCGTGCCGGTAAAAAAGTGAAGAATTACACAAAATCCTTGTTAAGAGCCAAGCAAAATAACAAAGACCTACATCCACTGTCGTACATGGTCAGCAAAAAATAACACCTTGATTATAAATGAAAAATATCCTTGAAGTTATTTTAGCTATTATGTATAGTTATTTATTTTGTTTTGGTATTTGAAAAATATCAAACAATTTATTTAGTACCGGTCAATCCCATAAAATAAGGTTTTATTATGCACATGGCGGCACATCATCAAGCTATACGGTTTGTCTTTAAGCCGCTGTCTTCTGTTCTGTCGCAATAGTAGTGATTTTTGGAATATACATCATATATTATAAGCTTGACATATTGCTGTGACAAAAATTGAACAAATAATAGGTCTCTTAGATATTTTTAATCAATAACCGATAATAATAGTGAGTGGTTCGCGCTGTGTGCCGAACAATATTATACATTAAATCAGTACCCTAGCATAGGTTTGTGAACTACGATAACTATGAAAGTTTTCATAAGCTGTATTAATTTTGGTATAATGAGTTCATGGCGTATTTGTATTATCGACTATCTTAAGGCCTGCTGTCCACGGCGTGTAACTACGCTACGAATAAACGCTTCAAATTACACCATGTAATGTAGCCTAGTGGGAAACTTTGTCTATGAAACGTATGGCATGCCTAATATTTTTGGCAAAATGTGCAAATATAGCAGCCGTAAAATTAGGTAATTAGGACAAGTAGCGTAAAAACCCCGGATTTTCGAGCTTCGAATCCGGACACGGACGGGGCCCGTGGCAGCCCGCTGTTGGGTGTCGGTACGCGTGTCGCGCGACAGTTCGACGGCGAGAGGTGTCATGAAAGCCTTTAAGGCGGATCGTTCAGCAGAGCCCGCGAAATTCAAATTTCAAGTGGTTTTTCGCAGTTTGTAGGTCTATATATAATAAGTACTGCATTCATGGTAATGGTAATTGCGACATTAACTATACAAAAGTCACAATTTTTATCTAAAACAATTGCTTAAAAATCGTTATTGTAGCTAAAAGTAGTGTAAAATGTCAATTTTGACCAATTACACACATTGCGCCAAGTTTTTGGCTTGATAAGGATTTATAAGTAAAGGTTTTAGTTCTCAGTTGTGAATGTTGTATAGTTAATGTCGCAATTACAACTGCCATGAATCTAGAACTTATTATAGCCCTACAAACTGCGAAAAATCACTTGAAATTTGAATTTCGCGGGCTCAGCTGAACGATCCGCCTTAAACCACGACTACAAATAAAAGTCATGGAGCGCCCGGGTCTGACCCGGACACTCCCCGGACGGATGGCTACCCTATACATATTATGCACAGTATGGCAGGCGTCACTGATCCTGCATGCAGCGACACGCGACGATACCGCTCTTTCGACAGAGTTGTATAGTTTTGTATGTAAACAGCATGTAGACGTACACCAAGAGTATAATGAATTAATGAATGACAAATACACGTCTATGAATCTACGCATCCATGGACAGCAGGCCTTATAGTATTCATAAATGCTCGCATAAGGCTCGGTTAATTAATTTATTAATTTCTAAATAAATTATAGCGAGCCTAGGAAATCTTTCAGCGTCAGCCTAGTTTATCAACTACTAAGGGTACAGAAGTAGGTATGCAATCAATTGAAAATAGTAATGCACTTACGGATCAGCATATAAATTTGTTCATAATTGAATGACCGGACCAAGGTGAACGTATAAAACATAATTATGCATATGTGAAGCAGTGGATTTAAGTCATGAATTCATGATGGTATTGCAAATTATAAAACCATTGCAAGTCTACCTAAAATGATATGTATCCATTTTTAATCATCCTTGAATAGAAAAATAACGTTTTCCTCTAAGAACACCATTTTAAAAGCATCAAAGTGGATTGCGACGAGGTATTTTAGAACTACGAGCACATACAAAATACTGATTTCTGAGACTTCGCGAATATTAGACATATTAAAATAAAACTAGTTTACAAATTTTTTCGCGTTATAGTCGTGACCATGTACACTGTTAACGAGTCCGGCGGACCGAATTTCTCTTACAAACGTAATACCGAAATAATTCGCAATTCATACACAATTTAATCAAATTGTGTTATTATTCGGATTCCGATACCGTTAATCTAGGTTCCTACGTAACCATTTTGTCCAAAATACTTCACTGGAAATAAATGTAAGCAAATGCAATTTTTGATAAAATTACCAAGTTTGGAACGATTTTCCAATTTTTTATTTCCAGTGAAGTAATAGTAGACGAATAGTACCGTAGGAACCTAGATTAACGGTATCCAAATCCGAATATTGACACGATTTGATAGAATATTGTCTGGATTAAGATTTATTTCGGTATTACGTTTTTGTGGGCAATTCAAGCTCCGCCGACCCTTAAGAGTCCGAAACGCCGGGATTTTAATAATGTGAATATAACGCGTTAAAATCCGAGAATTCATTTCTCTTTTAATTTTTTTTAAGTTTAATATTATTTTTACAACAGATTAATTTAAATATTATTACCAAAAGTCATAATTTGATTTGTTTTTTAATACGAATCTAGAATTTATAGAACAGATTTTTTATTATCAATTTAATTTACAACTAAAGTCAATCTCGCTCTAAAACGCGCCCAGCGAATTGACGCGGCCGTGCTGCGGGTTTACAAGTAAGTAGGTATACGAACTAAAATACTAACGGACCTTGAAAACCGGCCAAGTGCGTGTCGGACTTAACACATTTAGGTTTCCGTACCAAATTTAGAATAAATGGCAGAATTATACAGAATTCATCAATAAATCTGATTTATCAATATATTGTTTTTTTTTTAATATTAGTAAAATATACGTAATAAAATAAGAAACGTCATCACCAAATTTCAAGTTCAAAGGTCAATGCGAAATTAAAAAATTCTTCGGAACAAAATTTTGTTACTGAAAGACACGTGAGTGACAGCAATAGGGTTCCTTAAGGACCCTTCGGGTACGGAACCATAAAAATGCAGTCTCAGGTCCCGCGGGTCGGTGTAAGGTCAGCTGTAAGGTAGTAAAATCGTAAGGTAGTATTATGGATATACTTACGAGTCCGCTCACGACCCCGTCTCATACATGGCCGTATTAGGAACGTATCAGGCACGGAAACGCGCACGACACGAACTACTGTGCCCTCTGAAACGTATCCACAGCGTATCATACCCGTGTATAAAGGTATTAGTGACCGTTAGCATCCGCGTATCATCCGCGGATCAACTGCGCATCAAAGTCAAATCTTTTATTTCAAATAAACCAATATTTAAAGGTACTTTTGAATTGTCAAAACTAGGTGCACGGTTCCAAATAGTGGCTCTTATGGAGAAGAACCGACAAGAAACTCCATAGATACACTTTTATATAAAAATTATGACATTGTGGTTGTTTACAATTTTGTTAAGTATTATAATGTGAGACTCATGTAGCTTAATGTGCAGGATAATATCTAATATACTTAATTCAATAGACCACGATCACATAATATCCAATACGTATCATTCCCGTTCTCTCAGTGACCTAATTTTGGCAACTTCCCAATTTATTCACATCTGTGAATAAGTTAAAGAAATTAAACCTTTACTTGTATAAAAAAAAAACCTCATCTCACGCTTTTGCAACTTATCTAAATTAAGAAGTACAATCCTGGGATAATTACAATAAGTAATAATAATAAGTACAATACTATACTGGGAACATAATGAAAAAAATCATAATGCCGTCGGCACGTTAACAACAGCAGATCGTGACTCGATTTTACCAGAGAAAACTATTTTTTTGCTAAGGTAAGGCCTTTTAATAACAATAAAATTAATTGTTTATTTTTTTATTAATGAGGTAATTATTGTCTGTAATAATTGGGTACTTTAACCTAGTTCAGCTGTGCAGGGTTTAGAACGGTCATTCATCATACACGGTTGTAACCCGGTTCGACAACGTCGCGTGCCATACACGTAGCGTATCCCCGCACCGGGAAAATATCAGTGACGGAGCGGTCTAGTGGGCACAGGTTCGTACTGCATAATACAAAGATTTTTTTTTTGTCTGATACGTTCTTAGTACGGTCATGATATGCGACGGTGTAGTGAGTAGACTTGTAATAGGTACAAGTTTCGCCGAAAAGAACAATAACACTTGACCAAGTCTGCGCTATTCCAAGTTTTGTTTGACGAAAGCTTAATGTTCACTTAAAACGAAATGAAAATATATATCGCTAAAAACCAATAAGCTACCTCATCGTAGGTGTTTTTCGAGGAAAACGTTTTGAAAAGTATTTTATAAATAACCCGTTGTTAATAGTGACAAAATAAAGCCCATTAAAAAATTGTACTCACGATAGGTGGTACCGTGACACGGAAGCAGGGGCAGGGGTAGAATTCACGGAGGACGAAGAACCTGAGTAGCCAGAGCCGGCAGGGGATGACCCGGCCGAAGGCGCACCCGCTGCCGAAGGTATCGCAGCCGGCTCATAATACTCGGTGGTAAGCGTTCGGTCATCCAACACGTGCTCAGCATTATGTGCCTTTGATGCAGACTTAATGTCCATAAAGGCAACGGTGGCACAAAAGCCACTGGGACCTCCAGCAATGACGACACCAGTGGCAACGTTTTCTGCTCGACCCAACAATTTGACATTCTGGACTCGGCCATAGCTGTAAAAAGAAAAAATCTTTGACATATCAATACTCTAACTGACTACCTCCACCACACCTTTAAATCGTTCCGAGTAGAATCATACTTGACAAAACATCAAAAATCTTACACATTTCTAAAACTTTTAAACGCATTCGACCACAATAAACATTTTATGAGGCATTCAGCGATGATAACACTGCGTATTATAGGGCATGCTATTCGAATATTCGTCCCATTTTACTATTCCAATAGTAAGTGCAAAGATATTCGAGGTAAGAGCAGGAGTTTTTTAAATATAGCCTGTCATGTTATATCGGAAGGTTTTATCATGACAGTTGGGCCAGTACCGGTAGCCTTAAAAGATTTATATTTTTATTCTACGTTTATTATATTTTAACGCCTAATTGTATTGTTATACTATTATTTCTTTTGCTGAAGCATTGAAAGGTAGTATCTAATATGCTCCGTTATTTCCGGACGTTTCCTTAAAGGAGAAGAGCAAAGGTATAAGTGAATTGGGGTCCTCTTCTTTGGCCTCGCGTTGTCCCGTTACACGGGGTCGGCTTATCCAATCATTCGACGCCATTTATTTCGGCCTTGTCGTCATCTATATATATATAATAATCAAAATAAAATATATAATCCATATACATAAAAGATGAACCTGACAGACTGACTCGACTGACGTATCAACGCACAGCCGAAACTAGAGGAGCTAGAACGAATGTAATGCTAGCAGGGTCAAACCGGCAGAACCCCAAATCTTTAGGCTCATAATTTAGTGCTAATTTAGTGCCAATAACCAAAATTTGACACTTTAGTAGGTCACCTAAAAATAAGAACACTGCTAGCTTTTAATTAAAGCAGCAGTGGACTTCCGAAAAAAGGGTATCGGGGCGATACAGCATATAATTTCCGTTCCGTTCCGTTACCACGAGTTTCAAGGATTTTAAAGTAACATAAGCAAAACAATCCCAAACAACATTTATTATTAATAAAGGAAAAAATCAAACACTGCGTTTACTCAGTGCTTTTGCGTATTGGTGATGCATGATGGCATGATGTTGATGTTCCGTTGCCCCTATCCCGCACCTTCTCCCTCCCTTCTTCTCTCTTCACCTTCAGTCTAAGTTAGACTGCAAAGAGAAGGTGTCATTAGGCAATGTTAACTGACTGTCTAACATTGCCTAATGATTGCTAAACAAATAGTTGACCATGCGTCCTTGCAAGGCGTTCGCGAATCTTTGACAGATAATAAGTGAGTCGTGTACAATGAGTGAAAACCAAAATACCGCTGTTGGCAGTCCCTCCACACCTATACCTACTCCTGGAATTTGGCCGCAGGACTTGGTGTTCTGCTTCCGTGGACAAGCGCCACAGACAAAGACAATAAGTGTAAAGTAAAGTGTTACTAACATAGTCTTAAGCCCTATCTACTAACACTGTTTTGAATATACATATTTTATATGTATATTATGTCAGCTTGTAAGGTATACTAACACTGTTTTGAATATACATATTTTATATGTATATTATGTCAGCTTGTAAGGTATGTACCTATGGACCATAGATGCCTAAAAATAAATTATCTATTATTATTATTATTACTATACATATAATTTAATTTCATTGATGGGATTTTTTATTGTAAATTTATAATAGTACTTTTTATAGCAAAGAATTCTAAATTATGATAGAAACTGAGATGTAATATTTGTGAATTTTGATTTTTTTAATTATATTTAATCAGTAAGCATCGCATAAGACTGATTGTGATTACTGAAACTGTGATTTTTTATTTACTTAATTCTTATAAAAAAAAAAACAAGTTTAACGTTTCCTAATAAAAAATAATATGATAATATAACATGTTTTAATTCTTCTAACCGTACAGTTTGTTTGGAGCTATCGGGAACATACTAGTAAGTAGGTCTTTATTTAATACTAGCGGCCTGCCCCGGCTTCGCACGGGTGGGCATTATTTTTTTTATGGGATAGGGGGAAAAACGAGCAGACGGATCACCTGATGGTAAGCGATTAGCGCCGCCCATGGACAACCGCATCACCAGAGGAGTCACAAGTGCGTTGCCGACCTTTTAAAAGGGGATTGGGCCTCCGGTAACCTCACTCACTCGGCGAAACACAACGTAAGCGTTGCTTAACGCCGGTTTTCTGTGCGGCCGTGGTATCATTCCGGTCGAGCCGGCCCATTCTTGCCGAAGCATCGTTCTCCCACGTAAAAGCATGCCTTTCGTTTTTGTGGGTATTTTTACAAAACACAAGACTCCAGTCAACCTACACCAATTGTTTCAACCCGGCTTTATTCTAGAAGTTATATCAGCTTCAATTGATCCATCTTCCGATGTGCTGAGCCAGATATTAAAAGGTTTTTACACTTGGCAAGGGTTGTATTTTCAAGTTTGATATCTGCAATGGAACTATCATTAGGGTTAACGTTTCAGTACATATATTCAATCTTGGTTCTACTAATGCGCAATACCGCTCCCCATGGCCTTAGGCTTTCTTGAATTGGGCTCCGAAGCAACAATATCGAATAATAATAGTAAGAGTCAAATGTGTTAATTTTAACTGGTCGTTACGTGTTATTTCTAAATTTTGTGATCAGATCTTGACCAAATTTTTATGGGACCACCTCTGAAGTATGACCTGCCGTTCAAGTTCAAATGTTCTTATTTCAAATAAGCTTTTACAAGCGTTTATGAAACGTTATGATTCTAGTTGCACGGTTCCACAAGGTTGATCCTATGGAGAAGAATCCGGCAAGAAACCCCATGGACATTCTTTTAAAATATATGGTAATCGTCACTGGTACAATATTGCGATATCAGGATGTGGTAAGGTAACATTGAATGTCAAAGTAGAACAAAAAAGAATCAACAAAATCGGTTCATAATTGACGGAATAAACGCGTAACAAACACAAAAAAACTAGTCGAATTGAGAACCTCATCCTTTTTGAAGTCGGTTAACAAACTTATTGCTATTATCGTTTTCTATTAGTTATAGTATATAGACAGTGGGTGTCTTTTGTTTCTAACACATCTTGCTTTTAAGGTACACGCCAATATTTTTTTAAAACGACCAACGAGATGGACCGACGACCTGGTAAAGGTCGCTGGGAGTCGTTGGATGCAGGCGGCATATAACCTGTCCCTGAGGACCTGAGGGAGGTCTTTGAGGGAGGCCTTTGTTCAACAGTGGACTTCTATTGGCTGATATGATGATGATGATGATTATTGCCTTGATTTGCAAGATGGATTTATCAAGTACCTACTGTTGTTTTCTCTGTATATGGTACAATAGACTACGTATTACTAATACACACTATATTAAAATTGGTCATTGGAAGTCATAATATAAAATACTTGCCTTTAATTAACCCCGAAGTCGTCATTTTACCTCCCATACACAAAAATCAGCTTAATGAAGAATTTTGTTAAAGCAATTGCAGAGGATATTTTAATTATTAAACAATAAATATTATTTAAATTCAATTTTTTTTTCACGATTAAGTGAAGCTATGTTACAAGAAAAAATTTTTATTGGTCCCCAAATAGGTACACATATGTCATATGAATGCAAACCTAATTATCGACTAAAATACGTTTTACCATATATTTTATAATATTTTGTTGTGTGCACATAATTATTTAATAACAAGCTTCTGCCCGCGACTTCTGCGAGTCTGCGTGGACTTCAGGATTGGGTCCGACTTGGATAAAAAGTAGCCTATGTGTTATTACAGGCAATTTTATCACGCCAGAACGGCTGAACGGATCTCAAAGAGTCAACAAACCTTTATACATCCATACATTCACACATCTATACTCACAAACTTTCACGTTTATAATATTAGTAAGGATAAGTTTTTGGCCGTTTTATTCCAGTTAATTATAATTAAATAAAATTATGTGTATACTATCTACACATTAACGTTTTCATTTTTATACCTAACTGTTAGCTACTGTACCTAGAAAACAGTAGGTACGTGATAAAAAAGGACATATGTATAAAATAGTATGTGTTCTTATTAAGTGATATGCATGAATAAATAAACGGGAAAAATTAAATTAAAATAATTAATGCCTATTAGGTCTTTGGAGTTAAATTTAAGGCGATGCCTCCAACTGCATGAGATTGGTCACCTTGTTTCCACCTTTTATTGGCAGTCGGGTTTTTTTTTAAAACTGTAGTGTTGTATTAGGTTTGTACATTATTAAATTGGCGTTTTGTACGGGAGGAATATACTTAGTCATTTTTTTTTGTAAAATATATTTAATTAATCAAAGTATGTACCCTTGTTATCTATGCACTTTTGCCATCTCATAGGTAGTTCATTCATCCCTTTACTAAAAAAAAATCATGGGGGCGAGAATCAATAAACTCTTTGAAGGAGGTTTGGACTGCCGCATCGGAGTTGAATTTTTTTCCTTGTAAGAAGTTGTCCAAATTCCGGAAAAAAATGTAATCTGTTGGGGCAAGGTCCGGGGAGCACGGTGGATGTCGCAGACATTCCAATTGTAGCTCATCTTAGTGGTTGTTTGTTGTGCAGTGTGTGGTCTGCGTTGTCGTGAAGCAGCAGTGGCCTAGAGCGATTGACCAATCTCGGTTGTTTAGCAGCTAGTTCTTCCTTCATGGTTTGCAGTTGCTGACAATAGATATCTGCCGTAATCGTTTGGCCAGATTTTAAAAAGCTGTAGTGAACGACACCAGCGCTAGTCCACCAAACACTCACAAGTAACTTTTTCTGAGTCAATTTTCGTTTAGGGCAGGATTTGGCTGGGTCCAGGGTTCAGCCATTGCGACGAGCGCTCCCGATTATCGTACAGTATCCACTTTTCATCACAAGTAATGATTCGATTTAAAATCCCTTCATTATTGTGTCGGTTGCGCAAAGTAACACAGCAGTCGACGCTGTTTGCAAGTTTGATTCACTCAATTCATGAGGTACCCATCGTTCAAGTATTTTTTAAATTCCCGATTTGCTTCAAGTGGATTAATACAGTTTTGCCACTTACCCCGAAGCCTGCAGCTATTTTTGAAGTGCTTTGTGATGGATCCACTTCCACAATAGCCTTTAATTCTTCATTCTCCACTTGGTCTCCGGCCGTCCACAGGGTTGGTTCTGAAGGTCGAAATTTCCAGAACGAAAACGTTGAAACTAAAAACGTACCGTGCTTTCTTTTGCGACACCAGCGCCGTACACATCATTAATCCTTCGAGCTGTTTTTGCAGCACTGGTGCCACGGTAGAACTCGTACTCGTAAATATACCGATATTTCATGTTTTCCATTGTGCAGTAATAAGCGACGCCAAAGGAAAAAATAATGAGGAAAAAAAATTAATGACTGTTTTCAAAACTCAAATGTACCAGCTCAATGAATTTATAAATCTGAATTTGGAATTCTTAACCAAAGAGGAGATATTTCAGATTAAAGTGGTCAGTACGACAAAACGCTAATTTCATATGTAAGGACCTAATAGAAACGAGCGCTGAGGCCGAGCCTTGTGCGCTGAGACGACGCTCATGAACCTTGAAGACTTAAGCGTTCAACGATCTAGCGCTCAAGTCTCAGCGTCTCAAATGTAGCGTTCCTTTATTTCATCTGGGCTTTCCTTAAATGAACACTGCGCTTGAGTGTCAGCTATCCGTATTCCCCTAGTTGAATTGGGAATTCATCAGCCTACTCACAATGTCGATAGGTTCGTGTTTCCAGCCTTAGGTTGAAGATGTGCTTGTTTATGCAACAGTAAACTGTTAAGGCTATCGAAACAATTCGTCGTTTTTTCCTGCTTAGCGTTAGGATAGGAGGTGTGTTCATTTTATCATGGGCTTTAATTAAAGCTTAGGAGTGGACTATTCCGTGCGTACGAAACGGCGTTCTTGAATGACGTGGAACTCGCACTTAGCTAAAGTGCGAGTTCCACGTCAGCTTTTGGTCGATAGTGACGCCAAAATACTTGACTTCCGTAGAATGTATTTTTTTTATTCTAGATAGGCCTACGCGACCGCCAGTTTAATGTTATGTAACTATGATCTTCTTTCCATTCAGCTATGGCAATGTGAGTTTGTCCAAACGCTGTTTTACCGTAAAAGATACGATAACGTAAGATACAATGGATGATGTAGTGACACGTATTGGAAAGAATATACTGATATGGTTTGGACATGTTGAAAGAATGAAGGAAAGACGATTAACGAAAGGAATTTATAAGGCGAATGTCAGCGGCAGTGTCGGCAGAGGTCACCCTAGCGTAGCGTAGCGTAGCGTAGCGTAGCACTCACAACCAGCGTGTATGTGTGAGAAGATGTATGAATGTGAAAGAAGCAGAAGTATGCAAGAATCGTAACAAGTGGCGGTCTATAGTTTCTGCCTACCACTGTGGGAGAAAGGCGTGACTGTTTGTATGTAGATACAATAACATAACAGTTTTGTCCGCGTTGACAGGATCACTTTCTATATTCTAAGCTATTGATACACCAATCACTGACAGTATTAAGTCCCGAGTCCTTCAGTGCTATATGATTGCGAATGAAAATACAAACTGAGTGGCATTTGGTCATTATTTAGTTTGATTATTTGATTTGGCAGTGTTTTAATCAATTGATCAATCACACATTGCGCTCAGCGATCGAATTAGCAGTCATATTAAAAAAAATCACAATTACGGAATTTTGTTATTTTCTGTCTTGGCCGAGACTCGCTCAAAAATAAAGCCGAGACCGAGACTGAATTTTTTGCCGAGAATGGCTGAGACCGAGATCTCGGTCAGACCTTAATTATTTTAACAGAATAACTATTTAAATTTATTATTAAGTACTATCACACCGCAAAATAAGGTATCATAACCAGAATAGATTATTTACATTTAACCCTGTGATCGGAAAACTTTAAATAATAATGTAGCCACTTAAGCAGTTGAAAGATGGAAAAAGAACAAATGCTTTCTGTTCATATATTCACGCATTGGGGAGTAGACATGGGCAAAAGTTTAAAATAGACATCTGTAAGTGACACGTAAAAACGAAAAAAATGGTGTATGTTGTTTGTTTCGTGTAACGTATGATCAACACGTTAACCGAAAGATCTAATAGGTAATAAATTATCAAAATACCTACCTAGTTATCATTGTTGTAAACGGGAGTCAAGGGTTGAAACTGAAAATCAGCGTTTGGGAACCTAGGGGGGGCTTAAGCATAAGCTGACGCTTTAACCTTTTGCTTTCGGTATTATAGTTAGTTTTGTAAGGACCTAATTGCTACAATGATGACTGTAATATTGAAAACAATAAACCATATGTATGTATGTAATAAAAACATTTTACCGACTGAATAATGTTGGTATGATATTTTTTTTTAAATGTGCAAATATGTGAATTTACCATTTTAGAAGGCTTCAAATAGACATACGACTAAAGAAATAAACATACTGCCACGTTATTTCGAAACTGCGAAAATTTTAGGCATTTGTTTCAGTTTTTTCCTAAACATACTTAAGTAGTTACAAAGTATTACATTTACGAATATAAATTGTAATTTACTCTTGACTGCCTCATTCGTCTAGTGGTCCCAAGCGCGACTGCTACGCTAGAGGTCCTGGGTTCGATCCCCAGGTCGAGCAGTATTATTGGGTTTCTCTATGAAATTCTCAGTAGCAGCTCGGAGTCTGGATTTGTGCTCGGTTAATGGCAATAGGCTCGCCCCCTATTACATGGAACCTAAACATACCGGCGAACTGTAGGTGTACATAAGTACGCCTCTGACTAACCCTTCGGGGAATACAGGCGTGATGTAATGTATGTATGTTAATTCGTGTGAATAGCCCGCTACTTATGTATGAAGTGGTCGATTGGCACGAAAATAAAAATGCCACAAAATAATCAATTTTGAAGAGTGTCGTTTGGCACGATTCGTGCGAACCGAATTCGTTCGAAACGACTACTAAGCCGGCATTTCTATCAACTTTTAAAATGTAAAGTAGTTATAAGTAGTAACGTAACTTCAATAGTTGGACATAATATGGTATCGCTAAGTGTTCAACGTCGAGCATCGGGCGGCGGTCTACTAACCCGATCCCTCTAGGTTCCAATACCTGGAGTGGTAAGACCGGGGCGCCCACCACGCCACATAAGCCCAAGAGAATAACCCATGGAAAGTACGAATGATAGAAGTATCTCGTTGGACGACCCGGGTAACAATCATCGCCGTTTGGTTACCGGGCCGAACGGTGTGAAATTGGTGACCAAGGGCCAAGGGCGGATCACCAGGCCCTTGGCAGCGGTCATGCTACTGGTGTCACAAACAACGTGGAACGCCAGGGGTCTACTACTAACTAATAAGACCAGGAAAATTGGAGATAGTGGAGAGAAAAGCGGAATCACATAAGCAGACATTACCAGGAATAACCGAAACGCATATACATATATGAAAGGCCACGATCATTTTACAACTCCTAATTAATGGCAATACTCTGTATTTGTCTGGTCCCCAGATTTTAGTACTAACGAGATTGCCTTCTGGATATCCCACCAATTAAACAACTATGTTCTGGGGTATAATCCAGTGTCAGATAGAATAATGACATTGAACACAAGACCCTGTACCCTAAACATTATCGTAGTCTATGCACCTACATCAACTGCTAACGAAGAAGTGATATATTCTATACTGACCTTGACGCGACTCTTTTAAAAGTACCAAGCCGTCAAATAACTGTAGTCTATTCCAATCAAAACTGAAAACTTTGTAAACAAACCATCACTCAACATAAAATCGTCGATTTCATACTGATTTCGTTATCACTTCATTACATTCTGATATCGGAATCTTCGTAAATACTGTCACTTTCATATTTAACTCGTTTTTTATTGCAATTTCTACTGAAATATGTAAAAATCATCGAATTTAGAAAATGTGTATTAGTTTGACAGATTTTTGTTTCTAAAGCTTTATTGTCGTGCTGATCTGTACGATATTGAATGAATGAAAAACAGATTCAAAAACGTGAAGAGGGCAAGCTATTATGGCATTATGCCAATTGACAACATTTCATTATTTTCATTATTTGAAACTAGATCGAAAAATAGGATACCTGTATTTTTTATTTTCTCGATATTCAATCATTTTCATATTTATTTTTGACTTTGACGGATTAAATATTCTACTTATATAAATTAAAAGTAAATGGACATTATATAGATTTTTTTTCGGTTGTGAGATTTTTATGTTGGGGGTTTCTTTTAATTTTTATCAATAATATTGTGCAATGTACACATTCTCAATGATGCAGTAGGCTTAATTCCTTTATCTCCCAACTCACAATACTTATTTGAAAGCATAACAGTAGTTAGTAGTAGTAAAAATCTAAGAAAAGCAGTATACTAATATTATATTTTTATTAAGTGTTATTATACATAGGTACTAATGTCGATGTCGATGTAAAGAAACCAACATCTTCTAATCAAGTTTATTCCATCGAAAGAAAAAAATCCATTCACTCATTCGTTCATATACATTATGTTTTGCAATAGGCACATCACTAAAACTATTTAAGGTCATTGACTTTTCTTTGTTTACAAAGTTTTCAGTTTTGATTGGAATAGACTATACAATTATCGGTGACTGGAACGCAAAAGTGGGAAATACTGCGGAAGACGATCACATTCGCAGTGTAATTGGAAAATATGGGCAAGGTGTCAGAAACGACAGAGGTACTAGACGTCTTGAATTTTGCATCATTAAGAAATTAACAATAACGAATACATGTTTCAAACATCACCCCTGACGCCTCTATACATAGGTATCACCTGGCGACCCCTGTCGAAATCAAATTGATTATGTTATGATAATTAACAGCCGATGGAAAACATCAATCTCGAACGTAAAGACCTTTCCAGGCGCCGATTGCGGATCCGATCGTCTGCTGGTGGCTAATTTTGCCTTGCGTTTAAAATCTGTAAAAATAAGCTACCGATGCGTCCATGCAATTCATTTCCTCTGAAGAACAAGAGCTCAAATGCGCACTAAACATCACTATAGCCACCAATGTATGCAGACGCAGATGCTCAACGAGAACGCCTCAAGTATCAGATATGGAAGACAGTTGAAAATATTACCAAGAGAGCTCGGGGCTGAGCAGGATAATTCAACGTTACTGCCGGCGCGATAAAAATTACTTCATTGAGAGTATTTGCCACGAAATCGAAGTACACGGCCAAAAGACACAATGTTCAGATCTTTTAAAAAAAGTAAAGCTACTCTCGAAGCAGTTCAAACCGATAACATGGTTGATTGAGGATGAAGATGTTACTTACACCTCTCCATGATTTAAATACTGTTACCGGAAGATGGCGGAACTATTGTGAAAAACTCTATAAGAATCCAGACGAGTCTACGGTACTTCAAATCACAGCCTTCTGGAATGATTTGGTTCCGGAGCCCTAACACCTTGGATCCGAGATTACAGCTGCTATAGGCGCGCTCAAACCTAAAAAATCTTCTAGGCCGGATCAAATCACAACGGAGATTTTAAAGGTCATGGGGACATCAGGAGTTGAGGCTTTGCACAAAATCTGTGATGACATCTGGCATACTGGTATTTGGCCCCGTGATTGGACAAAATCAACAATTCTCCCTCTTCATTAAAAAGGTTCTACTTCTAAGTGCGACAACTACAGAACCTTCGCACTAACATCACATGCCAGCAAAGTGTAAAGTAACAACAGGATTCGCCATTATTTGCACTGGCAAATCCCACAGGAACGAGCAGGCTTTGTGAAGGGGAAGGGGACTCGCGAACAAATCCTAACATTCGCCAACTGATCGAAAAGTTCTACGAGTTTAACACACCAGTCATCTTGTGTTTTATAGACTACAGCAAAGCATTTGACTGCGTTATCTGATCACAGCTATGAAAGATACTGACTGAACTGGGAGTACCGCACCACCTGGTAGCTCTTATACAGTCACTTTATGTAAGCAGCTAAGGAATCGTAAGGGTATACAGATCTATTTCTAAACCTTTCACATTCGGTAAAGGAGTGCGGCAGGGATGTATTCTGTCCCCAATCCTCTTGTTCCCAAACATCTATGGAGAACAAACAGACGGACCTGTGAGGACTGGGAGGGTGGGGTCACTATAGGTGGCACTAGAATAACAAATCTCTAATATGCAGATGATACAACACTCGTTATTGCCAATGAAGCCGAAATGGTAAACCAAGTGAAGCCAATGGTAAGTTTATGGAAGGAATCAGTATGAAGTTGGGTCTTAAAATTAATCACGCCAAAGCCAAAGTAATGAGACTAGACTGTGCGAATAAATTGCTCTAAACCTTGAAATTGTTCAAAATTTCATCTATTTGGGTGCCAACATAAGTACAAGTAGTTTTTTTTTGTTCTGTCATCAATAGTTTTTGCAGCGCATTCGATGAGTCATTTTATGGCAATTTTTTTTACATCTTGGCTTACATGATTGAAGTTTTAGTAGGGATCGCTAATTTTTTCTAGTAATATAGCCTATGTTACTCGGGAAACTTCTTCTTCTTCTGAAATCGGTCCAGTAGTAACATAACATAACATACCATCACGCCTGTATTCCCCGAAGGGTTAGGCAGAGGCGTACTAATGTACACCCACAGTTCGCCGGTATGTTTAGGTCCCATGTAATAGGGGGCGAGCCTATTGCCATTAACCGGGCACAAATCCAGACTCCGAGCTGCTACTGAGAATTTCATAGAAAAACCCAATAACACTTTGCTCGACCTGGGGATCGAACCCAGGACCTCTAGCGTTGCAGTCGCGCTTGGGACCACTAGACTAATGAGGCAGTCAACGGTCCAGTAGTTTTTGAGTTTGATCGTTACAAACGTACATACACATCAAATCTTTTGTTTTTATAATATTAGTGTAGAAGTGTAGATGTGACGTGTATTATAATAATAACGTAAATTAACATTAAAGAATGAATGTTAATTTACGTTTACTATATCCACTACATCTTTATATTTTTTTTCTCCGGCTATACCTATTTCATATAAACAGTTTTCACGACTTAAGTTGCAGTGGCCTTATAGTGCCAATCATTGGGTACTTTACCCTATTTATTCATTGATACTGGGTTATATTAATAACATAAAGACCTAACCTAATTATGTACTAACTAAATCATAATAAACTGAAAATTCAACTCGTTTCTATTACGTGAGTAGAATAAAGAGTACCTACTTAGATTTTATCGTACCTACCTATATATTTTAGGTTTGGGTCAAGCAAGCATAATACCGTTTTGGCAGCAATACACATTAGAAATGAAAATAGGTACATACCTAATTTAAAAAAAATAAACAACTAACCGGACGAGCAGCGGTGCGCATCGACGTGACACGAGAGTGAGCAGGCTGGGGGCTATAAAAGAGCGTTGTTGCCATTCCGATCACGGTCTACACTATAGAGGTAGGTACATAATGTGTATCTGAGAGATACGCGTTGTTGCCATACTTACCACCGTTCGCCTCCCCATTCTCTATCGTGTAGCCGTGGACATGATAAAATATAAAAATAATGTAGGTAGGGACCTATTTATGTAGGTACCTATTACGATTATTTTTATATTGAAACATCACCAAATATTAACTTTATTAATAGGTAGGTACCTATTTCATGTAAGAAAAATGTGTTAGCTGCTGCAAGTAGTAGGTAGGTACTTAGGTATCTACTCCGTTGTAATTTCAGGATTTAAATAAGTACCTACCTAGGTAGTGATTCAATTTATGTTGTACCTACTTGTAGGTAAATATTTGTTATTTTTCCTAAATTTTTATATAATAGATAACAATGTTAATATGTGTCCGCCAAGAGTGTAGGTAGGTACCTATTTTGGACACCTTACATTTCACACTTATTTGTCGTTCTTTAACCGTGCCGTTCGTCGACCATACGACATAAAAATAAATAACCATAACCAATAATAAGATCAAATCATGTTATACAATAAATACCCACCTACCTATAATAGTAGTAAGTAACAGAATAAGTGAAGAATTTACTTAAATATCAAGCATGTATCTACCAATGTGTATTGTAGGTTTATCTTTGATAAATAATCAAAGCTACACAAACGAATTAAATCGGTCGATGTCTGGTGCGACGTTGCCAGTTTTATATTCTTACAACATGGCCGCACTCGGTGCCGTAGCCGGTTTCCGTGTGAAACTCGACTCAAAAACTGTGCATGTGTTTGTGATAGCACACACAGGCGGAAAGCGGGTGATACGTGGAGGTGCGGGGTCCGAGGAGAAGTGAGCGAACGTCGACTAGCGACCGGCAAGTCAGGCGGGGAAAAACGAGCGGTATGACGCGGGGAGGGCGGGGAAGAGAGATACCGACTCAGTGACGTCATCTACTTTCTGAATAGCTAGCGACTTCAATCAATTGTTGTTCTTACACTGTGCGATGTGGTTATTATGCGAGATAAAAAAAACCTTTAACTAATAATATTTTTAGTAGCTATTATTAATTGTGTAGGTGCCTGGTAATGTTACCTACTTTCTACGGAATGTTTTTATTCTAATACTTAGATATAAGTAAGATGATCTTATAAATTTATAGGGTAAACTACCTACCTAAACATCGACCCCTAAACGTAAAACGCAACTTTCAGAACTTACCACGCCTAGCGCCTGCACTTTAAACGAAATCACAAACTATTTTGCCCTTTCGGATACCTACATAGACATTTAAAATTTAAGATTGCCTGAAATAACGAAGTCAAAATTAATTAGCATTTTAAGTTAGGTAGACACTTACATGTAAATTTCCTTAATCTCGACCCCTATTATCCCATTTTCGACCCATTTTTTATCCTAATTTCGCCCAATAAATGTCGTTTTACATTAAAAACAAGGAAGACATTTTTGTACCTACCTAATGTTTTTAAATAAATTATGTTCACGTTAAATTAATATTATGTACTTAGGTACATTGTACACTACACTGTAAATAATTCTTATTTTGTTTCCGGCCATCATCTATATACGGTATAGTATTAACTATACGTTATAGGGTTATACATAAAAATGTAGTCCCGTTAAAAAATTACTTCAAATATCGCCAAAAACCGTGTTTTTAGCACTTTTCATTAGTACCTATATCTCGAAATTCTGAAGTCCTAGAGCAATTCTATTGCCGGATTTTGATTTAGCGTCAAAAAATCTAGAAGAAACGGTGTGTCACACTCTGTCAACAAATTATTGTAAACTATTTCATTGTTAGCAGTTAGTATTAAGTCGCGTTTGAAATTTGAAATTAACGATGAAATATTTTTTTTATTAAAATAATTGTATTAGAAGTTTTTCCTTAATCATACATCTCAATCACGCAAGTGGCGTTTAATGTAAAAACGGGTCTGTAGCGATTTTTTTTTGATTACATGATTTTTCTCAGAAAATAGGACGACGTTACCGCTACGGCAGTTATGCCGTGTTTTTTTTTTCATAACATGACCCCAAAAGGCAATGCTAAAGTGTATTGTCGTTGTCAACAGCTCGCCGATGTGATTAGCTGCCATGGAATAAAGATGAGTCTATTGCCATTTGCCAGTAACTAGGGCACATGCAATTCGGATATCCGTTTTATTCGGTTATTCGCCCACATTTACTATACGGATAGTTGCAGTGATAGTAATCGGTTTTTTCGAATAACTATTTAATTAAAAAATTATCCGGTTAGTGTCATAAAGTACCTTCTACCTATTTGCATTATCAACAAAATTTTAGGATGAAGTTAATTCAGATTCAGTAGGTATCCCTCTTCTCAAACGCATCGAATGGTGAGATTTCTGATACCATTATAAAAAAATCGGAAAACTGCGAGTCGGACTCGCCCACCGAGGGTTCCGTACAAATTTGTAAATACGTATTTTAATTAATTACAAATGTATAGTTTTCCTTTTTTCCTATACTTGTAGTATAAGACGGTATTACTAGCCCAATTTCAGAGTTCTAGGTCAACTGAAAAATACCCTATAAATTTTAATTTTCTTGAGAGAGTCGAAATGTACGTTTTTTGTTGCATAAACGGCCGTATCTTTTTTATACGATAACTTAGAAGTTTATTTTTTCACAGTTTCAAGGGACTGTAGGCCTAAGTATATGGCTTTAATTTCAACTCGATACCTCCACCCGTTCCCGAGGTAAAGGGTCTTGACAGACAGATAACAAAGACGGACGGATAACAAAGTGATCCTATAAGGGTTCCGTTTTTTCCTTTTGAGGTACGGAACCCTAATTAATCGTATATTTCTGCCGTAGATATACAGATACCACAGTGGTGAGTAACCGATAAGAGAATTATATAGGCACACATCAATTTTAAAATGACAGAGAATAAACAACGACGACATTAGAACTGAATTCATATTTTCTCAACAAACTGGACCCGTCTTGTAAATAATTGCATTCGAATCGTTTTCAATCTCCGTAATGATAACCATTTATGTCCGACTATCGAACACTTAAGGTAGTTGGCTATTCGGGAGCGTAGTCACAATACCTGTACCGTGACTGCGCTATTCGGTTTTCTCAATTCTCCCCTTTCTCCTTCATACAATAATTACTATAACATCACATTCTAAATATGATACTCTAATCACGATAGAAATCTTCGAATCGTAGATAAAAATATCGTAGGTTTGAAAGAGAATTGGACAATGTGTTAACATTATAATATAACGCACAGGCTGCATGGTGAAGGTTTCACGGGGTGGGGGCGCATGCCCCACCACCCTACAGTAAAGCTCAGCTCCACCCGCACCCCCGCTCTATCGACCTGCGCAACCATCCGACCCGTTGCTGCTTCAGCGACCTGACTAAATCGAACTTCTATCCCTTCGTCCTTATCGCCATCAACTTATTCAATTCGTTTGAGTATTACATTTCACAGAAAAGAATATTACCCCTGAATTTCAATGATACAAATTATCATTGTTTTAATACCTATGACTGGAAATATCCCTATCAAATATTGTTAGAAGTATTAGGAATCGAACAGTACCTTAACAGCTGCGCTAGTGTGTCTCCTACATCAATTAAACTTTGTTTTTTTTTTCTGTCTGTATGGTTTGTACGCACATTGCGCAATTTTTTTTTATGATTTTAAGTTTTATCGATTGTATTAACAAACATGTACCCAGAAATTAACAATAGGTAATATGAATCCCTGGCTCCTGGCTCCCTTACTGGCTATGGCTCACACTGTTCAAAAGTAATCAGATCTCATGTAAGGCCAAGCTTTTAACTCTACACGCCCTAACTCTACAAGCCCTAACTTCACATACTCTACCTACACCGTAGTCTGTGGCCTGGCCCTTTCGCTACTACAAGAAGTATTGTATATGAAGAGTAATGTAACAGTGAATAATTTCACCTTACGCCCATGTGACGATAGCGAAACGGCCAAGCCACATATGTAACTAAGATGTAGACTTGTAGAGTATGTGAAGTTAGGAGTGAGATTTCACTTCTTTTTGTAAGTTGCTTAAGACAATATTTTTTATTTTGTTAATTTTTCTTTCTTTTTTTTTGAGGTGGATTTCCTGCACATTTCATGACTTATTTCGTAACCCACTTTCTCTCTTGCCTTTTTTCTTTGTCGGGTTACTGTTTATAATATCGACTAAGTTTGGGTAGGACGGAATAAGAAATAAATGCTTTCTTCCCCTAATTTAAAGGGTGGAGGATGATTTACTAAATATCTTAAAATATATATTTTATTATTTATAACTTTTGCCCGCGACTTCGTCTGCGTGGTATAGTTACTTTGGGCAGCATTTTTTTAGTAGGTACCTATACTTATTTATCAAATAATACATATACAAACTGCTTTGGTTTACTGCGAATAGCTTAGTAAATAGCAGTTTTTTATAAAGTTCTGCGTTCTGTTAGCGCTCGCGCGACGTGTATATATTTTCATAGTAGGTATTTTACTAATTTTACTAATGCCTTACTAAGGCCTTTACTAAGGCCCTTACTAGCAGAGAACAGAAATGTGCGAAAAAGGGAGAGGGAAGTCTTTACCCTGCAGTGAGACAATACATGCTAGATAAATGGATAGAATATTAATAATAATAGAAGAAATGTTCATTTCTTCTTTGCCACATTCTTCAAGTCTCAATTCTTTCTTTCCTGTCTATGGTGCTAAATGCCTGCGTTTGGCGTTGCCAGGCGTCCGGATAAAGCCGGACATAGGTAGGCTTTTTGATTGCGTGTCCGGCCAAAATAAACGGTGTCCGGCTTGTCCGGCTTTTGTTAGGCTTTTTACGATTCGCAAACGAGCGAGCGCCGAGCGTGGCCGAGCGCAGGTGAGTCGTCTGTCGGTCGCTCCCGCAGGCCGCAGTGCTGTGTTCATAACAGTTTTCTCGGTATATTCACCGTAATTCAGCACTCCTTAATGAGGGTTCAGATACGGGCATAGTACTATTTTCGCCCTTTTTGAAAGTGACCGATGATAGATATTAGAGATCTTAAGGTATCTCATGTGGCACTGGATTGCCTTTCTTCCTACCTTCAGGGCCGTAAGCAATCAGTTTATGATTGGGAGTTGGTGTGACCTTGAAACTGACATTCCAAAAGGCAGTATTCGTTCCCCTCTGTTGTTTTCTATTTTTATAAACCTCTTAATATGAGATCTTCCGTGTGCGTATCATGCTTTCTTTACGCCGATGACATCCAATGACAATACCTCGAACGTGATTGATAAAATAAAAAATATAAAACAAAAACAAGAGCTTGACTTCCTACTGCTTCTCATATAATATAATATATATTAATTTCCATGATGTGATGGCGGCAAGCCGACCCAAGCATATCCTTTTGCATTTTTCGTTCCTGAAAAATACAAGCGCCATTCCTTAACCCAGTATTAACCGCAGTTGTTTCCCAAAGCAAATGCATTTTAATTAAGTTCCACGAGGTTACAGTTTCGTAAACAGCTAAAGCACGCCTCCCCAATTCATCAATCAAGCTTTGGCACTGCTAAATGTTGATCAATCCCTTGACCTAAAACCCAATCTTGGTTTCGTAGACGATCTACAGTCTCGTATCCTGTAATGTCTTCTATTAATTTCCCATCCCAGTGCACAATCAGAGGGACCTCAGGTCTGAGGTCTAATGCCACAGTACGCCGGAGGATCGTGTTAGCAAAAACTTTTCCGTTTTTGCTAACACAACCGTGGCTTTTCTAGGGCTCAACTTAGCGGCTTCTAAACTCACAGCCAAATCATAGAAACTAATTTTTTTCAACCTCTTTTCAACGGTAGTTTTCAGTTTGTGGCTGTGCTTCTGAATAAGTTGTGTTTAAAATGTCTTCAAAAGTCGTATCCAAATTCAAACTGTCGTCTTTTGCCGCTCCGTAAAATATTTTTCTAACTTGATGATGACGTGCTGATTCCACTTAATTGTGTGTAAATCTTTTCCCATACACACAAACGTCTTCTGAAGTACAAGTAGCAGCAACATTGATAGGTTTTTTCATTTCCAACTTATAGTGCAGAAAAAGACATAGCACCTCTTGTATTGATGGTAACCTTGGTCGATTTAATTGTGATAAGGGCTGGCCTATCAACCACACATCCGTCTTTTTCTAGCCAGCAATGACAACGCCATAACGAAATTTTTCTGGAACTACACAATTATCAGCCACTCCGCGAGTATTCTTCTTTCGGCACCAATTTTTTGAGCACCTAAGCTTCCATATTGCGCACCGAGCTAACATACCTGGTGCTGTGTAAAAATTGGTGCCGAAAAATACTCCGATATGGTAATTTCCACGAGTCGCGGGGTAACCGTCGGGGAGCGAGGAGGACGTATCGAGTAAAGGGGATTCCAGGGCGATTGCTCGGGAATTTCCCTTACTCGATACACCTAGATACGTTCTAAAAGTAAAATAAATACAAAATGGTTACATGTTGTACCTACTTAATTTACGTTTTTTTATAATTCTTTATTTATAAGCCATAGCGACCTCTTAAATAAACATCGTCAAAATAAACTTCATTTAAAAAAAATAAACTAGCATTCGTTAATTTTTCTGCTTAGTAGTATAGTATCGGGGATACTAGAACCCAAGTGACATTGGAACAGTGCTGCCAAAAAAAATTGATATTTATGCAAAGTTTTATTTTATTACTCTTATTGTGTGATACTTTATATCTGTCTCTGTGTGTCCTTGGTTGAGGGAATAAATATGTTTTCTTTCTTCTTTCTTTCTTTCAAGTGCGGGCGGGGTGAGACAATGACTTTTTATTGAAAGTTGATTTTTTAAGCAACACCCTAATATTATAATTGAATCTTATGTTGTACGTGTGAGTGTTTCGCTCCAAATAAACGTTTTTCTTTCTTCTTCTTCTTTCTAATATAAATGTACCTAGATAATATGAATTAAGATCAAATACCCCGCTCCGCCGCCGCTACCGCCTTCTAGGTTATACGGCGCAATGACGTTGTGCGCACTACTATTCGCTTCACCTCACCCCCTTCCCCTAACGTAGCGTTGGACCGGCTGGCTGGCATCGATCGCATCGCAACAGACTGTGTACTGCGTCTCTGCTACCAAGTTTACTTCACGAAACCGTAAAGTGCTGTTCATTTAGGTCGAAATCCTCGAAATGTGGAATGCGCTTCCTGACTAGGGTCTTTCCCGATAGATATAATCTGGGTGTCTTTAAATCACGAGTGAATCGGTTTCTTTTAGTGAAGCGCGCTCCATCGTAAATCGGAGTGTCGCTTAACATGAGAGCGTCGTCCGGTCAAGCGTAAGCCTATTAAAAATAAAACTTAAAATCGATTTTTTTTAAAAACCCACGACATTTGTTATTGTAAAAGGATTAAATAACATTTTCGAAACCCCCGACTAAATGATTACCTACACATTATGCACTTACCTACAAGAAAATACTACATTATATACTAATATATATAATACCACGTAAAAATATGTAAGTATAGTAAGTTTATTTTATTTTAGAAACCAATCTAAAATAAACTTGTCGCACTGTATCTACATTATAAAGCTTTTACCTACCTAATACCTACTATACTTTATAAAGAAAAACAATTGTCAAAATTGGCTACTAATCAGTGATTGACATGAATAACAGCCGTAGTAAACATTGAGGTAATAAAAACGACGATCTAACATTTCGTTTTTTACTTAGCCGAGGCCCACCAAATATGTTACGTGTAGTGATGGATTTACGCCGCGGCATTTTGGGCGGATTGAATTTACGCCCAATATCCGCCCGTTTGTGCCCAGTAAATGCCCAAATGTCAGGGCATTTACTTAATACTTTAAAATTATTTATAATTTATATGAATACCTTACGAAGATATTTTTTTTAAGTATATAAGGTAATTTTAGTTGAAATTGAAACAATTATGAACAATCTATACTAATATTATAAAGAGGTAAAGTTTGTGAGGTTGTAGGCGGTAATCTCGGGATCTACTGAACCGATTTTGAAAATTCTTTTTGTGTTGGATAGTCCATTTATCGAGGAAGGTTATAGGTTATATAACATCACGGTAAGCCTCTTAGGAACGGAGTAGCGTCGGTTAAACCGCGAGAGGGTGACTAGTAAATAATAACCGTCATTTTTCGCGGTAATTTAAAATGATAATGTGACATGGAATGCGTAGACGACGGCTCGAGCTCTATCGATGTTTGTTGGGCCGGCACCTCACTACACTTCTAATCGGTCCGGAACGCACATGTTTGGTTGATGATTAATACTTTTCCCCAAATATTATCGTAGCATATATTATAAAGCATATAAGTTAAGTTAATTCTACACACCGCCTAACACCGCCTCATACATATTTTCTGAGTATTAATATTATTTTCAGTAATTATATTCTATTAAATATCATCTTTAGTTATGTTTTTCGTATCTGTTTCCTGGTAAACAGTGTTAAACTAAGCGTTTTATGAAATTATGGAAAATACGAGTTTAAAATTAGTTTCTGTGGGTGACTAAACTATTTTGTGCTGGAGCAGAGAAGGCGCACTCCGCATTTTAGGTAAGTATTAGAGATGTTCCGACTAGTCGGTAAAGCCGACTGACTATCCGGCTAATTTCGTAGACGCGATTGGCGAAGAGCGCCGACTATCTGGCTTCTTACTCTCCAAATATAGTTATAGTTATATATATATAATGTTACCGACATAACTCAAGGGATTAGCAAGCTGAACTGGCAATGGGCCGGTCACATACATATATCGGAGAACCGATAAACGCTGGAACAAACGAGTTCTCGGGTAGAGACCGCATCTAGAGTGTAGGGCGCCCCTCTCCTCAAGGGGTTCTCGCCTTATCGTGGCGGGTGGCTTAGTAACCGTGGAGTATTGCACCACGTTGGAGCTAAGTAGAACCCCAGGTTGGGACTGCTCCCGTGGGTTTTGACCAGGAAGCCAGAATTGGAGCAGCCCCTGTAGATTTCAGTGTCGTATGGGATGCACCGCAACTGAGATGAGCCGCAGTGTTGTATGAGCGACACTGCGTCTGAAGGTTTGAGGGGCCGCGGTGGAAGAGCGGTACCGGTATCACGTTGCGCCGCTGTGCCTGCCTTCCACGGCCTCGGCGGGGTCACAGCCGCAAGACTATGAGGAAGAGGAGAGTCGGTATTGCGATACGCCGCTCCCCCTTCCCTCTGCGGCCGAGGTGTGAAAGGCGGCGAGGCTACATATCTATCCCACGGGCCTTGAGCGGCTGACTCGGAATCTTCAGTCGCCCATTGCGCTGAGTGATTCCTGGGATCCCACCACTATGCGGAAGGTGGAAGTGGTACTGATTTTAGTCGGTGTGCTGGTTATCTGACCGGAGAGCCCGACACAACCATTATTTTTTTCTCCCAAAATTCCTGGGCGGAAACCCATCTATATAGATGGGTTTATGCCAGGGCATTTATTTTTTTCGCCCAAAATGCCTGGGCAGAAACCCACCTATAGTCACGCGGCGTCAAGTTTGTGTTAGATAACTGCACTAATACGAATATACCTAGTTATTAAATGTATATTCTTTGTTACAATAATGTTTTTTGATTAATCAGGTTTTTTATTTTTAAATCTTAATAGGTATTTGACTTTTTATATTTTTTTGACACTAATACGAATATACTTACCTAGTTATTAAATGTATATCGTTTGTCACAATAACGTTTTTTGATTAATCAGGCTTTTATTTTTAAATCTTAATAGGTATTTGACTTTTTATATTTTTCGACTAGTGCTATTCTAATACAGAAATTCTTAAAAGAAAATATGTCCACGAACAGTGCCTGGTGCCTGGCCTGGTGCAAACTTAACTATAATTCTAATTTATGATAGAAACAGGTGTAATATTTGTGAATGTTGATTTTTTAAGTAGGTAGATTTAGGTAATAAGTAAGCATAGCTTAAGACTGATGTGATTACTGAAACTGTGATTTTTTATTACTTTCTATATAAAACCATGTTCAACGTTACCTAATAAAAAAATATATTTTATTATAACATGTTTGCATTCTGTTAACCGTACAGTTTGTTTTGGAGCTGTCGGGAACATAGGTACCTATAATTTGGAGCTACTGGGAATAAATGTATCGAAATCAAATACACACCACACATTAGATTTTTTTATCGTAACAAAGAATGTGTTCAAGAAATAAAAATGGAATTGCTCCTTAGCTTCTGTTTTTCAATGACGGTTAATAAATATCAGGGTCAGCCACTGAGAACAGCAGGAATTGGTCTTAGAGGGATCTGCTTAACAAAATATCTCCGTTATATAAAACAGCTGAATAACGTTTAGCAGTATTTGATAATTGCTGACCTTCAACGCTGACTTCGCGGAATTGCATGAAAGTTTTGCATTCATCATTAAAGCGGGTTATTAACAAATAACAATATTGTAAATCAACGTGAAATTAAACGTCGCATGATTAAATATAGTCCTGACTTAGGATGTCGTAACAAATTAACTAAATTACTGCTTTTCTTACACCAGACGCTCATTGTGACTGTAGATAAGTCATTCTTCAAAACGTCTAAACTTGGGTAGCGGTTTTGTCAAAGGCAATACAGCTGGATGTTGTTCAGCTGTTTTACATAACAGCGGCGATGAGAAAAAGAAAAAGGGGTGTTTTGAAAAGCACCTGGCGATTATGTAAAAAAGCGAATTATGCAATCCAACGACTGCGACCTGGACCTCAGAGAAGGACAATGGTTACCTTGTCTCGAAAAGTCAAAAGTCCTTTGAAATGCGATTGAAACCGCTTGCAAAGGTGGTTAATAATAAATATAGACAGCTATGTATACGTATACGTACGTAGTTTGTTTGAAACATTCAAGTTCTATCCACCGCCGCGCATAGCGAACATGCGACGCGACGTTGCCAGATCTCTCGCCGAACGCCGCGCTATGTAGGTAAGTATAGGTACCTACATCTACCCAAGGCGAACGAACACACAGTAGTATTCGTATCTGGTTGCATGGCGTATGATTCGTTGTTGACTGATTAATTTTATTTAGATTCTGATGTCTTACATTTATAATAAATAAATAGAACGCTTAATAAACTATTTTTTTTAAATTTATTTAACCTTATTGTTTTTATATCTTTTTGTGATTTTTTTGCATTTTCCATGCTAAGATTATTAAGTTATTTTTTAGTAAAGGAAAAAATTCTATCGCGGGCAGGATTCGAACCTGCGTCTTCTGGTTTGATATACCAGACGCTCTGACCTCTAAGCCACCGCGAACCCTACCCGCATGATTGAAATTTTGCCTTCACATTCTGAATTTACGTCATAAGGTGACGTTGGTAACATCTATGAGAGGCAAGTTACCTTACTTCTCAACCGACACGACTTACTTTACAGTTAGTTCAGTGTCGTACGATGCCACCTTACCTTTTAAATATCTTTTTATTTTAATACCTACCTACTTAGTTTTGATTTAGATAGACTAACATAATATTAATAGCCGTCTTTTTAATTAATGTTTTTATATCTCAAGATTAAATTTTTGTTACTAAGTAAGTAGGTACCTATTTAGTTTATTTACAAAAACCAAAATGCCAATCCGCACTGTGCTAGCGTGATGGACTATAGCTTAATAATCCCTTTCATTCTTTGAATAAGAGGAGACCCGTGCCCAGCACTGTGGGACAATGTGCGTTGATTAAGTTAGTGTTATGTTATTTACAAATGCAGTTTTAATAGGTAGGTATGTATTGAGTTTTATTCATTATTGATTAAGAATTATGAACCACAGCGCTTTGGATCGCACTTTCTACACGGTAAAAGATATTGAAGTGTCTTCACAGCAATTAAAGTTTATATTCGCATGCACTCCGCTCAGTCAGCGCGCATTTCGTGACGGTCGGTCGGCCATGGCGTTAGAAATGTAAACTTTATTTGTACTGTATTTAACACTTCAATTTACTTTACCGCATAGAAAATGGACTTCGACGCGCGCCAGTTGATGTTTATCGTACTGATCGTACATTAGGCATCAGTTAGGATTTTTTTGCATTTCTCATTCCATAACCAAATTAGGTACCTACATTTAAACACCTACATATAAGTTGTATAGGTATAGGTATTTTTGTTAGCCATTTCTAAAATCCTTTATTAGGATAACCCTACCAATCACGAAATTTGGCAAAAAGCAAGGTCTTACAGCCAATTTTATTATGGCGGTATAATGGGTATGTACAGAACCCTCGGCGCACGAGTTCGACTAGCACTTGATCGGTTTTATCTCTGAGACAACACTAACATTACGTAGATTGCTAGTTTTTTGCAATTCTTAGTTATGTGCCACTATCGGAATTCAACATAAATACAATCAAATACCGTTTTTCTATAAAAAGTTATCCTGAATAAATGTGTCGGTATTAAGTAGGGACCTACTTATTTATAACGTAATAATACAACATTTATAAGGTATAGACATACATATTATATATAATAATAATAATAATAAACCATTTAATCCAGATATCAAGAGCCATAATGTGATAAATAATGTGAAACATATATTGTAATTACTTAATTAATTACAGGTACCTATTCATTAATCAGATTCAGATAATGACTTCGTGTCTGAAGAATATTCTGAATCATCAGACTCGCCAGCTACTTCTATCATAAATCTATCAGTAATGTCGTCGACTATATGCCCAGATGACACATATTCTCTTCAATTTTAATTACATGTGCTACACTGTCGTTCCACCGATGCGGGGTCACTAGCCGAAGCCCTTCTTAAAAAAAATTGAACCTAATTGTCTAATAAAGATAAAAAGTTACGATTCAGCAAACCGGTATCGTAGGTACCTACAACACGGCAAAAAAGAGCTGGCAACATTATTTGTAAAGGGAATTGCTCAGTTTGGGTTATCTGGCTTAGCATGGACAAGATCTTTATTAATAAAAGACTTGAATTTTAGGAACTATTTTACTATAGGAAAGAAAGTAGGTATTGTAATAAAGTTGTAGCTAGATGCAAGAATATACTTCAATTGGCATGTGAAAGATTGAAACCTTGTCGGGTAAAATCTTTGTAATAAGCATATTCTTTAATTTCTTTTTTATTCTTATTTGCTGGTAGTATTTTGATATAATTTGATTATTTACTCATCATGAAGAGCGGTGTCGGAGTCCATGACAAGAAAAACCAACGTTCGAAACAAACGAAAACAAAGCGTAGAGTCTTTTCATTGTTGTCACTGTCAAATGTGAATTCACTTGAAGGAGTTGCCAGGAAAATAATAATAATCTGACAATAATCGATTGAGTTATTTTAGTCAAGGATTTTTCCTTGACTAAAATAGCTCAATCGATTATCGTGGAATCGCTTAGCATGGAAAATGCAAGATAATAATCGATTAATATAAATATATTTTAATATACATATCACGTTATTGATCGTTTTATTTTAAAATAATGTAAATACGTATTCTTCTCATGCAAAATTTATCGTTTTGCAAAAACTTTTTTTTTTCGTTTTTGATTATCTAATCGATTACAGACTGAAATTGAACTTTTTTTTCATGCTGGTAACACTGAGTCAAACAAATGGCTAAAGTTTTAACTAGTGGATACAGTTAAAATACCTACTCTTTATTTTGACTCTTTTACGTGTAGCTGGCTACTATGTGATGTGCAAAAATAATAATTTCAGAATTAATAATATTGTTTAAGTACTTAAAATATTTTTTTCCAGGCATCTTATCCACGCTTAGCCGAAACTGGTGATTCCCTTTGACATTGCATGTGTCAATTTAGTCTCCGAGATAAAAAAAACAGACTTTAATTCTCTTAGCGCATCTTATGCGCATCATTGCGGCTGCCCATAAGGCCCCGTAAGTAAGAGAGAGAGAAACGAAATTTGTTTGCAAAACAAGCGAACAGATATCGGTTACACTTAATAGGGACTATAGACCTCAGTATCTGGTATAGATTTTAACTTGCTAGGTCCACCCGTTCCTGGGAAAATCGGTGGTGACACACGGACAGACGGACAAAAGAGTCATCTTATAAGTGTTCCTTTTTTACCTTTTGAGAGAATCCTAAAAAACAAAACAAACTATAGTTCAAATGGTCAATTTGAACTCAGAATCTTCGAGACGTCAGAGCTAAATTGTCCGTAATAATTTGGGTGAAGCGAAGAAATTATTGCATTCAATTTTCAAACTTTAAATCACATAGGTAATTAGCAGACTTTAATAAAACAAAGATCGTAATACGACATAACTACCTTTAGGTATTTTCTTGCCACGTTACGCGCAATCTTTGCCGATGTTTAACCAAATTCCATGTAGGTACCTACCTACCTACCTAATTTTTTTTAATATAGGAATACTTCTTAGATTGTCATATAAATTTGGTTGTAGTACCGGTTCTGAAGATACACCACATAATAGGTACTCGGATTTGTTTTTCTAAAAAGTAGTAAAAAATATTATTACTTACTTTAAGATTATTCCCGAAAAATTATGCACATCACAAACAGGAAATATATGTACTTACCTACCTAACCTAGTATACCAGCAAAATTTACGCTATAACACTTGTTTTAAAACTGTCATGAAAACATTAACATGAACACTGAAATACACGATTCAAAATTAAAATAAATGAGTTTCTATGTTGGTTATTCTTGTCCGTAGCGGGTTCAATGACCTCGCGGTCCCCGCCCGCACACCTAAGCTGCTTTTGGAGCGCGACATTGCAAAACTGTGGTGGGGCGACAGACTGCTGTAATGCCGTGACTCGTTGTTTCGAGTTCCGAAACATCGAATAAAATTATAAAAGAAACGTTACAATATCTACCTAAGATTGTAAGATAATAATAACTCTTGATCTAATAATCTCAGTTAATTTATGATTTTTTTTCTTTTTTTTTCATTTTCCTTAGAAAATGTTCTTTCATATAAAGTTTGACGTGACAATTAAAAACACAGATACCTACCAAAAAATAACACAGTCATTCTCTAGTGATGAACATGCAACAATTATAATATATATTATAATTTTAGTTTACAAGTATACATAATTACTATACTTGCAAACTAAAATTAACGAGAGCTTACTTTTAAATCCCCTCAAAACCTCTCTGTATACAATATGATCCGCGCGGATGCCGCACCTCGGTGACGGCTACTGGGTAAGATATAAAGACTTAGAGAGCCGATCATAGACCGAGCGGTCGAGCGTCACACTTAATACGTAGGTACGTACAGTTCCCCCGAAATAACAACGCGCGTCTGAAGTTATCCGCTTTTAAAAACTCTATGTAAAGACAGTTGGGTTCGTAATTATGTCGCAATATTGTCCTTACTGATTTCGATATTTTTGCATAAGAAAACTTAATTGACAATATTTCAAAATTACTAAGCCACGAAAACAAAAATACTTACAAAATACATTCAAGTGATATAAAAAAAAAATTTTAAACTCAGAACAACAACAGTACATGAGCCGAATGTTGAATTTGTCAGTTACAAAACTGCAAAATTTTTTTTTGATAATTCATATATTTATTTAAAGTTATGGACGATACAAATTTAATATGCTAGGTGGCTCGATTTAGGAGTCCGGGGGTGTATTTTTAAATCTTAATATTTGACTTTTTATATTTGTTCACTGGTGCTAATCTAGTACAGAGGCCGTATTATAACATACTAACGCCATCATTTTTAGGTTGTGAGAAAGAGATGCTGCTCTATATATTAAATAGCCTGATCTCTTTATTACAACCTAAAAATGATGGCGTTAACACGTTATAATACGGCCCCTGGCCCCTTCGTTATCAATGTTAGAGGTTAAAATTGTAATATGATATTTTTGCTGCATATGTTTATTGTACCTATATACGACCACTCGCTGATGAATTACGAATCTGAATCTGAATTGGTCAAACCGTTATGGAGATAAGTAGTTACATTCGTTTGATGGCAGAAACAAACAAACAAGCACACTCTTACCCTAAACGCATATAATTATATACATAATTAAGAACTATATTTGTATTAGTGCAGTTATTCTAACATAAAAATGACGTCACCGGACTTAGTCGTTTTTAATATCTCAATGAAAAATGATTCCATTACTACAGCTGTCATTCATTAATTGCCAATATTGATATTGTTTTCTTCGTCTTTAAAAAGTAGAGTACTGAACTCATTTTATGATGTAAAACCTTCATGATGTAGATACAGTGCGTAAAGTTTATTTTAGGAACTAAATAATTTCTATAAAAAACTGTTAAAAACAAACCTATAGTCTACCATTTCATCTTAGTCAGAAGTAACTAATTCATGAGTGGAGTTTTCAAAGGAATTCTCTAAAAAGTTTAAAATAAAACGCAAAATTAAATATTTTGAACAAACCCACGACCATGTGGTAAAAGGATTAAATTAACATTTTTGAAACCCCACTAAATGACTACCTACACATATTCACTTACATACAAGACAATCCGGCGGGGGCTGCATCACATTATAAATATACAACAGTACGGAAACTACCTACAAACGCTCGAAAGGGGACACTCACACAAGCGCATCAACGAGACCCCTAAGCGGTTGTCGCGGTGCTGACAGTATTGAGTGTCGCATCAAGACGAGCTGTCACGTAGGTATAAGTTTATCTCCGCGATCTTTTTTGTTGTTGATTTAAAAGAGAACACATAAACTGCAAAATAGATGAACTAATTTACAAAGAAATAAACAAAATCGGTTTCATAGTACCTACCCTGTCCTTGTTTCCCAACACATTCATAACATAATCAACCCATTATACTGTCCCACTGCTGGGCACGGGTCTCCTCTCAGAATGAGAGGGATTAGGCTATAGTCCACCACGCTGGCCTAGTGCGGGTTGGCAGACTTCACACGCCATCGAGAAAAACTCTCAGGCATGCAGGTTTCCTCACGATGTTTTCCTTCACCGTTTAAGCGCGTGATAATTAACTATTTAATACGCACATGACTTCGAAAAGTTTATTAATTGTTTCCCAACAGTTTATTATTAAAACTGTTCAATATAGTGAGAATTTTTTACACAATAACATTGTGAAATTAAAAATAAAGGTATTTTTTTACGTACCTACCTGGTTTTTTATTAACTAGGTATCACACGCATTTTTAATTGAAACGCGGTACGGTTCGCAGCCGCTCAGTTCGCCCTACCCACGCGCCACCTGCGTTGCGGCGCCAACCGCGGCTCGCTCCCGACAAAACTTGTAAAAGGTTACGCCGTAATGACAAAGTTATAGTTGTACAAGTTGTTGTGTGTTAATATTAAAATGTTTTCCGTCGTCTTTTGCTGAGATTAACCGACGCCTATTAAAATTGACCTATTTAAATTGTAGGTATTTGTAAGACAGTTATTTCAATTCGATTGACTGATAACTACAGAACAGATATGTTTTCATAAAAAACAAAAACAATATCGAAAACATTAAAAGTTACAACCTTATTGCTTCAGTGGAGCGTAGGTAATTATGTCATCAACTAGGCTTAGTTTCCGTTTGTATATTTATACTGTGGCTGCATTTAGTTCTACATGACACATCATAGCATTTCTATGCTACACATTAATTTAATTTCACAACAGAAATTGGAATGGCAGCCCCGACCCACTGCTATCGGGAGCAGGGTCCAAGCTACCGGTGGTCAGGGCCCAAGAGAGAGAAACCTCCTTACAATGCGGGCCGTGTTTAGAAATACTACTTTCTGTATCAATATCAGGCCCTTGATCCAGCCACCCAATCAGAGCCTCCTTAGGTGTCGGTCGAGGCGCTTGGCTATTAAACCATTGGCTGAAATGTCGACAACCTCGTGTGCCAAATCTAAATACTTTATTTCATTTTCGGCTTTCCAGAGGTTCTCGTAATGCGGGCCGTTGAGGTCAACAATCATTGCACGATGTTCTAAACGATCTATCATCACAATATCAGGCTTATTGGCAACAATAGTCGTCAGTGATAATAGATCGGTTCCAATACAATGTAGCATGACCATTTTCAAGAACTGGGTCGGGCACATACTTGTAGCGTAGATACCTCAGATTCCACAAGATTGTATTTCAAGACAAGTTGCTGATGGATAATCCTGGCTACCAGGTTATGCCTGTGCAAGTACTCACCGTTAGATAGACGCGAACAACCAGAGATATGTCGGATAGACTCTCCCGGGCAGTGGCATGCCCGACATAATATGTCAACCGTATCATCCTTCACGATATATTTCCCGTAAGGTAAAAGCACTAATGGTCGACATTGAAATAAAAGACGGCATTTTTGAAAAAAAAAAATCTAATAAGAAAACTATTCATTTAAATAACATTGCTAATGATGTTAATTAAAGACATCTAGTGCCGTCTATAATACGTGCTCAAAAGCTTGCATACATTGTCAGAAGCAAATTTCAAAATGGCATCAGTTGACAACAAGCAATGTTAGCAGGTTGACATTACACGCGTAATTCTTAAGGCAACTGACTTTTAACAGGTATGATTTTGTCTTATATATATGATTATTGGCTTCTGTTGGTTTCGATATTATAAATGTATTAAGTTAATGATTTATTAGGACCATTTCCTTATTATTTTGACTTGTTTTTGTATAAATTTTAAGTGGTGTTTACTATTAGTACCAGAAATCAATCAAAACCTAAAAGGATGACACATGTGTCTTCTACTAGGGTTACATCGAACTGAATTTGTTAGCTTATTTTAATGCAATTTATGTTGTAAAAATTTAGTTCATGTCTGAGTTTCGTTTGTTTTACACTAGCCTAACTAAAAGAAGACATTGTCAACTATTAGGGTATACGAGATGTCAACTATTAGTATCCATTAATTTAATTGAAGTTATAGCAATGGTAGCCTAGTATAGCAGTGATAGCCTAGTGGTATGACCATTGGACTGCCAAGTCAAAGGTGTTGAGTTCGAATCCAAGGCACGCACCACTGACATATGCGTATTAATAATTAATTATCATGCGTTTAAACGGTGAAGGAAAACATTGTGAGGAAACCTACATGCTTGAAAGATTTTCTCGAGGGCGTGTGAAGTCTGCCAACCTGCACTAGGGCAGCGTGGCGGACTGTAGCCTAATCCCTCTCATTTGAGAGGAGACCCGTGCCCAGCAGTGGGACAGTATAATGGGTTGATTATCATTATATTAAATAGTTAATTATCGAACTCGAGACCTTTTTACTTGGCAGTCCAACGGTCATACCACTAGGCTGTCACTGCTTATAAAGGCTCAGTTAGAAATTATTTTTTTCAAATATTTTATTGAAAAAGTTAACTTCAAAATGTTGCTCAAACAGTAAAAAATTTTTTTGATAAATACATTTGATTTTTGAGAATTAAGTTTGATTAGTCCTTAAAGTGTCTAGCATTAGTGCTTTTACCTTAGTTGTTCCTCATCATAACTTCTTCCATAATTGAACAAACAAACCCTTCGGTTTCTCCAAATAGATCTCCGAAACATAACCAAGAAAGGGACACTAAGAAGTCTTCTCCAGGCTCATGAAGAGCCCTGTAATAGCGCCCTTGCAGCTCTTTGCCTTGCCATACATTTCTACGGTCGTTCATACTAAGTACTGCAGGTTTGCGCCAGTTATCTTTAGCCATGGAGAGGGGTAAGTCCATTGTCCACTGCAACCACATCTCGATACATCCCCGTTTCAGTTTTTAAGAAATTCTCTCTAAGACTACACACCTCTTTTTTTATGGGATAGGAGGGCAAACGAGCAGACGGATCGCCTGATGATAAGCGATTACCGCCGCCCATGGACACCCGCAACACCAGAGGAGTCACGAGTGCGTTGCCGACCTTTTAATAGAGGATTGGGCCTCCGGTAACCTCACTCACTCGTCGAAACACAACGTAAGCATTGTTTAACGCCGGTTTTTTGTGAAATACCTGCGTGCCAAATACCATTTAAAAATCCTCAACTCCCACATTTCCGCGGGGTGTATAGCCTCATTACCGAAGGGCGTGGGTGATGCATTCGATATGCAGTTAGCAGTGTACGGACCTCCCTATCCCGGGTTTCAAGTTCAGTCTAAATCCACTTGAGTATGCCGAAGGAGTACATCAAGACTGGCATGGCCCAACCGTTGAAAGCACGCACCTTGTATCCGCCTGACAGAAGACTTTGGTCAGGCGCCATGTCAGCCAAGTTGATGCCGGGAGCCTCCGACATACCCAAGTATTTGTAAGTCTCCGTTGAGGCAAGAGATCTAAGTTATGTGGAATCCAAGCGTTGTTCCTACAGATTTCACAATCCCTCCTTGCTTTACATGCATGACTGTGACTGACTGATTCTGTTAACTTCAGTAACTCCATCAAGTGCAAATCAGAGGAAGCAAAGAGCTTTAGGTCATACATGGAAAGTAGGTGGGATATCACTTGACCTCCCCACCTCAATCAATAGCCTAGCCTTGATTCCTCTAGTAATGTACTGAGAGGATTCAAGGCCAAGCGAAACTACAAAGGACTCAGGCTGTCTCCCTGGAATATCGCTCAACGCTAGCTGGTTCACTGATTCTTTGAATTTGTCGAAATCCTGGATAATGAAGGACTGTCCTCCACTGCCCCATACACGACCGCAGGAAGGTGCATATATATAGCTCTAGCACCCTCATAAGCCATGTATGTGGCACCGAGTCAGAGGCCTTCGTGTAATGTAATAATTCTTTCTGAATTGGCGAACCTGTTGACTGATAGTCATATCTATGAGAAGCAGCTCCTTATCGTGTGTGTGTGTGTGTGTGTGTGTGTGCGCTCGCGCGCGTGTGTATGTGTGTGTGTGTTGGTTGGTGTGTGTGTGTGTGTGTGGGTGTGTGTGTGGGTGTGTGTGTGTGTGTGTGTGTGTGTCGTACTACTACTAATTGTAGTCATTCAATGAATATTATATCCATGTTATCCTAAGGAAATTTTCTATACTGTCATAAACCATAAGATTGAGATGATTTTTGCATTTTGATTTTGTTGGATCTGTTGGAGATTAATTTATTATTTAATTTTTAATAAATATATTATGGTCTCATGTAATAAAGACATTTACCAAAGTCGTCGAGTTTTGAGTTTGTGCCATTTGGGTTTCCTTCTAGAGTGGATGTTGAGTTTCATTACAGTATATGCTATTTTGTGTAATTTTAATGCTACAGCCATAATACAATACAGTTGTCGAACACGCAGGACACCAGCCTCCTAGTATGATATCTGAGCTTTTTATAGCTTACCTTGAGGATGGCCTGTTGAGAACGCTCTGCTTTAATTAGGTGTGCCTTATGTGCCACCCCCCATGAGGTAATGCAGTAGTTCATTATGGATTCACAGTGTGTGATAAATTATCATTTAATAATTATTATATTCTGATTCTAGATAAACGGTGACAAGACGTAATTTTTTTGACCCTTCAAAAAATTTACAGTCAGTTTGGGATTTATCATAAATACCTAATTATCCATAACCTTACATTCTATCAATACAATACAAATAACCTATTTGTTGAGTTACTATACTATAATTTCGACAAAATTTATTTTTTCTCAGTTTCCGTATACTTAAATAGATGACGTCTTCATACGTTTTTAATTTATTTAATTTTCTCCGAATTGAAGATACCTACATAAAAATTTAATAAAAATGTTTTGGAACTCAGGATAAGAAAATAAAGAAACAGTATTTTTGTTTCAATTGGTAACTTGACTAATATTTTTCAGAATATGCTTATATTCGTAGGTACCTACTTACTTCATGGAATGAGTGAAGGAGATGTTTGTTATAATTATAAAGTATACCTGGTTCTAAAGTTCGTTTAAAAATTTGTCCTACTGAAATATACAGGCCTACAATTTTTTATATGTATAAAAGTACACAGACCCCAAAACATAGTACCTACAATACTATATAGGTACCTATTACAGTACGGTTAGCAACCCTACTAACAGGGAACAGTACCTATCAAACGGGTAGAAGAATTTATAGCATAGCAAACTCTTCCAGTACAAAGAGTTACAAGTACCTACCTACCTAATTGAAATTTTCTTTTAAAATAACTGCATGGGTGTAAATGTATGCATGGGTGTAATGTAAATGTACCTAGGTTGTTTTGGGTAAATATTACGTAAATGAACATAAAATAGTTTATTTTATCAATAATACGATGTACCTATTAAGTAATGTAGGTACCTACCTATCGCGTATTTATTAAGCAGGTAAAGGTATTTACCTACCTAGGTAGGTATGTTTATATCTAAATGAGGCCACTGTGATACTGATCACGAATGATGTTAGATTTTTGAGATGCTATGGCATTTATGGCATTAAATGTGCCCATTGTCTGATTAGTAATTTTACGTTTACTAACATACCTACTTAGTGTTTATATTTTTACTCCTTACATCATGCAGTAACTCGAGGTGTAGGTACCTACGATCCCATATACATAATGTATGTACCTACATTTAATATAAAATAACAAACATCCAGCAACTTTAACGCAGACGCTCCAGTGAACTGAAAAATATTTTATAAAAGTTACAAGTATTACCGTTTGAAGTGCTCCCTTATTCGGTCTTCACGAATGTTATCGGGTAAATTTCCAACCCACAGGTGCCGAGTCTCTCTAACCATCTTGCTTCGAACTCCACATTAGGAATCATTACCCGTTCGCGTCACTACGTGGCATAAATCAATTTCGTACACAATTGTGATTCACACATTTTGATTATTCACTATAAGTGAACCAAAAGCATTGTACAGCCCACAAGTTGCACTTTTTTTGATAAAACAACACTATCTTTCACTTCACGACATTCGATAATCTCATCACAAAATCCACTTCACTATAAACACACACCACGTAATAGACGCGAGCGTACTCTTCGCGGCTCTCGAATTGACAGTGAAGCCAGCTTCGACGCGAGTTTGCCGATAAGCTCCGCCTTCTGACCGCTGCCGCGCAAAGTGGAGTAGGGTGGCCAGTGAATTTATTAAAATAATGTGTAGTTTTGTTTAGAATAAAACTCACCAAGATAATATTGTTGTAAGTTTATTCGTTTAAGGCGATTTTACTATTTAAATCAAACAAAAATAAAACATTAGCTGCCACTAAATGGTGCCGAATTGCAAGTCCTTGTAATTAAAATCACAATAAGTAGGTACCGAAGTATATTTTCTTTCAGTTGATACTTCTTCAAGCCTTTAAAAATATTGAATTCCAGGCTTATTTCAGATTAAATAGGTAGGTAGTACCATAAAGTTTACTAAAATAAAAATATGTAAACGTGTTGATGCAGTGGTCCGCTGGCCAGCTTTCCCCGAGTTAGTTGTCTATCTCTCTCTGATAACAGTTCATAGCTCTCTTTCTAACATAAAGGATAAAACATCGATGTTGCAACTGTAGGAAAAGTGCTATAATAAAGGTTGTTTTTTTCTAACTTCTAAAGTTATTTTAGTTAAAGAAAAATTCATTCGCGGGCAGGATTCGTACCTGCGTCTTCTGGTTGGATACACCAGACGCTCTGACGTATAAGCCAACGCGAACCCCACCCGCCTGAATCTAAGTTAACAAACAAACTTCTAAGTTAACGTAAAAAAAGATATCGGCCGTTAATGCCGAAAAAAAAAGTATTTTTTGCACTCTCAACGGAATCAAAATTTATAAGGTATTTTCCGTGGACAGTTCTAGCTATGAAATTTAGCAAGTAATGTCGTCTTATACTACAATGAAAACTATACATTTGTAATTAATCTTCTATCTATACTTATAATAAATCTGTAGAGAGGTCAATTCTGTACATGAAATATATTTCCAAAATAACTATCAGCGGGTGATTAGTGATCGATACTGACGCCAAAAATGCAATCAGTAAAATTTTTGTCTGTCTGTCTGTCTGTCTGTCTGTATGTTCGTTATAGAAACAAAAACCACTCGACGGATTTCAACGAAACTTGGTACAATTGTTCTCCATACTCCTGGGCAGGTTATAGTATACTTTTCATCACGCTACGATCAATAGGAGCAGAGCAGTGAAGGGAAATGTTGGGAAAATGAGTGATTCATGAGAAAGGTTTCAAGCTATAAAACATCACGCTACAACCCTTAGGAACGGGGCAACGCAGGTGAAACCGCGGGCGAAGAACTAGGGAACAAAGTAACTATTCCACGCGGACGAAGTCGCTGGCAAAAGCTAGTATATTATAATTACCTGCAAAACTGTACGGAACCCTCGGTGGGCAAGTCCGAATCGTACTTGTCCGGTTTTTACTAGCTTCTGCCCGCGACTTTGTCTGCGTGGACTTCAGGATTGAGTCCGACCCGGATAAAAAGTTGCCTATGTATTATTCCAGGCTATAATCTATCTCTGTGTCAAATTTTATCCAGATCCGTTCAGCCGTTCTGGCGAGAAAGAGTAACAAACATCCATACATCCTTTCACTCACAAACTTTCACGTTTATGATAATTAGTAAGGATTACCATGCCCATTTACAGCATTACAGGAACGTTTAGATTCATCATCATCATCAGTTCAGCCTACGGATATCCACTGCTGGACATAAGCCTCCTTCATGGCGCGCCATGAAGGAGGCTTATGGCCACGTTTAGATTGACAAATAAATATTAATATACATACTTCAGTCGTGTTATGAGTTTATGACAGTCCTAGTAGGCAGTAAAAATTTCATTTCTTTTTTACTCAGTAGGTTTCTTTTTTACATTTCAGTAGAGAAAATCTGCATTCATTCATTTTTCTTCTTAATTTCTACAAAAAGTTTAAAAATGTGTAGCAATATAAAAAATAGAAGTTCTCCGATATCGGGACCAGGGTTCAAACTAGCAGGGCGGTTAGGACTGCAAACATTTACACAGGACAATTCATCAGCAATTTGCTCTGCAATACAATTTGTAGACGCGGACCCTATGTGCCCTTAGTTCTTGAAAATGTTCATTATATTGTACTGGAATCAATTTATTAGCACTGACACGGGACTATTTTACTAACAAACATGACGTAGTGTTTTCAGATCGTGTAGGAGTCCTAACCGCTGAAGTAGCTTGGACTCTGTTCCTGATACCGGAGTACCTACTTCAATATTTTTTTCATTTTTAAATGTTTTTATGTATTTTTATACTTTTTTAAAAATATTATTAAGAAAAATATAGAAACAAAAATGAATGAATGCAAAGATGATGTCTACATAAATGTAAAAAAAACATGTTTTAAAAAAACTGAGTAATAAAGTAGGTACATTGACCCAGCGACCCTGCGTACAGTGTACGCTGTACTATAGGAGCCCATTAGTATTTACCATTTTTAAACTATATAATGTCATTATATTTAACTATGTCATTGAGGTACATACTGTACATGGTAACATTTTCATAAATTAATATTTTATACTACGTACTACAATGACATTTTATTTAAAAAGAGGTAGACACGTTGTCATCTTTCAAATGCGATTTTTTTTTATCGCATTAGCTAATCGGAGGTTCGGAAAACGCTGCGCAATCTTGACGTGAACAAAACCAGTGGACCAGACAGTATACCAGCCATAGTTCTGAGGACATGTGTCCCTGAGTTCACTCCAGTGCTGACACGCCTCTTTCGTCTCTCTCTTGAGACTGGTCAATCGCCAAAATCGTGAAAGCTTGCTAACGTGCAACCTGTGCCTAAAAAAGGTAGCCGTGCCGACCTTGCCAATTACAGACATTTTTCGGTCACGTCCATACTCTGTAAGACTATGGAACGTGTCCTTAACAACAGGCTCATGGCGTATCTAGAAGCAAATGATCTCCTCAGTGACCGACAATACGGATTTCGCCGAAACCGGTCTACTGGGGACCTTCTAGCGTACGTCACAGATATCTGGAGTGAAGCTATCGAGAAACACGGGGAGGCGCTTGCCGTCTCTGTTGACATCTCAAAAGCTTTTGACAGGGTCTAGCACGATAGCCTTATTAGCAAGCTTTCATCGTATGGCTTGCCCACTGGTTTCGTTGCCTGGATATCGGACTTCCTGAGGAATCGATCAATACGAGTCGTCATTGATGGCTGCTCGTCCGATCGAATGGGTATTAATGCCGGTGTTCCTCAGGGGTCGGTACTCTCTGCGATACTATTTCTGCTGCACATCGATGTTCTGCTGAAGCCCGGTATCTTTGGGTACGCAGAGGACAGCACCGTCTTAGAGAGTTACACAACCAGTGCACGGACCGGTGGACCAGAAATCCAGTCACTAAGAGAGGCCATGGCCGAGCGCCTGAGTTTGTCCCTGAAGGCAGTCTCCGAATGGGGCGATGCCAACCTGGTCAAATTCAACGCTGCCAAGACCCAGGCGTGTCTGTTTTCTCCCAAAAAGAACCCATTCCAACTGGCTCCTACTTATCGAGATGTAGCTGTGACGATAACTGACCACTGACACTCTTGGGCGTTACTCTGACGTCAACCCTCAACTTCGGCTCCTAAATAGAATCCAAGGCTTAAGTAGATGCCAAAAAGCTGGGTATCCTGTCGAAGATGCGTCGTTACTTCACGCCGGAACAACATTGTATAAAGCACAAGCTGCACAAGTTCGGTCGTGCATAGAGTAATGTTCGCACCTTTAGGACGGATCGGCTAAGTACCAGCTCGAGGCGTTAGAATCCGTCGAGAAACGAGCCAAAACCCAAACGCTGAAATGTGGAATGCGCTTCCCGAGTGGGTCTTCCCCGATGGATATAATCTGGGTATCTTCAAATCACGAGTGAATCAGTTTCTTCTAGGCAAGCGCGCTCCATCGTAGATCGCAGTATCGCTTAACATCAGGCGAACTGGCGGTCAAGTGTAAGCCTATCACAAATTTAAAAAAAGGAATTTGGCTACAGCCATGCTGTACTGGTCCATTTTATTTATTTTTAAGGAAAATTGGGCAATATTATTAATTATTATGTTTAAGAGTTTAGGCGGGAAAATGTAAAGTGCAGTTTGTTGGTTTTATATTATTTTTCAAAACTTGTGTTTCCCAGAAGTTTAATGTGTAATTATAGTGGATAGTTAACCGTTGAGTGTTCGTGAACGTGTGCGAGTGTAGGCAAATGATATAAAATTGAAAATCGTGACTTTTGTGTTCACTCCTAAACTCCATCGAAGCCTAAGTCTATCCACTGTTTTACTGGGGATAAAATGATGTGTTTTAAACTACAAAAAAGACATGGACAAGACTTAAAGGTCATAGTAACCAGGTCATAAAATTCCTTAAAAAAAAATCTGTGTGTGACGGCAATCTGCTGTAAATAATTGCTTGAATTAAAAAAAAAACAATGTCTAATAATAGAAACTATTGAAGGCTCCTAAGAACTCTTTAATTGTCTTGCTTGCCCTGTCAGTGTATCACTGTTTAGACCTCAGAGGAAAGACATTTATACTGAGGTTTAGACTGACAAGGCTAAACAAACTTGAACGTACTTTTATCCTAAAATCAAGTTCAGGGCCACGGAGATGCCAATGACAATAAAATAAAAAGAGCCTTGTGTAGTACATGTGCTAAGTACTATTAGGAATTAATTCCCGACACTGACTAGTACAAACTATTCCTTTTCCTTTTTAGTACATCATTCATTTAGTACTTCGTCATTCGTACGAACTGTCGCTCGCTAGCACACTATACACTGAACGCGACTGAACGAGAGGGAATGATAACGGATCTCATTCATAGATTCATAACGATTCATCAGATTCTTTTTGGAACCGTGCAATTAGTTTGACTTTTCAAAAGTACCTTTTTAATGGTCTAATTGAAATTAAATAATTTTGACTTTTGACTTTGACTTAAAGCTATTTTGAGCTTTCTGTTCATGACCCTACAATCACTATTCCATCAGTGTGCTACAGTACTAAATGTATTAATAGTACTAGAAGACCGGACTAGTACATTTGAATTGATTTGAATGATTGTACTAGTACGGAGCGCTCCGTTCAATGTCCGAGCAAGAACAAGCATGCCATTGTCACAGTATAAATATACTACAAACAGTATGGAAACTACCTATAAAACGCTCGAAACGGCACACTCGCATCGAAGAGACCCCTAAGCGGTTGTCGCGGTGCTGTCAGTCAGTGCCGCGTCGAGACGAGTGGTCACGTAGGTATAAGTTTATCGTCTCCCTGATCTTTTTCGTTGTTGCTTTATAAGAGAACACATAAACTGCAAAATAGCTGAACTAATATACAAAGAAATAAACAAAATCGGTTTCATAGTACATAACCTGTTCTTGTTTACCAACAGTTTATTTAAAAAAACTGTTCAATATAGTGAGAATTTTTTACACAATGAAATTGTGAAATTAAAAGTAAAGGTATTTTTATGTACCTACCGAGATTTTTAATTACTAGCTATCATACGCATTTTTTTATTGAAGCGCGGTACGATTCGCAGCCGCTCAGTTCGCCCTGCCCGCGCATCACCTGCGCTGCGGCATCTACCGCGCGCCCGCTCCGACGAGCGCACGAAACGTTTGCGTCCAACCGCGGCTCGCGTACGGTCCCACCAAAATTTGTAAAAGGTTACGCCGTAATGACAAAGTTAAATATCTATAGTTCTACAAATTGTTGTGTGTTAATATTAAATTGCTTTCCTAGTTTTTAACTATCGTCTTTTGCTGAGATTAACCGACGCTATGAGATTACCTATTTAAATTGTATGTGTTTGTAACTAGTTATTTCAATTCGATTGATTGATCACTACAGAACAAAAATGGTTTAATAAAAAAAAAACTATCAAAAACATTATAGGTTACAACCCTATTGCTTCAGTGGAGCGTAGGTAATTATTTGTTCAACTAGGCGTTTCCCTACTGTTTGTAGTGAGTATATTCATTGTGTGCCATTGTAGAGTAGTAGAAACAATGGCATTCTAATGTTGCCGATTGTGCCAATTAAATGCAGACTCGCAGACACGAAATGCCCAAAGAATATACGAAAAGTCCTCGATAGCTATCTAACGAATCGCAAGGTCCAGGTTAGATACGCCGGCGCCACGTTTGAGAAAGCCACAACAAAAGGATGTGTCCAGGGTTCTATAGGTGGTCCCACCTTTTGGAACTTGCTGCTGGATCCTCTGTTGAATAGCCTAGAAAAGAGAGGAGACTACTGTCAGGCGTTTGCGGACGATGTTGTTTTGGTTTTCTCCGGCGAGACAGCACTCGAAATACAGAGACAGGCAAACATGACCCTAAAGCATGTCCAGGAGTGGGGTGAAGTGAATAAGCTTAAATTTGCACCTCAAAAAACTAAAGCGATGCTAATCACGAATAAGCTTAAGTATGACACGCCACTCCTGCGCATGGGTGGCACTGAGATTACCATGTCAAAAGACATAAAAATCCTAGGGCTGACTATCGACGACAAACTTACGTTCAACGCACATGTGGCAAATGTTTGCCGCCCATTACTCTATGCTAGAGTAATGGGCGCGGTCCCACCGGCATCTGCGATAATCAATCACAGCCAAGCAGGTACGTCAAACAACATCAAAACAATATGGCGTCGATATCCAGCACTGATCTCTAAGCTACTAGACTGGATATGAGGGCTAAGATAGGGCATACAAATTACAGCATAATTTTTGACTCCATTTGAAGCGCTGCTCCGTGCTTTTGTGGAACTAAAATTGACACTGATTGACACATAATGCAAATGGCCGACGAGCTGTTTAGAGCATCTCCGTGTTCCGATCAATAATGTTGATATTTTTTCATTATTATAATTTTCTTCTACGAATGAACTGATACATAATTTTATGTAAGTCCAAGTAAGTGTTATATGAGAAAATCCATAAATATGAATCGTCTGACAGCTGGGGTGGCGTTATTGTATTGTATTCTAAGTGCCTTTTTGTCCGCTGGATGTAGTTGGTCCATGTGCACTGGTGTAAAAAAATCACGAACGGAAAACGTTCTTAGCCCTCGCTTGGTATTTGCATCTTTATGAAATTGAAGTCTTATGAAGTTCTTGATATGTAAAGCGAAATATAGAGTATTTACATCAGTAGAAAAATGGCTAAAATCAAGGATGGCAATAAATCGTTGACAGTAGCCTGTCCAGTGTACCTATAGAGTATTATAGAGGTCAGTTATGTCCAGCGACTTTTTTATGAGAGTTGGACACTCGTGCTTGGCGGCTCGAATAGGTGGCCGGCCGCGTCGGCCGGCCACGACGCCGGGCAAAGTGAGCTAGCGAGTTCTACGAGTTCAAGTGAGAAAGAACTATCATGCGACTCGCGAAACCATTCGCTGGCTTGGATGGTGCGCAGTTTCTATTCGTTTAGGTTTTTTCATTAGTCAGCGACAGCATATTTTTATTTTATTATTTATATTTATTTTGATTTGTTGTAATTTTTTAAATTAAACAGCTGATTATTTAGAGTAATGTGTTTTAACATTCAAACTTAATCTTTATTAGACAAATTATTTGTGAATACTTATCTCAACTAGATGACTCGGCTCATTTATTAAATCGACATTGAATTAAGTCAACTCGGCTCTCCAATTGTAGTGTAACCAATATCAACTTGGTGGCTCAAATCGGCTCGATAATATATTCGAAAATACGCTTCTCCTCCTGTCTCATTCGCGTCATGAAATTGCTGCTGTTGACGGAATCGAATCAAGTCGAATCAACATCTACTAAAACTAGAGTTATACGAATTGAAAATAATACGACTCGTCCCATCGCTAGACAATGTCATTCATAATATAATGACAAAAGGAGATGTTCATTGCGTCATCTATCGTGCGACTGTGGTAAATCAATCATCAAAATATCATGGAACGAATAATTTGTTTTAGTCAGTACGATTCCTGACGCCATATACACAAAAAACTATAACATTATATCTACCATTGTATGTTCTAAAGCATCACATAAAACACAATTCTTCTTATTTTATTTCATGTTTTAAGTCAAGATAAAACCAAATTTATTTAAAATATAATTTATGCGATGTTCGATTTATTTTCAATATAGTACAATCATTTTTTCAAACAATACCCCATTCCTAGAAATGTCACTATGACATCTGTCGCGCGCGCTTATCAAACTATCATAAATCCTGTCTTTCCTCTGAGCGTAAATCCATGGCAGAACTTACACCAGGTACATCAATCCATTCCCGAAAATGGCCCGCAGTGAGGTCACGAAACATATGAATTTTAACGATCAGTGTTGCCGTTGATTGACAGCTTCCAAACCAATATGAAATTTTTTAATTCATTATTAAAAGTCCGGCGCGGCGGCAGACCGAATTTCCCTTACAAACGTAATACCGAAATAAGTCGTAATTGAAACACAATTTCATCAAATTCTGTTATTATTCGGATTCCGATACCGTTAACCTAGGTTTCTACTGTACCATTTCGTCCAAAATACTTCACTGGAAATAAATGTAAGCGAATGCAATTTTTGGTAACTTTACAAAGTTTGGAACGATTTTGCGATCTTTTATTTCTAGTGAAGTAGTAGTAGACGAAATAGTATCGTAGGAACCTAGATTGATGGTATCCAAATCTGAATAATAACATAATTTGATAGAATATTGTCTGGATTAAGATTTATTTCGGTATTACGTTTTTGTGGGCAATTTACGCTCCGCCGGACCCTTAATATAAAATAAATTGCTTACTAGCCCAACTTCCTTGGTCTCGTGTTATTCGTCTAATTGGTTAAAAAAGTAAACTGTATAAAATTACTAATTGAAAACTCCACTATCAAAGAAGCAAGAAAATGATAGAATGCACCTTGCTCGGCTAATTTATATTTACACCTCAGAGGATTTACACATAGTGATACCATGTCAAACAATGATGTCGCCGCGTTCCATCCACGTGACTTTATGATCTAGCTGTCACCGGAATGCGGTACGGATACCCCGATACTGAAAATCGATAGTTTTGTGTGAATTCACTCCTAAACTCCATCGAAGCCTAGTGAAGTAGTGAAGTTTCCACTGTTTTACTGGGGATTATTCTGTATACTTGACACTGGCAAACACAAAAAGTGTGGCGCCATTTAATATAATCCCGTGACGGTAACTAATAAATATTACTTGTTTACTCCGTAAACTTGACACTGGCAAATATACAAAAAGTGTGGCGCCATATCCCAGGACGGGATTAAAAAAAGTACAAACTAAAATTTTCAAAATAGTCTGTGGATGGAGTGAAAGAAATTAAGAAAATTATTTTTGTCTGTCTTTCCTCTGAGATTTTCGTTGTGAATATTTATCACTCTCAAGAAGTCTGTAATTCAGAATTCTGGTGCGATTGGTACGCAGTAAAACAAATACCCATTTACATAAAGAGCATTTAGTGTCATTGGCATTTAGATTTAAACCGATTACTATATATTAGCTTGCTAGTCTTGCTACAATATTGTTATACAATATTAATATAGTAATCTGTGATTTAATCCTTGCCTGTTTCAGAACAAATGCGTAAGTGGTTGTTTGAATGACTTAAAACTAAACCAGTAAAAAAAATTGTAAAAGACAAAGTATTGAAATGTTTTTAAAATACATACGCGTTTTTAAACGCGGATATAATTATTGTCTACCAAAAAATTATCTATTTAGTACGCTGAAGGCAGTTGCACCAGTTTCAACTGAAGGAATAAGTATAAGTGACAAATGCGTTCAAAAATTAAAACAATTATGTGACAAAGATGATAATTTTCTTAGGGTATGTGTGGAAAGTGGCGGCTGCTCTGGATTCCAGTACAAGTTCGATTTGGACAGCAAAGTTGCTGATGATGACAAGTATGTATAGTTTGCTTTATGTATGTTTAAAATGAAATAATTGCATTATAACTTACACTATGGCGATATATTAAACTGTTAATTTGTATTATCTCTAATTAGTGCCAATAAGAATAACTGATCTTATGAATTTCTTTCCAGTTCTTACTTATTTTATGATTTGATGTTTCCTCCAACACAGACTAAAATTCCAAAAATTATACAAACAGATTGTGTTACTTACTCTCAGTATAAAATCTAATTTGGGGAATTTTAATTAAAATATAAGCAATGTTTGCATGTCTGTAGCATGCAAAACTTGCATTCTTATTAACTGTATTTTTTTTTTCTTAAAAATAAAATGTTGCCCACTCTAGGATTTTCTCCTGTATCGTGAGTGTGTTTACAAACACAAATTCTCACATACACTAACACCCAGACCGGGAACAACTACCTGTAGATCATACAAATATTTGCTCCGTGTGGGGATCGAACCTACAACACGTGGCGCAGAAGCCAATCGCTCAACCTCTACGCCAATCGTGTCATCCATTCGTATTGATTATTTGTTTCATTTTCCAGGATATTTGAAAAGGATGGTGTTAAAGTGGTAATTGATGAGACCTCCTTGGAATACATCAAGGGTTCTACTGTGGACTATCATACTGAACTAATTAGATCTGCTTTTAGGATAGTGCAAAATCCAAATGCTGAACTAGGCTGTTCATGTGGCGCCAGCTTTTCTATAAAAGTTGACTGAACCAAATGAGAAATATGCTTATATAATGCCAGTGTTATTTAAAATATTAAAACATTTGTAATCATTTAATTTAACATCACTTTGGAACCAAGACCATCCATTCTATTATTAATATATCCTTCTAAAAACTTTGTTGAGTCTAACAGGTTGCATATTTGTCAAAGAAACTGAGCATAACTCTGTCTATAGTTGGTTGTGCAACTTTAAAACTTATTGGCCATGTTTGACACCATAATTATATATAACTGGGTGGTTGCCCATCATAGCTAAGTTCTATTAGTTTTGTGTCTACTTGATTGCTCAAGTTAAGAATATTCCTGAACTACATTGAGAGATCTTACCACACCCATTTATGATGCTTATGTTTAATCCTCAGTGTGTGATTAAAATTTTATTCACTTGAATACATGAAAATTTGTGCATTGAAGCAAATTGGTGTTAACTTCACTTCAGGTTTCTGTACCATTGAAAATTGCATGTCTTGTTCCAAAGTGACTAAAAATTGTCATGGCATTGTCATTCATGTTGGTAGGGGAGAGTGGGTAACAGTGGATCACTTTTTTCTTAAGTCCTACAGTTCTAAAGTTTATGGCTAAATAATTTATTTTAAAAATTATATTATAATATGAGTATCTAATCTTCAAAGAAAAAGGCTTATATTGGCAAGTATTACCTAAAATTAAAAGTTACAGCCACTTTAATAAAAAATGGGAAATGATCCACTATGTCCCAGGAATGGGTCTCTTTGGATCAATACAAACTACTTACTACTAACAACCAATGAATATTAAAATTAACTGTATCCTAAGTAGAAACAGTCTTAAATATTCAGTTGACTTTTATTAACATTCTAATAGAAACATTAGTAATTTAGAACAAAAATATTTATTTACATACATACACTCACGCCTTTCTCCCACAGGGGTAGGCAGAAACTATAGACTGCCACCTGCTACGATTCTTGCATACTTTTTTTGCTTCTTCCACATTCATACATACACGACGGTTGCGAGTGCTACGTACTCCACCTGATCTTTTTGAAGGGTTTTACCAATAAGATCGGCGTATGTCCTTCTAGGGCGACCTCTACCGACGCTGCTGCTATTAACTTATTAAGTAAAAATTAGCAAAAAGCTAAAATTGAACAAAAGTATACTTATTCTTAGAGTACTTTTTTCTTCCAAAAATAATGTTGGGGTTTAATTTCAGATCAGAAATAAAAAAAATTTGAAAAAGGTTTACAAATGAATTTTATTTTCAAATAGCATACCTACTGGATGAGCAGTCCGTTGTGACCTAAAACGAAATAATTCACTGTGACCCATTGACTATTATGGGAAAGAAATTATTATGTACAAAAATCAAAACAACACAGTTTACAACGGATTTAAGGAGTAACAAGCCTTAAAAATCAAGTTAAAACATTAACATTTATTCATGTAGAGATAAAACATTTTTTGAAACTACGGCAAAAGAAAATTTCGTTACTCCTGTCCGGAGTGTGGCAGCGCATTTTCTCGCTTTGATATCGCCTCGACGAAAAGTGCGGAGGAGAGGGGTATGGACCAGAGGAAAAAAATGTTTGCTTGGGTGCGTAAGCGTTACACAAACTGAGTTATAGTTAATAATCCACTAGCCCATGATCCACTGCTACACACTCTCCCCTACTTAAGAGAAACATTGGTTGCCAATATGTACTGGCACACTTGCACGCTATGTTAGCATGGTGAAAATCTTTCTCAATTGGTATTTTGTTTAGTTTTCTGAAGTAGATTAATTAACCTAACTTATTTTTACGAAAAATACGAGTCTAGTCGTGTGTGCTTGTATTATAGTGATATAATAATATCTAGGTAACAAAATAAGTCCTAACTTATAATGAACAACAAATAATAACTAATAAAAAGAAATACTTAACTTGCCTCAGATATTTACTTATATTTTTTTTGTTATTAATTTCTGTTTTTCAATGTAGGCTAAAAAATTATGTAGGTAGTTTAAAACTTAACTATTCTCGTTGACCTGATAGAAATTGTCTTTATTTCATTATTAATAAAATATACCGCAGTTTATAAACTTATTGTTTTGTTTTAGAAATGACTAGAGTTCCTGTGCGCAACTTCGCCTGCGTACCTACTTACATAAATACTGTGCCCACTGTCCCTACACCATGGAGGTTTCATAACATAAAATGTGCTATGTCTATTTTATAACTAAGAAAATATATATGTTTAAGTCTGTTGTGTATGGGGTGGGATTTCCAAAAATCCTTAGTGCTCGTCTACAGTGCAAAAGGAACGAGCATGCAAACTTTCAGGGATCTAGCTTCTGTAGTTTCGGCTGTGCCTTGATATGTCAGTCAGGTTCTTCTTTTATTTAAATAGAAGAAGAATATATACATAGATATATATAGATATCCCGTTTCGCCAATTGTTGATCAGACGCGACGTCAGACGAGCACTTTGTTGATCCAGCCGCTTTTGTTGATCCGAAAGTCATATCTAGTAACAAATGTTACTCCAGCCAGGTCAACATTTGGGCCTGTGCGACACTTAGTCAATATTAACGGATGTTGATCTTATATACAATTCCACTCCGTTAATTGTTGATCCAATTAAAATGGATCAATAGTAACGCAGCAAACGTTTATTTTTCGACAGAAACTGAGACCTTGCCATTCCGTGCAAATACTCTAAAATGTGTTTAGGAATCTACATGAGCATTTGTCTGTAATATTTTATAACAAGTTTGTGAATTAATAAGTTCAATAATAATTGTAAAGTAATGTTAGCGAAGTCACGCTGACAGTCAGTCAGTCAGTCACGCCATCAAGGTCAACGTGACTTCTACGCTAGTTCTGGGTTCGATTCCCGGTCGGGCAGTATTATTGGGTTTTTCTATGAAGTTCATAGTTGACTGCCTCATTAGTCTTGTGGTCCCAAGTGCGACTGCTACGATAGAAGTCCTGGGTTTGATATCTAGATCGCGCGAAGTGTTATTGGATTTTCACAATAGCAGCTCGGAGTCTGGATTTGTACCCGCTTAATGACAATAAACTTGCCCCTCATTACATGGGACCTAAACATACCGGCGAACTCAAGCTATATCCCGAGAGTACCTGCGTCGTCGGCCGGAAGTTAAGCGCGTCATGGCACCTTACGAGCCACTCTTTCATAACGGGCCTGTGCCCTACACTGGTCTGGGTAAGCCTTGCCTTTCACTCTGCCAGTAAGCTCTGATAGGGTTCTCCGTGCCTCAAATTTGTGAAGCAACGGCAGCTCATCCAGCACTAGCATTTTCCCGCGCAAGTCACAGTGACGCGAGACTTCTTGTTTCAAGATCACAGACAAGGCTTCGGCAAGGAGGTTCAATGCCTCTAAAGAGATCGTACGGTACCGGTATATCCGCATCATTGTGAAGTCCAAGCTCGTTGCGATGTTCACATCAGAGCAATGTGGGCTTACAGGTTTAATAAGTTGTGGGATTGTTATATATATATATATATATGTATCCCCATGTAAAGGCTCCGGTAGGAGGCGTTGGGCGTCCCTAAATTAGGTAACCGCCACGAGAGCGGATGCGGCTTTCAATATCTTGGGGCCAAGCCTTCTATATCTTATAGACCTGCCAGGTTCTGTACAACAAGAATAAAGATGTTTTAAATCCCTAGCTTAGTCAACCAACGTTTCAGTTTTTAATGGTTCTAAACTAGAATTTTTTTTTGGAAGGTTACGAGGGTGTTAAAAAGCATTTTTTCTATTATCTTAAAACATAATATCAATTTGATGGCGCTATTGCCATTAATCAAGCACAAATGTAAATTCCGAGCTGCTAACAGCTTTGAAACATTTACCTCTGGTAAATAAGTAGTGAGGGCATTGATCCGTGTTTGGGTGACCTTTAATAGGATGTTCAAGACTGTTACGGCTGTATGGTACAGTTTCTACGCGAGATTAAGCATCAGTGTTCGCATTATACTCGTACTCATTATGTATATGATTACGTTAATGGTTGATCCAGTATGAATTTTGAGGAGTTCTTGATCCGCCGTCTTGTACGTACCTACTGTACTTAATCAATGTGATTTTAAGCGACTTCATAAAACGGAGGTTAACAATTTGATCCGTGTGTATGTAATTATGTTAGAATTGCAGTTTTAGTTTAAGTTAGCCTATACCAGCTTCTAAGTATGTGCGCCAAATTTGATAAGTGTGTGTATGTTTGTTCACGCACATCTCAAAAACGAATACTTCATAATTTTAATGAATTTTCTGAGGATTCCAATAAAACAATATAAATCGAATTGCAGAAATAGTGTATGTTTTTTCATAATCGGTTCAGTAGTTTTTGAGATACGAGCATTGAGTGTGTAAGTAAGTAGGATAAAAAAATGAAGTACTTAAAAAAACCGACTCCAAAATTGAAATTTATTTAATTAATAACTAAAATAACCCTCCTGGTGCATTCGGGTAAAAAGGAAGAAATAAAGTAATTTGGACGACCCCATCACCTGCACGGATGCCATGATTGATGTGCTACCTACGGCTATGGAGTATTATTATTTATTATTTTTTAGTAATTATTTCTTTCTTTCTTTATTTCATTCCATATTGTATCGACGTGCTATTATCCAGCAAAGCCAACCCTTGGTCCGTTTATCAATGTAGCGCTGCAGCGTTTAAGCATGAGGCTTACCTGGCTTGGGTTGATGCTCGACACCGCAAGGCGAGAGACGTAAGTCAGTAAAAAAAGGCATGTATCATGCCTGCTAAGTCTCGTAAAAAGGTCTCCCGGAAACTCGAATAGGGAATAAACTGGCTTCATACCCAGTAGGTAGTAAATCGTTTTGGTCCCTAGCTAAGTATGTCGAAACGTACGTCTGCCACCCCTCACTTCCTTCATTGCTAAAACCTGATCCTTCGCAGGCACATACTGCTGAAGAGACGGTTAACTTATTTGCCGCTCTTTTTGCGCAGTCTACGCTGGGAGCACACCTCCAACTTCGCCTGGCAGCATGACAGTTATGTCTGCAGTTATACCGCAGGTTCCAAAAACGCTGAGCAGTCTCGACGTGAACAAAGCCAGTGGACCACACGATCCAGCTACAGTTCATAGAAGACATGTGAAACTGAGTTGACTCCAGTATTGACCCGCCTTTTTCCTCTCTTTTAAGAGTTCTCTCTCTCTCTCTCTTTTGAGGTCAAGTGCCAAAATTGTGCAACCTGTGCCCAATAAAGGTAGTTGTGCTGACCCTGCTAATTACAGGCCTATTACGGTCATGTCCATACTTTGTATGACTATGGAAAGTGTCCTTAACAACAGGCTCCTACAATACGGATTTCGTTAAAAACCGGTCTACTACCGTCTTGAAATCACGAGTGAATTTGTTTTGTTCTATTGATGTTTGGTATTAAAGTTAAAGGCAGGATAATTTAATCAAAACCTGTATTTGACAAGCTACCAATAATTGGATAATATCTAATGAATAAACATTTTATAGTTTCATCAATGAGACTGCGACACGTTTATAGCAGCCCAGACATTGTCGAGTTTAGCTGAAGGCAAAGTGATCATAGGTTCATTTTTGTTGCTGGAGTTGACAGCCGATCTGAAATTAGAGTAGGTAGGTAAGTCAATGATATTTTATAGCTTAATAAATAATTGAGGTAAGTACCTACATATTAGGTTGGGCAAAAAGTCTTTTCGCATTTAGTATGTAAATACTTTTAATAAATTTTAATAAAAAATCTTTGGCTGTACTATTTTTATCTGGCTGATTTTGATAACATTAAAAAAGTTACTTTTTAAAAAAAGAAACAAAGTAAAAATTTGTTTCCCGCTATTTTTCATTTGTTTTTCTTTCTGTCAAAATGAGTGAATATAATGAAGAAATTCGATACATTTTTAAGTTTTATTACAAAGAGGGGGAAAAACGCAACGCAAGTCGCGAAAAAAATTTGTGACGTTTATGGACCTAATGCAGTGTCAGCAAGAGTAGCACAAAGTTGGTTTAAGGCGGATCGTTTCGCTGCGCCCGCGAAATTCAAATTTCGAGTGGTTTTTCGCAGTTTGTAGGTCTATAACAAGTTCTAGATTAATGGTAGTTGTAATTGCGACATGTTATTATAGACCTAGATTAATACCTATAGACCTAGTTAAAATAAAAACTGATCCGACCGATTCAATAACACCCCACTTGATATATTTCGTCGACTTTCACATATCTTTTTCATATTATGGCGTAATGAATTTTGTTTACTCTCACGATCGTTCACCTGAGCCCGCCAAATCGAAGTTCGAGTGATTTTTCGCAGTTTGTAGGTCTTTAACAAGTTCTAGATTCATGGCAGTAATAATCGCGACATTAACTATAGGTACAACATTCACAACTGAGAACTGAAACCTTTATCTACTTAAAAATCCTTATCAGGCCAACAACCAATGAAATTATATAGTTAAAAAGAGGTAGACACGTTATCTTCCTTCAAATGCGAATATTGTTTCGTGGGCAATGTGTAATTTGTAGTATCACATAAGCGGTTGGCCGACGGTGCAGAAGTGTGTTTGACTGCGCTATTGACAGCAATAAATTTTTTTTTTTTTTATAGGTGCCGTCTTGTGCTGCGATACTGCACAAATTATTATACTAAAGTAAGAAAAGGGCATGGAGTATCTTATCACATGTAAGTTAATACATTCTTAGCTTCCGTTTTTGTTTAATTTTTTTCGTTGCAAATAAAATTTAAAATTTTATCGCGTTGTATTGATATTATTTGATTCCCGACGCTTCGGATCCTTTACAGCATTCACGGTCACGGGTAGACTAATCAAATAATATCAATACAACGCGATAAAATCCGTAAAAAGTAGTTTTATTTCAATGTCTACTAAGTAATAGCGTAAGTGTCAGAAACCAGTATGAAAGAAAGAGTCAGCGCATGCCTTATTAATACGAGAGAAAGGGATCCAATACTTTTCATGTCACACGTCACTATATACGGACATACTGGACATATCAATTGTGTCATTTACGACAACTGCTTAGTGCTATTTCTTTTCATCTTAGGCTGCCGGTATCTATGCGCGCGCTCATTAGGAAAGCCTAAAATGTTTAGTTTTATAGGTATGGACATGTAGCGCGACTCAATTTTAAATGACATTTACTATGAACATGGCGTCTCAAGTAGTATTTTATCATTGCCAAAAACTGTGTCAATGATCAAAATTGACACTTTACACTACTTTTAGCTACAATAACGATGTTTAAGCAAAGGTTTTAGTTATACGTTGTGAAAGTTGTATATATCGCGATTACTACTGCCATTAATCTAGAACTTATTATAGACCTACAAAAAGCGAAAAACCACTTGAAATTTGAATTTGACGGGCTCAGTGATCAGCCTTAAGGACACTCTCTAAGTTAAGACGAATCTCAAGCTAAAATCCATCAAGCCGTTTAGGCTGTAGAGCATGACAAAATATACATACTGGCGCAGTCGGGTAAAAAGTTACAGAATACCATCATGCTTGTATTCCCCGAAAGGTTAGGCAGAGGCGTACTAATAAAAACCCACAGTTCGCCGGTATGTTTAAACTCCGAGCTGCTACTGAGAATTTCATAGAAAACTCCAATAACACTGCTCGACCTGGGAATCGAACCCAGGATCTCTAGCGTAGTAGTCAGTCGTTGGGATCACTAGACTAACAAGGCAGTTACAGAATAATTATTATATACTAGCTGTTGCCCGCGGTTTCACTCGCATCCCATCGAACAAATGCGCGAAGGTAAGAGTAGTTTTCTTAAATTTTCTAATTTTCCGCGCAACTTTCTTTTTTCGTTCATAAGAACCTTATCCTGACAATAAAAACCAAAAGAATTAGCGAAATCGGTCCAGCCGTTCACGTGTGATGCCGTGACCAAGGGAAAGAGGGATTCATTTTTGTCTTTTTGCCCGCGACTTCGTCCGTGTGGAATAGTTACTTTGTTCCATATGAACTTTCATCCCCTATTTTATCCCCTTGGGGGTAAAATTTATCAAAATCCTTTCTTAGCGGATGCCTACGTCATAACATCTACCTGCATGCCAAATTTCAGCCCGATCCCTCCAGTGCTTTGGGTTGTGCGTTGATATGGCATAGTCACCAATAACGCCTAAAATATCCACAACACACGACAAAGACTTTTTCAGTCCCTTTGTATTATATTTAGAGTTTGCTGTAGTGACGGATTTTACTTTGTGTATACATACTTACTGCTGCAACTCCACATTGGACGTGTGAGCATCGTTGATTTTCTTCACGTTATGTGGCGAGTACCGGTTATAAAGACCCCAGATACTGTTCATTAATTTACTATTGTATTTCAACGGGGAAAGTTCCATGACTGAAAAATAAAAAAGTAAATCCGACTTAACTGATGATTTTCTGTATTTACTGCTTAGACTTTCTGAGACTATTCGACTACATGACCCCGTGGGTTCACTCGCAACCTGAAGGACTATGTAGCCTATGTCCCTCTTCAAGACGCAACATTAATCTATAGTAAAAGGCATTAAAATTTTCTTAATAAAATAAAAACAGCCAAAGAGACAAATAGAGTTACTGTCACATTTTTTCAATTTTAAGTATTGACTACACTGAGCAGCCTCCTAAAAAGAATACACACAGGTACACACGCACTGCACAGGTGCATAGGTAAATTACATTAGGTACATTTATTTCCATTTGATATGATTTATGACATCAGCTTTCAGATGTAATTTTTATATACATTTTCTTCCTGTTAGTTAGTCTATTGGAACGTTAATTGTAATTTGTCTACAGATCAGGGAAGTCGACTTACACGTAGTGTTAAAAAACTTGGTAGATTCATTTCCTTTGCTCTTGTTAGATATCTTCATATCACGCTGTGTGTCGCGGATGCGGCCAGCAGAGAAAGCAGATGGTGGAATTGAAGCCATGCTCTTGATTTGACAAGCTGAAACAGTACAAGAAAATGCAAGTAAGTACCTACATTCATATCTAGATTCAGTCCATGATTAGGTAGGTACTTCGTTTTCTTCCCTGGTACAATGTATTTCTTATTCGTTGTGTATAGTAGATTATCTCGATTTCTCGAATGGTCTGTCACCCGTCACATACACACATTTACATTTAGCGTAGTAGGTAAATATGATATGGAAAAGAAAACATGGCGTTTCAAATATTCCATGAGTACCAGTGTAGGTACAACCTATAAGTGTATTTTTATCTCCGAAATCTTTACGAACACAAAGACTTAAACTCTATAATAAAATTAATCTTTGTTACCTTCACACAAATTGAAGAAAATGGTCTCAAGCTTCAAATGATTGAAAGATTCAATTTTGAGGCCGCTAACCACAGGGCCTCTGCATACACTGTACGTGTTAGTTAGTTTTATAGTGTCAAACAGCACCATGTAATCTCCGTATAGATTTCAAAAAGAGAGGAACAGCGTAAAGCACTGAGAGGGCTCGGAATCAACCGAATCACAAGACGTCAAAGATGAGACTACTTAAAATGGCTGCGACATGACCCCTAAGGAAGTTATCAGTTGCCAGCGAGACCACGACGTAATGCATCATTATTATAAATGTATCACGCTTTTTAAGATAACGACACTATTATATTTTGTAGGTACTCAAATACATATCAGGAATGGAAGCTTTAGTTTATTTAACAGCAACGGTTTTAATTTGTACCCGATATACCTAATAGAATAAAGTAGGCTCGGTAACAAGTACTACATGTTATTGTGAGCAACGAATTCATTTTGCCAAGTTCTTGATAGTAATTTAGCAGAAAAACCTAAAGACATTACCTAATGTCTTTAGGTTTTTCTGCTAAATTACTATCAAGAACTGAGGGTAGGTACCTACCTACCCTCAGTCTGGGGCAGCAGTTGATTCAAGTCAGTTGACAATATTATTTGACCTTTTGATCTAAATAAAGATACGATTAGGTCGACAGACTATTTAAATATCAGCCACAGTTTTTTCAAAGAAGTCTCAATCTTATATTTTATAAATTTTATACAAATAAAAAAAGTGAAGAAAAAAGTTATTTTTATGAACTTGTTTAATATTTTACATTTTCGTATTCTTATAATCTACATAGTGTTGCACAATGTACACTCATGATTCATTTTAATTTCATTGTAATACTGAACATGAAATAAAATTGACACAGCAAATGTATCATTAGTAATTTATTTCGTTATCTTCAAATGCGATACAAATATACTAAATATACAAATAGTCAGAGAAACTTAAAAGTTTGAGTCAAACTTGACTTTCAGGTTGATCTCAAGATTCATAAAATGCACCATCAACAAAAATGAGGATGATACTCATAACTAAATAACACTTATTGAGAAAGATATTATTAGGTATATCATACATAACAGAAACTGCCAGATTTACTGATTGTGTAAATTATTTATAAGGTCTTTTTTGCAAGTCGTAGAAACCTAGATGTATTAATATGTAACAGCGGTTGTATAACGTCTTCATTGGTACTTTTCTTATAATAAATAAATTATTAAGTACCTCTTAGGGGGCTGCTGAAGCGGCGACGGCGGTTAAAATTATATAAAATTATAATAAATGCTGATATTTATTATTAACAAATATTTATAATAATATTATTTGTCCATGATTTAAAGACGAGCACAATAATGGTACAATAACAACAGCAACATTACATCTGGCACTATTAAATTTGTACTGTAGGACAACTTTTATATATTTTGAATGTTAGTTACATTTTCATGTTTGTATAATTTAGAGAGTATTATTTCTGTTATAGATTGTTACGCTTAAAATCATGCTACACTAAAAATAAATAATGATATAAATAGTGGCATTGTAATGAACACTAGTGGGCAAAGTTGTGTGCTGTCTCAATACTGAGAATCTCAGCCTCAGCACCTCTGTTGAGAAAATTATAATTATTACCTGAAAATAAAAATGACACCTTAGGAAACTCTGTAATCTAGTATTTTTAGATATCTTTAAACAATTCAACTTTGTTTGAATTTGATGAATTATTGCATATTTTATATATAGGTAATAGAAAACATATTAATAAGTATAATGTAGTTGACAACAGTGCACAGTACTCACGTCAACTAAGTGTCTAATAGGTTCTGATGACGGGTGGTACTGTCTTGCACTCTTGTCCGTCGAGGGTCTTGTCGATCACCGGTCTGTACGTCAGCTTAGTCGCACCTGTCTCCACGTTGGTCTCCGACAACGTGTGCTTCCTCCAGTGCTTTTCGAATGGTAGCTCAGTCTGCGAGAAATTGAATTTATCATCATATGAATTTTATATTTTCGTGTGGTTCATGGGGAAAGGCAAATATCGCAATCAATTGCGACATTCGTCGACGTTTTCATGATATTAGAGCAAACGCAAAACCAAGGTAGGTCAGCATCTGCGTAAGAGCTCAATGTAACCAATAAGAATCGCAATAATATTGTCAGAATCTTTAGCCATATTTAAACCTATATAAACCGCTAGAACAGTTTTCGCACTGTCTGTAATTTTTTACTTATTTACTTTGTTACAAGCGAAATTGGCTTTAGTAACAAAATTATTTCTTCATTAAATCTTATAAAACTTTAGGATGGTTTTTTTATTGGTTAAGTGATAAGTCAACAAATTAACGAGCTGGCGAGTCAACTGGGATTCTTTTAAAATTTAAAATTTTTAAATGGTAAACATTTTTGGCCGTGACTGTACAAGCGTAGGCGCTGACATTTGTTCTAGCTTTGTTTTGCTTTGACTTTCCCATGAGGCCACACACGGTGACATTGTTGAGCCGGATTTATCCCCAGTAAAAACACTAGGAGGTGGTGAGGGGCAGGCGTTTTAGAGCCTGTTTAAAATGTAGGGTTACATTATTGTAATACCTGTCCATCTAATGGTTTGGAATAATCGAGTTCGTCGCGCCTGGTCTTGAAGTCTTCGCGGGCGTGCGCACCGCGAGACTCCTCGCGCGCGAGGGCGCCCTCCACGATTTGCACGGCGTTGATAAGCAAGTTCTGCAACTCCAGGGTCTCGATCAGGTCGCTATTCCAAATCAGGGACCTGTCCGACACTTTAACGTCCTTGATCTGCTTGTAGATCTCGTGGATGAGACGCTGCCCTGGTAACCATTAAGGAAATATAATTATGTATAAACACTTCTGTAGATTTTAGTCTAAACATTTACACCAGGATCAGGAGACATTTTGACGTTTACGTCAGTTAAATTAATTGAAAATTTCAATTTACAAAAAAATACTAACAAGTGTATTGAAAGATAATTTCAATGTTTCCATTCCTTTAAATAAGTATAAAATGTATGGTACCTTCTTCCAATGTGCTTTTCTGTCGGAAGACAGCGGCGTTGGTCTGCATGCACTTCTGCATGCGCAGTCGCAGATCTGCGGTGGAAATGGTACCATTCGCGTATCTGATACGGTCCAGATTTGCGATGCTCGCCTCACCGGTCGACTGTGCAATCAGAAATATTTAAGTCAAAGGTCTAATTTTTTTTTTATTAGTTCTGAATAATGCTATAGTTAATGGAGCAATAACTATTAGCATCTAATTTGAATTAGACGGGAAGGAAGGGAAATTCCTAAAACAAACTGTGGGTGTATATTAGTACACCTATGTCTAACCGTTCGGGGAAACAGGCGTGATGGTTTATATTTTATCTAGACTTATCAGTAATATGCTTATACAATCGCGAATCTTTCTGCTTATGTTGATATCAGTTGGAATCATCGATGGGTGTGTCTGAAAATATTCCTTGACGTCAATCACATTGACGCAGAATCGACGATAGGCTTCAATGACACATACTTAATATGTAGGACGTAACAACGACAAGTCCAGCGCAATTTATCAATATTAATATTTATGAGACGGCAAAACTGCTGTTACTTTCAATAATACTAACTTTTTAATTAAAAAGGTACGTAACATGCGCTTTCGCACATTTTTTTCCCTGTTCCTTAATTTGGTTAATATATTTTTATTTCAAAAAAGGGGAGGAGCCTCTTACTTTATTTTCCGAATGTCCGCGCATCACTGTTGTTTATGGTTCAATTTCATTATTTTGTATCTGATAGAGTATGCTTCAAAAAATTGACCCATAATTTACCAATTCTAAAGATACAATCCAAAAAGATTGAAGTCTGTTTATTTTAACAATTATTTCGTTACATATCGATGTAGTGAGTTATAATAAAATGTTATCAGACATAATGGCCATACCTTATGTCAAAGGTCAACTACAGTAATGTTAGGTAATATTTTTTCTCCATTGAGATTTTTAATCAGGATATGATAGGTAGACTGCGATGGCTTTCGATGGTCTGCTTAAAGCGATTGTCAATCGATTTTCAATTTAATCTCCAAGTAATAGAGTTTATCATCCATTGGGGAAATTTGAGTTTGTGGTAACTTGATGTGCTGTTGACTGTACTATATCTAAATATAAACTTCCTTAGTAATACGGATTATGTGTGTATATCTTTTAACTTGAAATAGTTGTATGAACACGTAATAAGGTCAAGTTCCTAAAAATTAAGGAGCGGTTACGACCATTAAACCAATTACGCGCTGAATATAGTTTTACTTCATTGAATTGCGTTAGGGCCTAGAGCACAATAACGGTTTTTTTGCGTTTTATATTAAAACAGTTGCCCCACACTAGGATTTTCTCCTGTATAGTGGGTGCCATTAGAAACACAAATGCTCAAATACACAAACGCCCAGACTAGGAACAATTACATGTAAATCATACAAATATTTGCTCCGTGTGGGGATCGAGCCCACAACACGTGACGCAGAAGCTGATCGCTCAGTCGCCAAACGTGTCGTCAAATGAATAAAATAGAGAGTGGAATAAGTATGTATGTGTACTCACATCCTTGAGCGGTGGCTGAGCGTCTCCGGGGCGGCTGGTCTCGGCGACGGTGAGTGCGCAGGCGCGGCCGAACACCACGATGTCGAGCAGCGAGTTGGCGCCGAGCCGGTTGGCGCCGTGCACGGAGGCGCACGACGCCTCGCCCGCCGCCAGCAGCCCCGGCACCACGCGGTCCACGCCAGAGTGGTGCGTGATCACCTGCACCATCACATTCACATCTTATTCACTGACTAGTTGCTGTTGCCCGCAGTTTCACTTACGTCCCAAAAAGATTAACATACTATAAGTCCAATTCTAGGCGGCGTATCAAGATGAAACGTGCACCAGATTTTAAGTTAGATCTCCAGCAATACATAGGTGAAAACTGCATTCAATTCCATGCAGCAGTTTTTGCGTGATGCACGTACAAACAAACATACAGGCAGACAGACAGACAATAAATTCTAAATATTGTTATTTTGGGTTCTGTTGCTCTAATAAAGACCCCCCATATTAGTTTTTCTTTAATCTCTTTAATTTACAGACATCGGTCTCTTACAATTTTATTATAGATATAGATGCTCGTTTCGATACCTACTCTAAATAAATATTTGTGTGGCTTAAAGTAATTGTTACGCGTTTTCTGTTTTTTTATGTGAAAACCTTCGCAGTAAGTAAAAAAAAATCTACAGACTTGTATTTTACAGATAGAATGTATTTATATAAATGCAAGAGTAACTCTATCGGTCTCTGTGTAACGTTTTCACATCTAAACGGCAGAAACAATTTTGATGAATTTTGGAATAAAGATTATAGGTAAATTGTGCCTTGAAGTAAGACACAGGTTACCTTTTGTCTCAATTCTGTCTTTGGTATCACGATTGAAACCGCGGCAACAGCCAGTAAATATCATAAAAATGACAAAATGCATAATACATATATATTATGACTTACGAGACAAGATGTATACACGTTACATTATTAAAAGTATAGTAGTGAATAAACCACACATCCGCTGAAAAACTGTTGTAACATAAAATAACTGCAATAGAGTCTCAAAGTTTTCACTAAATTCTAACATCAAATGTAGCAATAATTTTGATGATTTTGTACTTAGCATATTTATGACGATTCAAACTATAATTTAGATCTTCTGTGGTTTTATTAATATTTGTTAAAAAAATATATTTTTGTGACATATGATAGTTTTTCAGCGGATGTGCGATATAATTTATATCACCGTATAATTGTAACACGCACCGTTTGTTTGTCAATAATCGAGCGAGATTGTAAATTGATAAATTGTGGACATGCAATTAAAATTACAATATGACGGGTACATTTTTACAGTTTATAATCTAAAGACGGCTGACCAATATAAATTGAATGCGTCATAATCTAATTTCATTGTCTGTTCACATAATTTTGTCAGTTTACAATCTCGTCAGATTAAATACAAACAAACGATATTTACAATTTTCCGTTGACATATATACCTATACTCAATGACATTATATAGTTAAAAAGAGGTAGACACGTTATCATCCTTCAAATGTGAATATTGTGTCGTGAGAAAGTGTAATTTGTAGTGTCACATATGCGGTTTACCCACCTAAGGTGCAGATGTGTGTTTGACAGCGCTATTGACAGCAATAAATTTTATTGTATTTATATGTGCCGTCTTGTGCTGCGATACTGCACAAATTATTATACTAAAGTAAGAAAAGAGCATGAAATGTCTTATCACAAGCAAATTAATAAATTCTTAGCTTACGTAAAATTTATTTTTTTCGTTGCAAATAAAATTTACAATGAAAGAAAGAGTCAGCGCATGCCTTATTAGTATGAGAGAAAGGGACCCAATACTTTCATGTCACACGTTACGACATACTGTACATATAACATGTGTCATACATATAAGACAACTGCTTAGTGCTGTTTCTTTTCATTTTAGGCTGCCTGTATCTATGCGTGCGCTCATTAGGAAAGCCTAAAATGTTTAGTTTTATAGGTATGGACATGTAGCGCGATTCAATTTTAAACGACATTTACTATGAACATGGCGTATCTAATAGAATTATATCATTGCCTACACTGTACAGAAATATTATATAATATTATCTATAATTTTCATAGACCTCACTTACAACCTACATTTTCTATTGTGTCTGTCAAATTTATTTCTTTTTTTATATGTGATAGGCTTACGCTTGACCGCCAGTTCGCTTGATGTTAAGCGATACTGCGACCTACGACGGAGCGAGCTTACCTAAAAGAAACCGATTCACTCGTGATTTAAAGATACCCAGATTATAACTTCATGTGGCTTATAGTACTATAGAATGTTTTAATACTAAATGGCAGTGTTATGACTTTCATAATGTCTCCGTGGAACGAGCGGGTTGATAGTTCAAGTAATCATAAAGCCGATGCCATAGGGTCAAATGAATAAATCGATTGTATACTGAACCCAAAGGGATATTCACAAAGCTGACCTCAAAGTGATAAGGGACACTCAATAGTCGCAGCCACGTTAATGCAATGATTGTGTATGTAGTGGAGGTAATTACTACATTTATGTTTAATTATACATTGGGTTCTCAATTCCCGAAAAATATTAACAGCTTGAGCATTTAACCACAGAATAAATAATATACAGAATGGCCACTCTCTGCCCCTCCCTAACATCAGGTACCGCAGGCCTCCGAATTTTGCCGGAGCGTTTTCCGGACGCGAATAAGGGTTGTGATTCCGCGAATCGAACATTATTTGGAATAATATGTTTAATTGCGTACTAAATACTTACAGTGTGAAATGTATTAATATACAGATCGTAATTGTCTTCGAATACATGGTGATCATTCGTGATTTATGAATTAAAATATTACATATATTCAATACTACGCATTTATTTCTTTCTCAAACGCACACGCTTTAATATAGGTAGTTATGTAAGGTCTCGTTAGCATGTCGGCGAGCAGGTATAGTCGAAGAATCGTGTTTTTGTTAAAAAGAACATAAACATTTAGATTTTGTTCTTTAAGAAATTTTATATTGTTTAGTTTCATTCATATTAAGTTAGATTTTCATCGATAAAAGCTTAGATACCTACGTATTTGGTTTTTCATTTCGAGATTTTAGTTTTATAAATTACACAAAATGCTTTGGGAATTATGTGTGTACGCTTTCTAGTTATATATGGTATGCAGCGCGCCGACAACTCTATGTACTTCACGCACACATTTGCGCTTGTACAAACGTCAACTTGCGCATGTAGTTGTAGTAGGTATTGGAATCGGAGCGTTTCTACGGCGTGGCCGAGGTGTGAAGTAACTCAAACTGTTTAGACTTATGTATATCAAGATCATAGGGCAACGAACACCGATTTATATCTTCTCGCATCTACCTACGACATTGTGAATGTTGAAACAACGTATCAACGTATGATAATATGATGTTAAGGATCTGCACTCAATAGCACTCACAGATTTACCTGTAAGAAAGTGAATTGGGATGTCGGAGCAGCGTGACAATGATAAGGGAGGAAGTTCAGAGGCAGAGACAAGCCAAGCATGGCTGGTATAAATGGCTTGGAAATAGGCTTGGGAATTATGAATTATTTGGTTAAAAAAATATATATTTATATATTTAGACAAAGAACTACAAATTTCCAAACCAAACATCGCCGGCAGACAAACCGTCAGATCCTGGTACTGCAACAAGGTTACTAACTAAGCCGTTTCAAACATTGTAGTAATATATATCTAGATACATGTCTAGATCATTACATATCTGAATGAACACTCTGTAAACCATTGAAATTTAATAGTATTCATAGCTACCTCTCCACGGAAGTTAGTAGGCGTGCCTCCCATGTTGTAGTGCACGGTTGGCAGCACAGGGATCGGTTCCTTGGTGACGTCCACCCCGGCGAAGATCATAGCGGTCTCGGAGATACCGGGCAGGCGCTGCTTCAGTTGTTCCGGAGGCAGATGGTGCAGCTGCAGGTGCACGTGGTCCTTCTCAGGTCCACAGCCGCGACCTGGCAGACGTAATCGTGGTTATTTTAAGCCCAACTGCACATTAATAAATAATAATAATAATAAATTATTTTCTGACGCTCGCCGGCAGACGTATATATTTTCTACTAGACCCTGCGAAAATGTCACAATCTTGCCAAAGCAAGAGTAATAATATATTACAGACATTTTACAGGTTCAGGAGGAGGCAAATTCCCTATTACGACAATGTAAACAGTCATTAGTTTGTTTACGTAAACGTGTTACTTTAAGTATCTGCCTCGCGATCATTCTATTGATTAATATGATCAGCTTCTATTGCTAATATAGGTTCAATATAAGTTAAAAAAAAAAACATTTTTTCTGAGATTTAATTGATCGATTTAACTTAATATTGGTTTGAATTAAATGTTAAACTCTTGCTTCCACTTCATTGATCCGCTAATTTAATTGTGTGCATATTGTGTCAGGGCTATCTTTAACCTATTGGAGGCCATGGGTACGGAACGGGGAGACTTGGATGTCTTCCTTTATTATGGATTAAGTCTGCAAACGAGCTGACGAGCCACCTAGTGGTAAGTTGTCATCGTCGCCCATGGACATCTGCAACACTACAGGTTGCTGATGCGTTGCCGATCTTTAAGAGCACCTACGAACTGCAGACTGATACTAGCTCTTACGTGCAAAAGTCGAAACACACACCAAGGTGCTTTACGACAAACTCCTACTTAAGGGTGGTCGCCAGCCAGTCACACCGCAAAAGGTCCTACCAGCGAGCAGGTTAGATTTTTTCACGCCTCTTACGGGATGCCTATCCGAATGGCAGTGAGGAACAATATTCTGACCCGTCTCCACACAGGATGAAACTTGTTTGATTTTTTATTTGATTGAGAACTAGAGAGATGTAGTGCCATAATAAGAAAAGGGGAAACAAGGTGGGAGCCCTTGTTCAGAGTGGATACCTAAATAAAATAAGACTAAATAACATAAAGTTTTTTACCTTCCATGATCTCGACGGTCATAGCTCTGGAGACCACGTCGCGACTGGCGAGGTCCTTAGCGACGGGTGCGTAACGCTCCATGAAACGCTCGCCCTTTGCGTTGACCAGGAATCCACCCTCACCGCGGCAGCCCTCCGTCATGAGACAACCAGCCCCATAGATACCTGGCGTGAAGTATTAAATAATAAGTATTTATGGACAAACCCAGGATCAGATTAATCTGAACGCAAAGTACGCAACTGCATAAGAGCCCCACATTACATATAAGTTTTTTTAAAGGTAAAAACGATTTCCTGGACCCATAGCCCTCTAGGGACTCGATTGGCAGTGTTTCACTGTATTGTAATAATAACTCTCTATGAAAGAGAAACTTAGTCCGTCTAATAGTGTGATTATTAATTCTTAATACATACAAACACTCCTGTTTTATAAGACATATTTTTGGATTCCTGCCAGAATTTGTGAGAGTAAGTTTACGAATCATTGCTAGCTATATTCGCTATTGCAGGCGCGTGTAAAAAAATGGATAATATTAAACATTATTCACACGGATCTGCTGCAGTGTGACAAGGATTGCTTTAACAAAGTGGAGAAAAAGGAGAGGTTGTATATAGTACATCCGCATCAAGACCTTTACCGTAAGGGTCGAACGAACGGATGGACTCTCGTCACAGTGTGGATTTTAATCATTTTGTAGTGAGAGTACCGACCGAACAGCTATCGACCTTCATGAAAGAGCAAAGACTACCGACACAAAAACTGAGTAAAAACGAAAAATAATAACTTAACATAGTAACAAAATATAATATTCCTATACTAATATAATAAAGGTGAAGAGATATTTTGTTTAATCGCGCTAATTCTCAGTAACTACCAGTAGGATTTTAAAAGATCTTTTTGCATCTGTTAGCCCAATTCCTAAGGAAGATTCAATATTTGACATCATTTTACGACTTTTAGGAGCCGAGCAAGCGGATGAAACCGCATGGCACAGCTAGTATAATTTACATTACAGTAAATGTATAAGTACGCAACGTCTACATAAATAGGAGTATCTACGAACACATGATAAGACTTGGAGTATTTAATGTCAATTAATCACCTCAATTAGAATTTTTGTGTGTAGGTACTTTATCTTTTAAATTATTTTTCTCACTCTTTGTTTATTTAAAGCCTTAGCTTAGCCTCGCTTAGATACAGCGAGTCGCGGAAACAACTTGTTATTGTTATACCAAGCATTGTTTTTCAATAATTATCATGATAAAATGACAATATGTTTACAATTGACGTATATTTTTGGATGGATATCAAATTACTACACACTTGGATGTTCTTGTAAAGAAATATTGTCACATGATTGTATGACGTCAACATCGCAATGTTGTAATAACTTGGACATGGATTCGTATTTCCTGAACAGGAAACAATCATGTCAACAACTTACCGATACCTTTTGTTTCTTCTACGACTTCTTCGACTTCGTATTCTACTTATTAAGTAATTTTGAGGAAAAACGCTTTCACTAAACTACACCACTGATCTAATGTTGATGAACTTTGATATAGAGATACACTGGACCTTTGAGAAGCACATATGCTACCTTTTCACTCGCATCCCAATGGACTGTTCGAACAGTTCATTAGGATGCGAGTGAAACTTCGAGCAACAGCTATTTATATATATACAAAGTATGCTGAAGATATTCAAATTTCCATGAGGTGAAGATATCTTGTTCATTCAAAAAGTTGTAGAGCATTATCACGGCTACTAATGAATCCCCTTTTGATTAGTTACTCCTGGAGAGTAGGCTGACATATCTATAGATAGAATACCAACCGGTGGGGTGGAACTGCACAAACTCCATATCCTCGTTCTGCAAGCCAGCGCGCGCTGCCATGGCGGTGCCGTCGCCCGTGCACGTATGCGCCGATGTACAGCTGAAGTAAGAGCGACCAGTGCCGCCGGTCGCCAGGATCGTGTTCTTAGCTTGGAACCTACACGGAAAAAGAACAAAGGTATTATCTCCCAGTAAAATAAAATAAACATTGTGCTTTATGTGAAATAACTACTGACACATAAAATAACCAATCACGCCTGTATTCCCTGAAGGGTTAGGTAGAGCTACTGAGAATTTAATAGAAAAATCCAATATCACTTTGGTCGACTTAGGAAATAAACTCAGGACCTCTAGAGTAGCAGTCGCTGTTACAGCCACCAACTAATGAGGCAGTAACTGGTGTCACTTTAAAAAAACATACATACAATGTCTTTGTCACATCCTCAACAAAGTAAAGCAACTTAGCAAATATGGGTAACTTCATGTAACATTTCAGTTACATGGAGCATGGGTTGTTTATGGAATATGTATAGTAAGGGTAGACCTTTAATGTAGTATTATGTACGTATATATATGTATGTATTTTAGACTCAGAAAGTTATTCCAAACACGTCCAAAATGGACAAGGGGTTAAAATTTTGCTCTAAACGAAAACGAATCCTACTATGGAAATATAGACAGTCAAAGAATGTAGAAATGGAATGTAGGATGGAAATAAATTTAAAATATACTTTTCGAGGCTAAACTGAATAATTAAACAAACGTCTCAAAACAATTATTACATAAACACTGCTCCTAATAAATCCAAGTCTAGCTGGAATATAATAAACAAAAGCAGGGCAGATATTCCCAAAAATTACATATCGCAATTAAATATTGATGGAAAAATAACTACAAATCCAATTGACATAGCCCATAATTTTTATATAGACCAAGTAAGGACCTTTGACATTTAATAATAGTAGTAATAATAATACATACAAACCGACATGCACACATAGTAATTGAATATTTATAAATCCTGTTACGCCATTTGATATCCATAAAATAATACAATCCCTCAAAAATACAAACAGCACTGGCTTTGACGGAATAACAACAAAAATTTTAAAATACTTTAATTTTTGCATACCACCAATTTTTAAGAAATGCGATAAATACAACTCGTCATGTTATAGACCGATTGCCCTAATACCGATAGTTTCTAAAGTCTTTGATAAAATAATTTATAACACTTTATACCAATTCTTGGTATGGTTTGGTTGGTTGGGTCAAATTTGGTATTTTACTAGACGAACAAATGGGGTTTAGAGAAAAAATATAAATAAAGCAACTTAAAACTTTATAGGAAAAGTAACAAACAGTATTGATGAAAAGATACCTGTTTCTGCCTTATACATGGACTTAATTAAGGCATTCGATTATGTGGATTACAAAATATTAAAAAACAAGCTTTATACATATGGTGTCAGAGGTACTGTATTAGACTTAATTACATCATATTTATGTAAGTAACAGAGAACAAGCCACACTAATAACTAAAATCTGTTCAATGGAAAAACAAGAAACGGATGATGTCTCGAATTATAGGGAACTGACATATGGCGTACCGCAAGGCAGCGTCTTGGGACGTTTATTATTTTTAATCTATATTAATGATTTTCCAAGGGCTTTTTGCAGACGACAGCACAGTAATTTTTACCAACAAAAACTATGCTTCACTGGAAAATGACATTAACTCTACCTTAATATGTATTGTCAACTGGCTTAAGGCTAACAACTTCTCATTAATCTAGACAAAACTAATTTCATGATATTTAGAAACAGAGACAACCCACCTACAGACTTAAACATTTACTATTCCGGAACAAAAATTAACGAAGTAGAGGTAAAAAAAATCTTGGGTTTGTATGTTGACTGCGATTTGAATTGGAAAGTAGATGTTGCAGATTGAAATTAAATAAATTCTCATATATTATGCTCTATATGCTCACCAAAATTGTTAATTTATCAACATTAATGACTGCCTAGCATGCACATGTTTCATCTGCACTGAGATATGGTGTAGCTATATATATATCGTTTAGCTGTGCCCGCGAAATTCAGATTTCAAGTGATTTTTCGCAGTTTGTAGGTCTATAACAAGTTCTAGATTCATGGTAGTTGTAATTGCGACATCAACTATACAACATTCACAACTGCGAACTAAAACCTTTACTGATAAATCCTTATCAAGCCAAAAACTTGGCGCAATCTGTGTAATTCGTCAAAACTGTCATTTTACACTACTTTTAGCTCCAATAATGATTTTTAAGCAATGGTTTCAGATAAAAATTGAGAATTTTGTATAGTTAATGTCGCAATTACCATTACCATGAATGTAGAACTTATTATAGATCTACAAACTGCGAAAAACCACTTGAAATTTGAATTTCGCGGGCACAGCGAAACGATCCGCCTTAAGCAGAAGCTAAAAGAGTTTCTAACTGAGAGGGTATTTTACAGTGTGAAGGAATATCTGAAACGGAAGCCTTATGGGCAATAACTTCCAAATATAAAAGTACGCATTCTTAACATTTAATTGTATCCATTTGACTTAAACGACTACTTAGCACTATTTTACAGACATATGTTATTATAGTGATAGTAAAAACTTGCATGCTAATGTGACGGCAGAACGTGGAGAACTAAAATATTATTATTAAGATCTATGTACAATGACCCATGTTTGCAAAGAAATTAAATATTGAATATTGATATCAGTAATATTTAAATCTAACCCAAATTGTCACATTTTAAGAAAGTTGTGTAATTTTATTATTCAACAGTGAACAGAACGACAAGACGTATTGGTGTAGAAATGATTTGTTCCGTGCATAGACAAGATAATTAGTATGATTTTAATTCAGACATATAATTAGGTGAAAACGAACTGCGCTGATAGCTAGACAGTGCTTATATTACCATATCAGTATGGAAAAAAACATAATTGCTGCTTGTTTATTTGCTAAAAATATAACAAAAGTGCGTAAACAGATTACCGTTGGTCCAACCCAATAAAAATGTTTGAATGATTATATTTTCGTCAAGTAAATACCAACAAATATTCGTGTTACACATAAAAGTACCTCTACCTGCTATATTTAAAGAGCGCATGCATCTCGCGTGTTCCGTACTATCGTGGAACGAATTTATTTAAAACATAATTTACAGTCTTTAAGAAGACATTTCTGAATTATTTTAATTGTATATCTGTATATATATAGTTATCATGTTTTATGTCACATCTATTTAGATAAGCAACAACTGAACCGTCGTTTTTTTATTCTATGTGCAAGATATTGTATCTATACTAAGTTCATTGTACGTAAAATTAGAACGATAAGAATGTAGGGCAGTCGAGTTTATTATTATACCGATAAATACTTCCCTGGATCATTAACATATGACAGTAACTTAATTATAGATGACTTCGCCTAAATGTCGTGGAATTTCATGCTTCGGCACGAATGGGCCGGCTCGACCGGAGTTATTATTACCACGGCCTCACAGAAAACCGGCGTTAAACAACGCTTACGTTGTGTTTGTGAGTGAGTGAGGTTACCGGAGGCCCAATTCCCTTTTAAAAGGTCGGCAACGAGCTCGTGACCCCTCTGGTGTTGCGGGTGTCCATGAGCGGCGGTAATCGCTTACCATCAGGCGATCCGTCTGCTAGTTTGCCCTCCTATCACATAAAAAAAAATGGGACGGTGCGGGTCTATACCCTTTGTGCCCCCAAGGACAAAAACTATTATTTCTTATAGCTATCTTAGTTTTGCTGGTACGGTATGTAAACTGTTATTACACTGTGCTTTTAATGGTTTTTCTGATCATAAATTATATGTTTACCGAATTACGTGCGAATTGGTTGCGCTAGTTTTCCATAATTGAGACAAAACAAATACCATACGCATTTAAAATAAGTATTATTAGTAATTTAAGTATAACAAAACAGGAACTATGTTTCATTATTGAGATACACATAATTGCATTGTGTAAACTGTAATTACATTTAAACTTATCGCGCTCGTTGCGCGTTGTTAGCCAGTCTTGCTTTTTTACCCGACAAAAAATCCGAAAAATGGAAGGGTAATGAGTTTAACAGTCTATGTACGTGTATTGTATGTGTCTATGTATGGATTTTCGATATTGCCTCAAAAACTACTGATCAGATTTTGATAAATGCGGTGACGATTGGTTTGTGGTCATACTAAGATGGTTATAGACTAAATTTTTTATTAAATATAAATCGATATGGCCGACAAAATGTAAAAAAGGAACCGAAAGATAATAAAATTTACTCGAATTAACAAATGAGATTGCCGCTATGACCTGTGGTTGGGTACTTTTATTATTAGGGTGGCATGCGATCACGGCTATAGACACCACTGTTCCTATTTGTGTGTGTATACTTAAAACGCTAGTAGTAATAGATTCTAGTCCTAGTGTTTGCCTTATAGGATTTCCTGTAACACCGGACGATGATACTATTTGGATATAAGCCGAATCCAATTTCCAAAATTCTGTAAATAGATCTTAATAGGATAGTTTTACAAGTCAATGCTTTACATTTCTTTAACTAGATGGCGCCGGCATTTCCTAACTGACGACCTCTGGGAAGATATACCGAAACAAACTCAGAGAATCATGGTATCTTTTAAAGTCCAGACAGTAGTAATGGTATTACAACTATGTATAACATTATATGTGAGTGTTACGATGTACAATATGTGGCAATATCTGAACAGGCCTTTTGAAGAAAGAGCCATAGCAGCCTTGAGTAGACCTGTCCTGACTGACGGCACGCATACAACAGTCATCGTGTAGCTTAATCATCATTAAGGGAGCTAAACGACCCGTCGCTACCAGATCAGCAAGACATTTGCGTATGCCAAATTAAATACTCAAGACCGTCAGGAAAAATGTTAGTATAAATCTTGTGTTTAAACAAGCCTACACGCTCACATTTACATTTATTACAACTATGTATTAAAAAAATCAAACTAAAATGAATAAAATGCTGATGTTGCTATCCACGTTACAATCATACACAATATTCTAAATATAAGAAAAAATATTTAATAGTATTTTCAAGTTTCCAGGTCAGTGACCGACTTAGCGACACGGGATTTATGATTGACACTTTTATTTGTTATCATGGTATAAAATGATAAAGAAATCACTAGGTACTTACGTTTGAACAAGGTTAAGGCATTTTTTAGTCGTCTGTACTGTCTGTACACTTTATTCTCATCGAGATAAGAAGGAATCAATCTGACTAAATCTTTATATTTCTTCCGTGTTGTTTTATTACTCATGTATAAATTTAAAAAGAAGCAGAAAGTGCGAAAATTTATATTTTTTAAATGAGTAATAACTGGTGTATGCTGTAGGTAAACAGTATATTTGACAATATAATTCGTTTTGAACAGCAACACCCAGCAAGATAGGTATCTTAATAGCGTTATTTCTTCGCGCGGAACGGTCAGTGTGGTCACAGCATCTTAATCCGCTTGTTAAGCGTAGAAACAACGACCATCTTGAGTCTTGACATTGAAATTGACGTTTGGCTTAATGGTCGAGGAGCGTTCGGCTTCTGCACCACCGGTTGTGAGTTCAATCCACTATTTTGTATTACATGTCATACACCTAGTTGGTGTGTTTGTGTATGTAAATGGGTAACATTTTATTTCAAAATAAATTCATTGTTACAGAGGCTTGAAGTTCAGTTCATTATTGTGTATTAAAAAACTTACCTGTGTAGTGTTCCATCCTCAAGATTGATAGCGATACACCCCTTGCACACTCCATCTTCCATAAGCAGGTCAAGTGCGAAGTATTCGATAAAGTATTCACAGTCGTATCTTAAAGACTGGCCATACAGGGTGTGCAGAAGTGAGTGACCCGTCCTGGACAAAAGATTTCTTTTTAAAGAACTGTTGCTTTTCAAGTAGATTGTTATTGGAAAATCTTCAATAGCATGTATATAATAAAATAAGTTACAATTATAACTAAAACACATCCACTGAACATTTATCAACAAGCATCTTGTTGTGAGTAAGTGTTATACAAAAGGTATTACTGGATATGATCAGATTTTTATACTCCGCTGTTGCCCTCCTATGTTAGGGTTAAGGCCTCCCAACCCTCCTTCAATTCTATGGGTTCTAAAGTTAAGCCTCAGATACAGGTTATTCTATTATCTTTCCTTTAAATCTTGTATTGCTCAAAATCTTAAGGAAGAAATAAAGTAAGGGGTTTATCAAACGATAACACGTTTATCTGTAATGTACAGACAGATACGCAGTTTTTGAAATACCATAAATACTGGTAGGGGGTCTCGTAAGACAGGTTACTCGATAATGTAGATTTCATTTCGCTTTATCGCATTTTTTGATTTATGAAGATACTACAGTACATAGATATAACAATGAATTCTTATCTAATGTACTTATACGATAATTTATTTATTTATTTACAGGTATGATTAAAATTGAAATGTAACGATCTATGCACACATAATATCCTAATATATATATATATATTATATATGTGTGTATAGACATACACTTATAGATATTAGGTGTATACATCGAGTCTTGCCTCGCTCGTACTCGAAGGCTCGTGAGCGGCGAACACGCGCGCCGCCTACTGAGGCCATTGTCTGGTCGCCATGCGACTGCCATGCAACTCGGCGACCGATGGATGCGTCTATACAATGCGTCTAGACAATTCTCTCACTCTCGCCACCACTTCTTTTGTAAGCATAATTTGCCCACTGCATATTTAGGGTATTTACCTGTCAGCGACAGCACAGCATCTATGCGCCTGGCCTCCTTTGCCAAATTTGAGTGACTGTCCTCCGAAGGCTCTCTGGTAAATCCTGCCTTCCGGGGTGCGGGAGAACGGCATGCCGTAGTTGTCCAATTCGATGACGGCGTGTGGGGCCTCCCGAGTCATGTAGTGGATGGCGTCCTACGACAAACAGTCAAGAATTTTAATGTTCATGGAGAATTAGCTATAATGATACAGAACTAGCAACATTATTTAATCGAGAACTTTTTTCGTAAGTAATGTCCTTGTAGTTATGTAGTCAACATGGAGTAAAGTGGTTTTTATATGAGACATATTTTAATAATACCTATGATTAAATTATCATTAAAATTAACATTAAAAGTTACGACACGTGATAATCGTTGTTGTCAATGTTTGAAGAAGTAAAACAAATTAATAGAACAAGTGTTTTGTAAATATAAATAAAAACATAAGTATTCGTTATTGTATAAGAATAACGCATGCTTTTCGTGCTAAGAAAAACAATATAGGAAAGTATGTGTCGATTACGGTCATTTTCCTGATCACGTTATAATGCAAAGAAAATGAAGAACTGTAAAATAAATACAATTAGGTTTAGAGTCCACCTTAAAGACATTTAGAATGAACGGAAAATGCCGTCGGCCGCTAGATAACCGCTTATACAAATACTAGTCATACTGCATGATAAGTTAATTAATACCACTAACATTTCTAAATGCAGACTATCGAAACAAATACCTGTTATTTCAAAAACCCGAGTGTATCAAAACTTGAATAACAGTATACACAAAGTTTTAATTATAGACTGTTACTGCATTGTAGAAGTGTCGATGTGTGATTGTTATATGTATGTACATATATATGTGCATTGCATATGTGTACAAAAGGTAACTGTTTATCATTTCAGTGACCACAAAGCAGTAGCTTAGCTAATTACCATAACCACAGTTTTGTACAATACACTACTATTTAAAAAATACGGTAATTTTAAAGGACATTTGACAATAACATAACATCACGCCTGTATTCCCCGAAGGGTTAGGCAGAGGGGTCCTTAATACACAGTTCGCCGGTATATTTAGGTCCCATGTTATAGGGGGAGAGCCTATAGCCATTCTTCTTATTGAATCAGCAGCCATTAACCGTGCACAAATCCAGACTCCGAGCTGCTACTGGGAATTTAATAAAAAAACCGAATAACACTTTGCTTGACCTGGGGATCGAACCCAGGACCTCTAGTGTAGCAGTCGCGCTTGGGACCACTAGACTAATGAGGCAGTCACAGACATTTGACAATATGTAGTTATTTATGGAATCTAACCCATAGTCACGATTATTCACATCAATTAATAAGTAACAATTCTAGACTGGATGAGAATTATAATATGTCTACTCTAAGTGATTTTGCACATTAATGGCATATTAAATAATGATACATAGTTATTTTAGTAAAGGAAAAATTCAATCGCGGGCAGGATTCGAACCTGCGTCTTCTGGTTTGATATACCAGACGCTCTGACCGCTAAGCCACCGCGTCGTATATGTATATATATATGTGTGGCGACAGCATACGGTATGGTTCCAGAGAAACTTCATCCCACGTACAATCAGGCTGTGGAATGACCTACCTGCTGAGGTTTTCCGAAAAGACTACAGCATAGGGTTCTTCAAAAAAGGAGTGAAAAGGTTTTTACAGGGTCGGCAATAGGGTCGTAGGAACCTAGATTAACAGTATCTAAATCCAAATGATAACATAATTTGATAGAATATTGTCTGGATTACGATTTCTTCGGAATTACGTTTTTGTGGACAATTCACGCTCCGCCGGATCCTTAAGTTGAATTATAAGATACAGTGGATACCTAGGATTTTCTAATGATCCATTTTTACAGTAACAACCCTTTATAACATTTATTCAACTATGTTTCTGCAAATATCACAAAATGCAAAATTTGCTTTACTAATATTTACAGTAAACTCACACAACTTTGACAATTGGTGGGCAAATATACATTCTAGTGCTGACCGATGACAATGTATAAACATTGACTGAATTTACGAAATAATCTTTACTAACATTATAAACGCGAAAGTTTGTATGTATGGATGTTTGTTACTCTTTCACACCCGAACGGCTAAATGGATCGGGATAAAATTTGGCGCATCAAAAAGATTATAGCCTGGAATAACACAGACTACTTTTTATCCAGGTCAGACCCAATCCTGAACTCCACACAGATAAAGGCGCAGGCAGCTAGTAATAAATAGACAGGATGTTTGTTTGTATCCTAGGATACAAAACCTAACCTAACATACCTGCAGACATGTATCCAATTGCATGTCTGCTTAGATAATCAAAACTGACAAGCAAACGAAATCAAACGTTCTCATAAAAATAGATTAAACAAAATAAAATTAAAAAATGTATATTAAAATAAATATCGTATTTAAAATATTAAAATAATAGTTAAAAACAAAATACTGACAATTTATTAATGTCTCTCAATGTAGTTAATCAAATTTGTCAATGTCTACAAATTTTAACAAAAACAATATGTTATTTACATTAATAATATGTTATTAATACATTTAAATAAAATACAATATCTTTATCTACATAGTAATACAAATAATAATAGTTAATCGGATCTAACAATCTTATCTAATAAAAAAAAAAACGTAAATAACTAAATAATAATAATAATGTCGAAATTAAAAATACCTAATATATTATGTAAGTTCCATAAATATATATATATATATATATAAGAATGTTAGAATCAACACTTGTGAACAATTTGTGTATCGAGTTTCGACACGTAATAAAACCATCGTTATTACCTCATTAGTTCACTTATATTGTTACCAAGTTCCGATATTGTAAATGTTTTGAGTTCATTCTAAACTTACCCACATTCTATGATGTTTATATTCGCTAGATTTTATTTTATTTTCAAATACTGTCGCTCCGACCACTTGTATACATGTAGTACTATTGTAATTTTAAGCCAAACTAGTGTTTCTCAGTCAAATGAATTTATGCTGTATTCTTTTGAGAAATAAATGTCTTAACCAGAAATCAACCTAAATTGGGGAAAAAAAAAATCAAAACCTAACCTACCTCAACATGTTTGGGTAGGGCTATTAGAACTACCTATTATATCGCCTAAGCATGTTGAGGCAGGACTTATTGTATATTGTATCAGTATAACATATATACATGAAAGCGGCGGTAGCCTAATGGCTAGGGCGTCGGACTTGTGATCATGTAGTTGCCGGTTCGAAACCTACCCATTGCACTACCGACGTGAACCTACTCATAACACAAGCATTTAGCTTAACATAAGGGGTTAACAAGAATACTAGTAATGTGTGACCCACATTGCTAGTAAACTTTTTTTTTTTTAATATTGTGGTTGTTTTACCTGATCTCCAAGCCAGTCAGAACCCTTAACTGTGTCATACATGTGCCACAGCCAGCTGTCTTCTTCCATGTTACCTGGAAATATAAACAATGTTAGACACTACAGTCTCAGTTCAATTTGAATTTTCTGAATATTATTGAGGATTTTAATGTTGTAAATAATTTCATGATAACTATAATTCTATTATATTAATCAAATAGCTTGAATCTAATTCTCAAGAAACTTAATAGACAAGTACTCACCTAATATACCTACAATGTATAAAAAAGGTAGCAGTGTACATTACTTGAACTGTAAAACATTGGATTATTTGTTAATTACCTAATGCAGCATTGATTCCTCCCTGGGCAGCTACAGTGTGGGATCTAGTAGGAAACAGTTTGGTGACAACAGCAGTTTTAAAGCCTTCTTGCACAAGACCAAAGGCAGCACGCAGGCCAGCCCCACCAGCTCCTATAACCAGGGCATCATGCTTATGGTCTATCACCGTGTAGGCTTTTGAAGTGTTTGTGTTTGATGATGCATCTTTAGCTGGTGTAGCACCCCCAACCGATAAGTGTAGGTTTCTGTACAAATATGAAGCCTGAAACATAAGAAAATTATGGTTTGAGTATACTCAAATATATGATTACATTACACCCACCCTATTCTCATGGAGACAGGCAGAGATTACAAAATACTTTTATATTTCTTGATTGTAAAAAGAATTTGTCACTTTTTATGTCAAATCCATACATATATTTAGACAGAGGAACACGATATTTACATATTTCGTGGTATTTAAATGAATGTTACTTGTTGAGCAAGATAGACAAAAAAATAAATTTGCACGTTTTTTGTATCCCTGTGTAACCTTTCGAAGGTCACAAACCTTCATAGTATATTCTATGAAACCATGAAGAAATGGCAAGGTAGGTAGTTATTACAAAACATTGCTCAATTTTATCTGCCTAGTTTGAATTCACAAATTTAACGTCAAAAAAGAGTAGAATAATATTAATTGTTTGAACCCAGCATTCTAGTCATTATTGTAAGTAACGATTTAAAGCAGCCTAAATTGTAAGCAGGTAAAATGGTATTTGGAAATATTTTTTACCGTATACCGATTACATAACGCTAACTCGAATATTGATAAAAATATGGGTAATTTGACTTACCAATGAAGCAGGGCTTCGAGAAACAGCTGCTTTCATTATTGCACTCATGATGGAACTCTCTGTCCGCACCAAGAATACAATTCCTATGTTTTTCGATTATCAAACAAAAATCACATTCACGAACTACTTTGCAAGCTGTCACACACACAGTCACACACAGTTGACGTCGATGACGTTGAGTTTGACACATCGATTCAGTCGATCTTGAGGTCGATCTCGTCGTCGTAGCTCGTCGGTTCCCTTCTCATCCCGAGCTCATCCCGCTGGTCATTTTTTTTTATTGTGAGGGCCAGAGAAAGCGAACAAAATTATAAAAATATTAATATGTGCGTAGTCGTTTTTACACCCACATTTATACCAGATGGTTTTGGTAACAGTACCTACATTCCATTTTGACGATGCCCGATAATAGGAGTTTGGATTTGTGCCCTGTTACTGAAATTACCAAAAGGGGCCATCACAAGTCTGTGATGGCCCCTTTTAGTCTCCCTCTAAGTAGTCACTTAGAGATATTACGTATGAGGCCATAATCGGCCATCGGGACTAATAAATATAAAGGCGAACTATAGGTGTACATTAGTACACCTCTGCCTAACCCTTTGTGGAATACAGGCGTGATGCATGGTTGATTATTCTTCTCACAGTCTGCCAACCCGCATTGTAGGAGAGCGAAAATAAGCGTGTTAATACCAGAGTCAACTCAGGAGCGCACGACCTCAACACAATAGCTGGAATGCCATCAGGCCAACTGGACTTCTTGATATCGAGGGAGAAAAGAGCACGCCGTACTAGGCTTTGCATAAAGCGAATTTCGGACATTGAGTGCTCACACCGCGGGATGGTAGGTGGTGTATGTCCTCCGTCATCAAGTGTCGAATTCGACGCAAATAGAGAGCCTAGGAGATCAGTCTTGTCTTTTGCGGAATACGCGAGCGACTCGTCAGGCTTGCACAAGGATGGAAGTGAAGGGCGACCAAAATTCCCCTGAACAGCCTTGGCAAGAGACTAAAAGTGTCGGCTCTCGAAAAGATAACCAATTAGTTTCTCGCCAATGCTGCTGGTGTGCAAGAATTTCGCTGCGGCACTTCGCTTCTTATAAGACCTGGAGGCAGCGTTGTAAAGTTTTCTCTAATCGGAGGTCGCTGGATCATTAGAGTTTGTTCTTGCCTTAATCCGACGATCATGCATGAGGACATTAATGAACGCCGATGAACCGAAAGTGATGTGCCATGATCGTAACATGTGGAAAATCTATATTCTCTGTCTACACCAATGGGATACAGGCGTGAAATTATGTGTATGTATTTTTTAATACACAATACTCGAAAGCACGTTTGTTTACAACGGAATGCGAGATTTATTACAAACCACAGCGTTCGTTCAAGCATTACATAGGCACTATATGGGGGCGTGAGGAGGCCTGTGCTCTGCTTATTTTTGATGACATGGGGGTCCCGACCCCCATGTCATCAAAAATGGTCTAGATGGTGATTACGTCAGCAGTAGTTATTTAGTTTTTTAGACTTATGGCAACCCACACATTGTCTAAGTTTGAAAAAAAAACGCATTTTCGGGGATTCCTACAAATAATGTAGTAGTATAATAATAATGTGTAGGGGAATTACCGCGCGCTATTCTCTTGTCCTCCATCCTAAATCTGTTTTCTTATTTCTAGAATTATAATTGCTGCTCAAGAATCAATAAAAAAACAGAATAAATTCCAAGGAAAAATGCATATAACAAAAAAATGTAAAGTGCTATAACTCGGTTTTTTATTATTTTCCAAAACTTGTGTTTCCCCGAAGTTTAATATGTAATTATAGTGTTGTAAAGATAGTTAACCATTAAGTTTTCGTGAACGTGTGCGAGTGTAGGCAAATGATATAAAATTGAAAATCGTGACTTTTGTGTTCACTCCTAAATTCCATCGAAGCCTTATTGAAGTTTCCACTGTTTTACTGGGGATAAAGTAAAGTGAAGTGTTTTAAACTTTAAAAAAGACATGACTTAAAGGTCTACGTTACCAGGTCATAAAATTCCTTAAAAAAAAATTATGTATTTGCATAAAACTTTCCGAATTTATTTTTATTGTAGCAAAAAGGAGCGGGGAGATTAAGGAACTTAAAGAGACTCCGGCTCGGATCGAATGAGGCAGTCACACGACTAATATAACAGAGATTTATATGGAGACTAGCTGTACCTCGCTGTTTCACCGAACACGGCGAACTGGCGGTCAAGCGTAAGCCTATCACGAATCAAAAAACAAAACTTTCCCCCCTTTTCACTACCTTAGGGGTTGAATTTCCAAAAATCTTTTCTTATCGGATGCCTAGAAAAGAACCCGTCCTCCAAGTTTAGGCGGTGCGTTGATCCGTCAGTCAGTTATTCAGGACAAACAAAGCATTTTAATAGATAAATAAAGTAGATAAAATCTTATATGTAGGTGGAGTAAATTTATTTCGTTTGCCGAATAGACAATGTCTTTAAAAGCGTATAATGTCAAAATTTGGTTTGTCTATGTTATAAGGTTCTTGATTCTCAATTATTTCTAAACACTTTCTGTGCATATCCGCATGACGGCTTCGTTCGAAAAAGAAAGCAATATAAAATAAGACGGATAAAAAAAGACGGCAACAGTTCAAAGCAATATGTAAAGAAAATATTGTAACGAAACGACATCAATGAATGATCAAGGAATCGAAAGAAAAAGAAGGGGTTCAATGGTTTCTAAAATTTACAAAATGCGTAAATATTTTGTTACAATTGAATCCCTTAAATCATTTTTAACTTTTGTAGATTAATTAGAATCAGTACGTACCGAGATTGTGAGAATGGCGGAGAATCCTAGCAGTGATGGCCTTTCTGAAGCTGAAAGATTGAGAGGTGGGTGTTATTATGCAGAATTCCGACGGAAATCCATCGATTCGGAATTAAATGATTTTTTTATTTGGTACATGTAATATAACTTTATCTGCTTTCAGAAGATGAGTTGGTCCAAGAATTAGATCACAGTGATTCCAATGAAGATGATTGTCAAGAGATATCGTTAGAAATAGAAGAAAAGTTGTTGAAAGACGAACCGGAATGTAAGTAACTCACATCTAAAAGTGATATAATATGGGGTATATTACCATCACTTTGAATGCATATCTCTGTAGTGGCTGCTCTTGTTAATTTTTATGTTGAAACAAACATTCTATGTTGAAGAAAAATATTGGACCAGAGAGACACCTTAGGGGCAAAATAAGGAACTTGCATGAATTCAATATGTTTTTGGTTGTGGGTGAAGTCTGCTAAGCCACTGTGAGTTGAACTAATGACTGAACCATGGACCAAACTATTTGCAATAAAAAGAGTGTTAGATAAAAATAGCCAATAAAATTCAACTTTCTAAAAAATATATTTAATAACTTGTTGATGTCATGTTTTATTGTTTACTAGAATCTGTACAACTTATTTACATAATAATGTACCTACAAAATACAAAAAGAAATTGTCACACCCTGCCGTCAAAGTACTCTTCCACATTGCTGTCATCCCATGCCCAGAGGACTGGCAGCATAGTGGTGTGTTGAATGGCAATTCTTATTCTTTGACACAAGAATGAATCGTGTGTAGAGTAGACAAGTCTTTTAGAAATTTTTGTAACAAGAATGGGCACCATCAAGTTCCATGGTCCAAGCATTTATTACAGACCCTTGTTGACCCTTATATGGAGTATTTGATGGCCTTAGTATATATTGTATTTTTTTTCCAGATACAACACTAGAGAACTATAGTGAGAGTGCTCAAAATACCAACCTTGATAGTGAAGTCATTGAAACCTATTCTGATAGTTCACAGAATGTGGAGACAGTCCACAGAGCTGATGAACTTGGTAACATATACACAGACAACTCTGACACATTTGTTAGTTCACAGCCAGACACTCTGACAGATCAATATGAGCCATACATAAATGAATACTCCTTTGATCACTCAAACTTGGAACAACAGCAAGGAGATATTACTGAGGTGAAATATGATAAGCTGTCAGAAGAAAATAGGGATAATACAATTGTGCCTAACATTAATGAGTTTCAGCAGAGCGAATCAGTTGAATATGAGTCTCAACTAACAGAAGAAATGTTAATAAATGAGAGGGAAAGAGAAAGGAAGACTAAGAAGGAGTTAGAAGAAGAGGAGCGTGAAAAGATGCAGTAAGTTAAGATGCTAAGCTGCACAAAACATTGTAGCAACTAAGTAAAGTAAAAAAATATATTGTGTGGATTATATGAAAGATGGTATAGGTACAAATTAGAAAGCCATGCTGATGACTGTAATTTAAGATATATAGAAGAAAAAGACATTGCACTAATCCCAAGTAAAAACGGATAACGGCAGGAGGTTGAATAGGGGCATTACAAGGAAGCATGTCCAATTGCCATCCCAATCTCTGAAATACTAATTATTTGGTAATTATATATTCTTAAAAAAAGATTTCCGAAAATTATATAATTTTTTGCAGGGTTCTAGTCTCAAACTTTACAGAAGAGCAGTTGGATAGGTATGAGATGTACCGAAGAGCTGCCTTCCCTAAGGCAGCCATAAAAAGGTTAATGCAGACCATCACAGGATGTTCAGTTGGTCAAAATGTTGTGATAGCTATGTCTGGTATTGCTAAAGTATTTGTAGGAGAAGTTGTAGAAGAAGGTAAGCACATCTTATAATCACACTTTTAATGTTAATGTGTACTTATATACATCTACAGTTCATTCTTTAGATCCCACATAAAAGGGGGCAAGCATATTACGATTTATCACCCACCCATGGAAATTATGGCCTGCTAATGATAATCATGGAAAAAATAACACTGCACAACCTAGCACTCAAACCCATATAAAAATAAAATTGTTCATCCCAATGTTATAAAAAAGCTAGGGTTGCTTTCCAAGGCTTATTTACAGACAGATCTTTTATTTTTGTGTCTTTTTTTTTCAGCTCTTGAAGTATTAGATAAGTCAGGTGAACCAGGACCTCTTCAACCCAAACATCTTCGCGAAGCCCTACGGAGGTTGCGTGTAAGAGGTGCAATACCAACAAGAAAAGCGCATAGGAGTATGTTTAGACTTTAGGTACTTATAAACATCATATATAATATTATATTGCTAATAATAATGTCACATTTAAATTTCATTGCCATCAATAATGTTTCTCTTAACATTAAGAACAAAAGCAATGGTGTCCAATAATACTTTTTTACGATTGGAGTTCTGATTTGTTTAATGTTGTAAATAAAATTAAAATTAACCAGTAAGATCATGTTTTTATGAGTATACATATAAGTACTGAGAAGCAATACAAATCTATACATATAATAAAATTGTAACAGGTCGATGTCTGTACATTAAAGATATTGAAGAGAAATTAAATTAATAAGCCAAAACAATTTTTATAATTTTTGTCTGTATGTTTGTACACGCAGCTAAAATTACTGCAAGGAATTGAAAGCAGTTTTCACAGATGTATAGCTAGCTAGTTTTAACTTTAAATCTGGTGTATGTTTCATTTTGATAAGAAGTTATCCATTTGGCATGCAAGCAAAACCGTGGGCAACAGCTAGTAAGGAATAGTAGTTTTTTTTTTAAATCTTTAATCCCAATTGTGTTATTGAGTTTTTCCATGAAATTCTCAGTAGCAGCTCGGAGTCTGGATTTGTGCCCGGTTAATGGCAATAGGCTCGCCCCCTATTACATGGGACCTGAACATACCAGGCGAACTGTGGGTGTACATTAGTACGCCTCTGCCCAACCCTTCGGGAGTACAGGCGTGATGGTATGTTATGTTAATGTTACCAGACGCTCTGACCACTAAGATTACTTATAGACACTAATTATCAGAAAATATAGGCATACAAAAATATTTGTTAATGAAGGTAATTTTGTAGCATTGACACCACACATTCTTGGCGAAAAGTTTTGAAATGATTCTAATTCCTAAAAACCGATTCACTCGTGATTTAAAGACACAGATTATATCTATCAGGGAAGATCCACTCGGGAAGCGCATTCCACATTTCAGCGGTACGCATGATATAAGTGGACTTAAAGCGTTTAGTTCGGGTTTCTGGAATGTCCACCATGAAGCGATGTCGCTTTTTCGTGCTACTTTTTTATAACGGAAGACGAAATAAGTAGTTTGAGAAAATTGGTCCTGATGTGCGGTCGGCGAGTTTACTCGTCTAAAAAAATTATAGTGAATATCACCAAAATGAGGGTATGTGTTACTAGATGTAAAGATGTTAGGACGAATTAATTCGCCCTGTTTAAATCTCGCCTTCCGCGTGAAATGTAAACAAGTTTTTTCATTATTTTTCTTGCTAGCAATACCAACAAAATCGTAAATTTAGTTGATAAGTATGACTTGGGCTGTCGATACATGCTACGATGTGTCCATCTGCAGAAGCTGTTATTTCGAAACGCCGTATGTGGTGACTAATAATTGTAAACGAGTTACCTCGACGACCGTGTTTAGGCACACAGGAGATAACTCGCCAACCGCAGTGAAAGGGGTAATGGTCATACATTGGTGGTCAATTTTAAGTTGTGGCCACGACATACATACATACCTATATGTATATTTCACAGGCCCAAAATATTGTACAATACCTACTACAATGTTATAATTTAAACTACATAATGTTATTGACAATACTAGGTATATTATAGCATGGTTGGTAACCCTAAATGGCAGTAACTAAAACCAACAATAAGTTTATTAATTTTATTACTGTATCTTTATTGAGGGTAGGTTTAGACTTGAGTTTAGTTTAGTATATGAGACCTGAAACAAGGCTTGATAAACCTTTTTTAATGATGCGGAAAATCCTGGATCTTCCGGCATTTGACGTAGCAGCTGACCTCTATCGGGGCTATGGTGAGTCCTGTGTATTCTATCGTCGACTCGGCAACATCCCGGATCGCAATTTCTCCTGGGGTTCAATAAAATATAAGGCCTAGTTGTTATCCTCAAGTCAACGGGAGAAACCAGCAGTTAAATCTGCCGGTTTCTCCTGCTAACTTTGAGATATGTTCTGTGACCAGAATGACCGCCTGTCGGTGTGCCTTCCTATAACCAGTAGCGCGACACGTCACGCAGAGACACCGCACAATGTCAGTCAGTCGGTAGGCACCCACTAGAGCCAGCCCACGTATTAATTTTGCACGTAATACAGCTACAATGGTTGGGCATTGGGCATGTAGAAAAACAATATTATCATTATTAAAATGTTAATTTATTACATGATAAAATCATTATTTTATTAAAAACAATATACAACAGTAACTAAGGATTAATCAAGTTCGAAAACTTTGAAAATAAAATCAGTCTTGTTAAAATGGCCAACTATGTTGTGGACAAGAGATGTTAATGGAAATCCTTGGAAGGGTAATCAAAATACTTAATTAAAAAATAAAATGGTATTTGCTAACAATAGCAAATTAAAAATTAATAATGTACATAAAAATCCATTCAAAACCCACAGTACATAAAGAAGTTGGCACCCGAAAGTCATTTTTCAATTCATTCAACCTTCCATGCCAACATTTTTGATCTACCAAAATGTTTTCGTGTATCACAGATATTGCAATTTCCAAGGTTACCTTGGCCAGTTTATATTCGCTAAAAGTTGCAACAGAAATTAAAACTTCACAAACAAAATAACAGAGATTATACCAACAGAATACAGGATACTATAATCTAGTTGATTGTGAAGGCACAAATTAGTTCTATAAATTAGTTATAGCAATTTGGTAACGTTTTGTAAATAATATTACATTATCAATTAACAGCTTTCAATTTACACCTAAGTAGTGGTCCAAGATTATTGATTTGTGCATTAATAAAATTCGTAGGTATATACGATAAATTTCAGTAAGTATAAAAATACACTTCGGGTTTTAGATAAGGCTAATATATTCGTCAGATTAAAATACAGGTTCTGTATTAAATAATGTAATGTGTAATACATAATGTATTTCTCATTTTATCGCAATGGTACATTTCTTAACCTGGCTGTGCGACATTTGAACATCCATGACAAACGCATATAAAATGTTACAGCACGCAAATTATAGAACACATTCCTCGTTTGGTATTCTAGAATAGTCTCGCTACAACTGTACAAAGTAAATTATTTTATTTTATTACGTTTAATACTATTCATAGTATTTCGTCAAAATCCTATGGAAAATGGGCGGAAGAACGCGCTTGCACCTTGAGCCGCAATTGGCATTCCGGAATAAACAAACGCATCTGCCGCCGCGTCGCTTCGGCGCTAAATAGGTACTAATCACCAGTACGCCTACCTAAGAAGATCGGCACTACTTAAAAGACTAGAAGTCGCTCACATAAATGTTGCTCGTTGTGCTAGACGACGAGTCTTTTGACGCCGCATTCGATGCAGAACTTGGCGCTGTCGACTGGGAACTTGTTGCCGCACTCGTGGCAGAAGCGCGAGGGGCGCGTGGCGCGGGGGGCGGGAGCGCGAGCCAGCGACGCGTCCGACCCGCTCGAGCTCAGCGACGCGCGCGAGCCGTGCGACCCTGCCGCGCACCACGTGGGGCTGCGCCGCGAAGACGCGCATGAACCAACACGCTTCTCTATTTTAAAAAAAATCACAAGTTTAAACAAGTTACGGGATTTGGGCCATGTTTACATTTTCGGACATAATAATATACACTCCTGGACTCCTAAATCGAGCCACCTAGCATAATGAGTTAGTATCGTTCATAACTTTAAATTATATGAATGACCAAATAGTTTTTATGCATACTGGTTTCTGACACTTTCGCGAATATTAGACATTGAAATAAAACTACTTTTTACGGATTTTATCGCGTTGTATTGATATTATTTGGTTTCCGACGTTTCGGATCCTTTACAGCATCGATGGTCACGGGTAGACGAAGTTGTTGGACGTCTTAATGTTACAATTACTAACAGCTACCTTACATTTTTGTTAATTATTGGCGATCCGATTCACGCAGAACGAGCTCACCGTATCCTTCGGTCTTGCAGTTTTGGACTTGGATTTTGATTTAATGGAATCTATAATGGGGTTCCAAGCAGGTGGTAAGACCCAGCCATCCTCTCTATTGAAATTTGGATGATTTTTAATTTCAATAGCCTCACGGATCATCCTGGGAAGGAATCGGTTTTCTTTTGCGAGGACTTGTGGTTTATCAAATCTGATGTAGTGCTGGGCCTTGTCTAGAGTATGTTCACAAACTGCTGACTTCTTGAAACGGCGGTGTTTGACATCAGCGATGTGTTCTTTTACGCGGGTCCCTATACTTCTTTTATTTTGGCCTATGTAAGAGAGACCGCAATCACAATCTAGCTTGTATACACCTGCATCTTGCAGAGGTATGTGGCACTTGACAGGTGGTGGTGGTGGTGGTGGAGTTTTTATGCAGTTTTGTAGCTGGCATATTTGTCGCTTAGTTGACATGCATTTGGTTCTAAATTTAAATTTGTAATCTCGAAAAACAAATGAAGAGCTGCAGTTGTTCGTTTTTTTAGGAAACCTAAACAATACAGAAACTGTAAATTAGAGCTTTGACTATTTATTTTTTCGTATCTACGGATTGAAAAAGTTCCTTAATTGTTTTTGTTAATGTTTAAACCGTTTCTGGGTTGAAATTATGGATACTTCGCCTGAAGTAGCGGCTCAAGCTATGGCTCTTCTTCAGTCTGGTTTAAGCCAAAGAAACGTGACCACGATTTCGGGTAACAACAGAAAGACAGGAACGATTTATGGTTACGACCAGTTTGAGAAATCGTCACCTAACTTCGGTCCAGATCCAGGAACAGCTTCGAGACTTTTATAGAGTAGCTTAGTGCTCGTACTATAAGGAGAAGATTTGCAGAACGTGGATTAAGACCGCATAAGCCAGCCAATGGGTCCTATTAGAGCGTGTTCACCGAATGTCGCGCCTTCAGTTTGCGCGCCAACATTCACGCTGGACGCAAAGGCAATGGAGCCAGGTGCTCTTTAGTGACGCGACAAAGATCATGCTTCATGGTAACGATGGTAGGAAGAAGGTCTACCGAAGGCGGGGAGAACGTTTTGTGCAGTGTTGCATAGAAGAGAAAGTAAGTTATGGTGGTGGGTCGTTGACCGTCTGGGGAGGCATTTCCGCCGCAGGCAAAACTGCACTAGAGTTTGTGTCTGGGCCTCGGATGCCATCACTAAATGCTGACCCTTATATACGCCAATGTTTGGAGGCTCATGTAATGCCGTATGCCGAGTTTGTAGGCACTAACTTTATTTTTATGCATGACAATGCCAGACCCCACACGGCAGGAATCGTCAAAGATTAATTCCAAGACGTTGGTATCACCGTAATGGAATGGCCATCAAGAAATCCCGACATGAACCCATTGAGCACCTGTGGAACGAGTTAAAACGACGCGTTCGAGCTCGTCAACCAGCCCCACAAACATTACAGGAACTGAAAACTGTTATCGAAGAAGAATGGGAGAATATCCCTCAATATGCGATTTTAACACTGATTAATTCAATGCAAAATCGCATGAAAGTCAATACAAGTTATTGAATAAACAGATTTTTTTTACTAAACCATTTTTTCTTTAAAAGTCCAACAAATGTCTTAGTCTGTACAAAGGCAAAATCAACACTTAGGTCATTTAAGTGCATTTAAAAAAAATGTTTTCAAACTCAGAACAACAACATTACAGGAGCCTAATGTTGAATATGCCAGCTACAAAACTGCATAAAAACTTATTGATAATTTTTATTTAAAGTTATGGACGATACAAACTCATTATGCTAGGTGGATCGATTTAGTTGTCCGGGAGTGTATATTCACAATTTTTACTTACCGCTGATATGATTATCTTGGTCCTTATAAAGTACATCAGGAGGCGGTAGCGGTTCATCCAGCTCAGCCGAACGTTCCATTGCGAGAAACTCGTCGCTGGAAATTGACCGCACGTCCTCTTTATGACTGCCGCTCGAATCTGACCCCGCAGGGATTTGTTCGAGCGATGTTAACCCGTTTGGCTCTTTGGAAGTACATATTGACAGTTTTGAGGGGGATATTCTATTTAGGCTGAAAAATTATACATTGTTAAACATAAATCAAAGTAAAAGGAATAGTTTCTTTCGAGGTCAAAATAACTTCGTAAGCATTCAATAAATAATTACCTGACTAACCTGCTATAAGCTGAATCGCTACTCTGCTTTCCATTTGGCGTATGGTTTCCATTCGAGGTATTTTCAATTTTCTTTAACTTTCGTTCAGCCTTTGTTCGAGAATCTTTTTTCGCCGTGCCGTTATAGCTAGCCATCTCCTTACTCGACTGATTTTCGTTTTTTTCATTTTCGTAAAACTTGTCAAAGTCTTTAAGAGACTGCATAAGATCTTGTTCCAGTTGATCGGATTTATGACGGCTCTTTCCACTGTCCATCTTCAGTGTGTTTTTCTTTTGGATGGAATCGAGGAGGGAGTTGGAACGTTTCACAGAGGATGGGAAAAGGCCCTCACTTACTATATTGTTACTGCTAAAATTGAGAGACATTGACTTGTTAACAGGTATCATACCGTTAATAACTTTGGGAGAACAGCTAATACTATTCAATTCTGATGTCCTGTTGCTATCGGTAATCTCGGACTGTTTAACTATCCTAGTGGTAGAGCTACATGTGCGTTTGTTTTCTAATTTTTGTTTATTTATCTCTTCATCAAATGAAGTCATAAATTCTTCAAGATCGAAGTCCTCGCACAGAGAATCGTCATCTCTGGTAGAGGTTTTAGAAGCTATGCTTTGTTCTAAAGAATACATAAGTTTATCATACTGAATGCTCAAGTCCTCTGATGTAGGAGCAGTTTTACTACAGTTATTGTTTGGTTCATTTAAGAATGTTTTATTACTGATATTTGTGTTAATAAAATTTTTGTTGTTATTTTTGTTAACGGTATTAAATGAATCAAATTTTTTTGGCAAGTTTTCAGTAGTAAGGAGAGATTCCATGCTACTGATGATATCAGGGTTATTCAATATAGTATTAACATTTATGGGCAGATTGTCATTTTCATTTATGAGCCTTGGATCAATATAATTACTATCCGTCATTGATGAATTGTCGTCAGCGAGTATGGCATCAAGATTGACGAAGTTTTTCTTTTCATCGTCTCTCTTTATTTTATCTAATTTCACAGGTTGCTTTATAGTTGTACGTTGGAAACTGTGATACATAGATGTTGCAATTTTAGGGATTTTGTCTTTAGGTTTTGGTGTGCTGTAACTTGACGCGGTGTAACTTGAGAACGATCTATTTAGACTATTATTACGGGTAAAATAACTCTTTTCTGCAGTGCTTATGTTTTCTTTACTTGACTTTGTAAATGTCGTATTTAACTTTGGACTAGGTTTTTTATCGTTTCTATTTAATCTAAATGAGCTGCACCGACCGCCTAAAGTATAATTACTGTTTTCATTATTTGTACTTCCAAAAGATTTCATTCTTTGCAGTGTTGGTGTTTTTTGGTAAGTTTTATTAAGTGTGTCTTTAATCATTTTGCTGTTATCAGTAAGGAGATAAGAGGAGGAGCCTTTTTCTTTAGCGGGTTGAAGGATAGGAAGGGTTCTGCTATGGTCTTTTGTGGATTGTATTTTTTTAGGAATGTTTGTGTCTGAAGACATGAGTTCTTTCATTTGCCTAGCAGCGGATACAAATGGATCATAATTGTCGTCAAGCCTGTAAAGTGTAATAATTATATACCTAGTTTTAATTCTTATAAAAATATTCTCATATAGGAGTAACGGTACATTCCACGAAGTCAGAGATGATGCATCATTGACAGGGTTGCCATCTTTTTCAACCCTGTGGTGTCATTATCTGGATTTCGAGCTTTAAGGGGATGTCAAGCGTAGACATCCACTTAAAGCAAACCTTACGTCTTGTCCCGATGTCTAATGTAAACTTTAATATGAGTTAGCAATAGCTCTTTTTCGAAAAATAACGATTGAATTTTTTCCTTTACTATTAAATAACTTAATAACGATTACAGATATAAAATACATGCTAAAAAAATATAAATATTTTTTTAAAATAAATTTTAGGATACAGTGCTCAGATGGGGAAAAGATTAAACGGGAAGTGGACAAAGTAATCTAACCTTTTATTGTCTATACGTGGCAGCTTCAACGGAGGCACGTCAGATGATACTGATTGACCGTCGCTATTTTCGTTTGAATTTTGATTTACGATAAAAGTCTGATATTCTTTATTAGCTCTTGTTTGTTCACCCAGCATTTTGTATTTTCTGTTAAGTTTATATATTTTCTGCATTCTTTTTTTATTGCATTCAACTTTATGCCCAGGTTTGTTTGATTCTGTTATTAATGGTAATTTAAAACCAGCAGCTACATCTTCAGTAGGGGTATTGTCATCTATTTTTTTTTCATAAAATTTAAGTTCATAAATAGTTATGTGTTCCATATCACAAATATTTCTATTTGCATCAGAAATATTGTTATCTTCATTAATTTCATCTGATTTCTTTAAAATATCGCTAGCTGTATTTCCAGTCCCTTCAAGCAGTTCCCTCAAATTGCTTTTCAATTCGTCAAATGTATCAGAAAATTGATGTTTAGGTGGTTCTGTGATACCAACATCAGCACTTTGTTTATATAATGCTTCAATTGAATTTGTTTTTGGTGTATGAAAGTTATCGATATCCTTCGCAAGATTCGAACATTCTCGCTCAGCGTGGTCATGATCTAATAATTTATCTGTTAAGTTCATGAATTCTTCAAGGTCCGCAGGGTCCTCTATGAATTTTGTATAAGTTTCACCACTTCCATGTCGACATTCAATTTCAATACTTTCCGTAATATTTTGATCGTCAAACTTATGTCCTATTGACTCATTAGATAGCTCCACACTTATGTCTTGCTCATAATTTTCTTCAAAATGTTCTTCAGATAAACAGTGAATTTCTTCATCAATTTTTTCACTAACAGAGTCCCTGTTTGATTCACTAATGTCATGATTTGATGTTTTAATGTCTACTTCTTCCTCGATAGGTAAATTTAATTCTATATCCATCATTTCCTTTTTATTAAAATCAGTAACTGAATCAAGCTCATCATAAATCAAGTTTCCTGAAGTACTTGGTGTAACTATAAAACTCTCAAAATTAGAATTGATTATACCTTGTTCAACATACGCATCACTTTCGTATATATCAGTAATTTGCTTTTCTAAAGGATTTAATATGGTTGGGTTTTTATAGAGTAACTCTACTTTTGGTTCTGATGTATCATTTTCAGCTTCTTTAGAGCCTCTGTTTTCTTTTTTATTTTTTTTATTTTTCTTCATGGGCTTTTTCTGGTCGATATTATTGTGTATGACACATGGAACACATAAAAGCTCCGTATTAATACCTATTGATTGACAGTTTCGATCAGTACTTGCAGTAACCGGGCATTCCTCGAGACTATCCAGACTCATACTGGTTTCTTTAACGATTTTAGTATCTCTTGTTGGCTTAATTTTATTTTTCCGGTCGATATTTTCCGGTCTATTTTTTTTATTTACAAGAGATACTTCCGAATTTGTTTTAACAGACTTAATTTTAGCTCTTTCAGTATTTATTTTTGGTGAATCTTTGATGTTCTCGAGGATTAATTGATCAATACCGAAGTTATTTTCTTTCTTTGACTTTTTAATGTTTAACTTCTTTGGAATGGGTATTTGACTCTTATCACGAGAATTTTTTGATCGTTCCTTTATACTATCGGCGTTTTCTTGACATTTCTGGCTGTATTTACTCGCGATTTCTTCTAATTTCTTTAACTGTTGTTGTTTTTTCGCAATTAACTTATTTTTTTGTTTGCTTTGTGATATGTTCTTTTTAATATTTGGATCAGTACTACTTTGTTGTATTTTCTTATTAATTAAATCTGTAGTACTTTGTTGGCTTTTTTTTATATTTGGATCGGTGTTACTTTGCTGGATTTTTTTTACATTTGAATCAGTGCTATGTTGTTTTTTTTTAATATTTGGATCTGCATTAGTTTGATGGATTTTCTTGGTATTTAGATCCGTGCTGCTTTGTTGGCTTTTCTTGATGTTTGATTCAGTGCTATTTTTATGGCGGCCTTGTTGTTGTATTTTCTTCATATTAAGATCAGTATTACTTTGGTGGACGGAGGATAAGCGAGGATCTTGTTTTTTTCTAAGGAAGGGGAAAGGGAGGGTATAGTCTTATTTTGTTAACTGAATATTAGGTAACAAACAAGGAGACAGGAACCGTTTTAACTGTATAAAATGAAAATATAAACAAAATGGAGAAACCTTCCTTTCCCCTTATTTATTACGTCACGAAAGTTAATTTATTAATACTTTGAAGAATTTTGCGATCATACCTGGAGCTGCTGAGATCCCTGGCGAGTCTGGCTTGCCTGGCCTTAACATTAGCATCGCCCGACGAAATATTTTGTGAATTACGAGAGTTACGTATCACTGGCATATGTGGTGAACTCTCGTCGTGACAATCGTTGCTAGATACAGATTCTGTAAGACGGAAATTGATTTGGTCGGTACAAGGTTATGGTCCTATTAAAAATATACATTTACCCCCTTATTCGTAAAAATATAAGACGTTTTATAAACTTCTTATAGCTATAATATATTTTGTCTTCTTTTACCTTTCACAGAAGATCACGTGTCAAAACAAGGCAAAATATTTTATAGCCATCGGAAGTTTATATATTGTATTGTGTTCAAAAGGACTAAAATCACTGTAACATAAGTAAAGAGATTTTTAAATAATAAGTAGACATTTTAACTCAAGAAGGCCGATGAATAATTGAAATTTTATCTTTGTTAGTTAAATAAAGATTATGCATTTTTACCTGAGGCTCTAGTGCGGCCATGTTTGTAGTCGCCGTATTCACACGGGTGTGGCGGCGATACCCCACGTGATGAATCCACGGACGCTGATCGACTGTTAGAGGATTTGCGTGTTTGGGACGACCTTAAATAAATTAAAAAAAAATTACGTCATTATACGTGTATAACGGCGGCAGAATGAAGAATGCGTTTTTATTTGAATCAATATTACAGTGTATTGCTATACATTGTAATATTCATTAATCACTATGTAAGAAGGCATAATTTAGGCATCAGTGATGGAGCCATCATAATAACCTATTTCATAATTTAGTTGTACATACCAATAACTAGAGGGTAACCAAAATTGTAATTTATGTATTCTTGTTTTTGAAACAAGAAATACAACATAATGTCACAAAGAAACAAAAAATAAATTAATTGCGAAGAAACAACAACAGTTAAAGAAATCAGAAGAAATCGCGAGTAAATACAGTTAAGAAACCACCGATAGTAGAAAAGAACGATCAAAGCCACTTTATAACTAGACTTGGTAAAAAGTAACGATCACTACCACCCGGGGCAAATCCTAAATATGCCCCAACAACATTTTCGCAACTAAGTAAAACCGTATTAGTCATATTAAATACTGAGACGGTTCATTGTTTTGAGAATCTATAGTAGTCTGTCTCGATAATCGATGTAGGAAGTAACAACGCTAAAATATATGTTTGATTTGCGTTTTCGTTGAGTTGCGGAAGTCAAGCCATAGTTTCATAGTGTGGGACACGACCTCGATATAAGTACGTATTAGTGATTTAAAAGCTGAAAAAATAATTTCACACATACACTGTATATTAGCAGTGTAAACATTTTACTGGTTATCGATACTAACCGTCGTCCTCGTACGGGCGGTGCTTTGTACTGCGTGCGTGCATTGAGTCGCTGTTTGGCCTCCGCGATGTGCTGCGGCGGCTGCGCAGGCGCCGCGGGTAAGATCTTCGCTTTGTCCGCGCACCATTCAACGTGTCGCTCAAACGCTCGCACACCGAACGCGCGGTTACAATGTGGACATCTTTGGAGATCTGCCATTGGCTGGAAACGAACATTTTTAGTGTAAATAAACATAGTGTAGTGATAAACAAATCAAGCTGCCAAAATATAGATCTGGAGTTTAAATCCAAGCCACGATTTTCTCAGCGGCGGATTGTGAAGTCTGACTACCCACATTGGGGGTGTCGTGTGTTCCCGTATCAGGAAGGGGTCAACATCAGCTAAAAAAATCGTGTCGAAACGATATAAAGCAGCTAAACAGTTTCTGCAGGCGAAATCGTTTTGGGTAGGTAACTAGTTATTTGACTTCGAAAACTAAAATGGTAACTGGAATAGAAGGTTCATTATGATATGACTACTTTACTGACGTGTACTTAGTTAAATATTAACACGACAGACAGGCATTGCCACAACGTAATGCCCATTATCACCAGATGTGAAAAGACCGCATAAGGACTTAAAGGCGACACGGGTACATTTTCTATGTACTAAGTAGTTTAGATGGAACATTATTTAAGTGACATTTACAAATGAGTGAAAATGGACCATTTCGTCGACTTTGTAAATAAAAACGAGGGTTCAAAGGATCCTATTTCGTGTTGAAGTTAAGTAAGCATAAAAGTAAGCATTGTAACTGCATTTTTCGCAGATAGACAGCGAGGTGCACGCGATCATTTTAAAACACAGTGCAGTTAAAATGGAACATTTTAATTAAGTACCTATTAACTACAATATAAAATATATATTAAGATTACCTTGGTAATAGCGTTTCTGACGAACTGTGGTTTCGGCTTAGGCGTTGGCTTGGCTGTGTTTGGCGGGCTTTTCTCTAGGAACGGGCTGTTCTCAGGAAGTCCGAAGTTCTTTGGCAAGTATTGTTCCAAGTCTGTGCCTATAATGTAACAAAATACGCGTACGTACAGGAGTTATCTGTGCACATTATTACCACATAGTGACGTACATCATGCCTGATGCTAATGCGCAAAACCTCCTTGGTATTAATTAGTTATTAGAAGCATGCTACCTGTAACAATTCCATTTGAAGAGACCTTATAAGTTTGTTAATTCTATAGTCTACACCAGTCTACGGTGAACCCATTATGCAATGTTACTTTCTACAAACACGGTGCACAGAACATGTCACAGAGATAAATCTACTTAGATAAACATTTAAATATCACTCACTATAACAACTTGGAATAACACATTTAGCTCTAAGTTTGACAACACACAAACAGTGCACATTGCTCAATGAATATGAAGATAATTAAAACTAACGAAATTCATTTGACACACTCCACTCATTTGTAGAACAAACACTTGTAATGTCACCAGATGTTCAGTAACAAGCCGTGACAGGCATCCCATGCATTTCTAAAGACTTAATTAGAAACATGAGCTATGGTGCTTAGTATAATGACGATGTCGGTTAGTTACGAGGGCGTAGGTTGCTAAACGTATGGGCAACGTATACAAACAAATATGCAAATATAGACCTCGTTGGAGTCGCGGTAGAATGTCATATTGTGAATGCAATACAATGATCATTTACATAAATATTTTTAAGCTGAGCATTTTGACGGATGAGGGGACTCTGACGGTCAATCTTTCTTGTTTTGAAATAAAGGTAAATTCCCCGTAAAAGAAACAACGGCATTTTATCAAATAGGCATGTAGGTAGAACTGGTAATTTTAGTCAGTAAGTAATGTTTGTTTTTAGGATTAAGTATATGTAGAAGGTATTTAAAAACTTATAACAATCGAGGAGAGGTAGGTACCTTTCTTAGTTATGTTGAAAACTCCGTTTAAGAATAAAGAGTATCTAAGATTCTAGCCTTTCAATTAATAAGTACAAAACCAGTGTTTTAATTGAAACGGTATACAAATTATAAAGATATTTTACAATGCGTATTGCTACGTGTGTGCCTGTGTTAGTAAAACGTTCACATACAGGTATGGAGTCACAGTTAAATATGAATGGCTGGGAATATGTAAACCGTTCACCCACTCACCGGAATTAGCACCGTTCGCCGCGGTCAGCCCTTATTACCCACAACAACAAAGGAAACGTCAATATACATACAAAATAATTATAAAACATGCAAATTTATCAAAATAGTATACTACCTACTTAATATATAATAAAAATTAAGAATATCTACCTAATGAAATAACAAAATGAAAACTGTTTTCTTATGACGGGACATGCAAAATCTGCCTACACAATTTAGATGCAAAATAAAACACAAGACTATGGGCATAACAACGAAAGAAAAATGAGTTAGTCAACCCACAACCTTCATCATTATCACTATGAAGAGCTACGCTATTAAAATAACTCCATTCAAACTAATGATATCAAACCGATCAAGGTATGGACAAAATCTAACAATGTCTTAATCAGTCTTTGATTATGAACGCTTTTGTGTATCAAGTGAAGTAAGCGCGTTGTTTGTTACATATGGTGTAGGTACATTTTGTTTTCAAAGTTAATGGGCATTGTTGTCTCATCTATCAAGTTGATAAAAATAAACCCATCTGAAAATTTCCGATTCATGCTGCAATGCCAATATGGCTGCAAGGGTATAAGACCTGTCATAGTATTATGTTTACTTCAGCAGGAATAATATTAAAACAAACACACCTTCACGCCTTTGTCTAGAGGAGTCAAAAGTTTTCCTCTTCTTCACCGTCATCTTTTCACATATCTTCACGTGTTTTGCCAGGGACTGTGGCACAAAGGTCCGACCGCAAACAGCGCATGGCATGAGGGGCAGTGGCGCGGCGGGCTCTGGTGCGACAGGGGCCACGGGGTGCGTTGGGACCGGCGGCGAGGGCGGCGGGGGCGGCGGCCCGGCCCGACTTGGTGGCGGCGTTCGCTGGATCGGCCGGAACGATTCATCATTAGGAAACGGGGACGTCGTCCCCGCCAGCTCCGGCGACGGTGAACGAGAAGTCTTCAAAGATGGCTCTTGTTGAAGTTGCCGTTTGCCTGTAAAGATAAAAATTATCTATCTTTAATTAGGAAGAGCACAAGATGGTAGCTGTCTGGCTCCAGCAAAGAATAAGAAGTAGACAAGCAGCTCTCTGCTTTATGCAGGTACTAAAGGGAGAGATAGAAAAAGCTGTCTTCAACAACAGATTATAGTATCTAATCACGAATCTGATTGCCAAGTTATGCGCAAATTTTCATCAAGTCTTCATATTAGATGAAGGATTAGTTACTATATTATGGCTACCAGGCTGCGCCTGTATTGTAGGTTTTTTTACTGCTGCCTTGAATGTATTTCACCCTAATCTTGCCTGGTGGAAAGTTTGAGCACGCAATTGAAGGGATCTTAAGGTCATACAGTGAAACGGTTCACATGAGAGTGGTACCTAGCCAGGTAGATCATTAGATCCCATATATAACCAATTTATATCTGTGTCCTGCCAGACCTTTTTTTTTGTTTTGCGGGGGGAAACCTTCCAAAAGGCGGACGCCTTCGGGGATGTATCACATTCGGTGCTGCGGAATACTTTATATTTGTAACATTATTAAGTAGGTACCTACATTAAATACTCCAAACTTTACTAACATAGTTTACTTATAAGACATTGTACTAACAATCTATGGATCACTGTGTCAGAAAAAAAAAACAAGTTTTGTTTTACGACTTTTGATAATTTATTAATATTTTTTCCTATACAAAAATTAGAAACTAAAAATCTTGCGCTTGGTCGAGACGTGGGACGGGCCGCGTCTAAAGAACTAAGAAATATCAGAGAGTACTGGCAGATCTTGAATATTTTTTTTTGATAAATGTACCTATTAAGTTTTGAGAAAAGTGATAGAACAAAAGTTGTTCGTTAAGGTGTAGAGAAGTAGCCCATACGCGTTTTACGATTGTTCACCAATAACCCTGTATAATAGATAGCTATGATAACGTTATTATAAAAAAATCTCCGTAATATTTGTAACTGTACCCCATGTCCCAAACGCATCATGTTTGTTTTCATCGTGATAATTCATACATCATTACAGTAATCTTGAAAAGCTTTCACTTTATTTGCTTTGAGTCTATAGTGCAACTAATTGTCATTGCTGCACATAGAGACCTTTTGATCACAATCCCTTAGTTTAGCGCGATGTCCGGTATGGTGGCAACCATAATTTCACTTCACCTTTGCCTTCATCACAATCATTATGGTTTTGATGAAGGCATCATAAATATTAAAATTAACCACAGATCTGTAGAAGGAAAATATCGTACTTACAAGTACCTTATAAGATAATTAGAGAGAGCAGAAAAGTGCTTAAGTTATACATCCAACGCGACAAAAACCTAGCACGCTTAACCCATAATAATCGAAATACAACAAAAAGATTCTTCACAAACACATTCGTAAGCTAGACTAGTGACATAAGCGGTAGGTACAGTTTCAAGGTTACACCAAATATTGTTTGAGTATAGCCGAGAGGTTTAAAAATTCAATAAAAAAAACTACCTTCATTCATAGTCAGACTCATGCAAGGGCGAATAGCATGTCAACATGACGCAAGCCAGCGACCACAACCTCTATATTGATTAGTTAAATTACTACCTAGGTCACGCAATCTTTAGCTAATTTACCCCAAAAAATGTTCCGCGGTTGGTAGGTACTTGCAGTCGGGATAAGTAACAAAAGAGAACATTACTTGACAAAGGCAACGGTTTATAGATGCGTGGGCGAGTAGATAATGTAGCCAGTAGACAGATCAACGGACGAATAAACTTAAGGGTCCGGCAGAGCTTGAATTGCTCACAATATTCTATCAAATTATATTATTATTCGGATTTGGGTACCATTAATCTAGGTTCCTACGATATTATTTTTTATTAGATTAACGTAATCGGCATCCGGATAAAAACAGAATTTGATTAAATTGTATTTAAATTACGAGTTATTACGTTATTTCATTTGTGAGAGAAATTTGGCCCGAACAAAAAGGAGAGGATAAAGATTCCGACTATTTTACCGTTCAATAGTAATCTATACTTATAATAAATCTGTAGAGAGGTCAATTCTGTACATGAAATATATTTCCAAAATAACTATCAGCGGGTGATTAGTGATCGATACTGACGCCAAAAATGCAATCAGTAAAATTTTTGTCTGTCTGTCTGTCTGTATGTTCGTTATAGAAACAAAAACCACTCAACGGATTTCATCGAAACTTGGTACAATTGTTCTTCATACTCCTGGGCAGGTTATAGTATACTTTTCATCACGCTACGATCAATAGGAGTAGAGCAGTGAAGGGAAATGTTGGGAAAATGAGTGATTCATGAGAAAGGTTTCAAGCTATAAAACATCACGCTACAACCCTTAGGAACGGGGCAACGCAGGTGAAACCGCGGGCGAAGAACTAGGGAACAAAGTAACTATTCCACGCGGACGAAGTCGCTGGCAAAAGCTAGTCGTTTAAATAAAGTTCTAATCTAACGAGTCTTGTACCATCTACAACTAGTCTAGCCATCGAGACTAACCACAAGAAACCTTGTTCAAGTTCATTCTAGCTGTTAATTAATTCCACGATGTAGATAAATGGCTGCTTCCTTTCGTAATCACATTCATACTATAAACATTCCGGTTTCATTGATACGTCAACGGTATTGAAGTTTTATGTAACCTATAGTGTACAGTATCGGATAAAAACCGGTGGAACCAGATTACTAAAGACTTTAAATTAATGGTATACTCTAATATTATAGATAATCTACTCGTTTCTGACACTTACGCGAATATTAGACACTATCGAACCGGCTGCGGTTTCACCTGCGTTGCTCTGCTCCTGTTGGTCGTAGCATGATGTTATATAGACTATAACCTTCCTCGATAAATGGACTATCCAACGTAAAAATATTTTTTCAATTCCAACCAATCGTTCCTGAGATTAGCGCGTTCAAACAAACTCTTCAGCTTTATAATATTTGTATAGATTGAAATAAAACTACTTTTAACGATGCTGTAAAGGATCTGAAACGTCGGGAATCAAATAATATTAATATAATGCGATAAAATCCGTAAGTAGTTTTATATCAATTATAGATAATCTTTAATGGTGCCCAGTCAGAAACCAACTGGTCTATCTTTAGAATATCAGTAGAAAGCCCAGTCCCAGAAATTGGGTTGCGGCGGTCTGATGGCAGTCTCTTCGTGTAAAAGACGCATCGATTAGGATGGAAGGCGACCCCAACACGTTTGGAAAAAGGCTAGAGTCTAGGATGACATTTACGACTCACAATTGTGTGATTCTTCAAGACGGAATACCTCAACCTCAACTTATTACTTTTCCACGCGCAATAAATATCGTAATTATGAGTAATAGTTACTTGAATAATGTGGGAAATATTTCTAGTGACGACTGACGATGATTACTAGAAACTAATTTTATAGGTGGTCCCTACTTATAGCATCATATAGTAATAGAAAAGAATACTTAGTGACTGTTACAATAAAATAAAACAAACAGCACCTAATAATAATAAAAAACAATTTTAATGAATTGAGGCAATTTTTCAATATTTATTATTTGTTTCAATTTGTCTGTGCTTTTAGTTTACGAGTAATACACATAGTGTGGACATATTTAGTTTTAATAATAAATTTAATTGGTTATGTGAAATTAAAATAAACAAATCTCATTCCAAACGTCGTAACACAAACAAAAGGTGCATTTTATGTGCAATTAATCATAAATACCATCGATTATATGTCGGGTTGTGCACGGTCGGGTGGCTGAACTCGCAGCAGCGCAGGCGCATCCCGTTCGAGGGCATTCAAGTAGCGCGCATGGCTCGACTACTAATTGACTTTAAGTTGGTCTCAATAAAACAGTCCTACTTTAAAATAGGAACGTCTTGATAGGTATTTTGGGTGAAAACGGATGCCTATCCTGAATTGTTTGAAAAAATGTGAAATATAAGCAGGTACCGAGCCCAACCAGGGAAGAAGGTAGGCATATTAATCATTTAAAAATCATAAATACCCAATACAACCCCGGCAGCGAAATTATTAAATACATCTTTTATTTAATATGCCTATTTACCTATTTTATAACTTCTAATTATATAAATAAAGCCTCTATATACACCCAAAATATCACCACCAAACCAAACCTAAGGCCAGTATTCTCAATACCAAGGCCAAGTCAAAATTATCTACTTAACATTCAGAGCCCATCAAAGGATTTCGCCAATTTTAACCTTTCTGAGAAGATATTCACTGTGCCCAATATATAAATCCCATATGCGGTACGCGGTACATCGGTCACGCGTGCCATGAACGCAAATTGATACAGGTTTTATTAACATCGAGGCTGTTAACAAGCGGACCGCTGTCTGCCGGCATTCACGTATACTTGTGTACTACATCAAAGGATTCCGCAAGTAATGAGCGAAAAGCTACTGATGAACTTCGATCTGGAACGCGGCAGACTACATTTTCAACAGAAATAGTTTCTGGAATAATGGAGAAAGCCGCATGGAAAACCAGGAACAATGACAAGATAATGGTTGACAAACACTGACGTTAAGCAAGTTATCTACAAACTACACAAGTTTCCTAAAATAGCCTTAGCGTTATGTATAAAATGTCACTTTAATCTAGCATAATCTTCTACGGCAAATATAATTGCAAGCACGTCGCGAGCCGACCTGAATACCTTCCGCTATCGCGGCTGACGAGTAACCAGATCACATAAATACGAATATGTTTGATTTGGTATTAAGTTGCTAACAACCCCAATTACATTTTTGTGTAACCAGTCTTGTTAATGAGATAATAAAGTACTTAAAATACATTTTTCGGTCTCCAATAACGCAATCGGGGAATCATCAACATCAAAGATATAATTTAAATACCAATTAGTACCAGAACACGAATGGTAAGTTTCATTTATAGGAGGGTAAACATAGGTAGCGAACGTGTCGAGTGAGGGTAAGGGTGCTATAGTACCTAGCAGTGCCTGGCACAGGATTTAGGGCTCGGATTCAGGAGGTGTATGGGGCCATCGTCTTAGTAAGAACTTAAAGTTTTCAAGTTCAGTGTAAGGCATGTGCGTGAGATATGAGATCTCCAGAAATAGATTGGTTAGCTCTGCATCTTCTATAAATATATTGTTGTATAACGACTAACTTTTTAAAAACAAACAGTATAACACCTGGATGGACCTATCTTAAAAGACTGAATCTCTTTTGAAATGATCTTACGGATCAGGATTTTAAACAGATTTAATAAAAAAAAATATATAAATATCTTTCATTCTATAAAAATCCTGCCTAATGATGTGCGTTTTTACAAGAGCATTCGGCAGTTAAAGAATATATACATTAATATTCAGTTGGAAGAATAAACCGAATAGCGTTCTACAGAATAAAATATCAAATGTTTCACGATTAAACTTTTAACACCTGATAGGATAACAATAAAGAATTGAAGAGTTAAAATATCTACAGGTTTACGTCCGTGAGACAAAATGTTAGATAAAGTAGGTAATCATTTTCATTAGAGAAGAAAGCGTGTCTATTTTATGAACTTTAATTATTATGAGCTACCAATCGCGTGAAGAATGCAATAAACCACGAAATTACTTCCTATCCGAGCAAACATTGTGGTCGAAGATTACATATATATACATGGAGGAAAAAAGATTTTACCAACACCGTTCAAAATTATCGTGTCATGACGAGATCTGTGATCATTTACGCCTACTAGTTTGCTCTTTGGAATAAGTTGTGGTATGCGAAGAGAATTGATGATTAATGGTAGTTAAGACAATTCATCTATGGACACGAATGTGTCAATATGAAAGCGAAGTAAATATAAAACCGAGATTCGTTGTTCTCTACTAAAAAACAGGACAGTAACTACAATGATTCTGTCAGATATCTACAGTTTCGTAATGTCTGCGATGCTCATCATCCTGCTGCCTTTGATCCATTTTATTTGGGGTCGGGGCAGCATGGCCTTTCTTCCATTCGTCCTTGTTAGCCGTCATCTCATTATTTACTCCCTTTTCAATCACGTCTGTCTTTGTTACACCATATTTTCTTTGGTATCCCTCTACCGCTCCATCCCTCCACAAAAATGACTGCGATGAATAAAAATTATGAATAGAAGAATTTCATTTTTGATAAATTCTCATCCGCACGCATTGTTGACCAATTTGTAGATTCTACTCACGAACTTGCATGACATGGGAACGAAAGTGACCGCAGTGTTACATGAAATAGATATTACGAGCGAAGCTTTAGAGAATATCAGACACTTTCATACGAAAGGTTATATTGTAATGTAACCGTGAGAATCAACGTATGCAAACAACTGGACGTACCTGTGCAAGATAACGTATGTGAGTTTACTCGGTTTGTTCACGCCTCTTACGTAAAAGGTCAAGTAAGTTCGGCACATGACGCTTTATTTAGGCGTCATTCATCTCAAAAAGTTGATTTCGTACTATTTATCAATATTATGCATATTTTTTGAAAGAATATTTTAATGTCACATTGATATTATTATATTTTTAAGTTTGGTTAACATTGTGCTGATCGACGGTGGCCTATAAGGATAATATTTACCTAAATCCTTATAATTAGAATATGCAACTAGAATTTTCTTCCATTTTTCTTTACGAGTTCAAGTGTGTCACCGTATAACTGTTTTAAGATAATTATTTCGTTTATTTTAATATCTAAAATATACTAAGACCGCCTCTGTATTAATGGTGCATAAAGTATTATAAATAAATACTTTCGAATAAAAGTCGTAACCGCAGCTCGGATAAGAAGGATTACAATCTGCAATGATCAAGGCTATTGAGAATAATAACAAAACATTTGTCCAAGTTGAACATTTACAAATTAAAAGCAATCAGTGAAAGTATTATGAATGATATTTCTAAAGTCATTGCATCAATAAACAAATAGAAATCTGTTCTATCTTCACGCTGAGTGGCGCCGTTGCGTTGCTCCGATTCCGTATCGCAAGACTGATGAAAACTAATATCGTGATCTCAAATATCTTGTCGGAATTGTTCCAATGCGGTGATATCGTCGCGTCTCGACGCAAATATTATATTCCAATTTGAGATTTCACAATCGCAATTAAAGTAGGTATGCAAGAAGATTAATTCTTGGAGTTAATTCGTTTGATTAATGCACCGTGCCGTATAATGCAGAATTGTTGAAATTGAATGTGATTTATACTTACGAAACTTTTGAGTATAAGAAGCAGATTATTCAAGCAATAGTTCAATATAAAATTTTATATACATTGCAAATATATGTATCTGTAAGCTTTTCGACAGTTTAATTTCAAAGAACAATAGTCAACGTAAGTACGTGACGCACAGTTACAACGACGACTGACATTTAACCCGCATGTCTATAGATATTAAAAACAATAATCATTAAGACCGAGACCGGTTATCGTAACCCTCAAGCAAGTCACCGCAATGTCATCATTACTTTGCTAACAGTTTGTATAAACGGAAAGAACTAAAGACTATCAACGGATTTCATCTTGATAGTTACATTGAAAAGTTATCATAATAATTAAGAAAGTGATCTCATTCGTGAATACTCTCCTACTTACATGAATGGAGACAATCCTAAAGATATGGGAGCTAGATAAAATGAAACAATTTGTCGAGGAAAATGCGCTTACTGAATCTCCCACGGAAGGTGTAATAGTCACAACACAACAATGGACGACGACGATTTTACAACTGGATTAGCTGTTTTTACACAGGTGTTTAATAAAGTGTAGACGAAAATGAACAAATAACAAACTTTGAGTATGTTACTAATATCTATCAAAAGGACACGCAAGAATTAAATCATTATCAAGACGTGATGTACCTACCTACATACATCCAAAAAGATTTTGGCCAGGCTACAGTAACTGTTCTATCAGATCTAACTTCAATAAGTTAGATCACAAAATACAAACCAAAATGACTGCAGATGTGGCAAATTATGGCAAGTAGTTACTTACTTTTTTTACGGCGAATTCTAAAACCGCAAAGCATGATGAATAAAATTTAAACCGCTTGAAAATCCACACAAACAAGCTACACTGGGAACATTATCTTAAACACTGAACATAACACACACAGTTAGCAGTAGGTTTCAGTGTTCACAGTACGAGTGGTAACCACGTGCTTATCAGTATTGTACTGTGCCTAGACCAATAGTACCTATGTCTGTTAGTTAACTCACTGGCTGCGTTCAAGGTTTCTTTTTATTTTAATACGGATGAGTAAATTTCATATGTTTTTATCAACATTGTGCTTAATAACTTGTTTTAAAACTCTTTAATTTGCGTCATCGGGCCTTCAAAATACATGTAGGTACTGTGTTTTTTATTAATGCTCAATGATCAAATTGACGTATTTTATAATATGGGTAGTTTTAAATCAAAATTACACAATGCAGATATTTAAGTGCCTATAACTTTTCATAGAGCAATTATGTTATCTCCTAGGTACCTATAGGTTGTTAAACTTCTTAAATGAAGTATCTTTAAAAGGGTAAAGTTGAATCGAGCGACCGTTAGTTTTTTTTAACGCACCGCCCATCTTTCACCCGTCCGCACGGAATTTCTAACTATAATAGTAATACGTTCTACCGGTATAAGATATTAGGGGCTTTTAATAATAATATCGGATCGTTTGTTGTTTAAAATCAAGGAGCAGAGCAGATGTACGTACATCACAAACAGGGTCACCGAGGGCAATAAAAAATGTGACAGTAGCTCGTTCCAGCTGCGATACTTGCATATAGAATTGTCAGCTGACAGTTACTTCAAATAGAAATAAAGGTGAACATCAACAGTTTTAAATTTTTTCGGATAGTGTATGATTCAAAATATTTTAATTGGAATAAATAAATAAATAAGCCAAAATTATTGATTAAATCAATAAATTATTGATCAATAAATTAATTAGAAACTCTTCAAAATAAAGAATCTATAATAATATTCAACATTTTAAATTACGGATTTTGTGGATATCCTTAATATTTATACTATAAGACACTTACACAATAGTATAACTTTCTTTAATTGAAGTTAAAAAAAAACAAATTAAAGTTATCTATTTATTATGGATTAAGAGAGTAAGTGATTATAAATTTAAAGCAGGAATTGAAAAACAAACGGTATCGATACATTTGATATTCATAATTATCGATGCGTGACTACAGATATTGCATGTTCAGATTTCAATGCTCTAAGATTTCTGATGCTGTACGCACTTTAAGCGAAGATTTTTAGGAATTGACTATAAATATTTAATTAATATATACTACTTCATTAGTGATAGATAACTATGTGTCCTAACATTTCTTGGAACTATTTGGTTGAAAAACAAAATTTACCTTTCTTGGAGCCGAATATCGACTTGAGCTTTGATATGGTCCTCTTCTTCATTTTTAGTGAATACTTCTTACGGTATTACACTTATTTCACTCACAAGTGTTATAGATATCGGTTTATAACAGACAGAAATACACTCTACACTACGTCCTAAAGTTTTTCAGACGATCTCGACTTTTTGCTCCTTTTGCCGCTCTTATTTCCGTGCTACGAAAATAGTCCTAACGCAACACTTGCACCGGCGCGGCGGGCAGACGCATCACTCATACATTTAATAACGTTTTAACACCAAACTTTTCACTTAATGAGCTTTTTACTATGAAACACAAAAGCTAAGATAGGTATAGCGAAGAAATAACACCACTAACTAATGTGTAATAGCAATTTTTGCCAAAATAAACACCTCCATTACTCGCTTAGGTTATCTCGTTAGTTTTGCTTATCATTCACTATCAATATACAATCTCACGTCACGTGATAACGTGTCAATAAATAAATATTACGCGCACGAGTTTACAGCAGAAGCTCTGGTGGAATACTAAAGATTTCAAAATTATTATTGCCTTCGTATAACAGATAATATGTTGCGATTGGCGTAATAAATTCAATGAATACCACAAAAGTGTTGCACAACTCGCGGACCGCTCGCAAGTACCGATTCAGACACTAAACAAGATAAAACCTTTTAGTTAGGAACCATCACTGTGACGCCTATTCTTGGTCATGCTACGAACGCAACTAAACACGCAGCGGCGCACGCGCAACACACGAGAATAATAGAGAAATTGACCGGTACACGCTACACTGACACAAAAATTGACAAACTTTGAGTCCCTTTCCGCTTACAGAATCCCATTTCCGTCGGAATTCAATCAACCGGAGAAATGTATGGAACTCGTTAGCAATATTTGGAGTTACCGGCGACGCAGTGGTGACAACACCGGAGGTAACGTATCCGCCGACTTCTTTTTAAAAATGGAATTTAACGAATGGCACTTTCGGGAAGAGCGACGATTCAACTTTGGATAATGGGCCCGGGCTACTTATAAATCACGAAGGGGTGCGAAGGGAATAAGAATATAAAAGGATCAAGCAGGGGAAGCAGGACAAAAGTAGCAAAAAATTAAAGGAATTTAAAGCTCACTCGTAAAAAATACGGTACCTAGTAGGTATGATTGGTGAGAATCGTGCAATTTTTTTTTTTAAGAAAACTCTTATAATATCTTAACGCGTTAATAATGATTAATGACACTTATATGAAGAATACTTTTACGTATTATTGTCCGCTTCATAGCTACAACTACTACGAACACTTTAGATGAGACGCCGTTAACGGAAACATAATGCATCCTCTTTGAACCGCCAACTAAATTAGTCCTGTTGAAAATTACTTCCTTATTTTCGGCGTAGAATAACAAATTTCTATTAGTTCAGTAGACACTGCGAGAGCAACCATTTAACTGAGTTCTACTTGCAAAGGAGGACTAACAAATCATATTGTGTGCACATTTCGAAGCTTTTCACGAAGTAGAACATTCTTAACTCACATTGTGTGTGTCCAGACTCCCATTTCGCAAACCAAACATGGTTGTTTATACCGTAAAATATGTTAACTCGTAAACGAATCATACTTGTGTATGTGACACAGTTAGCATATTCTGTTTGTTTGGGTTTACTTCATCCGACTGACGAAGAGTGCCACTTACGAAACGATGTTCACACTTTAAAACAATTTGCAAACTACATTCGCCATGATACTAAAGTGTATAACAATGAAATATGTATTTCTGTTTATGGAAGGGAAAGAATCAATTTACCCCAAAATATTTTTTACGTAATATATGAATATATAATTTTAGGCATTGATACAATATTTGTGAATTTTCTTCTCATGTAAGAATAGGTACATGATCAATTACTGGTGGTACCAGCCTATAATAACCGTAAGTCTAAATAACTTGTATTTTGGTATTATGGTGTCTAAGATATTCCGAAAAACTTAACAATACCTACCTACTACAATTTTCTGAAATCACTGAAATAGATTCAAGTATCATGATCGTTACCTACTGCAAATGAATAAGTCTGCATGGGAAATAATTATGGGTTATTAAAGTATCATGCTTGGTGGACCACGGAATAGGTCAACAACGTTAAGCTTGACGAGAGAAAAGGAGGGAGAGAGTTTAATAAATTCATTGCCGATTTCTGTGAGCATAATGCTCGAACAAATGCACGCAATGGTGCGCGTCCAACCGCTTGCTGCGCTGTCTCACACTCAGTTGCACCATTGCGTTTTCCGACACGTATGCAGTTTCGGCAGCCGACATATTATAAAAAAAGTAAAAGCAAAATAATTATAAACACGCAAAAACATTAAAGATTAGAAAGCAGAAAAAGCTTAGCTCCTAAATACATCAGACATCAATTAATAGTTTCGCAGCTCTTATAAGCGTATGATTTACAGGCGTAAATTGGCAGTTCTCCGTATAATCAACCATTGAAAAGTTCAATTCCAGATTTGATTTCATAAACACATTAAACCAGGTCCGAATTTAGAGGTTTGGAGGCCTCGGGGCAACAAAGGAGTGGAGGCGCCCTGGCCCCAAATTATTTTCCAAATAAAATGATCAATTTTTTTCAGTCTAGTTTTTCAATAAATAATGTATTGTGATACCAAGTAGATTCTTTTAGTATTTAACAAACATATATAAATATAATCGGAAACATGAATTATCTGAAATTAATTTTAGTGTTATCGAACGGAACCTTCCGAGCTGTTTTCGCCCAAAAATCGTTAATGATTTCGCTGAAATCCAGTTCCCGAAGTAAATCGCTTTCAATGCTCAGTAAAAAAGCATTGATGCGGTTTTGCCCCATCGTGGCTCGAAGCCTATTTTTTATCATTTTTGTTTTTGAAAATAAGCGCTTTCAAATGCAATTTGATACCATAAAAACCAAATACATTCTCACAATGCAATTTCAAGGTTTGGGAATGTAGCTCTGAAATGTTGATCTTCGAGAATTTGGTAGTAAAATATTTCCGGAGAATTACACAACATAGTTGGGACCCTGATCGATAGTTGGAGACGTAACGGTAAATTTAAAAGAATACGTAGGAAGTATATACCTACCTAGACCTAGACCTATTATAGATGCATTAATACGAGTACAAAATACATGAGTCAGTTAAAATATGAGCTTTACAGAGTAGAAGCAAGAAAATAAGATGAAAACGAGAAAAACGTAGTCTGCCGAGGAGACTTTGGCAGGATAATTTCTTTCGCTTTTTGCTTACGAGGTAGATATATGAGGAAACCCAGGATAGATAATTCTGGATTGTGTTAGGAGAGGCCTTTGTCCTGCAGTAGTACCTACACAAAAGGAAAAAAATAAGGAATGTGTAAGACGAGGAACTTTAAACAAGATTATAAATTAACCTTCACTGACTGGCGAATGTATATGAAAACTATTAGCTATCTAAGTAAATTGAATTTGTCAAAAATACGGGTCGAGATTATGGCTGATTACGATCGAGATTAAAATGGTAATGGTTCGTATTGTACAGTCCAACTTCGTTGGGTTTCCTTAGGTAAAAGGAACATACATCTCCAAATATTACATTCATACAGTTGATTCACAAGTTCCAAAGTGGCACTAGGTGTAACACGAGTAGTCCTCACTAAACCTGTTTAAAATGACCCATTATTGTCATTGGACACTCAAAACAAGGAACTGCGTAAGTCACTCATTGACGTGGTAACCAGCTTTTAACGTCCAGTCGAATAAAACAATAGACACGTTTCACAATGAACCCACCGATTTAACTTTCGTATTGACTCGTTACGTAACAGATGTTAAAAATAAGACAGCCAGATTGACAAGGATCACTGCGAAAGTAGAAACTGGATTAAATATAGCAACCTTATTTTAGTTGACTCCATCCTTACACTACAGAAATACAGTACAGATCATCACTAAAATACACACGATGAAAGGAAAATAGGTGATACGTTATATCTTGTTTTACTTACAAGTTGTTAAGTGATTGTATAACTTGTCATGCGCATAAAATATTGTCTCTTATTGATATGCAGTGTATTACAACGAGCGCCCAGTTTACACAATTTATACGATTTGTAAATATGGTATGCACCTCATATCTTAACAACTCACAATTTTATTATTAACATATACCAAGGCTACCTGCACTGCACACAATGTTTTAATTTATTTAATTTCAAGAAAACTATTTTTGCCATGGAAAGAAGTTACATAAAATAGTTCCCCATTGTCATTGAGTATCAAATCACATGTATAGACTCTTAATAAAGTACGAGACAAAGTCAAGACGGAGGATGTCGTAATGCACTTAATTTACTCAAATGTAGTCAATGCGACAGGTGGTCAAAAAGCGCCGCCACGTGTGTGGGCAGAACTGTTGTTTTCATATCAATAACAAACATTACCAATAATTTATTTCGCAACGCTCCTCCAACCCTTCCTTAATTTGCCGTAAATTACATGACAGTGAGAAATCCGGTAGAAACCGTGAAATGTTCTCAAGTGGACAATTTGATTGACAAAGACAAATATAAACACGTAAGTTTATCGTGCTTTCGTGTACAGATGACTCTCGAGCGTACCGATAATGGCTTAGACGTGACTTCTATTTGCGAAGTGACAAGCTGCATTGTATCCATTGCAAGAAATATTCGATTAGAGATCGAAATATGGTAGCGGGTAAGCGTCAAGTGTATTTAAATTCGAAATGAAGATATGAAATGTAGACCGGCAGTCTGCAGATAATGTTGGCATAGCAAATACCTATAACACAGTACCTATTTACTTAGGTGTCGTAAGCCCGCATAGCTATATTATTGAATTTGAATGGCAAATTAATTTCGTTAGAATAAGGTTTACATTGCAATATTTTGCTAAAACTTCGTGTATTTTTTTTGTTTCTATCTTTCTTTTCAAGATCGATGATATCCTAAAGAAACAGATTTACAGGTTTTTTATTTTCAAAGCAACCTTTCATAGCTCTTTTTTAATGTAATAGACCTCACTTTTATTTGGTACTAGCTGCTGTTGCCTGCAGTTTTATTCACGTCCCAAAAAGATTAACTTACTATAAGTCCGATTCTAGGTGGCGTATCAAGATGAAACATGCACCAGATTTTAAGTTAGACTCCTTAGCAATACATCAGTGAAAACTGCATTCAATTCCATGCAGTAGTTTTTGCGTGATGCGCGTACAAACGTATAGACAGACAGACTAACCGACAGACAGACAAAAATTCTAAAAAAAAAAATTTTGGCTTCTGATGCTCTAATAAAGACTCCCATATTATTATTTCTTTCATATCTATAATGTACAGACATCGGCCTGTTACTATTTTATTATAGGTATAGTATAGATATTATTGGGTTAGACAGAGTGATTAGTTTTCCTTCTCTGTGCCGAATTATATTGTACAAAATCTTACCTACAAAAATAATAATTACTCATACATAACATTAAAGGTGAATAGGGCCGGCTCGGAAGGGAATGTCGGTCAAAAGAAGGCAATTCATGATTGATGATGCTAATTTCCGATTGATCGGCTGTTTCATACCAGGTCCGAGGGCAGATGTATATATTTGCGTAAGAAGACATGTGTCTGCTTATTTTTAGTTATAATCAAATCATGTTTTTCTTTCCTTTTCTTTTGAACGATCATATTGCTTCAAAAACATATTACTTATTTCTATTCAGAAAAAGAAAAGAAGACATGATTTGATTCCACAATTTCCACAGTTAGTAGAGGCTTCTACTTATTCAACTTAAGATCCTCTCGTAATATTTTTCCACTCTTGATCATGAATCTCTACCATGAACGGAAATTAAAGATACAAACTATATTATTTGTCGGAAGTTACAAGAAAGTCACAAAAGTTCAAAACAAGGAGTAAATAGCTTGTAAGACACTAACTGAATGTTTAATTTATTCAGCTAATACTGAGAAAGGAAACACTATAATTAAACAATACTTGATAAGAGCCATTGCGATGTCATTGCACTGTTTATTAGCAGAATGAAGCGAGAATTTTTCAATTGGTACTTGTAGGAACTGGCATTGGAGTATGGACTCAATATCTGTTGTTAAATGCAAATGATTGAAGCTCATCTGCACACAGATGGTGAAATTGGTTCACGAATCATAATAATAAATATCAATAACGCGGAGTAAATCTTTGTTAAATACATGAGTAATATGAAACACACCTGTTTGATATCAACTGATAAAATCATAATTCTATGGCGTTTTTTGATAATTGTGTAGTATAAATGACAGACTATTATACCCGTTAAAACTAATATCACGACCTTCGATACATTAAGAATCGATGACCACGACATAAAAAGCTGGATCCTAACTGGCAAGGAGTGGGCGCGAACGCCATCAAACCTACGCGTACAAAATTCATATTTGTTAATCGTGCGTCTTTCACGTGCGCTTTGGCTTTATATCCGATTAGGATATAGTGACAATTATGATCTCATATAATAGGCCAGACAGTGTGGATTCAGAGATTAGCAGGATTGTAACACTTTCACTGAAATGATTAATGAAATTCGTTCTATTGTAGGTAGATAAACTTCAACAAATAGATGACTAGCTTCAATCTCGCTTGAATACGTCTATTTAAGCTACCTTACCCACTCGGCATGAGTTAACTAAACACTGATAGAGATCTACAGATTTTTAATTTGACAGAAGGAGGAAATGGTTGGATGTAACGGAGTAAAGCATGAAATAAGAAAGTAAATTGAAAGTTGTTTCTACTGTTACAAAATAATACTAGATAACTATTTAAGATTATGAAAAATAAACGCGGTAAATGTATTATTGATCAACGATAAAATGTATTGATCGAAAATATCGTCTAATTTAAAGCATCGTTTTGTCTGTAATGCTTTTATTGAGAATTTTATAGATCAGCATTTTTTATTTTACTTTCAGCTGTGAAATTATTGTTTTCGATAAGGTGGATCGGATATATTATGTATATTTTCATGGTATATTAAACATGACAATAAATTAAGTAAAATAATTTGATAATAAAATATTCGATACTTTATTACAAACTAGCTTTTGCCAGCGACAACTACAATTTTAGCAACACTACATCATTGTTAATTGTGGTAAGTGGAAGACAAAACAATTATAAAAATACACGATTATATTTATAGCTAGCTAGACTTTGCCCGCGACTTTGTCTGCGTGGAGTTCAGACTGGATAAAAAGCTTATGTGTTATTCCAGACTATAATCTATCTCTGTGCCAAATTTCATCAAGATCCGTTCAGCGGTTCTGGCGTGAAATAGTAACAAACATCCATACTCACAAAATTTCACGTCTAAAATATTAGTAAGGATAACACATTATCGGCATATCAAAATAAGTGTTCGATGTATGTAGATACACAGTGTACCCACGTACTACATAATAAAGTTGGTCTAGATCAGAGGTCCCCAAACTTTTTATCTTGTCGACCACTTGCCATTTTTTTCCGTTTTGAGTGGACCCCTGCTTACGTATTTTTTTTTGTTGCATATTCACTATACCCACCCATTTACATCTCATGGACCTCTATTTCTTTCCCCGCTGACAGCAGATCGTCGTCGACCTCTTGGGTGTCACTGGTTTAGATGAACAGGGTATTCACTCAAAAAAGGCTATTTTTCAGGACAGCGACTGACGTGATGTCTCAAAACAATGTATTACCAACATAATAATTATTTAAGTAAATTTAATGAAAGTAAATAAATTAGACATTAGTTACATATATTGTGCAAAAATATATTTTTTTGCATCGCATATGCAACCAATAAATTATAAGTAAGTATTATATTTGATGAACAAGCACAATTATTTTTGTAAATACAGTAATCTTTATATTTTTTGTTGGTTTTGATTTGAAAGTCTGGGATAACTGATAAGTATGTTGTATGTAGAAGAATGAAGTCCACAAGATTAATTTTTAAGTTGCCTTTGTTCACCTGGGTGATATCACCTAAGTAGGTGAAATGATTCCGAGGTGAAATGAGAACACCAAAAAGTCGCTTATATTTACGGGAAGCGAGTAATGCAGCGGGCAAGGACTAGTTAAGAATAACGACTTGAGGCTTATTCGTAGAATAATAACATTCCATCACGCCTGTATTCTGCTAAGGGTTATCGGCAACGCATCAGCAACTCCTGTGGTGTTGCAGGTGTCCATGGGCGACGTTGACTACTTACCACCAGGTGGCTCGTCAGCTCGTTTGCCGACTAAATCCATAAAAAAGGGTTAGGCAGAGGCGTACTAATGTTAGTACACATTTTGCAAATATTGTATAAAATTACGTAGGTAATCGTGTTATGGTTTTTATAGGGTTAAATAATTTTACTATTACGTATTTCCTATAACCAAGTTACACACGCGATCAGCGACCATGGTATGTTTATATTTTAGTGTTTTTGTAACACAGACGGCATTTGTTGATGAATGTTATAATACAATTATTATAACTGGCTGAAGTCTGTACATAGGAGATATTTAAGATCCGTGACAGGGCTTATCGAACTCCACCTAGACACCATGGACTATCGATTACTACAGGGTGTTTCGCCTTACCACTTTACCACTTTTGCCGGGAGCGGTCGGAAATTCTTCCCCCGTCTTCAGCGGCAAATAGCTAAGTGGTAATCTCCGGTATATTATGCTGTAGGTCACCTTAACCCAATGAAAATAGATATTAAAATTTTCTTACGTGGTTATCCATAATAGAAACAAAGCAAGAGGAATCGAACATCAAGCCAAACGTCATGTCATTGTGAAGGCCGTGTGTTATGGTTCGGCAGGAGACTGACTTATCTCTTCGCTTTCCGTCTGAGATGGAGGACATCCATGAGGATTACCCACGGTGGAAGAAAGGATGCTTGTTAGACCTTGTGATACCTTGCGGAAGGTGTCTGGAATCGACTGAATGAGAAATAGCTAAAAACGGGCTTTGTTGCTGTCCTTACGAGACCGAAATAGACACGTCCAGCAATAGAAGACTATAGGCTTTGATGATGATGACAGAAAAGACATCCATCATTAATTGCGCAGTCATGCAATTTAATAATATTGAAATTGAAAGCTAATATAATTTGATATTTCGGATGCAAAAAAATCGACGTTAATTGGACCGATATGTCTACCTACTTTTCGATTGCCTGTGAAGTTGTGATTCATGTCGGAATGAAATCTAACACTTTTCAAAGTAGAGCATTAAGTGACCGCAAGAACAGCACCAAGGCTGTCTGAAATGTATTGACGATGACAAACATATGTATAAGAAAAGAAGGCGGATGAACACTGAAGCTTGATTAATCATTGAGAGCGTTATTCCATCTAATAATGAGAAATTATCGGTGCGGTATACCTACCTATCCTTACAGAGTTCAGGATCCTATTTCGTGTTCCTAGTTTGCGTCGGGTTATCTATACTTATAATAAATCTGTAGAGAGGTCAATTCTGTACATTAAATATATTTCCAAAATAACTATCAGCGGGTGATTAGTGATCGATACTGACGCCAAAAATGCAATCAGTAAAATTTTTGTCTGTCTGTCTGTCTGTCTGTCTGTATGTTCGTTATAGAAACAAAAACCACTCGACGGATTTCAACGAAACTTGGTACAATTGTTATTCATACTCCTGGGCAGGTTATAGTATACTTTTCATCACGCTACGATCAATAGGAGCAGAGCAGTGAAGGGAAATGTTGGGAAAATGAGTGATTCATGAGAAAGGTTTCAAGCTATAAAATATCACGCTACAACCCTTAGGAACGGGGCAACGCAGGTGAACCCGCGGGCGAAGAACGAAGTCGCTGGCAAAAGCTAGTTTTATATAAGTACGTAGTAACTCGCTCCAGCTTCGCACAGGCATCTAGCACGCCTATTTCACATTCTATTGCGACATTACCTACGCATAGAATGAAGACGAACCTACAGGTAAATTTCTAGTCATCTCGTCTTGTCTGTATTAAGTACATTGATGAGCGAGAACTTCAATTTTTTTGACTTTTCACAACTTCATCAAGTTTAAGTATGGGACCTAAAAACTCGCAGGCAAACGCAAAAACAAAGCGTTTGTTTGAGTTACATTGCAGATGTAGTGTGTATGCCTAAGTCAGATCGGTGTTGTAATATGACGTAATGTGGCCTATTGCGCGCCATTGCATATTTACTGCCCATAGAAACTGAGTACGATAAAACAGTGACTGGCCATATTTGTGTTGTTCACCTCATACCAATAAAGAACAATGTAGGTTTATTCCACGACTTTTAGAACAAGTGTTATATCTACACAATTTGGCGTCATGTTATGTACTTATGTGTTATGTACTGTTATGTTTAAGGCTGTTTTTGCGATTCTAAAATTGAATTGAAAGCAATTGAAACGAGGGAATATTGTTGATAGTTCAACAAATTAATTGCGTTAATTGAATGGATGTCGGAAGAACTGACATGGGAACGATGATGTACTTACAAACTGAACCATGAACATTATAACTTTATAACATTATAAATAAGCTTACGGTTCAGATCAAAAGACTACAAAGAACGCTTGAAGTTATGAAACTAGAAATCGTAGGAAGATAAATTAAGTATTTCGTATAATAGCTGCTTAGTGTTGCTTTTCAATAAAATCTGCTTTCGTCGTTTTTGTGTCGAAGGTAATCAACCTTAGCGCCGCTCCTGGGCACTGGAAAAAAGGCCGCCCCACTTTTTTTTATGGGATAGGAAGGCAAACGAGCAGATGGATCGCTTGATGATAAACGATTACCGCCGCCCATGGACACCCTAGCAACAGCATAGGAGTCACAAGTGCGTTGCCGACCTTTTAAAAGGGGATTGGGCCTCCGGTAACCCCACTCACTCGGCGAAACACAACGTAAGCTTGTTTAACGCCGATTTTCTGTGAGGCCGTGGTATCACTCCGGTCGAACCGGCCCATTCGTGCCGAAGCATGGTTAGTTTCTTATCATTATTTTTTCTTATCCTCCGAATTTCACCGCCCCGGAAAATTTGCCGCCCTGGACACTAATCCCGACTGCCCCTAGTGTAAATCAAGCGCCGGTTCCAATTAGATTCAAAGAATTCAAAGCGTGAACATAGTCTTCCTTAAGGACCTAATATGTACTCGTTTGTTTTTTACAATAAATACGAATAACTACTATTTTGTAATTATATGTAGGCAACTATATCATCAACAAGAAAACACATGCACAGCCTTTGAAACTATAAAATGTTTTGCTAAATTACAGGGTGCGTCAAATAGTTTATTTTATCAGTCGTTGATTGAACTCTGATTCGAAACACGTGATTGCCGAGTATCGTCATAAAACTCAAGAGCTTCTAGTGCCTATTTGCAAGGTGAACTTGATTTGCCGATTGATGCGAAAACATGTTGTAGAGCTTAGATAAGCTGCAGATATAGATACCAAATCGTGTTTTGCTCTTCATACTAAAGTCCTTGCTAGGATCACGGAAACCAAGAAAATAATTACTTTAAAGAAAAACCATAATCAATTTAAAACTGGAATTCTAAGCATAGGTAGGGAAGCCTATAGTCTAAAGCTAAATTAATTAATAATATGTACTAATTCTAGAGTAAGTAGGTACCTAAGTAAATTACTAATCTAGCAATGGGTGGTACGGTAACAAGATTGTAACATTCGTAGTTAATCTAACATTTACATAAAATAAACATGCACTCCGTTTTAGAATATAGGCAGCGTCAAATCATCCATCATACCCAATAACTAAAAGGATCCTCAACAAAAAAGGTCCGACTGAGAACCTGTTTTTGTGTTTGCATATTTTTAAATTATGGCGCTAATGTTACATTCTCAAAGATGTTGGGAAAATTGATTATAAATAAAATAATATATTTTTAAACTCACCTTCGTAAATCTCCATGTCGATTCCGGCCAAAAAAATGAAAAGTTTCTAAAATAAATCGTTTCTATGACGACGCATGACAGCAAAACTCTATTTAGATTCCTCTTGGTTATGTCAAAATCCAATGTCAAACACAAACTGTCAAACAAAACACACCATAGAGCTAAGGTTTAATGTCCCCACGATTCGATGTTGCCACAAACCCTAACAACGCGAAGTTAAAACTTACTATCGAATAGTTCGTCCGCGCGTGCATTACGCTGGCGAATATGTGGCAAGAGTGCTGCGTAACTTCTGTATTATTTATTAAGGGTCTCGCGGAGCTTGAATTGCCCACAAAAACGTAATACCGAAATAAATCGTAATCCAGCCAATATTCAATTAGATTATGTTATTATTTGGATTTGGATAAAATAGTATCGTAGGAACCTAGATAAACGGTAATTACCTCTACTACTAATCTACTATTACCTCTACTATTAGCTCTACTATATAATTTAATCGAAATAAAATACCGGAAAAACGTTACAAACTTGGTCACCTTTCCGACATAAATTCAGAATGTGAAGGCAAATTTCGGTCAAGCGGGTTCGACTCGCGGTCAGAGCGTTTGGTGTATCTAACTAGAAGACGCAGGTTCGAATCCTGCCCGATTGACTTTTTCCTTCACTAAAATAAACTTGGTAAAGTTGTCAAAAATTGCATTCGCTTACATTTATTTCCAGTGAAGTATTGTGGTCGAAATGATAGGTAGAAACCTAGATTAACGGTATCGGAATACGAATAATAACATAATTTGATTAAATTGTGTTTGAATTACGTTTGTAGGAGGAAGCCGGTCCGCCGGACTCTTAATAGGATAGAAAAATATATACACAATAAAAAGGAACATAAATATACTCACACCACCGTGGAGTGACGCACCACAGTGACTCGTGGTTGTCAGACGCCCATTGCACTTGGCCCTCGGGAAGAGTCCTACATTGGACGTCCGCGGTGGGATCGCGGAGCATGTGAGAGCGATTGCCGCGATTCCACCACTATGCCGAAGGTGGCAGTGGTGGTGGTTTTAGTCGGTATGCTGGCCATCTGGCCGGAGAGCCCAACATAACCGTCCCCCATGCCCGAAGCGGGGCGGCGTGCATATGGGCGTTTAACATTCAGCAATATTTATTAATCTATAAAATAGCGGTCGTTGAGCTCCCTAAATTATGGTTGAGCTACACGATGACTGATGCATGCGTGCCGTCAGTTGTGACTGGTCTACTCAAAGCTGCAATGGTTCTTTCCTCAAAAGGCCATTTCAGACATTACCCTACATCGTACCACTCACATATAAGTGTTCTTCCATGTCTGGACTTTAAAAGAGACCATGATTCTCTGAGTTTGTTTCGGTGTTTCTTCTCAGAGGTCGTCAGTTAGGAAATGCCGAAGCCATCTAGCTAAAAAAAAAACCCCAATCCATTGACATGTAAAAGTATCTCTAAAGATCTACTTGCAGAATAAATAATTTCATTTCATTTCATTTCAGCACTGTAAATGATTTTAAAACTTCACAGATAACTTAGTAATTCTTACTAGTAAAAACGTGATGAAATCAGGATTCTTTTATATTTTACATTCGTGATTACAGTTCATACTGATTTCGATAGTTTTACGACTATATTGTATTATTGCTGAATATATCAAGAATCGAGTATTGCGTTCCAGGGGCATCAATGCATAGCTGTCTGCTCACACCTTATTAGAGCATCTAATTTATGAAAGAATAAGAGTATTTGATTAAATGTTCTAAGGCTCACACAGATAACTAATCGATACTATCAATCCATCGAGTAGCCAAATCTGTCAGCTGCACGGTCACCCAAATTCTCCGTCACGTCACTACTCACGATTAAGAAAAAAAAATTGAAAACGTTGACGTGCGTATGGTCATCACTTCTTCAGTCTTTATTTCCCTAGAATTTGTGTTTTACATTTCAAAGATTGAAATTCCGTTTATTGTTAGTTGATACTGTTAATTATAACCAAAATCTACGATGGGTTTAACAATATCAAGTGTTTTTACTAAACTTTTCGGCAAAAAACAAATGCGTATCCTTATGGGTAAGTGACATGACAGCTCATCGGTATAAGATTGCGTAGAATTTCTACAATTTTACATCATCGTTACTGGTTTCATGTGACGAATTGTTTTGATTACTCTAACTTATACTTTATTGTCGCAGTTGGTCTCGACGCTGCGGGGAAAACTACTATACTTTATAAGCTTAAGTTGGGGGAGATCGTGACGACGATACCGACGATCGGCTTTAACGTGGAGACCGTAGAGTACAAAAACATCAGCTTTACTGTATGGGATGTCGGCGGTCAGGACAAGATCAGGCCTCTGTGGCGCCACTACTACCAAAACACGCAAGGATTGATCTTCGTTGTTGACTCGAGTGACACAAAGAGAATAGCAGAAGCCGAAAATGAGCTTGCTAATATGGTGAGCATTCCATTAATAGATATCACTGCTAAAAACAAAATGTTAAAAGCCTAGTGAGTTAGTATAGTTTAGTACTATACTCACTGGACTAGTCTAGTGAGCTGGGTGTCTGGGACTATTCCGCTGAGCTGAGCTGCTATTCAGCTTACTAATGTCTTGTGATAATTTCTGTATGCATTACTACTTACATAGTTATTGATTTCAGCTAAAGGAAGATGAATTAAGAGATGCTGTAATCCTTGTGTTTGCCAACAAACAAGATATGCCAAATGCTATGACTGCAGCTGAACTTACAAATGCCCTCAATCTTAACAATTTGAGAAATCGCCGTGTAAGTATACAATCATTACTACAGCTAAAAATAGGCAACTCAAGAAACTACATGAAGTATTATCTCATTGAAATAAATCCTTTATTTACACCATTTTAATACATAAATATAAAAATAGGTGGATATAGAAAAACATAATGGATAATACACATTATGTGATGTGTAAAATTGTAAATATTTACAGAACTATTAATCTTTTACCATTTTATTGTCTACAAAATATTAAACTTATTAACCCTGAACTGACTATTATGTTTCTTTGGCAGTGGTACATCCAAGCTACATGTGCAACACAAGGACAGGGACTGTACGAGGGCCTAGACTGGCTCTCCAATGAACTGGCGAAAAAGTGAGAATTGTTTTGGGTAACGGTCACTGGGAACCATCTACAAACATTCCCGTAATGACTGACGACTTTCAAGTCATGATCGTTGTTCATTCTACAAAAACATAAAAGACTATGAAAATTTCTATGTAATTATACAAATGTCTTTTTTATATTAATATGCTGAAGGCTCTTTTCACAATGTTTTGCCGAAGCAATTTTTTAGAATTTAGCTAGCCCTATAAATGATATTGTGAAAATGGCCCCATATAGTTATAATGGTCTATATAATCATTCAATAGTTTGATTGGTATCCTATATTATCTATTGAGTAGATTTTCCATCATTCTTTTGTTTGGTAATATGAAAGTGTTAGTGAGAACATGTTGATCAGATTCTCACAACAATTTGGGTATGTAAATGTATGATGCAATAACTTGTTTCTAATGAAACCCTCCTTCCACTTCTGTGTCTTAAAAATGTATGTTCCGTTGAAATGGGTATGTGAATCATAAAACAAAAACTTTTTGAACTGTCCATTGACAGTATAAGTATTAATATAGCATCTGTAACAAGTATGCAGCGTTGCTGACAATATAACATATAACATTTACTTGGAATTCAGCAGAGCATGGAACATAAATTATTAATCTTTAACTTTAGATGTATTTATCATAACATTTAAAATTTTTTTTAGTGAATAAGTTTATTATTACAAGTTTTGTATTTGTGGAATATAATGTGCACTGAATGATAATACAGATATTTATTAACATAACATTATTTATGTGATCCAACTTTATTTAGAAAAGTTTAATATTATTGCAATATGTAAATAATGTAAGACGTATCGGCCAAAAATATTTTAATGTCCTGTGTCATTTCAGGCTGTATGCTTTAACATTATTATTTGTGCTTTGCAGTTTTGTTAAAGTATATTCCGATACTGGCTAATAAAGGTTAGGTGTAAATAAAATGACTTTTTATTTTTTTATAAACATTTAAATAAATGATTTGAATCGATGTATAAAATTATTGATATAACAAAGTTAATTATTTTTATAGTCATGTAAACTTGGACAGAAACTTCATATTGCATGAAACCTATAATCTTTATCAATAGGTAACATTAAAAAGATAAAAATACATAATACGTGTAAGTAATTTGTGATGTTCATGAACGCACGCGATAACAGTTATTCATGACTCCAGATTGCTTTCCGTTTTTCAACAAAACTCTTGATGCCCTCTTGTCCATCATTTGTGTTGATATTCTTGACCATAATATCTTCTCCTAAATCGTAAGCTATCATCAAAGGTAGGTCTATTTGTTTGTAAAAAAATTCTTTGCCAAGTGATATAACACTTCGACTTTTGTGATTTATTTTCGAAATGATTTTATCGACTTCATTATCTAATTCGCTCGCTGGAACTACTTTTGTGACAAGACCACTTTCGTATGCCTCTTGAGCAGTCAAAGGTTCACCTGCAACATGAGTGACAAAAATGAAGTATGGCAGGTGGTGAATGGTAAAATTGTATCATTTCTAAATATATATGTTCTCAATTGCTTGTTGCCAAAGATGTAATTCAAAGATTTTATTAACATTTTGGAGTTTTAGACGCGGATCGCCACTGCAAATTATACGCTATTCTTTTATGCAACAACTGTACATTTTCATGGCATGGCATAGGTATCGGTTTTCGGCCGCTCTGAGGGAATTTCCAAAGAATTATTTTCAGGCGACCGTGGTTCAAAGTCCTACGCAAGCGCATATATCTAATAATGAGTCTTAACAGTTTGTAATTAGATAAGTTTTAATTACAGGGGAAAACTCATTACTGAGACCTATTGAACACAAGGGGTTCACCCTTGAGTTTTGGATGTAGGTAATATATATGTAAATTTTAGCGAAAGAAAAAATCGATCTCGGGCAGGGTTGAACCTGCGTCCTTCCTTGCAGAGCAACGCGTATTATACCTACCACAGTAACATATTGTAGCAGACAAAGATAATAAAACCGTGACTTTATTTAGCTGATAATCAAACCTGTAAACAGCATATACGTAGCTCTGGATTTCGGAATACATCTGCCAACGGCTATTCCAGGGGTTGAACAAAATATTCCAAAGTTCGCTCTGAAAATGTTCGCTTGTTTCAAAATTACAAGCTAAAATTTTAATAATACAGTTACAGATATAATTGTGTATTTGACTATGTTAGTATTTAAATGGTACGTCTTCATCGACATTATTTACCCAGGTGTTGAGAATTTACTGTTGTCGGAACATACAACCATGTCGCAGGTAGCGACTAGCTGACAGCCTGCTGCCGTTGCGAAGCCATTAACCTGATAAATGTATGAAATCCATACTTATTTTCTAATATTATAAACGCTAACTGTGTGTTTGTTTGTTCCGTTTTCACGACTAAACCGATGAACCAATTTTGATGGACTTTGGCAACCGGCGTGTATGTATGAGAAGATGTATGAATGTGGAACAAGTACCTATGCAAGAATCGTAGCAAGTGGCGGTCTATAGTTTCTGCCTACCTCTGTAGGAGAAAGGCGTGAGTGTATGTATGTTAAAATGATAGGTACATGTACAATTTGTTACGTGATTTATTGACATAGCAATAAGGTAGTTAGGTAGGTACTTAAAATTTCATAAATATTTACCTTAGCGATAACGGGCACTGGACTTTGAATTATAGACTTCATTAATTCGCTCGCTTTTCTAAAGATCAGTTTGTGTTGACCAATGCCAGTATTAGATTTCTATAAATTAAAATCTTCCGTTATATAGTGTACCTAATTCCTTTTTGCTATCTTACATCAATGATCAAGTCTGTTAGAGAACTTACCAGTTCTTTTAAATTATGACCAGCAGAAAATACATTGCCTTTTGCACTTAAAACTATTGCTCTTAGAGATTTATCGTCCTTATTTGTATTGATAGCTTCTATTAAGTAGTTCATCATATCCAATGATAGAGAGTTTCTACACATAATTAAAAGATACGAATTATTGATATTGGTACCTACTTAAACTGGGTGTCATAATAATATTAATATTGTTGAATACAAACTTAGTTTTCTCGTGAATAAGAGTAATTTCACGCGTTCCATTTGTTTCATTTGTAATTAGATACTGGCTATGACTAGCACGGCTAAATAAGTATAAAGGTCTTAAACACCTTTTCTGAAAAATAAAAGACTTCAATTAGATAGGATTAACGACATATAAGACTGTTGTTATCTCATGTTCACTACTGGTATCAAAAGGGATTTGATTTAGAATCCAAAAAGGATTTGACCCTGGGTGGGTTGGTTTCAGGTAAAGCTTTTTTTACCATCAATTATTCATTGTTTAAAGGTATAAAAGGCAGAGTCTAGTGAACATAGAGTAGGTAGTTAACTATCAAACAACCTACCACCGACGCCGAAGGTTCACTCTGCCGGCTCTTGGGTGAAGTGAACGACGTTTAAACTTCGGACAATTTGGGACATTAGTTAGGTACTCCATAATTTAGCATAATGTACTTATATTCTTTAGGAGTGTAATAACACGACTTGTTTTCTTGATAACTGATCTAAGGGGGAAAGTAAGTGCGTGTCAACAGCACAATATTTTTTGAGTAGGTTAAAGGATTGCTTAGGGTACATACAATAACTAAATAATCCTAAATAATTCTTTACACCTTTGAAATTCCTCTTGGTGTGTGGTACTACCTATCTTATTTTTAAGTAAGTACTTACAATTTACATTTACGTTCTATGCTGCGCAATAATATTATAAGATAAGAAATAAATAACATGGAGAACCAAGTGAAAATAATATAATAAAAATATCATTACCATTAGAAATGTTTTTAAATAAATAAATCCTTACCTGAAGGGGAATGAGTAACATTTTTCTTTCTTAATATTTTTTTACAAGATTAAATCTTAGATTTTAGAACAATAAAATAACAATTCGGTATCTAACCTATTTTCAAGTTTAACTTTTCCAAATAAAGTAGATAAAAAAAACAAGCAAATTGAGTACCTAGTAGGTAATATTAATATCATTAGCTGTATGTATCTGATCTGTCAATATAGGGTTAACAGATAAAAAAAATGTTTGCAAAAATAAAGCAGCAAGGTAAAATAAAAATAATCAAAACAATTGTATAAGTATTGTATATTTATCGCCAAGATCTATTTGATTCAAATTCAGAATGATCGGATTCTGAATTATCATCATCGTCACCGATAAATTCAGCTCGTTCGTCCTCAGCCGTAATCAACTCTTTAACAGCACTGAAACAAACGAAGTGAGCATTTTGTAATTAACTGTACTGTACCAGATTCATAATATTACTAATCAGTGGTCATATAGTTTAGGTAATGTAGGCGCATAACATAATTTTAATTATTTTATAAATATTATACATACTCTTAAACTAGATGTTGCCAATACATTGATTATTTAATTTCATACCTAGCACAGTATAAAACAAACCGATTTACTAAAACGAGGGTAATAATATCATAATGTACAGACATTTTATTTGAGAATTTTGCAACGATACCTGCAATAAAACCTGGTTTCAACCAAGTATTGTCACACAAAAAATCCAAAAGGTATGAAAAAAAAAAATCACGTAAGTATTCGTTTTATGATACATTTATGTTTATGACGTATCATTAGCCTTCTATCAACCTTGACCTATTTTGACACTACTCGTTTGTCCTCGTATCTTTATGGCATTACCACTGGGTAATGCCAAACAAAACAAAAACAGCCTTGGTACTGACCAAGGCTGTTTTTGTTATAATTGACCTTAATTATATCATCTAATTACTAAAGTACAAATCAATTCATACTAACTCCAACACTTTATTTTCAAATGGGCTGTGGTGGGTCGTATGGGTGCTGGAGTCGCCAATCTTTGACGCCAGAACTTGATCTAGTAATGCTCGCATTTGCCACAATAGATCCATGGTAGTTTTCTTGCAGCTCACTTTAATAGTTGATATTAAAATGCAATAGTCTGATGGATCGGGCGCTAAAAAAATATATTGCAATGTATTTTACATTTTCTTAAAATAAACGTATATTATTTTGTAGGATCTCAATATTCCGTTTTGCTATAATATAGTTTTAGTATTATTTTATAATCTTGGTTATAAACAATAAGGCTGGTTTTTCAGACACGCCAACCGATCGATTGTAATGGAGGATACTGATAGCGCAATGTTGAACTGCGTTTGTGAGCGATTGGCGCTGAGCCCTCTGTACCAGATAGTAGCGTAGACGTTACTACCCGTGCGCGATAAGTTGAGACCTGAGCGCAGTGACGTCAGACGTGAGCTTGTACAGTGCACAAAAAATATCACAATAAACCTCCGCCCGTGATTTCGTCTGCGCTATTTTTTTAATTTTGCCTATGTTGTACACGGGAATAGCGCAACTTTATATTAATCTTTATACACTACAATATACCTATCTATTAGGGAATCTTTTTCACAGTTTGCGTTAGAAAAGAATGATAGGTATTATAATTATGTTTCACAACGTTCTATTTCGCTGGTAATAAAATTGGGTTGCCTACATTATGACACGAGCACGGGTGAGTCTCAACTTATCGCGTATGTGTAGTAAGTACTACAACGCACGTATGTAAAGATTAAGACGAAAGTTACTTGAGAACGGCTCGACCGATATGGCTGTTCTTTATTGTCAGGATAACAAAGTAGTTTGCTTCAAAGACAATTTGGGTTTGGATGGGAACAATTAGGTACGCAGGCAAAGCTGCACACAGGCCGCTAGTAAACTCCTAACATAGTGCAAACTCATAAAATTACCTTCTGTCACCACAAAGTCTCCAAAGAATAAAAACGGCAAAGTGTAGACTAGGGTGACATCAATCAAGAAGAGGTCTGAAGAGCGTTGCTTCAGCCAATACGCCAACCAGTTGGCCCCTTGCGTTATGCTAACCGGCCCAGAAGGACCTCCTCGCCCGCCGTGCATTTTAGTGGCCATTACGCTACTTGGGTGTATAGTTATAGGCCCATCTTCTGGTGTCCTCGCTTTAAGCCTGGGTTGTCTGTTTGGATTGCGAGAGTTTGTGTTTCTCCATCTATAATATATATGAAGTTATGATAGTTAACAATATGCAAGGCACATATGGAAATATAATAATTGAATATTTATAGAATCATACCTAACAGTAGCAATATTAGGGTACAACGAGGCAGCAACAATAGCTTTAAAGAGACTTATATTATCCTTGTTCCGATTTTCCCAAGCGGAGGAGACGTTAGCAGTTTGTAAGAAGCCCATTTGCTTCAAATTGTCGCCGAACTGTCTCTTCATGTCGGTGAGTAGCTCCAAAGTGTTGAAGGCTAGGAAGTGGTCATAGACAAAGTTGCGTCGCTGTTGGTAAGAGCGGCATTGTTCGAATTGAATGACGGCTTCGGATATAGCTACGTGATCACTTGGCTCTCCGAGTGCTAGGCTTCGTTTTGCTTCGTCTACCTCTTTTTCTTTCCCTAAAAGATTGTTATACATAGTATAAATGACAAAAGACTGAAAGCTTATAAGTTTTAACTTGCTACAATAATTCTCGCATGAAATTTGCCGGTGTGTAAATTCCGATTCAAACAGTTATCAATATTATGCTCTGGAGAGAGCATAATAGAGAGCTAAATAATTTTCTTTCTAGTTGAGGGTTACCGTCATAAGGTACGCATTATCCAAATAATTCTTAAGTCTTAAGTCTTTTATTTATAAGGTGTTAAGGTGGCAAACAAGCATACGACCCGCCTGATGGTAAGCGGTTACCGTAGCGTTGCCGACCCTGAAAATCAAGGAGGAATAGTTGGGCTGGCAGCATAGGACACAAGGCGTGACGCTTGTCCTATCTGCCAACACAACGCTTCCTCGCGGTGCTCTGGCGACCTTGCTCACCGTTAGGAACACAACATAGCACGGAGCTACGTTATTTGGCTACGATTTTCTGCAAGGTGGAGGGACTTCCCCAGTCGGGAAGCTCCAATTGTGAGTGGAATTATTCGATTCCACTATGCCCTACCTTTCTCTCTTTCCTGGTCGCACTTTGATAATAGGACTTTCGGTTTGCTATTGAATAAAGCATAAATACGATGATGGCTCAGTCTTTACTTTGAGGAGATTTACTAGCATTAGAGTCGCGATTTACATTTAAGACATCAAGAATATCCATCACAGATTGACCGCGGTAAGCGCAGTTCAATCTTGCAAATTCGGCTTAGTTATTGCTTAGCCAAGCTTTTCATAAGACTATTCATTCATGACACAACTGACCGATAACAAGTTGGAAGGGATCCTTAAAGCCCCACACGGCAGCGACACTGGCGGCGCGGTCGAGGCAGCCGAACATAGTACCCAGCAGCAACAGCTTGCCGGCCGCAGGGTGTACTGGAAGCCGCGCCAAGTGCCAGCCTAGAGGGGTCAGCTTCTCTTCATGGTCCAGGGCACCAATTCTGTTTACATTTTTACGTAATAGAATATAATAAGTCTGTAGAAAAGTCGTTTCTATGGTTGCAAATAATTGGAATAAGTAGAGGAGAATAATTGAGCGATATCGTAGCTCAATTAATGATTTTTAAAATTGTTGTCTGTCTGGATGCATGTCTAATTGTCTATATGTCCGCTTATAACTTAAGATCTACTTGACGGATTTCTATGAAATCTGGTGTACAGGTAGATTAAGAGCCTGGTCAACATATAAGGTACTTTTTATCGTTTTATTAAGCCTTACGTACTTTCTTAGGTGGGTATCCTACGTGAGCGAAGCCGCTGGCAGAAGCTAGGCGTATAATAATTTTGTTGACCACAGTTTCACTTACATAGCGATGGATTTTTGAGACAAAAGGTAGCCTATGTCATTCCTATGGATGCAATCTATGTCCTTCCGAAATCTATAGAAACTGTTAAGTGGTGCAGGTGTAAACTGATAGGGTTTTACATTAAATTTGAAGAGTATCTGGACTACGCTAGATTAAAAAGTGATTAAAATATTAATATGAAATGAATATGATATTTTTCATTCAAGAGATTATCTCCATGGGATCAAGTTTTAGTTTCAATTTTAAACCCCCGAATGCGGAAAATATTATTTGGATCTAGGAAAACAATTAATCACACTTACTGTGATAAATGTTTGATGGCTCGTTGCACAGTCATCTCAGCGGGCGGTGAGGGCATCATGCTCATAGCTTCCGCTGCCTTCCCTAACCTCAACCTTTTTATAGCAAGAACTGGCTCCAAAAGTGAGTTCCTTTGTATTTCGGGTAGGAGGCGTTCCGCTAGCTGAGTGGCACGGTATGACGTCACCAAATGGTAGCAAATACCTGGCTGACAACGACCAGCGCGACCTCGCCTAACATTGAGAGAGAAAAAAAACTATAATTTGTTAAAAAAAAAATCCATGTCAGATCATGATCCATTTTGGGGACAGATTACTCGAGTGAGAGTGAGAAGGATACTGACTGAATTGCCTTTACATAAATAAATCCAACAATAATTTGTGTACCTTTGTCGCAAATTCGCCTGTGAAACCCACTCAGTTTGCAAAGTAGAAATATTGTCTTCTATGTTCAAACCATTGTATTTTATTTTACCACAGTCAACCACATACACAATATCATCTATAGTGATAGAGGTTTCTGCAATATTTGTAGCTACTATTATCTTTCTTATGTGATCCGGAGGTTTTTCAAATATTTTATGCTGCTGCAAAGAAGGTAATTTCGAGTGTAGAGGATAGATTTCATATCGGGAACTCGGAAAAAAGCTACTGGTATTAATTTTTTTCAGTAATTTCGTTATGTCTCCGATTCCTGGCAAAAACACGAGGATAGCGCCAGGATCTCCCTTGCAAATATACACCAACAGTTCGTAGATAAGATCGATGTTCAAATCTTCAATCCTAGCATCCTGCAGGGTTAGGTATACATCCCGACTTATTTCCTTCTTAATAGATTCCAACCAAGGAGCTTAAACAAAAGAACGATCATGTGAACTTTTTCAATGTCGAGAAGAAAATTATAAAAAATTTCAACCGTAAGCTTAAATGAATTTGAGAAATACATGTTTTCCAAGTCTGGTTGACCAAAACTGTTAAACAATGCAAGTTGCACTTAGGTATCCTCACCAATTTCCGCCTTATATTGAATATCCTTTTGCATTTCTTCCGCTTGTTTCTTCCATTTTTTCCTTTGCCATATCTTCACATTTTGATTATTTGTTTGCTCAGGTGTCATAGTAAACTTTGTCATGCTCAGGATATCTTCTAAATAAATATCCTGTACTGGGTAAGCCAGACCCTCAATGTGCATCATAGGACAGTTGTCGAAATAGGCCGTTAGTTTATCGGCATCAATTGTGGCGCTCATTAGAATTAGTTTCAGATCCCTGCGTTTTTTGAGCACCTAAAAATTTTTGTGTTGGTACAATGTGTCAAAGCTAAGATGTTATTTGTTATAATTTGTTTTAATTTATAACTGATCGTTAATCTTCGAGAAGCCCTTTTAAATATGAATTACAAGTACCTTTTTTCTTTATTTATTTTATCTTATTTTACAACTTAGTAATATATATTTTTTTTTCAAGCTTAGCTTACGAGGATTCACGTCGGTAGTGCAATGGATTGGTTTCGAACTGGTAACTACATGAAGGCAAGTCTGAAGCCCTAGCCCTAGCGGCTACCGCCGTTTATTAAATATGACCCGATGAAATAAATTTCAAAGACATTGACATTGACATTTGGACAACTTGTATTTTATTACCTATGTAGGTAGTACAGATTACAATTTGCTCAATGTGGATCCAGAAGTAATCAATTTCAAATATTAGACAATGAATAGTGACATTTACTCAGATTTTATTTCTTGTGCATCATTATCATTTCTGAAAATGATATTATAATTGCATTAAAAATTACCTGTTTCAACATCAACATGGATATGTCAATATGGCAGTCTCTCTCATGCACTTCGTCAAGTATCACATGACTATAATTAGTCAAACCCTGATTGGTTTCTAGCTCAGCTAGCAAAATACCTGTAGTGCAAAACCTAATACTACCACGAGGCCTTGGCTCCACACTAGAAAAAAGTAGCAAAACAGTTTGTCAGTAAATCAAGGTTAATGTGGAAAAAAAAACATTAACATTCTGAGTTTATACAGAATCAATATTTTTCAAGCAAATATACAACATTGGTCATGTAGCAGTACCTAGGATAGAGCCTTGCAGCACTACTATTTTATACAAAAGGTCTAGCGGAATAGAATTGGTTCTATGAACTTGAATTTCGTTATGCTATGTGTTTGTTGAAAACAAGCCTTTAAGTTTATTTCACAGGGCATAACAGTATGGTCTGTGGGTATATGTGTTGTGGTGAACAAAGCTAAAAGCTTTTGTGAGATTCTTAGTAAGTTATTATAGGAATTTATATATGAAAAAAACTGGATTTAATATGAATAAAACTTACTTTTCTAATCTAACAGCATATCCTATGGATATGCCAAGTGGTTCAGATCTTTCTTCAGCGACTCTCATCGCCAAAGAGGAAGCGGCGATACGTCGTGGCTGTGTGACTAAAATATGAACATGCGCACCCTCTTGATTGAGAATTGCATCATCTAAAATTATCTGTGGGATCTGTAAATAATATAGACAAATGTTATAATGATTAGATATTAGATTTAGTTCCACATTACAACCATCTTTATTATACAGGCCCAATTTAGAAATTATGTTATGTATAGACAACCAAAATTGTTTTATGGATTACGGACAATAGTTATTTTTAATACATTATGATAATTAAAAAATATAGAAAGCAGTTTAGGACAATTCTCTAGGCAATTTAACAACTGAAGACTGTTCTCAAGAATTTATCATGGATAAAATATTAAAAGGAATCTAAAATATTAAAATTCTTTTTATAAGAGCTTTTTCTTAAAAGTTACCTGTGTAGACTTCCCACACCCAGTCTCACCGCTAATGACCACAACTTGATTACTATTTATTATATCTATTAATTCTTTTGATTTCTTATAAGTTGGTAATATTTCACGAAAAGCTTTCATCTTTTTGTAACTCTTTGAGTTTATCATAGTTTTGTAATTTCCATAGAAAGAATTATTTAACATATCTGATGCAGGATTTTTCATAGCTATAGTTATCCCTTCAGATAGACATTCTTCAAGTTTTTCTTCAAAACTACCAGTTATTATGTCTTCATATCCATATTTATAATCTCCAGCCCCTCTAAAGGCACTAAGCTGTCTTTCATCTGATTTGAGATTGTGTGGTTCATCAATTTGTTCATTTCTTACATCTTCTCTAACTGGATTATATTTGCCATCTATGACATTCTCAGATTTTGGCTCTATAATGTCATCAGATTGCATAGAGTAAGATGAAGTGCTTGGTGTTTGGTTTTCTGCGGTTTTTGGAATTAATTCAGAATCAGTCATGCCACTAAGTTCAGATTCACTTTTTTCTTTCATGGTCACCAAATTTAAGTGTTTAGGTGGTGGTATGTTAATTTGGGAGTCCTTTGCTATTCTTTTAATAGATTCAATATTTTTTTGTAGTCCTGACAATACTGTTGGAGGAATTGTTAGATTTATCTGAAAGAAATAAATGTTATTTATTCCATCATAGACATAACATGCACATGTTATACCACCATTGGAACTTTCTGTATAATAAATATGCTCCCCAAAACAAAGGATTTTGATATGTTGAGGAAAGTCACATAATATGTATAAGACCCATAAACTGACCGAGTCAAATGCAGCTTATACTTGCAGCTTTAATAAGAGAAGTTATTGTTTGACCACAACTGATTTAAAATTTAATAATGATTTCTGAATTATGTACTTAATTGAGATTTTTAATTCTGTAGTAGTAATAAAACGAGAGTTAGGATGACCCTAACCATGAATTCTTAAAGTTAAGGTTTACCATATAGCCCTGGTCCTCATTTTTAGTTTTTTTCATCTGCATATCCCTGTAGTACAGTCCGATGTCTCTGCCGCGCAAACCACGAGGCCTACCTCGATTATTATGTTTATAAGATGGTCTGCCCCAGTTACCCCGACGAGACATTTTACTTCTCTTCGCCTTCACTTCCTCGCAAAATATTTTTTTCACTTAGAACATGCGAAATGAATGAACTGTAATTTCAATTTAATCAGCTATGATAGTGTTGTTTTTCTTTTACTAATTTTTGAAGCAATACACTATGAACAGAGAAATATATAATGAATATGTAAATTTAAATCCATACCGCAATATGCTACAGTAAATTACTAAAACAAACTGATAGTGATAAATTGACTGTTTCTATTCTTCTTCTTCTATTTTCTTTGTGGCAATTGAGTCGGTGGCGACTATTTTGCCAATGTCAAGTTATTTGTGTTGTGACATTCGGCAGTGAAGAGATCTGCCGTAAAAACTTTGTGAATCGTGGTTTAGCACAGATTAAAATAAAAGAAGCGCGATGAGTTATATTAGTACTAAAACATTGATTAAAGTCGATTAGTATTAGTATTGATTGCAACATAAATATCATCAGCCACAATGGCTGAAATCAGCTAGAATAAAATATAATGTAAATAGTTAGCAAAAAGTAACACACTACATTTTAATGTTATTAACATTTAAAAATTGTGTTAAAATTTGGATTAAATATGGGGAAAAATTGGTTAACAGGGTATGAAAGTTAATGGGAAGAGGAATTTTTATTTTGGGCAGCATTGAATATAAATTGACGGAATCGGAGTTCAAGGGACATTCGAAAAATATGTGGTCAAGGGTTCCTTCATTTATACCACATTCGCACAGAGAACTATCTATGACGTGAATTCTCTTCAGGAATACTGGACTACAACAATGCCCGAGTCGCAGTCTACACAAGGACGAAACAGTTCTTTTAGATAACTTTGGACACTTAAAAAACCAAGGTTTGCACTGAATGTTCGGTTGGATGCTTCCATAATACTTAGCCTTTATCTTTACACTATCGGTCCATACTTTTGACCATTCTGAAGCTAATTTCTGTTTGGAACCATTTCGCAAATCGTAATTATGAACAACATAATGTTTATTGTCTACGAGGTTTGCCGTAGCAAACTTTGCCAGTGAGTCTGCACACTCATTGCCTACAATACCTGAATGACCAGGAATCCAAGTTATCTCAATGTCCAAATCATTTTTATAAGAAAAAAGTAATGCATTTCTAATATCCATTAAAATTTTACTGTGAATTTTGGAGTATAATTGATTCTGATTTAAAGCCTGGATAGAACTAAGGGAATCTGTAAAAATAACTGATTTTTTTATATTATGCGCATTTATGAAGCGGATGGCTTCTAAAATGCCAACACACTCTCCCGTAAATACTGATGACTCAGGTGGGCATTGAAATAACAATGAGATTTTTGAGTTCTGGTAATAAACTGCAACACCAGTGCATCCCTTAGGTGTTAATTTTGAAGCATCTGTGAAAAAGAAGTGCCAACCCTCCCAGTATCTCTTAATGGCTACTTCGAATTTCTCTTTAATGTTTTGAGACAATTTGGAAATTCCAAGATCCTGAACAATTTTGGGCTTATAATGGATAGTTTCATATGTTGAAGCAAACACGGGAAGAATGGGGTATTGACATACACGGGAAGAAATTTGTTTAAGCTCTCTATATCTGTTTAACAAAAAAGGAACTGTTTTATTTTTCCAATATGGACAATTGAAAGAAACGTCGATTTGATCTAAAATAGGGACTAAAGGATGGGATGAAAGAGAAAATACTTTGGATAGGAAGCGATCTGCCAAATATTGTCTTCTTATGTTTAAAGGTGGGTCTGCACATTCTACTTGAAGGGCTTTTACTGGGGTAGATTTCATAGCCCCGATTACAATTCTTAAACACTTCGTTTGAATGGAGTCTAACTTACGGATCGCTTCCTTATAACAAGGCTCAATTATGAAGACGCAATAGTCCATTACACTTCTTATTAGAGCGTTATAAATTAATTTGAGAGTAAATGGATGAGCTCCCCACCAAACACCCGATAGAGCCTTAAGAATTTTAATGGACTGTTCGCATTTTTTAACTACGTTGTTAATATGATCAACCCCAGACAATTTGGAATCTAATATAACTCCTAAAAATCTTACTTGTTCTTTAATTGGGATAGTTTGTCCATCAATGTTGATGACAACTTGGGGAATCAGACGTTTGCGGGAGAAAATAACGGCAGTACTTTTTGGGGCGCTTAAAGATAACCCATGATCAAGAAGCCATAGGTTTAATGAACTCAAAGAGACATTTAAGGATAGAGTGGCACCTTGAATTGAATTCCCTGATACCAATAACGCAATATCGTCAGCATACTGGAGGATTTTACAATCAAAATTTAGACAAGTTGGGAGATCGGATGTGTAAATATTGTATAAAAGGGGGCTAAGAACAGAACCTTGTGGCAATCCTGTCCAGACTGTTCTCCGTTCTGGGTTTTCACCAGGAATTCTTAACTGAAGCACACGACTAGAAAAGATACTGTCTATAATTTGACAGATCCTAAACGGAATTTCCAATTTTTGCATTTTCTGTCTAAGCAGTGGGAGTAGGACAGAATCATAAGCAGCTGATATGTCTAAGAAAACGGCTACCACTGACTCATTTCTGCTAAGGGCCAGTCGGATCTCAGATGTGAGGACACTTACACCGTCCGCTATACCTAAACCTTTCCTAAAGCCAAATTGAGTCCTTGGTAGCAGTTCCTTGTTTTCTACAAACCATTCAAGGCGATTTTTAATAAGATGTTCTAAAATTTTAATAAGTATGGACGATAGAGCTATCGGTCTATAAGAAGAATGATCACTTGGATCTTTGCCTGGTTTTAATAACGGAATAACAACCTGAACCTTCCAGTCTTCGGGAATGGCACCAGAAGTAAAACAAAAATTGGCCAAATCCAAAAAATATTGTTGAGTTTTTATACCGGCTTTCGTGATAAAAGAGTAAGGGAATCCATCCACTCCAGGAGCAGAATCCCTTACATGAGAAAGTACCGTTTTTAATTCATCCATAGAGAAAGGCATATCCAGTGGATCTTCAGATGTGACAATTTCCATATTGATAAAGCCACATTCATCCACATTCGGTACATACACTGGCGCAATTTTGGAGAAAAAACAATATGCTAACTCTCCAGACAAATTATTTGGGGCAGTTGGTATATAGCTATTCCTAAAGCATTTTAACTTTTTCCAAACTAACGTTGATGGAGTAGATGGACTCAGCAAGGCACAAAATTTCTGCCAACCTTCTCTTTTCTTTTTTCGGAATAATTTCCTGGATTTAGCCAATATCTGTTTGAAAGCTATGAGGTTATTCGGGTTCATATCTTGGTTATAAGTCTCTTCAGCCTCATTCCTAGCCCTGATTATTTCAGTGCATTCACTATCCCACCATGGCGGAGAAGGGATTTTACCTGAAGTGGCGTTTTTGGAGGGAAAACAATCATCAGCTGTGGTAGATAAGGTAGAGGAAAAAGAGAGGAAACAGTCTTGAGCATTACATTTGTTAATTGATGGAAGGGAGGAGATTCTTAAATCTAATATCTTAGCATAAGAGTCCCAATCAGCGGAATTTAGGCGGTATTTTAATAGCGGAGGAGAATGTCTGTCAGGAATTTTTTTAGATGGGATTTCAACTATGATAGGATAGTGATCACTGCCATAAGTCATGTCTAAACGGCCCCAAACAAAAAGGCTAGCTATATTGGGTGAGCAGAATGTCAAATCTATACAGCTATTGTTTTGTCCAAAAGTAGGTCTTCGCGTAACACTGCCATCATTAATGACACATAAACCAAGTTCATCTAATAGATCTACCAAACCAACGCCAAAACTATCGCAAACCTCAGATCCCCAGCGATAGTGATGACAATTAAAATCTCCCATTACTAATAGTGGGCCACTTACACTATTTAATATTTTTTTTAATAACAAAAGATCTGCAGTGTGTGGGTGAGCAATATAGAAAGAAAAAATATTTATTCCCTCAGCCTTAACAGCAACAACATTAATGTTGTCACTGCCGACAGAGGGTAGAGAAACAGGAGAGAATGGTACTCTACTATGGATAAGCAAAGCACATCCTCCATAACCATCAAGCCTATCATCACGAACATTGCTAAAACATGGAATCCTGAAACTACTGTCAGGACTAAGCCATGTCTCGGCAATGCTACAGATCGATGGCTTATATTTATTTATTAAGTATGTAAGATCATGCTTCCTGGGAGTAATACTCCTCACGTTCCATTGAAGAAAAGTTAGGGGGGGGAATGTTACTAATATATTTTAAAATCGACGACAGTTTAACGGCAACGTGTTCAGGTACAGATTGATTTGGGTTTGTTAAAACTGCCGATAACATACTAGTTATCATATTTAAAATACTAGTTGGGTTATCTGTGCCGCGAATATTGTATACATCTGTAGCTTCCACGGGGGAGGCGCAACCATTTCTTGAAGGAGAGAATGAATAGTCTTGTATTAGGGCATGATGCGCCTGTTTGTCGTAGCTGGGTGAAAGCGGAGCACGGGGCTTAGGTTTAAGTACGACCGTTTTGCGGAATGATCTTGTGGTTTGAGAATTTGAGTTAGACATTTGGTTTGTAATTGTTACCGGTTTTGTAGAAGACTGGAGTTGCCTAGAAACATCAGCATATGACCTAGAAACAGGAGGAAAAACACGACTTGCTTCAACATAAGGTATAGACTTTTCAGCCATCAGTGCTTTAATAGCCTTCTGACGACCAAATTCAGGACAAGCTTTATCATTTGCGAAATGGTTACCTGTGCACAGAAAACATGTAGCTATTTCCGGTAAAATATCACATCCATTGCCTGGATGATCCTCACCGCACTTAAAGCAATGAGGCTTAGATCGGCATACTGTACGTGTATGTCCAAAACGACAACAGTTAAAACATTGCACGGTTGGATACATATACCTTTCTACGGACAGTGCGGAATAAAAACAAAATACCCGTGACGGCAAAACCTGGCCATCAAAAGTAAGTACTACCGTTTGAGTTGGTTTCCATTCCGTTGCTGTACCCAGAGATGTAACTTTGCGATTCAACCTCCTTGCTTTAATGACGGGACCGCATCCAGTGGGAACCTTAATATTTTCTATTATTTCATCCTCAGTCCATTCAGTTGGGACATCCCTAACGATGCCCATTCTAGTAATATTAAACAGAGGGATAGTAGCAATATAATTATTCTGTAAAAGGACACCATTTATTAAAAAACTGTTAGCGTCCTGATAGGACTTAAACTCTACTGATATACGATTTCTTCCTAAACGTTTGACCCCATCAGGGCGTATATTATTAATATTATTTTTCATTAAGAACATACCAAACTTCACAGGATGTAGTGCAGTACCTGAAGTCTGTTGATCCTTAAGGGAGACATAAACAACGTAAGGAGCATTGTCTCTGGCTGTATAAACTTGTCTGCCAAAGATTTGTTTGACCAATTTTGGCGGTTTATTTTCGGGAATTGGCGGGGAAAGTGCGGGTCTTTTCCTATTAGAGCTTTCCATGTTGTTCTCCTTATCTTGGTAAACATGTGGTAGGGAGACAGTAAGAATCGGGGTGTAATCAAATAATTCATCATCAGGCGGGTCGGGAGGCTTTTTGGCGTCCATTATGAAAGACGCTGAATGTTTGGAAAATAAAAACAAAAACTATATACTATATTAACAACAAACCTTAACCAACACACATAAACAAATTATTACGGTCAAATTCAAATATACGCGGTAATAATTTTGCAAAAGGAAGAAATTTTTAAAATTAAATTGAATTATAATTTTTTTGCGCGGGAAAAAACGTATGTTGCTTTCACCACTACACACGAAAGTCCCGACTGTTTCTATTGATATTAATGACAACTATTGACCGACAGCTCTGACAGTGACGTTATTTTGAGAATTGACGGATGTGACAGATTTTTATCAATGTCAAAAATATTTCGTAGAATAAGAGCCTGCCCACTACACCGTCTCTTATCATGACCGTGCTATGAACGTATCAGAAATAAACATGATATGGACTACTAGAACGAATCAACAGCGTAGCATATCATACCATCACGCCTGTATTCCCGATGGGTCAGGCAGAGGTATACTAATACTAATGTTGATAGGGGGCGAGCCCATTGCCATTAACCGGGCACAAAAATATCATACTCCGAGGCGCCACAGAGAATTTCATAGAAAAACCCAATAACACTGCTCGACCTGGGAATCGAACCCAGGACGTCGTCTGGCGTACCAGCGCGATAATCGACCACTAGGCTATTGAGGTAGTTAAATTATTTGTTGAGAAAATTAATCCCTTTAACTATACCATTGTCATCATACTTACGCGGTTATAGCCCGTATGCTCATCGTTTCGCCGCCTGCGCGCACCGGTTTATAATCGTCGCGACTCGCGTGCTACACACAGACTTAGCTTTTACTTGCGCAGTTAAACATTACAAACAACCCAAACCCAATCTTAGATGATAAATATGTAATATTGATGGTGTATGCATGAACTATAGATACTTGGCAGTTGGCTTATGTCCTTCTTGTTGTCTTTTATTATCCTTAATTTAATCTTCCAGGCTCTGAATGAACATTATACACATATACAGTTTCATCAGACGGAATGTCATCGCGGTCGCCACCGCATCCGCCCGCGTCATTGCGCTCGCGTTGGTTCGAGTTTGATATGAACTAAAGGCCTAGGAGTAGGAATCTATGGTTGTAAAAAAATAACAACTTTGTCAATAGTAACAGCTGTCATCCATCAAAACTGTCATCGTCTGATGTCTGTCAGTGTCACTGATTCAGAATCGGATTCAGTTTTGCAAATTTTGTTTGGCTTGCTTGCGTCTGAAAGCTTTCAGGAACAGAATTTAGTAAAATAAATCAGAATCGGTATATATATGATTCCTAGATTCCAACTAACTTAAAACTGTTACTAAAGATTGAAAACAATGTCACATAAAAATGTAAGTTCTCTCAGAATTTTATAATTTTAGGAGTCTCTTAATTTTATTTAAGTTTGCAAATTCCACAGTATATTATGTAAATTAAAGTAAACATAACTTTTCAGGTTTATTGGTCATCACTATGCAGAGGGCGCAAGAAAAAAATAATGTCGCTTATTATTATTTTGATATTTCTATTGAATGCCATGTTATATGTTAGCTTAGAACTTTATAATACTGTTAGTAAGAGAAAGAATAAAGAACCTTGGTATAATAGGTGAGTATTAGCTTAGGAAAATTGTGAAAAAAAACAAATGATATATAGTTATAATGATATATAGTTATAATGATACATAGTATGTTACAATGTATTCTTTAAACATGCCTACCTATTATTTCAGTTTGCATTTTGATAAAAATTCATATGTTGATGAAAGTGGTATGAGAGTCATAGTTGGACATTATGTTGGTGGAACTAATGGTGGAAATTTATCTGAAGGTAAATATTAATTAAAATATATTTTTCATAAATGCTTACCTAAATCTAAGATAAGATCTTCCCTAGGATCTCGAAAATCTGAGAAAATCTGAGTGATAGAATTTAAATCTGGAGCAAGATAGAATAGACTAACAATGTTGTGTTTCCAGTTTCTAGTTTCCTTAATTCTAAATTTTACTGTAGCAATTTATTGGAAATTTAGACCCACATTGTACAAGCATTGCCTAATTTGTGGCTCAATGGCTAACATGTTCAAAATGTAATTTTAGTTGATAAACATTTATTTATTTATTTGTTTGAAGCTTGAATGTTTCACCAACATTTGGCATACAAGTTGATATACTTTATACTATTATCACTCCTTTATTTTTATAGTTAGGTCAATTTCTTCAAATAGGCTTGAAAGAGGACCATTTGTGGCTATTTGCTGCTGCTTGATAAGTTTACAATTAATTTTAATATCAACTGATAAATTAATTAATTGTTTATTATATATTGAAGCGGTGTTAGCCTAATGGCTAGGGCAACAGACTTGCGATCATGTGGTTGCCGGATCAAACCCACCCATTGCTCGACCGATGTGAACCCTATCATAACACAAGCATTTAGCTTAGCACAAGGGGTTAACAAGAACACTAATTATTTGCGACCCACATTGCTAGTAAGCTTTTTAAAAAACAATAGAAAATCCTTCAAATAGGCTTGAAAGAGGAATATTTGTGGCTATTTGTTGATACTTGATATGTTTGCAATTAATTTTATTAAGCAACTGATTAATTAATTTATTGCTTTTGCCTATTTAGGCATACTTAAGTCAATGTCAAGTGATGTCAAATGATACAAATGTTATTGTGATTTTGATGAATGAAACCAGGCACAATATGACTCAACAATGAAAGAGAAACCTTGAATATCTATGAGATGCATATCTTCTTGCATTTGCATACATTACATTGTTTCTTTTTATTTACCTGGATACAGTTTCATCATACATATTGCTTTGTAACACCTACATACCTCCTGTCTAGTCATACATGTCAAGTCTGATTTTGGAGAGTGGGTAGGCCTGAGGGGTAGGCCGAGGTGTAGAAAAGTAAGAAGCTGACATCTAAGAATAAAAACATAATTTAAATGTACAAATAAGTAATATCTGTGGTTTTTAAGTTCTATGCAAATTAGCAAGAGGCTGTTTGTTGCAAAACAAGATTAGGTACAATAATTTTTTTCAGAATGATACTAATGATAGGAGAAGATAGAGAGGTAGACAGTTTTCCCTTTCTGAAAAAGAATCTGAGGTTAGTTAAATATTTATTATGCGGTTCAATACCTCAAAACGAAAATACGGATCCCTTATAGAATCACTTTCTTGTCCATCCGTCGTCTGTCTGTCAAGACCTTTTATCTCGGGAACCCATGAAGGTATCGATTTGAAATTAAAACTATATACTCAGGTCTACAGTCCCTTGAAACTGAAAAAAAAAATGTAACGTAAAAAAAGATACCGCCGTTTATGCCGCAAAAAACGTATATTTCGACATTCAAGGGAATCAAAATTTATAGGGTATATTTTCCGTTGACCTAGAACTATGAAATTTGGCAAGTAATAATACGTGTCAGAAACCAGTAAGTAATACTATCTTAAACTACAAGTACCTATAGGCAAAAATCTGAAATCGATATATTTGTAATTAATCATAGATCATCATTTGTAGGTTACAAATGTGTACGGAATCCTCGGTAAACGAGTCCGACTTGCACTTGTCCGGTTTATTCCAGTTTTTATGGCATTATCTACAAATCATTGGAATTTTCTGATTGTAATTTGTGATAAGCAATGCTACACATTGATTGATTTATGTTATGCATTTCATTTCAAAACATTTGTTTTCATTTGCCAATCATATATGTGTTAGTGTGTTATGCAATTAAATTAAAATTAATTGGCAGAAGCTTGTCGTCATGGCACTAGCATTAAATCTTATAAGAAGCTGAGAAGTCCAATTATTTTTTTTTCACTTTAAAGCAACAAAAAACAATATACTAAAAAGAGTCTTGTGGTTTGTTCATCGATATCAATCACCATAAACAGACATAAAAAAGAGAGATTACCACTATATAAAAATAATTACAACATATAATATTGAGTGTTTACAATATAGTCTTGCATAAGATGGAGTCAGTCCCTATCCCTCCATTTTATATAAAACTGCAAGGTATAATTTTCGATATAGAAGTTACAAGTTATTTTATTTATTTATTAAAATAAATAAAATAAAACGTTTAAGTTTATTTTTAAATAATGTTCCATCTTGCACCATATAAGGAATTCCTCAGTTTTATGGGTGTGTCTATGTACACCGACTACACATGCGCAACTACCTGTATTAAATTGAAATATTATTTTCATGCTGAAATTGAATCCAAGAGCCCTAACGTCAATTACACCTCACCTCACATCTCAGCTGATGAACAATTGTGTCATCAGTACTTGATATCTTTCAAAGTTTCCAAAGGGCTAGATAGAAGGAGGGAGGGAGACCAGCAAAAATCTAAACATCCAATTTTATAAAAAATTCAATGATACTCCCAGGTCGGGAGTCTAACCTAGGATCTTTAACAAAGCAGTGCCAACTAGACTAATGATACAGTTTTATTTTGATTGGTATTGGTGTTGTACTGATTTCTGAGACTTACGTGAATATTAGACATAATTATTATGTAAATATACTGCGATAACATCCATAAAGCGGTTTTATTTAAATATGATGATATCATTGGTATTATTATTTTGCAGATGTGATACATAGCAATAACTATGCGCCTGTGGCGGGCGCTGGCGAGGGCGGGCGGCCAGTTCAGCTGTCGCAGAGAGAGCTCATCACAGCTCGGGAGCTTTACTCCCTGCACTCATACAATATACTTGTTAGTGATAAGATAGCAATCAATAGAAGTCTTCCTGATATGCGCAGTGACAGGTAAGATTCCTAAAACCTACAAACCTCAAAAATTACAGCCCTTAAAATTACCTACAAAGACATGCCGGGATAACTCAGATGAGTACCGCGAGGGCTGGTGCGAAGCGACTCAAGAAAAGAGTATTTAGAAGCCTTTGTACAGCAATGGCTAGAAAAAAAAATCGCTTGTCTGTTGGCAAACTCATCACATGATATTTTGAAAGGATACATGGAGTCTGAGGATGAGAGGTTACCCTAACTACAGTGGAGAGTTCATGCTGCTGGCTTGCTAGAGTTGAACCCAGCAACGGTATCTGTTGTGCTGTGTCCTCAATTCCAGCACACCCCGCAACTATATCCTGATTCCACTGTTTTGAAATCTCTGTATTTTGTAATTTTATTATTGCATACCAATTGCTGTTCTGAATAAAAACGTATTCTTTTAGGTGTAAGGAAGTGGTATTTGATTTGTCAAATTTGCCGACTGCAACCATTATAATAGTGTTTCATAACGAGGCGTGGTCTACACTCATGCGCACGATAATGTCCGTATTAATGAGGTCGCCAGATTCATTACTACAGCAGGCAAGTAATGCAATATAATAATATCGATTATGGTAGTGTAGATAGATAGATAGATAGATATATAGAATATTCTTTATTGTACACCATTATTATTATTGTTACTCGTATATAGTTACTCAATTGTAGGTATAAAAAGGTAGTCTCGTTGTCTATTGATCCATATTTAGGAAACAAAACTAATGATACTTTTTTATTATTCTTGATAGGCTTGCGCTTGACCGCTAGTTCGCCTGATATAGAGTTTTACTTGAGTGTAGAATCGACATTAATTTCTACTCATATAGGGATTATCTTGATTCGCTTAAACGAATCAGGAGATTCTGCCGTGTGTGACGTCGCAAGCTGTGAAATTTTATGAGAAATACATGTGAATGAGTGATAATATACTGGATATTTACTGCTAAACTGAATTCCTTTGCTGAGAATCTAATGTTTTATACCTTCAGGAACTGACTTTTTAATTAATTAATTTATACTTTTGTGTACAGCACTAGTTCATAAGGCGGACTTAATGCCATATTGCATTTTAGAGAACATTTAGTTACCAGTCATTAGTGTGATTTCCCTATTTTACAGATTTTATTCTTGTTATTTCAGATAATTCTTGTGGATGATGCCAGTGATCGCAGATACCTCCTCGATGAGTTAGACGAAGCTGTGGCGAAGTTAGATAAGGTAAAAATAATACGGAGCCATAACAGGACAGGTCTGGTGGGGGCTAGATTATTGGGGGCTCGGGAGGCTACTGGGGACGTCCTCGTATTTCTTGACGCTCACTGTGAGGTAAGTAACTGAGTATATTAATGATCTTGAGGTTGAAAGGTGGTTGAAGTACAGTATTAGTTCTATACATTTGCACAGTAGGCAATTATACCACATTATCAAAATTAATGTGGCTGAAAAAGACCCTCTACCCATGGTAAAATGCAGAGTAAAGAGAATAATAATTATATATAATTAATGAATTATATTCATATTTCGATAAAGGGTGGAATTATGGTTCCAGGTGACGCATGGATGGCTTGAACCATTATTGGACAGAGCAGGCAACGACGATGTCTTCATATGTCCCCATATAGACCTTTTATCTGAAGACACTCTAGCTTACACAAAAAGCATAGACGCACACTGGGGCGCATTCAGCTGGCGACTACACTTCCGTTGGCTAATACCGAGTAGTGCAGTACTTAAAAAGAAGGCGGATAACCCTTCCAAGCCATATCCTACTCCAGCCATGGCTGGTGGCCTATTTGCTGTTAGAAAAAGCCTTTTCTGGCGTTTAGGTGGGTACGACGAAGGTATGGTTATTTGGGGAGCAGAAAACTTGGAGCTATCCTGGCGCGCTTGGCAATGCGGCGCGAGAGTTGAAATAACATCATGCTCCCGAGTTGGCCATATATTTAGGAGGCATAGCCCTTACAAATACCCTGGAGGAGTATCAAAAGTTCTTCATTCAAACTTGGCACGAGCTGCCGCAGTGTGGATGGACGAGTGGGCAGACTTTTTCTTCAAATTCAATCCACAAGTAGCTCAGATGCGCGACCAACAGTCTGTTGGGCAGAGGGTGGAGTTAAGGCAGAAATTAAAGTGTAAAAGCTTTAGGTGGTACTTAGAGAATGTGTGGCCTCAACACTTTTTCCCTACTGAAGAGAGATGGTTTGGGAGAATAAAAAATGAAAAAGGCGGTTGTATAGGAGTTACTATTGGCACACTGGGGCTGGGAAGCCCAGCTGTAGCGGTTCACTGTGGAGAGCTTGAACTAGAAAGTCTAGTAGTGTTCACTCAAGAGGGAAAGCTGATGGTCGACGAAGGCCTTTGCTTGGAGCAAGGGAACGGCCGCGCCCTCTGGAAGAGTTGCAATGATAGCAGTAAACAGATATGGGTACAAAAAGGACCGAGATTAAAAACTAAGGATGGCTTGTGTCTCACATTAGTTGTTACTAAGAACATAAATGGTGTAGGCGATCCCATAACATCAAAAAGGTGTGTTAAAGATGATGGACAAATTTGGCATTTTGAACGCGTGCCTTGGCGATAATTGTGATAATTCCACAGTACAAATTTCAAATAAACTTAAAAAGTGTCGCATACACAATTCGTTCATTAATTTAAGTTCGAAATATGATCTTATGTACTTAATGATATTTGAGTCTGATTCAGAATCTGATTAGTTAGTGGTTAATTCATTGGTCAAGCGCGAATGCTGAATTTGCGTCGTGTTAGGAATTATAGTTTTGGTAGTGCGCCACAGTTTGGCTTTGTACTCAGTTAAACGCTAGGCGGCTCATAAGACTAGTAGTAGTTTATGAGCTGAGTAGGACCTGGGTTCCATTACCAGGTCGAGAAATGTTATTAAGTTTATTTAAGAAATTCTTGGTAGCAAAAGGGTTGCTCGTGAAATGCACGGGTGTACAGTGGTACATTGTCTATCTTATTGGGGAATAAAGAAGTGATATTGACTATAAAAAAACTTAGTGCTTGACCACATTTCACCCTTATTATTAAGATCGAATCTGAAAAATCGAAAAATATTATTAAGGTCGAACAGAAATCTCCATCGTAATTTCTCTACGTATATGTATTTGTTAAGTTGAAATGACGTTGTACAATAATAATAAGGCAAGCATTTAATAATTATTATTCAGCACCTGTGATTTAATAATGATATTATTTTTGCAATGAAATAACTAGTATATAGCAAGACCATAAATTGTGATTTTTTATACATTATTGACGTAGTAAGTAATATTGTAGTAGTGTAAGTAACTACAGATAGTTTTATTGAAATGACTTCATGGTCGGGTTGTAATTGCCAGTATGACATTCCTCTGTTATTATGTTTGATTTTCTATTATGTGGAGAAAAATCAAGTGATAATTGAGTCTTAACTGTTGTAATATTAAATATTCGTATACAAATATACGACACTGGGAGAAGGGGATGGCACTATAAAATCGGTACTACCCGTGTGCGATAAGTTGAGTCCTGAGTCAGTGACGTCACAGATGCGTGCTTGAGTGCAAACCTCCGCTCGTGATTTCGTCTAACGCTGCCTTAATGTTGTACATGGAAATAGCACAGCTTGAATTAATCTTTATACACTGCAATGTAATAGCCAATGTTTTTCACTGTTTAAATTAGAATAGGACGATATTATAATTATGTTTCTCTACGTACTATTACGCTAGTAATAAAATTGCTGTGCCTACATTACGACACGGGCACCCGAGGGGAAGTGAGAGGGGAAGCGGGTGGAGGGGAATCGCATCTCGCCATTCCACGCGAGTCTCAACTTATCGCGCACGTGTAGTAGAGTGGTATCCCTCATTCAATTGCGGAACGATCGCAATAACACGTTATAATACTGTCCCAAGCGGGTGTTTTGCTTTTTTGGGCCACGCCTCTACGGTTGATGTTGGGCGTCTGTATACAGCAACTTGCGTTGCAAATATTGCTTGCGCGATGCAGAATTCTCATTGTCGAAATTCCGTATGTAGTGCGATAGATGTCGCTACATTAACGCTGTAGAAATAACCTGCAGGTCTAAAGGTCTTTATTTTGTGATTTCTGTAAAGATGTTATAATTAAGCCATCAATAATTATTGCAAAACTTTTGTCGGGTCACATAATTATAAACATTAGAATTCAATTCGTTCGTTCGTATGAACAGGGTATTATCTCAAAATTTTAGGAATTACGAAATTAAAAATACAGTTCTACTAAAAACTATGCGATCTTTCTAATCGATTCGGCGCTTTCTAATTCTAATAAGAAGTGGCGGTAGCCTAATGGCTAGGGCGTCGGACTTGCGATCATGTGGTTGCCGGTTCGAAACCCACCCACTGCACAACCGACGTGAACCCACTCATAACATAAGCATTTAGCTTAGCACGAGGCATTAATAAGAATACTATAGTTTGTTGACATAGCTTGAATTTCCATTTTTTTATATTAATATGTACTCAAGACAATGTCATACTTTTTGACAAAAAGGGATGTTCATTTGCGTCATCTGTCATCCGATTGGTAAATCGATCATGAAAATAATGGATCGAATAATTTGTTTTAATCAGTACGATTCCTGACGCACGATATTCTTCTCATTTTATGTCATGTTTTAATTCAAGATAAAACCAATTTTATTTAAAATATGATTTAAACGATGATCGATTTATTTTCAATATCGTACGTTAATCGTTTTTTCCAACAAAACCCCAATCCTAGAAATGTCTCTTTGACATCTGTTGCGCGTATCAAGCTATGTTTATCAAACGTAATGTGTGACCCACATTACTAGTAAGCTTTTTTTTTAAAAAAAAACAAGAAATGAGTATCTTTGTTAACAATTATTTATGGAAATGGAAATATATTTATTTGAAAAAAAGGCTTACTACCCTGTTCATCTAGACCAGCGAATTATGGTGTATAATAAAAAAAAAATGATTCTGTTATAAAGTTTGGATTCACCTTTAGGACACTATAAATATTACAGACTAGCTTTTGCCAGCGACTTCGTCCGCGTGGAATAGTTACTTTGTTCCCTAGTTCTTCGCCCGCGGTTTCACCTGCGTTGCCCCGTTCCTAAGGGTTGTAGCGTGATGTTTTATAGCTTGAAACCTTTCTCATGAATCACTCATTTTCCCAACATTTCCCTTCACTGCTCTGCTCCTATTGATCGTAGCGTGATGAAAAGTATACTATAACCTGCCCAGGAGTATGAAGAACAATTGTACCAAGTTTCGTTGAAATCCGTCGAGTGGTTTTTGTTTCTATAACGAACATACAGACAGACAGACAGACAGACAGACAAAAATTTTACTGATTGCATTTTTGTCGTCAGTATCGATCACTAATCACCCACTGGTAGTTATTTTGGAAATATATTTAATGTACAGAATTGACCTCTCTACAGATTTATTATAAGTATAGATGTATGAAGTCTGTGAACTTAGCATAGTGCAGTACCGGTTGTGGCTCTACTAGGGATTTACTAATCGATAGTCGCTACCGGATTCATAGTTAATTAGTTGTATGAAAGACGTATCTCAATTATAAGTAGGTATCAACAGCTTAGCGTGTATAGTCAATCATATTATGTAGGTATTAAGAGCTTAGCTATAAATATAGTATCGCCACTCCAGAGGGCCTTGGTAGCACAGTTCTGCCACCTCTTTACACTCAATATTATACTCAGTACTCACTTTATTTCGTACACAAGTACATTCTTTCTTTTTTACGGTAATATATTTAATCCAACCCATTTTCACTATAGGAATAATTTATTCCGCTTCAGCTTGTTAATTTAAATGTGAAGCATGTGTACTTTTAATTCTTCTAGTCTTATTTTGCTAATTTGGTAGCTGTAATAACGTATCTTTTTTATTTATGACTATCTTAGAATATAGTGTTACCTAGTTCAGTATTTCAGCAATACATTCCAGCTCACCTTGTGGTACTCGTTAATGTTACAGTACGCGCGGCATAAGTTGGCCGGAGTGAAGTTCGCCGTTTTAATGCGCAGTGGATTGTTTACGTTAAAAATTGTGTACTGCGCAACCAAAAACTGACAAACAGCTAACTTCAGTCCGGCCAAGTTATGTCGCGCGTACTGTACAACTGTTAAATATACATATATTTGAAATTATTTTTGTAACAGAATATCCAAACTAATTTATAGATGCAAATGTAACTCTCTTTGTCTGTTGACTTTGCAATAAACTGCTGAATAGATTTCCATAAAATGTGGCAAGGAAATAGATTGAAATCTGAGGAAGGACTTTTTATGTCAAACAACTAAACAGGTTTATTTTTCCTTTTGGGATGCGAATGAATCAGCAGGTAACAGCTAGGTATAATAATTCTATCTACTACAGAGTTTGAAAACGAAGTAGGAAGTTTATTTTGTGTTATATTTGAGGATTAAGAAAATACAAGTACTTCCTTTATTTATAACAATAATTATATTTATATGTGATCTTTTTAATTCCTAGCAACTTTGCTATTGTTTTGACATGGTGCTTTTAAAGATAAATCTTTAGGAAAATATGTAAGAAAAACAGTGTTACAAATAATAATTGTTTTTATTTTGACAAAATACTTTACAAAAAATCTATTAAAATGTACAATTATATTAATATGAAAATGATTCTATGTCATTAAATTAACGGTTTATTAAGCACTTGTTTTATTCACACCGTCATCTGAGTATAAGGTACAACAGTAAAGTTGCTAATGTAATATGTTGGTGCAACTTATTTGTTTCCACGGAGTTGCAGTTATTACCGTTGCATATGAAGCAGCGAGCGTCGCTGTGACCGCGTGCTCTCTCAACAGCTTCCAGCCCGAGACAGACTGAATCCACTTGTGCCCTAGGAACGCATCCTCGAAGGGTGTCCACTGTGTTGCCGACTGGAAATAAGATTTAAAAAGTTATTAGTAGCTCATTTTTACCCGACTACGAAAAAAGGAAAGGTAATTTAGTGTAATTGGACTGCACCTTTAGGCGTTAGCGTTATTTGACTCTACATTTTTTACTGTGGATTTCGTTTTACTCTTGTATTGCCAGTCAACAAAAGGTTTAACAGGCATTGCACAGATAGGATAGTGTCTAAGATAGAGCACGCAATCAAGTACCTAAATATCCTTCGGGCTCTGGCTCCCACATAAAGCACGACTGAGCACAGTACCTTTAGATGTCATGCTTACTACCATCAAGTGTAGCTTGTTTAGTTGACTTTTTCAAAGTAAAAATTGTGGTTTTTGAACTTACAAGTTTTATCATCAGGGGTCGCGACCATTTTCAAGCAACGGTATTCTATCGGTATCTTGGAGTCCGTGCTCGGTGGCGGGTGTCCGTAATTGTGTACCCACGTCGCTGACACCCAGTTGGTAGGGTGGCACTCGATCGGTGTGCCTGGCGCAATCACCTGCTCAGGGTGGCAGCCTAGACATCGCTGGTAGAAGCAGCTTTCCGAGACCACTGCAAATTTGGAGAAACAAAATTAGTAGGTATCTTGATATTATAGGGCAAGGGAAGGCCTACCTACGTCTTTCGTCGGTACGACCCCGACATATCATTCCGCCACCCAGGTGGCAGACGATCCATGCGGATTTTTCTTGCTAATAAGAAAAAGTATCGTCATACGTTGTATAGATACATATTGTACTTGATTTCTTATACTTAATGTACTTACAGTCATATTGTATCTAGGTTTAACTCGGAACAATTACTTTAAACATTATTTTGACAAAACCTAATAAGTATCTGTTATTATTTTGTTCGGTGTGACTTGGCTGTAACTGATTAATAATGGACGTATGTAACTTGCAGCCCAAATCGCTGGGTTTAACTCTAGAAACTTGAAGGTGGAACGGCTTTCAGGGAGAGAAGGGGAAATTCCCCCAAGGTTGGCTTAAGCTCACATAATAAAAATAATTTTCAGCGTGATCATGTAAAAAAAGTATGTAAAAAGCTGGTGGTTTTTTTATTTATTAAGTCGACAAACGTGACGAGCCTGGTGGTAAGTAGTCATCGTTGTCCATGGACACCTCCAACACCGGAGGAGTTACTGATGCCTTAAGAGCCCCTACGGACTGCAGACTGCCAGACCCGCAGTAATCGAGTGGGAATTGGTTCTTACGCGCAAAAGTCGGAATACACACCAAGGTACTTTACGACAGAGTCCGACGTACAGGTGGTCACCAGCCAGTCGGACCCCAAGAGGTCCTACCATCGAGCAAGTCAGATTCACGACTCTTACGGGATGCCTATCTGAAGGTCCGTGAGGAACGGTATTCTACAGTCTTAAGTAAAATGTTAAAATCAATAATTACGAGGTCATCTTATCGGTTCGTAAACGGATGTATTTACCAACACTACTATAGTCGATACATTATGGTTCACTTGATTGTCATGATCAATATATAATGTACTTGAGTAGGTAGGTACCTACTTGATCTTTGTAGCACCATTTAAATTCTGATGAAGAAATGTGGTTGTTGCGATTAAATTGTTTATTTATTGTTTTACATCAGTTTAAAATTAACTGTCATTAGTTTACATACTGACTGATTCTAGTGGTTTTAAGCGGGACTGCTTCGCTAAAGGCCCTGGGTTCGATTCAGGGGTCGAGTTTAATCATGAAATTTTCAGTAGCAGCTCGGAGTTTGGATTTATACCCGGTTAATTAATGACTATAGATTCGCCCTCTATTACACGTGAGCTTAAAATAGAGACGAACTGTGGGTGTACATTAGTATCTACACATCTGCATTACCCTACGAATACAGGCGTGCATGATGGTACCTATGTTAAGTTTATGTTAGCTAGGTAAAGAGATCGAAAGTTCGGTCAGTGTGTTTAGTTTTGTTTTAAGAAATTATAAGTGGGTCGCATTGATTGTGCATGGTTCCTATTGCACTACATGGGAATTAACGCTTATTCCAAAATCTTCAAATCTTAAAAAAGCTTAAAAAGAGACGTAAAAAAAACTCCGAGATAAAACAGTAATGAAATTTATTCATCCTATCGACAATAGCGAATCCTTCAGAGAATACATGTACATACCTATGCAGGTATTGATAATTATTCTTAGTACAGTCGCTCCGGAAGATAGCATTCCCTACTTAGGTACTGAACAATGCCTAAAGACTGACATTCAACATAATATTCCATCCATTGTAACGTCGATCTACGTATAGTTTTGAGAAACACCTGATGAGTACGGCAGACATAGTAGCCTCGGATTTTATGTTGACGTTTATTACAATTGGAATCGTTGGAATATTATGTAGGTACAGACTTATTTATCATTATTGGTTGGAATCGTTGATTGTTTGTTCGTCTCAATAATTATTTTTTTAAATTATTGTAGGTATGTAGGCAAGTAAGTAGTTATGAGTTGTACCCATAAAAATACCAACTTAATTCTCCAGAGGAATCAGGCGATAAATGGTTCTTAATGCGTAGAGGTGTAATACAATTAAAATTAATTTGTCTTAAATTGCTTTACATTTACAAGGCAGTTACGCAAAACGGTTTTCATCGAGTCACGCTCAACGCTCGTATAAGACAATTTATTCACACGTATCTTTCTTTTGGTATTGTGTATGTGAATCATTTGTATCACCGTGAAGGGCTGGTGGCCGTGGCTAAGGTAATAACTACGGTGACCAACCGATCTGTAAGGTTAAGTTGCGCTTGCTGCGGCCAGTTTATGAATGAGACGAGTGAGAGTTCTTAACATATCGAAACTCCTTCGTGCCGGGTTTGTCCCATGCCTCCAACTTCTTTTGTTCTCGAAAAATGAAAATTTCAAACTTTATGTCCCGTTGCCTCCAAGAAAAATATTAAATAAATATTAATATATCAATTTATGTCCCACTGCCTCCAACTGCTGAGACAGTAACGACAGCAGCAAAAACTGGTGTTGTGTGTATAAATATAATTGGTTTCCCTTGGCAATATATTGATCTGTGTGTCGATGCTAGTGGGATCTACTAAGGGTAAATGTTAAAATGACTTAGAGGGGATTTCTTCAAAGATAAAATCGCGATCAATGGAAACTGAAATGTATCGATTAAAATATACGGAAGTTTGAATAAGTTATTTAAAAGAAACTTTTAAGAAAAGCTATGAACATCAATGTTTTAAAATACAGTGGAAAAAGAACAAGTGCGATTTATTCAAGATGTATCAATGTTTTAGTAAAGAAAAACAAAAGCTAATTAATCGTGTTTATTTAAATATTTATATAATCGCTGGCATGAATATTTCCTTTAAGCTGGATACAAGGTATCGAGGAAAAATTGAAAATTTTGAAACGGTAAGAACATAGTTTACATAGAATTATCGACAAAATATTTTTTGTAGTATTTAGCGCCTAAATCGATATTACCTTTACTTAATCTAAGCATATTTATGACAAGTTTTATCACAGAGAATCAACCTTAAAATTATTAAACAAAAAGGCAATACAAATATTCCTAAAATAGCCATAAAAACAAATAGAAAAAATAAAAAAAACAAATCTTATAAACAAAGTGATAATAAATCTAAATAGTTATATACTGGTTGAGCGCTTCCATTATTGTGATTGATTTCAGTCGGTATTCGTTTTCTATTACTTTTATTTTTTCATCTCTTCTTATTGATTTATTTTTTCGGTTATCGGTAGGGCAATAATATTTGTCGTAGTAATCAGCCTGTTCACTAAAAAAAAATTGCAAATTGCAAAATTACCAAAGCTGAATAAATGTATTATTTTTTGCGAACCATACTCTACCTTCATTTGTTGGAGGCAATGGTACATAATTTGATATTTAATTATATATTAAAATTTATTTTTAGAGGCACTGGGACAAAATTTTTGGAGGCATGGGATTAACCCTTCGTGCCTCGTAGGTACGTAAATTTGCGGTCCGAGTTGTGATACTTACGAACACAAGACAATCGTTAGTGATAGTTAGAAGCCCAAAAAAGGCTCACAACTAGTCTATTCTTCTATTTAACATACCATCACGCCTGTATTTCTCGAACAGTTAGGCAGAGGCGTACTAATGTACACCCACATTTCGGTATGTTTAAGTCCAATGCACGTGCCTATTACCATTAACCGGGCACAAATTCCAAACACCGAGATGCTAGTGAGAATTTCACAAAAAAATCCAATAACACTGTTCGACCTAGGAACCGAACCTGGGACCTGCCGCAGTGAACTGCCTAATTCTTATAATTCTTTAGGATATTCCCTAGAAATTGTGTCAGCGGGGAGGTCTGAAGGTACTCATTTCGTGAAAAATATTGGTTTGCCGCATCGTCTGGTTACAATAGAAGCTGGTGCCATATAAACATAGTTGGGAAAAAGGCTAGGAGGATGAGAATTGTAGGACTACCGTCGTTTTCACATTTTATTCGAATTTATTTTTGCAGACATCAATCCCATCAGTCCAGAATTCTTGTCAGAACCTACCACTTCTTAAAGTAGGTATGTTTTTTATGATTCACTGAAAGTGACCATTTTTAGCTAGCTCTATTTCCTTACTCATTTTATGTTATCTTGATAGCCTACCTTTTTATATTTTTTTGTGCGAGGAGGAAGGAAACTTTCAACCTGCACGGGTGTGTGGGATTTTTACCGTACTGACCTAGATGCCATCTTCAGCACAATATTGGGAGCTCGGATCCTCCCAATATTGTGCTGAAGATGGCTACCGGGGAGGTTTTAGTACAACTGCTTCATTCTTCTGGAACCCTTCTTGTGCTACGCCTATAACTATAAGCCCATCTCAGAGATTCCCTTACCCATCTCTGTGCAATGGACACGGCTAGCCTACCTACTTAGGTATACATATACCTACTTAGATAGGATTATTACAGCCCAAGATGACAGACACAACATCGTCAGTCATGGCGGTCTTCTTTGCGAGTGACCTACATTTATGTAGCTAAGTACTGGCAGTTCTGTAACTTCAAATGATAGGTGTAAGGGAAATTAATAATTAAAAGCTAGCGTGGTTCATGATCTTTCGTTCGCATTTCCTTTAGCATGTCCATGTCGAATCGGATTGTTGTGCAGCGGCGTCTACTCGTGCGCAGACCGCCGCGCCCGCTACCTAATGACCACTCCTGGCTGCAGTTACGTTTGTTTTAACCGCCGCCATCATATGTCATTTTCTCGCGTTTCGCGCCATTTTACCGGCCATCAGACCGTCGTTCGATTCGCTCGGCGCGTACGCTCCGTAATTATTGAAAGCAGAGAATCCGCTCTCGACGTTAAGGTATGTCGCACAAGCGCTTATTTACCGCGCTTGTGTACTTAGTTTTGCTTTAGTTTCACTGTTTTAATTATATCTAATGATATATTTACGTCTAGTTTTAATAATTTTCTATTGACCGTGAAAAATATCTATTATTAAGTCAGAAAATTTCTTGCAAATTAAATTTTCATTACTACGAAAAGTAAAACATCTCACTCAGATGCCATTTTATTTCATGTTATACATGTTCAATGTTTAAAGATTCAAAAAAATATAAACTTATGACATTAAGTTATGCTAGTGAATAGAAATGGTCCCTAGTCTGATGGTGCGTAAGAACGCGCCGGTGATCGTCATATCACACGGCCGGCGCCCGAGAAAGCGGTTGATAGGCGTCTGACATAATTGTGCACGGCTAGTTGCGCGCCGGCGCGCTATTGTAATTCTATATCTACCAGTTCTTGCAGTTCACCTGGAGTATTGCTTCCTTGATCAGAGTTTAGTAAAAGTAACGCATAGTCCTTCGTTATTAAATGTATTATAGGAATAGATAGGTAGCTTATTAAAAAAGATAGTCGTGTAACAATTGTTTTTCGATTGTGTCTGCTAATTGTATCTTTTTTTATGGAATAGAAGGGCAAACGAGTAGACGGATCGCCTGCTAGTAAGCGATTACCGCCGCCCATGGGGGTGTCCATGGGCGGCAGTAATCGACAACACCATAGGAGTCACAAGTGCGGTGCCGACCTTTTAAAACGAGATTGGGCCTCCGGTAACCTCACTCACTCGGCGAAACACAACATAAGCGTTGTTTAATTCCGGTTTTCTGTGAGGTCGTGGTATCACTCCGGTCGAGCCGGCCCATTCGTGCCGAAGCATGGCTCTCCCACGTAAAAAAGGATGAATTTCTTGTCAGGCTAACTGAGTAGGTACTTTATTATAATTATGATTCGAATTTGATGCCACTATGCCTGCCTAATGTAATGCCTGTATAATGACTTGACAGACTGGACAGTTCACACGCCACAGGTCCGTAGGGAGAATTTCTAAATCTCAGGTATGCAAAATTCCTCAGGAATTATTAATTTACACAAAACAATAGTTACTCTATCTGTTACCTCTGACTTTTTACAACTAGTTGTGTGGGGTAACCTTGAAGGTGAGGAACAGCGTTATAAGGAAGCGGTGTGGTGTGAAAGAAGATGTAACAAAAATTGAGAAATGTATGTTAAGGTGGTTTGGGCATGTAGAGAGGATGGATGAACGGAGATTGACGAAACGAGTATACAGGGCGAGTACGGATGGAAGAGTTGGAAGGGGCCGACCTCGGCGAACGTACCACGTAAGAGCACCCTAAACCGAAGGGCGAGGATCATGCATGAGGAAGTTAATGAACGTAGATGAAGCGAAAGTGTTGTGCCAGGATCGTAGCAAGTGGAAATCTACTATAGATTTCTGTCTCTACTATAGATCTCTGCCTGCCTCAATGGGAGAGTATCGTGAAAATATGTATGTAGAGGTGCACGCCTAGGATTACAATTTGATACCAATGACGCGGCAGTCTGCAAACTCTTTATTACATTATGAAATTCTTTAGTTGTTTTGAACCTAGATTATTCAGCGATTCTGTTAGTCGCGCTATCTTACTTATCTAAGTCACAATACAACTGGCCTAAATTCATAATCAGTGATCATCAACATAAAATCCTCTACCCACGCGCTCGTGGCGACATTACTAGACGCATTGACAATGTAAATACAATTGTCAACAGAATAAATAAATATTTATCCAGAGGCGAGATGAGTCGGTATTCGGTAAACCATTGTGCTGCGCAGGCGCGGGCGGCCCGCTCACGAAATGAATTCAAACCCGTGTGATGTAACACTTTGTTTTATTTATTTAATCGGATGTTAAGTTGTAGACACAATAGATTAACAAATCAATACAAAGTACCTACATATTTTTTATTGTTTGAATTATCTATTTTTGTTTACAAGCGACTACATCATAGAGTCCATAAAACTGTAGCTTACCATAAGGAAGAAGTCCGGTAATGCTAAGAATAAACACTAGCATTTCCATACACTGTATCACTATTCTAATTATAAATGTAGTACGTTGTAACGTCCACTATCGCCACAGTTTTTATCACACTAATCGTATGTGGAATCGGTTTTATCTTTTAACGTGTACCGTTATCATTGTGTTGTAAATTATTTTGTCGTTTTCAGTGGAAAACAAGGATTTATCATGGTTAAAATAGTTTTATAAGGTAACTGTTTGTTGGAACGTCACTTATCAGTGACAAAAATAAATGAATTTCAGTAAACACCGATCTCGGAATATTGTTGTATGTCAGATGGTTCGAGCGGTGAGCCGGTGAACCGCTAGATATATACTAATTCTAGGCACTGCTCGCGAATTGGGTAGGAGCGAACCAATGAAATATTGTGAAGAAGAGCGAATATTGAGACCGTTCTACAAAGCGTTAGTGCGATCTTTTTGCGATTGCGATGGAGAGATGCCGCTCTATATATTAAATAGCACCATCCCTGTCTCATCCTAAAAATGATCGCATTAACACATTGTGGTATGGCCTTTGAACCTATGTTTTCTAGGTTTGTAAAGTAGTGTCGCCCACATTCTTTTGTTTATATTTCTGTTTCCCATAATCACGTTTCGGCAGTTAATTACCCACTTGTTTTTTTAATATCTTCAATGTACACCATTTTTTTCGATTTTAGAATAGTATACATAGAGTGCACATAATCACATATCATACGTAACTATGAAATATTATATAATGAAGTTAAAATCTTCTTAGTGTGTCGTGATCTCAATTAATGTAATTGTGACTTATCTATTATTCAAACGGATTAATAAATTAAATGATATAATAAGTATTCATGCAGTTGCAATTAAAATTATTTGAGTGATAAATGTACAGGTAAATTAGCACACATTTATTATTAGATGTACATAGGTACAAGTTATTTTTTAGAGCGACCAGTCTGGGGACGATTGATAGCTTTACATTGGCACGAGGACAATAAATTAAGTATGTATTTATATTTCTTATATATTGTAAAACTTTTATTTATAAAGATATGTAGATGTGTCTTTTTAATTTTAATTTATAACATTTTTAATCCGTTATGCAACTAATTAAACGCAATGAAACCTTTTTTTAGTATAATTTCGCGCAGGCGCCAACCTGCTAAGATTTCCTAACAGAAAATGTTAGAAAAGAACTTGTCAGGTTCTTCAGAACCTCAGAACTTTCGACTGGGTGAACCGATTTTGATGATCCTTTTTTTATTTGAATGCTGGTGCTTTTAGTGTTGTCCCATTTGAATTTGGTCCGTTTCTGACAATGGCATCCATGAGGAAACCATATAAGTCTTAAATTTGCATTAAGTATGTGCGCGACAAATGGACGAATAACTCAATTTCAATATACAATTTTATTCGCTACTAAAAATGTTGAAATAAAATAACTTAACAAAAAGTAGAACCGTGTCGTGAAAAAGTCGGTGGCGAAAACAAAAGATCAAACCAAATCGAAGGCACCGACATCCGAAACTGTTGTGCTCCTAACATTATTATTATGTTTTGGAAGGCAGTTTTACTTTTTGTTAAAAGTTATTTTACTATATCAGTAGTCATACCCGGTCAGGTGAGGATTTTCGCACTCCAAATAAAAGCCTGTACACGCCAGCAACACCGCAGTATCACTAGCGCGTATCTTGAGACCTCAGTTGTTTACTCCTTCCAACTGTAACACAATACTTTAAGTAACTACATTAATGTTTAGCGGAAGAATATTTGGCATTGTGGTGGTAGCACCTCCGCCGAACATATCAGTGGAGTTCTGGCACAATAGAAAATATAACTTTATACTTCACCTACTCGGAAAGTGACCCATTACTAATCTAAAACTGGAAAATTATTGCAGCAATTTTTTGAAAATTTTTGCTGGCTGGAAAATTGTATGAAAATCGATTGTTGATCTGTTTTGTTTTTTTTTTTTTAATACAGATCAAATATTGAAGTTTGAATGGCAGAGGCAAGAACGTTATAGAAGATTCTTGGGCAATGGCAAGGACGTTATAATATTTAAGATTCCTGGGTAGAGGGCAAACTTTCATGGTGACCCAGCTGAGGCAGTAGGAAATTTAAAAAATGCAAAATTCGAATGAGCGAGCGCGATGTCGCGGGTTTTGTTATCCATTTTTATTTTTGTAAATTGCAAAATTGAATTAAGTTATTAGTGATGAAGGATATCCTATATCATCAACTGCAAATAATACCTGCATGACTGCTAAACCGATAAAAGATTTTTTTTTGTAGGTAGCTATTAGCTATTTGCTTGTACAAATTTAAATAATTAAAACAATCTAACAAAATGTGTAGACCTAACAAGAGCAAAAACAGCGGCACGCGATCGATAGAGGTGTCATGTCACTTCACGTCCTAACTGAGATCTACTACCAAATAGGGCTGACCGTAAACTTGATACCAACGTTATTTTACAGTCAGCACTTACAAAATTGACCCTAATCTGTATTAAGATAGAGACGATGGTAACTCTATGTGAAAATTTGGTAGCTTTAGCGAAATAGTGGCCCAGATCACGCCTGCCACAGTGACGCGGCAACGCGACGTCTCCGCTCTTGTCGGCGGCATGTGCGACTCACACGGATGCCTCCTCGGATAGATAAACACAAATACTCCGAGATTCTATTGCAATTGTCGTTTAACTCAAGGGAAGGGAAGGGAAGTTACAACAAGTACAACAACGATGATTAGGTAAAATAATAAAATTGGGGCAGAAAAAAAGTCTTGTCTCAGTCTGTCAAATAAACAACATTAACTAAAATAAACCTACATTCCAATTTATAGATGACTATTATTTAAATTGATAATATTAATTATCTGTAGGCACACCATTATCTACCCACAACACGTCCTTTGTCTATGAGCGGTGTCAAACGCAGAGGCGTCTTTACCCAGAGGAATGACAGGCACGTGTTTAAGTTGCGCCGGATTCGGATTTTGAATTTTGACTGTCAAAATAATTAAAAGAAAATGCTGTAAATCGCTGCGTGTTATCAAAAACTCGTGAGTTATAACTCGTGTTTATGTTAATAGAGTTCTAAGTAATCGTTTTCGTATGAGCAAGTGTGTGTGTAGTTAATGTGGGTGTTTCTAGAAAGTTTTAATCATATAAAATATATGAAGGTAGGAAGTGAAATTGTTTTAAAAATTGATTAGACATAGAATAGATACTCATATGTGCCGCTCTGGCAACATTATCTAAAGAGTGCAGAGGTAAGTCAGTTTTCGTTCTTCCTGTAAACATAGTTAATGTAGGTTAGTTACCTCTTTCTAAAAATGTATACTGTTGTTTTTGTAGCACGTAGAGGGGGCCGGTCGCTCCAGGAATTCACCAGTCCACGAACTGGAATAGTCGCGGTACTCGTAAGCCGAATTGTTAATTTCCTAAATTCAAATATGGGATAGAACACGTGTGAGTGCGCGCCCTTAGGTAGCAACGAATTGGATGGAAGCGATAAAAATAATGCCCTATCGTACGGATACGGATAAAGATGCGTTGCACCGTCTTGCCGGTATATTTGATAAATTTGACACTAAATTTAGTATTCATCTTTGCACTGAAATCTAGTTTCGTAAGCAGCAAAAATATTATTCAAGTCTACACGTGGGTAGGCTTCACAATGACGATAAGCATTTTATTCTGTCGCTTAGTTATCCAAAAAAAATCTTACAGATAGTTATCAGAAGTAATAAAAGTATCACAAAAGAGGATATCTATTTAAATTTGTGGCTTAGTTCAGGGACTGCATAATCTTATGGCGCTTGATATGTAAAACAGTAATGTTGGTAATCATGTCTAAAATCTTTATTGAGTTCATTCAGAAATATCTGCTTTTATCGACAAAGCATTTAGCTATGTTTCAATTACATCGATATCATCCATTTCTACATAAGGTTTCGAAATTAATAGCTACTAGCTTGATTATAAGATTCAGTTTTCTGTCCATAAAGTAAACACCTGTACATCTAATCGAATCTCGACGCATATCAAACCGTACAATCTCGTGCAAGAAGATATCTTATCAATTTATGATCTTAAACCACAAAGTGTTTTTGATCGTTATAATTTAAAAGCGGCGCTCCTTTCACTCAGGGAGACCAATTAATTTTTGGTCAATACATTAAGCGTTCAATAAACTCGAAAAACGGCGGGACCACCGATAACAGGAACGAGTTCGGGACCTCTTCTTTAGATTAAAAAGGTTTTATTTATCTTGGACAATTTGTTAATGCCACTCTTCAGGCCTTCCGGTAGCCGTGTAATTGAATCTTCTGGTTTTCGAAGATTTATTACAGCCATTTGATTGAGCTACCGTCCTTTGATTAGCGGTCTATTTGAATGTTCGGCGACTTCGTTTGTGTTAATTTTTTTATGTATTTGCATATATTTCCAATTAAGGTTCATGTTACGTTTTCTGTTGATTTTAAATATTTTCACTTAGTTCTTTTTCTTACTTCATCGTAGTTTTTCTTACGTGTAATTACATGCTTCATTGATTGCAGATAATGCGGTGTTATACGCACTAAAATTATTATTATAAAACCGTTACGAAACGTGTTATTGAATATTTTGTTTTTGTTCATGCAACCCTAATACATTCTAAACAGTTTTTTAAGGCAGAGCGGTTACAAAGGCTTATATAAACAATTCTCTACCGTAGGTACCATTTATTGCAGTTACTTTGACGGTGTTGTGGAAATATAAAAGGTATATCTCGAGAATAATACAGCGGCATCTCTTTGTCCTGAGAGAAACGGCGGGGGTTGATAGAAAGTAAAGTGCTATCTACATATTGGACGGAATTATTAAGATTAGAGGAGGTGACGATGGAATGCGAAATGTCCGTTGGCGACACAGTGACCCGTAGTGTGCTGTGTGCCGATACGATCGGCAGAAGGACGAGGCAGCGGCGACGCGATCGCGTGAGATACTCCCGCGCACGTCCGCGCTGCCCTCACGATCCTGCGCCGTTATTTTAATTTATCTTTTCTTTTCCCTTGTTCTGTTTCGAAATGTTCGTTCTTTTTCTAATTTTTAAATTAAACTCCTTTATTTGTGTAAGGAAAACCGTCGTATCTACGTCCACGACTGCGTTATTTTATGTGATATCACGTTGCAGGTTGTTTGTACCTATTTCTCGTGCTAATATTTTATTTATATAACTACCCGCACCATGGTAAATGATTTTAGCAGTTATGTAAATTTGAGCTTGTTAGTTGTAAGAAATTCTATCAACGAATGGTTGTTAGAAAATCGACTATGTCTGGTAGGTGCGTACTCGTATCTGTATTACCTGTGTATACAAAATTCTGTTTTTTTATGATATTGTAAGTCGGTAAAATACACGGTAGAGGCGGCAGTGTAGAAACATAACATACTACCACGCCTCTATTCCCCGAAGGGTTAGGCAGAAGCGTAATAATGTAAACCCACAGTTCGCCGGGATGTTTAGGTCCTATGTAATAGAGGGCGAGCCTATTGCCATTAACCGGGCACAAATCCAGACTCCGAGCTGCTACTGAGAATTTCATGGAAAAACCCAATAACACTTTGCTCGACCTGGGGATGGAATCCAGGACCTCTAGCGTATCAGTCGTGCTTGGGACCACTACAATAATCAGGCAGTCAAGAAGCGGTAGAAGAGGGTTAAAATAACCCGATTGATAGCTATCTCATTGTTCACAGCAAAAGGCTTACGGCACTTACATTGCCAAAATCACATCATGAATTCTTGGTACCTACACTATAATGAACTAAATCAACGAGTGGAATAATGGCGGCCGCTTTCCGCAGCTCATAAAGCATACTGATCGGCTGTGCGCCTGCGATTACAATATTTTCTCTCAGACATGCCTTAACGATACTTTAAACGGTGTTGCGTCCAATTTTCGCGCCTCCATTTCTTATTTGCGCGCTCCCCGAAATCAATTTAAGACTCATCGATTTTTGTGTGGTATATTTTAAAAACTTAAATTATGATAATGACGGGCACACCATAGGCGGTCGGGTGATAATTTCTTAAAAATTACACAAACATCAACGAATGATCGGTTCTGTATGATCGCATAATTGGCGTTGTAAATAAAAATTTTGACTGGCGACGATACCATGGCCAGTACCAACTGTGCAAGAAAGTAAAAAAATGCGTAGTTACGAAATATCTACATATTTTTTTGAAGGAATCTCGAAATACATTTATTTACAAGTTTTGGAACTAAATACCCTTACTTCCTTACTTATATTATAAACGTGAAAGTTTGTGAGTATGGATGTGTGAATGTATGGATGTTTAGGTGATCGCTGTAGGTGGTCCGCGATACCTATGTCCTTGGGTAACTACACTAAATACTTATTTTAGGTACAATAATAGTGTTAGCGCGGCGAGCGTTCCGGAGTGACTGCTCGGTAACGGTAAGTAATATCGTGACATGATCCCTACAGATGAATTGATGTGATGTGTGTTACTCTTTCATGCCAGAACGGCTGAACAGATTTGGATAAAATTTGGCACACAGCTAGATGGAATAACACAAAAGCCACTTTTTATCCAAGTCGGACCAAATCCTGAAAGTTCACGCAGACAAAGTTGCGGGCAGAAGCAAGTAAATATATATTTTTAACATAGAGACAATTTCTTTACATTATGTAAGTACGAAACTATCAAAAGTACCTATGATTAATAAAAAATAACAACTTCTGAAACCGCTGGAACATTAAAGATCTATTTCTAACCGAGAGTAGGTCATCGGGTTGCGGGATTGTGTAACTGCGTGTCCGCATTTTCATTCGCGACCAAAACCATTCAGTGTTCTCCGACACGCAAAACTGTCGATTGGCAGTGTCGACTCAATAAAACATTCGATAATGTTTTTATTTCACGCCAATTGTATTCAATTAGTCGCAGGCACGAAAGAGTGAGACACGAGTCCTTTTGCAATAATAAAATGAATTTATTGTATGATGTGAAAAGTTATCGTTTCGTAAAACGATGGTAAGGGACTCTCCCCGATTTAGGGGAACTGAATTCGTTGATATTTCCGATAATTGATTACAAGTATGTTGGTATTAAAATTTCACGCTTTTATTTTATCTGGATGGGTTCTGTCCTTACACGGTTAGTTACTCCAGGCAATGTAACACATTTAATGCAATATATTATGCACGGTTCGGACGAAATAACTGTGCGTATCTGAAGTTGTACGCAAGTGGTTACGCAGGAGGAATTAAATCTTAAAACTGTGTCAGACAGTTGTTGTTGAGTAGTATGGATAATCCATACTAATTTCGATATTTGTGCACATAAATACAAATTTATTTTTTTCCGGAGCGGTCGTTTTTCTGAAGGCACATTTATTTCGCCCGAAGTGTCCCTGTCGACTATGTAATGTATGAACCTGTACTATCTATGTTGCATGCGCTCCGTGGCACACCTATTAAGTCTTAGTTGTACGTCAACTTTTGACAATTCATTAGTCGATATCAAGTTGATGTCGTTGACTGATTTATTTATCGATTCGAGACACATGAGAAAAATACGTCATACCTAAGAATGAAATGATACTGGTTACGGAATACGAGCTGTATTTTGAAATTTATGAACATCAATAACAAATTCTAATTGTTTCGGCAACCGATTATAGAAAAACCTAACGTAGGTACCTGTGATTCTTAGTCTATGTAGGTACATCTCTGCCAAATCTATTGGGGAATACAGGCGTCATTGTATGATCATATCAGGTCAGCTTCTTATAGTTAATACTTTATGCTCTCAGATTCCGGAAGATTATTCCATACTGCCAGATGATTTCTGAGAGCGTTAACCTTAAACCATAAGATTTTTTTAATCCACCCATATTTCAGAAGAAAGATTGGATGACTATTCTGCAGTTTAAAAAACGGGACCACAGACTAATGCCCACAATTAATTTTATTAAACCAATAGCGAGTGCATCAATACGGTAAAAAGCAATTGTAAGGTATTCGCCCTCATCCGTTTTATTGCATCGTGCACAGATATCGGAGATAGGCTCCAGGAACTGCTATTTTACTACTTATTTATAGTTTAATTATGGAAAAGTCGCTCGACTGAGCAATAAAGCGGTGAACAGTAGCCTAGGTAATGTCTGACCTGATGTCATCGATATTATTGTGCTAGGCTGTCTTCTACGCGTCTTGGCTTGAAACGATTATTTTCTAATAGTGCGCAATTTCACGTGTGTCCCAACAGGATTTACTTAGTATATCGGCTGCTAGGTGGCGCACTGATTTCTGACTTCTGGAATTTAATAATATCAATATAACGCAGTAGTTTTATTTCAATATAACAAGTAAGGTATCAAGACAAAACAACGATATAGGTAGATGATCATCATAATTCATTTTGCCACAATAAATTAAATGTCTATATAATTATGCGAATAATTAGCATGTGTTTAGGAATTTCATGAGATTTTTTGCAGTTTTTATTGGTTTATGATTTGTTTGTGTCACCATAATTTAAAAGTATGTTCGTATAAAATGTTATATTTTCATAATAATGATATTGATGTCAAAATGTTTATAACTGAACTTTAACATTTTTTTATAAGTAACAGTGATTTTTCATGACGAAGGAAATCTAAAATAAGCTCAAGTTATTGTCTTAAAAGATTTTAAATTTGTAATATACCTAGCGATATAAATGGGTTATAGTAAAAATAATGTACGTAATGGAACAAAGAAAAAAAGTTATTGAAGTTGTCTCTCTGTAATTTAAAACAGTGGCAATTTTGACCAGTTAAGATCGTCATGAAACCAACATCATTTCATCAAGGATACAATATTGATATCAAGGGTTGAAATATGTGTCAGTAATGGATACAAATGCCTTTGCATTAACGAAACTGTTCGAAACCGAAAGGTCACGGTAAGTGGGTCGGTGTGGGACGGCAGTCGAATCACGTACATGTCCATTGTAAAATACTAATACAAATAATAGTAGAATGATTGCACCTGTCCAAAATAGCTCCAATCTTCGGCGCGGACGTGCCCAATGCGATCGAAGTGTCAAGGATACGTGAAATTAGGTGGTTACGGTAATATCTAATATTTCAGTGAAGTAGCAATGCCGAATAAGGACTTTTGAAGCCGGAGATTGGTTTTGTAATTGGGTTTTTTATAATGATCATTTTTTGTTTAAGAACATTAGATCAGCATGACCTATAATAAATATAGGTCATGCTGATCTAATGTTCTTAAACAAAAAATGACTGTAATTTACTGCACATGGGGATGATTTCTACTTTATCAAATAAGAATAGATTTATTTAGTTCACGTAGTCTTTATTCTAGCTTAATGTAACTGATACTGCGTCGCTTCCCTAATGTTTATTTATTTATTTATTTATTGGTATACCAACTAAATACACACAATAGTATGACATAGATGATAAAGATACATACCTTTATTACAGATAGTACATATGATTATGATACAGATATTACAATTTGCAGTTTTGATCTTGAGCGTATTTAAATTACAGTTACATAACATAACATACCATCACGCCTGTATTTACAGAAAGGTTACGCAGAGGCTTACTAATGTATACACCCACAGTTCGCCGGTATGTTTAGGTCCATGTAATGGAATAAACTCAGGACCTCTAGCGTAGCAGTCGCACGCAGTACCACTAGGCTAATGAGCCACTTTAACCTAACTATAAAGTTTTTATCATGTAGTCATCTAAATTAATTTGATTTGTATCTATTAAGAAACAAAGTCCACAAACTATTAATAAATATAAATAAACGGTTTACCGCATTGCCACATTGTGGGTGAACCAGTAGGTAATATGCATTCAGATTGAAGGATTAGTTTTTTTATAGAAACTGTTTGTCGAAAATAGTTCTTGTCATGTCCAAAATAGGCGAGTGTCATAATATAATCTGTTATTAAAGTTTGGAGCGACAGTTATCCCCGGTCCGAGATTGTAAGCGGAACTCATTCAAGGATGGTTTGATTAACAAAAAAGAATACAGCTAATATTACATTTAATTTCGTTTGTGCATTCAATCAGTTGTGATGCAGAAATGGGTTAGGGCGGCCGCCTCTCACATAGTGTTTGCATTTTCATTAATAATATTTTCATTTCTATTAAAGAGCTGATTAAGCTCATTATTAAAGAATACAATAACAAGACTTCACTTGTGTTTTGACATTTCGCTTGTTTTTGATTTCTTCAATGATTTATATTTCATAATAATGAGTAGTTACAAGGCAAACGATTTATTATAGATAAGTACCCATTTAAATGTCTTCAAACAGTTATTATGCCGAAAAAGAAGCAGTATCAAATGCTTCTTTGTTGTGTATGAAATGCCGATTGTTCGTCAAACAAAGCCTTATTACCGTTTATTGTTACATAACTATGTGAAGACAGCCTGACTTGACTCTACCTTGAAAAGTAAAATGTTATAGTGCAAAACTGCAAGGTGTTATGAGTTTGCAATATTCAATACAATTGAATAAATAATTTGATGTATTTGTAATTAACATGTTTAAATAAGGTTTTTATTATCCATTTCTTATTTGTATTAATAAAAGTGTATTTAAATACGTAACTTCCTTTGATTTTTATGGCTTATTTATAGTAAAAATAAATTGATTGTTGCCACAATTTCTTACATCACGATGTAACGACAGACAGTTGATTGCCCTTTTCCTTTCTTTTTTTAAGTCAATATAATGAATATTTATTATAATTTAGCAAAGTTATTGGTTTAGCACACTGACACTTTGCTCCCGTTATTATACGGAACAAAATATAAATACCTACGAGATTAAAATTATGTAATGAAATCAAGATAGGGATCGGCCTGTCTGGGCAAAAACAGACGTTTTAAATTGCAACGCGATGACTGTGCGTTTTTCGTTTAATTTCTTTTCGCAATAAAGACCGCAATTTGGATAGGGTTAATTAAAAGTGCAGTTTCAAATGTTTCAATTTGAATCTTTGATGTATTTCGAAAGCCCTTAGTGATCAATTATAAATTGAATTTAGTGTAAGACAGGAATGGTAGTAGGTAAGTGTATGTTGAAGTGTCCGTGGAATTTGTATTCGAACCTTCTTTGTAGGACGGATACTCATATTGAGTTGTAGGGCAGTAATGGGCTAGATCATTATTATATTAATACAAGGTACTTACCTAATCATGAACAAATTTTAAAGAAAAAAAGAACTTCCCAAAATTATTTCGTACGGGTAAATGTATTTTTGTCTCTGTTGTCAAACATTTTGAACTAAATTCATATCTATATAATTTTCTGTTATCAGCGATATCGATAAATTAACAGTTAAAGGAACTTGATACATCGCAAACAATAAATAAAGCATTAGTATATTAAATAAATTTATTTCATTTGGATGTGGTAAACCGAGCCGCTTCTCGCCTGAAAGCCTTCGGAAATTCGGCCAAATGATTAATATATTCATCTTGATATTAAATATGTGTGGGTCGCTCAAAATATGGATGAAACATTATAAATAACATTCCAATCTGGTATGATAGCTTGTCATTATGGTTATCAATAAGTTATTGTTATTGAAGGCTATCTTCCTGTATGTACGTACATGTTAATTAGTTCAAATGACAAGACCATGCAATAAGTTTTAAAATATTATGTGATTTTTTAGGGTTCTGTGTTTAGTAGATATGTGAATGCGGTCACAAATGTACCGAATAGAAAGGCGTATCTAGGATTTTCAAATTAATTTGAACTTGGAAAGAAGTTTAGATTAAAATAATATTTAATTTAGATGTGAACAGAACTGTAGGCACGCAAGCGAGATACTTAGTAAGTGTCATTTAAAATATTTTAACACAGTAAAAGCAATACGAACCCTGTAAAATTGCGGTTGGGTAAAAGTTCTTAGGGCTAGACCTAAAGTCGCCCTTATTCTTATATAATAAGGGGTAGAATCCTCAGCGAGCGACTCAACTCGCACTTGGCCGGATTCTTATTTGTTTTTAAATGCAGTAAAAAGCAAAATATATGTCACCGTAGTAATACATGTCATGTATTTTATTAATATTTCTGTTGACGTTCGTAGCTTCCCGTATTGCGGGTCACAGCATGTAGTCTGAATATCGAATGATGAGGGAACTCAATACATTCTTTGCATAACCTACTTCGCGAAAGCGATTTTAGAGGGTCATTTGCATAATTAAGTAGGTATGTCTTTGTATCATATTAAATTGCAATGAATATTTAAATGAGCGTGTGTAACAATAGATGATTAACATAATGGTGATTAAAATAAATTAGAATATTTAATTCATAAAATCATAAATGGGCTACAAGTGAAAATAAAGTTTTGGTGGAACGTCGATCACGATAATGTTCCGATCAACAATAATAAAAACATACCATCACGCCTCTATTCCCCGAAGGGGTTAAGCCAAGGCGTATTCATGCAATCCACTGTTTGCTTGTTATATTCAGATTCCTTGTAATAGGGGACGAGCCTATTGCCATTAACCATTAAATCCGAACTCCGAGTTGCTACTGAGAATTTCATTAAAATCCCAAGAAAACTTTGCTTGACCTGGGAATTGAACCCAAGATCTCTAGCGTAGCCATTGCTCTAGCGTAGCAATCATAGCAAAAAGGTTTTGTTATGATTTGGTTGAAGTTACAAAACGGTGTAACAGGCGGTCTGCCCTGGCGTTTATTTAGGGTTGTCAAATTACCTTTTATCGCGTTTGTCGTCGCACGATTTTAACCACTATTTATCATTGTATAAAGCCCATCCTACCGCTCACCATCGATCATTTTATTCACAACACCCATCAAAATCTTTATGATGCTTAAAACGACTTAAGACATCCTACTAATATTATAAACGTAAAAGTTTGTGAGTATGGATGTATGCATATACGTATGGATATTTGTTAGTCTTTCATGCCAGAACGGATGAACGGATCTGGATGAAATTTGGTATAGAGATAGATTATAGTCTGAAATAGCACATAGGCTATCTATATTTATCTAGGTCGAATCCAATTCTGATGTTCACGCGGACTAAGTCGCAGGCAGAAGCTAGTCTTAAATAAATAAAGCCTATGGTTGTGTAATTGTGTAGTTCAACAATGCAAACTTAGTGAAAGTAAGTTGGTCTAGGTCAAAATCTAGAGCATGTTCCTGACCCTTGACTTTAAGTTATTTACTTAAGACTACAATAACATACCTGCTTGCTTATTTACTTTTAAAATTAAAGTACCTAAGGCAGTATTTCGGGTAAACAGGTCCTTTATTGATAAAGTATTATTCAGTTAGACATTATGTATCGTGTGTAGAAGGTGGTATTTACTTTACTTGGCAAAAAGGTAGCAGTACACTAGGAGATATATTGCATTGTGAATATACAGAGACCATTGCAGCTGGATTAACTGTTAATCGTAGGCACTCCGAAGCCAATCAACGATACCAGTACCTATATTTTTTATCAGAATGCAGCCACGAATTCACGGAGCCAAACGTTATTATTATGACCATTAGCCAATATTTGAATTATTCAAAACTTAACAACAGGCGGGCGTACGAAAGGGCACGAATATGGCGGTGCTCGATATAGCAAAGAGAATAAAGGAGTTGTCGGTTATCTACGGAATTCGCGGCGCGGGCGCAGTGACTCACGCCGCCGCTGAACCGGCCACACCTGACGATGCCAGACCCTGTCGAATTCCAAGTTTCATTTACCAAATACCCTTTAATTGACAGTTTACTGCCTATGCCTTTGTTTGTTCGGCTCTTCCATGCATCTCTGAAAGTGTTGTATCATAAATGGATTTCTCCGTTACGTTGCAAGCTCCGAGATTTAAAGTCAGAACATTCAGGTTGCAATATTTCTTAAAGCTCTGCGAATCGGTTCTCTTTCACAATGTGATATACGACCTGATTTTCTTTGTTATAATGAACTTAATTATGACTATTATTTATACATTATATTTTAAATTTGATTTCCTTTGCATCCTTTTCATATTCATTGATAATATTGAAAATAAACGGTTCTCCTAATATATTTTTTCTCGTATCTATCAAATTTAACATTACTCTAAATAACATAGGAAAGTTTATTTTCATGGATTATAACTAATTTTATTGACTTATTTATTTAATTAATATTGTACTTATTATTACAACACGGTACAGATCCTCGTGTCTATAAAAGAATTTGAAGAAGTAAATGCAAATACATTTAAATTAAACATTTGTTTTTACGAAGATGTTAATAGAGACTTAACAGATTTGCCAACATCTCATTGCTTCAAGAACAAAATATAGCTTACCTAAAATATTACGAAAAAATCTCATATTCTTAGGAAAAATAACATAACGCTAAATATAAAATATCATAACTCTAAGCAGTGTTACTGCTTATTTTATAGATACGGATATCATATCGACTGTAATGGCTGATGAAAACTAAAACTTTCCAACATTAGGCTACTCACAAACGTTATTGTGTACGTGATAGAAAGAAAGATAACACCAGACTGCATCAATCAAAATTTCTCTCTTCCCGTGTACACCACGAAATGAGTTTTGTGGTCAAACAATTGATTCCATCGAACTCCGTACGGTGGTCGCTGATTCTTAATTTCACACTAAATTTATATATCACGATGGTTTTTATAATGTTTTGTATAAAATCGACTAAATCAACCTGTGCCTACTTACCTGTGTAGCGTGACCACGCGTCAAATGCGTTAGAAAACTTTTTCGGTGTCGTAAAGACATTCAATGAGTAATCGAGTCAATTCGAAACGTAATCGATAAGGTCGTGAACGAAAGTGTATTATGTAATCTGTGGGTTGAGGGTAATAGGAACTATGTAGGTACGTTTGGGACAAAGCTTTGTGCGCTAATTGATACATAAGACTTCTAGAAAACTATTTTGTCAAGTTCGTGTCAAGTCTTCTAAAGATCCTTAAAAGACAATAAAATATTAGAATTGTAACTATTCTTAATATTGGTCCATATTTTGAGATTTTGTTCAGAATTTTTTTAATATAGATTGTAAAATTGCTTTCAAAGAAACATTAATATCTTTTGGATCCCTGTCAAATTAGCAAGAATTTCTTATGTATGGTAATAAATTCGGCGAAATCATAAACAATATGATTTCTCAGTAAACAGCAAATTGGCATAATAATGACGTTAATGTATTAAATGAAGACATTCTGCGAATTTAACTTGACTTGCGACTTCGTCCGTTGAATGAAGAAATCTGAATCTGGTGGATAATACAAATAAATAAAACGGTAATATGGGTGTAGATTGTATCACGTAGGGGTATGAGGGCTTGCATCTGAACCGAATGACCACAGACTTGGAAAAATAGAGCTTATTTTTTCATTATAGTTTTTTTATCGCATTAAACATGTAGTATTTTTTTATGCACAATGAAACTACATTGCAACGTGCACATGGTACATAAAACGTGCCTTGAAATGTACCTAGAGTTAAACTAAGTAATAATTTATTGCTATCTGACTCTCTCAGTTTTGACAGAGACAGTGTGACAAATTCATATATTAGCAACTATGAAAAAGCAGAAAGTTATAAAAATGTTGTTGTGCATTTTGTTCCCGAGTAGTCCATACTATAATTGTAACAATGAATGAAATTGAAATAACAAAGACAATTTTTTACAATAATTGATTATGAAACATACCTACGTACATAACTGCTACGCAATCCTGTCACATCTACCCGTTTCCTCAGACATGCATGTGTAAAATCAGATAAACAAGATATCGATCAATCCATCAGGTGGTTTTATTAACGCCATAAATTTACGAAATTATTTCTCTCAGGTGAAAATCGAGGGCCATCGCAATTGGCCTGTAATGTCGCAACTAAGTAAATTATAGTTGGTTGTACCGCTAAGTATAGAGGATCAAATTGCCGCATCTCTGCTTATGTCCGAAATTGTAAGCCTCATAATTGGGTTACATTTTAGGCCACTTCGAGGATGTTGTGTTCTGAAATCGCAATGAGTTAAAAAATTAAGTAACTGTACATTATGTTAAAGCTGTTTGCTTTTTTTCGTGTTCTCTGCTTATGATTTTTGACAGCGTAATTGATAAATTATGCCCAATTGTAAGGACAGCATCAGCAAAATAATTGTTGCAAGGACATACAATATTTTGTTGCAAGTTCTGCATTTTAGTGGTAATTTCGTAAAGAAAGTCCAAAATAGATGTTTATCTCGGGGCAATTTGTAATCCATCGATCATGGAATGAAAGACAGGCTGTCAAAAATGTGTCTAGACGGCAAGATTGCGGCAACTGGTAGCAATTTTTCGGCAAAATGCATATTCTCCATTTTATCTGTTTTGGGCTTACGTAAGGAAGTTGGTTGTCATTGATTATGGGTCGTTCGTGCGCCCGCGACGCTTGCAGCAGTCCCGCTGCGTGCGACATGCTTACTGAATCTCATTGGAATCTAGGGACCCACCATAAAGTATCTATCTCAAAGTTTCAAGTTTCAATACCTAGTCCATTGCGGGCTTTCAATCGTTTAGCATAACTTGATAGAGAACAAAAGAGATGGAGTGTGTACTTTTGAATTTTAGTTTTTTAACTGAACGAGCTTGCTGTTCGTCTTGTAATTCTAATTTTAGAGGCAATTGACTCTCGATTTCTGCGGTTTCTTCAGTTTATGATGTCGTCCTAGTTTTAAATGGGTTTGTTTTTGTGTTTATGATGATTGGACATTTTGATCAAGATGTGTATTCCTTCCGAGCTTCGTTTTAAGACATTTTGGGGTAGTGCAGTTGCAGAGATAGAAATACCAGCAATTATGTCGAAAAAGCAGAAGAGGAGGACATCTTTTTTTACTTTTTTTTACCTGGTTTTCTCTGCTCTTTACTAAGATCATAAAATTGTGAGAGTGTTTAAGACTGTTTACATCAGTCCGTTTAGCTCTAGTGGGTTAGTCAAGTATCCCTATCTTGGTGTAGGAAAACAGCAACTAACAAAACTTTAACACTAAATATTACAACACTGACATTCTGACAATTTCCATAGATAAAACCCAAACATAGGCAAATACAGGACACCTGAACTACTTAGACACTATCACCACGACTTACAAACCGAAGTATATCTATATATGTATATATCTATCCATATCTACACCAGTCTGTACCACTAAGTTGAGCTTTTAGTAGTAAAGCCGACAAACCTGGCCAGATGACCTATGATATATTTAACGCGGGTAGGGGCAGGGCGTGGCGACGCGTGCGCAACTAGGTTCTGTTAGGAGGGAGAGGGGAGCGCGGGGAGCGGGTACTAAAGGGACAGTACGATTAGCCGCTGGTGCATGGTATAAGCGTCGTATTAGGAATTTAATAGCACTTACTAATTAAGTGCTATTAAATTCCTTATATCATTACTTATATCATTAGTCCATACCCTTACTTACCTATATACACTTTTTTAAGAAATCGTTAAAATTAAGGATATATATTTCTCAATTATTTCCATTTAAATAACTGAATAATCTTGCAACTTCATTAGTGTGGTCACCCTAAAATAATAGAAAACCTCAATTAGTTTAGTGATCGTTTCACAATCACAAAAGGGATGATTTTGTTTGAATTAAACCAGCAAATAAAATGTGTAGCCTTCTTATTTAAGTAGATCGAATACTTTAGGTAGTCAGTCTACCCCTAGCCGTATATTCGTAGTAGTTTTAGATAGATAGAAAATAATATAAATTAAATTGATTCAATATTCTTAAGAGTCGGGCAGCGGACCGAAATTCTCTTACAAACGTAATACCGAAATAAATCGTAATTCAATTTAATCAAATTGTGTTATTATTCGGATTCCGATACCGTTAATCTAGGTTTCTACCCTACCATTTCGTCCAAAATACTTCACTGGAAATAAATGTAAATGAAAGCAATTTTTGATAACTTTACCAAGTTTAGAACGATTTTCCGTTCTTTTATTTCCACTGAAGTAGTAGTAGACGAAATAGTACTGTAGGAACCTAGATTAACGCTATTCAAATCCGAATAATAACATCATTTTGACAGAATATTGTCTGGATTAAGATTTATTTCGGTATTATGTTTTTGTGGGCAATTCAAGCTCCGCCGGAACCTTAACTTACAAGTTCCTAAACATACCAGCGAAATGTGGGTGAGGATGTACATGTACATGAGGACAACTCTGCCTAACCCTTCGGCCGCAGATGATAGTACGTTACGGACCTATATGATGTATTCATTTAGTTTCTCTGTTTTTGGTCGATAAATATTTTATCCGGCCCGTTTGTTCAAATATCTGTTGCAAATAATTTTATAATTCTAATTCTTAAAATCAACAGGTACAGGATAGTGACACTTTCGGTAACGACTGAAACTATTCTATCGAAAGTCACTATTCTACTGAAACTAAAAATTGAAAGTAAATTTTAATGTAACACGATCGCTTCAGCTCCTACCTTGTTCGCGGTGACAGGAAGAGTGGTGTCGGCTCGGTCCGTCGTGCAGGCATCGCGGCGACTATTGATAAATCATCGACAGCCACGCGCGCCCCCGGCGAGCTGCGCAACCGTAATACACGGCGCACTCAACAACACGCTTATGGCAAACAGATTAGAAAGATGGGCAGAACAAACGCTGCTTAAAAGTTAAGGGAAACTTAGACAAAATAGATCTCAACAGTGTCAACAATTTTATGCTTTTAAGAACTCCCTAAAAGCTTTTTAGTGAATGAAAAATTCGAAAGCGGGCAGGATTCCCGTGAACTTGCGTGTTTTGATTTAATACACCAGACGCTATGACCAACTAAGCCACCGCGAGTTCCACCGGCTAGGTCAAAATTTGCCTTCATATTTTGAATTTACGTCTTTAAGACTCCGGCGGATTGAATTTCTCTTACAAACGTAATACCGAAATAAATCGTAATTCAAACACAATTTACTAAAATTCTGTTATTATTCGGATTCCGATACCGTTAATCTAGGTTTGTACTCTACCATTTCTTCCAAAATAATTCGCTGGAAATAAATGTAAACAAATGAAATTTTTGATAACTTTACCAAGTTTGGAACGATTTTCTGGTCTTTTATTTTCAGTGAAGAAGTAGTAGACGAAATAGTACGGTAGGAACCTAGTTTAACAGTATCCAAATCCGAATAATAACATAATTTGATAGAAAATTGACTGAATTAAGATTTATTGTGGTATTACGTTTTAGTTCAAGCTCCTCCGGGCCCTTAGGTGGTCGTCTTTTTCTTAAGATCGCATGGAGGTAGGATCTGGGAATCATACCCAGGATCTCCAGAGTAATAGTTGCGCTTATGACCTCTGGGGCCATGAGGCTGTCCTAAGACACTAAATGAAAAAATGACACGTTTTAAGAATAGTTGCTTGTTGCAGTTTATAACAGCCCTACCTTAACATTATCAAAAGAAAATAGCGGTGAATTTGAATAATTTATAAAACAAATTACTCGTACATGTTAATGTTCCTAATTAGTGTTAACATAACTTCTTGGAGAAATATCGAGTAATTTAGAAATGCTAACGGGCGCATCTCTAGCTCGTATCTGCGGGAATGTAGGCTCGATGCGTAGGCGCATGACAGCCGCATATCTTAATTAACCCATTGTACGTCTTATTAGCCGTGTTCTGCGTAATTGTAGCCTTAATCGAGTTCGAAAGGTCAGAGGTATTTAGTTCATATAATACGTATTTTGAGATACTTGAACTCAAGTCGTGTCTCGCCAGCTCTGATTAAATATGTAATGCAGGTTAGACCATGTAGTTGTATTTATCTGTGGGCCGTGTACATACCTATTGTGGTCTGTGTAGTTCTGTCGTGCTGATTGAAATACGTTTTATTGTTTTTAACCGACTTCAAAAAGAAAGAGGTTCGTTTTTTATGTATGTTCACCGATATTTTCGCCAGTTGGGGACCGATTTCAAAAGATCTTTTTTTTTATTATTTATTTTTATTAGGTGGTACCAAAATTTGGTGAATGTTTGATAACAACATCTATCTATACTTATAATAAATCTGTAGAGAGGTCAATTCTGTACATGAAATATATTTCCAAAATAACTATCAGCGGGTGATTAGTGATCGATACTGACGCCAAAAATGCAATCAGTAAAATTTTTGTCTGTCTGTCTGTCTGTCTGTCTGTATGTTCGTTATAGAAACAAAAACCACTGGACGGATTTCAACGAAACTTGGTACAATTGTTCTTCATACTCCTGGGCAGGTTATAGTATACTTTTCATCACGCTACGACCAATAGGAGCTGAGCAGTGAAGGGAAATGTTGGGAAAATGAGTGATTCATGAGAAAGGTTTCAAGCTATAAAACATCACGCTACAACCCTTAGGAACGGGGCAACGCAGGTGAAACCGCGGGCGAAGAACTAGGGAACAAAGTAACTATTCCACGCGGACGAAGTCGCTGGCAAAAGCTAGTTTAGAATAAAATGACAATAACACGTACCACGTACGTACACGTATGATATCGTCTAGGTACGCAAAATTCTACTCGCCACGCAAAATGTACAAATAAAATTTTTTTTTTTAGGTTTTACTTTTTGTAAGTTATTTTATTTATCGTTGTGTGTATCATCATTAGATGTACACAGATGTAGGAAAATTATTCGCATAAATTAAACACGAGATCCATAGGTTCCGTAAGAACAGTTAAAAACTTTTGTCATCAATACCATTACACCTGTATTCCTTGAAAGGTAAGGCAGAGGTGTACTAATATACACCCACAATTAAACGGTATGTATAGGTCCTATGAGGCGACAGCAAGCCTATCGCCATTACTTGGGCACAAATCCAAATTCCAAGCTGCTAAAGAGAATATAATGGAATAATATTTTGTAGATTAGCAGGCGTAATTAAGCACATAGCTCTTAAATTTAATTACGTTTAGTAGGCTACCTGCATGGTAAAAGCTCACTAATTTGAGGTCCTGGATTCAATATCCAGATGGAGCGTGATGGTATGTTATGTATATAATATAATAACTTACAAAACAGGTGATAATGATCAGTGATGAGTGAGAAATGTAAGGCGGTATAATCATAGCTACAAATTCGTAATCACAAATCGCCTTAAACCGGACCAGCTTAGAGAAGACCACCAAGACACTGCCAATAAAGCTTTCGTTCCTCAAAGTAGATGGAACTCTTTCTACGAGTGCGGAATGGTCATAAAAAGAAGCATATCGACTGGTGATACCATCGCTTAGTGAGTTACCGTCTGGCACCACCATTATTTGCAAGGATCGCATTGTAGATGTAGGGCCACTGGAAATGTCTACGTAATTAAGTTCTTCATTTGAGATCATCAATCCAAATTATGATTAAGTAGTTTTTTTTCGTACCTTTGCAATTTTTATTTGATATTCATATTGGCGTCCAAAAAAAGAAAACATCGTGAGAAGACCTTACTATACCTAGAGTTAGGTTACGTTACTTTTTTTTTTAAATATGTTTGTCCATGCTGCTTTAATTGTCATCGATTTTAAAACAGGATATTATTAAGATTTACTTCTTATCATGTTAATCACATCATGTTAATTGCATTACATCGCTCAAATCCAAAAAACACCCTAGCTTTAAAGCACTTTCTAGTGGAATCCTTATATGCGTTTGCCATATAAAAAATATATGTTATACTTAAGGTTATCACAAATAAATTGTATTGTTTATAATTTTTATAAATTTGCCCCAATTTTGGATAATAATTGAAGTAAATAGTCCTTTTTTAACCTAATTTGTATTTTTTCTCTTTAACGGCTTAATAGTTATTCATGAATTTTATACCAAAAAAATTGTAATGACGTAATTAACAATTTGTGTTGTTTTTATTTTCTTATTTCTTTGAATATTTGAAATAATAAAGAAATACCCGAAACCTCACTAGCACCCCGCGTGAAGCACCCCCGCAATGCCTGTGACTAACAAATACTAGCTACGACTATATCCTCAATGTCATTGGGCAATGATATTTTTTATTTATTGACTGCTACGCTAGAGGTCCTGGATTCGATCCCCAGGTCGAGCAGTGTTATTGGGTTTTTCTATGAAATTCTCACTAGCAGCTAGGAGTCTGGATTTGTGCCCATGGTAATAGGCTCGCCCCCTATTACATGGGACGTAAACATACCGGCGAACTGTGGGTGTACATTTTTACGTCTCTGCTTAACCCTTCGGGGAATACAGGCGTGATGGTATCTTATGTTACTGGATATTTCATTCGAGTCGGGGTGTACCTAAAAAGGAATAAAGTGTTGTACCTAAAGGTACCACAAAAGTGCAGTCCATACAATACAGACCACGTGCGAGAGGTGTCATTAAAAAAATGATCGAGTAATATGAAGTGATTTGAATGGCGTAAGGCATGGCCGCGTAGAGATCTCTAACAGAACAATTTAATCTTGGCAGATCTGAAATTAGTTAACAATACTTAACCATTCAGGATATCGATTTGTCGCATTTGGATTGTATAATTCGCTGTTTTACACAACCGCTAGCTGTTTTACAAAACAGCGCTGTTATGTAAAACAGCTGAATGGCATTTAGCAGTTTTTCATAATAGCTGACCTTCAACACGCGGAATTGAACGCATGAACGGTTTGCATTCATCAGTACAGCCGGTTAATGATTAGCGGTTTTGTTAAATAGCATGTAAAGAAACGTGCTGTATGGCGTCACAACGGTAAAAGCTCGTCAAGATCGTCAAGAGAAGAAAGATATAGATATATATATATATATATCTCTCTCTCTATTATAATTATGCACAATGGATACAATTCGGTTCTGACATTGTGTGGTAACAGTTCTAACCTGACCTAGCCGATATTTAATTCTCTTTCACCCCCAATTTACCCGGTCAAAACTAATATTGACTGCAAAAACCAGTAAGAACAATTTTGACTGTAACAAAATATTATGGCCTTTTTAAGCAAAACGTTCCAACTTCGACAGATACATTGTATTATAGAATCCGTATTAAAACCTTTCTACAGCAGACCTAATTCGCTGGTACCCCTTAAAGGTACAATACCGGTGCCATATCTAGGTAAATATGTAGTACATCTCTCTGGGCCATTATTCTGTAGCTTCGGAGACTAATGGGCCATCATGGCAATAACTCAGGGCTAGCTCATTGTCCACGGCTCGCACTCTCGCACTATCTATAACGCAGGACAAATTTATTAATGTTCGACATTGTAACGGTTCTTATTAATCATATACTATATCTAATTTGATGTACTCTTGGCTGGACTTTACTATCGCTTGTGTATCTCGTTTTGTAGATCCGTTGTAGGTGTGTGGTTATGTAAAACAACGTGTGATTTTTCTAAGCTGCGTGTATGTTCATAAAACTGACATGTAATAAGCTCTTTTGTAAATCCTGGTGGACAAAAAGACCATATTTAGAATCCATTTTTAACTATAAATCTGAATATAAGCCGACCCTAGAATCCAATCTCCGGGCTGCTATTGAAATAATTATCTGTTGTATTATTGTATTTTTAAATATTTAAGCTATACCTACTAGGAGTAGGTGTTATATACATTTTATTACATATACCTTAAAACGCATAGTTAACTGCCTTTTTGTTAAGAGTCTATTACTTTTTAATTTTAGTGAAAATCAAAGGTAATCTCCCAAATATTTGAATCCAGAATTCTAACGACAAAAACTACACAAGTCGGGCGAGGAAATTTTCGGGCAAATTTAAAAAATAGCCTTCCTTGAGCTATCTAAAACCTATTCTACACGTTACACTTATTGATAATGGGGAATATGCATGTCTTTTTTTATATTTGTAATCAATAGTAAAGCACCGTAAAAAATATTTCTTTGACAATAATATTAATATTAAATTATAAAAATAAATATTCAAAACTGCATTCAGATACGGGAGATTTAAACGCCGCCATATTGGCCGCGTGTACTGTGACGTCAGTTTCCGCAAAACAGTCACTGTTTTATCGTTTTCAAAATTTATTCAATCGTTTTATCCAATCAATTATCTATATTTCTAAGTTTAATAACTAATTCAACATGGGAGAGGACGGAAATGAATTTTATACCTAGTCGTTACAAACCTAAATGTTTACGGTGACGTCATGAGAGCGTCACAACGTAGACTTTATCATAAGTTCCGTTTTGATCATCATTCTTTAGTAATAAAGATTACAAATGAAGATATTTACTCAAATTTGTATCTTATGCATATTCCCTATTCTAAGCTAGTAATTTATCATTCTGTTCCGGTACCTATAAGTTGTTGTTACAAATTGACTTGTACATCTGATTTCATATAATTGATTAATTACATTTTAATACGTCAACTGTGTAACGTAATCAATCATTGTGTATATAAGCTTTGGTTTTGCCTATTTCCTTATGCAAATGATTATAAGTATTTAAATCATCATTTATTTACGTCGTTGTATTCTAGGTGTTTGTAGGTTTAAACTTTATAATGGTGTTGTTAGTAATTATACCTAGGTGCCTATAGGTATACCAATAATGATGTTTGCTTTGGTCAATGAGAACGATCATCAATTTCAACAGAAAAAGAGATTTACTAAGAGTCAAAAAATATCGTGTATAAAGCTTTATATGGATACTAGCTTTTGCCAGCGACTTCGTCCGCGTGGAAAAGTTACTTTGTTCCCTAGTTCTTCGCCCGCGGTTTCACCTGCGTTGCCCCGTTCCTAAGGGTTGTAGCGTGATGTTTTATAGCTTGAAACCTTTCTCATGAATCACTCATTTTCCCAACATTTCCCTTCACTGCTCGGCTCCTATTGATCGTAGCGTGATGAAAAGTATACTATAACCTGCCCAGGAGTATGAAGAACAATTGTAACAAGTTTCGTTGGAATCCGTCGAGTGGTTTTTGTTTCTATAACGAACATACAGACAGACAGACAGACAGACAGACAGACAAAAATTTTACTGTTTGCACTTTTGGCGTCAGTATCGATCACTAATCACCCGCTGATAGTTATTTTGGAAATATATTTCATGTATAGAATTAACCTCTCTACAGATTTATTATAAGTATAGATAATAAACCTATCTGTACTTAAAGTGGCAATATAAAACCTTATTTTATATTTACTGTAACAAAATTAAGTGAAGTCTCTTTTCACTACGAACAATTTTACTATGACACCAGCCCTGAAATCGCAAAAAATTGGTCCACGGTCATAAGACGAGCAAGTTTGTTGGGTTTTTAAAAATTTTCAGTTGCAGCTCGGAGTTTTGATTTGTGTTTGATTAACAGCTAAATCCCCTATTACATGGGACCAAAATAATACCGGTGAACAATAGTTTGTGAATAATTAGTGAATTATAGTTTTTTTTTTAAAAGAAACGTTGTCCCACCCTGGGATTTTCTCCTGTATCGTGGGTACGTTTACAAACACAAACACCCAGACCCGGAACAACTACCTGCAGATCATAGAAATATTTGCTCCGTGTGGGGATCGAATCCACAACACGTTGCGCAGAAGCCGATCGTTCAGCCGCTACGCCAAACGTGTCGTCAAATATAGTATAGTTAAGTAGGTTGTATATCAATATTCCTCTCTCCCTTTTCTCAGGTGCTGATTTTTTTTTAAAGAAACTTTGCCCCACATTTGGTTTTTTCCTGTATCGTGTACCTATACTTTCAAACAGCATTATATTTCTTATAAATGTACTGAAAGAAATGAAAACATCAGTCAATTATATTAAACGTCTTTTCCGCCTATTGTTCAAATCAAAAACATTCAAATCTTCTAAATTATCCTTTTCACGACTTTCGCTGAAATCAATCAATGTAATTTCATTTGTATATGCAACACAGAAATAAACAAAAAACATACATTGTCAATTACAAAAATGGAGGTTATTCGTTAGATAATTGAATGGCAGATTGATAGCAATTGATGTAACAGTATTTGCATGTAGTAATCATGAGACTGAAACCGAATAAGTGCTTTTTATCGGCACTTTCTATTTTATGGACGTCATAGGCAGGTTATACAACACTGTTGTACACTTGATAATGTGCTCCCAAATTTAATTCTTTGTGTACAGGTGGTATAGCCCGAGGTGATGCTACTCAATGGAGAGGCAATTGAGATAAAATATATTTGCAGTGGCGAATGGTTACTAACACTTTCGTACTCGATCAAGCTTCTTTATTGTAGCAATGCTAACGTTTCTGAAGAGAGAACATCCTTTTTGAAACATTTTTACTGGGTCATGATGGCAATCTAATTGATCTATTAGGCTTAATGCGAATGACATTTTTTCTTGAAATTGAATAGCCATAATCGCCAAAATATAACATATCATCACGCTTGTATCCCTCCAAGGGATAGGCAGAGGCATACCTACTAATATACACCCTCAGTTTGCCGGTGTTTTAGGAAAAAAAATCCAAACTTCAAGTTGAAGAAAGAAGAAGAAAACCCCAATAACACTGCATAGATCTGGGAATCGAACCCAGGGCTTTTAGCGTAGCAGTTGCACATAGGGCCTACACTAATGAGGCAGATAACATTTAATTATTTAAAAAGTAACATATTCCTTACCGGATTGTATTACTATCATACCACACACCAGACAGGCCTCACAGATGCACTCAGGCATCGAGGAGATCCTACTAGGATATTTGATAAAGTAAGTAAAAGTTTATAATTTTATTCTCTAAGATTGTAATTTGTTAAATTATAATAATAAATTTGAATGTAGTATATATATATATATAACTTTAAGAATGTAATCTATCCATTCTATGCTGTGCCCCAACGGGGTTTCATGTTGCTACATAACAAACTTATAGATTTCTGTATATTTACACATGAAACAATTAAGAACTATGACTTGGGACCGAATATCAATTGCCAGCGTGAGACGTCAGTTACTACGTTTAATTAGTCTAGCTAATTCCCTTTAAACGAGAATTAATAACAATTATTTTAGCTCGTTATAGTTTAGCGTAGCAGCGGTAGGTACAAACCTACCCAGACAAGCATTTAAAGCAAAGTCTTACAACTAGTGACAAATACAAGTTTTGTTAAAAATATCGAGAACTGTTGCACTAAAAAAACGCGGTTTGAAGCCCAGTGCTTAAACATTTTTTTGTGAAACCACAGAGATTATAGTGGTGTGTCGTGTGGTGGTGTCGAAGGAACCACTGACCTTGATGAGGAAGCCCTAAAATCGTCCACAAGGTGGTTTACGTCTCGGCTATGTACTTAATTACTTTCGATGGCCTTGTCACACGTTACGAGTTGTCTCCACAATAAGTAATGTGAATGCTGCAAAGCGGTATGCCTGTCTGTTAGCACGCCTATAATTTGTGGGCCCAGGTTCGAGCTAGGGTAACATTTTAGTATTGTTTAGTTCAACTTACAACGACGTTAGTTACACTAAATAATATTTACCAGACATATTATCTTGAATTCTACCTTTATTTTATTGCATTATCTGTTGAAAATTTGATATGATTGGTTATATACGATATCTTTCAACTTGCAAGTAAAAGTAAGGATTTCGAGTCCAAATTGCACTTTGTTACATATAAATTTCCTTCAAGAATAAATTTTACACGATATTGTGGAAACATACAAAGGACGTCAAGTTTCTGTAAACCAATAAGATATCAAAGTTGTTCGTGGAACCGAAACCGGAACATTTCAGTTCTTTTGTGGCACACATAGACGCGCGGGCCTCAATCGGACCGATGCGTAACCCGAGCAAAATCGAAAGTGCAAGGTGAGGGCCGATGTGCGCCGGTGACGACAAAAACGTCGATGAGTAAGCACGCCACAATGGGCCGGGACAATTAGCCCAACTAGGAAATAGCCGTTTGTCATCATAAGAAGGCAAAAAGTGATCACGGAGTTTATGTTGCGTGAAATTGGGTACGCTCTTTTTTCACGATGCGAGTATATTGTGGTCGTGAATGTCGCCTGGTACGCGGCGGCACTGCGCCGCTGAAACCTATTGTGTTGATGATGTCTTTTGAGTGTTTGTCAATCTGTCCTACTTTGGTACATCCTGGATCCGATTCAGCGAAATAGTTTTTATCATAAAATAGTAGTCGATACATGTAAATAGTTGAGTCAAGAGTTTTGATGACAAAAGTATTTTATTTTATAGTCTCAATAAGTTTTTCTGTTAGTTTAGGAATCCAGAATTTAAGATTTTGTAATAAAATAGTACCTAGTTGATACATCGAAGTAGTTCTTTAGACAACAGTTTTGATAAATTTTAAACAAGAAGTATTTTGTAATCGCATTATAAAGTTTCGAACGTCAAAATATTGCAATTAAAACATAAACGCTTAAAAAGCGTCGTGTTAAATAAAAACAAAAGTGTAAAACACTTGTTCATAGCACTAATGTAACAGGTATGATAGTGTTAATGTGCAGTAGCTAACTGTTAGCCAAGTCTTCCGCCTCGCCAAGGTTGTGCTTGGAGACGGACCGACAGACAAAAAATGTCGCGATTTAATTAGGTATAAGTAGTTAGAGACGCCGTAGAATCAATGAGTTTAAGTAGTTAATTGATTAAACTTGGATAACCAGTTTATCCTTCGGATATCGGTATTACTCAGAAATGAGGTTGCTAAGGTCTGATGGCAGTGTTTTGGTTTGGATACCGACTCGAGATAATGACCCATGTGGATGTGGATGTTGGACGATGTATAAAAATGTTTTAATAAATTCCAAATTTGAACGGCCGGCTTTTAGTAATATTTACGTAGGTACATATGAGTACAAAGGAAATATATCTTAATTATTACTCAAATTACCAGTAAATTAAGCTGCGAAGTAATAAACGAACACAAGACACGTTGTAACACATTTTAAGACACAGTTAAACACATAACTACGTCTATTTCCTACCATTTAATTTTAGTATTTGAACGACAAAGCTAGTTTATTTTGCATGCAATTATTGTCTCTATAGACTGCAGTTAAACTTCCTTGCGGGTCAACAAAAGACCTTATTAGGTGCAGCATTGAAGAATTCGTAGTAAATTACAATATGCACTTACTGGAGGTACCGGTAAGAGTGACGGGTGACGCAAAGACGACGCAAGGTCAAACGCCGTCCGAAAATATTCTCTATCGGACACTTTTTTAATCGATTTGTCACAAAGCTTGCAAAACACGCAAAAAGTGTTCGACGTATCTTTGTCTTGTAGATCCAGAAAGTCATAGGTATTCGTCACGGTTTGGTCTAGTCAGGACTACGCTGGACAGATCGGCCGCTCACTTCCATAGCTTTAGTCTTTGTCCAACGTTTTTCTCGGAAAATGTCATATATACCTACTTGTTCTATTGATACATTTTCCGCGAAAAAATCGTTTGTAACTTTATACTTCAATTATAAACTAAGAAAGCATTGTAATAAAACTGTTGTATTGATATTATTTAATTCTCGATGTTTCGGATCCTTTACAGCTAGGAACTGTTGCAGCCGAACTGAACCTGCTTGGGACCACATAATAGGCTCCATTAAATCAAAATCAGAGCCCAAAGGAGTGAGCTCGTTCTGCGTGAATCAGATCGCCAATAATTAACAAAATTGTAAGGTAGCTGTTAGTAATTGCAAGATTAAGACGTCCAACAACTTAGTCTACCCGTGACCATGGATGCTGTAAAGGATCCGAATCGTCAGGAACTACATTAATTATATCAATACGAACGCGATGATCCTTAAAATTTAGGTTTATTTCAATGTCTAATATTCGCGTAAGTGTCAGAAACCAGTAAGAAAGCATTATTGGGGCAGGCAACATTTAAAACTGAATAAAAATGCAGATGTAGTTCAGTTTTGTGCCATTTTAAACTGATTTAAAGAAGGAAGAAGTTCTCAATTTTCGCCGGTCCTTTAAGGGTCCGGCGGAGTTTGAATTGCCCACAAAAACGTAATACCGAAATAAATCGTAATCCAGATAATATTTTATGAAAATATGTTATTATTCGGATTTGTATACCGTTAATCTAGGTTTCTACGATACTATTTCGTCTACTACTACTTCGCTGGAAATAAAATATCGAAAAATCGTTCCAAACTTGGTAAAGTTATCAAAAATTGCATTCGCTTACATTTATTTCAAGTGAAGTATTTTGGACGAAATGGTAACATAGGAACCTAGATTAACGGTGTCGGAATCCGAATAATAACAGAATTTGATGAAATTGTGTTTGAATTACGATTTATTTTGGAATTACTTATATAATGGAGTCTAACCTCTTTAACTATCTAATGTCATTGGAGTCTAAGATATGGTGTTTGACCATCCTTCTGAAGATACACCGTAAAATGCTTGAAGACAGTTTTCTTTTCCTGAAGGAAAAAGTTAATTTATTACATTATTTATTTTGTATATAGTCTAGGTTCGTTGTATAATGCTTAAGTTTCTAGCTAAGTTATTTGTAATAGTAAACATTTCAAAATACAGAAAAAAATCAGTATTATATATATCTTAATATTGAAGTTTCGTTTATAATACATTTTTTTTAAAACATAGCGTCGCCCCACACTAGGATTTTCTGCTGTATCGTGGGTGCGTTTACAAACACAAATTCTCACATACACAAACGTCCTCACGCGGAACAACTACCTGTAGATCATACAAATATTTGCTCCGTATGGGGATCGAACCCACAACACGTAGCGCAGAAGCCGATCGCTCAACCGCTGCGCCAATCGTGTCGTCAAAAATATATATACTCATTGGGTACAACTACAAAGTACTTAAGTTCTATAAAATAAGGCATGTTTTGTATATAGGTATTAATTGAGGGGTGTTGAAATGAAAGGGATCTCGACACCATACAATCTCACACTATTTTATTTCATTATTATCATACTGTTATTATTCTACAAAATCAAAACACGTATGACCACAGGATGGCCTTGCAAACAATGTATTATTTTAATTTTATTAGCTGTTAAACAAAAAAATTACCTAAGTATATATATATATATATATATGTGTCTTTAGCTTAATAATTCTGTATTATGTATGAAGTACTTAGGATTACTTATTTGCATATTCATTGGACTGGTTGTCCATTTTAGGTTATCTGTCAGATGATTATTAAAGTACTCAGTGTGGATTATATGTTTGAGGTTCAATATTTTTTCGTCCTCTAATTCTTCCTCTATACGTTTAATGAATGGGTGCTCAAGATCATTTTGTTACTGTTTATAGTACTATGGTCAGCGGTACGATTTTAGCAAGGGTTATTTACTATACTACGATTAAAGAAAAAAATACCGGACATGTGTGTTCTGTACAAATTTGATTACGTACTTTACTTACGTACTGTATTTTTTTATGATTTAATTACGAATGTATAGCTTTCAGATTTTTCCCTATACTTGTAGTATAAGACGGTATTACTTGCCAAGTTTCATAGTTCTAGGTCAACGGAAAATATTTATAATATTTATAATTTAGAAGTTTGATTTTTTCACAACTTGAAGGGTCTGTAGACCTGAGTATATGGTATTAATTTCAAATCGATACCTCCACGCGTTCCCGAGATAAAGGGTCGGATAGATGGACGGACTGACAACAAAGTAATCCTATAAGTGTTCCGTTTTTTTCCCTTTGAGGTACGCAATCCTAAAAATTACTGAGAAAAATTGTACCGTAATTCCAATATTTTTTTGAGTTTGGGGCATCACCACAATGTCTCTAGGCTGATATCCGTTAAAATTCCAGGAATGGGAAACCACAAACTTTGTAAGATGATACATTAAATTGGGTTAACAATCTCGCTAGTGTGTACTAGGTTTATGTCGATAGTAAAATAAGATCTCCATATCCCTGTAGTAGACATTGTACACAAATGACATTGTACACAAATGACATAATACACAAATGACATTTTACACAAATGACATTGTACACAAATGACAATGTACACAAATGCGGTACTTTTTTATTGTTTCACTTATTAGAGTGACTAGTTTCTGCTCGCGACTTAATCTACTTTTTTTTCAAATTTGGTTTCAATCTAGCTAGCAATCTTATCCTATGTGTCAGTCTAGGTTTTATACTATTTATGTGCCAAATTTCATCCAAATCAGTTTAATTATTTTTGCTTTATTGAGTAATGACCATACAAATCTACATTTATAATATTAGTAGGATTTTTGGTTTCTAAAACTAACTTTTCTAAAAATTTGCTGTGAGGATATTTTATGAGTTCTAAATATAAATTGATTTCTGCTGAAAAGCTGAAAGTTTACCCCCCGAGTATACGTTATCTATCTCCATTTTTTAAAAGAAAGATTTGTAAAGATATCATCAGCAACACCACAATAACGAGAAGTAAGATTTTCAAGGTACAACTTCACGAGATGAAGATTGGTAAAGCATTGCACACACATTTCTAAGTAACACTGATTACATACCGATATTAACATCTGAGCTAATAAATTCAAACGAACGACTTTATATTCTGTTGTCCAGCAAATTGCCCACTAATTATAATGGGTGAGTGTATTGATACGAATCCTAAACTTCTACATGCATATTAACGTTATTTATTATTAGATTAATATGTCTAAGATCTTATCACGCGTTTAAACTAACGTAGTTTGGTACCGCATCGGCGCGTGCGCAGAGATTTACCGATGCGATATATATTGAGAGTTTACATTTATCTTCCTTACTTAATTTGCGATTAAATAACATTTAATTGCTTTATTAAGCAACTATGTAGGTTAAGAGTGGCACTAAATATTTATTCGTTGTATTTAATTAAGGTTACTTTAAATGTATTAATTCTAGTTTTCTGAATTCACATCTAAAGTATTTGATGATCATTTACTGCTATATTTTTACAATCTAATATACTTGTCAAGTTAATCCCGTAATTATTATTCTATATTCATATAACTCCTGGCGATGAATAGTGTTATTGTCAGACGAAAGATGACTACCATTTAAATAAAATAAAAGCTATACGATGTAATGTATCCACGATTTTATATAAAATTAACGGGATATTAATAATAATATTTAGTACAAAGCTTTGGATTGAAACCGAAATATCGAATTCTAAAAAATCATTCACGAAAGTTTTTCATTCATTCAAAATGTATAATATCAATATCATTGATGTTTATGAACATTCCATTCATAAAACTCTTTTCAAAGCGTAGTGATCGGGCAGTATAATAATTTCATGTTCAATAACTTGCATTACTGGCTAATAAAGGATTTAATTTACTACAGTACAAAACGGCATTGCAGACATTTTCGGATGCTCTGACTGAATGTGATCAAAGGCTTGATTTAATTTTAATTTTAGTTCAGTGGCAGCACGTACCGATATGCACGATTGCGCAGGACCTTGACGATTGATCCTGTGCACAAGATGTGACTTGCACAACTCTACTCCGCTATTTTTGATACCGGTTACTTGCCTTTATGATGACTTTATAGCTTTTTTTATTATATTTATGAATGTCATAAGAAAAACCTTCAACGAACCCTCTTTTTGTCGACCGAAAATTGTGTCGTATTTTTATTTCAATCATCCATTTGCAACACAGCAACGTCATCTTCTTCGGTATTATTTTCGGAAATAATTTAGTGTGTTATTGGTGCGTTGGATTGCGTTAGTGTCCTACATTTTGTTTTACGATAAAACAATTTAAAACCACAACGCAAATGAATTCTTGTTTCGTTTTTGCAACTTTGTAAGACAAAGGTCGTGTCTATGGTTCGCAATGCGACTGAAACACAATATGGTAGCGGTGGGATCAATGACATCATTTGCCGTCAAAATAATGTTATCTCCCGCTATCGCCATTTATAAATCTTGCAGTTTTATTACGACAGTAGCCAATAAACCTATTTGTTCGCAAACAGATTCACATAATCGGTCGCTAGTTGACAGATATGGAGCCCTAAATCAAAAGATTATTTTCTTTGTAACTATCCTACGAGGAATTGCGGACCTTTAGTGGATTGCACAAAGTTCAAACTTGGTGACTGTACGGTGTTTGCACGTATCCCTTGGGCGGTAATTTGGTTATACCAACAATTTTATGAGAGGGTCGATCAGGATAGTGTATAGATAATAAATTACACAACATATAAAATTTTAGATGTTTGTAAAATAGGGTACACGAATTATTACCCTTGTAAATGATCCCTTGTAGTGTTACGATTAACTCTGGGACATGTAAAAGATACTAAAACGCAAATCGAAACTGTAAATTGAAATACAGGACATATTAAAATTGAACAAGTGCACGCAGCGACGATTCCGTATAATATAACAGGATTTATATCTTAACAATTGCAGTTGGAAGTGCTAACCTAATGGACTAATGGTGCTTGGTTTAAATTGTAGAACAAATGTTTTTATATTGGTCTTATAAAAATATATGTATATATTTTTGGGAACGTGTAAATGTCTGAAATTTCGTTTTATTTTTCTGGAATATATATCCTAGCTCTTATAAATCTATATTATTCTAAATTATTTGGCTAGTAAACTTATAAATTTTTCTTTTTTCAATTATGTTATCAAGTAAGGACTTACTCAATAATGAGCGTTTACGGGGCTGGTATTATGATAGATTGCAGAAGTTCTGTCTTCATATAATTGTATATGAAAGCTTTGCCATCCGTTTTCTTCAGGTTTACCTTCTCAAACATATTATAATTAGTCATATCTTGAATCACAATGCTGTCTCAGACATATTTTTATCATTTATTCAACATCTCCAAAGGACGATATAGGTATCAAAAATCGCTTAGAAATCTGCAATTGTCGGTTGTCTGTACAAATCTGCGCGGGCGCATATGTGTCGTGGAGTCACGACGGTCGATCCTCCGTGACCCGGCAGACAAATCAAGATGAATTGCCAGACTATTCCACCTATGCTACTTATTTTGCCTCTTTACCGGCAAACTTGTTAATGTGCTTTCAAAACGATATTAGGAAATTCTTAAATCGTTTCAATTCTCGAGAAACTTGACTGGTTGGCAACTTGACTCGTTTTGTTTACAATAAATTAATGTTTTTGTCTTTTTCCTCTGTAATTTGGGAGCCAGTCTAATTTATGTTAGAAATTCTGACTGATTGAGTTGAATCGATCATAGAAAAAGAACAATTAGGTATCTTTAAGCAACGCTTTTTAAGATATTTTATTCTTAGTTTAATTATTTTATTTTTATCCAAGTAAAAATGAAAATTTGATTAGTTACGATTATTAGTATCGGAATTATCGTCCTCATGGATGTGACCGTGACCAAAAAATTAGAAATTTAGCTCTTAGTTCTTAGTTTTACTTGTTATTTTTCATCTAGATATTTTAGACTAACTCTCGAGTTATGGAGTACTTACTTACGTAGAACGAGGAAGTAAATCAAAGAAATGATTAAGTTTTTGTTTATTATTTTACAAAAAATAGGTACTTACTACTATAACAGTAGTGATAGCTTAGTGATGTGTACAGTGTAACATGTAACAGTGGAAAAATTATTAATCACTAGCTTCTGTCCGCGTGTACTTCAGAATCGGGTCTGCCCTGGATAAAAAGTGGCCTTTGCGTTATTTCAGGCTATAATCTATCTTTGTGGCAAATTTTGTCCAGATCCGTTCAGCCATTCTGGCGTGAAAGAGTAAGGATGTATCCCAAACAAAAATTACAATTTTAGTTTATATAACCTTTAACGCTTTTAAAAAAACATTTACTAGCAATGTGGGTTACACACCCTCGTGCTAAGCTAAACGCTTGTTTTACGAGTGGGTTCACGTCGGTAGTGCAATGGGTAGGATTCGAACCGGCAACCACGTGATCGCAAGTCCAATGCCTAGCCATTAGGCTACCGCTGCCGCGGCCGCTTTAATAACTTAACGGACAGAAATGTGTTGCTGGGGAGTTTATTGTCTGCTTCTTCTTCCCAGCGAAAACACTAGGAGGCCGCTGTCTCTAATGTAAAGAGAACGTTTTAAAAGTATTACCTAGTAGTCTATCTATATATATAATTGCTGTTCGTTAGTCTCGCTAAAACTCGAGAACGGCTGGACCGATTTGCCTAATTTTGGTCTTGCATTATTTGTGGAAGTCCAGAGAAGGTTTAAAGGTGAATAAATATGAAAATGCTAGGAATTAAATAAAAGCAACAATGAGGCAGTACGAAGTCTGCCGGGTCAGCTAGTCTTGAATAAATTAATTTGATTCCGATTTTGTAGGTCTCGAGTTCGAATACAAACCACGCACTTCTGACTTTTTGGCAATCATGTGCGTATTTATTTCATTAATTATCACTCGATCAAAACGGCGAAGGAAAACATCGTGAGGAAATCTGCACGCCTGAGAGATTTTTTGACGGTGAGTGAAGTCTGCCAACCCGTACTAGGCTAGCTCGCTTAACCCCTCTCATTTTGAAAGGAGACTCGTGCCCAGCCGTGGGACAGTAAGGATTGACTACTACTACTATTACTGTGTACTGAATTCAATTGTAATAATGGGCATATATAAGGCAGACTTGATACAATAAGGGCCACTTGCACCAACTTCTAAATATGTGTCAAGAATATTATCGAGTTCTCTTAGATTTTTTTCGTCACGTCTTCTGACGACATTTTCCTTAACCGTTAAAGCAAGTGACAAACTCGATCCTATTTTGGTTCCGGATCCGGTTTGTTTTTAAATAGGCTTAATGAGCTTACCTTCAAAAACAAATCCTATAATCCAGTAATTAAAAGCAAATCTAATCAGCCTTGACGCCTACTTAATAAATTGCACAAAATGATTTTTTTTATTCTTTATAGGCTTACGCTTGACCGCTAGTTCGCGTGATGTGAAGGGACATTGCGATCTACGATAGAAAATAATATAACCTAAATCATGGGTAAATAGTTACAATGTAATAGTTGTCACTTTTTTCTGTTCGCCTCTTACTTTTTTATTATTTATTGGGATGCGACAGAAACTGCGGGCAACGCATAGTATAATAATTATACGCTTTCCAACTTGATTTCTTATTCATAAACGGTTCTAGATTCTAAAAACTCAAGGACTGCCTCATTAGTCTTGTGGTCCCAAGCGCTACTGCTACGCTAGAGGTCCTGGGTTCGATCCCCAGGTCGAGCAAAGTGTTATTGGGTTTTTCTATGAAATTCTCAGTAGCAACTCGGGGTCTGGATTTGTGCCCGGTTAATGGCAATAGGCTCGCCCCCTATTACATGGGACCTAAAAATACCGGCGAACTGTGGGTGTAAATTAGTACTCCTCTGCCTAACCTTTCGGGGAATACAGGCGTGATGGTATGTTATGTTATGTTTTTACATAATAATTAGTATCTGTTATGGCAATGACCGCCACTTCTCTTTGCAACCGACTTCAAAAAGAAGGAGGTTCTCAATTCGACTGTGTGTTGCTTTTTTCTTTTTTTTTTGTATGTTTGTTACGCGATTACTCCGTCAAATATGAACCGATTTTGATGATTCTTTTTTTAATCAATAGGTCATACTTCAGAAGTGGTAAAAATTTGGTCAAGATCTCATCACAAAATTTTGCAAAAAATGACAATAACACGCAAATGATATGAATGCGTATAATAAAATAACTTTTAATAACAAAAAGTAAAACCGCCTTCAAAAACATAAAAGTAATGCTAGGTGCATAACAGTTTCGGAAGTCGGTGGCGAAAACAAAAGTTCAAACCAAATCGAAGGCACCGACATCCGAAACTGTTGTGAACCTAACATTATTATTATGTTTTTGAAGGCGGTTTTACTTTTTGGGTTACATCAACGTAAATTTCGTGAAATATTTTCTTTTAATTTTCCACGTGGAACTTTGCAAATATTAAATTCTTGGTAGAAGTACCTACTGATGATTGATACCAAACTCAAGCAATGTTATTGCTCTTGTCTATTTAAATAAAACTCACCTAATAATATTAAGATATTATTAATGAAATGTCCAGTAGATACATGCGAATAAGGCCTTAAGTGCGAACGGAAGCGTTCTAATCACATTTTGTGTAGGTACATGTCCTTATATGGTTTCTTAATTAATTAATGGCAGTTTTTTATGTCAATTAGGAGACATTAGGTTCTATGTATTTCCTGTGTCCTCTAAGAAGATTAGGTATAATATTCGTAATTTAGGCAAAATAAATTAATAAATTTCTAATATTTCTTATCGTGCTATTTATATTTTTGAAAATTAATTTACTTTTGGTAAATATTCCATCTGAAGGTACTTTTTTCGAATTATTTTATTAGAACATTTTAATAAAATTTTGTAGTTCTTGCACCGCTTTCTGCTTTAAAGGTTTAGTGCACCTATTTACCGAACCAGTGGGTTCGATTACCAGGCTGAATAGGAGAGAGAAGAGTTTTTTTTACCAACAATTCAACATTTAGAGATTCTAAGACCTCGCGTTCATCAGCCGCACTTCAAACCACTGGATCATTGTGGTAATCCTTTGCTTGGGTCTATGATTAATAAGCTTCTAGACACGTCACTACCTAAGGTTGAATGTGTTATAAAAGCAATTACACAAATCAACTGTACACCCATACTTCATCGTAACGACGTACAGAATTATCCTGCACACTTATAATTGTAGCTAAATGTTCATTTTATTGGCATTGCGCGTTTTATTCAAGGTTTCATTGCAATTATGAATATTATAATGAAATGTTATAAGTTTTATTACACGCATGAACATTTGTCTTAAGTATTTCCCGGCCAGATGTTTTTGACTAAGCTGTTGTAGTAGTATTCAAAAATAGTCGACTTAAATGAAATTAGTAACTTTATTTAAAAAGTTTTCACCGTCCGATAATAGCTGACTACTCGTACGTAGAAAATATTAGGTATGCTATGTTTTTTGACGTTTATGGACTTCATAAATATACATTTAACAGACTCATAGTACACCCAGACTGGAAAAAAATATCCGTGGGACACACAAATATCTCTCTCGGGTGTGAATCGATCTCACAACACGCGTCGAATTTCTTTAACAAACGTAATACCGAAATAAACCGTAATTCAAACACAATTTAATCAAATTCTGTTATTATTCGGATTCCCATACCGTTTATCTAGATTCCTACTCTACTATTTCGTCCAAAATATTTCACTGGAAATAAATGTAAGCGAATGCAATTTTTGATAACTTTACCAAGTTGGGAACGATTTTGCGGTCTACTATTTCCAGTTAAGTAGTAGTAGATAAAATAGTACCGTAGGAACCTAGTAAAAATAATGTTAGGATTACGATTTATTTCCGGACCCTTATCAGTACACCAAAACTGCAGATAAATTTGTAATAAAAAAAAAAGGATTATTTCTCCCAGGTTTATGTTTAAACACAGAATGTTTATGCTCTGGTTTATTTCTCGCTGAGCCCTGCCACCAGTTCTCGTTAACTTCTGTTTATCTCGATCATATTTTCGCATCGGTTAATGGTTGTCGTGTTTAATCCTCTCGCTCGTCGCATATGTGCGGTGACAGAGATAGCTCCTTGGGAGGAGTAAGGCTTCGACACATACTACGTCATATAGTTCATTTTGTTTTTCGGTTTTATTTGAATTGTAGAGAATGTAGTCTCGACTTTAATATTTATTTACAGGATAATGTGAGAAGAAAAAGAAATAGAAAAGATGAATACTTCGAAGTAGAATTTTCGTAAAAGATCGTATGAGAAAACGGGACAGGAAGATGAAACCTATGAATGACACAGATTATCAGATATCTCAGTGCCCTACGAAATATCTGTACTTTTGTTGCGTATCTCATGCCGAGATATTGCGCTGACAAAATTATGTCATGGCCATAATTATGTTATGCCATGTCATAATGGCTTAATGCTCGTCAGATAGTGCGTAAAATAGTGAAATTCAGCTGCATCATGAACCACAATTGAGCTGCGCAAGCTTGGAAATGTGTCTATAATTACTTCTTTAGTGTTGTTTGCGGCGCTGTTATGTTTCTGATTTACCTTTATGTGGCATCACACAGATCAACATTCTTGAGTCAATGTGGATATATTCAGCTTTGTCTAGAAGAGCCTGCGCGAGATTGATAAAGTAATTATTATAATTATGGTTACTTGTAAGGCTGTTGTTGGCAAGAATACTTTTATTAATAGGAAAATTATCTACAATGAATAGTTTCCTATCAAAGGTGTGCCCGAGCCCTTAAGTGCGCGTGAAAATCCGAGAGTGGTCGAGTGGTCCGCAGTTTCACCGCAATATCAATCAAAATCAAATCGGATCTTTTAATCCAGTTGACGGGCCGACGTTTTACGTTAATTAAGGATGTCGGCACTCGATATCTGTTCGTTTGAACGTAAACTTAATACGAGCATTAACGGAGCTATCCGTTGACCTCCGCTTTTACGAGTAAATGTAGAGTTTAATTGGGATTTTTCTTGTTTATGTAAGGAAGAAGTATTTGGTTTTAAGTGATAATAAATTTATTTAGTAGGTATTGCGCTTTGTTTGAATCAAGATTTTTTCTTTGTATAAAGAGTATTAAAAATATATTTTCAAAGTCAAAGTCAAAGTCAAAGTCAAAATGTTTTATTTCAATTTAGACCATTCAAAAGGTACTTTTGAAAAGTCAAACTAGTTGCACGGTTCAAAATGTGGGTCTTATGGAGAAGAGCTGCCAAGAAACTCTATAGATACTCTTTAAAAAAAGAACATGATTACATTATTAATCTTTGTTTTAAATAGTTTGACAGTTTCATACATAATATGTTAAGGTCCCATGTAAGGGAGGGGGGCCTATTACTATTAACCGTGTACAAATCCGCTCTCCATTGCTACTGAGAAGTCCATAGAAAAATAATTTCGACCTGGGAGTCGAGCTCAGGATCTCAGATCACACTAGTGAGCGTCTACCATGCAGGTAGCCTAAATTTCATACGAGATCGCATATTCAATTTAGGCTACCTACATGGCAAACGCTTCTTATCTTCTTAATTATACCAACTAACAGTCGCGCTTTCGACCACTGGACTAATGAGGCAGTTAGTTTAAATAAAAACAGACGTAAATGCCATAGCGGTGCTGTTCTTAAATTATTTCGCAATTGTGTCCTGCTGTCAAGGTGCACGCAGTCTTAAGTGACGTTGCGGCATCGTGTAAAGAGTAACTCGTCGATGTTGACGTGACAGCCCTGCACACGTCAGCTTTTTCATAATTTATGTTCATCTCAGCCGCATGGGTCCTGACACCAACATACAACGTGGCAGTACCTAAATATAGGTACTTGTATTTTTTCTTTATCATTTAAAATTACGTAAGCTCTTTGTCTTATAATCTTTTGCAGAATCTTTTACTTCTAAATGTCCCAAGCGAGAAAATATTCTCGTAATTCTTACTAACGCTCAATTTAAAAGGAAAAACTTGAATTCTCCATTACACCGGTAGACTAACATCTTTCCCAGGATTCGAGGCATTTTAATAGCAGCGCGTAACTGCGAGAATGGACCGATACCACCCAAACTTCGCATAGTTTCGCATTCCGCGCATCACTCACATCACTCCGCCAGCCACTGCACACCAGCGCCTGCGCAGCCGCGCCGTGGGAATGTACGCATCGTACACATTTTATTTGTCCGAATTATTACTTCAATTAATTATCACACGCCATTACATGCACCTGGCGAATTTTGTTCAATTTTACGTAAAATAAAGAAACCCCGCTGAGAATAAGAGCAGAGATAATTTGCTTGCTCGCTTGATAAATTGGAGTAGGGCAATATTTCGGAGCTTCGCCTTCGGGGGCGAGTGTTTCCGAGCGAGCGAGAATTATTTCTCGTTATATAACCCAGCCCCAGTTTGGTTCCGACGCAATTATTAGAGTCGCAAGCGCAACCTGCACTTGTCTTGTTTTCGTGACAAGATTGGAATAATTGACGTTTTCATAAAATTTCGGCCATTTACGCAACGCAGTGGTACTTGTTACTGTATGGCCACGTAATGTTTCATGTCTAAAATTCTGTGGAATTGGTTTATGCATCAAAAAACATAATTTATTCATTGACATGATTAATAATAAGTGATGCTTAGATGCGATAAGACGATATTTGTGGGTGTAAGTTATGTCGTAAGGTGTCACTTATTAAGTTTAAATTTTCAAGGGCGATGTGCCGTCAAACTTGTTTGGGCATGTAGTATACGCCTTAAGATTGTAAGGTTTCAGCTACATCAGGTGATACAGATAGTCGACACAGATATTGAAGGCAATAAAAAAATGAAATGAATTTAAATTATATTTAAATAAATAAATTATATTTAAATTAATTTAATCTAAAACATCAAATAAAAAGATTCAGAGAAACAAAAAGTATTAATGTGGATTTTGGGCATGTCTGCGCACTATTAAGAAAATAGCGAGTATTTCTTTGAAATACTTTAAATTAGGCATTTTCTGATTTTAACAGCCCAAATCCAGCGTATACTCGTACATACTAAAGTAAAAAAATTACTCTCCTTTTTCCCCAATCGACAATAAACTCTATCATTTGGAGATTAAACTGCAAATCGATTGAAGAAATTTGTCAGTTTTGGATACTATGTGCTGTAGACTATACATTAAAAAGTAAAAGATCTAAGCATAGTAAGTACCTGCACCCTAACATGTCTTTAAATATAAGGGAGTATTCCTTTTTCGGCACCAATTTGAGCACCTATGGTTTGAGTACCTAAGTTACACTTACAGCACCAATAGGTATATTGGCTCAATGCTCAATATGGAACAAAAAAATTATAAAAATTTATTCCTCATTAAGCACCTACGGCAGTTTCTAGTGATGGGATGGGATGTCTTGGAACAAAGTTTTTAAATAAAACTTATGGATAAAACTTAGTTGTACTTTAATTAATCATTTCAATTTTATTAAACCAAACATCTATACCGATAATAAAATTGTAACAGGCCGATATCTGTACATTGTAATATAAGATATAACCTTCGTAAAACTAGTTAATATTCAATACTAAATCGTAATGAATATTGATATCATGTAAATGAGCTATAAAATTATAAGAAGAGCAATTTTTAACTCATTCTCTATTCAAAAAGATATTTGCACTGGCAGCTCATAAAAAACAAAAAAGGTCTTAATTAAGAACTCATAAGCAATTTAAAAATATCATAATATAATTACAGTACGTATTATACTCGTCCTCCATGTTTAATATTAAAAATGTATTTATAATGAAATAAATCATCTCGCTGTTGAAAAAGCTGGGCAATTAAGGATCTTTACCATCATCCCAGCATGCTTCGTGTTCATTATGTCAAGTTTGAGAGATGAAAGCTTTTGTCACCGGCGGCATCGCGGCGGGATGTTCGTAATTTGATGAACTTACTGGACAAAACGACGGGACCTCTTATATATAATTATACCATCACACCTGCATTTCCCGAAGGGTTAGGCACGGGTGTACTAATGTACAGCCACAGTTCGCTTGTATGTTTAGGTCCAATGTAATAGAGGCCTATTGCCAATTACCGGTACAAATCCAATTTCCGAGTTGCTCAGTAGCAACTTAACTTATCACTTATCAGTATTATAACTTATCAGTATAATTCCATAGAAAAACCCCATAACACTGCTCGAACTGGGAATCGCACCCAAGACGTCGAGCGTAGCAGTCGTACTTGCACCACCTGCCTTATTAAACGAATGGCTTAAATACATAACTAAGTAAGTATATAGAAAAGCTAACATTTTCAATCGTCAATGTATACGTTTTAGGTTTTTATACATCATGATGTCCATGAAAATTATGAAAATGCTTTAAATAATATGTTATATTAGTAGTTATGTTTTTGTATTAGAGAATATCCTTTTGGTTTTCTTGTTTTATAAGTTTTATCTCTCATAGTCTATGCTACTGAATTAGTTTGTCTTGATACTTCTAACTAACTCAATCTTTGCGCGGGTGCTGAGCGTGAGGTTCGCTTCCCATATCGAAGAACGCATTATAGTGTTTTGCGATAAAAACATTACTATCCAATTACTATTAACTACTTAAGAGCAGTAAGCAATCTTGACAATGTTACAAAAGGTAATTTGAGTATTATTTTTCTCACGCGGAGTTTAAATTATTTATAAGGATGCGTCGAGAGCCCAAAGAGAATAAAATAAAACAAACTCGGTCTGTCTGTCCGTACATCGGCCGACACCGGTAGCCGGCACCTTCGCTCGCGGCTTACACCTTCAACAACAATTCCGGCACAACACTACATTTATTACTCACATTTTGTCAAGATATACTGGTAACTTTTGAATAACATTATGCTTAAATATCGATGTAAAGACCAACATTAAAATATTCGTAGCTACAGGCAATTTCCCTTAAACACGCAACCTTAATTTCGCCTCGTTACCGCTACAGCGCGAATCTCGGCGATGTTTGCCGATGAGCTACTGATTCCAAACGGCGAGATATCCCCCGAACCATCCAATAAATAACCAAAAATACTGGCGCAGATTAAGTGATTATTAAGCACAAAAAGCGTGTAAAAATTACCACAAAAATTGATAAGAATTTCTTTTGTTACTTCAGTGGCCAGTAAATTGGTGTGTTGCATTACCGCTTAAAAAACCGCTTCAAAAGAAGGGCGACGTTGCAAAACCTTGGAGAAAGGTAGCCTCTTTTAATAAAGGCGATCGGCGAACGGACTTATTTAAAGTCGCAATAAAAGGAATGCCTTAATGATGCTGACGCCGATATTAATATTGGACGAAGTCGTCTGGCTGGCTCTTCGGTTAAAATGTAGTTATAAATTACGTTTTTGGAGTTGGGCGCGCGGTTGGGGCCGAGCGGCCGGCCGTGGGGCCTCGTCTGCCCTTTCCACTTGTTGATCGTTGTTGCTGTCACTTCCACACGTTGTTGCACTGCTTTTGTTATTTATTGATGTGTTTTATTTGTTTACCGAATTGTTTTAATTATAGGTGCTTGTGGGTGTGCTTAGTATAATCGAATTATGATCTTGATTTGGGAAGATGATAGCTTTTCTATATGTAAAGCAATATAAAGTAACTTCATTATTTTATTTTGTTATTAATCCAGTCTGTAGTGTACCTAAGATACCTAGAGTAATTGCACAGGAACTGAAACACATAAAACCTTGTACAGGCCAGATACAGACGGCAACGTGCATTATTCCCATCCACAATGAAACAATAAAAATGCAGATGAAATTGTAATGGCTGCAATAAATAAGTATATTTCATCGTAAATAACACACCAACCCTTTAATGCTCCAGACATGGTGCAAGATTTATAAATTAACAATAATTCAGAAGCTTTTATTTATTTAAAATAGGTACAAGTTATTTATTGTTCTGCATTAAATGATATTACAAGTTTCCATTACAATAAACTGTTTTATAAAAATATTACACTGATAGTAATGAATTCATCAATATTTTAAGTAGATTTTGTTTTTATTTTAATGGAAATTACGACGGAAATTATTCCCCCCAATCATGTATGATCGATAAATTGTGTATATTAGTATGTGCTTAAAATTCCTCGATATTTTAATACTTTATTGCGGAGTAAGTACCCGAAAATAAGACAGTGATCTTCATGATTTTCGAAAGCACTGCAGCGAGATCCCGCACTGTACTTATTACATATTATAGGCACTGTAAAGTATCTTCCTACATCGCACATAATATAAACAGTTTCTCAGAAAATCATATCGAACATCAATTTTATTGGTGGATGATTACGCTGGAGATTGTGAGTGCTCGCGAATAATTTAATGTAATTTTCGCGAAAATGTCGAATTTAAAGTTATCGAGATTAAAACATAATCAGACGGCGAGTGGTTAAATTACGTGTCAGAGTCGCATCTACGTCGACTCGTAAACTGCACTCCTGTTAACTTCTGATTTAGAGCAATTATTAGATACCAGATAATGGGGCTTTCTATCTTCTTTTTCAGAATATGTCAATGAAACTAAAGACAACAATAAGCACAAAAGATACTTCTTTTGGTGTATGTATCACACAACATGTATGAACGTGGATGATGCAAAAGAAATAGGTATGGGAATTGTAGCAAGTAACATTCTGTAGTTTCTGTCTACGCCTATGCGAAGGTAGCGTGAGTGTATATGTATTTATAACCTTGTTATTGAAGTTCTTTAGTGACATCGTGATAAGAATCTGTAGTTTTATAAGGCATATGCGATCGAAGAGAGGAAGTGTCAAGTTGACCTTATAAGGCTTTCAGTACCTACTTATATCTTGACACTAGTTAAGGATTGCGGCGTTACAAAAGAAATACACATGCTAAGTCATAAAACTAATGACTTAGCATGTGTATGTGCGAAACAGTTTCGGAAGGCGGTCCCTTTGATTTGATCGGATCTTTTGATTTCGTTACCGACTTCCGAAACTGTTTCGCACATACCTAACATTATTTTGTATGCTTTTGAAAGCTGTTTTACTTTACTCGGTCGTTACGAGTTATTTCAAAATTTTGTGATCAGATCTTGACCGAATTTTTATGGGACCACCTCTAAAGTATGACAAAGTATGTCAAAAAAGAATCATCAAAATTGGTTCATAATTGACGAAATAATCGCGTAACAAACATACAAAAAAAGTACCGTCAAATTGAGAAAGTCCTCCTTTTTGAAGTCGGTTGAAAACAAAAAATAAAAAACCTTCAGGTAACCTAGATAAAGTCTTCAGTTTAATGTTCAGACGTCATATGTATATTTTGTGGAAAAAATGTCTTTTTGTATAAGTGATTCGTCGACTCGTACAAAATATAAGCCGATATAAGCCTTGTCTAGGTCAGGGGTCGGCAAACTTTTTAGACGAGGAGCCAGATAAATAAGTAAAATATAATTTTTCGGAAGCTCAAAGACCCGCAGTTTTCTGTTTCAGGATTTTCAGCTGCTATGCCAAAAGGGGTCGTCATATGGTTTTGCTCCCTATTAAATGAGATCTAAACATACCAACAAACTGTGGGTGTACGTTATTACACCTATGTTTAATAAAAAATTTATGCTTCGGGAAATACAGGCGTGATAGTCTGTTGTTGTTATATTATATGAGGTTTTCCATTTTATTCTTAAAAACTGTGGAAATACAATTGCAAATACCGTTTTGCTTTTAGTAAAGCCTACTCTATTTTAACCTTTGGTTACATAGATTACTATTTACATAATCATTATCCAATAATAAAAATATTCCTGTTACATTTCTGACCATAGTATTTGTAATGATGACTCAGTGATATCATCAGCAGCACATTTTATTTTACAATGCGCACGCGTAGCCGTTGACAGAACCCCACTACAGTATGTTCTACATCAGGCTGTTTGCATAGCCACGGCTTCCTTATGTTTATTGTTCTTGTAAATTACATCACTAAGCCGTATAAGTGCTGCCTTTATTAAAACTAAATTATATCTACTGAATAAATTAAACCACTTTATCGTACTGTAACGATGCATACGCTTGTATCGAGATATTGACTTCTATGTAGTCTGTTTCCAGTTAAATAAATTAAATTCCCATTTTTTTTAAATATATTAATTTTACTTTATTTTACATTAACAATTTGTTAATACATAAGCAATTTGTTCAAAAAATATAATATTAGAAGTACTACGAAAGTCTTTGTGGAGAAATTTCTAGAAAAAATAAGAATTAATAGAAAAATTTCGATACTAAAGTTCTTATTCTTAAAATTATTTCATGGACTAAATAGCTAAAAAAAAATCATAGTTTGGAAATACAGTTAAGTGCAGTTAGGAATAACCCTTCTATTGATAGACTCTTACCATTTAACACTTAAATGTTTAAGCGCACTTTGATCTCTCCATTTGACTTCGATTACAATAATTCTTCTCCTTGTAACAATAAAATAATAATAATATATACCTTCATATCAAAATGCAAATTAGTTTTTGTTAGAATTTTATGTATGTATTGTAATGTAATTCGATTAAAATCATGTAACGCTGTCATTGATAAAATTTATCATTATGAAACCGTCGTAATACGTTGTAATTAAACTTTCATAACAGCAATTAATCGGAGTTGTGTAGGAGATTAATTAGAAATTGTTGATTCGAGATCATCGAGATAAAATTGAAATTGTTTATTGTTTCACATTAGCGAGTATCGGTAGCATGAACCGGCGCACCTAGGTCATTATAAGACACCATTCAACGTTTTAAATGTGTTTTGTGTAACAATAGATAGAGTGTAATAGCCGAAGGGTACTTACTCTAGAATAGGCTTCGTTCATTTTGCAATATTGAGTGGCGGCGGTAATTAGAGTCCGTCCGGACTGTTACAGCATCCTGATTCTAACGCGTGCGCCACCTAATACTATAAACGATGCAAATCCTATTAATTTTAATACGATTTCCATCTATACGATAAAAACAATAGAGTGCAAAATCGTCTGAATATTCAAAAGCACATTCCGGAAAGATTTCATCTAAAGTCCAGCGACCACTCGGGAGTTGAAAGGGTTAAACCTAATTTGCAGTTTAGACAATTTGAGCTCTATTATTTGATACACAAAGAAACGTTTAGTACACAATTTTGTTTAGTTGTACGTCGTTATGGTATTAAAGTATGGACATGGTCCCTTACAAGCTGGGCGAGTTTCGCAAGGGACCGCCACGCTATCGCATCGAATTCATATCGTCTAATTATAAGGTACGAGTAGTAGGCAGGAGTGCGTCGCGCCCCGCAATCAATTTGCCCGTTACGTTCATTCAAGCCTTTTTAATACGCGTAGGATGATAAAATGAAAGCAAAAGTATCTCATACTCACATAATAATATGTCGATGATATAGTTTGCTGAGTAATTCGTTTTATGTTCTTGCTTGGTCGAGTTTGTTTACCTTGATTACATCGTAAATATTATTTTATGGGTTCTTACGCATGTAATATTATGGTGTCACATTATTGTTTACTTTTACCATGACTAATATAAATTATTTAAAATCAATTACAATTTTTTTATTTCATTACAGCAGGCTTAGACAAGTTGCAAACGCTCTGTATCTATTCTATGTCGAAGAACGCTTACGCCTTAGCGATACCGGTAACAATTTGGTAGACAAGCGTACAAGGACTTGTCGAACGCTCAGTCTATTCCATCATATGCTAAAAGTCGGACGTACTCTACTCTCACCCTAGAAGGATATACGCCGATTTTATTGGCGAAATCCTTCAAAAAGGTCAGGTGCATAGCACTCGCAACCGGCGTGTATGTATGAGAAGATGTATGAATGTGGAAGAAGCAAAATAAGTATGCAAGAATCGTAGCAAGTGGCGGTCTATAGTTTCTGCCTAGCCCTGTGGAAGAAAGGCGTGAGAGTATGTATGTATTAATTAAACGTGTAATGAATAATAAAATTAAGACTAATTATTATTCGCTATACACATGGTTACGAAAAGTCAGAGGCGTGCGCCTTGGATTTGAACTCAAGACCATATGATATGACCATAATTATCTACTTATTTACTTTTTTTCTAATTTATCATACCCAATTAAATTGCATAAATTCTTATTTAGTAGTCCCTTTGTTATAGTTCGGTTAATCCACGTAAAAATAATGTTTACATGCTATTAGAGCTATTTGAAGTTTTGCCGACCCAATAAATTACGTGGACTAGAGGAAATAAATCAACATTCTAAAATAGGTATTTAATACTTGATTAGCATTACAGGATGTCAAGTTCCACTCCTGAGCTTAAACGTTCAAAACATAATGGAGACAAATTATTCATAAAAGATTTTCGAATTATAGAGATAAGATCTAACGAGGTCGTTCGATCTGGGGAGTGTGGCCTTAGCCATCGACAGATACATTAACTCCTGTTATATCGAGTTGAGGTATTAATACAGTGGATGTCGACAGTCACGTCATAATGTCTCTGTGTTACCCTAACACGTTTTCAGTATGTTCACTCTTAATACGGCCAAATTAATTCGTTGTAGCCCCGTGGAGGCTAGCGCGAGGTCGCCAGCGAGCGGCGAACTTTTCACCAATAAAAAATACCTTCTTTATTACTTATAGCGATTGTGCGAGAGCCGTGAATTATGAACACGGCTTCCTTTATCGAGTTTTTATTATGCATAACGTCATCATTTTTATAATGCCAAAAGTACCTTAGTGTTGTGGTCGACGCTACGTGTACAATTTTGTCGTAAAACGAGCAAACGTCCGAGTCGGTCGTATATTTATTTTTTAACGAGTGAATATATTTTATTCTGTGGTCGTTTTACATAATGGTGGTGCCCTTAGGTGATCTTAATGCGTCCGTCTGGTAGGCAGTGAGACGTCACCGTGGAAGGAGGCGACAGTAACGAACTGCGAGGACCGTTTAAGGAGAACACATTATGTTGCCTTTTGACATCATTAAGGCGATTCTCAAGCCGGTCGCAGGCAACCCTCTGAGGATATGTAACGAGTTTGCTTATTGTTTTGGTAAAATAAAACTTCCTTGTAAGCACCAGGTTGGCATAATGTGACGTCTGCCTACGAGCCTCTATTTACCTGTATACGCGAAGTGAAACGTACTAAACGTACAGATGGAAGATATATGAACAATTATTAGAACTTGCGTGTGGAAGAACATATACTTATACGTATTTAACATATTTATGAGTAACTACTTGCGCGAGGGAGAACAAAATCAGTACCATATACTAGTATTCTTATTAACCCCTCGTGCTAAGCTAAATGCTTGTGTTACGAGTGGGTTCACGTCGGTAGTACAATGGGTGGGACCGCAAGTCCGACGCTGTTTGTTTTTTCTTAAAATTATACATTGTTAATAGCATGTCTTTTCGTATCTTAACTGTCATTCAAGTTCTCGCTTACTAAAATAGCCATTACGTAATAGGTATATCATCATGCCTTTATCACACACAATTTTTCTCTACATATATGAATATTTGTTCAGGATTGTACCCACGAACTATGGCGCACAAGTCGGATGCTCAGCTACGACACCGTCCTGTCAAATAATACAATCCAAATCATAATCATCATAATTTATTTCTTATCATCATAATTTATTATGACTGCTTCATACGTAAGTCTAGTGGTCCCAAGCGCGACTGCTACGCTAGAGGTCCTGGGTTCGATCCCTAGGTCGAGCAAAGTGTTATTGGGTTTTTCTACGAAATTTTCAGTAGCAGCTCGGAGTCTGGATTTGTGCCCGATTAATGGCAATAGGCTCGCCCCCTATTACATGGGACCTAAACATACCGGCGAACTCTGGGTGTACATTAGTACGCCTCTGCCTAAACTTTCGGGGAATACAGGCGTGATGGTATGATGGTATGTTTATTTATTAATTATTAAAAGGCACACAAAAAAAACACATTTAGTTTATTTAAATTTTTATTAGTTAAGTTATCCTGTGCAAATAAGTCAGTTACAGGTTTGTGCACAGCTTTTACAGTTAATCAGACAATGGATACATATTTGATATTCAATATTTGCATAGTACTAACAAGAAGCATTACGTTCTAAAAGACAAAAGAAATGTGCTATTCATTGTACAACATAAAATCGATATCTATCCAATATTTTTACAATTCTCATCAACCTATTTCCTGTCTCAATGTTGGGAACTGGTCTTGGGTCAGGATGAGAGGGGTTAAGGTAGTTCACCAAGCTTGCTGGGGTCGCGGAGGAATAAATCTCGTTCCCGTAACCCAAGAAAAAAGTAGTGAGGCGAAAGACCCGTCACTTTAGATCACCCACTCTGGGTGGACTCCTACATCGCCGCCTTCCCCGGGCGGCGGAAGTCCATGAGGATATCCACTCGCAAAAAAAGGTCACCAAGCGGTCCTAGTGTGGGTTAGCAAACACATTGACTTTATACCCCGCCCGCCTTCGAGAAAATATACCTACTAGATTTCCTTACGATGGTTTCTTTCACCGTTCAAGCGAGTGACAGTTAATTACATTATTGCGAAACGATAGAGGTATGTGCCTTGGATTCGAACTCTAGACTTACGACTTAGCAGTCCAATATGGTTTGATTTTAAACAGCTTTTTAGATCCGAGTCACTGTTATTTTTTTAAATTTTTTGTTGGGATAGGAGGGCAAACGAGCAGACCGATCGCCTGATCGTAAGCGATTACAGCCGCCCATGGACACCCGTAACACCAGAGCAGTCACGAGTGCGTTGCCGACCTTTTAAAAGGGGATTGGGCCTCCGGTAACCTCACTCAGTCGGCGAAATGCAACGTAAGCGTTGTTTGACGCCGGTTTTCTGTGAGGCCGTGGTATCACTCCGGTCGACCCGGACCATTCGTGCCGAAGCATGGCTCTCCCACGTAAAAAAATTGTTACCACGTGTCATTTCTATAACATAACATGTCATCATCCTAGTTGCATGTTTAGATCCCATGTAATACGAGAAGACTAAGAACTAAGAATTTCATAGACATTTTCTATTTCCATTTCACAATAACTTAAAGTGTAAAAATTACTCAGGCCATTTGCCTACTGCAGTGCTGCAATACTCCAGATACTTGAGTCTTCCTCGCCAATTACAATATAATTAACTCCACGCTTCGTTTTTCTCCCAAAGAATGTCGTCCGCACGGAATCTAAAGCGTCGATGAAAACGGAGTGAAGATTATCTACGAGTTATCTAGGTTCTAAATGCCTGGAAACTACACATCAATTCCTTATTAGCAACATGACAAGAAAATTATCTCAACTGCATCATAGAACCTTTTTATGTAATTTGTAATTAGGTATGTGAACGTAATGTTGCAAATCGGTGATGCGTTTAAAGTATTTTAGAGCGGACTAACAGGTATTTAATAACTTGCTTACTTTTCCTTCTTAGCTAAGACTTATTTTTTGTTGTATAATTTACGGACCAAGGTTTTCTGTTAAAGCGACGCCTGGAAACAATTCCTAATATGAGATATTACGGTAATATGAAAAAAAATTTAATTGCTGGTATGACACTCTCACACATGACACTCTCGGGAGCATTTAAATGAAAGTAGTAAAAGTTCTTTATCAAATTGTGTATGTTTTAGAACTATTTTTATTAATAGCTTTTTGAAATCAAAGTAGGATTTATAGGCCATCTCGTTATGCCGCGGGTCCAGCTGAAAGCGTTTACTTGTACCATTTAAACACAAGATTGATGATACGAAATTGCCGAGTGACAGGAGCAGGGTAATGATGTCTTTGATAGTCAACTTGATGACCCATCCATTATAAATTTACATAGTAATCATGTTTAAACTACGTCAATAAGTGGTTTTGTAAAAAAAACTGTGCCTCGATTAGAGGATCGCTTGAGAAAGTTGAGTGTTGCCAAGATTTATTAGTGTCATTTTCTAGTTCTTTTTTGCAGATTGGCGTGTGTAATTTTTTTATTGATAATAAAATTACACACGCCACGGGAGGTAATATTCCAAAGATAATTGTTTCGGCTTTTATTGCTTCTAAAAAGACCTCTCCTATATTTTTTTCTGATATATCTCCTATGTACAGACGTCGGCCAGTTACAATTTTATTATATTTGTATAATTTACAAATCAGCCATCAATTTGCTTTCCAGTCCTACACTACAGTATCAACGGAAGTTACAGCATCAAGACCTGGAATACCACTCAGCAGTATCATGGAATAGGTTCATCATTAAGTCATATCGCAAATCGGCCATAAATACAATCACCTACACAGTATCTGATTTGCAAACATTCCTAAGACAAGGAGGAAGCCATAAAATTTGTTTACCATTAAAAGTCAACAAGTAAATAAGGTTTACTGAGATAATCGAATAAGAAATCGAGTCAAAATAAATCAAATCCGGTTGTAGAATTATTTATGAATTATGTCGCCTTGTTAACATTGGTTGTAATTAGAGAAAAGTTTTAAATTCAAACGGTGTTACAACAACACAATTCTGTAACCCTCCATCCGACATGACTGTCGGACTATCGGTCTTTTACCGACTAGAAATCATATGAAGTGTTTCTTCCTCGATCTCGACTGGTGTTTGTTGGCCTTGATTCGGCTCTTCACAAATCGTGAAGAGCCTTACATCGCAGACTGACAGAAATTTTATTCCATTTCTCATCTTATTTCAGAACGTACATGGTTTATAAGTTTTTATTTCAACCCGCGATTTCAGTAACCTCCCAAACTACGTTATGAGGCAAAAGGCAGCCTATGTTCATCTTCCAAGGCCTAATCTGTCTCTCTCAGTACCAAAATTCATCAAAATTGGTTTCACGGCAACTGCCTCATTAGCCATGTGGTCCTAAGCGCGACCGCTACGCTACGCGGTCTTGGATTTGATTCCCAGATCGAGCAGTGTTATTGGGTTTTCCTGTGAAATTCTCAGTAGCAGCTCGGTGTTAGGAATTTGTGTCCGGTAATGGCAACAGGTTCGCACCCTATTACATGGGATCTAATCACACCGGCGAACTGTGTATGTAAGTATTAGTCTGCCTCTGCCTAACTCTTAGGGGAACACAGAATACTTGTAAATGTTACCAATGAATTAAAAATCACCCCGTATATTCGACTAGCTCGAGGCTCCTGGCCTGATGAGATGATTACAACTAATTGATCGCCCAGGCCACTAATGTGAAAGTTAATTATCGTCATGTCCACTGTTTATATTCAAACAATTTAATGTTTCACTTTTATTTTATTGTTTTTAATGATCGTTATTAATGGTTAAGATATTATGTAGGTATTGGTAAGTATTTTTAAGAGACTGCTGGGCTTTTAGACGTAATGTATATCCCTACTTACTTAAATGACTCTAAAAATAAAGCTGCTGATCTAGGGAACTAGCTGTATGTAGCGGAAGATTTTACAAATATACAAATAACGGACGCAAAATAAAAACGAAATAATTTGTGACAATTGTGTGATTCACAATTTAGTTGTGTCAGGTGGAATCGAATTCACGATACTACACAACGGTAGTAGCGAGGTGTCCACATAAACCTCTACAGCAGATGTGCAGTTTAGAAGCTGTTAGTCAGCTTTATTTATTACTAGCTGTACCCCGCAGTTTACCAGATTTACTACGTTGCTAAGGGTTTCAAAACCTTCTTCATTTGGTTCTTTGGTGAAAACCGTATGAAGATCAGTAGTCTTTGAGCTTATCGCCTTCAGACAGACGCGGCGGGGAGACTTTGTTTATGCACTTACATGCATTTCCGCCTTTTGCCATAGGAGTATTCAGAAATTACAGAACCACGTGATATGGTCTGTACTTCGTCTTCTTTAATACCTACATTAATACAAAATTAACCAAACTTATACCTACCCATAATTAATTGCTTGAATAACACGATATATTTACAGTAAATATATATCAAACTCATTCGTTATTGTGTTACAGGCCAAGTTCTTAAAAACAATTTAACAATAAAAATTTTAGATAAATTCAATGCAACGCTAAGATTAATCTAATTTACAAGATGAATTAGGTACTAGAGAGAAAGTTCTTCTTCAAAAACTCAAGTCAGATCGTCTTAATGACATTGTTCCTTAGGCTATTAAAAACAGCCTCTTTGAATCTGCTGTACCAGTGCTGACCATTGATATTATATCTCAACGAGCTACAAAATGAGCTTAATCAGTTTGAACCAGTTGATACATATTTGCTTAACGCAATAATTAGCATACCACACGAGTATTAATCAAAGAGAAAATAAACAAAACACAATCGAAAGAATGCCATCCTTTTTGCTCTCACTAATGGCTCTACGGTATCATTGCACTGCACCATTCAATCTTTGTAACTCATCTGCTATCCCAATCCCACTTATGTTTCAACTAGCTACCATTGTAAATAAGACCCTATTTTCTAACTGTAAGGCTAGTTCTCCAAGAAGGTTTAAAAGGAGATGATACGTTATTCGGCGCAGACGCAACGCGTGCCTAGCTCGTGCCAATTTGTGAATAGCGCCGGACGCTCCGGGCAGCTTTCTTTCCTTCATTGCTAAACTTGTTAGTTGAATATCACTGCTATGTTAAATAGGGCTCATTCGATCACTTTAAGTATCGATATCGATAAACTTGAGCTACTCACGGGTATGGTTATAAACAGGTATTAGTGTTAGCGAAAATATATTCATAACAATGTTTATTACAGTCAAAATGAGGTATTTATTATTTGTCGTAAATCTGTGTTTTATGACCTTCGATAATCATAATCATAATACTGCGAATTGAATACGTTTCTTATTTGACATACTTACACATACCTATCTAAATAATTCATGCTATTCATTTGTGGTTATAACTTAATATTTACATTGTATATTGGTATTTAGAATGATTACCGCATAGCGATGGGCTACCCAAACATTTAGGGAAGCTAGAAGTTTTAACGTGTAAGCTTATTATATTAATTTTATTAAGATAAATAGACAATTTATGTAAGATACCTAAAGATTAATAGGTCAATTTTATTATTAATAATAAACTAGATGGTCTTTCGGAACGAATAATCTGATACTGTCCCACGGGCACCGGCTGTGTACAAATCTTCGGACATCATGGGGATTGTAAAATTGATTTTATTTCTGGACTCAGTCTTCATAAAGATCTCCACTAAAAATAGAGCTTCCGTTCAGTTCCTCCATAAAGTATTTATTGTTTAATAATTAAAAAATATTCTTGATTATGTTCAATTTATTGAAACAGTAGGTACCTACAATCGATAAATAACGATGGGCGCATCACTAGTGCGGTCACGTGACGGCCCGTGCCCGAGGCACCTACACCCGTACCTGCCTACCGGGCCGACTCATTAGAATGATTGATGCCGTGTTTGAATGCATAAATACGTGCCTACGGACCGAACAGCATTACTCGAGTCACGAGCCACGCGGGTACAATGCATCGCCCGGGTGGCAGAACCACTTAACACTCCAATCGTCTTTCCTGGAAAATTGATCTGGTTCTACTTTGTCACTGTTATTAAGTTATGTAGGCAAATAAGTCTGATAACTTCAGGTTTTACTCTTTTTGTTTTCAATCACGGTCAGTATTTTTCATTGCCCCTGGGTCTAGTCATTACAAAGGATGTTGATAACAGTGCCAAGTATAATGAAAGTGATTTCACTCATTAATATCTCAGCACTACAATAAGGATGAACAAGCACATCACTATTGTTTTTATAGAAAGGACTATGACAACTTTTGACTCTTTTTTATTATTCACCACATTAAGCAATTCCTCTACATACATATTATATACCTACCATGACGATCACATTTGTATTCCGAAGGCAACCCCTACAGTATAAAGCAATTTTTCATTGTGAATCATATTACTATTAATCAAAAGCAGACTTTTTACCCCGTAGAGGACTATATGTAACTCCCCACTAGAAGCACCTCTTTATTCCAAATTATGCACGGGACTCTGATATCGCCGTGGTCTTGAGGGCTAAATTTAGGGCTGACACTCTTCACTTTTATGTTGCCATCTCTCTTACGAAAGTTTCATAACGTTCCCTGATCCAACAATAACTTAGAGTGACATCCGTACAAATAATGATTAGCGATAGTCGTGTGTGATAACGTATTAAATTAAGAGATGTGTGTCGCTCGTGACCCGATGTGGCTCCTTTCTTCTGTGGCTCGTGAACACTCATTTGTTTATGGTTACAAGCATTTATGGGGAATTGCCTAATGGTAGCGCATGTGTGGTACCGCGCTGTCTGGGTGCATTGATCAACGAAGTCTTTAACAGACTTCGTTGATCAATGCACCCAGACAGCGCGGTTTTTAATCGTATTTCTACATGAATCTAGTTGTCATAAAAAGTAACGGTGAAGTGAAATCTTTTGAGGCTACAGCTACATTATAAAATAAAGAAAACAGTTACACTATGCATGTTCAATTTATCAATGGTGAAAATTTATTTCTAAAAAATGGATAAAAATTTGAATCATATTTCGCTCTATGCATACGGAAGTTTAACGTGTAAAGCTTAAACCGAAGAAAACCCGGGATTATGACAATCCAATTAGGTGTTGACACAAATCATAGTGGCATCATTTCAATCAGAATAAAATATTTAAACAATCTTATTGGTCAAAAAGAAATTAGGTAACTAAGGCTTGCTGCCTCATTTATCGTTCCTTTTTTCGCATGAAACAAATTGTATCATTAACCAAAGGATCCATCTCATCGATCAGTCTTCGAACCTTTATATTTAACCTCTTCGTATCAAAGTAACCCGACTGTGTAACATCGATGGATCTATCATTTTTTTTTCGAGCCAAATTACGACTAAGCGTTGAGAACGTTCCATATAGAATTGATTCCATATATTTATGATACATTTATTACTTCGATATAAATCTCGAGTGGGCACGGAGCAAAAACGACTTCGCGACTCGCCTTACGACATCAAAATCGCAAGTCGTCATATGAATAATACATAGATATGATGTATTATCATGTTGGCTGTGTAGTCAGTGTATTGGTAATGCATTAGGTTCGGTTACAGTTCGCCTTAAGGCTTTTAAATTCATTCATCTGTGCATTACGCGGCAATCATTGGTGTGATTTAGTTTATTTACGATGAATTGATAATTTATTATAACGTGTGACCGTTATTAATTATTTTTTAGCTATTAATATCTTATGACTATATGACTGACTGAATAATATATCTATTAATGTTACTTTAATCTTATTAATCAAGAAGTTGCACGCTGGTTTTGTAGAAACACTGAAATCCTAGCTATATTAGATGACCGAGCTGCCAAATTAATTCTTGTACAAAGGCACTTTTCAAAATTATGCGCGTTATAATTAAATATTATGCCAAAACGGTAAAGGAAAGTGTCAAAATTTGGATTCTTGGAAATTGGAAAGCGTGGTGCACCTTATATACCGGGTAGTCTAAACCCTGTCATTCTGAGAGGAGACCTGTGCCTATCCAGCAGTAGAGAAGTTAATGATAGTTTTGCCGGAATTTTACCCCGTGTGGGGAGGGGTTACAATATTGTATCTCTCTGCTATTCGATAGGCATCTCGTAAGAGGCGTGAAAATATCCAATTTGCTCGTTAGTAGGACCTCTTAGGGTCTGACTGGCTGGCGACCACCCTTACGTCGGATTTTGTGGTAAAGCATCTTGGTGTGTGTTTCGACTTTTGCAAGTAAGAGCCTGTCCCCCTCGGTTGCTGCGGCTCTGGCAGTCTGCAGTCCGTAGGGGCTCTTATGAGTTGGCAACGCATCAGGAACTCCTATAGTGTAGCAGGTGCTCATGGGCGACGACGACTACTTACCACCAGGTGGCTCGTCAGGTTGTTTGCCGACTTAACCAATAATAATATAAAGTTATGCCAGTGATTTCATGAAATTCTTGAAATATACAAAATAAAATACCTGTAAGTCACTATTTCATTGATTGCAGCACTGAAGTATTAAATTGTTACCCTTGTATTTAGCTATACTTCTATCTACGTGTTTACGGTAAAGCTTGCATGCAAAGGTTGCCTACAATCTATACTGTAAATCAATTCGATCTGCAACTGATTGATAACTTTACACCTATTTGGAGAAGAATAGATTCTTTGCTAGCCTTGGGTAACATTATACAAACGCTCTCTTTATTAACTTATAACTTGTGGACCAAATATAAGTCTACTTGCTATTTATATATTTCCTAGACCTTCTGATACAATTTGAATTAAATTGGACTTTACGAGTACTATGTATATTATATCTAGCACTGAACACGCGGCACGTTTTACACGAGGTCATATCACGGGAACAATAATGAATAAAAATATCAATTATTCTATATTTATTTTACGTAAGTTTCTGATTATTTAATTAGTTTTTTTTTTTAAATAAAACCATTATTTTCGGTCAAACGGAGTAGGTGTATCTTTACGAAGAAAAAATATATAGCATACTGGTAATCATTTAGTGTAGTAGAACTCTGTTGCTGATTTTCTGGATAGTCCGCATTGTCACATATTCTGCTGGACTGTGCTAACAATAATGCTAGTGATATACATACATACCATCACGCCTGTATTTCCCAGAAGGGTAAGACAGAGGCGTACTAATGGTCGCCCAGAGTTCGCCGGTATGTTTTGGTCCCATATAATAGGGGGCCAGCCTATCGCCATTAACCGGGCACAAATTTCCAACTCCGAGTTGCCATTGAGAATTTCATAGAAAAATACTTTGGTCGACCTCGGAATCGAATCCAGGATTTTTAGCATAGCAGTCGCGCTCAGGACCACTAGGCTAATGAGGCAGTAAGTGAAATAACTGTGCAAATGGGATGAAACAATTGTTAGGCATCCCAAGATGACAAAGCGCTCGCGGCATGCCTTGGTGTTGTTAGCGCCCATAAGCTATGGTCATCTCCTATAAACAGGCTTGCCGTATACTTATTTGTCATGAAAGTTTTAAAAAACCCGTGAACATGTAAATCATAAGATTGTATTTAATTTCACACAATAATCGAAGGCTGACATCACAAACACGTTAATTGTATAGCTTACAAAACGTATTGATACATTCCAGTGTGTTTTGTAACTAGTTTATTTGTGGCAAATTACTTTCCCATCAGTGCTACGGTGCTCACAATAGCGGGGAATAGAAACCAATCGGTGTGGTTGCATAGATCGCTTCTTTTGTAACCGCAAGTCCGTATGAAATCACACTTAGATACTATGTACTCACCGTTCTGTTACAAACTAAACCACACAAATGTAAAATAATTATTTATTATATTTTTTATGGTCGGAATAGTGAAAACACTCGCGGTTTCGCGCCGAAAGTTAATTTGGCAGATTGATTTTTTTTTAGTTCAACTTTAGGGATGGGATCGTGCTATCAGGGTTGCGAATGTCGATAGAAACTTGGGAGTCCCACCATAATAACAAATATTTGTATTTCTTACAAACTTACGTACGTTTACTACTAATTAACTGGAACTAAACGACCGAAAAATCGTTCCAAACTTGGTAGTTATCAAGAATTACATTCGCTTATATTTATTTCCAGTGAAGTATTTGGGACGAAATGGTGGAGTAGGAACCTAGGGTAACGGTATCGGAATCCGAATAATAGCGCAATTTGATTAAATTGTGTTTGAATTACAATTGATTTTGGTGTTACGTTCCTGTGGGAAATCCGAAGAGTCTGACGGACGGACCGTCGGCTCCCATAAATGCGGTAAAAATCATAAAGTACGTTTAATAATAAACTTATCTATTGGATAATAGGTAACAATCGAATTACACTAAAACATTGCATATAATTTATTAACGCCATATATGGTTTCGTCTGAAAATAAGTGGTTTTTTTTTGCTGACTTTAGTAAATAACAATAAAACTTGATATATTTGCTAATAACTAGACCAAGGCCCTAATTATAGATTACTATTTCGCAGTTTCGGCGATAAATAGAAAAGATAATAAAAAAAATGTTCCAGTTTGGACGGGGCAAAAGTTGTATGAGAACCGAATCATGTCTGTATCCCCCTCGCCTTCTCATGTTCCCGTTTAAACTGTTTGTAGTACCTACTAATAGTGCTGCATCTGAATCAATCTGATAACTATTACGGTCAGATTTAGAATTCGATTTTCCTGTATTGATTTATTCCCGGCTGCTGGAAGTGAAATATAATTATTTTGTGCTACTAGCTCTCAGGCTACCAAAATTCTGAAGGATTTCGCTTTCATTCTGAACCTTCGTCTAAAGTCGTATTAATAAAAAAGAATCGCAAGACAAGTTCTTAAAGTTACAGTTGAAATACATAGATCAAACAGCAACCAATTTTATAGATCCGTCTATACCATTTTAGAATTACTCATACCGTCCGATAAAGCTTGACCAATTAATAATATGTGTATACGTTTGACATCTAACACGACCAGTTTAATACATTATCCTCTCATATTTCTAATCCACGACACTTTGAGGGTGCTCCACTTAAAGGGTCATTGATTTTAATCAACATAATACAATGTTGCTCAACTTAGTAACTAGGTATCTTTAGATTTGTTGTATCTTTTTTTCAAAAAGGACATATTATAATTCGAAAACATTTACAACATATTTTTAATTTACTCTAGTAAATAAGGGGCGAAGAGTAAAGTTCCATAAATATGTACATAAAAGTTTGCCTAACTAAATAAAATGTATGGAACAGTTTATTTTACATCTAAGACATTTTTTTAATCTATAGTTTTAATAAGTTTGGGAGACTAATGCAATGAGAGTCAGAATCGCAAACACGTTGGCTGTTGCTGCGGCGTTGCTTGCAAATTTAATGTCAATAATATGTAAAATTTATTACTTACATTTGAATTCCTGGTTACGCCGCCTGACAGAGTACTATGAATAGTGATGTACCACAGGCAATATCGACGTGGAATTTCCATTGGAATTCTATATTTGATCGTCATTTATTTTCAGCGAATTCTCACACAGCGGGGAGTTTCGATAATCGAATATCGAAACATGCCTTGTAATTGTTTATTTATAAGTTTGTATCGAGAATGTATCGATAATTTAGATCCAGATTAAGCACATACTGGAGTATGAGAAGATTTTTTTCAACTACGCTGTTTTATGAGCTTAGAGGTATGATCGTAATGTCTAATATTTTAATTGTCTACGTTGAGTCTAACTGTAACATTGCAGCAAATATGCAGCTGTTATATTGACGGTTTTTATTGACATGTATAATTGATACGTACCTTGAATTAAAATATAGATCTCAACATGGTTGCAAGTGTAATTATAAAATATTTTCTTTTTATATAGACTGAAATGTATCGGAAGTAGCACCATTGTGTCTAGTTGGCACAGATGGTGTCGTTTTCTTATTCAATAGTACTGTTAAACTCTGATCAGCAGGTATACATTTTGACGGTATCTAGTAATTCGTACTTACCTTCTTTTTGTGTCACGATAAAACGTGATTAGAACGTTTCATTAAACCGTTCAAATTTAGAAGCATGTCCCCAAATTTTAATTCAATACTCGGAAAAAACGTTCGGTCAGGCCGCATTGGGTGCGTATGCGCAGCGTGCTCTCGTTTTAGCCGCTAACAAGTTTTTTGCGGTAAGAAAAACGTTGCTACGCACTCATCTTGGGTCGCGCGAGAAAGTCAAGTCACTCGTGCATGACACGAATGTAGAATAATTTCAGTTTTTGAGTAATAATGTCAAAGATGTTTTTTTTATTGGTGAGGCATGCGCTTTGCTTTTCACAAAAATGCTTAAGAAAGAAAGAAAATATTAAGGGTTTAGGCGGCGCGGTATTACATTGAAAATATATTTATCTAAAGCGTAGCTAGTAGTTTCTGGCACTTTAATTACCTGTCCGTTATGATTTTAGTTAAAAATTAAATCTCAACACATATCTTAACTCACGAAAAAGGAAACATCGGAATTAATACAGCTAGCACCTTATATCACCCAGAAGCAGCTTATTGACAACAATCAGTGAAACCAGTCGCGTAGCAGAGACCCAGATGAAAAACTGTATCACCGTAGAAAATCGCCTAGCGGGATAGCATAGAGAGTGAAAACAGATCGACCGTGGACAACTGACCAATTTACGTAGACACCAATCATGTGATTACGTACCCCTGGTTTGTTAGACGTGTGTTAGTCCGGCGGGGGGTGCGGCAGGCCATGCTAACTGGCCGCTATTTATGTTTATCATCAGGTCGCCTTTCAATACGTCTATTATTGAGAGACGTGAGCCTGGCCTCGGGCGACGCAAGGGTGTTATTCCATTGGTAGTTGATGTTGTCATAATTTTGTTTACATTGGAATGTTGTATGAATTATTCATTATTTGTATAGACGTTTGTGAAATCTTTATACGTATTTATTTTAAAAATATACGTTTGTGACATGTGTAGTGAATTGCAAGAGTAGATTGCATTGCTAGATTTTTTTTTGGATTTGCGAGTGACCTATACAACACGAAATACTAATCTGATATTATGAATATATTTTTGCACTGTTTTCAAGGCGATTAGCAGCAAATGCCTTCATTCAATTTGCAAGTAGCAGCATTTACGGTTTACAGAATATCCTTATAAATACATATCTGTTTTTAATACTTATTATATTGATTTCATACTATGTCCAGACCTCTCTGATGAAGAAATGAATGTTGACACACTAATTAAAATAGACATACACTGAGTGAAAAACTGAGTGGTGCAGACCTCCCAATTTGGTATAAATCACACGTGCAATTAACCGTACCTCGTGTCTGCGCCCGCGCATACGCCATTCCTACTTAGGGTTGCCATTATACCTATAATAATCGATAGAATTTTCAGGGTAAGGCAAACCACTTCTAAATTACAAGATATAATGAGTTATTATATACATCCCAATTAAATATAGATTAATATACAGTATTAAGTTTTCTTTTTGTTTTGTTTAATTTTTATATCTCAAGGAGAAAGAAATATTTCTTTTATTATCAATTTAGTAGACCGTAACATTACGAATGTGATGTAACCCGCTTTTGAAACAAAATAATTTAATATAATTTATGATATAACTGAATTCAGAATATATGGAATATAATGTAATACCAATAACAGAAAAACGGACGTATGTATGTACAAGCAAAGTAACTGAGTACAAAATGATGTTTGAAAACGGAGCAAGGTTAAAGAACTTGAATAGTCTTCGAAACGTCATGTTGTCTTTCTTGTTTTGGTAATAAGGTCAGTCCAAAGTTTCCCGGCCTTGGCAGCCCTACACAAAGTACCCGCGTCTTCCGCGCACCTCATTATTTCGGCATCTGCTCTTGTTTTGCAAGTCGCAACTGCTTTTTTTCTTGTTCGGGTCCAACGCATACTTTCGAGTTACTGTGAATGCTCTTAAATTTACTTTTTTTATGTCACTAACTTATGGTCAGTTTACACAGACCCGTGGAAATGTAATAGCGATTAAAACGTTATTATCGCTGGATTGTGGAAAATAGGAAAATTAAATTACAACCAAATTGTATAATTCCTATAGAAGATAGAAAAAATAATTTTGTTTTTATTGAAAAAGATGTAAAATAAATGTTCAGTGTCACGAGTATTTGTCATATTTATGGCAAATATTCACATGGGACTATGAGTATCCCTCAAAGGGGACTATGTTCCCTGGCTTATGGTTTTCAGATAACCTCGTATAACATTGTCGTGGCGAGGTCTGGCTTCGATTCCCATGTCCAGCGAATTGTTCTTAGGTTATTTAGCAGGAACTTATCAGTAGCAGCTCGGAGTTTATATGTCAATGACATGGTGCTTATGGGGCGTAAAACATAACGGCGAAATTGAGGTGTAGTACATTATTAAACCTCTGCCTTTCGGGGATACAGGTATGTTTGTATAACGCTTATAGATTATTTGTTAGAAATATGATTTGATGAGAATTACTATAATAATAAAAATTTAAGAATAGAACGTGGAACTTTTACTTAGAATCTCACTATCATCCTATGAGAAAAAGGCAATAGTTTTTAAATAATAACATATTCATACTCAATAAATATTATTATTTCTTTATTAATGAATGAGTCGAATTAACTGATGTTTTGATTTCTAAAATCCGTATATCTATTAATTTGCTTGCGAAAAACTTACTCAGAGTGTGTACATACATAGACTTGATATCGGTATATGCAAAGTTGCTGAGCTGTTCTATTATGGACTTTTTGTATTGCGATTAAAAAATATTTGGATTATTTTAATCGATTCTTAATTCTCTTTAAAAGCGGCGGTAGCCTAATGGCTAGAGCGTTGGACTTGCAATCATGTGATTGCCGGTTCGAAACCCACCCATTGCACTACCGACGTGAACCCACTCGTAACACAAGCATTTAGCTTAGCACGAAGGGTTAACAAGAATACTAGTAATGTGCACATTGCCAGTAAGCTTTTTTTTTAAATAAAATTCTCTGATTTAATAGACAACAAACATTTTAATTGTAAAAATATACGAAAATTTTGAATTATTGAATCTGGTTGTTAAATTATTGTGCAATGGCTGAGCGAAAGACTTCTGTGCTAAGGTTCGCGGGTTTTATTTCTACTCGGTATAAATTGGCCTATAGGTAGTTGTTCCGAGTCTTGCTGTTTGTGTGTCCAAGTTTTGTTTTTTAAAGAAACAAAACATAACTGTCTCATGAAAAGTAAATTACTTTTTTTAAATCAAATAGATACTTAATATACCTAATACTAATAAGGGATAGTTCATTAGTTTTATAAGCAGTTTCACTCACTTGATATCCAGGAGATAAATTTTAATTTCCTTCAATCAGCGCAGTGTGGAAATTGTGCTCTAGACTGGAATTTAATATAATGGAGCTAAACGGAAAATCTGGTTGCGCCCGCGCAGAATTTATATTATGACAGTGACGAGTCGCCCTGTCAGGCCATCTAGATCGCTCCCTTTGAGTTCCGTATGTAAAAATAATAAATGTAACTATTTGCTTTATACTGGTGTCTGACACTTACGCGAATATTAGACATTGAAATTAAACTAATTTTTACGGATTTAATCGCGTTGTATTAATGTTATTTAATTCCCGACGTTTCGGATCCTTTACAGCATCCATAGTCCCGGGTAGACTAAGTTGTTGGACATCTTAATGTCGCAATTACTAACAGCTACCTTACATTTTTGTTATTTATAGGCGATCCGATTCACGCAGAACGAACTTGCTTTATGTCATTCTTAAACTTCTGAATAGTTACGGCTAATCCTAAGAGAAGTATGCTGTAGGGGACGATACAGGAATATTGTATTAGCATATATTATATAAAATGCAATTAATAACTGCCACATTAGTCTGGTAGTCGTAACTGAGACTGCTACGTTTGAGGTATTGGGGTTCAATTCTCAGGTCAAACAGTGCTGTGGATTTATTTATCAAATTTTTTGCGGCAGCTTGGAGTTTGGTTTTCTACTGGATAATGGCAATAGGCTTACATAGGATCTAAACGGGCGAACTGGGAGTATACATTAGTATCTACACCTCTGCCTAGCCCTTTTGGGAATACAGGCGTGATGGTATGTTGTGTTATACCTACTTTTTTTGATATAGTTTTATCACAATTTTAGGCAATTTTATTAAATATACCGTTTTCTTATATTTCAGAGGTACCCTACCTGACAAGACCGGTTGACGGCAGTAAGTACCACGCATGCACTGTATAATTTAGTAATACTGGACGACATTATGCACAATAGTGTCGACGCTTATCGTCACGGCTACCGTACAATTATCGATCCTCGCTACACTTATTATCGATACGCGGCACCATTAAACAAGCTATAAGTTTCTCGATTTGTGGTAACTGCATTAAAATGATGGATAACGTCGTCCATCGCCGAAATGATCCCATAATGGAATTTGTTTAAATTTATTTCGGTAATTACAGAGCTCGCCGCCTCCGGCTAAAGTACTTAATTTGTTCATTACGATTTATGAATATCAAATCATTTAATAAGTCCGTGTTATCACGTAATTTGAAAGTGTTGCTACCAACGTATCAACATATAATTATTATTAGAATAGGTACTTACTGAGTAATGGCGTATACTCATCAAGCTTACACCTACCGACTGTAAATTAATTGCTAGCCATTAGAAATGAATCTATTTTAAACATAATTTTACAAATAAAGATTAAAACACTAATGTACACCCACAGTTAGCCGGTATGTTTAGGTCCCATGTAATAGGGGGCGAGCCTATTGCCATTAACCGGGCACAAATCCAGACTCCGAGCTGCTACTGAGAATTTCATAGAAAAACCCAATAATACTTTGCTCGACCTGGGGATCGAACCCAGGACCTCTAGCGTAGCAGTCGCGCTTGGGACCACTAGACTAATGAGGCAGTCATGAAGATTAAAATTATCATTATTATTATCCATTATCAATAAAAGTGAGATGCATTTGGAAGCTATTAATAGTTTTCGTATGTATATTTTTTTTAAACATTGCTTTCATATTAAACTTAAGTAAGGTGTGCCAAATCGGCGACGTCATTAAGCCGCGGCCGACGTAACCCGACCGGTCATTACCGTGTCTATATCTAGACTACGATATCGATAAGCAAGTTTGCCAGTTTATTAGTGTACAGCCATAAGACTCTATAATTAATTTATCTTGTCCTCATCAAAATATCTCCGCGAGGCATGAGGTCCTGACCAAAGCGAGGCACGTCGCGTCGCCTTAAGTGGTTGCAGGTAGCAACACTATGATACGGACACGGAGTGAAGGAAATGTTCGATTTTGTAAATGCAAGCTGTTAATTGGGCGAGAGGCCGAATTTTCATATCAGTCACAGGGCTGCATTACACAACGTCTTACGATCGCATGTCTTCAAGGTGTAAATGTAAGTACAGGGTATTTTCTCGTCGACATTTTAATGGTTTGCTGTACGGTCTTTTGGAGCAGAATTTAAGTGGAGCACTCAGATATCGTTTGCGGATTACATAAACAAGTGCTTGGCTACTGATTTTGCGTGGATTTAGAGCTACATGTTGTTATTATCAGTTTATATGGAAGTTATGTAATCTGAGTAATCTGAACCTATTTAATTAACACATAAGCGTAATACCACATTTATAAAGATGATAAGAAGAAGTTTGTTTTATATCTTAAACTTTTATGGTAGCGTTTAATTGTTACGGTTCCGAAAAAATATGTGGTGAGTCAAAATAGCCTCTAAGAGTCGATCCATATTACCCAGGGCAGTCAGCTTTATTATCAACCTTCTGGTTAGCAGATCTTCATATCAGAGTATGAAATATTATTGAGTAGCTTATGCTGCCATTAATAGAGTATTCCTCTATTGAAAAGGGGAAGGCCCCTTTTCAATAGAGGAATACTCTATTAAGAATAGGAATGAGGGTGTATTGTACCGAATATGCTATGAGCCCTTGCTATGCTATGTTAATACGCTAGGAGTTGTTGAATGCGGGAGATATTTATCAAGCTCTTGTGGAAGTCTATAGGGAGGCCTTTGCCAGCAGTGGACCGTTTTCGGCTATGATGATGACTGTTACGATACGATTACGACTTGTAAGAGGCGAGAAAATAACTGACTTGCTCGGACGGTCTCTTGGCGTCTGACAGGCTGGCGACCATCGTTGCATTGAAGTCCATCGCAAAGTGAGAGATAGATCCCCTCGGTTGCTGCGGCTCTAACAGTCTGCAGTCAGTAAGGACCGTTAAAGCTCGCTAACGAATCAGCAACTCCTTTGGTGTAGCAGGTGTCCATGGGCAGCGGCGACTACTTACAATCAGGCGTCAATAAAAAGAATAATGTTGCAGGATAGGATGGTTAACATATAAATAGTACCATTATGTTATAACCTCAATGTTGGGCGTGTCTTTGTCTGACCTTATGCTTGTCGTATTACCCAATTATTATCGAGTCGCGGAGGTCACAGAGTTAGACGGTATGCGTACAATTATTTTGATATCGAGTTGAGTCATACTGGAAACTGACCCCAATTTACTTATTATTTTTAAACTATTTATACATATACTTTAATTATCTGAATTGTATAATAAAAGATGTTTATTATTATGTTCATTTTAATATTAAAATGATAACATGAGTCTTATTTCTTCAAACTTCCGTCCGGTGCTAAATTGTCACCTAATTAGCCACCGTCGATTTGACATGATATTAGACCTTGAGTAAAATGCTTAATACGCGTAAGATGTGGTACAAAAGAGGTTTTATTATCAAGAGTCCTGCGGCGGACCGAATTTTCCATACAGACGTAATATCAAAATAAATCGTAATACAAACACAATCAATTTTTTTACGTGGGAGAGCCATGCTTCGGCACGAATGGGCCGGCTCGACCGGAGTGATACCACGACCTCACAGAAAACCGGCGTTAAACAACGGTTACGTTGTGTTTCGCCGAGTGAGTGAGGTTACCGGAGGCCCAATCCCCCGGCAACGCACTCGTGACTGCTCTGGTGTTGCGGGTATCCATGGGTGGCGGTAATCGCTTACCATCAGGCGATCCGTCTGCTGGCTTGCCCTCCTATCCCTTAAAAAAAATGTGATCATAATCGGGTTCCAATGCCTATAATCTAGGTTCCTACTTTACCATTTCGTCCAAAATACGTCACTGGAAATAAATGTAAGCGAATGCAATTTTTTATAACTTTACCTAGTTTGGAACAATTTTCCAGTCGTTTATTTCCAGTGAAGTAGTAATAAAGGAAATTGTATGGTAGGAACCTAGATTAATGGTATCCGAATTCGAATAATAACATAATTTGATAAAATATTGTTTGGATTACGATTTATTTTGATATTACATTTTGTGGGCAATTCAAGCTCCGCCGGACCCTTAACAACAACGTAGATAATAGCGTCCCTCATTGGTCTAGTGGTTGCAAGGGTGGCTGCTGAGTGTGAGGTCCCGGGATCGATTTTCAGGTTTAGCAGTGTTATTGCATTTTCTATGGAATTCTCAGTGAATTCAGAGTTTGTTTTTGGCAATAAGCTCCGCTTATTTAAACATACCGGTGAACAATGGAAACCAAAGTTCTCTCCTTTTACGTTGCCTACGACCTAACGCACTACAATAGTGAGGTCGTTGAAATACACCTACTTTTACGGTTTTTATCTCTTTATGTAAATAAAATCTATTTAATTCCCGACGTTTCGGATCTTTGCATCGACTTTCATCATTAGTGAGGAGTTTATCATATCAAATATGTATTACAGGCAACAATTTTAAGATTCCTAAACTTATGTGAATAATTGATATTTCTCGATTAATTCTTGTGCACCTCATTGCTGGAGCGTTTTGAATCTTGTTAACGAAAGGACAATCCGTCGCAAGAGAAACGTCTCTTGCGCAATGAATTTTTTTTTGTGACAAGCTAGAGTGGGTGCTTAGGCCTGTTTCATCAGCTGACCTTGCTTTCCGTTAATTAGACACGTCCGCGTCGGTGACTCGGTGATGGATCGGTCACCTGCATTCACAACGACTAGCAACAACTAGATACGACAGTTGTGCAACTGTTCTTGAGTGTGGATTTGTCATTCAACCATTTTAATTAGTATTTTAGTGGAATTCAGATTTGGATGATGAATGATGAAACGTGTGATAACGTCACACGTTTCACATTTTACGCGAATGTTGAACAATTATGTAAAAAAAATATTTCCTTCTCAATATTACTGTCAGACTGCCTCATTAGTCTAGTGATCCCAAGTGAGACTGCTACACTAGAGGTCCTGGGTTCGATCCCCAGGTCGAGCAAAGTGTTATTGGGTTTTTCTATGAAATTCTCATTAGCAGGTCGGAGTCTGGATTTGTGCCCGGTTAATGGCTATAGGCTCGCCCCCTATAACATGGGACCTAAACATACCGGCGAACTGTGGGTGTACATTAAGTACACCTCTGCCTAAGCCTTCGGGGAATACAGGCGTGATGGTATGTTATGTTATGTTTATTATTAATATAGTAGGTGCACTGATTGTGATATAGGATCTTCATTCATTAACTTTAATTTCAAAAGTAAGCATAACGACAATATTAGAATATAGGTACTTTCGTAGAAAGATGTACGAAGTCAGCTAACTCGTAACTTTTTCTGCCTATAGGTAACTAACCTTTGTATCTCAGAGGAAAACCATACCCAGTAGATGATCAGTGGCGGTTCCAAATAAGTAGGTACTTACAGTATAGACCGATAGTTCAATTAAAACTATAACCTCTAATTGTCACTGTAATTTTTAGAAAGGAAAATGATGCCATTTCCAGTCATATCTGAGTCGTTGTAACCATGTCACCGCGTACGGTTTAAAAAATCACGCAGGTGACCACAGACATGTTGATTTCAATGGTTACATCTTATCTGCTTTGACTGTACATGTTAAGGGTTAGTTCAGACTAGGCAAAGAATCGCTGAAGCATTTTTCTGCGCATAAGTACGCGTTTCGTCTTCAAAATAATCCTACTTATACTTAAACCTGCTTATATTAAAGTCAAAGATATTTTTTAATTTATAGCCAAATTAGAACACTTGAAAATGGAAATAATAGTCGTGATTATTTGAGAGCCAGAGTTTGAAAATGCATTGACTAAAATTGCGTGATTTTTTTTATTTGTTAGGAGGGCAAACGAGTCACCGGATCGCCTGATGGTAAACGATTACTGCCGTCCATGGACACCCGCCACACCAGAGGTTTCACAAGTGCGTTGCCGGTCTTTTAAAAGGGGATTGGGCCTCCGGTACCATCAGTCATTCATGATTTTCTGTGAGGCCGTGGTCGAGCCGGCCCATTCGTGCCGAAGCATGGCTCTCCCACGTAACATCTTAAATACCGTTTGAACTTACATCATCAGGTGAAACTAGGGTCGATCCTAATTCAGGACATGTTTTATTTCCGCCTCTATTTTAATAGATAACTGTTTGTTTTCGGCTTGGTGTACACAGACCCTTATTTGATGTCGAGTTACATCTAGACGACCTCTAATAAAATTAGGGTAACTGTCTGCGAGTGCAGTTATAGTTTTATATTTTATTGGTTATTTAAGATAAAATTTTATTTTCCGTTTGGGCGGATTTTATTTAGATTTAAACACTAAAATTATAAAAAATATCTGTTTTACATTGTTTTACGGCTACGTTAATTAATTAGATACGCGTGTCTTCCCTATTTTTAAAATTCTGCACTCTTACTGTGTAGCAGGGAACCTTAAAATGTTCATTAATGTTACTTCCTGGACATAAAGTACATCTATTTGTATATGCTAAACTTGTTGATGAGTGATTTAAGGATTTTTTTATTCGTGACGTCTTTATGCTGAAGGTTTTTTAGCTTACGCGCTATCGTCCGACTATTGCGTGTTGTGTATTGTAAAATTGTTGTATGGGCTTCACTGTGCCTAGAAGTAACATTTAGTTAATATACCTACTTAGGTGTTTTTAATTCGAATGTTGGTACTGTGGCAATCTTTGTGAAAGAGTATAAGTTCAAATATTTTTGCATTTCCATAATTGGTTGAGGTGTTAGACAACAGTGGTTCACATAAAATTGATCGGGTTAATTTGAACTCTATGTATATTCGGAGCATTAAGGCAATATAATTCCATAGTTACGACTGATACGCTAGAGGTCCTGGGTTCGATTCCCAGGTCGAGCAGTGTTATTGGGTTTTTCTATGAAATTCTCAGTAGCAGCTCGGAGTTAGGTATTTGCGCCCGGTTAATGGCTCGCCCCCTATTACATGGGACCTAAACATACCGGCGAACTATGGGTGTATATTAGTACGCTTCTGCCTAACCTTTCAGGGAATACAGGCGTGATGGTATGTTATGTTAATTTCTTATCAAAAGTTATAACTATGAGAGTATTTATAGAATTTACAACATCACATTTGACATTGGTTTGGGCTGTAGGGTGTAGACCGTGTTTTGGAAGAGTTAGAAAGAAAAGAAAAGAGTAATTTGTAGAAGAAATCTCTCTGGAGAATTCTTCTACAAATTAATGTATCACTTATTTTTAGGCATAATATGTAATCTTTTGTTAGTTCATACTGTTCCTTTTGCATGACGTAGTTTTTAAGTTTTTAACATGTCTTACATATTTTGTGAATAACGCAGTTGGATGTACAATCGTAAAATCTACTTAATGTAACTTCCTAAATAATAGAAATTGTAGATCTGTTTGTTATTCCTAATAAAATAAAATAAAATAAAAATAAAAATAAAAGAAGAAAGAAAAGAAATAGTTAAAGAAAAGCCCCTAAGACACACAACAAATCAAAATGCAACTGTACAACTTAAAAGTAGCGAAAGGTTGCGCAAAAAAAGAAAAACGAAAAATGGGAGCTGGCAACACAACAGGCATGGCCATCTACCAGAGCCACAGATTAAGGAAACTATAGAAGTTAAAAGTTAGGATAACACCTCAGCTTGGTTTCTCTTTAGGTCCCATATAGGTACTTAATTCTATTGCCATTAACCGTTCATAAATCGATACTCTTAGCTGCGACTGATTTTTTTTTAATTTCATAGTTTTAGAAAAAAAGTTCAATACCCAGGTTGACTGGGTACTGAAATCTGGTGAACTCACGACCTCGCACTTGCGATTACCAGACCAATGAGGCAGTATTATCATATTACTTATTAGTTTTCATAAAAACAATAATATTGTTAAATTGTTACCTTGTCATTATACCAACACTATTGAATAAATGTTCAATTTTGTATGCATTCGAGATATTTCGCGTTTAAGTAAAATATGCAATAAACTGCCTCAATTTTACTTGATAAGGACCGTAAATATTAGTTTATTATTTATAATAATATTCAGAGTGCTGGGCTTGGCCTTTCCTTAATCTTATATAATTATAAATGTCTTAGTTAATTATGAAACGACTTTTAACTTTAAAAAAACGTATGATTTCAAATACATTCAAAATAATAATTTATTTTCTTTCTTTCTATTAAAGTCGAACTAGCCTTATGTCGCCGAGATCTCAAAATATACACCCCTTACCTACTCTACCCAGACTCACACAATTCTTTGCCTCGGGTGGGAATCGAACCCACGACACTCGGTGCTATGACGAATAGCGACATGACCATATTAACCGCTACACCATACGTGCAGTGAGCTGAAACGTATCCCGATTATCAAGATACGAGGTCGGTAGCGTAAGATATAAGGTGTGACGTCATGACATACCTATAAACCGGCATAACCCATATGTTTGCATTATTAGGAAATATAGGCCAGTTATTAGCATCGTTTCTCAACTTCAACAGTAATTGCTTTCTCAAATTTGCATCAGACTAGCAATCAAACAAAAATATTTAACAAAAACAGCAACGAAAGCGACCACAAAAGTGGCTAGGTAAAGCTATCGGTAGTTTTTCAATAAGCAATAAATAATGCAACGCAACGGTGGCAGCCGCACGCGCCGCTAACAAGGCGCCCGCGCCGTGCGCCTGCGCGGCCGCCGCACGGTGGGCTGAAAATCGGCTTTCATAGACTTAGGGATTTCAATTTGCAAGTACCGGATTTTTTGCCGGATATCGCTTCTATTAGTTATTACTATATTCAAAAATGACACCCGAGTTAATTCTGTACAAAAACGAAGGAATTATAATTTTTTTACGAAAAATTTGTATGAAGCTGGTATGAAAAAGTTAATTATCTCGTAAACAGCAAGGAAAACCGTAATATCCTTACAGGTGGTTATAGTACTAATTATTTATGATTTTTTGACATATGTCATATAATGGTTATCGCTGCTAATTTTTTTTTAAAAATCGTCAAAATATTTTTATTTATTTTTACACATGAAACGGTTCCTTTTAGCGTTTAAGTTGAGGTACACAGACTTTTAACAACACGTAACATAAAATATCATCACCCCTATATTCCCGAAGGAAGGAAAGAAGAAGGAAGAAAGAATTCAGAGGTTTATACTGCATCCACACTTACACAACTATGTTTGAGCTAGATATTTATCAATGCAAACTGAGTTTTAGTCTTCTAGTGAGTCTGAAAATAAGTGATTAGAAGAAACGCTTAAGAAACCAGTGAAAACAGTCATATTTACACCAGAGAAAGCGCTTGGATTGCTTCTTTCACTAAAACTGTCAAAGTGGCAATATATTACTTTGCGAGAGGCTGCCATTCGTGAAGGTGCTAAGGATATTTATCCATCCTACTATAAAGTGCAACAAACTAAGCTTGATTGCTACTCTCCGAAGCAATCTGTGACAGTTACGGATTCCTCGGCTAGGATTACACTTCAAGCTTTACTTGACATCACGGTGACGAGGATCCTTCAAAGTCTTCCTGACTATGCCGATGTGCAAGATAAGCAACTAAAGCTGATATCCAAGTGGGGATTTGATGGTGCTTCCAACCAAAGCCGATACAAGCAGAAAATGGAGGGCGAGCAAGATGATGCAAGCATTTTCATGACCTCTTTGGTGCCACTAAAACTGACTGATGGAGATAACACTGTATGGACGAACCCAAAACCATGCTCAACTTTGTATTGTCGTCCAGTTCAGTTTACTTTTTTAAAAGAGAGCGAATCAGTAGTCGTTGGTCTCAAAAAATAAATGGATGATGAAATTCAGGCCCTTATCCCCACACAGTGCAGTAATAATAACATGGTAACTCATCAACTAATGATGACAATGATCGACGCCAAAGTCTGCACGTACCTTTCAGAGGCCAGATCAAATGCATCGTGCTACTTGTGCCTAGCAAAACCTACGGAAATGAACCGCTTAGATGTTGTAACATCAAAGACTGTGTGTGCTTACATATACAAATTTGGCTTGTCATCCCTACACGCACGTATAAATTGTATGGAATGTCTGCTACATATTGCGTACAGGCTCGACTTCAAACGGTGGGCAGCAAGAAGTAATGAGGACAAAGAAATGTTGCAGAACAGAAAAAATATTATACAAAATAAACTCAAAGATCAGCTCAATCTGTTGATTGATATTGTAAAACAAGGCTCTGGAACTACCAATGACGGGAATACCGCTAGAAAGTTTTTCGAGTTTCCCAATATTACCGGGTTGGACGAAGATCTTATTAAAAGATTTGCTGTGATTTTGCAAGCAATAACATCTGGCGAGAAGATCGACGTCATAAAATTTAAAGATTTTGCCCGCAAAACAGCTGAAAAGTAGTTATGTGGAATTGTACGATTGGTACTACATGTCCTCAACCGTACATAAATTATTAATTCACGGTGCTGACATAATCGAGCAAAATGATATTGTACCGATTGGGACTCTCTCGGAAGAAGCCTCAGAGTCTCGAAACAAAGATTTTAGGAGGTTCCGGGAACATCATTCGCGGAAAAGAAGCAGGCAAGATTCTAATCAAGATATTTTAAATATGCTTGTTGTTTCGTCGGATCCTTTCCTAAGTGCACAAAGGCCTAAAATAGATGCCAAGAGAAAGCAGACCTTTTTTGATGAAACTCTGGACTTGATTCAGTTTCAGGAAAGTGAGTTCGAGTTTTTAGTTGTATCCAATCTGGATTCTGACTCAGAATTGGAGTCCGACAACGAGAGTGATAAGGAAAATGTTTAATATTTGATTTTTTTTCTATTTTTAAAATATTTTTCTTGTTTTATATATTCTTAATATTTGGGTCAATAACATTCTTCATAATTAACAATGTTCTTAATTCATTCACTAAAAGGAACCCTTTCATATGTAAAAATAAATAAAAATATTTTGACGATTTTTTAAAAAAAATTAGCAGCGATAACCGTTATATGACATATGTCAAAAAATCATAAATAATTAGTACTATAACCACCTGTAAGGATATTACGGTTTTCCTTGCTGTTTACGAGATAATTAACTTTTTAATACTAGCTTCATACAAATTTTTCTTAAAAAAATTATAATTCCTTCGTTTTTGTGCAGAATTAAGTCGGGTGTCATTTTTTAATATAGTAATAACTAATAGAAGCGATATCCGGCAAAAAATCCGGCACTTGCAAATTGAAATCCCTAAGTCTATGAAAGCCGATTTTCAGCCCACCGTGCGCCGTGCCATCGTTGTGCAACCTGCCCCACCCTGCGCAGGCGCGCGGACACTCGCCGCAAGTCATGAGTGGACACTCATCTAGTGATAGTAACAGGATGTAAATATATTTGAGATGGAGTTAGTTGGAATTTTGATATAATGGTTTGATCTTGATGTTAGAAAATTATATAGAAAAAAAAAATACACTATATAACTACGTTACTAAGCTACACCGCAGTAAAAACTACTGCCCTAAGGTTGAAACCATGGGACCGTGATCCTAATCAACTCATATAGGACTATTTTCCCTTTAAAAAGTAATGTGGCTGGTTTCAATGACAGCTTTCGCAAATATAAATGTAAGCGTTATCTACTTCTATAAGTGACGATTTCACCATAATTAACCTAATTTTAATGTTCTTCTCTTTATTTTGTAATCTAATAGTGGTAAGTCGTTGTCGGAGTAGATACCTTCTAAATAAATGTGAGGTATTATGCTGTATTTGGCAAACTGTTAGCTTTTCTTACTTGGACCAGGCCCTTAGTGATACCGTTCTTGTCCGACTCCCGTGTCCACAGTATACTATGGCAGCTATCTACTTCGACCACTTTCTGTATCTATTAGATCACTACTTGTACCATAAAAACTAAACTAAAACTTTTGCTATCTATACTAACTAAAAAAACCATAGATTACAGACTTATGTCCTCCAAATACGTTATACCTTTCTAATGCTGCCGTATTTCGATATCGACAGACGAAACAAGATTCTACATATAGATAACGTCTTATTCATTAAGCTGGTAATTATTTGGTGCAGGTGGTATTACCGTCCTGTATAAGTTTGGAGTCCAGATTAGCTTTAATGTTATCTACGTTTCAAAACATTGAAATTAGTTTGATTGTGACTGAGACACTAATTAGTTTCGATGATATTTTGTTACTATTTTTATAAGTTCAAAACTAATTTTATCATTATTAAACAGTCTCACTTTTCTGGGTATTATCTCAATACCTGTGCGTGACATTCAGTTGTTCTGATTAGATCAATAAATTTAATAGTTTGCCAACATGGCGGGCTAGATGGTGTTGGGCGGTTTCGTTTGTCGCAAATTAATAGCAATAAAGCATAATCATATCGTAAACGGCGTTCGTGAGGCTGCGCCGGCGCAGCTAGCCTCCGGGCGCCCTTCGATTCCAAGATGGCGCTCCACTTTAATAGTATTTGGTGCTTTTTGTACAGTTTTTTTATTCGAGCATGCCTAATAGTTTTTTTGTTGACTGTTTTTGCAATGTACCCAGAAGCGTAATGATCACATTTGCGATAAGCAGTTTTAATTCAGTTCTAGAGTTCCTACTTTGTGTCAGTGTAAAAGACTTTATTTTTTTACGATCGGCCTTCATGAAACGAGAAGACCAGGAATTTATATTGTTAATTTTGTTGGGTGGTAGATCAATGTTTTTTAGTTACATATTCATCGCCAATTTATTGAATGTCCCGGCATGGGTTTCCACTGTGAATGAGAGGGGTTCAGCTATAGTCCACCACGCTGGTCTAGTACGGATTGGCAGGAAACACACGAGAAAATCTCTCAGGCACACAGGTTTCCTCACGATGTTGTCCATCACCGTTTAAGTAGGTATTAATACGCACATAATTTCGAGGTACGTGCATTGGATTAGAACTCGAGAGCTTTGATTTGGCAGTCCAGTGATCATATAAATGTGTTTATAGATAGATGGACAGACACCGAAGTTTCTTATGATCCTCATGTATAAAGTTCTAATTAGAAAAAATATGAAGCGACGTAGAGATTTGCAGTTCATTGTATCGTATGTAAAACTTCGTTAAATTTGTTCTAATGGCAGACGTAACAATAACAAGTTGGGCTTAAAGACCGCATAAGTAATGACAGGTTACCAGACTATTGCCTACCACGATTGTAATCCATTTACATCGGTATCTCTTACAAACCTGTTCCTTTTTACAATGATAAGCACGGAATGCGGTTTAAGGTTAGTTTAGAATAGGCTATCTCATCTTTGTTTGTAACGTGTCGTTATTCATGGGGACATTTAATCGATGGTTATACCTATATACCTTATACCTATCTGTTTTATAGGCATTCACCTGTAATATTGACTAAGTCAAGGATTCCAAAAATCAAATTTCAAAAATCAAGTCGACTGATCTGAGTCATAAGATCCTCCCAAACATTCCAATTATGTTATGTCTGGTAAGCACTCTAAGCTTAGTTTAGGAGCTCAACAATCAATTTAAATTTAAGTTTTTGAACAATCGTTTTTCATTTTATTCATCCATAGGTTTTGCCCATAGGTTGTCATGCGGCAGATGTGACTTGCTCAGTTTAATTTAAGCTTGGCAACTGGGTCATACGCAGAATCTGCAAGCGCGGATTCTGCGTAATGATGCGGATATGAGAAGAAATAAATAAAAATGCAAGGATAAAATATTTATTGTTATTTATTCATTTTGACAAGGTATTCGGTGACCTTTGAACGACTAATTGGTATCAAAAGTACAAAACGATAAGGTAATAATCTCTATTTACTATACATCCTAGGGATAAGTTAAATAGCATCTCTTATGCGATTCAAACATGAATTTGGTACGAGTACTACAAGACATTCATACAATAGGTAACGTTGACTCGGGAAGGATAGTATAGGAAATTAATACATTGTCCCAGGTGAGCAATAAAGCGATGCGATACGATACTATTTTTTCTTTAAAAAATGTTGCATCACACTAGGATTTTCTCCTGCATCGGGGGGCATTTTCACATACACAAACATTCGGGTCTGGGTGTTTGGGTATACGAAAATTTATATATTTTGACAACTACCTGCATGCAGGTTATACAACAATTTGTTCCGTGCGGGGATTGCACCAAAAACCTTTGTTTAAGGCGCCGCAGTCGATCGCTGAACTATTATTATGCCAAACGCCATCAAATGTAATAAAAAAGAGACATAATATTAATCACTCGTCAGGTGAAACCAATTCATTCGGCCAAAAATCTTTGCACATATTGATTAGCCTACTCAGAAGATACGATTGCTTCCGTATCTTTTGACAATCGCATCGCGCTGTATCGCTCAAGTAGGACAATGGGTTTAAAGCCTTGATGAAGCCGATAGTCAGTGAAGTGAGATAGTGCGTCATGGAATGTTTGATATTGGTTAAACTAAAATCTTATTTGTTGAATAAACCGAGATCACTTCTTCTCTGTCTTTTAATATTCTCAGTAGAAATTGCAATTGAATATTCTTTGAATTGAGACAAGGACAAGATTTTTTTTTCTTAATTATATGATAGTGATTTTTTCTAGTTTGGAGATTTATATGTGTATGGCTTTTGTATTCGGGGGAGTTATTATTTATCTCTATACATAAAATATATATTAACTTTACACTCGCAACAATCGTAGAGATCTATCTATACTTACAGGAACGTTTAAATTAGTTCTTTGAGAGATTCTTTAACTGATAAAAATATTTTTTCATTTATTGCTGTCCAGTAATAAATTAAATCACAGATTTGTATTATATTAATTTAGTAATTAATTTTGAAACACGAAAATTGTTTAAACAAATTTCTGTAATAATCTCTAATATCTGTTTAAGCTCTAATTTAAAATCTCAATACAATGATAATAAAAATATCTAATTTGCGTAATATTTTGAAACTTAACAATTACTAAAGGCATTGTGTGCACAGAAACGAATAGTTCCGTGGTTAGTGCCCAAAACGATAATAATTTACGCAACATTCAGTATACATTATTTACATATATAATTTCGACAGATAAGATATTTTTTAAAACAACTTTTCTAACATTTCATAAAAAATATTTAATAATATCTTCAATAAGCAACAAGTTATATTTTTATTGGTAACCGGCGTTTCCTCTCAGACTAATAATACTAATTAATTTACATCAAATAAAGCGAAATTTACATAAAAAAGTACAAAGAAACTACTTACATTCATACAATATACTATATACGATATAGCGTAATCTATGATAGCGAACACTCTCTGAACACTTAAAATTAATTGTATATTTATGTCTTTTCGACGAGGAATACATATGTACATAAGTACAATATATTTTTCGTATATTATCTATCGGTAGAGAAAATTCGGTACGCGTCCTAGCTACATACACTACAATAGCTTAATATTTACATTAAGTACACGAGATTCTATATCACTTTATTTATAATACATATTCTAGTAGCCGACTTGGTGGCAAGTACATTTACTTTCACTCGTTTGCGCCAATTCAATGTTCTAACGCGGTAACAATAACGGGTACCTATTTAATGTACAAAATTGATGATGTGTGATCATTATGATTATATTGTATGTAGTGATTCCTTAGGTTCACAATTACCTGGTGCTATTGTTGCGTTTGAAACATTTTAAATGTCTTATTGCTTGGCAATTTTACATTTCATCGTCGCGTCCGCATCGTTACAAAATTGAAAGAGAATAATATATACTTATAAGTTGGCGCTACTGATTGTTTGATCAAGTTATTAACACTCAAAACAAGTTCTACAAAGTACACAAGAGTCATTTGGATGTATCGACCAGATTATTGTAACTGTGAAAGTGGTCACCATGTGTCACTATCAGGTGTGGTCTGCGGGGCTCGCGGCGGCGGCGGCGGCGCGCCTGCCCGGCGCCACGCGACCCATGAACGATCTGATCTCCTCGAAGTACGTCTCGTCCGGAGACCTCCGACGACTGTCATCTCCGTTTTCCGCCTCATGCTTCTTGAGATGCCTATCGAGATTAGTTTGTTGGCCGAAACAGCGGTCGCAGTGACGACACCGGAATGGTCGCTCTTTATTATGAATGTTCCTGACATGCCGTTGTAAGTTCGACGATATCGAAAAGGAACGTTCACAGTACTTACAGCGGTAAGGTTGTTCTCCCGTGTGTGTTCTTAAATGTCGGGTCAGGTTGGCGCTGCGAGGAAATGCTTTACCACAGTAGGAGCATGTGTATCGGTCTCGTGCTCTAGGAGCTCCAGGGTTTTGAGGCACCGGTGGAGCACGTGGAGCGCCAGGAGCGAGCAGGGTGGCTGCCGCCGCTGGAAGGAACGGGTAGCGGCCAAACGACGCGGGCAGTGCGAGCGGTAATCGTCGACAGAATTGCAGGAGTGCCGGATGCGCAGGATGAGCTGGATGCGAAGGATGCGTGGGATGCGGTGGCGGTGAGGGTGTGATCAGATTGCAGTTCTCATCTTCGAGGCGGGGCGGGCGCTTGTGCGTGACGCGCAGGTCGAGGGGCTCGTCGGCACGCGGGCTGCTGAGCGGGCTGGGGTGTAGGTCGTGCGGGGACGCCGGCGGGGACGCGAGGCGGCGCGGCGCCGCGTGCTTTTCGCGCATGGCGGCCGCCGCGCACGCGCTCATCGGGCTCGTGCGCCACCGACCTGGAACAACATGACGAAATACATGTTAGCCTTCACGTAGGTAGGTACTCATGTCAATGTCTTTACTTATCATTTAGTTTAAATATTGCCCTGTAGGAGAAAGGCGTGAGTGTATCTATTTATGTACCTATGTGCATAGTTTAAATATTGACCTAAAATAGACGTCTACAGTTTAGTTTGCTGTTAACTTTGCCCTGGATTTTCTCTGTGTGAGCAATCACGCGCCACAATAATGTCGTTGATTAGGCAATACACACAACAACACATTTTATTGATCAACTTTGCCCCTATCAATAATATCCTCGGAGCACCGGTATGCTAAAACTTGTATAAACATTGCGAAATGACGCGCCGCGGTGAGGCGGGGGTGGCCGGCTGATCGATGTCGGCTCCTACGCTCGCCTTCGACTCACGCCCACTTACTTGCGACATCGGTAACTAGAGCACTTGCTACCGAAACCACCAAGTTTTTTGTTAATTATTAATACGCCTTTATAAAGCCAATATATTGCGTTCGAACCAGTTGCTTATGGAAGAGTTGCGAATGCGATCGACTGGCTAAAAACAGAATTGACATCCACGTAACAAGCTGCTTGACATGTCCAAGAAATTTTGAACATGCGCGCAGTCAGTGATGAGTGAAATATTTTATGATTATTACCAAACCTTGCCCTACTTGTGTAGGTATAGCTTTTGCCAATCTTGTGCATTCTTAACAATAGCTCTCGCGAGGTGTATAAGTGAAATGGAAGACACAAAGTTACAAGAAAGATAAGAGTAAATTATATTAAAGTGCTTTCCTTTCGTTATTTCATGGTCTGCCCACGTAGAATCATAACAGACGGTGTAATAACAAAAATATTATCCACTGATAATCGTGCAACAATAAATTGGACAACTTCATTGAAGATTGATCGGCGCGCGCCATCACCCACGTACGTCACGCGCATTGTTGGCATGCGCCGGCGTCGATACATTTACATGTTAAACCACACTATGTTGTCATTACTCGGTACTGTGATCTATTAAAACTTTTGTTTCAATGCCGCTTGATTTTTGGAAGTACCTCCTAATATGGCATAGTAAGTTGGAGTATATTCATATATTTCGATTCATATAGTCGAATGAGACAAGTAGATTGTTATGATGATAATGATAGAGTTGATGGATTACAAAATAAGTTTTTTTAAGGATAAACTTACAGTCAACTATATTGATCATGTCTAAATAAAATGATAAATTATTTACATCATTTAGCGCGGTATTAGAACTTAGTGGATACGTAATATTCTGTTGCAATTTTATCGAACTATTAAAAAAGTAAAAGCAAAACATCCTAATAGTGCTGCTACAAATTTGTTCGCTCACGCCTACAGCCGACACGGGCTAATTTGCACCAAAAGGAGCCGACATAAATCCTTTGAACAAGGGTCGGGCGCAGACGTCTCTGGACGGCCATATACGGCACGGTCGTGAGCCCTCGGTACCATACTTATGATTTGTGGCGCAGGCCGCAGACGTGCCCCTTTAAATGCAAGGATTAGGTGAATAATTGTGTCATGTTGACGGTCAATATTAATCGTTTGGGATGCTGTTGTGAGAATTACAAGAGTGGAGATTGTGGTAGAAGCAGGAGGTTTTATATGTAGGTATATGTTTATGTATAGATAGTTTAATTAGGTAAAGGGCGCGTATGCTTTGTTGACTGCCAGAATGATTTAATAACAAGAAGTTTTTCATTTTCATTTTTTTAGTTGTTTAGTGATAGGTAGTGTGTGTTTTGGTATTTTTATTTAGGATCCATTTTTAGGAAGGCTTTGTAATGTCCTGCATATATTCGATGGAAATTACTTACTCTAACTTAACTTAACTTAAGTAAACCCCTGCTTTTCTATAGTTTAGTTCTTTATGGTGAGAAAATTGGTATTTAGTAGACTTCATTAGTTAACAACCCCTACAGTTCTCGTGAACTGAAGATTGTGGTAGGTAATCAACTAGTACAAAATCAACTAGTACCTACAAATTCAATTCAAATATAGCGAATGAGCTTTTGGTTCCTCAAATATACATATTGTACGGAAGGCATGAGTCGTGTTGTCGGTGTTAGCGGTCCGTTTAAGCACAGTTGCACGTTTTGTAAGTAGCGTTTATAGCACTTTAGCGCGCGCATCTCAGCGCAGTCACGAACCACTAATTACTGGTAATTAACGATGTTCGGCCGCGGCGTGACGCGCGCGCCGATGGGCGGGGCCACCATCGTTATGTATGTTAATGTAAATAGCGTGGCCAATGAGAAACATCATGCCGCGCCGACGCTGTGATATATTAGCATTTGAATCGCTTATTCGTTCCGTCGACGCGCGCGCACACCAACTGACCACTTTTGTGTTATTCCATGCGTTTCGACGTTCGTCCCACCTCGTTTCTTATGCAAAACTATAATAAATTACCACGATTCGTTTTACTACGCTCAATGTAGGTATTTGGAATTCCGGACGTCTGCGATAAACTATAGTAGCGATAAATTGCTTTATAGGTACGCTCAATATAATCTAAGAGGCGAGGTGTGAAAATGAGATGCCGTATTGGTGTTTGCGTACTTAGTTATATTTTCTAAATATAAGTTCACAAATGTATACCGAAAATTAAACTATTTACCGAATTCCATTATTTCTAAGTACCATGAATATTTTATAGCAACTTATTATCTAAACATATTAAATAATAATATTTTATCGATAAATTATTATAATTTATTGCGCATAATAAAGCGTGATACGAGAGTCGCGCAGCTCTATCAATCACGTCGATTAATTTAGTATGTATGAGCGTACATATTTACGGTGCGTAGTAGGTAAATACAATAGTGTTTACACAGTGGCCAGCCAATGGCAGTAGTCCCGCATGGCCGCCTGCCCGTAACATACGATTCTGCGCTCATTCGCGACGCCTCGTTAACTTCACCTAACATTGGCGTACTATACCTACAAGTTACATTGATATATTAAAAAAAATATAGGTACCTATATTTTATTAAACAAAAAAAATAATACCAGATTTCGAAAAATATTTTTGTAGTTGATCTGGTTTCTAAGCCTCTTTTATTTTTTTAACGTAACAACGAATATTATTACTTAATTCCACAACAACAATCCAAAGAATATTTATTGTCGAAAAAAACGTGAGTCGTACAACAATAGGTCTAGAGCGGAGATTGCAGCACCGCTATTGCTACCGCGTATCGATAGAATGATTAATAAAAAACTCGACGGCTTCGATAGGTCGCAACACTGCGTAGTCACGAAGCCAGTCCTTCGCAATGCTGCGGTGAAATAAGTAATAAATCGCAGACTATCGTCTTGTAAAAAAGGGGGAAAATATTTGTGTGGTTGCAACATAATTATGAAGTCAGCAATTTTTAATATTAAATATTAGTATCTAGACACCTTAATGTCCGGCTGCACAAACATGAGCATAAAGTCAAGATTTTTTAACTCAACATGAGCTAACTAAATAAAGATAAGGACTTGTTCATTACTAATACTGCAGATAAAAATATTGTTAATGGGCACATAGGCAACATATTTACTAAAATTAGTAGTGGAAATCACATAAGTCATGTAGTCAATAGTCGACATTCCTTATGATATTCTCATACGATCGCGGTCGCAGCAGATTCACACGCACCGCCCGCTTTTTTAGACGGCATCGTATCGACAACCACGATCTTTGATTTATTTCACATCACTATTTTAGGAAACGCGTCGCGCCGATCGCCTTATGGCGAGATATGAAATTGCTCAGCGATGTATGAACTTAGAATTAGTACTAAACGCTGTTGAGATGGATCGATTATGACCGGGGAGGTATCATGTCTCGTATTATACGGTTGATCGTTGCAAAACCAAAGCTGCAACTACTAAATCCTCCTGTTAAGCGCACATTACTTACACTATATTAGGTCATGCTATTTAAAGCTTCTTCATTGAATATTATCTTTTAGATGACAACTAGTTTGTTGCCTGTGTGAATTTATTTAACATTAATGCCTTTTAACTAGACGCAGACGTCGATACGCCATTTATTAAGATCGTGATGGAACGCAGTCGTAAATATAGGTGTCTTTCTTTAGCATATTCAATGATAGCGTGTAGTTTATTGACAAAGGCCATATCTTGACCTGTGCGTGACATGGTAATGTGTTCGTGGGTACACTGACGCAAATCTCGTGTTGTACTGTATCGCATTGTTGTAATCGCAAGCCAATAAACTGCGCAAATGGACTCTCAATTCGAAAATTAAGTATTCAAGGCACCCGCCGATGTTCGAGTTGCCACGCGAAATAATTATCTAATCTATTATCGAATTGCGTTTATGGACCAATCACAACGGAATGCAACGTATTTTAGAGTGGGCATTTAATACACCTTGCGGGCCGATTCTGGCCAATAGCAGATTGATTTACCACGCATGCGCACTTATGACGATAATGTTGTTTATAAAAGTTGCGATTGCATGTGGGAACCGGGGCGGCAGGCGACGCGCGCCGTGGGAACCGCCGGAAATCAGGACTTTTTTTTACTGCCAGCCTGCACCTTACCTACATACAACTTATTTAGTGGTGATTAGTTATGTGAGCGGCGTTCGCTATTAAATATATTGACGCCAATTCTGCGAAGTATCAGTAGATAATGACGGAGGACCTTTTTCGTGACATCCTGATGACTGGTCGTTAAGGTGCGTTCCAAATTTCAATATAATTTCTAGTTAATTTAATGAGTATTTTATCAAAGTAATTATTAAAGAATTGAGTCATATATTTTATTTCGACATGAGCTCTTCAGCTTGTGGATTTCTTTTTACTCTTAATTATTGGAATAATTTAAAGAGCGAATTAAATATTAACTATCAAGTTGAGTAGAACAGATATCAAGTAACCGTCTAGACTAGATATTTGCATGTGTCACTCAAGCAATTTACACAACTATTAACTAAAACTTGCGAAATATTTTCGTCGCCGAAACAACTTGGCTCACATCCGCAGTGCAATAAAAAAGATTTACAACTATGAAAGAGTGAATCATGCTCGCTCATGTATGATAATTAAATAGTCTGCGTGTATCTTGTTTAGTTCTTTTCCTGCATTATAAAATTTATCATGACCAAAACCTGTTTGAATATGTCTTTACAGTAGACAACTATGGGATGAGTCTGTTTCCTACAAAGAAATTTAGGCCGTTATGATATCGTCGCGTAGGTTAAGAAAGGCTTGACTTTGGCTTTAAGGGGTTGATGGTATTAGATTATTAATTTGTGTATAAACAACCATAAGTGAAGACCCAGATCCTTCAGAGCGTTCATGTTTGAAAATTGGGGTCGTAATTAATTTAATTTATCGTATATTTTCAATTTTTTTAATATCTATTCCATTAGCCATTATTGTCATCAGCATCCCATTTACTGGGCCAATATGGGGGTCGGGTCTCCTTCAGCGCCATTCATTCACAGTTCAGATTTTTGACAGTCCTTGACCCCCTTCCTGCCTATGTAAGAAAAAATAGGAATGGGCTGACCCCCTCCCGAAGAATCTAAGAGAAAAAACCATAGAGAAGTAAATCTATTTGGAATCATAGACAAAATTGTAACTGATAACAATCATACGTATTTATTGAAAAACCGGCCAAGTCCGAGTCGGACTCGCGCACGATGGGTTCCGTACGATTATCTATAAAAACGGCAAAAAATCATGTCTTTTTAGTCTTTGTTGTTATAGCGGTAACAGAAATAAATTATCTGTGAAAATTCAACTGTCTAACTATCACGGTTTATGATATACAGCTGGGTAACAGACGGACAGCGGGGTCTTAGTAATAGGGTACTGTTTTACTCTTTGGGTACGGAACCCTAAAAATGAATACACGGTTGGTTTGTTTTCATTTTTATTTTACCTACATTGAAGTATTTTTTAGGACCGTTTGTTTTGTAGGTACCTACTAATCATTTTAATTCATTGGTAATAATTTAAGTAGGTAAGTTGCGCATTTTTGTTATCTTACGTAAGAACTATCTTTGACAATCTGTGATTCCCTCTCACCCCCGTGTAAGAAAAAATTAGACATAGTCGACCCCATGATATAGATGAATGGTGCCTCCAGGATAATAGGGATTGGTTAATATCCTTGTCCACTATACTGGCATACGATCGTTAGAGCTACAAGCTATTATGGAACAAGGTAAGACAGATAAGATATATTTTATTTGTAAAGACCAGAGTACCTATACATTACAAATAGCTTGCAATGTAAGGTGTTAAAAATTAACATTGTGGACTACATGTTTTGCCATATATTATTAATGACGCACAAAATTCAATGGGATAATCTCTGAGGCATGCAGGTTTCTTCACGATGATTTCCTTCACCGTTTAAGCGACTAAATAAATAATTATTATCTCCTTTCAGACACTTTGGTGTAATCGTAGGCGTAAAGTGTTAAGAATGCACATTAACGAATGGAATTTAGTGCCTAGTGTCTAATTCGCTTAAGCCGCCGGGAATTATAACTGTGATGGTTCTAAATGCTAGTACTATTTTATGTTTCTAATTATTTAAGTGCGTGGTGTAATTGGTATTCATCGGAAGCCAACGAGCCCGCTCTAATTAAACGCGTCTCGTTAAATGCATGCGCACGCGCCGAATTGCAACATTTAGTTTCACGCCGAGAAAACTAGTTGGCATTTCACAATGATGCTCGATGTATCGATGTTCTGTTTCTGATTGAACAAGAAGTGAATTGGCTATGACCAGGTGATTAAATCGCAATCCATATGTTTCAGAGTACCTAGGTTATCTTATTTTTTTTAAGGATTAACTTTGTGTGTTGTACATTTCTACAGTAGGTATCCTTGAATGTAATAGGGCAAAAACCAGCCAAAGTTCCTGAGCGTAAAATTTAGCAATCCAGCTAAAATAATGTATTTAAATTACGTATTCAGCGTATAATCTCGACGAAATTCTATAGAGAGACGCGCGCCGATAACAAAACTGGCCTGTCTTATAATTTATAGTTCGCCATTAGATCGTACTTTGTATCCAGCCTGCATTTCATTTGCATTCGAAATTCGAATTTGCGGTGACATGTCCAGTATTAAAATGATGTATCGAGTTTTGATTGCACTGTGCAGTAGAGATGCGCGACTGCGAATGATCCCATGATTTGATTTTTTTTACGTGGGAGAGCCATGCTTCGGCACGAATGGGCCGGCTCGACCGGAGTGATACCACCGGCTTCACAGAAAACCGGCGTTAAACAAAGCTTACGTTGTGTTTCGCCGAGTGAGTGAGGTTACCGGAGGCCCAATCTCCTTTTAAAAGGTCAGCAACGCACTCGTGACTCCTCTAGTGTTGCAGGTGTCTATGGGCGGCGGTAATCGCTTACCATCAGGCGACCCGTCTGCTCGTTTGCCCTCCTATCCCATAAAAAAAAGAATCATCAACAACTATTAATTTCCACATTCGACTTGAGTATTAGTAATATACTAATGTTCATAATCAAATACCTACTAGAAACGGCTTTTCAACTAAAAGAAAAATCGACAGTCGCCAGTTTGAAATACAATATGAATGAGTTATTCGCCGTTCTCGCCGAATAATCGGTCAAAGCGCCAGTCGTATAACATCATTCAAACTATTATCGTGTGCGTATGAGTAGTGAAAACCAAAGTCGTGCTGGTATGAAGTAAGTTACTAACTTCGTAAATCATTCGAATGAGTCGAATGATTATAAAGTCGAATAATTCGACTTGATTCATTCAAAGTCGCGCATCTCTACTGTGTAGGATCATAGAGAAGCGCGCACCTACAGGATAAACTATTACGCCGCGCCCGAACACCTCTAACTCTTCTTTGACTTTAACGATAGATATTTACGTTTATGACAAGAATAAAATGATTATTTCGTGTCAACTAAACTATGTTAATGTAGAACCCTGCAAGTTATATTAAAAGCTGCTTACACAAAATATACGAGGTAGATGCATTTTATATTACGGAGCACTGTAAATTCGTTTGCAATTAATACGTGAATAATCAATATAAAATTAAGTTTCTTGATATTTTAATGTTTAATTGAAAGTAATTGAATTCGGTAGCGAATAAATCTAACTTGTAATTGCACTAATCAACTTTTTATGGCCATTATATTCAATTTATAAGTAAATAAAACTGAAATAGAATACGGTTCATATCATTTAATTTATTGCTTTATTATTTAAAAAGTGTACTAACGAAGCCAAATGTTTCCATTATATTTGATTTGGTAGTCAACCGACAAATAAATAATAATACTGGTCATATACATAATTCTGCAGCTCAGTGTTTTGTTAGCCAAGTATGTAAGTAGGTAGGTACAAGAAAACAGTAAGATCTGATTAAATCAATGAAAAGAAATTAAACCTCATTTGAATAGGTAGTCAAAATCATTCGCACTTTTTCCCTAAAAAATATAACATGACAATCATTACGCCTGTTTTCCCCGATAGGTTAGGCAGAGGTATACTAATGTACAGTAAACGCTCAAAGTCCATAAGCACGCTAAGGATTACATTGCTATGGACAGTACGAGCGAGCTCGATACAGCCACTGCGTGTCACTTGTTAACGACAATGAATAGAACGTCTCAGCGCCTTTTCTCCAAATGTCCTTTCTCATATGGTCCTTTTCTCGAAATGTTCTTTCTTAAAAGTCCTTTCTCAAAAGGTCGTAAGTCAAACTAAACGTCAAGCTATTGGGTTGTGAGATTGCCTATGGACTATAGACCTATGGTTCGCCGGTATGTTTAGGTCCCATATAATAGGGGGCGAGCCTATTGGCATTAACCTGGCATAAATCCCAATCTCCAAGCTGCTACTGAGAATTTCATAGAAAAACCCAATAACATGTCGCTCGACCTGGGAATCGAACCTAGGACGTCTAGTGTAGCAGTCGCGCTTAGGATCACTAGACTAACGAGGCAGTTAAAAAATATACATACATACATACACTCACGCCTTTCTCCCACAGGGGTTGGCAGAAAGTATAGACCGCCACTTGCTACGATTCTAAACGTCATTTGTTAAAAAATATAAACGTCCTAACTATACATTAACAAAAAATTGACGTTTATATTATGTTTATATATTTTTTTATAAGTACAAAAATCTTTTGAAATTAGATCTAAAACAATAAACAGTTCAGTCTGTTAAACCAATATACATTTACTTACAGCAAATCTCTTGTACCAAAGTTACCTGGTATGGAAATATCAGTCGGTCTCGGCACCAATATTTACTAAGGGGAAGGCTAATAAAGTGCAACGGGCCCCTCTAGTGGTATTGTAACTGTGATAAAGGCGTGACCACCTACGAACTAGGAATGCGTTGGCGACGCGGAGTTTACACGGGACGACTTTTCCTATAAAATAACTCTTAAGAAAACGTAAAATAGTCTTCAAATACTAAAAAATAGTTTGGAAAATCGATGCCTTCTACCTTTGGTCGGATCTTTTGTTGTCGCCACCGACTTCCGAAACTGTTTTGCACATAACATATTTTTTGTTCGTTTTTGGCGGTTTTAGTTTTGCTTAATAGTTATTTTATTTCAACATATTGTGTGTGAGTAGAATTTTACGTGCCCAGACGATGTCTTCATTTATTCGTCGGAAGGTACATGTTATTGTCATTTTGTTTTGAATTTTGTTATCTGATCTTCACCAAATTTAATTGGGACCACCTTGGGAGTATATTCTTTATTGGTCTGAAAATATCGGTGAACATGCATGAAAACTACATTAATACAGACGAATATAGAACCTCCTCCTTTTTAAAGTCGGGTAAAAATGAGTTTTCCCTATATTTCAAATGCAATATTGGTATTTAGGTATATATTGAGTGTTCTACAATATACCAGGATTGAAATGTTTAATTGTGTGTGTATAAATTGCATTTCTATTTCACGGTACTTGAATAGCGATAAAGAATGTTACAACGCAATAATCGTGTACGTCTCATTTCCTATATTATACTTTCCCAAATTAATGCTTATTTCCTATATTATTGTAGTAAATAAGAACATCGTAGAAGATTCATATAACTTATTTTTATTCAACACTGATCTCTTTTGTAATTAAATTGAGATAAGTAGTATTTCAACTGTAAGGAAAGAAATATTAAAAAAAAGCCACATTAGTCTATTGTTCAGAAGAGTGATTACTAGGCAAGAGGTCCTAGGTTCGACTCCCGGTTCAGCAGTGTTATTAAGTTTTTTCTATGAAAGTCTTAGAAGCAACGCGGTATTTGGATTCGTGCCATGTTAATGGTAATAGCTGGTCCCTACTAAGTGGGCCCATACAGATAAATTGTAGGTGTGCATTAATACATCTCTGCCTAATCCTTCGGGGAATACAGGCTTGATATTATTTGTTATATTAAAACACTATCTAGTACGATTTGATGCGACACGACCAAGTAATTTGATATTACTTAGTCAATAGTTAGATCGTATACATTGAAATCGTTTCGTGTAAATACCGCGAGGGATTTCACTAGTCAACATTATTATGGCATTGGTATGCGCTGTAGCTAGGGTATCGGTTTTCGTACAACTTGTCGATAGTAAATTAGAGTCGGTCAGCTTTCGATTAAATCAGATACCTACTATAGAAATAGTGCGTTTTTTTACATTATTATCATTTAACATTTGCATATAAAAAACAATAGGTAGAATTTTTAAAGGTACAGTCAACATCGAAAGTTGTTGAATATGATGAAATCTTTAAAATGTTATCACACAGAAGTTTTAGAGCCGAGAAGGTATTCGAGTTCATTCTTAAAGGATAATAAATTGGTTAAACTCAATTGCTGTGATGTTTTCAAAATTTGGGTGGAGATGAACGACTTTTGTTGCTGACCGTACATACATGACGTTGTTAGTGACAAGTGTAATATTACATGTAATGGTGCTTCAAAATTGTTACTATTAAGACGTGTGGCACTCGGGGACTGCCGCGGTAAAGCTATTGCATAGCGTTTTTTATCAACTTATGTAATACAACCAATGCCACCTAAAGGCGGGTTGCTGAACTAAAGAGACAAGCGTGTTTCTCTTTAGTTCAGCAACCCGCCTTTAGGTGGCATTGGTTTTTATCAACTTATGTAATACAACCAATGAAACCTAAAGGCGGGTTGCTGAACTAAAGAGACAAGCGTGTTAGGTTTTTTTCGTTACGGAATTTCTGGATTCGGTCCCCACGCTCAAGGCCCGCGATAGAAGCTATGCAATAGCTTAAAAACAACAACAAGAATATAACTTCCGTGTGTAAGTAGGTAAATAGTAAGGTGCATATAATTACAAAAAGAAAACTCATTTGGAGGACTGAAGATTATTAAATAATTAAGTTATAATAAATTCAAACATGCAGGTTTTGGTTTGCTCTAGTTTCAAATTATAATAATTGCACATCGCAACGTAGATATGATTAATTAGGTATTGCATGAATAACGCAAATTCGGTTAATTTGCATCGACTTAATATCATAATTATTATAGTCTCTTAATAAAAATCTAATGTCTTGTTTGTATAATAAATAAGGTTTTTATGGCGCAACAATTAATACATCATAACTAGAATACCTCCATATTTGACAATGAGATATTAGTACTAAGTACAATAGCGGTTAAAAATTAACAGTGCTGTGAAAAATTTCTCTAGACGTGGAAAATTATATCTTTTTTTTGCGTGTGGAAATCCTCGGAAGGCGTTTCGGACTCAACCCAGAGTGACCTACTGACTAAAACCACACGAGTGTTTCGCCACACCACTTTTTGCTGGGGTTACGGGAGCGGGATTAATTCCTCCGCGAATCTTATTGATATTATACCTGGGTCTTGTTTTTAGTCAAATAAGATGAACACATTGTCGTGTTCAGTGTTTGCAACTCGTTAAGTTATAGACTGGCGATTACTCCACAACTAATGTAGCAATAATACGGCTCGCGATACAGTCTGTAGTATTATTCCTCAATGATGTCCAGGATATTAAGTAACGCAGTTATTATTTTAATTTGCATACATAAGAAATTGGTGTTTACCGTCCGGTCTTTGATGTTCAATAATTATATCTGCCATGTAGGTTTAAATTATATTGGTTTTAGTTTGTGATGATGAAAGTGAAGTTTTATTTCGTTAACCTTGCAAAAAATAAACTGCCGTAAACCGGATAGATAATTTATTTTAGCACTAGCTTTTGCCAGCGACTTCGTCCGCGTGGAATAGTTACTTTGTTCCCTAGTTCTTCGCCCGCGGTTTCACCTGCGTTGCCCCGTTCCTAAGGGTTGTAGCGTGATGATATATACATTGATAGTTTGAAACCTTTCCCATGAATCACTCATTTTCCCAACATTTCCCTTCACTGCTCTGCTCCTATTGATCGTAGCGTGATGAAAAGTACACTATAACCTGTGGTTTGGGCTGTGCGTTGATAGATCACTATGTCAGTCAGTCAGTCACCTAACGTAAGAATAGACAAATATAATCAGAAAGCTCCAAACTGCTAAGCTATCGGGAGTTACACGTGTTATTGTGAGTCAACCATAAAAGATAGACATTTGCTGTCGTGAAATATTTTTTATATAATTTTAAGGAGAACATTTCCGTCATACATGATTTCTGTGTAGCTTTAACCATTAAGGCTGCACACGCGACGGAAGCTTAAAAAATGGAGTAAGTTCTCTGGTTTTCCCAACATTTCCCTTCACTGCTCTGCTCCTATTGACCGTAGCGTGATGAAAAGTATACTATAACCTGCCCAGGAGTATGAAGAACAATTGTACCAAGTTTCGTTGAAATCCGTCGAGTGGTTTTTGTTTCTATAAAGAACATACAGACAGACAGACAGACAGACAGACAGACAGACAGACAGACAGACAGACAGACAGACAGACAGACAGACAGACAGACAAAAATTTTACTGATTGCATTTTTGGCATCAGTATCGATCACTAATCACCCGCTGATAGTTATTTTGGAAATATATTTCATGTACAGAATTGACCTCTCTACAGATTTATTATAAGTATAGATTATAGCTTCAATTCATTATCCCGACTTATCACTATATTTCACAAATATAGTGATAAGTCGGGATAATGAATTGAAGCCGACTAACAAAAGGGATTAGTTAAGACATACGTCGAACGTTGTGTGTCGACTATAGATGGGTTTCTGCCCAGGCATTTTGGACGAAAAAAATAAATGCCCTGGCATAAACCCATCTATATAGATGGGTTTCCGCCTAGGCATTTTGGGCGAAAAAAATAAATGCCCTGGCATAAACCCATCTCTAGTGTCGACCCATTCGCGCACTTTGTAACTGGACAAGATATATGAATGTGGACGAAGCAAAAGAACTTGGTACGAATTAATTGTAATAAGTGGCGTTATGTAGTTTCTGCATACCCATGTAGGAATGAGGCGTGAGTGTATATTACAAATCAAATATATTAATCAGTGAAACTATGTAGGTTTAGGAAAATTTTCAGAAATTGGTCATCGAGAAACATTTTCAAGCATAACGCGATTACTACAAACTGTATAATATTTATAATACATTATTATTAAAATTTCTTCTTGTACTCGTAATCTGTTGGTTTCCCAAATAAAATAATTTATTATTTTCGATAAGAGACACTCAAATCCATCATCCAATTTATTGTAACTTTATCGAACACCTTGTTACGACCATTCGAGACGAGTGCCACAGATTATCACATCCATACGTAATAAACACGCGAGTTATTAGTGAAGCAAGAAAATTAACGCCTACAATAATTACACATCTGATCGGTGAAAGTGATGTCGCCTACGATCAGGGCTGTCATGCGTAAAACATGGACATTCATCACACTTGACTATGTAAGCTAGTATCACAGAATAACTTATATTACGTACGTACCCATATAATGTAATTCTATCGTTCGAATGCAGCTTCATTACCGAAGCTTCATTACCGAAAACTCTTAGTCTAGACAGGTGTTTGTTTGACGTGACAGCCCTACTTATGATAGGTACAGTTTGTCGTTTTATTTTATGAAGCTCGAGTTTAGATTGATATTTCAAAAAGAATGTCAGCCTGTTTGACAGCTACCACTTTTTAAAGATATAGCGTAGTCTAAATATGAGTACAGTCGTCGATGAACTGTTTTTACTTATTTTTGCTTACTGTCTTTTTTAAACTTTTTTTCATCTGCGGTCTGACTGTGGTCGTTTTCGGTTGAATCATTAAAGCAGAACAGAAGGTAGTAAGCAACCACTATTATACTAAAATCTAAAACAAAATATGATCTATTTTCACACCTAATTAGAATGAATTAAGTCATAAATCATGAGACTAATGAAAGAAATATATTGAGAACCCCATTTGATAAAATAACTTTTATTTGTAAATAAATATTTATAATAAAATAATTTTCTAATTTAATTAATTTGTTATCCTATGCAAGAAGATACGCAATTAAGTGCCGACACTATAATAGTGGTGTTATCTGTATCATATTAGCTTATTAGATTTCACTTTGACAGATCGTAAACTCACGGTTTTATAACTCAATTAATATTACGTAGTATGTAAGCGTAGAATGTTGCTGTAAAGATGATAATGTCACTCGTAAAGGTAAGACGGGGCCATTAGATTTTAATTATATTTCTCTCGCTGCGAACCCATTTGTTAGCGACGAGAAAGTTAAGTATTTTGACGGCTGTAAGGGTAAGAACGCTTTCGAATGTTGGAAGCTGTTTGGTCAGCTCTTTACTCCGTACAAGTAATATTTTAGTTAGGGTCTTGTTCTTTCTGTAAGGCTATTATATCTAGATGCCAAACTTTTAACTTAATTTGATAAAGTTTTTTTTAACTCTACTTTTTTTATAAGAAAATATAAAAATTAAGCAAATATATAAAAATAGGTTTATTTAAACTGAATAGTTTACAATATAAAGTAAAAACGCATTTTGTGTAAATATATAAAATTTTGTAATATCAATATATACTTATATAAATATATCTATCACGTTTCGGATATAAGAATTAATAGTATCGACTAAAGAGCGTCGTGCACAACTGTACACATCCATTTCTTTGCAAGGCATTGCTTTTTATCGTATCAACGCAACGCAACCACTACCATTTAGGGTATTCACTGATGTCCACTTAAAAATTATATCATATTAAATCAACTAACGATCGGTGATCACTGCATTCTTTCCCATATTACCCCAACTATTAATATTATATATACAGGGCGACTGGTGCTATACTAACGACACTGAAAGACTCCGTACTCAATTCTCGTTATAATTATATAATAAGATTAGGTATTTAATTTTTGACCAAATTTCCTTATAAAGAAAGGAAGTGTTGATGCTAGGTAACCTGCTACTCCGTTAGCACGTGGCGAGGTTTTGGCGTAAACTATAGCTCGGTACTTAATCTGTTTTGCGTTCGCGTTAAATCCATGCGTTGCGTAATTAATTACATAACTTTCGGTTAAGTTTAGTTAGTAGTTAATTAATATTTATTTTTATGTTATTATTTTTTCTTCATATATCGCCAAATATCAGTCAGCCTTATATTATGTTACTGTAAAAGCCCGAACTACGGTGGTAAAGGATGATGAAATGTTATCAAAGTTGGATGAGAGTTCAGACTCCATTCAGAGTTAGTAAATCTTAGGCTTTACCTACAATAACATAAATATATACTTAATGTATGAAGTACAGCCGTGGCCTTCCATATGTTCCACTTATAACATCTATGTTATGTTAATAAAGTAGTTAGCATTGTTGTTGAGGATTCAGTACTATATTGACCCTGCTTTATATTACTGGCACACCATATACATATGAGTATAGATGACGTAATCGTTCAGATACGTCAACAATATCTCATTCAAATTAAACGCAAGCTTCAGGACTAACATTGTATGATTCGAATTTCGGCGTACAGTTTAGACTACTATAACGCAGGTATTCAAAGTTTAGGAAATTGACTTTGCATATCTTTGCAAAGGTATAAAAGAAGACCGAGAGACACAGAACAGAACCCACATTTCGCCGGAATGTTTGGGTCCCATGAATGGTGGTATCAGGTCCCACAAACCGAACCCAGGATATATATCGTAACAGTCGCGTTAATGAAGAGGTTTAGTACGAGAAGTGTTTATTCACTAGACTAATGAGGCTAAAATTGCAAAAAAAAAGTAGTTTATGTGATAATTTGGGCATACTTGGTACCCAGGGAATTTTATTTCTTATTTTATATAGAAAAAAAATAACATCATTGAATAACTTAGTGTATAAGATACTACATCCCGTTAACAAATTGATCGAATTATTTTAATTAGACATCCTGCAGACTAGATTAAGCACCTAAATAAGTAGTTTGTGATGTTATTTCGAGGTAATTAGAGATTATAATCGCGTGCAGCTGTAACTAAGTTGTTTTGGTATAATTTTATATCAGGTAAGTAGATGTCACTAGGCTCATGCAAATTATCCAGATTGCTCAAACACCTATTAAATTACAAATTTAGATTTTATCTTAAATAATTTTGCTACAATTTCATAATTTAGGATTTTGCGTAGCAATTACTTAAAATGTTGATAAGCTGCAATGGAATCAGGTTGACAGATGACATTTCAAAAGCACTGACGCCTCTGTATTTAGAGGTCGTCACATTTAATGTTACTTATGACATTATAATGTATATAATGAGTTCATAATTAATTTATTAACATTCAAAATGTTATATCCTGTATTTTCGACCGATTCAAAATGACGCGATTATACGAACCATTCATAGTAGAGAAGCTGTGTTGTCTAGGTATTGTTACAGAAATAATAAATTAAAAATAATGGTTATCATTTTTATAAACTGTTATTACAACAAAAAAAAATGTTTACGGATTTTAGTTCTTCATGTGATCGCCAGAGGGATTTTTAAACTTAAAAATTGCTCTCCATCGTCTATTGCTCACTAAACTTCTGCACACCTAACATGCGTACAACGAAATAATTATATCGCATAAATAAAATTATATCGCAGTATGTTAGGCTACAGTCTTATGCATAAAACTTTACAATGGCGATAAGTACAGTCACAAGCACCAATGTTAATATCACATCACCTCGAGTGATATCATCATAATCTATAACTAGTGATGTATATCGCCTGGAAGTCGGGCAAGGTTGTCTCCTCCCTATCAAGTTCACTCACTATGCGTGTGTGTATCTATTGATACTAAACCGGTTACGGCCCACGGATTCACACGTTAATTCATAATTAGAGTGGAGTGACTTAAACTATATTAATGTTCAAATGTATTCTCGTAGAATTAAATTTAAATCTAAGGAATATAATAATAATGTATTTCTTTTAAAGGGAAACACCCCTTTAAAAAATACAATATTATTCCTGGAATATTATGGAATTATACTCAAAATATTCACATTAATAATATCAATAAATATATAAGTATTAATTTACTAATCCACAGTGGTGATCTAAAGCCTTCTCATTCTGCTATAGTTTTGGACAGTGAATAATATCGATAATGAAGACATCCCTATAATAATTTGATTGCTTCATTTAATTTATACAATTTGGACCCGTATTACATATACGTAATAACCGGTTCTCCAAATTTGTCAACCGCAAACGTACTCATTGATTAAAATTGATTAAATAAAAATATTACGCATTACGTAGTGGTCTAAACAAACATAGTTCCTTATTCGGAAATCGATTACGTTGTTACATTGATTTGCAAGAAAATATATTCGTAAAAGTAAAAAAATACACTTAGGAGCAAAAAAAGACCTAGGTATTCAAAATAGTACTCTTTAATATATTTCAAGTCAGGTAGTTCCTTGTACCATTGTTATCCAATTCTTTACAGATCGCCTGACTCGTTTTTATAACACTTGTTGAAATGCATTTGTTATGCTTAATATTAGCGTAAAAACGTCATTGTTGTGTGAACCAAAAATATTTCTAGACTGAAACGAATGTAGTCAATTACAGTTTGTTTACCCGTTTAAGGTAATTCATACACTTACGCCTTTTACCCCACAAGTGTAGGCAGAACATCCAAAGGTAATTATAATTATTCAGTAAGACAATATTCTGGAATAATAACAATAAGTTTAATAATAATTATATGAATTTTATCGCCAAACAAAATAACGAGCCACCTGGTGGTAAGCAGTCATCGTCGGCCATAGACACACCTACAACACCAGAAGAGTTGCTGATGTGTTACCGATCCATAAGAGCTTCTACGGACTGCAGACTGCTAGAAGCAGCAACCGAAGGGAAACTGGCTCTTACACGCAAAAGTCCAAATGACAGATTCCGATGTAAGGGCGGTCGCCAGCCAGTCAGAGTAGTCCTACAACCAAGCATGTTGGATATCTTCTCGCCTCTCACGAGATGCCTATCTGAGTGGCAGTATTCTGACTCTTTCCCACACGGGGAAAAATATGTATAACAGCAATACCAACTCTTTTTACTCGAACTACGGCGAAGCAAAAAGGAGGATTATGATTTTGACCGGCATGTATTTACTGTTATGACGTAGTCGAAAAAATCACAACCACAGACAAACATTAATAGTGCAGTCATAGAAATTGTGTATGCATGTGTGCGATGTAATGACACTGGTATAGTTATGAAATGGTTAAAATTGTGCGCATGCGACTATGATTACAGTAATTTGTTGCGTTTGAGCCGATATCGCGGCGTTCAAGATCTTGCCAAGGTAAGATTTATGCATTGCACAGATGATCATAGTACTTACACGTGATAAATTGCTGCTTTCAAGTCAAAATTGAGATATTACCCGTTTTTACCGAACATCTGGTCAAAAATTAATGACTAGTTTTTACAAGTTGTCTCTTTATCATCATGTTTAACGATAAAATATGGCGAACTTTTATTTATTATAAATATTGGTGTTTTTTGCTTAATTTTTTATGGAATTATATATTGATTTATTTCCAAAATATTGCTGGCTGGCTATTGCTGGCTCATTAATGGTTTTCCATTATCGGTAGATGTTTGTCGTCATGGTAATAATGCGATAAATAAAAAATAAAAAAATATTTTGCTTGGAAACTTCGAAAATCATCGTCCTAGAGTTTCTCTAAGTTGGGGTTGGATTCCAGGGTAATCAGATGTGACTGATTATTATTTTACACGACGACCATCAAACCTTCAAAACTAATTTCTGGGCAATATCTACTGATATTGAGTGAGTATAAAGAATCAACAATAAAATACAGTGATCAGAATTATTTAATAAATATTAAAACTATATTTTAGTTTCGTTCAAAATATTCATTCTTGAATAATTCCATAATTGCCTCGTTAGTCTAGTGGTCACAAGCGCGATTTCTATGCTAGAGGTCCTGGGTTCGATTCCCAGGTCGAGTAATTGGGGTTTTCTATGAAATTCTCAGCAGCAGGCAATAGGCTCGCCCCCTATTACATGGTGGCGAACTGTGAGTGTACACTAGTATACCTCTACTTAACCCTTCGGGAATTACAGGCGTGATGATGGTATGTTATAATTCCAGTCGACGATTCGTAGCGAACTATGTATTTTGATTTAGCTCTCGATATCGACAGTGAAAACTCGTCAATAGATTCAAAGATACCGTCTAACAGGGAAACCGGTATTCATAGAGTCATGTAACAAGTACGTATATGTACCGGTACTTTACATACGGATTAGATTGCCGGAGAATATGGAGCGTATGTAAATGGCTTAATAATGGTGATGCCATCCGTTTTAATACTTCACGCTTGATTTCGATTTTCTGGCTTTTTCTTTCTGGCTGGGAATGCAGCGCAAAAAGCCAAGTCAACTCTAAATTATTAGTAACTAGCTTCTGCCCGCGACTTTGTCCGCGTTGACTTCAGGATTGGGTCCGACCTGGATAAAAGGCCTATGTGTTATTCCAGGCTATAATCTATCTGTGTGCCAAATTTTATCCAGATCCGTTCTGGCGTGAAAGAGTAACAAACATTCATACATCCATCCACACTCACACACTTTCACGTTTATGATATTAGTAAGGATTATGTCTGTCTGTTCGGGTCTCCTCTCAGAAAATAAAAGACTACAAGATTTTAGTCAGGCTGGCCTAGTGCGAGTTAAAAGAATACGCAAAATGTCCGAATTTCCAAAAAAAAAAAAAAATATACCAGCCAGTTTGCGAGTCACCGTCACCGTTGAGTGATTACCTACTACTTCATAAAAAGATAGAATCGCTCAGAATTTTTAGATACCTAGTTATATTATTGTTGATGTTCAAAGCAAGTAATAAAACAAGTTATGCAATATTTGATCATTTTTCCTTCATAGCTATTGAAGTATTAAATTAAATTAGACGAGATGAATACGATTAAAGAGGTGATCAATAAAAAGATCCGAGCATTTAACTTTTTTAAGTAGTGAAAACATAAATTATGTAGTATACAAACAAAATTTGAGTTATTCCGAAAAACTTCATTGTGTAATCGATCTTCTTGGAAATCATGATCTTTGGTTGATATGTTAGCTGTCTTTGGTTGATATGAAAAACTCTAGTAATTGTTCCTCAATGAACAAAGTTTAAGAATAATTGATGATTGATAGGATATATTTTTTTAAATCAATTTCAATTATAAATAAACTATAATAACTTTATGTAAACATAGCGAGGAATTGTTGGGTTCATTAGTAGTATTAATGTGGTCTAGCCTCTCAGGAATACAGGCGTGATGATATGTTATGTTAAAAACTTAAAAAAAAAACTTTGTAAATTATATTCGATTTCTTCCACTTGCAACTCGATTTATATTTCAACGATCATTTAGCTTATTCAGACCACGTCACTATCCAATGCGGAGCTTATCAGTTCTGACCCTCATAATGGCATCCCATTAGAGCATCGGAGGTCTAACGAGGCCAGTGCGTACGTTTTATGTCGTACTTATGTGTTATGTGCTTTGATTTATGCAAAGCACATTTATATGCGCACACCGTTAAGCATTACAGGGTTTATGTAACAAAATTGCCACATTTCAGATGATTAAGTTTTAAATGACATCTTAAGTGTTAAGCAAGATGTGGTGGTTATTTCTGTTAACTTAGAAATGAGATAAAAATATCGGCTTTAAAAATTGATTCTAGCAATTTACTTACTTAATTTCGATTTTCTAGAGACTTATATTATAAGCCTCAAAATTTGAATAATATTCAGATATGTAAATGTGTATGATTTTCTAAATTTGCATATTCTACACATAAACATATATCTAAATACATAATTATGTTTATGTTTACTTATATGCATATACCTAGAGATGTGTCTATCCCGTGTCACGCACAACAAACAATTCATAATACAAACCCGACCACGTGATACCTTACCGTCACAACGGTCAAGCCATCAGGCTCGCATTAAGTAACAGCAGCACCTGTTAATCAGCCGCATTACAGGCAATCGACCTTCTGCGTGATAACACACAGATCTAGTGCAGCCTCGGGCTGTCATTACGGCCGTAGGAGCCGCTACAATGAAGGCGGGTCGTATGCGGGATAATCGCCACTTTGCGGGACATAATGCTGCGGGTCAAGATCTTCATGCCTCATGCTGCCTTAGTACCTACGCTTTTAATACAGCCGCTTATTTTACTGTTAGTGGTTAAAGTGTTAAGAAAAAGGCAGATTAGATACCGAGTTGGGTGTGGGTTGGTTTTGATGAATCCCTTCGTACATTCTATGCCAATGTAAAGTGTTACTTTAGCTTGAGGGTACATAAATAACTAGGTATGCGAAAGATAGGTTTGTGGGATTGCGTTTAAGCTAGTTTCAATATATAAGACACCAACAAAGCAGGTGTAGGCTGGGCGAAATACTGTGATATTTTTGTTCATACTCGTAATAAAAATGAACTTTAAAAATAATAAATTGATAATACTTTTTGATGGAAGGTCAACTTGTGTTCGAGTAATCAATTTTCTAGACATTTCAAAATAAATATTGTGACGGTCAAGTTTTTCATCGATTGCCTCAAGATGACAACAAAGGATTCGATCGAAACATTGAAAGGCGGAAGGTTGGTCACACATGACTAATCCCGTCCCACAAAAACCTAAAGGTCCTGAAACTAGTTTACCTACGATGCCAAATGCCTTTTCATATTCATGTCGTAACATTTATAATAATGACACAATGATAGAAGTGGCCCAATATTTCCAATACAAATTAACAATGACACACCGTTACAATAGACTGCCCACATGCGGCGAGCCTTGGCATTAACTTCAAATGTCTGGCAGATTCCTCGGGATGATATGCCACACGATTGTTAAGTGTTAATGCTTATGAATGCGACATTCTATATTGATGAGCATGTGTTACACAACCATTGCTTATTTGGCAAACTAGAATATCGAATACCATGGTGACGTTTTACTATTGTCTACTTGTATTTCTTCATGATTGAGACCAAACTCGTTGCCTGATCTTATTAATCCTTTATTATTTACATTGCTAAGTTGTCCATGGTATTTATGAGGACGATTATAATTTTTAATGGTTTTGCTGGCATAACTAGTCAACACGTGTTAGATTTTCCTGTTGCAGCTATATATATCATCTTCTTCGTATGTAACTTCATTTGCACTAAATTTAATATTGGTCTGCTGCATATAATATTGTTTTTGATAATAAGATTACATACAGAGTTTTTTTTAATAACGTGGGTGAGTCATGCTTCGGCACGAATGGGCCGGCTCGACCAGAGTAATACCACGGCCTCACAGAAAACCGGCGTCAAACAACAATTACGTTGTATTTTGCCGAGTGAGTGAGGTTACCGGAGGCCCAATCCCATTATAAAAGGCGGGCAATGCACTTGTGTCTCCTCTGGTGTTGCAGGTGTCCATGGGCGGCGGTAATCGCTTACCATCAGGCGATCCGTCTGCTCGTTTGTCTCCCTATCCCATAAAAAAAAATATGTATCGTATTGAGCAAGAACATTTAGCATTATAGTCTCAGGATCCTGCCCACGTGTGTATCAAGTTATTGGTGTTGACGCGACGATTTATTTCATTGCTCTAAGCCCATTATAATCCAATGCCGAAGAGAATTACGCGGGTTGGAATACTGAGAATTAATTCGGTAAAGTCCTACTGTATTTCACAAGAATAATCGTGAAATATTGATATTGATTTCAATACAGGAACTCATTCTGCGAGAGTTATATATCTTTTGGCCAACTGTTTCTTAGGTTGATCTGTAGAACTGATTACACTTTAAATAACAAATTTGCTCAAATTGCTTAGCTCTCCTAAGCAATTACTTATAGAAAGTTCCGATAAATAAAGTCCAAACAAAAGTGACGTGTTACATGGATGGTATCAAACCCTGAATGGGCCATCAACTAATCAAGTGGACAAGTTGGATCCAAATTGGTGCACTGACGAAGAAATTTCCTATATGCAATTACATTAAGATCAATGCAAATTCTGGAGCGTACGAGAGTTCCGTTTATGGGCTTCATTAAGGGAATATAAAAACAGTATTGAGTTCGCCTTGGCGTTTAAATAGTAAACGTTTTTAATTAATAAACTTGAGGACTTTTGTTACCGGCCTCTTTGCTCGGATCTGTGACGGATGCTTTCGAAATTCTCTGTAATCCTGTTAAGATTGCCTTCGATTTATTGTGCAACGTTCAGTTGAGACTTAATTGAATGAGCATTGCTTAATTTGTCTGAAGTTTTATGTACTTACCTCAAATTGGAGTAAAGTAAAAACGATTTGTTCTTTTAATGCGTGGTTGGCGGCTTTTCAATCATTATGTTGCTTACGTTATGAAAGTTATATCGATTACGAACTTGCAATTTTGATCAATTTAGTTCAACATCACATAGATAATATGTACCTTCGTGTTAGGAGAAAAGTAAAATTCAAATGTATAAATAATTCTTTTAAAAAGTACCAGTAGAACGTAAATTCAAGTACTAAGTATCTTCTATAGTTTATATGAACGGCCTTCCATGGAACTGGCTATTAAACTAAACGAAGAACAACTTTTCCCAGTGAGAAATTCAATATTCGTATTCTTAACTGAATTGGTATCTATTAGAAATCATCAGCACAGTAATAAAGGGTTTCTAACTGAACATTACGCTGCTGACGGTCGTAAAGTATCTCGCGAGGCCGATAGATGGCGGCAAACGCTCACAATAGCGCGGGGGCGGGTTGCATCGCTTCCGATGCGCGAGCACAACACGCCGCTATTGATTGTCTGCTAACTGTAGAAGCTCAAATAAATTAATGTCGGCAAGACAGTGGTCGTCATATACTTTATCCACAAATTCTGAAGCAGGCATTATATGTATTGGTAGGTATTCACTTTTGTATATGCACATCAAATATGTCCTACTGTGTATATAAGATAGATATGATTGCAACAACGATTAGATTTAATAACAGAAAGTATCGAAGGAGATTGATAAAATACTTAAAATGAAAGTATTTTGAATATTAGAGTCTTAAAAAGTCATTAATTAAGCCGACGAGAATGCTTTAGGAAGCCATCCATCACACATTACCCAAATTGACAACGAAACCCCGTGTGGTCACAGTATCAAAGTAATTGCCATTTCCTTTAATTTCTGAAGCATACTTAATACTTATGATGCGTGTCAAAGTAGCCGCATGTGAGTTCCGATTTCGATAATGTATTTAATTAATAACGAAAAGAGAACCGGCCGCTTTCCTGTTCTACTGAGAAAGAACTAGTAGCAATGAGATCTGTTACGAAATAATCATCTGTATTTAATGTTCTGCGTAACGGAAACAAAGTGGCATCGGTAGGCAATTAAATTTATTATAACACATTATTTAATGTGGTGGCTTAGGACTTTTTATTTATCATTAAGTGTTGGTCAAGTTGTTGAAACTTGTTTGGATGTTACGGCTATCGATGAGTCTTTTTTAAACATTGCTACTAGGCTTTTCTCCTGTATATTGCAGGTGCATTTTTAAAAACACATTCTAGCATTTACATACAGATCCGCAATTTGTTCGGTGCGGGAACTGAACGGAGGAAGCAATTGTTCAGCCATTACGCGAATCATGCCATCAAAGACGTCGGATCAATTTAACGTTTTGTATTTGCTAACTTAAGCTACTGAGTAATTAATTTAAAGTGAAACTGTAAACTTTTGCCGTCAATGACACATTTAATTCAACGCTTTACTGATTTAAGATTTCGTGGATTTTTAATACTTAAAAAAATATCATGGTAGTACGACCTATGCAGAAACCAAACTGTCTAGCATAGACTACTATAAGAACAATTACATCACCATCACTTAATCATCAATGTACAAAGGCGTCAGAAGACTTTCTCTTGAGCAGAGGAAGTCTCCTGGAAAGCCTTCGGCCCGCCATTACGCCTTACACGGCACAACCTCGCACCTGCTTTACATACTGATCTGGTCCGTCCGGCAAGCGTGCACTAATTCCGAGTGATGTGACACCATATTACCAATAAATTATCGATACAACTCTTAGGCGTTTTAGAAATGTTTCGTAAGTTTTAATTAGATGTCGAGTTGAATAAATATTGGGTTGTTATAAGGTAATTTTCTTAAAAGACTTAATTTTAATGTCTCTATTTAATCCATCTTTACTTGTGATATTGTATTTACATTATTATGTTTTATGCAAATTATAAATGGAAACTTGTGGACATAAGTGAAATCTACAGTGTTGGAACATTTCAAGGGAAATGAATGTAAGGACCGTAATTGATATTATCGATTATCGATAAATCGTGTCCCTGTCATAGAACTAGTATTGACATTAGGTATAGTCGATGTACCGAAGATGTCAGTAACCATTAACGGTGAAACCGCTCTTTATTTAGTCACAATCTCGTACACTTGTAGTGTTTTACGATAGACTTGACGATTCCGATAAATACATGTAGACGACGCATTCCATCGCAGTGCGGCGTGAGATTTTTTGTAGAAAATAACAACCATTTCATCGACATCGATATCTTGACGTAATTATATTATCAACATACCTAATTTGAATTACGCACCATTTGCTGCATTTTTTGCTTAGTTAATTGAGATTGCTGGTTATAATTAGATCATTAGCATGGGACTTTGCTGTTATATTGACGGTACTGTAATTGTATTCGTAAAATCGAATTCAAAATTCTTACGCGGAAGACCACACGCGAGGAAATCATTACTTGGCGGCCAGCTAAAAAAGACCCGTGGCGGTGCATCATCTGTATGCATTTTTAGTAATAACTTGTAGGAAGGCGTGTCAGGTCAAGCAAAATTGGTCGTGATCGTGTTTCAGAGGGTGGGCGCAGTACTCCAATTTGTGTAAAAAACTGTGTACTCTCAATAATAAGGAGTGAAACTTTCCCTTCTTTTATTATGATGAACTCGAGACCTACCACACGTACGTTCGGACGTGATTTCGTTTTTTTCATACGCATCGCCATCATCCGAGAGGAAATTATATAAAGTGATTGGAACCCGTTGTAATTATTGTCCGATAACAATCGATAATTTTCTCCCTTTATCGGTTTGATTAACTTTTCACATCACTATAGCAGGACATAGGTAACTATGTCCTGCCCTTAATTTTGTATGTTTACCACTGACTCATAACATAAGACGACAGTACCTATATTCTTTGTCCCAATAACTGATAAGTATTTATTATTTTCGTCGTTAGAATGATAAGTAGATGTCATAAATTGTGGCGGATCAAATAAGGCACACGTTTGACCGATGATCGCGAATCGATTTGTCGACATAATTCGATTTCACGGGGTAATATCGTTAATTACTATTAGCGAGGATCGATGCATCAGCAACGAGAACTCGCGGACTGGTTCTTGTGGTGAAACTGGACAGAGGTTAACAACCATTTGGAGCATTTATAAAGTTATTACCATTCCGTTTTTCTCCATTACTCTTGAACGTTGATTTATCACATTCATGATTATAAAGCTGGTTGCTGAGCTGATAATTACCTGAAATAAAAGAGAAAACATATTAGTACCTAACGTATCTTTTGACAGTTTTTACTAGATCCTGACGTCTATTAAACATGCTTAATATTATATATCATATTCATATCAAAATCAAATAATATTGCCATTTTAATCATATAAACAAATAAATTTAATAAGACTTATTTAATTGAAATCATTGTGATCTGTCGAATTATTTAAAAAATATTGAGTAATTAATTGTTTTTTTTTTTATGCTAAATTATAAAACAGTTGACAACTCCCCAGTGATTTCACCGCTGCGCGGGCGCACGTTCGTCGTGCGGAATTTAGATACCGCTCGGACACTCGCTCTTGTTAGAGGGACATCTGCGTCGCATGCCGTTTTCACTCCACTTATATAACCGACATTATATTAACACTTCATTTATTCTAGTACTACACGCGATTCGATCTTGATGTAGGTGTCAATTACGAATTATTATGTAAGTTAGTACCATAATTGTTTGTGACAGTTATGCCAATATTTAAATAAAGAAAAAAGCTGGTTCAGGGCTGATTGAACTAACTATCAATTATTGAGCAAACGTATGGAAATTTTATAGATTGAGTATTACCATAAACAATAATTTGAATTCAATCTTAGAATTAAAGATAGTTATTCATCTGAGAGTTTTACAATTGATGTCTAATGTGTCTATGGCCAGGAATAGATGGTGGAGTTGGCGTTCCGATTTGAATGCAAGGCAAAGGATCTTAGTTAAGTACCTAACCTTCATTCAGATTGCCCTATGACACCAAGGATATCATTGTAACGGAAATTGAAATGCGCGTAATAACTAGAATCAAGATTCCAGTTTTTGCTACAGATGGAATCCGTAATTTTTGTTACAATTATCCTGTTCGCAATTTGTCTCGGTGTGTTACGAGGAAAATCATCAAGTAATTGTTACATTGTAGGCTTGTAGACCCAGATGACAAAACGTGGACTCTAGATAACAACGTAATTGGCGCTTCGCTGCGCAGGCGCACGCTCATACTTACCGCCCGTTAATGCACCGTGGATTACCGTGTTTAACATATCGGTTTATGATGGCCACCACCATTAAATCATCATTAGATATTATTCCATTTTATGGTTATTGATTTTATATTAAAGTTTATGAACTCCCAATATTAGATGTTTACGCTAAATTATACGTTTCACGTTATGCAAACATTGATTCGGTCTCAGATAATAACGTTACATAAAACAACGCTTATGTTTAATTTTAAGTGATTGATACGTATTGCGAAAAACGAGAGTTACATTTTGTGAAAGAACACCTTTCCTTAAAACCTTAAGAATGACAGAACACGAATAAAATTTCAAAAATATATCGAAGGCTACAGCGAGAGTAATCAGACACAATAAAATTTTATTCACCGGCTTATTTTTTTAATACTTATTGGTTTACGTAACAGTAATAACTTTGTACCACGTGCTCGACCCGCACCGTCCAACATCGATGGAACAAATCAATTAAGCGGCAGTTGCCACCCATTGTCTTTGATTCAGATGTCTCGTTAAGGCGACTCGCTCACAGTAAACGGGATTCTGTCAAATTTATGTATATCATTAAATACTTGTCGCCGATGCGAATTTTCAAAGTTGAGAATTTTAACGAAACTTTAATTTGAGCTAAATACGATTGTTAACGAAAAACGCTTCAAAGGAACACGCCACTGTAGAACATACTTTATTGATTGCCTCATTATCGAAGTTGTTTTTAACTCTAATTTAATTGGGTGTATAAATTTTACTGCACTTTCTTCGCTCTTTTTTGCGGGCACTGATTGAAGAAGGGAATGTGCTTGGTTTAAAGGGTGTTTATGTATTCGGTGCAATTAAATCAGGTCGAACGCGCAAAGTGAAATTGGCATAGCGCAATTATCGCGAGCGGACTGGTCCCATCAATATAGTTAGACACGCATCCGGCGACAACCGAACGGACAGCCGGACAAGCGGACGCGATTGAAAACTAATAATATTTCATGTGGTCAATAAACCGTGGTATACATTTGCGCAAGCCACGTCTGCCCGGGCTGAGCTTATGCCCGGTCGGGCTAATGAATGCGACGTGTTGCCCACTTGACGCTTATGTGTTCTCTGAGTTATGGGTTGTGCGAAGGGAATTATTTTTATTGGTGTCGTCGTATTCAGGAATGAAGATTTCTATGTCTATTTAAGGCTGGGAGCATAAAACACCGTTGTAAGCAATTCAGGATGCACATATTTGACTGGACAACGTAAGTGTACATATTACGTATAATTTATGGTCAACCTATAAATTATTGAGTCATTCCTCGATCTAGCTGCTATAGTTGAACGAGAATTTTAAGCATTTACAATGATTGTGAATTGCAATGCGTTCCTTATAAACATGTTTATGATATAGGGAAGCAAATAAGGATATATTTCTAACAATATGCTGTTAACCTAGTTTAAAATGTAAAATATTTTATTACAAACGTTAAATAATGTGATGTTATTTAAGTGATGTTTATCAATAGATTTAATATTCATAATAATAATAATATCACAAGGTAATAATAGTAATTTGAATATGAATACCCTCATGGTCTTTGCTAATATACAAGTATTTTTTTCATAGCCAAAAATGTCGAAATAACACAGACTTAAAAAATGTTTATCATTGAAATACAATTACGTTTTTCGGATTTTATCGCGTTGTATTAATATTATTTGATTCCCGACAGTGTGTACCACGTAAAAAGTAATTTTATTTCAATGTCTAATATTCGCGTAAGTGTCAGAAACCAGTAAATGGTTATCATGTTTAGTCCCACTGGTGTCATCTCGAGTCCCGACAGTGTGCACCACGCTTGTTAATAAATATCTACCAATTATCTACTCGTCTTTATGAACTCGTTTGATGAATGACATAAAATTAGAGTGGTCATAAACCTACTAAAGTAGTTATTTTGATTGTAAAAATATTGATGCGTCATAAAAAATCACAAATATGATTATACCTACCCATCATATTTTAGAGTACTGTAATAAAAATAATTTGGAGCGTTCCGATTTTACTACGGCACTTGATTATCTGATAAGTGGTAATCCATTTATTTGCGCATGTGTAAATTAACATAATTGATTGGACTATCTTTTTGTGACGTTTTTCTTTGCATTTTTTTTGCTAAGATTATTTATTTAATGAAGGAATAAATTCACTCGCGGGCGAACACCCTAATTTCAATAGAGAAGATGGCTGGGTCTTATCATCTGCTTGGAACCCTTATACATTCTATTAAATCTAAATCCAAACCCAAAACTGCAAGACCAAAGGACACGGTGAGCTCGTTCTGCATGAATCAGATCGCCAATAATTAACAGAAAATGTAAGGTAGCTGTTTTTAATATTAACATTAAGACGTCCAACACCTCAGTCTACCCGTGACCATGGATGCTGTAAAGGAACCGAAACGTCGGGAATCAAATAATAATAATAATAACTAAATATTAGAGTTATGGCTAATAAATGAGGTAGTAAGCGAGGTAAGGTTTCGGGCTATTGTGCATTATTCGAAGAAAGATAACGCACTGAGCAGTGCAGGTTGCATGATGTATTCGAGTTACTCTGAGCTATGTCTTGTGTATGAACAGTGAAACCAGGTGAAATGGGCCCTGGATAAATGAGAAATCTCTCCTAATGATAGATAATCCTAACGAGATCCCGACACTTTTGCATTCTATCATTCGACACCTCTGTTAGTGGGAATTTTCAAACATTGTTAATTGAGATTTGGTTTCATAGATTTTTACAATGATTACCTCTATGACTGGGACTATTTCGCTCAATAGCCTGTTCGAGTAAGACGATTTATCAGGTTCGAATAGGCCACAACACGTAAAATTTATAAATAAATAAAATATATCCTTACTAATATTATAAAGTGAAACTTTGTGGGTATGGATTTATGGATGTTTGTTACTCTTTAACGCCAGAATGGCTGAACGGATCTGGATACAATTTGGCACACAGATAGATTTATAGCCTGGAATAACACATAGGTACTTTTTATCTAAGTCGGACCCAATTCTGAAGTCCACGCAGACAAAGTCGCGGGCAGAAGCTAGTCCTATATAAATACCCAATAACAACATAAAATATACATTGTCATTAATATTTCCATCTCTATAAATGAAAAACGGTACATTTCGACTTCACTTTCATAAATAAGACATCAGTTACGGCCGTAAAAAAAAAAATAAGACAACTATCATTTCAAACTATCTTTATTTGGGAAACTGGCTAAATGAAAATCTTATATAGGTACGTATTAAAAAATCTTAGGTCCCTTGAGATTGCAGTTATATAGGTTTCACTGTATTTGACCTAAGGTTAGAGTGGAACATTGTAAATCAGTACCCAAATTGTAATAACCCAACCCGTGATACCTTCTCGATTGGGTTTTTAACGGGTTGTTTAAGAATCACACTCAGAAGTTTATACAATTAATTTTGCATACATATGTCGCCTTAACAGTATCCGAAATGAATATAATCAAATTAAATATTTCGAAGTTCAATTTTACCTGCATGACTGTGTAATATTTGTCAGACTTTGTACAGTAACAGCGCGTAATTCATTTTAAAATCGGCGGCAATCGGCTGTCGGCATCGGAAGATAAAAGGCCGAAAACTCTTTCGGCAATTAAAACATTGTGAAATCCAACGCCGAGACATTTCGACGGCGTGTTCAATATGCGTGATTGTTTTAACCAGAGAAATTGTATCAGATAACCATTCTGTAATTTAATTGATAAATTATTAATTTCTGCTTCGATTCTTGATTATTTATGTTTCTTGTTACGGTATGCTGAGGTCGGAATTAACTGATGTGATAATTGCTAATGACAAATTGTATTTTTATAGCTATGTGTGTGAGTCAATTTGAGTTATTAGTACGAGTACATAGAGCAATAATTAATAAAATACTATCATTGATAATATTAATACCTTTTTAGTTAACAGTTATAATATTAATTAATTTAATCTTTTGATTAATCATTTTAAGCTTATATACTTATGACATTACCATAAGTATATAATTAAAAGCATTTATGATTCTATTGAAGTCCTTTAAAGGCCAAAGAAAGCCTTGCCTTAGGTCTTAGAAGGCCTTTATAGTGTCTTAAACTCTAAAAAGCTGTGAAGATCATTCCATAATAATGGTTTGTCTGTTACCTTTTCATGCGTAAACCGCTGAACAGATTTCGATACAGCTTAGCAAGGAGATGGATCGCATCTTGAAGAAGGACAAACAGAATATGAAATCCCTTTTGAAACCGCAGGCAACAAATAATACGTAAATAAAATATGTTAAAAATAACGAACATTTAATCACGTGAATCTTGAAACCGACCTTACCTACCATATAATTTAATCGAATATGTATTTATTACATATCAAACTCGTTCAGAAGTTACGCTATTAGCCAAAGGACAGCCTTTGGCTAATAGCGTAACTTTTGATCGACCGTAACTGTTTACGGTGATAAAAAACACAATTAAAATGATATATTACGTTTTTTGTCTATAATAATTAAATCATTAACGCATTTTTGAATTTATAACCTTCCGTACTCTGAAAATGTTTATGGTGGCTACTTATGTAGAAGACACTCGATCAACGTTAAACTAGTCAATAATCGTAAAACGCAAAAAAAGTGTGGTATTATGTGTCCGTGGTTTTACTACGGGCTCTCAAATTGATTGATGTGCAGAATTAATGAGTTCGATTTCATATAAACGGCATTCCTGATTTTTTGTGTAACTATAAAAATGTCTTGGATATGAATATTGAATTATTATGAACTGTTTAAAGCTTGGAGCTATGGAGAGAGCCATCACCATACGTCCCATTATCATCAGCCTATATTCGTCAAAAATGAAATTAGGGACAAGGCCTTTAGCTCTTATTCGCACTGTAGCTCCGAAAAGGGCTCTAAAGATATGATCGACAACGAGAACCATTAGTACTTAAAGCTGGCACGCCGGAAACTGAGACTGGTTTCTAAATCCAAGGCTATAAAGACGTAAATTAATCAATGAATAACATCGTAAATGCGTATGATTGGCATATTATAAATATATTTGATAAAAGTGCTCTACTTTTCAAAGCTCGATTTGGTAATTTACGATTTTGTGAATCTATTTGATGTCGTTCAATTAATTATTATAGTCAACAAGTTATACGTAGATGACTGTACTTTACAATAATATAGGTCTACTTAATAAGTATTAACTTTGTGATTGAGTATTGAGGTAATGCGTACTAGAGAAAAACGCCGCGAGGTGAGTTGTAGTTATACGCGAGTATGGATTGACTAACAATAGTCAGTGAAAACTACATATGCATTCATCCTGCTCGAATGCGAAAAGGATAAAAAAGGTTATAGAACATTGGAATTTCGAAAATCTAATCAAGTTATAATAATTTAACGGAAAAACTTTTTCTCACTAGCAGTAGCACTTCAGCGTACTGAGAACAAGTAATAATCTCGACTTCGCATCTAACAAGGCGCAAATTTCGTTTAACATGTACTCTAGTAAGCTATATGCTTATAGTATCTCAATGAGGAGGGACCATTTTTTGTGGCAATCAGTAATGTGGTTCAAAGGACTGAATCATACAACTGATTGTACTGTTAGGAACGTTTAGTACGAACTCACTCATAGTTTAGACATCAACGAATAGCTTCATAAGGTGTTTGACGTCATTCGATACGACGATTATTGATAATTATTATCTCGGTAACAAAATGTATAGTCACTATGTTTTGTCTGACGTATTCCGTAGCAAGATAATGTTTAATTTCAATTATTATTCGAAACTTTGGCTTCCTAAAGTACGGCGTAGTGTTGTTCCTTTACTTTTATTTAAAATTATTAATTATTTACGCTAGAATACTGTTGTATTTTTTTCTTTTCGGTTATGAGACCAAAGCATACCGGCGAACTGTGCGTGTACATTAGTATGCCTCTACCTAACTTTTCGGGGAATACAGGCGTAATAGTATGTTATGTTTTTCCTTTTTCTGTTTGTAAAAATCTTACGAGCTACAAATAGTCAAAGTCAAAGTCAAAATGTTTTATTTCAATTAGACCCTTAAAAAGGGTAGGTAGGTACGTTAGAAAACTCAAAACTAGTAGTACAGTTTCAAAAAGTGGCTCTTATGGAGAAGAGCCGGTAAGAAACTCCATAGATACTCTGTTAAAAGAAACATGATCTTGTGATACTTAATCTTTCTCTCTAGACTCAGATACCTATTATTTATTTAGATTAAAAAGTATCGTCACAAAGCACAGTTTAAGTTTAATCAATAAAATGACAGATTAATAATATTTTCACATATTACCGGAATAAAATAAAATAATATGTTGCCGGACCTTAATGACTTATTCACTTAATTCACAGCGCGAGATGGGTTATTCGTACAAGCTCATATCGTATGAAGATCTCAGCATTGACGGATCGTGGTAATTAACCCGCTTGAGATGTGGGGCAAGGCGGGGGCTTTGTTCACGATCACATCTCATAATTATTATGTCAAGACTTTTATGGCAAACTCCAGTTTGGTGCGGATTAGCGGCACTGTGGTCAACAATGAGAATTTGTAGTTGAAAAAGTATTTTTTTTTGCGATGGCGACTATTCAGTAGCAGCCTGCCGAGTTTTTTCTGGGGTAATACTGCATAGAAAATTTTTTTTTTAAAGAAAGCGTTGCCCCTCACTAGGATTTTCTCCTGTATCGTGGGTGCGTTTACAAACACAACTTCTCACATACACAAACGCTCAGACCCGTAACAACTACCTGTAAATTATACAAATATTTGCTCCGTGTCGGGATCGAACCCACAACATGTGACGCAGAAGCCGATAGCTCAGTCGCTACGCCAAACGTGTCGTCAAAAAAAATATTCTGCCAATCAGCAATAATGTGCTAACATTATTGTGATTGAAGGATGTAACCAGCGAAATTTTCTATGAAATTCTCAGTAGCAGCTCGGAGTCTGGATTTGTGCCCGGTTAATGGTAATAGGCTCGCTCCCTATTACCATGAGGGTGATAGATTAATTATGTTATGTTAAATGTACGTAAATAAATAATATCTTTAAAGCAAAGACGTTGTTTCGTCTGTCTTTTCCTCCGCTAACTTTTTCTCAACCACGCAACGGATACGGTTTTCTCTAGAATTATATTATGATGTATAATATCTATCACTATGACCGTTGGATTGCCAAGTCAAAGGTCTCGAGTTCGAACCCAAGGCGAAGGAAAACATCGTGAGGAAACCTGCATGCCTGAGAAATTTTCTCGATGGCGTGTGTAGTCTGCCAACCCGCACTAGGCCAGCGTGGTGGACTATAGCCTAATCACTCTTATTCTGAGAGGAGACCCGTGCCCAGCAGTGGGACAGTATAATGGGTTGATTGTGTTTAATACCGGAGTGGGTCCCTAGTTTATTACAATTCAAAGTATGACTATAGACACTTAGGCAGACGCCAATGTCCATTCACCGGACAATTAGTCATCGCTTCTTTAATTTAAAGAGGAAAAAGGATTGCGTCTTCCATCAGTCCCTCTTATCTTTCACGCATAACTTAACACATTTGTTGCACATAAAATGGTAATAAAAAAGTAAACTGTTAATGCGTGTCACTGGAAAGGTCACAGGGAGATAAGAAAGCAACTTAATGTATACGTTTAATTAAATAATTCTGTTTATTTTGAGGAAAACCGTTCTTAAAATGGGTTTTAGTGGGCCTTTTCACAGTAGAAATAATGGATTACAGTATCGAATAAGGTTACGTATTTGTTTTTAAGGGCGAGCAATTTCAATTTTAGGTAGCTACATGTTAGTAGGATAAACACTCAAAAAAGATATAAGAATCATGTGTTCTTTTGTTGGTTAGACAGAGGTTTACTAATTTACACCCACAGTCCGGTAGTATGTTGAGGTCCCAAGTAATTAGGGGCCTATCCACAACTGGGAATAAATCTAAACTTTGAGCTGATATTAAGAATTTCATAGAAAAACCCAGCAACGCTTTCGAATCGAACGAATCAAATCCAAGACCAAAAGAAAAGCAAAGAGTATAATAATAAAGTTAAACACCACTAGAATTTAATATAATTACGTACGAGTAAGCGTGCGTCTGCGCATACGGTCGCCGCGTCGTCACCGCAGAAGTCGCCAACAATTTAATCGTCTCATAAACTTTCGACAGTCGGCCGCTCGAAGGAAAGTGAGTTTAAAAAACGCCGAGTGCGCGTAAATCGGACTGTTTACACATCGACGCACGAATTATTTTGGTACTTTAGTGACATGTTGAAACGGCAGCGATCTTGCGTAAGATGGCGGCAGGGGCTGACAGATTACATCTCAACGCTTTAAGAAACGTTCACCTGTTTAAAAAATAAAATATTTCTCGTATTTATCAAAGAAAGCTTCGTGTGAATTTATATCGCTAATTAAATTGTAGGCATAATAAGTAAGGAGATTCGATCTAAGCTTTTTGTAAATTTTCCTTCGTAAAATTATTTACAGTTCAATTAAAATATTGATTCCTTCATTTGATTAAAATAACTAACTTCTGATTTTACGTAACTGATTTTGTTTTAAAATCGTTATTAAAATTGAGTAAACTCCAACTCTTGTAAGATAGAGTTACAATAAATGGTCAAAATTAGCTTGGAATACCGAAACATGCGCGCCAGTGAGTGTGTTAGTACCTACTAAAATTAGCTTAAATTTACTAATGAGGGCCAGAATGGAACAGCTCTAATAAGTATCGATAATTTATCATGTATGTAGTATTCTATTCTGTCAACTATACCTCTGCTAGTTACTTAAGTACAATAAAACAGGTAAATAAAGTCAGCCCACGGGCATTTGTTGTGTCGCTTCCTACGAGTGCCGCTCTGTATAAGTAATGTGAAACAAGCGCCTGTGCCGACGGAAAACGCTTTCATGATCCGTTTACATGAAGCAGTATACTCGTACCAGTAGATGACAATTATTTTGGTACGAGTCCAAAATAACTATTTTTATTTAATAAAAAAAACATCAACATTGGGACTTGCAGACCAATTCCAATGTCATTTATTTGTGCTTGGGGAGAAAAAGTACCTACATAAAATCAGATTTTTTATGTTATACATAATGTTGCAAGACCTATTAAGATTTATCGATAATAAGATCACTAATTTTATTTAATTTAAAATTACAGAGGATGTAAGAAATCTTCTAAAACTAAGTGGTAATTACAAGTATTTAGCAATAATACCGGATGGCACACAAATTATAATCATTAATTAACTAAGTAGAGAGATCGATAATTAAGTAGTATATCATTGCAATTTTTAAAGAAGATTCCATTACACAATTCTAAAATTCATTACTATTATTACATAACTAGAGATACAATCCCCAATCCAGTCCATTATCATCGGAAACGAAAGCTCTAGGTTGGCGACTCGTGCAATAGTGCGGTCCAAACGCTTATTATCGATGTATCGGGAAGCGAGTGGTGAAAGTATGCAAGGGGGGCACCGAGCACACAACGGTGCATGCGACACTGCCCTCTGTCCACTGCACTTAGGTACTATCGATAACTTGGTGCTTAGAACACTTCCTTGTTACAAACTATTGTTCGCAATGATTACGTTGTGTTGTGGGTTACTTGGATTCAGTGTATGGTAATGTTTGGGGTTGTGGGGTCTGTTAGTGAAAGAAACGAAATGGATAGAGCCAATTAAATATAGATGATATTATTTTATTTTTAAATTTTATGTTGAGAAACTGAATGTTTTGAAAAAATTACAAAATATGCCTAGTCTAGACTTAGACGACACGATTGGCGTAGCGGTTGAGCGATCGGCTTCTTCGCCACGTGTTGTGGGTTCGATCCCCACACGGAGCAAATATTTGTATGATCTACAGGTAGTTGTTCCGGGTCTGGGCGTTTGTGTATGTGAGAATTTGTGTTTGTAAACGCACCCACGATACAGGAGAAAATCCTAGTGTGGGGCAACGTTTGTAAAAAAAAAAAAAAGATTAGGTATATTATTTTAGACTCACATGTATTTTTTTTTGTTCCGAGGCTATATTTTTATGCAATTATTTTTTATTATTTAAATTATTTTATATAACCAGAGCCAGTATTACGAGGAGCAGTGCCCAGCAGTGGGGTAGTAGGTATGTGTGTTATGATGATGATAATAAAATTATTTTATAGGTATATTAAAGATCCTCAACACAATATATATTAGTATATTTTACCAGCGACCCGCCCGCGGTTTCACCCGCGTTGCTCCATTCCTAAGAGGCGTAGCGTGATATTGTATGGCCTATAGCCTTCCGCGAGAAATGGACTATCCAACATAAAAATATATTTTTACTTCGACCCAGTAGTTCATGAGATTTGCGCGCTCAAACAAACAAACAAACTCTTTAGCTTTATAATATTAGTATAGATATACATATTTTATATACTTATTTTTTAATAATAAAGTAACATATTATATAATATACACAATATTTCATGAGTTCCTTCTATTTTATTTCCATAAATTCTCATTTTCATTTCATTATATTTAAAGCCTATATATAAAATATAAAGCCTAGTGAACATTTCTCTTTTCCAGCTAGCATTAGTTGAAATTCGATAGGCTCTGATTCTAGTTTGTTCAATGTTTACAATCAAGTGTGGTTAAATGAACGATCTTGCGTGCTAATGAAGCGAATTCTACTTAGTCTTTCTATGATGCCATAAAGTGGGCTTAAGCTTCAATGTAGGTGCACTAAATTTATTTATGTTCGTAGCTATATAATTAATTGGATGCGGTTAAGTTGAATAGATAATAATCTTGCGGTGCTTTCTTAAAGAGCTAAAACCCACAACGGGATTAAGGAACTTAAGAGTATATTATGTTTTTTTAATAAAAGCATATATATGCAGCCTGTAGACGCCAGTCTCACTAGTTAACTTGAGAATTGAGGTCTCATAAGACCAGTTATTTTTGGCTACACTGCCCTTCAAACGAGAACACAATGATATTAGCATTAGTACATGATTGGTTCGCGGCGTCATATGCCAATACCGTGGTAGGACGATCCCTAACAGCGGAATCCTACCACCTTAACGTTTTTCCACTCTAAGATTTTCTACAGTATCGTGGAGAAGTTTACACACACAATGACTGATGCATGCGTGCCGTCAGATGGGACTGGTCTACTTAAAGCTGCAATAGCTTTTTCTTCTAAAGGCCATTTCAGACATTGTCTTACATTGGAACTCACATATTTGCTACTAAATATTATGTCTGGATTTTAAAAGAGACCATGATTCTCTCAGTTTGTTTCGGTGTTTCTTCTCAGAGGTCTTCAGTTAGGAAATGCCGGTGTCATCTAGTTTAAAAAAAATAACTTGTAAAAGTGTCCTTATAAGATCTATTTACAGAAATAAACATCATTTACAAATTCTTACACCCAGAACAACCACCGGTAAGCCATACTAATGCCCTAATTATGTGCTAAGTTACATGATATTTACATATATCGATCAATATTTATTTATGTTTTTTTTTCCTAAACTCGAATTTTGGTATACATACGTGGCTATTCGTCTGTCGGTCCTTCATTGACTAATAGATTAATCAACCAATCAACAATCAGTACAACCGATCCTATAAGAATAAATATATTGGCCATGTATTATTTCATGTCCTAAAGATATTTTCATTTAAAAAGTCGTGTTCCATTGTTGTCCGCAGGTGTGTTGATCGCCATGATAAATGCACGACGGTCACAAAGGACCGTATTACGGCTTACGCACAATAAATTTGATTTATTGCTTCATCGGCAACCCTGAATGTATTTTCGGGTCATCAGAGATACTCCCACTCACGAGCTGCCCGAAGCTACTCAATGAAGACATGGCTTGAATGCCTCCATAAATCAGCGATTGGGGAAGAAAAATTCTGTCTAGTTGAAATATCGACGCTTCGTAAAAAGTTTCGGAGAAATTCGGCGCGTCTTGAGAATACTGATGCGCTTCTTGTAGGGTTGGTCCAAAGATATTATTGTCATCTTTTTTTTTTAAATCTGCTTCTTGTTTCAATAGATTGGATTAGGTATTTAATAATCATACAGTGTTTTAGAATCTCATAATTCAACATTATTGTCTTTAGGAAAAAATAGATCACACTTACTGACAGAAAAGGTGTTCTTATCGTAATACTTACCTATTGCATGCACGTATTCAAATGCACGTTTTAATAGACCAGCGTATCTTCCAATTAACGGTAATGTTTAATGACTCTATAAACTTTAGTACCGTATTTAGTTAGTAATAAAGTTTATCAAGCATTTTACGGCACGTGGTGACCCTGTGTGTTAACGAAACAAATTGAGCTGTTGTTCATCATTGGGCCGCAGATCGGCGCCTACGCATGTCCAACGCCAACGAACATTAACCATAATGTTGTCGCTACCACGATTACTTATGCGCATTTCCAATGGAAATTAAGCATGTGAAATGAAAAATATCATGCCTTTTTTATTAAATACCGTACATTTTAATATAAATACTAATGTAAGTAACAATAGACTTTTGGTTTTGGAATTAAATGCGTTCTATTTGAGCGTGTAAAATTCCTAACTTAGAGAGGGCTCCTACTCTTTGTTATATTTATAAAGAATTAGTAGGTACTCTTTAGATTTTTTAGGATGGATTTTGAGAGGGATTATCTACCCCTAGCCTTGGCCTAGTGTGTGTTGGTAGACTTCACACGGCCGCGCGGCGTCATCATGGGTATGGTGAAATGTTGTTAATGGCCCCTTAACATGGGACCCAAATATACCGTTGCAAAGTGGGCAGTACACTTCTAGCTAACCCTTTTGGGAATACAGGCGTGATGGTATGAGTAGGTAAATAAAATCAATAAGCCCTAGCTGATCATTAAGACGAGAGAAAAAAACCTTTTGCTAGTAGGTAATCAGGATAAAAGACAATGTTGCCACAATGCCAGCATTACTCAACTTTTTTACAGCCAAATTATATGCTGCACCCAAGTGCAAAACCGTCTAGATGGGTAATGATCTCAAATATTATTAAACAGTCATTTTATTCAGAGAATACAACTTAACTCGATCATTACAGTTTTTACCATCGCATTTGTGGGAGGTAAGTGTATTACGATGGGTGCCCTAAAAAGATACCAATGTTTTTTTTAATGTCAAGGATAGGGATAATTTGCAGAGACTCATGACTCACACCTGACTCATAGGTTATAACTACGATACACTTATTATGTGCAGTATCCTTGGCACTTCCTCAATGAGTTTAATTTTGAAATCAGAACATCTTGTGCGCAAGCGACGGGGATTTTTGTTCAACTTGGAATTTACTGCGGAAAGTTTTGAATCTAGGGAAATTTTTATGTCATATGGGTATTCGTGGTTAAGTAATGAATACATGTGTTGATCAATTGATATTTAAGGTTAAGTTGCGTTTGTCGAAGTCAGTCAATGGATGTCAGTCTGTTGTAGCATAGGTAATTAGGAGAAGGCTAAGATGATGATGGGTACCTAATTATAAATACCTCGGTACCTAATGTTGAATTGAATTTAATTAGGTAGTAATATTGAATGTTCTTGACAACATGCGATACTTTTTAATAAAACTAACATTTTGATCGATTTAACAGAACATCTTTAGATGAGGTTTCATTGAATTGATTATGAGTGTTGCCTTATAATATAGAATCACTTTTCCGCACCAAAAACTAGACAGAATATCCCACCATTTAATGACAACAAAGATCGTCTAACTAATTTGTTACCCATCCTAGAAAAGAACTTATCGATAAAAATCGAATTAACTTCAAATCGAGAATCAATTTCAAATCGATACCGATGCGCCCAGTGATCTCAATAAGTGTTAAGTTACAAAGCGCAGACGCAGACTGGTCATGCCAATGACACTTTATGAGATAAGAATAAGGATCTATGAGGTCCACTTTAACTTTACCTCATAAAGTAAAACACGTTACGACTTTACCGATGTTGAATTAAATGATTTCGATGCACGAATGTTAAGCGTATCGATGTATTTAACGACTATAATTAGAATCGACTTAGATACCTTCTACCGTTTATAAATCTAGTAACTAATTATTTAAATAAATCTTTGGGTGCTAATTAATTAGTTTTATAAGAAGTGCTGTTTGATATTTAAATTGAGGAGTACAATGAACTTTCTTTAATGATTTAATAAATAAAGGTTATGTATAATAATCATATCAATTTTAAATTACTTAAGATGCTTAAACACCATGATATCCCTTTTATGTTATAATATTTGATATAGGTAGAACTTATATTTTATATTTTACAATTATTTATAACAAAACAAATAACTACAAACGATATTCAATTGCTCTTATTAAGCCTACGCGTTATTAAACCCCGCGCAGACGAGACTACTAATGTTCAACATAAACATGTTCCACTAATGCACATAACTGAAGAAGCTGGATAATTGAGAACTTCGCCTCAGGCCGCGGACTACAACGCGGATGTTATTTATGTTGTTATTATTTATTTTATATTTTTCATTATTCTAACGGTGTTGAATAGCGATTCGTCGATTGAATACTATTGTTTTGCTTGTTTGTCTGAGTATATTAATATTAGTTTTTGCAGTAGGGATGTAGTGAATAGTCGAAAAAAAGATATATATTCCATTCAAAGAATTTCTAGTTAAATTTTCACTGAGAACTACACAAATAATTAATTAATACGAAATAGATAGGTAACATTTATTTGTATTATAGAGAGGCTTCAAATGTTACGTGATTGATCTATTGCTAATTGACAGAATTCATATTTGCTTATAAACTAAACGAAGTGTACCTAATTTATAAATAGAGATACATCTCATATTCTTATGCAACTAAACAGCTTGTAACATTAACAAAACACACAACTAGAACTGAGGCAATAAATCTTAACAAATCGAATAACATGCTGATTAAAATTATTAAGCGATTAATGTACAATTCGTTAGATACGTATTGTATATAAATATCCATTTAATGTATCAAAATCAACTATAAATAAAACGTATTGAATAGTCATCGGTTGCATCGTTTACGCACGACGTGTCTCAACTCAACTCTTGAATGGAATAAATACGTTTAACAAAAATGATTTGAAGATGGATGGTCTCGTCTGAGAGGTCATTAGAGTAGAGACGAGTGATTCTGCAATTTTTATAAACAAAGAATGTATTTATTTGTTTTGCTTTAATATAAAAAATATTTTTATATTTATTGGGGATTTTGTTATGATTAAATTAAGCAATAATAACTATTTTGTAAAATATTAAGGTTTCCTTCTTAGAGGTAATTAGATAAAAAAATATAATATAAAATATGGAATATTTTCTGTATTATAATTTTCATTCAATAAATTAAGTGTGTAAAATCTTTTTAGTAATACTGATTTCAGTTAAACAACATGTCTATAAAATCCTTAAAAAACACATTTAATTTTTAAAAAATATGTCTGTATTTAAATCTCCATGGCTCACACAAAATGATTGCATGGGCACAATCAGGGCTTCACTTAAGCACCAATTCAAATAATTAACCAATAATACGTTGCATTCATGCACTCTATTCTCTAAGAAATAGAGTTCAAAACAAAGAATTTATGATGTAATTATTAGAATGGTAGTAAAGTTTGTAGAGGTAGTAGAATCGCGCGGATCATTAGCGACGCGTGCGCAGCGCGTGCGATGCGCTATTAAATTTGAAACAGTTTACATTACACGTAAATACGTTTACTGTTTAGTTTAATATTCCAACAGATATAGTGTAAACATAAGAGCTTGATATTCTTTGTTTGTAAATTTTCTTAGAAATGTTGTTATTGTTATGTGAAGTAAAATATCATGGGGTCTATTGTTTTAATTATCTGTAATATTTGAAAAATATATAATTTTATTTATTGACCTGACGCTCCATTAGTAGACCAATAGTACCATAATTATTCTGCCATGTAATGTAGGTAATCATCATCATCATCATCATTATATCAGCCTATTGCCGTCCAATGCTGAACGTAGGCCTCCCCAAGGAGCGCCAGCTAACCCGGTCTTGGGCAGCTCGCATCCATCCGCTGCCAATCACCTTCTTCAAATCGGTCGGTCCATCCATGTAGGTAATACATTACAGTAATAAAAAAAGAATTAGAAATATTATCTACTTAACTTCTTATTGTTTGCTTGTAGCTTTGGATTAAACAATTGTTAAACTTCACTGACGAAATAAAACGATAGTTTAATGGATTTTACGAACGTGATTACTTGATTAGATTAAATATCATCAAAATAATGATAGCTTCATAATAAGCACAACTGTTATGTCCATATCGATCATCGGAATTGAAATTACACTATTGTTAAGGGTTGTCACAAATTCTCACATTATTTAATTGTTAACAGCAATTAATTATAATATAAATTTCTTCTAGGCGCTTCTAATGGAGCGCGCTTCTCCATCGTAGATCGCAGTCTCGCTTAACATCAGGTGAACTGGCGGTCAAGGGTAAGGCTATCAGGAATAAAAAAAATATTATGCTGGCATTGAAATATTACAAATAATGTAATGATGACTAGTAAATAATAGTCTTAATTTTATTTGTTTAATCGCATTTCAGCTATATTTTGTATTCAATATTTGTGTTTCTAGTATTTTATTATCAATAGTGATTTCAAATAATTCTAGATGGCGTTGTGCATTTTTGAGTGATTCCTGAATCGCGATATGGTTTCGTTCACAAAATTTGGTTAGGTGTCACGGACAATTTCAATTAAATGAGTTCAACAAGCGGTAGTATGGAGTTTTAATTGTCTGCTGACATTATTTGTGTTAACATTTATAAAGTTTGCTGTTAGAATACATTCGACAGCTCTATTGTAATTGTCTTACCAATAAACACGTTTAAAAGACTTATATTTATTTAAATAATAAAAAAAAACAATCCAATCTTAAGTACTGTCAAACTAAACCAATTTATAAATCAACACAAATCATCTTGCGTAAACACAGCCCTATACCGTAGCGTGTAATTTGGCGCGCATTTTCAGCGTGCGTCTCCCGCCCACGCGAGCACCATCAATCATGCGCGCGCGCATTCGGTACGTATGACGTTCTAATGTCGTAGGTTTCGCAAACGGTTGACCGGAGTGTCGGACTAGCCTTTGTTTTAGAACATGAGGTCATTGGGTGAAACGTTATTTTATCATCATTGTTATGGGTTAAAACGGTAGTACAGACTTTGATTCAGGAAATCGTAATTTTCCTCTAAGACCGATGAAAACTACTAACAAAAATAATTTGAAATTTTTATGGTACAAAATTTTGTTGAGAGGTTTTTAGATTAGCTTTAGCTATTGCTATAAGTAGTTATGCGTGATGCGCATTCAAACATTCAGACAGACAGGAAGACGGACACACAGACAAAAATTATAAAAATGGTTGTTTTAGTTTCTGTTGCTCTGATAAAGACCCCCCATATTAGATTTTCTGTAATATTTATAATGTACAGACATCCGTCTGTTACAATTTTATTATAGAGTGTAGATAAGACTTAATTAAATATGTATATGGTGTGCTATGTGAAGTTTCACATACCAACGAGTGCTATAATATTATCATAGGCAATAATTTGGCATATACAAAACGGACCAGTTCCTTTGATTCCTAAAAGGCTTCGTTACCCGCATTGGCAGACTTAACATTGAGTAAAGAACCATGTATAAAATCTGCATTGAAATGTTGACGATGTCTTAACTTATTCAGTGTTTGAGCAAATATGCAGTAAGCACACATATTTTTAATAATATTTGCATTGTAAATTATGTTTACAACATTGTAGTAATTCGCTAGCGTCAGTAAGTAGGCGTCAATTGCCATGTTTATTGTGGGGCTATTGGACCAGTGTGGTGGTCGTTAGATAAATAATGCTTGTAACAATGCCATGAAGTATTGGAGGTTCAAGCAACGTCGTAGGATCGTATCTATATGCAAATTGTGGCGAATTTTCGTAACATGGCGGCGCCGGCGACCGATTCATCATAGAAATGTGGACGGATCTGCCCACGCGCAGTGTTTAATGCACTGCGGCACAGACGACGGATGTAAGCGGCTTGATACGTTACGAAAACTGATTTGTATGTACATAATCCTAATTTGCGACACAGTAACTATCTATTGGAATTAAATTATATATTTTTGTGTAATGCAAGGTTGACCTGATCAATTTTGTTTCGTGATTGAAATAAGCAGAAAGAACTAGGCCTTCACTACTTATGTAATACTTCTTTTATAATAATTCTACCTTACCTTATATAATAATATTTCGTTCAAGTGTCAAAATTTTCTCTGAACAGATCCAACTATAGTCGTCATTTTGTGGCTCGACAGACGAATCCCTAATCTTTTGAGTTCATCTATTTTAAGGACATCGGTGAGACGGTGAGACCACTAATATTACGAACATCATGCTTCAATAATCAAAGCTCTATTCAGTATGTGCATCAAAACGTCGCTCTTGACATAATCTCGGAGTGAATCGGTGAATTTTAGAAGCAGGCACTATGGACTTGGCAAACATTTTAGTATCAAATCAGCTACGGTTGTCCGCTAATATTATTTCAAAGGCGATTTTGTTTGTTTAGACTGGATCATACTAATGTTTGTACTTTGCAACTGCTTCATAGGTCTAGTAGTCGTAGTCATTGCTAAGAGTAAGGTCTTGTGTTCGAGTGCGAGTTTCGGTTAATTTTTATTGGTAAATCCTCAGTAATGACTCGGAATATGGATAGGCGTCCCTCCTATTATATTAGACGTAAAACATACCGGTGAACTATTGTGTTACTACAGCATAACCCTGCGGAAAAACACAATTACAGACGTGAGAACGGAAATAGGAGGTTGAGTTCCATAAGCATTAGAGAACGCTCAAAATTTATAGGTGTTGAAGGACTCACTTACATAAAATTTGAATAAACTAAAATAATTGTACAATGTTGATCTCGACTAGTTCCAGGCGTTGGTACAGAGCATTTATATATATAATTTTATAAGTAAGTGAGGAAGAATCGATAAAGTAAGGATGTAACAGTTACATGTAACAGTTACAGTTCTGACGTCCTAGCTAAGTTACACAATAACTTGTATTAAGGTCCGCCAGCCCTTTATTTCACGAAAGAGTAAAATTGTAAAGAGGAGACTGCTTTTAGCAAGGTGCAATTTAAGTAACCAGAAACAATTGGGCAAAGTATTTTTGTAAATACAGAAGAGTAACTACTTTTTAAACTATAGCCATCAATCTATACTATGGAAAAGCTTTTAAAACCAAACTTGATGACGTAGAATGTAATCAATGACCCACCAATCCAGTTAATAAAATGCGTAGGATACAACGAAGCACAGGTATTTAGTGTCGGACACATTCAATACTGCAACCATTCAAGCCGCATGACTCCATTTAATAGTCACTGCGATTGATGCGTGCGCGCTGATCTTGATAAATGTGTCTGTTAGATCAACAGTTACATATTGACAGACGAAAATTGTTTAAGAAATACAGTTTCTCACGTCTCGTCTTAAGATACCTACAGCAATACAGAATAGTGTTAAGATTAACACATAATATTGGTATGTCATGTGTAAATCTTAAGTTAAAGCAGTCTTTACCTACTTTAAACGAAAAATTCAATCGCGGATAGGATCCAAACCTGCGTCTTCTGGTTGGATACACCAGATGCTCTGAACTCTAAGTCACCGCGAACCCCACCCACCTGATTGAAATTTGCCTTCGACAGGGCCCTATCGAAGAGTAAGGTATTTATTTATCAATGAATGTTAAGTAATTTTTTAGTAAAGGAAAAAATTCAATCGCGGGCAGGATTCGAACCTGCGTCTTCTGGTTTGATATACCAGACGCTCAGACCTCTAAGCCACCGCGAACCCTACCCGCATGATTGAAATTTTTCCTTCACATTCTGAATTTACGTCATAAGGTGACGTTGAATGAATGTTGTTTGTTCATTTTCATTTTCCGATATCAAAATGTCTCATTATTACGAGTATTATATACCTCAGCTATATCTCTGCTTATTTATTTTATACCCAGTGCGCTTTTAGCGCTAAAATGACAATTTTAACATGTAAATTTTAGTATTAACTAAATTATGATGTGATAAAAAATTAATTATCGTTTTGCCGCTTTGAAAATGTTGTTCCATGTGAGAAGTTTAAACTTTGAATACAATATTGAAATTTTGTCAGAATTGAATTTAAGTTCTTATAGTCCCGAGAATGGACTATAGAATCAACAGTGACTAAAAAGGCGCCGCCAGCACAAAATATATCTAAACAAGTGTTTGTTGACATAATTGAATACCCGATTTCAAGTCGAGATTGTCTTTAAATCCAGATACTATCGTAGATCTCGATCGGAAACTATTTGGAAGCAATTTGGTATCGGTATTCGGAATGTCTTAGTTTATAGAGTGGCACAGTCATGGTGAACACCGTGCCATGGTCCGTGTTGCAAAATATGTATTCAAATATTTGTAAATGGGTAAGCTATAAACATGTTGAGATAAGACAGAATGTTTTAGATATTTTGCTGTCATTCAATGTTTTAGAGGTTGTCTTAACGTGGGATTTAGGATTTCGAGAGAAAATACACAGGCACAACTGAATGTCTGCATTTGTTGTTGTAACTCCTTTGTTAATCTAAACTAAAATCGAAAAAACTTGTTTGTTTCGTGTCCACCGTAAATTCTAAATTGTAGTTCTCGTCTAATATTGATTACTTAAGTTGAACAAAATCGTTCACGGTGTTTTTGTGATATAAGATTAAATTGCTAACAGCTGGGAGTCCGATCTTGCAAATTGCCGTGAAGTTTTGCTCATATAAACTCGGAATTGACCATAAAAGTAGTTATTTTACATTTTATTTTTATTTCAAGCACGTTTCGCGAGAAAATATAGTGAGACTGATATGGAGCGATGGTTATATCTTCTTTAAACCGTGTTTGGTATTAATATCTGTGGTCAAAGTGTATGAATATTTCAGGGTTGTCGAGACTTGAAACTAATGTTGAATCTTAGAATGACATGCGATGGCCTGAGGCGTTGCGGTGTTGCTTTGTTCAAATACAAACTTCGAGCTAGTGCCTTACGGCTCTGCATAGACCAAGGATTGGCCTAATATTAGTTTAAGTTTAGAATATTAGATTATTAAACGTATTAAAATAGAAAATCATTATTAACACCATGTATTCTGAATTTTAACTGGATGTATTGCATACAGTGTGTTCATTTCCGTCCAGATTATGTTTTTGCATAAATGGACAAATTCGGAATGTACTCTTAAGAAATTCTGTTACACATTAAATTCCACATTAACATTTTTTGAGACGCAAAATGCTACACGTAATCTATAATTTCTTAGTTTTTTCTTTCCTTTTTTAGCATACGAGTGCTCTACATCTGTCTATCAACTACATAGCAGCCTATTACATAATAAATTTCGAACCAAAAGAATCTCTTCGAGGCCTTAAAAAGGATTAATTAAAAAAATACGGTTTGTCGGAAGCTGCACCCCTGTGCGCGAGTTGCGCGTGCGACTGCGCAGCAAGGCGCGGCGTCACTTCCTCAGTTGATCGGCGTCCGTGGCCGGCGGCGGTCGTGTCCACGCGTAATGGCCTAACCAGTCCCGTTCCATAGCGCAGTCATTACATCGGGAAATCTAATATAATCCAATGGATAGGGATATATTTAAGTTTAACTTATTTTGAGGAACAAGCATTGTCAATAATGTAGTAAGAATAGAAATGAGATGTGATGTATCATAGTTTACACTTGCTATTATTTTTATGGTATCCTACAGAATTTCTCGGGTTTTTGGCATACCTAACTGCTGTGATTGTTGAAGACACAACTACATAGAATAAATATATAATGTCAATGAAAATGTATAAACTTGTCATCTAATAAAGAAAATCATTCTTAATCATTGATTATTATAAGAATCTGAAGAGAAATCTGATCTTTTTTGTGCCTCTAAAATGAAATTATTTTGGTTTTATTATGATAATATTTTTTGATAGCTAAAAACTTTTTACAATTGAATAAGCTACACAATGTGACTTGCTCAAGCTGCAAACTTTTTGTACAGATTAGGGACAATAGAAAGATTACGAAAGATCTCGATCTTTTAATCGATTTCCGATTCTCAATAGTTAAGGAGATACGCCAAAGACAGGACGCAGCAGGGGATTGTTACCAAATAGTGCATATCGATCATTATCTAATATTAATTAATTGATACAGTTGTTCTCGACGGCAGCCGGTGAGAATAGTCACAATTGAGCAACCAGCAATTAAAAAAGTTATATTAAGACATTTGTGTCATTCTATTATGGACTTTTATTTATAGGGGCCTTTTTATTACAACAATTTTTCATTCATGATTTATCAACTCCTACATAACTGTTGGACATAACTTTTATTTTTATACCGCAATAATTTTCTTGTTCAAAAGTGGAGATCTCTCTTTTGTCGTGATTTTCATTTTTTGGGTATGAAACGAAAGTGTTATTATGGGTAAAAATGGTGGCGTACGTCACAGCGGTCGAGTTGGAGACAGAGCTCGATGGCGCGTAACGGGCGTCCAGTGAAAACTTACAAATAACCACCCATTAGCAGCCTCGAGCGGCGCGGGCGCAACCAACAATTTCACCCTGATTTATATCATCTGTACGTCGATGTATACCGAGAAAATGTGGGAAAATTTTCACTATCCGACAAGACCCGTAATTTGATAAGGGGAATCACCGCTCCGGTTTTGCGATTGAAAACGACAGTTTCCTCTAAGTGATGTGACCGGTCCCAGCGAGAAAACTCGATCGAAGGAAAAGTAGTTTGCAGTGCGACTACCCCTTATAGATGACGTCTCATTAATAACACCTTCGTATAACCGGGGCGAATGAAATTAATACTAAATTAATATTTATTGCTTTTTACCTATATCATTTGATAATTTCTACTTTAATTTAATACCTAATTGTTAAATTTAGAAAATAAAAAAAGTTATACCAGCCTGTAAACAAGTTATATATTTCTTATTAAACTTGCATTTTTAACGAGCTCAATTTAATTTATTACGTGGATGATATACATACAACTAGCGCATACAACTTTATACTTGCACTCATTCTAGAGCAGAATAAAGATGAGTCACGGCAATAAACGTCAAGCGACGCCGTAAGCCAACATAAAGTACTGTTTTTAATGGTGTGAATGTGTTATGGTCACACCACAGATGACATGCATGCATGCTGCTTACGATGTTCGTGTTACGTGAATTGTAGCTTTAATTACAACTGTGAGTTCAACACATCGAATATTGTGTCAAAGGTGCCACAAGTAGAGCAACCTTTCTCACGTACTTAAGTTTTTGAGACATTACGAGCCGACAGTAGCATCAAAAAACTCTTCTTGCACAACCGACAACGACACTTACTACAATCGCAAAAAAGCATAAATTTCCGTGCGTGTTTTTATGGTTTGAGAACATTGTGGCGAAATAAACGCAACACAGAAGCACTCTGCGTCAATTGGCCGCGCGTTTTCACATAATAAAAAGCAGCATATTATGCATGTCTAAATTTCATCCGTTACATTCTGAAAAATACTTTTTTACCTCTCTGTTGACTTTCAAGAGGGTTGTTAGTGTTGAGGATGAATATGCAGGTTTCGTAAATTTAAGAGATCGGTACACAGATAAAACGTACATGTCATTCATTAACACATATATCTATATTAGTATTGTGGTAGAGACAAACATACGACAACTTTGAACAAAGACTAGTCAGGTAATGGATTCGATCGATTTAAACACAAGTGGTTCGTATTTATGGGTATATCGAATTGATATCGAATGTCAACGAACTCTTTCGGGTATCATCGGAAGCGGTCGGCGGTATCTTTGAGCTCTGTTTTAATTTCTTAATCCTAATTGAATTTGTTTGTTACGAATGGCGAGCGAGATAACGCAATGCACTCGCGCGCTGATCGATTGTTCGCTTGTTGCGACGCGGTGAATGGTAACCATTAAACTTGAAAATAGCGGACAGGGATGTAACATTTTAATGTAATTACTGTTTTTAAAAGTATGGCTAAATGGCATGATGTTTCGCTTATTTTGTAACTATTTTCAGTAACAATTTGGGTCTTCATATAAATAGCCGGTGTAATGTTCCAATATTTAACCAATTTAAGTCTCAACTGTGTCAAGGTAATAATAGGATGGGTAAGTACACTTTCAACTATGTTTTTTTTTGTAAAAGAAGACAGAAAAAAAGAAATTACTGGTCCAATCGATAATACATAACTATTATCGTAAGTGTATTATCAGCCAAAATAGAGGTACGAGACAATATAAATTTCTCGCACATGTCCACTTAAACTCATAACTTATGGTGACTCTAATAGAAACTAATAACATCGAAGGTTAGATAGATAGTTCTATTATTGATTAAGCTTTTGTGTATTGTCCTTTAAAGGTGAAGTTTAAGTCGTAATTCAAGTCCGCAGTATCTCTTGATAAATGGACACTGTTTGTTAGTTACATCATGGAATGCGGAATATCGATTTAAAGGAATAAATGGCGAATAAGTTCGATATGTATTTGAATTTATAATGATTGAGTATATATGTTGGGATACGAAAAGAGGTCTTAAGGTTTTCTTACATAAGAGTCAATTTGTCATCCAATATTATTAAAATTATAACACAGACCCAATAATTATTGAATTAAGATCATTATTATAATTAATTTGCAATAATTTGCATGAACACATGTATGTTAACATAATTTGTATGTTAATATGTCATGTATTTAAGATAACATCCTTATTATATCGATCGTGATACACATAATGAATCGTCTTACTTAGTCAAAAAATTATTTTCTTGTAATGTAGGGAAGGTCATTTGCGTTAACTGATCTATAGTCAAGTATACATACATACTCGTACATACACTCACGTCTTTTTCTCATAGGGGTAGGCAGAAACAACAGAACGCCACCTGCTACGATTATTGCACACCTCTTTTACTTCATCCACATTCATACATCTTGTCATCCACACCTGACCTACGCACCTGACCTTTTTGCATTGTCTAAGTATTTGATTTTGAAACTGGATCTTTGGAAGAAAAAATCTTGGACAGGACTAGAACCTGCTTCTTTCGGTATACCGCATGCTTTAGTAACTTATGTCCGTGTAGTGTCGAATTTATTTTTCGCATTGTTCGTCTAATTCTAATATGATAGCAGTAATGTAGTAATACTGATGATAGTAATATTGATGACTCATTGCTTTTTTTTAAAACTTACTAGCAATGTAAGCCAGCCCATTACTAGTATTCTTGTTCACCCCACGTGCTAAGCTAAATATAATTGTGATACGAGTGGGTTCACGTCGGTAGAGCAATGGGTGGGTTTCGAACCGGCAACCACATGATCACGAGCCCGAAGCCCTAGCCTTTAGGCTACCGCCATTGTGTCTCGCACCTTTTCGCGAGTGCTTATCCATTCAAGTAACACCTTACATCCATTATTCTTGTGCCAGAGGTCCTTATTCGCTTTGCTGAATTAAAATTGCCAAAAAAACGAGAACCAATCCCTCAGAAACTTTACGTCGTGCAATAAAATTCTTCGCAATTTTTATCAATTTCGGCACCATTATAGACGGACTTCACACGACGATGCAGGGTCCATTTCACACGACGCTAAAATATACGCTCCTTCCTTTTATCGACCTTAATTATTGCCAAAAAGCCGCCATTTAAGACTGTTTGACGGTTTCTTAATCACCTCGATAAGGACTAACGACACTATTGACGTATATATCCGACAAATCGCAATAATAAAAATTAAGTTAAATTTTTTTTTTGCGAATCTACCGACAATTTCTCAACACTTTTTAATGTTTCCTTTCGGTTATGAAATGAAAAAGGTTTTATTTAGGCCTATTAAATATTAAAATAAATTTCATCATTTCCTTAACATAAAATTTTAAGGTGTTTATTTTATTTCACTTTCCGTTTTATGCTGGCACAAAGAATTATACCTTGACATATGTAGGTGAGGTCATTAAAAGTTGATTCTGTCACTGGGCTAAATTAATGAGACTCGCTTTAGTATACGCTGTTGTTATAAATCTGTCTACATCAAAATGGCAATGTTTGTCCAGACTTGGTATTTTCTTGAGATCAATTTTAGATAAGTGTTGGTTAGGTAAATAAAATTTGTATGAGACAGCTTGAATTAGCCGTCCGTTCCAAAACAAAGAATTTTAAGGTTGATTTCACAGCGTCTGGGTTTACCGCAAGGGCCGAACATGTCGTCACCGGCTGCGACATCGCCGGCGGGGAAGCGAAAGCGAATCAATCCGGCTTTTATCAACGCTGTGCGTGACCGAGGCCATTGTTAGGAAAGGGAAAATGGGACGGAGGCGCCGCGAAAATAGAAGAATGAGCCGGCAGCGCGCTTCACTGGGCGTTTTTGTGCGTCGCAAGCGCAACCGTCCGGCGCGGCGCGGCGTGACGCGGGACGCGTGCCACTTCGCGTCACCCGACGCGGCGCCGTCACGACCGACATTCATAACACTCTCCGACTTATAAATCAGGGACCATCGATATTTTACTTTTTACGACATGATCGTAACAGTTATTTCCACGAAATATATCTAGATCTAAAACTAGATCCGCAGACCTTGGCTGTTCTAAAGTTCAAACGGCACGTGCGGAAAGCGTATCTGTCAGCTGCTAACATTAAACTTCTATGTGGAATACATCTGACATAAAGATAAGGAGTTTGAACCGGAGACCTTTTCGATCTAGCATTTTACAATTGCGCCACTGTGAAATTGTGGTCGGTGGCGTGTGCTGGCCGCTTTTATTTATATTGGTAGTAATGCAGGAGCGCTCACGACCCGGTAATTGATGCTCTCTCGGGCGCGCGTGCCTGCCCGCACCCGGCGAGCCGTTATAAATGCTCTAACACACTGAACGAGCACGCGCTAAACTTATACACCTTATAAATTGTTGCATCTGTAAAAATAGACGTAATCGCGACCGAGCTTTGTGTTGCTTTGTTTTGACGCTTTCAGCGCTTTTGACGCTTGTGTTATGTTAATACGAGATTGTAATATTTTTTACTTCCAATAATTTAATTATTTTATTTTTAACGTTGCCCCACACTAGGATTTTCTCCTGTATCGTGGGTGCGTTTACAAACACAAATTCTCACATACACAAACGCCCAGACCCGGAACAACTACCTATAGATCATATAAATATTTGCTCCGTGTGGGGATCGAACCCACAACACGTGACGCAGAAGCCGATCGCTCAGCCGCTACGCCAAACGTGTCGTCAGTTATATTATTCAAACATTTTTTGTAATAGTTTTTCTATGAAACTCTCAGTAGCAACTTGGAGTTTGGAATTTGTGCCCGGTCAATGGTAATAGGCTTGCTTCCAATTACATGGGACCTAAACATATCGGAAAACTGTGGGTGTACCATAGTACGCCTCTGCCTAACCTATCGGGGAAGTTTATTTATCAATGAGATCAACATATTGGCATACTGAAGTATTTTTTGAATTCTCAAAAGATGGTTCCTATTTTAATTGAAATATAAGATTATGACTTTGAACTTTTAATTGTTATAAGAAATAGTATACATTATGTATACATCTAATCGCTTCTGGTATTATTGTTATCATCTGTTTTATTTCAGATACTCGAGTTGTACATACTAATAGTAAATTACCGTATACTATACGTTATATGTAGGTGCATTAAACTATGTTATATACTCTCTGCTCCAATTAGACAAGTTAGGATTTAGGTAAAATCCTTATAACAGTCCATATTAACAAATCAAAGGTTTAACGATCCAGTAACCCGATGATTTATTTCATCGATTGATTTTCAGCTATTGCTAATTGAACTAGATATACATTGGGTAGTTAATTTCAGTTTAATGTTTAAATCGTTTATGGGTGATCGAATTTTATGTAGAAATACAAGAACTTTACCTCTTAAGCTTATTATGCTTTGTGTGTATTTGGATTACTAAATTAAGCGCTCATTTAGTCAGGAGGTAACTCGAATTATTGATATATTAAGACGTGTATCGTTCCATTTGCTGTAAATATACATGTATTTAGATAAAATCGCATTACACTAGAAGGGTAATTCTGGTAGTTAAAGTATTATCAAAATATAATACCAAAGACAAGCACAACGATGTGTAAAGTTTTTTTAATATAATTTGTTGCTTGGAGCTACTAAAAATTCTGCTGGATATTAAACATTTCATAAAATTTAAGATCAAAGGAGTTAGATGTTTGAAAAAACCCTTAATCTATTATAAAAGTTAAAAGCGCTTAATTAGGTATCTTATTATTAAAAAAATAGTTGGATATTAATGAACACGGGAGCCGAGTTTCCAATCATTTTAAAAGCCCGCAAAGCGGCGTATCTGCAAACGATCGACGTTTATTTCGGCTTTCGGGCAAATGGAGGTAAAAGTCCCCGCGATTTCGGTAAATTGTATTAAAGCAAATCGATAAAAACGAAAATTGATAAAGTTTTTTTCCAAGTCACTTTGTGCGTGAGTGCTTCGTGATTTAAGGTTTCTGCGTCTCGCTGTGCTTTGTGAGTGGTCCGATTCATACTGGAATAGGCTCGATCACGTAATAACCATTTTCGATTGTTTGAAACTGAGTTTTTTTAATGTCGCATTACAATTGCTATTAGAATGTCCGCCCTAAAAGGTTCATTTTTTGTCGAAGCTAAATTGGAAGTTATTTACCTAGTGGTTTTTTAACGGCACCTTAAGTTACACTGGTTTCTGACACATGCGATTATTAGACATTGAAATAAAACTATAGTTAGTCTACCCGGGACCTATGCTGTAAAGAATTCCGAAAATCTATAAAATCTGTAAAAAGTAGTTCTATTTCAAGGCACTCTATGTTAGTTGTGTTCAATAACCAATTATGCCAGTGGTTTTACTAGTAACTGTGGATGTTATGAGCTATGTTAGAAGTAAATTGGCATCACATATTTGTTGGAAAACTGTTCTCAACTTCCTCTCAGTAATTATGGGTGCATCCGTTCTAAATATTTTTTCCCAGGAAAATTGTGATGAACACCTTCGACGGAGACTAGTATTTATTGTAATGGGCATATAATGAAGTTTCCGTCTAATTAGCAGCGTGATCTATGCACATAAAAGTACTGTAGTTTTAAACTAGCCTTAATGCATAATAGGTGTCCGGCTTTTCCAATAGATAATTTGAATTGATACTAATTAAGTTAAGATAATTGTCATGAGCTTCAGAGTTTATTGTAAAGAGATATAAGATGGGATGATCTTGTGAGATGATTGGCAGTTTTAGGATTTGATTCTTTACATACCATCTATAATATCATGCCTATATTCTCCGATGGTTTAGGCAGACGTGTACTAATGGACAGTGGACACCGACAGTTCACTGGTATGTTTTTGAGGTCTCATGTAATAGGGGTCGAGCCTATTGTACAAAAACAGACACCGAACTGCTACTGAGAAAATCATAGAAAAACCCATAACACTTTGCTCGACCTGGGGATCGTACCCAGGACAGCAGTCGCGCTTGGGACTACTATCCTAATGAGTATTTGTTTCTTTAATGAATTAATTCCGATACTTTTAAAATCTGTAATAATATGTCACGGTGGTACAAAAAATCGCAATGCTATTTTAAAGACTCAAACAAAACGCCTGACTATACAACTACAATAACATTAACTTAAAACCGTTTCAATGTACCGTCTTTAAGCAGAAATACATGCAGTGTAAAACGACAGTAAATAAGTGAAACCGAGTTGTACTAAAAGTCACCAAGCATCTCTATAGAGTTGTTGAAACCACTATTTAATCGAGCCACTATTTAGAATATCGATTTTTACTGATGCGATAGCATAATTGGAGCGCCGTAAGAGTACTTATTGGAAACAAGAAATCTCTACTAATCCGGAGCCACTCGATAAAATCTATTATGTATGCATCTTGTCGTATCCATTCGCGGTTTTGCGATTTCAAAACGCAATTTTCTTATGCTGCTCTGCTTTAATAGTGATGTGCAACATTTTATCGATAGGTATGGCTGTAGAAATAACTGCAATAGAAAAGAGTAGGTAGGTATCTGAAATTAAATTCTAAAGTAAAAAAAAAACTATTATTAGGGTGCTGTTTATTTCTTATAACCTGATTTATAAGCCAAGAAAGATGACTATAATTAATCTAATCATTTAACGCTAGGTCTAAATATGGTATAAAGTAGATATATTTATTTAAAAACCTTTTAAGGGTTAGTATTCTATTTAGATGGAAGTTATAGTATTTCTTAGCAAGAAAATCCAATTTCTACGAAGTGATATAAATCACGTGTACCTATTCGTTAACCAGGGTACAATTAGATAAGATTATATTAAAGGAAATTAGCAATTATTGGTAGTGAAACGGCTAAGTCTGGCTACTGGGCTCTTAGAACTAGTTCTACAATAAATACGCGATGCGTGTGCGCACGTACCTTGATCATTAACTTAACTATGTTATAACCTTCTTTTATCTATCAACATTTGCATATTAACATACTTTAATGTTACTAGTCGCATTTTGACGCTCTCAATAGCTTTATCTAGAATCTAAATTGTTCTATTATAATATTAAATGCTAAGAAATTGGTAGTAATATCAGCGCGTACGCCGTTCGGCGGACGTTTACTGTTTTGTGTTTTATAAATTGTTTTAGATCGCTTATATTTTTTGTTTATATGTGAATGTGTATTATTATGATAATAGGCACGTGTGTGGCTGTATTATATAGTAAGAATGACTTGAGTAGTAAATGGAGTTAATGATACGTTTGTTCTGAGTTTATCTGTAGAGGAAAACAGTTTTGTTTGAAATTGAAAGTCTTTAGGAGCGTCTATATATAATAAGAATTACTTGTTAGTTCTGCAAAAAGGACAGAATGTACTTGTATATAATTCAAGTGTATAGGTTTTATTATAGGTTAATCTTATTTCAACCTTGACGTCGAAGAACTTGAGCTTAAAGGCTGATCGCATAGTAAAAGCTTTTTACAATGATGAGTTCAATGACCCGTAAAATTATCACGCTAAATAAAAAATAAGGTTGTATATTATCTACTTTTATGGAAAGTATTTTACTTCAAATGGAATAAATGAATATACTATGAACAAAAGAAAGGCTTAAGTGAACAGCCTTTTGAAGCCATAACGGGTATCTAGCAGCTATGCGCGCAAATTATGCGTTTTGATGTGATCTTAATATGCGGTCTGTCTCAGATCAAGGGTGATAGATACAGTACTATGTGAACTCACTTCTTTTTATTATATAGGTGCTTGAAGTATAAATAATGTAAAAATAAACGAATCCAGACAAAAAAAACAATGATTATCTTGGAAGATTTTTACCGATTGTATTACTGGCGAAGATCTCGTTCTTCTCAATACTATGGGAACTTCCAAAAATTCCATCGTAGTGCCTCGCTACATAATAATAAGGAATCAAATCGAATGCAAAATATTGTGCTTTTAGACCTACTGGTTTAAACTGTGTATCTTTTGTTAGTCAGTGAGTGTTAGATGTAAGTAGAAAGAATACTTATCTGTATAATGTCAATCTCTAATTCACGATTCAAGATGCTCAGATAAATTTTTTCTATCCAATTACCGCATACAAACTACATTCGATGCACTACAATTACGATATATCGATGTAAAAGCAATCGAGTTGAAATCGAGCTGGTTACCGAGCGTAGTGGCGCAAACCCGCGTAATATCAATTGTAGGCGACCGCAAATACTTGGATCCGTTGCTTTCGCGATGTATCGGAGGAAAGTGGGCCTCCGATTCTCTGCGTTGTTTGATAAGATGTTCGTTTGTAGGTATAAGTTTGACTTGGAGATTTGATAAGATGGTGATATGGGATGGGTGATATAGGGCCGTGGAAAGGAAAAATGGCAATGAAGAGGTCGGATTCTAGTCGAACCAATGTTTGTATTTGATATGACTGGATTCGTATTTGAGAAATTGAGCAAAATAGCTCTAAACTCTGGGGAGCAGGAGGAGTATAAAGAGGCTTTTTCCTGTGTGGGACGAAGCGACAATCATCACACTTTATAAGGATATACCATGTTGTCAGGCTCTACAGGTTACTGACTCCCACTAACGATTGACAAAAGTGTGTTATGACTACCGAGCAGAGGGGTAAATGTCCCAATTATCTACGAGTATATCAAAATTTGAGCTGATTGATGGATATTTTGCTTTAAACTTTTTTATAATAATTTCGACACTGAATGAAGAACAATCCAAAAGCTGGTAGTAAAAGAAAAAGATAGAGATAAGGGGTGAAGGATAAAGGACTATAGGAATGTTTAAATAAACTCAAGCTTTCCAATACACGGGTACCTGCATTCAGCGTTTACGGCAAATAGAACCACTCAGTTTATAAACAAATTAATATACCTGAATCTAAATACAATGTCCTATTCGCAAATATAGCAAATCGACACGTGGGAGAGCCATGCTTCGGCATGAATGGGCCGGCTCGACCGGAATGATACCACGGCCTCACAGAAAACCGGCGTTAAACAACGCTTACGTTGTGTTTCGCCGAGTGAGTGAGGTTACCGGACGCCCAATCCTCTTTTAAAGGTCGGCAACGCACTTGTGAGTCCTCTTTGGTGTTGCGGGTGTCCATGGGCAGCGGTAATCGCTTACCATCAGGTGATCCGTCTGCTCGTTTGCCCTCCTATCCCATAAAAAAAAATCGATTTATCCAATAGTTTATACCTTGCCAACATCGGAGCAGACTCGAAACCCTAATGGACGATAAACATTTTGATGGAACTAGGACAAAACAACAGCTTAATACCTCAATGATTCTTTGTAAAATAAAGTAGCGGTAGGTTTGCATTGAACGGTTGAATCGAAACTTAGTGGTTTGCCTTACAATAAAATAGATACCCAGTCTCGGTGTGAGCTAACTATAATTTATTTTCTATTAACGCTTCTCTTCGCACGTGCCAGTTTGTTGGCGTTTTATACCAATGGATTAAATAGGAATTTATTTTTATTATATAAGGTGATACTGTAGTGACGAAAATACCTTTTTAAAGCATCTCTTTATAAATTTAAGCTTAAGATACAGTTAAACATAAAGTAAGATACCATCACACCAGTATTCCTCTAAAAGTTAGGTAAAAATGTGCTGATGTACAGTCAACAGCACATCAAGTTACCACAAACTGTAAAATTTCCCCAATGGACAATAGACTCTATTATTTGGAGATTAAATTGAAAATCGATTGAAGAAACTTGACAGTCTTGCATACCATGATGTCTTGTGCTGTTGACCGTACATCACAGTTTGCTCTTATATTTTTAGTTTGTGATAATTTAAATGAAATTGCTACAAAGCCGCATGATATATATAATATAGAATAGTGTTCAATTATTATGATGTTTATAATGGTAGTTTATTTTTCTAATTCTAATATGTAAGAAATCGTGGACATTTTTATGGAATATACAACGTAGGCCGCTAATTGTGCTGTGTGTTAGAATTTTATTTTATTTGCGGATTTAATCAAATTACATCCTTTTATTTTGCAAGCACTAAGCGTGTCTTCACAGTAGCATAATTATTAGACGGTATTTTATCAACATCACTACCGTTATTTGAACATAAACTAGATAAGGCACCAGGCAGTTAGGCTGCGCAATCAGACGCGTTAGTCGATGCGACGGCTGCAACTCAGGTTAATCCGACATGACCACGGTAAGTTGCGCTTGGCTGAGGCCTGAGTCGTTTGCACAATCAAGTCGCGCAGTGTGTCATCTGCCTAACGCACCAAGCTATACACACATATTAAAATAACCCTAGTTGAGATTATAGTTATATTTTAATTTGTAACATCTAAACTGCACTTTGGTCAGGCACGGCTGCAGAATTTGTGACCATGAGGTCTTTCTATAATATTCTTAGTAGCAGCGCAACTCGCTTCTTATTACATGGAATTTATGTAAACCGGTGAATCGTAGGTGTACATTTGTACACCATTGCGTAATCCTTCGGGGAATACAGGCGTGTTGATATGTTCCATCATCTAGATCAAGTTTATTTTTAAATTTTATAAAACTTTACAATATTATATTTTATACAATTTATATTATTTTCAAATATAAATCTGATTATGTAGATAAGTCGCGACTTATTTTGTTAAAAAATATATAAATCATAGTAAAATATCTCAACAAAAATGACTAAACAGCGTAAATTTATATCTGCTAGCAACTAATTTATAAATGACAAACTAAAACTCGGCTAAATTATACGTTTACAAATCCTAAGCAATAGTATTTTTCGCTAGCCTTGACGTGTCAATTTCCAATGGAGCCTGTTACACTAAACTAAGTTTTATGAAAATTTTATGATCGATTATGATTGGTTATTTGAATAGACAATTACGCAGCGTTTAATGAAAATTACTTTTCAATTAGCCAGCATCCTGTTCAGAGGGTTATTTATATTAATGTATTAATATTGACTTGTCATGTCACGAGCTTTAACGTTTAGTCAAATAAACCGTTGGTTTAATTTATTTTGAGATGCAATCGATAGTTATTAGTGTTATTTTAATTGTTTGTGCGTAAGCGCATGTAATGGTTGTATTGCGTGAATTGTAGCAGATAAAATGATACTTGATACCAGTGTTAAGATATTGAGGTATTAAAGCAATTAGGGTTCCGCAGCCGTATTAAGTCTTGTCTAGAGGTTAAGCTGTATGACTTTTACGTGTACTCTGTTGATATAAGTTCTCCAATATGGTTGTAAGAAGTCTTGTGACAGAGTTTGTCTCCATTAAACCCAATCTGTTGTTATTTTAAAATTTGTAGCTGTATGCTATTTTTGTAGAGGATGAGTGTCCGTGCAGTTATAGCAAATTAGGATCATGCATATTGTTATAGAGTGGGTGGACATTATTTTGACATATTGTGGAATTTTTATGACTTATGTGTTAATCGAGGTAATGTAATAACAACATGCTTGTATTGATCGAAGGTTTAGGTACCAACTAACATTCATAATTCAGGGGTATGTTTTAGATAGCGTGTAATGAGAAGGCTAGGGTACAAATGTAAACTTTGAGCTGTTATCCAGAATTTCATAAAAACCTTTTTTCTAGCCAATTTCGTCCCACGGCTGGCATTAAAACCTAATACACAAAAAACGTTAAACGAGACACTAACGATAATGAAGGAGAGTACTCACTACTCGATTTTAAAATTAGGTACTTGATTTTTGACCAAAATTCCATCCTTACTAATATTATAAACGTAAAAGTTTGTGAGTATGGATGTGTGGATGTTTGTTACTCTTTCACGCTAGAACGACTGGAACCCACCCATTGCACCACCGACGTGAACCCACTCGTAACACAAGCATTTAGCTTAGCACGAGGGGTTAACAAGAATACTAGTAATGTGCGACCCACATTGCTAGTAAGCTTTTTTTTAAAAAAAAAACTTAGTACCTAGTCAGTTAGTAATTATTTATAATGATTTTTTTCTTTATTTATTATCGCCAAATATCAAGTCCTCGGGTATCTCATCAGTAAGCTTGTATATTCGTACATCAAATTCAATAGCATTATTCCTAGCCATATTTACCTCTAAAGACATCCATATTGAAAAACCAGAAGTGCTCCATTAATTGCCTTACACACGCGGTACTGACGGCTAACCATCAAACTTAACATGTAATTATAACGAACGCACTCCACCAAATTAAACGTTAATTAAAATAGAATAAGATCAGAAGCTACACATGGTAATTACCTTCTGAAAATTATTTTGAAACATTTCAAATGTTATACCATCTCTTACTTACTCTTAGTTTATTTCGTTCGTAGATGTAATATAACTACCTCATTAGTGGTCCTGAGTGCGACTGCTACGCTAGAGGACCTGGGTAAGATTCCCAGGTCGAGCAAAGTGTTATTGGGGTTTTCTGTGAAATTCTCAGTAACAGCTCGAGTTTGGAATGTGTGCCCGGTGAATGGCAAAAAGCTCGCCCCCTATTGTTCCGGCAAACTGCGGGTGTACATTGATACCTACGCCTCCGCTTAACCCGGGGAACAGTTGGGGAATACAGGCACGATCGTGTGTTATTTAAGTTAATCTTTTTGGGGAAGTTGGAGATAGGATTTGTAACTTGAAAATGGCAATGGGCTTGCCCCTATTACATAGGATCTAAAAACATAACAGTGGATTTATATACTATCATAACAACTCTGCTTAACCTACGGGTCAAAATAAACATATTTCTAACAACAGGAGCTACACTAAGTAATGACTTCTGTGCCCATAATTTAAAATGAATTTGACTTAGTCCACTTTTATTCCATCTATCATGGCGTGATTTTGTATCATTATGAGACGTGTCAGAGTGACCTCATGGCTCACTGGTGTGGATCATAAGTAGCTGGGTCATTATCATGTATGTAATTTATATTGGAGTGCTACTTACGTATGTGGCTCGTGGCTACATAAAAAAGTTCGAGTTGATCGATTTACGAGGTTAAATTACATTTGCCACGGTCATTAAGTGGATAGATAACCAAATTCGATTTCTATTTGCACACCTGACAGTAAAAGTCAAACATCTGATAACTGGTGTTACTCTAAGATATTGCTACTGCCTAGTAATTAGGTATTGGAGGTCGATATATGCCTGATCTTAGGATTATATGCTACGCGCACGGCATTTTCTATATTAGGTCTTGATGTGTGCAGGTGTAGGGGCACGCTGGGCATGATTGCGATAACTTGACGGCTGACAATGATGAATGGAAGGAAAGAAGATACTACGATAAGTAAATTGGGAAGAGGAAGAGGATTGTGAAAACCCTAAATATAAACTACTAGAAATACATAAGACTTGTATCTGCTAATATTTAAGAACTTGCTACGCTTAGGGATGGCGCTTGCTCTACTTAAAACATACAAGTATTTCGCAGACCTTTCTATCTTTTTAGGGAGGTTAAAACATGCTTACATTTATAGCGGTACGTCAACTATAATTCCAAAGAGCTATTTGAGGATGTTTGATATGCCAGGTGGCTTGTGAGGCAACAGTGAATTGGGATCAAAGGCTACAATGGTGTATGTGTTACATTGTTAGACAATCGACTGTGCAATACAGTTTCTCTTTCCTAGTAGCACTACGTATAGAAAGTAATGCCCCCCTCCCCCTATTTTTTAGTTTTCATGAATCGTCTGTCACCTGGGGAGGTGGCAGGGTAGGTATTTCGAACTGACACCGACAAAAAACCCTTCACTTCCCTACAGTCACATCCATTGGGTTCGCGACATTCACTACGAGACAGTGGTCCAGCTTTCGCAGGAGGCCTTCATGGGAACTTTAGGTATCTCATCGTTCCTCACATTATTTTTGAACTTTTCGCTGTCTCTAAAATAAGGGTCAGCCGGAGAATGAACGCGAAGCTATATGACATCGTATCCACACATGTAAACGTATGGACACTGAGACAACGTCAAAACTAGTTGCACGGTTAAAAAGTGAGTCTTATGGAGAAGAGAGAAACTCCATAGATACTCTTTTTTAAAGAAAAAGGTATGTATCGGTATCAATCAGTCCTATAAAATATCCGGGGTGCGATATGGTGCATTACTGGTTTCTGGAGAATATAATAAATAGTTTCAAGAATCAATCTCTCTTTGGTAATTTTTCCATATTAGTCACAGTCAAAGTCAAAGTCATAATTATTTATTTAAATTAGACCATTAAAAAGGTATTTTTGAAAAGTCATACTAATTGCACTTATTTTTAATTTATAAACCTACCTAGGTAATTTTGACTGCACGTTTGGTGTAGTGGTTAAGGTGGTCCACTCGCCATTATCGCAACGACGAGTGTTGTGGGTTTGATTCCCACTAGAGATATAATGTTTCGAGTCTGGGTGTACTTTATGTCTGTTAAGTCCCCGCGATATATTAATTGTTATCTTGCCGACGTTGTATTTACCTATTCAAAAGTCCATCGTTATATAAAAGCTCATCAATCGATCTATCTGTATGGTTATCATAATAGATAGATTATCCTGTGAAGTTTTCAGTAACTACACAGGATAATCTCGTCAATAATTTTTAACACGTCTTTCGTACCCGTATTCAGAAGCGTCAGTTCGGCGGTGTATTTAAGTGATTCACACAAAATTGATTATGAACCTATATTATCATCAAAACATCACTTTAAATTCTATTGCAAACAAGCTATATTTATAAAGGAGAATCTATTTAAAGCTTGTAGCTTGAAACCACCATAAAAATAAAACGGTCGTGTAATGCAAATTACTCTAATTTATACAGATTTAAGATGGAAAACGGCGCTCCTAGGAAAATTTCTCCGGGGCGGTCGTTTGCCGTACGATTATATCGGAGCATGTAGTGCGTGTGCAGTTCCATGTACAGTCACCGACGATGTATCGTCACACTGTGCATTTATACTGGATGCGACATACACTAACGAAATAGGGAGATTCTAAATAAATTTTGGAAAAACTTGTGTGCATATCTGTACTTAGTCAAAGACACTTTTCAATCGATTATCCTGTAATCCTCGTTATATGATCTTGTCTTTAGAGTATACAGACGTAAAAACTTAGTAGGTACTTAGTGATATAATTTTATTTAGTGGCGTGCTTAAAAAAATGATACTGTTTCTTGTTCAATAAGATTTTTAGTAAAATTTTAAATTATTTTATACTAACTGTTAATATATTAAAATAACGATTTTAGTGTAATATCTTTCAAATGACCCACGTCTATATAAATAACATTGATGATTTAATAATTTTTTTGTCCATTTCCCTGATTGGTCTCCGAAATTGCTCAATAAATTGCACCAGTCGAGTGTAGTGGAGTTTGCTCTAAATTGTATAGAAAGTTTGCGTAACCTTAAAATTTTGGAAATAATGTCAGTCAGTACCATACTTGTTCACTTATGTTACCTACTGTATTGCGCTAGCAATTCACGAGAAATTCCAACAAATACACTTATTTGTACAATGGTGTCCAGAGGTCTATGCTCAGCAGTGGACGTATATAGGCTGGTAATGATGGTAAGTATTCTTAATAATTTTAATCAGATAAGTCTGTATACAACTTTAACTTAACTTAAACAGACTTTCATTTATTCAAAACTTAGTGATGGATCTTTTGAGTCAAGAGCAGCCACCAACCGAATATATATTTTCGAGAAATTATGCGTTAACATATAAAGATATAGGATAAAAGAAACAAAAATAGACAAATTGATAATGATAAATTCCTCATTCTTTGAATGGGTTTAAAAGGAATCGAAATTAATTATTTTTACGATCGTCTAATGCAGGACAACAATTAATCAAGAATTTGCATAGCTTAATTTATATTATTATTTTAATATTATATATCTAATCCTATGTCGCAGGAGACTTATAAACATACATATAAATAACAGACACAAAGTATCTACTTGACTCGATAAAAACATTTTGTGGATCACACTAATATTTCTCTGGTTGGATTCGAACCCACAACACTCAGTGAGGTGAACACCTAAACTGCTAAACTAAACATGCAATCAGCTTTATAACTTTCATCGACGAAATACAACACAGCGAACATTAACCCTAAAATGTTCAATAAAAGTAAATAAACATGTCAACCCTAAAACTCCTTATGGCATATTCAGTAATTCTTTACGCCTCTACCGCATGTTACGAGGTATTACAAGAAGGTACTCCACTAGTAGCAGACTAATCGCAGGCCCGGGGTCAAACCGTGTAAGGGCCCCGCGGCCCTCCACGTTTATTATAATAAGACCTGGTAGCCATTATAAAGTCTGCCCATCGCCCTTTATGTTGGTCGGGTTTCGTTATAGAAATTATTTTCACATTAATTTTGAGCTCGCTTTGTTTAGATGACAAGATGTCGGCTTTAGATTTGCTTTCATTGCTTGTAATTGAACTGGCTGCTATAGGTATTATTATTGTACGGGTATATTGTGTGTTACATCTTATATCTATGTTATTTTGTAATTAGCAAAGCTTTAATGAAGTTTGTTTATGTATTTGGAAAAGGCCTGTAACTGACACGGTGTTTAGTAGTATTTTTTGGGTACCTACAACGTTGGTAAATAGAAAATTATAAAATAAAAAAATCATATACCTACTATGTATAACATATACAGGCGTATGGCACTATATAATGTCGAGTATATGTGCGGTATTACTTCAAATTGTTGATATAACTTTGTTGTTTTCCTTTCTATATATAACGCTTGTCGTAATCGTTTTTAAAAATTCATTTAAAAAAGGTGGTAATATAATATGTATCCAATAGAATTACCTATTAGCGCTTCGACGTGGTAACTGGGTATAATCTCATTTGCGGTAGTCAGCTTGGCGGCGGTAATGGTACACTGAAACAAAGTAATGCCAACCATAAAATACACAGTCATAAATCAAGCAAACTTTAATGCCATCGAAATGTTTCAATGCCAAGACTGCAATTAATAAGCAAACGCACCTAAATAACATGTTACGTTATGTATAAAGAAGACGCAAACCAAAGAAATCAGGCTAATAATTGGTAATAAAAAATGTATAGGTTTTGATGACAAATAAAGCGACTAGTCCGTACTATAATAACAGTGATTGACTCAACAAATAATAACGGTCGTTAACAAATAATAAGGCTTAGTCGCAATAAGTTAATTTTATCGACATCTGCTCTGTTGCGCAAGATTCAGACGTTCCCAAATAATTTTGTTGCGACAAAATTTCTCGCTCGCAATTATTACATTGTATTACAAAATCGGCATCAAATTAGTCGCATCGTGACAACCCTACCGATCGATATAGAAGTCTATTGAGTTTTAATAGCGTGATCTTTGAACTGTTGCCAAATGTTTGCGAGCCCTGCATTGTCGCTACATTACTAGGTGATTCACGATCCCTGGTTTTATTACTAAAATAAAGTGTTGTTCCTCACTTTTAGTTATATAGTTGAACAAGATTACGCGATATTACACTTTTATACGGGAACGTCGTAATTTTTAAGTTAACGATCGTGTTTATGAGCTCGTAAATGTATTGCAATACTTGTAACAAGTCTTTTTTGTTACTTGTGAATTTCACTCAACCATAAATTTACTCATCCGTAAATTACACTATTTATATCAGAGGTGCTAAGTATTAATATCAGTTTCAATAACTAAAGGTATAATAGTTTGTCAATCACTAGTTATCTTAATTTTTTTAATGTTAAATGACACTACTGGATGACTTTGTGTTAATTTCAATGAAAAATTTTGCAATCTTTGCATGTAAATTAAATATAATTCTCTACCCTTTCAAACTTGGGCTAAGAAAAGTAACGAAAGACCCAAAACTGTTATTTGTTTTTTGAACTATGTTCATTTGGAAATATTCTTGAGATTCAAGATAGAATTCAAGGTTCGAGGTTCAAGATAGATACTTCATTTTCTTAAGTTATTCATATTTTTCGATTAATTATCATGTTTAGGATAATAGGCACCATGACTTCCTTCAGAATTTCAATTAGTTGAGTATAATTATTTTTTTTGTTTTTTATATAAAACGTTGCCCCACACTAGGATTTTCTCCTGTATCGTGGGTGCGTTTACAAACACAAATTCTCACAAACACAAACACCCAGACCCGGAACAACTGCCTGCAGATCATACAAATATTTGCTCCGTGTGGGGATCGAACCCACAACACGTTGCGCAGACGCCGATCGCTCAGCCGCTACGCCAAACGTGTCGTCAAAATATTATTTAATAATTTTGTTGTAGTTTCAATCCATCCTGATAGTTTCGATAACATCTCATATTGTATTATATATACGGGATGTTATCGAAATTATCTAAAAGGACGTGTACACATACCTACATAAGTGGCAAAACCAAGAATCAACTAAATATTCATAAAAGTACTTTATGCTGATGAAATTATATACTACAGTGAGTGCTAGACGTATTTTATTCGCATAAGCGGAAAATAATTTCTTTATAGCCATGGAATCGATTAGCAGCACGGTTTACGATGCGCCCGCGCCGCTCCGGGTGCCAGCTTTATGGCAGCTCACTATACATAAGTATTGGGCTCATACACACGGTATTCAACTAGTTATTAATGATTTAAAGCTTCCGTTAATGAAAAATTAGAGCTGTAACGAAGAAATTAGTACATAAAAGTTAATGGCAGTTACTATTTTATGTTGATTTTAGGTTTGAATTAATGTCTAGGGGAAACTAGGGGTTAATTTATTGGAACGTTTGTTGGAAGGTAATATTTTGAATCAATATCAATATAAGAATCATAAACGCCTCTACCATTTTCTAACTAAGGAAAACCAGTAATCGTAGCCACTTGCTTCGATTCTTGTATATTTATTTATAAAGAAATACTTCTTCTTTCTATGTAAAAGCGAAATATCACTCACTCACAAAATTACAACAAACAATGATCGGTCAGATCAGGAAATCTCAAAAATTATGATACTATGATGATGATCTAAAACTTTGATAAAACGTAAAAGGCACTTAGGCTGCTTATAAAGTGCGAATGTCTACCATTCGCAAAGAAAGGAATTGTGAAAATTCACATGAGTTTTGTAAAAACGAAATCAAGGCAGGTGGCACCGCGAGGCATAGCTAATGATATTTTTTTTTTATTCATACCTATTGCATCCACAGATTAATTACCTCAATGTATCTGTAGTCAAAACACAGCGATCAAATCACATACAATGATGACTGTTTCACAACAAATGATGATAGGATTGCCTAACAAGAGGAATATTCGTACTGGTATGTTCATCAATGAGCTTATGTATGAAACAAAGGCTCAAACAATTTGTAGGCTCCATTACGTGGTTAGCTATTGAAAAAATTGAGGAGCCGCGCCTCCTTCTGACACAGTGGTGTATAGTTTAGTGAGCTTGGCACGTGCTGATCTTATCTATTTATGTGCCGGATCTGTATAATCCTTATGTTTTAAACATTAATTATTTTAGATTTTTTTTTAATGCGTTACTTATCTCTACGTAGCAGTAAGTTTGTCTATAACTATAAAATACTCGTAGTAACAGGCCGACGTCTGTACATTATAGATATTGAAGAAAATCTAATATTTTCGGTATTTATTACAGCAAAACAAGCCAAAACAACAAGTTTTAGAATTTTCGTGTTTGTATGTTTGTACGCGTATCACGCAAAAAATTGCGGTCCAATGTGCAGAATCAATGGCAATCATTGAAGCTTTCATAATAGACTTAAAAACAAACAACACTCTTTGGCGGTTCTTTTGGGATATATTGATTTAAATTACTATCAGGTATCAGCGCAACTCTCACTGTCTCGATATAAATATAAATATTATTACAGCCAACAACATTACAGTCAGCGATACTTGCCAGGCTAGTTATCCGTGTGTCTTACAATATCATAACATATCAGATACAATAGCCGATGATTCTGATACACAAAGCATTGGAAGCCTCAGTTATTAATCCTCGCTGAAGATTGATGTGACAGAGCAACGTATCGTATATCTTGATGTAGGTTAAGGCCTATATTATGCAAGCCACCAGATATTCAACATACTACAATGGCACTACTAATGTACGTGTTAATTAGGTATTTAGGCAATAATACCCGCCGTTCCGTAACGCCTTTTTCTTCAAATGTTCGGAGGATATGATTTATAGAAGTTAATATAGGGTACTGATATAACGGATGGTTTAGACAATAGTAATGATTTTCTTTAAAGATGGTTGGTACAAACATTAAATTTAATAGTAGCTTCTACAGTGTAACTAGTGTTGTTATTGTAAGTAAAATGTAACTTAATATTGAAAGCCATACAATAGCTATAAAAGAGGTATACAAAATGTGTAAATATGTTTTATGGTTTTTAATAAGGTTCCGGGAGTAGACAGTGTGACCCCATAGTCATAAAAAGTTTCGGATTTCAGATCTATAAAAGTCATTACAATTCGCCCACGACAAAATGTTTTACTGAGTTAGCCCAATTACGTGCAAAGGTATCAAAAACCCTTCGTGCTATTTTAACGCATTAAACGGAATTCGATGTAGGTGTAACATTTAAGTAGAAGATATACTGCGACTTTGGTATTATAACACGCATCTATTTTTTTTAAAAAAAAGCTTACTAGCTATGTGTGTCGCATTTTACTAGTATTCTTGTTAACCTCTCGTGCTAAGCTAAAGCTTGTGTTACGAGTGGGTTCACGTCGGTAGTGCAATGGGTGGGTTTCGAACCGGCAACCACATGATTGCAAGTCCGACGCCCTACTCATTAAGCTACCGCCGCTTCTTCTATTAATCACAATCTCTCAAAAACTATTTAGCCCATACAATTGAAATTTTGAATTTAAGTAGCTTCTCAAATTTAAGCATCTATTGAGAAAAGAATTGAGAAAATTCCTACAGAATTGGCAAAAATGAGATTAATGCGGGTAGCACTGCGGGGCACTGTTGTTTTACGAGTATATTTTTTTATTCGTGATAGGCTTACGCTTGACCGCCCGTTCGCCTGATGTTAAACGACACGGCGATCTACGATGGAGCGCGCTTGCCTAGAAGAAACCGATTCACAAGTCATTTAAAAACACCCAGATTAGATCTATCAGGGAAGTATATAGTTTTAATGGATTTTTTCTCATCGGAAGCACAGCAATTAGGAAGGAGGAGGTAGTAGGTATTTGGGTATAATCTATTGAAGCTAAGTAACTGAATTAAAGTCTTTGTATTTAATTGTCCATCACGATATTCTGCTTGCGCTAACACAAGAAAAATTGTTGCGGCGACTGTCAGGTGGCTATTAGAAATCAATCTCCAAATCACCAAGAAGTTTCTATAACAATTTATAACGTGTTTACTACCTCAATATTCGTGCATACCAGTGATTACTCTAGTTTCTCTAAACACACAAACTTACGCAATTTCCCTCGATGATGGTCGTACACATTACGTAACGAAATGGTAGCAAGGCCATTGAAAAATATACCTGCGTAGTTGTAGCTCGTTTAAACAAAATATTGCTTTGGTTTGATGATACAGTCCACCATCATACGAACAGTGGTTAAGATGTAATAACAATAATTAAGTTGTGCCGTCCGGAGTTGAACTGAATTGGTATTGCGAGGAACGTTCCACGTGCATTCGGTCAAAATAACTGTGCCAGTCTGAAGTTAGCCGATTCGAACGGCTGCGCAGGTAAATCACATATACAAGCGTTTTGTGCACAAATATCAAAATTAGGAAGGAAAATAATGACTAATGCGAGTCTTTACACCGAGATTTTATAAAGTTATTTTTTAATAAAGGAAGAAATTCAATCGCGGGCAGGATTTGAATCTGCGTCTCCTGGTTGGATACACCAGACGCTCTGACCTCTAAGCCACCGCGAAAATAACTTTATAATCTTAGCATGGAAAATGCAAAAAAAAATCACAAAGAGATACCGAGATTTTATATTAAAATTTACCACTGTAAAACTACTTGCAGGCAATGTTATTTTATTTAAGAAAAAATTCGATCGCGGGCAAGATTCGAACTTGCGTCTTCTGGTTAGATACACCAGACGCTATGACCACTAAGCCACCGCGACTTACTAGCAGACAACTTCATATACGCACAGCTATGTAAAGATCACTTTGGCATGCTAGTGATGTGCGAGTCTCGCCCATCAAGAGGCGAGCTTTTGCTAAGAATTTTATAGTAAATTCCAATAATAAAAAGATTTTGGAAATCAAAGAATAATAAAATTTTGAGAAATCAAAAATGGCAGAACGTATCTTAAAAAAATCGCAAGGATCATCACCAGTTTCTCAATACCATAAAATCATATACGTTCACGTGACAATTGATCATAATAATGATATACAAAGTAATAAAAAAGACTATCATAAAAATGTGAATTATACGAACATTATGTAGGGCATGGATATGTTACGACAGGATCACAGTTTTGGGGTTATAGCTGTTGGAATATTTATGACCATAATACAAAAACGGTACGCCCATTACATATAAGTTCATGGTAACTCCATATAGTAAGGAAAAAATTATCAGACCAATTCCCACATAAATGACATACCATCACGACTGTATTCCGCGAAGGGTTAGGCAGCGGCATGATAATGTACACCTACAGTTTGCCGGTATGTTTAGTTCACATATAATAGGGGGCGAGCCCATTGCCATTAACCGGGCACAGGTCCAAACTCCGAGCTGCAATTGAGAATTTCATAGAAAAACCCAATTACACTTTGCTCGACCTGGGTATCGAACCCAGGACCTGTAGCGTAGCAGTCGCGCTTGGGACCACAAGACTTACTAGGCAGTTTCAGATAAATCTTGAATCAAAGTCAGTGTTATCAAAATTTATTGTGGTGTGGAATTGTGATGTATAGGAGTGAAAAGCTTGTACTTAACTGGTTTTGAGCATACATGTAAATTGATATAATTATCTGGCTGAGAAGAGGGAGACCGAATGAAAGATGGATGGAGTGTGTGACACATGAGAAAGAGTGATAGAGATATAAGGAATGTAGAATCCTCAATAAGTTTTAATGGAAAGACAGAATTTGCTGAAACGCTGCTGAGCACAAGGTTAGGGCTCAAAACCCAGCAGTTTATTTGAGTTTTTCGATGAAATTCTGATTAGCAGCTCTGAAATGACGTTTGTATAGATAATGACAATACTATTGGTAAACCTCTGCCCAACCCTTCTGGGAATACAGGCGTGATGGTATAGTAAATGTTCAGCAAGCAGAGGGAGCAATGAGACAGAAATAGGCTAAGATGTACTCTTTCAGAAACTGGGTGTCAATTTTTCTTAGAACATTATATTCTGGTTGCCCTGTAAAGAGAAGGGTCCTTACACTGACTATATATTTGGATTTATTCATTGCTTTTGAAAGTGCCGTACGAATTGCGTAATGGATCGCCTTTTATAAGGAAGATGTTAATGACGCTATTTAAGGACGGTTGCTTCATACTTTTTTGAATGCGAACCGATTTCTGTTAATTGAACCAGATAACATTATTCATCATAATGGACAAAAGTGGTTTGGAACTTTATGTGGAAATAAATTGGCATTGGATTTATAAAAAATATTATAAAGTGACTATATCATTTTTTTTAGATGTTGGTTATAATTCAATGATGTTATATTATAGAGGAAAATGGGATATTTTATAACTACTTACATACATTCAGACAGCATGCCAGTGGGGCGTGAATCGATGTTTATGCATGTCCTTAGGTACCTATTTATAACTTAAAAAACCTCAAAGGAAATGTCAGTGGAAACAAAACATATACAACAAAACCATAGGTAGCTTAAGCCTGGAAAAACATCTTCTTCAAAGTGAATGAATAGGTACTTGAATTTGATCTATGATGGAACCACAAAACCTCGGAACAAAAGCAATTTTAGTAAGATCCGAGAGAGTCCGTCATAACTCTTGGGTATCCATCAGGATTTCCACACGGGATAAAAAAGTTCGGATGGTTAAAAATTGGAAGGGAACCCTTTACAAATAATATACATGATTATACTTAAATATTTCAGTGTGCGCAAGCGCCGGCTTCATGGAAGCCTTGTTAGTCATTGTAGTCGCCATTTTTTTCCGTGTTATAAGGAAGTGGCGTCGAGTCGTAGATCATGGCTGCGCGCACCGCTCAGGGAATCAGAATTTTATTGTCAGTTTTAACGTGCTTGAGGTATGGTGGGCCATTCGCTTAGTGGTCCTGAGTGTGACTGTTACTCTAGAGATCCTGAGTTCAATTCGGAGGTTGAGCTAAGTGGTATTGGTTTTTGTGTGAAATTTTCAGTAGCAGCTCGGAGTTAGGCTCGCCCGCTACATGGGATCTAAACATACCCGCGAACTGTGTACATTAGTGAGCCTCTGCCTAACCCTTGGGAATAGCGCGTGATGGTATTTTAGTTTTTTATAGATCTCACTATCTGTACTGGCAGCACTATAACGGTGATTGTGTAATAAGAGGCTTTTAAGGACCCTTTCTCGGGCCTATACCTATACGGGCCTTTTTTCACAAAAAAAAGAACTATTTTCGAAAACTAATTGAACCATTATTATTGAACCGTATAAACTAAAAATAAGACGTAACTTTTTCTCAAAAAAAAAACGTGACCCATTAATTGAAACATATTTAATGAAAACCAATTGAACCATATAAACTAAAAATGAGACATAACATTTTCTTTATTGTTTTTATCGACAAATCATATTATTTGCGCGCAAGCCTTAATCATGACTAGTAAAAAAATATATTATCTCTGTTTCACTTCAGAACGCGGAACTCTAAAATGGCGTCCGTCATTGTATAACGTAGTAAAAAAAGTAAAAAATATAACGTAGTTATGTTCATAGTGATTATTTCCGTAAATAATGTAGGAACTAAATAAATATGCGAATATACACCTCGGTAATAACAGTTAACATTTTATAGTTTAACTACGAGATACAAGAATTTAACCGGGATTTTTATGATAATACCGAATTAGTGTGAACACGTTAAATTGTACCTTCACGCCTGTATGTCCCAAAGGGTTAGGTACGGGCGTGATAATGTAAACCCACAGTTCGCCGGTATGTTTTAGGTCACATGCAATTGCGAGCCTATTGCCATTAAACGAACACAAATCTCAAACTCCGAGAATTTCATAGAAAAACCCTATAACACATTGCTGGATCTGGGAACCGAACACAGGATCTCTAGTGTAGCAGTCGCCTTTGGTACCACTAGACTAATGAGGCACATTTTTTTAAGAGAGGGCATAGTGAAATTGAATAATTCCACTCACAATTGGAGTTGCTCGACTGGGGAAGTACCTCCACCTTGCAGAAAATCTTAGCCAAATAACATAGCTCCGTGCTATAATAGTGGGATAAAAAATATCTATTAAATCTGTCTGTTATTGGCTTTTATTTATTTAACTACAAAAGTTAACTAATGCGTCAGGCCATAATAAAAAAAAAATCATTATAACTGTTCTAGTATAAAACAGAATCAATACCAACGTAACGATATGATGTATATAAAGTCAGATAGCCGGAGTAAGGTCCCCGCACGACCCCTACTTATTATGTGCATGAATAATTTGTTCCTATTACTGATTTATGTATGATAAAGCACCCACCGGAATCCACGATATCAGGCCGTGTATGATTTAATATCTGTGTGATTCTCCTAGCTACGGCTTGGAATTAAATAAGCTACTAGCTGTCCCCTAGCATGCGTCGCAATGCTTTTTTTATCTTTTTTTTTATCATAAACCTTCCCATGCCACCAACAACTCACCAGAGTTGTATCGTAATAGGATGAATAGTTTAGCAATACAGAGAAGACAAACATATTATAACATTCATTTTTATTTATATAGATATTGAATTTGAACATATTTTATTTTAGGATGGTAACTATAAATATATATACCTATAAGAAGTAAGATATGTTATTGGCTCCTTGGTGTAACCCTGCTGAGCGTGAGGCCCTGTGTTTGATTACCAAAAAAAATAAAAAAGTTTGTTCAAAATGTTTGGGTTTTTCGTTAGGAAATTCTCATTGCCAATTCGTGCCTGGTTACAGGCTATACGATCACATCCTGTTACCTAAAACATATTAGTGAATTTGCGGTGTAGAACAGTACAATAATCATCAACAACACTCAAGTCATTAAAAATCTTTTATAATGATGATAAATGAAATAAAATTGTATGAAAGAAGTGTAAATGAGCATAATTAACCATTATCATCAACAGGATTAAAGCTAATAATACGCATACAAAGCTTCGCGTAGGTAAAAGTTAATGAAACAACTTTCACTGACTTTAATATCGTATCGGCAAGTTTAATAAAGGCCCGTGAAATAATAATAATTTTTAGTTACATTTAATTATCATACAAAGTTTTTATGGTAATGAAATGTAACTAAAATGATGATCCCGCTAAGTACGCTATCGCCTACAATAGACATCAACGAGCGCTTATGGTAAATGTGCTAAATTAATCATTAGTCTAGTGGTCCCAAGCGCGACTGCTACACTAGAGGTCCTGGGTTCGATCCCCAGGTTGAGCAAAGTGTTATTGGGTTTTTCTATGAAATTCTCAATAGCAGCTCGAAGTCTGGATTTGTCCCCGGTGAATGGCTATAGGCTCGCCCCCTATAACATGGGACCTAAACATACCGGCGAACTGTGGGCGTAATTTAAACACGCCTCTGCCTAACCCTTCGGGGAATACAGGCGTGATGGTATGTTATGTTATGTTTTGCTAAATTAATACAGAAATATTTTTTTTGGAATCATCGATTTTATTCGTGTTTTATTCCTTGAAATTTCCTGGATATCAATGATGTACCTATATAATTTTACTAAAACATATGCCTCAATTTCGGTTTTCACTTCCATTGGGAAAAGTTACAATCCTGTCCTTTTTGGAACATTACATCTGTCACCAGTTCACCAAAAATGCTTGATTTGCTAGTTTAAACGTTAATAAAAAAAAAGGTTTTCCGATTTTTTTATAATAATATTTATGCAATGCAAATAAAAGGAGTTATGTTACCATCATTATTTATTCAAAAGTAATAATATTGTATACCGATAAACCCACTCGTAACACAAGCATTAGTACGAGATATTAACAAGAATACTAGTGATGTACGACCCACATTGCTTTTTGATAGAAAAAAATATTTGGACTCATGTACTAAAAAATGTGGTGTACGAAAATTTTATTTTTTTGTATTTTTTAAAGAAAGAAGATGCAATCATAAACACAAATTCCTCAACCCCACCTTAACCAAAGTGCGACTGCGCACGCATTACAATCATTCCACCGCATTCGGAGCAATGTTTCGTACATTTTAATGTGGCCACATTAAGTCGGACTCATCTCCGTTATTAGTCAGAAACTGGTCTGGCTTCCTACGTCCACAGGATGTTGCCCCATATACGCCATTCATTAACTTAATGGCTTTGGGCCGCGATGATTTTTATTGCGAAACATCGATCTCAATGCGCAGACGAATCAAACCATCTGAATGTGTTTTTAATGAAGCGGGTCCCTTTTGTCATTCGAGTATTTGTATCATCACGCCTGTATTTCCCGAAGGGTTAGGCAGAGGTGGACTAATGTACGCTCACAGTTCACCGGTATGTTTAGGATCGACGTAATAGGCTGCGAGCCTATTGCCATTAACCGGGCACAAATCCAGACTTCGCTGCTACTGAGAATTTCACAAGAAATCTCATTAACACTTTGCTTGACCTGGGAATCGAACCAAGGACCTCTAGCGCAGTCGCTCTTAGGACCACTAGGCTAATGAGGTAGTTTTGTGTTTCGTGTAATTATTTGTTCTCAAAAATACATTTATAGTTAAAACGCGATTTTGGTAAAAGTTCTCAAGTAGTTTGACTATGGATGCTGTAGATCCGAAACGTCAGAAACCAAATAATGTTAATATAAAACGATAAATATTCGTAAAATGTAGTTTTATTTTAGTTCTCAAGTATTTTTCTCTATATATTTCTCTCTATTTACCTACAGATTTAGATTTTTCTTTATCTACCCCCACATTTTTATCATAGTTATAAAGCCCGCGACACTACACTCACTGCGTCCGTATTTTTCACCGACGTCAAATAGCGAGGTTTTGATATTTTAATCACAGGATTCCACGTTAATTCCACGTAATGATTTAAAACCGTCCTGCCGATTGAAAGTTTTGTGGTTTTCAATTCCAATAGCTTCAAGGGCTTTATAACTATAATGAAAATGTGGCGGTAGATAAAGAAAAATCTATCAACGTAATGACGGAGTGTACTTGCTGCATCAGTCTGCTTGTGACCACGATCAGTGTAACCTGGTCGAAACGTCAAGCAAAATTAAAGGTATTTATCGTTAAGGGCCGGCGGAGCTTGAATTGCCCACAAAAATGTAATACCGAAATAAATCGAGATTCAAAAAATATTCTATCAAATTATGTTATTATTTGGATTAAGATACCGTTAATCTAGGTTTAGGAACCTAGTACTTAAACCGGTACTATTTCATTTACTACTACTTAACTGGAAATAAAAGACCGCAAAATCGTTCCAAACTTGGTAAAGTTATCAAAAAATACAAATAATTCTTTTCTAATAATTCTTTCTTTCTTTCTATTTCCCGTGATGTGTTTTGGACGAAATGGTAGAGTAGGAACCTAGATTAACGGTATCGGAATCCGAATAATAACAGAATTTCGTTAAATTGTATTTGAATTACGATTTATTTCGGTATTACGTTTGTAAGATAAATTCGGTCCCCGGACTCATAATACCTGTTTCGTTCTATATGCAACGCGATAGTTTAAAAGTTAGAATCCTTAAAGTTATATCTGTTGGTGTATATTTCCAAGCGGAATAAAAGAATAGAGATATATAATTTTTCTCTCCATCACGCTCTCACGAACAACAATGCAAAACCAGAAATATTCAAAACAATCTCTTCAATCAACATAGAGAACATATATTTATTTTTTCTTATTCAATACTAAAATGCCAATCGTAGACCAAGACTTACCTATTTAACATACTAATCTCTGATTGTTAACATTAGATGGTTCAAACGATCCGCTCTATACCGACATGTAATCGAAAACCAACTTTATCTTTGATGGCTATAAGTGCAATTTAGAATTATTAAGTATTAGAAAGAATCGTGCTTACGGTAGCCGAAATCAAGGGTCAGAAAGATCAAGCGTGATCTGAAACTGATATTAAAGATTGTAAAGAGAGTGACGCATGCGTGAATGAGATATTAGTGAAGCAAGCGGTGATGAAACCGGCTTACACTGCAGGCCTCGATTAATTGACCAGTTCGAAAATTGTTTGGAAATATTCGTTTGCGTTACTAAGAACTATAATAACACAGCAGCAACACATGATACTAATAAAATATTTCTTAAAGTTTTCAGTTCTTTTTATATTTGGTAAAATACGAGGTATTACAAAATGCTTTCTTTTTGTTATGTGGAATTAAATAATAAAATTGTATTTTTTTTATTTCTGAGACTTACGCGAATATTCGATATATTAAAATAAAACTAGTTTACGGATTTTATCGCGTCAAATTCACATTAACAAATCCTGACCTTTCGGACCCTTTTCAGCGTCCATATCCATCTTTACAGCGTAATATGCTTAATTTTAATAAAAAATAATAAAAACTACAATAAGATATAGTAACTACTCAATATAAGAATATATATCTACTCGATATAATTGGAAAAAGGCTTACCGATATCTTAAATTAAAATTCAATTACACAATGTGATGTTGTTTTTTCTGTCCTTAAGTGTAAACTTCTTACAACAATACCCACACCGGGCATCAAATATACTAGACTGGTGATGGACACCGGCCCCCGCGCATTCGCAGTATCTCTTTATACTTGCGATATTTCTTCTTATTATATAATGTTGTATTATATTAATTCTAGTAGAAGTTTTTATTTTATGCGTTCTTTTATTCTCAGTTCAATGTCAGAGTTTCAAGAAAGAGAGGAGGAAAATGCTTTATAATTACTTAGCTGTACTTGCGGTTATCTCTTTTGTAATTAAATAACTTTATTTCATACTAGAAGTCCATTAAGTGTTAGTAACAAAGAAACTTGCTAAGTTTATACATTTCAATGGAAGAAATATTTGGTCTCAGGCAGGGTTTGAACCTGCGTCTCTCCGGTTAAGTTATTTAAGTACACCGGACGCTTTAGCCAACTAAGCTACCAAGTTACTTTTTCTTCCATTGGGAATGTTTAGCATGCGTTAATGGACAATGTTATTATACAAAATTAGTACCTAGTGTTAACACAGAAGTGAGAGGGTTTTTTCTAGTCAAAATATAGATTTATTTTCATTTAAACCATATACATGCACTTATGATACGACGAGTTTTCAACCAGAAGCACGGAAAAGCGACATCAATTCATGGTGGACATTCCGAAAACCCGAATAAAACGCTTTAAGTCCACTTTTATCATACGTACCGTTGAAATGTGGAATGTACTTCCCGAGTGGGTCTTCCCCGATAGTTATAATCTGGGTGTCTTTAAATCACGAGTGAATCGGTTTCATCTAGGCAGGCGCGCTCCATCGTAGATCACATATATAAAAAAAAGAGCATAGTTCCTAATAACTCGCTTCCTATGGAGAATAACAGGCAAGAAACTCCATGACTACTCTTTTAAAATTGGTCATTACGCGGGGAATTTTCCAAAATACCGTCGTACGTTATATAACGAACTTCTTGGGTAAAGTTTCATGCTTCTATACGCGCTGGTTTAAGCCGTGCGGTCCTGTCAATCAGTGTTAGAATTTTATGACTCTTTATTATTTATTAGTATTCCTTATCCTAGGTATTTATACCATTACACATAAAAACAACACAATTTAAAATAAATGTTCCAATCGATAATTAGCTTAAAATTTCACCAATAAGTTAATTTCCAATTTTTATTCAGCTCATTACTTACGTATGACCTTTAAGAAAAAATCGAAAAAATATTAAGCGAATAAAGGTGAAAGCTTGTTAAAATGCCGACGTACAACAGACTCTTACAGTTGACGTGACGTCAAATGCACCATTAAAATTATCTCCGAAGCAACGTCAACTCTAATCTTGTACAGTGCTACAATAAATAAAGCTTTTGATGTAGCCGCACCGCTTAAATTCGCTTAAATTAAGGCACTCCGCTCATTTAAGCGCGGCCAATTAAGCGCGAAAAGTATCGCGTCCGCCAAAAACTGCGTTTGCGCACTCATCAAAATTGTTCACTTTCATTGTTTCTTCTTTTTACGGGTTGCATGATACGGGTTGTTTTATAATTTTAGTAATAATTATCTTTTATGTATTTATAATAATTGTGTTATTATTGTCTTAAACGGTAATTATTTACATACTAAAAGTAATTGAGAATCTGATATTTTGGTGTCAAAGTACTCGTACGTTTTTTATTCACACCTGATTTGATTGTTAATAACTTTAACAAGAAAATGTCAAGCTATAAGCTTCTCACATAAGTGTCAATTTTTTTTTTACTCTCTGGCAAACATTGCGAGTAATATGTCACACTTTTTATCAGACACTTCTTGCAGCTGAATCCCATATCACGAATTTCCAAGCACGATAATTACATCCTATACTACTTTAGCAAGTAACATATTGATTGTTAAGCCCCCTCCAGCCTACGACAGTACGAACGTGACCAAAGTGCATTCGAATTAACATAATACTAACAACACCCACGTGAAAAAACTCATCTGCAACTCGCAAATTTCATTAATTTGACTATAACATGTCTTAAATAAGGTACAAAATTACTGTTTCGATGCAATGCAGTAATCTGGGGAGCATTAAAACATTCGTGGGTGGTTAAAGTCCGTTTTGAGTCCGTATATGTAAATTATTATTGGAAGCCTTGACGGCTTTCTACAGAAATGTGAAGCATATAATGTAGGTCTCGAACGTGTCATATATAGAACATCGTACTTATGTACTAGGCTGTTTTTGTAGATCCGGATCTAGACATTCATATGACTTTTTAGAACATCAAATATTACCGTATTCCACGAAGGCTCAAGCCGAAGTTTGTTGATGTACACGCAAATTTTGCCAACATATTTTAATCCTGAAGGCGGCAAACCTCATTAAATGGACATAAATTCCAACTCTGAGCTGCTAACAGGAATTACCCAATGGAAAGACGCAATAACACTTTGCTCGACCCGGAAATCGAACACAGGGCCTCACAGCCATCAGCAGCCGGACTTGCTACCATTATGTATATGAATGAGAATCTACGATGTTGATATGAATTTAAAATGTCGTAAATTAATTTAACTTGTGGGTGTCGACCAAACACAGATGCATTAAGAAGAATTTATTTCACACAACATTCAATTTCTTGTGCCGAATTTGTGGATTAAAACTTAAATATATTTGTGCACTTTACATGAGCAGGTAATTCGGACGTCTCTCGTATCGAATCAGGTACTTACATTGTTTATTTATAGGTATTAACATCTCTCTATAGATCCCGAGGAGATAATAAGACGAGTCGGTGACATTCATGCGGCCATCCAAAGCCTCGTGTGAAATGACAGCTGATTCCTTTAAGATATGTTACAAGACAACTTTTCACCGTACCATCGATTCTCGAGTTAGCACTTTACTGTGTTGTGTTAAGGTTGGAATTTAATTTAGATGCTCGTAAAGTTATGTTAGTCAACAATATGTCTCATCTCAAACAGATCAAAGCTTAATGCCTCGCCGTGAGAATTAATTTTGTGGTGTAATGACCTTCAAGTAATATTGTATGTGTGACATCTTGTGGGAAAAGCCTCTGAATTTATTATAATCTGGTTTAACTAGACATTTTTATTGGAATTAATTGTCAAATATTTAATAACTACGCGTATGTTGGAAAGATAATACTTGATAACACTCTAAAATAGATAATTACATATATATTTGATGTAATATAAAATAAAAAAAAAATTATACAACATATTTTTTACGATATTTTTAAGTTAATTTTGTTATTATTTAAAACTTGACCTTTCAGAGAAAATTTAAAGTTTAAGTGTCAAAAAATTATGAAAAAATGTTTAAGTTATTGGATTTTCAATACAATTGCTATTGGATAAAAAGAAAAATATAGTAAAATTTTATAGTCTTATAACTAAACTGTTGAAATGGTTAATGAAGAGTCATCATTTAATAGACAGGTTATGTTATGATACTCGTAGCTTTTATAGTTACTGGGTGCTGGTTTTACGATGATGTTAACTACGGAATTCCTGTCAAGTAGATATCTCATTTGTTTTAAAAGTTAACATATACAGCATGTTAACTTTGACATAGCAATACATACTTATGTATTGCTATGTACCAAGATAAGGTGAGTAGATTACTTAATCTACTCACCTTATCTTGGTAGGTATTAGTATCTAATCTTGGTTAAAATGTTTTTCGAAATTGAAAGACTCTTAGCATTGACATAACATAACATACCATCACGCCTGCATTCCCTGAAGGGTTAGGCCAATAGAGCCAATGTACCTAAACCCATAGTTCGCCGGTATGTTTAGGTTCCATATAATAGGAGGCAAGCATTAACCGGGCACAAGTCCAAACTTCGAGCTGCTATTAAGAATTACATAGAAAACTCAATAACGATTTGCTCGACCTGGGAATCGAATCCAGGACCTCTAGCTTAGCAGTCGCATTTGGGACCACTAGACTAACGGGGCAGTTTCCGACAGCATATAAAAAAAAACTGTCAAGAAGATGTATCTCGCTCGTCACTAGGAAGTGCAACTTGATACACAGGAGGCCGAAAAAACTGACCGCGGGTGGTCTTCACTTTATTTTTTTGACTTGTTCCCGTAATTAATGAGCTCAACGGGTATGTATGTAGGTAAGTACATTACGCATGTACGAATAGACATGGTATGTTATGTTAGTTGTTGTTATTTTGCGGATCAATAATATTTAGTACTTTTAAATATCGAGAAATAAAGTATATTTGAATGATCATTAAATAAATCTTGCAGAATTTATTTGTTAATGTAGCGTAAAGAACAGGATTTTAGAATTTCATAAGTATTTAATGATTACCAATAAAACAGTAATTTGGAACTCATAATTCATTATTTTTATAAAACTTAATTGCAAGTTTTTGCCACCGATTGCGCATGACGAAACTGTAGAAGATCAAGATAACCAAAGATAATTTACAGTTATGTTCAATTAAAAAATATTTTAATTAAACCTCTATTTACTTATGCCATATCTCTCATATCGAACGATGTGGAACAGTCAAAAGTCGAGCGTCGAGATACCGATCTAGATGAATATTAATTGAGAATTTGTTGCTTACAAATGATGTGGCCGCCAGTGTACGAAGGTAGTAGTTACGAAATACTTAAGAATTTTATATATGCGAACTTAGAATTAAGAGTCGGCGGACTGAATTTTTCTTACAAACGTAATACCGAAATAAATCATAATTCAAACACAATTTAATCAAATTGTGTTATTATTCGGATTCCGATACCGTTAATCTAATTTCCTACGCTGCCATTTCGTCCAAAATACTTCACTGGAAATAATTATAAGCGAATGCAATTTTTGATAACTTTACCAAGTTTGCGGTCTTTTATTATCAGAGAAGTAGTAGCAGACGAAATAGGATCGTAGGAACCTAGATTAACAGTATCTAAATCCGAATAATAACATAATTTGATAGAATATTGTCTGGATTACGATTTATTTCGGTATTCCATTTTTGTGGGCAATTCACGCTCCGCCGGACCCTTAAGTGATATTTTTAATAATAGGTAGGTGGGTAGTTATTTTAATCAAAAATGTCCCTTAACCATTTCATAATAAAACAGCTTTTACGAAATAACTACATATAGGTAAATCGGATAGTTTTTTTAATGAATCGTGGGAGCAATCACCATTACTAGTTGGAACAAAGTTGTAAAACATAATATTGTAATCAAGTTTTTCTATTTTTTTAAAAGAGTGTCTATGGAGTTTCTTGCCGGCTCTTCTCCATACGACCCACTTTTTGGAACCGTGCAAATAGTTTTGACTTTTCAAAAGTACCTATTTAGTGGTCTAATTGAAATAAAACATTTTGACTTTGACTTTAACTTTGACTTACTCATTTTTGCATATATTTAGCCATACCATTATTTAGGTACCTATTCCATGCGGGAATAAACCCACGGTACGATTTGCAGAAGCTAATCGCTAACCTACTATGCCAAACGAGTTGTTTAGCAGCTACGAAAAACAGACAGTCAAAAGTTTGCAAATTGAATTATTTTTAGTTTCACTTAACTAAAGTTACTTTTACGAGATCAATCATATCATTTCCAATCGTTCTAACAAAGTTGAAAGGTAATGCTCTTGAACTTACGCGTGTGAGCTTTCTTTGTGTTCAATGGTGAAACATTCCCCGGACACCTGTTAATTTAGCTTTAATGAGCCGTCAGAACCAGCCCGCCAGTTTTTGTTTAGAATTTCAATTATAATCGCGCTCCAAATATAGTTGGCAACGAAATCCATCAGACTACAATCTTAAATTGTCTGTCCACAAGAAAGTCGATCGGCACCGTCCAGTTATGGCGACCGTATATGATATTGTTAATATAAAAACGTGCATCACTCGTCCACTTTTCACTGACACGCCTTATAAAGTTCTGTAATCCAATAGCAATGCCACTTTGACGGGAAATCTTTGATACTCTTACAACATTTTTGTTAAATTCTATGAAATTGAAGAAAGCTATTTTAACAAAAACTTACGATTGAATCGGACATCTGTCTTCTGTTCATATAACTGTCACTGGATATCAATAACGACGGTGTTAGACCTATTATACTCTACTGGGGCCGTATTATAACGTGTTGACGCCATCATTTTTAGGTTGTAAGAAAGAGATGAGGCTATTTAATATGTAGAGCGGCATCTCTTTCTCACAATAAAATACGGTGCCAGTACTACAGTAAACTGGACCATAGTTATTATTACACATTTAAATAACTAAGTTTATAAAAATAATAAATTTATCTATGCCATATTTATCTATCAAATGTAAAGCATGTATAAAATTCTATTCCTACGGTGTATAGGAATAGAATTTCAGACCACAAAGTGAGCGCCGCACCACTCTAGTCAAACTATAATATCCTCATGACTATTTCAAAACCGGATTTGCTGTTGATGTATCTACCTACTGAAAAAAAAAATGGCAACTCCTATCTAAGGAGGTTGATAAACAGCAAAAGAAGGTCGCAGTGCGCGCCCAATAAAAAGATTCAATCTTTTTTTATAAAAGAACGAGACAAACGTTACAGGTTACTATAACCACATATTTGCTTGTCGAAAAGTTAAAGATAAATCAATAACAATAACTAACAAATAAACATTTACAAGTGGGTCTATTGTTTTGCCGCCTGTTATCCGTCTATGATAAATGAACTCTTTGTATTGTACAATACGAACTTTAAACATTTTCAAATCATTCAATTTTATCGAGACATGCTTCTCTTATCGACCGTTTTTGTGAATAACAAGGAACATTGAAGTTTGTAGAAAGTTTCTATTACATCTGTACTCGTAACCGGCGCGTATAATAAGATGTATGAAGAGTACGTAGCAAGTGTCGGTCTGTACTTTCTGCCTACCCCTGTGAGAAAAAGATTGATATACTTAAGTTCTAGAAACATATCTATATAAATTAAATAAGCGGCGGTAGCCTAATGGCTCGGGTGGTTGCCGGGTCCAGCCCATCCATTGCACTACCGACGTGAACCCACTCGTAACACAAGCATTTTAGCTTAGCACGAGGGGTTAACAAGAATACTAGTAATGTGCGACCCACATTGTAAGTAAGTTTTTTTGTTTAAAAAAAGTCGATCAAAATAGACTGACTGCGGTCTCAGTGATATCTAGTAGCAAAACTATTTGCCTCCTAATTCTATAAAAAACATATTAAAAATAAAATACCTAATAAATACTTAAAATTCCTGCTATCATAAAAAAAGTTTTAAATCCATCTCTGGCTGTAAACTGTCTGGCGCGTGACTAATTTTTTTTTATGTACGAGTATCCAGCTCCTACAATGTAAGCTAAAAATATCCAATATTATATACCTAAATCACAATTGCATTGTAGCTTGACCGTTTAAATTTTCTCAATCTCCACGATCAAAGCCTTGAACGAACTAAGACAAACTAAAAGTAAAAGTACCACGGACTTGATACAAAGATAACAGCACAATATCTTTATCAGGTGTTCAGAAATTACAAATGTTAGTAGACAAGGCCGCCCGAAGAATTTGAGTTCGATGCGTGCTAAGATCTATATTACGAAATGGTTATGATCAGATAAAGCGTAAGCGTTCATCGAAAGCGAACTCGAATGCTCCCGACAGACGTCATAGAAACGCCCGCGTGCCATAACAATGTAGCGTAGGGTTGCCTCACTCGACTTTAGAGATTATGATAAATAAATAAATAAAATAAAATAAAAATACTTTATTGACACAAATAACCTTTACGAATATGTATATTTCGAAAATAGAACAGAAAGCTGGATGTGTTGTGTGTGGTGGTCATTCTTTAATATAGTAGGTAGATAACTGGTTTCTACAAGCACGATATTTTTTTTGAAATCATTACCCTCAAGGGAATTTCTTTCGTAGTATAGGAATTTTTATCTATACAAATAATGTTCTGTGCAGAAATTGACCCGATTATGATCACACAGTTTTAAATCCTAGCAAAGATTAGCAATGTTTTTTTCATTTTTAATGAATCTATTTTATAATTCTTTGAAAGACGTGAACAATCTTTTTTGTCAATAATAATACTATTCAGTTGAAGCAATAATAATTTATGACAATAAATATTAAATACTGGTTTCTGAAACTTACACGAATAATAGTTTATATTGAAATAATAATAATTTTGATGGATTTTATGGCGTTATATTGATATAATTGTATATAATTGTGTTTAGGATCCGAAAGGTCAAGAATTAAATAATATCAATAAAATCCATATAAAGTAGTTTTATTCCAATAAATAACACAATCGGCAACCCTAACATTAGGCTACGGTATAAAGTTATAATTAGTGTGTAATGTTGCAAGTCGTGTCGTTAGGATCAATATCACAAAACAAAACTGCTGATCGACTTACTATATGACTCATCAAGGTTTGAGTTGAAGGTCCTGACTGCTATCCCTTGACCGCTCCCAGACCTTGCTTTCGACGAGATCATGATAACGAGATGATTTGGACAGCCATTGAATGTGATTGAAGGTACGATGGTTATGTAGGTGCATACTCGGGTTTCTTTTGATCGGTTATTGGTTTAAAGGTGAGGTCGATATGTAGAATAAAATGAGTAAGTTATGTAGGGGCATAATAATAATAAGCAGTGATAGCCTAGTGGTATGACCGTTGGACTGCCAAGTCATAGGTCTCGAGTTCGAACCCAAGGCACGCACCTCTGACTTTTCGAAGTCATGTGCGTATTAAATAGTTAATTATCACGCGCTTAAACGGTGAAGGAAAACATCGTGAGGAAACCTGCATGCCTGAGAGATTTTCTCGATGGTGTGTGAAGTCTGCCAACCCGCACTAGGCTAGCGTGGTGGACTATAGCCTAATCCCTCTCATTCTGAGAGGAGACCCGTGCCCAGCAGTGGGACAATATAATGGGTTGATTATGTATGTATGTAGGGGAAGTGTGGAGGTGTAAAGTTTAATAGATTATTGTTTTTATATAATACTAGCTGTGAATATGGCTCCATTTGCATAAAAATATTATATTTCATTTTTATTTTATGTTTTATGAAAGTTTTCAATTCGACCGTATGTTTTTTTTGTATGGTTCTTTTTTTGATCGGTAAGTCATACTTCAGGAGTGGTCCCATAAAAATTTGGTCATGATCTGATCACAAAATTAAGAACAAAATGGCAATAACACGGTTACCTAGTAAATGATAAAGTCGTCTAGTTAAAAATTTTACTCGCTACTCAAAATGATGAAATAAAATAACTTTTCTTAATTGATTTGTCTGCTTGTTTTAAGAAGAACAGAAAACTTCCCTTTTGCACACTGGGAAGAAATCTATGTTGTAATTAATAGTCAATAAAACGCGTGGCGGCTTGTCAATCGCTCTGCAAAACCAAGTTCGCTTACGGGGCGTCACAGTCTATAGAGCGGCGACCGTTCCTAACATATCGAGATCCTTCCGTGCTTCGAAGAGCACGTAAAGCCCTCAGCTAGTGGTTATAAAGCCTGACAACTAGTTTATCTAGTCTTTTCGTGTAACGTATTGATACTCCGTCGCATCTGGATATATTGGAAACCGACCATAACATATTATGGAGTTGGGAAAAGGTATTCTCTCTACCGACTTACACGTTTCTGAATACGTAGTCTACCGAAAAGAGTAGATAAACTATGTATCTATTGATACATAGTTTTCATCTCACAGATTATGAAGAGGTTATATCTGGTTTAGTTATAAGACAAGGTGTGTCAATATCACTAGAAGCTACGTACACGTACGGCCATAATGCCTTCAGTTTAGGTACAGATCGCGATAGCACGTAAGTGTTGACAGATTTCCGCCGCCTACGTTCTGGCCTAGCATTAACATATTTTCCTTTAGATGACTCCTACGACTTTAGAACTATGATAAGCAACCACCCATACATACCTCTTACATAAATATTGTACAGAACAAAATGTATATATCTCGATAATATATTTGCTAGGTTTTCTCGGAGTTTTGTTGTTGAAATACAAGTCGTTAATTCCTTTATAATACCTATATAATATCTAGAACAGCCCTTGTGGTTCTCTGATATATATTTTTTTCAAAAATAAATGTAATTTTAACTTTTATTAAAATAACAAATAAACTTGAATAATAATGGTAATGTTTCCTTTTACGAGTACCAGAGTACCTACTTTGACATTTACAACTCAGTTGCAGAATTGAGGCCTACAGCCTTGCCTCTTTTGTTACCCTGTCAAAGTTGAAGTATCGATTAACGTATCGATACCTTTGAGTCGATACGAAAGCTACAAATGATATAATCACACGTGACTTCAAGGTCAATTAAGTCCTACAGGGATTGAGGTTAATGGCTGCCCTCCAAACATATCGGTCCATTAGGATCTTATTCATATTGCATTATTGATTCATCTTACTAAGTCTTTGTCCGTTGAAAAAAGAAGATACAAAACTGGTTGTTAATCTGGTCGATCACACAGATGTTCAGTTACGTGTGTTTAAAAAATAACACATGGCAGAGCCTGCGCACGCGCAGCCGATGGTATCGCGACCGCTCGGGGGGCGTTACGAAAACCACTTACCTATCAGATGCCATCGAAGAAACATTCATTTTGGCTACTCCGCATTCAAATTATAATTCTAATACTTTTTGTTGGTAGTACATTCATTGATTGAGTATTCGGAAAGTGTTCGAAAGAATTTGAGACTAATAAGTCCTGTCTAGATTGGTTCGTGAGGTATTTAGATAGTAGGCATTTCTAGACACGAGCTGCTTATTCTTATTTAGTTTTGACCGCATAGCTTTTGGATTATGGTTTAAGACCTCTTTTGAAATATCTATTATTACGCAAATACGAACTCCTTTTTATGTCTCTTTGAATTCGCATCTTTGAATAGTGCTGTTATAGGTAAACAGCAATATAAACATATAAATAAACGTCAAATATGCTTCATTGTATGAAAACAACAAAGCATTAGAAAATTACGTCTTCAAAATAGCATAATGTATACTCATAAGTGTCTAAACTGATAATCACATTATTTAGTGTCTAGTTAAAGAAGCTATTATTCCATTGATTGATATAAGAATGGGAGAGATATAACCTAACCGGGCTCTCCACTATAAATTATTTGAGAAAATAAGGTGCACTCAGGTTTACTAAAGCAGTCATCTATTGTGGTTCTGAACGATATTTGTGTAACATTTGACGAACGTAATAAGTACTAATATAACAGAGATACTTATTTGTATCAATAGAAGTAGTAAACAATATTATTGCTAAGAAAGTTTATTTGCAAGCAATTATTTTCCGATTCCTTCAGAAAAATTTGGAAAGATCGATGGATTTTCCAGAGCAAAGTTTCTGGAAAGTTGCTAGTAAAGTGTTTAATACTAATTTGCTTAGCTATAATCTCAATTTGGTTAGTAATTTCTAGTTCGAGAAGATTGTGATGTAACAGAAGACAAAAACACATCGGCAAAGCATTTTAAATTTTTGAACTAAAAAAAATATATTTGTAGTCTAATTCATATGCTTTGAATATTATCACAGCTATTCTTGTCGTCATTTTATCTTACAAGAATAAGGATCACAATTGCTTGTGTTGGTGTTCTTACTACAATTGCCTACGGTTATCTAATTCTCAATATCAGAATACATTAAGATGTTTTTTTAATCATACGTTCATCTTCTTTCTATAATCGCTTTTATATCCTGTTCAGTCGTCTTCAAACTAAAATAACAGTGATTATTTTGAACAGATATCGTTGCAAATATTGTTTTTTTTTTCACTAGTTTTGATGTAACGGGGCTTTCATTGTAAAATTCCGCTGGCCATCAAGCTTGACTGCTCATCAATTTAATATGCGTATACTATGACAAATCAGTGTCTAAGCAAGATGTTTCGACAGAGGGGTAGAGGACAAATAATTGTGAAACATACTCAAACTAATTAATACAAAGGTAATATTTTCGTTTTTCGCATGGCCCGATTATCTACATCACTATCTGGACCGCTTTATGCAACAATAGAACCATTATTGTTATGTCGAGTACCGATTGTTTGATGTTTTCTTTATTTCGACTTTCAAGGTGATGTTTTGACAGCATAATTGGTTCGAGACTACTCGTCGTTAATCTTGTGCTTCAAGAATGTAATTAATTTTAGTTTGGTTTTATTTTTTGAATGGCGCGCGCCGCATAATGTTTGTCAGCATAATTGCCGTTTAAACGTATATGAATTCTATTCCACTGGCCTTGTGTAGTTTCTACTGGGGTTTCAGTTTTATTTTAAATGTATGGGTAATTTTGTTTTAAACACCTATTCGTAAATATAATATTAATTATTGGTAATATTCTTCAATTATGCCCAATAGCCGGGCAATATACATCTTATACCGTTCTATTGCATCTAACTGCACCCACAATTATTATTACCGCGTTATTTGGTGCAGGGGACACACCCAGACTCGTTAGCAACTAACCTTATGCCTCGTTTAGACCGTACAAATGTTTTGGACTAGCTTATTCTACTGGATTAAGAATGCGATAGTAAGGACACGTGATTGCTTTTGTTTTTTTTAATCATCAATGTAATTTAGGTAGTAATTTAAATTGACGGAATATTGCAAGAATGTCCTCTACATTCTTTACGAGACTTTTTTCATATAACTACTATTTTGAATTTAAATGCACTTCCTACTAGTATCATTGTTTGATATGTTTTGGTGAACAGTGAGTTTTTTAATATTAATCTATATAAATAAATAGAGTGATAACATGTAGGTAAGTTGCTCGCATAGTCTGCTAGGGGCATCACAATGCTTATTACAATGCCGTGTAAAAGGGTTGCACATCTCGAAGGAATTTAGGAAATATTCTTTCATTTTTATTGGGTGGTTAAGATTAACATTGCGATACCGTTTTTAAGTTTTTTTAAGACTGTATAAGTTCTTAAAGAAAAAGTATTTCACTGTCCTTTGATTTGATCGTAAGTGCATATACTCGCCCAGAACTGGCGCAAGTTCTTAACAGCGTCTGAACACGCCTGTCGCCATCCAACGCGGTCCTAAGCTTAAGCTGTGTTGCGCCAGCGTACAGACTCATTGTATGTTAAGCGGGCACTTCATCTTTCACGCCGGGCCAACGCCGATTTATTGGTCGACGCGCCCCTCTTGTGACATGGCTAGATACAACCTATCTCTGAAACTCGTGTCTGATTGAATTAAAGCCTCTCTTGGCATGTCAAGCGCAGATAACGTAGTGTCTCGTGCAGGGTTAGAGTAGATTAGATATGGTTTTAACGGTTGTCGTAGTTGATGAATTGAGTAGAATGCCGAAGGGTTTGTGATTTCCGCGTGCATTAATTCCCACATAGGAATATCTAAAATAGATTTAATATTCTCAATGATAATGCGAGGCGAGGAACTTTAAAATTCACCTCATTCATGTAAAACATCGAAGGTTTAAGTTCCCCGGTATGTTTTATAAATGTGATGCAGTTAATATAATGTTCACTATTCATCTAACATACGTGACTCGACAGCGATTTTCATTTTCTATCGCCTCGTACCACATCATAATTCCGTGAGCGTTTTAACAATAGATGCGCACGCGCAGTGCCTCGCTCCCCGAGGCGCGACCTCTGACCGGCGCCTCGGCATCGACACGTGCTGCCGCTCTCATTGGCCACGGTACACCCAGCACTCATCGTTTTGTAACACCTCTAGTCACCCGCGCTCACTTGCCACTCTATTGACTCCATTATAAGGCTACTTGCAAACAAAACACTGTCGCATTGTTAGCTGCACGCCTGCACTCAGCACTGTATTCAATCTTTTCATACTAAACTTTGACCTTTCACTTTATAATATTAGATGTACCTATTATGTTGGTGGCAGTTTTTGTCAATTACCGTCTCTTTAAGTCTTTTGTTATTTTTGTGATAAGAAAATTGGGTAACATTAATATTGTCGCAATAACTTCTGTCAGTAGTTGCATGTTATTCGACAGAATTGCAGATTGTCTGACTCATGTATTGCTTGAATTGAGTTTTCTGAACGGACGAATAATTTGATGTCGTGGGATTGTTCAGCGTGTTGCCAAAACGTTTTGGTATCGAGACATTTATTAAATGCATTAATATTTGCGTGACCGTTTTTGGGTCTAATGTCTGTGGAAATGTGATCACGTACGGCCTTCGTACGGCTTGCTGCGACAACGGATCGAGTACGACAAGCATTGTTCTATGACATTTCAGGCTCGCTAATGACAAGCAATTTTGATTTTGAAACAGAACACATTTGATTTATATTGTGTTTTAATTCGCCCCAAATTGCTCGTACATCGGATTGAAATGTGAACTGGAATGACGCGAATTACTTACAGTTTAAATATTATGAGAATCAAATATATCAAAGCAATTTACTATATTGAATCGTTCAGTAATAAATTGTTTCTTTAATTTATGGGTTTCAATATAAACTTAATGTTGAAATTGCTTGGTAACCGTGCTGTCACGCCCGCGTCTGGATTTTTCCGCGCGAAAATCTAGATTTGCTCTAAATGTTTCCGATAAAGATAACTAAACCACAGCAGTTTCTCAATTTATAATATTAGAGTAGACGAAATCACTAAGTAAAATAAATCAATAACTAAAAATAAGTTATACCAGACAGAAAGTCACTAACGAACTTCTAAGTCTTATCTGTTAATCATGAGACTGTCATGGCTGTCAGACTGGATGTCATCCCAACATCCAACGGATGACAATGAAATTTCGGTTCACGCATCAAGAGACCCCTTAGTACTCGATGACGCATTGACGCCTCTTTCACAAGTCTTCTTGCGGTATTTAGACTGAACCACAACTGATATCATGTTTCGTGATGTTGTAATGTCTGTCTGTACGTGTTTTTGTTCCTTGTAGGATAAGCAGACTCGTGGCCACTTTGTAGATTAGTTAAATCTTGTTTAGTTAAAGATAGCCGCTGTATTTTACGTAAATTTATGCCCTTCTATAATGTTGGTACTAGTTTAAAATAAGTCATAATACTTATTTTGTTTGATGATATTTGTTATTAAATTCCATTATGCGTGAAATTATGTTACAATCGCTTGTCGAATTAGTTCACGTAATTCTTTTTAAATAATATCGATATTATACAACTCTCTATTAGGAATTTAAACCTGAAATTGTTTTTAGAATTCAATTACTTGCATATTTCATGAATTTGATTGTTTAGCAACCTGTGACTTATTTAAGATCACGACGGGTATTTACTATTCAGATCAGGTTTCATAATGAGGGAAAATGATCTCAAATTGAATTCAAATTCAACATTTGCGTAAACTATGAATACGACCCCCGCAGTGCGTAGAAAACTCGCCTTCTGTTGAGAAATATCGCTATCTCGGTAGAGAAGATTGATTTGATCTAACAGTATTAATCGCCTCAGTTTCATCGGCTTACTAGCCGAAGCGCAATTATTACGTGAGTTAGGATGATGAATACGACACCTAACAGGCAGCATTTTTTTACAGAAATGCAAAATACCATCATGTTTTTATTTCCCAATGGGTTGAGCAGAGGTATACTAATGTACACCCGTTGTTCGCCGGTAGGTATGTTTGTTAATAGGAGGCGAGCCTATTGCCATTTACCGGGCACAAATCTAGACTCCGAGCTGCTACTGAGAAATTCATAGAAAAACCCAATAACACTTTGCTCGACCTGGGGATCGAACCCAGGACCTCTAGCGTAGCAGTCACGCTCGGGACCACTAGACTGATGAGGACTATGATCAAAAACTTGTAAGTACTGTATGCAATTTTTTAATAGCACCATAATAGGACAAATCTGTCCAGTTAGGTATTAGGATTTATTAGTCTTTATAAATTACAATTGGCAAATGTAGTACATAGATATAAAAGTCTTCGCGATAACACGGGCACGATGTGTATTACAACAGTACAGAAAAAAAAACATTTAAATCTAGACCATTATTTCATCAAAGCTTTACAACGATTCAATCGGTGAATCGTGTAACCTCTCTACTCGATCCTATTTGCAGTTAAATATCTCTTTTTTATAGATTGCAAATACAATTAAATTCCTTCTATACGAACCACAATTCAGATGACTTACATTGATACGTAAATTCAATTAGATATACATATTACTTGAGGAGACTGCCAAATATCCCTGCAAAACACTTTCTACTGGAAGGAAGCAATCATTTAAGTTTTTTATAATACGCCTTTCGAAATTGTTTTGTTATATTCACGTTAATAGAGAAATAAATTGGATAGAGATAGAGACAGGATGGCAGAATTGCTTGAATGAAATCGTTTGTCGTTTGAGCAAGACATCCTAGGGATGTGAACGCAACCTGCTTTCCTTGGTTGATTTGTATGGTTTCCGGATGATAACTTTCATATTGATTACTATGGCTATTTTTGACCATAGTTACTTAAACTGAACTGTTTGTATGTATTGTTTCATAATGATTGCCTAATATCGGTATTCGGTATATGCAGTATCGATTTTAGATTATTTTGTTTTTGCTTCCGATTGAATTGGCAAGAGGCTCAAGCTTAACGCAAATTTTTCATTGCTAAATTTAAAAAAGATTTAGATATTTATGGTCACTCGTGGAGACTCTCTTAATATTATACTTCAAAAGTTCATTTTACTTTTGTGTTTTTGTGTATGTTTACTTAGACATTAAAATAAACTTACCAAGGCAGATACAGCTCAATTTAAGTACCTGCATATAGTGGAGATTTATTGCCTCCTTCGATAGACATTATCAGCTCATTCATAGGCAATATAAATCTTTTATAGTCCCATAGGGCATGAACATACGGATGAGTACTTACGTTCCTTCGCCATTAAGCACTTTATTGTTTATTTTGATTGCCTTAAAGATTTTCGTGACGTAAATCGGAATTTCCTTATTGTATCTTGTAAATTTATTAAGAGGATGTGGGCTGAGCTGGCAGTGATTATGTATAAGTTAGCAATTAAAATTGTTTGTGATGTCCTTGCGATACATTTTTAGTGGTACATAACCTTTGTAAAAAATAATTAAAATGATGAGGACATTATCAAAACTAACAATTGCTCAAACTTAGATGGACAGAGCCGAAAAAGGGTCTACCGAATTGAAAATGCATTGTTTATAATTTTATTATTAAATACACACAAATGCACATATTGTATATAAACCATTTTTTATTATTCAAATAGTCATGAAACTGCTTACACTGTTCCTATTAGATTAATTGCACGGTTTAAAAAATATAAAATATAAGAATAAATTATATAAATAGATTATATTGAGAAGCACCGGCAAGAAACACAATATCTTAAGTCAACATCCCAAAGATTCTGCCGATCCTAATTCCATCTATACATATGAAATGCTTTGTCCTGAATGACTGACTGACGGATAAACGCACAGCCTAAACTGCTGATCGTAGAGACCTGAAACTTGGAGGGTGTGTTCTTTGTGATTTTTGGAAATTCAACTCTTAAGGGGGGGGAAAGTTCGTATGAAAGTCCGTAAATTTTTAGCGGGTGAAACCGCGAGGTTAGTTAGTCATAGTAAATATTTCCCCTCCACATAGGCTCCAACAACAATCCCGTTTTCTATTCCCGTTACATTAATACCTTACCTAATTAACCCTTCGAGTACCCGCGTCTCAATCAAAGCGATTAGATAGAAGGAAGTGGCTAATAGTCTCCAGTAGCACGGAGGTGTTAAGAAATAATTACGATCGGTCACGCCTCCTCTGATTGCTTTTCGTAAGCGATCATAAATCTATACAAAAACCCTGAACAGATACATGTGTTTCTCATTAGAAATAATATGTGGATGGGCGTTGCGTATGAGTGACGTCAGAATCGTAATTAATAAAAATTGTAATAATAAAAATTCTGTCCATTGGTATGAGAGGCTTGTCGCTCATGGTTTCCCGATTTCCGTGGTTGGTCCATGGAGACTATCCTAGACATGAGACCCCTCCGTACCTCGGAGAGCACATACTGCCGTTTGTTTCCATTGTCACACGAATATGGTAAAACAATAGTTAAAATCGGTAGTCCAAGAACCTGACAACTAGTTTATTATCCTGAGGTATCAGTGTTGTCTCGTAATTAGATCGCGATCGAACTGGTGGTGTGATGAGTTGATGGTCGCATTGTGTGAATTAGTCTACACAATACGGATGTTTAAGCGGCCGAATATAATTAGTTATATTCGGCCGCTTAAAGTCAGATGCTGGTTCTATAGAGTTAATTGAAAGGGTTCAGCAGTGAATGAATACGGGCTGATGATGATCTTCCGACCAATCGGAAGCTGCTCCAAACGATTCTCCTCCGTCAACAGAAAATTACCATTTATTTTAAATTATTACATTTAAATATTTAGATAATATAGCTCTATCCAAACAGCTCAAAATAATAATTACAAGCCAATTAGAACATACAACAAAATTTTTGATTAAGATTTTTATCTCTAACTAGACAGATACACCTAGTGGTACAATATTTTATTTTGATAAATTACAGTAAAAAAAATCAAGCGCGAATTAAAGATTACTCTAATATAAAATATTCATACATAAATAACGAGTTAATAATATATTTTACAATTCAAATGAGCTCCCGAGGATATAGCAGTGTATTGTTAATAAGACGATGTTCAAGTTAATGTAGCCGTAATTAGGGGTTAGGCACATTTTATTGGATAACTATTGCTTATTTGCACCGCCGATGGCCAATAAATTGGCATTCTCTGACAAAGTAGCCTAAATGGCACTTGATTTTGTCAAGGCGTGTGTACACTAAAAGAAGCGGCAAAGCTATGGTTTGCTTTGATATTACTCGCTTGAAGTATTGGGAAAGATTTATCGCAATAAAAGTAGATCCTAGACTACTGAAGTTCGTACTTGATTTGAATGTTGCATTGCTTAATCCATTAACCGTGAAAATGAGCAAGCAATTCGTGTGTTCAAACCGATTAAACTGGGTGGTATTTGGATTAGTTCTTCATTTTCAATCAAATCTATGAGAGCTAAAAATGCTTCGTAATCATAATGCTATTGAAAATATCAAAACTGTAACCGAAATATTTAAGGTGCAAAAGAATCATCTACATATTTTGACATTTTGTAAATATCAGTAAGGTATCTCTTCGCTTTTAGTATGTGATCGACACGGTATTGGATTATAAGATGAGTTGTAATTTGGGTACTTAGTTTTCGTTGGTCGATTGCACAATACGCTGACGGGAATAAGCGAGGACAAATTCGTAGGCTGTGATCATAATGTAGACTTCAGACGGAAACTGACTCATGTAAGATTAATTTTATTGTATCCGTGAGAAATAGTTCGTCAAGATTTGAATCGAATTTGGTTTGGCGTGTTAATATGTAAACATTTTTTTATTTGAAGCTAAAACATTAAAAGGGGTTTCTGAGGTCTATAGTTATTGTGAGTGTTTTTCTTTATGGAGGGCAAATTTGCGCGTCAAGACTATACGTTAGAATAACTCTATTTTGAAGGCATTTATTACAGTTGAATAAGTTTTTAGATACCTTACAGGTATCTACATTGTAAGCCGTTTTATTAAATCGAAGTATTTTTTTTTACATTCAGTGCCCATTTTTTTTATTATGGCAAAACCTTTTGCATAATGTCACATTGGTTTGGACGTTACGATAATGTTATTAAGTTATCCTTATAAAAATAATGTTATGTTTTTTTTTTCACTGATCTATTAGATCTATTAGATCAAGCTACTTAACCTTTTATTAATAAAAACACATCCCGCTATAAGAAAGCATAAAAAGCAGATGCGTATCTATCGGATGCACTAATCGCTCGTTATCTTAAACCGGTGTTTAGCCGGCTGGCTGAGCACTATACTTCTAGCACTATCAGCTATCTTTACGTGGGAACAATTCGCACGGATAGCTCCGATTGTTTGACGAACAAAATGGAATGTCAAGATGAACGTTGAGTAAGTCCATTATATGAGGTTTCAGTTTGACATTCGGACAATTTGTTTGGATACACGGTTTGAAGATTTCATGTACGGATGGACGTTCTCACTCTATTGTTTTGTACGAATAATAGGTATGTAGGTACTCGAAGTTAGCTGATTGTATGTTGTACTAATAAAAACCGTCGTTGTGTTTTAATTTTCGCAAGAATTTTTGTCACCTTATTTTATTTTAAATGGTTTAAGTTGGGTCCAAAGCTTGATACATTATACAATCTCCTCCGTAGAAGAGTCTTTTTATTTGAGCGATATTTGAGATACGTTACTATTATCATCGTTTTTCAAGACCTTGGCTATTTTAGAGAATGATTAGATAATCAGTATCTTATCTAATTAAATACATATTAATATTTAATTTCAATAATTAAAAAGATTACATGTATAAAGCTTAAGTAGATTGATTACGTAGGCAATATATTAATATTTTAAAAAGTGATTATGAAAAGTTCTAGGTCACAGCTGGTAGGCCATAACTAGCCTACTTATCGTCTTATTATTACTATCAAATTAAGGTCTACTGTGAGTTATACTTCACGAAGATATCCTTCAATCCAAACTAGTTCGCTAATGCACTAAAAATTACCACCGATGCAAATAACGTGGCCAATTACAGACACTCAATTTCACGTAGGAATGACCAGCACAATACGAAGTCGATGTCTGATGATATTCATTATGTTAATATCCATCGCATAATTTGACCGGTCACGCACACATGGCACGCGTCCACAAATTGTGTTAGTAACAAAATCTGTTTTAGATTACACTAATTTGTCAGTTGTATCGTCGACAACTGAGGTCCATTCATGCCACCTCGTGTGGGAAACGTTATGAAATTGAAAATGATCATATTTCTTTTAAAAGACACTAGACGATTGCACAAAGATTCACCTAGTTTTCGTCGTTAACTATTCATTATTATGTGCCGTGGGAGAGTTTTTGTGGTCGCCATTGTTCGTTTGATTGGCGCATTCCAAAGGACTTGGCCGTCTGTGTGATATTTGATTCTGTGGTTCGAAGGCGAATTGTAGCGATTCTGCTGTTCTATAATTGGGTATACTTTGTATTGAATTAGCTTATTATTTGACGATACATATAATTTTCTTGCTAATTTTTAATGACGGGAAATAATTCAGGATCTCTTGCGGAAATCATTGTACACGATGGGATGATATGAAAGGAAATAAAGAACCAGTGATTTTTTAAAATACTTGCCGGGTGAATTTTGTATGTGATCTTTTAAGCAAGCAGTTGATATAGGAGATAGGAATAGGAAGGTAACCTTCACCTGCAGGTTAATGTTACATAAATATCATGCCTGTATTCCCCGAAGGGTTAGGCGGAGGTGTAGGTACTAATGTACACCCACAGTTCGCTGTTATGTTAAGATCCAATGTAATAGGCGGCGAGCCTATTGCCAAAAGTATAATAATGATAAGTGCTAATAATTGATAAATGATAATTGAAGAAAACATGAATTGTCAGAATCGGGCCACTAATTCTAGCTATAGCTATCCTACAAACAAACAGAATTACGAACATATTCTTAATATCAATGTAGAAAAATACATAAGTACATACATAAAGGTAACAACAGCGAAACAAATAGCATAGTATACGGTGGTGTATTATCACTAGTAAAACACTGCTCCAGATTGTGAAGGTTCTATGTAAATTTCGGCGTACATCTGCGCAGTATTTACACGTGCAGGCTATACTATTAAACGGCGGTGTAATCAACAGCACTATGCATAAATGAATCACAAACTCCCATGATTTATAGCCGCTGGACGTTGAATATTTAAACTGTTTCTAGGCTAAGTGGCAGATAACCTATTTTACTTAGCGACTGTTTTAACTTATCTTTTTTTACTTGTCTTTAATGATTTAGTCTGAACAGTAAGATCTTGATAAGTAAGTACAGAACGTCTTCTTTACTTGGTACATCACGAGTGAATCGGTTTCTTCTAGGCAAGCGCGCTCCATCGTAGAACACAGTATCGCTTAACATCAGGCGGTCAGGCGTAAGCCGATCCCAAATGAAAAAAAAAAAACAAATCGACACGTTTAGCGTTGCGGCTGAACGATTAGATTCTGCGTCATGGGTTGTGTGTTCGATCCCCGCGCGGAGCAAATATTTGTATCATCTACAGATAGTTGGTCAAGGTCTGGGCATTTGTGTATGTGAGATTTTGTGTTTGTGAAAAGCACCCACGATACAGGAGAAAATCTTAGTGTGGCGCAACGTTTTAACTGGCAAATTTGGCCATAATTAGTTGCTTAAGTACTCGCTTCAGATATATTAGGGGAGAAAAAGGATTAGATTAGAGGATTAGAGAGCTTTATTAAAGCAAATAACTACAGCTAAATATATCTAAAAAAACAAAAAGTAATGGAATAGAATTTCCTTTCCTTTAGAAGTGACGTTATGTCATTACCATTTAGAACTTAAAACTTTTAAAAACTATGCAGTTAAGTTACGCGGTATCGCTGTAAAAGATATGCTTTTGTATTGAAAACACTACGGTTATATTTACATGATTAAATCCCAATGGTACTTTGTTTTCTCCTTATGTTATTTATTATGTTATTATGTTAGGCAGATGCGTACTAATGTACACCCACAGTTCGCCGGTATGTTTAGGTCCCATGTAATAGGGGGCGAGCCTGTTGCCATTAACCGGGCATAAATCCAGACTCCGAGTTGCTACCTACTGAGAATTTCATAGAAAAACCCAATAACACTTCGCTCGACCTGGAGATCGAACCCAGGACCTCTAGCGTAGCAGTCGAGTTTGGGACCACTAGACTAATGAGACAGTCAAAATGTAAATATCACGCGATAAAATCCATAATTTGGTTTAATTTCAAAACAATTTTTTTACGTGGGAGAGTCATGCTTCGGCACGTATGGGCCGGCTCGACCGGAATGATACCACGGCCTCACAGAAAACCGGCGTTAAACAACGCTTACGTTGGGTTTCGCCGAGTGAGTGAGGTTACCGGAGGCCCAATCCCCTTTTAAAAGGTCGGCAACGCACTCGTGACTCCTCTGGTGTTGCGGGTGTCTATGGACGGCAGTAATCGCTTACCATCAGGCGATCCATCTGCTCGTTTGCCCTCCCTATCCCATAAAAAAAACAAAAGCATCATTATTGTTTTGAAATAATTATAAAACCAAAAAACCCGCACAATGGTTTTTGTCTCAGTGTCTAATATTCTCGTAAGTATCAGAAATCAGTAAGATGCTTTTGTAGTTGAGTGTACAGTGACGTTATAAGAACCTACGTGTTCTAGAATATTTTGGCGTTTGCATTGTCGCATGCAATATTTTTTACATGGTAATGTCTTATGTGGCCTCGTACTTTGTCATGTTTTTCATCAATTCAAATAATGCAGCTGTCGATCTCCGCATTGGAATAAAAGGAACAGTTACACATACTACATCAAGACTGAATAATTTGCACATGACTATTTTGTTTTCTTTTTAAAAATGTGAACTGCTTTATTAGAGAACATGATATATTTCACAATATACAGACAGACGAAACAAATACTTGTGGACACACAAAAAAGTGGGAATCAAACTTACCACACTTGGCACTTCGGTTTGAGAGGCTCCTGTTATAACTACTTGGACCAATGGATCTGCACGGTTAAGTTGCGTTCCCCGCGGTCAGTCTATGGATGGGTGGCTTTTCTTATAACCGAAACCCCTCCATGCTCCAGCCCCTTAAGCTTTCGGCCCCAGTTCTCATACTTTATCCTTAAGATAACGGCAGATATTTTAAGGAGAATGCTAAGAGTATGGTTTAGTTAATGCTAAAAGTTGTTTATTTTTAAAACATGAAAAGCTGCAATAGTCTGGCGGTTAGAGTCACTTATCAAGCATAAGGGGTTCAAATTTGGCTAATGCATCTAGGACTTTTGGTTCAATCACAAATAGACACTTCTAATTGTTTATTGCAACAATTTGCAACTCGCCTGCAGGCACCAAATTAGACTGTATTGTACGTGTGACTGTAAACCGCAAGCGGATTTAATTATTTATAATAAGTTTATTTCTTACAGGATACAAATAATTAAACTTACAACATCATATCACTAAAAATACTAAGATATCCGCGTCGATACGTTATTAATCACTATAATTTATCGATCCTTGATTGCGTTGCCTCTGAAAATATATTAAATTCAATATGGCGATGGCGTTTAAAATAATCAGAATGGAATAGCGAGATCGCAACCAATTAAACGTTGCGAAACAAACAATATCTGATTTATATTGTGTCCAGTTTCATAGTGTTTTATTACAATTAGCAACGAGACGAGTTTTCGTAATTGTGAATTAATGTGAATGTCTGTAAAGGCTGTCAGTAGACGGATAAGCCCTTATTTGGAAATGTGCAGTAGATCAATAGATAAAAAATATATATTACTTTATAAAAATATTTAAATATATTCAAAATAGAGTATATTTTGAAACTACTTAACGACGATCTCTCAAGCAGGCAAAATGATACATAGATTATATTATGATTGGACGATTCAAATGTTATGTAAGACCTAATTGAATTACTTGATCCACTAAGCAGATTGCGGGAGTTAACTATCTGCAAAAAAATATATCTATAAAGATCTTAGAGATAATGTGTTGCTAGCTCCTGAACTATAACTGTCATCGTACATTCACGCACTTATTTGTATCGAATTTAGATCGTCATTTCAATTTTAAGATTCAATTAACGTTAAAACGAAATCGATAGTCCAAAAGTCATGCGTATCCGGTAAATGTGATGCAGTTTATTACCAAATCGAGTGGAAACTATTGAGTTTGTAATAATCGGTAACGGCAATTAGCACTTCGGTGTGACGCAATGCCAATTTTTCGCGATTTCTTGCGCCAATGGGAGTTTCTGACTTATTGTTAATGATCACGATACTGATTCTTTGTACTGTCGGTGAAAAAAGTGTCGAAATTAAATAACACGATCGCTTTAATAATGAAATCGTAACAATTTTTGTAACTGTCTTGAAAGTAGGCAGGTACCTGATGATAACTTCATCTTTTACTGTGAGCTAAAGTAGCCAATGCAACTATGTTATCATTCACAGACTGATTTCAACTATGACTGATGTTCTTTTTGCTATCCATACAGATCCTGTAGGATAGCAATAAAATCCAAACTCGTCCCGTGACTTTGATTATATAATCATTTCAGGCCATAATCTCTTAATTTGTGCTCTAATACTTCTATATATATATATATATCCTAAGACTAGTGGCGATACACACATAAAAGTATTTTGATCTACAAATTTTAAAAAGTTTCTCAAATTCGGGAAGCTCGTTTTTCTCTGACTGTACAAACGAAACTGCAAGTGATGTTCTAATCAAGGTCTTTTTTGTTAATCTGTCAAAATTACTTTTTAAAATCGCCTGAACGGTGCCGGTTAGTATTTTAACGCCCGAGGAAATTCTCAATTGGAACCGAATCATTAATTTTGTATTTTCTAGCTTTAAAATAGATTCCTATTAAGCACGGCAGCTAAGCAATAGATATTACTCGTACTATTTATAGTTTTCTGATATTTATGTATTTTGTCATATTTAGCATTTTAATTGATTGAGTTCGTTTCGATTTTGAGTGTTTGTGGTTTGTGACGATAAGAAATTTTATTATCTATAGTTTCAGCCTATAGTTGCATAAGGTTTTTATAGAATTACTATTAAGGTACATCAACAGTACGTCGCTATCTATTTAGCCCTATTTAAACAATTATTACGTAGATATATAATTAAGATTTATATATAACTAGCTGTTCCCCGGCCATGCGTTGCCATGCCTTTTTTAGTTTTCTTTTCCTTCATAAACCTTTCCAGGGATGCACATAATAACCTACCAAAGTTCCATCGCAATAGAATGAATGGCTTAGCAATGCTTAGGGGACAAACAAACAAACAGTCATGTTTATTTATATAGATATGTATAAGATTATCTTGTAATATTTAGTTACCAAATTCGTACCAAAACATTGAATAAAATAACAAGATGTTTTAAAAATCTCAACTACGTCGGTTTTATGTATACTTTAAATAAAATTCTCACAAATGACCTATTTCTAAAGTGAAAATTCACACAGTTTATGTTCGGTGATTCTAAAAATGTACGGTATCACTTAGTTTAATGTATCTTTTCAAGTTACTCGGCGTATGCTAGTAGCAATTTACCGGTGACTAATAAAGATACTCGTAAAATAACGGGTTCCATAAGTGTCCTATAACATCTTTTTACTTTTGGCTTACAATTTTGGCATAAGTATATTATCTGTGCACAGCACGTATGGCGCAGCGAGTGTGTGATCGGCTTCTGCACCACTAGTCGCGGGTTCGATTCCCATACGTTGATGCTTGTACATAATAATGTAGAATATGATAAAAATTACTAAATCGAATCCATTCATAGACTGCCGTGCCAATAGAACCTATCGACTAGTGTGGTTTACAGTCACCTAAAAGTCATAAAACACATTTTACAAAAGGTTTTTATTCATAATTTTTAATATTTTTAATTTAAAAATTATTAATATTTATTAATTTTGTTTTATTCCAAACATCATCTTTACCCAGAATATTTCACACTTTTAACACAAACTATATGTACGGTAGCCGTATTACCTCGGATCATAACAACGGGGCCTAATGTTGCCTCGTGTGCGAACATTGTACGCCAAACAATGCGTTCCCATGCACCGATTGCCATCAGTTGTAAACTTGCAATTGTTACGCAATGCGAAGACGTATGCTGTAGATAACGAAAGCACTTTTTGTGTGTTTTAAACACGTGTGAGCGAGCAATATGTGGATTGAGGTCTCTAGGTAAGGTATAGGTTGTAAAATAAATACTTTGTTGGTGAGTTGTGAAAGAGAAGTAATATCAAACGTCTTCGGGGGACTAAGAGATTCCAGCGCTTAATACACGATGCTGAATTTAACTCAAGTGTTCTGAAAGGTCATTTTCATCAACAGCTTGTATTTGTCCTCTGCTGGAGGTAGGCCTTCTTTTAGTGAACAGAGCAGACAGAATCTATGTATCCTGTAACATAAAGAGCTTTTCACCCTGAATGTATTCCTCAGCTACATGCTAAGGAATACAATACAAAAAAGGTTTGGGGAAAATAGATCCCTTAATTTGTGTATGCACAAGCGGTGTTTTAATATCTACAAGTGTTATTGATCAGATTGATTACGTCAAACGAAACGACGACACGTTTAACGTAGCGGCTGAGCGATCGGCTTCTGCGTCACGTGTTGTGGGTTCGATCCCCACACGGAGCAAATATTTGTATGAACTACAGGTAGTTGTTCCGGGTCTGGGCGTTTGTGTATGTGAGAATTTGTGTTTGTAAACGCACCCACGATACAGGAGAAAATCCTAGTGTGGGGCAACGTTAATTTTATAAGAAAAAAAAAATTCAATTGTTGGCAAGACTTGAATCTGCGTGCTCCGCGCGTATAGAAGGACGCAGATTCTACCCCTAACTTGCCATGGTCGTGGCGAGTGTCACGAATCGCATTGCTTTGACTGTAAGGCAAGGCAATGATGAATAAAAATTTTCCGTGCCATGAAAAAAGCTTCGCCGCCAAAAAGCTGCTAGCTTGAAATGGAACTGGATGGACATGTCTCTCGTATGTCAAACGAGCTGTGGACTAAACAAAGTACCGTACCCTCAAATTTGCAGACGATTTGCAGGCATAGACGGAAGTGGCGGGATGCTTGCTTCTTCAAAAAAAGTCTTCGGGGAAAGTTAAAGAGGATAGGGAGGACTTTACCCTGCAGTGGGACGTCAGTGGCTGATTAACAATTATAATGTTTATAAATTGCTTTGCATTCGTAAACGCTATCGCAAAAAAATCTAGCCATATGTTAGTCACCTATCGTATATGTGTAATTAATTTATTAGTAATTAACAAAGTCTTATTAGTCGTAGAGTATGATACTGTATAAATGCTATAGGAATTCAGAAAAATATTTAATTATAACGCGGATATTCGCAAAGAATTTATATAAAAAAAGATAAAAACCGCAAATAATTAAATAAAATTATTAAACCAAACTGCATAATTTTTTCTTTTAAATGATGTAAAATAAGTATGTAACTAATATAAAATGTAAAGATATTGAAAGTAAGTAGGAATTTGTGATTGAGCGGTTTAAAAAAAAATTATAATGTTATAAAATTAACTGTGTACTTCTATCTATTTTGTATTTTATTGCATTTACTTTTATGTTACCAAAGTAGATGTTAGGAAGATAACATTCAAATATGCCATGTCATTTTATGTAGAAAAATACGTAAACTAACTTCTTGTTGTTAATTTGTCCTATATAAAGGATGGACTCCTTGAGAATTGGATTTCCCAGGTGATGTATAAGATTGTCCGATGCATGAACTCAATTAAACTGGAAATACCTAATTATTCTGAGATTCATTAATGATTTTTTTAAATATGATCGCTTATAACACTAACAATAAAATAAATGTAGATACCTATCAGCTTTACTAGCATTACCGAAATAATTATTTATATCGTAAAGATAAAATAAAGCGTAAAAAAGATAATTATTTTATAGCTTCCAAGCAGTTTAATGTTTATTTGTTATTGACAAACCTTACATCAGAAGTAAGCGAGGTACTGAAACTTGTTTAGATAACAACAAAAAATATCGACCACAGTCCAAGATGAACGTAAATTAATAGACCCACATCGTTACTACTTCAAGTACACTCGGGTTGACTTAAATGGCCTCTTATTAGGAGCAAAAAAAAACCCAAGATGGCATGAGCAGACAATAATAAAATAAAATTAATGTCACATATTGCGAAGGAGAATAATAGGTATATTTTTTTGCTGTAAGTATATGAGTACATTTTATATTCCTACAAATTCCTTACACAATAACCCTAAATCGCTAAGGGTTATGTCAAATTCTAACAAAAACCACTCTTGTTAGAATCTGACAACAATCTATAACATTTTTTCTCATAACCAAATGTCGACGAGATTCACTAGTGGGTTGAGTCGATCTTCAAAAGTACCAATTGACAAAGAACTACTGCGAATCTGCTTACCATGTAAGAGAGAAAGCACATTTTATTTTTATTTTATAAATCAATTTTTTACTAGCTTTTATACTGGAGGCTATTTTAAATCTTCAGTTCGAACTTTCCACTTTAAAAAATCTGTTAAGAAGGCTGAGGAAATAACGTAAATTACTATCAACCCTATCGAGAACCACTGTTAGGAGCACGTCTCCTCTAAGTTACATAAGTCTGTACTCTGGTTTCATAAGCATAGAAACTGCTAATCTTAATTTGTGTTATCATGCTATTCATTGCCTTAAGATTACTCTATCTCTTAATATATTTGTTTACTAGAGGAACGAATAAAACTCTAGCAGAAGTAGTTAAAGTAAGGTAATTATCATTAATAAATATAATTTTAATTAACATTCATTATACGGAATTATCTGTTTAATGTTAAAAATATCGGGGCTGATACTGCAGTATCTATATTTAGTTTCATTTATGAACTCTTTTATATCTACATATCCGGCCTATTAGGATTAACCAATGCAGATTAATTTTATAAAATATTATTAGCTGTAACACATCGTTGATTAGTCTAAGGTGAATTATGTAATAGTTTTATTTAGAGTAAGTTTACAGAGAAATAGAATATTCACAGATAGAGAACGGGTCCATCCACTAAATCTACCATCTAGAAAGATACACGTGTATTCCCCGCTGTGTAATGACACTTTTATTTTATTAGCGGATAATGTCTCATGGATAGTTCGTTGCCAGGCGTCGAAAGAGTCGGACTGATAGCAACTATAACTGAAAATGCACTTTTTTAAAGCTTTTTAACATTGTGGGTCGCTCATTACTAGTATTCTTGTTAACCCCTCGTGCTAAGCTAAATGCTTGTGTTACGAGTAGGTAGTAGTATGGACCGGTAGTGCTATGGATGGGTTTCGAACCGGCAACCACATGATCGCAAGTCCGACGCCCTAGCCATTAGGCTACCGCCGCTTGAAGTGGCCAGGATTTGGTCAACAATAAATTAAAACAATTTTAGCATGAGCATAACGAGAACACCACACAATAAAAAATATTCACTTTTTATAGCGACTACTTAGTTTCACAATAGGCTACTTCCAAAAGAAAAAATATTAATCAGTAACTTCGATATTTCAGTTTGTATCTCATAAACATTAATATCGCGAACAAATGGATTTCCATTTAAATGAGCTCATTTTGTTCTCCATAATTGTTTCTGTCATATGAGATATTAATGTAAATATTTAATATAGCGTAAAGTTTAGTTGATTATATATCACTCGGCTCGTTAGCCGATCGTGTTTATGGTACCGCTTCTCCTTAATGGTGAATTAATCTTAGCCGGCCTTAGGCGATGACATCCTTACTTATGTCTATGTAAAACGGACGTCCGGCCGGAGAAAGGCATAATTGTTTTATTGATAAACACTAACTTTTAATTGTAGCCAATATAACTGGAGTGATTTTCTTTTATTTCCCCGAGTTTATTGAGTTTTCTGAGTTATTGTTTCTCGCTTCCATAGCCGTAATTAAGTAAAATTTATAGTTTTGTTGAACCGACTTTCCAATTGTGTTTTATTTGTTCAATTACATGTTTCATACTACAAATGTTTATGGAATTTGTTTAATGACAGTCTTTGATGCGAATGTACGCATTTTAAAAAAATATTTGTAATAGAATCGAAATGTTCCTAGTTTAAGAATGACCTCAACGTTTGACTGCACATTATGAAAATGATCTCAAAATTATGCGCCAACGTCTACACCGTCTGTGCATTTTTCAGAATTTGAATTTCATCTAAAGTGATGTACTTGAATGCAGAATGTCGAATTTCCTTGAATTTTGATCAGCCGACTATGTCTACGTCTGTGATATGCAAAGAAACATGCACACCAATATCGTCAATGTTATAGGGATTTTAAGCGGTTATAAGAACGGGAATTGCTTGCAACCTGTGGTGTGTTCACCCCTAAAATATAATTTATTTCTCGTCTGCATCGTGATTCATGTGTCTGCTGCAGTAGACGAATAATTGTACTTTGGTAGAGACAAAATATATTTTTTGAGGTTGAATTTTTCATGTCAGTGCAACTTGACAGTTTAAATTTTAACTGTATTAAGTTATTTTAGTGAAGGAAAAATTCAATCGTGGGCAGGATTCGAACCTGCGTCTTCTGATTAGATACACCAGACGCTCTGACCGCTAAAACATTGCGAGTCCAGAAGACCAGAAGACGCAGGCTCGAATCCTGCCCGCGATTGAATTTTTCCTTCACTAAAATAACTTTATAATCTTAGCATGGAAAATGCATAAAAAATCACAAAAAGACAGTTCAACTGTATACTATACAAATTTATGTAATATAATGTATACTGAAACAAATTTAAAAAAAAAGATATCAGTCCGTCGTATTTTATCCCGTTCAACAGGACTTACATTTATCCTATAGAACAGGACTGAAAGTTAGTTTTTTATTTAAAATTGTTTTTCAACGATTTTATTTATACCTACGTCATATCATACCTAACACATTGTTAGTTGCTAGCTACAGGTTTTCATTTATAATGATCAAGGATCTTCCACAAGCAATTTTTATGTACTGTGCAAGTAAAATAAGATATTCAGGTCAGCTTCATACCTACCTACTATATGATAAGACAAACTGAATAAAAAACACATTTAGGGAATAAACGACGATATTATCGGTCTTCTTGTTGTTGAAATAAATGTGCATAATTTAGTTATTTTTAGGTGAAAATATACTAAATGACTGCAGCATTATTCTTTAGACAACTGGGTCTAAATAAAACAAATTCAATGAATTTATTTAACATAACATAACATACCATTACGCCTGTATTCCCCCAAGGGCTAGACAGAGGCGTACTTAATGTACACCCACAGTTCGCTGGTATGTTTAGGTCCCATGTTATAGGGGGCGAACCTATAGCCATTCGCCGGGAAGAAATCCAGACTCCGAGCTGCTACTGAGAATTTCATAGAAAAACCCAATAACACTGCTCGACCTGGGGATCGAACTCAGGATCTCTAGTGTAGCAGTCGCGCTTGGAACCACTAGACTAATGAGGCAGTCGGCACTTGACGAATTTATTTAGACTTAGTTTAGACCTTATTAATTATCGTCTTGATTTTAGCGTTAAGCAAACTTATTACATACATTCTCGCTTTTTTCTTACAGGAGTAGGTAGAAATTATAGAATGCCATTGCTGGAGTGTTACTTATGTACTTCTATTACTACATACGCACCGGTTGCAAGTACTAACGCACCTGATCTTATTGAAGAAACTAACCTAATTATAATTCTAGTTAGATATTTGAACTGCATAGTACGAAAATTATGCCTATGCTAAAAGTGAAAACAATCATCAAACTTTTTTTAAATAATTGAAACGTGGGTTTCATTTCATCATATTTACATCACATTATGCCAACAATACGAAGTATCATCACCCATTCACCACACTAGGAAGAGCATAATCGTTCGAGATGCCGTTCTACGGCGATAATTAGAAATGAACCGCAATTATATGCAAATGCGACGCGCGACAAAGTTGCCTCGTTTTGAAACCAAGCATTTCGTGGCCACACCCCCTGTCTTATTGGTAATGACGCTCAATGGTTTCAAACGACTTGACATACAAACTGTGCAGTTATTAGTCTATGAATGAAGCAAGGATTTTTAGTTTTAATTTCAAATCAATTTCAAATTCAGAATGAGCCAATTATTTTACTGGCTGTACGGAGAATGAAGCGATTTCTATTTTACAGCATTTTCGATGACTATTCCAACGACGCGAAGGTTGATTTATGCGACGGCGTCGTGTGCTATGGTCTTTACATATTTAATTTTAAAAAGAATAAAAAAAACGTTTTTTATATTTTGTCTTATGATTTTAAACACTTAACAAATAAAAAGAAATATTTTTAGTTGAACAACTGTTTTTCTCTTGACTGTACTTATCTATCAAAATGAGTAAGGGGAACAGACCGGAATGACAAAGTTTATAGTGGATCAGACAGGAATTAAAACATAATAATAACCAGCATCAGATCAGGGGATCCGACCGGAATAACTCACTTGTTCTCTATTTACCCCTATTTGGTTTCTATTGGGTTAACATACTCTATAAAATAAAAATAATAAGAAAGAAAGGTAATAAAATTAAAGTTATCAGTGTTATAAAATTTTGTAGATAAATAAAATATAGCATTAATTAAAAGATCATTTTGAGTTTAACGATGTTTATTAAAAGACTAGGTCCTAATCTACTTTAACGTCCAGTGCATCTAAGTAATATTATATTTTAGTACCACTATTATCCAGATAATATAATGAAGTAGTAAGATGGTGACTGTTCTGATATCTGATATATCATAAGCGTTTAAAGGGCATAAGAGACCTTAAGTGTGACATCCTTTACGTCCTTTCTTATTATGTACATTTTTTAAGTAGTTATATTTATATTAATTGCGAAATGTAATACCCTCGTATAAAACACGCATGTACCTGTATCGAATAGATAAAAAACCGGCTCTTTGTCGCTTAACTGATCGATATAAAATCGGACAGGTCTGTCAGTTACCTAACTCTACGTACGTATTCTCAGCAGTGAAAGCGAACTTTTTAATTACTTTTTTTTACTCCAACAGAGATGACACAGCGTTTCGTTTTAGATCTATTTTTAGGGTTCCATTTGCAATTGAATTTAAGATGACATTATTGCGTTTTGAGTTTTTTATATCGCATTGAATTGGAAAGCACAAAGTTACAATATCTTTTGTATAATAATATTGGTCTTCTGCGAATAAAAATAATATTCTATTTTTTTATCATATTTTATTGTACCCCGTACCTATTCTTCGATAGTAATGAAATTCTATTTTGAGTACATTGTATTCTATCGGTTTTTTTCTGAACAGAAATTGCTACGGAACCATAAAGATCTTAACAATACTTTTGGCTCATACTTTTTAATGACAACGGAACACAATCTTCGCGGCCGATGTGATATGGATATTAAATAATAATAAAAACGAACGTGATTGGTTCCCGTATGGACAAACCGCAGCTATGCAAGCTTTGATTAAATATAAGTGAGGTTGAAAAAATAAAAGTAAAGCACTTGTTTATAATATTTAATTTAGTAACGAAAGAAGCAATAAGATTGTTTGTATTTTGTTATTTTTCAATTTAAATTAAATGCAGAATAAACAATTTAAAAACCACTCATGTTGATTAAAATTTTCGAAATTGTTTATAAACTGTAATAAAGTTTAAAAAATTGTAATCGTCACTGATACTGACATTATCTTAGAGTCTGAAAATAGAATGGTTTTCCTTTCAAAGAAATATTATTAGAAAAGACACGGCAGCTTTTTTTTTATGGGACAGGAGGGCAAACGAGCAGATGGATCACCTGATGGTAAGCGATTACCGCCGCCCATGGACACCCCTAACACCAAAAGAGGAGTCACAAGTTCGTTGCCGACCTTTAAAAGAGGATTGGGCCTCCGGTAACCTCACTCACTCGGCGAAACACAACGTAAGCGTTGTTTAACGCCGGTTTTCATTAAGATATTTCTCATAATCTTAAAATATATAGGATTGTTTTACGACCGCTAATTTTGTATTACATCTAAAAGCTTATTTAAATCTTAATGATTGATAAGCAACTGAACCTACTCAAAACAGGTACCTACTTTGTCCAAAATTGAACATAACTTACTCGAATAATTGTATAAGCAAAATAAAATACACCGAATAAAATTACAACGAGGTTGAATTGCTCCGCGATCTCTTTTATATTATTTATATTTTATTACAAATTTAACATTTTATGTTTTTATTTATTAAATGAGGAATAAAAATTATTTTCTTTTTAACCACTTAAAGTTTTAACAGAAGCTGAAATGTTTTGCTTATAAACTTACGTTTTTATTCGAACCTTCGTCTGCGTGATGTAAGGTATGATAAGAGTAATTTCGCGAACCCGGTTGCAACAGATTTTTTCTTTTTTTTTGGTAGCCGTCCGAGTAGTGAATGTCTCTTAAGGAGCTGATACATGTGAGAAATACATTTTATGGCCTGTTACACATTTAAAATCGACAGCGATCCAGTTTTCGTCACGTATTCGCGGTATTCTTTTTATATCTGCCCACTGATGTATCGTGGGTTGCAGAATTGCGTCGGCTTGGAAGGATTCCGATTTTATCTGTAGCGAAGTACGTGGTAATAATCTACGCCGATTTATTTGTTCGAGTAGCCTTAAAATAAATAAACTTACGTAATTCAAAATTGAATAAAAGAAAAAAATTGCATGTTCCATGAATAAAAAATATTCATTTTATCACCTAAACGTGATCTATTTTGTGTGGCTTAAAATCATTAGGCTATTCATTAAATAAAGTAGTCCTCTACAAAAAAGGATTGCCGGAACAGGTTGCATAAACTGTCAAAAGTATTTTAAAATATTAATCCACAAAAAGCAATTCATCTTAAAAACGTCAATCGGTTTTAAATTTAAATTGCGGCGTGAAAGCATGAAGTGTGGTAGACGTTTTAAAACAGGATTCAAAGAAGCATGCGTTTGCAAATGTAGCTATGTAGATGTACAAGGGTAAAACATGTGTAGATGATTAATTAATGTGGACCAGTATGAAAAAAACTTAGATCTACATCAAAATATTCATAATTTAAAGTTTTTTTTAATTCATAAAATAATAAAGAATCTATTTTTTGCGCATGCGTTTCAGGTCGCGGTTCATTCATGTTTTGCGTAGTTTTTATTAATATGATGCTGACTGAGAATGTTACGATTAAACCTTGTATTTTAGTTTTATTAATAATTTTAATCGTGACAGTTTCAATAATATAAGCGCATATCCGTTAATTTAAGTTTAATTTTGTATAAAACAGCCTACATAAAGTATATATTATAATATATTTATATAATAAAAAAAAAAGAAAAAGATCGCAATAGATAGAAACATGAGGGGGAGGCCTTTGCCCAACAGTGGGACACACCAGGCTAATCATAATCATATAATAAAAAATACTAATAACAGATCAAAATTGAAACTTATTAAATTAAAATTTAAACTAGGTATGTTGTACCCTTCTTCTCAAGTCGTAAAATAATTTTTGTAACCAGCTGTTATCAATGTCGAGCTCCAGTCAAGCATAATGAGTAAAACTCGAGCAAAAAAGCGTTTGCCGTCGGACGGCGGGCGGCGCGCCGGCGGCGGGCGGAATAACTGTACCACATTTACTAGGTCGAATTATATCATTTTTACTTTATTTTCTAGCTGTGAAATTGCTAGTGAAACTGCCCTTCACTTTTATTTTATCACTTGCGATAGGTCAGGAATAGTTTTAAAGAAGTTATAAATAAATTCCTAAAGATAGGCGCAGTATTTGTACATTTGTTTTGATTAAAAACTCTTTTTAGTTTATTTGTGTTCAAATTAAAATGGAAATTGATTAAATAGCGATTTAATCATCAAATTATTTATTGTGTTTTATATGCTAGCTTGATTTTGTATTTAAATGAGACATTAAAAAGAAAATAAATTAAGTCAAGCAGATTTAAATCTATGTTAAAAAAAAAATTATACATTGATGATCGCGTATTGGATCATCCAATAAATTACGGTTTATTTATTCGGAATGATAAAAGTCGTTTATTGGTATTGTTGAAGATTGGGTTTTATAGTAAATTTATTCAAATTGATTAAGATGTTTAAGCTACGTATTAATTTATGCTAAATTTCGGTCTCACACATAATTTTTAAATAACTTTGATTCAGTTCGAATAATTAAAGAATTATAATTTTAATTATTAACAGCATATATTAATAAATAAAATATTTTACCAACAAAACTAAGTATATTTAATTTATGGGTTAAAAATTTATCATTTAAATTTGAAAGAATAAAATATGTTTATGGCATTCAAATTTTTCAACTAATGAAGAAAATATACTATGAAGGAATTTCTAAATAAATAAAAAAATTACCGTTATGCGAAATGTGCGTAAAAAATAGCACCTACCTTTTACAGCAGAAAAGTACATAAATATCAGCTGATCCTTTTCAATATTATGTCAGGTTCTGTCTGGCAATTTCACAAAAATATAATGTAATAAAGAGTTTAATTAAAAATATCCTTCCGTTCAGAATATTATAATTGCACAGAGAATCGGTTTCACTTTCTCATTAACACTTTTATTGCGTTCAAACAGTAAAACACACAGGATTCTACAATAAAAGTTATTCGCGATCAGTTAACCACTGAGCACTTGTCCATAAAAAATATCCATTCCATCACTAGGGGCGAATTATTTTTTTAAAGTGTCCGCGCGAGCTTAAAGCTGCGGAGCGTTACTATGTGCGCGTGCGCAGGTCGGCGTGGCATCGCGTTATCAGCGCGAGCGGCGCGGCGCGCGACAACAACAGAACTTGAGAGTCGATCTCAATAATAACAAGAAAAGAAAACGGTCCAGTTTCAGCGGGGCTTCCGGATGGGTCGCGGACGGGGCGCGGGCAGCCTGTGGTACTGCTCGCACGTAAGGTGGCGTTTCGCTCTCTTTGTCTAACGGTACCGATGCGCGCGCGCCGCGTGAACGATAGCGCGGCTAGTCGCAAGCGCGACACCGCCCCGTGCGCACAACAGCCTGCGCAAACGCACCACAAGTGACCGCTTCTTTTCCCGCCATTTTTACGTGTATGAGATCGTTGGGAGTATTTTAATATTTTCTTTGACGATTTATTCTATTCTTAGTACATAACTAGTAATTTATAGCAAGGATTACTTTTTATAGGATTTACGTATAATTTATACAATTATAGTGCCATTTATCATTTAAAGGCATGTTATCTTTTTTATCAGTAATGTTTAGTTCTTTGCTGCGAATTCTTTAGTAAATTTTATTTTGCAGTTATTAATAATCAAAAAGTAATTTAATATTTTCTGAGCTATTTTATTATAGTTGTTTCCAAGAGTACTCTTATTTTATTAATTGCGATTTAAAATGTTAGCAGCGTGATATTATTTCGCGTTGATGTCTAATGCATGAAACTTTTGTAACTGAGCGGGTTATTATTACTTTGCAATTAATTTTATAGGTTTGTCTTTTGTTTTTTATTTTATTATTGAGTTGTTTAGGAATATTATTACTGTAAGGTGTGCTATAATAATAAAATATATTTTTTTATCATTAATTAATGAAAGATTACGCAGAAAATACATAAGCGATAATAATTATATAGATTTGAATATTCAAAAGTCTTAAACTAAATTATACTGGTTTCTGACACTTAGTCTTAGTCTGCCCGTGACCATGGATGCTGTAAAGGATCCGAAACGTCGGGAATTAAATAATTTTAATACAACGCGATAAAATCCGTAAAAATAGTTTTAGTTCAAAGTCTTAAACTAAAATTTAAGAAAAATAAAATTATACTATGAACCAAATTACAAAACTATTCGTTCCCAAATACCTACATAAGTAGCTTACCTACCACTAAAACTGTTGAAATTGAAAATATATATGCCTTTAGTTTTATATACCGTTGCTAAATACCGCTACAGGCAACCTAACCAACACCGAATTATTAGTTCTTATTCACACCATAAATAATAAAACCCAATGAATAAATAAAAAATCACTAACCGCTTACCAAATTTCAATACTAAAAGCGAAAATTAATATTGATTTGAATATTTTTCACATAAGTTATTTTCGTGGATATATTTTGGCGGATAAGCATATCTCGGGTACAATAAATAATGAGAGCAAGCACAGGTTATATTAAATTTTATTAAAAAAGGCTCTTCAAACAATATGGGTAAGGAGGAACGCCGGAGGCTCCTGTGCAGTACCGGACGAAGCCTTATTAAAATGCAATAACAGTCATGACATTTAATCGTTTTTCATGAGAATCGGAAAAAATCTACGGGCTTCAATGATACACACGGTTGCGTTGTGTGAGCAACAAGCCAATATAAGATAAAATTGAAAAATCTGTTCCACTAAATAAAATAAATATCTGATTTCTGAGCAATAACGATACACCCAGGAAAAATTAGTAGCCAAATTTAAGGGCTCTGCCAATTTTTGTCATAGGTCTAATTCATGTGACAACTGCGATCAATAGTTCAACGTGCTCTCCGAACTACGTCCTTGCACTGCCTAGGAGATCTTCTGTCTGATTATGATCTCTCTTGCTTAGAAGATCTACTGTCAATGTTCTATCTACTGTAGATCTACTGTCTGAATATCTTTTGTCTGATTATAATCTCTCCTACCTAGGAGATCTTTTGTCTGATTCTGATCTCTCTTACTTAGAAGATCTAGTACCTGATTATGTTCACCTAGGAGATATTCTGTCTGATTATGATTTCTCCTGCCTAGGAGATCTTTTGTCTGATTAAGGTCTTCCCTTCTTAGGAGATCTTCTGTCTGATTATGGGCTCTCCTACCTAGGAGATCTTCTGTCTGATTATGGTCTCCCCTATTTAGGAGATCTTCTTTCTGATTGTGAGCTCCCCTACCTAGGAGATCTTTGATTTGATTATGAGCTCTCCTACCTAGGAGATCTTCTCTCTGAAAATCTCATCTATATGTATTTTTTAACTAAGTACGACATGACATTTGTCTTGATGAAAAATTAAAATTCTTAAGGCTCAGTGCATTAAACTCCCTGACAGTGTGTCACGCAGTTTTTTCGTGCAGACTCCGAAATTACTCAGTTCATTATGTTAAAATCAACACCGTAGTAACTCTTCATTACGGCGGCCTCGGGTCCTGCCCGAAACGTACCGCAATTTATATCGTTTTAATCTCGTCTGCATATATGAGGTACAATGTTTTATGACGTGTTGCTTTCTTGTTTTAGTTTTTTACTCTTGTATTGTATTCAAGTTTTCGTGTTTGTATTGTATAAACGTAAGATACGTTTAATATCCCTACAATACAAACAAAAAAAAACTTTTATCACATGTGGTTGAAAAATAAAATCCGATCGAGTGAGACTTTGAATTGCGCAGGCAGGGTTCCGTATGATATTCAAAATTATTTAATGTTACAATATACGGTTTCCGGTTTATAAATTTCTTTAAGATTACAAATCCTTACGAGGAGAAATAAAATAAAAACAAAAAATACAAATCATTTGAAGTTCCCAGATGCGCAAACTAGAGGGTATTTATTCAAATATTTCAAAATGTAATGCTCACTACTCACTTTATTGTGAGTAATAAGTTGAACGGATATAAAGGATGGTTGACTTAATATTTTGATAAATTATTATGATATCTCTTTTATAGTAAAACCTTTGAAAATATGTTGTTTTAAGTATGGTGATTTAGCGTCCTTTATATTTTTGGGCAATGAGTTATAAATCTGCCTTCCTTGATATAATATGCATTTTTTCCGTAGTTGGTTCTAGGTTTATATAATTGTATATTTTATGCACATCTTAAACTGCGTGTGAGTATTTAATATCAATAATTATAAGTGTTTCAAATTAGTTTAATTTTACCATCATTCTATATATCATGTAGATAAATAAACTCTATTATCTAGCTATCCTCTTCGTACCGTTTATCTTCCAATGTACATAACCGGTACGCTATCAAATTAATTTGATTTTTCCTATTAGAATAAATCTCACACATTATCTCTCTCACATCTATTATATAGCAAGATCACAAGGTTCAGAGATAAGTAACCATTATCTTTACTATAGATAAATACATTTGATCCATTTTTTTTTAATTTTATTAGGTTCATAATAGTTGTTGTCTGTGATTTCACTTGCATCCCAAAAGGCCTGTTAATTTTTATTCTAACCTAACCTAACAAAAAGTTGGCAGCATTTTTCCCTATGATGCAACTTATACATAACACAGACCGGTTATGAGTACTAGGTATGTAACTGATTGTTAATTATATTATTATTATTACATAAATAATAAAAATGGTCATCAATGACATTTAAACCCAAAAAAGTAAACAAAAATGAGTTATTGGTCTCTACGAAAAGAAAAATTAAGGGTCAATTATTAAAATTCTCGCAAAAAATCGTCTTGTTTCCATACTTGTTACATCTTAGTGGCCGCTCTCCGTCCATATGGAGTATCGTGTGAAACCACATCAATAATGGACCAGTTCAAGGCTTTGGGAGATTCGCTGTATTGTTTTGAAAAAGATACGTACTCCTTTGTGTTACGTACTGAGTGACCTTTGAATATAAATATGGTATTTCTTTTTGTAAATGATGGAACTGGAGCAGGAATGTTTATCTGGTTTTTTGGAGACGTAAAAACCCGTTCTCAAAAAGATAAAAAATACGCATGCGTACCAACACACCTGTATTCTGCAATGGGTTAGGCAGAGAAGTTCTAATTTACACGCACGGTATATTTAAGTTCCATGTAAAAAAGGATGAGCCAATTGCCATTAACCGGGCACAATACCAAAGTCCGAAGGCGGACTGAGTGAAGGGAAAGTAGGTATCGTGCTTTCGGCTTTGGTATCGTGGTTAGATTTTCCTATAAAATTCTCATTAGCTATTACTGAGAATTTTATAGAAAAATCTAATAATTGCACTTTGCTTGAGGCAGTTTTAACAGATTGTTGTGATCATTTTTAACGAGGCAGTCATTACATCATAAGAATTATGATCAAGTTATCATAAGTCCTTTTCAGTAATAGCCGCCAACCAGATAATAAATGTAATATAAGTACCCACGTATAATATGTACCTATATTTTTGTGTTAGTACAACTCTGCTGTTTAGGTCGTCTGAGTTGGTACCTCCAGATTACCAAGTATTCTATCGCTAAGCAATAATGTACTAACATTATTATGTTCCGGTTGGAAGGGTAATATAGTCAGTGAAATTATTAGGCAAATAAAGCTTAAGGGCATTACATCGCTCAAATCCAAAAAACAGCCTAACTTTAATGAAGTTTCTAGTGGAATCCCTATGTGTGTTTGCCATAAAAAAAATATATGTTATACGAGTACTTAAGGTCATCATAAACAAATTATATTGTTTAAAATTTTGTCCAGTGTAACAGGGGGAACAATTTGCCATTAACCGGGCACAAATCCAGACTCCGAGCTGCTACTGAGAAAAACCCAATAACACTTTGCTCGACCTGGGGATCGAATCCAGGACCTCTAGCGTAGCAATCGCGATTGGAACCAATAGACTGATGAGGCAGTCAAAAAAAATTATATTAAAATGTCAGTGATATGTAAGTAGTTATGCTGACCCAATAAAATCATCTCATTCATTACCATGAGCCGTAAAAGTAACTTTTAGCTTAATTAATGGAGTCCAACTGAGTGAAATGTCAAATATAATTGTGCAAATTATATGAAAATTATACTGTGAAGGGAAAAAGTTGCCAGTTCATATCATGTTGACACAGTAAATCATGTTACGAGAGTGGCTATCGTAAAATCGCCATTACTTTCAGTTTCAATTAAACACGAGTTTTATCTTCAGAATTTTGTAACTTATATAACTTTTGCCGTCGTTTCTGTTATAAATTTCGTGGCTTTATTACCATTTTTTTATTGTTGGCGTCACACACGCGTTTCGATTATTTTTTGGTGTAATAGATTTTGTTACGTGCTCTACAGTTACGTATGATCAGTAGTTTTGGGAAAACTGTATCATGGTAATGTGTTAGGAAACGGAAATATGTTAGGCTAGGTATAGCCCGCGGTTTCACTCGCATTGTATAGGACTTTCGGGAAAAAGGGTAACCTATATCCTTTTAAAACGTACAATCCATCTCTTTGTATCATAATTTTTACTTTTGGGTCTAGAAAAATGAAAATTCGTAAAGGTTAAAAGAAAAATTTTAGTTCAAGTTTCCTAAAGTTCCTTAAAGCGACGGGGGCCTAATGGCAAGAGCGTTGGACTTGTGATCATGTGTTGCCGTTTCGAACCCCACCCATTGCACTACCGACGTGAACCCACTCGTAACACAAGAATTTAGCTTACCAAATTGTTAATAAGCTTTAAAAAAAACAGAAGAAATAAATAAATAAAACCTAAAACCCTATCTATATTTATTGTTACTTAATGCATGTCAAAGTTATGCATCATATTATTTTTTTACATCTTTTTGTACCTTTAAAGACTCATAACTTTTTTTCCCATTAAAATCTGTACCAAACAATAATTTTATGAGAGTCTGCTACAATTAGACATAAATACAAAACAACATCCTGCCTGTTTTACCCGTCACAAGTAAAGATATTCGAATTTAAATTAAAAAAAAACTGGTAATTTCCTGTGAAATTAAAAAAGTAAAAAAAAAACGGTGCGGCCAAGGTCAAATAATTTGGGCCAAATGGGTAGCAGATGACCCCAACTAACCACCATTTTCATATGTTCAACGTTCTACCAAACACCCTGTACACATAATCGCGGGAAGAATTCCACTCGCAAATAAATTGCTGAGAATTTTTATTCTCGTGTTTGTGTCGTGCTATTTTTAGCACGACACAAACTAAAGTACCTGTTGTTATTTTAGTTTTAGTTAGTAGAAAGTTTTATTCCATTTCGTGCTGCACATAATTTTTGTTTTGAAATGCGTCTCATTTTTCGATACATGCCTCGAATCCCATCTTTAAAGGAATCCATGGTAGGAAGACAAGATCTTTTAGAATGAGCAAGCCAAGTATCTGTATTTCCGAGTACATACAACCCGAATCTATTCAAAAGTAGGGTGAACAGGCATCTTATGGGTATGCACGCTCCACTGTAGACCTCATCTTTGCCCCGGAGGCAGGATTGAGCTCAAGAGCAAGCCCATTTTTAATAAAAAAGGCCCTGTTTACGGTCTCATCAAGAAGACATTCTGGTTCAATTGACTGGCTATTAGTGACTTAATTCTATAAATACAGGGCAAGAATATAGACAGAACAGTATGCCGGGAATAGAGTTTACATTATAAACATGTTCAATGGAATCATTGGCCATTCAATTACCGAGTAATTGAACTGACAATCTAAGTTGTTGCCTTAATAATGTTAATAACGATAAAGTTAAAAGCCTAAATTAAACGTGCAGCCATTTTTTATGTGACAGCAATCGATCAATCTCTACGTGTCTTGATGTTTATGAACACGTTTCGCATAGAATAATTAGTTAAAATATTTTCTATGCCTACGTACCCGTTATATCAAGATTTACTTCTGTACCTGCCTCTATATTATACTCGTACATACATATATATAGAAGAAATAAAATAATTACTTAATGTTCAACATATCTACAAATAAAGGAGGTGATATAAGCACAAAACCAAATTTACTCACTTAGGCAAGTCGGAGAACCTACAGTAGTCAAGGTTAAGTACTCCTCCGTGCGGTGTCATCAAGTGAGGTACCCAGAAGGCTGCCACGTTGATGGCATTGCTGGAGAACAAGCCAGCCCCACAAGACAAGACTACCAAATATTTACACAACTTAGAGGCTCGAATCCCGCCTGGGGTCAAAATTTTTACATAAAAATTATAACTGGAAAACATTTAACAACATTAATGCATAAATACGAAATATCCTAAATAATAAGTCAAGAAACCCTTGACTTGAGGAATGAATCCAGGAGTTCAACTCAGCAGCCCTATTTGCGCCACTAGATCAATGAAATAGTTATAGATTTCAGCCAGTTACCGATTAGAGTTTCATTTAAATTCATAATATACATATGCAAATTATGGCCGTTTACTTGTCAACCGATCCACCCTTTTACAACGACAGCGACAATACATTCAAGGCCCACAATTATCTTACAATCATGATATTTGATTGATTATTTTATTGATATAAGTTATTGCTAATAATTAAACTTTACACAATATAATTATGTAATGTTGATAGAATGCAATGTCACAATAATTTGCACACTTAGGCATTGTGCTTGAGCATTACAATTTAAATTAATATTTACGTAAGGTTGTGCAAAATATATTTATTTAATCAATTAATTTATGTGGCAGGTAATATATTTTAAGTTACTTTGTTTACAGCTTTCATCCACCAACTTATTGTCCTGCACGAGCACGCGTCTCCTCTCGAACTCCAAGTTGGTGCTCACTTCCAGTCGTTTTCTCTAGTATGATCGGGATCGAGAGTGGCCTGCTTTTGTGAGGAGGTCATCGCCACAAAAGAGGCTGCGGAAAGGGAGAGGGAGACCGCCTTATGTGAATTGGCAGGTGAGGACATTACAACAGTCTCCTTAACAAACCGGAGACCGAGATGGAGGTCTGCCATTGCTGGGGTGGCGGAGGAATGAATCTTCGCTCCCTGACCCCAGTAAAAAGTGGTGAGGCGAAACACCCGTGTGATTTTAGTCGGTAGGTCACCCAGTCTCGACCAAGTCCGGCCCGAAACGTCGCCTTCCCCGGGAGGAAGTTCCTGCGGAAGTCCATGGGGATTTCCACATGCAGAAATGGGTTGACGAGGCAGTTGCTAGCGAGTTAAATATGCTAATTATCGAAAAATTTCTTAAAACTGCTTGGCGAAGATTCGGTATCTCGGCGAATTAGGAAATACACTATTTCGGCACCCATCTATATTTTACTTCGTTCGTTTCAATTAATTAGGGTTACATTACCACATGGTTGTACATTACCAAATGTTTTCGCCCATTAATTCCACGCGTACAAACCCTCGGGCTAATGGCTACTTTACAATAATTAAACAATACGTCTTATTGAAACACATAGACAATTAGCACGCGCACATAAGCAACAAAACTCCAAATGTGTATAACATAGAATAAAAAAAAAATACCGTTTACGAATATTGAGGTATTATACATATACACCATGATACAAGAGTGGCCGCATCAAACATTTTTTTCTTTCAATTTGTAATCATTAGTTGTAGAGACTGTTGGCTATTTGTATTATTTATGCAGAATTAAGTAACTAAGTAGAATTGTTTTTAAGTTTCAAGGACACAATAAGACTTATTCGTAAGCCAATACTAAACATAGATTGATCAGAACCCTGGATTTAAATTTTCTTTTTGGTATTGCTTTCCTTATTTTAGAACTTTTCTGATTGACAATCTTTGTTGTTATAATATATGTTCATTACTAGTAACTAGTCACTTATACTACGTAATATTAAACTTTGCTCTAATACGTATTACCTCAATGTTCACGATCGAATTGTTTAAAAGAGAAACCAATTTTTAATATACGGCTTCCATTCGACCACAGGTTACGCAAACAAGAATTTAACCAGTAGTTAGTGCCGGATGGCGGCGCTAGTATTTTTTTTGTGTTTAATTTTTTCTAAATTATAATAAGGCATCAGAATCATTATAGGCCGTCAATCAAACTGATGGTATCGGTTAAATGCGAGTTCAGTGAGGACGAGGCCTTTTAAATGTGAATCATACGAGTGAGTAATTTCTTGGATTCGAGTAAACGTAGTGAAAGGTTGTGATGGTCATGCAATGAGGTCGACAGATGGGTGTATTGAGTTACCAGCGCCCTCACTAATGAACTTTAATATCATTATGAGGCAACAGCTGAGCCTTAAAGGTTTGCCTTATACAAAGCAAATCTTACGAGCAAGAATATGCTCGTAAGATTTTTGGCGGATATTGATTATGGAATATGAATTGGTTATAGCATACGGCACAATTGCCACAGTGGTTATGAGATTCACTTATGCGTCCAGTGTCCCGGGTTTGATTCCCGCACGGAGCAAATATTGGTATGGCCTATAAGTTAGTTGTTCCTGTCTGGATTTTTGTCTGTATTTTACAAACACAAATTCAATCATACGTAAATACCCAGAGTTTGCGTATGTGGGAATTTGTGTTTTTAAATACAGGTGAAAATCTATTAACAAAAAAAAACAACCTTTAGTTTGAGAATAAAAACATTCAGAAAAGTAAAATTTAAATATTTATTTGCGGATGAGTGTATAACATGGTCTTATAATATGTTCTAGTTAGTACACCAATGAGCATAGAACGATAAACTGTACCTACTATCTAGAAGATAAAAGTAGCCTTTCTTATTTGTCACATAAAAAAGATTTATACAGCTTGCCAACTTTAGTTTTAGCAACAAGTGCTACATCTGATTAACGTGATCATTATTCAACCGTCACATACGTTTATATTCAAATTATGATCACATGACAGGTTGACGATGACGAGTTCCTCCATATTAGACCAGTAATCCAGTTATTAAACTCACAAACATAAAATTTCACATTGCGTAACGCTTAATGCACTAACGCATGCCATTTTATGTGCTGTAGAAACTGCTAATTATTAATTCTGAGCACTCAAAGTCAGGCTGTGCGTAATACTTGATCGGTAGGCTTCGGTTTAGCAAGGCGTGGCCGCCGGAGACCTTAGTGAACGGATGTAGCAGCCTCGATCGAACACCGCCTATCCAGATCGACGTTTGATGATAACCACAACTGAAATAAATAAAATAAAAGCTGCTTGAGTGAAAAGGTCAGACAGCCGCCGCTGCGCCGAAATTAAAGTCCAAAATAATAATCATTACCGCCGCAAGACGCCCAAGTAAAGTGTTTTGACGGCTCAAAATGGCGTCTCTCTCGTGATTCTTAACACACAATGATTTTACTTTTGCCACATTTTAAGTTATTTAATAAAATAATAAATGCTATATAATATATTATATTAAGAATTTATTAGTTTTAAGCGCTGACTTGAAAGATCTGGGTTTCACAATTTAGCAAAAACAAAGACCAAAACAATCAAATAACACAAATACTCGTACAACATTTTTACTAATATTATATGACACAATGCTGATATGATAATGTTTAAATTTCTGATGAAATGGTACGAGTATTGTTGACTTTTATAACATAATTTAGTTCCCTTCGTCGGTAATGTTATTGTTTTTTTTCTACCTAAGTAATTGTTTATTTTAACCGAGACGAAGAAAACGATCCCCGTTTTTTGCTAGCCTTGAGTAAATATGGTGCGATTGAGTCATATCGGTGGAAATGTGAACAAATATATGGTCTAATTACCATTATGGACCATGAATTTACTTGAATTGCACAAGGATCCAACTTTAAAGCTATCTCTGTAGTTTTTGTTCGATTTTTATGCGCATATTTTTTCTAAATCCTGCGTACTTAAGGGAAGATTCTATTAATAGAATTAAACGTTTCTGAAATAAAATATTTTTATTCCGTAGAATACATACATACATGTGGTTATGCAGAGGCGTACACCCACAGTTCGCGGGTATGATTAGGTCCCATGTAATAGGGGGCGAGCCTATTGCCATTAACCGGGCTCAAAAATCCCCAAATCCGAGCTGCTACAACTGCTACTGAGAAAATCCAATAACACGACCTGGAAATGGAACCAAGACTTCTGGCAACCAAGCCAAGACACTAGACTAATGAGGCAGTATAAACCACTTTATACCGTAGAATATTTTTACATATAAAAACTTTTCTTTTAAATCTTCTCTCAACATATTGTGTCAGTTTCACTTCATATTTTACAGAAATTATATCAAACAACCATCGCTCATTTCTTTCTGACATTAACGCCGACGAAAGTTCCACATTACGTGATACATATTTCCTAAAACCTGTAGTGAGTACAGGTCTCATTTTACGTAATCCAGTAATTTCTTTCTCTTTAGCAAATGTCAATATTTCGCTCTAAAGGGCAAATAAAGTGGTTCGCTCCTTTTAATGTTTTAATTGAACTCAAATCGTTATTAATCAGAATAAAGTAAGATTTAATATATTAAAATTTATGTTATTAATTAATTATGTATACAGATGTATACGTTATGATGTTACGAATACATAAATATTGTTAGGTTTTTGTCAATGAACAACAAGAGAATTATATTGAATCACTAATTAATTATTAATTATTACATTGTGTCCGCCTGGTTTTGCCCGAATCATACCTACGTATTAGATCCGCGTCTTAAGGAATTGTTCTGATTTCATAATTAATGTGTAAGGTACTGCGAATCAATCGCGGATATTAGTCCTTCGTCGCTTGTCAAACGCTTGTTCTCTGATCATTACTCAGACATTGATAAGATTAAAGCTAATAAAATAATTTAATAATAGTGCCTACGAGGCGGCTCGATTGTTGCATGGTTGAGCTATTGGCTGCTGTGTTAGGGGCGAGGGTTCCATCCCTACACGGGACACATATTAGTATGGTCTACATATTGCGATTCCGGGTCTACGGGTTTGTGTATGTGTATTTGTAAACTTACCCACGACGGCGATCTCTATAGGAGAAAATTAATGTAGACAAGTCCCAAAAAATGCTTGCTAATTAGGTATCGAATAAAACTAATATATCATAAAACCATTTATATGTACGGATTGAAAATCGAGTTGAGCTTACCCCTAGAACAAACAAACTTTAATTATTAATAATCAGTATTAAATCCAGAAGAGTTTGACATAAAATCTTTTTGACAAGGACTCAAACATTAAAAAAGAATAATCCTAAGTTGGGCGACGTTTCTAGGAATTTTAGTGATGTAGATAAAAACACAAATGAAGTGACACAGTCCTTATTAATTTAAAAGGAACAAGTTATTCACAATCAGTTTACCTGTTTTTCTACGTAATAGGCGATGTAATGTATGTAAATATTAAAATCAGAGCTAATCGATCATGTGGCTGTGAGTAGGTAATGTTTTATGGACATGTAGTTCTCCTTACAAAGTCCAAGCCGCAAGTAAACATTGGTTTTTGCATCTTTTTCAATCATATGCATACATGATAGATCGGTGCAGGTTTGCATAAACCCCTTGCTATATAGTGTGCAGAACGCGAGCGATACGGTGGCTATGTTTAAAAATTTAAAAACTACCTTACAGATAGCGTATCGTAAAATATTAATTAAGCACTCCTTAAACTTACCTAAATGTTATACGATATTATTGGTCCCACAGTCAAACTGTTTATACAGTTTTGTGGGGCTCTGTATTATTTTATAAGACGTCTATGTACAGTATCAAAATGTAATAAATAAATAATAAAATATCGGGCTCAATTATTTTTAAGACGATTAGCGGAACCAATCGGTGGTTACACACATGATTCCCATACGAAACGTCTAGGTAGGGTCTGGGTGGTTTTGCATGTAAGATTTGCCACTAAAAACTATTTGTATTTCAAGAGCAGCACGCCACGTAGCCACGCCATATTGCGCATATGCTTTCAACACCATCTGCCTTTACCGTAAACCATCTACAATTGCAAATATTATTGGTAAAAATATGAAACATATTATCTTGGCTCTATGTTTTAAAAGCATACGAGTAATAGCAATGACAGATATGCAAGTATCGTTCTCGTGCCACTTTCGGTGTAGCATAGGGTTAATCACCGTTTTATAAAAACGTTATTGAAAGAGATCAAATACGGAGTAGGTACATGTGTTATTCAAACGTTGGCGCATAATTTTAATCTTCAGCTTTGAACAATGAAACAAGAAGTTTAACATCGAAAGAAAAAGCGCCTCTTTTTATATGTTTATTGATATTTTAATTAAAACGGATTATTATGATTATTAATTATACTTAATTAATAATGATAATTGTGTTTCTAAATCTTGTATCAAGTGAACCACGTCCATATTCTGACTATTTAATTAGAAACTGTTCTGATCATTGTCACAATACGATTTTCTCCTATCTTTTAATAAAAAAATAATTTAAGCGGTGGTAGCCTAATAGCTAGGACGTCGCACTTGCGATCATGTGATCGCCGCCGGTTCGAAACCCACTCATAACACAGGCATTTACCTTAACACGAGGGGTTAACAAGAATACTAGTAATGTGCAACCCACATTGCTAATAAGCTTTAAAAAAAAGGTTCTGTCTCGATAAAGGAAGACGCCAGTATTTTTCCTTTCATCAGTTGCTTGTGGGCACCCTAAGGTTCCTATTAATTGCTCGGCCCTAAAGGTTACGCTGGTAATCACTCACTTAAACGCCCGTTTAACTCGCCTGTCCGTCTGTCGATTGTTATAATTACTCGTTTAATTTGTAAATGCAAGAAAATTTACATGTTCGCTGAGTATTAATGAAAAACATTGAGTTAACTCCTTGTCGGGTCGCAATGTGTAATTGTAACACCATTTATTTTAAAAGAGTATCCATGGAGTTTCTTGACGGATTCTTCTCCATAGGATTAACCTTTTGGAACCGTGCAACTAGAATCATGATGTTTCATAAACGCTTGTAAAAGCTTATTTGAAATAAAAGCATTTGAACTTGAACTTGAAATGATGAGGTTATTGGAAGTTGGATGAAATTTGTTAGGTGGGTAGGTAGTTAATTTCTGCACCTTTGTCTGATGCGTACGTCATCAAAAATAAATCTATACTGCCTCAATAGCCTAGTGGTATTAAGAGCTACTGCTACGCTAGAGGTCCGGGTTTCGATTCCCAGGTCGAGCAGTATTACTGAGATTTTTATGAAATTCTCAGTAGCGGCTTGGAGTTTGGTATCTGTGCTCGGATATTTGCAATAGGCTCGCCATGGGACGTAAACATACCGGAAAACTGTGAGTGTACATTCGGACGCCTCTGCCTAACCCTTCGGGGAATACGAGCGTGATAGTATGTTATGTAATATTATAAATAAATGCGAAAGTTTGTCTGTTACATTTTCATGCCTAAAACGCTGAACCAATTTTGATGAATTTTGGTACAGAGTCAGATTTGACATTGGAGAAGCATATAAGCCACCTTTTGTCTCAAAATGTCTTTTGTGATGTGAGTAAAACCGCGGATCACAGCTAGTATTGAATAAATACACGTTTGGTGGAGTGGTGAAGGCGGATTCGACTCCCACCCGAGATAAATATTTGTATTATCTATCATGTTAATTTGTATGTTTTTAACATCTTTCGTGATACAAGGCTCTGTATAAAATACGTTAGGATGTTCTCTTATTTCTTGAGTGCGTTAACAAACGCAAATTATAACACACAAACACAGACTCGGAATACCAAACTATGTAGGTACTTGTAGCTCATAAAAATATTTATTGCATGCAGGAATCGAATCTAGAACCCATAGCATGGAAGCCGATCGCTCAACCACTGTAGGTACACATTCGTGCCGGCTTTGTTCCGAAATTATTGTTGAAATATTAAAGGAGACTAAAAAAAACTTAAAATCTAAAGATTTTGGCATTTTCTCAGTAGTATGAAAATGGCGATCTATGAGGTAACACTAAGTTATAAACAATATGACTATCAAAATGTCTATTTTTAAGACAAATAAAAAAAATTATAGTACCTATTTCAATAAAAAGAGGCTTTATTTTTACTTTATTTTTTAAAGCTTTGAATACGCCGGACAAGTTATAGTTTGCTAAAGTATTCAGTTATGAACCCTATACAAGTACATAGTAACGCAACTAGCTTAAGTTCTAACTTACATCTCACGATAAGCCTACCTAATCAGGTCACTACGTCACGGAAGCCGCTTGTAATTGGAAATATTTGTTATATCATAGCGGTTATAACCCATAATAATACATTACAAACCAGGATACGTAATAGCCAACAATTGAATGTATCGATGTACCGCATAGTTTGCATGAAGCGCGGGCAGGGGTGAGGGGGGGTGAGGCGGGTGCGCGGGAGGGGGCCGCGGGCGTGGTCGGCGCCGGCCGCTCTCCTTGACTCTAGCGTCAAGCATCGCATGATCTCTGCTAGTGTAAAGCACTTGATCAGTTTTGATACTTTAGAAACTGTGCGTTTGAAAGCTCTTATTTATTAATGCTTTAAGAAATATGCAGAACAGTACTTACATTGTGTATTAATTCCAAAATAAGTGTCTATATTTTTATCATGTTCATGTATTTAAATAAATCAATCATGATTCTCTGTAGTCGCAATTACCAATCACCATGTATGGCCAACAGATTGCCACCATAGTATCTTATGTGTATTCCCATACATACATACATACATACATACACTCACGCCTTTCTCCCACAGGTGTAGGTAGAAACTATAGTATTCCCATATAATTTCTTAAGGGTCCGGCGGAGCTGGAATTGCCCACGAAAACGTAATACCGAAATAAATCGTAATTCTAGCAATATTCTATCAAATTATGTTATTGACGTATTTGGATACTGTTAATCTAGGTTCCCACGGTACCTTTTCGACTACTACTACTACTTCATTGGAAATAAAAGATCGGAAAATCGTTCCACAGTAAAGTTATAAATAATTGCATTCGCTTACATTTATTTCCCGTGAAGTATTTTGGACTAAATGGTAGAGTAGGAACCTAGATTAACGGTATCGGAATCCAAATAATAACATAATTTGATTAAATTGTTTTTGAATTACGATTTATTTCGGTATTACTTTTGTAAGAGAAATTTGGTCCGCCGGACTTTAAGTGTCCGGCGGACGGCCTTGACATAATCTAAAATCAACAAAGTAACTAGTAAATTTCTAGACAACTAGTTTGTCGTTCTTATAAGTGCTAATTGTAACTTACTGTTAAATGCGTGGTCATGCAGTAGGAATGCGATATAACATAAATAGTGGTATACCTACTGTTTTACGTATTTATCTTAATAGCCTTAATCTTGACTACGTTGGGTTCGCTTCCGACTAATCAGATGTGGCTTAATATCAATATTTTACACAAAGCGACTGCCATCAAACCTCTTCATGTTTTTTTAGCAATATCGATATCCTAGAGATGGACTGGTTGTAAGACGTTATAGGCTTCTAATTATTACTTCTATCATAATATTAAATTAAGGGTTAATGTTTTGAACAACACTTTATACGAACAGAAGTTTAATTATTTTATCAATATATAATAAAAAATTCAAGATACACCATTTTTTTTAAATCATGTTGTCGCAACGTTTCATCATTTGAATTTGAAGGTTAGCATACAGTTCATCTTCCGAGCCTATTGCCAACTATGTTAGGGGCGGCTTCGAGTCTAACCAGATGCGGCTGTATATCCATACTTTAAACCAGGCGACTGCCATCAGATCTCTAAAACCTAATTTCTGAGCAATACCGATATCCAGAGGGTAGACTGTTTTTCAGGCTTTTTTGGGCTGACGGACTGACTACCAATAACAATTGTCATAAATGTTCGTATGATAATAGGGCTTTACGTGCTCTCCGAGGCACGAAGCAATCTCGATGTATTAAGAATGGTCACGCATCCATAGACTGACCACAACGAGCGCAGCTTAGCATTGCAAATCAGTTGATCAGCTCAGTGACATCCGAGACCGACTGCTTTACGTGCTCTCCGAGGCATCGGAGGAGTCTCGATGTGATAACAATGGTCACGCATTCACAGACTGATTGCAGCGAGCGCAATTTAATTTTGCAGATCAGTTGATCAGCCTAGCTTAATATTACTTAGCCCCCTCCCTAAATATTATATTATCATACATTTTCATTAGTTTATTGAATACAACTACCAAGACCGCGCGGTCGCAGTACCTTCGCAGTGAATGTGGCGACTGTACGGGTGGACGCGGGCGCGGTGTGATAACGCGCCGTTATCACAGCTCGCGCTAATGCCCGCTTTGTGCTCCCCTAGTGTCTACTGCTTTTGTGCTTTACGGATACTGACCTATTTGTTTAACACGGAATTGAACATAAAATATTTTTTTATCGTGTATAAAATTCTGTAAAACAAAAGATGGATAAAGGTTTTGTTGAACTTAAGCTTGATTATGTGTTCCCTAGTCTGTTTCGTGTATTAAAATTAAGTATTAATTTATTGAAAACTATAACATAATATTTATAACATTAAAATAATCCATACATTATCCCAAAATTGCCAAGAGGTTATGCAGAATAGGTGCATTCATTTTTTAGTTTGCAATTTAATGCTGTATAGGGTGAGTTTATTATAAATAACTGGGCCATTTAACTAAATCCAAACTTTTCATCAGCCAACATATTTATGGTTTAAAAACTACTGTATAAACCATTTTTAAATCTAAAAATTTTAAATCTTTTATGACCACTTTGACTCATGGTCATGATTTAAATTGAATAGTTTCTAACAAATATTTCTCCTAAGAAGTCCTTTTCTTAAGGTTCAATTTTCTTTCTTTAAAGAAAATTCTTAAAAATATAGCGCTAGCCTCGTAGGTAGAGTACTTCCCTACCTCCGGACTTGGTGGTTTGAGGTTCAAATCGGGTGCCATGGTAAGTCGTATGAGGATTAGAAATTGATTATTATCAATTGCCAATATCGGGATGCAACTTGCAAAACTAAAAGGACTCAATAAAGATTCTGAAGGTGTATGCAGCCTGCCAATGTTCAACAGTAGATCAGTGTGGTAAAAGCCCTGAACACTCTCAATTGAATAAGAGGCTAGTGGGTCAGAAATAGACATTGGGAAAATAATAGCTGGGACAGACATAGGGATTATTTTATTTTTTTCCTTTACGACAATATAACTGACATTCAACAACCACCATCCCTCTTTTCGGAAAGTAAAAGTTTAGCCAAAAACAAGAATCCTTTCCATGATGAACGAAGGTCCGTGCTGAGAACATCACGTAGCACAGCAAAATACTGTATTAAATAAAATTTCATTACAAATACTACTTTCAGGATTTAATATACAGAAAGTGTATTCTAAAAGCAATGTCTTACTTATGAATGCTAAAAGCAATCTGAAAGTCGTAACTTCCAATATCGGAGCGCTTAGTGTAATTTATAATATTTGTACAAAACTTAATACATAACGCGAGTCAGCTCTATGCAAATGTTTGTTAATTTTATTATTGAGGTATTTGTCGGATTAAAGATTGCTTTAGTAGGTTTTATTGAAGAGGAGTACGGGGAACCAATATAAGGAATATGTTGCTTGGTTAGAGGATTCCAGATGTTAACATACGGGAAGATGATTTGGTGAACATTACTTCATCATTTTCTATTTCAGCTATGTCAATATGCGCATATCTGGTGGTCCAGCACATTCATGGGATTCCTTCATCGTATGTATAAGAGAATGTCTTAAGACAAGAAGGTTCACGACAAATCCATGCAGCGTCGCCCTCAGGAGAACATTTTCAATGGATGTTTTCGGAAGTTTGAAAGAATTGAAATACGAATCAAATACATTATTACATTCTCGTTTTGAAAGAATCTACACATACAGAAACATCGCTCACAGGAGCGGGTTCTTCGTGAACGTTGTTATTGGGCCTTTTTTTGAAATTCTCAGTAGCAGCTCTGAGTTTCAACTTGCTTGGTTAATGTTTATGGGTTCGCCCCTGCTACGTGAGACCTAAACATACCGCCTAACTCTTCGGAGAATGTAGGCATGTTGTTTTTATATGTAATACTGGCTTCAGAATTGGGTCCGATCTAGATAAAACGTAGCCTATGTGTTATTCCAGACTATAATCTCTCTTTGAGTCAAATTTCATCCAGATCCGTTCAGCCGTTTTGGCGTGAATGAGTAACAAACGTCGAGACATCCATTCATAGTCACAAACTTTCACGTTTATAATATTAGTAAGGATAAGGATAACTTACCTTGCCCTTGAAGTAGTTGCTTCGAATCCTAGTTCGTGTATTTCTATGCATCCTTACAGCTAGCTTCAACTTTATCAATAAAACTGAATATCTAACGCGCCACGTAGGCGTAAACAAGACTGATGCTCGCTAAGAGGGCTTTGGTGGAATTTGTGTCCGCAATACCTATTGATAGTCTCTAGGGCCCGGAGTCGGATATGTTTTACGTCCTGCATTAAGTCTCGTTTGGGTACTTTGGCTATGCCTAGCAAGATAACAGTGATACGCTCTGTAAGGTATACAAGTGGTGTATTTGGCTGTATAAGTTAAATTTAGTACAATATTGTAGTCATTATTGACAACAGAATATTTGCTCACGACGTTTGATCACCGTAGACGAAAATATGCTATTACTAAGTTAATTATTAGACAGAATATATTTTTTGTAAATATTGTGCCCGTAGACTGAATAGGCTACATGTCAAAAAAAATTGTTTGATCCGATAATGTAACTACATTATAAAAAAAATAATGTACACATATTTTTACTTTGTTTATCAAGCAAAAAATGACGGCGATACAATGCATTTAAGTTTCGCGTGATGTCACGGTTTCTTACAATTTTTACGCAATAGTGACGTCACAACCTCCCATTCCGGAACATTGATGTTCTATAAATTTGTCAATTCTTCTTATTTTGATAAAGCAAAAATACGTCCGATATTTTTGCATAATCTAACTGATGGACCGAATATAATGATATATTTTTAATGCAGTCATCATCCCTATTATCTTTAAAAATGTTGAGGACTTCAGTTTCTAGTACCTACTATAAACGTGTTTACAAAATAAATTATTTTTTATTATTTCTTTCCTTGAAAACAATGAGATCCATCTGAGTGATGGAAAATTAAAATAAACAAACTGTACCTATTTACCTACAAATAATTATAACGATTCGCAGAATTAATGTATGCATTTGAAAAAAAAAACTTTGCCCCACACTAGGATTTTCTCTTGTATCGTGGGTGCGTTTACAAACACAAATTCTCACATACACAAACACCCAGACCCCGAACAACCACCTGTAGATCATACAAATATTTGCTCCGTGTGAGGATCGAACCCACAGCACGTGACGCAGAAGCCGATCGCTCAGCCGTTACGCCAAACGCGTCGTCAAATATATTTAAGTAGGTATATTTGTTATTAATTATATTTTATAACCAACAAGCTTCTTAAATTTTTACATGGGTTTCTAACATACTTGGCTCTGTATTTGAATTCAGTTGTATAAATTTATTAAAAAAATGCGAAACTTAAGACTTAAGACCACCGCACTTGCTCTATGATCCCAGCCATGGGACTTGTGACTCCGTGACAGGTACCTACATCATGACTCCGAAATGCTGTGATCCAGCGTAATCGGTGGATCCCTTCAAGAAGCACCACTTTGACTTGTATCCTCCGATTCAATGCCTTAAATTATACAAATTCTTAATTAAAATGAGAAACAACTTAGCCATAACATAACCGTATCAGCGGCATATCACGTTTGACGCGTTGAAGCTATCCGTCACCACCTTCCGCGTTTACCAATTACAGCATCCATATTCATTAATCCTACTCAGACAGATCTCGTATAATTACGAGGGAAGACTCGATGTAGAGCACTAGTAGAATACTGCGCCCACGCTGCGACGTAAATGTATGCACGATTATATCGTTTGAATATTTTAATGCCTTTGGTTCGACCTTCAATGAGATTACAATTGTAGTGAACTATATTATGCTTTTATGTTTTTGCGTGTAGGGTGATAATTAAAAGTCCGAATTTACTCTTAATTACTATGGAAATCTTTTCCCCACTCTATTTCCAAACAGCGCTGTTTTAGCGCCCCAATACCCGGGCGCTAAAACGCGCCCCGTCTATCTAGGCTGACCACGTTATTTCTTCCCTTGAAGTGTAATCCAATTTATGGAAACTTTGGCCCACAGACTTTTTTAATTATTATTGGTTTAGTCCATATTTCATACCTAGTCAGGTGTTATTATTAATAATATAACACTATACTTGCCCAGTAACGGTAGTTACACTTAATTTACAATTCAAAATACCTCTATCTTCGTGCATAAGTATATAATTATTTATTCTAATGTACATACATGTGTCTTCTATAGCCCTATGCCCTTATATGTAAGTAATTAGTAATAAAATATTATATATCTAGGCACATATTAAAAGTATTACTTCCGAATGTTTATGGTCGTCCAATAAACATTATATTTTATTAGTTTTAAGAAATAAGGAACTACCTAATGTAATTTTATTTACCATAAAGAACTATTTTATTTTCTATAATCTGGAGCGCATTCTATAATCTGACATACCTACCTCGCCTCCACGTGTCAGTCGCCAGACATCATCATCATCGACGACATTTTTTCATCCTTGAGCATTTTTCGCAACTTAGTGCGAAAAATGCTCAAGGATGAAAAAATGTTGGTACCGTAAATATAAGTACCAGCTTGGCTGACATGTGCGAACTATGTCCGAAACTATATCCGAAAACAATAGATGGAGACAAGTTAATGTGACAAGAATATTGTGTCGCAGGACACAGGCAGGACTTATGGGCAGCATGGATGAGCCCCCTCTACCTGACCACGGCCACTAATCGTGCTACCTACATTTCCAGTATAAGCTGACCTCTCATTGTTTGAAAAGTCTATACAATACTGCCAATGTATAGGCTGTATGTTCGTGCATCATATTATGATTAATCATATGTGACAATTTTAGCAAGGCAAGGCAAGGCCAAGGCAGAAGAATGATGATAATTTCACATTTTTTTGGATTATTGAGCTAGAAGGTAAGTAATAATATTGTGTAAAAGAGATTTTTACCTATGCATATCCATTACTTATTTACTCGAAATGATCACAATGGGAAATAAGTCACATAAACGTCAATCAATGAAACGTGTAAATACATGGGAACTAACAAAAAAAAAATACTCCAGATGTCAACAGACGGAAATTCCTTCCCATGCGCCCACGCATGTTTTGTTGCTTCGATAGTACGAATATTATCACACTATGGAGTGTTACAATAAGATGGTTAAGTACCTATTAGCATAGGTAAAATAATACTAAAACTTTCGAAAGAAGACATTCAATTTTGGTATAAAATATAACTTTCATAATATCAGCAAAAATAATTTCAGTAAGAATTGTAGATATCCTTTTTTTCGTATGTCAATTCCAGTTTGGCCGTGAACTTCGAGCAATACGGGACTTCCGCCGTTCCGTGTTGCTCGAAGGCCGTGAAGCATTGACACCTAATGTTAGGAGTGCATTATATCGGACCCCTACTGACTAAAAACTTACTCCTGAACCTATATATATTGCTGTATCAACACAGTAAGAGTGACGAATGCACCACCCACCACAATCATTGGAGACCAAATCATGTAAAACTGACATTTCTGATGGAGTACGCATATTTAATTGCGAGTTCCGCCCATTTTCTAAATATTTGTAAAATGCTTATGTGTGTGTTTTTATACTAAATAAATGTTTTTTATTTCTTTAATTTTCGGCAGCTGTTAAAAGCTGACCCATGTTTAACAGCGGAAGCCAACGGAATATTTTGAATACAGTTTTTATTTAAACATAATTTTCAAAAATTCTTATTCTGAAAACGAGGTGTTAACGTGTTTTTGAATAATGGGCGTGCCTTGCGACTTCTTTTGGTAGTGTTCATTACATCTTACCCTCAGGCTTGCAAACTGAGTATACTTACATATTAAAAGAAAATAAAAATAAATCTAATGAGAATCTTTGAGCGTTTAAAATTTAAGAATAAACAAAATTATGCCACAATGGTTAAATCGTTAATAATGTTGTGATTCGATAGATATTGATAAATAAATGGATATGGATAAAAGTATCCAACAATTATAATAAAATCTGTGCGGATATAGCCATTGAGAAAAATTATAATGTTTAATTTAGACACAAACTGAGCAATGAGATATTAAGACATTAGTGGACATTGATATATTTTTTTATGATTAGAAAATAAATTATTTAAGTAAGTTACTGGGACAGTCGCAGGCAGTCGAATATAAGGCGATTGACATTTATTTAGGAACTAAATAAATGTTATTCGCCTTATATTATTATATTATAGTATATATATAATATTATACATATTTAAATATAGTTTGGCCCTCGAAACCACTTCTAGCAATAACCATCAACGCATTACACTGTCGGCCACAAATAAGTTCACGCTCATGTTTCCGAAGTATTCGAACTGAACCCGATATGCATGAGACGCATATTCCGTAAGCGCTATCTCAAGGCCCCGTGCAGTATCGTCGTCGACAGGCGATCCGACGGTGTCGGGTGTCGCCGACGATGCGATCGACTTACCCATCGACCGATCACGAGCCGAGAATGTCAACGCACTTGTATTGCACTAATTAACTGCGTAGATACAACAATTGGGTCGTTATGAAACTGTCTGGCACCTAGACCTAGGTATTTCTAAATTTAAAGTGAAGCTAGATTGTATTGAGGTATATGCACGAACCATCTTACTAAATTTGTATGCACGTTAGAGAATTTGAGTGCTAGTAAACATTTTAATTACCCATCGATATTAATGTCCTTCTGAAATTGTTTATTTTTATCAGTTTTTACATAATAATTCAAATTATATCCACAATTTTTGTATATCTTATTATGCTAAACAGCTTTTCCAGTTTATAATTGTGGTGCCTACGCCGCAATTTATGGCGACAATCTCGCTTTACGGTGTCGTCTCTAGTAACGAATAACGCAATGTAAGCTCGGTAATTTCTGTGCTGCGACCTGCACTGTATAACTAGAGTTTGTAAATAAAAACTTGACACAGAATTAGTAGTGTTAGTAGACAGATCGACAGCAAAATCACTTCAATTTCCTCAGAATATCTCATTAACTAATTAGCTAACATTACAAACAATTGTAACAGACATTGCAACAATGTTCGTCGCATGTCACAGCGCACTCAACAAAACCCTGCACATAAGTTTTTGTAAGTTTGTGGAGAAATCCGCATTGTGCCTTTACAACGTTTAATGTGATGCCGATACGTAGTAAGATTGCACAGTATTGCACAGTACCGTACCGTCCGGAGTGGGCGGCGACACGCAAGTCTCGTAGGTCCGCGCCATGCAAATGCCTGGTGTACACAACAACTTGGCTGATAATGTATTAGGAATCCTGTTTGATTTGTGTGGGCATTCTTGAGCCTTTGTCCTGTTTAGGTACAAGTTAGTTCCCTTAATATTATTATCTGCTCGTATGGTTTATTTTTAGCAGAATATCAGGAAATTCGTAGTTGCCAATCTTTGGCATCTTTCAACACACCTAATTTAGGTGCTAAAAGAGCTCTTTTTTCTTTATTTGTATAAATATAAGTGAAAATACCTATGCTTGATTTCTTTAGGGTTCGCTTTCATATCGTCAAAATTCTGATATCATCACAGCTTTGTTTATTCTATTGCTTCTTTATTTTTACAGGTACATACAAATTCCCTATTAATTTCTTGACTTCTCACTCCCAGCTTCCACGTTTTCGTAACAAAGGGATCACGGCAAGTATCAGCCGACGCAAAGGGTCTAGGGGCAATGATAATTAAGTTGGCCGCGAGTGTCCGCGCGCCTCGTTGAGCCCGTATCGCCGCGCTCCGGGCTCGGTGCCGCGCTAATGCGCAAGCGCATCGGCCACATCGCTCCGTCTGGATCACTGGCATATTCTACAATAGACTTATGAGTTATGAGGCATAAGGCAAACTTCTTAATGTACGGACATATTAAGGTAATCCGCAAAGGCAATGCAATTTAATATTGAACTAACTAAAACTTCGCAAATAATAAAAATAAAGATTTTTCTATACCTAGTAATTTATAAATTAAGACGTACATATTTTAACATATTAACATATTTTTTATTAACATATTTTTTAAATGAATTTTGTGAATGTTTGTGTACTTATGTGTATGTGAGTACTTGCTGGTATACTCATATAAAGGTAAATTTTTAAAGTCTTCAAAAATGTCAATTAAGTTGTACTAATCGGACAGATAATGACAAAGTGCATTGTATATTTTACTTGCCCGCCGTTTCATTCAAATCCCAAAGGATCTCGACTACAGTGCACCTAATGGATCCAACTATAGGTAAACTATCCAAGTGACCCAACATCAACACATTCACACTGGAATCTTAAATATAAAGAAATAAGATATGATAACACTTTATTCGTCCAGAAAAATTTTGTGAATGTTTGTGTACTTATGTGTATGTGAGTACTTGCTGGTATACTCATATAAAGGTAATTTCCACTTCTTCTTTGTTTGTTTTTTGTTTTCGACACAATACTATTTGCTAATTCACTTGATTTTAACCGGGGTCAACACTACTACTTACTAGTGGCCCCAACTAGACGGCGAAAAATCATATCAAAGAGTTTCCAAATGCAAAAGCCACTTAATAAAATATTGACAACATAATAAGTTGACTCCATTGTAGAGGAATCAAAGGCTGCGGACGCCTGCGGATATGTTTGACATTAGCTTGGTATAAACATTGATGATTCCCCGTTTTGATGTTACACTACAAACGAGCTATCTTGGACTTTCTATTTAAATTGGTGTTACTCAGATGCTTTTATTGTGAAATACGAGTATTATCCTGATAAGTGGAGGTGGTATAGTGAGGTCTAGGAGTTGAAATTTACGACATTACTTATCTATTTTATCACTATTTGAATATAAAAATATATTCGTTTAATTCAATAGTAACTATTTTAAAAGGTACCACACTCGTATTTTTTTGGAAGTTTGTCGTTCGAACATGTTTATTTATCTAAACGTTTAAGTACAAAAACACTGACAAATTTATGGAATATATTAGATTTATGTTTGTTTGTAAACATTTTATTTATGCTGTAACTAAGCTATTTAACTCACGGGAAGTTACTGGTTAAGTTTTGAGTACCTAGGTATAACATTGAAATAAAACTACTTTTTACGGATTTTATCGCGTTGTATTAATATTATTTAATTCCTGACGTTTCGGATCCTTTACAGCATCCATGATCACGGGTAGACTAAGTTGTTGGACGTCTTAATGTTGCAATTACTAACAGCTACCTTACATTTTTGTTATTTATTGGCGATCCGATTCACGCAGAACGAGCTCACCGTATCCTTCGGTCTTGCAGTTTTGGGCTTGGATTTTGATTTAATGGAATCTATAATGGGGTTCCAAACAGGTGGCAAGCCCCAGCCATCTTCTTTATTGAAATTTGGGTGTTTTTAAATTTCAACAGCCTCGCGAATCATCCTGGGAAGGAATCGGTTTTCTTTTGCGAGGACTTGTGGTTTATCAAATCTGATGTAGTGCTGGGCCTTGTCGAGGGTATGTTCACAAACTGCTGACTTCTGACACCGCCGTTCCAAGAAGTAACGTCTAATATTCGCTTAAGTGTCAGAAACCAGTAAGTATAACATATTACACCATCACGCCTGTATTCCTAGAAAGGTTAGCCACATTTCGCCAGTAGGTATGTTACAGTCCCTTGTAATAGGGAGCGCGTATATTGCCATTAACCGAGCAGAAAACAGAACTTCGAGCTACTACTGATAATTTCATAGAAAAACCCATTCAACTTTGCTCGACCTGGGCATCGAACTCAAGACCTCTAAGCGAAGCAGTCGCGTTTAGGCCCTCTGGATTGATGAGGCAGTTACCTAGATATAAATATACAACATATTGCCGTCACACTAGTTAGTTTAAACAGAAGCAAGACTTTTTGCTTAGCAATTTCGTAAACCTAAAAACAGTCACTAGTTCAATGACTATCTAGCCCATTCACTCATCCTGTGTAAAAAGTGCTCGGATCTCGTTAGGCGTTCATTTCCCTAGCTCGGCTGCAGAGTGGAATATATCAAGCGGGCTGCAGGAAGCTTTAGTTACGAAGACCTACTGACAACGCGCCGACTGTTAACGGGAGTGCCCTGACGATCGACAGGTGCTGTACTGTCGCGCTCAGAACTGCTTGTACGTAAATTAGATTGAAAATTTTTAAAGTCTTCAAAAATGTCAATTAACTTGTGCTAATCGGACAGATAATGACAAAGTGCATTGTATATTTTACTTGCCCGCCGTTTCATTCAAATCCCAAAGGATCTCGACTACAGTGCACCTAATGGATCCAACTATAGGTAAACTATCCAAGTGACCCAACATCAACACATTCACACTGGAATCTTAAATATAAAGAAATAAGATATGATAACACTTTGTTCGTCCAGAAAACAGAACCGGTACCTCATAATCTGCAGCTACATTTGCTATCATAGATTAATCTAGATCTTCACGTAAAAACTGCACCGTTTACCCCGTGTGGAAACATAATTTTAATTATATAAAGCATTAATTATTGCATTATAAAGCAACATTTGTTTTAATAATGTTTCTAAATTAATAATGATATACCTACATATATTATTGGCAGTTTTAACAAAATATTACGGTACAAATAATTCCAAAACATTTATGCGCTTACGCATACCAACCACCGGCGTTCTTAATAGCGGGAAGCGGGCACAAATTAAAATGGGTTCGCGTCAATCCAACGCACGTCTCCGCTTGTTTACTTGTCTAGTGAAAGTGAGAGATATTATCTGCGTCTGCGCCGGTATAGCGTGTCAGACGATTTTGATTGATTTTCATTAATCTAGCTAACTACGCTCTGAACATCGTAGGGTTGTTAGTTTGCTGGGCAAACTCAAGTTAATAAAATAGTTTAGGTTCGATGCATAGACCACGGTGATGAGGATCTCATTGCTGCTTCATCATCAATCCTTCTCACTGCTGCTTTCACTGCGTAAGCAGTGATAGCCTAGTGATCTTAGTATTGCGTCACACATTCTAGAGGGCTCAAAAAGTTTCTAAGACTCGAAGACTCTCTCCTCTTAGAAAAAAATATAATATTCTATGGTGTAAGTTATTGAATAGCTTTATATACCTAAAGTCAGGTGAAGGTATTTTTTATGCTGCATTCTAGTAATGCGTTCAACCTTAGTCGCGGAATTTAAGTAATTACATTACAATTATATAGGTACAATACATACAACGGAATATAGTAAAACTTTTTGGCGTTGGCCTTATATTATATCGTGATTGAAAGGAAGAAACATTATAATTGCCATAAAAACATCGACAAGTACATAATACGATAGCTAGCTAGCTAGGTGGCAGCTAGTCTAGCAGATAATTTGATTCTGCTACTAATCGTCCAGGATTTTATACTGACTTTTACAACATTAATTACTTACGAGCAAATAAGAATATTTTTATCTTAGTTTCATCCTCCCACATGCAAAAATACTGGAAAAATACTATGACACCGGTAGTAGCGTCGTTTATTTTCACAGATGTGTCATTCTATATAAAGTACGGGTTCTCAAAACCTATTCAAGTGAAAGAGGAAAAGGAACAGGAAAGACAATCTTCACAGAAGAAGTATTCTTTTAGAAATAATAAACCGGGACAATTTATTACTTGCTAACTTGTTTTTTTTTTATATTTGTTGCATTTCCGAGAACACTTCCGTGTCTTAAATATAAGGAAAGGTCACGTCAAGGTTATAGAAAGTTTGTTTTTCATTTGTTTTTTGTTTCCAAGCGATAAGAAAACCCACATTAATAACGAAATAATTAGTTCTGTGGTCACATGGACTGTGTTGGAATGGGCTTTCCCGGAACTGGACCGTCGCAAACAACCTTGTCGGGTTTTATTTCTGAATTATCTTTCGTCCGTGTTTTACTTTATATATGGGAAATAACGTATGCATTATGAGGTTTTTATGGGGTATGTCTAGGGGTATGTACCTGTAGTCATGGCGTCACGGATATACTTTATGACGTCTTTAAGTTTCTGTTTGTCATGCGCCTTCGTGAACGGATGCTGCCTGTCGAGGCTGGTCAGCTCTTACTTGCTGTGGCAATCCTTTTTTATGTAATGAATAAATCTTACACATAAAACTGCATAATTCTCAGCAACTATTTAAAATAAAGTTGTAAAGCTTAATATTGTATGACTTTTTAAAAATACTATTTATGGAGTTTTTTGCCGGCTCTTCTCCATAAAACCGCCTTTTCACGGTTCCACCGTGCAACTAGTTTTGGCTTTTCAAAAGTCAGAAAGACAAATTATTTTAGTGGTCTAATATTGAAATAAAATATTTTGACTTTGACTATGACTTTTAGTATTGTCATTTATTATAAAATCTAAGGTTTTAATGTTTTGTTTTATAAAAAACGTTGCTCCATTCGCAGGTACGGTTACACACAGTAGGTTTATGAGTGTAAGTTGACTTACATCAAGACTCACTAGTACATAATTATAATTTTAACACAATAATTACACTATATCGACATCCTAGGTATTTATTAATCACAGTTTTTTATAAAAACGTTGCCCCTAACTACGATTTTCTTCTGCAACATTTGTACCACAGGTAGTTGTACCCACGGTCCCAGGATACAGACGAAAATCTTAGTATTAGAGAATGCTTTTCTCTCTTTTTCCCGCCACAGTCATGTGTAGACGACAAACCAACATGTGCCCAGCACGCCACGGTCACGACTGGGTGACAGATTTCTAAAGGAAATTCGGAGCTTGGCGCTGAGGGCACGCTTTTTCTGTGTTGAGGTATCGGTCAAAGGGTTACAGAGGAAGTCTGCCTCATCTAATGGTCCCGAGCACGACTGCTACGCTTGAGGTCCTGGGTTCGATTCCCAGGTTGACCAAAGTGTTATTGGGCTTTTCTATTAAATTTTTAGCAGCAATTGTGCTCAGTTAGTGGCAATGGCCTCGTATTACATGGCGTTTAGGTGCAGAATGTCCAATTCGCAAAATGTCCAACGGTCGCAAAACGTCCAATTCGCGGAATGTCCAGTTCGCAGAATGTCCAGTACACAGAATGTCCAGTTAGCAGAATGTCCAGTTAGCAGAATGTCCAATTCGCAAAATGCTCAGCGGTCGCAGTATGTCCAATATTCACCATAACGTCGTCACTCCCCATCAATCACGTAGGTATACAATTGAATCAAGAGTTGGATTTTGTCAAATTTTTCATTATAATTAGTTTTATTTATGTCACATTTCTTTTAATAAGAAATTACCTAAACATAATGGCAAATTGTGGGTGTCATTTTTTAGTACGAACCCTTGGGGGAATACAGGCGTGATGTTATGTATGTATGAAAAGTAAGTCTTTGTGTAGGTAGTTAGTGCATCAAAGCACCTGCCTCAGAGAACATTAATAACTTCATCTGCGGAGAGTTATGGCCTCGCCGCCAGCCACGTTGTCGGCTTGTCCGTCTGTCTTGAGCGCGCTTGATTTAGATGTCCTTACTTACTTCCTCTGTTACCGATGGGGAAAGTAATGCGCCATTACTAAATGTGATAAGTTTTATTGTTGTATAATAACATAATCAACCCATTATACTGTCCCACTGCTGGGACGGGCCTCCTCTCAGAATGAGAGGGATTAGGCTATAGTCCACCACGCTGGCCTAGTGCGGGTTGACAGACTTCACACGCTATCGAGAAAACGTCTCAGGTTTAGGCGCGTGATAATTAACTATTAATACGCACATGACTTCGAAAAGTCAGAGGTGGGGTTCGAACTCGAAACCTTTGATTAGGCAGTCCAACGGTCATACTACTAGGCTATCACTGCTACTTGTTGTATAATAGGTAATCATTTTGTTCAGTAGTATCATATTGATGACTGACGGTAGCGTTCTTGTTAAAAATGTATCATTGATTGGATTTGTTAAATTTAACATAAATTTTGAGAGAGTAGATTTGTATTGATTGAAATGAACATGAACAACTGTGCCTATTATTCAATTCCCAGTTCAATGACTGCCAAATTAGCCTAGTGATCCTGAGTGCGCTCGCTACTCTAGAGGTCCTGGGTTCGATTCCTGTTGGCTGTGGTGAATGTCACTATGAGGATTTTCCGTACTATAAAAGTCGAGCAAAGTGTTATTGGGTTATGAAATTCTCATTAGCAGCTCGGAGTATCGAATTTATGCCCGGTTAATGGCATTAGGCTTGCCCCTTATTACATGAGTTATAAATATACCGGCGAACTGTGTACATTAGTATCTACGCCTCTGCCTAACCCTTCAGGGAGTACAGGAGTGATGGTACTTGTTTTTTTTTTGCACAAAAAAATGTGTGGTTTAACCTGTGGGGCCGTTCTGAACGCGAACAGTTATTACGCTTAATAACCATGACAAGTTAAAGAAACAAACAGTTACCTAATAAAGTTACCCATAAGATTATATAAGCTAATATGTCTATCTTCCAATTGCCCATAAAATCACGAGCAGTAGCTAGTCTCAATAAAGAAACTAAAAATAAACAACTAAATTGGATTAAAACAATCTGGTCGATCATAATAATTAATGCTATGATGAAAACCGAACATGGGCGCGTCCAAATTGGATATTAAAAAGCCAAAAGTTATTATTTTTCAAACATTTAATATCTGTAGTATAGTTACCACGGCTTGTTGGTTTTTTATACGATTTATGTAGATGTGTGTATTTATTGCTTATGTTTAATTCGGTCATTAGGATTTACGATATGTTCGCGACATAATTTTGAAATTTTAACATAATAATATCACCAATAGAATTTACTGGTCTACTCATTATGGGTGTTGGTCCCTGTTGCAGCAGATAACGATGAGCGGATAATAGTTAGGTTCAATTTTACGTTCAATATGCCATGTAATATATAATAAATAATTTAAGTGATAAGAGGAACAGTCAAGTATGAGTTAGGTAGCGGCTAAAAATACCTGATTTTGGCGAGTAGGAGGTTGAAAATATTATGTATATGCATCTTTCATAGATCTGGAGGGAAAGAAAGTTTATGAAGATAGTCATAACAAGACAAAACAACAAAAACAAAACAATACTTATTTATTATTATTATTATCAGCCCGGTTAGTCCCACTGCAGGGCAAAGGCCTCCCCACTCTCTTCCCACTCCTCACGGTTTCGAGCTTTTTCGCCCCAATTACACAAATAGGAGTCCAGTTCATCCCGCCATCTCCGTCTAAACAATACTTAGCATAGAAAAATCATGTTTATAAGTTATCTAGAGAGAATTCATATACACCTTCATAATATCTATGGAATAGTTTATGTAACGTAGTTCGTGTAATGAATCTTAATGCTAAACTAAGACAAGATTTTAGGCAATTCTCAGAATACTGGGACTAAGGAGACTATCACGGATAACAACGCTAGTACTGTAGAAGGAAGCTAATCTATCTTTATATATATAATTCTTCTGTGAGTGTGTATGTGACTGAACTTCTCTCAAACGACTGGACCGATTTTGATGAAATTTTTTGTGTGTGTTCAAGGGGATCTGGGAATGGTTTAAATTCACAATTGGACCCGGTAGGTGGCGCTGCAATCGAGTTTTGGGTTATTTTCAGGGCAGGACAACGTCTGCTGGGTCCACTAGTCTTCTATATAAATAAAAATGAATTGCCAAAATATACATTTTGGCAATTCATTCATTACTAATGCCATGTTTTTTTAAAAGAGCAATGATATATTCTATACCCGCTTACAATGGAACCACATAAATCATTGAGTAATTCAATAAGGCAGCTTCCTCTAGAGCAGCCGGTTCAATCAAAGCTTCAAACCAAATTGACGTACATTTATATTGGCATCCGCAATCAAACGTACCAATAAAACACATTATTACCATTCACAATTTCTAATTAAGATGTAGAACAGGCCTACTCAATGACGAGGGATCGAAGGCCGAAAACCAGTAATGATACTGTATTTATTTTATAGAAACCAGCATACAATTTGATTCACAACACAAAACAAAATGTCGTCTGTAATTATTTATATGGATCCGTACATTATTATGTTGGTACAGTCATCAGCACATCAGGTTACCACAAACTGACAAGTTTTCCCAATGGATAATAAACTATATTATTTGGAGATTATATTGAAAATCGATTGAAGAAATTTGACAGTTTTGGATACCATGATGTGGTTGACTGTACATAGTAATTATTATGATAGATCACGAATGACTGACCCACAGTTTGCAGGTAACTTTTTAGGTGTCAGGTATAACAGATGCCAAGATTTTCACGAAATATTCCTGATTGTGTCTCATTAGTCGCTGCTGCAGCGCTGCATGCTGAAGCGGCGGTAGCTTAATGGCTAAGGCGTCGAACTGGTGGTTTCTGGTTCAAAACCCACCTCTTGCACTAACGACGTAAACCCACTCGTAAAATAAGCATTTAGATTAGCATTGGGGTTTTCCAGTAGCAGCTTGGAGTTTGAATTTGTGCTCAGATAATGGTAATAGACTCGCCCACTGTTACATGGAACCTAAACCGGCGAATGGTGTACATTAGAACACCTCTGCCTAATCTTTCGAGTATAATAGGCGTGATGGTATGTTATGTATGTTTACTGAAAATTTCCAAATTCAACAAAATTTCAATCAATGTAGAAACAAAAGTACCTTTAATAGGAAATAAGCTTTTGAAGAATAATTTTTTATCAAATTCATGTGGCTTATTTTTTACATTTTACATGTGGTTTGAGATCTCTGTGAGAGATGAGCAAGAACCATAATGAAATGTGTATTCACTACGGAACCCTCATAAGACAGCGAATATTTTCTAATAATGCGGTTACATGTAGGTAAATCACTTATTGGAGCTTTCTATTTACTTTCAATCAACAATAGCGGTTGGGTGTTGCAATTGTTACAAAATTCAATTTAAGTTTTTAAAGAGATGAACTGAATTTGATTGATGTCTTCAATTTTGTCGACTGAAATTGCAAATTGATATGAAACAAATCAACAAGTAATTTCGCTAGATAATGTTATTAGCATAAAAAAACATTACTAAAGTGAACACAGGAGAACGTCGGAGAACACAGGGGTGATGATTTTTTATGATTTTTTTGTGACGGCAAACGAGCAGAAGAGCCATCTGATAAGTAGCCATCGCCGGACATTGACACCTGCCACACTAGAGGAGTTGCTGATGCGTTGCCGAGCCTTAGGGTGCGTTTCCACTGACGTGGAGTTGAGCAGAGTGGAGAGGAGCGGACCGTGAATTGTCACGGTGCTCGAAATCTCCATTCCGCATCAGTGGAAACAGTGTAAGTGAAGCGGAGTGGATCTGAGCGGAGCTGATCGGACTTTCAATGAAATATATGAACACGCGGCCCCGAGCCGGACAGAACGGAGTGGAGTATGTTGTGGATTTGTTTGTTTTGTTTTGAATGTGTGGCCGCTCCGCTTCAATGGAAACACTTGACACTTTTCACTGCTCTTCTCCGCTCCACTCCGCCCAGCTCCGCGTCAGTGGAAACGCACCCTTAAGAGCCCCTACAGACTGCAACTGGCTCTCACGCGCATTATTTGAAACATACACCAATGTGCCAATGTACCATATAGGGCGATGATGACAATTTATGATCATTTCTTTTTATGATAACCTAAATATGGTGCCTGAGAGTATGTATCGGGGGCGTTGTTTAAGATAATTGTCATAATCATAAATTTATGAAGTGATTCATGAAGCTTCAAATTGTCAATAAATTATTCGAAGTCAATTTGCTTGCCAGAATAATTATTTCCTGAATGTCAAGTTTTTGTTATAGTTTTATTAGAAGTACATGTCTCATAAGTAACTACGTATATTCCTTATGTATTATATAAGTTATAATTTAATACAATAATAATTATAGGTATGTTACTTCGATATTAAATGTTTTACAAATTATTAATCTTGACCTATTTTTGGCATCACATTATTCTGTATATTATCTATACCAAAATCAGAAGGTCAATTATTTTAATTAAAAAAATTTACCTATCAAATGTTAATTTCCAATTTATTCTCAGTGTCGTAAGAAAGGTAAATGTCAGTATTTAACCTAATTTAGATCTAATTAACTGCAATATTTTATTTTTCACGATTGACATTGTTTGTTGCTCTAAGTATATAGTTGGACTTTCTTGCCGGTTCTTTTCCATAAGACCCACTATTTGGAACCGTGCAGGTACTATCACAATTACTTATTAGTACCTGCACGGTTACTATTATAATTACGTAATAGTACCTGCACGGTACGTTTGAATTTTCAAAATCTAGGGATTTCGACAATTCAAAGGTACCTGTAATATTCTAATTGAAATAAAATATTTGACTTGATTTTGACTAAAGAGAAATTTGAAATTTTGGAAAAATACCACTCTGATCAATTTAGATAATATCCTTACTAATATTATAAACGTGAAAGTTTGTGAGTATGGATGTATGGTAGGATGTATGGATGTTTGTTATTCTTCCTCGCCAAAACGGCTGAACGGATTTGGTTAAAATTTGGCACACAGAAAGATTATAGCCTGGAATCCATAGGTCGGACCTAATCCTGAAGTCTACGCAGACAAAGTCGCGGGCAGAAGCTAGTATACAATAAATAGATCTAGTTCGTATTTTCAAAAGTTTAATACAATTTGGATGTGCCAATAATCATAATTTACAAATGCATTCGATGTAGTACATTCACATACACAAGTTTTTCTAAACGTGCCGCGCGTGCGCAGAACGTGCAAAAATTACTGCGCTCGCGCCTCAACGAAATGTAAATTAGATGGCAAGCGGTAATAGTTCGTGGTTCAGAGGTAAGGTTACTGATGGCTGTTGCTTACATTGTAGTTTAACGGCAATGCAGCGCGAAAACGATCGGCTGTGAATGACTGTACATTAGTTCGCGTAATTCTTGAGGTGTCGAGTTACAATACAGAATTTATCGGGCGTTGGAGAACAAACTTTATTACAATGTATTTTAGGCATATTTGTACGGAAAAAAAAGCTATGAGTATTGTCACTGTAGAGTAACCCCTCTTATTATGGAAGGAGACCCATGCCTAACTAGGGTAGGTACTAAATGGTTTGATGATGATGACGATGGTCGGTGGTAGTAATGGGCTTTTAAGTAGTGGGGGATTACCCACTTCAATTCCCAATACCTACATAGGGTCGCTGCTCACTACCCTTGTCACGTTTACAAAATTTTTGATGACAGCAGGCCCAACCAATTGGACGATCAAGTGACGCTTGTTCCTATTAGCTTTTAGGTTATATGGTTTTCTAGTCATCCTATCTTCCACAGTCAGTGCAGTTAGCACTATATAGACGATACATACGTTTTTGTTTGGATATATATATAGTGTCTAAGGATGTTTACTTCTCACCTTGACTGCGTCCACGAAATCTCATTAGAACCATAAATCACAGCCCTCTTTCTTTGTTACACTCAATAAACCACATAAAAGCTTCCAGAATACTCTTCAGTTCGCGTGCCAGCATGTTACGAGACACAATCAGAACAACACATCTGCTACATTAGCACGAGAGGTGTCGCTGAGGCGCTCCGACCTCGGCTAATGAAGTGATAAACACCGCACTAGCCGCCTAGTGCCATCTGTAAGGAGAATCTATGCTATGGTGTAAAGAAAAACAATTTAAAGACTTTTCTTTATCAGTCGTGCGGGTTAGCACACTTCATAAACCGCTACGCCGTCGAGAAAATCTCTCAGGCTCTTCACGATATTTTTATGGGAACTTCCAAATTCATAGGTCCGTGCCTTGTATTACAATTTGGGAGTTGGCAGTACATGGTTGGTTTATAGAATTAGGCTATTATCTTAACTGGTAATGGTAGTAATCATTGCTCATTGACACACCTGTAACAACAGAGGAGTTGATGCGTTGCCGAGTCTTTTTGAAGGAAACGACAGGAGGCAAGAATTGTTCTAGTTAGCGCACTTCGGAGTTTAGATATATGCATCTGCATATATTCAAACTCCGGCTAATGACAACTTCCTAAAAACCAATAACTCGACGTTGAAATTGAATCCACTGACCACTGACTTTTCATTGCTACCACTAGACCAATGAGGCAGAAAAGTCTCGTCTGATATAATTTTCATTTTCACTTCAGGTCAATATCATATACCTATATTGAAAAAGCATCTAAATACCATCGACGATTGTAAGTAACAATTTGAACAAATTCTTCCATAAAAAACTTGCTTAAGACCTGCTCGTTACGACAAAGCAAAGGCATTTAATTGCTTAGGCGTAACTGGTAATACAAGATGAGGCTATCAAACGACGATAATTGATAAATTAAAAATCAATTGCTCCAATACTTGGTGTTGTATTAAAAATTCCAATATAATAGCAGGCGATTGATTGAATTACGATCAGTCATTTGCCGCGGTCTATTAGAATTTCGTATACCTAAGTAGATGCATATATTATAAATATACTGTATGAACTAAAATCGTAAACAAGATAAAGCCTGTCACACACATAGCTATAATATACATTAATATGATAAAGTATACCAAATTGTGTGGACCTAATGGGTGTGTGATGAACCCATGAGTATCAAAGATCAATATATTTTTGTATAATAGATATAATTATATTGCTATGTGTGTGGTCCATTAAAAAAACTATAGAAAACAAGCAATGACAGCCTAGCGATATGCCCATTGGACTGTCAAAACTCGAGTTTGACTAGGTACAAGGCACGCACCTCTGATTTATCACAATATTATCACTCGCTTAAATGGTGAACACTTTTTTTTCTTTCACACTCATTAGTCTAATGGTCCTACGCTATAGGTCCTGGAACCGATTCCCAAGTCGAACAGTTATTGATTTTTTTTATGACATTCTCAGAAATCGCTCGGAGTTTCAATTAGTGCGCAATTAATGGCAATATGCTCGCCCCCTATTACAGTCGACCTAAATAAACCAATGAACTAGTAGGTAGACCTCCGCCTATGGCGTGATATACTAAAAAAAACATACTAGAAATGTGCATTGCACATTACTAGTATTCTTGTTAACCCCTCTTGTTAAGTTAAATGCTTGTGTTACGAGTGGATTCACGTCGGTAGTGCAGTGGGTGGATTTCGAACCAGCAACCAGATAATCGCAAGTCCGACGCTCTAGTCATTAGGCTACTGCCGATATATACCTATTTTTTTTATTAGAATAATTACTCCTCCCTATTTTATATTTCTTCTTATTGTCGTCTCCACCTGGTATATTATAGTGGTATATACTTGGTATATACTTCGTATGTGACAGCCTTAATTATTGAGATTTAAGATAAGGATGCAGGAAGTTACCTACACAAGAGTATGTTTATGAATATTTTTTTATGTAGTGTTATTTATAATATCGTTTATGCTGAGGATGTCGTGTATCCGTTATACACTCAGTAATTGCGGCAGTCCCAAAAATAAGTAGTTTGCTTAATAATTATCAGTGGTTTTCTAGGTCAAATATTTGTAACTAACGTATCTTTTTTATCTAAAATGAATGAGAAGATAAATAAGTATGATGACATGTCATAATTATAGTAAATGTGAATTTGGTGTATATGTAAAGGTTGAAAAATAAATAGTTAGGTACTAAAATTATTGCCCTCTCATTCAACTTAGATCAACTAATCTTGACGAATTAAAATGTTAATTATGATTTTGCAAATAAATATAAATAATGTTATAATCATTTAGATTATACTGTACAAACATAACTATGAAATAATCTCATTAAAACCATCAACACATTTCCAATGTGTGTTCCATGGATCCGAATCTGAGCGGAATCGAAGCGGCGGTGGCCTAATGGCTAGTGCGTCGGACTTGCGATCATGTGGTTGCCGGTTCGAAAACCATCCATTGCACCACCGACGTGAATCCATTCGTAACACAAGCATTTAGCTTAGCACGAGGGGTTAACAAGAATACTAGTAATGTGCGAGCCACATTAAAAAAAATGTTTAGATATACTCGGACTTGAAATCTGTTCCTATAAAATTGTTTATTTTTACTAAGAAGTTACTATATTGAATAGGAAGATATTACAAAAATGCAGACGGACAAAGTCAGGTAACAGCTTATGAAACCAACACATACCAACAGACTTGGTTCGAGCTTTGTACATAATTAGTGGTGTTTAACCTACGCTTACAATCTGATGTTTCCACATTATCAGAGCCCCTGCAGGTACTATTCGGCCTTTTGTTCGAGTATTACATAAGCAAACAACGAGGGACCACTTAATACATGATATCAAGCTCTCCAAAGATTCCCTTCTTCGTCCACAATCAGCAATTACGAATTTACGATAAATAATGCGTTTGGCAAAACCATAACGATCACCAAAAACTATATATCCTAACACTTACAAAAAATATCCAACCATAACAATCCAAGCTTTGGGCTGCAATTTGCATGCTGGTTTAACGTTTATAAGTCGTTTAGTTTCAACCTGCTCCCGTTTTCAGATTGTTCCAAAAGATAGTTGGTGGTTGCATGCAAAATACTTCCCGTTGAGATATGGGGATCGTCCAGCAGCCAAGTATTATATAAAGTGTATAAATACCACTGTATGTATGTATGTATGAAGTATCTGGGGATGCCACACACGTCGCTACCGTATGCGACTTGTTCCCATAAAGGTTTACTTTGGTTTGTTAAAGAGAAGTTAGCTTTTACAATTGTTTTATTTGAGAGAATATTTTTCATGTGTCAATGTGTATGCTTATCACTGACTAAATAATAACATTAGGTATTTGGTTTGTGATGATATATACAAACATATTAGAAAGCCTTACAGCTTAGTTTACTTATCCATCTGGTTATCAAATCCTTATATTCAAGTTTTTTAGCCAATTTGCGGCTGCAATTTTTTTGGTGGTGTATCCGATGTTTCTCTCTTGAGACATATAAGTAGATACTTTTCCGTTATTATAAGTTGAAAAATTGATCTTACTTTTTGAATAAATAAACAATTGCCAAAAAAAACAACTTAGCTCAGTCTGTTTCTTACTTATATTAACAGTAACAGGCGTTTACCAAGTCCCGTTTAATCTAACAACAAAAATCTTTTCCTTATTTAAATACCCATCTGTTCTTTATACGGCCACCACGCCAAACACCTAATCTATCGTTCTTCTAAAATAGAAAAAATCTCAGTAGCCTGCCCAAATTGGCTTGCAGACCACCCGTGACCTCGGAAGCGGAACCACCCACACGACGTCACGAGTTTCCTATCACGACTGATCTTAATTATGAACGTGGCGATCATCATCTTAAATTTTCTACCTTAAAAGGTCTATAAAGAGTCACTAAGTGTACGCAATTTATTCTAGATTACGGGCGCCCGTCGTCTTATGTCACGACTTGGCGCGGACACTTCTGTTCCGAGCGCCCAGCGGAGGCACGTGCCGTTCTCGTGTCGTAATCGTGAGCTGGAAATTTTAGTTCTACGTCAAATTTATAAGTGTGTTTCGAAACTTTGAAGAAATGCACTTAATTGTTTTTATATATTGTCCTCCACTTTTGTCGACAGTTTAATTAGCTCAAGCCTACTTAACATTCATTATATGTTGAGTAACAATTGCATTAGTCTTGATTTATTATGAATTAAATTATGACTAGTGGACACATGGACAAAATGTAATCGGTCTAAAATTATAAATTAAATTTACAACTAATAAATATTACATTTTCGGCCACAATATTTTACCTAACTTTCTAAAATGTCGGACAGCCTGCGAAAATATTGTGGACAATACTAAAACATAAGTGTTATACATGAAGCTGGTAACACATTTCTAGTTGATTTGATCTCCTTTATACAATAGTTTAGCTTTTTGCTATCGACTAGGCTGTTTTTGCTATCGACTAGGCTGTGCTAGACATCTTCGGTTCGATCCTAGGTCGAGCAAAGTGTTATTGGGTTAATGGCAATAGGCTTGTCTCCTATTATTCGTACATGGGACCTAAACATATCGGCAAACTGTGAGTGTACGCACTTCTGCCTAATCCTTGCAGGAGTAAAGGCGGGATGAAAATAAAGACCTAATACTTATCACTTAAGACTATTTGGCCAGAATTAGCACACTGGTACCTTATGTTGTTTGTAAATACTAGGGACAGTCTGTTGAAACTGTGAATGCCAATGTTTTTGACAAGGGACTTCTTCGTCGTCAAAACTGAGTCATCCTGCAGCAAAATCGACAAGCAACTATAAATTGGACAACCGATCACCTCGTGGGAGAGAGACATGCGAAAAAGGAGGTACCTTATATGTCTCTTCAAGAGTTCAGATCTTGATCTCTAACCAGAGGATAAGGCTTTTAAGCCAAGTGCAGTTTTTAGTCGGTACGAGACTGAATTACCCCGCTGGCTCACCGGTGGAAAATCAATGAATTGAATCCAAACTAAAACCTCATTGGATGTTTAGCCAGCTGAAAGTTAATAATAATAATTAGGTACCACGCATCTTATAACGGTAGTTAAGTACATACACTATAATGGCATAAGTGTAAAATGACGCGGGTTTGCGCGGCGCGGAGCGTCCCGCTATGGTCGGATCACGCGGGCGCTATCACTGTTATAACGCGGTTACTTGCGCGCGCGCACCTTTCTACACAGATACTGCCCTCTACGTACGGTACAGAAGTGATCTTGATTTTTTGCTTAATTAGTGATAAATTAAGACTAATAATGTATATAGTTATAATTGGGTAATGTTTAGGAAGTGTATATTTGCGTTTCACGGGGGATGGACAAGCCGTACTAGTTGCATTAAGTTGGATTTGATTTTTGTTTCGTTGACAATGATTCTGAGGGTACGTTTTTGGCGAGCAGAAGGATGCATGTATGTATTGTGTAACTGCAAGACTGGCTTGGACAGAATACCAGCGGTGGACATGCGACATGCTGTCGACCATTAAGCTGACTCCAAGACCAATTTTTCTTTTTCAAAATTATTAATTTTATTAAGTAATTTATATAATATTAAGTTTATCTAAACTTGTACGTAAAAGACAATTAAAATTCTTTGTCTTTCTTTACGTCTGACGTCAAGAATATTGATTTTTAAAAACAAATCCTTAAAACTGCGGAGTATACTAAATAATTAAACAATTAAAACTTAATAAATAACAGTCACCCTTTAGCTGAACAGTACAAACGATAATGAAACGCTAGCCAATACAATCAGACTTTTTAAATGCAGTTATAAAAAATTGCGTCATTCAATAGGTACTACATAATAAACAAAAATGTGACTTATTTCAATGAATTTAAAGTCTTCACGAAAGCAGCTATAAAACTACGCGATCAATACGAACACACAGACAAAGTAGATTCAGTAGCCAATTCTCAACAAACTACTTTCAGAGTGTGCGTTAATTATGTTACACGATGTATGTATTCGTACATTATTGTTTATGTCAAACAATAGTTAATCATAAATGAAGATTTGAAATAAAAGCCACTGTTTACAGATTTTATTGCGCTAAATTGTTAAAATCAAATTCTGACTTTTGGACCCTTTACAGCGTCTATGGCCACGGATGGACCTAAGATGAAGATCATTCTTATTTGCCAAAAAGCGATTACCTACCAATCCAATATATCAATCTTGTTTTGGACGATTCTCTCTGCTACCAGGAACACAAATCAAGTTCTTTGAATTGTTAGGCAATTTATTTCAAATTATCTGGAATTTGACAGAAGTTTCCTCTGCTTGTAAATTTTGTACGCCAAATTTGGAAGACAGGCTTTTAAAATATTTAGACTCAAAATTGTTAAGCACTCACATTTTCTACTAAAGCTTAGATAAATATGTCAAACAACCAATAAAATTAACATTAAAAACACATGACAAATGACCACCCAAAAATTGTTGATGGAATTATAAATAGCAGTAACAGATAAGAGGAACTAATAAATAAAATCGTATTAGTACGATCTGAACTAATATTTATCACACGACAGAACAATGGGCCAACGATCAAAACTTATTGGTCGCTCTCGGATCAGGAGCGGGTGTGATTGCACCGCGGTACCGATAAGGTAAATAGCTCATACAATTGTTGGAATGGGAGGCTCCGAACCTCTTTTGTTAAGGAAGTGGTCTAATGGGCGAACGTAGCCACCGGCGCGACTTACATGGTGTCAATTGCTGTGTGCTATTAGGCGGGCCGCACATTGAGTAAAATGAAACTTGACGCACACATTATAGAATCCTTTTCACTTCATAATTATTTTTAAAAATCAAAATCATAATATTTTCCCGTATCCCGTAAAAGAAACAAAATTCTTATAAGCACAAATATGAAAACCGAAACTATCTATAGTCCATAAAAATATTTGTTCCCTGTGAGAGTCGAAGCTATTACCCGCATTTAAATCAATCGCTCAGTCATTGTGACACTTAAGCTACCAAATAGTCAAGGATACTTTGGTAAGCTCTATGTTGACTCATAAAACTATGGTGTTCAATTTATATTATGGTCGGGGATACAGGATCTTACAATGCATTTCTCCTCGACCTCACCAAGTTTGTGTCATAACTAGATGGGCTTGGCTGTCACGTAGGGGACGACAAAATATCATGGTCTCTGTCACGACCTGTGTAATTAAGTATTCTAATTTTAGTATCCTCCCTACTTAAGCTTTTTGGATGGTCCTTGTAAGAGTAAGCAACAGGAAACACCTGCTTACTATAAATCAATACGAGAATTTAACCATTCAGCCATCGTAATTACGTAATTTCCTCCCAAGATTTGATCTGCAGATAAGATCTAAATTTAGTTATAGGCATTTATGTGTTCTGATGAGAATTCTCAGTACAACTGAGTGGTTCTAGAGAAATCATACATATTTGCCCATCTCTGGTCTCGTCTTTCCTTAGTTGCCCACTGGACGATAACCTTTGCTACCAAAATAGTGTAGTGGTTGCCCACTCGATGACCAATAGTCGGCTTCCAGAGTATAATTTGAATTTCGTTTATATGGCTAAACTGTTATTCTGATAGCAATAGATATGATCGAAGCTGTTGAATGGAAAACACTCAGTTATTTATATTCCTTTTAGATATCGGACCGGTGTTCTTCGATTTCACAACCTTAAGAAATCATGAGATATTTATAACTATTGTGGATTGCTGTTATTTAAAACTTGGTCTAACTATGGCCTAAGAATTAAAACTGATTACAAAATATATCTCTTAGTGATGACATTCATTACTTAGCTGGTGGTGTATTTTAGTCTGAATTTAGCTCAAAGCTATTGTAATAATGTTTATTATTTGAGATTAATTAAAAAACTTTTACAAATTTATATATGTACCAGCAGTACCCCGCGGTATCACCCGCTAAAAAATTACAAACTTTCATGCAAACTTTCACAGTCTTAGGGGTAGAATTTCGGAAAATCCTTTCTTATCGGATGCCTACGTCATACGTCAACACCCTCCAAGTTTCAGGTCTCTATGATCAGCGGTTTAGACTGTGCGTGGATCCGTCAGTCTGTCATTCAGAATAAAGCATTTTATATGTATACATTAGGTTTAATTAGTTATTCATAAATGATTCTCTAGCGCACCCATTTTATTAACATAACATACCATTACGCCTATATTTCCTGAAGCGTAAGTCAATGGTGTACTTATGTATATCCACAGTGTGCCAGTTTGGTTTATTTAGGTCCCATGTAAGTAATAGGGGGCGAGACTATTGCCATAACCGGGCGCAAGTCCACGCTCCGAGGTGCTACTGAGAATTTCATGGAAAATCCCAATAACACTTTGCTCGACCTTGGATTGGAAATTAGGATATCTAGCTTAGCAGTCGCGCTAACAACTACACGCTAACTAGACTAACGAGGAAGCCATTTTTTCAAGGTTCGCCCAATTCTGATAAAAGTCCTACCAACAACTGCCGACATTATCTGCAGTCATTTTGAATCCATAATCTAAATCGAGTCTATTATCAATTTTCCTATACACGTTGTACATTGGCAATCCTTCATGAAAATTAATATCGCTTGTGTATTGGTTCAACTAATGGCATGCTTCGTTAGTGCGCATGCGGCAACTGCTGTAATTAAATTTGCATAGAAATCCCCCCAAATTAGCCCTTAGCGATCGCCTGCAGTGTAACGATATAGATTAGTCTCCTAGGTGGAACTCCTTTTAGGTACCTTTAATAGTTTTGTGTGTAGATCCGTTTAATATTAATTGATGTTAAATTTATAAGGTCTTTCCTTTGGTAGTGAATTTATAAAAATATAGCATGTAACATACCATTACCCCTGTATTCCCCGAATGGTTAGGCAGAGACGTACTTAATGTACACCTACAGTTCGCCGGTATGTTTAGCTCCCATAATATAGGGGGTGAGCCTATATCCATTAACCGGGCACAAATCCAGACTCCGAGCTGCTACTCAGTTTCATTGAAAAACCCAATAACACTTTGCTCGACCTGGGCATCGAACTCAGGACCATTAATGTAGATGTCGCGCTTTAGACCACTAGACTAATGAGGCAGCCAAGATATAGATATAGTAAAAATATCTTAAATTCTCGCATAATTAAAGCAGGTTATTTTTTCCAGCTGATATCATTATCATCGACCTACACAGTCCACTACTGTCCAGCTGATACGTCATATCATGTTTACTCCTGTATTCCTCAAGGGGTTACATAGGTGTAGGTATAATTGTACACCCACAGTTTGCGGGTCTATTTAGGTTCCATGTAATAGAGGGCGAGCCTATTGTTAAGCGGGCACAAAACCAAACTCCGAGTTCCTGCTGGGAATATCATTAACTAACCCAATAGCATGACTCGGGAATCAAAGCCCGGATTTACGACCACTTGACTAATTAGGCAGTTGATGTTCTGATTATAAAGAATATGCCGATTTTTATATAATTATATGTCAAAGTGTTAAAAAGATGGTGACCAGGCAGGCAGTCTGTCTTTACGCAACCGGGTCTCTTGCACAAGTAGCTGATTCACACTGTTTTTCTATGCCATACATCTGGATATAAATATGTATAAGCAGAAGCCACTATGTGGAACAAAGGGGGTCGGCTTTGGTCACGACTCTGACCGGTACACACCGACCACACCGTTTTGGATGCCCGTGCGCTGCCCATGAAGTGTCGCTGATAACCATAACTATGTGCTAATGTCACCGGTTTCATATTTATTAATATTATCCCCATACTTATATGGATATTTTATAAGTATCGTAAATAGTAGGATCCGCCGATCTTGATGGTAGTGATGATAATTATTTTATCTAAGGAATAGTTGAGTATGGACAGGTAAGTCCGTTGCAGGTTTCAAGACGTTTAATCATTTTGTCTTTGTATATCCTGATTTAAAAAGGTTGGAGTGGATTAGAAAGTGATAGCTAACAAGCTTGTCACTAAGTCATTACGCTCTTCTAATCTAAAAGGACATTTTTAATTCTAATCGTCTTACGATGACTTAAAAAGAAGAATGTAGAAAAGAAATTCGACATCACATGCAGTGGTCTTGGTAGCTTAGTTTGCTAAAGCCAGAAAAAGGTTCTAATAAATAATAAGCGGCGGTAGCCTAATGGCTAGGGCGTCGGACTTGCGATCATGTGGTTGCCGGTTCGAACTCCACCCATTGCACTACCAACGTGAACCCACTCGTAACACAAGCATTTAGCTTAGCACGAGGGGTTAACAAGAATACTAGTAATGTGCGACCCACATTGCTAGTAAGCTTTTAAAAAAAATGGTCAAAAACGATAGGAATTTTCTATCGCTAAAATGCATATCTTTAAAAATATTTTCCCGAGATGTATCTCTCCCAATAACTGACCACCTTGAGCTCTTGGGCGTTACCCTGATGTCAACCCTCAACTTCGGCTCCTATAGAGTTCAAGGCTCAAGTAACTGCCAGAAAGCTGGGTATCCTCTCGGAGGTGCGTCGTTTCTTCACGCCTGAACAATTGCTCAAATTGTATTAAGCACAAGTTCGGTAGTGCATGGAGTACTGTTCATACCTTTGGGATGGATTGGCAAAGTACCAGCTCGAGGCGTTGGAATCCGTCGAGAAACGTGCCAAGAAGCTCATTGACAATGACTCCCTTGTCCGGCTAAACTTCAAAGTCTGGAACATTGCTGCAAAGTTGCTAGCTTATCGGTTTTTTATCGGATACATTTCGGAGAGTAAGCATCAGATCTCCACGATCCTATTCCCTCTAGCCTGTTCTACTATCGGATGACCAGAAGCACGAAAAAGCTACAGCGATTCATGGTAGGTAGATATTCCAAAAACCCGAGAGAAACGCTTTAATTCCACTTTTATCATGCGTACGAATCGGTTTCATCTAGGCAAGCGCGCTCCATCATAGATCGCAGTATCGCTTTGAGCGACACTATAGAAAAATATGTTTTAAATTATTAAGAATAAGTTTTAATGTTTGTTAATGTTTATTTAACTCAAAGAAGTTTTAATAAGATCAGACGTCTGTTATGAGTTTAGAATACTCTTTGGTCCACTATTTGACATTACTCTTGTCAGTATAAGAAGTAATGAAAAAAAATTTAGGGAAGATACGGAGCTTTTCATATGTCAAATATATTCTTCAATAATTCATGCTAACAAACAATATTGAAGAATAATTATTATGATATTATCATTTGCTTTTCAAATTAAAATTCTTTATTTGCAGAATATGGGTGGGTAATACAGGTGTTACAAGTTAGAAATATATGTCGCCATACTCAGGCTCACACCATGCAAATTTTCAAGCATCATTATTAATTATCTACATTAGAAATGTGAGAGAATGTCAAGCTTACAATATAAACTGCTTACAATATGCAATTTACATATGATACATCAACATACATATTACTATATCATATAATACAATAATTACTATATACTATAATATGTATTACAAGCAAATCAAATAGTATAGGTACCTACTTCCCTGATTATTCAACTTTGTTGATAATATTGTATTGTGTTCAATCCAACTGATCCATTTTATGTACAGTTGTGTACATTACTGAAATCATTTGAAGACACCGTATTCCACGAATGTAAATACAATGAAAATCTATACTTATAATAAATCTGTAGAGAGGTCAATTCTGTACATGAAATATATTTCCAAAATAACTATCAGCGGGTGATTAGTGATCGATACTGATGCCAAAAATGCAATCAGTAAAATTTTTGTCTGTCTGTCTGTCTGTCTGTCTGTCTGTCTGTCTGTCTGTCTGTCTGTCTGTCTGTCTGTCTGTATGTTCTTTATAGAAACAAAAACCACTCGACGGATTTCAACGAAACTTGGTACAATTATTCTTCATACTCCTGGGCAGGTTATAGTATACTTTTCATCACGCTACGATCAATAGGAGCAGAGCAGTGAAGGGACATGTTGGGAAAATAGGAGAACTTACTCAATTTTTTAAGCTTCCGTCGCGTGTGCAGCCTTAATGGTTAAAGCTACACAGAAATCATGTATGACGGAAATGTTCTGCTTAAAATGATATAAAAAATATTCCACGACAGCAAATGTCTATCTTTTATGGTTGACTCACAATAACACGTGTAACTCCCGATAGCTTAGCAGTTCGGAGCTTTCTGATTATATTTGTCTACTCTTACGTTAGGTGACTGACTGACTGACATAGTGATCTATCAACGCACAGCCCAAACCACAGGTTATAGTGTACTTTTCATCACGCTACGATCAATAGGAGCAGAGCAGTGAAGGGAAATGTTGGGAAAATGAGTGATTCATGGGAAAGGTTTCAAACTATCAATGTATATATCATCACGCTACAACCCTTAGGAACGGGGCAACGCAGGTGAAACCGCGGGTGAAGAACTAGGGAACAAAGTAACTATTCCACGCGGACGAAGTCGCTGGCAAAAGCTAGTAATTAATAAATTCCAGGCGAACTGTCTTTTATTTTGTAATAATGATAGCTAGCTTTGTACCTATCTTCTTCTGTCTATACTTATAATAAATCTGTAGAGAGGTCAATTCTGTACATGAAATATATTTTCAAAATAACTATCAGCGGGTGATTAGTGATCGATACTGACGCCAAAAATGCAATCAGTAAAATTTTTGTCTGTCTGTCTGTCTGTCTGTCTGTATCTTCATTATAGAAACAAAAACCACTCGACGGATTTCAACGAAACTTGGTACAATTGTTCTTCATACTCCTGGGCAGGTTATAGTATACTTTTCATCACGCTACGATCAATAGGAGCAGAGCAGTGAAGGGATATGTTGGGAAAATGAGTGATTCATGAGAAAGGTTTCAAGCTATAAAACATCACGCTACAACCCTTAGGAATGGGGCAACGCAGGTGAAACCGCGGGCGAAGAACTAGGGAACAAAGTAACTATTCCACGCGGACGAAGTCGCTGGCAAAAGCTAGTCACAAATAAAACATGACTGCTCTGCCCCATACGTTTAGTAAAACACTCATTTCACTTCCATAGCTATTGTAGGTATTTGTATAAAATACAAAACTACGAAAATCAACAATATGAACACAAAAAATAAAGATTTTTCGTGTAAATATATCAAACTGAACGTCATTTTTGACTACCTTGAGTTGTGTATTCTTCTTGCGATTGCGTAAATCGTGCAATTTAAAATAAAGAGATGTTTCTAGTTCAAAATATTGGCACACGAAAAATCCTTTGAGTTCTTCCTGTTTCTTATCACTATTCAGATACTTAGTATCAAAACTTTTGACTTCCTCTTCAAGTAAACTTTTGAGTTAAAATATTTCATAGTGCATTCCAACAAATCATAGTTATCATATCACATATGGCCGCTACGTCACGATTGTCGCAGGCGCACGCGATAAGAACAACATTAGGTACGTTCTCAAACAACGACAACTATCGAGATCCACGAACGCAATAATTTTGTGTTCCGCAATAAACTTTATCGATTCTCTTATTAAATTTAATATTTGTACCGCACAAGTTGTTGGAAACATTTTCGTAAATGTTTTCATATTGGTTTTGTGATTTCGATTTGGTATGTGGTACGATTATGTGATTGTGAAATTAAAACTTTGTATATATTACTATGTTTTGATATCCACGATAGTATAGTAAACACTATGACGAATGTTCCATGTAATTAAAAAGTCGAAATTAATTGCAATAACATGAACTTTAATTTATTTTTAGTTTACTTCAGTGTTTTTTATTCCAAGTATAATTATTGTTATGAGGGTAAATAATAAATTATTTTAGTAATTTATATAATAGTGACATAAATTTAAATTTTTGAGTGTTTTTTTTTTCATATAGTTCCAGAAAACATGCCTATAAGATATTTCGATGGTACTGATTGGAAAATAATGAAGTCACGGGCACAGATTAAAATAGGTAAGATATTCCAGTATCTTGTATATACACACTGGTTATATTCAATTAATTGTAAAATAATATAAAACATGGTGGTATACAAATTGTAGGTATCGGTAACAAGCGGATCATTAAAAGAAGTTTCTTATATACTAAAGTACTCGTAGTAGCTAAATTAGGCAATTTTGTAATCAGCTGTGAGAAAGGGATGGCGTTATTGAATTTATGTAGAGTGGCATCCCTCACTCTTAATCAAAAAAAGATAGAAAAAAATGCCGCGGTAACGGCCTGAGATTAGAGTTCATGTCATTATTAACTTTGTAAAGGTGAAAAACCGTCATTTTTCATTTTGTACTTTCAAAGTTCTTAATCAATTCAAATCGGTTGAAATGAAGGAAAAAAACGGTTCGAAGGTCATGAAGTATATCAAAATAAAACATTAATGAAAAAGCTTTTCCCTTCTGGAGGTTTTAATACATAAAGGATTATAATAAAAAAAAAGATCCAGAACTTTACTATGATATCAGATATTAATAACTTGAAGTATAAATAAATCATGTAAATATAGAATCTTAACCATCTTATAATTTCAGTACCAACTCGCTCAAATATATCCATACGGCTAGACTGGCCTGAATCCAGTCAGGAAAATAACAAGCCTAAAAATAAGACAACTACAATTAAAAAAATAATTACAAAAAAACAAACTACGAAAAGAATCACAACAAAGAAAGTTATTAATAAGGTCGCGACGAGAGTAACTACCAAAAAAAGTTTTTCTTGTAATTCTGGATGCATATTAAAGAAATTAAATAATATTACTACTAAAGGTATTCCAAGAGCAATAAAGATACCTAATCTAAGAACTACAAAGCGATTTCCTGTAAAGACTACAAAGAAATTGGTGAAAACATCAAAAAAGCTTCCTGTTAGTACTACAAAGAAGCCTCCTGCGAAGACGCCTGCAATGTTTGGAAATAAATATATTTCAAATCTTACCGAGAGAAATGGGATTTTAAACGGTACGGGACAATTAGGGCTTGTTCAGACATTCTTATTTGCTTGCTAAGTCTAACAATGAAGCTTAACTGAATATATTTCAATTTTATGAATTCCCTTATACTTTTCCAGAACAACAAGCTTTACCTGATAAGTGGTTGAGTGTTATTAAAGATTTAGTGAATGTCCTTAAAGTTATAGAGGAAAAGAAAAATAATAACCGTAAGTACACTTTAACTATAGAAACAAACTATAATCTGAATGCTTTAAAATATTTTAAAGTACCAAAATATGCAAGGTTAAGCTGTAGGTTCTTGCCGTTAGCAATCTATTCATTGGTGACCGTTCTTGGCATAAGGCGACGCCTCGTAGCCTATGACGATCATTAATGGTAGATTGAAGCTCGAAAAGTCTAACAGTACCAGTTTATCCTTCGGATATCAGTCAGTGGGCACCTACTAGGTAGATAAGGATGATGATGAAAGAGTATATAAATATTACCTATTCACACTAGTTTTTTCTCCTGTAACGTGGGGCAATTACAAATACACGATTTCACGTTAACTAACGTCGAGTATTTGTAGAATTGGACCGACCATCCATGACGTAGAAGCTGATTGCTCAGATACTATAACTGTAAAAATCAGAAGGAATTCGTAGTTTTGAAAAATATGTACTTAACGAATAATTCTTTGCAGAATGTGAAACCGAAAGTACTCCCCAACTTAATGCACAGTATCCACTCGTTGACGGGAGAAGAGCTATGGATGGCATGGACGACATCATGAATTTACTGATGGATGGTATATTTTTTTGGCGTTTTATTACAACCCGCGCCCGTAGATTGCCGGGAAACGGCCTACGTTCAGTACTTCGATTAGCCCAAGATGTTGTACATACGCAGTCCAATTTTCAGACTAATGATAAAATATAGAAAACCAGCGAGAAGCCTGTGTGCCTGAGCAATATTAATTGAAAGCATTTTTAAAATAAGACTTGTCTTTAAAGTTAAAATTTTTCTTAAATGTCTGTTTTGTATACCTAGTAAATTATTTATTCATAGGCTAATAAACACCGACTTCTTTTGTATCAGCGTAACCATCGTAATTTCCTTAAAGCTCTGCAAAGAAGCAATTCCTGATATAGTAGAGTGTTTTTTCTAAATTATAGATGTGGACAACTGCCGCTCAAATACTTCTGTACTATCATCCTACGATTTATTAAGTTGGTAGTGACAAATTCAGATAATGACATCAGTTGTCATATCACATCATGCAATAATAAGGCGTATTCTAATCGTAATGTTGGTCGTGAACGGTAGATTCGAACTAATGACCTATAGATACTACCGCATTACAACGATCCCTGATGATTTATCTCGATAAAAATCAACCTTCAAATACTTGAGCATATTTAATTTTAATCTATGGCCAAATTTTAAGTAATAGTCTACTTAGATATTTTTTGTAGGCGCAATGTTAGTGAAATAATATTAGTAAAAAATATTGAAATGCTGAATTATCTTCTTCCTTAGACACGATAATAAACAGATTAAACTACAAAGGGGTTTCGATAAAATTTAAGGTTAAAACTTGCTGGCCTCAGTCAGCGGAAACCATACCAATCACTAAAGGGGCAAAGTATGACAACTATGGTAATGATACCAAAGCGCGCTGCTACCTTAGGTATACGGAAAGGCTATCCTACCGATAGGCTTCGATCTTTTCTTGAAAGTTGATTCTAAAATAGTTTAGAAAAGACATGTTGAAATTTATAGTCCTTTAATTTAGGATCCTTGTTCTTCAATAATAATTAATGTTTTAAAAAACTAATGAGATTGTTTCTGACCGAACGCACTGTATGTCTTTAGGCTGGAAATAGTGTTACGCCAACGTCGGTCGCGGTCGTATCGGATCGACAGTCTTCATCAGCGCGCGTACTGACTCGCGTATAGCTGACCGTCAACGTTACACTTTGGCTTTGATTATCCATATTTTCGTAACCATATTGGTACGCTGACTTGCGATGGTCGTTAGTGTATCACTATTTACAAGCCAAGCAATCAAAAGCTGCCTTTGGGAAATTTATGATGCCTTCAATTTATTTATATCATAATTTTATGTAGAAGTAGTTACCAATAATATATGGTGACAACGTTTGGTATAGTTATGTATTCATTGTAAAATTAAAATTAATAACACTTAAAAATAATGTAAATTTGTAGTGAATGTTTTATTATTATTAGTTACCAAAAGCATGTTGTTACAGGCGTTGAAATAGATGGTAGTCCTGATGATGTAAATGGAAATGGCTCAGATTATAGCCTATTACCTGGATTGAGAGGGTTATCGGAAGATAAAGATACGATGTTAGACTTTCATGAAATAGAAAAATTATTTGCAACCAAAGATTCGAATACTTTACAAAATAAGGACCCAAAATTAAATAAAAACAATGTGCAAAATTTAGATTTAGAGTCGATTAAAGATGCATTAAAATCTAGATATGCAAAAGATGGTGACGGAATAACCCTAAAAAATACACAAATAAACGCATATTTAGATATATTAAAATCTAGGTACGCAAATAAAGAAAATTTACAATTTGGCGATGCCCCATTAAATTTAGCTGCTATAAATGCTGTAATTGAAACTAAACATCCGGATAACTCCGAACTTAGAGAAGAAACCGAATTTATAGATTCTTTTAAAGAATCAGATTTAAAGACTTATTTAGACGCAAAAAAATCCGGCGAAAGTTTACAAAATAAAGGAAAAAAAGCATATTTAGATTTATTAAAATCTAAATACATAACAAGAGATACTACACAAAATGGTGATGTATCATTAGACTTAGATACAGCAGACCCTGTCGTAGAAATTCATAATCTTAATAATCCAGGATTTAGAGAACTAGCTGAATATAAAGATAAAACTCTAGAATTAGATTTAAAGTCGTATTTAGATGCAATTCATAGTAAGGAAGCAAAAAAAAATACTATAAAGAAAGACATATCCTTATATTCAAATGAAGTTTTAATGGCAACAAAACATCCGTATTCCTCTTTATTAAAAAATATTCAAGATGATTTTCAACAAATAGAATTGAGGCCATATTTAAAAGCAATGGATGCTAAGTATGCAGCCAAAAATAATGATCGTTCGCAAGATATATACGTCACAAAAGACAAATATAAATCAGAATCTACATCGTTAAACTTAGATGAGATAGAAGCTTTAATTGAATCAAAGCATACAGACACCACGAAAACTAATAAACATAAAAAACACATAAATGATAAAGATATAAAGAATTTTTTTAAAGCCATTTCCAATTTTCGCTTTACAAAAGATAAAAGTATTTCCCATGATACAGACATAACTCTCGATTTGGATGAAATAGATACAAATGAAGAAAACAATTTAAATGTATTTGAGAATATAGATGAAGATAAATATAACGATGCTACAGACATCGAATTAGAAGAAAATTATTTTGCCACTGATGATAAGGATGAGCGAAAAGAAACAGATACCCAAGAAGTAGGACTAGAAGAAGATGTAGATTGGCCAGTACATAATTTTAAATATGTAATTGATGATGGAGAACAAAACAAAACGAGAGAAAACAATGCGTTCACCTCGGATTATGGTGGCGAAATATTTCAAAGACCAGAAACGCGTCCAACTCTCGCACCATGATATTGCATCAACCGAAGTAATAGAAATGTTAACGTAATTATTAAGGTTAGAAAATCGCAGTATGCGTAGCCCAAATCTGCGGGCAGGTACTCCCGTACGCCCTAAGACGTTGTTATACTCGTATAAAAATAAAATCGTCTATCGGCCAGCTTGAATGAGGCACATGCGGACGTGGAAGTATTTGACTGTGATTTACTTGTAAGTGGTGAAGTAAGAGTCAGTGTCAATATACAATTTTTATAATAGATTCTTCTAAAGTCATAGAAGTAAACATTTGCTTTGATTTAAAACATCATAAGTATTTACATAGCTTCCTTTTGGGTATTTTTAATTTGGTCCAACTTTATTCATATTTTTGAATGATTCTTTATGTTATTGTTTTCAATGCATGAAGTATTTCCGATAACGTTTTTATGGTTATAACAATATATTTCTAACAGTATTACAGTTTCTTAATCAAATGTAGAAACTATACAATAAGTGATACTTGCAAGAATACAATAAGTGCTAGTTTACCTTAATAGTGATGTGCAACATGGTCAGGTGACCTGGTTTTATGTCATGTATTCACTCATGATTTACTCTTTATTATGGATTATGTTTATCCATAAACAAGAATGTGCTGTTATACGCTGTAAGTAGGTATTAGGTATGGTAAACAATTACTATATCTGATCATTATCTTGAATCGCATTGGTAATATATAATTTATTTCTGTACACTCCAAAAGATACTTTTAAAAGTTGTTGTTGTAAAAATGTTAATGTTTTAGATTTTTAGTACCTATTAGATGGCGGTGACGTTTTCCATCTAACGATATCTGGGATCAAACCCCATAGCCAAGTCACAGTCTCTTATAAGAAATAGTTACATGTAGCGGCTTTGAGTACACGAGTCCCACGATTATAACAGGTTAATACCTGGGATAATCGTAGATCTACTTAGTGGATCTATTTTTACTTAATAACTAAAAGTGTGGTGTAGATCTTTATTGGATTCCTTCGGCTAAGGTATTCCTGGTTAAATGCGATGAAATGAAAGTAACTGCAAATTAAACTAATAATAAACAGTTGCTTGAAGACTGTGGAAATTATTCTAAAACAAAGTTCTCGCAACAAATCACTACGGAAATAGAAACATTGCATTTTGGGGTTAGTATTATCGAACGATGTCACGCCGAGTTTTTATCGTAGCCCTAACTTGATTAAATACCACTGTTCTAAATAAAAAATTAAAATAGATTTTATTTTAAGTGGATCACAATAAGCGAATGAAAGACGGCCTTGAATATGTTATGCAAAAGTATTTGAATCCTCTACGAAAATTAACAGGTATTTATAACACAAATATTTATTACAAGGGGCGGGTGCGGGTTCCATGTTCCTTTATTAACCGTTTACAATGCAAACTGTTTTTATTTTTGTGTTTAACATAATGAATGTTTTAAGCTCTGACTTATTAGACATGTGGATGCATTTTTTTACCTTTTATTTGTGCTTGCAGCGGACCTTCCAAATCATGCTATAGAAATGCAAATTGAAATTCATGATTCAATTCCGCATATTTCAACAAAACAAAATCCTCAAAGACGTGTCATTCGTGTTATAAATTCTCATCATCCCAAATCAGGTTAGAATAGATTTAACAATGTAATAAATTCTCTTTAGAATAGATATTTCTGTATAAAAGTATAAAATTAAACTTTATCAAGAGCAACCTCTTTTAAATCTTCTTTTTTTTGTTTAGTCCTGCGATCTCAAGATGCATCAATGAGTAAGTTCCTTTTTTTACTGTTAAAGTGAAGTTTAATCCTCTAGAAGGTGTTTATAATACCCATTATCGTATGTATAAAAAATACACCACAAACTGGTTATTTTTTAGCTAGTGCTCCAACGGATGCAGTAACATCAACAATAGCAGCCTCCGAAGCCTCAACTGCTGCTGCACCGGCAAGTTCCACTGCAGGTTATTTATTAGAATAATCTATTGAAGTGCTTATAAAACAAAAACTAATTATACCAAAGAGTAGGTCCCTTTCAATAAAAAGGAAAGTTTAAATGATTAACATTTCAGTGTCAGATGACTCTTCAAAATTGCCCGTGTATATGGATGATTTAAAGAAGGCTCTAGATGAGCTTGAAAAGAAATTAAGTAGCACTGGAGAGACTGCGGCAACGATGACTACAGGTGAGACTACATACTATTGCAATGTCTTACTATTTCTAGTTTCAAATATACTGGGGACGTATGTTTTATATGCTTTCAGTTAAATCTCGAAAACAAGGTAAAGTATCAGCATATCTTTCTTGCTGCTGTCTTTCAAATGACAGTTTGTGATCCAAAATATTGGCGACGCTAGTATCAAAGGTGACACAAAATAGTACTATACTAGACAACACATACGGGGCAAAGATAATGAACTGAGGGAGATTTTAATGAATAAATCAAGAGGACCATAACAATGGTGAAAATCACATAAGTTTGAAATTCCACTAGCACTTCTAACTCATTTTCTGTACTATTAAGCCTAAAAAATACATTCAATTTGAATGTTTTAGATAAAATGCAGAAAACGTTGATACAATAATATAGTTTTTATATAATGTTAGCTATAGGTATAACAAATACCTGCATTATAATTTTCCCAGGTTCCGACGTACCCTGTAACGGTGGTATTCCTCAACAGCCAAATAACGCGACACCGGTCCGAAATATTGATGATATCGTGCAATTGTTGAAGAAAGGTTATTCTAGTAATGTTTTTTATTTTAGATGTCGCCTCTGAGATATCCTGAATTACCCAGTGGCACTAATATCGAACTGTTTTAAAAGATAAATTGCACATAATATGCCATCTCGCCGTATATTGGTGCTCCCACAGTTACACAGTTATATTATCCCATGATAAAAAAGGCAAGATTATGTTCGAGCCAAAATACAGACTTTGAGCAACTGATGAGAATTTAATTACAATAAAATTTAATGAATTGAATATTTATTAGTGAAAAATTTCTATTGAATTTTAATCTCGGGCAATCACTTTTGTAGGCCTTACTAACGCTTTTGACAAGACGTAGCTATCTGATTACTTACATATCAGTTTAAAGGTATTTTTTTCGATATATAGGCGAAAGAAAATCTTCAAGGAACATATTTTATTTCTTAAAGAACAAGAAATTTTCTTGGCAGTTTTGAGACCTATTTTTATGGGGATGGAGATGGAGTTCCGCAGGGTTCCATTTTTGGTCCCAAAATCTGTGTAAACAATACTGTTTACTTTCAATTTGTAATTAACATGTTGTACCTATAACAACTTTATATCAATAATGTATAATTTGAAGATTATTAAAAAATATTTAAGTATGAAGATCATCCTTTAAATCTTTTTTGGTAGATCTTTCCACTCTTTATAGGTTAAACTACTGTAGGATCTACTAACCTAATATTTTTCCTAAAATTTATTTTTAATTTTTTCAGCTATCCAAGTTGAACGTCACATACCACAACCGAATAATGGAAATCTGGAGTGGGTTCAATTAAAGATTCCTAAAAATATGTAACTTCACTCTACGTAGCTTGAAATTATTAAAAACGAGATCTAATTAAGTTATGAATATAATTATGTGTATTAAATGTCTGTTTTGTAACATCGTGTTTAAGATTTGAATTTAGTTAAGTTCTGTTAGAAAGCTGACTGGCTGTCAAATTTTTTTCGCAGTCGTGTTTTATTTTTTAAAGTTTCCTATAGCTTTCAACAAAATAGCTTTAAGGAACATTCATTATATTGAGCACTGGCATTTTTAAACACGTATAATTCAAGATACCCTAAACTATGACTACAGGGCACTATACACTGTGCATGACACCTTACTAAAATAAGAAACAAAGAACTCACCAATCAATTATTTGGTCAGCAACGATCATTTAGATCTGACCTCAACCTCAGAGGCAGCTCACAAAAATTAACTAGAACGTTATTTATGAACCTCGTTCCGAGATAATTCTATATAATATTATTAACTCATCGGAGTACGCTGACGTTAAATTTGCGCCGTATTCATAGTCTCATATTGATGTTATACATTGTTGCACAAAAGTATTTATAATTTTTACGTAGTAGTCACTTTAGTAACAATTAAATGTATTTTTTTATTTAAAAAAGACAATTAAAAAAAAATTGAACTCGTATGAAAGACTAAAACTACAAAAAATACATTCTCATTGTTTTTCGCTTCTCGTTAAATATTTACTAGTTATGTTATTACTAAGTTATTATTCCCTTCCTCAACCTTCCAAATTACTATTATCGACGGGTTATTTAACATAATTTCGATGGTACGGAGTTAATGTAACATTTTTATAACATCCTTTTATTTCACGACTATAAATTCTCACCAAGTTATGCAAGCCTGATGAATAGTTCAGTAAAACACGGAGCAGGCAGGTGACCTCCGGGCCGCTGATCTCTATCACCGCCCCGAACGCCGACCAACGCAATTAAACTATTAGCCAAAGGACATTTGCGATGAATACCGCACTTACTGCTTTGTTCCACTAACTATGCGGTAGGTAAAGTTACTCAGGAATTTTGATTATAGAATATTTGAGATCACGATAGGAAGGTATACAGACCTATTCCAAAAGGTTGAAATGTGCTGCGGTCAGATGCTGGTCATTGTTATAATAATTAAACTACATCTCGTATAAGGTATTCGGCTCTAGCGATGAAATAATTTACTGCTTTGTTTCATTATTCATTGAGGCACCCCTTCATGATAGTTTTAGTACTTTTGATTAATGTAAACCACTTTTCCTCTTCATCTTTTAGTGCTGGTTCTTTTATTCATCACACCTTCTCTTTCTCACCGCTCTGGTCTTGGTCTTCTACTTTTCTTGCTAAGATAGGCGGCGGCGGTAGTATACCCAAGGAAATGCAATACATTGTCGACTTTAATACTTTTCTTCTTCATGATACAGAACCGCGGTAATAACATGTGGTTACTTAAAAGACAATAAAAATACATGTATTAATCAATCCCAGCGTGCGGTCCAATAGTTTTATGCTCGTTTATGTATTAATGAGCTGAATTAATAGCAATGCGCCGTAATTGAAACGTGTTAATTAGAAGTAATCTAATGTCCGTTTTTATAAAAATATTTTTTATTGGTTTACACATTTAAACTTTTTTACATATGATTATCGCAACTACAAACATTTTTAAAAGTATTTATTTCACTAACCTTAATTTAATGTAGCAAATTAATGACATTATAGATTATGCACGCATTAGTGATGACATCAAGATGACTTACCAATGTAATTACGAGTACATTGGTCTCACGTCGATGTGATTTATACAGTACCAAAAAGTGGTTTATGGAAAAAAAAACATTTTGAGCCTGAATTGAACGTTTGGATGGATTTAATTTGGATTGAACACGTGGATGAAAATAATGATGATGTTTCTGTTAAAGAAAATAGATAATCGTTAGAAAAGATGAGCTTCGACTATACATAATTTTATGATTATTACGACTTCATTCCATGTCAAAACCCTGCGTGGTCCACACACTGTTTTTTTTAAGTGTTTATAATGACGTAATATCGAAACCCGTGAAGTCTGTACAGTATCTACTGCCCATGAATTAAAAGTCAACCTGTACATGAAAACAATCAATCCGTTTCACCTGTCAAAAGATCAATCTACTCTCATTACAACAGGAACTAAACACTTAAACAGGGCAAACACTATCATTAATTCAATTAGACAAACAAAACAAAAATACCAACACTTTAAACATTAATGTATTACAGAACAATGTTACTAATTAAGAGCCTTGGCGTTTTAGCAAAGGTCTTCGCTATTAACGTTGCGAATACATTATAATGTTTACTATATTTTTTTCTATAAATGTTAAGATGGACAGATAAATACCCATTTTCAACGTAATTGGTACCTACTGGCGTTTGAAATGGAATCATTTAGTTGTTATCTTACAATAATCTAATTGTTTTATAAAAACGTCTTCTCTTACGGTCAGCATGGGTTGGTAATCGCACGGAACTAATCAGATATCGGTTTCTTGGAGTGTTTTTGCATTTGAGGTTTGTGGTTAAAATGCATATAGGCACATGTAGGTATGAAATTTACTTAGTTATTAATAGAACCTCTTATAGGGAAAGGGGCAATTAACAGTACATATGTTATAGGTATAAGGTAGAACCGGGATAGAGAAAAAACAAAATACTTTATTAGTAAAACTGGCCGGTACTTTGGTTTTTTATCTACAAATTTATGAAAATTAGTGAACATTATCTTGAATATTTCCAGAGTATTAGCGATTTTTGCGGATCTCTATATTTTAGGACATCTATCCTACATAGAGGATAGCTGTCTAATCCACGTAAATTACGTTTAGGATACTTAGATGCACCGCCGAGAAACAGAACATCTATCCCTCAAAAACTGATCGCAGTTTTCCTTCCCATGCAATTACACAGAGTCATGAGACACGATCAACTTAGAGGTAGTTGGAGAATCTTTAGATAGATTAATCAAGCAAGCGAGTTTCATCCGCGAAACTGTAGTAATTACAATCGGGGCAACTTACCCCTGAGGCAACTATTCTGGTTTTACCCTATGTACATTTCTGACTTTTCTGTTTTCTATTGATGTTTTTCTTTTGTCGTCGCGTTATTGTGGATGAGATAAGCAACGACAAAATAGCAGCGCGCATTTTCTCCTCCGTAGGAACAGCAACCTTGAGATCTTTAAATAATAGAAAACCAACCCTGAACATAAAAAACTGGACTATGGGAGTACAGTCATGGAGTTGCCGGGGTGTTTGCAGTTTATTGTAAGTGTGGTTATCTACTCCCTATTATTAAATTCCTTAAATTCTGTCACCGTTGCCGCCCGATATAGAATTTTACTATACCGCCAACAAATTTATGTAGACAAGAGCAATGAATAATCTGTACAGGAATTAGCATTCCTAAAAAGGCAAGCGTATACTTTATAGTAGACACTGGCTTCAGGAACGGTGCGGCGCGCGTAAATCAGATTGCATGGACACTACACCATTTCAAACAGTTCGAGGTATCGAGAAATTCTCGTTGATGTCAGGTGGGTTAGATACTTTTACTATACTGGTAAAAATATGGTGCGCTAACAAAGGACAGGATGGAGTCAGAAATGTAAAGTATACTGCATTTTGTATATTATACGCTCACGTTGATGAAAATAATAAAATCATCAACCATAAATCATTTTATTTATTTGCGAACACATGTTATAAAGGTTGTACAACTATAATGATAATGTTAGAACTCAAAATGATTGTAATAGTTATCATTCTGGCAAGAAGACACGATGCAGCTCATAACCGAGTGGTCTTAACACATTAGAATGGGCAAGCGAAGCGTAGGACGTCCGGTGAACAGGTGGTTTGATGACGTAAATGGCCTTCTGCTATCCGTCGCAAATTGGATGAGTCAAGTTAGGGAAAAAGAATAAAATAAAGCATAAAATAAAGGCGGCTTATACACAGCAATGGGATAATTATAAGCTGCGATTGTAACGAATAGTCATCATGATTGCAGAACGCAGGTCTCCTCTCAGATAGAGAAAGGTTAGACTATAGTCCATCACGCTCGTCTTAGTGCCGGTTGCAACGGGTGCAGACACTATCTCGTTAATTGGTATTTTAAAAATATGTTCAAAAGATAAACAACTTAATAACAGACAAATAAGTTTTATTAATTTAATAGCTTTTCGCCCGCGACTTCGTCCGCGTGGAATAGTTACTTTGTTCCATACAAACTTTCATCCCCTATTTTATCCCCTTGGGGGTAGAATTTATCAAAATCCTTTCTTAGCGGATGCCTACGTCATAACATCTACCTGCATGCCAAATTTCAGCCCGATCCCTCCAGTGGTTTGGGCTGTGCGTTGATAGATCACTATGTCAGTCAGTCAGTCACCTTTGAGTTTTATATATATAGAGATTTAGCTTTAAATAGCTACTCCGCATATTATTTTGACGAATCCATTTGTAATCGACAACTAAAGTGATAATCTCATTCAAAGACAACCTTCAATAAAGTAGGTATAATTCACTTCCAAATATTTTCGTTATTGTAATTAGGTGCAAAAATTGCATAATTAGATAGTTCGCAACTTTAAATTGCTAGGTAAAGCGTATGTAAACTGCACCGACTTCAATTCCGTATTATAAAATAATAACAAGTGGCATTGTAATTGACCTTAGCGTAAATGCTGCTAGAACCTCGGACAGCGCCCCGGAGCGAAGCAACACCATAACATGGCTGTAATATCGGGAGCTACAATGAACTTTAACATTTCCACATAGGGCTCTGATGGTACCGACTTTCACCGTAAACGGCCAATTTACGAACGTCTGTCGAGTGGCCAGTGTCTTAGCTAAACTGTCTCAATTAGTGCCCGGATAGATGACCCCGCAATTTCGACAGCAATACCGGCCGAGATTGCCGCGGTTATTAGGTTAAGTGCAATAGGGCGGTCGGCAAGCTGCAATGGATGTTGCGGGAAATTGTAAGCTCTTACCTGTCAATGACTCGGCCAGGCGTTGTTTGCCGGTAATTGTTTTTGACGTTGCCGTTTTCTTAGTAATTGTATGTATACCTAGAGAAACGTGTCTGATCTTTGCTGATATGATAGTAAACAGTACTTAGTTATTTCTAACTGAATTATTCTTAAATAAGGGCAGCGTAATTTACGTTTACCGCCATTATCATCGCATAACTCGATGATCGATGAGTGCCTCATTAGTCTAGTGGTCCAAAGTGCAACTGCTACACTAGAGGTCCTGGGTTCGATCCCCAGGTCGAGCAGAGTTATTGGGTTTTTCTATGAAATTCTCATTAGCAGCTTAGAGTCTGAATTTGTGCCTGGTTAATGGCTATAGGCTCGCCTCCTATAACATGGGACCTAAACATACCGGCGAACTGTGGGTGTACATTAAGTACACCTCTGCCTAACCCTTCGGGGAAAACAGGCGTGATGTTATGTTAACTCGACAATACAATAGTATTATTTATTTTAAAAAAGTGTCCAGAAAGTATTCCGCCAGATTCTTCGTTTTTTTTATAGTACGGAAAATCTTCATGGATTGTCTGCCACTCTGGGGAAGCGGCAGGTTCCAATATCCGGACCTCTTCAAAAGGCGAGGCTCAGCCTCGCATCCTACTCGCTTGTACGGAGGTGCCCAGTACGCGCACCACCTACTGGGGCTATTGTCTGTTTGGGCGGCGGACTCCCCAAGTCAGCCGCCCGCAGGCCACAGCTAATGGAGATCGGATGTCTGTGGAGAGTAGCGGACAATTCTCACTCCCTTTTCACTGCCTCCTTTGCAAGCATAACTTGCTCGCAATAGGAAGCAGCGGCTTCCAACGCATTCTCGCTCCCGACCATGGATCGAATTACGGCCGAGAGCGAGAGGTCACCACTTTCTGCCGCGACAAGATAACGGTGGTGCTCTGCCCAAGCTGGGCACACCTCCAGTGTATGCTAGGTCGTGTCCTCGGGGCAGTGCCTAGGGAAACTGAGACTCGGCGTACCGCGCTTAGTCAGATCCTAGTGGTGGAGTGGAAGACGCGACTTGCGCAACCCAGCGCAGAACACGCCACAATTGTGGCGGTAAGGTCCGTCATGGAGGAGTGGCTGGAGAGACACCATGGCGCTCTCAGCTTCCGGCTGACGCAGGTACTCTCGGGACATGGCTGTTTCGGGAAGTATCTGCGTCGCAGACGCCAATCTCAAGCGTCAATGCGGCGGCAATTGCCAGATTCTTCACCTCGAAGCTAGCAACGTGAAACTAGTCTTAATATTTCCTAAATGCATGTAAAAGTTGCTATTTCATTAAAATTTCGATATTCGACCCTTTCTTCAATAGCTATTGCATCAATCCCAACACTTATTATTTATTATTGCTATTAAACAGTATTGCTTTTTCTGTTTGGGGACTGCCAGCATATAAAATTTAGACACATATAAGACTAAAAAAGTTTGACAATTGAAATGCAAAACGCAATATTAGATCTCCGAGAAATATTGCATTGTAATAGGATGCATAGGATGTAAACAGGTGCAGGTAATAAGAACTGTTGCCGATATTGCCGCGATGATGGACCGTCTGTCAGTCACTTACATCATAGAAAAAATTCCAATCAAAGAAAGAACAATAGGTATTATCTGCCTGAAGAAAGTACGTAGTAACAGTGAACATCATTTAACATTTGATTGCCTCGATGATGCAGCTTTATTAGAATGGCTAATCTAAACGAATTGACTGACAACACTAAATACTCTAGGCCTTTTTTGTGTTAAAGAACTAATTACAAATCTTCAGCGGTTATCTCGATCGCTTTCGCTGTCCGTAATGCCTCTTCTTTATTTTTTTTTATATCTGAATCGAAATGAAGATGAAAGTGATCGTATACGTTACAGTCGAAACTATTAGGATTTTGTTGTAGTATTTATCAGATTTCTAATGACCGTCTTTCTCATGTTTCATTGGCTAGCTTTTAATTTTGACGACGGAAGTTGCCTTGAACAATTTATTTATTCATGAAGTTTATATTTGATTAAACATTAAAACTTTACATTAGCAACAATTAATAACAATTGGTCCTTAATGAAGTTTATTCCAATACAGATTTACCACTTTTCAATATGTCTGAATTTATTGTTCTTTTTTTATTTAAAATTTTTGGGTTATAATAATCAACGCGACGCGACGGTGGCATAATGGCTAGGGCGTCGGACTTGCAATCCTGTGGTTGCCGGTTCAAAACCCACCCATTGCACTACTGACGTGAACCCACTCGTAATGCATTTAGCTTAGCACGAGGGGTTAACAAGAATACTAGTAATTGGCAACCCACATTGCTAGTAAGCTATTCTTTTCTTTTTTTTAAAAAGGCCTTTCATTTGAATATCAGAGGAAGTTCTAATAAAATAGATTCCATGTAACCCAATGGACACTGTCCATTAAATAATTTATACTGCAAAATTAGAGAATAAAATTACTCTTGACATTTAATATTGCTTTATCTATGGTATAAATAAAGGTATATTGCCGCGATTAAACAAAAACCCGAGCTAAAACGATCATGAATCTATAGGGTGCACAGATTATAATAACAATTACGCAGAGGCGTGGCAGCGAACATGATGGAGTCAGTATCACGACCTCCGCTCGCCGCGACCTCGCTCCCGAGCCTCCGAGGGTTGTCTGATTCACCGGCTTTCCGCGTTTCATTATATAGATCACGAATGTCAAGTAAGGTGATAAAATGAAAATTAAAAAAAAGGTTTTTTTTTAATCGTGAAGAGGTTCTTTGATTTTTTTATTCACACGTGGTTTACTCTTTATGATGTCGTTGTCAGTGTCAGGGAAATATCCCAAATTCCCGCCTGACCTTAAACATGGAACTCTTGGGCAAAATTTCGTGTTTGATATTTTTATTGTGATTCTTATGCAGGTTGCGGTTATAAGTATCACTAAGAGTGAAAGATTTATTCTGGTTCCTCACAGAATAACACACTACACACAACATTATAATAACCTTAAAATGAGACAAATCTGCACAAAACAAAAAAAAATAATTGTATGCCCGTGCGTCGTCACTAAGTCAGTTTTCTTTTTAATTAAAACGTTGCCCCACACTAGGATTTTCTCCTGTATCGTGGGTGCGTTTACAAACACAAATTCTCACATACACAAATGCCCAGACCCGGAACGGAACCTGTACATCATAGAAATATATGTTCCGTGTGGGGATCGAACCCACAACACGTGGCGCAGAAGCCGATCGGTCAGCCGCTACGCCAAACGTGTCGTCAATATGAATTTTAACTGCCTCACTAGGCTAATGATCACTAAGATTAGTGGCAAAGCTACTAAGCATATCGTCCTAGGTTCGATTTCCAGGTCAACTAAAGACTTGTTGAGATTTTCCGTTACGAAAATAGCAAGTAGCAGCTCGTAGATTGGATTTGGGCCCGATATATGTGCATAAGCGCACCCATAATTATATAAGACTTAAACACACAGTGACCTTTGATTGTCTCTGCCTAAACATTCGCGGAATACAGATGTGACAGTATCTTAATGTTAATTATGAATTTCTAACCCCTGTCGCTCAACCGCTATAATTAGAATTAACTGGATAATTTTCCAGTTGCATAAGAATTTAGGTTAAACCGAACTCGAATCTAAAAAACAACCCAATATCACTCGACTTCAAAAGACGAATTCAGAAAGTGTTTTGAGTTTACATTGGACGATAGAGTACACAAAATAGTGTCCTATGGTACTTGTATGAATAAAAATACACAAAAAGGAACGGATTTGATTAGAAAAATGAATAAATCGGTTGACCACTAAAATCAAGGCCAATAAAAGATTCATACGTCATTTAGCTATTGTAACACTGATATGTCCGAGTGATCTAGTCTGTTCATTACACAATAAAGTAGTACTTATCTTTAGAAAATCGCATAACAAGTTGTTACATAGAAACAAAGAGCCGGATTTGATCAGTTAAAACGACATTTTAACAGCGTATTTAGACGAGATTATCTTTGAACCGGTCAGGTGCGGCTAAATGTAGGGTCGCAATTAAAAAACAATTATATAGATTACCGATGCAAATTGTGTATTTTATCTTTAACTATATTATTATTATTGTTTATTTCTTTTGCGGCACCTTGGTATTGTGTGTATAGTTCATGGCGTTTTGCTAAGCAAAGTCTTTTTTGTGAATGAAAAGTTCGCGGGCAGTAACGAATTTGGGGTTCGTGGTCCTGGTCGAGAATAAAACGGTAATTTAATTATAATCCACTTAATAATGCACTATTTATGCGTTACGTACATAAACATGTCTCGTAAATATTCTTGATGAAAAATCACCTGAGCTCAGAGGTCACTCCATTCTCTGCATATTTTTTAATGTAATGGAATCTATCCACTACAGTGTACCATGTTATAGTACCTTTAACCGTATATTAATTAATAAATGAATATAAAGATTAGTTTTCCGAATATACCAATGATAACCAGGCCTTTTTAACATCGGTAAGTAGTCCTCTGAGTTTTGAGCCTGATATCACGTATGCCTAGGAAAGCACTTGCTTATAGTTCATTGTAAGGCTTGTACACATTAATGATTAATGTGGTGCGTAAATCATTGTAAGGCTGCATGAGTCATTGGAATATCCATCATTCGACACTCAGATCAAGGTTTCGGGAACCGACCAAAAGGTAATCTATATCTATAAGAATGAAAATCCTAACTTACTGACCCACTGAACTTACACCGCACAGCTTAAAACGCTGGTCGTAGATACTTGATATTGGAGGGTAGATTTGCCTTGATAGGCTAAATGTGTACTACGATAGGATTTTTTTAGAATTCAACCACTAATGGGGTAAAAATGGGCTAAAACGTTTGTATGGAATGTTCTGTGTTTTTGAACCGTTTGATCGATTTTCGGCAACAGATATTATTTCATATTTGTTCTTTTCGTAATAGTTAATATTCTTAGATAGTCTTATTTTGTTACGGTGGAATGGGCATGAAACTTTATCTTAGTTTTTACTTGCACAGTAACTATCGAACCAATTTGCTCTCGTTTTAAATCAACCTTGCAAAAAATATAATTATAAAGTTATTTCAAAAAAGCGGAATCATTGTCAACAAATTTTTCCACGGCTTTTTGTCTTTACTACGTATTAAATTAACATACATTTTTGAGCTGGAATTCGAAATATTTTTTCCAAATAATGAGACGCAGATAGAAAGGAGGAATAACTTACGTTTTTAATTTTGTCCGTAATACAATAAAATCAAGATCTGACAAATATCTCAACTGTGAACTGTCTGTCTCCCTTTCTCTCAGGTCTAGTGAGAATTTAGAAAAATATCAACCTTACATAGGAAATTAACAGATTTAGTATAAAAAACTAACGACCCTTTACAAAACATAATTATAATTTATTTGGATATTAATGAACCGTAACTTAATAGCAATTAATAAATAAGGCATCTTGAGCAAATTCCTCTACAGTAAATGAATATTTGGAACTCACAGAAGATGGTGAGAAATTTTCTAATTTGGAATATGATTAATGAACCCTGTTGAAGCGGGGTGGTTTAAATTATACAGGGTAAAATGTAATAAACGCGACAAATCAAAATATATGTTTTTTTTTATTGGTACACAAAACATAATTACAGCATTATTGAATTCAGATTAATAATAACAATAGAACATAGTAAACTGATTCTATGAAAATTTAGAACACGTTATTATGGAAGATAATTATGTTTATTTATTTATGTATTTTTACTTAACCATACAATATAATAAAATAAAAAACGTAGGACTACTACTTATCTACAATTTTACTTTTTTAGTGTTGTAAAGATGAGAAGATGTATGAATGTGGAAGAAGCAAAAGAAGTATGCAAGAATCGTAGCAAGTGGCAGTCTATACGTCTCGTGTGCCTCTGCTGCTATTTTTCTCGTGAATAGGAAAAAAAATGGTAAATGATAGTAAGTTCAAAGCATTAATACTTCACGTAGTAACTATCTGCGTAATGGAATGAATGGGCGCGCCGCGCTAATATTTTGATACTTGCTTGAAATTATTTATTTGTGTTTTTTTAGTTAAATACCGATCATTCATGAAGACAATAGATTAGTTTTCACCGTCTAATATAAAAAATAAGATTATTTTTACGACAATTTGGATTTTGACAATACATTGCATTGCATTGTATCACCAAAAATCACACTAATAAATACGTCTATAAATACGACTTTGCGTTTTAAAATGAAAAAGTACCTAATGATTACTGAAGCTCCCATTTCGATTTATTTTCAAAGTTACCCTGTATATACCTCATCATCATCTACAACCCTTATTACCTAACTCCTGGCTAGAGACCGCCCTCAAACTTTGCCATTCGCCTGTGTTCTGATTCGGCATTCAGATTCAAACGCGACTTTTGCAACATTTTTAAGTTTAACTGTACGTTTGGCGTAGTGGTTCAGAAGGCCGTGGGATCCCATATTGTGTGCCTGGGTCGAAGTTCCCTGTGACACAGGGTTTGTTACCAAGATCTAGAAGGTGTATTGAAAAAAAATATCGTCGACTCATCTCGCCATAGAACCAACACTTCGTTTTTCTTCTCTTGACCACTATTCAGTCTACGTATGAATACCACACATCATCACCACACCTGGCCATCTGCCTTGCTCAACTCCACTTGAGTTCGATTATATAACTTTCTTTCGATGGCATAATATTATTAGTAGTAGGCGTAGTTTAATGCTGAGTACAATCCGTTGTGTCTTTCTGTGCGACTTTAATTTTTCATGGTTTTTTTTCTTTCATGGTTGGCAGAACACAGGAGGTATATCATACATATATAGGTATAATTATAATTCTATTACCTATACTGCTCTTTACGAACGAATTTTACGTAATCCATTGTCACGTTTTACATTTTTTATCTTTGTACATTTTAATTTGTCGGGTATTGCAATGTCAACTTTTGTCTGAGGTCAATTTGTCGACCGTCACGTCACATCGTGAATCAGCAGTTGCTAGGAAAAGGGTGTTTAAATATTTTAATGAATGACGTATATAGGTGTTAATGACCAGTAAAAACCCCTGCTGATCAAAAAAGTAGTTTTTATTGGTATTTGTGTCCTTCTAGTGGGACTCCATTTTGAAGGCAGAAGAACTGTGCTTTCCGAAGTGGTGACTCTTAATATGAAGTGCTACTAATATGGGTGTGATATCAAGCGTTTTGTTTTGAAAATTGAAAAGATTAAAAAAATAAATTGTAGAGAGAAGGTACCCTCTGATGCTGCGACAATAGAAGCTTACTGTGAAGGATAAATTATCTTAGTAAAGGAAAAATTTATCTTAATAAAGGAAGGAATTTTTTCCTTTACTAAAAAATAACTTAACAAATTATCTTTTTAATCCTGACATCTACGGAATGTTTATGACAAATTCACGACTCTACTGAGATTTTTTCATGATTTCTTATAAATGATAAAATATGAATTTGAACTGCCTCACTAGGCTAATGGTCACTATGGTTGGTCACAAAGCTACTGAGCCTGTCAGTCTGGGTTCGATTCCCAGGTTAAGTAAGGAATTGTTAAGATTTTCCGAAAATAGCAAGTAACATCTCGTAGATTGGATTTGGGCCCGGTAAATGTGCAACTAACCCACGATTATATAAAACTTAAACACACAGCGAAGTTTAAGTGTCTCTGCCTAAACTTTCCTGGAATACAGGTGTGTTGGTATCTTAATGTTAATTATGAATTTCTAACCCCTGTAGTAGTAGTAGTAATAGTGTCATCTTCAGCATTTGTCCAAAACAACACTACAAATAAATTTATTCATCTTCCTTCTTTGCTTATGCTAAACCGAATGACGAATTTTGATTTGGCATGTCTATGATCATATGACTTGGCAATGATATGTTTCAATTTTTTTTATAATCGCCTAATTTGTTTTCCATTGCTGGGAAAGTCCTCCCCTTTGATAAATGATATTTATTTCTGTAAATAGATCTTTAAAGGACACTTTTACAAGTCAATGTTGTTTTTTTTTTAACTAGATGATAACTGACGATCACTGAGATGAAACACCGAAACCAACTCTTTTAAAGTTGAGACATAGTACTTATTAGCAAATATGTGAGTTCCAATGTAGGACAATGTCAGAAATGGCCTTTTGAAGAAAGAGCCATTTCTCTTTTTCTTTCTCTTTCCAAATCTCTCTATCTTGCGCAATACGAAAAACTTGCATAATCTATAATTATAATGATAACTACTAAAGTAGATCGTAGTACGCAAATCCAAATACTAAAATGGTAGTTCAATATTACATTTAAGTATAGGTACCTTATTTAAACATGGTAGAGGAATGGATAACGTCATTTTTGCGTCGCTTGCGCACGTGCCGGCCAGTCGAAGGCTTCACGGCGACGCCCGTCTATTGGGCACGTACATTCGGGCCAAAAACTGCATTGAAATATAAGTATTAAAAAAATATTTTATAATAAAAGATGACTGCGATGTTCCTTTTGGTGCTTAGTTCTTAGAACACGGAATTTGGTTTAAGTTTAGTTCTTAGAAAAACTTAAAACCAATGACCATTCGGCGTAATAAATCCATCGGTTTTGTATTGTTCTTAAAGTTATTTTCCGTCGTACTCTTAATTCTACGATCAAGGGACCGTATTCTGTAGTGAAGTTTCACGGAAATCTGCGTCAAAATGATATACTAACACAATATATTCAATACATTATTATAACTAGAGGCTTATTTGGCAGTGTTTACAAAATCTGAAGGAAAACAAAAAGATCTTTCCATACAAAGTAATTTGTGTAAAATGAAAAAGTACCTAATTTTCTCAACTGTGATGGATTGAGTTTCCAGTCTAATCAAATGTCGCTGAATATTAATAGGTATGGCAGTAGATTTGTGATTTTCCACGAAACCATACGCCAGGCTGTGTAATACCGATATTCTATGGATAAAATGGACTATTACCTACTAGCGAATATTATCATTGATGTTTGTTTGACAACCGGGACCGATGCCAACAGGTTCTCGAGGAATAGAATAAAATGTAGTATCAAAAGTTATTTTGTATATTTTATGTAACACTACATATTGGAACCGTGACTTCTACACTTTTAAAACCCACCCTATAAGACATTTGTAATAGTACTGTTGTAATAGTCCAAACACTTTTTTCATCGACAGTACTACAATAAAACTCTTCAATCGGTGGTAGGTAGAGCACGATCGCGATTGTTTATCTGCCTCTCGTTTTCACTGCTCGTGAACGGCCGACATTCGAAGGTCGACACAAAATTAAAAGTGTTTTAGTATCTGATTACGGAGGCTTATTATGATTTGAGCTAGGCGATACAACAAAGCCTTCCTGCCCGCTGTGTTTAATATATAACTAAATTGAACTGCATTGTTTGGTCAGCCATTTTACATGAAAAGTTTCATGTTGTATGCATTGTTGAGATGACGATTTTTACGTATTGGTAGTGTCTGCATATTTATAGATGATTTCTTATATAAATACTATACACAATAATATACCTACATATCTCTACTAATATTATAAACGTGAAAGTTTGTGAAGATGTATGGATGTAAGGATAGATGTATGGATGAGTGGATGTTTGTTACTCTTTCACGCCATAACGGTTGAACGGATCTGGATAAAATTTGGCACAGAGATAGATTTTGTTATACCACTGAGGTGGCAAACAAGTTTAAGACCCGCCTGATGGTAAGCAGTTACCGTAGCCTATGGACGTTTGCAACAACAGAGGTGTCGCTCGCTGGTTGCCGATACTGTAATATAGTCTGGAATAACACATAGGCTACTTTTTATCCAGGTCGGACCCAATTCTGAATTCAATTTAGACGAAGTCGCGGGCAGAAACTAGTATATTATAAACGCCTATATCACGTTGAAATAGACAAAAACTAGTTATTTCCACCTTGTACAATGCTAAGACACAACTTTCTTTTCATCTAAGTTCAAAATTTGATTGCTGAAAATAAAGTTGTTACGTTATTTTTATTATTTAAAACATTATATTGTAATCAATTCTAGGGAAGTGACATTTCACTTTGTGGATTGGGATAGTCAGCTAAATTTTTGGCTAATACAATATTAACGAGAAATTGAGAAGCTGACTCTGAGATCAAATTTCTGGATAGTTAGATCTTGCTCATTAGCTTAGCTAGGGGTCTTAGTACCTATTGTTCCTATGGAACAGGGTAGCCCCCTGTTAAGCTATTAAATGATACATTTATTCTTGAAAACTGTCAAGTGTCCTAGCTACGCCCATGTAGGTTATTGCTTAGCATTAAATAACGCTTTTGTAAGAAAAAAATATTGTCTAATCTATGGTTAAGTGTCCATTAAAATCACAGTCAACAACCAGTCTAATAAATAAATTCAATAGAATTAAATAAATTAATTTTTTCTGCATAATATGCGTAGGTGTATCATGACATTTTATATGTACCGTTTGCCTTCAATCTTAATACCTACTATACAAAGTTCTTGGAAACAGGTAAGCGTAGGTAATTATGTTTCGAAAAAAGTGAACCAGAATTGACTCGCATCTCAGTCAGCAAAAACACAGTAACTGCGTTCGAAGTAATGAACAAAAACATCATGAACCCAATCACTATCTCCCGACACTTCTTGTCACAAATCACTCGCCCATTGAGAGTTTTTACGTGATTATTATTTGACATAAATATAAAGGCATGACTTTTGATGCAACGTAATGATTCGATTGTCGTTTTGTCCGATTGATATTGTTTCTTTGACATATCGATTCCGCAAACGAACTCAAAAGATAGATAGCAAAACCTTTTAATACAATGCTACAAACAGTTTGCTTTTTTTTAAATACATTAACCAGAAATCAATCATTTGGAAAACAAAACAAAATCGATATTTCGGACGGAAATTGAAATTTAATATGACTGAACTATCCTTTTATCTGTCACTGTTTTTTTTTTATAAAACATATCGATACCGATCTTTAGCTTCGTATTCGAGTTGTTAATCCGAGTCAGGTGGTTTGAAAAGATAAAGAAGAAAGTAGGCCGCGGTAACCATGGTAACTCACCGATTGTTTATTTAGATTGACTTTATAGTAGAGCTTTGTAGAGCTCTTCCGTTAGACGTCACGTAGCAGTTATTTATGAATGTCGGGATCTCTTGCTTTTCTCTGACAGAATACTAAACCAAGCTGCGGTATCAACTAGATTATACTGCGTCAATACTCAGTAAATTCTAAGTTATTACAATCAGTAGCATAACTAATAGTGATCGGTAGACACTAGCACCTCTGGCGGTATCCTAAGAAACTAAAATCACCATTCAATAATTTGCCACAGACATTAGCGTCTATTGCTTATGAAAACTCTTGGCTAGGCTACATGATCTCTTCGTAGATCCAAATTGATATTTAGAATAGGTTTTTCTAAAATGAAGATGTAATGATTCGCTTGATAGCTACCGCTCTCAATTATTAGACCAGTACCGAACAGCCTCACATTGTGGCGTCGATGTCATGTGCATTGGAGATTCTGCAATGTCAAGGCCATCTTAGGCCGTTTTTTCATCAGACAAGAAAATAAGGGGATCCTGCCTGCTCACATATCTTTGAAAATTGGTACACTTCATTGGAAATCCGCGAAAAAAAGGATTAAAAAATGCGTCAGGTGATTACGATAGATTAAGCCTATTAAAAAAGTATGTATTGTATAATGGAGCAATTAATATTGTAGATGGTAAGTCGACAAAAATTTCATAAATACCTAATTACTTATATAAATATACTTAATTATTATGTAACGGTCATACCATTAGGCAGTGATAGCCTATTGGTATGACCGTTGGAAGCAGTAATAGCCTATTGGTATGACCATTGGACTGCCAAGTCAAAGGTCTCGAGTTCCAACCCAAGGCAAGAAGTCATGTGCGTAAAGTTAATAATCACGCGCTTAAACGGTGAAGGAAAACATCGTGAGGAAACCTGCATGCCTGAGAGATTTTCTCGATGGCTTGTGAAGTCTGCCAACCCGCATTAGGCCAGCGTGGTGGACTATAGCCTAATCCCTCTCATTGTGCCCAGCAGTGGGACAGTAATGGGTTGATTATGTTATGTATTAGGTTTTATTTCTTCTGTTTTTAATTTGGTAAGAATTATACAGTTTCATGATTGTGTAAAGTAAATATTAAATTTACCTTACAGTACAGTAGGAGGAATTGCCTTCTAAAAGGAATCAAACTAGGAGCTCAACTCTCTGTTTCAAGAGATATTCAGAGATATAAAATTAAACTTCTTCTCGCTCATACACTAAAATAATAGTATTTTACGTACAATTTCTTCAACAAAGGATCTATTGTGGTGATGAAACCTACATCGAAAGCTGGTAGACAGTGCGTCAACCAATATGAAAGTAATTTGTAAGACTATCAGACCGTAACGACTGATACAAAATTAATCTAAGTACTATTATATTTTTAGTCCACTGTCTTGCAATGTCTAACAAATTATGAAACAAAATCGTTTCATGTAAAGTCTGCATCAAAGGTAATCGTAGAATCTAAAGTGGTTTTTAAAGAGACCTCAACTGCCAGAGATTCCAACCTATAACATAACACCACGTCCATATTCCCCGAAGGGTTAGGCAACAGCACGGCCTCACAGAAAACCGGCGTTAAACAACGATTACGTTGTGTTTCGCCGAGTGAGTGAGGTTACCGGAGGCCCAATCCTCTTTTAAAATGTCAGCAACGCACTTGTGACTATTCTGGTGTTGCGGGTGTCCATGGGCGGCGGTAGTCGCTTACCATCAGGCGATCCGTCTGCTCGTTTGCCCTCCTATCCCTTAAAAAAAGACAATCTCACAACGCCATAGCTTGACGTTTAGTTAGACTTACGACCTTCTAATCATTGTCGTTAACAAGTGACACGCACTAGCTGTATCGAGCTCGCTCGTACTGTAGCCTTAGCACGAACAACTTGCGAAAAAGTATTCGTATCGTCACGATAGAGGCGCTGGTCCAAATCTCATACAAATTGGTCTCCATGACGATGCTAAGGCTACTGTTCTGTAGCCTTAGCACGAACAACTTGCGAAAAAGTATTCGTAACGTCATGGAGACCAATTTGTATGAGATACGGACCAGCGCCTCTATCGTGACGATACGAATACTTTTTCGCAAATTGTTCGTGCTAAGGCTACTGTTTATAGGAATGTAATCCTTAGCGTGCTATGGAATTTTGAGTGTTTACTATACACCCACGGTTCATTGGAATGGGATCCCATGTCATAGAGGTCGAGCCTATTGCCATGAAATAGTAAATTCGAACTCCGAGCTGCTATTGCGAATATAATAAAACTGGTCGACTTGAAAATAGAACGACTAATTAAGTAAATAGTCCACCGACTCAATCTATTCCAATTTAAAGATAACATCCTTGTTTTGTATCCATTCTGTAATTAGCTTCTTCATTTTGCGTCTGATGGTATTAGGTTCTGAGTTAATTTGGCTAATTTGGGGACCTTCTCTTGTCCGCGACAACAGCTCTTGATTCTTCGACATACGTAAATTACTCCTGCTAATTCAGCTGCAAGATATGTTATTCTACATGTCTAATTTTCTATATATGTCAACTGTGGTGTGATGGAATTATACAAAGGCAGCGCTATCTTCTTTCATGGTACAAAATGATGTGTTGAGGTTGCCAGTTGTCATCGAGAAAGACTCATTAATCTCGTAGTTGTAAGCCTGACTGCTACACTAGAGATCCTAGGTTCGATTCCCAGATCAAGCAAAGTGTTACTTAGGTATTGGTTTTTTCAATGAAATTCTCAGTAACAGCTCGGAATTTGGTTTTGTGCCCGATTAATGCTAAACATACTGGTGAATTGTGGGTGCAACATTAATACACCTCTGCCTAATCTACGGGCAATATAAGCGTGTTAGTGTGTATTCTGGGATAGAGACCAGAGTGCTATATATATATATATTAGAAAACCTAATGAAGACCAATAAATTATTATATGCTGACGTCTAAGTTATATTTTTGATGCCAACTGTACTTTTATTCTAATATATTCTCTGCACGTTTCGTCAGCACCGTCGCCAAAACAAATTCCCCTGTTAAATATATTTAAAAATGAATTTATTGATGCTGAAATTAATTACGTTCGTAAGAAGTCAATTTGCCAACGAAACAATCTTATACTGTTGTCTATTTTTTGAATGATACAATGTAAGTGTTAATTTGCAGAGTAATTATATGTTATATAAAAATACAAAGACTTGAAAATTACTTGTATTTTTCTAATAAATCTGAAAAGAGGGGTATTTCTGTTGATTTCTTAGAAGGCATTTAAGTCCTGTTATTTTTAAACTATGAATGATCATGAAACACCTACCCATACTTACCAATCTTTTCTAATCCTATCCGTTCTCTTCAATACATCAAACTATTTCTAAACCAATCCACATCGTATACCTACCCTATATACCTGATACGTTATCTTATTACAAGCATCTTCTGGCGAACAAACGAGCCCTCCTTTGTGTTCCACACATGCTATTCTTCCCTACCATTCAACATCCATCACTTTGGCTTCCTTGCAGCGTCGTGACGTGTCGGCTATCTCGGCGCAAGCGCACAATTTGTGAGTCTCATGCGCGCGCAGCCAGATAACAACTGAATAATACATTCGCTCCAGTTTGTCCACAGAAGTCGAGCATCTGCTCTAAAATGAACACGCTTTTACTACAATTATCAAAGATTATAATAACAGTATTTTCGAGTGCACAACTTATAAAAACGAGTCATCTTTTCTGGTATATAATTTATTTTTGAACATTAAAAGGATATTTATTTTATGTGGTTTACTTCCATATGGAATTCGTCCATCGCACTAACCATTCTTTTCCAAATAATAGAGCAACTATATTTTTGCACACATCTGAAATCATTGTCACATAGTTGAGTTGTAAACTGTCCCTGGGTAATTCTTAATTACATTTTCCAAGGGGCTTGCGTGATGGCCCTGTGTAACGGATATCCACACAGGGAGATTGACAATGATTAAAAAATATTGCTAGACACTGGCCTCCTTTAGAGGGATTAGTGTTTGAGAACTGTTCGCTTTTCGGCTGATATGATGATGTCATTATAATGAACTTTATGGAGTCTAAGGAAATCGTTTAGCAACAAGATCAAGATGACAATTCACAATGAATAAAAACTCCTTATAAAGGTGTTTACGACATCACTTACTAGAAACTCATGAATATTCATAAAAAAAACTCTGTAAAGGCCAAGGAAGCTTTGAAAGTGTCGCCAATTAATACTAAAATGGTGATTTTTCTAAAAGCCTTATAAATCACAGTAATACGTGCGAATGTAATCCATTACCATATCCTATTGCTATTGATCTCCAACCCTACATGGAGTTTACTCGAAGAACAACAAGCTAAAAGTGATTTGTAAGTAATACTTTAATTGGACTCATTACGTACAACCCTGCATCACTGCACACAGTCAAGAGAATTTATACTTTATGCAAACAGAGTATTGCCTATAATTGCGTGGTGCTGCTTTGTAGAAATAGTATGTAAAGCTTACCGTCATATCCATTAGCAACTTAGTAGGGAAGCCCAGCTAATGTCAATTGTGGGATATATAAGGAACGAATCGATGTTCGTGTTTTTTCATTGGCCACTTGACATCATAGTCCGGGAGCTACAAAAACTAGCTTTGTCAATATTAGGAAGTAATTATGGCACCTTTGACAGTCCAATTAAATTGTCTGATGGTCATTGTGAGGTAGTCGATGCGTCAATTTATTTTTTTACAAAGACTTTGAACGCACATTGTAAACATTGTTGGTAGGTATGGAAAATGTCAAATTTAACAGCATCTATTTTTTTTCTCGTTCGCTATTTTCTGGCACGCTGTTGCTAGTTTTTACTATCGACGGGATCATTGATTTTAAATGACATACCATCACGCCAGTATTCCCCAAAGGGTTAGCCAGAGGCGTACTAATGTACACCCGCATTTCGCCGATATATTTAGGACCAATTGCGATTAACCGGGAATAAATCCTAAACTTCGAGCTGCTACTGAGATATTTTAGAGAAAAATCCAATAACATTTGTTCGACCTGGAAAACAAACCCAGGACCTCTAGCATTATAGTCGCGCTTACGACCACTAGGCTAATGAACTATTTTTCGGAAAGTTATCGTGTAATAATATGACTTGGTGTTACAATTCCAATTTAAGGTGTGGTACGTATTACACCTACTTGGTCCATTTCGGCTACAACGTGTAGGTTTTGATTCAATATATGAAAATATTACATAAAGTCGTAGGATTAAACTGGCATTTTGCTGTGGGTTGAAAGGAATTTCACGATAAAAGCATGACCTAATCTATTAGTGCGTCTTATAAAAAGGTTTTAACTATATAGCTTCACTTCAATAATAATAATATATACTTATTTAACGTTGGATCAAATTTTATCTCATCGCTATAGTGGATACTGATCACTGAATAACTGCCTCATTAATCTAGTCGTTCCTAGATCGAACATGTGTTATTGGATTCTTCTATAAAATTATGAGTCGCAGCTCAGTTTGGGATTCGTGTCTGGATAATGGCAATAGGCTTCCGTATTAGATGCGACCTAAACATACCGACGTACATTAGTACGACTCTGCCTAAGGGCTCACTCACACGGGATCCATCATTGAGGATTGGTTAAAAAAAGCGATATGTCATGATGAACAAAACGCGATTCGTCAAAATATCCCAATAGATGTTTACAGTGATTTTTGACAAATATGATTTTTTAAAGACGGTAGGTTCGTCATTTAATACGTAGGTACTCGTCATTTTTGATTCATAATTCGTGTGAACACGGCGATTTCGAAAACCTTGCCGCCGTCAAAAAAATATCAATAATCCTGAAAAATTGCGAGACGGCAAAAAACACGAATCGTCCTGAGTACTGAATCGTATTCGCCGAAGGGTTACAGACCCTTCGGCGAATACAAGCGTTATGTTATGTTATGTATGTATGTTACTACAGTAGATATGGGGCCGATCAGCAATTGGCTTTTCATACATGCACTCACGCCCTTTTCCCATAGGGGTAGGCAGAAACCACAGAACGCCACTTGCTACGATTCTTGAATACCTCTTCTGCTTCATCCACATAATCTTGTCATACACAAACGCCGGTTACGCTTACTGTACTCCTTTTGAATTTCCAACTGGTTTTTCAATGTTCGGAATATTTCTTTTGTGCCTGAAAAAGTTGTAGATACGGATGATGTAACGCAACAGAATATTTTTCACTCATACAAAGTGACATACTTACAAGGTTTTAAAGCAACTTATATTAATGTATTTACATTAAACTTTCTACACACTAAATAGCCGCTAATTGATGACGTATTCAAACTAAACGATCGGGCACCACAAGAACAATATTGACATAACATTAGATAATGATACTTTGTTTGTAAGTATCCTTTAAATCATTAATCACGATCATTAATTCGCGGCTGCAAGCATTCGAACATGTTGCTATTAATAGATACGTCATTATGAACTGGTTTAATGAAATACTGAATATCAGCTATGAACGACTCAACTGATTATGATTTTCTTTTCAACAATGTCTCCTCCGAATGATGGTTGATGACTGACAATCTTCTGAAGTTTTTTTTATGGGATAGGGGGGCAACCGATGAGACGGATGACCCGATAGTAAGCGATTACCGCCGCCCATGGACACCAATACCAGATGCAGCAATACCAGAGGAGTCACAAGTGAGTTGCCGGCCTTTTAAAAGGGGATTGGGCCTCCGGTATCCTCACTCACTCGGCGAAACACAACATAAGCGTTGTTTCACGCCGGTTTTCTGTGAGGCCGTGGTATAACATTCTGGTCGAGCCGGTCCATTCGTGCCGAATCATGGCTTTCCCATTGTAGGTTTCCACAAATTGACTTAAATCCTTTACACAAAATTGGCTTTATTAATCATTTTCTTGTAGAAACAGTACCTACCTGCTTATAAGGTTGAAAGTGCAAATATTTTTTTCAAGATTGCTAAAAAATATGTAGGTATATGAATTAGTACATTCAATTCAATATAAGTTTAGGGTTCAAATTTTCAATTTGAAGATTCACTGCAGTATAGTGTCATCATCAGCTTATCAACAGTCTCACTGCTGGGCAGGGGTCTCCTCTCAGAATGACAAGGGTTAGTCAATAGTCCAATAATATTTCAAAATATTCAGTAATGTCATGTTACCATGTTAATGAGCTTACTGGTTGTTTATGTGTACAACGGCACGTATGAAGGAAATTATCTTATTAGATATATCTTATTAGATATTTTAACTGCATTTTTTCTTATGCAACCTGCATCAAGCATCGTAAAACGTATAGCTTTCATGGCCAACATTTACATCAACGTCCTTTTGTATAAAATGTACGCAGAATTACACAATTGTTTAATCAAAATACCAAGAAACCACATCATCACGTCATTCATCGCACAAATAGATTCGATCACATAAATCGATATATTTTTTATATCGATAGGTATTACACAATTGTTACGTGCAAAACAGTAATTACTTGCAGCCAATCGCCTTCCGTATACCACGCGGACAATGAAACCGATATTCGATCGAAAACGTTTCGTTATCACACTATGTAGATCTCGGTCAATCTCTTTTTTGTTACACAAACACGCAATTTGATGATTTTATTTTACGCGTCAATTTTTTTACGTTGTTTATTACGCGGGAAACTGTAGATATTATTCGGTTTTGTCACGAATAAAAAGGTTGTTATCTTATTTCTCAATTGATTCCGCTTGGTTTTTGTAGAGATGTGAAAGTCTTTACTGTGCTTAAAGTTTAAAAAGCAGTGATTGATGAAACTAATTTTGAAATTATAAATTAAAATAATGAAATTAATTGATCATAGAAAAATACATATCCAATATTATATAATTTTATTCAATCCAACGTTTTACTTCTTGTGTACTGTTACGCAGCCTTCAATCAACGCCAATTATTGATGAAATTAATTCAGTTTGATATAAATATATTTTTCAATATAAATTTTTTTTTTTTTTTTTCATAAATGTAAATATTTATTATCTGAATTAAATTAAATTATTTTACTATATACACTATTTACATAAAATTCATGAACGTAAAAAAAGCTATATATATTTTTTATAACTAAATATGCATTCCATAAAAGAAACAATCACATATAGGTACCCTAGACTTACAAATAAAATTAACCATAATTGATTTCTTTGAAATGGAAATATAATTATTTTGAAAGTTTCCGCTAAAAGTTCAAAATTTTCCTGTTTTGCGGTATAAAATTAGTATACTTAGTAATTTTAAGGGCGAAGAATTGTGGCCAATATTTCGATTAAGAAGAAATAATTAAAGTCACTATTAATTGAGTAAGTACCTGATTCTGCGTATAAATTTTAAATGTAGATAATAACAAGTTTTTTTTAATAAACGGTATCGCTTTTTTTGGCTTTCTAATGCAGGAAGTTACTTAGTTTTACATATATATCAAACACTATCTCATACTGATAAATTTGTTATTTCCGGAGCATAGATAAGGCCAAAACAAAAGTAATCGATACTCTGTCATCTGCTGAATGAATTGTGTTTTCTTCTCGTGAGCCTCCATTAGGGTTGTCAAACTCGTATTTGAAAAGTCAAATGAACAATTGTAATGTTATTTATTTAACTACCATAGGTGCTTTTGTAATGATATTCATATCTCACAAAATAATTTCAACATTCCTATATCCTGTTCCTAAAATCAGCATAATTAATTGCGACCCTGAGTGATTGCAAATTGCAACGTGACTCATTTCTACCAATTGCATAACTCATTACTGTACTTTCCGTTTACAGTTGCAATTAATTTCTGTCGGCAGCAATTATAACAGTATAATGAAGATCTAAGAATTGCGGACCCTTGGTAGGCGAGTACTATCGCGCTCGAAATTGGTAGTGGTAGGCTTGAATGATCGCTTGTGTATCGTATCGGCGGTACTATCAGTTGCACAAGCCATATCATAAGTAATAGTAATTACAACAGATGGCCATTGTTCGCGGTGACCGATCGGCCTCAGCGTCGTTACGACCTTCAGGCGACGCGGGCGCACGAATTTTGACCATTACTCTGAATTAATTAGAGGTGTTTATACCTGCATTGTTGGATAATGTTACCTATTTGTACATTTATTTATTGTTTGGATATAACTTCGTTTAATTCTCTTTTAAAGGAAAATTCTGTACAATTAAGTCACTAAATCGGTTTATTTTTTCTTTAATGTATTCAGGGAAAATATTTGAAAGTGTTATTAAAAATAATTCAAACTACAGCAACAGACTGTACTTACGCTTAAAATATTCTATATAAAAGACTGATTACAAAAATTGCCAATGCCAATAAAAAATTACACGTAAGACACGATTCAATCAAGCGGTATCAACAACTCTATACAAATCGGCGCGCCCGCACGCCACGATTGGTCCACTTGATATTGACACTCATTAGTCTATTTATTACTGCTGTAGATTGGTTATCTTAAACAATATTACCTTCTGTTAATAACGCGATGTGGTTACATGTACGAAATAATGCAATGCCATCAGTAAACGCGATACGTCGACGGAGTTCCGGCATTTCAGTAGAGTTGGTCTCGTTTTACTATGCGCCGACGCACTGTGACTATAATGAGCCAATAGAATACCACTTGTGCTCTTTACTGTACCTACGAACAGGTGATTACATCCTATCGGTACTATTTAACATTTGGGCATGTGAGAAGCTTCTGAGTATCAACAACAATCAATAAAAACTTGAAACCATAAATTTATTTATTTAAATAGAATGTCTTGTGTTAACGTAGGTGTCTGGTGCATCCTAGTTTAAAAACGTAATATTAAAAAGATGATTGTCTTTTTGTGATTTTGCATTTTCCATGCTAAGATTATAAAGCTATTTTAGTGAAGGAAAAATTCAATCGCAAAAAATTCAAAATAACTTAAAAAGATGATATAAATTTATTAAAATCCAGCAATGCCCCTCTTTCTATCCTTACTTTGTTCTTCTTCAATTTATTTTGAAGCTAGATATTTGGAAATAATAGTAAATTCAACGATTAGTATCTTTCAACAAAGGACAAAAACTTACAATAGGCAGTCTTTGAGACCTAAAAATACCGGCGAACTATGGGTATACATTAGTACACCTCTGCCTAATTCTTCGGGGAATACAGGCGTCATGGTATAATGGAAAAAGTGATAGATTACTTAAGTGAGCGTATGAGACCCGATCTTGCGTGGGTTGCAAACTACTCGAGTTTGTAACCAATAGTTTTCCACCGAGTGAACAGCAGAGCACTATACGTACACGAAGTAAAAAGCACTATACTTCACTTGGAAAAGTACCGATTACAAACTCGAGTGGGTTGGTGACCCATGCGGACTCCGATGAAAACAAAAGGAAGTACGGTCAACAGCATAACAGCATTAGGGGGGGGGGGAGTATTGGAGTCGTCTTTGGCTGGGACCACGTCTAAGCGTACCATGGTATCCAAAACTGTCATATTTCTTTAATCGATTTTCATTTTAATCTCCAGTAAATAGAGTTTATTATCAATTGGGGAAATTTGACAGGTTGTGGTATCTTGATGCCCTGTTGATTATCTAAAAATAAGCTAGGCTTAACCCACTTAATCATACTTTTGTAATCAGCAGGACTTCATGCTCGACTATTTACCATCAATACTAACTGTATTTAAATTGATATTTATCTTCAAATGAAATCGAAACCACGTCTTCCTATAATAACTAGTGTTGTATCACATGTACCGGTATTACCTAAAACGTCATTTTATAACTAACTTAGTATTTTATTTAGCAACGATCCGTATCAGTAGATTCCGATTCATATCGGCATTCTAAATGAAGCTCTATTTCAAAATGTTCGCTAAGTTATAAGTCACACGTGTCAATTAACTATCGAAGTATTTAGAATATTTTTGTAATTTATTTTTTCTAAATAGAGAACATTCTGGGTATTAATGAGATTATGTATTGGGTGCTTAATTACATTAATATATTTTTTAAATAATTTATGATAGCTTTATATATTGAAATATAAAATAAAGAGAGTCTCATGGTTTACTTAATTAGTCAATTGGAACCAAGCGCAACCGCTATGCTAGAAATCCTGGGTTCGATTCCCAGGTCAAGCAGTGTTATTGAGTTTTTGTATGAAATTCTCAGTAGCAGCTCGGAGTCCGGATTTGTGCCCGGTTAATGGCAATCGACTCGCCCCCTAATACATGGGACCAAAACATACCAGCGAACTGTGGGTGTAGGTACATTAGTAAGCCTCTGCCTAACCCTTCGGGGAATACAGGCGTGATGGTATGTTATGTGTTATGTTGTAGTGACAACGAATGTCGCCACAAATAATAAACTTTAATAATCGATAATTACAAAGGTATGTGCTCCTGTTTGCCATAAATATTAGATATTGGTTGCTGCGCTTGAGTTATTATCTCGGCAGACAGCTATCAATCTGTCACTTTAATAATAACCTGCGTAATAGCTATAGTTAATTTAAAATATATGTAAAACTATTCTGCATAAGAAGAATGAAACAGTCGCTGAGCGATCGTCGTCAGAACTACAATAAGCGGCTTTGATTCCTGAGAAGCCGCATTTGTGTGGAAGAGCCATGATTCGGCACGAATGGGCCGGCTCGACCGGGGTGTTACCACGGCCCCACAGAAAACCAGCGTCAAACAACGCTTACGTTGTGTTTCGCCGAATGAGTGAGGTTATCGAAGGCCCAGTCCCCTTTTAAAAGGTCGGCAACGCACTTGTGAGTGCTCTGGTGTTGCGGGTGTCCATGGGCGGCGGTAATCATTTACCATCAGGCGATCCGTCTGCTCGTTTGCCCATATATCCCATTATAAAAAAAGAAGCACAATATATAATTAGAAGATTTGACGATATACAATTAAATATTTTGTTTTGAAATTGTGTATTTCAATATCAGCAAATCATCAATAATTAAATAAAAGAGTACAATTTCAGCGTAATAGTAGCAATCCAATATCCCGACCATTTATTCAATTAAAATATTGAGTAAGTAAGCAACGCATATACTTATTTTTTTATATTTATATTTTTGTTATGTATTTCATAATACAGTATATTATATAGTTTTAATATACCTCCATTTTTTGTAAGTACACCGCCAACTGCCCGTTATCCTTTTCTTACATGATTTGTATCCATCCCATGGTTGTCAGTAAGAAATTGCTTTTAGCTATAAGACCACCAATTGTACTTCCACCAATTTGTTTGTATACCTAATCCATGTTTGTAGCTGTAATCCTTCTGGTGTACAATAAAGAGTATTCTATCTATCTATCTATCTATCTATCTATTTATTGTAATATAGCCTGTATTGTCCCACTACTGAACAAAGGCCTCCACCATTTTTTCCATTTTTCTCGTTGCTATGCTACTTCCTATGGAAGTATAATGTTCATCATAATTAGTATAAGTATACCTAATATAATTTTCACCATTTTTATCATTATTACGTGTGACAATACTGTCAATTTTACATTAGTCATCAAATTTTAGAAACCTCCGCAACGTGATATCGTGGTTACCCTATTCTTGCAATATCATTGAGGTAACAGGATACAAAGATTCAAATCGATCAGACCTGTAGAAGTTGCTCACATTCCTTCATCAACTAAAAAAGAGCTAATAACCTTCAAACAACTGGCCAGATTTTTTAAAATAATACGTAAAACACTTTCGATCATGTCACCTTTCAAACTAAAAAAACAGAATCAAAATCGGTTCATTCGTTTGGGAGCTACGATGGACCACACTGACACACAGATACACACGTAAAACTTATAACACCCCTCTTTTTTGCGTCGGGTTTAACAAATGTTGGTCTGGGCGCTTAAACGATAGAAGTTTTGGAGAACATGTATTTCTTCAAAACATCCATAGTTAGGCTTGTGTTTTTTTCTTTTCCATAAAATTTTTCATAGCATGATGTCAGTAAAAGCGGAGGATTTAGTCCGACTCCTATCGACTAAGATGCTGACTCTTCCCACACATTATAAGAGAGCCTTCGAGTTCTTTAATGCTGTCCTAATGGATGAATTAGGGGCCTATTTATAACAAGGTTTAATTTGCAAGCAAATTATAAAACATAAAAGTGAAATTGCCGTAAAAATGCTAATTATAGAATAATTTCCGTTCTCAAACCTGACTCAACTACACCCAACAGTTTGTGGCTAGCAATCAGTGGTTATGTACTTATTTATAACAATTACGAACTATAAACCTAGCTTGTAATCACTCAATGGTTTGCTAGTCAGTTCTGTAAGACCTTGAGGAGATTGTAGAATACAATAACAGTGTGAATTGAACGGTCTACGAGACTTGTGGCCAAACATTATGACTTATAGCCATTCAAATTAAACTGTCAGAGCAGCTGTCGGTCCCGTTGTCATACGTGGATTTTGTGAAGAATCAGATTTGTGATGTTTAATAAGAGTACGCGTCAATAACATCTCAATTATATGTAGATTAAAAAAATACTTTAATAGGTGACGCTAGATCAACTCAATTATTTCATAGAACAAATGCCTCGTTAGTCTAGTGGTCTCAAGCGCGACTGCTACGCTAGAAGTCGAGCAAAGTGTTATTGGGGTTTTCTAAGAAATTCTCAATAGTATCTCGGAGTTTGGATTTGTGCCCGGTCGGTTAATGCATTAGGCTCGAACTCTATTACAAGGGACCTCAATATACCGGTAAATTATGCAGAAACACCTCTGCCTAACCCTTCGGAGAATACAGGCGTATTCCCCGGTATGTTATTGTTATGACAAATCGAAGATGGATAGAATATTCTATGAAATATTCTTCTAACCAACTTATTTTATTGGTATGAAATAAATTTCTTACCAACAAAACTAAGAATAACTAAGTCGAGTTCAGTCGAAATCATAGGATACCTACACTAGACGAACTTATCCTTTAGAATTTATCTTTTAGTTTCCCCGTTAGAAAAATTCCTTACTCAACGGTATCTTTCTTGAATTCCTATTTAACCACTAACAATAAATCGTAGTTATGTTTGTGTACTTTTTCTACCACGAAGCATAAACAAATAGAGTGTCGTTAATAAATCCAAACTTCTCAGCACTCAATTTCAAAGAACTCCGAATTTCCAACTATACATTAATGAAAAATACACATAGAATGGTCAACTTGAACGAGAACATACATATGCATGATTCAGATAATTCCAAAATTTTCGAACTTAATGGCAGGATCTAATGGTCCACCCGGCTAGGTAACACTCTTACATGTACTCCAAATTTAACTCCAAACGAGTTTATCTATATTAAGTCATAGTAATCACATACACGTTACTCAATACTCAATCCCAAAAAGGTATTCATCTCCATCTTAGACTCTGTTTTGCAAAAATAGGATCCAATGCATTCAAATCAAAAGTTCAAAAATGTTTCCCATTGCTGACTCACAATGACACTTGTTTAGATGTCAATAATGAATATGCCTGTCTTTTTATATTTTTAATCAATAGTTTACGTTATTAGAGCACCGTAAAAAATATTATTTTTTTGACAAAAATATTAATATTTAATAATAAAATAAATAATCTAAATTGCAATCAGATACGGGAGATTTAAACGCTGCCTTATTGGCCACGTATACTGAGACGTCAGTTTCCGCAAAAAAGTCACTGTTTTATTGTTTTTAAAATTTATTGATCGTTTTATCCAATCAATTATCTATATGTTTAAGTTTACCAACTAATACGAACATGGAAAATGAAGGAATGAAATCACTTTTATACCTAGTAATTGCAAACCGAAATGTTTACGGTGACGTCATGAAAGCGTCACAACGTAGACTTTGTCGTAAGTTTCGTTTTGATCTGATAAATTGGCCGCGCACTTTTTCTACTATTAAATAATTAAAATCTTGCTAGAAAAGCTATTATGTAAAAAAAAATATGACTTGGACATCATTATTTAGCAATAAAGATTATTATTATTATTATCAGCCCGGTTTGTCCCACTGCAGGGCAAAGGCCACTCTCCTTCCACTCCTCACGGTTTCGAGCCCAGGTTTTTTGGCCCAATTATACAAAGAAAGATTACAATATAATGCAAACTCCCTATTGAACGTTTCGCAATAATAAATATTATAACTCCATTTATTGTTCACTCCGTGTTGTCGGCCATATACCTACGCCATCTTTATAATATCGGTTTGCGGAAGCTTCAAGTGATACTAAGGTATCGTACAAATTTATGTGAAGTAAAACGCTTCCAATAGAAAATTAGTATGGAAATTATAGATCATATATATCATGAATTCTAAGCCTTGTTTACGTGCATTATGTATGAACTCGTCTTAATAGAGGAATTTCATAGAACGAGATGATTTTGCACATAACTTTATTTACATGTTTGTTATTATGATAGCAAAATGGCCTAACTTATGAAAAATATATGAGAAGGGAAAAATTTGGTTGCAAGATTCATTTTATACTTAATCAATTTAAATAAAATCTGTATGCCTGGAAATTTTCCTCGTGGTTATGTATATAATAACAATCATAATTATTCTGTCAGGAGAGCATCTCCATCAACGGGGCAGTAAATGGGATATAGGTATTGATATTATTTTGGAGAGGGTCTGAAAGGAGGTTTTAGTTTCTATGATAATGAAATCTCACCTTAGCCATACTGATTTCTGAGACTTACACAATTATTAGACAAATTAAAATACTACTATATAAGTACTTAGACTGCCTCATTATTCTAGTGGTCACAAGCGCGACTGCTATGCGCGACCCCCGAAAAGGGGGGTGAAAGTTTTTATGAAAGGCCGTCATTTTTCTCTCTCTTTTTCTTTTCTCGTGTCGTATGTATTTGGGGACGCTAAACTGACGGGGTAAATAGGAACTTATGTACGCTTTACATTTTTTTCATATACCATGAACTCTTTATACCTTATGTACTCTTTCATTGAAAACTCGATTGAAGCAATTGTTTTTTTTTTTAATAAAAATATTTATTACAAATGATAACAATTAAGAAATCTGCCAAACTGCTATGCAGTCAATTGAATGAATAATTGACTAGTAACAAGTACTAGTAGTGTGTAGTTTTGATCTAAAAGCTAATGAATAGTATTTTAAGATAAACATACAATCGTGTTTATAGATGACAATTATTCAGCATTAACACAACAATTTCCTATAATGATACTTTATAGTGTAAATGAACAACATGGACGATAATCATCATCGCTTTTTGATTATTTCCTGCATGCAAGTGAATCCTTACTGCTTATAGCAACGCGGTATTTATGAGAAATAACTGATGACACAGTAATGACGGCAACATGCCTTTCAGGTAGATTGGTATTCTCCGTCGATGGGAATTATATGAGGCACGTAATTAGTAGGAAAAATGTTGAAGTGATATCATGCTGGGAGACTATGGGTTTCTATAAAGGATACTATGAAATATCTGACCGATTCTTCTTAATTTGGTTTGTCCACACTCTCACGGTCAGACAACTTTGTTGGATTTACGATGACCACTTTATTTTGATCTTTTGACCAAATGCATGTTTTTAATATTCCACTGATTTCGCTCTCCCCTTCATTAATATATTTGTCTCTTTTTATTTTACACTAAGTTAGCCTGATATTCAAAACAATGAGTAGTAGATAGACTACCTCTATCATTAGTAACATTTTACGTTTTGTATCGAAGCTATCCGATTATGTGAACAGGCCAACAGCTCAATCTTTTTTATTATTACCAACATGTATTTGTCTTACTGCAGAATTGCAGATTGAAGAAGGAGATAGATATATTGCTTGCTGGTTGGTCACTTCATATTTGCGATAATATCCAGAATTATTGGCTTACGGTCCGCCAGATGGTCAGCAGTTACCGTAGCCGATGGTCGTTTGCAATACCAGAGGAGTCGCTCATACGTTGCCGACCCTGTAAAAACCTTTTCACTCCTTTTTTGAAGGACTCCATGCTGCAGCCTTTTGGGAAAACCTCGGCAGGTAGCTCACTCCACAGCCTAATTGTACGTGGGATTAAGTTCCTCTGGAACCGTACAGTACAGGATGATAGTGGTTCTAAGGTGTGGGGATGAAATCGCTGCCGATGCCGAGAGGTGCGATGATAAAATTTGCTAAGTTTATGTATAAGTAAGGCTTTTCCCATTCTTATTTCTTTCGAAGAATTAATTACCGAATAGTTGTATTGACACACAACCTTTAACCTTCATTGCAGTCGTAATAAAAATCAAACCTACACATTAAGGGTTCCCCACGTTCAATGTCACAGCAATCAAAAATCGTCGGCAATAAAGCGTGTATTACACTGTCCATAACGAAAATATAATAACATATCTTAAATATATCTTCGGACGTGCGTGCATAGTGTTGTGTAACAGTGAAAAGTCCGTCGTTCGTCGCAGCCTCGCTCCGAATAGCTCAACTGCTCAAATAATTTGGCGACCTTGTGGCCGGACAAAGTAACTCTTTTAATTATTATTATAAAGGATCGGTTGACATCCGAGCGTCAGCCGTCAAACTAGTGACGAGGTCACAACTTATCGCGCGATCTCATACCGATTCGATTTCGAAGCTTTTGCATCGATCTCGCAATAATTATTGTTTGCTATTATAATAATGTCGATTAAAGTAATAAAGCGTATAATTAATGTGGAGCGAGTTATTTTTTGTCACATTTTTTGTTAATTTAGTTTTTTATATAATGTGCAATTAATTTATATGACATAATAAGGCTAGATCTGTAGTCAGGATAACTTTTAAGGTCTTTGAAGTTAGTCACATAAAAAGAACACTAAGCTTTTAACCGACATTCGGAATAAACCCTTCAATGAGCCAAGGTGAAATCCATAAATATTAATTCCTTAGCTTTGGAAATTTTTAGGTCTTTAGCGTGGGGATTTACTGTTCGGTCCTCTCGGGTTTTACCTTCTCAAGGATGCTTGTAGGTGCTAAAAGAATTTGTCAGTATATGAAAGTAGAAGTTGTTGAGTACTTAAAATACTTACTACAAATAATTAACACAGACGTGTCTGGAGCAAGGTTGTAGGTTGACATTTCGATTTTCGGCAGTTTTCACTTGTTCCAGTTTTAATGGGCGATTATCAGAAAGCTTTTGGAGTTCCGTAGGTCAATATTGAGATTCACATGTTTTGTCCCTTAAAATACCTACAAAGACTTTTCATTTATTGGTTCTTCTTCTATCTATAAAAGCACTTGGTATGCTATACCTATAACTTATACATATAGGTATTAGCCTCTTATTTTAACACGAGTTTCCTTATCAAAGCGGGTTACATACATACATACATATTTTCAGTCCTGTCTCCCATTGGAGTAGGCAGAGACTATAGATTTCCACTTGCTATGATCCTGGCGGTATCGGGTTCTCCAAAAAAAGCTAGTTGAATTACTTTAAATAAAGCAGGCAATACACAATTTCACACCAATAAAAGTATCGATATACAATTTTTGACAGGTATAACAATACGCATTACAATCTAAATCTAAGTATTTTTTACGCGCCTTACCTACGCAGATTAGCAAAGATAAAAAAATATAAATCTACAAGAAAATAATTATCTTATATACGGATCCATTGACGTAAGGCCAACACTCAGATCCGGTTTTTTTTTATTTAAAAATAAAGTAGTCGCTACTTAATGGGAGCCGATTGAGTGAACATTAAGTTGAAGAAATTATTATTTATCGACCACTGAACAATAAATCTCTTCGATATTAAAAATTCATAAACGTTTCGATCGATTTTTAAACTAGTTTCGTTTTTATAATAGACTGTTGTTATTATTCGCGCAATTGAGATTGAGAATCTATTGTGCAAATAATATTTTTTTTGACAAGGTATGCAATTTATCTGTTTATTTCGCTACAGAAATGGGATAGAAAAGTTTAAGCTACATTGAGGTTAGGAAACAAAAGGGCTTATTTTGTAAGTTGAACATCATTAATTTGTCCCAATTGACTTAGCTTGTTAAATGAGACATACCTCAATGTTTTAGTTTAATTACAGTCTTTCAAATAAAAATAATTTAATAAAAAACCAACAGTGATGATCTCGGTTTTGTATTGATCTGCATACATTAGAGAGATCAAACTGTATCTCAGGATCTGTTCAATTAATTGAAATAAGAAGTTCACCAGTTTTTAAGTTGGAGCATATGTTTTCGAACAGTGATAACAAAGTTAAAATCTATTCAATAGTTTTGGCGCCAACCCGTAACAAACAGACAAGAATTCTAAAAATCACATTTTCGGTTTCGGAAACGTTTATATACTCTAACCCACTTTTTTTTTAAATATCTTCAATGTACAGACACAGAGTTTTTTATATGACGAAGTTTATAGATGTATTCATGTTATATGAACAGAAATAAGACACTAGCTACTGCATATAAAAGTATTATTGACTTCACACGTTGAAATATTAAGTTTGGATTTGGATAAGCCACAGGAACTTGGAACTTGTCAAAAGAAATTATTGTATTTATTGTATTAAATGTAAGTAAATTATGAACTGCCTCATTAGTCTAGTGGTCCCATACGCGAGAGAGGTCTTGGGATTGATTCTCTGGTCGAGCGATGTTTAGGTATTGGGTTTTGCTATGGAATACTCAGTAGCAGCTCGCAGTTTGAGATGTGTGCCCGGTTAATGGCAATAAGCTCACCCCATATTACCTGGGACCTAAACGTACCGACGAACTGTGGGGGTACATTAGTACGCATCTGCCGAACCTTTCGGAGAATACAGGCGTGACGGTATATTGTGTGAATGTAATTCATTCTAGAACATTGTTAGACTGAGTTACTTTTCATCTCTTATCGATATGAAAAATACGCATTACGCATACAATATGCTGTGTGCGTAATCCACGGCTATATTAGAAGTAAATAGATTAACTGATTTTTATCATCCTTATCAGTTTACCACACACGAAATCGATCACACGCCAATTATTCCAAGCATTAAACTATATCAGGCGATGCAAAAAATTTTGAATTGCAAATCAGGACTCAACTATGCCATTTCAAAGAGCGTCGTTTTTTACTATCGATACCTAGATTTGAACGAAGTACATTTTTTTGAATCCCCAGAATTTTGCGTTGTGTCCTTGCAAGCTCTCGGTATTTTTTCCCGTTCGCTCGGTTTGAAGCACAGTTTGACAGGAGGAATGCAGTGTTAGGGCGCCCGGTCGTGGCCGGTCGCGACACAAGCGTGACTCGAGCCAACTAAACAACCAATCTATCTTGAACCGTACATTACTATTGCACTTCCCCTTTCTCCTACATCATTAGCAGTTTCAGGAGGGGTGGTGAGCTCTTGCTACCATGGTTATAACATAATCCTATCCGTTGTCATCTCAATGCCGCCTCAAACACGAAGATCCGATTTTTTTCGTGTCTATTAATGATAATTAATTGTTCGTTGTTAATATGTGATTGTCAATCGCAACGTATTAATGTCAGTTTGTTTGTGTTATTAGGTCAGTACGTGTAGATCACTGTGCGTCATATTTTTTTCTTTTAGCAACTATAATAATGTTTAGTTTGTCCTTACTCAAAATGTCCTTTTTTCTACATCACTTTTAGTTTTAATTATCAGTACATAAGGCAATTAAGGTAACCTTTATGCAAATTATCCTTGATGCAATTTATTGCTAACAATTAGGACTTTATCTACAGGATCAAATTTACGTGTAAATATTATATTAATTTATGTTGCCCTGTGGTTAAGTGTTAACAAAAGCTTACATTTGCTAATCATTAAAAGTATCATGTTTTGTATTACCACTACTTGGGCAGTAGTAGATATTTTATAGTACTTATATCTATGACTAGCGACGCGACCGCGGTTTCACCCGCGTTGCTCCATTCCTAAGAGGCGTAGCGTGATGCTATATAGATTTTCTCGATAAATGGGCTATCCAATTTAAAAAAAACAATTCCAACCAGTAGTACCTGAGATTAGCGCATTTAACCAAACAAATAACCCTTTAGCTATAATGTTAGTATAAATTTCTTCTGACCAGAAGAGGGCAGCTGAGGACAACTGACCATGCGTTGTTCGGGGCGTCAGTCCCGGTCGGTAAATATCTGTTGCGTGCAGCATTAAGTTGCATTGCAAATAGCAATAGAAAAAAAGTATTTGTATGGCTTACAGTATGAAAGTTGTATTTAACAAAGCACCGCGGTTTAAAAGGGAAAATTCTAGTGGTACATTGAAATTGCCCTAATCCGTCAGTAGACAATGTTAAATGTCTATTAATTATTTCTCTTCGTTGGCCCTTCTTTTTCAGATTGCTATCGATTCGATAAGAAGAAGTAGATAATAATAGAATAGGTTGGCTTTGAAGGACGTGAGAAATAAAATAGTGTGAAATACTCAAACATATTTTTGATTGATTTCTTTATCCAAACGTTGATTTATAAAACTTAGGTATCGACATTAATTACCAATATTTGGCTTCAATAGTTTATCTTCGTATGCATAGATAACCGATGACTAATGTACTTTGATCTCTAGGATCAATTCTACAATGATTATTATTCTTAATAGTAGGTTCATCCAACGAATCAATGACCGCGTACCTATATTTTTTTTATTGGAATGTAGAATCATTGATCATTAACGAGTAGTAGGCCAATATTTACATAACATACCATCACGCCTGTATTCCCCGAAGGGTTAGGCAGAGGTGTACCTACTAATGTATAATGTACACCCACAGTTCGCCGCTATGTTTAAGTCCCATATAATAGGAGGCGAGCCTATTGCCATTAACCGGGCACAAATCCAGACTCCGAGCTGCTACTGAGAATTTCATAGAAAAACCCAATAACATTGCTCGACCTGGAGATTGAACTCAGGACCTCTAGCATAGCAGTAGCGCTTGGGACCACTAGACTAATAAGGCAGGCAGCAAATATGTATTTAAACGATAAACCTTCATGCACCTAAATTATAGATTTCATGGAGTTTTTATTATTAATCTAGGTAATTATACAAAATATCTAAAAATATAAAGACTCTATAAGATAAACAAAGAAAAATCCAATGTTAAAATAGCCCGTCCCTTTTTAAGAAATGTCTTTAGAAAGTTAATATTTTATATTTTAAGTTTATGTTTAATTTAAACTTGGTTTACATTCAATATTGTAATTAATTACCATCTAAGCCCAAATTCTCTGTTTGGGTTTATATTTTTCTCACAATCACTCACTCAGGCCAGAAAGAACCGTCTGTACGCAACATGAATCAGTCTCTAGAGTCTAGATTATCGATATCACAAATCGGGCTATTGCTCCAAGAAGTATTTACTAGCACAGAGTGGAAAGAGGTGTGGCTCTATGTCGGATACCATAGTAATAATAAAAAAAAAACATTCTAAATTTAATTAAAATGTTAGGGCGGTGGGGGTCCACTTATTTTGGACTCGCTGGTTACTATATAATCGTGACTAACAGTATGTATGCAAATAATTATGATTGATGTGTATCTTTTGCCAAAATGTTAAGGCTTGTGGGCGCGTCCTTGTTTCGTTATAAAACCACCTGGAGCAATGTTTTCGATTTCTAACAATGAACTGAAGTGCTAATTTAATGCTCGCGTGGCTGACACAGTAGTTGTTATAATTTATAATGATATACGGTGCACCTTGAATGACATGTAGTAATTATTAAATAAAATATTGTTTGAATATATGGGGTCGGCAGTCAGATGCTCAGGAGTAGGTATTGGAACCTTTATGTACCTACTCGTGGATTTATACACCCACAGTTTGTCGGTATGTTTTAAGTTCTAAGGGACAAGCCTATGGCACAAAGCCAAATCTTCCACTAGAAATTTCCAAGAAAAACCCAATAATAATAATTATTTTTAGGTAAGACCCATAGAGAAAAAATACACATACACAAACCGTAATAAATAATACATAAAATTGATTGTATTTACAATCTAGACTATTGATAATACCTTGCTCGACCTGGGAATCGAACCTAAAACCTCGCGCCCAGCAGCCTCGCTTGTGATCACAGTTGAAGCGGTCAATGGGCACTATATTCGCAGATCTTAATTTTTTTATGAAATATACAAGTGTATATTGAATAAAAAAAAATATTATCGTTTTTAATTACTTTTCCCCTATTCAACTCGGTCGGTCACCAAATCATAATATTCATGTATATAAAATTTTCCAGTTTCTTCACCGGATCCGGAAAATTGTAGTGCTGTTACAGGATTCTGTCATTACACATATTTGCACTATAGCAGGACACGGTACATGGTCAAATATGAAATAATTTGATAATTAATTAAGTGACTTGCCCTCGAAAGGTAAGGAAAGAAAAGTAGGTACATTCCTTACGATCATTAAAACTGTGAACAACACTAATTAAATTCAGGATGTCATGCCGGATTTGATAAAGGATACCATTCTAGGGATCAGTGGTTGTCGACCAATTAAGTACATAGTATAACTAAGTTTCTTTGAATTGAATTGCATTTTAATTAATGCTTTTATTTAAATATATATATTTTTTTGTTTAAAATAAATATTTTAAGGTCACAATTATTTGCAACAGGTTCTAAAAAAGGATTTTCCTTAAAGAGGTTACAGAATAATTATATTGTATTGTAAAATATATCCTATCCTAACACGTGTATTAGCTACGATATTACATAATAAAATACCTACCCGTTGGCTCTAATACTGTTTACCTTTATTGACAAAGACAGGTTTGATTTAAAGTTCCATTAATGGTTAAGATTTACTAATCGTTTTGGAATAATAATCAATCGTAAGATAATATGTATATTGTTAATTTCTAAATTGGATCCCGTTAACAGCCAGGGCAGAGAGCTCGAAAGTATCATGTGTATTAAACCTCAGTAACCCAATGCTACGCAAGACGTCCTGAGTTCGATTTCGATTCGATTCGAGCAAAATGTTATTGGGTTTCTCTATGAAAATCTTAGTAGGTAGCACCGCTCGAAGTATTTGTGACCAGATTTGTAGTTAATGGCAATAGAGTCACCCCCTATTACATGGAGCCTGAAAATACCGCTGAACTGCGAGTGTAAATAAGTACCTACACTTCTGCCTAACCTTCCGGAGAATACAGGCATGATGGATTGGTATAATCCGTACCTACTAAACCGGAGAACATAAGTTCCAGTCCTGCTGGAGGTCGATATTTTCTTTAATAAAATATATAACTTTGTAGCATGCGGGAATGCGTAATACAATTAACGTCTACGTATAATTATAGCAGCTCAAAATAATGCTGCTAATAATGCTGCTAATAACTAAAACAAATCCAATCATAACAGGTGAAAATGTATAATTAAAAACATAACGATACAAAATTTGGAAGTAATATACCACCTGTGAATAAAAAAAAACAACTGTTAAATAAGTTCAAGTCGCACAGTTACTTGTCGGCACACATTAATCGCCAAAACGCATTGAAATTATTTCGCGGAACACAAAATGACCCTTTCGCTGTCAAACTGCGCGAAAAGTTTATAACGTCTTATAAAACAGTTCAATTAAACGTTAATGTGTTTCTTTTAAGACGTAGATATTGTTTCATCCGTTCTGTGTGGCGAAATCATGTGATTGAGGTTAAGATTTTGATAAGTGATTCGGTATATATAAATGTATCCTCAAGTTTTACAATATTATAGCTATGTTGAAATTAATATATATTTATCTTTATGACTCACCGACTATGTATACCTATACCTATAGTAATAAAATAAAGATAATGGAGTTACTGTTACCGTTAGTGAGTGAGATGGCATTATACAATAATATTTGGCATATTTTATTGTCCTACTTCTTTAGTGACGTGGTCATTTCAACGGACTAACTCCGTGATAGCCTCAGAAGTTTTGGGCGTCGAGGGGGTACTACACTGCTGCATAGTATTGTTTAGATGTAGATGCACATTTAATTCTATATCATTCTTTAGAAGATTTAAAGGTCAACCGACAATAATACTGGATAAAATTGACATCAAATATCATCTGTACTAATATTTATAAAGAGAGAGCGGATTTTATTTTTTGTTTTTCAGAAGTTTGTATAATGTAATGGTAATCTCCGGAACCACTATTTGATAAATTTCTTTCCTTCCTTCCATTATTTATGAATAATAATAATATATATAGTTTACTTATTATATTATAATTATAGACCAATAAGCATTCTATCCTGCATGTCAAAACTTTTTGAGGCTTCTATATACAATTATATTTTCAGACATATTAAACCATACCTATCTCAGTATCAACATGGTTTTGTGCCAGGTAAATCAACACTAACAAACTTACTTGAATACAAAAATTATCTATGCTCTGCTTTTGCCAGTGGAGGTCAGATGGACTTTATCTATACAGACTTCCGGAAGGCGTTCGATAAAGTAAACCACGATCTGCTTCTATTTAAACTCACAGCTTACGGCATACATGGTTGTTTATTCCGCTGGATCCAATCATACTTGAAGAACAGAAGCCAGCTTGTATCTGTAAGAGGGTATCTCTCGCTACCTGTATACACCTCTTCAGGTATACCACAAGGATCGCATCTGGGCCCCCTGTTTTTCTTAATTTTCATTAACGACCTTGTCAACAAGTTAAAATGTCCCAGTCTATTGTATGCGGATGACTTAAAAATATTTACAACAATAAAAACTGTCAATGACTGCGAAGCCCTCCAACGCGATCTCCACACTATTTCGGATTGGTGCCGTCTTAATTGTATGTACTTAAATATAAATAAATGTTTCATCATAACTTTCACAAAGAAACGTATTAGTACTACTTATAGCTATACTCTTGAAGGTCATCCACTTGAACGTAAGGGCGTGGTCAGGGATCTTGGTGTAGTTTTTGACGAGCAACTGTCCTTCCGCGATCATTACACTGACATTACAAAAAGAGCTTTAAAACTCCTCGGTTTTGTAGCTAGGGCTACTAGAGACTTTAAAAAACCTCAAAGCTCTGTTTGTCTATACATCAGTCTAGTAAGAAGCGTATTGGAGTATTGCTCAGTAATATGGTCACCTTGTTACGCAGTGCACTCTGATAGGATCGAAAGTGTACAAAGGAAATGTGTTAAGTGGATTTCATATAGACATGGCCTTTCTAAAACGCTTCTATCCTATTCAGAACATCTCAATAAGTTCAGGCTGGTACCTCTGCATGTGCGCCGCAGGCAGCAGGACATAGTTAATCTACATAAAATCCTTCACTCCACAATTGATTCTTCCACTTTGCTTTCTCTTATTAATCTTAATACCAGACATAACACCCACAAGCCAAACACGTTTGCTCTTCAAGTATTCAAAAATAATACCTCCTATTATAACCCTATAATTAGAATGTGTCGACTTTATAACGAAGTATCACGTGACAATAATAACATTGATATCTTCGATTCCCGTGCCGCGGTCTTCAGGAGGAAAGTTGCTGCCTTATCTGTCTAACTGACAGCAACACCTCTATTGCCAAGATGTCATTACTGTAAGCTTTTTTTATTAATAGTAACATGTTTATCATGCTGTGCGATTACGTTGGGGTGTCGGTCGGTGCGATACCTGCTGTTATTTTTCTGTTTATGTACATGTTTTGACTGATACCTGTTGTAATTGCCTTATGAAATAAATAAATAAATAAAATAAGTTCAATACACTTTACTAATATATATTATATACTATCTTACAATTAAATTAAGCATAATTTCATATATACATTGGTATGCCTGAACTAAGTTGGACTTGGTTATATTATATTATTCCAGATGGAAGCCAATGTAAAACTAGAGCCTTGCCTTACCTTGCTTTGATCACAAAGATGAGATCGGGCCTAAAAAATAATCAGTTATACTTAAATTAAATGACCTTACCATACCTCGCCACCAGCGAATCTTGGATTTTAGAGGTTATAAAATTCATAAGGCAATTGCTCTAGGCAAAACCAAACCTTGCCATTTCCATTTTACATATTTTGACAACTCATGACGCTTTAAATACTTATTTTAACACCTACAGTTACTTTAAACTTAAGAGTAAGTGCTATAATTAAATGTATTTTACGTAAGCGAGGACAAAGTCACGGTAGATCGTCGTCCGAACAAAATATGTACCCTGATACGGTAGTTACGCAATCTTAACATTGACAGTTGACGAAAGGACGCCCATTTCTTAATGTAATTGTTTGCTCCAGTTTTGGGCAGAAAGTTACATTGAAAGGTAATTTAATAAATCATTCACTTATGTATGAAGTGTTATTAATTATTTTGATGTATTTTTATTGGTAGGAGCCAGTATTTTTATTGGTGGAGCAGACGGATCGCCTGATGGTAAGCGATTACCGCCGCCCATGGACACCCGCAACTTCATAGGAGTCACAAGTGCGTTGCCGACTTTTTAAACGGGGATTAGACCGCCGGTAACAAAACACAACGTAAGCGTTATTTTGACGCCGGTTTTCTGTGAGGCCGTGGTATCACTCCGGTCGAGCCGGCCCATTCCTGCCGAAGCATGGCTCTCCCACGTAATTTAGATAGGTCGAAATTAATAACCTATCTGTGAATTGTTTTCCTTATTGGAGATCTAAATTTGACATACCTTTAGTAAGCTCCACAGAAGTAGTAGTCACACAGTAGTGTCAAATATCGATCTCCAGTACCGAAAACAATCGAGAGATAGGTTACTAACTTCGGCCGTAAGACATCTACCTATTTTCCGCCGATAAGAATATCTCTGGATTGTTTTTCTTATTGACATTATTTGCAAGGAACTTATGTCATCAATTATGTACGGAAGACTATCGCAAAATATATTTTTTATTCCAGCCGTTATTAGGTACTACATATACTAAAATAATTAAGATTTACTACGGTATTAATACAAATTTTAATAAATAGAAATGATTGTGGTTTTTCATTGTTTTGATAGAGTGATGTTTTTAATGTTGTAAGATTTTTTATTTAATTTAATTTTTCTGTGGTCTTTAATTTTCCTCCAAAACGCTATCAAACGCAGCCAACAAATGTAATATGCAAAAAGATTAACAAAACAGTTTATTGTAAACATACTTTAAATCGTCATGTCGTGTCCATGTTATCGATGAAGCCTACGAGATGTGGTGCAAGCCTACAAGCCTGATTTACTCCGCGGATAGTGTCCCAGAGACATGCGTGGGCGCACCTAACAATCCCACTTTCAACTTAATACGCCGTAAAAGATGGTCTGACAGGTACATACACTAGTTACTTTGTTGAAAAGGCCTTAAGCAGTTCAGGGAAATCTGGAATTGTTGGTTTTGTGTTCCGTGGCTAATCAGAAAAGTGGAACGCCAACAAACCTTCGTTGGGGCTATTCAGTTTAGGAGATAAAGTTTAGACCAATTTCTAGTATTATTTATGGGAGATGTTGTTAGCTGCCTTATTGGTCTAGTGGTTGGAAGTGCTACTACTAAGCTAACAGTATTATTGGGTTTTTATATGAATTTCTCAGTAGTAGCTCGGAGTTTGGATTTGTGCGTGGTCAATTGCAATAAGCTCACTCTTTTTTACATGGGACCTAAACATACTAACAAACTCTGGGTTTACATTAGTAACCTCTGTCCTTCCCTGCCCTTCAGTGAATGCAGGCACGATGGAACACACAATCATCAGATAACTAAATATAGATATAGGTATGTACCTCGTTTTATTTCATGTTATAGTTGGACGAGCCGATTGCTATAATTCGGTTATTATACTAGGATTTTACTAGAAACAGAGATCATTGCCCGATTTTGGTAATCCAAGATCAATAGTATTCAAGCCTAAAATAGTGTCTAATATAGAGCAGCTAATCTACAAATTTGAATGTATATTCGTCAGCTTGAATACGTATAAAGTGTTTGAATGTAAATTTGATTCTGTTGACTTCTGGTGGATCTCTTCTCAGCGTGAGAAGAGGAAATTTGATATTTTTAATCAACCTAACTGCGTCAGAAAAGAGGCGTGTTTCTTAAAAAGACCCCGCTCCGCCTTCCGTGTGACGTTTTAATATTTTTGTGACCTTTATACAACCTAGAGAGTATTTTTTTATATGATTACTGTCTTAATTTCTTACTTTGTGTAGTGTTTTGTGTCCTTTGCGTCATATGAAAGAAAGGTTATAAAGCAGAGGTGCAATTTAAGGTCGTTTATACTAAAATTATGCACCCATCTACTTTACACTTACCCTTATATTTTAAGGGTTATTTTATTTAGATCTCTATAAGCACACTAGGGTTTTCTCAAAGGTTTGTAAACACTCATTCAAACCCGGACCCATCCTTAGTGACTACATTTGTAGTTATTATAGTTTGTTGTGGCGGAACTCCCCTGTTCCCGTACCGCCACCTATGACCACCTATGACACCAGGGGAATATTATGTGGAGGCCTTGTTACAAAACTAAAAATATGGGAAAACAACCAAAGCGCCTTCCCTGCAAAGCGATTGTTTCCATTGAAACCTATCGATCTGTCAGTCATGCAGTTAATCATTTAGATATTCGTATACATAAAACATGAACTGTTCTTCGTATATAAAAAAATAAAACAAAAAAAAACCTATTTTACTTTTAACAACTGTTTTAATTGGTGTTTTAATGTAACTTTTAATATAACTTGTGAGAGCTTGTTATTAGCAAAATGTCTATTTTTAGAGTTGGCTTTCCTATAAGAATAAAAAAAACTGGTATTAAAAGCCATGTAATGAAAGACTTAAAATAATATAGAACATAAATATAAAATTACGTCTTTTTTCCCCCAAAGAGTGTGGTTACAGGTTTAAGTACCAATATTTACACGCACAGTTCGCAGCTCTGTTCTGGGGCCGTATTATAACGTGTTAACGCCATCATTTTTACGTTGTGAGAAAGAGATGCCGCTCTACATATTAAATAGCCTCATCTCTTTCTTACAACCTAAAAATTACGGCGTTAACACGTCATAATACGTCCCCAGGCCTCATGTATAGAGTGGGCCAGCCTATTGCCATTATTTAACCGTCCACAAACCGAAACTCTCAGCGGCTATTGAGAACTTAATATAAAAACACAATAATACTTTACTCGACCTGGGAACTGAACTCAGGATATCTAGCGTAGTAGTTGCGCTCAGCACCACTAGACTATTGAGACAAATTCTTAAAATACACTATTAAACTGCTTTATTATCCTTCCAGTGATTCACAAGCTGGCCTTCCAAAGAAAACCGACGTGCATTTACGGATACAGCTACACAATAACTCAACAGATGGTATCAAAATCAAAGATAATACAGAAAGGCAACATTGTTAGGTCTAATTGCCGCTCCCGGTTCCGCCCGCCCAGGCGAAGCGCCGTAGGCGAACATTGTGCATATATTTAATGAGTTCTGTTCAAGTTAAAAGGCTTTAGTTAGCAGGATTACTCAATGAAGTCATTTTTTTATGATTATTGCTTCTTAAGTTAAGGTAAAAATGATGTTACTGTGAAAGGTTAATTTGGTAGCCAGTATACAAACTTATTGTAACTATTTATTATTATTGTATATATAACGAAGGGAGGGACAAAAGACGTCTTATCAGAAAATATGTAAATTAATATAATCGACAACATTTTAAAACTATTAAGCCACCGAAACAAACCAAAAAGTCTTTGTTTTCCTATCCTGAGTTCCAAAACAGTTTTAATTATTTTTTTATATTTCTTGATTTCGGAGGAAAAAAAAACAAATAACGATGACTTTACCTACTTATACGGCGGCAATTCAGAAAATTTGAATTTTGTCGAAATAATAGTAAATCATCAACGAATTAGGCAATGTAAGGTTATGTATAATTACGATCGATGGTCAAAAAAATTACGCCATATCACCGTTTAATCTGTTTCACCATACAAATGACGTCATTTGGCACTTACGTCTGTTTAGAATAGAAAGAACTTCAAATTCGAAAATAAATATGAAAATGATTGAGTATTGGAAAAATAAAAAATACGGGTATGCTTTTATAATATATGGGTGTTAAAAGAGTGAAAGAGTGAGTAAAAGAGTGAGTGTTAATTAAGTAAGATGGATAAATAGAATAAATGGTATGAAAATAGCGACCATGAAGAAAAAAGAATTTAAAGTTATTTAACTAGTTGCATTACAACTAGCAATTTTTGGCTACAGCTTTGGTTAACACCATTATTCTTCTCGATCATTCTTCAGGTTAAATTATTCGTGATCGTGATCCATCCACATAAAATTACCCCTTAAAATGTTTTTGAAATCAATAAAACCGCAAAAGTATTTAAGAAACACTTGATACAATCTTAATGAACGCATTGCAGGTAATGTATGGAAATGGCCATGTTTTAATGCAAATAATTTAAATAAATTGTCGAAGAATTACATGAAAGTAATCCAATTTATGTGTGGGAAATTATATTGTGTAATTTTTGCACTGATAAGTCACAGTATTAAAAATTAAAAATGCCTTATTAAAAATGAAATTTCCGCTTCCGATATCTTACTTCCATTCACTTAATAAAAATATATCCAGTTAGATCGGTGGAAATGTAAGTAGGTTTATTATGTTACGAAAAAAATTCCCGTAGTCTTTAAAGTTATCTAATCTGGAAATAAAAATAATGTCTAAGCCAGACTCTAAGGCTGCTTTGTGTGTTTTTAGATTTGTAGCTTTATGTTTTTGTTAAACTTGGCTATAAGGTACGATGGGACTGGCATGTACTATTTTTTTTTTAAAAGTCCCTAATTAAATAAAGAGAGAGAAAAAAAGAGGTTTTATGACTCCGTAGAACGATACCTAAGTAGGTAAGTTCCGATTAGGAATATTTTAATAACAAAATAATAATTCGTAGGTACTTAATATGAAACAAGTCGCTGCAATAACATTCGTTTTCTATCACCGCTTACGGTAGCAGTGACCACGGACGCACGTGCGCTGGCGCAACCCCTGAACAATTGGCGTAAAGTTGCCTAATGCCCTGATGATACATCGCTAATTACCAAAAGAAACAACAATGTGGAATAATGTAATAAATGTGTTTGTATTACATAGAAACGCATGAGTAATAAGGTAAGTAACAATTTTGTTTTTTACCCGACTGCGCCAGAAGTTATGTTACCAGTGTTATGTTTTTTGAGTGTATGTATGTATATACTAGCTTCTGCCCGGGACTTTGTCTGCGTGGACTTTAGGATTCGGTCCGACCTGGATAAAAGTGGTCTATGTATTATTCCAGACTATAATCTATCTCTGTGCCAAATTTCATCCAAATCTGTTTAGCTTTTTTGGCGTGAAAGAGAAACAAACACGTTTATAATATTAGTAAGGATTTGTCATGCTCGGCAGCCTAAACGGCTTGATGGATTTCAGCATGAAAGGCGTCGTGAGATTCGTCATAATTGTGAGTGTGATAAAAAGTAAAAATATTAAAAACGTAAGTATATTAAAAACTAAAAAGTATAAAATAAAAAAGTTTATTTAAGTACAAAAAACCCCACAAAAAAGATGACCAATCTCATACAGTCGGAGGCATCGCCTTAAATTTTACTCCAAAGACCTAATGCCTCCGACATCATGAGCTAAAAGCTATAAATATCAATATCATTTATTCAAGGTCATCACCCAATTACTGCTTAAAAGTGATTGCTGCGCCTACGCAACGAGGTGACCATGATTTTGTCTTACAATCGAGTGACATCTCTTTTACATTTTTTTAGCTTGAGTCATTGCTGTTCAATTGCTCAACTCTTAGGCTAGTTAGATAACCTTAGAAATTATTTTTATTCCGCAAAGCTTTAATAGGCTATAAAGTGATTACACAATAGGGCTGTTCATAAGAACAGTTATTGTTACAAAATAAAACTTTGTATTGTAATATTAATAATCAAAATCAACAAAAACCATAAAAGTCATCATCATCATACCATCACGCCTGTATTCCCCGAACGGTTAGGCAGAGGCGTGCTTAATGTACACCCACAGTTCGCCGGTATGTTTAGGTCCCATGTTATAGGGGGCGAGCCTATAGCCATTCACCGGGCACAAATCCAGACTCCGAGCCGCTACTGAGAATAGAAAAACCCAATAACACTGCTCGACCTGGCGATCGAACCACTAGACTAATGAGGCAGTCTTAAGTCAACCTTAAAAGTACGAACATAAATCAAATAAATAACCGTGTTATCGAAATTCTACCATCAACCTAGCCTTTTTCCAATTATGTACTACGTACCGTTTGGCTTCTAGTATAACCAGATGGTTGTCAGTGGAATATCAGCATTTTCCATCAGATCAGACCTCCGCAATCTAATTTCTGGGCAATATTGATATCCTGAGGATTAGCCGTAGCCAAGGCTAATCTGCTTGCGGGTCATTGAATCATCAGTCTCCTTATTGCTTACACCAGTATCACCTGATTTCTGGTTTCAAATATTTAAAAAAATCGCGTCGTTGGCGACATGGTTCCAAAATATTTTTTCGCCATCGGCTATTGATCTCCAAAGATGTTTTACGCAACAAAATTCAGATGACAAGTTCACAACCGGCGGACCTGATTGTACATTTTTCAAGCACGAATGAGCATTCAATACTCCGAGGTAACGTAATTAACGAATTTTGCAGACAAATTGCGAGTTAGGCTTCGTAGAAATTGCGCCCACCTCTATCTGCTCTATTTACTTACGATAGGTTGCGTAAACGCACGCACAGAGCCAAGTGTCTCAACTCAGCGCCGAGACGTGATCCTGCGCAGAATAACGGAATCGGATCTGTTGCGTACAACAATTTACTGAAACATTTGCGGACGCGGTTGTGTGACTTGTTTATTTTTATAAAGGCCTAGACTGACGTAACTTCGTCTAGTAATTTTAAAATTATTAGTAACAGAAGACTTGTTAAAGCACTTACATAATACTAGCGGCCCGCCCGCGGTCGGTAGCTTAAAACCTTCCTCTTGAATCACTCTATATATTAAAAGAAACCGCTTCAAAATCCGTTGCGTAGTTTTAAAGATTTAAGCATACATAAGGAAGAACAGACAGCGTCAGCGACTTTGTTTTATACTATGTAGTGATAAGCTTTGGAATCGAAAAAAGTAGAATATAAATAGATTAAGATTTTTTTCCTTTATCCTTTTTTTTAAAACGTTTCCCAACACTAGAATTTTCTTCTATATAGTAGGTACTTTTACAAACACAAATTCTCACATACACAAACGCCCAGAGCCGGAACAACTACCTGTAAGTCATACAAATATTTGTTCCGTGTGGGGATCGAACCCATAACACGTGGCGCAGAAGCTGATCGCTCAGCCGTTACTGAATACAAACAGTTCAAACACACAAAATAAACACAGTTTATTCATTAAGTGAATGAACTGTGTTATGATCTTAGTAGGTTTACTTGGCAAATCTATAGTGTCTACCCACCCTTGTAGAAGACAGATGCACAGACTTGCATGCTTGTACAGACTTTTCAGCGTATAAAAGGGTTTAGGTTAGGTATAGTCCAATATTAGACGAGGTTTTCATTAACAGTATAAGCGATGATAAATGACTGATAAATGATATTTTTATTCTGCAAGTAGATCTCTAGAGATACTTTTACAAGTCAATGGTTTGGTTTTTTTTATAGTTAGATGGCTTCGACATTTCCTAACTGAGGACCGAAACACCGAAACAAACTCAGAGAATCATGGTCTCTTTTAAAGTCCATATACCGTGTCAATTTATAATTATGTGTTAATATTTGTAAAATGCAAGAAAGAAAAACACTACTAAATATCTAATATATATTCCGTTCGAAAACAACACATTTTCTTTTGTGTTCTAAGGATTTTTCTCTATAACATGAGTGCAATTACAGACACAAATTCTTACATACCTCATACACCCAAAAGTTTAATTAATTACCTGTAGGCCATATAAATACTCCGTACGGGAATCGACTCCGTGACATTCCGATGACATAAATCTTTCATAAATTTTCACATTTTATTCTATGATACATCGTTTCGATGAAATACAAAAGAGCATATATGTAAGCTGATTGATTTACGAGTTATTGTATTAATAATGACACATGACTCGGAAGTGTGTCAATATTTATGGCCTCATTTGTAACCGTGTGCTTTATTAGACAATACACAGTGAGTCGGCTCGAGGGTGGTATAAACTGAATTCCTAATACGTATTACTTGTACATTGTATGTACATTAAAAATTAATACCATTTATTTACCATACTGCGTCATTGTCATGATATGTCAGTCAGGGTTATTTATGAACTAGTTCATAGCTCTACAAGATTTTCAAAAATTCTGTTACCTGATCTCTGATGTCTTTGATGATACGGTCGTACATTTGGGAAGATATGGAAACTATTCTTACCTACCTACCACAACACTATCTACGATTACTTCCAAGAATGTATTTGTATAAATAGAATCGGCTTTCCCAGACAGTTCTGGTATAACCAACGATTCACTATCGGCGTTTATTCTTAAACCACTATTACAAACTGTAATTGTTTAGTAATAATAGATATTACAAAAACATCGTCCAGTGAAACTCGACAGATATTCGATCTCGTTTAAATAGTTTGTTCAAAATTCTAGTATAACTGGAAAATACCTACTGATGATTATAATAGATAGACCTTTACTGAAATTATTGCGATTTATTACCGTTTCGCCGACATGGAGTTATTTATACACAACTGACGATAGGTACAGAAAAACTTTTCTCTTTGTGTTGTAGAGTAATACGCCACAACCTGGATAATCATAGGAAAGATTTCATCTACTATAAGTATGCTTACGAAATCCCAAAAATAAAAATATAAGTATTCCTAGTTGCAAATAAGTAAAATACTTACCGGCGTTTTTTGACTAAGCTGCTCTATTACGATAATCCTTACTACCTCAATGTTTGTCGACCGATTTAATATCCGGACTAGATTATACCGCTTATTAATAATTGCATTATAAATTATAACAATACATCAGCATGGGTTGTCTGCAGCTCACGACCATCGTAAGTCAAAAAATGTCTTAAATAGCTGGATGAAATATTGCCAAATTGTTTACAATGTTGTCAGGGAACGTTTATGTAGAAAGAAATATTGTTTTAAGGCCATTATAAGATTAAAGGTCAGCCGCACCCCAGTTTATATAGTAAGTATGTTGAAAAAAGTTTTAGTCCTAACTAAGATAATTTATGTAGGTAATTCTGTTGAAATAGATAGATATTTAAATATACTTTGATCGGAGAAGGGGCATGCCATGATCTACCTATTTTGTGGAGACTAGTAACAAGAATACTTCGGTAACCGTTATCGTTATCAGTAATTCAACAAGGTACAGAATCTGGTGCACGCTCGACAGAAGGCTTAATAAAGTATTCGAGCAGATGTAAATGGAACACAGAGCGGCCCCGAGGCTAGGGCGGGGTCCGGACAACACTTTCATATTATTACGACCGCATTGCACGCACACAAACACATAAACACACACACAGCCACGCCCGCGATTAGATCGCAGCGGACATGCGCGCGCGCACGCGATCCGACCACTTTCAATGATTCGTTAGCGAAATCATTAGGAGATGTAATGTCGGCGCATTGTAATACGTGTTTATGGTTATTTAAATGATTTATTTTTATTGATTGTTTTTGCCTTGTTGCGAGACAGAAAATAATGATGGTCGTATGAATAAGGCTACCATTATGGTCTGTTATTGCGAAGGTGATCGTTGCTACTATGTTATTTGAGCGTTTGGTAATGGAATCTGTTACGAGAAAATGAGTTGTCAAGTGGGTTAAGTCGGGGCATTCATCACTTTGGGGTGACGGTCGGCACGGCGCGGGGCGGGCGGTAGTCATGTGTAGACAAGTTTAGCTGTTCGCTTGTCTAGCAAGCCGGTGACTGATGGGCACCGGTTGCCGCCATCGCCAGTTCAAACGGCCGCAGGATTACTTACTCAACATTCAGATATCGATCAGCGATTAACATAGTGCATTATCGATAAAACAATAACGTAGGCTTTTATGACGAAAGCCCTTTTATATCTGACAATGTCATAATGACAGATCTCGTTTTTGAGGGATAAGCAAAGATTCCTTTTGCCCAAAGACCACTTTGTGGTCTTGGTGGAGTGATCAACTAAGTAAATGTTGTCTGAACTGATACATTTTCCAATACCCCTTATTTTATAACCTAGTTTTCTATTTTAATTTATTTCAAATCCTGCTTTGAAAGTGATACTTAGGTTTCCAATATTTATAGTTACTACGTCGGCTGTCAATCTCATCAATATTATTACTGGTAACTGGGAGTGCTGACACTACAGACATGTTATTAACATAGGATTGACAGTGTTGTCAATAACTCACTATGCTCTGTATAAATATTCATACCTCTGCTTTGTAAAGCTAATTAAATCGACTTTTGAATGGCAACATCTAGTCTTCCAAATTCAAAATTTACCGTTGACATTTTGTGCCACCATTTTTATTTTTCATTAATTTCGCCACGCTGTTATTACGGAGCATAATGACAGAAAATGACAATAATTTTGCATGACATAATGCGCGAAATTACGAATTCGTCATAATTATTTACGACGTCATTTTTGGTAAACTGACACCCTTCCTTCTATTTGCTTCGCACTAATCGAATATTATTACGAATTAAATGGCTTATTACAGGCAATAAAAGCGAGATTATATGGAAAATTTCTTTCGGTCGTGTTCAGGAAAGGGCATACATAGCCTTAAAAAGTAATTTAAGTTCGATCAATCGTTGATACAATTGTCGCAAATTCGTGGTAATAAAATTTTACAATGGCAAAAGTACGGGTGTTCGGCAATCAGGCTCGTGTGTGAATCTCAATTACTTTATCAGTACTTTCGATTAAGGAATCCTGTAAATACGGTTGGTGTTTAATTTCTTTATTATGGCCAACTTTAAATAGGACTATGATTACATAGTTATTAGCCTCAGAATGTATCATTAAAAAGATTTAAATATGTGCGAGAAAAAAGTAAAACGGAAGCGGCACCGTTCTCAGTTCATTTATTTAAATAACATATCCTTAATATGTTAAAGATGAACTAAATATTTATTCATACTTAAAAATCTGATGGATCATAAAAAATATACCCCTTACGTAGAAATCAGTAAAATGAGGACATTCTCAGTCTTAAAAGCAATTGTCAGATGATAAAATTGAATATTACGGATACAGGATGCTTGTGTTTAAAAAGTGCATTATTTCGTATTTTATATTTTTTTAACACTTAGTGCATCAATACGAACACTTAGGGAAATGTGAATACCCGAGGCGAGAATTACGAATATGGAATTGACCTCATTTATAATTGTTCCCAAGAGTGAAGTGTGTGAACCGAAACAGCGAGACTTAAGGTGTCGTACAGACGGGCGATATTGGGCCTCTTTGTCGGGGCCGAGCTGTCTTCTTCACGAGGACCGCTCACCCGTTCATTAAGTTCGCATGTCCGTCGGACGCCGCGATTATTGCAATTATTTAAATTCACACCTTTGAAACGCGAAAAAGCCTCTTTTTACATTTTAATGTTTCGTAAGCGTAAGGAAATGACGTCTCATTCGAAAGGTATAATTAGGGACAACCTTGGGGTTCAGGGCTGTGCCGGATTTACGCGCTTCTGACATTGTGTGTGTGACGCGTTAATTGTGCGATGTTTCGACATTAAAGTGCGGTGCATTTAATTGGTGTCGATATTTACATTGTGCCTATTAGGACCATCGGTGACTCTTAAATGGTATGTTGACTCATTGTTGTGTTGAGAGATCGCAGCTGCGCGGGCGCTTTGTAATTACCGCGTACATATACTTGAAAATATTTCTTGGATACTTCTCCATAATTATAAAAAATAATTAATATTAAATTATCTTTTTAAAAAGTGTTATTGGGTTTTTCTATGAATTTCTCAGTAGCTTCTTGGAGTTTCGATTGGGATTAGAAAGAAAGAAGGAAGAAAATAAATTTATTTACGTATACAAGACGCACACAACATTTGTGTATTTAAACAAATAAAGTAATTGCGAAAGTGTGCGTCACACCACGCAAAACGGCCATCGTTTAGCTTATTGCAATGATTCGTGTGCGAAACAGAGTCACAACGCTGGTTAATGGCTATAGGTTTGCCCCCCATTAACATCGGACTTAAAAATTCCGGTAAACTATGTTTATAAATCAGTATATCTCTGCCTAACCGTTCGGGAAACTCAGGCATGTATGCGTGTGATTGGTCATCCATCATCTATGTATGTATATCATACATTCTACAAATATTAAGTGCCTAATAAGTACATGTTTTCACTGGCACTAAACCAATTATTATCTTTGTTAATCAAAGTATCTTACTGCACGGGCTTAGTATTTGTATTACCTAATTGAGCTCTAACAAAACAAAAACTTTTAAAGGAGCTCTCTTTTATACTCAGTTCTATAATTAATGAGCGTAATATTTCACCCCTAGGATCATTGCTCTTACGCAACTATCCTAAACAAATCTTATTCGAGCCTGCAGCGAACTAATACTTCCTTATACTGCAATGCCTGGAGGCTCTTGATAAATACTTCAGAATCCATAGGCTCGATCAAATATCTGTCTGTATTGCGGAGAGATCTACCTACTCAGCTGTTATGATAGCATAGGTACATATCTTTCTCAGCCTAGTATAACTAGAAGTCTTTAAACATAGAATAGATCATAATCTTCTTCTAGATCAGCACTTCCCAAATGATGTGTCGGCAATATTGAATAGGCCCTGAAAAGCATTTTACGAGTGACCGTCCTTTACTCATATATCCTTCGTGTCCAGTTACGCTGTGAAGATTCCTTGAATCAAAAGCCTACATCCAAGTCAAAATATATATATCCTTCATGACAGCGAAAGATGAGTCCCGAATTTGGATGTATTTATTATGTCAGCTTTGGGAACCACTGTTCAAATCATTGAACATAACATAACATACCATCGCCTGTATTCATCAAAGGGTTAGGCAGAAGTGTCTTAATAATATACACATTATATATTATTATGTTATACACCCACAGTTCGCAAGTATATTTAGGTCCTATGTAGGTAATAAGTTGCGAGCATATTGCCGTTTACAGGGCACAAATCCAAACTCTAGGCGAACTCTAGGGCGCAAACCCTATAACGCCGCTCAATGTGAGAATCGAAAACAGGACCTCTAGCGTGCTCAGAATCACTACTTCACTAGGCTAATGAGGCAGTAGCTCATTGAAAATTGATCGAAACATTATATTGCATAGACAGAGTATTCAATCATGGGTACTAATAGATCAATGTCTGGATAGATACATTATGCTGGATACATACACAAATGGAACAGAATTTGTTGATGATTTATTCTTTGGATAAGTTAACCAGTAGTTATCTCGCTTGATTTATGCTAAATTACTTAGGTGAGTACTACAACTGAAAATCACCTACTACCAGGTGTTACGAGGCCACCTTACGCTCATCTTGATCCTTTGCTATTCTCATTTAGGTTTGTCCAGAAATTGGAAAAATATTGGCGAGTAATTGAGCCATTGGACGGCAAACACTCCTCTTACCAATCCTCGAGCATCATTCACTCATTGTCTTGTTCTGCTTGCCATTACCCAGTCTCGTTATAATTCCAAGTTTTAATCCAAGGGAGAGACGATTCCCTTTTGGGTTGCTGCGGCTCCGGCAGTCTGCAGTCCGTAGAGACTCTTTACCATCGGAAGCGCATTAGAAAGTCTTCTGTTGTTGCAGGTCTCCATGGGCGGCGATGACTTCTTATCATCTGGTGACTCATCTGCTCGTTTACCAAAATTTTTTTTTTATTGAATACTTAAGTATCTTCTAAGGGGAAAAACACTAAGCCGCTAAATATATACTAAGGTTCAGCACCACCTAGTATATTGATGTAGACTAGAAAAGCCAATATACTCATAATTACAATAATCAGGTTTTACATTTGAATTCTAAACAAGTTTAATAAGATATGGAATGACTCACGCACGTGATAGGTTTCTAGCTGATACACTATTTATTGGTCAATACACGATAGACAAACGAAAGTGTTGCACTGCCATCATAATGAGATAGTCTACTTTTAAGGTTTTGTTAAAAGCATGTGTGTTTTAACGTGGGAGAGTCATGCTTCGGCACGAATGGGCCGGCTCGACCGGAGTGATACCACGGTCTGACAAAAAACTAGTGTCAAGTAATGCTTACGTTGTGCTTCACCGAGTAGGTGAGGTTACCGGAGGCCCAATCCCCTTTTAAAAGGCGGGCAACGCACTTGTGATTCCTCTGATGTTGCAGGTGTCTATGGCGATCCGTCTGTTCGTTTGTCGCCCTATACCATAAAAAAGCACCTCATCATCAGCCTATATCAGTCCATTGCCAGACGTAGGTTTTCCCTAATATGCGCCATTACACCCTGTCTTCGGCTTTTCATATTCAGCTTCCGTTAGCAACCTTATACCTATAATAGCTCATAAGGGCATATCATGAGCAGAGCACATATCATCACCTGTACAGATTAAAATAATGCACTAAAATTCTATTTCAATCATTTCGTCGAATATTTATTTTTCTACCATATTTATTTCCGACATAAAACTGTCATTAAATATTAAAATTTAAATAGATTCCCATTATCACGTCTGGAACAATTCTCCGAAAGAAGATTACCGGTTTATTTTAGGTTCCATGTCATGTTTGGTCAATCCAAACACATTTCCGCTAATTAAAAACACCAAATAAGCCTTGAGAATAAAACCTAGAACGTTTAGAATACATAATTAATTTGATATAATTTTTTTTTTAATGTGGTCATGCCTTTTATTACCCGGTCCGATAAAGATACATACGCACATCCCTAGCTGACCGAACCATAAATGAATACACAAGGCGTGACGTACCGGCTTCCGCGTGCCCTGTTATCTAGGCCTCGGAGCCTTAAGCCCGAACACTTGCGGCTCGGTACCCTGCTACCTTGGCCACACCCAGGCCACTAACCCTTGTCGCAACTATTATGCACACACACAAAAGATGTTGTGGTATTGGTCTAGTAAAATAGATGGCTACCCTCCCTTTCACTGGCGTAACAGTGCCACAGTTATAGTTCAGCCGATTTAGCGGGTACTGATTGGATTATTTGCTACTTTTGAATTTGGAGAAGAATCTGCTCAAAATTAAAATATTTAGGCGACATAGTCAAGATTGACCAAGTCTCGTCAATATCAGAATAAAAAAAATTAGACATCATGTACTGCAGGTCGCGATTGGGAAACATCCTTCATAAGGCTTTACTTGATAGGAGTCAAACACACTTTTCCTAATCGCAATTACGATTCTATGTAAGAACAATGACCTAAATAGGTATATCGGTGAGCTAGTAAAATACCTATACATTTTCAAACCTGTAGTAAAGAATTAAAACTTGTTACTATATTTTTGCCTCTAGTTATGTGCAACAAAAGTTGGAAACACTGAATCTAAATCATATATTCTAGCGATGCTTGTCAGTGCCAATTAGCCAATGCGGAATTCTATTAGATCCAACTTTCAAACATGAAGACTCTTAACTTAAATCTCTTTCGTGAGATTTTGTATAAATAAAATACAGTTTCATTAGTTTTGTGGACCTCGACTGAATTAGAATCTCAGTTGGGGTTTTTCCATGAAATTCTCAGTAGCAGCTCGGAGTTTGGGATTGGCATAGGTTCGCTCCCTATTGCATGAGAATAGTAAAACCTCCTTATTTCATGCATATCTGCTTTTGTAAAGATTTGAGCCAGAGTGAAGATGATTGATTTGAATTGTTTGCGCTTTCTATGAAACAAAATCAGGAATCAGGGTCAAACACATAATTATATCCGCAATAAAAATAAAACTGTCGTAATTTGGGAAATGAAGTAGCCCATGAGGTACCGTAGGAGCAAGATATCGATTTATTAATCATATACACATCAGATCAATCAAATATCAATCTACTGATAGATATGTAGGTTATAGTGGATAGAACAGTCCCATAAGAGCCATATTATCCATCTATAGTTTGTAATAACAAATTCCTAAACGTAGCTAACAAAGCCGCAATACCAACTAAACACGATTATTTCAAATCTCAAGGCCAGAGCCCAAACTATAGATACGGCCAAGCATCCAATAAGGTATCTATCCATATACTGATAACAGATAAGGCTGTCACCGTCGGGCGGTGGCCGGCGGTAAATATCCGCCGTGATATAGTGCGCGCGCGACGTCTACAACTGGGCGGCCATGTTGCCGGTGATAACGCAGAAATTTTGCTCTACGCAATTTTCGTGATAAGGAGGGAAGGTCGCTGTATTGTTATGAAATATGGATATCAGAATTATCCAACAATATTGATATTTTCTTAGCTTACCTTTTTATGATTTATTCATGTATTTGCAACTTATGTTGTGTTGCGACATAAATATTTTTTTATTACTGTACCGCGGCGGATACTGAGACTAAAATATAAATCTCGAATCTATAATGTAGCGCTACTTTACAAAAGAGGCATGTCAAATAAAAAAACAACCTATATTCGTATAATAAAGGGAGAATCTATTATTCAGCGTAACATCGACAATATTTTGTGACCAATAAATGTATTTAATAAGAAGTTATTTATATATTTACATACATAATAAATTCCATATATATTTCAAGCTTTGTTTTAGATTCGATAAATATATGTTAATCAGAATGAGTAGTAATCAGGCTTAGAACTCTCGAAAACCTTAACTAAAACTTAAAAAAGTCTTAAAAAAGTCATTCAGAATCCATTTTTTCCTCCGATTACCCCTAATGCAACACCAAATCTAACAAATACTCCAGAAATGTCAGCAGTAACACAGGTGTTCCCCATCAATACCCAAGTTGACCTACTGTCGATAACCTCTGCAGTTGATTATCTTGCGAAATTGGAGCGGATTGGGCACGCTCCCGCCCGCGCGTGCGGTTGCATGCGTACCAGACAGCCTTAGTTATTATTTAGAATTTAAATTTTAAGCCGAGTAATCCTTTTCAGCCAGCTTTGAATGCAACTGTGGCGTAACTGTCAAAGTTGATTGAAATGGCTATTGATGCTGGGTAGATGCTAGGCTTAGATGATGTTGAATGCCTAAAACTTGCTATTGTTCAATGTAACGAGCTTACCGTATCCTTGAGGTCTTGCAGTGTTGTGCTTAGATTTATAACATACCATCACAACTGTATTCCCCGAAAGGTTACGCAGAGGCGTACTAATGTACACCCACAGTTCGCCGGTATGTTTAGGTCCGATGTAATAGGCGGCGAGCCTATTGCCATTAACCGGGCACAAATCCAGACTCCGAGAAGAATTTCTGAGAATTTCATAGAAAACCCAATAACACTTTGCTCGACCTGGGGATCGAACTCAGGACCTCTAGCTTAGCAGTCGCGCTTGGGACCACTAGACTAATGAGGCAGGCTTAGATTTATATTGAGTTTCAATAGCCTTGCTGTTTATGTTTTTTTTTTAAAGACATCTCTTGCATTAGGGGACTAGTCCTGTATTGCGGGGACTTTACCAACATTCAATTAATAGACACAAAGAACCCAAGACACTCAGCGCAGCGATAGACTACTTAACCGCCACACCTAATGTGCATTCATCAAAGTATTCAAATATTTTTTCTGAAAACGGAAATAGTAAAAGATAGAGGGTAACTACTTGTAGTGGGTGCCTGGTAACACAAAACTTAAATGATTGATCAATTTAACTCATCAAGGATCAATTCGATTGAGGCGGCGGTAGCCTAATGGCTAGGGCGTTGGACTTGCGATCATGTGGTGTGGTGATAATGCACTGCACTACCGACGTTAACAAGGGGTTAACAAGAAAGCTTACTAGCAATGTTGGACCCGCATTGCTAGTAAGCTTTTAAAAAATTATGCAGATTCAATAGATAAACAATTGTTTCGACCCCCGAGAGATTCTTTAATAAATTAATAATAATAATTCAATTTTAAAACCAACCTATAATTTTAATGTCTCTACAAACAGACATAAAGACAAGTTTTCCATATTATTAAGTACCAAAATGTGGCAATATTTTAATGCCGATCATTATTCAGTGTTGCAATAATTAAAGATTACTTGAATTTTCAGTAATTAGTGGTAAGTGGAAACGGAGTAAGATTTATCCAATTGAGGTCGTACAGACTTCGGACCCTTCACCTCACCGATACAGCGGTACAGGTGATTTAAACTTCTGTCATATTATCAATCAAAACCGTATAGCAATATTCGTCAAAGATTATCGAGCCTATGGGTAAGATAATAATTGTACTTTACATGATATAATCCTATAAGTTAGTAAAAGTGGTAGTAGATAGGTACCTACCTATAGATAAGAAATGATAAGAATTTTATTTACAATAAATAGGGGTACAGGCAGTTCTATAATATTGTCAAAATAGTTAGTTAGTAGCCACATATTATACCATACAATGGTGTGCAAAAGGAAAAATGAATTTACAAAACATAATATGTATTATTGATGTCTTATTGCTACAAGTTCAATGCCATTTAGTACTTTGCTTAATTTAAATTATGACAATCAACCCAAAAGATAACATATAGTTATAGATACCAAAAGATATAACTAATAAATATGTAATACCTTTATGATAAAATTTTATTTTATTTTAATTTACGTTCCGTTAGGAACTCCAAGAATAATTAGTATCTATTTTAATAAGTACTCGTATTTACTTTTGTCAATTCAAGTCAACACTCGACAAAACAAATTTTTCATGAATATTTATATTAATTTTTATCTCCATAACATGAATAATGGGGTTGAAATAAGTACTTTTACGGATATTATCCCGTTCTATTATTAAATCCCGACTAATCGGACCCTTCACAGCGTCTAAAGTCACGGGCAACGGTCTTGCAATCGGTACGGATGAGGGAGTTTATAAAGACCAAGTCCACGTCATAATATTTCCTATAAGATTCAAATATCCGAGAAGATCAAAATTTTCTGATGTGAATCATATTATCATGATTCATCAAAAGTAGGTTTTTTAGCCCTGCATGTGAAAAATATCACATTTAAAAACCACGGAAGATTTTATGACGAAGTGACTGGTGAGCCAAACCAGAAGTCACAGGTTAACCCGTCATTTAATGCGCAATAATAAACAGACAATTTATGTGTCACATTCAAATTTTGTATTTGTTGCTTTATAGTATGTTACAAAACCCTGTCCGATTCGAAAAGGTATATAGACATCCCAATCACATCATCAAATAAAATAAGAAACATTTATTCATTAAAGTAACCTATTAATGATTTCCCGCCTAACTTGCCGCAATTACCCCAAAATCCATCATAGTTATAAATCCATCGTATATATGTTTAGCATCCTGGGGAGTCGCCGCCACCGTAAGTATTGCCATTTCAGTATTCACGTTTTGTAAAATGAAAAGTCGGAGTAGTTTTTATTGTAAAATGAAAACGATTATAAATGTAAATACACGATACTCAAGCCGGTACTCGATACCTAACAATACTTTCACGGGTCGGACAGGGTTTTCTTAAAACATTGTATAGACTTCATATTAATGTGATTATAACTAAGCCTCACTTAAGACAGTCACTCTTTGTCAGCCTATAATTTTACCTGTACACCGTCTAGTTGAGAATCACCCTGTAGTCATTAAAGTGCAGTACCGTATAGCACTAATCGATAAAGATAAATGACCATACGGCCATATTAAACACCCACGTTGATCGATCAGCCGCGGCTCTTCATTTTTGTAGCGAAGCATGTATTAATCATGCCGCCGGTAATCTTGTGAAATTTATTACTTCTAAGCGAATCTGCCTTGGTATTTATCAACAGAATGTGTGGGCTAGCATAGGTGAGGTATAGAGTGAGCTGGATATGATTGATACCTAATGCATTCCTATAAGGTTTGGTAACTCTTGCGGCCTACAAAAATCTATTTTCCGGGAAAATGACGGTAAACAAATCTGAATGTAAACTAATCGAATTCTTAATACCTACTAATAAATAGCTAGTTATGCAATAAGGCTACTTTAGTAATATTGTACAAATTCACAGCATTTCTTATCAATGTTAATAATTTTATAGGTGATGGCTAGAGTTTCAAACAATTTTTATATCACTAGGGAAAAAAAACTTGTTACAAACATCTTTCAATAGTTACGTGCAGTGAAAATGTGTACCAAGACTACTCCAAATCGCATATTTAAAAAAAATTGCTACACCATATATGCGAAATTTCACTTGTCACGTGTCATATCCAGTATTTACGCATCCTTGGAAATCAGCATAATAGAGATGACCGGCCACCGACAATTAGCCTACGCGTATTAATAACGCCGAACTGACGCAAATTAGATACGTCCGCCTTTCTAATTTAATTTAGAGCATTCTTGAGATACGACATCTCAAGATTGATAGGCACACCTCTAGATACCATCTGGATACTAACTTTCTTATTAAGCAACATTATTCGTCATCGCATGCCTGTATGCATTTTGCAACACCTGCTTTCGTTATCATCCTATGTTTTGTCCAGTTATCGACGTAGATCGGACTTCGTCGTGTTCACCGGGAGAGGCAGTGGACAAAAATAAGGGCGAATGATGATGATACGAAGCGAGTCAATTGATGTCCTGTTACCCATAATACCTAGTGCTAATTTTACGTAAGAACGGCTATCAAACTTTGGGAATTCTTAATATATTGACATCGTACCAACATTCGGGAAAGAAAGAAGAAGAAAGAAACCTATTTATTGTTATAAGAATATTCACTGACTAGTTGCTGTTGCCCGCAGTTTCACTCACGTCCCAAAAAGATTATCATGCTATATGTCCGATTCTAGGCGGCGTATCAAGATGAAACATGCAGTAGTTTTTGCGTGATGCGCGTACAAACATACAGGCGGACAGACAAACAAACATTCTAAAAATTGTTATTTTGGCGTCTGTTGCTCTGATAACGATCCCCTATATTATTTTTCTTTAATATCTATAATGACTGCCTCATTAGTCTAGTGGTCCCAAGCGCGACTGCTACACTAGAGGTCCTGGGATCGATCCCCAGGTCGAGCAAAGTGTTATTGGGTTTTTCTATGAAATTCTTAGTAGCAGCTCGGTGTCTGGATTTGTGCCCGGTTAATGGCTATAGGCTCGCCCCCTATAACATGGGGCCTAAACATACCGGCGAACTGGGGGTGTACATTGAGTACGCCTCTGCCTGACCCTTCGGGGAATACAGGCGTGATGGTATGTTATGTTATCTATAATGATGAGACATCGGCCTGTTATAATTTTATTATAGGTAGGTATAGGTATAGATGTAGATAAAAACTATAATTACGAGCATTAATATAAACAGCACATCGCCATTATTTCCGCCACTATGCAAACTTTTTCATGGCGCAGTATCATAAAACTAAAGTTGTAGTTTTTTTCTTCATTTAAAGGGCTTTGTCGCTAATGATAGTAAGTCGCCCTAATAAAAACAAATCACTAAAGTTTTAGTTGTACACGCTACTATCCAATTTTGAAAACACAGGTGCGGCTATAATATGGACATGATTACAAAGCTAAGGATCGCGGCTAAACTAGTACTGAAAGGAAGACAGGTAGTGTATTAAACGGCATACGCCTCCTAACCTATAGTCACGATATAGCTTGAGGCTCTGCTAACCGTATCAAGAGAAGAGAGCGTGAAAATAAAGCCAGGAGGAATGTGGTGTGTACCTAGATTATGATTTTATTTTTCTGGGAACTTTCCCTTCAAAAGTTATTGTTTATTAATTTTATTGTTGCTCGTTTTATTAATGAATAATATAATATAACTAGCGGCCTGGTACGTGCTTCACTACGTATAAAGTGAATAATAAGAAAAAACATTGGAACATCAAATTCATCATTTGTTACAAAAAATGTGATAAATGAAGAACCGCTCGACCGATTTTGTACAAACTTCACATAAACCATCTACTAAATAGTCCGAACAAAGCCTAAACATTTGGTTTGGATAGGTGAGCCCGTTCTTGAGTTATAAAATTACAACGAAAAGTGGCATTGATTTTTATATATATTGATGATGATATAAATGAACGGTATTTATTAAAGTATATATTAAATAAATTAACTATATCACAGAAAAAATATTATTAAAAACAAATTACATCAATTAACTACACACTCTTCCAAAAACTCTTCCACCACTTTTGATGGAGAGGTGAGAAACCCATTAAACTCTAGTTACCTAAGTTGTAAATAATTAATTAAATAGACAATTATTCTAGAGAATTTTTTCAATTATTCTATAGAGATTCTATGAAAAGTATTCCAGGGTAAGGTACTACCCTGGAATACTTTTCATAGAATCTCGAAACGCTTCCTACATAAACATTTTAGTAAAGTTTCACGGAACATCTCTATCTATTAGCTGCATACCCGCACCGTAATAAACAGTATGCAGCTGGGATCGAACCCGCTACCTTATTGGCCGACCCCACGCGGCGGTAGATAAACAATGCACTCTTGCGCAGAAGATATGCGCTGCCAAATGAATGTAGACCTAAAAAGGGTTAGAGCTGACCAAAGTAATGCAATGTTTATGTCTTACATACTTGGTTATGATAGAGAAATTGTTATGGAAAGGCCTTATTAATTATTTTAGTTTATATATAGTATATATCTATATACTTTTTCTTTCATTCCAACGTTATGTTGTACTTGACAGAATGAGACAAAACATTGGGGGATCCTTCTTCTAAGTAATAACTGCGGTGATCAATCAATCTGCAGAATGATTCTTGGGGGCCGTTCAAGTATTACGTAAGGACTATAGGGGGGTGGGGGGGTCTTTACTTTGCTTATTTTTTATGACAAGGGGTGATTGATGATCTAGATGGTCATTACGTCAGCAGTAGTCAGTTTGTTAGTTTTTTACACATATGGCAACCCACACGTTGTCTATGTTTGAAAAGGAAACACATTTTCGGGGATTCCCATAAATAACGTTTACGTAAGCATTTAAGAGCTTTGCTTACTTTTGCTGACAAGGGGGATGGGGGAGTAAATAATTGAAATAAATTCGCTAACAGGCCCCTTAGCACATAAGGACCCTTTCTTACCTTGGAGAGTACGTTAAGCGATCGGTTTTAATTTTCGTACGAACACGAGAATTGGAGATAGATGGAAGCTATAAAGACTGAGAAGCAGTTTATTTTAAGGATATCCGTATTACCGATCAGATAGTATTTTCTTCGTAAAAAGGCAGGAGCTTGTTAGACTCCTACTGACTAAAACTGCACTTACCATCCCTTACAATTATGGCCAAGGAACTCATAATCATAATTAGCCATAACTCCAATTAGACCTGGCGAAGGATCAGTCTTTTAATCTATCTTCTCGTCGTTTCTAGGACCCATTTTTTCCTGATTTTTACCCAAGACGGAACTAAGAAGGTGTAGGCGTTTAGGATGAGAGGCTTTTTGTTTTATTCGATAGCTAAACAAAAACGTCATAACAATAAAAAAATACAGTTCTACTGCCTTCTTGCGTTGGATTCAGGTAGCTTATCCTTACATTCTCTGGGCGGCAGATATAGGGCTATTCACCGGCGCGCTCGCATTAACTCATACCATGCACTTACAATGTCCGGAATGTATGATGCACCTTATAATAATGGGATTCTACACGCACTGCTGTATGGACTTCGTTCCTGCTTCTTGTTTTGTTTGAGAATATAGCCGGTATTGATTAGGGTTGTCTACTTACTTTGTTTACCATAAATTAAAGTTTTTAAGTTACATTACAGTCTCTTCGTCGGAAAGCATACGCCTCCTACTCATTTTATTTTCTGGATGAAGCTTTCTCCATAGTGATGAGTGTGATGACATAACCCGAGGTATTTTTTAAAATATAGTGTCCCATTGTAATGTTTTCTTTTGTAGTGTAGGGCTTACAAACATAAATCTGACATTATATAACACCTAAATACTTATTTCGTGTGAGGATCTAACTTGCGTCCTTTCAGCGCAGCAACCGATTATTCGATCACTGCGCCAATCGAGCCATCGGTTTTCCACGATCACAAGACTTAAGCATTTGTACCTTTTAATTACGTATCTAAACCTTACATTGCATTTCACACATAAAATAATCATAATAATTCTTACAGAGTTCTTAATGAGCTTATACTCTCAACAAATAGAGATAACGGTCATTATGATATTTTCACGGTAACGCAAACATATCTATTTGAAGTTAGGAAGTAAATCAAAGCGGTGCGCATGCGCGTGGGCACCGGACTCCTGCGGCGCACATCTGTTTGTCTGCGCGCACATAAATTATCCGGGTACTCCTCACGGCTCCCGGCTTTGATAAATCCCTTGGGACCGCAGTGTTGCGTGTCGACGGGGCCATTGTGGTCATAATGTGACTCGTTTAACCGCTTTTACCAAACTGATTTGGAGTGTTTTGAGATTAAGGTCCGAGTCACACACTCGGACCTTAATCTTCTACTCAAACGTCTAACTTAGTTCTAAATGTTGAACTTGGCAGATATAAATACGATTATTTAGCAACAAAAATGGGGTCTTATTTTTTTAATTTAATTTAAAAACCTGGCGATACTTTGCATATCTTTTACGCTTCGGACCAATTTAAGAAACTCTTTTTATCGCTTAATGAGGTTCTTCAGGTTCCAACACAATGTAGTCGTAAAACCGTCAATAATCAGATATGCTATCATTACATACAAAACCGCAATCTGAAAGCGATTCTACCGTTAAATAGTGGAATAATGCAGCAGTTTATATGATGATTACTTACTATAAAGAAGGGCTAAGATACAGATAATAGTGCAACTAAGGTTTCGTTTGGTTAAAAGCGTCGCGTATAGCGAGTTGTGGATAATGCATACTTGATCCCGACTATAAAAAGTCCCGATTTAGCTACCTGGGGCCGTATTATAACGTGTTAATGCCATCATTTTTACGTTGTGAGAAAGATATGCCGCTCTACATATTAAATAGCCTCATATCTTTCTTACAACCTAAAAATGATGGCGTTAACACGTTATAATACGCCCCTGCACCGTTCAAAGTAGTGATTAAGTCAACAACTTTTACTACGAAATCAGTTTATACCAGAAATATAATAGCATAATATTTATGTAGCAGACAAAGTCAGTTGACAAAGATTATTACTAAAGTACGATGATTAAATGCAGGTTTAATTTATTAGCTGCCTTCATACCAAACCCTTTGCCGGACAATAACACAATCTATGTCAAGACGCAGATGTTCTCTACCTGTATACCTAGTAAGGTATCGACACACTCGACAACAGAGTACTGTTGTCGAGTGTACATCTCTTACCCTGTCGCTTCTCGCTCCACTATTCTGTGAATGCGGCTTATTGTAAATGCGTTCGCTAGCGATCCAGCCAGCTATCAGATAGAAGCTCCATATCGGATGCCTGGAATACATCGCCCTCTATCGGCCACGGATGCTATGAAAACAATAATATTATTAAACTTATCTGCCATGACAATATCTTATGATAATTTGTATATGGTACGCGGAAGCCTGATTGTAATGATGGTTAGCCTTAGATTTAAAGTACGGTAATCTCTCGTTAGGGTACAAACATAAAACTAATTGGATTTTAGTTGAACAATGGAGTATTTTAAAACTATGTTAGTATTATTGCAGACCGATTATGCACAAGTAGGAAGTAAGGTGCTGAACATAAGTATATTTACGTAAATCAGTCGGGTCTGGTTTTCATACCACCTATGATATTTGTTAGTAGTAATCAAAAAGTCGACAACTAGTCTAATTTGGAAATGGTGTTGCGGAGGTGTAATGGCAATCTCAGATACAGACCCAGAATTGAAAAAATGCTAGACGGATGAGGATTTTTCTGTCCCGTGGCTGACTGTTCAGTCTGTTATAATGTCAATAGGAATCTAACATGTCCTAGGTGACAGGTAATCCAAAGAATTTCCCAAATGTGCCTCAGTTCGACTCTATATCAATCTACTGAGTGCCTAATATATTTACTAGAGGCATAAATTATTGCTACGTGTTTCATACCAATCCAGTAGAAAAAAAATTTATTGACACCTTTTTAGTTTTTGTATAAAATAAACCTTTGGTAAATTCATTGGCGAGCTAACAATATACAGTAATGTAAATACCTCAAGAATCAAATACAAAACTATTTATAAGAATATACTTATAATCTGTAGGTAATCCTAATGTACCTATAGTACTCTCGGTAAACACAAAACATATCCATTTCATTACAACTTTGACCTGCGTGACTGCAGACTATGATAACCTCTAGCAATTACAATGGCCCGAGCTTTGTCCGGGACATGTGTCGTCGCCACCCGGGACATAGCGGGACATTATCATTGCCTTATACGGTACGAAGTTGGGCTGTGACTTACTGAGACAAGATTATTGCCTATTCAAAATATCTGGATGTTTGATTTCTTTCATCGATCCATTTAAAGCTATGTACATACCTATTTCTTAAATAATCTTTTCTATAGAATGTTAAACAGTAATCCGGGCCTGATTTATTAACATTTATAGAATCGTAAATGATATTTTTATCGGCTGAAAATATATTTAAATAACACATATTGTACTTATACCAAGATAAGCATAACAATTTTAATCGTCTCTGTCTACTTACCTACATAGAAAACATTGCAACAACTTTTATTAAACCAAATAAGCCGACAGTCGAAGAACAATTTTCATAGCGGCATCTTACAGAGGCAAAGTAGCACATTGATTTCATATCAATGAACCTCTCATTTATTTTCTCACTTCGCATTAGGAAAATTTCAGCTAGAACTCCCAACTACGCAACCAAAGCCGCACGCAAATGCTATTTGAATGAGCGTCGAGCCTTATTCGATGTCTGTAACTAGTCTCTGTGAACATCACTAACATTCTATTGAAATAGCTGGCCACGGTGTGCCGAGGACCATACGAGTGTCAGCAGCCCGGCTCGGAACATCTCAATAGGACCGGCAAATAACTAGGAAGAACCTTATTCGCCAACAAGAATGCCCTCTGTCTTTGAGCGGATGTATTTTGCGTGCGCTAGCCTCCTCGGACGCCTAACTAGACATTCGTGCCTTACAATTTATAGTACGCATACTGTTTACTATCTAGAAATCAACGTGAATAGAACTATCGATGCTTCCCGTAAACGATAAAGACAATCGCATTTATAGAAGGACCAGCTGTACCCCGCGATTTGACCCGCTAAAAAATTACAGACTTTCATACAAACTTTCACCCCCCTTTTCACCACCTTATGGGTTGAATTTCCAAAAATCCTTTCTTATCGGATGCCTACGTCATACAAATAATACACCCTCCAAGTTTCAGGTCTTTACGATAAGCGGTTTAGGTTGTGCGTTGATCCGTCAGTCAGTCATTCAGGACAAAGTATTTTTATGTATAGATAAATCTATAAGAGCAAACAAAATATACGCAGCATCTCCATACAAGATATATATGTCAATTGTTTCCCACATTTTATTAATTACATCCTACCAAATGAATTTATTACCAGCCTGACACCATGTCATTATTATATCCGACAATATTAAATTATTTATGATTAAAAGTGTTCACACCTTTGTAAGTATGTCATAACACATAATTATTACAAACACTTCCTTTTTAGTCGTATGATCGTTATGATCTGCGCGTGACTCGATAAAAATACCTAACAAATCCGTTCGATGCATAAGATACAATGAAAAAATAACGAACAAAGCAATATTTGACAAGCCAGAAGTGAAACCGCGACCTTGACATACGTGTCAATCCGAAACGCGTGTCAAACTGAACGCGTGATTCTAATCTACATACAGTCACCTTTCACACCGTAAACACAGATCCTTGCGTTACATCACTACATAATATCATCAATCAAAAACTACAAGGGCCATATGCAGATTTTATTCAAATCCCAGTGAGATTGTCGGGCTCACCCACGTGACGATATTCGCATTCAATATTCGCCTTTGGATTCGCGGCGTTAAACAATAAAAGCACATCGACACCGCATAGTTGTAAGGTCGACAATCGTGTATAACGACGTGTCTATTAAAGTGACACTATTTTATGTGTAGTGAAATGCATTAGGTTATTTTGCATACAAAGCATTATAAATATTTCTTATGGCTAAGTCGTCGTACTCGGCGTTTTGAAAGCTCGGCCGGATGACACGCGTCGATACATCCGACTGTATTTTATACGTCAAAGTGGATGTAAATGTATGTAAAGCAGAGTCGTCTCGTTATGAAATACGTTCCTTGAAGAGAAAAGAGACTATGAATTACTGTGTAACGAAGTGTTTCATAGTAGCTTATTTGCATTATTAATTATCTAATGAAAATAAAAGCTTAACTGAACTGCATTTTCCATTTACCTAAGTATTTTATACAAATGAATATATGATTTGACTTTATTTGATTTCATAATTCTAACGTGCAATCATCAGTAGCACCGACAGCAATGAATTTACTGTCCCACAGCTGGAAACAGAACCGCTCTTTGAACGAGGCGGGTTAGATTAGTCCCCCACAATAACCTAGAGCGAGGTTTACACATCGTCAAAAAATTCTCGTAGACATGCAAATGATATCAGGATACCTATTGTTAACAATGGGTTAACCAAGTGATTATTCTTTAATACTTATATGATTTCCTAAAGTCGGAGGTTATATATGACTGTAGTCACAGTCATCATCACTGCTTGTAGTCACTCGCAAGTAAAAAACTATAGCGAACTAACTGTATTTAGCGTTAAAGTAGCATTTCGGTTCCTAACACAGCAATAGCATCGAATCAATTGGTCCATCAAATACAGTTAATAGTTTTATATTACACAATTCCAAGTCAACTACTTCTAAACAATAGAAACAATAAAATAAAACAAGTTCTACTTAACAATTAGCATTTTACACCCCACATTACTGAAAGACAAAGACCATGTATTTACGTCTAAAACAGTTGATATTTAAATAGGTCCGGGCCGGGCGGAACACTAGTACGATTTGACAGGTGATAGCAGTGAACCGGTGAAATATTGCCGTTCGCCTGTGAAGCGATATCGCGCAGCTGGCGAACGATTGTGTACGGTACTCGGTAGGGCACCAGGATTCCACTCAGTGTACGCGTTTAGCGCTGTATCGGTGACAGTGAATTTATGATTTCCTCAAATATTGATGATGGTTGTTAGAGAATATGTAGATATTTTTCCGTTGTTGCTACTCTGTATCAGCTGGTGCTAATCTTGAATACAATAGGGTTTACCAAATAGTTGGTCAGTTTTAGATAATTTTTAAAATTAGTAGTCTGATTGGATGTTCTTACTGCGTTTGAGTTTGGAAAATCAAAAATGTTTTGGAAATAGAACTGTACAGTTATGAATCAATCTTTTGTATTGTGGATCTTCTTTGATTGACTGACTTTATATGAAGAATTAAAACAGCACTTTCCTTTTTTTTCTAATTCTAATCAGTCACCACAACACAACCATATATTATTATTAAAAAAAAATCTTCTTGCAATCAATTTATTAATAACAAATGTATAACATAACTCCATGTTAAAATAAATGCACTGGCCAGAATACGTAAGTACCTACATTTAACATTATGCGGCTCCAACATGCTAATGCTCAGGAAGGAATCAGTCCAAGTCATGCGTTAGTTAAGTTATAAATGTAATACACGGTTATATGTACAACTGCCTTATAGTGGTCCTAAGCTCGATTGCTACGCTAGAGGTCCTGGGTACGATTCCCAGGTCCAGTAAAGCGCTAATTGTTTTTTTTATGAAATTTTTAGTAGCAACTCGAAGTTTCGGTTTGTCCCCGGTTGAGGGCAATAGACTAAGCTTATATATTACATGCGACTAAGCTATCGACAACTTTTAAACTTTGAGTGTTGGTGAGCTCGTTCTGCGTGAATCGGATCGCCAATAATTAACAAAAATGTAAGGTAGCTGTTAGTAATTGTAACATTAAGACGTCCAACAACTTAGTCTACCCGTGACCATGGATGCTGTAAAGGATCCGAAACGTCGGGAATCAAATAATATCAATACAACGCGATAAAATCCGTAAAAAGTAGTTTTATTTCAATGTCTAATATTCGCGTAAGTGTCAGAAACCAACAGTATTTTAGACGAAGCTACTGCTTTGAGACCTCCGCGACTCAAGCCCAGCCCAAGGTGGATGACATTAAATGAAAGCAAAAACTATCTACTAGCCTAAAGAAGCACTTTAGAATACGGTCTAACAAAAAATATCTTTCTTTTTGTGATTTTTTTGCATTTTCCATGCTAAGATTATAAAGTTATTTTTTAGTAAAGGAAAGAATTCAATAATAGGTCAGAACTTCTGGTGTATCCAACCAGGAGATGCAGTTTCGAATCTTGCCCGCGATTGAATTTTTTCCTTTACTAAAAAAATAACTTTATAATTTTAGCATGTAAAATGCAAAAAAATCACAAAAAGATAGTTAAAAGGCAAGGTGGCATCGTACGACACTGAACTAACTGTAAAGTAAGTCGTGTCGGTTGAGAAGTAAGGTAACTTGCCTCTCATAGATGTCACCAACGTCACCTTATGACGTAAATTCAGAATGTGAAGGCAAATTTCAATCATGCGGGGAGGGTTCGCGGTGGCTTAGAGGTCAGAGCGTCTGGTGTATCCAATCAGGAGACGCAGGTTCGAATCCTGCCCGCGATTGAATTTTTTCCTTTACTAAAAAATAACAAAAAAAAACTTTATACAAACTCAAATGATGAACTGACAAACTTGTAGGTATTTTTTCATAAGTTGGGGCCACAGTCGTTCATTTTCTCTTACCCTCTCGTCTCCTGCATTTTAAGTTAAGTGACTCAATTCTGAGCCAATCGCATCCACTTACCATGTACCATTGAAAAATTCACTTCCTTAGTTACTTCGTAAGAAAGCTTAAACATACATTGAACTAAGCTTACATACTGGATGTATCTACTCTAAACAACATTAATCGTTTGAACAATCCCAGTAATTTCCTACATATAATATTGACACCGTAATTGAGTAATATGGAGTTTATTAGTGAAAGCTAGGGCATCCTACACGCGCGCGCGCCGCTAATCGGCGTGCGCGTGCGCCGTAATTACACTCATTTGAATATTCTAGTACAAATTTGAATTTGAAATTGTTGTGATTCATAGTTCGGAGATGTTGCGTTGCATGATCGTCATTTGTCACTTTGTCACCTTGGTTTCTAAATGGCTTTGTTAAAGCATTGTTACAATCTATATTTATATCAATCTATATGTAGTATCTTTGTAGAGAAGAGTGCTGAGTTTGTGTTGCTGATAATGGTACTGTTATCAAAGCTAAAAGGCAGTTGAAAACGTTTATTTCCAAATTATGTGGGAAATAAAATACTCAAGGTCTTATTCATAATAATATAAAACGTCATAAAAATCTCTTATAGCTATAATATGTTTTGTCTTGTTTTGACACGTGATAGTTTATACCAGGGAATGAATATTAATCAAACAAAACATATTATTATAGCTATAGGAGTTTCTTATGTAGAACATTCGAAAAAAACGAAACAATAGTCCAGTAGTTATAAATCAGTGCATATAAACCACTCTCTAAGAATCCTGACGCAACTAGATCTTAAAGCATAAGGATGCCTACCTATACTAAAGGTTTGTGTAACAAAACCTGAGATCCCTACAGCGGCTTTTGTAACGGAACTGGTTGAGCAGGCAGCGACGTCCACCGCTAAATTAAAGGCATACGCTCCTTTGAATTCCCCTTTCTTACGTATCAAACACAATTTGTATTTTGTAACGTAACAACGCTGGTTTTCGCAATGTTTCAATTCAATAGACCACTTAGTTAGATAATCTAGTATTTATTATTTTGTTTCTGTTGTCCCCGCTTTCGATTTTAATGAGATGATGGGGAAAGGTTCAGAAGAGAAGGTACATTTATCTACTACTTTATTCAACGATTATGCTACCTTTTATTCGCTAAATTGAATATTTAAGGGACCTGAGGAAATGGATAACTAAAGAAATATAAAAAAGAAGGAAAGACATGATTATCAAAGTGCCCCAAACCGGAACCGTTTTTGCTAGTAAAGGCTCAACTATGAGTGCAATACACTCATAGTTGAGCCTTTGTTTACAATTACCCTATTATAAACAAAGGCTACAAAGTAATTCAAACTTATACTTAAACTTTCCATGATTGTGAAACTACTATACTAAATTGGCTAAAGACAGTAAAGTTGTGAAGAACTTTAGAAATTACTGAAAAATGTGAAATAACTACTACATGCATGTTAATGGATCTGCCACTCATAGCCTGATCTGACACAGTCGCAGGGCTGGCGCGCATACTGACACACACACACATTCACAGATGGTCACACAATCTCATACTCACACACATACACACCCGCATGTTAGTGGATCTACCAATACATCACAATTGAAAATTTTGCATGCCTATACCTACTGGGCCAAATGACGGACCTTTTATTTGACTTATAAGATAACAGCTTGTATGTAACTCATTTGATGCAAATAAATATTCTATGCTATTCTATTCTAATAATAGCAGATTTTTACCCAAGACACAGTCGTAGGGCTGACGCACACACATATACACCCGCATACTCACATGATAGTGGATCTGACAAATCTGATCGCAAGACATATTCGTAGGGCTAGCGCACATAGATTGACGCACACACACACTCCCACTCATACAGAATTTACTTACTTACTTAACTTTTATTTCTTTTCTTTTTGTTGAAAAATGTAAGTTTATACATATAGGTATAGCGTAAGGTACGGAAGAGCGATTATTCCTAGCACAGGCAGCTTACATGCTTAAATGGGGTCTCCGACATCTCATGTAAAGAAAGAAGAAATAAAGGCATTTTATATTGTTGAAGTGTTTGCAAGTGTATATATTATGTTGCTGGCAAATCTCGACGACTTGTGAAGTTCTCCAAGCTGCAATCGGCAAGCGTAGTGCACCAATAACTTAACATCTCCACCTCTCGTGGGTAAGACCCGAACCTAGCAATGAATTTATTATTGAAGAAATCCAATTTTGAAAAGACAAACAGCGAAAAACATACAGTCAACTGTATGTTTTTCGCTGTTACAATTCAAACTTTAGCGATCTTAAAGAACTGTCCAAATGAAGAAAATTATTATAAGCCCTTGTATCGTACTGCTTTGTGAGTTAGCTGCTATTTAAGGAAACTTTGCAAATACAGGATACTTAATCGACTGTGAATGATAATAAATCAAGTCGCGAGATGAATTCAAATCACTTCTCCATGTCTGTTATAAATAGCGAGCATGGCAGATGGCGCCCATAGCTATGAAAATAAAAACTAAACCAGCATCACATTATCCCTCTACGTAAAGTAAGTTGCCACTTTTCTGGTATTACCTGATGTTAAAATTAACGAATAAGGAATATGTGAAATATGCCCAGATAAATCTTAAAAATATTTTAATACTCAAGTTTGAAATGTGTTTAAGTATTTCTCAACTGTTTAGGATTCAGTTTACATAAATATAAATCGTACAGCTGTGGTATCCATTACATACATAGATCACAAGTGACATCATACATTTGATTAAAGCGTGTGAAGTAAAATACGGCTGAAGGTAATGCAAAAAATGTTGCAATTAATAGATAAAAGTATATCATTGCCAACAAAGAATTCTAAGGCTAATAAAATTAAGACATTAAGGAGATAACAATCGAACGTAACACATATCTATCTATATGAATCATGCTAATAATCGTAACTTATCCCGTGGAACGCGAAGTACAGACGGCGCGCGGCGGTGCGTACCTGAGTCACAACTAATTAACGTATCTATTGTAAACGTCACTTGCGTGTGATTGTCGTATATTTCAATTTGACACATGCATGCCTGTAATACGCGCAAACGTGTGTTTTAATGAAATATTAATGCGTCTGTGTATGGAAGGTGAGTTTTGCAGCGCACTCGGCTTTGCCTTATGCGATGACCCACAAGCGCAAGATTTTTTTTTCTTGTGTACTAAGGCGTCTCTCGTTAGTTCTCGTACTTCTTATAGGGTTTCCGTTCGCGTCCGGCTTTTACACTGTGGGATCTTTGGTGTGAATAATTTAGAATTTTTATACATAATACCTTTTTTTATTATTCGTGATAGGCTTACGCTTGACCGCCAGTTCGCCTGATGTTAAGCGATACTGCGATTTACGATGGAACGCGCTTGCCTAGAAGAAACCGATTCACTCGTGATTTAAAGACACCCAGATTATATCTATCAGGGAAGACCCGCTCGGGAATTACATGCCTTTAGTTTTGTGGTTGTAGGCGCAGCTGTTGAGTGTTACCTAAAAGTAGGGTTGCCAACTTTTTTTGATAATAATAACGTATAAACTTCTTTGAATAGGGAAAAATAAAGTATTTGTAAGAAAAAAAGAGTATTTGTCAAATGTTTTTATTCTTAAAACATATTTTTGGATACTTTAAACACAAGCCCATAATTCATAGTTTTACTATCGATAAATAGGCGATATGTATAATATATAATGCTAGTTTTAATATCGAAATACCTCTATACCTACAACATAAAAATAACTCGATTTTTATTAAATTTATGGACGATCTGTTCCTCTCTTCTGGCCATTGTCATTATAATATTACCATTATTGTCATTATATATTATTATTATAGTTGTTGATTTTGTTATACGCGTCAGAATAAGATGGGAAATAAAGTATTTTCGTATCTTTATCCAAAATTATAAAGTATATTTACCAAAAATAAAGTAGGATACTTTATAATAAAGTATGGTTGGCAACCCTACCTAAAAAGTATATCTATTTTTTTTTAAATCTCGATTTTGGTGCCTTGTTAATAACAATAAGCCTGCTCCATGCTTCTTCACCAGGGTGCGAAAGTCAACCTTCACCTCCTTTGTATTTTTAATGTTTTTGGCCCGATAATATTTTTCTGTGTATAATTAGACGGTGCCTAACTTTTATTATCACTGTAGGTATAGTATACTGTCTTAAGTAATAAATAAATAAATAAATAATAACTAAACTATCCGAGAAGGACCGCGGAAGTCATCTGATCATTAAGTTCCATTTAGTCGTCGACTGAAAATCGCATAAGGTCCAAGCAATAGTCCAAGGTGAATTTATCAATAATCATAGGTACAGTAAACGCTCAAAGTTCCATAAGCACGCTAAGGATTACATTGCTATGAACAGTACGAGCGAGCTCGATACAGCCAGTGCGTGTCACTTGTTAACGACAATGAATAGAAGGTCGTAAGTCAAACTAAACGTCAAGCTATTGCGTTGTGAGATTGCCTATGGACTTTTTGTCGCCACTGTACAGTCACATCATGATATCCAAAACTGTTATATTTCTTAAATCAATTTCCAATTTAGTCTCCTGACAATAGAGTTTATTATCCATTGGGGAAAATTGACAGTTTGTGGTAACTTGATGTCCTGTTGACTGTATTCTTTTAAAGGCACTTATAAACGTCATTATTAAAGTTATTTTTTCATTCAAATGAAGAAATTGCACTGGCCTTATCTTAAGGTATGCAGTTTGGTCCTAAGCTCCTAACTACTTCTCGATATAGAGAAGCCCGCGCGCGTCGCGTACATATTAATAAACCTCTCTCGGTATTTTGTGTTGCTAATTACTGCGTAATCGAATAATTCTGCAGATAAGGAGGGTAAGTTAATTATATTCGATAATTGGTTGGTAACATTGTAAAATGAAAATATCTTTATTGATAAGTCAATACTGAATTTAGTGGTGCTTGAGACACAACTATTCCACAACTATGTGGGTATACTCGTATACGGTAATTAATTAAAGAATGTTTATTGTTTTTAAAACTAATGTTTTTAAAACTAATCAGGCAGATTTATTTATATTTAAGGGTCTGGCGGAGCTTGAATTGCCCACAAGACGTAATACCGAAATAAATCGTAATCCAGACAATTTTCTATCAAATTATGTTATTATTCGGATTTGGATACCGTTAATCTAGGTTTCTACGGTACTATTTCGTCTACGACTACTTCACTGAAAATAAAAGACCGAAAAATCAGTCCAAACTTGGTAAAGTTATCAAAAATTACATTCGCTTAGGTACATTTATTTCCAGTGAAGTATTTTGGACGAAACGGTAACTTAGGTACCTAGATTAATGGTGTCGGAATCCGAATAATAACAGAATTTGATCAAACTGTGTTTGAATTACGACTTATTTTGGTATTACGTTTGTAAGAGAAATTCGGTCCGCCGGACTATTAACACCTACAGACATCAATAATTGAAGAAATGGAATTCTGCTAGAAATTCATATTCGTTTATGAGAAAAGGCATTATTATAAAGGTACTTAAAAAATCCATAGCTACCGTAATAATATTTTTTTTTATTCGTGATAGGCTTACGCTTCTCGAACATTCTCTCTCTTAGCCGTTCAAAATAAGAGACAGATACCAGTAACAAAACGCAGTTCAGCAGCTGTCAACAACTAACATAGGTACTATTTATTTTTTCTACCCGCAGATTTGTTTTAAAATAATAGAAAGACTCGGTTCTTTTTGAATCGCCACAGATTTCGGCGAATAAGCCAATATTTTTTGACAAAATAGACTTTATTTAGGTGTGGTCCGCATCGTTATCTTTATAAAACCAGGCCCGCGCGTACTTATTTTGTGAGTGTGAACTGTGCTCGTGATATACAATATTATTTAAAATGTGAATCGGTGCTTGAACTATTGTAGTAGCAGATCACGTAAGTTACCTATAATACATTTTTTTACTATTTTAGTGAATTTTGAGTGTGAATAACATGCTCGCTAGCTAGTAGTGTTGATGTTACAAACAAAACGATAAAATGCCAGAACACTATTCCCGAAAATGAGCCGCAGTGACGTCACGAAACTCACGAATTTCACGATCAGTGTTGCCGTTCATTGCCAGCTTCGATACCAATAAGGAAATTTTTAATTCATTAATAATATAAATAAATCGCTTACTAGCCCAACTATTTTTGTCTCATGTTATTCGGCTATTTGGTTAAAAAAATAAAATGTAGAAAATTATTAATTGAAAATTCCACTAACAAAGAAGTAAGAAAATGAAAAAAATGCACCTAGCTCGGCTAAATTATTTAATTTACACATAGTACCTAATATCATTTCAAACAATGACATCGCCGCGGGCCAGCCACGTTACCTAGCTGTCACCGGAATTTACAAAAGACTAGCCTCAGTTTTTAAAATTGGAATGCTAACATCCAAAACACAGAAATAATTCGAATTTGAATTGAGAACAATATTTTTTATGAAGTACCTATGGAAGTTTATTGACAGCCATGATTATTAAATAAATATAAATGGTTGCCATAGGTTCAATGTTCTAACCTGCATTTAAATAATACTTGTTAATATACAGGAGTAATAATACTAGTTTTTTAAGTTCAGGTTTGGAGTCAGATTAAAATAATTATAAGATCAAGGGTTTAAATTAAGCATTGCATAAGATATTTTATAACTAGTCCAGAACGTTCACAACTTTAATTTCTGTTAATATATGCAAATAAATTATAAACTAAGTATGGAATCCTATAAAGTTACTTAGTAGATACACGTTAATACTTTATAAGCAATTTAATGATCGTTTTCCTAAATTCTAGTTACAAGTACATTTAATCCATCAATCAGTGTATCTGTTGAGTTTAACAAGAACTCGTAAACATCGAGTGAGTAACGCATGTCCACCATCGATTTACCCAATTAGAATCGATTCAGATCACTCAAGTTAGAATCACGAGTAACGTTCAAGTCAACTTCCATTACTGGTTTTAATTAGGCACGATTATAAGAATGTGGTAGAAAACCCGCAATGAATGTAGTATGGATGTCTGTAAAGATTTTTTGGAATTTGAAATGTTCGTATAGTGGTAGGGGCCAGTATTGTCGAAGTTTAAATTGTGACATCTTCCGAATAGCACTCGTTGAAAAATATTGCGAGCGTTTGTAAAACGTCGCTTTTGACTTGACGGCTAATCGGTTAATGTATCTACTGCCTTATTAGACACACTAGACAAATTTCGTACAAAATAATGAATCTGATAATATTTACGTTAATAGCATAATGACTCTCGGATAATTTTCGCGGACGTTTAGATTATATTTTCCGTTGCTTGCGAGCCAAAATAACTAATAATTAAGTAGGTTGAAAGGTATTATTTATTTTCTTAACACAAAAGCTATCCCAAGATGCCAAATTTTATATAATATAATCTTGCCGAATTTCATTGTAATCTGTTCAGCGGTTTAGGCGTGAAAAAGTAACAGACAATCAAATAATAGATACTATAGTCTATGAATGACTGTAATATTACGAAATAATTTCTTAGTTAATATTTACATTCTCTTTCCTGGCTTCGAAGTTTATACTTATATACTTAAAAAATATGATGGAATACAACATAAGGAAAACTCCACTCACGAAAGTTTTTCTCGACGGCCTAAATCTCTCGTTCTAAAATTTGACTAGTGTTCAGCAGTGAACACTAGATTTATTATTATTATTTATTATTATTAATTTTAACATTTTAATATTGCTACACCCGATTGGGTAGACTGTTGAAACCTACTAAAAATTGTTAAACACCATTATGTACACAGTTTTAAGCAATAAATATCTTTGACTTTGACTTTGACTTTGAACATCCTCCGAGCCTTCTCCCAACTATGTTGAAGTCAGCTTTCAGAATATCCAGATGCGGCTGAAAATCAGCATTTTATACGAAGCCTCTGCCATCAGACTTCCACAACCTAATTTTTTGGTACCGCCGATATCCTGGGAATAGATTGGTTGTCAGGATTCTTGAACTTCTAACTACAACTAAAGATAGATATAGGTCGTGTGACAATTGGGATGGACAGGTTTACATCTTCTCCGAAGCTTGAAGGGTCTCGATGGGTTCAGAATGACCACCCACATACTAACCGCGGTAAGCACAGCTTAACTTTACAGATCTGTTGATTATCTTAGGGACGAGTCCTTGCGTACCAAGTAGTGTGGCAGTGAGCTATTATGCAACTCGTACTAACCCCCCACATTACCTATTACTATCGTTACTTACTAATACGCTAAAAACAAGTGAATGTGCATTCCTAACTCAACATGGCTTATGACTGTGTTAAGAGCCATATACGTACGGGTCTCGATGACCGGCCAGTCTTCCCGCCAGTGATGAAACGCGTTTACTGGAAAACGTTCCACTCTCAGGGAATCTGGCTAGAAAAAAAATGTATACCGCATGCTTTATAGGGTTGGTTTTTTTAGTTAGTGAAGCTAAGGTTTCGGTGTGAGCGGGTGATTCACTTTCGTTTTCAATCATAAAAATTAAAAAGCAGGATGGTAAAATAGTTTTTTTTTATTATAAAAAGGAATTAATTTGTGTCATAAAGCGTGTCGGCCAGATAGAGTGACGACGTGCGGAAGGCAGCTGGCAGCGACTGGATGAGGAAAGCCGACGATCGGGCTCTGTGGCGTGCCCATATTCGTCCAGCAGTGAACGAATATAGGCTGATGATGATGATGATGATGATAAAGCGTGATGGTATGTATGTAAATCAATAAAAACATTATGGTATGTATAAGTGAAGAAAAAAATGTTTGCTGGTATGTTTTACATCTCATTTCCAAATTCAAAATAGTTAGGAGCTGTTAGTGATAATTTTGTAATGGCAAAACTAAATAACACCGTGACAATTAAATTAATGAGGCAGTTTGAGAAGACAATGAAGAAACATAATTAAGGAAATACAATTCAATATTGTATCCACGTATTTCTTTTACAAGTCGTATTCATCTAACAGTGAGACCAATTCCCTAGCGCACAGCTTCCCACCCATATAGAGCGGTAGCGTGCTGATTAGCCGAGCGAATATAGCCTTTAATTACAATGCAATTAAACAGTCAACTGCACTAATTGACTGGATAACATCTTTAGCCGCGTGCGCTGAGGTGCGGTATGTTTTTTGCACCCAGCGATACTGAACAAAAAATATGTAAAGCGCGCACTATTTGGTAGGGTTAGAGTTCCGTTAATTTATTTAATTTAGTAATAGTTCAGTTTTATTACATACTAGCTTTTGCCAGCGACTTCGTCCGCGTGGAATAGTTACTTTGTTCCCTAGTTCTTCGCCCGCGGTTTCACCTGCGTTGCCCCGTTCCTAAGGGTTGTAGCGTGATGTTTTATAGCTTAAAACCTTTCTCATGAATCACTCATTTTCCCAACATTTCCCTTCACTGCTCTGCTCCTATTGATCTCAGCGTGATAAAAAGTATACTATAGCCTGCCCAGGAGTATGAAGAACAATTGTACCAAGTTTCGTTGAAATCCGTCGAGTGGTTTTTGTTTCTATAACGAACATACAGACAGACAAAAATTTTACTGATTGCATTTTTGGCGTCAGTATCGATCACTAATCACCCGCTGATAGTTATTTTGGAAATATATTTCATGTACAGAATTGACCACTCTACAGATTTATTATAAGTATATAGATTTATTTAAATAATAAATTTACACATTTCAAACAGAAATAGCCAGAAAATGAGGTATACTTGTAACTATATTAGGTCCAATGATAAATAATCTATGAAATGAAAAACCTTTTAGACAACGAAAAATTACGTTAGGCTATCTCACGAGTTTTGCTTGTATATAAAACCACATTGCCTAGTGTTCCAAGGAGTTAAGAAATGGAGTCCCTCATCACATGTCTTATGTACTTAAGTAAAAAACATACTTTTCTATTTAGTCAAGTTTGTAAATACAAAGCTTGATATATAGAATCAAGGGTTTTCTAATTTGTTTACGGAACACTAAAAATGTGTCAACTCGTTTCCGTTACAGATAAAAGAGAATGTGTTTTTTCTACGGCCACCCACTAATTAGGTCGTGTGTTCGTCTCGCGAGGAAATTTTGTAATGTATCCTCTGCCTTATAAGGGTTTAAAAATAGAATCTAGCTGACTCAGTCAGTCTATATAGCTTATCTTTAGACAGCATTGTAATTTTATTTTATTTTACTTATTTATTATTATGTTTATAACCAGTTTGCTGTTCATGGTTTAAGGATTTTTGGGCCCAATTTCTGCAATCCGTTTCCGCATCGTCTCAATGATGAACTTGGGTTTTTTTTTTTAAATCAAATCGTTGCCCCACACTAGGATTTCCTCCTGTATCGTGAGTGCGTTTACAAACACAAATTCTCACATACACAAACGCCCAGACCCGGAACAACTACCTGTAGATCAAACAAATATTTGCTCCGTGTGGGGATCGAAACCACAACACGTGACGCAGAAGCCGATCGCTCAGCCGCTACGCCAAACGTGTCGTCAAAATAACTTTGTCGGTTTAGACAAAGTTATTCCTTGGTTATGATTTTAATCAAGGAATAACTTTGTCTAAGCCGACCATAGTCGGAACCAAAAGTAGCTAAAAATTCCTAAAATGTTACTGAAATTTAACCATATTAAAAAAAACTCACACATTTTATCTGATTATATTTACATTATTAAATTCCGACATTTACAGCGGTCATGGTTACGGGCAGTCTGTCCGTGAATATGTTTAATGCATTTGTCAGAAATCTGAAATCAGAATGCCGGTATGGTGGACTAAAGCCTACAACACTCATTTAGAGAGTAAACCCGTGCCCACGACGGTGAGACGGTAAATGTTATAATGGTAGTCTATGTTGTTTAATAAAGAATAGTTAAATTATACATACGTATGTATTTGTGTGGGTATTGTATATGTATTATTATTTCTCAAATAGTTTTTGTACCTATTTTAACATTTTCTCCCAAACCAAAGGTCCACTGCTAGAGAATTTCAGTGTCATATGGCATTAAGTTCGCCTTATGTGCTACTTTTGTGCATAAAAGTATAAATAAATGGGTCGATGATGATTTCAGTCCAGTGTTCAACATAGGCTTCCACCAAGTTACGCTACGAAACTGGTAAATGTCCATAAATCCCCATTATTCATAACATTATATCTTAAGTAGCGACAGATCCTCAGCCTAACGCCCACGTGAACAGTGACACATTTTCCTCGAAACAGAATTGTATCTGTATCATAAATTAGAAACAAATATGGTAAATAACAAAGATAGCTAACAAATACATTCATACATTACATACATTACATACATTGTCAACGCCAATGATATTAGTCATGACGTTATTGAAGGTAATGTTGAAAGTCCTATTCTTGCAGCAAGCCACTAAGACAGAGCTGCCTGGTTTATTATGTAAGGGCTTTTTCCCTCAATGCTGCACCAGAAAAAAAGTAAATTTATCTCAGACTGTCCGTACGTATCTCAATTACCTGTGAGGTGAGAGTGGATAACATGTTTTTGGATTTTGAGTTCTGAGACTTACGTGAATATCGGACATATTTGAATAAAACCACTTTACGGATTCCATCGCTTAAGAGTCCGGCGGATCGAAATTCTCTCACAAACGTAATACCGAAATAAATCGTAATTCAAACACAATTTGATCAAATTCTGTTATTATTCGGATTCCGATACCGTTAATCTAAGTTCCTACTCTACCATTTCGTCCAAAATACTTCACTGGAAATAATTGTAAGCGAATGCAATTTTTGATAACTTTACCAAGTTTGGAACGATTTTCCGGTTTTTCATTTTCAGGGAAGTAGTAGCAGACGAAATAGGATCGCAGGAACCTAGATTAACAGTATCTATATCCAAATAATAACTTTTATAGAATATTGTCTGGATTAGGATTTATTTCGGTATTACGTTTTTGTGGGCAATTCACGCTCCGCCGGACCCTTAACGGATAATATCGCGGTATATTTACATTGTCAAATCCCAACGTTTCGGATCCTTTAGACTCTAAAGGGGTGGGTGATATACCCACAAAAACGTAATACCGAAATAAATCGTAATCCAGTATTCAAATAAAACCACTGTGAAGTGGTTTAATTTGAATACTTACCTACATATGTTTTTGGATTCCTAATAACATAATACCATCACGCATACATACGAAAACATTCCATTAATCCCTGAAGCTTTAGGCAGTATTTTTACATCCATGTAATATAGCAACCCCAAAGCCGATCTGCTACTCTTTTTTAAAGAAAAATTCAATATCGAACCACAGACATCTCGTATAGCAGTCGCGATTACGACAATTAGACTATTAGAAGAAGATAAAGACTTTACAAGCTTACAAATCACTACTATAATGTAAATCCTAAACGTGATAACTGTTGCCGTAGAGGGTCTGATTCGATTCTCAGGGCGAGTAATATGTTATTGGCTTTTTCTATGAAATTCTCAGTAGTAGCGACTGCCTCCTTAGTCTAGTGCGAATGTTATCCTAGAGAGGTCGTGGGTTGGATTATTGGGTTTTTCTATTTACTTCTCTGTAGCAGCTCGGAGTTTGAATTTGGACCCAGTTCAGGGCAATAGGTTCGCGCTCTATTACATTGAACCTAAACATACCGGCGAACTGTGGGTGTACATTAGCACACCTCTGCAGGACCCTTCGGGAATATAGGCGTGATATTATGTTATGTGGTACCGGCTCTACAGTCAGAAAACGAAGGTTACAAAACATGCAACTGCAGTTTTAATTGTATATTTTATGATCAAATTTATGGTGACTTAAGTAAATTCACCTTGACCAGGGGACCTATGAGTCACTTAGTCACTTTTATTTCACTGACACAATTGGATGTAGACAGAATTGAAGCAATACGTGGTACAAGGAAGGAAGTTTTCCAACAGTGTCAAACGTAGATAAACAGCGATTCTATAATGAAAAGATATCTTCAGACGTCAAGATTGCGAGTAAATATATTCAAACTTTTCATGTAGATAGACATGTAGGTACATGCCTAACCTCATAGTATACTAAAACAAGTTATGTGCCATGTCAAATGTCAAATGCTTTCAATTCTTCTCTCATCTTCTTCATTCTTTTCTTACACTTATCTAAATACGTTTCCCTTTGGGGTTTGCAGACAATTCTTCTATGTGTATTCTCATTTGTCCTAATTTTTTTGTTGTGTTCGTAATTGTCAGGACAAGATATAACATATTTTTTTAAGTCCACCTTGAAAGTCGCAAGTTTATATGGGAAAAATTACGCACACGAAGCTGCATACGAGTTACTTGCTATTGGAATATAAAATAGCAATATTAAGTGAAAAATCTTTCACCTATAAACAATAAAAGGGTATTCCGTCTATCTTCTGTCGTATTAGTCGTACCTTATTATATTCCAGGAAGGCTCCAAAGCCGTAAGGTCCGTGATACACAATGCTGCAGTGGTCGCAACACGGCACACGCTACAAATAAGATCGCGGGCGACACGTCATGCGGATTGCGGAGATTAGGTCAGTTTCTAACGCGCGGTAATGTTAGGAGCATTCACTCCTGAGGATATAAGCAATAATTAACATATTTAAAAGGAAATAAATAATTATATTCATTACTTCTTTTAGAGTGTAAGTCTTGGGGATTGTGAGATTAATCACGCAAAATAGTACATAATTCGATATGTACATTATATTCTGCCATAAGTGTGGCTCAGTTTATTGAGTTTTTCTATGAAAGTATCAGTAGTAACTCGGAATTTTTATTTGTGATAAAAACACAGGCTCGCCCCGATTTGCATATAGATACTTACAGGTGTTATGATATCTACGATAATAATTTTATACATATATTGCAAGCTTTTATACAAAATTCAAATTTGTCGTAATATTGGTTAATATCTGATTTAAGGCCATTCCATTATTTAAATTATTTATTTATTAATTTTTTTACCATGAAAAGTGAGTACCTAAATACTTATCTTGACAACAATGTACTTGAAGTATTCGAACATTGACTGCAATGTAATGGTCAATATCAATTGTATAACATCCTAGCAAATAACTTTTGTCAGATCAACTACAGTGACAATATTAAGAGTTCTGGTATAGGGCACACGAGTTCGCGTGCCGTTGCGACAGCGCCGCGCCCAACCACTAGTACGTACCAGTGATGTGCGTGCAACAATATCGATCTTATTACGTATCGATACATAGCACACTTGCATCAAACGGAGTGACCGAACTACGAGTTACAAGAGGGTTTTAATGTATCAATAGTATCGCACCCAAGTAGTAATACTAGTGACGTGCATATAACAATGTAGATCGCATTACGTATCGATAAATATTAAACTGCGGCAAACTAAACATACGGAGTGACAGGGCCAAGCCTAACGGCTGAAGTGCGTGCATAAATATCGATTACGTTGCAAATCGATACTTAGGAGTATTATCGATACTTAGTGCGCGTGTATCGAATACAGTGACCGTACCACGATAGCCAAGTCACACGAGTTTGCGTGTCGTTGCGACAGTGCTGCGCCCAGCTAGAGATGTGCGTGTATAAAACAATATCGATGTTATATCGACCGATACATTTCCGCATGGACCGCCATTCGTAACGGTGCCCGTTTCCTAACAAATTGCTCTTGTTTTACGTGAGTTTATTGGCAAGGAATCTTTGTTACGTGTATTACAGTAACTATGTTATTACGTGTAACTGATATACCAATTGAAATTACTTAACCTGGTAACTGCAATGTTCTAAATTGTATAGCGTATACAATGTAATTGTATCTAAGATTTGCCAGTAAGAATGGTAATGTGAGATATATAAAAATACATAGTTCTGAATTCATAAGTTTCTGCAATGTCTGAGGCCTTGGAATGGTAAGAAAATGTCATCAGGGTTGTGCTTTTTTCAGCATACTTAGTTTGCGTAATAACAATAACAATTAGGCACAACACTAGTAACCGGAGCGATAGCACAATTAGATGTAAGTATTTGCAACACTAGGTGCGCACGCGCCGGCCGCCCCCTGTCCACGAGCTTTCTACAAAAAAACTAACAAATACTACAATCATGATAATTTGTGGTTGTTTGCTGTTGCAAATGTTTTCTGTCTTATAAAACTAAAGATACACACATTAGTTATATATGTAACTATATTTGTAAAATCAGTTAATTGGTGAAATAATATTCAGAATTTATTGGTCTGAATAAACACGACACATAACGATAGTTTTTTTTTTTAAATAAAACGTTGTCCCACACTAAGATTTTCTCCGCTATCGTGAGTGCGTTTACCAACACAAATTCTCACATACACAAACGCCCAGACCCCGAACAACAAATATACATACATATAGATCATACAAATATATGCTCCGTGTGGGGATCGAACCCACAACACGTCGCGCAGAAGCCGATCGCTCAGCCGCTACGCCAAACGTGTCGTCCAACAAGTTTAGGCCAACCATTTAAGATAGTATGGGAGGTTCGTTAGCTTTGTGATGTCACATGTATCAATCTAAATGACTTAGACGGAAAACTTTAATGTAAGCGAAAAACCTTAAAAATTCTTTTTAGGTTCTCACAAATGCGACGAAGTGTGACAGGGATGGGGAGGAGTCCTAATTTGAAATAAATAATTTTAATCAGTTCTCAGAATCTTTTCTCTATTTCTTTATATCTCCCACTTTTTAGGTCTACCTAATTGTGGAAAAAAGTCTACCCTACATAGATCGCTTAATTTTCTGCGGCTCGCCATAATCACAGACAATTTAAAGAGCGGGAGATATTAAGAAAAACGGAATAGATTCTGAGAATTTATTATTGATTAAGATAGGGCTTATCTTAATGAGGATTTTTATGCGCAGTCATTGTGTTTTATGTATACTGTGTAATATAAGTAACAATCATAATTGATATCATAACAAAGGTATTGTATGTGTCATTTAATTGTTATAGTTCCTATATTATTAAGATATTATTGAATAGTTGTGACACTGAGTTGCATAAAATAATGTAAACTATTTGCACAGTATTCAGGAACTCCGCAAAGCTCAGCATTCGTCACGAGCGTCTTAATGTTTTACTAATTGTTGATCGGAATTACCAACTGTGTGACTCGATACCAACGAGTAATTGGAATTTTTTATCCATTAACTGCGACGATCGAAAAAGAGGCATTGAAATGTAAGCCGGGGGTTTCGTGATCTTTTTTTATTTTGTTATAAAACTTCGCGTACGCAGAACCAATATTTCATCAAAAATTGTGTTCGAGGTTTTGCGACACTAACGCACGGAAATAGATTTTTATATGTAATTATAGATGTATGTTATCCCAAGTTTTTATTGATTTAGAGTATACTTCCTGAATACGGAATTTTAATAAATGATGAATAAATCTTGTGTTAAAAAGTGTTACAAATCAAACGCTGCTATTATTTTTTTTATTATTTCACGAATCAGATGAGAAAAAACGCTGTAGCAACCTTGGAAAATCATGGTCTCTTTTAAAACCCAGACATTTAGCTACAATATTAAAAAAAAATACGGCAACACGTCTTGCTTAAAATTTTAGGGTTATAGTGATGGTTTTATGCGAGAGTATAACAGTCTGGCTGTAGAAGTCAATAGCCCCGACCAGATTCCCGCATATATGGAAAAAATAGGTAGGTAAGCATACAACAAATATTAAATTTTGATACCTATTTGTATATACATATATGTTCTTACGTATCGAGACAGGCAACAGGCCCCACCTCGTTCCCGCGCTTGTATGACGATATAATCAGTGTAGCACGATCCATCACTGTACTGTCAAACTTACTCGATCGTGTACAAAGTGCCCATTTTAGCTTGACACTTATGAGTGGCGCTACTTGCAACTACAAGTGTCGCCATTACGTCAAATTCAGTACATCTCAATTTAAATCAACATTTCGCCGCGTACCAAGATAGACTGGTCAGTTCGCACGTCTCATATGCTCTCCATGTTTTTTTACGTGTCATTAACGTGGGACAGAATATTTAATTAGCTAATTAATATCCGGTATGAACTCTTGTACTTGTGAAATGAGAACATCCTTGGAGGTTTCCGAGTATTTGACATCACAGAAAATGTTGTTATTATGTAGGAGTACAAGTGCGGTTGGGGAGAATACCAAGCAAGAAGTTTTATTCGAATAAAGAACAACCTTCACCTTCCCTTGACAGCAGAGGTATTTCTATGCTGACTTTCATAGAACAAAATGTAGAGCATAAACTCTTGGCCTTGATCTGTCCGGCGAGTCCTTACGTGGTGACGTATCAGAATGTGTTAATGGTTCTAACAATAAATCAAATGTAATTTCAAAATTCTCTCGTTGACCTTTTCTCGTGCTTACATATATTATGACAATCGTTAGTGGTAAACTACTATTTACGGTTTTGTCGCGTTTTATAGATATTATTGATTGCAACATTGCAAGTTTATTTAGAACCAGCTGTTGCCTGCAGTTTCACTCACATCCCAAAAAGATTACTTACTATAGTTTCGATTCTAGGTAGATTCTTCGTATCAAGATGAAACATGCACTTGGTTTTAAGTTACACCTCTAGTAATACATCGATTAAAACTGCATTCAATTCTATGCAGTAATTTTTGCGTGATGTGCGTACAAACATACAGACAGACGAAAATTATAAAAATTGTTATTTTTGCTTCTGTTGCTCTAATAAATACCCCCCCATAGTAGTAGGTTTTCTGTAATATCTATAATGTACAGACATCGGCCTGTTACAATTTTATTATACATACTTAGGTATAATATCTATATTGCCCAGAAATTTGGGGTATGGAAGCCTGATGACAGTCGCATTTTACACGATGAGACTGTCAAAAGAAAAGGAAAGGCTAATGAAATCAGTCATGCTTACTGCGAATGTTTTTTTTTAAATTAAAAATGGGCTTGCTCTTAGTCTCAATCTTGCCTCTGAGGCAAAGATGAGGTTCAAACCAAAGGATGCAGGTTCGAATCTTACCTGTGCTGGAATTTTCCATTCGCTAACATGTACATTTCTTGCTATCCTAGTCAAACCTGCACTTAGGACCTAGAATGACCGAAGCCAGATCCATCTTACACCACATTTAGGATATCATGTTCCAACTATACCGATAGGAAAGTCTACAACCACTTGGAGACAAATGCAGTAATCAGTAGGGCCCAACGCCCACGACCACTGCAGTTGGTACACTAATTCCATCATTTCAATTAGGTATACAAATGCGTGGGAGGATAATCAACAGATAGCCTTTGTTTCCCTTTCACTGTATATACGAGTATATTTTATGAACTAATATGATCCTACTATCACAACTAATAATAAAGCTGAAGCGTTTGTTTGTTTGGACTCTGGAACTACCTGTCACATTTGAAAAATTCTTTAAATAATTGACAGTCCAATTCTCGAACGTTATTATTTTAATTAAGGCTGTTATTTTAATAACACGCTACGATCCTTAGCACAGCACATCTAGGACTATAATAAATGTGAAAGTTTGTGTGTTTGTTATTAATCACACAAAATCGGCCGAACTGATTCAGATGAGTCGTAACACACGGATAAGGTATAATATGGAGTAACACAGGACACATTAGATCCAATTCTGTAATCTACGCAAAGTTACCGGCAGTGACAGTACCATGATACTTTAAATTTACGTAATTCGGATCGGATTACGTAATTTGGATTTGGTAAAACATCGATTCAAGACTGTTAAATTTTGGTCCAGTAATCCCAAGGTCTTCTGGTGAGTGTTAGCCTTCAGTTCAATTCCTCAGTAGCAGCTCAGAGTTTGGATTGGTGCGCGGTATGGCAATAGGCTTACTCCCTACTACCTAAAATATACCGAACTTTTGTTATAGGTATATTAGTACAGTTCTACCAAAACCTTAGGGGAAATAGGCGTGATAGTGTGTTCTTTCTGTCACTAGTTAACTAGTTACGAAACAACATAGCACATAGATACGTAATTCAACAACTCGAAAAGTTTGAATTAGCTTTTCGTGTTGTCGAATAACGTAAACGGAACGGAATATTTATAATTAAATATTCCGAAGCAATCTTTGATGTATTTCCTATACAATAAATTTGAAATATAGCAGGATCCGATTGTCAATGTTATTGTTCTTTTAATCAATCGAGGTTCACCCAATCTAATAATAGAGTTAGTTCATAACGTATGATAAGTAAACTGATCTAAGCTGCCCAGCATCCGCAAAGTTCCCGCCACACGTCATAACTCATAAGTCATAACCATTGGTCAGATATAATTAAAACGGATGCAGATCGTAAAATTATCATTTCTGATTTATCTGAACGAAGTGGGCGGAGGCTTGTATCTGTAATCAGTTACTGATCAATTATTACATTTACCTGCTCTATTTTTATATGAATAAGTACCTTTTTTACTGAGGGTTCACGGAATTACCGCAGTTTCTTATAAAACTACTCATGTCACTGGTGATTGTCAACTCATAAATTAAGAGCTTCCAATTACGCTTTGAGATGACTCAAATGACTGTTAAAATTACCTGTTTTATTTTGAACTTTAATGCCATTGTAATAATGATTAAACTAAAAACTTCTCAACGTTACAATGTCGCCAAAAATGTAACTTGAACGCTTAATAATAAGCCGAATCGATTTCCAGGCGCTTTGTCACATCACAATCTCGATATTAAAATGTTTCGAGTTCCCATTCTCATGATTTCAATTGAAAAACTCATGTCAACGAAAAGTTAATGAAGTTCTTAACGACGACGAACGGACAGAAGGGAGATTTATTGCTGTACTAATGACCAGCGGTTAAAGAAAAAATATATAAAGAACAAGTCGAGATTTAATTGCACGAAGCGAGTCCATTGCGTTGAAGTAAGAATATTAATAAAATACAAATGTATTGACTTACTAAAATATAGCTGCTAATTGTTCATTTATATATACTAAACAGTGGAAGGATTCCGCTTACAACCCTTTTGATTTCAAATGTATTGGGACTAATTTAGACCACTTTTTAACCTACTCTGAAAAAGAAAAAGATTGTAATTTTTGGCATATTTGCACTCAACTTTGTCATCTACAAACCGACATTTTAAAGATATATATTAAGTAAAGTTAGTAAGCTTCTAATATGATCCCATATAATAATATTGGTTAACCATCAAATCTGAAGGTACAGAACTAATTAGTAGTAAATCAATTTACTTTTTCTAAAAAGTTATTATATCTTGCTTTATGTGTTTAAGGGGTGACACTCTTACTTCATCTACTACAGAAAGTGTCACTCAGTACGTAATTGACACTTAAGACTAAAAATACAACTGCTCCACCTCATCTAATTCAAACCGAGATGAGATCTATGTATGTTAATAATAACCAACTATTTCAGCATTACCATCAAGAATTTGTGCAATATATCACATGCTGCGTTTAGTAAGGGCCACTTGACCACTATGACATTTGCAAGGGCCAGCTAATAAGACACATTTCTCGTGTAGGGTGTACCCACGATTGTGTAAAACGGGACACCGTGGCGCCTTGTGCGGGGAAGGACGGACAATGGCCGCGGTGTCAAGCCGCATAGTGTGGTTTTACATGGAAATCAAATGTGGGCGGAATTGTAGGAATAATGTGTACCATCGTTTGATTTCTATGAATTAAATGAGTTTCATAGTTTTCTGGAACCAAATAAAATATACATCCGGTAGTTTTATTGGTTAGTATTTTCTTGTATTTTCTTAGTACCTAAATAGGAATTTTACTATTTAAATTCCTAGAATATGATAGACTACTAGGTTAATATACCTACTAGCAACCACTAAAAGTGGACATTATGTCGATATCTATTTAATATAGATTTATTACTAAATTTAATGAAATATAGTCATAAATCTATTTATCTAAATACCTAGGTTCCTTTTTAGGGTTCCGTACCCAAAGGGTAAAACGAGACCCTATTACTAAGACTCCGCTGTCCGTCCATCCATCCGTCTGTCCATCTGTCCGTCTATCACCGGGCTGTATCTCATGAACCGAGATAGTTAGACAGTTGAAAATGTCACAGATGATGTATTTCTGTTGCCGCTATAACAACAAATACAAAAAAATAGAATAGGATAAATATATAAGGGGTCTCCCATAGAACAGACATGTTTTTATAGATAATGGTACGGAACCCTTCGTGCGCGAGTCCGACTCAAACATGGCCGGTTTTTTATAGCACGTAAAATCTTCATGCATCGTCTGCTACCTGAGGAAGTGGCAGGATATGTCGGAGTCTTACCGACTAAAAACCGTACTTGCCTTCCTTGCCCTGTAGTCACAGCTATGGGTTCCTGACATTCACCATGACCACACCTAGATACCTACTCTTATTTTTTTTTATGTGATAGGAGGGCAAACAAGCAGACGAATCGCCTGATATTAAGCGATTACCGCCGCCCATGGACACCCGCAACACCATAGGAGTCACAAGTGCGTTGCCGACCTTTAAAAGGGGATTGGGCCTCCGGTAACCTCACTTACTCGGCGAAATACAACGTAAGCGTTGTTTAACGCTGGTTTTCTGTGAGGCCGTGGTATCACTCCGGTCGAGCCGGCCCATTCGTGCAGAAGCATGGCTCTCCCACGTAAATAATATTAAATATTTCAAATAAAGATTAATGTATAGTTCTGAAAAATCAATATATTTTACCAACGGTCGAAATATTAAAATGGTATCATGTAACCAAACCCTAAAGCATAGAGTGGGCAGCGCGGTGACTACATGTCGCGATAGTGTCGCGAGATTCCTAGCAAGCAAGACCTTATTGAGAATGTACGTGAAGCAAATGCAGCGTGGTCACATCACTATTTTATTTATGTTGACAATTTATTAAGATTTAGACAATTTCAACTTAAACCTAAATTGTATACACAGTTTTTTTTTCAATTCAATTAATGGCTTCAATTCTTTCAATTCAATTTTTTTCAATTCAATTGTGGATTTGATTTACGCTTGGAACAAATATTTATATGACCAGCTCATTGTTCTGGATTTGGATGTACTGTCCATTTTTTTATGGGATATGGAGACAAATGAGCAGACGGATCGCCTGATGGTAAGCGATTACCGTCACCCATGGACACCCGCAACACCAGAGGAGTCACAAGTGCGGTGCCCGCCTTTTAAAAGGGGATTGGGTATCCTCCGGTATCTCCACTCTAAGCGTTATTTGACGCCGGTTTTCTGTGAGACCGTGGTATCACTCCGGTCGAGCCGGCCCATTCGTGCCGAAGCATAGCTCTCCTACGTTAAAAAAAACATATTCACTTTATATGAGACTTTTGCACAGCGTAACGACAAAAGAAAATATTCTTTTACACCGTATATTTATAATTGTAATCTTTATAGGACTTAAACTTAATTTATTTTACTTTCAATTACAATATCAATTAATTGATCATCTGACGTGCGCCACCTCTTATCCTAGACAGTGAGGCGTGTCAGGGACCAACTCAATCGCCTGTATCTATTATAGAGTACTGAGGCGGCCTGCGCGTGCGCAGCGACCGGCCGCTCGATAATGAGTGTAATTGCGCTATCCGTGTCCTTGTTACGTCCTTGCTTTCACTGATAACGCTCGCTCGAGGTTATCACTTATATAATAATAAGTGATTAAATCTCCCGAAAGGTCAATATTTAATGGTGACCCTTGCGTCAGTGAACTGATTTTTGACATTAAACTAAGGATCGATTACATGTTTTTATTGACGAATCCGTTTCAAGGACGGTGGGACTGTCACTGTGTTTACTTTCGAATTTTACTTTTATGTGTCTTGCTCAATAAAATTGGAGTGTTAAACTTATAATTGTGACAGGAGCTTGATATAGTACGTATATATTTTTCGTAAGTACCTACGATGGATATCGTGTTCGACATTACACAATTTTCTGCACAAGTAAAGTTTACAATTTGTAGGTCAGGAGTTCCTACAATCGAATTATTAACATGAATGCTTCTGATAAAGATTTCTGCAGCCAATCGTATGTACGTAAACATCGCAGGATTCCTCCCATTGGTTCCTCGGTGGCGTGTCCTTTTAAACTCACGATCTTACATTAGACACAAGTAATCATTGGTGGATTCACAATTAATCGAGGCATTTAAAATAACCTATGACGTTTTCGCATGTAACAATTTAAGTATCGTTCACACAATTATGTCGACAAATCAAATTCAATACAGATTGTTAGGGAGCCGCCTATTTATTATTGATAACATGACATTCCATCACGCCTGTATTCCCCGAAGGGTTAGGCAGAGGCGTACTTAATGTACACCCAAAGTTCTCCGGTATGTTTAGGTCCCATGTTATAGGGGGCGAGCTTATAGCCATTAACCGGGCACAAATCTAGATTCCGAGCTGCTACTGGGATTTTCATAGAAAAAACCAATAACGCTTTGCTCGACCTGGGGACCGAACCCAGGACCTCTAGTGTAGTCGGTCAGTCAGTCGCGCTTGGGACCACTAGACTAATGAGGCAGTCATCTATTATTCTCTATTATTGAAATACTTTTTTTTCTCTCTTTAATGTCGTTAGAGTCGAGAAAATATCTGACTTGTTCGATGGCAAAAAATCTTCGGATCTGACTGGCTGGCGACCACTCTTACGTCGGACTCTATCGTGAAGCACTTTGGTGTGTGTTATGAGTTTTGCGCCTAAGAACTTCCCTTCAGTTGCTGCGGCCCTGACAGTCTGTGGGAGCTCATCCATGATCGGCAAAGCATCAGCAACTCCTTTACTGTTGTCTATGGGGATCGATGGCAAATTTTCACTCGTTTGACGACTTAATCAAATAAACAAATTACAACGTACCAACCCATGCCTCCTGCGCCGGACGATTTTTTATATATTGCCACTTGTAGAGGCTCTTTCCACTAGCTAGTTTTAAAAACCAGATGAATTAAGCTGACTAAGCGATGACTAACACTTGATGAGTTATCTTATCTGGCAAGAGTAACGTGATGATATTTAGAATCGTGTCGCCGCCATTTTGCCGTAATTAAGTGGAGACGTGGGAATTCTAACATAACCCTCTTGATGCCAGTGGGCCATCACGACTAAACTTTATTACATATTTGTGTAATTCGAGTGTCGTTATTACGTCGGCATGCAACTGCGAGGACTGGAATTTCTCTATAATAAAAATGAGTCACCTGCAATTTATTTTTCTACTAAGATAAACTGTTTATTTTGTTCATGTATCTCTAACTTTTTTATTTTAGTTAAGCGCCGTTTATATCTTCGTTTATTCCGAAACGTTGTGGATTGTGTCTTCTAGATTGCTGTAGGCCAGCGTTACCTTTCTTTATATCAGAACAAAATCGTAACTGATAACCAGTGATCGTAAAGAGCTAATTTACCTAAACATCTTCAAAGAACAGACAAAAGTAGAGACTTATTTACGACAATTTTTTTTTCGGGAGAATTGTCCCGGCATTCGGGACATCTCTAAAGTAAATTTAATATTAATTTAACTATTTAATAGGTATAGAAAACAATTGAATTCGTTTTCTATCTTAGTTTCGCAAAACCAGTAGATACGATTTTTATTTCTCTTGGAATTAAGCTTGTTACTAACTTATTAAAGCTGGTATGTAAATTAAATTAGCTTCCGCGCTTTCTTACTTCGTTCAATCCAAGATAAGGAGAGATTGTCTTTTATTTTTTGGAAACAATAAACAATGTGTTTACTGGTTTTGTGTCAATTTTAGGAAACAAAAACTGGAAAGGAATTCAGTTGTTTTCTATATTGATTACATTATTTATTATGTAGGTAGGTACTTGAATGATGGCCCAAAACTCGGGACAATTTTCGTTCCAGAAAAAATGTTGTCGTAAGGCAATCTCCAGTTTTTGCCTCTGTTCTTTTAAGTTTAGGTGAATTCTCTCATCCTTTTCCGATCACTGCTAATAACCTGATTTTGTTTATAATTTACGTACCTACATAAAAAACTGGCAAAGTAGAATTGATTAGCTACACTGTACATAATTCGCCATTATATGTTTAAATGCCATTTAATAGGGGACGAAACTTTTGCCATTATCAGGTATCTACAAATATAAACGACAAACAGTTGAAAGAAATTAAAACACAAAATGCGATCAACCTGGTATATCCCTGGGACCTCACATTTAGCAGGCGATGTTTTTAAGCATTTGGGATCCACCGCCAAAAATACTAAACTGGCATCCAAAACTGAGATCCAACGAAAATAAATCTTTGATATCGGGTAAATAAATAAAAATAAAATAATATATATAACTGCCTCATTAGTCTAGTGGTCCCAAGCGCGACTGCTACAGTAGAGGTCCTGGGTTCGATCCCCAGGCCGAGCAGTGTTATTGGGTTTTTCTATGAAATTCTCAATAGCAGCTCGGAGTCTGGACTTGTGTCCGGTGAATGGCTATAGGCTCGCCCCCTATAACATGGGACCTAAACATACCGGCGAACTGTGGGTGTACATTAAGTACGCCTCTGCCTAACGTTATGTTATGTAAAAAAATATACAAAAAATCTTGGATTGTATTGTTTTATTTTTCAATGCGTTTACAATAATTAATATTTTTTAATTGAACTTGAAATTAAATAGGTACAAGTGTACTTAACATACGCAAGTATCGTGTGACGTTAAAACCTTATCGAGCTAGTGCCTCCGAGTGATATGATTACAAATATCTAACTTTACAATATTGCATTGATACCATTCTATTATATTACACGGTTCAAACATACAAGCTTCAAAATACATTGTGTACTGACCCTTATTTTAATACGTGGAGTTTCATGCAAAGAGGTTGTGACAGATGACGTTAGGATTGAACTTTTTAAATTATTGTTTGTGATCAAAGTCTCAAAGACGGATCGTTTAAAAATGTGATACTAACCTCTATACCTAGGCGAAAGGTAAAGAATAGCAATGTGATGAAAATCTGCAGAAAATCTTACTAATTATTTCTTATAATTGTAGATATTCTAAAGATACATTTAACCATTTTATGCAACTTTTATTATCTACGAATAATAATCGCTAAAATCTTTGAGCCTCGATTTAATATAAAACACATGATATGCATTTTGTCTATCGCAAACTCCTTTGTACAACAATGTGTAAATAACAAATATAACAAAATAAATGATTTATTAAAAATTCATTTCTAATGACGCAATAAAGTAAAGAATTAATTCACAATGCCAAACAGTGGATCATATTGCGTTTTTTATTTTTCCATATAAATATCAAATCATTTTGGAATAGAAAAACTTTGGTAGTTTCCTTTGACTAAATGCAACCTCAGTACATTTACTAATTTTAATAAATTTACAATATATAATGAAAATACCAATACCATATTTTTGCGGTCATATTTCATAGATTACAAATTGTGTTTAAAAAATATATTATATAAAATAAAAAATCTTTTGGGTTTAATTTCCAAATCGCTGTCAATTTAATGCAGCATTTGATATTTCTTAAACATCAATTAATTAACTTTAACTCTACACAATAACAGACAAACACGTTTATGTACATTTATAATTATAAAATACGTTTTAAGTCAACCTTAAATCACAAGATATAAACAAATATTAAAGTTATCTTTAAAACGATTTTTTTTTCTTAACAAATCTACACGTATCTTAAGTTATTTTATTAAAACATAATAATATATCAAATTGATTTGTCATGTCGCTTAGAATAATGTATTTTTCTAGTAAAATATTTTTTACAATAATCAAGAAAAAAATATATCTTGGTACCACGTGTTTTTATTAAACAAGCCAATTTTAATATGAAATATTATTTTTTATTATTACTACCACGTGCTGGTAGCATTCTGGTACTAAAGCGTATCTTAATACAGAGAAGCCGAAGCACAAACAAAATTAAGTTTTCATCGAACAAAACTTCAGAATTGAACCGATAACGATATCTAAATATTTTGCTCTCAATGTGAATGGTAGAGAGACATCACTATACGTAATATACACCCGCATTATGTGCTATGAAATTGAAACTGCCTAATTATTTACAACGACTCAACATCAATGTCTAGTTCACTGGTACGGGATAAGAAACCGTAAAGCATTTAAACTGAAGATGACACCAGACTACGCAGCTATATAATTTATATCTATAATGTAATTTTCAGGGAAGATGCTTTAAGATTCTTACACAAATTCTAGTTAAAAGGCTGCGTCCACAACGGTGGCGGTGGCGGCAGCGGGTACGCCGGCGGCTATGTGGATATAGCGAGCGACGGACGCGGGCCGTGCGCGGCGTGCGCCCCATGTGGGGGTGTCGCCGTCGGCGAACGCGTGCCCGGGGAACACGTTACCTTACCCATAAACGACCGAATATCATCGAAATATGCATCGTCCCTCTCCGTATCCACAGAGCTTGGGGAATCTCCACCCTCAGCCTCATGCTTCTTTAAGTGACGGTCGAGGTTTGTCTGTTGACCGAAACATCTTTCGCATAAAGAACATCGAAATGGTCTCTCCTTATTGTGGATATTCCTCACGTGCCGTTGAAGGTTTGACGAGATAGAGAATGAGCGTTCGCAGTACTTGCACTTGTATGGTTGCTCTCCAGTGTGTGTGCGTAGATGTCTTGTCAGGTTTGCACTCCGAGGAAAGACTTTCCCACAGAACTTACAAGCGTACCGGTCACGCAGCTTTCCAGAGCCAGCACTTAGCTCTTGAAACTTAGCATATGCACTAGGCTGCCTGTCAGGTCCATCAGTACCGAGAAGTGGGGATAAAAAATTAAACGGACTTGGAACGTACGGAGAATGAGATGAGTTCAACATCGATTCAGTAGAATGAAATGACGGAAATCTAGGCCGATACATGGCATCGATAATGTTACTGTGTTGCGGATGAACGGGCATGGGGAATGCGAGAGGTGGCGACACAAGTTGCGGTGGTGAATCCTCCCTCTTGGGTTCTACACCTTCCACGTCAACATCTGTCGTGTCGTTTTCAGGGGTCTTACTCCTCGCAGCTGGGCTTTCAGGCGGTGAATAAGACTTAACTGAGTTGCGAAAGGAACGATCGTCATTGTCGGCTTCAGAATCTTTATCATTCTGTTTCCTTGACACTGATAAATCCAAAGGCTGGTCACCTTCGTCTTTCTTTGTGTCTTCCTCAACATCAGAATAGTCGGAATTCTTATCATCTTCGATACCATTCTTAGACAAATCTTTGGGAAGTGGTGATTCTGGTTTATTGCCCTGAATGTCATTATTATTGAGCTTGAGTGATAAACTATAGGGTGACTTCCGTTTTATCTCGTCTCTTGAGAAATTTAATGGAACGATAGGCGTAGGCAGTGGCATCACTGGTGATGGTCGCTGTTGGAAAGTTGCTTCTTCACCCGATGGTGGGGATTGCTTGGAGTAAAGACCATGCAGTTTGTTGGGCGTGGCCCTGTCCGAACTGTAGTTTTCTCTTTTGATTTCGAAATCTATATCCTTAGACTTCTTGTTATCTTCTAAAGAATTTGAGCTATCCATGCTCTTCACTGAAAGGCGGCCTTCCTGTTGTTTGGATACTAAATTGGCGTTTGACATAGCGATGTCATGTTCCATTGCGAGTCTAGCCCCTTGTACATTAAAGAGCAGTGGGCTTAAGAACTCTGGTGGACAAGCTGCAGCGGCAGCGGCAGAAAATAAAGCTGGGTAGTGAGCAAATGTACTGTACGGGAGGGGCAGAGTATGTCCCCTGTACATCGGGAATGGGTTCGTGTTGTTTGGGGTATTCATACCAACGTTTTGTAGTGACGATATTTGCGGTAAACCCTGGGGCATTTGTCCTCGAAGATTGACTGAAGCAGCAGTAGCAGTGTCACAGAATCTCTTGTGTTTAGTAAGAGAAGCGTAAGACGTGAAGGATTGGCCGCATTTTACGCATTCAATTAGCGCTCTGCAGGCGACGTGCATCCGCTTGTGGCGACAGAGGTTGGAGAATTGGGTGTAAGCCTGGAAACAAAATAAATATAGCCTTAGAAATCTGTTGCTAGTATTTTGATCATTCAAACTGTCATTAATAGCAAAATTGTGTAGATCGATTGGATAAAGACTAAAAGATAAAAGATTTAACATAAAGAACTATGAACATTATAATTTATAAAATTATAATTTACTTGGGTAAAATATTATATAATCTTTCTTCCAAACCATATAAAACAATAAATATGGTATGTATCCAGAAATATTAATGAGAAATAATTTCGTTGTTAACGCTAGAGATAATAAACAATAGGAGTAATACTCGTATAATAAACAATAAGAGTCATCAACTTAAATAAGTGAAAATAGAGATTCTTACCTTAAAGCAGACTTTGCACTGGAAGGGCTTGACGCTGGAGTGTATGTGCGTGTGCTGCTTGAGGCCGGAGGAGGTGGCGAACGTCTTGCCGCACTCCGGGCATGCGTGGCTGCGGGCACCAGCGTGTTGCGCGCGAATGTGGCGCTGGAGGTTGGAAGGATCGGTAAATACCTGAAATAACATCAGGTTTCGCAAACGGTGAAACAAGAACCACCGGTAAATAACCCACTAATTGAAAAATAGAACCCAGGGAATACTAAATGACCCATTAATTTTAGAACAGATGATTAAGTTATTATAGTTAATAAAGATAACTATCATTGTAAGGCTAATAGAAGTTGAGATTAAGATATAAGATTAACAGTTGAAATAAACCCATGTTTTTTCAGGAAATAAATCACATTTATTATTATTAAACTGATTAAGGTCTTACCACAAAATCGATCATAATGATTATTTACACCACAAAAACTTTCAGTAAAATTTTCGGTAACGGTTTTGACAAGTATAGTTTTTTTGTAGTAAGACCCTTTAATTTTGCTTTAATAATGTTTATTCAAAATCTACAAAGTATTCAATCCACACCTTAGGACAGTTCTCGCAGGGATACTTTCTGATGTCTGTATGCGCAAGCGCACGGTGTCGCAGGAGCAGGACGCGAGTGCTGTATGCTCTGTTACAAAGTTCGCAGTGAAACGATGCGGCCGGCTGAGCGTGCTCCGTTATCAAGTGGAGATCGAGACTGGAACAAAATACAAGAAAATTTATATAAAAATATCATTCAGTCCGCTAAATGTCAAGGACGACAAAATTTCCCCTTGATCACATCCGCGTATGTGTAGAGAAAGTTAGTTTCGTGCGGGATTCGCCTGAAGGTCGTTTAGATTTAGCTGTTATTCTCAAGGATAGTTGCATTCTTTGTGCGGGATAATTTGTTGTTCAGTTGAGCGATTATTTTTGTCATGTTTTTTCCGGTAGGTTGAGAAACAAAGCATTGACCGTGTCATGCGAGTTGACCCTATATCGATACTACTGATCTGTGTTGCCCTCCAAATTTTGGTACTTGTATGATAGCGTAACAGGTTTTTATATGGCTCGTAATGCGTTGTAGCTAAGATATTAGCATTTAAGGTTCGTGTCGCGGGTTCGAATCCTCCATAAAAATATGTACTTATGGCCTTTTATATCTCGATGTTTGTGTATATGTTTAGTGATTCATTTACGTTATCTAATAAATGCTACCATGTGACAAAGTTTTTTTGGTACTTAAAAAACGTTCTATATATAATAATAATCTAATCTCAATGTCGTAAATGTCAACATTTGGAGATTTTACGGTAGTCAAATTTTAATATACCATTACGCCAGTATCCGCGGAGGTCTTAGGCAGAAGAGTAAGTAGGCACTGACGTATACCCATTTACCTTTATGTCATAAGGGGGTCAGCCTATTGCCGTTCAACCAGACACAAACCCAAATTCCGTGTTTTTACAGAGAATGTGATAACATACGAAACCGTTATCCTAGATAAGTATAATGTCTTTCAACTCTGCCTATCCTATCAATAACAAGCTGAATCCCTAATCATGTGCTAATTTGTATTCGATACCGTTTTTGTGCGTCCTATTTTTCAGTAAACAAACTTTCACAAATTACCCTAGTTTACACCGGTGACATTTTCATAACGACTGTAATTTAACTTCGTTTTATATTCTAATTGTATTTTATCGCATACCACCAACGACTCTATTAGAAAGTGAGGAGATTACGCTAACGAACTTGAATGGGGCACGCTGCCATCCATACGCTGACTACTTACAGGAAAAGACAAAATAATAACATCTTTATGCATAGTGATCGCCCACGGGAACATAACTTACTTATACACTCACCAATGCATAATTCAAACATGTTTTGGTTCCTCCGTGTATGTATGAATTCATTTTAGCTATAAATTCTATGCATACACTCTTTATGAGCGAAATCCGTCCCAGACGCATCATATTTTACGAGTATTCGCATCGCTTCCGAGTATCTCATTCATCTGACCCTCATTTTCTATGATTCGATAGAAAATACTGTTATCGCCGTCATAATAACTTGTGTCGACATTTGATGGAAAACGTATATCATTTGCAAAAACGGTGCGAGTGAGTCTCCTTGGGAAAACTGGTCCACCGCACGCAACCCTTGTTGCCTCCGGCCATTTTCTAACACAGCACCTGTTACACCTTGTCAGTCGTGTTTTAATATAGGCACAGATTACATCGCCGCTTTTATAGAGGAAATGGAACTGACTAGCTGTTGCGAGGGTAGATCTATGTCGATCTATTTGAAAGCGTCGTGGTCGTGGACTGGATAAGATGGAACGTTTTCACTGTTGCACGGCTGTGGGCCCGTCGCCGTATCTTTTAATTAATCTGAGGAATAAAATCTACCGTCCGTAATGGTTCCGTCGCATACTGTCAGGCAGCGTTTTACTAGGCACCAGTGAGATGCACGTACATGCTTAGCGGTTACACATAAATTACGTCTCATCTCATGAGGAAAAGGGGAGTAGGGAAGTGTGACATGGAGTGACAAGGTCATCAGCTTTGTGTTGTCACATGTAAAAAGCAAAATTTTTAAAACGCAGAGCTTAAATGTAAACGAAAACCGAAAAAAAAAAATGTGACGTCACACTATATCTCACAAATGCGACGAAAGGGACTGCGAGGGGGAGTATAAAAATCATGAAATTCGTGTGATATTATTTATGGATGGCCCCTTACATCCACATACGGAATGGTGACATATTCAGTGCTCCAATTTAACGATATTAACCTTTCGGGGAATACAGGCGTGATGGTATGTTATGTTATGTTATGTTTGAAATTCTAGAATATTTTTAAAATTACTTGTACGGGTAGCTTGTCGGTTATTAAATGTATTATCAAGTCTATATACCACTGAGAATCAGGTAGGTATCCCAATTACCTACTTAGCTAAATATTTTTCTCAATTAACAGTTCACGCTCAGAAGCCAGACTGTTGTGCTACATTTTGCAACATATCAACCTAATGGCAAATAAGAGCGAATTATATTATTCTTCAATACCAAGTTCGTAATCGACGCACGCGCAACTCGGATACAAGTCATAGCCCGCGGGCTCACTTGCACAAGGCGCCTATCTGCGCATACAATCTCAAAACTTCAACCGTTCGGATATTTTTTCATTACTCCACAACATCATCTAAGTAAACGAATCTAACAGAACCGTTGTATCATTTAATAGCGTATTACGTAATGGTATAACAATTGAAAGTGTATTACATTCTTTGTGTTTGTTGTAATAGAACATTGGGTTGGTATCACCTGGGTCGGAGCTACCATGACTTGCTTTGATTAAGCTTTTTATAACATGTTGTAAGTCGATATAATAACGATCAGGCTAATATTAAATGATGTTTTGAAATATATTATAGTAGCCACTTAAATAAAAATTTCATCAAGTCTTATCCAGCCAAATTACTGATATATAGGGATTACCGCGTGACGGTCAACGCTATCCTTCCATGCTATCGAGAAGTGATTCTTATCGAGAAGAATCACCACATCAATAAAAAAATCTGAATACAAACTTCATCGCTGACAATAATATAATCTTCTAACGAGAAACATTACGTCCGCAGTGGAAATCGAATCTGAACATGCTGTAGACATCGATATCCGCCGATCATAGGAATAATCTACATGTTCACCAATTGATAACATCCAATGAACAACTTTCGTTCCGAGCCGATCTATTAAGCTCCGCCCACACGAGCCACCGATACTAACTAGCCACTAAAATGACGCTGATGTCTTGAAGATGCTTCTACTATTTTCTCTAGAAACAATGCTTATCTATCTATAGTTTGTATTATGAATGTACCCAAATAATAGGAGAAATTTATTCATTCATTTATTCATTATTGGTATGGTAACAAACAAAAAGTTACCAGTTAGGCAAAAATATACAATGGCAAAATTAGGTTATGAGAAAGGATAATGAAGTGGAAATATTTAAAAAGTTCTATTTTAATCAAAACGAAGGATTAATGTAGGACTCTTGGTCAAAAACGTAGGTACGAAGTAAATGTATGATATGCTAAATTTAAATCCGCTAAATATTACATTTGGTATTCACAAACGATTTTCTCCGAGACCTACCCGTCAAGCAGCAAATTACAGACACAATGCAAAATTTATTGTTCTTGTGCCCTGAGATCTTATCGCAATTCAATAAGCTGACAAACACATAAAATTATTCAATATCCAAACTTTATTTCAAAATGCCCGAGCGCCATTTTAGCACCACCTAGACTAATGATGTACTACTACCGACGAACGTGCTTACATTTTAATAATCGATTGTAGATCCCGGCTAGCGCTAACAATCGGTTGAGAAATACCGTAACTCAGTCCATGTCCGAATAGATAGCATCGGTATTACCAACCGGGCCGGATCTGATCCTCTTTGTACATCATATGGAAATTAACCCGTTATTATAATGCTAATAACGAGTTATATAACAATATCAGTAGGTATGTATTTACCACACTATTTATTCCTTGAAAAAATAATACAGTTCATTAAATATCTGCAATGCAATTTCTCCAAATTACCACCAAACTGAACTAGTACAAACTAGATAGGGGCTTAGTGAAAAAAAAAATACGCGATAGACAAATAATAGCTAATACTTGTCCAAAAGATCCGATCACAATCGAATAGCTTGTAATTTTAGTGTTCGACTGCGCAATCGCTACCTAATCGATCTGATATCGATTCAAGGTGCGACACTGGTGATGATCAGTTCAATTGTGACAGCACTCTGACGAAAGTAAGAGTGGAAAGAGATACGATAAAAATGATTACAATAACATTTCGTAATCCACATGATGCATTACAATACGCCCGAACAAGTATTAGGAACGAACGTGACACTATAATTTAATACATCAATAATAAGAATAGCTGATTCTACTACTGTATGATGCGATACGGAGCTGGCGCATAATGTATTACCGATGTCATCGAAGTGTATCTTAAGGCTATTATAATCTGATCGATGTAAACCGTAGATTCTACCTTAGCTTCAAGATAATTTTCTTACTTTTTCCTCGTTTAAATAAACCATAAAGTATAAAAGCAACAACGTAGCGCACGTCTAATTACTAATCGATCTCCCGATGCCCTAGAAACGTTGTAAACGTTTAAAACAATAGTGATGGTGCGATAAGAACCGCGTCACCGCTAGGATACGTTAAAACGGTGCATGTCGATAATCTCGATCTCCTGCATTATTGACGAGCCAGCGCTTCGATAGAATATGATGACACACGCCATTATGGCCTTCCATCGCTTGTCACATAGATAATAAATTCATGATATATTTTCATTCGTGAGGAGACGTTCAGTTATTTGTTTTACTGATTTTATCGTGATGTTTTACATTCTATTATTGTTTTAAATGTATTTTTACTTATTTTAATATGAAGCATGTAGGCTAGAAAAGTTAGGAGATAAACTTAAAAAATAGCAGCCACAATCTACGAAATCGCTGTATCGTCGCGTGCCATCGACCCGCACGGCAACAAATCATCGAGGTGCGCCTTATCGAACGAGTACATCACTAGCACTAAATAAATCGTAACAGTCCGCTCTTCTACGACCAAATAATATTAATGGCAGGAGGCTAATGGTTCTGAAGAGGTTTTAAATTGATAGACTTTTGCATCTAGTGGCGGACATCTTGAATGAACCGTTTAGACGAGATGCGCGATCGACTGATTTGAATTTAATTTGTTGGATAGTACTACTCATAAATATTAAATATATTACCGTAATAATGTTAAATCTATCTAGTAAATAAAACAATAAAAATATGAAAAGATACGCATCTCTAACGTGTTACAATGGCAATATTATAAACTGTTTAATGTTAATGCATGGAACAATGGTTTTGATAAGAATTATTTAGTAGCCACTTAAGCTAGTTAGACCTCAATAAATTTCCTAGACCGATATAAATAGAGTTACCGACCGATACAATCATATCGTCTATCGTAGCACGGCTAGGCGAATATCCTTATAGAACCTTTAGAACCTTAAGATATAAAGCGAGTTATAAGTTATAAGAAAAACTATATGACAATGGAATTTAACTAGAACCTGATATGAGATAAATAAACTAAACAAGTGACTGGTATTACGCAGTGATCGAGTAGGCTTATGCGCTATGGGTCAAGGGTTCGATTCCCAAACGTATCATTTTTATAGGCTTGCAGAGAAATTGGATTTGTTGAAGTACCTCCCTATGACACATGTCATAGGTACCCTATTTATACTATTACGCTATAATAAAAGCCTCTAACTTTGTGTAAACCTATCCAATAAAACCAAATTTGCTTGAAAAGTGTTAGACTTTCAAATTCGCCCTTGACTCACTAAATGAAAATAGGCTCACCGTTTTTTTTTTAAACGTTGCCCCACATTAGGATTTTCTCCTGTATCGTGGGTGCGTTTACAAACACAAATTCCCACATACACAAACGCCCAGACCCGGAACAACTACCTGTAGATCATACAGATACACATACTCCGTGTAGGGATCGAACCCACAACACGTGGCGCAGAATCCGATCGCTCAACCGCTACGCCAATCGTGTCGTCGTTCATTTCATGGGACCTGATTTTTTTTATTATTATTTTTTTTACCAAAAATGGTTAGGTACTAGTATGTTAACCCCTCGTGCTAAGCTAAATGCTTGTGTTACGAGTGAGTTCACGTCGGTAGTGCAATGGGTGGGTTTCGAACCGGCAACCACGGCCAACCGGTATGCTACCGCCGGTGAATATACCGGTGAATTGTAGGTATGCCTAAAAATTAGTACACCTCTACTGAACCATTTGGGGAATAGCGTCTAATGAAAGACTTAAACAAGTATCTGTACTTGTTTAAGTCTGCAGCAGGTGCCTATTCCTCGAATTGAAACTCAAATGTCTTCAAATCACGAGTGAATAGGTTACTTCTTAGCAACCATACGCCACATCACATGAGATAGATGTTGAAGGCTATACAATATTAAAAAACTGTGTTCGATTTAATAATACTTACACATCGATGTTGGGGAAGGGTAGGTCGCAGAAGCTACAGCGGATCTCAGCGTCCTCTCGCTCGTCGTCATCGACGGGAGCCTGTGAGCTGAACTTCTCAACAGAAGGCTGATGCTCTGAAACAAATAGTACAAGAAATTAAGTACATTGACAAAATGCATGTGTCGCTAGGTGAACTCAAGCGATCATTTTACCCAACTACGGAAAAACAAAAGAAAGAGTTTTTTTTTTAAACCTTTATTGACAAAAAAAAAGGGTTTGATCACATAGTGAACATGCAACCCCCATAGGAAGATACAATATTAATATTTATCAAAATACGTGTACAAACTAGACTTATAATTACTAAAGATCCTGTAACCTATTTTTTATACCTACATAAACAATTTTGTACAACATTCTGGCCTCCTCTGATAAAGGAAAAGCCAGAATGCCGTTGCACACTCCAATATCATGTAATTTAAAAAGAAAGGGTTGTGTTATAACTTTTTTTTAATTCCTGATAGGCTCACTTATGACCGTCACCGTTCACCTAATGTTAAGCGACACTGCGATCTAAGATGGAGCGCGCTTTCCTAGCGGAACTTTGGTAGAGTATTTAATTAATTTATTTGAAATAAGAATAGTTATATATTTATACGAACTATGATTGCTTTTTTTTTATTCGCTATTTCCCAAATATTTTAGGGTCGACTCCCATAAACTAATACATGGAATATTGATAGTGTATCAAATTAAATGTTAATTCGATATTAATACTGAAATAACTAATAAAAAAAATACTCGATTATAGATATTGCAAGAGGCAACAACCCACGACCGGCCATGTTTATAATAGTTAATATAGCTCAAATTTTGACTAAATCTGTTTACGTATTTCGAAGTCTATTCTCCAGATCTTTGATACAAATTTCATCTCACACGACAGAATACCACGGTACAGTTAGATCCTTAATTTATCTCACCGCCAGTGCATGTTCACTTCCTTCACGGTGTAAGTCATTTAAGAGCATAAAGGGCTATGTAAATCAATAGGAACCATGCAATTATGCCGCGGACAGTTTCGTAACGCGTGCAAAGCGTACGATGCGACGGCGACACGACTGAATTTGTTATTTATTGGTGTATACATCTATAATTCCTGGACGCAGGTAAGAGTACTTATACTGACCAACTAAAAAAAAAACACTTAATTAATTTTTGTTTTGTTTTTAAAAAGGCAGCTTTAGGCATTTCACCTGTATTTTGGGTGATTTTAAACACAAATTTCAATATATTTCAATACCTAGAATCAGTACAAAGTATCTGCAACGTTTGGTTTCTTGGATTTGATTTATTTTTTAAATTAAGCAATTCAGTTCGCTATGCTGTTTAATAAAACTAACGATATTTTTATACAAATTCTAGAATATAAAAATTCAAGTCTAAAAATCTCAAAAATTTAAATTCAGCATGGTTATTAACTATAAAAAACACTCAGTGAAGTTTCCGACATCTTCAACCAATTTAAAAGGTACTTAAGAGTAATTTCGATCTGACGTAAAATTATAACTAAATACCATGGCACAATTATGTACTCTAGGAAACATGTACAACAAAATATCCGACTGTAATAACAGGGTAGAACTTGTCATACGTTTGTACAGAATTATCGTCATATTCTGACGTATGGGATCACGAACAGGGCGTCGGAAGTATGAAATGGCTCGCATTGACACATGCAGAATTAATTCGAGTCACGACGGGCGAAGCCACGCCTCGAGCATTGTCTAACGAGCATCCGTGATAAGGCAAGGCTAAGATAAGACGTGATATCATCGGACAAATATGAATCTATAATATCGACATTGTTCTTGTTAAAATCAGTTCATAAATCACCGCAAGAATCTTATGACTATCCAGAACTAATATCAATAGTTCAGAGTTATTAAAACTTAAACGAACTTGACTAATTTTCTTTATTTTCATCAAATATACCTAATATATTTATTTAAACATAACATACCATCACGCCTGTATTCCCCGAAGGGTTAGGCAGAGGTGTACTTAATGTACACCCGCAGTTCACCGGTATGTTTAGGTCTCATGTAATATGGGGCGAGCCTATAGCCATTAACCGGGCACAAGCCCAGACTCCGAGCTGCTAATGAGAATTTCATAGAAAAACCCAATAACACTTTGCTCGACCTGGGGATCGAACCAAGGACCTCTAGTGTAACAGTCGCACTTGGGAACACTAGACTAATGAAGCAGTCTATATTTATTTTCCGCCAAAATAATCATCATTTTGAATATTTTGCAGATTCAAACAAGTTTAGTCATGATTATTTAAATTTGCATTAGTATTCAGAAGTTGTAACACTATGAATATGAAATGGGAATGCATGGGCAAGTAAAGCAAGTAGGAAGATAGATTGCAGTTTCTCATGGCGAAGCTGTGCTAACGACTATGTTAAACGATGTAAATAACTACTCAATATACCTACATTGCGAGAAACTTTTAGGAAATAATAGTGTACATAACGCGTTGTAACCGTTTTGTTTTTATTGTTTCTTTAATTATTTTAAATAGATACAGATAATAAACTTTTTTTTAAATCACCAAAATATATTATCCATATTGAGACAAAAAAATGCGCGAAAAAAAACAAAATTATATAGCTTTTTTGCATAAATGGTATTGCAACAAAGGGTTACAATTTCTGATCATAACGTAAGCCTACATACCTGTAAGTAACGTTCAAATTCACAGAGGTCAAAGTTGAGATGTCACAGGATCACCAAGGATGTCACGGGAGGTCAGAGGTGAAACTATGTGTGATGTCAATATAGCACTGAAGTGTTTGTTACAAATTATCATGGGCCAGTCACACCCCCACCCCACCTGCGGCGCGAGGGTTAATATGCTCACTTGACCCGCCCGATGGGGAAATATGGAAAATCATCTGTGCGTGACAACTATACTGTTTGTGGTTTTAAAGTTTTAAATACTGTAATATCTGACGAGTGACTAGTTTAGGGTTAACAAGTTCCCTAATCTATGCCCAATATGAGCAACAATTATTTTTGAGAAAAAGGCTCACAGTTTTGTCGTATACTTAAATTATTATTTTTGCTGTCGATCCGATAAGAAGAAGTACAAGTTAATATTACTCTGAGCAATATGGCTACTATAAATCTTAGATAATGTCTTCTTCCTCATGTCGATCGGTCCAATATTTCAACACAGACTGAGTGTAATTGATAGATTTTTTTTTATTTTGTTCAATAAACCAGCTTCATTTTCCCTCGAAACCGAAAAAAGAAAAACTGATAGAACTACTTTCTATTTCTAAGTTCTGTTACTTATCAAAAAGCTTCAAACAATTTTTTCCCATGCATCTACGTATTTACAAAACTAACGTAAACCAACCAAAACAATAAGGCACACACACAAGGCAGTAAATAAAATTTGCGTAGTAAGGCAGGGTGCGCGATCGTTAAGTTTTCCCACGACGTCACAGATGTCGCGTTTGCGCCCGCGCACCGTGACGGTGACTTACCGATTTTGTAATAAATTTTACCCCAAGCTACACCTGTTGTTTCTCGCAATTTATAAGTGTTCGTTTGACTTCGTTTTATTGAAAGTCAATATCATTAATTTATTTGAAAAAATATTCGATTACGAGAGTCGTAATCGAATATTTTTTCAAATAAATTGCGCGATTTTAGCAGTAGTAACAGTTTCTAACCCGTCAAATAATTAATTACAGAGATAATAAGAAATATATTGTTTTCAACGCTGATATCGAATGCTATTACGTGCGACTCATTTAACTAGATATTATTTTAAAACCCGTCACCCCTTATGCATTAAAATTACAATTATATTAAATCTTCGCGGCAAAACAATTCAAATCAATATGAGCATGTTCTAGAACTCAATCGTGTCGATAATCTGTTGGTCTCAGGTTCGCTTCCTGCGTGGAAATAGGTCCTGTTCGCGCTCGCGGCTGTGCCTTCGCATCAGGTGCGTCGCACGCGCATCTTACCGTTACACCCAGTGGCGAAAACGGTCTCAGTAATGTGCACTGTGCTTGTGTTAGACCTTCAACGGACACAGGAGATGAATGTGGTAAGATATGGACTTAAAATATTAATTGCGATTTGAGCATTTTTTGAGTTTTCGTCAAACCTCTCGAGTTTTGATGTACTTAATTGAAGATTACGAGTTTCTAAACTAACTTTTTTAGGGCTTATGTAAATATCTCCACTAATTTTATAGTTCCCTTATATTTTTTTAAACACGTTTAGCAGTAATTTGGTCTGGAAGGCAGTCTAGCACGATTGTCGTGATAAAACATCATGTGGTAATTCTATGAATCAACTAAACAAAAAAATATTTTCAACTACTTAGTCACCGTATTAAGTAAAGCTTTAAATTCTCGCAAGATAATCGAATTAGTAAACTTGAATACTATCTTACTCATCAGATTAATTTACCAAAAAAGATTACAGTAGGATTAAAAATAACCGAAATAAAAATGTAGAGACACGCTTCACAATCTATTGTGGTGTACAATTATTCAATTTTGCGTGACATCAAGATATCAAATGATCTAATCTGCGCACAAAAACGTTCAGCTCCCGAACCAGACTTAACCCTTCACTGGGGGCGGTGTTATTAAATTGAAATATTTCTATTTTATTGTGCGTAATATTTATTTGATTGTTAAATAAATACGCAATGTGGGACGCCGAGCGATTGTCGTCGGTTTAATGGAGGGTGCGACTATTGTTGTTGGTTAATTTTTTGATTAATCATCCCGTTTGCGAGGGAATCGTTGCGATTGTGTGACGTTTCTATTTTAGATTTGCTCTGCATATTTTCGGTATACTGTGCTGTGCAATAGGTACGGGAAATTACCAACTATATTATATTAAAGACACTGCATGCTTGCTTTAAAGTTTAAATGACTACATTTCAAAAAGGAAAAAATCTGTAATTTTGAGACAATCAATTATCAAACACATTAGAAAAACAGTTGTTTCAACCCTATGGAGGGTCACGAGATCAAGAGTCTTTTCAATAAGGTTTTGTTTGAAATGAGGTGTTTGCTTATATAATTTTATGTACCTCCCCGATATACAAGTAGGTATGATTTCAACGTCTAGAAAAAAAACTGATAAACAAAACAACGTCTCATAATCATCATAATCCATTTTTTCTTATCAATATTAAATATAATAATCACGGAGCGAGATAACAGGGCTACTACAGAACAACACAATAGTGCGTGCGCCGTCGGACAAAGCAACGTCATCAATTTTAATCTGCGCGACAATTGCGCGATGACAAATGTCAGCGCGCGACACTCATTCATTACGCGCACGAATGCACGAGGCGATTTGAAAAAAGTACGGCCAATAAAGGGTTAACTCCACATTATTATTATTGCGTATGACGAGAGATGGATTATAATGATTCAAATTTCGAAACGATATTTACAATATTCGCTTTCGTCACACGCTCCTACAAAAACTAGGAATTCGAATAATCTAAACTCATAAAAATCTAAGCTACTTAAAATTCATAAATTTCAAATGCCTATCAAAGGAATGAGGCTAGGAATACTAAAATGACCTTTTAGAAAATATTTCTGCGCTAATAAATCTGTGTCATTATTTATGAAGTTTACTATCTGGTCTTATCTAGAGAATTTTTAGGTGCCTAGGCCAATGATGTAACAGATCGGTATGGTCTAAGAAAATAAGTATGTAATATTTGGCCATAAATTAAACACGAGAGCGCAATCGATCAACATTGTCATGTAGGCTATTTATTCAAAAATCTATCTCGGAGCGGGTTAATACTTTCGCAAAAAAAAGTTATTCTTCGAGATATTATTCAATGAATGGAGCGATAGGTGGCCTCTGTTGCTATAAAGGCACCATCAATCATGTCTTGTGCAATAGAGCCCGGAGCTTTATGACAAATGCTTGATGCTGACTGCAAATCGTTTCTAATTAGGGATATTTAAGAGTCATTGTGGACGCAATATTGGTATGTCATGCTGCGTATGTTTGTACAATGATGAATGTGGGTGGAGAGTTATTTGGTACTGAAGTAAATGGTGCTCCATCGATTTGGGACCGATGTTTATAACAGTTTTGTGTGAATTGAAAACAAAATGAATTCCTGCCACCAGTTCTCTGGACGAGAATATTTTGATTTTTGATTACCCTTCATCAAATTTAAGATCGTCTCAAATGTAGATCAGATACGTCTCAGAGTCACAGTAGTAACATAGGTTAGTTAAAGTGTATTTAAAAATCACACTTGCGTCCTATTTTCAACCGACTTCAAAAAGGAGGAGGATCTCAATTCCACTGTATGTTTTTTTCGTTTATTCCGTCAATTATAAACCGATTTTGATGATTCTTTTTTTATCGGTAGCTCATACTTCAGAGGTTATCCCATAAATATTTGGTCAAGATCTAATCACAACGTTTAAAAATAACACGTAACGACCGAGTACATGATAAAATAATAACATCGTCTAGGTATACATAAAAATTTTACTCGCTACTAAGGCGGTTTTACTTTTTCTTAAAAGTTAATTTATTGCCATTGACGATGCAAGAGATATCAATATTTTTGTCTCGAAAAAACTTAAAACAGTGAATAGTTTTGAGATCTAGGAATTTAATTCTCCTCATCACTTCTAGTGTCGTGCAAGGGAAAGTCAGCAAGTCAATGCGTAACGTAATTAGAGTGAAGCCGCTATTACGTGCAATTGGAATCGCATAAATCACCAGCACCGTGCCGGCTGCGACGTCGCACCGGAAGCCGCTGCAGGAAGCACTGAAGACCCGCACCGATTCGTATACGGTCCCTAGATGTGACACGGTTAATATTGAAATTGCGAAGTGTGATAAAAACAAAAATTATTACAAGCAAGACTATGCAGAAGATGTAGAATCAAATTTAAAAATGGTATATATGCGAATAGTTGAGACACTTATTAGTTCTGCCATAGACGTATTTATAAAATATTAGAATGCCATAAAGGTTTTTTTTGTAAACCACTAAGGTGGCAAACGAGCATACCGCCCGGTATTTATAGAATTTTATAGAATTATTAGAATTTCGATACATGCTTATCATGCTTATCGATATTACACGCTTCAATTCAATAGATTGTGAAGTGTGTAACATCTCATCAAATTATCTTACCCGCGCACAAAAGTGGTAAATGACACTTATGTAGGTATTTTATTAGAATAATATATTTATTATTCAAAAATAAACAGAATTGTTTAGGTATTATATACCTTATATTTATATTGTAACGATATATCTACAGTTTACGTGGCTATTGTAAATATACTCTGGAAGTAGAAGAGATTATAACAACTAAAACAAAATATTTAAATCGCAAAAAAAAAAGGTCTGCGACTTTGTACTGTCCACGTCTCTTCTAGTATTCATTTGAATAGTACTTAAACGTCACCCTCGCATTAACAATAGCATATGCGTGATTTTTCACATCGGCGGCGCGTACGTCGCGATTTATCTAAATTAAATATCGCATGCGCGCGTGGCACCAGCGTGTCGGTGTGTCCAAGCCCTAAGGTTTTTTGTTCATATAGGTATACAGTATGTTTTGATTGTTTTATAAAAACATCATAACTCTTAATAGACGAAAAGATATATTTTCTTTTGACGTTTTTGAATGTAGTTAGTTATTGCTGAATACATTATTTTGAACCAATTCGATAAACTACCAAACATCAATGCCAAAAACGATGGTTTATTGATACTAAATTCACACACAAATTCAATCATTTTATATAAGAAACCAGTCATTATTTTCCTTATGTTACTAAATACAAATAAGATATTCATATAAAATATGGCCCCAAAACAGTAAATTATGAAACATATTATATTATAAACAAATTAAGGAATGTAGACTACAATGATGTCATTTTATTTACCAATTTGAATACCTACTGATCCAGTTTCAATAGTCGTGAATGAATTCATCCGCGATGACTAACATTAATTAGGCGCAATTGTAGTAATTTGCACTAAATAACGACAAGCGACCGGCGTATCAGAGTATTATGTATACCATTTTCCCTTTACGTTACCGATTGAAATAGTTATTTTGTTTTATATCTATTGTAAAATTTTTGCAGTGCTGTGAGTGTGTTAACAGATTATCCATAGCTTAATCTCAGAATACCCTTGTTTACGTCAAATATCTACTACAAAACACTACCTCGAACCAATGTCTATAGTGATGTTGAAGTACGTTAAATAATTGTTAAATTAGCTGTTTTTAAAAACCCTCTGTAGAGATGATATGCTTTGGCCCGACTTAGAAAAAAATTACAGTGAACTGTGAAATCCCGATAAGTCGCAGATTGGCCAAGCCTTCAGTCTTCCAGATTTCCCTCTACCTAGCGAGATTGAAGGTATATTTGTATCAACCTGTATTTTGGCGTATATATGAGTTGTCAAGGGTTGCCGTCCACCACTCGGGGCAGAGGGCAGGTGACTCCAATTAACTGTCACCCCGCGTGTCAACGGAGCGTGAACACGCGTGACCGTGATTCAACCGCCTCGCCAATAGCCTGGGAGAACCAATTGTAGATACTGGTCGTAGATATCCTAATTTAGTTGTTTTTGTAAATGTAGTTATGCGAACCTTACAAATTATTTTGAAATTCGGACTTACTTTGTAATCCGCAAGCAAATCGAGTAAATGAGTCGTTATAACCGCTCTAATTAAACTTATGTACTCAGTTAAAGCTGAATCGAAAGCCATTTGTTAGGTTTCAATAATAATAATTTCCTATCTGATAAAACTAAATTAATTCTAACAGTGCGAACTTGAGATTTGAACGGAAAACTTAATATTATTTAAACTAGGTAATAACATCGGCTTTTTTATCTATAAAATAGTTTCAAAGTTTGACGACACGATTGGCGTAGCGGTTGAGCGATCGGCTTCTGCGCCACGTGTTGTGGGTTCGATCCCCACACGGAGCAAATATTTGTATGATCTACAGGTAGTTGTTCCGGGTCTGGGCGTTTGTGTATGTGAGAATTTGTGTTTGTACACGCACCCACGATACAGGAGAAAATCCTAGTGTGGGACAACGTTGTTTTTAAGAAAAAAAAAAGTTTGGAAATTCTTGTTTCATTTTACACATTGTTAAAACATTATAACGGAAACCGTAGGCCCGACTAATAAATGCTTGAGTTTACCTATCAGCAAAACGTTATACAATAACGTCATGATAAATTACGTTTATTTTCTGTAAATACATACATATTACAAATACATATGTACATATCTAAACTGGCCTTTTGAAGAAAGAGCATAGCGGTTTTACGTTGATATTATTTATCAAAGTATGCGTGTACTCACTCAAGTCTAGAGAGAGCAGATCGTCCGAATACAGAGGTGTCCGGGGACCCAGCAGCAACTCTTGCCCGGACGGCACTTCACGCACCACTTTGTACCACACCTGAAACATTGTGGTAAATAGTTAGAAAAATGTAAACCTTGTTGTCATTACAAAAAAAAATTATCAACGTTATAGCTAAAAGGGCTGTAATGATAAAAAGATGGGTAGAAATAAATTCCAATTTTGGTATGTACAATGACGACCAAAAGTCCATAGGCAATCCCACAACGCAATAGCTTGACGTTTAGTTTGACTTACGACCTTCTATTCATTGTCTTTAATAAGTGACACGCACTGGCTGTATCGAGCTCGCTCGTACTGTTCATAGCAATGTAATCCTTAGCGTGTTTATGGACTTTTGAGCATTTACTGTACCTAGATAAGTCGCGATAATTTTTAGCAAGGCGTTTTATTGAAATACTTAGTTTTTGTTTTGCTCAATTTATCAACCTTATAAATTACGAAAAATTTATTTTGAAGGATTTTTACTAAGTTTATAGTATTTACCTCGCCGATATTATACGTTATATAAAAAGCTTTAAGCTTTATTTATTGATAGTCAACATCATTAATCTCATCTGCCCGTATTTGTGCACGACAGAAATAAAAATAAAAAATATTTTTTTCAATATTAACGTAACAATCAGAATATAGTAAGATATATTCAAATGTTGAATATCGTTTAACCTCGACTAGGGTACAAATAAGTGAATCTAATCACGCATCTGTTCGCTCCCCTCATTGACCGGAAGCGGTACACAGTTGTTCAGCCGAACACCGATTTTCTGCCACCGGAAGTACCAACGTTCCACATTCAAATTTAATTGGGGTAATGCCATAATGGACTCGCGAGCGCCGTTGTGATAATATTTCGTTGATTTGTGCGTTATTAGTTTTAATCGTTAATCGTGAGAATTAGGTTTCCGAAAATAGAGTAAATTGGGGTTCTTTGAATATTATTTATTAAATATGAATAAATTATCCTGTTATGTTATGAATAAATCGACCCGCAAATTTCATAGATTGCTGGTCGATTGGACGAAAACTAATGTTTACCAAAAAAATATTATATCATTTTCATTCCATTTAAGTAAAATGATTATCGGTATACCTAGTCTCGTAGTTACTACACCAATTTGGAAGTATTAATGAATTTCAACCGCTTTCGCGTGTGAAGTTCCATTAACTATTGGAAACGATAATACATATTTAAGACAGTTGCGAGAATTTTACAGATAATCCGTTCATCTGTGACGCAAATATAAAAATCTATAAATAAGTAGGTGTGTTACATTTTAAGATTTAATAATATGGAATATAAGTCAGAAGATGCGTGAGCTACAATGTAACAGATCATTAGGTACTTATGCCCTATTAAAATAATCCACAGATTGAAAATAAGGCTAATCGGCCAGGATACGCCTTACGATCATTCATCGTGACACCTGGGAGCTCTTACAATTGCTACAGTCTGCCGTTGGCTAAAATAATTATAAGAGCTACATAAAAGAAAAAAAGAAAATGTTTTATTTTTGTCTAATATCAAAAAAGAAGTAAGAACACAATCTAGACATCTACTATAATGATATCTAGACAGTTTTTTTAAATATATATAAAACAACAGACCCGATGTCATAATGCGTTGCGTAGGAGGAAACGCTGTGTTAATCAACGAAATATGATGAGTTAAAGATGGAGACATACTTGGCCAGCCAACAAGAGATGTTGCACGTTGACTTCATGAGGGTAGTTGGTGGAGCGCACCAATTTAAGCCAGTTGCTCTTCTCGGAGGTGCCGTCCAACCAACGACCGGCGCCGGTCTTATGGCGTACCTGGAAATGGAAAAAAATCACATACCTTTAATTTAAGTAAAAAATATTTATATGAATACCTATGTAATATATCGTTTGTATCCGATTGGATAATAAACAGGATAATCGAATACCCAGTAATTGTAATTTATGTAAAATATCCATATTTAGGTGCATCCGGTAAGATCATATAATTTGAAAAAATCATTGGTAAAATAATCTGGATTTGAAGTGTCGATATTTTTTGGTTTAAATATTTTTAAAAAGCTGTAAGAGAGTATTTTTTAGCTAAATCAATAAAAACCGAATGAGAAAATTATTAATATTATCTTATTTTTTAATATCAATATATGTAGGGTATGTATTATAAAAAAATCTTAGTTATTTAGAATTAATGAAATGAGCGCCATCTAGGAGATAGGACTTGAATTTTCAAGAACTAATACGATGCCTCTGGAAACTGACTGCTGGTGCAAAAAGTTTGCTGTTTAGATAGCGGTACGGCCCACGAAACAAAGAAATCGCAGGTGATTATAATATTATGTTAATTAATGTTCTTAATTCGATTAATAATACAAAAATAAAGTTTATATTTGGAGTACCTAATTAATTATATTTTGTTTAATATTATCTTAGAAATACAAAATAGAAAGAAATATTTAAACTTGTAGAATAATCAACAATACATACGAGTACCTATGTGTAGTCATAAGACTACATATATATTAACATAAATTATTTCATCCAAACGCTATTAGTACCGCCATCTTTTGGCGCACGGCAACAACAGACTAGCCAACGGATACCGTGCCACCGCAATAGATGGCGCTATTAGTCCATGTCATGATAATTGAGGGTCGTCACAGCTTGTCCATTTGTCATCAACCTCCCCAAACTAACCGTCCCCTAGCGTGATGATTTCATTTTCATAAATATCTACATTCGGGGATTATAAATCTCTTTTTAAAACGCTTTTTTATTATTGTTCTTTGTTTGAATAATTTCTTTTTTAATTTTCGTTTAGGAATGATTTAGGAGTATAAATTATTTGGGAGTAAAAATTATCTTCAAATAGAAATATAAATAAATTGTGATTGGCATTATCAGTTTATGCTAATTTTACAGTTTTAGTTGTAGTTCAAGTGTCTGGTATCTAGACAAGTAAATAATATAATAAGCGTAAGACTTCCGGAATTACTTCCTATGTTGTCCAGAAGTATAAAAATGTAGTAAATTTTCATTAGGTATCCAGTTATAAAAATGTAGGTATTACCTACTGATGTCTACTATTAAATTACCTATTCTAAAAAACTGTCTTAGAATAATTAGGAAGGTTCCTCTGAAATCTTAATATCAATTTTCCAAATAAAATCTCTGTATCAACCATAAAACCATCATAACCTAACTCGAAAAACGTCTAAAATAATATAACAACCACCATAAAAACTAGCACCATAATCAGGGGTACAAAACCTACAATTTGCGACCGGACACTCAAAATTCCCTTCCAATGTATTCGATTGAGTCATAATGCCAATAATGGCTGTTATTTTATGAAGATGTGTACTGTGTACCTATAGGGGTTCCGTGTTTGAACTGTTATATTAGGGCCTTTAAACTTGATCTATTGCTTCGGTAAATAGAGCACAAGGGTGTTTAGATATCGACCTGTTGTACTATTCATTATTGAGCGGCATGGACTCATGGGTGATGGTCAAGTGGCAGACCAATGATCGATTTTTTAAAAGTATATTGGTTATTATTGAATATTGGAATAATTGGTGTTGCAACCTTCGGCAATCTTTACGCAGGTACCTTTTGAGATAGGCAAATGTTTAAAAAAGACTAAGACTACTACGGCAATTACGATCAGTGGAGCAGACTGACATAGAAATATAACCTCATTTTTTACGGATATTATCGCACTAAGTATATTAATATTATTTTCTGTCAATTTCTAATGTTAAACATGAAATAACTAAGATAATTATTGTGAACTCCATTTTCGACATTTGGAGACTTATCTATTTACACTGACAAATTTAATATACAGAGAAAAATACCTAATATAGGTGCCTAAACATAAATATTTACGTTTTTTTTACCCCTCCTCCTCCTCCTCCTCCTCCTCCTTCACAGTCTGACTTCAGCCACTCTCAGTCTGTGCTATCCTCCGCGGTCTAATGTTTTGAGTGACTAAGGAATTAAAATTAAATTGACGAATTCAACGAGAACTGCTTAAACCGTTATAAAGCATGAAATAGCGGATCAAGTGTGATAATTTCATACATATTCACAAATAAACAATTTACGAGCGCAACATCTGACAACGCATTAAATACTCAAGAAAACAAGGTGGCTAATTCAGCGTAAAATTAAAACACGATCCCTCCTTTATCTCGAAGGAAAAAAGTCTAGAAGAAAATTGCGTTAAAAATAAAAAGCATCTGTTGCAATGAAACTAACATAATGTTATAACAAGTAAGGTATTAATCAAACGTAAATGTTTGCCTACCCCTGGTTTCCGCGTCAGCGACAATCCTTTACGCGGCATTTATCACGGTATTAAGAGTTGCGTCGGGTGCGCGGTAAAAAAGATAATTATCTTAGAGCACCCTCGTCTCCGTCAGGGTTGATTCTGCGCAATATTTCGCTATTTCATAGATTGTTGGTGTTATTTAACGAAGGAAACAATTAGTGTTCAGTTACTTTGTGCCTACAATGTCTTTGTTGATTGGTAATTGAATCATTCGCTTTGCAATGATTTTATTAGTAAATACGCACTGCGAACGTCGTAGCTACGTCTTTGCAAATTGCGATGAAACAACTATAAATCATTCTTAGCTCGTCAATTTAATAACTTGTCTGTGTTTTCAATTTATATTACCGGTTGTATTGAAAATGTAAAAAAAGGACTCATAGATAATCGAATTAGGTCTATAAGGCATAATTTACTTAGACCTAAAATTCAAGAAAATAAAAGAGGTTTTTGACAGCAGGACTAGCTCGTGCTGCTCTTCCCGCTTACCAAACTCCATGGAAATCCTAAGCATTTCTAAATTTGAAAATTGGCGTGCAGCCCTATTCCGGGCGATGAGTTGCCGCCTGCCAGAGTGCCGGTGCCACATGTTGGCAATCACTCATCGATGCCGCCCAGTCAAGGATGCACGATGCCGATTGCATGGACACTTGTTACAAACTAGGGTTACGAGTTGAAATGGATGGTCAAGCTAAATTAACGCTCTGTAATAGATAGGACTGCCAGTTGAATGTACCACGATTTGGGTGTTTGCGACACTTTTTGAAAATTTCCGCTGACATTAGATATTAAAATAATACTACTATTAGGTACAGAATTTACCGGTGATTATAAATACTGTGAAATTGAGAACAAATTTATGAAAATGGTGCTATACTTATTTGTTTGCTTTTATTACTGAAGTGTCTATTATTTGTGAAGGTTTGCAAACTCTGTATAAATCTTCTCAATTCTAAATAAATATTCATATGGGCATCATTTATTTAATAAAACTTCTATTGTAGCACATCGAATGAGATGTACAAAGCTGCCATTTAGAGCTATTTCTATAATGTCACGCAAGGTGTAAACTACATGAACTATTTGTTCAAATCCCAATTACTGTGCAACGTGGACTGCACAGTGCTGCTACAGTGCTATATTATAAAAACCTCTGGCGCAATTTAAACGAACTGCGGGTAGATCTCATATTTTGCGCTCAGCGCAGAGATCGCAATTTCCCGGTACACTCGGAAAAGCTACAAATGTTCGTGACTCGTTCACGTCAGAAAATTACATTTCATAAATTCTAGTGACGTTAAAACGTCGACATAGTTTACTCTCATTAGGAAGCTAAAAATATTTTCACACCGCGATTTAGTTATAATATTAACAACCACGAAATAAATTTAACACCTGGGTACTATACAAATCGTATCACCTCTGGAAGCTATACGTAACCTCAGCTTAAGGCGGATCGTTCAGCTGAGCCTTCTCAGCTCTGAATGTTGTATACCTAGTTAATGTCGCAATTACAACTGCCATGAATCTAGAACTTGTTACACACCTACAAACTGCGAAAAATCACTTGAAATTTGAATTTCGTTGGCTCAGCTGAACGATCCGCCTTAACCTTTACTGTTGAAAATAATTAAAAAGATTATTAAAAATGAAAGGTAAATAATTTCACTACTGTAATATTAAAATATACACTGTATCTATGTACTGTATAAGCTAAAATCTGACCTTAAACTGTCAAATTTTATCGATAGCCCGCGCCCATCACTAGCGTTAACTGAAGAGCGTTTCGGAGCGCGGTTTGCGGGGATCACGCGTCGTTGCCCGAATCACACGTTTCGTTTCACAAGATAACAATTTGCGAGCGCTTATTTACCCGCCCGTACCTACCCCTGCGCTAAATTGGACCGCTGATCTTACATAACCTATGTGTTATGTATCTTCAAATTTAGGTTACACGATTTTTAATGGCGGGTTTTTTTGTAAATGCGAGCACAAGTGCGTGGGTTTGTGCTTTTACACTGCATGGTATGTGGAATTTTTTATTGAAAATTGGAAGAGCTTGGTTTTTAATTTAAACTATAAATAGCTGTATGAAGATATGAAATCGGCATGGTTAGCTTAGAAAAATAGATGATAATAGCTACGTACTTTTCGTTCAAAAAGCATTTAAATCATGCTTACTTAAAAAACATGCAGATACAGCAGTATTCAATTCTAAACTGGCCGCTTGAACCCTCATCTAATTAGCCTTACAAATCACTTAACTAAACGCTACCGCCGGAAAATTTCCGCTCCCGGAAAAAAAGGAGCAATGCGGAAAAGCAGCCCTCTTCAGGGTTTTCCATACATCTTGCTCACATTTCCACCGGCGTTTCCTTCACTTGTCTAGTTTATCAGCAACGGAAAAGCATTGCTTCCGGTGTTATCCGGCGGATTTTATTCCGAAGCGTTTTTCCTTATTTCTTTGTTTTTTCACGGATTCGATTAGATAGTGTCTTGTTTTGTGTTACATATCAACGTGGCTGTCGGAAGTTAAGTTGCATTGTATTTGGTCTCTTACTAAGTTTAAGTATATTTTTGCTCATTAGTCTAATTTCGCTACCCTCGAGATCCTAGGTTAGATTCCCAGGGCGAGCAGTGTTATTACATTTTTCTATGAAATTCTCGGTATAAGGTCGGAAATTATAATTTGTGTTCGGCCACATAGGAACTAGCGAACATTACTTAGTGAGCCTTTGAATACTATTCGTTAAATACAGGCAGTAACAGTGCCTAAATTTGGCGACACACATTGCTAGTGAGCTTTTTAAAAATATTTTTCCAAAGAAGCATTTTTTTAACTGCTTTTTTTGTAAACTGGTCCAGCTTTTTCATCAGGCCTATACAGTGAAATAGGCATCACCGCAGGGGCCGGCTTTTAATTATTAAAAAATATCTTTTTTATATAAAAAAAATTAACATAGGCCCAATGTCTTCGGTGGCCCACGTTCTACAAATAATTTATCAGGACTAGCCATTCTTACCTAGTCGGCCATATCAACGTTTATCAATTTCTTCCCGCCCATAAATTAGCCGTAAACTCTCAATAGGATTTCACCGTACATCATTGTCACATTATCCGGGACATATTATTGTGAAATTACGAACACCTTATACGGTCACGTTTCAACCATTAACCGGAGACAAAACGTTCTAATTCCTGACACCACCAAATATTCACGAACGGACGCTATCATTGCGCAAAAAAAAACTTAATACAAATGTATGCTGCACCTATTTTGTTGCTCTTTAAAAGAAATTAAGCCTTATGCTGCAGGTAATTAGGAGTATGTGTGGTATAATTCGGTGCATAGTGGGTGTAGCGATGTCCCATTGATCTGGTATCAACAGCTCCCCACTGATTGGCACAAAGAGCGACCATCGTTTGTTCGGTGATCGGTGAACAATCCCGCCGTTGCCAATTGTCCGTGTTTTCGGTTTTGTTTTGTTGTAAAAATAACACAAACAGACGAACAGTAACATGATATTTGTGTGCAAGGGCAGCATTTACTTGTTCTAAAAAAACTGTCATTACCTACTTACCTACGTAGGAAGGAACGGTACAAATTCATGTCAAATGCTTAGATATGAAATGAATAGCATCATACTCATGGGCTTATCTATTTTCACTGTGGAACACCGAAGTATACCTTAATGATTTAGGAAGAGCCATTCCCATTTTGTTAATTACGATTAAGATCTGCCTAATGACATAAAAAATCAATATAATCAAATTAAACATATAATCATCGACTAGAAGTAGCAATCGAATCCTTTGGGAACTGGCGCAAATCGTCAACCGAGGTGCTACCTCACATCTGGAAGCGTTAAAACGGATTAACTAGAAGATTACAAGAGAAAAAAACGCACGACAGAGCGACAAAGACACCGGCGGCCTAGTCACGGTGACAATTGGTGGGATCCGGAATTATTCGGTTATTTTCAACGTGTTTTTTTGGTGATCATAGATGCTGTTTTTGGTGTCGAATGTAAACCAATAAATAGGGATGCAATAGCTTTAAGCTGTGGATGATTCAAGTTGGGGTTGGTGCACGCGAAAATAAAATATTACGTTGCTTCGTAGAGAGAGTGAAAGTTCCAAACTAGATAAAAAATATTGGTTAGTAAGCTTTTGTTTAATAATACTTACTCGTCACATGCCAATTCTGATGGATTCTGACCTGTTTTAAAATAGAATAACAGTGCAACGTCAAAGTTAGCAACTTGGCATCGGACGCATCAACAATCGCCTCTGCCGAGCTTTCAGTGTAAACAACGCTTAACCTAACCCAATAACCGGTGCTATATCGCATTGCTTTCGGAGTATTTCGTTATTTTGTCTACACGGATGCTGGCGATGGTATACAACCGACCAGTTTCAAAAGAAACTTCGTATTCCGTTACCATCCTCTTTTCACGTGTAATTATCGAAGTTTTGGTGAGGACGAGGGAGGTCTGCTAAAAGTGGTGGTGGGTAACATTGTGGCGCGAACGTGCCGTGGCTTCGACTCCACAGGCTATTATTGTTCTGGCCAGCTCAGATGAAATATTGCCCCACTGTGCACGCCCGCACTGTTTTGCGAACACGAATTTGTTGGGAAAAATATTGGAGCAAATAAGAAGCCGCAGAGACGACTCGTGAGTAAACTTTGAAATGAGATTACCTATACAGTATATAGATATACAGAAACAGTTTGAGGCAAAGTGGCCAACACTATTCCGTCGGCTAAATGGTCTGCGTATTTAAAGTTTTTTGAGCAACAAAAAAACAACACTAACTGAAAACTTATTATCGAAATCAGTTTATTTTGAAAAATACAAATTCAAATTAATTAATTACCATAAAATAACTTTTATAATATATATAATCAAGTCTCTTGCGAGTCTCAAAAGCACAGCAAAATATCTGCAGATTTTTTCTAACACTATAGAGGGGAGACCGAGGCAAAGTGACAATGACGACGTAGCTAAAGATAAATTTCTATCACGCCCGGGATTAGCCGCTATTGTGTAACCGTGTAAGATTAACTGATAAGTGCCTACTAGTTAATAATAAGACTAATGTTTAGATACGATGCTGAGGGCGACACCCCTGCCAAGATGTTGTCAATATTTATGAAGATGTTTTTTTATTGAAGTGATAGGTTACCGTTACCGTGCCAATTAAAAAGAGAACTAGGAAAGGGATATAAAAAAATGAATCTATTTCGAATGAAATATTTAAAAACTTAAAAGCGTTACTTATGGACGATACTAAGATTATCAAGGCATTCTCAAATTGATTCGTTTAATTTAATTAAATATACTATCGCTCTTGACTTTTCCGAAGGGTTTGGCAGAGGTGTACTATACACCCATATTTCGTCGGCATGTTTAGGTCCTATGTAACAGTAGCAACAGAGAGCCAGTCTTTTGTCATTAACCGGGTACAATCCAGACTTGCAACTACTACTTAATAATATTTTTATAGAAGTATCCAGTTTTGCTCGACCAGGGAATTGAACCCAGAACCTCAACCTCAGCGTTGCGCTTACAACCACTAATGTGGAAGATTTGATTTAACAAAAAACCGTCAGCTTTGTGCAGTTCTAAAATAAATATATACATAGATACTAATACTACTATTGTTGATAGATATATCAATTCTATTTCAATAGTCGATCTCATTGGTGTCATATGGACCAGGTGTCAATTTGACAGCTTCTGTCTGTCATCATACACGCCGCATTGATCCGCTATGGCGATATGAATGCATTTTGGGACAAATAAATACTAGACTGTCACAGCGAGTACATTTTAATATTTTAAAGTCATCGTAAAATTGATAATATGTTGCTTAGGAGCATTTCTGTCAATTAAACTATTACCTAATCAGCTAAAATTGTTATCAAAGAGATTAGGAAAATTACAAGTCATTCACTACCTGAAATCTGTCAGAAATATGTAATAATTCTGACTGAAAAGAAATATTATTATGATACAACTCAATTTCAGGAAATTCTAAAACAATTTTTCGTTAAAAATTTCGTTCAAATATGTTAGATAATTTGTCCACCAGTCAGCACAATAAAAACTGCACACAAGGCATCTGTTTAATCTTTGTAAGTATAGCTCGTATTAATATCATCAATAGAGGCAATAAACATAATAACAATAATATTTTTTTGTTGTTACAATATGTGGGGTATGACAGCCGCCTACCGTAATGAAGATGTAATAGGGCAGCGTGTATCAGTAATCCTTTGCCGAAGGGGGTGACCAGCATTGAAAGGATGTCACACGAATATGACAGATATTTTGACAGTAATGCAACGGATTCATCGCTACTGACGGATCTGCGCACTTAAAATTAACGCTTCTTAATTCATGGTAGCAGAGGATTATAAATTCAATAATAAAAAAAAAAGTTAAAATAATTTAAAAGTATTAAAACATATTCTTACAGTACCTAACGTAAATTACGTGGAAGCAAAAAAACTGTAAGTTTTCATAAAATAACAGTGAAATTTTGTGCATCGAAAAACCGTAGATATTCATTTAAAATAAACATCATTAACATATTACTCGGGCACCAACGCTTCGCGGCGAAAAATCAACAGAACGCAATAAATCATTCATGACCAACCTTTGTAAAACCCAAACCAAATATTACCGATACAGGTTTTTAATTCACCAGCGAATAAAATATTCATGTTCCAATAATAATTAGCGGAATCCATTACATGCCAATTTCACATCATGTTTGACAATTGTCCCCTAGTTACCCTCTCAAAAATAATGAACAAATCTATAAATTCATAATTTGATTGACATTTGATGCGAGATGATTCCTTTGTCACAAACTAGTTTATCTCATATAATATTCATCCGAAACGTTTGTAATTTTTGTAAGAATAATTAAATATTAAATGAACTTCCTTTTTTAATTTGCATGCTGTACAATAAAAAATAATATCGATACCGTTCCAAAAGAAATAATAACTGACTGTCTGTCTTGACAACGAGAAATTATTTTTGGTGACAACTTTTTAAGATCTGTGAGAAAATATTTAAACTTCACTTCGAGTGGTAATCGAATAAAGGAAGTTTTATTAACAAACTTTTAAAAAAGAAGATGCATTTCAAGAGATTTGGTGACGTTTTTATTGAAATAAAAAAACTCGCCAATCAAGTTTTCATTTTAAAGTATGACTACGGTGACATATCTTTTTATACAATTTACCGTTACCTCGGTATTTTACTAAAAAAGTGTAAATTTGTTAAAAAAAATTGTTGACGGGGGTCACGCCTTAACCAAAATTAGGGTTTATTCGCAACCTTTGAATGCACTTTGACACGAGATGCACAAATAAAGAATTCTTTGATTACCCTGATGTTTTTTGTTAAAGATTTTAACTGAGATATCGACGTTTGGGAAACGGTGGTTAGATAATGTAACCATCACGGATTTAACAATACATTTAACCCCTTTAGTTTGCGCAGACATGTGAAACTAAGTTCAATCAGCTTTTTACGGTAAAAATTTTAACTCATTTTTGGCATTTTTTCGGTAGCATCAAGGATATAAATAATTATATTAGGTATCTGCTACTATACATTTTGCATTCTAATTGTAAATACTCTTACAACTGATTTACTTCTTTTTTAAAGTTTTGTAAAGTTAATTTATATTTTGATATAAAATCAAAATTATTTAAACGATGCATATCTGTTTCAATTAATTCCTTTCATCTTTGATTCATCTTTCGCAGAAACTACAATGGTATTAAGGACAGTCATAACTAACATTGTTAGTGAAGCTAGCTAGTTGGCATCAAAGGATCTTTTATGGGTATTGAGTCGGAAGCGTGGTCAGCGTTAGTGCCTAGTGCCACCTCTAATGACGTGCCGAAATTGGCACTTTTAACTGACGTCACGTTCGAGCCAGATCAAGAGATTTGCGGTTACTGAAGCGAAGAATTCGAATTGTAGAAAAATATAATGATTGTGTAGCCGTGGTTATATTTGTTGCGTGATAGAATAGAATTGGGATTTATCGTGTGATCTTAATGCAGCGAGAGGAAAAAAATATTTAAAATTGAAATAAGTAATTCATCCTGGTGTATCCAACCAGGAGACGCAGGTTCGAATCCTGCCCGCGATTGAATTTTTCCTTTACTAAAATAACTTTATAATCTTAGCATAGAAAATGCAAAAGAAAAATCACAAAAAGATAATTCATTTATACCATTTTTCTTTCGAAGAAAGAAGACGAATCTTTAATTATTATTTACTTTTCTACGATTTTAATAATTAAACCTTACCTTCAATAGGATTTCGGCTATAATTTGGGTACATTTACAATCAGAAATCATTTTCTATCTAAACTAATATAATAAAGCTCAAGTTAAGAATAAAAAAGCTAATTGTTTGAAAAATTCATTTTGGTTTTAATATTTTAATTCATTAGGAACGTTATATGTTATCTAACATAACGCTGCCTTCTTTAGGAGCAAAGCAGCAGGAAAAACCGTGAGAAAAATCAATAATATTTTAAACCTTAAGTTGACATATACTTTTGACTGGCGGTCAAGCGTAAGCCTATCACAAATAAAAAAAAACACAACTTTATAAGGAAACTCTGATATACCTATATACTAGGTAGGTACGCATCTTGTTGTATGTATGCATTTAAATAACCAACTATCTTCAACAGACACACCGGAACTGTGCTAAAAGCCTAAAAAGCTACAAATAGCGGTACGAGCATTTCGCTGCTTTCTATTGCGCATAAGCACGATAAACTTAGCTTACGCCACACATAAAGAAAAGATATCTTCGTGTGTTAGTAAAGTTTTGTCAGAAAGAAGAAAATCACGATTTAGATGTTTTTAAATTTGAATAAATTCAAATGTGAAGGAATCAATTTCCATTAACAAACATTTATTACTATTGATAACATCTAAAAACATTTCTATTGACAAACCTCAAAGTAGCTAAGCGCACTTTGTAAAAAATAATAATTAATATACTGTCTGCGAGGGTCTTTATCCATCTGACAGCTATATCTCCTTAACCACATCATTGTAAAAAAAAATTAAAGATAATAAAGTTGTGATTACGTCTAAATAGAACTAACAGCCGGAACTAGATGTCCGTCGGACAATACAACAATAGTGCGGTTTGAGTGCAACTGTACACCCACAGTTGCGCATGCGCGTTATCTGTCTCGCGCGGCCTGACATTCGATAGGCGTTTGCGCATCTCAGTGCGCTATTATGTCCGATTCGCGTCCGGCCTTTTGTACTGAGAACAAAATATTTCGAAAATATTTTTGTAATGGTTTTTAATCTTCTATTCTCATTTTAATTCGACATTCGTTCTGAGTAATACATAGGTAAAAAGAACGAAATGAGATTCAATTTAAAATTAGACATTTAATAACTAAAATTTAAATATTTTGAATTATAGAAAATGAAAGTGCATAATAATAGAAAGTGACAGTAACTGTTACAGATTTGCTTTTGAAATGGATCTTAAAATTATTCATTTTGAATTTCTATTAAGCCGTCCAGATAACCAAAAGTTAGCATTTGATTTTATCAAGATAAATGGTTCAAATAATGACATTACGTAACATCATCTCATCTATAATGTTAAACCCAGATTGCAAGTAATTCAATACTTTTACTTTACTTAAAATCTATTCGCGTAATCCAGGAATCCGACCCAACAATTGATTTCCGTTTCCTACCAGAGATAAACTTGCCACACCCCTCGCAAAAATCTTTGATGCGTTCAATTGAACAATTCCTCTCATTTATCGGTAGTTCACATGTATAGTGAGGAAATATCTAAGGATAAAATGAAATTTTGCGACTTTATTATGAAAGTACGCAAATTGAATTCAAATTTTATAATACGTACGAGGTATGTTCTTAATATATTACAAAAATATGTGAAAATAATTCGTTAGTTTATGGAAAAAATATTCAACTAAAAACATCTTTTTATCCCAAAAATATATTGACAACTGTCTAAAAAAACATGTCCCTATACTAAAAATGATTTAAATGTTTGTTCAAACGTCAAGCGGGCTCAAACAAATTAAAAATAATGAAGTGTGTAAGTCGTCACTAAAAGGAGTGCACTCAAAAGGACACGCAAGGAACTTGAGGAGATCAATAAAATTGATACTTTATTGCATCCGCGTTTGACAGTCTCAGTTTCGGAACATTATTTATGAACGGACCGAAGTTTTTGACACTTGCACTTGACCCGAGTACAAGTGTTTCATTCATAAGTTAATTAACTGAAACAAGAATTGCGGCTTCGTCATCAGTCATCACTCTTTTTATGATAATGAGCAGTGACGTTTGTGCATTAGAATAAGAGCACAGGTGGACCATTTTTGGAATAGTTATTACTATTTATTACTAGATGATTAAACATGTTTCGTGTTAAATTTGTTTTGATTTTTTTACCGTCCACAAAGTCTCTTAATTCTATTATCCAACTTAGCGTGCGGTTATGTTTGCAGATCAGGCGGTACACAGCTATTTGTAATGAAAAAATATTATTCTGCTGATATAAATCACTTACCTCCCAAGCAAATCTCCTGTCTTTAGGCTGACTCTCCCACAGCCCAAGAAATGGTCCATATTGAGTTCCATTAGCAATATTCACTCTAGCAAATATTCCTCCACTTTTAAAAATCAGCTCGTTAGGTAAATTTAAATCTTTTTCCCCGGGATCGTCATCTTTCGTCCCGTCCTCTTTCTCCTTCGGACTTTTTGGGTCATACCTTTGAAGAATTGGTAAATCTAAAGGTCTTGGCAAGTACCCTCGTCCATAGTCTGGGAAGTTGGAGGCTAGATATGTGCTGGAGAGGTCGAAATCTAGTGTTCCGTAGTATTCTTTGATGTCAGTTCCAGGCGGCATGTTCTCTTGCTTGATGTGAACTAGGGTGGGCGCTGATTCTGATGTGGCAGAGTCAGTCGGGCTCGGCGGTGGGCTGCCAGACTCCTGACTGTCTGCTGCTGTTGACAAAATATTATGGATTAGTTGCAGGACTCACAGGTGATATAATGTGGATAAATGTTGGTACTAGCTGATGTTGACTATCCAGAATCGAATTATAAATTAGAGATTGTATTAGCACTTTCTGACTAGTTTCGGACTGTGAACTTTTAAAGCTTTATATAAATATGAATCAGGATATATCGAACGTATCAGGGATCAATTAGCACACACACAATATAAAAACCATTGTTACAACCCTCGATAAAAATATTAATTTGAAAACTAAAGCCTGATCAAACTATGTGAAAGTGCTGTAACAGTCTACGAGATTTTATCATCTGTCAAGAATTCATTTATACTAATAAATGAAAGCTAAAGAACTGCTACTACAGTATTTACTGTTATCTGTTATTTAGGAGGCCTTCATTTACTGAACATGTTTAGCGTTGCGTTACGTTCTTACGACTTCTCATTATTATATTGATTACGTTTTAATTTCCAGACATATAGACGACACGTCTATTAATAATTAATATCGTTTTGCATTGTGTTCATTACCGGCACCGTTTTTAATCTAATCAGACGATTATGGACTCCACATGTTCCTTTAATTTGTAACTGTAGCGTAGCGTAGATGTCAATTGTCAATTTTGTGATATGAATTAGAGCGGAACTCTAGATTCTGAAGATATTCAATATTGATATAAATATATAATTGAATAATACCTAGGTAATATAATGAAGTATCTGTCGAAGGGTGGATTCAGCGATCATTGTACCAATCGTTGAATCAGACAATGGTTTAGGTACTAGCCAAGAGCCTCGTCTAACATCTAAGGAGGCTCTCATCGGGTGGTTGGTTCAAAGGCTCGATGTAGAAAGCAGTACTCCTGGACACGGCCCGCATTGATAGGAGGATTTTTTAGATATTTAAATATGTATATAAATAAGTTAATTTAATAAATGAATGGATAGTAAAATATATAATAAAATAGTAACATCATTTGATTTTTTATAAAAACCCAATTGAAAACGTTGATATCCCTAATTTTGACAACTAAATCAAGATATAAATTGTAAAGTAGTGATGATTTCTAGAGATTATAGAGTTGACCATCATTTTATAGGTATCCTGACAAGGCCCGTAGGTACCCACAGAGTTTCATGTCTAAGTTCAATGAAATAAGACCTAGAATAACTTTAAATTCGTAAAGATGTCGCAATCGCTGATATATACCTACTATTAATAAATGATTCCTCTATTAATCAAAATCCATTGCATTTACGTGCTCTAAGAGTGGCCCCATCTCTTAGATAAATCATACCTAGGTACATATTGTATTTATTTATTTGACTAAATTACAACATCTTCATTTTCCACATTAATTTTTACTATTTTAGTGCTTACTCTTGGTATTTTATATTGTAGTTTCTTTTGTTCCTAATTTAAACTCTCTCAAATTAAAAAAGCTCCAGTAGGTACAACTAAGAGCAATAAACTCATGTCTGGTATGTTTTTTTTTTAATTTACCATGGAGCGAATTATAAAAAAGTGAAGACGCACAAGATGTTGATGGCTTTATGTTTGTTTCCGCCGCGTACAAAGCGTTTCCGCTTGTCTTCTGCTGGCACATCCCTACAACATGCAAATTCACAGACAGACAATATTTTTTTTTCATTTTATTAATTAAACCTCTGTGTTAACAGGCTTGGTTCAAATTCATTGACCGCATTAAGAGAATCCTGTACTTTTAAACACATTTTTAAATGCTTATTCTCCAAATCCGTCATCGGTTAAAAAATGGATAACAATTCAAATACAAGCGGCGGTAGCTTAATGGCTAAAGCGTCGGACTGGTGATCATGTGGTTGCCGGTTCGAAACCCACCCATTGCACTACCGACTAGAAACCACTCGTAACACCAGCATTTAGCTTAGCATGAGGGGTTAACTAGAATACTACTAATGTGCGACCCACATTGCTGGTAAGCTTTAAAAAAAAAACTTAAACACCTGACATCTAGATAATAACATAAATTTTGACCTTACTCGTTAGGTATTTAAGACTAGTATCTATTACCAGTAGGTAATAATAAAATATCATAACACCGAAAGCTTCAAATCGAATATCGATATCAGTTATCATTAAACACTTTAAATATTACAAAAACACAAAGAAAACAACATTACAACACCATGTTTACCGAAGGAAAGCAAATTCATAGTTTTCGACACGCGTGCCATCAATAAACGACCCTCGTACAGCTGAAAGAGACGCGCTATTAATCATACCTACCCCATAACTTAATATACTTGTTAAAACAACCCCTATCTTGTCCGGGTCTTCATAGCACGTGGCAGAGCAAAAAAAACATAAAATTAGACGAAATAATAACAACTGCTTAGCATTATAAAGTGCAGCGCTCAATGGGCAGGATGTGTCCATAGAATCCTTTGAGCGCTAGAGCATTTGAATGTTGTTGCTATGCCAGTTCACCTGACGCATGCGATCTTTTTTAATTTCAATTAGGTAGCTAGGTACGTTCAGTATTCACAATGTTTATTGATAGCGGTATTGTAAGAAAAAGTGTCAGACGACCTTTGATTCTATTACAGCAGTTTCAATGTCAAAACTTAACCTAATTGTCACGAAAAACTTCAAATTGTTATAATTATTTTTTAACATATTTTTTTAATTCCGTTTCTACTCTCATCTAATATGTCTCGAAAAGAAGTGTAGGCAGCCGATTAGCTTTGCTTGGATATAGTACATATAATGTACACACCATCACGCCTGTATTCCCCGAAAGGTTAGGCAGAGACGTACTAATGTACACTTACAGTTCGCCGGTATGTTTAGGTCCCATGTAATAGGGAGCCAGCCTATTGCCATTAACTGGACCCAAATCCAGACTCCGAGCTGCTACTGAAGCTAAGAATGTCATAGAAAAACCCAATAACACTTTGCTCGACCTGGGGAGCCGAAGCCAGGACCTCTAGCGTAGCAGTCGTGCTGGGAACCACTTGACTAATGAGGTTGGATATAGTAATAATAATAATGTAATTAAATCTAAGTGGTGTAAAAAGCAACCGTATGCAAAGGATTGAGTTCTAAATTTTACTAGGTATATAAAACTGTTCCTTTAGAAATCTCATTTAAGAGGCCGGCGGACCGAATTTCTCTCACAAACGTATTACCTAAATAAGTCGTAATTAAAACACAATTTGATCAAATTCTGTTATTATTCGGATTCCGATACCATTAATCTAGGTTCCTACGTTACCATTTCGTCCAAAATACCTCACTGGAAATAATTGTAAGCGAATGCAATTTTTGATAACTTTACCAAGTTTGGAACGATTTCCCGGTCTTTTATTTTCAGTGAAGTAGTAGCACGCGAAATAGGATCGTAGGAACCTAGATTAACAGTATCTAAATCCAAATAATAACATAATTTGATAGAATATTGTCTGGATTACGATTTATTTCGGTATTACGTTATTGTGGGCAATTCACGCTCCGCCGGAGCCTTAAATGATAAATCAGTCATCTTATTCTCGTATTCATCTGATAAAACGTGCCGCTAAATGAGAGACAATGACAATTTGTATGAATCATCACCACGCATGCCAGCGCGCAGACGCGCTGTCTGCGCGACGCGACGATAACACCCGCTGCTATCTGCTGTTGTAATAGGTACCTAATATGAGCAACAATAAAATAACTTTTCTGTATTATTTTTTTTATACCACTAAGGTGGCAAACAATCATACGGCCCGCCTGATGGTAAGCTTACCGTAGCCTATGGACGCTCACAACACCAGGGGTATCACTCGCGCGTTGCCGACCCTGTAAATTAAGGAGGAATAGTTGGGCTGGCAGCATATCATATACTGCCAACATAACGCTTCCTCGCGGAGCTCTGGCAACCTTGCTCACCGTTAGGAACACAACACAGCACGGAGCTATGTTATTTGGCTACGATTTTCTGCAAGGTGGATGTACTTCCCCAGTCGAGCAGCTCCAAAATCTTACTTCAAGCTTCCAAGGTAGAATAGTCAAATTATTCAATTCCACTATCCTAACCTATCTCTCTTAAAAATTAAAATAAAAGCTCTTAAATTAAAAGCCCGATATAAGAGACTAATATAATATCTAGGACTAGGTACATAAAACATTATTCTGTTAAATATGCAAATGTCTGTTTCTGAATAGCACAAGATCATAATGAATGGTACTGTTAAGGTAGGCTATACAGACCAAGCGATGAGAGAAATCTGGCTGTGGATAGTGATGATAATGTACAAATGGCGGCTTATTGCATACAAAAGACAAAATGGAAGGGTTTTTGTTGAAGACATGATAATTTTTATTAGGTAACATTGTTTTTGTCTTACCACAATTTCAATATCTTTTAATGGGCACCTAAAGATGGCTTTCGTCTATGTTGCATAAGGGCCTACTTTCGCACTGACATCTTATACAAATAAAACCGATGCAAAGCCGGGACGTCTACGTTTATGGAATGGAGTGCCATAAAAGTGATGTTCGAATTTCAAATTCAAATTAGCCGTCGCAAGGTCCATTTGTCGCGTTTGACCGCGAACGCTTCGTGCGCGGACAATGCGGACGAGCCGTCGTTAAATCTCCGGTTTCCGCAGAAACTCGCGACAGATTTAAAATAAGAACATGCACAGACATAGAACACGATGGAGTGGTTTAGTTAGTACAAAATTTTCTTTAAGAAACTTTTTCATGGGAACACAGCTTAATGTAGATTTTCCGTTACTTTTTAAACAAGTTATTGGGAAGAATTTTCTTAAAGAAAACTCTTTGCTGTATATATTTATATGGTAACCACGGCAGCTAAAGTGATCATCATAACTTTATTTTCTAAGAAAGGTCATGTTAATTAAAATTATGATATGAATTAATGAATTATTTAAGAGCATCTCGTACGATTTTTAGTCCATCGGACCCCACGGCTTGCCGATTTCACGTGTTAGCCACGGCGACTGACAATAAGCGCGGTTTACATCGCTCTGTCACGACAGTTCACGGCCCGGCTTGCGTTGACTCATAAAACACTCTTAACGCGACAAAAGACGCGCGATAAACGCACTATAAAATTATTTCTTTATTGTGCGTGTTAAGGTTTAAATTTGTTTGTAAATTATTTTTAAACAGGTGAATGCTAGCAAGAGGGCTAGCTCATCGGAGATTCGGCGGCACCGTTGAGAAATTCACTTGGCGCACAAGACTGAATGGCCGAACGTTCGCGGAAACCCATACTTTCTAACATTACTTAGGTGCGGTACGCTTTAATGAGTCAGTTGTAACTATGGTTGCTTATGTAAATTTCCACATAAGAAATTAACTGAAAGATGCTTTTAACTTAAACATTATCATATGAAAGGCTCTTGGTGTCTTGAAGTGGGTGCGTAGGTACTCACATTGTGTTTCATGGTTTTGCAATCATTCATCGGGACATTAGAATGTTTCCTGATACCTAAATATTCATATTGGCTCCTAGGAAAATACGTAGAGCCTATATCAATGGGGCCGTGATTACCAAAAATTATTTCATACCTAATATGTAGGTACTTAATAGAAATGACAAACGTTAAAAATATACTGTCATATTGTACCAACTTGTATCAACAATATCGATCGTGTCCTTTCATCATAAGATAACGTCAGAACAGAAAAACAAAACTTAAAAAAAAAGCAGTCTATAAAAATCGGTGTCGAATTCTCGAGGCAAATCAAACATGCCTATACCTACCTATTCTTTTTCGCACTGGCGTGATGTAAACAACATTTTTAACAATGCAAGGTGTGTTTCACAAGAAACAAACAAACTTTTTAACCCGGCGGCGTCCGCCAAACGCCTGAACTATCCGAACCATAACCGCAACGTTAAAACCACAAACACTATGATCACTTTTTATTTTTTCGCACACCCTTGACGGGACCATAGATAATGTTAAGAGCACAAATAAAAAATAAGAGACGATTAGTGATGTTTATTGGTGTTTAACAAGCGAAATAATTTGAAGAGCTTTCGGCTTATCCCGTTATCTGATTTTACGGTGCTTGGGACTAAATGAGAAAATCGGGAATTCAGAATATTAATAAGTTGTTTATAAGATAACAACAAAGTTTGTATATTTGTCTTATGTAGGTAAGAGATTTAAGAATTATGTTAAGATTAAGAAAAAGAAGGAAAATATTTCCCCTTTTATTTAATTTTTTTATTAAAAATATTGAATAATTTCTAAAAATTAGGTTACTTACAGTTGATTAGGTAAATCATACCTATTTAAGTTTGAAAAAATATATACTTAGGAATATCCATTAGGTATACCTAATATTTATCTACCTACTGCATTTTTTATATATTATATTTTTTTCAATTATTTTCAAAATATACTTAAATCCAATTCTTTTAAAAATAATTAGTGATTGTTATTTTAATTAATAAAGCTTTAGGTGCGATAAATCAAGATTAATTATACCTAGATAGGTACTTTCGGTAAGCGAAGATAGGTACAGGTAAATCCAAAGGAAATTAAGACTAATCATTTTAATATCTCAAACCACTTCCTACAAAGAAATTTATGCTATACATATAACATGATACCTATCAATTTTCTAAATATAGGGATTCCAATTAACATAAAGATTTGATAAAACAACACCTAGGTATGTAATAGGTACTCCTTGGACTTTATCAATGTGGTTACAATATATTATTTTCTCATTTTATAACTTACCAGACATCTTCATTTTTAAACTCGTATCAAAATTCAGCATTCGTATTAATATTATCGTTCATCGTCTATAATCACTGTAATTAATTTGAATTATAATTACCGCGCTTAATTTAATTCACTGCTAAAATTTATTTTCACTAGTTCAGGAATAATTCCAAATTCTAATCACTAAAGTCTGCACAGCACTATACTTAAACTTCGAATAAAATCGGAGATGATATCGACTAATTCTAATTCACGATATGGAATTAGGTGAATTTTCTGTGTAGTGATGTGTTCGTACGCGTGTCGGTATACTCGCGTGCGATTTGCGTGTGATAGTCGTGGCTCGGTGCGGCGTCGGCGACGCACTGTGCCAGAATAACGCGAGAGGAAGCGAGACCCAGCTCATCCCTAGAATCCCGAATCACATACCCTCGCCCGGGCCACCCCTCCGCCCCCCGCACCCCGCCTGTGTCTTTGTGTTACACCCCTCTCTCTCACACAAGCGTTTCGGGGTCGCAATACAAGGTTACCGTCTGAAAATAATCGGCGAGCTTTTTCAATGGACAACGCTTTATATTTTAGAAAATAGTAAGCTGGAGTTTTTGAAAAGCTGCTGCCTTTTTTCTGAAAAATCGTGAAAGAATATTTATTTAAATGTTTTTATTTTTACTGCATTCAGGAGCTTATTTTATTGCAATTACGATTGTGAATATTTTTGAAGTAACATTTAAAATAGGTCAAGAAAATTCGCCCACGAAAAGAAAGTAAAAAAAGCTTTAAGCCTACTACGATTCTATAATAACCCATGCTCCTCCTGAAAAGTAATTATTCTACATAAAATCTTAACATGATTACAATAACAATACTATTACAATATTTTACATCGGGAGCGACCCACAAACAATAGCCCTTCAGTTATCGACGGTGCTTCATAACAAATCACTTGTACAACACGACCAGATAAGTTAGAGCCTTGATATTTCAATTGAAAACCTCTTAGTATGCAGTGAATGTATAGCACCGAGGGGGAGGAGTGGGTCGGACTGTGCTGGTCACTGATACGAGACAAGGCGCCGATTAAGAAAACAAACTTGATTGAATGCGAGCCAGCAATCTTAGACTCTTATCGTATCGTATTCGATCGTTCTGTAATGCTACTGTGCTATTTTTTGCCAACTTAAATCATCAGGTGATTGGTATTGTATAAAAAGGTTACCTACTTGCGATATACCTGACGAGTTATTGGTTCATACTAGTTGACTCAACTGAAGATTCAGTTGAGTCAACAGTTTTCATTGTAAACTAGATTACAATGTAGTTGTAGTTTACAATGAAAACTCAAATTAATCAAATAAGTATATCTACTGTAAATTTCTACGTAGCTATATGAAACTATGTAGCAGTACGTACCTACTTAAATAATTAAGTAAAACATTATTTAAATAGGTATTAGGTAATATTTTTTACTACACGTATTTTAATAAAATATCCATCGTAAGTAATCAGCTTGCATCAAAAAAAGTAAGAAAAAATCTCAATGTAAAAGAAAACTAACATTCTAAATCTAAAAATAGCAAAATAAAACGCAAGACGTCCATTTTCATAAGCGAATAAAATTTCAGTGCACAGTTGCGTTTTATTCAGCGTACATCTGAAATAGCTATCGCCGTTGAATGTGCCAAGCGAGACGGCAGATAACTAGATAACGCTCAAGATCTGTGGCGGGCGCCGCGATTGGTTGCCGCAGCTAGTGGGCGGGCCTTCGCCATGATGCACCAATGGGATGAGTCTTATTATCTGCGTCTTTGTCTGTCAGCGGAGTCTGTAGTGTTGTGGCAGGTGCTTCGCGCATCGAGAGCGAGGACTGAAGTATATATCTACCTACAGACGTAGGTGAAAGTAGTGAAATTATGTTTACAGAAGCTACAGCAATGGCCGCCCGATTCTAGTTTCTTTGTCCCAGTAATAAAGCTCTCTAACTGATAAAATTTATTCTCATTGGACAGGATAAAGCTTACTCCCGGAACTTGGGAAATAACCAACGTTTGAATAAACACAGTAACCTAATTTTATATATCTATTTTTTTCTTAATTAGTCAATATTAATTTCCTGTTTGTTGGGCATCTAAAATTCGAATGCTGTTAGTTTATCAGTAAGTATGAGTTATGAATATCTAATGAATAATAAATGAATTAACGTACCTACATTTTTATATTGTGATCAATATCATCACGGAAGTCTAACCTTGGCCTTGCTTCGCATATCTATAGATACCTACCTAGCAGTTTTATAGGTACCTACCTACTAATAGTTACTTATACCACATATTACAATAGCATATGTAACTTATATATGCTATTGTAATATTTCTATTTTTAGGGTTCCGTACCTCAAAGGAAAAAAAATGGAACCCTTATAGGATCACTTTGTTGTCCGTCCGTCCGTCAGTCTATCTGTCAAGATCCTTTATCTCGGGAACGCGTGGAGGTATCGAGTTGAAATTAAGCCATATTATATACTCGGGTCTAGAGTCCCGCGAAGCTGTGATAAAAAATTAACATAAAAAAAGATACGGCCGTTTACGCCGCAAAAAACTCAAGGGTATCAAAATTTAGGTATAGATAGTGTATTTTCCATTGACCTAGAACTATGAAATTTGGCAAGTAATACCGTTTTATACTACAAGTATAGGGAAAAAAATCTAAAAACTATTTGTAATTAATTATAATATGTACCTTAAAAATTTGTACGGAACCCTCGGTGGGCGAGTCCGACTCGCACTTGTCCGGTTTTTTTTATTCAGACAAATTATTTTAGCAAACTTATGAAACTATTCCGGCCCCTATTACAGTACAACAAAAGGTATCTATCGTAATAAACAGGTAACTTTTACTTTTTTTATTATTTCGGTATGTCGGAAAACGTGACAAGAGACAAGCCACCTGATGGTAAGTAGTCATCGCCGCCCATTGACAGAGGACTTGCTGATACGTTGCCGAGCCAAACAGCCTTACAGACCGCAACCGAGGGGGAACGGCTCTCACGCACGATAGACTCCGACGTAAGGGTGGTCGCCAGCCAGTCAGACTCCAAAGGGCCATAAGTACCAACGAGCTAGTCAGATATCTACCTAGGTACTTTCTCGCCTCTTAGGAAATGTCTATCCGAATGGGAATGGGAATTGAATTTTAGCATAGATACCAATTCGAAGATTAACCAGACGCAAAATGGGGAAAATTGAGAAATATATCGTTTCGCGTTATATTTTATACAGACTTTTTGTGGTTCTGATAAGTATGCATCGGCATATAAAAAAAATTTGCTACTTAATTAAGTACCTGCTATGTGTGTAATAGGTACCTACTGACATAGGTATATGTACATTACATAGGTTTAATTGCACATTAGTATCAATATGTTATGGTGGTTTTGGCATGTACCAGAGCATTTTTTTGTGTTCTTCTGTAGGTACTGTTATGTTGTGAAGACAAAATAAATGGATGTCTTTCTCTTTCTTCTATTTCTAGAGAGGATGGCTGAACGGAGATTGACGAAACGATTATACTTACATGGCGGCGACACTTATACGAGCGAGGCGAGTAGGTACATTACCTCGGCGATGTACCACAACCAAATTGCGGACGTTCTCAAAAAAGGTCAGGTTACGAGCACCCTAAACCGAAGATCATGCATGAGCAGGATAATAAACGTAGATAACGCGAAAGGGGTGTGCCAGGATCATAGCAAGTGGAAATCTTTAGTCTCTGCCTACGCCAATGGGGTGAAAATATGTATATATTATTATGTAGGTTATGTATGGTACCTCTGCCTAACTCTTCGGATAATACAGGCTTAATAGTAGTTGCGAGAATATTATATTCTGCCACATAATATAGAGTCCGTATTTATTATTTTTATCGACCAGAGATATGTAAGAATTCGAGTTTAATTTAAATTTTTTATTACCTTTGCCTACTGAATGACATACTGAACACGAAAACGTGAAGGTGACAACTAGAATCGATTTGCGACAGACACGATGGCCGATAATCGATTTCCCGTTCCTACCGATGCCGTAATTGATTCCGCGGTTCCTGTTTAATCGATTGTGTGTCAAGTTTTTATGGAAATTGGCGGATTGTAAATGTAAATGTGTTCATAGGGAAATAGTACCTACTTCATTGCATAACGTTACTTTAAGAAATAAGGTCGTCTTCTCTGGGGTTACACAATGGGACAACAGAGTCCCGTCTCTGTGCGTCCGCGATCTCAAAGGACCAACATCTAAGTTGGCGATGCAGGTGGGGATGTAAAATTAACCTACCTACTACACCTGTCTAACCCTGCGGGAATTGAGGTGTGATGGTATATTTTATGCATACCTACATACCATCACGTCTGTATTCCCCGAAGGGTTAAGCGAGGAGTACTAATATACACCCACAGTTCGCCGGTATGTTTAAGTCCCATGTAATAGGGGGCGAGCCTATTGCCATTAACCGGACACAAACTCGAAAATCCGAGCTGCTACTGAGAATTTCATAGAAAAACCCAATAACACTGCTCAACCTGAGAATCGGATTCAGGACCTCTAGCGTAGCAGTCCCACTAGGCTAATGAGGCAGTTATAACCTACCTATTTATTTATAGTTAGTTAAATTTTATGACACATAGGTACCTAATGTTCCAAAATGTCGTCTCTATGAAACCATAAAATACAATTTAAGTGACTAGTTTACTAAAAATGTCCCACATATCACATTTATTCTGTCCCCGTTATGAAAATGTTGTTCGCGCAAGAATTTATATCATTCCATTATGAGTTTATGAAGCTGAGGTAACCGCAAAATGTTTTACCCAATATTTAACTCCACGCGGAACACAAATACCTATATACTTATTAAGATAAAATATAAATGAGAAGGAAGTCTATTTAAATTATTTATCAAAGCCATAATAATTAATATTTAAGTTGGTATAGGTACATAAAATATCGTATGATTGAAGAAATCTTGTAGATCTCAAAATACCACATTTTATGAATAAAATGATTCACACTAGAAAACGCCTTAGATGAAGATTTATCGTATCAAAACAAAGCTACAATGGTGGTGGTGAATAAAGTGATTAATGAACTTATAAGTTGTATCAAATCTTATATTTGCAGATCACGGAACTATTGTTACCCGTCGGAACAAGCCCGGGGCAGCCAACATGGCTTCGGGTGGAATTCCAAATAACTTGGCTACGTGACATCAAGGATCCAGGGCCACTCCTGCCACTACAACTTTACTTTGAGATTCACACCACCACCCCCTTTGTTAGTTGCGTGACAACCCTACAGAAATGGGGTTAGTGTAGGATTTTTCATATTTGGCAGGATTAACCTTAAATTAACTATTTAAATTAAGTTCCGTGCCTATCTAGAAATACCAAAAAGTTAATTTTTGTTATATGCGTTCTATTCATACTAGCGATTCGCCGCGGTTCCACTCGCGCTGCTCCGTTCCTAAAAGGCGTAGCGTGATGTTATATAGCCTATAACCTTCCTCGATAAATGGACTATCCAACGCAAAAATATTTTTTCAATACGATGCAGTAGTTCCTGAGATAGATATATAGATATAGATTATATTAATCCCAAAGTTTTGGATCCTTTACCTATATAAGGTCACGGGTTTTCGCATGCATGCATTCAATATAACGCGATAAAATCCGTGAAAAGTAGTTTCATTTCAACGATGCAATGAGCTTTACTTTATCCAGATACATATCAAAGAACATCACGAACTCTCAGTAGCTCTGTGAATGGCCGAGCATTGTGATCGCTCCTATCGGCTTGATAAACTGCCGCCGCTACTGTCCGCAGACTTTCAAATAAACGATGGAGTTTAAAATGTCCCTCCGTGGACCGAACACAATAGACCCAGATCCCTGAGAAATGTAATCTAACAAGAATGGAATGTGAATTGGAAGTGCGAATCTGCGAAGGTTACTAACGGTGTGTTTTGAAAATATCTCTTTGAGTTGTGTCAACAGTCTAATAATGCTAATTTATACTGATTTCTATCACACAAATACCTACCTATATTGAAATATAACCAGTTTACGGATTTTATCGCGTTATATCTATCTACATTGACTGCCTCATTAGTCTAGTTGTCCCAAGCGGGACTGCTACGCTAAAGGTCCTGGGGTCGCTCCCCAGGTCGAGCAAAGTGTTATTGAGTTTTTCTATGAAATTCTCAGTAGCAGCTCGGATTCTGGGTTTGTCCTGGTATGTTTAGGTCCCTATTACATGGGACCTAAACATACCAGGCGAACTGTGGGTGTACATTTGTACACCTCTGCCTAACCCTTCGGAGAATAAAGGCGTGATGGTATGTTAATGTATGATTAAATCTCAACGTTTAACACATGATTAACACAACGTACATTCAAACATTCACAACGTTTAACTACATGATTAAATCTCAACGTTTCGGACTGTTTGCAGTGTCCATCCATTGTCCCGGGAAAAAAAATGTTTGAAGGCCAAAGTCAGATCTATGCTCGTCTTAAACCTGAAGATTTCTAATCAACAAGCTTCATAGCCTCATCATCTTTTTGAAATGTATTTTTCTTGGTATAGGAGTAGGCGGATAGGAGAGGCCATCGAGTTTCTTTCCAATTCTTCTGTATGAGACCCGGTTTTTATACATTTATTACCTAAGATTTTCCCTACAGCTTATGCCTACAACACGTAATTTGGTTCGAAATATACGTAGTGACCTCCATCTTTTTGGAACAGTATAGTTACCCAGTTTTTGACTTTTCAAAAGTACCAATTTCATATCATTTATTTTGAATAGAAACGTTGTCTTAAAAAAACAGAACGCCACTTACTACGATTCTTGCAAACTTTCTTTAAAGTCTTTTTAGTCTAAAACTACGCATTTTTCTATGCCTAATAAGTTGTATCAAAACGCAACGCCCTACCGCTGTTACTCCTGTAGGTACATGCCATTTCACTAACACGAACACCCGACCGTTCAATGACCACCAAAGAATCACCTTTAAAATGTCCAATTTAAATTGTTCCGACAAAAGGGCGAGCCATTTCAATTTTGAGTGAGGAGAGCTCTAAATCGAAAATCGCGATAGCCACTCCGTAAGCGCCTCCTGGGGCGACTCTATACAATTTATAGATGTAATAAAATAGCATTAGAAAGTATAGCTGTTACTTCAGGATAGAGATTGCCTCACGATCTTCGCGTAAGCACCCATTAGGAATAAGTGGTATATATAGAAAATTGATAATAAAAGAAGAAATCAATTATTAAAAAATTACAGCTTTTTGACTATAAAATCCAGTGAGCCAGTGCTCAACGTCATCAACGTAAAGTTAAAGATATGAACGTTAACATTTGCTCACTTCATTCCAATTACATGCATAAATAAAATTAGCGTAAAGCTATAGACATTCTATATAATAGAAGAACTTTTCGTTTCATTGAATAAATAAAAAGATAATAAAAGAAAAACAATTTAAAAAACTAGATTCGAACACAATCCCACTTAACCTTAATTGTGTAATGGTGGTCGATTTGGGAACAGCACACGACAGGAACGGAAGCAACTAAGTTAATAATGTCTGGAAACCAGTGTAGGGCATAGTTAACTACAATTTTGTAATCTGGTTACTAACTACGATTAAAAGGAGTTAACTACATGTAGTTATGATTACATGTAGTTATGATTACATGTAACTTAACTAAAGTAATCAAACTACATTATGTAGTTGTTAATTTGATTGCTGCAATCTAGTAGTTATAATTACTGATTATTATTTCATTTTTTTTTTGCAATTAAATAAACATGTAATGTGAAGTAATACTGTAATACTATATGTTTTGGAATATGGCTGCAAGGATTAAAGTCGTAGATATTATGTACTTATACTCGTACTTATCAGATCTTAATTACTTTTTATTGACTTGTAATAAAAAAAAACTCAGCAAACATCAACTTGATTCAAATTATTTGCGAATCAAATAAATAACCAAAAAGGTTGATTGGGTTAATCATTTAAATTAGCTTTTAGTACTACACGTTTTTCAAACATTTCATCCGATAGCCTGTGGGATTAGGGATGGTTTATCATAGTTGCGTATGAAAACAGTCTTTCCACTGGAGCCAAAGAAGGTAATGCGCTCTTGCTCTAACACACGCGACTACAACGCGATGCGCTAACTGCAGTACGCGCGACATAAGTTGGCCGGACTGAAGTTAGCTGTTTGGTTGCGCAGTACACAATTTTTAACGTAAACAATCCACTGCGCATTAAAACGGCGAACTTCACTCCGGCCAACTTATGCCGCGCGTACTGTACCTACCAAACGACAAGTCGAAACACGCGCGATAGTCGTTCATGTACTTACATGAACGAATATCGCGCGTGTTGGCTTGTTTAATGACGCAACATCATTTTAAATCTGTAGTTATAAAAAGTAATCAAGTAATCGTGATTGCAACTACAATTAGTAGTTAGTAGTCAAAATTTTTAACTACATATTTCGATTTTTTTATGTAGTTTGTAGTTATGATTACTTATTACTTTATGTAGTCGTAGTTAGTAATCAGTAGTTAGATTACATTTTGCCCAACACTGCTGGAAACGTTCTGAAACATGATGGAAATGTTTCTCGCATGACGGCCGCGCGTGCACACTTAACATTGTTGTTTATTCTCATCATTGGATCACCGGCCAATTATAGAGATCGATTCAGCGAGATAACATTTAGTTTGAATTTGAAATTAGAACACATTTTGGCAGTATTCAACATCATAAAGTTTGATTATGTCTCTTTGGATAAGTATATTTTTAGTCTCACATTTCACTAAAACCTTCGTACTTAAGGACTTATGTCTTGACTTTCTAAATTTTAATTGCATAATATAGCGCATACTATGAAGGTTTTACCAGAATTATACCCCTACAGTGTTCTCAGCTACAAAAATACGGTAGTAAATCTTGAAGCGTAGTAAAGATGTATCCACATAATTATTTACATTACGTAAATCACTTATTTACTTCAAGTAAAATTGCAAATACTCATGAAAAGGTAGCACAACCTTTTTCATAAGACTTTCCACGTAACTTTATAATAAACCAAGTTAGGAGTCAAGAGTTAATTAAGGGGAGCGCACTTCTGAAACACTTGCCGTTAATCGTGGAGCGTCAAAACTCGGAGAGTATCATGTCAAATTAAGTAATCGTGGTGTAATTGAGCCCGGTATCAGAGAACAACGTCGACTCATCAATCAACTCACCCCACTAGCTGGGTTTTCTTTACGTCCAAGTTGTAAACTAATAGCGATTTACAACCCAATAAAACAATTTAAAAATCGAATGCGACGTTAGAGACTTCGTTTTGTTTGGCTACCGTCATTTCCTGAACCAATAAAAACAGATAACATGATAAATAGCGACATCCTGCAGATTATTGATTCCATCTAAGCTGATAAATAGATAGTAACTATTAATAAACTTATTTATTTTACCATAACGATCAAAATACAGATATAACTCTTAATCAGATATATTACATTAACTCCACTTGATAATTACATAATCACTAAGGAACGGACGCTAAGGAATTTCACCAGAGGTGACATCACATCCTCAATTTTAGATATCAGCCACAAATACAATTCAATAAAATATTTTGTATTATTGTCATTGACCTACATCTTCTACGACAATCTTATCATATGATTGCAGAAATTTTACGTAACCTCTCCGATGTTCGCTCTGTGGATTCCTTTTTAAAAAACCTCATTTGCCTCATCATTTTCCTGTTACTCAGATATTATCTTATAGCATTCTAATGATGAAAGAATTTTTGAAATCGGTCCAATAGTTTTTGAGCTTATTCATTTCTAACTTATAAAAATACAAATTTTTCCTCTACATATTATTAGTGTAGAAGATTCTCAAAGCGCTGCCTATTAGATCGTTGTTCGAAACCCACGTAGTTTTTTCAGAATCTGGCTTATGATCGTCAACCCGCTACCGCTTATGGCTTATCCGCCTCCGCAAAACAAGTTACAGTGTTATCCTCACTTCAGTTTTAGTAGTCATTACTGGAATCTCGCTAATGCGTCTTGAGTTGCGGTTCGGTGCCGTGTGGAACTGCCTTTAGCGAGGGGAAAGCTGTTATTTATCGCGTCGAGTTTTTTACTGGGCGGCAATTTGGATATCGTGATATTTTTGCTCTTTGTTAACTAATTTACCTGTTTGTAAGATTTTAAATGATATTCACTTAATGATGATTTATTTATACAGGCAATCTTTTTATACATGTACCGATTCCTACTTTTACTAAGACGATTGTCTCAAATGGAATCTAATTTGTAAAGAATCCATGAGACACTCAAATACGTGTATTTGGTGGCACTATCTTCACAGATATGGTTTTTTTATCGTTGTTATATCAATTGAGACCTCCGACACATCGAGAAGGCGCGGGGTTACGCCACATTCTGAAAAAACTACGAGGGTTTCGAACAACGACCTAATAAGCAGGGCTTTGGGATTCTTCTAGCAATTGCACCATAACCTATCAAACAATTCACAAAAATACAACGGACCTCAATATCAACATTGAGATAAAAAAAACATAAGATGCCATTATGCCTGAACTGATTATGTATTGCCTGAAAGGTTAGGCAGAGGTGTAGGTACCTACTAATGTACCTACACCTACGTTACTTTTTTATGTTAAGCTATATAATAGAGTTGAAACCGAGTTGCTACTGAGAATTTCATAAAAAAAACCTAATAACAATGCTCGACCTATGATTCGAACCCAGGACCTGTAGTATAAAAGCAGTCGCACTTACAATCGCTAGACTAATAAGGTAGTAACAAACCGTCTTAATATTAATATTGAGATAAAAGAACAAAGTTTAAGGGAGGTAGGGCATAGTGGAATCTAATAATTCCACTCACAATAAAATTGGAGCTGCTCGACTGGGGAAGTACCTCCACCTTGCAGAAAATCTTAGCCAAATAACATAGCTCCAGGCTAAGTTGTGTTCCTAACGGTGAGCAAGGTCGTCAGAGCTCCACGAGCAAGCGTTGTGTTGACAGTGGGGGGACCGGTGGTGTTTTATCACCACCGCTGTCAAGCATGGCAGCATGTCTCCTATACTGCAGGTCCAACTATTCCTCCTTAATTTACAGGGTTGGCAACCGTAGCCTATAGACCGCTTACCATCAGGCGGTCTGTATGCTTGTTTGCCTCCTTAGTGGTATAAAGAAAAAGTTACACTGTCGCACATGATGTAGGTAATTATTCATTTTCGTGTTTATGTAGTCTTGTATTGCGACTGTTGGAATAAAAAGTCTTTCTTCTCTTTCTTTTTTTAATGAGAAACTCTCAGTATTAATTTCCTAAATCTACCTTGCCTTTCACTCATTCTCACGACACAAACTCCATCTTTCGCCATTTCCATCAAAATTCGGACCCTACCAAGCACACGCATTCGAGTTGATAACAACTGCGCTGTGCATTGACTCCGTCACAAAGGGCGCTAGCAAATTACACACCAGGCCACCAATTACGCGCACATAACAACAGATACATTTGTATGACAATGTTCCGAGTTTTTTGCGAAATACGATATCATACTCGACGTTACGACACGACGCTGACTTTGTTGTGAGAACAAATAGTGCAGTTTTGGAAATGGTAAAATTGTGCATTTTAATTTTTATTATTATTTGTTTTGACTTTTATCTATGGAATAAAAAATGGTAGGTATGTTATGTATACATGTATATAGATTTGATTGAATATAATCTTTTATCAAAGATTAACCCAGAACAAGATGGCGGGATTGCGGGGGTTGGATGCTGAAAGCTCTCAACCGGGAAGAGTGGAAGACGGAAAGGGAGGCTTTTGCCTTGCAGTGGGATGATCACGGCTAATAATAATAATAATAAATAAAGATTAAACTCGTTTACTCGTATTATCAGATTATATACTTCACGCCAAATTTTGATGTTTAAATTTATATATCTTGTAGATTAAGTGATACAAAACGATGATCCTTAATTCAATTATTTAAAGCCTCAAAAGGTTCTACAGTTTAAAAAACTCGATTACATTTTTATAAATATAATTTACGTAAACAATGATACTCTTGCGATGAAGGGAATCTTCATGTTTTTATGAATTAATTCGGCAAACGAGCTGACGAACCACCTGATGGTATGTAGTTAACGTCGCCCCTGGACACCTGCAACACCAGAGGAATTGCTGATGCGTTGCCGATCTTTAAGAGCCCACGGACGAACCTATGGACTGCAGACTGCCAGAGCCGTAACTAGCAGCCGAGGAGAACTGGCTCTGACGTGCAAAAGTCGAAACACACACCCCTTGGTGTGTGTTTGGTGTGTGTGGTGTGCTTTACGACAGACAATCAGACCCCAAGAGGAACTACCACCGAGCAAGTCAGATAAAGCCTCTTACGGGATGCCTATCTGAACGGCAGTGAGGAACAGTATTCTAACCCGTCCCCACAGGGTACCCCGTGTTACCCCGGATTACCATCCGTCATGTGATCCATCCTTATACTCACTATGGCCTCATCTGACGAGAGATGAGAGACGCAGAGAGTTATGCCCAATAGTGAAAGGATTAATTCTTAGATAGTCATAACACTATCATTGTAAAGTCATATATATATATATATATATTTTTATTGTTTATTGTTTTATATTGTTTTAATGTGAAGCCGATACGCGTCTGTCTATGAATCCCTCATTAAAAAAGGCAATTAAAGCGCGTCATAACTAAATTACTGTCGCCTTATCGGGAAGATAACGCTGGCAACACTGTATTGTAGCTGACCTTCCGGAACTCCTAGAACTGATACCAGTCACAGGCCGTGACCTTTATACCTTGTATCCGAAGTTACATGGAATTCTCATATTTGTAACATCTCTTATAAAATGTATAATGTCGGTGTGTTTGTAATTTGTGTGTGGCATTAGAGCGATGATAGGTGTTCACCGAAAATCGATATCGATTACTTCTTGTGAAGAAAAGTTACGAAATGTTTTTAGAAGATTGTTAGCAAGATGCTGAACGAAGTAAAAATGAGTAATACTCAGGTCTAGCAGAGTTTAGATTTGTTCTCGACCAAAAACAGGCTTGCCCCCTTTTAATGGTTTCTAAGACACCCACCACCTGACTCTCACATCGACATTAAAGACGTGTCGTGATAATAGTAGGTATCTTAATGATAGGTACACGTGAAATTATATCTTAGAATGTTAAATTAATTACAGACCTTATGTTGACTGCCTTATTAGTCTAGTGATCCAAAGCGTGACTGCTACGCTAGAGGTCCTGGGTCGAGCAAAGTGATAATGGGATTTTCTATGAAATTCTCAGTAGCAGCTCGAAGTCTCAATTTGTGCTCGGTTAATGGCAATAGGCTCACCCATATTACATGGGACTCAAAAATACTTTCGATCTGTGAGTGTACAATCTACACCTCCGCCTAACCGTCCGGGGAATGCAGGCGTAATAGTGTATGTAATAGATCTTATGTTTATGTCTCAGAGTTTTGTGCCCTGAGACATACACATAAGGTCTATTTTAATATTGTATAAAATTGTCCTGTCAACAGTTTATCTATCTAAATGTATATAAGGTATTAAAATAAATTACATTAAGAACAAATATTTATAACATGACGGTAGCATGTAATTTATAATAAGGTATATGTAGGTACAGATATTGCGTTTACGAATGGCTTGTAAGAACACTGATATAGAGTTCAAATTCCAGTATTATATAATACATATTTCATCTTAAAATAAAAATTCCTCTAAAATGTAATACCTTCAATCTTGTATTTCCTAAAGGGTTTGGCATAGATGTATCTACACCCACAGTTCGCCAGTATGTTTAGGTTTCATATAATAAAGAGCGCGCCTATTACCATTAACCGGTTCTTAATCCAAATCGAATCCAGGATCTAACAGTAAACAGTCGCACTTGCGACCACTCACCCAGAAAGAATAGATAGAAAGAAAGAAATTGTTCTGAATAATAATCCCACACTCGATAACTTTCCCCAAAAATCGATGAGAGATCAACGCGTTGTATGTTCTATTCCCGTTTCGCATAACCCATTTCGCACAAACCATTTTGCGAATGATAATGGCCCCGTCACCGAGGCGCGAGACGCCCGGCTGTGATCTGTCACCGGTGAATGCGTCAAAGGGTTTTTGTCAAGGCGCGAATTAAATCAGCCAGCGGGAGGCGCGACGCGATTGATCGTCAACCGGTTATATCCGATTCAGGGTGATTGCACACCCTGTAGGTAGCTTCCGAGTTTATGCTAGGAGTTAGAAATATTTCGTGAGTGATATTTTCATGGTATTTTACTAATTTTGTATTTCTATGATCCCCAACCATTTAAAAACGTTTCCCCACACAAGGTATTTCTCGTGTTTTATGGGTACGTATAAATCCATCACATACAACCATCATCTATAGTCTTTACAAATCTCTCCGTGCACAGAAGCCATCGGTCAACTATGTAATGTCAAGAGGGCTGCAATTTTTAAAGGAGCAAATATATTTCTGCCTGCTGTTCGAAAAGGTTGTCAAAAACAAGTGTTTAATACGAATAAATATAACACATCATCACGCCTGTAGTCCCCGAAGGGTTAGGTACATTTCGACGGTATCTTTGAGTCCCAGGTGTAATAGTAGGAAGGAGAACGTAGTACCATTAACCGGGCACAAATCTAAACTCCGAGCTGCTACTGAGAATTTCATAGAAAAACCCAATAAAACATTGCTCGATCTATAAATCGAACTCAGGACCTCTAAAACCACTACACTAATGAGGCAAAAATAAAAATATAACGATCCAATCAAAAATGATACGAGACGGAAAGGTCGAAGAAAAATGGAACATTGTACAAAAGCTACTTACCATTTTCAGCTACAAATGCTCTTAAAAAGACGTTGTAAAATTACGTGTCACGGAGGTTGAACTTTATAGTAAGCGTACATCTTACATCGGTAGCTTATCGTAAACAATACTAACTTGTAACAACAAGCGTTATACAACCAGTGCACTTTCCAGGTCACACCTAAGTTATAGTACTAAACCTATGTACTTAGAAAGAAAATACTGACGCACCAAACACTGATTGATTTTTTTATTGATTAAGTCTGCTAACGATGTCAAATTCATCGCCGCCTGTTTTTTTTGTAGAGTTGCTGATGCGTTGCAGATTTTTAAGAGCCCCTACAGACTACCAAAGCGGATTACGGCAGCTACCAAGAGGGGAAACTTGCTCTTACGCGCAAACGTGAAACATACACCATGGTGCTTACGACAGACTTCGACGTAATGATGGTCGCCAACCAATCAAACCCCAAAAGTTTCTGCTATCGAGCAAGTCAGATATTTTCTCCCCTCTGTCGAGATACCTATCTGAATGGCAGTGAGAAACTGTATTCTATAACCAGTCCAAACTTGGTAATTCTTACATTACAGTACCTAGCACGAAGAAAAGAATACCTCGCCTAACAAAAATGAATTGAAAATGATAACTAAATCATTAATCATTTTCGTAATACAAAGTATGAGAAAGACATTACGAGAAGTGAATTTCATCTGTTACCCCAATGTGCCGATCAAATAATTACCTTCTCGATAAAATATTGGCAGGGCTTTCCCTTGTGTCGCGCCGCAACGCCAGCGCCTCCTCCCTACGAGCCACAACTGTCGATGTCACCTTAATTTACGGCCTTCAATTATAAATTTTACATCCTACGAACTCTTAAACGACAAGTGAATACAAACTCTATGTGCGTAAACCTAAAGTCAATATTTCCATGTCTTTAAATCAAGAATTTCGTACAAGTCTCACTCCTCGTGTCAAGGGAACAAAAATTTTAAGAATTACAATAAAACTCCAGTTTAGACCAAATCAAAATTATCCGAAAATAAATTTTAGATAAAATTTTCGGTTGTAATATTTTATCAGTTAGTCATTAATGTTAAATAATAAAGATAAAAAGTGTATAAATGAGTGATAAGTGTTTATTGGTGGACCTAACAAAGCTTCCCGTAATTAAAACTGTTTGTAACAGTTAATGATAAAATTGATGATTAAAACAATGTTTTAACGATGGTGCGTACGTATAACAAAAAGGTTGGTTTCCTCGTACCCGACCTCTGACACCAGATATCTATCATCCTGCTAATTAAATATGTCGGTTATCGGCAGGAATATGCGACAAAAATAATATACCTAATAAGCTACATACATGTATATCGTTTTCCTAATTAACAATTGAATATAGTATTCACCATGAGTAAAAATTTTAATATTCTAAATTTTTAGCATTTCATTTATTCTTTATAAAAAACCATTGATAGTGGTTGACTTTATTACCTTGTTTTATCATTTTTTTATATATTTATTTATATACATATTTATCCTACTAATATTATAAATGTGAATGTTTGTGAGGATGTATGGATGTTTGTTACTGTTGTCCGCCAAAACGGCTGAACGGATCTGGATAAAATTTGGCACAGAGACAGATTATAGTCAGGAATGACACATGTTCTTTTTATCCAGGTCGGACCCAATTCTGAAGTTGACGTAGACGAAGTCGCGGGCAGAAGCTTGTGCGATAATAAACGAAAGTTATGGCGGTGTATACTGCTGAAAACATAATAGGTATTTAAATTTCTTCAGAAATATAGTTATCTAAACTATATTTTAATTGAATTCCACCGTATAAAATTGATCAACTCATTCATTTATTTATTTTCTCATTAAACTCAAAAGCTAGTAACATATACCTCTATGTAATAAAAGGTAAACACACTGTTGTAACTATAAATATCTATACCCGTATTCAACAAAACTAGTTACGTCATAATAATAAAAACTAGACTACATTCTGTGACCATATAATATTGTTATATATCTTATATAACCTATATCTTGCAGTAATTACAGAAATTAATTTGATATTATTTATACTGCATATAGCATACTTGTTATTTTTCTGTAAATACCTTTTAAAATACTGAAAGGCATTTTTTTAAACTTGAATTAACGTGACGATCTCTGAGACGATCTTTGAAGAAGTGCCATTGCAGCTTTCAGTAAATCTCTCAGTAATAATGTAGATAACTCAACTGTAATTAAGAATGAAGGTCATGTATTGAATCAATCCCCTTTTAAAAGGCCGGCAACGCACTTGTGACTCCTATGGTGTTGCGGGTGTCCATGGGCGGCGGTTATCGTTTACCATTAGCCGATTCGTTGCTGCTAGTTTGCCCTTCAATCCCATAAAAAAAAATGTTATGCATATGCCTAACGCTGCTTTACGATGGTTATATAATTTGCCTATGGCATCAAAAATAATTTATGTTGCTATATTAAAAGTATTAATAACTTTTGGTAATACTCCCGATCAACCAATTAATTTCAATTTATGTACTTTAAACTTAAAAATTCTTACTAACGCAAGCACGTGACCTCTGTCTAAAAACTTTGAAATAATACACCTACTGTGAATACTTCAAGTTTACCTTAAATCGGGTGTCTAGACATTCCTATTAGAAACACAAAGATATGATTAAACTGTCACAAGCCGAGCTTTATTTTATAAAATAAAAATAATTTGACGAGGGTTCGCCATTAATTTCGTCGACAATGTGATAAATAATGAGAGAGGTGTAATGCGGGGGTCACATCCCTCTAAAATGTCGCTCTGATGGACTGCTTTTGAAGTTTTGACGGCTCGCATCCTAATTTTCTTCCTGTGTACCGCTGGCGGTTGCCACTTTTCAATAAGAGTTTCTCTTTGTGACAATATTTCAATTTCAAGTTTTTGTGAACGCCTGCATTCATAATAGATCGGTTTTTCGTTTCTTTTTATAAATGCTGCTAGAGTAAATTTTCCAAAATGCAATTGAATAGAGAAAGTAGTAATCGTAGAAACCTAAATCATTTAAGCAAAATTATCGATTATATATACCTACCTACTTACTAAAATTCTATTAACTTTAGTCTATAATATCATGTCATTGAATTCAATAATGGCGCAAATCACAATATTATGAACCAGCAAGTTGGCTTTAAATGTATAAAATTAAGTACGTAATTTACGAAACGAGAATCACAAAATTCCATTATTGGAATTCAATTGCCATTAGCATTGACTTATGTCACTATTAAATTCAGTCAGAAGTATATCGATCTAATTAAAATGGGAATCCACTTAAAATGATTCCAATCTTCCAAGGAATCCTAAATATTTTTTTATTTGCTTATAATATAGTGACTTACGATATCACACGATACTATTTGTTATTATATACCAAAAATACACAAAAACAAACAAATTTCGCGTGGCTGTAACTTATCATGTTAATTGGATTACCGGGAGTCGGGTGACGTGAATCGGCACCTGTCGATACGGAACATCAAAGGGCATGTCACGATCATACGTAATTGGTAACGTCACAACACACAAACTACATATACCGGGTACAACAAGCTTTTGAACCGAGCTAGCTTGTATACCTGACTTGGTTTACGTGAACTGAAAAAGCTAGAGAAAATCCGTAGATTTTGGGAAATACACTAAGTATCTGTTTTTCCATTGAAAGTATATACTCGTACTGAAATACTAATTGAAACTGAAAAAATCTACTAGCTTTAGTTTTTAGAGTACATTATGGAATATTCTACAATATCTATCTGCAGATTAACGCCCGTCTTCAAATGAATAAAATAATGACATTCATTACATAAACAATTAAAATATATGCTACATCATATTATATTAAATTAATTAGCAGTTACAAAAAAGTCCCCTCAAAAAAATTTTTTTACAGGTTCCTGCTACTTTTATACGTCATTATGATCATAATACACAAAACATAAAATGGTTATAAGTTCACTAAAATGTATAGCTTTTTTTATTTTCATTAATACCAGTAAGTCTAGTATCCATTCAGGTGTCCCGTTTTCATGGACACCCTATATATTCTCTCGAGTTCGTACGAATATCATGCCTACACATATAGGTAATCAAGGATATTTACAAATTTTTACATAAACATTATTCTATCTCAAACATATTTATCTGTAAGGAAATAAGAATTAATCTGCTAAAACTTGATATTTCCTTCCGCATCTTATCTCTGTAACCTATATACTGGATTTTTTCACTCATGTTTATATTTAAAAATAACTTAGTTATTTTTAAAATATATATATATATTTATTATAGACTCGCCGCACCACGGGTCACAAAATTTTGCTCCACGAGAGTCCGGTGGGTGGACAGCATCTCATGGATGGTTTGAATGTCACAGAACCCCTAGCCTTATTATGGATAAAGCGATTTTAATCCATTAGGTTATAATCCCACCAATTTTGTAATATCTACATATATTTTTTTGTATTTTCTAAGATTTTTTACGAACATCTACAGGCTACTTTTCCAACGCTTAATTATATAATTTCAGAAGTATTTCTTAAGTAGTAATTCCTTCCGTTTCTGCCTTTAAATGTTGGTATACCTCCATATTTGTAGACGTATTCTGCAGCATTAACAATGCAATAACTCAGACAGATATCGCGTACACATTTGGCACCAGTAAATCAAAATTTAAACTGTGCCTGGCACGGTGCACGCGTGATCCGTGAAAAATTGCTTATTTAAAAACGAGATTTTTTCAACGCTACGTAGGGATGTGTACTGTGTCATACCGATGCTGTGGTGCTCACGAATAGTGCAACAGTACACTAGGAGCAGTACTAGATAGAAAGTACTTATTCAATTATTGGAAACTATGACAAAAAAAAAATTATAATGCAAGATTTTATTCAAACACAATAGTAGGTAACTGATACCGACTTATCTATTCCAGAATCATTCAAAAATCTCCTAATAGGCATATATAGATAAGGATATGAACTTTTTCAAGAATAATTTGAACTCTGGCAGGGATCGAACCTAGGTACTATATTATTAATCTTACTAAGCTATCGTAGCTACATTTGATTCGTAATTTTCCTGTAAATTATGATTAAGTTATTTACAAGAAATACAATATAAAAAATATTTCGCGTGCGAATGTCTGGGTTGCCATTGAGCTATAAGAATAATGTGAACAGCCCTAATTTGTGTAGAGTTTGGTTCGGTGCGCGCTCCGGTCCATATATCATGCGAGGCTCATCACGTTTTTAATAAAAACCAATAGCGACGTCCCTACCTATTTGTTTTAAACTTTTGAATAATGTGGCTGTGTGTTAATTTATAGTCGATACTTTTTTTATTACTATTTATAATGGTATTAATAGTTAGTTTAGTTAGGAATTAGATATAATCTATCTATACTTATAATAAATCTGTAGAGAGGTCAATTCTGTACATGAAATATATTTCCAAAATAACTATCAGCGGGTGATTAGTGATCGATACTGACGCCAAAAATGCAATCAGTAAAATTTTTGTCTGTCTGTCTGTCTGTCTGTATGTTCGTTATAGAAACAAAAACCACTCGACGGAATTCAACGAAACTTGGTACAATTGTTCTTCATACTCCTGGGCAGGTTATAGTATACTTTTCATCACGCTACGATCAATAGGAGCAGAGCAGTGAAGGGAAATGTTGGGAAAATGAGTGATTCATGAGAAAGGTTTCAAGCTATAAAACATCACGCTACAACCCTTAGGAACGGGGCAACGCAGGTGAAACCGCGGGCGAAGAACTAGGGAACAAAGTAACTATTCCACGCGGATGAAGTCGCTGGCGAAAGCTAGTCTTTTATAAAGGGGATAAATTTTTAATAATTTGAAATATTTATCCAGCTAAATGGGTACGAGAAATAAAATGTATTCCAACAATTCAGAGTTTTGCTTTTTGTTTTAATTTCGTTATCAACATTATTATACCCCATTTATATACCTTCCACATACAGGAAAGTATTATCCCTCTATTGAATTCAAAAGCCTTGTTATATATTTCAAATTACTTAGGGACATTTCTGAACCATATACCGTTTAAAATTTTTTCATCTGCCTTAAAATTATAGTAATTATAAACCTCGGGACCACTTCAAACCTCTCAGGTTGCTGTCCAAATATACGTTAGGGTCCGTTATGGGTCTTACAATCAAAAGAATTCTATCCAAGTCGGACCCCATATCTATTCTTCGGTACCCCAACACGAAGAATCAAACTCTCCCGTGAAAATGAATCTTAATTTCCAGTATTAGAGTCGAAATTACATGCTCTTGCACTTATGGTACAATAAAGTCGAGTGTCTGCCAAAGAAATCGTCAATAAACAAAAGTTTTAGTTAAATTAATGCTCTACTTCTTAGTTTTTATAGTTCAATATACAGGACGTTCACTTATTATATGAAAGTAAATAGTTGTATAATTCAAAAATTATAATTAAATAAGCTCATCGTCATTAACACAATTATTATCGCGCTATTGGGCAAGGTCTCCTCTCAGAATTAAAATGGTTAGGCTCCAGTCCAGCATGTGAGGCTAAAGGTTGGCAGATGTTTTATTAAACATATTATTTTATTTTTTATTACATACATATTTTCACGCCTGTCTCCCATTGGGGTAGGCAGAGACTATAGATTTCCACTTGCTACGATCCTGGCACACCCCTTTCGCTTCATCCACGTTCATTAATCTCCTCATGCATGATCGTCGATTTAAGGTGCTTTTAACCTGACCTTTTTTGAGAACGTCCGCAATTTGATTGTGGTACGTTCGCCGAGGTCGACCCCTTCCAAGTCTTCCATCCGTATTGGCCATGTATACTTGCTTCGTCAATCTTCGTTCATCCATCCTCTCTACATGCCCAAACCATCTTAACATACCTTTCTCAATCTTTGTTACTACATCTTTTTTCACACCACATAGCTCCCTTATCACGCTGTTCCTCACTCTATCTTTCAAGGTTACCCGACACATACTTCTCAAAGCTCTCTTTTATTTTTTATTAGTTAACAAATTAATCCCGTAAGCATCGATTGTGGCTATAATTAATTGCTTGTAGGCTTAATTAACTATTAAGAAACTCGCCGATATGATCAATAGTTCTATGTTACTAATATCATTATTAGTAAGTAAAAACCTATTGTAAATTATCCACAATTACAAAAATTATGTTTCAGAATATTCAGTAAATACTTATATCAGATAAAATCCCAATGTCAATCAATTTGCGTCCTTATACAGAACTATAGGCGAAACACCATGTAAAGTAAGGAAAACAAAACGCAACTCACTTGATAGGGCACTCGATATAATAAAGGCATCCGGACATTTTGTCGGAGTCAGTCTCGGCCAAGTTCGCATGAATGTTCTCAACCCCTGAGCGATTTAACGACAATACATCTGATAAAAATCCGTGTTCATATACCTCATTTGTTCTGTTGACTCGTATTATTTGTATGCAACTACTTGTAGAAAGACAATAACAAACCGTTAGATGAGACTTGAAACCTTTTGTTGGAAATTACGGAAAAAGTTCTCTGGACGTGCTCAATTTATGATTAATTTTTTGTATGTTTTCATAATTGTAGTAAAAATAAAATGCATTTTGGATTACTGAGATTTGTAAGATCAATGTCCAAATTTTATCAACCAATTGGGCAGGGATTATATATATATTTACCTAATCGTTATTTTCAACCGAAAGCAAATGTTTTAAGTTGATTACGTTATCATACGCTGATAGGTAATATAATTATGAGATCCAGGCCTAATTATGCACTTCGTTGGTCAGAAAAATATCGAATGAAAATTATAATCATATAAATTAGACGCACAAATCTGAGATCGTTATTAAAAAAGCCGTTAAATAAGTGACACGGGAGTCATGGTATGACATTACCCTTTCGTTTCCCGATTTTTTTTGTAAAATTTGTACCCATAAAAAATTTTTTCGCTGTTTTTTGCTGGCTTTTGTGCGAAATTTCGCACGGTTCGTTATGACAATCGGGGTGTCACGCGGATTTGAATGCGACTAATTTCGGTTTCCTAAACCCTTTGATTGTACAATGACTCTGCTATCTTCGAAAGGGTTCTGCCTATCTCCTACCTGTCATTATAGAGGCGTCAAGGGTCGATCCTTTCCTTGACCTTTGACATAAGGGCGAGGGTACGTTTTTTTTGGGAAATGTGTGAATTTAAGGTTTAATCAGCGGCAATTGTTACATCTCCAATCATCTTTTTATCTGTAGACTATGGCAAGTTAGAAATATTATGTTATCTGTTTTTTTATTGTGGCCTTTATAACCTTGAACATGTGATGTAGGTTACCGTGTAAGTAATAAGTATCGCATCAAATATGATTAATACTTACATTACTTACAAAATCTTTTCTACAAAAATTCCGTCCAAGATTTATGTCATCTAAGTCTTTTTTAAGTGAAAAATATGCGTGCTTTTGGACCCTACTAAAAAACCTAAATACAACTGACCAAATCTGCTCTATTTAACGTATAATAAGTACTCTTAACCCAACGTTAACAGTACTTACTAAGATCTTAAAAAGATTTGTCTCACACATTTAGATTACATTGGCCCATTCAATCGTTTTGACTTCAAGAATAACAAGGACATTACGAGGTATGATTTGTAAAGACACCTGCTGAGGCCCTTAGGTGTCCTCATTTGTATTCAAAATACAAATAAAGCCACGCTAAAATAAACCTTTTCTACTTAAAATTAAAGATCAATATACGTTCTAATGTTGTCAAAAGAATCGGTAGCCACAGGGCGTATCTTAGTCGAGGTAGTCATGTGTGTAATTCCACACAAATCCTTTTACTGATTATCATTTCAATGACATAAGTCATGTTATAAAGGGTCTTTACAAAGGCTTGTATATAATCAAGTTCTTAACTAAACAAACTAAGTATATGCCACATCTTAAAAGGGAAGTCTTACGAATGAGTTCATAACAATATGACTATGTATTATGTAACTTGAAATATTCACATGTACATGATTCTATTGACAACAACAGTTACGAATATGTTATATGATGGTCATTTTATTATCTAACTGTAAATTTTATTTTAATGAAGTCATTATGATTTATCGTGTTTTAGAGGCGATAAAATATTTATAGCTCTATCTGACGGTGCAAGTATCAACAACATCCAATTATCCTTGGACACGATTACTCATATTTTTTGTGTTTCTATAATGGTGTTTATAATTAATCATATAAGGTAATTTTATATTAATTCAAGATCAAATCAAGTTCAAGTTCGAATATTTTATTTAGTTTCAAATGATTTCAAATAAGCTTTTAAAAGCGTTTATGAAACGTTAATGAGTCTAATTGCACGGTCCCAAAAAAATTGATCCTAACGACAAGAATCCGGCAAGAAGCTTCATTCTTTTATAATAACACACTCTTTTAAAATAATTTGTATTATAATCTTCAAGTAGGTACAATAGTGCCATAACAGGATGTGCTGACATTGATTTAATGTCCAAGTTGGACCGAAGTCGATAATAGAAAAAGAAAGTTCTCAGCATTCGAGAACTGAATGTCATTATGTATAAAAAATTAATAAAAGTAAGTAAGTAAACTAAGTGGAAAAACACAAATCATCAAAGTATATTTATTAGAAAACTATGTCGTATAAATGGACAAGATACCGTAGTACCTACTTTAAAGAATGCTACATAGCGCCTACAACCGCCTACACCGCTACGGCGTAGACTTCGTAGACACAGATCGATCTGCGGCTACAAGTGACAAAGTTTTTCAAGATGGCGCGGGGCAGGGGGTGTATGGGGGGATGCTCATATTTTTTACTGTCGGTCGGGGTGAGCAGTGGAGCCGATCGCTACACCGCTCTCCACTCACTCGGCCTCTTAAAAGCCTCTCTTCCTCTAAGGGACGTTTCTGAGAAATACATGTGCGGTTATACACGTAAGTGTCTATGTGGCTTTATGTTGGAGGGATCTGTAAATGGGCAATCTGTGTGAGTGTCGCTACTTTGATAGCTGTACGTGTGGTGAATGAGATTTGAAGTAGGTGCGCGTATACATAGCGGCCTGGCGTAGATATGCTATAGTAATTATTCAAAAACCCTTCATCATCATCATCATCCACAGCCTGACTTCATCCACTGTTGGGTATAGGCCTCCCTCAGTTTATGCCATCCAACACGGTCCTGTGCTGCTAAATCTGCAAAAACCCATAACAAAAAAAAATTGTTATGTAGGTATTTAAGGTCTATTTTTTAAACTATGTTATTGTTGTAAGCTATGTTTATATAACTCTGTGACTAATACACAAGATGTAATGTATGGAAAAAACCAAGTAACTTTACTGCGATTTGGCTTTTTCCTTCGCTCAACAATAAAATGCAAAATAACTCATTAGATTGTTCCTTGCGCAATGTTGCTTAAACAAATAATAAAATACTCTAAAAATGAAATTTTTATTTTTTTTTATTTTCATAATTTAGGTCTATTACCCACCCGACTGCACCAGAAGGAGGGTTAATAATTCAGTATTGAAAAAAATCTGTTCAAAGTGATATAATTCTAATGATATCAATATTCACAATAAATATACTGAAAAATAAAATGTGAAAATTAATATAATCGCATTTAATGATAATCTAGGGTACAGATCATTTATTTATTTCTGTGCCTCCTGTGATGAGTGGTTTAACGGCCGATATCTATATCCTATCTGACAATAGATTTGCTTACTAGAGATAGGATTTTGACAGTAGCTGTATGGAGCTTATGTCAAAATTCTATATCTAGTAAGCAAATCTATCGACAGATTGGATATAGAAACTGGCGGTTAGTCGAGTTGTGACACCTTTTGTAATTTTTACATAGAAATTATCAGAAAAAATATGGATTTTTTGGTCTAACCTACGTTCTTTTCTCTACTATCTTCTTTAGTTTCTTTTATCTACTTTAGTTTCGGAAATAATTTGTGCGCAGTGATATAACTGGCAAGATTTTTGCAATAATATCGTGCCTCTATAAGTAACCGCTGCTCACATTATATTATGTTCTTCTCTTCGATATCTAACACATTAGATAAACTAGGAAGACAATATACAAACAAGTCTCAGTAGCAGCTCGGAGTATGGATTTGTGCCCAGTTAATGGAAATAGGCTCGCTCCCAATAGGGAGCGAGCCTTGAGAACAGAGGCAATGTTTAGGTCCCATGTTATTACATGTTATTACCTAAACATTGCCTCTGTCTAACCCTACGGGAAGTACAGGCGTGATGACGTAACGTGAAGCAAGTATTCCAATTCTCTTTATCTCTTTCTCTCACGCTAAAATTAATAACATCGAAACACAAACCCGGAACAACAATATTGTGTGTTGCAATGTTGTATGTAGCAGTAGTTAATAAAAAATGTATGAGTGAACAACATTAGCGGTACGTCGGCGGTAGCGGTAGATAAACGGTGTCTGCGGATAATGCGCGCTGTGGCCGGTCAGAGCAAACATCCTGGTCCACTGTTTGCTGACGTCACAACGCGCATAAGGGAGAAAGTTGACGCGTAGAAATATTAAGATCTAGTTGCATTTTTATGTTTTATTGCATTTAAAACTGCCCCGTTAAGGTAGTACGAGTAGTTCTGAACGCGACTGCTACGCTAGAGATCCTGGGTTCGATTTCCAGGTCAAGCAAAGTGTTATTGAAATTCTCAGTAGCATCTCGGAGTTTGAAATTTGTGCCCGGTTCATGGTAATGGACTTGCTACATATATTTTTTTTTAATTATTATTATTATTATTAAAAGCCCGTAGTGTCCCAATGCAGGGCAAAGACCTCCCCTTTTTTTTAATTATTAAATTAAAAAGTTTTGATGTAGTAAAAACTTTATAATACTGACTAGGTTTGACATCTGATATGTATGACACTTACGGTGTACATAACATCCAGTTACAATTTAGTAATGTGTTTAACATCTTATGTTAGCATAATCCCTATTACATGGGACCTAAAAATACCGGCGAACTGTGGATATACACCTCTGCCTAACCCTTCGTGGAACACAGGCGTGATGATATGTATATGTTATGTTATAGCAGTTCGTGAATTCGGTATCATTGTTACTAATAATATTAACCTTCATATCTATTATCTCCTACTAATTAATATAGGTTAGTAGGACATATTTTGTTGTTTGTATTTATTGAGGCGCTCGTTGGTTTATAATTGAGGAAAAATTTTGGTTTAAATATTTAAATCATTATTAGGTAAATGATATTGTCCAACATACCCACATAGATATCTTTGATTTTATATATGTACCTACATAACTGATATCCGAGTTCACTTGTAAAAAATAAAGCTTTTATGTTATAGAATATATTACTTCATTAGTGCGACTGCTGCGCTAGAGGCCATGGATTCGATTCCCATGCCGAACAAAGTGTTATTGGGTTTTTCTACGAAATTCTCAGCTCGGTTTCGATTTGTGCCGGTCAATGGCAATAGGCTCCCTATTTCGTCGGACCTAAAAATACCGGCCAACAATGGCTTTACATTAGTAGATAAGCCTCTGCCCATCCCTTCGGGGCTACAGGCAGAATGGTATGGTATAAAGAATAAATGATTATCGAGTTTAATTTTGAGAGAAGACCCGAGCTTAGCTCGAAATTTTTACATCAGCAAAATTCGAAAATATTCAGCTGCGCCCATATTACCGGGATATCAGTACACAGGCAATGTACACAAATCCTGCAGCGTACTTGAAATTAATTTCGTATAGCCCGCGGCTGTGGGGGGGTTAACCCCTCCCTGCAGACACGTGCGGAGCCACGGATAACCCTGTTTTACCGCGTCGCAAATAGCCCGCGGCGATTTTCATTAATAACCGATTGAATAAGTTAATCATCGTTTTCATCCAGATAATTGGATGTAGCCAATGTAACAAGTGGGGGTGGTTTGTCTACTTAGTTTGGTCGAGCAAAGTGACTTTACTTGTAGAATAATGTAAACATTTTAAAATCAAAAGTAGTCCAAATTGAAAAATTGTTGGTGTTGACAGACCGACAGACAGAGAGGTTCCTTTTCTTATTGAGAAAATATGGGTACAAAATGGAGTTACACATGAATAGAGTTCAGCCATATTTTACCAATAGGCATACAAAAATATTAGTGAGCATCTAAAACATTAAATCAAACACAAAATAACAGAAAGAAAGGTAACTAAAACTTTCATTATTTACCTACTTACTAGCTTCTGCCCGCGACTTTGTCTGCGTGAACCTCAGAATTGGGTCCGCCCTTGATAAAGCCTATGTGTTATTCCAGACTATAATCTATCTCTGTGCCAAATTTCATCCAGATCCGTGCAGCCGTTCTGGTGGGAAAGAGTAACAAACATCCATACATCCACACATCCTTACAAACTTTCACGTTTATAATATTAGTAAGTATTATTCTTAACTATATTAGTAGTCGGAACTGTCGGAAGAGAAAAGTCCTTTTCACTAAGTTTTTCACCTAAGTTCTTTACTAAATAAAAAATTCCGCAGCTTCAGCTTGAGGTATTAAACCCTAAAAACGATGGATAAGTACTACCAAAGATGACTGCCTCATTTTTCTTGATCGTAAGTGGGACTACTGAGCGTGAGGCCCCGGGTTTGATTCCTAGGTCGAGCAAAGTGTTATAGGGGTTTTCTATGAAAATACCTATCAATAGCTCAGAGTTGGATTTGTGCCCAGGTATACTCGTAGACTTGGTCCAAATTACATGAGACGTAAAAAATACGGGTGAACTGTGAGTATATATCAGTACACCTGTTACGTAAGCCTTTGGGGAATAAGTATCTATGGAGTTTCTTGCTGGTTTTTCTCCATAAGACCCACTATTTGGAACCGTGCACCTAGTTTTGACAATTCAAAAGTACCTGTACTATTTATTTGAAATAAAAGATTTGACTTTGACTTTGATTTTCAATTCAACCGTGTATGTATCTGTACCAAAGATTTACAAACCCATAGGAGAACAGTTCCGTTAGCTGTTTTTAATGTGAATCGCATTCATGATAGACAGATGACAGTTCCCCTAACTACTTTACTCTATGTAGGACTGGAGGTCTACTTATGTAGGACTTTTTAATTAGGAACAAAGCATAAATAACTCATTAGGACCCATACATGTACACTAATTATTATTTAAATTTATATCTTTTCACTGTCAATGGTGCTCTGTACACGATAAAAGAGGGGTTTAAAACAATAAAAATAGAACAAAGGCCAAATACAATGGTCACAGTTTAATGTAAGAGTTTGTTCCCATTATGTTCGAGTATGGGAAGAATAAAATGGATGGAATCGTTTTCATTGATGATATTTTTTTCATTATTATTTGTACGAGTATTATACACACGTTAGTTGATACTGCTATTGAACTATTGGAAATTACCGCGAAAATATAAACGACTCGCGTCATTAATATTTTTAAATGTACATACGTATTAACATCGTTTTTTTCTAACCTTTGATGAGCCTGTGATCTCACTCCTAACCTGGCGAGTCAGAGGAGACCCTTCTTCATAAGAGTTACCAGTATCAAAAATACGGGTTTTACAATTTTTTAAGCGAGACAAAAAGTCAATATTTTTTTACAATATTTTCTTTTATTTTCAAATTGATCTAAATAGACAGAAGATCCGTGGTCAGCCGCGCACGCCAGATATGACAGAATTTATAAAAATACGAGAGCTTCGATCCCGTATTTAATTTTGCTAATTACGGGTTCCTAAAATTTTTTAGCGTGAGACACGGGGTGACTCATAAAATACGGGGCATTTGACAACCCGTAGCTATGTCACATCTGCTGGTGTGTCTCTTGTTCCTGACAATCTCTATTCTCTCTATTAAGGTGGCATATTACTCGAAATTTGTTTGACATTGACACGATAAGAAGAACAAGAAGCAAAGATCTCCCGATCTATCTGAGGCCAATCCACCCGGAAAGCCTACATCATCCCGCCAACGTTTTCTGAACTCAAGCAACGGCCATTTTCAGGCAACCATTTAGTAACAATATTGAACAATATTGATTAATTAGTGTAAATAGTAAAGGCATTTATTTTACAAATAAATAACCCCAATAACATTTACATATCATACGTCATTAAACATATCTTAAGATTCTGAGCAAAACATATCGGTGAAGGTGAACTGTGAGTGTACATTTATAATCCACCTACACCTATGGCGTATCTTACCTACATTACATTACAGGCCAAGGTTTAAGACGCAAAATTTAAAACAGGATGACTTTTGATCTATTACTAACCTAGCCAAGTGTGATTTACCAGACTTCATACGCTCATTCCGTCCAAGACTTCTCTGACCATTTAAGTGAACCATAATTTATTATTAATATACACTTGCATTTCAAAAAGTCAGAAACCTCGAGACCTAACGCTCTCTTCTCTCTGAGAGGAAACACGTGTCTTTGGTTATTGGAACAATAAATCAGTTGCTGATAAAAAGGAGCAATGAAATAACTAAAGGAAATCTATTATTATAGATTTCCTACAATACATAGATATTATTATCTATGTATTTTACGCATTATCAGATTATATTCTCCGCAAATAAGTAACCCACTTCTTAATTGCATTTTCTTAGATAAGGCTATAATATTAATGCCTCAATATGTGCTCAGAAAATGCGTCAATTATTAAAATTTCACGCATACAACATTAAAATGAGTACGATTTGCCAGCGTGGAAATTCAACAACGCACGTACAACGGTAACTCTCACCATACTGTCAACTTGATCATAAATATGCAAGCTATTATGACCTTCACCTGTGTAAAAATAAAGATCACGTTTGTAAAAATCGTAATTGATAGTAAAGTCATCAAGTATTGTCACTATTTTAATAAAATTGCAAGCTGATACGACCTTTATCCATCTAAAAATATCGATGATTTCTGTAAAACGTTTTGACAATACTACAATGCACTACTATCATTTATCTGATAAACATACGTGATTTTATCATCTTATTCTTCTAGTTTTAAAGCTTAATGTCGTGTCGTAGATATATTTGATAGTGTTGCGACGCAGTGTATATTTTGCAATCGGAGCCACATCGCTCACGTACCGCGGATATCTAAATATGCGGATCCTATTAAATCAGAAATAGGTATCCAATCAGTGTGCGTATGCTTCAGTGCATTTATACAGCCGTTAGGTACTGTAATGTTCGTGATATTAATACATCGGTAACCCTTCACTGCGATTACATTCCTGCTTACTTCAACTATTTATGGTACATTAGTTCGCTTAAAGAACCGATGGCTTTATATAGGTACGTTGAATTTTTAGTTGGTCTTATAAGCGGCTTGAACGTACCTTTTGAGTATAACTTAAGTAGTTTTATACTTAAACCTCGACAGTTTTATTTTTTTTAATTTATTTATTTTAAAATAGCATAGCTCATAGAACTGATAGCTCATAGGCCTTTGTTGAGCAGTGGTTTTTTTGACTGATACGATGATGATGCTTATTCATTTTATGACAAATGGTATTTACAGCAAACTTTAGCAGGAATCCGTAGGTAAAGTGAATGGATTGAATAGATATTTGAATAAGCAGGTTAAGTTAAACTTTTTGTTTTAAGAAGTATACGAGTATTATAAGTATTCTGCCTTATTAGTCTAGTGGTCCCAAGCGCGACTGCCACACTAGAGGTCCTGGGTGCGATCCCCAGGTCGAGTGAAGTGTAATTGGGTTTTTCTATGAAATTCTCAGTAGCAGCTAGGAGTCTGGATTTATGTCCGGTTAATGGCTATAGGCTCGCCCCCTATAACATGGGACCTAAACATACCGGTGAACTGTGTGTGTAAATTAGTACGCCTCTGCCTAACCCTTCGAGGAATACAGGCGTGATGGTATGTTATATTATGTTATTATAAGTATAATTTTACACATACAAATAACACAACATGTAATAGTTTTTACTTCCGCAATTCAAATTTATCATCTAGTGTGTCATGTCATGTAGGTGTGTCACAGCACTTCATGACCACTTTATCAATATATGTAAGTAATGCGTATCTCGCAATAGAAGATTAGATTAAAGTTTTTCTATGTAAATCAGTAAGACCTTCGTAAATCAAAATTAAAACTAGATAAACAGGAAAATTGTTAAAAATCCTTATTTGAGTAATAAGCCAATAGTCGTTTCTCTGTCGGATATTATATAATACTGCACATAATGATCGACAATTTTCCGCATCTCTGGGCCACCTCATTCAAGGGTTGTCAAAACGAAACACGCTCCCCCAACGAATTGACAAAATAGCTCCGCCGCACGAACCCAAAACGATAGAAAACTCCACAAAAGGCTGTAGGTACTCGACAACTCTCAACCTAAACGCTTTAACTATGTTCCAACCCCATGCTCCAGGATTGCTCACTCCACTTGTCTCCAAAAACCCATGAATATTTTATAGAATTTTATGCCCAATTGTAGGGGAAGAAGTGTTAGCTTCGCGTGCGACAGCCGAGATAATGATGGCACTTCAGCCGACGGTTTTGATATTGCTTCTAATTGGTGCTGGTCCTCATGTAAAACTGTTGCACGTGCCACCCCTATGTATAATATACTTAAGGGATATACGCCCATTATATATATATTATCCCATATCACCTATTATTAAATCTTACACAAGTACACAATAGTCCTGGTTAACGCTGGTTTTGGCGACTTCCCAGTCGAAACCTTGGTCGCTCTTGTCAAGTAAGCGACGTAGTTTCTTTAAATAACCTGGTCGCTGCAGCCACTGGTCGCAGTCATCTGCGATCACTAGACTACCATGAGGTCGTCTAGTGTACCTATACTTGTTTTCACATGTCTCGAAAAGTGTCTATTATATACCTATTAGGTTTTAAAACAAAAGCAAAAATAAATATTATTTTATATAGAAAAATAAAACGAACCCATATAAAGTTCAGTGACACGGCCTATATTAAAATCGCGAAATACGAATATATTCACTGATTTAGATCGAAAACAATAGGATTTTGATATAGTAAAAATAAAAGGTAGGCCATATATGGGTGGACTGGGCTTAGTAAAGGTGAACGACCAGGAAAACCAAAACAGCAAAATAGTCATTAATAGGTAGGCTACGTCAGAAAATAACCTGAACGTGCTACCGTAAAATCCGTAAAATAATATAAAAAGTAGTAATAATAGTACGTATAAAGCCGGTTTATTTTTCACGTGGTTTAGGTAAATAACAAAAATACGAAGATGAACGGCAATTTAGTGATTAACAACAACAGCAGCAACAAATATCGACTAGATTAAATTATTCGAATCGCACTTAAAGTATAATCATAATTTGATAGCAATAGGTTTAAAAAAAATAGTCAAACATTTATCGAATGCGGATATTAAACTTTAAACATAAAACAAAATTGCTTACTTCAAGAAAACGAACTAATTTACTCATATTTCTTACCGGTAGTGACGTTAACCGAGACAACGCTGGTGCATTTTAATTAGGCAGCGCAACGAATGAGGCTTCGAGAGCGAAGCGCTCGTAAAGCGAAGCGAGCAAAGGAAGCGAGGAGGCGCTTATTAGTGCCGAGACAGAAGCCTATTTATCGGACCTAGTGTTGCTACATACATTTATTCAACTAATATTATGGTAAAAAAAAATCATATATTGTTTCAGAATGATGTGTTTGTTTGTATAAACTATTTTGTGACAAAACGAGACAGTCTGTATTTTTTTTATTCATGATAGTCTTACGCTTGATCGCCAGGTCGCCACCCAGTTTTTACGCACTACTTTATACAACGTACGTTTATACAACATTTATTATTAGGTATGAAAGATTGAAACTAATTATTGTATAAATATTCTCCAGTAACCCGGTTGTGAAAATGAGGTTGCGGTAGGAATTAATTCCTAGTTCAGATAGGTACTACAGATAGAAATAAAGTAGTATCAATACAACGCGATAAAATCCGTAATAAGTAGTTTTATTTCAATGTCTAATATTCTCGTAACTATCAGAAACCAGTAGGTTCTAGAAGTTTTTCACTGCAAACCGGGGTGTTTTGAACCCGGTAAATGACAATAAGATCACCAACTATAGAAAGCTACAGCAGACAACCGTGACATTGTGTAGAAAAAGGGGGAAATATGTACGTGGTGTGTTTTTTAATTAATCTGTTTTTAACTATCTTTTTTTGATTTTTTTTGCATTTTCCATGCTAAGATTATTAATTTATTTTTTAGTAAAGGAAAAAATTCAATCGCTTGAGTCGGTTGAGAGGTAAGGTAACTTACCTCTCATAGATGTCACCAACGTCACCTTATGACGTAAATTCAAAATGTGTAGGCAAAATTTCAATCAAGCGGGTAGGGTTGGCGGTGGCTTAGAGGTCAGAGCGTCTGGTATATCAAACCAGAAGACGCAGGTTCGAATCCTGCCCGCGATTGAATTTATTCCTTTACTAAAAAATAAATTAATCTGTTTTTGTTATACCTTTGAACCTGTGACACGTAATTGCCAGGGCTGGATCTCCCGGTACATCCCTTGCCTTCAATCAACCAACAGATTCACATTAGAATAAAATAATACTTCAACTCCTACTACTATGGATTCTAAATAACATAACATGCCATCACGCCTGTATTCCCCGAAAGGTTAGGCAGAGGCGTACTAATGTACACCCACAGTTCGCCGGTATGTTTAGGTCCCATGTAATAGGGGGCGAGCCTATTGCCATTAACCGGGCACAAATCCAGACTCCGAGCTGCTACTGAGAATTTCATAGGAAAACCCAATAACACTTTGCTCGACCTGGGGATCGAACCCAGGACCTCTAGCGTAGCAGTCGCGCTTGGCACCACTAGACTAATGAGGCAGTCAATGAATTCTAAATAATATATGAATATTGAATATTCTAGAGAAAATGTTAAATTTAGCGCTTCGCAATAGACTCTAGGTGCTATTATGATTTAAATAGAAAACTCTCACAAGCCTTTAAGAGTACGGCAACACCAGACAGAAGCCGGTTTATCGGCCGCGGGCGTGCCTCGCGACGCATTCCGATCGACGCGACCGCGACCGCGGTTTACGACCAACGCTTAATGACACACGCTTACGACCGGGAAGAGAATCGATTCACGACACATTTAACTATCGAACTATGAAACCTCCACTGATTCCTGTTATTCATCGTTGGTTTGCCCATCAAGTTTTCATTATTTAGTCGTATTTGGGTTTATTGTTCTTAGAATTAAGCTGCTTTGATTCGACTCTCCCATGTTTGTGTTCCAATCTATCCGAAATTAAATTTATTTATCAAAACAACAAAAATATCGACTGATTCCCTGATAAATACGTTTATGACATTTGGCTGTGTGTGGTTTTAGTCGGTAGGAGCCCGAATATGTTTTTGGGTCCGAATAAACTTGTCGTTTTCCCAGGCAAACTGAATCCTTTGTACCATTCACACAATTACGATAAAACTTTTACGAGAAGTGTATCCTCGAAAGTTTATCAAAAAAAAAAGGCAGAGGCATTACACCGCTTGTTAGTTTGTTTAATCTTCTATATAAATTAAAATTAAATGCTGTTAATTACTAAGCGTATCCCTAAAGAACTGCTAGATCCACTATCAATGTTTTTCTTAAATGTTCGTCCAAATAAACCTTTTAAAGAAAAAATTGAAAAGTAACACGCAATTGCAATTGCAATACTTCGAAACAAACGAAGAATGTTGAGATTTTTGTATAATTCATTAAAATTTTAACAGGTCTACGTCATTCGGGTCGTCTGATAAAAAAAGGAACCTATAAATCAGAAAAGTAATGAAATAAGAAATAAAGTAACTGATTCTAGAAACATTGTTATCAGTGTTACACTGAGATATGTGAGATACGGTCACATAAGAGACGACGTCATAAATCCGAATTAAATGAACTTAGATAAGGCGATTTGTGGTTACTGATTGCCTAATAATATCTGTTACTGAGCGCTTTAACAGGTATCATATTTCACAAAACAGTGATATAAATATCCTTTATTTTCAGTAAATAGGGTTTCTACAAAGATAACAGAATAATAATAATAGTAATGTGTATTAATAATTATCGTTCGAATCGTGGCTCGTGAAATCTGCTAACTCACATCAGCGGGGTTTATAACGTAAGAAAAATCTGTCAGTTCCAATGAGAAACAGATCATCTCTTTCTAACTTACATATTTGTTCTTATGAGAGTAAGGAATAGCATTAATAATAAATAATCATAGCAACTGTCCGAATATGCCTACTTCTTAGTAAATACCCTGGTAAATAAAGTTATTATGATAATCTTCTCAGAACTGAGATTCTAAACCCGTGCCCAGTTAAAAAATAAAATAAAAAGTGACAAGTTCATAAGATATTGACTATTTTATTCTTTGCACATAACACGCAAAGTATAAGCAGGCTATTGAAACTGTTAATCAGACCCTTTATCATCAATTATATTTTTTTAAGGGACCGGAGTCAGCCTGAATGGCCCACAAAAACATGATACCAAAATAAATCATCAATAGTAATTCTAACACAATTTAATAAAATTGTGTTATTCGGATTCCGATACCGTTATCTAGGTTCCTATCGCACCATTTTGTGTACTACTACTTCACTGGAAATAAACCACCCGAAAATAGTTCCAAACTTAGCAAAGTTATCAAAAATTATATTCGCTTACGTTTATTTCCAATGAAGTATTTTGGAAGAAATGGTAGTGTAGGAACCTAGATTAACATTATTTGAATTCGAATAATAACACAATTTGATTAAATTGTGTTAGAATTACTATTTATTTTGGTATTGCGTCTGTATGGGAAATTCGGTCTGTCGGACTCTTAATCTATTAAAAAGTGAAATACTAGTTGCACGGTATTTATAAATATAATTATGTAGGTATATTCTTTTTCACGTACAGAATTTACTCAACTGTTCCTTCCATGAACCTTATTGGTAGCAAATCGAAAAATACTACCATAATCAGTTCAGGCAAATGTCACTATCGACGCAATGGCCACGAGGAAGAAAAAAAACATTGATAATTATGATAATGTTATAATTAGGTGCTAATCTATGACGTCAACATCGATAGCCGTATCTATCATAACACACTATCACGCCTGTATTTCTTGAAGGGTTAGGCAGAGGTGTACAAATGTACACCCACGTTTGCCGGTATGTTTACGTCCCATGTAATAGAAGGCAAGCTTCTTGCCATCAACTGGACACAAAAACCAATAACACTGCTTGGGGATCGAATCCAGAACCTTAGGACCACTAGACTAACGAGCAAAATGAGCTGTATTTAGATAATACAAAATTTAAACGATTAGGATAGGAGGGAACACGAACAGACGGATCGTCTGATGGTAAGCGATTACCGCCGCCCATGCAACACCAGAGGAGTCACAAGTGCATTGTCGACTTTTTAAAAGGGGATTGGGCCTCCGGTAACCTCACTCACTCGGCGAAATACAACGTAAGCGTTGTTTAACGCCGGTTTTCAGTGAGGCTGTGGTATCGCTCCGGTCGAGCCGGCCCATTCGTGCCGAAGCATGGCTCTCCCATGTAAAATTTTCTTTCATTATTATATATATCATTAGTTTGTATTTTTTTATAGGATAATGGACCAAAAAACAAAACCAATCGTCGCCATGACAATCATTTAATAATAAATCCAGATTACAGTGGTGAAAATCGGAGTTTCTCAAATGTCTTCTTATTTCATAAAATGTTTCACGGAAATGATTCCTTAGTAATGTTCCTTAATAATACAACATTTTGTATGAATCATAATATGATTTATCAAGATGGCCATTTAATCCTATTTTTTTTACTGTTAGCCCGTATCAAATTATTTTAGCGATAGCTCGATAGCTAGACTCTATCACTTCGGCTAAATAGAGCTTTTGATTAATCATAATATGAATCACATTTGAAAATTCAATTGGTTATGAATACGAATCTATTCCAGAGTAGGTAATAGCTGGGGCTTTTTTTATTCTTGATAGACTTACGCTTGACCCCCTAAGGTGACACTGCGTTCAACGATGGAGCGCGCTTGCCTAGAACAATCCGATTCACTCGTAATTTAAAGACACCCAGATTGTATCTAACGGGGAAGACCCACTCGGGAACCGTATTAAAGCTCTCCAGAACTTGGCAACTCTAATCTAGCAGTAAGACATAACACGCTTCATTTCTTACTCAAAAACAGCTGAAGTTATAAAAAATATACAATTTAGTGTGTGAACGTTCACGTGAATATTGACCCGGAATAACACATTATTGCGATTTTACAATCTCATACATGCCAGTAACTCTTCGACTGGTGGAGTCGCTGGTGAAAAATTACATTTAGGGTGTGATTATTGTCTACGAGTAGTAGCACTACCAGGAGATAAGTGAGCAATAGATTCAGATGTTAGCACATCTGTCAAATATATTGTTTTTGTATCTTGTTTGGAAAATCCATTTTGACTTTTATCATTGACATAAGACACGTGCTGTATGCGTAAAATACCCAACAATTACGTAATTTGTACTTTGCACAATCGACAGAGGAGTCAGTTGTACAGATAGCGACCTGAGTTATATTACCTAACTCTTTAATTGACTGTACAATGTATTAGCATAATTTTCATTTATCTCAGAACCTATGTAATTCTGTACCTCACACATGGATACATTGCTCGCAGATTACTTATAAAGTACAGATTCGCTAAATACTAACTTAATCACTATCATCACTACTTTGTATAAAATAAAGTCGCATTTCGCTGTTTGAGGACGTAGTCCTCCTAAACTGCGCAACCAATTTTAATATGGTTTTACTAAAAATTAGAAAGCTTTATCAACATGCATATTATACGAGCATTATCCCGTGTGAAGCCGGGGGCTTTTAATTAAAATCTAACCACTTACCATGCACAGATTCCTAATGCTATTGACACGCACTTTTAAACACCCCTCTAAGCAACAATCCAACTTATTGAACACACTGGTTAGGTAACAATTGTTATTTCTTAAAGAATAACAATACAGACACCTGTCCGCCTGTGAGAATCTATACATAACTAAAGCAAAAACACCGACCACGTAGACATACAAGATAACTAGATTAGACATTCGAACGATCACGGCTGATATGTAATCATAGATGTCTTAATCGTAACCGATGGCTTCTTTCGTTAAAGATATGATAAACCAAGTACATAACAGAACATAAATTATAAGCAGGATCTAATACGTCATGTTATTAAGTGATAAATAATAACTGCCTCAATTGGTCTAGTTGTCATAATTGCGACTACCGAGTATGTGGTCCCGAGCTCCATTCCCAGGTCGAACAAGGTGTTATTGAGTTTTTCTATGAAATTGTCGATAGCTATTCGGAGTTTGGATATTGCCCGGTCTTCTATTACATGGGACCTAAACATACCAGCGAACTGCGGCTATACATTAGTACTCCTCTGCCTGACCCTTCCGGAAATACAGATGTAAACGTATCTATGGTATGCTAAATGGTTCAAAAACTTACGCGTGTTATCATCGTTGGCCAGAGGCTCTCCATCTTCTTCGGCACCTGAAACAAAAAATAATTAAGTTTTTATATTACAAAAAAAAATATAATATATAAATCATTAATATTGCGAAAATATTTAGTGATTCTCGTTAAGGATCCATTTCTTTAGAACTTATGAAGATTAACACAATCAATATAATGTATATTAATGACTTTCTCAATCGATATCGTACTCAAAAAACTAATTTACCAATGAACAAAAATAAAATTCACGTACCTACCTAAACCGTGACATTTGAAAAATACAGAAACTCTCATAGAGCCCATATACTGCCTGCCCTTGTGATTTAAGTTATGGCACTTATAAAAACGTTTACGGCTTCTGGCAAATTAATGCGTAAAGAGAACGTAGCGTAATTCGCGTCGTGGGATTCAGGATATTCGATCGCAACATAATATTATTGTACTGTTCCACTGCTAAGCATGGGACTCCTCTCAGTATGAGAGTGGTAAGAATTCTACCTCGAAGACATTCTTCTCATGCCGTCCAGAAAAACTCTCAGGCAAACAAATTTCTCCAAGACGTTTTCCTTCACAATTGAAGCGAATGATAATTAATTAATGTTTAAAATGTCAGAGAGACGTGTCTTGTATTCAAACTCGAGACCTGGCAGTACAATGATGGTCAAATCACTGCCTCACTGCGATCGCAACGCGTTGTAGTAAAAAGTAATGACGATCATCCCCAGATATATTGAAAAATTAAATTGACTTTTAAAAATAACACTTTTCCAAATACCTACAAATTGAAATTTAATCGTTCATTCGAAATGTCTAAAACCGGAAATATTTAGCCTATTATCTTCGAGTACCCTCAATGATGTGCTGGCACCGACAAGCACTGAAGAGGGTTCCACACAGGATATTAGCCGGATAATTACGCTAAATTGCTAACGTAATGGATCAGCGATGTACACACAGCAAAAGTGTTTCCATAGCAGTAGCTTCACAAATTTGCTAATATACTCGTACTCGTGACAGTTTAGTGCAATCTTGTTTCTTCTGCACACTGTACAATCCATCAACTAAATTGTTACATAACATACCATACCATCACGCCTGTATTCCCCGAAAGGTTAGGCAGAGGTGTACTAATGTACACTCGCAGTTCGCCGGTATTTTTAGGTCCCATGTAATAGGGGGCGAGCCTATTGCCATTAACCGGGCACAAATCCAGACTCCGAGCTGCTACTGAGAATAACACTTTGCTCGACCTGGGAATCGAACCCAGGGCCTCTAGTGTAGCAGTCGCGCTTGGGACCACTAGACTAATGAGGCAGTCATTTATGACAATAAATCCTTAATAATATTAGTATGGATGTATGGATGGATGGATGTTTGTTACTCTTTCACGCCAGAACGGCTGGACGGATTTGGATGAAATTTGACACAAAGATAGATTATTGTCTGGAATAACATATTGGCTACTTTTAATCTAGGTCGGACCCAGTTCTGAAGTCCACGCAGACAAAGTTGCGGGCAGAAGTTAGCAAATAAATAAATATAATGTCTACGTAATTAAATCTATGAAATTCTCAGTAGCGGCTCCGAGTTTGGATTGGCGCCCGGTTCTGTTCCCAGAAAAGGACCTATTTTACAGTAGGTACTTCTTTCTTTCCAAAAGTTCTTTCATTCCCACGTGGTACTTCTGGATACGTGACATCGTCCAGAAATAACGTTTCCTACGTATGAAGCTCAATTATTTCCTCAAAATTACCTTGACATCTATTTCAACTACGAAGTCAAAATGACCTTGACAATGACATTGACTTCGGGTTCTAGGTCAAGGTCATTTTGAAGAAATATTTATTTTGAGTTTGATATATTGTAACGATTGTTCAAAACGTTCACTGGTGGCCGGAATAATAAGATATAGTTCTAGGTAGTTAAGTCTAGAAATATTTTTATCAGTGTCGTGATATCTGAGCTAAGTATCACCTAATTCAACTTTATTTGATAATATAAAACATGTTTGGCAATCGACTTAGGTAAATATTACCTAAATAATTTATTGATATCGTATCTAAATAATACCTACTTATTGTATACTACATACATACCTACTTACACCCACACCATTTTACATAGGCAGAAGCTACAGAATACCAATTGCTACAACTCTTGCATACTTCGTTTTCTTCTTCCAAATGCATACATCATATTGTTATACACACGCACCGGTTACAAGTACTACGCACCGTATCAATTCTTTTTTTACCTCATCAATTTGATTGGTGTATGTCTTTCTGAGGCGTACTCTTCTGGCGGTTCCACTGAGACTCACTTAGAAATCACTTTCCTCAGTCACCTTCTATCCATTCTCTCCACATACCCATACCTCACATCATATTGTTCTCAATCCGTGTCACTACATCATCTCTTATTTATAATGCAAAATTGTCTTATCACACTATTTCTCAATCTATCATTCCCAGTTACACCACACATAACTCACAAGTAACGCATTTCCATAGCATCTAAATATTAAAAACTTTTATTCACGTCATCTAGCTTGAGTAGATGTGCTTTTTTAAGCCAACTGCAAGAACACACTTGCACACTGCACACCTCCTACATACTACTGTACCTCCTCCCCATTTATGCCTATTTTGTGCCGTGTGGAAGGACATTGTAGTCAGTGATATTACCGGGCATATAAGACTTAACAACTGAGGTCTCAAGATAAGCGCACTAGAGATACAGCTGGTGTTGCTAGCGTCTATATTCTGCAGTTACCGCTTACCATTTATCTGTGCGTATGCTTGTTCGTAATTTTATAATAATATAAAAAAAAAATCTGTCCGGCCATTGGTCTTCCTATAATCAGCTACCATTCCACCAATTTAATATAATCACAGTTAAAAATAGATGTCATATATACAATTATTTGCTTATCACTAAAATGCTGATAAAAAAGGGCTTTAGGGCGGAAAATTTATTGTAGGAAATAAAATATTATAATCATCATTCTATCCTTTATCCGAGCTAGGTATAAATTCGAAATAACTGTGCACATCTGAAGTTGTCTGCAAATAGTTTTGCAGTGGTAAATATATATATGTATATAATTATATAAAGAACCTGACTGACCGATTGAGTGACTGACTGACGTATCAACGCACAGCCGAAACTACAGGAGCTAGATCCCTGAAAGTTTGCATGCTGGTTCCTTTTACACTGTAGATGAGCACTGAGAAAGGATTTTTGGAAATTCAACCCCTAAAGTGGTGAAAAGGGGAGTGAAAGTTTGTATGAAAGTCCACACACACTACTATTCATTGACATATACACACACACATACAGACATATATAAATATTTAACAAACCATGACATCATAAAGATTATTTACAGCTGTCATTCGCCGTTGACATTTTGACAATTGTTTCCTTCCCTAAAAATTAGACTTAACATATGGTATGAAACCTTCGTTCGCTTCGTTAGCGTTCTTTTCATAGTTTGAATATAAAAACCTCGGAGTAAAGACGATTATTGGAGTTGTAAATGAAAGATCCAAATTCTAACATTTCGTACGGCTTGAAATTTTCAAATTTAGTATTAAAAAGATAGTTCCAAGATTTTGATAAATACAGATAACATTTTAAAATTTTAAACAGTGTTGCCAGATGCACTGTAAGTACAGTCGATTTACTGTAATTTCGCTGTATTTACTGTATACTGTAATATAAAAGTACAGTGTATGAAGAACACTGTCCCTAATTTATTTAAAGTTAGAAAATACTGGAAAATTATGACCCATTCTGAAGAAGTGTGAACCGTGAACAATAATATGATTCATCAAATGTGGCTGTTCAGCCCCAGCGTAGTTAGGTATTACTTAGCTTACTTACGCAACATAACATGCCATCACGCCTGTATCCGCAGGGATAGGCAGAAGTGTATTTATGTACACCCACAGTTCGCCAGTATGTTTAAGTCCCATGTAATAGAGAACAAGCCTATTGCCATTAACTAGGCATAAATTCAAACTCGGAGCTGCTACTGAGAATTTCGTAGAGAAACCAAATAAAACTTTTCTTGACCTGGAAATTGAAACCAGGTCCTATAGCGTAGCAGTCGCGCTTAGGATCATTAGACTAATGAGGCAGTTTCTTTATTAATATGTTTTTATTTGTTTTTCCAGGATTCAAAGCTGCAATTCATCAAAGTCACACACTACGAAGCTAAAAGGTAAGTAACAAACACGCATTACCGGTTATAAAATACTTGTTTTATTTTGTCGTTTTATCTTATCCAATCAACCTTGATCGGTTTTGTAGTGACGTGGCAAAAAAGATAATAGCCATATAGCCGATAAAATATATAGATATAAGATATCGTAGGTACATAAAAATTTGCAACGTGTAATTCTTTCTACAAGGATGTTTGGTTCACTATTTTAACCACGAATAAAATTAGATCCCACTTAACATACATAATCAACCCATTATATTGTCCCACTGCTGGGCACGGGTCTCCTCTCAGAATGAGAGGGATTAGGCTATAGTCCACCACGCTGGCCTAGTGCGGGTTGGCAGACTTCACACTTCTCACAGGCATGCAGGTTTCCTCACGATGTTTTCCTTCACCGTTTAAGCGCGTGATAATTAACTATTAATACGTACATGACTTCGAAAAGTCAGAGGTGCGTGCCTTGGGTTCGAACTCGAGACCTTTGACTTGGCAGTCCAACGGTCATACCACTAGGCTATCACTGCTCAGATCCCACTTATTTTATAGGTATTTATTTATTCATATAACTATCCAGTGCAAAACCTGCTTTAATTTGGAAAACGAGTGACCTATTGCAACAGACGAGGTGTTCATTTTTAGGGTTCCGTAGCCAAAGGGTACTCCGCTGTCCGTCTATCTATCTGTCCTTTTGTCACCAGGCGGTATGTCATGAGCCGTGATAGTAAGACAGTGGAAATTTTCACAGATGATGTATTTCTGTTGCCGCTATAACAACAAATACTAAAAAACAGAATAACATAAATATTTAACGGGGCTCTCATACAACAGAGGCCGTTTTTATAGATAATGGTACGGAACCCTGTGCGCGAGTCAGACCCGCACTTGGCCTTGGTAAACGTGCATACGGCCTTCTTGATGGTAAGCGGTGACGTAGATTATAGATGCTAGCAGTGTGTTGCCACCTTATAAATTTAAGTAAATGGACAAAATGTAATATGTGCTAGATATCATCATCCTATATCATCAGTAGGTACCTATACCTACTGGCTGATACTATTTGAAGCCAAATAAATATAACGTAGACCTGCGTCAGGCTGACAAAACGAATAATTCAATTAGTTCAGTTGAACTTTTTTAGAATTATGCTATAACATACAAAAAAAAATTTATTAAATACTTAATTGACGTCGTCCGCAGCAAAATATGGAGTATATAACCTGGGTTCGAGTTCCGGATAAGGTCAGTTTTCCCCAGGGATGTGTCTCGAACAAGCGTTGCACAGGGGATCCTAAGGTGGACTTTTAAGAGGACACAGTGACTCCCACCATTTGCTGATCGAAGAGACCGGGGTGGTTTTAGTGGGTAAGAATCCCCGAAGACCGATCGTCTTTTAAAGGTTTCCCCACGTAAACAAAAAAAAAGCAGGCAGGCAGTGTTAAAGGCTGGGCTTTCTTTCTTTCCATTTCAGTAACTGCTTGGTGTTTAGATTTTTGCCCAGTTAGTGGCAAAAGATATTTACAAAGGTCCTAAAAAAGCGAATGTGGGTGCAGTTATGGGTTCTAGAAAATACGGTTAGAACACTATAAATCTACCTAATCACACTTCGGACACTCCATGAAAACGCTCACATTCCGCTGTTTACTACTACATAAGCAGGATCACGTATGTACACGCGCAGCCCACAAACACTACTACTAAGTGCGGGGGGCAGTTAGGTATTGAACGTAGGGAGAGAGAAGAGAGTGGCCGTTCTGTCCGTAGTACTTTTAGTTATTCTATGGACTTAACTCTAGGAGAATACAGTGGTAGATTTAAAGTTATTACGTCATAATATTTTTGCTTTTTAGCAAGGAAAATCTTCATGGATCGTCTGCCACCTGGGGAGGCGGCAGAGTATGTCGGACTCGTACCGACTAAAAACCGTACTTGCACGTCTTATAAGGCAAGTCAAGACCGCGACAGGTTTGCGGGACCCAAAGGAATGGGCGAAGCCTAGCCTCAGATCCTACGACGAACAACCGCGCCACCTACTGGGACCATTGTCTGCTCGGGCGGCAGACTCGCAAAATCAGCCGTCCGCAGACCACAGCTCATGGTGGCCGAGGATCTGTCGGCGCCTTCCTGTGCCCAGCACGTCTTCTGCGGATCGGGAGAGAGGCGCATAATTCTTTTTCCCTTTCCGCTGCCTCTTTTGCAAGCATAAGTTGCTTCGCCATAATACCTAAGTAAAAAGAGTCACGTTTGCAGCAGGTAGATAACAGTTTATATCGTAATCGTTGTGAATGGATGACCGCTTTTTATCGTTATCTATCAAAAATGTTTATCTATTTCATTAATACCAAGATAAAAGGAAGTTAACTTTGCAATATTTTTTCATCGATAAATTCAAACAAATTGCGCACATTAAATACCGTAGATTTATCGATTCATTCAATACAGGATGTACGTCAAGTACACCTCTGCCTAAACGAAGCGTGCCTATTTCCAATTACCGATAATAATCCGACCTCCAAACTACTCTACTGCGAACTTCATAAAAATTACCGTATTTAACATCAATTCTTCTATATTACTGACAAGTTGTTAAACTTATCTTACACATAATTTCTTAAATGTTACTATAAAATGTGCGCAAGTCTAAAGAGCACAGACGAGTGGCACGTCAGGCGCACAATTTTATTTTAGACGATCTATATCGAATCAACATCTGTAGTGCGAATATTTTACTAGTTCTATTCGAGACAAAAATCATAAACCGAGTCTCTAACGTAACCCAACAAATGCATATCAAAAAACATAATTACGCGTCTTCGGCAACCCTCGCTATCAAATCAAAACATCTTGAGACGCTCAACGGTACATTACACGAACACCTTTCCACCTACTTAGTCAAATAATACACGGAGGCACGCGACAGGAGACCGGAACAAAAGAGCGGTGCACTACAGTCTACAAACCATCATTACGAATTGAAGAAAGAACCAGCTGCCTCCCACTTCCTCTGCTTACAAAGTCGTGTAATACAAGATGTGCTTATTGTATGGCGGTTTATTTTAGGGCACATTCATTACTCCACTCGAATTGGCGCGTGTTCTTATCTTTGTTTGTCTGTGTGTTGCGTGTTGCAAGTTTGACGCGTGCCTAAGTTGCGACTATCGGATGTCGTAAGGTACCTTAAAATAATTTAGTTCCTATTCTATTGCTGTTCCTAAATAAACTAAATTAATTATAATTAAATTTTACTGCACTTGGTTGAGGTTTTATTTTAAGCGTAAATCTCAATTCAACAGGAAATGCAAATGCAAAATTTTTGTTGACTAGTATATCAAGTCATTGATAGCACATGAGAATAAGTATCTTTAAGTATTTCCGAAAACGTTCAAATACATACATTGTGGTTTTCTGTGGTCTCTAAACTGACGTGATCAACACACACTCTAGACCTCTGAAAACTAAGCTTGTAACGCAGACACCAAAAAAGTTTAACAATGAAAATAATCATGGACCAACGTTGGACTCGGGTACCGTTACCGTTATTGAATGAACTCATTCTAGTTATCTACCTTGTTTGAGTTAGGTACATGTTAGTTAAGTATCTGACATGGTATCTAGGTATAGGTTTTTAAAATATTGTAAAATTATTTGAAATCGGCATTTGTACGATCTTATCAAAATTAAAGCGTTCAAAGTTTTGTTTCTTACATTAATACGATACCATCACGCCTGTATTCCTTGGAGGGTTGGGCAGAAGCGTACTAATGTACACGCAAACTTCGGCGGTATCTTAAGCCTATTGCCATTATCCGGGCAGAAATTTCAAACTCCAACTTTAGCTGCTGAGAATATCATAGAAAAACCCAGGGCAAGTAAAAACACTTCGCTAGCCCTGGGAATCGAACCCAGAACCTCTTGCATAGCACTCGGGCTCAGGATCACCAGGCTAATGAGGCAGTTAATACATGAATACCACTAAACGATGAAACTCATGAATATTCGCCATAAATAATTGAGCCGTTCCTACTAACAACGTGTTTTTTAAACGTGATTATTAACCCTAAGGACTGGTCTATAAGACACGTGGCATCTCAAGATTACGAATAATAACACCCGTCAAATCTGGGGTCAATAATACTGCGTTTATTAGAAACCAGTTTCAACATGGTAGCACAGAGCGCCATCTGCTGAGGGCGGCGTCTTCCGCTGCATTGTGAGTGAACACCGGTCTGCGCACGCGCCTGCAACGATAGTCTTCCTGTGTGGTGTCAGATGTTCTAAGGTCATTTTTTTCTCTGGGTCAGAGAACTTAGAAGAAAATTATATTATTTTTGGGTTTTATTTTAAAGAAGCTCTATTATCCCATTTATATAAGGGTTTGGCGGAGCTTGAATTGCTTACAAAAACGTAATACCGAAATAAATCGTAATCCAGACCATATTCTATCAAATTATGTTATTATTCGGATTTGGTTTATCTAGGTTCCTACGGTACTATTTCGTCTGCTACTGGAAAATCGATCCAAACTTGGTTATCAAAAATTGCATTCGCTTACATTTATTTCCAGTGAAGTATTTTGGACGAAATGATAGAGTAGGAACCTAGATTAACGGTATCGGAATCCGAATAATAACAGAATTAGATTAAATTGTGTTTGAATTACGATTTATTTTGGTATTACGTTTATAAGAGAAATTCGGTCCGCCGGACTCTTAAGAAAACCCTGTCCGACCTGTGAATGTGTTGTTAGTTATCGAGATCTGGTTCAATTTATATAATGATTTTCACTTTCCAACAAAAAATCCCCCAGAAATACACAAGTAAAATGAAATGGCAATACTTATCGTCCCTGGGTGCCAAACAAACATACATAGGGGTAAACGCGGCAATTAGAGCACGACAATAATGAATTTTAAACTTCATCAATATATTTACTTTCACGAATATTTTAATGTTTCTTATTTTATTTGGTGCTGTGATTGGGATGCCTATATGCCCCTTTCGGATCAACGTGGTTTTGTTTAATAGTGTATAGAATCATGGTTCAAAAACATAATAGCATAATATTGCTTATGCCTTCTGTAGTTAGTGCCATCTATGTATCATGAATAGAACATGACAATTTTGCGAACGCGACCCCCGAATTCAAGCCAGTAATATTTTTTATGATATTTATTTAACAATATTAGCGGCATATTCCGTTGTAATAAACAGTAGTAACCCTCAAACGCCGCAGTATCATACAGACCCGCCGCCCTTGTTTGCACGGAAGCTAAGCTGCGTAACGGTGTTTGTCCGAACAAATTTATGTGTGTCGTTACCGTACTGTCACAAATCTACTTATCTACCAGAACCACGCCTTCAATAATACGAGCTTTAGCGTTACGGACATCTGTGAGCCAATATAGTTTTATGAATTTGCCAGAAATAAACCTGATGAGTACTCGACCGTTGAAAGTCAATTTTAGGACGCATTGGCATATGTAAATTTCTTTGATATTCTAAAATTGATTGTCACTTACTTTAAAACTTTAGAACCATTTAAAATGTTCTGAACTTCATGGGAACTTGAAGATACGGAACATTTATTAACACACATTAGACTAGCGTAATGAACTAAGTAAGTTTGACGACACGATTGGCGTAGCGGTTGAGCGATCGGCTTCTGCGCCACGTGTTGTGGGTTCGAACCCCACACGGAGCAAATATTTGTATGATCTACAGGTAGTTGTTCCGGGTCTGGGCGTTTGTGCATGTGAGAATTTGTGTTTGTAAACGCACCCACGATACAGGAGAAAATCCTAGTGTGGGGAACGTTTTTTTTTTTAAAAAAAAAAAGAAAAGTAAAGCCACTTTTGAGAAGCGACTCCAAACCCTTCAAAAAAATTAAACAGTTACTATAGTTTTCAATCTTTGTATTCGTATCCTTAAAGGAAAGTAAGATATACGTTAAATAAGTTACTAGAGACCATACAAACAGCGTTATGCAATATAAAACACATATCGACACACACACAGACAAGCTTTAGATGAGTGTATTTATCGTATCGAAGGTACGGGCATTGTCCATTGTGTCGACGCCTTGGCCTATTGTTCCGCCTTGTGTATGTACCCATTCCAGCCACATCGATCGACTTACATATACACTGTTATGACTTCTACTACCTATGTTCTGATATAGCCGCACTAGAAACTACTGAAGGAAATCTTGATGTGTAAACACAAACGCCAGTTTCCACGGAATGCTTGTTAAATGTGAATTTAAACAGAATATTCAAGTACATTTGCGTGCAGCCCTTTGCAGGATTCGACAAACCCATTTTCCCCCTTAAGCAACGAGATTTACAGTTGATCATATGAGTAAACTCCCTAAATGTAATATGTTTCGGAATATAAATTGTCATATTCTTGTAATTCTAGTAATAACCGCATGTTGCTGTCATATGAACAGTACAAATCCACCCATGGTCGTAATACGGACGCGGAATTCGTATTTCGTCACCAAATTACATGATTTATTGTCATCGTGGATCCTACAAGGGTTTCGTGACCTACTTACACGGGGTGATTTTGTACATGGTGTTAGTTACACTACTAAGATGCCTAGTAAAATTGTTGTTAGCATATTTATTTTTTAATTTAAGCTTAACAAATTATATTAAAAGTAAATCAATATAATTTTTAGCATTATCAATAAATTGCATACTCAATTCTATATTTTGGTCCTAAAATTTTAAGTTTTTAAATAATACTTACAATTATTTACAATTAAAAATACCGAATAATTAGTAAAATAAAACCCCAATAAAATGACAGCATTAAAATATCAGTAGTGTGTAACGTGTAAAGCTACTGAGGGGAATTGAGGGCAATATTGAACGAAAATATTATAATAAACTATGAAGCTATATTGTGAATGTGACAGTCCGCGTGTCGCGACCCCCGCACAACGCCATTTAAGGGTTAATACCGCGCCCTGACAGAGGGTCGTCTTTGTAAACTGAAAGGATTATTTAGAACAATAACTTCCGAACATTTATCACTTTTGTTCACGCCCGATGTACTAATAAAGATTATTAACGTTTTGACAATGTCTTAAATTGGTTATGGAATAATGTTGTCGATAATTTTCCATGGTTTTTGATAATATTGTAACAGATTGAGTAATTAGAATATATTCCATACCTTCCACATAGATTCTATACATAATCTCTTGCGAATTCTCCTGAATTCCCTCGGAGTATAACAGAATTCTTCAAAAGTTATATGAAAATCAATGATAAATTCTTATTTTAAACTGGACTTTAAAGTCATTTATGAAAATAAAATCAGTCACACTCCACGGTTTTTGAACTTATTCATAATTTCAAAAATTAAGATTTATAATATTACTGGTGAGACATTAAAATTCTTATCATTGGATGGTATGTTCCATATACATACATATGATACAGAGGTGAGTCAGAGGTAATTTAACAATAGGCAGATTATCAATCAGATCAGTTAAGAAATAAAACCATTTAAGGATAATATTCTGTCACTTTAATAGAGCATAATCATATATTGAAAATAAAGTAAAAATAAGATGTTTAAAATTTTTATTGATAATAAATAAGAGATTTTACTTAATTATAATAAGAAAAATAGGTCTCTATAACCCCTTAACGTGTATTGGTAGGTAATTAAAATATCACCTAAAACATAAAGTGATGCTTATAAAACTCCCTACGACCGCATGCTCACCACTTATACGGTAAAACATCAATTGAAAAACCATTTAATTAGCTCGCCTGTGCATAATTTCCATTCCTTCCCCACCAATCAGAAAGTTCATAATAAAAACTGCATTTCCTCTAACACGTAATAAAGCGACTGCAGTGACACCAAACACGAATTAACTTTCAACAACCCTCCCTGGCGCACTATCAATCCTAAGACACGAACACGATCCGTTAAGTGGTCGATCGGACCCCGTGGCGATTTAATTCACTTCTCACGCGACGCGGCAGGCGGAGGGTTAAGGGATTACTTGCCACGCGCCTCTACAGATATTGTCGATTTGGGGAGATGAGACAACCCCGAGTAATGATGCTGACATAATACTGAGAGGATTTACGAAGTTTACTTCCATTAAGTAAATTAATCGTTATTTTGTGGTAAATCTATTATTACATAGGATACATGAGGTAACATTTATTTAATTGTTTTATTTTAAAATTATTGATTTATTTGTTCCACAGGCATCAATATTTTGTACTCGGACGTAATATTATAAAAATATATATCATACTATAAATTACCTATATTGTTATCTTGCTAAACAATATCATGCTTATATAAATTATATCTTTTACCTCGTCAAACAATTTATGTGACGTAACTTAATCATTCAATATCACATGCATATTATTGATGGAATCGCAAAGTCACATAAAGTTTCATGATAAATTTCAATTTCACATTCCTATAATTACCTATTAATCGTCAGTAATTTCTCAGCTTGGTCACGTTGCAATTTTGTGCAGTAGTTTTTGCATGGCATACGGACAGAAAAACAAAAATTCTAAAGATACTGCTCTTATAATAATTCTCCTTTGAACAGACATCGGCAAGTTACAATTTTATTACTCATATAATTATTATCATGATTTCATTTTATAATTTAATTTTCATTATAAACCTTTTGCCTTCTTTCTAATTTACACTATTACAGATAACACACATTACAGATAACAATTAACTGATCCTCCACAGCCCCGTAATATTTGTGCTAAAATAAAATCAGCCCAAAAAAGTCTCAAGTCTCGGCTGCATTGAATAGAGCAAAGAGGGTAGGCAGAGGCGTACTTGTACACCAACAGTTCGCCGGTATGTTTAGGTCCCATGTTAGAGGGGGCGAGCCTAGTACAGAGAAAATGTGCAAAATACAGCATTTATCTTAAATTATCATCCATCCATAATTTATATTAATCCATGTTCTTCGTGCTCAAAAAGGTAAGTAACTATATCGACAAAGACAATTTTTATGCAAAGGTGTTAATACTCGGTTGTAAATTTTTACTACCGTGAACCTAGAATTTGTTGAGCTAGATCGAACAACCAGCCTTAAGGTTATTATTAAAACTAAATGACTACAATATTATAAACTCTACTTCTTAAACTAGGGTGACCATAAGAGACAAGTAAAAAACATTCAAATTCGAAGTAAACAAAAATAAAATAATATCCAATCAAGCTAACATTTATTCGCAGCGGGGATATTATCCGCTATTATAGAGTTGTCATATTTTTTCATCTATGCCCATTCGACGCGGGGATTTGTAGACATCACTCCCCCATTGCGCAGGGCAAATTAGCGACACATTGACGAATTTAAAACGATACCAATAACAATAATAACGTGTATTGCTTTGTACAGTTCAGACAACTAGGTAAATAACCTGTATTATAGTTATTTTTTATTGTATAGACAATCTATACTTATAATAAATCTGTAGAGAGGTCAATTCTGTACATGAAATATATTTCCAAAATAACTATCAGCGGGTGATTAGTGATCGATACTGACGCCAAAAACGCAATCAGTAAAATGTTTGTTTGTCTGTCTGTCTGTCTGTCTGTATGTTCGTTATAGAAACAAAAACCACTCGACGGATTTCAACGAAACTTGGTACAATTGTTCTTCATACTCCTGGGCAGGTTATAGTATACTTTTCATCACGCTACGATCAATAGGAGCAGAGCAGTGAAGGGAAATGTTGGGAAAATGAGTGATTCATGAGAAAGATTTCAAGCTATAAAACATCACGCTACAACCCTTAGGAACGGGGCAACGCAGGTGAAACCGCGGGCGAAGAACTAGGGAACAAAGTAACTATTCCACGCGGACGAATTCGCTGGCAAAAGCTAGTATTAAATAAAATATTAAAGCATGCTAAATATTTTTTAAGGCAGGATTCAAATTTGTCCTCCCTTTTGCTAACTAAGCTACTATATGGAACCGCAGTACGCAGGTTCGAATCCGGCCGGAGAGTGTTTTTTTTTCTTTCGCTAACATTTATTCGCAGTTTTTCTATAGGTTTTTATATTGGGCAATCCGTTTTTATCAAATTACATAACATACCATCACGCCTGTATTCCCTGAAGGGTTAGGCAGAGGTGTACTTAATGTACACCCACAGTTCGCCGGTATGTTTAGGTCCCATGTTATAGGGGGTGAGCCTATAGCCATTAACCGGGCACAAATCCAGACTCCGAGCTGCTAATGAGAATTTCATAGAAAAACCCAATAACACTTTGCTCGACCTGGGGATCGAACCCAGGACCTCTAGTGTAGCAGTCTCACTTGGGACCACTAGACTAATGAGGCAGTCAGTTTATCAAATTATATATTATATAAAACAATTTTATCGATATCATAGTAGGTTTTGGGGATTTGCTGCGAATATTTTGTACAAATAAACTAGCGACTTTTTCATTGGATTGTCAAAAAATGTTCTGTGTTAAACTTTGTAAAAAAATCTGCTAAATCTATCTATTTGTGATTTTTTTGCATTTTTCATGCTAAGATTATAAAGTTATTTTTAAGGAAAAATTCAATCGCGGGCAGGATTCCAACTTGCGTCTTCTGGTTTGATATACCAGACGCTCTGACCTCTAAGCCACCGCGAACCCTAAATCTGTTAGGTCGTTCTCAAGTGATGATACCGCCGATAATTCAATGCGTTTTTGGAGACGATCATTAGTGAACCGCTACTAATCACGCTGAAGTATTATGTATTTGTTGGCAAAAACCTGTGTTGTTGATTTTGGTACAAATTTAGCGATGAATATCAGGCAAAATAGCATTAATTTAAATTCTAATAAAAAAATCGGGTACTGAAAAACTCTATTCCATCCAACACCTATAAAAGTCTCGATAAACATGAACTTAGAGATCCATAATACTTTTAGAAGCGTAACTAAGCCCAGTAGTGCATCTGTGGGGTTCCGCAGCATATGTCCTGAGCCTAGGGGTGTTGATAATATTTCACGCAATTGTGGACCAAATCCCGCGTACAATGAAATTATTGAGTTACACATGTCCCGCGAGGGCGCGAATGAACAAATACAGATACGAAATAAATGGCCTCTAACCATTATCTGTAATGACCCCATTACTACTGCATGGGAGGTGGTAACATTACTTTTTTAGGATAATTTGTCATTTTTATTGTTTCATAAAATATGATGTTCCAGTTTTTTTCAACCCTTATTAAGTCATCATCACTTGGCATTTAGGTCGATTTGTAGCATATCCAGACGCTCGGGGCTAAAAGGCCGCTTTTAATAAATCCTATTATGATTTACATTATAGATATTAAATAGGGAACTGCCATGAATTCTAAATATGAAATCGACATCAGAGACTCAAAGTGGTAATTTTAGCCCACCTTTACATCGAGTTATGTGTCGCGATCCAGTGGCTGTGTCTATAAAAAGTCTAGTTTTTGGTCTATTGGCCTAACTCAAATTCATTATTTTCACGTCTATGTGATATTACAATTTCTAAGGCGCTACACAAAGTACAAGGGAAGGCTCGTAGTGTTTTTAGTTGGTACGAGTCCGACATTACAAGGTCCCTGGTCGACCCATGAAGATTGTCTGCACTATTTATGTTTTATTTCAATTAGACCATTAAAAAAGTACTTTTGAAAAGTCAAAATTAGATGCGCGGTTTCAAAAAAGTGGATCTTATGGGGAAGACCCGGCAAGAAACTCCATAGATACTCTTTAAAAAAACATGATTACATTATTAATCTTTACAACTTTCTTTTAAATAGTTGCTGAGAATTATGCAGTTTGATGTGTAAGGTTTATTCATTATAATCGTATAAAAAAAGGATTGCCACAGCAAGTAAATCTAAACAGTCCCGACAGACAGCACCCGTTCACGAGCATGACGTCTGTATCAGCGTAGTTCGACTCAACCATATTGTAGGGAATAAAACGACCCGACACACAACGCCACCATTAGCAGGACATTTAAGTGAGCATGACAAGCTCAAACCGCGAGCACAATATTTTTATAGATAAATATACTTACACAAATATCTAAATCAATATCTGCACGATCCTCACACTTTACAGTTCCACATAAATATTCAAAAAATATCTATGTGAAATCACTCTCATCAGTACCTCTACCCGCTCGGGTCAGGCGCGATCTTTGTCAGGATTTCTAACTATAACCACACGTAAACCAACTTCAAAAGGGGAAGTTCTAAATTTGCCTGTTTTTTTTACTATACTAAATAGCTACAGACTTTAATCGACTCCAAAAATTCATGTATCACAGGTACCTTTGCAGGAAGTACTTTGATACTTGTAATCTCAGTGATAACATGCCTGATATAATCATGCTATTAATTAAACTGTAGATTATATAAATGTTTATAACTAACGCCCCGCCCCGCCCCGACTTTGTCTGTGATTAATATAATTATGTACATAAATACATATAATATATAATATAAGTACATGATATATAGCCTCCCATAAAGCATATGATAACCTTCAAATACTCTTACAAAATCCGCTCTTTCTATTAAATATTAGTTAAAAAAACTGTTTTTTGTCCCGCGTGTGTAGCTTTCCCAATATCCAATCTAAATCGTGATGCGAGTCTTGTAACCACTATTTTATATTTTAAAATTCGTTGCCACGTAGTAAAAACTATTTTGTACTAGCTGCCCGTGAATTTGTCTGCATGGGCTTCAGGATTGGGTCCGACCTGGATAAAAAGTAACCTATATGTTATTCTAGGCTATAATCTAGCTGTGTGCCAAAATTTATCCAAATCCGTTCAGCCGTGTTGCCGTGAAAGAGTAACAAACATCCATACTCACAATCTTTCACGTTTATAATATTAGTAAAGATTATGTCTACGTATTAGTGCACACACAGCCAAATCCAAGTCCTTATTACCACACCCATACGACTTCTGCACCTAAACTCCGAATAAATTATTTCATTTTTTTATATTTTGATGTCAGTAAAGGAATAGACGAGCCACCCGAAGGTGAATAACCATCGCTGTCCATGGACATCTGCAACGCTGGAGGAGTTATGTGTTGCCCTGTATACACGCCGTTTGATGAACCTCATGTCATAACATACCATCACGCCAGTATTCCAAGGTTAGGCAGAGGCGTACTAATATACACCCACAGTTCGCCGGTATGTTTAGGTCCCATGTAATAGGGGGCGAGTCTATTTCCATTAATTCATGAGCTCATCTCATTTTACTTAGGTACCTAATCATATAATTTATTGATTTAATTAATAAATGTAATAATAATGTAGAGTGACTCTCTCTGAAATAGTAATAATAGCGCGATGGAAAAACCTCAGCAAGAAGAATTGAGTATTGAATTTCAGATTATAATTAACTGAAACTCAAAACTACACGAAACTCATTCATTGAATTATTATATGTAGGCTGCTCGTTGTCTTATTTCATCCTTTTTAGTTGATTCTCGGGTTTTAGTTTTTAACTTTCGTTTTATTTTAAGTTATATTTCTGACTCAAACTCAAAAATACACAATACTCATTGATTGTATTACATGTAAGCTAATAATAATAACAATGTAGAATTGTTACCACCCTTCACCGCTTCCTAGTGTTACAGCCGATTATGATTTACCATCAGTTAGGTACGTAATACTTATGACGTAATCATAGCTATTTCTCCACATAAGTATCAATATGTCAAACACATGATAGGTGGTCCACTTCTCCCAAACCTCAATAAGGACAGATCTCAAAACATTTTTTGTGTCCATAAAGCCGGAGACACACGATCCGTCATCGTTGGTACGTTTTCGTCGCGGCCGTCACGTAGCTCGTAAACTGTCGACTTTACGACATTGGCTCCCGATCTGTGAGACTTGCCCACTTCACAATATGTTGGCTGAATTTAAACACATTTTCGACAGTCGTACTATTATCGCTGTGAGTGATGAGTAGTTATGAGTGAGTTAGTTTTCCATTTGTTTCAGTAATATGATAATAAATATGTCAGAAACGTTTTTAGAAAACCATTTTAGCCAATAGTTTTAACATTAGCAATAACTCTACATTTAAAGAGTTAACAATATCTGCATTCTTTATAGAATACGAGTAACTAAACTATTTATATTATAAGAGAAAAAAATATATTGATAGAATCTTTCCTCTACTTATCCCCTCGTTGCGAAATGATTCACTATTTGTACCTGTTTACTCTATATATCTCTTAACTTTGATGGTTAATTCAAAATTATAGAATGCGTGATTGGCCGGTCCTACATATCTTTTCCTAATATTATTTTTCTATTTATTTTATTTAACATATAATGTTGGCACTCATGTTATCAAATCCTATATTTACAACAAAATATTAAAGCGTTCCGAATCCATAATTTTATTCAGAACCTTCAAAGCTCTTTGATGATTTCTTTTCTATTGTCAATAACGAAAATATCTACAGTGTACACGTTCCAAGAACGTGTCTGAAACATCACAAAGAAACATAACGTTTTGTTCACAATGCGATGGAAATAAGCAAAAATGAGTAACAAAGTTGTGTCACCTATACATTTTGAAGTAGCACAAAGAAACGCGAAGCCCGCTAGGTGGCGCCCTGTCACACAGAGATAAAACAAAGGTTCGTTTGATCGTTCGCCCTCGGCCACTTGTGAGGTATCAGGCCGAAATACGCAATTTACTTGAGACAAGTTTCGGCTATTGTTATTATAATTGAGACGTAACGCCCGGAAGATGTGCCTCTGTACGGCTTCTGTTGTCACTTATAACTTGTTTCGCATTGATGTTTAAGGCCAGTGTTTTAAAATTGCATGGTGCGGTGATTCGTGATTGAGTAAGCTTTCAATTCAATCAAAACGAATTCGTTTAAGTATGTAGGAATACTAGGCAAATATTATTGTGTTCCATGGATTTTTAAAGTCTGGGTGTACATTGTGTCCGTTGATTGTATATTGCGAAGACACAGGACTTATTCTCAAATCCGGGAGCAGACTTAAAATCGTCCTGTTAATAACGTAAACTCAACTCATATTATTTCGTTTAGTTGCAGAAGTAAACAAGAATAATCGGCATAAAGAAGAAACTTACGAATACTATCATCATCATCATCATCACATAGTATAAACTAAAAAATTCAGCTTCCTTATACGATATAGGGAATGTTGGCATTCGCTGTAGATACGCGGGAATTTCCCAAAATATTTTCAAAAACCCACGCGACAACACGTGATATACACATGATTGGTCTATGGTGCCAAATAACCCCTATACGTAAGTCAGACCTAAAGCCGTTTACACACCCGAAAAATTACGATAATGATTCAACGTGTCAGTGTTGAATGGATCTGTATGGAAATTAGTTGACAGACACGTTGGCTCTACGACATAGCGTATGCATCATGTCGTTTCATTTTTCACTGCTAAAAAACGTGTGCGTGCAAGCAGCCTAAGTGAAAATGTAAACAACTAGTTACTTAAATTTTCTGTTGATTTTACTGTTACATGTTATTATAATTTCGTATTCGCAAAGTGGAATTAATCGATTATTTAACAGCTATAAATCGAATATCGTTTAGTATTGACATTGTTAAGCTATTCCTATTATAATCTGACACATACATAATATTCGTGACACGTCCCTAATTCCGGCTGATTTGGAGAAGCATACGTATAAATCAGTAAAACTCAATGTATAATATTTTCAGTGGTACAGAAATTTTGTAGGCAAGTTTGACGTAATGGCTGAGCGATTGGCTTCTGTGCCGCGAGTTGTGAGGTCGATTCCCGCACGGAACAAATGTTTATATGGTCTACAGTTGTTCCTGATCTGGCTGTTTGTGAATGTGAAAATGTATGTTTGTAAACGTAGGTACCTTTGATACTGGAGAACATCTTAGTGCGGGCAACGTACTTTGTTTTTTAAACGAATTCATTAATAACTTAGTAAATTAAATTTAATTGCCCACAAATTATTTCGAATAATTAGCTATGTTTGTATAATGACATTGTTACATAATTCACACCATTTTTATCGGCTTAATAAGTTTTCGAAGTTTTTTTTGTAGGGTTTCAAAAAGATCGGCTGTTACTTTTTGGATTTGTGTGCTTGACAATGAGCTAAATTTCAGGTGGCAGGAGCAGTTCAGGTGTTATTCATTTGAAAAGATCAAATCCAAAAAACAACTCTATTCTTCTTCTTTATAAACCCGATTCGGTAATGCCAACATCACGAATACATAATAACAAATAAAAGAGAAACAACCAGATTCTTAGCAACATTCAAACAAGGAACGGTCTGACATAACATTTGTCACGACGAATAATATAATATTTCATCCAAGTTGGGTCTCTGTTCCAGTTTCTCAGACTCTATTGTTCCAATTATCCAAAACAATTAAACTTTATTCGAATGAAGACTGTCGAGTGTTGATTGTTGGTTGGGTGTGACGTCATCTGCGACAACTTGCTAAGGAATTATTGTTATTAATTAGGGAGGGCCCTTGGATTAATTAAGAAGCGGCAATCACGCCAGCATCCGTTCCTTAGTGACGCCCGTCTTACTGAACGTCTTGACTATAGCCCGATTGAGCCATAGACTGAATTCGATTTTCAAATTGGATTTGTTAACGGCATTTTTTTAAGTTCCAGTTGGAATTATTAATACTTTCTCATTTTTTGTAGAGTTAATACCTTTTTATTTATGTAGTAAAATCTTCAATACACCAGTCAGAAAAATTTCAAACTTTAGTAGGTAATAGCAATACGTAGTCACATAAATGTACTTGTATATTTGTTTGATTGCCGTTTTTCATAAAATTCTGAAGCTGTTTCTGTTACATGACGACTCCGCGTTTGTAAAATTAATTTCGTCTGATCCAGATGACGTTTCAGCAACAAATCTCCAGAAATTGGTGCAAACAATACAATGTTTCAAATTCCCAGCGTCATTTCTACTTATACTCCATTCTACGTCGCTCGTCACTCCCTCGGCGATAACTGGGAAGGATAATTTTAATCGTGCGCGAATTGCCAAGCGTAATGTCCCTACCACGTGGCGCGCACTTCTCAACTACACTCATACCACGACTTCCAAATCTTCAAACTCATCGGCAATTATAATCTTACTTTATTAAACGTACGACCCGTATTTATGTCGCAGTCTAAACTTGGACACTTAACGTAAAAACCGGGGGAAGATCTTTTCAGGAAATTTAATAAGCGCGCATTTGCGATTGTATTAAGGCGTTTATTTAATACTAATAAGATTTTACATTTTATTGAAGTGGGGAATTTAGAAATGGTAGGTTAATTTCAAGATTAATTCATAGGCATATGGACTGTCTAACTCTACACAGGCCCAGTCTCATCTATGGTATTAACTGACTATGAAGATTTATAGTTCCAATAGATGAAGAAATATAGTAGGTAAATACCATCACTCGCGTTTAAAAAAAACGCTTAAATGTTGCTCTTCTCGGCACTATGAGAATTTTAGGTATTTTAATATAATATTTTAAAAAGCAAAGCTTTGATTACTTACTTGATTACTTATATTACTTACAAGAAATTTTAGATATTACTGTTTGAAGATATTAGTGACGGTGAATCTAATAGCTTTACCACCAACACATAGCACGAGCTCCCGTCTCTAAATAATCATAACATTAACTTTCCTTTCCTCCACATAGGCCGTCCCATTAATTCTCAGGAAGAACGGAAATTCTTTAATACCTTGTGCAATTAACATCCGACGTTGGACGTGGCTCGGAGCGAAGCCAAGTGTCATCGTAAGTTTCAAAACGCGTCATTAAGGGCATCTGCACCCCGCTAAATAACGAAAAAAGGCGGAGAGCAAGCCAAGGGTAGTGGGAGGGGTAGATGAGAGATTTTATTAAACAAAGTCTATATTAACCCGATGCAATTAGAGAGCGTTAACGAGCGACTCGTAATGACTGGCGGGCGACTATTCTGGACGCACTGCGACTGGGTCGCGAATGATACGGTGGCGCGGCCGTGCGCTATTTCTGAACCGAATTACATTGCAGTATAGAATGCGTTCAATATGATTTAAAAAAAACGAAAGTATTGGAATTAATTTTCTAATGAGAGTTTCTACATAGTTCTTATATTAGTAAAAACAGGATACTAAATAGAATTATCATATTGCATTTGAACCCATCATCATTGAAACTGTCTGTATACTGTCACTTAGTTAGGCAGGGGTCCCTTCCCAGAATCAAAAAGAGGTAAGGCTTCCATCACATCGCATTGGTTTGATGCGGGTTAGCAGACTTCACATACCGCCGTTAAGAAAAACATTCACGCATACATTTTTCTTCACGTTGCTTTCCTACCCCGTTTAATACCTGATAATTTATTTATACCTACTTGAAAAAATCCGAGGTATTAGAGGGCCTTGACTAGACAGTCCATGGCCAATATCACAAGGCTTCCACGGCATCTTTATAACCATACCGTCACAAATATACACAAACGTAGGTATCACATGAAAACTTCGCGACCGTCCAAGTCGCAAGTAAAGCCGTATAAAGCCGATTTAGAGAATAGGCGACCTCGGCTCGCGTTGACACATTACCAGAGAGTGATGCGAATTCAAAGCTGCGACTTTTGAATATAATAATCGTTAGGTCAGCTGGACTATTTATTGTTTAATTAACCCCCGCTTCGTCCGGCGTTATGCCACCATTACGCTGAACAGACGCCATTGTTTATGTAATCTCGAGCGGCTAAATTGGAGAACTTGAAAAAAATCTCTCCCTGTGATATAAGAGATGTTGTTTATTAATTTTTGTTATAAGTAGTCCTTTTTTGGGGAATTTTCATTGTTATTAGCTCGAGTGTAACCGTAGATTGTACATATTTTGATTATTCGCAAAAAAATACAAAGTTTAGATTCTGTAGGTAATATCAAACTTAATAACAGTAATTGATGTTTATACTCAAAATATATTTTTAACGTTTAAAGAAGTTTCTTGAAAAAGATACTAGTAATTGTCAATAATCGTCTTATAAATCTGGAAGTCGCTCAGAATTAATGAAGGAAAGAAAGAAAACTTTTTATTTGACTTGACATTGACGATTATAATTTTAAAAGGAATGATCTTTAATAAGTTCTATTTCTTTGCTCATCCTCTATGGCAGAATGGATGAATGGTATAAAAGCCAATTACAATAAAACTGAAGGTTTATGACAAAAAAATAAGATAGAAAAAGAGGCTTTATATGCCTGACACAGCTACTAATCAAATAAACCACTAAGTAACATTGTTTGTGAGTATAGATAGATGTATGGATGTCTGAATGTATGGATGCTTGTTACACTTTCACGCAAGAATGGCTGAACGGATCTGGATGAAAATTGGCACAGAGATAGATTATAGTCTGGAATAACACATAGGCTAGGTCAAGGTCCCAATTCTGAAACTCACGCAGACAAAGTCGCGGGCAGAAGCTAGTAATAAATAATATTATGGTACTGTAATAAAAGCCTCCACAAAATCTACACTTAACAAACCTCTATTCGGAAAGTTATTAGCGAAACACCAATGTGTACGGTTGATGTGGGCATAATGAGATGTTATTTAATGTCCAATAATGCCTTTCTGCTGCCTATTTACATATTACGTCACTTTTCACTATAATATGACCTCTTTGACATAAGCTAGTGGAAAACTTGATGTTCTAGAAATTGTTTATGACTTTATAAACATAACATCACGCATGTATAGCCTGAATGGTAAGGCAGAGATGTACTGATGTTACAGTTTACCTATGTAATTGAGGCCAATTGCCACAAATCCGAAATGAATTTAATTGAAAGTTGACAAAACTGCTCGACTTGGGCATCGAAAATAAGATTTCATGCATAAAGCAGTTTCTTTTTAAAGGCCATTTTTTTTTAAATATGTGGAAAATAAATGTATTGTATCTTATTATAATTATTAGAAGCCATAATTTAATTTGAATGGTTAAAACCTGGATTTCAAAAGTGGCTAAAATAGCCACTTTTGATGGTTCACAATAAAATTCACGGCTACGCAATATAGCATGAGCTTACATCTGTACTCTTTTCCATTTCCTGTATTTAGAAAAAGTAATGATCGTATTGAACACGATGTACACGGAGTAACCTTGTAATGAGGACTTGTCACAGAATTTGCTTACGTTTGACGTTTATACTGAAAATAACAATTGCCGCGTCTTTTCCTAGTTACAACTATATTTTTTTTTTTATAATTCACATTTTATTTGAATCTTATTTATAAAATTGTAGGTATTATAGCGATACAATACGCGTTATACTGTTACTATTTAAAAAATATCTTACTTCTCACCAATTTCATATTTGCTCTGATAATTCTATTAAAACATGGCCAAATATCTATTACTTACAATAAATCATGTCTTTCCGGAAAACTTGAATTATGATATTGTTATACCCCACTATCAATAACAAGCTGCAGAAATTGATGTTATGCCGTAACTGATCCCTTTGACTCCTAACCTTCCAGTAGATCAGGACAGATAGCCAACGTACCTTGACCTACCCTCCTCCCCGCGAACCCTGCTAAAACAGCATCACTAGAGGTGTTCGCGTAAAAACTGGGAGTTCAAGGTATATTGGTTGGCGTAGGGCTGCAGTAAATGACATGCGCCATCTGGCGGACGTTATAAAAACTACCCTCTTGTAGCCAATACTCGTGTTACGTGATAGTTTCTTGTTAAGGGGTGCGACTTGTTATGGCGATGTCGGGATACACTTAGAAACATAAGTTTCTAGCCGAAGGTTGTAATACATGTCGTTTTCTTGATAGGAGACTTACTTAGCGTTTGAGATATGTCAGTTTATCAGTGTAGTTGTCAAAATAACTTATTTCAAGTCGTCAAGTTGTGTAATCTGAATTAAAAGTCACGTAATTCGAACCATTACGACTGACAGAATACGTTTTAAGCTTGTCTTTTTAGTATGAGTCGACGTACAAACAGTAATCAGACATCAATAATATAATAATTAGATGACACGTTTGGCATAGCGGCTGAGCACTTCTGCGCCACGTGTTGTGGATTCGATCCCCACACGGAGCAAACATTTGACAGATAGTTCTTCCGGGTCTGGGCGTTTGTGCAGAGAGAATTTGTGTTTGTACGGTACTGGAAAAAACCCTCGAAAGGAGCAACGTTTTTTTTAATTACTAAAATTGCTACTTTTTTCTATTGTTGTTATTATTAAATCCCGACGTTTCGAACCCTTAACAGCACCTATGGTCTCGGTACATTTTTATGTCCGACCGAAATACATGTTTTTATTTATTGCGGCAAAATCGTATAAGTGATCGTATAGGTATGCTGGAAACTCACACTAATTTATCTTCAGCAAATAGTTGTTAACATTTAAACAACCTTCTTCCTTCATTCCCCAAAAATGATTAACAAAATCAAAAAAAACCAATTCAAAATTCATTCAATAACGACTAAAACCACAACACCGCAAACAAAATAATTAAAAGTCAATATTACTTAATATCCATTGCGTGATAACTATCTGCAAGTCAATTAAGGACTTGAGAATTTCATATAAACCTCCTGTCTTGTTTCCCTTAGCGGTCTCTATCGCAATATTCGATCTGACTGCGCGGTCAAAATTACACTCCCCCCTTTATGGATATCTAACCCCCCAGGGGGACACTTGACCCCCATATCTGGATACATCATCTACCCCTAAAATGAACTAATGGCGTAACACATTAATAATGATGACTGGATATGACATAAAATTACTTACGTTAAATGTACTCTTAGTTTATGTTGTCCTGTCACCAATGCGCAATAACTAATGATAGATTACTAAATCAGCCTGGCATATTATTTTTATGATCGCATGCCTCTACCATTTAATAAATATGGCCCATTAATAAAAATTAAATTAAAATCGGTTCAAAAATATGGAAGTTACTACTGCTACTACTTCTATTTGACAAAATAGCTAGACTAAATTCAAAATCTCCTGACATGTAGGATGTAGGTGCAGCTCCTTTTAGTAATAAGTTGTAATTTTCTTTGAGTAAATTCAAAGTACGCTCACATTCACACCCTTGTCACTTCTAGGGTGACAGTACATCTTCGAATGTTGTTTATATAATCACATTCACTATTCACGATTGGCGTTAAGTGGCTATTCCAATAAAACATAGTCATCGCACAACGACTTTTATTTACCGATAAACCAATCTTATCTACGAAATATTAAGTATAGTCATTTTCGTTTACAATAACTTCGTAGTCATTTATTCCTTTGTATAATTTTCATGGTCATACCTAAGTAATCAATCATTTGTATTTTCTAATTAATCATTGAATAACTTACTTAAAACGCAAAAATATGTAGTCAAGCCAAGTCAAAATGTTTTTATTTAATTAGACTATTAAAAAAGGTAAAGTAAGTAAAGTTGCACGGGTCAAAAAAGTAGGTCTTACGGAGAAGAGCCGGCAAGAAACTCCATGGATACACTTTTTTTTAAATGGTTAGTTTATTAATTTTTACAACTTTGTTTTAAATAGTCGCTGAGAATTATGCAGTTTGATGTGTTAGATTTATTCAGTATACATGTTATACTAAAAAGAAAGGGATTGCCACATTAAGTAGGTAGGTAAGAGCTGACCAGTCCCTACAGACAGCACCCGTTCACGAGCACGACGTGTGTATCAGCTTGGTTCGACTTAATCAACCAAATTGTATATAATCATACAATTATAATATACCTATTTAGGTATTTTCATTCCACCTTCAACTTAAGGACAAAATTTTATAGTGATTGTAAAGTGTGTAGTTTACAATCACTATTTATCATTAATCTAAACAATTTATGTGCTATGGTCAGTGGTAATTAGCACAATAAAATTTAACAAAAAAATGTACCAGCCCATGATAACATAATCATTCCTATTTTAAATCATAAACACGGTTACAGAAATGTCGCTAGCACGGGTCAACGACCTACATTTTTGTTATGGAAATATGAAAATGAGTTACTGTTGAGTCACTGCGCGTGCGGCCGATGTCTGTCTGCAAACATCAACCCCTTCACTACTACAATAATATCTATACAATGTGCTAAGAGAACCCTATCCGAACCGTGAAGGTATTGCTAGGTATCAAGATCCGGTTCTATTTATATAATCATTTTCACTTACAAGAAAAAATAGTTCCCGAAAAATCATATTTATAAAACGAGGAAAGCATGACGCGGCAGTGACACCGTCCCCGGGTGCCAAACATACTAAGGCCTATAATGGTTTTATAACATTTTGAAAATCTGCTATATTTTGGGGTAATTGCGGCAATTTGGCTACAAAAATCGTAAATCTTAAGATTTCTCTCCATCGCCACTCCATCAATACGTTTACTTTCATGAATCTTTCTTATTTTATTTTGGTGATGTGATTGGGATACCTATATGCCCCTTTCGGATCGGACAGGGCTTTTTTAACATAGTGTACACCTATAAGTATGTGCTAAGTATGTTGTATAATCGGTGATTGGTAGAATGTTAGTTAGGTATATTCTCCTTAGCAGCTCTGAGTTTGGATTTGTTTGTCCAGATATATTGCTCGCGCGTATCACATAGGACCTAAAACATATAGGCAAACTGCAATACTTAAGATTTCGAGGAATAGATATGTTTTATTACTAATTATTATGTTAAAACAATTAAGTAACAAATCCGAATAAAATATTTGATGTAATCCGTATTCAGTTCTCCGTAGCAAAACTTACCATCTATAGTTGTCAATGTATTCATACACTTAATTATTTTAGTGAAGGAAAAATTGGATTGCGGACAGGAATGGAACCTGCATCTTCTGGTTAGATACACCAGACGCTATGACCCACCGCGAGTCCTACCCGCCAGATCCAAATTTGCCTTAACATTCTGAATTTACGTCTTTAAGGTGACGTGCATGGAAAATGCAACAAAATCACAAAAAGATTATTCGTAGACTTTTACTGCACGTACATCGTAACAGAGTAACGACAAAACAGCAAAAACAATGGAATCTGTAAGAACATTCGGGATTGCATGACAGTGTCGCTGGCATGGCAAGAATGGCGCGCAGGGATATCCGCTGGCGTTAGTGGCCACTTATTCATCGCAACACTCATTATCATGGCTACAATACGAGTATGGACGGTGAATAAATTAACGCGAATAGCCGCTTATGAACGCTATTTGTCTGTGGAATTGCCAGTAGATAACAGAATTATAATTAAATTAAATTTTAATAGCGTAAATACTAAAGAAAGTCAGCGCTTCCGATGTATGCAATATAAGTCGATTTCTAAATCGTTATTTCGTTCCAAATTGACTTTTAATTTCTGTCGCATTTAAATTCGATGGGCATATCCCGAAATCCCGTCTAAGAGGTTGCTTATTAGTTTATCACTTAAAGCTCAAAAAGCACTTAGTATGTTAATGAACTAGACTTATTTTTAAATATGTAAGGTATCTGAAACAATTTTTTCTAAGGACTCATACCATCACGCCTGTATTCCGTGAAGGTTTATACAGGTGTGTACTAATTGTACATTCATACTTCAATAGGGGGCGTGTCTTCCGTGATTAACCGGACATCAATCCAAATTTCGAGCTCAAAGCTGCTATCAATCACACTTTGCTACATCTGATAATGTACCTAACCTCTAACCCCAGGACTCCAAGACCTCGGACTTAAAAATCAACGACACCCCACCTTCAAACAATCACATAATAAATGTAAAGTATTTTTAAACATCATTACAAGCTAGACTTTACTGCGGCAGCTAAACCACACCCAATTAAAACACGTAATGAACAATAAGCGATGGGTGGTACGCGGCCTGCAAACCCACTTATATGCCGCCTGTAAAAAAGTACATACCATGTAATCTGGACCTATAAAGCGGCCGTGATAACTCCTCCGATAGTGAAGCAATTTCTGAACGACACAGTAATGACACCTATTACGGGACTGGTCGACATCCTGTCGCATAATGGCACCGCGCGGTAGGCGGGGCGCAATGGACAACCTACTTTCGACTGTGAACGGCGACGTGGACTGTGGAAGGGTTGACGTTTGAGCAACTCAGAGAAATAAAATTGACAGTTAAATGCGACCTCTTTTGAATAATGCTGTCAGATATAATGCTAGCATAACAAATACAGTAAAACCAACGATTATGTCTATCTCTCTGTAAGAAAATACAAATTATTGATGCACAAAGCTAAGTCAGCGATAAGTCCAAAATTTTAAATACAGCCAGACATGTCGAGAAAAAAAAAATGTTGGAATTATATTTATTGTAGCATCCGGAAGTACTAATGCATAAGTCATAAAAAAGTAGGTAGGTAGTAGGTACCTATAACATTTTATAATCAAGAATTTAAAGGACAAACTACAAGTCTTAAGTTCAAGAGCTAAACATGACTCCTTGTATACCGGCCCATCTATAATGGACCTTGTTTATTCATTCACGCGATATCTCCATAAGCACGAACTAGCATTTCAAATCGGCAACATTTTTGTGTACCAGTAGCAGGTGCCCGAGCTATCAAAATATTTTAATCATCCACTTTATATTGTGCCCAATTATAATTAATCTCTCACGAAAGAGCGAGTCTGATTGGTCAGGTAAAGTCTAGACGGTAATCTCAGGTGAGATCTAATTCTAAATAACTCCATAATTAGAGCGGGGACAATAAAAGCGGGATCCGTGTGTTGTCGTGTGAGGCGAGGCGTTCGGCCGTCGTCGCGTGACGGCGCCGTTGTCGTGTCGCCTTCGTCCGACAATAAAATTATAAGTCCACCACAGTGACAATCCAGTGATTTACGCCCGCACACACGCGAATATTCTAATATGAAAAGAGCTTTACTGCGGTGGCGTAGAAAAAACGCTGGAGGCGGACAAGTTAATGAAGAAAATGTGTTCGCCGGTAAGATACGCCGTGGAGTCGGCGACATGCGTGACCAGCTCCGGGGCTTATTAATGACTTCGCCTAGGTTTTTATGGCTTGACTTAGATTTGATTTTGAATATTTAGACTCAAGACACATTGGACTACAGTTTTATGTTCTTTGTCATTACGATAGAACATCTACAATGTTTTGAGTTCGATTAGTGCGCATCTTTGTCGTATCGCAATTAAATGAATATGAATACCTTTATCATCATGACTAAAGACTGGGTATAGTCAGAAGGATTATTAAGTGGATTCCTTTCAACAGCGTACGACAACGATTTTAGTAAAGTCAAAAATTCAAGAACAGTATTTTTTATCATCTCCTTTAATTTCAAAATAAAAAAACCAACGATACAATTCGTTAAATAAAAAAATCCTCGTGTATATTGTTTTGGCAGCCAATCTACAATTACTTCCCAATAAAACCGGGTCTAAATCGTAGAACTCACTTAGATCACACTAATCCGGCCCGTGCGATAGGGGAGGGCAGTGGAACGGAATTCCTAATCCGATACCGCAGTAAGTGGATTCGTGGCCTTCCGACGGTAGACATGCGAGTCCATTTTATGTCTATTTCGGTAAATATATTATTTGAGGAATATTTCATTTGGCCAAGTAATTTATCTTTTGCTAACAAATTTTATGGTTATCGAAAAGAAACTGTTAATGGCGATAAGACCGCCCATTTAATTTTTGTATTGTCTTTCATAGTTTCAAATAAATATTAAGTATCCACAAGAAAGAGTTAAAATTAATTGCTAATTAAAGAACTGTATCTATATATTAACTGACTGTTACATAGTAATATTGGGCGAAGATTTGGTCTTCGCTCTGGGTGTAAAAACTATAAAATTCCAAACATTTAATTCTTATGCGAAGTAAGCATCTTCCTAGCCGGTATTTTTAAAATTTCCTAAGACATTGTAAAATGAGATCAACGCGAGAAATATGGAACACATCTAACAACTATCCATATTTTACTTCCATCTCGAATGATCGAAAATAGGTGAAGATTTTTGGACGATTATAAATATTTTTTCTTCTTTTCTAGTTAACGCCTTTACCTCGAAAAGGCCGGTGCGTTATGTCGGATTTCTCCTAACTAAACACCTGTATCATGCTGCTAAATCTAGTACATAGGTTTTTAGTTTTTATAACAATATGACAGACAAGCATACGTATCGCCTGATGGTACCTAACCGACAACAGTAGCAGCAGCAAACACAAGTACTATCGCTTGCGCGTTGTCATCTTAAGAGCCCGGCGAACCGAATTTCTCTCACAAACGTAATACCGAAATAAATCGTAATTCAAACACAATTTAATCAAATTCTGTTATTATTCTGATTCCGATACCGTTAATCTAGGTTCCTACGTTACCAATTCGTCCAAAATACTTCACTGGAAATAAATGTTAACGAATGTAAATTTTGATAAGTTTACCAAGTTTGGTACGATTTTTCGGTCTTTTATTTCCAGGGAAGTAGTAGCAGACAAAATAGTATCGTAGAAACTTAGATTAACGTTATCCAAATCCGAATAATAACATAATTTGATAAAATATTGTCTGGATTACAATTTATTTTGGTATTACATTTTTGTGGGCAATTCAAGCTCCGCTGAACCCTTAAGACTTCAGTTGTTAAGTACCTATCTTATCCTCAGTAATTTCCCTTGAAACAGGAACATGATAACTGGTTAGTGTTATGTCCGTGTTTATCTAGATACCCTAGCTAACTTGAGGAAGGTATCTAAGTATCGGAGGAGCTCAATGAGTAATTTCCCTTGAAACAGGAACATGATAACTGGTTAGTGTTATGTCCGTGTTTATCTAGATACCCTAGCTAACTTGAGGAAGATAAGTATCGGAGGAGCACATTAACACAAGAACGTTTCTTCAAACGTATATTTCAGATTAAGAACCACCCTTAGTAGTAGTGTGTTAGGTAGTGTGTTAACTTAACAATAATAAAAATATATGCAGCTACCGCCACAAACACATATATATCACAGTTAGCACATTATTGCTTAGTGGGAGAATATTTAGTAATGCGGTGGTACTGCCCCAGACGAACCCAGCAACAGACCCATAAAAGAAGCTTATGTTACTAATCTATGACGTGTTTATAGACCTACTAAGTACTCTATCATTATTAGATATTACCGTATGATACGTTAGGCACTTAGAGATTCTAAGCCTATTCTACAACCGATAGAGATAATAGATAATAAAATTAGCCACCTTGGCAATACTTATCAGCATATTATGATTAGATTTAGAGCTCGAGAGCATCAAAAAAAAAAAATATCAATTATTCCATACCATTACGCCTGTATTTCCGAAGGGTTCGGCAGAAGTGTACCGATGTATTGCCATTAACTACCATAACACATCCCAAACTCCGAACTGCTATAGAGATTTAAAAAAAAACACTAACAGTAACAGTGGTTGGAGACCACTAACAATACAAGACCTCTAGCGTAGAGGTACCTCTTCCGACCACTAGCCTAATGATGCTCTGTGCTTACTATTTGAATTTTTACGTTTGATCCTAGTTTAATTTGATGAATAGCATTTAATATAGTCTAAGACAAAGCACAAAATTTAAGTAAATACCTTTTCGGGAACGGATTCTCACATTTTTTTTAGGGTTCCGTACCTCAAAATTGTGTCACTTTGTTGTCCACCCGTCCGTCCGTCCGTCCGTCCGTCTGTCTGTCAAGACCCTTTATCTCGGAAACGCGTGGAGGTATCGAGGTATGAAATTAAAACCATATATTCAGGTCTATAGTACCTTGAAGCTGTAAAAAAATCAGACTTCTAAGTTAATGTAAAAAAAAGATACGGCCGAACGGCCTACGGCCTTTGATAGTGTCGAAATATACGTTTTTTGCGGCTTGAAGCAAAAAACGTATATTTCGACACTATCAAAGGAATCAGAATTTATAGGGTATTTTCCGTTGACCTGGAACTATGAAATTTGGCAAGTAATACCGTCATATAAAACACTATAGGGAAAAATCTGAAAACTATACATTTTTATATAATTATAATATATACCTACAAATTTGTACGGAACCCTTGGTGGGCGAGTCCGACTCGCCCTTGTCCGGTTATTTTATTCATACATACATGACCGTTGATGACATGTTTAGAGTCACAAGATCCTGCTACTAAGGAGCTAGATCATCCTCGAATAGATTGTCCAAGCCATCATAATGTAACATTTCAATCGTCTATCAATTTTGAACCTTCACCCCTACTTTTGATAATACAATCTAGCACTTGGAAAGGATCCAAACATGTCAACAATTAGAGCTGTCATCTCTCAGTAAAACCTATTAACGATTAAAAAAACACTCGAATACGTTTCATAAATAAGCAGTCATTTCAACTCGGTAACGTTGAAATCCTACAAATTCCCGCACGCAAGTAAGGCAAGGCACTCACTGATAAACTACTTTTACCCCACACTTGTATCCAATAATGTACAACAGTTTATTAAGCCAAGCAATATAAAAAGATAAGAACTTGAACTATCGTTCAATCAACACCTTAAACGACACGTTTGGCATGGTGGCTGAGCAATCGGCTTCCGCGCCACGTGTTTGTGGGTTCGATTCCCTTCCCTGCATGTATAACCAACAGGTTGTTCCGAGTCTGGGCATTTGTGTATGTGATAATTTGTGTTTGTAAAAGCACCCACGGTACAGGAGAAAATTCTAGTATAGGGCAACTATTTGTCAAAAATAAAAACAAAAAATATATAACACCTTCCTAACCTTGTAGTCCCGAAGCTATTTTAATAGTACCTACATAATTACTACGGCTTCGCAAAGTCCTTAAAAACATGACGAAACTTAAATATTTTTTTCAACTTTCTGGAATCCGCAGAAAGTAGAATTTCGAAATAACTTTATCTGTTTACGGGAAAAAGTTGATCATAACATAAGTAACAGGCAGTTTTTTTTTCAAGGTCGTAAACTTAAACTTTATATTTTCAACATTGAAAAGTTTCCTATGACTAGTTAGTTATACAATCTGATTATATAATCAATTTGTTTTTATAGAGTACGTAGAGCCGTCGGTCCAGATTGTTCTATAAGCACCTGTAACATTCTACATAAAGATAGCTAAAGAAAAATATACACGCCTAGGCGCCACAGTACTCCTCCACATTACTATCATCTGGTAACGTGCCCAGAAGACTGGCACCATTGCCACGTTGAATGATAATGCTAATTCTTTGACCCAAGAATAAACCAGGCAGCAGGTCACGCGAAGAGTCGACAAGTCTCGTCAAGTCAAATTCGTTAAAAAGATGGCGCGTACTCGGACCTTATGGCCCGAGGCCTTCCACCCCAAATGGCTCAAAATTATAGTTCCCATTGAGGTTGCTATATTTACGCCGTTGGGTCTCTGCGGCTGCAGCGGCAGCGCTAGCATAACCCGCCACGCTCAGAAGATGGGATGGAGCAAGGGCATCGACGCAAGTTGCATCCCACACCAAAGGCCTACCCAACATCCATGGCAATAGAATTACCGTATGGGTGCTGTGTAATATTTAGTTCCATCTAAATAGACAGAATGTGGTGGGATAGAAGCCGACTCTAACATATTTGGGAAAGGACTATAAACCATAACTATAGGTACTATAAAATCTTAAACTGCCTGATTAGCCTAGTATTCTTGAGCGCGACTGCGATGCAAGAGGTCCTGGCTTCGATTCCTAGGTAGAGCAAAGCTTTATTGGGTTTTTCTATGAAATTATCAGTAACAGCTCGGTGTTTGTGATTTGTGCCCGATAAATGGCAATAGGCTTGCCCCCTATCACATAGAACCTAAACATACCGGCGAACTGTGGGAGTACATTATTACACCTCTGCCTAACCCTTCGGGGAATACAGGTGTGATGGTATTTTATGTTATAAAATCTTACATTATGACCGCAAAACGTAAGTACAACCATTTATTACTAAAGCCAACTATTATCTGGACAAATAAAAAACAAAAAACAGACAAATTACCTCCCTCGTTACCATAAACTATATCTTACTTTTTCTAGCGCTTAGCGCAACCATAAACTAGTCAGGGGCGGGTCGAGAAGGCAGTAATTAACTTTCAATTTGCACACATCAGCGTACAAACAAAGAAACCGGCCATCTGATATGGCCTATTTACATAGAGGGCTGGCTTCACTGGAACGAATCAACTTTATATTTTAGATGTTAGTCGATGTTTTAGTGACGCATATTTAGATAAATCTAAGGGCAAACTCATGCTTCTATAAGGTTGTCTGAATTCAATAGTGGCAAAACTCAAAATATAATGAAACAGCATTTATTTCTACAAGACTCATCATTGCATGCTGACTGCCTCATTAGTCTAGTGGTCCCAAGCGCGACTGCTACGCTAGAGGTCCTGGGTTCGACCCCCAGGTCGAGCAAAGTGTTATTGAGTTTTCTATGAAATTCTCAGTAGCAGCTCGGAGTCTGGATTAGTGCCCGGTTAATGGCTATAGGCTCGCCCCCTATAACATGGGACCTAAACATACCAGGCCAATTGTGGGTGTACATTAAGTACGCCTCTGCCTAACCCTTCGGGGAATACAGGCGTGATGGTATGTTATGTTATGTTTTTTAATGTATTCATCATAGCATTTCTATACTACATTTTAATTAAAAGCCACAAAAAATAAAAATGGCAGCCCCGACGGATTTTCTTGTAGGTAAGTGAAGGTATGATTAGGTAGTATTATCCTACACATCAAGCTACATGAGTCTTACCAAAATTGTAAACAACCACAATGTCATAATTTTTATATAAAAGAGTATCTATGGAGTTTCTTGCCGGTTCTTCTCCATAAGACCCACTATTTGGAACCGTGAACCTAATTTTGACAATTCAAAAGTACCTGTACTATTGGTTTATTTGAAATAAAAGATTTGACTTTGACTTTGACTTTGAAAAGTCATTAAGTCGGCGGTTTCGAAAATGTTATTCATTCCTTTTATGATAACAATCGTCGTGGGTTTATGAATTTTATTTTATTTTAAGTTTTATGACACAAGTACTGACAGATCTGGTGAACAAAACGAACAATTCTGAAAAGAAATGCCCTATTGGGTATTATTTTTTAGGGAATCGTATCGCTCAGCATTCGCGACTACGACCAGCAACCACTAGACTAATAGGGCAGTTTGGTTTGCGACTGTTATGTCGTCCATCATTCATTCATGGAATGATATTCCATATCCTCTAATATAATCCTAATCTAATCCTGTAAAGATATGTGTTGTGAGAAATAAATACCTAATAAATCTTGCAGGTTTCAGTGTACATGAAACAAAGTATGTCTTCACAACATCGGTCGTCTATTCTAGTCTTTATAGATTCACAATCTCTCGGGCTGTCAGTGTCAACTCTGACAGTTCTCGCGCATTATATTTCAGAAACAAAAAAATTACCTCGGTATTCTTCGGGGAAGCATTCAGTTCATAAACCGGAGTAATCAGTATCATTCAAATCTATGTAAAATTAGCTTTTTATTTTCACGCTCTTTTTCATTACAAGCTCGGCAAGGTCGCTGCGCTCTGACAAATATACGCCATTAAACAAACGATTAACGAACATGTCGTGATCATATTTATTGTGGCCCGATTTCGTTGATACCGATCGTGAAATGGCCACGCTTGAAGATCGACCACTCATAAGTCACAAGTCACGAAGTGAGATTACGACTAATTGACGTGACTCCGCTGTACGCAGCCTTAATAAGCATTTATAACGATATAACCTCCTATTATCAAAAATACTTAACCTATTTATAATGTGGAGCTACTCCATTATAATGTTAACGGCAGCAGTTATAACGCTGCCATATTTTTGTTGTATTACAGCTTCAAGTACGAATGGAGACGAAGAAAAAGGTATACAAGAAGCGCAGCAAGTGGCGTTCTGTAGTTTCTGCCTTATGGAAATAATGCGTGAGTGTATGCACGAGACCTGCCTCATTACTCTAGTGGTCCCAAGTGCGACTGCTACGTTAGAGGTCCTGGATTCGATTCCCAGGTCAAACAGTGTTATTGGGTTTATGAAATCCTCAGAAGTAGCTCGGAGCTTAGTATTTGTGCCCGATTAATGGCAATAGGCCTATTATTTAAACATATCAGCGAACTGTGGGTGCACATTAGTACACCTCTGCCGTACCCTCCGGGAAATATAGGCGTGAGTAAATATATGTATAATTTCAAGAAATTTGTTGGCGACATTCATTACCGTTATATCAATTCGATAACGTGTTAGATTTCAGCTAAACAAAACTGTTTTGATTGTGCTTACATATCAACAATTCGACAAGTTACTGAACAGTAGCTATGCTTAACGAATTGCCTTGGGCAAAAACATCAAAGAAATCATGGAAAATTTTGACTGACCTGAATATTTACTTGATCTAATTTCTGTAACGAAAGCTAACAACAGATTTGTCTACAAGTTTGTGAATTTTAAAAAATAATATTTGAAACCGATCAGCTGGCAAAGTTTCTTTGTAATAAAAATATGTTTCCATATTGTTATTATAAAGTCGTAGAACGAAATACTTTATGTTCTGAATATGTCCCTCAAGCAGACACCAAATGGGTACTGACTTTATACATGACTATCTGTAGGTACCCCGCAGTTTCACCCGCTAAAAAATTACGGACTTTCATACATACTTTCACCCCCCCTTTTCACCACCTTAAGGGTTGAATTTCCAAAAATCCTTTCTTAGTGCTCGTCTACAGTGCAAAAGGAACCGACATGCAAAGTTTCAGGGATCTAGCTCCTGTAGTTTCGACTTGCGTTGATATGTTAGTCAATCAGGTTCTTCTTATATATATAATAGATTTAAAAAAAACATCGTCTTAAAAGTAAGAGTGACTGAGGGGGTACCAATCAAGTCATATTCAATTGACTCGCATCCTACATTACTAATTTCTAAACAGAAAATAGCAAAAAAATTGTCTTTGGAAGAGATTGACATAAACTACATCCTCCAATCAAAATAAATCTATGAAAATATGTTTCTTTTTGTCCATTTCTAAATTCAAATCGGAATAAACCAACCAGCATTTAACATCAAAGACTATAATATCCTTGGTTATATAAGTGCGGTATAAAAGATTAGAGATATCGTACAGATCGTTAGGCAGTAACAGAGTAATTCAGTTTCATTAGCGATCGATCGATAGCCGCGACCAATTATTCGCCTTTATCACCAATTAAATGTTTACGATGCACCGCCATCGCTGCTGCCGAGATTAATATGTAAATATAAAGGTATATACGTCTTTGTGAGATATTCTGATTGGTAAGTGCGCACATTTGTTTGTTTTTGCGTGGTAGTAATGTAAGTATGTCGATACTTAATGTTCAGAATAATAGGTACCTACTTACTTACGAAACTATTATATTCTATTTGGCGACAAATATGATAATATTACTTGACGTTCTGATCAAGGAAGGATTGGATGCGGAAGGCCCAAGATCGTTCGAAATGGCGTGCATACGAAGAGACCTACATCCAGCATTGGATGGCAGCAGGTTGAAGAAGAAGAAGATGATGATATTAGCAACTCGTCTTTAGCTATCAAAGAATTCATAAATCTATCCGTAAAGCGTTGATAAATTAATATTTATTACATTGTGAAAATTACAATCGCTATCGTGTTATAGTGATTGTATATACGAGTATATGTATCAATGTCATGTTAGTAATAGTATTTATATGCAAAATTGTCACTATTGGCGCAATGGTTGAACTATCAGTTTCTGCGCCACAAATTCGATACCCGGACAGGATGTTGTGCATTCTATACATAAATATAAGCAATCATCATGAAAAAAAATGTAATCGTTTTTCCAGTTGAAAAAACCCTCTATCTAAGCCGCTCTGTCTCTGTCAGATGAAGAAAACACTAGTGTTAATCAATGTGTAAAAAAGTTAAATAATCTTTAAAAAGGTACTTAAATCTCGTCAGCATAATACCTATAAGAAAACTGTAATTTTTATTCATAAATAATTTCATTCACAACATTTCTCGCTCGTGAACTCCTGACCTATTTATAAGACTACATGTAAAGCCTCTTCAAAAGTGCTCTTAAAGGAGTCTGCCCACTACACCGTCTTATACCATGACCGTACTACGAGCGTATCAAGCACGGAAACGAGCACGACATGAACCACTATGCCCAGTAGAACGTATCAACAGTGTATCATACCTGTACAAAACGGTGTTAGAGACCGTAGCATCCGCGTATCATCTGCCTGTCATATCCATATAGTTCCCGTTCAAAAGTAATATTTGTATTGAGAATTATTAGACTATGCCATGTAAGGAGCGTCAACAATTGTCGGTGGGAATGTTTGTGCTTGCAGGCAACGGTGATGGATCGGTCTGGTGAGTATAGTCTCATACAAAGAATATTTTTTATCTGACACGTTTCTGGTACGGTTATGGTATGATACAGTGTAGTGGGCAGACTCCTTTAAGCCTACATTATATGTAGACGGAAAAGCCAGGTATTCACTAGCGGACAAATGTTGTGGTGACTCGCAAACATCATGCCTTCACTTATAACTTAAGAACACATTAGCATGGCAGTTGCATCTGACGGCTCAACACACCTTTTCAGACATGTCGAGATAAATATAAATCGCCGTCGTTGCCAAGTTTTCTAAATATGTAGCTTTAGATACTATAACAGATAGTAATCTCACGAAATGTCAAGCCTTTAAATATTATATTAAAACCGTTCAATATTAATAACAAGGTGTCGCCCAAATTTTCACTCGATATTTTTGAATGTTTTAATTTATTATCAACTGAATCAAAAATCAACGGAATGCGCTGGTACCTGTTATACAATATTTCATTAGTTCAGGTACCAATATAATATTTACTCTGTATTGTATGCTATACGAAATTGTATCAAAATTTTGCAAACTTTGTTATTTATTTTTGTTGAGTAAATAAATATATATTATTATTATGCTCTTCGGAGCGGAGACAAATCCAACAAATGTATTTATTTATTTGATTCACAAAAAATATCACATCAACAATCACAGTCTAAGCGCCTTAGAACTAAGGCGGAACTAAGAACTAACTAAGGCTAAGCATACTACGGAATCGTAATTATAAAATAATAAAAAGCCCATAAAATTCTAAACGAATAAAAAGAAAACATAATATGACGTATGTCAACACTGGTCATTTTGTAGAAAATGTATGGGTTTAGACCCCTCCGGCATGGCTTCCTGAGCCGGAAGGATCCGCACCCAGTTTACAATGGAGGATGCCTTTAATGACAGAAATAAATTTGTTAATGTTGGGATTGAATATGTCATCAAGTTTGTGATTGTTCTTTGCCATCTCGCTATACCTATTGACGAGCCATCCTGGTCAAAGGGTTGCAGTACGAGATGTTGTTTTTATGGATCTGTAGAGAAAAGAGATTATCTTCGTTGGATCTACGAGCACTCTAAATTAAAGATCATACGTACGTCTACGGCCGTAGACGCTCGACAAAATAATACGAGGCATGGTGTGCTCTTGTGTCGAGCCTCTATACGATGACAGGCACGCGAGGCGATGAGACGAGATGACACGAACGTGTAAGTACAGCCGGCATCAAAATCGCTCCAGCCGTTCTTGAGTTATAAATTGTGTAACTAACAAGACTTTGTTTAATATATAAAGATATACCAATACAAAAAAATGTGTTACAAATATGAAAAAACAATAAGAATTCATATATCTAAGTGAATTAGAAATTAAATGCGTTGATAAATTGACAATTACCCAGTATATATAGACATTGGGTAATTATCCAGTGTCGTGTACACTTAGCTTAACGCTTACAAGCGACCTCGTTATATGTCATGTATACTCATTAGTGTTCAAAGCTCACGAAACAAAAATCCACCGCCCGGTATGCGTGGCCAATTATACATTTTTAACCTAATTAACCCAAACCGATCGAAGTGGTAACAAATCTTTTGTAGTTCATCTGATTTAGTTTTTATGGAGATATATCGTTATAGCCGATTGCCACGCTTCTCTTTATAGAACAATTAATTTTGAAGTAATAATGGGACTGCCTCCATTAGTCTAGTGGTCCGAAGCGCGACTGCTACACTAGAGGCTCTGGGTACGATCCCCAGGTCGAGCAAATTGTTATTGGGTTTTTCTATAAAATTCTCAGTAGCAGCTCGGAGTCTGGATTTGTGCCCGGTGAATGGCTATAGGCTCGCCCCCTATAACATGGGACCTAAACATACCGGCGAACTGTGGGTGTACATTAAGTACGCCTCTGCCTAACCCTTCGGGGAATACAGACGTGATGGTATGTTTGTTATGTTATGTTTATTAATGCGACTGGTTGAGGTCTCTGTTTCGATTCCCAAGTTGAGCAAAGTATTATTGGATTTTTCTATGAAAATCTCAATAGGTAGGAGCTCGAAATTTGCCGGTTAGTGGCAATAAGCTCGCCCCCTATTACAAGGAACCTATACATAATGAACTGTGGGTGGTACATTAGTACACCTCTGCCTAACTCTTCGGGGAATACAGACGTGATGATGGTAATTAATACAATACTTTGGTGCTGTAAGAAAGAGATCGTTCTATTATATTTATCCTGTACTGTGTATAGATCCATCCTTTTAACACGTTATGTGATTTTATTGACTCACTATTTGTTCGGTTCAAAGACATTCATTCACTCAAAAAGAACAAATACAGTTGACTTATATTGAGCATAGTTATTTTAATTACTTCATAACCAACCATCACGGCTGTATTCCCCGAAGGGTTAGGTAGAGGTGTACACCCACAGTTCGCCGGTATTTTATGTACCATGTAATAGGGGGCGAGCCCATTAACCGGGCACAAATCCAGACTCCGAGCTGCTACTAAGAATTCATAGAAAAACCCAATAGGTAACATTTTGCTCGACCTGGGGATCGAACCCAGGACCACTAGCATGGCAGTCGCGCTTGGGACCACTAGACTAATGAGGCAGTCAATTATTTCATTTCATTTACAAGTCTAAGCGAGCATATGTAACTAAATGTAACCGTATGTATTAAGAAAATTTCAACTTAGTGACTATACGTATGTATATTATATATAGTTATTTTTTTATTTGACGGCAATGTCCGTCCTTACATATTCCTCTGATCGCTTTTTAAAAATGGGAAGACTTTGCTATTTACAATATTCTCCGGTCTTGTTGAAAAAGAAATTTCCGTAGCTTTAGACCTTAAATACCTAATTTATAGAAACGTCCATTTTTAGCGCTAATTTTTTTGACAATAAGAAAATTATATACTCGTACCGCAAATTACTAGTAGCTAAATTGTATTTCCCATTTGCGAATGCTAAATATTTCCTTAATATTCCTTAAGATTTTTGGAAGGTAAATAAAATCAATAAAATTAACTAAATTTATAATGTACATATTATGCACTTTTTTAACGCTACAGAAAACATACGTTAAATTAACCAGACAGGCAAATAGAGTATCCTTGAAATTATTAAGTGTAAGAATTATTTTCACTCAGGAATAATTCTGTATGTTAGGTTCCAACATTTTTGCTGTCGAGTCAAGATCCTCATAGATCTTCAGCCCATAGAAGGGAGCAGGTAATTCGTATAGATGGTTTATCAAAACCAGAGCCTCAGCAGTCATTACGAATAATCCCTAAACCAGAAACTCATCCGTGATCCTGGAAAAAGAGATTTCTTATGGATTAAGTCAGAAAACGAGTTGACGAGTCACCTGGTGGTAAGAAGTCATCGTCTCCCATGGGCACCTGCAAAGGTGTCCATCCACCAGAGCAGTTGCTGATACGTTGCCGACTCTTAAGAGCCCCTACGGACTGCAGCCTTCCAAAGCCGCAGCAACTGAGGGGAACTGGCTCTTACGTGCAAAAGTTGAAACACATACCAAGATGCTTTACGACAGACTCCGCCAGCAAATCAGACCCCTAGATGTCCTACCACCGAGCAAGTCAGATATATTATTTTCACGCCTCTTACGGGATGCCTATCTGAAAGGCAGTGAGGAACAGTATTCTAACCCGTCCCCACGGAGAAAATTGTGAAGAGTGTAGAATTTTCTGATATTCCTACTAAGTTCTATTTTTCCTAAACTCCTTCTTTTTTAAAGAAATACTTCTAAGAATTCAATGACTATACGAGTACCTTTAAACATAAAGCTAATAAATTAAAAATTAACCTGACTTCAGAGACAGCTTCTAAGAAACTGCCAATACTGGCGTTCATTCTCATAGCGCTAGAAATCTTATCTATCACCTTAAGTGTCGTATTCGTAACGCTATCCTTAATATTAAGTGGTAATAATGAACAATACACAATGCGTTCTGTAATAAGGGAACGTGCTCGATATTATAAACAGCTTGTGTTTTGTCTCAGTGTCAAACCGATGGCTATTATATTATGGCTTATTATGACTACCGATGGAACTCTTAAATTTAATACTACAAAGTAAATAGGTTATTAACATAACATAACATAATCATCCATTATACTGTCCCACTGCTGGGCACGGGTCTCCTCTCAGAATGAGAGGGATTAGGCTATAGTCCACTCCACTGGCCTAGTGCAGGTTGGCAGACTTCACACGCCATCGAGAAAGTCTCAGACATGCAGGTTTCCTCACGATGTTTTCCTTCACCGTTTAAGCGCGTGATAATTAACCATTTAATACGCACATGACTTCGAAAAATCAGAGGTGCGTGCCTTGGGTTCGGACTCGAGACCTTTGGCTTGGCAGTCCAACGGTCATACCACTAGGCTATCACTGCTTTAAATAGGTAGTGATAAAAGTTAAAAATAACCTAACCTAAAATACCATCACTAGGATACCTACAGTTCGCCGATATGTTTTTACGTCCAATATCATAGCGGCTATTGCTATTATTATAAATAACTCGATATCCCCATAAAGAATATTATGCCTTGAATAAATAATATTAAGGCACACTTTTGAGCTAAGCATAAATAGTAATGCTATAAAATATTATGACCAACCAATATTCTAATATTAACCAGACAAAAATAATCATTATGGCTCTCATAAATATAACAATACCATTGACGCTTGTCACCGTTCACAACGTGAAGTGAAGTGAACCAAATCGAATCAGTTTTAAAAATAGTATCCCTACTCCACATCGGAGCTACGCGACATTAGCATTCTGTAAATAAATTGTTATCTCTTTGCTACGACTTGCTACGACCGTAACCGCGTAGCAACCGTAGCATATCTTTAAGATAGACATGATTGGGAATATTCGTATGAACAGTATCTATTTATTTACGATTCTTATATTAACCTTTTTTTCGTGATATTTTAGTAGAGAAATATATAAGCAACTTATATTTCAAATACTAAAGTATAATTTTATTTAAACTAACATACATATTACACTCTCGCCTTTCTCCCACAGGGGTCGGCAGAAACTATAGACTGCCACTTGCTTTGAATGATTTAAACGAACATTTCTGCCCAAATTGAAGCAATAAAAATAATTAAATAAAAAACATATCCATCTTTAATATTTATTTCATCTTAGTTTTTCTTGTGGTTCTATGTTCATGTGATTCTATGAAAAAAGTATATAAAATTTCATGACAAAAGTTATCAGGACATAATTATCAGTTTCGTTTTTTCTTGTGAAAGCCCTTATTTTATGAATAATTTAATAGTTATTTTTTTAGTTTATTTAATTGTATTTTCATATGCTATGCTTTCATATACTCAATGTTACCTTGAAAACCGAATACCATTACAAGAATCGATGTGTTACACAATTAATGCTCCCGCCATCTTAGATAGCTGTCAGTGACAGTATATCTAACAAGCGCCGTCGCCGTCGATCCATCACCGGGACAATAGGAGCGAACCGGGAATCGAACGCGCGACCCGTCAGTTGAGATCATCTATCACCCTGATAACGTTATTGAAAGTGCTACACAAGTTTCAATGATAGTTTTCCGAACTAGGTTATTTAGATAGTTCCAATCAACATTATGAGGAGATTAGAGATAAATATATTTTATTTTTTTACATTACTTATTTTAAATCTCTATATATTACATTAATATTTGATTTGCTGTTAATTGCTTTTTTGCAAATAAAATCAGTAATATTTCAATAGGTTTAAAGATTATTAATAGTATGTTTATTTGATTAAGTTTTACTCAAAAAAATGACTGCCTCATTAGTCTAGTGGTCCCAAGCGCGACTGCAACGCTAGAGGTCCTGGGTTCGATCCCCAGGTCGAGCAAAGTGTTATTGGGTTTTTCTATGAAATTCTCAGTAGCAGCTTGGAGTCTGGATTTGTGCCCGGTTACTGGCAATAGGCTCGCCCCCTATTACATGGGACCTAAACATACCGGCGAACTGTGGGTGTACATTAGTACGCCTCTGCATAACCTTTCGGGGAATACAGGCGTGATGGTATGTTATGTTAAAAAGTGGCTATTCGGCAATTTTTTTTCAATATTCGTTATTCGGCCGAATATTGCGAACTATTTGGCTGAACACCAAACAGTAAATCACGAAAAAAAGAATATTAATACTTAAAATCTACCAGTGGTAAGTTATAATTAATAAATTATTATTTTTTGTTGCATTTGTTAATAGCAAACAATTGCGCTTTTCCTTATAAATTACACCTGTTTCGGAAAATAGCCACTCACTGTATACACCGGAAGATGATAAATCAATCTTACCGTTACACGTTCTTTAGTGAAAGCCTGTCACCCGCGAAAGGTACTAAGTGTTGCCGAATATTCGGCGCTTCAGCCTAGAGCCTCACCGGATAGTCGTTATTCGGTATTCGGCCAAATCACTATTCGTGGCATCAATAAAAAGCAGTACCATTAGTTACCATTTTTCAGATATACAAGACATAATGAAGTAAACCTGATTGATCGCGATCTAACTGCCCTTTGTAATAAGTTTCGTGTCTCAAGGCTATTATGATAATGACGTCGGCGCGACGTTCGGAAGCTAGATAGCATCACATCGCGCGCACTGGACAATAACCCGTACCCACAATCATTTATAATAATTACCATAAACCACTGGACTGATATAACTTACTATTTTTACTGTTAACCACACCCATCGATCGAATTTCTAGACAAGTTTTTGCAACTTTTAAAAACCTCTTCTCTTTTTGATTTATAATATTAATCAGGAGTTAGCTTAAACTATTTCATCCTAGTGATTAATATTGAAAAATTCTGGGTTTTTATACCGCGTGATTATATCATCAGATTTCGAGTATAAAAAGAAATAAAATATTTCGGGTAGTAAAATTATTCAAGCAAAAGAGGTATATAGCTACGTTTAAAATGAATAAGATAACAAGTAATTCCTTAATATTCAGTCATAAAAAAAATTAACGCTGGGATTATTAATACAAAATCGAAGTATTATTATTACTGTCGTTGACAAAATAAGTTGTAATTACAAAATTGGTTTTTAGAATTTTGTTTTGTTAGACTAAACTCATTAAGGGATCGATACGTAGACTTTCGAAAAGTATTGACACTTTTCGAAAGACTACGTATCATACATACGTAGTACATAATACGTACCACTACATAAATAAATTATATAAAAATACTATTCATATGTATATTTTTAATAATATTGTTGGCTTAATACTCGTACTCGTCTTTCAAAAGGATTATTGTGATTTCTGATGAATCTCGATTTTCTAGCGTACAGTCGCGATAACAAGTAATTATTAGTAATTAAATGTATTGTATATAGCCGGGATATATTTCTTTATGTGCTGATAAGGCCCTTTTCTATTAAGGCCATTTCCCCAATTTTTATTCGGCTATTTCATTAGTTATAAAGTAACGCTTATCATGAAACTCGAACGGTATGTCAATGTTAGCTAATGCTCACATTACCCGCTATTTCAGGACCCATAAATTTGTATATTTCATGACTTTAAGATATAATTATAATTATTTATTTGCTCATTATTGTTCCACACCTGGGCCTTGATTAATGGCGAGATCACTATGCTAGCTAAGTGCGTGCCGGTTTAATTGTTTAAACATGACATCTTGGAGTAGGTAATTAAAAGATATTTAGAATATCCAAAAACGGTGTGAAAAGATTTTTAAAGGGTCGGCAACGCGCGATTGTTACCCCTGTTGTTGCAAGCGTCCATAGGCTACTGTAACCGCTTCCCATCAGGCGGGCCGTATGCTTTTTTGCCACACAAATTGTATAAAAAAAATATATACATATATTATATACTAGTTACAACCTAATTTCATTTTCATAAATGTCGTAGATATTATTATTGTTATAGAACGATATTTCTGGCACTAAAAAAATGTTTAAATAATAATTTAAATCTAATCGAAAAATATTAAAATCACCGAATTATGTTGACTAAATGTACACTAATTTCGGATTGCTTCAAATTAATCTTATCTAAAAAAATTACAATACTGAAGTATACGATATACGTACTACGTTATACGATACCAAGCCGTTTTTCAGTGGTTCAATTTTGTAATTTTGTTACAGTACCCACGATAAACGTATATTGAAAATTCTAAACGTGGGAGAGCCACGCTTACGTCGTGTTTCGCCGAGTGAGTGAAGTTACCGGAGGCCCAACCGCAGACAAAAATACAGACATATTTTCCTTCCTATATGTAGCATGCACTTAAAAAATAGAAGTGTCTCGATCAATCAATTATGAGCACCCTTATTATGTAACACTATTATTACGTAGTCGTGATAATCCTTCCGTAAAATAATATCTAACGATATCAAGATAAGATGCCTATAGAGACAAATAGGAATAGACACGTGAATTACTAGATATGAAGATACCTACCTATTATCACTTCCTTGATAGATATACGTATATGATTAATTGATGATTACTACTTTGCCTCAATAGTCTAGAGGTCCTAAGCGCGACTGCTACGCTGGAAGACCTGGGGTCGATTCCCAGGTCAAGCAAAGTGTTATTAGATTTTTTTATGAAATTTTCAGTAGCAGCTCGAAATTAGAACTCGTGCCCGGTTAGTGGCATTAGGCTCACCCCCTATAACATGGGACCTAAACATACCAATGAACTGTGGGTATACATTAGTATACCTAACCCTTCGGGGAATACAGGCATGCTGGTACTTATGTTATGTTGTTCCTCTTATAAAAATTACATTATTTACATACTATACAGTAGGTATGAAAATTTTTGGCATCAAGCAGGACTCGAACTACCATCCTCTGATCTCATACAGCGTTCACTTTAGCTATCGAGACCAATGCCTGTGATATGTCGATTTTCTCTTCCTCTTTGTTCGTCTTAAGGTGACGTCACTATTTTCTGGTAAAATTATATTCCAAAGGTCTTGAACACAATATTCCCTATATACTTCCGCGTCCACATAAACGTAATAACAATAACTATAACCTTACCCTTGGTCCTGTAGGTGTTACCCCAATAACTCGGGGTAATCAATGTGTATTGACCATCACACTCCGGGCACTGAAATCCCACTGAGTGTAGCATTAGGTGTCAAGGTCTCCAACTATTATTTTGATCATTATTTGCTACTGGCATGTGTCTTAAGCTAAAATCTTAGCCGAATTTAACGCACCTTTTAGGTAATCAAACAATCTCTTGTTGGTTGATGGTAAATAACCTTTTTGCTTATAAACTTAAATTCGGTTCTATGTCTATAAGTAGTTAGAGTAGAGTAGAAGATAAGTTTTGCTTGTAATCGTCTCTGAATCTGAACTTTAGTCTAAGATAGCTCTGTAGATTTTAGCTTAATCTTATCAAAAGCCAACTTTTTGTAAAACAAAGAAAGATATTCCACATTCGAATGTAGTTTCATAAAAATTTATGAGCCAAATGCAAAAATATAAAATGTCATACAGGGAACACAAACGTAATAATATTACGAGTATAGGGAATACAATTTTCACGGACACTAAGCGCAGGCTATACTAATCCAAGGATAACACAGAAGCACGTCATAATAGTCACTCATTGGCTATTAGGGATGCATGATAGCTGCCTACAGCCAAAATTATATACACAATCATGTAATTTCGACCGACTTCCTAAAGGTGTTGTTTATTGTCGCAAATCTTTACTATCACTACTGTCAGAATATAAAACGGGCGTAGTCAACTAACAAGTCGAAACGAAATAGAGAGAGATTTCCGTAGCGATTTTCTATTCTCTCGCTACTATACTTATCTCTAAACGAACTTGAGTTCGGTCACGCAAATAAAGATTTATCGTATCCATTTTTATTGCGACACAAACGACCAATTACAAAGCAAAGCCAACGATATAAACCGTGATGCATATCACTCGGATGCTGGCATGAAACACTCAATGACTCACAGATAACCGTATCATGCTGAGATCACCCGCCTTATCGGAAATAGTTAACTCCTTCACTTACACTTTATAATGCAGTTTAAATCTTTCTATGAAATATTGCAGATGATTTGTATCGGTAAACTGATTCATTATGTTCAAAATACGCCAAAATATTCTTGGAAAGGTGGGAACTAAGTATGCCTGGCAGGAGACAAAACGATTAACCTCTTTATAAGCAGCGCTGTTGTAGAATATCATCATCATCATCATTATCAACCAATTTACTGTCTTACGGTGCACGGGTCTCCTGTATTAAGAGAATCAACCGCACTGGCATATTGTCAAACATGTAGGTTTCCTCCATCATCAGGATCATCATCATCCATGCTTTTACCTTCCAACTTTTGCGGCTTTTCGGTCTCCGATTGAGTGGGGACTCTAGTCTATATGACGCTAGCCTACTGTGGGTTGATGGACTTCACACGCCGTCCAGAAAAACTTTCAGGTGTGCAGGTTTCCTCACGGGGGTGTGCGTGCGAGCTTGAGGCTTAAGATTGGCCTGGTCTGGACTAATCATATAACTAAACGATTTCGTTTTGTTATATGATTAGTCTTTAAGTGGGTACCCATGGGTGGTACCCATTTCATGTTTTGAGGGTATTATTTCGTTCCGTAACTTCTGCATCGATTTCACAAGAGGATTAGAAAGATATTTGGTCGTTTAACTTTTTAATTGACTTCCTAATAACCATTGCTTATAACAGATAGCAAAATATTAAAACGGAAGTTGCCAACAAAAAAATAAAGTAAAAGACGGGAGAATTATGTTCATGTACTTAGATATAAAATAACATAACATACCATACCATCACGCCTGTATTCCCCGAAGGGTTAGGCAGAGGTGTACTTAATGTACACCCACAGTTCGCCGGTATGTTTAGGTCCCATGTTATAGGGGGCGAGCCTATAGCCATTAACCGGGCACAAATCCAGACTCCGAGCTGCTAATGAGAATTTCATAGAAAAACCCAATAACACTTTGCTCGACCTAGGGATCGAACCCAGGACCTCTAGTGTAGCAGTCTCACTTGGGACCGCTAGACTAATGAGGCAGTCAGATATAAAATAATCACGATGTAATAGCGATTTAATTAAGATATCGAAAGAATGCCTAATTCTGGTTTATGGTGTGCATATATTATTAGCTTATTCTCTAAGACTAGACGCTACGAAACTAAGTATTCTGTAACAGTGACGGTAGTTAATATGATTATACAAACTTATTTTTTAATCATTGTAAAAAATTAAAGCCATTATACTCATTTCAACACTTAAATCGCTGTTCCATAATTTTTTTCGAACTGAGAGAAATGTGTCGGATGGCTTTATTTCGCAATTTCAGGGTTGATCTCATTGTAAAAGTTGTACATAATGATGAGTACGTAAGTTGTAAATAATTATGTATGAGGCTGTTTATTCTGATCTTTATACACCTGATTTAGGCTGATCTACCTAGACACACAGTTAACTGGTATGTTTTAGGTTTAGTGTAATAGGGGACGAGCCTATAGTCAACAGGGCACAAAGCCAAATTCCAAGGTTCTACTAAAAATTCTATAGACAAAGATAGGTAATAACTTTACTCGATGTATGGATCGCACCTAAGGCCTTACGTTCATGAGCAACTTTTTTTAAATTTATGATTCTTTTTTATTCAGGCACGAACTCCTCAACTGACTACCTCATTAGGCTTGTGGTAGTAAGCATGACTACTACGCTAGAGGTGCCGGTTTAATTCCCAGGCCGATCAAGGTATTGTTGTATTTTTTTCTATGAGATTCTCAATAGCAGGTACGAATTTGGATTTGTGCCCGGTTAATACCAATAGGCTCGCCCCCATATTTGATTAGTATGCCTCCGCTAAACCCTTCGGAGAATATAGGTATGATGGTTTGTTACAATTATTATGTTATGGCTTATGTTTAACTAACCACCAGATATAGTAAAATGTTATGGCAAAAAATCACTTTATATTGCCAAAAATAGTAAATGATCACCAAAATAAGTTCTAACCTAACCTAAACATAATTTTTGGTGACCATTTATCCATTTTGGTAAGCATCCATTTTGGTGATCAATTTACTAAATTTGGTGGTCATTATATTTATCCCCTTATGTTATAAGCTCCTCAACAACTAAATTAAGTAGCTACATATAAAGACAAGAGCAATATTTTTTTAGTTTTTCCCGTGCGCTCAGGTCCTGAGTCCGGAACACATTTCCCGAGAGCCGTAATTGAAAGGCTGCGCTACAAAGCGAAGCCCCACCGCTGCCGACCTCGATTCCTTGACTCCGGTTTAATTATAGCTCGCCTTCGCCTGCATTTCTATATAGTTTGTTAATGCTAATAGTTATCTAGAGATTTTAGTAAAGTGCAGATATGTGAAGTAGAAAAAACTAAAAATTATACATTTTGAAAAAACAAGACGATTGTTATCGTAAAAGTAATCCTTTTTTTTAATTTCGAAACCCCCGACCAAATGACTACCTACACATATTCACTTACCTACAAGAAAATCCGTCGCGACTGCCATTACCATTTTTTAAATTTCAATTTAATCAAAATGTAGCATATATATACTATGATATGTCTTGTAGAACTAAATGACTTGTATGATCTGCAGGTAGTTGTTCCGGGTCTGGGTGTTTGTGTTTGTGAGAATTTGTGTTTGTAAACGCACCCACGATACAGGAGAAAATCCTAGTGTGGGGCAACGTTTTTTAACAAAAAAAAATGCAGCTCCCCCGCCGGATTTTCTTGGCCTTCAATTAGCCAGTATAATGGATTGATTATGTTTACTTATATAGCTATAAAGATGTTTTCCTACACTCTCCTAACCACAAATTGGTAAATTATAGCAACTCCACCCTAGCTATAATTCGCGAACATAAAAAACGTCGACACAATGAGGTAATGCTTGTAAACCTCAAGGAATCAAAACAAAAAGAAATCAAAACATTTGTTATGGCAACACACGCCTGTCAATATGTTAACGACTTGAAGTTAACGCCTTTCCCTAATAATTTCTTGTTTTACATACGTTTGACCTGCAAATCGCTTGTAGGGCTGCGCGCCACTGTTAGCGGGAATTAACGCGTTTTGGTGCGAAGGCCGGGTGAAGATACGTTTAATTTCGTGAAGTATACAAAAGCATCATTCCTAAGATCCTGTGCTTATTCTCACAAAGAATTTGCGTTACATTACATATAATTATCTGGACCCAGCCATAGTCTATTAAGCTTGTTTATCTATTACGTAGGTGTCTCAGAACTTTCGGTGTTTGGTCCTATAACGGCAAAAACACCCTCTCAACCTAATCGCATATACCGTCTCCTTTTCGACGTGGGTAAAAATTATGGAGATCTTATGGAGATCTTATTGAGATCTGTTATTTATTTTAAATATGTTAGTGTGTAAGGTATTTTATATCTATAGGCCATATATATGCCTGATAATAAATGATTTTAATTTGATTTGATCTGATTTGACTGCCTCATTAGGCTAGTGGTCCCAAGCGCGACTGCTACGCTAGAGGTCCTGGGTTCGATCCCTAAGTCGAGCAAAGTGTTATTGGGTTTCTCTATGAAATTCTCAGTAGCAGCTCGGAGTCTGGATTTTTGCCCGGTTAATGGCAATAGGCTCCCCCCCCCCCTATTTCATGGGACCTAAACATGCGTGATGGTATGTATGTTGATTTGATTTGATTTGTTTTTTATTCAATCGATGTGTTAAAGCTGTTAATTTCCTGATGAAATCTGCATGCCATATGACATTAAAGTTCTCAAAGATTTCTACAATACAAAATATTTGTGTTCTACCAGGTTAATAAAAATCTTTTGCGTAATTACCACTTTTCTTTTGTAACTGTGGATTAAGCATAAGTTTCATTTTTGTTTTGTTCGGAATAAAAGAAACTTGAAGAACAAAATAAACCTTACAAATGAATACTGTTTTTTAAGAATGGCTTTAGGTATACATGACGTTATGTAGGTACAGAACGTCGTAGGCCATGAGTAGGTACCATGGCGTGAAATTCCATATTAGTAATCAAAAAAGCCGTTACATAATGCAACAATTACTGAATTTATTAATTCCCATTACCGGACACTGGCCTAATCGATTTTATACATATTGATCAAAATAACAGACTAGTTGGTCATATTAAGGCCTCGTGAAAAAAAAACCGATCAACAAAAAATTAAATAAAAAGGGGTTCAATAATAAGGAAGTTATAAGTATTTGAATTTTATACTAGACAGAAAACTTACTATATTATAGTGAGCTGCGACGTCACAACTCACTGCGTATAAACTTTTAAAAGGAAAGGGATAGAAGATGTCCTGTGAATCCCACAAAAACCTTAAGCGCTTATATCTTGGAACATTATTTGCCGATCTTCAGCGATATTAGTGGTCCAATAGTCTGATAGAAATCAGAGCTTAAATCATAAAAAAATACTCTCGATCTCGAGAAAGTCACCTTTCAAACATAAAAACTTAGTCATAATCGGTTTATCCGTTTGGGAGATACGTATGCCACAGAGAGATACACAAATAGACACGTTACCAAAACGCACCTATTTACGTCGGGAGTTCAAAAATGAATAAGAAATAGAGAAGACGTGTACACTGTGGCATGTCTGAGTGGACACCTAATTTGTATCCTGCTTTGATGATGTGTGTATTTTACCACATAGTTCATTTATTTTCTCATAATGACATCGAGTTCTCAAACCCTGAGCACCTTCTAGTAATTATCGACTTTGGTCCAACTTTGACATTCAATGTTCACGCATCCTTATATCGCAATATTGTACCAGTGAAGATTGTAACTCCATTTATTTTAAAAGAGTGTCCATGGAGTTTTTGGAACCGTGCAACTAAAATAATAACGTTTCATAACCGCTTTTAAAAGCTTATTTGAAATAAAAACATATGAACTTAAACTAAAGCTTTTCAAAGATGTCGCCAACGTCACTTTATGACGTAAATTCAGAATTTGAAGGCAAAATTTCAATCAGGCGGGTGGGGTTCGCGGTGGCTTAGAGGTCAGAGCGTCTGGTGTATCCAACCAGAAGACGCAGGATCGGATCCTGCCCGCGATTGAATATTCCCTTTACTAAAATAAATAACTTGATAATCTTAGCATGGAAACTGCAAAAAAATCACAAAAAGATAGTTAAACTAAAGCGGCTAAATTAGACACCAATATTAAAGAAACGAACGTCGTTTAACCAATATCATTTAATCAGTGGTCTAACGTTTTATTCAACATTTTCCCGCTCTTCGCTCTCATCGACACCTAGCCGACCATAGCTTTACGCGATGTTATTGAGTATTGAAACTCAATCTTAATTGTGCCGGAAAACAATTTGCAGGTAAAATACATAATGGGTGTTTTATCGAGAGCGTTTTATCATGGCATTAGCAGCCGCTCGCCTTGTATAAACATCTGCTGAGGAAAGCTTTGCTTATACCCTCACTTTGTCGAAATGTGAAATATGAATTGCTTACTAAGCAGAGTTTGCGTTTTTTTTTTCAAACTACCAGGCGAGCCACTTGATGGTAAGTAGTCATCGCCGCCCATGGACACCTGCATTACCGGAGGAGTTGCTGATGCGCAGTGGTGTAGCTAGGCGTGAGCGATGTAGGCTCTCGCCGACGGCCTCGCACTTAAAGGGGCCTCGCGAAGGCATCTGGGTGCATCGCATTTAAAGATCAAAAGTGATCAAATTCATTATTAGTCATCTGACAAATAATTAATTTGATCACTTTTACGCTCAAAAAAGAATGTCCCATGTTTGGAAGGATAGATCTATTGGGTAGATCTTGGGAACGAACAAAAAGGGGCCTCCCTAATGCTACTTCGCCCACGTCTATATTAGTCAACGCTACGCCTCTGCTGATGCGTTGCCGAACTTTAAGAGTTACAGGCTTTTACAGACTGCAGACTGCCAGAGCAGCAGCAACCGAGAAGGAACTGGCTCCCGCGCGCAAAAGTCGAAACATACACCAAGGTGCTTTACCACAGACTCCAACATACCTAAGGGTAATTGCAGGTTAATAGGATCCCAAGAGGTCCCAGAATATTGAATAGAAATCAAAGTATATTTCAGGATAAGACGAGTATGTACCTACGTAATATGCCGTCAGCTCTTACTCTTAGCTCAGCTCTTACTTGCTGTGGCAATCCCTTTCTTTTTAACACAACACCTATTGTTCTGTATGGAGATGTCTTCAGCGATAATTAAGCTTTATATTTGCTTTGGAATTGCAAAGAAAAGACGTTTTTGCGTCCCGTGGGAATTTTCACAATTTTTCGTGAGGAATGTCTACTCTCTATACGCAATTTACATCCCAAATTTCAAGTTTATAGGCTTTATAGTTTTTAGATTTCGTGATTAATCGGTTAGTAGGCGGTATTTCACTTTATGTAGGTTAGAAGTTAGATAGATTTTAACAGAAGTTTAATATAAAGTAATTCTTGAGAAAAGTCTCTACACTTCCAAAAGAGTGCTTAAATTAAAAAAATAACTATTTAACGACCTGGTCAGTAAACTTGGAAAATTATTAACTAGTATTTACTAGTAGTACCTACCTAAATATTAACAAAAAGGATAATACCTAAGTTGTTGCGTGTATTTTTGAGTTACCGAGTTTCTTAGTAAAAATATAGGTAGGTACAGAATGTAGGACTGAATAATTATAAATAAATGCGTCACTAGTTGGAAAGTTATACACGGCATGCATAAAACAAAGCTGAAAAGAACACGGTCCAAGACGTCGTTTCTTAATTTACGAGGGCGTTTTGTGGCGAGTGGTCTCGTCATATCCGAGCGCCATCTGCAGGTAAGTTACGACTGCGGCGCAGGCACGCACCGCGCACACATGCGCGCGCGCACGCACACCACGCCTCGCCGACTGTCCACCGGCCGAACAATCGATCGTAAATCAGCTTCGATAAAATTATAGGAGGGAACACAATGGATGTCGCCCGGCAACATCTGCGACGCATAATCTGCCCTCCTGCCATCGCAAAGAGTCCGCTTTCACGCGCCACCTGGCGCTCCCGCCACGTAACTCTCCGTCTCCGAGATAAAGTCGACATTCGCACGTGTACAGACAAGAAGTGTTTATTTTGAGAAAGTCGCTCCGCGCGATTGTCACCTCTATGGGAGAAAGACTTGCGCTGATATTCCGGTGCGCTGGCCAACACTCTCGTAATTGCGAAATTCACGCTTCGCGGTGCGGTACAAAAATAAGATTATGGATTCTGCTGAGCTCCAGCGTTATTGTGATTCGAGGATCCGTCCGTAGGTATGTCTGCGAGCTTTACGACTACTATTCCTGGAGGAATAAACCGTCGGGCTTATTGAATATTGTTCAGGTTATTTATGGAAGATATCGCCATTGTCCAGAACGCGACGCGAATTCTAAGCCCTGGAAGTTTGTTTAGAGAACCATTGTGTTGGAGTATTTAGAGTTCATTGGGTGACCTTACACCAAATCCTTTCATGGCTTTGTGGCAGTAATATTCAATATTACTAGAAGCTCAGGCCCAAATACTTCAAAGGCTAGTCCTTATGAAACTCTTAACAATAAATTCTTAGTACCTATTACGTAGGTAACCTTTAAAGACTTATTTTGTGATGTTGTCTAAAATTGAAAAAATATGAACCTTTTAACGAAATCGTTCTATTTCGTCGAGTTTTCCGACACAATTCTATTCGCAAACTTTCAACTCGTCTCAGATCGTAACAACACTATTAGACATGATAACATCTAAGACCCAATCGGAAACTAAATCGGTACATCCAGAGCATCGATTGTAGAATCGAATACAAACGAATTGCTTGGGCTGGGCAATCAACTCGCTCTCACAAAAGGGCAACGGTCAGGGATCGAATTTCCCGACACTTGGTGAAGATCGTTGGCTCGCACACGTTTACGAGCGCCATAAAGACGTGGCCAGATATTGAACGAGCACCTATATATCTTTCCGTAGAACATATATGTATAGCATACACTTAACAGCAAATATGAAGGTGTGGTCCGATTTCAGATCGGAAATTGAAAATGAAACGTTGATTTAATACTATGTTCTAATAAATTGGTATTTTTTTGAAGGATTGTGTTTATAACTCAAAAACCCAATCTTAAACATTTTACATAATATATCATACCTTTAAAGGGTCATCTGTGTCTATCCAGAGGATTAGGCAGAGATGTATCCGGGCGAGGCTATTGAAAGTAACCGAGATCACGACCATTCTCACTACTCAGCAGCTGCGATTGCAACCCCTAGACTAATGAGAATAATAACAAATTATTCCTACAATATTATAGATGATAGATATGAAAAGCTCACCTAAAAGGCCAAACTGTATCAATTGATGAATAATTATAATAACATTTTATCTAAAAACACGTCTGTGGAACGTGAAGTCCAGCAAATCCTCTACTGTTGCGCTACTCACCATCAGGTGGCTACTTATAACAAGACCTAAAACATAAATTAAATCAGTACTCTGGCTAACCGTTTAGGAATTACAGGCGTGATGGTATATATGTTACGTTTTGCATATCTCTACTGACAGTTATCCGTTTTTCGTTTACTTCTAATATAGAAATAATATAAGTATCATGCAGATTAAGCCGTGCATTTTTTAATTCTTCAATGGTTGACCTACAGAACAAAGAGTATTTATATTCCAAAACTTTATTAAATATAAAGTTGCTCAAATAAATGGAAACCGAAAGTAGTCACACTAAGACCACCCATCAATAAAGGGGCACCCGAATAACAACATGTCAATTAAAAAATCCAATGGATATGTAAATTTGAAACATAAATCGTAAACATTTACATGCGTTATAAACGCGTATAAGTGCAGTGGTGGTGCGGATAGCGTTTCGAAACCATTCCGTTTTAATGACACGATAAAAACAGCCAGATATGAACGCTATATCAATATAATCTTTATGTTCAAACGTACAATATATCTGGCGTGTATACTGCGCGCTCTGTACTGAAACATACGAGAAAAAACTTTCCTACGTCCAATCTATGCGAGATTGGTTGGTTGAAGAAATTGATGCTATAATTTTTTTATTGTTTCGGTAATTGAGCAGACGAGCTACCTGATGATAAGTAGTTATCGCCGTAAGGAGACACCTGCAACACCAGATGAATTGCTGGTGTATTGTCGAACCTTAGCTAACCAACAGATAAGCAGGCAGCGTTACTTTCGCATTTATAGTAGGTATCACTCATTATCAGTATGAAAGTATAGATGGATAAAATATTGAAAATAGTAATAACCTGACGAGTTTAAAATATGATCATCTTTATGTATCAAGAGGTTCAAAAAGCTGCAGCCCTACTTGAGATAAATGCCTATGATAGTGAGAGTAGATGGACCTGTATTGTGATAAAGATTATATTTCTAAAGATCTTTTTTCAACTATGCATAGGCCGGTTTCCAATCCAACGAGATTCGCTTACCATCAGGCGGGCTGTATGCTTGTTTGCCACCTTAGTGGTATAACAAAAAACCGGCTGTAGGTATATCGGTATTCAGACTTTCGTAACCAAATTTATGGGCAATACCAATATCCGTAGGAGAAATTCCTCGTCAGACTTCTCGGGCTTCTGACAATCTTTAATAGGTATTAACGAATTTTCTTACGTGTTCATATGACAACCGGAACCGATGGCTATCGTGCTCTCTGAGGCACGGAAGAGATTTGATCAGTTACGAATGGACACCCATCCGCAGACTAACCGCAGTACGGGCAGCTTTTCCTTGCAGTTCGAATAATCAGCGTAGTTTTTATTATAATTAATAAATTAATTTATTTTAATAGATAATTATTGGACAGTAATCTCTTACTTATTGTAGCGTATCATTTTCGTAGCGCAAAGATAGCTACGACGCTCCTATAGATAAATTGATCAGACCGTAGCAAATTCGTAGCAATCGTAGCCACTTAGTTTATCTGTTTTATTTTATACTTTTTAAAAAGATCTTTTGACTTTTTCAGATTTATATTAACTTTTAACTTAGATATTTTTTGACTTTTGGTTTGAGGTATGACATAAGTCAACTTAATACTTAGCCTTTAAATTATAAATAATATAATTCGCTTTAAAGATAAATTATTAGGTTGCCTTTTTCTCTAGTAAGCTATAAAGAAGCCGTGACCTTCCAGAGGGTCAATTGATAACCTGTTATTCCTATTAAATAGATGGTTGGAGAAGTCTCATTGACGAGGCCAATTTAAGGAAAGAGATTTAATATTTATTTATACCATTTTTTTACTAGGTTTTGCTATGAAATTCTCCGTAGCGACTCGCAATTTGGATTTGTGCCCGATTAATGCCAATAGGATCGCCTTCTATTACCTACATGGGACCTAAACATATCGGCGAATTATGGGTGTACATTAGTACACCTCTACCTAACCCTTCGAGGAATATATGCATGATGGTATGTTAAATATAAAGATACAAAACATTAGAACTGCTACATACTCGTACACCTATCTACACAAGTTACACGCTGGCTATAAACCGTATCGTAAAAACTGATGATTGGTTGGTCGCTGGTTGTGCAACCTGCGCAATGTTTGGGAAATAGCTGTCCCGATACATTGATAACGGCCTTTCAATGTTGACACTGGAGAAAAGTACAAACATCAGTAAAACGGTCCTATTCTAGCAAGCAACTCTAGAAAGGTTTTGTGTGTTTCTTCTATAGAAGTGGAATGCTGGGCTGAAGAGGCCGCTTTTGCTGTTTCATAGTATGTTTCACATTATAAAATTATAATTAAATATCGATCTGTGTATCGTGCGCATCTGAGCATTGATTGCTCCTTGTTTATATGAGTCGGACCCCGAGAGGTCCTACCACCAAGCAAAGTACTTGTAAGAATACTTTGCTTGGTGGTAGGACCTCTCGGGGTCTGACTGGCTGGCGACCACCCCTACGTCGAAGTCTGTCGTAAAGCACCTTGGTGTGTGTTTCGACCTTTGCGCGTAAGAGCCAGTTACCCTCGGTTGCTGCGGCTCTGGCAGTCTGGAGTCCGTTGGGGTTGTTAAAGCTCGGCAACGCATCAGCAACTCCTCTGGTATCCATGGGTGGCGATGACTACTTACCGTCAGTACTCGCCTGCTCGTTTTCCAATCTAATCAATTAATAAAAAAATAAACACAAACTGCATATTGTATTTCGTTTATACTTAGAACTAAAAATAGCTTAAAAATTATAATATGCTTACGATTGTAAATGTTGAGTAAAATGATTCGATATCGTGAACGTCTAAGATACGATTATTATTAGTTGTATGTATGTGTTTAAGCTTTTTCATATACCTACCTAAGTGAATAAAGATATCTCATACCTTAAAATTGTCATAAGTATCTCCTATATACTTACTATACTTACTCAATTTTTTTTTATAGGATAGGAGGGCAAACGAGCAGCCTGATCGCCTAATAGTAAGCGATTACCGCCGCCCATGGACACTCGCAACACCAGAGGAGTCACAAGTGCATTGCCGACCTTTTAAACGGGGATTGGGGCCTCCGGTAACCTCACTCACTCGGCGAAACACAACGTAAGCGTTGTGTAAATATGAATTGATTTCAGAAGAATTGCTTTTAGCCCTAACATGCGTACCGCGACATCATTTTGTCGTCGCGAGAGAAAGAGAAAGACGAAATAATGTCTTTTAATAACCACAGTTTCGAAAACATTGATCTTGACAAGCCTCGTGTTGTTGGAAGGTTTCAGTTAAGAACTTGAGACAGCATTGTTAAGTTAGGCTTCTGGAAGCCGGACCTACAAAATTTTTCTTTCACAAAGTTTATTACTATAGAAAATACGTATACAATTAAAAAAGGATAACTTTTTAATTAGATTGATGGCTTTTTTATTTTACTGGTGCCTTCTTTAACGAACTAAAATGAAACTAAATTATAAAATAAAATTTTATTTTAGTTAGAAAATCGAAAATCAGGCTTTTTGTTTAAATTCATTTTTTGTTTAGGTTCGAATCCCAGGTCGAGCAAAGTATTATTGGTTTTTCTATGAAATTCTCAGTAGCAGCTCGGAGTTCGGAGTTTGTGCCCGGTTAATAGCAATCGGCTCGCCCCCTATTACAAGAGACCTAAACATAGAACATTAAGCCTCTGCCTAACCCTGCAGGGAATAAAGGCGTGATGGTATGTTATGTTATGTTATTCAGAAATAATACTGCTCTTCATAACAAAAATACTTGTAAGATAAATAAGTACTTACTTACCTACTCGGATACCGACTTCGCTCTAAAAGAAGTGGCCTAAAATGTTTCGTCTAATATCTAGAACCCAAAGCCTGTGTGTTCCCTTTTGCGAACTGCCGAGTATCCAGATTCTTATAAACACGTGTGCGATAAACCCTCCGGTAAAATCTATAAATGATAGTGAAAACCGTATCAAAATCTGTTGTGTGGTTTGGAAGACGTTAGCGTGAAACAGACGAAAATAACGTGTTTGCTTTACATTATTTAGATATTTAATGTCTTGAAGAAAGCTATAAGACACCCTTTATTACTAATAAAGAATAAAGTCAAACCTACTGAGTATTTCTTTGTTAACATTTCCTTAAATACACAGAATAATATTACTTAGTTCTCACAAACGCTATTAAACCGAACAAAACAATTTTCTACTAAACATTTTGATTTTCTGTGACTCGGTTAAACATCTGTGGCGAAACACCTGACTCATCAGACCAATGAGAACAATCAACACTATGGTAGGTAAGTAGAGTTCTACCTAGGTACTAGCTAAGAGGTAGATCGCATCTAATGTATACTAGTGACTAATTTTCTTATCAGGAAAATGTCAATAGTGCTGCTTTCTAAGTGACTTATGTTTGAAACAATGATACCTAGATGAAGAATGGTTTCAGTAATTACGTAGGTACTACATTATTAAGACCAGCTGAAAATATCATTATTTAAAAAGCAGAAGTAAAAAAATCTAGCTAGGTAAATCGTTGAAATTATCTAATAATTATTTGAATACTTGTATTATTAATAGTATCATCAGTTATGTCATATTTTTCCTACGTATAAATATGTAAATTATTTCATTAGTATCTAAGTATGACACTAAATAACTAACTATAATCTTTTAGAATAGGTACAATACCAACAAGAGGCCCCTAGGTAATATTAAATAAAACAAGTTATTGTCACAAATAACAATCAAATCACAAAAGCTATCTGTAAAACAAAAGATTATCACGCTTTGTATATAAACAAAGCACATAATGAAAAGCCTGCGAACTCATCCAATGACAAATGACAATGGAGGGAACATCCCTCCGAACGTTACGCACTGTAAAGTATGCTCTCTCCGTTTAATATAGAGCGTGAAATTGTGTGGCGGCGCGCGGAGGATGTCCCTCGCTATCTTGTCTGGCGGGGGAGGCGCCAACCAATCGGCACGCGCGCTCAGCGCATCACACTGTCCTTATCATACATACCTACTGCGCATCCCCGAACCTATATATCAGTTTACATGAATACACTGAACGTGACAAGAATTCCAGAAACGTGCTACTGAAATAAGAACGAGTTTGAAACTTGACAAGAAAAACATGAAACTCACCTTGCGCGTGCAGGCGCCTCGCGACCGCTTTGGACCGCATCGCCACCTCAGCGAGGCACTGGACACTCTGCTGTTATCAAATGACGATCGATGACACACTACAAAGTAATTGGAAAAGTTTTTCAAAAATGGAACGGCAAAACGTGTTGAATTGCGCGCGCGAGTCACGTCGGATGGGATCGGCAGTGGCGCGCGGGCGGGCGTCGGGAGCGTACGTCGCCGTCCTGCAGGAGGTTGGGGTAAGGTGCTGCGGCGCGAGGAGCGCGGCGTATCACGCGAGCGGCCGGCGGGACACTGCGTTCACGTGCTCTATCGCACCGCGACCGCGGGGAAAGCGATTTTCACGCGGGAAACGATAGTGACCGGCCGCGCTGTCTCGGCCCGAGCCGCGGCCAACCGCCAACTGTCACCCGGCACGGTACGAGCCACGCTCGACAACACCCACGAGCCTCGACAACGACGCCTACACGATTTTTATGACGACTGGTTTACCGAGGAAAAAGAGCTTAAGCCTGAAAGGGGTGTTAGCATACATTTATCAACTATTTCCTTCACACTTGGCCAAGGTGAAACTATTACAAGATTAAATAAATATTTTAAGTAGGTAGGTAGGTACTAATTACTCGTATGCTACAAAACTTTAGGGGTGAAATGAAAGCTTTGAAGGTGCCGAAAGTTGAACAACTTAGTCTAACTTGTAACGAAACAAAATGGCCGAGAATTACATAATGTTTTTATTTGTCCAACCAAGTTTGGCCAACAACACTGTGAGGGACTTCCGTGACATTTTAATATTTCTTAATGTTTACCTACCTATACAAGTTGTTATCGGTACCCATCTGTTTTGTTTTTCCCAGAATCGTAATACCTACCTATTATCTATATCGTATACCTGTAGGTTAAGCCCGGGTTACGTGGATCAGGTGGTTTTTCGAATAACGTGCTAATATTCAGCCAACCATGGTAAGCTTTGAAGCCTAGTTCCAGGTTCGGAGGACGCTGAAATTACCCAAACAAACATAATACCAAAATAAATCATAATGCAAACACAATTTAATCAAATTGTGTTATTATTCGGTATCGAATGTCGTTAATCTAGGTACCTACCCTACCATTTCGTCTACTAACTACCTATTTCTCTGGAAACAAACGACCGAAACCTGTCGAATCTTTTTTTATGGATTAAGTCGGCAAACGAGCTGATGAGCCACCTGATGGTAAGTAGTCATCGTCGCCCATGGACACCTGCAACACCAGAATAGTTACTGATGCGTTGCTGATCTTTAAGAGTTCCTACGGACTGCAGACTGCCAGAGCCGTAGCAAAAGGGGAACTGGCTCTTACGTGCAAAGTCGAAACACGCACCAAGGTGCTTTTAAACAAACTCCGACGTAAGGGTGGTTACCAGCCAGTCAGACCCCAAAAAGGTCCTACCACCAAGTCAGATATTTTCACGCCTCTGACCGGATGCCTATCTGAAAGATAGTGAGGAACAGTATTCTAACCCGTCCCCACGCGGGGTGTAATGATAAATGTGGAAATAGGTCTAAATGATGTCCCTGATATTGTTGATGTTGACATATATATGTAGAAAGTTATAAAATCCCCAAAATATCATCACGCGAATATCTCCGAAGGGTTAGGCAGATGTGTACTTAATTGACACCCACAATTAGCCGGTATGTTTAGGTCCCCTGTAATTTGGGGCAAGCCTATTGCCCAATAACTGGGCACAAATCCATACAATAGCTTAGAGATAACCCAATAACACTTTGCTCGACCTGGGAATCGAACCCGAGACCTCAAATGTAGCAGTCGCGCTTGGGACCACTAGATCAATGAGGCAGTCTACATGTTGGAGAGAATGTGTAGGTACTCCTAGTCTCCTACCAAATGGAAACCACCCATTGTGCTATCTCGTAATGGTGGCTTCAAAAGTAGATTTGGTCAAACAACATAGGTAGTCTTTACGCTAAAATATTGACGTTCTAGCGCGTATTCCAGTCATGCTGTAGGTTTGAGCTATCGTCGGACAGTGGGGGGCACCTCATCCCTTACACACACCCTCCTCGTACCCCCACTGTCGGAGACACACAAGTATATGGTTTATACGAGTTTGCGATGTATCGTAAGTACACGAGTTTATTTTATACGTAGTTAAGTATGTACTACTTTGTATCTACCTCGGAAATTGTATCTTGAATTCTTGGATAGAGACTCCCTTTTGTGCTGATCGACAACTAAGCTACCGAGAACATCATCTAGAGAGTGAGGGACAGTGACAACAGCATCTTGAGAGCTGTTGCTGATAATTACAGCTCACCAATTTTAGGTAAGTTGGTGCTGAGAGTATTCTTCGTAGTATTCTTCTGAGAGGGTTCTCTATTGCTTTATTGCTTTCTGCACAGACAGACAGATTACTAACATTAGCTCATAAGTAATTTTACTACCCAAATATGGATCTTCTTGTTGTCCGAAATAAAAACATTTCATTAAATAGGTCGTTGTTTTTAAACACCTTAGAAATATAAAATAGGAAGGAATTGCTTATGTAGGTGTAGGTAAACATATCTCTTCTAGCAGATCTGCGAGAAAAGAAAATAAAACCTGCATTTTAAACCTACATGTAAGTCAGACCCGGAACACCTACGTGTAGGTCATACAAATATTTGCTCCGTGTGGGGATCGAACCGATACGCAGCCGCTACGCCAATCGTGTCGTCAAATTCGAACTCGAGGCCTGTAAACTTGACAGTTCATACATACCATCACGCCGTATTCTCCGAAGGGCTAGACAGAAGCGCACTAATGTACACCCACAGTTCACCGGTATGTTTAGGTTCCATGTGATAGTGGGTAGCTTATTGCCTTTAACCGGGCACAAATCACAAACTCCGAGCTGCTACTGAAAATTTCACAGAAATACCCAATAACACTTTACTCAACTTGGGAATCAGACCCAGGACCTCTAGCGTAGCAGTCGCGCTCAGGAGCACTAGGCTAATGAGGCAGTTACAATGGTCATCATATCAGTTACCTAATATCATTAGTATTTAATTATTATCTATGGTAAGTAATTTATACTGTAACTTAAATTATGGCAATTAAAAAAGATTTACGGAAGAAAATTTGAATTAACAAATTCCATCATTTAAGTACCTATAGGTACTAAGAAACGGGTTACTTAGTATACTTAAATGATGTAGGTTGTTACTAGCAGCTCAACTTAACCTACTTAATTTTCAGGCATTGTTGTAAGCGATTGCCACATTAAGGCTTCGATGAAAACGTTATGAAATTTAGGAAAGGTTGAAACATAAAGGAGGAAAGTCTATGTTTTCCTGTTAATTGTGAAGACAATATTTTGATTTTAATGTGTTTTTTCAATTTGTTAAGCATTATTGTGAAAAGATTGTAATAATTTCGTCTAGCTATCGGTAAGACATTGTTATTCAAAAATGAAAACATTCATCAAAAGTAGATATTATTTTCTTGCTAGCGGTGTCCCCCGGCATGCGTTACAATACCCCTCCCTATTTTATCTTTTATTTCCTTTTTTTATATGAACCTTCCCATGCGCTCACAAACAATGAATATAGTATATCGGTTTAGGAAAGCATAGAGGACAAACATACAAAAAACATTCAGTTTCAACCGACTTCAAAAAGGAGGAGGTTTTCAATTCGATTGTATGTTGTTTACGTGATTATTCCGTCAATTATGAACCGATTTTGATGATTCTTTTCTAATCGCTAGATCATACTTCAGAACAATTTGCTTAAGATCTGATCACAAAATTTAGAATTATCACATAACGACCGAGTAAATGATAACGTCATCTAAGTATACGTAAAATTTTATTCGCTACTAAAAAGGTTAAAATAAAATAACTTTTAAGAAAAAGTAAAACCGCTTTCAAAAAGAAAAAATTGTGTTATATACAAAACAGTTTCGGAAGTCGGTGGCGAAATCAAATCAAAGGCACCGACTTCCGAAACTTTACTTTTACTTTTTCACATACAACAACCAAAGTAGTTGTGTGGAAATCACACGACGTGTGCCCTTCCTATAGGATTTTACGCTCGGTAGATTTTAGCGTTCGCTTAAAAAATATATGTATGAAACGTGGTCACGTGACCCTACAATATATAATAAAATATATAGATTATAGGTACTCAATAATTTACGATATCGCGCACGTTAACTCCTAATGATAGGAGATATCAAACCCGACATCTATATAAATTTCACCTGCAGTCATAATTCCATGTTGGATAGGCACAAGTCTGAAGAACATCAAGGACGCAGGCACCCCGTGGGGGGAAGGAGTGGGTAGATAGGGAGTGGGGGGGTAGAAGCCGTAAATATGATTATCAGCGGGGGAGGCGACGCGGACTAATCATATTCTCTGCAATTTACATAAATATTAGCGTGTTCCGTGTCACACGACTGGCCTGCAGGGTTGGCCCGATATAGTCCAGGATACAGTTAATACAATAAGCTTGTGGCAATTATAAAGAGTTGAACTGAATAAAAACTTATAAAATAACGCTACACTCCTTTTATTTTGTTATTAGAAGCAGTTCTATCCTTTGAATCAAATATTATTAAGCGTCACCCTATAGGTACTTTCAGGAAAGTTTTGTAAAATTTGGTACTTAAAAAAGAAGGAAAGGGAATGAGAATTCGATATTAAAGCAACTAAAAAGAAATACTTAGTTAAATAACATTCCCAAGATTTTTATTAAAACTATTTTTGGACAACATCTACTTAAGCTTGATTAGGTACCACTACGTAAAGTAATTTTGTAAAAACATATTTCTTACTGTTACATATAGTACTATTCTCCCGAAGCTCTGTACAACTTTACAGTACCGAAGCTTTTTCACAGAAACAAAAAAATATTCTAAGGTGCTAAAGACAGCTAAGAATATCCTTTGTACAACCCTGACCGGTCATTAGGAGCTTCGGGCACGTACTTTTTAATGATAGCGTAAGGTCGATGGTAGATACGTAACTCAGAAGTCGCTTTGTCTTTTTTATGAATGATTAATGTTTATTAATGTTTACGCCACCAGACGCCATGTTTGCCCATGCATATTCAAAAGAATAACGATTAAAAATATGTTTGATGTACGTAACAATAGCAACTAGGAATAGTGTCATGGATGTCATGATAATGTTGCTTTAGATTGGAAATTTATAATTGTTACAAGCAAAAATGCATACAAAAAAAGTAGATACTACGTATTTAGCTCTGATACATTGCCCTATTCCTGTCATTCATGGTCATCATCATGTTATCGGCCTAAAGAGGTCCACTACAGAACATGTGTTCAGTAGTGGACCTCTGTTAGTAGACCTCTGTGTTCAGTAGTGGAAGTCTATGAATTAATGTGGGAGAGCCATGCTTCGGCACGAATGGGCCGGCTCGACCGGAGTGATACCACGGCCTCACAGAAAACCGGCGTTAAACAACGCTTACGTTGTGTTTCGCCGAGTGAGTGAGGTTACCGGAGGCCCAATCCCCTTTTAAAAGGTCGGCAACGCACTGGTGAGTCCTCTGGTGTTGCAGGTGTCCATGGGCGGCGGTAATCGCCTACCATCAGGCGATACGTCTGTCCGTTTGCCCTAATACCCCAAAAACGAAAAATTAGGCCTGTGCCTAATTCTTCCACACTTCCACAAATTATTAGATAGTCCCCGTGTGGGGAAGAGTTAGAATACTGTTCCTCACTGCCTTTCAGATAGACATCCCGCAAGAAGCGTGAAAATATCTGACTTGTTCGGTGGTACCACTTGGGGTATGACTGGCTTTTCCACCTTTACGTCGGAATCTGTAGTAAAGCACCGTGGTGTGTGTTTCGACTTTTGCGCATAAGAGCCAGTTTGGTTACTTCGGTCCTGTCTGCAGTCCTTAGGAGTCTCTTAAGGATCAGCAACTCCTCTGGTGTTGCAGTTGTCCATTGGCGACGATGACTACTTATGTACCACCAGGTGACTGGTCTAATCCATAAAAAAATAGCAATTTTGGCTGTGTGTTGATATACCAGCCAGATAGACGGACAGTCAGTATGTCTCCTAAACAAACATAAGAATTAGATAATATGACATATGATAATACATACATATGATAATATGGTAATATGACATAAACGTCGGTACAAAAATAAAACATTTTGTAGCCCTATATTTAGTCTAAATAACTGATGATAAGGCAATTGAAAAGTACCTACCTAATGAAAAGTGATTAAAAAGCGATTTCGTAAATCTCTCGTGTAACTAAAATAACATAAACCAATAATTTCAATCATACACGTGTAAGGTAACAAAACCTCACATGAAACCTTTTTCATATACAAAATAGGTACCTAATACCATCAAACAACCCACTAAGGTTTCAAGATTTGATAACAAATTCAACCCTCGTAAGCAATCATGAACGAAAATAAATTATTAATTACTACACCTTAAGAGCAGATTTTACCCTTGCCATAAATTAAGGGGCCAGATGTTAACAGACTCGGAACAAACCCCAAATATCTTGTTAAGCCACCCACTGAGTGTCACCACAAACATAGGTAGCTGGAACACATCGCATCGAGGGTACGGAAACACAAGTCGCTACCTAATATCAAACCACGAAGACTGCATTTCCCGTTACCCGAACGCGTTTTTTGACTTTATCGACTGGAGAGTGTTTCTTCCTTATATTATATCGTACGAAGATGTGCTTTCGAGTACACAACATCACCTGAAACTGTTTATCACAAGCCAATTTCAACCTTAATTTAAATATTGTAGAAATGAGATTTTATCGACATGTGAAGTTGGTTACGTCTGTTTTCTTGCAGAAGTCATGTGATATGATATCAAGGCGAGACAGAAAGGGACAGTAGAGCGCAGGCTCCTCGGCAGACGTCGCGGTTGCCATGGCAACACATCGATTTGCACCCCGCACCCCCGCACCGCGCCCACAGCCTCCACCCGTATCCAGGTCATCCGAGACCATCAGGCGATGTTTGTTAACATTTAATTAGCTTATTATGACGCTGCTACATGTATGCGCTTTGACGATACTAATAAATCACTTCTACGTTCCATGAGGTTATGTGGTAGGTAAACTTTTTAAAAGTATGTAGGTACTTCCCTTACTACAAAACCTACGAATCTATACCTTATACCATACATAATTAGGTATCACAGGTAATACTTGCGTAGTTACTCGAAATACATTCAAGTACCCAATATTTCATTTGTTGCAAGAAGCTTCTGTAACAAGAAGGTTAGGCCTCTAAAGCGGCGGTAGCCGGCTAGGCAGGCTAGGGCGTCGGACTTCGACTGCGATCATATGGTTGTCGGTTCGAACCTCACCCATTGCACTACCGACGTGAACCCACTCGTAACACAAGCATTTAGCTTAGCACGAGGGGTTAACAAGAATACTAGTAATGTGCAATCCACATTGCTAGTAAGCTTTTTTAAAAAAAAAAACTGTCTTCTCCGAAGGGTTAGGAAGACAGTTCGCCGATATGTTTGAGTCTCACGTAATAGGGGGCGAGACTTATTGCCATTAACCGGGCACAAATTTAAACTCCGAGAAGAACCTAATAACATTTTGCTCGACCTGAGAAATGAACACAGGATCTCTAGCGTAATAGTGGCGCTTTAGACCAATAAACTTATGAGGCAGAATAATAACCTAATGAACTTAGTGTGTGTGTAAGGCGCCAGCTTCGTATATTTGGTTTAGCGACTTTAGTTCCTCAGGTGTCCACTAAAGGGTTTTCCATCAATGAAGAAATTCAGAGACAGCAGCGTATATTGCTCACTAAGCTAGACTACAAAACAAAGGACTCAAATCAATATATTGTAGATGTCCACAGACTGAAGACCGTAGAATCTTACTATCATGCCAGTATAGATATTTTATTTCACGAAGGCCGTTAAACTATAATTTTTTTAACTTTATATGGTTAGGATGTCTCTCGACTATTGCGCGTGAGAGTCAGTTTCCCCTCGGTTGCTAGAGTCACAACTTTAGCAGTCTTCAGTCGGTAATGGCTCTTATGCTCCGGCAACACATCAACTCATAATTCAGGCATAACTCCTTTACTCCTTTTTGACTTTGGTCGTCTTGCAGATGACCATTAACAGCGACGGGTATTTACCATCAGGTGGCTCGTCTGCTCGTTTGCCGACTTAAACTATAAAAGAAATTACAAAGGTTATCATACAGGATTTCACACATGAATGACTACGGTTATGCATATGCACTATCATTACAAGCATCATCACATGAATCATTCTACATATCACTGACTATGACTGCCAATCGTCCTAATAAATTACTTTGGTAATCAATCATTTGTCGTAAACATGGTAATTTGAGTATATTCCTAAGGAAATAAATGTAGCCAATTACATAAACATTATTAGGTGCTTCAGTATATACATAATTCCTTTACAATTTATTTACCTCAATCTTTGATGTGCCAAAGAAAAGTCGACCCAATTCTTATCTCAAAGACACGTCAAGCCTCGGTGCCTCGTCAAAGGCAAGAGGCTGGACCTAATAGGGCTACTCGAGGCGCAAGGCTGCCTTCCCCGTGCCATTTCCTCCTTTGACGTTTCGACGAAAATGGAGGCAATTTAAAAAGGTGAAACGTCATGGGGATTTTGGGTGTAACCTACTTTGTTAGGGTGACAGACAATGTAAGCTGTGTTTGGTTATTGTAGACACTTTTATTATGATAGGTTGCGTAAAGCACTTGCTAATGTATTTTATAAAGTTCGCAAAAACCGAAAGCACAAGAAGAAACAGCTGATACACAGCACAGCCTTCCAATGAAATAAATAGTAACAAAATGTCTACTTTACGACTTTTTTAATTCCAGATGCCGCAGACACATCTGCAGAGTGTAAGGTCTTATTCAACTCCGTCTGTCTGTCTCTTCAGACCTCGGTGAGACAAAGTGGTTTGCTTTTACAAATAGATGCATCTCTAGCAAACTGTGGGTGAACATCGGTAACCAGGTCCCTCTTATCCATTGGCTATAGGGCAAGTGCCGAGCCCTGCAATACTTGGCGCACTCGTTTTGTTAAATTAGTCTTCTGTCATATCTTAGTCATAGGAGCCCGATCATCATCTAGTGATCAGGATGGTGGCCTAGATTATAGTTTGGTGGGACTGTCGGCAAGGGAAGACAGGCATGATCTTATATTGTTTTCGTAATCCATTCTTACATAGGTAAAATAATAATAGATCTATGCTCATATATATATGTAAGTATAGTAGAGGTATCCTTCGCCAATTTCAGTTAAGGGAACTGTTTAATTTTGTTTTTTTTTTAATTGATAGAGTTGACAAACGAATTGATGAGCCACTTGATGGTACTTACCATCAAGTGGCTCATCAGTTCGTTTGTCAACTACTTAGTCATCGTCACCCATGGACACCTGCAACTCCAGAGAAGTTTCTGATGCGATAGCCTCTACGGACTACAGACTGCAAGAGCCGCTGCAACCGAGGGGAACTGGCTCTTACGTACAAAAGTATCTGCGGGAACTGTATCTTACTTAAGTTTTGATTATAGATAGCTAATCCTATTTTGTTACAGAAAGATCGATGTTTGAATATTAGGCTGACACTATATTACCGTACTATGCTAACTTAAGGCGGATCGTTTAGCTGTGCCCGCGAAATTCAAATTTCAAGTGATTTTTCGCAGTTTGTAGGTCGATAACAAGTTCTAGATTCATGGTAGTTGTAATTGCGACATCAACTATACAACATTCACAACTGAGAACTAAAACCTTTACTAATAAATCCTTATCAAGTCAAAAACTTGGCGCAATCTGTGTAATTGGTCAAAATTGACATTTTACACTACTTTTAGCTCCAATAATGATTTTTAAGCAATGGTTTTAGATAAAAATTGTGAATTTTGTATAGTTAATGTCACAATTACCATTACCATGAATGTAGAACTTATTATAGACCTACAAACTGCGAAAATCCACTCGAAATTTGAATTTCGCGGGCACAGCGAAACGATCCCTCTTAACACCAGTAACGTCTTTTTAAAACAATCACTATAAGCACAGATTAAATAACAGGTAGTTAAGAAAAAAGTATCTACTATATCCAAATAGAAAACCAACGTAAGTAATTTAGTTGCGTTCCTGTTACCAAAATTAACCCTTCCCCACTTATAAACATATCATGACTAAGTATAGAAAATTAAACTGAATGAAAGTTTCCCGAAAGCGTAGAATAAAGCACTCTAGCAAAATATGAACTACGCTTGGTATCCCGTATTCCCTAGACGTTTATGTTTATTAACTTGCTAAACATTCTAACAAGCAGGAAATGCCGGAAGATGTCGCAACCCATTATGCATTGGCATTTAGTATTCCAGGCACATCCTCTTTGAAACCTGTTCTTTACCAAGGCTGGTTTTATAGGTAGGTATCTAATGAAAATACTAAGGTTGAACTAAGCTAGCAATGGAATCTAAAAACTTTGTAAATATTTCTCGTTGTACTGATTTGTTTTATTACTTAGGTACTCATATAAGTAAGTTAGGTAGTTGATGAATTTTTTGCCATAAAGTTGTCATCAATTAACGTTCAAGCAAGAAAAGACCCCCGTGTGGGAACGAGTTAGACTACCGTTCCTCACAGCCATTCAGATAAAAATCTCATATGAAACGACCAACTTTCTCGACCTCTTGGAGTCTAACATGTGACCACCCTGACTACGCCACATTTTGTCGTTAAGTAGTAGGTCAGCCAAATCCATATCTAGCCATTTTGAAAACAAAATCCCATGCACACGGTGGTGTTAGCTTTTAGGAATTAAATAATATAAATATGATGGGATAAAATCCATAAAAAGTAGTTTTATTTCAATATCTCTTTTTTTTATATAATTAGAGATACGATTTCAACTTCATAAAAAGATCGAGGCTATTGGTTGATAAGCATAGGTAAGCACTGGAATAGCAGCCGAGGCTGCAAGCAAATATAGCCCTTACGGTGGCTAGATATGGCGTTGGCCGATAGTACTTACCTTGGTATGTGTTGCGACATTTGCGTATAAGAGCCACAGTCGTTGTGGCTCTGGCAGTCTGCAGTCCGTAGTCTCTTAAGGCTCGACAACGCCTGACCATCAGGTGGATCGTCTTCATTATCCAAATTAACCAAAAAAATAGACCAACAGAAAAGCTATTGTTTTCGAGCGCCGCCGCAGGGACCGCAATGCGACTTTGGGCCTTAAAATAATGTTATTAAGATTGATTATTGGGATGATGATGGGCAATGATTCAGTTGTATAAGTCTGGATATCGACCCTGTTAACTGGCTAGTATTTTTATCAAGATAGAAGAAGACCCAGGGAAGCTGAAATGAACTCCTTTTGATTTGATCTGTGAGTCACGGACACACGACCATACATTTCCACTGACCGCAAATAACTGAAGCTTTTCTTACACATAGAGGTCAGCTTATACTTATACTTCTTTTTTTTTAAATTGCGTCTAGGTTTCTCTTATTGAATCGACAGCAAACAAAAAGAGAAGAGCCAAAAAAAAAGAAATAATTGAAAAACATTAAACTAGATCGGCCCCGTGTTCCGTTACGCGCTCGACATTTTGTGTAGGTCTTGAAGAGTGCAGGTATGGGGGCACGCTGAGCATGATAACTTATACAAAAAAAAAAACTAGTGCCACTGGAGAATAACAATAACATAACAGCTAAATAACAATACAGCAACAATAACATAACAGCAAATAACAGCTACTGGAATAGTATGACGCGTTGGGTAGCCCATGAATCATTACAAATTAATGAATCAAAGTCGCAAGTACAGTTTCAAAGTACCTTTATAATTTCATACACATACATAAACAATGCATATTGCACGTCCATAAATATCGGATTTCTAAAATTGACACTGTCAAGTGTAGATAATGAGCAAGTCTACTTTACGGTTCGTCTTTAAAGATTCTCAGACGCAGCTAATCAGGCATGAAATAGAGTTCACCTTATTGTTTTATTATTGGCTGCGTTTTATCTCAGGAAGTCATAAATATTGTGTTGAAAACAGGAGACTGCGATGTCACGGGATGTCGTAGTTTCATAAGCGGGCAAAGTTTAAGTACACACGGCTACACATCAAACTAATATTATACGTCCAGTTTAAGCTGTCCTCGTACTGTAAAGGCTTTCTGCACAATTAGAGGTCAGCTTTTACTAGGTCATTACCAGTGATCGGAAAAAGCTGAGCTAATTTACCTAAACATCAAAGAACAGAGACAAGTGGGGACTTCCTTAAGACATCACTCAAGTAGATACCTACATAAAAAATAATGTTATAATATAGAAAAAAACTGAATTCCTTTCCTGTTTTGGTTTCCCAAAATTGACATAAAACCAGAAGACACGTTGTTTATTGTTTTCAAAAAATAAAAGACAATCTCCTTATCTTGGACTGAACGATGTAAGAAATATAAATCGCGTCTACCGGTTTTGTGTCAATTTTTGGGATCAAAGATAAAAAACTAATTCAATTGTTTTCTACATTCATATTAAATATTAGATACTTTAGTGATATCCGGCACAATTTTTCCGAAAAATAATGTCGTAAAGAAGTCTCCACTTTTTTCTCTGTTCTTTGAGGAAAAAGGTGAGCTAATTTAGCTAATTTATTAACTTCCTGTTAATAAATTAGCTAAATTAGCTCACCTTTTTCCGATCACTGGATAAAACCTAGATAGGTTAAAACCACTATGTATATAGCTACTATGATGGCTCAGTCTAGAACTATACCACTCTAATTAAGTACCTAAACAAAGATTACTGTTGATTAGGTACCTACTGCTACGCCATTATATTGACGTCATTTTATAATGTTATCGTAGGTATATTTTACCTGCATTATAAAATTACCTAACAATTATTAATATTAGTATCCCCCAACATACTTCACGCCTGTATTCTCAGAAGGAATAGGCAGTGGTGTACCTACACTAATGTACACCCATTGTAAGTTCTTCGGTAAGTTTAGGTCTCATGTAGATAATAGGAGGCTAGCCTATTGCCATTGACCATTGCAATTGAGACTTACCAACCAGTCAACCACTCAATAACACTTCGCTTGGCTGAGGAATCTAACCCAAAACCTCTGGCTTATTTTGTAGTAAGTAGCGCTTAGCCTTAGACGAATGTAGCAGTCAAATTGAACCATAGGTACATCCATGCTAATATCCATATTAATATTAGTTATTAATGCGAAAGTAACTGTCTGTCTGTCTGTTTGTGACCTAAACCACCAAACTAATTTGGATGAATTTTGATAAGTTTATAAGGACGGATACCTTTTCAACGGTCCTTTGTAATGCGTGTAACGTACTAACTGTGGTAGTAGTAGATTAGCTAGAAATTGATAATATAATAATTAATTTAATATAATGATAAATAATTTACATACACACCTGTCTTTTTACGTCTGCTTGTTAAAATTGTTAATATCTACCACGGACTACAAGCTATATAAATTGAATGATGTAAATTTAATTAATTTAGTTTAAAACAGGAATATTAAATCCAGAGACTAGTACTCGAAACTTTCCCTCAAAGCTCAGACACCTGCACATATTTTTTTAATAAAAATTATCAAGAAAATTTCTTCTACTACTACAACGCCCTCTATTATGACCTGCTGACATGCCTTCCTACTATGACATCTAGTAATGTTTATGAAAACTACAAAATTCACCAGGATAAGGTTTGTTCTTCAATAATACACTAGATGTCGCATCCTCCGACACTGTTTTACCGACTAGTGCTACCCGCATCACGGACGTTTAGTTTCAATCAAATCGATAACAATACTACTAGTCAGAATATTTACCGATTATATAAATGTTAATGACTTGATTCATCAAATTATACACTGTAACATGCATACCATCACGCCTGTATTCCCTGAAAGTTTAGGTATACTAATGTTGTACACCCTCAGTTCACGGGTATGTTTAGGACCCATGTAATAGGGGGCATGTATTTAATAATTAAGTATACATGATATTCATCAAATAAAGCTACGACTAATACTTTTTTTTTAAATTCATTATTATGACACAGTCCGACGCAACGGCGCTCGCCAGCCAGTGAGACCCCAAGAGTTCCGACCATCGAGCAAGTCACATATTTTCTCGCCTCTTACGAGATGCCTATCTTAATGGCCGTGACGGACAGTATTCTAGCCCGTCCCCTCCACCTAAACAAACTGAATTATTATGTAGGATTGTTAATCTTATATTAAACTAGCGACCCGCCCGCGGTTTCACCCGCGTTGCCCCATTCCTGAACCAGAAACTGATACTTAAATCGATTTTCAAAGCAAGCTTTTCGTAATATGTAATACATTCATTTTCATCCCTATTATTGATGTTAAAAATAATATGTGACTGTTTTACCGACAGAGGACAAGAGACGCATGCGCGTCGTGCGTTTTGTTTTTTTCTCTTTTTCTATTGGTTTGTTTTGTGATTTGTGTCATGTCCCGAACCCCTGCTTGTAATATCCGAAGCTTGTGTATTTTAAGTTATTTAAATTAAATTATACTATTATTTTGAAAGTTTGATGGTAGAATTAGTAACTTAACTATTTATAGTATTGTGATGATAAGTGCTGTGAATAAATATAATATTCAGCGCTGGGAACCTAAAGCGGCACCGTGGAGTCACGAAAACGAAGGTAAAAAATGTTTTCATTGTTTCTAGCGTCGCTTGGTTTGCAAAGAAAAATCTAATATCGATCCCTTAAGTGCATACGAGCATCAAACTTTTAGTACTAGCACAATTATCATGAGCCATGTTATGTGTAATAGTTATTTTAAATTCGCGAGAAAAGTTATTTGCCGTTCCAACGCTGGCCACATGGGTCGATAATCATAAAATGTAACCTGTCGGCTTCAATTTGGTATTTTGGAAGTATTGGGGCAATGAATGCCGTTATATTTGCGTTGGTTTGACCACGAATTATATCCATGTGCAAGTTAGTAGGTACTTTTGTAGTAACATGTGTTTCGGGGAACAGCTGGATATTATATATGTAGCTAAAGTAAACAGGCGTCACTCACTCCATTCGCATTTCCTAATTATGGCAGCCTGACTCAGTGGTTTGTTTGCATACTTACCCATTACTCATTCATTACACATTGCATTGAAGTAGATATATATTTATTATTGAAAATATTAAATATTAGTCTCTATAAAAAAGTTCTTAGTTAATTTTGTTTGCCTCAGTTATAGTCTTGGGTCGGTTGATCTTGTGTCCAAATGAATATCTTGAAAAAATTAAGAGGTATTATTTTTAAAGTATAATAATAGATATAGTATAATTTAATTATACCGTATAGTACCTACCTATTGATACCAATAAATGTTTAACTAAAGTCTTTGTTAGACCTACAAAGTGATAGTTGGGATCCTAATAAACACCACAGGCCAATAACACTAGTGCAGTAAGGAGTTTCATTTATTACTACCAAACCTTTGTGGGACGTAGATGCATCAATGCATCTAACTGTGTTCATCTCACATACATTATGTTCAACTAAAAAAAACCATTCAAATCTGGTGAAAATTTTTGTATGGTCAAACAAGTATTACTACGTAAAAAACCCTTGCTTGGTGAAGTTTAATTTACAAATTGACATACAATTCCATGAAATGTAAATGCAGAAGACTTAAAATAAATAATATTAAAAAAACACAATACCATTTATTATGGTCCTCGGCACATCATGGTATCCAAAATTATCAAATTTCTTGAATCAATTTTCAATTTAATATTCCAAATAATAGAGTTTAGTATCCATTGGGGAAATTAGGCAGTTTGTGGTAACTTGATGTGCTGTTGACTGTACATAGCGTAAATAAATAATAAATGATTAGATTCAAATATATGACTTAAGGATCCTGCCTCCTGATAATGGTTTTTTTTATTTTGACTGTAAAGTTTGATGGGAATTGTATTATAGATATTGGATAACTCAGATCTCACTTACCTACATTATACTAGCGTCTGCCTGCGACTGGCGTGAAAGAGTAACAAACATTGATACATACATACTCACAAACTATCATGTTTATAATATTAGAAAGGATTTTTCAGGTCAAATATCTTAAGTAGATGAAGGTTTTAAAACACTAATGCTGAATTATTGTAAATACCTACCTATATGAATAATATTTGGAACAGGAAATCTTTGAACTCTTATAATAGTCTTTAGTCATTTCAATAGATCCCGGGTATTTCCTCTCCGTAAATAATCTCAGTTGTGTGCCTAAGTATCTACAATTTTAATCTTCCATTCCTTTTGTGTTAGTCATACATGTGAACTTTGAATCTAAAGAATAAGATCGATAAGTAATAATGAATAATACCAGAATAGGATTATTCATATTAGTTATTACTGAGAATATAGACATTCTGTAGAGGTATTTCCTTATGTATATCTTCTACCTAGCATGCAGAAGCCAGGTGCCCTACAAAAGCTGGTCTGCACCCTACTGATTATGGAGGATGTGGCTAATTGTACTTCAACTAATTCTAATTTTGTTGTTCTTGCAGGTAAAATTACAAAAAAAGGTGCTAGAAAATTACCATTTAAAGGGTGGTAAGTAATGCCTATTTGTTTAATCTTTAATTTACCTATCTATAATAGAAGAAGAACCTCACTGACTGACGACTGAGTGACTGACTGACGTATCAACGCAGGGCCGAAACTACAGGAGCTAGATCCCTGAAAGTTAGCATGCTGGTTCCTTTTGCTGTAGATGAGCTTCAACCCTTGGTCAAGGTGATGAAAAGGGGGGTGCAAGTTTGTATGACAGTCCGTAATTTTTAGCGGGTGAAACCGCAGGGTATAACAACTAGTATATAATTATAAACCAAGTAGGTACCTACTATTAATTTGTTCAAAATTAGATTCTGGCCGATTTATTATGTTCAAAAGATTAGTTTTTATAAAAAAATAAGTAGTAAATAAAATCACTACAAAAACAAACTGTTTTTAAAAAATATACCTACATTTACACCTAGTTAAATTTTGTAATATTTATTATAACTTGACCATTTATTTATATTGAGTTTATTTTTATGGGAGAAAATATTTTTTTCGCGATTCAGCAACCCAATGTTATCAACACATTTTTCGGCTTGCTGGAATTACGTTGGTAGGTTCATAAAGAAACCAGCTGGATTGGAAATGTTGCTGGATTGCAATCCCTAACGACAAGTAACCCAACAACCAAAAGTACACGCCCTCTATTTCGAAGATTGTTTACTAACAGACTATCTCAGCCTGCTAGTGAACAATCTCCCCGCCAGATCCACCTTAATAATTCAGTTGGTCTCAATTGCCTTTTCGAGTCCTCATTGGTCCTCACTGCTCCATCTTTTTAACGGCAGCGTTATGCTTATTGCTTAGCTATTTTAGGGCTTCACTCGTCTGCTCCAACCACCATGGGTTCTTTGCCAGACATGAGTGAGGACCCCAGTTACATTTCAGTTTCCAAATCTGATAATAAAATCCGTCAACCTTGTGTTGCTTATTTTTTTAAAGTGCCTACCTACATATCTTATAGATAACCATAATTCTCATCCGTTTCCAACCTACGGTTAATTTATAAAGTCGCAATCGGGTCTCAGCGCTCTAAAACAGTACATTTCTAAGCGTCTCCTGTAACGCATGAATAGATTAGGTACCTTTAGCCAAGCTCGCTACATCATCATCATCATCATCACAAGATCACTTAGCTGGGTTACCTAGGAGGTAAATGCGTGCCTATCCATTACAAAATATAGGTACTTACTTCGAGTCTAGCTCGCTCCATAAGTTCATACGTCTAAATCGCCGAACGATTTGTGAAGCATAGCCACTGTTTTGGGTGCGAAGAATTTTCCCCATCGAAAACCTCACTTACCTTCCCTCACTGCTTTATAGTAACGGCCATGACAGACTGAGGTCCCGTACAATCACCGAACCCCATCAATTGTGAATTAGCCTACAGTTTCCATATCTCGGCTATGTAACCCAACCTAAATCTTGCAGGAGGGTCCAGTGACGCATTACTGACATTTTATGTCAGTAAGTATTCGGAATAATAAATCAGCCAAAACACATCCGCAAAGATCACATATTTTTTAAAGTATAATATCATGCTATTAATTCATAGTGCATAGTGATCATTAATAGCAATTTAATTTTTTTGTCTACCTAATATTTTGCACCTGACCAGATCTAGCTTCCTGGTAATTTTCCACGATTTTAAGCATGTACTGCCTAGTTTTATATATATTTATATTTAATTAAATGGAAGTAGATACCTACATCAAATTATTTTCTGCGACGAAGGTCTTTTTCTTTGTCTTATTGCCAAAAGTCCCTCCGAGACGATAGTTTCCAATAAAATGTTAATGAAATCCAATCACGCTTTGAGTGGTTTTTAAATTACGCGGTATTAAGATAACGGCGGCAAATCTACTGCTACTTCGAATAGGCACTTAAAAATCGCTTAATATTCTCTTTTCAACTAGGTATATTATTTGGGAACCTAATGCTTTTAAGAAGGTACATCACAAAAGAGTTCTCGTATAGATCTTTCACCGGCCCAACACTACACTTTTGAAATGGGATATAGGTAGGTGGCAGCGTATAACGACATTCTCCAAATGTTGCCTAAAATGTACATATAGAATAAACGTTTATGTATTATATTCAGCAGTCTACCTGCTCGAGCGGTCCGCACCGCTCCGGGAGCGACTCAGCAAAAAAGTAAAAAGATAATTTTTCGTAGAGTCGGGCCACGGACGAGAAAGAACAAAGGTTTTACGCTCTTACCCAGTTATAGCTAGTTATACGGGCTCCCCGCAGGTGTAACTTGTTATCTTTTACTGAGAATTCCTTTATTTTTCTCCAGGATCACGAGAGAAGAGAAAATATCTATGACGTAAAAGTATAATCGTTTTTTTGTTTTGACGATGTCTTTATGATTGCAATACCGCTGACTGGAATCTCATACGTTGTTCAGATTAAGTAAAGGTTTGCGTCCCCAAAAACGGAAGAGTCCAGGCGAGATTTTAAATTGTCCATAACGCCTCGTGAGTTTTTCGAATTACATTTTTAATGTTGCAGTCTAAGTTATCTGATGCATTTATTGATCTGATAGTCATTTTCATGTTTCATTATGCATGCATTATGATAGGTAACACGCAAAGTGAATTTATTCAAATTTACGTATTCTACAAGAGGTTGATGCAAACTCTTCGAAATCGTTAGGTATTAGTAACGCTCAATGTTCATCCGGCTTCGATAAGACCAGTCGTCACGTAAGCGGGTTTTGATGGTAAAAAACCTGACTGGTGGCATTCACCCGACGCCCTTCAACTTCTCGGCGGTTCACCACTCAGCTGGTCCGGGCTGTTCTAAGCCTTGAATTTGTCTAGGCCGTTCACCTAACTCCTGAAATAACCACTCGAACAATTATCGTCGACTAAGGTAATTGCATACCCAACCAGATAGTGACACCAAGTGACGATGACCCTGTTCTATTTATGTTGACTAGGTAGGTACATAACGACCATTATTTTACACTTTATTATCCCACTGACGAGACGGTTACAAAGTTTTACGGAAAAGATGTTATTGATCATAAATTACAATCTGTTTTAACACGGAAGATTAGCAACTGCGATAATATGTGTAGTATAAATAACTATAAAACTATCTGACTACCTGACATTTAAGTAGGCAAAATAAACATAACTTAACATCAAACTGATCAAGTATTATGTTCATTAATGCGTGGAATCCAACAACCACATAATTATAGATTTGTTAATGAGCAATTTTGTCAGTTAGATTTACAGCTTGTTGTGTTACAAGTATCAATTGCAACTTGACCATTAATTTTATAACTTTGAAATTATCATATTTAACTAAGTATGTTGTCAATATGAATAGCCATATTATGTTATGAAATTATGTATGTGATTCCATCTGTAGGTATCTGTGTAGTAACGCGAGAAAAACCTATTGTTTCTGAGTGCGACCAGCTGGTGTTTAATATCTCGGTTTATTAATCATACAACCAACGCTGACAAGACAGATTATTAATGACTAATTATAACAATGAGTGGTGAACAATAACTCTAGTGAGGTGTAGATATTTAATAAGATTCCGCAACACGATTCCAACAGGCATTGGGCCTATCACGTTGCTGTTCCGACGAAGATTAATTGTTTCCCAACACCGCAGACCGACCTGAGCATGATTCGTTTAGATACTGAGGTCGCGTTTTGTAAGAACTTATTTCCTGTAACAAAAACAACAATATCACTTTCCATTCACAAATTAATTACACGCCTGTGACAGTTTGAAAGTGTCTATCTATTACAAGTTTTTGTTTAGTTACAAGGCTAACCGAGATGATCGTACAAGCAAGACACGTTTCAGTGTTAAATATAAAATACACATTTTCAAGTAGCTATATTATGTAGATATATGTATCTCGAGTTTACAGCACCTTGTCGGTATCTAACGTCAATACGTATTCTCGTTTGTTGTTACGCCATCGCCATCTACTTACCGCAACCTTGTTGTTCTAGCGCCCATTTGTTTGACGTATATGGATATAATTTGCTATTTGTGTGGGAACCCTGAGTGGGTCGTAATATCGCATTGTTACTACCGAACCCATTAACAACGCCAAGATTCTGGACTCGTATTTAATTATGATCTGCGCACAACTGCTTCTTATGATATCGTCAGTGCGACATAAACTGACACTGGCTATCTCTTGTAGACGGTATAGACCATACCGTATTCAATATACTTTAATGTGCCATCCAACTATCGTTAAAAGAGTCCAAGTGGCAGCGACTATAATGGGCAATAAGACACTCGGGCCCCGATTGAGTGCTTTAATAAAAACTTTATACCGTTATTTAATTAAATTCAACATTAAACGTAGCAGCAAATTCGTATTAGAATGGAAACTGAAATGCAAAGCGAACGCGACAGAGTAAGAATGTGAATCCTCTACAATCTGCTCACGTACGGTGTTGTCAACTTTCGCAATGCTACCTCGCGACACTCAAACGGTAAGGAGACTTGAAGGCTAAATAACAGTCGAGGTTGTGAAGCTGCCTACGTGATGTATCATCATAAGTTATCACGTGTTCCATACAATATTTATACCGTTATTTAAAAAAAAATACTTCTAGACTTTTAGAGACTGAATTTGAAAATTGCTTACATAAAAACCCAATTAAATTAATTTAGGTAAGAGTCGACGAACGCCTCTGAAATGACTTTAACGACAGCCAGAATCTGACTAGGTATTTTAAAGAAGTAACCGTTTCAGATAAATTTATTGTTGTTGCCATTGCCATGTTAATTTTTATCTAAGGTTATAGTTGTGATTAAACAGACATTAGCAGGTGTATTAGGCAACAGTGCAGAGGGAACGCAATCAAGGTTTTCGCGCAGGTCAGCGTGTCCTCAGCAAGCATCCTTACTTTAGCCGTTCACTACGTACAAAATTTCACCTTGTGTCAACTGCATTGTGTATTTCATCAACGTTCACATCGTGCGAAAGGTCAACAACGCAGTTATACCACATGTCATATCGTGTCCGCCGCCACCTTCTGCGTTTACGTGAAAGCCGCACTTTCTACAACATTTCGTCCATGTCTTCGCGTTATAAAACCAGATCGACAACTGGTGTTCTGAATTTCATATCGTTTTCGTCTTTACTTATACAGAAAAGTGTGTCATTAGACTAGTTTTATCAATTTGGATATTATTTTATTACAAGTCTATGTAAATGATGTTTGTCTGTAGCCCAAAACCTATATTCTTCATACAAAATTTATTTATAAAACATACTTAAAAACAAGACTGAAAGAGTCAACAAGTTTTTCGTATCAAGTACTTTGTACCTATATAGGATGCTCATTTATAAATATACCATCACGCTTGTATTCCCCGAAGGGTTAGGCGGTGTATTAATGTACTACACCCACAGTTCGTAGGTACGTTTAGGTCCCATGTAATAGGGGGCAAGCCTATTACCGATATCGGGTCCCAATTCCGAGCTGCTATTGAGAATTTCATAAAAATCCCAATACTTAATACTTTGCTCGACCTGGTAATTGAACCCTGAACCTGTAGCGTAGCAGTCGCGCTTGGGATCATTAGACATTCGAGGCATTATGCTCATATCTGTCCCATAAAAGTAAATGGAGACTAGACGTTATAGCGTAGGAAGATGAAATAACGGGAGGTACTTCGAAATAAATTTAACGACTTCATTAGCAAACGTCCAAACAATTCCTTATTTGGCTATATAATTAAATTAAATGTGGTCCACTTTATTCATGCCAGTAGTTGTATCAAGGGATACAGATCCCTATCATGAACACATTCAATCAAATAGTGATCCACTTTTTGATGTTAAAGTTTACATTACATTATTCAAACACAACAGAAACAAATTAGAGAGTTTAAAATCAACAACATAAGTTTTTCCTAAAGATGTTGTTTATCTCACGATTTTAAAGACCCACGCGGCGTGTATTTATTTATGTGCCATGTTTTTGTAAACTATGCGACGTCACACGCGTCTCCAAAATCTTTACTATCGCGACCTCGTTAGAGTTGAGTGACAGATAATATCGACAGGCTACGTGGGAAATATAGTGTTAGTTAAGTGTCATATAGGATTAAACGATCACTTAGCTGATAAATAGTAATAGATTTTTAGTTTTAATGTGTTAAGACTGGAGTGTCAATTAACTTCTACTCGTACACTAATCAAAGATTCAAAACCATGTTAATGTCGTAGCAATCAAGATTCAGTTAATAAATACCGGTTCAATTACATACAGATATTTAGATTTTTTTTTGGATTGCAGTGTGTTGCCGATTTGTGTTGGAATACAAGGTTCACGTAGAAGAACAACCAATCAATCAATACAATCTGTTCATCCAATCACCACGACATTCCATTGATGCACAGGTCCAAAATTAGTGTCCACAATATTCTTTCTTGTAATTCCATTCCATTTAAAGCCTATGCATGATTTCAGATGGGCACATAGACATTGAATTGACAATTTTTCCTTATTTCGCTTGCATCACCTAAACGCAGCAGGAAAATACCAATAATATTGGTAAAGTCCGCAGTCCTATTTGAAACCTAAAAGCAGAAATCACCTTGTGTTGACTTGTCATAAATTGTCTTATATATTCAACAAAACAGGTAGAATTATCTACGTATTAGTAATTGATTAATGATCCTATATGATTATTTTTTTCTCTTTGTCTTCGTACACTAAAATATATTGGGATCGTTCGATTGGCATACCAAAAAATAAATTACGAATTACAAGGTTGATGACGTAGGGGTTCCTTAAAAGATTATCCACGTGTGACGACATATACGTATTAATTATAATCGTCCGGTGTACCCTGGGTTGTGGGCAGTTAGCCTCGATTTTAACCAGCTGACTGGCTAATATTTACCTAGCCATGAAGTCGCCCAGAAGCGATAAAAGAAAAGTAGCACAAATTAAAGCTGGATCACTTAACATAACTTGTTCTTGGAGAGCGTAGTGCAACTGTCGTGGTATTTAAAAACCAATCGGAATCAACAGAAGCAACACTCTCTAACACCTCGAAAATAAATTGGCCATAAGTCCCGACCACATAGTATCGAAAGATCCAAAGGGTCAAAATATAGTACGCATTGCTTTGAAAGATTGCACTAGTGACAGATTGCTTGCCCATCGCCTTTACGGACCAGAACAATCCATTTCTTTCGCTCTCTAGTCTGACATACACTTGTCACACTATTGCCCGAAATCCACATGGAAGTGTAAAGATTAAAAAATGTATCGGCCAACTAAGTTCCAACAATTCCATCTACTAATTACGCAAAATCTGGTCTTACATTACCGCGATGCTTTTGCAAATCTTGTAATTAGCTTACAAGATTAACAGCATCGTGGCTTTACACGTCATAAATATACATATTTAAGTCATATTATGACTAAATACAGGAAAGTATGCCAGATTCTTAGGCAAGACGTTCAAAGGTGCATCTTTGGACATGTATTGCCAGTCAATGACATAAGGTTTGTATTATGATGATTGAAGCAGGCCAAAAAGTTATTAACAGGCTATGAGATGATTTGGAAAACGTTCTTTAGTTTGAATTTAACGCAAAGCTACCTGTATTATGTTTTGCTGTTACAAACTACTTATGATAAGTACCACTGTCCCACTGTGGGCGTCATTTCAAAAGGAACACACATCGTCATAGTTACAATCCACTATTACTAGGGGTTTTCTTAATGTTGAATTAAATGCGTTAGACTTTAGTCTCGTCTGATGAAAAGCACAAAGATATAGCACATAATTTAAGTACACTCTAGACAGGGTACTTATTTGATTGAATTGAATTTTGATCTGGTTCATTCGTTCAATACCAACAAAACTTTTTGGTGCTGATCTTACATGAAACAAGTGTAAACTGCTCAGCGGATTATTAAATCTTACCGTCAAATCTAGGTTTTGTTGAATTTTATATCGTACTAGCTTCTGCCCAGGATTTGGTCTGCGTGAACTTCAGAATTGAATCCGACCTAGATAAAATGTAGTCCATGTGTTATTCCAGACTATAATCTGTCTCTATACCCAATTTCATCTAGATCTGTTCAGCCGTCCTCACGTGATTTAGTAACAAACATCCTCACAAAACTTTCACGTTTATGATATTAGTAGGATTCTTAACCCTCCTTCCAAGGAATTAGCTCTTACCACAGACTTATATTACGTTCCAGGTACAGCCTAGGTGTGCAGATTTCAGCACGATGTATATTTTTTTGCTGTCACTGGAAACGCAATTTGTGTCCTACCTGAACCGTATTACTAATATCGTGGATAAAACTGAAGTATCTCGATCGCAATCCATTATTTTTTTCCCAGGATAGTTCGCAATTATTATCAGCTCAATGTTAAACGTGATGCACGATAAGTTTAGCATCTTATCATCTAAATCCTTGACTTACTCAGGGCGGTTCCCAGTATCTAATAAATAAGATTTAATTATCAATGATTACGACTGTGACAGGCGTCAATGATTACAAACTTACAATTTACATAATAATAGACCTTAACTGAACCTTATCTTGCTCAAAACTATTAAAGTAAATTCCATTTTTATTTATTCTGTGAAATAAATAAACACCTATTGTTATTGTTGAACTCTGCCGCCTCAAAAATATCATTTTTTATCATTGTCATTATCATAAATAATGATCAAAAGCGTGCAACTAAAACATTAACGAAATAATATATTCTACAATAATGTAGTTTTATTAACATTGATAGTGTAATATTTATTACAGGGACCTAGTAATAAATGTTAGATACTTACATGGTTTTTCTTTTACATTTTACTGGCAAATAGATCTATTTTTTTAAATCTTTTCTCTGATAGTTTACTGTATTTACATCGATAATGCCCCTATATTCTATATGAATGTTTCCTAAAACGTCTAAACGATCGAAACTTTTTGAAAAATGACATCTCTATTGATTTATATAATATAGAACGTGCGTGTCATAGTCAACGGGTATATTATGTTGTTATAAATTAACGTATCATAGTATTTTTATGCAGTCGTCACGCGAAACATACATTGATCTTGACAGGATTTTTGACATCTAATAGTGCAGTAAAAAGAAAGAAAAAATAATTTTGAACAGTAATCAGTAGATTCTGAAAATATTCTGGAGTACTATTATATATTTATACTATGCTGTGAATAGTTAAAAGTACCTAGTTAAAATATTAGCTAGAGAACATCCACATTTTCCAGAAACATTAATTTTTTTAGGAGGCGTTCCTTATACTGTTACTAAAGGAAAAACTATATTATCGCAAACATGACCAAACGTATAATGCTAATTAAAAAATGGATAATGATTCGAAACCTGTAGCCTTAGCACGAACAACTTGCGAAAAAGTATTCGTATCGTCACGATAGAGGCGCTGGTCCAAATCTCATACAAATTGGTCTCCATGACGATGCTAAGGCTACTGTTCAGTAGCCTTAGCACGAACAACTTGCGAAAAAGTATTCGTATCGTCATGGAGACCAATTTGTATGAGATATGGACCAGCGCCTCTATCGTGACGATACGAATACTTTTTCGCAAGTTGTTCGTGCTAAGGCTACTGCATTCCGTAAAGAATCAAATGGTTCACGTATCGAAACAAATGAAGCCCAGCCCATATTCATCCCGTAAAATCCTACTAGCTTACGCTCGACTACTATTATTTCTTTGAGCAACACAGTTCCTTGACGTCCGGTATCGGAATGGTTTATAGCCCATGCCGTCGATACGTGTCAGGGGTGGCAAATTTAAAACCGGTTTGCAAATCTTATGTTTCAATCTTCTGATTGTGTTTCTAGGTGACCAAGAGCACTATCCTTTTTAAACTAATCCGAAGTTCGTTTTTAACTTGATTGCCAAATAGTTTTAATTCTTTCGAATTCATAAGTTACAAAGTAACTTAACCTTACCTTTTATTTTGTACTTAACTAATCATTCATATTTGACCTGTTCAGTGGTATCTATATTCTATTATTCTCTTAAGAAACTAATGAAATCAAGAACAGAAACTGTGTTAGGTAAGCAATAAAATTTAGTAAATTACGATCTTCTACCAGAGACTAAGCTTAAACGGCGACAAGAAGTCTATTATGATAACATGGTGTTGACAATAAATAAAGAAAAAAATGACAACACAGTAACATACTAAGCTGTCTATAGAGGCTCGCTCTTTACTATAGTTTTAAACACTATCTAATCAACACGGTCCATTTAAAAATTCTAGACAGCTCAACTTGTTGAAATTTCTTTAAAAATTTAGCATAAAGTAATGAAGAATTTACCGCCGCGTTTTAGGAGTTTAGGGAGCGTTAGAACGACATTAGGACGAACTGCGATATCATAGGGTGGCTCAAACACAGAGCACTGAGACTGTGGTGCGGGGGCGGGCGAGCGACGCCGCGGTATTCTCTAGTCTACGCGGAGCCAGAGACGGCCGGCGTTAGACGTCAGTGCCACACCGAGCGACACACAGACCGATCGCCTCGCGCTGCCACGCGACCGCACGTCGACGTCTTCCGCGATATAAACAATTACATTTTCACCCGAGTCTAACACTTAGACAGCAAAACTTTTAATCAGCTCTTCCTGCCAAGAATTAAAAACCGGGTATATTTCTACTTGCATATATATATTCGAAAAATAAACCAAATCAAAAAGTTTATCGACCCTTACGGTGCAGCTATAACAACCCTTATTCACATCACTCAGCCAATCGCTCCCTCTAATTATTGACTCCCCTAAAGTTTGTTAAAAAATCCGGTCGCTCTCTATTCGGCCCTTTTATAGCTTTAATATTTTTATTACTTCAGTCTTTAGATGGCGTGTCTAGCGCTGCTACAATTTCATAGCATAAAATTTCTCGTAGTAATTCCAAGTTGCAACACAATCGTCTCGTTTCCTTCTTCAAGTATTTCCTTGATTGATTAATTGATCTTTTCAGGGTACAATTAATTTTTTCCTCTATTTCACTATCCGGAAAACTCGAAGATCATCGAGGCTATCGGGCGTAATCCTAAGTTGGCAAACGGTTTTGCGTCACCGTTATCTGTATTCAGGTCAATTAAGGCGCGCTGAACCATGACACTGCGTTGACATTGACGCGATAAGTTTTTACTGTGTGGTGAATGTGAAACTGGTGCGTTGTTGGTGGACTGTGAGCAGTGTGGAGTGTGGTGCATGGTCGCGTGAGGGTACCGCCGCGCCCGCAGCGGATGTGCACGCCGCTGCCGCCCTGGTGGTTCGTGCCGGCTGGAATGCCAGCTGCTCTTGACCTAACTAGGTAACATTTCACACAATATAGCACACATTTCCACAATCTTAATACTCATCAACTCAACAGCTAATCAACATGCAAATCTTTATATATTATCCATATTTTTATCACCTCGCGATGAGCTTAATACATAAACGAGGCCGATTCAAATTAGTTTTACGAACCATCCTCAATAATTAGTTCCGTGTGTTGACGTCAAATGTTAAACGAGAGGCCTTAATTACGTTTCCACATCAAACATATCAGTATGGTCTACCTAGGACTTCCGTATACCATCAAATTAGTAAAATAAATATTACTTATAACCTTAACAGTTTAGCAGAATAACCTTGACACCTTAACTACTTATATTTGGACAAATTACATTCAGTACAGTAGTTACAGTATTTGACTTAATTATAATATGATTGAAATACTAGTTTTACCAATAAGTGAAACATAACAAGAATTACTTCAATCATCACCTAATCTTAGTATAGTGTAGTATAATGACACAACCCTGGATATTGATTACCATCACAATCAATGGAAACAACACGTGAACGTCGACAGCTGAACAAGGGTCTCCCCTAAGTTTAGGGACCCATTGACTGCAGCCACATAAAAATAATAATGCACAACTAGGTATATACTTTTTTTCTGCAGTATTCCACGTTATAATATAGCAGTCGCTAATGATTGGTTGAATATTTTATAAATAGCATCATGCACTGATAAACATACATACGCACCTAATAAATAACTACATAACATTGTGTCGTTTCTTACTGCTAACAATTACCTTGCTCTGAATGCCCCAACGTTGAAAAGGCATTCGGACGAAACGAATGTTGATAATTGCATCGTTACATTCAGTAACAAACATTTGTGTGGAACGATCAATATAATAACAATAACATGTCTGATGTCATCAACAGTAAAGCCAGATAAACAATAAAACAGAGCCAACTATGGAGCAGCTATTAAGGCTATCTCTTTTGCGATTACTTAACATGAAATGATATGATTGGTGGTAGCAAACACACGCAAGCGTCATATCACTCATGAAACGTTTTTGTGTAAAAAACATTCGAAATAAATTACCTTTTCTCTGAAATAAAACACTGTCTATCCACAATATAAACTAAAACCTTCAATAGGCTATCCAAAGGTGAAAAACGCATTGAAATACTGCAGATATTAATATTTAATTAAATTCCAAATGAAAAGCGCTCTTGTTAGCTGTTGCTACAATCCATTTACAAGTAAAAGTGGGGTTTTTTTTAAGAAAATACAGCTACGAACAAAACTATGTAATGAATATAATTTAAGTAGTTACTCCGTTATTCATATGTTCACAGGCTTACAGTGAATTCTAGTAGCCACGTAACATTTATGGAACGTTTATATTCAACGGAGCGTACCACCCGCGTCGTTTGACGCTCACGGCCTTACGACGAAACCGGAGACACCCATGTTGGTGGCAAAATGTTATGATACTACGGACACCGAGCCGAGCATAGTTCACATGTCATTTTATACATGGCGATGCCCCAGTAAAGTATAAAATATCATACTATACACCTAAGTACTTAGTTACCTACCTACATACAACATGCCTGTATTTTCCGAAGGATAAGGCAGAGGTATACTACTGTACACCCACAGTTCGCCGGTATGTTTTCATCATCATCATATTATTAGTCCGCTATTGAACGTAGGTATTCCCTAATTTGCGCCATTTCACTCGGTCCCACGACTCTTCGCATTTAACTTTCGCCAGCAACCTTTCGCAAATCATCACTTCATCTTGCCGGAGTCCCGGTCTCCACTCGAGAACACGTCTACCCCAGCGGTTGTCGATTCTTCTACAGATATGGTCAGCTCACATGATTAGCCAGCTGGAGTGGCCTCCAGCTGGCTAATTCGGTGCGCTAGGTAACTTTGGCTCTCTATTCTTCAATTTTGTTGCGGATTTTATCCTTCAGGGAAACTCCGACTATATTTTAGGTCCCATATAACATAGGGCGAGCCTATTGCAATTAACCGAGTACAAATCCAAACTCCGAGCTGCTACTGAAAATTTTATAGAAATACCCAATAACACTGCTCGACGTGGAATTCGAACCCAGGAACAGTAGTTAATAGAGAGTAATAAGGCAGTTACATTATAGATAAATGCATGTGGTTATAACTTTGCTTCTTGTAGCACTGTTTTACAATGGCCGTCTATCTCATCTCCCCCAGGAGTTGTCGCGTCTCGAGCGTACTCTGCACTCGCTACCTCGCGGAAATATAGCATTTACTTGACAGCCTACCAACTACTTATCGCAAACCCCAAACATTGTTGTATCTCGTCTTATATTCTTCATGTAAAATGTTGTACGTATCGTGTAAACTCGGTGAAAACCAATACACTGTTATGTTTTATTTACAAATAATACTTCCTAAATAATGGTAAATAACGCATGTTTTAAGTATAAAGGTGTAAATACTGTACATAATTATGTTATACTGAATTCAGAAAAATTCTTTACATATTTTAATTTTATTCCTTCTACATTGATAGCAAATTGAATAAAGAAATAAAGATTCCTACCCTGTAACTTCTGAAATCCGATTTGAAAGGCCTTGCCGTATTTTATTAGAGAAAACAAAAATAAATTATGTTAAACAGTTTTAATGTACAAGTTTACAATCGATAAATGTTATGCGGTCTATCAAGTTTAGGTGATCTTTAGTAATTTGCCATGGAACAATCCGTAAAGACTGAGTAGCACGCAACTTTGGGCGTGCTTCGCCAGCAAACCCGCTGTGGTAAAATAATCTACTTTTGGACTTGGTAATCGCTTGGAAAATTTAATATTACGTAAGTAATCTTGATGCCTTTATACCAAACAAAACATTTGAAAAGTGATTTGCACGAAAGCAATTTACTTATAAAAAAAATATAGTTACTAAGTATTAATATCTGATTGTGAAGAGTGAACGGTTTTATTTTCCTGTCTTTTCCATTTCATACGTGACCATTCAGTCTTCCCTAGTGAATGAACTGGTTACGGAGATGGTACTTATAGTTTTGAGTAGTACAATCACTCACAGCAGAAGCGGACGAAACGACCGGGTCGCTGGTGTCCGCACTTGTCCCGATTCCACGAACCGCCAACAATTTATCAGAGTTCAGTGTACCGGTGTGGGCATGTAAACACGTGTGGCGAGTGCCAGAGAACCACTCAACTGGCCTCTGTGTGAACGCCCCCTACCAATCATAGTACTATTTTAGTAGGCATACGGATGGTGACACTATTTTTGTAAATATTTTGCCGTTAATAGTTGTTTGTATTCATTGGACAGTGGACTAACCCAGAGTATCATGAACTTGCGTATCGAAGCACCTTTTTGTTTTACTGCCAAGGTTTCGTCCGACTAATCCACCTCTCTTATGCCTCGGCATAAAATTCGAGAATATCTATGTTTGAATATGGATGCCATGATCAACATGAATCCTAGTAATTCTGTAACCACCATGCTTAACGTGCTTATTGTTGGTAGCAGTGTCATATATTATTGTAACAAGGCGTAACGGATCACCCTAATGCTAACGGTCCTTTGACTATCGTATATGATTTCCAAATTAATAATTTTAATTGTTCGGTTTTTATTTTACGTTTGCAAGATATTATTATACCCTCGCTACTTCGACTTTCGTAATTCACTGCTATGCATAGGTCTTTTCTGAACTGTGTTTTTATTTCTTGATCCTCCGCCTTCCACATCCAGTCCCCTGCAGATCACTCCCCTGCAGAGCGTCGATTAGTTCACTGCGTTTACTCTATAGAGGTCTACACTCTATAGCCTTAATAACTGCTATCGACGTCGACCCACAGCTTCTTAAGTTCTGGCCCCATTATGTATCTTATTGTTGGTCTCCTTCGCACTAGGTTTCAACCAGCGAAAATTTTAGGGAGCACCTTGATGTGGTAGTTAATTATCGTCGTTGTAATTGCTGACTTCGCCTACACTAACCTCTACAGTTCATTGTCCTTTATTTAGATGCTGACTGGCAAAATAAAATGAAGTCATTCATCGATAAAAGATTCTAAATTCTTTAATACCTCATTTTCCACAACAATACAAACAAATTGTGTTAAATCCGATAATAATCTACTGTCTCTTGTCTACCTACTTAATACAAACATTTATTATTTGATATAAACATTATCTTTTTAAATATTTAACGTACGATTACAAACATTCTATACGTTACAAATCCGATAAAAAAATAATTTTAATGTTATTGTTCTAGTTTTCATCGAATACTACCAATACTACGTGCATGTCGATACGACTTACAAAGTACCTACTAACAAATCATCCGAACGTGATGAAATCATATTATCCAAAATTATTACTACTTAAATACTATCACGAACAGAACATTACGACACGTAGTAAGGAAGTAGCTGCTGTAAAATTGTATAGTCAGTCACACTATCATTTGTGACAATGATTGTAAATCACACGCTTTATTATCATGAGAGAAAACCCTAAGCCGAAACTTACACTTTTATAATGTCAGTGTAGCCTTAGTTTTTCTTTCTTAGTCTGTCTTATATTTTCAGCATTCGTTCGACATCCTTAGGGAATTATTAATTTTAAAGATTATTTAGATGTCTACGTTACTTTATCGAATAGAATTAACTGTTTATTTTTTTTATTTAAAACATGTAATTCTACTTCACCAATAACACTTCAGAACTGTAGATAGAAATCTGAAGAGTTATTAGATAGAAATCTATAGTTTTAAAGATTTATTGGTGACAGTCTGACAGTAGAATTGCATCTTTTAAATAAAAATCCAAATAATTTGTAAAATATTTTATAATCAAATTCAAGTTCAAATGTATTTCAAATAAGCTTTTACAAGCGTTTATGAAACATTATGATTCTAGTTGCATGGTTCCAAAAGGTTGATCCTATGGAGAAGAATCCGGCAAGAAACTCCATGTGCACACTCTCTTAATACTGGTACAAATGTTTTAAATTGGCATAATTATAATATTCATACTATTTATCGTTATCGTGAAATTATAATTTAAGTCATCAGTGTTAGGAGGTTATGCCGATAACTTACGTCTTATAAATTTCAAACGCACATATCTTCCAAGAAAATTGACGTCTTTACGTACATTGAAATCGGACTCTTATCATATTTATTTTCCATGCACACAAATAGCAAATAAAACGGAACAGATTAATAGCAACAATATTATATTCTTATTTTTTTTCTTTAATGAAAAGTGTTCGTAAGTAATTATTTGGAAGACTCATAAGGTTTTCAAGTAATTCATGCTCAAAGGTAGCGATATCATAATTAACTAATCTTTACCCACAACGACCTTCCAAATTTCGAGATCAGTTTTTATTCCAACATTGCATATTGAGTAAATGCAAATACTGAATTGTATTTTAATCACGCCCTTAAAAAAATCTCACAAATTCAAGGTTTAGAGTTGTTATGTGAGGGCTTGAAGCCACGTAAGCGTCATCACGGTACCACTTAATTCGTAGTAGGCGGCAGTTCGTTAGGCATTTCCGCGTTCGTCAGCCTTCTGACGCGACGGTGTGGCACACGTCGGCAAGGCCGTGTGAACCTCTTTGTCTATTTTTCGACGCGAACCTCTAAAGTAATTTGGGGTTATTCACATACCACTTGCACGCCACCTGCTCTGTAACTAACCTGAGGAAACTGAATTTAAATTTAAAGTGTCCGAAAACATCACTATTGTAGTCAATTTTCAAATACGTAATGGAACGAAACTTTAATTGTTACTCAGAAGCTGATAGTAAAATATAACACAACACTTAAAGTTATATTTCCATAACCCCTAGGACCAATTCCGTTACGTTCAAAGAATATTATAATGGAAAATCACTCAACATTGACCGGTCGACTGATTCTCAGAATTTTCCGATTAGTAACAAAGCAGTAGTGAACAAAGCATAGAATCAAGCGATTGTTCAATCTTGTAAACGGCTTGATCTATTCTCAGAAAGGTTAAGCAGGATGGTGGTGCCCTGTTGGCCTAGGTGTTTAATCTCCATTAAACGGGCATGGAAATTCATTTAATTTAAGTAGTTCCAAGTCCAGTATGTGGTGATTACACGCATAGAGTCAGTATGCATAGCCTAAAGTCTACCTACGCTTATCGTCAAATTCGTTTTAAAATTGGAACGGCTCGCTGTTAAGTATATCCAAAAACAAAGGCACATTAATCAAATATTACCCATGTGTTTTTTAATGCATGGACTATAATAATATCTATACTGAACTATAATACCTTACCTATCTTTTTTGTTGTGAACTTCACAAGGTTATAAAATGTTAAAAATGTTAGTCTCAACGCACGAACGTATTTCATTAGCGGAATTTGATAACCAAAAGTCAATAATAAACGGATGCACTTGATTTTATCGTGCATTTCGATATCACAGTTTAATCTGAGTTTAACAGAACTTGTGTAATGCGATGTAACTTCTATTTTTATTGCCGTGTTCACTCTTCCGTAAACTGTCAGTCTTTGTTGTTGCAGCATCGTTCTCAGTTTTCTCAACAAGGTACCAGCCAGCTTTCAAACAACGTGTTGTAGACGTACATTGTGCAATCCACTGACGATGCATTTGTTCTCGCTTAGCCCAGTTCAATCGTGTTGCACTAAGGCACTGCGCGAACGTAGACTGAGTTTTTTAATACCTACGGTACGAGACACAGTTGTAGAAATCTATGCTATTTGATCCATGCTACCAGCTCAAATAGTGTTTGCCCGTGTGATCTATTCGGAAGTAATTTCTTCACCTTATCTCCTAATTTGTTCCAGAGTAACTCTGCTATGAACAGGCTGAGTTTTTTCAAGTAAAAGCTTAGATTTTCTGGTGTATGAAACTATGTTGACTATGAAACTTTCAAATAGGCTGATATCAATCCCTATTGTGATGATCGACTCTAACAGGAGCGAATCCGTGAAAAATAGCTAATTTAATACTAAAATGTTGCCTGTTATTTGGCATCCTACACAAGGCAACAAGACAAAAGTGTGTACTTGTGGTCAACGCCTACTTCGTTTGTTTCAATATCCATTGCTGTAGCAATAAAGGAAATTTATTTGAGTAGCTTCCATCAGTCAACAAGACAGAATTAAACATAATTCTTAACGTTGCAGTAACATGACAAAAGCGCTTGTTAATAGATAACTAGTGTTGGCACAAAAGTTACGTAATGAGATCATTGTTCCATTACGTTACCTTGGCTATGACGCTATGAGTATAAGGGAGTGTAGCGACATCTACCGCGCTACATACAAACTGGACAAGTCCTGAATCGCGCAAGTGAAGTTTGCATCGCAACCTGCATATATACAACCGCCCGACATCAACCGTCGGGCCGTGGCCCGCCAGGCACAACACCCGCCTGGTCGGAGGATCCTCCCTTTGGTGTGAGGGGCAACACACCTCCACAGTGGTGACCCCGACGTGATCCCAGTGTATCCACACTGGGGACCCCGAGAAGAACACCAGCGCAGCCTTCGAAGACCAGCAGCTTCATCACACCGTCGTCTTCCTTCCCTCACAGCACGAGCAGCGAGTCACACAGCCAGCCAGCACTCTTCCGGCTTCAACGGGCATCCTGACCACACGCCTGCAGCGAACGCGCATGCCTGGTCAGCACCCTCAGCCGACATCAAGCAACTTGGCACAGCACACTGCACTTCGGCCGGTCAACAAGCAGAGGCAGTCTCTCCTGGTCGACGCAGCAGCCAGCCACTACTCAACACTGCACCACCTCGACTCACTGAGGACTACGCAGCATCACCCCGACTCACTGGGGCTCTCACCGCAACACAGTCCCGACTCACTGCGGACTACGCGGCATCCTGTTCCGACTCACTGGAACACACTCCACTGGCACTGGCAAGCTCTTCAGACGCACTGACCGCTGACTCATTGGCACGACCATCGACCTCCGCTCTCGAGGGGGAGTGATGTAGCGACATCTACCGCGCTACATACAAACTGGACAAGTCCTGAATCGCGCAAGTGAAGTTTGCATCGCAACCTGCATATATACAACCGCCCGACATCAACCGTCGGGCCGTGGCCCGCCAGGCACAACACCCGCCTGGTCGGAGGATCCTCCCTTTGGTGTGAGGGGCAACACACCTCGCCCCTCCACAGGAGTATAACTTTGTTTCCGTTTGGTTAAACTTTGTTTTTCATTTAACCAGTAGGTACCTACCTACTGGCTAGAAATTCTGAGTACTTCGAATACTTCACCAACTTGTTGCTTTTGATCGCTCACTAATATGTTTAGTAAATTATCGAGTCGAATTTGTAATGTGTTTATGATTGATTCAGTCGTTATGTTTATCTCAAGGAACTTGCTGTTAACTCATATTATGCAATAATATTGTTTTAAATAGTTATATAAACTATTCGGTCCGCTATAAATATCATGTATAAACATTCTCATTTTCCATTATTGAATCATGATCATTTCAGCTAAAGTAAAACTACAACAGCTGATTGTGATACAGATTTTGCCATAATGGCTAGTATGTTTGTTTAACTCGGTTATTTCCCTATAACACCCGGGAATACAGTAGTTGTAGGTTAACCGGACGCGTCGCGCCCCCTCGTGCGTTGAACTGCCGGTTATATTTAACTGCGACAACACGTGTGCACCGGCAGCACGACACACGGTGCTCTCACACTTGGATACTGTTATAACTCAATAAAATATTCATATTTTGCGCGTCTGAGACGCTTTAAATGTTGCTCATCTCAAGCTTACATACTGCAATGTATAATGTAGATGGCTCCCTGTTCAGCATGAAGAAACCATTCACTAACTTTTGTACCTACTTTAAAAACTAAAAGGAAGTTTAAAGAACTCTTTTAAATCATGGAGGCAACGATGCTTTTTAAATTTGCATTCCTTAGTAGTTTTTAGACGCCATTCAGTCGCCGAAAGTGCATTGTCGGTCCTACATAAAAGTTAGCCTTTCATTGAGGAACTGTGCGTAAAGGTGAAGGCACCGCTGGTACCTGGGATTGACAATGGAGTTCAATCAACCTGTGCACCGCCCACCCAGTCCGTCATTGTGATATAGGTACACTACTATCATGTATTGTGACTTCCTCAGTAAAGTCATGTTTCTTGTACAGTATCTATGTTCATGCACTATGTATGCATGTACAGTCTTACAATTTATTCATAGTTCTAGCTCCGAAAATTATGCCTCTCTTTTAGTAGTACGTAAGCTTACTTTTTTCGAGGAGTAATTTAAGAAGCTAGATTTTTCACCGAGATAACATTACCTCTGCCTACGAATTTAAATTAAATTCTGCAATTTAATAAAATTTAATTTATGGAGGATCCAAAGTTATAACTTGCATCCAGTCGGTAAGCGCAGGAACCCTAAGTTTAAGTTCAAACGTGAGTAGTAAAAACTAAAGTCCATAAGTTATTTACAAGGTGTGGATACACAGATAAGTTAAGTAGAACAATCGATTTCACTCATACCTATTAGTAACTATTAAGCTATATGCAACATCCATAGTTTTATAACAGGCACACAACATTATGTTTATTATGACGCGACTGGGATGGAGTCACCTAGTCGTCAACAAACTACATAATGTTCCCAAACTTTTCGTGTAAATAAGTTAAGCAACTAATAATGTAAACTTTCTCCTGTAGTACAGCATAAAATTGTTTACGTTGTTGCTGTTAAATTTCAAGTTGAATTTCCATTAAAACAATTTGGCTGCATCACAAAAAATAAGCACACGAATTTAGAGAAGAGGCCGCGTGGTGCGAACTCGTCGCAGCCGAGGCGTATTGATCGGTGTGCGCGCGCAGCGTCTGCCCAAGTGTACACAGACGGTTGGTGAAGCGTTTCGTCGGCGTGCCACGATAGCTCCACTCAACACTTACACCCACCAGATCATCGACCATTCAACTCTCCTCTATTCAAAACCTGCCTTTGATCGAACAAGTTCGAGATGGATCTTCAGTCTTATGAGGTGCCAGCAGCATATTTTTTGAATATTTTTCGCCAATCGACACCTAAAACATTTCAATGAAATGAACCTTCATCAGCCATATTATACCTAGTTACCTGCGGCTTGCACGCGATCAGCTGTGTGGATCGTTGGCGTTGTCCCCCGCGCCCTGGCCTCGCCGCTTATCTGACATCCTCCCGCGTGATAAATAGTCCCGTTGTATCTTCACCCTCGCCGCAAGGACACAGAACTCTAACGACTGAGAAGACAATGCGCTACGTGCACAAAATTCGCATTCCAAATGTTTCAACTTTTAGTATAAGAAAAATAACAAGCAAAGACAATATATTAATAATAATGTGACAAGAATTGACAAGATATTTAAATAAAATTTGCTGCCGGTTATTTGAGAAGGATTATAAATTTTAATTTCATTAATGGCGTACAGCGTTGATTAGAGCCGACGATTAAACAATCTTTAACACAAGACCAAAGATCAAAACCCTGCCTAACCCGCTGGGACTGAAAATATCAAATTGCCGAAATATCTTCGCCGACGCGACAGCACCCTCTGAGGTCGAATAAACTGCTACTAAGGTTTTCGAGAGAAACGAGATATGCTACAAGGAGGATCCCTTTTGTGATTAATATTCCCTTAGAAGCGAAAAGCTTGTTTCTACCCTGCGGAGTTATAATTAATATGAACATGTATAGGACATCGGATCGTATAACATCGCATCACTTCCTTGAACTTTGATAACTTAAAATAGTAAAAATATGCACTTACAATTTTTTTAATGAACTTTTTGGGCTTTTCATTATAATCGGGGACGTTCACGTCGATAGTCTATTAATTCTAACGCGTTACATTGTAAAGAGGAAATAACGCATGGTCAGCGAATGCTCAATTCATTTAAGTTAATTTGATGACTCGTAATGAACATGACGTATTATGTGCAGGGGAGGCAATGCGCGCTAAACGCAACCATACATACATCATACCTTACTAATGCGCGAGAGTCGAGACACTCTTGTCTAAGGCTGATGTTAATGGCCACAATGAAGTTCTCAGCATTGAGGTGGACGTTCGATATCATACGTAATATTTCCACTGACCCTCAAACGTACACTTGACTGCTAACCTTGATTCGTTCGCTGGCGGCAAACGTTACCGACTATTACCTTACCGCCTCATCTACTCGTTAGTCATTCGCGAGGTCGAAGCCGCAGGTTTGGTTCTCCATTCGTAATTCCTCATTCGACTTTAAGTGACATTTCGCAATTTCGGCGTACGCCCGACCATTATCCTGATGTCAAATGTGCCCGAATCTATTTTCTGTAGCGATCTTGATAATTTAATGTAGCGTATATTATCATAAAATTATGAATTTATAAGAAATAAGCGCCTGCGTTGTTAATTACAAGGCAAAGCGGTTCTAGAACTTGACCTCCTTAGTGAAACACGTTTGAATTTTAGCATTATGCAATTATTGCGATGTTATTTCTGTTTATATGCATGAAGGTTATTAGTCCTCCGTGTCCAGGGTGAATGACAATAACACATTGGTATTCTTCACCAAATATTACGTCATATTGGCGTCGTACAGCTTTATCCTTTAAAATTTTTATTAATAATAAAGTTATCGTTCTTTAACTTTTGTGATAGATGAGGAGCGAAAGTAAGCATCGTCACTTCAAAACACCAAGCTATTACCGTCGCCACCTATACAATATTGATCGTATAAATTATTCAACATAAGGAGATATGTACTATTTTCATACGTCAACGTACGAAAATTCTTCAAGGTACATTTCAAAAATTTCATTTTGTTGAAAGATGTGTTGCGCTTCGTCGTATGACATAAGTGTATATGAAACGTAAGAAAACAACACTTCTAAACACATTAATTATTATGTACATGTGCTTACCTTGAATACTTTTAAGTCGAGATTATACTCAGATACCGCCATTGTATAATAATGTACTGCTGTTGTTGTATCATAATTATTCTTTATATAATAAGTTATCCTATATTCGTATCTGATCAAACTCCTCATTTACTGGAAGATGTTCTGTTATTAAAATAATCTTAAATTTTGTTGCAGGTAATTTTGGTGAAACATGTCAACAAGTTAAAGGAAAATGTACTATTATGTAAGTAACAAGTATTAGTATAGGCGAGCTAGGAAGTGTTGAACAAATAAAAAACAAAAACTTCATTATATTAGTACTTATAGATTTGTTACATAATCTGTGCTTAAACTTCAGTTTCCTATGCACTACAATTGATAGAAAATGGTTACAGACTATTTAAATGGCAATATCAAATACTAAGCAGAAAGGGAAAAAGTACTAATTAGGAAGGGAAGGGAGTTTTCTGCCCTTTCAAAACTACGATATGAGTATTAATACGTTGGCGCAGTGACGCACAATTATTCACCAACAATAAAATACGAGTTGACATACAGACTGAATCCAAATTCAAATGCCAAAATGTCAAAAATCACAACACAGCATTTTGAATGCTCCAAGTTAGTCAATGATTACGCCATTCACTAACTGATTCTATTATTCAAACGTCCAAGACGGGCCAAGGTTTACTTCAACATTAACTTTTATAGGCTTCATCTGAATACGGGCAGATAATTAATACGCGCATCTTATAATTAAGAAGATATAAATTTTGTCATTTGCGGTGCTTACCCTAATAAGTGCCATATGATTACAAGGCTTTGCAATGGTTCTCTCAGCTTTGAATTATAATGTAAAACAATGTCGGACAATATGTCGATAAGTACGTAATATCTCTCTCAGCGGCACTGAATAACGGCGTTGCTACTTCTTTATATACGTACAAACATCACGAATGCACAGAAAATCTTGATAACGGGGAATCTAGTTTGCATCTGCACTTTCCTATACCTACTTTGACATGCATCTCGTAAACTACCTACGATCACTTTTGTGCTACTTCTACATATAAAACGATGTATTCACACTTTACCCATAAGATGACACCTTCACGGCTGGCATGGCTAAATACAATGTTAAATATTTTCCCGGAAATTAGTTAATTAATAGGCCCTATATCAACTTCTTCGAACCCTATAGTTGTTATCTATCTAGTTCATAATTCAACTATCTATTACCTTTACGTTCGTACTGTCGTAATTGCTTTTGTGATACCTATTACTGATAAAATGTAACACGTGGCCAATTTTCTTTATTTCTCAACTAATGAGTCGTGTTGTATTATCTGCGATACAATTGCCGTGAAAACTGTATCATTTGACTGCGTGAAATTATTACAAAGGTCTTCTTTATTGACAAGTTGCTTTAAATTCCATTAAAAGATTTTTTAGTGTACATAATAACTTTATTAGGTACCTTTTACATATACCGTTGTGTGTTAGAGGTAGGTTCTTAGGTGAAGTAATAGCATTCTACATTATCGATACGGCTAACATCTAACGGAGTGAGTTGCGTGGGGGAAATGGACCGAGAGCCTGTGCACGCGCACCGGTATAATAGATCGTCACCCGTCCCAGTTGGTTTCGGCGCGTTGCACCGAGCACGTGTATTTACAATATTTTGTGTTGCACTTTATGTATAAACACAAACATTATTTCAAGTCATGTGCGTAACGTTAAATACAATTGCAAATCACTTTTTATTGTGATATGCTTTGGTGTTACTGATTATGGAATTGAGACGCACAGCCCAGTGTTACCTTGTTTCGTTTGGAGTATGTTGTTCATAGTGTACAGTTGAAAAAAATATTTAGGCCTTGTACGCATTGTATTGCTTCGTGGCAGTTTGTACGTAAGTAGAACCTATTTGTATATTCCATTCCGTTGGTAATACCTATGAAGATCTTTTCTATGGGCTTGCGTATTAATAGCTGAGCTTTTCAGTAACAAAAATAGGAAGATTTTTTTAGAATATAAATAGCTGGTCCGGAGATAGCACCCACTTCTTATTTTTTAGAAGGGACGCGGCGCCATATTATTAGGTTCAACAATCTCCTCGAATGTATTCCGTATCAATTGCTGGACCCTCCTAACTTTTATATCCACTTGGCGTATCTTACTTTCCCGAACCGAGTTTAGAGGCTTCATTAAAACTTATTACGTATTAAATTATTCCTTATAAGATTTATTCAAACGTTATTAGCCTAGCTGTGAGCCTTGAACGAATTCACGTGATTTAAAAAGTTTTACGTTCATTTTAACGTTGTTTATTGTATGTACTTGCGAGTTGCGGGTCGCCTGCGGCTTTGCACGCATACAATTAGTTTTTTTAACATTGTAGATGAAGGTTGTAGCACGCACTGTTCCCATAGGTATCATAAAATATCAATAGGCGAATTTATCTGGGGTTCCCGTGATTATCATTAAATACCATTGTAATTGATTTAGCAGTAAATGGAAGTAGGTACCAAGTAAGTAATTAAGTATACATATTTCCAATATAAAGTATTTTTACTATTTTTTAAGTGAATCATAAAATAGTAGAACTAATTATAAGTGTTTTAATTAGTTAAATTGTAACCGTCTTCGTTGTGTTACCAAATTTATACCTTCCATAGTTCCTAATTCTATATTGCCAATTAAAATGATATTTATTTACACTACCTATCATTATATTCTATTACGTCATTTAGACGATTTAATATTTTTTGGCTATACACAGCGTCTACAACATTATCAATGCTTATGTCGTAAATAGTACTTACTATTCACAGACGGCATAGCCAAGGCATACGCAGCTGAGCTGACCACTGTTCTTATCTCTTATCAGCGCGGATGTTGTACGCCTTATATGACCCCAGCCATCGCTGGCCGGTCAGTTGCTGACGTTTTTGTTTCCAATTTTATCGAACAACTGACTTGGAAAACTTGTTCTTACTCGAACTGTTTATTTCAGTTTGCTTTAATTATAAATACGTCGGCAATGAAAATTCTGGTTTGGCGCTCGATTTGAAAGTTGACAACTTTGATTTTATTAATATCATTTAATAATTTCAAATTCGTAGATATTTTTTGTTGGATACAATAATAATATACAATAGAGCACACTGACAGACTAGTCTCAGGGTAGAATGATTCTCGTGAGCAAAAATTTGCGTTTACATTCGAACTCCTTGTAGTGACCTAAACGTAGTTGGTTACCGAAAGTGGAAAGCCTTGGTATTATCGAGTATGGAGGTAAGAGTACACGGTTAAACCACACGTTCTCAACGAATTAAGCAAATATTTGTGTCGGCATTCATTCTTCACCAGCAATGTTTGACCAGTTCAGAATAATCGTCACTCATTAAACAGGAAAGACTTGTGATTGTTGAAAAAATACAAAATGTACAGATTTTCTAACTATTCAGCAGACTTTCGTATCGATAACGTTTTATTGAATGTCGTAGCTTTAACTTTTACGATTCTATTATAGTGATTTTGAAACAACGAGAAGTTCAAACCTTGTCTAATTTTTCTGTTTAATGTGACGTGATTTTTATCTTTTAAAGAAGCTACCTTTTACTTCACCTTGCTGTGTCGATGGAACAAGGTTTTATGCATATTAAAAACATCGCATAAAACCGGGTATAGATACTGTGTGGATTGGTGAGCAAAACGTACAACGTGGCGAATAATGAGGCCACGTACACCGTGACAAGAAACAAATACAGGGGGTGTGTTCTCGGCATCGGAAAGATTTTCCACCACCTACGTGTATTATGCGACTGCTCCCTTTTTCCAAAGCGACATTCTCTAGTAAACAGAGAAATGTTTGCTGCTATTTTATTCGCGTGTACCAATCACCATTTGTCAAATATTACCTATTGTTATGTAGTACACGTATTTTTCTACTTTTGCCTAACCGTTGTTAACCTCATCTAGCAACCGTAGCTTGTTATTTTAGTTTGATATTGTGAAATTTTCCTCTAAAGCAGCGAGAAGAATAAGTTAAGTATTCTAGTCACAGTTTCATAACAGATTTTCATTCATCAAGCAATTCGTCAAGCCGACATCATTTTAGAAAACAAACAGTCATGTACATTATAAGTATACATTGAAGTAATATAAATATTTATATTAAAGCATAGTTCAAATAGACAAGATAATATTCCTATATTTAGTAAACTTGGCACTGATTTACAAGATTATCTCATTATTGTGCGAGTGTATACGATATCAAGGCAATACTTAGCAGATATTTGATCCCGGTATCAAGGCAACAATACCACGTAAATGCCGACAGATAATAAATTATGCATGGCGTACACAAAGAGTGCCTGTGTAGAGAATCCCAAGTTTACCATGCCTGGGATTATCGTCTATCCGGCCCAACTTATTATGCATAGTTAATTTTACACGATTGCGAAGCCTTAACGACAAATTTTAATGTTTATATTTGAAACTATCACCAACTGCAATGTGACAGTCTCGTTTCAACTAAAATTTCTAGCAAACTGCTTTATACCAAAATCAATAAAATGCTAGCTGGACAGTTAGACATCTGTTACTTAAAAAGGGATTTAAAAAGCTTTGAATGTTGATAAAAATCAGAATCAACTCGGTATACACGTGCGGCGCCCAAACAAGCGAGGCTTCGTTAGAGAGCCCAGCTTTTGGCAAATCCTCTGTCGACAGATGTGAAATTCGTTTGAAACCTCAGTCGAAACACTCATGCCTATTGTTATCCAACTTGGCAGAAACACAAGCATCGAATAAAGGTAATATGCTATACATTTAGATACAGTTGTTGTATTTTAACGATCTATATTTGATTTGATGACCGTTTCCTATTAACGTTATTATTTATTTCAACTTACCTTCTTTCTGCCACGAGAATAAACTACTTATTAATTCAGACTGTCTTTAAAATTAAATAATATAATTTATAATAATATATTTATGAATAATACTCTACCTTCATTTTAATTTGAAAAAAAAAATAGTTAACGTGATAAATATTGATTACATTGACGTTTATACGTATATATTATACAATGCGTGATATAGCTTCGATAAAAATATTTTATACAAACAATCACGACTAATATTCAGTTGACGACGCGGTCGTGCGAATTTTGTCAACAGAGTAAGTTTTTTGCGTGTTCGTGACGACCTTTATTGCGTAAGACGCATCTCTTCCTCTTCCTAGTTGTGGTGGTCGGGACACAATGTCGCCCCATTTCCGCCGATCAGCTATTTGTTCGTCTCAACACACAAAAACCTAGACACTGAAGTAAGCAAATACGCATTTAGATTTTACATAGTAAAAAATACCACAAACATAATGGAACTACATTAACTTGTCCACCACAAAGTGATATATTTCATCAATGACTGCATGGCCATTAATACTAATGAACACAGACACATTAGTATTTAGTTCTAGCTTCTATTCTAAATTATGACAAAGCACATCTCCCCGAAATAATATTATAAGTATTTAGTAGTCATGATTTCAACAACAACTTTTCTATTAACACATTGCAATATTTATCCAGATCTCATTATTAATGTATGAAATTACTGAAGGAGTTGACAAAGAGGAGTATAAATTGTTATTGATGTAATATAATATATATATATATATATATATATATATATATATATTTATATTTAGACGTCGGCAAACAATCTGACGAGCCACCTGATGGTAAGTAGTCATCGTCGCCCATGGACACCCGCAACACTAGAGGAGTTGCTGATGCGTTGCCGGCCCTTAAGAGCCCTGTAAACATATATATTGTTCTACTATTTTATAATATATAAAAAAACAATCGATCGTTAAAAACTTAATCACATACATTATAATTATACTTTTTAAAAGGTGCTACCAAAAAATTATAATATCTTTTTTATCTAGCAGGCATTCTGCCACGGTAGCGGGCTTTCATTTCGCTGAAAAGCGCAATTTTCTCCATTCACTATGGCCGCCTAGTGAAATCGTTATCGTCTGTTCGTTGCGGCGGCGCCCATTTCCTAATGGCGGCTTCGCGTGCATTTAGCTTTTTTATTACGTACCTAACTTGCTATGTACATGGAGAATACCATGAACCTTTATGTACCAACGTGTACTCGAAACACGTCTGCTAAGAAAGCTTCTTATCCTATTGTTGGTCTTAAATCAATTCGATCGCAGAGTTCCACTAGGGTAGAATTACCATACAAAAAACAAGCCTAGGATCGAAGACTCAATGCGAAAACCAACCATTCAGACGTGTTTCAATGTAATAGTGAAGCCGTAATTTATATCCATAACGATCATTTATTGTGTTGGTCGAATTGAGTGTATTTTCCATATTCATAAATATCGAAGCCTCGATAGGCTATCGATTCCGAATTTTGTGATATTAGTTGTGGTAATGATGGGTGATTGGCGTTTTCGTACTGTTGAATCTCTGCGATGCATCGCATATTATATCTCGATGTCGCTTTCCGCTATGTTATCGGTTCCGATTTCGCGTCTAACGAGTTAAATCGGATATTACCTTTTACATACATGCAACTTTACTTTTCTAGGGTATATTATTGTTTCTTTTAACATAAATATGCGACGTAGCAGTTACGCTTCTTGGCTTCGGATTGTTAAGGCTATCTGGTTTTCATTTCAAAAACGACTTAAATTCCTAAAAAAATAAAGTAGGTCACTAATAACATTCTCAACAAGATAACGAAGTATCCTGTAGAATTTCCTCATCTCTTTTAAATGTGAATTCGTTGTCTACGCGCCTCCTCTCAGTTTCTGACTGGTGTACAATAAACTAAATTACGCCAAGAACAACGGGGAGCGAAGCAACAATGATATTTCGGTAGTGATGAAAAAACAAGAGGGTCGTTTCAGGATTCCGGTGGGAATTCACGTCCCGTTTTGTAGCTGAGCCGCGGAAACAACCCAAGCACCAGAGAAACACCCGGAAATTCACGATCCTTTACATTATATGCTACTTATATTGTCATAGCACTTAAACATTTCAGGTCATGAAATTATGAATTGTATAGATTTATTTCGTTAGCGTGTTCTATTTCTATTCAACTGTATTTCGTAGAACCAACATATTTTAGAAAAAGAGTGGGATAATGATGATTCTCTGGCTTATTTATAAATGGTTCTATAAATTGAAATTCAATTACCAACATTGCCGTTAGATAACTCTTACGGAAATGTTGAAGGTTCTTTGAATTAGCTTTGAACTCTTCTGTAGCCTATATGGTAATGTGTCTGCCGATAATACCAATGATGGTAGTAACCCAATACCTTGTAGATGCCTTTGTTGATCAGTAGCTTGTAATACCTAAGCTGGCTGAACATATTTTTTATAGTTTGAATAAAGATCGTTTCGAATTAAATATGTTAAAAATACTTTTATCTCCACTAGCTACACCAGTTTACCGTTCGATGCCACAAACGCTGATTGAAACAGGATGAAATCGAAATTCGGCGATTAAAAAGGTTATTTGGAATCGTTTCCATCGCATCCGGATTAGTTTTCTGTTTAATTTATTACTCGGAGTGAACTATGATGGATCAAAATTGAATAAAAAATTACAAACATCGAAATTGATTTCGCTTTTTGTAAATTAAAACAATTTATTAAAATATGAGAGTTGTTCTATTTTAAGATAGTCAAGTCCTTACCTTTATTTTTTATTAGGTATGTTTTAATTTGTTCTAATGCAATGTATTCAGAATCAGTACACATCTAGAAAAGACCGGAAAAAAGGAACATCTCGAAAAATATTTTATTTACATAGTCTAAGTGTCAGTCGATTAAAAAACTGTTCTCTCAAATATAGTATAAATAGTAGTCTCGGAAAGATTGGTTTGAACTCGTCAATTGCATTCGGTCCTACCATTCCTGGGTCTGAGTTCCGAACTCACGAATGAAAAATAAACGGGCTGACCCCAATAATGGCAATAGGTAGTGAAAATAGGTAGATACGCAATACTTCTTCGCATAATAAAATTGTTTAATATAGTCTATACATGTAGAATCGGTTGAAAACTGAAATATTGGAAAAAGTTTCAGGCAATATACTTATTAGGTGCACGAAGGGATTTTGATATAATCCATTCTTAATCCTTACTAGAAACTGACCTTAAACTAATGATGGTATAAAGGCACTGAAGCATTAACCTAAGTACAAGTAGCCTTCAACGGTAAACAATCCATTTTTAAATATTATTCTCCATTCGTCTATATCTTATATAAATAAAACAATGTCTGGTTTGTTCCAACACTTATAACTCGAGAACGGGTGGACAGATTTTTATGATATTTGGTTTGTTGGATTTGTCTCCTTCCCGAATAGCAGAATAAATAAACACACTACCATTCACACACTAACATTCGAAAAAGAACATGAAGAAAATTTATTTTCTGATACATTTTGTATCGGGAACGGATTGACAGATTTCACAGAAATAAAACATGGAAACAAATGAACATACCGTTGTTTTCTATGAGGTTTTCTGTTTCGGTGAGGCTAGGAGATGGCATTCTGTGCCTGTGTCTGTTAATGTTTAAATGAATTCCTGGATGGTTTAGATTCACAATTTGATCTGATAAGTGCCCCCGCAATCGAGTTCTACGATTTTTTTAATATACGGGGCAAGACGGGGTGATTGTGGTGATTGAGGTGATGGCTGATTGAGATGATTGGAAGAAAAGGATATACTACGCCAAATAAATTAGGACAAGGGCAGGACGATGATGATATAGGGCAAGAGAAGGTTTGCCGGGCCCGCTAGTTTAAAAATAAATAAGTAAGGTAAATTGCTTATTTTGCAAAAGAACACTCGTAGATATTGCGACGGATAATTCCTTACCCGCATGTAATTTATATTAAAGAGTTCATGTAAAGCAAAATCAATATTTAGCTGATTCGTGCTTAAGTGATGATTGGTGGTGATATTAAACTTATATTTTTTTTAAGATTGAAGTCAAAATTATTATAAGTGTTATCACTTATATTCTGTATGTACAAAATTCCTGCAAATATGGGAATCGTAATGAATACAAAATAAATTGTAGATTATAGTGATGAGAAATATGCAAAAATCCTGTGCAATGCCCGCTTCGATCGCTGGCAGCGTACCTTACTTAGCTAAGTAGCTATTATAGCTAGACTGGCAGGGGACAAGATGAATAGCCAACCGACAGACAGGTGAAGGAACTTTGTGACGTCACGGCTCAATCGCAGGTGTGCCCTTCTGTTTTAAAATACGGGCAGGTAACTTCTGTCAACGACTCGTTACTCTCCAAGAATTCTTTCTAACTTTCATTATTCATGATCACATTTTGGTCCTATTTAAAAAGCCATTATTAAAATGTCCCTAATGGGATCCAGCAGTTCTTTGCTGGATAGCTGGCACTAATGCGAGTTGTGAACAGTTCTTTTGTCCAGACAAAGGGAAAAGCTATTTGCATATTCCCGACTATTTAAAACTTTAGCTTTACACACTGTAACTTAACGGTGCAATCAAGTTGCTTAATTAAAATAAAAAGTGGTTCGCACGGAAACCCTACAAATTAAAATAACAATCTTTAGGAACACCAGATACGCCCAACAAAGGGCCATTGGAACCTATGTGTGCATTTCGTTGGGTTGGTTGCACGCGTGCCGGTGAAAGTTGCCCAAGTCTGCTGAAATGACTCATATTTGAACAAACAATATTCACATTGTAAAACATGTAAATTAAGACGAACCCATGATTCTAGTCTCACATTTTCTCTCAGATGTTGAGTAAACAAACTGCAATAGTACATTCCCATAAGGACCACGTGTTGTTAATCACTAACCATTACACCAAATCAAATAATTTTGTTTAACTACAGTAATCATTTAATAATAATTCATAAACAATCTTTATAGACCTAAACTATTGTGATCATAACTCATCAAAGATTATGGTTATATTGGATAATAAGACCGTAATTTTACTAAGACTACAGGTCATTTCTTACTCAAGTTTTAGGACATTGCCATAAACGTACCTTTGATTTCTTTATACAAAGTGGACCGCGTTTGTTTTGACGGGGAACGAGCCCAGGCGGGTGGCAGAGCCCTCGGCTTTGGAGAATGGCTGCCCCCCGGCCGCGGGACGTATACCTGCGCGTGCGCCGCGATGCGCACCTCCGCTTCACCGCACCGCGGAAACGGCAGGTAGCTCGCGCAAGCCGAACGTGGTTCAGTGCGCGCGTTCTCTCGCCGCCGCTGGTAGTGTTCGTGGTGCGCGGACGCTGGCGCGCTGTTCGCAACTATGATTTCTACGTCTCGTTGGTGAAGTGGTTTAAGCAGTGAAACCTTTCATATACGACATGTCCTGTGACAGGAGAACAAGGGCCGCGCGTTTCCTCGAGCTGCGGTGAGTTCGTAACGCCGTACCACGCTTCCACGACCAATTCACCGATCCTTTGTTGAAGTTGAATCCTCCGAGTGACGTGTGTCCGTCTCTTTTCAACACGTTCTACCTGTCGAGCTGGAGTCGGATGGTTTATGTGTTTGTGTTTTTATCTCGGAGTGTTTCCGTTCCTCTAAGAATAGTATACTATCACATAGGCATAGTTCAGTGTTGCAGGCAACAGCAGTCGCCGTTTTAAATGTATGATATTGTGCCATTGATTGACGTTATTTTTACCGCGAATGCAGTTTCTGCAATAAAACTTAGTAACAGAGATTTCAAGTACAAAGTCATTAGTGTTGTGTTGTGACCTTGACAACTAAGTTACGAAACCAGCGACCCGAGCACACGTAATGTCTTAGAAATTGGCGGTCACGATTTTCTTCTTTATCATTAAGGCTCCATGCATTTTCAATCATCTTATCAGTTAGAATTTATTTTAAAATATCTTAAACCCTCACCTGGTCCTTTGAATAACGTGTTTCAACATTGCTTAAGAGTATTTTATGGTTAAGAAACTTACGTCCTATTTGAATTATTGCACCAACGCCGCTTAAACAGTTCCACCATTACATTAGTACATTGGTTGCGAGAGTGCCTCAGCTCTGGTGGAATGCAGGCGGGTAGGGCAAGAGTGGCTCGGCCCAGGCGCAGATGTGGGGCGCGGGCGCACTCCCCGCCTCGCCTCCCGGCCTTGAAAGGCTCTTGACCAGGCCAGCGCCGCCGATGTCGTATTTATTGCAACCTCCACGATCCGTACCGACGAGGTTATTGACGCCACGCGGCGGTGCCTTCACCTAACTACTATTCTTTATCATGGGAACACTAACAGCAATGCCGTGTCAAGCCAACTCATTGCTCGCCTTCTCCTTGTAGCGATTGTTCTCACGTCGATCTTGTTATAATGAATAACTACAATAGTTATTACGTCATTTGCTAAGCGAGTTTCCGCCTTCAAAGTTTGGTAGTTAACGACGTGAGTCACGCAACTGACACGCTTCATAATAAATCTGAAGCGCACAATGTATTGTCTGGGCAAACAAATACCTTTAAGGTTTAAGTGCGTTGTCCTTCAATTGGTCCAAAGATTTACTTTTAAAAGCGTCCGTTGGTATTCTGAATTCCCAGATCAAAATTACTTTCAAACTCGGATAATATTTATAGCAGACACAGTGTAGAGGATCGATGCCCAGCGAGCCGCTGGGTGAAGGACGGTTGTCTAGTCCCTCGCCCTTTGTACGCGCTGCATTTCATTGACAAAGAACATTTAAAGCTTGCCTTTTATTAGCACTTGATTCTGCTTTGATCATAAGTTTCCATGGAAACAGTTTGCAGGGGGCAAACAGTTTAATATCAATCCCATAAAAAAAGGAAATAATTCAGTGTTTTTGTTTCATCAGATACCGTCGATTTCAATACTTAATATAATCAATATTAATTTTACATTCTAATTATTTACCCTCTTCAACAACACTTACAAGTACAAATTTCACCTATATTTATATTTAAATCCTTGCGTCCAATGAATTGAATCAGCTGCCTGTACCATATGGCGCCGAGATCCACACTTCATAAAGCGAATGAGGCCGGCATATGTTGCCGCTTTCACTCCCAACATCACAATCGATATTACGTATAGCTCCGTGCGTAGTCGTGAAACAAACCGGTGACAAAATCGCATACCGCACCACGTTAGCTTAGCTTTTAAAGTTATAGAAAGACGTGAAACACGCGTGCCTTTCAGATAAAACCGAGAAGTGGACCCCTCTGATTGTTTCTTAACTGCAGCATTGTACTCCGTATTAGCTTATTTCAGTTTCGAGTAAGTTGAGTGACGACATAACATCAGTCCAGTGAACATGTAAAACAATTGTATTTTGTTATCTAAATGAAAGTACTATAAGCTTGCCAACCAAGTGACATACCTACTTTAATTAGTTGAATAATAAAGCTTAGCGTACAACTGCGTGGCTGGCGAGGCAGGAGGGTAGTTTTTGCCGACAGCAGCTGGTAACCCCAGCAGTGACTCACGTCCTGTGTGCCCCACTGTGAGCCGGGGTGAGTGTCGTTGACCCCACTCGCAGCCCCATGAAACACATACACACGCCACACAAATTTATCCATTGCCTTTTGTGCTCTCTATTATTTATAGCGTTTTAGCTCATGCTGTATATCCCTGCGCTTTTTTCGTTTGCACGCTCCCGGTTTATCCATTTTGCATGGACAAGTGATTGTCATTCAATTCGGCGCGCACATTATATTCACTAAGAATTTTGTAATATACTCGGGTTCAATCCATTATTTATTTAGTAGAAATTCAACATTATTGTTTCTCTTTTATCTTGGTAGACGGCTAGCTTATCAGCTATGTAACAAAATAAGTAACTCATATCAGAATGTGTTTATTACATAGCTCATAGAAGCTAATTTCATTCACTATTCAACGTGAGCTTCCAAACGACCACTATAATAGGTTGAAGGGAAAATTGAACCATAGACACTTACAGATGCTGTAAGACAGGTTTCCGGTTTATCAACCCTTATTACACCTGTAAAGCATTTCGGTGATAAGAGAACGCTGATACTCTCTTTTTTCTACATGTACATTAATTTTCAAGAATTTTATACAAGATACATCAAGATTCACACAATAAATCTACTCATGATAAAGATAGATAGAAATTTATTTGTGAAATGTCACCAAAGTTCACACACCATGTTACTAAAGGTTTGAAAATAACTGTTGATAACACGCTAATATAACAAACAAGGGATAGATAGTTCTTCATTTACAAATCAATATACCACCGATATCAGCTTTCTACGTCAGACAATCAAACAATAATTATTGGTTTTAAACATTGTGATATCAATCAAACATACGGAAGCTAAGAAAGAAATAAGCAATATTATGTTATTTACCTGAATTATAGTGATCTTAGTAATGTAGTACCTACCACAAAGTTTAGTTTATTCAGTATTAATAAAGTAGAAATGTATCGGGAGTGACATTGAAGTTATGGTCGATACCCGCGAGGCGTTTGATCCGGCCACCACTGCGCCTCATACCGGTTTCCAGCAAGCCGAGACGGCATTGTTGATCCTTTCACAGAAAAACAAAATGAAACAATCTGTTTTTTGTTTCACGCTGTTTGCTGTTCGCTTGCTATCTTCACTTGTGTTACAATTTCGTTAGAATCTTGAAACAAGTCGACAAGTTTACTTAAAATAATTTAAAAGGTAATGGTGGATGGTTTGGCATTTAGTATTCACGGAAGCGAATGTAACTTTGTCGGCTGGTCATTAACTTAGGTGACGCTCCGTTCACGCGATTGTCTTAGCAAATAATGTAGTGTTGTCCACACCATATTAATTTATTTATTTATTGCAAGGAAGATTCACAGACAAATAACATCATAAACATCGAGACCATACCCTATTTTAGTGTAGTTACAGACTGATTGACTTATTATATCTTCAAGCTAAACACAACTTTAGATTTAAATAAACTACATGTATTTTTTTTTTCATGTAGAACGCTATATTTCCAAGATTTTATCCAACAATTATAACCGACTTTGTTCAGCAAGATAGGAATAGCATTACTTTCGGATCTTAGAAACTGGTGTAAATGAAGGGTAGCGTCGTGGATTGACAACGAGTTGACGGTTGAGGTACGAGTATATGAATAATTCACGGCGTTGCAACCCTCGTCTACCCCGGCACGGAGAAGTCGTTGGTAGGTTCTTCATATTCTGCTACTACGAAAACTAATTCACTCTTATTGAGCATCTCTTATTGTATATTTATTTCACTAATTAATCATTGATTTGAAGATGGAAATGTAATGTTGCTTATTTCCTTGTTGGAACGCTACACTCATCCTCATAGAATAGGAATTCTACAAACTGTAGGACCTTATAGAGTGTAAAATGGGTACAAGTTATAAATGCCCGCAAAAAAAGCATTCCTTTTTAAATAATCCCTCAACCGAAAATTGCGGTCGCTGCTGGCTCAGACACAGACGAGGCTTGTAACATTCCTGAGGCACGAATATAATGTGCCTCTAACTCAAAGACTCGCTTGTTTGCGTGCACCACTCGAAAACCTTTCCTTACACTTTTATGTGCGACTCGAAAACATGTTTAAACTTTAAACTCGGAGTATAAACGAGATTCTGAATGAAACGTGGCCAACAACCATTATTCATTAATTCCATAGATTTATTGTAAATATGTATGTATGCCTTTCTACTTACACTGCCATTCAAATTATCTTTCAGTGGTGTAATTTACAATATGCAGTTACTTACCTAGTGCTCGTGAGCTATAGTGGTATCAATAATGGGTTTTAAACTTTCAAGTACCTAGATAATTTTACTATTAAAGCATAGAAACGGAAAAACGTAAGTGAAAGCGTCACAATTCTTGTAGCTTTTGCAACAAAATTGCACGTTTAGTATTCGTACAATGCGACGTACAACATTAAATCAATAGTGATAGTAAATGGTAATGTGTTTCAACATGTTCACTAACTTCTTAATTCCTCATTAGATAAATATGTTTTCTGATGAAGATATTGCCAAGTTTCTCATTGGACTGCTTAGATAGCAGATCATTCAGTGGTGCTAAAGGCATTTAAAAGCGGAGGGTGTGCTTATCTGTAGAGAGAGGGTGGCGCGCCGCAGGCGGGGTATAGGGTGGCTTTGTTCCCGCGCCAGCCTTCCAGACCACTTAGAAGATTGCTCGGCTTTGTCTTCGCAGGATACTTCTTTATACTCGGGGTCTCGCCTCCAATTTGGGTTTTAGATTTATTTACACTAGCGCCTGTTTAGTATCGCACGATTGGACTGAAAATCGAAATCTGCTCACGCTCTGATTTAACGTAATTGAGTGTTAAAGTATTTTTTATTGGAATCAAGTAATAGCATTCTGCTCCTCTTGCAACGATGCATAGCACTGGTAATTTATATGACACGTTAAGACCTACACAACTGCTCGACGAAGGCCTTGTTTAAATTGTTTTTGCCTTCACTGTATTGTTATAAGCCATTGTGTACTAATGCTGAGCTAATATTCAATGACCCACATTCTCCTTCGGTTATCCTTACTTGCCCTCGTATTTGCTATGTTATTCTTGACTAAATATACTTTCTAAATGTTTTATTTGAATGAGCTCTGACCAGTTATTATTGATACTCAGTTGTACATTTATTTTAATTGCCTTTTTAGGTTTTTTCTCCGTCATGTCGGTATAGGCCGGGTGCAGGTGTGGCAGCGAAAGCAGCGCTCCCTTGACACGCTACGGCGCGCGCGCATTGCAGTCAAGGCCCTCGACTGCTGCGCATGCGCTCGACCCGACAAAACGCACTCCCAGTTAATGAATAAACAATATCAGCCAGTGTCAATCACTCGAAACTCCCAAATACCCAAATTTGACTAATCGTCATTAGCCGAGAACTTGTAATGCATAATTATGTTATTTATTACTCGTAGGGTCAAAATCTGCTCGTGGTGTGACGATACTATGACTGGATTTTCCATATGTCTATAGTATATATAATACATATTATTTATTTTACCTGTTAGCTATTTACGTGACTAATATGTACATGATTTAGTTCAGTCTTTGCCTTATTGACTGGCTAAGTATGGACACTATAATTATTCTTTAAAAATAAGCAGTACCGTTGCACTTGCATTTATGCATCATTTGCTTTTTGAGTATTGTTGTGATGTGTAAATTTTTTTAATGTAATGGATTCGAAATTATTTATTAGCAATAATGTTGTGTTATCTATCAGTGTTATATGTGTGACCATGGCACAATAGCTTCATTATAATATGGCGGAGTCAAGGCATCCTTGACACGAGGAACGGCGCAGTGCACCGCAGCATGCACGAGCCGCGCCACAGCGCCGCTCGTTATGTAATCAGCACCCACCACTGTTGTTATTCAACACCTCTTATATCATACCACTTGTCTACTAATGCACCGCGACGGCATACACAGCCATCATACAAAGAAATACACACTTCATCACATTTGTCGCACGTTCCCCTTAACACGACTTCACTTTTACTTAGCGACAGTATTTCTGAATTTCCTAATGACAGCCAATTCTATAAAACTGATCCAAAAAAGTTGTCCAGCATTCGGGGCCAGGGAAACGGGTAAGTAGGTTTTTCCTTGACACAAGGCCCTGTTGCAACCGATACAAGGTTGCACCGACACGCCCTAGCGATTATTTAATTGTTATTTAAACCAGAGATAGTTCATCGGCGCGATATCGAAGCCTATAAGTAAACGAAATAGAGAAAAATCGCTTACTGCTTACATTTCTAATACATTAGATGTTGCTCCTAATCGTTTCACTTGTGGTGTACTACTAACCTCATATCATATTATACAAATGAACCCATGGATAAAGCTTATCCCTAACCTATAAATGTGGTAACTTTTGTATTGCATTTCGATTCTGTCAAAGGATTTACCGAGTAGACGATGCACGCGAAACACAAGCATCTGAGAAAGTTGTTTTATTCAGAATAATTACTGTTAAAATGATATTAAGTAAAGGCCGCGGCAAAATTAAGCGCATGCCTCCAGATGGCACGACACCGTTCGGTGACTCTTTCGTAAGATGACCCCAGTATCGAAGTCGGCGCTTTCTACAACTGTCATGAGAAATGTTAAAGTGTGTTCAGGTAGACGAGTCTTGATTTTTTGAAGCACTTACAAGGCACCTACACGCACGTATATGCAGATAATTTTAAATTAAATCTTCGAATCTGCTTCAGAAATAACTGCATTGTATGATATGATAACAAACGAGTACCTATATCTTTTTAATGATATCTCCTTCAGTTTTAAAATAACTTGTGTCTGACGACGAATCGTTTAAAATTTTGTTAAATAATAAATGCAGGTACATGATGTGATTCAATTAACAATTAATCCTCCCATACCAGTTGGTTCAGAATTCAATTCGGTTTCGGACCAACGTTTCAATTTCGCATGTAGATGACACTTTTGTTTGCGTTACAAATTAAAACGTCGGCAATCAGGATTTTATTTAAAACTTGACTACCGAATTATTTGCGACACTACTCGTAAATTATGTACCTTTCAGAAAATCTATATGAGTTGAATACAGAACCAAATTTTTGTTGAACTGTAACTATCGTTATACAAAACTCAATACGTCTTGAAAAACGTTATTAATTCAATATCTTCATCAAACTTCCTCTAATGGTCTCTAATTCCCAGTTAAATACAGATTTATAGTAAATAGTCTATATTCAGCTGCATTATATTTTCTGTCCAGTTAATGAACTTTAGTGTGTAATGTTTTATAAACATTAATCCTTCTTCCTCATTAATCTTAGCATGATTCCCTTCCTTTCCCTTCGCTTGGATTGATGAAACCAAAACCAGAAATTTGGGACTAACATTTGTTAATTCCAAAGTTTCTATTAGGGACCTACTTATCTATAAACTTTGTCCATGCAGTGACACACCTCCTACGAAATCCCCTTTATACTTATGCACTATGCAACAAACAACCTTTAGTAAAGAATACACATCCAATTATATTATTATTCTGGTATGTACCTGGGGCATTGTCTAACTACATAATACCATTTAATTACGTTTTGCATCAATGGTTCGTGTGCGGAGAATCCTACTAAGTATTGTTGTGTTATCCTAGCTTAATTTAACACACAATATATGTATTAAGTCGTGAGATGTGATGCCTGATATTAAAATTAAATTTGGCTACACCTAATGTGCATGCTCAATACAATTTTAGTACTTGTGTACCCTTAATCTAAACATACGGCTCAGTGAACAGAAATTTCAGTAGTTACTGTTAAGCAGACGAGGGGCAATCGACTGCAAGTCGGTGACACTCATGAATGGTTTTGTTCAGTGCAAACACGGGATTTAATATTTACAATAGTGAGACAGAACGTACGTCATTCGTCTATCTAGTTCATTGTTCGCGCGCGTTGGCACACGCTAATGTTGTCGGCCTAGCAACGTTCTCTTCCAGTGTTCCATTCACCTCTCACCGAGCGTGAACGGTTATGTTGCATGTGACCAAACCTGGCAAACTTTGCTCCCGAGTTTTGAAAAGTTAAAAGATTTCTGCAACTCCCGTCATGAGCCTCGACGCTACGAGTTAACGTTTTCCCACGATCCGACTGACGTTTCAATTGCAAAGTGATATCACAGCTATTTCAGTAGCACGTGATTTTATTAACAAATCGTCCGTGAGAATGTCCATGTGCTGACTAAACTTCATATAATATTGCGGTAATTCCTTGTAAGTACGCCTAATTTCTCTCGTGTAGGTAGTTTAGGTACCGTATATTTTATTTACCTGTTTTATTGTAGACTATATGTAAAAACTTCTTTTACTCCAGAAAATTGAGAAAAAAACGTTATTCCACCTGGTAATTCGTGTTCACCATTCAAATATGACAATATGCTAGATTATTTTGAGGGTTGCGAATAGGTGTGTATTCGGAGGTTACCTCGCACGTGGTGCAAGACGTCAGAGATCGGCCGGTCACGTGTCTCTACTGTTTGTTTACTGTCCGCCACGTGAACTCGCCAGATTATCTCCCACTATCGGTCAAATTAACAAACAGATGTTCTGTTAATGCAATGAAGTAATCATTAATTTGTTAAATAACAGTTGGTTGTTACATTAACTATCGTCCTCTGATAAGATTAGGACTAACTCACAATTGTAGTAGGTATCTTTGTTGTAATTTATGGGTCGGATTTCTTTACACCAGCTTTCGTAAGTATGTTTTTTTATTTCCTTGTCAAATAAATATATGTTTCTAGACAAGCGTTATTGATTTAAACCATTTGTACTTATTTGTATGTAAAACATGCAAACCATAGGAAAAATTATAACGTACATACAAATAGTAACGAATCCAAAATCAAGATCTTTATACTCTAATCATTACAGTGTAAAGACCTTCATTTTGAATTTATTAGATTAAAGTCTAATCTATAATAATATTATAAAGAAGTAAAATTTGTGAGGTTGTAGGGAGTAATCTCTGGATCTACAGAACCGATTTTGAAAATTCTTTTTGTGTTGGTAGTCCATTTATAGAAATAGAAATATTTATTTGTCAATGTAGGTAAAATTTACATTAAATGTTACATTCTTTGACTAGTTCGCTACATTGTACCCATAGGCATACAAATTTTATTAATAACTAAAATCTTAATTAAAAAGAATTATTTTAAAACATTTTACTTGAAATTAACATTATCGAGGAAGGTTATAGGATATAGTTTAGGTCTATAGTGTCTGCCTATGTGAATGTATGTATGTATGTTATAGGCTATATAACATCACGCTACGCCTCGCTAGGAACGGAGCAGCGCGGATGAAACCACGAGCGGGTCGCTAGTTTAATATACAATTGTGGTTTCTAAATCCAATTATATGAAATGTAAGAACATTCAACTATAATGTAGCACGGTGATGCATTCCCATAACCACGTAAAATTTTATAGCGTTCTGCCAAACAACGGTGTTGGTTCGTCGTCAAGAGGCGGCGCGACGTGAGGGGACGCATTCACTGCCTTTCACTTCCCGCTTTTGTCATGTAGCCGCTCTAGGCGACGGAAAGGCAGACGGCCTTGTAGCTTACGTACCTTCTAGGCGTCCCTTCCCATCCTACATAGATTGTACGCCAAACCACATGCGAGCTACCAGCCCTGTTACACATACCCACCGAAACTGCTTACAATTTAATACCTAAGTCATGTATCCTTCGAAACATTCTATTCGTACCACACAGCTATAATAAACCCCATGTCAATAATCATACCTTTATTAATATATTGTTGTTAATACATAGCATTGCGTTTTAACAACACTATCAGAGTCCTTCGATGACATCATCTTCAATTGTCATTGCTCTATGTACGAATCAAGCGCGCGTGACCATTTGCAATGATCATTTTACAACGTGGCTAATGTTTGGAAGTCGTTTGCGAACCGACAAACTGTAATACTGTGTGTATAATTCAGGTATAACCGAGCAATTACATGACATCACGACTAAGGAAAAAAATAAACAGCAATTAAAATAAATTTATTAACAAGAAGCGATGTTAGAACATTCGCATATGTTGGAACGAGGTTCCATGGCCGTGTTAACCTTGGCTTTTGAGCAGTGACTTTCACGGTTAGACGGCCGACGTTACATAAGATGCGCGGGTACTCCGCCGACGCCCGGCATCTGCTGTGACGACACCACCACTCACCGGTCACTTTGGAACCGGTTTCTCGAACTTTGACAATAAATTAGTATGACGATCTAATGTTGGATCCTCCCGTAGCCATGGAACAATAAACTAATTACAGACCTCAACTGTGTACTAAGCTAACTACTAAAAACTTGAACGAAATCACATTTACAAATTAATTAGACTTAGGACAGGTTCGAATCACATAATTATATGTATACACTAGCTTTTTGCTTCCATATGAACTTTCATCCCCTTGGGGGTAGAATTTATGGAAATCCTTTCTTAGCGGATGTCTACGTCATAACATCTACCTGCATGCCAAATTTCAGCCCGATCCCGCCAGTGGTTTGAGCTGTGCGTTGATAGATCACTATGTCAGTCAGTCAGTCACCTTTGAGTTTTATATTATATAGAGATATAGGTGGATATGTATGCTGGAAGCTGCAAAATATTTTATTTGAAGTTGCTTTTATGTTGGCTATAATATTGTAAATCTTGTTTCCCAGGTACAAGAGCGGGGTGCGCTCAGTGAGGGGCGGGGGCGGCGGCGGCGCGGAGGAGGCGCGGCGCGGCGGCCTCAAGGCGCTGCCCAAGCGCGCCCGCACTCGCTGTAGGGGCATGAACATGGGGCAAAAGCTGTCCGGCGGAGTCAAGTCGGTGTCGCGCGAGTGCACGGCGCCCTTTAAGGTATATCACCTCGAGCATGCAGCTCAAAAATAGATTCCAGAATCATCCAATTTGAATCATTGTAATAGCCGATTTGATATTCATCATCAGTTTCAAAGTCAAAGTCAAAATGTTTTATTTCAATTAGACTATTAAAAAAGGTACTTTTGAAAAGTCTAAACTAGTGGCACGGTTCCAAAATGTGGGTCTTATGGAGAAGAGTCGGCAAGAAACTCCGATATCTGATATCTAAATAGATACTCTTTTTAAATGACGACGTCACAAACATCGACTGCAGGATATTGCCCGTTGTTGCAGTCCCGCTCAGTTGCTTGACTCGGGCGGTGAACGCAATAAAAATCCCCTATCTACTTGTTCACAGCATCAACATAAAAAGTTGAAAATGCTTATGATTGTAATGTAATGTTGTAACATAATTACGTATTGATCAGGCGGTGGTAGCGCGCGAGCTGGCGCCCGAGCCGCCGCGGCCCGCGCGCCTGGACGCGCTGCTCGACGCGCCGCCTGCGCACCCCGAGCTGCAGCTCAAACACGCGTGGAACCCAGATGACAGGTCAGCATTTTCAACATATTATAATAAGACGACAAACTAACACACGAGATGCCTGCTATTCAAACCGGAACACAATAGCAGTACAATATTTGGCAATGCGTGAATACGGGGGAATCAATACTGACTTGTGATGTTGTGTCCTAAACGATTCCGTCAACCGGCAAACCCAGCTAAACTGCTGATGTGCGACTAAAGATTCAAGGCATATGCGGGCATGAGACGTAAAGAACCTACAACGCCATTAAGCCCCTTGAATTGTGATTGAGACTGTCATTGGAATCAACGACAGTCAGTCAGACAGGAAACTCCATCTGTTATAGTTTCCTGTAAAATAAAACATATTTCCCCAAAATTAACTCTCAACCTGTATATGTGTAACCTTAACTCTTAACCTTCTATTTAAAGAATATCGCAATTCAAGGTATATTGATATGATCCTACGAGATGCACTAAACAAAACACAAAGAGAAATTCATATCAAAATTAACAAAAATCCCTCTTAAATTTCAGATCATTAAATATATTCGTAAAAGAAGAGGACGCTCTAACGTTTCATCGGCACCCAGTAGCCCAAAGCACAGACTGCATCAGAGGGCGGGTGGGGTACTCGCGCGGGCTGCACTGCTGGGAGGTGGTGTGGCCGGCGCGGCAGCGGGGCACGCACGCCGTCGTCGGCGTCGCCACTGCGCATGCGCCGCTACATTCTGTCGGCTATCAGAGCCTAGTGGGCGCCACCGATCAGAGTTGGGGCTGGGATTTGGGCAGAAATAAGGTTTGCTGATTGTATATCGTATTTTATGATAGACAAAAACTGCTAAGAACCTGACCACCTTTTATAACTTTCAACACAACAGCAACATAAAATAGGTAGTCGCAGCTATAGCTGAAGCTATGGACCTGGAGGTCCAACAGGAAAAGTGAACCAATGTTTGTTTAATTCTTGATAGGTTTACGCTTGACCACCAGTTCGCATGAGGTTAAGCAACACTGTGATCTATAAAAATATATCTAATATATAAACTTGTCAATAGTCGTGAATCTGGATAATTTAATAATCTGGTCAACCAAATATTTCTGTTATTTAATAGTAAAGGAAAAAATTCAATCGCGGGCAGGATTCGAACCTGCGTCTTCTGGTTTGATATACCAGACGCTCTGACCTCTAAGCCACCGCGAATACTGGTATATCAAACCAGAAGACGCAGGTTCGAATCCTGCCCGCGATTGAATTTTTTCCTTTACTATTAAATAACTTAATAATCTTAGCATGGAAAATGCAAAAAAAATCACAAAAAGACAAATATTTCTGTTCATATTGTAACAATTACTTATAAACCCTCCTCATGTTTCAGGTATACCACAACGCAAAAGGCAATGGCGGTAGCGGTACAACGTATCCCGCGCTGCTACGGCCTGACGAGCAGTTCTTAGTGCCCGACAGGCTGCTGGTGGTGCTGGACATGGACGAGGGTACACTAGCTTTCTGCGCCGATGGCCGCTACCTGGGCGTGGCCGCGCGCGGCCTGCGCGGGAAGACGCTGTACCCTATAGTGTCCGCCGTTTGGGGACACGCCGAGATCACCATGAAGTACATAGGGGGACTCGATCGTGAGTGTGAAGCCTATCATAATTTTTTCTCAACCTCCTTTATTTATGGGCCAAGGCGCAGAATGTGCACTTCGCAAAATGTGCACTGGAAAAAAACCCGCACTTCGCATTGGGTGCACTTCTCGTAAAGGGCACATCTTATAACGGGCACTTTGCAAAAAGAGCACATCTCAAAATGAACACTTCTCAAAACGTGCACATTTTATTGAAAACTAGCAGATAACTAGCAACTGCCCGCGACTTCGTCTGCGTGGGCTTCAGGATTTGGACCAATCTGGACAAAAAGTAGCCTATGTGCTATTCCAGACTATAATCCATTTCTGTGCCAAATTTCATCCAGATTGGTTCAACCATGCTGGCGTGATTGAGTAACAAACATTCATACATCCTAATAAACTTTCACGTTTAAAATATCAGTAGGATTGTTTCAAAATAAAATACGAATTTTCATAAATTTTATCAATCACTACCTGTCCCCCAGCATGCGTTGCAAGGCTTCTTTTATCGTTATTGGACTTAAATTTTTTTCGGGACAGCGACACCCTAATCGCCTAGCGGTATGAATATACGACCTATTCTCATACTTACCAAATATACATAAAAAAATCATAAAAATCCGTCGAGCCGTTTCGGAGGAGTGCGACCACAATCACCGTGACACAAGTTTTTTATATATTAGATTTAAACAAGACAATAAGACTATGCATAAACAAAAATCACGTAAAGGATTGCAAGGATTTATCAATTCCCACTAAGAAATATACATAAAAAATCTAAAAAATAATATTTCTCATAAAAGTGAATTTATTTATTCAGTGTATTTTTTGCATTTATAATCAAAGTAATAAATAACCGTGTTGACCATTATTTAATTATTCAAATATAAATAAAATAATGGTCAAACAGTAAAGTAATATAACATTTTATTGATTATTGATACTTATGTGATAAATTGCAAACTTGTTTGTTTTATTATTTGATATCGATTGTTAAAATCTATATATATCCACACATATATTTTTGATAAAATAGAGATAAGAGAGTAAGGAGTTTAGTTATTAGGTATATTTTTTTTTTATTGAGAAAAGAGAATACAAAAATCGCAATTCAAGATAGACTAGTGGTAGTATTTTATGAACGTCATTTTTAACCCTGACGCAAAAACGACGTGGTGTTATAAGTTTGACGTGTCTGAGTGTCTGTGACATCGTAGCTCCCGAACGGATGAATCAATTTTGATTTTGATTTTTTTTTGTTTTGAAGGTGTATTTAGGTGTATGTAGGTAATTAGTCGAGTGTTTTTAGCTGTGTGTTTTTGATAAAAATCGGTCCAAGATGGCCGCCGCCACAAAATGGCGTTGTCGGGGTTTATATAAAGAACAATGTCGAACACCCATACATTTTTTTGGTGCAAAAAAAATGTAAGTTTGAATTTTGGAACAATTTTTGTTTTAGTTTCCATATTATTGGAACGTAGGAATTAAAGATATTCCAGTTTAAAGCATCAGAGGTTATGTTTTGTTAAACATTAAAACAAGTATTTACCCATTCGTTTTGTAAAAATAAACTGCAACCTAAGTGAGTAAAGCTATTAGAAGCTTATAGTAACAAAGAAATCAAGAGAAACACTAAAAAACACAAAACAACGAGACGTACACGGGCGACTGACATTACATACATGGTTAGAATTATTGTAATTTCATTTTATTTATTTTTTTAATTATAACTGTGTGAATTCTTAGCACAAAAATAATATCGTTATTTTGGTATTTGTTCTGATACTTCGAAGCATGCTATTGAAATGTAGGCCAAACACTATATTTAAACTCTGATTCATACATATGGCAGCACTAAAAGTTAAACTGAGATTCGACAAAGAGATCAAGTCAATGTGTTTATAATTATGATGATTTTGTTTCCAGACTTAGGTTTATGCATTACTTTATGAAGCTTTATGAATTACTTGAAAAATCTTGAGAATTTATTTTATATACATAAAGATAATCAACAATTTTTTCGCCATTGTTCTTTTCATTTATATATTATTACATTATAGACTGGCTTCATAACGCCCGCCCTTCATTTTCTATTTTTATTGAGCATTAATAAATCCTTACATTAATAATCCTTTACGTGATTTTTGTTTATACATAGGGATTTCTGATTGTCTTATGTCTAAATGATTAAAATTTATGAAAATACGATGGATTTTTATTTTGAAACCATTTGCAATAAAATGTGCTTATTTTGAGATGTCAACTGATTTCATTTTAAATTCTAATAAAGTATAAAACGATAAACCAAAATCTCGAGGAGTAATGAATGTTCTGATATTGCAGCGGAGCCCCTGCCGCTAATGGAGCTGTGCAGGCGCGTGATCCGGCAGCGCGTGGGGCGGCCGCGGCTGCGCGCCGCCGCCTCGCGCCTGGCGCTGCCGCCCGCGCTCACCGCCTACCTGCTGTACCGCGCGCCCTAGCCGCATGCCCGCCCCGCCGCCGCCGCCGCCGCCGCCACCGACACAACAGACTAGCTTACATTTTCATCACTTAAATGGACACGTGAAAAAATAGACAAGTTTACAGGGTACTAACAAATACAACTGTGTGCATATTATTTTGCCGTAGTTTTGAGATGTCAGATCATTGTAAATATTTTAGATGTTCCGCACTTATAACATCTAAAATACTTCAATTGGAATCAAATATTATATTAATTTGAAGTAAAATGTAAAGAATGCAATAAGGCATTGTATTCTTACTCGAATACCACTAGTCTATTTAAACTGAAATCTCCAAAGAGAGTTCGAAACCTTTTCTTTTACATTTTGTATATTTTTATTATTTTAGTACTTTAGTAATAATATTGATAACTCGAAAATGTTTTCATTGTTTAATGAAAAAAAATTTCTTAAATATTCACCTAAAATAATTATCTTACTATTATTTTATAAATATCTAAATATATGGTTTTTGATCATTTTACAATTATACCTTCAAGTAACAAATTACAGCCACAAATTAATGGTATGCGCCCGATATATATGTTAGTGTATACCCTGTAAACTGGTTTATTTAATCGCATGTACTTACGACTTGCCCCCGATTCTTCGATGATTGGAGCGCGGCATTATTGAAGAGAGGACGAAACCAATCGTTGTGCAGTTACACCGTGACACCGGTATCGGATGAACTTCAGCCGCGACACATTGTAACGACTCCCACAGATTGCTAGTCCTTATCGGCCCAAGTACCTACGCTGTACTTTTGTGACTAAAAATGTTTAACGGGTAGCCGATAACTATAACTTCATATATGAATCAAAGGGGTATAGACAAAATCATTAAAAAAATAAGTCAGTAAAACGAACTAACAATTTCTGCGATGTAGGAGTGTTAAACTAAAAAGGCGATAGAACACAGTTGAACTCTGATAAATTCTGACATGTTAGCTCTTGAGGGCGAAGTGTCGCGGTGAGCGTCGAGTGTACAACAAACTTTTTACGTCAGTGCGAATCGCGTTAAAAATCAGATTCTAGATTAGAACAATGGAGTCAATCGCAACTCTGTCGATCGCGATAGCGGCACTGAATACATACAAATGTTATTTATTATAAGCACACAACAAATCTGTAATCGTTAGATTTAGTTAAAAATTGTTTTGGCACCCCTGCAACGATTCCAACGCGAATACCTTACTTTTTATTTTAACGTTATCTGTGATAATTTTACTTTAATGACAAATTGAAATCAGCCTACATTTCTCTGAATTCAATGCATTATACTTTCACATTTGTTCATTCGTTGGATGTCGATTTTGGAACCTCAATTTATAATGGTGACGGGTTTGTGAGCTGTGACCCTTTCCGTTCTGTAAAGTTATATGGTGGGCAACCATGGTACTGTTACCAACTAAAGTGGACAATTTATATACTAAAATATTTATAAGATAGATGTGGCATTAAATAATGCCAAACCCTATGTTAACATTGTTCAACTTTAATGCAAGCCACATGAATAAAGCCATATTGATCTCTTAAAAGTACGTCCTCTGCTCCGACTAGCTTCTTCACTGTAAACTGTCCTCAGCAGAGAACGTATTTAACTTGTTATTAAATAATTTAGAATGAACAACTGCAAATTATTATAACTCACGAGCCTCGGCAATTACTAATAAATATGTTAGATGTCATTGTTATTATGACATAGCATTACGGCGGGCTGTGTACGCGGCCCGCGCTAGGCCAGTTTATCGTTGGCAATCTATTTTATAGCTCATTAAGCGACTGGTTTACTTTTAGTTTGATGTTTTAATTCCTATTGTAAAAAATGTGTGAGTGTGTATTGTATAAATTATACGACGCATCGCAACCACAACAATGTGTCACCAGGAATGTTTAGCTGTAATGTTTTGGAGCAATTTTATTCCATTTCTAGGTTATTTAGACTGCGTATGTTGCGAATCGTGTCTCCACAATGACTTCTTTTGCGACTATTAGACTTATAGGTGTAATTCCATGAATTCATGAAAATAGTATTTTTCAAAGCACTATGAAACAATTTATCGTTCATTTTGATCCAATTAGTTGTATCGTAAACCTTTATAAAAAATGTGTAAGTACTTCCATTTTAATAAGATTTTTTCATAATGTAGATTGTACGGCAAGGTAGATAATCCCAAGTGGAGCTCACTTTTATGAAGTTAATATTCACATTTTATCTCCATTTCAAACGAATATTGTACATTTCATTATAAAATCGGTTTATACATACATATAAGTAACGCTACGTTGCGTTACTTTTAATATTAGTTGCAAGAGTTTTATGTGAATATTGACCAACTGTGAGAATGACTATTGAAAAACTGCCAAATGCGACGTGTGTGAATGTGCAGCGGTGTTGTATGTAAGTAGGTGAGTGTAGCGAGTGACGTGCGAGTGCGGGCACAAGCGATGTTGTCGTGTGTCTGCATGCTCGCGCACGGTACATGCATATTTTCGCTGTGTAAGAGAATGTAAGAGATATAATCATTATAAATAATATGAAATACACCAAGTTCGATGTATTGTTGAGGTAGTCTTTTATGGTGAACCTCTCGAAAGGACCAACACTTTCCTATTTGAACACCCGATTTAAATTATTTTATGTGGAATAATGTTATAATTCTATGTCCCGCACTTCTATCTACATCCTCAATATTAGAGGTTTACTGTAAAAGATTATTATAATTATTAGCAACAAATAACCATGTGAATTCTATGAATCGTCAAGTTTAGTCCTGTATATATATAAAAGTTTATAATTTTTGCGGTGTTTAATGACTTTATTGTTAAGTGGAAATGCATTTTAGTTTTATAAGTTGTAGGCAATATTTTTAAAAGGTCATTTCTAACAGATAACTGCGTTTGGCAGTCGAATCTCTTAGATACAATGATTAAAAAAAAATAGGAAAAACGATTGGAATAATAAATATGGTTAAGAAAATAATAAATGATATAAATTAAATATAATAATTTTATTGCTTTGTCTAATTATATTCTGAATCTATCACAATATTATTTTTAAAAATTAAAAGGCTAATTCAGGATAGACTTGACATCAAGAAATCCGAAAGCAATTAGCTTTCATTTCTAACACAACACCCTATGATCTACAAGGGTTGCCAGAACCCAATTAACCCATTTCTAATTTCAGATCAAACATAATTAAAACTACACATACTTACTATGAATAAAATACAACTAAAATACTGAATAACACAATAGAACATTATATCAATCAAATTAAAACTTATTACATAGGTACATTAACCACATTTGCCGCAGTACAATAAAACGTTCTCGGAGGGATAGGCTGAGCACTGGGCTAAAGATTCCACTTCACTATATTTTTCATTTTAGGTCCTGTTACTTAGTATAAAAGATTATGTTACTTAGTATGAAATACGAAGCTAATGTAATGTATAGATGTAGTCTCTTTTCCGCGACATGATTGTCGGTACTGTCGGTAAGCCAACTAACATCTATCTATTATTTAGTCGCAGAGCGTGTGGTGCTCTACAACGGTATCATCACTTATAATAATGGTATTTTCTTCTGCAAAATCCTGTGGCAGATCTATTTGCGCAGTTAGCTCCTGCAGACCGCTTATTAGTTCATTAAGTGACGCCTGTAAATAAAAGCCACGCTTTAGAGCACAAAATGCCCACTTACTTCTATGAAAAGCAGCTCTGAAAACTTCGCAGAAGAAGCTGTTAAGACCTTATACATAGCAGATAAATAAATACGGGCAATTTTGACTATAATTCTGAACAAAAGTGCAACATACCTTAGTTTCTTTGAAGTCTGCTATTTGACTATCCATAGATTCATCTTCTCCCTCAAACTCCTCTGCTAATACTCTCAAGTGGTCAGGTAGTAGGGAGGAGTCCAGTTCCCCATTTGATTCGTCACGGATAACCCTGTTAAAATGAAAAGTTATTGGTATCGTCCTCGCATTTTACTAGAGCGTGATTTATAAACATTTCAAACATACGATACTGGAGAAAATCCTAGTGTGGGGCATCGTTTTATTAAAAGAAGTAACCTATGTGTTATTCCAAGCTATAATCTATTTGTGTGCCAAATTTTATCTAGATCCATTCAGCCGTTCTGGCGCATCACACTTGTATCCCGAAATGAAGGGTTAGGTAGAGGCGTACTTTTGATGGTAGGTGCCAGTAACATACTGTGTATCAGAGGATGGATGGATGAACGAAGATAAACGAATATACATGGCCCGTACGGATGGAAGAGATGGAAGGGGCCGACCTCTGCGAACGTACCATAACCAAATTGCGGACGTTCTCAAAAAAGATCAGGTAAAGAGCACCCTAAACCAACGATCATGCATGATGAGATTGATCGTAGCAAGTGGAAATCTAGTCTCCAGCTACGCCAATGGGTGACAGGCCTAAAAATATGTTGGATGTGTTATTGTTAATTTATTTATTTGTATCTATTATACCTGTATAATGTATTCGTTACGGGTGGCAATTATCTGAATAAATGAATTTATTATTATCAAAAAACGTATCTACAGAATATTTGTTAATTCAGGGAAGCGAAAACTCGAATTGAATTTAAATATTTTGTTGTACTGGACAGATGGCTCAAACAATAGAACTATTTTCGTCTCAGGAAAAAAATAATCATAAGAAAATCTTGCACTTTTTGTTTCTCTTCCTCAAGTTTAAATAAGTTAGCACTACTTATTCCGATCACTAATAATAAGTAGGTATCCTGTTTGTGAGAATCGAGGATTAAAGATTGACAGAAGATATGGCACATAAGTCCTTAGTTTGTAAGTAGGCATGTGCAATACTGAGTTATATTTAATTTGTATTTAATTACTTACATCAAAATGATTTAAGAGTCCGGTGGACCGAATTTCTCTTGAAAACGTAATACCGAAATAAATCGTAATTCAAACACAATTTACTCAAATTCTGTTATTATACGGATGCCGTAACGGTTAATCTAGGTTCCTACGTTACCATTTTATCGAAATTACTTCACTGGAAATAAATGTAAGCGAATGCAATTTTTGTTGTTAAGTTTACCAAGTTTGGAAGGATTTTTCGGTTTTTTATTTCCAGTGAAGTAGTAGTAGACGAAATAGTATCGTAGGAATCTAGAATAATGGTATCTAAATCCGAATAATGACATAATTTGGTAGAATATTGTATGGATTACTATTTATTTCGGTATTACGTTTTTGTGGGCAATTCACGCTCCGCCGGACCCTTAAGTGAATTGTAGATACTGATACTTAAACTAGGCTAAGTAAATAGCTTGTAGTTAGGTTTCGGTGCCCTCCCCCCATTTTTTATATCGAAATACTTAAACAACAGAAGAAAGTAAGAATAAATAAAATTAAGGTCGGCATTATAACAATAGGTGTAAATAAGTGGTGTGGAGTTACTTGAGTATCCTGCGGCGCGTGTACTCGGCGCCGCTGAGCACGGTGAGCGTGGCGAGCGCGGCGCAGGGCGGCGGCGGCGGCGCCAGCGCCCGCGCGCGCCGCTCCACGCGCGCCCAGCTCACGCGCAGCGACACCTCGTGCCGCGCGCGCCCGCGCACCACGCAGCGCGCCCCCGACAGCGACGCCTCCGACGCCGCGCACATGTATTGCACTACAACAGTGATACGCTCCACTCAAAATTACTGTGCGAGCCTCGAGTTAGCCGATATAGTGGAAGTAAGTAGTCCAATTCGACTCCCCAAATCAAACAAGGTTTTTCATGAAATTAAATACGTGTACATTAAATATTCAAAACTGCAGATATGGGAGATTTAAACGCCGCCATATTGGCCGCGTGTACTGTGACGTCAGTTTCCATAAAAACAGTCACGGTTTTATCGTTTTTAAAATTCATTGATCGTTTTATCCATATTTTTAAATTTACAACTAATTCGAACATGGGAAAGGACTGAAATCAATTTTATACATAGTCATTACAACCCTAAATGTTTACAGTGACTTCATAAGAGCGTCATAACGTAAACTTTGTCGTAATTTCAGTTTTGATCGGTTAAATTTGCCGCGCACTTTTTCTACTTTTAATTATGTAATTTAAATCTTGCTGGAAAAACGATTATGTAAATAAAATATGGCATGGACATCGTTCTTTAGCAATAAAAATTACAAATGAAATTATTTTACTCAAATTTGAATCTTATGCATGTTCCCTATATCTTTACACAGGATGACACTAAATATGACCACTTCAAAACCACTTATGAAAAACTTCAAACAAGCAACCATTGTCAATACTTGCAACCCTTTTACCATTAAAAAGTCATAAAGACCCCGCCATAGAGCCTAAGTACACATTATGATCAAAGAAACATAATCGTAAGAATCTTATTGCCACCAAATAAAAAATCTAAAATCAACCTGCAAAATATGTTTGTGCTCTACTTAGATTGCTTGATCTGAATAAGGTGCTACCAAAACTCCGAAAGTAGTTGGTCGATCAACTCAAATTTAATATAATGTTAAATTCGAATTCGAGGGTTTTATAGAAAACCTAGTTAGAAACATGTCTGAACAAGGTTTGCTTACGCCCCAGATATTCTGTTCCCTCTAATCCTCAGTGAATTCTCCTAAAATCACTGACCTCACGAATTTTACGATCAGTGTTGGTCGGTTGGTGGTTGATGTCGGTTTCGGACTGCCTCATTAGTCTAGTGGTCCCAAGCGAGACTGCTACGCTAGAGGTCCTGGGTTCGATCACCAAGTCGAGCAGTGTTATTGGGTTTTTCTATGACATTCGCAGTAGCAGCTCGGAGTCTGGATTTGTGCTCGGTTAATGGCAATAGGCCTCTATTCTTCCAGCAGTGGACGAATATAGGGTGATGCTGATGATGATGAATGGCAATAGGTTCGCCCCCTATTACATGGGAACATACCGGCGAACTATCGATGTACATTAGTACGCCTCTGCCTAACCTTTCCGGGAATAAAGGCGAAATGGTATGTATTTAATTTAATATCCTACTGAACCTTAGCAAACTGTGTCCGGTTAAGCTAGCAAGCAACAAATAAATGATCAAACTTACAATTAAAATGAACGCTAGCGCATACGAATGCAGGCGTGGTAGCCTTGTTGTACAGCTCCAGGTTGATGGGCATGCGGCTGACGGCGCGCACGAGCGCTGTGGCGCCGTACGTCACCAGCCCCGACCAGCGCAGCGACTCGCCGCTCGCGCAACCGTATAGTACCACCTGGGAAAAAACAACCGGACAAGTGCAAGTCGGACTCGCCCACCGGGGGTTCCGTACAAATTTGTAGGTACATATTATAATTAATTACAAATGTGTAGTTTTCAGATTTTTCCCTATACTTGTAATATAAGCCGGTAATAATTGCCAAATTTCATATTTCTAGGTCAACGGAAAATACCCTATAAATTATTAACTATTATATAATAATTATTATAACTATTATTATTTGAGAACGTCGAACGAACCTTGAGAACGTCGAAATATACGTTTTTTTTTCGGTATAAACGGACGTATCTGTTTTTTTCGACGTCGCCATAGGATCTTGACATTTATAAGCAGTTTTCCGTTTCATATTAATATGAATAACGTAGGAAGGCTATATTTCCTCAAACGTCTGATTTAAAAGTTGTGGGTACATAACTATACCAACCTTTCTGGAATATTCACTGTTTCTGTCATACACTAAATGGAGCGTCGCCTTATGTGGTGCATTAGAAGTCGGAGAAAAAACTATAGGCAGAGGTCGACATTCACAAGGTCCAAATGGTATACTATATATTCCCCTGGACTCTCGCGGCAAATCTATTGCGAATCCATCGCCGATTACTTGGCATCGAATATGGATTTTTTTATTAGTGACATTCTTAAGGCTTAGTTCCTTTCTACCAGAACGAACCCACGACATTGTTCCGTAGTTCGTCTTTATAGGAAAAGATTTCGGTTTCTCCGAGCCCCCAGATATTTCAATTATAGTCTTGTTGTTGGATGTGATATCTTCGAATATCAGAGTTCTGTAAGAAGTAAGAAGCTGTGAGAAATTTTAATTAATTTATTATTAATATACCGTTTCATTCAAACGCGTTTTGCTCAACAAAGTCTACTTCAAATGTTCTACTCACGCTTCACAAATCCCGTCGCTTGGCCCAGTGTAGACTAAGCTTACAGTCTTCGATGTACCGGGCCGTATTTCAAACTTAGACGGCGCTATTTTGAACGGAAAACTATCAGTTGGTGAGTTAGTTTTGAACTTCACAATCCAAATTCCCGATATTGAGCCATTGTTGCATAATTCTATATTTGTTGGTTCTGAAAAAAAATGCCTCGTTGATTTAGTGGTCACAAACGCGGCTAATAAGTGTGTGTCTGAGTTCGATTCGGTCGAGCAAACTGTTAATGGTTTTTTTGTTATTTACAGTAGCAGTTAGTGTTAGTTAATTACGTGGGAGAGCCATGCTTCGGTACGAATAGGCTGGCTCGACCGGAGTGATACCACGGCCTCACAGAAAACCGGCGTCAAACAACGCTTACGTTGTGTTTCGTCGAGTGAGTGAGGTTACCGGAGGCCCAATCCCCTTTTTAAAAGGCGGGCAACGCACTTGTGTCTCCTCTGGTGTTGCGGGTGTCCATGGGCGGCGGTAATCGCTTACCATCAGGCGATCCGTCTGCTCGTTTGTCCCCCTATTCCATAAAAAACAAAGTAGCAGCTCGGAGTTATATTGCTATTAAATACTAGTAGCAAAAGATTGAAGTCAGTTGGAACTTTAATCTTTCAATTTCTTGGAATACCATGTTTTCCAGAATGACAGATACGACGTGAATGTTATAGCTGGACACTTCTATACTCACACAGAGTATAGAAGTAGTATTTACACCAGAAAACTTACCATTTGACAACAGCAACTTCTTGGCTGGTGGTTTCATGACTAGATCCACAGTTCCAACAACGCCGATCAGATCTACCTTCCTCAGAACACTGTTGACTCCGATCAAGTTCACATTCATTGCTCCATTGAATGTGACTATTGAGTCCGCTGTAAATAAGGAAAGTATGTAAAACAAAACAATATTAATATAACCGCAACGAAGATTTCCGATGCCTCTAATTAAGTTTCTCAATTGGAAATTAGTAATATTTTACCAAAATATACTAACCTATATCTATATCCGACAATTTCGGCGCATTGAATTTAACCGTAACTTTTATAGCGTTTCCACTGGTTAACCTACAAAGCTGCTTGTTTATTCCTTTGGCCTTAGCCTTTCCTTGATTCTGACCATCATCAGTCGACCCCTGTTGATCCATCAGTATCTTATTCACATCACCTTTCTTTATCTCCTGAACGCTTTTGATCGCAAATATACTATCGCCTTCAACTATCGACAATTCTAACTGTAAATCAGTTGGACAGTCGCTGATAAGTACAAAAGATTTAATAAGCGAACTGTTCTCTTGTATCGGTGGGAAGGTGACCTTGTTCACGCCGTCGCAGGACATAGCTTGCATCACGGGCATTTTTATATTTACTTGCAATTCGCCTTTCTGTTCTATATCTCCATCGATAGACGCGTCTTTTAAGAACATAGTGAAGTTGAGCTTGGTGTTTATTTCTACATTGGATGTTATATTTAGTGTTATTTTTTCAGATTTGCCTGGAGACAATAGTAGGGGCATGCGAGGTAGTTCTATGGTTAGATCTCTTCCGTTAATTGGCAAATCGTCGAACTGAAGCTTAGCAGTGAGCCAACTATCTGATAATGTTGTGACTGTCACTACAACAGCGCAATTGACACCTAAAATAAAATATTTTCAATAAACATCTTTGATTCACAAATGTAAAAAATGCTATTATGATCATTATTTGTCCGACATACTTACCCACATAACCGTCGGCGACTGTAGCTGCTATTTCTACCCATTGCTCTAAAAAAGAAATATATTTGAATACTAATATAGTTTACGTGTCACATATTCAATTACTAAATATTAGCGTAACTCACGTAGTGAGACAAAAGCTTTCGATTTGTGGAAGTGTTTCTATAGACGTTTTTATGCCAATTTTAGTTCATAAAGTAACTACTAGGGTGTTTTCACAAAAAGAACGTGCTGATGTCTTGTTACAAAGAGATTAGAAATTCTTATTGACATGATAATATGTGTTAAAATTATTTATGAAACTTAATAATCATCATCCAAGACTATACCCCGACTATATTAGAGTTGGTTGGCAGTCGATGCGGACGCGGCTGTTAGTAAGACAGAAAGATGTGTTATTGATGTTAATATTCCCACAGAATGGTGCATGAAGCGAGGCCCACAAACCTTTAGCTAAGCCCTCCTGTTTCAAACGTTTCTGTTGCATTACTTCGTGCCAATCTACAGACTTATCTAATTCTTTATATACGGTATTTGGGGAAGGAACATGTGATGTATTGGCCTCGCCTGAAAATATCAACTAGAAAGTTACTAAAACCAATTATACCCACATAATATACATTTATGAACATAACAGTGTTTATCAACTTATATACAAGTGTTGTTGTAACACATAATAATCAGGTGAAATGCAATATGGCACATAAAAAAATAGATTATAAAATACTAAGAACAAAATATTAGTGTCACAAAAAATAATGCATTTCTATATACAATTATAAATTACATAAATATAAATCCATTCTTACAATCTAAGCATTATACCTTTGCTGGTATGTAAAGGACTGTCTCCAGACTTGAAACTCGTAAAGTTTTCATGTACTGTGCTCAAAGTGGAATGACTTTTGCTCGAAGGCGATTTCGACCTAGCACTCTTCTTTGACTTCGCGTCATCAATTTCTACTATTTGTTCTTTAGTTAGCGAATGATGAGTAACTACAACAGCAGGGATATCTGGTTCATTATTCAATCTGTATGTGTTTTGTGATATTACTGTGTTTACGGTGCCAGAAGAGCTAGCTGTTTCAGTCTTTCGCGTGTCCTTTAAGTTAGTCACTTGTAGCTCCTGGTTATTTTTCTTGGTCTCTGGTATGTTCATGTGCAGCTCTGTCAGTGGTTGCTTTTTATTCAATTGTTTCTTTTTGTTGTTGAATTGCAACATGTCTGTCACACTGACATTGGATTGTTTCCCTGCAAATACGTATTAATAATAAAATTAAGACTAATTTTGCATAGCACGTCAGTGAAAGCTTGGTAAATGTTACAGAACAAAAGACACTGCAAAACAAGTGCAGATTGGTAGACCTCAATTTTGATTGATTGAATTTTGGTCAATTTTGTAGGTTAATTTTGTATATAGATATTTTCCTCGTAAAATGACTCGGAAAGGAGAAATCGTCAAAAAACTGCTTTTCAACTGACCATTTTTCCAATGGCGGCGCGAGCAGCGCAAAGATACGAGGCGGCAAAGTGGAAATTCGAAATCTATAAAATCACCCATTTTCAAAACTCCCGGAAAACTTTCCAGGTAAACCCTATTTTTAACCAAATCACTGTATAGTTACGAAAATGTAAAGTTACGAAACACTTACTCCAATGAGATAAAACATACATAAATCAGACTTACCAAGATAATCGGCAATTCTAGAAATGCTCAAGGAATTCTCCACTGATCCCTCAGTATCTTCACTTACCAATCTCAGGGATGCATGCAAATTCTTCAGTAACAAATCAGTTTCCCTTGTAGCCGCGACAGGAATATTTTTCTGCGGCGAAACTGAGTTTAGCGTCATTTGAACGTACTTTGGCTTATCTGGCACTTGGCTCATGAAAAACGGATTTTGTTTTTCAGGGACTTTGCTACTCGACGCTTCAACAAGATTCTCTGTTTTAGGCATTGTGAAAGTGTTGTGTGCCTGTATTTGAATATTATTTTGTTTCTCTGGAAAGTTGTCCATAATGTTACGTGGTTGTCGTACAGGAACGCAATCTAGGGAATGGTCCATCTTGTGTATTGATTGCTTGTCGGATCGTTGCGAGTCGGAGTGAGCGCCTGATACTAAAAAGTATAAGAAATGTTTTTATTAAGCTATAATAATTATAATGTAAAACATAAGCGAGACCTAAACGTTTCAATCTTTGCTGCGTGTTTCCTAATGCGGTCTATTTATCGCTAATTGGTTCTCATTGCAATAAAAATGCAATTATCTATTCAAATATGTTTGCCTTCCTAACTGCAACTTTTTCTGCAATAGATAGGTTACATTTACTAACACAGACATACATATTAGTAGTTACCTAGTACCTTCGTGTCTGCGCCCTGCAAACTTACTTCAAATTATAATAAATTAGTGTAGAGCTTACCTTCTGTAATACTAGGCATGTAAGACCTGTTTGGGCTGTCTGTCTTGCCAAGTATTTTACCAAACTCTGGACATCTGATTTGAAAATATGCTCCCACTGATAGATTTGAGTTGTTCATGCTGAAAGTTAGTGTGATTGATTCAATGAGGGCTACTGATTTTTAAGCTCACCAGATGTCGCCACCGGCGAGTGACGTCCTGAAGTAGGTATAGCTTTTAAAGTTTGTTATTACGTGTGTGAAAACAATTATTAAATTGTACCGTAAAAATATCTAGCATGTCGCAGAGATAATTATGCAGTCCTGTTTTGTTCGGAAAAAAGGAGGACATAAACGCCCTCCCCCCCCCCCAACATCCTACGAATTTAATTGACAAATCTATTACTTAGTCACGAGTAGTCTTTAGCTCCCCACAGTCTTTAGCTGGGACTGCACCTGCTATTGACCAGCATGTTGCTGAGAAAGTAAAGAACTGTCAGGTCATGACTATTTTTGTTAACACAAAAAAAAAACCTTTAGATTAAAACTAAGTCAGATACATGTTACCTATCTTATTTATATAAAAATAAGCTCGGGGTCTGGATTTGTGGCCGAATAATGGCAATAGGCTCGCCCCCTATTACATGGGACCTAACATACTGGCTAACTGTGGGTGTACATTAGTATGCCTCTGCCTAACCTTTCGGGGAATACAGGTGATGGTATGTTATAAATAAAAATGAATGTATGTTTGTTTGTCCTCTATGCATTGCTAAACCATTCATCCTGTTGAGATGAAACTTTGGTGTGTAGTTGTGTATGCCTGAAAAGGTTTAAGACCAAACAAAGAGGCATTGCAACACATACCGCGGGACCACTAGTAAATAAATAATAAATGCTAGAAATATAATAAGTATAACAACTTACGACATGCTCTCTGCAAAATGTGTATGAGTTGTGTTTGTCACTGGTAATGGTGCCTCACGCACTATCAGTGATGCTTCATCAGCTGTTAGGTCTCTCTGAAAATCAGGTATGTATCATAGATTAGGAATGTGTCATAGGTTGATTGCCTTAAGATTTAAGATTTATTTTCAAATAAGCTTCTAACAGAATTTATGGTACATTTATAGGTAGAATGTGAAGGCAAATTATGGCCTGGCGGGTCACAATGGCTTAGTTGGCCATAGCATCTGGTGTATTGAACCAGAAGATGCAGGTTCACATCCTACTGACAGTTGTAGAGTTGCAAGTTTTCATAAAGTTGAACTTACGGATAATGTCTGTTAACACCCCTGTTATAGACAATGTGCAAAATGTATTGGCTTGGTCCGGTCGGTATGAGTGTTGCTGAATTAAAATAATAGATATTACAGTCTTCAATGATACAATATCATGAAAACAATGTAGGTAGTCAACATGAGTAAAAGTGGTTGCTAATTAGTTGAGATGCATACAATCATATTGGACTTATCAAGATTTTAAAACAGGACTGACGCATTCAAAAATAATTGGATTAGCATGGAGACTCATTCAAGTTTCAAGTTAACAGTATTTTGTCTTGATAAAGAATCCATTACATGCTAACCATGACTATACATCAGCATTATGCCTCTGCCTATCCCAGGGATGGTGTATAAAGTTATTTATACCTACATTACAAATGTAAGACAAAGATATTTTTCTTTCCTTTTTGTAAGGACAGTTTTTGTCAGGTTCTGATTGAAACTGAACTGATTGAATTGAGGGCATGATAAACTAAGGTGAATACAAATTCCAAAACTTTTGAATGTTGGCTAAAATAATCACCAGCTCTCTTCTTCCATCATTACAGAATAAAAAAAAAACAATTTATAAAAATATAAGTAGTTATTTTTACCTTTGAATGAAATGAGTAGTTTGTAGCTATAGAATGTCTCATAATATCTTGAATCTCTGATGTTTGTTTGTCCATCTGGCTAGTAAGATTCTCTAAAGCTATGGAATGTCGACCCAATGGCATTGCTTTGAAGTCATCAGCCCCAGTTGATCTGCCAGTCATTTCACCAGGATTGAATGCTGTCTGAAATCACATGTTAAAATCAAAATGACCATAACCATTATGCTATAAAACTCAAGAAAAGTGACATGTAAAGTCATGAGTAAAACTATTCATGCAAATTAAAATATCACAATTTGATTTAGTCAGCAGAGATTAACTCCTTTAGCTGTGAAATATTGTGTAAGTAGGTAGTTTTAATTGAGACCTATTGGTGTAAACAATTGGTGAAACATAATAAAAAAAAATACTCAGACTAGAAACTTAGCTTGGTAGAGGGTTGGTGATAAATAGATAAAAACTTACAGATTTGCTCAAAGACAGGTCACCAATTCCAGACTCTCCAAAACCTAAAAGACATTGCTTTTATTATTAAATCCAGTGTAATAATACTCTTTTTAACTGACCCTCAAATGACTGAAACTAAAATGTTACTTACAATAAAATACTTCCCTTCCTTTCAATACCATTTACACTAACTTTTATAATTTAAAAAACTATTAACCTACCTTCAACCCTATCTAAATCCAAAATTCCAGAAGAAGACTCACAATTATTCATGTTAGATCTGTTCAGTGATGCTTGATTTGTCGCCAAACTACAACAAAGCAATGATTTTTGGTATTATGGAACAGCTGGGATAGTGTAAACACGAATCTCGAGATTTGAGTAATTCTATGAGGGTCGACGCCCTTACCGTTTTAGGTCATCATCGTTGAGCAATAATCGTCTTGGCATGTTAAACGATTTATCTTCAGCCAAATGTATAAGTCTCTGTATTTTATTCGGAGTCAGTGGATTATCCATATTTGATAACTAAGAAATATATAACAAAATTATTTACACTTCACGAAGAACATTGATAATTTCGTTACTTTTCAAATATTTCGAAATGAAAACGTCAGTTTTTACTTTTTAATTTAACGACAAACGAAAACTGTGTTTGTCCCTAAATCGGGTTTGGAACCTAAGCTTTTAAGTTTTAATAATAGTGGATAACGAACAAAGTTTTTATTAAACCAAATGCGATAAAAAATTACAATAAATCTATATCACATAAAATATAGAAACATTTATGCGATCGGAGTCTTTACAATGCAGCTTCCACAACTAGCTGTTTCATGTCCCCCCTAAAACTATAATTATATTATAACGTTTGATAAATTACCTAAAATATTTTATTTCTATGACTGGGCATTTACCTTCACAATTCAGCAACAGCAAGTCGTGGTAGATACGCATTGTGCAGCTGTCGGTAGCGGAATTACACATTTGCCACCCCTAGGCTATTCAAATTTTACCGCCCCTCTGTCTACATAGCTCAAAATCAATCAAAATCCTATTATTTTTTCTGTAATTATACCAAAAAGTATTGAATCTTTTTTTATTATTATTTGCAATACTGTTGAACAAAAAATATTTTTGATCCAACAATGAATTAGCTACAGTAACACAAATTATTTATATATATACTCTATATTGTACACCAAAAAAAAACAGTTACAGACAGGACATAAATCGATTTTTTCTAAGTAGCAAAAACTGCATCCTGCCATGGCACTATCTTGAGAGATTAATTTTGGGTCAGCCGTGGTGGCAATTGGGATTGTTTTTGTTCCTAGTCGCTACCAGTGGTGACGGATGGGATAAATAACTAAATACGCTCCCAGTAGTGGCAGTGGTACAGCGGAATATATAGTAATGTGATATAATTTTTTTTTCACGAAGTGTATAATTAGACGATATATTTTATTAATAAATGTAGAGAAATAAAATTTTTACACGTCACTTTGAAGACATATTTTTATAAATCAAAATATTTTATGTTAATCGAAATTAAAATTACACAGATTATTTATCAACGCTTTATTAACAATAATTTACTTATTCTCTCAAAAAAAGTCACAGGTCAACACATAAATAAACATAATTCACAATAATTTACTTTTTTTAATTTTCTTATTATTATTATTTTTATGGGACAGGAGGGCAAACTAGCAGACGGATCACCTGATCGTAAGCGATTACCGCCGCCCATGGACACCCGCAACACCAAAAGAGGAGTCACAAGTACGTTGCCGACCTTTAACAGATGATTGGGCCTCCGGTAACCTCACTCACTCGGCGAAACACAACGTAAGCGTTCTTTAACGCCGGTTTTCTGTGAGGCCGTGGTATCAATCCGGTCAAGCCGGCCCATTCGTGCCGAAGCATGGCTCTCCCACGTAAGAATTTATGTCCCGTTAAGGCGGATCGTTAAGCTGAGCCCGCGAAATTCAAATTTCAAGTGATTTTTCGCAGTTTGTAGGTCTATAATAAGTTCTGCATTCATGGTAATGGTAATTGCGACATTAACTATACAAAATTCACATTTTTTATCTGAAACCATTGCTTAAAAATCATTATTGTAGCTAAAAGTAGTGTAAAATGTCAATTATGACCAATTACACAGATTGCGCCAAGTTTTTGGCTTGATAAGGATTTATAAGTAAAGGTTTTAGTTCTCAGTTGTGAATGTTGTATTTAATGTCGCAATTACAACTGGCATGAATCTAGAACTTGTTATAGACCTAGAAACTGCGAAAAATCACTTGAAATTTGAATTTCGTGGGCTCAGCTGAACGATCCGCCTTAACCAGGCAATTTACATTAACAAAATATTATTAATACTTAGTTAACTAATCTTATTGATGTAGATTAGGTTATATGTTACTTAACTCATAATTCTTAGGGATTATCATAGAGTAATCAGTCAGTGTACAAGTTTCAATAATTAACTTTATTGCTATTTTTTATTACAGATCTGTATATTATTCACATTAATTTACGTTTTATAGTATTCTTTATTATTTTATTTTACTCAGTTATAAAAATATTCTTTTTAAAAGAACTAACGAAACTGCACCAGAACTGCACGACGCACTTAACCCTGACATTGTTGGAAATGTAGTGATAAGTGTTACGTGGTCTACGAATCGACAGCAGCATAGTGGAGGGGGTTGATAGACTGAATGAGAGCGCGAAAGTTATCGTAAATGTTTTGCAATTAGGTATTCATTATGTACTATTTTATTATTTTACATAATAGACATCATTCCATATGTTGATTAATCTGTGGAACATCGTTTTAAATAAAATAATTATATGATCTGTAATAGTTCTAGTACTAGAAACTGTACTTAAAATATATCATCAAATTAAAATTATTCGTGAAAAAAATAATTCACATCACTATATATTATATTATAACTCTAGCACCGCACTACTGGGGACGTATCTATTTATTTTTCCCATCGTCACCACTGGTGGCGACTGGGAACAGAGCGGCTACTCCCAATTGCCACCGCTGGTGACAAATGGTTTTTTTCCCATTTGCGTCGAGTGGTGGCGTCGACGGTGGGGACAACTGGGAATAACCCTTGATTTTTTATATAGGTACTTATTAAAATATAAGGTTCTAGCTACTTGTAACTCCTATATGAATCTGATCTATACTATAGACTGTAGAAGTGTACTGGGTGTACTGCATGAATACAACATTGTAATCGTTTGCAAAAAAAATACAGTTTTAGATAATAATGTTATTTATTTCTAAATAATAGGTACTTATAACAATCTTAAACTAACCCCTTATAATACTTGAGCTAAAACATTATACTTATTTAACTTGAATTTGGACCTGTTAAAGGCAAAGCATTAATTTCCTTGTTAAGCCTGATCTGTTCATTAATAGCTCTCCATGCATCCTCTTTTTCTTTCTTAGTTATAGGTCTCTTTTTCTGCTTGGCAGCCACCATTTTCTTATAAATATCAATACATTCCATATCAACTTGATCCAGTTGTTTCTTCAGGTTCAGTCTAATCATTTCTTGTTTACACAGCCCTATAAGATGTTTTAGGTTGCGACAATTGTCTTTTTTTACTGCAGTTAATTCAGTTTGACATTTTTTTATTTCTGCCAGTATTTCATCATCAGCTGGGTTGGTCAAAGGTGGCAAATCCTCTGGGTCCAGTATACCTTGCTCTACCAACTCCTTTCTAAGGCATTTTTCTAATGTAAGAGAATTCTTATAGCTACTTTTGGTGTTTGCTGTCTGTTTCATTTTAATATCAGGCACTTCATAATTCATTAAATTTTCTTCCATGAGAGCTGATACCAATCTCTGTGTTAAAGGGCCAGTAATCATGTTCTCATTTGATTTGTCAAGTTTTTTACGGATACTGGAAGCCTCAGGAGACATTGATGATTTTTGTTTATTGGGGTTGGAAGCATTTTGATCTTCAGAAAGATGTTCATCAGCCCACACTTCAGAATAGTGACGACCAAGAGGTGGGATGGGTGGCAGAGTTGTGTTGCTGCTTTGGGCCAACAACGATTCCAGAAATTTAATGTCATCTAAAGTTACAGGAGCACAATAAGGATCTACAGAACTCCAGAACTTGTATGGAATATTATTCTTCGGCAATGCTATCTGCGACAGTTCCAGTTTAACAGAGTTATCAGAATTACCAATATCATTTGGGTAATTTTGGGATCCACCAGAGGAAGCATTAGACAAATTTTTAAACTTAGGCACTTTAGGCTGGTTAGTCAATTTAGTAGTTTTTACTAATTTGTCATCTGGAAATTTTCTTTTAACAGAATACTGCAATTGTTTCCCAGCAGCCTTTCCTTTCTTTTCCCTCTTAGATTCATTTGTGTCAATACTTTCAATTTCCGACTGAAAATACCTTATACGAAGAGCTGTGTTGCCTAATAGTGACTCTAGTTCTAGTTGAAGAGAGTCTAATTCATCCATACCAATAGGTTCATCAGCAGACCTAGCTGCGATTGCGGTGAAACGGGGTAGGTGCACAGCGTTGTCTTGAATCTTTATGTATGGTATGGGACACATCTCTGCCTTAGTTTTGCCGACAGATACGGCACCGGGTATCTTAGCAGGCTTATTATACGGCGAAATACCTGGACTTGACGGTTTGCCATTATCATGGCCTTTGCTGGCTAGTCTCCCCTTGCTGTTATGGTTCATTCTTTTCCCCAACATGTTGTTTCAATCAAATTTACCCGCGAAAACCCTTGCACACAAACATAACAAGCGTCAAAATCCTGATAATTAAACAATATTGATCAAACGAATTTGTATCATCTGCAAGCACAATCCGGTGAGCAGATATCAATTAAAGTAGTTTATTTACAGTTTAACGAAATAATTAAAACGATTTAAAAAAAATTACGACGCCTAAAAATCCACCACGACAAAATGGCGAACTTTAACTTGTTTTTTTTTTGTTATATTTTGGCATGGCTACTGAGGCCTTTGTGCCAAACTTCAACTTGAGGTCTTGAGCAGTGTTGCTATCGTAAAAATCTGAGCAGCCGTTTGTCATTAGTGGTGGGCGATTATGAATGATTTGTTTAATCGAATTACTTTGTATAACTAATGTTGATAATCGATTATGAAATTAGGAACTAATATATTTTCATAATTGAATGACGTTACTAATTAGTACTAATAATCCTGTTGTAAAAAAGTCCAGAGCCTCGCGAGTCGCTCCGGCGGGAGGGGGGGGGGGACATTATTACAAGAATAGGTATTCAAGAAAATAATTGTAGTAGTATTATATGAATATGATACCATAAGATAGAATATTTTTTCATCATAAAAAGAATTACATATACTTATTTCATTATTTATTTGTGTACCTACTAATCTACTGACTAATCCAACACTCACCATGAAAACAATATTCCTATAGTGATATTGAATAATCTACTCTGCATCGAGATGCGACCGCGACTACTAACTAAATTAGTAATTACTAATCTGTATAATCGAGATATCTCGAGCCATCTTCATAATTGAATGGTTACATTAGTATATCTCATAATCGCCCACCGCTATTTGGGTTGCCGTATTTTAAGGAAAAACTCACTGAATTGCCTGTATTTAATTTAAAAATAAAACTATAATCTTCATTTATTCTCCTTCGTTAAGCATTCTAATCGTTTCTATTCACTTATCTCTATGCTAGAGTATTATAGAGGTCAGTGTTTCTATTACTTTCCATCCAATTTTTAAATAAATCCTCGCTTTCCCACTATTGTCGATACTTTTGTTCTACATGCTTCCCCTTTTTCGTCTTTTTTGGCGAAGAAGGGCCTTGGCATCATTTAGCACTCGGACCCAAGCGTTTCGACCCCAAACGGTTCAAAAATATAGTTACCCGACAGGTTACTATACTTGCGCCGTTTGAGAGTCTCAGCAGCAGCAGCAGCGCTAGCGCAGCCAGCTGAACTTGGAAGATGGGATGGAGCAAGGTTGTCAACACAGGTTGCGTCCCACACCAAAGGCCTACCTATTTTCCAAGGCAGAAGGGACAAACCATCTGGTCTCTTCCCATCGTCACGGTTCTAAAACAGCTGATACGCTGGCGGTGGCACGACGAAGTATGTCGTTAAGGCGGATCGTTAAGCTGAGCCCGCGAAATTCAAATTTCGAGTGGTTTTTCGCAGTTTGGAGGTCTATAATATGTACTGCATTTATGGTAATGGTAATTGCGACATTAACTATACAAAATTCACAATTTTTATCAATTGCTTTTGCATTGCTTAAAAATCATTATTGTAGCTAAAAGTAGTGTAAAATGTTAAATAAGACCAATTACACAGATTGCGCCAAGTTTTTGGCTTGATAAGGATTTATAAGTAAAGGTTTTAGTTGTGAATGTTGTATTCATGTCGCAATTACAACTGGCATGAATCTAGAACTTGTTATAGACCTACAAACTGCGAAAAATCACTTGAAATTTGAATTTCGCGGGCTCAGCTGAAAGATCCGCCTTAATGCTGGTGTGTCGCGCTATGCGGCCTGCACTCCTGCAGCACAACAGGCCATGATATCCGAGGCTTTCGACAACCTCGCCACCGGTGCGGAGTACCACAGGGAGCGCCCAGACGGAAACAGGTAGCGACAGATAGCCGAAAGGTTGTATCTTCCAACATAGTCCCCGTGTTGGATGAAGGAAGTGCTCGAAGCCAGAGACCTGATTTCCATTCACCCACAGCCATCAGACGAGCACGCTCTGCAGTATTGACTGACGTATTGAGTAGTTCTTTGGGAAGATGGGACCAGGGGTAAATCAGTACAAGCCATTCTCCAAACATTCATAGCATCAGCCAGAAACTTTACTTCCAAATCAACCAGAGAAGGTTCTACTAAGATATCTCTAGCTAACTTTTCGGTACTGTGGATTGAGGACATGAACGCGAGTAAAATATTATAAATTTTGCGGATAGCATAGAGAATTACAGAGATCAGTGGTTCTGACGTATTGTAAAGGTAATGAATGATTGAATGACAGTTTTGACTTTTGACAAAAATGGTGATGGTGGGGTGCTTTGTGAATGTGACTTGTGTTCAGTGTTCTGCGTTTGGGGCTTTCTTCACGTAAAACAAATTAGTGTGAAGTTCTTCGGTTCTGTGTTGAGAAATTAGATACAAACTGAATGTAGCACTTTTATGTTTGAATGAAAGTGTTATGTTTACAAAATAATGCACTCTTTCTTATCAGAAATGATTGGCATCTGATGTATCTTCTGTAAAATGGGAGGCCAGCCGTTGAAATGTCCCCTCTGTTGCAATAAAACTTTTGGATCTAAGCAATCACTAATCGAACACTTGTCGAATTCTTTCGAAAATGTATATTGTCCAGTTTGTAACAACAAATGCACTTCTTTAAATCAACTTGTGGAACATTTATCCCAAGAGAATTGTCAGTCAGATAATTCTGTGCACACGATATTTGAGCAGAGCTCGCATGAGAATGTTGGTGAAAATGCACCACATATTCAAAGTGGTAAGGTTAATTTCTTTACTTATCAACATAAATTATATTTATTGTTGAATCAAACTGAGCAATGTATTAATGTTATCTAAATTTAAGTAATGTCAAATGTGCGACCCAATTGCTAGTAAGCTGTAAAAATAATAATATGGAAGTATATTATCTTTTTGGTGCATAAATTTATTCATTCATAATCTTGTTTAGGTGTTTATTTCTATGTCATTAGATTTCATATATATATTATATAATTACAGATTTAAATACTAACAATGCCAGTAATTTTACTTCAGAACATAGCTATGAAGCTCAGGTGGTCCCTCATGATGTAAACAAAATGTATGTGGAGCTATTTAGTAAACAATTGACTAAGCCATGCCTCCAAACCCAAGAATTGAAACTTGTGAAAGAAAATGGTGAAAGTCGGTATATGATTTTCACTCAAGACAACACCGAATTGAATGCAGAAAGCACTGTTGTAACAAAACAAAATACTGATGGAACCATATCTCTGACAACAGTTAAAGGTAAAGGTTTTTGACAAAGATTAAATTAAATAATAATTATGAGATATTACATTACCATTATAGTAAAAACATTATATTATAAAATAATGTATTAATATTTTAGTGACTGTTAAAACCATGATAGCGAAACACCTATACGTATACGATTTAACATCAGAAAGTTATACTTATAAATGAAATATGGTAAAGTGATAGAAATTAAAATTTCTAAAATGTTTTTCATATGTTTTGTGCTGAATGAGACAAACCTAAATGGGAAAACTATAATATTGTAATCCAAATATTTTTTTAAATTTATAGACATGAAACTGGAGACAGATCCATTAATGGTACCGACAGAAGACTTGCCAGAAGATAACTCAGAAGAGATCTACAGTTGTAACACCTGCAAGGTGTCATTCTCATCGGTCATTGAGCATATTCAGAACTACCACAATGATCAGGATGTAGTTGTTGAGGTAATAATAATAGTGACCCCATAATAGAATATCTCTCATATCATCTCTTGCTGCAATAATGTAGTGAAGGTTTAAAAAAATATATTAAAAGGTGGGAGATAAAATGATTAATTAATTTGGGAGAGCCATGCTTCGGCACAAATGGGCCGGCTCGACGGGAGTGATACCACAGCCTCAGAAAACCAGCGTGAAACAATGCTTATGTTCTATTTCTCCAAGTGTGTAAGGTTACTGGAGGCCCAATCCCCCGTTAACAGGTCACCAACACACTTGTGACTCCTCTGGTGTTGCGGGTGTACAATGGCATCAGTAATTGCTGACCATACCATACTGTCCGTATAAGTTACATCATCACATGTTTGTTTAATTTTACTTTATTTTTCTCCGAAATGAAGAAATATAATTTGATTTATAAAAATGTTTTGGAACTCTGTCTCTGGAACAGGTGGCTTAATAATTTTGAAATGCTATAAATTCTGAAGTCCACACTGACAAAGTCATGGGCAGAAGATAGTCATAAATAAATAAAGACTTATTTTGGGGATTTGGGATTATCACATTTTAACCCTTTGACCCGCCACGTCATAACAAGAAGCATCCCTCAGCGCCAAGCTTCTGAGTTTCCTAAAGAAGTCTGTCATCCAGTAGTGACCACGGCATGTTGGGCACATTTTGGTTTGTTGTCTATACATGCTTGTGGCTCTCAAAAAGTTAATTGTAAGGATGTGATTTTTGTAAGGGTGTAATGGCTGTTTTCAAAGATAGGAACATGAAAATTGGTATTGATACTCATCATAAATAAATAATGACGTAGTTCAAGGATTTTGGATTTTCACATTTTTAGGGGGTAAAGGTTTAACATCACTTTAGGAACAGCTATTATTTGATAAAAGTCTTCAATTTGGAATTACTGTAAAGACACAGAATAAATAATATACAGAATCATTATATTATTTTCTGTGTCTGGCCAATCTTTGCCCCTCCCTAACGTCATCTACCGCATGCTCTGCGCATTTTGCCTGACTGCGAACAAGGGTTGTCATTCCACGAATCGAACATTATTTGCAATAATATGTTTACCTAATTGCATACTAAATTCTTACAATGTGAAATTTATTTGTATACAGATCGTTATAACCGTTGAATTCATGGTGTTAAATCGAGATTGATTAATTAAAATTTTATCTATACAAGTTAGATTTTCATCTAAAAATATAAGATAGGTAAGATAGATACGTATTTATGGCGATTTTAGTTTTAAGAATTGAATTATGTACCTATGTACGCTACTTAGTTCGCATGCAGCGCGCCGGCAACCCTCACGCACACATTTGCGCTGGCACAAACGCCAACTTGCGCATGTAGTTGTAGTAGGTATTGGAATCGGAGCGTTTCTACGGAGTGGCCGAGGTGTGGTAAAGATGTTAAGGCAAAAATAAATAAATACATACATTACATACCATCACGCCTGTATTCAGCGAAGGGTTAAGCAGAGGTGTACTAATGTACACCCACAGTTTGCCGATATGTTTCAGGTCCCATGTAATTGGGGGCGAGAATATCATAGAAAATCCCAATAACTCTTTGCTCGAACCAGGAATCGAACCCAGGACCTCTAGCGTAGCAGTCGCACTCTGGACCACTAGGCTAATGAGGCAGTTCAAATAAATAAATCTTATTATTGTTTCTTTGTTCTATTTCCATTGTGATTTATAAGAAACTGTATGGCCTATTACTTTTTTTGTGACAGGAGCCATTTGAAGAGCCAGTGACATTACCTATAGAATATGAAGCTTTGTATAAAGAAGACCATCCAATAACAATTGATAAACAGACCCCGCGGCGTGTTATCACCGACGCAGGCGATATTGTTGAGGAACCACGTATCTTCAAAACAGAAAGTGTTGCAATGCAGCCTGACAACCTAGGTATTACATAGAACTATTTTTAACCACCTTCAGAAAAGGAGGAGGTTCTCAATTCAGATGTTTAATTTTTTTATGTATGTTCGAGCTAACTCCGTCAGCTATAAAACGGATTTGGATGATTCTTTTTTGTTCGAAAGAGCATTATTTTGTAATGGTTCCCTTTACATTTCATAAAGATCTGATAAAAACAGAGACAGGCAATGGAACTCTTTAATAACTAATAGCAAATGACCCGCGATTGCAACACCATTGTTTGTTTTCACCATTATATAAAATAAAATCAAGCCTGTACGCTTTGAAGGGGTAAGCAGATGTATATGTAGAGTACAGCCTTATATGTATTGCCAAAAGTGCTGCTCCGATTTGGATGGGGCTTTCGCTATGCGACTGCAAAAAAAGGTTAACGGTAAAACTATTATATAAGAAAGAATATACTTTCGAGGTGGTCCCATTTAAATTTGATGAAGATCTGAAAACAAATTTTCGAATAAAAGATGACGTCGAGGTAAGTAAAATTCCACTCGCCATTCAAAATGAACTGAAATAACTTTTAACAGAAAGTAAAACCGCCTTACAAAACATAAAAAATAATGTTATGTGCAAAACAGTTTTGAAAAGTCGTCGTACTTTTAGTTAAAAGTTATATATTACAAAGATGCATATGACTTTTTTTTTCACAGATATTTATGGTTTAAATTTCAGTAACTCATCAGCTTTTATGAGATGGAATGTTTTGCAACATGTTAAGGAATCTGCCCACTATACCGTCGCATACCATGACAGTACTAAGAACATATCAGACAAAAAAATATTCTTTGTATTGAGAGGTGTGAGACTATGCTCACTAGACCGTTCCGTTAGATATTTTGTCATTATGTTCTCAGGATTGTATTTATTAATTTAGATAAATTGCAACAACGTGAGACGAGGTCGTTTCTTAATATAATCACAGAAGTGCTAATAGATTGGTAGGGTGCCAAAATTAGGTCACTTTACCCTAGGTACTACATCTGAGAGAACGAGAACGATACAGATATGACACGGATGAGACGCAGATGCTATCACTAACACGGTTCTGCACGGGTATGATACGCTGTTGATACGTTCTAGTATTATACGTAGTACTTTCCGTGCCTGATACGTTCCTAGTACGATCGAGGTATGAGACGGGTTAGTGGGCAAACTCCTTTAATGTTACATTTAATTTTTTATTTCAATATTCAGATGTCATACCACAGGATACAATTAAAGAAGAGGAGAATAATGTATGCTCCAAACGTCAAAGTGTTCGGCTCAATAAACTAAGCGGCAGCGTCATCAAAAATGTCACACAAACTGAAAAAAAAGGTATTGTACATTCATACAATGTTGTTTGAGTAAAATTGCCTGCTAGTTTGTATAATTACGGATAGTTATGTGACATTTTAAAAATCTCACGACTAGTTTGTGTTTATCAGTTCTTGAATGTGTGCTGTGTGACTTCTAAGTACATAGATATAAAGTTCAAATTCACCCGCATTCTTAAAATGCAACAACTGTAGTAGTTGTCCTGCAATGCTACAATTCTAAATAATGTGAGTCGTTGTTTGGGTACACTTTCTTAATTTTTTTTTAATGTTCGTTAGACGTTTAATTTGTCATTTGTTACTGTTTTATAGATAAAAGTGGAATAGCACGTAGCCACCAGGTAATAGCTAAAGAAGTACCGACAGACAGCGGCTTCTCAATTAAAATGTACCAGTGCATAAATTGTAACAGAAGCGCAACCAATTTGAATGAATTCCAAGTTCACCCATGTAAATCAGGTAAAAATGGACGTAATTATCTAATAGTATTTTAAAAAAGTTAGTTACAAAATAGGGAGAAAAGGAAATTGTCCAATATGATTGGTAACCATGATTATTGGCCACTTTCAACTTTGCTGTCAAGAGGTTAAAGTTGAAAATGGATTAATTCCCAATGTCGTCAGATGTGCAAAAAAAGTACTAAGGTCATGATTATTTTAAACAATTTATGGTTTTAAACCAAGGAAATCAGTAACATAATACAAATAATTGGCTTAGGTCACGGTATTGGTAATGGATTTCAAAGTCATCTTAAAAAATTATGCTTACTTTTTATATTATAAACGCTAAAGTTTGTGAATATGGATGTTGTTACTCTTTCACGCCAGAACGGCTGAACGGATTTTGATTAAATTTGGCAAAGAGATAGATTATAGTCTGGAATAACATAAGGCTACTTTTTATCCAGGTCGAAAAGAAGAACCTGACTGACTGACTGACTTACATAGGTATCAACACACAGCCGAAACTACAGGAGCTAGATCCTTAAAAGTTTGCATGCTGGTTCCTTTTGCACTGTACACGAGCACTAAGAAAGGTTTTTTGGAAATTCAACCCCTAAGGTGGTGAAAAGGCGGGTGAAACACACACTACCATGCGTTTGACACACGCACACACATACATATTTAATAAATGATGACATCGTCATGATACTAATTATTCCATAGTACAGCTGTCATTAGCTGTTTGACATTTTGACAATTATTATCTTCCTTATAAATTAGACTTATTGCATTTTATGATATGAAACCTCCATGGTGTAGGTTCAGTGGGCACAGTATATTTTAGAAACGAAAATTACCTACGCAGGCGAAGCTGCGCACGGGAACTCTAGTATGTCATAATTCTAAGATCAATCCATTAGATTATGTAAAGTGTGAGATCATCCGATAAACTTAAAGATCAGTAATCTATACCGTAATAAAGATTCGACTAGTTGAGCAGCTTAACAATAAGCCTGTACTTATACAAGGAAAGGCACCTTAAGGTTTACTTACACTTTCAAACACAAATATAATATAAATATATATTTTTTCTTCTAGTAAAATATCCATGTCCATTTTGTCCTGTGGCGTATGCGAACTCAAAATCTTTATGTGCGCATATGAAAGCTCACAAAGTAAGAACAGGTACGTTTATTATTTTGAACAAATTAATTATTTATTAGACTGATCTTGGCCGGAAAACGCAGTGTGGGACGACCTTCAACGAGATGGATGGACGGCCTAGTGAAGGTCGCTAAGTCGTTGGATGCAGGCGGGATATTGTGGAGGTCTTTGGGGAGGACTTTGTTCAGCAGTTTAAATTTAGCTGTATCTATTGAATGAAATTTTTACATTACCCTGAACGAAAAGTATGTTATGTCCTTCTCGAATCCAATAACAGGGTTTAAATTTTCTTAAGATTAGGTCATTAGTTCAAGCAAACTGTAAAAAGCACACTCACAGCTTTCGTATTTATAAAGTCGATCAAAATTGATTATATCTACACATCATTCTATAAGTATGGATTTATCTATAAAATCGAATAACAATAACACATTTTGTATCCTCTTAATTTTGTTAAAGATACTCCTGCCACTGTTCCCATATCCTACGAATGTAGTATATGCTGTACAGCTTTTCCAAGTAACAAATCATTGAAACTACACAAACGGATGCACGATCCTGTAAAGTAAGTATATACTAAAGTGGATTTCTGCGATATCATTATTGATTTGTATTGATTGATATTAGTCTTAATAGGGAATATGCATGTCTTTTTTATATTTTTAATCAATTAACAACATTTCATTTTTTTAACCCATAAAATTAAACCCATATATTATAATTATAACTTTATTTGAAACTAGATGAAAAAATAGGATACCCGTTTTTTTAATTTCCCGATTTTCTTTGAATTCTAAACAGACGTAAGTGTCAAAATATGACGTCATTTGTACGGTGAAACGGGATAAACTTCGGCATAACGTCATTTTTCGGATCCTTCAAAAAAATGTCTTATGTTGGTTTGGGATCTATCATAATTATTTTAAACCTTACATGACCTATTTCGTTTTTGATTTACTATTATTTAGAAAAAAAAACAATTTTGTCAGTTTCCGCCGTGTATGTGACGTCATCACACGTTTTTTTTAGAAATGAAGAAATATAAAAACTCAGGATAGGATAAAAAGAAGCAGTATTTTTTTTATGATGGCTTAATAATTTTGAATTTGAAATGTTTACATTTGTTGGGGCTTTCGCCGTTGCCGATACCCCTGGTTGCGTGTAGTTGTTGTAGGTAAATAATGCACACCACAAACACTATTTAGTTAAAAGGTTTAATAGTTAAAGTTACCGTCTACGAGTTGTTTAGTAGTCTGAGTCGCACTTTACGGTTCAGTTCATTGACACATTAACGCGTGACGGCGATTTAGTTACGACTGATATAATAATTAAGTAATTGTTTACACGTACAGGTAATTCGCTGTATGAGCAATATTGGCTCGTACATGCTCCCGAGGAATAGATATACGTACTCAGATCACCAAACGTCCGTTATAAGTTAAATAGTTATAATAAAATGTTACAAAAAATAACAAAAGCAATGAACGCAGTAAGCATAACATTAAATAATGTTTCATAAATATATTATAAATAATTATATTTTAAATTTTGGTTCAACAGCTGGTTGCTGCCGAGGGATGCTCTTCGAACGTCCATCTCTTATACTAGCGTAGGTAGCAATCTCCTCTAGTTCTATATTTTCTGTTCTCTCTCTAATTTCTGTTGTTGGCGTATTGCTTTTCTTACACGTGGGAAGATATCTTCTTATTCGCCATAATATAATTGCGACGACAATTCCTCCTACCAGCAAAGTGCTTATCGTGTAATTGCCGATGTCGTGGATGCTTAAGTCATTGGGTAGGCTCTCTCGTCCTTGTTGTGCAGTTATCTGGTTGTCTAATAATTTGTGTTCCTCAGATAAGTTGAGTTTGTGTAATACAAGACTTGTATTTTTGTACGTATTCCACATATCATTTGGTGAGTCAATAGTAGGTACTTCCATCGTAATTCCAATATTTGCTTTGCTACTAAAAACGTTGTGAGAATATAATGTAGCGTCGTTGTGTTGTATTACACAATCCTGACCTAGGGTAAGGAGACCTGCCTTTGTCAACATTGTAGTTGTAATTCGATTCTCGCATACTATTCTGGTCGCGCACTTATTAATGCAATTAAACAACCATATGTTTGGTCTCTGTAACTTTATCCATTGGTCAGAGCATTGTTGTAGTGACCAATCACAGGTGATATTTACATTTTGAGTCAGCATTTTTGCTTCGCAGGATGCTGTGCCTCCATGCAAGTTGCGTACGGGTGTATAGGCGTGGCAAATAAAGTTGTCCTCTGTTATCGTTGTACATTGATGAAGATCCGCCTCTTCCATCTGTATGTAGGTATTTTTTACGAAGTTCACTCCAATATAGTTTGTTGTTATCGCCATGACCTGACATTGGTTCGCGCTGTGCTGTCTAGGTATAGGTATACTGCGATATAATGTATACTCGTCATCACTAAGCAAAGGAATATGCAGTTCAAATAGTAGGTATTGCTCTGTCAAGCGAGCTTTGACGTAAATAAGTTTGTATATGTTTTGTATGTTCGCTCCATTGGTATCTTTAATGGGTAACGTTAGTCTTTTTGATATGATGCCAGCAATGTAATTGAGTTGCTCAGATAGTTGCTCCGGTGTGAATAAGTTCCTATCGAGATTTCCTCTGGAAACATCTGTTAATGCATCTAGGAGCATTTGTTGATTTCTTCTCAGTACGGAGAGTAGTAAACTGACTGTTAACGCGCCAGAGTTAACGTCATTCATTGTTTTCATAATTTGAAATCTGTTTTCTAGAATTGCGGTATTATTATTCATTTCGTCCATGAATTGCTGAATCTTTTGCGTTTGCGTTTTCAAAAAGTCTTCATTTTTCTTAATTATATTGTTTTCTGCCTCTATAATCAGCGTTTGATTTCTTATCAGCTGTAGTAAGTATTGCTCGTTCATTTTGATTTTTTGTATATCCTGAGCGTATTTCTCAGCAAAATCGCTATCAAGGATACCAAACAGCGCACGTGCGAGGTTTCCTACGCCGTTGACGTAGCCGCGACGCCTTCGTTGTTGATGCTGAGACAGTAACAATTTGTTGTAATCGTTCAGTTGGCTCATTTCGAACTTTAGTTGATTTATTGTAGAGTGACATAGCTCGTTAGGCATTGTATCACATATTAGACCCAAGCGATTAACGAATTTCTCCACCTTTGCTGTGCTTTGCCAGAATGTAGTCAGGTTATAGTATACCAGAAGCTTCCATTCATCGTGGATTAGTTGAATATTTCCAATAAGGTCAAAGTAAACTGGTTGGTTTTCAATTAATCGTGTTGTTTTAAAATGTTCTAGAGGCGTTGCTAGTCCGGAAGACAGTGTTGTTAACGCTACAAGTAACACCATCATCAAGCTGTTAACCACCTTCTTGGTTTTAATTCTCGTAGTTTGTTTACCTTTCTCGTTGTTATCAATTTCCGGACTCACTTTCTGTGATTCGGGACCCTCGCACCCTTCGTTTAAAGGCAGCGGGGCAAGTTTAGTTATAGGTCTTTTCAGTACTCCGCTTTGTGTTTTGAGCGTGACGACTCGAACTAAGTCGTCGCTCCCTGGGTGTAGCTCCATAACGCGGCCCATAGCCCACTTGCCTGGAGGCAGGTTGCTTTCCTTCACAAGTACTAGTTGTCCCTTTTGTATGTTTTCTCTTGTTTGTTGCCATTTGCTACGGTTTTGTAGTAAATGGAGGTACTCTTTTGACCAGCGATCCCAATAGTGTCGGCGCATAAGTTCAATTAGTTTCCAGTTGTTTCTGATGTCTATCGATTTCAAGCTTTCAGGTTCATTGAGTGGTAACGAGAGCGTTGGCCCTCCTGTGAGGAAGTGACCTGGCGTAAGATAGTCTAGGTCCTCCACATCTTCGGATAATGGGCTCAGCGGTCTGCTGTTCAAGCACGCTTCTATTTGAGTTAGCAGTGTTGCGAATTGTTCATAGGTTAACTTCTGTTGTCCAATTACCCGTTTCAGGTGGGACTTCATTGAACGTACGGCGGCTTCCCATAGGCCCCCGGCCGTAGGCCAGACTGGAGCGTTGAAGTGCCACTCGATCTGAAGGTTGTGGATTTCTTTGAAGAACTCTGGAGATAACATTGTTCTGTATAGTTTGAATTCTTCACTCAATAACTTTGCAGCCCCGACAAAGTTCGTTCCATTATCGGAATACATATGTTTTGGAGTGCCTCTTCTAGCGCACATTCTTTTCAGTGCTGCAATAAAAGTTTGCGTGGATAAATCTGAAACAAGTTCAATATGTACTGCTTTTGTGCACATACATATGAATATGGCTATATAACCTTTGCAGGTTTTTATCCCGCGGCCTTTGTTTATCTTTACATCCACGTGACCTGTAAAGTCAATGCCTGTGTGTGAAAACGGCTTCGACGGTGTAATCCTTTCTTTCGGAAGGTTGCCCATTAATTGCTCAGTGCGGCTTGGTGCGTACCGACGGCATCGAATGCATTGTCGTAATATCTTCTTAACTGTTCGATTGCCGCTAATTATCCAGTACTTACTTCTAGTGTGAGCTAGCGTTAACCTTGCTCCACCATGCAATGTTCGCTGATGCGCATTTTCTATTATTAATTGAGTCAATCTCCCCTCTCCCGGGATGAGAATGGCATGCTTAGTTTGTTCTGGTAAGTTTGAGTGTTTTAGACGGCCTCCTACACGTAGAATTCCATCCGAGTCCAAAAACGGGTTGAGTTTTAAAATAGTGCTCCTGTTAGGAAGATTTCCGTTTTTGTTGAGAGTTTCTATCTCATTTCCAAAATAATATTTTTGTGTTGTTTTTATAATTACACTTAACGCATAATTTATTTCCTTTAAGTTTAGTTCATTGCACTCATTTGACCTCCTTTTGTTTCGTATTGCATCGGTGAAACGTATTACCCAGGCAAGTATTCTCGTAATACGATCAATGTTGCTATGTCGCTCAAGTAATGAATTAATTATTTCATTCATCATCGGCGCGGGTTCTGCAGTTTTATTTGTGTAGCAGTTTGTTAGAAAGCCTTCTTTTGTGGAATATGTTCCAGATGGTTTCAGAGCTTGTGATTCTTTTTCCTTGAGCCATTGGGGCCCGTTCCACCACAGAGGAAAATTGACCAGTTTTGATGGCGATAGTCCTCTTGTTGCACAATCAGCGGGGTTTTCGTTACTCTTTACGTAACCCCAGTTTATTGCAGGGACAATGTTTATTATTTGTGTTGTTCTGTTTGATATATATTTTTCGTATTTAGCTTGACTTCCTTGAAGCCATGCTAAAACTACTTTGGAGTCGGTCCAGCAGGTCGTCGTTAACTTGTCTTCTGCAAGGACTTTAATAATCTTTTCTAGAAGTTTCGCTAATAAAACTGCGGCGCATAATTCCAACTTCGGTATAGTAATCTTCTTTTTCATTGGAGCTACTTTAGTTTTCGCTGCGAGTAAAGTCGTTTCGTACTTTCCGGTGGATGACATAGTTCGGCTGTAGATGACGCATGCATAGGCTTGCTCGCTCGCGTCACAGAAGGCTTGCAATTCAATCACTTTATTTTTTTCGTTTTTTATCCATCTTGGTAAACCGATTTTGTTTATGTTTGATAGTTCGGCATTAATTTTTATCCATTCCTTTGCGATATTATCGGGTACGTTTTCGTCCCAGTTAATATGTTGGTAGGTTTCACTCCATAGTTTTTGAAAGATCAGTTTTGCTTGGATGGTCATTGGCGCTAACCAACCAAGTGGATCGTAGATCTTGCTTATCTCTGATAATAGCCTGCGTTTTGTGTATGGTGCATTTTTGTTGTTGTTAGGCGTACTAATAAAATGGAATGTGTCGCTTGCGTCATCCCATGTGAGTCCGAGTGTTTTGTTGAACTCTTGATGTTTGAAGTTAAAATCGTTTGCTTGACTTTTCTCTTTCTCTTGTAGTTCCTCGAGAATAGATGGTTCGTTTGTGGCCCATTTCCGTAAGGTGAAACCGCCTTTCTGAAGTAACTGGTAGAGCTCCTTCTGCAATAATGTTGTTGTCTTGATGGTGTGGTGACCAGTGATGACGTCATCCATATAGAAATCATTTTCTAGCGCCTTTTGGGCTAAGGGGAAAGCGTTGCCTTCATCCTTGGCTAGTTGCTGAAGAGTCCGCATCGCAATGAATGGTGCGGCTTTGGTACCGTAGGTTAGGGTACACAGTTTCATTTCTCTTAGTGGTTGCGTCACGGATTCTCTCCAAATTATTTTTTGAAGACATTGTTGATCCTGATGGATAAGGATTTGACGGTACATTTTCTCAATATCCGCCGTTAAAACATATTTGTAACTTCGCCATTTAATTATCAGGGATAAAATGTCTTTTTGCAGATTAGGCCCCTTTTCCATCAAGTCGTTTAAGCTGTAGCCCGAGTCTGTTTTCATTGATGCGTTAAAAACAGCTCGTAATTTAGTTGTAGTTGAGCTCTCCCGTAACACGCCGTGGTGTGGTAGGTAGGCTTGTAGTTGACTCTCGGATTTCGTCACCGGTTTCATGTGACCTAATTCGATGTAGTCGTTTATAAATTGTTTATAAAGTTTAGCGAAGTGTTCCTGTCTCGCCATTTTCTTTTCTAATTGAAGAAATTGTGCGATGGCTTGTGGTTTCGAACCTCCGATGTTTTGTTCAAAATTAGCTTTCATCGGCATTTGCACAACATATCGCCCGTTGCTTAATCGTTCTGTTGTTTGTACGTAGTGTTTTTCACAGTATATGTCGTTTGTTGTAGATTCGGGTTCTAAAGGAATTTCTTCTGCCTCCCAGAATCTTGATAAGTTGTCTAGGTCTGTTAGAGTAACTAGACAATTAAATTGCTTTGTAGCTCCGCACAGTATCCAGCCCAACTTAGTCTGTTGCGCTACTGGCGAATTCAAGCTATGTTTCAGTACTCCTTCTAGGATTACATCGGAGTAAATATCAGCTCCAAGCAGTAAATCAATAGGTCCAGAGATATTGAAGTCAGGATCAGCCAATTTGATGTTATCAAGATGTGTCCAAGCCTTCGTGTCAATAGTAGAGTTCGGCAGGTTGTTAACAAGTTTTCGCATTACTAATGCTTCAGTTTGGAATGAATAGTCAGAGTGAATAGATTTACATTCTAGCTTAATCATCCCTTTACTCGTGCCCATTATAGCGCCGACGCCAGTGACGGCGGCGTTTACCTTATTTCGGGCTAAGTTCAATCGTTGTGCAGCATTTTCTGTGATCAAAGTCACTTGGGAGCCTTGATCCAGTAACGCCCGAAGGATAACGTATTCTCCTTCTCTGTTCTTGACCCTAAGTTGAAGAGTCGTTAAGAGAATCTCTTGATCACCGTTTATGTGATTAGATGTTCGCTCAGCCGCTGTTGAGGTGGCTTGTCTTAGTTGTTGTCCTTTGAGGCTATCGTCATGAAGAAGGGAATGATGTTTAAAGTTACAAGTACGGCATCTCTTCGTTGAGATACATTTTTCTCCTCCGTGACTAAACAAACAATTTTTGCATAGGTTTAATTTGCTTGTAGTTTGGTTCCGCGTTGCGACATCCATGTTTAAAAATGTAGAACATTGCCTCAATGCGTGATCATTTTTGCAGAGAGGGCATTTTCGAAGCGAAGCATGATATGTTTTTGTGCACCTTTCTACGTCTTTAAAGTTCGTTGACTTGTTATTATAATATTTATACTGGTTATTCGTTGAATAATTTTGTTTCTGACCACTCTTCTTATTTCTAGCTGTTTCTAAAGTCATGAACTTCAATTCCAGGAACTCCATAAACTCCTCTAAGTCTGGTAGCTCTCTTGATTGTTTCATATTTTCTATATAATCACCGTAAGTGACGTCATCTAACTTCGCAGATAGTAAATGCACGATAAGTGGCCCCCATACAGGAATATTGATGTCTATGTTCTGTAGTGCATTTAGACACTCTTTCGTTGTATCGTGAAGCTTCTTCAAGTTAGTTGCGCATGGTTTATCAATCGATGATTGATTAAGAAGTGTTTCTATATATGAGGTGAAAAGTAATCGTTTGTTGTTGTAGCGATGCTGAATAATTTCCAGACATGAGTCATAGTTTTCAGCACTCACAGGAAGATGTTTAATTAGCTTTTCCGCTTCACCTTTCAACTTCGATTTTAAAAACTTCATTTTCTGTGTTTTGTTAAGCGTGGGATTGTTATGAATCATCTCATAGAATAAATCTCTAAAAGAGACCCAATTGTTGTATGACCCGTTAAAGTCCGGTAATTCCATCCGTGGGGTTGATTTTTCGTAATGAGATGTTTCAAAGATTTTCCTATTTAAATCTTCCTTTAGTTTATCGTAAACTTGCTCCCAATGCTCAAATTTTTCTTCATAATCCTGGTTACTCCCTTGTAATAGATAGCTTATTTCCCAATGGATCTTGTCGATTGATTCCCACTTGGATTGTATCGTTTTAAGTTGATCTTGAAGTTGCCATTTCTCTTTCAGATCATCGAGACTGACTTTGTTGACTGCTCGTTTCAAGGCGTTGAAATTACATACTTGGTTTCGTAGCAGCGTTGATAAGTGCTTATCAGTCTCATTTCCCGTCGGTGGCTGAATATCACTTATTTCGAATTGTAGCGTTTCGCGAGTTTCTGATATTTTCGGTCTGGGTGTACCCGAAAACCCAGGCTTGTCTAACAACTCGTTTCTCAGTTGAGTCATTGACTGTTTAGTTTCGTCAAACATTATTTTTGTTATTCCAAAAATGTTCTGTTTAAAGTAATCATGATCCTTCTTAAGTGACTCGTACTTCTTTAGGATTTCATGATTCGTTAGAAATTCATCCCAGAGGGATTGTAAAGCTTCGATGCGCTTGTTAAGGTAATCTACGGTTTTTCTACTCGCAGAATCCTTTTTATAGTTAGTTTGCAGAGCTTTGATTTTCTCATAGCTGCTTTGTTGCCTGAGTATAAGCTCCACAAATTGGTAGTAGTCTTCTTCCGACATTTTACCGTTCGTTTAATGTAGTTAAGTTGCTGTGTAGTCAGCGGCTTCCTTGTTAAGGAGTTGATGTAGCAGTAGACGTTGTCTCCGCTAGTTCGTTGCTAGGTACCCTGCTTCTTGCAATTCAATGATTAAAAATACAAGTTGCAAAATTACCTTGGTAGCTCGAAGGACCAAACAGATGTTGGGGCTTTCGCCGTTGCCGATACCCCTGGTTGCGTGTAGTTGTTGTAGGTAAATAATGCACACCACAAACACTATTTAGTTAAAAGGTTTAATAGTTAAAGTTACCGTCTACGAGTTGTTTAGTAGTCTGAGTCGCACTTTACGGTTCAGTTCATTGACACATTAACGCGTGACGGCGATTTAGTTACGACTGATATAATAATTAAGTAATTGTTTACACGTACAGGTAATTCGCTGTATGAGCAATATTGGCTCGTACAACATTATTAACTATAAAAATATTTCTTTGCCAAAATATAATCATATTTAATCACAAAAACAAATATTCAAAATTGCAATCAGATTCCGGAGATTTAAACGCCGCCATCTTGGGCGCGTGTTATGTGACGTCAGTTTCCGTAAAAAGGGTCAATAATTCTAATTCGAACATGGGAGGAAGGAGGAATAAAATTAATTTTATACCTCGTAATTGCAAACCTAAATGTTTACGGTGACCTCACAAAACGTCACAGCGTGTACTTTGACGTAAGTTCCGTTTTGATCTGCTTTTGCTCAGCACTTTTTCTACTTTTAAATCATTAAAATCTTGCAGTAAAGGCGATTACGCAAAAAAAAATTATAGCATGGACATCATTTTATAGCTTACTGCTATATAGATTGATTTGGTATTAAGATAGATTAGACATAAAAATATTTGACTCATATTTAAATCTTATGCATATTCCCTATTATCATCATGTATCACCTAGCATTATTCCCTATTGGAAAAATACCAGAAACCTCTTAGTAGGTACAGTCAGCGTCAAATAGTTTGCGATAACCAAAGTGGCCAAAAAGTTTGCGACATGACCTTATTCCAACTGTAACAAAGACGTGTTGCGAACTATTTGGCCCCTTTGGTTGTCACGAACTATCTGACGCTGACTGTACTAACTGTCGTGTCAATAAATTAAACAATTTTTGTCCTACGATTTTTCAAGTTATAGTTTTAATAACAAAATATTAAAATATTCTGTAGTTTTGGTAATACTAAGTCAAATAGAAAAAAAAACAGGGTTTTAAAATCGTGCAACAATTAATGCGGACCCTTTAGGTACGGCGAGTGACCCATTGAAAGTTACGTAACAAGTAAAAAGAGTACAATGTTCGCGGTCCCCTGACAACGCATAAATTTGTCCGCATTACGTAGAATTAACTACTGTGACTGTGACAGGTATTTTCCTCATACTGTGCATATAAGAGCGAACTCATTCTAAGGTATTCGTGACACTCCTTACATTATAAAATGTAGCATATAATACAATCGACATGTTTACTGTTTTATCAACAGATCTCGCCCCATGGAACCACCAATAGAAAACGTAGACGGTACTGAAGTAAGCGGAATCAGATACCGTTGTAATGTTTGCGACAAAATGATCCCTGAGGATTACAGAACTATCCACCAAAACTCGCACAAAAGCTCGGAGAAAATGAACTGTGGCATTTGCAACAAGAAGTTTACTTCCGCAGAATATTTGGAAATGCATATGAATGTACATAATTTGGATAAGGTAAGAATAGTGAAAACATGTACAGTCAACAAAATCGGTATTCACATGCACGTTTTTTATATCAATCTATGGCGAACAACTATAAATAATTATAACGCAATCTATGTCAAGAAAGGGATACGTTTAATTGCGTGAATACCGAACTATTTTGTCTAAGCTTCCTAGCCTTTTGTAGCAAAGGTTGTTTTAGGGGTTAAGCTGACGTTAAACAACACTTAATTATTTTTAAATATGTTATCTTCCAAAATTACGGTAAGTATAACACTAGTTACCGTAATACTATAAGGCTTGGGAACCACATGAATGTAATATCCTTGAAATTGCAGGCACCGGTCAACAATCAAGATGAATCTCTCCCGTACACCTGTTTGTATTGTAACAGACGGTTTGCAAGACCGCACGAAAAAGTGAAGCATGAAAGAATTCATACAGGTAGGACACTAATTCTTTGAAATGTTTGGTAGCAAATGCTAAGGAAGGCGTAAGTCAGTTAAAAAGACACCTCACGAATTAGTTAACAAGGCCTGCGAGCTTAAGCACATGGCCGCGCTGTATTTCAAGCCATGCTTCGTTTTGCTTTATTGGTGTTCGGATTGCACTCGAACTAATGCAAAACTAGGCTGAACTTTGCGCCTTTCGAACTGTAAGCCTTTAAATAAAATGATTGTTTGTCATTTATGCACTCCTAAACAATTTAACCGATCGCAATGATACCTTGGTAAGTTGTTGTGTGCGTACGTGGGAAGGTTTATCAGCTCAGTTTCCTCCTATTCCGTTTTTTTATTCAAATCGGTTCGACGGTACAGTTTAAAAAATTGTAAAAACTGTACAGTTTATATCATTTAACACATGTTCCGATTATCGGTGCAGTTTAAACGGTACAGTGAGTTCGTAACGATTTCTCGTAGCGTGTGTGCCACCCATTAGAAATAAAAACAATTGTCTTGCTAGGTGAAAAGCCGCACTCGTGCGAGATCTGCGGCAAGTCGTTCCGCGTGTCGTACTGCCTCACGCTGCACATGCGCACGCACACCGGCGCCAGGCCCTACGCCTGCCCGCATTGTAACAAGAGGTAACTTTCATGTTTTCACAAGATGATTTCCTGTTTTGTGTGCATTATTCCCGCTGTGCTTAGTTTGTGTTTTACTAATCTTACAAACTAGCACATAATTATTTTTCCTCAACCCCAATAATCTAAGACAGGACAGTATCTGAAGCGTTGTTATTGGCGTTTTAAATTCATAATTATTTATTTTGCGCTCATGGTATTTATAAATAATGATGATGACAGTTAATTCTTCACTGCCATTTTTTGGTTACGAAATGCCAGGATAAAAGTGTATTTAACAGAAATAAAAATCACTTTTTCGATTTTTATGCGGAAAATATTAATGTAACATTATTGGTTTAATCTCTGTAATGTAGGTTCAAGGCACACAGCGTATACAACCACCATCTGCTGACGCATTCAGAGGTGCGCGCGTACAAGTGTCCTTTCTGTCCGAAAGCGTTCAAGACCTCCGTACAACTCGCTGGACACAAGAATTCACACACAAAGCCTTTTTCCTGCCAACAATGCAATAGGTGAGTTTACAAATGACTGATACGACAGAACATAAATAGTTTTTGTAAAAAAAATGTGGAATATTCTTCTGAAGGGATCAAAGGGGAAATGAAAATATATCATAAAAAGAATTTCTTTTTTGATTCGATGGTCAAAATCTGATGGATAATACTGCCTTAATTAAAGAATTGTTCGATTCTGCCGTTGTAGCAAAAAATCTTGGAAATAGGCCTATGTGATCAGTGAGTTGTCGATAACAATTTTTAAGTAAGTTTCAAAAAATACATTTGTCAAACATTACACCATTAAACTTACTTGTGCAAGTATGCACCAGAGAAATTGTTAAATAAATAAAAAAAACTCCTTTGACTATTTGTTTTAATGATTAAGACTCTCAAAAAGACTCAATTGGATCACTGCGTCCTATTTAGTACCGAGTAGTAATTAATATTACGTTTTCATAGGCCATTCGCGTCTTTATATGCGGTGCGCGTACACACAGAAACACACTCGCGGCAAAACAACCTCAAGTTCTCGTGTGAACTGTGCGGCGCCAGCTACGCGAGGGCCTACGCATTGAAGGACCACGTCAAACAGTCACATAGTCAGGAACCCCCCTCGCGGACGGTAAGTTTTTATTTTTTACAAGCTATTGCCCGTGGTTTTGCTCGCGTCGGAAAAGTATTTACTTATTAAGTATAGTTGTGGCCTAAGTTACTCCTTATAGCACCGTCTATCTGCCAGTGAAAGTCCCATCGAAATCGGTCCAGCGTTTCCGGACAGTGGCCGGAACAAACAGAAAGACAAAAATTTCAAAGAGTTTGTGTTAGAAGTACTGTATATACTTTCATATACATTTAGTAAAACGCTGTTATTATGACATTACAAACAGACACTTTAATTTTATTTGTAAAGATATGTATTTCATCATCTACTTGTATGTTTTCATAACAAAGCACAATTGCTTGTTAAAGAGAACATAAATATTTAATTAGTTGGTACCCTAAATAGTCATATAATTTAGCCAATTAGAGTAAAATCGTAATTATATTATCGATTCGCTTATAGCCGACCCGCGTCGTCAACTCATTTTCATGCGCTCGCATAAACTCACTGGCTAATTATTGTTCGAAATAAAAAAAAACCCGACTTGCAAAAATGATGGAAACAAGTTGACCAATCTCATGCAGGTCGGAGACATGAACTCCAAAGACCTATTGCTTGCGACTGCATGAGATTAGTCATTTTGATTCCATCTTTGTGGTGGGTGCGACTCGCGGTGGCTTAGTTGGACTTACCGTCTGGTGTATTGAACCAGAAGATGCAGGTTCGAATCCTGCCCGCAGTCGAATTTTTCCTTAACTAAAATAAATCGACAAATTTAATTCTTACTGCACTAAGGCTGGTTAAGGGTCCGGCGGAGCTTGAATTGTCAACAAAAATGTCATACCGAAATAAATCCTTATGCAGACAATATTCTATCAAATTATGTTATTATTCGGATTTGGATACCGTTAATCTAGACTCCTACGTTACTATTTGGTCTATTACTACTTCACTAGAAATAAAAAACCAGAAAATCGTTCCAAACTTGGTAAAGTTATCAAAAATTTCATTCGCTTACATTTATTTCCAGTGAAGTATTTTGGAAGAAATGGTAGAGTAGGAACCTAGATTAACGATATCGGAATCCAAATAATAACAGAATTTGATTAAATTGTGTTTGAATTACGATTTATTTCAGTATTACGTTTGTAAGAGAAATTCGGTCCGCCGGACTCTTAAGGGCCTAGGTTCCTTTGATAGAAAAGGGAAAAATAATGAGCATTCAAACCATAGTAGCTTAGTGCAGGTTATCAGATTTCACTCAGCGGACTTTACAACACACCTATCTACGCTTTTCAATAGATTTCTAACTGTACAGTTTCGATTGGAAAGTTTCCTATAGATTTAAAAAATGAATGGAAACCTGTTCTTACGGCGCAGCTGATAATACAGAACTACGAACTGGTGATTTTTATTAAGACAACAGCCCAATCTTGTTTCCAATCACGAGAAACACCTACTATGGCGACGTGAAGCAGTAAGACAGGACTTTGCAGGTTTTAAGCCTTCAACAGGCTTAAAACCTACGAAGAGATGCATAATCCTAAAAATCTAGGAGTTTGAAAAATATCTGTCTCTACTGTGTAAATTATTCGGGCACGACGGATAACAAAACAAAATAGAATTCTGTCTATACTCGGTATGTTCGGTGCGTAAATTTCAAGTAGATGGGTGAAGTTGATAAAAATTATATTTACAGATTACCGGGGACGACGATTGGATCATTAAAGGTAGCCCGGATTCTGATGGCCTTAACAAAGACTTGACGAATGATGTAAGTATTGATTAAGCAAAAAAACTATTAAATATACAAATGGCATCGATGGGTAGGTTGGACTATGAAGAACAAATTTAATGATTGCATTTCTAATTCATGAATTGAATACTTTTGCCTACTTATGCCCAATGTAGGCTTTCGGCACAATACAGATCTTAACCATAGTAGGCTTATCTAAATGTACTAATTTGAATAAATCGGCGCCTTATCAGAAAGATCGTAGGAACAATAAAACGAATCGAATTTAAAACAAAGTTGCCTTTTTGAAATGGCAAGAATCAGAGAAAACTTATTAGGGCATTTCCAGGAAGTGGCAAAAAATTTAAAGTTTAAATTATTGTTTCTTTTTAAATATTTATTATTTTACACAGTTATTTTACTTTTAGATGGACTTGGGGATGAATTCCAGTGAATTAATAGTTCCTTAAATATAATAGATATAATAATATATAATAAGATGTAAATGTTAAATCGTTTATAATGAATTAATTATATTCAACTTAAGATTTGAGGTGATATTGTGATTTGTCTTCCTAGTTTGTTAGTTTGATTTATCGGATATTCAGTGTCCTTAAAAAATAAAGCAATAATATGTGTAACAAATATTTTTTGATAAGGCCGATTTTACATATTCAGGCTGGTTAGCCTGCTAAATGCTGCAATAAGCAGTCAATATGTAATGTTAACGATCATTGCCTTGAAACACTGTCCAGAATCAAGGTTAAAATTTGATGTAAACAAGCTTTTTATGCGCCCGGTGTGAGCTTCTATGACTGCGCCCTTGATAAATGTCCTGGTCGGGTCATTTCTGCGCCCTGTGCCTGAGAACCATTGGCACCGCCCTCGTTACGCCACTGGTTTTTGTCTCAATCGGTGTAATTTTCAAGCATAGAGTAGATACTAATATTATACAGGGTGCCGATTTAGTCAACTACCCCCTTTATAGGGGTGATTCTACTCGTCGTACTTAACGACATTTCCTATGAAACCCATACATACTATATTTGTGAAAAATAAATACATCTTCTTAAACACACCACATTTAGGCATGAAAAGTTGTCTTAATTTTTTTTTCACGTATCCTTTATAGGTTTCATATAGAAAGTTGTATCAGTACGACGGATATAACCCCCATTTACGGGTACAGGTGATTAAATCGCAACCTGTATAAAAGCTCTGCACGTTCAGATCGCCACACTGAAGTACGATTATGATCAGCGCTGGCCGACCAGCTGGCTGTATTAGAGCGGTCTATAACTGCAAAACCAGCCTTATAGTAGAAGCCTTATAATTCTACAACCACAATGACACCTCAGGTGCTTCATAGAATAATTTAAGTCAACTTAGGTTATCTTAAGGGTTAATCTTAGAGTATATACATATTTGGACCCGTTAATGTCATATCAGATGTGAATGTAATTGATGAATCGGTCATGTCTCATTTGATTCTTATCGAAGCTGTTTTCTTGTTTGCATGTTTACTGTAAAGGTTAAAGAGGTTACCTCGACGCCACTACCGTTGCGCTATTCGTCATGAGTTCGATTCTCGGGACAAATATATGCACGGATATTTATTTCGAGGTTGGATAATATTATGTACTGTGTGTTCATTAATTATATCTACATAATTGTAAATTTCCCGCAACACAGGGATTTGTATTACATAGTACAAGCGTTGTATTTTTGAAGAGTTCAATCAAATAAATTTTGTCCTAACTTGCTAATTTTTGGATCCGTGTTTTACATTTACAATTAAAAGTATGGAGTAGGCGGACGGAGCTGTAACCGCACAGTTTAATGTATTTGCGTTATTTAATGCTCATAAAAATATTTAACCACTACGTGAACCTACCTAGTAATGTTAACTGTCCTCAAACTTATTTATGAAATTGTCTCAATCTTTGCTGACTCCCGGGTTATTCAGAGGCCGTTGGCCACTATTTAAATGTTCTAATAATTATCTAACTCTATTTTAAAACTTTGGAAGGTAATATTAGGTATTCGGAATTTGGGTCTTTGAACCTATTTTTAATAGATATTTCTATGGTTTTCTAATCGTAGAACTGAGAAGCCTAAGTTTGAAATTCCTTTAAATTCTCATGCCATCAATATTATCTGAAAAGTATGTTAAAAATGACTGCGGAGTTTCTACAATTTTTGCTGTTCCTCAAATAAAAATGTATTGTATCATGTAATAAATAGTCATGTTTTTTTTTTGTAAATTAATATTAATGTAATAATGCAGAGAAAAGTTGTACACTATCTGTAAATAACGCACATTTATTATTTTTGTTTTTTTATAAGTATAAAAATATGTTTTTTTTCTTCATTTCAAAATATAACGAATTATTATATGTAAGTATGCAATTACATATTGTATAACAAATCGTGTACCTATATCACAAAAAAACGGCGAAAATATGCTCTTAAGCTATGTCGCTAGTCTTCAGTTAAAGGAAACAAATAAAAATACCTACATTATTGATAATATAATATTTTTTATTAGAAGTATATAATCACCAGTTAAGTCCTATACAATACTAGAAATGGCACATTATTAAATTTTTTGGTATACAGCTGTATGCTTTGTTGCCACGTTTATAATCAAATAAATCATTAATACTAGAATATTGTCTTTGTTTTTAGACCTACAAATTATCTACAATTTGTTTTTTGTCTCTAATGCCTACTTAATTAACTATCACATATTCAATATCTTTCATTTATTATATTAGATAATAAATTGATTTCTCATCATTTACACCTCCAAACGAAAGTTAATCAATGATATGGAATAACATAAGCGTCTTTTTGGTTTACCTTTGCGATAACATCACTATAACATATTAAGTACCTACATCACGTTTGTCCATTTGTCCACTCGCCTTCCATTCTCCACACAGAGAAGGCGTAACTAAGTTTGTCTTGTGCATGATATTTACCGTGTTCACTTCCCGCGTCACTGTTGGTGTCGCTACTGCCCGCCGAATCACTGTTCGACAGGATTTGGTATAAAAATTCTATGTATTGCGTGGCCAGTTGCAGTGTTTGTATCTTTGATAACTTATCGCTTGGCAATGAAGGGATAATTTGTCGCAAACTAGCGAAAGCCTCGTTCAAGCTCTGCGTCCGCTGCCGCTCCCTCACGTTGGCCATCACTCGCTGTATCTGCATTTCTTCATACGATTGCGTTTTTTTTCGCGATGCTTTTGACCTTTTTGATCTGGATCGTCTTTGGTCTTCAGTCTCATCCCTCCTCTCTTCCGATTCCCTGTAAAGGACATCACCCATCTTTGGCATTTCTGTTGATTCGTAAAAGCTTCTCACTCTGTCTTGAGAATTGGAATCATCGAAATAGTAGCTTCTAGGGATATTATGTCTTTGTCGCTGATCAATAAATTGTTGTTCAAAGGACGGGTACGGTGTGTGTTGGTAGTCTCGGTCTTCCCCATCGAATACGACGTTTGAAGGCCAAGGATGTTGTTGCGTTGGTCGCTCGGAGCCATTGCTTAGATCCATGAGATGTGTCGGCGAAGAAGGCGCAAATCCCGGCGCCTCTGTGTGTCGCTCAACTTCTATCGGCACGTATCCGTAATACTGATCGTCATCCTCCGGATACTCCAGATCCTCCTCTTGCTTTATAGGCACTGGTATGTTTACACAACTTTCGTAATCCATAATGCGCAAGTTGAAGGCGAGTAACGCGCGTCGTCGACAAACATGTGCGTATGATAAGCGCAGGCGGACTGCAGCCACGGACTGAATCCTGCGCCCGCTTCGGCCCGCCCCTACCCGTCCCTTCATTGACAAGATACAAAAAAATAACCATCTCCACCGCGCGGTACAACTCCATCGCGCCTCCCAGCGCGCCGCCTTCTGCCTCCGTCTTGCGTGGGAAGGAGACGGCAATAGCAAGACGTGTTGATCGCTTTCTGTTTATCTTGTCCATCATCTCCGAACTGTATTTACTACATACATAGTTACCTATAGGTATGGTGTTCGGACGCCATAACCGATCGCATCGGTGATCGCGCATCCAGTGAGGGCTGCGATGTTTCAGGCGACTATACTGTCATACTAATGGCAAGACAATGCCACCTACCATACCTACCTATGATGCATTTTAAAATACTCATGATGTCATATAAATATTTGAGATAAGTACCACAGGTATTACAAAGGACTGCTGCTAATAATTTCGCAATCGTGGTCTGCTGATAGGCATATTTCAAGTAAGTGTCCAATGTATTATGGAATAAATTCTCTACAAATATTTAAGCACTAATTCCAACTATAACTTGATATATGGCGCCACCCTTCCTTGTAACATTTTTTGTGACGCGTCGTCTCGCCGCTACTAAAAATACCCGTGACGCAATGGTTCCAGGATCGGTCCCACGGCCATGCCAGGCGATGCCTTCGATCTATATCATAAATATTTAATATATTTATCTCAGTAACTCACGATAGGTAGGTATGATGAGGGAGCCTGCACAGTGTTAGGTGTGGCTGACACTTTTGGGATTTATAAAACACGCGGGAATATACAATAAAAGGAATTTATTTATGATGTTAATGTTTAATTTTGTTTTATTTTATAGGTATGCAGTACAAAATCATCGTAATACCTTCTTATTTTATTTCACTCAGTTATATAGGTATGTTAGAACTGAGTTAGGTACTACGTTAGTTAATACGCAGTTAATTTATAAGATCAAATTCACCACAATCAACCATTATTTCTTGTTAGAAATGATAATGTGTAGTGATTGAATCGATACTGTATGATCTAAAATTTGAAGTAGGTAAACAAAAAAAAAAGATTTCACGAAAATTAGATTATTTAGGAAATGTGAACGACATTACATATAGGTATATACCCAATCAAATCTTCTAAGTACCTTTCAATTATTGAGTGATGAAATGGTGATTTCATGACTCATGATTTTGGATAAATTTATCATAAAAATTTCATGTTTGCTGTCCAAATGTAAAATGTAAATTTTGTAAATTAATGACTTAGTAAATTCATGATAAGTTATCATGAAATGCCAAAAGTCCGAGTTCGGTTTTCTTCGAATGGGATGAGATTTTTTTAGAAATTAACACTTGTTATTCACTTAAATCACGATACTAGCTTTATTAGCTAGTAGGGAAATAAAAGAGTACCAATACCTTAATAAATAACAACCTATTTCAAAAATTCTTTACTACGTAACCACTTTTCTTAAAAGAAGCCATAGATAGGTACATTCCTAGGGATCGAGTCTTCTAATCTACTTTCATAATTAGTTTTTTTTTATTCCCGGTTTGAAATAAAGTAGGTACCTACACATTAACTAATTGGATAGATAAACAGAAAACAAATTAGGATGCACGTTATCAATTGTACCTATTCATTATCGCATTCGATCGATAAAGTATTTTTGAATTTTAACCGTTAAAAGAATGAAAAGGAGGGAATAAACGCGAGACGTTCACCGAGTTTTATTAAAAGTATTTTGGGAATAGTTACCACACTGGTGACGTCCTACCCGACAAAATATTAATAGCTTCATTATCCAAACTCTAAATATACCAAGTTATTACAAAGATAAATGCGTTTTACTCGAATGATTAAGTAGTTAGGCTATCGAGAATATCCAAAAGTCATATAATGAATAATTTACCAAATTTTCTCATAGCAATGCGATCATTGCAGTATTAGGTACGATCTATTTTATTGAAGTAGGTACGTATTTTACTATGCACCTATGAAAACTCATCGCTATAGAGCATAGTTGATGGACTACCTACAAATACAATTGATACGCTTCTCTAAATCGTTACAATAAAATGGAAGAGTACCTAATAACAAGTCTATTAAAGAAATACCCAAGTCAACATTAGATTAAAAAATATGTAACTATCTGTTTAATGCTAGTAAGTAGGTAACAGAAAACAATTCCGCTTGTATAAGAAGTAGTCTCCCTGAATGGCCTGCATACACCAAGGCTGATTAAATCCAAGTCATGAGATGGGTCTTAATTTGACATTCCGATAAACAACAGTCCGGACATGGTAAATACCTACTTTGTTAAAAATAAATACTTACCTCAATAATTTCTTGAATAAATAATAAATACAAAAATATAGCAATGCAATAGTAGCGCAACAGAACCATTAAAAATATTTAAAAAAACACCGTTTCGTTTCCTTTTCCTAAAAAGAATCGAGTCAGCATCTGGTGTAGACCCATGGGATTCCCTAACGAGCAATTTAGTTCCATTCATAAAACGAAGTACCTACACTTACCTACTTACCGTTATCTCTAGTTTCTCACGAATAAAGATAGGAACCGATAAGGCAGTTTTGTGTGAGGTGTCTATTGCAACTATTTAATAAAAAAATGCATTAATTAGCAATCGGTTATCTCACCGAAATTTTCAGGATTTTATTGATGAGAAATCAGAATATTTTACGTAGTAAAGTGTCATTGCCCTATTTGAGTTACAAAATAACTGACAAATTTATTAATTTAACCGTGTAGTGCCTAATGGCACCTAGGGAATTTCAGATATTACAACAAAGGGAAAGTTACGAATTCTTAGAAGAACCTAGTTTGAATATTCAACTAAGTAGGTACTTACACATTTATTCCATCATCCCCCAATGCGGAATAATCATGATAAAACGTCATCCCCAGTTAAGGCGGCTACAGATGTTCTAATGAAAGCAGATTAACGCGTTGGCAAGTTTATTTAGTTAAGAGTTTTACGGCGCTGCGGTTTATTTTCAAACTTTTTGTTTGTAAGTGACACCTGCTTTAGATAACGCGTAAGTGGTAAACAGTTGTGGGAAAAGTCGGTGTTTCAGTACCTACCTACTAAAACACTGACCCAAGCTGCTGCGAGCGCCGTGTATGATGCAATATCTTTATCACTGTGTAAGTGTAGTAGGCACCTAATGTTATGATAAAGCTAATGTGAAATTCAACCAACACCTTATGTAAGTACAAAATTTTTCAGAAATACTCTCAATTAAACCTGAGCCGTGCAAAGTATCCACCTAAATGGTTAATTTTCAGAGAAATATCAATCTGACAAAATAAAAGTATAATTGAGATGGTGAAAATAATACTTTCCCACGCAGAGTTACCCCATCTGCAGACCGTATGCCAAAAATAGTACTGCCCAGTGAAGACCATTGTTTCTCTGTATAATAAAAACGAAGATTAGGCTCTAAACGGCAATATCGTAATAAATAATAAAGCGTCTTGGAAATGTTCAGCGCCATAAAACATCTGCGGAGGCCTCCACAGCTGCGCTTAGAAGAAAATACGTCACACGTGTGCCGAATCTATAGTCTAGTTTCTGGGCTACCTGCATTAGGTACTGATAACGCGTAACGCAACTATTGTTTGTTAGTGCGAAATTCGGCAAATTCGTTTTTTTTTCTTTTAATCGTCACACACCTGCATCGGCTAAAAAGATAGGTGTTTAGAACTAGTTGGAACTCGACTTAATAATATTGTTTGGTCGCATTTAGCCGATTTGGGTATTTCAGGTAATTCATAGACTTCGAGAAGTTTCAATTTAAGTCCCGGTAATCCTATAATCTTATCACGGTATACGAGAGGTAGGGCATAGTGGAATCGAATAATTCCACTCACAATTGGAGCCGCCCGACTGGGGAAGTACCTCCACCTAGCAGAAAATCGTAGCCAAATAACATAGCTCCGTGCTATTTTGTGTTCCTAACGATGAGCAAGGTCGCCAGAGCTTCGCGAGGAAGCGTTGTATTGGCAGTTGGGGGGAACGGTGGTGTTTTGTTACCTTTGGTAGCATGTCTCCTATGCTGCCAGACTAACTATTCCTTCTTAATTTACTGGGTCGGCAACGCGCGAGTGATACCTTGGTGTTGCAAGCGTCTATAGGCTACGGTATCTAACCGCTTTGCTGTAAGGTCTAACTTTGATTGAATAACATTGAAAATTAGGCCTTACAGCAAAGTGTTAGTTACGCGGCATTGCACGCTAACCGATGTAAACTATATTAAACAAATACATATTTTGATAAATTATAAGAATTGAACCAATTTTTATTACTTATTGATTATTCAATGGAGGTAACGATATCAAGATAATTGTTCGAAATATTCTAGAATAAATTGTCAACGCTTGCCGCTACTATAGATCCGGTTGGAAGGGTACACCTCCGGCGCGCGCACAGATGCGTCCCATGTGTGGCGATCTTCTCGCGCCGCCGACGCCGCCGCCGCCTTCGGTAACGACTTCGAACCCAAGCGCATTCAGGATAATTCCGAAAAATAAAGGTGGAATGTTATGTTGTTAATTTTTAACCGACTGAAAAAGGAGGAGGTTCTTAATTCGACTATATGTTTTTTTTTTGTTTGTTGTTACGCGATTATTCCGTCATTATAAAGCTATTTTGATGATTCTTTTTTTGATCAGTAGGTAGTTCATACTTCAGATGTCCCATAAAAATTTGGTCAAGATCTGATCACAAAATTTTGAACAAAATGACAATCGTGTTATTGTCATAACGACTTAGTACCTACTTAGTCGCTACTCAAAATGTTGAAATAAAATAACTTCAGAAAAAGTAAGTAAAACCGCCTTCAAAAATATGGAAATTAATGTTAGGTATGTGCGAAATAGTTCCAGAAGTCGGTGGCGAAATCAGAAGATCCGATTAAATTAAAGGCACCGACTTCCGAAACTGTTTCGCACATAATATTATTTTTTACTAGCTTCTGCCCGCGACTTTCTTTGCGTGGACTTCAGTATTGGGTTCGACCTGGATAAAAGCCTATGATTCCAGACTATAATCTATCTTTGTCAAATTTCATCCAGATCCGTTCAGCCTTTCTGGCGTGAAAGAGTAACAAACATCCATACTCACAAACTTTCATGTTTATAATATTAGTAAGGATGTTTTTGATGGCGGTTTTACTTTTTCTTAAAACTTATTTGTTTACAAATAAAATTCTCAGGAGAATATTATTCTCAGAGATACCAAATAATTTTCTGGAAGTCCAATCAGAATGTGTACCTAAGTATTTTTAATTTTACAGTGATTTCAGTATTCTGTAGATATTATGTACCTACCTTAAATCTTAATCCTGTATTAGTTGGACCATGATGTTACTATTTAGCGCATTTCTTTTATATCTATTTATTGGTACATATTTAGACATGTTGTCTCTAACACTTAGGTCTTGATCAGTCATCAGCTAGCCTTTTATCCTGGTGAGTACTCAACGTGTGGCTAATACATCATCTCTCCGGTATTGTCCAGCGTTCATACGAAATTGTTTTGTTTCACCATATGTCCGTAACGCAACCCCTGGCATTCCTACCTACTCGGAACCCTGCCAACTAATTACACATGGACAAATCTAAACATCGCGTTTTTGTTTTACAATCGTAAATAAACATTTCTCATATATTATGGATCCGCAGTGTCTAATGAAGGCAGTATTTATTTTTTCAGTTAAATGGTATAGAAATGATTTATTGCTGTGTAAATAGATATGTCCCTAGTGTATGAATGCATTAGTGTTTTAGTTGCGGTTAGATGCTGAATACGAAACTCAACTAATGTATTTTGTCGAACCGACTGTCATATTGGTATGCATGCATCCGAATGTAAACCTTCAGTAGGTACCTATGTTCATAATCCTCTGATTACTGAAGGTTAACATTCGGTACATACCTAATACAGGTCGTAACATAGCATCACGCCTGTATTCCCCCAAGGGTTATACAGAGGTGTACTAATGTGCACCCACAGTGCGCCGAATGTTTAGGTCACATGTAATAGGGGGCGAGCATATTGTTCTGACGTGCTATTGAGAATTTCATACAAAAACCCAATAACACTGTTCGGCCTGGGAAGCGAACCCAGGACGGATAGCGTACGATCGCGCTTAAGACCGCTAGTCTTCGATCACTTAGTTTCTACATTGCTACGTTTGTCCTATCAATCAGTAAGAAGGGTACTTAGGTAGGTACCTACTTAAATATGTATGGTTTACGACATTGCCAAAAGGGGTAAAAAAAGTTTGGTTTACTTGTGCTTACTGAGACCGCATACAAACTTTACACGATTCCAACGGATACCATGAAACCACGAATCCTGATGACGTAAATATTTTTTAATACTTCGCAGTAATCAGACTTTTGCCTACATTCTTTGATTCATATCTAATCATTCTTCTTGGAAGAATGGCTAGAAAAAGTAATTGCAAAACTTTGTAAGAACTTCATTCATTTCATACATAGCCGCACCAATGTACAATCTTCTTTAAAAAACGTTATTCCAGAAGGTTAAGATCCAAACTAAGTCTTTAAATTAAGTAGTACACGCACGCTTGAAATTGTTTCCTTTGTATGCAATTCCAATCATTTAATATGTATTCTTCTCCGTATAGGATAGTGTTATAATAATATATGCATTAGCTACTAAAACAAATTTTCGCAATATACCTAAAGTTCCGTTAACGACTTGACCGTTTGTCGGTTGACGGCAGATGCGACGGGGACATTGCTAATTCTGGGTTATATGCGCGCGCGCTTGTTTCCTGTATCGATTCCTTGTGCATGCCATGTCATGCTGTCATACACAGCCGGGCTAAAAGCTGTGCGTATGAAAATTTAATGTCTGTTTTACAGTCAGATTGAAACGATGGTTTGCCATGAAGTTTAGTGGTAGGTCACATACTTATTACTATTTATTTTAATCTGGTATTTGAAGCTATATGGAATTTACAAAGCGAAGTAAGTATCTATAGGTACGTACGGCTTGAATACGTAGGTTCTTTGCAATGCCACCTAAGTTGTACTACTTATTACTTAGGTACCTCCCACTTATAGGATTTAAAATCAAACTACCTACGTTTTCTTAGTTTTTAAAGTTATTATTATAGTCCCTAGATAATATTAGAAAGCGGAGTTAAAAGGTGGATGGATACGAAAAACGTGCTGTGGATGTATGAAATTTAAGGATTTAAAAGCTCTGACCATCGATTAGACCGTGCCTCCAGTACCTACCTAAGTGGTGAGAATCGATTGAATACTTATAGGTAGGTAGCTATCTAGGGTATTCGGGTCTCAAATATTGTGCAAAGTTTAGAGAGAGGTTTATTGTATATTTTATTCGATATTAAATATTGTATGAGTACCTACCTACCTATTACTAATTATTAGGGTATGAAAAATAGATCACAAAATCACTTTTATTGCTATTTTACGAGCAATTACAGAAACGAGTCACCTCCGTCGTGAATATGATACGGATAAAAATGAAGCAAAAGTTTATAAAGTTTGAGGAGTAAAGTCGTCTTCCGCGGTATAAACAGTATTATAATTTTAAATTTTGTCATCTTTAGGGACGATGCGTAGGTAGGTACTTATTGGCTTTATTTCTATCAACATTAAATAAGTATTTTCAAATGATCGCGAAAATAAGCGTGTTTACTTTGAAAGCAAATGGTGTTGATACGTTTAGCGTCGGCTTCCGTTCACATTAAAGTATCTTCTCTGTTTCAATGTTCAGTACCTACCTACTCTATAATATCCTGTAGGTACCTATGCCTAAGTGTTTAGGTATCTACAAATTTATACGACGCATCCCATAATGATGATCCACTTTTAAAACGGTAACTTACAGTGCAGTTATACATAATAGCTGAATATAATTTATTTAATTACTCCATAAGATCAATAACAGCTCAATATTTTCAGTAAAACGAAGACCTAGTTCTAGTGCCAAAAGGTTGCTTTCGGACTTTATACCTTATTAATGAAGAATTTAAGATGGATTTGGATAGCACCATGGAATATTGAGTGCAGTGTAATTCAGCGAAACTACAAAGAGATTGACTGATGACCTCATATCGTTTGGCATCGAGGAATGGTTAATGTCACAGTAGGCTTTTGAAATATAGCATGTGTAATGAATTCTCTTGTTGGGCGTCTGCTGGCGCATTGCGTCATATCTCCCGGATGAGCCAATTTCTGCACAACGTGCTTCATATAATCGGTAGGTCTTACAAGAGGATCATGTTAACATTGTATTAGAATTGCTAATGAGTGAGATGACCTTGTTTGTCACCTAAGTAGTACTAGGTATGTGGAAGTTTTTTAGAATTTATAGATCTACCTAATTTCGACTGCCCGTATCCTTTTTTTCCAAAACAATATTACCTATACAGGAACTTTTCTTTTTCAAATTACTGACCCACTCCTACTGCTAGGCTAGGCCTAGGCTTTCTCTAGATTAGACCGAGGGAGGGATAGGCGGAAACCAATGATCATTGGCCGACGTATAATCGTGCGGGTTGGGAGAATTCCTACCAACCGTCGACAGTTGACACCGTCTTCGGAATTTTGAATAGGTCGTACCTATTTAGGGTAGGTACATAGGTATAAGTTACGGTGTGTGCTATAATGTAAGTATATTGTTTATTAACATCTATTTCTATTTAGGTATCTACATATCTAACAAAAAATAACGTCTACACCTACATTACCTACCTACAAGATGCAAGAATCGTAGCAAGTAGCAGGCTATAGTTTTTGCCTACCCTGTGGGAGAAAGGCGTGAGTGTATGTATGTATGTCTGGACTTTAAAAGAGACCATAATTCTCCGAATTTGTTTCGGTGTTTATTCTCAGATATCGCGTCAACTACCTACTTAGGAATTCCGACATTATCTAGTAGAAAGTAAAAAATTCAATTATAAAAGTGTGTTTATGATCTAGGTATTTACAGAAATAAATATCATTTCAATCATAGATGGCTATCGCTTGGAGATGATGATGAATTTGATAATTGAAAACATTTCAAAAATTATTAAGCCACCAAAACAATATTTACCTACTGTTGCTTTGTTTTCCTATCCTGAGATTCAAAACATTTTTATTTATTTTTTATATGTCTTCATTGCGGAGAAAAAAAGTGTGATGACGTCACATATACGGCGGAAACTGAGAAAATTTAAATCTTGTCGAAATAATAGTAAATCAACAACGAAATAGGTAGGTATCTATTCGTCGGAACATAGGTATGGAGCATTTTAACTGCCTGTAAAACTGGCTTAGCCCGCCAAATTAAAATATTATTTAGTTTTTCGTAAATGTTGTGTGAAATGATAAAGGATTTTTTTAAGACTACCCGCTTAGGTGCTCAGGTACCTACCTAATAGAATTACATGTGAGTGCAGTACCCCCGAAATAACACTGCACTTAATCAGTAAGGACAATAATCATCAATACGAAACATTTACGGCACCGCCTATGAACCGAGTTTTTATATAGAAATTTACCACCGCAAAACCACTTGCGCATTTAACTTCAGACACGCAGCGTTATTTCGGTGAAACTGTAGTATCGGAATCCCATCCTACCAGCATGTAGGCTTGACATCTCTAAAATCTGGTAACTAGGACATGATTTTGGAGCTGGAGCCCCGGACATGGACGTGGCGCGTGGCGGCCTGACGGCGAAAGGTGACTTGTAATTCTGAACTACAAATGAAACTCCATCCGGACGCCCTTTAACCAGGACAAATACGAGGAATCCCGGACAAATGGCAACCCTATATGGAACATGGACGTGTTTAATAGTCGTTGTGGTAGATTAACATTGAATTGAATCTCTGTCCGATCTTTGCCTATTATTGTTATGTTATGTATGTTAGTCGTTATTTAATAATTACTCTGTAAATTGTTACTTCCATTCTAGAAATTTAGTAAGATTTGAAGCAAGGTCTCACAACACAATCATCTCCATAAGACTAGGATCCAAGCTTGAAAAAGTTATTGCCGACTAGAAACCAACTGTCATGATAATAGATGAACTGTCAGTGTCAGCCTGTAAGTCGTCTCATGTCAGTTTGTTTTGTATCAACGTTACGCGCTAAATATAGTATTTACTATTTTTATGAATTAAAAGCGTAATTTCATTGATATATAGCTGAAATGGAAGGTGGCGATTCGTTTTTATCTTGTGCTGTGACGATAGAATGGATGACACAAGGATCTATCACAAGGAAAGTTAATTACAAGACTGCTTCGCTTCGCTTGATTCGAAACGAATTTCGAGAAATGTTTATGGAGATTACAAGTGATAAACATGCTGCTATTAGGTTAGCATTAAAAGGTATTAATGTGTTTAAAAAGTTCATGGCAGAGGGCAAAGCAAGCGTAAAATTTCAAGAGGCTGGTTGCACATTGTTCATATCAAACGCACCGCCAACGAATCTCGTGGGATTTTTAAGAACCATATTCGTTAAAATGACTGGTGATAAGGAACAAGGCAGTAACACAACTCCTTCCAAGCAATCCATGCGATCAAAGCTATTGAGTGGTAAAGCACAGGGCTTTGAAGAAATAAGTCCAGTGACTATAGCTGATGTTCATAATGCCAAGAGTAAGATACCCAAGTCTACTATGACGACACCATCACCTCCTTCCAAAAAGCGCAAAATGAATGACGGTGTTCGTGGTCCAGCACCAAAAAAGCTATACTCTCCATCACCATTGACTACAACAAGCTCATTGAACCCTGAACAGCAGAGAGTACTTGAAGCTTGTCTTGGAGGGAAAAACATATTTTTTACTGGGTCAGCTGGCACAGGAAAGAGTTTCTTATTGAAGAGAATTGTAGCAGCTTTACCCCCGGACCTCACAGTTGCTACTGCCTCCACTGGTGTTGCAGCTTGTCATGTTGGTAAGTATTTAGTAAAAAAAAATTACTAATATTGTCACACATTACTAGTATTCTTGTTAACCCCTTGTGCTAAGCTAAATACTTTTGTTACAAGTGGGCACACCTCGGTAGTGCAATGGGTGGGTCTTAAACTGGCAACCGTGTGATAGCAAATCTGATGCCCTAGCTATTAGGCTGCCGCAGCTTCACACATTTATATTAAGTTTAATTTGTGATGATTGGGATCATAGAAATTCATTTATTTTGATGTCTAATATTTGTTTAAGTGTCAGAAACCAGTATATCTTAAATTTATTTCCAATTCTAGAATATATTTTTTAATTCCAATGTAATTTGGTTTTGTGCAGGTGGTACAACACTACATGCATTTGCTGGTATTGGAGATGGCAGTGGATCATTAGAAAAACTTTGTGAAAGAGCAATGAAAATACCACTATTGGCACAAAAGTGGAGAAAATGTAAACACCTTATTATTGATGAAATATCTATGGTGGATGGTGTTTTCTTCGAGGTAATCAGAATCACTATTACTTTAATTATTCTTGAAATTAATCCTTACTTATCTAGAGCAGCAATACTTATAATTATAGTTTTAGGAATAATCTAGAAATCTATTTTATTTTATAGAACCCCGTACCTAGTGAAAAAGATACTGTAATTTAATTTAATACATTATATTCACGCCTTTTTTCCATGGGGGTAGGGAGAAACTACAAAATGCCACTTGCTATAAATCTTGCATATTTATTTGCTTCATACATCACTAAGTACTATCTTAATAATACCTTTTTTAAAGATATAACAGTAAAGAATGCCAAAAAGGCAATATTTTCTCTTTTTAATCTACCCATTTATTTTACAGAAATTAGAAGCAGTTGCAAGATATGTCAGAAAAAATGACAAACCATTTGGTGGAATCCAACTTATACTATGTGGAGACTTTCTGCAATTACCACCAGTTGTTGAGAAAGGTAAGACAGGAAAAAGGTTCTGTTTTCAGTCTCCTTGCTGGGACAAATGCATTGAACTCTGTTTTGAACTTAAGCAAGTCCATAGACAAAAAGATTCAGAATTCATCTCGATTCTCAATAGCATTAGAATAGGCAGAGTCACAAATGAAATAAATGAGCGACTTACTGGCACAGCCAGACAGAAGATAGAGAGTGATGGCATTCTAGCTACAAGGTTGTGCTCTCACACTAATGACTCTAAAATGATTAATGATTCAAAGCTAAGTGACCTAGATGGTGAAGAGAAAATCTTTTCTTCACAAGACAGTGATAATGCTACTAAATTATTAGACATGCAAACTATTGCTCCTTCAAAATTATTGCTCAAAGTTGGAGCCCAAGTAATGTTGTTAAAAAACATTAATGTTAATGCTGGGTTAGTTAATGGGGCAAGGGGAGTAGTAGTAAGATTTGAAGAAGGGTTTCCTGTTGTAAGGTTTAAGAATAAAAAAGAGTATACAGCAAGAACTGAACGCTGGTATGTCAAAAACTCAAATGGATCCTTGCTATGTCGCAGGCAAGTTCCTTTGAATCTGGCTTGGGCATTTTCAATACACAAATCTCAAGGCTTGACATTAGATTGCGTTGAAATGTCTTTAGCAAAAATATTTGAGGCTGGCCAAGCATATGTAGCCTTGAGCAGAGCCCAAAGTTTAGACACACTCAGAGTACTAGACTTCGACTCGCGGCATGTGTGGGCCGATCCTAATGTCTTAGAATTCTATCAAAGATTTAGACGCCGTTTGCAACAAATGGAAATTGTTCCTCTAGGCAGACCATTGAGTGATAAAACTAATAAGAAATTAAAGTTGAGAGAAATATTAGAAAAACAGTTAAGACGAAAATAGTAAGTAAGAGTAGGACCAAATTGTTTATTTTATTGTCTATTTAATGTTTGTAATCATGAGCCTGTTAATTAAAGACTGAATGTATTCAATTAAATTTGAAGATATTTTCTACATACTTTTAATGCAACTGTATATATTTTACTAATTGAAATAAAAAAGAATACTTATGTTTTAAATTTAGTTTTATTTAGTTCATCAATTGAAAACCATAGTGCAGCAACAGTTGGCTCTTCAATTAGAATAACACTGAATAATGTCAAAAACATAAACCTAACATGGAGTCCATTTTTCGACCATAGATGATATTTTATAGACTGCCTGCACCGTGTCCTGTGTAGGTACATATATACTAGGCCTCCCGATGCCACGCGCCTCCTCTTGACCAATTTGTTATGGCGCGGGTGCGCGAGCTACAAGTGATACTGATCATTTAATTAAATTGGTTCACACTAAAAGGTCTTGTTGCGTTGCTGCCTTTCTGGTGTGAATCGGTCCTTAACCTTAACGGTAAAATACATTAAGAAAAACCAATTTTAATCTTAGAATTATTATTATTAAAAAATAATTGCTCACTATCTTACCTATATCTCTTACCTACCTTTATACATATAATTATAATATAACTATCTAGATTCAACAGAAGTCAAAATTTCAATCTGTTCCTCAAGTGTTGCATGCTTCTCTTGAAGACATTTAACTACATATTTGAGAGACTCAATTGTATTTTCATTATCTCTCTTGGAACTTTTAGCCTCCTCTGAGTGATGCTGAAGAATTTCCACATGCTTCTTAGTTTGTACTACCAGATCCATGAGCCTGTTGTTTAAATTTTCTTGTTTTTTAATCATGAGCCAAAGAATAGCCTCTTTTGGTGCATATTGTTGGCACCTGAGGTCATCAGTGACATAGCTGTCCAAGTCAGAAGGCTCCTTCAATTTGCCAAACCAGGTTTTTATATCAAGAGTGAGTTCAGCTTGTGTCAGTTTGTTCAACAATCTCTCCACTTTAGATCTTGGTTGTTCCAAGCTCTGGGAACAAAATAGAACATGTAAAATGATGTCCAGATTTCCAAAAGCACTGTCTTTGTCAATTGTTAGAAAAAAGGCTACTTTATCCTAGGAGTTTTTACCAACAGAATGAATATGCCCTGGAACTGAAGTCTTTTTAAACACTCCCTTTACTGGATTTTCTACACAGGTATGTTTCTATTTAGTGGTACAAAGAACACTAAAAAGGTTAATACAAAGATGTATATGACATGCACAATAAACAGATTAGTTTTTTAATAGCGCTGGGTCCCACAAAATGGCATGCATTCATGCCACAGAGTAAGTTTCGAGTATTACCTATTTTGGCAGAATCTATATTTCAGACTAAAAATAAATTTGGTAATATTTATATAAGTGGCAGTACATAACACACCAGCATTCAGATCAATTATTTACCAGTGGTGTCTGGTAATTGGTATCTATATAGATTTAATAGGTACACAAAGCGAGGTTTATCCTAAATCTATGTAAATTCAAACTACATTTAAGCATATCATTTTGTTTGCATTACATATTTGGGACTGAAGACATGAACAGTAGTTATTGTATCTATTTTAACTGTAGTTCGATTTTAAAGAAACACCCAAATCATATCAATAAACAGAAAAACTACTGTTCATTTTTATTGTGCCATGGGAGCTACATAAATTATGAGGACTAGAAAACTAATTACATAGGCACCAATAATTGTAAGTTTCCAAGCATAAAAAAATACTTTGTAATTGACAATCATGCATATATGTTTACCTATAAGTTTGAGTAATAACAAACATACAACAGTAAGAAGCACACTGACAACTTACATTGCATGCTTCTGTTGTAAAGTTCCATGGCACACGAGAGACAAACCCAGTCCGGCTCACTTGACTTGGCTTATGGACTTTTGTTTGCAGTTTGGTTGGTGGTGACTAGATTAAATCAGGTTTTGTGTATTTATAATATAAGCTGTATTATTACAGTAAGATGGTATGTATGTAACTTATGAAAGACTTACTAGCAGTAGATATTTATAGATAGGACTAATAAATTCATTTAATAGCTTTAGTTTATGGTTATTCTACAGCAACTCTATTTTAGCATACATCTGACCACAAGTATATTAAATTAACATTACCTAGTCTCTCAGTGATTAGATAGCATTCTGAGAGTTAGTGTATGGAACTTACAGCTTGACTTAAGGCTCAAATAGAGTAAAGTAAATGTATTTACTTTTAACAATTTTAGCCTTAGATTATTAAGAGGTGAATATGATTTATTTTTATATTAAACTCAATTCTTACTTTATTAATGGATGCCTTTGGTGTAGACGGCTTTGGTGTAAGTTTTGGGAGAATTGGTGCAAATATTGTTGGTATGGCATTATCTTTCAGTCTCCTTTGAGAATCAAAATATTTTGGCTCAAAATGCTTAGAGCAGATTTGGCTTTTGTACCAATCTAGGATGGAACACCTATTTTTTAGCATTCTCAGCCATCGTTTCCGCATTTCACTGTTTGTAGGACATCTGTAATTTAGATAAAATCATTCTAAACATGATGTAAAGAAGTACACAGTTGAGTTATAAAATTATAGGTAGAATATGTAATTTTTAGATATAATAGCAACAACAAGCGACAACGATGATAATAAGAAAGTATGAGACATCTTTAGACTATGCTGTTGGGGCGAAAATGGTATTCGTACCTAAAATACTTACGGGTGGAATGAAACTGCCGGGGGTTTGTTAAGTATGGTTGTTCGGCAATTTTCGACAGCACAGTGAGTAGTCGATAATGTACTCATTTTTGTTAGTCAATTTAGGTATGCAATTCCTCTTTGAAAATAATACAAATGCCAATCACAAAAAGAAAAGAGGTGTTTGATCAAATCGAGAGATATAATTATGTCGCTCGTTGTAAATTTTGACATTTCTAGCAGCGTGACCACTTTTTTCTAGCGATGTGTCAACTCGGTTTGACAAACCGGGTTGAGTGTAACTCGAGTCAAACCGGGTTACTATCTGTTCAATTCGGTTTAGGTTTCTAACCGCTAACGCGGACGAGACGGTGCGACGTGCGCGCGACTTTACACATGGTTTGACGGTTTGACGCGAAGCTTCGGGCCCGAACGATAACCGAACGTAACCGAATTGCACCCTACGAAGTCTTCGCCGCCGAGTCGCCGACTAACGACTTGTTCTTTGCGCGCGATGTTATTTTGACAATTTAATATTTTTCATATAGAATTTAATACTTTTAAAAATTAAAACAAAGCAGAGCTTGTGTGTGATAAGTTACTAACTACTATTTCTGCACTTTTTGATACAAATTGTTTTTTTAATTGTCTTTTAAATGTTTATTTACATACATATAAAAGACAAATTAATCTACTTATCTATAGTTAAGTAGTTAAACTGGAGTCACATTACAGTTGTTTTCTAATAAATTATTATTGTAATTTTATTTACATACATGTAAGTGGTCATAATAAATAAACTCATTGCGATGACTTGAAATATTTTTTGCTTTATCTGATTACTTACCAATAAATTCAAAATTAAAATCTAAAGAACAATGGCAAAATCTTAGTTGATATGAATTCGAGCGTCTTTAAATTACAAATATACGAAACAATTTCCGTTAATTATCTACGTTTTTACAAATAATCATATTAATCAGTTAAGGCCGGATAAAAAAGCACATTATAATAAAAACTCTATTGATTACTTTCAAACTTATATTTGTCCAGTGTTGCCATTTAATAACAAGTAGCAAGTATTTTTAGTTCGTTATTTTAATAAAATAAAGTCAATGAACGCTTATTGCAGGTTTTGCTGCATTTCTAAGTGTTTTATATATTTTTTTCGTTGGTCTAGAATACATTAAAAGTTAAAAGACAAGATATTAACAAATCAAATAAGGTATTTTCCTGTTTAGCAAAAAGACTAAGATCCAAAGTTGAAAAAGAAGTTGTGGATGACAGTTGACAACTAGTATTTCTCATCTCAGAGTCTCAGACGCTTGCGCTCTGTGCTTTGTGGTGATTCGTTCTCGATCGTTTTTTCGTTATCTTTTAATTTTTACGTGACCCGGACTGCCTATGGACTCTGATATTTCCCTTGTGTGACCCGTGCATGTTTAAGGACTCCGATATTTTCCCTCTGTGACATTGTGCTGTTTCTCTACTGGACGCCGATCTTGCCTCATTGTTTGGATTTTGTGAACTGTTTGTGTGGTTAGTTTACTACCGCTAAGATGGAAGGTCGTTGCGGCATAACGGCACGTATCCTGTGTATTAACTGTAACATACGCGTCAATACACTGCGCCGATATCTTGCCTTGGAACTTGATACTAGAGTTACCACATTACTTTGTAGCTGGGTATATCTCCGAATCGTAAGTAACTTGAATTATTTTTAATTAGGTACTTATTATATACCTAGTTATACATAGTTTACTAAGACCTAATTGATTCAATTTGTCGAAACATAATTATGTATTGACACATGAGCTGGCCTGATTGCCTGATCAATCAAGTATCCTGGATGATTTTTAGAAATATAAGATAGGTACAACAATATTGATTCAGTAATGTAAATAAGAAGGCTTTGATTGGGATTTATTCCAGATTATAAGATTTTCTATTTTCCAGATTACTGAAGATGACTATGTTTGTGAAGCATGCAGAGATCTTGCCATGTTAAGAGTCAATCATGACTTACAACAAGAAGTTTCAGGCAGTGATGACCAACAAGCTGGATCAAGTCACTATGGTCACACTGATGTGTGTCTTTTATGTGGCTCTTCTATTTTACGCAGACAAAGTGATAGAATACTGAGAGACAATCCATCTGAACTACAGCAGTCTATGATTAATACTCTGAACAGCAGAGTGGCACCTAGACAGGTATGGTAAATTATATTCTACACAACAAAACTGTTTGCAAGTTATATTAGCATTTGTAAAACATGACATTTACAAAATAATTTAAATTGAATTCTAAAATAGCATGAGTGCTATTTTACCATAGGAGCTAAAAATGATTGGCCTTTCATTTTCCTTTTCTTTGGTTTCAGATATCAGGATGTGATAGTGTATGCCACCCATGCTGGTTACATACACAAAGAGAAGCACAACATGCTAATGTTATTGATGATAATCGGTCTGTAGCAGGGACCGTCCGGATACTCGTTGAACGGGTTTTTGAAGGGGTTTTTTTAAGCGCTTAAAAAATAAACCCTATCAAACGTGTTACACCATCGAACGGGTGCATTGTTACCCCTTCCGAACGGGTTACCCTTTCAAAACCCTGTTACACTGTTACACGGTAAGCCATTCCAACGTGAGACATCGTAATATGCGCTGTTTGTAATCGAGATTAGATTCAAAATTGCATAACCAAGACAGCACGTGACATCTTACCGCCCGGCGAAGCCATTGTTGAATGTATCGAGCGACTTAAAAACATGGAATAATAATTATTGTCTATATTACCTTACAGTTCCATTTTGCTTGTCGCACATGCTTAACATTGTAATATTTCATTTTTCGTGTCTATACCTACTTGTTTATTCTCAACATTCGTCATTTTATTCGTAACTCGAACGGAACTACTTATGCACGGATTGTACGGAAGTAATTGTTTTTTCAATCTTGATAGACTTACACTTGACCGCCAGTTGGCTTGTTATAAGTAGTTTGCGCTACTGAAAATAGTTGAGAACCAAGGAACCAACATTATGATTTTAAGGCATTTTGTTTGCGTCGTAGGTATGTCATTCCGGTTTGATACGAATGGACCTAGCTACATACCCAAATAAGATATTTAGTTTCATAGACACACTAACGTGTCCGTATAGTTAGTATGTTTTTTTATTATTCTGATAAAATCAATATTTCTCAATTCGACTGCATGTTTTTTTTATTCAGATAAAAAAACTTGCCTTTTTTGAAGTCGGTTAAAGATTCTTTAAAAGAAGACCACCCTAACGTCGTCAGAAGAGATAAGAGTTACGTTATAGAAAGAGAGGCAACTTCTTACTTCTAGATTAATATAACTGTAGGTAAGGTAGCGCTGTGCGATCTGAATCGAACTTAATTGTATCGTAGTAAGAGTCCCTATTTCATTAATTGGTTTTGGGGAGTGAATCTTCTGCACCACTACTATTTCTTCTGTGGTAACACTGCCATCTACGATGGAGCGTGCACTCGTGATTTAAACAAACCCAGAATAAATCTTTGGGGAAGACCCACACGGGAAGCAAATTTCAAATTTCAGCGGTACGCATAATAAAAGTGAACTTAAAGCGTTTCGTTCGGGTTTTTGAAATGGTTACTATGAAACGATATCGCTTTTTCGTGTCTCTGGTCGTCCGATAGTAAAAATGGCAAGGAGGAATAAGATCGTAGAGGTGTGATGCACACTCTTCGAAATGTATTCGATAAAATACGGATAACCTAGCGACTTTGCGGCGACTTGGAGTTTAACCCGGACAAAGGAGTAATTGGAAATGAGATTCTTGGCACGTTTCTTGACGGATTACAATGCTTTGAGCTGGTACTTAGCCGATCTATCCCACAGGTGCGAACAGTACTCCATGCACGGCCGCGAACTTGTGCTTGATACAATTAGAGCAATTGTTCCGGCGTGAAGTAACGACGCACCATCGAGAGGATTTCCACCTTTCCAGCAGCTTGACCCTTGGACTCTATATAGGAGCCGAAGTTGAGGGTTGATGTCAGAGTAACGCCTAGGAGTTTAAGGTGGTCAGTTATCGGCACAGATACATTTCAGAAAGTAAAAGCTAGTTGGAATGGGCTCTTTTTGTCAGGGTATGGGCAGCATTGAATATGACCAGACTGGCATTACCCTATTCGGAGACTGCTTAAAGAGACAAATTCAGGTGCTCGACTATAGCCTCTCTTAGAGACTGGATTGGCTGTGTAACACTCTACAACGGTGCTGTCAACCAGACCTCTGGGAAACAACCCATTAATATGTATTCGATCGGACGAGCAGCCATTAATGACATCTCGTATCGATCAATTCCCCAGGAAGTCCGATATCCAAGCTACGAAACTAGTGGGCAAGCCATGAAAGCTTGCTAATAAGGCTATCATGCCATATCTTGTTAAAAGCACTCGAGATGTCAAGCGAGACGGCAAGCGCCGCCCCGTGTTTCTCGACGGCTTTACTCCAGAGATATGTGTGACATACGCTAGAACGTCCCGAGTAGACCAGTTACGGCTTATTGTCGGTCACTGAGGAGATCATTTATTTCTAGGTAGGTCAGGGGTCTATTGTTAAGGACAGGTTCCATAATCGTACAGAGTATGGACGTGGGTCGGCACGACTACCTTTTTAGGCACAGGTTCCACGTTAGCAAGCTTCCACAATTTTGGCACTTGACCAATCTAAAGAGAGAGACGAAAGAGTGAGACAGCACTGGAGATATCCTCAGAACTATGGCTGGAATACCGTCTGGTCCTCTGGCGTTGTTCACGTTAAGACTGCGCAGCGTTTTCCGAACCTCCGAGATTGGCGAATGCGGTATTCGGACATATGTCACTGTCGTGCTGCCAGGCACAGTGGGAGGTATCGCGCTATCAGCGCCTAGACGTAAAGATTCCACAAAAAGAGAGCAAAACATGTTGGCCTTCTCTTCAGTCAGTGGTATGTGCCAACGACTCATCAGGTTTCAGCAGTATAGGAAGTGAGGGGCGGCAGAAGTTCGCTTCGACTGATTTCGCTAAGGACCAAAATGCTTTACTACCCACTGGGTATGAAGCCAGTTTGTTCCTTATTCGACTAATATGCTGAAATCAAGGCTTCCGAATGACCTTTTTACAAAACTTAGTAGCCCTGTTAAAAGCCACGTCCTTGTAGTCAAAGCAAGCGTTCCAAATGTCCTTTGTACAAGATTTAGCAGCCCTGTTAAACGCCGCGTCCTTCGCCTTGCGGTGTCGAGCATCCAACCCAAACCAGGTAATCCTCATGCTTAATTCAAGCCATGGTCGTGAGCGAAAATCTGTGAGAAGCTGTCGCCTCCTATTGTGAATAAGTTATGCTTTCAAAGGAGGCAGCGGAGAGGAAAAGATAATTATCCACTTCGCATATCCGCACGGGGTGCAGGAGGGCGCAGACAGACCTCCGGTCTCCATGAGCTGTGGCCTGCAGGCGGCTGACTTGAGGAGTGTGTCGCCCGACCAGACAATGGGCCCAGTAGGTAGCGCGCGTGTTCGGCATGTGTGCTCTGGGTGGGATACTAGGCGAAGCCTCGGTCTTTAAAGTGGTCCAGCGATCACTGGACCAGAGTCTGTCATGATCGTGGCAAATGTCATGAATCCCGTGGCCATGACTACAGGGCAAAGAAAGGCAAGTTCTAATAGTCTGTCCATCAGAATCCTCTTGGTTGGTTTGGTCCTTAAAGCAAAACCGCTGAAGCGCTTAAGCATTTTGTGTACGGAAAATCCTCATGGATCGTCCACCCGGGGAGACAGCAGGGTATGTCTGACTCGTAGCGACTAAAACTGTACTTGCCTTTCTTTGCCCTGTAGTCATGGCCATGGGATTCATGACATTCGCCACGACCATGACAGACTCTGGTCCAGTGATCGCTGGATCACTTTAAAGACCGAGGCTTCGCCTAGTATCCCACCCAGAGCACACATGCCGAACACGCGCGCTACCTACAGGGGCCTTTGTCTGGTCGGGCGACACACTCCCTAAGTCTCATGGAGGCCGGAGTCTGTCTGCGCCCTCCTGCGCCCGGTGCGGATATGCGAAGTGGATAATTCTGTCTTCCTCTCCGCTACCTCCTTTGTAAGCATAACTTACTCACAATAGGAGACGACAGCTTCCCACGCGCTCTTGCTTACGACCATGGCTTGAATTAAGCATGAGGTTTACCTGGCTTGGAGTTGGATGCTCGACAACGCAAGGAGAAGGACGTGCCGTTTAACAGGGCTGCTAAGTTATGTAAGAAGGTCATTTGGAAGGCTTGATTTCAGCACATTAGTCGAATAAGGAACAAACTGGCTTCAAACCCAGCGGGTAGTAAAGTGTTTTGGTCTTTAGCGAAATCAGTCGAAGCGAACTTCTGCCGCCCCTCACTCCCTTTACTGTATAAAACCTGATGGGTCGTTGGCACATACCACTGAAGAGAAGGCCAACTTGTTTTCCTCTCTTTTTGCGGAATCTTTACGTTTAGGCACTGATAGCTCCACACCTCCCACTGTGCCTGGCAGCACGACAGTTATGTCAGAATACCGCATTCGCCAATCTCGGAGGTTCGGAAAACGCTGCTCAGTCTTAACGCGAACAACGCCAGAGGACCAGACGGTATTCCAACCGTAGTTCTGATGATATCTTCAGTGCTGTCACGCTCTTTCGTCTTTCTCTTTTTATTGGTCAAGTGCCTGACGTTCGTCACCTTATGACGTAAATTCAGAATGTGAAGGCAAAATTCAACCTGGCGGGTGGGGTTCGCGGTGGCTTAGAGGTCAGAGCGTCTAGTGTATCCAACCAGGAGCCGCAGGTTCGAATCCTGCCCGCGATTGAATTTTTCCTTTACCATAATAACTTTATAATCTTAGCATGGAAAATGCATAAAAATCACAAAAACGATATGAAAATGACTATATAAATAGAACCGGATCTCGATACCTGATAATAACTTCACGAGTCGGACAAGGGTTTTCTCAACATATTTGATAGGTATATTATAGATAGACATACATATTATTATTAGACTCTGACTAACACGCCAGTACACCGACAAACTACCAGATATCGGCCACGGCGAGATCGTGTTGGCTAAGATAAACGCAATAACTTCTGAACGCGTAAAGGTAAGAGGAACGCCTGTAGTTCCGGAGCTGCGAAACCTATTTTATTCTATCATTCGCTGCGGGAGAACTCCACAGGCGTGGTATGGGAGTGTAGTGGCTCTGTTTTTTTAAAAGGGACACAACACTCTCTGACGAGTTTCAGCCTACAGACCAGGCCGAGTATCGCACGGGATATGGCACCATAGACAACATTCACATATTAAGCAGATTATGCAAAAGTGCAAAGAGTATAATCGGCCCCTGTGTGTTGCATAAGTGGACTATGTATGAGGAAGCCTTTCGGTCGGAAAAAACCCGCATAGCCGCCGAGAGCAGCAGCTTGTGGCGTGATTTAACATTTTAGTAAATTCGTTCTTACCGCTGGCCACCCTGCTCTAAGCTGTCGCTCACAGCGGCAAAGTGCTAAATTAATTAAAAGTCCAATTACGTAATTAATTTGACTTTTAAGTACATCGAACAAGGTACTGAACATTTTGAAAGCGTGAAGAAAAGTAGACGCTGAACAAGTTTAAATTAGTGTAGGTACCTACCATCATATTTCTACGTAAGTCTATCCATTTTACCTACTCAAATTATTGTGATTATGTTTCTTAACTTTTAAACGCGACGACTATGTGATAATTTATAATTAAGTAAGCGAAATTCATAGTGCACAAACCAAACAAGGTCGATAGGTAGGTACAAAGTCACCGAAAGGAGTGTAGCGCGGCGCCGACGACGATATAATCGTCTCCCGCACTTCCCGCTCTTTTAAACTCGAACCAAAACCATCAAAACCCAGGGTAACCCGAATAAAAGCTTTTCATGAAGGTAACCTCTTCAAAGGCTTAAGTCATTGAAGGGGTTAACCCCTTCAGGTGGTTACCATAATGAAGGGGTTAACCATTTCGCTGGGTTTTAAGGATGTAACTCGAACAAAGGGTAACACTGCGATATGAGCTACCCTATGTACGGGTTACCCTTTCCAAAGGCTTAAGCCTTAAGCGGGGTTGTACGGTCCCTGGTCTGTAGCTGGTAGTACCCACCCAGCACCAGAGGAAGCACAAGAGGATGAACAACCTTCTGGATCTAACCTATTTGTACCAAACAGTGATAGCCAAGTGGATGTGCAAAGAATTGTCTTACCCGAGTATAGATGTGCACCCAATGTTAATAATCATTGTGTTTTCCTGAATTGTAGTAGTACCACACATAGTATTTCAGATAATTTACGTGCGATTGTTCTAAGCAACCACAAATATTACCTGTCAAGCCTAGCTCGTATTTGCTCCGAACATTTAATGAGCAATTCATGGGACACGCTATTCCACTTAGAAAATAGCATTGAAACATTCACAGCTCAGCAGGTGCAGCATGTGTTTTGTTTTGTAAACACATTCAACCGAACATCATCAGGACAATATATCCGCACCTGCAGAAATACTAGATGCCATTGTTGTAAGAGTAGATGACGAAGAATAAATAAATAATGTTAAGATAAAAACCTTGTTTAATTGGTCCTTACTCCTTATTGCCAGTACATAGTACCTAGATACTATAACTTAGTTTATATAAAATCCTATTATTTTAGAACAATCCTATTGCCTCATTGCACAGACCTTTAATAATAGACTAGTAGTTATAATAAATAATTCTGACGGAGACTGGCTGCCACACTGGGTCACTTGCTATAAGATTATTTATTTATGTAGGTTATATACCTATTGTACCATTTAAAAATATTTTTACAAGTTATTGCATGCTGAAATAACTAAGTTAGAGAAATACTAATACGACATTGCGCTTTTACAATCGCGAAATGAATAATATGAAATGACGTAAAGATATAACCTACAAAAGTTCATGACTGAATATCTATTAATCTCGGCTCTCTCTAAATAAAAATCTTGCACAAACTAGCTCAGAAGAGGATGCTGAATCAAACAAGATATTTTTCATTAAAAGACGTAGGAATTTTATCTCAACTAAAACAATGTATGGGCGGCTGCCATTGTTCTTTCTCAAACCGTTGCGAAGGTTTCGGTTACCTACGCAAATGCAAATAATACGCAAGCGACTTTTTGAACCGAATCGTGAACTCTAACCGAGTTCAAAGTCGTCATCTCCACGAGTTACCTACCCGCAGCACGCGGTCGTTTCGGTTTGGATGAAACGAATTGCAAACCGGGTTGAGTCAAATTTTGATTCGGTTAGAAAAATGTACGGTTTGGCCCATCGTCGCGGCTTACTGCGACGATGGGCCAAACAGCGACTTCGTCCGCGTGGAATAGTTACTTTGTTCCCTAGTTCTTCGCCCGCGGTTTCACCTGCGTTGCCCCGTTCCTAAGGGTTGTTTGTAGCGTGATGTTTTATAGCTTGAAACCTTTCTCATGAATCACTCATTTTCCCAACATTTCCCTTCACTGCTCTGCTCCTATTGATCGTAGCATGATGAAAAATATACTATAACCTGCCCAGGAGTATGAAGAACAATTGTACCAAGTTTCGTTGAAATCTGTCGAGTGGTTTTTGTTTCTATAACGAACATACAGACAGACAGACAAAAATTTTACTGATTGCATTTTTGGCGTCAGTATCGATCACTAATCACCCGCTGATAGTTATTTTGGAAATATATTTCATGTACAGAATTGACATCTCTACAGATTTATTATAAGTGTAGATATTTTAGTGAATATCTCATAGAATATGAATTTCACCGAACTAGGTTACGTTACCTCATACCTACCTGTCGATTAGTACTAGAAAAACTATATCTAGGCTTGAACCTACTTTTAATAACGAAATAACCGCTTTTGTATTTGATGCATATTGCCGTCCGAGCGGCCAACTGAAATCGGCTTTAACAAATTATTGAACCTATTTTCTAGTATTTTTTTTTTGTTTATTCGCTGCAACAAATTAGCAACTAATTGTCCATACACATTAGCCTCTTTATTTTGATAATTATGGTGAGATACCTACTTACCCCTAACCTGGAAACTAAATATTGCATATCTTTTTGTATATTTAAGCTTTGACGTTTCTTATTTTTGCAACAAATACAACCTTTATTTCATGTATCAGTCGCCCATCTGCATTATTTCATTTCTGTGTAATCACAGGCGATGACTACGGCAAGTGGCGGTTCTAGAGACCAACTATATTTTGGTCATAGCGTCTTAGTTTTTTTTGCAACAAATTCAGGGAAATAGGTTGTATGTACATTGTGTGTATACAATGTACTTACATCCTGAATTTGAACAAATTACCACTAATTCCTGGCAGTTTCATCAAATATTATGAGTTGGCCGCGCGGTTGATACGGACGTTTTTTCAACGCATTTTTATAATTTTTTTATATTTCATTTCGGAGAATAAAATCATAACCTGGCGTCATCATGACGTCACATTTATCCAGTGTAAATTGAAAAAATGAAATTTTGTCAAAACAATAGTAAATCAATAACGAAATAGGTAATGTAGGGTTATGAATAAATATGATAGATGCCAAATTACTGACCCTAACATTTTTATAAGGGTCTGAGAAATGACGCCATGTCACTGTTTAACACCGTAACCGTACAAATGACGTCAATTGGCACTTATGTCTGTACCTATAAAACAGAAAGAACTTCAAAGTCGAAAATATATATGAAAATAATCGAATATAAAAATATGGGTATCCTATTTTTCTAACTAGTATCAAATAAAATTATATTGGGCGTTATTGGATGATAGACAAAAATGAAAATATGTTGTATATGTCAATTTCATGCGCATTTCAATTTGAAATCACGCGCATGAAATTGTCATTTATCTTGTGACATTGAATTTTTCAACGACAGTTGTCGTGCGTATCAATTTATGTTTATTTATTTCTTAAAATTTTATTACTATTTGTTTATTAATTTTATTATTATTTGTTTATTTATTTCTTTAATTATTTCTTAAAATTTTAATCATCTCAATAGATGGAAAGTGTATTGATTGAATTTTAGATATTCGAGTATAAAGTCTTAAAATAAAATAAAACTAAGATTAATTTTATACAATTGAAAATATGTTTTACAGTAAATTAACAACTTTTAAATACAAAGGAATACACGTCATAAATAAGTAAATATTTTTGATAAGGTTTAATTTAATAATTCTTTTTAACTTAATCAGTAACACTTATAGCTACAGGTGGAATGAACCGCCATATATGACTGATTTCACCAGCACAGGGTTGAATTATGGATGGATGTTCAGTTTCTTTCATAATAGGTATTTCATCTAGTATTGGTTCAGTGGTAGAACACTGAATGTCAATCTTGTATTCTCCCGGAGTCAAAAACACTACAGTGCATTCGTGATATGCCTTTGCTGATTCTGGCAGCGTTGAGAGTACAACTCTGAAATATTGAAAATAATATAAAATAATAATAGTACATATAATAACGTTCTCCGGTATTGCATTATTTAAAAAATAAAAACTATTATTAATATATTATTAATCCATTTTGTGACAGTAAAACATACTTTTTAATCCAAATTTTGTTATAAAAAAATATTTTTCAATGTTGACTTCTCTTTCCATCGATCGCAAAATCACCATTTTAATACAGGTTTACTATGTATAATTAATATGTATAATATAATAAATAAGTATATTACATATTGACTTTACATAAGTTGCCTTTACTTAATGAATTACAGAAAAAGAACATTGACGTCATACTTGTTATTCCCAGCAGTAGCGACTCGGTTATCGAGTTTGTAGTTCAGTACTCTGTTGTTGTAGTCTTGGTAGAACTGCACAGACAAACACAGTTTGTGTAATGGTCTACTCAGGTGGTTCCATACTGCCACGCCGAGGGAGAGGCACTCGCCGGCTGTGCAATTGTACTCCTCTTGAGGCTTGATGCATTGACTATTTAGGCTCACCTCTGTAAAGGAGACAAAATTTAAAATTGTGAGCTTGGTTCTAAAACGAATGATGACGAGCGCCGGTTATCGCGCTTATCACTATGTGTCAGATTTAAATTTTTATTTCAGTGAATGATAGAAAGTTAATAAATCTTTTAATGACCCAGTATTGATAGTTTAGTTTGTTTTAATAGAATTGATCTCCTATCTTTTTGATAATGGGTACTGGGATGTGATCAGATAGAACTAGATAAATGTGCATAAAACGGCGATGATGAATTATAAATATTTACCCCAGTTCAAAGGAGACATGCGTACGATATCCATCATAGCTTGTGAGAGCGTGATTCCCTTGACGGAGGCGCGGCCTGTGATGTCCGACTGCATCAGGTGCCAGCGCAGCGAGATGTTGTTGGTAATGTGTTCCGAACACATCAGTTCCAGGCTGTTGGTAGAGGTGCCTGTATTTGTTGACTTGGATTCCAATAGATCTGTGAATGTAATCCTTAATTAGCGCTGCCGTTCATAATTTTGTACTTTGAGGTTTTAATTTAATTCAGCAGTCGACTTCATAAATTTTATCTGTGTACTAATGACCACCCAAAGTTTGCCAGTATATTTAGGTCCCATGTAATAGGGACCGAGTCTATTATCTGACGTTAGCAGTTGAATACAATGATTTTATTTCTTTGGCGTTTTCTTCGTATGTGGCCGGACAACAACAACAAATTAAAATTGTTAGCTGACTTAAAAAGAACATACATACCATCACACCTGTATTCCCGAAAAGGTTAGGCAAAGGCGTACTATTGTGCACCCACAGTTCGCCGGTAAGTTTAGGTCCCATGTAACTATTGCCATTAACCGGGCACAAATTCCAAACTCCGAGCTGCTACTGAGAATTTTATAGAAAAACCCAATAACACTTTGCTTGACCCGGGAATTGAACCCAGGACCTCTATCGTAGCAGTTGCGCTCAGGATAACTAGTCTAATGAGACAGTTTAGTTAGAGACTGAAAAATAAGTTGAAAAAGAGACATGAGGAAACAATAAAACGACTATAGGTATTGCACTTACCTTCATCTAACGGCTTGCTCGGCGTCGTGTTGAAGGGACAGCGGTCTAAAGGCACGGGCACACGACAGGACTCCTTGCTCTCAATCAGGATGTGCTTGCTCGGCGCGTAGTGGAAGTCCATCTCCTCTGACGTCAGGTTCGTCACATCCAGCACCAAATACAATTGAGATGGACTAGATTTAAATGAATAATAAATCATTGTTAATATATATAAAAATTAATTGCCGTATACATATATCATCACATCTTGAGAGTGGTTCAACTGATATGGCTGATTGTGATTTTTGTGTTCGTAAGTTGAGGACACGGTTTGTATGAATGCTTTTTTGAATCCACCATGGCCTCACAGAGAACCGGCGTGAAACAACGCTTACGTTGTGTTTCGCCAAGTGACTCAAGATACCCGAGGCCCAATCCCCTTTTAAAAGGCGGGCAACGGCGGTAATCGCTTACCATCAGGCGATCCGTCTGCTCGTTTTTTTTTATGGAATAGGGGGGCCTCTATTCCATAAAAAAATCATAATCGTCGGAAATTTGGATGAGGAAAATTACACAGGCGAAGCTACCGGTCAGTGGTATCTAGTATGTAAAGCTATGTTTAATGTTTAGACTTAGACAGTCCATAGAAGGTTTACCGATGTCTACAACCACTCTATTTATTATTATTCTAGAGATATAAAAAAATATATTCTATAAACATTTCTAGCTAGCTTACTTACATTTCTGCTGGCAACACATCCCAGTGTGTAATAGAAACGCTCGGCAACAGTTCTAGATTAATCTGTAGCGTAGATTGACGACAGTGCATCTCTTTTCCTTCACCGCCAGAGTATCTTATAATTAACTGAAACGATAGAGACAGAGTATCGGTACGATTCAAATATAGATTACTTACTTTGTATTGTAGTACGTACTTAGTGTAACTATAATAAATTACACGTAACTACGTGTCAATAAGAGTAGCCATAGTGAACCAGTTTAAGTTTAAAATATTTATACGCATTAATTTAACTTTGTCTGTATTAAATTTAGCTTCTTTTATATGCTGTAATGTTTGTAGATAGGTATATTATGTACATACGCATGCGCGTTCGATGCGCAGTCCACCTGATGCCTCCTGCCTCCTCCTATAATACGCTGTTTTACATAATCAATAAACAATGCAAAGCGGCTAACCAGGTAGGTGGTAGGTTCGTAGAATTACTTATTTGTAGTCACAATAAACGTGTGTGTAAACATTAAGTTATATTTGTTGCAGTTAAACGTAGTTTGCCAAAATTAGATATAACCGTGTAAATTTAGGATGACATAAATTTTAATATTGGTTAGGGTAGGTTAGAACTGTGATCACACAGAACCGAATTGTAGCCATTGTGCTTACCTACTTACATAGAAGAAATTTCGTCTATTTGGAGGAGATTTTACCGTTGTTACGCCGTACGGCGCCAAATATTGGAACTTAAATTTACAATCCGACGTTTTATTTTACGCTGTTTTACAAAACATACCAAAACATTAACGCAATTCCGCATGTTGAAGGCCAGAAATTATGAAAACAACGTTTCATCATCATCATCATCATCATCAGCCTATATTCGTCCACTCCTGGACGTAGGCCTCTCCTAGTTAACACCACAGAGCCCGATCTTCAGCTTTCCGTTTTAACATTTAGCAACAGTTAATTATACCTATCAAACTGCGACATAAATAAACCTTCTTCCTTACCTGTGTTTCTACTTGGCGTCCTCGGGATGGTGACATCACGGAAATCGGTGCCGACCAACTTGTTGTATGAGAGTTGGTAGACCTGAAAATTCTATACATTTAAAGATTGATTGACTGCCTCATTAGTCTAGTGGTCCCAAGCGCGACTGCTACGCTAGAGGTCCTGGGATCGATCCCCAGGTCGAGCAAAGTGTTATTGAGTTTTTCTATGAAATTCTCAGTAGCAGCTCGGAGTCTGGATTTGTGCCCGGTTAATGGCAATAGGCTCGCCCCCTATTACATGGGACCTAAACATACCGGCGAACTGTGGGTGTACATAAGTACGCCTCTGCCTAAACCTTCGGGGAATACAGGCGTGATGGTATGTTTAAAGATTGAGCCGAATCGGGTAGGACTAAATTTCTCAAAGAAGACTTCTAATTACACGTTCCTATATTCAAGTAAGGGTTGATATTTACGTCACCGTTATTGAACGAGCTGGTTTATTCTCTGACAATATATTAAATGAGCTGCTTTTTTTTTCTCAGATAATTTATGCCCTGTTAAGCTCGCTCCTTATTCCATCGGACCTAAACCAACCGGCGCATTGTGGGTGAACATTAGCGCACTTCTACCTAATCCTTCGGGGAATACAGGCTTGATAATAATTATGTATTGTTATAAACGTTACCTGAAGCTGCCGGACGTCCTGTTGGGTATAAGTCCGCTGCTCAACGACGTGTGCGCATTGGAGCTCTGTGTGGGTAGTGAAGTTTGAGCATTCGGCACCGGCGACCCAACCCTTGACGGGTAGTTAGAATTCAAACTATTGGGGAATAGGTTCTCGCCCCCAACTCCACCCAAGTCTAAGAAATCAGCTTCTCCATATAATTTAATGGCGATGGTCGCTGTTTCACTCGGCGGGATTGGTAGGAGAGTTTGTATGTCTTCATTGGAGTATTGGAATACTTTTGATTGTAGCTGGCTGTCCATATTTGACTGGAAAACATATTATTATTTTTATTTCAAGGGTACCATAAAAATAAAAATTGGAATTTAGTCAAACATCTAAGTAACATATCGTTACAATGTTTTGTGAATTGACTTTTTTTAGTGATGGATGGTTGAGTAACAGAATCCAAATACAAAACAGAACATGGAAACACTGATAATACAAAGATACCAACATAAAAAAAACTCACCTGAATGGCTAATTCCAGATGTTCAATAGGCACATTACTGGTATTAGTAATCTTGATAGCACAATCAGTACTTTCCCCATTATACAGTGAGATATTAGTGATGCTCCCTACATTTTCCATACTCGACAGACTATTAGCGCCCGAAGGAGCCACAATCGTCTCAATAGTGATGGTAGGGAGACTTGGAATCACTTCAATAGTGTACGAAGCGGGGAATTTGTGTGGGGTAGGCATGTTCTTCAAGCGGCAGTTTGACTTGACACCTAGTGTATGTGTCGAGTATCCTAATATTTGCAATTCCCCAACCTCTTTAGGAGTACCGTGAAGATTAACAGTTGTCGGAGAGTCGGGAGGGAGGATAATAGTCTCGGGGATAGATTCGAAAACTACGCCCGATGTCAGTAATCTCATGTTGGAAACTTTCAATTCGAATGGCAGCGGGTTTGTTAGCTTCATTTGCACTTCGCATATGTCGTCTTCAACCCATAGGTAATCTGCAAGTGGGTATCAATGTAACAAATTAAAACCTTGAACGACCACTAAAGATGCTAATACAGTCAAATGCAACTAAAGGGAGCACATTCGCTTCCAGACCAATCCTTACTAATATTATAAACGCGAAAGTTTGGATGTATGGATATTTGTTCCTCTTTCACGCCAGAACAGCTGAACGGATCTGGTTAAAATTTGGCACAGACATAGACTACTTTTTATCCAGATCGGATCCAATTCTGAAGTCCACGCAGACTAAGTCGCAGGCAGAAGCTAGTTTTCAATAAAAAAGATACTTGTTTTTTTTTTGTTGCGTCAAGGCTTTTTTAGTGTTAAACCTACATGGTTAGGTTATACATAGCAAATTAAATCTTACCTATTTTCCCTTCATCCTTCTTCGTATTTCTCTCCAAGCTGCCAAAGTGTATGGGCGTGAATATGAAGGGTCCGTGCGTTGGTTTAGCCTGTCTCAGATGTGGTGCACGCGCTGGCGGCAGAGGGCGAGCGTTGAACCACGAGCAGTGCGGTACGTGGGTGAGGTTGGCCGGAGGGATCACCTCGCCAGTTTCCAAGACCAAGGGAACTGGTCCGCCCTCGCATTGTGCTGATAGAGCCTGGGGATTTATTATAACCCTGCTTCTAGACGGCGTATCAAGATGAAATATGCACCAGATTTACATCGGTTTATTACAATATTATTATAATTAGATTAGTTTATGTTTATGATTTCGAAGCAAACGAAATAAACATTCTCTGAATCTAAGCTTGGAAAAATATACTTATAGTTAATTGGGTCTCACTGCTCTTGCTCAATGACTTGACGACTACAAAAGAAGCCATACATTTAAACAATAAATAATAACATATCTGTTTTCGTGCGAATCGAATGCGAAAATGATTATTGAAAATGAAATCCATTATTACTGAGCTTTATTATTATAATTATGTTAAGCTTGTATTTTTAAGATAGCAAACTGTAATATTACCTGGAGTTGTATGGCCAGTTCCCGGTGCTCCTGCCTGGTGAGGTGCGGCCACATGGTCTGCAGTAAGAATGTCATGTGTCTGGTGGCCAGCGCGGGATGCCCCATGCGCCGAGCAGCTACCACCAGCTCTTGAAGCAGCTGGATCTGCAACGCTGGCCAACCTGCCATCGGATATTGTTTAGTGTTCATTATATTACACCCAGGAATTATTGTAGGAATGGCAAATGAAGGCGTTGTACGACGTAAAAATAATAACCACAGGCACTCAACATTATTTTGTAAGCTATTTCTATTTCCTATAACATATATTTTTCTAATATTTCTGGCTTTTCTTGTATCTTAAAAAAAACACCTCCTTTAAAATCCGGATACCATGACTAAAAATATGGGTGTGGCAATGTGCAAACTGGCTACTAACCGTTGACAAGGAACACACCAGAAGTTTAGTTTTAACTAATCTAAAGTTAAAACTAAACATCTAAAGTGGTTTTGGTTTAAGTAATCTAAATACAATATCAAATTATTTCTAATGTCTATACTAATTAGTGCAAATAAATCAGTTTTTAAATAGCTTTTATCCTATCAATGTTTTTTTGTATAGTGTGTGTTACATATAGGGTAACAAAAATAAAACTCACCAACTTGATGCTGAATGACATAGTTGGGGTCCAAGCTTAGTTTATATCCCGGGAAGCTGTGCAGCATCAAGTAATAGCACTTCTGCCAGTCAGGACTTGGGTTATTAGGGCTCACTTGTCGCGTGGCTGCTAAGCGCTGACAAAACCCGGCCTTGCGGTGAAATCCTACGTGAAAATATATATATAAGTTATAGGATGCAAGAATTTGAAGATAATACTACTAAACAGGGCAAAATATTCTAATAGGCTGAATGATAAGTAAAGATTTAAATAAGGACAAACATTTAAATACAAAGAAGACTTACCAATCTCCTTATACAGTTCAGCAAGTGTCTCGAAACGCTGAATCTTCTCTTGTTCACTCAAAGTTAAATTAATAAATATGACGTTCTGCAGGAACGAGGACGCGTGCAAACTGTTGCACTGCTCCACGGCTATCCTGGCCGCCTTGAAGCATGCTTCAGTCTCAATCACACCAGCATTCTTATATTTACTATAATCCATAATAGCTTCGCGGTATCTCTCCGCGATTTCTTCACCGTTTAGCAAGAATTGGTTATTAATCTGCGACGGAGGCTGTCGAGGGATAGATGGGAGGTCGGGACCTAAGAATGACTTGTGGCTTTGGTATTCAATGTCACTTGACGAAGCTAAAGATTCGGAGTCGGCATTGTCGGTTTCCGATTGCCTAGAAGACGTTTCGACACTATCGGAGGAAGTTGGGGTCAGTTCACTAGGAGGGTTCACTGGACTAGAAGTTTTAGATGTTCGGAGAGGGGATGAATTGAGCTTCAATTTTCGAAGAGAATCACAGTTAGGCTGGAACAATGATAGCTGTTTAGCTTTGTTTGGAGAGTTTTCTTGAAGGCTCGCATTTCTGTGAAGTGGGGTGGGGTTGCGGAGGTTGGGATAGAGGAGGATTGCTGAGGCGGTGCAGAGACCTGTAACAAATGAATTGTGATAATTTATGTTTTTTATGAGATAATCACTTCCAGTCTTCAAGATAGTTATGACAAATATAACTATGGGACCTAAATAGATAATAACAGTTTATCCATTATAGGTGTAATTCTAAATAAAATTCTGTTTACCTTCCTTAGCTGCAGCCAACCAAAGCCAATCAGTCTTCAGTAGTTCAGTGGAAGAGTTGTACAAGCTAAGGCTATCAGCGACCAAGCCAGCCTGTAATGTCAGGTCGGCTAAGTTTTTCGTCACGCGGCCCATGCAACGCTTCTTATTGTTGCGAGACTCCATGTCGAGACCTGGCAAATAAATGACCAAAGTAAATTGTAAACTTTAATAAAAACGTTTGTAAATGGAATAAAGTGAGAGTAGTTTGTATTTAACTCATGAATAAAATATGAGTTCTTCAAGAGGTGGCTGCAGTTTTGAAAATATCGAATATAATTATACCATCACGCCTGTATTTCCCGAAGGGTTAAGCAGAAGTGTGCTAATGTACACCCACAGATCGCCAGTCTGATAAGGTCCCATATAAAAGGGGGCGAGAGCCCATTGTTATTAACTAGGCACAAATCCAAACTACATGCTGCTACTGAGAATTCCATAGAATAACCCAATAACACTTTGCTCGACTTGGTAATCGAACTCAGGACCTAACATTTTACAGTTCTAGTACGGAACTCTAAAAACATTAATCTGATTGTTCAATATTATGTAGGTAATAATTTAGTTCAAATGTATTCAAAGCGCAATAAGTAATCTGCAATTTCTTAATTCTCGGGATTTAATCGTTATGCTTATGATTCCGGGATTTTAGAGGAGGTATTATCAACTCTATGTTACTTACTTCCTCTAACTTTAGGTAAATATACTATACATATACCTATTCCGATCTCTGCTAATGAGGCAGTCATTATTTAATATAGACTATTACCACTACATTAATATTCTTTATACCTAATCAAACACTTACCAACAAAATCTTTCTTTTCAAATGGTGCCAATAACAGGGTAACTTTCTCCAATTTTTCTTTAGATCTCTCCAAACGCTTAGACTCCACCACCCAGAATAGAGAGTTGATAAGATCAGCAACATTCTGTTCCAAGTCAGGCACAGGGTCATTCTCCCCATAAAACATGGCATGTGTCTTGAAGTTTGATGGAGTTGTGAAATTTTCCTCATGGATGGGGTATGAAGAGTTAGAAGATGTGGACTGAGGAAAGCTTTCTGAGGAGGAGAGGCTATCTGCTTGTTCACTTGGTAGGGATGCTCTGTAATAAATGGGCTCTTTGTGATATTGGATTAATTATGATAATTAATTATGATTTTAAACATGAGTGATCCTGATTTAAAAAAAATAACAATTCGTAATCTTTCATTTGTCTTTTTTGGGATCTGTATTTGTAAGTTGAATATCAACTAGTTATATGGAATAAATTTTTTTTTTTCTAAAAACACGTTAAATAAAACACGTTAAAAAAATTTGAAACCTGTCACTCATGCTCCCCTCTCTTAAAGGTTTTTCCTCCTCAAAGTAGCTATAAGTCTCTGGCTCCTGTTCTGGTTTCTTCATATTGCTGCCCGGCCCGAACATGAATGCTCGGGAGTCATACAGCGTATTGGAGTATTTCACTTTAAGAGACTCATGAACTCGACATACTTCATTTAACTCCACTTGGTTGGTAAATTTACTCAATGTGATGAGGCCGAGTAACCGTCTGTGAAGTTTACAATAACAGAAATAGCTCATTAATATCCATTTCTGATCTGGAATGTTCTATTTACTAACGCGTGACGACACGTTTGGCGTAGCAGCTGAGCAATCGGCTTCTGCGACACGTGTTGTGGGTTCGATCCGCACACCATTCCGGGTCTGAGTGTTTGTGTATGTGAGAATTTTTTTGGTAATGCACCGGCACAGGAGAAAATCCTAGTATCCAATGCCTTTTAAAAATTAGAATGTTTTTCAAAAATCAATTTTATAAAAGAAAATAATCATCAATCAAAATTAAATTATCAAAGAATACAAATTTACTAGTTCACTTCGTAAAATTATGAAAATAGGCAGAGGGAATATCTATTTTTTATGTGTTTGTACACGATTAAAGTTTTCCCAAATTATGTTAGCTGATGTAAATTATGCAGTTAAGTTTGTGCAAACACACAGTTTACGGAACCCACATGCTTAGGTGTTTATGTATGATGTAGACAGACACAGACCATATTGTAATTTACTGAGCCATCACTGTTTTATTATGAGACTGAGATACCACTATACAGAATGAACAGTAACACCTTTTTTACAAATTTATAAAAGTTTGTTTCTAGATAAATTCAACCTGTCCTTTGCATTTTATGTGAGCCGGAGTCATAGCCAATTATGAATTTACATAAGTTACTGCTGAAACAAGGTCTGGCTCCACAAATTGAAATTATAATAAATCCTGAGTAAATAAAAGTATTAATATTAATGCATACCTACCTACATACCAATTTTCAGCCAACGTTGGAGTTCATAATTGGTTACCTAATGTACACTGGCCAATGTAACTGTCAGGCAATTAACATTATAATTATTGAAGCAGACTGTTGTGTGTATTATTAGCTGAATTGCAGTAAATTAGTGTTCAATTTTTATATTTATTTGTAGGAAGTCAGAAGCAATTATATTATCACGTGTGGGTGGAATTGAATGATACAAATAAAAATATAAATGATTTAGGTGTCTAGTAACAGACTCCTTTGCAAAATTGCATACATCTTTTGCAACAGTTTATATTTATTAGTCTAGTGGCTGTATGTGCGACTGCTACACTAGAGGTCCTGGGTTCAGTTCCCAGGTGTTCCAGTTTTATTCATATTTAGTACCCATAGCATAGCAAATCCATAATAATTTTCAATGAGGGCTATCACATGTGAATTCGACACTAGAGGTGCTAGTGTAGAGTGAGATCTCCGAAGTGTCAAATTACACTGTTTGTGGGTGGGCTATGCGGGTTTATTAGTAATTAGAATAATTTAGTGAACATTTCTAACATAGTCTTAAGCCCTATCGATAAACACTATTTTGTATATATTTTACTGAATAAATGATAAATAAATAAAATAATATAGTATTTTGCAATATCCGAAAATAACTATGGGTTATTCTCGGATATATGAGTTACGGGTCAATGAATTTTAGTGTTTTGTGACAGTTTTATCTTTCAGAAACTTAGGTCCTCCTTTTTTTCCAAGCAAATCAGGATTACATATTTTTGCGGCATGCTAGATATTTTTATGGTATGATTTAAAGGTATTTAATATGATGTAAGTTAAGTACCTATTACTTTGTTTTCATGCACATAATAACAAACTTTAAAAGCATCAGGACCTTAGCCACCAATGGTGCCATCTGGTGAGCTTAAAAACGATAACCCTCATTAGTTGAAAGCTGCCTATTTAACCACACAGTATGCAGTATTTGTACTGCATAAATTTTATTTTTTAGAAATATATGACCTATATTAACCCCTGTTAAAATGTTGCTTATCAGAACTTTAACATTAGTCATAGTTTAAAATGATAACATGATATTCTATATCTTACGCTCATACATGACATTTCCATATGATATAAGTACTATTAGTCAACTCCATATCCAGCCACCGTAAGCGCTATGCTTGCTTGCATCGCTCAGCAGCTATACTAGAGCTAGGTTAAAGTGAAACACTATATAAATATGCTACATAAAAAGCTTTCTCCTCCTTGGTATTTTTTTTTGTTCTATTGCTATTAGTGATCCAAAAAAGGATACTTTTCTGTCTTAATACTATTGGTTAAAGAAAAAGGGGAAGTGAACAGCTGTGGAATTGTGGATTGTGTGCACGGGATTTTGTTTTCAAAATAGCTAGATATAGAGTTCACTGACAGTACATGAGACTCCTTCTTTCATTAATGGAATCTCAATGCTGAATTAAAAATTTTTAACACAATAAAAACTACCTGTGCGTTTGGAAGTCTCCCCAGTCATTGTTTTCAACAGGATAATCTCGAACATATCTTACCCAAATATCTCTTACTTGGCCAGTTGAATCTGTGAAAAGATGCATTACTACATGTTTATGTACATATGTACCTATATCTGCAGCCTAATTTGTTAACCTGCAAAGTCACTATAACTTTCCTTGATATTTTGAAAGAATAATAAAATTAGTAGTTTATCTCATACACATTTTTAGAAAATACAAGAAAATAATTATATTGCATACAAGCTCTCACGCTTTTTTGTTTTTTTTTTCATCAGGTGTCTTCCTACACTGGCACACAACAACTCACCAAGGTTTCATCTTAATCTATGCAAGGAGACAAACAAACAAACATTCATTTTTATTTATATAGATTTTCACAGTGAAGTTACAATTTCATTGAGGGCTTAACAGGTTTTGAACTTAAATTGTATAGATTATTTGTTTTATTTTATTTGGTGTGTAGCAACTGTCACATTGCTTGAATAGAATAGAATAAAAATCATTTATTGTTATCACAGGTACATAAAGCTACATAGAAAGGTCTTAATTCTAGAATACAGAACTCTGTAATATACCATACTTGACGGTGTACAATATTATACAATAACATCAAATGGTTTATGCCAATATTAAAATACAAAGTGACCTAGGTATATTATTAACATTATTTTAATTCTTTATTGTTCAGATAGTAAAAAATGGTACAATATGTTTTATTTAATAACAAAAGATTAACTTTTTTCTTAAAAAATCTAATGTCCTCTTCACTTCATATACTTTGAGGCAATTTATTTTTGAATTTATTAATTTATTATTGATTGGGGATTGGGGGCCATAACATTTAGCAGGTTTTCATCCCAGGATGATTAGCTGCATCCGTGAGGATTATCTGATATATCTTCCCATCGTAAGAAAGCTCAGTTTTTCGGGGCATTAGCAACATTAATCTTTAACATTTATCTTTTTTTGGTGAATATATGTATATAATATTGCCGCTATTCTGGTCAGAGAGTCTCGTTTAGTGAGTCTGAGAGTTGCTTTAGTAGTCAGCCTTACTACTTACTAGTACTTACCAGTAACTTTTATATTGTTGACTCTCTGTATCCGCTCCCACAACTTGTTGAAGTTCTTGAGCATGCCGCCGATGCCTTTGACGAGCACCAGTAAGCAAGCATGGTGCTGGGCATGCTGCGAGTAGTCAGGGTGCGACATCACCGACTCTCCAGGCGCGTGAGACAGAATGTAGCTCACCGAAGAGCGCATTGATATCTCATTTGATTATAAATCACAAAATTTAAGAGGTTTCTCAACAAATACACAATCCATCGCCGATAAATGAAATAATTGATGTTTACTTTGTGATACAAACAAGAAAATGTATTTATTTTCTAATAATTTATTTGTTTACGTTGCGATTTTTCCAAAGACGGGCGTATTTTGATAGGAAATGATGACAATGACAAACGTCATTTGTCACTGTCAGTTTAATTAGTGCTGCTACTAGCATTATAGCAGCACTATAAAACCGTAGTAGCATGTTACGGTTTTGTAAAATTTTGCAAAGCACGTTGGTTACAAAAACTGTCTCATTCGTCTCTCATGCTTGACTCGTACTGCCCAGATTGCTCAGTGCTACCAGTGCCCACCCACTGAGTATTTAACCAGTCGTGATATCATTGTATTCATGTATTGGCAGTTGGCACCCACCGCACCCACGCGACCCACGTCACCGAATAAATATTAATAGCAACGTCTAGATTCATTCTTGGCACCTAGTAGCCGATTTGAACCACACGCGTAACTGATGAGTGATCACTTAACCACCAGCACCAACTATTAAAGTTTGCGTCCAAGCTGGGATCTGCGCACGTGTGCGGCTGGCGTAGTTTTGACATTCGTAAAGATTAAAGTTACACCAACAACTTTATTATACTCTTTAGTTACATCTTTCCTTGATTCCAAACGAATGTGATCAATTTCTTCTTTTGAAATGAAGTTATCTGGTGGATTATCAAACGGTTTCAAAACTAATGATCAGGATAAACTCCCCCATTATCTTTATACGAGTTCTGACATTAATATAATGATATTGACAGACAAGACAATGACTTAGAGGTCTAAGTTACCAGGTCATAAAATCCCTTAAAAAAAACAGACAAGACAAATAATGAAAATATAACCTCCAAAAGTTTTGTATTGCATTATTTTGAGACGCCGGAAATATTAGATGAACTTGTAAATTGCAATATCTTAGCAGTTTTATTATAAACAATGGCTTCAAAAGAAGGTGGTGACAAAGGAAAGGTAAGCTATTTAGTTCTATTAGCGACTAATTTCTTATTCTGTAATAGTGTAGTTAGTATTTTTTATGATGTTGATTTTTTAACGTTTTCAGTCTTCTCAGGGTGCTGGAGACAACAAAGAAAAGAGAAGAAAAGAGTCCATCTTAGATTTAAGTAAATATTTAGAAAAGAGCATTCGTGTGAAATTCGCGGGTGGTCGAGAAGCAGCGGGAATACTGAAAGGATATGATCCCCTGCTGAATCTTGTATTGGATAACACTACAGAGTTTCTCAGAGTTAAGCACACTTTTTCTTTTTGTAGAAATCTGCTTTTTATTAGGCTATTACAGTACCATGCTTAAGCCTCTTTGATTGTATGCTGCTGAGAATTACATTATTATGAATATCTTTCATTCAGTAGTGCTTGATTTTCTTGTATAGATTACCAAAGAATGGAAGTTTTCCTGACATCTCGTAGTAATCCAGTTTTTTCATTATAATTTCTAAGGCTCCCTCAGTTAAACAACATATATTTTTTAAATATCTATTGTGCTAAACAGTTTTGTAACAATAAATAACATAAATTCACAAAAAATAACAAAACTGTTTTAAAAATAATTAGTTTTGCATATTTCACTGAAAAACAAAATCTATTAGTAACTTTTTAATACTTAATAAATATTTTTATCATTACAGATCCTGATGACCCATACAAACTCTTAGATGATACAAGAGCATTAGGGTTGGTGGTTTGTCGAGGTACCTCTGTTGTACTAATATGCCCCATGGATGGGATGGAGGCCATACCAAATCCTTTCATCACACAGGAAGGATAATAAACTAATTGTCTATCTATATTTAAGGTGTAAATTAAGTAAATAATTTAAAACAATACTATTAATTCTGGTCATTTCCAAATTTATAACACAACCTCTTTTACTCTACAAAATAAATTATTGCACTTATATAAATGTCTGAACTTGCTTCATCGTGATTAATTTGAAGTTTATAAACTGGATTTTACACTTGAAAGACACATCTATGTTAGGATGGCTTTGCAGATGCAGTAATAATTTCCTCTTAGATAAAGCTCCTTAAAACAACATGTATATTTTAAGATTAAATCTTATAAAAGTAAAATCTCAGGTCCCTACTGTTAACTAGAATTAACTGGTAACTGGTAAATTGTGAATAAATTATAATACTGAAGAAAATATCATTCAAATCCAAATTCGTTTCTGATCCATGGATAGCTCTTGGGGCATTCAACACATGTTATCATGTACTTATCATGTTCCAATACTTTTGAAGACAATTTACATGTGTTAGGTTTTATACACGCAATCTCCGACTCCTCAAAATGACGCTCTTTACACTGCCACGGCTGGAATTTCTTCATCTGAAGAACTGGCGTTGGTCTCTTTATCCATTCAATCAATTCTTTGTATGTTACAAAATAGACATCTGGCACCTTCGATAATTCGCTGATAAATTTCTGAAAAAAATATAAAGATGAAACTGGTGTTTGGTAAAAAAAAATGTGATCCACTGTGGAATAAGGCTTGTCTTTATCCAGCTACCTCAAAGTAATACCTAGGCTTAATACGGTCAAAAATGATCTCGTCAAGCAACATTCTATCGGCCGACTTCGTCTAACATTTCTGGCTCGTTACACTTGGTAGCGAAATGGTCGATTTATCTGGATTCCCTTACATACTAAATCTTCACTGTAGGTACTAACAATTTTACTGCCACCCTAAGCGGCATTATCATATTCGAATTAGGTATTGCAGAATAGTACTCGTATAATATTACCTTGAACGCAAGCAAATATTCATTATTCTTGAACCATGTAGAGTTCAAGTGGATTCCATACGGAGCTCTGTTTTTTAAATAGTGTCTCTTGAAGTTGTTCACTAAAATGTTATACACATCCTCTCCAGTTAGGTTTGAAGGGCAGTACTCCAACGTTGCGCATGTATGATCACCGTTTGAAAGAGGATTGATCACCATTTCCCATAATCCTGCGTAGCTTCGTGTCGGACAGTATTGATTATTCCCTAAAAACAAATAGATACCGTAGAATTTCTAAATAAATTGTATGTAACTCGAAAGGGGGTAAGGAAAATATTAAAAAGCCAACATCTTTAAAGAACACATTGGCGAACAAAATAAGTCGGACTTGCGATCATGTGGTTGGCGAATTAAAATAAGTCGGACTTGCGATCATGTGGTTGCCAGTTCGAAACTCACCCACCAGACGTGAACCCACTCGTAACACAAGCATTTGGCTTAGCACGAAAGATTAACAAGAATACTAGTAAGGTGCGACTCCCATTGCTAGTAAGCTTCTTTAAAAAAAAAAAAAAAATATTATAAAAAAAAACCCGCCGATCGACATTTGATAATTTGCGTGTCTTTGTTTAGAACATACATGCACATTGTCCAGGTACACCTCATGTAATTTGCAGCACGGTGCATGCGCTTCGTGTGCAGTAGCGTGGTCTAACAGATTTCCTATGTTTGTCGCCAAAGGAATTTAGCACGTCAGATATGGATCGTCTTTGTAAGTCTTTATCGAAGTGATTTCTTGAACGATTGTTGTGGTAATTATCGTTTTGAAAGAATGTTGAACGTTGCATTGGCGTTTAAGGGTTCAATTAATATTTTTTCTTTTTTCTGAATAAGTAGGTAGGTAGTAGGAGTGGGTGCACAAGATTGGCAACAGTGGTGAAGTAGGGAAAGGGCCTTTAGTCAGCGGTTGTTATTTCCGGCTAATAGATAGGTACCGCTTCCCATGATGGACGATACATGAGGATACTTTCCATAAAGAATCCTAAAATAGAGATCCTCTGCCTGAGTACTTACTAAACTTAAAATCAGGACCATAGCCACCTATTTACCCGCGTGCCTACGTAAGTACTACCTAGTAATAGGTACATTAAAACGTTTCAATAGTAACTGCTGCATCCTTGTCATTTCTAATGTACGAGTAGGTACCTCGCTAAATAGCGAATATAGCTATTAGACGTTGCTTTGCTTTTTATACTTACGTAGGTATTTGCAACTAATTATGTCGCACGCGCTGACTTAACGGATATTCTTTGCCTTCATTACACGTAATTACAGGTTCAGCGCTGTGCCTACCTGCGTTGTACTAACAATAATAGTTCCTAATTTGATTGAAACGTGATTCCGAGGCTATGGAATTCCGCATTCCAGGTAGTTATGCGTAATATCACAAACAATCGGCACGCAGAACGCGATCTCTCCACTTCTAGGTGCGCGTGCGTCGTCATCGACAATCACAGTGTCCGTATATATAATGTACTCTGTGAATCACAGCTTATAACATCTTACTTAACCACTCACACGCTCTAGTTACGACGTGTTGGGAGGATGAATCTATGGCATTTATTTCTATTAGTACGTTATGAATCATAAAAAAACATCTAAAAACGTATTCGGTGATTACTGATACGTTGCATTAACAGAGGTATCCTTACCAGTGCACTTGTGAGGCATCTTGTAATCAAGTGTGTAAGGCCAGAACGGAGGATCAGCCAGCGGTGCTACGATAGTAGAATCATACACGAAGCCAAACTCTTGCATCATAAGAAACTGACGGTTCCATCCCACTGAGAGAAACGGGACTCGCATTCCTCTGTGAAATGTAAATGGACAAAAATGGTAATGATTTTCTTGATTACTTTGAGATTTCTTATGTTAAAATATTTCACAGCTGGATAAAACCTGTTATAGAACCCTTTGTGGCAAACCTACGAGCCACTAAACTGACATCTGGACGCATCTACTAAGGTTAGCTTTACTTTATAGGTAGGTATTTTAATTGTTTAACTTACTACCTATTTAAAACAAAGTTGTAAAGCTTAAATTGAAGCGGCGGTAGCCTAACGGCAAGGGCGTCGGACTTGCGATCATGTGGTTGCCGGTTCGAAACCCACCCATTACATTACCGACGTGAACCCTCTCGTAACACCAGCATTCAGTTTAGCAAATACTAGTAATGTGCGACCTGCATTGCTAGTAAGCTTTCAAAAGACTAATTGCATCGTTCGGAAGCTTTTCCGAACGGTGCAACTAGTCTTGACTTTTCAAAAGGAAAACATTTTGACTTTGATTACCTTCAAGAGGTTTTTGTCACTCACACAAAAGAAAATCCGCTTTAGGTCCAAATAACTGTTACATAAGTATTATTACCCGACTACGAAAAAGGAAGGGTAATAAGTTTAACAGTCTATTTTTGTTATATAATACCTATGCGTCTACATTAGCTCTCGAGAATGCAATCTAACTCTATGTTACATAAAATTAATCATTGTATAACCTGAAATCCTCCATATGAACTCTGCTAAATCGGTTGATCATATTCGCTTCGCCAACCATTTCGTCAAACCAATCTTCAACGGTGGCATTCTTTGACCACCAGTCTTCCGGGCCACGATGGCTGCAAAGTATTTCAGATTTCATCTTTTGTTACTCAACCAATTTAGCGAAGATTTCTATAAGCATGACTTACGTTATTGAATTTACTGCGATCTCATGCCCGTCATTCCAAAGCTTTTGTACATGCCTATAGTTTGTGTATGGATGTGAAACGAAGAATGTCGCTTTGATAGGACAACCGTTGGGATTCTTGCGTTCAGGTGTGAATAGATGTTTTGTGTAAGCATCCCAATTTTCATGATTTACAGCACCATCAAAAGTCAGTGTAATCATTTGAGGCGTCTGTAAAATACGATTTTTTTATGGTATGAGGTCAGCCACTAGCTCTAGAATTATCTTTTTAAGTACCTACACCTAATTAAATTCGAACTTTTACCTGACTGGGAATAAGATTTCCAGGTATTGCATCGCCATGCTTGGAGCAAAAGCAATCGGGTAGTTGACATAGATTAGGGTCACATGGTTCCGCTGCGTTTGGATCGTAGTTGACGTCGCACCAACCCTATTTAACACAAAAGAAATGGAGAGAAATCTGTTTAAAATATAATAAAATGACACGGCACTAACGATTATGATTAGGTACCTACAGTGAAAGTTGATTTAAGGTGACGATTAGAAAACGATTTAGCTTACGGTATTAATGATTTGCAAGTCATAACGTAGCGAGAATTTTTGAAATTAAGGTACGAATATTTCGGATAGATGAAGAGAATGTTGTCAAGTTACTTCATCAGATCCGTCCGCGCAGTCAATGGAGCCGTCGCAGAAGTACTCGGCTGGAATACAATTGCCGTTTGAACAACCAATGTGGGTGTCATTGGCACAATCGGCCATATCCAACAGGGGTTTCGGGATCCGGGTCTCTGTAAGAAATAACAAACAATTGAGGAAGTACCTATACAACTCGTACCTACCTAAATTCTAGTGAATGTCAACACTCCATTACTAGCGTACCTAGGTTAGTAATAAGATAAGATAAGATAATCGTTTATTGCCAAAAGTTTTACAATAATGGAGTGTAGTACATTACCTACTTATTATTTTCCAAAATTTGATCCAAAACTTAGTTATCGGCCTGTTACAATTTTATTAGTAGGTATGATATATCTTCGTTTACCCATAGTAAGATCGCAGTTATGCACATTCTGTTGCATGTCGCAAAGTTGCCTGTTAACATCGAACATCAAGCCTGGCGAGCAATGAAACTCGAACACGTCGCCATCCAAACATAGATAGTACTTCGCGCATTCATCAGTTGTCCACATTGAATCCTCCGCTCTATCTGGATTCCTGAAGAAATGTATGAACAGGTTGTAAATAGGTAAGTATGCTCAAATTAATTTATTCGGCATATTATATACCTACATAGACCGCCTATTATCGCCAAGAACAGATTGGACCCAAGACAGGTCCTAGAGGTATTCATAGGCAAGTCCTTCATTGAGAGAACTTTAAAGTTTTTAAATTTCAATTTTATACGAGAATGGAAATGTTATAAATTTTGAGAGATATATAATATAAAACTTTTAAGAAAAAGTAAAACCGCTTTCAAAAACTTACAAAATAATGTTATATCTTGTCTTTGATTTGATCGGATCTTTTGATTTTGCCACCGACTTCCGAAACAGTTTCGCACATAGGTAATATTATTTATTACATTTTTGAAGGTGGTTTTACTTTTTCTTAAAAGTTGTTGTATGTCAACATTTTTAGTAGCGAGTAGAATTTTACGTAAGTATCATCAAAATTGGTTCATTATTGACGGAATAATGACGTAACAAATATACAAAAAACAAACATACAGTCGAATTGAGAACCTACTCCTTTTTGAAGTTGGTTAAAAACTTCGACATCGGGCATGAGTCATGACCCGTAAGTTTCGAAAAACTTTAATTGCATGTCTCATTGATCAGCATTTTTTAAGCCTTCACGCCGCGCCGTTATTGGTTCATAATTTCGGCACGTGTCGTATTCGTTCAGAGTGAATAGTCAGCGAAAGTGTATTTCTCAAGACGCGTGTAGTAGGAAATGGTAATGCTGATACAAGCGGACGGGTGGCTCAGTCAAGGTTGCGGCGAAAGTCGCCTGGGGTCGTCGCCCGCGCAACGAAAATGGCGGAAAAATCATCCTTGGCTAGCTGTAATATCTGCACGCAGCACACAGACAGTTTTTATTGCTTTTATAATATTATGTAGCTATTCCATGTCTTGTTACGGAAGCGAGGGGAAGTGGTGCACTTCATGCAGTTTCCATTAGGAAATGGTAAAAAGCAGTGTTTCCGATTAGGTCGGTGTCTAACCGGTAGAAATTATGTTAGTGTAACATTTTTATCACAGTTTGTATTGTTTCGTTTTCTTAAACCTTAATCTACACTAGGATTTTCTTATGTATGTTTCCATGCATGATACATAAGAAAAAAATGCAGGCTTTTTCAAACACTCATTTTCACATACAAAAACACCTAGATCCGGAACAACCCGAACAACTAACTGCCAATAGGTCGTAAAATATTTGTTCCATACGGGAATCGAATCCATAGTCCGCAGTTCAGAAGCTGTCGAGAATGTATCATCATTTATAATATAAATATCGGATCTAATTTTATATTCATAGTAAGTATTTAATAGGTATTTAAGCGGCGGTAGCCTAATTAATGAGTAGGGCGTCGGACTTGCGATCAAGTGGTTGCCGGTTCGAAACCCACCCATTGCATTACCGATGTGAACCCTCTCGTAACACAAGCATTTAGCTTAGTTTGAGGGGTTAACAAGAATACTAGTAATGTGAAACCCACATTGCCAGTAAGCTTTAAAAAAAATACACATACGTACATAAGTAGGTAATTGTCCCTTTCATTGTCAGTGTTAATTTACATTATTCTAGTGTCCACACGCGAGTTCATCTAAGTACGTTGTGTATATGACACAAATACCTCTTAAAAGACTGGATATCATAATACAATAATTGTCGATGATAACAATAATAATTTAACAATAATTATAATAATGGGACATACTAACTGAAGACAACTAGTAAAGTTGTAACCAAGTTTCACAAAATTGTTGGCTAAGGTCATAATTTGACTATTAAATCATAGTTACGACAAAGGTAACGTAATTGAGGCAGCTGGTCTTTAGATAAACGTAGAATGTTGTATAATTATTCACACTTCCAAATAAGCAAATAGTGTCACCTGGCTCGTAACACTTTAGAAACCAATTGCACTAGGTGTTATTCGTGCTTCCTTGACTTTTCCTTCAATTAACTATGGTTTCACTTCGTAAACTGATTGTTGTCGATTATGGCAAAGGGAATTTCACCTCGTTGGTTTCGCCTGTTTATGCCCGGTGGTAGGTAGGTAGTACCTAGCTAGCCAGCTGGAAAACTATCCAATTATTGCAAAATGGTTGGGGGATTGCATTCGCTAGTGTGCGTGAGTATAGATGGGTTTTTGCCCAGGCATATTGGGCGAAAAATGCAAGGCCACAAAACCCATCTACTCGTATATGGATAGGTTTCTGCCCAGGCATTTACGGAAAAATTGGGCGAAAAAAATAAATGCCCTGGCATAAACCTATCCCTACACTGAGTTATACGTTGATGTGATGCCCTGGTAAGTAAAAAAAAACATACACTCCGCATCCGGTTACCGATAAACCCAAGCTCAAAATACCTAACGGCCCTTTATAAGTATTAGGTAAGCAATAATTATAATGGGTACGAACAATTCCTATCTAAAACAGTGTGACTCCTCTCATCTATGACTGTTGTGAATTGTGAACATCATAATGTTATCTCCGATTGCCGACTTTCGTGGGAACACTTTTTAATTACAGATTAAGTAAGTACCTATGAATACAAAAAGCTATGACGATATCTATACTTATAATAAATCTGTAGAGAGGTCCATTCTGTACATGAAATATATTTCCAAAATAACTATCAGCGGGTGATTAGTGATCGATACTGACGCCAAAAATGCAATCAGTAAAATTTTTGTCTGTCTGTCTGTCTGTCTTTCTGTCTGTCTGTATGTTCGTTATAGAAACAAAAACCACTCGACGGATTTCAATGAAACTTGGTACAATTGTTCTTCATACTCCTGGGCAGGTTATAGTATACTTTTCATCACGCTACGATCAATAGGAGCAGAGCAGTGAAGGGAAATGTTGGGAAAACAGGAGAACTTACTCCATTTTTTAAGCTTCCGTCGCGTGTGCAGCCTTAATGGTTAAAGCTACACAGAAATCATGTATGACGGAAATGTTCTCCTTAAAATTATATAAAAAATATTCCACGACAGCAAATGTCTATCTTTTATGGTTGACTCACAATAACACGTGCAACTCCCGATAGCTTAGCAGTTCGGAGCTTTCTGATTATATTTGTCTACTCTTACGGTAGGTGACTGACTGACTGACATAGTGATCTATCAACGCACAGCCCAAACCACAGGTTATAGTATACTTTTCATCACGCTACGATCAATAGGAGCAGAGCAGTGAATTGTGGTGGAACAGTGGTTTCAAGCTATAAAACATCACGCTACAACCCTTAGGAACGGGGCAACGCAGGTGAAACCGCGGGCGAAGAACTAGGGAACAAAGTAACTATTCCACGCGGACGAAGTCGCTGGCAAAAGCTAGTTGAACATAAAAGTTCACATTACTATCTGTAGGTAACTGTTGATTGTTCTAAATATGAAAGAGCTAAAAGATGTATGAGGTTATTAATTTTTGCACCACGTCCTCAAAAATAATAGTGCCGTAACTATCGTAGGGTCAGGCGGTGCAGTGCACCAGGGCCCCGAAGCTTAGAGGGACCTTGGCTAAGCTTTGCGAGAGGATTAGCTAGCTCCTAAACTTAGAAAACCTCGACCCAGCTTAAAAGCTTTTTTTTAAGAATTCTGTTGACAATATTTCTTTTTGCCTCATCATCATTAGTCTATTGGTCCTAAGCGCCCCTGCTACGCTAGAGGACCTGGGTTCGATTCCCAGGTCGAGCAAAGTGCCATTGGGTTTTTCTATGCAATTCTCAGTAGCAGCTCGAAGTTATAGGATTTGTGCTCGGTTAATGACAATAGGCTCGCCCCCTGTTACATGGGACCTAAACATACAAGCGAACTGGGTGTACATTTGTATACGTCTCTGCCTTACCCTTCGGGGAATAGGTACAGCTGTGATGGTATGTGGATTTTTTTTTTCAGTCTATTGATCTCATCTGTATGATAAATATTTTATATTGTCATCTCCATCGTTGTTTATTTATTACCATTTTATTTTAATAAACACAGATATTCTACCCTTCATTATGAAGACGACATACGAAAATCCATATGTCGTCGTAGGATATTTATCCTACTAGGGACAAATGCAAGTCATCGTCTTTATGTTTTAGGGCTCATATAATTTTAAGCTACGTGGAGATATGGTCCGACGTTTTCTCTATGCAGCGGGGCCCTTGTCCATCTAGCTACGCTACTAGCGCGCTTGTGTTCGCATTTAAAAATAATTAATACGGTCGAACATAAACAAACACTGTTTAAGAGGGGTCACGGTAGCTTTGGAATAATACTAGAAAAGCCACACAGCATACCTACATTATGAAATTTCATAATTACTTAATAGTAGGTAGACAATATGATCTAGGCATGGGAAAGGTGAATTTAGATGGATTTGATTAACTAACATTCGAAGAAGAAACCATATTTAAACTTACTATACTTTGCAACTAGCATTGTTTTTCATAGCAGAAAAAACGAATTAGCGACCAAATATGTATAAAGGTACTTGACCAAAACTAATCAACTCTCAATTAGTGACATCAATGAACCTGTCTAAGATTATCTACATGAGTGTGGTAGACCCACCTTTTTCTTCCCAAAATGTTTCTAACAAATCAACGCTAAAATGCAGTTCTGCAGTTTGTTCTATTTGACGCTATCATTATTATGATAGCGTCAAATAGAACAAATAATATATTATCTATATGGATGGATACTGATGAAACAATTATAATAATGCTAAGTATAAATAAATAATAAATAAATGTAAGTATTATACCTGTAAAACCTTCCCTTTTCTAGACACTTCACATCCGTTATGCTTCTTTTGCTCATGTGTTTTCCACGCGCTCCTGCAAAAGTATTGATACACGTTTATAACCATTTTAAAGCAAGATCTAACGCGCAATTTGTAAAGAATACACAAAATGATAAGTCACTATTTACCTAAGAAATAGGTCAATATTATAGTAATGAGCAATCGTGAAACGTGTGGTATTGGAGCCATGTTGTGGGCCCGGTTTCTGAGGCAGCACTGAGTTATCAACAAACTACTCATACATCGTCAGAGGCGAACATTACTTTCTTTTACTTTGTGGGCGCGGATGTCACCAAAAGAAAGGAAAATAAAACAACTTTTTTTATATCCGCAGGCAGAGTATTTTGCATAAATACGTAGAACTTTTTATAATGACGTGCTCCCTGATTTAATCGCAGATGATTGTAGAAATAAATTTGAGATGGTAAGTAAATTATTGTCAATCAATATTAAAAGAGTTACATAAATGTTGGCAGAACATTAAAAAAATAATAGGTCCCACCGAGATTTGAACTCGGATCGTTGGATTCAGAGTCCAAAGTGCTAACCATTACACCATGGGACCACACAGTTAGTTGACACTATTGTGGGTAATATTGAAAGACAAATTATCTAGCGAAAAATAGGGCTATTCTTTCCTGCAATGGAAAGAAATTTCTTTGCATGGAGTCGGTACCTTCTATGTTTAAAATCAATAATGAAATACAATCACGGATCAGTGGAACGTGGTGAAACGCATAGAGATGCGAATGGTTCAACAAAGGTCAATGATTTGATCTTTATTTGCGCGTATTGCGTTATTCGCCAAATATAGCTAGTGTCTTATTCCAGCCTTAGAAAAATATTCTGGACCTGGACACAGGCCAGTAGCGCCAGTCATAGATAGACACGGACTTATAAATTATAATTCCGTATCTACATTATATGTTACTAGCTTCTGTCCGCGACTTCGTTTGCGTGGACTGCCTTTACGCTATTCCAGACTAAGTATAAATCTATCTCTGTACCAAATTTCATCCGGATCTGTTCTGCTTCTGACTGATGGAGTAATATACATCCCACTGACCTCTATACTACTCTTTATAAGCAAAGATAATTATATAATAAAGAGAGATCAGTGATACATTATTCCACGTTTTTTTATATTCATAATGGCAGATGTCAGAGTGACATATCTAGGATTAGGGTAATATTGGAAAACAACGAATATATATGGATACTAGCTTTTGCCAGCGACTTCGTCCGCGTGGAATAGTTACTGTTCCCTAGTTCTTCGCCCACGGTTTCACCTGCGTTGCCCCGTTCCTAAGGGTTGTAGGAAGTAGTAGAAGAAAGAAGTAGGAACGGGGTTCCTAAGGGTTGTAGCGTGATGTTTTATAGCTTGAAACCTTTCTCATGAATCACTCATTTTCCCAACATTTCCCTTCACTGCTCTGCTCCTATTGATCGTAGCGTGATGAAAAGTATACTATAACCTGCCCAGGAGTATGAAGAACAATTGTACCAAGTTTCATTGAAATCCGTCGAGTGGTTTTTGTTTCTATAACGAACATACAGACAGACAAAAATTTTACTGATTGCATTTTTGGCGTCAGTATCGATCACTAATCACCCGCTGATAGTTATTTTGGAAATATATTTCATGTACAGAATTGACCTCTCTACAGATTTATTATAAGTATAGATTGAAAATAAATCGATCATCGTTTAAATCATTTCTTAAATAAAATTGGTTTTATGTTAACTTAAAAAATAAAATAAAACAAGAAGAATATTAGAACATATAATTCATAATATAAATGTGAATAATGTGTTTCTGACACTTACGCGAATATTAGACATTGAAATAAAACTACTTTTTACGGATTTTATCGAAGAAGTCAGCAGTTTTTGAACATACTCTAGACAAGGTCCAGCACTACATCAGATTTGATAAACCACTAGTCCTCGCAAAAGAAAACCGATTCCTTCCTAGGATAATCCGCGAGGCTATTGAAATTAAAAAACATCCAAATTTCAATAGATGGCTGGGTCTTACCACCTGCTTGGAACCCCATTATAGATTCCATAAAATCAAAATCCAAGCCCAAAACTGCAAGACCGAAGACTATGGTGAGCTCGTTCTGCGTGAATCGAATCGCCAATAATTAACGAAAATGTAAGGTAGCTGTTAGTAATTGTAACATTAAGACGTCCAACAACTTAGTCTACCCGTGACCATGGATGCTGTAAAGGATCCGAAACGTCGGGAATCAAATAATATCAATACAATGCGATAAAATCCGTAGAAAGTAGGTTTATTTCAATGTGAGTTTGTTTGTTACACTATCACGCATAAACCACTACATCAATTAAAAAAAATATTTTACCAATAGAAAGCTAATTTTAAAGATAAAAATTTTAAAGAGTAAAACATTATTTTTAAAGTGTGTTTATATATTCCCCTCATTTTATTTACTTTCTAATTATAATTATTATGACGTTGACTATTATTTAAAGTCATCAACGCGAGCGAAGCAGCGGGTAGAAACTAGTAGTAACCTAAATTTTACAGTAAATAACTAAATGACAAATGACGTCAAATAAAGTGTCAAAGGGATCTCCCAGTAACCTGAATTTTCTAACCAATAACTAAATGACAGCGCACGTCAATTAATGACTTTTATGGCAAATTTGATTTATAATTTAATTTTATAAAATTAAAAAAACGAAAAATTCAGCTTTTGTTACTCGCTGATAATGTAGCTTCCTATTGGTGAAAGAATTTTTAAAATCGGTTTAGTGGTTTAGGCGAGAATGTGTAACAAACAAACAAACTCACTTTCGCATTTATAATAGTTGGGATAGGATAAGTAGGATAATGTAGGTTAGGTGAAGTATATAAGTAATAAACATATACCCTTATAGTAGCTAGTAGCACTAGTAATAAAATACTGCCATTACCCTAAGGCAGTATTTACTGGCACTACTAAAAAAATACTTGTCAGTAGCTAAGTATGACAATAGGTACCCACGTTTATGTACGTATGCAGAGGAGCATTTAGAATTTGCTTTCATTTTTGTGAACTGAAAGGTTTGGGCCATGGCAGAATACAAAAAAACTAAGTACAAGTTCATGGTGGAGGGATGTATTAACATCCCTCCACCATGTTCGTCTCGTATTGCTTTTGAGTTTCTGACAAATTATGGCAGCCTCATTGTACTATGTACTACTATCCCCTACTATACACTTCTTTCTTGAAGCAATTTAGAATTAGTAATTTCATACAGAATACTTCAACACCAGATAAAGAAAGTTTGGCTAGTTTATGCAATCTATTTATGCATTAAAAATCTCCCCAATTGAAGATGTCAATCAACGGCAACACTGATCGTGACATTTTGTGACGTCACCGTGGTGGGCTGTGCCGTGCCATGTGGGCATCTTCAGATACTGGTATAGCTTTATGATACTAGTATCTCTAAGTAGTCTGTGATCTTCAGAAGACAATAGCAGTCAGCATAATCTAATCTATCGTGGGCAACCCTATTTTTACGTATCCATGGGGATGAGACATGTTGAGCGCAAGTTGAGTGCATAAATGATCGAATATCGATATTTTGCAATTAAACTTACAACACAATTCATTTTACATATGTATATATTATTTCATTTTATTTATTGTTTGAGTGTATATTTAATAATCTTATTTTTATTTTTCTAAATTCCTACAGAATTCTCACTTTTAGGCTAACTGTTGACAGAAACGTCACAAGAAAAAATCGATATCAATATTATTGATATTTCTTGTATGTGCCAACTCTAAATTGCCGGCGAATTTGTTTATTCTGTTTTGTCAGCGTGTAAAACAGGTTTAAATTATTAATTCCCGATAAACTGTATGCAAGAAATACTGACTTTGGGACATTAGCGGAAAAATGAAATGTATCAAAACAGTTCTGCAGATAATTTTCCTTTTAAATGTATGTTTGGCGACATTATCGCCTCCCTCCGATAAGAAAGGGCAAAAGGGTGTAAAATCGCAAGAAGGGCCGAGGAAAAACAATGTGTTAGATCGTAAGCTAGTAAATGAGACTCCTTTAGTGAAAGATATTATAAAGTACCATGCTACTTATCACCAGGACGTTGCAACGCGAAACTTCAAGAATGTTGTTTTGGGTTATGTTACGCCTGTGAGTATTTGTAGAAATTCTTAGAAAATACTTAGATTGTTTCAATTTATTTTATGTAATAAGTATTTTATTCTTTTTAACATTCAATTAAACTACTGAGCTAATTTTATCTCTTACTTATTGTAGTGGAACAACAAAGGCTATGATGTGGCAAAGACTTGGGCACCCAAGTTTAACTACGTTTCGCCGGTATGGCTACAAATCAAGCGTCAATCTCCTAATATTTATATAATATCGGGATTGCATGATGTTGACCACGCCTGGATGAGATCTGTTAAGCAAAAAGGCTCTGCTACTAATCTAAAATGTATGTAAACTATCTTATTATTACAACAGTACCTATTTGTTACTACTAGGATCGTGACTATGAATCTTTGTTATAAATTTTATTTGCAACCCAAATGGGGAACCCATAAGGACATGGGTCTTTTACTCATAAAATCTTTATTTACCACCTTATCAGTATAACACAAAACATTTCGTTTGAGTGTCATTAAAACAACACATGTGTTTACATTATTGTATATTTTATTTTATTTGGTTATAGTACTGCCTAGGATTCTCTTTGAGAATTGGCAGCCGTCAGACCTTAAAGCATTCTTCATGGAGCCAACATCCCACACAGAACAGAAGGCTCTTATTGAAGAGATAAAGAAAGTTTGCAAGCAATGGAAGTTTGATGGAGTGGTACTAGAGGTGCTTTCACAGATTGGCAAATATGTTGATAAGTCAGTCAAGTTTATACAGCAATTTGGTAAGAATCATTCAGTGTCATTTTTTTATAGAGTACTAAAAAAACTACCCTTAGAAATGTAAATTTTTTGGGGGTTAAAAATGACCAATAATTAGTTTTAAGGGGTTTAGCTAAATGTTCTGGGTAATTGTGAACAGGGTAATAAAAACTTAGAGGCCTTAAATGATATAATGTAGATGTTCATAGTGTTACTTTAGTTAGAATATCAAATAAAAGCCAACAGCAATTGAGTTAGAAATTATTTTACTCTAAAATAACATATTAACTTTTCATTTCAGGTTTGGAGATGAGTGAAGATGATCTTAGTCTAATTCTAGTCTATCCACCCTTTCGAGGGTATCCCACTGATGAATTCTTTATTCAAGCATTTAATGATATTTATCCTTATGTTGAGGCTGTCTCAGTCATGACTTATGACTTCTCCAATCCACAGAAACCAGGCAAGTGATCCCGTACTGACAGTTTTGGGAAAACATCTTTGTATAATAATTAAAACATATTATTATTTAAACATGACAAACTTTTTCAAACTAATTTTATTATTTCTTAATAATATTATCACAATATTTCTATGTTCTAGGACCTAATGCTCCATTGTATTGGGTGAGGTTGTGTTTAGAAAAACTCATAGACAGTGATGAGAATCCCTCAAAAAGGTCCAAGATTTTACTTGGATTAAATTTCTATGGAAACTCATACACTGCCAACGGTGGTGGCCCTATAGTTGGCACAGAATACATAGAACTATTGAAGAATGCCAAAAATAACCAAGCTTTGTCATATAACAATAATACTGCAGAGAATTATGTGGAGATCAGGTAATTAACACACACCTTATTGGTTACCTACACCTGCCACGTTGTTTTTAAACACATACAATTGTTGCCACTGAGTTTGTGTTTATTCAACAGTATCTACAGGGAAGTAGTGTGTCACTCAATAATATAATTATTTCTTCCTCAGGACATCACAGGGTACAAAGAAGATATTTTATCCCACTTTATACTCCATCCAAAAACGTCTTGAGTTAGCGAATGAATATGGCACAGGCGTAGCTATATGGGAATTGGGGCAAGGCCTCGATTACTTCTATGACTTGTTCTAATTTTATTGTGTGTGATAATAATTTTAAGTCAACTGAAATATAATTATTTATGTTTTATGATATTCATAATCCGGGATTTTTTAAAGAAACAAAATAAATTAATGATGTATATTTGTTATTGTTTATAATTTAAATCCTTATCTTAAAATGCTACTGAAAACATGTTCAGTCTTCTATTTCATCTCGTATTTATGATATTCACTCTAAATATATAAAACGATATAGTACACAATATATACAAAGTAAATTGAGCAACTACAACTAAAGTTCTAGCTCGCGACAGCTTTGGGCTTTCCTTTAAACTGCATCATTGACTGTGGTCCCTTCATGACTCTGTGCATCAGGTCCCAGCACATTTTCGCGGGGAGCAGGCTGGAATTAAATTGGAACAATATTATTAATGGACATACCAAGAAAGTGATTTATTCAATATATTTAGTTTCCCTATTTCGCCCTTCTTTATAGACTGGAATTATGAACTGGAAATATGATTATAAATCCGTAAAAAAGTTTATTGTACCCCACAATAACAAACAAAGGACCTAAATCAATATAAACCACTGACCACTTGAGAGGTAGAAGATATCTGACAGATCCGGGCATGACGCAGTTGACCTCGTTCTTCCTGATGGAGTCGATCATGGTCTCGGCCACGTAGTCGGGCTCCAGCATGGGTAGCAGTCGCGGGGTGACTCCGTCGAACATGCCGGTGTTTATGTAGTATGGGCAGACTAACGTGGCGTGGATAGTGTTGTGACCGTGCGCCTGGGGAGGGAAGAAATAATGGCAATCAAATAATTGCGGGTGTAATTTGTTCCGTGGGTGTCAATATAAAGGCGCAGTGACCATGCAAGGCAACTATCCAGTGGTGGATTCGGGCGTCGATTACGTCGGTTTGGGAGGGGCTAGTACTAAGAAAGTAGGATAATATCGAGTTTTATTTATGATTTGTCATTTAGTCGAGCCACCCATTACTGCAACTGTCTACAACCTGTAACAGAATAAGCGCAAGACCCGAATGTAGTTAGTTCGGAAAAGAAAATCACAATACCTTAAATTATGGCCCTCTGATCCATGAGTGGATCGAGGTATGGAAAACTAAAACCTATTTGTACAAATTGTTATTGTGTGCGTCCGCGCACCGATATTGTAGTCGTAGTGAGTACGACTGTAGTATGGCCACAAGTTCTGCGTTTAACCGATATTACTAATTATTGAAAAAAAATTGCTTGGGTACATGTCTCAAAATGATTTTAGGGTTTCGTTGTTATAATTATGACTCGATACTCTAATCGACGTGTTTGAGGTAGCGCTGTTTCAGATACACGTATTACATGTAACTATATCAAATAAGAAAAAACAACGATTATAAAGAAAAGCGGATGAAGGAGAGTAGGGTCATTATTTGCGGAAGTCCACAAGCTTATCAGTTACTTTTCACTACTTACTCTCAATTCCGTGAAAAGGCTCTCGTGGAAGCCGACTGTGGCGAACTTAGTAGCGCTGTAGTCGGTACAGCGGTAAGTGCCCAGCAGGCCGGCCACCGAGCCCACCGTCACTATGTGCCCCTTCCCCGAGTTGATCATGTCCGGCAAAAATGCTTTCACCGTCTGAAAGTTGAAGATTAAAAGTTATAAAAATAACTGCATAGTAAATTTATGTAGGTACTACCTTAGTAGTCTAGTGAACTCTAGTGGTTCTAAGCGCGAGCGCGACTACGCTATAAGCCTTGGCTTCGATTCCTAGGTAGAGCAGTTTCATTGTGTTTTTCTATGAAATTCTTAGTAGAATCAATCAATCAATCCAAACTCTAAGAGTTTGGATTTGTGCTCGTTTAACAATGTGCTCGCCCCCTAATAAACTACCTGAGCGTGTTAGTACACCTCTGCCTTACCCCTCAGGAAATAAGGCGTGATGAGTGTCCATGGAGTTTCTTGCCGGATTCTTCTCCATAGGATCAACTTTTTGAAACTGTGCAACTAGACTGAATAACGTTTCATAAACGCTTGTAAAAGCTTATTTGAATTAAAAATATACCATCAGGTACCTATGTTTTTATGTATAAGCTAAGTATTGTAATTTGATAGATCACAATAATAATATTTAAAGTTAAACTATTTGGATGTCATTTATGGTACCAATGCATTTTTCATTCATAAAATCATTATAGAAATCGGAAAGAAGATTTCGTTCACCAGTCACTTACCTAAGTACCTATTGTATCTAATACTAATTACAAATGACGAATAATGCAATAGAGTAATTCGTTTACAAATTAAACTGATGAAACTTACAGCGTATCTAGCAATTGACCTTAATGTCTCACCGATACCGTAGCCATCATTGAATTATTACTCAATATGCCATTTGTGCGCAAGAATATAGGTAACGACTTTAAAAACGGTTAGCAATATACAATTGAACATAGGTAATGCAAAACATACATTAACTTGCAAGTTTTGGGAGCTAGACTAGAGTCTTCACACAATCAGCTGTAGCGATATATAGAGTAGTACCTACACTAGATACTCGATACTCTAGATTACGCACTATAAAGTCCCATCACTATATCACTGGACGTAGGAAAGTAGGTACAAAAAGGAATGCTATTTATCTATGATAGAATACAATTTTGCAAGAGGTGACTGAACTACGAAACATTTTTTCTTATTTAACTTCAAAAGAGAAAGAGTGAGAGACAACGATTCTTGGTAAGAGAAGACCAAAGTCTAACAGCTGACACTCAACTTATAACTCGAATGTACAAGTAGAACGCATTTCCTAGCTGAGGATCCTGAGTAAGAAACGTCAAAACAAAATGAGAAACATATTATTTTTCAAAGTCATCATTATTTTGTAAATCAACACGGTAAGAATGAAGAAAAAAAAAACTAAATAACCCGACATCAACAGAATCGCCATCATCGCCCAGCCGCCACCGTATAGGTATAAATGTATAGCGTAAATAGTTTCTACACACAAGAAGATGATTATAGTAGCTATAATTTATCTTACCCAATAGTGTGAGAGGATGTTGACTTTGTAAGTGGTTTCAATGGCTGCGTCGGACAGTTCCAGCAATGTCTCACCGAACACCGTCCCCGCGTTGTTGATCAACACGTCCACTTTGCCAATCTGAAATTAATGAATGTAGGTATAACATTATAATATACAATTATTATTAGATTGTTACATAACATAACATACTATCACGCCTGTATTCCCCGAAGGGTTAGGCAGAGGTGTACCGATTACTTATGTACACCCACAGTTCGCCGGCATGTTTAGGTCCCATGTAATAGGGGGCGAGCCTATTGCCATTAACCGGGCACAAATCCAGACTTCGAGCTGCTACTGAGAATTTCATAGAAAAACCCAATAAAACTTTGCTCGACTTGGGGATCGATCCCAGGACCTCTAGCGTAGCAGTCGCGCTTGGGACCACTAGACTAATGAAGCAGTCAGTAGATTGTTACAGTTTGCTTTAAATTGAAAGACAGAAAAGAAATTTAATTTTTTAGTTCAAAATAGCTCACATATTATCAAAAAATGTAGTACCTTCTGTATAAATATGTAGCAAATAAAAATTGTTTTATTCAACATTTTTGTGCAAGTAGGTATGTACATGCCTCTTTGGTACTATTTGCAAATGAATTTACAAAAACATTACCTCTTTCTTGACTGTTTCAGCGGCCGCGTAGACTGCGCTACGATCCGCTAGGTCTACGACGTAGCTTGCAATTTCGTAGCCTTCATCCACAACCGCTGCGCACGTCTTTTGCAAACCTAATACAAAACACAAAAAATATAAATTAAGTACATAGTTTAGGATTTTATAGATGAATTTAAATATGTAGATAATTTAGGTAAATATGAATGAAACTATAAACAGTAAGCATTTCATTAGAAATAGTAAGCACAACAGGACCGGATTCTTTGGAAAATCAACGCTTATTAGCTACAAATGATTCTGAATGCTTTTCGCCTTCAAAATCAAAATGTTGTATCTTAATTTTAATTAGATGCTTGATAGTTACAATGTGGGTAGTAATTTTATAATGTACAAAATATTGAAGGCCTTGACCGCAGTGATAGCCTAGTGATACCTACCTATGACCATTGGACTGCCAAGTCAAAGGTTTTAAGTTCGAATTCAAGACACGCACCTCTGACTTTTCGAATTGATGAGCGTATTAATAGTTAATTATCACGGGCTTAAAAACGATGAAGGAAAATATCTTGAGGAAATCTGTATATATGAGAGATTGTCTTGAAGGCGTGTGAAGTTTGTCAACCCGAACTAGGCTAGCCAGGACTTAGCCTAAAATACGTCTACAAATCAGGACAATATAATGGGTAGATGATTGGAGGCCGGCCTTCTGTAGTTAGCTAATGTGTTCCAAGTATCTCAACGAATTTGCTAGGCAGTAAAAGTAAGACCAATCACCGCATTATACCTAATACGAAACGAGTCTAAGGTTGTCCGGTGACCTGACAAACCTTAAAAGGAAACATAATTGCTTATAGTACTAACCTTCTTTATTTATGTCCCATACAACGACCTTGGCGCCTAGTCTTGCAAGCTTCACCGCCAGATGGCGACCAACCCCGCCGCCTCCTCCCGTAACTAATACAACGTCTCCTTTCAAGTTCTTCATAGGCCTTATGGCATTAGGCACTAAGGTCCAGAATAAGGATTCAAGGATGTAGTAGCAGGATAATAGTAGAAACAGGACCGTGTCCTTGGCAATATCAAAAACGCTGGCCATTTGTGACGAGGAGTTGATTTTCGTTCCCTCCAACATTGTCCGATCCTGTAAGAAAATAGTGATTCATGAATACTAATGTTTTAGGATAAGTACGTATTTATTTCATTGACTAGTAAATTGTCACCATTCTGCAGCTCTACCAGGAGTTTTGTCAAAGATAGACTTTAGTGACTCGGGTATTTTTTTGTAAGCAAAATGATGCCAGCTCCTACCTACTAGCCAGCTTGGTAATCCTACAGCTTACTGATAGGGCTATTGCCATTGAAGTAAGTACGTTCAAGGTACATAGCATACATGTGCAATATCGCCAATTGAAAGCTATTTATATTCATTGCAAAGATATGGCAGTAAGGTCCCTGGTGATTTCTTGTATGCTGCATTGTTTGAATATAAAATTGATTAGATAGATTACCTTTTATATTTCCTATTAGGTTGGTACTAATTATTAGTATTCTATGATATGCTTGGTGCCGGCGGCGGCTCGCGTTTTGTCATATTAATTATCTACCTATTATCTAGCAGCCTTATAGTTTTGAATCTAGTCTTCTTGGTATCAGATAGGTACCTACTTAGACTAAGAGAGGAAAACATTGTCGTTTATCCTGTTTTGGTTGGTATACTGTCGTCTTTTATAACATGTATCTTCATCACAAAAACTTTGGGCTACGAGTTATGAAAGTGTCTCTCGGGCAAGTGAAGGCAAATGCGGTTTTAGGTTGGTATGAATCCGACTTACATCTCCTCGGGTGGCAAATGATAGGTAATAAGTACACCCCCAATAAAAGGTTACCTCCACTGAAACGATTTTTTTTAATAGATTATATACCTACTACTAGTATGTATAAATACTAACGTCGTTAGTATTTATACATACTAACGACGTTATCCACAAATTATTATACAAAATAGCTAGCTGTTAAAAGACAATATCGATTCTACTGAATCTAGAGTAATTGATAGTTACATAACTATAATATTTACACTCTGCAGTACCGTAATATGAATATAATAGGTATGTTAGCACGATAGTTAACCCTTCATTTATATTAGGTTTTTTTTTTGCTAATAGGATATGGTAGGCTGTTGTTAAAACTTATTGTTGTTATTGTATTAAAAGGTGAAATTTAAAAGAAGAAATGTATTGAAAACATGATATAAGTTCTACCTATCTGAAATTTGCAAGTGCTAGGTGACATGAGTCTCGGCTTCTAAATATTAAATTCCTTTAGTTACATATCCTTTCTAATTTTTTATACATACAAGCTAACATTTTTTTGTTTATCTGTACCTATTATTATAACTCAAGAGCTCACGCTACCGTCGACATGTAATTTCTCTGTCATGTTTCGCAAAACTAATTTGCAGTGATTATGGTGAACGGAAACCACTGTGCACTGTTGCGGTCTCTGGTACCTAGATGTTAATGACAGACGGTTGCTAAGTTTCACCCACTGGGGACGACGTAGGCGAGGACATCGACATGCAATGTTGGTTGTTGATATTTTTGTAACAACTTAGAAACTGTATTAGGTAGTAGGTAGTTGGGACAAATATATAATATGTATGTGATAAAGATAATAAACGATAACTGACTGAAAAATGTTTTATTTACTAGAGGACTTTCTTAACATTGGTACTTTTATTTTTTTCTTAAATCAAATTAAAAAAAGAAACAAATTGGTCTGCAATTGACGAACATACGGGTGAACATACATAAAAAATATATAAAGCCCCACATAGAAACTCCTGCTTTTTTTGAATTTCAATTTGGTTAAAAAAAACATTGCCCCGTACTAGGATTTTCTGCTCTATCGTGGGTGCTTTTACAAACACAAATTCTCACATACACAAACGCCCAAACCCGGAACAACTACATACCTGTAGGTCGTACAAATATTTGCTCCGTGTGGGAATCGAATCCACAACACGTCGATCGCTCAGTCGCTATATGTCAAACGAGTTGTCAAAATTTGTAATGTTTCAATTGAGTAGATATCAATTCAACAAATTTAAGAGAGGATGACCATAACAGTTGATAGCCATTTTTGTAAGAGATTAAAATTTAAAAATAATTAATTCAGTAGGAAAGGACTTAAAAGTCCTTTTAACGGTGAACGTTTAAGCATTAGATGTAGTGTAGTAGTGTGTTCAATAATGAATCATAACAACTGTAACCTACTACCCTGAGTAACTTGGAAACTCACCAAAAATAACATATTTATATTCACACAGCTTTTTGGTTATAACTACCTACCTACCTGTAAAAATAAAGTTGTATCGTTCGTATCACATGCTGCCAATATGACATGTAGTCATTATGAAATTAAAATATTGTTCATATAAGTAAGTATTTGAATATGCTTACAGCGTACATCTTGGTTAAAAATTTATTATCCATGATCCATATTATTATTATAAATTAATGCAAAAGTAACTGCCTGTCTATTTGATGCCTTTTCACGCCTAAACCGCTAAACAGCTTTCATTAAAATTTGGCATACAGATAATTTGTATCGCGAGGAAAGACATAGGCTTAGGAGCCTTTCGTCTCAGAAAGTCTGAGATGCGAGTACGACTACGGGCATTAGCTAGTTTACAAATAGAACATATTATTGCTTTCAATTCTACGTAGACGAATGCGGAAGAAGTTGGTCATCTGTAGCTGATAATATCACAAGATAGTCGAAGTAAGAACACTACATGTTATTGATTTAAAAGTAGATACTTAGTAACTGGTAAGTGACTGTAAAACTATTTGGAGAGACGTCGAGGAAGGTTAAAAATAACGTAAACATGTAAATGTTATAAATATTATCGCGGCTTTTGTTAAATTGCATCAAAATTAAGTTGCAATAAAGTTGATTCCGTATAATATACTGATTTCTGACATAATAGTGAAGAGAACCATGGCCACTGTAAAGGGTCCAAAACTTTGGTATAAATAATTTAGTTTATTTTTTTTATTTAATTTAATAGGTAATGCGATAGAAACTGTAAAAAGTCGTTTTATTTCAGTTGATTCCGTATTATTTCAATGCGCGTTAAATTATTTTTGAAACTCAAATGACTTACCAAATGTTGGATTAAATCCGGTCTCTCTCGGAATGTGTTATATTTCTTGTTTTATTGCTTTTTTGTTTTAGGGTCCCGTAGTCAAAAGAGAAGGCTTTAAAGTTTCACCATGTTTCTTTATAGAAATCTTGAGTCTGTGTATATATAATGTTGTGTTTGTGAATGTGATATCCTCTGTGAATGTTAAATAGGCCGTGAAGGATCTTAACAAATGAGATGTGGTTCGTTAGGTAGATGAATAGAATAACAACTCGGAATATGTTTTATTTATGATTTAGGTTAGATAATATGACTGGATTAAAAAAATATCATTATTATTACATTATCCCACGATACAGGAGAAAATCCTAGTGTGGGGCAACGTTTAAAAAAAAAATGTAACTATAATAAAATTGTAACTGGCCGATGTGGCGATGTCTGTACATTATAGATATTAAAGAAAAACAAATACAGTAGATTTCGGTTATAACGACGTTGGAGGGACCACTTTAGTCGTCGCTATATACGGAAGTCGCTAAACACAAAAGAGCAGAAAGTCCTGTACCTACTTATATTTACAGATTAAATGTGTGACAAGTAGGTTTTTATTTAAAGTTTAAGTGGTAACTTAAATTTTAACTTTAATAGGCGAAATCCCTTTTTCGCATTGTAGAGTTAAGCTTAGAAAACTTGTGTCGATAACAAACATTGTGCAGAGTAGAATAAATTGTATCTACTTTATTGAGTTCATTTCATTCTTCTTTTTATATACCTAGCTAATACACAGGGTAACATGCAGGCGGGATTGTTTGCCACTTCAGTGGTATATGAAAATATAGTCACTATTCGAAAGACAATACTTATGAAAATAGTTTCGTTAACTTTGAACAAAGTTCGTAAAGTTTATTTGTTAACCGTGGAGACATACAAAAAAAACAGCTTCTTTTTGCTAACACTAGTTTTCGTCTAGTGTCTTCTACTTTCCCTAGGGAAAGTAGAAAAAAAATATTTTTGGTACCTTGAGATTTTATGCCAATCCAAATTAATGTAGGAAATATAGTAGTAATATGTAACCTAAACTAATATTCAAAAAACATTGTTTATGGAATTGTAACCCGTTGAATACCAAACGTCGACATTACACTTCGAACAGAGGTCAATGAAATGCACTTCGTATCACTCTCAAAAATCGTATACCCAAAATAATAAACTGAGTTCTGAGATTTACCCGAATGTTGGACATATGTAAATAAAACCACTTTACGGATTCTATCGTGTTACATTAACACTGTCAAATTCTGATGTTTCGGGCCCTGTACAGCATTCAAGATCACGGGCAGACTGACGGTTTTGTTTAAACATTAACTTTTTTCATATTTATCACAATCACAAACACCCTAAAAATTGAGGAAATCGTCATTCCAGTAGAGGGAAACATAAAAAATGACATACCTATTTATAAAAAATCCAGTGAATGTTTACAACAAACTTTGAAAAAACAATCACAATATAATAAAGATCTACGCTTTACGTCCGTGTGTATGCGCGTGCGCCGCTCGGCCACTGACTGTGCTGCTCTACTCTCGGGCTTTCTCCGATAACGGTAAATCCACCGCTTTTCCGTACCTCAGCACGTGTGACGTCGGAATAAGTGCATACCCGTCTTTCTAGGTTACAGAAATGGACATCATTGTGAGTCAATAACTAAAATCTAGGTGTTGTTTTTCGACACCACATTTTGGAAATATCTGTGTTACCTAACAAATATTTTAGAAGGCAACACGTTTAGGAATATACCCAGTGAAAGTAAAATCTAACAAGATTGGTGGTGGAGACTTGATAGCTATAAACATTATCGGTCAATGGACGTTAGCTACTGTCTGTAAGTTATTTTCTTTAACGTAGAGATGCTTTCTCTTCTAAGAATGCATTACTGCCATGCAATGCAATGCTTATCCTACGCCACTAGTAATATTTTTCGGAGAAAAAAGTAAAATTTACACATACCTCTGAATTATTTAAATTTCAGAATAAAATGTGTATAATTACGTATAAATTTCAGAGCAGTAGGTACAACGAGTTTCAGATCCTGCCACAACAAAGGGGGTAGTCTGATAAAATGGGTCTTTAATAAATAACTTACCGTAACACTAACTCACTAGCCATTAGGCTAGTGAGTTATATACCTACGTTACTGTATAATTGTAAGTCTCGTTTGTTTGTAAAAAATAGAGCGAGATTGTAAAATGACGAAAAATTGTGAACAGGCAAGCAGAATAATTACTAAGTAATTACAATATACATTTTTGATAAGATACAATATAATCTAACGGCGGCGGTTGGATATACATAACAGGTATACTGGGCAGTATAAATACATAATATGTATACTTTCGTGTAATCCTTTATATATTCAAATTCTGATAGAAAAAAAAATCAAAAACTAAACTCTCAAAGAAAATACAATACTGTGAGCAAATTATCGGGCTATCTGATCCAAGTGGAATAGAAAATATTGAAACGAAAAAGTGAAGGATTTCTACCAAAACAAGATTTCACATTTAGATAAAATGTGGAAGTAAGAAATCATGAAACGGATATAATTGGCTGGAGGATATTGCATAAGGAGTAATTGGTAATGATCAGTTATTTATGTAATCATCATCATCCTTTGCCCTTCAAGACATTTACTTATGACAGACGATGTTTATTTACCAAGAAGAGAAGGTAGGAAGGAAGGGGTAGGTAGATATCATTAGCATCAGCATGAAGAAAGAAAATTACTTGCAACCCAAGCAGCTTTCATACAAAATGATTTTATACTAATTGTAGTGTTTCCAAAACATTGAGTTCAGCAGGGATTACAGCTGTCACCGGTGCGTTCATTAGAGATCTCGGACCTCTCCCTCCACCACAATGTGTTATGTATGGCCGTGTGTTTTTAGTAGGTAGGACATCAATATAACCCTCTACCTTTCCTTCTGTAAAACGGAGAAGAGCCATGAGGAATTTCCCATGGAAAAAGGGAACTAATTTAAAGCTGTTGAAATAAGTTAATGGTGAACAAATGCGTCATAGTAGAATTACAGGGAGATAGATGTATAAGCTTTTTTTTTCGGTTCTGGGTAAGATAATGAGGATCAGAGAAATACTTAGATATAATAGCAAACCATTACAAGTCTATTTAACCAATTTTTATTCCTCCTCCTTCATTTGTCTTCATTCTTCTTCTTCTTCTCAATGATATACGAATAGCGAATTAAAAATGTTATTAGCAATTTTATATAATATGTTATAGGTATTTTATACATAAAGAACTGTCTGTGTACCCGTGATCATCATATTATATACTTATTGCCCAATCCTACGGGTATTTTACGAAATTATTTCTTAGTGCTCGCATGCATCAGCGTTGTCTGTCAGTCAGTGTTAGAGTTAGGTGAGAGTTATATTTTATATAACAACAACAAAAACAATTTTATACTAACAACGCAACGTTTAGACTGTAGAGGTCAACAGTCTGTTATGAAAATAAAATAATGATTGAAACAAGTTTCTTGTTTACGTTAGATTTATATGAACAATATTTCGAAATACCTTGTGCAATAGCCTAATTAAGAGTTAAATGGTTCGTTAATGAACATGACAAAGTAGTAGCTGACCTCAGCAGTAAGTTCAGATGTTTTAAAATTACATGAGGAACTTAAAATTAATTTTGGTGAAAATTATTGATACGTGTTAATGGAGTTACCACATTGATCAAGGCTAGACTAAAGTATCTAATATTATAAAGTGAAAGTAAATCTGTTTATTTGTTGCGTTTTTACGCCTAATAAAACGATAAACCAATTTTGATGAATTTTGGTATACACATCGATTGGTCCTTGGAAAAGGACGGAGAGGAAATAATAGTGAAAATATTATAATTTTATCTGAAGGTAGTTATCCACTTAGTTTAATCTTATTGATTTCTTCGTAGCTGGTGCGTGTATGGATATGGATGACTACTGTCATAATAAGTTTTGAGAAATGTTGAATGTATCCAATAATCTTGTCACATTGCATCAACGCAATTCAAATGTAAATATATTATTAACTTTTCTTTAAAATCAATAGAAATAAATGACTCAGGGACAACTTACCGAGGTTTTACAAGTGTGACGAAAACTGTCAAATAAACCACAAAAACACGTGAAAAGTATCTATGTCAAGTTTCACTCTCGATAATGTTTATTTCTAACCAAAGATACACAAAGCTAGTATTCTAAATTACCGACTAGATTGCGTCTAATGTTGCTGTAATACCAATACCTTTTGACCCAGAGTCTACAAAGAGACAATAGATTAACAGCATATTTGTATTCAGAACTGGTAAAATACTCATTATCTGAGGCCGCACGCGCCGGTTGGTATAATGCCTTTTCGCTGACTAGGTTGTGTCTTGATGCTTGCGTTGCACAGGATCAGCATAAACTTAACACGACTGATGACGATAACATTAATGCAGAAGTTAGCGAAAGTGTGGTGTCTCCTTGTATATATATACCAAATTCAAATACTTCAATAAGACCTTTTTTTTTACTGACTGCCTCATTAGTGGGGGTTCGATCCCCAGGTCGAGCAAAGTGTTATTGGGTTTTTCTATGAAATTCTCAGTAGCAGCTCGGAGTCTGGATTTGTGCCCGGTGAGTGGCAATAGCCTCGCCCCTTATTACATGGGACCTAAACATACCGGCGAACTGTGGGTGTACATTACACCTCTGCCTCACCCTTTGGGGAATACAGGCGTGATGGTATCTTATGTTTTGTAAAAATGTTTTAATGTAAAATGAAAGTTAGAAATTAAAATGTTCAATCGCCATTTTTAAGAATCCACATTCTAGACGAAAATAAACCATTTAATTTAAATGTATAATTCTAAGACAACTTGTTTGTTAATTAAGAGAAATAAACTTCGAAGCATAAGTAGGTAACCTCAAAAATATTAGTTACGATTGGAATATTTAAACAGATTCAGAACAGACAGAACAGAAACAGAGAGAACAGAAACAAAAGATTTTGTAAAGCAAAGAGCTTGCAAGGTATTGCTACAAAATAATATACGAAACCACGTTCGACACAGTTATTTTGTCACAGTGAACACTGTGTTATGGCAATAAACAATTTCATCACATTGGATGGAACAAAATTGTAGGATTTTTTTCGTTTCTCTCAACATCATCATACTAACTCATGAAAATTCATGTCGTTTTCCATGTTACAAGCTTGTGATCACGATCAGTGTAACCTCGTCGAAACGTCAAGCAAAATTAAAGGTATTTATAGCGCGTTAATACCTGTTTCGTTCTATAGTAATATGCAACGCGATAGTTTAAAAGTAAAAAAGTTAGTTTTTCATGTTTTTACAGCACTCAAAATTTGCCACCTGATAAAATAATACTTTGTTTTAATAGTATGAACTATCATGGAACTTGCTAATTTATGTAAGTATTTAAAAGCTAATTAGTCGGGATGGTCTTTATGAATTATATTACAACTATTTCACTAGCAACCCAAAGGAATTTTTGAGACAAAAGATAGCCTTTGTCCTTTTTCAAAGTGTCATCTACCCCATATACCAAAACTCATCAAAATTTGTTCGGTCGTTTCGGTGTGAAAACATTACAAATAGAAAGACAGAGTTACTTTCGCATTTATAATATTAGTTTGTAAATATGAATGCAGATGGTATGATATCGCTAGGAATGTCATCATCAAACCGGCGGTAGCCTAATGGCTAGGGCGTCGGACTTGCGATCATGTGGTTGCCGGTTCGAAACCCACCCATTGCACTACTGACGTGAACTCACTCGTAAAACAAGTATTTAGCTTAGTACGAGAATACTAGTAATGTTGCTAGTAAGCTGTTTTTAAAAAAAATTAACCAAAGCGTTTTGGGCACTTCAGTTTACTTTTCGTGAAACATGCAAAGACTGAGTAATCAGTATAAATATAACTAGTTATACATGTATAGATATACTCTACCTACATGGAACGAGATACAACCTTGTAAAGTGCATACTTAAGCTATCTTTAAGCACCTACGAACGCTCGATTTTAAGTGTGCACTTACAAAAAGTAAAAATCTTGATACATCGTTTCTAATGTTATATACGTCTTGGCCCTCTTAGGTGAATGTCAGTCAACCATGTTATAAATGCAGTTAGTAATACAGTTTTGAAAGTAGTTCGGAATAAAACACCAGTCAAGGTTTCATAGAATTTAGTGCCAATTTGAATAGATACCTAGCTATTTGAATTCTTTGATACGGTCTATGTTTAAACTTTTGTGTAACAAACACAGGAGAGGTGGAGTTCGCAGGAACACAGGCGCCTACCAGTCACTGGATAAATTTTGATAGACTTCAATCACGGGAAGGTTTTTAAATAAATAACCGTTCATCTGCTACTCTGAATTTTGTGGACCTTTCCTTTTATTCCAAATTAATAGAACTCGACACTATGCGGCTTCATTTAAATATTACGTACCTTACCTACGCAATTATTTTTTATTACAAATTTGCATTAGTAATGCTTTAAGAATGGACGATATCTTATGTGAAATTACATTTAAATGAAGGTATTCAGTGAAGAGAAAAGAGAATTATAAGAATACAAATGTAATGACTTCATCGTATGCCGATGTATAAGGTAGTGAAGCAGCTTTTATGCCACTATTTGCAATTAAGTTGGATTATGAAAGAGATCTCTATGTCCTATGGATGGTATGACCTTTGCTAATTGTGAGTTTAACGTACATATGATGACATATAGAAGAAATAGTTAAGTGTTTGATTAATTTTTAATTCACAATTTTATTTATTTATTCTGAAATAAGTAGAGGTAGGGCTTAACAATTCTGTCTTTAACTCATAAAGGTAGTTCGGATCGAACTTATTTTCTTGCCCTCGGTTTGTCGCATTCAACAATCACTCAGTTATAAAGATATATAAATACATAAAAGACAGGGACTGGAGATCATTGAAATTGTGACACCAATACCGCCTTTCATTATTTCTTTGAAAAAAAATAATATTATGGCGGGTTTTTCGAGTTTTCAAGGTAAAGCGGATGTGATCACGTTAAAAATATATACATATACTTACTAACATATCTTGTTTAATAAGAGTAAATGCTCGTATATCCTTGGTAGCTCCTAAAATAGATTAAGTATTTTACTTTACATGACTGTGTTGATGTGTTATTAATTAACCTTTGATGCAAATAGTAATAGAGGGGTATTTAAAGCCTTTGTAGCCACCACACATCACAGCACGTTTTGACAGCAATGAGACAGCGACAGCGACCACTAGTTCTGATAAGAACTTTTACGTTTTGACGCCAGAGATAGGAAAGCAGTTCACAGCAGCACGGGCACTCACGGCGTTGAAGCAGCAGTTCTGATAAGAACCTTTTTACGTTTTTGACCATCCACCAAGTCAGAGACAGGACAGGAGCCCCGCTGATCGACGAGCACGAACACAAGTCCAACCATCGCGGACGCATCACTGGGACATCTTGACTCGTCGACGGCCGGCGGCGGAAAAGGGCTGCGCGCTCCGCGTCGCTTGTATTTATAACCTCTGAATCGCGCCCGACCGACCGCACGCGCTAGCGACACCTTGCGGAACGCAGCAACAACTGTGCAGTGATGTGATTGGTTGAAATAATATGAATATCTAGTTTTAAGTTTTTATTGGTTAAACGTTTCTTGTAAAATTGTATATAAACAGGCGCTATTTGTAAATAAAATTATTATTCATTCTTCATCTTACGACAAGGCGTTATTATTTGGCTGCTCCTCATCCCCAAAGTGGTGACCCCGAAGCAAACACACCTGAAGAAGAGAAAACTCTGCTACTCTGCCTGAAGAAATCGAGACTCGAATTGCTCAAGATGTCGAATCCCAGCCCAACCGAAGAGTCAAGCCCAGCAACATCTCACACCATGACGAAGACTGAAGCTGCAGGCATATCACTCACCATGCGCATTCCACCATTCTGGCGCGACAGACCGCGACTCTGGTTCATCAGTTTCGAAGCCGCGACGAACGATCTCAAGAAAAGCCAAGCACAACTCGCCCAGATGGTCATCGCACAGCTGGACAGGCAAGACATCGAGCAAATCATGGATCTACTCTACAACCCACCTGAGACGGACCAGTACAAGGCTATCAAGGAACGACTCATATCCGCCTACGAAGAATCTGACAACCGCCAATTCCAGAAGCTGCTGTCTGAAATGGAGCTTGGCGACCAAAAGCCCACCCAACTACTCCGCCGCATGCGAAATCTCGCCAGAGATAAAGTTCCCGACTCCACTCTACGCCTTATGTGGACAAACCATCTTCCGTCACACATCCGCTCAGTCCTCGCAGTCAGCGAGTCATTCAGTACCAAGACTGCACTCGAAGAACTCGCACTACTCGCCGACAAAATGATGGAACAGACAGCATCAACTGACGTCGCAGCCGTGCAGTCACCCGCACCACCTCCACTTGCGGTACCACCTACATCAGCACCGCAGCAGGCAGACACTCAGTACCTCATCAACGAAATAAGGAAACTCTCACTAGAAATAGCAGAACTAAAGGCAAGACCGCCATATAACCACAACTATCACCGCAGCCGCTACCCATCTCGTCACCGCAGTCCACATCGATCCCGAAACCGCGAAACATCGCCAGCACCATCACCATTTTGCTACTATCATCGCCGATTCAAAGATCAAGCTAGACGCTGTACTTCGCCCTGCTCATTCAAGAAGACAAATCCGGAAAACTAGAGAGAGCGTTGGCAGAGGCGGACACCGGCGTTCAAGAAGTATCACACCGCCTATTCATCACCGATAGAAACTCCAACCTATCATTCCTGGTCGACACGGGAGCAAATATTTCCGTGCTACCGAGAAGAAAGGGACAAACGGAAACGCCGCTACCATTTCAACTTTATGCAGCCAACAACACAACAATAGCTACATACGGCGAGAAGACACTATCTCTAGACTTCAACCTACGACGCCCATACAAGTGGAAGTTCATCGTGGCCGACGTTTCAAAACCAATTCTCGGAGCCGACTTCCTCAAGCATCATCAACTCGTCGTCGACTTAAAAAACCGAAGACTAATCGACGGAGTTACAAACCTAAAAGTCAACGCCCCAGTTCGAGTATCGGACGTACCTACCGTGCGCAGTATCGACATGTCGCAGTCATATCACGACATCTTAGCACAATATCCCGGCATAACAAGACTGACGTCGATGCAACTTAACTGCAACATCAACGTGCAACATTATATTGAAACTCGCGGACCACCGGTACACTGCCGCGCTCGACCAATCCCACCGCATCGTTTCGAAACCGTCAAGAAAGAATTCGAAAATATGATAGAACAAGGATTATGCAGGCCTAGCAAGAGTCCATGGTCATCACCTCTACACATCGTACCCAAGAAGAACGGCGATATTAGAGTATGTGGTGACTATCGCCGACTCAACTCCATCACCATACCAGACCGTTACCCCGTGCCACGCATCAAAGACTTCACTCATCATCTTTCTGGAAAAACCATATTCTCTACAATAGACCTCAACCGTGCATACCAACAACTAAGTGTAAGAGAAGAAGATATTGAAAAGACAGCCATCATCACTCCAATGGGTTTATTTGAATTCCCACGTATGTGCCCCGGTTTGAAGAACGCGGGACAAACTTTTCAACGATATATCCACGAAGTACTACGAGGATTAGATTACGTCTTCCCATTCATCGACGATTTACTGGTGGCATCAGAAAACGAAGCTCAACACCGAGAACATCTCCACTCTGTACTGAAAAGATTAGAAGAAAACGGCATCACCATCAACCCCGCCAAATGCAACCTAGGCAAATCAGAAGTCCAATTTCTTGGTTACACCGTAAAACCAGAAGGCATCAAACCACCGGAACATAAAGTCGATGCTATCACCCATTACCCCAGACCAACCACCATCGAAGAGCTACGAAGATTTCTCGGCATGATCAACTTCTATCGCGATCATATACCGAAAGCCGCATCTCAACAAGCCCCACTGAACGCTTACCTACATAACGTCAAGAAAAAGGACAAAACGAAAATCACATGGACCGACGAAGGAACTCAAGCATTCGAGCTATGTAAAGCTAGCATAATAAACGCAACTTTACTCGCTCACCCGTCGCACCACGCACCAATCGCCTTATTCTGCGACGCATCCGACAACTCTGCTGGCGCCGTACTACAACAATACCTAAACGAAACATGGCAACCACTCGGATATTTTTCGAAGAAATTCACCGATGCACAAAAGAAGTACTCTACGTTCGACCGTGAACTACTTGCAATCTACATGGCAGTCAAACACTTCCGAAAGACATTCGAAGGACGTCATCTTATCATATTCACCGATCACAAGCCGCTAACATACGTAATGTCGAAAATGCATTCCAACTCGGAAACACAGAGGCGAACAAGACAACTTTTGTTTATCAGCGAATTTACCACAGACATACGTCACGTGAGCGGTAAACAAAACATCGTCGCCGACACACTCAGCCGCATCGAAACAATATCATGCCCATCTACAATCAACTACAACGACATAGCCAGCGCGCAAGAAAAGGATAGCAACATCGGAAAATTATCATCACACGAAAACATCTGTCTCAAGAAAATAACTATACCTAACAGCAACATCGAGTTATACTGCGAAACATCTACTCCTTATATACGACCGTACATACCCGAACAATATAGAAAGGAAGTTTTTGAAAGTGTGCACAACATCAGTCATCCTGGTACGCGCACAACTCGCAAGCTTATCACACGAAAATACTTCTGGCCGTCAATGAACTCGGACATCAACCGTTGGACTCGAACGTGCCTACTTTGTCAGAAAAGCAAGATACAACGACATACGTTCTCAAACATCGCATTTTTCCCGCCAAGTGAACGTTTCCAACACCTACACGTCGACATCGTCGGACCGTTACCTACCACATCACAAGGCTATCGGTACCTAGTAACAATGATCGACCGATTAACGAAATGGCCCGAAGCAATACCTACCGACGAGATATCAGCCGTTCGTATCGCCCACATCGTATACCAACATTGGATCGCAAGATTTGGATGCCCAACAACAATAACAAGCGACCAAGGTCGTCAGTTTGAGAGTCAGCTGTTTCAAAACCTAATGAAGCAAATGGGGATCAAGAAAAACCGCACAACACCTTATCACCCTCAAAGCAACGGTATCGTCGAGCGGTGGCATCGCACTCTGAAGACTGCATTACGCGCGAAACTTACCAACGCAAGTTCATGGATACACGAACTACCTACTGTACTACTGGGACTACGCGCCGCGCTAAACACAGACACCGGCGTGAGCGCCGCCGAACTTACCTACGGTTACAATCTACGCTTACCTGGCGAATTCTTTACTGCAAGTACCTACACACCTACAATGGATTATACCTACGTTGATAAGATACGCGATATAATTCAAGATAACAAGCCGCAAACCAAGCATCACAGCAACAACAGAAGCGTGTTCGTGCATCAGGATTTACTCAACTGCAGCCACGTGTTTATCAGAATAGATGCAGTCAAGAAACCACTTCAGACACCATATGAAGGCCCCTATCGAGTGATAAGCCGAACAGATAAAGTGTACACCATACAGTTACCTACCCGGCAAGCAAACATATCGATCGACCGATTGAAGCCTGCATACGTCATCACAGAAGACACCAGTACCATACCTCCAACCACACCAAGCACCGTTACCTATACCTCATCAGCAACCAAGATAACCACACCAGTTACCAAGCCACCCGTTACCAAGAAAACACAAGTACCTCGAGCATGCATGACGTCACAACCAGCCGACAGCAAGAAAACTCGCTCGGGTCGTGTCGTCAAACTGCCGGTACGCTTCGCTTGAGGGGGAGTACTGTAGCCACCACACATCACAGCACGTTTTGACAGCAATGAGACAGCGACAGCGACCACTAGTTCTGATAAGAACTTTTACGTTTTGACGCCAGAGATAGGAAAGCAGTTCACAGCAGCACGGGCACTCACGGCGTTGAAGCAGCAGTTCTGATAAGAACCTTTTTACGTTTTTGACCATCCACCAAGTCAGAGACAGGACAGGAGCCCCGCTGATCGACGAGCACGAACACAAGTCCAACCATCGCGGACGCATCACTGGGACATCTTGACTCGTCGACGGCCGGCGGCGGAAAAGGGCTGCGCGCTCCGCGTCGCTTGTATTTATAACCTCTGAATCGCGCCCGACCGACCGCACGCGCTAGCGACACCTTGCGGAACGCAGCAACAACTGTGCAGTGATGTGATTGGTTGAAATAATATGAATATCTAGTTTTAAGTTTTTATTGGTTAAACGTTAATTACGAAAGCTGCAGACGGAGGACTTAAAAAAAACCAAAATTATTTATAACTAATTTATTAAAAGGTAAAAATTACAATTAGGTATTAAGTCTACAATAACGACTACGTTCGGCGATCGATACGTAAGTGGCGTTGCTCAATGTCCGATGCGATGGCCCGATGGTCGTCACGTTGTGCGGAGTCAGCGCCTCGTGTCCGATGGCTGATGCAATCCGTGTTTGGTGCAATTTAGGTAAACGCATAGTCAGCTATTGCCTAACTGTACCATGGTATAACACCTCCCGCCGTAGTTCAGCAATTATTTGAGTACTTTCGTCGAAAATAATGTTGAATAATGATCTGGCGTGGCTGGTTGATGTGAAGTCGCAGCATCAGAGTTGCCATCTTGGCGTGGAATTTGGCTCATCTCTATATCTGATTTTTCTATAGATTGGCGTCTTATTAAATATCTTCGGACTAGAAGATAGCTACTCAGTACAGTTGCAGTTAATAAGATTACGTACAACGGTATTGTAGTGTGGTATAAGGTTATATCTTCAGGCATCTTTAAGTCAATGGGTGGCTGCATCGTTATCTTAGCGTTGCTAGCATGTAGATTTTCTAGGCTTATTGAATTTAGTGTCAATAATGGCTGCGATGACGACATGGGTTTGAAATCTTGCGGCGGTAAATCTATGATCTTCGTAACTTGTCCATTTGTACGGTCGTTGCTATTGATAATTGTGAATTCAGATGTTCGCAGGAAACAATCCTTTGGTAGTACAACTAAGTAGCTGCCCTGTAGAGTCTTGTAGACGTTTCTCTCGCACGACGTCTGCACTTTTGTGGCTTTCGGAAGTGAAATGGTATAATGTCTGTCATCTAGTCGCTCTAATGCTCCTCTGGTAAGAATAACAGGTGTGAGATTACATGTAGAGTCGATCTTCTGCGCGGTGATCAGCTGTTGAATGCAGTCGACCTGATCTCGTTGAATGAAGCTGGCTTTCTTCTCGCAGAGATACCAAGTGTTTGCCTTCGGACATTCTGTCTCCATGTACATGAAATCTGCCTCGTGTATTACTACATAGGGAGAGGGAGGTATAAGGACTTCGTGATTTTTATTGGGAATAATGGATAGTTTGTACAATTCATAGGTATCGGGTAAGGCAATCGGTATTTTAAACACTATAGCTACTTGATAATCACTATAATACGATCCTAACTTAATTATGTCAAAATAATCCCTAAGACTTATATCTAATATTTCTTCCTTATTGTATAAGCTACGTACTCTAACTAGCATAGCTTTTAGCGCATTCAAGTTTAACATTGAATGATGTGTAGTTTTTGCGTGAATAAAAGCTAACAGATTTTCTATTCCTAGTAATTCCTCAGAAAGTTTCTCGATATTATCTCCGAGAATTAAAAGAACTTGCGCCAAATGGGCAAAGTCAGTAAGGTCTATATTGGCAATGTTTGTAGTGTTCATTAATCCGTTAACCATTTCAGTAATTCTTTTCTGATTTTCAGTAATGTTATCTAATACTTTCGAATGTTGCGTTATCCAATCCTTGCCTAAGCTTATGTGGTTATTGAATTGCGAAGTTAATTCTTGGTCATTATCCTGAAGAGCTTTAATGGCATTATTATAGCGTATTGCATCCGTATAATCCAAGTTGCCCGAAATACTTTTTATAACAGAACCTAAACCGTCTATAAGTCCTCTCTTAACGCGGGTAGAAACAAATGTCTGTAATTGATCTGAGATTTTATCTAATTTACTAAAAAGGTATTCAATATGAGGCTCATACAAGAAACGTGTTTTATTGTTTAATTCAGGCCGAATTTTAGCTAACTGGGATCTTACTACTGAAACTTTAGACCCTATGCCGTCTATGTCGATCAAGTGTATAAAGGAATGATATTGGGATATGATCCTACTGGGGCCTAATTTAAAGGGGAGAAGTCCTGGTCCATCTTCAAGGCTCTCAAGTGTTATCTCTTGAGCAGCTACCGCCTGTAGTAGGAACATCAGGGTCAATCTGCAACAAGCGTGCACGTTTAGGCACTCTTTTCAGACGGGATTTGGCTACGGGACCACGTTTTTTCTTTGTGTAAATATGTATCGGTAAGTCTGCTAATACTGTGTCCTGAGTAAATCGCGGTGCTAATTTTTGTCGACTTGCCAAAGGGTTTTTAATAAAGATTTGTTGCTCGGGATTATAAGATTCTTCCGGTTCGCGACTTTTATTTAGATTTTCTATTATATCAGATCTACGGTTTAAAGAATTTTCGCTTATCATCTCATAGACCTTTTGCATTTTAGAACGATGGTTTTGGATGTATTGTTGCATTAAGTGTCCCGTTACATCTATATTTAATGGGTCGCGAGGGTCAAAGTGACCGCTTATAACTTCCAGAGGTCTACACTTAGTAAAACTATGAATGCTACTATTGTAAGCTAAAATAGCATAAGGCATTAAGTTTATGGCTGATTCACTGCGATGCTGTAATTTAAGTATTCTTAAATGTTCTAATAAAGTAGAGTGTAGTCGTTCTACCATTCCATTTTCGTTGGGCGTGTGGGCTAAAATCTTATGGTGTTGTATACTATGTAATCTGGAAAACTCTAAGAACAACTGATTGGTGAATTCAGTGCCACGATCAGTGACTATTGTTAATGGTACTCCATGATGGGTGCAGAATATTAACAAAGCCTGAACGATACTCATTGCAGTGCCATCCCTCAAGTGGTATGCTTGAGCATACTTAGAAAAGGAGTCTATAATTGTTAGGAATTTTTCCGTTTCTACTGTAAATAGATCAAGATGAATCACTTCGAAAGGTTTAGCTGGTGGTGGAACTAAATGGAGCTGTTGCCTAATGGGATTACGGTCGTATTTACTCTGGCCACAGATAGTACATTCGTTTATATATTTCGCGATGTTTTCCTTCATCTTGGGCCAGAAGTATCGCTGAGATAAGGCTAGGTAACATTCATTAATACCGCGGTGGTTCGTTTTACCTTCGTGGTACTTCTGAATTATTTCCTGTTGGCGTAAATATTCCTTCACATTTTCAAGCTCTATTTTAGTTAATATTAAGTTCATAGAGGAACTTTTGAAGTGATTTTGTATTATGGGAATGATAGAGTACATTTCTAAAGGAGGGGTGATCAATATTCCTGTTTTAACTTTAGGGTTAACGTATTCTTTAATCGCGTTTACTACGTCTAATTCAAGATTAGACTTGCTTAACATACAGTTAAGCAAGTCTATTAGTCTAAGTATTTTAGTTAATATTAAGTTCATAGAGGAACTTTTGAAGTGATTTTGTATTATGGGAATGATAGAGTACATTTCTAAAGGAGGGGTGATCAATATTCCTGTTTTAACTTTAGGGTTAACGTATTCTTTAATCGCGTTTACTACGTCTAATTCAAGATTAGACTTGCTTAACTGTATGGCTGTACGGGTATGAGTATCAAATGGTTTCGTAACGGTTGTTCTGCCTTTAACGTCACCTACAACTGTGAAATGAATTTGTCTGTTAAACCTATTGAGTGGATCGTCTGATATTGGGACTTCTAATATGGGTTTTTCGGCATCAGTGTGAGCTGTAAGAGTTCTAGAATCATCTAACGTGGGCTGATTAACTGTGGGGTTAGCTATTACAGAACTAGCTTCCTCATTGCATATTTCTATTCTGGACAAGGCGTCAGCATTAGTGTTACACTTGCCCTGTTTATAAGTAACTGAAAAATTGTATTCGCTCAATTTCAATCGCCATCGTGTTAACCGGGAATTGGGCTCCTTAAGATTCATGACCCATTGTAATGGTTTGTGGTCCGTAATGATTTTAAATTTACGCCCGAATAAATAGGGACGGAAGTACTTAGTTGCCCATACGATCGCTAGTAACTCCTTTTCAATGGTACTGTAATTGATTTCGCTGGTATTTAGAGTTCGAGAGGCATAAGCTATCGGCTTATCGCTACCTATAGGACCTTGTGAGAGTACGGCGCCTATTGCAAGATTAGATGCATCTGTAGTGAGGACAAATTCCTTTGTAAAATCGGGATACTGGAGTATGGGGTCATTAGTGAGGAGAGTCTTGCATTTTTCAAAGCAGTTAACGTATTCGGTATTAAGAGTAATCTTTGAGCCTTTCTTTAAACACTGGGTTAGGGGTTTTGTTAATCGAGCAAAATCTGGGATGAACTTACGATAATAACCTAGCAAACCAAGAAAACGTTTTATTTCGGTGGGTGATTTAGGTAAGGGGTAATTTTCAATAGCAGTTATCTTATCCGGATTCGGTTTTATGCCGTCTCTACTAATGACATGGCCTAAATAAGCGGTCTCTAACTTTAAGAATTCAGATTTATCTAACTGAATCTTGAAGTTAGAGTCCCTTAGTCTTTGAAATACCTTTTCAAGATTGTTCATGTGTTCCTGTAAGGATGTACTAAATACGACGACGTCATCAAGATACACAAGACATATGACGTTTTGCAAACCTCTGAGCACATTATCCATGACTCTTTGGAATGTAGATGGTGAATTTTTAAGACCCATGGGCATTCTCAAAAATTCGAAGTGCCCATGCTCTACATTAAATGCCGTTTTTGGTATATCCTTAGAATCCATCTCAACCTGATAAAATCCACTAGCGAGATCAAGTGTGGTGAAGTACTGACAGTTTCCTAACTTATCTAAAATGTCGGCAATATTTGGGATCGGATATTTATCGTCAATGGTTTTCTCGTTTAATTTCCTAAAATCCACGACAAGACGCCATTTAGTTTTTCCTGAAGCGTCTGCTTTCTTGGGCACAACCCAGATAGGTGAGCTCCACGCAGACCGTGATGGTCGGATGATACCCTGCTCTAACATTTTTCTGATCTGATTACTAACTTCCTCTCGATGTACGTACGGGTACCGATAACTTTTTGTATAGACTGGCAACTCATCGGTAGTTTTAATTGTGTGTTTAATTTGATTAGTAAAACTAAGGGCTTCGCCTTCTATGTAAAAGACGTCCGCATATTGTGCACATAATGATTCTAGATTAACGCGTTCTTCGGCATTTAAATGACTAGTACGTAGTCTAGATATAACGTCTTCAGCACGCGATGACCACTGTTTAGTACGCTTGCACTCAGCGTTATAAATTTCGGCTGTTATTTGGCGATCCACAGAAAATATCACATCATTCTGGCTAGGGTTTGAAACTTCTAAAATACCTCGGTTGTTGCTAACTAACGTAAGACATTCGCCTATAATACAGTTTGAGATTACTTGTTCTGGGATAAGTGCAGATCCATCTTGTATATTAATTGGTAATTTTATTAATTTGGAAGAACGAGCCGGAATAATATCCTCGTAAAGATTAACGTTACGCGAATCATATACCTGAATCGGATTAGTGGCATGTCTGGTATTAAAGCGCATATTTTTATAGTCTATGTTTGATTCCCACTTACTTAATAAATCTGATCCTATTAATCCGTCAAAGTAATTATGAAACCTGTATACGAATAATTTTATATTGTCCGATTCATTAAATTCATTGAAACAAGGTAATGTGATCGTGTTATTAGATCGACTAGTAGCGTGGAAATTTACAACTTCAAACGGTTCATAATCTAACGGTATGGACGAATAATATCTATGTACGGCTTCAGGGCTAATAAAGGACTGATTAGCGCCTGTATCGATTAAAAATTTTAAAGGTGGGTCCGCTATTTGTATATATGGAAGCTGTCTTTGTGTCTGTATATTAATCTCTATTTTGGCTTGTCGGACTTGAGGTCCCTGCAAAAATCCTCTTGGTGAGCAGGTGGGCTTGAACATTCCTCAGAAGGTTCAATAACTGAAGGGGGCATATTATTGCAATAAGATTGATCGTAAAAATTATTGTCTGAATACGTATAATATTCATAACAATCCGGTTCATTGTAATAAGATTCCGCATATTGTTCATAGTAGGGGCCGTATTCATAGTCTGGACACTCATTAAAATTTAATTCCCGTGACTTAAAATAATTGTTTGGTGGTGGGTTCCCTGACTTGGACCAGTCATGTCCTCTAAAAGGCATAGGCTTACTAACAAAATGACTAACACCGCTCATAGGGGTAGGTTTTTGGGGTCCGAACCCGCTGGGATTATTACGTGGGGGCAATTTAAATACATTACTACGCTCGTTATAACTAGGTGGTAAAGCTCTGAACATCTGCTGTGTACGTGTCGGTCCTCGGATAGGTTGAGGCATATTATTAGGCCTCCAAGCCTGCTGACCCTGTGACGGATGTGGGCGTGAAGGGCCTGGCATTGGATAATTCATAGGTTTATAAGAGGGTACTGAAACGGGTGGATTATTTTGAGTTTTATAACTATATCCTGTAAAAGTATTGGGTTGTTTCCTGTCAAGAAAACTATCATTACGCTGTTGCAAATATAATGTGTTAGTTTCTTCCTGTACATATTCTAACGCTTGCTCTATAGATACGGGACGCATACAGCGAATACGAGAACCTAATGGGTCCTTCAATCCGCGCAAGTATGACTGCAACGTGAGTTTTTTATAAAGTTCACGCTTAGCTTCAACTGTGGTAGGCAGATTATCGTGCAAAGTAACATATGTCATAATAATGCTAAATAAATTTTGGCAGCGCTCATAGAATTCTTGTGGCGTACTATGGCCTTGAGTTAATAAAGAAAGGTCATTATAAAGGGCTGTTTCGTCACGTTGATCTGCAAAATTATTTATTAAGGCGGTACGAATGCCATTCCAGTCCGTCGGGATACCATTAGAATTTATAAGTCTCGCGGCATTGCCGGTAACTTTATTTAAAATACCGTTAAGCAAGGATTGGTTCTCTAACTCATTTCCCGGAGTGGGTTTTAAAAATCTCTTCACTAACTCATCGCATAAACTTATAAACCTAGTTAATATGTTAGGGTTCCCATCAAATTCTGGGACTAATCTAAGGGCCTTGAAAATAGCGTCAATCGGGTCCTTTTGGGCCATTGCGCTAGTTTCCTCCTCTATAGTACTTAAGTCTCTATTTAAATCTAACCTACTTTGCCTATCGTCCCTAGTAGGGGTACGAGGACTAGATTGCCTGGGATGAAAAATTTTGAAGGGTTAACGTAAGACTGGAATGGAATTAAATTATAAGGAAGCAACACAAGAGCGATTCAAGTGTACTCACAGTTTCATATCTTGGTATTTCTGAGTCGGCATCGATGTCTGGATGCACCGGCTACAGCTTACCGTGGTTCGGGATACTCGACGGAGGCTTGAGAGCACACGCAGCGGCTATGCGGAGCCGACAGGATCGATGCGAGAGTCCTTATACGCGCCGCGCACTGCTTCGAGTATCCTACCGACTGCGCCAATTACGAAAGCTGCAGACGGAGGACTTAAAAAAAACCAAAATTATTTATAACTAATTTATTAAAAGGTAAAAATTACAATTAGGTATTAAGTCTACAATAACGACTACGTTCGGCGATCGATACGTAAGTGGCGTTGCTCAATGTCCGATGCGATGGCCCGATGGTCGTCACGTTGTGCGGAGTCAGCGCCTCGTGTCCGATGGCTGATGCAATCCGTGTTTGGTGCAATTTAGGTAAACGCATAGTCAGCTATTGCCTAACTGTACCATGGTATAACACGTTTCTTGTAAAATTGTATATAAACAGGCGCTATTTGTAAATAAAATTATTATTCATTCTTCATCTTACGACAAGGCGTTATTATTTGGCTGCTCCTCATCCCCAAACCTTCGTTGGTCTAATCTGAGCGTCTGTTAGTCTGTAGCTGGAATTCCTAAATTGATGTGTCAATTTCAATCCGTTTTTTGAATTTCAATATCTTGTCTCGCCTATAAAATCGGACTTGCTTGCCATGTTTGACGGAAAGCAGTTTAGGTACCACCGGTTACCGGTATAGTATTCTATTGTGTGTGGTTTAGACATTAGTCAGACATTGGTGTTTAAAATATTTTAGTATTAAGTACTTTTTTATGGATAAATTTTTTTAGTCTTTTACCCGTTTTTTGTTAAAACTGAATTGCCATTTGCCGGATTTAGGTAGTGTACAATAAATATTTTTCTTACTAACTTCTTTTATAAATACTGATACTTAGCTAAATTATTCTTTTTATTATCCATATCTGATGGCGCCCTCTACTGGCGAACCGACGATTTAAAGAGCCATAGGTGCTGCTTGACTGACAACTTTTACTTGCCTATTGCAGTAGCAGCTTAGTAACTTGTACTGAATAAGAACGAGTTACTCGCACAAGTGGAACGTTGCTTAGTAAGTAATGTGATATATAGGTGGCGCTACCATACTCATATTTTTGGAACGCATTGTTTCGTATTTATTATACTTAATGATAATACAAGCACGTATATTATAAACAATAGGTACTTGAAGTAGGTACTTCTACTTACATAAATATTTAGAAAAGTTTGAAACAGGTGTTAAAAAAGTGCGGTAGTATTCCTGTCCTGGGTTCGATTCCCAGGTCGAGCAGTGTTATTGGGTTTTTCTAAAAAAATCTATAAAGCAACTCGGAGTTTGTGTTCGGGGATTGAGAATGGACGAGTAAGGCAAAGTAGGTAGTTACAGCGATTGTTGCCATAAAATAGGATGCCTAACCCCAGTAATAAGATAATACATACTGTGAATTTTTGATGACTAACTTCTACCCGCGACTTTGTCTGCGTGGACATCAGAATTGGGTCCGACCTGAATAAAAAGTATATGTATACTATATTAGCTTAACTAATATAGTATATACTTATAACACAGTGATACCCCTATGGTATGACCATTGGACTGCCAAGTCAAAGGTCTCGAGTTCGAACCCAAGGCACGCACCTCTGACTTTTCGAAGTCATGTGCGTATTAAATAGTTAATTTTCACGTGCTTAAACGGTGAAAGAAAACATCGTGAGGAAACCTGCATGCCTGAGAGATTTTCTCGATGGCGTGTGAAGTTTGCCAACCCGCACTAGGCCAGCGTGGTGGACTATAGCCTAATCCCTCTCATTCTGAGAGGAGACCCGTGCCCAGCAGTGGGACAGTATAATGGGTTGATTATGTATATATATATTTCATAAATTGAGCCTATGTGTTATTCCAGACTATAATATATCTCTGTGCCAAATTTCACCCAGATCCGTTCAGCCGTTCTGGCGTGAGTGTCCCAAACATTCATACTCACAAACCGGAGGTTGGATTTGTGGCTCGTTAATAACAATGGGCTCCTCCTCTACTACATGGGTTTCACCATTATCCTCATCGGATGGGTCTTATCATGATTATCATCAGCATATATTCATCCGCTTGCCCTAGTCACTAGACTATACTTAGGGCAAGCGAAGGCAAGTACGGTTTTTAGGCATACCGGTGAACTGTGAGTGTACATTAGTACACCTCTGCCCAACTCTTCAGGGAATACAGGCGTGATAGTATTTATGTTAAAGTTTAAAAAAATAGCCTACCGCCTCCCCGGGTGGCAGACGATCCACAGAGATTTTCCGTGCTAAACAAAAAAGGCATCTCGTAGTGAGCGCCACAGAGCCCGATCTTCGGCTTTCGTCATCCAGTTATTGCCACCTGCCTTCCGCAAGTCGTCATTCCTCCTGGCTGGGCGGGCGTGCCACACTATGCTTGTCTAAACGTGGCTCCGACTCGAGAACTCGTTTGCTCAAGCGTTTGTCAGTTCTCCGAGAATTGTATGTCATTGTGGATACCGGTGTGATGATATGTTATCTTAAATAATAAGTAAATAAAGTTTTATTGTGTTTATACTTACGTTAAGAACAAATAGGCGTAACATTTAACCTGTACCTGAGAATTAGTAAAAACAAGGACATCGTAAGATGAAATTAACCAAGTACATACATATAAGTACCTACCTACGTGGCTCGTAACAAAATAAAGAAACAAATGACCATTTGGGGGAACCGGAAGTGAAATATTTACGCGTCAGTACCTAGTGAACAAATCAAAATATAAATTAACACATGACATGATGAAATAACAGCATTGGTTCAATTTATGAAATAATGATGACTAAACTGGTGTGTATTGTGTATAATTATTATTTTTGAAATAAATTTAAGCTATTTTTTTGACACATGACTAATGAAAATAATTATACGTTTTTAGTTATAGTAAAGAGAGTTTGGCATATAGATGGGTTTCTGCCCAGGCATTTTGGGCGAAAAAAATAAATGCCCTGGCATAAACCCATCTATATAGACGGGTTTCCGCCCAGGCATTTTGGGCGAAAAAATAAATGCTCTGGCATAAACCCATCTCCAGTTTGGCAACGTCTCGGGCACCTCAACTGATACTTTTCTCGAGGTAAATGATAGTAAGTGCAATAGGTATAAATTCATTATCTGCATAATGAAACGATAGGGCGCTCCGCGCGAATTTTTTGATAATTACTTGAAAATATTTCTTTGTGTTTTAGGGTTCCGCACCTTAAAAGGTAAAAAAAGGAACCCTTATAAGAACACTCTCTTGTTCGTTCTGTCCGTGTGTGACCGATTTACTCAGGAACGGAAGTCAAGTTGAAAATTATACCAGATACTGAGGTCTAGATAGTCCCTATTAGATAGTCCCTATTAGGTATATAAAAGTCAAGATCCTAAGGCAACATGATAAAAAGATATGGGCAAATTTAGATTTTCGCGAAGTCGCGCACATACGTAGTTAATGCAAATTTAAGACTTATATGGTTTTCTCATGGATGCCATTGTCAGAACTGGACCAAATTGAAATGGGAGCATGGGAAAACACACACACACACAGCTTTCAAGTAGAAAAAGATTTATCAAAATCGGTTCACCCAGTTGAAAGTTAGGAGGTAACAAACATAAAAAAAAACACAGTCGAGTTGAGAAGTCCTTTTTTTCTTGAAGTCGGTTGAAAATAAGTTTTTTTTACAATTTAGATCATTAAAATTTTTAACATGCCATCACGCCTGTATTCCCCAAAGGGTAAGGCGGAGATGTACTTAATGTACACCCACAGTTCGCCGTTATGTTTAGGTCCCATGATATAGGGGGTGAGCCTATAGCCTTTCACCGGGCACAAATCCAGACTCCGAGCTGCTACTGAGAATTTCATAGAAAAACCCAATAACACTTTGCTTGACCTGGGGATCGAACCCAGGACCTCTAGTGTAGCAGTCGCGCTTGGTACCACTAGACTAATGAGGCAGTAAGTTAAAATTTTAATTATATTTTAAAAGGAATGAGTAAAGGTGAACCTCCCATTTCAATTCGTTACATGTTTTCAAAGTCACCCTGTATAAGAAATAAATAAATTCTTGTGTTTAAGTTGCGGAACACGAAAGTAAACCGGTTATGAGGTTTTCGGTTTTGCCTCATAGGTATTTACTCCAAGACACACACGATCACGGTCATACAGTACAAAAAATTCAAACGCTTAGCATAATTTGCATTTGAAATAGAAATTATACTGCGCGGTAATAAATTTATTTGCGAAACACTTAATTAAAATATTGTAGTCGATCTTTTAGCAGCAATTTTTTAGGGTTCCGTGGTAAAAAAAGTTGTAAAAATGCCGTCATGGCGTAATGGTTCACGTTCTGGGTCACGGATTGTAAGTTCGATCCCCGCATGGAAGAAAATATTTGTATGACCTACAGGTATTTGTACCGTGTCTGGGTGTTGGTGTACACCTACATACTAGTAAGTAGGCCTTTATTTAATACTAGCCTGCGGTTTCGCCCGCGTTGCTCTGCTCCTATTGGTCGTAGCATGATGTTATATAGCCTATAACCTTCCTCGATAAATGTACTATCCAACACAAAAAGAATTTTTCAATTCCAACCAGTAGTTCCTGAGATTAGCGCGTTCAAACAAACAAACTCTTCAGCTTTATAATATTACGAGTAGTATAGATTTGGAGGTCCTGAGAATAAATTTATGGAAATCAGAAGTTTTGAAGTGATTTGCGTAAGCTTTTGGAACCCTTAGGAACGTACAAAATAATAATAATATTTAATTTTAGTTTTGGAGCGCTTGGGAATAAAATCGTGGATAAAATCTATGAATACTATAATGAACAAAAAATATTATAACCGCTACTAGCGGTATAATATTTTGGTCGCTTAAAATCTGCCTGGACTTTAAACAACTCTTGATACGTAATGTTTCAACAGTTGCCGTTGAACGTTATACTAAACATCTGCAATTATGACTTTGTTTTTTAAATTGTTGACACATAATATATTAAATACAAAAGGAAATGAAAGGTCTTAAAATCTACTGTCACAACCCCTTACAGGTAAGCACAGCATTTACAAACAAAGGATTAAGCTAAAAAAGTTTCTTATTTAGTACGAAACAATCAATTTTATGGAGCCTTAGCAAGTGAGTCAGCATGAAAGTCGACAACGTCACTGCAGCCATTCAGCAACTTACACATCCGCGGAATGGGTGATTGGATGCCGTTAACGGTTCTACGTAGTGGGGGGTGAAATGGGGTGATAAGGACACGGGAATATCTTACTGGGACTGGATCTGGGACAGTCGATTTTGTTTCTCAGTATCTTAATTTAAGTAAAGGGAATCCTGCACTCTTCTTAGTTTTTCTAAAGAAATCATATTAAAGTGAGATAATCTTATTTTACTGAAGGAAAAATACAATCGCGGGCAGGATTCGAACCTGCGTCTTTTGGTTAGATACACCAGACGCTCAGACCGCTAAGCCACTGCGAGTCCCACCCGCTTGATCGAAATTTGCCTTCACATGAATTGAATTTACGTCATAAGGTGACGTTGGCGACATCTATTGAAAAGCAAGTTACCTTGCTTCTCAACCGACATGACTTACTTTACAGTTAGTTCGATATCTTACGATGCCACCTTATCTTTTAACTATCTTTTTGTGATTTTTTTGCATTTTCCATGTTAAGATTATAAAGTTATTTTAGTGAAGCAAAAATACAATCGCGGGCAGGATTCGAACCTGCGTCTTTTGGTTAGATACACCAGACGCTCTGACCGCTAAGCCACTACGAGTCGAGGAAAAATACAATCGACATATATAATCAATAGATGTCGCCAACGTCACCTTAAGACGTAAATTCAATTCATGTGAAGGCAAATTTCGATCAAGCGGGTGGGACTCGCAGTGGCTTAGCGGTCAGAGCGTCTGGTGTATCTAACCAAAAGACGCAGGTTCGAATCCTGCCCGCGATTGTATTTTTGCTTCACTAAAATAACTTTATAATCTTAACATGGAAAATGCAAAAAATCACAAAAAGATGAGATAATCTTATTAAGAGAAATAAATGAAGCTATACATTTATAAACACAATCAAATTTATTTTCTGAAAACTATATATGTACATAATAAAAAGAAACCTATTAATATACACTATCTAGATAATCTTGCTTCGTAATGGGCACATGAATATGCACGATTTAGACATATTGCTTAAATCGCATTTAAGATAAAACGCCTTTGCATATTAAACGATTACTTTATAACACATGCAGATTTCGTAAGTCTCCGAAAAGGTTTTGAACGGATAGTCACCTTGGTCGATCAATTTATAAAAACCGTAGAAGAAATAATTTATTTTGCCTATATTAGAAAACGGACGAAAAAAATATCTACAAGTTTTTGCAAGAAGAATTTTAGATCAGTTGGATCTGATCAGATAAACTGTTAAACTCATTACCTTTCCTATTTTCGTAGTCGGGTAATTATTCGTAATTCAAAAACAATTTAATCACACTGTGTTTTTAATCGGATTCAGATACCTTTCTTTAGTCTTGGTTCCTATTCTACCATTTCGGCCAAAATACTTCACTGGAAATAAATGTAAGCGAATTTAATTATTGATAACTTTACCAAGGTTAGAACGAATTTCCGGCCGTTTATTTCCAGGGAAGTAGTAGTACACGAATTGGTAAGTTAGGCACCTAGATTAACGGTAGGTATCCAAATCTCAATAATGACTTATACAAATCTGAATAATAGATTACGATTTATTTTGGTATTACGTTTTTGTGGGCAATTCAAGCTCCGCCGGAACCTTCAGCTTGTGTCACATGCATTTAACTAGTTAGAATTCAATGGTCAAATTATTTAATTACCACCAAAAAGCGAGGCAAAGTCAACTTATTTTACTTGAGATCGTAAAAGATAATTATGTCTACATTATAATATTTGCCATTTCAAATGTAACATATACTTTCGTTGCATTTGATGTAACCTTGAAAATGTTTTTAATTAAGTCTTGCAAAACCTATTTCACATTATTTTCAATTAATTAATTGCAGTTTATGTCTGATATCTGGTAAAATTTTATATCGTTATTATAAATAAGTATTTTTAGGTTGTGCCTTTCATCAAAAGGTAATTCTGGTAGGTAGGTACCTAAAAACCACAAAATTCCAATACATGTGTCATAAACTCATATCTAACGAATAGTAGTCTACTAAATACCAAATAATAAGCGACGTCAGATTACGAGCACCACTGGGCTCTAATAGATTGTATTAAATTGTGGATTTAAAACCGCATATTTCGACCTTGACCATAAAGAAAAATTAAGCAAAAGGGGCTTGTACCTAAATAAAAACTACGCTATACAGAACTGGCCAATCATTCGATGCATAATATACATAACTAAGGACTAAAATGGGTTATGGATAAAAAAAATTGTTCGAGATAGAACTCATTAGTTTCTGACACTTACGCGAATATTAGACATTAAAATAAAACTAATATTACAGATTTTATCGCTGCCACCTGTCAAGTCCCATATAGGTATGTATCTACCTCTAGAAGATGCAGGAGTATCTATACAAGCTTGATGATTACGGTCTCTCATACATAGGCCAAACTAAAAGAAGCATTAAAAGAACACATCACCGATGTCAAGCACCGCCGTTCCAAGAAGTCAGAAGTTTGCGAACATACTCTTGACAAGGCCCAGCAACTACATCAGATTTGATAAACCGCAAGTCATCGCAAAAGAAAACCGATTCCTTCCCAGGATGATTCGCGAGGCTATTGAAATTAAAAAACATTCAAATTTCAATAGAGAAGATGGCTGGGGCTTACCTCCTGCTTGGAACCCCATTATAGATTTTATTAAATCAAAATCTAAGCCCAAAACTGCAAGACCGAAGGAATGGTGAACTCGTTCTGCGTGAATCGGATCACCAATAATTAACAAAAATGTAAGGTAGCTGTTAGTAATTGCAACATGATGACGCCCAACAACTTCGTCTACCCGTGACCATTGACCATGGATGCTGTAAAGGATCCGAAACGTCGGGAATTAAAATACCAATACAACGCGATAAAATCCGTAAAAGTAGTTTTATTTTACTGTCGAGATATACTTAACTGATTTCAGATTCAGGCAAACGGTCTTTCAGTATTACGGCAAAGAGTAATGGCTACGACTACTGTGTGAAAAGAAGTAGAGCATGAAATATAGCTGAGGTCTTGTCATAATATACATATTTAAGAAGAGAGAGAGATAGAAACAGAGACATTTAAGAGCTTTTTATTTAAGAGATCGATATAGCTAGGTACCTACTTGGGTACAAATTAAAAAGTCAAAAGATAACACAAAGAACGCGCGGATGTCGGTATCGTTTACAGTTATCATCACGAATAAATTTAGTGAACACCCACTCGATATTAGAGTTTAAAGACTTATGTAGTCACAAGTAGAGAATTTAAGTAATACAGCATACTACTTACCTACATAGGACATATGAATGTATACTAACGTTGTGTTCTACTAAGAAAATTAAAATTTTACTAAGTATAGAATACTGTTAATTATGAGTAAGATTACTTATAGCTCTAATAACATTTGACTGCCTCAGTATAGTGGTTCTAAGCGTGACTGCTACGCCAGAGGTCCTGGGTTCGATCGTCAGGTCGAGCAAAGTGTTATTGAGTTTTTCTATGAAATTCTCAGTAGCACCTCGGAGTCTCGATTTGTGCCCGGTTAATGGCAATAGGCTCGCCCCCTATTACATGGGACCTAATCATACCGGTGAACTGTGGGTGTGCATTAGTACGTCTCTGGCTAACCCTTCGGGGAATACAGGCGTGATGGTTATGTTATGTTAAAATTTTTCCACATTCATATCTATACTTATAATAAATCTTTAGAGAGGTCAATTCTGTACATGAAATATATTTCCAAAATAACTATCAGCGGGTGATTAGTGATCGATACTGACGCCAAAAATGCAATCAGTAAAACTTTTGTCTGTCTGTCTGTTTGTATGTTCGTTATAGAAACAAAAACCACTCGACGGATTTCAACGAAACTTGGTACAATTGTTCTTCATACTTCGGGGCAGGTTATAGTATACTTTTCATCACGCTACGATCAATAGGAGCAGAGCAGTGAAAGGAAATGTTGGGAAAATGAGTGATTCATGAGAAAGGTTTCAAGCTATAAAACATCACGCTACAACCCTTAGGAACGGAGCAACGCAGGTGAAACCGCGGGCGAAGAACTAGGGAACAAAGTAACTATTCCACGCGGACGAAGTCGCTGGCAAAAGCTAGTCCAAAATAAAAATGCACCTAATTATTTGTTTAATTAATGCCTTTAAGTCCAGACCCCGATTATAATAACGGACCTAAAAAAGAACCGTTGGTATGCGAGAATCGCAAGAGTACACGTGGGTACTTTACAGATTTTTTTAAATACATACACTCACGCACGATTTTTTTAAATACTTTTTGTAATGTGCAAATTGCGTCGCAATTGAAATCAATCGGAACTGCTTGTTTATATTGTAAATAGTAATGGGAAATCACCCCGTATCTCATTGCGTGAAGGTCGTCTGCGAGGGTCTGAGGGTCGCGGTGCGCGCGCAGCCAGCCGCGAGTCGCGCTCAGTCGATCTGCAGCGTCGCGCGCCGTCACTGGCCGACGCTACATTCGAAACCACATCCGCCGGTAATTTTTTTTAATAACTGTGAACCAACCACCTGTTCTTTATTTAAAATAAAATAACAAGTTACAATAGTGCAAGTGTATGTGATCAGCTGATCACCAGCTGACTGTCACCTGTTCCACGGTAAGTTTTGTTATCAATATCGAAGGGTCAATTAAATGTTGATTCTATTAGGTAAACGTTTTCGCATAGTTCACGTGGTTCGAAAGTATTTCAAGGCGATCCTGCTCAATGTGCTCTCGTGTATAGACAACACGATTTCATCAAACTTATCTCTAAGATCAGGTAGGCAACATGGAATAATGGTTAGACCTAACTGTCAACAACAATTCCTTCAGTAGACCGAACTCAAGGTGAGTCCTATAAAATCTATCCTGATATTCCTGAATACCTGGTGCATTGAACAATGAACTGAAATTGTCAATATCCTTTGTGACTCACAACTCAACTCTCACAAGTCACATTATCATTAAATCAGAGAAATTGCCACAAAAAAATATAAAACATGGCAATTACATTTTAGTTACGATTTATTTGGATAATGGCTCGCTATAAATAGCCAATAAAAATAGAATAAAGAAGAGTTTAACTAGATATTTGTGATGATAGTCTTTATAACAACGATCACGGAATGGTTGTAATGAAGATAAATTGCATGTCCAAGAAAAATTATGATAGACAAGGAATGTGATAAAAACATGAGTAATTCAATCAATTACGTGATCCGCATCGAATTATTCATATTGCTGTCAAATGATATATGAACATTTCTCAACATTAATTCATTGCTAAACAACTTTATTACAAGGAATAGGCGCAGTGTCATTAAGAAACCTCGATATTAAGTAATTTCGTTCAAGCGTTTCAAGGACACAAAATGTAGCGTACTACTGTGCCCATGAACACGGTATAATGTATACTAACCATTTAGATTTATTTGATGATAATGCTCGAAATATTACTACAATAATTTAAAAAATGTAATAATGTGAAGAATATTATAAAAAAAAAACGCATTCTGAATTGATCTCGGTTTTCTGTAGATTTTTAATTAATGCCCGCTCGTATTTGTGCCAATTTTTTTTATTTTGAGTTCATTAGCCTTGTGTAAATGAGTAATTATTCTAATTACCGTATTGTCTTTCCTTCCTTTGGTTATTCTTATGATTATAAAAAACGGTGTTTATAAATAAAGTGATGCTACGACATTGTTTACAAACACCATAGCGACCTCAATATTACTTTAGAGATGTGGGAGCCGAATTTTAATGCCAAGGTTTAAGGTTGTAAAATATACCAAAGATATTCAGAAATTCTTGTACGCTTATGTCGTTCATCAATGTATCTTAATTTTTAGTTAACTCGACATCAAATTAATGATTACAATGCATTCTTCGGAAAGACGCAACGTCAGTTTGTTACAAATGTGTTTACATTGAACTAATTACCTAATTTCTAACAGATTTAGTTTACCAGTTAGAAACAGAGCTACAGGTGTTGCGTAACAATGATATTGACATTAAATTGAGAAAACAATATTCTAAAAATATAATGAATCATTTAAACTTGACTTAAGATGTCTTTATTATTTACGCTACGTTTAATATAATAATATAATAATCCAGTAATATTAATCACGTTAAGTTAACTTTTTAAGTTAATCTTTATTTAATACGAGTACGATTCCAAAACATAATTCAGTTCAATTTCAGGGTGCTTAATAAAATTGTTTGAGAGAATATAATGGAAATATTGGTTTAGTCTAGTCAATAGTAACAATGTTGTTTACGAAAAGTTATTCACTCAAGCTCTACGCACAAGCAAGGCTTTTGTTACAGTAATTATCTGTAATGGGGCACTCTAACACTAACATTATGACTATGGTGTAACCATGTAAGCCAGTACGTCCTTCCGTTGGGCACGGCAGGCAGCGCGTGCGCACTCGGTTGGGAAATGGTCCCGAGAAGGCCGCCCGGTCGCAGATATTCCACGATCGATCTGCGATGATCTTGCAAGGAATTGCGATATCAACTTGCCTAGTATCGAAATAGTTTATGGCTAACTTTAGCTTGAGAAATGTTAAGACATTTTTATAGGCGTAATGTAATTTAGTAAGGTGGGGTGTTTCGCAGTCAATTTTTAGTTAGGTATAAGTAAAGTAGTTCTTATTAGTTCGAAGCTACAAGAAATTATGACAATTAAATCATGCAATTATACACTAAATTATTGATGTGGTTACATTGTTACGAAGACAAATTAATCGATAATTATAGTTTGGAAAGTTATGATTCCATAGAATCCATGTGTTACAATAATGAGATTGGTCGGGATGTTTTGGAACGAATTTTACGTCAGGTAGATCGTTGATATGTAGCTTAATTATTAAAACACTACTTGTGTGAAATAAAATGACTAATATTAACTTAAAATTTTAAGAATGCCAGGCATATTTTCTGGCGTCAAATAATAACCAAAATGACGGGTCATTGGTCGTCATGGTGAAAGCACGAGAGAAAGCGGTCGCAAAAAATACACGAACGAGCCGAAACCATCGGACAACAGTGTTGTCAAACTGGTAATGCAGTGGCATCACCTTTAGCACGACACCGACAAAAATGCTGGAGTGAATCAAATCAATTGTGTCCATAAAATGTACAATCAAAACATTGTGGAAAATGTTATGCTATGCTTGATTGGAATCTAAATGTTAACAGTAAATTCAGAACAACATAACATAATATACCATCTCGCCTGTATTCCCCGAAGGGTTAGGCAGAGGTGTAGACCCACAGTTCTTCGGTATGTTTAGGTCCCATAGGGGGCGAGCCTTCCAGGTTCCGAGCTGCAAAGTCGACCAAAGTGTTATTGGGTTTTTCTATGAAATTCTACTGAGAATTTAACACAACACTTAGCTCGACCTGGGGATCAAAACCAGGACCTCTTAGCGTAGCAGTCACGCTTGGGACCACTAGACTAATGAGGCAGTCAGAAATTCAAAATAAAACAATTTTATGTTTCGGACATTGGGGGAGTACATAATATTAGTAGTTAGTACATAATACTTTTAATAAAAAATCTTTGGCTGTACTATTTTCATCTGGCTGATTTTGATAACATTAAAAAGTTACATTTTAAAAAAAGAAACAAATTAGTAAAAATTTGATACATTTTAAAGTTTTATTACAAAAAGGGTGAAAATGCAACGCAGGCCGCGAAAAAATTTGTGACGTTTATGGACCTAATGCAGTGTCAGCAAGAGTAGCACATGTTGGTTTAAGCGTTTTCAATCCGGGAATTTTGATGTTAAAGATGCACCTCGCTCTAGTCGCCCAGTTACAGATAAAATTGACTCTGTACTCTGTTAAAACTGTGTACTCATTACCGATTCTTTATTGAGACGTAATGAAACTGAACCGTTTTTAAAGAGATTGATAACTGGTGATTAAAAGTGGATCACGTACGACAAGAACGTGCGAAAAAGGTCGTGGTCAAAGGTCGGTCAGGCTTCACAGACTGTAGCAAAACCCGGGTTAACTCGCAATAAGGTGATGCTGTGTGTATGGTGGGATTGGAAGGGCATTGTTCATTATGAGCTTTTACCGCCAGGCAGAACCATCGATTCGGATCTTTACTGCCAACAACTGATGAGATTAAAGCAAAAAATTGGGAGAAAGCGGCCGGAATTGATCAATAGAAAGGGTGTGGTCTTTCATCACGGTAACGCGAGACCACACACATCTTTGGCCACTCAGCAAAAATTAAGAGAGTTTGGCTGGGAGGTGTTAATGCATCCGCCATATAGCCCTGACCTTGCACCTTGAGATTTCCACCTGTTTCGATCTCTTCAGAATTCTTTAGGCAGTGTCAGGTTGACATCACTAGAGGACTGCCAAAACTACTTGTCACGTTTTTTTGATCAGAAGTCCCAAAATTTCTGCAACAATGGGATCATGTCACTACCCACAAGATGGCAAAAAGTCGTTGAGCAAAATGGTACATATATATTATAATTAAATGTAAATTAACTTTGAAAAAAAATGTCTTGAGTTTTCATATTAAATGCGAAGAAACTTTTTCCCCCACCTATTATGTATTAGGTATACTGTATAATTTTTGTTTCATCTTGACTTACAAATTTTACTAAGATCAAAACTCCTCTATTCTCAGATAGTTAATTAAAAAAGATATTCATAAGCTTGCAATTTCAGTTGTAAAACTAATAAGTATTAATTGGCAAAAGCAGGTACATAATTTAATTGAGATCAGATTACTCGCTCATTGTAAAACAGTGAACATTTAATTTTATTGCATTTTATTTAGAAGGTGACTAAATTCAGAATGTGAAGGCAAATTTTGACCTGGGGCGAGTGGAGCTCGCGGTTGCTTAGTTGGTCGTAGCGTCTGGTGTAGGTATTCAATCAGAAGACGCAGCAGGTTCCAATCCTGCCCGCAGTAATTTTTTCCCTTCACTAAAATAACTTTATAATCACGGAAGATGCAAAAAACATATGAAAAGTTAATTAATTGCATAATTTTGTTTACACTGGAAGTCGGCCCCTAACGATATAATACTGTTTGCCAAAACAAGAAGTAAACGTTATGCTATAATGTTTTTATTTTTTTACTAAGAATAACAATTCCATCTACATTTGAAATTTCTCACGAAATGTTTGTACTCTTTGATTTTATTGTTGCTGAGTCACATGGCTGTGTAATACGTAATAATACAATTATAATTAGTATTCCACATAATTTTGTCATAGTTCTCATAGTTTTGTTATTATTAGCTCTCGTACCTGTCTACTGTTTATCTAGCTAGCACATTGTTTTAACATATAAATCCATTCATCCAACAAATACATTAGTGACAGTACTAGCTTCTAACTTGGTAGTATTTGTATACCTACTTAGATGATCAAAATTTAGCTGACCTTCCGTTCTTTGTTTTAGCCTTCGGAACAAACACTAAAATTATGATCACGAATCGCTTGACCGCACATATGTTAAGAAAACCCTGTATAATTAGGTATAATTAGATATTGTTATCAGATCCTAGTTATATAATCTCATATTCATATAATTTATATATTCACTTTACGACAACAGTTAAATCTTGACTATGATACAATCATAACACAAGTTTAATCTTAGCTTGGGTGTCAGTGGTGCATAACTATATCAATTTACTATATACAAGGTCATTGTGTACGACATATTTAGGTAGCTACTAGAGTAATGTAAATCGTCTTATTTGGAAATTATTATTAATATTATTACTTTTCAAGTAAAAAAATACTCCGATTTTTGCCTGGGTGCCAAACATACTAAGGTCGATGATGCTTATTAGCACATTTCAAAAATGATAATTTTGCTGTATAAAATTTTAACATTTTCATTTATTTGGATTTATTTTATAAAAATATGTTTCTTATGAATAGACAGGCCAGCATTAAGGCTGTCACAAATAGTCGACGATGATACAAAAACCTTTGATGATGATACAAAAAAAATTAGATGTTGGAAGTAAACATTGCGAAGTTGCTTTACCATTATGAATGCAACATTTGTGAAATCTATATTTGCCACACACGTTTCATAATATCTATTTTATATTTAACTAGGCACATATTCAAATTACAAATTGGCGTGTAGAATATATTTTATAGCTATGTATGTGTAAAGAATAATTCAACTGATTTTGTTACATATTGATATAACGAAAAGAATAAGCTATCCTTAATGTAACATAATAGGCGTGATGTGATGGTATGTTACCATCACATCACGCCTATATTGTACATACAAATTTCGCGGTATGTTTATATCCCATGTAAGTAAGCCGAGCCTATTGCCATGAACCGGGCACAAATTCCAAACTGCGTGCTACTACTGAGAATTTATTATAGAATAAATTTTTATTATAGAATATCCCAATAACACTTTGCTCAACTTAAATCGAACGCAGGACCTCTAGCGTAGCAGTTGCGCTTAGGAAAACTAGACTAATGAGGTAGGTCAATGACATATAGTTAAATATTATATCATTGAGGTAGGTAGATAGTTCTCCCCAGTGTATCGCATAAAACAATATTTATCCAACTCAAGCTCAATCAAGAAAAGAAATTACATATATGTAATGTAGGTACGCCTGTACGGTAACAGTTTGAACATATTTGGAAATTGCAATAATGTTAATACTTATTGGAAAACAACACTCGTTTCTCAAACCTGATTATAAATTATTTTCTTGAACTTGTTATAAATCTATCCGTGGCCAATTAATACACGCTCAAAATAAATGAATGATCCAAGACATTTTTTTTGTAACATTAATGAGATTTATTATTTATGGCGTGGAATTTGGGTGTGGCATTGGCGGCAGAATAACAGGCTCATAAAATAAATGATGGCAATTTTTTGAGCAATCTTTAATATGTATGTAACATAACATACCATCACGCCTGTATTCCCCGTAGGGTTAGGCAGAGGCGTATTTAATGTACACCCACAGTTCGCCTGGTATGTTTAGGTCCCATGTTATAGGGGGCGAGCCTATAGCCATTAACCGGACTGAAATCCAGACTCCGAGCTGCTACTGAGAACTTCATAGAAAACTCAATAACACTTTGCTCGACCTGGTAATCGGACCCAGGACCTCGCGCATAGCAGTTGCGCTTGGGACCACTAGACTAATGAGGTAGTCAGAACTCAAAACAATTATATACGGAATAATTTGATTACTTCGGTAGTTAAGTCACTCCTCAGAAAAGGAACGCGACTTGGCGTACGCTATAGGGGAAGTCACTTCCAGCAAGAACTTTAATTAGGTTAAATTACAAAATGTCTTATATGTTTCTAAATTTTATTTTAAATTGGTATTTTTTGTTTTATTTATATTGGGAATTGTTTTAAATTATTTTTTGTGGAAATTTTAAATTACGACCTTAAGTTTATTATATATAATATAATAAACTTAAGGTTATATATAATACGAATTTCCGACTGCTTCCTTTGTGATCATTATTTCTTAGATTCTTTGAAATAAGTTCCTAATTATTATGCATTGTTCGACAGCTCAGAAAACGGTTACGTTTTTAAAATAATCTGCAATCCAAGTTTCATAACATTTTTTTTGTTTTTAAGGCATTTTAGTGAATAATATTCTCAAAAAATATTGAAATAATATAGTTTTTGGTCTCGCATTTTTAAATTTGGCTCGATAATTGTTGTTTTAATATTGATCGATAACCAGTGTTTAATCGTTTTTATAAATCAGAAGAAAAAATGAGATTTAAATTTATACTTTTTTTAAAAATATTTTTTTGATGTTGCATTTTAGACTTATTTTGAAAAAAAAGGTAAATAACATGATAACTCAAAAATGGTCCACTTTTGCTTGATGCACATGGGGGTTAAAATTATCGCAAATAGTCACCCCTATCACATTCTAACGGGAATACGTTTAATTACCAATAAGCCTGTATAGCCGCAAGCAAATAATAAAAAAATATTATACTATAAAATAATACTTAGATTATGTTTTGAACATACTTATCCTGTTTTGATGGTCTACGCGGCTACATGCAATACCTAATATAAGTATAATATAATATACATATTATAATAACCATAGGATGATAACTTTGAGTACGTACTACTAATTGAATATCAAATTCTTTTATAAAAGTCAAATACATATTCAGTAGGTTTACCAATAAATATAATAGTGAATGAATGAAAATTAAACAGTCATTTAAAGATCTGTTCATGTCTCTATGCAAGCCTGTGAAGGTTGCATTGGTGATAAATGTGAGTGCCTCTAGGTGTTCTTCAAGGTTGCATCTTTGCCCTCATTATGTTTTGCGATAAACAAAAAAGATGAACCGAATTATTCATACATATTAAAGACTAGCTTTTGCCAGCGACTTGGTCCGCGTGGAATAGTTACTTTGTTCCCTAGTTCTTCGTCCGCGGTTTCACCTGCGTTGCCCCGTTCCTAAGGGTTGTAGCGTGATGTTTTATAGCTTGAAAGGGAAAGGGAAATGTTGGGAAAATGAGTGATTCATGAGAGGGGCATGAATCACTCATTTTCCCAACATTTCCCTTCACTGCTCTGCTCCTATTGATCGTAGCGTGATGAAAAGTATACTATAACCTGCCCAGGAGTATGAAGAACAATTGTACCAAGTTTCGTTGAAATCCGTCGAGTGGTTTTTGTTTCTATAACGAAAATACAGACAGACAGACAGACAGACAAAAATTTTACTGATTGCATGTTTGGCGTCAGTATCGATCACTAATCACCCGCTGATAGTTATTTTGGAAATATATTTCATGTACAGAATTGACCTCTCTACAGATTTATTATAAGTATAGACAAAAGTTGATTATACCATGAATGAGGCATCCTTTTCTGTTATGTATAACATAGTACCTGTATCTGTATCTGTAATTCACAGGAATGAAAGATGAATTTTGAATTCGGTCATGGCTGTGCGATGGACTCTATTTTCTAGTCACGGTGGGGTGACTTCACGCCATCAATTATCCACCACTACTACCATTGCTGCCGCGGTTCACTCAACTTTTACTTTCTATGGGGCTATTAGATATTAATATTAGTGGTAATAATTTAGCTATACCGCCTCCTTAGATTAGTGAGAATCAGTATTAATGGGATAGACAGATACTATTGATATTTAATAGATATACCTAGAGCGAGCGTGAGCGTTTGCGAATATACCTAAGGTTCTTGGCGTTTGCAAATATATAGGTATCATAAACAAATTATTCGTTTTTGTGACATTAACGCTAGAGGGTATCACTTATTTAGGAGGTACCCAAACCACAACTAACGAGAACTATACCTACTGTTGGAATAAAGTGTAAAAAAACAGAATAGGTACATAGGTTGATACCAATTGGCACGGCGCACAGTAAAAGACGATCTGAATCTAATGACTACCTGCTTTGATAGTCTCAATGTTATGGACTTTAGTTGTTTTTTTTTATAGGATAGGGGGACAAACGAGCAGATGGTCTGATGGTAAACGATTACCGCCGCCCATGGACACCCGCAACACCAGAGGAGTCACAAGTGCGTTGCCCGCCTTTTTAAAGGGGATTGGGCCTCCGGTAACCTCACTCTCTCGACGAAACACAACGTAAGCGTTGTTTGACGCGGGTTTTCCGTTAGAAGCAAGTCAAGTATAGCCTTACGTTATATCTGCTCGGACTTTCTTAAACTATCAAGACATCATTTGTTTCTTCTATATTTATGCCTAGTCACGTGTTAGATATTAAAGATAATGAAGTCTGCATGATCGCTATCACCGAAGCCCATACGCGTGTCATTAAATAATGCATCGAAATTACTCTCGTTATATTGACTTATAAGGAAATCAAACAATAACAGCATCTTCGATGATGGCAGTGGACGTAATACAACCGACCTTGTATTTCGTAACGATGGAATCAGAACGTTAATACATGCAACTGGTGTAGTTGAGTTTCGAACTTATAAACCGTATACCTACCGGATAATAAATAATCGGATTATTCAACTTGGATTTTTTATCAATTTGGAAAAAGTAATCCAATATCAACAATAGCAACATATCTAACGAGAGACCCACCTGCTAACAATGTACTGCAAAAAGTAACAAGTACTTTTTGGTACACTAAAAGTGTCAAAAAGTGGCAAATCATAACATTATTATTGTTATTATGGCTGAAGTAATCTTATAAAAGTATAGCATCTACTATGACTGTAATGGAATTGATGCCGTAGACCTTGTTTTTCGTAACAGGAATTTATTATTATACCTACTTACCTAACGACATGGCGACACAAACAGTTTGAAATCATTTCCAGAATCACTAAGGAAAAATTATTGTAATGAATTATTCAAGATATGAACAAAAAGGGAATAGGTAACTTGACGAACAATTGAACTGTTTTCTGCGGTCAATATTTGTGGTCATGTGTCATATTGGTCCTTGAATCGATCAATGAAGTGTTGACTACCCAATGTGGCATTGAATGCATCGCCGAAAGACTAATTGTAATGCTTATATTCAGATCACGAGCCGTCAAACGATGAACGTGGCTTGTGCGTCATGTTTAAGTTACGGTTCTTGCGGACTTCATGAATGGGAGACGGAATCACAGTGATACTAGGATTAAGTGTTGACCCAAAGCTGAAATATTTTTTGTTTTATTCCTACTTAATGACACTTGAGTGAACCATTACTTGAGTAGTCGTTTCTGGAGAAGAATGACCACTTAACAATAATTATTTAACTAGTTCAGTTTTGTATCGTAATGATAATAAATCAATACAAAATTATGAAACGTACATCAACTTATGTCTATGTAGTAATTCTTATCACACACAATATGATACGGAATGTATTGTAAGCGAAGCAAGTGATTTTTTTCTATAATTATCTATAGAACGTGCATAATTTACATAAACAGACATCCATAATTGCCACAGCAGATACTTATCTAACAAGAATGTAAGCGTACCATAAGTAATGAGCAAATCCTATAACGCAATCACATTGCACTTTACGGACACCGGCCTTCGAAGGTTACTTATTATTAACTATCTTTCCGGCTGTTTTTTGTGAATGCAATGAAATTCATTGTGTTATATTTATTTGGTTGGTTGAGTTTTTAAATTAATGTAAACTTCATAAACTGAAGGGCACTTGCAAAATGGCTGTACAGTTCTGTGCGTCTGGATTATTAACTGCCTTTAACTGACACCTGCTAGTTGCTAATTTTGCTATAAGTACCACCAAAAATTTCAATCCGAATAAATGATTCGATTCGACCTCAGAGCGTAGAAGCCTTTATTATGCGTATTATTAGGTATATTTTAAAATCTGACGTATTCTTGCCTTTGTGATAAGCGTCGACAACAGAACAGACCATGCAGTTTCTATGTAGGTACGACTTAGACCAAGCCAAAGAAATGGAGTAATAGTTAATTAGGTAATCCTTACTTTAATATTATAAACGTGACAGTTTGTGAGTATGGATGTATAGATGTATGGATGTTTGTTACTCTTTCACGCCAAAACGACTGAACGGATCTGTATGAAATTTAGCACAGAGATAGATTATAGCCTACTACTACACATAGGCTACTTTTTATCCAGATTGGAACCAATTCTGAAGTCCACGCAGACAAAGTCGCGGACAGAAGCTAGTACCTATATTATAAGTTTATAAAATGATGAAATATTTTCAAATGTACTGCACTACAGCTATTGTAAATACAGTTGAAAACCTTGGTATCACTTGAAATGATTTTATACTTGCTTACTTTACCAGCTCATACGTGTAAACATAAATTTGAATTTTAGTGTTCCGGCTAAAATTGCCCAAATCAAAATTCAATTCATTTCCGTCTGTCTGCCTGAGTGGACAGGAAATTTTCGTCCACGTTTTTTTTTGTTCTGGGATGGGGTTCACTTGAAGCTTGGTTAAAAATACATATGTTTGAGCCATGCTTTGTTCCTAATTGATAGTAATGTACAATGATTCATTTGAAATCACGAGCAAATACCTATATGAGCATATGTTAAATCTTACATACATGCAAACGTTTGTCTTAACTATCTAGTACGTAGGAATTGATTTTAATGATGCCACGGACCTACAATTGCGCAAGTACGACTTGCACTTGACCGGTTTTTTATTGATATCGGAAATATGTTCGAGTGTGCTTACATTCTGCTTACGTGTATGTTCTGATGTAGGTACTTGGTACTTATATTTTTTGTTTGAAGTTTTTATCGGAAAATAGTCGGCAATATGATCAATTGATTATACAAATTATATAATCAGAGATATTTTTGAAATTACATAACTTAATATCTATAGAAAACTTTAGCTCATGTAAAATTAATGAGGGAAGGTTAATATCATAAAAGGATGAATGGATTAGGTATATAAAACTGATAGCGAACATGGTTGAGAAGGAAGATGAGATAACGGTAGATAAGATAAATAATATAAAATGTATGGAGGTGACCCCAAGTAAATCAAGATATCACCACTTTTAACTATAATTTCTTATGACATTTATATAAATGTAAAGTAAACATGCAAAGCTGTTGCAAGAGTATCAAAATGATACGAAATAGGGATTAACATTATAGCAACACATGAATGAACTGTATTAATTTATACTTTCTCTTCAATAAAAATCACTCTAGAGCGGAGCGGAGAGAAAAAAATATTGCTAACAGAACGATTTCTAAAATAACAAGAGTTTTTAGAATTCCTTTAGTAATGAGAAGTGGAAATATTATTAAAAGATTCTATTAACGTATTCCAATTTTGTTAATGAAACGGAGTAACCTACTAAAAATCTTGAACAACTTAAGCTCTACAACTTTTCAAAATATTAAAAATATATAAGTAGCTCTCCGATGCAAAGACACGTTAATTCTTAATTATATATTGAAATGCAAAATTAAGGATTAATGTCCTGAAATTTGGGATTAAAAAGTTGTACCTAGAGCTTAAGTTCTAGGGTGGCTTAGCAGCAAAGAGATTTAAGTTATAGAGTGGACATTAGGCAAAAACTTTGTCGGGCTAAGATATGTCAGAGACAAAGTGATTTATTTCCAACTGGAAAAAGTAAGAGATTATGATTTTGATATGATTATGATAGCTGTAATATTGAAATGTCTTTCTTAGTAATAATTGTTTTAAATTTAAATGTACTTAGGAGTAAATTAAAGTCATTGATAATAAAGTCGACCTTCGTATCGGGTCAGTACTCGGAGCATGGCGGAGTAGTTTGTGCAATGGCTGCATTCACCGGCCTCTGCGCTTGCGACACCCGCCGATGTGTGAGGGAGAACGCCATCCACTCCCATCATGTTTTAGCTATGTAATGGAAACAAATTTTTATAGCAAATCATTTGTAATTTAATCATGATAATTACATAGTTTAATCTCGGAGAGGATAATAATTAAGACCATACTAACCCAACGAGCTTGTATAAGGACTGAGGAGTTAAATTAATATACTTAAGACTTGGATTGTAGGATGAGGTGTGCCAGAATCGTAGCAGGTGGAAACTTATTGACCTGGTGAATTCATTTACAGGAAATCACAGCAGGCATGAATACAATTTAATTAAATTACAAATAAATTATGGTCAAATAAAAAAATAGTGTTTGCTTAATTTTAATTCAATTGAAATTATTGTTAAAAACAAAACGCGATAGAATCCGTAAGCTGTTTTGTTTTAAAATGTCGAATATTCGCGTAAGTCTCAGAAATCAATATGAAATTATCGTTATTAACTTAATATGTAGGTATGTACGAATATGTAACCATGACTTCACCCATTTGTTGTAATATAGTAAGCAAAATTAAGAATTAACTTGTCTTAGCATCGGAGAGCTATACATATATTTTGATATTTCAAAAAGTTTAACAGCTTAAATTGATCATGATTTTGGGTACCTACTACTAACCTTTTTAGATGATCATTTCCGAATAACCTTTAATATAATCGAAATATTGACATTACTAGGTTTTAGATTAGGTAAGGTCGTTATCATTTGTATGCACCTACTTACTACACAATTAAGTAGATAGCGGAATAAATAAATAAATAAATAAAATAAAATACATTTATTTCGAGAAAAAGACATTTCTTTCCACTCATATCTGGAGTACACCGAAGAGCACCTGACAAAAATATTGGTAGGTGCGTTTTGTGGACTAGGCTAGGAGCCATTTGCACAGGTGTCATTCGGATGGGTGCTGTAGGTGGACTACGTCCACACAAATACAGAACACATAAAAAACAAAATAATAAGAATAAAAAAAGCAAAGATATACAAAAACAAACCTTGAAAATTGTACTCAGTATTTTTCATTTTGATTGGTTTTGTTATGTTATCTGCGCATAAAATAGACGTAGATATGTAATTAAAAAGTATTACATAGCTACTTATTTGAAATGTGAATATAATCATCAAATGATCTCGAAGGGTTCAGGGTCAATGTCAAACGGTTCAAGTAACTAAAGCCGAATTAAATTTGCTCCGGGTTACGAGTTAGAATAGGTGTCTACAATTTCTCACTGCCATTCAGATTACGTGTGAGAGCCAAGTCCTACTATGGTTATACTCGTAAACTTCCTATTATGGTTGTACTCGTTAACTATACATAGCTTTCAGTAATCGCAACCAAGGTTATCATGGCTTTATGTAAAATTATCGTAGTTGTTGTCCGGATTTTCGACTGACGTTTGGTGTAGCAGTTAAACTCACCTTGCCACTCTTGCCAGTGCCACTATAGTAGGCCGAACGAATGTCGAGTGTTATTCGGATAATCGAAATTCTCTTTATTTTCGACATCTAATTTATAATTTTATCAAATATTATGATTATGCTTCACACGAAGGATCTAATCTTAGGGATTGCTAGAAAGTCAATATTTTAGTTTTGCGTATTATTGCGCATATTTTTCTTGCATAACACTTATATTTTGTCTAAATCTAAAAGGTATTTATAGTCAAGGTTTATTTTAGGGATTGGTGGATCTTTACAATGAAATAATCTCCAGAATCTTAATAACCCTCCGACTAGGTGATGGTAATTATGTCTAAGTTAAAAATGTACATTCATGTTTTCATGACGGGTACGTATTATACTTATAGTTTGCCTACAATGCAATAATTGGTTACTGAGATGAGAATTTAAAATTGAATAGTACTTACTACTAATACAAAATTACACTTCCTACTAATACAAACATAGTCATTATAACTACATATATATATATTAAATATACGTACGCAATGATAATGATGATCGTCAGAAAATAATAAGGCACACTCTTCGTTGTGACGTCAAAATTAAAGTTAGACATGCGTTATACAAGCTAAAATTAGCTTATAATATATATTTGCGTCACCAAACATATTTAAGTACAGACTTCAGCTTAATAACAGGAGTTTATGTAAATGTAGGTACTATAATTTTATTAAATGAGCCTGTAGTTTATTATACTATGCGCTTTGTTCTCGATATAATATAACAATGCAGCACTCCTCGTATCACTCTGCAACTGTACGCAATTTAGAGTAAGTACTTGCATATCCATGAAAAACTACTGTAGCTGTACGTGTGATTGATAAAACTGCTTATTGAAGCCTCGCGGACTTCACATAAGAGTAATCTGTAATCTCTAATCTTGCCTGATCTCACGGGTTCAGCTCAAATTCATGATGATCACGTCAATGCCTCTTGGCCACCATCCGCGCCAACCAGTACGAAGGTTATGAAACTCTTGCGGCCTTGCTACAAAAGCCAGTGACCATACCGGTGTAATAGCAATCACAAGACAATTTAGTTAGATCACTTTTACTTTGTGAAGAACAATCGTAGCGCCGTACCAATGACGCTTCATGACGACACTTCATTTTTTTCATTTCAACTTTTCTAACAGTAACACTGTAAAACTTCTTTACTTTGCCGTTATAGCATAGTTTTGATTGAAATACACTTTAAAACAATAATAAAATACAATGAACACAGAGAGACGCATTATTAGTTGCCGCGCAAACGAAAAGAATGACAGTTCACAAAGTTATAGATAATATAGGTACTTTTGATTTTTAGTTTACTTCTAAATTGCGTACAGTTGCCGAGTGATACGAGGAGTGCTGCATTGTTATAATATATTTTCGAACAAAGCACTTCGTAAAATAATGATCGAACTTCATAAAAGGTAAGTTCATTTGATCATTTAAAATACTTCATAATGAAGTATATGATATTCATCAAAAGGGGCCTAATGATCTGCTATATCCATTCTTCTTGATAGGCATAGTAAACCTTGTGAAAGGTACAGTGGGGGATCGTAGGATCGCTACGAGCCTCGTGATCATACAAAATATCTTTGTGCTTCATGATTCTGGTAACTGTATGAGTTATGGACTATGGTTTGTTCATTTCGTACGCATATTATTTGTCTTCCCTTGACTGTTGAATGTAGCTATAATAATATTTAACTTTTTCAAGTGTGACTTACAATCAGTGAAATAATATTTATAAAATTTGCATTGTTTCAGGTACAAAGAACGAGTGTGTTTAAAACATTTAGTGAAAAGTGATGCACAGTGGTTGGACATTAAACTAAAATATCGTTAAAACAAAAATGTCCGTGGAAACTCAGGAGTATATCAATGGCATGAGGCCAGGACCCCTCACGAGGGAAATCCCAGAATGTATGAGGGACAAATACACCGTCGTGCAAGCGGTTATAGACGTTATAATGTTTGTCATCGTCGGTATTGGCTATGTGATAAAAGCTATTTACAAGAGTATTGTGGGCCGTCATAAAAAGGACCTTAAGGGAGGTATTGCTGTGGTGACAGGGGGCGGTGGTGGTCTGGGCAGCCTCATCGCCCTGAGGCTGGCCCGCCTCGGCTGCACGGTTGTGTTATGGGATATCAACAAACAAGGTCAGTCGACTAATTGCTGCATTATAACAACACACGTACGGATAATAATCATGACTTACTCGATGACACGTCTGCATATTTATGTGGCGTAATAAAATAATTCTCATACAGTTTTTACTGGACAGTATGTGTGAGAAACAATAGTTATATTTTCAATAGATACAAATGCAAAACTTGTAGTCGATACTTAAATTGTCTTTATAAATTCTTTATGATTGTAACCTGCTGCACTGGACAAAAATTTGGGTTGTTTGCGGTGCAAGCAAGTGAAATAAATTTATAATATAATATTATCATATAAGTGCATACCTACATAGGGGTACCAGTAAATATGAAAACATACTTACATATATAAGTACCTATAAATAACAGCATACATTTAAGCAACGAACGTTATATTAATAACTAGCTTTTGCCAGCGACTTCGTCCGCGTGGAATAGTTACTTTGTTCCCTAGTTCTTCGCCCGTGGTTTCACCTGCGTTGCCCCGTTCCTAAGGGTTGTAGCGTGATGATATATACATTGATAGTTTGAAACCTTTCCCATGAATCACTCATTTTCCCAACATTTCCCTTCACTGCTCTGCTCCTATTGATCGTAGCGTGATGAAAAGTACACTATAACCTGTGGTTTGGGCTGTGCGTTGATAGATCACTATGTCAGTCAGTCAGTCACCTAACGTAAGAGTAGACAAATATAATCAGAAAGCTCCGAACTGCTAAGCTATCGGGAGTTACACGTGTTATTGTGAGTCAACCATAAAAGATAGACATTTGCTGTCGTGGAATATTTTTTATATAATTTTAAGGAGAACATTTCCGTCATACATGATTTCTGTGTAGCTTTAACCATTAAGGCTGCACACGCGACGGAAGCTTAAAAAATGGAGTAAGTTCTCCTGTTTTCCCAACATTTCCCTTCACTGCTCTGCTCCTATTGATCGTAGCGTGATGAAAAGTATACTATAACCTGCCCAGGAGTATGAAGAACAATTGTACCAAGTTTCGTTGAAATCCGTCGAGTGTTTTTTGTTTCTATAAAGAACATACAGACAGACAGACAGACAGACAGACAGACAGACAGACAGACAGACAGACAGACAGACAAAAATTTTACTGATTGCATTTTTGGCATCAGTATCGATCACTAATCACCCGCTGATAGTTATTTTGGAAATATATTTCATGTACAGAATTGACCTCTCTACAGATTTATTATAAGTATAGAAGACAACTGATTAAAAGGGCGGAACAACAAATTATTAAAGTCTGTTGCGGACCGTATCTATGAACGCCTTTTTTTCTATTCGCAGTTATGAGCTTATAGTGAACGTAAGGCATGGTACAGTCGTACTTATTATATATATATTGTTATTTTAGTAAAGGAAAAATTCTATTGCAGGCAGGATTCGAACCTGCGTCTTCTGGTTATTATTTTTTAGATTAAATAATATAGTTTCTATATATATATTCTAAAAAAGGGACCTTAACTTGATTCATTAAAGAACGGTGACCCTGGAGAGTCGTAACAGCTCTTTTTCTATTGTGTCTGCTAATTGTTCTTTGACAGGTTGAAGCTATGTTTTTTCAGGTACATACCTAGATACATTTTGTGATTCATTCAGTGTCTGCCTCTCTGTAAAGCCAACTCCGGGCATATTGTATTATGAAAAGACAGTTTAAATCCCTAGTTCCCTTTGTTTCATAACCTTAATGTCTGTTAAATGCCGCCGAAAGGCCATGATGAGGTGCAGGCGCAGCGAAAATTTTTACGTACTCAGGACAGGACATACTTTGAAGTAGGTATCGAAATCTTTGGGAGGGAGGGATGACACTTCAATGCGAATGCGAGTAGCTCACTTACCTATCGCTATCCTTTTTTATCATGTTATCCTCAGGGATAAACCTGCTCTCTAGGTCCTGGTCTACGATTGACGAATGTTCAGACTTAACCATGTAAAAAAACTAAAATCTTAACCGTATGGAACCGTTCGACCCTGTATTTATGGTCAGGGCTAATAGATATGACATTTAATCGCGTTTGTCCGCAATCCTGATGTTCCTAAGTTACCACTAACAGGGAGGTTGTACATACCTTCAAAATCTGTCAGTCGACATCAAGACCGCAATGTGGCTTAAACATGAACCACAACTGTTATTTGATGTGTTTGTTGCGTATGTAATTCGGTACACTATTAAGTATTCACCTTTTTTATATAAGTAGCTCGCGTATTCGGAATTAAACAGATGCGTACTCCAAGCTCCAAATATCAAAGTAAATATGAGTACCTAAGCACTTTAAAATTATGAGATCTGCTTGTATAGATTGTATGTGCCTAGAATCTAGGCACATATGCAATATGCATTTATCTAGGCCCTAGATAAATAGTGCTTAGCTATTAATTCTAGTAATGCTTGTGAATATACAATTTCTTTACTCTCCTACCTATTAATTATAGGAAGATTATCTTTTGTGATTTTTTTGCATTTTCCATGCTAAGATTATGAAGTTATTTTAGTCAAACTACACATTATAGGACGATTATTTTATCCTCTCTAGAGATAAATCCAACGATCATGCTACGTTTAAATATTCCCTCTGTTTGAGTCCGTACAACGTCCCTTTCTTTTGTGGAGGTGGTAGGGTAGTTTGGACTCGTACTATTTTATAAATTCCCCTTCACTAGCTATATTCAATGTATTCCTGGCTTATTAATTAATTTGTTGTAAGTATAGTTTTCTATGGTACTAAGAGATAACCCTACACACTCGTTCGTGTGTGTAGGGTTTAATACACGGTTGACTAACATCCTCGCATGAGATTCTTGCAATGCGCCTGCGTCGTGAAGATGTGGTGAAGATTGTTTCTCAACCCAGGCTTAAGCACTTTCCGCATTCGTTGTGTTGCAATGTAGATCAAACAGTACAATGCAATATATTATAGTTAAATTTCATTATTACATATCAAACAAGCGTTTGCCGGAGGTTGTATGATGAGTGTTGGTGGTAGGTGGTTGGTTCACTAAATATACACAGGTTTATAAAGGTCTTGTATTTATCTGCATCTGTCTGCTTCATTAATTTCCTATTCCGGCTATCCGTTTCTAAGTTTTGACTATATTGGTTCAGTAGATTAGTACCTAGTGAAGACATAACAAACAGACCAACAAACTTATGTGAGATAAGTGGGCCATCAAATTATTTATTACCTGCCTGTGTTATGTCATGTCGGTAAATTGGTTGGCGTATCTAATTCCGAACAAGATATCAATTTTGTTGTTTTCTTTTGCAGTTTGTAACTATATAATAATTTATATAACAGTGTAACGTGATGCTCCAATTCCGTTGTATAACTATGGATTACATAATTGCACAATTTTTGGGAACCTCATGTTGTCAAAGGATATTTATTATTTCAGGTCCGTCCGCTACCGTCCGCTGTTGTAGATTTAATCTGCAATATGTTTCGAGCATATATAGGTACTTACATACCTACGTACAAGATCTGAGTAAGGAGATAATTAGCTGTTAAGATTAAGACTTAGACAATCTTAAAATTTGTTTTTCTTACCGTGCAGTTTTTGAGAAACATTAACAGTTAGGATCAAAATACGCATTGTCATTGTTTAATATGCAAGACGATGAGCTCAAATACATCTCGCTTGACATCTAATAACTTAGTTCCTGTCATTGAAATGCAAATCACGGGAGGTACTAAGTACTAATAAACAACACTAGGTGCATACTTTATTTAATAAATAATATCTAGGTACCTACCTAAATGTTATTATTTTACTCATATTTTTAAGGTCGAGACCACATAATTAGATATAATCGAGTTTGATATCCGAGAACTAAATATGTTTTCAATTTATTATGTTACAATAATGTGCATGTTCAAACTTGTGAGTTTGTAAGCACCATTAGTTTATTAATAAACTAGTCAGATTGTTAAATATCGAAAGATTGTGAACGGAAAATCTTATGTGTATATTATCAAAACGCGGAAATATGGTTAGGAAGAGGAACGGAGAAGTAAATGATATGAATTGGCCTTTGGGGTACGAAAGTGCCAAGAGGAGCCAAACAAAGCAAGGCACTTTTTCTCGAACCATTTTGTCCTATTTTTGAACCTTCATACGACACTTCTCGTTGCATGATGTTGCACGATCTTTACCTATTGCTTCATTACATAGTTCTATAAGTTTGGTATGTAGCAACATGAAACCCCGTTGGGGCACAGCATAGAATGGTTAGATTACATTCTTAAAGTTAAATAAATACTACATTAAAATTTATTATTATTATTATTGTTTAACAAATTACAATCTTAGAGAATAAAATTATAAACTTTTACCTAAAATTAAATAACCATTTAGGTATTCAATTTACAGAATTTTAAAGTATTGTTATCATTTTTGGTAATTTTTATTTATTGCACAAAGATTTTTTTATATATATTTTTTTATAATTAAATAGTATATTTTATAGTTAAATATTTTAATCTTCAAAGAATTTTTATAGCGGGTAAATGGAAGTGGTAAGTGTAGGTAATAACATTTTTGTAATACCTAGTTATTTATTTAGTCTGTTTTTTAATACATTGTCATTTAGGATATCTTTTAGTTCTTGAGGTATTTTATTATAAACTTTAATTGCCATGACGTATGGACCAGCATGAAATAATGATAAAGTTGACGTTGGAAGGGCTAATCTATTTTGATGTCTTAGGTTACGGGATTGAGTGAAGTGATCTTTATTCATAGGGAATAGGGACATGTTTTCCCTAACAAAGAGGCATAATTCTAAGATGTAAATTGTAGAGAGATGATGATAGTCGGTGGCGAAAACATAAGTTCAAACCAAATCGAACGCACCAAGAACCGAAACTGTTGTGCATCTAACATTATTTTTATGTTTTTGAAGGCGGTATTACTTTTTGATATAAAAGTTATTGAATTACGAATTGTCATTTTGTAATGGTAATATCGATTAAAAGGAAACGTGTAGGTCTTAATTAATTAATTAATCTTGTTTTCAGGGTATAGTTTCCAATTTTAATTGAACTTTCAAAACAGCGAGAGTTGTCGAGTCGAGCAATTAGTCGCATGGTTAACATTGTTTGTACATAGTTTGTACTAATTATGCGCATCACACGAGTGCGCAATAGGTATACAATACGTATCTATAAATATCAAACATCTGATAACTTACCTGGTACTTATGTTAGGCACGAGATTGGTCATGTTGTCTTCATCTTTTTTGGTAGTTAGTCAGTTTAATAAAAATAACCCGTTATTTTCATTTTAAATTAACTTTTTAGACAGCACCTTACCAAGTTGTACCTATTGTGGTAGGTACTTTAAGGTCCTTATCGACTTGAAAACTGTAACAGCCCTTATCGTTTTGCTTTTGAACTCAAGGCGAATATATTTATGATACTTAGTTAGGTATTTTTAGATTTCCATTGAATCTGTTCACTAGGGGTTTAAAATCTTCCAAAATAACTAAGTACTTATCCAAAAAAGCAGCATTTTTAAAGTCCCTAATATTTATTATAATTTTCGAATTTATTTTAAGTGGTTTAAAATCCTTGTTGCGATCCAAAACAAATTACCTATTTAAGTTTTAGAGTAAGAACTTATGCTCTAAATAATGTTATGGCTGTGGATGGGCGAGGTGTGTTACCCCTCCAACCAAAGGGAGGATCCTCCGACCAGGCGGGTGTTTTGCCTGGCGGGCCACGACCGGACATATGATGTCGGGCGGTTGTATATATGCAGGTTGCGTTGCAAACTTCACTTGGGCGATTCAGGACTTGTCCGTATAGTTTGTATGTAGCGCGGTAGATGTCGCGGTAGATGTCGCGGTAGATGTCGCGGTACAGGTCCACAACAGAGGTAGGGCATAATGGAATCTAATAATTCCACTCACAATTGGAGCTGCTCGACTAGCTACGTACCTCCACCTTGCAGAATAGTCTTAACCTAATTAAAAATTAAAGCCGACTTAAAAAAGGAGGAGGTTTTCAATTCGACTGTGTTTTTAGGATTATTACCTCATAACTTTTGACTGGGTGAAACGACTTTGATGATCCTTTTTAATTTGAAAGCTGGTACTATCGATCAAAAAAAGAATCATCAAAATCGGTTGGCGTGATATTGCAAATTTAAAACTTATATGGTTTTCTCATGGATGCCATTGTCAGAACTGGACCAAATCAAAACTGAATCACACGGGAAGCACTAGCTTTCATATAAAAAAATAATCATCAAAATCGGTTCACCCAGTCGAAAGTTCTGAGGTAACAAACATTTTTTTTAAATCAGTCGAATTGAGAACCGCCTCCTTTTATTAAGTCGGTTAAAAAAAGGTAAAAAGGCCGTATTACCTCTAACTACGTTACCTATATCTCAATTCAGTTCTTAGACTACCGTGTAGGTAGATACTATTACTTCATAAAATGAATTATATAAGTAAACAAGTTTTCAATTGATGTGAAATACATAAGGTAATCATCAATCTCTGCAGCAGACATCTTATTATTGGAATTGCAAGTGTAGTACGAGTGAATTTACATCGATGTAGTCCATTGCGTAATATCAACATCATCTTTGTCAGCACATCAGTGGATAATACGCAATGTACGTGTACTGGTAAGATAGTTTCGTATACAGCAGTTGATTGTACGTAAGTTAGTAAATATTTGTTTATATTCGTATATAGAGGTTGTCGAAACTGACCTAATGCTTGTCACCGGCTCAGTACGGTCCTAAGGCCAAGTATTGCAATAGATGTTTACAGAATTTGCCGCAGCTACCTACGTCGCGATCCGGTGATGGAAAATACCGTGCTAATAAATTTATTTCATCCCGTGTTTATGACACGTGAAAAGCTTTAGTATTTAAAGAAGCACTTAATAGCTGTACTAATGTTCTTGTTATAGAAATTAGATAATTCAATTTAATAAGATGAGTCAGATATGTATAACAGCGCGATCTCAACTATATTCGTTACAAGGCAGGCAATCTATTATGATGAAATAATAACTTAACCGTTAATAATAATTACGCTATATCTATCATTAAAATTAAAAAGTCAATTATTGTTTATTATTATTTAACTGTAAATTAAAAAATCTTCCATTTTTATCTTCTATCTATACTTATAATAAATCTGTAGAGAGGTCAATTCTGTACATGAAATATATTTCCAAAATAACTATCAGCGGGTGATTAGTGATCGATACTGACTCCAAAAATGCAATCAGTAAAATTTTTGTCTGTCTGTCTGTCTGTCTGTATTTCAACGAAACTTGGTACAATTGTTCTTCATACTTCGGGGCAGGTTATAGTATACTTTTCATCACGCTACGATCAATAGGAGCAGAGCAGTGAAGGGAAATGTTGGGAAAATGAGTGATTCATGAGAAAGGTTTCAAGCTATAAAACATCACGCTACAACCCTTAGGAACGGGGCAACGCAGGTGAAACCGCGGGCGAAGACCTAGGGAACAAAGTAACTATTCCACGCGGACGAAGTCGCTGGCAAAAGCTAGTATAAAATAAAATCCCAATCCTAATCAAAAATACTGATTGCACAACAAAATATTTACCTCAAAATATAATTATTTTAGCAACAATTTGATTTCGTGACGCATCGCTATTAATTAAAAATAGAAGCTTTTTTATGAACGCATATTTATTAAGAATACTTTGTTTATATGTCCTGCAATGGCTACAATTCGGTTCTGGCATTGCGTGGTCACGGTTCTAACCTAGTAGTGCACCAAGAATCTAATTCTTATAGAGACGAAGAAGGACTCATCATCTCTCTATGAGTTAGGCCGTAAGAACATGGCGTATTATATTATACAGACGACCCGCTTCTAACGAGATTCGAACCCGTTTGTATCATCAATACACAGCATCTATGGTACCGAAAATGTACGTTCCTAAAACGAGCGTCGTCTGCGTGTTTAGGTAATTATTTTGTATAGGTACCTAACTATAGTCATTACTACCTATTTACATCTTAACGACCTTCATTGATCGTCGATTATTAATATAGCAATGATTACAACGCTTGATGATTTGGGATAAACCAAGCAGGTAAGCAATACTTACCTGCTTAACAACTTATAAGACGTATCATATAAGTCGTTAAGCAGGTAAGCAATTGTATTTCTGTCTTTAAATGATAACCTTGGTACTCGTATAGTTGATTCTTTTGTCTTTTGTAAATCTAAGTCATTGATAGCCTGAGATAGTACCTACGCAGAGGCGTATTAGATAGCAGTTTTTAACTAATCAGGGTCAGTTATTTTTAACTTTCGGAGTACAGTAATGATGCAAAATATTATGATATAGTCAGTTTCATAATGATAGTGGGCGATAGGATAACTATCACTTCGGCGATTTTTGTGAAAGACCTGCTAGTATTGACAGAACTTAAACAAATATCATCAGCGAGAAACGTGACACAACAAACACAGCGTATGTGTTTTTGTCGCGAATAGGTTTGTACTTGACATTCGTAATATGGTAGGTAATGTTATGTTAGGATGAGATGTCCGTGAAATATTGGTCGGATGGATGCTTTTCTCATGCAATTGTAGAATTTAAAATATTTATCATATTATTGTGAATCTTTCATTCAATTGTGTTATTACCCAGTTATTACCAACTTGCCGTAGGTACATAAACTCTAGTGGGTTTCACAAATTGAATATTTGTTTATAGATTTAAAAATTATAAAGCTATGATCTAAAATAAAACATGACATCTAAACTGAAGTAGTTGGTAATTCTGAAACAGATGATCCTAATTAAAATATATCAAACACTATGAGATCAATTATGTTATTATTGGCCTTGTATCTAAGATGTCTTAATTCTCTTTGCATAATTGATTTTTTGCATCAATCAACTCATAAGCATTCTCAAAACCAACACAGGAAAATATAAGTAAATGTTCAACTTTAGAATAAAATCACATTAAATAACATCAATTATATTTAATATTGTTATTAAGCGAGTCATTTACTTCAATTAGGTACCTACTTTTGTAAATTGTAGTTATGTAATAATAAAATATGTACTAGCTATTATTTTTATGGCTTTGTGAAAAACTTAAGGATTATTAATAGTTGTGTATATATACCTAGTATTGCATTTGTTACATATACAACATAGGTAGTCTATTTTGAAATTGTGTATTTCTGTCAGTCAATTTAAATTATTTTATTATCAAGGTAAATATCCTGATCTGAAGTTATAATGCTAGTTAGTAGTTTATTACATTATCTGATCAATACGATCTAGCTATGCTAATAGTAAGATATGTTATTACCGAGAATATTTTTTGGTCCCTGAATAGCATCTAGGGGTAACATTGTAGTTTTCCTTGTTTTAGTGACATTTTTTTTTATGGGATAGGAGGACAAACGAGGAGACGGATCGCCTGATGGCAAGCGATCACCGCCGCCCATGGACACCCGCAACACCAGAGGAGTCAAGAGTGCGTTGCCGACCTTTTAAAAGGGGATTGGGCCTCCGGTAACCTCACTCACTCGGCGAAACACAACGCAAACGAAGTTATTTATAACTCATAAAAGTTATACATAGACTCGCCCCCTATTACATGGGACCTAAACATACCGGCGAACTGTGGGTGTACATTAGGACGCCTCTGCCTAACCTTTCGGGGAATACAGGCGTGACGGTATGTTATGGTATGTTATGTAAAAGTTATACATGTTGTAAAATTTAAATACCTACTTATAAATAACAAATAGTTGTAAAATTGACCTTTTGTGTATCCTTTTCAGTAGCATTATTTAAAGTCTAAATATTAAAACGGGTTGTAGGAGTATGCTAAAATGAGGTAGAATGAGGAATTTTCCATAACATTTTCAACAAGTTCAACTCTTCATGCTCTGTTAGAAATTACGATACATTGATGCTAAGAACAGTTTTTGCACAATTGTGCAAAAAATGTTCTTAGCGCAAGAGTGAAGTGAGCAATGGAGCGCGCGGAGGCCTTGTGTTTTATTTGTTTGCTGTTCTTATCAACGACGATTCATAGACAGTAAATTAAACAAGAGGCTTATCATTAACATTAGAAAATATGAACTTTAACTAAAGCAACGGCCCGCCCGGCCCGCTTAAAAGTACAATAAAATTGTTTTTCTATTGTATATTTTTACCCAGTTGTTTCTTATTATCATACATACTATCACGCCTGTATTCCCCGAAGGGTTAAGCGGAGGTGTACTTAATGTACACCCACAGTTCGCCGGTATGTTTAGGTCCCATGTTATAGGGAGCGAGCCTATAGCCATTAACCAGGCACAAATCCAGACTCCGAGCTGATAATGAGAATTTCATAGAAAAACCCAATAACACTTTGCTCGACCTGGGGATCGAACCCAGGACCTCTTGTGTAGCAGTCGCACTTGGGACCACTAGACTAATGAAGCAGTCTTCTTATTATCACGTTAAACTTTATAAGTATCTACATATTCAATCTACCCTGGGTTTGAGTAACTACAAAATTTTATAAAGTTGACTACTGGAAAATTTAAAATGATCATTGTTGCCATGCGAAATCGTGTATATATTAATATAATTAATTAATATTAATACAAATGTAACAAAAAGCAGAGGTCTTTTTGCATGATTATGTAATTTTACATTAATTAAGATACTACGAAGTAAAAAAACTGTTTAATGAATAAAAATACTTCCTAAAAAAACTGAATTAAACAGTCATTGTAACATTATTATTCAGGCGATCAAACGAAATGACTACTACGAGTATAAGTTATTTACAATATATTTTCTAGATTCGGAAAATGTCTATTAAACTTAAATCCTAATGATTCTATCGATTTCTAGGAATTGGTCGTTATTGAACGTAATTAAGCAGAAGATAAAAGACGATATTAAAACATCAATTAGTAATTTGGCGTGTGGTCGATTTGATGACCATTTAAAACTAATGGTCCTATCGTTTAGGTTTAAAACATACATGATGGGCGAATGAACATTTAAAATAAATAAGCCTACATATGTAGGCTAAAGACTATGAAAGATTTATCTGCAGGCTATTAAGGTTAAAGGCTTAGGTAATGTCGATTATAATAAAGCCTTAATGAGCTTAAGTATTCCATCTAGATGAAGTGAGCTCTACATGACACGATAATTTATTCTATGACAAGGTCAACAACTCTGTTACTGTTAATGTCTAAAGACTGATGAGGATGATTAACATTTTTTTGCGATCTACAGAAGTATATACAAACTTTTTATATTTATAAAGCGCATCGGCATCCCCCAGTAAGCCGCACAAGATTTTCAGATCCAAAAAATATATATAAATTCTGTGGCAAGTCGTGGTTTTACACAACACAATGCCGAAGCGGTGATCATATCTATATATCAAATGTAGATGTGTACATCAATGTGTAACAATGTGTACATGATCTGTAAGGAAAGTTAAGTCGATAATAATATATACGATGTGATCATTTGCAAAATAAACCAAAGTTCCTACTTAGAAAAGTTGTGTTTTGCCAGTTCAGTGTTCGATGAAGGGTGAGTTAAAAAGCATCAAGCAAGCGTAAATATGTTATATGATTAATCTGTGATCGAAAGTGTTTCTTGTTCTCATCAATTTAGGTATCAGTATTATCTATTACTACCGATACATAAGTATAAAGACGAATAAGTAAAAATCGATGCTTACAAAATACTAGCTGCTGGCCGTGGTTTCACTCGCCTTCCAAAAGGTTTTACCCGGTTTGTAGACGACGTATCAAAATGAAATATGCACCAGATTGTAAGTTAGATCTCCAGCACTACGACTGTGAAAACCGCATCCAATATTATGCAGTAGTTTTTGCGTGATACGCGTACAAGCATATAGACAGACAGGCAGGCAAAAAATAAAAAAAATGCTGTTCTGGGCTTCTGTTGCTCTAATAGGTAATAAAGACCCCCATAATTTACATATTCGTTTTTCTTCAATATCTACTATATACAGACATCGGCCTGTTAGAATTTTATTATTTACCTACTAGCTGCTGCCAGCGGTTTCACTCGCTTCCCAAAAGGATATAATATAACCCGGCTTCTAGACGGCGTACCAATGTATGTACAAATGTTTATTAAATTCAAGGTATATCCAACAAAGAATGCAACTCGAAGATGTAACAATCTTCTCTTTCATATGTCAAAACCTTCCCCATGGGAAAATCACGTAGCCTTGCTTTAACCTCAATGGTCGGCAAATTTCTTATCCATCAAATTGTAGATATCCCAACTGTTAACGCAACGTTGTGAGAAAAAGATGTTCACATCGTATTGGTACCTCGTATTGTTGTCGTAAAAACACATAATTATGTTGTGTAATGACAATGACACAAGGTGTGTGTCGCTGTCGCAGACACGAAGGTGACATGTCACGCGTGTTACGGACTTGCAGGTAGTTTTGTTTTTGTTCTGTCCATTACCGCATAAATGGCGGATAAGAAATATTTTAAAAAGTGTTACGAGTGTTTTAAATAAGAACGCTTGTTTTTATGTATTTTTCATTAGGAGATTTAGATTTTCTTTGGCACAGTTTTATCTATGCAAAAACATTTGGGTCGTGGTTGTAAATGTTTCGCATGCGCATTTGATTGTTCTTACTGATATCGATCTTTTTGTACAAAAACACTTAATTAAGTAGGTACCTAACTGGTTTGACCAGCGCGGCTATTCGCAGCAACTTGAGAGCTTATTTTGACCGTATTATACAGATTAATTTTACAGTTTCTTGTTATAAACAAGATACATTTTTTAAGAAGATAGGTACTTTATTGCTACAAAAAAGATACACGCAAGTAATATATGTATAATACCAAAGTCGATGTGAGCAAGCGGCTCTTTCAAACATTAATAAGAAAGTTAGTTTACTTACGTAAGTTACAGCACGAGTGAAGTTAATTCATACCTACCAAACGTACTTCCCATTACGTAACTATGATACCATCACGCCTGTATTCGTCGAGTTAGGCAGAGGCGTACCTACGTATGTACATCCACAGTTCGCCGGTATGTTTAGGTACTATGTAATAGAGGACGAGCCTCAATCGGGCACAAATCCCAATCTTTGAGCTGCTACTGATTCTATTTGTAGAAAAACCCAATAAAACTTTGCTCGACCTGGAAATCGAACCCAGGACTAGCATAGCAGTCGCGTTTAGGACGGATAGACTAACGAGGCAATGCGTAACTATGAATAAAAAAACAATAATGCTGTGAAAACTCGGAATTGTTTACGTTACCAAAAATATATTTGACCATATCAAGTTTTGGCAGGTATTTAAACTGTAACTCGAACTGAAACTCGAATCCAGGACGTTACTATCAGCAGACGCGCTTGTAACCAGTGGGCCAATAAGGCAGTCTTTTTACAGGCCCAATTTTTTGGATGATGAACTCACTGAAAATCAGATGGCACGTTTGGCGGAGCGGCTAAGACATCGGCTTCTACGCTACGTGTTGTGTTTCGATTCCCGCATCGATTATTTGTATGATCTACAGGTAGTTGTTCCTGGTCTGGGTGTGTTACCTATGTGTGATAATTTGTTTGTAAACGCATCCACGATACAGGACAAATTACTAGTGTGGGGCAAAGTTGATTTTTTTAAACATACCTACCCTTCATTAGTCTAGTGGTCCTAAGCGCGACTGCTACACTAAAGGTCCTGGGTTCGATCCCCAGGTCGAGCAAAGTGTTATTGGGTTTTTCTATGAAATTCTGAGTAGCAGCTCGGAGTCTGGATTTGTGCCCGGTTAATGGCTATAGGCTTGCCCCCTATAACATGGGACCTAAACATACCGGCGACGCGACGCGACGCCTCTGCCTAATCCTTCAGAGAATACAGGCGTGATGGTATGTTATATAATATAGGTAGATTTATTCAGAATATTTCACTCGTGTCTTATAACTTATAACGCATTTAAATTTCCTTCAATGTATTTACTGACGAGGAAAAAGCATTTTCACATTCCTTTGTAAGTCTCACAAATGTACGCGAACGTTTCTCTCCAAATACAGTCGTTTTGTCAAGTCGGGACTCTTGGAATCACTTATTTCTGTATTTTACTATGTACTTACATACACTTAGGTAGACATAAAAGTTATTGCCATATATCTGCCTCGCCTCTTCCTAGCTTTAGTCCGGAAGCATATTTATGTTAGGGAAACTTACAGACTGATAATAATGTTTACTTACTTCATGCATAGATAGGTTAGTACCTATCTATGCATGAAAACGCAAGTAAGTTCAAACTTCCACATATACACTCCTAGCTTCACTTTGTTAATCTATCTCTGTGCCAAATTTCCTCCAGATCCGTTCACCCGCTCTGGCGTGAAAGAGTAACAAACATCCATACATCCATCCATACTCGCATACTTTCACGTTTATAATATTAGTAAGGATAGTAAGGATGTTAAAAAAAACCCTATCCGATCTGAAAGAGTTATAGGTCAGATCACCAAATAAAATAAGAAACATTAAATAAATGACGGTAAACATATTAATGAAGTCTAAAATTCACGACTGTCGTGCTTATATTGCCGCAAATCCGCAATTAAGTTGGTACTTACTCCAAAATCTATCAGAATTTAAAAATGTGATATAACCATCATAGGCCTTGATGTTTGGCCACTGTAAGTATTGCCAGTTTCCTCGTTTTTTTTCAGGGTATTTTTTTACTTATAAAGCGAAAACAATTATGTAAATAGAACCGGATCTCGATACCTAACAATACCTTCACGGGTTGGGGTTGGGTAGGGTTTTCCTAACACATTGTGTAACTAGGCCAAAGAATACTAAAAACTAAACGAAAAAGGGGAGTCCTTTGCCAGGAAAAATATATATAGGCAAAAGTATCTATACAAATAAAAAAATAAATCAGAAATTTAAAGATTCCCCCGACACAAAAATCTCTAAAAAGGAAAAAAAACTAAACATTGTCCTTCACGTTATTACGTTGTTTACATTTTGAGTAAACTGGAGATTATGACCCTAACGGGTAGCTTGTATTATTATGTGCTCGTCAAAACTCATCGTATGAACTCCTTATGATAATCTAGTTCGATTATCGACAACTTAAGGAGTACGAAATATTTTGCAAGCGATACCCACCCAGACCAAAAACGAAAAAAAAAATTAAGCGAAAAACCTAACAACTTATTGAGAAATGACGCTGTGAAAGAAGATCTTGTTGAAACAATATAACGAACGCTGCCTTTTAAACCTGATATGGAAGTCAAAATTAATTGAACATATCGTCTTTCTTATTCTTATGCCACTTATGTTTATTGGGTAACTGTTACCAAAAAACAATACTCGTTTACGTCAAAACAAACAGTTATATCAGGGACGCTAGCGTTACCACTCAAATTATGCGAACTCTTAATGAATGCAGTACCTACTTTTGAGAGATATATACGAGTATATGGATCAGTTGTTCTAGGAATATCTGGAAGTGATATTAACGGTTTTTTTTTCATCATAATCATAATTATTATAGTGATTCTGTTCACTATAATAATTATGATTCACACGGCTACAGCACTTTACATTTCCAATAGTATATGCTGATTGCTGACATCGCATTGTATACGGTTTTCGTACAATTAGAGATCAGCTCCATGAATTGTACTATGTCCCATCAAAAATTATCCATTACCCCGCAATGTGCGTTAATAGGTAGCAAATGTAAGTACGGTACCTTTGTGTCCAAAAATTGAATTCAGATTCATCGAAAATTTCATTACCTTGAAAATATTAACAGCCATGAATCTATACATATAAAAAGCTATGTCCTGAATGACTGACTGACGGATCAACGCACAGCCTAAACCGCTGATCGTAGAGACCTGAGATTTGGAGAGTGTGTTCTCTGTATGACGTAGGCATCCGATAAGAAAGGATTTTTGGAAATTCAACCCCTAAGGTGGTGAAAAGTGGAGTGAAAGTTTTTATGAAAGTATGTGTGCGCATACAAAATATGAAAAAAAAATTAGAAAGTACCTACCTACCTTTTCACATACATACTTTTATGAGGTTCTTATTGTTAAGTTGATTTTCTATGCTTTATTTTAGCACTAGAAAGGTAAGATGTAAATAAACGAAAGCCAAGTCTTGTACACTTACTATTGAAATGGTCTGTTTATGAAAGTGTTTCTCTTCAATCAACAAACAATTAACATTTGGAATTATATTAGGTAGGTATACTTATTTATTATTATTAGTAATATATTTTGTATTAAGTTATGCAGATAGGTACTAATATATATTTCAGTATCTTAATTGATTAAAAAAATCACACGTAATGCACATACTATTTCCTATCTTTATGTAACATAATTAAGGGCCAATTTTTCCATCGCCAGATAACTTTTAAGTTAGGAATAAAATTGACGTTTGACAGATTTTGTATGGAAAAACTGTTAAAATTCGAATTTATTCCTCTGATAAAGTCTGGCGAAGGAAAAATCGGCCCTAAGTAAGATATAAAAATGAAAACTTACTACTATTTAACTACGTTTCAACTATATAAAGAATATAATACATTTGATGTAATTGACATGTTATTAATTATTGTTAATAACATGTCATCATCATGTTATATATAATTGATGTGTTATTATTTTTTTGCAAACTGAAAACAAAAATTTAATCTAGATTTTTTTTATATTGTATCTTCAATTTCATACTTCCGTGAAAAACGTAAGTATAGGTAGTAGACTCAATGCTTCGCAAGAGCTTCCAACTGCGGACTGAGTAACGAAATTATAAGTCAAAGTCAAAGTCAAAGTCAAAATTATTTATTTCAATTAGACCATTAAAAAGGTACTTTTGAAAAGTCAAACTAATTGCACGGTTCCAAAAAGTGGGTCTTATGGAGAAGAGCCGGCAAGAAACTCCATAGATACTCTTTTAAACATGATTACAATATTAATCTTTACAACTTTGTTTTAAATAGTTTGACAATTATGCAGTTTGATGTGTATGATGATTTATTCAGTATAAGTAGGTGTTATATTTAGTAATTATATATATAAATATAATTATATATGAAGTCATACCTAATGAAAGGTACGTATGTATAGTTAACACCTTGAAATGTCAGACTATAATGACGAAATGAGAACAATGACGACATTTACAGCAAAAATACTTCAAAATAGAATAGAAAATTTGAAAATGAGATTGGTAAGTTTTCCTTGACCACAAAGAACAATAAGTATGTAGAGTGTATTATGAAAGTGCTGTCACAGTGTTTAGTCAGTTTCGATATTAGCATACGCATTGTAAATACTCGTAAAGTTACAACAAATTGTGTGGACGTACCTATGGGTAATTTTTGAAATGAATGGATTGTATAGTGTACTTTCAAATGTACTTACGAGAAAATATGTGAAATTATTATTCAAATACTTATAGGTAAGGTTACGCCGATAAACAGTCAATAGCACATCAAGTTACCACAAACTGTGAAATTTCCCCAATGTTCCCCAATAGACAACAATCGAAAAACTCCAAAAATTGGAGAAAGCGAGGTATAGTGGAATCGACAAATTCCACTCACAATTGGAGCTGCCCGACTGAGGAAGTACCTCCTTGCAGAAAATCGCGCGGTGAGCAAGGTCACCAGAGCTCTGCGAGGAAGCGTTGTGTTGGCGGATAGGATAAGCATTACGCTATTGTCTTCTATGCTGCCAGCCAAACTATCCCTCCTTAATTTACATTTACAGGGTCGGCAACGCGCGATTGATACTTCTATTCTTCTTCTATGCTTACCATCAGGCGGTCCGTATGCTTGTTTTTCTGCAAATAATAGCGTTTTTGTTTCCAAATTGAGAATCGCTCGAAGACATTTGACAGTTTTGGATACCATGATGTACTGTTGACAGTATTGAGTATATATCTACACTTCCAATATAAGCTGACCTCTGTAATGTAATGCGGGATCAGCCTAAACTCGAATAGTACAACTTGTGTGTAGCTGTGTGTACTATCTGTATTCATATTATAAAGCCGAAGAGTTTGTTTGTTTGTTTGAACGCGCTAATCTCAGGAACTACTGGTTGGAATTGAAAAAATATTTTTGTATTGGATAGTCCATTTATCAAGGAAGGTCGCTACGATCAATAGGAGTGGAGCGCGACGGTAACCGCGGGCGGGTCGCTAGTATACATATATAAGATGGTGACGACAGTAAATTAAGCAAATACTTCAAAGAAGTACATACTTTAGACTAGTTTTTAAAATAAATGGGTACTAGTAATTATTATAGCCATCAGATTACAGGAGTTGATCACTAAAACTGTGTTGTGTGACGCTGATGACTGATGTGTCATAAATTGTATGTGTAAGATAGTAAAAGACATAGTTAACATTAGTAAAAAAAAATACACTCGATTATAACCTAGTGAATACTGACTTTTACATCAGGTTTTTGTATTAAAGTTAACAGTATCCAAAGACAAATAGTTCATAAAGAGTTCTTCAGTTAATCTGACACTATGATCTTTCACAGTCATCTCGATTGATCTCCATTTGTAATGACACTGCATTGCATGCGCATACGTCTATCGCAGATAACGCTTAGTAATTGCCATCATTATTTATGTAGGGCTGTTATATCTTCTATGTCTCACATAATACTTGCATGAGACTTCCCACGAGCCATGAGGACTCGTAAGACATATGCAAAGATACTATGAAACTATGTTAATAACAAATGGCAAAGGTCATACATTGTTGTGGAGTCATAGTGGAACGAAATGTATGGGAAAATATCCAAAATAAGCAAATTGTGTCTCAATAGGCTGGTTGGCTGTATGCATGGTTCTGCTCCAATTTCCTCGGTAAAAAAGCTTTCCGAACTGTTACCGGTGACACTTAGCAATAAATAATACTCTAGCTACTTACCCACATAATTCAAATAAAAGGCTATATAGATTATTATGGATTTTGGTTTACGTTTTTTAATAACTGACAACCCTAACAGATATCGTCATTATATTTGAGAAAATAATACTTCAGATGGATTGTCTTACACGCGACTGATTGCTCTGCGGTTGATCTGTCTGCATTTTTGTATCTATAAGCAGAGCCAATGTTAGGGAATGTTAGATTAGAGACCTTTGAACTCAGCATATTAAACATACTTTACCTTCCTACATTTTGTTGATAAGTCCAACTATAGTCGACTAATATTGCAGACTAAAATTATTTGTTACTGTCATAACTCATTACCGAGGTAAAATTATCCCTATAACTTTCAGAATAGTCTCTATCATCTACCACTTGGGTAGACGCCCTAAACTGAAAATATTCTAACTGTTAGGTACATTTTTGACACTAAAAGAAACTTGATGGGATCGACATAGCATCTAAGCTCGTTTTTGTACTACGAGTCATGGGTTCGTTTTTTTCCCCACAAAAAACAAAAGCTGTTAACATTTAAAAATAACACCTTCCATAATGTACTAATACATCAAACAAATTTACTAAATAAATAAAATAATTTGACGTATGTTTTTGTCTGTACCTATTGCAATAATAATTTATTGCAATTATCACTCGAAAGGAAATCCCAGGCCAATTAACTATGTTTTTAGCAACATTACAGGTTTATTCTTATAATAATAAGTATTTTGCTTGCTAATAAAATTCTTGCCTAATCCTGAATATTTCGAAAAATACCAACCACTTCGTGTGTCCTAAAATTGTATTTATTGGAGCTTAATTAAAAACCTAAGAATACTTGGAGAGATGTGATTGAACAAAAACGAATCATATTTAAGCTAATTGGTGCTCAATACGAATACGGGAGCAGTTATATAACCAACTTCCAAAAATAAACGATTTGCTCATTTTTATAATATTAAATCGTAGTTATTTAAAAATAATAAAAATATTGAACACGCAGAACCACCGCCTTTTAATAAGAATGGAGTGGTTGGCAACTGCAAATGAATAATATTTTTTTCTTCTACCCGCGTGTTAATATATTAAATCTAATCTATTGTTCTCCATGTAAGTGACGTATGTCTTACTGGGAATTATAGTTCTTTAAAACAAATTTTTTTTTGCGTCATTTTAGGCACATAGACATTCAACATAAATATCATACACAAATCAGTTTCCACTTGCCAGTGTTTTTAAATGTTTAGGCAGACTTGTACTACTGCATATCCACTGTTCTCCAATATGTTTTTAAGTTCCATCATCCCATGTAATAGGGGTATAGATGGGTTTCTGCCCAGGCATTTTGGGTGAAAAAAATAAATGCCCTGGCATAAACCCATCTATATAGATGGGTTTCCGCCCAAGCATTTTGGGCGAAAAAAATAAATGCCCTGGCATAAACCCATCTATATAGATGGGTTTCCGCCCAAGCATTTTTGGCAAAAAAATAAATGCCCTGACATAAACCCATCTCTAAATAGGGGGCGATCCTATTGCCGTTAGCCACAAATCCTCACTCCGAGCTGTTACTAAGAATTTTATAGAAGAATCCAATGTCATGTAAGTAGGGTACCTACTTGACTTGGGAATCGAATCAGAAGCTTACGGTCAGCCGAGATATTTTTATATTACATTTATCATATCTATCTTAAAGTTGAAATTATTGAAAATGTTAGGTAGGATTGTTGAGAGAGTAGGTAAATTGGACTTCAGGCAGGATTCGAAACAGCGTCCTCCAGTTTGAATTTCGCTTCCACATGGATAGTCGTAACGTGACGTCTGGCTTGGGTTATCCATCAATAGACTTTAGCTATTCTTGTACCTATATTTTCATATAGGTAAGTACTTATTATATCTGTACAGTTCAAACTTCAATTCTAATCTACTACTTATTGATCAAGTCAGTCAATATAGAGGAAAGATTAAAACTTCAATCAGAACTAGATTACTTATATGAGGATATAAGGAAACATCAAACGGCAAATACCTACCTACATCCACATTAATTGTAGTTGGAGTATAGGTACCGTGTTTACGTCACCAAGGGGCTAAGCTAGTTCATAAATAACAAATTGAACATTACCTATTTACATAATTGTATAAGATATCGAAATAAAAATATTGCCATGATCGTTACGATCATTATGTTTTTTACCAAAAACTAATTTTGAATATGCTATTTTTTTACTACGACATAGATACCTACTAATTATTATTTTTAACTATGTAAGATCGTAACAAAGAAACCGGTTTTACTAAAAACATCGAATGATCTCCGCTTTATGACCTTAATCACCATAAATAAGCACCTTTAGCGTAAATTGTTGATAGCAATAATAGTTAATGTTGCCAAAATATCATATACTTAGGTACTTACATAATTATAAACACCAGTGGGAAACCGTCGTCTGTCAAATCAAAAGGGGGATGCTTCTCTCTCCCTCAAAGTAGAAGAGGAAAAAGGAAGACTTTTATATATAGCTATACTAGGTATATATTAAAAATCCCTGTTAATAAAATTCCTCTTCGATCCGAAAGGGGTATAAAGGTATCAGCATGACATCACCAAATAAAATAAGAAACATTTAGTATTCATTAAAGTAGACACAATTATAATTAAAGTTTAAAATTCAAGGTCGTCGTGCCCAAATTACCCCATTACCCCTCAATTTTTTTAAATATTGTAAAACTATCATAGGCCTTATTATTTTTGGCACCCTGGGATGATGTCACTGCCACCGTTACCATCTCAGTTTCCTCGTTTTTTTGTCAGAGAATTTGTTTTTATCGTATATTGAAAATGATTATATAATTACTTATCCATAATTATCACAATATTTATAATTCCCCCCTCATAGGTATAGTCTACCCAAAATGTCTTCTTAAACATTCAACAACAATCATAGAAAATAAATAGGTATACCGTTGTCTGCTTCTTTATGCCAAAATCACATAGGAAAAACCCTCCTTGTGGCGCAGTCAATTAAAAATATGTATTGCTGATATTTACATCCTTAAAAATGCAACGAATTCTACCTAACCTTACCTTACAGCATTAGGCACAACCAAGAACCAATTTATGTGCCAAATTACATGAACCTGTCAAGGTGAACCGGGTTGCGGCGCTTGAGCAAGAAACCTCGTGTTCGATCAATTGAATCAGGCGCATGTTTCAAGAGTATTCGGCCAAGAGCACGCATTGTACCTACCGTCTGCACGCATAATAAAGTGATTGCCCTTAAAATATTTAAGTACATATAAATACTTATGATAGCTCATCGAGCAACGTATAATGTAGTGATTTTTAATTTCTCAGTAGAAGAGGCCACACTACGACGTGCTATTGCGATAATTTTTAGGTTGTGAGAAACTGATCGCTATTTATGATGGCGCTAGGATCTCTCTCTAACGCATAACTGTTGCAACAATAACACGTCATAGTATGGCTTCAGCTCAGAGTTTGGACTTGTGCCCGGTTAATGGTATCAAATGGTTTGGTGAACAATTTACTAAACTTGGTGGTCAAAAAATTTATCCCCTATAGATATTAGTAAAGCAGACGACTTTGGTCCAATCTCTACAGAAATTCTGGAATAATGTTAACGTATTACTTATTTCTAGATCCAAATTATTTACTGTTTGCTTTAAGTTAATCTATGGTTATAGATATAATCTCGAGCCTTAAAATAGATGCCTCCAGCATAATAAACCTGCATCTATACTAGCAACACCAAAGGCAATGACTGTAGCTTATTAGGAAATTTCAATAATTCTAAATCGCAAGAGCAGACGTAACAGTACCATGGTACGGTACGGCTGATAGAGCAAACTCCCGCGCACCGCGCACGTGCGTGTTAATGCAACGCTGCGCACACGCCGGCTCAGCGCCCGCGCCGCTTCCGCGCGTCACGGACAGCGCACACACGCAACACTGACACAAATACGAGATTTTGTGTACTACACTACTTTAATCTGATTAGTTTTACATATGTAGGACAGTCATTTTAACTGTTTCTTATATTGAAAGAGAAAGCAATACACTTTTAAATAGCTTATCAAATGGCCTATTCATGGATAAAATAAATTTGTTGATGCATGTATTTGTGCAATTCCGATCTAGTTATGGATAAAACTGAGTTCATTATTCTTTTCATCTCTCTTTAATTTAGAGCTCAATTAACTCTTGTCAGTTGAGCAATCTCCACTATTCTCTATCTTCTGCCTTCTGCTTGATCTCTTGATACGACTTGATTCCGACTTTTTCCTTTAATTGTTCTATAAAACTTTGTTTAAGTCTTCCTGAATTCCTAGTCCCGTCTAGAAAGAATCTTTCCGAATCCTAGAAAACAGTTAGATATACGAAACATAAATTCGTCAACATAATTATTATCCATACCTCTAATAATTTTACTGCTTCATAGCTTTAGTACCATCAAATCTACAATGTGGACTGTACGATATGTACATAATTTGTACATTATAGAATTCAATAAAGAATTGAATTGAATATGGCTCGGTTAAAATATGCTGTACGATTAGTATGATAGCATTATCACCGTATTACAAGGGCTATGTAAATAATAATACATTTTCTATCCCAAAAAAAGTGTTATCTCGGTTGAAGACTTGACATAAATCCTTGTCTGCGTATGATTATGTAATGTAACTCACTGTGTAAGTCGATAATGCAATGACAAATGACACCCACAACCACATCATTTTACGTATAGCTTATTACTTTCTATATGCACACACAATTTACAAAAAATACTCATAACGGTCTCGCCAGCTCGTTAATGAGGAATGAGCATTGCCATCAATTTCATTTTAGAAAGTACGTACTTTAATGTACACTCAGTTGCAGAACTGAGAAAGTAATAAAAGTTGTAAAAGGCATATTGTTACACGTGAAAAACATCACCATGATGTCATATTTGTAGAGATACATAATTTACAGTTCTTTGTCTCGCGAATACAATGTTGATTTTTTAACTTTTGCTTGAGACTGTACTTTTCAATGTCAAACAACCCAAGTTCAGTAGAGGTCATTAGCTTTACCCGTTAAGTCATTTGGGAAAATATTCATGTTAAGGTGCTGTGCCTAATGCCTTCTTTTAAAAATATTTAAGGACAAACCTATTTAATTGCTTATAAACTCATACCAATATTAAGGGGTCTTGAATGTTAAAATGTCATACTACGGTTCTGTCCGCGACGCAGTGGTTGGCTTTTGTGGCCTTGGATGCATCGCAATTTCGAACTCCGCACAGAACAAATGATTGAGAATTTGTGTCTATAAATGCACTCACAACACAATAAAAGAGAAATTCCAAGCGTGGGGCAACGTTTTAAAAAATCTAACTACTAAGTTATTCGAACATTTGCTTAAACGGTTGGTTGACAATATAAACAATTATTTGACATAAATTCCAAAAAGATTAACATAGGTACTATCCGCTCGAAGTCCGATTGTAGGCGGCGTATCAAGATGAAATATGCACCAGATTTTAAGTTAAACCTCTAGCAATACTTCGTTGAAAACTGCATTCATTGCTGTGCAGTAGTTTTTGCGTGATGCGCGCATAAACATACAGATAGACAAACATAAATTCAAAAAAATGTTATTTTCGATTCTGTTGCTCATATAAAGACCCCCCATATTAGTTTTTCTTTAATATCTATAATGTGCAGACATCGGCCTGTTACAGTTTTATTATAGGCATAGATGAACTGATATATCTCTACCAGTTATAGTCTCATCTATGCTGGAAGAGTCAGATAAGTGGAGGGCTGTTGTCTCATTCTGCGAAATTGTCATGCTTCAGAAGGAGGCAGCAGAGCGGGATCGAGAGAGAGCCTATCCAAGGCGTAGGCGGGAAAATTTGTTTGAATTTGCACAGGAGGGTCATGGTATGGAGGCTCATGGTAGTGTTCCGTTTGGAGATCTCGAAGCCCCTCCTCATAATGTGCGGGAAATGGCAACCGTGTGGTTTTAGTCGCAAACTTCTGAAAATATTTTACAGTATTTTTATTCGAGTTGTATTGTTCCAGGTCTGGATGACACAGTGAAGCTAGTGAAAGGAATTGGCGGCAAATGCTACGGGTATGTGGTCGACCTGGCCAACAGAGAAGACGTCTACAGGGTCGCTAAGAAGGTCGCAGAGGAAGTCGGCAATGTACGTAAACAACTATTGACTAACACCCTTGGTGATAAACCCTTTTTAAGCTGTGTATGCGTATAAGTATTTTGTTTCTTTCATTCGATGTTATTTGAACATGCAGCTAACAATTCAACTGCCTCAGTGGTCTAGTGGTCACTAGCGGGACTGCTAAGAGTAAGATTCTTTATTACCTATTTTATATCTTTATCTCCCAGGTCGAGCAAAGTATTATTGGGTTTATAAAATTCTTGGTGATAGAGTAGCTTGGACTTTGGATTTGTGCATGAAACGTAAACATAGCGGCGAATTGTGGGCGTACATTTCTGCCTAAGCCTTCAGGGAATACAGGCGTAAGGATATGCGACAACCTAATTACTGATTTGTAAACTTAAAAAAACATTGTGTTATTTTTTTAAATAATCCGTTTCATATTAAAGTTCGTTGCTCAACAATTTCTATGTTACTTTTAAAAAACCTCGGAGCTATGTTAATATAATGAAAAATAATAACATTGCATTAGCTTCTATAGTTACAATTATAATAAATAGCTAAGTTTAAATTTAAATTGTATACTTCAATTTTAAATTAAATTAAGCAATTTATTATGTTTATTTGCACTGCACTTGTTATGCCAATAAATTCCCATACTTAAGTGGTTTGTGTAGGTACTACATCCATTTTAAATATACCTGCTTTACTGATTGCAAATGTCAATATAAATAAGTGCACTTACCTCTCGGGGATAATCGCCTTACCATTGTTAATATGAGTGTTATTCATAAAGCAAATTGTTTATGATTCATACACCTTTCTTTGTAATTTTTTTTTTATTTAGTTCTGTCCCCCGGCATGCGTTGCAATTGCAATGCTTCTTTTATCTTATTGTTTTTTTTTTCGTCTGAAATCTTCTCAGGCACGCACACAACTCACCAATGTTTCATCGCAATAGGATGAATGGAAATTTAGCAACGCATAGAGGACATACGTGCGAACATTCCATTTTTATTAATATAAACCATTATAGTACTTATAATGGTTTTTCCACGCTAACAATAACTTCAATTTAATTCTTGAGAAACGTTTTCGAAAAATAAATATGAGTAATATAATTTGGAACGTTAAAGGTATTAAATCAACATTTAAATGTCAATGCTAACCACATACCTAAAACCGTTTTAAAATAAAGAAACTAAAATAATATTAAGTTATATAATTTGAATGCAAATCACATTGAAAATTAATTCTGAAAGCCACGGAGTGCCGAACTCAATATCCGTGTTGTATTAGATATTTAATAATACCTAGTCTCAAAGTGGAAATAACCTTTGCACCTGATATCTATTGGCTTATCATACTTATAACATAAATATAAATAATCTTCTTTTAGGGCATTACACTAACTCAGAAAGTCGATCCTTGATTCTTTATTTTCCAATGCCGTGGAAAATTCTCAAAATCCTTTTTTAGAAATCCACCAATCTGTTATGATGTCTATGTCTATTGACATTACCTAAGAAAGGCCAACATGCCTAATTTCAAGCAGTTTTGGGCTAAATGTACCTATATTTTTCGAGATTTCATCGGTGTGTCAGTTGTCTGCCTCATTAGCCTAGTGATCCTAAGCGTGACTGCTACGCTATAAGGTCTAGTCGGTAGGGAGAGTCTCTTGGGTTTGATTCCCAGGTCGAGCAGTGTTATTGCTATTTCTATATATCTAGAAATTCTTAATAGTAGTTCGGTGTTGGAAATTTGTGCCTGGTTAATGACAATAAGCTCGCCCCCTAAGTATTACATGGGACCTAAACATACCGGCGAACTATGGGTGTACATAAGTACGCGTCTGTCTAACGCTTCGGGGAATATAGGCGTGATTGAGTGGTATTTCGCTTTTATATACTTACTTACAGATATAGATAAAATTCAGCTAGTTGTCGAATGGCGGATATGATCTATCTTGATACGGCGTGCCGTCAGGATGTTGGGACATAGAAAAATGTGATAATGATAAGGTACTTTACCACGTTAAGTTGCGAACGAAAGAGCTTACTATAAATAGGAGCGTGTATGTAATTGCTCAAGAAAATTCCAATGTAAACTGTGCTATATTAAATATGAATGAATTTATATTTGAAATTCATCCGCATTTATAAGCACAGTTTTATAATCATCTACAAATTGACATTGAGTCCGTGAAAATAGAAGAACATAAAGTTACAAGCCTCTGATTTACATATGTTTTTCCCTTATCATCGTATACCTACATAGTATATCTTTCCTTTTTTTTGTATTTGTAAAATAAACTAGCTTTGCCAAACCCTGCATTGATCTTTTTAGCCGAACCCGTAGCAATAAAAAACAACGGTTCTTAACGGATACACTACACTTTATATGCAACTAAACAAAATGTCAAATTTCAATTTTGTAGGCTATAATTTTAGTGATTAATCAGTGAGTGGTATTTCGCTTTTATGAATATGGTATTTCAGCTAAATATTGTAATTTCCAGGTCAACATGCTGATCAACAACGCTGGAGTCGTCTCCGGAAACTATCTTCTGGACACGCCAGATCATCTTATCCAGAGGACGTTCGATGTGAACATCTTAGCACACTTCTGGGTAAATTAACTTGATCTATTGCATTCCATCCAAAGATTTCATAGGACGTCTCTCCAAATAGGGTTAACGATACAATGGGTCTTGTTGGGGAGGTATCTATGTTAATCTGGCATGTAAATATAATCATGAGAACATAAAATACCATACCTACCATCAGTAGAAGATTTATTTATTGAGCTTGTCAAACAATTCTGAAAATAAAACAGGTTTTATTAGATGTAGGTAAATTTCCTTTATTGTGTAGATAGGTACGTGGCGCCGCCCGCTAAGCTATAGCTTCAAAAGATTAAGATTATCTGGTAGATTCAATCAACCCCATATGTCTTTCTTAAGACAATTATAATTTATACCTGACTACTTTAATATACTGATTAACCTAATAGGAACCACAATCATTATAATTGCCCCAATAACTTACAGTTTACCTCCGGATACACAACGTTTGAACGGGATACATATATCACTCGCATGGCAGGCGCGAAAAAACGGAGTTTAACATTATTTTGAACAAATTACGTCCTAATATCATTAATTTAGTTTGGCAGGTCATTCAACCTAAACGATTAACCATGCTTGACACATGATCAATAGTGAGGAAAATTTCACTTAACAAGAACCGGAATCATAAGAACTAAACAAACTGGTTTTGATAAGGATTAGAATTTAAAAATATTTATAAAGTCTTTGAACTGTGGTTCGTTAATACTTATTATTAACCAGTTTAACGTTTCTGGGACATCAGAATTATTTATTCTGGAAACTTTAAGCTCATGTCCTTTACAAAAAAAAGAATGCCGGTTCTTTTATGAGCAAATTAAAATGTCGCTTGGAAAGAAAGTCGGCACTCTGATTACAGTTTCGAAAGTTGTAAGGGAAAGTTCCTGTTTTATATTTGCCTGGACAAATTGTCTTCAGATTCAGACTTAGGTATACCTTTTTGTCTTAGTATTCAAATCATTATCATCACTATCAGCCTATATTCCTCTACTGCAGGACATAGGCTTCTCAGAGTGATTGCCCCAAAGCCCGATGGGATATCCTCATCCAGTCACTGCCAGCAAGTAATCAATCCACCTGATAACTTAAGGCGCCCGTCGGTCAGGTAGAATGATTACTGGTCGTGTCTGACGGCCGGTCCCCACTTAGCATTCGTTATTCAAATAATGGGTTAATATGACATAGACAAAATCGAGACATAAATCGCACGAGAAAAGGTTTTCAAAGACTTTTCATATGGCTCACTTTGCTTACAGAATCATTTTATTTCCTCTTCCACAGACAGTAAAAGCCTTCTTGCCATCTATGATCGAGCACAATGATGGCCACATAGTGACTATCGCCTCGATGGCCGGCCACGTTGGAGTGGCCAAGCTGGTCGACTACTGCTCCTCAAAGGCCGCCGCCTGTGGCTTCGACGAGGCCTTGCGGCTTGAGTTGGAAACCCAAGGCATCAGTGGAGTCCGTACTTCCCTCATCTGCCCATACTTCATACGGTCCACTGGCATGTTCGAAGAAGTCAATTCTAGGTAAGGTCGTCCAATACCCTAGCAAGAATATTGCTACATATTGTATAGGTACGTACCAAATTTTGGCATAAAGCAGAACGTAACGTTATGAGATGAACGTATTTGTACAGTTGCTATCTAATTTTACGTTTTTAACGAGAGCGGCTGCCATCATAATTAAGGTTAAATTAAACCTATGTTAAATTTAGTCATAAAAAACGTATAGATCTATTAAATGCAACGGATGATTGCCTCGTTAGTCTAGTGGTCCTTAATGCGACTGCTACGCTAGAGGTCCTGGGTTCGATACCCAGGTTGAACAGTGTTATTGGGTTTTTCTATTAAATTGTTAATAGCAACTCGGAGTTTGGAATTTGTGCCCGGTTAATGGCAATAGACGCGCCCCCTGATACATGGGACCTAAAACATACTGGCGAACTGTGGTTCTACATTAGTACGACTCTGTCTAACCTTTCGAGGAATACAGGCGTGAAAGTATGGTAAATGCAACAGAATGATATAAATAAATATATAATTGGAAATCTGTAAGCACCTCAAGACGTCATTCACCATGAATTAGGTCTAATAAGCTTAAGTGTAAAAATACCACCATTTAACACTAAATAATTACTATCGTATCCTTATAATATTTTCATCTTTTTCTCAACTACTGAGAGTTACATACAAAAATTTACATTATGTTTACTACGCTTAAAATATAAGGTAATTTGGAAGTTACAGGCAAAATGCTTGAAAGAAAAAAATAAGCACAGAATAATGTTAGGATCGGCGCGGCGGACGCTCGCAGCAAACATTTTTTTCTATTAGGGCAAATTTTAGAAACTTGATAGAAAGTAATTCCTGTGTGGCGGGGGACTTAACGAACACCGAGTTATAATCTGTATTCTGAATAATTCTAATCTAATCCTGTGACCAGATTCGTGCCGCAGCTGAATTCAAACGACGTGGCTGATCGCGTGGTGTTAGCGATCCGCACCAACGAGCCCTTCGCCCTGATTCCCGGCTACTTCCGCGTCTTGCTGCCGTTCAAGTGGTGAGTGCACTATGACACATGACACTACACCCGCGATATCACACGACACTTCATAACACCCGGTAGTTAATGTAAGATATTGATTATTCAATGCAGATACAGGTGCCTCTAGACGTAACTGTGTGGTCTGTAGATCATAGTCATACAATTCGAAGGCAACTTGATACATTGTTATAATTACGTTTTCTTTTTTACTGCTAACTTATTAGCCAACAACTTATTAGCCTTGGTCATTTGATCACCAAACTTTGCTACTATCATTATCGACGGCTCAGCGATGTCGAAAGTGGAGCAGACAAACTATTTCAGTTTATGTAGAACCAGAAAATCTCTTGTCTCAATAAATGTGTATGAAATGTATGAAATGTATGTACAGTCCTTCAATACTGAAGGACTGTACATACATTTCAGCAATACATTTTGGCTGAAACTAATGGCAATATAGTTTTTATCTTTGAAATAAGAACTCTTATTCAGCCACGAACTATAGAATCAATGTTCCGAAATGACTGATAAGAGCGCCCGATTTGTCGAAAGCTTGTTTCAGTTCTATATTATTGTTTCTATTAATTTATCAACGATTCGGGTGTTAGATTCCAATATGTCTATAGGTTTTGACCTTGCGCGATTTGTCACCAGTTTGAAGAAGCAAAATGAAACTTTTTACCAAAACGTTTCAAATTCCAGGCTTGTCCCATGGCCATGCATATCAGAGTTGATTCGAGGTTTAGTTCCGGACGCAGTTCCAGTGCCCGTTGCCCCGGGAAGCCCGGCTCCTGCCATCACCAAGGCCAACAAATCGGAGCAACTTGAAGCCAAACACAGCACCGGGCCAATGACGCTGCTGCTGCCTGCGCGACACGACCGACACGTGTGACGTCACGGAGCCGTGCACTTGTTCCAGCATTAGTTTTGTCAAACGAAAGACTCATTCTTATATGGACACGAGATAATAGTCAAGTTATATTAACCAATAAAAGCGAGAGATGGCCAACATTGACGACACCTGGTTGGTTAATTTGGTTTGATTTTCGGATAGTTTGCTAACGACCAAACCAACAAAATGAAATAATATTGTGTTAAGCAAGCCATACAGTTTGATTGAGCCTCTCGGACTATTTGTTATGTAATATAATAACATAGCAGTTACAGCTAAGTGATATGAAATAACATGTACAACAAATTGTAAAATAATTATTGACACAACAATGACTGATGGCACATAAATTAATACCTACTTCGAGTTAGTTGACATTAAAAATGTGTTCATCAAAATCGTCTAAAATTGAACTTAATTGTATATTGTAGGTATTATAAAACATGACTGCTGATTTGCCTTTTATGAAATAAAACTGATGCGGCCTTATAATTAGTAGAAAAAAAGTTGGGCATTTATGAAAAAACTCATAGAATTTTCTTGCTACGAGTACATAACGCTATATTTCCAGACAAAAAATAAATGAAATTTACAGCATGCAAAGGCAGTTTCAGTTGTAGTCGTAAAATCATTAATATTCTGTAGTTATGATATCTATTATTTTTCATCACATTCGCATTTATTATCCTACGCGATTACAGCCGAAACGGTGTTTTAAGGAATACAAATTCCGTCGGTAACTGACTAGCTTGTCAACTCTGAAGTGTTGCCATTAGCCTCTTATACATATTTTTTAAACTATTTTCTGTGGGATGCTATAGATTTATACGATTTTTTATAACTTGACGTGTAGCCGGACCGTATGTATAGTATGAGTGAAGCCTGATAAGTGTAATAGTTGCAGTTTATGCTGAGCTTGAGGTTCTATAGCAGCCCGAGTTCTTCGTCTTCATAAGCTTTCCCTTCACATAGGGGATCTAAGCAATCTGTGGGACCACAATCTTTCTGTTGACTGCGAAAATATACAAACCTTTCAGATATTATAACATTCAAGAGAAACCCCGACATTCGGTCCTATGTATCACATAGTATCGATAATTTACATTATTATAGTAAAATACCAACTATTTCCCTATAGTATCATGTAAATTACCGTCTATACATTTAGTTGTTAAAATTCTATAAGAATTAAGTAGATGTGTATGCACACCTGTGGTACTTAGTCAAACTAAGGTATATTAAAATAAGACATTCTGGATGTGATTTATGTATAAGAATTTTCTACAGTTAAAATTAGTAGTTAATTTGTACTTCCATTTATATAATTAAAGATTTTTAGATACAAATAAATAAAATTATTGCAGCATCGGCCAAGCAACTGCTTTAGAGTACTTATACTAACTTGAATATCATTTTCATATTGACATTTACCAATTTTTGTATTCGATGAAATTCGATTACAATCAGAAAAATGACAAGTCGAATACATTGTCAAATTTTTTTTTATCATTTGACAGTTCTTTATAAAATCCTCAGATTCTAGAGATGTCATACCCATACGTACCCATACGTATGAAATTATTTTTCTACCATGATTAAAACAAAGCATTTTCTTAGCCGACTGTACTTAATAATGTCTATTAAAAAGAGTGTACTGTACTCACAAGTTTACCTCTTATTATATAAGTTTTCTTTTTATTTATAATAAGTAATAAACCGGAATGGGGATGATATAATTAGGCTTATGTAAATATTTTTTAGTGTAAGTTTATTCTTCCAGATAATGACGTTAGGCAAACTGTTTCGTGCAATATTTCCATTATGGATAAATGTTTGAATAACGAAAAGGAAATTATAAATAGGTACCTAACAGTTAACCCTAACGCATCGGTGTTCCCTCTTGTACTTATTCTTTACAAATGTTGTGGTGGAAGTGATCGGTACATTCTTCTATTTTCATTTTGATTGTAATAATTTGTTCTGAATCATTATGAGAATATGTTTCGGATGTGTCAAAATGAATAAAATAATAAAAATGTTAACGAGCGTTTTATTTTTGGTTTTAGTTTTTTACAAAAACATTGTTTAGACAAAACGACTTATAATTAGGAACTTACGAATGTATAAAAATACTTGTTATGATAAGAGACATTTGAACAAATATTAGCGAAACATGTTTTATGCATTTATTAACAAGAATCAATAATATTTAAATACTTATTACTGTGCAATTAGCACCAGTATGATATTTTTTCAATAATCCTTTATTGTTGCAATAAACACTGAAAAAGTTGTTTCAAACACACCTAACAGGGTAAACAATAAATTGCACTGGTAATTACAAAAACATAAATTATTTAAAATTAGACTAATAATTATTTTTTATCACTATTTAAAATACAATGCTGCAAGACTAGCAAAATCATACTTATGTATTCCTATTATTGAAGTACTGTTATAACGAAAAATAACTAAGTACATACCTATTATATTCATTATTTTTTGTAGCAACTACCCCTTATTTAAGGCTCGGTTTAGTTGTTTATTAAACTTATTAAAGCATTTAAACATCTAATTCTCGTATAGAAAATATGATGAGAGCAAAAATTACATATGTAGATTAATTATTATGATTAAAATGTAGCATAACATATTGTTTAAATGCGTGACGCTATGACTGCGGAGGCACAGATGGCAACAACTGGAAATCTTAACGATACAGATACTTTCTATGTATAATATACGTAAGTAAGTTGTAGAAAATATATTTTGTACTATTCATAATAAAATAGAAAATATTATGACGGATTACTGAGCTTAAAACTTTAAATGTTACAACAAGCTTACAAATAACAAACAACATGTACCTATTCAGGAAAGTCTCGCATTATTCATTTAAGAATAAATAATTATAACACACGATAATCTACTTAATCATTTTGTAGATACTAAAAGTACATAACTAAAAAAGTATCTAAGTACATAACTTGCAAAAATTTTCAAATTGATAACGCACAACAAATAACCATTCAATCAATCTAAAGCTAAGTACAAAACTATATTTTAATCAAACTTTGTTTATAAACAAAACTACAATATTATACGTCAATGGTAATAAAAATGCACTCTCACAACATTGCACTCTCTGTCACGTCTTGCACTGTCTACGCTTGGGTCAAGGAGCTTAATAGATCGATGCAAGTTCAATTGATTAAATCTCATGCATCCATTGTAGAGAAATATCTCATTAGGCAAACTTTGACTTAAAAACTCAACAAAATCTAATCGTGCTTATCTCTGGGAAAAGAATCAGGCAGTCTAAACTCTGAAATAGGAGATATGTACAAAGGATTCAATTCTTGCATGTTCTTCCTACTTTCTTGAGCTTCTTTCACAAATGTTGCGTACGCCCTTCTATCTGACACGATTTGGCAACACTTAATTATCAGTATGACAATTAAACCAGCGATAATCACACAGCCCATTATCACTAAACCAGTCATAGTGAGCTTAGCGGTGGTTGTTGTGTAGCACTCTTTTGGCATGATGGTTATTTCGAACCCATTTTTGGATTCAACGGTAGAGTATGTGTATCTATACTCACATTCTAATTGGTCTTCTTGGAGGCGAAGTATGCATGATATGTCATTGATGTTATCGATTTCTGTAAAAGAAATAGTTGTGTGAATTTTCACATAACTATTTATAGTAGGATAGTCTGAAAGCCCGTATAAAAGGTACATAATAAACATATTTCTACATAATGGTTTCTCAAGTCCAAATTCTTAAATCGAGCTCATCAAACTGTCTATAATAATATCACGTAGCACATTAATGGTCCAGGAGTATGGAGGTCTACCTCACCGTCACCGAAGAATGAAAAGGTTAAAAAATTACCAAGTCTGATACGTATATTTTGTGAAATGATTCCGTCACAGTTTTGCATGCTACATAATGTATCGCCTATATCTATTAATGAGGCTTGGGCCAAAACAGCAACATTCTCGTTTCCATAAACATACATAATCAACCCATTATACTGTCCCACTGCTGGGCACGGGTCTCCTCTCAGAATGAGAGGGATTAGGCTATAGTCCACCACGCTGGCCTAGTGCGGGTTAGCAGACTTCACACGCCATCGAGAAAATCTCTCAAGCATGCAGGTTTCCTCACGATTTTTTCCTTCACCGTTTAAGCGCGTGATAATTAACTATTTAATACGCACATGACTTCGAAAAGTCAGAGGTTTTGAACTCGAGACGTTTGACTTGGCAGTCCAACGGTCATACCACTAGGTTATCACTGTTTCTTGTTTAATAAAGTTTATTTCCACAATGACTTAATTACGTCTCTTAGGCTTATAATAGCTGTAATTTTTAACCGCAAACCACAGTAACTTAGGTGATGATGCGTTGCCACAACCGCTGATCATTATTTCTTAGCGCTTTCAAGTGTAATGCTAACCACAAAGAGACTCATCATAATTATCCTACATTAACCTCAAATAGCGTACTTTCTCTACCTAAAAGCACTTAAACGAAAAGTTTAATTTTATGACGGACTAATAGACATAACTACACTTTAACTACGTGGTTTGGTTTAGCTCTACCATGAGCTCGAAAATCGCGTCTATCGTTTATGCGACATTTACGTATAGCGTATAGGTAGAGGATTTTCGCAACGAAAGCATAGAGCTTATGTAGCTCATAGAATAATCACTTCATACGTGCATAATCCATTAATTAACCTATTGGATTTATTTTTATTTAATTTTAGTTCAGTGGCGTCCTGAAATACTAGGTGTGTAATTCAGTCAGACCACGTTTCTCATGTGATTACTTAAGGGCTATACCTTTTTTATAAAATTTTTAAAGCTTTTATATAACTTGTACCGTTCGTATGTATATTTTTAACATTTTCGTCAAAATTTGCAAACCATTATTCGACCATTTGTTGGTATCTGATTGGGCGGAAATTTTGCATACACTTTTAATTCTGACAATACAATGTGCAATACTCATTAATGAGATTTTCTTCTTTTTAGAATATTATAATAAAAGCTTGTTTAAAAAAATATATTATTTATGTTTCTAGTAAACGCTATAGCGATTATCGGGGGTTAACATATGGTATGTTCACAGGAATAGGTAAATGTTGCACACCTGTTTGAGTGTTGGTGTCGCTGAGAGTATAGCTGACGTTGCCGATGCTGCAGGAGTCCGTGCAGGAGGCGTTGAGGCGGCACGCCACGCAGGGCTCGGCGCGCGCGCACAGCGGGTTGGCGCACGACGCGCACGACTCGCAGTACGCGCCCGAGTACCGCCCCCCGCCCGACTCCGCCACGCCGCACTCGCAACGACCTGCACAAGTGCACAACGAACGAACTATCTTACATACAATACAAGAATAATATTATATATGTATCTTTTTGTGTTTTCTTTGCATTTTTTTTTATTTTCAAGCACCCCTAATAGGTGCATTTTGAGGAATATTTTAGGTGCGCTTCAAAATCGATGCGCTTCGAGGAATACCCTTGTGGGACTCGCGATGGCTTAGAGGTCAGAGTGTCTGGTTTATCTAATCAGAAGACGCAGGTTCGAATCATGCCCGCGATTGAATTTTTCCTTCACAAAAAAATAATAATATTTTATGTAAAAAATATTTTTCAAATCATACCATCACGCTTGTTATTTCCAGAAAGGTGGCAGATGTGCACTGTATATAGTACACCCACAGTTCGCTAGTATGTTTAGGTAGGAAGACACTTTTTGCCATTAACCGAGCAAAAATCCCAAAAACATTTTGCTCGACCTGGGAATTGAATCCAGTAGTACCTCTAGCGTAGCAATCGCGCGTACGACCACTAGACTAATGAAGCAGTTTATAAATTATTTGAATGTTCGTAATATCGTCCACGATTGATACATTCATATTTGTTTTAATACCTGTTACAAAAGCACATAACTACTACGCTGTTGTAAATAACTGCATCCGAACTTACCGCAGACACAATCGCCGTGTCCCGAGCACACGTCTCCGCCAGCAGGAGATATGCAAGTGTCATTGTTATCGGTGCAGTCACAAGCGGAGCCGCTCCAGCCTTCGGCGCACGCGCACTGCCCGCAAACGCACACCCCGCGACCAACACCACCGCACTCTAGGTTGTTCTCACTGAAGACATTATCATGACTTGAATTGTCGGCGATTTTTATTTCTTTTTTTTAAAGAAAGCTTACTAGCAATACCTGTCGCACATTACTAGTATTCTTGTTAACTCTTCGTGCTAAGCTGAATGCTTGTGTTACGAGTGGTTTCACGTCGGTAGTGCAATGGGTGGATTTCGAACCTGCAACCACATGATCGCAAGTCCGACGCCCTAGCCATTAGGCTACCGCCGCCTGTTATGTGTAATAGTCACCATTTCCTATAAACGTCATGGCTAAACCAAACCAGCTATTTTGGCTCTACCAAGAATTTAACGTCTGAATAAATCAAATTCTAAAACGTTATATAATCTAAATTCTGTGCTAATATTACTGTGCGAATATTTTCCCAGGTTAAGCTAGCGATTTATCGATCGTATCGCCCTAGCCATTAGGCAGATAAGAATTGAAATAACCAATAGAAATTAAATCAACCAAAATGAAAATATGGATTCTATTTAAAAAAGTATTTATTTGCATAACTTCTCCGTTAGTTATTTCGAGTAGGAACATTAACCAGGCCATTAAACAACCATCAGTTCCTAGCTAACACGCGCCTTTTCCAAATGAGACAAGTAAACATTCCGCACATCCAGAAATACTCCGAAGTGTCGATAGTGAGCAACATGAAGCATATTTACTAGAATACTCTCCATTACTTCCGACATGTCTGTTCAGAGTAAAACAATTAGCTAGCCAGACTAACAAAATATTTGGCGAAAGAAATACTGATGGAACCACTCATGTACCTACACTCTTAATACACAGATCCACGCAAAGCCCACCTCATCTCATGTTCAAATATTCAGACTCATTCATTAGTTTAAATATGATCGGTTCTTACAACTTATGGAACTCATATGGGAAGTTGAGGATAAATTATATCCTCAACTTCCCATTCTATAAATACATCTTATATAGACACCATGTTTTACCAGTCAACTCACTCGACACATGACTATTAATTAATTGGATATTGGATTGGATTGGAAATTAGTTGGATATCTGCGTAATTCTTGTGGGTGGTCTACAATCGAAAGCAATGTGTGTAAGTATGTTTCAGTCTAAGTGTAGCCAATTGCCCTACATCGTAACGCTCACATATTAAGTTAAACATAGTTGTAATACCACTACCTACTACTGTCTGAACTTTAAAAGAGACCATGATTCTCTGAGTTTGTAAAAAAAATGTAAAGCATTGACTTGTGAAAGTATCTGTTTAAGATCTATTTACAGAAATAAATATAATTTATCATCATTTATCAATGAAATCACAGGGTAAATAAGAATTAAAATATTATTATAATTATTACCACTGGTATTGTTGGAGTTTATAGAAACTTGTATTTATTGCTGAGATTTTTTCGACGGTTGCCAACTCGCACTAGGCCAGTGTGATGGACAATAGCCTAACCCTATTCTGAGTGGAGACCGGTGCGGCCGTGCCCAATAGGACAGTAAGTGTTGATAATGTGATGTGATATAAAAATAAAAATAATGTAGTTACAGGCTGACGTCGCAGGTGTTGCACTGGCAGTACCGTCCGCTGAAGCCGCGGTCGCACTCGCAGCGGCCGCAGACGCAGTCGCCGGCGCCCGAGCACGCCGCGCCGCGCGTCACGTTCGGCTCGCGGCACTGCGACACCAGCTCCGCTGAAGCGTTCTCGTCTCCTATCGCACAATCACACGTTGGACCTGACCTGGGAACATATTTACAATTGCAAGCTATCTATAATAGTTATGGAAGGGGCGGAGCTATGATCAAAAGCTCTGAAAGATGATACTCATGTATAGTATGTCCACCTGTGCACCTTTTGTTAGTCATAGCACAGATAATATAATACTAGGTCATAGAAACCTAGTCTGACTAATCTTTTAATTAATTAAGTATAGCGTAAACTATGACCTGAACAAGTTATATGCAGGTCTACGGACGTCAGAACGTCTTTTGGCTTATGCGATAATGATAATGCTTGAGCAAAATGAGAGATGAACTAACGGCTGGTGAAACGAGTTTTTGCGCCTTTTCCTGGCAAAAAAATGACAATATACAAAAATGAAAAATCAAGAGTTCAAACTACCCGTAAGTACCTAATAAGAATACATAAAGTAGAACCTTTATATCAATCAGTGTTAATTGAAAAATAACACAAATAAACCCACTTACCCACTTATCAATTAAAAATATTTATTTTTAGAAAAAGCTACTTTAAAATACCGAGAATTATTATGACGTAGGAAGTATTCAGTTTCTGGAATAGCAAATATAACATCACCATTTTATTTCTTGAACAAAGAGCATAGACGAGGGGTGCGAATTGACTGGACACAGTATTCGCAAAATGTTTAGTCATGAAGAAGTACTGCATCTGCTCATGCATATGCAATTAAATCGAGACAAATGAAATGCATAATTCTAAACACTTGAAATTTTCAAGAGTACGGCATTAGAACATAGTCGTTCACCAGCCATTTTATTCTTTAGTTCTGCTTCATATTTTATTTTCGTGGTTTACACTTGTCTTACGTGTGTTCAAAATTACAATATTTGATTAAGGTTATTTTATTTACATACATTAGGTACCTATAGGTACTACTACATCAGAATAAATCACCAATTTAAGTTGGTGTTGTATACTTAAGTATACACCAATTTTAAGTATACTTAAGAATACATCAGAATAAATCACCAATTTAATGAAACTCACCATCCGTGGTTGCACTGGCAGACTCCACACACGAGGTGCGAGTTGGCAGGACAGACGAGCGACATTTGTTCCTGTACGGTGCCACTACATGCGCACCCGCATTGGATGTCCACCTCCAGCGTCAGCGCGTCCTGCCCCAGCTGAGACTCCGATATGTGGACGATTTGTTTGACCTTTTGGAAAGGGAAATATTTATCATTATGGATAGGAAGTGTTTCCCTACATATTGTCATTTAACCCCCGACACAAAAACGACGGGGTGTTATAAGTTTGACGTGTCTGTGTGTGAGTCTGTCTGAGGCATCGTAGCTCCCGAATGGATGAACCGATTTTCATTTTGTTTTTTTTTTTTGTTTGAGTGTTTGATGAAAATCAGTCCAAGATGGCCACCACCACAAAATGGCGGTGTTGGAGGTTTTTAATTTTTTATTTAATGGAAAATATAACATTATGATCAATACTAATACCCGAACTATTCAATTTAAAGTCTGAAACAACCAGAATTCTACAGGCTAATTACATGAAAAGATAAAGAACCTCTCTTATTTTTGCTGGAATAAAAAAAAGTTTATCGAAGTCTTTGGGCGAGACCTTTGTTCAACAGCGGACCTCCTTTAATTGAAATGATGGGGATGGTGATAAAACAAAGTTTTCCAACTTACAGATTTAAACTCAGGACACTCTTCCAAAGTAACATGCGCTTCATAATTTAGGACCATGCCATATTCCACTCCAGTACACCTCGTCTCCTGTTTCAGAGGTTCACCATGTTGACCGCAATCCGTAAAGTACCGGACTTTAACTGGTCCCAAATTAGAATCGTCATGAAAGTCCACCACACTAACAATGTCTTCGTAACCGGTTTTAACCAACTTCAGGATATTTGAACTGTCACTTTCTAACTTAGCTACGTAAGTAAAATCTTCGAGGAGCTGATTCAAACTATCATAATGATCCTTTACGCCCTCCGTCACAGCAAATATTACGTTCACCTGAAATCAAAATATTGACCATTACAGGCCTACAATAAGCTATGCGTTTGCGCAAGGAGAGGCCTTGCGCACACTGGTATGTACACCTTAATCTTAAAAGTTTAATCCCAATGTAAACTTTACCTTATACTTATCTAAAAGTCTATATATTTGCGCTACGGACGGATAGTCGTAAGTGGCTGCGTCGGAGTAGTACCCTTTGTCATCCAAGTGACATTGATCGTCATTCTTCTTAGTTGCGCCACCTTCAATAAATCAGTGTTACCTATCAGATGACGCATCAGATTTTAATCTACAACTGTATATTATAAATTATTGATTGCTTCTCTATTTCTTTAATGATTTTACTTCTGACATTATTTTTTACATTCATGATAACAATAGTAATTAGAAGTCTTTTCTTAGATGCTATTAGTTTTAAAAATTTAATTCATCTTAAAAGATTCTCCAAAATGAAAAAATGCTATAAAAATAATTATACACATTTACAAAACATCTAATAACATTCATTTTATCGCTTATTATTAGACCTGGACCACAAGTCCCTCTTCTTTTTTGGAAAGGTTCAGATTTATAGGAAAAATTCTTATAAATAAATCTATAATAAGCTCACCAAGTTTCCCATCGCCGGCTGTGTGCATCAATCCATCAGAGAGCAGGATGACGATCTTCCTGCTTTGCGTAGCCCAGCCAATCTTATCCCCGCATGATATAACCTGCACCAGCGCATCCAGCTGAGCCTCGGCATTGTCCAGGTTAGCTGTCACTGAACTGCTGTTTACGTGCTCTATGAATTCATTTACCTTAAAATTGTATAAAGTCTTCAGCTGGTACGAAAGTGGTAAGAAAATGGACAACTTTTTCTCGATTTGTAACTTGTAAGTACTTATGTTATTTCACCTCTACTTTTACCCTTATGAAAGGTATGATATATCATAGAAAAATCAAGGCCAATAAATCGCGAATTTTCACAAACCTTACACCTAGAATTAGTAATTCTCCTAGCATTAGCATTTTCCAATTTTCACGGCACATTTAACGCGGTTTTAGTGTCGGTTTCTGTTATAAGAATTATAGCAATATATTTATTATTATTATTATATCATAATATTGTAATGCATCGATAATATAAGTATGCTATCCACTCAGAACATACAGTGTCGTCAATAAATAAAAGATATCTATTGACAAGGTTTTAAAAATGGAAGGTGTTTATTAAGGATTTCCTGTTAAGATATGTGTACATAATGAATTTGTCAACGTTACCTACCTGATTCGTGAGGGACAGATGGTGCCTATAACTGTAAGTAGCTTCGCACGCTTCTTCTTCCACTGAGCATGGATTTGCTAATCTCCGGGCGTCCGTACTTATGAAGGGCATCAGAGGCTTTTCGGCAAAACTTCCGAACCCGAGTCTAAAAATTGTATTTTTACAAATCTTATTTTTCAGTACCAAAATAGACAAAACGAAACACTAAAATAGTTAGTCATCTGTTTTCACCTGAAATTGTCAGTCAGATTCTTCAATAAAATAGGTAGATCATCTCTCAATGACACCAGTGTTTCTTTGTCGTCCTTCATCGACCATGTGAGATCCATCAAATAATATAAATCTAGAGGATAATTTTTGGCCGGTCGGTAGGAAAACTTGATCTTTCGCGTTTCTCCTGAAACATGTTAATCATTGAGATACAGTCAGCCGAGAAATTCCTTTGCACCAGAAAATAAAAGCCTTGAAAATCATTATCCGGTAGACCATCTCATTTAAGGATTTATCTACAGTTTTAGTAATTCAGCAAAGCGCATAACAAGACTTTGCAATGTCTCTGTAATTTTTTGCTTAACGGGAGAATACAATGAAAAAGCTCATTTAAATCTACCTCCAATTAAAAGCCGCAACGAAATGTTTTGTGCACTATTAGTGTAACTGTACATAAACAAATTCTCATTCAAGACGCATAAATATATACCGCTATAATGGAAAAAAAAATACAGTGATGCCCATAAGTAATAGTGTATTGTTTTCGACTAATTTTAGTCTTCACTATGTTGTAGTTAAAGCTTTGCCGGAATGGGCATGGAAATTGGGCGATGGCTTCACAATACTAATCTATTCATTTTTATCGGTCAGAATCAGATCCATATAAATGATGCTAATTTCCTTACTGTTGCTTAAAATAAAATTGAAGCAATACACTCGAATCGTCAAAACACTGTTTAGACAGTACAACTTTTATTATTGCTTTAACTTAAATTAGATTGTTCCTTGTGAATCAGGCTTAAATGATAGTCCGGCCATCCTTTTTGGGTGCAAAAAAATCCTGTTAGATCGAGATCGTCAACTACCTGGGGTGGCGGCAGGGTATGCCGCACGTGCCTCCCCTTGTTCTATAGTAAAGGCCATGAGAATTTGAGAATTTTGATATTTTCCGTGACCACAATGGGATTCAGACCAGCCTGGCCATTCATCCCCATTATCCCCATATTTTGTTGTGTAGCTCAAGGGGAAAAGATAAAAGAACAATAACAACATAGGAAGTCTTACGTGGCTTCAATGAAAGGTGAATCTTCTGTGGTTGTATCTGTACTACATTTTCCTGACTGTTGGGCATCATGTCCTGGAGGGAACTGTTTTCGACTACCTCCCAAACAGGCTTCTCTGGTCGCTGGATCCATACTTGACTGCAGTTAGTATTCACGAGACTGAGAAACAGAAATTAGGTAATCAGTAAAATTTTCGCCCTTTATTGCATGGGCGAGCTATGCCGTGCTCCTTTGACTTTGTCGGTGGCGTAATGATATGTTGTTTACATTTTGAAGTCTTTCTCTAGCATGGTGGACTATAGCCAAATGGTTCTCATTCGATATGGTCTAATTATGATTTTCTTTTATAAAGAGATATTATAGGTATGATTTTCTTTACAAACATACAAATTACATCCAGATACGCAACAAATCATCAACAACAGACCGATATATATATCGGAGACCACACAGATATCTTAATAAAGTGTGGGAAACAAATATTGGTCTCGACTCTCGAGTGGGAATCGAACCCACGGTAGATACTCGACTCGTCGCAACGTAGTGGCAAGGTAGATAACTCCCATAACCGCTACACCAAAAGTTCAGTCAGATTAAAACAACAACTTTACCTTCTGAATTAACAGTTACGATAACAATATTTTATCATTTGGGAAGCAAAGAAAATTTTCAATTGTAATTCGGATATCAAGATTTGTTGACGCTCAAATAAAAAAATAAATACATTTTCTATGCATACAAATGTCGATTGCAGCTTTGATAACACTTATCTACGGATATCATGCTACACTTGATGGCTCATGAATTCTGTCGTAATTATTTTTTTGCTACCAAATGAGCACCAGCACCGTCTCAGCTTGCCACTTCACCAATTATTTTACGTTACCTATGGGTAAAGACCATATTGCACCGGAAACTATACATTAATTATTATTCTGTGACTACACTTTCCTGCTTACATCGTGCATAGTGATAGGTTTCTTATATTATAAGTGACGAAAATCGAATTGAAGCAAAGTTTTATTATTTATTTAAAAGATTGAGATCACTTATAACTGAATTATTTCTGAAAAAATAAGTCTATACTAATCTTAATAATCTTTTAAAATAAGAACACCAATTAGGTACTTTAAAATATTTTCGAGAGTGTGAATATCGGTATGTAAATAAACTGCAAAACGAAAAGCATTCAAATCTCGCAACTTCTATATAAGAACAAAGAATTTAGAAGTACTTATACAATAATGTACGACATAATACATTCAACTTGAGCTACATAATTCGTTACCCACTTTTCTCTCGAGTACCAAAGTACCAGCCCATTGAAAATCGTTCATTCGCTCTCTGCACAATCAATAATCTATCAAACAACGATCTCTTGATTAGCCGGGGAGCTGAACCGCCGAAATATCGGTCAGTGAACGTGGGAACTGTGAACACGAGGAATGCGCTTGAGTCGCGCTCGCGGTAATTGATTGAGCGAAATAAAGCGGAACTTTTTTATTTTATTTAGTTTTAGAAGCCTATTTGCTTCTCTAAATATCTCAACTTATACATAGTTTGGCGTAGACGCGTAGTGATCGTCCCTCGTGGAAGTGTTCATAAGTGACACACAAGCAGATGTGACATAAAAGTATGCTCTGGGTCGCCGCAGTCACATTGAGCATGATTAGGATCTCTGAACCTCAATTTGCAGTTTGCACATATCGGTTCTGGCCACGCCTAATGCAGTTGAGGTGGCCGACCCATTAACACGATTAGAAGAAAAAGAACTTATAATTCCGACCCTTCGCGGGTCCAATTACAAAGATTTAAAATTACAAATTTCATTATCGACACCCGTGTGTAAAGTTTTTTGCTGAAGGACCTTATATAGATACGTTTTAGGTACGGCTTTTTATTTTGACCTTATTCTTCCGACTTTATAAGAAAACCCATTTGTGAAAACGAGGAATATTTTTGATGACCTTAGGAGCTCTAATTCCTGTCGTATAAGTAGATAGTTAGTTGTGAACTGCATATTGAGCCTTTAGATTGGCTGCCAATAGATGTCATGTTGGCATTACTAAGCAGTAAACTATATATAATAAGCTATATAAAATAAGTTATTTTTCACAGCTTAGCTAATAAGTAGGAACTAACTTTTGAGCCTCAATCGCAACACCCATCTTCACGGACGTCAAGGACAGGTTACTGGTACAATCTTCAACGATCCCCCATCCAATTACTGTGTATCGTGGGCGTCACCTAATCGCTGCGATCTACGCGAGATAACTCGATGATGATCGCTTTGTTGTTACCATGGACATTTTCTCTAAATACTTGACTAAGCTTTAATTAAAAAGTGAGTGCCAATTAAACGAGAAATATTTTGAATTACTTGATTAACAATATTGTTTTCTAATACCTATTTAGTGACACTAAAATAACATTCCTTTAACGAACTACACGTGAGTTTATTTATTAATGGGTCTTCATTGCATCATTATTTGCTACCGTTCTAAAGAAGATAAAATTTAATCGTAACCATAAAGTATACTTCATTCTTTCTAATTATAACTATATTTTTTAGGATTTTTTAGAAGGCCGCAATGTAAACATACCAACAGTAAATTAAATGCATATTTGGGTCAAATTCTGACCTGAAAATAATACCTGACCTACAAATTTAATTAATGAGCTCGCCCATAGATAATTCACCTAGCTACATGTTAGGTACCTATAACAACGCAAATAAATTGCGATTTTCCGTGAATTTGCTATGAATGTGCTAATATTCATTAATATTTGCGTTATTAACTAACGTGACCTAAGACCTGTGTTATGACAGATTTATACGACCGGTCCTTACAGTATCTGCAATAATTAATTCATATTAATTAATAATATTGCAATTTTACACGCAACTCAAGGTTATTAGGACAAATTTCCTGCTGGCTATAGCGTAGTCTAAAGATTAGTTTGGTGTAACGGAATTATAATGTTTGTCCAATGGGCATATTAAGATCATAATTATCACTATTTCCTGAATTTATTTTATGTCTACTTTTTTAATAATTAATGATTATTCCAATTTTTAGGGTTCCGTACCTCAAAAGGAAAAAACTTTATTACTTTGTTGTCCGTCCGTCCATGCGGCTGTTTGTCAAGACCCTTTATCTCGGTAACGCGTCGAGGTATCGAGTTGAAATTAAAATCATGTACTCAGGTCTACAGTCCATTTTTGTCTTAAAACTTCATCGACTTCTTGAAAACTCACCTCTCATAATCATTGCAGCGCGGCGCTCCAGAGTTGTAGTTGGGATCGGCACACCAGCGGCAGTGTGATGCGGCAGACAGGCACGCACCACACTCATCGTGCTCAATGCAGACCAGCTTGTTCTGCATACTTGTAAAATCTATTTTAACATACAGAATTTATTATGTTTAAAAGTAATTATTATAGTGAATTAAGTAAAAGAAAAACAATTTTCCCGCCAATTTATTCATCATTTATTCAGCCTGTTAAACATTTTTTTTTTTCAAATAGAAATCTATTTGGGGCGTTAGCAAATCTCGTTCTGCCATGGGCTACCTTGCATAAAAAGGTTGGATCATTTACGAGATTTTAACAATCAACATTTTTCCGTCATAAGTATGAATTTTAATGTTAATTCTACTAGAAGAGTGTTCTAAATTAAATTCTAGACTGCCTTTGCTAAAAACACTATAAACATAGTTGCTAATTTAAAAAGAAACAATTTCAATTCATAAATAGTGGGCGTAAACCAATCACCTCATGATGATGAATATTAACATGCCATTTATGTACTCATGTTTGTAAGTAGCTACGTTAAAGCTAATGATTGATCCAAATATTTTCTTAACTTATAATATTCCTCCGCATAGATAATTGTAACATGTTCACAAAAACCTTCTGGGCTTTATAGCCATTATTTAAATTTCGTTATCTAAAGACGATATTTTCGAAATAAAAACAAATCCAAAAGCGAAAATAACTCTCTCGCAAGGCATTTAAATTCCAATACTAAATAGCATATCGTTAAGAAGCACTTGACGCATGGGACGGAGAAACTAACGCGTTAAAATAGACCACCAAAATCGGTGGTATTAGAAGCGCGCTAGGCGTTGACACAATTTATGTGGGCGTAGTCGAGATTACACCCGAACCGACAGTTACACCATACAGAAGTTCTATTCATTATAAAAACATCCTCGTTTTCTTCGGAATATTTTCGTGTAACTTGTAGATATGAATTTTACGCTGGCCTCCTCGAGTTACGGCACAGCAATGAGTGTAATTGCACGAGTGGATTGATTCGCTGTAGTAATCATGTTAGATTTGTATTGTAGTCCAGACATTGGTACATAATTTGGTGAATAAAAGATTAGCTGTAGGATTTAAAATAAATTAAATATTATTACTGTCTTTTTCGCCAAAGCATCATTGACTAATTGTTTTGGTGCACTGAATGGACTAGCCCTTCTGAGTTATTTTGTAAAGTGCCTGGAGATAATCTCTACCACAAATATGGCACAATTACTAGCACGTGCTCGGAGTTAATACATCGATACATACAGAAACAGATACGTTAATAAATGTATGTAGGTAGGTACTATAACTGGACTCAGTGACAATGTGTAATCTATTTTGTTGATTAAAGTTACTGTTCGGTATTTTGTTTGATTGATTGATGATATTTCTGTATTATAACTGTTGAGTTTAACTGCCTCGTTAGTCTAGTAGTCCCAAGAGCGCTTGCTACGCTAGAAGTCTTGGTTCGATTCCCAGGTCGAGCAGTGTTATTGGGCTTTTCTTTGAAATTGTCAATAGCAGCTCGGAGTTTGAACCTGTGCCTGTTTAATGGCAATAGGCTCGCCCCCTATTACATGGGACCTAAACACACCGGCGAACTGTGTGTACACATTAGTACACCTCTGCCTAACCCTTCGGGGGATACAGGTGTGATAACAGTATGAGTTTAAGTGATTACTACGCACTAGCTCTTAAATGGTATATTTTGCAAGTCTGGCAGTCGAAGGTTAGGTTTTATACCTACTTACGTAGGTCACGAAAATACTCTTTGATTATCTGCAGATAAGTTTTTAAATTTTATTTCAGTTATATATGGGGAGGCAATGTTTACCTACGTATTAGGTAACTAGCTTTTGCCAGCGACTTCGTCCGCGTGGAATAGTTACTTTGTTCCCTAGTTCTTCGCCCGCGGTTTCACCTGCGTTGCCCCGTTCCTAAGGGTTGTAGCGTGATGTTTTATAGCTTAAAACCTTTCTCATGAATCACTCATTTTCCCAACATTTCCCTTCACTGCTCTGCTCCTATTGATCGTAGCGTGATGAAAAGTATACTATAACCTGTGGTTTGGGCTGTGCGTTGATAGATCACTATGTCAGTCAGTCAGTCACCTAACGTAATAGTAGACAAATATAATGAGAAAGCTCCGAACTGCTAAAACTATCGGGAGTTACACGTGTTATTGTGAGTCAACCATAAAAGATAGACATTTGCTGTCGTGGAATATTTTTTATATAATTTTAAGGAGAACATTTCCGTCATACATGATTTCTGTGTAGCTTTAACCATTAAGGCTGCACACGCGACGGAAGCTTAAAAAATGGAGTAAGTTCTCCTGTTTTCCCAACATTTCCCTTCACTGCTCTGCTCCTATTGATCGTAGCGTGATGAAAAGTATACTATAACCTGCCCAGGAGTATGAAGAACAATTGTACCAAGTTTCGTTAAAATCCGTCGAGTGGTTTTTGTTTCTATAACGAACATACAGACAGACAGACAGACAGACAGACAGACAGACAAAAATTTTACTGATTGCATTTTTGGCGTCAGTATCGATCACTAATCACCCGCTGATAGTTATTTTGGAAATATATTTAATGTACAGAATTGACCTCTCTACAGATTTATTATAAGTATAGAATAGATTAAAGAAGTATGCAGGAATCGTAGCAAGTGGCAGTCTATAGTTTCTGCCTACCCCTGTGGGAGAAAGGCGTGAGTGTATGTATGTATGTATGTATGTAGGTAATTAGAAGTCGAAATATAGGAATAATTATATTAAATTCGTATAGGAAATAACATTATTATGTTGTAATATTGTCATATTTATGTAATAATATCTAACATATAAACGCTAATAACAATATAGATGTATAATTAAATAGTTTAATAACAATAATAGTTTATTAAACAGTTAAATGAAGGAATTCCATAAACAGGGAAATAAAATGACTCACTTTATTATTTGAACGCAACTGGTAATATTCCAATGCCGAAGTTATCGTCAAAAGCTTAAGCAATGCCTATAAATGATGTAATCATTATATATAGACCTAGGCAATAGGTAGAGAATGGTCTCCGCACCTATATACCTACTTGGTCTGAATTATACCCACATATAAACGATCATCTTTGCTATATGACCCAGTTTCCTTTCCTGCCATGAAATCTTTTTTTACTCGAATGCGCCAGGAGGGTTGCGTTTTTTCTTAATGGCAAGATTGCCAATGTCGACAGTTCTGCCAATGACGAACAAAGTGAGATAGATATCCTATCTATCCTGTTTAAAAGAGAAATATAGAGATCATCAGTGGACATTAACCATCAAAACCAAATAAGGTTCTTGATCAAAAACCATGAATGATCAATAATGTTTTTCTTCAGTAACAATTCGCTTCAGGATAGTTTATTATCGTTGACATTCACATAGACGAGCATCCAGAAACATCACAAAGTGGATGCACATCGATCTGGAACTACTATTTACACGCTGTATCAGTGTTTCTAATATATAGCGTAATATGGAATGGGGAGGAAATTGAACCCACATTACATAGGGCGTGAACTAATCCTTGAGTCACAGTGCCATCATTTCGAGATAGATTTCCCTCATCGAATCTATGGTGTGCAAAGTTAAAACCTATAAAGCTAAGACAGGCTACCCTTAAGGTGTTTACTCGAGCTTTTTTTTAATTTCTGCCAAGCGTGATTTGAGTCCAAAGCTCAAAGCTAAAGCTCTTAACTTAAGACCGTCAAATAACAAGTTACAGACACAATAGAAACTCTTCCGAGGTGTTCTCGGACACCACGGCCCTAATGCGATTTGGTGAATTATAGATACACATAATGCAACATTAGCCATTATATATTTATTTATATCGTAAATAATCGTAGCGAATAGTAAATCGTAAGCGATGACTGATGTTAAGATAATTTTTATACCATTTACATTTTTATAACTTTCAGTTTATGACTGACTTCCGATTGCGCAACAAGATGTTTCACAAGCTCCGAGATGCTCTGATACGTAAACCTAAATTAATATTAAGTATAAGTTTATTAGAACAATAGGTACCTATTATATTACAAGTATATTACAAGGACAATATCAGAGAAGACATCTTCGTCAATAGCTAGTAACTCTATAGACTTCGTTGAGTTCAGATAGATTCAGCCCAAGCGTAACAAAGTTATTTTTATGATTTTGTCAATCCTCCCCTGTTTTAAATGTGAAAAATCTAAATGAAAGCGTAACGCCGGATTTACACCGATTAAAAATCACCTTTTGCCATCCTGAACCATGTTCCGTCACTACATTTTTCCACATCCACAACTGAGTATCTTCGTCGATTGACTATCCTATCCTACATATTCTATACAATACTGGACCCAATCTATAGCGAATCCACCCATATCCAAATCTTAACTAAAGCCCCAATCGAAATCAGTTTAGGTACCTATTTTTTTATTATTAGATATTTTATGGATTAAGTCGGCAAACGAGCTAACGAGCCTCCGGATGGTAGATATTATGGTATATGCAACTAAACGTCTTTATGTAGGTAGGTGCCTACTGTGTTTCAATCTGCATTCCACCCAAGGAAGTAGTGGCAACTTGTTCCCAGTTTTAACATCGTAGTTAAACTAAATACGTGCACATATTTAAACTCATAACACAATGTTATTGCAGCCGAACAGTGGACGTGTTAATATTTTTCTACACTAGTGTTGTAACCAACACGTTTGTGAACTCGGAAAACGCATTCCCGGCGCTTGTAGCCGTAAATAAAACTGTCAATCCTATTTGGGATATTTTCTCATTTAGAAAACTAATGTCCGTAACAGGTGTGTTCCTGGCTTGCGTCTGTTTCGGCTATTTTGGTAAACGCATGAGCATAATATAAATCTCTCCGTTTGAAGTTACATTTATGCTCGTGTTGAGATAACGAATAAGTTTTATTTTGTTTTAATCTCGTTCAGCTACGCTATAATAACATGATATATCTATGAATAGTTTTAGACTTCCGTCGTGTTTATAGATAAAAGTAAAAAATATCCTTTAGTGTTGAGTGCTATTAAAACTACCTACTCTAATTTATTAGCATCCTGTAAAAATCTCGTTACTACGTTTATTTGTAATTCAAATTGATTTTTGCAATTCTAGTTGAAAAGCAGTTATTGGAGCAAATCCAGAACTTAATCCTTTACACCTCTCAATCTCATTGCTATGCCATATTGCCATGTTATATGTAAAGATAATATCAATTATTTAAATGTTGAAGTGAAAAGATAAGACCTTGGATGACAATGCAAGCCAAATTTAAATAATACAACCCAAAAAACTTGTTAGTTATAATAGGTAACAGTATTTTTCTGAAATACCTATATAAATAAATTTCATGCACCGTTATACCGATGAAATAAGTTTCAAAACTACTTAGAACGACATAATATGCAATTTCATGTAGAATCAGCGTGTGCGCACCTGTCATTTGGGACCTCATACCTCCATTAGCCCAACCCTATACATATATGTATGTCACAGAGTGACCTTCACCTCTGCCTACACCCTCAGTGATATGATAGCATAGGTACTAAATTTCCAAAGACGTAGACGAAGTAAAAAAGTACTTACCTCTGCTGAATTGTTCCACTAATAATACCTACATTTCCATTTCAGCTACCTGAGTTTCAGAATTTCTTATCCCAACCTTGATGTTATTATTAATCAAATAGTAAACATTATATTAAGAACTAGGTTACTGAAATATTAACAGTTTTATGAATAAGAAAATCTAAGTAAATAAAGCTCCACTAGGTAGCGTTACGTTAGTCACATCGTTACATGACCTAAGGTACCTAGCCCACAATATCAACGGGAAAACTCGACAAAACATATGGATATTCGGGAAAACTCACCTTGACCGTTCCCATAATCGAAATTCACGAACAATAAACACGTAACAAAAAACACCAAAACAGCATACATGATCAACTGATCAGAAAACAATTAAATCACATTTGGATCGAACTGACGGCGCGCGTGTATCGAATGGCGTTGTGCGATCGGATTCGCGATGAGTAAGTGATAAGGGTTGATAAGGCGATAGCGATAAGGCGCGGGCGGCTGGTACCGGCGCGCCGGTTCGCGCCTCACGTCTTCGCCGCTCGACATCTGCCGCGCCTCTAACTACTAAAGTACTAACACTTCGTACTGTCGTAGTGTCGTGTCCGCTTCACGGTTTAGATGAGCTGTCGTAGTCTCGTAGTACGCACGCCGAATTACGCCAATATGACATGTGATTCCTGATAAGAAGTGGTATTAGCAAACGCTAGGTGTGCTGCCGTGTATAGTAGTTCTAGTCTTACCACTTCCTTATTCGCTTAATCCACGATACATGTCACGTTTAGAATTATAACACTTTCAGATTCTTGTAGAGTGGACACCTCTATTGAATAAAAAATGTAAGTCGTGTGCGTACAGTCAGTGTATGAATTTTAGTTACATCATGAAAAAATCTTACTTTGCAACAAAGTAGTTACCTCCCATTGTTTCTTTCAATTAATCTAGGTACTCAAAATTACATAGTTCCTAAAATATTGATCTGTATTTCAGAAACCTCGGTATGTATTTATAGGATTTCTCTTCGTCTTCCTCTTTTTCTTTGTCTTGTGTCTAATTTGGATCAAATGGTCATCACGAATTTTCTTCACCTTGCCTCTCGGCGGAACGCTGAATATTCATTTAGTTTTGAGACAATATAGGTATTAAAAGATTCAAACAACACGACGCTACGTAAGGACCGAAAATTCATAAACCTTGATCGTAAGCACATAATATCCATAAATTCTAATTTACGAGTAGCATAGTTTTGTATGACGTCATTTTCCTTTCAACGAAACGTTCGGTTATATAGCCATATAGATATTGTTTATGTGTAATGAATTAGATAGTAATCTATACTTATAATAAATCTGTAGAGAGGTCAATTCTGTACATGAAATATATTTCCAAAATAACTATCAGCGGGTGATTAGTGATCGATACTGATGCCAAAAATGCAATCAGTAAAATTTTTGTCTGTCTGTCTGTCTGTCTGTCTGTCTGTCTGTCTGTCTGTCTGTCTGTCTGTCTGTCTGTATGTTCTTTATAGAAACAAAAACCACTCGACGGATTTCAACGAAACTTGGTACAATTGTTCTTCATACTCCTGGGCAGGTTATAGTATACTTTTCATCACGCTACGATCAATAGGAGCAGAGCAGTGAAGGGAAATGTTGGGAAAACAGGAGAACTTACTCCATTTTTTAAGCTTCCGTCGCGTGTGCAGCCTTAATGGTTAAAGCTACACAGAAATCATGTATGACGGAAATGTTCTCCTTAAAATTATATAAAAAATATTTCACGACGGCAAATGTCTATCTTTTATGGTTGACTCACAATAACACGTGTAACTCCCGATAGCTTAGCAGTTCGGAGCTTTCTGATTATATTTGTCTACTCTTACGTTAGGTGACTGACTGACTGACATAGTGATCTATCAACGCACAGCCCAAACCACAGGTTATAGTATACTTTTCATCACGCTACGATCAATAGGAGCAGAGCAGTGAAGGGAAATGTTGGGAAAATGAGTGATTCATGGGAAAGGTTTCAAGCTATCAATGTATATATCATCACGCTACAACCCTTAGGAACGGGGCAACGCAGGTGAAACCACGGGCGAAGAACTACGGAACAAAGTAACTATTCCACGCGGACGAAGTCGCTGGCAAAAGCTAGTACCTACTATGAGATAGAAGCGGATGATGACGCTAAAAACAGAGATCTTTTAATTACTCTTTAGAACAGCTTAAAGTAAAAAGCGATATCTTTTCTATATATTGCTCCATAAAAGAAGAGGCTAACTGACTTAGGTACCAACGCACAGCCCAAATAGCTTGGTCTAGATATGAGGCAAGTAAGTAATTCTCCCTGTATGAAGTCGACGTAGACAAGACGTAATTTGGGGAAATTTCTTCGAGATTTGGTTATCCGTTACAAAATTAAAAACATGTTTAAGAAATAATGATGCACCTACGTGCATCCTAGTTTTTTATAGTCATCACAGTTTCCTTGAATAACATAACATAACGGTATGTTTAATTCCAATGTCATAGGAAGCGAGCCTATTGCCATTAACCGGGCACAAATTCCAAACTGGTACTGATAATTTCACAGAAAAACTGTTCTTGGGACACTTTACTCGACCTGGGAATCGAACCCAGCGCCTCGACCGTAGCAGTCGCGCTCAGGACCACTAGGCTATTAAGGCAGCTTCCTTGAATTGTTATGAGAAATCATGATGAAATTCTAAAACGTGTTATTTAAGGTAGAAAACAATATTCATGCTGATACGAAGCGTCGTCCGCAGTAATTTTACGATAGGAAAAGTGCAATTGCAGCAGCTTTAAGCCTTTATGCCTCATCACGACAGCTAGTAAGCCTATTAAACAGGTCGTAAAATCAATGTCCTTCACCTCCGAGCCATTATTTTATCCTTCCTAATGACTAATTATGGACACCGGGCGTTATTTTGCAAGATACACGGCCCCTAGTCACGCTCGGGGCCACTCCTATGCTGTTCTAAAGTGTGCCGGACCACTAGTCCAAGTTGACCCACCTCGACCCTCTGATCGGTACACGAAATAGGTTTGATAAATAAAACCTTCATACATTACAGAGACCTTCTAAACATGGCTATTTAAATGTGGGTGTACACTCGAGGCCAAAACAAACCTAAGAGTTCGTTCACAGGCTTTGTAATCTTTGATGTGATACAAATGGGCTGTAGGCGGCCAGCAGTCTGCTACTTATGTACATATGACGATTCAAATAAATGTCGTCATGCCAAATGGAGTCGTGTGGAAAACTGCGCAAGCGCAACCTTAACGAGCCATTCTTAATATGAAATGTTGCATCATGCGAATAGCTGCCACTTGTTGCTTTGTTTGTAAATCAAAAAGGTACTGTATCTAATACCGTTTGATTTTTATGAGCAATCATTATCCAAGTTATTATTCAAACTGCACCTGTAGCACTATCACTAATGTACACACATAATATAGAGCAAGTCTATTGCCATTAACCGGGCGCAAATCTAAACTCCGAAATGTTACTAAGAATTTACTAGAAAAATACAATAACACTAATTGACGGGCTTGACCTGAGAATTGAACCTAGGACCTCCAGCGTAGCAGTCCCGCTTACGTCCACTACACTTATATTGTAAATAAGTTAACTTACTATACGTAAGTATGGGTATATAGTAAGTGGGTTCAAACGGCGAAGTGTCACAAGATGGAGTGTCCCTAACTAGTTAAGTGACTAACTACAACAGTTAACGGCTACTATACAATATGTACCTACTTACCTATACGTTGAAATGTACGAAGGTGCCAGTTTCTCAATCCACGATCCCATTGTTTACACTTCGTCCTATCGATTGTTTACGTAAATGATTGGAGCACGCCTATGCTTTTACAAGTTCACACTTAATAAGACAACGTGGTGTCTTATTCTCTTCATGACCTACCCACATTACTCATTACGTCGTCTGCGTAACGTATGTTTACTTACGCATTCGTGTTCAGTCATACGTCTCGAAAGGGTCAATACTCTGTTATTACGGAAGTAATCAGTCAAAAGAAAATAAATGGTGTTTTCATATTTTAGTACCTACCTAAGTATTTATTTATGTTAGTGAAATACCTACTGTACTTTTTATTCATATATTTTAATATTACATTTAGGTAGTTAACTAAACACCTTATGACGACGGTGACGTAGCTATAGTTTTGGAAACCGAAACCGCAGCAATATCTTGAGCATTCTTATGACGTCGCCGTAATCTGTTCTGATCACGAGTAGTTTCCAAAAAGTCATAGTAGTGGTTGACGGGTTCGAACCAACCGAACCCTTGTTCCGCCGTTCCCAACCAAGTGTGCCCATTAGGATCTATCAACTTCAAGTTACCCACTGGACAGTTTTCAGAGAAATCCCCTTGAAGTGTGCTCCCATCTGGGTAGATATATTTACCATGAGTGCTATAAGACCAATCTTTGAACAGCCCTTCATACTTGGACCCGTCGACGAATGATATGACAACTTCGTCGTTGCCACCAAATTTGTCTGCATCCCAGTTTCCTGTGTAGCAGTCGCCTTCAGCGGTCGTGTACATGCCGGGCCCTAAAACGGTGAAGTTATTACGTGAACCATTATGGCGGCTCGTAAAACAAAAGTACAAAGACACAGTTTAAGTAATTAGAGCGTAACGCTCGTCTGTGCGCAGATGGATTACGATACGGTCCATTAGACCACACTCTATATAGTCAAAAGTATTCTGAATTCCGCTATGTAGTACATTGACAGCCGATAAGAATAGGTGTCTTTAGAAGACAATACACAATTTTGTTTCGCAGATGTAAGATCGAGTGAGGTGTAAATAGCAGCAAACAGTTACGCTCGGATGCAGATTGTAGCCTTTATCTCGACTTCTATTTGTATTCAGTAACTTGACAATTGAAGGGTTCCCGTTCTAATCTACAAATCGACATGAAATGTATAAATGACATCTATGAACGCCCGATTTGTCGAAAGCTTATGTACGAGTACATTGGAATCCATTTTGTTTCGATTCGAAAATTTGATAGCAACTTATCTAGAGATATTTTTATAGTGTCACTCGAGAAGCGCGCTCTTGTAACACACCCCGTATTTTGATTAATTTTTATTCAAGGCTTCTAAGCGGCGTATCAAAGTATAAAATTTCCAGATCTTAAGCTAGCCCTCCAGCCACCCAAACCGCATCCAATTTTTTTCTTTCTTTCATCCCAAACAGACAAACATTCTTAAGATATTGTTTTGGCTTCAATTGCACTTATTCTTAAAATATTTCGCATGTACACTGAAAAAAAAAGATATTTATTTCTGAAAATAGATCATAAAAAGATACTTTTACAAGTCAATGCTTTACATTTTTTTTTTAAACTAGTTGGCGCCGTCCACACGTCGGCCAGCTAAAATTTTAGATAATACTAGCTTTTGCCAGCGACTTCGTCCGCGTGGAATAGTTACTTTGTTCCCTAGTTCTTCGCCCGTGGTTTCACCTGCGTTGCCCCGTTCCTAAGGGTTGTAGCGTGATGATATATACATTGATAGTTTGAAACCTTTCCCATGAATCACTCATTTTCCCAACATTTCCCTTCACTGCTCTGCTCCTATTGATCGTAGCGTGATGAAAAGTATACTATAACCTGTGGTTTGGGCTGTGCGTTGATAGATCACTATGTCAGTCAGTCAGTCACCTAACGTAAGAGTAGACAAATATAAGAAGACAAATATAGCTCCGAACTGCTAAGCTATCGGGAGTTACACGTGTTATTGTGAGTCAACCATAAAAGATAGACATTTGCTGTCGTGGAATATTTTTTATATAATTTTAAGGAGAACATTTCCGTCATACATGATTTCTGTGTAGCTTTAACCATTAAGGCTGCACACGCGACGGAAGCTTAAAAAATGGAGTAAGTTCTCCTGTTTTCCCAACATTTCCCTTCACTGCTCTGCTCCTATTGATCGTAGCGTGATGAAAAGTATACTATAACCTGCCCAGGAGTATGACGAACAATTGTACCAAGTTTCGTTGAAATCCGTCGAGTGGTTTTTGTTTCTATAACGAACATACAGACAGACAGACAGACAGACAGACAAACAGACAAAAATTTTACTGATTGCATTTTTGGCATCAGTATCGATCACTAATCACCCGCTGATAGTTATTTTGGAAATATATTGCATGTACAGAATTGACCTCTCTACAGATTTATTATAAGTATAGATTTTAAATATATTTTATTATATTAAACAAACTCACCATGCATCTTAACAGTGCGATCTTTTTTCTTAGCCTCGAAGAACCCGTCGTACATATCGCCGGTGTCGTGTCGAAAGAACCCCTGGTCGTGGACCACGGGCACTTCTTTCTCCTTCACCACTTTCTTGATATCATCCGTGTCGGCCTCCGTAACTGTTGCAGTCGCCGTACCCGTCGCAGTAGTCATGATTCACTGATGAAATTGTTACAAATTCAGGGGGGTTAGGTAAATGACCACCCATGAATTACAATATGATTTATAGACACATGACTTACTATTCCAGCATAAGGTATAAGCATGACCTTTTGGGAATAAATATTTTATTGGCAACACCAACATCTCACCGCTATGCTGATTAGGTACAGCCGCGCAACCGTAGCCACGGTAGTGCGTAGATTTTTAATACAGGAAACTCGTCTGCTGGTGCTAGGCCACTTACTGCACGCATCTACATAACTATACGCGCAACAAAGAACATTGGTCATAAACCAAGACGCATTCCCATATTAAATCCTATTGTCTATTGTTACGGTAATTGTGACTAATTGCATGCTATGAATAATATTTGCTACAACTACAAGTTTACGAGGAGCTAGGCTGGGTCACCAACCTGGTGGTATTGCCACCTTTACCTATAACGGACCTTTAATGATATGACCTACAGTAAAGTAGGATGAGCTAATCCTAGAGCTACGATTATAAAAAAAAAACCGAGACTGCCTGACGTATCAACGCACAGCCGAAATTACAGGAGCTAGATCCTTGAAAGTTTGCATGCTGGTTCCTTTTACACTGTAGATGAGCACTGAGAAAGGATTTTTGGAAATTCAACCCCTAGAGTGGTGAAAAGGGGGGTGAAAGTTTGTATGAAAGTCCACACACACTACTATTCATTGAAATCGGTTCCATAAGCATATAGACCGAAAGCGAGTAGACTGGCAGATAAAGATTGCGCTATTGGCAATGGAAAACCGTAAAAGCTTGGCACACGAAGGGAAAGCCTAAATACCTACATAGAAAATAAATAAAATCACTGGTTGTTTCACTTTTATTTTACTTACCGTGTTTTATTCAATTTAATTAATTTAATTTCAGGTGACAGCTTGACAGGTGTTTTCCCATGTTATTATGTCACGTCGCGTGCTAAGTTTTTGCACGCACGTTTCCAGCCATGACCCTAATGAGTGTAACGAGACTACATAGGTAACCCTATACCTACATTATTCGAGGTTTTAAATTACCTACCATGAAACTATTTTGGACTGTCGAATTTATTGCGTTATTACATTCTATCATCATCATCAGATTCTATTTTAATGACTCCTCATGATAAACTGCAATAAATACCTACTAAGGAATCTGAGTTTCTATCCGGTTCTTAGTTGTGCATAGGATTACTTTTTAGAACCGTCTCATTCTGAGCTTATTTGAATGATTAGATTACGTCATCAAAGTCACGTCTTAACACATTGCTAGTGTATTAGTTAAATGTCTTTGACCTCATCACATCAGAACCTGTAATGGAAATTCTAATAAATTATGATGTCCATGAGAAAACTGAAATTGATCCTCCTATTGTGTACCTACCTACTGTTTTCCTATAAATTCTTCTCTATTCAAATAAGCGGCGGCAGCAAAAAATGTTGGAGTTAAATTAATGGCGTTTGGGGGAACTGCGGTCTCATTATTACCATATTTATCCGTAAAATCCAACTTCAGCACTTGGAAATGTCGTCTAAAGCTACTTCTGGAAGAAAATAGGTAATGTTCATGTACTGATAATGAACGAACCAGAAGATACTCGAGCATACAAAATGAATGACGCTAAAGTAAAATCAATATCCGACCGATACATAGATATCTTATAAAAAATTATACAATGGTAGGTACAATGGCTGAACAGATATTGAAATTACTTGAAGATATTTTCGAGAGAAAAAGAGTGTACAATCGTTTTTACCTTAAACCTAACCTGATTATGTACTCGTACTTAACTCGAGTCTCTAAAGACTTACCTACCTGATAAAAATTTGCTCATCACATCTATACAAACAATAGCAACAGAGAAGAGGTTAATTTATTATCGGATACAGAAACAAAAACAAATACAGATAGCGGAGGCAAGGAAAATGCTTTTATAAGATGTTCCTTATAATTACAGTACGCGCGGCATAAGTTGGCCGGAGTGAAGTTCTACGTTTTAATGCGCAGTGGATTGTTTACGTTAAAAATTGTGTACTGCGCAACCAAAAACTGACAAACAGCTAACTTCAGTCCGGCCAAGTTATGTCGCGCGTACTGTATATGCGGCAAGAACGAGCACAAGAGTTATGAGTGTAAAGAAAGGGATAGAATAACAAATGATATAGAGGTCAGCAAAACAGAAGAAATCAAGAAAAGGCATCCATAGTCGGTCGAGGTCTCAGTTCGGGAGGAAGATTTAATTGACGCGGCTATTATGGTCAAAGTAGGTATTGCAAGGATAGCCTTTTCTTGACCGCTTGTCGCATTTATGCGACACATATTTCCGTGCCCCTACCGCGGGTGTCATATTTCTGCGACAGAGAACATGCATGATTTTTTCGTCCTATTAATTGCGTGGTACATCTCTTCTTCTTCTTCCTGCCCGTGTCCTTATTTATTTGGGGCGCAGTAATTTTATATATTAAATATCGGCGCAGCATGTCCTTTTCTTCCATTCATCCCTATCAGCCGTCACCTCGTCATTCACTCCCTTTCCCATCATATCGGCCTTAACACAATCCATCCATCTTTTCTTTGGTCTTCCTGTACCCCTCCGTCCCTCCACATTCATTCCCTCCAATTGCGTGGTACAACTAAAACCATTAATAAATAGAGATTATTATAAACAATTACGTAATTTTTTAGAAGTTGGATTTATTGCTAGTGAAACAATACTTGTGTAAACAAAAATTCTGATATTTCATTTGTGACTCAGGTTGTTAAGAACATATAACAAGGGATAAGAATGACAGCTCATCCTCACAATCTTTCACGTTTATAATAATAAGTAGGGTAATAGGTATTTGTGTTTGAGTAAATAATGATCAAAATTCACGTGGGAGAGCCATGCTTCGGCACGAATGGGCCGGCTCGACCGGAGTGATACCACGGCCTCACAGAAAACCGGCATTAAACAACACTTACGTTGTGTTTCGCCGAGTGAGTGAGGTTACCGGAGGCCCAATACTCTTTTAAAAGGTCGGCAACGCACTTGTGACGCCTCTGGTGTTGCGGGTGTCCATGGGCGGCGGTAATCGCTTACCATCAGGTGATCCGTCTGCTCGTTTGCCCTCCTATCATATAAAAAAAAAATTAAACAAAAATATCTGTAAGTAAAATATATTCCACTAACGTTCATAAAATTATCTGAATCATCAAAATTTTGTAAATAGGTGTTAACAAAAGATCATATAGCCCTTACCTTTGCGCTAACTATAATGTATAGATATCTATGATTTAGATAAAGTTCAAATAATATATCTTAATAATTTCAATTGAGGCACAAAAACAAATTATACAAAATGTTGATAGATCTTTGTTCCAATCACTACAAATTAACTTTGATTAGAATTTACTGAAATAAATATATCTATACAAACAAATGCGAATGGTATCCGATTGAAAGAAAATGTAAGCATAATCGAAGATTAGGCAGCGCAGTATTATTACAATTCGTGCGTGATTTTCCTACACATATTATAATATTCACAGTATAAATACATACACACGGCTGGAGCTTTGAACATTGTACGATTACCATTCCTTATTAAACTAAATAAATAATTTCTTAATTTTCTTAAAACTGCGTATCCTTCGATTAAGACGCGTTCACCTTGGTCTATCTAGGGATATTCTCTATAATTTTGCCGACTGTACCAGCGCACGTACATGACAGATAAATCACAGATATTAAAAGAAACTATTTAAATAACAACAACTAATTAAATTCTATCAAAGCTAATACTAATATTACCACGTTAATCGAAGGATATCACAGTTCATCGTCTCATTACAATTTGATGACTGGATACCTACTGGCAAAAATCTATACATATAATAAAATTGTAACAGGCTGTCTGTACATTATAGATATTAAAGAAAAACAAATATCTGTATTAGAGCAACAGAAGCCAAAATAACATTTTTTATAATTTTTGTGTCTGTCGGTCTGTCTGTCTGTATGATTGTACGCGCATCACGCAATAACTACTGCATGGAATTGAATGCAGTATTCACCGATGTATTGCTAGAGGTCTCACTTAAGATCTGTTGGATGTTTCATCTTGATACGCCGCCTAGAATCTGACTTATAATATGTTAATCTTTTTGGGACGTGAGTGAAACTGCGGGCAACACAAACTAGTAAAACAATAAAAACATAATGATTTGACATGGTTGAAATTAGAACCATTCGACACTTACATTTAAGTTACCCTTACTTTAAAAATAAATAGAAAACAAAAGAATTAAAAATGTTCGCTTAGCTCACACAGATTGGTGTGGCTTTTTTTGGCTGGGCCACCATCACCTATTTGAATTTTGATTGAACAGAGAATTAGTCGTTAATTAGTCATGACATATGGGAATCAGTCCGACTGTGGTTCATGTTATAAGAGTAGTCTGGCCCCCTACTCTCTGCTCTGGACTAACTTTGATCGCCACTATATATGCGATAACCAGAGCACCTAGCCGAGCAGTAGCGGTTAATCGAAAGTAGTCGCTAAATTACAGAATTAGTTGGTCTATCTATGGTTAAAAACATATGACACTATATGTTAGGGATAGTCTTAAGAGCTAATCTACCCGAAAAACCTTTCATACGAAAATTATAATTGTATGAATTCAATTTCCTGATAAACGGAATTTTATGGCTTTATTGGCGAAAATATACACATCAGTTATAAATAAACCATTTTGACATTTATTGTATTTTAAAGTATACTCGACTTTAAAAAAATAAAATATATTATAATATTTCAATAACAGTAGGTATCTTCTACTCACCTGTACCAAATGTATGGATAAAAATGTTTTCGCAAATATCTTTTGAACCGCAGACCAACCAATTCTGTAATTTAACCACTAATTTCGATTAATTCTGGAAGCAAACAGATTTCCGCTAGGTATTTTGGTTCTGGAGGAATAGCGGTGGCCAAACCAGAAACAGTTTTTTCTGACTGGGAAGTCAAAGTACATCTTTATTAGCGTGGTCTTATATTATATGAATTTAAAATGTCAATTTTGGTGCATTTGGTAAATAACATTAAATTTTGTCAAAAAGGAATTCGTCAATGGTGGGCCCCCGGACTACCCTTATAACTAGTGAATCAGACGGCCAATTTTGTAATTTAGCGACTAATTAACGTCTAATTATGGGTGTAAACAAATTTCCACTAGGTGCTTTGGTCGTTGAACTAAGGACTGACTAACTCTCAAATTTCACCATTAATTTCTACTAATTCTCTGTTCAATTAGAATTCAATCGGTGATGGTGGCCCACCCAGAAAAAGCCACATCATAGATTGATATTTTTTACACAGTAGCAGTCCATTAACCAAATTGTTTCGAGTCAAGCTAGGCAGTGCTCAGAGAATCATGTTGGCGGGGTCCTCCATGTTTTCTTTGAACGCCTTGATCCACTGCGCGCCTACCGCGCCATCGATCACTCTGTGGTCAGCCGACGCGTTGAACGTCACGAACTTCGCCAGACGAAAACTAAAATTGAGAATACAACACTTTAGACACATAACTCATACAAAGATTTGGCTTCAAATCCACTGATGAGGCCAAGGATCAACAATCATTGAGGCCTACCCCCTCAGACTCTGTGCAGTGCAAACGAATCTAAAGTTCAATAATTCAGTCAATCTTTATAAAATAAATTATATAAATAACAATAGAAAAAACCAAGTGCAGTACCAGGAGTGCATACAATCGTGGATATTGACCGCCCAGGGAGCAAGAACATACCGAGCAGGACGAGAACGGATATATTTTTACGTGAGTTGCCTTCACTGTGAACGTATAAGTCATGCCCAAGGACGCATCCTTTCACCGCTGCGCCTACACAAGCGCCGTTGCAAATTAGGCTGCCATTCCCATTTCTGATGTGAATTTCACTTAAAATGTAGCATAGAAATACTATGATGTATTAGTAGGATTATAATTTTAAGTTGTCTAAAACACCTTATCTAATTTCGTCATGGGCTCTTCAGCTACTATAACTCATTTTTCAAGTATAGTAATTATTGCCAGAATAAAACATACCCTTGGGGTGCATTTTCGTCAGGAATGACCTTGTCCTGCAGGCCGCCGCACGCCAATATTAACGACTGAGGAGGGTTGATGATAGCGTTGAACATTGTGATACCTGAAAATATAAATTAAAAAACCATTAGGGAAATCTTCGTATTTTATATATACGAAGAGTAGATGTAGATGTAGCCCACTCTCTTGACACATGTGTACAAAAGTAGGATTGTAGGTCTTTCCGCCCTCCTATTTTTACTCTCAAATTGACAACATTTCATTTTTTAACTCTCATATATTATAATTTTATTTGAAACTAGATCGAAAAATTGTATATTTTTTATTCACCCGATATTCAATCATTTTCATATTTATTTTCGACTTTGAAGTTCTTTCCATTATTCTCAACAGACGTAACCCCCAAATGATGTCATTTGTATGGTTAAAAAGGTTAAACGGTGACAAGACGTCATTTTTCTACCCTTCAAAAAATTGTCTTATGCCAGATCAGGCATCTATCATAATTATTTATAAACTTACATTACCTATTTACTATTATTTCTACAAAATTTAAATTTTCCCAGTTTCCGCCGTATTAGTGACGTCATCCGGTTTTATTTTGCTCCGAAATATATAAAATAAATAAAAATATTTTGGAACTCATGATAGGAAAACAAAGAAACAGTATTTTTGTTTTAGTGGTTTTATAATTTTGTAATGTTCTCAATTGACGGCAATGAACATTCTATATTGACTTTCAAAGTCAAGATTTCACTATTTAATCACTTATTTTCAATGTATACTGTATTATAAAACAAAACCAATGGTAAATTAAAGGAAACCCGATTTCTCTCAGTGGAAACACTAGCATCACTAATAGCATCACTATCAATGTCAAGACGCCTTCACTTTTGTGGAATATAGTTATTTAAGTACCTACATTTATATTCATTTCAATTTGACTCACCATACATTCCCAAGTTGGAGACAGTGATGGTGCCGCCCTGGTACTCCTGGGGCTGCAGCTTGCCTTCCTTAGCCTTGGCGGCCAGCTCCTTCATGTTCTTGGAGAGGTCGATGATGCCGCGCGAGTCACAGTTGAATAGGATAGGCGTGATCAAGCCAGACGGAATCGCCACTGCTACGCTCACGTCCACATTGCTGAATCTAGAAGACAAGTCAGGCGATAAATACGTGCTTTTTACACATTGGGTTACATTATTCAAGTTTTAGTAGGGATCCCTAACTATTTCTAGAAATAAATAATATCCTATCTTACATGGTGAAGATGTAGCTTTCTAACTGTGAAGGAATTTTTTGAATCGGCCGAGTAGTTTTGATTCAAACACGAAGAAACAAACAAACAAATCATTTCTTTTTATAGTATTATTAGTTTAGATTCTGGCAATAAATATAGCCTATATGTTACTTGGTGTTTTTTTTTTCTCGTCATATTATGGACTTTTATAGTATGCAAAATGCCACATTAAATGCGTTTATTATGTACTGATCTAGTACTAAATATGAAACGACAATTAACTGACTGATTTCACAGAAATTAAGTATTATCTGTTTTCTAAACGGGGCCAAAGGTAAACTTCGGAACTTCATTTTTACTAAGCTAGACCGATCTGGCACGTGGGAGTTCTACTTTCACCCTTCTAATACCAAGCCCTCTCAATCTGTAAAACGGATAGAAGATGTCCGATTTTGCATTCCTTTTACACACTGTGCGCCCTTTTCAATGCTGAGCTTAAGTGACATACTGTCTACACAATGTCTCATTAATAAGTAAATATTAACATTATCGCATAATCAGTCCATAATAAATATAATATTAACTCACTGTCTAATGTAAGAGTCCATCCAGTGTGAGTTGACGGTAGGTACTCGCTTGCAAGCTGCAGCGACCGCCTTAACTATGAAGTCGTTCATTGAAAGCTGCAAAACAAATATTTTGACAGTTTTTTTTTAATAATTCGGATAAATTCGTAATACTTCGTGTGCAAGTACGAGCGAGAATTTGAATGCATTTGTGGCGCAGGAGCACCTTGGCCCCCCGCTGCTGCAACTTCCCACCTCACGCGGCTGTAGTAGACGACATCGTTCGATCTTTGTTTACTTAATTAAGAAGGATTAAGTGGAAATCGTTCATGTGAATTAGATAGCTATCGCTTAGTTAATCATACTATATTTTTATTATCATGTTATTAAACTTTATATTATATATTCCACTAATGGTACCAACTTGCGAAAAATATCGATAGGTGCCGTATGTGGAATACCTCAATGTCATTCAATCAGGTGCCGTTTAAGCGGGTGCATTATGTGGAATACGTCTTCCAAAAGACATTAGACGAAAAAAATTGACGAATAATTAATACCTATTATCTCTTAGCTAATGAGCATTTTTTTTAATTACCTTCAAAACGTAGGGTTTGAGAGTAAAACTGCAATCGCTAATTAATAAAACTATTTAGGTGGCATAAGCTAACGAAAACGAACTGAAGATGATGCACTTACCTTAACGTTAGCGTTTTCAGCGGCAAGCCTGTCGTTGACCAACTTCCTCATCGCCATTGTCTTTTCGACGTTAACGGTGGTTGTAAGCTGGTAGTGCGGGATGGTTTGCTTGGCAGCCGCAAGACGCTTTGCGATAGTTTCCCGCATGCCCGACAATGGGATGTCTATGAACGTGGCTCCAGGGGCGGGCGCCGCCGCAGCTGACTGGGCGAATGTCGCCGCTTCGGCTGGCTGCGCATCTGATAAGTCCCCACTCTTCAGTGACCCGTACAGGCCTGAGCCTTTTCCTGATAGCATGAAATTTAATTAAGCCTTTTTTATTAAGCCTTTTTAAAAATAAAAATTGTAGATAATATTGAATGTGTTTGAAATCTTAAGTACCTATGTACTTAGATAAAAGCAACAAATTTAAAGTTCAAGTGGTTGATGTTACTGAGATTGGCAAACTCCTTCATTTCATGCCATCAGATTGCAGGCTGGCATACATAATTATTTATAACTAGCTTCTGCCCGCGACTTTGTCTGCGTGGACTCCAGGATTGGGTGCGACCTGGATATAAAGTAGCTTATGTGTTATTCCAGGCTATAATTTATCTGTGTGCCAAATTTCATCCAGATCCGTTCAGCCGTTCTGGCGTGAAAGAGTAACAAGCATCCATACTCACAAACTTTCACGTTTATAATATTAGCTGAAATATAGAGCTATAACTTAAAAAATTAACACAAGCTACCATAATATATCTTACAGACATTCTACGTCAATAAATTTCAGTGTTATCTTGGTCCCATGCTTTATAATAAATTAAATGAGATTCTTCAAATATACCCACTTAAACATGATCAATGTAAGGAAAGAATAGTATCTTGGTTAAAATCCCAAAATTATGAAGAAATTGAAAATTTGTTTAAAATATTAAAATAAAAATAATTGAACTCATTTATAAAAATATCATTTCCATTAAACCTAAATTAGAGCAAAAGTTAAATACCTATTAAAACTTTGAACTAGTTGTATGTACACTATATGTATAATATTTAGTATATATGCACGCATATATATAATTATTTATTATAAAATCAACCTACATGTTTAAAACATTCACTAATGTAAATCAAAATAAAAAATCTGGTGTCGATTAAATAAATGTACCCAAGTTCATACATTTTGTGTCTGCATACATGGATGCGGTTTTTGCCGACCGAGTGTTAACTAATTAGTTAACACATTGACGGTGTTTGCAAAAATTTCGATCACATTGTAAAACTAAATCTACCTACAACTGAATTGTATTGCAATTATTTGAGTCTGTGTTTCCTTTTGTTTTTAATTACCTACATAAGTAGTTACTTAATGATATGTGAATATCCTTGAACTTTATTACCTGCTCATTAACGTTTAATTTGAAATGTATACCGTATTGTTACATAGGAAGAAACTAACGTCTAAGATACAGGCACGGCCTAGTTTAGACGTTAGTGTTCATTGACTTATAATTAACGTTTGTATCTGGGTAAGTTTACATTGATGTTATTCTGTTCTTGAGCCAATAAATATTTTATTATTATTATTATTATATCATGCAGCAACATGTCTGACGTAAAGATTCCCTCTAAAAGACTTCCTAAAATATTATTTTTACATGTGTCAACTCTGGACGAAAATTGTGCAAGACGGTTTCTTTGAATAGCTTCGACGGAATTAATTCGTGTCTCTAGAAACATTCCTGAGGCACTATAATAGCGTATGAGCCCCATTATTTTTGTTTTTCTATGAAATTCTCAGTAGCAGCTCGGAGTCTGGATTTGTGTCCGATGGATGGCAATAGGCTCTAACTCTTACTCTAACGCTCTAACTCAGCATACCTGTGGGTGTACAATATACAATAGTACACCTCTGCCTAACCCTTCGGGGAATACAAGCGTGGTGGTATATTATGTTATTATTATAATATATACTTTAGTACATGATCACCTCATTTAAACTTATAAAAATCCTTCAATAAACCATGCTTTATCTTACCTCCAAGCCTTATGTTCCTGAGAGCGGCGAGCCTTTTAGCCATAGGACTGGCGTATATCCTGCCCTCGGAGGTTGGCGGGGACGCAGCGGCTGCGGGCGCTGCCGCGCGGGCCGGAGCTGCTGCAGCAGGTGCCGCGGCAGCAGGCGCTGCAGCAGGTTCCGCGGCAGCAGGCGCTGCAGCTGGGGCGCCTTCAGCTGTACCCATCATAATATATACAAATACACATAATTTGTATGTAGATCATCACTTGTATAGAAGCGTTCGTGTGTATGTTTATTGCACGATCGCCTATAGTTTGATCAGTTGATCAAGAGCGCAAAAATTGCCACTTCATTCACGGTCACATTGCTACACACAGTGCTATAAATTTCCAATATAAGCTGACCTCGCATTGTATAGGCTTTTTGTACAATGACAGATCTGTATATATTGTGAGTAAGCGACAATTTTAGCCAGATCTGGATATCTTATGCATAATGATTTTGGTATAAGATTTATATTTCTGCTGTTGTATCATCTAAAGAGAAGTCATGCATGATTAAATACCCTTAGGTACTTATTATCATGAGTTCATGATACGGAAAAACCGGTAGCAGTAAAAATTTACACACTCAATTTACACTTGTTAAAACTAAGTAGCCATGACTCGTGATCTAAAAAAATACTAAACGCAAAGAGCTATCCAAACGTTATTAAATTATATATCCAAAATATCTTTCATGTTCATAATTGGTACCATACATAGATAAGATTGCTGTACTTGTTGACCCTTAAGAGCTCCTACAGACTAGACTAAATAATATATTTTGTATAATTCATAATGGAATCATAAAGGAAACTGGTGACTACAAACTAAAGTTCTATTTTTTTCTTGACTTGACTTGATTTTTTACTTGGTGCCGCTGTGGGTATAGACAATCGTTATCCAAACACATGCAAATGTACAATAGTTTAGTTAAAAACACCAACACACTTTGCTGTAATAGAAAATGATCGTAAAACATCCAGTCTTAAGTGAGCAGTGTGATTTGGTTTTTCTAATTCTCAATAACAGCTCAATAGTTTGAATTTCTATCCACTTAATGCCTAGGCCTTCATAATGTCAATAAAATATAGGTAATATACAGTCGAACCTGGGTAGTTAAGCGGGAATTCAAGAATATTATTCTCGCTCATAGAGGTTTCTCACTAAAACGGTTTGTTACTTAGGAAGGTTTGGTAGTAGTTACTCTCTTTATAGAGGTTAATAAAAATCGTGAAACATGGTGCTCTTGTCCGGAAGACACTTAAAAAATAAAGCAGTTTCGTCTGCATTGTAAATGTCATGTGGATGATATTCTTTTAAATGATTTCCTTTGCCCGGCTGCTTTCTTGAAAGATATGTCATGTGGCTTTTTAAAACCTTCCAATCAACCATTACTAGCTGAAAAATGTTGTATTCCCAGTTTCATGGCAAAGATTTACTTATTACTTTTTTACTTATTTCTTTCAAAATGTTCCATCTATGGGAATATTTTTATCTATAGTCTGATTAATCCATTCCATGAGACACTTTTCGACGCCGGGAAATTCAACAAGTATGGTCCTTCTGCACATTGCAATTTTATTACATTTATAATATTGTATAAAGGCAGATTTTGGCAAGTTAATCTCACTTATAATTGCGTATCGCGACAATTTTAAGTTTATCACTTGTATCACAATGTTGGCTATAAAATAAGTTTTACAATTTTCTAATGTAAAGTTTCATCATATCAGTCTCAACTTTATGCAAAGCTGGGGCATTGAGCTATGAAACACACGCGTTTCTACAGGGCGACTTTGAATACCTTTAGCACCAAATATAGTGTATATATGTGTACAATTAAATAAAAAAGTCTAAATATCATGATTTTTCGACTTTAAGAACTTAAAAACAAGGTTGAAAATGGTTAACATTCAAGCTCGTCATAATAGAACTTAGCATACATATTTTAGCAACTACATTCACATTTAAAAAAAAATATAATATATAAATCAGTAAGTAATATCAGTACCACATATAAATCCTTACGTATTATAAAACAAAGGCCCCCGCCGCGTCTGTCTGCTCACTATAAACTCAAAAACTACTGAACGGATTTTGGTTTTCACCAATAGACTGATTCATGATGAAGGTTTTAAGCTATCAAACATCACGTGAAGACCCTTATGAATGGCCAACGCGGATTACACTAATCAAGGTTTTTTGAAAAATACCGGTTATGAATGAATTTAAACCAGATTATTCAATTATTTCGATCTACACTCCAAACAACCGGTTTTAAAAAAGTCAGTAAGGAACACTTCAATATTATCACACCCAAACAACCTTCATTTTATACTTACAGTCATCCTTGAAGTCTTTGAACGCAGCTACATCAGCTGAGTCATCTACAATGATGCACACTAGTTTGCCAACCGGGACACCTTTAGTGCCAGCTGGGATCAAGATCTTAGCCAGAACACCCTCCTCTGGCGTCTCGAAACCCATGGTAGCCTTGTCTGTTTCAATCTCACAGAGCAGATCACCTAAAACAATAAGAATTTTAGAAATACCACATAGTAGTAATGCTGTAAAATAAATTTATAGCCTATAAGTTTGAAGAATGATTATTGTGTTTACTTTTAAACAATAATACCACCAGAAACTGAAGTAAGGCACGAATCCTGAATTCCTAATATATAACATGGACAAATAAAGCATTATATAGTTATTTTATTGAAATGCACAAACTTTTTAATAGGTAAACATACCCCTTCATATGTTTATTGAAAAGTTTGTGTTTATAATTTGTAACCCAGCTCCATCAATATCGCTTATCAAACTGTTCAATACAATAAGTTAAAATGATTACCCTCGCTAAGTTTGTCACCCTCCTTCTTCGCCCAGTTGACAATGGTTCCATTTTCCATTGTTGGTGACAATGCTGGTAATTTCACTTTTATGTGTTTTGGTAGATCTGCATAAGACCTCATTTGGATATTCCATTGTGGTGTGGCCAAAATTCTTCTATTCTGACCATTTAACACTCTGGAAGAGATTTCACATATGAATGAGAATTATGAATGAGATATGGAGAACAGAATTGTATGATAAGTGCATTAAAATACTGCAAAAGACAATTCACTCGTTTGAATGAACAGAGTATTATCTTAAAAAGGGCCTTTTTCTTGCGAGTGATTTCAATACATATTTCCATTTCTATTGTTAACAAAGATGGTTTAACGTAATATCGTTATCATTAGAAAGATCGCATGTTTTTAGTAGAACTCATTTTTTAATATTTCGTATTCGTAATTCGTATATTTTAAGTTATTACCCTATGTCATTCAAACAAGCGAATTATTGACATTATTTCAGTTAACTACTTACCTACCTAACTACAAATCTGTAAGAAAAACATTTCATGGAGATACAATAAATTAGTAATCTGCATAAACATATCTCTGTGACTCATTATCAAAGTCACAGAGATAAGTTTATGTGAACTAGCTTATCAGTTACGCGCAGTTGAGACATCTCAATGATATCTGCAGCAATCTTTTAGATAAACTCAGATGTCTAAACATAATCTCATCAGTTCATAGCAAACTGATTGCTTTTCAATAATCAATCTTAATTCAAGAGAGAGTCAGTGGATAAATTTTGACAAAATCTTGGACAATGTTGAAAACATAGGAAACTGTTTGGCTTGCTGTGTTGCAGAGACCTGATAATCTTTAATACTAACATTAAAAAGGGATTGCAATAGGCTTGTACCTCATAGCTAGCTGATCAACCAATCTGTTAGGTTAAGCTGTGATTCCCGTTGTTAGTTTGTGAATTGGTGACCATTCATAGCACATTGAGACCCTTCCTTGGAGAGCATTTAAAGCCTAAGGGTCCTACGGGTCCTAGTGTTATTTTTAAATAGTCTATAGCATTTTTCAAGAATTGGGTTGATGCAAAAATAATTTAGCAAATCTAACACATACATAGATAGTTACAATATTTTGTTTAGTATTGACCTAAAAAAAATAATTCTAATGAATGTAAATTTCTAATAAAATAACAATAATTAGGATAATTAGGATTGGTTATTTAAATTTCCATTATTGAACTTCCTGGATTTTTTACAGCAGAAATAGATCTAAACTTTATGAAATGAAATGATACTACATATTCAATTATCAAGCTTACCAACAAATAAGTACTTATTTCTTGGTAAGCTTATGTTCTATTTTATATGTACATATGTATAAAATAGAACATAAAACAAAATACTTAATATAAATATTATCAAAGTAACAATAGAAAAGTACACAAACAATAATATATTTAATTCAAAACCCACCCATTGCACTATAATATGGGACTTGATGGGTTAATATTTATTTATAAAACACTACAAATCAGAGCCAACTGTGAGCATAACTGTATAGCACCCAATAGCAATGAATTTTCTATTCTATGTTTACAGACAGATGATGATGATTGATGATGCTTCAAGGATAAGGTTTCAAGAATGGAAATACGACTCAATGTAAAGAATCATATAAAATGGCACATTTCATTGTCATAAGGAGTCTACTCTGTGACATTTGGTATTTTTTGGCTGGATTAAGACGTATGATTGGTTTCAAATATGATTTAATATTACTAAAAATAATGAACAATCAAAAACAAAGTACATGCTATTTGCTGATACAGCACAACATACCTTATTGCACATACAACCTTGAGTTACAACATTTACAGTTAACTCCTTACAGCTCCCTCGAAAAAGTGGGACTCTACTCCCTCTATAGGGAGAGAGAAGAAAAAAAATGGTTGAGTGTTACTATAATAAGCTATGTTATTAACATTTTCTTTTTCACATGTAGATATATGTTATTTTAATCTAGAACAATTTAGTTAGATTTTTATGAATTATGTATTCCTTATTATTCTTTAAAATCTTAACATTAGGAGAAACATCTCTTAACATAAAAAATGGACCATTGTAAATATTTTCCAATTTTGTACCTGTTTGAGTTTTAATTAAAACATAATCACCTGTTTTGTTAAAAAGATAGGGCAGACTCGTTTAGAGGTCTGCACACAAAATTCATGTGTGCAAAACTCTAAAGGATGGAAGGAAGGCAAAAAGCTAAATGCTATATTATGAGTGGGTTGATGTTGGTAGTGCAATGGGTGGGTTTCGAAGCGGCAACCACATGATCGCAAGTCCGAAGCTCTAGCTTTTAGGCTACCGCCGCTTTTTTTATTACGGATAATAGGCCCATAAAATCGGTAATCAATTGTTTATTATGGTAAACATTAGAAATGGGCAGTGGAATTCCTACAGGCAATTTCTTCAGATACTAAATTATTGGAACTATTTTCTACAAACCTAGTATTTTTATAAACTTATAGAACTTAGAAAATATACTTGTAATACTTCAAATAGGACACGTGTATTAGCCGGCAAATACTCGGCGAATCGTAACAATACGCAAGGTGAACACCATTGACGTTTTGGTTATGCAACTAGTACAATATTATACATGGTAACAAATAACCCAGCTAGTGCGATACCGGCATAAATACTAATGCGACTCTCTGACCTATCAATGAAACACAGCCACATCTTTGGTAAATATAGTGTAAATGGAACTAAAAGAACTTACTTGTTAGAAAGTTTCCGCCTGGACAGTTCAGAGCTCATACATCTGGCGATGTTTGACCTTACAGCTTTTTTCAAGCCATCGTTTACAACGTGGTTTCGTACAAGGATCGTTCGCAACATTTTGATTTATATATAATTAAAAACGAATCCGTCCAGGTGTTATGGACGGTTTTACTACCCGTAAGATCGACCTTTTTTAGGTTGTAGGTCGTTGTCATAGAGTAGTACTAGTACATAAACGTCATAGAGTAGTGTCTATCCAAAAGTAATAAAAGTCGGTGTCATAGATTCATAGTAAGTTTACCAAAAAGAATACAGAACCAAGTCAAGGTGCGGCCAAACCAACGCGGTGGCGGTGGCGGGCGCGGTTAGTGTTCCTTAAACATCGGTAGTCTATCGAATAATCAGTAGTATTTTAACTATCGAATCAATAGATTATCTGAGAAAAGTATCAATATATCATTTATCTTCGTTCCCAGCACATTTATTATTTTGAATGCACCCAAATCATAGAACGAATTTAGTCTCTGTTATGGAAATCCTGGCGACTCGGTGTGTTTACAGATAATATAATAGTGTTACTGAATACAATTAAGTCGAAATATTTTTTAATCTGATTTAGTGATGCGACTCGAGTCGATTTTACCACTCGAGTCATGCAAGTCATTTTTCAATATCACGCGAGTACCACTCGAATGGTCGAGTCACTCGAGTGGTTTTACTCAAATCACTCGAGTAATCGGTCACAATCCTTGATAAAAACATGTGCCTATTAAAAGAAACGGAAGCGTAATAAAACCATAAGCTTAATTAATTAATCAGTCATAAGTTCATGTTTAACCGAACACTAAATTTTTCTTTATTATCGTGTATTTTTATATAACCTGTACAACAGGTTAACTATAACATAACATAATCAACCCATTATACTGTCCCACTGCTGGGCACGGGTCTCTTCGCAGAATGAGAGGGATTAGGCTAATTAACATTAAATTAATTATTAGGTTAACTATAAACACCAAAATTTTTATATACACTATAAAACTTGTGGCTGTACCGCAAACGTACTCGCAATGACTACGATATAGATACACACAAGCACATAATAACAATTTGTGCAAAAAGGTTTCAGTTTTCCATGCCTCGACCCACTGATTGGATCAGGGGGCCATATTTCAAGATTATACTGGTTTGTCTTGGCGAGTGATTGATTTGAGTGCATGTGAAATCGATTCGATATTTTTTTCACTCGAGTACCATTTTACGTAGTGACTCGAGTCACTAGAGCAAAAGTTAACTCGAGTCGCATCACTAATCTGATTAAAGCAATGATTCTAAAATCACATACAGCCGGTTCCACAAATCAGTCACTGGATTTGCTTGATTTAATAATATGCTTTAATTATTTTTAATATAAATAGAATTTTGACAATACTTGTATGAGCCCTATGTCAAAAAATTAATTTCTGAAACAAGAGATGAATGAGATACGCTTAAGGCGGATCGTTCACCTGAGCCCGCCAAATTCAAATTTCGAGTGGTTTTTCGCAGTTTGTAGGTCTATAATAAGTACTGCATTCATGGTAATGGTAATTGCGACATTAACTATACAACATCCACAACTGTCAAGTGCCATATACCTATGGCACTTGACAGGACTAACTGATCTTCTTCAAGATGCAGGAGTGTACAAGCTTGATAGTGAATGCGGTCTCTCATACACAGGCCAAACTAAAAGAAGCATAGGGACCCGCGTGAAAGAACACATCGCCGATGTCAAACACAGCCGTTCCAAGAAGTCAGCAGTTTGTGAACATACTCTTGACAAGGCCCAGCACTACATCAGATTTGATAAACCACAAGTCCTCGCAAAAGAAAACCGATTCCTTCCCAGGATGATTCACGAGGCTATTGTAATTAAAAAACACCCAAATTTCAATAGAGAAAATGACTGGGGCTTACCACCTGCTTGGAACCCCATTATCCAATATCCAAAAACTGCCAAGCCCAAAACTGCAAGACCGAAGGATACGGTGAGCTCGTTCTGCGTGAATCGGATTGCCAATAAATAACAAAAATGTAAGGTAGTTCAACTTAGCCTACCCGTGACCATGGATGCTGTAAAGGATCCGAAACGTCGGGAAGTAAATAATAATAATACAATGCGATAAAATCCGTAAAAAGTAGTTTTATTTCAATGATGGAAATAAAGTTCAAAATTTCGTGTAAATTTCATGACGCTACGCTCCGTTCCGCGGCAGTGTAATTTGAGAGTCAAGTACTTGTCCTACCACCGATGATGAACGAGAAGCGTGTAGGGCTAGAAACTAGAAACGAGTTGGCGAGTAGCGGGAAGCGAGTGTGTAGTTCCGATAGTTTTGTCGCTGAGCTATAAGCGAGTGTGCGAGTGCGACGGGCGATTAATCGCGCCATTCGTTCATGCGGCAGTCCTGCACAAACTTGCACGCGCGATACGAACTAGAAAAGAGCGATCTGAAAGTGTCCGACACTATTCCTGTCTTTGGGACACAAAACTGAATTCATCAATTATAACTCTCAGCGTGAGTTCTGACTGCCTAGCGAGTATTACCTTTGATAGCTCATGTCGCTGAGCGACAAACTAGTGGAGCGAGTCCTCGCCGGCAGTGTAAACAGTCAGCGATCAACTATTAATATAGGCATCTCTTTTCTTTAAACGGAATGTATATCTATTGCACGTTTCTTGAGCGAGAAAATTGCCGATAGTTAGTCGTTTCCTCGCAGTGTTGTTTCCTGCGCGTTTCCCACAGTCACAGTATGCGCGTAAGAGCCAGTTCCCCCTCGGTTGCTGCGGCTCTGGCAGTCTACAGACCGTTGGGGCTCTTAAAGCTCGGCAACGCATCAGCAACTCTTCGCGGCGATGACTACTTACCATGAGGTGGCTCGTCTGATCGATTGCCGACATACTCAATAAAAAAAAATTGTGGATCAATCAATCAATCAATTTATTTTGTAAAACATAGGTGTACTTAAAGGTGGAAACATTTTTTATCATGGCTCACTATGTTTTGCCAAGATGGCGCACAATTATTTTTGTAATACAGAAAATGGAGTAGTCCATACAATAAGAATAATAAAATTAATAGATATTTAACTTATTATTATTATAACATCATATTCTGACCTGTGGGGACTGGCGTGCAAATAGTAATAAAGAGAAAAAAATTTTGGGAGAAAATTAATTAATAATCTTCTTCTATACTTATAATAAATCTGTAGAGAGGTCAATTCTGTACATGAAATATATTTCCAAAATAACTATCAGCGGGTGATTAGTGATCGATACTGACGCCAAAAATGCAATCAGTAAAATTTTTGTCTGTCTGTCTGTATGTTCGTTATAGAAACAAAAACCACTCGACGGATTTCAACGAAACTTGGTACAATTGTTCTTCATACTCCTGGGCAGGTTATAGTATACTTTTCATCACGCTACGATCAATAGGAGCAGAGCAGTGAAGGGAAATGTTAGGAAAATCAGTGATTCATGAGAAAGGTTTCAAGCTATAAAACATCACGCTACAACCCTTAGGAACGGGGCAACGCAGGTGAAACCGCGGGCGAAGAACTAGGGAACAAAGTAACTATTCCACGCGGACGAAGTCGCTGGCAAAAGCTAGTTAATAATAATTTCGTTAATATAAAATAAAATTTGATAAATGTATAAATTTTTAATCTGTTACGGTTTAGTTTTTAGTCATTTTTCGCTTATAAGATCCTTTAAGTTTTTTCTAAATAAGTTAACATATAACTCTTTGTATGAATTAGGTATCTTGTTATATATTTTTAGGGCTAAACAGAATATGCTTTTCCACTTAAGAGATGTATTGGCTCTACGAATACACAAATTCTTTTTACGTCTATTACGAATAACGACATCAGATAATCTGGGAAATAAATGAGGATTTAACTTTACAAACAATGCGATTTCTAGAATGTATAAAGACGGAACTGTTAGGATTTTATATTTAATAAAATAAGGTTTGCAACTGTCAGTTACTTTCAGGCCAAACATAGCTCTCATGCATCGTTTCTGACTTAAATGATAGAAATGGAAATGGAAAGATAATTCTTGGATTTTGCACCACGATAATGCGCCTTCACACAATATAATGGCCATCATAGTGAACGAATTTTTTGACCAATAACTCAACAAATAACAGCGAGCATTGGGAGAAAGTAAGAGGTCGGCTTTTTTCTTTTTACTAAACTTAAATTACCACTTCGTGGCACCAGTTTTCATTCGGTAGTAGAAGACAATGGAGAATTTGCGGCGAGAACTGAACTAAATTCCGGAGTGTTTAAAAAAGGTTTTGATGATTGAATTATTCGTTGGCGTATATAATTGTATCGTTTCTGAAGGAACATAGGTACTTTGAAGGCGATAAAATAAATTTCGATGAATAACTAACATTTTATCTTGACAGAGTAGTAAACTTCCTCTTGCAACCCGTTCGCGAGTTCTAAATAAACGGGTTGCGGGAGGAGTAAGTCACAGCAACGGCGACCGCGAAGCCACTCTGCCTAGGGTTTAGGCCCCTGCCATCCCTGACCCTAAAGCGCTCAGTGCAGCAAGGCGAATAAATAGGAAGTATAGGAGGATCACATCAAAAACTGCTACGAAAAATATATTTATTATATACTAGCTTTTGCCAGCGACTTCGTCCGCGTGGAATAGTTACTTTGTTCCCTAGTTCTTCGCCCGTGGTTTCACCTGCGTTGCCCCGTTCCTAAGGGTTGTAGCGTGATGATATATACATTGATAGTTTGAAACCTTTCCCATGAATCACTCATTTTCCCAACATTTCCCTTCACTGCTCTGCTCCTATTGATCGTAGCGTGATGAAAAGTACACTATAACCTGTGGTTTGGGCTGTGCGTTGATAGATCACTATGTCAGTCAGTCAGTCACCTAACGTAAGAGTAGACAAATATAATCAGAAAGCTCCGAACTGCTAAGCTATCGGGAGTTACACGTGTTATTGTGAATCAACCATAAAAGATAGACATTTGCTGTCGTGGAATATTTTTTATATAATTTTAAGGAGAACATTTCCGTCATACATGATTTCTGTGTAGCTTTAACCATTAAGGCTGCACACGCGACGGAAGCTTAAAAAATGGAGTAAGTTCTCCTGTTTTCCCAACATTTCCCTTCACTGCTCTGCTCCTATTGATCGTAGCGTGATGAAAAGTATACTATAACCTGCCCAGGAGTATGAAGAACAATTGTACCAAGTTTCGTTGAAATCCGTCGAGTGGTTTTTGTTTCTATAAAGAACATACAGACAGACAGACAGACAGACAGACAAAAATTTTACTGATTGCATTTTTGGCATCAGTATCGATCACTCATCACCCGCTGATAGTTATTTTGGAAATATATTTCATGTACAGAATTGACCTCTCTACAGATTTATTATAAGTATAGATTATATAGATTTTTTTTTCATTGTACAATATGTATGAACTGCCCATTCCCATATAAATACGGCTACCTAACTACATTGTTAATATAACAAAAATGATTATAATTGTCGAATAATAATCTGCGAAGCATGGCTCGCTTCGGCACGAATGGCCCGGCTCGACCGGAGTGATACCACGGCCTCACAGAAAACCGGCGTTAAACAAGGCTTACGTTGTGTTTCGCCGAGTGAGTGAGGTTACCGGAAGCCCAATCTCCCTTTTAAAAGGACGGCAACGCACTCGTGACTCCTCTGGTGTTGCGGGTGTCCATGGGCGGCGGTAATCGCTTACCATCAGGCGATCCGTCTGCTAGTTTTCCGTGCAATCCCATAAAAAAAAAATTGAAAAATTGATTGTTATCATAAATCCTTACTTAATATAAAACGCCGCGTGTCTGTCTATGTCTTTGTCTATTCGCGATAAACAAAAGAACTACTGATCGGATTGTCATATCGTTTTCACGAATAGACAGGGTTTCATGAGGAAGGTAGCCGCTACGATCCTTAGGAACGGGGCAACGCGGGTGAAAAGCTAGTACCTACTTATAATAATAATAATTGACGACACGTCTGGTGCTAGCGGTGCAGCTCAGGTCACCTCGCCACTACTGTTGCGCCGGATCTCCGTGGGTTCGATTCCCATCCAAAACAAATATTTGTGTGGTCCACTAATATTTGTTTCGTACGTCTGGTTGTTATTTGTGTTCGTTAATTGTATGTTTGTCAAGTTATAATTAGATTTTCAGATGGTTCGAAATCTATTATTAGTTCATTAACATAACATACCATCACGCCTGTATTCCCCGAAGGGTTAGGCAGAGGTGTACTTAATGTACACCCACAGTTCGCCGGTATGTTTAGGTTCCATGTTATAGGGGGCGAGCCTATAGCCATTAACCGGACACAAATCCAGACTCCGAGCTGCTAATGAGAATTTCATAGAAAAACCCAATAATACTTTGCTCGACCTGGGGATCGAACCCAGGACCTCTAGTGTAGCAGTCTCACTTGGGACCACTAGACTAATGAGGCAGTCTTAATGTTACAATTACCAAAATAATTAACAAAAATGTAAGGTAGCTGTTAGTAATTGTAACATTAAGACGTCCAACAACTTAGTCTACCCGTGACCATGGATGCTGTAAAGGATCCGAAACGTCGGGAATCAAATATCAATACAACGCGATAAAATCCGTAAAAAGTAGTTTTATTTCAATATACTAACAAATCCAAATGGTTTCCCCTGATCACCTAGCATAGTACTGGATATAAGGTTGTTGTTTGTAGTAATTATAGTACTCTTAACATAATATGAATATGTAGCCTGTCTACATAATTATAACATGCATTCTTTTTCTACTGAATATTAAAATAATTATAGGAATTAGGATGGGTATGAGTCTAGAATAATGAAAAAGAGCATCACTATTCTTAGAATTACCAAGAATAATCACGTCCTTCATTATTACTAAGTTGGTAAAAATAAAAAAAATCAAATTGGTGGATTTTGTTTATTTTCTTATGCTAATGTCAGATGTTTACTTGACCTCACGCAATCTTCTGACTGCGGACCTGCAGGAGGAGGCGGCAGTGGTAGAGAATACCCATGCACCACCAGCTACAGTCCTCTTACAGCGCTTGCATGACCAGATGCCGACACAAGAACGTTTCATGGCATCCTGGAAAGAGAAATTCGGATTGGATTAAATTCAGGATTGATCATCACAAGACATTATTTTAGTCAATATAGATCCACTGCTTAACAAAGGCCTCCCCCATAAACTGCCACAAAGGTTATTGTTGCTAGTAATAAATTGCTTAACTGCCCTATTGCAGACACCAATAGTGACAACTAATGTTTTCTATAAACCTTCTAAAACAAGATTATTTAAAGGATGACAGTGATTTGTCACTTTGTGATTGACAAATTTAACAATGTTCTTTAGATTACTAATCCTAAGACTACCTCATTAGTGATCCCAAGTGCGACTGCTACAAGGTCCTGTGTTTGATCCCCAGGTCGAGCAGTGTTATTGGGTCTTTCTATGAAATTCTCATTAGCAGCTCGGAGTCTGGACTTGTGCCCGGTTAATGGCTATAGGCTCGGGCCCTATAACATGGGACCTAAACATACCGGCGAACTGTGGGTACACATTAAGTACACCTCTGCCTAACACTTCAGGGAATACAGGCGTAATGATATGTTATTACTAATCTATGTAACATGTATTTCAAAATTCCAATTTATAAACATTTTTTATTTTAGAAAATAAATTGGTTATATTGTATTAAAATATTATGAGGTTTCCATACTTTAATGATGTGCTGTACAGTGGCAACCAAAAGTCCATAGGCAATGTTACAATGTAATAGCTTGACGTTTAGTTAGACTTACAACCGCTTCATTGTCATTAACAAACACTGGCTGTATCAAGCTCGCTCATACTGTTCATAATAATGTAACCCTTAGCATGCTTATGGACTTTTGAGTGTTTATTGTATAGTCAAAACAATATTAACAACAACTGCAACAGACTTATCAGGTGGACACAGACTTATCAGGGTTTAATGAGTTTATTTATTCTGCCAATAATTCCTTTTTTCATCACATAAAAACATAACCTTACTTAGTTATTCTGATAAGTGAAGTCTGGGGTAGATGTAAACAACCTATAATTTATAAATGCCATTAGATTGAATATGACCAAAAGGAGACTCTGATCTGGATTGATGTTTGGTCCATCCCTATACAAATAGGTAAGCATCTAACCAAAAAGTGCGTTCTCGATACTAACCTTACCACAGAACGAGCAAGTGTATTTGGCGTGCTGGGTGACTTCCATCTTTTTGACCATTTTACGGAGGGAGGCACCGTAACGTGTGCCATATTTTCCAGTGATTCCTACCTTCTTCGTGCGTTTGGCCTAAAAATATTACAACATTTCATGAAATTCTGTTGTGGCAAAGTTGGTAAAATATTCATATTGCACGTAAGGACTATTCACTAGCACACATTTTAATAGGTTCACCACTGAAATTACTAAGGGATTCTTAGAGTATTTTCAAATTAAAATCTCACCATTTTTGATAACCTGTCTAACTCAGCGGTTGACAGAAAAAAAGAAACAATTTTTGACAATAAGGCGAGTGTTACCCTGTTATTTTCTGAAACTGGCTCTAACACTCATTTCTATATTTCTCTTTGGTTTATACACGCTTTGAGCACGCACAGTAGAGTAATAATATAGAGATGGCTAAAATTAGAAATAAAAACCGTACTTAAACCGGAATTCATGTCTAAAAAATTGCTAAGCTAAAATGTGTGTACGTACTCTTATCTGAAATTAAAAATCTAGTAGAGTACTTAGGTATGTACTCTACTAGATTTTTAATTTAGTACAATTTTTGTAAGCAGTTTCAAAATGAATGCATTGCAGGGGATTTGGGAGCGGTGCACATTGGATCCGTTTTAATATTTCGTGGACTTATGGTCCATTTGTGGAATATAGATCTGATTATTTTTTATGTGATAGATAATCACATTACAACAACTGTTACTCTTTCGCGATTTTTCTAAAAGTTGGTATTTTCGGAGAAAAAAAATAGTTTTGAATTTTGTATGGAGAAAGACAGTCATTACTGTCGACTGGTCAAGTTTGCCATAACTTTTCTCTTAATGCTGCAAGTATCTACAGCTGTATTATTTTTTTATCCGTATAGACAATGTTTGGGACTAGAGCGTGTCCAAGCCACACACGATACATATTGTTAGGGGCCGTGCATTAATCACGTGATGTATTTTATGGCATTTTTTAACCCATTTTTTTTCTCCAAAAATATCAACTTTTAGAAAAATCACGAACGAGTGAAAGTTGTTTGTAATGTTATTATCTATCACATAAAAAATAATCAGTTAAATATTCCACAACTCGACCCTAAGTCCACGAAATATTAAAAAGGATCCACTGTCCGGCGGGCTGCCTGATTTGGGGATACTTGTATCTCTAAGTACTCTGTTATTTGGGGGGCCCACCGCAACTGATAAATTAAACTTGTTTTTAGTAATAACTCAAGTTTATTATTCATTACATTACTACACAGATATGCGGAAGCTGCCATACATCTATAAAGGCGCTACAGAAATCATAGAGTTTATGCTTTACTAAACCAAGCAGTTTATATATCTTAACACCCCCCTTCAATTTTAACTTTTACAAACAAAATAGATACTAAATTATTTTTAACAAAACTTAAAATTGGTCATCATACAACTTGGCAACACAATTTTCCCCGAAAATATCTGAACTTTACTGAATTCAGAGATTTTGTCATTATGTCAGCAACATTGTCCTCACTTTTAACATATTTCACAGTCACTAAACTTTTACATACAATGTCCTTAACAAAATGAAATTTTATATCTATATGTTTCGATCTCTTCGTATTATCACAATTGTTTAACATCTTGATAGCGCTTTGGTTGTCAACCAATAATACTGCAGTCGTTTTCTCACAAAATTCATTTGTTAGTCCTTTTAAGAACAATAATTCACTTATACTTATAGATGCTGATATATACTCCGTTTCAGATGATGATAGTGAGACAGTCTGCTGTTTCTTTGAACTCCAAGAAATCAGATTATCATTGTGAAACACAGCCATCCCACTCACACTTCCTATTTATGTGATCGCCGCCCCAGTCTGCGTCGGAATATGCTGTAACGGAATTCTTATTACTTTTATTAAAACTTAGTGCCATATCTGACGTTCCTTTTAAATACCGCAATATTCTCTTTGCTGCCTTCCACAATTGTTCTGTGGGCTTATCTAAAAATCTACTCAAATAATTTGTTGAAAAGGTGATGTCTGGTCTAGTCGCCATGGACAGATAGTTCAAGCAACCTATCAATTCTCTATATGGTACATTAATTATTTCTCCATCCATTGCCTGAAAATTGTATTCCATTGGAGTTATCATACTTTTGCAATCTTTCATGCTGAATTTTTCCAATAGTTTTTCTACAAATGTCTTCTGCGACAGTTTTAATGTGCTTTCACATCTTTGTATGTCGATTCCTAGATATCTTGTAATATTTCCCATATCTTTTGCTTTAAATTCTCTTTGTAATGCCTTCACTGCTTCCTCTATCTGTTTGTTCGTTCCAATCAGAAGAATATCATCAACAAATAAAATTAACCATACATATTTTCCAACATAAACACATGTATCATATTTCGATCTTTTCAGTTTGAGTTTATTTTTACAGAATGTGTTAAAACGTTCATTCCAACATTTTGGTGCTTCTTTTAAACCATATAGTGCCTTTTGTAACTTCAATACTTTGTGTTCTCCAGTTACATCCACACCTTTGGGTGGTACAAATCCTCGTGCCACTAATCTAGCTTTCTTTGTACCATCTTGCTTTGTCCTAAATATCCATTTAGCCTCAATAGCCTTCTTGCCAGCTGGTAATTTGCTTTCCTTCCATACTTTCAGATCAGTTAGCGATTTGACTTCTTTATTTATAGCTTTTTTCCATTGTTCATCTTTTACAGCGTCTTCATACCTTACTGGATCACCTTCAATTTCAGATATTAGAGCATACGCTATGTATAAATCATAGTCGTGATATTTTTCTGGTAATTTAAGTGTTCTTTTTGATTTTCTTTGAATAGCTTCTTCTTCACTATCACTTCTTTTATATATTCCTTCTTGTTCTGTTTCTTCAGGTGCATCTTCGAAGTATTCATATTCTTCTTCAGTTTCTTTATTCCTTCCTGGGCTATGATTCTCTCTTTTAGTTTCTATCTTTTTCATTTGCTTTTTCCTTTCCTTTCTCTTTCCTTCATCTCGCTCAGTTTTATTATCATCTTCACTGTCCTCTTCTTCTTCTAGTACTATATTATTTTTGTCGTTTACTTGCGGCTGTTCATATCTAGTTTGACTTTCGTCAAATCTCACATCCCTTGATTCTATTACTTTATCATTTATTGGATCCCATAATCTGTATCCTGTAGTCTTTGAATAACCAACCATTCTTACTTCTTTAGCTCTTGTGCTAAACTTATCTCCTTTAGGAATTTTAGTAGCCCATGCTTTTGCACCAAATATTTTTAATTTATCTAGGTTCATATTCTTGCCAAATATCTCCACTGGTATTCTATTATTAATAGATTGTGAAGGAGAGCGGTTGAGCAAATATGCTGCATACTGCACTGATTCTCCCCATAAATATCTAGGAAGATTTGAGCAATTCAACATAGTTCTGGCCTTATCTGTAAGTGTACGGTTCATGCGTTCTGCTGTGCCGTTCTGTTGCGGGCTGTATGGACTAGTATATTCAAGTTGAATTCCTAGATTTGCGCAATAATTTTTGAATATTCTCGATGTGTATTCACCACCATTGTCACATCGAATTCTTTTAATAATTTTTCCTTTTTCATTCTTAAACCTTGTTACGTAATCTTTAATATTATCGGCTGCTTCTGATTTTTGTCTTAATAGATATACAACTGTATAGTGTGAATAATCGTCAATTACTGTTTGATAGTATAAATAGCCTTCTTTTGTTGTTTGTTTCATAGGTCCTGATATATCTGTGTGTAATAATTCTCCAATTTCCTTTGACTTCGGTTGTAAAACACTTTTAAATGGTTGCCTTGTGGCCTTATTTTCTATACACACTCCACATATATTCTCACTGAATGATAGATTCATTATTTTTAATGACTTTTTGTTTAAATGGCCTAATCGTCTATGCCATAAATCATCTCTACTCTCTGCTGTAAATGCATTTTCATGGCATTCTTCTTTTAATAAACCTTTTAATATATATAGCTTTCTCTCATCTTGTTCTAAGAATAAAGTATAGAAGTAATTTGTTATCTTGACATTTCTCTTTGTAAATATTACACTGAAGTTCTTTTCATTCATTTTTCTTACACTTAAAAGATTATTCGATAGACCTTTTACTATATTCAAATATTTGTCTTGTAGACACTGCACTATGATTGATTTTGCTTTGGCATCTTTTCTTAGCCATTTTTCTTTTTCGTCTTCTTTAATTTTACTCGAATCTTCTTTTACTACATCTAGAACATCTTTTTCGTCTAGTAAGCATTCCACCCTAAATAACCAATTACTAAAGTTTTCCGGTTCAAGTTTAGGATACTCTGATAATCTTGATGAAGCCATTTTTTTACTCTTCTTTTGTTTCTTTTCTTCTTCGACAGAAAATTTTATTTTACTACATTCTTATATCTTTCTTTTATGGCTTACCATTATGTTATGGCTGTCCTGGGCCCATAACCTGATAAATTAAACTTGTTTTTAGTAATAACTCAAGTTTATTATTCATTACATTACTACACAGATATGCGGAAGCTGCCATACATCTTAAAGGCGCTACAGAAATCATAGAGTTTATGCTTTACTAAACCAAGCAGTTTATATATCTTAACAGCAACCACATGACCGATAGTTTGATTTGATTTGATTGAATTGATTCCTGGGTGACAAACTTACATAATGATAGTTTTTAAACGTTAAAAAATTGCTGGAATAGCATTTTGGGCGCGACGGCCTTGAATTTTAAACCTCGTGAATATTAAATTTACTTTCATGAATTTAATGTTTCATATTGTATGTATTTTATGCATTCATAATTAACATATTGTATAAATAGAGCCGGATCTCGATACCTAAGAATACCTACACGGGCAGGAAAGGGTTTTCTTAAGGCGGATCGTTCGTCAATCCACGGAATAAATATATAATATATATATATATCGGGGAAAAATGCGGGGAGGGGGTTACTATTATTACGTGTCTCGTAATCAGAAGTGATGGCCAATCATTATTTTAGTGGGCGACAGTGGGTCATGTTGGTTCAAACATTAAAACACACATTTAGAAGTCATTAAATCTCTCATTTAATCAGACTTCTTGTAGTACTTCTCGTACGTCAATATTACAACCCAGCAAACCCCCGAAACGCCAGCGTGGCTTCACTAGTGCTATTTCCTACTGGGAGAAGAAGCCACAAGAAACTCCCAAGCACGTCCGTTACGATTATTAAAGTGACTTTCAAACTATAACGTTAACAATAACTATGTAGGTAGAATTACAAAGGAACGCATGACGGTTCCACAACGTGCGCACAAGTCGACCACCAGATGTGTAGTGTGACTCCGCAGCTCGACTTCGCCGTCGCAGTGTTTGCCCCTGCCAATTGTCACGCCTTTGATACCATTTAGTGCCACCAGGTGGCGCTAGCGTCTCGATTAGTCAACAGACAGTCCGTAATCATTCTCTCTCCGACACGGCCATTCTGACAAGACACACGTCCTCGTGTGTTAATCTGTAACAAAAACTCAACAAAGTACTTGTCCGACTCGGCCAATCCTGACCTCGTCTTGACTTTAAAGCAAGGTAACTTTAACAGGAGACTACAGCTCGGTACATCATGGTAGCTCAAAAACCAAGATACCATTCAACATCACATCACATCGTCACCAGCTAGTTCCAAAAGAAACTACTGTTAAGCATTTCACTATGCTTATCTTATACTAACTTTAACGAACAAAGTCACAGATTACATGATTATAGCTCTTAATAAAATAACACTTGGTTTTCAGAGTAACACTGAAATGACTCAAAATCTCAATCAACAAACAAAACTCGTACTCTGACCTTCATCGGGTCTTCATCACACTTATAACCTACATCCGGTCATAAGCATCATACCAAACGACCTCTATCCGGTCTTCAACACACTTATAACCTCCATCTGGTCATAAGCATCATACCAAACGACCTCCATCCGGTCTTCAACACGTAACCCCCATCAGGTTACTAACACAACAGGCAACCTCTATCCGGTCACCTCCACACGTAGCCTCCATCAAAATAATCCTTAACTAGTTACAGAAACGCACGTCGTTACTGTTATCGTCATCATGAGGCCCTGTTATTAAGGCTTCGTACACAGTGCTTCCTGCACAACGTCACTTATTGGAAAAGGTCCGATAAACAAGTTACAACACAGTAATTAAAAAAAAAAACTAAAAATAAGCAATGCATACTCAACTCTTAAAACTTTATTATTTTTTAATCTGTGCACCAACACAAGCCAGAATCGCACCAACGATTCTTTACGTATCTGCCGCCACATATGCTACAACACATGAGGGGCTCTGTGCACCAACACAGAAATCGCACCAACGATTCCTTCTAGACCCATCGCCACATGTTACTCATGAGGTGCGGTCTTAAGTTTTAAGTTTGAGCATACAAGCCATCTTTAATCAGATTTGGTCTCACTACCAATCATCAACTATGACATCTAATTCTCGAGGAACTTGGTGATCGGGGATCTTCCTCACAGTGACCCAAAAGTGGTCTTAGACCCAGACATCATATATCTAGCAGAGCTTTGTGCCCTGAACGACTCATAGAATCGCAGTTACAACTACGACTAGACTGTACAGGTTAATCTTAGTCATTGTCACCAGACAATACCAGGATAAACTACAACTTATCATTGTAACAACATTAAAAACATGTTTGCTACGAGAGCATTCAGATCCAGAATTATAAGGAAAACAATACAGCTCACCATTCTGTTCCTATGTGTCCGGCGATGGTGCTGGCTGTTCACTCTGTGCCGCGTCGCGTTATGGCGATAACCAACTTGATAGCATGTCCACACTTTGCATACAGACTCGTTTATTTATCTGAAATAACAAAATGTCTACGCAGCATCATTTACGTTCGGTCATGCCTGACCTGGCATAACTTCTTAACAGAAATAACTTTTCTTAAAATGGAATCTATGGCAGTATGCAATACTTTATATTTCGATGCCAGATGCATGACAAACATCTTTGTGATTACCCCATAATAACGACTGTTAAATATCATCATTACGTTAAACGGAAAACTATACCCATAATCATTATTATAATTTCTATCCGGCGTCTGATAGTCCTGGTGGCGTATGGTCACTAAACTAAGCGGTCGTGCTACCCTTCCTATAATCAACTCGAGAGGGCCAGATTTAGACCCTATTAACAAAGTTCATAGCCAACTGAAATTCTAATGCGTCCTACCAAGAGCGGTCATACTAGTCTCTACGGCTGTTAACATACTCGTTGATGGTACTCAATACCCTTTAGACCTGACCGTTTGCGCGACTACCTCCAATAGCTTAATCAAGTGCAAGTTAATGTTATTAGAATCACAAAAATCTTTAAATTCCTTACTCGCAAAACATCACTCTTGATCCGCGATAATAAGAGTTGGTGCGTAAAATAAAGCTACACTATCTTTTACTGCTTTGATACCGTATTTAAAATCAATATGAACCGGATGAAATAATAAAACGTACTTGGTAAAAATTGAATTGAATCGAAAACGTTTGAACACCAAAGTCAGTATGCAATTTCGTACTAACCACCAAAAATTCCAAGGTCAAGAATACTGACAGACTTCATCAATCACCATTACTTAATTAGACATGGAGAAATTGAGAAAAAGCGAAATTTACTATCACTAGCCAAGGCCATGTACCACAGTCATCCTAATCAACTTTAACTTTATAGCAGAAATCGTAAAAGTTTACAGAAACCTTCGAGTAAAACCTCTAGCGCCATGGGTCTCCAGCCGACCGGCAATCGTATTGCCCTCACACATCCAGCGCATGGATCAAAACTTTGTACACATAAACCATCGAGTGGATTGCCCATGTGCATCACCCAGTGACTACACACACTACGGTCTCTCCAGACCCTGACCTCCGCCAGAGCTAAACGCGCATCGCACACCCACAGACTGATTTCTACTGGGTTACGACTACGCAATAACCACTGGTACGGTCAAACAATACGGCCGCTAGAACCCTTTACTCGAACTCAATTTAAGCTTGCTTATCCACTACATCCAAATCATTATCAGTATCAAGTTCGACTGGTACGTGACCTGCTGGCATCTTCCTTAACCGATCGGAGGGTATGATAAAATCTTTGAACGGGATTAATTAGCACACAATTTAATATCGGGTATACTTTCTCACGAACAAAGCTGGAATACCCAACTGTGAACATTCAATGTTATCACGGGATATGTGCGACTACCCACATTTTAATGACCATGGCAACAGTAATCTCCATTTAGAATTGAACAACAATAAAATGTAACAACATTACTTTCGATGAGTACTCATTAATCATAACTTCCCATAAAATCTGCACTGCATTCACACTTTTACATTAAAATATCGACTTCATGAACTAACTTAGTAACCAATCGTCGGTAATGAGCACTCAATACTAGAATAGTTGTGAAAATGACAACACTCACCAGATCTCGAAGTTTTCCTGATAAAGGATTCGACTGTACGCTTGTCTGTGCTACTTTATGCTTGAACCAACGACTTATCCCACTTCTGATATCGGGGAAAAATGCGGGGAGGGGGTTACTATTATTACGTGTCTCGTAATCAGAAGTGATGGCCAATCATTATTTTAGTGGGCGACAGTGGGTCATGTTGGTTCAAACATTAAAACACACATTTAGAAGTCATTAAATCTCTCATTTAATCAGACTTCTTGTAGTACTTCTCGTACGTCAATATTACAACCCAGCAAACCCCCGAAACGCCAGCGTGGCTTCACTAGTGCTATTTCCTACTGGGAGAAGAAGCCACAAGAAACTCCCAAGCACGTCCGTTACGATTATTAAAGTGACTTTCAAACTATAACGTTAACAATAACTATGTAGGTAGAATTACAAAGGAACGCATGACGGTTCCACAACGTGCGCACAAGTCGACCACCAGATGTGTAGTGTGACTCCGCAGCTCGACTTCGCCGTCGCAGTGTTTGCCCCTGCCAATTGTCACGCCTTTGATACCATTTAGTGCCACCAGGTGGCGCTAGCGTCTCGATTAGTCAACAGACAGTCCGTAATCATTCTCTCTCCGACATATATATATATATATATATATTAATATATTATATAAATATATATATATATATATATATATTAATATATATATATATATATATATATATATATATATATATATATATATATATATATATTAATATATTTACCTTGTTTCTTGTATATTTTTACGTAAGCCGCCGCTATTTTAAATAGTTTATCAATTTAATTTAATTTATTATTTTAATAAACACGCATCTATCGTCATTACCATTCACGAAAAAAAGTCAAATATGAAGCATAAAAGTGACAATATACTTTCCGTGTTTTTTACATAATTCGAAAATACACTTATCTAGAATAACACAATAAATCTTGAAGTAATTTGACAATAAAGAAATAATGTACCTACTAATAAATAAAGAAATGTCATGTCGTGCGTTAGAAACTATCACGGAACGACCGAGTACCTAAATGATAAAATGATAACGTCGTCTAGGTATACGTAAATTCGCTACCTACTAAAAATGTTGAAATAAAATAAAAAGTAAAACCGTTTATGATTTTGAAGGTGGTTTTACTTTTTCTTATAAGTTATTATTGATATATTCATAAGAGGTCATAAACATCATCACCATTACCATAGATGCTCTGTGTATTTATATCATAAAAATAATTGAATTTGAATGTGATGTTTACTTTAAAAAAATAATCTAATTGTTTGTTTGTTTGAAGGCGATACAACTGTAGGTACTTTAGAGCACTATGCTAATGTTATGAGCATGTTAAATATTTTGCAAAAATTAAATATTTAAGTGGAACTCATAATTAAATCTCTCATCTTAAAATTGAATATTGAAATGATTAAATACCTATTTGCATTAAAATAATTATTTTAATTTAATATTTTTATATTCATAATCAACTCAACACATAGCATCGTGAATGTCGTGATATACTCGTGTAAATCTTTTATTAGTAGGTACATCACACAAAAATGTTATGTGTATTAAACTTTTTTTTTATATAGTACCAATAAGATGGTAAACAAGCATACGGCCCGTCTGATGGTAAGCGGTTACTAGCCTATGGAGTATGGACGCTTGCAGCCCTAGGGTATCACTCGCGCGTTGCCGACCCTGTAAATCAACTATCAAGGAGGAATAGTTGGGCTGGCAGCATAGGATAACAACCATTTAAATTTCACGGTGTATGTAGGTAGGTATCTAACAGAAAAACAAAGTTATTCCCACTTTAACTGATAAGAGAAAAATACCATGCGTAGGTATAATTTATGTTCTTTCTTACCAACATTGTTATCTTGCGACATTCGAGATGTTTATGATAAACATTTGATATGTAGGTACGTATCTAGTTGTTTATTATTTTAATCCCGCTGTATTCTGTAGAGTGTAGATTAACAGCACTAGTAGATGCTATCAATTTCTATGAATATTTTATTATATACCTACCAATTGATTTTAATTTTAAATTATAATAATTAAGTAAGTACTTAGCTGTTCTTTGCTGATTGCTGCTGGTATTTTTTTGCGAAGATGCGAAGATAATAACTACTAATACTAAACTTAGGTACCGGCACCTAAGTTTATGAACACCACAACATGCAAATAAAGTCCCCCCCTGCGGCCCCACCGTGTCCGCTGTCCTACGGCTGCGACCCCGCCGAGGCCGCGGAAGGCAGGGAGAGCGGCGCACCGTAATACCGGCAGTCCTCTCCCGCCTCGGCCCCTCAACCTTCAGCCGCAGTGTCGCCCACGCACCGCAGCCCGCCTCAGTTGCGGTGCCTCCTATACGACACCGCAACCTACAGTGGCCGCTCCAATGCAGGCTTCCTGGGCAAAGCCCGCAGGAGCAACCCCTCCCTGGGGTTCTACTTAGCTTCGCCGTGGGCCACCATCCACGGTTACTAAGCCCCCCCGCCGCGATAAGGCGAAAACCCTTTTGGGGGGGATAATATAAATCCCTTTTTTTTTTAACGAGGGGAAATCCTCGTGGCCTATCTCCGCCTGGGGAAAGGGCTCTTACCGGCTAAAACCACCCCGGTGTCTCCTCACACGTGCGCGCGGGGCCGCGGGAATCCAAATTCTTCCGCAGCCCCATACTAGTCCTGGCCGGGTCTGTCCCGGCCTCGTCTCCTGCACGGGGTAGTGAGGTGTTGATCTACCCCGTGCATCGCCTCAGAGGCGCGCGCCGAACCTAATAAGGCTCGGAGTCCACCCAAGGCATCGTAAAAGGATCCTAGCTTTTTTATTGCAAAAGTCAATGCTTTACAATGCTTTATTACACTGACAGGTGGTGGTGGTGGTCCTTCACAAATCCATAAGGGATTTGTGAAGGAGCGAATGCCCAACCAGGCACCCGCTCCTGACCGTAGCCAAGAATCCACTTCGCTATCGCGACAATGCTTGAGGTGTTGACATTCTTCAATAGTTTAAAGTAGTATTTGTATATAAACCAAATAAAATAACAATTATTTATCATTACATAGTATAAAACAAAGTCGCTGTCGCTGTCTGTCTGTCCCTATGTATGCTTAGATCTTTAAAACTGCGCAACGGATTTTGATGCGGTTTTTTTGAATAGATAGAAAGTTTCAAGAGGAATGTTTTAAGTTATTATAAATTACGCTACGACTCTTAGGTATGGAGCAACGCGGATGAAACCGCGGGCAGGTCGCTAGTTACAGTATAAATCAGTTATTGTTGACTGAGAGTAGTTAATGAAACCTAACACTAGCAAATCCTGCTTTATTAATAACACCGTTTCATCGGCCTTAGACGAAATATATTTTTTGTTACGGCGTATTGATGAGCCTGCAGTACTAACGAACCGAACGACGTCAAAGTTATTTCGTAATTCGACCAGACTTTAATCGTAATTAGCATGACACAGTTTAATCAGGCCCCTCTCTTTTCGATTGGTCACTATGGGCAAGTGCCCAGGAGCCCTTTTCTTTTTTGTACGGAAAATCTTCATGGATCGTCTGCCACCCAGGGAGGTGGCAGGGTATGTCGGCCTCGTACCGACTAAAAACCGTACATGCCTTGCTTTGCCCTATAGTTATGGCCATGGGATTCATGACATTCGCCACGATCATGACAAAGTGCCCAGGAGCCCTGCGATCCATGACCATGAGACCACATAGTTCCAAAGAAGGCCTCCAGCACAATAACAAACATTTCATTACTCCTGTATTCCACGAAGAGTTAGGCAGAGCCAGAGGTGCACTATTAATGCACCGTGCACGTGCACAGTTTGCGGTAGATATGTTAAATCCAATCTATGTAATAAATGGGGAGGGCCTATTTTCCGAATCATACTAATATATTATAACTGCCTCGTTAGTCGAGTGGTCCCAAGCGTGACTGCTACGCTAGAGGTGCTGGGTTCAATTCCCAGGTCGAGCAGTGTTATTGGGTTTTTCTATGAAATTCTCAGTAGCAGCTCATAGTTTGGAATATGTGCCCGGTTAATGGCAATAGGCTCGCCTTACATGCGACCTAAACATACCGGCGAACTGTGGGTGGACATTAGTATAAGCCTCTGCCCAACCCTTCGGGGAATACAGGCATGATGGTATGTTATGTAATATATGTAGGTATAATAAAATTGTAACTAGGCGATGTCTGTACATAGGAGATATATAATACGTGTGTAAGTCTGCGTGGACTTCAGGATTGGGTCCGACCTGGATAAAAAGTAGCCTATGTGTTAATCCAGGCTATAATCTATTTGTGTGCCAAATTTTATCCAGATCCGCTCAGCCGTTCTGGCGTGAAAGAGTAACAAACATCCATACTCACAAACTTCCACGTTTAAAATATTAGTAAGGATGAAGGGTCTTTAAAAAAGCAAGAAAAGTCAAAACAATATCTTTAGAATTTTTGTTTGTCTGTCTGTATGTTTGTACGCAATAACTATGTTTGATGCGTCTCGCTTCGAAGCAAGGTTATAGGAAGTAACTAATTATTTTACAGTAGATAGGTACTCCTGAAATAACTACACGCGTCTGAAGTAGTAATAATAACGAACGGGCAGAGTTGCTTTCGCTTAGTTCCTATGAAAGTATGGATTAAGAGTTCAAAAAGTTCGTCATACGCACACCTATGAAATTCGTTAGTAGTAATCATGCAAAAATATCAAAATCACATAATATTCACGAATTCGAAATAATTACGACCATGTCTTTACACCATACCATCACGCCTGTATTCCCCGAAGGCGTATTTAATGTACACCCACAGATCACCGGTATGTTTAGGTCCCATGTTATAGGGGGCGAGCCTATAGTCATTCACCAGGCACAAATCCAGACTCCGAGCTGCTACTGAGAATTTCATAGAAAAACCCAATAACACTTTGCTCGACCTGGGGATCGAACCCAGGAACCTCTAGTGTAGCAGTCGCGCTTGGGACCACTAGACTATGAGGCAGTCTTTACATCGAGTTTATATTTTAAAATTTACTACGGCAAAACCACTGCGGCTAACTGCAGACGTTGATATTTCAAGGTACTGTATGTCACGACTGTCACGAGTGAATCCGCAGGCAACAGCTGCTAATCTAATAGGTATTAGCTGATTAGGTAAATACCCTCCGGTCCATGGAAAGCTTAGGTACACTTGCGTGAGCTTCAATCCGGGTTATAAGTAGGTAATGGACCATGGACCACTCCCCAGTCTCCATCTAGCCCTGAGTCAGGGGGGAGGTCTATATTATAAGTCGGTTTCACATACATCATACAAATTATCAATAACCCCGTTTAAAGTTCGTTCTTGTCACCACCTCATCACACGTGACCCCATTTTTGCTTGGAGTGTATTCACTGCAGGAGAAGGACATCTGTCGCCTTCAGGGTCGATAATATAATATGTCATTGTATATTACACCTACTTAATATATTCGGATAATGTAATAAGTAAATGTAGCATATTATAATTATCAGTAGGTAGGTAGGTATCTAACGTTTTCTAGGTACACTTACCTGCATTTCAATGGCCATACCTAACATTAAAAAACAATTAAAAGTGAGTAGGTTGGTACTTACCTAAGTATTTAATGCACATTTAAAGACCAACGTCAATCGATTATTGTGTTTGGGTCATGACGAAATGTAGGTATACTTTTACAATAATTTATGGAAGACTAGCTGAGCTTCTGCCCGCGACCTTGTCTGCGTGGACTTCAGAATTGGGTCTGACCTGGATAAAAAGTAGCCTATGTGTTATTGCAGAATATAATCTATTTCTCTGTCAAATATCATCCGTTCAACTGTTTTGGCAAACATCCATACTCACAAACTTTCACGTTTATAATATTAGTAAGGAAGTAAGGATAGAAGAGTGCAATAAACTCACATCATTAGGTAGGTATAGCAGTGCAGTGTTAGCCTATAGATGAGACCATGGACTGTTAATTCCTTTAAACTACAAAATCACCATCATAAAGTAAGATTTGCTAAGCCGCATAATTATAGTCTCTAACATGATGGAATATAGCCAAACCCCCTGAGACCCGTAGTGGGACAGTAGGAGTAGGTAAATGGGCCGATGTTATTGCCTATGTAAATTCGAGTAAGAGTTTGTTGCTTCTTTTTTGCATACCATCACACCTGTATTCCCCGAAGAATTAGGCAGAGGCGTAGGTACCTACTAAAATACATAGGTACACCAAACAATTCGCCAGTATGTTTAGGTTCCATGTAGCGAACCGAGAACTTCAAGGCTTGAAGTCGCTCGGTAGCAGTCGCGCTCAGGACCACTAGGCTAATGAGGCAGTCCTCTTCACCTACTATAAAGAGAAAAATAATACAACTTCCAAAGGTCAGGTTTACACAAAGATGCGCTGGAGGACCTGGGATTACGATACACCACCATAGATACATTTTTCAATAAAATGGCAAAATGGAATTGATTTTTTTAGGCTTCATGATAGGTAGGCATGTACTCTTCTCAGGCCCCTCTCTTTTGCATTGGGCACTAGGGCCGCGCAGTCCAAAAGGGTCAGGTTATCATTGTCACTGGGGCCCTATTATCCTGAAGTGCCTCTCATATGTATTATGTAGGTACCTAGGAGGGCACCCATATTTGAAGTTGTTATCTAGGTCCCAAGACCGGGATGGTTGGCGCTTCTTGGGGGAGGCCTACGTTCAGCAGTGGACGGCAGTAGGCTGATTTGATTGATTGATTGATCTAGGTTATTTGATAAAGACAAATCAAAATCAACAGGTTTAATAAAAAATCACAAAATAAAGTTATCATTTCATGTACTTATAAAATATACTCTTTTTAAAGACTTTTATATTATTAGCACCAATGTGAATTACCTATGTATTTAAGTCTTAATTTATGTACATTTGTTAAACGTATATTTAAGTACCTACATACATGTGTGGATGAGAATAAAAATTATTATAGGTACATAATTACACAGTAAGATAAGACAGAAATAGTGAATTCATAGTTTTCACAAAAAATTTTCATTCATTTGGTAAGTAACTTGCGTGCCACTTTTTAAGTACAAATGGCACTAGTTTGGGTAATACTTCATATTTGAATAGAATTGCTTACATAAAAAGTCTCTTATACTTAATATGTCTATTAGGTTTTTATTATTCTAAATAATTTTGCTATCTGCCAGTCCGTCCGGAAAGTGTCCAAGTTGTCTCACCAGCGCTTTCTGGGTCTTCCTTGGTGTCGACGGCCCTCTTCGGGCAGCCATCAGGTTACTAAGCTAGCCCATAGCTCTGGGTGTATCCAGGACACCTGGCTCACCCAATCCCACTTCAGTCCAGCGGTCTTTATTCCTATGTCAACAATGGCAGTTTTTGATCGCAGCTTGATGTTATGGACTCAATCGATTCTTTTAACTCTGAGTACACTGCACTCTTTCGCAGACCTTAAGCTTGGACTTCTTAGACTCGGTCAGTGACAATGTTTGGGCACCATAGGTTAGGTTGGGCAAGATACACATGTCACAAGTTGATGTTTTAGCGACAAAGGAATGTTGCCTCTCATCAGCTCCTTCATGGACTACTAGCTCCTCCAAGCATTATCAACGTGAATTTCTTTGTCTTGTGAGTTTTCAAAAGAGACTAACTGGCCCAAATAGGTATATTCATCGACATATTGTTATAGCAGTTGACAGAGATCAGTGGAAGGAGATGAGGGAGACATTTGCCCAGTATTGGGATCATATATGTTAGATAAAAAAAAATATTATCTTTATGTTAATCTCCCAAATCACTGTCTTTATCACCTATTGCATATAGGATACTAAATGCCACACCAAGGAGTGCTGTACCCAACAGATCACCAAGGGCAGTAAGATATGGTATTGCTGAATTGTCTGGATCCATGCCCATCTTCCACATCCATGCAACCATGTAGTGACTAATTGTCAACAATAAGAACACCTGCAACATGGCAGCTGACATATAAATTAAAATAAAAGTTGGTGTTGTAGAAGTGTGACCAGCTCTCAAATATCCAATAGTATAAATAAATATTAACTGTCCTGGTATGACCATTATAAGTAGAAGTTTAGTTGTGCTTCCCATAACAGAACCTTCTTTTTGGCCTGTGTGCAGCTGTGTTGATAGCCTGGAAGCATGCACTGCCACCATGTTACCTCCAATACCATTAATAACTAGTTGATACACAGCAATGCCTGTGTAGACTGACACAGTATGGTCTAATATTAGTCCTCCAGCACTGCTTATAACCATGGCAGACACTACTGGCACCCATCCTTCATCCAATGCTTGCCTTGTAAAATCATTGCTCCAAGCAACATAGCCACAAACAGGCACAAGAAGCGCACCAACAATGATAATAATAGATGGTAATATAACACTTGTGCCAATAGATTTATACAACAATGATGCTATCCAAGATAACAGTGCCAAGGTTGTGAGATCTCCCAGACTAGCTGCTATTGGTGTGGCAATGTTGTCAGGATTTATATTCATCTTCTTTGATACAACTATCACTCCTATCATGATTAAACCAAGTACAAAACTGGCAGATGAAGCTGTTAACACACTGGACGCACACAACAATAATGCATGATGGATGTCAAATTGTCCCTCTGGTATCCAACCCATGGCAACAGCAGCCATAGCAGCCAGAAACCCCACCAGCACAGCCTGACATTGAATTAAACATAAATTACCCATTACCAGGGCCCCCAAACTTGTGTCCAGATGGCCCAAATGGGCATGTGTTGATAACCGAGATGCTAATGTCATTTCCAAATTACCTTTTAACCCTAGCAGAGCTGGTACTAATATGTACACTTCAGATACTTTAGTGAAGACATCCCAGTGTTGCACCACATCAAGCAGGAGACTAGCTGCCACCATGCCAAACCCAGCCAGTAAGAATGACACAAACATCTGTACACCGGCCACCCAAGAGGTTTCTTTCTCATATTTGATGTCAGGGGGTTTTTCTTCATTTGTTATAAGTCGATATGCATTCGTAGCCTTTGATTCAGTCTCGAATTCGGTATTTTTTCCCATTCTAGAATTATTGTTTTTGTTTCTGTTCATAATTGTATTATTAATCAAATGATTCTGTTATGAAATGATATGGAATTATAAACGAAAAAGAAACACTTGCCTAGTTTGTAAATATGACCAAACGTCCACTTGAAATTCCAGCTGTTTGAAAGTTTTTAAACTTTTAATCCTCTTCACTGAACGCCATATAATCGAAATTCATTTTGTCGTAGCATATGGCTGCAGTATTAATTGAGTTTCTCGAAGAAAACAGTTAATTTGCTGTATTGATGGCTACTTTGAATTGGATGCAGTACATACGAAGTCGCTTTGGCACACGACACGGCTTTTCAGTTTATGGCTGCTGCATCAGTTATGTTGAGTTCAATCTATTTTTTTTGGCCGCGCTATAATCGAACTAACTAAAACTAATGAAAATACGTACGTCAGTAGCTTTATTAGTATGTGGTGTAGTGGATACTTATCTAACTAATACGATACGATGTTATCATTAACAATCCAATCAACCTATCAACACAGTTGACATTGACAACTCGACAATGAATGAAATGAAATCATTCAATTCATAATAATGTACAGCAAAAAATTCTGATCCAAACATTGCGGATTCAAATCTCAATTCAAATCATTTTACATTGTGCAACCTTTCCTGAGGGTCTATCCTCTGAGAATGTCAGTGTATTTAGTGTAATGTCACACGTGTCACACTGACTGATCACAGACTCACAGCACAGATGGTACGTTCCACTGAGGTTCCACTAAACGCCAGCAACTACAATGTAAAACCCTTTGTATCTACTAGTATCTCTTAGTAGTCTGTGTCTGTATCTTCTATCGTTCATTGAGTTTTGACATGTATCGTTCCATTTAAAGATGGGCAGAGCTTACGGGGGCGGGCAAAAAAGAAAAAAAAGACGTGTGGCACTCGGGGACTGCCGCGTTAGAGCTATTGCATAGCGTTTTTTATCAACTTATGTAATACAACCAATGCCACCTAAAGGCGGGTTGCTGAACTAAAGAGACAAGCGTGATATTTCAAACAAAAAGTTTTTATCAACCTATGTAATACAACCAATGCCACCTAAAGGCGGGTTGCTGAACTAAAGAGACAAGCGTGTTACTATTTGTACACAATATTTGATTCTCTATTACTTTATGATATCCTAGTACCAGAAGAAATATTTCCGTCTTTTTCTTACGAAAACAATTCACCTCTTATACTTTATGCTATCCTAGTACTTGGAAGCTAAACCTTAAAAAAGAGACAAACGTGTTAGGTTTTTTCGTTACGGAATTTCTGGATTCGGTCAAGGCCCGCAATAGAAGCTATGCAATAGCTTAAAAATTCGGCATTTTGAGCTTTATTTTCATTATTTTTATTCCCGAATAAAATCCAAATCACAGGACAAAAATAAATTTGTGACTGTTTACCGAATTTTAATATAAATTATTTCCATGTGGAATAATTAAAGGTAAAGTAGAAAAACATAGAAAACATCGAAGATCTATAACAATGATTGTAATTAAGTATAATTACAGCGGCATGCGACTATGGCTATAAACTGTATACCACTGTTCGTGGACATAGAATTTTTCCTTGTTTTATTTTTTTTCATAGTCTGGTTTTAGTTTTAGTCATGAAAAAAAAAGTTCTTCGTTTCAATAAAATGGCCTAATAGTAAGAAAGTTCCAGCAGGTACCTACACTTTTCATTCGTCTAGCTCTAGTGTTTCTTTAAGAGATTTCCTGTAATACCGTGAATCGCACGATACACTGGAGATCGAACAAATCTTAAGACCCCTCATTTGTTAAAATCGAACCATGAATGCGGAACTTATTAAAGACCTACAAACTGCGAAAAACCACTCGAACTTTGAATTTGGCGGGCTCAGGTGAACGATCCGCTTTAATTATGGATAAGGTCTTACTCAGCTAGATTATTGCATTTTAATATGTCATCGCTACAAAAACGCAGGGATGGATTGTATTTTCATGTATAAATTATTGCTTACTACGTTCCGCAAAATTATTTATAAGCTGTTATAACCTAATAAGCTGTTTATCCTAATAACGTAATAACCTTAGGCTGATAAATCCTTTTAATTTTAATTATTTTTTTCTATAGAGATATAGAGTTTTTTTTTCACAAATGGTATATAATTAGTTGATTGAACCTGATAACAAAAATTGTTAATCATATTGTAGGTTTGATACATTTTATTTGTTAAAATTTCAACTCGATGATTGTCGACTTCACTTGTTCTAAGCGCACGTTGTGCTCGCCTGTAAAAGGCTGCTATACTTAACTTAACAGTATGCTTGTGTATTTTATTAATAAATAGTAGTTGTTGGTGAGCCTTTAAATTAAGATAAAAAAAATTAAACTGTAAATATCATAATCGAGCAAAATAAATATATTTGATTGGATTTGACATTGATTTTTCATGTTATAAATTAATCACATTTATAGAAGTAACCGGTCCCTGTGGAAGTCTTTGGGGGAGGCCTTTGTTCAGCAGTGGCCTTCTATTGGCTGATATGATGATGATTATGATAGAAGTAAATGTGCATTTCTGGATGCTCGAACACTTCAGAGACAAAGAAAAATAAGTCGATGTCGACGATAGTTATTAATCGGCCAGAACACATGTTATCTCTCTATTAATCTCATGTAAAAATAATATAAATATAAATAAAGAACTCAATAATCTACTTAATAACACAATAACCTGGATGAGCCAGCATAACTTAGAAGTTAATTATACTAAAAAAAAATTAATAACCTTCCATTCATATAAAAAAACACCTTTAGAATTAAATTTTATTTTCAACAACATTAAATTAGACATAGTTAATGATTTTACCTTACTCGGATTAAACATAGATAAGCACATAAATTGGAAATCTCACATTAAAAAAATTAAATCAAAATTATCAAAATTCTCATATGCCCTCCGTGAAGTAAAAAAGTCAACAAATTTACAAACTGCACTTATAACTTACTATGCCTATGCCTACTCGTGGCTAAGCTATAGTGTAACCCTATGGGGAAACAGTACAGATGCACCATCCCTTTCTACCCTACAAAAAAAACTGTTGCGGATTCTCGTTAATATAGAAGAAACCGATAGCTGTAAACCCCACTTCCAACGCCTAAACATCTTAACACTCCCCTGTATATATATCCTAGAGACATGCAAATTTGTAAGAAAACACTCAGATTTCTATACCAAACGAGAAGATAAACAACTACCATATACACTAAGACATAAAGACAGGTTAAATTTACCAAACTCCCGGCTTAAAATGCATTCAACAAGTCCATTTGTTATGTCAGTAAAAATTTATAATAATCTACCTCAAAAAATTAAAAATGAACAAAAAGATAATGTGTTTATAAAGAAGCTAAAAGAAATATTATTAAAAAATGTTACTACGATTTAAATGAATACTTAAATGATAAAACCATAACATAACTCATACATAAAAGATTACTTAAAAAATATATACTTATAATGTAATAACAACTATAGCTATACATATAATTAATACAAATAGTACTAGAAAAACAAAAACGAATATATAAATATAAATAAAGTAAAATTAAATAAATAATGATAAGGAAATTATCAAATAAAAAAAATAAAAAAATATTAATAATAATGCATACATATAAATAAAGTGAAACTAAACAAATAAAGAAATGGTAATTACCAAATAATATACGTAGATACTATATTATACACGACAAAACATAAGCCTTCCTCCTCTCTCCTACATTGCCGTGCCCGACAGGGTCCATGATTGATACTATTATATTTATTTTTTAACACCTGTTAACATTGTGGAGTGTAATAAACGAATTGAGTATTGAGTTTAAGTTATAATTATACGTGGGAGAGCCATGCTTTGGCACGAATGGGCCGGCGCGACCGGAGTGATACCACGGCCTCACAGAAAACCGGCGTTAAACAATGCTTACGATGTGTTTCGCCGAGTGAGTAAGGTTACCGGAGGCCCAATCCCCATTTAAAAGGCCGGCAACGCACTTGTGACTCCTCTGGTGTTGCGGGTGTCCATGGGCGGTGGTAATCGTTTACCATCAGGCGATCCTTCTGTTCGTTTGCGCCCCTATCCCATAAAAAAATCATAATAAAAATTATTTCAATATAATGTAAACATTGATGCCAATACGATGAGAGATCTGATCTGAAAAGTTTTTTTTTAACCACACTGTAGCTCTCCTGTCGATTTGTGCTGCCAACAGAACTATAGTTAGTGCACGTTCCATGGCCAATGTACTACTTTGGTAGAGGTGTGAACCTGGCTATGCCGTCTCCATATATATGTGCTCTAAGACATACATAGAAAAAAAAATATGTGTTTAGTTTTTTTTCTTCTATAGAATAGAGCATAGAGATCAGTGACTATAGAGTTGAAAATTACTTGCAGTAGGGCAATACCTTCAAAAACACAATTTGACACGGTAGAAAGTTTGACGTATACAAAAATACTTGAAGCTTGTCTCGATTGGCGATTGTCGATGGAATTGATTCTGTCGACGACTTGAGTTGAATGTTGAATGTCGACTCGACCGTGAGTGAGCCAACATTCACTATCTATAAACTACAAACTTTAGGAATACAAAACGGTAATTTGATTATTATATCATGAGTTTGTTAATTCCTATTTGAAGCCGGTGCTAACAAAGAATCCATACTAATTAAAACTATAGTGAAGAATTTGGTGGTGCACAATTTAGATCCGGAAACCTACTTATTGTGAAATGATGCTTGAATTTTCAGTTTCTGTAATTATTAAAAGCGCAAAGTATTGCGGGTCTAGATAATATATTGTAGTTGGTGTCAAAGTTTACTTGGGTATACTTGCGTTGAGTTTTGCTTTGTTTGCTCAAAATTCGCGTGTGTTGCAGGTCGGAGAGATAACGTGACATTCGTGTGGCCGTGTTGTCATGAGGCAGTGAACTCGAGTGCGTACGAACTTGATCAGTTACAATGTTCCGGAGTAAAATACGGATACATACGTGCCGGATAATATTGCTCACATCGTTGGTATGGCTACTAGTGGATGTCGCTCTCTTGGCCATGTACTCCGACTGTTTTGGAGACGGCTGGGACTGTAGTAAAAAGGCGTCCAGTGAAAATATTATTCAGGTAAACATTTTATGTTCATTAGCTGTTCAAAGTCTGGATAGGATAACATTACATTTATTTACACATTTTTTTCATATAACCATCATTATTTATTTTAGAATAACAAGGTGAATACTTTTAATTCCACCACCACCTACACTCAGTATTCTAAAAGCAGAGGTATCTCATAATTATGTGGATGACATTTTCTGTTATGTATGTACATACACATTAGTACAATACATTTAGTATGTGAATGTTGCTAGAGAAAGAGAAACTAAACAGTTCCTAATTTAATTTACAACAGTTATCCTGTTCTGTTGTATAATTTGTCACTGTATACATCATTTGAAATTACTACATTTATCCCTTTTAACTGAGAATTTCTCCTTTCAAGTTAGAATTAGAATTTCTCCTTTCATCTTTTTTATTTGTAGTTATTTAAAAAAATATATGAAATATGTTTACTCTACAACATCCCATTCCTAACAATCATACAATTTAAATACTGAGGCTTTAAATAAGTTTGTAGTTATAATATATATTTTTGTTTTATATAATGTGACCAAAAAGTGAAAGTTTATTTTTACAATTTAAGTAATTCAACATAACATATTTTGAGAGAGTTATTTTGCAATAATTATGTTTGAGCAACATAAATATCAGTGACCATTTGGTTGGATGATCATATTTGGTTAACTTGGCCATTAAAATGGTGTACAATATATAATATATTGATGGATACTATTTAGATTAACATTTAATGGTTATTAAATGTGGAATTGTAGATCATCCAAAAATAGAATTGACAATCGAAAATAATATTAAATTACCTATCCTTATCAATCTTGTCAGAGTATTTTGGTAGATAGTTTAATTATACTTTGTTTAAAATTATGTTATCCTAAAAGATATGTATTTATTATCAAATTTTGTTAAATAAAACATTTCTGACAGACTAATGAAGAGTACAGGGGAAAAAAGGCAGCAATAGCAGCAGCTTTACAAGGAAACCAGATTGATGATGATGACACTAACTTAGAAGTGAATGAGGTTGAACAGGATATTGGGGAAGATGGCATCTTATTGTCACCATATCCCAGGTCGAGGCTCAAGAGGTGGGAGCCTGCTCCCTCTGTGAAACCACAACCAGATTCACCTGGAGAATTGGGTATGAATTTTATTCACTCGCATATATGTACATTGCTGCCATATCCTGTTTCTCATGGACTCATTATCATGAACCTGTTTTTAATAGGTATTGTGATACTTAAAAATTGCTTCTTGTTAGATAATTATAAAATAATATCTTTGTGACTAATTACAAAACAAAAGTAGCAATATAAATGAACACTTAGTAACATCAAATCCATGTCTATTCACTCATCTGCTGTGATTCTGATCATTAGGTTAATAAATTAGGATTACAATAAAACTACGACTTTACAGGAAATCCCAAATAATTAATTTTTATGCTTATTTTTATAATGATTAAAATAATGTATTATGTAAACAGTCATTGGTGTTACACTCATTTGCAAAAGTTCAAGGCAGGTTGTTTACATATAGGGAAAACTATGTATGACATGATAATTAATTGAAAATGCAACATTACTTGTGTTTGTATGAGTATTAGGGGAACATCTTTAAATGACTCCCCTCCTGAGTCACCTTAGCTACTATTGCATAGTTATCATCTAATAGGAGTTCTTTAAATCCTTTATGAATAGATGCTTGTCAAATTTCTTTTTTTTTGTTCCAATTGTACCAATATGATGAGATTTTCTATTTAATAAGAATATTATAACTGTTTGAGAATTCAATTTTAGTTCGATAGCTCTTTATTTCTAAATAATTAATTTTTAATACAAAATCTTTATTTCTAATTGTAAGCCTAAATGTAAGCTTAAATACCATCTAAATATATATAAAACTCAAAGGTGACTGGCTGACTGACTGACATAGTGATCTATCAACGCACAGCCCAAACCACTAGAGGGATCGGTCTGAAATTTGGCATGCAGGTAGATGTTATGACGTAGGTGTCCGCTAAGATTTTGATAAATTCTACCCCCAAGGGGATAAAATAGGGGATTAAAGTTCATATGGAACAAAGTAACTATTCCACGCGGACGAAGTCGCGGGCAAAAAGCTAGTTATAAAATAAATAGACTTACAAAAATACAAACAAAATACGTACTTAAAAACGTTTTAAAAACTTTCAAATCCATCTTAGCTTGCTTCGCTACGAGTTTTTCTTCTCATGATGTACCACTTTATTTTCTTAATGTAGTTCATTAGTACTAAAATGCAAAACAATAATATAGAATGTTCCATAGCTAAAAATTAATATCTTGAGAAACAAAACTCGTAGTGAAGCAAACTAAAATTTATTTGAAAGGAGAAGAGTAGTATTACAGGATGCTTTAGTTAGAAATGATGATAAAAAAAATTCTGTCTGCAAAAAAATCAATTCAAAGATGGCCAAAAACAGTGTTTTTAGCACTTTGAGATCGGAATATCTCCAAATTCTGACGTGCTAGAGCAATTCTGATGCTGGATTTAATAATGATGGACTGATGCGTCTCATCCATGTGCAAAAATTTTGTTGACCAGTGTAATTAGAAATTGAATACATTTAACTTTCAATTTAAGTCATGCCAGTTAGTAATGGCATTTTTGATGATACGCTATTTGAATTCAACTGTTGCTTTCTGTCGCCGAACAGAACGAAGCTTGCAAGCAAAACCTTTTATTTCGTATTCCGAAACGTGTTATTGTATTTTTCATAAAATAAATGATTTATTATTTCAAGAGTGTAAAATTTACACGGCGGCGTTCAGAAAACCTCTCAGCCGGCAGGTTTCTTCATGATGGTCTCCTGTAGCGTTTTACCGAATAATCACTTATGTTTAACTCGCAACTTATGACTTGTCAGTCCATTACAAACGGGCTGTGCCCCGCGGTGTTACCCGTGTCAAACTCGTTTCATGCTGAATATAATTTACTAAATATGTTTTTAAATTTTTGTATTTTATTTTAATAAATGTTGAGAGAGCTGCATAGGAGAGCCTTCAATGTGATGGAATAATGACCTGGTAAAGGTTTCTCGGAGTAGTTGGATACAGGTGGCATGACATTGGTTCTTGTAGATGTCTATGCGCGAGGCTGTTGTTAAGCATTGGAGTTCCTTTGGATGATATGATAATTTAAAGTTTTGAGGGCCTTCTATGTTCAAATGTGACATCATTTCAGGCAAAGCAGTGAACACACCAATAGAACAAGAAAAGCTGATGTTGGAGAAATTCCAGGAGAACCAATTCAACTTGCTGGCCAGTGACATGATCTCAATCAACAGATCTTTGACCGACGTTAGATTCGAAAAGTAAGTTCTATAGCTTATTTTTGTTTAAACTCTTAATTACACTTTATGATATGCACAAAATAGAAAGAGATTCCCGAATTGCTAGTGAGGTATTATCTTCTGTAAGACCAACTGTTAAATTGATACATCGACATCACATATGCAGCATTTAATATTTAAATCTAATAATATGGTAGTGAAAGTTGGGTGTGGCAGAAGAAATGACAGCTTTAAGACAGTGGAAAAGTAAAAATGCTTGAGCACCACTTTGACACCAAATTTTTTCAGGACAGAGATTTAAAGGTTTTTTTAAAGGTTTATTGTTAGCATTCGAATTTATGATTAATTAAGTTGTTATTTATCAGTGTTCCAATAAGTAACTGATAAATCCTATTTATTATCTAATCTTTTTAATTAAGTATTGTACTGTGTTCGTTAGATTGTATTAAGTACCTACTTCGTATTATCGGTTTAACATTTTTAGAATTTGACAGTAAAACACAGTTAATATTAACCAACTTCAAACAAGCCAGTATAGCCAGATAGTTGTCACAAAAATTAAAAATTAAGTTTAGTAGGTCTTTTGTCTATATCGAGGTGAATTTGATCGCGAATCTCAGGCCCCTCGACTATATAAGAGCAGGGGAACGCAAGTACGGTTATATTAAGACGGTATGTGTCCCACATACCCTGTCGTCTCCGCTGGCAGCGAACGATCAATGAAGATTTCTTGCATTGTAAAAAAAGTTGTCGAGCCTTTTCCTCCTCTTCTCGCGAGCAAGATTTGCATGGAAAAGAGGAAGTGTATAGGGGAGAGAAATCGCCATCTCTCTCCCGACCCGTACTAGACGCACCGGGTGTCGGAAGACGTAAACAGAAATCCGGCCCCCATAAGCCAGCGGACGGCCTACGTGAACAGTCCTGAAAAATATCAATACTCCTTAGACCGTCATATACATGTCTCTTGAAATAAGATGACGAAAATTGGCCTAACACGATTACCAAAATTAACCGTTGTTATAATAATGTACCTATACCTATGTACTCTGTAGCAAATAAATGATTGATTGGTACTATTTCTTACAACTTTACAAGTTACAACGCGAAGTAACCTAATTAAAATATTTTATAGCTTTTCACAAATTATTGATCTATTACACATCCTGGGTTACCGAGGAGAAGTAAATGTTTTTTTTTAAGATATTTTGCTGATATATTGAAACGACATGCCATATATTATATTATGGATATTTCTGAGGACTTACACCTCTATCCACAAAATACATCAGAGTGCTAAAAAAGCGAAATGTTTGCAAAGGTGCAGGTCGAGATGGTCTCCCGCCATTGTTTGTCAAGAAATGTGCAGTGAGCCTATCCTTACCGCTTAAAGGAATCTACAAGAAATAAATTAAATCTTCACAATTTCTTGTGGAGTGGAAACTAGGACATGTAGTGCCAATCTTCAAAAAAGCAGAGGCAGACAACGTAAAAAGCTACCGACCTATCTCAATTTTGTCGGTTTTTTCGAAAGTTTTTGAATTTCTCCTATGTCCTATTTTAACTTCTCACTCCAAAATAGAAATAACTCCTCAACCGTCGACACGTTTCGCGACTTGGGTGTTCTTCTGGACAGTAAGCTCACCTTTATACCACACATTGACTCTATTGTTGCCAAGGCAGCAAAAACACAGCAAACACATGATTTAATGCTCCTCTATAAAATTCCAAGACTTCTAGCAGAAATAAATATATCAGCTCCTCGTCATTTTTTACCTAGACGTGCACACCTTTATGTGACAAACTCACTCTAGATTTTAATTTTAATGATAAGGTATCATAAAATTGTATTAGTGAATAAGTCGTTGGAGTGCCTAATTTAAATAAATAAATATTATAGACTAACCGTTTACTGGCGAAGTAAACATTTTCACTTTTACATAAAAACGATAATAGTGCGTGCGTTTGATATACGATGTTCACGCTAAGATTGTGAATGGTATTGAAACATTCTTAACAGGTGACTTGTATGAGGTAAAAGTATTTCACATTAAAATAAAATAAAAACTGAACATTTTATTATGATGTATAGTTTGTATGTGGCAATATGACATTAAGGAGCCATTAATTAATATGCAAAAGCATTAAATACTCTATGAATGTATATAAACACTGGTAATTTAACACCAGACACGATGTAGAAAGTGCGATAAAATTTTGATACAGATATTAGTCACAGCACGGTGAACCGGTGTACGATTTATTAAACTGCCTTGTTATATAATCTGAGTTTACAGCAGAGCGTATATTGACGTTTGTGTGATGTATTACACAATTCGCATGCAGCGCGTGGACCATGGCTTCACAATTAAAACAAATACTTTTGTTAACGCTTTTTTTGAACGGCTTAGGTACTATCTCCGAGTGTTGTTAAGATCGCTCTTACATACATTCGTACAACGGACGTTATCGGAAAGTTTTATACAAACGACATCGTTAATCAAATATTTTGTTATAAAACGTCGTTCGGAATTGATATTTTTTATGAGAGCCGAGGTCTTTCATATTATAACACTTTTGGAAGTCTCCAACTGTATTTTAGATATAGTTTCTACTAGTAAACGCTTTATGCGACCACGTGTCAAGTGTAAATATCATACATTCGTTTTCGTGACGTGTTAACGCTGCGGATTAATACTTGTCAGACCAGCTTTGAAATTAGAATTTGTAATATTTTTTATTTTTACCCACGACGGTACGGAGACGGTATATGCGTTTAGGGTGAGAGGGTGTTGTTTGTTTGTGCAAACGAATGTTGCCATTTATCTCCAGAACGGTTTGACGGAGTGGGACGCGGTTTTCTGTAAAGGGTTCGTAATTTATCAACGATTGTTCGTAGATAGGTACAATTAACACAAAAAAATATATATATAATTTGTAAATGTGAGTACCATGTAGGCTTCTGATACATGATAATTAAACAAGCTTATTATAGTCGTCGTAGGAGGCTTTGGGAACTTCATTAGACCTACACAAATGTCCTGCTGATCTGGTATGGTCGTGCTGGTTGAGCTACACGATGACTGAAGCATGCGTGCCGTCAGTTGGGACTGGTCTACTCAAAGCTGCTATGGTTCTTTCCTCAAAAGGCCATTTGAGACATTACCCTACATCGTACCACTCACATATAAGTGTTCTTCCATGTCTGGACTTTAAAAGAGACCATGATTCTCTGAGTTTGTTTCGGTGTTTCTTCTCAGAGGTCGTCAGTTAGGAAATGCCGAAGCCATCTAGCTAAAAAAAAACACAAACCATTGACATGTAAAAGTATCTGTAAAGATCTACTTGCAGAATAAATAATTTCATTTCATTTCAATTTCATTAAGTTATTTTTTAGTAAAGGAAAAAATTCAATCGCGGGCAAGAATTGAACCTGCGTCTTCTGGTTTTGATACACCAGACGCTCTGACCTCTAAGCCACCGCGAACCCTACCCGCATGATTGAAATTTTGCCTTCATATTCTGAATTTACGTCATAGGTGACGTTGGTGACATCTATGAGAGGCAAGTCACCTTACTTCTCAACCGACACGACTTAATTTACAGTTAGTTCAGTGTCGTACGATACCACCTTACCTTTTAACTATCTTTTTGTGATTTTTTTGCATTTTCCATGCTAAGATTATTAAGTTATTTTTTAGTAAAGGAAAAAAATCAATCGCGGGCAGGATTCGAACCTGCGTCTTCTGGTTTTGATACACCAGACGCTCTGACCTCTAAGCCACTGCGAACCCTACCCGCATGATTGAAATTTTGCCTTCACATTCTGAATTTACGTCATAGGTGACGTTGGTGACATCTATGAGAGGCATGCTACCTTACTTCCCAAAGCCAGAGTCTTGCAACTAGAACGTTACATCGTCTGACGTGTGACCTACGTGTGACCTAGCTGTTTTCTATGATTTTGCTGAATTAACAATGATGTTGATAGCTTACACTTAAGTAGCTAGGTAACTATACCTACTTATACATTTTGTTATCTATGCAAAAAATAAATATTGCTTGACATACATTTACAAAAAGTTATAATTTTGATATTTAAAACGCATTAGACGATGCGATGGGACGAATTCCTCTTCGTGAACACTCAGCAGCTATTAGTGATCAATGGAGTTTGCTAATGCGCTGCCGACCTTGTAAAAGTGACTGGTACACGCGATGATTTAAAGATGCTCCGATGCTACAAGACGATTGCGCAGACGTGGAACCCATCTTCGTGTTTTTTTAGTTAGAGGCCATTACACTGTGACATTAATTTCTTTCTATAGGTAGTTCTAAAGTGCCACGTCTCGCGATATCTATAAAAGGACATTTATGAGCCTTGAAATGGGCAGCAATTGTTTCTATATAACATTTGGTACAACTCATATATCTTCATACTTGTGTTCTCCGTAGGGCTAGGCAGAGGTTTACAGTTGTACATCGCTCACAGTTTACCGGAATGTTTTCGGTCCCATGTAATAGAGGGCGAGTCTAGTGATGGCGTTGGTCATTTTGTTTTTGGTCGCTGAATGCTTACGTAGGTACCTATAATGCTCTCACTTTTACATAAGTCCTTCTCAACTGCCAATAAGAAATGCAAATTATATTAGACATTTGCATTTTTTTTCTGTCCTAAAAAACAAGATTTGCCCAAACACAATTGCCAAAAGTCCCACCTAAACATCTCGTTCGCCCATAAATAATTGTACACGTTATATATGTAAATGAAATAGGTATCTACCTAACTGTATTATAGACCACGGATTGAGTAGAAATAAACTAGCATTTTTATAGCATTGAATCCGGTAGACGTCTTGACTATGAAGTTAGGTTTCCATACAACGGTTTATGACCTATTGCTTCACTTTACGTTCTTTGAACGCCATTAAACTCGCCAGTTTTAATCTTCAATTCTCGTTTAATGACAGCGCTTTTATGGCTATTGTAATTTAATTTGTTGGATGAATGTTTTCTTACATTGTTTCGGTTTCCTGGGCTGGCCTGGCGTTCAAGAACAAAATAATGTAAAATATGTACATAATTATTATTATTGTTAATTGTATATGCATACTTGGGTTGGTTGAGTTCTGTTATTCATCGTTCAACGATCCAAGATTTCCCCGATAAGTTAATAACTACAAGGTCTGCCATAAGTCCTCTTTGCAAAAGCAAACGAATTGTTAACTTGTACCGATTATTGAGCACTGCGTTGCGGCATTTTAGTGGCGGGAATAGCAGGTTGTCTCGTTTGGAAATCTATAATTCACTGTCTAAATTCTAGCCACCGCCCAGCCCCCTCACTTATGCTGTGATCTACTGTACATAGCTATACATTTACCTCAGATTGTAGACTTTCCATAAAATGAGAGACCTCCCATTGTATGGAAGCTGACCGGCTTATTCCGGTTAATATAGCTTGATGTGTACCTACGACGGAGCTTGAATTACCCACAAAAACGTAGTACCGAAATAAATCGTAATCCAGACAATATTCTATCAAATTATGTTATTATTCGGATTTGGATACCGTTAATCTAGGTTTCTACGATACTATTTCGTCTACTACTACTTTACTGGAAATAAAAGACCGAAAAATCGTTCCAAACTTGGCAAAGTTATAAAAAATATCATTCGCTTACTTTTATTTCCAGTGAAGTATTTTGGATGAAATGGTAACGTAGGAACCTAGATTAACGGTACCGGAATCCGAATATAACAGAATTTGATTAGATCGTTGTTTGAATTACGATTTATTTCGGTATTACGTTTGTAAGAGAAATATCGGTCCGCCGGATTCTTAACTAGCGAACACATTACGTAAACGGAATCAACTCTGATAAACCCTGTGACTATTGCTAAAAGTGACGTCACTGAGCTTCTTTACACGTGTCACAACACATTGCTGTCACAATCGAAAGTGCTATCAAGCATGCATTCATTACGTACGGAATGATACCCTAGTGTTAGTCGCCTAGTCGTTTATATCAGCGATCTATAAATATTAAAATCTCGTGCCTGATGAAGAAAAAATTACACTTATTCGTTTACTCATTAACATCTCCAGATGGATTGATTAATAGCTTGCCAAATAATTAGTTCTGGCTTGAAATTGAAAAGCATAGAAGAAAGAAAATAAAGATATACTATTAAAACATATCTGAAGATTTGTATATCACAGTATTAGATCTTAGTGTAATCGGGGTTGATGGTAATTTTAATTTCCTACCCTGCCCGTCCTACATTACTCACACCAATGTTAAAAGCCGTAATTCGAGCTACTAAACTGATGACAAACTCTTTAATAGATCTCTTTTTTAACAGGTGCAAAGATAAACCGTACCCAACTCTGCTACCCACTACCAGCGTGGTTATAGTGTTCCACAATGAAGCGTGGACGACACTCATACGCACCATATGGAGCACCATCAACCGATCGCCGCGGCCGCTGCTCAAAGAGATCATAATCGTAGATGATGCCAGTGAAAAGGGTAAGTGGCGACAAGGCGAAAGTACTTACCTCCTTAATGTTGCTTATTAAAAAGTTTTTTAAGTGAACTATCTTCTGATAAAATATAACCTTCTCCAAGATAAAATCAATCACTATGCCAATATTATCAGAGTTGCTTCAGCGGTTTAGGTGTAAAAAAGTAACAACTTACAAGGGTTACTATTTTTTTTTCTTAATACACTACTCACTGTATTAAATCCGTTTGAAAACGAAATCACTCCTGCATCCTGTATTACCCAAAAGGCTAAGGCAGAGATATAGCTAGCTAGTAACCTAAAATAAAATTCAATTTTGAATTGTCGCGAAGGACTACAGACAACAGACAGATCGATTGACAAACACATCTTTGATTTCATGTGTAGTGCATTAAAACTGCATACTTAGAACCCGACAACATCTTGAGCAAAGAAGAAGGAAATGGGAAGAACAAATATGTGTGAATGTGCGTTCTACGTTACATTATCCGTCCCTTTCATTCAGTGTTCAAGTTATTTACCGAACATTATATTTATCGTGATTACGTATAGTTACTTTCGTGATACTCACTCACGACTCATGACCTTTAGGTTGGCGACCTCAATGTGTGAATAGCTTGTGATTAAAGTCTCGCAACTAGTCGGACATCCCTGGAAAAAGGCACATTGAATCATGCCAAATGCGAAAGGTAACTCGGGGGCAACGTTAAAAACAAAAAATAATTGCCAGATTTATAATAGCTGTTTCACTCGCATTCTTTTTGCGACAAAGGATAGCCTATGCCTCTCCAACGTCCAATGTAGCTAAAACAAAATTCACCAAAATTGGGTCAGCGGTTTAGGCAGCCTAACGTAGCAAACCGGTGGACAGACAGAGAGTTGCTTTGCATTTTATACTGTTAGTATAGATTCATAAAACGGTATTTTATTGTTAAGGTAGCTTTAGTAGGTACCTACATAATTACAATAGTAAGTAGTTTTTAACTTTAAGAAATGTTTAGTATGCGTAAATATGTTGCGTAATACAGACATAGGTACACTGACACCTTTTCCCATAGGAGTACGCAAAACTACAGAACGCCACTTGCTACCATAATTGCATCGGTACCTACTTCCTTTGATTCGTCAACATCTTGTCATGCATACGCGCCGGTTGCGAGTACTACACACCTGACCTTATTGAAGGACTTCACAAATAATACGTCATATAATTTAAAATGAATAAGAAGCACATTTGGTTGAACCGATCTTTGCGCGGTCACTCTAAACGTCATTGAGGTGGCCATATACTCCTAGAAATTGATGTATGTGTCCATTCAGACGAAGTACTTTTTAACCTAAAATCTGATAATTCACATTACAAGTTTAATCAGTAGATAAAAAGTCCTTTAATTGACCCACTAGATCCTAACTAACGATAGAATGTTCCTTCCTATACTATACTGTGGTATCTTATCAAGATGTATACATAAATATGGTTACCTTACAAGGTTGAGCGTTCAAAATTAAATGGCTACCACGTCAGCGAAAGAAACAAAAAATCTCCAATGAGTAATTCGTTCTTATAAAATGTATTTTAGTATCTCGGACATTTCTAGTGGCTTTCTTGACCGCTACAACAACTTTGTTGTGGCTGTTCGCCATGCATATTATTGAATAAATATGTAGATCTTGAATGAATAAAATCCACGTTCGCCTTGACTGGTTCTTAGGGTCAACTCACACTGAAAAAGCTGCAACTGACGTAGTGTAGAGTAGTTTCAACGTATAATAAGTAAGTACTACGTACAGAATTACCATTTTCCGCCCCTTCTACGTTCGATTAATAAGTATCTCTATCGCTAAGTTGGAGCGTGTGTTGTCTGTTAAACAAGGTCATGTATGGCATGAGGCATATACGAATGTCATCTCCTTTATGTAGTTTCAGGCAAGCCATCGAAATCGGAGTGTCTATGGCGTGTTCGGGGTCTGATTTTGGTGCAAAAATACACACCCCTACATTGTAAGAAATAGTTTTGCTGAGTTTAAATGGGATGCTAGATTAATCTAATAAATATAATAATATAAATAAAAATATTTATCATATTTATATTAAAGCTCTATCGAGCTTGAAATTAAATGCATCAATCTGTATCAAAATAGATACTTAGCGCTAAACGGTACTAGCAGCATCGTGGCGGCGCGGCGGTGGCCGCCACGTTATGCTATTACTGGACAAAACTGCTTATTGACCCTTACGCTTACTTAATACGTTATCGATACTTAAGACGTTATCGACGGAAGCGTTCATTGCAAAAGCGCGCTTAACATTCGCTTTCGCTAAACAGTTTTTTACCTAGATAATATGGCAGTGACATTTTCACGCAGAATTTCACACGGTGCATTGTACGTACGCGTCATGCGACGTTATAATTTTGTATTTCCTGAGCTTTTAACTAGTGCGGCTCTGCCCTAAATACAATTTTAACGTATGACAATGTGGTTGCTTGAGAGTGGAGCCGCGCAAAATACTTGTTAAGTACCTACTTTAAATTATTTTTAAACCTGTCTTCATTGGGTATTCAGTATTATTCGTAACTTCAACAAAGACACGTGATTTTAGCTACACGTGTTGCATTGTAGAGCGTTCTTATTAGTGATGCTGATCGTGATCAACTTCTTCCTTCATTTATTCACGAACTCTGAGTTCATAAAAGGATTCTCCAGGAAAATGTTGTTCACAATGATTATAATACACATCTGTTCGTGACTGTCAATTCGTCACCCAGTAACACAAAAACCTATCTTTTCTCTTCGGATAATATTAAGTTAGCGTTGTTTGTACCAAGCTACAGCTTTCTAAATAGACATTTTAAAAAGGCTTATGTTTAACTAACTGAAAAAGTAACGGCAAAAAATCCCTTTATATTGCCAAAAATAGTAGATACCTGAATGATCACCAAAATAAATCCCCATTTTAGCTTGAAATTAAAACCAAAAATTGTATAACTTGCGATCCTATGTAAAGCAACCAACTACAAATTATGATAGTCTTATTATTAAAATCCAAATAAATTCACCAACCAAGTAGGTATAATACATAGGGAGAATTCGGCTCTAGTCGCAGCTATAACATAACCCTAATATTTGGTGACCTTTTATACATGTTGGTGACTATTTGTCCATGTTGGTGACTATTTCTCCATGTTGGTGATCAATTTACTAAATTTGGTAATATGTATTTATCCCCTTTTAAAAATATACTTTTATGTAAAACTAGCTTTTGCCAGCAACTTCGTCCGCGTGGAATAGTTACTTTGTTCCCTAGTTCTTCGCCCGCGGTTTCACCTGCGTTGCCCCGTTCCTAAGGGTTGTAGCGTGATGTTTTATAGCTTGAAACCTTTCTCATGAATCACTCATTTTCCCAACATTTCCCTTCACTGCTCTGCTCCTATTGATCGTAGCGTGATGAAAAGTATACTATAACCTGTGGTTTGGGCTGTGCGTTGATAGATCACTATGTCAGTCAGTCAGTCACCTAACGTAAGAGTAGACAAATATAATCAGAAAGCTCCGAACTGCTAAGCTATCGGGAGTTACACGTGTTATTGTGAGTCAACCATAAAAGATAGACATTTGCTGTCGTGGAATATTTTTTATATAATTTTAAGGAGAACATTTTCGTCATACATGATTTCTGTGTAGCTTTAACCATTAAGGCTGCACACGCGACGGAGTAAGTTCTCCTATTTTCCCAACATTTCCCTTCACTGCTCTGCTCCTATTGATCGTAGCGTGATGAAAAGTATACTATAACCTGCCCAGGAGTATGAAGAACAATTGTACCAAGTTTCGTTGAAATCCATCGAGTGGTTTTTGTTTCTATAACGAACATACAGACAGACAGACAGACAGATAGACAGACAGACAGACAGACAAAAATTTTACTGATTGCATTTTTGGTGTCAGTATCGATGACTAATCACCCGCTGATAGTTATTTTGGAAATATATTTAATGTACAGAATTGACCTCTCTACAGATTTATTATAAGTAAAGATATAGATAGAAAGGATTATTTTGTGGAATTCACCATAATTATATTGAAGTAGTGTCGTATAGAAAATGGGTTTTACTGAAAGTGATATTGAATGTAACATAAATAAAATAAAAAAAAATTGTATCCGGGTGAATATTTGAAAAACATTAGAACGTCATTAACTTCATCCCAAAGTTAAGAATTCAGATGTTTAAAACTACGATTATGATAATGAAAACTTAAACTAAACCACTGCCGTCAAGCAATAACAAAAGAATAAAAACAATCTGAACGATGAAAGAGAGAATTACTATGATGAGAAGAATGATTTGTAAGTTCAAATATTCACCCAACCACGTAATACATTATAGTAACTTACCTACATCTTAAATTCCTAATAAACATACATATTGGCGTCACTTGTCTAAACAGTTATCTGAATTCAGAAGTAGGTCGGCCTTGAATGTACCGACGGCGACGGTGAAATTTCTCGTTATTAGAAATTCCGCTTCCCTTCCTATTTATTTAAGAAAGTCTAGAGGCAACTGTTTAGGACGTGACATAGGACGCCTCTTGTCGAAGCAGGGTTGAGACCTATTTTAATGAATCGAGGTTGGTGCCCGGTTAATGATAATAGGCCTCCTATTACATGGGGGTCTAAGACATACCAGCGAACAGTGTGGGTGTAGATCAATACTACACTGCCTAATCCTTCCTAATACAGGCGTGATGTTAATATTTTATATTATGAGGTTGTAATTTCTTTGTATTAACATAAACTACGTTAGCGTATCAATTGGTGATGTTAGTCGGTTGTTGTAAGTTGTGGATTATGCCGCAGAATGGCGTGCAAATTCTGTTTTACGCGTGATGGTTTTAATTGATGTTGATATAATTCTATTATTGAAATGGGGTCTTGAATCAAACCACTGACATTGCACCGAACCGGCTTAACAATGGTGCTCATGGTTGCGTCACTCTTGCATAAACAATGGAAATCAGAGTATAAAATAATCGTATTCATAAACTGATGTTCTGAGTGCACTGTTGGACAGTGACTACCCAAGGACATTGCCTTAATATGTAAGAGGTAAATTATAAATAGTTGCCATGGTAGGTAGGCAGGTTATGCAGCGATAATGACTGCAATAGATTTTCTAACACATCCATCGTCCTACTAGCCTTTTCAAAAATATGTTGGAGCAACTGATACTAATATTCTCCGACGCATTTGAAGCAGCATCTAAGCAGATGCGGCTGAAGCAGATTTTACACAAAGGAATAATCAGTATTTTACACGAACGAACTGCCATCAGACTTAATATCTGGGCAATATGAATTGGTTTTCTGACACGTCGATTGTAAAAATCTTGTATGCTCTCATTAACAGAACATCTCGGCAAGAAATTAGAAGACTACATCAAGACGCTACCGGTGCCGACGCATTTGTTCCGCACTGAGAACAGGTCCGGTCTCATCCGCGCCCGTCTTTTGGGCGCTAAGCACGTGAAGGGTGACGTAATCACGTTCCTCGACGCACATTGTGAATGTACAGGTAATGATTCAATTTGAATGGAGTGTGCTACTCAAACTTCTACTCCTGATCAAGAAGTATCTAATATAAGGTTCTTTTTCAGCGTCTAGCAGCTTATTCCTTTCAGTCTAATCAGATACCAATCACATGGAATGGATACAGGGTCATATTGCCGTTAGCATCAATCGCTAGAATGCTTGTTTGCCTATGATATTAGCAGCATAGAGAAACGAAAAGAGAATGCTTTATAGTATACTCCGGAACGCGTGTAACTTATAAAAATAAATATTGGCTCGTTAAAGTGAATTGCCATTGCACAATACATTGCGAATAGTTATAATGTATTGCTTAGACACTTACTTATGAGTTCAAGAAAAAACAGGTTTACAGAGTGTAAATCAAATCTCCGGTTTACCTCAACTGCCGCCTACAAATTGTTGTGAGGAAATAAAATAGCTGGTCAATAACGTTTCTTGGTCCTTGGATCCGCACTATGCACATGATACCTGCCTTAGTATTTTTAATACGTTTTACTTTTAAAATGGCACCTTCAAAAAACCTACACAAACAGAGGCATTAAACCTACACAAACAGAGGCATTAAACCTACACAAAGTCATTCTAACATTTGTAATAATATAAAATTGAAAAAAAAAAATATAGTGGAAAACGTAAGAGTATATTTTTTTAACTTGTTCAGCATAAGGAAACATCAAAAAATCTTATGGACCGCAAAATATTTTTCGTGGAATTATGACCAGAGTAATCTATTTATGGAATGGATTATTCTGGTCATATGTCTTCTCAGATTTGTGGTTTCAGAATTAAAAGTCAGACTTACCGGCCATCTTTTAACAATTATGCATAAATAATTAAATTTACAAAGTCTTAATCAAACAGGTTCTTAATCCTAGTTCCACTCTCGTTCATATATTTGTATTATATTGAATAAATTATTCTGTACGCGTTCACTGTCTTTTTTATTATTTTTTAGCGTCTTACTAACAATTTATCAAGTATGACAATAGGTAACTTAACTAGGCACGTTTATCTAATAAAAATTTAGGAATTCTTGCTGGTACTTTATTTAGGTTCAGAAAACTGATTCGTATTTTATTGGTAGCGGTTCAATTGATCAATGATATTCAATGCATTGTTTGCTATGAGCTAGATACAATGTTGATTCAAAATTCAAGCACGCGTGACGCTGGTCCGTTAATGGTATCCCATATTTTTATCCACGCCATTAGTTTCTTATAGCGTACTATAGATTCGAACACTTCTATATTTAGATTTATGACTGCCAATTGACAACATTTCATTTTTTAAACACTCATATATTGTAATTTTCTTTGAAACTAGATCGAAACATAGGATACCCGTATTTTTTATTTTCCCGATAATCAATGATTTTCATATTTAATTTCGACTTTGATGTTTTTTCTAATCTAAACAGACTTAGGTGTCAAAATATGTCGTCATTTGTACTACTGAACATTTCTTATGTCAGTTTGGCATCTATCATAATTATTGATAAGCTTACATTACATAAGGAGATATTGATTTACTATTCTTTTGATAAAATTTCAATTTTTTCCGTTTCCGCCGTAAAAGTGGTGTCATCACACGTTTTTTGATTTTCATTTTTTTTTGCCTCCAAAATGAAGAAATAAAAAAAATATGTTTTGGAACTCAGGATAGGAAAATAAAGAAAGAGTATTTTTGTTTTGGTGACTTAATAATTTTGAAATGTTTTCAATTCTGGATATCAGGTGCCCCAGTTTGATTGTTGCTCGGCTTAATATGCGCTGCAATATTTTCCATAGCGAAGTTAGGTTTTTTATTATTGGTTTCTGTACCTATAGCTCTTTAAATATTTTTGCAAGAACACTTGTCGGTATTGTTCAAACTAAGTGTCGTCGCCCGACGCCCAGTACGCTCACGACATGATGGCGCTTGAAGGGCAGAACCTCAAGTCACCTAACACAAATAACACGAAATACAGCATAGAAAAAATTGTAATAAAGTTATAGATTGAAACTAGTGGACCCAGCAGACGTTGTCCTGCCCTGAAAATAACCCAAAACTCGATTGCAGCGCCACCTACCGGGTCCAATTGTGAATCTAAACCATTCCCAGATCCCCTTGAACACACACAAAAAATTTCATCAAAATCGGTCCAGTCGTTTGAGAGAAGTTCAGTCACATACACACTCACAGAAGAATTATATATATAAAGATTGTTGCGAGTCTGCCCTACATAGGCATGCTGTTTATGATTAAATGTACTTGCTCCGTTATATTAAATTAATGTAGGTACTTGATCCACCAAACTTAACAATGACTGGCCACAACCAATCTACAATAACTTAGTATTTAGCAACATTAAGTGACAACATTTTGTAAACTTTCCTTTGAACAATAGCCACAAAGACAATAGATTTTGACTAACAGTGTTTATATTTGTAGAGGGTTGGCTAGAGCCGCTGTTGGCGCGGATAGTGGAGGACCGGACGACGGTGGTGTGTCCCATCATTGACGTCATTTCCGACACCACCTTCGAGTACATACAGGCGTCGGATATGACGTGGGGTGGGTTCAACTGGAAACTCAACTTTAGGTGGTAAGTACATGGGTATTTTTTTAACTAGATTGCTTTTGCCTATTGTTTCGGTATTGAATTGTAAAAGGAAGGATTATTGAAGACGTTATATGAATTATCGATTTAATAATTCATACAATTTAGTCTTAGTTTTTAATAAAACTATTACCGATGTAATAAAACAAATGCCTCTATGTTGATAGACTATCTGTATCTCTCAGTTATAACAATCCTATTTGTCTAATTATTGAATTATCCATTCAATCGGTCGGTATATTAATTTATATTCACTCATTCGGTTGTGTGTATTTGTTCTCTGCATTCCTAAAACTGGGTATTTTAGGTAAGAGTTAGTAGCTCTCCGTACCTGTTAGGTAAATATAATAATAAACATCGCGTAGTGTGTGTACCACTTACCAATATAAAGTTATATAAATAAGACTGTAAGGACTGTATGTAATAAACATATTAGAACTAAAGCGTCTAGCAGCCCTTTTAGTATGAGAGGAGACCAGTGCCCAGCAATGGGATAAAAAGTAGGTTGATGATCAATTGATCATAATTATTATAGATATTGTAAAGGAATGTTTGTGTCTGCAATTCGATACATCACGCCCCGCATTACAACCTAATGCTAATGACAAGGCCAACCTATATTATGTCTGCTTTAATTCAGATTTAAAACAATTCGTTAGACACTTAAATAGGTCATAAAATTTTAAAGACGTATAACTGCACTTTATTTTTCTACTCTACTCTGTATATTTTTCTAAAAAAATTTGTGTAAATTTCAATTCGAGTAATGGTCTTTTTCGATATCGGGATCTGTTTTGTTCAATAAAATAGGCCTACGTCCAGCAGTGGACGAAGGCCGGATGATGATGATCGGACTCCTACACCTATATCATTAATTCATTTTCTGTCGGACTGCGGAGCGTGCTGCTTGACTCAGAATCTAGGGTTAAGGACATAGTCCACCCTGCTGGTCTAGTGTAGGTTGGTTACTGACGACCTCTCAAGGCAAGGCGGTTTGTTGGAACTAAATCGCCTGTTGAATGTTAGGCAAATTGTAACTACGATAGGCGCGTGCGCTGGTCGGCTGCTCTCACAACCGTACGTGCTATTGTTATTACAGATTATTTTGATTGCATAAGCCGCGTCCCATTGTTTTCATTTCCGACGGTCGTGAAACGATTGAGAATTTTGGCTTAAAATCAGAAAAAAATACCACGGATTTGTAAAAAGATATTTTGTAAAGGATGAAAAATATATTTATTTTCAATGCATGCAGCTCCATCCCTTTCTCTTCATTTGATGATTGATGGGCTGTAATGAAATCGCGCCCGCACCAGCCATTTGCGAGTGATCACGGCTTAAGATCCTGGAGACCACTTTAAATCTATTTATGTGAGATAGTCTCACTCCATGGACTGAAACTTGAGATTATAGGGAGCCGACTCTTACTGTTGAAGCATACCCTTTAACTCCGGTGACTATATCCATAACAATGTCACGTGACGTAATGATTAACGTACAACAATGATAACGAACCATAGTATTATGTTAAAAGAATCAAACACCATTAAAGTAGTTAATACCAAAACGAATCGTATAATTACTAATTCATAAAACGAAATTGCAAAGCATAAAGTCGACATTTAGTACGAGAAGTTACGCCAATCATTATTTGAACATGTGCAAGCAATACGCTTAATTTGTTTTGTAAGTAGAACTTGTTAAAATTAGAATTACACATTTCTATGTAGATATCCAGTTTCAGGAATACAATTTTTTTCTAAATATAATCGAGTGCGAAGCACACCTAAATTATCGTATATCATATTTTTTTTTTTTTTTAAATAAACGTTGCCCCACACTACGATTTTCTCCTGTATCGTGGGTGCGTTTACAAACACAAATTCTCACATACACAAACGCCCAGACCCGGAACAACTACCTGTAGATCATACAAATATTTGCTCCGTGTGGGGATCGAACCCACAACACGTGACGCAGAAGCCGATCGCTCAGCCGCTACGCCAAACGTGTCGTCCATATTATATCGTATATCATAATTATATCGTATCAGTTTCTGCTAAATATGGAAAATTATATGTAGATAGGGGAAATTAGATTAATAGATTCAATAGGCAATTAATTTATTAAAGCGTTCCCGAATGGCTTAAAGGATTAAGTCGTATCTTTGTAAAAACGATAATGGATCTGAAAATTACATCCTTTATCGATTTACGGGCTAGGTGATATTTCATTTAGATCTAGTTAAATAATTTGACGTTCCGATTACAATCTCGCAGATAAAGATGTGGTGATATCTGTCTGATATCGTCATGCTACCCGGAACTGATCACAGTTTATCGAGTAATAATTATAATTGATTCTGTTTGATGTTATCTTAGGTATCGAGTACCGGAACGCGAAATGGCGCGTCGAGGCGGCGACCGGACGGCACCGCTGCGCACGCCCACGATGGCGGGCGGACTGTTCGCCATTGACAAGGACTACTTTTACCAGATTGGCTCCTACGACCAGGGGATGGACATTTGGGGCGGCGAAAACCTCGAGATGAGCTTCAGGGTAAATTTTCTTCTAGTGATGAGAGAGTCGAAGAATATAGATAGATTTTGTGTAGGATTTAGCTAGTGTGAATACGCTTATGTCTCGCTTGATAGCAAGGCTGCATTCAAACACACATCACATTATCATAATATGTGATCTCCTGACAGTTTATATTATTGCGTTAAATGTCTATAATCACGAAGGGCCCTTGTAGGAGAGAGTATAATAAACCTTATACGCGCCAATTAACTTTGCGGTTTTGCATATCGGTCCACAAAAGGTGTAAAGTCATACATTTTAGAAACCTCGAATTTGGTGAGGACTGGAGAACACGTAAGTGCATGTGCAAGAACTTCACATCTGCAATGTTATCTAGCGCGTATAGTTACAAAAGAGGAAATGGTGCTCAAAAAATTCAGGATGAGTCTAGCATAGTGGCTACAATAAGTGATGTGGGGTAAAGGTGTGGCAGTGTGGCGGTCGGCTGGAGATCGTCCCGTGCTCGCACGTGGGCCACGTGTTCCGGGACAAGTCGCCCTACTCGTTCCCCGGCGGCGTGCAAAACGTGGTCCTGCACAACGCGGCGCGCGTCGCCGAAGTCTGGATGGACGAGTGGGGAGAATTCTATTACGCCATGAACCCAGGTTCGATTCTGGACGTTGGTGCCGACACTGCTAACATTTTGCTGTAATTGTATGTAACTAAAGGCCACGTTGAGACGGCGATTGCGTAGTTTTTCAATTCTTCCATGATTCTAATGACTTCGTCAATGGAACAACTAGCATAGTTCCAGGGTTAGCGTTAAATTAGTCAAGATTTTTGAACGTCATTTTTACATTATAGACAGCCCCCAAAGCCTCTCACTGCTTCCTAGTGATTTCGCTGGGAAGAATAAATGGCACAACAAACTCCCCAGCAACACAATTGTGAACTGCCATTGTTCAGTTCAATACAATTTGTTTCCGTCTGAACGTAGCCTGAATGTTGTTTTTGAACTCCCAAACTACTCATAAGCGGAGTTATAATGGTTACATTAATAATGCAGGGTAATTATGTCCGATTTATAAGTAGTTTGGAGTACTTGTAACTGGGATGTGCACCTAAAATTACTTACGATCAACAATAATAGCTCGCAGACGCGTGCTGTGTTCTAATTATGTTTCAAATGTAACTATAGAACGCAGGATGTGCGGGCGAGTAGTCAAAATATTCTCACACTTGACATAGCAAAATGATAGTAGTGAAGGTACCAACACAAAGTTTTGTTGTGGCTTGGGATATAACACTAACAACGTATTTTTTAGTTAAATTCCATCATTAACATTTGAACTAAATAAAGCTTAACATTAACGCCATTGCGGCTGCATTCATATCTTGCCATTTCATTTATTTTTCATTATTTCGCTTCAACGCTTTTTTATAATCTATGTTTTCCTCGCTCTTTGTTATCTGTTCTCGTTTCTTTATTTTTAAATTTATTGTGTTACAGGATTAACCGAAAGACAAAATTATAAGAAATAAATTATCCACTTTCTTAAGGCTTTATGGTCAAAAGCGATATTTTTATCTGTAATATTTAATCCTGCAACATATCTGTTTGTTTCTGTTTGCTGTTATCTGTATTTCTTTTTTTATTAATTTCTGCTTCTTCTTGATGCAGTAGCAATGAGTAAAACAATTTATATTTGTCTAATGTCTACCAATATTAATATTAACCACAGCAATCCTTTTCAGTCTGAGTTGTGGTGAATGATATTAAATTATGTTTGTGTTTTACAAATTCTTGAATAACCTTGTTTCTTTCGAAGGATTGGGAAACTTAAATCCTAACTTTTTATTGTAGTCGAGTATTAATAGACGATCTTTCTTGATTCATATAATTATACTCATTACTAGTTTAGTATTACGTCTCCCTTTCTTTAATGAAGTGTTGGCATCTCGACCACCTGACCAAACAAAAACTGCAACAGCAACATGAATACTTTGAAGACAATGAAGTAACTAAACTATTTATTATACATAATTACATGTACATATATTATTAAATTAACATTATTTTAATATCTAATAAATTTAACTGTTAAAAATATATTATATCGTACAAAAAGAATCGAAATTCCACTTACTCACTAACCACAAAACTTCAGAAAGTTTAAACCCCAGAAAAAAATAATATATACATTAGTTTGGATGTTGATTTTGTTTTTAGGAAATCCAAGATCAAAACAAGTAATACCTCGGGACACAACTAGTATTAATATATTTCCTACCGTATGAGTCTACCGTAAATTGGTCCTAGGAGTAGGAAATGGTCCTTTGTCAAGAGCAGGAGATGGTCCTTTGTCCAGCAAATTCTGACGACTTCACAATTTGATATTTATAGCACAGTCAATATTATTATGCTATAGATTTATTAACTATTTGTTATATCATTTGCCGCAACTCGTCTACTTATCATGGCTTAATAGAATTATGTGTAATTGTGATAACATCTATAATTAAATCATCATGAATCATTGCAGAGGAAGAAGTAGATTAACATAATATATCGATTCCTGTTTTGTCGTGCCTAATCTATATGTGTATTGTCTTTATGTGTTTTTATTATTCAATATATTAATACCAAATTGTTGTTAAAATTCCAGAGTTGGGTATGTACGTCCAAAAAACAAGAAATTATATTAAATATGGGGTAGTTAGTCATCTAGTCATATGATTGTTCCTATTAGATTAGACCAACGGGTCGACCGCTTGACCTGACACAATTCTTACTGCATTGTAGTAAATGTCTAACGTGCTTAATTTTCTCTATTGTCTTTGGAGAATAACAATTCTATATTATAAATGGGATTTAGTATAGGGCAAATTAGCGTTCCGGTTGTAATTGAAGTTTGCTTTCATAGATTCAAAATAACCCTTAAGAAATATTTTGAATTTACTTTAATTTTTTGGTAACTTTAGCAACGAATTTGGGAGTGTTATAGGCTTTAATGTTTGTGTAAAACCAGATGAGTCTAGTTTTACACTATTAATATTTAACACAAATTCATTATGTCATTCTAAATGTGTGCTAACATAAAAAAATCATTTCATTTTAATACACCATAATGAATATTACTATATAGTCATGTGCAATAATTTGATGGCGGACCATTGAGGTTTAATGAGTAGAGAAGATAACTATAAATGTAGTAAACATACCATGAAATGCAACTCGCAAATGTTTGGCCACAACATATACTTATAATAAATCTAGATACAAAATACTTCTGCGCAAGTGCGGAAAACAACTCTCGCTGCACCTTAGAGCACAAATAACGCGAAACCTTATATTTTTTGTGTCGTTTACAATCGCGAAGTTAATTTTGACGTGGCTCCCTTAGTTATAATTATATATTATTACCTCAATGGTGTGTACACAGATTTTATTATAACTTAAATATATAATTTTCAGTTCATTATTAATTGATTCTTATTATTGCTTGTGACTAATTATGAACATTCACACTTGCTCAGCTGAGTACATAACAGTTATTTTATTTTGTCATAATTACGTTTAGTCAGTAGGTGTGATATGTCATATACTCGTACAACATCAAATGTGTAGCCAGGAAGGAAAGTATTCTAATACTATTTTATTAAACCTTAACATCATTAGAATTTGTACAGTATTTTGGGTAGAACACCCGAAACAAATATCTATAGATTTCATAAATATTTGTTCGGTATTGGAATACGGGAAAATGGGAATGACGGGGAAAATATAGCAGCGCAGAAGTAGGGCTGCCATCGGTACTTTAAATAAACCAGAATAGCAGTTGTAAACTTAATATACGGTCATCTTTCTATTGGGTGTTAGATGCGAACCGAAACTAGAATATTCTGCAAAATTCTGAAAAGATGGTAGCCCTACTCAACTGGCAGCTAGCTTAGCTTGACAGAGCTAGTTTCAAAACAAAATAGTTGCAAATGTTTTTCCTGGCTACTCGCTTGGGTACATAACACGGTGGTGGGGCGCGCCAGGTGTGGATGTGCGGCGGGCGGCTGGAGATCGCGCCGTGCTCGCACGTGGGGCACGTGTTCCGCAAGACGACGCCCTACTCGTTCCCCGGCGGCACCGGCCGCGTCGTCAACCATAACAACGCGCGCCTCGCCGAGGTCTGGCTCGACGACTGGAAGCATTTCTACTACAATATTAACCCGGGTACTTAGTGACATTGCTCACCTGTTCTCAATTCAGTCAGCTTTGAAAATTAGCTAGCTAAATTTAAACATTAAAGTCTTTTTCTGCATATGGACCTCGTCGTATATAAAGAGAATGACCTCTTTATATGAAGAGATATAACTTATTTCAAATAAAAAACTACCTACCGAGTGCAGGTTGCACACTTGAAACTTAAACTTTATTTTAAAAGCATTTCAATTAACTTTTGTTTAGTAAAAGTATTATAAACGTCTTTAGTTGCGGATATAGTGTTTAATAAAACGTTAATCCGTCATCAAAAGGAAACACTGCGACAATGTGGGCTATAACTAAGGCCAATTTCTTGAACAGACAAGCTGAGTATAAACCTGTATGCCATGCCTACTTATTCTATTTTATTTATTTTCTTTGCTTGACTAAATTCAGAACAGGTGGATTAACCGATAAGCATTGTATTTCAATCGGCTACATAAATGTAACGATAACAGTTAGAACAAAGAAGTGGAGGGAAACATACTTATTTTTCTATTTTTACGTGTCCTAACGTTGTTGAATGATATATGTATAGGGTTGATCAGTTAAAATATAATTATTTAAAAATATCCATTTAAGAATAGATTAGTTTTACTCTGACCTTGTTTAAATATGAATTAACCCTATATAAGTATCTAAGATAGCATTTATTTATGGCATGTTCCAATATGGAATACGAGACATAAGTAAGTGCTAAATCAGCATGATTGTGTTTAACAAAATTAACATTTTGATTGCAGCGATATTCATTCGTACGTCAATGTTATTGGGAATTCACGCTTTTGAACTAACAGTAGTATTGCCCTTAAAATGTTTTTATAACGTAATTAAACATATAACTTGTTACTGGTAAATGTTTTATGTTTATTTTTATGTACTTTTAATCCGGTTAAGCACTAAAATGTTTTTATTACGACAATGAGACTGACAGACACTTTTGAAGTACTAAAATGTATAATTATTTTTAAGAAAGAATATCAATAATTTTTTTGTCTAAAAGGACCAATAAAGTGCATAAGACCAAAAAAAGCTTGGTACAAGTAGTAATTGTAGCGTATTTTATTAAGTGAATATTATTACATGCATGATTACGATGAGCAGGTGCACTGAACGTACCGGTCGGTGATGTAAGCGAGCGGCGAGCTTTGCGCGAGCGCCTCAAGTGCAAGAGCTTCCGCTGGTACCTCGAGAACATATACCCGGAGAGCCAGATGCCGCTTGACTATTACTATTTAGGAGAGGTGAGTTTATAAATGTTGAAACAACAGTGATAGCCTAGTGCTATGACCGTTGGACTACCAAGTCAAAGGTCTCGAGTTCTAATCCAAGGCCTCAGACTTTTTGAAGTCAGTCAAGTGATCAAAGTCAAATGACTTTTCGAAGTCATGTGTGTATTAATAGTTAATTATCACGCGTTTAAATGTTGAAGGAAAACATCGTGAGGAAACCTGCATGCCTGAGAGATTTCTCAACGGCGTGTGAAGTCTGTCAACCCGTACTAGGCTAGCGCGGTGGACTATAGCCTATCCCTCTCATTCTGAGTGGAGACCCGTGCCCAACAGTGGGACAGTATAGTGGGTTGATTATGAGCTTGTAAATGTACCTATGGAGCATACTGTTTTTTTTTAAGTAATAACTTTGGAGGCGCGGTGGTAAAGCCAATATTCATTAAATCGAATATTTTAATGTGGTCGTCTATACTTAGGACACATATTTTGATTATTTTAGTGTTTATAAGCTTAACTTGGGTAAAACAAGGTCTTAATGAGTTCAGGCACCCGGTATTTATTTATTTATAATAATATAAGCACACCAACAATACAATAACTTAAGATCTAAGACAATAATAACTACTTGAGTTTCTAGCAATCGTACAAATAACAGGTATGCATAACATTGAAAATTATAATAAAACTACGAGACTATAAATATTACATTTGAAAGTAACAAATTAATACATTTCAATAAATAAAGGTTATGTAGTATGTGCAATTAAAAATGCATAGGGCATTCATCCTGAGTGCGTCAATTTCCTAAATCCAAATTTTTTTAGCCAGCTTGCGGCGACAGGTGTATATTTGTGGACTTCCGATATTCCACCGGGAAACCAGCGAAGTGGGCATTCGTTTACTAAATGGGAAGGTGTCTGATCAGGTCCTCCGCAATCGCGTTTAGGGTTAGTTTTCCCGTGATTGGAACGAAATCAGTTCAGTCGGGTCTAAGATTTACGGTCCGAGTGGAAACCTGGCAACTTTTTAGTATGGGGGTGTCATAATCCTGGCCTGTAACTAGCCGGGGTAATTTAGCCGAGGCTTTTTTTCGTCAGTCAGCAGTGTTCGTCAGTCAGCTTGAATTATGATAATTAATTAGATACATACTTTCATAATCTTATTTTGTATATTACTGTTCTTTATTACTTTGCTGAATAAGTAAGTAAATTTGCGACGTTTTTTCTTTCAGATATATTTCTACATCATAGTTATATATAATCGAAATAAAATGTTTGTAAAGGTGGTTTTGTTTCTTCTGACGTAGTTGAGTGTCTTGGAAAATAATAAAACCAGAGACAAGAGTACAATGGCAAAATTAACATGTGTTATTGTTCAATTTAAACACATTAGGCGTATTACGTGTTTCAGTGTATCAATAGGGTATTTTGACGAAATATTTGCACAGATGTAGACTGGGTTTGTTGACGGTTTAATATGAACGTTCACAGATTCGCAACGCCGAGACTTCTAACTGTCTCGACACCCTCGGCGGGAAGGCTGGACAGCCGCTCGGCATGGGGTACTGCCATGGAATGGGCGGAAACCAGGTCTGTACTTATCGTTTTCATATACATAATTATATAATTTAAAAATAGTCCCATCATTGGCTTCGCTACAGGTCGCAGGCTCGAGTCATTTACGAAACAAATATTTTATTGTGTTGCCTAAAGATAGTTGTTCCTGGTCTGTGTGTATGCGTCGGACAATTATTTCTGGTATAGATCCCGGGAAGGTCTTTTAATGTGCTAATATACTTAAAGAGTGGCCCAGTACAGTACATATGTATAGTACCATTTTAGTTACTGAATATAAATAAGCAGCGTTGTCTTCTAGTAATGACTGCCTCTCGTTACAATTACCAGAACAGAAAATCACAAAAGTCAAAGACACTTCAAAAACATCGGGAAATAAAGCGTACGCAAGTATGTAGAAATTTGACGGGTATTCCACTGCGTTTATATGCTTACTCATTGCATATGCGTTATGACAAATAATATAATTGTATAATTATAGTACTTGTATAATAATTGTATAAAAATATATAATAGTTATTTCATTTACTAATTGCACGCCAATCATCAAAGGTACGCGCAAATTAAGTCATTTAGGTACCTATATAAAACCAAAAAACATAACATCCCGTTGAGATCCAACATATCTGCGCATACCTACAATAAATCATAAGCACCCTACTAAATAATAGAATAACCTTAAAATGAACCGACTTCAATGAATTAGTGAGGGTTCCGTTAACAAGCCGAATTTATAATTAAATTATTATTAAAAAAGAATCGTTTATTTGAGAATCTCCTACTTTTTTGAAGTTCGTCAAAACGTTGGTAACAAAGTGTGATTCAGTAATAATTGTCTTCTATTGACAGTTGATAAGGATGTATTAAGCTTTCAATATACTTATCTATTAAAAAAACTACTGCAATCGTTGTTGTTCTGGAAACTGAAAATTATAATACAGTTAGTTAAATAATAGAGGGCATTCCATAAAACTAGCTTATCTACATCATTAAAAGATTAAAATAAAAAATATCCATATAAATATAAAAAAATCCCGACTATAAATTCCTGGTTTCTGCCCAGGCATTTTCGGCGAAATTGGGCGAAAAAAATAAATGCCCTAGCATAAACCCATCTCTAATCCCGACACAAAACAATACTTAAATGTCAGATTCTGTCAATGTCTACATTCTGTCAGAACTCAGAATAGTGGCGTGAAGTAACCTAGCATCTTGATAGAAAGCTTCTTCCGCATTGATGACAACTGCGCATGTACAGATACAGAGTGTTTCTTTTACGTAGCCGTTTATTATTTTTGTATGATAGGTACATATTAAAAATAAAAATATTTTTTATTATATACGTACTCTATATATTTTGGCAACCCTTTCGCTCTGGCTGTGTTGTCAGTTGTCATTTTTTTATGCAAATTTTACAAAAGGTAGTTTAGTTGATAAGGTTATGGTGATCTGTTGTGCGTCATTGCGGACGAAAATAAAAACTTTTTCTTCCTTTCTATATTATTGCGGATTAGCGGGAATGCCCTTTGTTAATTAACATACTGTATATAGGTACAATATTTATTATAGTATAATGTTATATTATTATTATATATATTTATAGTATATACTGCTTGATGTGTAACCCTATTAAATATGATTATATTTTATTTAACTGTATTATATTCAGGTGTTTGCGTACACGAAACGTAAGCAGATAATGTCTGACGACAACTGCCTGGACGCGGCGCACCCGCGCGGACCCATCAAGCTGATACGTTGCCACGGGATGCGCGGCAATCAAGAGTGGACGTACGACACTAAGGTAAGATAACACTGTAAATTTAACACCCTTATTTCAAAATGCTCTTTAGTTAAGAGACTTAAGGTAGTTTTTCCAGTAACGCCATGCCGTCTCGTAACAACGATAGTTAAAGAAACTACAGAACACCACTTGCTTAGAAAATTGTAATAGTAAATGGTGGTGTACAGAATCTACAGAAAACTACTTGCGTCAAGCTTCATCCACGTTATTAGATCTTGTCATAAATACCTCTCCACTAAACTTAATACCTACGGATTAAGCATACATCCTTACTAATATTATAAACGTGAAAGTTTGTGAGTATGGATGTATGGATGTTTGTTACTCTTTCACGCCAGAACGGCTGAACCGATCTGGATGAAATTTGGCACAAAGATAGATTATAGCATGGAATAATACATAGGTTACTTTTTATCCAGGTTGGACTTAATCCTGAAGTCTACGCAGACAAACTCGCGGGCAGAAGCTAGTAACTCATAATTTCATAAACTATAAAAGAAATAAAAAACATTCTCCAAACTGCTTTTTTAGCTTAGTGGTCCTGAAAGCGACTGCTATGTTAGTGGTCCTGGGATCGATTCTCGGGTCGAGCAAAGTGTTATTGTTGTTTTTCTATGAAATTCTCAATAGCTCCTCGGAGCTCGGCAATCGGCTCGCCCCCTATTACATGGGACCTAAACATACGACTCTGTATGTAAATATTTTCCAGACGAGAACAATAAAACACACAAACACGGGCATGTGTTTGGACAAGCCCGAGTCTGCGGACGTGTGGAAGCCGGTGCTGAGGGCGTGCAGCCGGTCGCGCGGCCAGCAGTGGCTCATGCAGGTCGACTTCAAGTGGCAGGCGCGACGGGCCGCGCGCGACCAGCCCAGCTAGTACTAGTATCACCACACCACCACAGGTAACACTCAATCTTTACAAAGGTTGTTTGACCCAGATTAAATTTTTTCCAGAGTTATAAACCTTATATGATGTTATGTTATTTATAACTCATATACAATAAATAAAATTTTATATTTGGATGCTTGATAGAAGTCTGGTTTAAAATACTAGATCGAGAAAAAATACTTTGGTGTATATGCGTCGTCCACGTTCCGAACGCTTTACATGTCATCCACGTAATGAACGTGGCACAATTTATATAGCTCGTATACGTTTGTAGCTGTCTCTGTATACGCGCCTAACAATAATATATTTTTTTTACCCGACTGCGCCATAAGGAGGTTTATGTTTTTCAAGAGTATGTATGTATGTATGAATATGTCTTTGGTACGCTCTGTAGCCGAAACGGCTTGATGGATTTTAGCTTGAGAGGCGTCGTTAGATGAGAGGGGATTGTCATTTTATTTTTTTTTATTTTTTTTTATTACATAAGGTTTGCTAACAAATGTAACAATAGTCGATATACATTATAATTATTAAATGAAAAGATTCGAGAGTTACATTCTTTTACAAGCAAACACCACTTGCAGAATTAATACAGGATTTTAAAAGGAGGTTTCAAGAATGATTTTACAATCCTAAAATTGTATTAGTTATTGGTTAAGAGTTGTTTAGCGGATTTTCGAAAAGAAGCGAGAGAATCAGCATATATATCTACGGAACTACTACATTTATTTAGTAACCTACACAGACGTGGGATAGGAGAGGAAGCACCAAGAACCGTTCTTCTAGGAGGAGGGTAAAGAGGCGTAATATGCATCCTTGGATATTTATAGGGTACTCGAATATTTATTTTACTGAGTAGCTGTGGGCAATTTATCTTACTTCTGAGCAGTTTGTATAGAAATACCAGGTCCAAGATTTTTCTTCGTGTGTTGAGTGTGTCTATATTGAAGTGCCGGAGTCTATCATGGTACGAGATTTTCTTTTTATGAATTCTCGATGAGTAACAAAGATGCCATAGAAACCTCTTCTGTACCCGTTCTATTCTTAAGTCATGAACAGCATAATGAGGGCGCCAAGCCACACTGCAGTATTCAAGTACACTTCTCACAAAGCTATTAAATAACAATATTTTGGTTCGTGGCTTTCGAAAAACCTTTCCATTTCTTATAATAAATCCTAACATGCCAGATGCCTTCTTTATGATTTCTTCCATGTGTGCTACAAAAGTGAGTTTTTTATCGAGTATTATACCCAAATCCCTAATACATTCAACTTCCGTAATTTGTAAACCATTGATCGTATAATCCGAAACGATCGGTTTGAGTTTACGAGTGAATTTAATATGATGGCATTTTTCGGCATTCAGAAGCATTCCATTGTTTTTGCACCACTTTGACAACGAGTCTAGGTCTTCTTGAAGTAGATTAACATCTTTTATTGACTCAATAACTCTAAAGATTTTAAGATCATCTGCGAACAGTGAAGGTGATGAGTAGCGAAAACAAAGTGGAACATCGTTTATGAACATATTAAACAGCAGTGGCCCTAAATGTGAACCCTGGGGAACACCTGAAGTGATATCGTATATAGATGAGCTGAAACCATTCAGCACAACATAAAATGTACGATCACTTAGGTACGATTTTATCCAATCAAACATGGGACCCGCAAAACCATACGTTGATAACTTCTGGAGTAGAAGATTATGGGAAACCTTATCAAAAGCCTTACTGAAATCTGTGTATATAACGTCAACTTGATGTTGTTTATCTAAGGCTTCTGACAAGGTCTCCACATAGCTAGTCAAATTTGTGCAGGTGGATCGAGATTGCACAAATCCATGCTGAGTGTCAGAAAGGTAGGGCCTAAAGTATGACTCCAGATAGGGATATACTAACGATTCAAAAATTTTTGCCAGGCATGTTAGGATAGATATGGGCCTGTAGTTGCTCACTAAGCTTTTATCATTGGTTTTGTAAATTGGTACCACTTTTGCAGTTTTCCATTGTTTCGGAAAAAATCCTGTGCTTAAAGATTTATTATAAATCAAACTAAGTGGAAAAACCAGACTCTTCGCACATGAAACTATGAAATAAGGCGGAATGCCATCAGGTCCTTTGCCTTTACTTACGTCAAGATGCTTAAGTTTATATGCTAAATCGTTTGGATCAATCGCGAGCGTTGTAAAACTATTGCATCCGGAAACAGTATTCGGATGTGATTTGTTTGTTAATGTTGAATAATTAGGACCCATATTGCTCTGGTTATTTGAGGTGTAAACTGACGCAAAGTAAGTTCCAAACATATTACTAATCTCCCCTCCATCCGTACTATCCTTAATCCCATCTGAGATTGAAGCGGGATAAGAAGTACTGCTACCACGCTTGGCCTTGATAAACTTCCAGAAGCTTTTACAGTTTTTCGAAATACTAGTTTCAATACTAATTATATAATCATTGTAACACGACTTGCTTAATTTTTTACATTGTGCGCTTATTTGTTTTAATTCTATTTCATCTAGGGGGTTATTAAAGATTTTAAATCGACGTCTTAGGTTTTCTTTCTTGCGCAGCATACTTATCAAACTTCTGTTGAACCAAACAGGGTATTTGGCACTTCTCAGTTTACTTTTGGGTATGAATTTTTCAATAGCCTCGTATAAAATATCGTAAAATAAGTGTATCATATCATCAACTTCCTTGTCACCCAGTAATGATTGCCAGTTAATTGTGTCTAAGTACCTCGAGATAGCCACATAATCACCTTTATAAAAATTGATGCTTCTAGTGCAGACACGCTTTAAAGCACAGCTCTGAATAGTTGTAGGAATGGAAATTTCTAATGAAGGATGATAGGGATCTTCAGGACAGAGGATATCGTTGGATCTAACTGCACGAATTGTTGGAACATCTGTAAACACTAAGTCCAGAATTTTGCCACTATTATTAGACACACCGTTAACCTGCTTCAAATTGTTGACGTAAGAAAAATCTGTTAGTGAGTTACAAACTGCAGAGGACGACCTGTTTCTGTCGCTGTTATTACTTAAAGACCAGTTAATCGATCCCAAATTAAAGTCACCCAAAATACATGATTCTAAACACCATTCATCGTAAAACCGGTTACAGTTGCCAATGAAATGTTCTAAGGAAGATCTTAGGATTGGCGGAGGCAGATAGACAACACATATGGCTAGTCGGCGAATTTTTTTTCCAGACTCTGGAATATCTATTGCTACCCAAATGTCTTCGCAATTACTCTCAGCGGAAGTAAGACGCACAGACTTTATTTTTTTAGATATGGCAATTAGTACACCGCCGCCAATTCTATGAACACGATCCCGCCTATATACAACGTATTCACTACTAAACAATTCGGAGTCTGATATTGTATAATTGAGCCACGTTTCTGTTACAGCAATTATGTCGTAATTCGAACAGCATAAGTTACGATAAAACGTGTGCGACTTAGTCCTTAAACCTCGAACATTCTGATAATACATACTTAGATCACTGAATTCTATTTAAAAGATACAAAGATCGTGCACTGAAAATATGCTAAGGGAAAAACTACTGAATATTTTCTATCGAAGTTATGTCTCTAATAAATTTCGAATCTGAGGTTTCGTCTTTCTTCATAAAAATCTTTCCATTTCGGATCCATACAAATTTGAAGCCTTTTTCCCTTGCTTTCTGTCTTGCAGCTGCATGCAACGCTTTGTTCGAAGCAGATAAGTGTTCACATACATAAAAGGGTGATTTGTTACCAGAAAATCCCAAGTGCGAGGTATTCAGCTTATCGTTTGGCTGCGATCTATTATATTTAATGCACGCGGCGAGAAAACCATCCCTAAGTCTGGGACTAGCCAGTTGAACCACAATGGAGCGGGGTCTATCACTGTTCCGATTTACTTTGGCTACACGTGTGCAGTTCAAGATCTTATTTTCTTCAACAGCATAGTTAACAACTTTGCCTATGCCTGTCACAATGCTTAACAGGTTCTCGCTTGATTTCTCGGGGACACATTGAATTTCCAAATTATTAGCGCGAGCGTGCTGTTCTAAGTAGTTTATGCGCGTGTTAAGCTCTTCTATGGATGACTTTAACTTCAGATTTTCCGACTCTATGTTTTTAATAGATTCCCGGGAAATATTTTGTTCCGCGATTATTTCATCAAACTTGGTGCCCATAAAGTTCATCGAATCCTTGAAGTCCTGAATTTCGTCTTTTAGGCATTTTATTTCCTTTTGAAAACCATCAATTACTGTATTGGATATTTTATTTATCAGACCAGCAATTTCTTTTTCCACTATTTCTTGCACAATATGTCGCACCAGTGTTGGTGAGAGCTGATCATCCGAACTTGAATTCTGAGGGGAATTCAATGCTTGTCTTTTAGGTGGACGTACAGTATTCACATTGGTACGAACCGGGGTGCTGTCCTTTCTAACCCTACTCCTGGGGGTCGTAAGACAACCCGGGCATTGCCATGGAGCTTCCAAGGTTAATGGCTCCTCAATACCCAAGCAAGCGTAGTGATAAACCTTCTTGCACTTGGAACAGGCAACGTGACTATCTCTTTTGTCCCCCGTGGTACAGCAACCCCAGTCTATTGGCATTGCTGTTGAAAATCTGTTGCTTTTTCTGGATCAATAAAAAAGTAGTTTCCTTCCAAATAGGTCAGATTTTTTCGTTAGGTATCACCAAATTGACAGCTGTCTAAAAGCCTTGGTGTCAGTTCTTGAAAACATAACGTTGTCTATGGTATCGACAATAATGAGTCGGGTAGTTATTTTAATGATGAGGGTAGTCACAATTTAGTAACCAAAAGTAATAATTAAATTACGAAGTTTACTTGCATTAGTCCTCGTGTGTCCTGACAAAAATAATATCACTTATTCACATAGATATTACACTCACTTTTACAGTAATTCAGACACAGTTTAGGACTTTTTTTACTATTTCCTAGATAAAATTACAGCAGCACTATGTTATCGGTATCCTGTTTGACAGGTTTATTTAAGTTTAAAATATCGATGTAGATACTTAATTGAGAATGTTCATAATCGCGATGTACGGGACTTCGATTTGACCGTCATACGGAATTTCGAATGAGTATGACAGTCGATGTACTTAACATCGATATTTTAAATTTCGATGTTCAGTATGACAGTCCACTGTAAAGAGTAATTTTGTAAACCTTCTTAGTCTTGGAGAAAACCTGCGCTCAGCATTGAGACAGTAAAAATGTTGATGATGAGGTAATTGCAACAAACCCACAGACCTCGCCGTTCAAATACAAGTCCCGCTCACTTCTTAACGCGGAAGTATAATGCTAAAAGAATGAAGCGTCCATAATAATACGTCACTATACTGCGTAATTAAAGACGAATAATTGAAAGAACAAGTCAAACAATTTTGTTGGTATAGTATAGTATAGTATACAGAACAATGCCACTAATTATCTTTTTTTTTCGTAATTCGGTCGCAGTATTTGTATTAATTACATGTGCATGAAAGCGCGGTCTGAAATGCTACGTCCATGTATTTCGGTATACTGTACTGTACTAGTTTTTCGCGGTTTCAATCGCACCATAAAGGAGTTTTTAAGACAAACCTATATACCAAAATGATATTTTTTTTAAAAATAAAACTACTTTTTACAGATTTTATCGCGTTGTATAAATATTTGATACCCGAAAAAAGTAACCGTAAAAAGTAGTTTTATTTCAATGTCTAATATTCGCGTAAGTATCAGAAATCATAAAAAAATATTCAGTGGTTTAGGCGTAAAAACGTAATAAATAAACAGACAGACCAAGTTACTTTCGCATTTATATTTATTAGTTTGTACTAGTGATGTATCCACAATGATCCTGTTTCCGAGGGAATTTCGCAATAATGTACTCCTATGTTTCATACTTCTCATCTTACCGGTTAACTTTATGTTGCCCATTGTTTGTCAGTCGACAGTTTTATGTAGATTTTACTGCTTTCCAAGTCTGGATATATGACCGGCTAATGGCAATTGTCTCTTCCCATAACGCATGAGATCTAAATATACCGGCGTTATGTAGGTGGTACATTAGTACAACTCTGCCTATCCGGGGGAATACAGGCGTCATGGAAGTTTTATATTTTGTTAATAATTATCTCAAGACTTGCTTCATTAATAGGAGTAGCAGTAAGAGGTATTCAAATTTAATTTAAGTGTAACTGATAGGGATGAATGGAAGAGTAGGACACGCTGGGCCGATCCCAAATAAATTGAGACAAGGGCAGAAAGATTTATTTATTTATTATTAAGGGCCTCCAACAAGGGATGTATACAAATCATGTTTTTTACAAAATACGTAATAATGTAAGTATACTCCCTCAATCTGCTTCAATAACATTCTATAGTGCTAATAAACTAATAAAAAACACAATATTTTTATTCCATCGATAAGTGCCATACAAATGCATTTTTAACTTTCGCGCCAAATTGCTCTGTGGTTATGACGTCAGTTGACGTTGTAACCAATAAAAGTACAAAGGTTGATAGTTGACACTTTTTACTTTTGTTTACACAGCCGTATGACGTAATAACATATGGCGGCTACTATTTCATGGTGTTTATAAACGGATTAAAAACTGAAAACTTTGAATTGAATTATAACATTTATTTTGCTATTTTGTGAATTAAAACTAACATTTTCCGACTGCTTTTTGCCTAAGCTATCTCAATAATATATTTTTAGATTTTTTCTTAAATAGAGTAAAATTACCCTTTTATAGGAAGCCACAACATCCATTATAAGAAAATAGCACTATGTTACAATACGATTCGAAACAAATCTAATACGTAAAGTTGCATTATTTTTTACAAAATTACATTAATTTAAGTATAAAAAAGATAATTATGTTACGTTACACTACATTGGGTTATGTTAAAATGATATTATGTTGAAAATGAAAGATGATAAAGAGGTGTTAATTTGGTTTTCCCTTGTTTCAGGAATGACAACGATTGACCATACCAGTCTTCCCCTCGTTAGATATCAGATTTTATTCCTTATTCCTATATCTGAAATTTTATATCTATTAGATTTAATGTATAGACACTCGTGGTCCTGAGAACTGTTGACAATACAATCATAAACACTGTAATATGTTGTATTTCCGTAAACGTTGCTCAATTTAGTATTGCGTCGGATGTGTTTAGAGTGTGCATTATTTGTCATTGTTTCTTGTTTGAATAGTTGTATGTAATTGCGAGAGATATTTATTAAAAATATATTATGATGATATAGTTATGAATCACTATATTTTGTTGCTTGTCGAAATCTAGTGTATACAATGTTTTGTGTTGTATCGCCATTTGTCGACTGGCGGTTGAGCCCACGGCCGAGCCTTTAGTACACTTTTGTTACTTAAATTGATTAGCTCTGGGTCTCCGCTAAATACTCCATGCCATGACCGGTTAAAATCTACGTAGTTTTATCCAAATAGTTAGTTTGTCTCTCTTGTTCTATACAATATTCTGTCTTGTTCGTTATACATTTGTCTGGCATTTTCAGATAAATTCTGTCACTTCTCATTGTGATAGCATTTACAATTGTTCGAACATATACACTGATTTTCTAAACCTGTATTTTTCATTCCAATAAGTACATTTCCTATAACTAATCTGTTTCGCTGTCTTCGAATATTTGTACAGAATTGTTTTATGCTCGCGGTGCTAAACTTTGCCACTAAGATAGGGTTTAAAAGTTTAATTACTTTCGACTTTTTATCATCGATCGGTTAGTATTGCTAGAGGCACAGAGTGTCAACCCCATTAACAATCTGCCTTCTAGTTGCCACCAACAATGCGATAATGTAAGTTTAAATCTTTATTATAGTATTTCTAACAGTCTGTTAAGTTCACTGCGGCCATTGACTCCAGGGAGATTATTTTCATTCGTTTATTGTAACATTTTAGACCTACCAACTTTTCTGTGAAAATAGTTGTACGCTACGGTCGATATAGCGAGGACAACTTACGATAACCTTATCAACATTCACTAGGAAAAACTAATTACTGAATTTACACGACAAAAGTGTGAGTTTAAAATTTTCTTCTAGGGAAATTGGTGGGTCTGTCAGTAGAGGTCTGTAGATGTAGTTGACGTAATGTTGTGTTTGAAGATCACTGCACAGTGTTGTGTTTTGCATACTATTTCAAGTGTGAGATTATTATATGTGTAGCTAAGGGAACTGTTTCATACACTTGTTACACCTACAAAAAAAAACTTGTAGATGTAACAATAACTATATTTTTAAAGTAACTGTTGCCTTAATTATTTTTATGATGTTTCAAACATGGCGTTAATGATAGGAACGATTAAAATACTGATAATATTTTAGTGTAATTGTGTATCATATAAAGGCTTGATGGAATTGCCTTTTTAATGATTTTCTCATATTAGAGATTAAAATGGCATTTAAGTGAAAGTTTAGTCGATTTCATTCCTTTGTAATTTATTATTATAACATTATTGTACTAAATTATAAACATAGTATATTGTAATTCATTGGGCCCTGACAACGAAAATATATTTAGTTGACTGTAGGTAATATTACAAATAGTATTTTGAATGTCACATATTTCAATTTTGTAGAATTTTTATGATTTTGTTGAATACAAGGGGCCGAGATTATTCCTCTCGATGCCGAATTATATATGTAAATGAGTTTGGATATATTTTAAATTGGTTAGTGATTTGAGTTATATCGCTTTTTACTATTTATTTTATTTGATAATAAAGTAAGATCATATCACTATGTTAAATAAAAATATTGTAAATTTATGAGAGTAGTAGAGGATTTGCAAGTTTATTTATTTACCTAAATTGTATACAGTACATCACAGTCTATAGTTGTATAAATATACAATAAAAATAATCAGTAAATATAGATTATCAAGGATTTCTGTTTCACCCGACACTATTTTGTATATTGTTTAACATTTTTAACTTCACGGTCGCGCCGTGGCGTGCGGAATAGTAACAGCACTTTGTTTCGACTGCCGCGGCTCAGTATTGTAGTCATGTAGACGATTATTGTAATTATATTGTACATAAGTTGTTACGTGAAGAATCGTCCATATAATACGCGACAGTGACGTTGTGTTCATCGTAAAAAGCATTTATTTGTCTAAGGATTGAATCTCAAGAAATATTGTTGAATGAATAACCAGAAGTGCCAAATTATCGTCAATATACTACTATGTTTTTAACATTCACCATTCCAATAAACAAAAAAAACATATTGTGACTATGACAATTGAAATAAATTATTTGGACTGAAGAAGTTTAATTTTTATGTTTTGTACTGCCTCACCTAGCTAGAGTACGAGTTTGTTTGAGTCATATATGTTTACGTCGCTTATAGGTACAGTTGTTAACAGCATAATATATCTACGCTTTGTGATAGTAAACAAAATAAAGCTGCTGTCATATTGACTGGTCTAGAGGTCGTGATCGCGCTTGCTGAACGTGAGGTTCTAGGTTTCGTGCCCAGATCGAGCAGTTTTATTGGATATTTCCTTTAGGAAATTTTCAGCGCAGCTCGGGAGTTCGGAGTTGCGGCCGGACATGCAATAGGCTCGCCCCTATTACGTGGGACCTAGGATGTACTGGCGAACTGTGATATTCAGTACATATCTGCCTAAGCCCCTAACCCTTCGGGGAATAACGATATGTATTAAACTATAATTATTATTGGTGTGTCACATTCAGGGATTACGTGAAAATAATTTGTGGATCGAGGGGTCCATTTTCTTTCTTCCTATATTCCTATCTAATAGCGTGTGTATCGCAATAAAAACCGTTATATATTTCACAAAAATTTATTAAACATAACATAATTTAACTTATCTAATACTACTAATACTATCTTACATTTTATACAATCAAAACAAATGCATACCACACTGTATATTAAATGATAAAAAACAATACAAGTTATTAATGTCATTAAAATCACATTTTATACTCCCGTATAAAAGTATGACAAACTACGCAACATTTTGGGGTAACACACATATAAAGCACTAAAACGTGCTTTTTACAAAAATACAGACATTAGTTGTCTACGGTGGTAAAATTAGTAAGGTCAGAAAGAAACGGCTACGTAAAATAACAGCAAAACTGAAAATAACTGTGAAGGCTAAATGATATACTCAAGATGATTGTAAGTGCACTTGTACACAGCTGCGTCTACATCCGGGTTTCGATATCAGATTTGTAGTCAGAAATTACTTAAGAAGAGCAAACGGTAAGGACGTAAAAGGGCGTTAATAATATAAATATTCCAACGTGACAGACAGCTGTTGTTAGAGCGTACAAGCACAATATTTCCATATAAACATGCATTACAAACTAAACCTGTAAATAAAGGAGAGACGAAAGAGTTGAAGGCTCATTTGGTATGTTGAGATCAATGATACATAATGATGACGGCCTCCACGGCGTCCAGCGCTGGGCTGGCTGGGCGCGTGACGTCACGGCGTGGTCCCAGGGGCGCGCTGGCCGGCGGCGCCGCGGTCACTCGTGCGGCATCTCCTCCGGATGGAGCCAACTGTCGTTCTCCGCTCGCGCCAGCTGCTTTTTGAGGCTGCAGTATAACTTGATCAGTGAGTCCTGAAACAGAAATCATTTTGGTCGTTAGTTTTATGAATGTTTGTGTCAATCAATCGGAACAACCTATTCCAGTTGTACTCGCCTAGTGCCATATATCGTACCATTAAACGTCTTTGAGCTAATTTATGAAATGAGCACTGTAAGACCAGTTCTTGGTCTTAGAAAATCTACTATTCCGAAAATAAATGATACTTTTTATTTATTTCTGTACGATTATTTCTGTAAGATATTTTCTATAATATAATTTTTAATGTTTAATTTAGAAATAAAATGGACTAAGAAATTATTATTATTATTTAACAAGAAATTGGGGAGTGATGGCAATGTGACAAAATAAGTTGTGAAGTTCAAATAGAACTACTTTTTTACGGATTTTATCGCGTTATATTAATGTTATTATTATTTATCTCAATGTCTAATATTCGCGTAAGTGTCAGATACCAGTAGGTTGTAAAAGTTTTTAGTAATTGACATATAAAATGTATAGGTACCTTTTCTTTCTCTAACTGTATGATCTCTCTCTTTTGCCGTAATTCATCGTCGTCCATTTTCTCCTCCAATTCTGCTTTGTGATTGCTGAGATACGCAAACTCAGTCTGTATCTGGAATTACAAAATTTGGATCATCATTACGTTGTATGGCATATTATTCTATAGTTTGATATACATACATAGCTTGATACGCGTGACAGATGTCAGAGTGACATTTCTAGGATTGGGGTATTGTTGGAAAACAACAATTATCGTATGATATTGAAAATAAATCGATCATCGTTTAAATCATCATAATTAAATAAAATTGGTTTGTTCATGACTTAAAACATGTAATAATACAAGAAGAATATTAGAACATCCAATACTAGGTATACTATTATAGTTAATGGTTTATAAGGCGTCAGGAATCATACTGACTAAAACAAATTATTTGATCCATGATATTTTCATGATCGAATTACCACATTGAGACAATAGATGACACAATGAACATCCCTTTTTGTCAATAAAGTACGACATTGTTTCGTGTACATTTTGACTGTCAAAATGTTTATTTGTTTATTAGAAGGTTTTTTCAATACTGATATGGCACTTAATGTGCGTGACTTCGATGACAGCAGTCGCGCGTATCTAGCTATGTTTCAAACTATAGTGTTATCTGGACTTATGTATAGCAAACTCAAACAGTAATTAAATGTATGTCTTGGTTAATGTTTAAACAATGGATCGAAATTGTGCTACTTAAAAATCCATAAAAAAGCAAATTGGTCATAAAATAGACGCGTTTTATCCTTTTTACCTTAAAAGAGCATATTCAAGTTTTTATCGCCATAATTATAGTCGTTTTTATCGCCATAATTATAGTCGTTTTTTAGTGTAGTTATAAAACGTAATATTGTTATTATGCCTGGGCATACTACGAAAATCGTACATTTATTATGAAAAAATCCGAAAGTGAATCGGTTGGTTCGGCATTTGAATTCTTGCCCCAAATGTCATTTGATGTTTAGCACTTCAAATTATTTGATTCTTTATTTGTATAACTACTTAAGTAGTAAACATCGTAAGATCAGTGATCGTTGTTTCGTTTCGATTCGAGACTCGACATCCTACCTATATTTTTTTTTAATTAATTTTACTTGTATTCTTTTCTGATTAATAAAAGTAGCCGTCACTAAAACAGAAATAAAGAGAAGGATGTAACCTCTATTGAAGCTAACATAATTTATATGTAAACAAATGTTCAACCTTATTTGATTGACATAAGGAAGTATTTTTAATTATTTGTTATGATATTCGGATGCTGTTTTCTTCCTGGCATAAGGAACGTTAATTTCATGACATGCACATAACAGATTAGATAATCTTCTGTACAGGGGTCATCCATAAATTATGCCACATATCGACGGGGCGATTAAAAAAGTCATGAAATTCGTGTGACGTAATTTATGGATGGCCCTACAGTAATGTAGACGAGACGTAATATAGCCAAGAACTAGGTAAAAAACACCTATAGGGTACTAGGCTGTCCCCAGTTGGTTCCCTACTCCATATTAATTCAAGGTCCTCCACAGGGAGTTTGCGCCTTACCTTGAGGTACTCCTGCGCAAGTTGCTTGTGTTCCTCAAATATTCGTTTGGACTCCTCATTGTTGAGGTCCGGCGAAATAGGCCTGAGATGGGGGTCCAGCATCATGTGCATAGAGTCCAGAGCCGGGTCGGGCTCCGAGGGCGGCGGCGCGGCGCCTTCGCCCCCCGTCGACGCGCTGCTGTTACCTGCACAATACATAAACAAACATTTCAACACACATTTTGCATAAATAGTTGATTTTTTTTACATCAGATAGTTACAGTAAAATGTATTGAACTCTTATCTAAATAAACTATTTATTATTATTATAAAAACCGCTTATAAAGCTGTATTCGCTTTGTGGGAATATAATGAAACGAGGACAATCGTTTTGCATCGATAACATATTTAAGCTACCTAAGACAAAGAGCACCAGTAATTAAAGGAAGAACAAAATCTGTTTTCTTTCCAAAGACAACCCAAATATTTATCATAATATAGCTACACATACATAAATCATCACAGAAACAGTCGTAGCAACAAAATATTACGTATCATAAGACGCATACGCAACTAATAATAATAATGCCGCGTGCAATTCTATGACGCAATTAAAACAATGATCGTCTAATAGAGGAGCCAATGCGAGAACAATCCGAATGTTTAGAGGAATCGGTCGCGGTCCCACGGCAGGGTTAAATACGTCAAGAGTTAAATTTACTCCGGAGTTGCTGATGTCAGACGCTTCACCTAGATTTCTTGCTTTCAACATTATGTTTCCTTTTCCCGCAAATAGATGGCAGTAGTGTACTAACAAGGCGTTGATAAGCAATTCATCATCGATACAATAGTGTTGTAGATCGATTCAATACAATCAATAGATACTCTTTGTCGTAGAAGAAAGTTTTTGGGTATTCCATTGTGTTTTAATTAATTCTTTACTTACAAGAGCGATGTCTACAACTTTAAATTTATCTAGGACTTTCTTATGCGGAAATGGGAAATGGCTCATTCATTTATTTTATTTTTTAGTATCAACACGTACGAAAAGTATCACATCAACCGTGAGGCTCATTTGAAAATTCGAAAGTACTATTTTCCGTACACATGGCACTGGATTTTCGACACGTAGGCAATAGTCCTTTCTTTAAAGAATGCACGCGAATCAAAAAGACCGTGTGAAATAGGAAGCACTGTCAGTGTAACATCATCGAGTTTTTGCGCTAAAAGTAAACGTGGTCCACGGTGAAGGGCGGTTGAGGGTTTCCGCGTAGCGTCACGGGGCAGCTGAGTAGGCGGACGCGGGCGACACTCACTATAAAATATCCAACTACAGCTGACTGTGTCCCTGATGGTGGTGACGATGCCGGAGGCGTCACACGCGTCGAGGCGGTCGAGGCGGTCGAGGCGGTCGAGGCGGCGCAGGCGCGCGGGCGGTGCGGGCAGCGGAGGCATGGCGCGTCCTCTCGCGGAGACAGTGCGCCGAGCACTGCTCTAGTGCTGTGCACGCCGTCGCCCGCTCGAAATAATCGACGGGAGAGCCGGGAGCGGGCGGTGCAACAAACAAACCGCCGCTATTCGCGGTGCGGTGACTCAGCGACGTCAGCCAGAGCTAAATGCGGACACCGTGTGCTGCCGCCCTTCGTGAGGTTTTCTGCCGTTTTCGCTGGCAGGGCGCGCACCGCTCTCTATGCAGCGGTCGACGACCTGCGCCCACGCGCTGCTCTTGCACCCGGCACCGGCGCGCGGAACAACCACCAAACATATTCAAGCCGCACCCCACTTCACCTGGCGCCGACTTGTTTCCTTTTGATTCATAGCCTTAGTTTTCGGCGATTGTAAACTTTGTTTGGCTTGTAAACATACATGTAAGCGGCGAATCAGCGTCGACGAGGCGCTCACGTCACATGACGAGAGAGAGAGCGGCGCGTGTGCTGTTTGCGTAGCCACTCGCGCAGGGATAAATTAGGGCTCAATGATTGCGGCATCGCAGCCCTAATTCATAGGTGCGAATGCGCCGTACATCGCCAGGCCAATGTGCAGTGCGCAAAAGCAACGTAGGTCCGACGTAAATGCATGTCACCATCAACATGTGACATGTGTTTAACGTCCATAAAACTGTCACATCACTTGGGCATGATATTGGAAGAACTCGCCAAAAATTAAGCTCATATTGACGAACGCGGTACACGCGTATGGCTAGCAGACCACCCAGATACAGTGCATTCTTGGAAATAAATTGTTATTGTTGTAGTAAACAAGTGTATAAAGATCTAGGTACGATATAGCATTTACAACAACAACACCAGATTGTAATTTAAAAATCATTTATGTATTCCGATAAATGTAAAAACATGGAAATTCTTAATTTTTCGGAAGTAATTTTTGCGTTATGTAATAAATCTTTCGAGTATTAAATCTCTCCGTAGTGTAGAACTGGCAATTTTAGAGTTTAATGTTGACTGCAACAAAATAAATTCTTACGACAACATTAGAGTTAAATACGCAAATAGTACTTATTATTGTTTTTGCTACAATAACAATCGTATATAATGTCAGAGTATTATTGTTTCACATCAATTATACAAGACAATGCGAGCGCGAGCAGGCTGTGATAACAAATTACTAGCAGGGTGTCATCGGGTGTGAGCAGCACGTGCCCTTACAGCATAATGTTGCCGGCTCGCCGTGCCAACTCCGCCGCTTTAATAGCTAATTAACTTACGCACTCCTAAAGAGCCCAGAATACTCCAACGCATAAATCTTAACATACAGAGGAAGTGGAAAGCGAGGTATTTGTTTTGAATTTCCACAACTAGACCTCGGTATTTTAAACTCTTTGAGGGAACATCCATTATTTTTAACGACGCATTTTACGACACGCTAAAATCCTCAAAAGCATTTCTACCCATTTCTAAGCTCTGACAAGATTGCTGTGATGCACCTTAAACAAGCTTCAAGATTTTTCATAACATCTAAATAAAATCATCGATAGACCGACCAATACAAAAAAATGTGTTATCTCCAATAAGTTACTTGTAAAAAATAACAATAATCTTGTAAAGTACTGAATTTTCACTATAGGTACCTACTAATTAAGCTAGGCTAACACTTTTACAGCGATACGTTAATGAACCTAATTGTGTAACAGAAGTGATAATTAACAAGTGAGAGGCGTGAAGAAGGCATCGGAGGCAAACTCGTTAACAGATCGCCTGCGCGTTGCCATTAGGGAAACATGACTAACACGCAACATTTTATGAATATAACTTCGATGAACCATGAAATTAAAACAACTGAAAGGAACTGTTCACTTTATTCTAGCTAAATCTACACTGAAATTGGGAAGAGACTATATAATATATAATATTATATATTTATATATAATATCAGAAAATATAAGTCCAATCTGGATCTCATTAAGAAGATTTGATGTAGGTATCAAACTACTGTTTAACGCTAACATTTGAGGAATTTATTGGTGAGATGTAGAAGAAAAAATATAAAACAAAGATGCTAAACAATTTGAAAGACGTTACAATTGCTATAAATAGATAGAGATGCCTATGTCCAATACCTATACGAAAAGGAAGGAAAAGGAAACTTATCTCTAACGCGCCCCATATAAGTGAGGTTTAAGAACGACTTTTTTAGCTTTTTAATAAACTTAGTATAGGCCGTTATGTTTGTTTTGTTGCTTCAAACGTAGTAGGACTATGCCGCTAAAGTTCGTCTGTGCGGCGGTACCACCCCAAATCAAATAATATTGAAAATCATAATATCAATCAAATATTTTGCCGCTATCCAACAATATTCTAACATTATTGTGTTCCGGTTTGAAGGGCAATGTACCCAGTAGAATTATGACGCGCTAGTGGTACTGTTGGTGTTGCTGGTGTCTATATGTTGCGGTTGCCGCTAACCATCAATATTTGACAACTTATTACAATAAAACTAAATTAGACTGCCAGTATTTGAATGAAACTAAATAAAACAACATAGGCTGGGTTCACACGGGTTTTTTGCAGTATGCCTCTAAACGAATCAATAGTAGCACACACTAACAATTGTATCGTAAAAAATCGTTTAGCCAATCGAATGAACTTTAACGTATTCGGTTTGTAGTGCTTAGTTAGTTTAGCTTAGTTTAGCTGTCTCTTTTACGGCTATTCATTAACACGAATATCTGAAATCTACCGTATGAACAGCCGGCTGATTGTATGATCAAAATGACAATGCCGTATGAATCCAGCTCTAGACAAGGCATATTAGTGAGGGAATGTATAGCAAAAATATACAAATTTCAAATTATAACGTAGACAGTAAAGAAGAAGGATGTGTAGGTTAAACAACTAACATAGACGAATACTTCATCATCCAACACAAGCTTTTGCTTTTACCATAATATCTACACAAAGTTTGATACTATCATGCAGGTCTATACCGCCGAAAAAGTTGTCAAAATGGACATGTATTTTTCATACATAGGATATTTCTGGTTTTACTATCCATAAAAAATATGGTGTCTATAATGAGTCGACAAGACTCCTCGTTGTTTATGGTTTTTATACTACGCCCGCAGCAAGGAAGGAGTAATAGGAAATTAGTAGAATTACTATACACTTGCAAAGCAGATTAGTCCTCTAGCCAAATGTTAACTTCCTTTTGTGCAAGTTCACCATCGAATAAAATAAGATACAAAAATTGATATCGTATACAGGGATATACTGACGAGACCAGACTATTATGTTGACTTTAATAAGCCTTATAACAACATTTTCTCGAATCAGTGGGCTTGCAAAACTTCTGGCAAGTGTCGCGTTTGTTTACCAAAAGCCGTGTACAACACATTTTATTAAGACATCTTATATTCAATTTCTTATAACGTAAAGCGTGATCTACAAAACATTTCGGTAATACGATAAATCTGGTGAACGAGGGAAAGCTCTCTTTGATCGGTGGGTTTAATATGTTTTCGATTTGGCGTCGGGACGGGGCGCAGACTGCTCCGGTTGCGTCAGTCTTGGTGACACCTCGCGGAAACTGTCCACGGAACGACACTTATTCTATTAGCAGGCCGATTTATGAGCAGCCACATGACAAGCAGGCAAATGTCTGTCTACAAAATCGGTTAACGCTTCCAGACGTTGAAATGTTACGTGGGGCAACGGAAACTTTTGTACATGTAATTAACAGGTTTTTTTAATAATACCTATACCTACCCGGCCACGCGTTTCTGTGGCTCAGAAAATATATACAAACCCGCGCGTATTCGAATGCAACGTTGTGTCAAAATTTCTAAAGAACTATCAAAGATTTATGATTTTGAAAAAAAAACGCAATATCGGGTAACTAACCCTGCTTTAAGGTCACTTTTAATTAAATAACATTGAATATAAGGTCTTACAACAAAGTGTTATTTTTCTTAAAAACGTAATATCGAAATAAATCGTAATTTAATCAAATTCTGTTATTATTCGGATTCCGATACCGTTAATCGAGATTCCTACTTTACCATTTCGTCCAAAATACTTCACTGGAAATAAATGTAAGCGAATGCAATTTTTGTTAACTTTACCAAGTTTGGAACGATATTCCGGTCTTTTATATCTAGTGAAGTAGTAGTAGACGAAATAGTACCGTAGAAACCTAGTATCCAAATCCAAATAATAACATCATTTGATAGATTATTGTCTAGATTAAGATTAATTTCGTTATTACGTTTTTGTGAGCAATTCAAGCTCTGCCGGACCCTTAAGTATGCGGTACTGGAGTATCCCCGACGATTTACATTTATATAGATAGATTTTTACCTTCGCTTTGGTTATAAAAGAGGAAGGTACATTCAAATTGAAATGCCTTCACTTACCTACCACTAAGCAGTGCCAAAAATTTACAGAATGTCCAAACTTTTAATGTTGGGATCACGTTGGGCAACTGACAGGGTATTACGTCGTACATTTAAAAAAGTCTGATTCACCGGAGACACTTTCATTCGATACGGAAATATCTAGAGTGAATTTAGGCGTCCTTGAATACGATTTTAAAGTACCAAACTAAAGGACAATAATACGTGTGAATCTGTAACGGCGACAGACAAATTTGTGACTCACAAAGAGTTAAAAGTAGCGCGATACATTTATCTTTTTTCACAAGTGTTAATATTAAATTATCTCAGAGGTTACTACCTAAAATTAAAATAGTAAGTAATTATATGAATGTGGGAATTAATTCCCACGCTTTAGTAAAATAAAGTGTACAAAAACGTTTATAGTACAATGCTATTTGGATATTTAGCGCCTTTAGTAAAGAGGGCAGTTTACAATTTCGTGCCAACTTCTACAGCGAAACTAGAACTGGGCCAGTCACCGTTAATGCGCTATCGTTATATAGGTGATTGTATCCAGATCACATCAAAGAGCTGCCCGTGGGGATGCAAAGCAGGATTATCTAGTAGGACGGATGCGACTGAAGATTAGCTATCGCGGTCGTAAAAATCAATAGAAACGGACGCACGCCTCGTTTATTCTGGACTACGATCATGAACGTAAAGTTCGAACTAGATTGATGATAAAGTCGCAGTTGAAGGCGATTTAAATTATATATAAAAGTTCGTTCGTTCGTTAAGATCGTTTAAAGAATCGTTTGATTCTGTTAATTTTCACGAAGCAGCAATAGATGTGAAGTCGGAGAATGTTGTTGTGGTCGGGTTTAGTACGCGGAGTGCGGCCGAGCGACTCGGAAGTGGATTACAGGCGAAACTGTTACGCAAACGTTAACGTTCTGTTACGTTACAATTTGACAACTATGTCCTACCTGCCTACGTATTGAAAATTCTGAGCATACCTAATGTCGATTATATCTAAACTGATATTAAATAGACTATAGTAAAGTCATCCAAATATGTACATCATTTTTGATAGGTGCAATTATATTCTAAACTATTATTAAACTATTGGTTGCGGTTTATCAATTAACTAAAAAATAACGAGTCATAATAAGTTTCAAACATTTACAAATATACCTAATTATAAGGCCTTGCTCAAATCAAAGTTCTCAATGGGAATTAATTTAAGTTACAAAAATAACTGTATGAATCATGTTAACGCTCAAACTAAAATGAGGAATGTTCAGACCTTTTTTACAACAAACTTTACTGATCTTGAGATTATCCGGTTGATTATTGTTCCTAAACTGATAAAGATTTAGAAGTCACTCTATATTTCGAATGGTTTCTGCTTTTCGAGGCATTAATTATAATCAAATTGTTTTTGTATAAATATTATTCGTTGGCACATCAAAGGAACCTAATATTTAAAGCTGACATTAGAAGTTTGGTGACATAACATTGGAGTTATCAACGTATCATGCGAGGAATCTTCCAATAAGCGATGGGGGAATATTGTAGCAGCAATAGGAAGTAATACAAAAGCTATTGGCAAAGGTATCGTTGTGAAACGTGCGCTGAGTCACCGAGTATTTTGGAGGAGCGCACCCGAGCGGCCGACCAGCCCCTGCGCGTGCGCCACAACACACGCTCCATCTTACGTCGGATTATATCTTACGAATTATATACTTTACGCTTCAGTGATCTTGTTTGAGATAAAATTAATAGAGACTGTGTTTCATAAGTTTATTTCGTCTGTGACGTGGTTTTGCCTATTTAGAGATATTTTCGATGCTTTAGATAGTCTGAGTACCTATCTACTTTTGAGTAAGGACCGTCGATTATACGTCCATATTTGAGACAAAGGTCAAGTCTTCCAGTTCAAACACGATTGTTGACTAATTATAGTTACAAATTGCGTTCGCGATAGAAATACAATTTCGGAAGTAATTATAATTTTCGCATGAAATCTTTAAGTTCCGTATAATGAAAAATAATTATTTTCATATTTTATAATTAAACTTTTTGGATTGAGGTATTTTTATTATTACACATAAAAAAATATGTTCGAGTCGAGTCTTATAGAGAAATAGCAGTTAAATATTTTTTATCGCAGTATACAGTAGTCTTAATTATTTGTTGGAAAAGCGAATTGGGCCATGACTGGTTTATCTGCAACGCAGCATGTAAGATAGCACACGATGCGATGGCATAGAAAAACAGCGTAACGATTTCGCGTAAACGTAAGCGCACGGTGAGCGGCCGCGGCCAGGGCGCGTGACGCAGATGCGAGCCCCGACCTACTTATGTCGTAGAAAAAATCAGCAGATGTTCAACTTTGAGGCGCGCGATATATCGAGCAGAATGTGTTGTTCCGAATAGAAATAAACTTGTCACATATTTTGATTGTATCTAGAGCGGGCTGCGGTTAGTCATATCGTGATGCCGATGCCAACGGCCCGGCCGCGGCTACCGACCACCATCTATAAAGGCAATCCTGCTCCAGACTGAATCACTGTAGGCGCCGTCTGCAAAATGTCTCATCACAGCCGTATTTACGATGTTTATTAAAGTTATTGTTGCGACCACATAAGGTACGGGTTGACGTTTGTTTAGTTTGAAGGTCATATGAGAGCAGTGCTATTGGTAATAGACTAACAGATCAAGATCAAAGGAAATTGTTAGTTTGGCTATAACACAGTCGTCTATAGGTAAACGTAATGTAGCGTAAGCTGTGAAAAGTCGAAAGCAGTTAATTGACATAATCCGGACCATTCTTATCAGAGTCTTATAACACCTGCGCAAGTTCAGGGTTAGCCATACTCGATACGCTTCAAAGCAGATTTTATTAGAATTTTGCATAAATGCTGTTTTTCACAACTAACACAGATTAATTATGCTCCTATAAATTAAAAGTAGGTATCGAAAGACAAAACGGGTTACATGTTAGCACTACGCTACGGGACGTAAACAACATTATTCGTATCTTCAAAGAAGAGTGTTTATAAGCGTCACTTCAAGATTTCTTACAACAAAAGAGTTACCATTGGAATAAATTTAGAGCTGTAATTTTGGACGGTAGCCGAGAAACTTATGGTCTGAGGTCGATGTTGCCATACGGCGCGCTGAAGAGGATTTTGAAGGGTAGCAACCTTATAACGAAGTGTAAGTGGCCCATCTAATTGTTTAGCTTCGGCTGTCACACGCGCATCGCAGCCCGCGAATCATAAAATAATTAGCAGTGATTCATCGTCGCGCTGAAAGCGTCACTCCTCGCTGTTAGATAGCCGGTAGCTGAGAGACTTTGGCATTACCTTTTGACAGACGATTATTTCACTGTCGACGATCGTTAGTATAAAAATTTAACGCGTGATTATTGTGTCTGTCAATCTTGATTTTTTTCCGATTGATAGATTACCTTCCATCAATCAGTAATATCCATCATAAACTGCTCCATATAGGTTTTGAAAAGTTCGTTAACACATTTTTATGAAAATACATTAAAGAAAGGTTATGTAGATACAACCTTAGCCTTTTTAAATATTTTCATTGCTTTAGATTATGGTAGACCTAGACGATAATCCAAAGTTTATTTAAATGCATATTTTTTTTAATAAAGTTTCTGTTTTAGCTTCGAAGACAAATATCAAAGGCAGCTATTTTTTCAAAATAAACTGTGATAGTATTTTTCACCTAGTATCTGCAACCACTTGTTGTAAGTATATTATTATATTATATATTACCAGTTATTCCGAATGACAAGATGTTTACAGAATGAGGTATATGGTTCCTTTACAAGAAAATTAAATACTACCCCCTTTATTCATAATATTATAAAACGTCTTATAAACTTCTTATAACTATGTGTTTTGTCTTGTTTTGACACGTGATATTCTGTGACAGGGAAAAGAAAGCAAAACGTTTTATATTTATATGAATAAGGGGGTACATCTTTAAAGCCACACGCAGATTTAGGGCCTAATTGGTCATTCGTGTATAGGATCATCGTTTTTTTTCTAACAGATGATGATCAACAATGACAAGAGAATGTTACGGTGTAATTGATAATATTTCAAAATTATTAAGCCACCAAATCAAAAATAGCTACCTTTTCTTTGTATTTCTATCCTGAGTTCCAAAACATTTTTATTATTTTTTTATATTTCTTCATTGAAAATGAAAATCAAAAAACGTGTGAACGTGTCACTTGTACTGCGGAAACTGTGAAAATTGAAATTTTGTCGTAATAATAGTAAATCAACAACGAAATAGGTTAATTGAAGGTTATGAATAAATAGGATAGATACCAAACTGATATAAGAAAATTTTTTAAGGGTCAGAAAAATGACGCCATTTCAACGTTTAACCCGTTTAACCGTACAAATAACGTCATTTGGCATTTACTTCTGTTTAGAATAGAAAGCACTTCAAAGTCGAAAATAAATATGAAATTGATTGAATATCGGGAAAAAAATTATGGGTATCCTATTTTTCGATCTAGTTTCAAATAAAATTATAAGATACGGGTGTTAAAAAAATGAAATGTTGTCAATTACGGTGAAAATGAGAATTGCGGTTTAATTCAATGTAAAAGACTGGCTAATTAGCCTAGTGGTCCCGAGCGCGACTGCTACGCTAGAAATCCTGGGTTCGATCCCTAGGTCGAGAAGTGTTATTTTCCGTAGCAGCTTGGAGTCCGGACAATAATAGGGTCGCCCCTATTACATGGGACCTAAACATACCGGCAAACTGTGGGTGTACATTAGTACGCCTCTGCCTAACCTTTTGAGGGATACAGGCGTGATGGTATATTATGTTTCAATGTAAAATACTTTATTATATTTAGATTTAATAGATTTTATAGTAGATTTAGTAATTGGTTTAGATATTTAGGACAAGATTTTAATATTCCGTTTTTAGGGCCTAGTAAGTATTAATAGATATTTATATATGATTGATGAAGTAGTTAATTCAAGTAACAATTTCAAGGACTATTATAATAAATTTATAATACCTACACGATAACAAATCGTTGTGTAATAGTTATGGCTGTATGTACCATAATGTACACCTTAGTTACCTCATAATTTTCTTAGTATTTATACTTTAAATATTTTTTTCGTCATGTCATATTTCATAATATTATCACTAAAAACTAACTACTGCTCAAAACAGATTACTCACTCATGTAAACGTCAACGAAAACTTTTAGTTTATTGTAATCCGGTTGCACTGTTATAGAAACTTGAACGGAACAGTCTTTTTGCGGCATTTCACTGTAATCACATAAACATGGGTATCGCGGTGTGAGCGGTGTCGGAGTCGGTACCGGCAGAGGCGTGCATGCGCGTGAGTGCGGCGCGCGGGTGCATCCGAGGACCGGAGGAGCGCAGTGCCGAGGCACGGGAGTGCGGGAGTGCGGGAGTGCGCAGCGCGGGAGTGCAGCGGGCGGGCGATGCGCCGGCGCGCGGCGGGTGCGCGAGACTGTACGTCGTCGCCGATCCCGTCCCATGCCTCCCCGATAACCTTAAATTAGATTAATTGTATCGCGCTGATTCATGCGTGCTCCGCGACGCGCTTCTTTTTGTTGACACCGGACAAATGCGTTAGCTTTATTTAGAATTTGAGGATTATGAGAGGTGAATGAATTTTTTTTCGGACGTGATGCATCTTGTTTCAATTAACGATGTGTGAACGTCCTCCCTGCTGAATTAAACAAACTAAAAAACGTATATTGACTCAATTAGGATATTATGTACATTTCACAGTAGTTTGCATAAGCAGTTAAAAAACCAAAGCTCCGAAATGCCACAAAAATGCTACATAACACCTACGTCGCTATAAAAAAGTTTACAAAATATGAATTGACGATCATCTTTAAGCGATTTTGATACCGGGCCGTAGGTAATCAACATACCTTCGAGGTTAATTATACGCGCAAAAAGTATCTACCTGTTATAATAAGCCCGTAAAAAATGGGTTTCTGGTTAGTTCAAAGTTTACAACGCACCCATTCCGAGTAACGAAGAGGTGGATGGATGATCGTTAGCTAGAATCACGGTTGGAGTTGTTCGCCATTGGTAACGCCCGCACTGTATAAAAATCAACACGTTTGTTTATTTGAGCAACGCATAACGTGCGAGATGCCCGCCACGGCGGCACCCATGAAAATATTACGACTTATTTACTTTACCGCGATACTGTTCTTACCGCATTGACGTCTGCTGTCTGAGTCAGCAGGGCCGGCCACGAGGCAAGTCTCACTTAACACGTTTGCAAATTTTGCAGCATCATCATACAAAATGTTTTTGAAATGATACTTTAGTTGGTTTTTACAGGTAAGGCCGTCCTGTACCTGTGTAATCTTCACGCCAAATTCCACTAAAGTTTATGCCTAATCAGCCGAAAGTTGAATATTACTAACGTTTTTAGAAAAAAAAACTAGCTTCAATCTTTACGGGTATTCTTTTGCATTACATCCATCTTCGTATTTTTGTTGTTGGATCATTTGTGTATGTCTCGAGAATCGATGGTCAGTATAATTATTATCAGAACATGTTCGAAGTTAGGGTCTGCCTAAAAAATATGAAGTTTAAAATACATTCATGAACATAATAAAGTGTATATGCTGACGAGTTTGATTTTTATTTTACATAGAATTGTTCTATAATGTCAGAATTTGGAGACATACCAATCTCAAAGTGGTTCTAAAAACATGGATTTTGGCGATATTTGAAGTAATGTTTTTGAAGACAGCTACACTGAAACGACTTTGAAAACACCATAACAATGTCTTGTAATTATATGTGGGAAAATCAGACCCATTTGTGATAACAAATACCATAATAATTAATATGGTAATAGCCATTATGCCATTTGTATTGTTACACGTTGTCATTTTCGTGATGTGTGGTGCTTGCTCTATGCGTTTGTTGCGACGGGCGGAAGCGGTAGATAAACAAAACGCGATCCGTCTAGCCATCTGCGCGGACGCACATCAATACAACGCGACATACACACGACTATCATAACACTATTTTCGGATCACGCCGGGAAAAGTTAGGCCACCATTTCACGCTTCAAAACACGGATTAAACAAAAAATCTTCGAATACTTCTGATAAGTTCCATTGAATACTTCTAAATAGGAATACGTGCGCATACGCATGCTTACCGTGCAGTTTTGATTTCTAACTGAGCTCTAAGAGTTATAAGTATTTATTTACTTTGGGGGTTAACTAAGTTCAGTTAATCAGTCAGTTTATTTGACATAAAATTATAATATTGTTCAGCGCACCTTAGCCTGTAAGCCTTGCTATTATCCTATTAACTAGCTAATCATTTTATCATAGTATGAACTAATGTTATGTAGAGTGTGACATGAATTAAAAAAGGAATTAAAATATGACAGTTGTATGCTACAGCGTAGATATCAACGCCGTCAGTCCTCATGCCATTCTGAAGCTGAAACGACGAAAGAAAAAGAATACTGACAATCCAAAGACGATCAAAAGCTTTCTAGGAATAATGAGTCGCAACCATTGCGAAGTTGGAGCTTACAAGCGACGACTTCCTGGATTCGCCACTTTAGCGAGAATAAAACTAGGAACCGATGGTGGCCAGGAACAACCCCGTTACCGATCTAACAATACTTTGGCTTTGCGATCGGTCGTTGGTCCCACACTACCCGGTTCCTAGAAGGTAAGCGGACACAGTCTAAAATAGTCGCGGCCCCTTCCGAGAAGCGTGACTCACGCCGGGACCGTCCTGAGCCGCATCTGGACCGCATACATACACACAAGCGCACGTATAACCAATCAATACATACAGGCCCGTTCCTGCTTTATGACAGCTGTAAGTGCAGATATGTAAATATGTGGTAAAAGCAAGGAAATGATGGAGCTGGAAGATTTCCTTGTATATTCTCTGAACCAGACATTTGCCTTATTCAAGTTGCTAAGGGAAAAACACCCATTAAAAAAATTGAAAAATCTTCCTTGTTCCACTTATTCGTCAGCGCGAAATCCCGGAATCAAAGAGATCAACACGAAACAATAATATCAACAAGGAAATCTAACAGTTTTATCGTCCAAAGAACTTGGACGTCTTGTTTTAATGACGTCCAGATATTCCGCCTTTAACGAAGATTTATTTTAGTTTTGTAGAAGCTACTATGTATAGCATTAGTCATAAAATAAACTCCATTGGTGGCGGAAAAGCGTTCTACGAAGTATGCAATCGCAACACAAGATTTATTGTATTAAGTGGCGTTACAATTTTATGCCGTTTCGTAGAATCATGAGATGAACAGTATTTTTATTAAAATAATAGGTCAGCTTTATAATTTCTTTGATTCAGGGGTATTTATTCCTTTTTTTAAACATGAAACTATTAATCCTGCGTTGCCATCCTGAGACGTCGTGCGTCGGTTGTGAAGTTTCATTTGCTCAGTAATTCTACTAAGTTTTGTTATTTTAGAACGATGCTAAACGGTAATAACTGTGTAATTCTAAGTTCTAAGTAGTTGAGTATGTCTGAATTGAGTTTGTATGAAAAGACATCGTCAAATCTAGCCTCAATAATAAACAACGTTTACGTACAATATTGAATTTATTGTACTTAAATCGTACAAGAAATTCAATCTAAAACAAAATCGACGCGAATTTATTTTCAATACTTGAAATAAAACGGCGAGACAAACTCGTCATTAGTCTATGGCGCCATATCGGCAACGCTGCACGCCTACGCGCGGTTTTTGAAGCTCTATGGCATTAAGAGGGATGTTCTCGCACCTCATTACGTACAAAATACTTTTCCGGAGAGTCCACTAACAAAAAGTATGTTTCTGGATTAAAAAAATTAAATTTTATGGCATAGGTTTCAAAATTGAAGTTGTTTTGAGATAAAAAAAACTGTTTGTATGGAGTTGAGGGACAATAGTATTCCCCTTAACGGCATAGACGCGCTTTTACTGTGAACCATTAAAAGCTGCTATTACTAGACACTTCCACATTAACACTATTTCGATTTGACCCCAATGTGTCTATTGCAAGTTTAAAAAAACATACATCTATTATGTTACTGCCAAACAAATAAATACGCTTATGATCTCACCCGGAATCGAATCTAGGACTATGAAAAAGCGCCAATAATAATAATCCCGGAACTAGTGTGGAGCACTCATTTATTATTGCGAAATGTAAAGTTATAATATTTTGTATTGCGTTCCTACATTCATCAAGGCGTCGGTAGTAAGCGAATAGATTCATGTAATATTTCTGGCAATGCTTAAGCTAATATTTGTCTTCTCAATGATCATTTAAATAAAAAAAAAGTAATGAGCACAAAGGTTTATACGACGGACAGATTCGTAACAAGCATCAAAAATAATAATATCAAGGAGATTGGCTCCGTCATCTACATTTAAACCAGCATCCACTTATAACGTAGGCCGTAGGCGATGATTCACTTTGTTTAAAAGCCTGGATTAGACGCAGTAGTATCTTTTAATACTCTAACGCACTTATTTTGAGCAAAGTGCAAAAATAAGTTATGTAATAATAAAACTAGTGTAACATGTCTGTTCATCTGTTGGTATGACTAAGCGCTTGATATTTGAGTGCGCGGTATTCGCTGTCAAATGGCGGCGCGGCTGAACCACGGGCTTCTAGGAACTGCTAACACTATGCATTATAATTAACATTAGGGCTTCTCGTTGTTAGCCAGACTGTAAATGATACCCTACCGTATCATGAGAACTAGTGTATGTACAGTTACACCGCTTGTTTTATAAATAAATGTGCGCGTTGAAATATTGCATGACAGAATATGTAGACAATTGCTTTAACATTTCTCACGTCCTAATAGTGCAGTTTGTCATCGTCAGCGACTGGATAAGTGACGAATGACAGGGTGTGACATGTGCTGAAATCTAAAGGAGTTTAGCGTAGGATCTGTAGTTGGGATGAAGAAAATGATTTATTTTGCAACTGTCCAGGTTTTGTATTTAATATTGACACTATGGAGTAGCATCAAGTCCATGAGTATCTCAATATTTCAGATATTTTTATGCCTGTTAAGGATAGAAAGCCAAAAATAATTAGAAACAGTAAGTCAATTGATAATGTTGACAAGAAAAACTGTATTATAAAATCAAACAAACAAAATGCGCGAGGATCTTATGCCATTTAACTCCGATGACATAAAAATCTTGTTGAATTGTTTTTTTTTATTCGTGATAGGCTTACGCTTGACCGCCTGATGTTAAGCGAGACTGCGATCTCGATCTTGTTGCCCAAATTTATGAAGTCAGAATCCCGGTTTGCGATCCTCGACTGACAGGTAACTGTAGTTATTAGACGAATTAAATTAAACGAAAATTGAAGAGAAATTGATATTATAATCAGGGCCACACCACGTGTGCGGAAGTATTCTTTGAAAGGGATAATTAATATAACGTATTTAAAAAAAAACAATAACTAAAACCTTCACTCGATTGCCGTAATGACTGTGATAGTGTAAGAAAATATTTGTTTTTGATAGTTTAGTGTCATATTATTTACCAAATCAACAGAAAAGGCAGATATACTCTCTTGTATCCTAAACGGCGTATGATGATAAATAAACGCTAGCGCTGAGTCACCGTCCGAGCGTGTCCTGCCAGGACTCAGCTATTTGCACGCGGTTACTCACGCGCTGATGCATTGCTACCGAGTTTAGACGACAATCTCAGATCTCTTGAATTATGGCCCGATCTTATGTTTTGGACCGATATAACTATCACATCAACGACAACGTCTTAATATAATGTTTTGTAGAGCTATGAATATTTCATCATCCGAGTTACGTATTTCCTGTGCCATTTAGAGCAAAAATTACAGAGGTTTTTGTAGAACTAAGGAGGAATCATTTATACGGGTTATTTTCTGGTAGATACCTAAATATCTTTAAATTACGGTGTAACGAAATACTTCATCAAAATAAATAATTAGACCAAAACCCTATTATTATAAAAATATAGGTATAAGTAATGTTTTGATTTTTAAATCTTTGTATGTTTGTGCTCTATGCATTGCCGAACCATTCATCCGATTGTGATGAATCTTTGGTGGGCTGTTGTGTGCGTACTTGGTAGGTTTAATGATAAAAAATATATATAAAACAGACGGTTTGCAGCGCATGCCAGGGGCACAACTAGTTGATAATATTTAACGGATAGTGTATGCAAAAGTACAAACAACGACATCTATGTTACAATGTTATGCAACATCATGTCGCGCAATGTTCAGAACTAGCGTGTTTCCAGCAGGCAGCTTTCCAAAATCCTATCAACAATAATTGACGTGTAAACCGGGCTTTGTGCGCAGTACTTTATTTAGGCCTTTATAAACAGTTATCTGCTTTTCCGTGATACATACATATAGGCAATGCGATAAAACCTCGGCAAAGTTTATATCCAACGAAGCACGCGATAAACTGCTATGTATTTTGTTCTGCAAATGAAAAACCGGAAGAAAAATAGTATAACGGCTACAGATGAGTTTTTCCAATGGGGTTATTAAAAATCGATATCGAATAACGAATTGATCCAAATCGTATTTTTCACTTATTACAAGTTTTAATGTTATCAGAAATGTTGTCTTTTCTTATTCTATGAATAAGTATCAAAAAGTAGGAGACTACATCGTCAAAAGAGCTGATTACTTTTTCAAAATAGAAGTTTATATGCGAAGTAAAATCCTAGTAAGAATATCACTGACAAAGACTTATTCGGTCATGCAGAGTGTTTATATCAATGAAGAATAAACTCGGATAGTGACTCTTCACATTTAATCTTTCATTCGAGTGCCAATTTTTTCATTTTAAATGTGAAAGCTTCTGACAATACATCACAGAGGTACTGCGTAGTTTAGTTTTATTTCCAGATTTTCAGACAAAATGTTATATGACTCAACCTGACACACATCAATTCAATTTTAAAACAATTGTAATGAAAATAAGCTAATTTATGTGCATTTTTACAGTTTTAGTGCGCGTTGATATTGAGATAAAAGCCATTTTACATTAGTCTCACGTGCCTCTACGTCAAATAAGCGCACGAGGTTCTGTATCTATATTCTGAATCATCCTAAGTGCGTTACTATTCTTACATCGCACGGAAATATCAGTAGCAAAACGATTTTGACTCCACCTGAACTTTAGGGCTTTTTAACACACAAGCCGTTGCAAAAAAGGGTTAAAAACACCAGTTTTAATTTTAATATCATATATAAAACAATAAAGTTCTTATTAGTGGTGTACACAATACCTTACTGATATTTACAATGACCACAAGGCAAATGATCCACTTCAAAAATATTTGCAGCTGAAAATAAAAATACCGTGATCAACGCGGAATACAAACAACATGCAATACTTACCCACAGTATAGTATTTATCAAATCCGGCAGAATTTCTTACTTCCACATAATCATCATAATTAATTGGCATGTCGATCAACTCCCACGTATTCTGAAAAATGTTATAACTTATTTATATCGAGCAATAACAAAACATAATGGTAATACCAAAAAAAAACATGAGAACAATATTATAAGTGTTAGTATAGGCCCTTCACCGTTTTTCTTCATTTTCCACTACACAACTTCACAATTTATAGGGATGGGACAAGGTAATGACTATATACGTTTATCTTTAAGACTTACTGGATCAACTTCGATCTGTAATGGCGTTTGATATCTCGGATCGATTGGTCTCTGTGACAGATTTCCATTGTATTCTTTGACGGGTGTCATGGGGCTGTTTGCTGCGCTAAATCTATCGCAGTAATTCTGGTTATAGTCCTCTTTCCTCACAGAATTAGAATTGCTCGTCACCGAGGTACTCCTGGCTGGGGATAACTTGTCATTCTCTCTGTTCCAGTATTGCTCTATGTCTATGTGCCTCGGGTTCATATTGCCGATGTTATAATTGGCTATTGGTGACAGTCTTCGTGGTGACGAGCTCTCGCTGAATATGACAGGGCTCTTTACGACTCGCAGGGAATCCTGCGGCGTGCTGCCCTCGCTCGGCAAATACGGCCTCTCGGAAGGCACGGGCGAACTCGACGTCCTGTTGATGGTGACCGGCGATCTCCCCGGGTCAGTATACACTTCGGGCTTTTTAAATTGCTGTGGGATTCGAACCGGTCCTATTCTGTTATGTACATCCGGTTCATCTTTAGGCAAGGCCGCGGTTTTAGGATGCGCCTCGGCGGCCATTAAGTTCTGTAGCTTACTCACTTGAGTTTCGACGAAGCTGCGGGGTCTGGGCGGCTGGATGGTTTTGTCGATGTTTCTGAGCAGGACGGGGTTGGAGGCGGTGGCGTCGCTGTATTGTGTCGGGATGTGTACTTGGGACAGAATGCCGTTGTCAGTGTCGGTGTCGAGGCTGTCCTGTGTGTCGTACTGCATGTACTCGTCGTCCGAGCACTCCGTGTCGTCATCCTCGCAGTCGTCGTAGTTAATGGGCGTGTCGGCGCCCGGGAAGAATTCACACAGCGCTGACATTATTTCTACCACCTGGAAAACAATAAATAATTATGCTTGTTTATCGGTTTATCTTTTTTAGGTTAATGCCATCTGCACTTCACTGCAGCGTCTTATTTAGATGTGTTTACGACTATAACGCAGTGATCTAATATTATAAATGCATAAATGAGAAAAAAAGAATAGTCAGCAGACTGTTGCATAACTTAACAAAATGATTAAGTACATATTTCCATTTTTGTCAAATTACTACAATAAAACATATTCCCATTCTCTGAAGACGGCAAAATTATTAGTGATGTGAGTTATTTTAAGATATGCAATATCCTTATTAATATTATAAACGTGAAATTTTGTAAGTATGGATGTTTAGTTACTATTTCACGCCAGAACTGCTGAAGGGTTGAGATAAAATTTGGCACACGGATAGATTATAGCCTGGAATAACACATAGGCTACTTTTTATCCAGGTCGGACCCAATCCTGAAGTCCACGCAGACAAAGTCGCGGGCAGAAGCTAGTAAGAAATAATTTAGATATGGGGCACTGAGCATTTAAAATAGGTTGCTATACTTCCTTATTTTCATTTTGCATTGTTTTGTTAACACCTGGTCGGCAGTGCCAGTACAAGTAGTGACTAAACCCGTTATAATAGCTTAACCTTTAGTATTGGCAACAGATTAGTCCTACTCATAATTTATATTTGGACTGAAGCCTACCTTGGCCATGCTGGGTCTCTCTGCGGGAACTTTGTGCCAACATTGTGTCATCAACTGCTCTATTGGCTCCGGACAACCCTCTATCAGGTTTGGTCTTTGACCTAGAATTTCACAGTAACCAAATTTATTAAAACTAACTCTTAGGTACGTATTTTTATTAGGATTTTAATTTATTTTGTTACACACGTTATTATATTAAGAATAGTATTATTAAGTTGTAATAAGCACTTTTTAAATAGATTCAAAAAAGTTTTAATAAAAAATAAACTATTTAAAAATATTAGAATGAAAGATTACTGATAAATAGATCTCATCTCAAAGGAGGCTTTAAATAAAATGATTTTAAATGGATGTTGAATTCAAAGAAGCATATAATTGATGGTAGGCGTCTTGAATCACTTCAACGTGATATCATGATTCACTGGAACTAAACCTTTAATAGGTGGTTTTATTGTTTTGCTTTGATGAGTAAACATGCAGTTCAATCAATTCGTCTTTTATGGCCATTGTATATTTTAGTCATTACTTATTGAAGGGTTAAGATTATGTAGTTAAAGAATCAATAAGTAATAGGTTTTTAAAAATCGCCTGTAATTGATTTTTTTTAAATCGTGCTTCACACAAAAATTATAGGTTCCTAAACCAAGCTTTCCTGTATTACATTGCTAAGAGTTTATCTAATAGCTGCTTCATACAATGGCATAACCATGATCTCAATTTGAGATGGGACATGGGACCCATGCTCAGCCTATAGTGGGGCCGCAACAGGCAATATTATTATTACGATATTTTAGATAACACCAGAAAAAAAATTAAAAGAACATCTATGACAATTGTTAGTAGTAGTCAAAGCGAAAAACCCTGATAACAGTTTGTGTTTAGGTTTGGTTCTGTCCAGAACATGAGTTACGGGGGTCTGCTGTAAAATACTGATATTCAACGGCACTTGGACAGGATGACAATCCATACTATATTTAGGAAAAGTGGATATTTAGGAGGAATCTCTTATACCTTGCGTTAAAATAAATATATAAATATAAATAGAATGTAATTTAATTTTTTTAAGACTGCCTCATTAGTCTAGTGGTCCCAAGTGAGACTGCTACACTAGAGGTCCTGGGTTCGATCCCCAGGTCGAGCAAAATGTTATTGGGTTTTTCTATGAAATTGTCATTAGCAGCTCGGAGTCTGGATTTGTGCCCGGTTAATGGCTATAGGCTCGCCCCCTATAACATGCGACCTAAACATACCGGCGAACTGTGGGTATACATTAAGTACACCTCTGCCTAACCCTTCGGGGAATACAGGCGTGATGGTATGTTAAATAGAATTTAAGTCTTATAAGGTTAATTGAAATCATGAGTTAACAAAAACATGTTTCTTTCTAAAAAAGAATAAGAGTTTTAAATACCTTATTTTTTGGAGAATGTTATTTCTACTACATTATAAATTACTTATGCTAGCTACTCATTTTATTTCAAAAATACCTGTATGCACAGCCCACATTATCCTAAAAGCTGATCCACCTTCCTCAAAAGGTTTCCTTCGGGACAACACCTCCCATAGAATAATACCCCATGAAAAAACATCACATTTCTCAGTGTATGTTGACCCTTCAAACACCTGTAAAGTAAAGAAGAAAAAGTTCAGGAAAAAAGTAAAGAAAAATAAATGTTATGGAATGAATAAGACAGACTAAAGATTAGGATGGATAGGATAAGATTATATTTCATTTAGTAGATGTTGCCTGCAGTTTCACTCGCGTCATATTCATTTTTGTCCGTGGTTTGTGTATGTGAAATCAGTCAATCCGTTCTCAATATAAAATGTATGAAAAATCCATTTTCTTAATTTTTTCGATGTTTTAATAGTTACTCTGCTATTGGGGGCGGAGACTCATACAAAAAATCAAAGATCATCCAGCCATTTTTGAGTGATAAATGGTGTAACATACCCAACTTTATTTTATGTACTAAAATAAAAATTGCCAAAGTCATCATTTTACAACATGCTAGTGTAAAGATGGTCCCTATCTAGGCAAATTTTAGGTTATCAAACAAAGGTTATAATTACTGCCTAACAAAAATAGTCTTCTTATTCTAAAATATAGTGTAAATTTTTTCTAAACTACAATAACTGCTAATTTTGATCTTTCTTCTAGAAACCTAATCAGTCATCTTATATAGTCATAATGGGGAATTTATTGAAATAATATTCGATTTTATTATCAATTTTCCTTTAAGTAGACATGTATCATTATTATTGTATGTGTTTATTTATAAAGGCTGTGCTCAACATACTGCAATCGCAATCCCAATATTATGTCAAGGAAATAAGCAACATTTTGGACATTATAAATAGCAGCTAGGTGCCGCAAATAACGTCGCACACGAGAGGCAAGGGTAGCTGTCTATTTCCATTACAGCCAAATTGCATGCATTGATAAAGATAGGTGCTGAAAATGACAATCTATTTTTAATTCGTTTTTTTTATCAATAGCATAATTATATTAGAAATAATCAACAAATTGTATTAACACCTTGTCACAAAAAAAATACAAAATAATAGTTATACATAAGGCATGAACAAAGATGCAAGATTCAAGGGCATCTATGCAGAGACAAATCTAAATGCAATCTTATGCTTGCCTAACTAATAAAAGCAAGAAAGTTTGTGAAACTTCAACTTGACAATGTTCAATTTATCATGAATCAAATAATGTTGACTAAATTAATAAACTGAGGAGGTTCAACACAGCTTTCATTGTTCTTCATATCACTATCAAAAGTAACCAAACCATGGTTTCAAATTAGGTAGTCTATATTCCTTCCTTTTTTGTGGCTATGCGAGTTTCATGTAGGTATATAAATACAATTCGCAACATTCACATCAGCTGCAGAATAATGACAATATTTGATATTGTCTTTAAAAAACGAGTGAATTTAGTAGGTACATTTTTTAAATAGTGTACAACTTATTAAAGTATACTCAATACTCAATTCGTCAAATAGGCAAGAATAGTAAAATGAATTAATATTGTGAGAAAATGCAACTGCATCCCACATTATGGTTGTCAGTCATCAAAAACCTACACCTCTTAGGGTGTTTTATAGCTGTGTGTGAAGTTTTCCGACCCACACTGGGACAAGACTGTCTTTTATGTCACAGTTACATATTAACCAACCATTTATTATAATTGTTGTAAATACTGTAATACTTTAGCCTGTCACACATCCTGTGGAATAATAATTTTACCATTCAGAGTACAAATTACTAAAGAAGAAATCAACAGTTTTCAGTGCCATGATCCTGGCTAACTTTGTTATACAATGTATGATGTGTGATATGGTGCTATGGAGCCAAAATTGTTATGAAGAAATTGGGTTAAACAAATTATTATTTGCTCCAGTATATATTAAATGGTAATAAAAAAAGTAATATATATTATTATAACCAACCTCGGGTGCCATCCATGCTGCACTGCCTTTATTGTTAGTCATATATGTAGCCTTGTCTGCGGCAGTACCAAAGTCACAAATCTTTAGTCTCTGGCCACCTCCTACTAGTAACAAGTTAGGTGGCTTTAAATCCCTGTGTATCAGCGGCTTCGGTTTCATTGCATGGAGATATGCTACACCCTGAAATGTATATATCATAATGAAGGTTATGACATCTTATTTTATTTAGATATATTTTTTAGCAGGGATCTTGTTAACAATAACAATGTAGAAAATTATATTAAAACAAATAATGTAACTTTTATTTAATGTTATGTATGTACCCAAACCTTCAGAGAAATTCTAATTCATTAAAATCACTTTGTTTTCATGAAATCAATCTCTATTCAGATTGTATATGTGACAAATTGAAATGATTACTGGTCGTCATAAAAAATTTACTACAGAGGTATCCAAATGTAGAAACAAAACAATGTTAACCTCTGCACACTGATGGGCCCAGCTCATTGCATGAGCTGCAGTGTACTTGGGCTTGGGGCGGTTGTGTAGCACATTGTACAGCGAACCTCCCTCTGCATACTCCATGACTAGGCAGACGTGGGCGCCCTTTGTGCACGCCCCGTACAGTCGCACGATGTTGGGGTGTGACACCCGCGATAGCTGGCGCACTTCTATAGAAAACTCTCGCTTCTCAGCCTCAGAGTTGATGTGCTTTACTGCGACTAGTGTGTTCCGCCAAAGACCTTTCCATACGACACCAAATGCGCCTTTGCCCACCACCTGACGACACAAATTTAGTAAGATGTATTTGTAATCAACATCTCATAACTCAATATAGTGCAAATGATGTCCGAATATTTACCGATAACTCCTGAATTTCATTGTAATCTATCTCCTCCACAAATGTCTGCTGAACAGGCGAGTCTTGCACATTGGAAGCCATGGGTACACTTATTATCACATTATCAAAATGACTAGCACGTTATATCAACGTTATTGATTAAGATCTACCTAATTTTCTTTATAAAAATGTAAAAATAGTTGATTTTCTCAATTTTCTCAGTATTGTTTGGCAGAGAAAAGCAACTGCGACAAGGCCGCCATCTTTGAATCTGTAGAACAAATGTCACACCACGATAGTGTAGTGACCATTTGAAAAATCGTAAACATGTTTTTACGTTTCAATTATTGCAATAATGTACAATTATAAAAATCTTATGAAAAATGTGTGTGTCTTTTGTATGTAAAAAACCCTAATAACATATAGATTTAGGAGTAAAAAAATATAGATGGTAACGATAAATTGAAATGACTGCGTAATTTCTAATTTGGTTCGCTAAGAAAGTTATTTCAGCCAGTTACTCACACGAGAGAGGAGCCCAACTTTATTATTAAGTATATACTCTCTGGCGGAGCTCCTGGCTACGTCTGCAAACAAGTGCAACGTATGCGCTTGCTGCGGTAAGTCATAGTATGAATGGATAACTATTCCATAACTAGTTTCACTAACTGCCTTATTAGTCTTGTGGTCCTATGCGTGATTGCTGCGATAGAGGTTCTGGGTTCGATACCCAGGTCGAGAGTGCTTTGCAGGAAAATTAATTGCAGGACTCCGATGCAGTCGCTTCTGGAAAATATATTCCGCCGCATCTGAAAGACTGGAAGCCCAACCCGACATATGTAGTTACGAAAAGGCTACGAGGACGATAATAAGTTTTTTTATTCCTGATAGGCTTACGTTTGACCGCCAGTTCGCCTGATGTTAAGTGACACTGCGATCTACGATGGAGCGGGATTGCCTAGATAATTATGTACCCACACTCGTTCTAAAGACTCTTTACAATAAAACTCATACCTACCATGTGTTTTGTATTTTGTGACATTAGGTACTATTTAAGTATCATATTATTCTCTTTATTGACTTCTTGAAGACTTCGTTGACTATGGTGTTCGTCTTTCATTGCAGTTCGCGCAAAAACTTGTAAAAGCTATCGCTGGACAGTACAGTGTGCGTGGCAGCGGCAAGAACATAGGCATCGAGGTGTTAACCCACTGGGTCGGCTCTGCTTAGGGCGGCGGGTATGAGTTGAGTAGGTTAGGTACCTACTAATGAAGTGCGGGAAGCTCCCGAATGGACCCCCAATTCATAAAGTGTGCAACCTGGGGCTATTTTCTAAATCGTTCTTTTGATAGTGCAGCACGGACTCCGAAAGTCCGAACTGATGCGAAATATGTAGTGTACGCAAGTATTCATAAAAAGCTATATAATTATATCCAGTAGGTATAAGCTGAACTTGGTTTGACGGAAATCCTATAAAATGGGAACTCAGTATAAATACTGGAAGTGTTCCAGTGCGGCGGTTTGATGTATAGCCGTGTATTTGTCGAAGTTCGATTGTATAATACGCTGATAAGTAAAACAGCTGTATCTACAATGTCCAGTTGGATTGTCATTGCGATACGTGTAACAAAACAATTAAACGTTGGTAGCGACCAACGTTATAATTGTTTTGCAGTAAATGCATTACAATATTTATTACGTTTCGTGTAAAAAAGCTATGACATTTACGTAGCTGTGTCGGTAAGAGGTTAGCAATGAATATAATAATGTTATTGGAGGTACCTATGTATATTTGTTACAGTCAAAACTTTGCCTGATATTTCAAGTCAAAATTAGTTTTGAAAAAAAAAATCGGGATGAAAGGAATATAATAATGGTTAGGTTAGAACTGTGGCACTGGCACGATAATAAAATTGTGCATACAAGAGTTACATATGTAGATGAAAAGAAATTAGGGTAATTTTTACGAGCTTAGGTTTTACCGTTGTTGTGCAAATAAGAAAATCAACTTTTACGTAACATAGCTGATTTGTAAGAAAGATAGCGGTTATGTAAAATCCAACTGCGACAAATTTACTTAATGTAGGTAATTTGAAAATCTATATTGGTTAATAATTATGGAATCAACATTATGTAGGAATTTGAATTTGAAACAACTTATCTACATAATTATTTATTAATCACTTGAAGAGCAGGACTCTGTCCTCTAACATCATCATATCTAATAGTACCTGTGTATGATCTCGGCGACGCCCGGAACGATGAGATCAGGACATCTAATGAATTTTCTGACAGGTATGTGTATCCAAAATATAGGTCAAATAGAGGTAAAGTCATACGAAATAATTGTATTTCGTATGACTTTACCTCTATTTGAATTTGAATTTTCATAAACATTTTTATATTCATTCATTTATTGAAGACTTTAAATATTTGTAGATATTCCTTTTTTTATGGGATAGGAGGGTTTATAAACGAGCAGATGGATCGCCTGATGGTAAGCGATTACCGCTGCCGCCGCCCATGGACACCCACATTGCCAGATGAGTCACGAGTGCGTTGCCGACCTTTTAAAAGGGGATTGGGCCTCCGGTAACCTCACTCACTCGGCGAAACACAACGTAAGCGTTGTTTAACGCCGGTTTTCTGTGAGGCCGTGGTATCACTCCGGTCGAGCCGGCCCATTCGTGCCGAAGCATGACTCCCACGTAAAGTATCGTAAAATGATTATTTTTTCAAATTCTCGGAGGACTCTATTTGACTACTTTCAGTGTCAGCAGTGTCAAACAATAATTCTCCAAATTGTTCTAAGAGGGCGTAGGCCTCTTTACAATTAAATGTTGCTGCGACCTCTTTAGGCGTTTCATTTCTGTGATTAAGTACGAACAAGTCAGCACCCAAGTCCACTAGTATGTTGATGAGACGAGTGTTATTGCTCATAGCCGCAAAATGTAACGCCTGCCGCCCACCTGGTGCTTCGGGGTCGTTTACAAGGGCACCTTTTTCTACGAGAAGTCGCAGTATTTTTTCTTCTTCTCTGGTTGGTTCGCACATCATTACGAATTCTGCGGATATAAAGTCAAGAATTAAGATAACGCACGTTTCTCTGTAGCATCACGATTAAATAAGAGTTTCGGAGACAATGGAACCTCCCTGACTTACTGCGAGACTAAAACAAATGACTAAGTAGATAAGTACCTATAGATACGAAAGTGAAGCTAGTAGCTACACAACCTGTAATAAGCGCAAGACCTGAAAATAGTTTGTTCAGAGTCGACTTCTGAATCAATTACAGTCGTTTTTATGTCCTGAAATATGGCCCCCTGATCCATCAGTGGGTTGTGGTATGAAAAACTGAAACCTATTTGCACAAATTGCTATTGTGTGCGTGTGCGCATCGATATTAAAGTCTTTGCGAGTACGATTGTGGTACGACTACAAGTTTTATGTTTAGCTGATATAACCAATTTCTTGAAAAAAGAAAATGCTTACATGTCTCAAAATGACTTTTGCGCTTCGATAATATAATTATGACTCGATATTTTAATTGACCTGTTCGAGGTCTTGCGCTTATTCAGATACACGTTGTATGTAATTCAAATGTTAGCTTACGCAGGAATAAGCCAGTGTCCATTGGAGTTATTCTTGGAATAATTACAGCACCATGATTGAATAACATAGTTGCCATTCGCCAAGATGGTCTGTAAATAACAGTCGAAAACGAATTAAACGAAATGAATAAAAAAGGTATAAGTTATGTGCTGAGCGAGAATACCTTCGGTTTACTAAATTCTTAGTACTAGCACGTAGTAACTCATTTAGGATTACTTTCCCGAATGACACTATCTGTCCTTAACATGAGGGGGATACAAGTGGTAGTGTTGTAATATTAATAACCTTCTCATAAGACAAAGAGAGAGTGGTGTCATGCCCACATTGTCTTTGACATTGGGCTTGACTCCAGCTTTGAGAAGTAGAGCAACTGCGTGCCGATTGCCCGAACAGACAGCCAAGTGAAGAGCATTTCGACCGAGGTGGTCCATTTCATCTATATTGGTTCCTTCTCTGCAAAAAATGTAGGCTACTAGATATAATAATTCAGCCAGAGCTGCTAGTATTAAAAGTACTGGGATAGGTACCTACCTACATTAAAAGAGTTGCCTAGCCTCCATGATTCTACTCCACTACCTGTTGTAGCCATGGATGGGCAGTCAGCTTCGGTATGTATAAACCTGTGTCTCTCTGGTTTTATTATTTTTACTACAGCACTCACTACTTACCTACTATTGTGCAGTTTATTCTGATACGATAGAAGAAAAAAACATGTAAGTAGGTACCTATATTCTTCTAAAACTCATTGAGATCCTCCTCCACGAGTGCGAATGAAAAATGCCTGAGATTTTCCTTTGTTTTGCAGAGCAGCTAAAATGTCAGTAGCCTCGCCCAAAAGAACAACGGCTAAATTCATTATATTTCTTGAGATCATCTTAGTGCCGTGATGGCAAACGGTGATGGTCTCTATTTCTGTTTGAATATTGAATGAGTATTTCTTCTTTCGATCTGTGGTTACCAATTCAGTGTGGTAATGGGGTAACTTCATAATAGTGGAAACAGGGTAAGGGAGAAAGTGGTAGCAGTGGTTTTATGGTACCTGTGCCTCGGTTCAAAGGGGTAGTGGTTTTTTCTTTGTAGGTATAAAATCTTAGGACACCTACTTACACATTGATATTTAGATGCTTAGTTATAGATGAAAAGTACAGAAAATATTTACTTTATAAGTAATCGTAACGTTTTCTCGTCTCCCAGTTCGGCAGCTATCAGGAAGTCACTATCATGGTGTAGGAATTCAATGGCCTGCTTGTATTTGGCATTTGCGTCTTCAGTAGAAAGTAGTGACGCGTTTGAAGAGTGACCTGTATATGATCTCGGCGACCCCGGGAACGATGGGATCAGGACATCTAATGAACTTTCTGACGTCTGGTCTGTGTATGCAAAATGTAATTTTTTTTATTGTATTTCATAATGACTAAATTGTTGTATTCCTAATGATTGTTTTTTCTAATTCTCATTTTTATAAATCTAAGGTGAGTTAGTAAATAACTTGCAAAGTAATTTAACCAATAAGGAATAGAATAAATAAAATTACTATAAAAGAAAGAAAAAAAAATTATAAAAATTTAATGAAATAAAGATGATACAGACAATTCCATAAAAATCATTTACATGCCTGGTTTCAACTATTGTACTAACTACTAAGTATTTTATGTGTTTTTATTTGTTCTATCTTCATTTTCTATAATATCTATATTTACTGAACGACTTTCAGTTTTTGACGTCATCGGGAAGGTACTAAATTGTTCGCTTTCTATAATTGTTTCCATTTTAGGCACACTATCCAGGAGGGATGGCTTCTTTTTTGTAGACATTAGCGTACCTTCCATATCCATAAAAGCATGTTTATTTTTTAGGTAAGAAATCACTATTGAATCATTGTCGCATTCTGAATCAGCGACTGATAGTTCATTATCACTCTGAAGGTTTATGTCTACCATTTGCATTTCATCATTTGAGTCCGATTCCTTCAGGTGTGGTGGGAGTAAACTATCATTTCTGATATCTCTGCTGGTAGACGGAAGGTCAACAGATTTTACATTCATAATGTAGTGTTTTTTCATTATAGTATCTCTCGAGCTAAATCTATTATCGATGAGCAGTTCCTTAGAACTTGGATTACTGACGCAGCTCGAGTCCACAATGACGAACATCGGTTCACGGTCACTTCCAATTCCAAGATAGTTAAGGTCATTGTTGGGTGTATATTGGATGTCCGGGTCATCTTCACTGGAAAGAATATAGGTCGTAAATGCGTTGATGAAGTTTCTCATGGGTAGCCGACAGGTGGGTGGTCCTTGTTCTCTGCAACTAATGAAATTGTCTGTGTTGAGCGTTCGTTCGCCGACTTAACACAAGAGTGATTGATCAACTTGTACCTGCAGTAAGTGACCGTGTGCGAGTCGCGTTCTGCACGAAGCCTGCTTTGAACTTGCATTAGATTCACGATATGAGCTGGTAGGAACACGTGGTCAGGGTACCAATAGATCATGAACGCATTGTACAAGTCATTCGCTACTCGAGACATACACATTTTAATGTAAAACAACCAAGAAAATGATGCATACGTCGAATTTGTCGGCGCGGTTGATTCTTCATCTGGGATAGGGCGACTCTCAGGGGATGTGACTGCGTCCGTATGCGATACTCCTGGTGGACTGTTTTTATTACTTATAATATTGTGGATATGTTTATTCATATTAACTTATGAATACGCAGTTTTGCTTAAATTACATCTACCTTTCGCAAATTATAATTTTCTCTCTCACATTTAGATAGACTCAATTCTCTGTAAATATTCAATATTGACAAGTCATAGAAGCGTTGAAATTTAGACTCATTTGTAGGCCAGTATTTATGTTCCTTGTTCCCACGATAAAAAAAGTTTTTATATAGTCTTTAAGTATGAAGGTATACCTTTATAGATAGATAAGTGTAATAACATGAGTGTGTTAAATGAAACACTAATTTAAGATAATACTAATTTAATACATCAAGTTTACATTTAAATACATTATACTAGTTAAATATAGAGTACATCAATAAAATGGGAAGTTTAACTCCGCTAGAAATTTGTTAAAGGTAATTATAAAAATTGTAACAATATGCAGAAAATGATAAGGACCGATAAAAAACATGCATACCTACTTTTATAATTGTTATTTAAACTAAAGTTTTACAAAAGTAAAAATCATAATATACACAACTCTATAGAAGAATTGAAGAACTATAATTAAATTAATAAAGTTTATACTTAGGTATGTATATCCTGCAAATTACTTTTAGGCCATAATATGATTCATTTAGTAAATTAAATACCTATTTCCAAATTCTGACACTGTAATTTTCTTATAATAAAGTCTATATCTAAGGTTTGTTAGGTATCCACTACAAACTGCGAATTAAATGCATGACAATCTCCCACTCCAAATCAAAACCTAGATAGGCGTCCATCCGACAACGAGCGAGCTTAAATTGGCTCCTTATCGCCTATTTCTTCAATAACCTGACCAATGATTCTAGTGTTAAGGCGATACGCAGGTTGCTGAGAATGGACACCGTTTTCTGGAGACGCTTTACAATATCAGTCGCCGATATACAGGGATATCTTGTTCTTGCACCCGCGGGGCCGAACGAAGCAGCTCAGCCAGGGTGTACAGGTCATCCCGGGGCCGGTAGCTGTTCTGATGGTTCATCATACTATCTGAGCGTTTCCTGGCGACCATGAAGCGCTTAACCTTATTGGCATATTGTCTTTTACGACGAGCATCTTCGAACCGCATCGCTAACTCGGCTGGGGCAACTTGGTACATATCAGGATAACCATGGGCTAAAGCCATTCGATTTTGTTCCGAGAAATATGAATGGCGAGGGTAGTCTCGTTCGCGGGGAGTGATAACAACGGGCTCGTTGTACCAGATGTCGCCATTCTCATCTACCTCAGGTTGCTCGTCTTCGGTGTTCACTCGTCCCACTCCGTAGTAATGTTCGGGTCCCCATTGGCTCTGCGCATTCCATTCCTGTTTTTTACGATCCTGCGCCTCCCACAAATTGAGTAGAGCTCGAACATCGGCAGCGCTCAGACCAGAGTCACGTTTGCGACGTTCTGAGATGGGCCTAAATGTAAATGAAATGATTTCATAACCATATTAGTTTTTTGACTTACATACTTACACCTATACTATGATGGAGTTTTATGTTGACCTGAAGTTCTTTTTATTTCCACCGGAATTTTTGGTGGCGGTTTTGGCAGAGGCGGCCGCTCCGCCCACCTTTGTGCCACTGCCGCGCTTGCGGCGGTGCGCGTCGTATTCGTGAGTCATCGAATCCACGGGCGAGAGAGCATCGTGCTCCTCCGGTCTAAAAAATATAATACAGTACATAAGTCTAGTGTAGTGTTCTTATAATAGCAAATGCAGTTGGTATCGGACTAGATGACTAAAGCACTCACTTCAAATTTTTCTTGCCCGAACCGGATTTGGTTGCCACTTTAGTAGCGGCTCCGGCGCCACCGACTTTAGTTCCCGACCCCCGCTTGCGACGGCGAGAGTCGTAGCTTGTGGCTAAACCCTCCATGGCTGGTGGTTCGCCGTACAGTTCCGGCCTCATGATCAAATTATCGAGCTCCCCATTTGGCTGCGGAGAATCGAATCTTTGTTCTACTCCCTGTTCATAGCCTTCCGAATTTCCTGTAAAAGATTGTTGTTTTTGTGAAACTAAACAAAGAAATCCAAAATGATCGCGAAGTTTTCTTCAAGAAAAGATCAAGAAGACCTAAGTTATACCTATTGTTTGGGTTTGTGAATAATTTTTGCTCATTATACTTACGTAACTAAAAATAGTAAAACTTTAACAACGACCCACGCTACTTACACGCTTCAAAAGTTCACAGATTAAATTTAACCTAATACCTAAGCTGTTACAGTTTTAATATTAAAAGTCCTAGACTAGGTAGTAGATATATTCCTATTCTAGACCACTTAAATTGCAAGAGCCAATAACGGATGGACTAAGATCTCGGGCTTGCAACCTATTTGCTCTACTACGCTATTGTTGAACACAATTTCGCAATCAGTGCGTTATTAGTTGATTACTGACTGTGCAAGTGTACAGTGCAGATTGTCAATGTCCTATTTTGTCTACTGCTATATTTGCTGCACTTATTATCTACTAGCAAGTATCTTGTTTGTACCTACTATACTTGTGGTACTTAGGTAAGTGCAGCATGATACTATGGACAGAGATGGAAAAGAATAATCAGAAATAACAAAGGGTCCGGCGGAGCTTGAATTGCCCACAAAAACATAATACCGAAACAAATCGTAATCCAGACAATTTTCTATGAAATTGTGTTATTATTCGGATTTGGATACCGTTAATCTAGGTTCCTACGGTACTATTTCGTCTATTACTACTTCACTGGAATTAAAAGGCCGGAAAATCGTTCCAAATTTGGTATAGTCATAAAAAATTGCATTCGCTTACATTTAATTCCAGTGAAGTATTTTGGACGAAATGGCAGAGTAGGAACCTAGATTAACGGTATCGGAATCCAAATAATAACAAAATTTGATTAAATTGTGTTGGAATTACGATTTATTTCGGTATTACGTTTGTAAGAGAAATTCGGTCAGCTGGATACTTAACTAAAAGAATATAAGGACTACAACTAAGAAAATCTGGCCAGCTGTTTGAAGATTATCAGCTCTTTTCTGGTTCATAAAGGGATTTGCCTAACTTCCACAAGTCTGATTGACGTGAAATTTGCTATCCTGTTGCTTTAATGATATTGCAAGAACATGGTAACCTTGTTTTGATGCTGGGGGGGGGGGGGGGGTTAATTTTATTGCGCGCGCATTGAAGTCCGATATATCCGATTTCAGCTAAGATACCTACTTATGTAAGTGTGACGCAAACAGAGCAGGATTTGAATTTGGATCTAAATATAATTAGGAACGATACGTTAAAGAGGCACGTTGTTTGTATCATTGTTATTACCTTCCTCACTAAGAGCCAACGGGTAAGGCTCCAAGTCATTTTTATCGCTCTTATTCAGGAAAAGCGATTGAGTGTCGTCTTTTGTCTGGTCCCAATTCTCGGGGAGCTCACCGATTGGGCCGCCACCATCTAAAATGTGATTTATATTGACAGTGTGCCTTGAATAATATTCAACAATCGTAAATTCATCTTAATTAAGTAATGCATTATTATATCTCGTAGCTTTATAGGTACCTATGATATGTTTGTGTTTTTCGTTTTTTTTTAAATATCTACTGAATAAATGATCTATTTAAAATACCTAGGTACATAATTATGTTTTATCGAGAATCTTTAAGTTTATAGGTTAGGTACACCTGCTTTAAACTGAGAGCTAGCTATACACCTAAAATGGTAGTATTTTTAGTAGAATATTAACTAATGCCTAAGTAGGTACGTAAGTACTTACAGGTTGTAAATGCCCCTGCCAAGCCTCTTCTGTACCTAATACAGGCGATATGAGTTACCTACTTAATTTGAAACAATCTATTATTCTGGCTGTGTTTTTGAATTTCAAACGTAAAATTCAGGTAGGTAGGTATTGGGTACATATCTATGTCTAAAGATCTAGATAAGGCCTGTGTATTATGTATACTTAAAGCTGGAGACGAGTTTTGGCGAATACATAAAAAAATAATAGGTACCTACTTAGAACACAGATTCACATTGGGCCACATTTTTATTCCCTTAGCCCTTTTTCAGAGACAATAACAACGCCCATATTAGAATAAGGTACCTAATTCTAAGTAGTTACCTAGGTATATAGGTACATACAACTACAACAATTCCTATGGAAATTGTATGAATAAGTTATTCATACAATTTCCATTAAATTTCCATAAATCGATATCGCTATCTATTTATAATCTAGTGTGTCCAAAAGGTCATAGATTATGGTAAAAGGTGCGTCGCAAAATAACATCGGCGCAGAAGGAACACCTGTTGACCTGTTGCTATTTATAGAGCGTTCCCGGACCCGGCTGATCAATACGCTCACCAAAACAACACAAAAGAACCGAGGAAATTCTTGAGAACACACTGATAAGCATTATCAGACAGTCAATAAGCCGTTGTTAATCAATGGAACATACCTTTATTAGTAGGCGTAGGCACCGCACCACCCATCAGAATAACCGCAGAAAATGCGGTCAAAGTAATTAATAACATCGTCGGTGACTCTCAGTATGCAGGGATAATTAATTCAGAATTATTATAAAAATCTAAATGAATACTGTTTGCGACTGTTATGTGACGAAGCGCAGGGAACGAGTGCCGCTTAACAGAGCTCAAGCTGGAGAGAAAACCTATTGCTCCTGTCGATAAATTCGCGACATGCGCACTGTGGAGCACAGGGACGAACTGTTACATATCAATTATGTAAACGTAAAAATGGGTCGGTTGTTTCTTAATAATCATCTTAGGTCTCTATAAGGTTTATCAAGGGCATAAATGGGAGGTAGGTAAGTGATTTAATTTAGACATCAGAATTTTTAAATTAAATCAGCCTGTAAAGACCCCCGGTATACAAAACAATAGATTTTGTATTGTGTCTGTAAATTGTAATTATGTAAGTTCGTAGTACTTACTTGAAGGGTTAAAATAAACGACTCTTACGGCTAGGCCCAATATCAAATTAGTCAGTAGATTTGTTTACTAGAGATAGGATTTTGACATAAGGTCCATACAAGTAATGTCAAAATCCTATCTCTAGTAAGCAAATCTATCGACAGATTCGATATTGGTACTGGCTATGGCCGTTAGAGGTATCTATTAGATTACGATTAGATTGCTATCCCTGATTATCAGCAAGAACACAGGTAGGTATTTAACCGTAGTTAGCGTTTCACAATCAAGGATACTTAATTAAGTGTTATCTATATTTAATCAACGATAATTACCTACTTATTTCCTGTGTATCTTTTTGTAGACCATGTTGCGGCGGGCCCAAAAGGAGATCGAGGGACGAGCCCTTTATTGAAAGGATTGGCGGATGGCGGCTGAAGGCTGTAAACTGTGAAGAGTCGAAGAAAGGTACCTGTCTAACCTTTTAATATTCACCCATTATCGTCTATCTTGACTATAATGGGCGATATACTGGTTTCACTTGACACACACGCGAATATTGCAGTAGCAGTAGCAGTGATAGCCAAGTGGTATGACCGTGGGACTGCCAAGTCAAAGGTCTCGAGTTCGAACCCAAGGCACGCACCTATGACTTTTTGAAGTCATGTGCGTATTAAATAGTTAATAATTATCACGCGCTTAAACGGTGAAGCAAAGCATCGTGAGGAAACCTGCATGCCTGAGAGATTTTCTCGATGGCGTGTGAAGTCTGCCAACCCGCACTAGGCCAGCGTGGTGGACTATAGCCTAATCCCTCTCATTATGTGAGGAGACCCGTGCTCAGCAGCGGGACAGTATAATGGATTGATTATGACGCGAATATTAGACATTGAAATAAAACTACTTTTTACGGATTTTATCGCGTTGTATTGATATTATTAGATTCAAGATGTTTCGGATCCTTTAGCGATTCGTGAGGCTCTTGAAATTAAAAAACACCCAAATTTCAATAGAGAAGATGGCTGGGACTTACCATCCGCTTGGAATCCCATTATAGATTCTATTAAATCTAATTCCAACCCCAAAACTGCAAAGACCAAAGGACACGGGAGCTCGTTCTGCGTGAATCGGATCGCCAATAATTATCAAAAAATGTAAGATAGCTGTTAGTAATTTTAATATTTAGACGTCTAACACCTCAGTCTACCTGTAACCATGGATGTTGTAAAGTAAAGGATCCGAAACGTCGGGAATCAAATAATATCAATACAACGCGATAAAATCCGTAAAAAGTAATTTTATTTCAATACTAGCTTTTGCCAGCGACTTCGTCCGCGTGTAATAGGTACTTTGTTCCCTAGTTCTTCGCCCGCGGTTTCACCTGCGTTGCCCCGTCCCTAAGGGTTGTAGCGTGATGTTTTATAGCTATATAAATATAAATAATAATAAATAATATAGCTATATACCTTTCTCATGAATCACTCATTTTCCCAAATTTCCCTTCACTGCTCTGCTCCTATTGATCGTAGCGTGATGAAAAGTATACTATAACCTGCCCAGGAGTATGAAGAACAATTGTACCAAGTTTCGTTGAAATCCGTCGAGTGGTTTTTGTTTCTATAACGAACATACAGACAGACAGACAGACAGACAGACAGACAGACAGACAAAAATTTTACTGATTGCATTTTTGGCGTCAGTATCGATCACTAATCACCCGCTGATAGTTATTTTGGAAATATATTTCATGTACAGAATTGACCTCTCTACAGATTTATTATAAGTATAGATATAGATAGAAGATAATGGGTGATTATAAAAGGATATATCCTAGCCTTAATCATAAAGGCTTTTTGATATTTTGATACCTACTTAGGTACTCGTTTTACTATAGGTACTTAACCTATAGTAAAACGTGGGTTAATTAATTTCGTGTGTCAATCGTATTTAAATATCAAAGAATAGAATTGTGCTTACTTGCAAGTCGCAGAGGTTGATAGTGTTGTAAAAACGAGTGCTGAGGCACAGCCTCGAGTGCTGAATCGACGCTCATGAGCCTTGAAAACTCGAGCCTGCAACGAGCATGCGACTCGAGCGTTACCAATACTTATTCCAAGCTCGTGATACTTGAGCTTTGAAGGCTTTCATAGTTTTCACTGTACCTACAGCTGATCTGGGATAATACAGAGGATACGTTGCTTACTTCAATGAGCATCTCAAGGCGATCGTGGCTATCCATAAATACTTAGCATTACCTACATATACCTAGCCGTTTATGGTTAAGGTTTGTTTCCTTTACATATTTACCTAAGTAGGTACCTACTTAGTATTTTTGACAAATAAGTCCAGTTTTGAAAATTTATAACTACCTACATAGGTATACCTAAATCTATTTCAAAATCCTTTTTCACCACTTTGCAATTACTATAACTGCAGATAGCGACTAAATTGTCACTTTAACATTGGCCCCAGGTAAACAATACCTCTTAAGCTCTTTCTTACCTATAGGTGTTGTTTCCCAGTCCGGCCCTGTCATCAACCAAGCTCTGACGTCTGTCCCGGCTGAGCTCTACTAGCCCTTCATAAAATATGTGTTATTGCCTGAAAGAGTCGCGACAGTATCGGCGTCAGCGCTCATTAATTACGTTACATTAAACATGTTCCAGCTACACCCTCTTCTCTTCAAGACGAGCGATTTAAGGCTATTTCTAAGTCCGTGCCTTCATTAGGTACTATTTACAGCACTTGCCTTGACGGTAGCCCTATTATATTGTGTCTAGGTAGGTAAGTATCTGGTTTACAGACTATAAAGAAACATAACACATCCACAACTAGATGTAGGACGTTGACCAACGTTTCTGTATTCTCGTTCATAATGCCATTCATTTGTCTACTGTATAAGTAAAGAGTATGTAGGTACCCAGCTAAGTATGTACCTCCCTAATTATACAATTCAGCTAGATAGGTACCTATACTTAGCACATGTTCATTTATTGACTTAAGTATCAAAATTACTCAGCTCTTGTAGATAGTTACTTAATAATTATGTTTATGTTTTATTGGTGCTTAATGTTGGAGTAGGTACAGTCAACAGCACATCCAGTTACCACAAACTGTCAAATTTCCCCAATGGATAATAAACTTAATTCATTCAAATTGAAAATCGATTGGAAGAAATTTTACAGTTTTGGAAAAGTAAGTTTTGGTTAACAGCACCATGGTACTTACAATATGTAGGTACATCGGTACATAAAGCAAAAATAAATCTATTCCACGTATACACTATAGTCCTTCTCTTTCTTACGCACAGTAATGTAGGTACCTGTGGTACTTCAAAACGACCTATTCTTTGGGTTGATGGTAGGTAGGTAGGTAACCAATAGGAGGTCTGTTGGTGGAGGAGGGCAGCGCTGGCGGGTAGGTACCATCATGCAGCGCTAAAAAAGCATGCCTGGTCATACAGGCATCCGAAGATAAAAAAATTTGAAGTCCTTACGTAGGTAGTAAATATCTATGAATAAGCATGTCTACAACAAAATGATGCCCGAAAAAAATCCTGACTGATTAAAATTTGTATAAAACATGGAAGGTAAGTATGTACCTAAATTGTTCGGGTGACTGTACCTACACACTACAATTTTACACTGGTTAAGGTGCACAATGGACCTCGTATAACAAGAGTCATCTTCTCGTTCAGACACTTAATAAACACACAAAGGCAAGTCAGTGGAACGTTCCCGATTATGTCCGACCACGTCCTGTAAATAGACGCTAGCTACGGATAACCTGCCTTCCATTTTAAACTTTGACATGCTTTATGATTTCCTTTGGTATAAGTAGGTAACTACAATAAAACGACCATTATAATTCTTAACAAATTAATGTGCTTGCACCTATACTATAATAAGTATATGTAGAAGTAAGTATATAGCACATAAAATATAGACTGTACCATACTACTAGATAGTAGAAACAATATTTTTTACACTCGTTCACCATCTACTGTAGGTACCTTCGCTGCGTAGGTACCAGTAAATATGTACATTGTACATACCTACCTACTTTGAGACTTGATAGGTACCTATCCCATAGATTATTTATCAGCAAAGATGTCCACTGCTGAACCAAGGTCTCCCCCAGACATCCACATGGATCGGTTCTGTGATATTGCTAATAGATCATGGGTTCACCAAATAAATCAACCGAAATATTAAAAAAGAAAATAGATCATGGGTTCAATATACGTAAATCTTATTACAGATGAGGACAGAGTAAGACGGTGAAGAAATACCTACCTACCTACCCATCTAGATACAGTTAGGTTAGGTTAGTTAAAAAATTTTCTTCAGACGCAAAGAAATCTTTCTTCTCCTAAAATAATCGTTACAAGCCGATAGGAACACAAGTTCTTGGAATAACCACCTCAGTTTGCTGCCTAGTTAGCAAACTGGCTGCTAAGTGTGGTCCCGGGTTCAATTCCCAGTCAAGGTCGACAAGACTTATTAGAAACCTTCATTAGTAAATTTGTGCCCGGTAATTGGCAATTGGGTCGCCCCTAGCGACGAACTATCATGGGCGTATCGTATACTTACTTCTGCCTACCCTTTCAGAGAAACAGACGTGATGGTATGTATGTAGGTAAGTATCTATCTACATTGTTATATTAAAACCAAATGTTTTGCATTGGAGGCTTTTAATGTTATACAAAAATATTCATACATTCATTCAATCATGTAACAATACATTAAGATTTCTATCTAGCTTAATTAAAACAAGAATGCATTCTTACGTCTAGGACACCCTAGGTGGAAGAAAAAACTACATACTATTACTAATAAATAACAGCTAATCATATTAAAAAATGTAATGTGACAGTGATTTGTGAAAGCAGTTAAAAGAAAAAAATGCAATTAAAATATACAAAAAGTAACTTATAGGGGACAATTTACTTACATTCGATTATAGCGGGTCTCTCGTTCAATCTACCTCAAATTATAGATATAATTTATGGAATCGACGTATCTTGATACTGAATAACTGAGGTACCTCCCTAAATCAGTCGACTTGAATAAGTAACCGATACAACTTCTCGTAGTTGGGTAATTCTAATTTGGAATCTGTGAATTAACTATGGTTTCTTTAACTACGTCCATCAGAAGGTACCCAGCATTTCCCAGATTGGATAAATATTGGAAGGGCCTTGAACAATAAATTTAAAAAGTCCATCATTCATGGCTCAATCCCTAATTTGGAAGTTTTTAAGATGGTTCATTGAATTCCGGTCCAGTCAACTTTGGGAACCATTGCCCACGCACGTTAATTAATCGGTAGACATTACATAGTCAGGCACTTATAATTATAATAGGGTCCCGACTGCGGTGTTTATAAATTGTCACTTATTAGGTTAATTAAAAGGTAAACATTTAATATTAAATATATTAAGTCGCCTTTTTGCTCAGTCTATTGTTACTATATTGCTTGATTTATATATATTTAAACGAGCATAACTAGCCCCAGTAAAAATATTTTATAACAGTGCAATATTAACTTTACTAATCATAAGATAAAATTGTACTAGAAAAGGTTAAGTCCTTATTGCTCCCCTACCCTAGCTATGCCCAAGGGAAATTTTACATAATAACATAGGTATATAATTATAATACTAGCTGTTGCCCACGGTTTTACTTGCGTTCCAGAAGGATTTTACTTACTAAGCATAACTCGGCTTCGAGGTGGCGTATCAAGATGAAGCATGTAATACAATTGGCTACATGACAATAGAGCCCATCAATGAGAACAAAATTAAAATCGGTTCAAAAATAAGGAAAGTTTATCCATTTTAATTGTATGCCAGACAGACATTCTATAGAGAATTGTGACATCACAACTGACTGCTGCATACAAATCCAATACTAACACTCGTTTTGTGGGAAAGAGACAAAGTATCCCTTCTCAATTCCCATCAAAATCTTTAAACGCTTATATCTTGGCATTTTTTTATCCGATTTAAATTATTTTTTCAGTTTTTATTACACTTGATAATTTTAATAAATTAGATACCAGTCAAGTACCCAATTGTGAAAACCGCATGCAATGTCGTGAAGTAGTTTTTGCGCGATGCCCGTACGAATATACATATACACAGACACACAAAAATTTCAAAGATATTTGATTTGACTATTATTGCTTTTATATGACCCCTTCATATTAATTTATCTTAAATATCTCCTGTGTACAGACATCGGCCAGTTACAATTTTATTATATTAGTAAGATTATATAATTACCTAAGTCATACTTTAATTAATTTAAGTCCATTGGTGTTACCATTGCTTTCAATTATTATGATTATAAAAATATTAGTTAAACTGGCTCAACTTTAGGCTTCATGTGGTAAAATAAAAAAAATGATTGCTACAGATACATAAGTTACCTAAATACGTACATAATTTGACATAATTACATCCTAGCTGTCATTAAATTATTTTATTAATACAATGGTCTAATGTACTAAGTATCTATTCTTTCAGTCTGCTAAGTGATATCAAACACTGAGGAATAAAATTAATTAAAAGCAATACACACAAAAATGGCCACATGGAATATAAATTTCGGACTCACTTACTTATATACTAGTAACATGACATGCAAACAAGTCACATAATCTTAGTTTCAAGAATGGTCAACTTAACATGCCAACAAACTGTATTAGCCTATTGAATATGTCCATACATTTTGAACTCCCCTATAACTTTTTCCTCTTATTAGAACTTTTCCTAATTTTTTTCTTTCTACCATCATCAGAGCTAGAACTAGATGAACTACTTGAGTCAGTGCTTGATGATGAACTGGAAGTGGAGCTACTTTCAGTACTACTACTAGTGCTTGATGTGGAGTATTTTCTCTTTTTTTGTTTCAGAGACTTTTTCTTATGGTCTTCATCACTAGATGAACTAGATTCACTGCTGGAAGAGCTAGATTCTGATGAACTTTCTGATGATGTCGATGGTTTGCGTTTCTTTTTGGCATTTATTTTCTTTTTTTCTTTTTTATCATTTAATTTTGAATGTGTCTTATGTCTTTTTTTACCTACTGTAGGCGAGGGAGTTCTGGGTTCAATACTCTGTGAATCTTTTTTGGTCTTTTTATTTTTATTGGTGTCTGTATCTTCATTCTTACGTTTTTCTTTACTGTCGTTTATTTCCCTTTGAGATTTATTGTCGCTCCGTTCATGTCTACTTTTAGAATCTTTTGATGTTTCCTTAAGTCTATGTCTGGATGGAGAAGACCTTGACTTGTGTCTGTTAGAACTATCTTTGTCTCTTTGAGTTTCAGGTTTGTAGTCTTTATTTATTTTCTCAGAATTACTGTCTAAAGAATTACCTCTATTTATCTCATTTTCATGTCTCCTAGACTCATGTTTGTACTCTTTGAAATTTCTCTCATTGTTTCTTGGAATATTTTTTTCAGAAGAATCATTTCTATTTCTCTCTTTTTCATGTCTATTAGACTCACGTTCAAGGTCTCTAAAACTTTTGTCATTAGAAACATGATGATCAGGAGAATTATCCTTATTTCTCTCATTGTCATATCTGTTTGAGTCCTTTTTGTACTCTTTGACATTTGTGTCTGAGTTTCTTGATCTATTATTGTGGGAATGGTTATTTTTGTAACTTTTTGACTTTTCTGATTTAGATGGACTTCTGCTTCGTTTTCTAAATGATTTTTCTTCTGATCTGTAGTTGTAATCCCTGTCACGCCTGTGATATCTATCAGGATGCTTCTCGGTGTCTTTTTCTCGGTCATCAGTTCTTTTACTATGACTGTGCTGATTTCTATCATTGTAATGATTTTTAAATTCATTTTCTTTGCTTCGTGAATGTATTGATTTCTCATGTTTAGCATGGTTAGCTGTCTCTCTCTCTTTAGCTTCATCATCATTATAATATTTCACTCCTCTACCTTTGCCCAACCACTTCATTTTTGATACTGACTGTGAGAAATCAACATGAATTCTTCTATCATCTATCAACACATTGTCCATTTTGAAATAAGCATCTTCACAAGACTTCTTATCTCCAAATTCAATGAAAGCATATTGCAATGAGTCACCAGATTTTTTATCTCTAATGACTTCACAGCTGACAATTTTGCCAAATCTGCTAAATATTATTTCAAGATCATCATCAGTTGTAACTGGATTCAGTTTACAAACAAAGAGTACATTTTCAGGAGGGGCAATATCAGCATCTGGTAGGTCACCTACAATTTCTAGGATAGTGGCTCGAGCTTTGGCTTCCTTTTCTTCAATCATTTCTTGTATTTCAGCTGCAGATTTACCTTGTGTTTCATCTATTTCTTCATCTGGAGCAATTCTACCACCTTTGAGACGCTCAGCACTAGGAGATGGAGATCTTGAGATTGCTCTCAGTCCTTGGGGATCATTGAATGGATCTTCAAGCACTACTGTGTGTGTTATCCTAACGTCACGATAAGGGCGCTGGCCCTCGTCACATATCACATCGTTTAATTTTCTCAAAATGTCATGGCCTTCAGTTACCTCTCCAATAACGCAGTGTATGCCATCCAAGGAGTCTAAATCAGGAGCAAGTGTAAAAAAAAATTGTGAACCAATCATCATGTCACCTGTACCCACCATTGAGAGTAAACCTGCATCCGTGTGGCGAATTTTAGGCCTTTTCTCACCTGAAAAGAATCGCTTGTCAGGTCCCTCGAGGAGACCGAATATAGACTGCCCACCAGAACCTTCGCCTGTTGGATCTCCTGTTTGGGCAATAAATCCACTTCTTATCGTATGGAACAAGTTGAAGTTGTAATACTTCATCTTGCAAAGCTTCAGAAAGTTTAAACATGTTACGGGTCTTTGATCCAGATATAAATCTACCGTAATGTCTCCGAGAGTTGTCTCAATCACTACGGCCATTGTTTATCTTATAAAGTTTTCACTGATATTTACGAATGAATTAACATTTCTTTGAAATGAGTCCAAAACTATTCTATTTACGCAAAAAACTTTGACACATCACATACGAAGAAATAAATACATAACCTCACTTCTCTGTCTGACTTCTCAAAGATCATTGCCAATTAAAAAAATATTGTACAATACTTTAATTTAAATAAAATAGCACATAATATTTCGTCATTATTAAACTGCATGAAGAAATGTTACATAAATTATTTAATTTGTTTTTTCTACAGGTGATAAAATATTAGAACGAGACCGATTGTTTTAGCGCCATCTCTGAAGTACATTAAGTGTCTTCTGGTGCAGTCAGCGCTACCTACGGCTAGGTAGAGTGGGAGAAAGTTAAATAGGTAATATAAATGACCTATAGATGGCGTGTATTTTAATTTGATTGTTCCATAAAAACTGATTGATCAAATTCTTTATTCTGTAACTCATGACCCAAGTCAAGAGTTAAACTTTATTACTAAGTACTTACCCACCTACTAATTTCCTAATCAAACATATTATTTAACTATGTACCTATGTAGGTACCATAATTTATTATTTGATTCTTGCCGCACTCAGGGTGTCAGGCTATGGGTGGATGAGTAGTAATTAGGTTTTTAGGTCCTGCGCAAGCTATCGGTCCCGATTGGATAACTTATGTATTACCATAGGTAGAATATCTATGCCTGTCATTTGTCGTGTCGTCATAGCAGAAGTGGAATTCGGAAATCCAAAACTGCCGTACTAATATCGCTACTTATTATCCAACACATAAGTAGTCGAACAGTCAGACGGTTATTTCCAACAAAGCTCCGGTCCCTAGCTTTGTTGTGCCTTGGAACTCTGTGCTTGGTGCTTCATGTAAAATAGGTACTAAGTAGGTACCCCACCTAATCTAAGTAGGTAAGTAGTACCTACTACTACTACTAACTCAACCAACATAGATCAGAATAAAAAATTAAAAGTTGTTGATGGTGATAACCATCTCCAACCAACCACACATTGTAATGTTCATAGTATTTTTCATACCTAACTAAAAAATACGAAGATACAAACTCCTTAGAAGGTATCTACTACTTGCTCGGTATGTTTCAATTTTCAATATCGAGGTGTCGAACGCAGGCCATGCAATTCACCGCTTTCCGACTCACGTTTCTAGAAAATCTAATAAAGGCAGTTTCACTCGCCCTGCTTCCGCCCTCACCCCTAATAAAGTGACTATTGAAAATTTACCAACCATTCTTCCAGGAATATAAGGTTAGCTGGCACGAATGACGATCTCACCTAAAATCAATCTTATCACGATGAAAAAATGACTCTACTTGAATGTGTTAAGGCTCTAACTTGTGATGTTGTGGTGGTTTAAAATGGTTCCAATTTCTGAACGGCAAGGTTACGTGGAGAAATAATATAATAAAGCCTATCGGATGGAAAATATGGTATAAATAAAGTGACACGTCCAGGCGTTTACAATATTCTGTATTGCAAACCAAAAAAATAATGTTTAATAGATAGAATTATGATTAACCAGTAGGTACATAAATATTTTCGTAGTAGGTAGTCACAGACTACGTAGAGATGCTAACCTGACCTAGTAGCTGTATCTAAGGAAGTATTATTTTTTAAACGCAGAATGAACGTGGACGTTGTTCATAATTCGAACTGAAGTAGTGCGGCGCACATGCGAATAGAATAGCAGAACCGTAAACATTTGCACTAGTGATTGCGAGTGTTGTTTGTTGCCGAGTCGCCGGAAAGTGCCGTAGGTGTGTGAGGCACCTTTAACCCAGGTCTCATGGGATCGAAATGGAAATTTAAAAGTGTAGTTTTTTTTAATAAATAATAATAATATGCACAAAAAGAAAAACCGTATTTAAATTAGGCCACTTTACTACAAAAAGGATGATAGAACCATTAGGTATTATTTATCTTCTCTATAATATAAAAATGAATCGCAAAATGTGTTGGTAAGCGCATAACTCAACAACGCCTGGACCAATTTGGCCAATTCTTTTTTTAAATGTTCCTTGAAGTTCAAGGATGGTTTTTACGGCGAGATAAATTCGAATAATTGCCGGAAAATCCCTAAAAACAGCCCTTTTCTTTTTCCCATACAAACGATTTGTAACTAAAACGTAGAGTAAATTTGAGCTTTATTGCTATTGCATAAAGTTCATATTAAATTACAAGCACTCATTGTTGTCTAAGCAATGTAGGTGTGTTCCTAACGTCAAAGAGTCAATCTTTTTGACAGGATGAAGTCTGTCGGGTCCGCTAGTAAAGAATAAAAGTATTTTTGTTTTTATCGGGCTAATGACTATTTCAAATGTTTTTATTATGACTTGTGGACAGCTTTGCCTTATTTTAATAATGTTTTATATTCCCAGTAGGTACCTATGTAGATACTAATACCTACATCATTTTATTAAATTACTATAGGTTTTGCACGCGACTTTGTCCGCGTGGACTTCAGAATTGGGTCTGACCTGGATTAAAAGCAAAGAGTATAGTAATATATAGGATGAAAAGTAGCCTATGTGTTATTGTTATTCCAGGCTATAATCTATCTCTGTGCCAAATTTTATCCAGATCCGTTCAGCTGTTCTGGCGTGAAAGAGTAAAGCATATTCCAGACGGATGTAATCCAGCGTCCCAACAGAGGTCAACTTGGTGGGAACTTGGTTTCCATTTGCGGATTGTGTTTCGGCTATACGGATTTCATCCACGCGCCAACAGGCTAGCAAATCAGTCGCGAGTCGCGAGTCGTCTTCTGGCGTACATGAAAATGCTTAACAAACATCCATACATACAAACTTTCGCGTTTATAATAGGTATTAGTATGGATTTATCTACACAATGTTAGCTTCGATGATAAATTATTTAATAACATAACATACCATCACGCCTGTATTCCCCGAAGGGTTAGGCAGAGGCGTACTGAATGTACACCCACGGTTCGCCGGTATGTTTAAGTCCCATGTTATAGGGGGCGAGCCTATAGCCATTAACCGGGCACAAATCCAGACTCCGAGCTGTGACTGAGAAAAACCCAATAACACTTTGCTCGACCTGGGGATCGAATCCAGGACCTCTAGTGTAGCAGTCGCACTTGGGACCACTAGAGTAATGAGGCAGTCAATTATTTAATAGATATTATAAATAGTTTTTTTATTTTTTTAACTACATCGCGCAGGTTTTATTTTTCGGGTTTTATCTATGGTTCTACCGTAATTTTTTTTTGGGAAATTGTACATAGCGAACGTTACCTAGCGAATTATTTGAAGCTATAAACTAAACAAAGCTGTAGTAGACGCAATTGAAAGGACAGCCTGTTTTAATGATCTAAGTACCTAGGTAGGTATTTGTTTAACAAGTAGGCACCGAGGTATTTTTTTTATATACGTGTAAATATTTTTATCAAAGAAAGAGTAGGTTTCCTAATGTAGGTAGCGCTGATATAATCTCCATGAAAAAGCAATCAAATCGCAAGTGAGCGTCAAACCAAGGCTACAAATAACAGTGGATGTATTTTTAAGGAGGCAGCGTGGGCCTGGGGTGACGCCTGTATTTCCATACAAATGTTGCATAATTTAAAAAGGACTCTCAATGTGCCACTCGCGTTATAAAACTCGTGTTTTATACGATTCATTACGCAGACCGACCGTCATACTGATATTATATGAGCGCGTTTATCTGTGAACTTTGCGCTTTGCCAATATAGGCTGTATGATAAACTCCTTCGTGAATGCTCGTATTTTCAAACAGTTATGATTATGCAAACAGAATGTTGGGAGATTGATTACTCGTATTCTGAAATCAGCTAAGTAGCAGATACTTACTCGAAGATCGTCACTTCGTTTACAATGGAAACAAAAATTAAATAGAATGGAATTAAAATTAAAATATGGAAAGTAGCGATATTCTAGTGGTATGACGTCGCAAGTTCGGATCCAAAGCACGCGCCTCTGACTTATCGTCAGCACTCGTTTAAACGGTGAAGGGAAACATCGTGACTTGATCGTGAGGAAATCTCCACGCCTGAGAGATTTTGTCAAAGGAAACAGTTTTCAAATATGTTTAAATAAGTAGGTAACTTGAAAAATCTCAAAATATATAAAAAAATTGCTGATAGAGAAAAGATAAGAAGCTCATAAACGTGAAAATTCACCAGTAATCTTATAAAGCCAAAATACAAGCCAATAAATGTACATTGTGTCCGGAAGACGCCCCACTGTTAGATTTAATCTGTTTAGAGTTCGCCGTAAAACGTAGCCGATAAAATAAAGTGAGGCGCGCAAAAATCTCCTTGTCTTATCGCTATCCAGCAAGATTACACATAAAAATGTTAAATGATCTTGAACGCGTATTGAAAAAATACGGGGGAAATGGCAAGAGAAATTGGATGAAGGCCACGCGCTGTGACTAGGTGCGCCTTTATTACGTCACCTCTTTAGATTATAAAAAATATATATTTTTTTATTCTTTAAAAAAGGCTTAGGTTCTAGCAAATGTGGGTCGCACATTACTAGTATTCTCGTTAACCCCTCGTGCTAAGATAAATGCTTGTGTTACGAGTGGGTTTACGTCGGTAGTGAAATGGGTGGGTTTCGAACCGGCAACCAAGTGATCGCAAGTCCGACGCCTTAGCCATTAGGCTACCGCCGCTTTAATGTAATTGAATATCGATTGTGTAGAAATTCACATTCATTTACTTCCACATTTCCTAAAAAATATATATTATAGCCTTATCAGCATACCACTGTCTTACTGTGTTGGGGTTGGTTTTCGGTTAACTCAGATGTGACTGAACATAATTATTTTAGGCGAAGCAACTGCCATTAGACCTCTGGAGGTCCACAACCCAATTTCTGGGTAATAAAATAAAATATATCCTGAGGATAGTTTGGTTGTCAGGCTCTTTGGGCTTCTGACTAGGTACCGCTAACAATTGTCATAGGTGTTCGTATAACAATTGACAACATTTCAAAATTATTTAGCCACCAAAACAAAAATACTGTTTCTATCCTGAGTTCCAAAACATTTTAATTTATTTTTAAAAAACGTGTGATATACGGCGGAAACTGAGAAAATTGATTTTTTTTCGAAATCAAGTCAAAGTCATTAACGAAATAAGTAATGTAAAGTTATGAATAATTATGATAGATGCCCAACCGACTTAGGAAATTTTTTTGAAGTGTCAAGAAAATTACGTCATGTCACCGTTTAATCCGGTTAACCGTACAAATAACGTCTTTGGCACTTACGTTTGTTTAGGTACAATAGATAGAACTTCAAAGTCGAAAATACCGACGGCTTTACATGCTCTCCGATGCACGGGGGTTCTTGACGTGTTAAGAATGGTATCCCATCCACACACTGACAGCGGAAAGCTCAGGTTAACCTTGTTTTTACTTAGCCACAGGTCCCTGTTCAATTAATTATTTATGTATGTTGAGAAACTATTTTTGACGAATCATAATGTGATTAATATTAGAAAATTCATAAGAATGGCTCTACATATTGAACCAGAGAGGATTAAGATTCTAGAGGAATTGTTGAATGTGGTTTAACCTCCTTGACATCAGTTCACCGTATTTTAGTGTACAAGTAATATCTTGGAGGGTTGTGAAGTGTCGGTGGCACGCCGCTGACTTGTCGACTTTCATGAAATCTAATCATAACGGCTAATGGCGATTTACTCTGTACTATAATGTAAAATATTTTCTTCCTAATGCCAAATTCAGCTTAAATTAGACATATAAAGAAGCATAAGTTGACACTTACTCTAATATAAATTCACACAAATAAAATTTTGAAACACACCTACTATTAAGTCAAGGGTTTTTTAACTTGTCTTAGTTTTATCTAGGTGTTTATTTTATTCGAAAATGATCCTTAGGCGTAAACTTATGTTTTTTGATTATTATTTGATCCTTTGTATTGTATTATTTTCAGACTGCCGGAGCCAAAGTAACCGAGGGGAACTAGCTATCACGCGCAAAAGTAGAAATACGGAGAACGCCACGCAGAACTATTCGGTAGTCAATGTGTTATATCTAGGTCGCTAGATGTTGGTGAGAAAGACTACCTACTGAGTGGTTGCCTCTTCTGATCGAATCATCACGACTAATGGCAGATCGGACGTGATTGTCCGGCCTCACGCCAGGCTTCGCAATAATGTCAACAAAAGTGCTAAAAGCTGTTAAAAGTGCTAAAAATGTTTTAATTTGTGGCAGTTTATGTAATTTTTGTCCATATTTCAAAGTCAAAGTCAAAGTCAAAATTATTTATTTCAATTAGACCATTAAAAAGGTACTTTTGAAAAGTCAAACTAATTGCATTCATTGCATTAAATTGTAATTAATTAGTAATAAAAGTCATACATAAGTCTTATTATATCATAATCAATCTATTATATTGTTCCACTGCTGGGAACGGGTTTTCTTTAAAATGTGAGGGATTAGGCTCCTCTACGCTCACCTAGCGTGGGTTGGCAGACTTCACACGCCATCAAGGAAATTTTTGAGGTATGCAGCTTTCCTCACGATATTTTCCTTCACCATTTAAGCGCATGATAATTAACTATTAATACTTACTATATTTATAATTTTTATCTTTCTGACTGGGTAAAGAAAGAAGCCTCGTAAAGCTGATATCGCTGACGTCTACATTTGGTCTAGCACTGCCACTCCTCACCAGTACTGAGCTATGTTATAGTTTTATTCTACGTTTTGGCTAACTTTTTCTAAAAAGTTATTTATATAATAATACTTAAAGATGGTCTGTATTTCTCGTAAGCGTCTGACGGTACTTCCCAGGACCTCTAGCGTAGCAGTTGCAGTCAGGACCACTAAATTAAAGACGCAGTACAGTTAGATATATAATACTGAGATTACTGTTGATGATAGCTAAACATTATGTAGGTACCTAAGAAAACTCAGTTAAAATTCTATTCTCCAAGACTAAAATAATATTATCCGCAAAATTGGTAAAGTCAATCTAACATTGGAATATCAATAACCAGCCCCTATCGTGACTAAGTATCGAGGGTTGCAATATAGCGAAATCAGAAGGTGTCTACACGTAAACATAAAATATTCTTTACGATATTACCATACAGTAAAGTAATGGTATAAATAAAGAAAGTGTCGTGTCGGGGCGTTCGGTGGGCCGATTGGCTTCGATTATTGCCCCGCGGAGACTAATATCCCTTTCTTTCGCAAATGTTTTTTGGGGAATGTTACTTTTTGGCGCGTCGGTCGCAGATGGCGGCCGGGGCTCGTGAAATTGCTGGCTATTGGAGTGTCTCCGACGGCACAGTTGGGATTCTGTAAGTAGGGTCACTTACGTTAAGTAGCCTCTTAGTCGGGCACGTGTTGTCCCGTCACAGTCAGCAGGTGCGTTTCAGGACAGTTGCGCAATTGTGATTGAAATTGCTCCCGGTTTTGTGGGGGTTGATTTTTATTGCCTCTATTGAGCTGATATTGCTCTTTTTGTATAAATATATATACATTTATATTTGTTATTTTTTTCTGATTGAGAAGGTAACATTTCGATAGCTTAATTGTATTGAGAATATTTTACATAACTGTTACATTACCACGTAATTACAAATTGTAAATCAGACAACTCGACACTCGTTCACCATACAACACACACAATCTCTAATATAAGAACGGAGGCAAAAAGTAAACAAGGCACAGAGGCAGTTTCCGGCAGATATTAAAGGCATATCTCTCTATTATGAGCGGGAAGTTCTGTAATTTAAGGGCGTTCGCTGCGCCGCGGCATATGGCGGGCTTGGAAGGGTTGCTACCCCCACACACGTGTAGTTGTCGATGATATGATTTTTATGATGAATTAAGGTTGCGACTAAAAAGTTTGATGTTTTGCTTGTAAATGGTCACTGTCAAATAAGGCTGTCCAGGGAACATCGATATCAAGATTGACAAAAATTAGTTTTACCAGTACCAGAATTAAACTTTTAACTTATGTATGCTTACGTTGATTAAAATTGACAGACAATTAATTGATGATCTCGGTTGCGGTACACTACGGCCACTCCGTAGAAACGCTCCGATTCCAATACCTACTACAACTACATGTGCAAATTGACGTTTGTATAAGCGCAAATGTGTGCGTGAAGTAAGTGTGGTTGCCGGCGCGCTGTATGCCATGACTAGGTAGTATAGGTACTCGTATATACATAATTCACAAAGATTTTTGAGTAATCTGTAAAATTAAAATCCGTCACTTAAAATGAAAAACCAAATACGTAGGCACATATATTATCTAAGCTTTTATCGATGAAAATCTAACTTAATAAGAATGATACTACTAAATGATAATATCAAATTTAATAAAGAATAAAATCTAAATGTTTTTGTTCTTTTAAAAAAAACACGAATATTCGACCGTGCCCGCACGCCGACATGATGACGAGACCTTAGTTACCTACCTATAATAAAGTTTGTGTGCGTTTGAGAAAGAGATAAATGTGTAGTATTGAATGTAGGTATTATTTTAATTAATAAATCTCGATTTAACAACATGTATTCAATGACAGTAACGATTTATATATAAATACATTTCACACTGTAAGTATTTAGTATGCAATATAACATAATATTGCAAAATAATGTTCGATTCGCAGAATGACAGCCCTTGTTTACAGTCCGGCAAACGCACCGGCAAACTGCGGCCTGCGGTATCTGACGTTAGGGAGGGGCGCAGATTGGCCATTCTGTATATTATTTATTCTATGGTTGCGGTGACATATAAGATGGATACCGAGATATACAAAGGAAATTTTATTTTAATATAATATAATGTCTAACCTAAGGAGTAGATAGTATGTTTTCCTTTAAATAGAATATTTATTTTATACAAGAAAAATCAAATAGAACTGAAGCGTAGTCGGAGTCTTTATCAGAATATAATGGGTCGTAGCAAGACTTTTACGTAGCATTCGTAGCCGCGACGTAGCATTACTTACGAATAATGCTATGCCGCGCCTACGAGATGTATTTTGGCCCTTCATCTATCCCGAAGATGCTGTGTAGTAATGTTTTAAATTAGAGACTGACGTGTTTAGATGGAAAGAGAAGGAGAAGTTAAGTTTTTATAATAAAACATTTTGAATATCTCTACTTTAAAAGAGGAGGATACTCTTAATATTTGTAACTGGCTTCTTTAGCTGGTGTTTGTGTGATGAAAATATATTGTAACATAAACTGTTAATTCGCCTCTGTATTGCAGTAACTGTTGCTCTATAATCCATATTCTCTATGTTAAATAAATATATCCTATAGTTATAGAACTAGGTATACCTAATTCTTTCTATCAATGATTTCTTTACTTAGGTACTAAATATCTACAACTCTTTACAATATCATTAATCAACACACGGCTATATACCGTATCATATACAATCCAGTGTAAGCTGACCTCGCATATTATACGCTTTTCGTTAACTTAGAGATCAGGTTAAACTAACGAATTATGACACGTTGTGCAGCAGTGTGTCGGGGAATCATTTTAGCATTATATCGATAAACAGTTTTACTGTATATCGACTGGTCACATCACTACGGCAGCCGCTCGTTGCTCAGACACAGCTGCAGCACGGGCCGGTGCTCGATTATAACTAGCTTAGTGAAGTCGCGATACATGCGAGCATGCGTGGAACTTCACTGCTTCATTTGTACCACACATGTACAGCAGGAGTTTAGTGAGGGATTGGTGCTAGTGTCTTTGCTATTTTTTAGGTATGGCCACACCTAGCGATCACATGCGGAACTAATATGAACATTTAAAAAATATTTAGTAATCATTGTATCTTCTATTAGAAGCTATAGATGACCAAAACAATAAATTAATTATTTAGGCTATCTGAGCCAAATTAATGTTAAACACCTGACATTAAGCGACGATACGGTTTTTGTAATGATAGCGCACGTTTGGCTGGAAGAAAACCATTTACTCGTAACTTGAAGTGATTGTAAGTAATGGGAAACACAAGGTCCCATATAATAGGGGGCACAAATCCAAACTCCGAAGTGCTTTTGAGAATTTTACAGAAAAATCTACCTATTAAAACTTTGCATAACCTGGGTTCAAACCCGGGACCAGCAGTTGCGCTTGGTAAGCTTGCTTGCGACTACTAAGGCAGATCAATAAGGTAGTGAGCATTCTTAAATAATACTTTACTACCAAATATATTTGCTCCTAATATTACTCTGTTGTCGCAGTTATATTAAGAAACTAGCTTTTTGCCCGCGACTTCGTCCGCGTGGAATAGTTACTTTGTTCCATATGAACTTTCATCCCCTATTTTATCCCCTTGAGGGTAGAATTTATCAAAATCCTTTCTTAGCGGATGCCTACGTCATAACATCTACCTGCATGCCAAATTTCAGCCTGATCTCTCCAGTGGTTTGGGCTGTGCGTTGATAGATCACTATGTCAGTCAGTCAGTCAGTCACCTTTGAGTTTTATATATATTTAGATTCAAGACTTAATAAATATGACTGCTCAATATGCTATGTATATGTATTTATTATAACTACGTATATATACCTACCGACCAAGAAAGGCAACCCAGTTACAACAAAACATTAACATTGTATAAACATGTACGGAAACGCAAACAGTTTTAAAATTGGTTGTCAGAAAGCATAATGCTGGCGAAGGAAAAGGGTTGGGTCGCGTGCCCTTTTCCTATTCTTGACATTTTAAATTGTTTATTTGCGAACAAGTGTCAAGTTATTTATTCAGTGACGTCGGTGTTTGCGTTATGTCGACTACCGTCTGTCGATTGTTGCTGTGTACCTACTTTATTTATATCAGGGGATTGCCTACCATTTTTACTAAAAAAATGTAGTTTGTTTTCTTCTAAGAATGACTAGATTTGTTAGCTTTGAGTGGGTTATATTTTATCGGGTGGGGGATGACTTGTTAGTAAAAACAAAACATATTGCCCTACTACAATCGGGCGTTGTTTTCTTGAAATTGTAATAGTCTTAATATTCGGAATATCATCGTGTTTTAATAATTTCGTTTGATTCATATTTAGCCCAATTCATTTTGAATTCTTAAAAAATATCTATTCTACCCGTCTTGTTGGAATGAAAATGAAAAGAGCTTCTGTTCCATTCACCTAACGAATTGATTTCAATTGGAATCACCAACACTAATGTGACCGTTAATACTGGCACCGATAGTAAGTAAACGTAACTTTATGACGAGTACGCAAGTCGGGCGGTGCGACGGGCCGGCCGCAGCGGCGGTCGCGGCTAACCTGCAAATTGTCAGCGGGCCGACCGCGTGATTAGCTCGCCCGTATCGCTGGCCGTTTTGTTTTGATATGCCGCACCCGAGCTCACGCCACTGTGGCCACATGCCATGTAAGTTTTGGGTTGGCTGCGAGCAGTTTGTGGTCGACCGCCCCAGTCGCAACTTCAACTAGTCCTATACGATTGTTTGTTTGGATTTGGGTGACGAGCAAACGTAAATATGATTAGTATCTATTAGTCTGATGTCTGATACCTAAAGATACTAAGGTTTTGACATTACCCTAAGTGATGTTTCAAGATAAAATTAGTCAAATAAACTTTTTCTATAGAAGACATAGAATAAATTATTAATTTAATATTTGCCTTGAACATAAATAAATTTAGATGTACGATGATCAAAGGCTAAAAACAGAATGGTTGCGAACGGACATAAGAGACATGGGCAGACTAATGGCTATTTTGTTTTTCTATTTAATAAAGTAAAAGCTGGAAAAAAAAAATCCTCAATTCTTCCAGCACAGTTTAGGACCTTATTGATTGGTAACCGAGAAAAACTAAAGTTGAACATTGGAGCAAACGGAATGGTTAATTTTATAATGATGAGGAAAGACTTATCTCGAATCATTTGACATCAAGTTATGGAAGGCATTTCGTAGCCAAGCCTACGCCATAGCAAATACTCGTAGTACTACATAATAATTTATGTAGTTGAAATCGGAAACAATATTAAAAGAACTTTCTCTGTATATATACATATCCAGTAGTATTTAAAATTAAATTGAGATTTTAAGAAAAACTTCAATGTAGGTAATAATAAATAAATCGCATACCACGTAATACGAGTATTGCAAGCTTTACAAGTGCTGACGTAAACTGAATGGATGTATACCTTTTACGTAGTTGTAATTATCACCTAAAAATTTTACCCAAATAAACAGTTTGAAACTAATTACTAACTAATTTTAAATATAAATAAAACATAAGACACATTCCTCCGCAATTTCTCCCACTCGTCCGTCTGCCAAAAGTTCCGCTACAAACTGTCAAAGTTACCGCGCTGGAAAATCTTTCAGCGCAGGCGTGCCAAGGTAAGAGCAAGACGTCAGTATACTTCATCTCCTTCTTTCTGAACGAGGTCTGCGGGTCGCGGCTAACCCTCGGCGCGAGGTTTGCGGCGGGAAAAATGTGTGTTTCGGTGTGCCGATAGCGGAGCGCCGCAGCCCCGCCCAGTGTGCCCGCGCCTCGCCCGCGCCCGCTAACGCGTCTTGAGCCACTTAGTCGCTAAGACGACGCACACACTGTTCTAGAACAGCGGTGTTACTACTTTCAGAGAAAATCGACTCGAAATTATTTTGCTGTTGTGTCTGTTTGGAAATTTATGGCACTTCTGTGTGATGTTTATGTCATGTTAAAGATAACAGTGAAAAGTAGGTCACAGATCGGGAATTTTAGAGGCTGAACATATTTTTCGATTTAAGGATATATAATCCATGGTAAATGATACCCACTATAGGATCTAGGGTGCATAGGTGAAATTGGTATAGAAGGTAGAATAGATCAATGATCTTGATGATGCTTTTGTTGGTTGTAGATAACAGTTTATATTCTTTGACGACCTTTTTAGGTGATTCCAATAAAACGGCCACTTTGTAACAAGTAAATACGTGATCGAAGTATTTTTACTTGGCTAAGAGTTCTAAACTTGCTTTTGTACAAGGATTGTTTCACTATTCCTTTAGCAAGGGTAATAAAGGAGTAGCAATATTTCTTTAAGACTAATCTCTAACTTCTGTGAACGCTGTCTTAGTTTCCGGCCAGATATGGAGCCGCGAGCTGTCAAAATGGAGTGGGAAAAAAGGCGGGAATGTGGCGTCACTTTATGTGAAGCTCGTCATTGCGCCAGACAGAGAGAACACGTTGGATCGCCGTGCTCAAGAATGGGACATCGAACACAACGTGGTTTATAAGAAAACCCAAGACGTTGGGCGTGTTTGGCGGGTGGGCGTGTGGGTTTTGTACGCGTAGTGGTGAGGCATGTTTGTGTGAGTGTATTGCTATAGGCGTGTGGTTGTATCACCTTAGATGTGTGTGTAACCGAAAGGTTGTTCTGGAAGCACGCTCATCCTTTTGTCAACGATACGGTGCTATATCGGCTTCGTGCTTTAGTTATTAAAGTGCGCAGTTAAATTTTACGGCGATATAAAATTTCCATTGTCGGCTCGCTGGAGAGTTCTGAGGTCCTTTATGCGGCCATGTTTGACATCTGAGGCACTATTGACCTTCGGTACTCTGATTAATCTTGCTCTAGATTAATACACCAACAGTTCTGGTTGCTAACTTCTTTGGCACTACGAGTAATTTCTGAGTTACTAATATGATGAGATGCTTATTTATTGACATTATTAACAACATTTTATAAAAATCGTAAGTATATTGATATTATAAGTATAGGGAGATCTGGCTACGATAGAAGTGACTACAAAATAAAGCAAAGCTTATTGCAAAGGAGTAGAGTTCATTCATAAAGGATGCCAATTAGAATGTGGTTTTCAGAGAGCGAGCGTAATAAGATGGAGTGTTACTGGATCTGTTCTTGGGAAGTTGGGAATGTTTAATTTTATTCAAGATCGTCTTTGATATGGTTAGATGTTGGCGACGTAAACCTCTTCAAGAAAAATGGTTCAAAGTATTATCAAGACTAAGAGATATTAACGACTGGTAATAATAAGAGGTTTGACATTTGTTAGTTAGAAAAGCAATGCAAAAATCAAAACAAACCATTCTTTTGAGGAGAAAAACAAAAGAGAATGCAACATGTGTGAACTGGTACACTTGAAGGATTCCTTTGAACTTAGATTTTACCATGCGAGGTGTGTACGGACCATATGGTGCACGTTCCTCGCTTGTCCCGCACCTAACTATCTCTTTTAATACTTATTTGTACCCGACACTCACATAGCCGCGTCCCCTCGTGTCGCGTTGCAGCGCGCGTCTGTGTGGGTGGACTTCTTTCGCCTTGCCCCTGTGTGCGGGCGAATTTCTTTCGAGACGTAATAAGGGGACCGTTTCTTTCCCGCTAAGGTTTTAATGTCGACCACGTTTCGGTGGCGGACGCCCGCGCCTTTCCGCGGTTACCGGTCCAAACTTTATTTTTCATTTAGTGCGGACATAGTGTACAGTGTCTTTCTGGATTTTCTAAGACTTAATTTTTTTTTGAGGTATGACAACTTTTATTGGTTCAGGTGACGCGCGCTTAAATTAGTTTTGATGTAATTTTCTCGGATGGATAACAAACTATAATGATGAGATGTCTTAAATTAATTAGTAGAAAGTTTGTTTAAGTCGGCAAACTTGAGTTTGTCGGTGGAGCGTGGAGAGGGCGGCGGGCGCGGCGCTCACTTGCGTGTTGTTTTCCCAAAAACCGCAGGCTCATTAGCCTCGGCGCACACTACGCCGCGACGATTAAACTCCCGAGATAACGGCACATATTGTGATAACGTTGGGTAAACGCTTTGTTATATACAGCCTATGACTTTGATTAGATTAGTTCTAGTATTGTTTATGTTACGGTATGGGGTGATGAGCTCTTTTGTGCTCTGTGCTCTCTTAGCTAAAATAGACTTTCTTTGGAATAAATGAAACTTTGATTCTGATAAACTATCATTAAAGTTGAGAAGTTATACCAACGCGATTTTGTTTTATAGATCTTAAATAGGTAATTAAAATACTTCTATATACAACGACATTACAATCTTCTTATTATATTTAGACACAGTTTATATTAAATTAAATACATATTTTCAAACTATTAAAAAGTAACACTTTAGCTTGGGACTACATTCACAGCAGTTTAGATTTTTCCGCGGCCACATCGTAATACAATTATGTCCCATTAAGCGCGCGTCGGGAACGGAAACTTGTTAAAAAGTAAGGGCGAACTCCCATTAGAGTGGTACCAGCGATCCCTAAAGTTTCACCTGTAATTGTCGCCCAACGTGGGCCCACAGCTATACGCTACACGCTCGTTAACTCTTACACAATTATTCTATATATACGCACATACATTGCGCTTAATGGTTTAGAATATTACGATTTTAACATACAAATGTTAAAAATTAAAAAAAATCGTCGCTACGAGAAAAAAAGCTGACTAAATGTAGTAGAATGCGGTAGAATGGAATATGCATATATAGCTAAGGCAAATGATCAAGCTGTCTACTTATACTTAAGACGTTAAATAATACCTAGTCAGCATTTCTAGCAGGTCTTGTTTTTTCATGGATTTACATAGGTATGTAAATCCATATGGCAAAAGAGTTAATAAGTATACTATACAGGGTGAAATTTAGTAGAAGCGATAAATTAAAATAACTATAATGGTTCTGTATAATAAAGAAATTTAGAACACGTGATTATGGAAAAATAATATTATTTTTTTAGTGTTGTAAAGAGAGTTTGGCATTTTCATGAATAGAAAAATAAATGGAAAATGATAGTAAGTGCAAAGCGTTAATACTTCACGTAGTAACTATCTGCATAATGGATTACCGGCGCGCCGCGAAATTATTTATTTGCATTTTTTTGGTCAAATACCGGTCATTCATGGCTATCTGAAGATAAGGGCTTAGTTTGCACCATCGAAGATAAAAGATAACATTATTTTTTAGACAATTTAGATCATTGAAATTACATTGCAATTTCATTTTAAATGAATAAATAATGATTACTGAACCTCCCATTTCGATTTTTATACAACGACATATGGGTTTTATTGAACGACATATGCGTCTTGACACAAATTCCGTTTTAAATAATAATTCTCTAAAGGGTTTAATATGTAGTTATGTAGGTAGCCAACAAACCCTGCGTTTTGAGACATGTTGCGTGATACAGTACCTAATACACAACCTTTGTCAAAATACAGAAGTCGTTACAGTCTATATCTTTAACTAACTGTTTTGCCGATAAAAATATAGCTGTTATTACTTTATAACAGAGTAAGCTTTTAAGTAGGTACGTCTCTAGATTTGTTTTGACTGAGCAAAAGAAGTGTCAGACAAAGTTGTTCTGATGTACAGCCACACCATTTTTTTCGCCCGCATCTTGTCAGGCTCCATGTAATAGGGGGGGCAAGCCTATAGAGCGTATAACTCTAATCTGGAGATATGTATATCCAAACTCAGCTGTTCTATAGAAAAACCTAATAACATTGCTCTATCTAGGAATCAAGCTTAGGACTCTACGCTCAGTAGACACGGTTGACTACTACATTAATTAATGAGAAAGTTCATTTCGATATCGATTCTCGGCGAATTATAAATCAAACGTCAATATGCAAGGAGGTTGTATCAGATAATTCCTTTGTAAATTCGTCGGGTAGGGTTGGCTGCATTGTTCGCGGGTTTCGACTTGTTGTTTGCGCGACCTTTGAATTTCGAACATGGAACGTTTTGAATTTTGCACGATCTTACCGCCCTCGCAGCGTGTAGTGACATCGACTTCGGAGGGGGGAACGTGTCAATAGCGAAAATTGTCATAGTGATAAATAAATATTTGTTAAGAGTATTTTCACGATGACTGTTACCTTGTCAGATTTATAATCCACTAGATATTCGGTGATAAATCACTTTTTTTTATGGGATAGGGGGACAAACGAGCATGCGGATTGCCTGATGGTAAGCGATTACCGCCGCCCATTGACACCCGCAACACCAGAGGAGTCATAAGTGCGTTGCCCGCCTTTTAAAGGGAGATTAGGCCTCCGGTAACCTCACTCACTCGGCGAAACACAACGTAAGCATTGTTTGACGCCAGTTTTCTGTGAGGCCGTTTTATGTTATGTCACTTACATACAGTAAATATTTGTATTATAAACAACATCTAAAAGCTGAAATAAAATATATCATTCATAAAACTGGATATAAACATTTTGTAATAAGTAATTCACATTGGATCAAGTCAGCTGCATGTACAGTGACCGTTGGGCGAGAGCCACTCAATGGGTGCCTGAAGATGGAAGGCGCCGTCGAGGCCGGCCCAGCAAGAGGCGGCGGGATGATTTGGATGCGTACCTACCGTGAGGGTTTGTTCGAGGGGGCGCACGAAAAGAGTACTCGGACTTGGGGGTGGCCTTTGACCAGTAGTGGGACGGTAACGGCTAATAACAAAGAGAGTCACCGTAGATTGGCTGCAAATTTAATATGATATTTTCTCGTGACTTATGACACAATTTCTAATAAGATACTACTTACTACACTTAACTATGTATAAAAATATTGTCGTACACATTATACGCAAGATAATTATTATGTCTTGAATCGGATCGACATACAGACAGGACTAAAATCGTATGCGAGATAAGTAAGACACTGTGATAGTAATAGAATAATTTATATTTCTACACTTTTTTTAGTCATTGATATTATGTATTAATATCAATGACTAAAAAAAGTGTGTAAAAAAATAAATAAAAAAAAGACTAGGCAAGTTCACCTACTTTTTCGGCGGTGTGAAAAAGCGACGAAATGTTAACAGCTTTTTAATGTATTACTTATTAATTATTAAAACGTAAGTGTGCTTGCTATTAGCCAATCCACGTTCCATAATGATTATTTATTAATCAAAGATATTTGAGTAGATGCGAAGTAGTTACAGCACGATTTTTGAAATTGTGGTCAAATCTGGGAAAATTTTAAAAAACGAATTTGTTAATGTTACCACAATCATAAGAGAGGTAAGTAGGTACAAGCGACAAAAAAGTTCGGTGTACATGTAGCCAATGGGCTTTGTGTTTTAAAAATATTGTGTAATAATGTATCACGGAATATGTGTCAAAATAATTCAATTCAAACAATCAATCGCCAATGCATAGGAGAAGATGTGGGCGGAGTAAGCGAAATAAAATTTTGTCAAAGGGGACATAAAAAAATCGATGGATATTTATATAATAGTACGTACCTACTTTACTACTATGTTATTATAATAATTTATTATAGCATATTTGTTCATTATTTTGTGGAAAATATTTGTAAGCAAACCAGCTAGTATTAGACTAGTGCGATGGAATTCCTCTCATTGTAATTAAACCATGCACTGAAATGATATGAATATTTAATTCATGAATATTCAATATCTCCAATATCCACTTAGTTTCCAACGCTCTCATTAGGTTCGGTAATGAATGCATCAATTATACATATTATCAATGGATAGTTCTAAAAACTGAAGAATTTTGCCGACGTTTTAGTATATCACCGAGCTCCTCAAATATAAATATAATAAAAAAATGCATTACGTTTCTACATAACTGTCCATTTCAATTAAATACCTAAGTGAAAAACAAAAAAGTAAGGATTGTAACTGGAAACCTTCTAACCCCCAGTCTGCCGGGATTTTAATAAATGACGTCACATCACCCCGTCACATTCCGCGCGATTCTTATTTAACTGCTTGATTGTACTCTGTTGTTTATTGTCACCAATATTGCACCAGGAAGGGGCCAGGGTGGCTTTTATTTTGTTGTATTAAAAGTGTTTTGATAGCAGCAAATATTTATATCGCCTGCGTGAAAGTCAATTTTTGAATATGTTTTGCTTGAAGTACAAGTTGTCATTTTCACCAATACCTATAGTATTTTTTTAAGATAATATTTAAATTACCTACCAAACAAAATCTCTTTAGCTAAACTAGTTTTGTCCAAACACCTAAATCAGTTTCACATAAATTCAGAACACGTCACAAAACGCGCACCGACTTTAAAATCAGGAAGTCCGTCACCGTCTTACAGCTTGGGCTTTCCGTTCATTTGAATATCTGAGCCTTGAGGGTTCGGACACCTTCGGATATTACATTTGCTAACCCATTTGTACCCGTCGCTGGTCGTAGGACGATCATTATCCATGTCCGACCGTTCTCCAGGGACCACCCTCAGGAATTTGTGTCCCCCGCTGTCCTATTGATTCCCTTCACATTCGCTCCTCTTTAAAATTGGGCCGATAATAGATGTTATTGGAACTCGCAGAGCTTGACGCATTTTATTATACGCACAGATGCTACGCCATTATTGAGATTTCTGAAAATAACGCGCCGAATTGAAGCCTTCTGTACCTAACCCACTGAAGGAATATTGACACATAGGTACTCATATATAATTAAAATAAAACGGATTTTAGAATGAGATGAGATAAGCGCATTACAGAAATAACATTGCTTTATCCTTGGAGTTAATATTGACTTGTAAAGTTTATGAGTTCTCTTAAAGTGCAAAGCCTCCGTTTTTGTACGGTTTCATTTTATAACATATTTTATAACAGTTTTATATTTAGTTAGCTTGATTCAAATACTTTTGCACACTAAAAGAAAAGTGACACTGCATAAATTCAAAAACGGAATACGGCGTACCAACTTAATCATAGTCCCAAAACAGTATTTTATAAAACAAAAACGTTTTGGAGTCTGTCGACGCGTAAGGTTTTTATTAAAAATATTGTCCGAATGCTAACAGGCGCAGTGAAACAGAAACGGTTGGTGTAATGTATCTTTGCCCCATTCTGTTCCTTTGTGAAGGGCACGGGTAACGAGCATTATCCACTTGTAGGGAACCCCTACACGATCCTACATGCTTTATTATTTACGACCTTTACCCTTTTATGTATGTTTTTACGCTAAGATTTTATTGCTGCGCTATTCATGAGCTAAATCCACTGTGGAATCAGTGATGGGAGTGAACTTTGATTGTTTATCTTTCCTGTAATGTTTCACTTAAGTAAATGTAAATTATAGAGACAAGTTTCATTTAAAAAGTATGTATAAATTTTAAAAAAGAATTGGCACATATATTGTCATATTTATTTAGATACCTACCTATTAATTAATTTTGTTTCATTTTATCAGTTCTTCTAGTAAACAGCTGCAGTCTTGTCGGGTTGTTAAAATAATGTGGTTGATCAAACGCAACTGTCATTTGCAAAAGGGACATCGTCAGTATAAATAACCAAGCCAACCAACTATAAGGTTTTAAATCAAGAGATTTAAAACTTTATAGTTTAATTATACATACTTTTTAAATAATTTAATATATACTTAAGATTTAAGTATATATTAAATAATTGTCTATTTATAGTCTGTCGCTAGTTACTCAAATATTTATTTTTTGTACCTATTATAATTTCTCCCAAACCCAAAGGTTGACTGGTAGAGAATGCCATATGGTATTAAGTCCGCCTTATGTACTACTATTGTGCATAGAAGTATAAATCTATACTTATAATAAATCTGTAGAGAGGTCAATTCTGTACATGAAATATATTTCCAAAATAACTATCAGCGGGTGATTAGTGATCGATACTGACGCCAAAAATGCAATCAGTAAAATTTTTGTCTGTCTGTCTGTCTGTATGTTCGTTATAGAAACAAAAACCACTCAACGGATTTCAACGAAACTTGGTACAATTGTTCTTCATACTCCTGGGCAGGTTATAGTACTTTTCATCACGCTACGATCAATAGGAGCAGAGCAGTGAAGGGAAATGTTGGGAAAATGAGTGATTAATGAGAAAGGTTTCAAGCTATAAAACATCAGGCTACAACCCTTAGGAACGGGGCAACGCAGGTGAAACCGCGGGCGAAGAACTAGGGAACAAAGTAACTATTCCACGCGGACGAAGTCGCTGGCAAAAGCTAGTAAATAAATAAATAAGAGATATTAATAAGATAAATTGCGTTATTTTTCTCTCCTCAACTATAGACAATGCTTTTTACGCGTTTGAATCAAAGCGAACATGGCGAGAGACAGTAAAAGGCGTGTTGTCGGCTCACCCCTAACCCGAATTAAGTTTAACATCCCAATCGACATATCGTGTTTCGCGAACGTATAACAGCCTATTTGTACGCCTAGGGGATGTGGGGAGCCGCCGTCCTAAGTATTATTGTCAATGTGTTATCAAACATTGAACTAGGAATGAATTAGAATTGATTAGAAAATAAATTTTGTTATGAGATTTTTGGATCATCTATTTCGTAACTTAATATTCATGTAACTATTTTTTTAAATGTACTGTGCAAAGATATTAACATTTTTGTCCGAGGTAGATACTTTTTATAACCGGCCGAATATTTTTTTGAGTCGTTTTCGATACATATTTTTAGTTTCGAAGATCTAAAGGCTTCTCCATAATTTAAATAATACGACAAGGGTGACAAATGCAGTGTGAGGCCTCGCAGCTATTAAACGGGGATGATGCACTAAAAGTAACTCGATTCTAGCGAGAAAGTACATATTCATATTGATATTTCTAATGATAGGTTGAAGGGCAACGACTTCAAGTGAACACACAGACTGAAGATTTTGAAGTGCAATCTATAATACAAATACACACAGCCAGAGGGATAAGATAGAAGCTCCATTCATAGACCAAACTAATAGAATTAATAATTTGGATGTATGTAGGTTTATCAATATTGAAAAAGATGATTATTGCAGGGTACTTAATTTTGTGCTTTACGTTGAATTTAATAACGTTTTTTTACCCTAAATAACAAAATAGCCGCGAGGAAACTTGGAAGCAAACAATATTTTGCAATAAAATGTAACCAATTTTAAACCTTCGTAATATAATATCGCGGAGTCAATATTAGCGGAGTACAAAGTCATATATTACGAAAATACTAATATTTTATTCTATCTGCTTCATTTGTCACCCTACCCTCCCCGGGTCTGATTGTGCGTGCCTTCGCCACGCGGAAGTCACTTTGATGCTCCACACACCATTGTCAATAAGTAACCTGGGCCAAGTTCAAAGGTTTTCACTCGAACTCACTCTTGTAACACGTGATTTCATGTCTGTATGGGCGTATTTCATTTTGACAGGACTAGGTTTTTTGAGAATCGGCAATATAATTTTTATAGTTACTGATCATTAATTAATAAAGTTTTTTTTTATTGTACTAAGTAGTAAAACAACCCTTCATGCCGCTTAATTGTAAGAGGCTATGCAGCCTGTAGACGTCAGCAAAATCAGTGGACATTATCATCAATTACCAAAATTAAGCTCCTCCTCGCTATGTGGACGACCGGATCCTACAACTGCATTCTTAATTAAAATTAAAAAGGCTGTATCACAAGACTATCACTCGAACGTTGTTATCTTAAGACGATAGTTGTTAAGCGTCATTTATCCATTCATTTCACTACATTACGCTTTAAAATATAAAAAGAATATTTGGCAATGAGGTGGTATCCACCCAGAACAACTCAGAAATAGTCTAAGAAAGGAATATGCTAGAATTTATGGTTACGTTAAGATATAATTTGAATTGCCTTTTCGTCTATACTTACTATTTCTTTTCAGATACCACCAATAACCATGACCTCACCATTTTGCTCAAGACACTTTACCCAGAAGTTGAATGACAATTCAGGTTGCAACCAGCCCGTGATCACCAGAGTCATGTGACGGTTGTGATCAAAGATTATAGACTTTTATGACGTAATGTATTAGTGTGTATAAGTGGACTAAGGCTAGGACGATGCATTTATCGAGTGAAGTGAGTTCGACCACGAACGGACTGGGCCATGAGGCACCGTCGTCGAGCTATGGGAGTTCTTTGCCGAGTCAGCCGCTGACAGCAGAGTTGCTGGCTGAAAGGACCTTGGAGGGTCTTTTGGCGGATCACCCTGGAGAGCTAGTGAAGACTGGCTGTCCCCATGTGGTAAGGAGACACTTTCTGCTAGGTACTCCTGTATTTTGCTATGGAAAACACTGGCTACTTTCACTACGTCTTGCTTCTTTCCAAATATTTCGGGCCATGTTTTTATGTAGGTATTTTTCAACAACAGTAAGATGATATCCATTTTTTCGATAAACCAGTTGGAATAACATAACAGTAAATATTTAATTTTCATCTGGATTTAGTATGGTAATAAGTAAAGTTTTTTTTTTTTTGTGATTTTATGGCATTTTCCATGCTAAGATTATAAAATTACTTTAGTGAAGGAATTATTCGACCGCGGGCAGGATTCAAACCTGCGTCTTGTGGTTAGATACACCAGACGCTATGACCGCTAGAGGTCATAGCGTCTGGTATGACCGTGTCCGGTATGGTAAATAATGTTTAATTTATTCTTTTTCTTCCAATATTTTAGTAACTAAATTATTATTTCAGAAAGGTTTTAACATAAGCATAAACCTCTTTTCAGGTGTGCACAGTATTACCACCCCATTGGCGATCAAACAAGACCTTGCCGGTGGCTTTCAAAGTTGTAGCGCTAGGGGAGGTGGGGGATGGTACCCTGGTCACCGTTAGAGCGGGGAACGACGAGAACTGTTCCGCGGAACTACGGAACTGTACGGCGGTGATGAAGAACCAGGTGGCTAAGTTTAACGACCTTAGATTCGTCGGGAGAAGCGGTAGAGGTGAGTTTATGGAACATAATGTTTTTATTCATTTTGATATCGTTTTAATATGATACGACCCTAATTTGATGATGCTAGGAGACTTAATAGAAAGGAGAGACTAGGTAAAAGATTGTTCATACTGTTTTTGCGGCAACTTACTAAACTTAATAATCTTCGGCAAGGTTGTAACATGTTATTAATTTAAGAGGTTATCTTCCTGCGAATCTACCCACCTAACCTATTTAAAGATTTATGGCATAGATTTTCGTAGCAGGGCCTTAACAGATCAATTACCCCCATTGACTTAATATTCCAACAAAGCGAAGACCTGTTGAAATATTCAGAAGGCAAGGCGCCCGGGCTTTGTTTTTGAGTGCTCACTCAGGGGAGAGGGGGATTTTTTATGAGTAGATGTCTGCATTATCGTAAACATTCATATATGCTCACAACTTTATAGCTAGAGAAAGTAAAAAAAGTAAATTTTGGAACATATTCTCTGATGCTTTTTTGGTGCGTGTTGAGTCGTCAGGATAATTTTGGTAAAGAGTAGGTAGGTAATATAATACTAATGTCTAAAGAAATCCTTGCTATCTTAAAGTATTTAATATACATAGATAAAATTTAAAGATATATTTGCGAGTAGGTATTAGATACTAACATAACCTCTATTTTCTGTTACATTATACAGGCTAAGTTCCGAAGCAAAACCAAAAACAAACCATCCAACTAAACTATAAAGTAGTCGGGTAAAAAGACCCTATTGTCCTATAGCTGGGCCGTAGGGTTTCATACCAAATTTCTTTCACGGCATCTTCCGCAGCTATTTACTTATAACTAAAGACTGATTCGCAATCTTGGCCATCATGCGTGATGATTTGATTATGCCAATATTTCTGCAGATTTATCTGTAGATTAATAAGATTATTGATTGAGAGGTTATGTACGGTAAACTTTGTAAGTTCATTCGTTCATCATTGGACATTATCATTTGTATAATTATTGGAGCCTATATGACCCGTACAGACTACAATAATATATTTACAAAATAGAAAAAGATACTAACTAAGAAGTTTTATTGAAAGAATGAAAAAAAAATATTCACATGGACAAGACGCACACCACGGAACATTAAATAGGTGGAATTAGCATAATGCCTATTTTGTATGAAAACCAGTGTTGCCAAACTCACACATTTACGTCTTACACACACTATTGTAACTGGATTATGACTGGTCAAAAATAACAATCACGATCAGATTTAACACACTAAACTATTTGCATTGAATTCAACCTTATAACAATTGCACATAATTCACATTACCAAATAGGTCTGTAACCTTTTACGACTATTTTCTTTTGGAGTTAAAATCGATTTCAATCCGATGAAGTACCGCTACTCCACGCTAGATGGCATTTATAACAATTTTTTTCGAATAAAACTCTATGGTGCTTGTTATAAGAGAAGATTTTGAATGACAAATAGTGTGTCACGCATACCGACAATAGTGATGTGTCCATTCTTGTGAACTTATCGATAAAGATACTACGAAATAAGTGAATAAAGTGAAGATATAATGTTAAAGTAAATACCAAACATCGTTTCTGATATAATATAGTTTAGTACGTATTGTTATTATATTATTATTATGTATTACTAACGTTGTTAAATAGTGCGTTGTAAAATTTTATGAGATATCAGCTACATAGCAAGCAAATTATACTGCCTCATTAGTCTAGTGGTTCCAAGTGCGACTTCTAAGCTAGATGCTGGGTTTGATTCCCAGGCCGAGCAGTGTTATTGGGTGTTGGTGTGAAATTCTCAGTATCAGCTCGGATCGATTTGATCTGTGCCCAGTCAAAGGTGATAAGCTCGCCTCCCTATTATTATTATAAGACCTAAACGTACCGTTAAATAGCATTCGACTTGAACAATATCAACATAATTATTTATATTTCTATAAATTATTTAACTTAAAAAACTGAATACCGGTTTTCAATACACATTCCATCACGCCTGCATTCCTCGAAGAGTTGAGTTGAAAAAACGCCGGTATATTTAGGTCCCATGTAACAGGGGGGCGAGCCTATTGCCATTAACCGGTAACAAATCCAGACTCTGTGCTGTTACTGAGAATTTCATAGAAAAATCCAATAACCCTGCTCGACCTGGGGATCGAACCCAGGACCTCTAGCGTAGCAGCCGTCGCGCTTGTGTATGAGGCGGTCAATAAATTATGATATAATGTGAATAATTACTAGGTATTTTAATTGGAAAGTACATGAAGTAGTAGAGTACCTACCCAACATTCATTTGTGATAGTATTTTTACTCGACTATCAAAAAAGGAAGAGTGATGATTTACGGCCGATTTCTATATCCTATCTGTCAGTAGATTTGCTTACTAGAGATAGGATTTTGACAGTAGCTCTATGGAGCTTATGTCAAAATTCTATCTCTAGTAAGCACATCTAATTATATTAGTATTTTGGATTCTAAAATAGTTTTAGCTCCGTAATTCATACTGACTTCTGAGACGGTTACGTGAATATTAGACATATTATAATAACGCACTTTACGGATTCTATCGCTTTATATTCTTTTTTTTACAGTAACAAAATCGCTATATCATGTTTACGAGATTAAAAATTTGCATCACAAGCAAAATTTTTCCTAAGTATACTGGAAAGTAATATAGTTAATTTTAAAAATGAAAAATAGTCGATAACATTTTATCGATATTGCATGCACTAATTGAATAGCGGCATCAATTTGGTTAGGTAAGCACACATTCTAGAACAATTGATTGCTAATAAAAGAAAATGAACTTTATTTCTATAGGAAGAGGGATAACTTTAGATTGTCATTTTTGTGCTATGTTTGGCGGAAGAAAATTCAAACTTATTTTATCATTTTATTGTAATAAACTGAAAATAATACTTCCCGATGATACGAAATCACTTCATGTGATAGATTTTTACCCCAGCTATGGTTTTTTTTTTCTTAAATGGCACAAAAGGGCCTTTCATTATTTTTTTTAGATTTTTTAAAGTTTTCGACGCATGTTTGCGGGTTGGCTATCTGCGAACGCGACTGAGAGCACTTTATACGGCAAGTGAGTACATCGTACCAGACTAGTGGAAACAAGGTTACGCCCACTTACTGCTTCTATGTACTTCTTTGTTCTGTGACGCACACAGTCTTGTCCATGTGAATAAATTTATTTTCTTTCTTTCTATTTACACACATTTATATACCTGTGTATTTGAACAAAGAACTTAAGACTACTTAAACTAATTGCGAAAGTCCACATCCACGCAAAACGGCCATTGCTCAGCCATAGCCATCGGCCATTATCTCATAGACAAATCGATACTGTTATTTTTCTTAATGTTTCAAGTATTAAACTTTTGTCTGAAAGTAATTGCGCGGTCAACCGCCTCTGCGTTGTCGCGACGTAACACTTGAGGTGATTCCGATGCAGGCGGCGAGTAGTGGCCGATTAGCCTGCGTATTGCATTATCTAGTGGGTTGTAGTTTAGCCTGGTTTAATATAGGCTAGAGCAGCATAACACTACTTGAAGATAAGGACTTGCATTCGCAATTATACATATAAGTAGTTCTCGGCACTCCGTTGTAACTAAAGGGCGCAAATACTGGTTTGGTCTAAATATTGTTAGTAAATATGAATTGTGTATCGGCTAACTGTGGGTGCACATTAAACGCTTCTGCCAAACCCTTCGGGGAATACAGGCGTGATGGTATGTTATGTTAAAAAGAAAGAACATGCTTTTATTTACGTCGACATGACAATTATTATTTCACAGAATTTAATACCGGCAATATGTAGCGTAGAGATAATATAGGTATTACTTACTTACGCCCACAGTTCGCCTGGTATGTTTAAGTCCCATGTTCTTTCTTTTTTTTAATCGTTTGTGCACTTATAGCACTTCTCACTTGCGGATCTCTTTACAGCTAAAACTGATACTTTGTGTTTAACCCTTAATAGCACGCAGACACGCAACTTACTTAAGTGGTATCCATGCATGCATTAAAAGGTAGATCTATACTATAGATCATTCTAGCTTTATGTTGTGATAAGGCGGATCGTTCACCTGAGCCCGCCAAATTCAAATTTCGAGTGGTTTTTCGCTAATAAGTTCTACATTCATGGCAATGGTAATTGCGACATTAACTATACAACATTCGCAACGTATAACTAAAACCATTGCTTAAAAATCATTATTGTAGCTAAAAGTAGTGTAAAATATCAATTTTGACCAATTACACAGTTTTCCCCAAGTTTCTGGCTTGATAAGGATTTATAAGTAAAGGTTTTAGTTCTCAGTTGTGAATGTTGTATAGTTAATGTCGCAATTACAACTGCCATGAATCTAGACCTTGTTATAGACCTACAAACTGCGAAAAATCACTTCAAAATTTGAATTTCGCGGGCTCAGATGAACGATCCGCCTTAAGTAAAAAAATTAACAGAGACCGAAAAAAATTCAATTTGAGTTTAATTTTTGTCATTCGTCTGATGATTTGTCTAAATGACGAATCGATTAGGTACATAATTTTGTTGAGATAAAAAAATATTAATACTGTATAGAGAATTGGGAAAGCCTCTTCTTATTTAGTAGTGGAACAAATCGGCTCCTCTCTCTGGAAACGTTCAATGAAAATAGTTTTGAATGTTCTGATGTAAAATTGTTGTAATTGGAGTATCTTTCATTTACTGCGAGTCACTGAGAAATGAACCACCAGTACTCTGATCAACAGTTTAGTGAGCGAAGTACAATGGCTCTAGAGGTGAGGAAGGATTTTTTTTTTTAATTATGTACTAGCTTCTGCCAGCGACTTTGTCTGCGTGGACTTATCGAACTGGGTTCGACCTGGATAAAAAGTAGTCTATGTGTTATTCCAGGCTATAATCTATCTCTGTGCCAAATTTTATCCAGATCCGTTCAGCCGTTCTGGAGTGAAAGAGTAACAAACATCCATACATTCACACATCCATACTCACAAACTTTCGCGTTTATAATATTAGTAAGGAAGTAGGGATTTACATCAAATATTTGATAGATGCTGACTATACAGAATGATGGTAATGTTACAAACTTACCTTATCTGGTACTATGTTCATATTTTATTTTATTTTTCGTTTGAAAATGGTGGCGTAACAACCCGTTAATAGATAGATCTGCGATATGAAAGGTACCTACTATTACGTAAACCCGAATTAAGGTAAACATTTCGGATCGATGTGAATGAACAACGGAGCGGAAACAAACTTAAAGTTAGGGTCGCAAACATCAGAAACATACGAACTGTGAACTTGCTTCGCGTCTCATATTCAAATAGTGCAGGGGAGCTAACGAACGCGCGGGGAGGTTGGGGGTCTTTCGACATGTAAGAAAATATCAGCGTGCGAAGATGTCATGCATGTCACAGCGGTGTTCCGTGTCAATACCGATGCCGGATAAACAAGCGAACGCGGGATAAATTGTTTGTTTTATATAATGATGCTAATAGAATGTGTTTTCCGCTTTGTTTACATTATGTCTCGGGTAGGAGACAGGCAGGTGTAACGTACAGTATATTTTTTAAATTGGTTACATGAAAATTAAAATAACTCTTAACGTTTTCTTTGTCGATCTAATGGTTGAATGCGCGGTTGCTGAGCGAGAAGTCCTGGGTTCAATTCCCAGGTTAAGTAGTGTTATAGCGTTTTCCAGGAAATTTTCAGCAGCAGCTAGGAGTTTGATTTTGAAACACCTTTGCCTAATTCTTCGGGGATCCGGGCGTGATGGTACCTTTGTTACATTTAGTGATTGCCTAATTATTTATTATTTTGCTTTGCCAATTATTACTATTATCATTATGATATTTGTTAACTAATATCACTGGGAAGTGCAGTATATAAAGCTATTTAAAAAAGCCTTATAAGTTGATTTTATAATAGCGCTAATTTCCCCAAAGAAGTTGATAGACACGTGGAAAATTAAACTGGATTTCGGCCCCTATTGTACAAATATAACCCTCATTAAAAATTTCTTAAACAAACAAAAGCTTTCGGCTAGCGTGTACACGAAAAAAACCAATATAGCCCAGAGCGGCGGGAAAGTGGAAAAGAAGTTAAGAGGTGTCTATTTGTCACGTTCCTTCCTGAATAACGCTCTGCTTTCCAATTAAGGGTAAGCGCTCTCTTTGTTTATCTTAAATTGCGAGAAAATCTCACTCAAATTATCGGGTAAAAAAGACAAAGGGGGATCGCTGCGGAACATAACTTTTGCTTCGTTCCGGGATAAAAAGTTGCGTATCTAACGTCGAGGGACGGGGCGCGGGGAATTTTTAATAAGCGAAAAATTTAATGAGCGCCCCCAACCACTTTTTTGCCACGGTTTGCCGTGTCAGCTAGCGGGAAACGGACCGCCTTATACTTCTTATCGGACAAGAATTATTAATTACTTGTAAGATCTTTTTCTTTGTTACCAAATTACGTTTTAGCTTGTGTATTATCTTATGACTTAGAACATGATTATGACTTCTAAAATTACAGTTGAGAATATAAATCCACACAATAATACTGTATACAATATTTAGGTAGTGCTGTTCACAAGAAATATTTCTCTAAGCCTGCATAGGATCAAAAATAATTTATTGCATAATTCCTATTCATGGGTGATTTAAATTTAACCTTACCTTATTATACTACCGAGTGGTGCAGTAAGAGGCCAATTTACCGCACCAGTAGTCAAGGAGCGACATCTGCTAATCGATTGATTGACCCCCACCTTACAGCAAGACACGATAAAAAATACGCCCCTAGTCTCATTTGTCCCGATCTCCTCTACGCAGTCACTTTAATTGCCTTTTATATTGTGCGTTACAAGGTTTTGAGTGGAAAGATTCAGCAAAATTGTCTATTTAGAATATAGTGATTCATGAAAATATTTCTTAATAATGTGCAAGTTCCTTTTATAATATGTCAATCCTGGTTTAAAAAAAAGCTTTTTAAGCTAAATTTTGTTTGGTTTTTATAAACGATCATTTTGTTAAAATACGCTATTTCAATACAGCTTCCTTGACATGATTATTCTTTTTTTAGATATTTTATTTACTTGAAGGTATACCTACCTAGTTATACCCACACAATCTTTGTGCAACAAAGGTCTGTACAGTTAACCAAACACTGTCGGTAGAACACAATGGACTCTCACGGCTTCACCCCATCTGCACCTTGTACCTCCCCAGGAAAATTATTTTTGTATAGCGAGCCGCGGTGAAAAAGATCTCGGCCTCACCTTTCGTTATTAACTCGAGAAGCCCTCCTTTGATGCACTGCCCCTTTACGAACTAATGATTTCAATTTCACCCTGTTATTTTGAAAATCTCTCGCTGTATGTTATGGGATGGTTGAGGATGTAAATTAGCGTTTTAAGGGTATGTTATTTCGAATAGAATAGGGAGCATTAATATTGTAAATGGAGATTTAGGAAGTGTGGTTTTGTGAAGGAGTTCTATTGTCCCAAATATTCCAAGAAAATATCTTGCTGAAGATAACAAAATACTTTGTAATTAGTTGTTTTAGATATTTCCACATTCGTCTACTGTTTTTAGTCATCATCATGAGAAAGTATAGCCTTAAAGTCGTAACATAATTAAGAGCATCGCTAACTACCACGGTTTAAGAAGAGCATCCATTTGAATTTTTATTAATTTAAAAGAGAACCATTGGGTGGGTACGAAGAATTTCATAAGCGAAATTGAGACGGCGTGCGATAGGGACACGGATACACTTTTCTTTACGAGAAAGTAGGACAGCGCAAGTTTCTTTTCATTTTGGGTCGTCTTTTTGGAGTTGTTCTCTTTCCGTTTTTAATTATTGAACCACTCATTCCTAATTATTGTTATTAGCGTTGGGGAGAGTGGTGAAAATTGAGGGTCTGGCAATATTGACCGCTCGGCTCGCTCGCTAGGTGCTTCCCAAGGGACTGTTTTTAATTGTGCACGCTTTTGACTTTTCCTTCTTGTACTTTTGAGACGCCTCAATAAACTCGGATTTTACGGTGTCTCGCTTGTATTAGTTATTTTATTGGCAGGGGAAGAAGTTTTATATTGTCTTGGCAATATAATTCAATATTGTTTGTGTCTATTTATACACGGCCATAAAATATGTGTGTTAACGATATAAGTAGGTATATAGTTATAACATATTCGGAGTGCGTACGCGGAGTCAATTCGCTAATGTCCCTAATACGCATCGGTCGGCTTTAGGTATTTTATATCCAAATTGCCGCTCTAAGCCGAAAATCCCCAGTAAGCCATGAAACCGAGATCAAAGGAGCTCGCTGCCATTACCATTGTGGCTCATTTTTTATTTAGCTCGCGAGCGGAGAACTCTTATCTTAACGTTCCTCCCGCCTACTTTATGACGTTATAAAGCTGATTTTTAATCCGACGTGAACGGGAAATTGCCGAATTTGAATTTCGTACCGAATTTGAATTTGGAAATATTTCAACTGTTATCGAATTCGTGAGCTTGAATTGTTGGATTAGAGAGTCATTTAAATGAAATACTTATCTTGTAAAATAATTATAAAATATTAAGTATGTACTTCGTAATTACGAATATTCTTACCTAGTTAATAAAATGTACATAGGTAGGTACTGATTTAGTGAAAACTGTTGCTGTTTCCTGTAACCAACACAGATTTTGTTTAATTTTAACGTAAAAATTTCGTACCGAATCGATAGATGGCGCGATGTGTTTCAAACCGCAAACTCACTAATTGTAGTGGTTTTATAACTATGTCAAAAGAATGTTTATGACAAATATAATAAGTACAGATAGATAATTTTGTCCAATAGTTCGGAAGTGATTTCTGGGTTCCACCAATTTTAAAACGAATATTAAAACAACCCTTCATATTGTTTCTATTGGATACTAAACACAATATTTTTATGAACAATCAGTGGCTCCCCCTTTCGGCGGGTTCAATATGAACAGTTTATGAAGTGTGTAGCACGTGCAAGTGCAATATGTTAGCCGTGGCGTTGGGGGGTGGGCAGCAAGGCTTTTTATGAATAACTAAATGATTTATGGAGTCAGCGCCGTATGCTTATTTTGTTTCTGCAAGTTGTTGGAGCAACAATAAAATAAAAGCCATTTATGAAAGTATTGGGCTACACTGCATTTTAAAAAAAAAACAACATAAGTAAAGTAAAAGTAAAAGTTATATTACTGCTTACTATAGATATTAATAATAATTACATAGATATGTATTCGGAAGGCCAATTCAAAATGTTCAAAATATAGTCTTCATCATTTTCATAGATAAATGCGATTGGGCATTGACAGCATTGAGATGTAACATTATTTTTTTTTAACTGAAAAAATACTGTCAACACATTAAATATAACAAGACAAGAAAACCTCAAAGATGTCATTAATTTGTGAAATTAAAACATGATCAAAGATTCATGAGCTATATTTTGAAGGTTTTTAATTAATTAATAGATGATGCGGGTGTCCATGGACGGCGGTAATCTCTTACCATCAGGCGATCCGTCTGCTCATTTGCCCTCATATCCCATAAAAAAACAGCAAAGTTCAATTACAGTTAGCACGTAGGTACCTAATTATTTATCTTGTGATTTGACATAGTTGCCGATATATTTGGTAGCATAGGATGAAGTAGCATATTGTATACGACGTTCCGCAGAGCCATGTCTCATGTACAATCCTCGCCTCCATTCCATCCATATTACATAAGTAGTCAGAATGGGTAATTCGTATCTCCGTCCCGGAGACAATAAAACTTTTCTTTTCTGCGTATATTTGCGCAGAAAAACAATATCTTGGTCTCTCTCTTAAGTTCTCGCCGAGTTTATGCGGGTTTTATGAAAATAAGCGGGTGGCCGCTCATTTCGGGTCGAGGGGGGTGTGGTGGGGTTGCGGGTCGCGGGGGAGGGTGTTTATGTCGTTTTCATGGCTCGGAGGACCACCGCCGCGGCTTTTGGCTTCAAGCCAGACGTTGGGAATACTAGTCTCTCTTTTGTTTTGTACGGAATGTTATCTGGGTACGTTTCTTTTATTCAGAATATAATTTGGGATCTAAATATGAAATCTTTCGTTCTGCACCCAGTTTGTTTTTAGGGAAATTTTGTTTGCTTCATGTTGTTTGTGCAGCTTTCCCACGTAAATGTAGAAACATTGTACAATGTAACAATACCTGCACCAAAAATGTATTAACAGCTTTTGGAGTTATTTAATAACAGTTAATAATAGCTAATTACATATTTTGTGTAACTACATGTATTTCTCTGAACTGTTTCGACTAAAATTTGTCTCGAAAAATACAACACGCAATTTGTGGTACATACAATTTATTCAATTAGTACCTATGATCACTCATGATCACGCGGTGTAGCTTGTCAACCGATGAACTTTACCAGAATTACCATTCGGTATGTGTGTCGATACGCTGTGATTGTTCAAACGCTTGGTGCCGTGTTTGTGGTCGCTCTGCGGTGTATGTGTTACGATGGCATTTCGACTACACTCCTATTCTCGATATTCGTCGCTATATAGCACGCAAACAGCCGATTGTTAAGCATACATTGCCTCCATTATAGTGCGCTCTACAAAGCTGAATAGTACGTTTACAGTAATGGACTGCTGTTTAGGATATTACCTCGTTACGTGACGTCATTGTCGCGAGGTCCCAACACTTATTAAGTGATAGGCTTGACCACGATCACATTTACGCAGTGCTTATCATTTTGTACGGTAAAGCAATAGGTATTAATTTTACCGGGCGGAAAATCTTTGAAAACAATGCAGTAGAGAATTATGAACTCACAGAATCGCAGCTGGATAATTATTCTATCAATTTGGATGGACATTTTTAACATTGCTAAGCAGTGCGTAGGTTCAAAAATTACTCTCAAATTCTCTAACAAATACAAAGACAGCCACAAAAATGATGCCCAAATATGTTTTTTTAAATGAAAGTGGTTGTTAAGTCAATAAATTCGTCATGAAGTTACTCTTAAAGTACATGTTTAGAATATTACACGGTCTACACGTCACCTGTGCTATTACGACAAAAACTTGTCTGAAACTAAAAGGACGATCCTGCCTGAGATCGATTTTTCCTTTGACTAAAATATATATTAGGTATCTTAAAAATATAATAAAAAATAATTTAAAAAAGGGCAATTTTTTGTAACAATATCCAATATCTTAGTAAATCTTTCTCCTTGTAATCCGTATGTTCGTGTTGGCACGCGGGCGGGCTCACGGCCGACGGGTCCACAAATCAACCGCCACAGCCGCCGCCGCGCCCGCCGACGGCAACCGAATGGGTTGACGACTGCCGCGAATTCTTTATGCATTCCAAGGTTGGAACTTGCTAGATGGTTTTGGTACGTGCTTGGGGAAGGGTTTTCAGAATAGAGGTTCTTAATTCACGAACTTTGGAGTCTGTTCTCAAGTTGTTACGTTTTTACACGTTTAGTAAGGATTTGAAGATTTGTAGATTTCAGTCTCGATGTCTTATAATTTATATTTTTAGCGAATTTCCATTCTGTGACAATTGAAATAGCGGGGTGCGTAAGTAAATCTTGTTCTGCCATGGCAGTCTTGGGACCCGGGTCTTTTGTTGAAGATTTTAAAATTTACAATGAAACTTGCTAGATGGTTTCGGTACGTGGTCGAAGGATTTCGGATGATAATGAATACTTAATTATTATAGTAGATACATGGTATAAATTGCTGCCTGCCTCATTAGTCTAGTGGTCCCAAGCGCGACTGCTACGCTAGAGGTCCTGGGTTCGATCCCCAGGTCGAGCAAATTGTTATTGGGTTTTTCTATGAAATTCTCAGTAGCAGCTCGGAGTCTGGATTTGTGCCCGGTTAATGGCAACAGGCTCGCCCCCTCTTACATCGGACCTAAACATACCGGTGAACTGTGGGTGTACATTATTACGTCTCTGCCTTCGGGGAATACAGGCTTTATAGTATGTTATGTTATAAATTAACATAACATACCATCGAAGTTATGTCTGTAACGCTCGAAGAAGAGGTATACTATAGGTCCTATGTAATATTTGGCGAGTAGCGAGGGTAACGGGGTCATTAAACTATTGTGATTGCGATATATTATCATGACATCCAACATTTAATAAGTTTCGATAGGTTAGTCGGCAGAAGTTCGATATAACTTACCTCTAATCATGATTGAGGTTAACCGCACCATGAAGTCTTTTCTCTTAGATAAGTCTACTATTATCTACTGTACATAAATGTGTAATATCTTATTTTCTCACGCAGGGAAATCGTTCACCCTGACGATAATGCTGGCGACGTCACCGCCCCAAGTGGCGACGTACCAGAAGGCCATTAAGGTGACGGTGGACGGGCCTCGGGAGCCAAGGTCGAAGACGAGGCACCACGGCTTCCACCCCTTCCACTTTGGGCCACGGTTCCCGCCTGATCCATTGATGGGGTCTCTACCTTTTAAGTTGTCAGGTAAGTTATAATTTTTGTTATGAGGCACATGGGGGCCAGCATGGCCACTTATCATGGATCATAATATACTGTACACATTCACAATTAAACTTAAAAAGAACTTATTCATACAAGCAAGAATAATGATGATAATAAGAATAAGAATAATTTATTGTTAAGAAATTATATTCACTGCATTGATTCCTGAAACTCACAATGATGATAATGAAATATCATCATCATATGGAAAGATGACGAAGTAACCTAAACGAATAACTTGCTTAAATTAAAAAAGGATCTCGAAAACTACGTGACAAAAAAAACACAAAAAAGTCACTTTAATCTTAATTTTAATTTATTTTTGTGATCACAGAGATACTCTCTGATATGTTAGTACATTATCTCATTATCTAAGTGAACTGTAATGTTTTTTTTGAGAAATAAATTTCTTTAGACCAACCAGTGTTCTTTTAAGATAGATAAGTCGCAAATATAAAGCGCCTGCTTATTGTTATCCATAATGGCGTATCTTCAAACTTGAGTTCTGACCTATCCCCTGTCCCCCGTTTGAGTCGCAGCGATGTTTCTATCCGAAAGATATTAAATTGTCAGCCGGGACCGTTGTCACTCCTCGTCTGCGCCTCAAAAGGGGATTTAATTTGGTCGAGAAGTTTTGCGTGACAATTAATTATCAATTTAGGGGCCTCAGTTTGTCACCTGCGAGGTAGTAGCTGTGTTTTAATATTTTAGAAACATTGACAATTTTGAAGTTTCTTGACGACGATGATGGGTTAATCAGTTATAATTTCTCCCGAAAAGATAATTACAATACCTTAAATGATGGCCCCCTGATCTGATGGATCAGGGGGCCATCATGAGTCGAGTCGTGAGTCGAGGTCCCGAAAAGATAATTACAATACCTGAAATGATGGCTCCCTGATCCATCAGTGAGTTGAGGCATAACCTATTTGCACAAATTGTTATTGTGTGCGTGCGCGTACCGATATCGTAGTCGTTTTGAGTATCACTGTAGTGCGGCCACAGGTTTTGCGTTAAGCTGATATAGCTAATTTCTTAAAAAATATGATTACGTGTCTCAAAATAACTATTATAATTAAGGCTTGATATTCTAATCGACGTGTTTGAGGTCTTGCCCTTATTCGTTTACACGTTGTATACACATAGATATTATATTGGATGGTTAGCTGGAAAAAGTAAAGTAATATTAATTGGTAAGCTTGCTTTACATTATAATTAGTTATCCTATTTATAAAATATTTTTTTATTTATTATTAGGTATGTAAGAATAATAATGATTAATAAAATGAATTAATTAACTGATTACAAAGGCAAAGGAAATGAACTTGAACTTACAGTGGAACCAAACTATAAAATTCAAAATAGTTACAACGCAGCGTAGTGGAAATTTTCTGGGGAAATAGGAAATATGGCAGGTGAATGAGATTTTCCCCAATGCAAGGCGACACGACGCCCCGCGGAGCAGGGTGTCGCCGTCGCTAGGCGCCCATCCCGACCCTCCTTTCACTTGCACCTAATAAACACCGCTGTAACTGTAATTGTGTACTACATTATTAAAAATTGCCGACAAATGTTAGGTGCGATATTTTCATAGTCTTTATCCTAAACTAGCTGCCCGTCCCGGCTTCGAACGGGTGGTGCACCCAATGAAATTTAAAAATTTTCTTTTATACAAATCATGTCCTGTCAATAAAGGACGCAACAAAAAAGAATTATCCAATTTGGTGCACTTATTCGGAAGTTATTCGCGTATATTGTGTATATTTTGATTAATTTACTACAAAATATGATAGCTCCTTTGTTACTTAGTCACACTACGTTCGTAGTATGCAAGTATTGTCATATACCTCGTTACATTGCGTGTTAAAGGGCTGTGTTTCTCAATAATCTTCTTCTACTTTTTCAGCCTTTATTCACCCAATGCTGAGTGTAGACTTCCTCCATTGCATGCCATTCCTCTCGTGGTTTTTTCCTTTTTCTTATCCATTTATTTCCTGTGTCCAATTTTTACTACATCGTCAGCCCATTTAGCCGCCTGACGAAGACACTTCTTCCTAGATCTCTACTCCAATACTTTCCTGCCCAACCTGCCATCGGTTCTTCGGCTAATATGTCCATATTGAATAATCAAGAATATTTTTTTACAAATTGTATTATGCCATAGAATATAAAAGTGATTTGTGTTAAATATGTCACTATTTTTCTTTGTTATCAAGTCACACTACCTTAGTACGCAAGTATTGTGACGTGCTTCGTTATTTCGGCATAGCAGTCGTTTCGCACGAATTCGGTCCGGACGAATCGGGCGAAACGACACTTTTCAAAATTGATTACTTAGTAGATGGCGTTTCGCACGAATTATATTATAAGGATTACATACGCCTCTACCTAACCCTTCGGTGAATACAGGCGTTATGGTATGTTTTTCTAAATAAGTAGTAACACTAGTAACTATATATTCTACAATACAATAACGAGTCACTTGTGTTACTTAAGCCACTATTCTCCTTTGTTACCAAGTCACGGTAGGTTCGTAGTACGCAAGTGTAGTCTCAAACCTCGTTACGTCGGGTGTCAAAGGACCGTAACTCAATTACACAGCACGACTACTACTGGCGCCGTCACCCACACGTTCCAAGACACCGGAATTAATGCATGCTAATTTACTTACGATTTTATATCGTATTTGTAATGATTAGGAGATAATGTCTGATTTGGTTCTTATGTTGAGCAAGGTTTCTTGAACTTATTTTCTTGCTGGCGGATAATTTTTATTATACTTGATTTAAAGAATTATGTAATCATATATTTGAAGCAACTTTCTTTATATTTTGTGAGATTATTACAGTATTACTGATAGTAATAAATACGGTCTTTGTAATAGGCGTATGAAATAAAGTGAAGTAAGTACTAATTTGACACGGGGACTTGACTCATTAACTTTTTAATAAATAACATAACATACCATCACGCCTGTATTCCCCGAAGGGTTAGGCAGAGGCGGTATGTTTAGGTCCCATGTAATAAGGGGCGAGCCCATTGCCATTAACCGGGCACAAATCCAGACTCCGAGCTGCTACTGAGAATTTTATAGAATAACCCAATAACACTTTGCTCGACCTGGGGATCAAACCCAGGACCTCTAGCATAGCAGTCGCGCTTGGGACCACTAGACTAATGAGGCAGGCAGCAATTTATACTATGTATCTACTATAATAATTAAGTATTCATTATTCTTTTTTCATAAATATATAATGCAAATGTGAAACATCTTCAACCTATTCAGATTTTTAGTAAATTGCAAATCGAATTTCACTACTTGTACATTTTCGAAGAACTTCGCAAACTACTTATCGCATAATAACATTGAACAGCAACTAGGCTCTCCGGCGTTCTCATTAAGCGAAATGTACGCACATTACAAGATTACTTCAACGGGCCGGCTTCTTTCATCGGAGGGAGTCGAGCTCGCTTTGTTTCTCTTTAGAAACAATTTAGCGAGCACTTCAATATGTAAATTCCACGCTTCGCGGCTGTTCTGACGAGCGGCGGCAAGACTACTGCCCTCTTACCGGCACCAATAACCCTTGAGAAAATCATGATAAATTATCCACACTCACGTTTCACGCGCTTCTCTTATAGACGCGACTTTTGCTCATGAAATATGAAAATTTGGATGTGACAAATTGCTATTACGCAGGCAAGCTCTCTTCCACAAGCTGATGAGTATTTTGAATTAAAGTTAGTTTTGTGGCAAGCATGATGCTTAAGGAATTGATTAAAAATAGCCTCATCGGTTTAGTCGTTGCACAAACGGCTGCTAATCTTTAGATTTCGATTCCCAGGTTGGGCAGTGTTCACTAGGTTTTTCTATGAAATTGTCAGTGAAATTAGCAGTTTGGTTAATAGCAGTAGGGTCACTCTCTAAAACACCTCTGCCTAACCGTTCCGGGACAAAGGCGTGATAAAAATAAAACCAAGTATTATACCTATTACCTACTCATGCGTTGATTTTTCGTCCAAACATCCAGTCGCGATCCATTTTCGTACATCTGTGTGTGTCACATCGCCGTGTGAGCGCCACTTAAAGTCGCAGCCTTCGCATTATTAATGAGGGAGTCTTAGATAAAATTAAATATAGCATTAGGCCCGGAAGCCCGGGATTGTGGGGGCGAGTGGGGGAAGAAACGGGGGCCACATAACCCTTCACTGCTCGCGACAATGCGGGTGCATAATTACGCATTTGTAAATTTTAAATGTCCCACCCACCTCATACAGCCTTTTGTATGACGTGATTCGCGCTTAAACTGTACATTTTAAACGGTTTCAAATGGATTCGTATGATGATGACTCGTGTGCGATTAACTCTAAATGCGACGACATTTTTATGGAAGTGACGTGGAATTCGAAATGAACGGTAACATTGTGATTGTTGTAAATGTAAAATAAATTAATCAGTAATGGTGTAGAAATTTGTGTGAACATATTGAATAATAGGTACCGATATTCGGAGAATTGTTTGATAAAACTAATCACCGAGTTCATAAAAGGTTCCAAGTTACAAAGGAATAGTAAATTAATCGATATCTATCAGATAACCCGAGTAACCTTTAACCGTTAACTCCCTTGTCACAGCTACTTTGCTACACCGAAAGGTTAATTAAGCAAAACAAAAAGGGGTTAACAAAATCAATAGACGCAAATTCATTAAAAGCTAAGCAGATTGAAATCCAACATGGCACCCAAGATGGCGGCGGGTTAAGGCGCGTTGACAAAGCGGCGTCGTTAGTTCACGAGCCCTCTTATTAACCTTATGATGTACGGAGGGCATCCGTCTTGCTAACTCCCGGCTGTGATGTCAGCCCTTAGCACTAACTAGACGCTTACGGTGTCATAAGTTACGATGTGGAACAAACTGCGCAAAGACAGTGTCAAGGGTAACAGCTGTTCCAATCCAAATTGCATTATAAGTTACAAAAAGCATATAATATTACTATAAAAAATTCAATCCTGTTGCACCAAAACAAAATACACGCCCGTATTGCCCGAAGGGTTAGGCAGAGGAGTAATAATGTTACCTACTCCCATGCGATCTTCCAAATTGTGCAATACAAAAACTTGTCACCTTAGATGGTGCAAACAACGCTATTATTTTCGCCCGATCAATCTATTACACATAAAATTGCAACGCCGCAATCACTCCATCACTTGCTCTAAATTTTCATTGTTACACATTGAATTATACAAAAGTACATGCACTTACGCCTTTCTCCCACAGGAGTAGGCCGAAACTATAGACCCACTAAACTATACTAACTAAACTATAGACCCACTAAACCACTTGCGATTCTTGCATACTTCTTTTGCACATTCATACATCTTCTCATACATACACGCCGGATGCGAGTGCTACGCACCTGACCTTTTTGAAGGATTTCGCCAATAAGATCGGCGTATGTCCTTCTAGGGCGACCTCTACCGACACTGCCGGTGACATTCGCCTTATAAATTCCTTTCGTTTATCGTCTTGAATTATATATTTTAATTTGTCGCGTCTATTTTATATTATCCTGTAAATATCTTGTAAAGCAGAGCCTGGGAAACAAAAGCAACCTCGAAACCTTAACAGGAAAAGTCTTGCAAAAGAACCAAAATTAGCTCAGTGATAAAAATATAATGCTTTGTTTAAATTAGGATTAAATTGCAGTACATTTGCAGTTAAAGGGTATTCGCTATAGATGAGGTTGTTTTAATAATAGAAAAAACCGAAATTATTCAGCAAAGATATATAAAGGTTTCGTACCTAATTAGTTTTCTTTTAAAATTGGTATTTTTCAGTATTTTAATGTCAGTTCAGTATTTCCTTACAGTAGGTAAAACATAATTACATAAGTTTACACATACACCCCTGTATTCCCCGATGGGTTAGGCAGAGTTTTACTATTGATACATAGATTGTATTACCTACCTATTGTAGTACCTACAGAGCAAGCCTATGGTCATTAACTGTTGAGCTGTTATCTGTTATTTATAAAATCCAGTCAATTTTTCCGACCGGCAATCTAACCCAGGAACTAACGCGCAGTGACCACACTTGCACCGATGAAGCAGCCATAAGTTCATAAATATAACTAGAATATTTTTTATCAAATAGATTTGTGGAAAAAATCATTGTGTTCTGATAACTATGTGGAATGTAGCTTTACTCAGATGACAGCTAGAGACGTTGGACAATCATTACAAAATATTAAAAGATTCGCATGCAACTATTGCTCAATAAACTCACTAAACTTGGAAGTCAACTATGTTTAAGTTTTCGTCTCTTAACAATGAAAATAGTGTGAAGCAAAGACTGACACGTGAGAAATGTCTTCGAAAACTAATTTAAGTTGTTAACTTGTGAGAGAAATAATTAAATATTAACACTTTCACGTCACACACAGTAATCTCACGAACTTTATCAATTTATGTGCCTCATAAAGATAAACAGAGGAGATAATCTACGTTAATATAAGCCTACAAAGGTAATATCTTCGTCAATGAAAAAGTAATTTGAATAGAAGTTGGTGCAACACAAAAGAAAAGGAGGAAATCGCTCAACTAAGTGTTATATAAATGATGTTCGAAGAAATGTAAAATAATTACTGGAAAGTGCTTCCAACCCTTTCTCTAATCACCGAGGGTCTCAGAGAGTCGTTAAAAAATTCCGCCCTAATCCCGGCACATCGGAATCACACTAAAAACGTAAATACTTTTATCCGTGTAATCCCGGTCGTCTTCGCGGATTAGCGCTGTAGTATCGGTCGGAGGCAGGAAAAATGCAAGACGCAATCTAGCAAATGGCATTAAAATGTTTGGGTCCAACCCTCTCGCGGCGCGGCGCGATTTTTCAAAGTCGGAGAAAAAACCCCTTCGTCGAGGCAATGTAGCGGACTGGCACGTCTTCGGATGCGGCCAATCCACTAGTACGGCGAGCTCACAGTTTTGATACTTTATTTTCTTATTCTAGATTTAAATAAATATATCTTTACATAGTATAAAACAAAGTCGCTGTCGCTGTCTGTCCGTCCCGATTTTGAAGCCGTTTTTTTAATAGATAGAGTGATTCAAGAGGAAGGTTTTAAGCTATTTAACATTCCGCTACGACTCTTAGGAATGAGGCAACGCGGGCGGGACCGCGGGCGGGTCGCTAGTTAATAATAAGTATTAGTCTTAATCAGAATGCACGGTATTCCAGACAAATCTTAGTGGTTTTTGGTCTCCTGTTTTTATATATAAATTTTATAAGTGAAAATAAAGAGAAAAAATCTTTTTTCAGTTTCGGAATTTCATTGTACCTATGTAATTATTTTCCTTTGTTAGAATTATGAATGTAGCCACATACAGATATTAAACGGTAGATATTATACGCGATTTACCATGTTCACAGTGCATACTCATTACACATGCTGGCGGCAAAATTAATCTAGGTATGTTCATGGAGGAACAAGATTTGCTTACGCCCCAGGTATTCCATCCCCGAAAATGGCTCGCATTGACGTCGCGAAACTCACGAATTTCACGATCAGTGTTGCCGTTTACTGACAGCTTCGATATCAACATATTTTTTGAAATTCATGATGATTATAAAATAAATAGCTTAATAGCCCATTTATTTTTGTCTCGTGTTATTCGTCTATTTGGTTAAAAAAGCAAACTGTATAAAATAACTAATTTAAAAATTCTAAAGAAGAAAGAATGCGAAAAAATGCATCTTGCTCGGCAAAATACACATAGTGGTTTTTTTTTTGCTGTCACCGGAATACGATACCTGGTCTTCTTCTACTATGGGTAAATTATATTTAACAGGGTACATTATTCAGCATTGGTCACTAGTGTTTATACCGTGTTATGTAATAGTGAACAAGTCTCAACTTTTAATAACTGTAAGCGTTTGGCGTGAACATTAAAATAAGCATTCTGTAATAATTTAGCGAAATGAGTGGCGAGGATAATTACTTTCCAAAGTGAATAAACTCCTTATTACACGTTATTACATTGTAGGTATTTCTCATTGCATTCCTCTAATGTTTCTAAATACAAGTTTGATGACTATAATAAATAATATCAACCTAATGTCAAAACGGAGGAGCGGCGGTATACAGTGGTTACGCATCGCGCACACAACACAGAATTCCAACATTTTTTAACGAATGCAAATCGTTTGGTGCTACCCTTTCTTTTGAATCTTTCAGCAGAGAATACATAATAAAACAATTGCCAGTAATTTTTCATGTCTCCAACTTATGCACCAAAAAACTAACGTAAAGTTCTTCTTGAAAATCATTATATGAAATTCAGTAACCATGAGCGGTTTTGGTACACACATTTTGTTTTCATCAATACAACGATTGATGAAAATTAATATTAATATGAAAGAGAAATAGGTAGGTACAGTTTACACACATGATTGTCGTATCATAAGATTCTCTAATACCATCAGCATGATTTAGTAAGCAATGACCACTCTATAAGCTTTCTTCTCGAATCTATGAAGAATAATCCGGGTTCGCGAGCCAGCGAGTAATCTTGAGCTTCAATGTTATTTTTTTTGCGTTCCGGGAGCGATGCGGATATTGTCTGAGCTACGGATGCTCTTAGCTGGAAGAAAGCTTTGAATGCCGCATTATCGACTACTTACTTTACGTTCACTTAGGTATTAAAAATAGTCGTTTAATTGCCTATTGATGACTCTTGTGAATTGAATAGCTCTTCGACGCTTAAATTGGTATTTTATATTTATTTTATTATTGGCATAGGTCAGTTTCTTTAGGGATAAGAACGAATGCAGCAATTTCACTTTTTATCATAATGAAAGCTAGTTTTTTAGAATATTGAAGTCGGCCCGGTAGATAATTCTCTGTTTAATCAGTTACCAGCGTTCCGATATCTCAAATCATTATCTTAAAAGCCGTGATACGATCGGAGGCAAGATTAAGCCCGGCTTAATCCTAAAAAGCAGCTCTTGTCTAATTGCAACGAACTCATAAAGCACTACACCTATAAAGGCTAAGCGGTCGGATTCAAAATAATGTGTTTTACATTTTCGTACCGTCGGTATCTGCGACATAAAACGGCCTGTAATTTATTCTATTGCTGAAAGGGTTGGGTTGGCTCGGGGTGGGAATTACCCAAGGTGGGTGCTAAAGGGTTAAGCCGAATATACGGGGTCGCGGCGCCGGCAAACTTTGTTAATTTATGCGCTTAAAAATGTCAACTGAAAATTATGACGCCAAAACACATTTCCTATTTGTATAAATGTGATTGTTGTGATAATACCTTATTTATTTACAAGATGTTGTTGCTTTTTTTAACAAATACAAATGACGGAGAAGTCTGTATAATTAGTGACCGACTTAGCGTGAGTCAGCTTACTAATTAGGTATGTATGTTTGCCTAGAAGCGGATCCCTCATTGAGGGGGGATTGGCTTTATGTAGTTCATTGAGTTTGCAGACTTCACACACCTTTAAGAACTTCATAGAAATCACATAGATGTGTGGCACACTCGGGAGATAATGATGTCCACAATTATATTGTTCTATTCAACCATTAGGAAGTCAATAGTCGTACTATTTGCCATTGAATTACATATAGATCAGGTGCCGTAGTTGATGTCAAAGGTTGCAATCTGCAATATGGGAGAAATCTTTAAATTTTGAAGAGACTAGAATTATTAATTTAGGGTAAAAATACTTAATTGAAAATTGACAATCTTCAAGTTCTGATTCCACAATATGAACAATTGAAATGAGCGTCTCGCAACAATTGAGGAGTGTCGGCAGCGATAAGGCGCGAAGTGTACAAGCCGCGTGGGGAGGTTTGTCTCTCATTATTTAAATATTCTGACGACTGCGTTAAGTAGCGCGTTAGCGTTAGTGGAGCGTTTCGCGCGATAACTCTTAGCGCTATTGTTTTGTTGATTGAATTTTGAAGTGGGGTGGAAACTAGGCTTAGTCTGGTTTCTTTGGTTAGTGACGTAAACATGTTTTTAAATCGAATTCTTATAATTTTATTGTATGTCATTGTCCAGATGCGGCTGATTAAACGTACAGTTTGTTTTGTTAAGTCTTTGGTAGGTAACTATCTACGAGGTACTTACTTAGTTTCTGAATCATAACACTACGCAAACTTCGGATGGATTTCCCACTTAGCTTATAAGAGGTTTTAGCGAGCTTTCCTCCACTACTGCCCCTTGAAAATCATGTGAAATGCTAATTTGAACAAATTTTTATTAAACAAAAACCTCATATAAATTTGTGCTTGTGAAATTGTCCAGGTATAGCCCATCAGCTAGCCGGTCTACCGGGCGGAGAGTGGGGTGCGCTGGCGCGGCACTACCCTCCTCCACTACTGCCCACGCCTGCGCATTTTACACCACACGTCTTGCCGCCGCACGCGCAACCGCACCATGTACCTCCACCTCCACACGAAACTGGTAATTGAATATAACATAAAAAACTCGAGACATTGCAGATTATAAAAGTTTGGTCCGCCCAATAGTGAAGCTCTTGACGCTCTTGTCTTGATTTGGTGACTAAATATTTTCTGTATATAGGTACAGACAGTCTCTCAAAGAAATCCCTTTCGAAATGGGCCTTCAAATTTGAATATAAAAAAATATTCTCGCATTGTTCACAGACGTGACGTCAGATAATCCAATAACGATGCACGCGCATAGTACAACCAGTCCGGCAAACTCGCGTCCAAGCTCACCGCAGGACGACGACATTTCCGTCACGGCATCGAGCTCACCGCCTCCAGACGACCGTCCAGGAGCCTTTACATCCGTCACAAGATCAAGAAAACCATTACAACCATTACCAGCACCTTCTACTTTATTCCATAGTGCACTAGCAGCTCAATTATTCCTCAATTCCCCTTTACTTCCAACGCCTCCCGCGTGGTTATACTCCCAACTCTACGGCGGTTACGACTGGTGGCTTAGGCCACCTCCACCTCAAGAGGACTCTAACCACTCAAGTCCTGAAAGAGAAGAAGAAAGTTCAACGGCATCAGGGGTAGGGAAGAAACGTCCTGCGTCACCGGAGTGGTCAGAGCAAGGGATGAGGACTCGAAGCAAGTCGTTGATTACGTCAGAAAGACGACCGGTCGACGTGTGGCGTCCTTACTAACGTCTTGCTACTCACATTTATGGGAAAAGTGCACTGTCCAAAATATGTGTGATTAGGATTGGGTAGAATTCACTTCGTTGGCTTCGTGACTCAGGTCACTAAGAACAAAGGAGAAAAAAGAAAGAAGACAACGAATATTAAAAAGAGAGCCAAAGAAGACGAATTTGTGTTATTTCAAGAGTATTTTCAAGTGTATTCTGGTGAGTTTGAGAAGGTGACAATGGTGAAATGGTGAAGGTGTAGTTGGACGGTTTTCATTTAAAACAATCACGTTCGGTACGTCCCGTCCTGAGACAAACAAACATTTGGACAAATTGTGCTCGTCTAAAAATAGTGGTTATTGTCGATCAATAGGTGTTTTTACGTTAGATAACTGAATGTGGATTTCTAATCGTAACGTTTAATGAATTGTTGACTGTATTATAAGATAATGCAAATCTGTAAATAAAGTTATCGATTTGATTTTTTTTATTTCGATATTTATTTTGGAAACCTTAAAAATGTACTCTTGTTTGCAAATTAACTACTTATGCTGTAATTTAAAACAATACATAAAGACAAATATATGTTTATATAAAAGAGTTCCGTCGGAAAACTATTGTATTGCAAAACGGTCCTACCCTCCTTTGCGGTAACAATTTCACATAGGACCTACCCTTGGACCTACCGTACCCAAGTCTACTTAACTTAGTAGGTACAGGAATATTGATTGAAGCATACCTGAACTAATTCAAACCTGATATCTATAGTCAATTAAACCATTAAGCCTACAAATATATTTTATATGGCAATGAGAGTAAAAAGTTTTGGATTGTGTCCATTATACTCGAAACCACAGCGCGAGCTATTTGGCACAGGTCATTGCGTCCAGGCATTATGAATGTATGGAAATGAAATGTTTTATCGTCGCGTATTTACCTACCGAACGTTTCATTAATCCCGCTACATCAAATAATAATATTTAATACACTATCCGCTCTTTAATTTACACTATTTACGTTACGAAATCGTGCTCTGTTTTGAAGTCTGCAAAGTTAGAACTGTGTTACTAATTGTATCCAATCTAGTTTATTCAGATGTGGTTAAAACTAGTGCTCAAAGTCACCTCCCTGAATAATCTAGCCGGCTTAAATTGTTAGTAAAATATCACACGACCAGGGGAGTAAGTAGGACATCTTCAGCTCAAGATCAAAGTGAGAAGAGCCTTCACACGAAATAACGGCTAAATTAGAGTACGGCTCAAAATAACTGTTTTTGACTAGGTCACAGATGATAACAAGAATGTTGATATAAGATTCTTTGATGATAGTTAGATGTTGGAAGTTGTAGTGTGTGATAATTAGAAACCTGATAATTATTATCAAAACCAACCAACGTTACTTAACCTTACTCGTGATGTTTGTTACGAGTAAGGGTGACTAGTTGAAGGAAGGAAATATTCTAGAACTTTATTCAACAAACACTTTTTTTTTTGGGGCAGCTGGGGCAATTTATAATAAAAAACAATACAAACTTAGGTTAGTAGGCGACGATGTTTCTTTGTATGCAGTGAATATTTATTCACAACTAGCTTTTGCCAGCGACTTCGTCCGCGTGGAATAGTTACTTTGTTCCCTAGTTCTTCGCCCGTGGTTTCACCTGCGTTGCCCCGTTCCTAAGGGTTGTAGCGTGATGTTTTATAGCTTGAAACCTTTCTCATGAATCACTCATTTTCCCAACATTTCCCTTCACTGCTCTGCTCCTATTGATCGTAGCGTGATGAAAAGTATACTATAACCTGTGGTTTGGGTTGTGCGTTGATAGATCACTATGTCAGTCAGTCAGTCACCTAACGTAAGAGTAGACATATATAATCAGAAAGATCCGAACTGCTAAGCTATCGGGAGTTACACGTGTTATTGTGAGTCAACCATAAAAGATAGACATTTGCTGTCGTGGAATATTTTTTATATAATTTTAAGGAGAACATTTCCGTCATACATGATTTCTGTGTAGCTTTAACCAATAAGGCTGCACACGCGACGGAAGCTTAAAAAATGGAGTAAGTTCTCCTGTTTTCCCAACATTTCCCTTCACTGCTCTGCTCCTATTGATCGTAGCGTGATGAAAAGTATACTATAACCTGCCCAGGAGTATGAAGAACAATTGTACCAAGTTTCGTTGAAATCCGTCGAGTGGTTTTTGTTTCTATAACGAACATACAGACAGACAGACAGACAGACAGACAGACAGACAGACAGACAGACAGACAAAAATTTTACTGATTGCATTTTTGGCGTCAGTATCGATCACTAATCACCCGCTGATAGTTATTTTGTAAATATATTTCATGTACAGAATTGACCTCTCTACAGATTTATTATAAGTATAGACTAGTTGCTATCGCCCGCAGTTTTACTCACGTCCTAAAAGATTAACATACTATAAATCCGATTCTAGGCGGTGTACCAAGATGAAAAATGCACCAGATTGTAAGTTAGACCTCTAGCAATACATTGGTGAAAACTTTAACCAATTCCATGCAGTAGTTTTTGCGTGATGCGCGTACAAACATACATACAGACAAAAATTGTTATTTTGACTTCTGTTGCTCTAATAAAGATCTCCCATATTAGTTATTCTTTAATATCTATAATGTACAGACATCGGCCTGTTACAATTTTATTATAGGTAGATATAGATTTTACAAAAATTATAGAACGAAAGTTGGATGCGTATTTTTTTTGATTTCTCAGTGATATCAGATTATAATAATATGAATTCCATTGAAATTATCATTGTAGGTATTTGTTAAGTATTTTGAATTTTAATCCAGTTTCTGTAAAATAAAAGGCCAAAATCATTTTGGTATTAAATAGTGTTTAATTAGGACAACTTAAAAATACGTTGCTGAACATGATAGGGGTAAATATCACTGTAATTGTTTAAATGAGACCTCTAGTAGGAAGAAATCTAGATCACTTTAGAATCTTAGATAGAAGAATCTATATTTTAAAAAGTTATTACTTAATCAATTTAATTAAACAGGTTATGAATATTGTAAACCTAATTTTAACAGATTTATTAAAAAATATGAACGGAGTGACGTAGGTCAATTCTTGTCTAAAGGCTTCGAATTTTCAAGAACATTCTTTTCATCAGGTAGCTATTTAGGACAAGCACAAGACTGGGTTCCCGTACATCGTCTGTCTACAAAGTCCATGAGCCTTAATACTCCGTTTAGTACTTCTGTGGCTGTGGGAATTATTTCTTCTTTGGGCAGTAGGAATCTGTGCGTCTTCCCCCTAAGCTCTACCATGTAGGAGTAAGGGATGTTAGAGGCTCCATAGCTCCAGTCGATGCTAGTACCGGCGGCGTAGTACATCAGGTCCTTGGTACTGCCCACTTTGTATGTGCGGCCGTTTGTACTGTGGATGGCCTGGAACAATATTTGTTAAATATAACTACTTACGTGTGGAATGGCTAGTTATCAATGCTTTTTTTAAAATCTATTTGAAATGTTAACATTAACCTTAACTCTTAAACTGTAAGCTTAATAAGCATAAAGTTTTAACAACGGTCATTTTACTCGGCTACGAAAAAAGGAAGGGTACCTACTGAGTTTAATAGTCTATGTGTGTATGTATTGTATGGATGTTCGATCCTAGCTCAAAAATTACTCACCAGATTTTAACAAATTTCATGTTGATTGAATCGTCTTTATAGTAAGAGTGTCATAGGCTATGATGTTTCCAACAACATGACAATATAGCCGGCAAAAAAGGGACCGAAAAAAACTTGACGACTAAGAAAAAAATCAACTGAAAAGTATAAAATAAGAAAAAATTATATGTCCACGAACAGTGGTATCCAGTTTATAGCCGTGGTCCCATTATTATGATCTGTAGGTGCAAACTTGAGTATAATTACGGCGGCATGCGACAGCTACAGCTACGAATATGAATATATATACCTACGAATTAATATATGATACGAATCAATAAACATGAAATTTGTTAAAATCAGATGACAGAATTTCTTTCTTTTTTATATTTTCGGGTTATAGTTTTTTAGGCTTTCGTTTTTATTTATGTAACATGTATAAATTTTAGGAAATTCGGTTTAGGAAAAAAGAGGATAACGCGGATAGCATCAATTAGTAAATACGTCTTTGTTGCCTATTTTACATACACAAGTTAGACTCCATGATGTGAATGGAATAAAATCTCGGAATCTAAAGAACCTAATCCTATTCCTATGTCTACCATAAGTGTTCGGCTAAGCTAAGTTTAAGTTAACTTGAAGTTTACTTTAGCCATAGCAGTTCCACCTTCAAGTAGCTCCACATAATCGGGGCATGGCTCGCTGGTGTAGCCCCATGGGAAGATGATCACCTCGCCATAGCTATGGAATGACAGGAACGCTTTGAACGTCGTCGGTGTCTCCAATATCACGCGCTGTTGAAATAAATATATGATGAATCAAACAAGAATCTTATTTTTTTATTAAAAGTCTGTTAAGGAGCCCGGGATTTTCCAAAAGTAGCAATATTGTTCTTATTTTTTAGGGTTCCCTACCTCAAAAGGAAAAAACGGAACCCTTATAGTATCACTTTGTTGTCCATCCGTCCGCTCGTCTGTCTGTCAAGACCCTTTATATCGGGAACGTGTAGAGGTATCAAGTTGAAATTAAAACTCAGGTCTACAGCCCCTTGAAGTTGTAAAAAATCAAGCTTCTAAGTTAACGTAAAAAAAAAGATACGATACGTATGCGTTTATGTCGCAAAAAGGGTATATTTCGACACTCTCAAGGGAATGAAAATGTATAGGAAACTTTCCCTTGACCTAGAACTATGAAATTTGGCAAGTAATAGGTACCGTCTTATACTACAAGTATAGGGAAAAATCTGAAAACTATACATTTGTAATTATTTTTAATATGTACCTACAAATTTGTACGGAACCCTCGGTGAGCACGTCCGACTCGCACTAGTCTGTTTTTATTTTTATACCACTAAGGTGGCAATCAAGCATACGGCCCGTCCAACTGATGGTAAGCAGTTACCGTAGCCTATGGACGCTTGCAACGCCAGGGGTATCAAGTTCTGTCTAGGTTAGAGAAGAAGTATTCTTCATTACTGAGGCTAATATCAATTCACAATATTTATCATCAATTTACTGTCCATCTACTGGTAATGGATCTCTTCTAAGTACAAGGGGTTACTGAACTCAAGACCTATGAATTGATAGCCTGTCATATCTCAATACTCAATACATTTATTGCACTCCACAAGTTAAATAGATGTTACAATAATATATAGAAACATGTGTGGGCCTTGTCAGGCACGGCAAATGTAGGAGAGAGGAGGAACTTTATGACCTTTTTTTATTTAACTTAGTATTATGTTATATTATTTGCAACGTGTTTTTTAATTCCTACTTACTATTTAATTTCGCTTTTATTTATTTTATTTGGATACTAACATTACTTAGATGATTATGTTATGATTTTATGAGTTAGTAAATGTATCGAAATGCATCTACTCGTATATGTTTTTATAATAAGTACGTGTATATCATTGCTATACTTATACTATTTTGCTTCCGCTCAATATTTCAACTACTATGTACTTATCTAATTTCGTTATTGTATATGAAGCTGTATATAAGAAATTAATGACATTACCCTGACTGCAGCAGTCTCTGGTTCAGAAAAAGCTTTCGGTCCTCTGTAGAATACATTGCCAGGGTCATCTGACGACCCCTCTTCTCCTTTCTCTCCGAAGCCGAAACTAAAAAATATTAATTGATTACTACAAAGAGCAGTTATTATCTGTTAAGTGAAAATGACGTTAAGCATTGACTTAATTATGGAGTTTCTCATTCTTAATTAAGGTCTAGGCTAAATGTATGTTTTATTGTGACACGTACTTAAAATTTCTGTTCAGATCCACGCCAACGCATTCTCCGTAACGCGCCCTGTTTTTTCGCCACATTCTGTCATGCGTGTGAGTATACTCGTAACCATCTGGATTCATCACTGGTAGTATGTACCTAGGATATATAAAGTTTTTTTTTTAAATTATTTAGGTACGTCTTATTATTATCGCACTGATGTAGTGCAAAAAGACGCAAAGAGTAGTTAGCATGCTTCGATCTAGCACCTACTATTAATTTAAAGGATGACCATATACACATTTAAATATTACAAGCCATAGACAAAAAAAACATAAAAAAGAGTGTAATCTACTATTTAGTTGCTACCCATAGACAAGAAGTCGTTATCTAGTGCCATACGTCAGCCTCACAAAGGCTGAAAGCGGTGGTAGCCTAATAGCTAGGGCGTCGAACTTGCAATCATGTGGCTGCCGGTTCGAAACCCACCCATTGCACTACCGGCGTGAACCCACTCGTAACACAAGTATTTAGCTTAGCACTAGGGGTTTAACAAGAATACTAGTAATGTGCGATCCACTTTGCTAGTAAGAATTTTTTTTTAATAAAATCAAATAGGGATCACAATTTTGGTTTGAAAATTTTAACAATGTCGGCTCTATATCTCTTTTAAATCTCTTTGGAGAGCCCTAATTACAACAAGCAAGACAGTGGCTGAAATAATAAAGTAGTAGGGGTAGGGAAGTAACAAACAGAAAAAGGGTAGTTGACTGGTCTTTGATTTATTAAAAACTAGCGGGCCTGGCAAATGTTGTCTTGCCCTGTATCTTCCTGCCCTTGACCCAATTTATTTGTGGTCGGCGCAGCATGTACTTTTTTCCATTCATCCCTATCAGCCGTCCTGTATATAAAAAAATCGTAGAACCCGATTGCGGTGCCACCTACCGGCTCAAATTGTGAATTTAAACCATTTTACCTTACATAAAAAAGAAATCAAAATCACACCAGTAGTTTATTAAAGGAGGTGTTCGGACAATGCACAGGACGCCATCTACTGACCTTAACGAAACAGAAAACAACGCCATGTTCATCTGTGAATCTGTCAATCCGTTCCCGATACAAAATATATAGCGCACGCACGGTTTGACGTCACAACGTGCTATAGTATGCTCTCTGTCTAGCATAAAATTAAAATGCTTATAAATTCCTTAATTTACCACGGAGTGATACCACGGCCTCACACAAAACCGGTGTAAAACAAGGCTTACGTTGTGTTTCTTTTTTGCTTTTAAAAGGCCGGCAACGCTTTTGTGACTCCTCTGGTGTTGCGAGCGTCCATGGGCGGCGGCAATCGCTTACCATCAGGCTATCCGTATGGTCGTATGCCCACTATGCCATAAATTTTTTTTAACCAATTTTGATTTTGTTTTTTAGCTCGGGTTATGATCAAGTTTTTTATGAGACCATGAAAAAATATCAGTCAACTAACCTATTATGGTATTGCTTACCAGTCTTTGTTGGTCACGCTCTCGGGCAGTGCGTTGAATGTCCGGACGATCCTGTCAGCTATGTACGTCACCACTGCTGGACTGATCCACTCGCGAGGATGGATCGTTCCGTCCAGCCACACAGCGGTGTTGTTTTCATTACCGTTTGATATTTTCAACATCTGAACACCAGAAAAGTGTATTAGTTAGATTATAGGTTGGTAGGCTGCGAATTCTAAAGATTCGGTAACTTTTATTGCAATACCTACTTAATGGCAATGGGCTCGCCCTCTTTAATTTGAGATCGAATACTGGCGAATTGTGGTGTACATTACTACACCGCTGCCTAACCCTTCAGAGAAAACGGGCATGATGTATATCATGTTTTTGGTAACTACTGAAGATATTCTGGAATGGGAAGCCTGTATGCCTTATACATATTTTCGTTAGGATAATTTTATTTTGGGAGAAGCCCAAACAATGACTTTGTTTATGGCAGATAAAATCAATTTTCGTTATTCAGTTAATTAAGCTCATGTAAAATTTCTCCTTTAATCGGATTAGGAACAGATCAATAATTATAAATAACTACTCTACTTAGACGAATGATTTAGTATTTAACTAGCTTGTCGCCCGCGCTTTCATCCACATTGCCCCATTCCTAATGAATCACTCTGTCTATTAATCATCATCATCAGCCTATATTCGTCCACTGCTGGACGTAGGCCTCTCCTAGTGACATGCAAATATTTTTGTTCATTGCATGAACAACATGCAAATCCGTGCAGTAGTTTTTGAGTGATGAACTCAAAAATTACTGCGAACAGACAGACAGAAAGACGCGGGGCGGGACTTTGATTTATAAATATGTAAGGATTATTACCTTTAACTCCCTTCCTTCCACTGATTTCCCAATCACACTGACTGTACACAAATACGGATATTCCACAGCTAAGTTGTCCAAGAAATTATAAATCGTCTCCAGTCTGTGATAGCTTGTCCAATCCATAGTCTTTCCTGTTATGAGTGGGAAAATTGGTTTCGTTACATTGGAAGTCTAGCAGAATACTTGGATTGACTTCAAAGCTTGGTTATTTTCACTCACAGGACTTACAAGGAAATGTCGATTGTTCCATAGATTAGCTGTTTTTAAACTTATATTCGGTCATTATCATTCGACAAATTGCGCTAATAGTCTAAGTATTCTTAACTCTTTCGAGTAATCTAATTTATTTTTTATTGAATCCCATTTATGATCACACGTTGGTTAATTGAAAATGTTAGATTTTTTCAATAAGTTTGCCATTGAATAGCGTCAAGTGATTAAGTGGTTTCAATACATTAATATGACTATTGTTTAAAAAAAATATTAAAGACGATTTGGTTCTGCTAGTATTTTATAAATATATTGTAATTGTAACCATTTTATCACATTATTATGGTTTAATCCCTTTCGTATTAAGTGATTAAGAAACAATTAGTTAAAAAAGTATTATTGATTTCTACTTATATTCAAAATGACTAACCTAATAGTTTAGCTTACAAATAACAATACGTACTCGTCTTTAAAATACGACTATTTATTCTTAGTAGGTAGGTAGGTACCTACTAAGATATTTAATTCTAGATAGCATATCGGTACGTTTCTGTTTAGAAATAGTTACTAATCAGTGTAGGACAAATGTATTTAACTATTTTAGGAAAAAACATTTTTTTTTATCATAGCCATGTGTTCTGTACCTATATATTAAATGTAAGCTTAATTTAGACATTTTAAATCCTATTTTTCGTGTGGATTCCTTTAAAACATTTTCTAATAAAGGTGTCTAATTCTTACGCAAAACAGTAGAGTTTCTCTTCAAAGTTCTTGAAAGAGCAGTTCCCTGTTCCCTTTCAAGCATTGTACTGATGTCTGGTATGGCTATGGAATACGAAATCTCTCTCTCATGCAACATTCCGGCAACCTGTGCCGCTCTAGGTCCATCGACCATTATATCCATGGTGCTACGTTCCTCTTTCCATATATTGAGTGCTATAGAGAACACAATGTTTAGCCACGTTATTACAATAAAGTCGATTAAGTTGTTCTTAAAAAAAAAACTAACTGTGATGGCATTTCGCCGCTCGCATGAATTGAATGATGAAAGATACCAGGCCGTCATAAATTTCGTTGGTCGATGCTACCCTTACATCAGGGTGGTAAGTTTTATATTTTACTAAATTTACGATTTTTTCCCACGGATTTCGTATACCTACTAGTATCGTCATCTTCGTCTGGTTGTGAAAACCTCATCATGATTCCAGGGGTTAAAGGTGTTGTTTTACGCACCTCCTATAGTGTCCAACGTTTTTACGAAATGCCTCTGGCCTTCTCTACAAAATTTTACTTCCCATACTTGGGTTTTGGGGACTGGAGGTGCCACTTTGACTGGGTTTCAATAATTATTTGTCAAATAAATTATTTTTATTTTGCTTGTTTCTGTACAGTCACTAAAATTTTTGGTGAGTAGGTTATTGTTACTGAAAATTTTGATTTGTAATGACAATCTGAGTCAAAACTATATCTGACTGCATAAATGTCATTGTGTGAATTGAGTTTCTTTATTTAACAATGTCTAGCCTTTAATATACAAACTCATTTCCTACAGGTCTGTTCTATGCGAAAGGTTCTATGGGAAAGGTAACACTTAATATAAATACTAAATGAGATAATATGTACCTTGTCTTAGTATCAGTCTCCACAAAAGTCTCGGGGATCTTCTTGAATAAATTGTACCTCTTCTCGTAAGAGTCGATTTGCTTTATCAAATAATCGTTCTCTTTTAAGAACGAATCGCTTGCGTCCTTAAAACATTCAGTTCGTCTAATGAAGGAATCGTTCTTATCCAAGAAGGAATCACTAATGTCTTTAAACCAGTTAGGTTTCACGAAAGAATTCCTGGAGAGGTTGCCCGGAGAGATTCCCCTTTCAGCAATATCGTTGGGATTGGTGTTCCAAGTGTCACCTGTATTCTCGGAACAATCTGTTACCTTCAGTGGCAAACGGCTCCACTTTACGTAAGAACTGTTCTTCTTATAACAATCGTTTTTCTTCGCATAAGAATAGCTCTGCTTATCGTAAGAGTCCCGTTTCGTTATATTAGAATCTCTCCTGTGTATATCAGATGCACTTTTTGGAACAGTAGCATTGAAGTTTATAAAAGATTCGGTTTTGTCTATTTTGGTGTCGACTTGGTCAGAATCGTCAGTCTTTTTGGTGTATGTATAGGTATCAACAAATTCCATCAACGCTTTAAGACAATTCAGTATTTCGTTGCCAGTTTCTTCAATTTCTTCTTTTGGTAATCTGAACTTATGTTTCTTGCTTCGCAGTTCTATAAGATAACAGTATGGGATACCGGCAACTCCATGTGCAAAGTCATTGCTGGTGCCCGCGGCTCCGTACATTACGTCCCTTGAAATGCCCACCTTATATGTATTGCCGTTAGTGTCAAAGATGGCCTGGTGGTTAAAATCGTAGATAAGATTATCGAAGAGCGATAAAGTAAAAGAATGACAAATTGGATGAGTCATGGTTGTATTAAATAAAGAAAGAATTTGAAATTTACTGTACAATGATAATCTTTGCTTTGTCCCTGTTAGATAATATTAAAGAGCACATTTTAGGAATTCCTTTTAAATGAATAAGTATCTATTTAAAAAAGTATGTTACCTTGGACATAGCAGTGGCTCCTTCTAGCAGACGAACATAGTCAGGTGCCAGGTTGGAACTACAGGCGTAAGGGAATATAATGATCTGACCGTAGCTGTGCAGAGTTATATAAACTTTAAACTTTATCCCAGATTTTAAAAATACGTCCTGAAATATGAACATAATATACTAGCAGATGCACGTGTGGTTAATATGAGATGATTTTATTTGACCGATTGTAACCCCCATGTCATTCGCAGTACTAATCACATTAAAAATCACTACCCCTATAAGCTCTTATCATTGTGCGTCTTGTGACTTTTATGACAATGGTTTATGGGTTAAACTTAATGATCCTTCATGACTACTAAATTGTGCTAAAATAGTTAGGAATAATCTCATATGTAAGGCTTCCTTCATTAAACTATTTATATATACTCGTATATCAGACAGTGAATCCTTTGGTTAAGGCACTTTTTATGTTCCAGTGCTGATTGCTTCCACGTATGATCTATAATGATATATAACTTGGACCTGCAAACAAACTGCAATCTAATCATCGAACGAATAGAAACGATATGGATAATAATGAAAAACTTTCGACAAATCTGGCATTCCTAAACTTAATATTCGATATCGTTATGAGATACGTTTATCGAATCCAACAATAGATTGCTACTTGTCTACAGGCGGTCCATGTTATCGACCCATAGATAAGATGCTTGCAACAGTGAACCATAATGAAATTAATGTAACAGAATGATATAAATCGTAACAATGCTATTGATTGACGGTTAAACCATGCTTGCAGTTTAATCTCTGCTTTCAATAGCGACGACACGAATTCGGTATCAACAGCATATTATCGCCAAATGATCGCAGATGTGCGCCCACTCCATTGAACATTTGAATCATCTAAATGTAGGTATTAAATGGCTGCTGGCTTACGATACTTTTATTGCCTGTTTAGATTAAATTATTTTGATTTTGGAAACTGTTTCAGGTATCTACCGAATGCAAGAAATATCACCTTTAGTTGGTGATGGAATATAGTAGGTGTATTTAAAAGGGACACCATTTCTGTTTTTTTTTTTAAAATTTTTTGGTGCCATAGGTAATAATCCTGTTTTGTTGGGGTCCGGTGATTTAACCTCTCCGATGTACCTCTCAATTGCGCCACTATGAGTTTCTGTTCCTGTGCGCCCGGCCGAAATCGTGCGATTTTTTCGTGTTCACGAAAACTACGATATCTTAGAAATTACGCATCGTAGCTCTACAAACCCTATATTATTGAAATTGTTATGAAGTAAGCTATTTGATTATATCATGGTCGTGACGAATTGGCCCAAGCCAAGTGGGGTTTTAGTCGATAGGAGTATGATTTGTTTCATGTATAAAAGGAAAAATTATAAGTAAAGGACTAGATGCGCAAAAGCGAGTAGACAAATAAATTTACTCTGATAGCCAAAGACTCTGGTTCTGAAAACGGCTGTGGTCCTCTGTAGAATGCATTAGTGGGTGTATTTGATGATCCTTTGCCACCCCAACCGATACTGCAAAAGATAATGCTGATAGATGCATTTATATATATTTATAAAAAAATAAATACTAATGCTTCATTTCACAATAAGAACTTAGTAACATTTTTCAGGTTTTGAGAGGATAAAGTCTAAAAAAATATTTAGCGTAAATATTTTTGTTGATTCATTATTCTATTTTTGGGTCTTAGTGTGTGTGGTATTGGTGTGTGGTTTGTCAACCGTTAATACACCTTGTAAAATTAAAATAACTTATAAATAAAGAAATTATTAATCTGGTTCGTTTTTTTTAAAGAAGCTTACTAGGAATGCAAGTATTCTTGTTAACCCCTCGTGCTAAATGCTTGTTTTCGAGTGGGTTCACGTCGGTAGTGCAATGGGTCGGTCTCAAACCGGCAACCACATGATCGCAAGTCCGACGCCCTAGCCATTCGGCTACCGCCGAAAGTTCTAGTAGTTATGTATTTATTTTTGATAGATGTCTAAGCATTGTCTGATCACGTTCGTATTATGGTGGGATGTTTCATTTTATACCTGAAGTTTCTGTTGAGATCCACTCCAACGCACTGATTACCGTGCCATGCGCGATTCTTACGCCACATGCGATCAGTAGTGTGTGTGTACTCGTATCCATCTGGATTGACCACTGGCAGAAAGTACCTATAAATTAATTGATTTTATTTTTCAAAATTGTATTGACTCGGCAAATGTACTGCAATCAAATCGTGAACGATCTCAAATAGAATAAGAGCACTCTATCTAGGGTCTTCCCCTACAGATATAATCTGGGTGTTTTTAAATCACGAGTGAATCGGTTTCTTCTTTCGTACTGGGGCTCAAGCGTAGGCCTTTCAAGAATAAAAAAACTAAAGTAGGTACTCTACATCATCCATAGCATCATAGCTCATTAGCCAGCACCGCCTCGTCGCTCGGTGTCCCCGTATTGTTGACAGGTGGTCCACGGGTGGAAGCCACGCTGTCAACTAGTGGACATCTTGCAGTGACATCGCGGGGTCCACGTTTTGCCGTATAGGCCGACAATAATTGGTTATGACCTATGACCTTAATAGGCATTGCTTAAACGAGAGGTGTGTAAAGATCGTAGCAATTTGGAATCGGTAGTCTGTGCTTGGTCAATAGGAGACAGGCTTGATAGTCAGGCCCATCTTTTTCATTGGGCACTATGGGCAAGTGCCCAGGGAACCAAACCAAGAAGGCCCCCTAGGAGGCCTTTTTGCATTTGTTTTTAAAAATAGTCTCCTAACTTATCCCCCAGTATCCTAGTGCCGAAGGCCTCAGATATGTTAAAGACGGCCCTGTTGATAGTTACCATGTCTGAGTGTATGAAATTTAAAACCATTTTTTTTAATTCATGAAAGGTTTACTGGCGATCAACCGATTATATCATCGGGGAAGACCCAAATGGGAAGCGCATTCCACATTTCAGCGGTGCGCATGATTAAAGTGTTTCGTTCGGGTTTTCTCAATATCCACCATGGATCGGTGTCGCTTTTTCGTGCTTCTGGTCGTCCGATAGTAGAAAGGGCTAGCGGGAATAAGATCGTGGAGTTCTGGTAAACACTCTCCGAAATGTATCCGATAACTTGTGTACAGTTTACCAACAATTTATACTTTACGGTGTAAAGTGAACTTAGACTAAACATTTTGAAATCACTTTCAATCATCGTGCAGGGAGATGGATACCTATGTCCAGCTATGGCCATGTGGTTGTTCAAAACCTCTTATACTTATACTCTTATACTATAGGTATAGTATCACAGTTTAAAAATATTTCTGGTAAAAACATACCAGTCCTTATTTTTAACACTTTCGGGAAGCGTTTCGAAGTTTCTAGTGATTTGGTTAGCGATGTACGTGTTGACGGCGGGCGCGATCCACTCTCGCGCATGTATGCCCGCGTCCACCCATACGCATGTGTTGCTTGCATTGCTGTTTGAAATCTTTAAAACCTATCAAACAAATACAATAAGTAGTTGTTAATTTATAAATATAAATAACCTTATGGGCCGTTGTAACTACAATATCAGCGTGTACACTACACGCTGATATTGTAGTTCCTCAATTCCAAATTCTGGGTGGTGAACTGAATGGATGGAACGGACTAGATGAAAAAAGGTACTTTTAGTCTGGATTTGTTTGGTCAATACTTATAGCATTTTTACTTACTTTTCATTTTAGGAACAAATATTGAAAATAATACCGCAAATTAAAAAGTGCAAGAACTATCCGAGATTCTACCTTCAGATTTCTGCCTTCAACAGAGGTACCAATGACACCGGTAGTACATAGAGATGGAAAGTCAGCTTCTAAATCATCCATGAACTTATTTATTACTCCGAGCTGGTGGTAATCATGCCAGTCCATTTGCTGATGATCAAGTACATGTTGTGCCTTTTCATCTTCTGAAATCCAGCAACAAAAAAACGTACCTACTCATTAAAACGTAGGTAATTTTAAAACCAAGTAAAATAATGGTAAGGTAAGTATATAATACAGACAAAATAACTTTCAATAAAATAAAATAGTATTTTGAGTGGCGAGTAGAATTTCGCGTACATCGACGATGTCTTCATTTATTCGATCGGTACGTGTCATTGTCATTTTGTTCAAAATTTGAATATGGCCAAATTTGAATAGGGCCACTTTGTGAGTATACTTATTCTTTCATATAAATAAAGAATTTTTGAAATCGGTACATAACTGACGAAAATATTGGTGAACATACATAAAAAAATAAAAAGACGAACATAGAATCTTCTCCTTTTTTTGAAGTCGGTTAAAAATACTATTCTTTGCGGAAATAAAATGGTATAATGAAAGAATAGAAGATTAGAAAGAAATAAAGTATAGACGAAGAAGAACGAAAAAAATGTTATCATGAGAAAGTATGCTAAGCTTGCATTGATTTCCTTTTCAGTTTCCTGTATTCTGTTTGTGCCCAGTGAGTATTTAAAAAAGGGTTACTCAGCTCAGGACAAAAGCACCCAGAGTACAAAGGTAGTATAAAAAGGCCATATTACTAATTTGTCTGAAATTAATTACTTATTTTTTTATTGATTCAGTAAATGCTAGGTCAACATAATTATACTGGAAATTTAGCACATTGGGAAGCCGTGTATATGTGAATTATAATTTTGATTCACCAAAAGTAGGCAAACTTATCTAATTATAATTACTTGCCTGATAGTAAGTTCAAGTTAAATTTCTTTATGGGTAAAGCCGGTTTCTTTGCTTCCGAGTCCACGACGACAGGGTTGTTATAATAATTTGTATCTATATAACATTTTATAACTCGTTCCGAGTCCTCTTTTTGGTCATATTCATTGATATATTCCTCCTGTTTATTGACGTAGCTATGTTTCATATTTACGGTGATTTGGTTCTGGTAACATTTCATCCGGTTGGAGGTTTCTTGTTCGCTATCCTCGCTTGCCACAATATGATAATTCTTTAGATTTTGTTGAGTGGCCTGTCTGGGAGGTTTGACTCGCGGTTTGTAAGCCATATGGCATTTGTGATGGAAATCACTTACAGCTGGGATCTTGGATTTTTTGGGAGTTTTGTCCTTCATCGTGATCAGCAACAAAAGAAACAGATCACTTTGTCAAGTATTATATTGGTCTCGGCGCTTTGAATGCAGGGTTTACAAATTTTATGATTCATATTTGGTAATCGGTCCATTTTAGTTACAAAATTATGTGTTTGTACTGGTTACTGTAGGTTTTTTTTTGGATTTTATGCAGAAATCATTTTGATTGAAAGTTCGGAAGGATATGGCTTGCAAATGTGTAGTTTGATTATGACAGAAATATGAATGACAATATGGTTTTCAGAGTTTTACGAAATTCGAAAATAATTCTGTGTACTTGACCTAAAGAGTATTATATGAGGTATTTCAACCGTTTTCGTAGTTTTTATTGTAAGAATTATAAGAATACAATATTATGTTTTTGATTGCGATATTTCAATACTCTACAAGAATTAAATAATGAATACAAGGAATTATGTTATATATTAATCAACACCACTGATGCTGTATACAATGGTATCTATACAAAGTCATTGTCTGTATATATTTTTATGTACATTCTGTTGTTAATGAACAAAAGACCATTATTTTATCCGATAAAATATAATTTCGAGACTTCCTATCCTAGACTTATCTCAAAAGTAAGTTTATTTTGTTTGTTGTCTGACCATCGCCTCCAACAATACACCCTAAAATACTTAAAGAACTCTGCGAAACTAAAGGATGATAAGTAGGACAGTCAACAGCACATAAAGTTCCACAAACTGTCAAATTTGGATAATAATCTCTATTATTTATAGATGAAATTTAAAATTTTGGATACCATAATGTGTTGCTGACCGTACTACAAATATTAGAGCGATACATGTTGGTAACAAGAACTTACCGTTATTTGATTGAAGCGTACATAGAACAAAAGAATCATCTGATTTCAAAGAGATCCTTAAAACATTTTTCTCATTGAGTACTAAGTCAGGGTTGGCAGTACGTGCATAAAGACGCGACGCGATGGTGGCCCATAAGCAGCGTCTAATGAAAAACAAAGCAAAGACATCACACAGATATTTGCAGAAGTATTAATACCTATTGACCCTACGAGGGCTTAATGACGTTGGATATTTTCCAATTGCTAGTCTAATAAATGTATTACTAGCCCATTACTGTCTCAATGCTGGATACAGGCTTCTTCTCGGATGGACAGGTATTAAGGCCATATTTAACATGCTGGCCTAGTATCTACAGGTTAATGCACCGTGTGTGTGCATCATTAAAGCAAGTGATGATCAATTATTGCTGGGCTAAAAGGCCACTTATGATAAATCATAATATGATTTACATTAGAAAGATTCTTAGAATCTGCTATGAATTCAAAAATTGTATTGATTCCAGAGAAATTGTTTAATGGCCTACTTGTTTCGCAGATTCATTGGAAAGGAAGAGGTGTGACATCTAAATGATTTGAACGCGTACCTATCACGATCATGCCCATGGGTCAGCATTCCTACTAACAGGATTTCGTAAAAAATTAGCTTTTGATCTTTCTTGCATCGTGGTTCGAGTTCTACGTATTTGCCACCCCTGAACACTCACTAAGCGTTGGTGCGTACATTTTGCGACTAATTGTTAATCCCTAATTATTTCTCTTAAATCAAAGTAAAGTAGACCTTGTGGCAGACATAAATAATGATCAGAATAGCAGTTTTTATTTATGGCTTAGATTTTGTACTAGTATTAAGAATTTACTAGGTCTACAGAATTTATTACAATAAAAGTATATGTAATGTATTAGATAGGGCCACGTACTTTAAAAACCGAATGGCACAATAAAATACCTATCTACATGTGTATCATTTTGATGTCATTAAACTAATATTATAGAGTTAACACCCTATCTCTCAGCTAAGGAAACTTTAACAATAAGGGGTTATTGTAAATACTAATAATTTAATTACCTAAGTCAATAGGAGTTTAAATTTGATTCTTAAAATGATACCAAATAGAATCAACTTAATAAACGAATTTCGAGACCCGTCTCATTGTCCAAATCTCCCATAAGAAAGAAGACGTATGAGTGATTCGCTAAATCTAATGAGGTAGTAACAAGCGCGGGGTGTGAGGTCGTCTGCGAGAGGGTGGCTCGAGGGTGTACAATTAAAAAGATAAACGCGCGTAAGACCAAGCCGAGGTGACAGCCGGGCGGGGCGCAGTTTGGGGTCCGCCGTCTGGTTAGCGGGCTACCGACAGATCTTGTACCCTACTTATTGTTTCTATCTCAACAATTATCACTATTGGCTAGGCTTTGTAGTTGTTACTGTAAGAGAATTTTACTTAAATAAGAATAGTTAAATTCTCAACAAAACAAATGGCGATGAAGACAAAAAATATCCTGGCACTTATCGATCTATAAATGTGGACATGATATCGATGGCATGATGGATTAATAGAATGGCACCTAAGTACGAATCCCGTGAGAACTAGTTGCATTTGTTACCTACATCATTTTCCAGCGGATTGAGTCGACCTGGGGCAAATTGCATTAAAATATACATCCTTTCAAGCGAAACTCATAAATTAGGTATCCGGGTCGCTCCCTAAAACATACCGGCGAACTGTGAGTGTATATTACGCCTCTGTCAAACCCTTCGAGGAATATAGGCGTGATGGAATTTATGTATGTATCCAGGTCGGTTGATTCACACTGTCCCTTGATCTGACCAGTGAATCCCATCTTTCAATTTAAACTTAGTTTCCAATAAAAAGATTAATGAAGAATTATGACGACTATGATAGCTTTATACACCATGGATCTCTTGGGTATACATAAGTCAGTTTACCGAACAAAATGAGAACTGAGAGCAGCTAATATTGACGCAGATGAAGGCAGTTACTTAAATTATTGGATGAGCTTCCACGAGTAACGAAACGTGAATGCTCCCTGCCCTATCACTGCATCGTTATCAACCTGCTGGCTATGAGCCTATCATAAGTCATACTGATTATAATTTTATTGGTGATTGAAGGTGATCTCAATTTTTGCTTAGATGGTCTAAGCAATTTATATTCAGTCATAGGCTGAACTGTTTGATTATACCTCTTTGTACTTGTGCTTCAGAAGACTACCAATTTTTTTAGTTTTTATCCAGTATTCCAATATTTGCATTAATTTGAAGCGGTATTTGTATAGGCATACATTTATCCGATGTAGCGTTGTTAGATCTAAGATGTTATAAAGATAAGAAATGAAAATAAAGTGAGTATTTAAACTGGTTGTTCCGATGGTAGGGGATTCTGTTTCATTAGTGGGGAGTGCATGGGCGAGACGAGGGCGAGCGGTGCGCTTACAGAAAATATCTGATTACATATAATTATCGAGCCAGCTCACCGAGTCGGGCTCGCGAGTATTGAGCCACAATACCTACTTTAACAATAACATTTTGTAAGGTAGAACTGGAACCTTGTAATGAGAGTGTTTTTGGGATATTTGGACCCCAAACGGCCAAAGAAAATTATTATCAGTGATGTAACCAAAGAGGCTCCCATAAAAAAATCATCAATTTACAGAATGTAAAACACGGATTCTCTAGAATTTTATATGTCAAAATATTTACGTCAATTATTAATATGAAATGTCAAATATGCGTTAATATTTTTACTATAGCTCAAAAATATTTTATATCAAAATTCAAAGTAAAATAGTCAGTGAATATCAGTCAAAGTGGCACGGAGGGACGCAAGATACCAAATATGGGATGTACATTGCTCGAGAGAGGGTCAAAAGATATTTTTGAAAAGTTTGGACAGCAAAGGTGGTAAGTAGATGAACATTGTGAGGGTGTAAGGAAAAGGATCAGACAGTACTCTAGCTTCTGTAATGTCAGTTTAAGTGGCTTTAACCATAGAGCAGCTGGTGTAAAGGTTTTTTTAATCCGTGATGGGCTTACGCTTGACTGCCAGTTCGCCAGTTTAATGTAATTAGGATGTTACAAGTTACAATAATGTGTTTCAATAAGAAACCCTGCAAGGGTTTCCAGACAATGCTGAGATATATTGCGATAACGACAAGTTATAATCTCCAAAACGACACGACATAAATGCCGCCACTAGCAAAGTGGCTATCGAGTACTTTGTTTAAGAGTGATCCCGAACCGTTGTCTTCCTTAATACTTCTTTCACGGATCTCTTTCCCTATTTTCGTGGCCCTCTGATAGCTTTTCAGGTCTGGATGTTTGTGCATGTGAGATTTGTGTTTGTGATACAGATTGGGGATTTTCTGTGTTTACTTCTATAGTCCATAACTTACATTTTGAAAACAAACACGTACAGTTTCAAATTTTTCTTGCACTGTTGTTACAGCCATAATTATCAACAAAGAGACTCGAAGTGCTATGGAAGTGCTGGTGGAGGGCACACGGGCTATGCAAGTAGAGAAACTCCTTCGAGAGAGAGATATTGGCTATGAGGTGGTGGTTAACGATACCACCGGGTACGTTGGAGGCCCACGCCGCGTCCGTAGTCCTATACCGGCCCACCGAATTCGATCGCCTATGAGTATGTCCTATATTTTTTATTTGCCAACATTATCGTGGCTGGTGAATCCATCCTCTCTATTTGGCCTTCATTGGAAGTACCCAGACTTATCGACCCAAAAGCTTTCTAGCCCCATCTGGCACACCACACATTTTCAAATATTCTATGTTCCTTTTCTTAATATATATTTTTTTCAGAACGCTCACTAGATTGGAAAGATTTTTATCCACTTAACAGTGTATATAGTTTTTTGGAAGATTTAGAAACCAGTTTTCCATCAACATGCACTGTTTCTGTGATTGGAAGATCAGCGGAAGGGAGAGATATAAAAGTAAGTCATAGAACATATTATAAAAAGAAATCTATATATCTATTACATATTCCTCAAAAATAATTGAGCCTAGTAGATTAATGGACATAGTCCTTCACGTTGATGTAAACCAAAGTATTATAACCTTTTGCAGATGCTTAAAATTTCAAATAGTGACGCCAATAATACAGGAGTATGGCTAGATGGTGCAACACATGCAAGAGAATGGATCAGTACATCAGTTACAACGTATATAGCTGATTACTTAGCCAAAAACTTCGAAAAATTGACCACTAGTTATACTAATAAAGATTGGTAATTACATTTTAAAACAGATATGAATACAAAATACAGGTCAAGTCATCTCAACATATTGAAAAATAAAAATTTGGTCAATGTTTTCAGGTATTTCGTGCCAGTAGTAAATCCAGATGGTTATCATCACTCACATACAGGAGATAGAATGTGGCGAAAGAACAGAGCTCGCTTTGGAAACACCATCGTTGGAGTAGACCTTAATAGGAATTTTGGGTAACATGCCTTAGTATTTTGAAGATTTATGTAATTTTGTAGAGAAAGTTTACACCGATGAAAAAAGGGAATCTCCCGATTATCGAGATGGACGTACTAGGCACACTATAGGTAAAGAGTATGTAACAAGCAGAAATCACTGTCATTTACTTTTGGTCTAAACTGCAGGTACTACTGGGCACGTGGTGGTAGTGAGCATTCGTCAGGTGATCCAAACCATCTAAATTACCGTGGCACGGAACCATTTTCAGAACCTGAAACTACCGCAATTAAGGTTTGATGTTTTTAGCTTGAATATTTGGAAAATTTTATAGTTTTAAAGAAAAATGTTTAAATGCTTTTAAAGGATATAATTTTGTACTCAGGGACCCCGTTTAAGATATTCCTATCGTTTCACGCTTGCAGTGAAGCTATCGCCTTTCCTTGGTGTCACACAGCTGACCCTTGCCCTGATTATGTCAATTTATTAGAAGGTGCAACTGCTATGGCTAAAGTAAGATTTTAAAATATTTTACTAATAGAATAGACTAGACTATTGTCATTTAGAATTTGGTTAAACGTACTTACGTATAAAGATCCAGTAAAACTCCTAAAATGATCTGCAAGAGTATTTGAAGCAAGATGATTTTTATTCGTTATTCTAAATGAATTCATAGTTAAACGTATTAAATTTATTGTTAGAGATTTATCTTATTCAGTGTTATGTTCTAGGCTATCTATGAAACAAGTGGTCGTATGTACAAAGTGGGAAACTTCAAGGATATTATGTACTATGCTTCTGGAACAAGTATAGATTGGAGCTATGGTACAGCTCGCATCCCATTCTCCTACCTCATAGAACTGAGAAGTAAACAGGATCGTTTCTTATTACCTAGAGACGAAATTCTAGAATGCTGTAAAGAAGCACTCAACGGTGTGAAAGCCCTTGTTGAATTTGCTGACAAAAGAAAATGTTTAAACTGTACTGTTATTGCTAAAAAACTGCGTCAGTAGTTTTGTATGCATGTTTGTATAATAATCAAAAAAGTATTAATATCACGTATTATTGAATTGAATAAAAAATGCGGAAAAAGGATAAGAAATTGACTTTTAATCGGACACTTATACTACTGATGACAGTTTGAAATTAGAATTAAAAACTGCACCAACGTCATTAACATCACATTGTATCGATTCATAATTAGTTTCTTCTTAATGCTGCTCTACATAATCCATTAAATCCTTAACAGCGTTCCAAATTTCAACGCAATTCTCCATGATTTGGTCCTTTGGTAGTCTAAATTTATGTTTTCTGCTCCTTAGCTCTATCATGTAAGAGTACGGTATTTTTGCAATTGAATAACTCCAGTCAATGCTAGTACCGCATGCGTAGTAAGTGAGGTCCTTAGTGCTGCCGACTTTATAAGTCTTTCCAGTCGTTTCATGTATTGCCTGAAAAATATTTTGCTGAGAAAGCTTTTCGGAACTGATACGTTTTTTAATGGTCTTTTTCTAAGCATACTACTAATCTACTAGTTTCTTACGTGGAGTTACCCTTGCCATTATCGCGCCACCTTCCAGTAGGTGCAGGTAGTCAGGACACGGATCCTTTCTGTTGCCCCATGGGAAGATTATCAATTCAAAGTAGCTATGAAAGGACAGGAACACCTTAAAAGGCGTTACCGAGCCCAATATTGTATCCTGAAAAAAAAAATAGGAAATTTCGGTGGATTTGGTGGTGGATTCATTAGATACGGTAAAGAGTACAACTGTATATGACTTACCCTCACCGCAACCGTTTCTGGCTCTGAAAACGGTGCTGGGCCTCTATAAAAGACATGTGTTGGTTCATCCGACGAACCTTCTTCACCATTGCTTTGCCCCCATGCATAACTAGAAACAGAAAAATCACAAATTATCACGAGTTACAGAAACAAATCTTTGTTGTAGGTAGTGCTTGTATCCACTTTCTTGTAATTATATAATTATTATGTATTTGTAAAATTAAATCTACCTAAAATTTCTATTGAGATCAACACCCACACATTCTCCTCCGTATCTTGCTCTATTTTTTCTCCACATACGTTCATGTGTGTGAGTGTATTCATATCCATCTGGGTTTAAAACTGGTATTATATGCCTGAAATCAAGTCAGTTTTAAGAAGCTTTTGGTTAAAAGATCTTCAAATTCCATTCATTCGATTCCAGAAGATGAATACAAGGCTTTTTAAATTCAACGTTCCAAGTAATGTAATTTTAGCTCGATGGTAGAATAATAGTCTAATAATTCATAGGGATTAATGAAAAATAGTTTTATTGCAAAGAATAGATTACCAGTCCTTATTAGTGATAGCAGTTGAGAATGTGTGAAAATTTCTAACGAGGATATCGGCTATATACGTGACGACTGCGGTACTGATCCATTCCCGAGGGTGTATGCACGCATCTAACCAAACTCCGCAGTTACTCGCGTTACTGTTTGATATCTTTAACATCTGGAAATAGAAGCATGAATTGTCTTTTCAGAATCTGTCATAGGTTGGTAAAAGTTTAAGTAGGGTTAACACTCAATACTACATAGGTGAATGGGTGTTTTTTCGTTTCTGGAAGCTCTCTTAGGAAGTTTAATATAAAAAGACCAGCCCGTTTTTGAACACCTATCTTTTAAACTACTCCCAATCGATCTCCGATAGACGCGCTTTGAATACTTCTTAGGACGCTTTGTTGGCCGTGATTTGAATAGCAACGTTTGACGGTTTAGAACAAATAACTCTGAAATATCAATTACCTTGATATCTCTTCCTTCTACGGATTTTCCTATTACTGAAACTGTGCAAATCGCCGGAAAGTCTCTTTCTAAATCATCTATAAATGCGTATATAACGCTTAGCCTGTGATATTTTTTCCAATCCATTAGTTTTACTGAAAAAGTTAATCATTATTTTTAGTTTAATTGTTGGTTAAAACGGCACAATTAATTTAAAGTATTTTACTATCTTTTTTAACAATACCTTTTCTTCTCTTCAGTTTTCGTCTTGGGGTTACACATTTTTGTATAGGCGAGCGTAGCCCTGCAAAAATAATATATGTATTAGATTTTATTATAAACTAAATTTAATAATGACTAGAGTTTGGTTTCTGCAGTGCAGACACATATTTTTTATGTTTTTTTATCGTGCAATAAGAATAATGCCGGAGGCACTTCAAAATAATACAGTAAAGGTTACCTTTTAATAGTATTATGATTTCTATTTTGTCGACTACTAAAAGGCTTATCTGATAAACTTACTTTATACTATATTTTATTACAAAAATAATAAAATCAGCAAAATAAAAAACCATTTAATTAACAGTTATCTTTTAATATTTGTATTATTTGATCAATGATATAACGTCTTTTATATGAAGACATGTTTTCTAACTCATTGGCAACGAACTGTCCAAAAGCCTTATTAGCCAGCTTTAAATCGAAGACTTGTGATGTTTGTGTCTTAGAATTGACTACGCCCAGAGGTTCTGTTTGAACAAACAATTATAATGTACAGATGGTATTTCAAGTGAAGAAATCAGCGAATGTTTCGATCAGAATACAGAAGAAAAAAATATTTTTAATTTATAATAATTATGTGGTTTTACTAATGTACAGTACTAAGAACTTGAGAAAGTTCAATGCAGCTATGAATTTGTATGTAAGGAAGACTAAAAAATGTAATGATGGAACTAACTTTAAAGAAAGGTGTCGAAGAGTTTATTACGCTTATGAACTTGGCAGACATAGGGTCAAGATAGGAAGGTGCTTGACATTAAGGAGAACAGAATGCACCGATAACATCAAACTGCTGTTACTAGTACGCCTGCCAAGCGTGCGTAAGACTCGTTAGAGACCTGTATTCTAGAAGGTGACCGATAATCACTTAGTACTCACGAGTAAAATTTGGGTGACATTTTGTAGTAAATTGACAGTTTTAAATCTGTACTTTAGATATTTACCTTAGTGTATAGCTTCTTAAAGAGCATTTTAGAATACCGGGCTTAAGTAACTTGTCGGTCTAGTGAAGATTGTTTTATGTTGAAAAAAAAAAATCATTAGCGGGGATATAAAGGTCGTTTTTAAATCATAATATGATTCACCCCAGAACATTGCTATGGATTTAAAATGGAGAATGTGGCCACATCTAACAATTTCTCTTAGTCATTTAATATTTAGAACAAATAATATCACTAGTTTACAAAGAAAAATACCCAGGGGTGAGGCACATTATTTATTGTAAATTTTTTGATGCTAAATCTAAAGCCGTGATAGCCTAGTGGCATGACCGTTGGACTGCCAAGTCAAAGGTCTCGAGTTCGAACCCAAGGCACGCACCTCGGACTTTTCGAAGTCATGTGTGTATTAAATAGTTAATTATCACGCGCTTAAACGGTGAAGGAAAACATCGTGAGGAAACCTGCATGTCTGAGAGATTTTCTCGACGGCGTGTGAAGTCTGCCAATTCGCACTAGGCCAGGTGGTGGAATACGGCCTAATCCTCTCATTCTGAGAGAAGACTCGTGCCCAGCAGTGAGATAGTATGTATAATGGGTTGATTATGTAAATCTAAATCCGGCAACAGAATAATTCTAGGACGTTAGGATTTGGAGATATACAAATCTCAAAGAGCAAAAAACACTGTTTTTGGCGATATTTGAATTAATCTTGCGAGGCGGGTAAATTTTCATTCATTTCTAACTAAAGCATCTTTTAATATCTATAGTGTATCTGAAAAAAATAATAACTCGTAGCGAACCAAACCAAAATGGATTTGAATAGTGAAGAGAAGTATTAAAGGATGATTTAGTTAGAAATCACCGTAAAAATTTGCTGTCTTCAAAATAATTCTTCAAATATCGCCAAAATTGTTTTTAGCACTTTAGATTGGCATATGTATCTCCAAATTCTGAGGTCATAGAAGAGAAAGAGAAAAAAATTACAAAAAATGATGTGTTTTTCACCCCTGAGGCAAAAAATTAAAATTTTGTAAACTAGTGTAATTATTTCTTAACGATTTTGGGATATGAATCATATTATGATTATCCAAAAGCAGCCATTTCAAGCGCCAGTGAATAATTGAAAGCATAATCTAATAAGAAATTTACTTAAATAAAACATTTACTTTTATTGGCCTTGGTTTGTGTGCTGTTATCGGCGCATTCAGTAGACTCAGTGGCATCAAATTCCGAGTTCTCGTCTTCATCATCATAGACATAGAATACGTCGGGTTTTGGCATAGTAGCTTGTATTTGCCGAGGGCAAGCCTTTTTCAAGGTTACGCTCATTTTGTACAGCGGTCATTTAACTTCAAAATACATTACAATACATATTAGTTATCTATTTAATATAACATACCATCATACATCTGTATTCTCCGAAAGGTTAGGCAAAGGCATACTAATGTAGAGCCTATTGCACTTAAACGGGTACAAATTCCAAACTCCGAGCCGCTACTGAGAATTTCATAGAAAAATCCAATAACACTTTGCTTCCGGGAATCGAACCCAGGACCTCTAGCGTAGCAGTCGCGCTCAGGACCACTAGGCTAACGAGGCAGTTCTATTTAATATACTTTATTTCTAATACGAAGTCCGAAATACGATGTTTAGAACGTTAGTCTCCTACGTATTTAGGAGCATTGCGCATTACGCAATAGTATTGTTATCTATCATATTTTTGGTGTCACAGTTGTCGAGATTATATGTTAGACAAGTAATATTTACTTCTTTGGCACTAGGGACTTCCTATTGGAAAAAAACAGTACACATATCTATTAAGTTAGTAGTGCATTACGTTATGTTAAAATATTTATAAGACGGTAATAACTACAAGTATGTTTACATCTTGAAGAAGCAGCTTGTCTAATCACCATGAGAGTTTAAGTGATCATTATCTATATCTATTCTATGCCTATAATAAAATTGTAACAAGTCGATGTCTGCACATTAAATTTATTAAAGAAAAACTAATATGGGGGGTCTTTATTAGAGCAACAGAAGCCAAAATCTGTACGTCAATCACGCAAAAACTACTTCGTGGAATTGAATGCAGTTTTCACCGATCTATTGCTAGAGTCTAACTTAAAATCTGGTGCATGTTTCATCTTGATACGCCGCCTAGAATCGGAATTATAGTATGTTAATCTTTTTGGGACGAGAGTGAAACTGTGGGCTCCAGCTAGTGATCAATATATTACTAGTTCAAGTTTTTGTATACAGAAGTCACTGTTGTGTTTTAAATGGTAAACAATATATTGGTGAATAACGTTCATATTCCCCTGCGGGAGAAACAAATCGAATGCCAGTCATTGTGGTCAATGTATGGCTATCGATGTTCGATACATCAGTTAAATTTGTTGCTGTGTTTTGGGAAACCAGGAAATGTATGGTAAGCTTGATGGGTCATATGGAACTTTGGATAATTCAGGTAATTTCTGCTGTATTATGGGGTTATAGGCTTTGATAGACTGAGAGGTATCCCGGAAAAGTCTAATGCGCGGGTTATTAGGCACTAACTTCGGGGAATAAGTTGAGATGTGAGAGAAGAAATTTTATAAACATTCACAATCTTTAAAATATTAGTGAGCAGTATCAATGTGTGCCCTCAGAGTTCTAAAATTGGAGAAACATGTGAACATATGAATATGAAAGATGCAAGAATCGTAGCAAGTGGCGATCTGTAGTTTCTGCCTACCCTTGTGAGAGAAAGGCGTGAGTATATGTATGTATAATATTTGCTATATCTACTCTATTACTTCAGCCTACCGGATCTGCCTGATTTTTCTAAGCCAATAGTTTTTCATCTATTATTACAATTCTGCAAGTATTTTTATTTACCAATTTTTTGTTCCATAATTTTAGATATTAGTAAGACATTAACTTTTACAAAAATTTTGCAATTTCCACATGTGGTTTCTAAATAGCGGTGATAACTGAGGTATTATTTACCATTTTTGACAGACGACAGAATGTAAAAAACAATTTTATGTTGACATTTAAAAAGTTTGAGTCAATAAGTTTTATTAAAATAGGTTGAACGTGCAAATACTACATTCCAATATTTTTCTGAAAGTCAACAGGGCGTTTCGTATGAGTACTGATACAGAGAAATTGTTAATTGTGTTAAAGTAGGCATTTATTTATGTGTTCTTTTTAGTTATTTTTATTTATTATTGGTATACTTATTTTATTATACTGACTTTGTGATTATTTTGATCCTTATTATATATTTATATTTCTCTCCTGAAACGCAGGAGACAAAAAGTTCACCACGCATTTCTACCATCTGCGGTAATTCTAAATTTTAAATAGATTCCAGATAAAATTCAGAGCTCTTAAAATCTGGCTTTACACATGGATAAAACATTTCAATGCAACTGTCGAAAACGCGAATGAATTTTGTGCTCAGATTAGAAAACCGCTGGCAGAAAACTCGGCGAGCGCTGCCGCTCTGCGGTGGCCAGCCAATCACACGGGTACAATGTCACACTGCGATGTACTATTATGAAACAACTTCATGATCCCATTGCTATATCGTTTCGAAGTAGCGTCAAAGGAAAAAATAATAAATGAAAAACTGGGAGCATCAGATTTTTCTCTACCCTAAATTGATTCTCTGAATTAAATTAATTTTTTATATAGAGATTTTCCAAGCCGATTAGTATTCTAGTAACTAAAGAATAAATCTATATCTATCTCGAAAAAATCAAAAGCCTTTAACACCTGTATCCTCCCCGTACTGACCTACGGCTGCCAGACATAGTCATTTACGAAAGCCATAGTACAAAAATTAAAAGTATGTCAATAGGGAATGGAAAGAAGTATGTTGAATATTAAAAGCTGAAAGATAAAAGGCGAGTCATCCACAGGCAAAAAACAAAAGTAGTGTACGTAATTCATAAATCATAAGGCAAAAACATTCAAATAGTCAAATGGAGATGGACAGGCCATATGATGCGATCTGAAAGAGCAAAGTGGACCAGAGAGATTACAGAGTGGTACCCTCGAGATCGAAAGCGATGAAGAGGGAAACAGATAAAACGATGGGAGAACGACAGCCTTCCCAAAGGCTGGAGAAGATTAGCTAGAGACAGAACCCATTGGAGAAATCTGGAGGAGGTCTATGTCTCAGGACAACCTGACTGCATAAACGCCGATGCCGGCAACTTATAAAATACTTCAATGATGATTACTATGTAAACAGTAAGTCAGAGAATAAAAGCTATTTTATTTATTTATTTTATTAACTAAATTGAAAAAGGCCAACATCGAAAATATAGAAAATAATTCGTGGTGGGGCTGTACTTTGCGAAATTTGTGCGGATTGATGGAAACAAATGGGAAAAAATCGAATACTTTATTCTAAAATCTCGCGATTCCCTCAAAATATTTCTGACCTGTACAAACTATAGAGTCTAGGTATATTTGAGACCAAGTTCTATCATGTAATTCTATCTAAATGAAGTGCTCGAATTGATAACTCAGATGACCATCGATGTAATGTTGCTAAGGACCTTACCTTTGGCTCTCAATTACGAATCAGTGGGTATTGTTGACGTTAATTAAGCTGTAGGTCAAAATTACGGCCAATCATGGATGGATATTCTGGTCGCGGGGATATTCTACAGTAGAAACTCTGACAAATAGTTTTACCTTAAGATATTAACACTGTTTAGAAATATTTTAGTTCTATCTTCCAATCCTAGCTACGTATAAATTGACTTATAAACTTGAAATAATAATTAAAATTGAAAATGAAATGGACTGAATTGAGATTATGGAAGAGCAAAGGCCTACACCTGCCCCGATTCCTCAAAGATGTCAAATGGAACAGCCATTGCTTCATAAGAAATACTCAGTGTTATCTAACTACAACTCAGCGATGATCGACCGAAGCGACCAGCGATGATCGAGAAAAAGTGCTTTTTTTGCAATTGAAAGCATTTGCTGATCAGCGCTGACGGTCAGCTTGAATGTAAAGTAAGCCCCAAACTAATAACAAGTGGACCTCAAAAAATATGTTAAGGCTAGAGGAAGAGACAGTATTGTACAGAACCCTAGAAATAATAACGCGCTTCTGAAGTTATCCGCAAGTGGTGTTGCGGTGGTAATCTATAGTAATATTATAAAGCTGAAGAGTTTGTTTGTTTGAACGCGCTAATCTCAGGAACTACTGGTTGGAATTTAAGCTATATAACATCACGCTAAGCCTCTTAGGAACGGGGCAGCGCGGGTGAAACCACGGGCGGGTAGCCAGTCTTTAATATAAAAACTCGTACTTATTTCGCATTTGTGATTATTTTCCTTACTGATTTCGATATTTTGGCATAAGAACACTTAATTAAGTTATTTGAACTGTGCGGCTGTTCGCAACAGCTAAAATCGTAACGATATCGCAACGATATCGCGATCCAACGCACTCACTCTAAAGTTACACGGCTCAACTTTGATGTGGACACGGTAGTGCCAGACGTCCCACTAATTGGCTACAAATGAGATTGATTGTAACAGACATGCGACACCGAGTCCTTGTCTGACGTCACTTGTTCAACAAATCTAATTCTCTAATTTGACAAGAAAAGTAGTGGGCTATTGAAATTTTATGCGAAAAGAAGGTAAACGTTTTAGTGCTGTAATTAAGGTTTTGTGGACGTGGTTTTTTTTTTATTTGGAAATGGATTGATTGTGTATGGACTTCGTTTCTTAATGATGATATCCATTACCATAATTGCTGTTAAAATTACAAAGAAACAAGTACCTATCATACCTATTTGTGATAGCAGTTTATGGTACTTACACCCAAGACTTTGGTTTACCATAACTTGATGCTCCTTAAAATAGCAATAGGCTCCTCCCTATTATATGGGACCTATACATATCGGCGAACTGTGGGTGTACATTAGTAAACCTCTGCCTAACCCTTCGGGGAGCCTAACGCGTGCGAGCTACACTCGAATGAGGATGGTAGTTTGAAATAGAATTTTATACTTACTTTTTATTTGTATAATACTCTTTCACGTACCTAAAAAAACATTAACACAGACACGATTGTAATGAGTATTGAAAAACAAATAAAATTCATTATTACGTAGATACAGCATTTTATTGTTAACAAACAACAAAAAGATCCAAAATAAAGGTGTGTCTATGAGATAGTAAAGTTCACAATTGGACGACTAATCTAGTTAAGATGCAAGTACCGGTCCAGGGGGCTATAACTTGGGTTACCGTCTGCCCGATAATTAACGCGATCGTGAAGATAGTGGCGCGAACGTCTACACCCCGCCTAATTGATACGTACGACGTAGCCGCTTAGAACAGGAGATTAAAGTGAACATTATATTAAAAAATAGATAAACTGGGTTTCCGTCACATGGTTTATAATCCATGTTGCAGAAAAGAGGACTTTTATGTTTTAATCCTTATGTTTTTTTAAATTTGTCTTGAACATTCATTTTTTTTATGGGATAGGGGGGCAAACGAGCAGACGGATCGCCTGATGGTAAGCGGTTACCGCCGCCCATGGACACCCGCAACACCATAGGAGTCACAAGTGTGTTGCCGACCTTTTAAAACGGGATTGGGCCTCCGGTAACCTCACTCACTCAGCGAAACACAACGTAAGCGTTGTTTATCGCCGGTTGAGCCGGTGAGGCCGTGGTATCACTCCGGTTGAGCCGGCCCATTCGTGCCAAAGCATGGCTCTCCCACGTAAGTTATTATATCTATTATTATATCCTACTAACATTATCAACGTGAAAGTTTGTGAGGATGTATGCATGTATGGATCTTTGTTAGTCAAGTGTAGAGATAAAATAGATTATAGTCTGGAATATACTTTTTGGATCCAATTCTAAAGTCCACTTAGACGAAGTCGCGGGGAGAAGCTAGTATTGGAATAAAATTAAGTAAGTATGTGTCAGAAATCAGTATTGTCCGTAGCATCTTAAATCCAAAATTGATGACGTAATAACATAATCTTGTAATGACGTAAAGAGGACTGTTAACTTGCCCTTTCGGGTTCGAAACATCCCCATGCATACTTTGTCTTCGTCCTAGTATGTCGAATTCGTACCAATTAACCGTACTTGTTTTCGTTTGTCCAATAGTCACCGTCATGGTATTCGTGATAATCACCACGACCGCGAGCCTTATTGATTTCTACTAATAGATACCATACACTCAAAGCATTTTCTCACAAGGCCAGGGTAAGCAGAAACTACAGACGATTGTAGTTGTTACGACTCTTGGATACCTACTTAGACTGCCTCATTAGTCTAGTGGTCCCAAGCGCAACTAATACGCTAGAGGTCCTGGGTTCAATCTCCAGATCGAGCAGTGTTATTGGGTTTTTCTATGAAATTCTCAGTAGCAGCTCGGAGTCTGGATTTATGCCCGGTTAATGGCAATAGGCCCCTATCACATGGGACCTAAACATACCGGAGAATTGTGGGAGTACATTAGTATCTACGCCTCTGCCTAACCCTTCGGGGAATACAGGCATGATGGTATGTCTGCTTCTTCTACATCCATACATAATACACCTCAAAGAACAGGTTCCGATTGCAAAAAGCACTATCAATCACGTAAGACCGCTGCTACTAATGAACGGTATTTTGACACAAGCTCATTGGCTAATCCGGGCTCAGCACGACACTGAATTCCCAGTGCCTTCAATTAATTGGCTCGCTTCTGCGTGATGTGGTGCCATCACTCGGTACCGCTGCGTTTGCGTTACGCACTGTGTATCATTTGTACGTCGTAATTGGTCAAAGAGTCCGGTAACTTCATCATTAGGTGCGAGGGCAGGTGGGCCAGCGGTTAGCGTGGTGGATAGTAGGTTTGTTTCGAATGTAATTCTATCTGCAGTCGAGATAAGTGGGTTGCGGGTTGTACGTTTTGTAATGTTGTTACTGTATTAAGGACTATTTTTATTACTGCCAAGGATCCTGTTGAGTTTTTATGGTATGTTTATAAAGTACTGTAGCTGCCGCACTGGACTGCAAAATTTTTAAGGAAATGTTTTTGTATCCGCTTAAGAATTGATGATATATTTAAGAAATAAAACTGACTAAAATACTCTTCGTTTTAGTTTTGGAACGTTAAAAAATCATTGCGTCTGAAATGAATTTTAAACGTAGGTACTAAGTACTTTATTACCTTTTATTGTTCTGACAAAATCAACAGTTAACCTTTTTTATGTTAACAAATCGAAATTTGAACATCCCTTTTTGACAATATAATACAGTAATCCCTGACAGATCCGAATAATGCCTTAAAGCGACTGGGGTATGCTTTTAATGTGAACCCAGATCGTGTAAACAAGGATTTTGTTGGCTTCCTACGCCCAAGGCGACGGTTCTCAGTAAGAATTCTACTACCGAACCGATGATAACATTTTTAACAGCAATACATCATTCATTGCGGTTTATTGACGCACATTTTATTGCAGAAATAAAGAAAAGCGCGTAATGTATGTGTAATTTTAAGAAAGGTGACAGAATCTCGTGTTTGTCGCGTCGTAGATGCGGGATGAAATCAAAAAATGGTGGCTCCAATAAAGGACATCATTAATTCCCGCCGGTCGCGATGTCGGGCCGTCGGGGGATTGGCTGCATTAACGTAATAGCGTCTGAGAAAAATATCCGATCAATAACCAAGAGACGGTGTTTGTTGTGGTCGTTTGCTTGATTGTCTTTTGTTTGTGTTTCTGTGACGTTGGATTAGGAGTAATAGGAAATGATAAAAAGTACCTACGTGTGTGCATTTACATATTTTTCTCAATGGACAACGTTATAAATGCTTTCGCGATTTGCAGACAACTTTGATGGTTCTTTTTGTTTTAAATCTGCATGCATTGGTTTTCTATTTCATTTTATGTTTAAATATTGCCTCGTTAGTCTAGTGGTCTCAAGCGCGGCTGTTATGCTAGAGGTCATGGGTTCGATACCGAGGTCGAGCAAAGTATTATTAGGTTTTTCTATGATATTTTCAATAGCAGCTCGGAGTTCGAAATTGTGTCCAGTTAATGGCAATAGGCTCGCCTCCTATTAGGTACATGGGACCTAAACATACCGGCCAACTGTGGGTGTACATTGTACAACAGAGCCATTGTAACCCTATGGGAATACAGGCGTGATGGAGTTATTTTTAATTACTAAAAATAGTTTAGGTATTAGTACCAAACATACATGTGTATCGCTACACCACTGGAGGAAGTATAGAAATTTTTCCCAACGTTTTAAAAATGTCGAAAACAATTCCCCCAGTGGACGGAGGTACTTTCTAAGTATTTCTTTCAAATAATTATCCGACAAAAACATCCCAAGATTCTTGCGGAGTTCGTTAGGATGTTACGAGATCCCTCCCTAAGCAGAATTAATGATTCCCTTTATTGAAAGTTCAATTTTTTGATTAGGACCCGGCGGGGGCGACGCCCTTGCTCCTACACTGTTTAAACACCGGATAACACGGCATTTATTTACATTCGGCCAATACTGATTTGATTTATTCTTAAAAAAGTTGCTCATTTATGGGAAAAGGAATTCAGGAATGAAGTTTGATAAGCGGATACTCTTTAAACAAAAGAAACTGTCTCATAGCCTAGTCTCGTAGCCTAGACCCTCAAGTCGGGTCTTGAGGCTGTGGTTGCCGCTTATCAAGAAGGCCAGTATGCTTGTTTGTCATCTATTGGATTGTGTATATTTTACGCTATTTATGGGAAAATAAGCGTTTATTTATGACTAGTTCTTCGCCCGCGGTTTCACCTGCGTTGCCCCGTTCCTAAGGGTTGTAGCGTGATGTTTTATTGCTTGAAACCTTTCTCATGAATCACTCATTTTCCCAACATTACCCTTCACTGCTCTGCTCCTATTGATCGTAGCGTGATGAAAAGTATACTGTAACCTGCCCAGGAGTATGAAGAACAATTGTACCAAGTTTCGTTGAAATCCGTCTAGTGGTTTTTGTTTCTATAACGAACATACAGACAGACAATAATTTTACTGATTGCATTTTTGGCGTCAGTATCGATCACTAATCACCCGCTGATAGTTATTTTGGAAATATATTTAATGTACAGAATTGACCTCTCTACAGATTTATTATAAGTATAGATATAGATGGAATCGATACCCATGGAATATCTTTAGGAACAAAAATATTGTTAATTATAATTCCGAATCTGTTTTTCTTCAAAATTTGTTTCTCTAAAATAATGTTTATCCTTCTAAAAGTTTTTTTCTTGTAAATAATGCCAGACGGATTATCACTATATTGTAAGTCCAAATTCGATTCCAAAAAGGCATAAGATCTATTTATCGAGACGATACAAATGGCAGGGGCTTGCAACCCAAGTGCCGTAATCTGTTGGCGAGTGAGGCGGTCCGGGCCGGCCGGCGTCCGGCGACCGTCCGGCGGTCGGCCGGCTACCGGCGAGAATCTAATTTGGTTCGGTAGCCGTCGCTCATTTGTTCAAATTACACCCCATACCGCCCACCGAGACGGGTTCGAGAAACCGGGAGATGGTGCCAAATTTATAAGTATGTGTTATGTTCACGAATCGCTATTATGTTACAAAGGGTAGGTAGAGCACTATTCTAGCTATTACTAGGGAGAATCTTGGCATATTTTTTTTATTTAATTTGGCATATAAACAGTAGCACTAAAAGTCTAGATTGGGTCAGGTAACTTTACACGACATGAAATATTATTCTTGTCTGCCGGACCAGTCAACTTTATACAGTATCCACAGAGTACAGATTCTGTGTTGAGCAGAGAAACTGCCATAGATTGATTGAAAAAAAAAGAGACTTCCAATTCGATGTTATGTTATTCTCTGATAATTTTTCAATGTTAGATATATGTTCAATGTTTTTGTTTTGTGTGATAATTGATACAGTTGATTTAGTCCAATTCAGGTTTGAACTTTGTATTAAATCTTTTAATATAATTCATACCATAACATTGAGAATTTAAATCAATATTGTATTATCATTGTATTATTATATACAAATTGCTCGACTTAATCTAAATATATTGTATATTATCATGGTCGTAGCTGACCTATTTATATTCTTTCGAAATAATGTTTCGCAAAACCTCACCCTCCCTCCGTGACGTCGGAGGACGGAGGACTCAAACTATTCAACCCTCAGGCACTTCCGGAAGCTCTCTTTGTTGTGCGCGATCTTTCCTTCCTTTATCAATTGAAATATTCTTTCAAGCGACACATTCTGAATTTGATGGTGCTAATCCATGTTTGATGAATTGTTGCGTGTTGTGGACATTTCTGTGTAACCCTTTTGAAGTCAAGAACAATATTAAGATACGTCCTTTTTATGAAGAAAGATTGTTAAATTTAATATCTTAAAATCTCTAAAATGATTATTGAAATCCGCCAAGCCCATTCGAGACAAATCTTAGACAGACACACAAACATTTTAAAAACTGTGATTTATGGTTAGGAATTGCAAATAAAACTTAAATTATATTTATTATTGTACTGACTATTTATACATGAACGATAAAATCAATTATATCGAAGGTTCTCGAGAGGATCAAAAAGTGATTTTCCCGCTAAAAGTATTGAGGACTGAACCTCTCTCAATAACTGTCAAGGCTCGACATTTCTAAATCAGTATCATTCACAACAAACACTATTATTTACCAGCTCAATCTACAATATTAATCTTACCGTAAAACAAGGCTGCGTGCACACGGTAGGCAGCGGTCGATGAGGCTCAGGTAGGCAGGTGTCGTTCACGCTTCGCGCCTCGGCACACATCGGCGACGCGGCGTAACTACGCGACGCAAGCTCCAACAATTACGGCACTATGCCGACGAAAGATGCCAGCGACCGACGGCGACGCTCTTATGTAACTCCCCTTATTACGTTCCTTCGTTGGTGTATGACAAGTTCGTAATTTTCGAGTGATTTTTTTAGGTTTTATGTCCTTGTAGCTTGTCTGTATTTATTTTAAATCCTTACTAATATTATAAACTCGAAAGTTTGTATGTATGGATCTATGGCTGTTTGTTACTCATTCACGCCGGAACGGCTGAACGGATCTGGATAAAATTTGATTTGACATTCCAGGTGTCATTTAAGTTGACATGACAGTTGTTTTCTTCCTTTGAAGGAACTTAGACAAAATCATTTTATAACGTGAAACCTCCACGATGTAGAAACAGTACCCATATATTTAAAAACGAAATAATTTCTATTAATTCCATCCTAATAATAATACCTACTTACGCGTTTATTGATATTCAAAAAAAAGGATACCCAATATTATAATAATGCGAAACTAACTTTCTTTTTATTTGTTTTCTGTTACCTTTTAATGCCCTAACCGCTGAACAGATTTTGAAAAAATTTGGCAAGGAGAAAGGTTGCATTCTGGGGAAGGACCTAGGTCTAGACCTTTTTTCTCAAAAAGTCGCTTTTGGATGCGAGTGAAACCGCGGGTTGCAGCTATAATCTATAAGTTTATAATAAAATGTTTCGTCTGGAATTTTTTTTTTTGCAATTTTTCTATGAATCAATGTTACTAATATCAATGTTACTTATCTACCATTAAGCGTGGCGCAAAGATACGAATAGTTATATCTATCCGATTAGGTATATCTTTGTATAGGTACATAATGGTTGTTTCTTGCTAAAAATATCTATACATGCCTTTACAGTCCCTTTAAAGGTAATGATAAAGATTATTTTATTAAAAATTTCAGTGGACATTTACTTAATTGTAGAGATCACAGTAGAGCAGAAGCTTAATTTAGTGGCAAAACTGTATTTAGGTCACTCGTATTTAATTGTGAAACTCCAGTGATTTTCTCATTAGCTTTGCTAGAATGGAAGCGTTTGAATAAATTAAAACCTAAGCTTTCTAAAATTTTTCTTTAGCGAAATGTTTTAGATTAAACACGATAGAATTTTCATAACGCCGAACATACACATACTCACCCATACACACAAACACACTATATTTTTTTTTGCGAACACTAGTTCGTTTCGTCATTGTGTCACGACGAGGGAATGCGGATTGGTGAATCCCTGAAAAAAATTAATTCACTCATTATTAGATGTTCTGCTAACGTCTACACACAAGATATGTAGGTGATGTTTTTTACGTAGTAGAGGATCAGAGAACAAGAACTAAAAATTAGTAGCCTTGACATCGTATTCGTGTAAAAAATGAGTGGGCTCATGTCAAAAAACTAAGTAGTAGATCCATGTCACGATTAGTCTTAGAGCTCCTTCCGTGCCTCTGAAAGCACGTTAAAATGTCGGTCGGGGTAGTCGTGAAGGACAAAATGAAATTATTATGCTGGAATTCTGTTACAAGGAGTAAGATTCTTTTTTCACTTTCTCTCTCTTCCTTGGGCATGTCACTAAAGGAATTCCATAAAGTAATCGAAAAATTCGCAACAGACTAGTTTAGTAGAATAATCTCGTCTTTTTTCTTCTCTGAAAAGGCCGTGACAGATAGTATTAAGTACAATCTATCTATACTTATAATAAATCTGTAGAGAGGTCAATTCTGTACATGAAATATATTTCCAAAATAACTATCAGCGGGTGATTAGTGATCGATACTGACGCCAAAAATGCAATCAGTAAAATTTTTGTCTGTCTGTCTGTCTGTATGTTCGTTATAGAAACAAAAACCACTCGACGGATTTCAACGAAACTTGGTACAACTGTTCTTCATACTCCTGGGCAGGTTATAGTATACTTTTCATCACGCTACGAAATGTTGGGAAAATGAGTGATTCATGAGAAAGGTTTCAAGCTATAAAACATCACGCTACAACCCTTAGGAACGGGGCAACGCAGGTGAAACCGCGAGCGAAGAACTAGGGAACAAAGTAACTATTCCACGCGGACGAAGTCGCTGGCAAAAGCTAGTTGCAAATAAAAGAACTTGACACCAAGCTTGACACTAAACTAGAAACACATTTACTAGTGACTTGGTTCTAGGGAATGCACTATGTGAGTTTAAATTCAATAGTAGTTGGGAGTACCTAGTAAGAGCAAGCGGGTGCGTGTTGGTGCGAATGTTCACGTTGATTGCGTTGCACTAATAAAGATGGACGGCCGACTGTGTGACGTAGAGGAAACCAGGTGCCAGAAACTTGATCACTATAGTTATGTCATTTAAGTTCTCAATACAAACGGAATTCTTGACATTATTCATTCTAGTCATTTATGTATCATGAAATCTAGTTGGTGCAAGGGTCACCAAATCTCTTTTTTTAATAGATTGTATGTACCCTACGTACGACGTAAACTATGTTCCCGTGTTTTGTCATCAATCCGTTCTCGATTTAAAATATGAAAATCAATTATCTTCATATATTTTTCGTGAATTTTTGCGACGTATTAATAGTTATTCTGCTATTTGGGGCGGTAACAAATCCAACATATGAATTATGATAAAAATCTGTCCAGCGTTCTTGAGTAATTATAAATGGTGTAACAAACTCTTTGTTTTAGATATAATATATAAAGATGGGAGCGCAACAAATAAATATTTTCATAGAAAATTTAATAAAATTGTATAAACGTATCTTAATTATATATATATATATATATATATATATATATATATATATATATATATATATATATATATATATATATATATACCTACATATAATCAATACTTATATCTAAGGGCAGAAGCAGGGGGGAGCGGCGCCGCTAATCAATAAGATGTAGCTTCAGCATCAATATTTGACTGATACAACTCCGTCTTATTACAGACTAACGAGCGCAAACGTTAAAATTCTACAAGATTAACTTTAGCGATAACAGCGTCTTGATACTTGGCGACATATTTTTTTAATAAGCTCAGAAGCACGCAGTTGTGGATGCATGCAGTAATGACAATTGATGCGTACGCATCTTCATACAAAATAGTTTTTTTTAATATGAAGAAAATTATGATGTTGATAAATGTTATTCCCGCCATGGAGTCTTGCGTCTCTAGCCAATTATTTGTGGATTTTGGAGAGACGCTACAGTTTATATATATATATCGATAATGACCAACAATCTCAATATGGAAGAGGATAATATTTATATAAACAGAAATAAATCATAACTTAAGAGTCCGGCGGACCGAATTTCTCTTACAAATGTAATACCGGAATAAATCGTAATTCAAACACAATTTAATAAAATTCTGTTATTATTCGGATTCCGATACCGTTAATCTAGGTTCGTACTTTACCATTTCGTCCAAAATACGTCACTGTAAATAAATGTAAGCGAATGCAATTTCTGATAACTTCACCAAGTTTGGAACGATTTTCCGGTCTTTAATTTCCAGTGAAGTAGTAATAGACGAAATAGTACCTTAGGAACCTAGATTAACGGTATCCAAATCCGAATAATAACATAATTTGATAGAATGTTGTCTGGATTACGATTTATTTAGGTATTACGTTTGTTCAAGCTCTTTGATTCAAGCTCCACCGGACCCTTAAGGCATATCGACTATCAATAGCTGTGTAATAATAAACTGGAGTGAATAGCGATTAAAAATATATGTTTTCAAATATCAAGACTTCTTTCTCAGAACTTATCCACCATGAAATAAGTACCTTTTGGAAGCGAATATTGATTGAATTACTTTTTTCAAGTTTTTTATCCTTGAATAAAATTTTTTGAGGGACGTTGTTTATTTACTTTAATTTTTTTTTCATCAAATTATCAATGTAGTGTTTATTAAAAAATATACGTACCTGTCTAAAGATTTTTTTTTATTCCACTATGGTGGCAACAAGCATACGGCCCGCCTGATTTTGATTGCAATACCAGGGGTATCACTCGCGTGTTGAATAGTTGGGCTGGCTGCATAGGAGACATTCTGCCATGCATGATAGCGGTGGCAACAAGACACCACCGGTCCCCCAGACTGCCAACATAACACATTGACGACACGTTTGGCGTTGCGTTGTGGGTTCGATCCCCATACACAGCAAATATTTGTATGATCTACAGGTAGTTGTTTCGGGTCTGGGTGTTTGTGTATGTGAGAATTTGTGATTGTAAACGCACCCACGATACAGGAGAAAATCCTAGTGTGGGGCAATGTTTCAAAAAAAAAACGTTTCTTCGCGGAGCTCTGGCGACCTTGCTCACCATTAGGAACACAACATAGCACGGAGCTATATTATTTGGCTACGTTTTTCTGCAAGGTGTAGGTACTTCCCCAGTCGAGCAGCTCCAATTGTGAGTGGAATTATTCAATTCCACTATGCCCTACCTCTCTTCTACATTAGTAGGTAATAGTGGCAATTTAATTTAGTGTTGTAGAATATTTAAAAGAACCATGTATAATAAAACGCTTGATTCTCAATTGATACCAGTTTGTGTAATGTAATTTTACATGGTAGTTTGATTATAGAAATAACAAATTTTGGAAAATTTCACACTCTTGGCAAAATTCTCTTACATACTATAATTCGTGAATTATGTATATAATAATATTGTATTTTAGAATCAATGTACTTTACTGATAATAAAGATAAATTAATGATAATACATTTTTCAAACTATTTAAAACAAACTTATAAAGATTATTAATGTAATAACGTTTTTTTTTTAAAAGAGTATCTATGGAGTTTCTTGCCGGCTTTTCTCTATACGACCCACTTTTTGGGACCGAGCAACTATTTTGACTTTTCAAAAGTAGCTTTTTTATTAGTTTAATTGAAATAAAACATCTTGACGTTCGACTTTTGAATTTAAGTGTCACTTCAAAGTTTCATTCATCAATTTCACGAAAAAATCACTTTCGAATTTTATTACCTACATAAGTGTACATAATATATAATATATTTATGCTTTTAACTATACACAGCTAGTTCTAAATAGAGTTGCTATGTGGAATCGGTTCAATTATCCAGTACATCTTTCTTGTCTACAAGGCTCTAACTAGCCACAGTTTAAATGTGTTTAAGTTTACCTACCCACTTTACTAACTACCTACGATCGAGCACTAACCAGACAATTTGACTGGGTCTGCGGTCAACGACGCTAACGAATGTAACAAAACCGATGTTATCTATTTGTGAAAGGTGTACAGGGCCCGTTTTATAACGTGTTAACGCCATCATTTTTACGTTATAAGAAAGAGATGAGGCTATTTAATATGTAGAGCGGCATCTCTTTCTCACAACGTAAAAATGATGGCGTTAACACGTCCCCAGGTAGGCTGAACGCACTGACAGCGGACTTAACATAACTTTTAACAAAAAGTTAAACCGCCTTCAAAAACAGCTGAATTGAGAATCTCCTCCTTTTTGGAGTCCGTTGAAAAGTCATCAAGTTCTGATCCATTAAATCAAGCAAAAATCAGCTCTATGGAAAACATCAAGACAGACAAACATCATGTTCATTAAACCAAACGTGAACTGTTATAGTTCTACTTTTCATAGTTGTTATCTCGACATCCGACTAAAGTTCCTCGATTTCCGCACTACCATAACAAGATGTGTTTTATGTACCACATAACTTGAACTCTCTCCCCTTCTCGCGCCTTCCAAAATAGTGTATCAAACAGGATCTTGTACGGAAATCGGCGGGTCATGCTAATATGGTCGTTAGATATAACAGTGGTAATGCGTTGGGGTGTGTTTTTGCTTTATGTCGCGTGAAATTTTATTGTCGCGGCTCGGCGTCGCGCCAACATCTCTATACAAGAGAATATTTACAGAAAATATGCAAGAAAAACGAAATAAACTACTAATGTTCTCTAAGAGGGAGCTATAAAATCCTAATTTTTTTATTCAAACAAATTATATATGCGCGATGACTTTGTAGGTAGCAAAGGGTGGCTTAAATCCATGCATTTTTAATATCGCGTCAGAAACTGGTAGGGCATAATAATGCTTGCAAATCTACTTATTTGCTTAGCATTATCCAAATAAGACAGTGGAGGCTTTGCCGGACGTCTAACTTCGTAAATGAGAGCCGTACTAAGTACACACCGGACGGCCAGCGGGTAAATAAATGTAACCTCGTGAATCCGGACCGGACAGGACGGTTTGTTAGACGACAATGTTCCAAGATTTTATACAAAATTTGGATATGTTTGTTCACTTAATTGTAGGAGCAAGATCGTTACTGGACTTGTAAAGGTATTTGCATGATGAAGAATATTATTACTTATATTATTTGTTTACTTTTGCTACTTTGTTTTTTATTGGTAAACAAAAAGTTTGATTAAATCGATCAAATCTACCATTATTTTTAGATTTAACTAATTATTACTTTTTTTTTCTTTTTCTTTTTTTTTAAAAAAAAACGTTGCCCCACACTAGGATTTTCTCCTGTATCGTGGGTGCGTTTACAAACACAAATTTTCACATACACAAACGCCCAGACCCGGAACAACTATCTGTAGATCATACAAATATTTGCACCGTGTGGGGATCGAACCCACAACACGTGGCGCAGAAGCCGATCGCTCAACCGCTACGCCAATCGTGTCGTCATTACTTTAATTATTGTTTCGATGAAATGGTTAATTTTTTTAGAATCGTAGCCTCCACACTAGAATTCCCTGTGCCGTGGAGGCAATTATTCACAGCAATAAGTTTTATTATTAATATTTTCGGTGGAAAACGATATCGGTTTCTCATTTACAATATCCTAGATTATAAAGAGATGGTAATCGCGGAGCTAACTGGATTTTAGTATAAAATATTGACAATACACCAAGAAAATTTCCCATTACCGTTGACATAGCATTTTTGCCGTTCAATCTTGAACGTTGCGCCCAGGGGACGTTCGATCAGCGTCACGGCCTCGGTAAACACATGACGCCACGTCCACCAGCGTTGTCGGCTAAATTAAATCTTATTGTCACTTAACTCGGTGCGAATGACTCGGAAAATTCTTTTGGGACTCGGTCGTTTTTCGTTTGATAAGAAATTAATTCATTGCCATCTTTTGTCGTACGTATATAGATAGGTATGATGATGGTGAGTTGCAAGAAAAATTGATTGAAAGAGTGGAATATTGTAGGTACAATGTTAGTTGCGATTTACATAAGGCCGGATGCAGCGACTGGATGGAAAGAATTGAAGATTACGCTCTGTGACGTTCACTGGAAGAGGCCTATTTATTTTATGGGATATAGACTATGCTATAGGTAAGGGTATACCAAACATTCCACATAATAATCTGTATTTATGTATTATACCGGAAGTAAATATTTCATTCTATAATATTTTTACCCGACTGCGCTAGAAGGAGGGTTATTTTTTATTCAGTTCACTTTGTGATGGCATTGAAAACACAATTTTATAATAACTATCTCTTAAGTACTTAGCTTTGATCTTAGCCAAAAGGTCAATTTCTTTTCTATATTATGTAAAAATGGGCTCAGAATAGCTTACCTCCAGTACCTACACCTATACTCGTATATATAAAGCATCAATATATGTATTTCAAACAAATGATGCTGTCTAACTAATTACAGGCTAACACCGGTATTTACTCAGCATTAGTGGGGATTACTAGATGTCATTGATAATTACACAGTTGAACCTGCTTAGCGTATTATAACGTGTCAGAGATCAAGACGTTATGATATACTGTTTAGAGCCTATTATTGTATGCTTATCCAGTCCACATGTACTTAAACATATTTATTTTATTTTATTCAAATATTAAGTGCTGTTGCCCGCAGTTTCATTCACGTCACAAAAAGATTAACATACTATAAGTCCGATTCTAGGCGGCTTTTCAAGATGAAACATGCACCAGATTTTATGTTAACCCTTAAGCAATACATCGGTGAAAACTGCATTCAATTCCATGCAGTAGTTTTTGCGTGATGCGCGTACAAACATACAGACAGGCAGATAGACAAAAAATCTAAAAATTGTTATTTTGGCTTCTTTTGCTCTAATAAAACCACTTTATATTAGTTTTTCTTCAATATCTATAATGTACAGACATCGGCCTGTTCCAATTTTAATATAGGAATAGATACAGTCAAGAAAATACAGTCTTGATAAGTTGAATAAAATGCTGATAAATTATTCTAAGGCTGATAAAAAACAAGCTTTTGTTAGTACGCTATTTTCATCATACGAAATATGTCAGACTCAATGAAGAATATCATATTTACACATAGACATTATGTCAACGTTAATTATGAACGGTGAAGGAAACAAAGTATGGTAGCCAATCCGAATCGTTGGCTAATTTCATACGAGACTGCTCTTCGTCTCCACGCTGCTTATGGGAAAAACTTGTTCAATCAGCGTAAGTAGTGATTTTCCGACTGGACCCCAATTGGTTGGATGAAAGATTAAAATGCATCGGATGCGGTATGCATTATTATATACTATGTTTAAAAAACCCTGTCCGATCCCAATGTATCCCAATCAAATTACTAAATAAAATACAAAACATTAAATACATTTTTGTGAATAAAAAGTTTAGCATGCCATAATGCATAATATAATAAAAAGTAACTAGTAAAATATATTCAGGAAAATAAATATTATAAAAAAAACTCTACGTAAGTTATTTTCTGTTTTTTTTTTCTGTTAAATTAATGGAGAATACATTACAAACCTACATGAAGATAAATTACACTATTTATTTAGAATTACATAAGTATACATAGATAAATTACAATTCAATAAAAAAAAAACGATTCTACATTTCAAATGATTGATTACATAGTTTTTCAAAAAAAAAAATTATCTATGTTCGTAGCTTCATGGCTCCACCAAACTTATTGAATTAAATGCCTGTCTGGTCTCGGGACATAAACAGGCGAGAGTAAAGAATATCCTCCACTACACAACTCGATGGTGCGAATTATGAGTTGACATTTTGATTGCGTGTTTTAGAAATTATTACTGTGTTTTTTGTTTTTGCGTTGGAAGAAATTATCTGATGTTATGATGGTGAACCAACTAATTTTTCGAATTAACAATATTCTTTTAATCTTTGTGTTCGAGAAATGTGGAGTTCATTTATGATATGACGTTTTGTATGGAAAACCACCTAAGGATTACATAGGGAACTAAAATCATTAGGTACACAAAAAATTACCAGAGACGCTAGCGTCTATAAAGAAAACCAACAAATATCATTTTTATACAAATAAAAAAAGGTTTTATGGTTCCATACATTAGGTACTAATTAGCTTGTTAATAGGCCTGTTATTATATTAAAGAGATGATAATGTTTCATCTCTTTAATTAACGGCATCATATTTTTGGGATTTAAAATAATAAAAGGCTTAACGTAATGACAATGTTTATAAGATAAACAAGAAGCTTTAGATACTATCAAAACATTATACTACAGATGGAGATATTTCAAATCAAATGACGAACGTTTGGCGTAGCGGCTGAGCGATCGGCTTCTGCGACACGTGTTGTGGGTTCGATCCCCACACGGAGCAAATATTTGTATGATCTACAGGTAATTTTTCCGGGTCTGGGCGTTTGTGTATGTGAGAATTTGTGTTTGTAAACGCACCCACGATACAGGAGAAAATCCGAGTGTGGGACAACGTTTTTTTGTAAAAAAAACTTTTTGAGAATTTAAATTTGGTTTCTACTAATGAATAAAAAATGAAGTAAGTTTTCACATCAATGACGATGGATAACTGAACCATGATTAAATTCTAACAAATTTATAAAACGGAATCCATCTGGACAGCAAAAGGGTCATGCCTTTAAAAGGTACTGACAACCCATCAATAAACTTTTCAAACTCTGCACTAGTTCCCATGGGCATGTAGACCGTCCCATACATTGAGGGTCACGGCGGATATCTTAAGTGCCATGAAAGGGCTAGGGGTGGGACAGGATATTTATATTCGCGATATATCCGAGAGGCTAAGTTACGGACAAGTTTGCTTGAAGGCTGAAGGGTGCCTATCGGATATGAGTGATGTTCCAACGCTTCAACTTGTTACAACTTTAGTGTTGAGAACTGTTAAGTTCGAAATTAGATAATATCTACAATGGAGGTACACATGTTCAAGTTCAATATTATCGGATTCAAATAGTTGCAAGTAAGAATGAATTTGTTTAATACTATCACCTAACCATTACCATTACTTAATTATCATAAGTATAGAAATTACGGTCAGTTAATGAAGCAAACAGAATGCGAGATTAAAAAGCCTTATAGATAGCTAGAAGCAGACATTTTTTTGTTTATCTAATTCCGAACTCAACAATACTAAAGTTATAATAAGCTGAAACGTGAGAACATCACTAAATATATCCCATATTAAGTTTATTATTACTTTCACTAATTTGTCACTATTCATCAATAGTCATCCTCTGACGTAGCTCTATCAAACTCTAAACCCATTGCCAAGCCAATAAATTGGACCAATAAAATTGGTAAAACTGTTTGGCCCAATGTTCGCCATAAAACAGAAGAACTGATCGCAGGACTTAACAACTCTTCTTTCGAATACATATAATTTGGCCTTATTACCCGGACAATAAAACATAGGATGGACGATTAAGAAGGCGATAAACGTGAGGCCAAATGTATCAGAATCTTGATCATGTAGTTATGCGAATATGTGACCAACGAAGTTATATTGGGGACTGTCTTTTCTGCTAGCTTAAATTAGGAATTAGGTTACCGAAAATATAACACACCAGGGGTTAGACAGAAGTGTATTGAAGTAGGTACGGTCAACAGCACATAATTCTATCCAAAACTGTCAAATTCTTTAATCGATTTACAATGTAATCTATTTAAATAAAAGAAGAACCTGACTGACTGACTGACGTAACGCACAGCCGAAAATACAGGAGCTACATCCCTGAAAGTTTGCATGCTGGTTGCTTTTGCACTGTAGACGAGCACTAAGAAAGGATTTTTGGAAATTCAACCCCTAAGGGGGGTGAAAGTTTGTATGAAGGTCCGCACACACTACCTTGCGGATGACATTAATCATATTTAATTACCGATGACATCGTCGAGATATGTACAGCTGTCATTCGCTGTTGACATTTTGACAATTGTTTTCTTCCTTATAAATTATATTAACACATTTTATAAAATGAAACCTCCATGGTGTAGGTACAGTGGGCACAGTATATTTTAGAAACGAAAATTAACTATAATAAGTATGCGTACTTAGGTAATTTTGGCAAACCTGCGCACGGGAACTCTAGTCTCAAAATAATAGAGTTTGTTATCTATTGGGGAAATTTGACAGTTTGTGGTAACTGTACTGACTGTACACCCATTAATCGCAGGTATATATTTCTAAGTCCCCTTTAATAGGATACAAATAAATCCAACGCTGCTACTGAGAAAGAGATAGAGAGAAAGTCCTGGATATTGGACTCAAGACTTCATTCTCCGTAATGAGGTAGTTCTCTTCACATAGTATTGTTGATATCTTTACATTTTTAATTCCTACTATATCATTTGCGGATTATTTAGAACTTGCAATAGCGGAATACTCTGTGTATAAAGTGCAAGTTTTATATATAAATGCTTATAAACATTCCATAACTTTATAAAAACAATAAAATCTGTAAAATATTTTGGGTTTTTAACATTGGTTTTCTATATGAATTGAAACGTCAGAGTCACAGACTCAAGTAGCGTTATATTATATTATCATCGCGAAATATTTTCCATATCCAACATGAATGTATTATGTTCTATATGTTACCTACTGACAGTTACCTCATAACGCTCGATAGTGAATGATGTATGCAGAAGGGTGTGAGGTAAGAATGCGGAGCATGTTCACCGTCGAATATTTGCGCTCTATATGTCAACGAATCGATTGATAATATTGTTACTGACGAAGATAAGAGAACTATGTATGCATCACTTATATTATGGAAACCCTATCCCTTTCTGTACCATGGTGGGCAAAGGGGTCAATGCTAATCGTTGACGAGGTCGGCCGAAGAGACTATGGCGAGATGATTTCCGATCGTTTTTTTAACTTAATATGAAGAAGGCACTGATCTCTATGATAGAGTAGATATTATAAAGGTCAGTGGAAAAAGGCCAGGATTGAAAATCCTGGAAAGAGGTATGGGAAGGCTTTGCCCAAGATTTATAATATAAAAATTAATAAGTTACTTTTGGTCAGTGATCACGGTGTGACATCCTGGGTGCCATTTTTAGATCGCGCAATTACAAGAATTGGAGTTTATCGCCAGGAAATTCTTATCAGCAAATTAATCTCATTACTAGGATCCAAATTCCATGTCCTCTATGTTACTTATCGGGGAATACAAGCGAGATGTTACTATGATGTACATATTTTTACAATTTGGAATTGACGCCTCCGTTCGACGGGGTTCGATATTAAGTAGGTACATTCAGATGGGGTGCGCTCGGTACGTGGAATGTGTTTATCATAACATATTTGGATGTCACCTGTTTTAGGGGTGTTTTTTTTTGTAGGAAATATAAATACCATCGAATTTCGAATTCACGAAAGGGTTAAGTAGAGGTGTACTAAATTTACTACAGTTCATCATTAGCAAATTCAGAAAGAATGTCATAATGTAGGACAAATTGGCGCCATTTAGAAATACATCATAGCTAAAACTAAAATTCGACTTTGTAGCTAGAGGAAGTAGTACCAATTCAGGTTGCAAGATTTTATCAAAACACATAAATATATCAACATTGCAAGTTGAATAAAAGCTTGTAATAAAAATAAATACTGCGATTCTCGATAGTAATTATTGGGAAATGCATTTTGTCCGGTAACAGAAGCCCTTCACCCTATGAAGTGCGATAGTAAATTCATAAAGGGGATGCGTGTCAGCGAGAATGCGCGAACCTGTCGTGCCGTGAGCGTGTGTTGTGGCATATTTGTGTTCACCTGTCGATCGAACACAAATATTTAATGGAAACATGTTTATATCGACCGACACAAGTCGAACGAGCGATATAACTAGTTAATAGTAAATAGTTTTCAGAAATGTGTTCCTGGAAATTGGGTTTTATTTTTAGGGTTCCGTACCCAAAGGATAAAACGGGACCCTATAACTAAGACTCCGCTATCCGTTCGTCTGTCAGTCTGTCCTTCTGTCACCAGGCTGAATCTCATGAACCGTGATTGTTAGACAGTTGAAATTTACACAGATGATGTGTTTCTGTTGCCAACAAATACTAAAAAACAGAATAAAATAAATATTTAATGGGCTTCTATACAACAAACGTCATTTTTGCTGTTTTTATAGATATGGTACTCTTCGTGCGCGAGTCCGACTCGCACTTGGCCGGTTTTTTTAATACCATTACTCTAGTATTCTCTAATAGGTTAGGCGAGGTGAAATAAAATGTACACCCACAATTCGCCTGTATGTTTTCGACCCATGTACCTACCTAATAGTAGGCGAGCCTATTATCATTAACCGGTCACAAATCCAAACTCAGCTGTTACTGAGAATTTCTATCAAAAATCCAATGTATCGTAGATACCTATCGAATATTATCAGAATAGTGTAGGTAATTGAATAACATATTATATCAATAACAGTACGAGATCAAGTTATAACTCTTTGTAAGGTATTTTATGCATCCAACTCAACAACACATATCGACATTTCCCGCGAATATATACGATTTACAAATAACTCTACTGATACGTCGAACTTAGGACATCTTGGGCGGCAGTCAGACAGGCAGACGTCGGCGAACTTTGCCGAGGCCTCCGTGTCAACTTACTGATCACGCCAATATCACACCAATACCAAACTTACACTCCAAATACCGAAAAACAGATCTTATCCTTTAAAGATAAGGCACAAGTGAGCTGCATGATTTCAGTGGTTCTGAAGAAATACGCAGTTGAGATTAAAGTAACTAACCTCATTTTGAACAAAGGAAATTGGAATTTATGTAGTGGATGTAAGGTGGAATTTGTATAAAATGGATGTAGAAGAATATGTTGAGCTGAACATGGATGGACAGCAAGTAGAAATAGTATCATGTGTGAGCCGCTAATGCTTTTTGTGATATGCTGCGGTCAATATAATGAGGGTGTCAGTCGGTACGTCTCACTTACACGTTTCTAATGAGGATCAGACTTATTTCTTTTATAGCACAAAACAAAATGGCTAATTTTCATGTAATTCTCAACAAAATAACTTATTTCCTTTAATATGTAACATGGTCACTGATATAATTCGTTTTGTAAAACAAGTAATAGGTCTCAGCAGTGAAGATAGGTATAACACCTACTTATACTGAATAAATAATCTTACACATCAAACTGCATAATTGTCAAACTATTTAAAACAAAGTTGTAAATATTAATATTGTAATCATGTTTTTTTTTTTAAAAGAGTATCTATGGAGTTTCTTGCCGGCAAGATGGAATGGAGAAGATCCATAAGACCCACTTTTTGGAACCGTGCAATTAGTTTGACTTTTCAAAAGTACCTTTTTAATGGTCTAATTGAAATAAATAATTTTGACTTTGACTTTGAAGATATAAAAACTGTCAATTTGTATTTATTGGACAAGCGGATAACATGATAATAATAATAAATCATTTATTTTCAAGCTACTTTGGCCCATAAATTCATAGGTACCCTAAGGTAAACTAACATAATATATATTGTTATCTTACAGTTTGGGTTAGTGTATAGTAAACAAAACACTTATCCAGCGATAACATGGAAATAAGCCGTTTTATAATGACACTCCTCAATTCTTTTTGATTCCGCTTCATGTTAATTGTGTTGTGATCGGAATGTACCAATAATATTGCCGGTGAGCGTCAGAATCCGGCGCGAGCGGCGTGCCTGGCGTGCCGTCCGCCAGCTATGCAAGATATGCACCTGCTGAGCTGGCGGTATGTGCTGCTAGTGTTCCGGTGCTACTCTGACACTGCATTGTGCTAACTGATGAAGTTGAGTAAATAAACAGATATACATAACTTATATAATCAACCCATCACATAGAAATAAAACCAGTAACAGAAACCCGTATGGTAAACCCATTACATTGTCTCATTAGGTACTGAGCATGCGTCTCCAATAATGAGAGAATGATTAGGTTCGTCTTCGCACGTCGCCGTCGTCGAGAAAATCTCGCAGGCATGCAGGTTCCTCACGATGTTTTCCTTCGGCGTTTAAGCGCGTGATAATTAACTATTAATAACTTCGAAAAGTCAGAGGTGCGTACCTTGGCTGCGAATTCGAGACCCTGAATGGTCATTTCACAGGTTATTTTCGAGTAGGTAAATGTGCTTGAGTCGGAGAATGAATTCGAGCTTTCTTCAAAAGTATGGAACGTCAGTAGGTACTTAATTTTATTGGTAGGTTTTTTTTATGGGATATTAGGCAAACGAGCAGATGGATCGCCTTAGATAATAATATTATGTTATACCAACAATTTACATGTAGGTTTCTTTTACATAAAACATAACATAACATACCATCACGCCTGTATTTCCCGAAGGGTTAGGCAGAGGCATACACCTATAGTTCGCCGGTATCTTTAGGTCCCATGTAATAGGGGGCGAGCCTATTGCCATTAACCGGGCTCAAATCCAGACTCTGAGCTACTACTGAGAATTTCATAGAAAAACCCAATAACACTGCTCAACCTGGGGATCGAACCCAGGACCTCTAGCGTAGCAGTCGCGCTTGGGACCACTAGACTAATTAGGCAGTTTCTTTTACGACGAATTTATTTGTCAAGATAATAACGAGTATAATGCCGTGGAACAAAGGTTTAAAACTATCAAGCAAATTTATTTATGGACACTAGCTAGATCAAACCATCATAACCACAACATTTGAAACAAAATATTTTGAAAATTAACAATTCCCAAATTAGTTCTCTGTTATCCTTCAGTTTTGAAAGCTATGAAGCATGTTGTCTGCATATTTTCGGATAAAACTTTGGTTTATAACGCTAACATTTTACAAAACGATGTGCATATTTTAAAACCTTCTTCTTCTATCTGGCTAATATACTATCGTATACATAGGCACTAGTTGCTTAACTCGCGGTTTAACTCGCTTCCCAAAAGGAAAGTGCACCAAATTTTAAGTTAAATCTCCAGCGATTCGACTGTGAAAAATGAATCCAATTTCATGCAGTAGTTTTTGCGTGATGTGCGTACAAACATACCGACAGGCAAATATTCAAAAAAATGTTGTTTTGGCTTCTATTGCTCTAATAAAGACCCCCCATATTCGTTTTTCTTCAATATCTGTAATATACAGACATCTGCCTGTTACAATTTTATTTATGTATACATAGGTATATGTTAGTCGTCCACATGAATATGCAGATGGACAGTGTGTAGCTCGTCTGAATTAATAATTAAGAGCGAAAGCAGGCTTAAGAGCTCACCCGAGTGCGAGTAGACAGGTAGATACTTACTACTTACCTATAGAATATATGGTGTTTTTAAATTAACAATTACATGATGTGATTTAGAAATCTTGACAAAGTTTTTACAGATTCGACATTTTCTAATCTTCGATCCGATGGCAGTCTCTCAGATCGTCATCATTATCATCAATCCATTTGCTGGCATACTGCTGGGTACGGGTTCCGCTCAGAATGAGCTATGGATGGCAGTCGCTGAATGGCCTAGGAGAAACAGGACTAGGGAAAATTCTAGTAAGATGATGACTTTTGATCGAATTATAAATACTTAGTATATTTATATTTCTATGCATATTTGTATTCAGTCGTTTTTTGTTTTAAATAATATACCGACAAACTGTGGCTGGTATATTGGTACGCCTCTGCCTAACCCTTCGGGGAATATAGCCGCGATGGCTTACCTACCCCTTAAAATATTCTTCAGCTCTCAAACGAGAGTAAGGGAAAAGGTCCTGTAAGATAGTCTTGTAAGGAAAAAACCAGGAGAAAATCTTACGCTTCCTTGTTTTATCCTTTAAGAACTTAGTGAAAGCAAAAAACCTAAGCTCTAAAGCTATGCAAATGTGCGAAGGACTTGAGGGTTGGGGTAGAAGGGCAAGGGGTGAGGAGAGGTGCAGGGGGGGCTGGACAAGGGGCAAGGAGAACAAAATGCCATCGCTTTGTACGACGTTAATCCTTTAATAGAAATCGAGCCGGCGATGCAACCCTAGCTAGTTTAACAATGTTGAGATGTTTTACATTTAAGATTTTTCCTGATGGTTTCTTTGTTTCGGCGATGAAATTGTTATATCTAGACCTCAAGTATATAATAACTATTTTACAACGTTTTTTGAACATGATTCGCAACGGCACGCTTACAAAAGCATGTTGTTTACAGAAGAGATTGCGGAAAACTAGAGCCGCAACTAGGAGTTTCATGAAACATGAAGAATATACAGCTTTTATATATGGTATGCATGGAGACCCCTCTTACTGCTACCTAAGGAAATAAAGATGGCCACGGGCGCTAGCGTTTATAGTTCACTGAACTCTTACACAATAAAATAACATAAAAAACCCATTAAACTGTCCCACTGCTGAGCACGGGTCTCCTCTCAGAATAAGAGGGATTAGGCTATAGTCCACCACGCTGGCCTAGTGCGGGTTGGCAGACTTCACACGCCATCGAGAAAATCTCTCAGGCACGCAGGTTTCCTCACAATGTTTTCCTTTTACCGTTTCAGCGCGTGATAATTAACTATTTAATATGCACATGACTTCGAAAAGCCAGAGGTGCGTGCCTTGGGTTCGAACTCGAGACCTTTGACTTAGCAGTCCAACGGTCAAACGACTAGGCTATCATTGCTTCTATTCAATGAACTCTTGGTAGAGCCAAACATCTCATCACGTGGCCCTGGGTTCAACATGCTGCTAGAGGTAGCGATGGTAGGTGAAGAATGAAAGCATATTTTTGGAACTTTTTCTGTTTGACGACATAGGAGTCTAAGACCTTAAAAAAGTTTAAGTAATTGGTATTTTTTTACTAACTTGTCAACGAAACAATGTTATCTCATATATGAAGGAAATAAATAACATTTTAGTTGAGTTATCGCTGCAGGACTGTCCCTAAGGGGCTAAGGGTTCAGGGTCGTCACACATCGCCTCGATAAATCTCCAGGGTGGACAAAGAAATGATAAACACGCTTGTGCGTATGAGTTATGTAGGCGGTATGATATATTACGTGGCACCCCTACTGGTTTATCTGTATCGTGGCTAATATTTCTAGGCAGTCCAACTCTGATTCCTTTCTAGTTAAGCTTTTGTTAGAAGTTGACACAAACAATCTTACATAGGGATCTTGAACTGTAATAGGTATGTATTGAATATAACGTTCTATCCTTTTGGGCTTTGTCGCTGTTGGGTAAAAAGGCCGTGAGTTTGTTGGTACCTATTTATTAATGTATCTTATTATTATCAACTTCGTACATAACCATTTTGCTCGATTGCATCTAATAGAAGATACATACCTAGGTATTATAAAGAAGGAAATATTTTTGTAAAAATAAGATGTATACTAACAATAAAATGTCGTTGAATTGTATTAAATTGTTACTGTTTCTAAGTTTCCAATTAAAGCAATATACACTAACCAATGTCAGTAATCGTATTGTCGAAAATCAATCCAAAACCTTGTTGAGGTCCCCAAAGTTTTCTATTAATTAACGTTATTAGAACATTTCCGAGTTGTAATTTTATACTTTGTTGTTCTGTTCCGGATAGCTGATTAATTAGTAGGGCTGATATGAAAAGTAGCTCAGTTTGGGAGTTTGTTTGACTTAATAAGCGAAGTTCAACAAAATATCTTTTTGCGTCAAACTTGGATGTTTTGATGAGACGAGGGGTTGGAGATGTGATTAGAACATCTTCGTTTTGTCTCCATAAATAGCTTCTTTTTGAGCCACTGCTTTGACTTTTTCCTGTTATGATTTAGATATTTTTTAATTTAGATATATATGGAAGCATAATTATGTAACAAATATATAAAAATATCTTATATATTTGTTACATAATTATATATTATATAATTTGTATAATGGTAGCATAATTATGCTACCTTTATAGGTAAATAATTATTTGCTAGCATGGTTCCGTTTAACTCGCCAAAAAGAGATTATCAAAACTCCTAATACAAGACTACAACTTTTAACTTGACTACAACTTTAACTAACTTTTAGGAATATCTCCTGTATCGTGTGTGAGTTTAAAAACTCAAGACGAAAGACAGAAGAAGATAAGACACGGAACAACTACATACCTGTAGATCATACAAATATTTGTTCCATGCGGGGATCGATCAAACCCACAACACGCGTAGAAGCCGATCGCTCAGCCGCTACGCCAAACGTGTCGTCAAGGTGTAAATAGTTATAACATAATTAATAATTGAACTTATAAATCCGTGGCCTCGTTTCCACCCACATGAACAATCAGTCCGGGCAGTAGGTACCTATTATAAATAGATAATAACTAGGTATTCAAATTATAGATTTTTGAGGTTTTCGAAATCTGCTGCTCAGTTCGTCTCGGTCTTGCATTGCCAAATATCCTGCCGCTAAGCATTTATGTCACTCTTGCAGAATATAAAAGAAAATAATAATCTTTTTGTGATTTTTTTTTTGCATTTTCCATGCTAAGATTATTAAGTTATTTTTTAGTAAAGGAACAAATTCAATCGCGGGCAGGATTCGAACCTGCGTCGCAGAGTCCCAGAAGACGCAGGTTCGAATCCTGCCCGCGATTGAATTTTTGAAACAAAAAGATAGTTATAAGGTAAGGTGGCATCGTACGACACTGAACTAACTGTAAAGTAAGTCGTGTCGGTTGAGAAGTAACGTAACTTGCCTCTCATAGATGTTACCAACGTCACCTTATGACGTAAATTCAGAATGTGAAGGCAAAATTTCAATCATGCGGGTAGGGTTCGCGGTGGCTTAGAGGTCAGAGCGTCTGGTATATCAAACCAGAAGACGCAGGTTCGAATCCTGCCCACGATTGATTTTTTTCCTTTACTAAAAAATAAGTTGAAACTAATAATATTTAGATAATAATAATGGAAAAAGCTTATTAGCTTACCTTATTGAATCTAACACGCCAGTTTACTATCTACGTCTACTGCTGTACAAGCAGAGTTTGGGAACCAGTTCCAGTACGTATTGTTAAAAAACAAGGCATAGAAATTGAAACAACATTTGTAACTATTATTTTTGTATCCAATAAACATTTTAATTTTAATTTTATGTGTTATTTATTGTTCCAGTTTGAAGGTTAATGTGGCCAGTGGAATGACTGGGTAAATGAGACTTCAGTTGTTAAATTTGGTCATAACGCGCAAGGGATAACCCTGGTGTTGCTGGCGTCTATAGGCTACGGTTCTCGCATACTACCAGGCGGTAGATATCTTAAGTATAATAAAACGAAGTATGTTTATAGTGGATAAATTGCTAAGATAAGGTGTTCATACTGACGCGTATCGCGCCGCGCGTGAACTGTCAGTCGGTGTCCGAGTGACAGATCGTCGTGCGATACCATGTTTTGCAGGGTTGACATTAGTTAATATTCGTGTGGACACATATTTCATGCTAAATGTAAACTCTCTTTTGCACAAACAACAAAAAATATTTCTAAAAGTCTGGTCAACAATTTCCTAATTTAGGTAGCGGACAGTGACACCGCATGTCTTCACAGTAACAAAATAATTAAGGGCGAATAAATGAACAAGCAATTGTATAATTTATTTACTAGAGTTAAATAGATCAGAACCAGAAAAAAACTATACCGTTATAGGTTTTCGTTTAATAGTTAATTCGTTAACTATTAGCTAAGAAAAAATGTTAAACTTGTACTTGAGAATATAGCTATATTCTCACTATTCTCAGCGCATGTTTACAAGAACAGAATATTAATTAAAAAAAAAACCAATTATAACAAGATAATCATCCTAATTAATAAATACCATTCACATTCCCCACACAGTTTCTTCGCAGACATCTTGTACGCTAAATATAACAAATTGCAACCCTGGGACCACTCGCGACGCCCGCCGCCGCCGCGTCACCGGACGGCATAAATCATACTCGCCCCAGTCTGATCCCGCCTTAATATACTGCGAGAAAAAGTAACCCGGCCCCGCTGGACATAGGAATACACTTAATACGATATACTTGTACCAAGTTTTGGGCTTCTTTATTGAAAAGGTGGGGATACTTCGCGCATTTTGGGATGAAAAGGATTTTCTGTTACGTCGGCATCGACAGGGTTGAAATTGGTGGTACCTAATGTTTGTATGTTTCATGGCTTGTAAGAAAGAAATACCTACTCACAAATTATTATTATTTTTGGTCTTATTATCAAGAACTTGTGATGATATTTACTTATGGAAGTTTAAAATGGTTTTTTTTACAAATCTTGCTCTATTTAAGTAGGTAGGTAGTAGACGCAGGAAATGCTTACAGCCTTATAAATAGAAGACCCAATTAGAAAATTTGGTGAACTAAGTATAGGTACAGATACTTACCATGATTACAAGTTTAGTATAGACTCTATATAGCGTATTTACGTTTTTTTTCAAAAGGTACAATCACAAATAGGTACCTACTTACTAAAATTCGAAAGGGATTTCTTTGTGAAATGACAATTGCAACTTGAAAATTCTATGTTTGTAATACCATGAAATTTCAATCAATACCTACTAAGAAAAAATCTCTTTTAAATTTTGCCAAGCGAAGGTATGGGTACATATTTTTATATTCGTGACTGTTGATATCATATTACCGGGAATTTATACTAAGAAGGTTGTGTTGAAATTTCGAGAGTTAATGTAAGATGGATAGATTGCGATAGAATACCTACATAACCTAGGTCTCAGCTCGCACGGCAACAAAGATCCAACGACAAATCATCTGTCACACAGCCAATCTATATGTTTAGAGAACAGATTTCAAGCAACATAGATGTATCGCCCAATCCTTTACCGTAGGCCTGTGAGGCGGCACCTCGCGGCCAGAGGCGACAATAAATCAACCCCCGAGGAAATTGCCGACGACGCGGCCGGGGGTGAGGCGCGGGGAGGGGCCAGCTTCCCGGGAAGGGCGATTTAATTAAATCTTGCATCGAACTCCTGAGGCCAGCCTAACGAACGACCATTGTGTTTAAATAATGTGTATGCTGACTTTTTGCGTGATCAAATCACGGTTGAACGGTCTCGGAAGAGCCTGATTTGGACGGGGATTTTGTGAAATCAAAAATGTGGATTGTAACTAATTGTATCAGTGGAATTCTAGGACCTTGTGTTTGATCTTATTTTTAGACACGAAGTGGCTTATAACTCTCACTCAAGGCTCTACTTTTACAGGTCCTTTGCTGGGACAAGTTCTGTGTCACGAGGGATTTTACAACCAATTTTGGCAAAGATATTGCGTAACTTACAAAAGAAATAGGTATCTACATTCGAATTGAGAACATTCTCCGTTTTTGACATTGGTTAAAAATGAATTTATTTGTCTGTATACAAACCAGGGTAGGTTCTCAAAGTTTGTCAACTAAAACCACTGACCTCTCTATCACCTACTCTATACAGCATAGAGATATATAGAGATCAGTGACTAAAACCAAGACTAAAATCATGTTCTATAAAACGAAAATTAAGTACTTACTGCCTAATTAGTCTAGTGGTCCAAGCGTGACTGCTACGCTAGAGGTCCTGGGTTCGATCCCCAGGTCGAGCAAAATGTTATTAGGTTTTTCTATGAAATTCAGTAGCAGCTCGGAGTCTGGATTTGCGCCCGGTTAATGGCAATAGGCTCGCCCCCTGTTACATGGGCCCTAAACATACCGGCGAACTTTGGGCGACATTAATACACCTCTGCCTAACCTTTCGGGGAATAAAGGCGTCACGGTATGTTATGTTATGAAAATTAAGTATGACCAAAAAGTTTACAATAGGTAAATAAAAACTTTTCGCTTTCCTACAACTCGAATGAGGTGAGTATAAACGAGCGTGCTAAGCACTTATTCTCCTCAATTGCTCATATTTCATTTGGGGAGGTTCTAAATTAGGCTTTATTACGTAAATAATATCCCCCAAAATATTCGCGCTAATTAATATAAGGGCTCTCCTGTTGAACTGGGGTTATCTTGAATTATCTTAAATTTACGGCGGCATCCTTTGGTGTTTTATTATCGTTATGAAGGATTGTTATGCGGTCCCCATTATAAATCGCATAGTAATTAAGTATTCATTTAAGAAGACCTACTTTTTAAATGTTGCCTACACTAAAACTTCTTGATTTAAGGACTCTTTTTAGCTAGTCGCAAATATAGCTGCTAAGAAGGCTTTGTAGCTTAAAAAACATTGCAGCACAGTATGTAAGATACTCTCCTGTAGGTACCTATGCACAAACACCCAGACTCTATTAAAGTATTTGTAAGGCATTGTATCATACGGAGATCGAATACATGACGAATAGAATAGAATTCTCTTTTTTTTTTAAACATAAAATCCAATGGATCAACCAACGTGTTATTATTATTGGGGTCTTGCTAATTTTTTCAGTATCACCCTGGAAATGTCCACAGCACTCATCTTGAAACCTACCTAATTACGTACCTAATATAGCCTAAGTCTATCGCCTGCCTATGAACGGAACCGTTCATAATCCATTTATCTTAGTTATCGCCTACACCTTGCGCGGCGACAAAGCTGCCACTTCATTAATCTTTCGATTTCAAATCACTATGAAATTAGGGTTGTCTGTAAGATATCGTTCTTAGCGATAATACCGACCGTGTCAATATTGTAGAGAAAAAAAACATCATTTTAAATATGTATTTTTTTGAAAGACGTGCATAATGAATATGCCACCAAAAAACTGTCTTGGTTTATGTGATGTATAATTTTTTAATCATTGTCAATTTTATTTATGTATATGATAAATGAATAAATAAAAAAAATAAAAATAATCAGCAAAGGACCGAATTGCCCGTAATAAATCGTAATTTAAATAATTTTAATAAAATTGTAGATATTTTTATTCGGATTCAGATTCGGATACCATTAATCTAGGTTCCAATCCCACCTCCGCCGGACCCTTACCTAATAGATTTTCTAAAAACCTCAAAGGTACTCGATTAGGACATTCAATACAGTTAAGAAGAAAAAAAATACCATCGGGTGGATACAATATTATGTTCTGGTATACCTAACATATGGTTGAGCGATCTGCTTATGCATCACGGGTTGTGGGTTTGATCCCCACACGAAGTAAATATTTATATGACCTATAAGTAGTTGTTCCGGGTTTGGGCGTTTGTGTAAATGAGAATTGGAGTTTGTAAAAGCACCTACGGCCCACGATACATAAGAAAATTCTAGTGTGGGGAAACGTCATTAACAAAAAAAATATAGATAGGTATGTACTTAAGTACCCTTAGTAAATCCGAACCCTGAAGGTATTGTTTGGAGATCCGGGTCTATTTATACAATCATTTTACCAGAAAAAAAATCCCTGAAAAATAAATGTAAAACGAGGAAACTGAAATGGCAATACTTACCTATGTGGCCTATGTTGGTTTTATCAAATTAAAAAAAAACTGGATTTTGAGGTAATTGCGGCAATTTGTTCTCAACGATCGTGAATTTTAAACTTCATTTTTATGTTTACTTTCACGAATATGTATTAATTTATGTTTCTCATTTTAATTTGGTAATGTTATTGGAACACCTATCACCTACTCTATACAGAGAGATATGTATATAGAGATCAGTGACTAAAACCAAGACTAAAATCATGTTCTATAAAACGAAAATTAAGTACTTACTGCCTAATTAGTCTAGTGGTCTCAAGCGCGACTGCTACGCTAGAGGTCCTGGGTCCGATCCCCAGGTCGAGTAGTGTTATTGGGTTTTTCTATAAAATTCTCAGTAGCAGCTCGGAGTCTGGATTTGTGTCCGGTTAATGGCAATAGACTCGCCCCCTATTTCATGGGACCTAAACATACCGGCGAACATTGGGTGTATATTAAGTATGCCTCTGGCTAACCCTTCGGGGAATACAGGCGTGATGGTATGTTTATGTATGTTTTGTATGAGATAATTGAGTTGTCGCATATCTTTTACGCCTAATGACGACGATTAAATAACGTCGCGGGGAGCATGAGACCAACTGACGGCATTCTGTCACATAAATATAAAAAGCTTATTCTAGTTATTTTAGTGAAGGAAAAATTCAATCGCGGGCAAGATGACGTAAATTCAGAATGTGAAGGCCAATTTCGATCAGGCGGGTAGGACTCGCGGTGGCTTAGAGGTCAGAGCGTCTGGTGTATCTAACCAGAAGACGCAGTTTCGAATTCTGCCCTGCCTTCACTCAAATAACTATATAATATTAGCATGGAAAATGCAAAAAAGAATGAAGAAAAAAGTTTAAAAGTTAAAAGTTTTCTATTCATATCTGAGTACCTACCTACCTACAATATAATATGTAGATGGGCACAGTGTGAGGTACGGTCCCTCATTCCTAGCCAACATGTCCTCCAATGAATTCTTAATGCCCACTCAAATCACAATAAGAATTCCACTTCAAAGGGCATACTACTGAACACAATATGGAGATGGGTTCAAATAAAACTGTAAAGATGGAAAGACGAGAGAATAATATTTATTTTCATTTAACTCTGATTAGTTTTACATAATACTATCATGCCTGTATTCCTAAAGGTTTAGGCAGAGCAGGCACACGAATAGTTCGCCTGTATGTAATAAGGATCAAACCTTTTGCCATTAACCGGGCACAATTTAATAGAAAATCCTAATAACACTTCGCTCGACCTGGGGAACGAACCTAAGACCTCTAGTGTAGCAGTCTCGCTTGGGACCACTAGAATAATGAGTCAGTAGATACTATGTACAAAAAGTTATCTGAAAAAATCGCTTACTTAATTATTGTGATGTTAGGAGGTAGTCCTAGATTTTTTTTTAAAAAAAACGTTGCCTTAGGCAATTCTCCTGTATCGTGGGTGCGTTTACAAACACAAATTGTCACATACACAAACGCCCAGACCCGAAACAACTACCTGTATATCATACAAGTATTTGCTCCGTGTGGGGATCGAACCCACAACACGTGACGCAGAAGCTGATCGTTCAGCCGCTACGCCAAACGTGTCGTTATAAGCTTGATAAAGCAGTAGGTTAACAAGAAAGATTTGAATGTTATAACAAAGTAAGTAGGTAAAAATGAACTTTGTTTTATAAGAAAGTTATAAGTAATCATCTCATAGTTTCAGGCCTTGATAAATGGTTTCTAAGTGCGTAATGATAGCACAACTTCTTAAGATTTTCCAAGTTTTGGAAGCAGGATCTGACCGACCGCACATTTTTCAGGTGGCCAAGTTCCATCGATCCGCTGCGGTTTCAGACGCGCCACTTAATGAAATAGAAATTGGCGACCTCTCGAAGACAAACTCTTAACCCTCACCCGTCCCTCTCCCGCGAGGGGGAAACGCTCGCTCAAGTGCCGAGCGAAAGAGACAAAATATATTTATACAAAGTCAAAGACGACTGGCGAGTGGGATAGCTGTATTCATTATGAATATAATGCGGTCGCGCTTGTGTCTGTGCGTTTGAACGTGGAACGCGCGTGTGTGTGGCGCGCCTTTCTACCACGCGGTGGAATCAATATTTCATCTTTGTGGAGCTCAGTCACCGATATAATGTTGTCCTGTTACACATTATACGAACCACATACAGCTGCCAAAATAAAAACTATTTACACACACATCACGATCACGCCGTTCTTTTCTCAAAATGTTATTCTCCTCTAATAAATCTTACCCGACGTTTCACGAAATAAATCATGAGCCATCTAGCCGTAAATAACCAACCGCAGATCGTAATTCGAAAAAAGAATGTTCCCCTTACCACGATCGATGACGTGAAGTGAACGTCTCGCGTTGTGGTTGGTTTGCGGTTAAATGGGCGTGGCTTGTGGTTATATTTACAACCTCTGATTGGTCGATTACCTGACCTTTGCGGTTAGTCGTGTGGTTTCTAAGATTTTCACCCCTGGAAAAATAGATGGAGGAAAATATATGACGTCGAAAGCTCTGATTGGTGGATAACGGTAATTTTGCGGTTAACCGCGAAACGCTATTCGTTAAGATTATAATGGGCTGTGATTGTGGACACAGTTGGTAGGATTTGTCGCGGGGCTGTTCACGCGGCTGACTCACCACTGGCCGCTGCGGTTACGAGTGTTGATTATCTATTTTATATTCCCCTAAGTACTGAATTTTCGACGAATCAGCATTAGGAATTTGCAGAAGGGTATTTTATGACACGAATTGATTAAATGTGTTGAGACCTGTTGATATTTATTTTTCTCGAGTAGTAAGTAGGTATAAAAACTTGTTTTATAGCCAAATGTGCGTTTAAATACCCCAATAACCTCTTAAAAAGTAAAACAATAAAACCATCTCACCCATTAAAATTAGTAAGAACCTACCTAAGCTTCAATAGTAAACTACAAGCTATTAAAACTATCTACCTAGTATATCTATCTACGTATGTACATAAAAAACGTCTAAAACGCGCCCTCTAACGGCCCCACGACGAACCATCTGCTTACTATTTTTAACAAAACGCCTTCAAGTGCGAACATTTTCACTTTCTTCGCGTTCTTAAGAAACCAAACTCCTTGGAAGAAAGTTTACGTACACTGCCCCCACTCACACATTGAAAGCGTGCACTCTCCCCTAAGGAACGGAGGGTTGGCCTTGCATTTCAAAACGTTGTAAGTAAAACTTTTGAACGCGATTGTACGATCTTTTAGTTCCGCGCGATAGACTTTCATAACGCACAATTCTAAAACGTTGTAAGTTGATGAAGTAAAAAAGTGCGTTTTGGCCTTTTGGATACAAGCATAAAATATCCTACAAGCAAAAATAGCTATTATGTTTTGTGTCGCGTACTGAAAATGTATCTCTGTTACAAGCATATAAGATTCATTTTCGCTTGATTTACTGTAGAGAGATTACAACAAAAGTCGCGTAGACAATTTTTGGCAACTTTTCTGCGTTTGTGTGTGAGTGAGTGTGCGTACAGGGGGATAAAAATGTGTGTTTGAAATGGCGCTAGTGTGCTTGTAATGCGGAAAATCCCCGTGAGATGGCGTTGCTGGGTTTTGTGGTTTCAGTTGAAATAAATGAGTGTCTGAAACTCGATAGTCGTTTGAAAGATGAGTTGGAAACGCTTTTAGAAGATTAGATGAGTAAGCGTGTGTGTATGTAGCTACTTGGTAGGATCTTAGATTAGTTTCGTTAAGTCTTATTTATGTTATGAAACTAGAACCAGGTGAGAATACATTTATGTACCTATTTGTGTAAGAGATTTTTTAAAGAATGGCTCTATCATTGTATAAACATACATACAATGCAACATTTCTATATAAAAACAGAAATTCTTACAAAAATATCAGGTCCTGAAACCGGTTAGGTAATTTTCTATCTATACTTATAATAAATCTGTAGAGAGGTCAATTCTGTACATGAAATATATTTCCAAAATAACTATCAGCGGGTGATTAGTGATCGATACTGACGCCAAAAATGCAATCAGTAAAATTTTTGTCTGTCTGTCTGTCTGTATGTTCGTTATAGAAACAAAAACCACTCGATGGATTTCAACGGAACTTGGTACAATTGTTCTTCATACTCCTGGGCAGGTTATAGTATACTATACTTTTTATCACGCTACGATCAATAGGAGCAGAGCAGTGAAGGGAAATGTTGGGAAAATTAGTGATTCATGAGATAGGTTTCAAGCTATAAAACATTACGCTACAACCCTTAGGAACGGGGCAACGCAGGTGAAACCGCGGGCGAAGAACTAGGGAACAAAGTAACTATTCCACGCAGACGAAGTCGCTGGCAAAAGCTAGTATAGAAATATTAGCTTCGTCTAATAAATAAAAAATAGAATAGGTACACTTTTATTAATATCTAATTCTCCGCGGACGTTAAGTTCCAAGCAAGAAATCGTTCCCCTCCTTAAGTATATTATTTTAACACTAATTATAATGAAGCGTCTACCGACTCATTAGTGTTTAATAGCCCTTGACGACTAGTGGAACAGGGGTCCTTTCCGACGATAGTAATAGTGCTGCTTAATGACGATAGCAAAACTTTAAGATGTTACAACGCTATGGTAAAATCGGTTTAATTAGCATTTAAGGGGAAAGAGATATCAATGCATTGAAGTTTTGAACTATCTTTGGTTAGTGTATATTCCCAGATCAAAACACGAATTTGGAATTTCAGAGGTTATGGCATTTTTCTTGTTGAGTTGTAGACGTACTTAGTTATAGCGTTATAGGTAGGTATTTTGGTATGATTTGATTTTCAAGAACATACATTGCAGGAATTACAAATATTGCAAATCAAGCCTCACTTCAGACGTCATTAATTATATTTGCATAACATCCCGTTCACCGTTAATTTTAAGTGTGTGTATCAACATATACTCAAACATTAACTACTATAGGTGGTGGGGAGTGTTGTTGTGGGGGAGGAGGGGAGGCTGGTAATTTTCTGGACTATTTATTTCTCGCTGGTCACATTACGCCCCGCTATGTTTTAATGCACCTATCTACCTTCATTAAAGCTACGCTTTTACTCAGTATCGTTCAGTTTATAGTTTGGAATTCTGTTGCTGACCTATTTTAGGTACCTGTACCTATGTTTAGAAAGAAAGAGAAAGAAAGAAACAATTTATTTAGCGACAGTAAAGACAAGTACATTTATGCTTAGGTACCAATTAATTATTGTTTAGATTATGGAGGATATATACCTACACCAAATTTATAAATACCAAAGCACACATTTAGGTAAGTATATCGATAGTAACAGAAACAAGTAGAGGCAGAAAGTCAATTATGGATTTTGACATTCCTATAGGATTTTTAAGTTTTATGTTTTATTTTTTATGGGATAGCGGGACAAACGAGCAGACGGATTGCCTGATGGTAAGCGATTACCGCCGCCCATGGACACCCGCAGCACCAGAGGAGTCACAAGTGCCCTGCCCGCCTTTTTAAACGGGATTGGGCCTCTGGTAACCTCACTCACTCGACGAAACACAACGTAAGTGTTGTTTAACGCCGGTTTTCTGTGAGGCCGTGGTATGCATTCGTGCCGAAGCATGGCTCTCCCACGAATAAAATTATTGGAATGAATGTATTGGAAAGGCTTGCGTTTGGCGTCGCCCGACGATGGAGCACGCTTGCCTCGAAGTGGCCTGTCAAGACTTCCATGTTGTACGCAACAGGAAACGATAAGTCCGGTAAAGAGTTCCGAAATTGAATAAATGGTGAAATGTGTGGCTTCTCTTAACAAAACATTATAAAAGTAAGTAGCTTACTTTTAATTTATTTTAATTAAAATGTCAGTAAAAGAAATCCGTCGGAATTTTTAGATGTAGGTAACTACTACTTACTTATCGTGGATGAAAATCGATATTTATGATTATACAAATACATAATCAACCCACTGTCCCACTGTCCCACTGCTGGGCACGGGTCTCCTTTCAGAATGAGAGGGATTAGGCTATAGTCCACCACGCTGGCCTAGTGCGGGTTGGGAGACTTCTCTCAGAGAAAATCTCTCATGCAGGTTTCCTCACAATGTTTTCCTTTACCGTTTAAGCGCGCGATAATTGACTATTTAATAAGCACATAACTTCGAAAAGTCAGAGTTGCGTGCCTTAGGTTTGAACTCGAGACCTTTGACTTGGCAGTCCAACGGTCATACCACTGCTGTAACAACATAATTGATAAAAATATCATTGTTATCATACAAAACTGTACGCGATCAAAGTGTAAGTATGAAACAGCAAGGCAAGAGTACGCAAGAAATAATCGTTACCCATAATCTGGTGTTGATGTAGAAACTAATTGAATCCCCGGGTATAATAATGTTTTAGGTTTTAAGAAGCAAATAATAAAAATAACACTTTTAGATCGTTAACATAAAGTAAGCTGTTTTTTTTTACAATATAAGTAAATATTAAAAGACTTTTACACTTACCTACCGTTCGTAAATCAATTTGTAACCTATTATTCCACTACTGGGTACAAACCTTCTTTCAAAACAAGCAGTGTAACAACCAAGAACTTTAAATTTGCAATATTTAACTCAAATACGCAGTACAGACTTCAAATGGACTTAATTATAATAAAAATCATTAGTATCTAAAGGCGAGGTGGCGGAAAGAAGGGTTGAATTCAAGACAGCGGCAATGAGCTGGTGACCGCAAAATGGCCGCCGCGGGACTGCCTAAGACATCGCCCTTTGCTGTTTAGATGGCTTTTTTTCTCTGCATACCAAAGGTACCATCATGCCTGTATTCCCAGAAAGGTTAGGCAGAGGCGTACTAATGTACACCCACAGTTCACCGTATGTTTAGGTCCCAAGTAATAGGGGGCGAGCTTAACCGGGCACAAATCCAGACTCGTAAGATGCTGACTGAGAATTTCATAGAAAAACCCAATAACACTTTGCTCGACCTGGGCTTCAAACCCAGGATCTCAAGCGTAGCAGTCGCGCTCGGGACCACTACACTAATGAGGTAGATTAGCAGAAGTCAGAAACAAAAATCCTGAAGATAAGTCTTAGTATATCTGCTTGATCCGCTGTTACTAAGAAGTCGTGAATGGTGCTTACGTAGTTAGATAAAGAAGGGTTGAAATCAAGTCGGGGCGGTAATCAGGCGGTGACCGCGTAATGGCCCCGCCGGGAGCGGCCGCTCGACGGCTTGAGCCATTGCCGAATAGGGCTGCCGCAAATAGATAAGATTAAAAAATAACTTATAACAACAAGTAAAACCGCCTTCAGAAATAATGTTAGATGCACAACAGTTTCGCCTTCGATTTGGTTTAAACGTTTATTTTCGCCACCGACTTCCGAAACTGTCTACCGATCAAAAAAGAATAATCAAAATCGGTTCATAATTGACGGAGTAATAGCGTAACAAACATACAGCCGAATTGAGAACCTCCTCCTTTTTGAAGTTGGTTGAAAAATAAAAAAAAGCACATCGCCAATTGCGTTGTCTGTCAGTCAGTGAGCGAATCAGTAAGTCAGGCCTTTGTTTCTCACAGCCAGACCCAATAACAAATCTGTCGATAGATTTGCATAATAGAGATAGTATTTTGACATTATACTGATTCACTTACTGAATGACAGAAAACGCACAGCTTAAATGCGAAAGTAACTTTGTTTGTTTGTTAGTCTATTACTTTTTCACGCATAAAACACTAAACCAATTTCAATAAAAGGCGCGAAGATTGCATGCTGAAGACATAGGCTACCTTTTGCCTCAAAAATATCTTTTTGGATGCGTGTAAAGTAGAAGAAAGTTTTTTTACGTGGGAGAGCCATGCTTTAGCACGAATGGGCTGGCTCGACCGGAGTGATACCACGGCCGAGTGATAAACTGGCGTTAAACAACGCTAACGTTGTGTTTCGCCGAGTGAGTTAGGTTACCGGAGGCCCAATTCCCTTTTAAAAGGTCGGCAACGTACTTGTGACTCCTATGGTGTTGCTTACCATCAGGCGATCCGTCTGCTCGTTTGCCCTCCTATCCCATAAAAAAAGACAACCGGTAGTTAACGATGAATAGAAAAATAAAACACCGAAACTGTTATATTAATCATTCTCTTACATCAGTCTGGCAACCCTTGCGTGCAGTAATTCTTAGCGGGGGCTTAAGACAATGCCGATGTTTATTCTTTATCGCAGTGGGAAATTTACGTGCAGGGCGGTAGCGCGGGCGATAATTAAAATATTTCTATTCGCTGTGTTTCGACTACTTGTGAAGCTAGCTATGTTTAATTAAAACTGAAAGTATTAATCAGTATTCATAGATATTTTTGAGTAGATTGATTTGATTGTAGTAAACTTTATAGAAAAGATTGAAGAGGGTTTTTATTATACGGCAAGAATTAGATGCCATTGTAAAAGTTTTTAGCTTTATAATTACAATTTATAATAGAATTCATTATCGTTAAAGCCGTTTAGTTATATTTTACGAAAATAAATACCTAAGTACTACTTACCTATGTTTGTTTTCCATACCATCACCCCTGTTCTTGTTTTCCTCGAAGGGTTAGGCAGAGGTGTACCTACCAATGCACCATGCAGTTCGCCGGTATGTTTAGATTCCATGTATAAGGGGACGACCCTATTATTACTAATCGGGCACACAAATTCCAAACTCCGAGCTGCTACTGCGAATTTCATAGCAAAACCCAATTACACATCGAATCGAACCCAGGACCTCTAGCATAGCAGTCGCATTTGGGACAACTAGATAAGACTAATCAGGCAGTTGCCTTATGTGCCTTATAGTGGCAGTTTGTTTTTCCGTTTTGTTTATAGAATTTACCTTTGAAAAATCTGTTAGGCAGTGAGCACCCTCTTATAAATTTCTTATCCTGTCGTGCTTTAGAACATAACTATAACATATTGACACTAAAAATAATATTAACTCTTAAGACAGAAGAGTCACAAAGCTTCTGCAAATAATACAGACAGAAAATCACAGACAAAGAGGGCCCCCCAAACTGAATTAAACCCAGTACATGTAATAACAAAGCGGCTTCTAAGGCACACGATGTACTTATTATTTACTTCAGTGCAATAATTGTCGTACAGAACACAAAGGCGCCTATAATTAGGGTCCGCCTGAAAGGTGCAGTAATTACATATGTTCGAACGTCTCCACTAGACAATGGAGACGCCATTTGTTTAGACAAAGGTAAGAATTGATGTTAGGATGCTGTGTGTGACTATATGGGGTGAAGGTGTCTTTTGTTTCACTTTCTACCTAAAAAAAGATAAAGATCCTTAATAATTTATTTATTTATCTAGGTATATATCTAAAAGCATTTCGCCGATCTAATTGGCGAAATCTTTCAAAAAGATCAGGTGCGTAGCACTCGCAGCCGGCATGTATGTATGAGAAGGTGTATGAATGTGGAAGAAGCAAAAGAAGTATGCAAGAATCGTAGCAAGTGGCAGTCTATAGTTTCTGCCTACCCCTGTGGGAGAAAGGCGTGAGTGTATGAATGTAAAAGCGAAATATCACGTACTTAATTAAGAAATCTCAAAAACTATAAAGCCTACAAACTGGAAATTTGGAATTAGAAGTGTTTAAAGTGTTTTATATAGGTAGCCGCTAGAAAGGAATTGTAAAAATTACCACGACATTGGCAAAAATGAGATCAATGCGGGTGGTACTGCGGGGCACAGCTAGTATTGTATATTTTACTCTTTTCTCTAACTAACATACTGCTGGGCAAAGGTTTTTTTAAACATTCAAAAAGATTAAACTATGTAGTTATAGTCTACCATGATCGAGTTGACACCCCGACTGCGCTTGATCAGAACTTATATTAAACTTGGTAGAAACATAATGACGAATTTCATTCCCGCCGATTCCCGAATATTTCGCCATTACATTTTGGTTTCACAATCTGACCTAATTTTACCTCATTAACCAAGAATGTTCTAGTACAAAACAATGAGAGCACACAACCTGTGACGATACAAATGAAGCTTCACAATTAAGGCGGGTACACACGGGTAGGCGCGTCGCATTTGCCGGTGTCACGTACCCAGTGCCTCGCACTTAATTTCGCTAGGGGGCGCGGGGAGCGGTGCGGTTTTAAATTACGCCCCCTCCTCACGATTGCAGTTCGACAGGCCGTCTAGCGGGTAGTTGATCATTTTATGTGACTATAGTTTTATGTTTGTTAGTATTTTGGTATTGGATTTTGGACTGGAGACTCCCTGGTGGCATTAAAACTTGTAGATACTCTACTATTTATGTATACCTATAATAAAATTGTAACAAGCCGATGTCTGTGCAATAAAGATATTAAAGGAAAACTAATATGGGGGATCTTTATTAGAGCAACAGTAGCCAAAATAACAATTTTTAGAATTGTTGTCTGTCTGTATGTTTGTACGCGCATTACGCAAATACTACTGCATGGAATTGAATGCAATTTTCACAGATGAATTGCTAGACGTCTAACTTAAAATCTGGTGCATGTTTCATCATGATACGCCGCCTAGAATTGGACTTACAGTATGTTAATCTTTTTGGGTCGTGGGTGATTCTCCGGGCAACAGCAACTAGTTGGAGAATATATTTTATTTCATTACATTAATTTATGAATTGGTTTTTACAACCGTGGGAAGCGATTGTAGTGCACGCGACAAAATAGCGTTACGTATTATGCCTACGCATGCGAAAGGGTGATCCCATCACATGTCATTATCATTTTAATGTGGACCCGGCGTAATTCGATGACACCTTTCGAGTAAAGTGGATCTTTGATAATCCCTGTTTTTATTTCAACGGTGGACCTTAGATAGGCATCTATTGAATTTCCTATAATATTAAAATAATTAATTGATGATATAGTGGAAATATTCAAAATGGATTACTAGCCAAGGAGACAAATTTATACTAGGTATTTACTGAATTCATCAATCAACAAAAGTTACAGCTGAAACATTGAAAATGATAATGATTAATAGTAAAATATAGTTTTATATCTCTGTGTTTGACCTTTGTCAACGTGTTATGCTAACGTGCGTGTAATTTTAGTATCAATTATATTATTATTTTTATTGTGTACATGTAGCGTAACAATTGGACCTTTTAAAAAAGGTAAAAAGTAATGTGGTTTCGATGGAGTTAAATCAAACGCACGTATAAAATTAGGTGCTGTAAGTAGGTACACATTTTGATTATTTTGATAAGGAGTAACTCATAAATAAGAGCTCACCGGATGGCCGTAAATGAATCGTAAAGTAATAGCAGAATGGTTATTTCTTCAGGAAATAACATTTAAAATTAAAGATCATTACAGATGATTTATGATTTAACGACTTGAAACTAGATATTCAGTTTTATACTTAACAGTTCCGGTATTATTAGAGTGATAAATATTTCGATAGAGTGATAAAAAAAAATTCATATCACTTAGCAGTACCTATCACTTACTCATGGTCATCCATGGATTGCCAAGTCGGAGGTCACGAGTTCGAATCGTAGGTACCTTTAGTATCTTAGACAATACGAGTACACATCGTTGACAAAGTTTAAAACTCTCTCAGGCTTCCTTCGATGTTATTCTGCACTGTTTATATAAGCAATGTATATATAATTAATTATATACGCACGAAATTTCCAAAAGTCGATTCTTGGATTCATACTCGAGACCTATGGTTGGCAGTCCAATGGAATAGTGATTAACCAGAGCTTACTACCGATTGACGGGTTAGCAACTTTAATTGAATAAAGATACCATGGTAATCAAGAGGGTTAAAACAATTGTTTTCTATTGAAATATAAATAAAATTATTACTTACCAGCTTCTGCCCGCGACTTTGTCTGCGTGGACTTCAGGATTGAGTCCGATCTGCATAAAAAGTAGCCCTATGTCTTATTCCAAGCTATAATCTATCTTTGTGCAAAATTTTATCCAGATCCGTTCAGCCATTCTGGCGTGAAAGAGTAACAAACATCCATACATCCAAACTCACAAACTTTCACGTTTATAATATTAGTAAGGATGTGTGCTAATAGGATCCTTGACATGCTAAAATATCAAACGATTGTACAAGCCTGAAGCATCGTAAACAACTCGATAAAATCATTCACGACAATTCCACAGCATAACAGGGCAGCGTGGCAGCCAGAGTGCTGGTGTTTAATACTAAAAATCAATAATTAAGCTGTATATGTAGATATGTAATTAATAGTGCGTCGGTGTGGAAGAGCGCCTGCATTATACAGGAAGGCTAAAATGCACGCGCCATGCATTATGAAAATGACACGATGATAAGCCCATCGTCATTTTGAAAGGCTTGTTTTTTAATATGGTAACTGTTGTGTTTTTATGGAGAGTTATAGTTTTTTGTTTATTAATGGTCTACTGGTTTCTGACACGCGTTGCGTTGCATTGATATTATTTGATTCCCGACGTTTCGGATCCTTTACAGCATTCATGGTCACGGGTAGACTAAGTTTTTGGACGTCTTAATGTTACAATTACTAACAGCTACCTTACATTTAGTTAATTATTGGCGATTCGATTCACGCAGAACGAGCTCACCGTATTCTTCGGCCTTGCAGTTTTGGGCTTTTATTTTGATTTTATAGAATCTATATTGGGGTTCCAAGTAGATGGTAAGACCCAGCCATCTTCTCTATTGAAATTTGGATGTTTTTTATTATCAATAGCCTCGCGGATCATCCTGGGAAGGAATCGATCCGAAACGTCGGGAATCAAATAATATCAATACAACGCGATAAAATCCGTAAAAAGAAGTTTTATTTCTATATTAATGGTCTGTTGGTCTTATAGGTCCCTTTTTGATTAATAATATTTTTATAACATACCATCACGCCAGTATTCCCCGAAGGGTTAGGCAGAGGCGTACTAATGTACACCCACAGTTCGCCTGGTATGTTTAGGTCCCATGTAATAGGGGGCAGCCTATTGCCATTAACCGAGCCCAAATCCAGACTCCGAGCTGCTACTGAGAATTTTATAGAAAAACTCAATAACACTGCTCGACCTGGGGATCGAACCCAGGACTTCTAGCGTAGCAGTCGCGCTTGGAACCACTAGACTTATGAGGCAGTCGAAATAATAAATAATATTTGTATTTATGATTTTAATTAGAATATTGCTCTAGATCCATGGGGGAATAAGATATCGTAATAAGATTCATATTACCTACAATATATTTTTGCTTCATTCGTCTAGTGATCCGAAGCGCAATTGTTACGCTAGCGGTTCTGGGGTTAATTCCCAACCTGGGGCCGACTCGAGCAGTATTTTTAGGATTTTTTATAAAATTTTTGGTAGGACCTCAGAGTTTGGATTTGTGCCCGGTTAATGGCAATAGGCTTGTCCCCTTTTACATGGAACCTAAACATACTTTGGGTGTAGGTACCTACGTATACCCCGGCAATACAATTACAATATTTTTACGGAATCGCTAAAGTAATAAATTTAATTGAAAATGTCGAAACTGTTGAGCTTTTATGTTGTATTTGTAGTCAAGGTTACGAAAAGCTATTTTTATAGAGGCATTGAGGTATTAATTTATGCGTCTTAACTGTCACCGGGATCCGAGTCCGCGCCACCCTAACTTGAAAGGCAACCCCCGGAAAACTTTATTGACTGTGAAAAACACTCGGTCAAGGTCAAGGGGTGGATTACGGTAATTTGTTTCCTAATTAATCTAGCAAGATAATACATATAAGTATAGTGTAGGTACTTCATTTGAGTACTTAATGCAATTTTTTTCATAAATTGCTTAAACATCATTGATTTCGCGCAAATGATGAGTGCCGGCGCGTATGTATGAGAAGATGTATGAATGTGGAAGAAGCAAAAGAAGTATGCAAGAATCGTAGCAAGTGGCGGTCTTAGTTTCTGCCTACCCCTGTGGGAGAAAGGCGTGAGTGTATGTATGTATGTAGGTATTTATCATTGCTTTCATTATTTAATCACGATAACATTTAACACGACAATATTTAAAAACGACTCCAATTAAGCTATAGTTCATTACGCTGGCTTTACCTTATTCGTGCTGGAAGAGGACCAACTAAGTTCAAATTCACCCCTATCTCATCGGTGACCCTCCTTTCATGGCCACCAATTCGGATAGCTTAATTTCCCCAGTAGTCCGGTTTATACGCCACGAGTTTTGGGTTCGATACCCGCGTGAAAAACCAGCTTGGAACAATACAACTAGCTTAAGACTTTACAAAAGTATCGAATTGGAATTAAACATTTTGAATTGGATTTCCCTCTGACGCTAGTCGTCTACCATTCACCAATCTTCTATAGACACAGTCACCATGACAATATAATTAAAAAATCAATTATGGGAAGAGGATATGCGTATTGCCACCCAGACAGGGGGTGCATGTATGGCAAAAAAACAACAAAATGATCACTAAAACTCGTGTGTCAGTCGAACCGTGATGATTATGGTAATTTTCCCTTTGACTGCAGTCATTATTCAAACTAGTGTGTAGTTGAGTTTACAAACAGACGAAAGGTTAATTAAAAATCTGAATAAAAAAACACATTGAAATAAAACTGTTTTTTAAGGATTTTATCGCGTTATATCAAAGTCAAAGTCAAAATGTTTTGTTTCAATTAGACCACTAAAATAGGTAGGTACTTTTGAAAAGTCAAAACTAGATGCACGGTTCCAAAAAGTGAGTCTTATTGCCGGCTCGGCAAGAAACTCCATAGATACGCTTTTTTTAAAAAAAACATGATTACAATATTAAGCTTTACAACGTTTTTTAAATAGTTGCTGAGAATAATGCCGTTAGATGTGTTAGATATATGAGTATTTATTATACTTATAACAAATGAAGGATTGCCACAGCAAGTAAGAGCTGATCATCATCAAAGATACAAAGGAAGAGAGTTTATTCCAATAGGATCAACACAAGAAAACATAACAAACAAAAACGCAAAATAATACGTAGGCTGTTCCAAAAGTTTTACAAAACAAAAGTATTTAATAGCATTTTTTAAAATCCATGTCATTTTCGTTAACACAATTTTACATACGAACAAACCAATTACTAAATATTTCTTCCCATGTAGCTTCTGTAACAGAAGCACAAGCCCTATTCCAAGCACTTAATAATTCTTTTTCAGTTATGAATTTTTGCCTTGTTCATCACTCTTCATGATAGGAGAAAGCCTAAAATCGCAAGGCGCAAGGTCCGGGCTAAAGGGAAGGTGTTGCAATAGTGTGATGCCTGACTAAAAAATTTCTTGAGTTAAAATTTTATTGTCCGGTTTGTGAGCGATGTGCCGGAGCAGTGTCATAATGGAAGTGCCAAGTGCTCAGACGACGGTCGTCATTCTATAACTGATTTATAACTTGTGGCAAACAATTTCTTGTGTACCATGCAGAGGTGATAGTTTTCTGTGAATCCAAGACTACCGTTTCTATAAGATCTCTTTTAGCAAAGCAAAAAAGCTGTACTGCAAGACTTATGGAACAGCCTACGTAATATACTATAATATAAATAATGTGTCAAGGTCAGAATATGCTTCTATCTCGGCACTTACGCCTCAGCAAATTTAGACCAACTGCAGCGGTGATATTCTCCATGATATCTATATTCCCAGAAGGGTTAGGGGCATATGGTATACGTAGGTACTCCTACAGTTTGCCGGTATGTTTAGGACCCATGTAATAAAATTAAATTTTTGACTGTCTGTCTGTCTGTATGTTTGTACTCGCATCCCGTAAAAACTACTGCATGGCATTGTATGCAATTTTCACCGATGTATTGCTAGATGTCTAACTTAATATCTGATGCATGTTTCATCTGGATACGTCGCCTAGAAACGGACTTATAGTATGATAATCTTTGGGACGTGAGTGAAACTGCAGGCAACAGCTAGTATAATATAAATGATCATCAGTCAGGCTTAGCCTGCTATTAGGCACTATTATAATCTTTACGATACAATGCGATACGATAGAAGAAGAATAACATTACTTCATCGATCACCTGCTACAGCTTGCATGACACCAATGACAGCGCCAATTATTCCATTACAATATTCCACTGGTCACTACCATAACACCACTCTTTGTATAGCACACACAGTTTTATCTCGTTCAAAACAGTTTGTGTAGTAGTGCTCGCTCGACGAAGCGCGAAATTATTGAATATTGTAATTAATTGCGAACATCCAACCGATAAAATTAAATATCAATTTATACAATGGGCCGGCCATTTTAGAATATGCGCAAATGCAAATTATAGTTGTGTTGTATTTAATGAGAATAAATAGAATTACGAGTACATACCTGTGGAGAATAACTGTTAGCATATAATGCTATGAAAACTCATTGGTTATTTGCGAGTTTAGATTAATAATTTTGATTGGACAATCAGCATTTTGTTGTTTTGTCATAGATATTATTCATCATCATCAAGTTACTTAATTTATATAGTGCATGCTCAAAAAAATGTAGTGTAATATTAGCAGAATATTTACGGACCCTCAATTATATAGATACAGAAAAAGCTCTAGAAATTTTGGCGTAATTATAGTACTATCTTGTGTTTTTATTGATCACCTGCATAGCTTAGTCTTACTTCATCTGTAATCATTAATAAGTTAATTGTTAATTTAGTGTCTAAGTAAAAATAATCTATTGTCCGACCGAATTACCACGTAAAGTGATGGCCTGAAACACAGGTTTGTATAAACCTAGATCAGGCAGGTCGCTGTATACCTCTATAGTTTTTGAATAATTTTATCTGCACTTATTATAAGTAAATGTACTTTAGTTTTAGTTATTATTAAGACAGTAATTATGTATCATACCTAACTGATAAATTGTAGTGTCAAAGAAATGTACACCTTTGTAAAAGAATTCAAATAAAGATTTTATTATTATATTATTTATTATTATTATTATCATATGAAGTGTTCAGCATGTACCTATATGACGGGAAAAAAATGTATTTAAAAAATAGTAACGTACTAGGAAACAAGCCTTGTGTCATTTAGGACTTTACAAATAACGGACACAAACTAGAACCAGACTAGGAAAAAATATTTGTGGATCACACAAAATATTTGCCTTTGGTGGGTGCAATGATACTGGCGAGGTGACGACCTTTATCTTTGTACAATATTACTAATTTGATCGTCTTGGGCGTGAGAGATAACACTTATCTTACACGTTTCACACGTTATACGAACAATAGCTACGTAGAAACTTCGTAGCACGGTTGTAGACTTTTGGCTACGAATTTGCTACGAAGATATGCTTCTGGATCTAATTTTCAATATATTATTTTACTTCATTATATCATATAGCAGTGATAGCCTAGTGGTAAGACCGTTGGATTGCCAAGTCAAAGGTCTCGAGTTCGAACCCTAGGCACGCACCTCTGACTTTTCGAAGTCTTGTACGTATTAAATAGTTAATTATCACGCGTTTAAACGGTGAAGGAAAACATCGTGAGGAAACCTGCATGCCTGAGAGATTTTCTCGATGGCGTGTGAAGTCTGCCAACCCGCACTAGGCCAGCGTGGTGGACTATAGTCTAATCCTTCTCATTCTGAGAGGAGACCCGTGCCCAGCAGTGGAACAGTATAATGGGTTGATTATTATGTTATATCATGCCTTTTAAATGTAATACCATACAATTAAATAGTTAGGTATTTATTTTTGCAACCTTCAAACAGTGCCCATACCTCGAACCTGGCACAGGTACAGTCGAAACATTTATGTGCTCCGCTAGGAGCGTTGGTTGCATGTAAACAAGTTTGGTTTACTGGAATTCATGAATTAGTTACAATAAAAAAAATTCATCAATTATTGGCCTTGGTCACAAGCGTGGCTACTGAGCGTGAGGTCTTGGGTTTGATTCCCAGGTCGGGCAAATGCCATGCCATTGGATTAACCATTGGGAAATAATTTTTTCATATACACCTCTGCTTAACACTTCATTGAATACAGGCGTGATGGCGTGGAGTGTATGTTAAAACTACACTCTGGTGTCTGCATTAAAATTAATTTATTACTACATACATAATTATAACATTTTTCATTATAATTTTAATATATATTACGAAACACAAGTAGGGTGTGTTCACGTTAAAATTTATTCTGGAAATTGCTGCACTAATCCTCATTAATTACTTGGCAATTTTAAATCTCATTATACTCGTTCAAATCGGTCTGGCATCGATTTTTCCCGCTGTGTGCCATTGCCGTGGGTGGAATCGCATATATTATCGTCAATGCTCAGGTGACAATCATTTCATTATGGAATTACTGCGGGTTTTGGATTGTCAAAGCCATTTGCGACTAATCGACGATTTATTATTTTAGTGTTTGGGGGAGGTTTTTGATTGTATTTTACCTATATAGACGAAGTAGTGATATAATTTATACTATTAGATATTATGTAGGTATGTTTAGGTCCCATGTTATAGGGGGCGAGCCTATAGCCATTCACCGGGCACAACTCCAGACTCCGAGCTGCTACTGAGAATTTCATAGAAAAACCCAATAACACTTTGCTCGACCTGGGGATCGAACCCAGGACCTCTAGTGTAGCAGTCGCACTTGGGAGCACTAGACTAATGAGGCAGTCATCAGTATTTTTTATACAAAGAAGTATTATCGTATAATGTCTTTAGTTTTTATTATTTTTAGTGTTTATCTCATAATATTACTACTTTTTTATTTAACAAGTGTCGCCATAGAATTTTATAATAGCTATTTAGTTTCTACTAATATTTATTACTTTTAAAATAATGAACTTATCCTGTTCTCGCTATGACACATGGTCACCCGACTGTGGGTGTACGTCCGTCTGTCCATCGTATCGCATTGGCGCAAATTAATGAGGGTGGGATATTTATTTCAGGGCTTCGCTTGCAGTTGCCAAAATATCAGCTCACCACCATAATATTATATGACAGGTACATAATATACAGGTTGAGCTTTTTTATATGGACGTTTCAAATTCAAACTATTAGAAACAAAAAGTTTTACTGTGAAATAATATAATAGCTTATTTCATGTAGCGTAGAAAATTATCCAGTACAAGTATCTACATAGTTCTTGATTTCTCGAAAATAGCTTTTTGACACCCAATTGCTATCAAATAGTAAGACTAAAACGAATAGGCTAGATAAAAGTTTTTCTGCAATACGTATTTAATCTATAATTAATAAGTTTTTTTTATTCGTGATAGGCTTACGCTTGACCGCCAGTTTGCCAATATAACATGTATTCCTCGCAGGGTTAGGCAGAGGTATACTAATCTACACCCACAGCTCGACGTGGGTACTAAAATTAATACTTTACAAGAATAACATAAAATAAATCAATTTTGGTGTGTTAAAAACTGAGTTCATGGCTAGATAAAAAATGGCATTCATACGAACTGGAGAACATTCAGATACTTTCTTATGTATTAGTCTAACCAATAGCATCTCAAAAATCAGCCTGTATATATAAGGTAGGAATATAGACGCCTGCACACCCTAGTAAAAGCTAGTAGTGAACTCATTAGGGTCGATATCTGTGACCGACGGACCGAGACGATGTATGCAAACACGATTTTGATGGTTCAAAATTGACGGTGTAGTTATACATAGAATAGTTTTTATTTTTTAACAGAAAGATAACACATTTCTTTGTTACCAAAAGAAAAAAAATATATTTCAAGTTTCAATGAGTTTTCTACCGACTTTCATAAATCATGACACATGACATCTTCCTACCCTTATCCCAATTTATTTAGGGTTGACGCAGTCTTCTTTCATAATACCTACTAACAATAGTCAAAAAAATATGTAATAGTTGAAAACGGATTAATTAATGTTTAGTTTAAAGTCTAATATGTATATAGTATCCGTTTAATCCGTTAATTTAATTAAGTTACGATTAAGTTGTTGAGGCCAATGAGATATAAAACACGAAATGAATTTGTAGATTTTATTTATTGTAAAATGAATTCCGCTACTTTTAGTCAACAGAAATAAAACATGAAGCGGAAATGACAAATCAGTTGCTAGGCAAGGTAAACCAATGTTACGAACATTACATTAAGACGTATATTGCACAAAGTATGATTAATTAAACATATTTAAAAAAACAATAAAGACAGACGGACAAATGCATTTCAATATTATTAACACAGTTCAAAACGAACACAGTATAATATAAACATGTTTTTACGTTGCGTATTATTAAATGCAATAATCACATTAACACATTAATAATTCGATCTTCTAAGAGAAAACTATCAAACTGATACAAAAATGCTTATCAATTTTGAGAAATAACTTCAAAATAATTGCAACCTAGAGTTACCACCTTAATAAACGTTGTATAATTTGTGTATCAATGCATTATCATAGATTTAATTTAAATAATAAGTTATGTTATTTATTTCAACAACTACTTCCGATTTTATTACTTTCTGACTCAATTTTAAGATGCCATTCAGACTCGTTCTGTCACAAAAGACAGCACGAGAATTAACGGCATCTTAAAATTGTGTAGTATTTGAGTATTTGGCCATATATTATGACTTAATCAGCCACTAGGATGAGTAAACCATAAAAAGACCTTTTTATAAAGTTTACAGAGATCATGCTGAAATTTTACTGAACCCTTTATGTATATAATATTTAATTCAATTATGTAAGATCTCTGCGACCCATGAACAACTGTACCACCAAGGGTAGAGCATGATTACTCAAGCTAGCTTACTGGCAATGTGGGTCGCACATTTTTGTTAACCTCTCGTGCTAAGCTTGTGTTACGAGTGGGTCCACGTCGGTAGTGCAATGGGTGGGTTTTGAACCGGCAACCACAATATGATCGCCAGTCCGACGTCCTAGCCATTAGGCTACCGCCGCTTCAAAAAACTATACTTAATTTGCTTACTATAACAACATAATAATATCTATGTAGATGTACCGTATATCCGATTTTTGGCGTCTGACGGTATAAATTATACAACGTATATTAAAATGGCTTACAATACAATTTTATAACCGAAAGAAAGTAAAATATCTAAAGATATCTACAATTGGACAGAGTTCACATACTCAACAGATATTTTCTTAAACCTAAGTATACATCTACTCAACTTCATAATTGCACATCTATTGCACTTTACAAGATGCATTTACAACAAATTATATTCACAGTTCTTATTTACAAGTTTTCCGTTAAAAAGACAGACATCGTAGTCCTTTTCTGTCATGCATCGAACAGAATGTTGGTCGTCCAACAGTCCAATGTTTGAAATGATGTTCATTGCTCTAGTCATAAAGTCCCTCAAGGTAATTCAATTAGTTACCAAGCAATGTATTCAATTTGTTGGTGTTGGCCGGCCAACATAATTATGGAACCAAGGTTTGAGTAATGCATTGAACTCAACGCAAGGTTTAATTTTACATCGAATTTTCGAATGCATGTGCAGATCGAGTGTAAAGAGATCTACATAATTATTTAATCCATCTTAATCCGTCCATACGTACACGATCATCGTATTCAAATATTTTCCTAGTCTAGTTCAGACTATGACACAAGTGTACTAAGATTGTATTTTATCATTATAACTCAACAAAATCGTATAAATTTAGGACGGGAGCGAATTTTGGAACTAGGTACAAATTTCAACTAATCGAATCACCTGTATCTCATATTTTACATACAAAATCATTTTTTCGTTATCGAAAATCTATTTCCGTTGCAGCCTCAAATCTATTCCAATCTACGACGACTTTTATCTGGAATCAAAACGTCGAAACAGTGTAAAACCACTTTTCGTCACATGAAAAATACAAAATGGGCACACTACTGGTTTATTCGAGGTATCGACACAGACGTATGCATATCTACAAACACGTATTGTTCGTATAGATACAATAAAAGGAGCATCACATTGTTTAGTAGGGTCGCCACACTGTGTTACTGTCTGGCTGCGGATTACCTCTTTGTCCGAGATTATTCACCCGTCCGTCCTCGCCCCTAGCTGCGGCTGCCGCGCAGGAGTTACCTCCGCCTAGGAGCAATTCTTGACCATGATTCCCGTGTTGTCTATGATTGTTTGTCGTCGATGAGATCTGGTCCATCATTGTCTGCAGTTCGTTGTGGTGATTTTGCGTCGAGTGTATCGAGTTCGAATGAAGCGGGTGGAAGTTGTGCGTTTGGTTCGCGGCTGTATACAACTGACTGTACAACAAGCTTGCTGGCAGGACAGGGTACAGCGAGTTGTTACAGTTACTGCTGCCGTACGAAGCGTTCTGTGATCCCATTAGCGACGGGAAGTTTGAGCTGTTTGTGTGATTGTGTCCGATGTTCGTGGACGTGTTTGAAGTGAGCAAATCGTCCTGTACGGGCGACTCGGGCTGCGAGCTGTTGTCGCTAAGTGATCGGGGACCTGTCGAGAGACTGTAGTCGGTGTTGTTGTTGTAGCGTGGTAGGAGGGTCCCGTGGTGAGACGGTGAGGAGCCCACTAGGCCGGATAGCTGCTGGTCTAGGTCGACGCCCGTCGTGTCCGGAAGAACTGTATAGAAAAAAAAAATGATTAGAGATTTCGATGTACATAAGAATGTATAAAGTGTCTTTAAAAAAAAAATTATAGCCACATGGGTCGCACATTACTAGTATTTTTGTTAACCCCTCGTGCTAAGCTAAATGCTTGTGTTACGAGTGGGTTCACGTTTGTAATGCAATGGGTGGGTTTCGAACCGGCAACCATATGATTGTAAGTCCGACGCCCTAGCCATTAGGCTACCACCGTTTCTGTTTATATCGACTATGAATTGGATTGTGATGCGAGTTTTAGGTATAAGAGGTTCTGTTTCAAGAAACAATGCACCACATGATAAACAATCCGTTATGTTTCCCATTCTTGTGGAATGTCCAAAAATAGTAGCCGTTGTTATACGACAGCATTTTAGTATGGTTTTAATATGGCTATATTTTTCGTTCATCGGGCACGCATCGACAATAAATTCATCGCTGGATCGGACGTGTGCGAGCCGCTGTAAATTATAATGAGAGCCGGTTAATGTCCGACTAGCGAGTCTCAGAGTATTTAAGCAAGAGATGACAGTTAGTACATTTACCCTAACAAAATTTACATTACGAAACCACTCTAGTAGGCGTCATTACACGTCATCATTCATGTTCAGTTTGTAATTTTGTGTACTTTCTAAACTAATTTCCACAGCACGGTTTGATTCCCAGTAACTAGGTAGTTAATTATTATAATAACCGCGAACAGCGAGGGTTAACTCTTGATTATAAATTATTATTAATTTTTTTACAGAAAAACATAATTTGAGCTTTATGAATTCACGACAATAATGTTTTAATGCATTTATAGTGTGCTTCATCTTAGATCTTGCGCCTGTTAGAAAGCTCAAAGCTTTCTACCAGGCGCGATTAGAGTCAAACGGATTCATGTAAACAATAAAAACTATATTAAAATTTCCTTGGATGAATTCAATAGTGGCCCAAGTCATAATATTAGCATTTTCCATGCTAATATTATAAAGTTATTTTAGTGAAGAAGTATTCGATCGCGGGCAGGATTTGAACCTGCGTCTTCTGGTTAAATACACCAGACGCTCTGACCTCTAAGCAATCGCGAATCTCACCCGCTAGATTTTTTGTACCTACGTACTTAATTTTATGTATTAAAAAACCGAATTGCTAGTTTATTATATTTCGGAAATCAATTTTGTTGCTTTTAATAGTAACCTCCTTAAAGCCGAAATTAAACAATGAAAGCATAGTACTAGGATTCTAAGAATCCTCTGCGAAAATATTTTTTCGTCTCATTGCGATAATTTTCGTCTCGCCGATTACCGAGTGTGAGCTCCTGGTAACTGACGGATTATCCTCTCTGCCCTCTGTGTGCTCTATGGCTCGTCCGCAACTGCGCGTATCATTTTAAGGAGGATGTGAGTCGTAAAAGTGTTGGTGGATTTAATTTCACCCCTCTGTATACTGGATAATGAGTTATGGTCAATGTAAACTGGACAATGCAATGGTTGATTTGATTATTTTATTTTTTAAGACTGACATGTTTCGGCTATTGTAGCCAATATGCACGCTTACACAGTTTCAGAAATTTACCGACGGAATCATCTCTATGAGGATTAAATACTTAGGTAGTCTTTAAAATGTTCCTCGTAGTCTTTTATCAACTATGTTTAAGCTGTCTAACCAGATGCAGGTGTAGCATTTGCCTGCGCAGACAATTCGCATCAGGTATCACCCAGTATATAGGTATATACATAGATATCGATCAGGGGCCGTATTATGATGTGTTAACGCGATTATTTTTAGGTTGTAAGAAAGAGATGAGGCTATTTAATACGTAGAGCGGAATCTCTTTCTCACAACGTACAAATTATGACGTTAACACGTTATAATACGGCCCCAGGTATCATCGGTAAACCGAACTATTTGTCAACCAGTGTATATACACTGGTTAACAAATAGTTCTATCCCTCGCAGGTATGGATACCGAAGGTATAATTTGCTCTTTGAAGCCCGGAGAAGTCTCAATGAGTTTACAATAAATTGTATAAACGGACCCACATCTAGATATACTATTTAGCAATTTCTCTGTCAATCAATTCATATTTAGAACTCATAGAAATAAATATAAAAGGCCTCCAAAGCATTGGGCTTTGTTTTAAGAATATCAGCTGATTATAGAAATATTAAAACATTACAAATCCTTTACTGCGCTTTTGTGCGCATTCATCTCGAATATTGTTCACCAGTCTGGAATCCTAACTTCAATATTTACATTAACCGTATTGAAGGCATTCAGAAGGAATTTTTGAGATACCTTCAATATAAATCTGGAACTTATTTACTATACCAGCCGCTGCAAAAAATTTCACTTTCTCCCTCTATCTGACCGAAGAAAAGTAGCCGATATTATCTTTTTGTTTAGATTAGCTAATGGCTCAACTGACTGTCCTGAGCTATTGAGCAAAATTGGGCTTCGTGTACCATCAGCACTGTTAAGAAAGCTTCAACTTCAACTTTTGCACATTCCTTCTGTGCATTGCACTTACAGGCAAAACTGTTACATGATTAGGGCTACCAGAGCATACAATTCGGTATGTCAGAGTGTTGATATCGATTTATTTTCCACCAGTGTGTCTAAGCTCAAAAAGATACTAAGTAATATTTTTTTTTTCTTGTGACTAACTGTCTTTTTTCTTTGATTTCTGTTGTCTGTCTGGTGCTCAGTACAATAAGTAATTATGTTCTTCTTCTATTATTGTACTGAGGTCCATTGCCTACCTACTGTAATTTTTTTTTCTATTCTGTCAAGATGAGTCCAGACTATGTAACAAGTTTTACACTCTTTTTGTTGCATAACATGCGCTTATTTGTATTATGTTCATTCATACACTAATTTCATTTCTTTTTCTTATTTTCATTATATTCAGAACAATTTATGCTGAATGATCTGGACTCATTTATCTAACTTATCTGTGAAAACTTGTAATTGGCCTTCTTTATCGAATCACTTCACTATCTGTATTTTTAGCTGTAAGTTTTCTGAAGGAATAAAATAAAAATAAATAAAATAAAATAGCAGGTCCCTAGCAATTTTATAAAATGAATTACATTAGGTATAGTACAGTCAACCGCACATCAAGTTACCAGAAACTCAAAGAAGAAACCCAAACTCTATAGAAACTTAGGCCTGGCGTTACAAATAATGACAAGTGATAGTGATACTTGACAGCCAGTGGAATCTGTGGTGCAATCGATTTTATCGACAATTTATTTCTTTTAATAATTTTTAATTGTACTTACGTTAAAAATCAATGAGATTCTAGATTTTTTATTTTACATTGAATTTAATACCTTAGTATAGTATAGTAATTTAATACCTTAGTATAGTATTAATCAATATTTGTAACAGTATCGATTTCCACTAAATCGATTATATTCTTAGGATACGCCACTGACCTCTATGATACTCTATTGGGGTACGCTCTATTGATGTAATGCCAGCGTTTGTAAAGTAAGTGATATATATTGAAGTTTAAGTGTAGTGAGTGAAGTAAGTATGTGCTGTAATAGTTTGCAAAGGTTATTCAAAACGAAGAATATAAATCTACTTATTTTCCTTATTTGGCCAAATGTTGTTATTGAGGGTAAGATTTAAATGGGTTAATTAAGAAACAGACGATATTTTTGGTTCTTATCTGGTTCCTGTAAAGCTTAGGCCCAGAAACGGATTTCCTCAATGGTTAATAAACTCTATAATTTTGAGATTAAATTGAAAATCGATTGAAGAAATTTGACAGTTTTGGCTACCATAATGTGCTGTTTGCCGTCCATCAAAAGCGAACATTTTAGCGCTTCTGCAATTAAGCCTAATTTACTCACCAGTATTATTAGCTGTGAAGTCTTGCGTGGGCGTCTGATCAGGCACAGTGCCGGCAAAGCCTAGCGCTGGAGGGTTAAACTGTGAGGCTGCAGGCGCGGCGCAAGATGGCAGGTATGCAGGATATGCGCCCGCACCACCGTAGCCCCAGTGCGAGTTGCTCGAACTAAGACCGAATTGACTCATATCTAGGAAAGAAAGGAAAATTTAAATTTAAGAGTCCGGCGGACCGAATTTCTAATTCAGAATTTCTGAATATTTCAAATTCTGTTATTATTCGGAATCCCATACCGTTAATCTAGGTTCCTACTGTACCATTTCGGCCAAAATACTTCACTGGACATAACACAATTTTTGATAACTTTACCAAGTTTGGAACGATTTTCCGGTCTTTTGTTTCCAGTGAAGTAGTAATAGACGAAATAGTACCTTAGGAACCTATATGAACGGTATTCAAATCCGAATAATAACATAATTTAATAGAATATTGTCTGGATTACAATTTATTTCGGTATTACGTTTTTGTGAGCAATTTAAGCTCCGCCGGACCCATAACAGCAAAACGAATTAACTATATTCAAACTGATTATCAAAGAGAGCTTATTAGGTATTACATTTGCATATGTGAGACTGCCTCATTTAATATCTATGTATGATGGACTGTTAAATGCTGTTTTTTAAGAAACTTTTGTGATTTTTAGCTTAATTATAAATATCAATAATATATGTATCATGCCTCGTCCGTTGATTTCTGATTGAAACTCTCTTTATTAGAATGAGGTCCAAATACTGAAACTACTTAGGAGGAGCGACGAAGGTTTTATTGGTTCTTGGATGATACTTAAAAAATTATCAGTGCTTGAGGGTCATTTTAAAAAATACCGGACTTTTTATCGTGGGCGAGCCATGCTTCGGCACGAATAGGCCGGCTCGACCGAAGTGATACCACGGCCTCACAGAAAACCGGCGTAAAACAACGCTTTTAAAAAAAAAAAATTAAAATTAAAAATGTTTTTATTGTATCTGATACATTGTTATTCATTACAAAAATTGAGACAGCCCCTGTAAGTTATGAGTATACTTGTATTGGGGTTGCCTCGCAACTTCCATGATTTTAACTTAACAATGTTAGACCAATTAAACTCTTAGCCTTATAAAATTTACAATAGAATGGAATGAAATGAATTTAAGTAAATGTTAACAATTACAGTCTATACGCAGCTACAGCAGTGTGTGTGTGTGTGTGTGCGCGCGCGCGCGCGCGTGTGTGTGTGTGTGTGTGTGTGTGTGTGTGTGTGTGTGTGTGTGTGTGTGTGGGTGGGTGCGTGCGTGCGTGCGTGTATGTATATGTGTGTGTGTGTGTGTGTGTTTGTGTGTGAGTCCTTATCTGTAGATGTCTTATTTACTATTTAGTTAATTCTTTCAAGGATAACTTCAGTTTCCTCGTAGCTTAGTGTCTTTAGCCATTCTATTAGGGTTTTTTTACACTCATATGGTAACATAGGGTAAATTTTGTGCTTTTTATTTAGTTTATTATATATATATGCAGATTGTGTCGCGTACTGGCGTCTAGCAAACGTAGTATGAACACTACGAGAGTGAGCCACAATATCATTTCGTCTCCTGTCCATGTGAGTTTTATCAAACGGCAAAGTCTTATGTAGACTTAAAATTAGGTTAACAAGGTACAGTTTTCTAACCGACAAAAGCCCACTAGTTCTGTACAGAATCTCGGTTGAGTATCTATAGGGTTTAAAATACATGACCTTAATTAACAATCTTTGAGCTCTTTCTAATTGTAGAAATCTCATTTTCGTGGCACCACCCCACAGCGGAATGCAGTACGTTATTATTGACTGTACCAAGGCAGTATAAATTTTATTAAGGAGAGGTACTGGCATAACGTGGCGCAATGTTTTAAACATCCAAACAAATTTTCGGATCCTAGATAGGATGGATTCAGTGTGGGAGTGCCACGATAACCTCTGATCAACCATTACACCAAGGTATCTTATGAATTCTACTTTTTGGACACCAGTACAACAACAGTTATCGCCTAAAGGGCCAGCACAACCATGAATGACGATTCGGAAGTCGGGGTCCGGCTGTGATCTCAGAGTTGCAGTGAAACAAATGAAGTAAGTTTTAGACACGTTGAGGGTTAATAGATTTGAATTTAGCCAGTGAACTATTTTAGCTAAACCATTTTCAGCTATAGCTCTAACAGCACTCCATGACTTTCCGCTAAACACTACCGCTGTGTCATCCGCATAAGAGATGATTCGCCCGCCAACATCCCCGATGTTACACAGCTCATTTATGTAAATAAGGAAAAGTGTCGGGCCAAGAACACTTCCCTGCGGCACACCGAAAGTCACGATTTCTTCATAACTAATTAAATTATTAATTTTAACTTGCTGTTTTCGATCACTTAGGTAGCTTTTGAAGAGGCAGAGTGGTGTTCCCCGAATGCCAATAGCTTCGAGCCTGTGCAGAAGGATGGGGACGGAAACGGTGTCAAACGCTTTTTTAAGGTCTAAAAACACTGTCAAGCACTTGTCTCCTTTATCTACATTTGTTACAATTTCAGATGTTAGTGCTAAAACAGCATCTTGTGTTGATAGGCCTTTCCTGAATCCATATTGTGAGTCTGATAAGATGTTATATTTACTTAAGTAATTAGTTAGTCGCGTGTTTAATAATCTTTCGAAAATTTTTGAAATACTAGGTAAGACAGATATAGGTCGATAGTTATTGACATCGCCTCCATCCCCCCCCTTGTGCACAGGAGTGACTAAAGATCGCTTAAAGACTGAGGGAAATATTCCGGTTTTGAAACATAAGTTGGCCAACTGGCTTATGAGAGGTACAAGAAAGTCTCTAGATGTTTTTAGAAATTTTGTGGGTATACCATCCCAGCCAGGCGAACTATCAGAACCGAGACCCATGAGTATGCTGTCCACTTCCTGTGGATCAGTATCGAGAAGAACGAACGAGGTGTCCTGATGATTTAAATTAGCCTTCTCAACTTGACGGCCAAATCTGTTTATTATATCTTCAGCGAGGGTTTTGCCAACAGTAACGAAAAATTGATTAACACGGTTTATGGAATCGATGGGGTGTGGAGTGATATTTAGAAGGAGTGCATTAGTGGATTTGGTGGATTTAAATTGAGTTATTTCATTTACTTTTGACCATAGTCGTTTCGGATTTTTTAATGAGTCAACTATTTGATTTTTATGGAATTGTCGTTTTAGTTTCTTTATAAGATTTGCGCAGAAATTACGGAAACGTCTAAATGTAATTTTTAATATAATGTTATAGGGATCTTTTCTTATTCGTAGTTGCATTTTATTTCGAAGTTTGATACATCTAAGCGCTCTCGCAGTTATCCAGGGCTTCAATAACCGTCCACTGCTACAAACCGATTCTGTTCTTGTGTTTAATAGAAGTGCCTGTTTGATCACGTCTATCAGTTTTAAAGCTATAAGGTGTGGGTCATCATTCATATTAAAGAAAGATAAATCTGTGTTTATTAAACTATTGTACGCATTCTCAAAGTTTACTATTGTTTTATATTTGGTGCGGTTTTTATTTTTATGAGTGTGTGACATATTTACTAATACCATAACATGATCTGTGATAGACGTGTTCAAAATCGCTACAAAAGCTGAGCTGTTGCCTTTATCAATTTTTAAAATAGTGTGATCCAGGCAGGTGTGATCCCGGGTTGGAAAACAATGCCCAGGAAGAAGGCCGTGTAACGCTAGCATATTTAAATAGTTTAATCTATTATTACGGTGCTGGGAAGATTCTGTTGATTTTGTTATTAAGTTTATGTTTATGTCCCCGATAATTAGAATGTTTTTATGTGTTTTAATTGTTTCAAGGTGAAGGTTTAGTGAATTTATAAAGCCATCAGCACATGCATTTGACGGGGAGCGATATATTCCTATGATGGTGTAGTTAGATATGGATATTTGGATAGCTGAGGCATGTGTGAGATTTATTTCTTTAACCCGGGATACGTGATTATTACTAATATAAGCCACAACTCCATCGTTTTGGTTCAGTTGGTTTGTCGTGAAGTGAGAAGTGTAATTATTTAGTAAGGGTAAATGTCTATTGCGGTTTAGTCTGCACTCAGTTAGAATTAGCACTTCGATGTTAGGTTTTATTTGTGACAAGGTTATCTGTAAGTCATCAAAATTGCTGTAAATACTTCTAATGTTTTGCGTTACCACTGTCAGGTTTGAATCGCCGGGTGTTAAGTAGTTATGTAACTGTTGGACGTCAATTAAAACTGAATTAGCAATCTCAGTGTCGTCCAATTCATGCAGAGTATTCAGATTACTATCCATTATTGTTTATAAGAGGTATTAGGTGCATCTTATAAGTTCTGTTAGGCTGCTGGGTAGCTTTTGTATATCCGTATACTATTGATATATATATGACTGTGAAGTTTTGTATGGACATAAGTAAATAGGGGTTTTGTGTGAGTGAGTGTGAGTTGTAGTTATGTGAAAGTGGAAGGGCGAAAGTTATGTAATATTGTGTATAGTTAGAATAAGTATTGCTTACTGTTAGAATGTTGTTGAGCTGTGTGTAGTGATGTTTTATGAAGTAAGTTATTATTTTTATGAATGAGCATGCAAAAATTATATGTAGAACTGAGAAAACAACTAGTATTACTAAGGAGATTAGTCACAAATCTCTAAGTAGGTGATGGACTTGTTGTTCACTCTTTATGAGAACTCCTCTAGAATTTTCATCTTGCTTCACGAAAACTCGCCCAAAACTAGTCCAGCAGTATTTATAATTCCTTGTTTTTGCCAAGTCCCTGGCCAAAAAGAACAAACGGGCTCCTTTAGCAGTCAGTTGTTCAGATATGAAGATCGGAGTATCCTCGTTGGTAGTAAATCCAAGATGTTTTGCCTGAAGTTTTATTTTATTTTTTATGTTGTAGGATTTGGCTTTTTGAAGAACTTGTGATTTTAGTATAGACGATCCGAGCTCAATAATAATGGGGGGATTATTTACACCTTGTTTTTTTCCCTGGATTCTGTAAATATCCCTAATATCTTTCTCAACCATGTCTAAACTGATGGACTTCGAAAGACACAGCACCATATTAATTAGATCTTGTCTAGATTCTTGAGACTTCTTAGGAACATTCTTTAATTCTATACTAGATTTTCGAGTGAATCTTTGTAAATCTTCCAATTTATCTTCTAAAATAGCAATATACTCTTGGTCTTTTTGTGACTTTAACTCCAGAGATTCTATCTTTTTTTGGAATTCCTCATTTTGGCTAAATAAGCGCGTTATGGAGGCTTCTATGTTGAAGTTTGTCTGCTGGATCTCTTTTAGATTATCAGTGATTACTTTCAGTTCACTCCTTTGCGTATTCATAAACGAATTCAGTAATTCTTTAATATCCTCTTTAAATTTGTTAAATTCTGAGGGAAGGTCCTCTTCTCTCGCCCTTTTGCTGCGGAATGAAATATAGTTTGGAGGTGTGGAGTCCACAGCCTTCACATTTTCGTTAATACTTGTGTCCGACAACGATTTATTGAGTTGTGAAGTAGACATGGTATTCCGTGTATTCTGTATATCTCGTAGGCGAAGGTAATTATTTCTTTACTGATTCATAAACACTGACAATATTCGCAGTTATAAATTAATTAACTAAATGGGATGCGCTTGAGTCGAATTTCGCCAATAATAAATTAGTAGGTGTGGATATGGGTCACTCGGGGGCGCGTCCTTCGGTCAGCGGTCAAATCACGCAGGTGAGAGGTGGAGCTATACACTGTGGGTGTGGCCTTGGCAGTGATGACAGGATGCGTATGCGCTGATTTGTTAACAGTCGACGGTAGCTACTAGGAATGCAGGAATAATTAGCGCGTAGGATTGTCCTTGTCACTCTGCAATGACCGATGTGTGTGCGCGCGGTAAGTGGCGTTGTGTTTATGTGTGCGTTTCGTACTCACGGGTCGCCTTGCTACAACACCTCCTCAGCGCTTCTGCTTTCCTATTTTAGCGTTGTATTTAATTTGGCACAATTTAATATTTAAATTAGTAAGCAAAATTAATAAATGGTCTCTTGCACTTCTACACCGTACGGTGGTCCGGGGGGAAGAGAACGCTTACATTGTGTTTCCGAGTGAGTGAGGTTACCGGAGGCCCAATCCTCTTTTAAAGGTCGGCAACGCACTTGTGACTCCTCTTTTGGTGTTGCGGGTATCCATGGGCGGCGGTAATCGCTTACCATCAGGTGATCCGTCTGCTAGTTTGCCCTCCTATGACATAAAAAAAAACTTTGTTCTCTGTAAAACTACGCGATAAAGAAATTACTACTAATTAAATATTCAGAACTGATTACTTCAAACAAAGAATGTTGGTGCAGAAAAGTGCGCGCGATCACTTATAAAGATGTCCGGCCAGCAGCCGCCGGTGCTGCGTGCACTTTATTTTTTCCCGGTATCAGCGGCTTTTATTTTTCGGTATCACGGTTCCGTTTTTGGCCGACGATCGGCGGACTCGGTTTTTATACGGTACGCGTTCCCGCCGTCGATTTGCGAATGCTTTTTTTCTCGTTTTGAGCCGCATGAGTTGTTTTGGGGTAGCCGTGGAGCCCGTGGATTTTAGCGGGTTGAGTACGCTTGTTCGATTGCGTCCGCAGTCAGCTTTCAGTCCGATATTCTTTTTGGCATCGGCTGATTGAATCCGCGCTTTAGTGAACGTAGTTTAGCGTATCGCATGGTTTGGCGACTCATTCACTTTTGAGCCGCGTGCCTGTTATAAGGTTTGTGCGGCATCATTCCGATTTAGATTTCTGGTTGTGCTGCGATTTTTTAGTTTTTTGTTATTGTGTATGATGGGGATTGCGTAGTGCTTTTTGTAGTTACGTATTTATTCTACTTGTATGATTGTCTGAATATCTGATGAACAGGCCAATGATAAGTAGTTAATACTTACCTCAGTACTTAGGACTTAAGTACATTAATGAATTAATCACAGTCAGGATATGACTTTGAAGTTAGTTCTAAATAATATATATTTTTAATAAATAGAGTTCTTAAGTAAGTAAGTTTCCATTTCAAAAAGAACTTTATTGGGGGGTAAGCCCATTGCTATTATCCGGGCATAAATCTAAACCCCGATCCGATTCTAAGTTACTGAGAATTTAATAGGAAAACTCAAATACACTTTGTTTGACCTGGGAATCGAACTCAAGACCTCAAACGTAGTAGTAGCGCTCACGACTACTATGCTAATGAGTCAGTTATTTAATACTAGCTTTTGCCAGCGACTTCGTCCGCGTGGAATAGTTACTTTGTTCCCTAGTTCTTCGCCCGTGGTTTCACCTGCGTTGCCCCGTTCCTAAGGGTTGAAGCGTGATGTTTTATAGCTTGAAACCTTTCCCATGAATCACTCATTTTCCCAACATTTCCCTTCACTGCTCTGCTCCTATTGATCGTAGCGTGATGAAAAGTATACTATAACCTGTGGTTTGGGCTGTGCGTTGATAGATCACTATGTCAATCAGTCAGTCACCTAACGTAAGAGTAGACAAATATAATCAGAAAGCTCCGAACTGCTAAGCTATCGGGAGTTACACGTGTTATTGTGAGTCAACCATAAAAGATAGACATTTGCTGTCGTGGAATATTTTTTATATAATTTTAAGGAGAACATTTCCGTCATACATGATTTCTGTGTAGCTTTAACCATTAAGGCTGCACACGCGACGGAAGCTTAAAAAATGGAGTAAGTTCTCCTGTTTTCCCAACATTTCCCTTCACTGCTCTGCTCCTATTGATCGTAGCGTGATGAAAAGTATACTATAACCTGCCCAGGAGTATGAAGAACAATTGTACCAAGTTTCGTTGAAATCCGTCGAGTGGTTTTTGTTTCTATAACGAACATACAGACAGACAGACAGACAAAAATTTTACTGATTGCATTTTTGACGTCAGTATCGATCACTAATCACCCGCTGATAGTTATTTTGGAAATATATTTCATGTACAGAATTGACCTCTCTACAGATTTATTATAAGTATAGATTAATCTAATCTATCTAATATTCGATTGTAAGAAAACAGTAAAAAGTAAATACATATATGTTTGATACTCACTTTGACAGGTAGTGATGGGCGGCATACGGAACCCCCCGAGCGGATCCGGCGGGAACGGGAACGGTCTCTGGCCAAACGCGAAGTGGAACTGCTGCTGCTGTCCTAGGAGAGATAGCACTACATCAGTACGATACAGGCTGTCCTTTGAGAGTAGCATTTAATGTGACGGTATCTACAATGTGACATATAACTTTTTAAAAAATTAGGCGGACCTTAAGACCTCATTTCCTCGGAAAAGTTCATCGTCACCTAAGGAAGAACGCAAAATAGTTGTCTCTAACAGACGTGTTTAATGTAGTAGTATAAATATATATATTCCATGTATTTCCTTTAACAGTTAGGTACCACATTCATAATCATATTTGAAGGGAAGTAAAAAGGCAGCCTTTGGTGAATCATAATATAATACACGGTAGACATTTTTTTAAGTATTACTAGGGGTTCTAAATATGAAATAATGTAGAGACAAATGGAGGAAAATGGCCACACTGAAGACGGAGAGAGAGATTTAGAGGGATTGCTAAATGTGGCTAAAATAGCTACATTCAGTAATTCCTCCAAATTAATTCATATTTAAAACCCGGAGTAACTCCTTATCAGTTTTCTACGATTAATTATATTATGTTTCATCAAAGTTAGCAATTTTAGCTCCCCTGTTGACGATATTACGAGTACCATATTGCTTGAATTATTTTCCGAATATTTAATATAGGTAACCAATTTTCTTAGACGTTTAATTGCTGATAACTAGTAAATACCAAGAAATTCAACTATTATTGTAGCAATGAAAATTATTACCATATGAAAAATATATAGAATAATTAGGAATTATAGTAATTCATCTGTCAAAGTCAAAATACCATATGGTTTTGATGGTTATTTCCTTATCCAAAAATCAAATCTATTTAAATATGTACACTAGATAGCATAATTAACAAGAAATGCAAACAGTTTGGTTCTGATATTTTTGACTAAAAACTGGAATTGATGAGGCGAATACTAAGTCTAAATTTTTTTTCGAAGTGATAAGTATTGTTTGTTGTATTTTTTTTCTAGCCCATTTCGTCCCACTGCTAGGCAAAGGCCTGTATTGTATTGCTACTATAATATTTCTTTATATAAAATTAGACCATGTAAGCACATTTAACATTTATTGTATACAAATACTATACGTGAAGACCTATTATTGGCTTTAATGCTATTAATTGCTGTTGGATTTCCGAAAAAAAGATACCTTTTTTTGTTAGTAGGTAGGTACTCTTTTATCTCAATAATTTTACCCCAATCTCACAACTTAAACGGCCATGTAAATAGTAACACATGCAGAAGTGTTAGTGCCCTGTCAGACGTTCACACGACACCCTTCGATTAGTCCCGAGACACTCGATAATTCATTGACACTCGTGTGACGTCGCCCCTCTGCCACGTGTACGAATTAGTTAGAACTTGCCGCTTTGAAATATCGAAGCCTTATTAGAATTTCAATTTAGTTTGTACACATCCTTTAAGATTATAATAGGTGTGCATTATAAAGTTTTCACTGTTTCAAAAGGAAATTAAATTAAATGTGACGCACAATATTACGCGGCAATGTTGTTAAATCTTTCAATTTTTAGGCATCAATTTAAAGTTGGAAAATATTAAAATTATCTATAAGTACTTATTAATTTAGAAAAACTTACTTAAAACAAAAATATATTATTTACAAAAGTATAATATGTGTATACATTAATACCTAATATGTTGTTACATGATATCCTATATACGATACAAACTAAATTATATAAGAATTGTTTTATGATTTTTTTACATTAGTAATCCTCTGCCTAATCCTTTGGGGAATATAAGGATTGTAGAATGTAATTAATGTAATTAATAAAACTAAGACTAATACCATATCTTTCTAGTTGTGAATTCTGACCCTAATCTTTAAACTTAGCACCGAGAGCCTGAGCACGTATTACATCTACAAATTGACAGATAACTATAATACACTATTCAAATTCACAATTCAACACTTCCGAATTCCGTTGCGAACCAATCAAGGCTAATCAAGGTCGGCCCCGCACGTCTGCGCGCCGATATAATTATGAACTAGTTGGAATGTGGGATGGGGCAGTATTGTCATGTCAACCTTATTAATATGTGGATGTTGAGGTTTTATCAGTGTGGGGATAATTTGGGTTTTTTGAACTATTAATCGTAACTGTATCTTCTATAAAGAAATTCGGGTTAGTTATACTATTTATAACTCAAGAACGGCTGGACAAATTTTTATGATCTTTGATTTGTTGGGTTTGTCTCCACCCCGAACAGCAGAATAACTATCGAAAAAAAACACAAAAAAGAAAATTATGACGAAAATTGTTTTTCTCATACATTTTATATCGGGAATGGATTGACAGAAATAAACACGAATATAAATGAACATGGCGTTGTATGCTTTTTCGATAAGGTCAGTAGATGGCGATCTGTGCATTGTCTGACCTCCTCCTAAGCTGCTAGTGTGATTTTGACTATTCTTTTTGTGTGTGTTTAAGTGCGTCCCTGGATAATTTAGATTTATAATTTGAGCCGGTCGGTGGCACCACAATCGGGTTCTACGATTTTTTTTATTATTAGGGCAAGACAACGTTAACCAGGCCCGCTAGTGTATACCTAAGTACTTATCATTAACATGTCATTACGCCTGTATTCCCCAAAGAGTTAAGTAAAGATGTACTAAATGTATACCCACAGTTCGCCAATATATTTGTATTGACTGGGCACACATCCCAGAAACTCAATAACACTTTGCTTGACCTGGTAATCGAACCCAGGACCGAGCACAAGAGTCGCACTTACAATCACTAGACTAATGAAGAAGTTACTAGACTATAATCAAGTGCCTAAATCTCCTTTACTTAACCATACTTAGATACGGAGATATCCGGATAATCTCAATACCCAGAGTTAAAACTGGTTGGGGGAATGCAGCAAATAATTCAGGCGACAAGGCCGACTGGTTGTCTGCGCGACACTTCTCACGCGCGACATAATTCAATCACACAGACGAGACGTGACGCACAGAACCGGAAGAACCACTTTAGTAAAATGTCGCTACAATCCTATTTCCTAATAATATTATAAATTTGAAAGTTATCTGTGACGTTTTCACACCTAATCGCTGCACTAATTTTGATGAATTTTGGTATAAAGATAGATTGGACTTTGAAGAAGGACAAAGGCTAGCTTTTGTGTAAAAAGTCTTTTGGAATGCGAGTGAAACCGCGGGAAACAGCTCATTTAACTATAAATACTTACTACTGTAAATATATACTTTTTCGTTCGTTTCGTTCTTATTATATCATAACATACCATCATGCCTTAATTAACTGAAGGGTTAGGCAGAGGTGTAATGTATACCTACCCATGTTTCAATGGTATTTTCAGGTCATATGTAATAGGTCCCCTATTACATAGGACCTAGCCTATTACTATTAACCGGGCGTAGGTCCAAACTCTGAGCTGTTAATTAACTATGTTAAGTTTAACGAGTATCTCGAGCCTTCTAACACTATGTACTAAACCCACCTAAACAAATCTTCTGCATCTTCTACCATTTTCCAATAAATACACACATAATTAATAAATCTCACGTCGCCACGAACTTCATACTCCATGCAAAAATACATAAATGCACTTACACGGGCCGCGGCCATTAAATTGACAAATACACACACACAAACAAAAACAATTGGAACCACGGACGCGGCGCGTACACACTTTCCATCGACAGCTGCAGGGTTGCCGCTCTTCGGAAAATTGAAAAATATTGTGGATAGTAGTATTTTTTTATTGTATTACTATTGAAATGGCGGGAGGCGAATGATACTAGCTAAGTATCATTCGCCTCCCACCATTTCAATAGAATCACTGAGAACTTTTTGACACCATAGTTACCAAATGTCTTACGTTAAGATCTAATGTATGTATCTGTAACAGAATAACAATGGTTCTGTGAGAATAGTAACAGGAACCCCCTCATTGCTAGTGGTTGCAAGTGCTGCCATAGGGCATGAAGTGTCGGGTTCGATTTAATTTTAACAACGAAAACTCCGATACTCTTTAATGTTTCATTATATAGATATAGAATTTCAAATATAAGATTCTATACGCTGTCGATATGTCGAATAGTCATCACGAGTTTCTAGTAATTCTATGACAACTTTGATTTCGTAGAAAAACCTCGAACATGGTAGGTACCTACAGTATGAAGTAATTAATTTAAAAAACAATAGAGTTGCAGTTTTAAACGTCTGAAGTATTAAGTAAATTTACAAACAATACCAACCAGCAAAACATATTTTTGCTAAACCATGCGACACCAAAACAACGCGACAACCCTATTAAGCGCACACATGCTCTGTTCCCGTGCAAAAGGCTCCAGTGTATAAATCAACGGCGCAACAATTACACACTTTCATGGCAAGTTGGAATTAGAAACTGTCATTTGCACCATTCGAGGGGCCTGGGTGGTGGGAGGGGGTGTATTACAGATGGGAGGGAAAAATAGGGTGCGGGCAAGGGCTACTGTGGACCTGATTAAAGGATTACACCGGGGTGGCGTCCGGTCTAGTTAAATTTATTATACCAAGTATTTCTACTAGTTAGCCTTTGCGAGGTCCGTCTGCTTGATGGTAGCTCGTTTAGAAGATTTAAGCTTGATGTATAATTAATGTGGTTGTACCCGTCGGTTTTAGGAATTGATGGACCAACAGAACTATTGTGCTGTAATAGATAGGCAAAACGATAAAAATATTATGCATATAGAATTTGACATAAATCTATAAACTCCAGAAGTTCATCACCCCTTAGCTATAGACAATGCACAAAAGTTATGAACTAAGTCGCCGTGTGAAGTAAACAATGAACTTTACTGTCGTAAACATTGAGATCGGCGCAGGCGACGCTAGCGCCGCTCGCGGGTGGTCTGCGCGCGCAGCTCCCGAAATAACCCGAAACCAGCCGAACAGCCAGCCTTAAGAAAAACATCGTTAGACAGGGCGATTATTAAATTGTAGTCGACTTCTGTCGGCTACTGCAGGCGATAAAACGCGCCACCCACCCGGCGGATAAAAATAGTGGGTAAGGGTAGCACACAATGTGTCCGTAATATCCGCACGGTTAATGCTTTGCGTCTGTGTTTATCTTTAACGATTGCTGTCAAATGGCGCTATTCGGAGATGGGTATTAAAACGATCTTTTGACGTATGTAGCATATTCTTCAGTTTATATGATCGGTGTTTAAAAACAAGAATGAAGAACTGAACTTGTGATTTTCGGGGAAATCGAACTCCTACTCCTACCTACCAACTGCAGTCACGAAAGCCTGATAAAGTAAATGGTAGGTATTTACTTTAAAACTTTAATGGTTTGAGAATTGAGTAAATACAATATATCTTATGTAGATAGGTACTAGCAATTCTATTTACTTTATATTACACTTTATATTAAAAAAAAAAGCTTACTAGCAAAGTGGGTCGCACATTACTAGTATTCATATTAACCCCTTGTGCTAAGCTAAATGCTTGTGTTACGAGTGGGTTCACGTCGGTAGTGCAATGGGTGGGTTCCGAACCGGTAACCAAATGATCGCAAGTACCGCTATATACCTATACATAATGATGTATTTGCGATTTTCAAACAGTTAGAATCCCTTCGATATTACCGCCAATTTTCTCTGGAGGATCTCTTAAATAAACACACTACCTTTGGATAGTAAGACAACGAAGATCGAACAAAATTCCACGCATGAATTGATAACAAGCTACGTATAGGCGCCATGTTAACATGCGTCGGAACTTACTAGAATTAAATAATTTATCGCCTCCGTATAGAGGCTGGAAGCATAATAAATCAATATGCAGGGCACATGCATACGCGGTGAAGGGGGGTTGGCCCACCCCGGCCCTTTCTTGACTAATTAATTAAACAACCGATTCATTACAGCAGCCTCTTTGTACCCTCACATTCGTCTAGTAGAGGTACGGATAGCATTGAGGCGTTTTAAGATTTATCTTACGTGTAAATTCTTATTAGTTTTTATTTTGAAGAAAATCGTTTTACCGCAAAATATATTACTATTTGCATAGTTTATTTTTATAATTTCCCGTTTCAGGATCAATTTTCTCATTAAACTTCTCGTCAGCATTTTTTTATATCAATACCAATCTAAATGTAATTTCGATATTAAAATATTGTTACATGGAGGTGAAGGAGAAAAAAAAAACATTACAAACATGACGTGAAAATGATTTTAAGTACAAATCAGTATATCCTATAATAACCAATCTATAATTTATCACTGTAGATTCTCATTTCATATAATTATTACTATTTTTCGCACAATCTGCCAGTCCGACGGTACTTAACCCTTCGCCTGCTGTGGGGGTCCGTGGGCCGCCCGGTCCCGGTCGGCACTATCCCGCGGTGCTCGCAATTATTTTAATTTCTTCACGTGATGAGGATTGATCGAGCGTTAGGTGCGATTTGGAGACCGACGGAACCCGTCATTTGTTAGCGTCACCCAAGCCTTTAACTATTTAAATTGCTTTCTTGATCTATGGTCCGTAGTAGTTTTCGTTAAGTGCTATTAAAATAGTGTTCACTTGAATTTCTTCAAGTCTCGCGTTGTCACAGTCAGTTCACAATACAATAGAACATTATCACTAATGGATTGTGTTGAAGCTATAGACACAGTCCGTACTTACTTAGCTTTTGAATACCTATTTTTTATTCTTCTAAGTATTCAATAAGCTTCAATTCTTCTAAGTATTATGACACTGTTAAATCTGAAGTATGGTGGTTCATAACCATTTAACTTGAGCTCGGCTAGTTTCTCTTTAAGAGTGAAAAATAATTATTAGGTAATTTATAATCATACGATAATTATGATAGACTAGTCTAGTGGTCCTAAGCGCGACCGCTAGAGGCCCTGGCTTCGATTCCCAGGTCGAACAGTGTTATTGGGTTTTTTTATGAACTTGTCATTCCAGTCGAAGTTTGTGCCCGGTTAATGGTAATAGGCTTGCCCCTATCACATGGGACCTAAATATACCGGTGAAATTTAGATGTTCATTAGTACACCTTTGCCTGACTCTTTTAGGAACACCTACAGGCGTGATATAATGTTTAATTAAAATACATTTATACATATCTATACTGATTTTTAAACACTTTTGACTTAATTATATGAAATAACCTATACCAGACAACAACCGCAAAATCAGTTTCTTTCAATCAATGCTATACTCAGAAACGTCAAAACCATTAAATCAAAAAGCATGCTCAACAAATCAAAGCTATGAAATACATCTGACGTCACGCTAATGTTTCAAGCGCCCGGTCTCAAGAACCCCCGCCATTTCACGGTATCTGAACTCAAAAAGGTACGTTTTGGCAAATTATTAATAAATTACCTTCATTAAGGTGTTTTACAATGTTTTGCGGTTCTGCTTGTTTGTTCGAGTGTTTAGGCACTCGGACGCTTTGATGTTAGAATGCGTAAATAGAATAGTGTGGTGGAATTAATTGGTACGGGCGCGTGTTTTGTTTCATTTCGTAGTACCTATTGTGAATTTGTTTGTTGATTTGAAACATTGTTAACAAGGATGCTATAATAAATAACAAACAATAAAAATAATAATAATAAATGTTATTAATTTTTAAAGTATTAATTTGCAAAGTCGTATTCGGGTGCCGGTGCGAAAATAATAGATTTATTATTGTTGCTAGAAGGGTTATTTCGTTTATTTTCCACAAACTGTTATTGAAATAAAACTACTTTTTACGGATTTTATCGCGTTGTATCGATATTGTTATATCGATAAAATCCGTAAAAAGTGTAAAGTAGCATGGAAAATGCAAAAAAAAAACACAAAAAGGTCGTAAAAGTAGTTTTATTTCAATGTCTTTTTTTACGTGGGAGAGCCATGCTTCGGCACGAATGGGCCGGCTAGACCGAAGTGATACCACGGCCTCACAGAAAACCGGCGTTAAAAAACGCTTACGTTGTGTTTCGCCGAGTGAGTGAGGTTACCGGAGGTCCAATTCCCTTTTAAAAGGTCGGCAACGCACTTGTGACTACTAAGGTGTTGCGTGTCCATGGGCGGCAATCGCTTACCATCAGGCGACCCATCTGCTCGTTTGCCCTCCTATCACATAAAAAAAGTCTTATATTCGCGTAAGTGTCAGAAACCAGTAGGTACAAACTTTTATTGTCACATAGAATGAAAACACTATTTATAAAAGTTTACCTACCTGAAACAAATTTACCAATAATTTTTTATAATAGCTTTAGTTTCTTGGATAACTTATATTGGTAAATTACGCATTTTTCATGTTTTTCCTAGCTCATAATCTTTAATATACTATTTTCCACATTTCGTAATGAAACTTTACATCAATCGTACTATGTGTATAATATAATCATGGATGCGACTAGCAGAAGATTCGGCTATATCCCAGGTATGAACAAGAAGACACCTAGACTTTAAAAATTTGCGAAGATTTCCAATCGGCTAGCACTTACCTACAAATTTTATTCTAGATCCTTTTCCTTAGGCATAAAGGTTTTTTTCGATTTAAAAACGTTTTATTTAGGTTTACTTTCGTTACGTTCATACAAATTGTAATAAACAAAACTAAAACATAATTCATTATCAACCCATTTACTGTCCCATTGCAGAGCACGGGTCTCAATCGGAGTGAGAGGGTTTAGGCGATAGTCCAATAAAATATAATTAACGCTTATTAATAAAGATAAGCAGTGATAGCCTAGTGATATCCATTAACCGTTGATGAAAACATCGTGAGGAAACCTGCATGCCTGAGAGATTTTCTCGACGGCGTGTAATGTCTGCCAACCCGCACTAGGCCAGCGTGGTGAACTATAGCCTAAACTGTCTCATTATGAGAGGAGACTAGTGCCCAGCACTGGGACAGTATAATGGGTTGATTATGAATAAAGATAAGGAGAAATGCATGGACTAACTGGTTTTGGAGCGCGGTTCCCGTGGTCCATCCACCGTGACTTTGATGGCTTTGTTGTACGTGGTCACCTGCGGCGGCGTCGTCGACACGGTTATCGTTAACGTGAACGATTTACCTGAAACAAGATATTATAATAGTACCACGTATTTAATACAGCAATGATAAACTACTGATATGATTGCTGACCTTATCAAAATTATGTGAGTATTTATAATTAATTTTATCATTCGCTAAAAACGGTTTAATAAGATATCGTGAGAAAAGCTCTCTGGTCTGTGCCAGAAAATTTTTCTCGATTAGCATGTGAAGTCTGCCAACTCGCATTAGGTTAACGTTCTGGGACATTATACTTGCTAAGCAAGGGAGTAATAAAAAAATATTACCGAAATTTATTGAAATTTTGGGGGGTTAAGAATTGTAAAAATTAATATAAAAGCTTAAATGAGCTGATTTTTAACCGACTTCAAATTCAAAAAAGGTACTATGTTCGGCTGTAAGTATATTTTTTATATAGATCTCTAGATATTTATTATCTATTATTCTCTATATATTATCTATTTTAGATAGTCTATTATTTAATAGATTTGTTAATATAGCACTCGTACATAGAAAATATGAAAAGCATTTTTTAAATTTCATGATTTAGGTACGATAATTAAATTTGGAATAAAGTAAGTAATTAAGTTATTATAAACTTTTTTGATATTGGTATATGAAAAAACTATAGGTATGTACGTAATTATAAATGGCATTCCTTTGATAATTATAAAGTTGATACATTTTATTAAATCGCATCGAAACGAAAAGTAATTACCAGCAAACTGAAAATATTATTGTGCAAACTTTTCACTCAAAGTGAGCGTAAGCTATAAATTCATTCGGTGGTCGCCACTCTTTTCGGCGAGAGGCAACTTTTTGTAGTTCGAATTTGATCACTTGTTCGAAATGTTAAAAATTTATTGTCGCTTCGTTTTCAATTTCTGTGAAGCAAACCAATTCGATCTACATATATGAAATAGGCACTAGTCACTACACATCCGCGACAAATATTGACGATCGAAAATACTGAGCCCACCCCACAATGGTACTCGCGGTCGATCGATGTCATCAACCCTCGAATAAATTGGCTTATATCGCAATTATTACGGAACAATTTCATAGACGATCACTACAAAAAAAGGTCAAACGAAAACAAGCACTTGAATCGAAACAATCTCATTAAAATATGGAGTGTGTAAAAGAGGAACTCATCCGCAACACATGAGCGCGCGTCACAAACAGCGGACCGACCACTTCATCACGGCGTAACGCCGGCAATAAAAAAAACATTTTCATCTGCGGAAATACCACAGTTAATATTAAATGACCGTCCGTCAAAGCTGTATTGTATAGCGCTTTGGCGGGCGCTCGCACTGCGGGATGCAGCCAATACCGATTTTGTGATTTTTCCAGCGTCCCCCTCGCGGCCGCCTCCCTCGGGGGCCGCGGGAGAGTGACATGTAAGCTTTAATGGGCCTCGGAGCGGCAGGCCGCTGGCTACACGCGAAAAAACTGAAAAAAAGCCTCATTCATACGTGATTTCATGTGTAGGCTACTTTCTGCGGGCCCGGCGGTGAGGCTCGTTAAAAATGGAGGCCGTACACGCAGCCAGCTTGTTGCGGCCTATCAGAGTTTATTAACGCGTCCGGAGGAACGCTTGCACCGTACGCAAAACAAGTGTTTGCGATGCTTCACGCTTTCGAGACCATTTTAAAACATGCAGTGATATATGTAGGTACGCTTCCTTCCTTTTAGAGACGAACACAACTTGTCAACTATATAGGTTAATCTAATCATTATGTTTTCTTACTATGTTAACATACCTATATCAATATAAAATGCTCCATGCATTTAATTTATAATTGAATATTTTTTAAATACATTGAATGGTGAAGGGTAATTACTAGTTTAGCCAACATAATTTTATTATTACTAACTTGCAGTCCACAATCAAGATGCATGTGTCAAAAACGATAAGAAATTATAATTGATTTTTAATTTTTTACAGAGAAAAACAAATTATCGACTTTTTAATGTAATGGCATCAGACAGCGGTAAATCGTCAGGGACTGCTGAGTGTGAAGTCCTGGGTTTGATTGAGGTTGAGCAATGTTATCGAATTTCCCTTGAAATACTCAGTATAGTAGTTCAGATTTAGGATTTGTCCCCGATTAATGGTAATAATAGAAAACCTCCATGCTAGGTTGTTCCTAACGGTGAGCAAGGTCGCCAAAGCATCGCGAAGTAGTGTTGTGTGGGCAGTGGGGGGTACCGGTGGTGTTTTGTTACCGCCGCTGTCACGCATAGTAGCATGTATCCTATGCTGCCAGCCGAACTATTCCTCCCTTATTTACAGGGCCCAAAAATATACCGGCGAACTATGGGTCTACAATTCTACATAAATACACCTCTGCCTAACTCGTCGGGCCGGCTCGATACCTACAGGCAGGCAGGCTACAGTACCTTTGCCATACTTGAAAATCATTCACGTATCGCTGTGGCAACATTTAAAATTATTATTTTCAACTATGATCGTCCTGTCGTACTGCATTTATAATTCGATTTTTTCTTTTCCCAAAAAACCCCATCAGAATCAAATCGGTGTAACAACGCGTCAAGACAGGGCAATGAGTGATGGGAAGCTACTTCGGTACCGGTCCGTACCACCGTCTACGGCGCGCCTAAATAAATAACCCTAGTTAATGTCGGGCCCACACGATACCTAGCGCCGATTTTATGAGCTCACAATTTCCTCACTCGAGCCGCGACAACCTTCGATTGACGGCGAAAGTTTTATCATGAGACTTGTCAATTTTGGTAGTGTTTTTAACCTAGTTTGTGTGTTGACTGATTTATTGTGTGTTAGGTATAATATTTTGTTTTGGGGTACATGAAGAGAGCCGATATGAAATAAAGGTCCGGAAAACCCTGGGAAATCAACCTCACTAAAAACTCGAATGAACAAATACTTATTGGTAGTGTTGATTTTTTTTTATGAATTAAGTCGGCAAACAGGCTGATGAGCCAGGTGGTAAGTAGTCATCGTCGCCCATGGACACCTGCAACACCAGAGGAGTTGCTGATGCGTTGCCGATCTTTAAGAGCTCCTACGAACTGCAGACTGCCAGAGCCGTAGTAACCGAGGAGAACTTACGTGCAAAAGTCAAAATACATATCATGGTGCTTTACGACAGACTCCGACGTAAGGTAGGTCGCCAGCCAGTCAGACCACCGAGCAAATATAGACATTAAATTTCTATAAATATTGAACTGATTCTACTCATATCATGATATACCATCATGCTTTTATTCTCCGAAGGGTTAGGCAAAGGCATACTAATGTACACCCGCAGTTCGTTGGTATGTTTAAGTCCCATGTAATAGGGGGCAAGCCTAAATAGTCTATAGTCTTCCTTACTAATCACTCCATCCATTGGTAAAAACCGTATGGAAATCCGATCGGTAGTTTTTGAGTTTGTCGCGATCAGATAGATGCAGCTAGTTTATTTTATGGTATGTAGTTATAATATGGTATTTAGGAACATTTCCTTCATACTAAAGTCCTTCACAGGCGTTGTAAGTGGAAAGCTCAAACAATTAGTGCGCACACTACTCGTTCAGTCGTACGACACGAGTGTAGTCGCGACACTTGCACCGATTCAACTTCTACTGATGCGACATCTCAATTTGAGATACAAGATCAACATGTGGACATGCCGTTTTCCTTGGATTTTCTTTTCTCACCTGATGGCTGATGTTATTTTCTAACACATTGGTGTTTAATTGATATTATTACATTCAGAATAGACTATTATCCTATTACTAAGGTAATAGGAAACTGGTAACGTACTGTACATCGGTTTGATCACTAATAATATAAATTCAATTTGATAAATTTGTATACTTTTCTTGCTCGTATGATTTAGTTCAGTAAAGAGGTGAATGGGCCTCTCTTTATAGCCTGAACATTGAAAATATGCCTTATTTATATGGATAAGGCATAGTTTTTTTTTTCAAACAGTACATTTCAAATTAAAAATTAAAAATTCCGAATATTTCATTATTAACCCTCAACTATTACTGTCATTTTAAGATCCGTTTCAAAATGCGCGACACGTCCAGTTTATCCTGTCGCTCTCGCCGACAACATTCCCTAATAGCTAGATGCAATCCAATTTGACAGCTGTCAAATACACTCGTCGCCTTGTCGCAGTCGCACGATTACTAAGCGTCTAGTCGGACGATAACGACGTGCTAATGCCTTCGTGTGCTAATTGAGTGAATTAATATGCCCGTGTAAGCCAGGTAATTCCCGGTATCAGCATGACGGTTGTCTTTAGATGATGGTGCGATTATTTAGTCGGTTTAGGTGAAAAGATGCTTATATTGTTGGGCAGAAAAGAAAGAAAGTCAGGACCAAATTAGGATTTTTATCATTTTTTCCTTGATCATTTTAGTTTTTTTTTTAATAAAGCATTGCCCCACACTAGGATTTTCTCGTGTATCGTGGGTGCGTTTACAAACACAAATTCTCACATACACAAACGCCTACACCCGGAACAACTACCTGTAGATCATACAAATAATTGCTCCGTGTGGGGATCGAACCCACAACACGTGGCGCAGAAGCCGATCGCTCAACCGTTACGCCAATCGTGTCGTCAAGGTGTATTAAAAACAAAACCCGTTCTTTTTTATTTCCTAACGAAGATAAAAACGTAGCTTAGTGTTTAGCGATTGGTGACATGTTCAATTCTTTCCCGGAATAAAAACTATGAATCACAGATCATGCAGAAAAGCAAATCATAACCCGATCTAAAATATTTCAATAGATATTGCGTCATACATTCGAGTTGAATGCCTAAACTAATAACAAAACGTTGGTTAATAGAGTGTGAGTGAGTCAGAGCCACAAAGCATAGTTACGTAAGTTGCGGGTTCCGTTACCAACTACCCGAAACCAAGGACCGACCGTAAATGAAATGGTAGTTTTCCGTGGCTAACCGGGTTGGTGTACCGGTCCGGCCGCCGCCCGGTTAACCGGTTGCGGCCGCGTTATGGTTGACAAGGGCTGTTGTGGGTGACGGGCCGTGCGTGCGCCGTCTGCACGACTTTGCGTGTCGTCTAGTGTAATCTTTTCCGTTCGATTTAGATTTTTTGTTTTTACATTTCATGGCTCGAGTTCGTAACTACAGCTATACATTTGTTTTTAAATTATAAATTGTATCGTAACCAAACGTTAAAAATTTTCAATGAAACAGATTCCACAAAAACAATGAACAGCAAATCCTGAGCGATCAAAGGCGGATCATAAAGCGCATAATGAAGCGTTACTCGATCGTCCCACGCGGCCACAATATATTCAAATAAAGAACTCTTCAAAGGAAAAATTGTATTCAAATGGCGATGCGACCGCAGCCGTGCTCGCCCCGCCTCCACGGAAGAAGTTGCTTTCCCGACCTTTTCCATTGGCTGGCGAGCGAGAAGGCGGGCCTTCTTGAAGTCTTTGCCGAGACTAACTTTTCATTTGCACAGCACTGAAATATAGCTTCAGATTAAAGCGCAACGTGGAACTTCGCTGCGGTTTCTCTCGAGACGGTATTTTTTTTCTGTTTGCAGCCGGCCTAAGTAATATGCAGTAGATCTTCAATTTCCATTAATAACTCGCGGGAGGTTTTCCTTAAGCGAAGTATATTAAAAGTTTTATTTCCAGAACATTTATATTTTTTATGTTGGTAAAGGTTAGGAGAATTTTCTTAGAAACTTGCCGTCTACACACTTACAACTTGCCAATAAACGGCCGTTTTATTGAAAACTACTAGATATTTTTTCTGTTTAAAACAAGATGGGCGGCGGTAATCGCTTACCATGAGGCGATCCGTCTGCTCGTTTGCCCCCTATCTCATAAAAAACATATCTCATCAGTTTAATAATGATTGATTATTTCCTATAAATAATTAAACAGAAAAAAACTGATGTTATTTTTTATTTCCTTTTTGCATACTTTGTCGCAGACCAAAGCAAATTTGTCATATCCCAATTATCTCCTGCCCTTCATGGTGCTTAGCAGTGATAGCCTAGTGGTATGACCGTTAGACTACCAAGTCAAAGGTCTCGAGTCGAACCCAAGGCACGCACCACTGACTTTTCGAAGTCATGTGCGCATTAATAGTTAATTATCACGTGCTTAAACGGTAAAGGAAAACATCGCGAGGAAACCTGCATGCCTGAGAGATTTTCTCGACGGCGTGTGAAGTGTGCCAACCCGCACTAGGCCAGCGTGGTGGACTATAGCCTAATACCTCTCATTCTGAGAGGAGACCCGTGCCCAGCAGTGGGACAGTATAATGGGTTCATTATGTATGTTATGTTTATGCTGCATGGTGCTTGTAATTATTTACACCCTTTAACTGTAACTTTAACTGTATTTAAAAAGACCCCTCAAGAACATTAAGTGTTACTTTTCTATGAATGTAATAATTATACAATATCAGGAAATCTCGATTCAGTTCTTCTAAATTTTGAACATAATTGGTTGAGTAGGTACTATAACCATCAAAGCATCGTAAATATACAATTGAGTAGTAGGACTGTATACAGGGTTAAAATTCAAAGACCGGCCAATTTTAAAATCAAGACATTAAAGTCAATCCCAAAGATGATTATTATTGTAAAATTAACATAAAATTATTGTAAAAAGATTCATTTGAAAATGTCTAAAAATCTAAATTCATAAATATTGCGGAATTGTGGTTGAGTGCGTGTGCTCTCAAACTTATTTATTAATGTTTGCTATCTAGGTAATTGAACTGAATTGTGTAGTGGTAATTATATCAATACGGTCTGTTGAAAAAAAAAAAACTTTTTTATTTCTTAGATCGAAAATATTATCGATTCGGAACAGCCTTTGCAAATTTGGCCGGTCATTGAAAAATAAAGTATTTAAAATGATGATTGTACTGATCTCAATAATGGTCAACCAAGGCAATGCTAGAGATATTATATTTCTGGATATTATTGCATGGCGTTATTACATAACAGGATTAAACTTACATTATTTATCCTCTAATGTATTTTGATTTTTAGAGAAAAGCAATAGAGAGATTTAGTAAAGCGAGACAGGGTAAGATCTAGACATGATGTTCTCAAACTTATTTCATTTACCGACCATTTTGAGAATCAATAATTTTTTAGCGCTCCCAAAATTTGTAACTTTACCACATCTTAAACCGCTTCAGCTCTCTCAGTATTCTCTAGGACTTTTACGAGTACCACCCCCCTGTAGGCCAGCCACAAGGAGGCGTTATCCCCGAATTTGAGAAAGACTGATCTAGACGAAGCTTATATAATATATCAGGTTAAGAAAAACCTGCATTGTTAGTCTAGTTGTTCCAAGCGCGACTGCTACGCTAGAGGTCCTGGGTTCAATTTCTAGGTCGAGCAAAGTGTTAGGTATTAGGTTTTTCTATGAAATTCTCAATCATAGCTCGGAGTTTGAACTTGTGCCCAGTTAATAGCAATAGACTCGCCCCCTATTTCATGGGACCTAAACATACCGGCGAATTGTGGGTGTACATTAGTATACCTCTGCCTAACCCTTCGGGGAATACAAGCCTTCTGGTATGTTATATTAAGGAAAAAGTAAGAGTCGAGAGAAGTGGCCTTTGCTTCATCGAGAAGATTTTAAAAAAGACCAGTTTTGATGGATCACAATATGATTTACGGACACGCGAATTACATGCCATAATTTATATATGTATATCGTGGGTCGATCGTGTAACTGGGCCGATCGAGATTTGTCTGGGCAGATCATGTGATGTGCTGGCATTTCGTAATATGGCCGATTATTTCATGATGTGCCTAACATAATTTTTTTCTGTGTGAGTATATACAATGGCTATAATTCGGTTTTGGCAGTTCATATTGTCGTCACAGTTCTAACCTAACCTAACCGATATTGATATTTTGTTTATCCAACGTATCGCGATGTGCCCAGGCAGATGGCGATCGGCCCATTTAAATGATCGGTCCACGACATGTGCTGACCTCTAAGTATACGAGAAGGCTCTCAATATGTTTTAAATTTAATTGCAGTTTAATGTGTCAAATTATGAAGCGAAAATGGCCGTATTTTCTATTTCGTTGAATTAGAAGTTTGATTTTTCTTCAGGGACCATAGACGTATGTATTTGTTATTAATTTCATGCGTTACTGAGAAAAAAGTCTTGACATACGGACAATGAAGTGAACCTATAACGAATCGTTTCTTTTTATATAGTTACCATCGGGGTACGGGTCGGCTGGCAGGTTATAATATTAATTTATGTAGCCCCTGAATACTGTCCTATGTGAACCAAAACATGGTCCGGCGTCGTCCGTTCACTAATCAGGTTAAGGGTGATCGGGTTGTTGGCGTTACTCCTGTGTCTATGTAATTGTTTTACGTGGAGCCGTTTTGTGTCTTCTACGTAATTGCATCAATACTGAAAAATAAACTCATTTGGTGGTAGTCTTAATACCTAAAACATCATAGCGCAACATATACATAACATAATCAACCCATTATACTGTCCCACTGCCGGGCACGGGTGTCCTCTCAGAATGTGAGGGATTAGGCCATAGCCCACCACGCTAGCCTAGTGCGGGTTGGCAGACTTCACACGCCGTCGAGAAAATCTCTCAGGCATGCAGGTTTCCTAACGATGTTTCCCTTCACCGTTTAAGCGCGTGATAATTAACTATTAATACGCACATGTCTTCGAACTGTCAGATGTGCGTGCCTCGGGTTCGAACTCTAGACCTTTGACTTGGCAGTCCAACGGTCATACCACTAAGCTATCACTGTATAGCGCAACATAAGAATTTATATTTCTTTATTAACTTTTATAATAATGAAAAGAAAAGTGTTTATTGACACAGTCACGGATAATGCACACAATAACATAAAAAAGAAATGATCTTATAAAATAAATACCGGGGGCAAAATATTTTTTATTACATTTTATATCTTCTGATATCAGAATAAAATTATTAAGACTATATGAGATATAAAAAATAAATGTTCTATGATCGAATAACGGATTGCATCAAGTCATAAATAAGTATACCTATTTATAATACATTCTATCACAGAACTGTGGTCTGTGGTTGACAGAAAATTCATATCGACTGTCAAATTACAGCTTTTGTTTTTGCAGATTGTCGTTCACTGATCCTTATATTTCCTTCACAGATCTCTATATATCTCTACGCTTAAAGAGTGTTTTATAGGTCAGTGTTATCGTTTCACAGAATACGTCGTTTCTACGTAAGTATAAATACTTATTTTATAACTACCTCATTAGTCTAGTGGTCGAAAGTGCGACTGCAACTTTTGAGGTCCTAGCCCCGGCCCTGATCGAGTAAAGTGTTATTAGGGTTTTTTGTAGGACCTCGGACTTTCGATTTATTATGCCCGGTTAATGGCAATAGGCTCGTCCTCTATTACATGGGACCTAATATATACCATACCGGTGAACTGTTGGTATACACTTCTACCTAACCATACAGGAAATAAAGGCGTTATGGTATGTTATGTTATTGACCGCATTATATTAGGCATGTTTGTGGAAATAAATATAGCCTATGTTACTTGGTGAAGCTGAAGCTTTTTAACGGTGAAAGAATTTTTAAAATCGGTTAGGTACTTTTTGAGTTAAATACGAACAAACAAAAAAAAAATCTTTCCTTTAAACAATATTATAAGATTACTTTAGATAAAGTCTTTAATTAGTATAAGTTTATTTTTTTACTAGTACTATTCCCTCAAATATTCAGTTCAGAAAATCATTTAGCCAGTATACCACCAAAACCATTTTATGCGTTATAAGTATAACATATAAATTATAAATTAAAGAAACCCCCGAGACCGCCATTTTGTGGCGGCGGCCATCTTGCACCGATTTTCATCAAACATAGTTAGTAACACTTCCGACTAATTCACCTTTCAAACAAAATAAATATCGGTTCATCCGTTCGGGAGCTACAATGCAACAGACACACACACAGACACGTCAAACTTATAATACCTAGTCGTTTTTCGTCAGGGGTTAAAAAGAACAATCTTTACAACATGGTAAGTAATATTTTTTCCTAAATTATGTATTACTTACTTAATTTTCCTAAATTCTCAGTGGCAGCCTGAATTTGTGTTTGTGCCGGTTAATGACCTACCTAAAAAATACAGTAGGTACAGTTCGACTCTGCCTAACCTGTCGAAAGATACAGTCGTAATGATATGTTACGTTACATTTAGTTCAAAAAGAGACATTTTTTTATTTTATATATTTGCGACAAAAAACAGTTATACGTTAAGTATAATATATAAGATCATTTTTTTATATTTAGAAAAGTATAGTTTAAAAAAAATAAACGTATAATATACTATTGTTCTTGGAATAATGTAGATGAGGAATTGAGAAAAGATGACGGAAGAGCATGACGTGAATTTAGTATAAATGTTATTTAAAATTTGAGTAGGTAAATATGTAAGAACGTGCCCAGCAGTGGGACAGTAATTATACTGTCCCACTGTTGGGCACGGGTCTCCTGTCAGAATGAGAGGGATTAGGCTATAGTCCACCTGGCCTAGTGCGGGTTGGCAGACTTCACATGCCGTCGAGAAAATCTCTCAGGCATGCAGGTTGATGCTGCCTCACGATGTTTTCCTTCACCGTTTTTAAGCGTTTGATAATTAACTATGTATTTAATACGCATATGACTTTGAAAAGTCAGAGGTCCTTGGGTTCGAACTCGAGACCTTTGACTTGGCAGTCCAACGGTCATACCACTAGGCTATCACTGCTTATGTTTCTAATGTTGAGAGTCTATCACTGTTACGTGTCTAATATGTAAGAACAATAGATACTAAATGATAAATCATTTACGTAAGATGCTCATCGCATCACCCGTACGAACAGGTAGTTCGAGCAAAGTGGAGTGGAAAGACATCTGTCCTAAGAGTGGCGAAAAAGAAATGCATTAGCCATACTTTTAAATTGAGATTGGGAAAGCGCGAAAATATTTACAAAAATTAGACATTTTGCATTTTCAAACTAGGAATTGAAATAAGACAAATAGTACCAATTTAGGCAAAAAATTATAATCTGTAAAATTATGTAATGTGTTTAGGTATAAAAATAAAATAGAAATGGTAAAGATAGAGTCATTAATAATTTCATTGATAATGAGAAAAGCAATAATGCATTGATGAGATGTGCCACCCTTTAACCCTAGTGGGGTGATTGCCCACTGATGTTCGAGATACGGATAGGGATCATTGTACCTGTCTGCCTGTTAATGAAACCATGTGTTACAAGCACAAACATTTATAATTAACCGACTTTTAAAAAGATGATCCCAAATTCGTCTGTATTTTCTAAACTATCTCAGTAGAATATTTACTCTAAAATATATCAACCGCTTTCATTCTTTTATAACATTACTTATCATAACAAAACGAACTATTATGCTAGTAAATCCATAGGTAAGTCCTCACATTTTACCGATATATTTTTGCCAATAATCATCAAAAATCCTAGTTTCCCCTGAGATTTTCATGTAAACACCTACCTCGTCCTCCTAACCTATCACATAATAACACAAACAATGAGGCAGTTGAATGTTATTTTATTTAGAAGGGCTAAATATAAATTTAGTCACAGTCATATAAAAGATAATCACATACCCCTGAAACCGTTTATTTTCTTACAAGTAAATAATATTTGAAAAGATATTAATAAAAAGTACTAGTACGTATTTTAAGAAAGAACGAGTCATTATTTTTGATTTACATTAAGTATATAAATGTTTATAACATACAGCTCAGTTTTTTTCTTTTTTTATGGATAAGGATTTTAAACGTGGGAGAGCCATGCTTCGGCACGAATGGGCCGGCTCGACCGGAGTGATACCACGGCCTCACAGAAAACCGGCGTCAAACAATGCTTACGTTGTGTTTCGCCGAGTGAGTGAGGATACCGGAGGTCCAATCCCCTATTATGGTGTCCATGGGAGGCGGTAATATTTACCGTCAGGCGATCCGTCTGCTCGTTTGTTCCCCTATCCCATAAAAAAAATAAGTCAGCAAACGAGTTAACGAGCCATTGTCGCCATGGACACCTGCAACGCCAGAGGAGTTGCTGATGCGTTGCCGACCCTTAAGAGCCTCTACGCACTACAGACTGCCAGAACCGGAGCAATCGAGGGGAACTGGCTCTTACGTGCAAAAGTCGAAACACACTCCAAGGTGCTTTACGACAGACTCCGACGTAAGGGTGGTCGCCAGCAATTCAGACTCTTTTTTTTTTATTTGTAATTTTTTTTTTGTTAATTGCCTTTCTTATTTTGTATAACATATTCATTAAACAACCTAGGTATGTACTAAGTACCTATTCAGTGATGTGATAGCGCTCACATGTTTCATGTTACTGAGAGCTAATAAGTTAATTATCACATTATAAAAGTCTGATCAATATGTATGCAAACGTCGACTATTGAGAATAGTCCTATGCTTTATACAATCATTAAATTGGTTTAAGACTAGTAATTATCTCCTATTATGATGTCACCTTTGAAGTCACAATTACGTAAGTAAGGGGCACCGTTGCTATGCCACTACTCGTGTGTAAGCACCCTTTCTTATTAGTTGAATCCTTATCTGCCAAGTTGTCAAAATAATCGCGAATAGACTTCTGCCCCTACTTTGCCTGCGTGGACTTCTGATCTAGTTCCAACCTGCGTATAAATTATCCTATATATTAATCCAGGTTATAATCTATCTGTGTGACAAATTTTATCCAAATCCGTCCAGCAGTTTCAGCGTGATTGAGTTGACTCGTACAAATATCAAAATCTAAACCTAAAACTCTCATATTTATATGTATACTTGAAAGATAAATAAATAGATTGTTGCTCTTTTTAATTACTACGACTATTCTACGTAGTCGTTTACCCAATGACGTCACAACCTCGTATTGTGAGCAAGTTATGCTGGTGAAGGAGAGGACGGGGCAGGAGAGAGAAGCATCCACCTCTCTCCTCGGAAGGTTTTAGGACCTCCGGCCTCAAAATCCTATCGATTTTGACATTAGATGTGGACCTAATGTCAAAACTGTCTGAAAAACTGGAAGTAAGTCGATGCGGTCCGCCAAACCCTGCGTTCTACCCAGGCGGCAGACTATTCATGAGGACTTTTAGCACCCCCATAAATCTTTACCCAATAATGATAATATTGAGAGTGAAATATTTGAGCTATGGAACAATCTTCTTTTTTTGACGCTTGCAGAACCAAGGGTATACTCGCGCGTTGCCTACCCTTTAAATTAAGGATAGAAATAGTTGGGCTGGCAGCATAGGAGACATTCTGCCTACATGACAGTGGCGGTAAGAAAACACCACCGGTCCCCCACGCTGCCAACACAACGCTTCCTCGCGAAGCTCTGGCGACCTTGCTCATCGTTAGGAACACAAAATAGCACGGAGCTATGTTATTTGGCTACGATTTTCTGCTAGGTGGAGGTACTTCCCCAGCCGAGCAGCTCAAATTGTGAGTGGAATTGTTCAATTCCACTACTCGTATGCCCTACCTCTCTTATACAAGTGTAAAATCCGAGTAAAATCAAGTGAATGACATAAGTAGATAACTCGGCAATGCCTTAATTTTCTCCGTGTCATTGAACGCGTTAGTTAAAAGTCCGGCGGAGCTTGAATTGCCCAGAAAAACGTAATACCAATATAAATCGCTATACATTATATTATTATTTTCAATGTTTAATATTTGGTCCAGTACATACCTACTCAATCAATGAAGTCTTCTAATAATAAAATAAATTCAATAAAATTCTAAAATTTTCGACTTATTTGTCATTGTTTTTATAGAAATATTTCTTCTTGAATAATCCTGGATTTGATTCCACTAGAACTCAAAGCATTGGAAATAGTTACCCTGTAGTAACAAGTTACAGTAAAAAAAAAAATACATTTAAAATGCAAAATCTGCAATTTAATGAATTTATGTGAAATTTATGAAAATAGGATTAGCATTTCATGAAAATTTGTTTAATATTTTTTTAAGTAAAAGTTATAAATAGCAAGGGTCTTTCAATACATGTTTATTCCTTCTTCCTTTGGAAGAACTGACACTTGTATGTGTGCAATTTATATGACTGATAATGGATTTATTATTTAATTGTGTTTATTATTCGACTAATTATGTATTCAATAGTACGCTAAACAAAATATACTTATTATTAGGGAAATATTACTATTCGTTGATTGCGACGTATTACAACTTCAAAGCAAATAAAAAGCAAAATTTACAGCTCCCGCCGGCAAAAACAAAACGACAGCATCGTGCGTTTTCTTTTGTTGTTAAAAACGCTGGTATTTGATTATTAATTACTCATTCCAATTAAAAATTTATTAATTAACAAATACTAGTTAATTGATGGTGTTTTAAGTCCTATAAAACCACAAATATTTTAGTTCTGTTACGTAAACATCTTTTCTCGGACTCGTAACTTCTCGTAAAACTCGGGGCCCTTCAAAAAAGTAAACTTTCTTAGAAAGGGCGGGTGGGACTCTCATTGGGCGGAAATAGCCGCCCAAATCTCCCGCCCTCCTTATTTGACATTCGCGCAATTTCTTAAGTTGTTAGGAAAAAGTTTCGAGTACTTTGCAATGTCACCGACTTTTCCCCTATTTGAGAAGTTTGAGGAAATATTTGCATGGTATCATTGTGTTGATCTACTTGTTGGAGTTGTAATCACTTCAATTGGTTCGAAATGTTTATCTTAGTTGGTTTATTCCTTCCCACGGTTGGCTTTTGGAAATACGGTCGTTTTTTTTAATTGAATTCTCCGTGTAAAATGTATTGCTATCAGAAACTAGTGATTTACAATTACTTTTGTTTACTTTGGATTGATTTTGTATGTAACTATTGCCTTAATTGTCTAACTTGTTGAAGATAGTTTTTAAAGTTGAATCACTCATTGCCTATTATAAGTATTTGCGGCGGCTACTAATATGTAATCACTAAAATTCATTGTGTCACATAACTGCACCTTCAGCACTCACCGCGACCGCTGCGGCCGACGAATCTCAAGTCGTTGAACTTGGCGACCTGGTTCTTCATCACCGCGGAACTGTTCCTCAGCTCAGCGCAACAGTTCTCGTCGTTGCCAGCGCGCACCGTGACCAGCGTGCCGTCACCTACGTCACCTAGAGCCACCACTTTGAACGCCACCGGTAGAGTCTTGTTTGATCGCCAATGAGGAGGCAACACCGTACACACGAAGTGCGGGCTGCCCGTCCGCACCAGCTCCCCCGGGTGCTCCGACAAGAAGTCCCCCAGCGTCCGCTCCGCGAGGATGTCTGACGTCATCTTGGTGTACGTCTCATGGAGCAGCGTGGAGCTGGTGTCCGGCGATACGGCGCCGCTGCTCGCGCCCGTCAGGTGCATCCTCGACACCCGCGCGCGCTGCGTGCTGCACATAGAGTCTATTGTCTCCCAGCGGCTGCTACATGACACTGCCCAACACACGTCACCGATATTTACCGCGGCCAAACACCATTGTTACACACTAATACCATAATCACACTCGGACTAAGATGCGGCCGCACTCCTATGACAGTCCTAAGTTTACCAAGAAGGGCCGATGACGAGACGTGACAACACGTTGCTAGGAAACGCGCGCGTGGCCACTTGACGCGGTGACGTCACGGGCGGCCTTGCCACACTTTTTTCCCCGGTGAATGAAAAGTTCGGCGGCGGGCGGGCGAGGGACGCGAGGGGCCGATTTTTTCTGGCGCCGAGGGGTGGTTGCCCCGTACGCGGCGAAAAAACTTTTCACTAGTTTCACTGACGGCGGCAGTTTTAGCGCACCGTATATTTACGCGATCGCCGCACGCACGTCCCTCTCACTTTCACCGTTGACGACGATCTTTTTTAATGTTTTTAGTATTTTTGTTTTCAGTTTCGCTTTCGCGCGCCGTACTTGGTTGGCGTGTTTACGCGTGTGGGGTGCGTGGCGCGAGACGCGTGCGACGTGGCGCGCGGTCGTGGTGCGACTCGTGGCGGTGGGGCTCGCAGCGCTCGGTTGCGGTGACCACTCGCGGTGGCTATTAATACGCGGCGTACGTCCGCGCCCGTCGACTTCGGACAAAGTTTCGCGGGTGAGTCGGTGCGGCTCGGCGGCAGCGGCGGCGGCGAGCGAGAGGCGGCGACGGCGCGCGGGCGCGGCGGGCGGCGGAGCGCACTTTGCGGTCAGGGTGGGTTGGGTTTAAAGCCGCCGAAGGATAAAACATACAAATAAACACGTGTTCGCGCCGGCGCGAGCGAGAGATGCGGCGAGTGCGGCGGTGCAAGCGGGATAGCGCACGGCTCTTGCGGCATTTAGCAGCCGATCCGCCGGCAGCCGGCCGACACTACGCCGACATACCACCACCACCACCACAATGGCAAAACACCGTCACCACAGACGTGCAATTTAAAAAAAAACGCTCAGTGAATACAAATCTCAATCTCAAAAATGTGACCCAAAAAAAAAATTCTATCCAAAAATACAAATACAATAAAATCTCAAAAAAACTTGAAACCAAACATTTAAATATATTTTTAACCTAATCAACCTTCTAAAATATCAAAATCCAAAATCAACCCAGTCTTGCACTGCACTCCTAATTAAAGTACCGTAACTATAGTGATTTGACGTGGCACGGCATGCTCATAATGAGCGGGATAGGGGTGCATTTGATCGAGTTAACGAAGCCTGTTAGACGTCGTTCGGACTCGTCTCAATCTGCTTACTGATAAGTTTTAGTTCCTACCTCTGTATAAGCGAATTTTATGGACTGTATTGTGCGTAGGAAATTGATTGCTTTTACGATGATCATATGCAAATAGCGTAGAACTATATGAAGATAAATTAAACACACCAACTTATCCTTTTGTTTATCTAATAACAATGAACCCCTTTTGAAATAAATGTGTTCGAATTCAGCAGACTCACACATTTTTCTATGATTTTCTCGGTAATCGTGCCAATATGTTTCCAACATATTAGCTTTCCGCTTATAATTATCGACGGTTCTTCTCTCGGACCCATCCTTCTTAATATTAGCTAAAAACTTGGTCAGGATTTCATAGAGCTCCGTTTGGTTGATGAACAGAGAATCGGAATCCATTTTTGGTGCTGGTTTATAAATGGTTTGTTAGTTTAAATAAATGGTTGGATCTGACCTTAATGCTCCAACTGACCGGCTCTGCAATGCGAGACTCCAACAAGCGGCGATCTTCCTGGTTGCGTGGCACTATTTCACTTTATAGTCACTGGTATACTAAATGCTCGAAGGACCATGTAGAAATTAGTGTTCGGCTCTATATGACCTAACACCCTTTCTTAGATTGGTATGATATGGTTAAGTTAAAGTCTTGAATTATTAAGGAAATAGAATTTATTGGTTAACACTATCACCCACAATAATTGGTAAAACTAATAACTATATATAACTAAATGGTATAACGTAATGGTCTAGTAAAAATGGTAAATGTATGGTAAAATAGCAATGGTTATTAATGGTTATGAGTACGTAATATCTCCAAGGAGATCTGAACGCGAACTGGCCCACATTTTTGTGAAAGAGCGAACGTGTATACTTGCGTACGTTGCAATTATGCATTTTCGCTGAGTGTTCGATTCAAACTCGAACAATATTAAAAGCAGTAAAAATTGATTCGTAGCACTTCGTAGCAATTCGTAGCAGCTACGCGCCTCGTAGCACCTATGATTTGTGACCTCATTGAGAAAACAGAAATTTGAAATAATTTTACCTGTCCCATCATAATTATGTATTTCTTTTGTCGATGGCAGTGATAACCTAGTAGTATGACCGTTGGACTGCCAAGTCAAAGGTCTCGAGTTCGAACCCAAGGCACGCACCTCTGACTCTTCGAAGTCATGTGCGTATTAAATAGTTAATTATCACGGGCTTAAACGGCGAAGGAAAACATCGTGAGGAAACCTGCATGCCTGAGAGATTTTCTCGATGGCGTGTGAAGTCCGCCAACCCGCACTAGGCCAGCGTGGTGGACTATAGCCTAATCCCTCTCATTCTGAGAGAAGACCCGTGCCCAGCAGTGGGATAGTATAATGGGTTGATTATGGTTATCGATACACGCGTAGCAGAATAGTCGTGAACGTCACATGGGTGCTAAAAGTACATTCAATAAATCATTTGCTATTTCATCCAAGCTGCTACTGAGAATTTTATAAAAAATCCAATAAAACTTTGCTCGACCTAGTTATCGAACCAATACATATTACTGTATTAATTGTATTATATACTAGCGGCCCGTCCGACGACATTATTAACTAAATTTTAGTAGGGATCCCTATTTTTTTATAGTAATAAAAATATTTATCTTACTCAGGGATAATGTAGCATTCTAATGGCGAAATAATTTTTGAAGTCGGTTCAATGGTTTTTGAGTTTATTCGTTACAAACATACAAAAATACAAATCTTTCCTCTTTATAATATAATCAATAAACTTGATCGCCTTCTTAATAACTGCATTCGATTCGTCTTTAACCTTCGCAAATATGATTATGTGTCCAAGTATCGCTCGCTCCTTAAATAGCTGCCTTTTCGGCAACGTAGACACATGAGGGCACTGACTACGATTTACTCTATACTTTTCTCTCCCAATACTCCTTCTTACTTAATATCTCACTTTCAGTATCTTTGGACCAACCATACTAAATATTTGCGATCTTCAAACAATCGTCTCCTTCAATGTCCCTCTCACCGCTCTGAATTTGTTCACTCAACATTCTTCGCCCAATCAATATTGCTATGGAACGCTCTTCCAGCTGAGATCAGGATGGCAAACAGTCGGATCTCCTTTAAATTCAAACTTCGAAAATACCTCTAGCTAGAACCTTTGCAGATTCATCGTCTCGACTTTAACCTGTCTGTATATTTATATGTATGTATGTATGTTTAAGTAGGTATTTAAATCATGTATAGAGTGTAAATGTATGTATCTATTTGTTTATGTATAATATGAATATATATTTATATACATATATATATGTATAGTCTGGCAATTTCTCTCAACTTTCTAGTGCATCTACTGTCGTTATTATATTTCTCTGCATCACCCTGAGGTTGTCTGGTAGAAAATGCCCAATGGCATTAAGACCGCCTTTGTACTAACGGTGCATAAAGTATATTAAATAAAAAAAAATATTAGTGTAGTAGGTATATAGAAGTATAGATAAAAAATAACATATTATCAAATCATACTGTTTCACAAATACTTACCACTAACCTTATTTGGGTTAGGGTTGCTATTACTTTGATTGATTGCAATAATTTGATTTTGTGAATCTGTGTGAGTCCAAAATACAAAGTTTTCTTTTTTTTATGGGATAGGGGGACAAACGAGCCGATGGATTGCCTGATGGTAAGCGATTACCACCGCCCATGGACACCTGCAACACCGGAGGAGTCACAAGTGCGTTGCCCGCCTTTTAAAAGGGGATTGGGCCTCTGGTATCCTCACCCACTCGGCGAAACACAACGTAAGCGTTGTTTGACGCTGGTTTTCTGTGAGGCCGTGGTATCACTCCAGTCGAGCCGGCCCATTCGTGCCGAAGCATGGCTCTCCCACGTCTATTTTTCCTTCTTCACAAAACTGCCGTGCGCGTAGTGGAATACTGAAAAATCTAGTTGAATTATTCAATTCAATTTATTTCCTTTTAGGGCCGATGTTTCCATCGCCAGATAACTTTATCGGAGAGATAAATTCGATTTTTTTACAGTTTTTGTATACAAAATCTGTCAAACGTCAATTTTGATTCCACGGTTAAAAGATATCTAACGATTGAAAAATCAGCCCTTATTTTTTTTTTGTGAACTGTCGCCACGATAAGAACACTTTTTACAATATCAATGTCAATTCGAGCAGTTATTGAGTTTTTATATGAAATTCTCAACAGCTACTACGAGTTTAGATTTTTGCAGGATTTAAACATAGATACCGGTAGACATTAGTGCACCTCTGTCTAACCCTTCGGAGAATACAGTAGAGATGGTACTATACTCGTACATCTATATTTATAAAACAAAGTCGGGTTTGTTACAATACTTATAACTCAAGAACGGCTGAACCGATTTTTATGATCTTTGATTTGTTGGATTTGTCTCCTCCCCGAATAGCAGAATAACTATTAAAACAAATAAAACACGAACACAAATGAACATGGTGTTGTTTTCTGTGAGGTTTTCTGTTTCGGTAAGGTCAGTTGATGGCGTTTTGTGCATTGTTCGAACTCCTCATAAGCTGCTGGTGTGATTTTGATTAAATGAGTCCATGGATGGTTTACATAAATAAATTGGGACAAGGGCAGGAAGATGATGATACAGGGAAAGACAACGTTTGCCGGGCCCGCTAGTTTATAATATAATCAACTACTAGTTACAAAGCAGTTGTGTCGCACCCGCTACACGCAACCGTACGCGTGCTCACACAATAAATTTCCAACAACAATCCATTTACGGTTCAGTTAGTGTCCCCACTATCTATTACTTTACTGCCATTGGAATTTCAACCATGTGACCTTGTTAGAAGGGCGATGAAGATCGGCGTGAGAGCCCCAATGTGCGGACCTCAGGACGGCCATTAGAGCGGCTTGCAGCAGCTGACATTTTCACAAGCAACTCGATGCAGTCTTCTTAAGAGTGCTTAAGAAATTTTTATATAAGGAATATACATTAGAAGAACGTTCCCGGGATGGAAAACCTCAACAAAACATTGAGACATTCATTCAGAAGCCTGATTATTATATAATTTTCTTTTATAATAAATTATAACTGTTATGTATCTAAATACATGTTATAATGCATGTTGTCTTAGTAAAATATTAACCAGTCAGCTAGTTAATACAAACAAAATACCTTACTATAATAATCAACCCATTATACTGTATCACAACTGGGCCAGGTGTCCTCTCAGAATAAGAGGATAGAGTTACAGTCCACCATGCTGGCAGACTTCACACACCCACCATCGTGACAATCTCTCGGGCATGCAGGCTTTTCAACTTTTCATTAATGATTTGGAAAAGTCAGAATCTTGGTTTCGAATAAAAATGCCTTTACTTTGCAATCCAGCGGTCATATCACTAAGCTATCATGATATTAATCTATTTATTAAACAGTACAACCACATCATAAGTTTATATTACTGATTACGTTTTACATCTGATAAGTATGAATAAAAATAAAAAAGAGGCCATATATCTAGGGATGCGCCAAACGATCGTTTAGGTGTTGTCACTCATGGATGCTTCGTTAGCATTTGATTTAAAATTTGTGAACATGAACATAGGTACGCCTCATAAAAAAATGTATAAGTACCTTTTTCGTATCAATATTGTACAATATGTATGTAACGAAAAAGTTACATGGCCTATTTTTTAATATAACTAATAAAAATAAACCGAAAAGTAAGTGTAATAAGAAGATTTTTTTACAGTAATAAGAAAAAGTACATGTCATTATTCCTCTGTGTAAAAATTATCCGTTGATCCACAGTCTCTTTCGTTCATTCCAAATACCCCACAAAACGAATATAATCACGGATAAAATACCTCAAAGGACTGACCATACTAATAAAGGTATGCAGATCGGTCGGTCCGCTGGCAAATATTGATCTTGGCCCCCTTTACAACATGAAATCAAACCTTTTATTTAAGTCCGTGCACACAAAGGGAGCAAGGGCAACGGCTGGGGAGATAGTTCAACAACCCTTTAACTGACCGGTGATGCTGACGGCGATTAGATCTTTTTATAATTTAAGGAATTATTAAATATTAATAAAATAATTCCTTCACGTCTTCGGGGTCACAATTTTGGGGTGGCCGTGTGCAGGGAGATAATTGAAAGTACGAAGGACATGTAATGATGAAATATTTAATTGACTCCAAATTACTTTTGCGAATGCAGTTTCTTACAATGCGTGTCGTCGGTAGTGCAGGTCACGGAACAAATGAAGTTACAGCGCAACACAAGTTCTCACTAGCCAAAACATATGCGTCAGCATTGACACTAAAATGTCAATGTGTTCCTTACGAATTATGGGCGCTGTAACTCGGAATGATAGATTAAGGAAGTGTGGACAATGTTGCGGACTGATAGTAGATGTAGTGATACATATTAAAATATATATTATTTATTGAAAAGAATATGCTGAGATGGGAACATGTTGAGAGAATGAATGAAAGGTGATTAACAAAAAATTTATAAGGCGAATGTCAGCCGCAGCGTCGGAAGAGGTCGCCCTAGAAGGACGTACGACGATCTTATTAGTGAAATACTTCAAAAAGGTATGGTGCGTAGTACTCGCAAACGGCGCGTATGTATGAGAAGATGTATGTATGTGGAAGAAGCAAAAGAAATGTGTAAGAATCGTAGCAAGTCGCCACTTGCTACGATCCTTGCATATCTGCGTCTATAGTTTCTGCCTACCCCTGTGAGTGGCAGTGGAAAGGCGTGAGTGTATGTAAGTACATTAGAAAGATTTACTTCACTAATTACCATCATTAACAGAATACATCCAAATTAATTAAAATAACTGCATGAAACCCTATTTCCAAATTTATTTGCAGGCCGTTAAAAACATACGTAGATGTACTTTTAATTTGGACGGTTTAAAAGGAAATAACATAAATATACGGGGTCTGCAATCCGGTGTAACAAAAGGGCGGTATAAGCGGGCTAAGCAGACGGGCATTTAACCGCCAGATTGCAATAAACATAGCGTAGTGGACGCGTAGCACACTGCTACGCCGGACACAGCTTGACTACGAACGACGTAGGCCGCCGTAGAGTCGACAGATTGCGTTAAATTTTGGATTGTTTTGGTATTATAAGTAAAATTATAAAGTACTTCTTCCGAAGTCACGCACACTAAACACACGTAGCGCAGAGTGTGCTCGTGGGGAGGATCTGTACTTACACCCCCCAGACATGCACTACACTCACAAACAACACTCCCACAATATGCAAAACCCTAAACACTTAATTTTTAAATATTGGTTGTTTGTATTGCCTTTCCTTAATCTGGAACACTGTCGTCTCTCTCTTGGAGGTGCGGAGAGCTGCGACACAATTTTGTAACTAATGTAGCTATTTACGTACGCAATCAATTTTGTTAAATCTGTTATAGTTCCAATAAAAGATATGAATGATTTGAAATGCACAAAATTTTTTTACACCTTGCGTTACATTACTCAAGTTTTAGTAGGGATCCCTAATTATTTCTGGAAATAAATATAGCCTATGTTACTCGTGAAGATGTAGCTTTCTAAAGGTGAAAGAATTTTTCAAATCGGTCCAGTAGTTTCGGAGCCTATTCAATACAAATAACCAAAAAAACAAACAAACAAATCCTTCCTCTTTATAATATTAGTGTAGATAATTTAGTTGTTTCGTTTTTAGGGTTTATTATATTCAAATTTCCGTGATATTTCTCAGTCCTATCAATAATATTTTGGTAAGATTTTTTACAGTTTTGTAGAATAATAAAATGTAACTAGTATAAATGTAGAAATCAATAATAATTTATAGATTGCACGTTTCAACTAGTATTAGATATCTAGTGAGTGGCTTCAATCGAACCCACTACACTCTGACGAGTATTGTTAACAGTTGCACCAAACGTGTCAATAGTTTTTATCTATACTTATAATAAATCTGTAGAGAGGTCAATTCTGTACATGAAATATATTTCCAAAATAACTATCAGCGGGTGATTAGTGATCGATACTGACGCCAAAAATGCAATCAGTAAAATTTTTGTCTGTCTGTCTGTCTGTCTGTCTGTCTGTCTGTCTGTCTGTCTGTCTGTCTGTATGTTCGTTATAGAAACAAAAACCACTCGACGGATTCAACGAAACTTGGTACAATTGTTCTTCATACTCCTGGGCAGGTTATAGTATACTTTTCATCACGCTACGATCAATAGGAGCAGAGCAGTGAAGGGAAATGTTGGGAAAACAGGAGAACTTACTCCATTTTTTAAGCTTCCGTCGCGTGTGCTGCCTTAATGGTTAAAGCTACACAGAAATCATGTATGACGGAAATGTTCTCCTTAAAATTATATAAAAAATATTCCACGACAGCAAATGTCTATCTTTTATGGTTGACTCACAATAACACGTGTAACTCCCGATAGCTTAGCAGTTCGGAGCTTTCTGATTATATTTGTCTACTCTTACGTTAGGTGACTGACTGACTGACATAGTGATCTATCAACGCACAGCCCAAACCACAGGTTATAGTATACTTTTCATCACGCTACGATCAATAGGAGCAGAGCAGTGAAGGGAAATGTTGGGAAAATGAGTGATTCATGAGAAAGGTTTCAAGCTATAAAACATCACGCTACACCCTTAGGAACGGGGCAACGCAGGTGAAACCACGGGCGAAGAACTAGGGAACAAAGTAACTATTCCACGCGGACGAAGTCGCTGGCAAAAGCTAGTATTATATAAATAGGTAACTAATTCAAAATTACAAAATTCGGAATAGGTACTTTCAGATTGAGAAATCGATTTTGATTTTACAATTAACAAACATTCTAATATGAGTATATTTATTGTATTGTAAGATGGCTAAACTGTTAAGTATTATATAAGTTGCTGCACGTATCGCAGTAGGTTTAAGACCTGTAAAGATAGGTATAATGATAATATATAATATTTACAAATACAATGTGGGTGTACATTAGTACGCCTCTGCCTAACCTTTCGCGGAATATAGGCGTGATGGTATGTTACACATATTAATTACATAATTTAATTTGCAAAACATAGAACACTTTTCTATACAACAGTGACTCCATAACACTTTTGCGCCAAGGTCCTCCCAGTCCGTAGCGTCCGTCGCCCTCGTTAGAGAAGCTCAAATTAATGCAGGCCATTCTCCTGCTGACGCCGCCCAGTTGTTCTTAAATCTAATTACCTTGCCTGCAGCCGCGCCTAAACGCACGGCCTGATTAATCACGCCACATGTATGAGCATAAAACAACGGTTTTGTTAGCTATAGTTAAGGAAAAAGAAAACAGGAAATTTGTATAGGAATGATCGTAGAATCTAATCTATAGTCTCTATTAAGGAGTTTTGTTACCGCTGCGGTCTTGTCGAGCCGCTACTGTATCAGTTAAATATATTGTATTTTTGTGTATGTGAAAACCTGTATAACGCCTCTAGATAAAAAGTTCATACAAAAAATTGACCGAATCAATAACATCTTATTCTCACTAAACTTTAAGGCGGCGGTAGCCTAATAGCTAGGGCGGCAATGTGGTTGCCGGTTCAAAACCCAGCCATTGCATTACCAACGTGAACCCGTAACACAAACGTTTAGCTTATTACGAGGGGTTAACAAGAATATTATTATTGTGCAACCCAATGTGGGTTAAGCTTTTAATTGAAAAAAGAAAAAAATAAATACTCCTGTTTAAACTATTAGTGTAGATAGGTCAAGGTTCATCATCATCCGTTTAATTTGTGGACTTTCAATATTCCTTAGTACCTAATCGTGTTTTCAGTAAGTACTAGTACATAATCTTTATAATATACAATTCCGGAGCGCGTCTGTTCGTAATTATTCTCCTCCTAAACCCCTTAACTGATTTTGATGTAATTTTTTGTGATTATGGGGTCACCTGGATGGTTCTTAGCTATAGTTAGACCCAGTGTGTGGCGCTGGTGTCGACATGCTTTGTGATGTGAGTGAAACCACGGCACGGGAACAGCTCGTAACGTATATAAGTAAAAGTATAAACTTTTTCACAAACTCTTTGTTACGATCACAGATCTTGGCGGCCATATTTAGCAATTTCTTTCAAAAGCGTACCAAAAAGTCACTTTTTTAGCTCAACTGAAAGATATGTTGTTGAAGGGTATTGATTTTAGATAATTAATGATGGCAAATTAGATCAATGGTGCAGTGGTTATCACCCATTCGGTATCAGAGGTTAGCATTACTAATCAATATCGTTTCAACTCAAGCACGATGTAAACCGCTCAGCCTAAGCAGCGTACCAAAGCTACGATGTGGTGGCAGTAAATCCTATATTCCAATAGAGTGTTTTGAGTATTTAATAACCGCTGTCGCATAGAGTTAGTACGCGAATTGTTGATGTTTACTGTACCTGGTTTTAGCTAGCTTGCATAGCTATCGAGTTGCATACAATAGATATAATAAATATAGATCCTGGTAAGAGAAAATTGCCCATTTGATTCGACCCACGTCGATTTAGTATAAGCTTATAAAAAAAAATCACAAAGATACAATTATACATTCTCATAGACCTAAATTTAGTAAAAAAAAAATCGATCACAAAACCTATGTCCTTCCGGTAATCCGGTTAAGTACATCAGATGCTTTAGCCACTAAGCCACCGAGTCCACTGTATGTTATGTCGAATTTCCCTTCTGCATTCAACGTCTTCAGGTGACGGTAGCGACATCTATCTATTATCTAATATGGACGTATTACAATGTCCGTTCTCATGGATTGTCGGATAGGTGGCAGATTTTTTCCCCGTGTAGGGACGGGTTAGAATACAGTTCCTCACTGCTATTCGGATAGTCATCTCGTAAGAGCCGAGACAATATCTGACTTGCTTAGTGGTAGGACCTCTCGAGGTCTGACTGGCTGGCAACCACCCTTACGTCGGTGTGTTCCGACTTTTGCACGTCTCGGTTGCGGTGCCTCTGTCAGTCTGAAGTCCGTTGGGGCTTTTAATGCTCGGCAACACATCAGCAACTCCTCTGGTGTTGCAGGTGTCCATGGGCGGCGATGACTACTTCCCGTCAGGTGGCTCGTCTGCTCGTTTGCCGACCTAATCAATAAAAAAAGAATTACGTTGGACTCAAAATTAACTTAAAATCGCACTTCCCTTCCCTTGCCCTATACGGCCATAAGAGCGTCACATTCACCAGTCCTGTCCTGACCTGTCTATGACAGGGTAAAATTTCAACGCTTTTCTCTTTTTCAGTATTTCTCTTCTTTATTTTTTAAATTTCAGAAATATGTTTCAGTGGTAAATTTTTACGATCTCAAACGCATTCTCATGCTATGACGTTAGTCTGCCACCATAACAATAGACTGCAGTTTTATACATAATTAATTCACAATTTATGATTTCTTAGAACGACCCCACCCAGTGCCGTTGTAAAATATAACATTTTACATCTCTTTTACGACTCACGCGCCGGTAGGTATTTCGTCTGGCGGACCAATTAAAATATTCGACGGTTTTGCATTCAGGTATTAAGCTGTATAGTACTAAAGTTCATGAAAGGAGACTCCGTCTAGGTAAGCCTAATGTGGGCCGCCCGTCGGCCAGGTGGAGTGACGACTTGCAGAAGGTGGCTGTCAGCGACTGGATGAAAAGAGCTGAAGATCGAGCGACCGTAACAGCGGACGAATACAGGATGATGTTGATGATGAACTAAAGTTGCCACCCCGTTCAACCAAACCGTTGTTGTGTTGTTGATTGTGCATTGAAGCCAATATAACAAGAATTATTTGCTATTCTCGTACCTACTTATTTAATAGAAATTGAATATTTTTTTATTTTAATTAAATAGAATTTTAACATTACCTGAGTAACGGAACATCCCGCCACAACTCCTACAACAATACTCGATTCGGTGCACCGGACATTATTATTACCTCAATGCCGAATTGCGGGCCTAAAGTGAAATGAATCGCCGTTTTAAAGTCCGTTGCAAACTTTTTAAACTTCCACAAACATGTGAGGGTGGCCCGCTAAAATACAAGTTGTTGTCGAGTTTAGAATTGTTCCAACGAAAAAAGAAACTTTAATTTTCTACATTTTAAAACAAAAGTCGGACTCACTCGTAGGGGATAATGGTCGGGACGTGTCGGGGCACATATGTATGTGTGTACGTTGAAATTAAATATTGTATTGTTTCGTATATGTCGGATAAGCTTGTTAATATCATATTATCTATACTATATATTATAATTATAATTATAATATACAAAGCTGACGAGTTTGTTTGTTTGTTTGTTTGAACTCTGGTAGTTTCAATCCGATAAATAAAAATTGATAACCCAATTCTTGAGGAAAGATAAACGGTATTTATCTTCACGATACAACCTACGGGGACTAAGCAGCAACGTTTCTCGCAGTATCGCTTAACATCAGGCGAACTGAAGATTAAGCGTACCATGAATAAAAAAAAATGAAATCGCATGTGACAGCTAGTGTAGGTATAATACATGCAATTTACACGCCAGCAAATAATATTATTCATCATATTTATAAATAATTAATAAACACGATTGGAAAAATTAATGTTAGAATCACCATCGTGTACCTACCTGTAACAACACAATAGTGTGTGCAAGATCAATTCTAAAAATGTGTCCTTAAAATAGTTTAGTATTCTCGAGATCCTAACTTCGATTGCCAGGTCGTACAGTGTTATTGGATTTTTATATGAAATTCTAAGTAGCAGCTTGCAGTTTGGATGTGTGCCCGGTTAATGTCAATGGTCTCGCCTATTACATAGGAACTGTGGATGTACATACACCTTTGCCTAACTCTTCAGAGAATAGAGGCGTGATGGTATGTTTAAGTGTAATAATTATTTTCTAGTAGACGACGCACCAGGTACCCATCTGACAGACAGAAAGGCATCTAATCGCCCACATACTTCCGTCGTCTCCTTTGCAGCGTGCGTGGAGTTCCTTGCTAGGAATGTAGGTGCACACAAAAAGTCCTCGCTCGGCTTCAAACGAAGGGTCGCCGGCCGCGCTGCCCACTCGTTAGCGTTGCCTACGGTGCTCAAAGTTGTGGTATAATTAGTCGGCTAAGTTTACAGCTTGCTTCATATATACATCTATATTCTAAACATAATAAAATTATAACAGGCCGGTGTGAGTACATTATAAATTTTAAAGAAAAATAATACGGGGTCTTATTAGAGCAACAGATGCCAAAACCACAATTTTTAGAATTTTTGTTTGTCTGTCTGTATATTTGTCTGATAAGCAAAAACTACTGCATGAAATTGGATGTGGTTTTCATAGTCTTATTACGCCGTCTAGAAGTCGAGTCATTGGAAATCCTTTTAGGAAGCTAGTCACACCGCAGGTAGCAGATAGTATTGAAATAAAAACAAGTACTGGAGTTTTATTTCAATTTGTCCAATATTAACGTAAATATCAGAAATCAATAGCTTGGAATCAGTTTGCTCCTATGGAAGATATATATTTGTTTTCATATAGATTAATGTTTATGTTTTACTATCTCCCTATTTTGCTGGAACTAACTCGTTATCTTTAAAGGATCTTATAGGATTATATTTTAAGTGTCGACAATCCTGTTGGAATTTTATAAAGCAGCTAGAAAAACTTCAATTAGATAAACAAATTTTCTTATCTGAACCTTTTTTGTGTTATCATGACCTTAAAGTTTTATTTGGGATTTTACAATCAAGTATAAATTATTATATCAATTATACGATATCCAAAAACCGTGCATAAAATTGGTAGGTTCATATACCAATAAACTATAGAAAGAAACAAACCATTCACAATTATAAAGTAAACACCTTAAAAAACTTTGAGAACCACGTTAATTTGCATCGTACCTATATAAATCTACGTACGCTGACGCTTAGTTGCCTAATGAAAATGAGCCCTTTCTTCCAACCGGGGCCCGGACGGTCAAGCATCCCTCCGACATGCCAGAGGAACCCTAATGCCCTCCGTGTGTTTAAAGGAAATCGCACTTGCAATTTATGTGAGAGGGTCTGTAAAATCGTTCCCTCTTGTTTTGCGTATTGTGTGCCTAATTTCGGACTTGGTCAGGTGAGATCTGATTGTTTCTTAGTTTGGTGAGCGATTTTGGGAGAGCAGACTAAAAAAATGTCAAAAATCTACTCACTTTACACTGTTGAGAAGTTTTGCATTCCCATATTTCTGCTGCATAGATTTTCTCGACATGAAAATAAGAAACCGAATTGTAAAAATAGATTTTAGCCTTTCAAAATGCGGCTATGGTGATATTTAAAACTCAAAGTACATATTCCATACTAATATTATAAATGCGAAAGTAGGTAATTTCGTCTGTCCGTCTATCTGTTACGTTTTCACTCCTAAACTGCTAAACAAATTTTGATGAATTTTGATATAGAGATAGATAAGACCTTAGAGAAGGACTTAGGCTACCTTTTTGTCTCAAAATGTTCTTCTAAATGCTAGTGTAACAATTAGTCAATTTTATATATTTCTCGAATAATAAGTAAGTATTAACGAAATCTGATTTGGAAACCAATGGAGGGAACAGTAACAAAAAATTAGACACGTTATTTTGTACTCACATATATTTATATACATATAGATATAGATAAAGTAAAATATCGTTAATTTTCTATTTGTAAACATCAACTATTTCTATTACACCGCTAGCCTAGCCTGAAATCTAACCGGTTTCAAACACATCGACCTTTTTGATCATCACCCCAATTGCAAACTAATTAGGGCCGCGCTTCGCAACTCTAATTAGAAATTCCAATTAGATATTTGTCGGCGTTTTCTCAACGAATTCTCTGAGGTCCAAACAATTATTGTTATAGCCGGCCACCCGAGCGGGCCTTTGATTTCGGAATAATTTCGTAACCTCGGCCCTCCGGCCTCCGCCCTCCAAGACGGAACAGATCTCTTTTTGATGTGACCACATCCTACGTTAAGTAGGTGCAGACTGTGCGTACAGATGTTGCGTTCTATTTGAGTAAAAGAAAGATATTTTTGAGTTTCTTTTTATTATTTTGAATTCATATTTTTTTCATTATTAGTTTAACATAACATACCAACTCGCCTGTATTCCCCGAAGGGTTAGGCAGAGTTCGCCGGTACACCCACAGTTTTCCGGTATTAATTAATTTATCGGTTATTTATTAGCTTACCTACTGAAAATCTTTAAAACGACATATATTTTTACGTTTACATTTTAAAGCAGTACTGAATCTATAAACATTGAATATTGATATTAAAGTATGGTATATCTATCAGCAATATTGTAATAAGAAGTGTCCACACTGCAGTCTCTATATCTTTATATCATAAAATGTAGGTGACCCTTAACACATAATAAAAATATATTCTTATAAGTATCTGAATAACTTTTCCTGGTAAGCATGAGGCAAATAAAAATATCTCCTAAAATGTATGAAAAATGAATTTATCACATTTTTAACTGTTCTTTAAAAAAGTTTCCAGATTATAGTCAAAATTAACATACAAACCTTTCAAGTTCATCCTGTTAATAATATTGTCTTACTTTCTACACTTCTATTCATGTTATCTGACCTACCGCAAGTGAGCATCAAGTCTAATAAGAATGGCATGGGCTTGTCATAATTCTTATTGTACCGCAAATCCAACAGAAAAAGTAGACAAACAGATCTTCAACACTTTACAGTAAGTACCTAACAGTCAAGCACGCTACGAAATAATTTTGTCGTAGCTTATCTCGTGGCGAAACAATGGCTGGAGACGAGATAATGCGACGACAAAACTATATCACAATATGCATGTTAGACACCAGTAGCCTTGGCACGAACAACTTGCGAAAAAGTATTCGTATCGTCACGATAGAGGCGCTGGTCCAAATCTCATACAAATTGGTCTCCATGACGATACGAATACTTTTTCGCAAGTTGTTCGTGCTAAGGCTACAGCATTCATCACGATCTTTCCCTTCTATGACAAAACAAATTACGATCTCCCAAAAATCTCTCCCGTCAATCTCTCATCGTTACTATGAACACTCACACTTTCACAGTACGTTGTGTATTCATTCGACCGCAGTTTACAGCCGTCCGATGGCTCCACATATCACTAAATTTTGTTTACGCCGGTACTCACGGTGTTTGCCGTGTAAACACGAGCCAAGTCCATACGTGTAAGTACGGTTTTATTAAAGGAACTCCTCGGAAAAATAAACATGTGATTCGTTAGTTCTTAGAGCCGAAGTGTTTTTATTGGGTTTTAATGTGTTGGATTTCTTTTAAGTTTCTTATAAGATCTAAGTAGGTAGTTAAGGTGTGTATGTTTTCCGGGTTTCCGTAGGGTTGTACAGGCACAAATTCACACTATTGGTAATTGAAAGACAAGTTTTTTTATTGTTGTTATTATATATTTTCATGATTTGGATTCAATGAGTGCATCATTCAATTAGCAGTTTAAGATGGATTACATCTCTTCATATGTGTAAGTGATATATGAAGAGATTTCTACAGGATAACCATGTTATTAATAAGTCCATACTTACTGAATAAGTTTGCAATGCATTCTCATAAAATAACCCTTCTAATAAGTATCTATTAAGATTCAAATTAATTACGAAAATAAAGATTGATAAACACGAAGTCGACACTCATTTTCAAGTATCAAATAGAAAATTCGAAATTCGTCTCATCCCTTCATTTGTAAGCAGTACAGGCAGATGTTGTTCAAAGTTCAAAACATTTTAAGTGGCAGTTGTTATCACTACAAGAGTCCAAACAAAACATAAGTTAGCATATCATAGAGGAGAGCCAATTGAGCGGCTATTACCATCGACTTGGCAGAAAACATCCAAAACCATTAAACAATACAATTAAAAATAAACTATAACTTGAAAATATAGAGTTGGATTTGGAGTGCCAATTGTATGCTCTTCCATGATTGCTTATTAGGGTTGCTAAGTTTGTGAATTTGCATAAGACGCTGTCAGGAGGTTCTAAGAAGGGTTGAGATTCTCGAGGGCTTTCCCTGATCCGGCGGGCTTATCCTGATAATTATTTCAATTGTTTATGCCTGTCGACGGTGCATTTAGATGGCGTATTATAGTTTGCTGGAGTGCTGTCTTCATTACCGAGAAGGCTTCGACTGTCTTCGAGTGATCTATGTTTTAGGGCTTCGCACGATGTTTCCAATTGAGATGAATCTCTAGAGGGATATTATTGTGATTTAGTTTGAGATACGTATTGGGTATTGAGTGTTTTCTGTTAGCTGGAGTTGTTATGAGGTATTGATGGATTTCAATATTGTTTAGGGTGGAAATTTGCCGCATTGGTCTATTCGCAAATGAAGCTGTGAGCGTTATGTTCTCCTTCTTCTTCTTATAGTATTGAGATCAAACAAAAACGGAATAGTAAAGGAAAATATAATAATGCCGATCTCAGTATTGGTCTTGATTTGTACAGTTGTCGGGGTATGCTAAGCCTGATACTATATAGGTCATATCTTCTATTGCACCACACTAACAGTTTACATTCTGGGTTCGATGCCTAAGTTGAGCACTTTTATTGGGATTTCTTTAAAATTTATAAGTGTGTGTTTGGATTTGTTCGATAAATTGCAAGTATAATACGTGTGCCTTGTCTATTTCATTTATTTTTACTTTAACAATAATTGATTGAACTACTAATTAATAACAATATAACGGAAAAAATGATTTAATCAAAAGTTGGGTAACTGTTATCCGCCAATTAAATGCTCAATTTAAAAATATGATTATAATTTTTTTACTAGATAATAAAAACCTAATTAACCTCAATATTTTAAGTATTACACATCCTATGAAAATTCCACACAATATAAGTACCTACAAAATTAATCACGACGAACAAACACACATAACGTAGATAATGTATTTGAGTAATGAATTGTTTCCCTCGCTTCATTAGAGCACAGTCGATTCTTCAAAAGTTAAATATGAACAGCTTGCCTAATAATATCTCATTATTACAAAATGTTATTAAAATTAAGACGCGTAACATGCTTATGAAGATTTATTTGTAAACATTCGTTAGATTATATTCTCATAACATACTCGTATATATTAGGAATTTAGGTATATATTAGTAATTGCCAAATGCAAGTAACTAGACTATTGTTATCAGAGCAGAGCCTTAAAAAACATCATAAATAATATATTATATCTGCATTTTAGGCAATAAAGGAATTGAGTATAGAGTACTGTAGAATACTCATTATTATATTTGATGGCTTTGATGACAATTAGTGAAGATCTATGTAGTTACTTGCATTTATTTTTATTATTTTTTGGCTATAACGCAATCATTTGTCACCTCATCATTTTGATATTATTATTTTATAAAAATATTATTATATACTAATAAATATTTCAACTGCCTCATTAGCCTAGCGGTCCCAAACGCGACTGATACGCTAAAGTTCTTGAGTTTGAGTCTCAGGTCGAGCAGAGTGGTCGAGCGAAATTCTCAGTAGCAGCTCGGAATTCGGGATTTGTGCCCGGTTAATGGCAATAGGCTCGCCCCCTATTACACGGGACCTAAACATATCGGCGAAATGTGGGTGTATTAGTACGCCTCTGCTTAACCCTTCGGGGAATATAGGCGTGATGGTTTATAAATATTTCACTAAGGCTTATGTTTAACTAACCACGAGATCTAGTAAAATGTTATGGCAAAAAATCACTATAAATTGCCAAAAATAGTAAATGATCACCAAAATAATTTCTAACCTCACCTAAACCAAATTTTTGGTGACCATTTATCCATTTTGGTAAGCATTTTGGTGATCAATTTACTAAATTTGGTGGTCATTATATTTATCCCCTTTCACTAAAGAGGTGCTCCGTGCAAGTGACGCTCTGTAGTTTCTGCTTAGGTACCTACTCCTATGGGGAAAAAAACGTGAATTTATGTATATATATTTCAAAAGAACCTTAATTAAATATATTTCACTAAGGGCCGATTTTCTCATCGCCACATATCGGAGGTATAAATTCTAATATATAGGAGGTATAATTCTAATTTTTGACAGTTTTTCTATACAAAATCTGTCAAGTGACACATTTATTCCTCAGTTAAAAGTTATCCGGCGAAAAATCGGCCCTAAAATTATGTCAAAAATTCGTAACGCTTCACTATAAACCATGCATTGACATTAAATTTCACTCGCAAAGAAACTCCTTCATCCCTACATACCCTACACAAAATACCTCATACCGGTTCTAATCTGAGCAAAATCTCGCGATACATAGATAGGGTTGTATCCTCTCCGTCGGGCCCCAAGCTCCGGCCTTCAAGAACGGTTTAATTAACTTAATAAATACACACTTCACTTCATTACGCGCATACGTCAAATATTATGAGCGTCTACGCACAATGACTCGTCTCAGATTGGCATCTGGAGATAAAATACTGAGATGTAGGTATATGTGTAGTGAAACTGAATGATAAATTCTCGTGAAATGTTGTGTCTGCATAGAATATACAAAAATGATAGGTAATAATTGTTAGTTCATTTCACCAACGTGAAACACACACTCGGCAAAACACTTCGTAAGCGTTGTTGAACGCCGGTTTTCTGTGAGGCCGTGGTATCATTCCGGTCGAGCCGGCCCATTCGTGCCGAAGCATAGCTCTCCCACTTTCGAAATATATCTACCATTATTTTAATTATTTTTTTTAAGTATTTTATTTAACCAAAGAAGAATCCACCGCGGGTAGGACTAGAACGTGCAGCTGCATTGAACCCTTTAACCAACTGTGGCTTGAAAATCAGCGTCAGTTGAAAATCAGCGTCAAGCACTGGTGGCTTGACAAAATGCTAAACTGGTCCTATTTGGCACAGCCGCGAGACACAGACTGCTTATGAATACACTTATACTATGTACTTGTGTGAACTGCGTAAAGCTGTGCTAAATAAATTTCTTTTCTTTCTTTCTTTCTTTGGCTATTAGTCTCAATTACTAGTATTATTTTGTAATAAATACCTGGTCTATATAATAAAGTAAGAATTTGATTAGATACAGGACCTAAGTGAGTGGTGTTGTTGGTGTTGTTATGTTTATTTTCAAAAACTTAACCCTATCACTATTTTCTCGTAAAGTTAGTGCTATTAAAGACAAGAACGTTACACATTACACGTAAAAACACCAAGTCTTGGAACAAAAATCTACTTACATACAATCATACAGTAATTTTATGTTTTGTGTACTGGTATTCCTTCATTGAAGTGCGTGCTACCAATAAAATTCATAGTGGCAATAATCTTTAGCTTTTCCGTCCCCCTGTGTTTAATGATCCAAAATTTGGGGAAGTAAATATCAACAGTCGTATAAATTATTGTTCTAAAGTATAAAAAATATTACAAAAAAACTTATAAACGACCAAATGTCACTCATCGAACCAAGACACAAAAACCGAAAGTCATATTTAACCCTGCAAAAACTGAGGCATCACGTTACGGTTCCCTAGACAGCTTGGCACCAAGTTTTTGCGATTGCCTCTAAACAAACATTGTAGATAAATGTTCCACCAACACATGCCCAATAAATCTGCGGGCCGGATATGGTCACCTCATATGGTCGAACTGACTAGAAAGCCGACGCGTGGCGTGTGTAAATAGAAAGAATACGCGATTATTTTGTAGGACAAAAACTAATGTAAGGGCAGATTTGTGGATATCGTTGGAGCTTTTTCGATATGGAACTAAATATTTTTAAGAATTTTATGAACACTCAACGGTTTGACTGCTTAAAGGTCCGGCGGAGCTTGATTTGTCCACAAAAATGTAATACCGAAATAAATCGTAATCCAGAAAATATTTTATCAAATTATGTTATTATTCGGATTTGGATACCGGTAATCTAGGTTCTCCGGTACTCTTTCGTCTACTACTACTTCTCTGGAAATAAAAAATTGGAAAAACGTTCCAAACTTGGTAATTTTATCAAAAATTGCATCCGCTTACATTTATTTCCAGTTAAGTATTTTGGACAAAATGGTAGTGAACCTAGATTAACGGTATCGGAATCCGAATAATAACACAATTTGATTAAATTGTGTTTGAATTACGATTTAATTTGGTATTACGTTTGTAAGAGAAATTCGGTCCGAGTAATATAAGTATACAATAACCATGGATTTTTTTTCATTATGATAAAAATAAATGTATAAGTAATGTAACTAATTTATGAAAATAGACCGACTACAGTAGCAGTAATACTATAGCTGTAGGTAATATAAATAATGAAAAAATAATTACGTAACAATAGATTCGTAATAATAGATTTCTAAAGGTATGCGCTAATATAATGTAGTATAGTAAATATAAAATAAACAGAGCCGTTACACTCATCACGCGCACACGCGCGCGCGCACACACACACACACACACACATATATATGCACGCACGCACACACACACACACACACAGCTAGTATTTACAGATAGATCCGAACCCAAGACCTCGTCGCACGGCTAGTGGTTCACTGGCACAGGCATTCATATGCTTAAAAGGAGACGCCATCAACTATGTATAATGTAAAAGTGTATTAAGAAAATAAAACATTTTTGATTTTGATTTTTTGAATGTATTTTTTTTATTTAATTCTATTGTCATAACAGACTAAACAGCGATTACAGCTACTAAATTTGTAACTTTAAATGTTATTTCTTGAAGCATACGAATAATAATACCACATATATTATATTACTATTGACTGCCTCATTAGTCTAGTGGTCCCAGGCGCGACTGCTACACTAGAGGTCCTGAGTTCGATCCCCAGGTCGAGAAACGTGTTATTGGGTTTTTCTACGAAATTCTGAGTAGCAGCTCGGAGTCTAGATTTGTGCCCTCTTAATGGCTATAGGCTCGCCCCTTATAACATGGGACCTAAACATACCGGCGAACTGTGGGTATACATTAAGTACGCCTCTGCCTAACCCTTCGGTGAATACAGGCGTGATGGTATGTTTAATGTATGTTTTATATATTATACTAGCGGCCCGGTACGTGCTTCGCTACGTATAAAGCGAAATACAGCGGACAGCGGACAAAACCATTCCCAGATCCCCAATTTCATCAAAATCGGTCCAGTCGTTTGAGAGAAGTTCAGTGACATACACACTCACAGAAGAATTATATATATAAAGAAGATTACTAGATACACAGAGTCACGCGTACTTTATCAAAATTGCGTACGCTTAAGCTTGCTCGTATTCCTGCCAAAGTCGTTTATGAGATAAACTTTGCTAGAGAGGCTTATAGTTTTAAGGGGAGGTTTATACTCGTAGAACAGGTAGGTACGATGTGCCGTGATGTGTGCGTGAACTTAATTAGACCTACATCATATTAGTTACCCTGTCCGTACATAGATATTACTGTCACACATATTACTACCCTGATTGTCATTTTTTTTTTTCGTGATAGGCTTACGCTTGACGGCCTGTTTGCCTGATGTTAAGCGATACTGCGATCTACGATGGAGCGCGCTTGCCTAGACGAAACCGATTCACTCGTGATTTAAAGACACCCAGATTATATCTATCAGGGAAGACCCACTCGGGAAGTGCATTCCATATTTCAGCAGTACGCATTATAAAAGTGGACTTCGGGCTTTTGGAATGTCCAACGTGAATCGATGACGCTTTTTCGTGCTTTTATTTATCTAAACTAATATTATAAAGAGGTAAAGTTTATATATTTGTGATTTTTTTTTTTTGCATTTTCTATACTAAGATTATGAAGTTATTTTAATGAAGGAAAAATTCACTCGCGGGCAGGATTCGAACCTGCGTCTTCTGGTTAGATACACCAGACGCTCTGACCTCTAAGCCAAAGTTACCTTATGAGGTAAATTCCGAATTTGAAGGCAAATTTCGATCAGGCGGGTGGGACTCGCGGTGGCTTAGAGGTCAGAGCGTCTGGTATCTACCCAGAATACGCAGGTTCGAATTCTGACCGCGATTGATTTTTTCCTTCACTAAAAAAAGAGGTAAAGTTTGTGAGTTTGTGTGGTTGTAGGGGGTAATCACTGGATCTACTGAACCGATTTCTAAAATTATTTTTGGGTTGAATAGTCCATTTGTCGAGGAAGGTTATAGGCTACATAACATCACGCTACGCCTCTTAGGAACTGAGCAGCGCGGGTGAAACCGCGAGCGGGTCACTAGTATTAATTATTATTATACCTAACTGCCTCATTAGCCTAACGTTCAGCGTAACATCGATGCTAGAGGTCTTGGGTTCGATTCCCAGGTCGAGCAAAGTATTATTGGATTTTTCTATGAAATACTCAGCAGCTGCTCGGAGTTTGGATTTGCCCGGTTAATGGCAATAGGCTCGCGCCCAATTACATGGGACCTAAACATGGAGAACTGTGTTTGGGAGTACCTACATTAGTACTTCTTAGTACCTCTGCCTTACCCTTCGGGGAATTCAGGCTTGATGGTATGTTATTATACCTACTACCGATTACGATTACAATCTGAACAAAATATCTAATTAACCCGTTAAAAAAACAATGTAATTCGCCACCCCCATTAAGGAACACTCATTTAAAAACTTACACCGAAAAACGTTACGCGTGCAAACAAACAACCCCAAAACACCCGGTACTCGGTCATTAAATAAAACGATCACAAAACCTAACAGCTCTTCAAACAGTATCCGGGCGAAATTACTCCCGGGCGGGGTAAACAGAATCATCATTGTAACACGTGTAATTTCGCGTTCACCGGTCATTACTTTTGACCGGGTTCCCGGGTCGCCGGTTGAATAATTGAGCGGCGCGAGAGAGATGGACCTCCCGAAAATATGAAATGATCCTCGCCGACGTGGAACGGTTAACCGGTGATTTCAGGTGTTTCTGACAAATGGGACTCGTTGACATGTCGAGGGTTGAGTTGAGTGTGGCCAGATATATTTTATACTGGGTGTGCAGCTGTTTGATGGGAAACGTTAGACGTGTAACAAGAATATTAGGTTGAATACGAACAAAACAAGGTATTTTGGAATTACAATGTTTAAGGATTAAGCCGTCATTGAGTATACAGGGTGAATTAAACAGACGCGACAAATTAAAATATCTATAAGATTCTATGTTTTGTTTCTTTTCTTTTTTTAAAAAAAAAGCTTACTAGTAATGTGGGTCGCACATTACTAGTATTCTTGTTAACCCCTCGTACTAAGTTAAATGCTTGTGTTACGAGTGGGTTCACGTCGGTAGTGCAATGGGTGCGTTTCGAACCGGCAACCACATGATCGCAAGTCCGACGCCCTAGCCAGAAAATTGGCTACCACCGCTTCCAAGAAAATCAATGTTTAAATGTGTATCAATCATAGAAATCTTGTGGTTACCGGTTCGAAACACACCCATTGCACTACTGACGTGAACCCACTCGTAACACAAGCATTTAGCTTAGCACGAGGGGTTAACAAGAATCCTAGTAATGTGCGATCCACATTGCTAGTAAGCTTTGAAAAAAAAAAATTTTAATACCTCCGATCTCGATTTGTCGCATGTTTTCAAATATATGTAACATAACATACCATCATACCGCCTGTATTCTCCGAAGGGTGAGGCAGAGGCGTAGGTACTAAACAGAGAATTTCAAGAATTTTAGAGTATTTCATAGAAAAACCCAATAACACTTTGCTCGACCCGAGAATCGAACCCAAAACCTCTAGCGTAGATGTCGCATTTATAACCATTAGGCTAATGATATGTCCGTTTAGCGACTAATAGTATAATTATAGTAGATAATATGATAGTATTTCCGCGATGTATAACAACAAGAGAGAGAATTTACTATCGCGATTTCAGAAGGACCTGTAACTGATTTATTATTATTATTATTTATTTATTATTTACTAGCTTTTGCCAGCGACTTCGTCCGCGTGGAATAGTTACTTTGTTCCCTAGTTCTTCGCCCGCGGTTTCACCTGCGTTGCCCCGTTCCTAAGGGTTGTAGCGTGATGTTTTATAGCTTGAAACCTTTCTCATGAATCACTCATTTTCCCAACTTTTCCCTTCACTGCTCTGCTCCTATTGATCGTAGCGTGATGAAAAGTATACTATAACCTGCCCAGGAGTATGAAGAACAATTGTACCAAGTTTCGTTGAAATCCGTCGAGTGGTTTTTGTTTCTTTAACGAACATACAGACAGACAGACAGACAAAAATTTTACTGATTGCATTTTTGGCGTCAGTATCGATCACTAATCACCCGCTGATAGTTATTTTGGAAATATATTTCATGTACAGAATTGACCTCTCTACAGATTTATTATAAGTATAGATTTATTTATTTAGGTACATGCTTTTTTCTGGACTAACATTAAACCTGTGCCCCACAAAACTGTGTCGTCAGTTTGACTGTGGGATATTGAGTCTGTACAATATTTCTACCCAGGTATTACAAAATATGTAGAAACTACCTACTTATGTAATATTATCTAGGTAATATTTTATTAGCTTATGCTTAAAAATGTATTTGATACCTTAATTTATCTTCAAATCAGTTCAACAACGAACTTTGATTTTGAAATTTTAATTATCTGCGATAAAAATTAAAACATATCTCTTAATCTCATCCGGCGCAAAGAGTAAAGGATCTTTCGTTGAGAAAACGCACCTTAATTTGTAAAAATATACTTCATTTGTCTCTCAAACCAACACTACTAACCCAGCACACGTGGACATCAAAAAACTTAATTCCACCAAATAAAAACGCGTTTCCAGCACACGTCGAGTGTCCAACCGGGAAGTGAATCTGACACCGACCACGGCCCACCAACGACTCTTCCTCGACGCCAGATTGCGTTGGCCACACTAAATTTATGGTTCCGGCTACCTTTTAATTTTACCGTGGACACGTGAACAAATATAGACAGAAATGGTAGTTAAACTTTTTGGTGGGCTATGGAGGAAAATGGTGTTGATTTGTGACGCTTTGGATTGATATCTTGTGAAAAGGAAAAACTGTCTTGGTTTTTTTTTACGGTAAGTAAATATAGTCTTTTCAATCGATTTTTGATGCGCCAGCTTAGTAACACAATAGCTGCCCGAAGAGGGCTGTCGATGCTAAGGAAGTCCCAGAAAGCGCTGGCGGGATGACTTAGACACTTTCCGGATGGACTGGCCTCAGATAGCAGTTGATAGTAGAGATCAGTGGAAGGAGATGAGGGAGACCTTTGCTAGTTGCTATGTATAGTATTTAAATTGTGTATTTAGAAAAGAAGGATTATGATAGACTATAAATAGAGTTTCGGATTTGTGCCCGGTTAGTGTCAAAACATACCGGCGAACAGTAGATAAGAGTATATTAGTACGTCTCTGCCTAATCCTTCGGGGAATACAGGTGTGATGGTATGATAGAGTAGATATATATAAGGATAATTTCTTATTCATCATTAATTAGTTACTAAATGTAAATAATAATGAATTAGAAATGCAATGGGTCGACAAAATAAACTCTAAGTAAATAATTTCGTAGAAGATTCAAATTTTTTAGTCTTTCTTTTCTATGCAGACTTGTTGAACTCTCATGCTTTAGTACAGGTTGAGATAGGTGTATTATACCTAAGTCTACCTAATGTAAATACAGTTGCGGATTGTACCAATTAGCAGTTGAGTATTTGCATAACTAATGATAACATCTATAGACACACGAACACATCTCTGCCATGCAATCCTTACGCATACCACCGCATTGAGTTACAGTAACTCAATTATGCCGGTTTGGAGATATCTAGTCACAAAAAACGCTTGCTATTTGTTTGTTACCTTTTAACGCCTAAAATGCAGAGCAGATTTCTTTAAAATTTTGCTAGATATATGGCAGAATAGATTGACCATTCGGGACGCGATGAAAACGCCATCGTGTCATAATTACTATCTACTTATTCCTACTAACACTCAGCATGTGCCTCTTGGGATAGGGTTCAAGACCAAAGGACTACAGACTGATACCCCCAGTCCTCATAATAAAACCCATGGAAGAGCTGTTTGAAGAACTGGGTAAGGATAAGGAATAGGTATCAAGGGGAAGCACAATAGATCCTATTGCGTCGAAGTGCACTGAGGCAGCAAGGCCTCAGTGCCCACATAAGGTAAGATAAGATAACAAAGATATATCGCATTTACTACATTACCATTATTTATAACGACATTTAGGTAATGCATTATATCTATAATGTTAACTAACTCGATTTTTTTGTAATCACTGTTTAGCCTACCCCCATTAGGCCAACATGGTGGACTAAAGTCTAATTTCTTTCATTCTAAGAGGAAACACAGCGTTATAGCAAATAGGTTAATGATTTGAATTGAAATCTGTCGACCCACACTCACTAATGCTATGAGACAGTGCCGTGTGGACCTGTGGCCTAATATCCTATTAGGAACAGACGTCTTGTACCTAATAATGGAACAGCCATTCAATATTTCCTGCCCATCCTCTAGGTATATCTTGCTTTCCGTCCCGTAATTATACTTGAACTAAGTATGTAGGGAGACACACACTTCTGTTTTATGAGGTTTAATATGGTCCATGTTGAAAGCTCAAAGTTCAAAATCATTTGGAAACAAGGAAATCAAAAGTTACTCACGAAGTTGTACATAGCTCTCGTCAAATACCTACATCGTTTGTTCATGTAAGGGAAGCGTCCATTCTCTGATAAAGTTTCCACACAATGCCGCCGTTTTCAGTGAAAAATTCCACAGTTTCCAACATTTAAAACGTTCGCAGCGCCCTCCTCGTGTAGCGGAAATGCTGGAAAGTAACACGAGCTTACAAAGAAAGCTCGCTAGTTCCCACATTTTCGTCCAGATGGCAGTGTGTTAGGAAATTTAAAATTAGAAATATTTTATTTTGTCTGTTTCGATTTCTTAAATTTTATAAATATATGCCATATTCTTTTTTTATCGCATATCAGTATTATCTTACGGTTGTTTTTTATTTCTTACATATTATACCTATTGTGTAGGTACCTACTTTTGTTTCACAGATGCAATTACTTTATTAATAATCGCTATAGTTTCATACAGTAGGCTACAAATAAAGCCTAAGTACTATCAGATAAAGTCATACTTTTTAAATGTGATCTGTTTAATAAGATTAGGTAGGTACTTACAATACTTTGTACCTACATATTATATACCTAAAATTAGTCCTAATAGAGTCTACGTAATAACGACCTACCAGCTAAATTTTGATAATGTTTAATACAGATTAAACTATTTGTTTTCATTGCCAAATACAAGCAAAAATGTTACTTAGTAGGTTTACAAAGTAAACAACTCATATAAACGACGTAGTATATAACCGTGCAATTACAGCAAGTACATAACGTGACCCGTACGTGAAATCATTAGTTGTGGCGCGTTTTATATTTTATTCGTTGGTGAACGCGCTAAAAAGCGTCCATGCATAATTACCTCCCGCGAGGATACGAGCGCGACCAGTGGACAGCAACGTCCGTGGAGTCTTGTTGTGATTTTTTATAAGTACTTACATACTTAAACATTTTTAAAATTTTTGATGAGACGAGTGAAAATGTATAATTTAATGTAGTTAGTCCATCAAAATATCGTGACCAATCTGTAAAACCCGTGAAGTTTCCCAGAAATTGGAAATTAAAAGACTTTAATATTATTATCAGCCCGGTGTGTCCTACTGCAGAAGACTTTAAATATAAAAAATACCTAGGTGTATTCGTTAATTTATTTAATAATCTTCTTCTATATCTTCTATACTTATAATAAATCTGTAGAGAGGTCAATTCTGTACATGAAATATATTTCCAAAATAACTATCAGCGGGTGATTAGTGATCGATACTGACGCCAAAAATGCAATCAGTAACATTTTTGTCTGTCTGTCTGTCTGTCTGTATGTTCGTTATAGAAACAAAAACCACTCGACGGATTTCAACGAAACTTGGTACAATTGTTCTTCATACTCCTGGGCAGGTTATAGTATACTTTTCATCACGCTACGATCAATAGGAGCGGAGCACAATAAAAAAATGTTGCAAAAACGGGAAAATTATTTGATTATTTTGTTCTGGGAAGTGACATGGGTCGTTGATAAAGCGGGCGTAGCCGCTGGCGGAAGCTAGTGGTTAAATAAATTGACGGCAAATCATAGATATTTTGTTTACTATTAGTAATATAAATTACATTACATTGATGAAACGCCTTGTTAGGTAATAATTTAGTTGTTTAAAAGGGTTTAGAAAACCATACTTATTGCATAAAAACATCTCGAACAATAACATTGAGTCTTTTTTTAAATATATATTATGTTCCAAATTTTATTTTGAAAAGAATTATATATTATATAGTAATTATATAGTGTGGAACAAAGTTTAAAAAAAATTGACTTATGGCCAATATTAAACTCCAATCTGGATTTTTCAATGGGTTGTAATTATGTTGTAAAAAACTACGTTGTTCTCTAAATTACTAGGTCAGCCACTATCAATATTCATTTAAAAAATACTATCTTAGCCACTATTTATCACCGATTTAAGCTACTGTAAATACAAACCAGAATGGATATTATTTAATGGCATCTACACAACGGCTTCAATTCGGTTCTGGCACTCGCCGGCTGCTGCAACAGCCCCGTTCGCTTCGCTTGCTCGGCTCGTCCATCGTGTGGTCACAGTTCTAAAAAAACCTAACCAATATTTAAATTTCTTTCATAAATAATTAAAACTCCTATATTTAAAAACGTAAAAGGTTTGTGAGTTGAAAAATCTGAGGCTTACTTAGTAACACTAGACAAATAAAAATAATTGTTGTTCTTTACTTGACGCTTTCTTTGAAATATTTTATTGGAGTTGATTAAAAGACGTATTAGTTTATTAGAAGCTTTCTTATTTTCAGGGTGCTCACGTATATAATCAGAGGTTGGATTCCGTGGTAAATAAAATTCTGTGGTTAGACTTATAATTCCCCTTTTTAATTTTTTTTATGTTTTTTTCCTAATATTAATCCGTAAACTTGACATAAAAGAGCTACAAGAAGAAATATCGTCGTAATAGAAAGGTCGTCTGATAGAAAATGCCTTAGGTTTAATAACGCCTTTGTACACTTCTGTACATAAAGATTAAATAAATAATAATAATAATAATAATAATAATTGAGACTATACATCCCGCGGAAATGTGGGGGTCGAGGATTTTTAAATGCCAAAAACCTTCACAACCGCGAGGTGTGTAGTCTCAGAGAGCATTTCTTAAAAACTGAAATGGGGATGCACCGAGATGTGGTTGCAGTGGACAATGGACTTACCCCTCTCTCCATGGCTAAAGTGAACTGGCGCAAACCTGTAGTACTTAGTACGAACGATCGTAGGAATGTGTGGCAAGGCAAAGAGCTACACGGACGCTATTACAGGGCTCTTCATGAACCTGGTGTAGACACCTTAGCGTCCGTTTCCTGGTTACGCTTCGGAGATCTGTTTGGAGAAACTGAAGGGTTTGTTTGTGCAATTATGGACGAAGTTATGATGACGAACAACTACCGGAAATTTATCGTGAAGGATGGTACGGTTGACATATGTCGGGCATGCCACCGGCCGGGAGAGTCTATCCGACATATTATCTCTGGGTGTTCGCGTCTAGCTAACGGCGAATACTTGCACAGACATAACCTGGTAGCCAGGATTATCCATCAGCAACTTGCCTTGAAATACAATCTTGTGGAATCGGAGGTACCGTACTACAAGTATGTGCCCGACCCAGTTCTTGAAAATGGTCATGCTACATTGTATTGGGACCGGTCTATCATCACTGACAGGACTATTATTGCCAATAAGCCTGATATTGTGGTGATAGATCGATTAGAGCGTCGTGCAATGATTGTTGACATCACCGTCCCGCATGACGAGAACCTCTTCAAAGCCGAAAAAGAAAAAGAAATAAAGTATCTTGATTTGGCACACGAGGTTGTCGACATGTGGGGGGTCGATGCGGCGATCATAGTACCAATCGTTGTGTCTGCTAATGGTTTAATAGCTAAGAGCCTCGACCGACACCTTAAGAGGCTCTCATTAGGTGGTTGGATCAAGGGTTTGATACAGAAAGCAGTACTTCTGGACACGGCCCGCATTGTTAGGAGGTTTCTCTCTCTGGGACCCTGACCATCGGCAGCTTGGACCCTGCTCCCGATGCCGATGGGCTACTATTTTTTATATTTTTAAATGTTTTTCTTATTTTTATAAAAATATTTAAAAATATATACAAATAAGTTAAAATAATAAATAAATGGAATAATAATTGTATCGTTTACATTAGATTGAGTACCTATCTAATTGCTTGACTGCTGCTTATTCCTCTATTGCCTACAAATGGACGATACTTTGACTTGAAACCACGCCAATTTATGTAAAATCAAAATATGTTATAGAAATCGTCGTTGTTTTGAAACAAGATTATGATCATAGAGAATACGGTACACTAACTGTATTAACAAATTCCACATTCATTAAATTGTTTATTATTATTATTAAAAGGCACACCAACAACTCATTTACAAATTTTTACAAAAGGGTAATATTCCATAAGTTATCCTGTGCAAATGAGTCAGTTACAGGCGTGCACAGCTTTTACAGTTAGACAATACTTATCTTATCTTACTTATCTTAATTATGTACAAAAAATATAAATGCCGACAAACAAAGTCCTCTCCACGCCAGCCATTATTCGCCACCGGACTCTTTTATATGCGTTTGTCAGTGAATTACAACGACAGGCCTGTAGCCAGTGAAAAACTGTTTAAACACCTACCTCATGTACTTATGTACAGAGTACACTACATTGTGCATGTTTCGAACGTTCATATACTATGTATTGGACATATGAGCTTGCATAAAGCGCTTTTGTAACCAGCTACCGTGCAAAGATCGTGGGAAAATTAAAAGTTGGATGAGACGATATTTTTATTTCTAAAAATACAGAACTCGGCTGGACATATCCGCCGCATGTTTGACAATTGTGGGTAATATGGATACACATAACCAGTATCCAGAATGAAACGACGAGGTTACCTTAACTCATACTGCAGAACGGTCTCAACGAGGAAGAATGAAAAGAAAAATGGGAGGCCTTGCTATGAAACAATCACGGATGTAAATAAAAAGATATTTTATAAAGACTTTTATAAGTAAATGTTTTTAAATAAATAAGGTGTAACGCCAATAATCAGGGGTAAACATCTGGGTTTAAATCTAAATCCTCTAGTTCCAGTCTCTTAAAAAAACATTGGAGACGTTGTTACTCAACAGTGGAGCGCCTACGTATATTATGTTATTTGTGTAGGTCCCATACAAATTATAAAGCCGCTGTGATGTGCTGTGTCTATGGTACGATAATATAATTCGTGCTTTGCAATCAGCTGCTACCTATATATAGATTGCGCATTCGATTCCGCACGGAATACATATTTGAATGTCCTGTTACGATCTTGGCTATAAGTTAAAGAAAGGCAAGTGCGATTTTTAGTCGGCACGAGGCAGAGGTGTAGGTACTCATGTACTGTACCCACAGTTCGCCGGTATGTTTAGGTCACATGTACTTACGTAATAGAGGGCGAGCAAGCCTATTGCCACTAACCGGGGACAAGTCCAAACTCCGAGCTGCTATTGAAAACTTTATAGTAAATCCCAATAACACTTTGCTCCACCTGGGAATAGAATCCAAGACGTAGCTGTCGCGCTTGGGACCACTATACTAACGAGGCAGTTTGTATGTTGAACATTTTCAAAAAACACGCATCAACGCAAATAAAATCTATCAACATAACAGTGTTTACTCAATACCAAGTTCCATAGATTAAATAATTTTACAAACTGGCAAAAAATTGATTGTGAGAGCTAGCCACCTGCACTGTGGTAACTGAGTTACCTTCTGGGTACTGTGCGCGCCGCGTTCATTAGTCATGTTTGTACAAAGTTTTGCCGACAAAGAATAGATTTATACATCAGCTATTAAATCAAGTCGATGCAAACCGTCTGTGTTTGCTGGGATATCCTTTAATTATAGGTATATATCTACAGGTCTATTGATGAATATAATTGTGGGTTATGAAACGAATGCGCCTCTTCTTATTTTTACTTTATTGACAGTTTCACTTGCGTTGCAAAAGGACTGATTGCCCTCCTATGAAGCTAGTGAAATTAAATGCCGGTTTCTCGATTATGATTTACTTTTCCTTGTTATATTTAGATATTACAATTAATTAAAAAGAAAGGAATGTAGTTCGTCGGCACACCTTGGATGCAATCATCGTTTAGCGCGAACTCGAACGCTTCTGTCAATTGTCAGTTGACATACGTCAGTGCTGACATACGTCAGTGCTGACATAAGTGACGTTTTCGTCCAGGAAAGTCTTCAACAAGGACTATTTTTTGACAATAAGTACCTAGATTAATTTCCGTTCTCAGGGTGAAATCTACGGGTATATTCTTGTCAAATTTGTTTCAACTCATTTCGACTGCCTCATTAGTCTAGTGGTCCCAAGCGCGACTGCTACGCTAGAGGTCCTGGGTTCGATCCCCAGGTCGAGAAAAGTGCTATTGGGTTTTTCTATGAAATTCTCAGTAGCAGCTTGGGGTCTGGATTTGTGCCCGGTTAATGGCAATAGGCTCGCCCCCTATTACATGGGACCTAAAAATACCGGCGAACTGTGGTTATTTGTTTCAAGCATCACTGCATGATGCATGATGTCCTAGTCTGCCTCATAGAGAAAAGACTCGAGTGCAGTATTAACCATTACCCAGGTCCCAGAGTGCCGCTAGACGCAGCATACTAAAACAATGTGTCTTGTGATATTTTGCAATAGACTGGACCCCTATTACATGGGGCTTAAACATACCGGCGAACTGTGGGTGTACATTAGTACACCTCTGCTAAAATTTTCGGGGAATACAAGCGTGATAGTATGATGGTATGTTTTTTGAAATATTTTCATATAATGAAAACAGTTTTCAGATTAGTGTTTAATAAGAATATCATGCCGAACTTAATCAATCCAGATCAATATGGTCAATACAGAAGCTCTACAAAAACGGCCAGCAAAAAATCCTGCAATCTGGTGACACGCGAAATAGAAAAATCTCAATAAAAAAGGGGAAACACGACATTTTTATTCGAACAGACCACCTACAACTAACTGGACACAGACGCACCGCAAACCCAAAAACCTACATACGTCCGATTCCGAAAAAATAAACGATCAGAATCGGACGCAGCCGAGCTAAATCGATACCCTATCGGCTCACCCGTCCAACTTTTGTAATACAGCCACCTCGTCAGGCTGACATGGATCGTAAACTCGTAACAAACATCGAATTTCAATACCAACGTAACTAAATATCGCTCGCTAATACCCAATACCGACAAAAGGAAATATTACAAGCATTCAAACCCAAAAAAGCGTGATATCTCAAGAACGTTTTTTTTGCCAAATATCCCCAAAACTAGGTTAGTAATTCGGGTTCTTTACAAAAGAATCGGTTGAACAATACATCTCCGACACACTATTACACGGTGGATATAATTAGTTATGGTGCATGGATTTAGATTTAGTTGTTGCGATAATTTTTGTGAATGCCTTAAATAAACATCTGCTCGAGATATCCAATTCGACAAGCGAGCAGTCGCATTGAAATGTCAAGTAGAAAACTGATCCAAATTCAACAATGGCGCCCAAAAAATGGTCAGCGAGGCAGTTATGCATGTGTGTATTACGTACAGTTCTGTAATACGCTTTGCATTCATAACAAATATTTATATTTTCGAAGTTTTTGTGTAAATAATATTATATTATATTTTTTATATTAATTCATATTGATGTAAATAATAACTTTGAATTATTCCATGACATAGAGTAGTTTGCTGTTGGTATTTTTATTGTTCGAAATATAGAGTATGCATTCAAATTACAGTTTTACATTTAAAACAAGTGGGGTTCGCACACACGGCTCAATTTATCTTTATGAACTTGATGGTCTTGATTTCTTGGGATTCATTACAGTGGTAATAGCAGTGCAGGCAATCCAAGGCGAGAGAGAATTCTGCCTACCCCTGCCAGTGATTACAGGCATAGGAAAAGTTATTGCTTGCTTGTAAGAATTGTATCCTTGTAACATGACTATCAAGGCTTAATCAAGTCAATAAATAAATAGCCTTCTTGTAGTGATATCAGCTACATTTATACAATAAGATACGATAAATAATATCTATCTATCAATTTCAAGTGCTTACGTGCAATAAATACTTTGAATTTGAATATTACAATTTCTCGATCATCTGCCAGGCAGTTTAGCACTCCGCTATATTTGTCACATTTAACACGTTTCAAAAAAAGAACAAAACTCTAGTATCCGTGTCCGGGCACGTGGGCAGTCTCGGGTTTGTGACCTTCGTCAAACTGACACATTGTGCATATCAGTGTTATGCAGTGTCTGGCCAGTCGTGCGCAGTATGATGCGTGTCAAACATTTTGAAATTGGAAAAAAAATCGGATGTATGGTCGTTTCTTTTTCGTAAATTTTTGCAGAATGATTTTTGAAGTTTTTGAAATTAGAATGCGTATCCGGTAATTTGAGATTTTATTTTTATTGCACAGTTCAATTTGCGAAAAGCTTCTTATTCAAGACAAGTATTGAAATATATTACAATAGATCTGAAGTTAGTAGAAGAAATATGTACATCAATAAATAAGTATTTTATATTTCAGCTACAGATACCTAATATAGCTATTTTTAAGCTATTACAATACCCTATACATAGAGATTTATACGTAGAAACTAAAATTTCATATCCCTCCCTACCGACTCTTCTTGTTACATGTTTCATAGATGGATTAAGAAACATTTAAGAAGCACATTTTTTACTGGCTAAGGAAAAGACATGTCAAAAAAATACCCATATAAGATGACCTAGCTAATCTAGGAATTAAGATTAGTTATGTTATGATTCAGTTATGTTATCTTTTGGAGGGTAACCTACTTTTATCACTCACATCAAACTTCACAATACTCACATTGATAGAATAAAAAATACAAAAATACATCCATTATTTATTTAAAAGAGTATCTATGGAGTTTCTTGCCGGCTCTTCTCCATAAGACCTACTATTTGGAACCGTGCATGTAGTTTTGACATTTCAAAAGTACCTGTATATGGTCTAATTGAAATAAAAAAATTTGAGTTTTGAGTTTGAGTTTGAAGAAAATGTTACATCAAAGTAAAATTTTAGATAAGACCATCTTTAATTTCTTCGTGATCGTCTCTGCATCACCCAAAATAGTTGTGTGGTACAAATGCCTAAGGCATTAAGATCACCTTTGTACACTGTTGTTACAGTTAGTAAAAACAAATAAAGCTCTAACAAATATGTTTGCTTATCTGGTAAACAGGCCTGTTACATTATAAAAAAAAAAACATTTCCCTCCGACTATTCAATATTCCAACATTTATTTTATATCGCAAAAGCCGTGCAGTGAGATAGCAGCGGATCGTTCGGGTTCAATCCGCCAGCTTCGTTATCGTAGCTATAAAGTCCCGCACGAATGATAGTTTTTCCCGGTTTTTTCCGCTGACCACAGGAAAATCTGGTCGAGTTTTTTTGTGTATTTTTTTTTATTCCCGTTATATGCACGGTATGCCTTTCAAAGGTCAGTTAGCTGCCACGTAAGTGGTGAATTCTTTTTATTAAAAAAATTGTTTTTCTGTGTATATGCATAATCCGATTTCTTTTTCTACTTTGATTAATTATTCATAGGATTATTTTAGTGAAGGAAAAATTCAATCACAGGCAGGATTCGAATTAGAAGTCAGAGCGTCTGGTGTATCCAACCAGAAGACGCTGGTTAGAATCCTGTCCGCGATTAAAAATAACTTTATAATCTTAGCATGGAAAATGCAAAAAAATCACAAAAAGATATTCGTAGGATTTTTCTTATTCTTTTACATTCTTGATTGGAGAATACCTAATACCCTCCCTGGACTTTTTCTTTATATATTATATAAATCATACGTTACATACGTAACTATACTGTAATCACTGTAAATCAGTAACAAGATGGCACTCAAATTATATTAATCGTATCAAGCCGTAAAAATGAGTTTATAATTTGCACGCTTTGTTGGCATAATGGTGGAGTAACTGGCGATCTCTGGCGAGCTCTACAGGTCGCGAGTTTGATTCCCGCATGGACCTGGAAATATTTGTATGATCTTGTTGTTAAATAGGGCTGATTCAGTGCGTGGACGATTTTGGAATCGAAAAAACTTATTTCTATTATCCTTTTTTATTATTAGTTTTCTTTATAAGTAGGCATATGTATAGACAGTGGATGTCCGATGTTTGCCACGTCTTGTTTCTAAGGTACACGCCGATAATTTTTTAAAACGACCCATTGTTTGGCAAATCAAAGCAGTACGTGATAGAAAAAAAGTAGGTAAGTACATATGTGTTCATAATAAGTGATGTGTATGAGTAAAACGGGAAAAATTAAAGTGGGTATTTTTTTTTTATTTGTAACGCAGTGGAATTTTTGTTTGTAAAAGCACCCACGATATAGGAGAAAATCCTAGTCTTTGTTTTAATCCCGCGTTTAAGAAAACTGTTTCACAAACGTGATGGATGCTCCAACTATTTTAAAACCCATGGCATTATTTTGCGATCTAAACCACTGCAGTGTAATCAAACTCAAAATGAAATCCATACATTCCACGTAATGTAACATTCTCTTAACTTACGGCGGTTTTTATGCGTCGATTTTCCTTAGAGACTCATAAAATGATGCGGGGAAAGCGCGGTCGAGTCGCGGGCGCCGTCTCCACGGATCAGCGCCTCGGAGCAATAGCTTCCCGTAAAGAGCGGCGCTCACTGACAAAATAGACGGAGTTAGAAAAAATAGCACAATAGTAGCCTAAAGCCTGATTGCTGGATACCAATAGCTGAGTTTCCATCAGAAGAAAACGCTGCCTATTGGTGGACATCGCGCATTACTCGGCTTCTTTCTGAAATTTCCTGTGGAAAGGCAACTTAACCAGGAGCAGCTAGGCGCTAACATCTTTGAAACTTTGCCCGAGGAAGTAAAATCGCTATAAAAATACGAATCAAAAAGTTGTTTATTTTATGTTATAGGAGGGCAAACAAGCAGACGTATCGCCTGATGGTAAGCGATTACCGCCGCCCATGGACACCCGCGACACCATAGTAGTCACAAGTGCGTTGCCGACCTTTTAAAAGGAGATTGAGCCTCCGGTAACCTCAGTCACTCGGCGAAACACAACGTAACTAAGCGTTGTTTGTGAGGCCGTGGTATCACTCCAGTCAAGCCGGCCCATTCGTGCCGAAGCATGGCTCTCCCACGTAAAAAAGCTTCTATTGCATGCTTACTAAACTTCTGATTAGGCTAAATGGAGCATTATCTTACGACATTACGGATTGACGACGTCGAGAGTTAAGAAGTTATTACCTACAGTTAAGAATGAGACTAATGAAAGTGTAATCGTATGTAACTATCACGTTTGTATTCTCCAAAGGGTTAAAATTTAAGCATAGATACTTCAGCATCAAAAAATTAAGAGTATTCCATGATTGAATAGAGTATTTCCCATAATCATCTTCGATCTTATCAACCCAATACTGGACGTAAATCTTTTCTCCTCATGTGAATCAGTCTTCTGTCTGCGCCAATTTTATCCAATATTTTTGCGTCAATCCATATGGTAATATTTTTGCGTCAATAGCCAAGGAATCTATACGATCAACTTGTTATCCAGTTGACAAATGTTCTACTCCCCCAGCTGTATCGTCTAATTACAGGTCCAGTTGACACCAACAAACCGTCATGGTCTATTGTTATCAGTGACATTGACAATGATTGCAGGCTACAAAAATCCTTTCCATGCAGCCCTGTCAGTGAGCGCCGGGCCTAAATCGGATTCGCCCTTATCGCCGCAGATAAAACAACTTTGTCGTGGAGCCGCCTCTTTCAATATGCGATAGCGACGTCCGTACTGCTCCATTTGCTCCGACATTATGTTAACGTGCGGGATTTTATATTAGGATTTTTCCGAAGCCCTTCGTGGACTTTTTTAAATATACCATCATTCCTGAATTTCCTGAAAGGGAAAAGCAGACGTTTAATTCCCACCATAAGTTATATCACTGCCTACACTACCCTTTAAATCGGTACAAAATAATATTGGCCCATTATTGCTTCGCGGAAAATTATATGTCGTAATAATATCGTAGCAGTCATAAGCATGACTGCTACGATACAGACCCTGGCTTCGATTCTCAAGTCGGTAAAGTGTTATTGGGCTTTCTATGAAATTTTCAGTAGTAGCTCTAAGTTAGTAGCTCGGAATTATTCCCGGTTAAATGGCAATAGGCTGCCTCTCGTATTACCTACATGAGACCTAAATGTACAGACGAACTGGGAACCTAACCTAACCCTTCGGGGTATACATGCATCCCAATTCAAGTAGGTACTCACAACCAACCTACACCCACGATCATACGAGCAACAAACGCAATGAACCCTGTCAGAAGAAGAACAACGGTTGGTCGGGCTAACGGAGCGTATAATTTCGAGTTTATGGCGTCATTAGGCAACAGGCCGATGGCCAGACTTTTTTAAGCGCATCGCAATTAAGCCGTGAAGCGATAATCGATCGTTCCTTGCAGACGGGAGGTCAATTCGGGCTGACATGAGTTAATTCTGGATACGAGAATTGCAGTGCAACTGCATACAATACTTGTGTGTTTGTATTTATGTAGGGTTAATTTTTCTGTCTGACTCGCTTTGTTTAAATCGATACTTACTTTTTCGATCTGCGTTATTCAGCAATACGATAATACTAATTTCTACTTATTTTACATTTCATTTGGCAATAGCGCATGCTATATATAAAGATATAAATTAAATAATAAAAAAATATTAATGTCTAAAGCGCGAACGTCCGGTGGACATAACTGGAGGGACAGAGATTAGAATCCTGCTCGAGATCAAATTTTTCTTTCACTGTTTATATCTTTTCTATTTAGAATAACGACAAAAATGGCAACAGACCTTTTTAATTTGGTAATTTATAGGAAAACATTGCGTCAGTCGTGATGTCGGATAAGTCGTGGGTTAGTCGCGGCACAATATTGCCAACAGATAGTGCCGGTAACTTACTCATAAAGTCATAACTACCAAACATTATTGTCTACTTAACATGGCTTGAAATGGAGGCCTCCCGTAAAGAAATATTTTTTACAAAGAGTAATTTAAAACACGGCCTCCGTTCCCCAATAATATCACCACCTCCATCAGTATTCCAATCATCATCGCCCGATTGTGTTTTCACACAAAGATTATCTGTTTCATGAAATCAGCGGAAACATTCAATCACGTTCGCTTTTTCCTCCACTTGGAGATAAGACGTCCTTAGACGACAGTGGGGGGTTGGGGGGTTAAGATCGGGGGATCAGATCGGGAAGTGGCATTTGGCACGGGCAATTGACGCTACTGATAGGATCGCGAGCTGACTTAGCAGTATATAGGATAGGAGCGAAGGTGCGCTTGGAGTTATGTATGTTATTAATTTAATGGCAGAATATGATTTAAATAAATATCGTTCCTTAGAATGCCCTAAATTTAGGTTAATCTTCATAGTATTCACACTTGCCATTTGAGCTATAATTAAGTTCTCAATCTTCTAATCACATCATCAGTATCAGTATCTATACTTCAATATACGCAAAAGTAATAAAAATCATAAGTACATTCAGGGTCAGAAATTGTTATGGTTTTGATGCCGATACTTGATAATGTGTTTAACTTCGACTGATAACTACACACAGCCCACAGCACAGCTACCTAAATAAAAGGTTTCAAGATTTTTCGTAAAGTATTAGAATTTTACAACGTTTTATTCATGAATTTTTGTTTCGTTGCATCAAAATCAAAAGCAGGTTCTTATAAATAACTGACCAACCTTTGCTAATAAGCAATTAGAGCAAATAAAACATAACACGCCTTCTGGGGCACTCGAAAAATCAAAGATCAAACTAGATTTTTTCAATACTCAATATTTTATTGCATTCCATAATGCAGGTATTACAAAAGTGCACTTATTATTTATTTATTTTTACTTTATGTACAAAAATGTGTACAAAGGCGGTCTTAATGGCTTAGGCATTTTCTACCAGACGACCTTTGGGTGGTGCAGAGACGAACATGGTAGATGAACTAAAGAAGAAGGAGTAAAATGTATGAGGCGAAGACTTGCGCGAATTATAAACTATAACTATAAACTTACATAATATACATTAAATAAATATTTATATACATATATAACATAAAATACGATACATATTAATTATAAAAGAAAAAAGTCAGCGTCGAGATGAATCTAGAATTGTTTTGTCCAGCAAGTATTTGCGCACACAGGTTTTAAACGACTGCCGAGTGTTAAGCATTCTGATTTCAAGGGCAAGAGCATTCCACAATAGTATAGATTGGACGAAAAAGGTAGAATGTATAAAGTCAGAGTGGTGAGAAAGACATTGAAGAAGACGATTATTAGATGATGAACGAAAATGTTTATTGTGGAAGGAAGCAATATACTTGAAATGAGAAGATAAGTACAATGGAGAATTAGGAGAAAAAAGTATAGAATACAGGGTAATAAGCGCCCACAAATTCCTGCATTGGCGAATGGGCAGCCATTTCAAGTTTACTCGATTATTATTAAAATTGATCATTATCGACCCCGTCAATTTAATAAAAAAAACACAAATTACACACACACACAATATTCAAACTTAAAATAAGTATCAAAACTTTGTTTGATCTTATAATCCTCCCTGGCTCTTAAAGTACTGTGAATGTACGCTCCGATGGTGGCGGTATCGGCTTCCCGCGACACCGCTTCCAATACACGTGAGTAATAATCCACAGCCTCACTGTTATAACAATATCTTCTAGATAAAACAAAGTTACTTTTTGAAGAAAGACATTTTAAGGAAACCTGCATATCTCGATGGCATTAGGACAGCGTGGTGGAGTATATCCTTATTCCTCTCATTTTGAAAGGGGGCCCGTGTCTAGTACTGCTACAGAACATGGGTTGACGATGACTGAAACAACCGAACCATCTCTATCTTCGTACCTTGATATCAATTAGGTAATTGGCCAATTACCTAATAGATATTAAGATATATAGGACACAATTTCTCTTGTTTGCAAATTGCATAATACTCGATACATTGAGAGCCTAGCTGCATATTCGGCTTCCTACTGGCAAATACTGAAGAATTACCCCTTGCTTGATGACACGTTACAGACCGGCAGCATCGCCCCTGGACGCCACATCGTTATTATTGAATATAAAAACCATTGCAAGTTCTTTAAAAAAACGTTCCATCTTCGAAGAACCAAGTTAATTTAACCTTTTAATTTCTAAAACAAAAACTTATTCTAAATAAATTGACACATAACAGCAGGTTGGATGTTAAACGTTGTTAATTACCTAGGGCTGTCTCACCAACTGACACCGAATAAAAAAACAGATGAGTAATCCACCTGTTACAGTTATATTTCACAGTTCCGGAACGTTTTATTTGTTTAGAACGGTTAAAGTGAACGCCCGCCATTAGGTTAGCCGCAGGAGATGCGAAGTTTATGACTTTATTGGCTTTTTATTATTACGACTGTTAAATAACGTGATACGAGACCTAATGCTTCGCAGCTGACGTTTAGCTTGAATTTGTTTTGTCGATATAGATAAGCTTTTTGAGGTAATTTTTTGTAGAGGCGTGTGTCCAGACTCTGAAACGCAGTTAAAAATTTCGATTGCGTGAATAAAAAGTTTACATTAGATACTGAAATAGCTCTGGAGATGTTTGTGCCCTAACATAGGTGTTGCATAGGAGGATGTTTTGGGATAGTCTTTTAAAGGCAAACAGTACCCTCATGTGGTCATGATAGACATCGGGGTGCATATTTGAAAAAAATTGAACGTCAGTAACTTCATCCCAAAGTTAAGAATGCAGATATTTAAAACTACGATTATGATACCTAATGAAAACTTAAACTACACCACTGCCGTCAAGCAATAAGACAAGAATAAAAACAATTTGAACTATGAAAGATAGAACTACTATGATGAGAAGAATGATTTGTTAAGTACACCCTTACGTCGGAGTCTGTCGTAAAGCACCTTGGTGTGTGTTTTGACTTTTGCACGTAAGAGCCAGTTCCAGTTATCTGGCAGTCTGCTGTCCGGGCTCTTAAAGATCGGCAACGCATCAGCAACTCCTCTGGTGCTGCAGGTGTCCAGGGGCGACGTTGACTACTTACCACCAAGTGGGACGTCAGCTCATTTGCCGACTTAATCCATAAAAAAAAATCTTCGAATATGGGATGGTTTTAGTGAGTAAGAATTCCAAAGAAAGAAAGAAAAAGCTACTGAAGAAAGTACATATTAATAAAAACATTCTTCAAACTGCATACTAGCATTCTCACCCCCTTTAAACTTATGTACCACATAGCTCCTTATATGGTCACGATTAATTGGCCCGTGAGCAGCCGAGCGTGATAGCATGGTCACGTACCATTACGGATTGCCATGACCCATTCCGTATCGGTTAAAACATAATTGTAGTACACCAATTGATGCTATTTATTTAAATTTTATCGCCTATATGGAAAGTACCCTAACTTTAAGGGTGAACGGTGTGGGTTCCACAAAATGACGCGATAGGCCCAGAATTGGATTGAAAACCTTTCTTTTGAAAAGTGTTTTCTCCAAATAGATCAGTCCGCTCACTGTGCTATCCTGTAACACAAACATAATACAAAAACTATGAAAATGGGACTGATAATTTGCTACTGCCTCATTAGCCTAGTGGACGACTGCTACGCTAGAGGTCCTGGGTTCAAATCCCAGGTCGAGCAAATTATTGAGTTTTTCTGCTCGGAGTTTGGAATATGTGCCCGGTTAACGGCAATAGGCTCGCCCCCTATTACATGGGACCTAAACATACCGGCGAAATGTGGGTGGGGCGCCAATGCCTAACACTTCGGGGCGTACAGGCGTGATGTTATAATTTGCAAGGCTCCATTTATTAGATCGATAACGATATACTTAATTAGTAAGTAATGACATGTTGACATGCCAAAGAATTCGATATCTACGTTTATCACATGTCATGTAATCAATCTTTACACCGTATTTTAAGCATTTAAATTAATTAAACACTAAAAAAAACAGAAACACATTCTTTTGAATGTGAAACACACATGTAGGTACCTACTATGATAGTCTCTACGTAAAAGCGAATGTATGAAAGCGAAGCATCCACATCCATTGAATAAATTTGACTCTCCTAATCAAGATAATTAAGGGCTGTGCAAAACAAAAGTCACATTCAAAGGCGTGACGTCACACGGCGCGGACTTACAATGACGCGACGGGGCGTCGCGGCGCGCTTGCCCACATTATACCAGGGTTGGCGCGTTGAAATTACGTGTGGTGACGATGTCAGGTTTGATTACTGATGTGGATTGAATTTTGGTGTGGTCTGTGTGATGATATAGTGCTAAGTATACATTTTGATGGTTACTTATATGTAGTTATCTACTTGTTTGCTGTTTATATAATTCTTTCTATTAATTAGAGGATAAAATAATACACATACAATATAGCTTTCAATTATTTATTTCGAAGTTTGAGTAAAATAAATTAGTAGGTCATAATAAGTACCTACTTAACATTATTTACGGAGTTCTTTATTTTCTATTTTTACGCGTAGGTAGATAAAAAATATTTTCCTCAAGTACAAATTAATGTAGGTACCCATACTTTATATAAAATGTTTAAAAAAGCGTCGTCTACCGTTGCCATACTTACTAAGAATGCCCAAACAAATAAATCACAGAATATTATACACTCTCAAATCTTGTAAATACCTATATCATACACTTTATTTAGTTTCATAATTTTTATTTATATTCATATTGGTACTATTTTTCGAATCCATGTAAAGTTTACAGTTTTAAGCTATTGCATAGCTTCTATCGCGGGCCTTGAGCGTGGGGACCGAATCCAGAAATTCTGTAACGAAAAAACCTAACACGCTTGTCTCTTTAGTTCAGCAACCCGCCTTTAGGTGGCATTGGTTGTATTACATGAGTTGATAAAAACCAATGTCACCTAAAGGCGGGTTGCTGAACTAAAGAGAAACACGCTTGTCTCTTTAGTTCAGCAACCCGCCTTTAGGTGGCATTGGTTATATTACATAAGTTGATAAAAAACGCTATGCAATAGCTTTACCGCGGCAGTCCCCGAGTGTTTAATAAAAGTGATTACTAACAACCCTGCTTGTCAGCTTGCTCATACGGTACGTACGAACATCACAGTACCCAACACCACACACATGGAACCGGTGACATTAGGGGTGTCAGCGTGTCCGCGTGCTGCCAGTTTTGTTGGTGACCAGCGGCGCGGAAACTGCGCGAGCATTGTGACAACCCTGGGGAGCCGCACCCGCCCCGACCGAGGATTTATTTGCAAAAAACAAAATGATCCTCATTATTATTATTTTTTTAATAGTAAAACTAGTTTTAAGTAAAACGGAATGGCGGCGGCTTCCTGATTAATGTGCAGGAAATAATAATAATAAACATTATAATAATGACATTATTTACTACAGGTCAAAATGAGTCTTCTGAGGTCTTCTAGGCAAGTGCGTTCCATCATAGATCGCAGTGTCGCTTAATATCAGGCGAGCTGGCGGTCAAGCGTAAGCCTATCAAGAATTTAAAAAAAAGTGTTCACTCAAAATGCAAAATCCTATTGAATTATCTAAAAGAATTCGAAGACTGTGTATTCATCTGCTACTTATATCTGATGCTTTTATTGCTACCATTACATAAATCTGTTTTGTTATTTTCTATTTTAATTTTTAATTTAATATGCCATCATACCATCACGCCTGTATTCCCCAAAGGGTTAGGCAGAAGCGTACCTACTAATGTACACCCACAGTTCGTCGGTATATTTAGGTCTCATGATATAGGGGGTGAGCGTATTGCCATTATACGGGAGCTTCCAAACTCCGAGGTACTGAGAATTTCATAGAAAAACCCAATAACACTTTGCTCGACCTGGGAATCGAACCCTCTCACCTCTAGCGTAGCAGTCGCGGTCAGAACCACTAGACTAATGAGGCAGTTTTAAATTGATTTATTTTATATTTTATTATATTAATAAATATTATTGTCGAGTGACAATAATATGAGTATGCTGGAACACAAGTGTGCAAGAGGGGAGGCAAGGAATAACTGGATCATAATTTACCACACTAGGCAAGTGTAGATTGATAGATAGATTTTTTAACATTAACTGTAAATGCAAGATGTTAAAAATCAAATATGGAACAATTCTAACAACATAATTAGGTACAGTCAACACCAAAAATTTATGGACAATCTCCAAATCACAAACTTTACAAAAAGTTTTTAGGTAACGAACTAAAGGTACTACTCTGGTATTTTTAACCCTATGACGTGTGTAAACACTATTTCTACTAGCAACAACAGCACCTGTTCCTGGGTACAGAACAATGGTAGGGTTAACAATGTGTGCGCTGGCTGGAAACGGCACAACTCTTAGCTGATGAGGTCGTGATGAGAGTACCGTTTGGAAGGTGCATGAGACAGAAATAGGTTAGAATTGAGAACAATCAGATGTTGTTGTCTGTGAAATAGTTGGCAAATTAAGATAAATAATTTTATGAGAGTTTAATGTGGGTTTGGCAAAGAGAATATTTTAGTAGGTATTGTTATGGCAAGATCATTCTGAAAAAAAACTACTGTATACTTTAATATTATCTATTAAATCCTGACGTTTCGCACCCGTGACCCATGACGTGAGAATGGACCCTGAAAAAACTTTGAAATGTTTCTATAATTATATCAATATGACGCAATAAAATCTAGTAAAATTCTAAATCTGACCATCAACCAAGGCTTATACTTAGGTCTCTCTGACCTAAGTCAGATCAGCAATGCCATCAACCGTGGCAATATGGCCAGCCTTCTGAGTACCCTTCCGGCTGATAGTGATGCGGAGGAGTTCTTTGATGCCCTGTTTTAGTTATATTTATTTAGTTAGTTTAATCATTTTGTTAGTTATTTAGGTTACATTGAATAATTTATATAATTATATTAAATTGTTATCCAAAAAAGTTATTCACGCAAGTGAATCATCATCAAAGAAGATCATAATGATATCAGAATTTGGACAACCAAGAATCAAATTTAAGCCCATATAGAACTCTATAGCTCGTCAGAAGTAAACTATAATCAGATATTATAGAAAATTCACAGGTATTACAGCCCGTCCAGCGCACGCGTTATAGTTCGTTCACAAAAAAGAAGAACAAAGCAAAATTATAATGCCATTCACAACAAAGTTTTAGTACATTGAAATAAGATTAAATTAAAAAAATAAACTCTCTTAGCCAGCTTGTGAGAACAGTTGCGGAGTATTTGCATTGTAAGTATTACGAAAACGCCACGCATACGTCACGAGAACCACGCTGAACCGACAAGGTTCATTCAAAGGGATTTTGAAGGTAACTAGATTTACTAGGTTTTTTTAATAAAAAAAATTCACAAATCTGTCTCAAAATATCTATTCAAAATTATAACTGTGACTCGTTCAATAAAACGGCAAAAAATCAATTACTCACTTTAATAAAAAAACAGAGGGGAGGTAAGGCAACGGCGGAACAGTTAAAAAGCGCGGATGGGAACATTTGTAGCAATAATTTGGCCCACAAGCCCATGGGGTGAGCCGCGGCTGCTGTTGAAAGAATGATACATCATCATACCAATAATAAATCACACATGATTCAATTAGAAAAATATGTCGGGTGCGAACGAAAAACGTTGGATTTTGTCGCTGTTTTGGTGAGCGGGCCACATTTTTAGGGTAATTTGACGCTTTGTATTGCGTCATCAATCAAATGCAATTAACAATGACGGCTGTTGAAGTGGCGGGCTCGATAAAATTGTTGTTGCAATTTTATGGTATCAAATTCACACTCTATATTGTATATTTTATCCTTTTTTTATCTTTATACTAAATACTTTGAAGTTAAAACCTCAACCTCATTATGTACAGATAAACTAGTGAGGAAAGCGGACGCATAATTTTTATTGCATGTTATAGGTAGTGGTCAGGTTTATTTCCCAGGCCGAACTAAGGGTTTTTCGGATTTAATATGAAATTGTAAGTAGCAGATCGGAGTTTGGATTTACGCCCAGATTATGATAATATATAAGCTAACTGTCTATTACATAAGACTTGAATAGATTCTCTTTGGGGAATAGGCGTTGATGCTATGCTATGTTCCTAAGTAGTAACTTAAGTTATTCTAATACATATTACTATAATATTATAATAATACATTACATAACATACCATAACGCCCATATTCCCTGAAGGGTTAGGCACAGGCGTAGATAAGTACTAATTTATACTCACTGTTCACCGATATGTTTAGGTCCTGTGTAATAGAGGGCGAGCTTATTGTCATTACCGGGCATTAATTCCAAACTGCTACTGAATATTTTATAGAAAAATCCAATAAGTCTTTGCTCGACCCGGAAATTGAACCACTAGACTAATGAAGCAGTAAAGACAATATGTTGGAGTAAGTGTTTAACTTTTACAACAATGCTAGAGATTACATACTGCAGTATTTGCTGAGGCCTTATACTCCGATTAATTTTAAAAGAGACATCAAATCCGACACAAGATACTTATCACCTAAAAACTAACTTAAGTAGATAAACAAAAGAAAATCAGCGTCCAAACAAACATTTTCAATGTTTCCATCAAAATCGACCATTAATACTGCCGGTTCAACACATGAGCTTTCGGCGCACTCAATAACTCATTGGCAAAATATAACAGTGTCGAGGGGCGAGTAGGCGCGGTGAGGCCGTGTCACGTGCCAGTAATGAGTTCCACTCAGCCCCGGCCTCCTCGACACCGTACTATGGAATTTCGCACATACAACGCATACTTCTGATTATTTGGATTTATGACGTCACATTTTTTACACGGTATGCCGTAACTGAAATTATTTCTGTTTTGTTTTCGTTCATCAAGGATTTTTTTATTGATGCCTAATTAATTTTTGTAAAGGAAATCTCTGCCTAAGATGTCGAATGATGATGTCTTAGTCTAAGCTTAGTTCACTTACTTCTCTATTTGATACCAAACCAGAGAACGCAGTTCGTTCCAGCCAGAGGTCAAATTTTCTTTGTAAAACATATTAAAGTCATTTACAAAAAAAATACGCGCGCAAAACATAACCTTTTCTTGGCAGTCCGGTAAAAATTAACACTATTCTAATTGGGAATCAAACCTAAACCCTCACGCTCGGCAACCAAGATTATGACTACTGGACCAATTCCAATTTCGAGGCACTTTCCTAATCCTTACTCATATAACTCCAGTAAAGCTACATCCTGTTCAATAAAAGGCATCAAAATCATTGGAATTATTGGATTACGTGATTTCATAATTACTCTGTTCACAACAATTGGGTAGGATAATGCTCTCAAAATTCACTTCCTGCAAAAAAAAAAAAAACTATTATTGGGTAGCCCTTCACCTGTAAGTAGAGGACTGAACACACGTCGCCGCGGGCGCTTACCGGATTTACTCTATTTGCACAATACTTGCCGCGAGCAGGACGTAAGGATGTAGAGTTAGGAATCTATTCGGATAAACATAGGTCACTTAATTTTATTGGACAAGTTTTTGTAGTAGAATTTCTATTCTTACACGATTGGCTACTAATATTACTTAAAATTGATTTTGTTTATTTTTTAAACCAACAACTAAACTACAACAAACGACTTCAGTACCTACCACAAGCAAGCAGGATTGCAAATTTCATCCTAAGAAAATATGTCATAACCATGACGCAACGTAATCATCGCCGACTATCATTTTGAGAAAATACTTATTCATTATTTTGGCATAATTTATATTATATACATATACATACATACTAGCTCCTGCCCGCGACTTTGACTACGTGGACTTCAGAATTGGGTCCAAAATGGATAATAAATAGCCTATGTGTTATTCCAGACTATAATCTATCTCTGTGCCAAATTTTAAACAGATCCGTTCAGTCGTTTTGGCGTGAAAGAATAACAAACATCCATACATACAAATTTTCGCGTTTATAATATTAATAAGGATTATAACTTGAGCAATTTGAAAGATCTAAATAATTATTGATATATTGTATTCAGAGATTTCTATATTACTAATGTCTAGAACATGAAAGAAAACTATTGCTTAAATTCCGCCCCTTCTATACACTTTTAACTCTACATCCGGAACGGTTTCCTTTAAAATTCAAGTGGCCAATTACGGAGTTGCGTTCGGTCTTCATGCGTGCGTACTTAAGGACCATTCACACTTTTGTGTGAGCGCAACGTTTAGCAACACTGCGGACCAATCGTTCAACAGAACAGCATGATAGGATTCGAGTACTAAATTGAATTTGGAACATTGTTGTTGTGTAACGAACTTTTTCCATGGCAACACTTGAACACGGAAAGGTTGGATAAATATTGGAATTATTTTTTTTACTACAAATTACATACACCTAAGTATAATTATTTTAATGTGTTTTTAAGTAAAAAGGATGGTTAATAGACTCTTGAAAAACGAAGACAGAATGATTAAATGGTACATCGAAAAGAGTTTTTTTAGGTAATGGATTTTAATCTATGGCGCTAAGATAGAATAAGTGTTAATTTTACATTTGTACATAATATTATAATGGATGCTCCAAAATATATTTTTATGTAGAGCTTATTAAGGAAATTTATACCTCATTACGTAGATGGTAATATTTACATACACCTAGCCTTTTCCTAACTACTTAGTTTGGGTCAACTACCAGTGTATCCAGATACGTATGACTATCCTTAGTTATGTTATAAACGTGAAAGTTTGTATGTATGGATGTCTGGATATATGTATGTTTGAATTTTTATTACTCTTTCACGCCAGAACGGCTAAACGGATCTGGATGAAATTTGGCACAGAAACAGTTTATTCTGAAATAACACTTAGGCTTTTTATTTAGGTCGGACCCAATCCTGAAGTCCATGCAGACAAAGTGGTGGGCAGAAGCTAGTATACAATAAATTGCAATCAGACTTCCGCAATGCAGTCTCTGGTCAATACCTACCGGAATCTTAAAGATAAACTGGTTGTCAGGATTTCTCGGCTTCTGAAAACGTTACTTAACGTTACGCTTACGTGTCTGTCAAACATTATCTATTTTAAACACAAGAACCGTATACAAAAAGTAGTTCTTCAGGATACCGCTAGAGGCGCTGTAGATGAAAGATTTTTTTAACTCCAGGTTAAATTACTGAACATTAATCAAAATAAATCAAACGTAACATTTTACCGTGATAAGTTGAATAAAATGAATCCTATGGTTTTTAAGACTCCGCAATTCATAAATTTTATTATAGTTAAGTAATTCAATGGAATCTGTGCGCAACATAATTAAATATACTATACCATAACAGTTTCAAATCATCAATCTTATTAAGGACAGACGTCTAGCAATAATTCAATACCTAATACACACAAGAAAGTAAAAGGCTCTACCTTAATCAAAATCCTCACAACCGCCTTAAAAACAGTTTAAAAGTCTTTAACCCTTTACATATGAAGCAAAAGAAACATTTGGAGGCAATTAACCAATCGTTATTGTTCGGAGTCGAGCCCTTAACCCTGCAGTCGCTGCCCGTACTTCCGTCCAGCGATTATGTTGTAAGTTACGTGTCGAACACATGTTGTACGCAAGAAACGGTGATTAAAAGTACATTGATAGCTTTGGTAAGTTCTTTTAAATTATTGTTTTTTTTATTTGTTTTTTTTTCAGTATTTCTAGTGGACTGCCTAATTAGTCTTGTGGTCCTAAGTGCGTCTCCTACGCTAGAAGCTTTGCTCACTTAGCTCAATCATCAATCAAACCCATACTGAGTTCGATTCCTAGGTCAAACTAGGTGTTATTGGATTTTTCTACGAAATTCTCAGTAGTAGCTCAGAGTTTGGATTTGTGTCCGGTTAAGGGCAATAGACTCGCCCCATATTAGGTGAGACCTAAACACACCGGCGATATGTACTAACATTAGTACACGGCAAGTGTAGCTCAATATTGCAGATTGATTGATCAGTATTAGTTACTAAATCATACCCACATTACAGATGGTATTATACTTAATTTATTTCTAATTAATATAATCAAAAAATCAAATAATCGGTTTAGTCAAACTGTACAACTCAATTAACTTATTATTTAGCCGTCGCTGAATCTGTTCACCATAGTTTGTGATTGAGAACGTTATTTTTTTCTGTGACTTGCAGGGCGGCTTTCTGTCAGCATCCCCTTGAATGTAACAACCCAAAAGTCGGTAAATAGGCAACAAAAGGGCTCACAATGCGCCAATGCCAATGTTTGGGCCAACATAATAGGGAGTCTTAGAAGCCGAGGTCGCATTGTGCGCTGGCGCATTGTTCGCGGGACTTAGTGCGCTTGCACAAAACCGCTCGGTAGCTACCGGCGCGAACTTCAAAGCGTCCAATGTTTGCCTACAATATTATTTTTATTGCCGTAATTGAGTAAATGTCTTTGACAGTGCTGTGAGAACAGCGGTCTCATCAGCCCTAGATATTTGAACTTTCTAAATTTTATAACTTTATTTTATTGTGATGTTGTTTTGACACTTGATTATGCTCTACTATCGGCTTTTTATAGTTCATTCTTGAGGAGAGACGTTTTTTTGGCTTGGTTAATATTTTATAGGCAGGTATTTTTTTTATTTGTTAGGTCAGCGACGAACAGACGAACTCTCTAATAGCCAGCAGTCTGCAACGCATCGGTGTTGCTGCCTTAAAAAACGGACTGCAGAAAGCCGCAGCTACTGAGGAAGAACGCGTGAAAGTCGAAAGAAAGGCAGTCGCCAGTCAGCCAGACCCCAAGAGGTCCTACCATCGAGCAAGTCAGATATTTTCTCGTCTCTTACGAGATGCCTATCTGAATGATTTTTTGGTATTACCATACCATCACCCGTGTATTTCCGAAAAGTTAGGCTGATACCCACATTTCGATAGTATGTTTGTTTAGGTCACAATTGATAGGGACGAGCCTATTGCCATTATCTAGGCATAAATTCAAAATCAGATCTGCTACTCAAAATTCCATTAAAAAACCCAATAAGTAACACTTTGCTCGACCTACGAATCCCTAGAAGAGAACCCCTAGGCTAATGAGGCAGTTTACTTAGACTGAATGAAAGCAAGACGAGGATATCCGGAGTCTTAAGTGAAGGATATAACACACAGATTTATTAATGAAGGTGCTTAACACATGTTGAAAGACCAATGGTTAATGGAACATCCTAGAGATGAGACCATGAACTGGTAAACATAGTGTATCCAGGACCAGCACCAATCAGAGAAACTACGACAAATGACATATTTTATATCTGAAAACGTGGAACATGACGCACATAGAGCCGTTATAGTGTGTCTTGTCTATGGCAAATAAACGATTTTTTTTCATTCTTTCGCACATTATGAAACTCCTTTTGAATAATGACACAACTATATGTGTGTGGGTTGGTTGTACCTACTTTCTTGGAAGACCTACACTACTAAGCATCTACAGACTCATTGATAACGCCCACGCATTAATTATATTAGCACATATGACCTCGCAGACCCTTCAAGTTATGAAGGTATTTTTTATTAATGTCCTCCTGGCTATAAAAGAGAGGGTCTTTCATAAGTCAGGGATAGTGTTGATTCGTGCCCGCTTGGCTATTATAGAAAGGGCTATTAATAAGAGAGAGATGCGGTTGATAGGCTATACAATACCATCTCTAATACAGTTGTCTACATCACATGTTGTTTTAGGCCATAAAGCCACATAAAGTTAAAACTACAAATATAAAACCAAAACGATTACCCCAAGTAATATTACGGCACAAGAATGGGCAAAAAAGTAATAAAATAATTACAAAACTCTTTACCATGGCATACCAAAGACAAAAATACTCTATACTTACCGTTACAAACCATACGGATAACCAAACTACCCACAAATGTGTACAACTGATTGTAAAAATATATACCTACTTTACGATACCTTGCAAATTGTTTTATTCGCAAACTTCAAACCATAAACTTGGAATTTTACAGCAGGAGCAAAGACAATAGAGTCTTCGCCATATATTGGTACAATAGACACGCCGCCAAAGGTACCGCTGCCATAAAAACCATAAGTTTTCGTAAAAACAATGGGACTGTTTTGGGTCTACCTCGTTTTAGATAAAAGTAATAAATATTTACACCACCAGCCGATAAGATGAGTTTGGCGAAACCTAATAAATTTTAATTATTTACCTATGTGGTAAGTTCAAATTGTAAAATTCGGTAAATTGGGCTTTTAGCACCTGATACAGTACGAAAAATTGCTATTGTTATTCATATCATTGGAAGTAGTTCTTATTATGTTCTAAAACGTAACATAAACCAGTCATACAATTATTATTAGATTCACAATAACCAGGTTCCATAAAGATTTCACGAAACATGGAACAAATACAAAAAATATAGGAGTAGGTCTCAAACAAAACTAACACTGTATAATTTTATATGACCCATTAGGCACCTACTTAAATTAGGACCACTTAATAATAAATGACAATTCACAAATAAAATCACAAAAACCAGTTAGGATTAACAAAAATATATTTAATTGGACACAAAACACGGTTAACCCTGCAACGCGTGCATCACCACGCGACGTTCCGCGGAAAGCGCGGGAAACTCGGGAAAGTTCCTCACAAGTTTCCAACCGGCCCGCCCTGACTCCGCCCCCGGTCACGCCGTCTTGCTCGCGCACCACGCTCTCTCCCTCACACCGCAACACAGCGGCTAACCGCACGCGGACGCGGACCGTATCAACTCTTTGTACGAGAAATTTTCGACTTCTGTTTTAATTCTTTAGTTTTGGCTGTATTTTTGAGGCACCAATATTTTAAATTAAGGATTTAGCGTAGTTTAATTGTTCAATACTTACTTTAGATTATCTTTATTAATAAATACTTTACAGCAGAATAATCTACAATGAATAATAAGTAGGTGCCTACCTACTTGGATCACAAAAATATATAAAAATCTAATTGTAATAAAATTATAGTCGATTACAAAATTTAAGATTCGCTGTAAATTTGTAACTTCTCATTTGTGATGCAAAATTAGTCCACGAAATATCTGGTGCGATTAAAAGTGTCAGTCAAACCCCCTGTCATCGAAATTCCTCGCGTGCTTTAGCGAAAATGAAGTGCCACCCCGCGAGCGGCGCCGACTCCAAACATGAAAATCATAATTTTTCATGAGCTCGTTGATAGGTTTTCGCGCTGGCCGCGGTTTCCCGACGCCCCGCGGCCTAATTACCGCCGCCTCGCGATACGTCACCGCGGTGATTCAAAAAAATCCACCCATCCCTCTCCCACTAGGCGGCGGTGAGCGCTGGCGTCCCACTCCAACAAGCATTTTTATAAAAACGCAGAGACCAACCGCGGCCGTCCCGCTCGTTCCCGCCGCGACACCGCATCACCCGCACCCTTCGTCTCCTTCCCGCTTTTTACGAGACGTAGGGGCCGCCACCCGGGTGGGGGCGGCGACCGCGCGAACGCAAAATATTGACCATCGGAAAAAGTCGCGTCGTATCACAGTCATCAGTTGAAACTGAGTTGTCGTGAGCACGCGTCCCTTTGCCACGACTTCGTTGCGCGTCGTGAGTCTTCGGCTTGCGGTCTCGGCGAGTCACACGGCCGCCGTTTATTTTTCCGAGTCCCCCGCCCGGCGTCTTGCCGTCCGCGCCCAACAAGTGGTGTAGACGCTGCTCGCGGCTCACACGGAGTCTCGCGCCCGTACTTTACACAACTTTCCGAGCGCTCCGCGCGCACGCGACGCACACTTCCCGCGAGTTTGTAAACCGATCGCGTGTTTTGAAACTTTTACCAAAGTGTTTAGAGACTACAGTGGCGTGACACCGGACTTCAGTGGCGTGGCGAGAGTCGGTACGGTGTTCGTTGAGGGTAGACTGAAGTCGATGCACCTCCCGCACGCGAGCCCTCCGGCCCCCAGCATGGCGGACGTTTATGCTCATATCCATGAGTACTACCGGCAGAGCCACGGCGAGCTGGTGCAGACTGGCTCCCCGGCCGTGCTGTGTTCAGTGCTCCCTGGCCATTGGAGGTCCAACAAGTCACTACCAGTGGCTTTCAAAGTGGTGGCTTTAGATGATGTGCAGGATGGCACCCTAGTTACCATAAAGGCTGGGAATGATGAGAACGCTATGGCGGAGTTAAGGAACTGTACGGCGGTAATGAAGAACCAGGTCGCGAAGTTCAATGACCTGAGGTTCGTGGGTCGTAGTGGTCGTGGGAAGTCGTTCTCGCTGACCATCACCATCAGCACATTCCCCAGCCAGGTGGCCACTTACATGAAAGCCATTAAAGTCACCGTCGACGGCCCAAGAGAACCTAGAACTAAGCAAAGTAAGTTTCTAACTACTACAAAATTACTTTCAAACTTTTTTGTAGTCAACTTTGTTGGTTAAGTTTTAAACCCCTTTACTTATATACCTACCTACCTACCAATAAAAATTGCATAAGCTTTATAGGTACCTCTAGTTAAGCACTGTTCTGTCGCGTTTCCTCCAATGCCAAATGGAGGAAACGGGACAGAACAGTGCCATGCACTTCCCGAGTGGGTCTTCCCTGATAGATATAATCTGGGTGTCTTTAAATCACGAGTGAATCGGTTTCTTCTAGGCAAGCTCCATCGTAGATCGCAGTATCGCTTAACATCAGGCAAACTAGCGGTCAAGCGTAAGCCTATCACGAATAAAAAAAAAATGACAGTTGAACGAAAGGAACAAAACAGTGCAGCGAGTAACTAACCATCGTTTATTAATAAAACCAAAGTAGGTATTCTGGGGTCGACTTTACAATAATCAGATTTTCAAACTTAATATGGAAAATGCAAAAAAAAAACACAAAAAGATAATAATCAGATATTTTTTTTTAAACAACTCAAACTGACAATTCAATATAATTATTCATCGTTCAAACTGATAAATTTTATCTGAATAGTGAAAAATGGGCCCTTAGTCACATCCATCTTTATCTTACTAGCTAATTACTATTATAAATGCGAATGTTTGGATGGATAGATGTTTGTTACACAATCACACTCAAATGGCTGAACGCATCTGGATGAAATTTGGTACAGAGATAGATTATAGTGTGGAATAGCACATAGGCTACTTCTAATCCAAGTCGGGCCCAATTATGAAGTCCACACAGACAAAGTCGCGGACAGAAGCTAGAACAGTTATATTATATACAAGTTGTTCCTGCGGTTTCACTCACATCCCGAAAAGATTAACATACTATACGTCGGATTCTAGGCAGGGTATCAAGATGAAATATACACCAGCAATACATCGGTGAAAACTGCATTCAATTCTATGCAGTGGTTTGTACGTGATGTGCGTACAAACATACAGACAGACAGACCGACAGGCAGACAAATATTCGAAATGTTGCTAAATAATTTAAATAAAATTGTTGTTTTGGCTTCTGTTGCTCTAAAATAAAGCCTTAGTTTTTCTTTAGTATCTATAATGTACAGACATCGGTCTGTTATATTTTTATTATATTATTTTATACGGGTTATTAGTTTGACTTTTCAAAAGTACCTTTTTAATGGTCTAATTGAAATAAATAATTTAAAAAAATATATATATATTTATAGGTCTGTGATTTCACAGATTCAAACTGGTAACCCTGCAAAAATTTTCCCATATATATTTACGACCCTTCTAGTAGATTTAAAAAAGATAAAGTATATATAATATTACATTCAAACGTTGTCCTGATAATTACCAACACAACATATAGGTAAAGCGGCATAAAGATTATTTATACGTACGGCAATTGATTTTTTTATTCCATCAATTTAATTTCTCCATGTACCTAGCTGCAATTCTTCCAACCTGTCTCTTTATTTCTTTAAAGTCGTACCTACCTACGCTTTTTCTTTCTTTCTCGTATTTTTTCACAGACAATATTTTCTGCTAAATAGTACTGCTACTTTATTTACATAGATATATTTTTCAGATACTTTTTAGAACTTTACAAAAAGCAAAATAATGATTTTATTGTCAAATTAATTCCTGTGATAACAGTGTTATTACTATTTAAATTAGTCCTATTCAGGATTATTACTAAAATGTACTCTTCTAGTAATATAATTATTGTAGTCACCAGTAAAGATTAGGTAGGTACCTATATTAAATGTGCAAAAAATTTAGTTTTTCATTAGTAGGAAGTTTGAGCTTAGATAAGCGCAAATCTTTGGGTATTCAAAAATAGCAGTGTTATGACCTACATATACTGCATCCTCCACACAAAGGAACGACATTTATCTCCATTTGTCAGATATCAAGCAGAAACAATAAAAAAATTATTAGTCTTTACAAATCGTTTGGATGCTGCGCGTGCGCGACTCGCTGGCTCGCCGCCAGTCCACAGAGCCGAGGTCGATTTTGCGGCACCGCAACTTTCAACCACATTCAAACGACTTTTATTTCGAATCCGTTTAAAATCTAATATACATTTATATACGGGACATCAGTATTCGATTTTCAAAAAAAAAAAATCTGCTTTGTAAAAATAGTGCGGGGAAAATGTTTCGACCGAATTAACATCTGTGTGAACGTTCGTACAGAGCAGTCAATCACTGGGACATTAATTGCCTCCTCAGTTTAATCTCCTCACTACGTTAAGAATTACAACTAAGACAGCTTCTCTCTCAAAATAACATCGATTGTCTGCTTTCATGTGAGTAAGGAGTTCACATTAAGGAGCGTCATGTTTTGACGTGGGGCTTATAAATGGTTATTGGTGTTTACAAGAACACGCTTTTATACTTTCGTGTACTGTGTAAATGTCTTAACATACAACTCAATTTATATGAGCATTTTGAAGGTCAACATTCATGAGTACTTATAACTGAGGAATGAGGGGAAAAATCGCAGAATATTTGAAATAGCAAACATGACTGAAGTCATGTGATTTAATATCGAGCGGAAGCAAAAGCTCTTTTGCTAATAAAATGTAGTCATAATAAATACCAAATACATGATATCATGTTGATAAAAAGAGCATTAGGTACATCAAAATATTTAGTAATGATAGTGGATGATGTATATTTTTTTAATTAACAAGAAATATAATTTAATCCGGTTTTTTATTCACTGTCGATTCGTCAGCGTCACGCGCCGGCTGTCTGACCGAATTCTTTTACAATGGTGTTAATAGTCTACTTTAATGCCATAACAGGAATAGTTTAATTAATTAATGTTTAGTTAATGTTTAATTAGCAGTGACATCTTGTAGTCTTACCCCCTTACTCATAAAAATATAAAACATCTTATAAACTTCTTAAAAATAACTTTTGTCTTGTTTTGACACGTGATAGGTATTCTGTGACAGGGAAAAGTAGACAAAACATATTATATTTATAAAAGGTTTGTAAGACGTACTGTATTTTTATGAATAAGGCGGTTAATATATAGGTAAAACGGTTACGGACTAAAAAATCAACCGCTAAATCTGTCCCAGACATCATCAATAACAATCATACAGACGTAGCAATCAACAAATTAAACTCAAATCATAATGTTTTGACACCACAAATCTATTTTAGATGTTACAACGTGCACCAAGACGTCCGTGTAAACAAACAGTTGCGCCCAAACTTCGACCAATAATAAAAAAACAGTATGCGGAAAAACTAACATCCTTGTGCGATAAACTTCAAAGGCGACGAGTTAATAAAGCGATCAATGGCGCACTGTCTTAATGGCCGCACAGCGCTCTAATTAACATGTAGTTAGTAAAATAACTAACATTCAAACACATTATGAAAGTACATAAATCGTTTTTGACGTGGTTTAACGTTGGTTATGTTTAGTTTACATTTTAGTGCAGTTATAAAAATTAAAATTTTTCGCTCTACAATTTTCTGTTGACGTAAGTTCATACAAAAAATGTAACTATCATGATTCCCGATATTATCAGCTAGTTGAATCAATAACATCTCTCCTGTAATTTCAAAATAGTTTAAAAACTGTACTGAACTTCATCAAAAGTTACATCTGTTTAGATAATTAAAACGCACATGTCGAAAAATGTGTGTGCAAAAATTTTATTGGCTCAATCCGCGAATCGCGAGTAGCATTTCTAAATCCGCTTCCCATGCTGTTAACCCTGAATCGCTGTGTACTTCTGTATAGGAAAATATATTTTTATTATTTGGGTTTATTTAGACATTGCCAGAATCTTGTCGGTACGATACAATGGTAAATGCCTGGTGTACCAGCAGTTACCAAGTTCGTCGGTGCGGCGGTGGCCGCGTAACAGATGTAAACAATCTCGGGCCGCGTCGTAAAGTCCCGTTTGATCTCCCCGCCTGCACCCCGACGCCGGTGCCTCTAAAATATGGATTTTATGTCTCTGCTAGCTGCTAAAATACCGCATCCACAGCCAGCCAGCCAGACCCTCATAACCAACCAACCGTACCGAGGACCTTGCCAAGATTACTAAACGACTTATGGAAAATTAAATTAAAAGTCATTGAAACTACTTGATGACCTGGAACATAATTCGTCCCTACATTAACGTTCAATACGGCTTAACACGTAGTCGATTTGTCACATGATTTACGCAAATATCGACTTAATCGAATTCTGCATTAAGAATCAAGTTAAGGAATCGCTTGTTAAAACTTCGAATTCCATTTCGTTTCGTTTTATGTGTATACTTCCTATCCAACATTTCCTTAACCAGATCATCAACTGATAACACTAAATCACCATAAACACAGACAATTAAGCAATGACGTATAAATGCGGTGTTAGTTATGGAGCATCGTCGCCGCCCCGTCCAAATTATGAGCCATAACTCTGATTCCATTTATTCAAGAGACTCATTAATTTACGAGTGACACGCACCCGCTCGCATCTCATCTTGTAGAGTTATTTAATGCCTATTTTGACACTTATGTGTCGTATCGTTCGTTTATTGTCCGGAGCGGTACAAATTTGGCCGCGACGCGTTTTGATCCGAGCACATTCTTAAACCATTGTACATTTTTAGGTCGGTGATTAACGGACTCAGAAATATCTTTATAGATTCACACAATACTTCCACACGACACGGACAGTGTTGTTTGGGACTTGCGTTCAAATACTTTGATATCTATAGCTTTACATTTACATTATAGATATTATAGAAAAACGAATATGGGGGTCTTTAGTAGAGCAACAGAAGCCAATAAATATATTTTTTTAAATTTTTGTCTGTCTGTCAAACAGAAACAAAAAACCATCGCAAAAACTACTGCATTGAATTGAATGCAGTTTTCACCGATGTATTGCTAGAGGTCTGGTGCATGCTTCATCGTATGTTTTGGTCCCATGTGGCATGAAATAGAGGCGAGTCAATTCCCATTAACCAGGGAGAACCAAACTTTGCGCTGCTACTGAAAATTTCAAAGAAAACCCCAATAGCACTTTGACCCAACTGAGAATCGAAACATGTGGGCGACTGCTGAACCAGGACCGGTAGCGACCGGTCCTGGTTCAGCAGTCGCCCACATTAGATTATCTAGGCGCAGAATGACAATAAGAGCGTATTTATATCAACTCTAAAGGCGACAAAAACTAAAAGATTTTCGAAGACCAGAATGACAAAATAATATAATTAATGATTACTCGCATGGAAAAAGGTGTGAGTGAGTGTGTGTAACTAAAATATCATCAAAATTCTTGTTTATTGTTTTATATGTAAAACCTACAAACCTTATAAGAAATCGATCCCAGATAACAATAATTGAGGAAAAATATTTATAGTAGTGTCTTCTACGATCTACTGAAGATATTAAATGTATCTAATTAGCTTTAAATGTACTCTGAACAAAACTTCAGTGTCAGTTAACGTTCCCACTTACCCAAATAAATATTAATTCAAGCACTCAGTAATCATCCACCACTTCTCAACATTAGAAATGCTCTCTTTACCGCGTTAATATTCAAAGCCCCGCATATGCAAAGGGTCGGGAACTGAATTTAATTGAATACTGGCATTAACAAATGGAGCGGCCCGTTTCCGAGTTCCACATTTAACTTATTATTGTTCCATGATGTCGGAACGTTCCTCGGGATTGCCGCGTGACAGCGCGACGGGCCATCCATCAAGTTCTTAATTTAAAATACCCGCGATCTGGGAAACGCTCACACGGAACACTCGCTAATCTCCCGCGTAAAGGGCGTACGCTTCACACAAATAAACTAATTGTTCCGTAAACACCTCTAGTGTGCGATAAAACCGTCATCTATGTGAAAACAAAAGACTACGCTCCATTACGTGCATTGTTTAGATTACGATAAAATTAGGCTACTCAAATAAAACTTGCAACAACAAACTTTGTATAAAGACTCGCTAAGAAGCACCGCGTATACAAAGTTCAAAACAAAGTAGACGGAGTGCTCGTAAACAGTTTAATCCGGTAATAAAAACGTTACACCTGATCGCATCAATTGAGACGTCTCTAGATTGGATTAAAAATGTAGTAAAAACCCGAAAATAGATGGATGTCTTCAGTAGTGTATCGATTAAACAAATAAAAAAGCGTTTCGCTATGAAAGGCGAAAGGCAACGTGACGTTGGAGGGTCGTAAAAACGTATGGCACAGAGGAGCCGGCTAACTGCAGTAGTAAACTGGCTCGTTTTGTATACAGAGCCCTTGTTATAGTCGGCTGGCCGGTAAACAGAGCGCGGCCCGTGTGTCGCCGACTTTACGGCCACCCTTTGTGCCTTTAGTGCTTGCGGACGTGGCGCAAGACGTTAGTGACCCCGCGATATACCTCCTTAATATGCCATTCCTTAGATCCACATGATGCTCTTACATAGCCATTTGGTGGCGACTGCGGATTCCGGTCATAGCATTGAGGTATTGATGTGACTAGACACATAAAACATGTTCCCAAACATGGATCAATTTTTCCAAAATTCTAAATTTGAAATAAAAGTTCTGAACTGTTGCTTTTTATGCTAGCCCAGCAGCCAACGCATTTCTTCGAACTTCAACAATATTATGTATTTTCTGAACAAGACATTATAAGTTTTTTTTTCTTTGTTGCAGATTACGGCTATGGTCACCCGGGTGGATTCAGCCCGTTCCTGTTGAATCCCGGCTGGCTGGATGCGGCTTACCTCAACTATGCGTGGGCAGATTACTTCAGACCACCGCAAATGAGAGACCAAGCCGCATCGCTCGTTAAAGGTATCGTAATTTTTTTTCTAGATGCATAATTACCTCTATGTTTATAATTCAGCTTGATAAAATCAATACCGTAGACTGAATAGGATATATAGTTACTAAATATTTGTAATACCAATCTTAAATTTATGCCTAAAAATAAATACTTTAATACATCTATACAAATCATACATAACTATTATTACATATATATAGGTACTTAAACAATAAATGTTTAGATAGCAAGATAGATAAGAATATTTCTATCTGTATAAAATCATTAAAATCCGAGTACCTCTTAAACTTCCAATCGCCGTGCAATAACGGTATTTGTTAATTTAAAAATTCCCGATTTAGCAAACAGCACTCAAAAACATGTTGCTGGAAACAGAACCGCCCCTCAAGGCCGTACAACGCAAAGCGGCTCAAATAAAAGAAGCGACTCTTGAACTCTGCAAAACAACACCGGCCCGACCGAAGCAAAACCACCCGCTGAAGTCCGCACCACGGGGGAAAGTGGGGGGTGCCACGAAACGTACAAAAAAGCACTGCCTTCACGTTCGAGAGAGTGTGGAGTCAATTTTATTCCAATGTAGGCGACCGCGCCACCAGCCACTTTTTGTTTCCGACGCTGAAACGCGAGGAGCAATGTACTTAAACACCTACAGACTTTTATTAAACCTATGTAGGAGCCCGCTCACATACACGACATGTACTTTGAAAACGTGTAATTGATTTCCCCTTTTTTCATCAGAATGTAATGGAAATTGGAAATAAAGCAAAATGCTGTGGATTATATGAACTTCCCCCAGCGCAGAATATATCGACCAAAGCGCAGAGAGATTACATCATAAATATTTAAAGTAAAATCCGTTCATTCGGTTACTATTTGGGTATACAATTTTCTTCGGCATCTAATATCAAACCCAGTTAATCCAATAAATGCTAATTAAAAATAACGGCCAAAGCAAAACAGAATCAAATTCAACGATCGGGAATCACCTCAATCAGGCGCGACGCCGATATTGGCCTCCACCTCGCCAAATTACCCCCTAGTTACGACCCCTCCCGCCCCCGTTGCCTTTTAAAGTGGTCTGCGCACTACCACTGCTGCAAACAGAAAAAGTGCAAAAGAGAAATGAACGTAGCACCACCTCGGAGCTCTTTGTGGCCCAATCTACGCCTCCATCGTGTCCTTTTTATGCGCCAGCTTCTCTTACACGCTATCGAGAATCAAAGCTTGCACGGGAAGAACTTTTTGAACACAGCTACTAATGAAAATTTCACATTTCGAGCTCTCTTTGTCCGCCGCATATGGAGATAGGTGTAATTCCTTATCGCGATGCTCTCGGCTTTGTGGAGTGCATACGTGTCCGTTGCAACACCTACATACGTGCTCTGCATCAATAATGCGTCGACGGATCGCTGTGTCACAGAAAGAGTCGTATCGTACCGAATTACAGAATGCCGTGTCTGTGTTGCAAAGAACTACGTCGTGTTCGGATAAATAAATATTGCACCCTCACCCTCCCGCTATCGCACTAAAAAACATCCCTTTCTGTGATGCCGCCTTTAAACGCCTACAGATTGTACATTATCCTTAGTACGATTATGCACCCCCGTTGTTCGGGGAATAGACGGAGTGCCCGTGCGCCGCGGGCCATCCCCGGGGGCTCGTCTCTCATATTACGTCATGTTAGCAAAGCAGTCAACGGTAGTTCTATGTTTTCTAATATTTTTTCCATTGCAATCGACATACCAAACAAAAAAGAAAACTTTACAGCCCTTTAAAAAAAGCTTGTTTCATGCGACCTATTCACTAATAAAATGTTTTTTATTGTCAACAGGTGGTCCAGGCTCAATATCAACACCTCCAGTGACGTTACCAGGAGCGGAGCTTTTCGCATTCTCTCCAGTGATGGCGAATCTACCATCGGGAGGTCTGATTCCTCCTCCTGGTGCCTTCTTGCCACCCAACGGTCTTTTACCTTTTGCACCACATCCAGCAGACCTAGCGATGAAATCGTTACCACCCGACCTATCTTTAAAGAACGGCATCAATCCATACGAAGCTTTAAGACACTTACAAAGCAACGTATCTTCAATGGATACATCGAGTGCTCGACTATCACCCACGAGCAGTAGACAAAGTGGTAGTCCAAGGAGCATAGTAAATGCCAGCCCTGATAGATCGAAAGCCGACTCGAAATCGGAGGCCAACTCAGTGCACGACGCTACGATAACAGATGAATCAGATGAGGAAACTATTGAAGTAGTAAAGTCCGCTTTCCACCCAACAAGACCAGCGAACGTTGAGCTACAAGAAATGAAGAGGGTACAAGCTGCCGATTCCACAGTGGCGGATAGGCCAAGAGTTCGGAATGAATTGAAGGCTCCTTCACAGCGCACCACGAGAGTGCTTTCTTCTAGTCCCACGTCTACCAAAATTTCAAACGGCACGATACCAACACACAAATCAGTTTGGCGGCCATATTGACTTTATAGTGCTAGTGTTCTTAGCTAAGTATCCATTGTGATGATGGATTTGTTGAAATGTGATACACCAATGAGCTTGTACATAACATAGGTATTAAAAATCCTTTGATTTATATCAGATATTTATTGTTAGATCTATTTAGATTACAGTTTAGACTAGGGAAGTAAATGTTGATAGATTATTCGTTACTTTTATTGCAGATGTGTTCAAGCTTACCCATATGATTATTTCGTAAATATTAAATGTAAATTGATTTGTAAATGTATATATGAAATTTTAATATTCTTCGAGAAACGACTGATTACTTTAATAGTTAAGAAAGACAAATGTATAATTGTAAATAATGTAAAAGGGTATTTATTAAACGAACGAAATGTACAATAAATGTCTGCTAGTTGGCAATGTATAATCTAAATGTATATATGTATCTAGAGATGTCGAGATAAAAGAAAGATTCTGAGAAATTATTACGGTATTTTATTACTTTCAACAATAATCAACCTACACACCAATATACATTATATCCCTATTGTGTTGAACTTTGCGAGTAGTTATTATGAGTGACTTATATAGACCAGTTTAATTATATTGAAGCTTTACTTCATAGTACATTATATGACTAGATTTCTATTGTCAAACAACACACACTCCAATACAAAGGATACAGAGAGAGTTAGCGAGAGAGTTATAAGAGTAAGTGTTACCTATTGGACAATATTTTCATTCTCAAAAAAACCTTATTAAATTACAAATTAACATAAAAAAATTATTGTAAAAGTATTCAACTGACATCTTTCGATCCACTGGGATGTCTTAATTCATTATTCTCTATAGAGTATTAAATACTATTCCGAGACTACAGAAACATTAACACAAGTAAAAAGTCAGGAAACTGCCTGAAACAGTCAATGTACAGTCAACAGCACATCAAGTTTTTTTCAATTTGGAGATTAAATAGAAAATCGATTGAAGAAATTTGACAATTATGGATACGACTAGGTACAGTAAACGCTCAAAAGTCCATAAGCACGCTAAGGATTACATTGCTATGAACAGTACGAGCGAGTTCGATTCAGCCAGTGCATGTCACTTGTTAACGATAATGAATAGAAAGTCGTAAGTCAAACTAAACGTCAAGCTATTGCGTTGCGAGACTGCCTATGACCTCTTTTCATTTCTGCAAAACTAGAGCTCTTCTGGAGTACCACTGCAAGAGACGTAGCCATAATGAAATCGAATTATTCCACACATAATTGGAGCTGCCTGAATGGGGAAGTACCTCCACCTTGCAGAAAATCGTAACCAAATAACATAGCTCCGTGCTATGTTGAGTTCCTAATGGTGAGCAAGGTCGCCAGAGCTCCGCGAGAAAGCGTTGTGTTGGCAGATAGCAGATAAACATCACGCATTGTCTCCTATGCTGCCAGCCCAACTAATCCTCCTTGATTTACAGGGTCGGCAACGCGCGAGTGATACCCCTGGTGTTGCAAGCGTCCATAGGCTACGGTAACCGCGTACCATCAGGATCACGACATCAGGCGGGCCGTATGCTTGTTTGCCACCTTAGTGGTAGAAAAGAAAAAAAAACACTGCATTGGTAATAATTTGCCGCTAAGCAGTACCTAATATTATTATTAAAGGCGACTTTTAAGAGCAATGTAGTCAAGGAAATTACGCAACTCAAGGCGTCAACGTAATATTGATATTACTGGTATTGCAGGCATTTATAGACTGCGACTGTCGCTTAACATCAGGCGCCCCGATAAATTGTTTGTCATCTTATTACAAAAAATACAAAATATAACAAAAGGTAGAAATATCTCAAATAAAACGAATCGAATAAAAATGTTGATTTCTACCAGCAAACATTGTTCCAGTCCACAGTTTTTGTATTAACGAAGTACTTGACCTTTAATAAACATACCATCACGCCTGTATTCCTCGAAGAGTTAGACAGAGGCGTGCTCATACACTCACAGTTCGCCGGTATGTTTAAATCCCATGTAATACGGGCGAGCTTATTGCCATTAACCGGGCACAAATTTAAACTTAACTGAGAATTTCATTCCGATAATTAATTCTAATAACGTTATTTTACTGAAGGAAAAATTTGCCTGTGGGCAGGACTCCAACCTGCGTCTTGTGGTTTGATATACCAGTCCCACCCAGGTCCATAACAAGTTTTGATAAACAGTATTAAAGAATATTCTAACTATCTAGTTATGTTAAAACACTGAGTTTCTACACTTTTTACTTTCATTTTAAAGCTCTGATGTATCTGATATCGCCAGCCAGAAAACTACCGGGTTGGCGATGACTTCATTAATTTCCAATCACTATCCGGTGGCCGTGTGTCCACCTTCGATGACTTTTAGAGCTGAAGTGTGATAAGAACTTTACGTAGTTACAATCGATTTTCATACCCCATATTGCTCGTGTATTTAAAAAGCGAACTATACCCGCACGAGGCTGGCGTGGTGGACTATAGCTAAGCCTAATGCTGAGATAGACCTGTGCTCCACAATAGGATCGTAAATAGATTTAACCTAACAACTTTTTCAAAGAGGACCCCGCATCCAGTAGTTGATGGTATGGTAAATACGATGGTAACGATGAAAGAGTGTCTTGTTTCTTGAATGAGCCGGGAGTCTCTGGTCTCATACTGTGCGATTCCAGAGGAATTTCCTTCCAAGCACACTCCGGTTTTGGAATCAACTCCCCGCCGAAGTTTTCCCTAAGAACTACAGCATGGGATTCTTCAAAAAGGGTGTGAAAAGTTTTTAAAGGGTCGGCAACACGCGAGTGATATCCCTGGTGTTGCCAGTGTCCATAGGCTACGGTAACTGCTTACCATCAGGCAGGCCGTAAGCTTGTTGTACCACCTCAGTGGTATAAAAAAATTACACATCAAAACCATGCCATACACGGGTTAGATTGACCCAGACTATTTAATAAGGTCAGTAGAGTATAACCGTTGGCTATGTGGTTCATAACAATAAACCACATAGTTAAAATTTGTATTTAGATAACAACCTACATACTAACTTTATTAGCACTTTCTGTTGAAATAATCCAATATGTCATATTGTATATATGTCTAATATTAGCGTCAGAAAGTATAACACTTTTAATTTTTATCGTATATGTGAACGCTAAATTTTAATTTACTCATTAATAACTGTGTTTAAAAAGAGGAGGCTCTGTAGTCGTGTGTAGCCAGAATATAGTTATTTTCTGCAAAATCTTTTTATTAAGAACCGATTCTAAGTATATTAATCTCGTAGAGTCTACGTGTACAGTATCAGTAATTGTAACATTAAGACGTCCAACAACTTAGTATACCCGTGACCATGGATGCTGTAAAGGATCCGAAACGTCGGGAATCAAATAATATCAATATAACGCGATAAAATCCGTAAAAAGTAGTTTTATTTCAGTATCAATATTGTTCTGACTTTATGGTAAAGACCTTGGGTCTTTCGTTTTTGAAGTTTTTTTATCTCAAACTTTTAATAAAGTGAGCGTTACAGTAACTAAGATGGTGTCTTACTCACTGATTATCGCATACAAAATCACGTTACAGGCACTAGTAACCACCTACATAGGTGCGTGGACAGCGGGTGCTATCAATTGTGTTTGCGCCCAGCTGATCTGGTTAGCTGATTGCAGCCTCCCCGCGGTCGCGCCGCTCCTCAAACAACGCTTGGATACCCTAGTGGACTGGATATGGCATTTGTAGAAATATTTTTATGTTATAACTAGCTACTGTTGCCCGCAGTTTCACTCACGTTCCAAAAAGATTAACATACTATAAATCCGATTGAAACATGTACTAAATGCGCATGCGCGTGATGCGCATACAAACATACAGACATACAGACATGTGCATGCGCATACAAACATACAGACAGACGCAAATTCTAAAAATTGTTATTTTGGCTTCTTTTGCTCTAATAAAGTTATAGTATTATATAGTTATATCAGTTTTTCTTTCATATCTATAATGTACAGACATCGGCCTGTTACAATTTTATTATAGCTAAGGATAGATTAGATGTATGGTGAATGATTACATATTATCGTCTATATTTCGTATCGATATGACATTTTCTAATAACGAGTTCTGACAGACAGTAAGTAAGTAGGTAAGTACTTACTAAATTCGAAAATTTATAGACAGTTCTAGTTATAACATTCATAAAAGTTGTTAAAATGCCAACCTTTTAAGAGTTATTTGAACTGGAGTCATATCTACCGAAAATTCAAAAGCAATGTCATTGAGATAAAAGGATTCATAGAATATGTTTTGTGTCATGATTACGTTATTTTTAAGTTTCACGATTACGTTATTCATCATTTATATGTCTTCGTAGGTATCGTCATTCAGGTTCATTCATTCATTCATTCAACATCAGTGCTATGATTTTCGTCGACCATTTGATACATTTGTACTTTTCATTCGAGAACATTCGGATTCCGGCGAATAGATTTCCTATTGCATCCATATTTTGTTAGTAAATAGTTTAAGTGTTTAAACTAACTTTGAATAAAACTGATGCATGCATGTTGAAGCGCTTACTAAATGTAAATACCAACCCTAAACACAATATTATCATATCAGATCATATCCAACGTTGTCGCATGCATGCAACGCTGTGAATAGAGGCATCTCATTATGCGAGCCTTTGATTTATACTCGTTATGACTTACTTTTTGGTGCTTGACCATCTATCTACTCGCACACTGTACACCCATCCTATTTGGTCGTATTAAAAACTTGTGGCCAGACGGCCGCGTCAGTGAGTATATTCTGAATTTGAAATTTTGTTTGAGCGAGTGCACGTATGTTTTCAATGCGCGAGTGATTACAGAATGAGGTTTGTGCATGTGTGTATAGTATCCATTTAAAAGCTTTGCTTGTGTTTGTGTGTCGGAATATTGAAGGATAATTAACGAAGAGCCCGCTGAGTATCGTACGTAATACTTTTTAATATTCTTTTATTGAATTTTATTTGTATGACATCATTTATTATTAAAGCTTCAGTTTGCTTAGTAATTTATTTTGTACTATATACCTACGGCACGATGGTTTATTGCTTTTCACACTTTTTCGCCCTTGGTCAACAATCTGTTTGATGTAACATATACGGAGCTAATTTACACTATATGAGAAAACAACGTGACGTCGAAATAAAGTGATTGATTTATCACATCACAGCTTATAACTAGTGCAGTAATAGTATATATAGAGCTAATTTTGTAATTTTGTCTTATTGTAGATACCTGCGTAGCAGTGGAGAAACTGTTGACAAAATATGCGATTGTCGGTTTTTTATGTTGCAAAAAAATAAACTTTTTAAGAACACCAGCTTTGAGGTCGCTGCTCTGCTTATCCCTATAGTATAAAAGCGAAACAGTGCCTACGTAACGTAAAAATAAAAACATTTTAATTCTGCCGTGTCGCAATGCAGGAACCGCGGCTTAACCCGCCGCCGCCGCCGGCTAGAGCGCGACAGCACATATCGATAAGATCGACATCGCACCTGCTTTTATTGTTTCAACCCATTTCAACCCGATCGACGGAAGATCGCCTCGGGCAACCCGGCAAAAATCTAAATGGAGGCCTCCTAAATGTCGATGGGTTTATCCTAGAGGTACCATCACTTAGCGCCCATTAGAAGGTTACTGTAACTGTTGAGTGCTTAGGTATTTATACGTTAATTGTACAGCTAAATAAAATACATATAGTATATACTATAATTTTTATCTACTACAGGTAAAGCAAAAAAAAATATAGCACAGCAGACAGACAAACATAGGCACCGCCAACAGTTACCTATGTCTGGTCAACAAGACAAGGAAGATATGTTTTCCATCTGTTTTGGTTTACCGACTAAAGTGTCAAACACCCTTCCCTACTAAGCGACACATGCAAAATAAATAGTAAAATTAATTTCCACTTAAATAAATATTACTAATCTTCTGTTAAATCTGTATCATCATTCATAAATAAACATGTCCAAATGTAAAAAAAAAACTTTAATCTTTCCTACACACCCGTTATATATTCACCAAAACAACAAAACATTTTTATTATACTAATAATAAACTTCGCAGAATTTCGAAAATATAACAGACAAATCCCTCTCGTCATCCCACTCGAAAGTCAAAAGGGGCGACAGAACCTAACTGGACAATTCAGAAAGAAATCTCACTGATAAAATTTTAATGCCTGTATAAAAAGGCTATAAATTTGATTTACGTGCCCCCCGGCCGCTGTAACGGGGTAATATCGAAAAATAACATGAGATAATGTTGGCTTACAGAGCGGGGCCAGGGTTGGATTAGGCTGTATTTGCGTTTGGAATGTATGAAGGCAGTGGCGAGCGAGCGACGCGACGCGGTTCGAGGACAGCGGCGATGCGGCAATAGGATTCAGCGATAGAACAAATTCAATGACAATTATAGGGTTGGTATGTGATTTATTCTGACGTTTTATTCCATAATAAAAACTTTTTTCATCAATATGAAGCAAGTGTCAAGTTACATGTGTTGGCAATTCTGCAAATGTCAGGTGCGATGGGTAAACGTACTTAAAAAGAGTGATGACATTAAATAGTTAAAAAGAGGTGGACACGTTATCATCCTCCAAACACAAATATTGTTTTGTAGTCAATTTGTAATTTGTAGTGTGACAATTAGTAATTTGTAGTGTGTTTGACAGCGCTATTGATAGCAATAAATTTTCATTTTATTGAATATGTGCCGTCTTGTGATGCTATACTGCACAAATTATTATACTAAAGTAAGAAAAGAGCATGGAGTATCTTATCACAAGTAAGTTAATAAGTTCTTAGCTTCCGTATAATTTACTTTTATTTCTTCGTTGCAAATAAAATTTAAAATGAAAGAAAGAGTCGGCGCATGCCTTATTCGTATGAGAGAAATTTTCATGTCACACATCACTACATATGGACATATTAGGACATATCAAATGTGTCATAGACAACTGCTTAGTGCTACTTTTTTTCATTTTAGGCTGCCTGTCTCATTAGGAAAGCCTAAAATGTTTATAATTATAGGTATGGACATGTAGCGCGACTCAATTATAGATGACATTTATATGAACATATATCTAATACTATTAGATCATTGGTAGTACCTATAATAAATTTTTACAAAGCCTATACGAGAAAAAGACAGACTAAATATTAAAAAAAGTTAATATTATACTTAATTTATATAATATTTTTATTATTATTAATCCATTGGAACAAAGGGCAAAATACAGACACTTTGAAAGCCGAGTGACTTTGAAATTACCAGCCACAATAAGTTTATTTCATCCATCCCTTGAACAGCAAACATCATGGACAGTTTAAAGGGACATAACAAAAGTTATGTGATATATTTAAATGATAAAAAGTAATGTGTTATTTTCCGCTACAAAACAAGCAGGGAATGAGAACTTACCTCATGAAACGCATAAAATATTCGCAAAGAAAGCACTTGGATATAATAAATTCCTTATTGGGCCGCGGCAGGAACACAAAATGAGTAGAAGAAGCCACTTAAAAAGATTGGCACTCAACGAACCAGCATAATCTATGCAAATTACGTCAAATTAGGAGTCGTCAACACGCTGTGCCTCCTCGACGTAATTTTGAAGGCAAACCCTCCTTTATTATTAATATTTATTCCGCTCCTTCCGTCTAAATCGGGGAAAAAAATAAATTTTGCCGAAACACTTCGATCGGCTAATGAATCAAATAAATTGATGGAAACGTTTCACGTGTGCGTGGGTTTTCTTTAAAAGTATCATATGGTTGGAGAGGGTTAATTCCAAGTGTAATAATTATTCAGTATGACTGGCTCATAGGTGGCTAAGAGGTCATAAACGTGACTACTACGACATAGGTCCTGGGTTCGATGCCCGGGTCGAACAGTCTTATTGGTTTTTATATTATAAGCAGCCAAAATAGCTTACAGCATGGTATAATAACAAACACACGCCGTTCACATGATGTATTTAAGCTCCATGTAATAGGGGTGAGCTTATTGCCATTTATCGGGCAAACATCCAAATTATAAGCTCCCACTGAGATTTTCATATCAAAACCTAACAACACTATTCAATCTTGGAATCAAACACAGGATTTTAATAATCGAAACCAAATTAATTATCAGGCAAGCCTGAGATAGCCGCGGTACGATATCTAGCAAAACAATATAAGTACTATCCCTAGGTAGGTAAGAGTCGGACAGCGTAGTAAAGAAAGTCGGCAACTAACAAGCAAAAGCCGGCACAGATGAAAGGTGCAATAAAAAATCATAAAATGACCCAAAAATATTGTGTTTGTATAACACCCGTAACTAAACCGAGTTATAAAAATGTTCCCCTCGCCTCATGAAAGCTACTGGTTTCTTAGTTTGGAACGCACCTTTGTGGTGTTACAATAATTTTCTTTTAAACAATTATGTTTATAAGGCACTTTCTTAGGTAACATTTTTGTTTTCGAAAAGCAATAAAGTTGGGGAGAAATGTTGTTTTTGGAAATTATTTTTAGCTTACTGCCTCATTAGTCTAGTGGTAATAAGCACGACGCTAGAAGTTCGGGGTTCCTTCCTCAGGTCGTGCAAAGTTTTATTGGGATATTCTGTGAAATTCCCAGTAACAGCTCTGAGTTGGGATTTGTGCCCGATTGATGGCAATAAGCTTGCCCCTTATTACATACCGGTAAACTGTGGGTTAAATATTACACCTCTGCCTAACCCTTTAGGGGATATAAGCGTTATGGTAAGTTTAGGTTGTTATGTTACTATCAGATTCATAGATAGTATTGGTTAAGGAAAGTAGACTTTAATAAAATGACATTTTAGAAGTTATTGGAAACATTCCGCACGTAAAGCTTTACTTAGCCAAAAAAAATTAAGTACCTTGCTTCTACATTATAAAATATGTATTATAATTCACAATCGTATCATCTATGAGGTGCAATCTAAATATTTTATACAAAAATTATGACATCAAACGATAAATACATCGGACACAAACGCAAACACATTCCCCACACAAAGTTGTTAAAGAGATAAAAGTAAACCAAAAATAACCAAGTTTATTTTACCACAACCTGATTATACACATCTGCATCTTTATACGCAGAGTTAATAGTCTTGAAGATAATGTAAAGATAGCAAAAGAAACAAAAAAGATCGTTCTATGATAAAAAAATAAAATAAAAGATATTTGATACTGGTTTCTGACACTATTGAAATTAAAAAACATCTAAATTTCAATAGAGAAAATGGCTGGGTCTTACCACCTGCTTGAAACCCCATTATAGATTCCATAAAATCAAAATCTAAACTCAAAACTGCAAGACCGAAGGATACGGTGAGCTCGATCTGTGTGAATCGGATCGCCAATAATTAACAAAAATGTAAGGTAGATGTTAGTAATTGCAACATTAAGACGTCCAACAACTTAGTCTACCCGTGACTGAAACGTTGGGAATTAAATAATATCAATACAATACGATAAAATCCGTAAAAGTAGTTTTATTTCAAAGATATTTGAGTTACGGTGGTTCGTAGCACAGCTACGAAGGTCTACGTTATCGAGACCTTTTGCTACGCCAACGCGTAGCAGTATCGTAGACTGCTTAGCTATAAAATTTGTCACAATATTCAAGTTCAAGTTCAAATGTTTTTAATAAGCTTTTAGCAAACAAGCGTTTATGAAACGGATTACTCTTTGACGAGTCCTAAGTACGAGCCCAAAAATACCTACAATTTACAGGAGAGCGACATAAAGATTCTAAAGCAACCTGGAACTTTAACATAGTTCAGCAATCTATTGAAATTTTTTAATTGTACCTTTGCGCTTGTACTAGTGTACGTAGGATACGCTTTCTTATTTTACGTTACTTTGATTCTCTTTAATAACTCTGTAGTGTCAGTTTAAAAAAATAAAATAATATAATTATCATACATAAAACCAACTTAATTTCATTTGACTCAAGGTTACTCTTAAATTAAATGAATACTTGAGCCATTGGGGACCTTCATACTTAATATTACTTAGGGTCAAGATATTTGTCACTTGATCAAGTGTATATTTTAATTATCCTATTAGATTTTTTTTTACCATATTGAAATCAAGCTTTAAAAATTAAAAAACAATATCTACTTAATAAAACTCTAACAATGATTTGTCTAGAAGCAATATTTTTTAATCAATTGTATTTGAACAGGATTTCCTTCACTGTTTAAAAAAGATAAATAACTAAGATAGAAAATTTCCACGTAATTGGAAATAACGAGATCATGGCATTAACGTCGTGGGCAAATATCTAGTGATTAGATATTTATAAAGATTCATCGTAATATTACAACAGATATACTTAGTCGAATCTTATTCACGCATTTCAAAAATAATCTTCGAATTAACAATCTTAGGTCCCGCAGCTCATAACTGTATAACGGGGCACGTCACCAAATCCACCCGGCTAACCCCCGTTGCACATACGCAAATTGCACACGCCTAAATGGGTTTCGGCGTCCATCCACTGGGCGGCTAGTCATTAACTCACGGAAGCAAGTACAGCAGACCAATTTCCCCAACCGGTTGCCAATTAACAGCACTTGGGTGCCGGCGAACTGGCCGCCGGGTTAGCAAGGCGACCGAAGGGTTAGGTAAGATGTTTGTTATGATTTACGATTGAGGAAAGAGGGTTGGAACGATTTTGGGTCGCTTGGACTTCGTGTCGCTTTTGAGGGTTGAGCGGTGTTCGAAGTTTAAATGTTCTTGCGTTAGTGCGGATATTGGAGCGGTGATAATAAAATATATGATACTGTTATAGGTTTTAAGAACTGTTCCATCTAATACAATCAACCATTTTAGCAAAAATAGTGACATTTCAATAATTTTCCGATTGAAATATTATTATATTATAGGTATAGATATTTTTTTAAACCCCGACGAAAAGAGGGGTATTATGACCGCGGGCGGGTCGCTAATTATTGATAAAGCGCAAAATTCATTAAACTAAAAATGAATATGACTGTTACCTATCCACGAAGACACGATTGAGACATACGAAAATAGTAAAGTTGTTGCTGTTATTATGTATGTACAGAGGTGTTAGTTCATTTCAGGTTAAATCAAATTAGCAATCTTTTAAGTTGAAATATTTATATTGCGATTTTTACTATGACTTCTACATAGGTTACACGAACAATAAGTATGTATATGAATATTTATTATAAAAATAATTTTCAACAGAAACTTTCAAATAAATTAAATTTCATTTCATCCACATTATTTAATTTAAGGCATCGAAATGTTAAATATCTTTATTTCGACTACATTGATTAATAAATGGTATCAACATTTTAATTATATTTAATTCCGAACGGTAACTTATTGAAAAAACAGCAGTTCCACCAATTTACGACGTCAAATTTATCCCAGCATACTGCGGTAATTGGGCTCGCTACAAACCTTAATTTACTTTTAAAACAAGTTTAAATAAAATCCAACGTGTTTGCGCTTCACTAACGGTGAACCTTTTTAATGTAAAATTTTAGTGAGCCATATAAAAATGTCTTTATTTACTTAGGTAAAAGTCCGGACCGAAGCAATTGCCCCAAATCGGTAAAAAGTGGAGCCCGAAAGTAATGCATTTTTTTTACAAGGCCCTTTCGCTAGCTACAGTTATAAATATGTAAATATTATGCAACCTAAATGGGGCGGACTAGAAGAAATTATTGCAAAAAAAAATGAAACGGTACTCGGACAATGGTTTTCGCAGTAAAGAAATGCAGTTAAAAATGATTATTTTGTAACATTGTCATTAGTGAAAAAAATATCTGTAACGTTCTATTTTTAATGAATGCCCATATTTTTGCAAACTATTAGCGTCTGGTGAATCTTGCTTGTGCCTTACTTTCTTAGAATATTCAATAGGGTGGTATTGTAATATCGTCCTTTCTCCGAGACAATTAACCAAAACATATTATTATGTTTCCGAGGAACTAAGCATGCGACTTGTTCCATCTTTTAAGATACATTACATTAGATACATACCATTACGCCTGTACTTCCTGGAGGGTTAAGCAGAGGTGTACTGCTGTATATCTGCAATTCGCATATATAAGATGATTTATAAATTAATGATAGGTGTGCCCCTCAGTTTCATTCGCTGTTTCTGACTTTTTTCTTTTTTTTCGGTTCCTAGTTAGGTTGATTTTAGATAACCTATAGCCTTTCTAAAGATTTGGGCTATAAAATGCTATAATATTTTTCAAATCCTACTTGTAGATCCAGAATAAGGCCTTCGAAGAAACTCAGCTTCAGCGTTAAGTACTTATTTAAATTAATAAAGACTAGCTGAATAATCAATATGATCTCGTTTTTCCCAGTGCTGTGGGATTTTACCGAAATCCCATCTTATTTTTTAAGGAATAGGGGGCAAACGAAGAGACTATTCGCCTGATGGTAAGCGATTACCGCCGCCCATGGACATCTGCAACATCAGAGGAGTTACAAGTGCGTTGCCAGCCTTTCTTAGCTTACCTACTTTGTAAATAAAACTCCTGTGCAAAATTTCAAGTTCCTAGACGCATCAATTGAAGCTGTGTTAGGGTTTTTACGCTGCTTGAAATACAATCGCGATGTTATATAAACTTTAAAACATGTGGCAGCCCTGCGTCTCCACTTCTTACCACTCGCATTATGATAACTTTCCTTTCACCTTCCATTATTCAATTTAGTAACAGGTGTGTTGGAGAATATGAATAAGACGGCCCACAGTTCTTCTCCGTTCTTCGCGGTTCGACGCGTTTGCGGCAATAGAATTCAATTTTATTTGCGTGTTCACAAGTAACTGGCGGAAAACTCTTGAGTAGCGTGAAAAACATTTGTACCGTAAATAAATTTATGGCAAAGGTTTGGATAATTTATTTTAACTATTAGATTATAGTTTTTTTTTTTTTTGAACATAAAATATTTTTGTAATACCCATCATCGCAAAGCAAGCGGACTCCTAATAAATTTTCCCATGTTATAGAGGCCTATTGCTATTAACAGGGCACAAATCTAAATTTCGAGCTACTACTGAAAATGTCCTAACCAAAAAAACGAAATACACTTAGCTTGACCTCGGGCACAAATCTAAATCCCAAGCTACTACTGAAAAAACCCTAACAAAAAAAACGAAAAACACTTAGCTTGACCTGGGAATCGAACTCAAGATAACGACGAGAAGAGGACGCACGAGACGCACTACAAGACCAATGAGGCAGTAGTAAGCCGTTAATTTTGAACATTTTCACGTTCAAAGAGCTGCAAATAACCCACATTGCCCTGCAAAGTTAAAAAAAAATACTGGACACGACGCAAAAGAGCAACGAATGAACCTAGCGAACGAATTAGTCAAATAAACACCTAGTGCTCCAAAACAGTCGAGCTCCGGGAAAAAAATTAAAATTTCCCCGCCTAATGCTCTCATGCAACGATTTTTCGGCGCACGTCCCGTCCGCCACGAACAAATTGAAATTCATTAGTACTCGGGTACGCGGGTATATGGAGAGGGCGTTAAGGAAAATTAACGAGGTATATATGAATTAACACTCACACTGCCGCCCGGGGACGGCTGCAGATCAATACGGAATCAGCGACAGTTTTTTGAAATGGTTAACCGTGTTGGGCTTAACGTGGCTAACGAGTGTGCATATTTGTCATGGAACTCGCTTGCACAGTGAGCAACCACTATATGTATGTAGGTAGAAATAGTTGTAGATATTTATATTTAGTGTCAGAGAACGTACGTTCGACAAAAGACGCTCGTTCCGAAAATTAACATACCCTTTGATGTGCTCGACTGAGACATTTTTTTTAAATGGGGTGAGATAGATATGCCTGCACCTAACAACATCTTTATCATCATTAAAACATCTATGTTTTGATAAAGATTGTGTAAATAATGTGACACTCAATATGTATCAAAATGCAAGTTTTGACAGCTGGTTTTACTCGCTGCTAGGAACTGTTGGGGTCTGACTGTAAGGCGACTACGTCGAACTCTATCGTAAACCACTTAGCTGTGTGTCTACCAATCATTTTACATACAAATACACATTTGATTACTTTAAATATATTGAGATATTCTACGGTTTTCATATCGGATCAAAGTTATATTAAATCCAACATTGCCTACTCTTAATTAATCTCATTTGTGATTAAATTTCAGCAGTCGGAGACACTTTTTCATAATATTCTTTGTAGGTATATTATAATATACATTTAATAGTATTTAAGCTTATTTTAAAATAATTCCTATTCATTAGATGTTTCATTTGTAGGATGTCCACTAGATTATATTAAGGTTAGGATTATACCTAGGTAGGAAGGCTGATATAATACAAAAATATGCAAACTTTCACAACTACTTATGACAGTTAATTGACAATATGGAACCGTGCATGTAGTTTTGACTTTTCAAAAGTACCAATTTTACTGGTCTAATTGAAAATAAAACATTTTGATTTTGATTTTGAATAAATAATAGAACATTCAACAAAAAAACACACGAACATTAACAAATTGTAACATTGCATGACACATTTAAGTCTGATCCAGATCACAACAAGATTACAGCAACAAAAAGAATTCAGTCGCACCGTGAATGGGGGCTTTAATCTATCCAAATCCTTCCTCAAATAGCTGAGATGGTGCATAGACGTAGCGGATTAAGAGCGACTTTGTCTTACTCAACAGATTACGCGTTTAGCGCAAGTCGATCTGTTGTCAGGATCTGGGACACGATTCCCCCGCTTGTTCGCAATGACTCTTCAGAATGTTAATGATTTTTATTAAGAGGTTTGAAATTTAGATTTATGACCCGAATTTTCAGAGATATTATACTTAGGTATGTAGATATTATACTATAGACCACCACTTGCTACAATTCTTCCATACTTCTGTTGCTTCTTCTACATTCATACATCTTCTCATACTTTGAATCCTCTTAGATACTTTTTAAATCTGGACTTATAAAGAGGTCGTTTAGCCAGCCTGTTTGATGAAAAAAGTTTCCACGATACCTGAAACATCAAGTAGACTGCCAATACGTTGACAACTTTAATAAAATGAGAATGTTAGAGGGTGCTTGTCATTACCATAGCTTCAATCCAGAACACATCAATGCTGTTACAAAAATAGGTAGGTGATAGTACTTTCCAAGACTTTTAGCAAAACAAGACGCTTTGTTCTATTAACCCTTTCGCCGCAGCTATTGTTCATTGGAAGTCGACCCCAACATCCCTGGAAAAAGGTAAGGATGATGTTGAAGAATCGCGCGCTTGCCTAGAAGAAACCGATGCACTCGTGATTTAAAGACATCCAGATTATATCTATCGGGGAAGACCCACTCGGGAAGCGCATTCCACATTTCAGCGGTACACATGATAAAAGTGGACATAAAGCGTTTCATTCGGGGTTTCGGAATCAATGGCGCTTTTTCGTGCTTCTGGTCGTCCGATAGTAGAAAGGGCTGAGGGAATAAGATCGTGGAGATCTAATGCACACTCTCCGAAATGATTATTAGAAATATTACGTTGTGTAAAAATTATAAGTCGGAAACAAACATACGGAAGCTGAATTTTATTAAAGAGGCAAAAATAGTAGTGCTAGTAGTGCGTACACTCAGTAAACAACAAATATGATCATCTACATGTGCTTGATGACATTACGGCTGAAATCTAGTATTATACATTACTAGATTTCAGCCGTAATGTCATCAAGTTGACTCGGTACAGACAGGCCGGTAATCCGCACTAAGAACGACGTCAAACAGACCTGTCATGTACATAATGCGGTGATTACTGTCTTAAGGCGAGTTCAATCAGTTTAGTAGCACCTGTGATGATGCTATTTTTAATACGAAATTCCTTTGAGTATGATACGTGGGAGAGCCATGCTTCGGCACGAATGGGCCGGCTCGACCGGAGTGATACCACGGCCTCACAGAAAACCGGCGTTAAACAAGGCTTACGTTGTGTTTCGCCGAGTGAGTGAGGTTACCGGAGGCTCAATCCCCTTTTAAAAGGTCGGCAATGCACTTGTGACTACTAAAGTGTTGCGGGTGTCCATGGGCGGCGGTTATCGCTTACCATCAGGCGATCCGTCTGCTCGTTTGCCCTCCTATCCCATAAAAAAATATATATATACCATCACGCCTGTATTCCCCGACGGTTTAGGCAGAGGTGTACTAATGTACACCCACAGTTCGCCGGTATGTTTTAGGTTCCATGTAATAAGGGGCGACCCTATTACACAAATCCAGACTCCGTGCTGATACTGAGAATTTAAAAGAAGAACGCAATAACACTTTGCTCGACCTGGGGATCGAACCCAGGACCTCTAGCGTAACAGTCGCGCTTGGGACCACTAGACTAATGAGGCAGTCAAGTTACCTTTGAGTATGGTTTGTTTGGTTTTACGGGTCTCATCAGTGGTATAGATACTATCTCTTTATTAAGTATGTTATATCTAATTAGCTTTTTAGAAAAAGAAAACTAACTTAAAGTATTTGTGGTGTACCTTTAAAACCGATGGTCAGGCCCCGATGAAATTTATATGGGATCAACTCGGATATATATTCTATCAAATTGGATATATTTTTGTAACTTTAACAACTGATAATAGGAATTCAGTATTACTCAAATGCATTGTTGAATATCCTAAGACATTTTATCATAATATAAACATAACATACCATCACGCCTGTATTCCCCGAAGGGTTGGGCAGAGGCGTACTAATGTACACCCACAGTTCGCCGGTATGTTTAGGTCCCATGTAATAGGGGGCGAGCCTATTGCCATTAACCGGACACAAATCCAGACTCCGGGCTGCTACTGAGAATTTCATAGAAAAACCCAATAACACTTTGCTCGACCTGGGGATCGAACCTAGGACCTCTAGAGTAGCAGTCACTAGACTAATGAGGCAGTCTTATCATAATATATAATTACCTTTATATATCGTATACGTTTAAATTAAATGAAAAGTCACTCACGTCTTTCTCTGACTACCATCACATGTGACTGTTGTTTTCAAAACTATATAGAATAGTGTATCAATCGGCACTCATCTTTTGACTATAGAACATATTTTTTGGTAATCTGAATCAGTTATAGTAAAGACGTACCTAGTATATTGATTTGGTTACCGAATCTGTGCCAAGAGTATTGTAGGTTTGTAAAAAATTTAAATATAATTTGATTAGCAAAAAAAAACTTACTTCGACCAACCCTTTCTTCTTTTCAAGATGAAAGAACATTCGATTACTTTCAATAAACTAACTGTGGTACAATTTGAAGTAACTGGACACAACAATACGACCAACATTGGTCACGCTCAAATAGGAAGTGACAAACCCTTTCACGGAGAAAGTCCTTTGTACTTTCTTTCTCAAGGCCAGCTAACATTACTCTTTGTATAACCGTCTTGATAGAGTTACGGTGCCTTGTGTAATTACGTCTTCAAAGGGTTGCTTGAAAATGGTTCAACGCACCGTTATTCCGCTTTTATGGGTAACGGTATGTGATCTAGTGACGTCAAGATACAATGTTTCCCGTTAACTACAGTTATGGTAAAAGTAAACAAATACAGTTTTGGGTAATCGGTGAAAGATTCCGTTATTATGATTTATGAAGTTGTTTCTTGGGATAGTTGGTTCAGTTGAGATTCAATTATATAGTTAAAGCAAGAGAGCTATACATATATTAGAAAAAGATAGAAATATTGTCTTTTGAAATGACTCTAGAAAACTTTAGTATGAACTGGTTTCACCCAAAAAATACTTGCGATTTATTTAGAACCTATAAATGTAGGTTTTAAAGAAGTCGCAAGTAGGTATTATATTACGAGTATTATTCAACCGATATTATATTCATTGTAAAATAACAATGAGTATTAACATTAACAAAACCTTTTTTCGCACACCCTTTTTTACTTTCATCATACTTAAAACGTAAAAATAGTGAATTACCTAGTTCTCAGATAACTTCGAACATAACAATTTTGCGTTTCGTCACATTTTTTGCTGCTAATTTTATTGTCAAACAGCTTCTGTTGTCATAAATAATATTGTCTTTGGACGGCCACTGGTGTTACCCTGTATTGTTTGCTTTTGTTAAATTGGCAACACAGTCCCAACTTCAGGTCTGGGTAAAAACATGACCCATTTTTATAGCCTTTGTTTCTATGTCATTATGGACAAGGCCAAAATATACCCTTATAGTTCTGAAAAATTATTCTACGTTATTCTGCTTAATTTACTTCAAAAGATTCCTTTTATTTTGATTTCTAAAATAGATATATGTAGGAATATACAGTCACGTATGTACCTATTCCTCAAACGGTTAATATATAAATAGGGAGCGATAGCTATGTCCATTAAACCAAAACTGATAAAACTTAGCTTGATCTGGGAAACGAACCCTGGAACATGCCAGTGGGCTCACTTATGTAAGACCATATACACCACTGAGGCAGTCGAAAATATTACCTAAGTTACCTAACTTGGAAACCTATTATTATATAGTTTAGTGTTATCAAATATGGTGCGAGATCTACACGGCAAACCGATTTCTAAGATCAAATAATGGCATGCTTGGTAACAACTTCATCAATATTACTTAGTAACTTATTCACCACATTCCAACCTACCTTACATCTTACTAAATACTTAACTAACTCGAACACATTATCGCACCGTAGGATGTAATACACTCCGACAATGTGATGACTAATAAACGGACACCTCAATCACCCAGGACAGGTCCCGTCGTCACTAATAAACATCGCGATTCTATGCAACTGCAACCAAAAGGCGACACGTAGCTCCATGAAATTGAAACACAAAGCACACAATAGACTTAACTACATTTAACTTCCTAACAATTATACAAAGAACAAAATAAAAATAATGCGACAATATGGAAAATGGACAATAGTTTGACGTTCCCGGTACCGACGATACAATGGCAGATTTCTTTGGCTAATGACATCTCAAGCCAGCCGCATTGTGGGCCCTTTATGGCGTCCACGCGACACCATAACGCCCATTAGTTCCAGTATTTTGACAACACTGTTCTCCCTGGATATGTCAATTCTTCGAATGGAGTGAAACTGGGACTATGTTTGTATTAAAAAACGATGCGCGTGCCTCGGATGCTGAATCGTGTTATTGGTTAACTTCCAATAACTACTCGGTGGACAGCGGACAGGATAAAAAAGAATCACAATTTCAACTAAATGCCTTTGTTGCGTTTTTGTAGTCTGCCTTGCAGAACACTGTTTGAATCTAGATTATTCATCTATTATAGATAAAAAAGATAGATGGATCAATATCTTAATTCCTAAGGTTATAATGTAAAACGGATTTTAACAACTGCAATATCATCAGAAATATTGATTTTATCTAATTCATTTTTTACTTTTGTTTCAACTCCACGTTCCGTTCAGTAATCAAGCTGCTTTTACTCTGATTCCTTTTTTGTACTACTTTTTTCCATTTCAATGTTTCTGTTTTCTAGAGAGATCTGGGATTTTATTGAAAAATGTAAAACATTACTAACGAGTGTCGCTCCATCAGTGGTCGTTGCAAATTTTGTAAAAAAAATAAACGAAATATAAATAATACGGATTTCATTTACATTTATTTTTTCTTTTTCAGTTAATCTGATTTACGAATATCATAGGAAAAACGTGACGAAGCGTAGTGAAATGGTAATAAATAAACCTACTAAATAACTCGTTATTATTTCTTTCTACACTTGTCTACAGAATTTTTAAATTCATCCCCGAATGACCTATGACGTAGGCATTAAAGCTCGCCGGTAGCGCGTGTAATTTTCGACGCGCTGCACTCGTTAACCCCCGGCCTTCCGAATGTTTGTCGGGTGACGGCGACGCATGTCGAAAATACTTAGTGGGGCTGCGCCTCATTATAATCCCTGCATCCCGACCTCCGCCCTCCGAGCTTGATTCGACCGATATATTAACACGTCCACATTCGATACATCTGCGTATGGATATGGCGGATATTTTTGCATATTGCTTTTTCAGGTTGCGTTATCCATCAACTCTTGTGTATTTACTTTTACTTAAGAAGCTTCTATCTTTATTTTTAAAACTTGTCAGATTTTAGTCAATTATTTAGTGCCAATGTTACAGTTTTCATTTTACAAGTCCCATGTTATTTTTTTAATGGTATGTTTAATGTATTGTATAAAAATACTATCTTCGGCAATTTAAGTTGATTCTCGTGGTAAAAGAATTCCTTTATAATCAACAATTTGACAAATCTTTCTGAATAAATATGAATAGTACCGTAAAGATTATAATCACTCATCCTGATACTTATTTTCATTGTTCTTTTTACGTTAATTGTAATAACTTAACTTCATGATAATACGAGTAATGACTTCATTCTAAGGATATTAAATACAAAATCAATTAACTTTTTTCAGCGGAATTGTCTGAGATTTCCACAAGAACACAGCCGCCTAAGTCGTTTCAAGTAAAAATATTAAGTAATATTAAGTACTTACATTGACATGCATGACCTCAGATATGAGTTTATTAAAGTTCATATTGCATATTTTAGTTTCGGGCATATCCACAGTGCTTTGCCGAAATCAGTGAGTGTTAAGAGGGCGCGGAGAGAGCGCGGTGTTCCATTGTTATAATTTTCAATAAGGGGCGCGATGAGGGGCATCTATCGATCCAGCACTACACACGGGGGGCATACAGTCGAAAGCATCATTCAGCTTCCTTTCTGCGGTGTGCATCCAACTATAAATATCCGCAGTTAGTAAACAGTGACTGGAAGGAAACGTTAGCAATTTCTCATGTATTTCTCTGCAAGAAAAAAAGAGAAATAATTCTAGTATAGTTTATTTACACAATATTAGTTAGTTAGTCATCATACCATCACGCCTGTATTCCCCGTAGGGTTAGGCAGAGGCGTACTTAATGTGCCACCCACAGTTCGCCGGTATGTTTAGGTCCCATGTTATAGGGGGCGAGCCTATAGACATTCACCGGGCACAAATCCAGACTCCGAGCTGCTACTGAGTATTTCATAGAAAAACCCAATAACACTTTGCTCGACCTGGGAATCGAACCCAGGACCTCTAGTGTAGCAGTCGCGCTTGGGACCACTAGACTAATGAGGCAGTCATATAGTTAGTTAGTACCTATAGTTTATTATTCTGGACCTTAAAAAAATTGACCAGACTTGCGTTTTTCCATAGTCTTATTAATAACCAATTAAGACTCTTTTCTCCCCAAACTAGCAACAGTTATATCGTAGACAATTTAACCCATTTTTACCCACAGTGTATGTTTTTAAATGATTTTCATTCAACACCAGTTTAGTCGCTGACGTCATCCAGGGCCACGAGTCTAAACACGGCCTCATGTCAATTAGTGTCGGACGACCGTTCTGATACAATTGAAATAGCAGATTTGAGCTCCAGTCGTCCAATAGTTTGAGATTATAAAATTTTATCAATTACATAAGTCTAATTAGTACTTTCAACAGGCAGATTGTGCAAAAACTATTACTCTGCATTTAAAATAATTATTTGACACGAGACTAAGGCTTAACTAAATATTTTTCCAACTTCCGAACTATATTTCAAGAAACGCACAAAAGTCAACATATCAAGACCTATAACCGAGCAGTAACTTTTCAAAATCAATTCTGAACACATGTGTCAAGGTACCGCGTGTAGGGTATGACGCAGAACAAAACGTGTAAGTATACCCAACCGCCCGGGGTGAAGCCGAATTCTATTAAAATCCAAACAATGCCGACATCCCCAACTAATATCTGGACTAAATCCCTAATAAGTATGCCATTGTGTGAGAGGGACGTGGCTAAAGCGACAAAGAACACGTTATAGCGATCTGGTGAAACCCTTGAACTGAATCCAGCGTATTGACGACGTTCTGAGCGGTATAAATTCAACCTTATTTCTGTGTCATAAAAGTTTATTTCGTTGTGTTCGTTTTAGTGATCTTATGGTGTTTTGGGGATGTGTTTAGTGGGAATGAGTACACGCCGGAGTGTGGTGAACGTCTGGCCATGGAGGCTCACCATACTTGCCGCACTCCCCTTCCAAACTAGATTTGCAGTCCGGTTATAATACTGCGGCCATTCATTACACTCGCGCTACTGTTTGTCGTGAACTTTAAAAGTTTTATTGTAACGTTTTTGTAATTTGTTTGCAGATTAACGATAATGGATATAATTTATCAACGGATGCTTTTTTGTTATGTTGCCAAGTATGTATTGGGGTAATTACTGGATAGCGTGTAATGGCATCGATAATATAATATGCTTGTAAAGTATAATGTAAGATTGGATCATGATTTTGTATTATTATTATATCAGCCATGTTAATGCTGATCCAGTACATGGACTATACATGTAGGTACTGGATCATTCTTAGGTCATTTATTTATTTATTTATTTATTTATTAATACTTTATGCACCGTTGGTACAAAGGCGGTCTTAATGCCATTAGGCAAAAGGTCATTCTTGAATATCCCCCTTATTGTTACATAATATGTAGAATTATGAAGATTTTCCTAATTAAACTTATAAAATATTATTTAATATAGTAATATCTCATTAAAACTCCATGCAACGATGAATAAATCTTTCGGATAAAAGAAGTTTAGTTCCTGAAACTAACAGTTCCAAATAAGGACTTAATAATAAAATAGTCTATTTTTTGGTAATTTAGATCATATAACAATAAATGTAAATTCGACAGTTTGTGTACCTAGGTATTGTTGTCATGTGCCTATGGGCTCAACAGGGCTGAGAATTTTCTGACTGTTTTTAAGAAGAAAATAGAAGATTGTTCATCAGCCTGTATCCTAATCAGGAGTTTAGTGGGCGATAGTTGCTAACGTTATCTGTTAAATATTTTGTTTGGAAAATTTATTTCCTCTGGTAGCCGCTAGAGGCGCGGGGTATTGCATTTTCTTCTTGGGTTATCTATAGAAAATGTTTGACAGAAACGATTATGCTTGCCCTTTGATGAGGTCCTGCAAGGATGTTATGAGACCTGCGAAGGCTGGACCACAGCCTGTCACGTGGTAAATATCGAGAATTCCACTGTAATGAGTACGAGGTAAAGAAAAGCAAATTAATGCGATTTTAATGGGCATGACTCCGCCTCCCTAGGTGGTAGTCGATCCATGAAGATTTTCCACGCCAGAAAATAAAACCAAAATACGTTTAGGCTTACTAAATTCATGGATAAGCTGCTGAAACTGGGTCCTATAAATAGTACTCAAATAGATTGCTCCTAAAAATAATTTTGACTGAACTCCATTTATGTATTATCTTGCTTGCTTATGAAGACACAAAAATTGGAATCAAGCTGATTCGCATTAACAATCGCAGAATCAAAGTGTCTGCCGGGGCCTGAAGTAGAATCAGTGTAAAGTGTAGTGTCAACAGGACTAAGTGTTTTCCGTGTCGTCTTTGTGGGGAGAACGGGGCACCGCGTACCGTGCACGCTCCCCTTCTGTTGAACATTAGAACTGGGTATTGATGAATTGTATCTAATAATAATTTACAATAATACAAGTTATTTTTGACGGATTTGAAATTTGGATTTAGAATGACACGATTTTCGATTTGGATTTTGGCTATATATTCTCGTAAGCTTGATCCATCCCAATATTGACAAATAATGATAATGATACCTGAATGATGAAAGTTTTTCATATTTATGTCAATAGTTTGAACGCCACTGTAAGCCAGTCCAGTAAGAATGTATCTAGACCCATCTTCTTTACCATGGAAGATTACAATTTATAACAAGAACATAATACTTCTGAATTGTTACAATTGGCTGAAAATAATATAAAGGTTAGTGAAACTGAAAATAAATGTTCTGTATGTCTTTTTTATAAAAATTATATAAGTGGGTACTTACTTAGTTTTTAAAATATGAATGTCGTTACCAATTTATCTCTGGAGACGTAAATTATTACTAGTATGACACAATCTATTATTACTACAGCTTAAAACGGTACCTACACAATGAGGCTTCAAAGATTTTTAAATAAAACCATGATAACTTCTTAAACTTGAAAGTAACTATATCGATAAAATCAAAAGCGGTACCAACCAACGTACATTTTAAGACCTTTCACACACCTAAATGCTATATCCAATTCCATGGCCACAAAACTACTTAAGGACCTAATTATATACTTATTTTGACATTTTAAAAATGTTACTTATCCGGTTCTGCAGCGGTAAAGCGGAATGCAGCCGCATTGGGGCTGGAGACAATAGCGGCTAACTACCCCTTTCTTGTAAGCCCGCCGGCCGCGGGAGGCGCGGGCCTAACCAAGCATACACTGCGTTTTGGGGTACCCACTGCGGGGACACTCGGGTTGAAAAGTGTTTGCGTAAAAAGAACTATTCAAAATATTATTTTTGGAGGTTATATTAGTATTCTATGCTTGCGACTTATTCACTTGATTAGGTATAAATAATTTTTGCATGTTTGGGAATTTTTTACTATATATTCTGTATTGCCTGTATTCCCCAAAGGGTTAGGCAGAGGTGTACTGATGTACACCCATAGTTCGCCGGTATGTTTTAGGTCCCATATAATAGGGGGCGAGCCTGTTGCAATTAACCGGGCACAAATCCAGAATCCGAGCTACTACTTAGAATTTCATAGAAAAACCCAATAACACTTTGCTCAACCTGGGGATCGAACCCAGGATTTCTATAGTTGCAGTCGCGCTTGGGACCAATAAACAAATGAGGCAGTCAAGAATTTTTACTTTGCTCTTAAAAACCAGCTAGCTTTTGCATCCTGAAAGTAATCACCAAATCAATTTAATATTATATTTTACTATTATAATTATGGGAAGGTATACTATTAGATCTATGTCTCATTTCTAAAATTAATGACTGAAACATGAATAAGAAATAACCAGCGTTTCAAGTTTTTAAATTAATATAGTCGAGTAGATAGTAACTTATGTATAAGCTAGCTTTTTGCCCGCGACTTCGTCCGCGTGGAATAGTTACTTTGTTCCATATGAACTTTCATCCCCTATTTCACCTCTATATAGGTTGAAATTTATCAAAATCCTTTCTTAAGGGATGCCTACGTCATAGTAGCTATATGCATGCAAAGTCTCAGCCCGATCGGTTTAAAATTGACAAAGTTTCATACAAACTTTCATCCCCTATTTTATCCCCTTGGGGGTAGAATTTATCAAAATCCTTTCTTAGCGGATGCCTACGTCATAACATCTACCTGCATGCCAAATTTCAGCCCGATCCCTCTAGTGGTTTGGGCTGTGCGTTGATAGATAACTATGTCAGTCAGTCACCTTTGAGTTTTATATATATTTAGATAATGCAATTTGTATTATACGAAATTCGTTAATACAGCACCATTGAGTGAAACATAATTTATGACACACGAGCCATTGTTAGCGTATTTATAAACGTAAAAAGTTCGACCAAAAAAAACTTGCATAAAGTTTATTTAAAAAATATACAAAGAACATTTTAACACTTCAAACGGAAAATTAAATAAGATATCCTACTATCAACGTCATTTCCCGCGTACATTTTTAACGAAAATGTTAAAGCAAAATCATTGCAGAATCGCGAAAGCTTTATGCGCGACAGTACCCAAAACTACTAGTGTATGGGGTCCCACAATGCAGATTTGAAACGGGGGCCGGGTAACCGGATCACCAAATTGAAATGTTTTATATCAGCCCCTTGCAGCATTATGCGGATAATGCCGACTTTTAAATTGATAACCAGCCCATGCGTATGCGCGGCTCACATGACAAATATTCTTTATTTTTTTGTTCAATACTATTTGGTTAAAAGTTTAACCGTATCGTCGTTTAGCTGTTTTATTATTCTTCATCTTATTTGCATAGGTTTGTTGTCCTTTGTTGAAAACCGTTTGCATAATAACTTGCTTGCCACCGCTTTACTGAGAAGTTGTTTTACTGTGATTGATTGGGCCTAAATGACATTTCGCACTTCATAAAATGAGGTATGTTTTGACAGGCATATATAATTCTGTGCTACGGTGCGTAAAATTCGAGTTAAACTTTGTAAAGTTGTTACATGGGCGATAAAAGCATAGAAACTGAACTGAAATGTGCTGAAGAAGGGAACTGAGTAATCACCACAGATCGCCAATATGTCTCATTTCATAGAAGGCGAGCCTATTGCCATTAACCAGGCACAAATCCAAGCTTCGAGCTTTTACAGATAATTTCCTAAAGGAAAAACACAACAATACTTTCCTCGACTTGGGAATTGATCCCAGAACTTCGTATTATTGCCTTAGCAGCCGCGTTTGCGACTAATGTGGCAGTCAGATTCCAAGATTGCATCTAACAGCTTAGTTAATTTTTAAACCACGTCACTCGAAAATTTATTTTTGTTTTTAGCACATTCTTTTGTTCAGAATGAACTTCAGATATTAGTATTGAAATGTTGAATATTTTGAACATGTGCGTCTGGAGAGAGTAAACCGGTACCTATATCGATCGTCAATCATCACTGTCTATCGTTGATGTGATGAAGTAGAAGGCAATCTTGGTAATCTAGGAAGACTCGCTAAGCCAATAATGTTGATTAATTAGATACCTACCAATCAAAACCTTACATTACAGTAAATTTTAATACTTATCTCTTTTAAGGAAATATTTTAGACAGTCTTAGTAAATTTGAGCTTTCTCAAGATTATAACCATAGACATTACGAGTGTATAATTATGAATAAGGGAGAGTGATATATACCTACAGCCACTTTGATATTTTCAAACGAAGAAGAGCTGTGAAGTGTTCAAAATATTAGTGCACCTATTTACCTCTCCGTGGAGATGCCAAGCCTTTTCCTATTAGCCGGATAGAAAATCAAGAATATCCTAACAGAAAAAAAACGCTAACACACTTTAACTTTCCTAGATATCCAGAGAGGCATTCAAAGAGACTTTCGACTTTATAGTCGTGTCGAAACCTAGTCATCTCTTTCACGGCGGCCATTGATGCAATAATTTGGTGCGATCACGGTTGATCGGTTGTCCGCCATATTTCTGCTCCGGTCGCGTGACGGAACCGCGCGTCGATCGCACTGCTGCTATTATCGCAATGATATCGCGATCAATCGAATGGGGGCAGGCAGAGTATGGGGAGGTGGTCGGCGCAAATAAATGTATCGCTGGGCGGCGGGCGGATAAATACGCAAATAATACGAAACTACAAAAATCAAAACCCATCCGCCACTCCGATACAGTTGCAGTGATTGGGAAGGTGCTCTACTTATTGATTTATTTTTTTAGGTATTTGGCCTTCCTCATCCTGCAACACCCTATGGTGCACCTGCTCTACGTCAAAGTTATGTGATGTGCCTTATTCCTATCTTTCATTGTGGCAATATTTATCTATCACCAAAGTATGCTGTAGTCATTAATTTCCAAGGCACGCACCTCTGACTTTTCGAAGTCATGTGCGTATTAATAGTTAATAGTTACGCGCTTAAACGGTGAAGGAAAATATCGTGAGGAAACCTGCATGCCTGAGAGATTTTCTCGACGGCGTGTAAAGTCTGCCAGCCCGCATTAGGCTAGCGTGGTGGACTATAGCCTAATCCCTCTCATTCTGCGAGGAGACCTGTGCCCAGCAGTGGGACAATGTAATGGGTTGATTATGTATTATGAGCAAATTATAAGAAAAACGATTTAAGTTATATGGTAAGTACTCTAATATCTACTGAATAAAAAAGCGGTGGTAGCCTAATGGCTAGGGCGTCGGACTTGCTATCGTGTGGTTGCCGGGTCGAAACCCACCCATTGCACTACCGATGTACCCACTCGTAACACAAGCATTTAGCTTAGCACTAGGTTAACAAGAATACTAGTAATGTTTGACCCACATTGCTAGTAAGCTTTTTTTTAAAAAACTTCCTAGTTACATCAAATTAACATATTTAATAGTGAATCTAGAAAGACGTCGCCGCTGCTGTGCGATGGTCAATTATCCACTGGATTATCAGGTGGGACAGTAGAGCTACATTCTTGCCAGATCACAGGCCGCGAGGCCATTATCAAGCCTATAGCTATTTGCCCCGAAAAACAAACTCTCGCGGGATGTGCAGGGCACGTGCGGGGGTGAGGCGCGGTGCGGCGCGGGCGCGGCACAATGCAGCCAACTGCGCGTTCACAGTACACCCCACCCGACATTTGCATTCGAACTGTATGCAGCAACGAACGGCTTTGATTTTGACTGTGACTATACTGATAGGCTGTTTAAATATTAAATAGGCGTTTTACTTGCTGAGCTTGATGGACAGCGAAACAGCAGGCGTAGAATAATCGGCGAGTGTGACATTACCTACTTGTTTTAGGGACAGAGTTGTGTTTTTTTGTCGTAATAAGATAACTAACAAGCCGCCTAATGGTAAGCAACAACCACAGCCTATAAACGCTAGCAACACCAGTGGTATCACTAGCGCGTTGTCATCTTGAGATGTCAGTAATGTCACTAGCCAGTATGTGTAATGTAGCCACATTACCCTTCAAACCAGAAGACAATAATGTCAGCACATTATTGCTTAGCAGAAGATATTTGGTACCAAACAAGAACCAGACTCACACACAGCAGAGTTCTAGTACCTTAGGAAAGTCTCAGATCAGTAGAGTCCTGCAACGCCGTTTCAACTGAGAATTGCAAAGGCACAAGGGGCGTTGAATGATTTTTATGTAGAGTTTAGATAAATACTAATAATATCCCCGGTAATAATGTCTTTTAAAATGAATAGTAGCAGTATCACCTAGTAACTATGTGCTTGTAGGAATTGGGTATCTTATTCCTACAAGCACACCGTCCATTTTTTACAAATTGCAAGGTGCATCCAATTACACCTAAAGTATTCCTATACTAAGCTTATTAATGTAGGTAACCATAATTTTTTGACCTAGCATTCGGGGAAAACATACAGACACAATAGGATCCCCTAAAATCCGTATACTGAACAGGTTTCTTTTAACACGTTAATACTGTTGAAAGAATCAACATACCTATTTGTTATTAAAAGATAAAACATACCATCACTCTTGTAATCCCCGGAAGGTAAAGGCGTACTAATGTTTACCCACAGTTCGCCGATATGTTTAACTCCCATTTAATAGGGGGCGAGCCTATTGCCATTAACCGGGAACAAATTCTAAACTCCGCGCTGCTATTTACAATTTCATAGAAAAACACTTTCCTTGACAAGGAAATCAAACCGAAGACCTCTATCATTACAGTCGCACTCAGGACCACTAGGCTAACGAGGCAAGAGTTTATAATAGGTTCAAAGATCGATTGAAACTCTATTTCTCCTATTTCTTCCTTATTTGTCCTCATCCTTTAGTATTATAAGAGTGGACCATATTGTATATTCCCAATAAGCTACAAAATGCGAGTGACAGCAACAGTGTCGCACGTCGCCGTCGCAGCGGCAATTTGCATGTCAATTAATTGGATTCGAATGTTGAATAGTTTTGTATTATAAATCAAGCGAACAAAGTATGTCATTATTATTAGCTGATTATAACTGAAACTCGAGATAAAAATAATTACTTATTATAATTCTCATTGGAATTTTAGAATCGTAAATGTAAACTACTTAATCTATACATTATAATCAAATTGTAACAGGCCGATGTCTGTACATTTTATATATTAAAGAAAAATTAATATGGGGGTCTTTATTAGAGTAACAGAAGCCAAAACAGCGATTTTTAGGATTTTTGCCTGTTTGTATGCATGTTATGTACGCGCATCACGCAAAAACTACTGCATGGAATTGAATGCAGTTTTCACCGATATATTGCTAGAGGTCTAACTTAAAATCTGGTGCATGTTTCATCTTGACACGCCGCCTAGAACCCGACTTATAGTAGATATGTTAATCTTTTTGGGACGTGAGTGAAACCGCGGGCAACAGCTAGTACGTTGTATAATTATGTTATTATTTTGACTGCATGTTTATTATGTTATTTTAGTAAAGGAAAAAATCAATCGCGGGCAAGATTCGAACCTGCGTCTGCGTCCTGGTTGGATACACCAGACGCTCTGACCTCTATGCCACTGCGAACCCCACCCACCTGATTGAAATGTTGCCTTCACATTCTGCATGTTTATTGTAAAGCGGTTAAAGGAGTTACTATAGGATTAAATACATAACTTTACATTATAATATCATTGTATTATGTTCACAAGATGTCTGTTTTGAATGCTAATAGGTAAAGTGATCAAACACTATGATCCAAAATCTAAATGTAATCTGAATTTCCAACTTTCCCATTTTAAAACCCGCGGCACCGAATGTTAATCCTTTTTAAGTTACACCCTGTCTTTTTTATATTTATTTCAAAGGAAATTCATAACAGTAGCCGCTGGATAAAAAAAATGTCGCGTTGAAATTTGTCTATCGGTGTTACGCGCCGGCCATAGGCGGTTCAGTTATGGGCGCGTAAAAAACGTGGCTCAACCGATTCCATTGCAACGAGGCGAGTCGATATACCGGCTCAGCGGCATTGCTGCGAACACAGCAAATGAAAATGCAATAAGACAATTCGTAAAAATTGGCGATTATTTGTAAACCAATTTATGTGCCTCATTACTATTCTTTGAAAAGTAATATATCTTGGATAAATTTATTGTGCTTAAGTTTGTAATTAAAGAAATATAACTATAGTTTTGTAATACTCTGATTTTATAATCAACTGGCTGCTAAAAAATAGGCTATTATCACTATCAAAAAAAACATTAACAATTTATACAGTAGTTTTCAATAGATTTTATAAGTAGAACATCCACAATGGCCAACAAATACTGACTATATTGGGCAACTGTTATACTGTATATATAGTTATTTAACGCCTGTAAAAACAGCCGTATCACTACTTGCATAGTATAAAACAAAGTCCCTGTCGCTATCTGTCCGTCCCTATGTATGCTTAAATTTTTAAACTACGCAACGGATTTTGATGCGGTTTTTTTAATAGATAGAGCGATTCAAGAGGAAGCTTTAAAGCTATTTAACATTACGCTACGACTTTTAGGAATGGGGTAACGCGGGTGAAACCGCGGGCGGGTCGCTAGTTCTATATCATTATCATACATATCTGATCGCGGTTTCATTCCCATCCCAAATAATGTCGACAGCAGCGTTACCTACCGGGTCTAATTATAACTAAGAACCATCCAGATATCAAAATTGGTTAATTCGTTCACAAAGAGAATTAGGTACGCATCGGATTTTTTTTATATTTGATATAAAGTATAATTATTAGTCAGTTACGAGTAGATACTATAAAAATAACTATTAGGAAAAAGTAAAACCGCCTTCAAAAACATAAAAAATAATATAAAGTATGTGCGAAACAGTTTCGGATGTCGGTACCTTAGATTTGATCGGATCTTTTGATTTCGTCACCGATTTCAACATAACGCTCGCACATAACATTATTTGAAGGCGGTTTTACTTTTAAGTGATTTTATTTCAACATTTTAAGTAGCGAGAACAATTTTACGTATACCTAGACGACATTATCATTTTATCGGTCATTACGTGTTATTGTCATTGTGTTCTAAATTTTGTAATTAGATCTTCACCAGATTCATAATAATTGACAGAATAATCGCGTAACAAATATTAAAAAAAAAAACATACAGTCGAATTGAGAACCTTTTTTTTATGGGATAGGAGGGCAAACGAGCAGACGGATCAGCTGATGGTAAGCGATTACCGCCGCCCATGGACACACGCAACGCCATAGGAGTCACAAGTGCGTTGCCGACCTTTTAAAAGAGGATCGGGCTTCCGGTAACCTCACTCACTCGGCGAAACACAACGTAAGCGTTGTTTAACGCCGGTTTTCTGTGAGGACGTGGAATCACTCCGGTCGAGCCGGCCCAATCGTGCCGAAGCATGGCTCTCCCACGTAAAAAACCTCCTTCTTTTTGAAATAGGTTAAAAAGAAAACAACTTCTGTTTGTATGTACTCAAAACTAATATACCTAACATACAAACACACACTAATAACAATCAAGAACGATACACATTGTAACAATGGTCCCATAAACCAATGTCCCTCTCCACAACATTCAATAAAGGCAAACACACATAAATCTGGACGGTTTTACGTTCCTTGTACCAAATTATGCCATCAAATTGTACCTCCGGATGGCTGTGACACCCGTTCAGTGAGACGTTTCGCCAGATTTCCATACAAATCGGTTCGCTCCGGTCGCACGTCCCCACTGGTTACACTTCATAAATTTTCATTTTAATATTTGGATTCGCCCCTGCCCTGTTGTCGATTCTCTGTTATGTGACAAATATGCAGAATAATATAATTAAATATAGAATTACTGTGTAATGGATTGGAAGAGAGTACGATTGGCGCAAAAAGATTCTGCAAATCTTTTGCAGTTAGGTACTGAAACTTTTCCGACTTGTGATACTGTTAAATCATAATATTATTCTTACAAATAGCAGTATTTCCATCATCAGCAGAGATATAAATTACTGTTTTATTGATATTTCTAAATCTGCATAACGCGATCATAGAAACGGAGTTCTTCATCATCAAATAGTGTGATATCTAATTCCCATGTTCAAATAACTTCTTTAAAGAAACATAATATTTTTTACAAAAATAAGAGATGCGATCAAATCATAGCAAAGCGTCTTTATGAAACCTTTCTACCATGTCTGCAATCCCATTCGCATTCAATGATACGAGTAAATCAACGTGATCTTGTTTAAAAACACCTTATTTCCTGACGCCCCAGTTCATTTTCCTCGCAACCATAAGCCGTGTGCACACAGCCAATAACAGAGATAAGGTGCCGGGTATAGAGGCGACGGTATCTGCCCTTATTGCTATGTAAATAACCTCCGTCGAGACGCAGATCGCAGATACGCCGCCGATGTGGCATCGCCTTTATGGCTCTCATTATTGTCCGCCTTTGCCGGGGACGCTCATAAACAATTCCTATTCACGCAAACATATGACGTAGGCATTTTAGTACTTGATTTTATGGATTTATCCTTTATGAAGAGGCTGGCTACGTCTTTGATGATTTGAAGGTTAATTTATAGGATTTTTTTATTGGGATTTTATTAGATCAACAAACATTGTATCTAGTGCGTTGAAAACAAAATTCAGTTTGATTTCAAACTTTTGTAAAACTTTCTTATGGAAGTTAAGTACCTATAGTGTAAATATAGGTTTTAATTAAGCTTTAATTAATGACTTTGACAAGCTTAGTAGGAGTCATCCAAAAATCCATTGATTACTTGTTTAATCTTTTAATTAAATTCGGTAAAAGTACAAATGTAAAATAAACGCTATAATATCAGTGGCTACATTTCTATGAATGCAAACAGACCCTCATTCACTGCCGCATATCTCTCCATCAGTGTAGATATACGATAAAACCGTATCATTTGCTTAAAATATCCCATAAAATTAAACAACGCAACAATAACCCGGAATACAGTCGGCAAAAAAATATCACAATACCCCCCGTTTTTTCCCGGCCGTATTACGGGATGATCCGTCATTGTGCGCGGACAGATGCGCTGATAAGGGCGCATCGGTATATTAGTAGGTATCATACAACAAATATAACTTGACCTGCAAAAACTTTCCGCGTACCTTGTGAATTCTCTATATTATTCGTCAAAGAGGGAGGCGGTAGACCATTTAATACTGGTATAACAACACTATCGGAGGTCCGATCAGTACTTCATTGAGTACGCGGTGTGCACTGATTCGAGATATTTAATACCTTCCCACGAAGACTGGCACACGCGAGTACGTGGGAAGTAAGCGAGTAATACCTATATTACAAGTTCCCCTTAATATTGACGTAATCTGTTTGGACTCTCACCTTTGAAGTGACATTGTAATCTATCGATATACATTTTACGGTCATCGGTAACTATTGCATTGTGAATTGTACAATGTAACATTTGTGATATTACACTGTGAAAAATATTGTTGCAACCCTATTTTATCTGAGTTTAGAAATGTGTGGAATCCGAGTTCGTATTTCCACGTGCCTTCCAATGTAGTAATTAAATCTGTTTTTTTTAAATCTCTAGTTACTTTTCACTCTGTAGGGTTACACTCTTACTTTCGTTGATACTAAGTGTCCGTACGACGCGACGGTACCGCCGCATATACGAGTAATCTCTTGCTACATATAGATACGTAGGCTATGTAAATGGCGCTCTTCGAACATTTATTAAAAGTTACAGGGGTTGTAGGGTAGCCGCATGAGGCCCTAATTAAGCCTCTTTTTACAAAAAGCCGATACGTCCGAGGGACGAGACTTTTTACCCTTCTGACTCCTTAATGAGCTGTTGCCGACCACCTAGTGTGGATTTCACGGGACAGTGCCTTTGTTTTGATATTATGCGGTGAGTATCTCCTGACAGAAATTTGCAATAATAATGCTGGCCGGAAAACCAGGCCGCAACCTTCGGTCTCTTAAATAGCTATACGAAACAGGAGCAGAGATGAGCGAGGAGGTACACTTTTTATTAATGCGAATTGTTACTACTTTTTTATTCCGCAAAAAGTGTTTCCTGAGACTGTGAACGTCATCCATTTAAAAATGTACCCGTAATTATTTTTTTATTGGCAAAGACATTTCGAAAATTCCGTATACATATCCGTTTGTAATGGTCGTTGACCACAAATGCACAACAAGCCCGCCTCAGACTTCTAATTTGCTTCCCAAATCCGTGACTACGAAGCCACCTAAATTAAGTAGCTAAGTACACAGCATACTGACCGGGCTCTCAAAGGGGTCCCTCTGTTTAGTTTCGGCCGGAGATCCGTTTAATTGCCTACGTCGTAAGTCCGAAGCTTGTCGGAAGAAGCCGAACGATACCGGACAGCCGACGAGAGGCCCAAGGATTAACTTGAGCTCATCTTATAATTAGTCGCATCAGTCGTTAGTGGAGGATTATGTGCTGTACCTATGGAGACGGACCGACGAAAATCTGTTAATTTATTTTCATTTTGTATTTAATTTACGTTAAGGACATTTTTGTTTGTGACATGGAAAAAGAGGACTTTTCCGGATATTGTTAATGTTTGCTTAACAAGTTCCTAATAAGATAATAGTGTTTTTTAAATTTTTTTCAACAATTGCAATGATGTGCTCACAGAGATTAAAGGAGCTATAGTTGCCACAGAAAATAAAATTATACCTATACTACCTCATTGGTGTAGTGGCTCCAAGCGCGGCCGCTGGAGGCCGCAGAGTTACTAAGTTTGACCCCCAGGCTGGATAAAATGTTAATGGCTGGACTGTTAAGGAATTACCAGCAGCGGCCCAAAACATGGATTCCACCTCTATTGACAAAAAAAGTCGAGACTTTTATGAGACCTAAAATTAGATCTAAATCTAAATCAGTAATTTGAAGGAATCATACAAACGCCACCTCTGCTTAACCTCTAGAGTCATACAGGCGTGATGGTATTTAATAAATAATGCAAGCGGCCGTAGCCTAATGACTAGGGCGTCGGACTTGTGATCATGTGGTTGCCGGTTCGAAACCCACCCATTGCACTACCGACATGAACCCACTCGTAACACATGCAGTTAACTTAACACGAGGGGTTAACAAGAATACTAGTAATGTGCTACCCACATTGCTACTATGCTCTTAACAAAATAATAATAATAATGCCAACCATAGGACACTACTATCTATACTTATAATAAATCTGTAGAGAGGTCAATTCTGTACATGAAATATATTTCCAAAATAACTATCAGCGGGTGATTAGTGATCGATACTGACGCCAAAAATGCAATCAGTAAAATTTTTGACTGTCTGTCTGTCTGTCTGTATGTTCGTTATAGAAACAAAAACCACTCGACGGATTTCAACGAAACTTGGTACAATTGTTCTTCATACTCCTGGGCAGGTTATAGTATACTTTTTATCACGCTACGATCAATAGGAGCAGAGCAGTGAAGGGATACGTTGGGAAAATGAGTGATTCATGAGAAAGGTTTCAAGCTTTAAAACATCACGCTTAGGAACGGGGCAACGCAGGTGAAACCGCGGGCGAAGAACTAGGGAACAAAGTAACTATTCCACGCGGACGAAGTCGCTGGCAAAAGCTAGTTATTTTATAAGTTTAAATACTACAGCTACAAAAGTTGTCTAAAACAGCGCGTGAAACAACAACAAAAAAAGTTTCGTCATATTCTCACTTGGCGCGATGGCGTCGGAAGTCGCAAGTCGCGGTCGGGACTCGGGGGTGGGTATCAAACGTCTTGCCCCCACTATTGGGCTGAATGTGGCCAAATTGGACGGCCGGAAGCCGACAGCCGCCCGCGACTTGACCGGAACTGAGCCGCGCCCGCCCACGGCCTGCCCGCCTTGTAGCGTGTGCCCATTGCACGGAAAATAATGTATATTTAAAAAAAAAATACGGAAATAATTCGTTATTTATATACAGTCAAAATCACATCTCACACAGTAATTATGTGAACTGCGTACCTATTTCGTTACGTTTTATCAAACTTAAAAACTACTAAAGTCATGACCACTATTGGTATCTGTGGAGCATTTACACGGGTCCCAGATGAAAACCAGCATCAAGTATGTAGAACCTCCTGCTTGACATTAAGCTGATCTGGGCACCCTTTTGGTCCAGCCGTAAGACATGCACATATCTATACTTACCTATTTTTTATTTTTATATATCAGATTGTATGTTATATGTGTCTCCTATGCTGTGGCTAAATAAATATTTTCTTTCTTTCTTTCTTTCATGACCTACATTTTTTAATAGGCCATATTACGACCGAATCTACTTAATCTAACACTACACTACTTTAAATTTTAAATGCTTTCGCTGCTTTCGAAGGTTGCTGGCGGAAGCTGGATCCAACAAGCCGAGGACAGGGTGAATGGCGCACATTAGGGGAGGCCTACATCCAGCAGTGAACTGAATCACATGAATAATATCAAAACTTGTTCATTTCTTGACCATAAATAGTGAATTCTTACCACACCAACTGCCAGCGTAACTCACAAAACAAAATTATTATATATTTATGAAGAATTCGTTTTCATAGGTAGGTACTCTAAAAACTACTAAAACCTTTTTCAAACTCAAATTTTCAAAAATATTTTAATACACACTAACACTCTTACACCAACTGGTTTCTGACACTTACTTACTTACATTGAAATAAAACTACTTTTTACAAAATATTCTTTTTTCAAATAATATCAATACAACGCGATAAAAACCGTAAAAAATAGTTTTATTTCAAATCTTACACCAAATCGACATCGGTCTCAAAGGATGCGAAACATCCAGGAATCCCGTGTCGTACAACAACGGACCTCCGCACTCCACCCTCAGTCGGGAGGCAGTTTGCTCAGGTGAAGTAAGCGCGTTTACGAATCGTAGCCAAGCCCCGGCTTATTGAGGTAGGGTAGTGCCGCCATCATTGATAATCATATCACCACTTTCCACTGATTTCACCACTTTTAAGACCAGAGATGAGGGCACTAATATTTGAACAGGGAGGGGATTGATGAAGTGTGGTTTTATGTGTTTTTATATGACATAGGCTGGCAAACAGACCATCAGTTCCTGTTTTTTTTTATTCGTGATAGGCTTACGCTTGACCACCAGTTCGCCTGATGTTAAGCGATACTACGATCTACGATGGAGCGCACTTGCCTAAAAGAAACCGATTCACTCGTGATTTAAAGACACTCAGATTATATCTATCGGGGAAGACCCACTCGAGATGCTGTACACCACCAAAGCTTATCGAAATCTGCAAAAGTATGACTCTCATGTGCATCTAATTTCACTATCCTTATTATACTGGAACTCAAACGGCAGTATTGCTTAGCAGCAGATAAAAATGTTTCCAAAAGAAACTGTATTGTAAGAGTGCTGCTAAATCTGCTTATATTTGAAAGAATGTCATTTCTTCTTGTCTCACAGAAGAAACTAATAGATAATAGGGAAAATTATGAATAGCTTAGTAAATACCAAGGTTTGCCTCCCAAATTCCCATCAGATTCGAAGCCAAACATCCTTCAACGCGTTTATTATGGACATAAATCGGTCGACTCACAAAGATCGTTTAAACAAAGCGGGGATTCAGTGAGTAAGGACCCGTCAAATCCTTCCAGCCATTGCTTCGCGCACGATCCCCGCAGATGTACGGCCGAGGTCCGGGCGGACGTGTGCTGTGACCATTCAATGCCCACTTTTGACTGTGGTCCACCGTACTTAGGCCTCTTCAAATAACACTGATTTATTCGAGGATTAAGGTGACCTTTGTGTGCGATGGATACTGCTGAATTGATGGAGATGTCATTAAAGCTTCTGTATGGTCACAGTTCTACGTTAGGATTGTAAGACGTTGGTACTTCTACACACAATTCCAAAGAATCAGACTTGATACAAATACTTGTAAAGTAATTACGAGAATTGAACTTTTAGGCGAATCTAATTCATTTGATACTTGTAAAACTTGAGCTACTTGATATTATATTGAAGAAGACCAAACTATTTTTAACTTTTTTATTAACTTATTTTAAACTTACAGGTAAACAAACATAATCTAGACAACAAGAAACGGTGACATGTTATATTGCTACCCTTAACAATACCTACATAAATAAACAAAGATTTTTTTGATGTTGTACATTATTACTACTACCTACTACCCAACTTAAAAATTACTTAATTAAGTGATTTTTTATTATGCTGACGGCAAACTTTTAAACTGGCTTTTTAAAATAAATGAATTAATTTATTATATTCTTAAAATTAACTAGGGCAAATACATTTTGTGGTAATATACATCTACGTATATTAAATACATATAAGCTGAAAGACTTTTCCGATAGCGTTCGCTATCTCATAACCTTATTACCTACCGGCTATACCACCGTCAGTTTTGCCCCCCAACCGCTCCCGATAAGCCTAAAAATGAAGCAAAACCCTTATAATACTGTGATAGTGCGTCCAAAACCCTTTTAACGCGAGCGATCGACACAAAAGCGCCTCATCAAACGTCCATCTCCCGGCCTAGGAGTTCGCGTCTTCGTTTTGGAACGAACCGGGTGCAAGCGGTAAAAAGACCAAGAGTATGTGCTGACCCGATCATTAAATAGATTGATGGCACCTGGGCGCAAGGCTCGAGCGATAAATAGTGGCGATTCCGGTAATCCAGCCGGCGGCCGGTGCCCGGCGATGAGCGGCATCCATTCTCTTTATTGCACCGTGCTTTATAGCGGGCCAGGCGGCTCTGTCGCCTTGATGCGTCCGACGCGGAGGTGCGCCTAACTTATTGCCGAGGCGTTATGCAAATACCAGCCCAGGGACTAGCCGACGCTTCCGATATGTTGGTGGAGTTTCGGTGAGACCTTCCAATATTGAGTATATATTGTGTCTATCTCGTGAGTCTATTTTTTACAGGTTAAGAGACCGCTTTTAGATAACAGTCATCGTGATTACACTGTAAGATTTAGCTTCACTACATAGTATAAAACAAAGTCGCTGTCGCTGTCTGTCCGTCCCTATGTATGCTTAAATCTTTAAAATTACGCAACAGATTTTGAAGCGGTTTTTTTTAATAGATAGAGTGATTCAAGATGAAAGTTTTAAGCTATATAACATTACGCTACGACTTTTAGGAATGGGGTTACGCGGGTGAAACCGCGGGCGGGTCGCTAGTTTAAAATAAAACTATTTTTTACTGATTTTACCCGTTTCTGTAGTAGTTTTATTTCAATGTCTAATATTCGCGTAAGTGTCAGAAATCAGTATTTAGCTTTTAGTCTGATTGATTACGAGCTTAACTGCCTTATTAAACTAGTGGTCCTGATCCGATCCCCAGGTAGAGCAGAATTACTGGGTTTTTCTATGAAGTTTTCAGTAGCAATTAAGATTTGTGCCCGATTAATAGCAATAGGCCACATATTGCATTGGACCTAAATATCATTGGCGAACTATGGGTGTACAATAGAATAGCTCTGCCTATCACTTCAAAGATTCAGGCGTGATGGTTGATTGTTTCAACTTTTAGGTTAGATAGCGCCTTATCTTTTTTTGACCGAGACCATCTGTGCAATTTTGAAATAAGAACACAATAATCATTACAGTCCTTAAAAAACCGTAAAATTAATGACTTGCTAAAACGTGTCAAGATAAATGACACCCAACATAGCCGAAATACTTGGATTCATCATCAAACATCACCTTAACGTTTATAATCAATTAAGGATGCCCAAAATGACAAAAAACTTTATCTATTTTATGGTTTTTAGCAAAAAAGGTGGCGTCAGTGGACAATACAATGGCAAATTAGCGCTGACGGTTAAAAATGACGTGCGTATTGGTCGGGCCGGTTATAAATGTCGGGCAGAGAGGCGACGCGACGGCAGCCGGCAAGTTATTAATTTATAAATTTTGACAGCCCTGCGACTGCATTCATTTAAATTGGGTAAATCAGGTATTTTTAGATATGGAAGCTAAAATACAGGATCATACCCAGTTTTAGCAATGATGCCCTTCAAAAGGTAAATATTGATAACAACTTCAAAAACGTTTTATTTAACTCTGGTTTTATAGCCGTAATAAAAAATCTGAACCTGCCATTAGAACTAAGATATAAAGTACATGTAATTACTTGTAGAGTACAAACAAACATTTTTGGCGTTATTTCTAAAATAAAAAATATGACACTGCACACAATCACTTAAACTATACTAATTACCTTTTAAATGCTTTTACAACCGTATTTTATACCTAATAAAACGGTATGACTCTAGTTACACGATTTCGAAAAGTTGATTTGGAAGAATCCGGCCAAACATTCCATAAGAACACTGTAAATTGTCCGAAACGTTGGGAATTAAATAATATCAATACTAAGCGATAAAATCCGTAAAAAGTAGTTTTATTTCAATGTCTAATATTCGCGTAAGTGTCAGAACCTAATATAAAAACACTTACTTAAAAAAATGAACTACATACTTAGAACATATCTTTTTGTGATTTTTTTGCATTTTCCGTGCTAAGATTGTTGGCAACCCAGTGACCGGTAGCAGCCACCCCAGCGCCTCCTACCGGACGACCGTGATCACTTACCTAGCTACTGTCAGTACGAGAAGATAAAAAGACTGGACACCAACGGCTCGCTCTCTTTTTACTTCGGATTTCGTGTGAAATAGTTGCTCTGTTAGATTGTATTGAAATTAGATTAAATTATTGAAGTATATGTAAGTTATTTATAGGTTATCAGTTTATCAATTAATAAGGTATTTTAGCTATTTGTTTCTACTCAACTCTCTCAGTGTTGCCTTCAGCCTAGTTAGTTTATATCAGAAGCGGGATTAGCGTTGGTTCAAACATAATATGGCATTGGTGAGCACAGTCTACCACATTTTGTGATCGATTCTTGAAACGGTAAACACCAAAATCTGGTGAGTGTTTTAATTTTGACAATATTCTGGTATCGAATGTTCATTGGTAAAGTTTAATGAAAAACATATCTTGTGTTCTCTTAGATTTAAAATATTAAAGTCGAGTGACTACACTTGAGTACCTACTAATCGGTAGTATGTTATATTTTATCGTTGCTAAATTGCATTAAGATTTCTGTTGCTATGTCATTACGAGAGAATGAGGGTAATCGCACATGTCGCACAATGTTCATCTTCGAAAAAAGTTAACGGATATAATTGTCTACTAAATATGTCCCGGTTTAAATATTTTATCGTACCCACCCATAGGTAATTTGGTACTGATTTTTTATATCATTATTTCTGAATGATACTTGTGAAATCACAACATTGGAATACTGAAGTATCTGATTGGAAAGAATTATGCAATAATTTCTTGGTATAAAGTAAAACTACCGCCATTGGCGGGTCCCTACTAATGTGAAATTACAGATTACTGAGCAGTGATTACGTGTGAGTGCAACTACTGGGCTAGCTTCGGAGGTCAATCCGTAGCTTCAGTAGCTGCTGGAGAATCGAGGCAGGAATGCTGCCGTGATGTTGTATCTCGGTGAAATCTGACCAATTTGCTTATGTCTTAATTTGTATGATGATAATGATGATGATGATGTTGATGCAAGTGATAAAGGTGATCATGGCTAAAATCACTGAGATTTACAATTGAAATTGGGATGGCCGAACGGTATTGGTTTTTATTGCAAAATTTAACCAATGTACCTAACCATCAAATTGTTAATGTTAATAACTGTACAAGTTATGTCAGTCAATGTTGTTTGATAATGCCTCTGTCCAAACACGTATGTGTTCCGCATTTATTGACACTGGTAGTAGCTGTTCCATCATTAGGGAAAATCTGTGTAGAGAGTTATTGATACCAATAGCTACCCTAGCGCCCCTGTGATCTTGCAAGAGTTTTCAAACAATAGCATACAAACTGTAAATATCTACAAAAGTTCAAGTAAATATTAAATTACGATTCGATCAACTTAGAAAATATGGAGTTTTATGTTTTGAACGAACTGTCGGATTGTGATATATTATTAGACAGAAATATAACGGAACGACATGACATAATGTACTCGCGAGTGGGTCACAAAATATTTATTTTTGTAATAATGCTTTTATTTTTTCTAATTATTCTGCTCCATTCAGCGTTTAGGTTTACTGCATTCTAATATTTTTGCTACAAATATTTGTCAAGTTTATTATTATTATGACATAAATTGTACTTGTTTCTGGCACATTATAGCTTTTGTGACATTACTAGCACTCGACAGCACTTGATACTCATGTCAATTGAAATCTGTCAAAGGTGTTTCCTAAGCCTAAAGGTGCATCTGGAAAAGATAGATGGACGTAGCCTAAGCCTAAAGGTGCATCTGGAAAAGATAGATGGACGTAGCCTAAGCCTAAAGGTGCGTCCTGACGATGAGGATCTTGGAGCTGGGAGAATCTAAACAGTGAAATTACCTAAGTCTAAAGGAAATTTTCACGTTGGGGCCGAGTAGACTTGCTAATTATGAATCGTGCCTTGTTTGACATGATGACCGACTCGGGTTATTGTTAAACTATGAGCATAATTGTACAAGTGATATATGTATATGTTTACAGAATCGAACCTACTCGACTGCTACAAAAATAATTATCCAGGTGGAGTGAGCGTGCCCGGGGCTGGCACGGTGCAGCATGGCCGTGTTGGCAACCCAGTGACCGGTAGCAGCCACCCCAGCGCCTCCTACCGGACGACCGTGATCACTTACCTAGCTACTGTCAGTACGAGAAGATAAAAAGACTGGACACCAACGGCTCGCTCTCTTTTTACTTCGGATTTCGTGTGAAATAGTTGCTCTGTTAGATTGTATTGAAATTAGATTAAATTATTGAAGTATATGTAAGTTATTTATAGGTTATCAGTTTATCAATTAATAAGGTATTTTAGCTATTTGTTTCTACTCAACTCTCTCAGTGTTGCCTTCAGCCTAGTTAGTTTATAAGATTATTAAGTTAATTAATAGTAAACCAACCAAACGTCACCTTATGACGTAAATTCAGAATGTGAAGGCAAAATTTCAATCATGCGGGTAGGGTTCGCGGTGGCTTAGAGGTCAAAGCGTCTGGTATATCAAACCAGAAGACGCAGGCTCGAATCCTGCCTGCGATTGAATTTTTCCTTTACTACTTAAAACATTAAAAAAATATCAATTACATATTAAATGAATTCTAAGAAACCATAAACTTAGACAAAAGAAGGTCCAAACAGTCAAAACAAAACAATTCAAATTTCGAATTCATTACGTCACACAAAAAAAATATGCAGACGAAAGTTAAGCATCCGTCCACAACAGTATCGTACCGAATTGATGTCAGGAACCACTTAATTAATAACCGTCACAGAAGTGCGACTTTTTTGTCGTGATCTTACGCCGATAATCGAACGCAGACATCAAGATCGTCAACGCATGTCGCCTTATTGATGTTGCCTTTCAACCACTGTGTACGGAAGTATTTATTTCACTTTTTTTATTTTTTAAGTATGAAAATATATTTGTTTTGTAATAAGAACGATACAGTGAGTTATTTTTTAGTAAAGGAAAAAATCCAATCGCGGGCAGGATTCGAACCTGCCTCTTCAGGTTTGATATACCAGACGCTCTGACCTCTAAGCCACCGCGAACCCTACCTACCCGCATGATTGAAATTTTGCCTTCACATTCTGAATTTGCGTCATAAGGTGACGTTGGTGACGTTGGACTCCACCTTAAATACAGTGATTTAAGGTGGAGGCGTTTCCTTGACTTCCAAATTTAAATTTCAATAGCTTTTTAAAACTAATTTTTAGGTCTAAAACACATTTTCAATAATATCGACTTCGGTTCCCAACTGGACATTAACCTACAATGTCTACACATCTTAGTATTGCGCTATAGTACTTGAAAAATGTAATACCTACCACGTATATTAAAAGAGTATCCATGGAGTTTCTTACTGGATTCTTCTCTATGAAATCAACTTTTTAGAACCTATTCCCACTCATTTCAAAAGGGGGCCAATCACCAATTAGCCAGTGTGTCACATAGATTTAATGATACACAGGATTTTACCGTTTACTTAGGTAGAGAGAGAGTGGATGAAAAATACAATTAGTTGCTTCACGTTCTGCGTAGGTAACATTGTGCAGGGCATTCAATCTCCTTTCATGTCTACATAGATTAGTTACGTTAGACGGAAAAGTGTGAAAATCCCGAAATGCTACCAAACTGTGTTGTTCAATAATGTCATTATGTTGCTTAAACTAACATAGACATATGATCATGCTTGCATTCCTCAAAGGATAAGGCAGAGATCTACTGATATGCACGCATAATTCGTCATCATGGTACGAGACGGTATAGTGGGCAGACTTCTTTAAGACCCATGTATTAGGGGCCGATCCTATTATGACTAACAAGGCACAAATCCAAACTCCGAACTGCTACTGAGAGTTTCATAGAATAATCCAGTTGCAATTTCCTCAACCTAAGAATGAAACCTAGGAACCGTCATTCTCAGCAGCCACGCTTGCAACTACTAGATCTTTTTTTTTAAATATACCACTAAGGTGGCAAACAAGCATACGGGCCGCCTGATGGTAAGCGGTTACCGAAGCCTATGGACGCTTGTAACACCAAGGGTATCTCTCGCGCGTTGCCGACGACCCTGTAAATAAAGAAGGAATAGCTGGGTTAGCAGCATCGAAGACAATACCGTGATGCTTATCCTATCTGCCAACACAACGTTTCCTCGTGGAGCTCTGGCGACCTTGCTCACCATTAGGATCACAACATAGTATGGAGCTATATTATTTGGCTACGATATTCTGCAAGGTAAAGGTACTTCCCCAGTCGAACAGCTGAACTTATGAGTGGAATTATTAGATTCCACTATGTCCTAACTCTGTTTAAAATAAGGATGTTACGTGATCATTTTCCAAAAAGTATAAACAATAGAAAAAAAAGCAGTGAAAAAGCTTTTATACCCCTATCGGTCCACATATTCACGAGTCCATTATTTATACAGCTATATCTCATTTTTCGATCGACTATTGTTCAGTTTCAGCACCAAAAAAAAGCAAGTGACAACGTTACGATTCGATTCTCTTGCCGGAATTCCCGATCGCGGTCAAAATAGTACGAGTGCAAGTTTCAAAAGCCAGCACTAGGATACATATTTTATAACTTAGCTTCGATTGTTCCGACCGCGGTTTTTTCTTTTTTTTCGTATCATACACACGCGACCGATGTGCGTCGATCGACACATGGCTGGAATTTTTCTTGTTTTAAAAATTTTCTTTTTTTGAATGTCGACCGGATTGTTTGTTGCCAGTCTTTATAAAGCTGAATGCGTAGTGACGTAACGTACATTTCAATAGCCAATGACGATTATCTTTTCGATTTTCGTCGAAAGAAAACGTTTTAGACGGAAAGGTTTTTAATTAGAAACTTTTTACAACAAAGTTGTTTACTTACAACTTTTTTAGTTTGATCGGGTACTATGAAGTACCTACAGTTCTTAGAGTGATTTTGTAGGGGAAATTTTAATATTACCTACTCGCTGAAAAGGTAATTGGGGTCTTAAATGTTTCGTATTGAATATCAATTGTATTATTCTAACATAGTATCGTTATTTTTGAACTAAAACAAATTAATTAATTTTACTAACTAGCTAACGGCTAACTTCGGACATGCACAGATATTTTTAGCCGACTGTATTTAGGTTAATTTTTTAATTAATCAACAACAAAAAATTTGACTGACTTTGAATAACTGCCTCATTAGTCTAGCGGTCCCAAGCGCGACTGCTACACTAGAGGTCCTGGGTTCGATCCCCAGGTCGAGCAAAGTGTTATTGGGTTTTTCTATGAAATTCTCAGTAGCAGCTCGGAGTCTGGATTTGTGCCCGGTTAATGGCTATAGGCTCGCACCCTATAACATGGGACTTAAACATACCGGCAAACTGTTGGTGTACATTAAGTACGCCTCTGCCTAACCCTTCGGGGAATACAGGCGTGATGGTATGTTATGTTATGTTAACAAAAAAATTTTTCAACAAAAATTCAAAACTTGTTAACATGAAATGGTTTAACATGAACTATAATAAACAGGTTAAATTCACAGTAAAACAGTTACAAAATCCTGGTTAGCAACTCAACACAGATATTTTATGTGTTCAACGCAAAAACATTACACAAAATTATCAGTAAATCATTTTATTTAGTTCCTACTGGATTTATTATTCAGAACTCTATCATTTCATGCCAGTAATTAAACTCAATATTTCGTGAATGAAGAAACAAAAATAGATTTTGCAGACGCGATAATTACACACAGTTACTCTGATTTAAAAATAAAACAGATACGATTCGACTGCGCCTAACAATAACGGATCTAGAGTAAGATACAATTATACTTTTGCCCGCGATTTTGTCCTCATTTAATATATATATAGTTATTAACCTGAAGTACAGAGAGGAATATTTCCATATGTCACATTATGTTTCCATCTACTTCGAATTTGAAGCTACTTTCAGTAATTTAATCGTAAAGAACAGACAGAAAACAGTCTTTTTTATATGAATGTTGTGGATATGAATGAAAAGTATCGATTGTATTTTTTGTGAATTTCGATTTTGAAGTGAAATAAGTTTGTAAGTTGAGAACGTCAATGAATATAGTATAGCTATCAATTTGAGATAAAAAATAACAATGGTAGATATCGATGGCAAGATATGGCCGGGGGCATCGATCCCGATACGAGCTGCAAGCACCGGAAGCTCTTCCTTCTCACACGGCATTCATCGCGCAAACAAAGGATGCAGTTACATGACAAATTCGACGCGGCCGATTGTCGCCTTCACAATTGCACCAACCTTTGTAGCCATATCATTTAATAAAATTTATTAACAGCTATATTCGTTTCGTTTTTCAAATTCCCAAGTTTTTACGAGTGTTTACTTTAGGTAGAGCGCACAAAGACTAAATCCGGCTTTTGTTGCATTCGCGATGCGAGCCAGATATTAAAAGCACGTGTGGCCAAACAAAGGTTGCGTTATGCGGGGGATTATTTGCCAATTTATGGCGCTTTTTGTAAATTCCGTTGAAAGCTCGCCCCGGAAATTTGGCTCCATTTCAACAAAATGATCTTTTAACTATAAATATTACGTAAATGTATATTTGTGTGACAAAAACATTCGGAACGATCCCGTCCACCTTACTCGTGAGATTATTTTTTTAAACATTTATGTTCATCTAAATTAACAAAATTGGTCATTCCGTACAGCCAAATTAAAAAAAAACAAGAGTAATAAAAAATATTTTTACTTATGCGTTTAAAACTTCAATGACATCGGAGAAGTAAAGTCGACTATTTATCCAATTTAAAAATACAAAAAATTTTTGAGTGTACAATATCGTAAACTTTGTATCTTTTGCTTGGAGATAACACCGGTTTTAGTGGGCAAAGCTTAGATATAACCTTAAATAATTTCATTGCCCATAAATAAAAGTGCGTTCGGGCATAAATCCAATACCGCCCTTGCCTACATGACTGTTAATTGATTACCACACGTATACAAATTAACAATGTATGTGTCCTTTCAAAAATAGATCACCCGTGTCGTTTCAAAAACAATACATTGAGGTTTCATTTCAGAGTGTAGGGCGCTGTCGGCTCCGCTACAAATCAGCGCACGCACCCATTAGAGACGATAAAATTTTACGATTGTTCGCTACTTTCCGAACGCGTCGCGTCGCACCGTCGCACCGTGTGTCGCAGGACTTATTACACGTAAAGCTTGGTTTATATGCCTTTTAATACTTATACAATTTTACATTATACATAAGTATTAGGTATATAGCAAAAATTTACCTTAATATGTTTTTCACTTCAATTAATCCACTACAGAAATAATCTCCAGTTTAATTTTTGTGTGTCTTGTTAGAATCAAATAAACGTGATTTTTTGTCTTCTTTTGGATTATATCCAAGTTTTCATATTTTCTTCATTAAATCAGTTTTCTATCTCCCAACTTTCTAATAGGTAACTAGTTTTATAATACGTAGGTGTTTAATTTTTTTTAGCAAAAATATTGAAAATAGCTACATACACACTTCATTTTGATAAAATTAATAACGAACTGCACAAGATTGACCATGTACTGCCGTAATAAAATGTATAAAATTCAATATTTCAGTACTCTTGCTCACGGAATACCGATAGCACCAATGTGTTACTGTTTTTAAAATGAAATGGTAATAAAACTTTTACCTTAATTTACCATTTCAAATAGCGTCATGTGAACGGATCTGTTTGGTACCTAAGTCACACTTTTCGGAGAGCATTTAGGCGGTGATTATTTTGGTAATCGGCGTAGCGATTCACTTAATTATCCCCAATTGTTTACACCATCCGTCTGAACGGACAACGTTTAAATGCAGTTAAATGTTGTCCTGAAATAGCTCGGAGGTGGTCTCTAAATAATGCTTCGAACATTAGAAATAATGGCATTCACAAGTTTGTTTTACTTTCCATTACGTATTCTCTACTGTTTCACGAATTTGTATTGTAGCTTTTATCTATGTTAAAAAGCAATGGATTTGGATATTTTTTCTAATTTTGAATTCGGAACCTTAGGGGCGGAGCTACCGCGATCTATGTTTTCCGAATGTCATAAAATTTTATGTTATTGAGTCGTGATTACCTTTAAGGTAAAATCTTCATGGTGATGTTTTTATGAAAAAACAAAAAAAAAGGTTAACATTATTTAATTTAAATTTATTACTATTGCTCTAATGTTGAATTAGAAAACCGGAATATGTGATTTATATTACTTTCTTTAGGAGATATTGTCTTTTGATTTGACCGACATTCAAAAGTCAGTAATGTCAGGAATCAGTATGCCCATCGGCACTACTCGACACGAATTAACAAAATTACCTGTTTATGTAGGAACTAATACCATTCGGAAATAAAGCTTTTCGGGTTTTAAAAAATATTAACAAAAATGCTAAAAGCTAAAAGCGTATAAAATGGTACCTATGCAAGTTCCACGAAATACCTGGAAATGCTAATAAAAAGTTATCCTAAAAACAAAACGAATATTTCATTATGTAAATTCCGTTCATTTTTTGCATCCATATTTCCTTTTGATATATTCAAATCTACTGTTGTAATAAGTACTAAATCAATCTGGGATCGGCAATGATTTTCGGCGTTTTGATATTTTAACAGACTTCACAATATCTATGCAAAAAAAGTAACCTAACCTATGGATCGCCTGATGATAAGCTATACCTAAATGTATCTTATAGATATGAGCTGTTAATAACACAATTTACCATCACGCCTATATTCCCCAAAGGGTTAAGCAGAGGCGTACTAATGTATACCCGCAGTTTGCCGGTATGTTTCTTAAACGTGGGAGAGCCATGCTTCGGCACAAATAGCCCGGCTCGACCGGAGTGATACCACGGCCTCACAAAAAACCGGCGACAAACAACGCTTACGTTGTGTTTCGCCAAGTGAGTGAGGTTACCGGAGGCCCAACCCCTTTTAAAAGGCCGGCAACGCACTTGTAACTCCTCGGCGGTAATCGCTTACCATCAGGCGACCCGTCTGCTCGTTTGCTCCCTATAACATAAAAAAAAATGTTTAAGTCCCTTATAATAAGGAGCGTGCCTATTGTCATTAAACGAGCATAAATCCCAACTCCGAGCTGCTACTGAGAATTACAAGAAAAATTCCAACTTTTCGACCTGGGAATCGAACCCAGCACCTTCTAGCGTAACAGTCGACCTTACCACTGGACTAATGATATCAAAATTGATATGGTCAAAACTTATTCTAAAATAAAACTCAGGCTCACACTTGTTGACTGCTTATGGAACCACGATCCATTGTGACTCGTGACAAACTTTCACGACACTTGCATGATATCTTTATTGCGTCCCCTACTATCGTCACATTACTATTGCAACACTTTATCACGTTGACAACTTAGTAGGAAACCGAAAAAAGTCCGACAGTCGGCAGTCAACCCCCCACTGCTAAGCTCTTGCGGTCGCAAAATGTCTCAATCTAGGAGCAACCATTAAAGAAAAAAATACTTTTAATATTTTGCTTTGGTATTGCCGTTCTAGTTAACGTACCTGCTGTGTTTGTAGATTTATTTGGGGTTGAGATATCAATTAGATGTCTCGACTTTTGGAAGTAGGTTTGTTGTTTAGGTGTCAAAATCGGTGGTTTGGTTGGTAAACCTTTTATTTGATTAGGTACTCAGTATCATGTTTTATGAATCGTAAATAATAAAGCGAGTGACTATTATAATTCGTTAGGAATTTTATTTGCAACTTTTATAACTTTGCAAAATTTCAATGGGAGGATTCAGTCATTGTCTCAAAAAGTGTTAATTTATATTAGCTTTTATTCCATCACTAAAGTAAAACGGTAATGGCCAAAAAATGCAATTTGCTAAAATTATACAATGACGTGTTTTCGCAAAAACATGCGATTTGTACTTTTTTCGCTCAACCCTCACAATTATGAAGGGGTGGTAAGAAAGAAAGTCGACGGCAATAAAAGTAAACCTTTCAGCGGCAAACGCACCGCCACCGAAGGGTTAGTATTTATTTCTATTAGCCGACGTTTTAGGGTACGACACATTCGGGTAAGGCGCTCGTAAAATCAGAAAACCATCTGAACGTGGCCGGGTGACTTGGACTTTTGGAGGCCGTTCCAACTCGCTGCAGTTGTAAACGACAAAAAACTCGCAACCCTACATTGAAAGTGCGCTCATAAAGTAATTTGCACAAATTTGCAAAAGGGTAAAAATTTTGCAATAGAGTTAAACTTTTATTACAAACACCCGTTATGTGTACAAGGAATATGCGATAAAAAACTGCGACACCGTTAGACTTTCAGTTTAGTAACTCATTTACGTCGTTCGTTTCTGTGTAACTCCATGCCTTTGTTGAAAGTTCGGCTCGATCGGGATAGAGTTCGACTTTATGTATTTGCGAATAATGAGGGTTCATTCGCGGGTTAATCCGGCATAATTAGGGGTAGCATCGGCCCCGAAAAAGAAATAAACCGTTTTATAACTTGGACTTCTTTAACCCAGCGTAAGCCGGCAGTAAAACTCATAGGAAGATGGGATCGGCGATATGAGGCGGAAATAAATCGCCATTTAAAATCAATTTGTGTAAAGGGCGTATAGAAAGTAGTTGGGCTTTGGGGTCAGTGCGGGCGAGGCGGTCACGCGCGACCCGCACACAATCGCTCCCACTTGCGCCGATATTGGTGCCTATATTGTTACACAATGCGATTTGAGATAATGGACGCTGATATCGATACGCCACGAACATTTTATTGCTAATTTGATTCGGTATTTTCAAATTGCCCAGTTGATAGATGACGTTATAAAATTTTTATACGTCTAACACCTACCTCAAAAGGTGCTTTTAGACAAAAAGCACAATATTGTTTCAAAATGTCATCTTACTTGCTATTTTTGTGTTGATTGTAGACATTATGTATAATAATAATATAATTATTCAAATTCAGTGGTTTCAAAACGATAACACGGCCAATCCCGCAGAGTGCAAGAAAAATAGCAATCGTGGAAATTTAAAAAAAAGAACTCCCTAAAGATATTTCCAAAGCATGATAAATTTCATTATAATGAATATTTAATTATAAAGCTAGCCTAGCCTTACCACTTGATACAGAGAGTATATGATATGAAATCAATTAAAATCGTAAACCGTTTGCGAAACCGATTCCCCCGATTCCCGCCAGAAGTCCACCGCATCACACACACGTTGGCATCAGAAGCAGTAAACATTCGAGAAAGCCAGCGTCTCGTTTATCCGGCGCGGGATATCGCCTAGGTGAACTTAAAGGGGTTACAGGGCTTACCGGAGTGGCGTCACCCCGCGTATTGGGGATTACCGTGATTTACTCGTTATGTCGTCCCGCTTTTCTTTTTTTTCTGTTTACTCGACGGATCAGGGGTTACCCTTTATTGGGTAAAGTCGGAAAACTGATATTTCAGTAAACTTAGACGCGAGCTTATTGGCGGCGCGAGATTTGTATCGGATTTGTTTGGTGCCTTCTTTTGTTCAGTTTGTTGTCTTAATGTGGTACCTTTATTGAGTTTGTGATGCTCTATTTAAGTTTAAAACTGACAGATACTTAACCTATACCTAATATCTTAACTCTTTATTTATTTGTAATAAGCACAAAAAATACAATTCCTTAATTCAGCAAAGCGCGTAGGGCCGTTTGCGTTTTTGTCTGTAATTTGTTACGTGACGGGTTAAAATGTAAATATAATTACTAAAATTGTGTTTCTATCTAATTATTTAAGTAGTTATAGTATTAGTTGTTTTTGCGTCATGCGCGTACAAACAGACAGACAGACAGACAAAAATTCTAGAAATGGTTGTTTTGGCTTGTTGCTCTAATAAAGACCCCCATATTAGTTTTTCTTTATTATCTAAGTACTAGCTGATGCCCGCTTTCGGGTGGACTCTTAAGACTTCGGCGTATTATTATACCTAAACAGAAAATGCTCATCAGGCTGAACATTCTTTTGCTAAGACGTCAGTTCTATATTTCTTATAGTTTAGCTGGATCATTATGGTCTTGCATCAGGTGTTCCAGTTTCTAAAATCAAGTATACCTTATATGTCGCCCAGGCTTAATAGCTTTAAAACAACAAAGTTTCATTCGAATCCGTCCAGTATTTCCGGAGATTAGTGAGTACAAACAGACAGATTTTTTAAAATTCTTACTCTATTACTATGTCTTCATCGCACATTTTTTTTTGTAAATATATTTATTGTAGAGACATCGGCTTGTTACAATTTTATTATAGGTATAGATTAGTTTGATTTAGGTAATTATATTTCTCTGCGGTAAAACGAAATGTTCTACACACATAGATAATTTTACACCTAAACTGTATTAATTTTACCGATCGTAAACATAACGTTAATTTACTATTATACTTTTGACTTGTACCTATTACTGATAATATTAGTCTGTTAACAATTTTAAAATATCTATTAACATCTGAAAATGTGTGCAAAACAAATTCCTGTAAAGGTAACCGCATTCATCACATCAACGCTCAGTTAAAGTTATATACTCGCACTGTGGTAATGGACTAGCTACTGACGTAATTGTGACAAGTAACACATACTCTTAATCTATCAGGGTAGTTGTGAGCACGACTGCTACATTAGACGTCTTGAATTCGATTCCCAGATCGAGTAAAGGTTGTTTTTCTATGAAATTCTCAGTGGCAGCTTGGAGTTTGAGTTTGTACCTGGTTAATGGCAATAAGCTCATAAACATAACGTAATCAACCCATTATATTGTCCCACTGCTGGGCACGGGTCTCTTCTCAGAATGAGAGGGATTAGGCTATATACAGCCCACCACGCTGGCCTAGTGCGGGTTGGCAGACTTCACACGCCATCGAGAAAATCTCTCAGGTGTGCAGGTTTCCTCACGATGTTTTCCTTCACCGTTTAAGCGCGTGATAATTAACTATTAATACGCACATAACTTCGAAAAGTCAGAGGTGCGTGTCTTGGATTCAAGCCCGAGACCTTTGACTTGGCAGTCTTATGATCATATCACTAGGCTATCACTGCGTTTATTACATTTTCATGGGACAGTGGGACCTAAACTTACCGGAGAACTCTGAATGTACATTAGAACACCTCTGCCTAAACCTTCAGGGAATATAGGCATTGTGGTCATTATGATGAATCCAAATATGACTCGAATAGTAATCACTGTTACTGAAATTGCATTACACCTTAAAATTATCAACCATCAGCTCAAGATGCCCGTCGTCAATCATGCTGAATAGCAAGACGTCCCATAACAAGTAAAACACGTCATTAATCACAGAATACACCCTAAATTGCCCATAAATGGCCGCAAGCTTTATTTACATCCACGAAGTACCATGAAATTCTTTACAAAAACTTTAAAGATATGTTCGCACGATTTTAGCAGGCTATTGAAATAGAAGGCAGGACAATGATATTGGTACACACGTAGCGACTGTTCCACGACATAAATCAAAGTTGAACAAGATATCAACGAAAAGGGAAGCAGTGTAGAGCACGTAGAACACAGAAGTATAACTTCGATCAAGATTTTTTTAAGATTATTGAAAAATAATCATTCAATAAAGATTATTAAAATATTTTTTTAAGAAATTGTGTAAAAAATTAACTTTTTATGAAAGAATGTTGGCTCTGTGGTGACTTTTCACAACCAGACAATAGATATTTGAATCTGTGAACCTTTGAATCATTGCCTCGTTGAATCCTTGAATTTTTGATGCCATCCCAAATTTATTCGTGACTATCTCGGAAGCAGAAAATGAAAAGTGGAAATCTATTCACAATCGGCGAAGACAACGCAACATTCACATAAAAAATACAGTCAAATTGAGAAGCACACCTTTTTCAAGTCGATTTAATTTGAAAACTTCACTCCAACATATCAGAATGCAACATTTTACATCGTTAAATTTTTACGTACCTATTTGGATTTTGGATTCTTACATAATTGTAGATGACTTTATTTCGTCTAATAGTAAAAAAACTTAATTTTTTGCAATACTTTAAATTGTAATGATATCGTTTGTCTTGGTATGGGCACGTGATAAAGAGGAATAAAACGCATGTGACTAAAAGAGTGATAAATAGGAATGTGGAGGGATGGAGGTATAGAAGCAGACAAAAAGGACAAAGAAAAAATGAATTGTTTTAAGGCCGATATTATGAATAAGGGAGTGAAAAATGAGATGAGTGCTGACAGGGACGAATGGAAGAAAAGAACATGCTGCGACGACCCCAATGAAATTGGGACCAGTGCAAGAACATGACAATGATATTATATTTTTATTATGAACTCTTGTCTATGTATACTATACTATTAAGATTTCGGTCCTCTGACGTCATTATGTCGACGCCGGCTATAGCTGAAAATCAGCGCCGTGGCTCTGCATCGTGCATGAGACAGTGTATTATGCTGAGCGATGGCCGTTGACGTAGGTGTAACGCACGTCTTCCATAAGTTCCATTTTGTGGTTATTGTAACTTTCCGTGCGTCATATCGACGTAAATAAAAGTATTTTCTTTCTTTTCTTTATGATAAATTAATAAAAAAACAAGCAGACACGTATTATACAATACCCTAGAATTGATTTAATATACATTTTCCGATGATAAATAAACTTTCAAGACATATCTATTCTAGAGATATTAATTGTGCAAATAAATATTCATGAAATTACAATATTTAAACTTGTACTTCTGTCATACGCGTATGCGCAGTCAAGGTGACAAAAACTATTGTAGGTGGTTTGAATAGGGTTGGCCACTGACTTCGAGCTCGTTCGGCCTTTGCGGGCTACTACTTTACCTACCTATCTGACATTCTATTCAGTGGTAAATGTGTGGATTACCGTGGGTATCGCGTATTGAATGAAAAAAGGATATATATTTCTTAGTTATGTGACGTTTATCTTGGATTTGTATTAAAAATTCTGTGAATTGGATTGATAGACCTAATCTCCACGAAGGTAGACCTTAGCAACACTTATTTTATTCTTCATTTTATATGAATGTACCTATGTACTCAAATATTAAATACCAAAAATACAAAACTATAGGTTTGTTTTTTTTTATGGAATTAAGTCGGCAAACGAGCTGATGAGCTACCTGGTGGTAAGTAGTCATCGTCGCCCACGGACACCTACAACACCAGAGCAGTTGCTGATGCGTTGCCGATGGCGGGAATTGGCTCTTACGTCGAAAAAAGTCGAAACATACATCAAGGTGCTTTACGACATTCTCCGACGTGGCATGGGTGGTCGCCAGCCAGTCAGACCTTCCTACCACGAGTTTCTTTCTTCAACACCTACATCAATTAGAAAACATTAGTCTATGCTATATGTAGGTACAGTCAACAGCGCATCAAGTTATCTACCACACTGTCAAATTTCCCCAATGGATAATAAACTCTATTATTTCCCGATTAAATTGAAAATCGATTGAAGAAATTTGACGGATGGATACCATGATGTGCTGCTGACTGTACGTAAACTTACTATGTGTACATTGTCCTCGTTGCCGTTTCCCAATTAAGTATATTGGGGTACCTATTATTACAATAGCGAGGTCATCAAACCTTTCTGCGCAATACCGATATACCTATTTTAGGTATTTTTGTGTTTATCATCATCATCATCAGCCTAAGTATATCAGTCTACTACTGGACGTAGGCTTGCCCTAATGTGCGCCAGTTCACCCAGTCCTGAGTACTAATACTAGCATATAAAGAGAGTAGTTTCTACAGATTATAGTGTTAAATGAATATTTGACTGCCTCATTAGTCAAGTGGTCCCAAGTGAGACTGCTACACTAGAGGTCCTGGGTTCGATCCCCAGGTCGAGCAAAGTGTTATTGGGTTTTGCTATGAAATTCTCATTAGCAGCTCGGAGTCTGGATTTGTGCCCGGTTAATGGCAATAGGCTCGCCCCCTATTACATGGGACCTAAACATACCGGCGAACTGTGGGTGTACATTAAGTACACCTCTGCCTAACCCTTCGGGGAATACAGTCGTGATGGTATGCTAATGAATATTTTAAGTTGACCAAGTTTTAGAAACAGCAATTCTATAAAATATCTTTCGGGTAATTTTTTTTTCCGATATCAACAATAGCAATGATGTAGCCGTTAAATCATTTTTACTCATTACCTGCTATAGTTATCTATTAATAATACTTACCTACACACTACGTATAGGTATTAATAACACGATAATTATAATTACCTTACAAAGAGAATCAGAAACTTTTTTTAAATTCCCTTACTTATGTGCTATATCCGGTATATATAGATTGGTGTTACAAAGAGATGTTTATTTATTTTATACGTTGGGTGAACAATGTAATCAGGATATAAATGACAATACATATATTATTACTAATACAGAATATTATTATTAAGTAACATCAAATTACTATAACTAAAAAACGTCATCAAACCTTCATAAAACTGCAGGCATATACAACTTCCAAAAATGTAACCCTTAAAAGCTTAATATAGTGGACCAAACTTTTCGTCCCACTAAGTCTATCAACGCCATCTATCGGCGAAACGCACTATATCCTTTTCAACATCAAGAGCCGTCAGCCATCATCCTCTTGTTTGCCCACATCGGAAACCCCGCGGCGTTACTCTTTTTATAAATCAATCACAATACGTACCGCTCTTCTGCAAAAAATTTGTAAAACGCGACATGCCTACTATAAGTGGATTATACCTTCTGTACAGATTTTACGTCACATTTAACCCTCCATTGTCTATGGATACGTAGCGTAGGTGTTGTTTGAATATAAACTTTTTATCCGAACCTTTTTAAAAGTGAGATAAAATTTGGACATCTGTCTCGCATTGTGGAGGACGTTTGGCTAGGATCTTTATCTGATGATGTAAAAAGAGCAGTTTCTATTGCTGTTTTTTTATTTCTTTATACACATGTCGTAGGGGTTTCAATGTTTTGGATCTGCTAATCGTCTTAAGTAAAGTCGGCCAAACTGGGACTTAAGAGAATGGGTGTAAGATGTAAGTAAAATTGATAGGGCGTTAGAGATTCAATGCTATCAGTTAGCATATTTTTTGAACCTTTTTTATCTAAGCAGCCGTATCTTTATTTTATATTTATAGGTACTACTTAAGCTTGTTGACTGCCTCATGAGTGATTCTAAGCGCGACTGCTACACTAGTTAGAGGTCCTAGATTCGAAAACCCCAGATCGAGCAAAGCGTTATTGGGTTTTTTCATCAAATTCTCAGTAGCAGCTCCGAGTCTGGATTTGTTAATGGCAACAGGCTCGCCCCCATTACATAGGACCTAAAAACATACCGGCGAACTGTACAGGTGCATTAGTGCCTACATCTGACAAAGATCGGCAACGCATCAGCAACTCCTCTGGTGTTGCAGGTGTATAGGTGACGATGACTACTTACCACCAGGTGTCTCAGATTCTTGGCCGACATGATCCATAAAAAAAAGCCAGTGAAATAACTGGGCATGTGACACGGTCTTAAAATGACAACGCGATAGTGAAACGCTGGTGTTGCTGGCTTCTATGGGCTGCGGTTGCCGCTTAACATCAATCAATCCTGTATACCTCCTTGTTTTAAATTATATGAAAATAAAAAAACTATAACGTAGGATAAAATTATTTTAATCTGTTTTAATTTAGAATTCTCAGGCAGTAAGCTACATGCTCCTGTTACACCCGTGTCTTAACGCGTTAACAAAAATTTTCAGTCAATATTTTTAGGCGTTATTTGATATTATTATGCTTCTGTTCCACCTGCTTTAATGTTTTTTTATATTAATGTTATGTAAAATTGCATGATTTTTATCTATACTAATATTATAAAGAGGAAAGGTTTGTATGTAAGTATGTTTGTAACGAATTGGCTCAAAAAGTACGGGACCGATTTCAAAAATTATTTTGCCGTTAGAAAGCCTCATTATCACTGAGTAACATAGTCTATATAACATCACGCTACGCCTCTTAGGAACGGAGCAGCGCGGGTGAAACCGCGAGCAGGTCGCTAGTTGTAAATAAAGTAGTTAATATATTATGTATATGTTAAATTTGCTCGCCGAAATTAAAGGCAGAACAAGCGATACCAATTATTTTAATAAGAATTTCGGTACCTTATTTTTGCAAATAAATGATTTTATTTATTTAATGTACATAATGTTACGTAATAATCTCAATTAACGCATTAAAATATGGGATCCATCTGAGTTATTTAGTTAATGCGTCAATTATCGCGTTAAGACGCAGGTGAAATAGGAACATTACAAATTTTTGCTTAGGACCAAATTATTAAGAACAAAAGAGCATCTCTAACTTTAAATAATTACGGTCAATATCTTTTTCTCTTATTTAAAAACTTACTTTTATATAAATGCCCTTAAAATATAAATATCAACTGCTTACAATATCTTACTACCTAAGTAATTGAAATCGTTCACACACATCAAACCAGGCAGTCTAAAAAATCGGTACATCTCAATCGTCGGCACACATTGTTACTGATACCATTACAACACAAAACCGAGCTACCAACGCTTCATTCACCATCTGACTTATAGTGCTTCTGCCATTATCTCCTCATGTCAGTTCACGCTCGTCCCGAAGGCGTAGCGATATAAACACGTGCAAAACAATCAACGTTTTCGCGGTGATCAGCTATAAATCACTGAATATTATAAAAGGGCATGTTCGAGTGGCTGCATTGTCGCTTTATGGATGTTATGCCATTCATTACAGGCCATTAAACGCATTATAATACATTCACCAACATAACAAGATCTCCCTATCCCTTCCCAACGTTCGCAGCACAGAAGCAACAAAGATCTTCGAAATAGAAATCAAAAGGTCTTGGTAGGATGGTCGTGTTATACCTCAGAAAGCTTTGTTTGGGCGCGATGCGACAAGCCATTCATGTACTGATAATAAATGGCGAGTGGTGATAGAAACGGCGGACAATGAGTGTGTGATGATAAACCGAATCTTAGACGCAAAATTCTTTCGGTGAGAAACTGCGGGAAAAAAATATTAGCTCTAAAGAGATTCATTTTATCATAAATGCAATGTTTTATTTTCATGATGAGAAACATTTAACAGGTTCCACAAATGCTTTTCTAAATGTTATGCTAACTGACACATTTAATATTAGAACATGGTAACTTAGTAGAAATCTACTACGTATTACATATACATTATTACATAGGTATAATATACCAACTTGTCCCATTATCTGATAGATCTGAAACACTTCATCACTTCTGAAACGGTTTTTTGGTTCTCATAAGACTGGATATTAATGTATCTACTTAATTACCTATAAGTACCGTGCTATAGGACAGAGTGACATGGCATAATTGCGATAATTTAAAAATAAAAATTAGGCTTGAGGTCATGCATGGTCATAATGTAGATCAGCTGTCTAGTAGGTAATCATTTTTTTGGCGATGTAAAAGAATATTCCTACCGAAACCTTAAAGGTTACAAAAGCAAAGCAACAAAATCATAAAATCCAAAATAAAACATGACTTTTTACAGCATCTGCGTTCATTGACAAGATTAATAGTTCACGCAACAACCCATTTCATTCATTTTAGTGTTAAAGAACAACTTTTAGAAAAGTCTATCGTGTGGAAATAACAATTTGCAGTTTTGGTGAAGGTCCGACCTTATTGTGTCGTCCAGAGGGCGTGACCGCGCTGTGCTACAGAAATTATGTTCTTTCAATAATGTTATGAGACTCACTATCCAAATATTTACTTACACGGAATCCTATTATGTATTTCTTTTTATATCTTTTGAATTTATTACAGATAAAATGTAGGCGGGAAGGTAAGGTAGGTAGCCTACCTACTTTATTTGAGTTTCGTTACACAGGTGTTTACTACCACTTTAAAAAAAATTGGAATGCACTGCGTAATCTTAAAAGGGATATTAATTTGACAATGAAATCTTTCATTCTATAGAATGCCTAAAATAATCTTGAAGAATTGAAACAACTAAATTTAAAAAAAAAACCATCATCATCAAGGCCGGCACAGATTTCCACAAGGGCCGGATATATGCCGCTTGCATCCAACGACGCCCAGCGACCTTTACCAGGAACACCTACCAGATCGTCTGTCCATCTCGTTGGAGGTTGTCCACAGCTTTTTCCGGTACGCGGTCTCCGCTCGAGAACGATTTTGCCCCAGCAGCCATCAGTTCTACAAGCTATATAGGTACGTACCCCATTGCTAATCCTGTGAGCTATGTCGACAACTTTGGTTCTTCTACCGATCATCGATAGAAGACAATCTTATTTCCAATTAACACTCGAATCGTTAAACAAATCGTAGTACCTAGTACCGCTTCCTACCACTAGACTCATGAAGCAGTTCAGATTATTTATAACATACCATCACGCCTGTATTCCCTGAAGGGTTAGGCAGAGACGTACACCCACAGTTCGCCGGTATGTTTAGGTCCCATGTAATAGAGGGCGAGTCTATTGCCATTAACCGGGCACAAATCTAGACTCCGAGCTGCTACTAAGTATTTCATAAACTAATGAGGCAGTCAAGAAGAATAAGATTATTTATATTTAAAAAAAAAACAACCAAGCTTAATATAATCTTTGAAAGTTAGCGGGATTGATGGTTGAAGAATGACATGGCTTGACACAAGTTGGAGGGTTGAAAACGAAGACAAGAAATTCGTTGGAATCATGAAATCAGAAAAAATTATAGTGTCAATGGGAACGCTTCCATTCAATTCCCAACGGTGAGCATAAAGTTACAGACTTCAATAAAATTTAAACTTTTCGCTCTAGAGTCTTCCAGCGACATCTCTTTTAATTTTAAAGAACTATCATTATAGTGCTGACCTCTAGCATGACGGAAACTTTCACAGCTGTGTGCTGGCCGGACTAGCAACATGTTATTACTACTTATTCACAGATGGCGCTTTTCCTTTTCAAATAAGTTTACGATTTCAAAATAGATGGCGTGCATGAGGTTATTTTTAAAAAAATGAAGATGTTTTTTTAATTAGCATACATGCGTTAAAACGAGGATGACGTAGGTTATCTTATTTTTGTTCTAATAAAATCGGATAGGTTCTCTATGAAGAGACTAAGTATTGCCACACTGACTAACTTGCTGACGATGCCAGTAGAAATCACGGGTTTTAAGGGACGGGTGACCTTGAAACAAATTCATGAGAAAAAAATGGGATCAACATCACACCCATATTTCCGAAAGATTAAGCAAGTTGGTAGGTTGATAATAGTGGTGTAAGTTCCACGTACCTAAAGTATCTAATAGACCAATTCGTAGCTATCTGAGCATCGAACCCGGAACTTAACACTGGACAGCCACGCATGTAACTACTAAACCAATGACGTCAACAAACTTTAACATTTCAGTAGTTTGCAAGCTTAATTGGACTACTTAGGTACACAGGTAACTGAAAGTGTTACCACATTGACAGTGTAAAGCAGATACTGTTACTGCAGATGCTGTGGTCCTTAGAAACGACCCAGAATTTTATTTACAACCATTTTTTAAAACATAGACAAATCCCCTAAGCACATTAAACCAACTTTAGATTTATTTCAGAAATCAGAGTTCATTACAGCATCCCGCTGCATTATTTTTCCGTCAATGAGATTAGTCCTTGCGTCCACTGGGCGAGTTCATTAACAACACTTAAACCGATTAGCCGGCCAGTGGGCGGGCAGACAATAAGACGGCTCCCTAATAACAGGGGACCGAGTGCCGACCATTTCTGCATGGCGGCGAACGAAAGCGCAAACAATGATGTGTTTAGCAAGTATTTGTGTTAACAATTCTGCCAAGATCTCAAACAATTTTAGTGAATAGGTATGCTCTACTTTTTCTTTTTTCCTCATTAGTCTAGTGGTCCTAGGCGCTACTACTGCGCTAGAGATTGCTACGACGAGGATTCGACTCTCAAATCGAGCAGAGTTGGATATCAATTCAACGAACAAAAATCTTTTCCAAGTGACTTTATAATTCAGACATAGGTATGTAGGTCAGGGCCGTTTTTAACTTGGTGGAGCCTTGGACACTTTTGGATATTTGGGCCCTATGACAATTAGAAATGTCAGGGAAGGAATAAAGATATACAAAATAACCAAAAGGAGTGAAAGTAGCCCCCTTGGATTACGCGGCCCTGGGCAGTTGCCCATAGTGTCCAATGGAAAAGAGGTTCCTGATGTAGGTATGTACCTATATATAATTTTACTGGTTACAATGAAAGCATACTTACAATAATTTCCATGAACACAGGTGCAGGTAGGTACCTATTTTATTTTCAATATTTTATGTTTTTGTAAAATTATTATTTAGGGTCCGGCGGAACGAATTTTTCATACGAACGTAATATCAAAACTAATCGTAATTCAAATACAATTTAATCAAACAATTATATTACTCGGATTCAGATACCGTTAATCTAGATTCTTACTCTACCATTTCGTCCAATATAATTCACTGGAAATAAATGTTACCGAATTTAATTTTTGATAACTTTGCTAAGTTTAGAACGAATTTCCGGCCGTTTATTTTCAGTGAAGTAGTAGTTAACGCAATGGTATCGTAGGAACCTAGATTAACGATATTCAAATCCGAATAATGATACAATTTGATAAAATTTTGTTTGGATTACGATTTATTTTGGTATTCGGTTTTGTGTGCAATTGACGCTCCGCCGGACCCATCCTGACTTGTATCTAACCTACTCTATCATTAACTGGAGTGACTCTTGAATTACTTACAATGTTTTTTACAGTAAAAACTTTATGCAAAAGGAATTTAGAAAGAGTCAAGTGCAAAAATTGCATTTTTTTACGGAAAGGACATGATTATTTTCTCAAAATTGCTTGAAACTGAGTTACAATATTATTTCTAGCAGAAGTCAAAATACTTATAACACGATACACGACACACGACTGTATTCCCCAAAGGGTTAGGCAGAGGTGTACTAATGTACACCCACAGTTCGCCGTTATGTTTAGGTCCGATGTGATAAATCTAGACTGCGAGCTGCTACTGAGAATTTCATAGAAAAACCCAATAACACTTTGCTCGACCTGGAGATCGAACCCAGGACCTCTAGCGTAGCAGTCACGCTTGGGACCACTAGACTAATGAGTGAAAAGCCATTACCTATCATCGAACTGTGTCTATAGCACCTGTCATAAAATATATGAAAGAAAATGATAACATTTTAATCAATTAAGGGCATTACATCGCTCAAATCCAAAAACCACCCTAGCTTTAAAGAAGTCTCTAGTGGAATCCTTATGTGTGTTTGCCATATAAAAAATATAAGTTATACTTAAGGTCGTCACAAAGAAATTGTATTGTATTTTTATAAATTTGCCCCAATTTTGGATAATAATATTGAAGTAAATAGGCCTTTTTTAACCGAATTTGCATTTTTTCTCTTTAACGGCTTAATAGTTAGTCATGAATTTTATACCAAAAAAATTGTAATTACGTAATTAACAATTTGTATTGTTTTTATTTTCTTATTTCTTTGAATATTTTGAAATAATAAAAAATACCCGATACCTCACTAGCACCCCGCGTGAAGCACCCCCGCAATGCCTGTGACTAACAAATACTAGCACAAAGACTAAATCCTCAAGGTCACTGGGCAATGTAATACCTTTAACCACCTAAGCGCTCCGAGTCGTACATTTGGTGCCTTTTTACCCGACTGCATAACGCAAAAGAGGGTAATCTGTTTATCAGCCTAGGTATGTACCTATATATGTTTGTTCCTTTGTAGCGCTTTAGAAAGTAACGCGTGGGCTGATTTTGATCGCTTTGTATTAATTTGGGGAGTGTCACTAACGACATGACAGTAAACAAAATTAAATAATTATGGCGACAACCAGACGCCATATTGTAAAAAAGAAAAAAGTCAACGAACTTGGGGTCTAGTGGGGGTATCATTGAATAAGTACCTATTTGAAAACCACTATTTGGTTAAAGTAACCATAAAATTATATTTTCGGCGACAAACCACATGACGAAGCTCTTAAAGCCTCTATAAACAATGGCCATACTTAAGAATGTAGTATTTAAAAAAGGTCCTACTTGTAATAAGGAGGTACCTAATAAAAAGTCGGTCAAGTGCAAGTCGGATTAGCGCATGAAGGGTTCCGTACCATTATCTATAAAAACGGCAAAAATTATGTTGTATGGGAGCCCCCATAAATATTTATTTTATTCTGTTTTTTAATTTGTTGTTATAGCGGCAACAGAAATACATCATCTGTAGAAATTACAACTGTCTAACTATCACGGTTCATGAGATACAGCCTGGTGACAGACGGACAGACGGACGGACAGCGGAGTCTTAATAATAGGGTTTTAGCCTTTGGGTACGGATCCCTAAAAAATGATTCGAAGTGATTCATTATAAAATATATTATAATAAAAAAATAATACCAACGCTGACCATGTTAGGCAAACGCGTGACTCACAAAGGAGTGTATGAAAACGATTCATTGTCAATTATTATTAGGCTATAAATTATTAGGTACCATTATAGGGTTGCCAGACGGTCGGGAATTGTCTGGATTCTCCCGACATTTCATGTGATGTCCAGACTCCCGATAAATATCAAAATCTCCCGACACACCACCATCACCTCATCGTCATTTTCTTCCACAATAGATAATAATTTGAAAACACATGGGGCTCGTTGTTCGCGGAGCGCGTACTTTAGTTCGTTCGACCTCACCTATGTATAGGTATTACCTATATTGTTCAAGTTTTAAATCTTTTCTAAATACTCCAAAGAAATCTAAATTCATTAAAGGATACACTCATTGAAAAGTAAAACGAAATAAGGCTGTTTCTACTAAATTTTGCTTATAATTTTTCATTTCTCCAGACAACAACCCTAAAATGCCGACATTTTGAAAGTTTATCCAGATATTTGGAGTAAGATAAACCTATTTACCTTTCGCCTCCTACCTCTTCCATTCCTTTCCATTCCTTTCCTGCCATTGGTTTCCATTCCTGCTAATGTAGGTATATACATTAGCAGGAATGGAAACCTATGAATTTGTAGAAGTTACGTTACATTATGTTACGTTGTTGCAATGCAGAAACTGTCATGTAAATTAAGTCAGTGCCTGGGAAATAAATCAATCTACTATATTTATCTATTCAATGCACAATTGCATATCAATAGGTAGGTAGATACTTATCCATTATATGCCAATTACATTCTCATTTTAAGGTAGGTTTAACGCTAAAATTTAAAGAACTGTAGAATTAAATCGATATGAAAACTTTCATATCGATCAATTCGCGTCGTCAGTAGGTACGTGCCTTAACACTCTACTTAAACTAAGCCAAGAAGCTTAATTCCATACTTCAATGAAATTGAATCAATGTCTCATTGAAATGCGGTCACATAATCTTTTGACTACTGCCATCACACAATTAATGACGTTCTTATGTCATGACGTTTTGTGGTCCTACATATGCGAAGTGTACGTACACTGGCATAAGGAATGCCTATTTTTTTAGCTTGACAAACAAATCGCTACCCACCTGAAGGAAAATATTCACCAACTCATAATAAAAAGTACCTACCTATTGCCTATTAGGCATGGAAATGATTGCTACTTTTAACTCAATTTCATTTTATAAAATTATGATTATTTTTCACAGCGATTTCACATGCGAAATTTCGAAGTCTGCAATGAATTTTCAATCAAAATTATTTATCGCCACATTTGCTATTTTGCTACTAATAATGAAAACGTGAACAAAATAACTACGAGACAATGAGAAGAAGGCTGTGTGAAAAAAGTCGCAGGTGTATCATATGAAAAATAATTTCATGTGATTTTTCACATGCTATCTGCGAAATGTTCCATGCTTATTGCCGATACATTGTTGACACAGAATATTCGCTGTCTCTAAATAATTACAGCACAACACAGTTAATCCTTCCCGTAATACCAACTTGCATAAATTTCCCAAGTCAATGATTCATAAGTACCTACAATGATTTGATGCAGTCTATTGTTCCAACAAGTTCATTGTCATGAGCATTTAAGTCATACAACACAACGCATTATTACGACCATTATAATTAGTTAATTGGGTTTTATCGGGTTATTTTCCAACGACCAGTTTTTATTAATTATTTTAAATAAAGTTTAAAATTAGTTGAGCGTTCTTAAAACATTATCAACATCATCATCCACAGCCTGACTCCACCACTGCTGGATATAGGCTTCCCTCAGTTTGTGCTGTCCACCACAGTCTTCTACTAATCTCATTCAAGTACGCCCGAAATGAATTATGTCGTCGACTCATCCCGCTGCTGGACGCCCGACACTCCTCTTGCCATCTCTCAGGCACCAATCAGTCATTGCCCGACTCCACCTGTCAACTCTCAGTCTCATCAAGTGTCCAGTCCAACTCCACATTAGTTCCATGATCCTTCTTTAATATCTTGAACCTTCTTTCGTGTTCGAATCTCGATGTATATAACTTGGTCTCTTAGTTTGAAGTCGGGCACGGCACACTCCATGACTCTCTGTGCAACCCTCATTCAGTACACAGCCTCCTGGTTAAACGTCCAGATCTCAACACCATAAGTCATGGTGGGCAGAACATATTGGTTATAGCAGGTCTTCAGACACTGCGGAATATTGACAGCTAAAAGGATGTCCTTTAATTTGCCAGACGCAGCCCACTATATTCCCAAACCAGCTCTATTATTTTTGATACCTCCTTTTGCTAATGGTCCTTTCCATAAGAAACATGTCATGTCAACTTATTTAAATAAATCTAAATGTTCAAGGTACCCTTCATCTCCCAGCTAAATTATGGATGATATTTTAACTAGATGGCGTTGGCATTTCCTAATTGATGACCTCTCAGAAGCAATACCGAAACAAACACCGAGAATGATGGTCTCTTTTAAAGTCCAGAAAAAGTAGTTAGCAATTATGTGACTTTCAGTAGAACAAACAATCCCAGCTAATGGATTGCAAGCATCAGTCATTTTGTAGCTCGACTGTATAATGTAGGGAGCTCAACAACCCGTCGCACGACGATACCGGATCAGTAGAACATTTACGTAGACACATAAAACTCTCACGGCCTTATTCCAAAACACAGACTATCTTTAGTACTGGCTTTAGTTCTAGGATTAAACCTGGACTAAATAAAACTCTATTATAAAACACAGTTTAACACCAAAGCATGGACTATCTCTAGTACCAAAGTTAAACCAATGAGACCCCTAGTTTAAGTATTTTTGAGGTTAGCTTAGTTAGTATCTTGTGTATTTCTAAGTAAAAATTTTTGTAAATGGATATTAACATTATAGATATGATGGATTTAGAAGATTTAGATATGTTAGAGACGTTTCGGTGATCTGTAAGACGTCGTAATCGTATCGTCGTCGTATCGTACCTTTTGATTTGAGTGACGAAGATTTTCGGTATAAATACAGATTTACAAAGCGATTCGGATTTTCACCCCTTTTTTTCTTTTGTTGTTCCATTTTATTTGTCACTATTATTTATACTGAATTACTGACAATGTACAATGGTGAATAATTATCAAGAACTTAGTTATTGTTAAAGGACGCGACAACATTAATGACAAATAATGCGCGCGAATGAAATTTTAATTTCGTTCCGTTTCACTCAGAGTTGTTGCAAAATATAACAACTTGATTATAAAAAGGTCATCAACAATATAAACTGTGCTTGCTCAGTAAATTGCAATATAAACAAAAAACTATTTATGATATATATTTGTATTAATAAATAATTATTAAAGTATTTCAAATGTTAAGATACTATCAATATTTAGAAAAACGGAACGTTGCTTGGAATGAAGCCTGAATGAACGAATGAAAGATTGTAATCTTTTACATATTATCTGTGGATTTTATTTAGTCCATAAGACGAACTATGGTTTAACTGATCCTCGGATAGTTTGGGTTTTGTAATAAGCACTCATATTGGTCATCATTAACATTAGTACCGTAACAATCCAAGATCAGTAAGTCCGGGTTTAAGCCAAGACTTACGCATTTTTTTGTAATAAGACGGTCAAAGTTAAAATTATAATCAGTAGCAATAAGCAGAAACAGTGCTATAATAAACTTTTTTTTTTAACGTTGCCCCACACTAGCATTTTCTCCTGTATCGTGGGTGCGTTTACAAACACAAATTCTCACATACACAAACGCCCAGACCCGGAACAACTACCTGTAGATCATACAAATATTTGCTCCGTGTGGGGATCGAACCCACAACACGTGACGCAGAAGCCGATCGCTACGCCAAATGTGTCGTCATTTAAGGATCCGTGTTTGGATTCGTAACCGGCTAATCGTAACAATAAGGCAACGGTTACTTGTTAAGCTTATGTAGGTCAAACCTAGTTCAAAAAATTTGCCGAGATATGAAATTCACTCGTATTGAATGACAAATGAACTCATATCGTCATCAAGTTACCACACTGTCACGCGTACTTTCCTGTTATGTAAGTAAATAATTTCCTTATTATTTACAATTATATATAATTATTATTTATTGATTAAAAAAGAAAAACGACGCGATGTCCAGTTTCAAGCAGTGAATGTTAAATTAAAAATGTTAAATACGAATTTTCTTTGATCTTCTAAAGCCATTGGAGGTACATATAATAACATAACATACCATCACGCCTGTATTCCCCGAAGGGTTAGGCAGAGGCGTACTTAATGTACACCCACAGTTCGCCTGGTATGTTTAGGTCCCATGATATAGGGGGCGAGCCTATAGCCATTAACCGGGCACAAATCCAGACTCCGAGCTGCTACTGAGAATTTCATAGAAAACTCAATAACACTTTGTTCGACCTGGGGATCGAACCCACGACCTCTAGCGTAGCAGTCGCGCTTGGGACCACTAGACTAATGAGGTAGTCCATTGGAGGTACAATGGAGGAATAAGGACGTCCCGTTAAGAAATGCTGTAACTATGTCATGCTAATGACGTAAGAGCAATCGATAGGTACTAATAATAATTAATGCGAAAGCAACTGTCAAATTGTAACGTATTCACCTTCATCGGGAATGCGGATCGCTAATATACAAGCGTAGTGTTCATCTAGAGAAACACACCTTCAGCCCGGATGAAATAAAGGAGCTCCCCCTTAAGAAAATCCTGCAGTTCATAGTAGCTGCAGGATTCAGCGGTGAACTCTAACTCAACCAGTGGCGATCACAATAGACTGACTGCGGTCGCAATGAAATAATAAAAAGAACGTATTCATGCCTAAACCACTTATCGAATATTAATGAATTTTGGTTTAAAGATAGATTGAACCTTAGAGATGGTCATAAGCCACCTTTGACTCAAAAAGTCTTTGATGAGAGTGAAACCGTGAGCAACAGCTAGTAATAATTATAAAGCTATTAAAAAAGATATTCGTAAACTGATTTAATATCAAGCAATTGCATATTAGTCCAGTACACCACGCTGGTCTACTACGAGTTGACAGACTTCACGCGCCATGGCTTATTCATTTTTTTTTTGTTTTTACGAACACACAAGCCAACTGATGGTAAATAGTCATCGCTGCTCATGGATACCTGCTACACCAGACGAGTTGCTGATGCGTTTCCGAGCTTGAAAAGGACCTATGGAGGTGGAACTGTCTCTCACTCGCAATAGTCCATACACACAACAAGATGCTTTATAACAGATTCAGATTCAGAAGTTATTTTAATGAACGAAAAATTGAATCGCGGGCAAGATTCGAACCTGCTTCTTCTGGTTAGATACACCAGACGCTCTGACCGCTAAGCAACCGCGAGTCCCACACGCTTGATCGAAATTTACCTTCACGTTCTCAATTTACGTCATGGTGACGTTAGGCTTAGCGGTCAGGGGCAGAGCGGCAGGTTCAAATCCTGCCCGCGATTATATTTTTCCTTCACTAAAATAACTTTATAATCTTAGCAAGGAAAATGCAAAAACATCACAAAAAGATAGATTCAGACATAATTTTCACGCACATGATTTCGAAAAATCAGAGCCTACTCGGCCTATGTATTAACAGCCCATGGTCACTGTTGTTTTTTTGTGCATGCGACCTATATACCTCAACATTCAGCACCGTTTGCGGTGTAAAAGCAGCTAATTGATTCGCGGCAAGGTACCGCGCCCGCTGCGGTGTGTGCCTTTTTGTCGATACAATACTCAATCAACCACGATAGTAACAAGCAGATATACGTAAGTTAATTTCATTTCATCATGACGTATCAGTAGTCTCATATCATAGTGACATATAACTAGCATCATAGGGTTCAAAATTAATTGATTCACACGTCTTCTTAAAACAAATGAACTAGTTATTAGGTGACATGCAAATGTTGTATATTCTTATGCGACTTTGCTTTATTGTGAATACGTTTGACTTTGTTGAGTTTGAGTTTTGCTTGGTGGCATTAAAAACAGGATCTTAGATGGAGGAGGCAATATTAGAATATCGCTCTCGGAATCTAGCTCTCACAACGGAACACAGTAAAATTGTTTGGCGAAGGTCTTTCAGGGTGGTAGCTGGCCAGGCTAGTTTGTACCTACCTCTTAACATTCCACAATATTGTGTCATAGGATACAAAATGGTCAGCCAATGCAATTTCTTTTTTTTCTGCCTGACCTGACTGATCCTATTTATGACAGTTGGTATTAATCAAGTCTATCCTGTTATCTAAATATTGTTTTCCCAATTGATTTGATCTTTCAGTATAAACTCACCTTTCATAGTCGTAGTGGTTGGAGGGAGGCAGGAGACATAATTATACTGAGTCGCTGAGCTACTGAGCGGCTGAGCTGAGCTCTGGTGTTGAGTCTTACAGCTGAGTCAACTGTAAGAACATATTACCTTCTGTAATAAAATTGTAATTTTTTTATTAATTAATTCAATTATTTATTTATTTATTTATTTATTTATTTAATTCTTTATGCACAATTAGTGTACATAGGCGGACTTAATGCCAAAGGCATTCTCTACCAGTCGACCTTAGGGTGATGCAGAGACAGGAATTGGTAGGTGCACTTACTGTGTATTTAATCCATAATTATGAGACAATGAAAGAAATTGTAAAACTAGTTATTTAATTATAACAAATATATTTAACTACTATATATACTGAAAATAAATAAATTTAATAATACATATGTGAATATGAATAATATGTAGATATACTTGTAATATAATAAATATATACATAATTATAATAAAACGAGGAAAATTTAATATTAAGATTCTGCCAAAGAGCTGAAGAGATGCTTTCGAAGTTTACATTTGAAGGAAAAGCGACTGGTCGCCGTCCTGATATCCCGAGGTAGCGCATTCCACAGAAGAACAGCTTGGACAAAAAAAGAACAGTTCATGAAATCAGTATGGTGAGAAGGACATTGCAGAAGACGGTTATGAGAGGAACGGAGATCTTTGTCATGATTTGAGCATATGTATTGGAAATAAGAAGAAAGATAAGTAGGAGTAGAAGGAGAATCAAGAATGGAGAATAAAGTGGTCAATGCCCTTTGTGCCCTACGTTGACGAATGGGCAACCATTTTAACAGCTTTCTGTGTGCTGAAACATGATCATACTTGCGGAGATTGAAAACGAATCGAATGCAGTTATTCAGAAGACGGTCAAGTTTGTTGAGTAAATCTGCATTCAGGTCATAGTAACACACATCACCATAATCAAACATAGGAAATATTAAGGTCTGCACCAGCATTGCTTTCGTGTTGGATGGGAGCAAATTTTTCAGACTATAGAGAGACCGCAATGTTCCAGTGACTTTTTGGCTTACATTGGTAACTTGAGCTCGCCATTCTAATGCCGCATCTATATGCAAGCCAAGATCTTTTACTTCAGTACTCAAGGGAATAGTTGTACCGTCAAAAATGACGGAAGGTAAAGATGTACTGTCCACCTTGCTTACATTGCGGTTACTCCCCACCAGTATTGCTTGGCACTTTGTAGGATTCACCGCGACACCGAATCTATCGGACCAATTCTTGATAGCTGCCAAGTCTCGGTTCAATTTGTCAACTACATCGGATATACTTTCAATTCTTGCTTGGCAGTATAATTGTAGGTCATCAGCATACAGATGATACGCACATTGAAGTTCAGGGGTTAAGAAGTTTATAAAAACTGAGAACAAGAGAGGAGAAAGAATACCGCCTTGTGGAACGCCAGTTTCTAAGTCATACCAGCCTGATGAAGCCTCACCAGCTCGGACTGACTGCTGACGTCCTCGAAGATATGAAGAGAACCATTCAAGTGCCTCCGGCGAGATCATATGATACGAAAGAATAGAGAGAAGGATATCGTGACTGACGGTATTAAAAGCATTCGAAAAATCTACCAAGACTAAAACAGTAACTTTGGTGTCTTCCATTCCAGCCCTAATATCACCAGTCACTTTAAGGAGAGCGGAAGTAGTGCTGTGCCCAGGTCTAAACCCAGATTGTAATGGGCTTATGAGGGTATTGCTATATACAAAATGGGATAGTTGTTTGTGAACACAACACTCAAGCACTTTAGATAGGAAAGGAAGAATGGAGATTGGGCGAAAGTGGCTGGGAAGGGAAGGGTTAGATATTTTTGGTAGAGCACAGACATAAGCTTTACGCCACAGGGAAGGGAATACTCCTGTAGTTAGCGAGTAGTTAATGATGTGCGTGATAGGAGAAAGGAGTTGATCCAGAACTGTTATGATCATGCGGCGGGTAATAAGGTCACACCCAACTGCATTGGATTTTATGGAGACAGTTATCTTTCTGATCTCTCCGGAGTCAACTGGTAAGAAGTGAAAAGGGTCAATATCAGGACGCGTTAGATCAGTTATGTGCATGAGAGTTTGTTCTTGGGTTAAACGATCCATAGCAGGTACAGTAGAGAAATGACGGTTGAGATCGTTTAATCCAATGGAGCTAGGCAGATCCATATGTCGCGATTTGCCAATGCCCAGAGTTCCTAATTATATTACTCAGTTAGGTCTTTATAAAAGCAACAGAAGCCAAACCATTTATTTTAAGATTTTTTGTTTGTCTTTCTGTCCAAGTAGGTATGCGCGTCTAGCAATAACAACTCTAGAAAGAAAAGAAAGAAAGAAAAAGTTTTTATTGACACAGTCACGGACACTGCACACAATAACATAAAAAAAATACTAACTATTTTTATTTTAGGCATTTCGCAAGAAATTGAGATAAATATTGTGTCCCACGGCTGTGCCAAATAGATCCAGTTCAGCTAAACGCCAGACCGCTGGTGAGCTGCCTGGCGCTGGTTTTCAAATGGACCTGAAAAAAGTGACAATCACTCACAATCTCTACGAAATTGGATGCAATTTTCACAGTTGTATTGCTGGACTTCTAACTTAAAATGTGGTGCGTAATTCACCTTCATGCACCACCTAGAAACCGAATAACAGTAATTAAATTATTTTAGGAAACCACCAACTGCTAGTCATTGATAAGAAACGGCAAATAAATTGTCATGGTTTTAGCCGCACTAACCGATGTTTTAAAACCATCAGACGAAGCAGGTTACTAAGCAAAAAGGATTTCCGCACTGACCTAGTTTAAGTGCTGAAAGATTTGACCACCGAAGTTCAAGAGCACAGCTGTTTGATTCGCGTCGCGGCAAGGCGGTGCGGTCATTTCCTTGCCGCAAAAATCGACAGCGTTGCGGTTATCGGATCACGGATGACGCGACTGTTATGTCATTACGTCACGTGGTTCCTTTGTGTCTGCTCGATGTGTTAATTGGTCTTGTAATGCTCCGGTCTTATACCTTACTGACGGTTATTGGTTTGATTGTTTTGTAAATAAGCGTTGTTCCTAGAAATGCATAGTAAATTATCTTGTAGTAGAATTTGACTCCCTAGTACCAATGATTCAATGATCAAAGCAAATATGGCAGGTGTCTTTGAAAACATGCAACAAATCGAAATGGAAGGATTAGTAACCATTACTTATTCATTTTAAATCTAAATTGTATAACAAAATCTTATATTTTATCTTAGATGGTGCCAACTAAGCTTCAGGTAGGCATGAATTATCGGTATTTAACTAAAAAAAAAAAACAAATAATATCAAGCAATTATCAAAAGATTTACGCGGCGCGCCCTGTCAATTATTTATGCAAATATTAGATATCTAAACTACTCGTAGTATGTGAAGTGAACTATTGACGTTTTCCACTTCCTATCATTTACCTATTTTTTCTATTCACCAGAAAAATTGCAGTAAAGGCGCACGAGACGTGGCCAAACTCTCTTTACAATACTAAAAAAATATAATTATATTCCTTATGGGTCCGGCGGACCGAAATTCACAAACACAAACGTAATACAAAAATAAATCGTAATTCAAATACAATTTAATCAAATTGTATTATTATTCGTATTTCGATACTGTTACTCTAGGTTAATACTCTACCGTTTCATCCAAAACACTTCACTGGAAACAAATGTAAGTGAACGCAATTCTTGATAACTTTACCAAGTTTGAAACGAAATTTCGGTCGTTTATTTCCAGTGAAGTAGTAATAAACGAAATGGTACGGTAGGAACCTAGATTAATGGTATCCGAATCCGAATGATGACACAATTTGAAACAATATTGTTTGGATTACGATTTATTTCAGTATTACGTTTGTAAGAGAAATTCGGTCAGCCGGACTCTTAATCACGTGTTCCAAATATTCTTTGCTACACATAGAATCATATATTTTGATCTGTCGCGTCTATTTAATTTCATTCTGTGTATGAGCCAAACTTGCAGAGGCGTAGGGCACAGCCACAGTTTGCCGATATGTTTAGGACCCATAATTATAATAGAAGTACAAATATCGAACACCTAACCAAACAGCAAGATGCTACTAGGAATTTCAAAGAAAGCCCAAATAACAACGCTCGGCCAGGCAATCCAACCCGGGGCCTCTAGCGTAGCAGCTGCGCTCGGTTAATGAGGCAGTTATTATAATACTTAAATATTATAATCACATAGGTACCTATATAAAACCGTTATACCTAAATGACTAAGGTACACCTACTTAATTAAATTTATCAGTTTCCATATTGGGTAACTTAGCCGGAAAATCCCAATATGGTGTTTTTACTAACGAAATTCGCTTATATTATACAATAATGAACTCTTGTTTATTTAACCCGTCGAATAATTACCTATTTAGAAACACAATACAAAATTCTACGACTTTTAATTGTAGATATTCAGTAACAAACAGTTCAAAGAAAAATAATGAGACCATAGGTACTAGGTAACCGTACTAGGGAACGATTTTGCGTAAAGAACGAATAATAAAAATGGGTTAATTAAAATAAAACTTTAAAAAATCGTATGTAAGATATGGAATATAAGAATAATTACAAATAAAAGCAATTTCCTTTTTTGATTTTCTTCAAATAGAAATTAACTAAGAATAAAAATGACGTAATTTTACTTTTTTATCAATGTCATTTTATTTCCTCTGATAATCTTCTACAATGTTTAATAGTGTAGGTATGTCGTGATTTTAAGACAAGTTATTAAATTTACAATGTTTAAAATGTTTGCATAAGTAGGTAATTAGTAGGTACATTACTTAAATTCATTCAATTTCGTTAATTCTTACACCACATCACTATCTCGTTTTTTTCGAAATATAGTATGTTTTTAATCTGCCGTTATAAATAACGAGGTACAACTAATTAATCAATGTTCATATTTGGTAACTTGGCCGGGAAATCCCGGTGTGTCTTTTTGCTAAATAAATTAGCTTGATGGCACCGACATTATGTAACTGAAGACCTGTGAGAAGAGACGTCGAACCAAACTCCAAAATCATGGTCTCTTTTAGTAGCTCCTGTAAAGCCGGGGACACGCCGCACAAGGCGATGCAACAAGTGTGGCGGGACGCGGCGGTGGCGACACGACCACGGTGCGGCGGCGCGGCGCGCCAAACAATTTTTCCACCCGCGAGCTCCGTCTTCGCGACAGTAGGCGGGGCGCCCCGCCCAGCCGCGCACACGCCCCCTGCAATCTTAAGACCTAAACACAATGAAAAAATACACCCACCACATGTAACATTAAACTTATTAAACGCATCGAACCAACAAATTAAGCCAATATGTTAATGAGTATATAGTTTATTAATACAAACGTGTCAAATTACATACAATTTGGCAGCCATCAAACCTCATTAGTTCCATTATTTCGGAGCGGCATTACCTTCTAATGTGATTGTAGCCGTGTTATCGAATTACACAATAGCACACAATTATTCAGATTACTAAATAAATATTACAGTGCAATTTGCTCTAATTTAATTTTGAAAACTTAAAAAAATTAGAGGTCATCTACTCTTACAGACGTCTCTCTCCATTCTAACCGCAGCTAGCGGACCGAAAGAGGGAGATACGTAACCACGCTTTAAAATGAAAAAGCTCATAATATTTCCCTTTCAACAATAGAACTAAACAAAAATGTTTAATGATACAAAACTTGCGCGTGTCTCTTTCACGCCTTGCAAGCGAGGTATAAGTACGAGCGGGAGAAGAACAGCGCGCATTTTCCCGACAAATGAAGCGTGGCCAAACCGCAGATTGACCGCAGAGAATGGAGGCAGCGAGTGACAGAATGGCGGCGGTTCAGTAGTAGAGAGTCGCGCGGACAGCGAACACGCGCCAGCCTACGCGAGCGACTGACTCACGCACCACGCGGCGACGCGACTCACCCGACGTCAGACGTGGCCACTACACACTGGTCACAAAAAAGAACCGCTCACCGCACAACCGGCTGTGGCGGCAAATTATCATAAATAAATTAAATCTCAGCTGATGTTGACACAACACGGAGCGCGCTAGTGACTTACAGGTGTTCTTAGAACTTAGCCGGACTTGTTCATGTATCAAATAGTTCCCAGTGAACCCCGGACTAGTGATGTGACTCATCTAAAATGACGAAAGTTAAGTTCAAGAAATCCCTGGCTTGTACAGAATGCGTGTCGATGGATTAAGGAAATAATACACAATTAAATAATTATAGTGCGACACACACGGACAATTTGTGAGTGAAACAACGGACGTATTTGTTTATAATACGAATTAATAGAATAATATTAATATAACCCTAAATGCTACGAAGAGACTGATAAAGTATTAGAATCCAAAGATTTCCTAATCATAGTAAATTATCGTGTCGACGCTAACGAAATACTCACTCACGACTCACGCGCGACATCTTACAGTTACGACGACAAAATATTTGTTGTCATAAACAAGCTTTATAATAAAAACTCTTTGGACGGACGCCAAGAAGACGTACAAAGGTACGTATAGTGCGGAAGTGTTGGAAACCAAGTGTTGACGAGCCCTAACTTGCCAAAATAAGATTGAAGTGACTTGACAGTACCGTGTTGTTTGGTGTCCATTGCTCCGCTAGCTGGACAGGCTGGGCACGCCGACCGTGGCGGTGCGGCGAGTGAAGTGTGATGGTGTAAAGGATGCATTTGCCGTACGAGTCCCGAGGCCGTCGGCGGCGCGAGATGGCCGAGCTGGAGCCGTACTGGCTGCAATCCCTCGTCGAAGACACCCTCGCGGAATACCCTGATCTAGGTAACATACTGATTCCACCAAAGAGCTAGTATTTAGTGCCAGTACAGCAGCTCTCTATTGAGTGTAAATCCTGGTTTTTCTATACGACTCTTCTCTTTCATCTCTCCGTAAATAACCGATATACGCTATTCGTTATATATATAATATATTCGTTATTATATGAAAGAAAGAAAAACAATATCAAATAATTTTGGAAAACCCCAATTATCCATCGCTAATTAATGGTTCTCACTAATATATTTAATTAGGACGTACTACTAGGTGTGCTTGCATTGCAATGCCTGTTTGCCTTCGCGGCTGGACTCACAACAACTCATAATTTTAGTTTAATCGTGATCAGTTGCATAGTAGAGGACGAACGAACAGATATTCATTTTTATATGAAATATACAACCACTCGATGCTTTGTATCTTCTGAACCCTGCAGGCTAACGAAATGCAAAATACACGAAAATATTCCTGCTTTTCTCCCTAAAATTTTCATTGAAATCCGTGGAGCCGTTTCGAAACATACTCGAGACATACTTTTAAACAGACAGTCGAAAATTCTAAAGATCATCAATCATTTATTCATCTTATACGAGATCATCAATCATTTATTCATCCTATACAGCAGTTTTAAATTTTTGGCATTTGTTTGAAAACACAGACAGACAATTACTACTTCAAAACACTACTTTTTATTATTGGTTAGATGAGAAGATGTGGACAACCTAATATCAATTACGATCATGAAATCTAAAAGCATTAGGCTCAATAGAAAACATTACAAACACGATAAAATATCACATCGCCCGTCTACATTCTCATTTTTCAACCGACTTCAAAGAGAAAGAGGTTCTCAATACGACGTTATTATTGTTGTTTTTTTGTATGTTTGTTACGCGATTACTTCGTCAATTATAAACCGATTTTGATCGTTCTTTTTTTGATCGGTAGGTCATACTTCAGAGGTAGTCCCAAAAAAATTTGGTCAAGACCTGATCACAAAATTTAAAACAAAATGACAATAACACGTAAATAATAACGTCCGTCGTCTAGGTATACGTAAAATTTTACTCGCTACTAAAAATGTTGAAATAAAATATGTACATATGTAGTAAAACCGCCTTAAAAACATAAAAATAATGTTCGGTGCACAGCAGTTTCGGAGGTCGGTGGCGACAACAAAAGTTCAAACCAAATCGAAGGCACATTATTTTTGACAATTCAATTTAGTTTGTGATAACCTAAAACATGAGTAAGCGAATAAAGACGCTGTGCTTCTTCCGGTCGAAGGTAAGGTCGAATGTTGTTTATCTTGAACATTTGTTACGATTACTAAGAAACCATTATATTGTGCAGAAGTTTGTTGAATATTTTTGGGCGAGTTATGTCGGTATACAAATAATTTAAGAGGAAAATTGAAAGTAATGAAACCGATCCAAAATATTTTAAATGACATAAAACAGTTTTCGGAAAGCAAGAGTTTGACCTGGATTACAAATGAAATTATCTAGTGTATTTGAAATATGACTTAACTACCTCATTAGCCTAGTGATTCTAAGTGCGACTGCTACGCTTGAGGTTCTGGGTTCGATTCCCAGGCCAAGAAAAGTGTTATTAAGTTTTTCTATTAAATTCTCAGTAGCAGCTCGGAGTTTGGAATTTGTGCCCGATTAATGGCAATAGACTCGCCCCCTATTACATGGGACCTAAACATACCGGTGAACTGTGGGTTTATATTAGTACGCCTCTGCCTAACCCTTCGGGGAATACAGGCGTGATGGTATGTTAAATATTACATGTAATTCAATTAAACAAAGATATAACATAGAGAGATAAAACTTCTCAAGTAAAAGACATCAACGCAAATCAGTGAAAGTTTAAAAAGAGTTACCAACAATTTAACAATATTTAAATGTATAATTAATGCAATAAATTACTACATGACATACATATAATCACACCTTTAATCCCCGAAAGACTGGGCAGAAATATGATGATGTGTCTTAAGAAGAGAGAGCTTAAACTCGGCAGCCGCGACTACGGCCACTAGACAAATGAGTAAATACGCAGAAACTGCTACAATAATTGAACTGTTTATAATTTGAACTGCTTCACATGACTATACTCGTCAATGAAAGAAAAAAAACCTAATAATAATATTAATCAATACTAATATTTTAGAGGTAAAGTAGGAAGTTTGTGAGGTTGTTGGGGGTAATCCCTGGATCTACTGAACCGATTTTAAAAATTATTTTTGAGTTAGATTTCCATTTATCGAAGAAGGTTATAAACTATATAACATCACGCTACGCGTCTTAGGAACGGAGCAGCGCGGGTGAAACCGCGACCGGGTCGCTAATTACCTATATAATAATCTTTATAAAATAATTTCCATTTCTTCGATTTTGATAGATCTTTATATTCCTAATAATAAGTTACCGACTACCAATTTTTGTAACAAATATAACACAGTTTTAGATAAACTATAGGAGTCTTTCTCTTGGTGAATTAATTATAATATAAATATGTACAAAGCTAGTTACAGATCAATTGAAAGTGGCACGTAAACTGTATAGCAATTAGATGTTAGGGCGTGAACACACGCGCGGAAAGCACTCATTGTAACGAACCTGTTCAATGCTGCCTAATGAGGCCGGGAAATATATAGGCTACCATATATTTTCCATATGACTGACTTTCAACCGTGTGAGACACTTATCAATTCTTTCAGTTGGTTTTCATTTCAACACTTATCAATTCATTCAGACGTTCTCGGTGTCAGTACATATTTTATTATTTACTAGCGACCCGCCCGCGGTTTCACCCGCGTTACCCCATTCCTAAGAGTCGTAGCATAATGATAAATAGCTTAAAAACTTCCTCTTGAATCACTCTATCTATTAAAAAAAATCGCTTCAAAATCCGTTGCGTAGTTTGAAAGATTTAAGCATACATAGGGACGGACAGACAGCGACAGCGACTTTGTTTTATACGAGTACTATGTAGTGATTTATTTTATTTTTATGAGGTACATTGAACGTCTTATGAAATAATACAGAGCCCCACAAAACTGTATAAACAATCTTATTCAAATAATAACATAACATCACGCCTGTATTCCCCGAAGGGTTGGCAGAGGTGTACTTAATGTACACCCATAGTTCGCCGGTATATTTAGGTCCCATGTTATAGGGGGCGAGCCTATAGCCGTTAACCGGGCACAAATCCAGACTCCGAGCTGCTAACGAGAATTTCATAGAAAAACCCAATAACACTTTGCTCGACCTGGGGATCGAACCCAGGACCTCTAGTGTAGCAGTCGCACTTGGGACCACTAGACTAATAAGGCAGTCTCTATTCAAATAATCTTATTAACATTTAGGTACTTAAGTATATGGAGTGCACAATTAATATTTTACGGTAGGGTATCTTTAGGGTATTTTTAACATTCTTTTAAATTAATTTTTATTAGGTTCGATTCTGATGTCAGAGATAAGATAAGATAAGATAAGATAAGATTTATTATGTCAAAACATGAGTAGTACAATAAGACAAAAAGATTGTCTGCATGCATGATCACAAAAATAATTTTTACGTGGCTACATGTTTTGCCATTAATGGCGTACATAAAATATTTAGAGGCCAATAGCCTGATGTCGTTTTGTTTTGTTAAGGTAAAAATTTAAATCTACACATAAAAAAGAGATAGAGAGATAATTCTAGTCTAGTATTTAATTGATTAAAGTGCACGTCAAACTCGTTTGAAGGTTGTTTGTTTGCGTTTTTGTTATAAACAACAAGACCCCTATAGATAACTAGCGGTTGCCTGCGGCTTTGCACGCATGGAGCTTTTAATGTAAAAAAATTGAAAAGTAGCGATATGTGTGCCAAGGTCCATGGTACGAATACATCATCATCGGCCCGATGCTGTCCACTGCTGGACGCCTCTTCATGCACCTTCCATAAGATTCGGCTCTGGGATAGCCTCGACCATTTCTTCCCCGCCACCTTCACTATGTCGTCGCTCCATCTAGCCGGGGGACCAACACTTCTACGACCAGTCCTCGGTTGCCACTCGAGGATCTTGCGACTCCACTATCCATCCTCTCTACGACATCCATGACCTGCCCATCTCCATTTCAGGGAAGCAATTAATTGGGTTTTTTTTATTCTTGATAGACTTACGCTTACGCTTACCGCCAATTTTCCTGATGTTCAGAGATACTGCGATCTACGATGGAGCGCGCTTGCCTAGAAGAAACCGATTCACTCGTGATTTAAAGACACCCAGATTATATCTATCGCGAAAGACCCACTCAGGAAGCGCATTCCACATTTCTGCAGTACGCATGATAAAAGTAGATTTAAAGCGTTTGGTTCGGGTTTTTGGAATATTCACCATAAATCGATGTCGCTTTTTCATGCTTTTTGGTCGTCTGATAGTATGTACAGAAAGGGCAAGGGGGAATAGTGGAGATCATCAGATCTCCACAGATAGTTACTATCCGATAAAAAACCGATAAGCTAGCAACTTAAATTATGTCGGTTACTTTAGTCCGCCCTCTGATCGCATCCGCATTGGTCACGCGACCTCTTAGGGAAATACCGAGCATCACTCTCTCCATCAGTCTTTGGGTGACTTGCAGTTCGTGTGCAGTTTGCTACGATACATTATTCTTAAAATAACTCTCCATCGCGCCCGTATTCCGCGAAGGGTTAGGCAGAGGCGTACTAATGTGCATCCACAGTTCGCTTTATGTTCAGGTCCCATATTATAGGGGGCGAGCCTATTGCCATTAACCGGGCACAAATCCTGAACTTAGAGCTGCTACTGAGAATCATAGAAAAACCTAATAACACTACGCTCAACCTAGGAATTGAACCCAAACTTAAAATATGAAAATCCAAGAAACCTGAAACTTGTCAACAAGTTCTCTCATCATCCAAATAAAGTGAAAATTTCTTAGCGGATTCTGAAGACTTTAATAATTTCTTTCAGTAGCAGCTCGGAGTTTGTGTGTGTGTGTGTTACCATCTAATTTTAAAATATCGCAAATCTGTACAGCAAACAAACACACAATTTGGTTCAGTTCAAGATATTTGCTTAGCGTAATGGTACTTTACCCAAGACTGGGGGAATCCGTACCGATGCGTGTGAACACTTGTTTATTTAAAAAGTTGAAAGTGTTAACTACTATTTGCCCATATCATATATTACTTGGCATATTTGTTGGTTTCCCCAATACGGATCTCCTAATGAAGTCTTCTTTTAAATCATCTTAATATTTTGATACCGTTTTCAAAAAATCTTTACATGTTGTCAAATACCAGTGAAGCATAACATAACATTAACATATCATCACGCCTGCATTCCCCGAAAGCTTAGGCAGAGGTGTATTAATGAACACCTACAGTTTTACCGGTACGTTAGGTCCTTTCTAATATGGCGAGACTTTGTGCTATTAACCGGACACAAATCCAAACTCCGAGCAGCTACTGAGTATTTCATAGAAAACCCCAATAACACTTCGCTCGACCTGTAGTAGTGATGCCCGATGTTACAGCTACGGTTAGTTAGGGTCCCAATAGGAAAGGTTAAAAAATCACCGAGTGTTGAAGATTTAGGAATCACCTCAAGATAGAGTCGTCTCCAAAAGTGTGCCAAAACTATTGTTTAAATAATATTCACTTAAATTAATTAAGCGGCAAACGGCTCGCTCCCTGTTAAATATAATTAACAGATGAACATCAACAGCACAGCCCTATCTATCCTACTTTGGGGAATAATTTACCTATGGTATTTTACTAGCGTCTGTATAAAGCGTACGTATATTGGTATATTTTAATTATAAGAATCTACTAATTTCTGAAGTACTACATAACTTTTTAGACACTTTTCATAATGATTTTTAATTTATATTTTTTGTTGGAAATTGCATATACCTAGGTATATAAGTACTTTTATTACTTATACATAGAAAATAATTTCATAATAAAACCAACAACGATTTTCCCGCTAATCATAATTAAATCCAAATTTTCTATATTCGGACAGCAAAAATCCATTTTAATAATAATAATATTATTTAGAACTAGTGTTGGTAATAAACAAGTTAAGAGTTAGTAAGTATTTTTAATTAATTTTGAATAGAGCTGTAAAATCTATTACCTACTTAATTTGTAATATATCATTAGCAAAAACTAGTTATTGAATTATGACAAACATAATTAAAATGATTATTGTTAGTATTCAGAAATAGAGTGGCATTCCGGTTATTATTAGGTATTTGAGTGATGTGACCGTGATTTAATTAGAAAACCGGTTTTTCTAACGATATCTGGTACGAAAGATAACCTGATATTTAATTATATAAAAATATGAACAATCATGAATGGGGGCAGTGGCAGTTTCATTAAAATAAATAAAAATTACTTGGTGACCATTCTTGGAACATCGACCCTTCTCTGTGCCTCGGAGAGCACGTTAAACCGATAGATATAACTGCCTAAAACTTGGAAAAAGAATCGAAGGATGAAGAATATTATGGTTTTGAATAAATCAAAGTCTTTCAGAAACTGCGAGGATGATTTCGCAAGTAATTTCTTAGGACCTTATTCCAAAACGCTTATTAAACTTCTCATAACGAATCAAACTTTAAAATATTCATTGTAGTGTCAATAAAGTGAAATGACGCTAGAGATAATGCTTACTTTAGCTGTCGCTTAGCTGATCAACGATACAGAATAAGGGGGTTAATTTCCAAGATGAGCCTTAAATTATCGTACGATGAGACCGATAGAAACCCTAACTCTTCGTCTCTTCGACCGCACCTAACCCGTACTTTGCGGCGCCGTAATTCCTATATACCATCAGCTTCCGTAAATAGTAAAACCGCATTTACACTGTTAATGTTTTTATGATTCCCCGAGCCGTTAACGGTGATTTTTTTAAACTGTTCACAGTGGGAACCGTGTAACCGCATCCTAATTTTGGGATTATTCAACATTATATTGGCGTTAACATATACAATTTGAATTTGTGTAATGCTTTCAAATTAAGATCAATTATAGAACACTATATTTTGCTGCCTATTTGCAACAGCAAATAATTCATATTCTATAATGGTTTCTAACTGTAATGGTGATTCTTCAGATGCAGTTGGATCCAGTATTGTAAGAGTTTGACTAACTGCCGACCGGGAATAATAGTTGTTTAATATGCTTGTTATCAGACTTTATCAAAAAAAAGCAATGGAAAGCCATCTGACATACCGACTGAGACAAAACACGTTGAACCGGGTCCGGGTAGGTACCATCCTGATGTATTTATTACTATGATAGATACAGGGTCTATCCCGCTACATTTGGCTCTTTCCTAACAAGTCCCACATTCTGACATATATAATACTATGAATGATGTACTAATACTAAAATAATATGTCTAGACTTCAACCTTTTTACCGCTACGGTCATGTAAGTACAGACGACAAACCAAACGGTGACAGATTTCTAAAATAAATTCAGAGCTTGGCGCCGAGGGCCCGCTTCTTTTGTTTAAACGTAGCAGTCAAAAGATTATTATTTATTTATTATTATTCTTTTATTTCAGACCAAATGATCCATAATCGTGTTAGTAATGACTTTTACACAACAACACAAACTAATTACACTGTCTTCTTGACATATAATTTTGTACAATGCCACATTACTGGGCAGTCCATTCTGCCGGCCACAACGTTAAGGATGCTATTGCTGCTGCCGCGGACACGTCTTATGGCCAGTTCCTATATCAAATCTGTTGATAGATTTGCTTACTAGACATAGGATTTTGACATTACTTGTATGAACCCTATGTCAAAATCCTATCTCTAAGTAAGCAAATTTATCGACGGATTTAATATAGGGACTGGCCATTAGTAATGATGCAGCTCTCTTTCTACGGATAGTATGAAAGCCGTCGACACGAGCGTCGGCAAACATGCCCGATGCACTACAGTGCTTCGGCAGCCGCATCAACATCCTCAAGGCATTGTTATATTGAACGCGAAGGGCGTCGATTGTCTTCTGCGTATATTTGACCCATAGAGTACACGTATAGAAAGTTTGGCAAAACGCTCTAAATAGTTTTACTATAGATTAAAAGAGACCATGATTATCTGAATATGTTCAGACGTTTCTTCTCAGAGGTCGTCGACTCCCCAGTTAGGAAATCTAAAACATTGACAAAGGTATAAAAGTGTCTCCAAAAGACCTATTAACAGAAATATATATTTGGATAACTGCCATGTTTATGTCAAGTTAACAACATACATAATTATATGTGTTTGTGTTAATATAATGTAACCATTTATTTGATTCGAAACGTCAAATCACCGCCGTACTTAAACCATCACCATTTCTTGTGAAACTATACCTAATACTTATGTAACACTTCCAAATATTAAAACCGCATAGTTAATGATACAATAAACTCAGCTAACCTTTATCGTATTCCATACGTTTTGTTGTTATAAATAACTGTTTTCCTCATTCTATCGGTTTTTTTATTATAGAAGCGTTACCAATTATTTAGTAACGAGCCGTGTGATACCTATGTTTGAACTAATTGTAAGTTATTCATCATATTATCACTCATGGATGCCGTCTCTCGGAGGAAAGACGAAGGGTTATTTTGGACTCCTACCGAAAAAAACCACATGGTCATCCATAGCACATTGTGGAGAGGGTTCCGAGATCTCTAATGAACGCACCGGTGCACTCCTATGCTTTTTTCTTTAGCATGTCATGTAGCACGAAAAATACAGCTTTATGCTGCCATCCTCCCTGCTTAATTGTTGTTCTAAGCGCCCGCGAACCAAAATTATCCTCTGCTGGTGGTACGCTAGCAGGGATTCGAAGATTTGCCCTAGCTGGGCTGGCCACCAAGACGGTTGCCTCTTCGGCAGCTTCGCCTCCGTGCGGGATCGGACATCTCCCGAACAAGCTCTGTGGCCTCCATCTAGAGCATGTCACGCACATGCCAGAGCCCTCCATACAATTTTGTATCCTATGCAATATTTACTTATCTAATATTTACATACATACCATCACCCCTTTATTCCCTGAAAGGTTAAGCAGAGGTGTACTAATGTAAACCCATCGGTCTGTTTAGGTCTCATGCAATAGGGGGCAAGCCTATTGCCCTGCCACTAACCGTGCACAAAGCCAAACACTTAGCTACTGCTGAAACACTTACACTAGAAACCTGGACCTGAACCTGGTTCTCTAGTGCAGCATTTGCTTACGACCACTAAACTAATGAGGCAGTAATTATATTTATATAGATCGCATATATGCAGAAAATCGTAGCCAAATAACATAGCTCCGTGCTATGTTGTGTTCCTAACGGTGAGCAAGGTCGCCAGAGCTCCGCGAGGAAGTGTTGTATTGGCAGTGTGGGGGACTGATTGTGTTTTGTTACCGCAACTGTCATGCATGGCAGAATGTCTCCTATGCTGCCACCCAACTATTACTCCATAATTTACAGGGTCGGCTACGCGCGAGTGATACCCCTGGTGTTGCAAGCGTCCATAGGGTACGGTAACCGCTTACCATCAGGCGGGACGTATGCTTGTTTGCCACCTTAGTGGTATATAAAAAAATAGATCTATAAAAATAAAACCTAATGCTTTGTCGACAGTAAGAACGGGCAGCCCAGACTACATGTGTTCAATGTTGCCACAACACTGGCGGTCGAACAAGACGCTCCCTGGCGGCTTCAAGGTGGTCGCTCTGGGAGACGTACTCGACGGCACGCTGGTCACCGTCAGGGCTGGCAACGACGAGAACTGCTCCGCGGAACTCAGGAACAACTCGGCGGTCATGAAGAATAGGGTTGCCAAGTTCAACGATTTGAGGTTCGTCGGCAGGAGTGGGAGAGGTGAGTGTCAGTTTCATGGTTATATAAAAAATTGCTTTTAGTGTGGCTTTTTTACAGAATTAGAGCCTCATTGGACATTTTAAATTCTGAATGAGATAAAGTGTATTACAGTACCATCAGAATATCTATGCATATCTGAAGATAAAATTACATAAATAAGTGTTTATTGTGCAAAAATATCGAAATTAGTACCCAAGGACAATAATCATTACATATACCTTAAATAACATACCATCACGCCTGTATTCCCCGTAGGGTTAGGCAGAGGCGTACTAATGTACACCCACAGTTCGCCGGTATATACGGGTCCCATGTAATAGGGGACGAGCCTATTGCCATTAACCGGGCACAAATCCAGACTCCTGCTAGTGAGAATTTCATTGAAAAACCCAATAACTTTTTGCTCGACCTGGGGATCGAACCCAGGACCTCTAGCATAGCAGTCGCGCTCATGACCACTAGGCTAATGAAGCAATTCCTTGTTCAAATGATCGTAGAATGTTAAATAATCCATATTACTCATTAAAATTACCACATATACATACATGTAGTGTAAATGACAGCTGTTGACACACATTTTTGGTTTATCACCGGCTCGGCAGTGATTCATAGCGCAAATAAAAAAACTAACTCCAAGTTCACAGTTGTTCTTAAAAAAACTAAATAATTAATGACTGATAAATAAAACTAGCCACTTTATATTATTGAAATAGAAATACTACATAAGCAAATAAATACGTAACAGATAAGAGTAGGTTTGTACAGTCAACAAAAGTATTAGGTATGAAGGTAGCAGATAATATGACTCTTGAATATTGTAGATTGTAGTAAAAATAATATCACCAAAGGGTTTGGTACATAGTGTAGGCAGCTAAAAACACTGGCGTTTTGACACATATAGGTACTTAGGTATTGCGTGATACATTATTACATAAGCTTCTTCAAAACACAGATGTTAACTGAATACGTAATTTTTTTGTCGACTGTACATCATACAATTAGCGAGAAATTCCTCAAGTAATTGTAGAGCCTCTATATTTTTTCAAGAGGCACGTACTTCAATTCTCACGTATATGATGTAATATGTAATGAACTCGAACATATCAAAGAACGATAGGCAAAAAACATATTTGTACTTCTAATAAGAAATTATCGACACATATAAGCGTAATCGTTTTTTAGCGTAATTTTTTGTCCACCAAACAATATGACTGGGCTTGGTGACTCCCGTAGCCCTTTCTTATGGGATAGGGGGGCAAACGAGCAGGCGGATCGCCTGATGGTAAGCGATTACCGTCACCCATGGACACTCGCAATACCAGAGGAGTCACAAGTGCATTGTCGAGCTTTTAAAAGGAGATTGGGCCTCTGGTAACATCACTTACTCGGCAAAACACAACGTAAGCGTTGTTTGACCCCGGTTTTCTGTGAGGCCGTGTATCACTCCGACCCTGACGGTTATTTACGTACAGGGTGGGACTCTATAGTTTCTAGTCGGTAGGAGTTCGATACAACCCTATATGGAGCATAAATAAACGCACTTAAAAAATATAATCCACTATATTCCTGAGTACCGGTGAAATTGTTAGTAAGAATATCTTATACGCCTTGCGCTATCTATCCCATAGTACTAGCAGCATATTGACAAGTTTCTCCCTTAAGAAAAAAGACAATACCTGAAATGCCAAGATGTTTGTAGAACAAATAATATCGATCAACGTCACCGAGCCTAATCTATTGAGCTTCTGAGAAAAAAATATTCTGAGTATGATCAATGATCATAAATATATTTAAAGAGCATAATCATTTTAATTAAAGTAGTAGTGTGATTTCCGGTAAAGAGAAAAAAAAACCATGGTCGCATCAATCCGTTATGTTGGTCCAGTATTATAAGTACCTAGCACTAACTAGTTATGCCCCGCGGTTTTAGCCACCTTTCCTAACTTTTTTCTTCTTTGCTCGGCTCCTAAGGGACGTAGCGTGTACCTTTCTGGACAAAATGGGCTATCAAATAGAAACATAATTTTTCAAATCCGACTGTTCCAGAGATTAGCGCGTTCAAACAAAGAATCGTCGTTATATAAATTAAATATTATACTGAGGGGCGGGCCCAGGTCGTATACATTTCCATCCATTCTCCTTGAACACATAAGCTTTCATAAAAATTTAAATAAAACTACTTCTTACGGATTTTATGGGGTTGTATTGGTGTTATTTAATTCCCGACGTTTCGGATCCTTTACAGCATCCAATACAACGCGATAAAATCCGTAAAAGTAGCTTTATTTCAATGTCTAATATTCGCGTAAGTGTCAGAAACCAGTATTTAATCAAAATTATTTTATGAAAGGTTAACACTGTCTCAGAGTAGTTTCTTGATTCTACGAAAAAGCTATAATTATTATATTACATGCTACCTCTTTACTTACTGTAAAAAACATAGGCAACTCTCACATCGCTAAGTGATTTGGTTTTTTGATAACTATATACACAAAGAATCAAGTGGGTGATTCCCCACGCTATTATGTAGATTCCAATTATGTATTTTTTATGCTATTTAGCCGTTTTTTTTGGGTAGTAAATTTTATTGATAAATGAATGAAGACCATGACCTAAGATACCAAAAATTTATGAGTACGTATAGAATTCATTACACCTATATTCTGTACCTAGGTAATAAAATAATCACTTTTGGCATTATCGTGTCTAAGATATGCATAAAATTTGCATTACAGGCGCTTTTTTTAACGAAATATTTTCATTTCGACTTCCTGTGCACATAACATAAGTACCATCACGCCTGTATTCACCGAAGGCTTACGTAGAGTTGTACTAATGTACACCCACAGTTCGCCAATATGTTTATGTACCCACCATGTAATTAGTATGTTGTTCTTAACTTCGCAGAAATATTTTTTGTGTTTTTTTTGCATTTTCCGTGCTAAGATTATAAAGTTGTTTTAATAAAGGAAAAATTCTATCGCGGGCTGAAAATTTTTCCTTTACTAAAATAACTTCACAGAAGTATTTATACGCTCGTAAGAGAACATAGTACATAATTTTTATAACACCTTCATGTTTACATGTGTTTGTGTCAAATAAATGATTATGTTTATGATTATAATAGGGAACGAGTCTATTGAAACTCTGTGCTAACTAAGAATTTCATACAAAAACCCATCAACACTGCTCGACCTGGGAATCAAACTGAAAACCTCTAGAGAAGCAGTCGCGCTTACGACCACTAGACTAATGAGGCAGTTCCCTCCAAAATTCTAATTTCTACTAATTCATAGCATAGTTACTAAGTACTATGTAATAATATTGATGACATCGTTACATTGCGTCTAACTATTAGCAGAGGCGCCTAATAATTGGCGCTGAGCGCGGCCGACCGCCATGATTTGAGCACACCACCCTGTGTAATACCGAATTACCGATTTTATTGTCAAACCAGCTTTTGTTATGGAGTCAGTAGGCTTCGAAGTGACCAGCGACCCTGAAAAACATTATACTAAACTAAATACGGAATAACATTAAATATAAAATTTAAAAATCCCCCGCAGCATCAAGACATGGTTACCATATTCTTGCAATATCATTGAAGTAACAGGATACCAAATTTCAAATCAATCAAACCTGTGAAAGTTGCGCACATCCCTTCATGAACCAGAAAAGAGCTGATAATCTTCAAACGGCTGGCCAGATTTTCTTAAATTATAGCTAAGAACACTCTTAATCGAGTCACAGATCGAGTCTTTCAAACAAAAAGAAAACTGGATCAAAATCGGTCCATTCGTTTGGGCGCTACGATGCAACAGACGAGTACACATTAAACTTATAACACCCCTCTTTTTGCGACGGGGGTTGAGAGATTGAATATACTCGTAGTATCGACCTACGTTAAAAAAGGTCGATTTTTAATTCATCCTTAAGAGTTCTGCGGACCGAATTCCTCTTACAAACGTAATACCGAAATAAATCGTAATTCAAACACAATTTAATCAAATTCTGTTATTATTCCGATTCTGATACCGTTAATCTAGGTTCCTACGTTACCTTTTCATTCAAAATACTTTACTGGAAATAAATGCAAGCGAATGCAATTTTTGATAAAATTACCAAGTTTGGAACGATTTTCCAATTTTTTATTTCCAGTGAAGTAGTAGTAGACGAAATAGTACCGTAGGAACCTAGATTAACGGTATCCAAATCCGAATAATAACATTATCTGATAGAATATTGGCTGGATATCGGTATAAAATTTTTGTTGGCAATTCAAGCTCCGCCGGACCCTTAAGAATATTATTCTTTTTTTTTTGTTCGCCATATTACCTCGTAAACGCGGAAAACTATATAATAGTTTTTACCTACATAAATATGTCACACGGCTGAACCAAAAAACAACGCTTCTCAATAATAATACTCAACACCTGTCGTATACCCGAAAGTTTCTCACATCCTCTACACTGTCAGGATATAGGATCATGATGACTATAGCTAGGAGTTTTGATTTTGATTTATGTCCGGTTAAAGACGATACGTTCGCCCCCTATTACATGGGACCTAAACATACTGGCGTACTCTGGGTGTACATTAGTACACATCTGCCTAACCCTTCGGGGAATACAGGCATGTTGGTATGTATATTTTTAATACCTACCTATATTGTCTTATACGAGTATATAGACACTCATTTGTTTACGTTTTGTGTTTCACTTCCCTGAATATGGAATACGCAGTAATATAGGTACCTACCTAATTATTATACAAATTAGTCAATGATATGGAGTAATGTAAAGTTGCAATAAGTATGAATCAGTCATTTCTATTAACATGATTTAGAACATAATTAGCAATCAGTCTCAATGTACGCAAAAAAAGTTTCGCAACTCCAAACAAGGAAAATCAGTATAGTATAATCATACATCTTGCGCAGATGATTTTGTAATAACTATTACTACCTTTAACGATATGATACGAAAGAACGAATGCTTACCTAAGTATAAGAAAAAAATCGAACGCCCGTCTTACGTAAGGTCATGTAAGTAACACGCGGTGCTTAACCTTTGCAAACCCAGACAATGTCCTTGATAAACTAAAATGCCTTAAGGCCTCCTCGGGCAAATGTAATTTCCCGATTTCTTATCGACAAAAATCACGACAAAAGAATAACAAAAAACCCACGGGACGTCATTAAAAAAGTTGGAAAATTGAAGGAGGTATGACGCATTGAATCGCTATAACTATGACGAAACCGGCGCGCGCGCATAGGTTCTCACCTCTCACCGGTTCTCATTCATCGCACGTTCGAAGTTTGAATGTTTATTAAATAACGTCAGGCAGTGCGCTATTACTCTTATTATTGGAATCGATAATTAACTCGCCGGTAGGTCTCTCATTAATTTACATTGCTCGGTGTTTCACCTGTCTAGGGCTGTCATTCGCCTGGCTTTATCCTTGATTTGAAGAATCTCTCCAGGACGCATCCAAATAGTAACCCTATTTGGATGCGTCCTGGAGAGAGTCCTAAAGAGTTCGATGATGATATTGTCAGATATAAGATGGGCTAGTTAATCGTTTTACTACGGCTCATATGAAGCAAAACAGGGATACAAAATAAACGGGAACTTGTCGGGAACCAGAAATTCAGTATGCGAACTCTAACATAAACTTTAGATTTTTATTTCTTTTTCTTTTATACTTTGGGTTTCATTGCAATAATATAATATTATTAAATTGTTCACGTTAGATTAGTAATTTAAGAGGCTACTTACCATTCGACATTTAAAAAAGACATTGAGACCGCATTGGAATTCTGTTATGAACAGCTTTAAGCAGATATCAGAATTAACCAAATCCAAAAAAAAATTTGGATGTACGGAAAATTCTCATGGATCGTCTGCCATGACTAAAAAACGCACTTGCCTTATATTCACGGCCATGGGATTCGCGACATTTGCCACGATCTGACTTGGGTATATGAACGCTACACTTACCTGACAACCAATGTTGGGCATTAATCAATAAACATTTCAATCAATTTTTTTTATCAATTACAATTGAATTAATTTTAATTGCAATTATTAAATAAAAATTGTTTATTGCTCAACACTACTGACAGCCCTACATCTGTCACGCTCCGGTGACGTACTCTAATATACTAACAATAATGAAATGATTATAAGCACCTCCTACGACAGCTTCTTTCTTTCCGCTAGTGGGTTAGTAGCTACTTGCGGTCTTGTGGTAGGTACAGGCAAGTCGGTGGTTTGAAAAAACATGTCTGGTTGATTGAGAAACATTGCTACTTATTAATTGAATGAAATTGATCGCAACTATTAATCATGATCTCCTGGGATTGAATGCCATATCGGACAGTGCTAATGATTTTTTTTTGTTCGGAGATTCTTTTTACCTATTGTACTGATTTCTGGCAAATATTGAACGTAAAAACTTCTACAAATATTAATCGAAACCCGGGTTTTAATCGCAATAAATTCCGTATAAAGTATTTCAATGTCTAGGACACTTTTCTACTTATGGTAATTAACATAATGGATAAATAGCTAGTTAATGGCAATAAGGTCACCCCTCATTGTAGAGGTTTCCTAAAAATGTTCATAACCGAATTATGAGGATAAATATCATACAGTACCTACCTATACCACTGCCTTACCTTTCGGAGACTACCAAGTGTGTTAGAAAGACTCTTGCTGATCTGACCCAATTTATTTCCAAACTAGAGACAATGAAATAACAAAGAAAGACCCCAAATGTTCAAACTGTAAACAAAAACAATTATTCATTGAGAAATAATTTATTTTTGTGTTCTAATCGCGTGTTTAACCCTGAGAACTGTAATTGGTTTTGCTACCAGTCACTAAATGAATGAATCCTTTTACGGCAGAGCTGTTTGTTCTAAAACAATTCTGTTTATTTGGTGGTTGCTTACTCTATTTTTATCCAACAAGAAGGGCTCGTGGCTAAGTAGATAAATAGAAATAATAACTACAGTATTCATTGATCTGCAGGATTATGTTGCGTTTGCCGCGGATAGACTAAATTGGAGAGATGTTATTCTTCCAATAAACTCAAACAACTTCCATTCATTTTTTCATCAAAACAAATAGGATAGTCGGGTCATATCACTTATTGAAAAAAATATGTTGATTTGCAATGGTTAGAGAAAATGGCAAACGGTTTTATAACAACTAAAAGTCCTCCAAATAGTATTAAATATTTTCTTTAGGTAACTCCAGCATAAAATAATCAAAAATATATTTATAAGTCCGCAAAACAGAACACAGATAATAGAATAAAAGAAAACTAAACGATCACGCTATTAAAGCCCCGTTACACGAGTCCCCTCAAACAAAATAATCGTTTGCGGTGAGGGAATGAGCGTTTTCTAAATCACGAATGTGAAAACCTGTGTTTGCCGTTAACTTCATGTCTCGTCTAATAATAATAATTTATTCATAGTTTGTTGATGTCGCCTAAAACAACTAAGAAAATTGGTAAAAATAAAATTATAACACATTGTAGACCAGAGAATTGTTAGCCTGTACTAGTCGTATACCTCGATTTTTAAAATGATAAGTAATTATCGCACTTTAGCTCGTTAACAAAGGGATTCCCTCTGAAAAAGTCAGTCATGTGAATTAATCAGTTCCGCTATATGACCTGTTAAGGTCATTATTTGATTTTACGAGTATCAAATAATGTTAAGAGTTAGTGTAATAAGGTAATGATTTAGATACTACATAGAATTCTACAGAATTGGATATCTTTAATTTGCTGTGAAATTGCGGGAAGGACCAGATATTTCCTATAGTAAAGTACTAATGTACACCCACAGTGCGCGGGTAGGTACGTAATAAGGGGCAAGCATTATACTTAAAAATTTAAACTTTGGAATTAAACAATTATCTAAATTAATGATTATAACAAATTTCATACTTTCAGTTAGCTCAATCAAATGTTAAAATCCCTCATTTAGTCACAATATTTATTATAAAATAAGACTTGTAGTTATTAGTCAGATCCGTCTAAGTTTACCTTTAACGTTTCAAGGTAAATTCACACGGATTATATTCGCCAATTTGTAACGTAGCTATTTCTAATTATTTATAATTTATGGCTTTTTTATTATGCATATTTGTTAAGGCAGCGTTAAGTCCTTATTCTCAGACTTTGAATTTCCCGAATCGAAGCTAGTCGCGGAACCGCGCGTCATCGATGCAAATGCTTATTCTGCGAAAAATTGTGGGTAAATACATTTCTTATTGAAATGTTACAAACAGGTTTATTTATAGAAAACAGATGAATATGAATTGTTTAATGCGTAGTATGTAGTGTACCATAAAATAATTTAAAACTAAAATCTACATAGTATTCCAACTTGTGTCTATGTAGTTGAGGCCAGAATATCCATGAATACATTTGTTACTTTCTTAGTCTATTAAGGGTCCGGCGGAGCGTGAATTGGCCAAAAAACGTAATACCTACATACCATAACAAATCGTAATCCAAACAATATTTTATAATATTGTGTTTTTTTATTTATTTATCTATTTCGAGCGACTAGGCCCATAGAAGACAAATACAAATATTTTACAATCAATAATAAATAGAACACAGAAAATTTTAAACACACAAAAATTAGTAATGTTTTATACGGATTCGGATACCGATAATCTAGGTTCTTACCGTACCATTTCGTGTAGTACTACTTAACTAGAAATAAACGACCGGAAAGTCGTTCCAAACTTGGTGAAGTTATCAAGAATTACATTCGCTTAAATTTTTATCCAGTAAGAAGTAGGAACCTAGATTAACGGTACTGAAATCCGAATAATAAGACAATTTGATTAAATTCTGTTTTAATAACAATTTATTTTGGTATTACATAGGTATATATGGTAAATTCGGTCCGCCAGACTTTTAGAAAAACTATTCGCTAAAACGTGGATCTTCTTTAACACGTAATAAATATCTGTTTCTTAGACATACCAATAAACGAACCATTAATTAAATGTACAAATTACACAGACACACACACATAAGTCAATGATTATATTGGTTATATTTCGACCCATAGCACAAGTGCCTAATAAAAATCGAGGCTAAACCCCATAGGACACTGCACAGATGGCCGACTCTCTCTATCACGTGGCACAACAGACAATATCAATCTGCCAAACCCTTCGGAGACAGCACCAAAGTAGATATGAATAGTAATGAATTTGGCATCAATATAATCTTTCCCGAAACACTTTAATGCCACGACAAAGTCGGATCAGCAAGTTGGATTTTAATTTCCAAACCACAGGCGGCAGTAAACGACGTTGGCACTTTAGTGTTCCATTGTGTTGTATGCGCAGGCGCAGCCGGCCGCCATTACGGCCCACATGCACCAACAATATGGAAGGGCAGTAAAATCACGGAGATCATTTTAACACGCCATCAGCGATGTGACTGGTCGGTATGTTGCCGACACAAATATATAGCTATATAGGAGACTTAGGTAGGTAAAGCTTTACATATATTATTTAACTACACCTACAGTTAAGGCATTCATCTCAATCTTAAACCGCCACAGAATGATTTAAGTTGTTACTTAAATTATAGTAATAAATTCTTCAATAGCAAGGTCAATCTATTTATTTAATTCCAGTAAAATACCTACGATTCTGGTAAATAAGTTCACGGGTTTTTCCATATTTCGAAATACTCACTGTCTCGATAAATCTTGACAACTCTATAAAAACTCAATTCGTAGGTACTTCGTGAAAGCTTTTAATTTACACCCCTGAATGAGGTCGTGAGGAAATTTACAATGCAACATAAGTGATTATAATGCACTAGTTTTGGCGATTATCAACAGGCAACTAATTGCCCGACCCGTGTAAAGGCATCTTAATAAACTAAATAAATATAGTTTACCATCATTATATTATCAGCTATCAGGTTTAGCAATTGGTGATTGCAGTATGATGTTAATAGCGAAGAAAAAAACATTACATCACGCTTGTATTCCACGAAGGGTTATGCAGAGGTGTACTACTGTACACCCACAGTTCGTCGTTTAGGTCCTATGTATCTGAGGGTGAGTCTATTGTTATTAACGGGGCCTGAATCAAAACTCCGAGCTGCTCCTAATGAGGCAGTTTTAGTACTTATTTTGTCGAGTTTTAGATTGCTAAAAATGGCTAGAGCCTACTCTACTAGAAGCCTGAGCAATGAGACCTAGCCAATGCAATGACACATGAGCTATAAGTTATACGTACATAAGTATATCTGGCCAAATAGTACCTATGGCTTGCAGAAGGCAACTGCAAGGGACTTAAAAGGAATCTTACTTTTTTTCTTTATATTATAATTTAAACTCCGAGCTGTTACTGAGAATTTAATAGAAAAGTCCAATAACAAGCTCAACCTGAAAATCGAACTCGCCCTGAGTTCGATTTTCAGGTTGAGTATAGAGAATTCTGGAGTAGCAGTTGCGCTTACGTCGAATAATGAGGCGATTCACTCAATCTCAAAGATAAGTTTTATCATTTATCATTTATGTCCAACAGGCCGGTCACAAACGCAGCGTTCATTATATACCAGCAGCTATTAATACGATGTAACACTACACCATCGTGTGTGAACTACCATTAGTTGTGACGGGCTCATCAAAACAGTGCATCGATAATATGACGTGATTAGACCGGACGGGCGCGGACGGGTGGAGTGGCGTGATTCCCAAATTAAAATTCTTTTTGTCAGCGTATCATTTATTACATAGCGTATAAATTGAATAAATAAAACAAAAAAATCATAACATAACATACCATCGTGCCTGTATTTCCCGAAGGGTTAGACAGAAGTGTACTAATGTATTCCCACAGTTCCTCGGTATGTTTACGCCCCATGTAATAGGTGGTGAGCCTATTGCTGTAAACCCGGCACACATCCAAACTCCGAACTGCTACTGAGAATATCATACAAAACCAAATTTAAAGTAACACTGCTCGACCTTGAAATCGAACCTAGTATCTCTAGCGTAGCAGTCGCGCTTACGACCACAAGACTATTGAGGCAGTACATTTAAAAAAAACGGGATCATTGAAACATTTTTTATATTTTTTGTGCTTACATAAGTACTACTTAATACGTTACTCCATCTAATTGATGTGTCTTGCTCCGTCCAGCAGTTTGACCATATTAAGTTTCAAGGCGTCTTAGGCCTCAATGTATCTTACTGTATGTATACGTTTATAATAAAATAAAGAGTTTGTTTGAACGCGCTAATCTCTGAAAATATCAATCGGATTTGAATAATTACTTTTGCATTTGATACCCATATCTTGAGGCAGGTTATAGCCTAAATAACATCACTCTACGACTTTTAGGAGCAAAGCAAAAGTGTAAATCTGCAGAGCACAGCTAGGTATATAATAATTATTTATATACCTATTTGAAATTAAAAGGTAAACTTTACTATTAAATTGGTCTACTTACCTCTATGGCTGAAGTTGTAATAAATTTATTAGCTTAAACTTCTTGGCCGGTCATGAAAAATGACAGGGTAAATACAAAAACTACTTGGGAAACTTTTTACGTGGGAGAGCTATGCTTCGGCACGAATGGGCCTGCTCGACCGGAGTGATACCACGGCCTCTCAGAAAACCGGCGTTAAACAACGCTTACGTTGTGTTTCGCCGAGTGAGTGAGGTTACCGAAGGCTTAATCCCCTTTTAAAAGGTCGGCAACGCTCTTGTCTACCTTCACTCACTTCACTTCACTCTTTTGGTGTTGCGGGTATCCATGGGCGACGGTAATCGCTTACCATCGGGCGATCCGTCTGCTCGTTTGCCCTCGTATCCCATAAATAAACTATACCTTTCGCTAGACTTATGTGATTTATTGAATTAGACTTTCGTTTTATGTTCTGTATTGGATACTTGCCTGAAACGAGCCAAAACAATGTGTTACTATAACACATCGTTCATACATAAGTTTGAGTTTTCTATCCGTTCACCGTCACCACATTGCGATTGCAGATTCCCTGATCAGACACTTTCCCAAGTAGTTAATGAATGCCCACTTCGCTGTTTTCCCAGTGGACATTCCAGTGGGAAAACAGCGAGGTCCACAAATATACACCTGCCGCCGCAAACTGCATAAAAAACTTGAATATAGGAATTTGAACCACGCAGGATGAACACCATACGCAATGATATTCTTAAAGCATCATAATTGATCAGCACGTCAGCATTCATCAATTCTAATATTAATATCGCTGATAACAAAACTGAACAAACAACATAATTATTACACAACGAAATCATCAACTTTACCTAAACACGTTTTCATATTTCGAAATCAGTAATTTGATCTAATGCGCTATGTCGAAACAGAGAGTGCCCTCAGACTTGTCAAATTGAACAGATAATTAGGGACGAGCGTAAACGGCATGACCAGAATGTGACCAAATCATTTTGTGAGTTGGTCATCACTGTGTTACGGTTGTATCTCGGGTCGGAAATGTCTTTTTTGGTCAAAATTATCTACTTATTTTATGTCTCGAGTGAGAAATTTGGAGTTATATTTTATCGCGTTATGTTTCAATCGCTTGCAATTAAATATTTGCAATACTTGAGAACCATTATGTATATATACTCGTTAATACATTACCTGCTTTAATCGTGTATTTTTTATACCTTTTGCATCTTATTACAAAGTCGCGCTAAAAAAGGTACGGAAGAGCAATTTTGTTGGTTGATTAGTCTTTTAAAATGTCATTAAACATTTAAACAATGAATTTTAAAGGATGTTATTTGAAATAACTAAACAGTTGTGTTACTAACGAATAAATTGGTAGCACTTTAGGATTCATTTGAAGCTTATCTTTAAATGACGTGTTTGAAGCTCATAATAGACTGTTGTGTGACAGTCCAAGAAGTCCTTCGACTTTGTGCTAGCCACAATTTGTACAATCAGTTATTTATATTTATCGAGTTTTCGTATGTTCCCGAAAGCTGTGAGAGCTTTGACAAAACATGTTCACATGTCTCGACAGCCACATAACGTGTTATATTTATGCGCGCTGGGCGTTCCACACAATATTGAGAACTCATGATCGGATTTAAGCTCTGAAAAGGCACATTGCTATAGCCTGCTTTCCATTGCCGCTTTACAACCGAATTATCGAGCTATTGGCTATTCTAAAGCAGCAATACGAAAGTAACCGCAAAAGATTTTCCTGAAAATCGTGTCATAGTCGTGTACATAAGAGGCGACGGTTTGCAGGTCGTCTTCACTCACAAATGTCACTCAGGATTTACGCCCGATCGTAAATCAAGATGGCGGCATTTGCGTGCCCCGCACCCCTCTCCCACCTGCGCCTGGGCACAATAATTGAATATTTCACGCGCCTCTCTCAACACCTCTGGGAGATGGTTGTTGCAATACAATGTTATGTTTTATGGCTTTGCTCGTATTGTGTTAGGACCTAAACTGTTGATGAGTGATCATGTGGAATGTATTAAGTTTAATGGCGACTTTAGAAGCAATATTTCACATCGTTCGAGACACGCCTTTAAGGTTTAGCGACCAATGTTTTATGATGATTTGTTTCCGTATTGAGGTGTAAGTTTGAGTTCGCTTTGTGAATATCATTCTTCACAAAATGTCAGGCCTCTGTTAAGGCTGAGCAAGTGATTTAGGACACTAATCAAGTTCTAAGTCATCTCAGTCATCCAGGTACCTGTTGAGTTTAATATAAAAACATTTTTATGCTTTAACTGGACTGCCTCATTAGTCTAGCGGTCCCAAGTGCGACTGCTACAATAGAGGTCCTGGGTTCGAGCCCCAGGTCGAGCAAAGTGTTATTGGGTTTTTCTATGAAATTCTCAGTAGCAGGTCGGAGTCTGGATTTGTGCCCGGTTAATGGCTGTAGGCTCGCCCCCTATAACATGGGACCTAAACATACCGGCGAACTGTGGGTGTACATTAAGTACGCCTCTGCCTAACTCTTCGGGGAACACAGGCGTGATGGTATGTATGTTATGTTTTAACTTTTACACTGAAAGGCGCTAAAATAATACAAAATATACCTCTTAATTATGATAAGCGGAAACAGTAGTTTATTTCTATACGAATTGAATCATTGTCCCACTGATATTTTTATACGAATAAATAAATAAGATAATTATACTAAACGTGTCTTAACTTGTCACTGAAACAGGAAGCTCTTTTTACCATCAACAAATTCCCTTATCGAAGAAATAAAATATAGGTTATTGTAATATAACTGCAAAAATATAACAAAAACATAATTTTAATCATATTGTTGTTTACTTAATTGCTACAACATTTCGGTGATTTATCATCTCTGATGTAGCTCAGTTCTGTATATTTTCTCGTGAACTTAAAACCACAACACGTCGTTAATTAGTCTTATCGATAGATTCCCAAAAGGTCCTAAGAGGGCCTTAGAGCCTATAAGCTACAGGCTGCTCCTTTCCATATATTGTAATATACGCAACTGTGCAAAAAGAACCTACCTACAAAACTAATCTCACAGTCGGAACACGTATGAATCAGTCATATATTCCAAATCGAGTGCTCTACACACGAATTATCTGCATTAGACATGTTAATCCACTCATTTTAACTGTAATTTTATTCGGTATTTATCGGTGCATTCATTACTGGCGACCGCAAATCGGGCGCCCAAAAAGCTCGCCATTTTCCACCATACGCTATCCACATTAGTACCTACATTCTCACACTGGCACGAATTACGCACACTAATACAGGTTTTATGGGGCACCAACTATATTAAAACACATAGTTTTATAAAAGATACAAGAGCAAATCATAACATGAGTTCTTTTAGTAAAAAAGTTGCTCATGAGATAACGTCTTAAGTTTACAAAGGTAGAAAAAATACAAATGTATGATATAATTCGCTTCTGCCCCGACTTCGTACTGACCTGGATAAAAACTCTAGACTATCTTTTTGTGTTTATTTGCATTTTCCATGCTAAGATTATAAAGTTATTTTAGTGAAGGAAAAATTTAATCGCGGGCAGGATTCGAAACTGCGTCTTCTGGTTGGATACACCAGACGCTCTGGCCTCAAAGCCATCGCGAACCCACCCGGCTGATTGAAATTTGCCTTCACATTCTCTATTTACGTCTTTGAGGTAAGAGCGTCTCGTGTATCCAACCAGAAGACGCAGGTTCCAATCCTGCCCGCGATTGAATTTTTTCTTCACTAAAATAAGTCTAAACTTTCTCTGTTACTACAGACTATAATCCATCTCTGTGCCAAATTTAATCCAGATCCTTTCAGTGTTTCTAGCGTTATTGAGTAACACACATCCAGACATGCATACATCTTCACAAACTTTCACGTTTATAATATTAGTAGAATATTTTATCTGGCTTTCTACCACTCTTATATACAGGGCGATTTAGCCACCTACACCAGTTAATGGGATGATTCTACCCGTCCGTTGTACTCACCAACGTTACCTACAAAACCCGTACCCGTGGCACGTATGAATTGTCGTCTTTCTTCAAGTATCAGATATGGGTTTCATATGGAAAATTAACAAGGAGTGACTAATTCGGCACCCTGTATAAAACCGGTGCATCAAATAGTTTCAATCTGTTCCACTGTACTTTAAAAACTAACACATACTTAACCTACCCAGAAATAGGCAAGCGAGCTCCATCATAGATCGCAGTATTGCTTAACATCAGGCGAACTAGCGGTCAAGCGTAAGCATTTCAAGAACAAAAAATAATTAATAAAAAAGTATCCATCAAGCGTCAGAAGATAAAGGGTTAGGCAGAGGTGTATTAATGTACGAATACACCCATGTTTTACCGGTATGTTTAGGTTCGATGTAATATTAGGCGAGCCTGTGACTAATAACTGAGCACAAATCCAAACTCTGAGTTGTTACTAAAAATTTTGCTCGACCTGGAAATCAAACCCAGGACCTCTACCGTAGTTGTTCTGCTTGGAACCACTAGACTAACGAAGCAGTCTTATATTTCTTTTAAATCATTCTTGATAGCAATAATTTAAATTTTATTTGGTGTGTCGATAAACACTGTCGACGCACGAGTGCTGTGCTTAATAAATGATAATGTACGATAATTTCAATAAATCGACTAATAAGTTGATTAATTTGATTGGATCTAGTTGGAGTATTATAAAGGATGATTGTAGTGGAATTGTGAATTAGTGGTTTGTTAAAATTCAATCTATTGTTAACATAGATACACGTTTACAAACATAAATTCTCACATACACAAACGCCCAGACCCGGAACCGGACCGGAACTACCTGTAGATCATACCTACAAATATTTGCTCCGTGTGAGGATCGAACCTACAACACGTGACGCAGAAGCCGATCGCTCAGCCGCTACGCCAAACGTGTCGTCGTTTTCTACCCTATATTAATTTATAAATTTTTGGTTCCAGGGAAAAGTTTCTCTCTAACCATCACGATATCAACGAACCCGCCTCAAGTAGCAACGTACCAAAAAGCCATCAAAGTCACCGTCGACGGACCTCGGGAGCCGCGATCCAAAACTAGTGAGTACAACATCAATCATATTAACAGTAAGTACATATAATAATCTAAATACATTACTTAAGGGTCCGGCGGAGCTTGAATTGCCCACAAAAACGTAATACCGAAATAAATCGTAATCCAGACAATATTCTATCAAATTATAATATTATTCGGATTAAGATACCATTAATCTAGGTTCCTACGGTACTATTTCGTCTATTACTACTTCACTGGATATATAGATACATATAAGACCGGAAAACCGTTCCAAACTTGGTAAAGTTATCAAATATTGCATTTGGTTACATTTATTTCCAGTGAAGTATTTTGGACGAAATGGTAAAGTAGGACTAGATTAACGGTATCGGAATCCGAATAATAACAGAATTTGGTTAAATTGTGTTTGAATTACAATTTATTTCGGTATTACGTTTGTAAGAGAAATTTGTCCGCCGGCCTCTTAAGCCGTATTTCACCAAGTCGGAGTAGCCGCTAACCCCCGAGTAAATTAAAAATAGAAATGGAATTTGTATAAGATCAAAGAAATTAACTGCAGAATAATTAACAAGAACTTACTCGGAGTTGGTGAAATGCGGCCTTAGTTTGTCGTTTTGATTAGATTTAATAACAGTCTTTTCGTCCTTGTAAACTTAAAAATCCGAATAAAAAATGACAATATAAGAAAATTCATAATTAACAAACATACATGCATACGAACACGCCTGTATTCCCCGAAGGGTTAGGCAGAGGTGTACTACTAATTTACACCCACAGTTCGCCGGTATGTTTTAGGTCCCATGTAAGGGGGCGAGCCTATTGCCATTAACCGGGCACAAATGCAGACTCCGAGCTGCTACTGAGAATTTCATAGAAAGACCCAATAACACTTTGCTCCACACGGGAATCGAACCCAAGACCTCTAGCGTAACAGTCGCGCTTGGGACCACTACGCTAATGAAGCAGTCTGATATTTAAAAAAAGTGGAGTGCAGATAATTAAATAACTTATTGTTTTTATTTTTATCTTCTCCAAATAAGAGAGACAAGATATCATTAGTTGAATTAGCCCTTTAAAAGTTAAGTTGGAAATATTCAAACAATAACATGGGTACCATATAAACGAGACCAAAATTTACAAACCATAATAAAGTAAATATTAAGCAATCAGAAACAAACAATTACTTGCTCTCCTATAAATAATTCATAACCGAAACACTAAGCGTAAGCCTATCACGAATAAAAAAAAAATACAAAATTTACAAAGAACTTCAATGTCTAATATTGACGTAAGTGTCAAAAACCGGTATCTTCCATGACCTTGCATTGTAATTAAGTAATCAATCTTTTTCATCGTTTCACATCCCTAACCTGTTGCACGGATTGGTATATCCTGACCTCAGACGAAGTAACCCGTCGCCTGCTCACTGACCGGCACACGATCAGTCCCTACATCAATGATTCGCGGCTTCACGCAGACTGACTGCCGACAAACCACCACAATCTTTAGGGGAAACCACAGTATTATAGTATGACGATGTTCAATTTAAATATAAAATAGTTACATACTTCTGTGACTCTAGAAAGTTTTCAAGATAGCCGTGCCTATAACTCGTGCAAATAAAAAATGGGATTGGAAATGGCGACACCTGTATTCACCTCTCGCTCGCGTGCTATAGTGTGCGAGCGAGAGGTGAATACAGCTGTCGCCATTCCATTTCCATTCTTTATTTGCACAAGTTATACCTGCATGGATCTAGGTCATCTATGCCAAAATGCCAATCCCGTGAGTCCCAAATTTTATGTTTGTAGGCCTTACCGGTACTTTTTGAGATTTCATGATTTATCAACGAGTGAGACTTAGATATTCTGGGTGGGTTAGTGGTATTTCTAAGAAGAGATATAGGAATATACCAGGATTACTATAATCTAGAAAAGGCCGCTGTCGATGAATCATAATATGATTGATTTTAGAAAATTCCTAAAAAGCTGTTTCCGATTCAAAATAATAGGTATGATAAAAATTACATTATATTCGGTCCGTCAGTCAGATTATCCAAAAATATCGGATACTTATTTTTGCTTTATCAAAATAATAAGAATTGACAAACATAAAGAGCATCAAAGTTGCGGAGGAAGAGGTTGTGACGTCACTATTTCGTAAAAAATACTAAACCGTGACGTCACGCGAAATTTAAATGTACTACTCGTATACAATACACTGCACAATACAATAAAAACACGTTTACAGTATTTTTTTAGAATCTGTAATATATTTTTATTTTTAACTTCAAGCAAGGAGGTTCTGAATCCGACTGTATGTTTTGCTTTTTTTGGTGTGGAATTGTTGAGCATAAACCGATAGGATATCATCCTGGTTTGGTCCCATATAAATTTGATTGGTGTTTTGAAGATACGCCACATAATGCTTGCTGTCGGTTTTCTTTTTCCGAAAAAGTGATGCTATAGAGAAATTGCCCCAATTCATTCATGTATTTTTTCCATTGAAAAATATCGTGTAAAATTCAGGCATGCTTTGGGTTTTATATAACCAAGCTCACGGACACATCAAAATAGCGAATTATAATTTCGGTACTTACCTATTATAACATTACAAACGTTAAAACAATGCGGTGACCTGGAAAACAAACAACAATTAATACAATTAACAATATACAAGTACCTACCAATTAATTAAAAAACTAATATGAAAACATCATTCGATCGAGCGTGTCGTGAACGCAGCCCAATTTGATATTATTCGTCGTCGCGGTGCGCAAACCGCGGGCATAAACAATTAAAATATATAATATAATAATATTGCGAACCGCTTCTATTATTATCATGTAATTTTCATATATACGATAGCCGCGGTCGAGCGACCGCGATATCACAAATAGTAGATAATGTCTTTTCTTCCCACGGGACTCAGCGCTGATAATGATTATCAACATACTTTATATATATATATATGTATATAATGTTTTTACCTACTATATTTTTACGTATCACACAAAACATTAGCGGCTCATTAGTCTAGTGAGCTGCAAAGCTAAGATTCAGGTGCTGGGTTCGATTCCCAAGTCGAACAAATTGTTATAGAGTTTTTATGAAGTTCTCAGAAGCATATTGTTTTCTGAGACTTACGCGAATATTCGACATATTGAAAACAAAACAGCTTACGGATTATATCGCGTCAAACTCACATTAATAATCCCGACGTTTCGGACTCTTTACAGCGTCCATGGTCACGGATAGTCTGCCCCTGACCATGGACCTATATAATCCGTAAGCTGATTTGTTTTCAATATGTTCTCAGAAGCAGCTCGGAATTTGAATCATTGATTAGCAACAACACGCTTGTATTCCCTGAAGAGTGAGCCTATACCTACAAAATACTGCTGTACACCCAAAGCTCCAATATGTATTAGATCCCATGTACGGACGAGCCTATTGTTATTAACTGTGCAGAACTAGGTAATTTACAATCTAAATGACAAAATACTTTGAAAGCATATTAATATATGTAATCACACTAAATACCTGTAACCACCAACCTAAGCTTTCTACCACAGCACAAGACTAATAAACTTTCATTTCATATCCAATTCCACCCTACGTTAAACCGTATATCTAATTAATATCATAAAATATCGTCTTCTGCCTGTCAGTCACGCGAAACTAAGGAGTTGCTCAAAGGAGTTCGAACTATCGACGAAATTGGAGGAAAAAAAACACGTTACACCATATGGAGCGGCGGAGCCGGCGGCAAACAATAGTGAAATTATATCAGTAATAAGTTGCACTCACGCACTGCGCAACTGCTGGGACCTTTGTGCCTGCTGCCGCATGACGCCAGAGCATGGGCTCAGGGACATTTTGTTATATTTCGTAATATTAACTTCACTTAATCACATAATCAATATTGCCAATTCTCCCTTTACAAGAAAGCGCAGCGATTTAATTTCTATGCAAACTTTTAATAAACTACTAGCAGTTGTTTGCGGTTTCACTCGCATCCCAAAAGGATTTATCGAGACAAAAGATACCCTTTATCCTTCCTCAGGATGCAATCAATCTCCTTGCCAGATTTTGTCGAAATCTATTAAGCGGTTTAGACGTAAAAAAGTAGATAACAAACAGAGATATGTACCTTCGATCAAATCTGTTGTCATGTAAGCGACTGTTTGTCTTTTTTGAGAATAAATATCATTAAACTGACTTTCGCACTTACTTATCGCATTCGCATTTACTATATCAAGTAATATGGATGACTATGGGGGTTCCACTTAACTTTTACCTACTTCACAGAAAAACAAAACTACCAAAGCACTTGCATAAACTATGACGAGTGTCCTCATAAGAGAACACAACTTCATTAGCATTAGATCTTTATCAAACGTTGCATGATGCCAAAAATCCTTGTTTCCCAAACAAAGAGGAGAAAGGGCACAAAAGGCTAGTACTTAACGAATAAGCTCCAAAACTCTGGGGCACAAGAAAGGAAGATATCGTGTGCCGAGGGACTTAAAAGTTTGAGTTAATAGACTTAATTTGTAGGCGGGACGTAAGCCGCTTCACAGTGACCCCGCTAATTGCGCTGTACTCCCACATTACACGGACTATCGACTATCGATAAAATGCAATTTATTTGTAGCGGTTGCTACTGCGAATGATGCTTAAATAGTGTAGTGCAAACAATAATTGTGTTACGCTCGGAAGATTTCAATTTGAGATAATGATAATAACAAAGTAATGAACGCAATTGACACTATTTATGTAGGTAAAGTAAAAATTAATGAAATAATAATTTGGTAAGGAATTAAACTAATAATGGTAAATGTGTCGCAATACTGTTCCATAAGATAGCGTAAAATATTTATTAAATTAATTAAAATTAAGGTTGATACAATAAAATGTTCCAGCCATACGTAGGTAGTTATTTCCTATAACGAGAAATGTCTAAACAATAGGCTGTTGTCATCTATCAAAATAATATTACCCAATTATGTTATTTATATAGTTTTTACTACAAGATACGAATATAATACTTTTTTCTTATAAAAACATAAGATTTATTTTTAATTTTAAAATTACGTTAGTTAGTTTAAATTTTAAATATTAATCTTTGCATAATCCGATATTATTTTGAGGAAATAATATCGGGTAAAAAACAACCAGTCGACAATCGTATCTATACGGACATTTTAAAATATATAAAAAAATGTATAGTAGCCTATTATCGACATCTACCAACACACATCACTACCTACCTATTATTGTTTAACAACAAATAATAATAAACCGACTGCATTTGTTTGCGTCGATTCGCTACATAATTGCGGTACAGGACCGTCTTACATTGTGTAAACTCATAATCTAATTATCTATTTTTTTCTCTAATACAAGTCCGAAAGGGCGGTAGTGCGGCACCTTTTTCAAAAGTGAGGTCCGACAGAAGGTTTGCTAATTTTGGGTCCAAATAAAAAATGATCGGCCCTGTTTTGTAATAAGGTGATTGACACTGATCTCTAATTGACAATTATTACTGGCCGGAAACTCATATTTTTTTCGTTACTTCGAAAATTAAATTAAATTAGTAGAGCGTGCGTGACAGAGTTTTTTTTTTAAATCCCGGTATGGGATATGGCACCACACTTTTTGTGTATTTGCCAATATCAAGTATATGCAGTAAACAAGTAATATTTATTAATTCCCGTCATGGGATTATAATATATGGCGCCACACTTTCTGTGTTTGCCAGTGTCAAGTATACAAAATAATCCCCAGTAAAACAGTGGAAACTTCACTAAGGCATTGATGGAGTTTAGGAGTGACCACAAAAGTCACGATTTTCAATTTTATATCATTTGCCTACACTCGCACACGTTCACGAACACTTAATGGTTAACTATTCACTTTAATTACACATTAAATTTCGGAGAAACACAAGTTTTGGGAAATAATATAAAACCGACAAAGTGCACGTTACATTTTCCCGCCTAAACTCTCCCAGAGTTATTTAAATAAAATTATATAAACTTCAAATTTTATATTTATGATCCATGATATGTTTGTTTTTGTATTGGTTTTGATAAAATAATTATGTTATGTAATTATTTGCAATGGATACTTATTAGGTATTAGAGCTTAGCTTGGAACTAGAAGTACCTACTTCAAAGGAAATTAATGTGTAACATTATTTGAACTTTATGTACTGCAAGAACCCAAGTCTCAATGTTCAACCAAACGGTGACTCTTCAGAAGATCGTAACAATTGTTTTTCTATTTATGTACCTACAAATAATTGTCCCTTGGGTTAACTAATTATCCACAGAATAAAAGCAATCTGTAATGTAATATCGTATTAAGTAAGACGGACAACTAATATATCCCCACCCTGCAAACTTGAGGCATACTTGGAACCTATTGTCACTGTCCTGGCATAAATCCACACTCCGTGTAGTTACTGAGAATTTCATAGAAAAACACATTTAGTTTTTTGCTCGCTCTAAAAATCGAAATCAGGACTGGGAAGCTAGTATCTGTTAATTAAATTGTATCAACAAATGAGCTAAGTCACACAACACTCACAATTGTATTCATTACAGGTACAAATGCGTCCCCCCACCAAATTCGGTCGTTCGGTCTACAGCGGTCTCTCATCACGTGTGACAGCGCATCCCTAGCTCTCCGGGAAATGGAGTACAAGAGCTCCTCTGTGAGGAGTCTCCGGTCTCTGTCCCATGAAGAGAGAGAATACAAGACTAACGCCAACCTGCCCGCTGGAGGTATGTACCTAGACGGTTAGTGGAAATTATTTATTACAACGTATTTTTTTTTTTAATTATGACCTTGGGAATTATGTCATATTCGAACCTGCGTGCGCCGGTTTGGTACAGCAGATGTTTTAGCCAATTAAGCTAGGTACTGGGCTGTCGGCACATGATTTCGAAAATCATTTTCAAATTGGCAATCTTAAGATTACCTACGTCAGCAACTTTTATTGACGACATATTACTATGTCGTTCGTGTATTATGGAAGTGCACTGTGGTAGATGCTATTTTCTTTAGGGAGGCTGGTCTATCATTTACTAAACTCCTCGTTAGGCTACTGAATTTTCCATACATGTAACTCGTAAAGTCCAATCAAGGAACGTCTTGGTGAAAAAGCGAATTTAAAAGGGTATCTACAACCATTAATTCTATAAATTAATACTTTTTCCTTATAAAACCACGCGGTTGTTTAAAACACTTCCTGTGATACGGTGTGTTCATTAATTTGATAAGCGAAAATGATATTTAGATCTACTTGGACGCAATCACAATGACTCATTTAATCCTATTTAAGCATGATTAAAACACCGTTTCCTATTACAGATCTATTGACTCTAAATAAGGCAATAATAAATACACTGAAAATATTCAATAGAATATTTAACGATTTATAGTAATACTAGCTTCTGCCCGCAATTTTGTCTGCGTGGACTTCAGAATTGGGACACATTCGGAGAAGGACGGACTACATTTCGGAGAGTGTGCATCAGATCTCCACGATCTTATTCCCCCTAGCCCTTTCCACTATCGTACGACCAGAAGCACGAAAAAGCGTCATCGATTCACGGTGGACATTCCAAAAGCCCGAACGAAACGCTTTAAGTCCACTTTTATAATGCGTACTGCTGAAATATGGAATGCACTTCCCGAGTGGGTCTTCCCTGATAGATTTAATCTGGGTGTCTTTAAATCACGAGTGAATCGGTTTCTTCTAGGCAAGCGCGCTCCATCGTAGATCGCAGTATCGCTTAACATCAGGCAAACTAGCGGTCAAGCGTAAGCCTATCACGAATAAAAAAAAAGAAAAAGAAAATTGGGTCCGACCTGGATAAAAAGTAGCCTATGTGTTATTTCAGACTATAGTCTATCTTTGTGCCAAATTTCATCCAGATCCGAGCAGCCGTGCTGCGTGCTGGCGTGAAAGAATAACAAACACATATCCATACATCCATCCTCACAAACTTTCACGTTCACAATATTAGTAAGGATTTACGGCTAATTGAGTCTGATACCACCCAGAAAATTACAAATACCTGGTATATTTAAGTACCTATACTATATTTCCACCTGTTTTATCGTATTTGTCTTAAACAATTTCATTACTAGCTATATTCTAGTTAGCGTAGCACAAAGTAACTACCTACAAAGCGTCAACTGTCGCTTCAAGGTCACACTCAGTGACACCGGCCAAGTAAGAAAGTTGAGGTCCGTATTCGCGGATCCAAACACCGATGCTCCGTATTCGTATACCGATACGAATACGTTATGGATATATATTTTTTTTTTCAAGATCTTAACATCAGTCTGTAGAACAACTAGAATAGGAACAAAAACAGCTTTCAACACAACCTTCGCATCTCTTCATCATAATACCACAGTAAATCATGTAACAACTACAACAGACAGATAGGTAATTTTCTAGACATAATTATGCCCTAAATAACTGTAAAGTGTCCCGGAGTCGGCTGCGTTAAATTTATTAATATCCGCGCTCATTACGCGCAGCTCACAATCACGACCCTCTAACTGACTGCCGCCTTATTTACCGACGAGCTGTTGTGGACTTACATATCTATCAGACTAGATAAATGTAAAATATAATATTTGTTTTACATTTTTCCCCTTCATTATATTAGTTATCTTATTAAATACAATACTATACTAAGATCATAAGGACCAAATTTGTGTTTGGTCCTTATTTCCAATTTAATTTAAATTAAGAATGATACCATCATGCCTGTATTCCCCGAAGGTTTAGGCAAAGACTCCCACAGTTCACTGGTATGTTTAGGTCCCATGTAATAGGGGGCAAGCCTATTGCCATTAATCGGGCACGAAACCCAAACTCCGCGCTGCTACTATGAAATTCATAGAAAAACCCAATAATACTGCTCGACCTGGGGTAACCCAGGACCTTTAGCGTAGCATTCGCGCCAGAAACCACTATAAAGTAATTTAGTAAACTAAGAACGAAGGAACTATTTTAAATTTTCACTATACATGGCTGCAGAAACTCTCTCTGGCGATTTCGATTCGAGGCCCTTGATAGAATTTAAGGAAAAATATGTTTGATCCCTATAATTTATTGTAGATATACAAGTATATAGATAGACCCATATACAGTGCAGTTTTACATATACAGTTTTTCCTTAAACATTTATCTGGTAGGTACTGTTTATTCTGGAAGCAGGCCTTCAAAATGTGTATTTTCCGTTATAAACATATAGGTCAAATAATTCTGAGAATGATTGTAATTTTGGTATTACTTGTTTCAAATGAACATTACAACAAAGCTTTTATTAAATTTATATGAAAGCATACGGGTCACAGTGTCTATATTTTACCTATTAAAAACATACTATAAAAACTTTTTAAACAAATTGCTAGAAGTTATCCTTTTGTTTCGGTTAGCAAACTAACACAAATTGCTTCTGGCGAATACCGTGGAATTAATAACATACCTAACACTATTAGGGAAGCACAAGGTTTATATATTATTTCTAGTTGTTTGATCAAACATCAATTTAAATAATTACGTGCTTCTGCAATTAAAATCGGAATTCGATAATAAATTCATTCCTAGTTCCTTTAAGTCAATATCTTGTTCAAAAATATACCAATTTGTTGGATGTTTTTTTTATTATTGAAATCTTTGTCGTAAACGTTCAACCGTATAACGTTATAATTACAATGATATCTTACAATCTCAAAGTAAACTATATTACAGTAATTACACCTTGGATAAAAACAAATAAAAATCATACAAACTTGACTCCTATTAATCAAATTTCGAGTCTAGAATATGGAATAGTAATAAACTATGTAATCAAATGTGAGAAAATATTGATAAATAACTAAGTCCAATCTACCGATTCTAAGTGCACGTTGATACTCGAGGCGTTTACAAGGCAATCCCAGTGGGTTTCATCAGCGCTGGCGGCAATCTGCGCGCGCGCCGCTAATGACGATCCGCCATTACGCACGTTATTAGCCGCCAGCGCTGCCGACAGCCCATGTCAACTCTAATGCTTGTTGCTAACTGTCAGATTGCTTAGTTTTGACTCAGAGTAATAATTCGTACATTTGTAATAGAGGTAACTATTTTGAAGGTACAAATTATGTTTGTCATCACTTTCTGGTCCTTCGAGCCAGATATATTATTTGACCAATTGGCAGTGTTTGTCTCACTAAACGCGGTACGGGTTTGTCTTAGGTTAGTGTCTTACCGAACTAAAGTCATCTCAAATGCTTGTTGCTAGCCGTCGGATTGCTCCGTTTTAACTTTTTTATCTAACTAATATGGATTGTAGCAGATTGTTGGGGTTGGGGTTCCAATCGATTTTTAATTTAATCTCCAAATGATAGAGTTTATTATTCATTGGGGAAGTTTGTGGTAACTTACTGTGCTGTTGACTGAACGTAACTTCCTATAATAAAATGACAACGGCATTTGTATACATCTGATTTTTTAATGATTGAGAGTAATTCTCATTTCCTAAAATAACAGTACCTACTACAGTTAGAATACTAAAATGCACCTATAATAAAGAACATCTTTCTTACTTTTTTCCATCCTCCACTGGTTACGTTCCAGCAAAATTGCTTAGGTAGTATTAGAGCTTATAAATTACCAGTTGTTGAGTGGGACAAAACTGTACTTAAATAAAACGATCGATATTACATCGATGATGATTTGTTTCCTGTCTAAAAGATATCTTCGTAATAGCACAGTTCGATTGCGCTGTGATTCACGGCTATAATTTAACGATACTTCTAGTACATGTACCTACATTTTCTATCTATCTTTTTTTTAAACCGTTTGAACTAAGAATGTTTTTTTTATTATTTTAGGTTGTCCTCCAATACAGTCCAATCAGTCATATCTAACTTTCCACAGTCGCATGGTTAATACTTTTAAATAAATCCAAAAGGACCAAATAAAACTAAAACGTTTTTTTTTTATGCCCATATTACAATATTTTCTTGTTCAATTAAACCTGCATACTTAAAATAATGGTACCCCAATTCCAACAAAATCTTTTTATTTTACTTCGATTTGTTCAAAAACCCTAAAATTATTGATTGAATTGAATTTGATATTATATTTTGAGGGACATATCCCTAGGCAAAAGAGGTTTCTAGTAAGTAATCAAAGTTCACAAGATCCTGTATTCTATTTCTAATAATTATGTTATAAGAAACTATTGATTTCATCCATTTTATTTCTTTAAGTTTTATTCAAAGCAATGATGATTCGAGACAGACAGACACAAACAATGCGGTCGTTGGATGATGACGTAGCCGTTGTGATGGGGGGATGCGCTCCCGTACAATCGGAACCGGCCAATTATGCGCACTGATCGAACACCTTGCAAGCTTGCATGCGCTAAACAACCTGCGTTCGAAACACAATATATGTTTGGTAAACGTTATGTCAGTTATAATTTGTATTGTTTTAAATTTAGAAGCTCTTTTTATTGCGTGTGAAACCTAAAATAGATTTATGGATAAGTACGAGAGCTCTTGCGGGGCGGTGTCACTCGCATTCCAATTTCCTTCCAAGATCCAATCACATCAAAGGTGCTTTCGAATATATAATGTAAATATTAATACTTCGTTCACATATCAATGACAATATTTATTTTAATATAAAAGTATTATATTTTATTTGTTGTTTATTTTGGACTAGAACCATTAAAATATTTTACCTACTAATTATAGTGAATATAGTTTCGATACGACTACAACATCAAAAATATTTTGGGCTCTCTCAATTTTATGATTTCTTTATCCTGTGAAATAATCGTTATCTTATAATTTATACCCATTTTATATTTGGTTAACGATGTAAATTAAGGCTATCAATGTATTTAAGAAAATGAGGTGCGATCAGCTACTGAAAACGCCATAAATTAGGTGCTATCAACTGGTGGATACACCATATATGGGAAATTCCCTGATAGAAAATAAATTATATTATAATAACGAAGCATGATTAATTTAAAATAAACTAATTAATATGTTCCTTTTTTGGTAATTAAAGCCACCGAAAATAAACAGTGCATAAACGTTAGATGTGGTCGACTGTAACTAAGTTTAGCAAAATGCATATAAACTTTTTGGTTTAATATTTTCAACTATCCACCTAGAAGAAGCTGAGACTAATGTCGTCGACCTCTAGATGGGCTACGAGAGAAAAATAATAACAATAACATCAAACGCGATGGGGAGAAAAAACGGACGCGCTGGCACAATGTCATTACGTCGGCGGCTTAACATCGTGCGCCATAGACTAGCGAACTATTTGAATTTAGAATGGACTTTGAGATATAAAACCTCTGTGCCAAGTGATTGATAATGCCAAAAGAAAAATGTATGGGAAATTCGGCTAAGAATCAGGACCAAAGGACCAAATAGCTAAAACACCTTTGTTATAAACTTTGTGGTAATCTTTAAAAATGTCGTAGCGTCTCGTCGTAGTCAGTTCAACCCTAAAACGCTACGAGACTACGACAATTTATGTGTTTCTTGTTAGTGTGCGATAATTACTACGTTACTACGTAGTAATTTGAATTACTATTCAAAGTTGCTTTGCTAATTATTGATCTAATAATAGAAAGGACCTCTCTATAAGTTGCTTTGTGCCACGATGTGCGCTTGTCTATCACTATTTGAATCCAAAGTAATCAGAGTGGCGGTCCATTCACTGACGACTGCTATTGCCATTGGCACACCATGTAATCACTTGTACGTCAAATACTATCAATTTCAACGGCTCCCAGCGCTGCCCAATAATTACTTCAAAATCGATACCTACATTGCTTAAAATCGAATAGAGACCGGGAAATCAACGACAGCAATAATAACACTTTTCACACTTTTATAAAATTGTTAAAGAATATAAAATACAATTTTTGAAAACATTCAATTCAAAAAACAACGTAATATTACATCGCGCCTTATTTCCGGTAGATATTTTCGATTTGATTGATCAATTTCGATGATCAATATCTCGGGCGCCGTGATTGGCTACCGGCCGACTACCTATCACATTATAACCATACTTTTCACTGTTTCACACTCCAATACCTTTAATTCACTAGAGAAGCAATTGAAAAATGGTATCGAGTCGGCTATGTATTGTAAAGCGGAGTCAACAGCGTCGGTTATCGAGCGTTAGTTGGAGTTGGCGCGTAGGTCTGCGGTTACACTTACTCAAATAAAGTCAATCTTGGTGCCGGCCGAGGGTCCGTGTGAAAATTTGATAACGAAACTATAGATCGATGGGGCTGCAGAAATCAGGGGCCGCACGCTGCGGTTTCAATCGGTGTGCTACTGTGGGATGTAATAAGCGGCAACGGATTAGCCTCCTACGCAACGCACCGACGTACTGCGTACTGTGTCCGCCATACCCCGGTGTATAACCATCTCACACCTGGCTCAATTGTTTCCCATTTGCACTAATTTTCGCGATATGTCTGCAACTACATTCTTTCGAAATGTTTGATGAGTAAAGTTAAACATCCTAAATTACTATACTTAGATACTTATAAATGTTAACTGCGTCATTTCGAATTAAATTTAGTTACCCAATCTATCTATCTATCTATTCAGCCGGTAACACCCACTGCTGAGTGAAGGCCTACATAACCCAGTAACCCAATACATAAATACAATTAAAATTTATAAACAATATTAATAGCTGTCTCATAAAAATCACAGGGTGCCTAGACAAGTTGCAATGTAACATTTATTTATTACTAGCTGTTCAGTTGCCCGCGATTTGATCCGATCGCATCCCAAAATAATTTTATGAGACAAAATGTAACCTATATTCATCCACAGAATGCAATTTATCTCCTTACTAAAGTTTATCGAAATCTATTCAGCAGATAGATTTTTCAGTAAAATGAAAATCCATCAACGGCTGTTAACCTTCACAAAGGATACGAAACATTCTTAATCTATGATTTCTACGAAATTGAATTTAAACAATTTGGTCTACAAAATTGAGCAACACAACCAAAAGTGTAACCTCCCAGAATCTAACCCTATTCCGGTCATGTATCTTGAAAACGTTCGATATAATTTAGAAGCTACGTCCTGTTGACCTCACACGATTCCGAATCCCTAGAAAATGAATCACGTACGACATAACGTCTTCATTTCTAGTATTTCATAACTAGATGTTAAAAAAAGTTATTAGAACCGTTCTATGGATAGCGGCGGGTGTAATCGGCTACTGAAGATAGCTTCTTGGGGCATTAAAACTATTAAAATGTATGGTGGGCGGAGCAGCACGGGTAGAATTAAACCCAGCCGCAAAACCACAGCTCCTGGATCGACTGGACAGTTAACCCGGTACGTGCTGAGTATTATCGATACGTCAATTTCATAATTGCCTTTTTAAGGCGATGTAAATTCTTGCCTACTTAAAAAATAACGATAATTTTAAACTTTTTTATTTCAGTGTTTGAGAAGTAGAACTGGAAATAATAATTTCTTGTTTTAATATCTGTGTCTATAACCACCTTTAAACAAGCATGAGAGAAATCATAATACACTTGTGATGGAACTTATTTCATTAAAGAACGGTTCTTCCAGAGGGTCGGAGCAATTGTTTTTTTGTTGTATCTAAAATTCTGGATCTTCTAATTGTTCCTTAACATATTAATTATTCAAAACTATGCAATATTTTATAATTATCACCATATTTATACCAAATCTGTCATATTATCAAATCGTTTATTTCAATTAGACTATTATTATTATTACAGATATTCCAGAAATGTCAAAAGCTAGTTGCATGGTTCTCAATAGTGGGTCTTATAGAGAAGAACCGGCAAGAAACTCTATAGATACTCTTTTAAATGATCAGATAGTCTACAGTTTCCGTTTACGAAGCAGGCATTGAAATATCGATATCAATCTTCGGTCGACGAGCCAACCCTCACCGCGCCGCCGCCGCGCCGCTACAAAAAGCAGTGACAAAACTTCTAAACGGTAAAGTTCTGAATGATTGTATCGACATTTCGCCGACAACCGTTTGTATTATGCATCTAACTTCGCATGTCCCCCGTCTGATTACAGTCACTATTTTACGATGCGGCAATTTTCGCGCATTTTAAATGTATTAGTAAAGTGCTCTGTAAAAGCGCTGACCACAAAGATTCGGCTGATATTTTAGTTGCTTTAAAATCAACCCTAAAACATGTTCCGGTGCGGTACACAGACTGACCATAAAAGAGAGCAGTACCTATTTCAAATAAGATCATGCAGTTAAATGTGATGTTATTTCGTTATACGTGTAGTTTTCTTGTGCTGAGAACAGTAACCGATCGCCAGTGACCTAAGTCTAAGTAACTTATCGTATTTATCTAGTTTCTATTTAATTTTAATTATTATTTTTCTACCCCTCTTTTTCATATCTTCCCTATCCATCCAAAGGTTATTTATTAGGTTAATTCTAGTAGTTTAAAAATACCCTTATTTTTCTTTTATGGTGACTTTTATGAAGATTTTTCTATTCTATTCAATCCATAGACTCAGTCTAGTTAAAGCTAATTAAGCTGCCCTTGCCTTTGTCACGCTATTAGACTAAAGGAGACAAGTGCAGCTTAATTAGCTTTGATGTATAAGCGTATTTATTACTTAGCCTCAACATCATCACCATCTCTAAGATAATCAGTCAATCATGAGTTGGTTTGAAGAATTAATTCGTCCCATGTTGTCTAGTAATAGGTCTAGGTACTATGAGCGATGTATTTATTGTTCGGTCTGCGGTCGCCCGCTCGGGTGGCGATGGCGGCCGCCCCAAACTTTACCGCATCGCAGCCACTGTAACACCATTTGAATAAGTTCATGCAACAAGAAATCAAACGTCACTTGAAGAATTTAAGAATGTTACTAACCTATTAATATTATAAACGTGAAAGTTTGTTAGGATGTATGGATGTTTGTTACTCTTTCACGCCACAACGGCTGAAAAGATCTGGATAATATTTTGCTCAAAAATAAATTATAGTCTGGAATAACACATAGGCTACTTTTTATCCAGGTTGGATCCAATTCTGAAGTCCACGGGGACGAAGTAGCGGGCAGGACGTAGTTTCCAATAAATTTGTTCGTGACTTCATGAGGTTTTACGTTCTCAAGGGAATGACAAAACTTATTAAAAATTTGACATCTACAGGTACATTCCTTTTATATTATTAAAACTAGATCTGCTGTAGTCCCGTGGGGTTTTTGAGACAAAAGGTAGTTTATGTCCATGTCCAATGAACCCTGGGGGGTTCAAAATTCGTGGCCAAATTTTTTCGAGGTTTAGGCGAGAAAAAAAAACGAGTTACGTTCGAATTTATAATATTAGTATGGATTCGTCCAAATGTGAACAGCGGATTGAGTAAATATCTCACATCAAAACCTCCGCGTTAGACTTTCGTATTGTTTCTTGTTATAACTTTTCTATCAAATGTAGTTTTGCACCTGTGAGGCGATAAACCTTTTGTTTTACAAAACGTCAGGACCGATAGTCGGTGCACGTAGCACGTATGAAGCATTATGCGCAGGAGCAGCGAAGCTCCATCTCGGGTTCAGGTGGCTCCTCCGAGCCGTAATGTCTCGCATTTGCGGTCGCCCGGCAGGATACGCGCTTGTACAGTAATGAGCAACACATAACGAAGCCTTACAAATAATTCCACCCACGAAAAAAACACCGAATCACGTACTCGTATCCTTCAGAGGAAAACGCATATCGAATAGCACCGTTCATGCTTCTTTCTCTTTTCTTCGTATAAAAGCTTATGAACACAAACGAGACGCAAAATTAATATTCGCTCCTCATACTTACCGATACATTTTTGAGGTGTCGGCCAGGCTCAATACAATCAATTATTGTTCTACGTGTTGCCCGGCTGCCTTCTGTCGGTAATGTGTTTGAGTTTGTTACAAAAAAAATATTGTAAAAATCGTGTCGGCAATTTGCGTTTCGCCGTACGACATGATGTTCCAAGTTTCGACTACAATTTAAAACATATCCATATAATTTGCTATCGAACGAGCTCAGTAAACGGATAGAAGGACACTTTATTTTATTTAGGTTTAGATCTAAATAAGTGCCCGTTGTTTTGTCAGGCGGTAATGATTTGATTATCTCGCTGAAAGAGCACGGGCAATGCACAAAGCTTACAGCACACTAGCGAAATAGCCGCGTAGAATCGGCTAATTTTAGTGTAATTTACCTTTTGTGAATCGAGCTTGGTCAGATACGTTTAGTTACCTACCAGAGTCAGTGGAAAGTATTCCGTGCTGGTAATTTGTGAGATGATTGGACATTATTTTTATGATGGAGCTCATATTACGCAGTTTCACAAATGGTAACAAACGGCCGTTAATAAGTCAATAAAGATACCAATAAGTGTGGCTGGGTAGCGCGGAGTGTGCGCCCGCGCCGTTGCGCCGGTAGGTATGTACAAGTATGTGCACGAGATAGGTAACGCTAGCCTGCGTATCGCGTGTACGCCGGATAATGTTACGCGATCGGCCGGCTGTATCAACGATCGTCAATCGGCCGGATCCATTCCGTGTAACAATACCTTCGGTGGGGCCGCAAAGACTGCGAGATATACACTCTACATAATATATTAATAACACAGCATAACTATGATGCAGATGCAACTAGTAGTTTCCACAAAATTTTTCAACAATTTCCAGGTTATGCGACGAATAAAAATGAATATTATATAAGTTTTTTTTACATCTGGGAAAACCGATGTAGGTATGATATGTAGAATGTTCTAAAGTTGTCTTGGTCTAATCAAGAAAACGTTCAAAGAATACCAAAAATCTATTTGACCTGCATCCCGCTTACTCAATATTTATAACTAGCGAGCCGCCGTCGTAGGTATATTATATAAACTTTCAAATGAAATTTCCTAAATGATACTGAAAACCGTATCGAAATCTACGGCACGGATTTCGATACGGTACGGATACGGTGTAGAAGAACTAAACGCACAAACCCAACCTGCATTAAATCAGCGGACTTTAGCTTCATCCCTCTCATTCTAAGAGGACACCCGTACTCAATAGTGCTACAGTAAATAGGTTGAAGGTAAGGTTGTGTAGCCGTTTTTGTTTTTTTTTTTAAATTCTAACTACTCAGTAGTTCAAAGAGACACGGATAGCAACTTTGTTTTAACATACCATCACGCCTGTATTCCCCGAAGGGTTAGACAGAGACATACTTAATGTACACCCACAGTTCGCCGGTATGTTTAAGTCCCATGTTATAGGGAGCGAGCCTATAGCCATTAACGGGGTACAAATCCAGACTCCGAGAGAACTAAGAATTTCATAGAAAAACCCAATAACACTTTGCTCGACCTGGGGATCGAACCCAGGACCTCTAGTATAGCAGTCACGCTTGGGACCACTAGACTAATGAGGCAGCAACTTTGTTTTATAATACTTATAAATAGATAGTAAAGAGTTGCTCTGTAGTCACACTTCTCACACGCGATAATGTAACTAAAATGAATGAACATCTCGCGTTTCGTGGCCACGCGTCTAATCTTGGCAACTTACATTACCCACAGTGGACGTGTAACGCATTGAACCGGACAATGTTACCGTTTGTAGATACTTATATTAGTTTTTCTATTACTGTTTTTTTTTTCATTGGAATATTTTGCATAACATTGAGATTAAGAGACGTGAAAATTTGTGGCTACGACTTTTTTAATTTCACTAAAAATGTTGAAAGTAGGTACGTAATAAAAATAGGTAACTATTCTTTAATGTAAATGGAAAAGAATTTTCCAATACTGCGATACTTATTTGAGACTAATGAAGTGCCTCATTAATCTAGTGGTCGCGACCGCTACTGCTAAAGGTTTTGGATTCAATTCCCAGCTCAAGCAACGCGTTATTGGGTTTTTCAACGAAATTCTCTGTAGTACTTCGAACGAGCCTTATTTTTTTTTTTTTTACACTTTGACGATAGAGACATAAGCCCATAAACAAAGCTATGTGGAAAACCGAGCTAGTGCACAGTACAGGTGTAACGATTTATTCGGTTAAGTATTCCTCGGAAAATTGAGCTAAACCGACCATTTTCAACCACTATACAAGAAATGCTGTTTGTGTAAGATGAATAAATGAAGCCGGACATCCGGTGTCCGGCTGTCCGACGTAAGTTTAGACCGGATTTCCGTTATCCGGCTAATAATTATTGTCGCCGTTGCCATTTCGTTCTCTATGACGTTTCAGAGGATGAATATGTCAATACTTTTGGGTAAATAGATTTTCAACCAATACCTAATAAGTAGTTTACTTTCTTTATAGGTACGAATACTGAAATGTTTATCAATTACCTAGTTATTTGGAAAGTTTGTCGGTTTAGTGTTTCGGAAACTGTATCTGATAGATAGTCTCATTAGAATACAACAAAAAATCTATTATTTTGATAACAAATCACTTGTAGTGCATAATTATTATTTTTGGGGGGATTTTTCGGAAAATTTCGGTGATTTTTCGTTTCAATTTTCACTTGTTTTAGTGAACCTGAAATATTACATTACCTACGTACATTTTGTTTTTTTTTAATTCACTTTGACTCCTTATGCAATCCTGAAAACCAACTGAAAAGATTCCTTAAGTCCTTGAAGATGCGTGTAGTAACTCACGTCGTTAATCACGATGTAGGTACGAAGTAGGTATATAATATACAGTATTCAAAGGAACCTTATCTATGTCTTATCTATGTTTGAATTCTCTAGATATTTTTTCTAACTTGCAAACTGAGGCTTTTAGCATATAAAAAAGAGTGTTCTCAGTATTTTCGTTTCTTTTACCATTAACGTGAAAAAATAAAACAATAAAAATGTTCCAATTTTTTCCCTGGGAATATGGACTGTTAGATCCTTTTGGCGTGGTACATCATCCACTGATGCCCAAGCGCAGGATGTATCGAATTACGCCAACTTACAATGTAAGTGATCACCAACAAAAACAAAACCTCGGCCCGAGTCGAGGGGTGAGAATATTCTTATGGGAGTATAATGAGATTTATAAAGCTTCAACCAAGTATGTGTATTGTGAACGTCGTTTTAGTTTGTTTGGATACTTGTAAGGTTTTTCTTAACGATGCTTTAAAGTGAATGAATTCAATCTTATTTAACCTTTTTTAAATTAATGATTATACGTCACGCTTGTTAAGTGGAGGTTTTGCATAGGATGTTTAGAACATAGGATTTCTATTTTTAAAGTTAGTTTTTAACCCACGTGAATATAGGTGCAGTTTCGTGGATCCTTAATAAATGTCTGTAGTGAAAAACAATAGATTTCAGTTTCATTAAAAAACAAGTGTTTATTAATGAAGCTGAAATCTAGTGTTTTTATTATACAACGTGTAACTGAATAAGTGCAAGACCTCGAACATGTCAGTTAGAATATCGAGTTGAAATTATAAAAACGAAACCCGAAAGTCATTTTGAGACCTGTAAGCATATTTTTTTCAAGAAATTAGTTATATCAGCTAACCAAAAAACTTGTGGCTGTACCACAATCGTACTCGCAACGACTACGAAATCGGTACGCACACGCATACAATAACTATTTGTGCAACCACTGTAGGAGCAGGGGGCCATATTTCAGGTTTTCAATTTTGTTTTTTTCAATTGACACATTTTAAAAACCACTGTGTTCGATTCAGTAGTCGATTCTGAACAAACTACTTTCAGGTCTTGCGTTATAGTGCTAACGTATGTTATACATTTTAATAAATTTATTATAGGCTGATGATAATGATGATGATGCAACATTAAAAAAATAGTAATTTTAGTAAAGAATTATTTTTTATACCATTAAGGTGACAAACAAGCATACGGCCCGCCTGATGGTAAGCGGTTACCGTAGCCTATTTTTTTGACCTATAACCTGATGATGATTTATATAACCTGATGCGAGCCTATGGACGCTTTCAACAACAGCTTCGATATAACCTACGTCCCTACCCACATCGAATCCTGCCGGAGATCTGAGTACCTATCTGTGTAGGTATGGAAGCCGACACCAACCTAGGAAAAGGCTGAGAATGTCTTAGCGTCGAAGTAACTTCTTGATTTTCTCATTAGTCACTAGACTAATGAGAACTACTGTCTACTTCTTCTTACCACTACTCTACTACTAGGTCCGAAGCGTGACTACTAATCTAAACGTCCTGGGTTAGATCCCCAGGTCAAGCAAAGTGTTATTGGGTTTTTCTATAAAATTCTCAGTAGCAGCTCGGAGTCTAGATTTGTGCCCGGTTAATGGCAATAGGCTCGTCCCCTATTGCGTGGGACCTAAAATATACCGGCGAGTTGTGGGTGCCGAAGGTTTCGGCAGAGATGTACCTCTGCCGAAACCTTCGGGGTATACAGGCGTAATGGTATGTTATGTATCTTCTTGACTTCTTCAAACTTCAAAAACATTACCCTCCTTTGGCAGTCAGGTAAATAGACCATAGTTCACGCCGCACATACATCGATTATATGTCTAATTACATGTTAAATGTGTGTGTAACAAGAACAGGCGCGGCGCGATCAAAGGAGGCTAATTACACCCCCTCCGCCCCTAATCAACGCCCTTGATTGGCTCGCAGACGTGTTTGCATACGACAACGGTTACTTGGTGGTAATACTAACTACATATCCTAACTGCGAAACTGAGTTTGTTTGTTACACTTTCACGCTTAAACCACTAAACCGATTTTAAAAATTCTTTCAACAATAGAAAGTTACATTAACAGCGAGTAACATAGGCTACATTTTTTAGAGGTCTACGACAATTACAATAATGTAACCCAAGGTATCAAAAATTTGCGGATATAAAAGTCTTTATTTGACGTGCGCTGCCATTTTTTTTTTGAAAAATTTAGGTTACTGTGGAGATCCCTTTGACACTTTATTTGACACGGATCTCGATGAAATTTGCTACAGAGTTAGATTTTATAGTCTGATTTTTGCCCGCGACTTCGTCCGCGTGGAATAGTTACTTTGTTCCATATGAACTTTCATCCCCTATTTTATCCCCTTTGGGGTTGAATTTATCAAAATCCTTTCTTAGCGGATGCCTACGTCATAACATCTACCTGCATGCCAAATATCAGCCCGATCCCTCCAGTGGTTTAGGCTGTGCGTTGATAGATCACTATGTCAGTCAGTCAGTCAGTCACCTTTGAGTTTTATATATATTTATTTATAGTCTGATAGATATTTATATTCTGAATAAGAAAAGAAAAGATATTTATAGTCTAGATAGTTATAGTACCTATATTCTGAAATAGCACATAGGCTGCTTTTTATCCAGGTCGGATCCAATTCTGAAGTCCACGCAGACAAAGTCGCGGGCATAAGCTAGTAGTTCCACAAAATACCTACTATGTTAAAAATTGTAATAGGTACTTACACATCAGGGTATCTTAAAAACGGGAAGGAAAGGGAGATGCAGTGAGTACACTCTCGAAACCTCTCATTCTTCAGCAGTTTGAATTACCCACTGGGTTTCTCAATCATTCCGTCTGATCCTCTTTCATACCTCTTAAAAAGATATATTGAATTAACACCAGAATTCTCATAAGTAACTGTAATTTTCTATCTTTCAAACAAGAAAAGTAATAGGAGCTGGCCGATTCTATGAAATTAAAATTCAAAAGAGACCATTTTTACGACGTGACCATTCTCTGACTTTATTACGACGTTTTTTCACAAAAGTCGTCAATTGTTAAATGGCACCATCAATCTAATTCTAATGTATCTGTGACTCTATAAGTCTATAGTAATACTCTTTTAAGAAAGGCAGGGCATAGTGGAATTGAATAATTCCACTCACAATTGGAGCTGCTCGACTGGGGAAGTACTTCCACCTTGCAGAAAATCGTAGCTCCGTGCTATGTTGTGTTCCTAACGGTGAGCAAGGTCGCCAGAGCTCTGCCAGGAAGCATTGTGTTGGCAGTGTGGGGAACCGGTGGTGTTTTGTTACCGCCGCTGTCACGCATGGCAGACTGTCTCCTATGCTGCCAGCCCAACTATTCCTCTTTAATTTACAGGGTCGGCAACGCGCGAGATACCCCTGGTGTTGCAAGCGTCCATTGGCTTCGGTAACCGCTTACTATCAGGCAGGTCGTATGCTTGTTTGCCACCTTAGTGGTATAAAAAAAAACTCATATATAAGTCAATGGGTCCCATGCAATAATGGAATAGAAAAGAAAAATTTTTTTTTCAGGCTGACGGACGGACGGACACATGCAAATACTAATAAACATTTAACATGATTTAGGAAAGTACATATAAGTGTTACAAATGAAAAACAATTAAATAAAGTATCGAAGTAAGAAAGTTATCGTCATGTCCTTACCGAATAGGTTACCAACTTAGCATGTGCTGGGTTGGACCTCAAATGTGACAATCGCGCTTCCGGCCACTAGACTAATAAGGTAATAGTTACCAAAGCAGTAAGTACAGAAATAATCATATCGAATCTAGTACTATCCGGTTTTGGGTCTTACCGTTTGATAAACAATGGGGATAATATTTAAACATACGTACCATCACGACTGTATTCCCCGAAGAGTTAGCCAGAGGCGTACCTAATGTACACCCACAGTTCAACCGGGCACAAAACCAGATTCCGACCCGTTACAAGGAACTTCATAGAGAAACCCAAAAACGCTTACCTCTAGCATAGCAGTCGCGCTTAGGATCACTAGACTAATGAGTTCAAATCTAGTCTAGTTTCCGTACAATTCGGTTTTGGTTTTCTAATCGCTTGATAAACTTTGGGTAAATATTTATAGGTACGACCTATTTATTATACTCCTTGTATTAAACCTAATAACTAAATAAGTACAATCAAATTACCTCCCATCATATTTAAACAACGTATCGTCGTGAGTTGCAACCCATTTTAATCGGGTATTTTCATTTGTTTCATATTCGATAAACAGTCGGGGCGCAATGTTTTGACAGTTTCCACGCGACGCCCGGAGGTAGCTGTGTTAATGTGACATTACGTGGGCGACGCAGGGGCGCGGCGGGGGGCGGGGGCGTCGCGGGGGACGCCCGGTAATTATCCCACGTCACCGGCAGGCCTAGGCTCCCTGTCCGTGCCTATGTTAACAGCTAGCTTTCATATCTACTGTGACGTAGTAAATTAAAAAAATATGCTTGTTCAAAAGACATTCTCTAATTTAAAATTCTTGAAAAGAGCAGAAGAATTGCATTGGATACAATGCCGTGAAAATGTTGAGGAAAAGATGCAAGCTTGTTATTTTTTTTTTAATTTAATATTATTATATCAATATTGAACCCTTCATACATTATTTACTAAATAAATCATTTTAAAACGCCTCAAAGCCTACGTGACAAAGCGCTATAATTAACAAGTAGGTACATCATTTTACATGACAACACTATCAGAACCGCAGCGCAACACAGAGCGCTTTTATTTAGACACCTAATTAAATATTAATTAAGTGCATATCACATTTATACATTAAACCGATTTTAATTTCATGTTCGAGCGCGCAAAATTAGGACCGGTCCACGTTTGCACCACAAAATGAAGTGGATTCGCACAGTGCGGCCGGGCCGCGTGCGAGTGGCATCAACTACGGAAAATCATTATCGAATACACTTGATTAATAAACAGTTTTTGCGTGTAATTGCTTAATGCTAGTTGTTATAAACGAGCTACAATGCCAACGGTCGTCTGGTCGACAGAGCCTGTCATGCTTACCCTGATGACGTCGTGTGTCTTGTTGTTTTATTCCCTACATGGTTGAGGCGAATGACGCTGATGTTCACGTCATGCTCATAAACGGGCACTGTCTGTCGGGACTGGTTTTTTTATACCACTAATGTGACAAACAAGCATGCGGCCCGCCTGTTGGTAAGCTGTTACCGTTGCCTATGGACGTTTGCAACATCACTCGCGCGTTGCCGACCCTGTAAATTAAGGAGGAATAGTTGGGCCGACAGCATAGGAGACAGGTTTTTCATGCCATTACCTATTTAAAGGAATATCTGTGGAGTTTCTTACCGACTCTTCTCCATAAGACCATTATTTGGAACCGTGCAAGTGACATTTCAAATGTATGAATTTGTCTCTCGCTGGCAACGCAGACAAGTCATCATCCTTCTAGCTATGTTAGGGTTGGCTTCCAGTCTAACTAGATGCAGCTGGATATCAGTATTTTACTCCCAGTGACTGCCATCAGACCTTTAAAACCCAGTTTCTGGGAATACCGAAGTCCGGAAAACTGGCTTTTTGGGTTTCTAACTACGAATGTTAAATTTTCACATGACAATCGGTACTAACGGCTTAACATGCTTTCCAAGACACGAAGTCACCCATCCATAGTCTTATTTCGGTAATCACAGCTGACCCTTGCAGATCGATTAATCAGCATAGTTAATCCACGAACCTCCTTTCTCAATCTCATTTTAAATGCATTTGATTTATAAATACTAAACAGACAAGTATCTATACAGATCCAAGGCAATTGGTAGTTCTGGGAATTTCCAACTAAGTATTTTACTGCCTCCGATGCACGATGTCGTTAGAAATAAGGTGAGGCAAATTGGAGAAGCAATACGATAGAACTATTAATAATTGTAACGTATTTAAGACTTAAATGGCGTTTATAATCATCGAAATAACTAAAAATCCCATTATTATGTGGTACTACGTTAATAATCTTATGCATATAAATAAACGACTGCTATGCTAGAGGTCCTGGTTTTTCAGGATGAGCAAAGTGTTATGTGATTTTTTATATGGAATTCTCAGTAGCAACTCGGGGTCTGAATTTGTGCCCGGTTAATGGCAATAGGCTCGCCCCCCATTTAATGGGAACTAAACGTACCGGCGAATTGTGGGTGTACATTAGTACTCCTCTGCGTTACCCTTCGGGAAAACAGGCGTGATGGTATGTACGTTAATAATCTTAAGGCCTGGCGCACAATGGCGACACGATAACCTAATATTATGACATTATTGTTGAAATTTTAATGGTAAGCTTTTGTTTATTTACATTTCTTTTGTGGTTTTGTGTCCGAACCAGCCAGTAACCATAAATTTGCCCCTAAATAATTTTAATCCATCCCTGGCTGCTCCTCAGTAGCGCCCTATACATACTATAAGCCGAGGTCCGCCTCCCATTACCCAGTTTATAAGATGCTCCTGACTGGAGACATTCGGTGCCTTACCACCAAATCCAGTTAGGTTAAAAAAGGTCCCTCGAACCAATAACTCACATCTGTCTTAAAAAAGAGGCGGTATCTCTATCGCTTCCTATATCCCTGGTTACTGTATTCCTTACTTCTTGAAAACCAGTAACAAAAAAAATAGGTCGATGCCTTCCACATAATATATATTCTTCTATGAATTAATTACCATAGCAGTTTACCGTGAACGCTCGCAAGTGACTCACGCGCAGATGTCACGCGATTGACGTAAATCACCTACGCAGACTTATTGTAACGTGGTTACAGTGTTGTTATATATTTGTTTTTATATATTATATACTAGTATCTACGATACAGTTATGTTAGTGTTCTATGACGCGGAATAATGATTTTATAAATTACGCTGTTTTTTTTCCTTATTATTACATTGTTTATTAAGGTCGTTTAATCATATAGTCTGTATTAACCCTTACTGCTAAACGTTCTATACTTTTATATGCTGTGTAATTTGTACGCTGTGTACACACTGTTTTGCCTTGTTTCAGTCAAATACCTATTATATGATAAATCGAACGAAAAAAGCAATCCCGGTCCCGGGTTCGATCCCCAGGTCGAGCAGTGTTATTGGGTTTTTCTATGAAATTCTCAGTAGCAGCTCGGAGTCTGGATTTGTGCCCGGTTAATGGCTATAGGCTCGCCCCCTATAACATGGGACCTAAACATACCAGCGAACTGTGGGTGTACATTAAGTACACCTCTGCCTAACCCTTCGGGGAATACAGGCGTGATGGTATGTTATACATTAGTTCTATTTTCTCTTGTATCGTAGGTGCGTTCACAAACACAAATTCAGGAACAACCAGAGTCCGAACAACCACTCATATAAATATTTGTTCCGTGCTGGAATCGAACCCAAGACCCTAGCAGACAAACCGAACACTAAGCCAGTATGTCATTCGTGACGTCAAAGAAACAAGAATGACGTATTTTGTAGATGGTAAGAACATGAAGTTCCTATAAATACCTACTTTATTTTCTAACATCTCTATTACGTTATTATTTTAATAATTGAATAGAAGGGACGACTTATGTACCTACCTTTATTATTGCCAGGGTCACTGGTTTGCGTCAATGAATAGCTAAGTTCCAGTGACGACAGTTTTATGTATAATTGCTGGAATCGATGATATGAGTAATATAAATAATTAAAATGACGTTAGATCAAAAAAAATCAAAAGAAAGTACTACATATAAGAAAACTATAAGTAGATACACATTGATACAATACCACAATGAAAACACTACTAACCGAATTAAATTAAAATAGGTCATTAAACGTTTTAAATTAACTTTAGATTCTATGTAAAGCCTACAAACTGGAAATTGGCAGATAGGTTTAACCCTTATAAAATGGAGACATCCGCTAAGAAAGTACCTTGTAATGAAATCAACTCGGCGTACACTGTGGCACATAATTAAATAGGGCTAGTTAAACATATCTAGTTCTTAAATTGAAATAAAACTACGTTCTACGGATTTTGTCGCGTTGTATTGATATTATTTAATTCCCAATATCTAATATTCGCGTAAAAGTCAGAAACCAGTATAGTTCTTAGGTACATGTTATGTCTGACAACACTAAGCATTAACTTGTATTTTAAAGGACCTTTCCTAGAAAACCGTGTAAATTTCTAACCAAATGAAATCGAAATCGTTATATACTTAGGACATCTAAATAAAAATTTGAATAATATCTTCATACATCAATACACATCATAATTTCTCTACCATTGTATATATGTAATTAGCTACTATGTGTTTAGCACTTGTGGTTTGTGGCACTAACAAAGAGTTGAATTATTAATGAATTTACTTGATTTGACAATGTGTGATTACGACAATCAAAATAATTGATGTGAACACCTCCCACCACAATTGATGTTAAACATTGATTTAAGATCTATTATTTTAAATTCACTAGGGCCGGATTTAAGTAGATGGCTTTTTTTATAATAGACGAGTCACTTGATGGTAAGTAACTAGTCATGGCCGCCCATGGACACCTGCGACACCCGAGGAGTTGCTGACGCGTTACCGGCCCTTAAGAGCCCTATATACTCGCCGTTTGAAGATTCCCATGTCATAGCGCAATGGGAAAACCTTAGGTGGAAGAACATTCCAGATCTGAGAGGTAGGTGGGAGAAAACCTCGCGACCATCTAACATTTTTGGAGACTAAAGTCTCCAAAACGTGAGGATTGGCCCTACTCCTGAGGCAGGTGGTGCGTTGTCCGGTGATTAAAACGTGATGGAGGCACCAGTTCGAACAGTTCTATGGAACACTCCCCAAAAAACAAACGGTAGAACACACTCAGAGAGCCAACGGCACTCCCAAGACTAAGGATTTCTAGGTCATCTGTGAGTATAGGACCGTTGAAGGCTGTCTATGGGCTCCGATTCCTGCGTCATTTATGGGGCCAGAGAAAGTAAAATGAGTTCATTTGTAGGAAGGGCAAACATTGTCGAAAATAAAATAAGTAATAACATTGCAACATTGTTCATTTCTAGGGTAGGTAGGGTTCTTTCTGACATCGCACATGATCGCTCTCCATATGAAATTACAGACTGAATAAATTATTTACTAATCAAATACTAAACAATCCAAGTCTGGCAACACAAAACCAGACACTTCAAAACATAACCAAAGATAAGATCAGTCTTTTTTAATGGCGACGAACTTAGCATTATGAGTTCTTCGAAAGCGCCAAAATTGTATTCGCGAATTTGAATAAAGCGTGTGTACGTGCCGCAAGTCTTGTACCAATAATAACCGCATATACATACAAAGCTAAAGTACGAATTAGCATAATAATGATTTATTTTATCAGTAGGTACGAGTACTGAGTCTTACTGAGTCAGTGTGCAGTGCGGAGCTAGAGGTCTGGCGTATAATAACGTAAACGACTCACGTCTTGGAAACACCCTATAAGTTATGCATCATCAATGGACGCGAATACAAACGTATCTGCCATTTTTGTGTGTTTACCTTGTATATATATTTTTTTACTTAACACAATTACGTTAACTTAACTTAATTTTATTAAGTTTAACTTAACTTTATTTTTTGAAGGGCAAAGGTAGGCTGTATACAACCACACTGTTACTTATTCTCTCATCCTAAAGTTAATTCGTGACTACAGCTTCGGACCTAATCATATCAAGTAGGTATGATACTACGTACGATACAGGCAATCGGTGATAAAATTGTATGTAGATTAAAAATTTCATCTCAGAGAGAAAAGGGTTTTTTTATGATAAGCTTGCCGATGACGACAATTCCGCCAATAACAAGTGGAATGGAGAAACGTGTGAAGGTCTAGACGAAAGGTTAAAGAATGGAGGCGAGCTAAACATCAATGCCTAACAGCTAAAAGACTAATTGACATCAATGTATGATGTCAAAAAGTCTTCAATCCAAAAGAAAAAAGTATGTTGATAAATGAATACTTACATATTTATCAATATATGAAGTATGACGACTTGGCGAGTTCCCAGGGTCATAGTGATTTACAAATAATGTAAGTACTTTCACCAGGATTTTGGTTACTCACTCGTGTGTGTCAGTGTAAATCCGAGAAATAATTTAGAAACACATAAAACGGAACTTGCTATAAAAGTTAGAAGATTTATTTACGCAATATTATGATTCTCTGATGACTTAACTGTTAAAAATCTATTTCAAAACGTAATAAGTTCCTGTATCCTATTCCTATTAAAATCTGACACATGTTGAATACTTTTTCACGTGATTTTATATGACAGTAGGTAATTATGAGTAAGTAATTTTCCCACTACGATACAGAATAACCTTTAAAGCCTATTAGGACAATCCTTCAATTTATCAAGGGTCATTCCCATATTTTTCCTTTTATAAGTAACCTTTTAGACATCAGGGTACGTTAAGGCGCGCTGAGATTATGTTTCGGGCTAATATCTAAAACGGCAGTGCCAATTTCATAGGGTTTCCACCAAATGAATGACGGATTGTCCGGTCTGTTTCCTTTCTTATACCTTTCATGTATTTATGAACATCCCATACAAAACTGGGGCAGTAAATAGTATATAACCTTCCTTCTGACACAGTCGGGTAATAAAGGGAACCATTTTTTGCAATAGTCTTGTGCGCACCCTGTAGCGGGTCCTTTTTTATGACTGACTTCTGACATGGCTGTACTTCTGTAGTAGGCACAAGCGTGGACTATCTCGCGTTACAATAACCCCTGTCCAGTAGATACCTACCTAGCTACACATTAAATAGCGCCATCTCTTTCTCACTTTGTGGTATGGTTCCAATTGTTCGTCCACCCAAATAAGCTTGCAAGTCACACAGGTGTCACCAACCTTGACTGTCAAAGTGTCAATTCGCATTGTTTGGGCACTGGCCTCACTTTCGTTGAGGCACATCTACTGCATGAGTCAGTCGGCAATCCCAGGGCGTCACTAGTTCCGTACGTGTGACATACATAATAAATCATACATTAACCCAGCATATAAATAGGTAGATACGCGATAAAACGATTAAAGAAATCACCTAGCGTTGCATATTAATTGCACAAGCTTTCAATTACGTATGTACAAATTATCACTCTGTCAATGGTTCCGGGCGATCCACGTCCTATGCATTGTTTTTAAAAAAGATTGCATTACTCCCAAAAGATTTAGAACCTTTTTCTTTGTTATGCTGACATAAGACCAGGCCCTACACTGCGACTTGTTACGTAATATGATTAGTAAGTAGTACTTGGCAAATTCCAATTTTGTTCCTATATTATATTTAAGATCTTTGGCCCACTCCGAAAGTTCTTCCGTATCGTTCAGTGATTTGTTACAATTAAAAAAAGGCAGTTTCATATTAAAATCCCTCACAATTTGCGTCAGTCCAGCCTACCGAGTAATATATAAGTAGGTACTAAATAGTCCAGCAGTCAAGCCCGATTGCCATTTACGTAAATATCCAAACTGAAAAAAAAATACGATTTTAATCTTGGTTAGGTACCTACTTACTTCCCTCCCTTAAGCATTATTTTCACATCAAAACGCATCTAACTGGTTTTTTTTCTATTACAGAAACAAGCGGGAACATCCTAGGAGCTAGCGAGTGGAATACAGGCTATCCGTCAACGGCCTCCATGTATCCTGCGTACGCGCCGCTCCAGCCGCCTTACTATAAGCCAGACCCCACTATACATATACCTACAGGTACGGATCATTTAAACATCATCAACATATCAGCCAAAAGACGTCCATTGCTCAACCAAGGCCTCCCCCAAAGACACCCACAAAGACCGGTTATACCTATTGTGGAGGCAATAAGTGGAAATCATATAAAGAAGTCAGTAGGTATCATATTATCATTAAGTTCGAAACCCACCCATTGCACTACCGACGTGAACACACTCGTAACACAAGCATTTTAGCTTAGTACAAGGGGTTAACAAGAATACTAGTAGGTACCTAATGTGCGACCCACACTGCTAGTAAATTAAAAAAAAACCATTGCCCCGTTCTATAATTTCCTCCTTTATCGAGGGTGGGTAAATAATAATTCACTCTATATTATAATAGTCTGGCCCCCTATTACATAGGACCGAAATATTGCGGCGAAATGTGGGTGTAGAACATTAGTACGCCTCTGCCTAACCCTTTGTAGAATACAGGCGTTATCATATGATTTAGCCATTTATTGTTTAATTTTATTATAAGTAGGTACCTACTTAATATTTTTTTCTTCTTTTTTTAATTTTTGTAATCTGGCATTGGTCTCATGATGTGGTTCATCAAATAAACGTTTTTCTAAGTATTTTAATGTAACCTACCTACCTAAGTGGGTACTTAATTTATTTTATTTTCAACACTTCGCGGAAAAAACATGAATTATGTAGCACTCCAAGAATAATAATAAATATTAGAACCGTATTGACGTTACACTCGTATCATGTCAATAACAATAATTATATGGATTTAACTCATTTAACAAATGCATGTTTCGGGATTTACCGGTTGGTTTTGGTCACTCATAGGCCATGGCTGACCAAACATCCCAACATGTCAACCTAAAAAAACGTGACTCATCTACTAAGTGACTATTTCAAGACCATTCAAATATCTTATAGATAAACTGGCTTTAAAACTCTCTGGGTCTATATTCCCCTGTATTACCTACTATTATAAGTAAATAATTAACAAAGTACAAAGTCTTGATGTTAAATAATTGGTAACCCATCAAAAGGCTGACCGGATTAAGCACTACTTGACCTGATCATCCCGCACCCACATAAAATAGATTTTCTAATGCCATAATATTTTGTGTCACACATAAATAACGATAAACGGACTTCCTCCATTCATATATAGCCGTGGTTACCCACCGTAATGGAGCGGTTGACCACATGATAGGGACCGAACTACACCTAGATACCTATAATTCTTGTATTATTCAATTATATTATGAACTGTAGCCCTCAACATATTAATTAATCAAAGCCGGAGCACAGGAAATATTTTGTCATATTTTTCGTGTTGCGCCTTTATTATTAACATTTATCCTATATTTATACCTATGCATTTATAAACACATTTTACCTCTATGGAATCACTATAAACTGAAAATAAGCTATCTGTATGTATGGTAGGTAATGTACCAAGGACTTACAACGCAAAACTGCAGAAGACAATCAATCAGCTCTCGATTTACTTAATTCACTTTGTCCGCCGTTGATCGGATGAGTAAAAACTAACGAAGAACCTTTCATCCTAAAAATGCTTCCTCCATCCTAAATCTACCTTCTTCGTTCCGTCGTGGGAAAAATGTTATTAATTAAAAATGTAATACCAACTGAAACTCTCTATCTTTCTCCCACAGTGCTACCTGAAATCCCGCTGGGCCACACAGACTACAGCGGCTTCCAATCAAGCACGACCGGCTTCGTGAAAGGCAGCCCGAGCGGCACTGGGTCCGCCCTAACCGAGCTCAACACCCCCGCCGCCATGCCCTCGCAGCGATACGACCCCAACTACTACAACTCCTGGCCTAGCAACACCTACAACTATAACAACTATCAGTACAATAACATAAACAACAACCCTGCTTGCATACAGTCACACGCACCCTACATCAACCCCAACCCTCAAATGATACTTCCCAACTTATACTCAACAGTAAACCAAAACCAAATACATGTCCACCTGCACAGTTCGGGCGACAAACACATACTAGAGCAAGGTTTCCCGAGTGAAATCAAAATTAGTGACATCGATGGTGGTATCTCTATCACCACAGAGCTGCAAGGGTCGGGCGAAGCCAGTGGCATGGTCCAAAGTTGTGAAGCTAACGATGAAGTGAAACATGGGCTCTACGGAGCGGGAAACCAAGAAGTGTGGCGACCCTATTGACATTTCGCTTAGCCCTACGAACAAAATCATTCCATTGTACATATTGTGATATAAATAATCTGTTCTATGATTCTGGATAATGTATAGAAATAAATTCCAACTAAATTAATGTTAAACATTAATAAGATGTTAATTGTTAAATTAATTGATTAAGTAATAAAATATTAAATTAAAAATTAACGCGTCTAAGCTTTATTCATTGTGACGTCATTATCATATTGATACCTACGATACATAGGCCTGAGTAGACGTGAACTAACGAATATAAAATCATGTAGGTATAACCTTAGTTCACGAAAAATGGATGGTCTTCCCGTGAGTCCTCGGTACCTTCACCTCACCACGACCGCGTACCTACATTTCTTACAATCACGGTAGTATAGGTAACGACTCGAGTGCAAACTGTAATTAAATTTACAGTTTACTGTACCCTCAAACACCAAATCAAAACAATATAATTTTGTTTTCAATTGATAAAGGACCATCAACATCCAATATCTACATTTTGCTGGTAGATACGGAATATTATTTTCGGGGCCGAAGAGTTATATCAACTAACGAATAGAAAATCATGTAGGTATAACCTTAGTTCACGAAAAATGGATGGTCTTCCCGTGAGTCCTCGGTACCTTCACCTCACCACGACCGCGTACCTACATTTCTTACAATCACGGTAGTATAGGTAACGACTCGAGTGCAAACTGTAATTAAATTTACAGTTTACTGTACCCTCAAACACCAAATCAAAACAATATAATTTTGTTTTCAATTGATAAAGGACCATCAATATCCAATATCTACATTTTGCTGGTAGATACGAAATATTATTTTCGGGGCCGGAAGAGTTATAGGGAAAGTAAGTCCGCGCGTCCTAGGTAATTTTTATAATTGACAAACAAACTTCCAAAAAAATATGTAATTACTTACCTATAGGGAGTTAAGGACTCGTAGTCGTACCAATTGTACTCTTCGTTCTATGTTTAGAAACCAAAAGTGTAGGGCATAGAACCAGCCTCAAGTCAGATCAACATCGTTATTCAATTACTTTTTTAGTGATCTTTGAACCAAACTGTCAGTACCTACACCTTTCTGTCAATCAGTGATGTGACGGTCATTCTGATACATTGGATTGCAGACTTGGGCCTTTATTCGAATGCGAAGGGTGTCTATAACAAGTTCTAGATTCATAACAGTAGTAATCGGGACATTAAATATACAACATTCACAACTGAGAACTAAACCTTTACGTAGAAATCCTTATAAACTTGCCAAAAACTGTGTAATTGGTCAAAATTGACATTTTACACTACTTTTAACTACATTGATTTTTATGCAATGGTTTTAGTTAAACATTGAGAATTTTGTTTAGTTAATGTCGCAATTACTCGTACTATTGCCATGAATGTAGCACTTATTATACCTACAAACTGCGAAAAACCACTTTCAAATTTGAATTTGGTGGACTCAGGTGATCGATCCGCCTTAAGGCCAAACCCCTGACCTAACCTAACCAAATCCCCTCACAGCGAGTGTATACTGTCAGTGTAGCCGTTAGGCTAGACTCAGTGTTCATAGAATAAGAAAGATGGAGAACACTTATTTCTAACAAATTGTGTAACGCCCTATGTACTCTATTCAATCAGTGACAGTATTACTAACCAGTAGGCTTACTCTTGAATTCAATTCCGATATATCGACATTGAAATTGTGTCGTTTCGTCAAGTTTCGTACTCTTGAATCCGAGACTAGCGCCAAATTGTTTTAATATTGCGCGGTGATTGAGTGAACTAAATAGGATTGGGAAAGGACCCAACCATTGGCCAATCAGGGATACCGATACAAGGTTAACGGATTTGTGCTCAAGAGTACGAAGTCGCCCGACAGCCAAATTGACATTGGAATCGGATCACGTTTGGATTGGTATTGTATTGTTTTCAAGAGTAAGTCTGCTGCATCGCCCCGGGTGGCGAAGATTGGTGAAGGTGGAGGGGGTAGCCTACCACCAGCCTGTCTCTCGGTTTTTATTTCTAAGTCGTTTTCGTCGTACATCGCATCGCTTGTAACAAGCTCAGTACAATACAATATGGCCTACAATATAACCTAGGGCCTAAATAAACCCTAAGTTACCGGCTGGGCTTATCGGCGAAAATACCGATTGTCTCATTAGTCTAGTGGCGCAAGGGCTACTGCTATGCTAGTAGTCCTGAATTCGATTCCCATGTCGAGCAAAATGTTTTTGGGTATTTCTATGAAAATCATAGTAGCAGCTCGCAGTCTGTATTTGTGCCCAGTTAATGGTAATAGGCTCACCCCCTTTTACATGGGACCCAAATATACCGGCTAACTATATGTGGCCAGTAGTACACCTCTGCCTAACCCGTCGGGGAATACAGGCGTGACAATAAAATTACAACTAAGTAGGCTGCGAGAGAATGATAGGTAGGTTAAATACCCGATTTTTTTTTATTTCATTTTTAACTGTATGACATTAAAAAGTAATTTATTTTTATTTATAAACTAGCGGGCCCGGCAAACGTTGTCTTGCCCTGTATCATGATCTTCCTGCTCTTTATTTGTCGTCGGTGCAGCATGTCCTTTTCTTCCATTCATCACATTCCCATGTCTTGCCCTATGTATTAAAAAAATCGTAGAACCCGATTGCGGTGCCACCTACCGGCTCAAATTGTGAATCTAAACCATCCAGTAACCCAATTAAACATACACAAAAAAGAAATCAAAATCACACCAGCAGCTTATGAGAAGTTCGGACAATGCACAGAACGCCATCTACTTACTGGCCTTGCCGAAACAGAAATCAACATCATGTTCATTCATGTCCGTGTTTTATTTCTGTCAAATCTGTCAATCCGTTCCCGAAACAATGTAGGTATGAGAAAATAAATTTTCATCATAATGTTTTTTTTCGATGTTTTAATAGTTATTCTGCTATTCGGGGAGGAGACAAATTCAACAAACCAAATATCATAAAAATCGGTTCACCCGTTCTCGAGTTATACGTGTTGTAATAAACCCGACTTTGTTTTATATTATATAAGATGACCCGGTGTACTTCGTATCACCTGTCGTAACGATTTGAAAAAAATAGCTGAAAATTTTGATTTTCTACTCTTAATCGTTCTGACTGCAAGTCTATTTTCCATGTTATGGTTCATGCAGTTATTCTATTACAGACTCGAATGTCAACAAATAATGTGCCTATTTTTTTCGGTTTGCCCGGGTTGCGCCATACCTATTAAAAAAAATTTAGATCTAAAAAAGTCTAGCAACATAAAATGTCATCAAATGTGTTTGAAAGGCTATCTTGAGTCGTTTGAAAAATACTCAAAACAGTTTTTTCTATGAAATAGCTATCATGTTCTTGACTACTGACTCCAGTCTGAATCCATTCTTCTAGGTCGCACCAAATAGACGATTGACATCAATTTTTTTTTCTGCATTCCAGCAAAATAGTTTAAACACATTAAATACTCTTTTTTATATGCACGATTTCAAACAATGACAACCATCATACTATGTGGCAACTATGACAACTATCAAAATAACAGTTTATGTGGGTTTAGGTTGGTAAAAATGTAAAATTAAAACGTGATAAAAAATATCCTATGTCCTTCTCCTGGTTTTAAGCTACCTCCCTATCAGTTTTCAGCCAAATCAGTTCAGCCGTTCTTGAGTTATAAATAGTGTAACTAACACAACTTTCTTTTATATATATATAGATTCTCAAGATTACAATGGTTATTGACGTCGCGGATGAGCCCATTGAGAGGATGAACTGAAAGCCCTTAGATTCAAGTCAAAAGAAATTTGGCGTTTGACAGATTATTTTTTATATTTAATTCTACACTGGTAACCCTGGTAGTGGTATGTGATAAAATGGCGTCTGTCGTGTATCGTTTGATGACCTCGTAAAATAATAGAGAGATAGTTTTTAGTGTTTTAATAAGTACCTATTGTAATTAATAGTTGTTTCTAATTAAATTAGGGCTCTGTCATAACACTAATCAACTGTAAGTAGCCTGGCCTCTCGTTGATAATTTCAGTTTGCGTTACTACAGGTTTCTGATAACGGCGAAGAAATGCAAATGATGTCTTTGTAGGATTTTAACTGTGATTGTTTGCTTGCAGTTGAAAAGAGGCTCATAAAGTATTTGTAAAAGTGAAATGTCCGAGGAGACAGAGCGACATGGTGAGGCGTCGTGTGAAGGCGGTGCAGGTGGCGGAGGCTCGAGCATAGCCCGCGTGTTATTGACCTCGCACCAGCTCGACGCCGCCTCAGCCGAATCGCTCCGCGCCGCGTGGAGAAACCAGGACTTGTACATTGATCATCTCGAAACTTTGAACAAACAGTTGGAAGGTATTTAAGAAAGTTACATCGGCTTGGTAGCGCCAGGTCGGCGACGTACGACCCGCGAGTTATTATGTTATCTCTATATCGACAATACTTTAACTAAAATTAACTAGTGATACTGCTATGACATGATATTGAAATGTTACTGTGATAACGAAAATTATTTAGTTATAAATGAATGTGGTACGGGATATATTTAGGTGTTTTAAGTTCTAAAAGGTGAAGACGAAGAAATGGTGTTTTGCTGTGTAAGAGAGGTGCCAGTGGAGTGTTTAGTGGAAGTGCATATATCGGCACAAGGCCGTGTGATGTTTCCAGATGATCCTGGAGCTGTGTCCATGTTCAGTGAAGTTGCGCTACTCTTGGTAACCAACAGTGTTGCCAAGTTACCCGGTCTTTGCTCAAATGAAAAAGTAAATATGTTTTCATCACTTCTTTTGCTGTATAGATAAGATTTTATTTTGTACTTGCTTTATTTATTTATCTTCTGTCTTCAGTACTTGTTAATTATAATTGAAATTTTGTCACAATTGTTAACTTTAGTATAAAGTTCTTGCCATCAAACCTGATGCTTATTACTATTTAATGAATCTTTTGCTGTCCTGTACTATGGATTTGATAGCTCAAGATTTATCAAATATTATTTATCATTTACAACTATGCTTACAAAAAAATTATACTTAAACAGAATTGATATCAAATTGGTCTATGTGTGTGCACAATAACATGAGATTGTACCGGCACTGTTGTCTTGAGCACAATAAATAAGAAAGGATTTCTAGAGGAACAAAATTGATAAGTTGCTGGTTATCTAATTTTCAACTTTATTAATAAGGGTGCAAAGTGGAAAAGTATGTACCACCAATACCAAGAATAAGTACTCATCAATCTATAAATTTCAGTATAATATGACCTTGCATTGTTTATGCTTTCCATACCATGATTGGTCAGCATATACTGGAAGTTTATAGCTTGATTGTATAGGTGTACATTAAATATACATGTACCAATAAAACCAGTATTCAAATTCCTCACAAGTCTCATGTTATCATGCATACATAGTGAGCTTATGTATTCTGCCCTATTGTTAACGGTCTTAACTAATTATTTATCATTTTATTTCTCTTGCCAGCTTCAAACTAATGCTCTACATTGCTACTCAGCTTTGAGTCATTGCATGTACTCATAAGAAATACTTAAATATATTCATAACTTATCAGCAATTATGACTAACTGAACTCAATTTCTGCTTCAATATAATACCTAGTTGGTTGTTCATTATTATAAAATAATTACTTTAATTAAATTAAGTACCAGTTAGGTAATTTTAGAATGGCTGCATGTTATAAAAAATGCGAAATAGGTATACAAAATTATTGAGACTGCTAAAGGAATATAAAAAAAATTGTTGTTTTTATATTAATTGGCTGTTTAAATTATAGTTAATTTAAGTATTTTATACTCTTGAGTGAATAGTCTCAAAACACTATTAGGTCCTAAGAATCCTTTGTAGGATTTGTTAAAAGGACATGCAGTAAATTATTGTTAGTTTAATAAAAGATGAAATTCAGTAAATTTTATAGAAAATTTGAAATCTGGCTCTGTGAAATTTATAGTTTTACATTATATGAATGTCACAAGAATACTATAACAAGTAACTTATGTGTGTTGCTATTGGCTTTCCTGAGATTAATGAATTGGAACTTAAAAAATGTTAAAGACAAAAAATTTCAAGCACAAACTAATCAAATGGTCCCTTTGCCATAACTTAAAATTCAGTGATAGCCTAGTAATAGGACCATGGACAAGAAATCTGAGGTCTTCAGGCCAAATCTAAGTCATGCACCTCTGACTTTTCAAATTCATTTGCATATTGATGACTAGTTGTGGTGCTACCTGTGTTGATCTGGGATTTTTTACAATTGACAACATTTCAAAATTATTAAGCTACCAAAACAAAAATACTGTTTCTTTGTTTTCCTATCCTGAGTTCCAAAGCATTTTTATAAATTTTTTATATTTCTTAATTTCGGAGAAAAAAATCAAAATAAAAAAACGTGTGATGACGTCACTTATACGGCGGAAACAGAAAATGGAAATTTTGTCGAAATAATAGCAAATCAACAATGAAATAGGTTATGAATAAATAGTATGCCAAACTGACAAGACAATTTTTTAAGGGTCAGAAAAATGAAGTCATTTTCCCGTTTAACCATACAAATGACGTCATTTGTCATGAATATGAAAATGATGAGTATCGGAAAAATAAAAAAAATATATATAAAATTATAATAGGTATTTAAATGGGTGTTAAAAAAATGAAATGTTGTCAATTCCTTTGCACTTGAGCAGATTTGCACGTAACCAACCTAGATACCAAATTTCAAGTTAATAATTATGCTTAACGGTTTTTTGATATCTCAATGATTATGATTAATCAGTCCAGAATTAACATTGTCCCCAGCAGAGGGACAGTGAAACGGTTGATGGTGAATTCCAGAACTATAATGTAATTGATATCTGAATAAATAAGACTGGTTATGTTGATTGATAGGTTGTCTGTAAAGGATCACTCTTGGCGATAATATAGGCAGTATTATTGGCAAGGGTGAGTACCAATAACCTATGTAGTGTTTGTGGGTTTGTGTGGACTTCAAATTCTTTTTAAAATTATTTGTACAAAAAAATAAGTTTTCCATTCTATGTAATTAAGTACTTCAAAGGTTAATAGCATTGATGCTTTACAGTTAATATTTAAATGATTTTATTTTAAACGATGTGCTGCCTGCAGTTTCACTCATATCCCAAAAAGATTAACATACTATATGTCCGATTCTAGGCAGCATATCAAGATAAAACATGCAGATTTTAAGTTAGACCTCTAGCAATACATTGGTGAAAACTGCATTCAATTCCATGCAGTAGTTTTTCCGTGATGCCCGTACAAACAGACAGACAGACAAAAATTCTAAAAATTGATATTTTGGCTTCTGTTGCTCCAATGGAGACCCCCCAAATTAGTTTTTCTTTGATATTTATAATGTACAGATATCGGCCTGTTACAATTTTATTATAGGTATAGATAAGCTTTTACAAATGTTTATGAAACTTGGAGTCTACTTACACAGTTTCAAAAAGTTGTTCCTATGGAGAAGATTCCCCAGCATCCAGCAAGAAACTCCACTTCTGAATCTTATAGGTTTATCATTGGTGAATATGATAGCTGAAAGCCCTTGTAACTAATGGATTACTATGTTATCATATTTAGCCCAAGAACCTTTGCTACTTACTGTGAAGTAAAAAACAAGGTTATCCTTGCAGGTAAATTCATACCTGCAAGGATAACCTTGTTTTTCACTTAACCTAAAGTAAAAGGAATATTTATTGGAATTAGAAATATAATTAATATATTATCATTATTCTAAGGCCATTCACTAAGAATGTCACAGGAAGTAATAACAATAAATTGGAATAATAATAAACTATTATGACGTCAACATTAAGTATGCCTCTGCCTAACCCTTCGGAGAATACAGGCGTGGTGGTATGTTATGTTATGAAGTCAATTTACAATAACAAGAGTTCCTTGGCCTATCCATAAATAAGAAAAAAAGGCTCTGCAGTATTTTAATAATACAATGAAATCATTTGATTTCTGTGCTTCATGTGTTTGCTATTCCAAAAGTTATTAAATCCATCACAAACCAAGATTGACTGGATCATAATAAATGTTAACAATAAGTTATTTACTAGAACATTTTTATTACATGTTTTATTTGTATAATTTAGTTAAGGTGTTGTCGATTATAATATTGTAATCATTTATAGAAAAGAAACATATAAAATGCATTATATTTTGTTTCCGTCTACAATATCATTACTCTGAGATAATCTACTATCTTATCAGTTGTGGGATATAAAATATCACATGGAAATCAAAATGTTATGCATTTAAAAGTGGACCTACAGGTCTTGCAATAAGTACCTAATTATGTTTAGCAAACTGTATAATGGCAATCACGAAAAAACTAAATGTGAAATCCTAACATTTAACATTACTCAGATAACATTTATTAATTTATAAAATTGATGTGTGCAGGAAGCCTGGAAAAGGCGAAAGAGGTAGAGGATAGGATAAAACAGCAGTATGCTGAGTCCCAACATAGAGAGAAGGTGTTAGTTAGAAGACTTGCAGCTAAGGAACAGGAGATACAGGATTATGTAGTGAGTACTCACTTTATTACACTGTGGAAGTCCAATTATTAATTTAGTAGATTTTATAGTCAATAATGAATCCAGTATATCTCATAAGATCACATTATGACAGATTTTCTTTGCATTTTTCAGAGCCAGATTACGGAATTAAAGTCTTCCCACGCGAGTCTCAATGGGCGACCCACGCTATTAGATCCAGCTGTTAATGTACTAATTTTAAGGTTAAAACAAGAACTCACATCAACTAAAGCGAGATTAGAAGAAACTCAGAACGAATTATCCGCGTGGAAGTTCACGCCAGACTCAAATACCGGAAAAAAACTTATGGCAAAATGCAGGCTGCTACATCAGGAGAATGAGGACCTTGGACGGATGACTTCTAGTGGTCGGATAGCTAAGTTGGAAGGCGACCTGGCACTACAGAAGAGTTTCAGTGAAGAAGTTAAAAAGTCACAATCAGGTGTGTATGATTCTAATTACCTGAATTGATAATATATCAAGTAATAGTGGTTACAAAGGAATAACACAATAACTTGTAATTGCAGAATTGGACGAGTTCCTCCAAGAGTTGGACGAGGATGTTGAGGGTATGCAGAGCACAGTGCTATTCCTGCAGCAGGAGCTGCGCGCGTCGCACGCCACGGTGAACGGAAACCGGCCGCCCTCGCCCGCCGAGAAGCGGACGTACTCAGGCAGCGAGTGCAGCGACACGCCCATCGGCAAGAGGAGGCGCGCCTCCGTGCTGTCGCTCGACTACAACGAGGACGAGGAGCCCCTCACCGTCGCCAACGGCGAGGCCGACTAGCCCAGGACCTCGGTGTTCCGATTCAGAACACGCTACTTTAATATGAACTAGTGAAACTTGTGAAACACTATCGTATCTATTTAGCCCTACGGCCATTTCGTTGACTCGAAATTTTTATTGATGAATTATCATTGTGAGTGATCATTAATGTCTAATACTGAGGTGAAACGCTGGTTCAGTGTCTAATCACTCATTTCAAAACATGTGAAATGCTTATTTATTAGCATATAAAGTGTATTATTTAAAACTTATGTACTTTCATTAGAAGACATAATAAATAGACTAATATGTGTCATTTCCATTGACAATGAATTGGTGATGATTGTGTCTGTCGTGATAATGAGACTAAGGAAATATTTGGTAAAAACATAAGTTTGCGTTTTATGCACAACAATGGACCATGTGATCAGATATAATAGTGAATCGTTTTTGACATTGTTTTTACACTGAAATATTAAGACTAGACGCTGAGTTGACGATTTTATAATTTATTTATAATAAGTGAATTTATTGTGATACTTATTAGAGAGACCCAATGATAATATGGAGAGTTGTGTTGCGAGATTAAAATAATGTTTGGTGGCATTTATTTTATTTATATGCCAGAGAATGAAAAGATGCAGCAATAATGTGTAACACCAAGCCTAATGTTTTAATGATTGTCACATTTTTAATAAATTTATGTGAGTTTCAATATGAAATGTTTCTATTTTCAAATTACAATGATTGTATATAGTAATGTTAATAAACATATATAACTTGCATCATCTATGGTGTATTATTTACGTAAAAACGAATAAGAAAAACATTTTCACAAAGCCAAACTAGTAGAAACAGCACAATCGATAAAAACTTTTATCAGAGTAGTAAAATATCCAATAACATTTTTATTCAGTTGTAATAAAACGAAATGAAATGCGATTTGTAAATACATATTGGATTTTCTTCTTCGTAGGTAAGCGAAAACGTTTAAAAAATATATTTGTTTATGTAACCTTTTTAATATTAATACTAGTGTTTAAATTCCAAGCAAGCGATGTATCGCCTTCTCAAGTGGAAAAAGTGACGTATGATGGTGCCCAGGTGTGGCGAACTGTCCTGCGCGGCGCAGACGATGTTATACTTCTCAAGCGACTCATCGACAACCAAGGTTAAACTAATTTTGTTATTACAAGTATTATTTATGGAAAAAGAAAATAAACAAAACCCAATATTGTGATTACATCTTAGTATAATATGAAATTTTATATAAATTCAAAATCATAAATTCTTTACATAGTTTGTGACATAGAAAAGTAGTTTATTGTAAGTCGTTATGTTGCTTAGAGCTACCTACAATTGTAATAAAACATCTAAACGAACAAGTACCAGGTTGAATAAGTACAGATTCTAAACGATATTTCCCTAAGATCATGTACTTTTGAATTTCGTAAAACTAAAGTGGCGCAAGCGCATCGCGGATGTTTCTAGTTTATTATACAACGCATTATTCGACAACCTCAAATCGGTGACCATTCAAACACGAACTATACATTATAATTTAATGTATATAATATATTATATACCGTGGATTGTGGATTAGGTAGGTAGGGCCGGATTAAGAGGTTTAGAGGCCCTGAGTGGAGACCCCCTAGCCCTGGGTACTTTCCAAATAAAATTATCAATATTTTCAGAGGAGTTGATGATTTTGCTGAAATCATAGTAAATCACTTCTTTTGTCCTATCGTAAGTTATTTTTATTTAATTTACTAGTGTTTACTCGAGGGAAATTTTAAAGTATTTTTTCGAAGTCTCCATTGTGGACGACCAGGGTCTGTAGCCCCGGATGCCCTTTCCCCTAAATCCGGCCCTGGGTAGGGGTACCGTATAACGGACAATGAACAGTTTTTGAATGAATACCACCAATCCAGAAGTGTTTAAAGTGGGACCTATACCATCTTCAAAATAAGTACCTATTATTCATGATCATCGTATCTATAACATGAATGAAATACCTAAGTACAGTCAACAGCACATCAAGTTGCCACAAACTGTCAAACCCCAATGGATAATAAACTCTATTTGGAGATTAAATTAAATTGTAAATTTTTAGAAAAATTAACCCAAAAATTTAACTTACCCCTGGGCTCAGTCTAAGCCAGTGGTGTTCAATTGTCCATAGTTTTAATAAACTAAGGCTTTGGATACACAGCTAGTGATGTAGTTTCGCATTCACTATTTCCTCTACCTTAGACGTGTTGAAATCTGACACTGACCACGCGTGTGTGCCTAAAGACTAAAACTACCGTGTCGATAAAACATTCTTGTGTCCACCCTAGATGTATCAATATGGAATCTCTGCCCGAAAAAGGCGGAGTTCCTAGTGCGTGATGAACACAAAGTGAAGGTATACAGGCAGCTGAGCGCTCGTAATCTGAGCCATACGGTGCTCATCATGGACGTGCAGCGAAGGATCGACACGCAACCGGTCGCGCCCTCGTTGTGGACTGAAACTACTCTTAGAGTTGGTACGAACTTTATTTTTATTTTTAAGGGTATTACATTGTCCAAGGACCTTGAGAATTTAGTCTTTGTGCTAGTATTTGTTAGTCACAGGCATTGCGGGGGTGCTTCACGCGGGGTGCTAGTGAGGTTTCGGGTACCTATTTCTTTATTATTTAAAAATATTCAAAGAAATAAGAAAATAAAAACAATATAAATTGTTAATTACGTCATTAACATTTTTTTGGTATGAAATTCATGACTCCGTTAAAGAGAAAAAATACAAATTAGGTTAAAAAGGGCCTAGTTACTTCAATTATTATCCAAAATTGGGGCAAATTTATAAAAAATTTAAATAATACAATTTGTTTGTGATGTCCATAAGTATAACATACCTATATTTATTATATGGCAAACGCACACAAGGATTCCACTAGAAACTTCATTAAAGCTAGGGTGTTTTTTGGATTTGAGCGATGTAATGCCCTTATTGCACCCGTCGAATTTGACGCGTCTGTACCTACCGACTAAAAATCTTTTACCGGAGAACCTGCTGAGATCTAAGTTCATATTTTGGTATAACAACGAAAAATCACAGAATTTTAGTAGGTACCACCTACTTATACGGTCCATTTAAATTTTAAACGTACGGTCAACAAAGTAAGTCGCTGAACGCGATGTCATCTTCAAAATGCTACATCTTTAGTACCTACTTACATCCTACTAATATTATAAACGTGAAAGTTTGTGAGGATGTATGGATGTTTGTTACTCAATCACATCAGAACGGAGAGATAGATTAAGTATAGTCTGGTATAGCACATAGGCTTTTTATCCAGGTCGGATCCAATTCCGAAGTCCACGCAGACGAAGTCGCGGACAATAACTTGTTTTACCATATTTAAAATCAAAACTAGGCTGCGTTAGGCAACTTTCGTTGTCGACCGTATCAAAGTTGTTGGTATGTACATAAGTACCTACATGGCGTAAATGGCATAGATGGACGTAGGTACTATACGATACTACTGTCATAGGAATACCTGACCTACCTGCATAGGTCAGGCTAGGCGTTTTAAAAGGCCAGCAATTCACTTGTGACTCCTCTGGTGTGGCGGGTGTCCATGGGCGGCGGTAATCGCTTATCCCATAAAAAAACTTTCAGGTCACAGACTAAATTGGAAGAAGTATCCTACGTTAAATATTATTGAAGAATATTACAATTTCCTGGCGGACGACTATTCCTCGATATGTAAAGTAAAAACTATCGGGTACACCGCCGAGAATAGAACAATAAAGGTACTTATTCATTCTATATTTTTTAAACGAAACTACTGCTAACTATAATTTTCATAAATCTGTAATAAATAATTATATTATAAATTATAAATATTTATAATAATTAACGATAGGTAGGATAAAGAATGAGTCCCTACAATTTATGAAAAACGGCTCTAGTAAGACTACTTACCTACGTAGCTAGGCTTAGAGCATTTTAAAGTGATCTAAGTAGCGATGCAATTCAATTTAATTAAAAAGTAATTCTAATAAAAGAAGACAATTAAAATCAACAATCTTCAGGATCTAGATGGATACCATTCTAAAACAACCTCTCACAACACAGCAGCGTAGTATATAATATGAACAATATACCTACCCAAGTACTTATTTAACGATTATTTAATCACTCATGGCACTTAGCCATATTAAGGAAAAGTTTCCATTCAGAATAATGCGGGCTTTCCCTTGCCTTCATAACCGTATTATCAATTAATGTCAAGGTTTTGCTATTTTGACCTGAAAAGCAAGGTCTCTACTGACGTCTTTATATTTTGTCCTACCACTGGCGGTACCTTTGCTCTAGGTACTTATATAATCAACGCTTTACTGAAACTATCTGTGAAAGTTTTTAAAAAAGTACTTAGGTATTTAAGCCCAGCTCAAAACGTGCCATTACCTACCAAATTATGTATTTGGATTCTAGATCAATCCCATGAATTGTTAATCTTTTCTCATCTAAGTAGGTATCTACTTACTACCTTTTATTAAATGTAGGAAATAAAATGAAAGATCAAATCTAAGATACCTACGTTAAAAATTGTAATAGGTAGGTAGGTATTCGACAATCTTACGATACCTCCCTCTTACCACCGGAACGTGCTTAGAAGCTGCCTAGGCAGGGCATTAGTTCGATCAACAGAAGATTCTCTAGAGCGGATATTGTTTCTGCAAGAAATCATTTCGGTTCTCCTTACTTCAAAGTCCTTACTTTAGTGCCACACTCCCGAATGTAATATAAATGAATGCCGGGCCCTATTTTTTACATACGTCATTCCACTGTTCCGAGTGTTGAAAAATTTACATAGTGAAGGCCCTGATCGATTCCACTTTTAGAGATCCTCGCCGGAGTAAGTAGGTAGGTATATACTTATGTACTTATTTAATTTATTTATTTTTAGATGATCAATATAACAAATGGTAATCCTTCCAACAAAGTAATATTAATAACAGGCGGGCTACACGCTCGCGAGTGGATCTCAGTGACTTCTGCCTTATACATACTTCATACTATCGTCACTAAGTTTGATAAGCAACACGCTGCCATTCAGAACATTAATTGGTAAGACAACCTTTTATTTTATTAATTTGATTGGAATATTCTGAGCGTGATCATAAATGCTTCCAGATTTTCAAAGTATTTTTTCAATCTAAGCCTAAAAATCTAAACCAAAACATCAGGAAGTTACGGATAGTAGTTTAGAGTACCTAACTTGCATCATACAATCTTAAACCGTTTGGAGGCAAGACTTTTTGCCGTAGTCTAAACGAGCATAAAACTTCAGGGGAGTTACCGTTACCATAGAAAATTAAGGGTGCAATATTCCATGCATTACAAAAACTAATTGATGTTTCTTAGCCCAGGGAAAATGTCTAATCAAATCCTTTCCTTACCTCGTGTTTTTACATTATCCGCGAAGAAGACATCCGTGTTCCTGGGACTGGGAAAATTATTTTTATGGTGTATTGCGGACTACATAATCGATAATACCTATGTACCTATATGTAACCTGCAAACTCGCTGGCTGCAGGTTAATTATTCCAGTCATGAACCCAGATGGATACGTGTACACGCACAGTAGTGACCGGCTCTGGCGTAAGAATCGACGCAAATTCATGTACTGTAGAGGAGTCGACATCAACAGAAACTTTGAGTAAGTGGCGTTAAATCTCCTTTTTTAAATCAACAGTGGCCTATTACAGCATGTGAATTGTAAAGTGCCTTATCAGACTTCCCTAGTAGATGTAGTTTCCCTTAAAGCAAGAGCAACTGTTGTTCCGTTATGGTCCCAGCGGCAATTCGGAGCACACACCTATTATTTTTTAAATTGCGTGCTATTAAAGTAGGAGTTCTTAATTGGAGACCAAGTAAACGTAGGGGTTGGACGCCTGCTTTCTGGGTAATATGATGTGATGTGCAGCACTGAAGATCGGGTTGTTCACCAGGAGAAGATTACATCTAGCAGTGGATGAAAATGAGCCAACAAAGATGTGTCATCAGTTTTTTGGAAAATGTGCCGCAACTGCACGTCTAAGACACTTCAAAAGACATTACCTACCTTTTTAATTATCCTTAATGATGGAGACTGCCTGGCTGGTTAAGTGGCCAATTTTACTTGCGTGATTTTAAAACAGTTAAATTCCTATTCTCTTAAAAAGCAAGAGCTTTTAGCAAGTGCTAATGACCAATATAATTAATCAAATCGATTTTCCAGTACAGACTGGGGTGTTGCTGGCATATCAGAAAACAATGAATGTAAGGGAACTTATTCTGGACCCTATCCATTCTCTGAAGCGGAATCAATAGCGATACGCGTAAGTTAATAAAGTTGGTGAGAAGCTAGAGAAGGTTTGCGAAAGCCTCATCTAGGGGCAAAGATTTCCATTGCCAGGGTCCGGGGTAGATTAGTTGGGGCATTGTCCATCACGCCTCTATTCCACGAAGGGTTAGGCAGAGGCATATTAATGTAAACCCACAGTTCGCCGGTATGTTTGTAGTACACCTCTGCCTAACCCTTCGGGGAATACAGGCGTGATGGTATGTTGAATATACACGTAAGATATTTGAAAAAAATTAAATAAAATAAAATCGCTTTTTCCCATCCATTATTTATAAATAAATGTATTTCTTTCATTCATTCTATTTTTTTTAAAAAAAAAGGTTATACTTATAACCTATTAAAGTTAATAATTATGTTATAGAATCTCATCAAATCGTCAAAGGTACCACCTATCGCAATATTGGATTTACATGCGTACGGCAATCTGATCCTGTTCCCCTGGAGTGCCAAGAACCACGCCACGCCAGACCTGCAGATGCACCGGCACGCCGCTGAAGAAATGAGCAGGGTATAAAATCATCATTATTTTATTATAACTACTTACTCATAAACGAGAACTGCTGCATTAGTCTTAATGGCCAGTGTAGTGTTATTGTTTTTCAACCGACTTATAAAAAAGGAGGTCGACTGTATTTCCTTTTGTGATTTTTTGTGAAATTCAGCCCTATTAATTTTTTTTGTACATATATATACCTACTATTTGATTCTCATTGAGGTAAAAGAATGTCGTACTTAGTAGCATAGCCTTTGTTTGTTCAGCAATAACACTGTCTTGTGTATAATAACTCAATGTTCTTTCTAGGCTATATTCAAATCCACCAAATCAAACTACACCTTCGGGGCAACGTATCACGTGATCTATCCAGCTACGGGTACTCTCTTAGACTGGGCGTACGCCAACGGGGTTTCGCATTCCTACGTAATAGAAAGCAGAGACAAGGGAGAATTTGGTTTTCTCTTACCACCAGAAGAGATAGAAGAAACCGGGAAGGAGCTATATGGTGCCATAAGATATCTAGCTAAACTCATCCGCCAAGGATATGATAATCAGACTTGGTTCTAAGAAATAAAGAAAAGTCGAACTGTACTTAATCTATACTTATAATAAATCTGTAGAGAGGTCAATTCTGTACATGAAATATATTTCCAAAATAACTATCAGCGGGTGATTAGTGATCGATACTGATGCCAAAAATGCAATCAGTAAAATTTTTGTCTGTCTGTCTGTCTGTCTGTCTGTCTGTCTGTCTGTCTGTATGTTCGTTATAGAAACAAAAACCACTCGACGGATTTCAACGAAACTTGGTACAATTGTTCTTCATACTCCTGGGCAGGTTATAGTATACTTTTCATCACGCTACGATCAATAGGAGCAGAGCAGTGAAGGGAAATGTTGGGAAAACAGGAGAACTTACTCCATTTTTTAAGCTTCCGTCGCGTGTGCCGCCTTAATGGTTAAAGCTACACAGAAATCATTGATTCATGGGAAAGGTTTCAAACTATCAATGTATATATCATCACGCTACAACCCTTAGGAACGGGGCAACGCAGGTGAAACCACGGGCGAAGAACTAGGGAACAAAGTAACTATTCCACGCGGACGAAGTCGCTGGCAAAAGCTAGTGATTCATATTTGCATTAATCTCAACACATTGTGTTCAGAAATTACATATTTGAAATAAATAGAGAACCACCCTAAGATAGTAAATTAGTCATTTTTTTTATTTTTAAACTAATATTAATTATTATATACTGGATAAAATATTACCTTCGTAGTATTCGTGAGATAAGGTGTTGTAGGTAAGTAAGTATGTATTGTTTTTATTTTTTCTTGTGTTGCGACTTTCTTACTTTCTTCTAAGTATTAGGTAAGAAGAAGATACCGTCTCCAATGTATTTATATTAAATACCTACTATAAAACACCCAATCATTCATTCGCAATCAGATGAATAGGTAAGCTATTGGGTACTATTCGTATCGTACCCGCCTGCGTAAGGCTGGCACTTAATACGATTTTCAAAATTCACCGATTTCATAGTGCAAATCAGCGTCAACCCATATAATGTCCCATTTCGACTTGCCCCTGTTAGGGCTCCACTACGCTAGCCTGCTGCAAGCTGGCAGACTTTCCACACCTTTGAGACAATCTCTCAGGCGTGCAGGTTATTTCAGGATGTTTTTCTTCACCGTTTAATCGGGTGAAAAATCAAAGGTTTGATTCGATAGCGAGACCACTAGGTACTGTCCAACGGTCATGTCACTAGGCAATCAGTGCTTTATATAGCAAAAATACTACATCTAAATCTAATCATAAACTAAAAGTAAGTACTTTCAAAGCCTAGATTACTACTTTTAGTTCTACCCGTTCCTAAACGTTCACACGAAAGTAATAATGAGAATTGTCCACTGTATTTTCGTGGGTTCTCCGATAACGGTAGTTTAAAAACGTCGCTAATTTATCGAAGTGCTAATGTCGCATACCTACGTAAATTTTTAATCAAGTTTTATATCAAGGACCACAATTATTGCAGCTTTCCTACTGTGGAAAACCTGTCGGCCTGCTAATCTAATTATACTCGTAGGTACCCAAGGAGAAAACGCTAGGGAAATGGTTACAGTCAAGCTCATTATTTTAACACTTTCTTTATCGTGGCATATTTTAGTAGGCAACATAACCGGTTTAGCTATTTTTAAATAAGATTGTGTCAAATTATTGAATGATACTGTATCGATGAATAATTTCACTTTTCTTAATTCATCGATTTGCCTTTTGGCATTAATATAAAGCTAGTCTAGCCGTCGGCTACTTTGCAAGTGCCATTATCATGCAAAACCGCATCTCTACAAAATCGTTGTAAGTTCGAAGTAAGAGTTGTCTATTCAAAAAATCTGCGCCCGACATTGTTCTAAGGTAGGTTATTTTTTACAAAGGTCGCTTTTTTACTCGTAGATAGGAATCGTGGAGCCAAGAAAGATGTGCGGTTTAGGAGGGAAAAGGAGCGCACAATTTTAGTTAAGACGATCTCTACAATTTCAGCAGATAAATAAAACGCAACCCGTACACAAATATACTTATTTATTACAAAGGCACCACAATTTGTGACTCGCTGTATCGGTGGGTTAAAACTAAAAGCTTTAAAACACTCACGAAAATATGACTAGAATTTATCTTTATTCATAGGAACCTCTTTTAGAGTCGACTATACGAAGGTATAATAATAAAATAAAATTATGTTATAATTTGTGCGTTATCTTGCTGAAGAACTAGCGATCACAACAATCTTAAGTAGACACTTCTCTAGGCACTCGTACTTATAACTAATAACTGGTCCCAGTGTAAACTACATATCATTAAACCGGTGAATATCATTAAAACTATTGAACCGGTGAATATTCAAAATACCTTGACATATTTTTATAATTCATCATCGAGTTTTATAATCACGGCTTATTACACATTTGAATACATTACAGTGTTGCTATTGTCAAAATAAGAGTATTTATTTATAGTTTTTTTTTTGATAGCCGTAAGATACATTAATCACGCCCGCAGACCATTGATATTTTGGAGTCCATATGCTAGTGCAACACTCCTATTTCATCGGATACATGCGTTTTTATTGTGATTAATGGCAAAAATATGGCTGATGGTGATGATTTACGTACTTATTTTTTAGTAAAGATTTTCAGATATTCACCCCTCAGGCACTTAGGTGCAATTAATATAAGTCGTGGTTATCCACCGCTGCACTCGTATACAATTATTTCTATTAAGCAGGCGAGAATGACTGAGAAAACTATTGTCACAATCCACACACTCGTTTTATCACTGTAGTGCGAGCAACAACTACATAGAATGATCTTAGAGTAAAATATCACAAACATCGATAAACAATTGAAGAAGTTTGGCTTTACCATAGCCCAATTCAGAAGAGACTCACGATCTCGTTCGGAAATGGAATATCCTTTCTTCGTGTTCTCAATACTACGACTTAGTAAGACCTTTTTACCATATTATAACTATTTTCATAGTGTATCGTTATTATCTATTAGAAAACGCTAGGTATATTCACGTTTATAAACAACATTGTATAACAAAAGACACTCAGACAAGGCACATGAGTGTCTATTGAGGCCTTACCATGTCGTGTGACTGCGATCGGTTCGCGATTGAGAGATGGATGGAGAGAGGAATGCCAGTCTACAAAGTAAATAGCGCCATCCCTCTCTGTCAATTGCAATCACACATCATGATACGGCCTCTGCTCTAGATACAATAACTATTGTAAATGTAAATGCAACTGGTGTACCGCTATAAGTACTACTACACGCAATAAAATTCATCTCTCCGTTAAAGCCAGAGTAGCCTTATTTAACGTAGACAATTTAATCGTTTCCCTAATTTTTTTCATAAATTTCAGTAAACAATCGGCCATCTCATGTCTCCAGCCGGATCAATGCTTAATTTTCATAAATATCTATAGGCGACTTAATTAGCTCTGCCCCTTTCTCCTCCCCAAAAGTTCCCACCAAAATGAGCAAGCACCCGTCCACGCCCCTAGGCCGCGGACTATATGGCTAATGGGGAAATCCAGGACTAAGCTGGATAAACATTTCTTAAATATTATTCGGATAAAGATGATAATGATCCGTAGGTACTCAATTCGAGACATTATTTATGTAAGAAGATTCGAGTACGAATAGTTACTTTGCGGTCTGCGTATTATATCTCATTTACAGCACTAGAGAATTTAACAGAAGGTTTCTAGCTCTGAAAAAGCAATAGGTATAAATCTGGGATGATAATACAACATAAAAGTTAGCGATCTCTATTATTCTTAGAGCTATTATTGTCGCCCCCAGCCAGCACATCATCTTTCATTTCATTACATACTGCCTGGTACCTCAAAAGCTTGTCGTCAGCAGTGCGCACGCGCTCCTGAAGAATCTCCACAGTTCTGTTTAGGAGTTTGATCTCCTCCTGCAATGGGTAGACTTGCATGTTCATCTGCATTAGCTCCTTTTCATGTGCTAGTTGAAGAGTATGGAGCTGTAGAAGCAAATATGGTGTAAATAGATTTAGGTACCCAGGAAGAGATAAGATAATTATGTATATTTCTAATCCGAGTCGAGGGTTGAACCCCCCCCCCCCTTTGAAGCAGGTAATTTCTTATACTTAAAGTTGTCTAGAGCTCGAACCCCCCAAAATTAATTCCTGTCTACGGCCTTGAATCCAATCGCAAGAGCGTTGAAACATCGCGTACACTACTGGTTTCCAAAAATAATTAACCCGTTATCCGTTACGGTTATTTTTAATTATGACACGGTTAAATCTGCTTTTATTTTTTTATTTTGTCAATAACAATTATATTTTTAGTCAGGCCTTTCGTCGTGCATTAATCAACATTATATATCTACTGCACTCAAAGGCGCGTTCCCGAGCATAGGTCGACCATTGATTAGTTAAAAAACTTTGTGTGATGGATGTGAACCTATCCTGGCTGGACTTAAACTTTCGTGTGCTTCATACGAAGGTTGATCCGCCTATAATAGCAATTTTTTTTTTACACAACAACGTAATGTTCAATAATGAAGATCGAACTTCAGGCAAGTTGTTGGCGGTGTAGGCTCTCTGGAAAACTTAAAATAACTTGTAAATACCTACAGTTAATTTACAAGTCGGCTTAAGTTTTCCTATAATCTGGGAAGGAATCTGCTGCTCATCTGGGGAGGTGACGCTAAGCAATAATGTGCTAAAATTATTGTGTTCCGATTCGAAGGACATTTGAGATAACAACTAAGGTCTTCAGTTAACAACACGCTAGTGTTGCTACTAGCTTTGTTAGTTTATTTTTTTAAGTTTACCACCAAGCATTCCGTAAACTTGTTTGTCATCAGCTTATTACAATTAAAAAACTAAACACAAATATTTTAAAAGTTAAGTAGTTACCTAAACAATATCATTTTAGATGTCATTCAAATGAGCACTGGTCACCCGACCAGAAAGAATGCGTGAAAATTGTGTTTCCATACACATTTTCATTGTATATATTGTATTATAATATTTAAATTATTTATAAAAGCGAGTGCGTATAAATTGCCATCTATACCAAGTGAAACGTCCGGATTTCATAACTGCGAACATTTGAGTTATTGTATTCTGTTATACATTACAATAGATTTCCAGTAGTTATAGAAGGAACATTTCACGGTTTTAAAATTGATTCATTTTAAAACCAGTGTTTGTTTATTTTGACAAACAGCAGTTTCACAAAGTAAATATTGTGAAAGAAAACTTGTATCGCAGGATCGAACCCACATACGTCCTCTGGCACACCGGACGCTTTAGCCAATTAAGTTACCGAGGTATCTACCTATATCTATCTACATGTACTTCCGAATTCGCTTCTATATTGTGGTTCTATTGAAAACAGAAGAGCTTACGGATTCTATCGCGTCAAACTCCATGGACGCTGTAAAGGGTCCGAAACGTCGGGATTATTAATGTGAGTTTGACGCGATACGTAGAATCGGTAAGCTCTTCTGTTTTAATATGTCGAATATTCGCGTAAGCCTCAGAAATCAATATATTGTCGTTCGTCAGTAATATCTATTGATGACACTAATTTACTATGTCCTTCAACCTATCCTTCGATGTACCGAATCAGGAGGTTTAATAATAGATACTGATTCTATTAGGACATTATTATAATGCTGCCTCATTAGTCTTGTGGTCCCAAGCGCGACTGCTACACTAGAGGTCCTGGATTCAATCCCCAGGTCGAGCAGTGTTATTGGGTGTTTCTATGAAATTCTCAGTAGCCGCTCCGAGTCTGGATTTGTGCCCGGTTAATGGCTATAGCCTCGCCACCTATAACATAGGACTTAAACTTACCGGCGAACTGTGTACATTAAGTACGCCTCTGCCTAACCCTTCGGGGAATACAGGCGTGATGGTATGATGGTAAAGTATTCTAAGATATAGTACGTACTATTAAGGCTCATGATCGTTCTGACCTCAGCATAAGTAAAAGATTAAACCATTTCCACCTACTAATGAATGATTAAGTTATGATAATAAAACAATATTTTTATTCGCCAAAATCCACTTACATCTTGAATCCTTTTCTTCTTCAGCAATATGAATTCCTCATTCGTACGTTTGAGTGAATCTAACAAAGTATTGCGTTCTTGCATTAGCGCTTCCTTTTGTTTCTTTATTTCCGCTAGTTCGGCTTCCATTTCCGTATTCATTCTTGCCAATATATTCTCTGTCGACTTTGTTCTATTGCCTGTCTTCTTATGTGGATTCAAATGGAGCAACACTGGAATAAAATATGTGTGTCACTCCAATGGGCATAAATCCACCAGTATAGAAAGAAATTTAAAAATAAAAATTCACGACTGCCAAAAGATGGAAGATGAAAGATGGAAGCAAGATGACCAGAATATTAGGATACTAGGACTAGGAGCCCTCCGCTTATTTTTTTAAATTTCTTTGTCAGCTGTCTCACAATTTACCTTAACTCTCTACCTACTACTACTCTACTTATTATTTAAAGCAATCATACCCAGTGTATGCTACCATGGAACTTTCACGATAGGTTAGCCGCTGGTGACATTATCAAACAATCATACCCATGTTCTGGCGTAACTACGTTATTATGAAAATTTTCATAATGATGAGAAAAAAGCCAAGTTTAACCTAACATCACAAATGTTATGACAAATACGACAAGATACCATTTGTCTAAATTTGATGTCTCCGATTAATGTTTTGTATGCCAATGATGTCCCGTGAAAAGCACACACGTAAGCAACACGTTGAAGAGTCGGTAATTTATTGTATGTAAATTAAACCAAAGAGGTTCCACGAAATGTAAAAGTGAAATGGAATTTTATGTCTTTTGTTTGTCAACATTGCAAAGAAACCTAAACTTTAAAACCGGAAAAGTTGCAATGCTTGAAAGCGGCAAAACACACTTGGGTCACTGCGCCCTATAAAATAAAATTCAACGTAATCATAAAACCGCAAATTTTAGAATGATCGTCCTTTTTTACATACCTTCTTTTTCCTTTTGTAGATTGCGCAAGTTTTTCCTTAGTTCCTCAGTTTCCCTGTTTATCTTAGCAATAGTTCGTTGCTTGACAGTCAGTTCAGATTGCAATCCTTTTATAGTAGCTACTAAGTAACTGTCCTCTTTCAACCTATTCAATATAAGTGCAGAATTCTGCGATAATCTACTAACAGCTGACGATGCCCTGTCTGGTTTTATGAATGTTTGCGTCGACGTTGTATGTTTATTTTTAGGTATCGTTTGAGTCGCCGTATCGATTAAATTTGTTTTATTTAACTTATTCTTCAATTCAATGTTAACCTTCCGATCATCCATCAATTGTCTCTCAACATCTATTATGTGACTTTCGTATTTCTGTTTCATATCACCAAACTTTTCCTGTAACGTCATCAATATGCCTTGGAAATGATCTTCTTTATCTTTCAATTCTTGCTCTAAACGAGCTATACGTTCTTCTAACAACTTTTTCTTATTATCTTCCATAGTTGATGACTTTGAAGCCACTGAAAACGATTCTGAATTTAAGGTTCTGCGGAGCTTGAATTGCCCACAAAAACGTAATACCAATATAAATCGTAATACAGACCATATTCTATCAAATTATGTTATTATTGGGATACCGATTGTTATTTGGATACCGTTAATCTAGGTTCCTACCGTACTATTTCGTCTACAACTACTTCACTGGAAATAAAAGACCGGAAAATCGTTCCAAACTTGGTAGTTATCAAAAATTGCATTCGCTTACATTTATAGTAGGAACCTAGATTAACGGTATCGGAAACCGAATAATAACAGAATTTGATTAAATTGTTTTTGAATTAAGATTTATTTCGGTATTACGTTTGTAAGAGAAGTTCAGTCCGCCGGACTCAACGAAGCTTCGACTATCGTACGACCAAAAGTATTCCAATTATAACATAAACGTTTATGAAGAACATAATTATAATAACTTACCTATCAAAGCGGAAACAGAATCCGGATGCTTTCTTTTTAGTATCATCTCCATTTCCTTCACTTGTCTTTGAAGATCATGAATAACAACTACATCTTTCTCGTGCTGTATAGTCAAATTTTTCCTATCATTTCGTTCTTTTTGTAGTTCCGCTAGTATTTTGTTTTCATTTTCCTTAACAGATTTTAATTCTGTATTCCTATTCTCATATTCTTTGCCTAATCTACTTACAAACTTTTCGCATTCAACTAATTTTAAGTCAACTACGTGTTTATCTTCAGTTATCTGATTCAGCTTCTTTTTTAATGTCTTATTATCTTCTGTTAACTGAACATTCATGATTTCTAAGCTTTTCGCTCTTTCTGTTGTATCTTTTAATTCTTCTATCAAATTTTCATGTTTGCAATTAATTATTTTCTTGGGTGAATTTGAAACGGACTTAACAACTTTATTTGTTTCTCGTTTCTTTGAATCGATGACGCCCGCGGAGAAAGGCCTTAACTTTGGCTTACGACGTATTTCAGTGCTTTCCTTAGCAGTCTGTTTAGCATACTGGTTAACCTACAAACACATTTTAAGACTATTACAAATGCAAGTATATCGCTTCTCAACTTACTTTACGCATATAAAAATGCGTATAGGTGAACGCTTTTGAATTAATTAATATTTTCGTTTTAGATGTTTCCTTATTTTGAATTTCCTTACACTGCACCTCATACTATTCACATATAAGTGATTTAGCCTATAAAGATAAACTAAGTGACACGGTCATTAACCATGAAATGAATGTTAGATAAATAGATCGTTAAAAACGTGTTTACAGTAAACAAAGTTTGTCATCAAAGTTGAATAACTGCAACTTGGAGGCAACGACCGGGCGCCGGCGCAAGCTGAGAGAAAAGTTGTCAGTCTGGTTACAAACAAAATAATACTGTACCTATACGGTGTGACGCATTCTCGCCAAACTCTGATCCCAATCTAATACCAATAATAAACTGGAAATTATAATAAGTATGACACAAAATTAATTTTAAATATTATAAAATATTTTAATATAAAAGCGTTTATAGATATCTACAGCTCGAATTATATGTGGCTGCGGAATTTATAATAATCTACGCAATTAAGCTTTAAAAAAGGAATGGCAGATATCGACATTTTTCAAGCCAAGAAAAACATTACAACTCATTGTCTATAGATAGAAAGTTTTCTTACACAGTAAGAACATTTAATATCGTTGTACTATAAATAAAATAATCATTGACCATAGAAGCTAGAAAGACCTAACTACCAGACCTTATGTAGGTTTTTATAAGCCCATTGACTCCGTCAATGTTATTAAATCTCATCGTGTCAATTTCGTATCCCGAGATAATTATCAATAACGACAGCTTGTTTATCCGAGCTTAAAAGAGGCAATCGATGTGCGCAAACGCATCAGTGCGATCACCTGCGGCAGAGCGCCCGCACCGCCAGTAGCCATGGGGTCCTTAACGAAGATAGTCGTGTTCCTGTGCGTTACGTCCTCAGTTTTTTGTACGCCTTTTATCAATAAACTACAGCCAGGACAAGGTATGCCAATTTTCGTTTTAATTTTTTTTATAAGTTTCGTGGTGGACTATAGCCTAATCCCTCTCATTCTGAGAGGAGACCCGTGCCCAGCAGTGGGACAGTATAATGGGTTGATTAATAATAATAAAATAATAATAAGGTACCTAGTTTTATTTTGCTTTATAAATATTACTGATACTAATTAAGTAAAATAATATAGGCTAAAAGTGACCGCATATAAGTTTCCCAAAAGTGTCAAGTACATAAACGGTACTTTAAAAATTCAAACAGCACATAGGTACCTAAAATGAATTCGGTCAGAAATATATAATAAAGAGCAAGAGTTTTTATTATCATCACCTCTAAGAGCTATAAAATTTATAATGTGTAAGAACAGAATTTTAAAATCCCAAACGATTATTGAGTACATAGTGAATTTTTCCTATGTTGAAACATAGAAAAGTTAGGTACCTATACATTGTGTTTATTATTCTAGAATACATCTCAATTCAAAACACGATGTCGCCTTCAAAAAACGTGATCAAAATCAAATATCGAAAGTCGCGGAAACCCTTGAGCAAGTTCAAGTTATACATGCAACCGTTACACCGGCCAAGATCAGGCCAGCCGTTAATGGAAAACAAGCCGTGGCCAGAGAAAGTCATTAAACATGTCACAGGAGATACGAGTCTTGCATTTTAATCTATTCTATTATCAATTCGTTCTATGTCGCTATCGATACTTCAAAACTTAATATTGTGTGAACGTTCCTATCCGCAGTAAATCAATGTAGAAATCGCTTCATTAACTTATATATAAATATGAAGTAGATGGTATTTTTATGCGACTTATTAAACAGGAAAACTGTATGTATTAGTATTATTTTTTTATAAAAGCTTACTAGCCATGTGCGTCGCACATTACTAGTATTATTTTTAACCCCTCGTGCTAAGCTAAATGCTTGTGTTACGAGGGGGTTTCACGTCGGTAGTGCAATGGGTGGATTTCGAACCAGCAACCACATTATCGCAAGTCCGACGCTTTAGCCATTACAGTATTTTATCTATAAATCCTCTTAATTGTTCTCTTTTGGTTTTATGTTTTCCACTAACCTGCAGCATATTAGTATTATATGTAGGAGTGCAAGGAGAGTTGGGAGGCCTTGGCCCGGCAGTGGAACAAACCGGGCCGATAATAATAATAATAATGTATGTCATTAATTGAAAAAGTTTCAAAGAGGAAAACTCAACTTTACCTTGATACTATTATTCGTCATCCTATTCTAAAAATTTTAAACCTAGTTATATTGTTTTATAAAATGCTTGAGCGGAAATAATACCATGAAAAAACAAAAGCTTGTGTTATCAAATCATCTAAACACATTACATTTAGAATAATTATATGATGTAGATAGGTACAACAAAAAACTACATTAATGCAAATTTAATATGCACTAAGATTTAATCAAACACAAGACAATGATGACACATAATATAACAACGATTGTCACTCAGGACGCAAAAAACCAGCCGTAATCGCAAGTATTGCTAATATGGATTACCTTATTATCACAATCATAGTACTTACCTACCTAATTATTTTTTTTTTTCAGAATGGCCTACTCGCAGCTCAGTCAAACAGCCGTATCATCAGGTAGCTCAAAACGACAGTGGCTCTGTTGTTTTATCAGACACTGTTGCTACGGAAATAGCTGCTGATGAAGAAAAAGCTCCTGAAGATAATAAACCTAAAATCACTCTTGAGGACGAACCAGAAAGGATAGACTACAGTGGCGCCCAAGTTTGGAAAATTTCTACAAAAAAAACTAGCGCTCAACGTGTAATAAACCAGCTGGCTTCCGAAAAACGTAAGAGCGTAATTTCAAAATATAAATCTGGCTAATGGAAAGCTTACAAAAGCTTTCCAGTCACTTAGATTCATGAGCTAATATTAAAATTTTATTTTCAGTTATAGCATCATGGGGAGGCAACCGCTCATCAGTCGACATACTCATTAAACCAAAAGCGCTTGACAACGTAACAACGATCTTCAAAAAGAAGGACATTCCATACTACATTATGATTGAAGATCTTCAACAGAGAATCAATGATGAAAACCCACCGTTAGATGAAAATGAATTGGAACTACAAGACAGACGAGGTTCGTATAGTTGATGAGTTAATTTATATAAAGCTTGTTGAAAATCTATCGATTAAAAATATTCCAAGGGTCGATGTAATTTTGTTCCAGCAAGAGCTTACAATTTTTGGCGTTACAGGGAATCTCATCGCCGATTAGGTTTTATAAGCGCCTACATGGGTTACAATTCTCTCAACCTTCCCATGGAGTATTGGCCAAATGCAAATTGGGGTTCGTTGTTGATGTTCGGCACCGAGTCATTGTTGTCATGCACTGTTTGTTTTATAATATTGGATGACAATTTTCACACAATGTATCTTTAACCTATGGATTTGGACTGTGTTAATTAACATTCTAGGGTTTCTCTACAGTTGCTAACGGTTAAAAAGATGTTATTAAAATAATTTTTCGTCACTAATAGGGCAGCAAGAAAGCGTATTCATAAATTACAAGAACTTTGTGATTAAACAGATATAGATAAAGGATGTGGTATAGAATAACAACACTACCGTACTAATATTAAAAATTATACATATTTAAATAAGAACCTTATTACAGGTCACCGTATGACATGGAAGCAGTATCATAGATTGGAAGATATTCACGGATTTTTGGACTATTTAGCGAAAACATATCCTTCCATCATTAGTGTAAAAACTATAGGAAAATCTTTCGAAGGCCGAGATCTTAAGGTAAATAATACCATTTTTTTTTCTTGAAAACAATATATTTTGTCATTATGTTGATATAGTAAATGTACTGTATGCTTTTCATGGCAGTTTAGGTATTGTTAGCATGACGAAACATCAATCACACAATAATCGCGGTATTATTCGTAATTTATGGCACTCTATCAAATAAAATGATAAAATGCATATCCACGCCACGGAAAGAAATGAATTCGTTTTGAAGATTCGATTGGCGATGTGAGTGTGACTGAACGTTTTTTGTACGCTAAGGTACTCAGAGGGTTGTCTGCAAACGAAACAATATAGGATAAACTCTAATCAAATGAAACGGAACGCAAATCAAACTTATTTTATATGGAAATCGATTTCCAAACACCATAGCAACAACATGATCGTCAATTTCACAGCGTTATGTTACTAACAAATAAAATAAAAAGTTCGCCAAAAACAATATTATGAGCACAAAATATTTTTGTCCACAGGTTTTACGCATTTCAGACGGAAAAGCCGGTAACAAAGCAGTATTTATCGATGGCGGCATCCATGCGCGTGAGTGGATTAGTCCGGCTGTTGTCACTTACTTCATTAATCAATTCGCAGAGAACTTTGATGTCGAATCTGATGACATCAAGAAAATTGATTGGTGAGAATTATGATGTTATTTTAGTGATGGAAAAATTCAATCGCGAGCAGGATTCGAACCTGCGTCTTCTGGTTAAATACACCAGACGCTCTGACCTCTAAGCCACCGCTTGGAAAACGCATGGAAAATGCAAAAAAAGTCACAAAAAGATAGAGAATAATGATTTTAAAAATAATCACGACATTTCAATACTGTCCCACGGCTGGCCAGCTTTCAACATAAATTATGATAATCCCACTGTATAACGTGGACTGGCTTTTCGGCAATTCCACCCGCATTTCAATTTCAACAAGGAATTTCAGAGGTAGACCCGTTTTATTTATTTATTTATAGGTATTTCTTACCCGTGGTGAACCCAGATGGGTACGAATACACACATAAGACCGATCGTCTTTGGCGAAAGAACAGGAAATCCGGCATTGGTTGCATCGGCGCCGATCTTAACAGGAACTTTGGGTAAGTTATGATATTTATTTATGAGTTATTTTTTTCCCAACCTTACGGAAAATACAAGATTTGACGATGAGTAGCAGTACAAAAGCCCGTTGGACTATGCCATATTGCAGTCCGTAGTAACATGTTGTGTTTATTACTCCAAAATTCTAGCCATAAATTTAAATTGTTGTTTTTTTAATAGATATCAATGGGGCGGCAAAGGAGCTTCAAGTTATCAATGCAGTGACATATACCGTGGCAGCAATGCTTTTTCTGAACCCGAATCTCGGGCCATCTCTGTAAGTCTATGATATTTTTACCATTCTAGAACCCAAGAGTTGTTCCTTTTCGCGAGTGCGCAAATGTAAAATATAATAAAATACTTATAATAATACTACAGCCCTTGTGTTAGTCACACGACGCCCTCTCGTAAACTGAAATAACTGTCATGGTTTAGAGAGTTCATAGGAGATATATTATTTGTATATATTATATTTAATAGATATATATTTTTTATATTATACCTAATTAAGTATATATATTACTCTCTCTCTCTCTTGCGCGAGACTACGATCAGATCCCTTTATTTAGCAGGAATTGTATGCAATTCCAGTAAGTAGTTCACGCCTTTTTAGTTGTCTTAAGGGTACTCGGATTAGTAAGCCAGATCATAATAGATATGGGCGGAGTAATTAGTCAGTCGCGTTTTGTACTTTGTTGCGAAGGATTATTTCTTCCTTCAGAGCTAATATTTTCATGGCCATGAATGTATACGATAAAGGAAATATTAATGAAATAATTTTCTTTTCAGGATTTCTTTAGGAGCACAGCAGCAAAATTCTCGGCATATTTGACATACCACAGCTATGGACAGTACCTGCTGTACCCATGGGGCTACGACAACGCACTTCCGCCAGATCATAAGGATCTAGATAATGTAGGCAAACAAATGGCTCTGGTAAGTCATAGACGAAATACGTAGGAATTTAGTTTAATGCTGAAGTTGGTGTACAAATTCATCATCAAGGTGTGACTGGTTCATCATTCATGAAAACGGTTAATAAAGCACCTCCTATCATTAAAGAAAAGGTGACCTTCAAGGGTCTGTTGAAGCACTTCTTTTTTTATTGTGTCTACCAATTGATACTTGATGAGTTAATGTTAGATACATGTTTCTGTGGCTGATGATAACACCTACTTATGTCTCATAAAACTATAAGCACCCTGTTGCATGCAGCTGTCATCCTAATATTTCACGATAATTACTTGCAGGCCATACAACAAACAGGAGGAAGGGAATACAGAGTTGGATCATCTAGTGGGTTACTCTACCCAGCTGCTGGTGGCTCTGATGACTGGGCCAAGTCGCTGGGTATCAAGTACACCTACACAATTGAACTAAGTGACACTGGTCGCTATGGCTTTATCCTACCAGCATCTTACATAGAGCCAGTTGCTCGGGAGAACCTAGCTGCGTTAAGAGTTTTAGCAAGCCAAGTGAACAAAGAATAGTTTAAGTTGCATACTAGGTATGCTTAATAAATTATTTATTTAGAATCTTAAAAGTATTCTTACAATTGTATGTAAATGAAATACTTATAATATTATTTTATGAATTAAGATTTGATTAAAAGTTATAAGAAAATCAAGGCTGCGAGATGTAAGTGTGTTTTTGCCTAATCTTATAAAATTATACAAATAAATATTTACAATTTTGCCTTTTACTTATTTTGATTATCTATTATGGAGTCTATGTGTAATTACATGAATTAAATTTGCAGTGACCTTCCAATTAGTATAACTAGTAAAGAGCTTTTAATTCCATTTTGCTAAATTAATTAATAAATTACATACCTTAGAATTATGAAATTCTTTATGATTCAACATGTCCATGTCAGTTTCACTAGGTTTTGTGACTTTAATTTGAGGAACAGCACATGATGCAGTTTTATTAGAGCTACTGGCATTTACAATAGCTGATATTGGGCTACTTTTAAGTAAATTCTCGGTCTCCTGAGCAATATCTTCTGCCCTTTTAAGAATTAAGTCTACGTCTTCAACGTCGTCACTTATAACATGTTCTGCCTTACTAGACGCAGATAGTTTTTTTATTTCATTAAATATCATTTTAATTTCTTCATCACTGCCCTTATATGCTTCACAGGTCTTTTCAAATTGCAGAAATTCTTTAGTAGACATAGTACTGTTATCATTCGACGCTAATTCCTGATTAATTGCAGTTACACTTTGTGCCATGACTGTCGGTTGTATTGGCAAATGAAGAAGGGTTTCGATTTCGAATTATCAAGTTGTATTCACAAAATTCTTCGATTTTCTATTTTTATAAACACAATTACTGAAACTCGTTGCTAGGCAACAACAATCTTTCTTTCACTTCACAGACTAAGTAGGGTTATTATTATCTTATCTTATCATAGACAAAGATCTGAGATCATAGATAGATTCTGATGTTTTTTGGGTATTTTGGTAACTAAGACCTTTAAGCCATGTTTTTTTAAAATTAATGTTAATGATAGATGTCATAGATTTCGATGGAAAACGAAATCTTGAGCTTAATTCAATCAAAATTCTAGAGCTCAGTCAAGAGAATTCTCAAGAAACTTAAAAATCCAAGGCCGTTAAATTAATTTAAAAAAAAATATTTTCATAACTGGTCATACAAGAAAAAAACGTGAGAAAAAACAGAAAAAAACTCTCTTTTCTCTGAGGAAAAAACGTTAACGTTTCTCCATCCTACTTGTTATTGGCTGAATTGTCGTCATCGGCAAACACGCCATTAAAAAAAAGGCGTTATGTCAGCAGGGTTCCCGAGTTTGAGGGTTCCCAACTTTGGGGATTTTCCCCCTTTAGATGGGATTTATGGGATCTATATTTTTGGGATGTTTTTAATTTTTTTTAAGTATAATCCAAACTAGTTAGTTTGGGTCGCTAAGTGAAATATGTCAACAATCAGCTGATTGTTCACCTAGTTGACTAAGCGTTATTATGAATGCAGATTTAAATCAGAAATAAATAACATCAGTGATTACCATAAATAAACATAAGACTATTAGAAATCTCTACTGTAAGGTGGCTATTGAATTTTCAGTAAAGCAGATAATGTTGACGAATTGAAAAAGTGGCAGGTTTTGACAGATTCGAGAGAAAATTTAATCATTCTGTGCATTACATGCACATCAAATCCAAAAAGCTACGGGGGCCGAATTATGATATATTAACGTCATCATTTTTACGTTGTGAGCAAGTGATGCCTCTCTACATATTAAATAGCCTCATCTCTTTCTTACAACCTAAAAATGACGGCGTTAACATGTCAAAATACGGCCCCAGAACAAGTAAATACAAACTCGAAAAGAAAATATCAACGTTTTTTGCCTATAGTTTTTGCCTACCCTTGTGGGAGAAAGGCGTGAGTGTATGTATGTATGTTTTGCCATCTGTAGCAAGGAGTAGCGATGGGCCAAACCGTAAATTTTTCTAACCGAATCAAAATTGGACTCAACCCAGGTTGCAACTCGGTTTATTTAAACCGAAACGAACGCGTGCATCGGGTAGGTAACTCGTGAAGATGACGACTTTGAACTCGGTTAGAGTTCCCGATTCGGTTCGAAATGTCGCTTGCGTATATTTGCATTTGCGTAGGTAACCGAAACGTTCGCAGCGGTTTGAGGAATTTAGATTTTCATTTTGGACTTTTTGGTATAAAATAAAAATCAGATCAACAACTGTCTACACTTCACCTAATGCAAGACTCCAGTTTAATTTACTTAACTATCTTTGTATGCTATATTGATATTGCTTATCTTCTTTTTTAATAATCACTTGCAAAAATAGTAGTGAGTGACTTGTAACACACGAGTTCTGCTTTCTTTTAATTTTTAAAACTGTAAAATTTTAGATAAATATTAAATTGGCAAAATAGCACCGCGCGCAAAGAACAAGTCGTTAGTCGGCGACTCGGCGTCGAAGACTTCGTAGGGTGCAATTCGGTTACGTTCGGTTATCGTTCGGGCCCGGGGGTTCGCGTCAAACCGTCAAACGATGTGTAGCATCGCGCGGACGTCGCACCGTCTCGTCCGCGTCCGCGGTTAGAAACCTAAACCGAATTGGACAGATGTTAACTCGGTTTGACTCGAGTTACACTCAACCCGGTTTGACCCGGTTTGCCAAACCGAGTTGACCATCGCTGGCATGGAGTGTCTGGCAGGTTTTGGCAGAATTTTCAGGTTACGTTTGGCAGATTCTCTATTTTCGAGATGGTCACACTGTTTCACAATGTTTCAATTTCAATCAAATTGACTTTGACAAAGTCAGAAAAATAAGTCCAACCAACGTCAAATAGTCAGGTCAAATTATGTCAAAGAAAATTACGAAGCGAACAAATTAAAAAATAGTATTTCTTTCAAATATTTCTCATACATTATTTGTTTGCGATATAATATAAATATGTCGGTGCCACCGCAAGCATTTGTGAACAAAAACAAGAAACATTTTCTCGGGATTCCAGCGCCCTTAGGTTATGTGGCTGGTGTTGGTCGAGGGTACGGTATTGTTTATTTACGATTTATTTCTAAATTTGTTCTGCTTCAAATTACATTGCATTATTATTCCTTGCAGTGCAACTGGTTTTACCACACGATCTGATATTGGTCCTGCGAGAGACGCCAACGACGTATCGTAAGTAATAATATTATGAATCCAAAATCACTTCAACATGAATTGTTTGATTGCATCGCATTTTGAAATCAGAACTCGCAACACTACTTACAAAATATTAGAAAACTTAAAACTGACCCTATTCCTTCTATGAAACCATGTTGATAATTACTATACTATTATAAAACAAAGTTCCAATTCCGGATTCACATTATTTTGTTAATTAGGGATGACCGTCATGCTCCTCCTGCGGCTAAACGCAAGAAAACTGAAGAAGAAGATGATGATGAAGATTTGAATGACTCCAATTATGATGAATTCTCTGGCTACAGTGGATCATTGTTTTCAAAGGTTTCTTTATTACTTTATTCTTATTCTGTGCATATGTTGAATCCAAGACATGCTTTAATATTATTGATACTGTAACATAAGATATATAAAATATTTAATGTAATACTTAGTAAGTTATATTAGCTATTACATGTTATTGAATTGAAGTACCATTGACAATTTTATTTCTAATCATAACATAATGACAAATGGTTAGGTAGGTACTCATATTTTCTTTAAAATATTTTGACAGGATCCTTATGACAAAGATGATGCTGAAGCAGATGCAATATATGAATCAATTGACAAGAGAATGGATGAGAAAAGGAAAGAGTATAGAGAGAAAAGACTCAAGGAAGACTTGGAGAGATACCGTCAAGAGAGGTGCCTATGATAGTTTCCTTAAAAGACAGACTTCAATTTTTTTAACTATACTATTTTAGCTTAAGACTGTACTCTTATGTCTACTTCAGGCCATTAAAGATATCTATCATAATATTTAAAAAACCCAACCTTCAAAATTGTATAAAATGTGGTATTGTAATGGAATTACTAAAATAGAAAACAATTACAGAAACTAATTACAGAAGCAATAGAAAATCTCCTTTTTTATTTGGGTGCCAAGACCAGGGACCAAATATTTATATTTCAATTTTATTGGAACAATTGTGCAATGGCAGTAATCAAAAGGAACAATTATTGATTTTTGACAGATTTCATATACAAAACTGTTAAAAATCAACAATAGGCTTGATAACTAAAAAAATCTGTTTGATCCATTAAATTATAAAAAAATAATGTATACATATTTTTCCTTTTGTTTAACAAACAAAAAATGAGGGTGATACCTCTTTATATTTGTTGATTCTTATTATTTTGATAAAGCAAAATATATCTGTCCAATATTTTTTGAATCCAGTCATCATCCCTATTCTTTAGCCATTGAATGACTATAATAGTACACTTGGGCGCCTGGATTGCTACCGATGATGATTAATTTATTCAAAAGGAATAAACCTATATATTTTTTTCAGGCCTAAAATTCAGCAACAGTTTTCTGACTTGAAACGTGAATTAAAGTCTGTATCTGAAGATGAGTGGTCAGCCATCCCTGAAGTTGGTGATGCTCGTAATAGGAAACAGCGCAACCCTCGTGCTGAGAAGTTCACTCCATTACCTGATAGCATGCTGTCCAGAAACTTGGGTGGAGAGTCATCATCATCCATAGATCCTGGATCAGGACTGGCATCCATGATGCCAGGTGTTATGACACCGGGAATGTTGACACCTTCTGGTAAGATTTTTTCTTGACTAAGTGTTGACATAAAACATGCTAGAACTTACTAGTAGGAATGCTTGCGACATCAACTGAAATTCTGTGTCATATAAATGTAATAAAATCACTACCATGTGTTCACAGGTGACCTGGATTTGAGGAAGATAGGTCAAGCAAGAAACACTCTTATGACAGTGAAGCTATCCCAAGTGTCAGACTCAGTAACTGGACAGACAGTAGTAGACCCTAAGGGCTACCTCACTGATTTGCAGTCAATGATACCGACGTATGGTGGTGATATAAACGATATCAAGAAAGCTAGGCTGCTACTGAAGTCAGTCAGAGAGACCAACCCTAACCATCCACCTGCTTGGATTGCTAGTGCCAGATTAGAAGAAGTTACAGGTAATATATGAAGATATTAATAAAATACTTTTTAAAATTAGACAGAACTAGATTTTTTCCTGCAACTTGTTCCCATTGATGTAATCAAAATAAAACATCACTCAGGAATAATGTAGCTAACTAATCTGTTAGTGGAAGAATTATCAGAATTGGATTATTAATTCTGGATAATTCTCATACAAACTTATAATATTCTGTGTAGGTAACTTTTTTTTATACCACTAATGTGGCAAACAAGCCTACGGCCCGCCTGATGGTAAGCGGTTACCGTAGCCTATGGACCCCTGCAACACCAGGGGTATCACACGCGCGTGGCCGACCCTGTAAATTAAGGAGGAATAATTGGGCAGCATAGGAGACACACTGCCATAGCGGCGGTAACAAAACCCCACCGGTCCCCCACACTGCTAACACAACGCTTCCTCGCGGAGCTCTGGCGATCTTGCTCACCGATAGAAACACAACATAGCACGGAGCTATGAGCTATTTGACTACGATTTTCTGCAAGGTGGACGTACTTCCCCAGTCGAGTCGTCAACTCGCCAACTATTTTAGTTGTAGTGATTTAAAACTCTTATTTTAAAACTAAACTGCTTAAGTAATACAAACTGTTTATTACCAAAGTGTCTTATCAATTGGGGTCCTGAAGGTAAATGTAATAATGAAATATGGAATTATAATTTTAGGTTTTAAATCTTGATGATTTCCCAAATTAAATCAATTAAATGGTTTTAGGCAAGGTCCAATCAGCTCGTAACTTAATAATGAAGGGCTGTGAGGTTAACCCAAGTAGTGAGGAGCTGTGGCTGGAGGCTGCTCGGCTACAGCCACGAGACACTGCCCGCGCTGTCATCGCCCACGCTGCGCGGAACCTCCCACACAGTGTCCGCATATGGGTGAAGGCAGCTGACTTGGAACAGGAGACTAAGGTAATTTTACAACTTTATGACATTTGTGACTCAATATACTAAGGGATTTTGTATTGAAAGTCTGGTCATGGGATATAATGGAAATTTTGTGAAATTGTATTCAAAATCTGTAAACTGAATATGTTGAATCCAATGTGTCATACTTTGGTAACAGCTGGGCTACTATAAACCTTTGGCAAGATTTAATTGTGAAAATATAATTGTACAGATCTAATATTGTAAAATGGAATCTACTCAAATTATAAATGACCTATTGATAATTGGCATTTGTGCCATCTCTCTCCTACACATTACTGTCTTGTATTCTTTTATTCTGTAAAAATATAACAACTAATTATTATGAATACTTGACCGTATTCACCATAACATAACATACCTACTACACATTTGCTTACACAATGAATGGTATCTCTTTAAGACTAAGTAGGGACAGGTTTCTTTATATTATCAACTTAAAATACAAACACATTAGACTCAATTTTATTTACCACAGGCAAAGCGCCGCGTCTATCGTAAAGCTCTTGAACACATTCCAAACTCTGTGCGTTTATGGAAAGCGGCTGTTGAACTAGAAAACCCAGAGGATGCACGCATCTTGTTATCAAGAGCCGTCGAATGTTGTCCCACTAGTGTGGAGCTGTGGCTCGCATTGGCTAGATTGGAAACTTATGAGAACGCGAGGAAAGTACTGAATAAAGCTCGTGAGAATATACCTACTGATAGACAGATCTGGGTAACAGCTGCCAAGCTTGAAGAGGCGCATGGTAAGTAGATTACATTGTGATATTAATAATGGCACTTTTCTCATTTTTGGAATTTCCAAACATGAAGTATCAATATTTTACAAATTCACAGCAATTTATAGGAATAAATAGAATAGAATAATAGTTTATTGGTTTTAGTATTACAGGGAATAAATATTCCACAATTCTATAATAATATCAAAAGCAAATGTAAACGGAGTCTCTCGAAGGAGTCTCTCAGCATTCTGCTTTGGTACCCCTCCAGAAGGTTGCCAAGCACTTGTTTTCAGTTACTGTTACACTTGACTCCATTTAACGGAAAATAAATTAAAAAGGATTGCATGAGTCAATCTCATGTCATCTCTAACCTCTACAGTACCAGCTACAAACTTGTGCAATTTCATTGCATGGATCTCAATTCATTTCATTGAATTTTCTCTCATACAATGACACTTACCCAGTGTTCCCCAACCATTAACTAAAGCCTATTTTTAATATTAATGTATTTAAATGGCAAAATCATTATTTTGTATTGATTTCTCAGACTTACGCGCATATACGACATATTAAAACAAATTCACATCAATAAATCCCGATGTTCCGGACTCTTTACAGCTTCCATGGTCAAGGGCAGACTGAGGTGTTATGTCATTATTTTGTTCCTATCGTGTCTCCTTGTAACGAATTTTTCCACCAGGCAACACACACATGGTAGAGAAGATCATAGATCGTGCGATCACGTCGTTGAGCGCAAACGGCGTAGAGATCAACCGCGAACACTGGTTCAAAGAGGCGATGGAAGCCGAGAAGTCGGGCGCTGTGCATACTTGTCAGGTATCTAACGTTCCAATATAATCACTGCTACGGTTTGCTTTTTACGGGGACGCGAGTTCTTATCCTGCCTGAGATCGAAATATTCTTTCCCTAAAATTTATATCTTTATAGATGGCATGCGGTAATGCCAAATGTAATAAAAAATAGCTAGTAAATAGTAATGTTTAGATTTCGTATTATTATGTGACTTCTGAAAAATTGTGTGAAAATCGTTTTGGTTATAGCAATTGCGTTTTTTTTACTAGGCTATTATACGCGCTGTGATTGGTCACGGAATTGAACCTGAAGACCAGAAACATACATGGATGGAAGATGCTGAAGCTGTAAGTACCAATCAGTCTATCTACCTACTTATGTATATAACTGCATTCTCTATTATCTATAATAAAATAAAAAAAACTCAGGCCTAAGTTTTTGACTTCGAACTTAAGTTCAACATTTACTTTTACTTTTTATCATCAATCTAAATTCAACCTTACTGTTCAGAAGATAGGATTTTTTAATAATTCAATTCTTAGTACCTTCTATTAACGTCTACGTCTCCCTACCGCACGCGCTGATAGCTACGTGTAATTCTCAAACGCTTCCTAGAAGTTCATACATTTCGGCTGTCAGCGCCCATGGTCAGCGTGACTCTAGCCTAATAGCTACATAAGGGTTCTATAATTATATATATTTTTCATATTACCGCAGTGCGCAAACGAAGGCGCATACGAATGCGCACGTGCAGTTTACGGGTACGCATTATCTGTGTTCCCGTCAAAGAAATCAATATGGCTGCGGGCGGCCTACTTGGAGAAGCAACACGGAACGAGAGCTAGTCTCGAAGCCTTGCTGCAGAGAGCTGTGGCGCATTGTCCCAAGTCGGAGGTGCTCTGGTTGATGGGAGCCAAGTCTAAATGGTTGGCAGGTATGACAATGTTATTATTGTACTATGAAATGAAATGCGACGCCAGTAACTGATTTGGTCATTCCATATTAGCATTACGAAAATCTCATTAAAAATAAATAACAAAGCATCAAATAAATAATCAAAGCAAATAACAACGACCCCACGTTTTCTAACACCTCCCAACACTAACACGTTGATTTTGTTCAGTTACCAATATGGAAAGAGTTGCCAGAAATTCTTTACAATAAAACTTATTATTTTATTCTTGATAGACTTACGCTTGACCGCCAGTTTGCTTGATGTTAAGGAACACTTCGATTACAATATTTAAATTACTGATAAATTCAATTTGCCATTTTTCAAGCCAACAAGCGGATTGCCAGCATAGAAATAAACATTTTGATAATTCGGCTTTGCACAGAGCAGCGGTCGAACCACGATACAGAAGCAAATCCTATGCATGTTTGCTAATTTATTACCTAGGAATTAAATGGAATTATCATGCTGAATTACATTACCCCAGGTGATGTACCAGCGGCCCGAGGTATCCTATCACTCGCGTTTCAAGCTAATCCAAACTCCGAAGAGATTTGGTTGGCTGCCGTCAAGCTGGAGAGCGAGAACAAAGAATACGATAGAGCGAGACGACTGCTTTCCAAAGCGCGCGCCTCTGCTCCTACTCCGAGGGTAAGTCAATATAAAAAAATCTCGTATCTCAGATAAGAGACTTTTTTTATTCTGTGAATCGAAACATTTCAGTTTCAAGTCTTAATATTAAAAAAATAAATAGCACTCAGTATTTGTAACCAAACCAAGTTTAGTGAAGCCATAGACATCCTCAGACCTGACACCGTGCCATGATATGTTATTGCGTAAAATTTTAGGTTGTGAGAAAGAGATAGCACTTTTTAATGTGTAGAGCGGCATCACTCTCTCTCAATGGTAATAACACGTCACGTTGCAATCTCTGGCTACTTCGTAAAAGTAATTTTATTTCAATTATGTTTTTCCATAGGTGATGATAAAATCCGCTAAACTGGAATGGGCGTTAAATAACATGGATGTAGCATTGAAACTGCTAGATGAAGCGATCAAAGTGTTCGCTGACTACGCGAAACTGCACATGATGAAGGGTCAGATTGAGGAGCAGATGGGTAAAGATGAGGAGGCACGCAACACATACACACAGGGGGTAAGCTAAGTGTCATAATTATTTTTACTGATATTTGAGAACACGTAGTCATAATCTACTGACTTAAGTCCAACCATAGACTTTATGGGCTGGACTATCATAAGGTTCTGGTCACTCGTTTTGTGGTGTTAATGGAACAGTATGCTATAGTCATGTCCTGTATTATTGACAGTTTAATAAATGAAACTGAAAATAAGATTGCTTCAAAGATTCAAATGTATTGCCTTGGTGTTGCCCACATCCTTTGTCTACGGTATATACCAGTGGATAAATAACTTCTTTATCATCTTAGCAAATAAATAAAAAACGTTTTAATACACACACATATAGGATGAAAGGGGGTTGGAATAAGGATTCTTTTGCAGGCTCCATTTTCATGATGATTTCGATATACATAAATAAATCAGTGTTTTGATGGTTTTTGGTTTTAGCTCAAGAAATGCGCAACAAGCGTGCCCATGTGGATATTATTGGCGAGGCTGGAAGAAAAACTGAAAAATGTGACCAAAGCAAGATCAGTACTGGAAAAGGCTAGGCTCAGGAATCCCAAGACAGCAGAATTGTGGTAAGCTTTTTACAGACATACAAGTGACTTCTAAGTCAGAAGCATCAATTTGTCAATAATAATCATAATCCAAGCAGTGATAGCCTAGTGGTATGACCGTTGGACTGCCAAGTCAAAGGTCTCGAGTTCGAACCCATGGCACGCACCTCTGACTTTTCGAAGTCATGTGCGCATTAAATAGTTAATTATCACGCGCTTAAACGGTGCAGGAAAACATCGTGAGGAAACCTCCATGCCTGATAGATTTTCTTGATGGCGTGTGAAGTCTGCCAACCCGCACTAGGCCAGCGTGGTGGACTATAGCCTAATCCCTCTCATTCTGAGAGGAGACCCGTGCCCAGCAGTGGGACAGCATAATGGGTTGATTATGTTATGTAATCATAATGCCACTTACAACCCTTTTCTCAAGAATATATCCGTCGATCATCGGAAAACACTCCGTGACGACAATGGGTAAAAATTCTTAAAAACACGCAATTTACTATCAAAATAATTTATCATAAGTCTCAATCTTGAAACAGGTTAGAAAGTGTACGGCTAGAGAGACGGAATGGGAGCGTTGAGATAGCCAATGCAGTGATGGCTAAAGCTTTGCAGGAGTGCCCCAGCGCTGGGCGTCTGTGGGCAGAGGCTATATTCATGGAGTCCCGACCACAGAGGAAGACCAAGAGCGTAAGTCTTACAATATTATGATAAATTATATTTATTTCCGTAAACAGCATCAACATACAACATACCACCACGCCTGTAGTCCCCGAAAGGTTAGGTAGAGGCGTACTAATGTACCATCCACATATCGCAGTCGTATGTTTAGGTCCCATGTAATAGGGGGCGAGCCTATTGCCATTAACGGGGCACAAATCCCAAACTCCAAGCTGCTACTGCGATTTTCTTAGGAAAACCCAATACTACTCTTGTCGACCTGGGAATCGAACCCCGGGCCACTAGCTTAGTAGTCGCGGTTGGGACTACTAGACTAACGAGGCACATTTGTAAATACATACATCTTTTAATAACACTTTTATAAGTAAATGTTCTTAATTTGTAAGTACTAGATGGCGCCGTCATTTTCTATCTGACGACCTTTAGGTAAAAACACAAAACTCAGAGAATCATGGTCTCTTTTAAACGTCAAACAACGCTTACGTTGTGTTTCGCCGAGTGAGTAAGGTTACCGGAGGCCGAATCCTCTTTTAAAGGTCGGCAACGCACTTGTGACTCCTCTTTTGGTGTTGCGGGTATCCATGGGCTGCGGTAATCGCTTACCATCAGGTGATCCGTCTGCTCGTTTGCCCTCCTATCTCATAAAAAAAAATGTCTGCAATGGCCTTTTGAAGATGGAACCACAGCGGCTTTGAGTAGTCCAGACGGCAAACTCGTCAGGCATTATGTAGCTCCACTACATTATATTGAGCTGAACATTCATTATCCATATAATAGTAATAATATACTAGCTGTACCCCGACTTTCATACAAATTTTCACCCCCCTTTTCACCACCTTAAGAGTTGAATTTCCATAAATCCTTTCTTATAGCATGCCTACGTCATACAAAGAACACACCCTCCAAGTTTCAGGTCTCCACGATCAGCGGTTTAGGCTGTGTGTTGATCCGTCAGTCAGTAATTCACGACAAAGTATTTTATATTTATAGATTAGATACAATAAGTAGTTTACGTGGGAGAGACCGGAGTGATACCACGGCCTCACATAAAGTGTTTCGCCAAGTGAGTAAGGTTACCGGAGGCCCAATCCCCTTTTAAAAGGTTGGCAACGCACTTGTGATTCCTATGGTGTCGCGGGTGTCCATGGGCGGCGGCAATCGCTTATCATCAGGCGATCCGTCTGTTCGTTTGCCCTCCTATCCCATAAAAATCAACTCTAGTGTGATTCTCTTTTAAACAGGTGGACGCATTGAAGAAGTGCGAGCATGACGCCAACGTACTATTGGCTGTGTCACAGTTGTTCTGGACTGAAAGAAAACTCAACAAATGTCGAGAGTGGTTCAACAGAACGGTAAATTAACTAAAATTTTATTTGGCAATAAACTAGTGTCCTCTATCTAGACATCATTAATAGGTTTATGCATTTAATAACAATTTTGAGCTAGTTGATTCATAACGTTATGATCAATAAAAGGAAAAAACAGTAATAAAATTGAATAAAAAACAAATTGTATTGTCTTCCCCACCTGTTCATTGCATATTTTCACAAGAACATGACCTTTGTTTCTACTGGTGATAAATTTCAATATAGATGATGCTGCAGTTACATTAACCTGTAATCTACTTAGACTATAATAAAATCTACTTAGAAAATAGGTCACAAAACCTAGCAACTCCACATACAACTCAAACACCCCTTTCAGGTAAAAATCGATCCCGACCTAGGTGACGCCTGGGCTTACTTCTACAAGTTCGAGTTGCTCCACGGAAATGAACAGCAACAAGAGGAAGTCAAGACCCGGTGTAAAGCTGCCGAGCCCCACCATGGGGAAGCGTGGTGCAAGGTCTCCAAAGAAATAGCTAATTGGTGCTTTAGCACCGAACAAATACTGCTGTTAGTCGCTAAGAACCTACCTGTACCTACGTGAAGAGATAGTCTGTAAGTGTATATAACATGTATTGGTCATTTATGGCTGAACTTTTATGGACTGCAAACTAACTTGGAGTTTATTTATAAATACTTAAGGTATATTTTTCTGTTGGACATATTATACTTGTCACTAAGAGAAAGAGTCTTGGGCGTGCCCTTCTAATTTCTATTCTAATTTTGTTGCGTTGTCAATGTGATTTGACGTTTAGCGATTTATAAATAATTTAATTTACCAATGTTGTGCTATGTGGTAATAAATATCTGTGAAATATTTTCAAAAAGTTACTTGAGGACAGTGTGGCGAACTGCCTGTTTTTTCCAAATCTATCTTGTGGTCCCGTTAGTGTCTTTCCTTTTTTATATCGTATAGGACTTTCATAAGGGTCTCTCGACCGGTCGACCGACTAAAACATACGGAGAGGCATTGTAGGGTGAAGGAGTTGTTTGTTTAGTTTTAAACCTTATAATCTTCATAATAAGTATAACAAGAGTCAATCCCTAGGCTGTATCTAGATTAACCCTAGATTATACCTATAGTCGAGACCATGAAGAGTGCTTAATTATTTGCAATCAGAGCTAACTTCTATATCAGAACTTTACGCCTGAACTGCATATACTGCTCTGTTCAAGGTCATGGAAAATGACTATAGATGTGGCAAACGTTTAAGTCGATACTAATTTAAACTAGAGGGCAATCGACATTACAGAAGAGATTGAATGAGTTCTTAAGAAGATAAAACTACATATAATAAGATCGACTAAGACTATTTTCTATCCAGTTTAATATTATTAGACTGTTCTAAGTTTTAACGAATTATGAAATGGAATAAATGTATTAAACTAGTATATATTTTTCTTTTAAAAATCAAATTTATTTATCTCTATTTGATAGATCATATCAAATTTCATAATAGAAGAGCGATTTTCTTGACAATATTATTAAAAAATATTAGGTATATGGAATTAAACTTGAAAACATCACATGCTCTTTGGCATAAAAAATTATAGCAAGAAATAGTATTTAATTTTTTTTACTATTTCCGCTTCTGTACGTCCATAAATATGGGAACACAAGACGGAACGATTACAGTAAAAGTCAATCATAAAAATGTACCATTAATTACTAGCGCGAAATATCGTTCCAGAGATCTCAATTTTTATACACGATTCCGGTTTATAATAACAATTGCATACGCCACTAGCCATAAACACCTTTTAAAAAAGTTCTAAAAATACGGCGCGAGTTGTGTTTGAATTATAAACGTGCGCTGGCGCAGTGCCAGCGGCGCGGTGCGCATGCGTGAGCTAAATAGCTACACCATTTTTCACTTCTTTCTCTTCCCAAAACTGAAAGTCGCAACACTGTTACTGCGATGCTCAATTAGTGCGACTAAGTGGTGTTTTAGTAGTGAAAGTGATATTTTATACTAGTTGAACGTTTATTGTTTTTGAAAAAATGTCGCCAAAGTTACCCGTACCGCCTCTGCAGGAGATAACACTATCGTTGGTTGCGCGACAGTTGATACACGCCCTGACTCGCGTTTCATCCGAAGAAGATTCTGCGCTGGAGTTCGCAATGGTCACCTCGTATTACGAGAGTATGGGTGCAACCAGCGATATTTTCCAAGATCTCGTTAACTTAATACTCAGTTCAGAATACTTGGATCCGTCTATTAGATTCTACACAATGCGACTGCTGCTCAAAGAAAACGTGAAGAGTTTAGCAACAGGGATCTTCCCACTACCCTATTATAGGAAAGTCCTTGAGCTCATTATGGAGCAAGGCCACCACTTGACTGCTCTCAATCTGAAAGGTGTGTGGGTTAAGGACGAACATTTAACAATACTTTACCAGCTACTTAAAAATCTGCCCAATTTAACGTGTTTAAATATTCCATACATTGCTAACGATGAAGTGCTCAAATATATCGGTAAATATAATAAAGTGTTGAAACTGTTGGACATATCTGGTGAAACGGACATCACAGAGATTGGAATAGATGCGATGCTAACAGGGAATCCACAATTGACTCAGAGTCTGACCGTCGTAAACATAGGAATGTACGGCGAGGAGAACATAGATCACACAGACGTCGCTTTATTAATACGGCGGCTGCCAAACCTCACTAATCTTGGCAGTTATTCGTTTGTTGGTAAATCTGTTTACCACATATACAATTCGGATCCAGAGTTCAAAACAAAACTACAATATATGCACGATGTGCAAACGAATATGCGGACAATGAAGGCGATACTGGCTCTGTGTCCTATGATAGAGACCATATACCTGGAGGAGCCGGATCAGGGTGTACTCCAGCAAATCAAAGAACTAAACAATGTCAATAAAATTAAGTTAAACAAGTTCCAATGCCACGAACTGCATCAGTTGCTAGATAAAATAGGACACAGAATAGGAACGTTAATGCTCTCAGGATCTACAGGGTCATTCAACTTCACAAGGGTAGCAGAAACTTGTAGGAACTTGGAGAGTTTAGAGTTCTACCAGATCCAAACAGCTACGCATGAAGAAGAGATACCATTTAATAAATTGGAACACATTGAAATAATTCACGGCAACTTGTCGACGTCGCTGCTCAAGTATTTGATGACTGGTAGTCCTAAGCTGAAGAAGCTGATCATCGGTGATGAAATTAAGCTAGATGACAATGATATGTCGCGGTAAGTGCTGTTTCGTTTATTCAGTTTTTAAAAAGCCCCAATTTTATAATTGCCTTATTATTCGTTATTTTTATTATGACAATATCGTAAGTATCCCAATTAAGCGCTTCCTAGTTCGTACAGAGACAGAAAAAAAAGCAATTTGTAATAGAATTCAATTATGAGAAGACTAATTTAAACCTTTACTAAGTTATGCCACGTCAAAAGAAAAAAAGCATGCCCTCGGCGCCAAGCACCGAATTTCCTTTAGAATTCTGTTACCTAGTCGTGACCGTGGCGTGCTGGGGACATTTTTTGGTTTGTCGATTAAACATGACTGTGGCGGTCAAAAGGAGCAATAAAGCAAGGCCTAAAAGAGGATGCACGCGATGCAAGGATCGCAGTAGAATAGATTTTTTCTTTTACGAAACCCTAAACGGAATAAGTCGTAAAAATACTATAAACCAGACAATGCTTAGCACGCTTCAATGCGCAATAATATTTTAATAGTATTTTATTTGACGCGTAGATACTGCTTTTTGCGAGTTTTCTAAGAAATGGCCCAGCTTTCCTTTCAATCATATTCGTTGGGCGCGTCTGATATTGCAGTCTGCTCCATATAGGGAAGTATTACTATAAATTTTTTACTGGATCACCATTCCTACCTTTCCAGGATGCTTCGCCGGTACAAGTTCGAGAATCTAGAAGGCATTTGGTTCCCCAACGCGCCTCGCCTCACTCGGGACACAGTGGAGTTGCTAATGGAGAGCTGTCCCAAGCTCCAGAGCCTCGGTCAGCTCAGTGGGTGGCAGTACACGCCAGATGACATGATGCTAATGAGAGCTATCATCGCAAGTACTAACACCGACCTTGTTTTATCACCACTCGGTATATTCCAACAAGGAAATTGAGTGTCGAGGTACAAATAGATAGTAATGAATGGATTTCTGCATTTGTTTTGTATATTTTTCATCAGAATAAGATTTTTTTCTAACATGATATTCAATTTTTCGATAACAATCTAATATGAATATGCATAATGTTAGAACTTATTGAAAAATAACAAATACATAATGAAACTTGTCTACTTACTTACGGATGTCATGTTTCAAATACTCATTATAACTGTTATGAGAAATTATTTACAATATTCTAGTCAATGAAGTTTATCAATATGGAAATGTGGGATTAATTAACAAATGAAAATAAATTTATTTATTACGTTTTTATCTGTTTCATAAATTTTATTTCATATTTCAAATCCACAACATCGCTACATTATACAAATGATAATGAACCCGTATTCATATACTCGTAAGCTTTGGTATTTTCTGCAGCTTGATACGTTATCATTCTAATTTGAACTTTATTATATAAAAACATATTTGTATAAGTTATGTTGCCAACTTTAATCAAATTTTAGCTACTTACACAAAAATTATCATTGGTTTAGGGCTGCATTTCAATGAAGCCTAGGAATGTCATCTAGTGCCAAAGACGTGGAAATAACTGAAAAGATGACGGGCTGGTAAAGGTAAATTGGGATAACAGAATGATTATACTACGACTTATATTTTAACTAGGGTACAGTCAGCGTCAAATAGTTCATGACAACCAAAATTGCAACACGACGTTATTCCAACTGTAACAAAGTCGTGTTAGGAACCATTTGGCCACTTTGGTTGTCACGAACTATTTGACGGTGACTGTACCTTAAAAGCTAAGGCTGATTCTGCACAATAATAAAATACGATCGGTTTGAATATTCTTCCTATAAATAGTCAATTCACAGCCAATCAATTCGTAATTGATCATCATTTCGTTATAGCACTAGCTAAATAACTTTTTGGCCTTCCAAGTTATTAGAAGGCGGTATGTTCTCTTGGTTCTTTGTTTTCTTCTTGTTAATTCTAGTTTTCAACATTTTGCACTCGTCCGCACACTTGGTCGTGATGATACTCCTGCAAAAAATATAACATAAGGTACTTACTTATTTCGTATAGATGCAGATTAAATTGCTGTGTTCTTTGTTCCTGTTATCTTGCATGTTTGAACGTTTGTTTCCCTATTGCGGGTAAAACTTTTCTGTCTAGAATAAAGTAGGGAAGGTACTTATAGCATGGAATCGCAATGATGTATGTGATATCATAAAAAACACTCAATGTCGAGGTTACTGTCGGCACTAGCGTGTCGTGTCGTGCTAGAAGCCACCATCACGCCTGTATTCCCCGAAGAGTTAGGCTAAGTCGTACTAATGTACACCCACAGTTTGCGCGAATGTTTAGATCCCATGTAACAGGGGGGCGCCCTTTTTGCCATTAACCGGGCACAAATTCCAAACTCCGAGCTGCTAATGAGAATTTCGTCTAAAATCCCAATAACACTGCTCGACCCGGGAATCGAACCTAGGACCTCTAGCGTAGCAATATTGAGGCAGTAGTAGTGTGCTAGAAGCATACTTACAGATAGATTGTAGCTATAGTATGGTTAGAGTGAGTAAAATGACGTCACGACTCCACACTCTGGTAGGTACTTATGTTTCTAGATACTCAATACATAACCTTTCAAGAATACCTACACACGATTTTTTTGCAATTGGACTCCTTGTTCATTATTCTATTCTATTTAATTTATATTAACTGGCAAGATTCCAGTTAGTAACTTCCAAAAATATTTGCGAAATGGTACCATTAGCCTGTTAACGTTTTATAAATCGGATGTAAATATTCAAACGGCTCTGTTTATATGAATACTTAACTATATCAACAAAACGAGTGGCATACAGCATTCTGTATCTATAAAAAAAACTTTGGGAAGTACGCTAAGCAGGTAGGCTTGCGCATGGGCATCCCATAAAAATAAGAGATTAGGAACCTCAAAACCACTTACCGAACTAGATTTTCCTTCACGTTGAACCTATCCATAATTTCCATGATGACGTCAGAGATGATTTTTGGGTCTAAACACATTTTAGCCGGCTTGTCTTGAAAAGCTGGCGATCTCTTCCCGGTCAGTGAATGAGTTGCTAGTATCCTGTAAAATAAAAAATAATTTCGTAAGCATCTAATTTATCCCGTAGGTACTTCGTAAGCTTTTATTGATAAATTTACCATTTGCAATAAGAATAACTAGAAAGAGTATTCCTCAGAAATTCTTATATGTACAAAGGCTACCTACAAAATTACTATAAAAAACTAGATAAACCTTATTTGATAAAATGACTAATTTTTCGTATTGATGAAACTTTGGTCAGATAATTTGTGCGAGCCTAAAAAAGTCATAAATGTCATATCACAGTAATTATAGTAACAATAAATAATGATGTTGGAATGCGACCAACATCATCCTCTATAGTGATATTGAGAGTGTCTAGTATAAATAACTAAATTTACCTTCTCGGAAATACAGCTAGGAGAAGTGTTCGCGTAGCAATAGTGTAAGATTTCCATTTGACCTTTTTAAATTGATCTCTATGTATTAACGTCTTTCCACTTCCAATAGGTACCTGAAAATAACATTTATAAGTATATAATTTGATATAATCAAAAATATTCTTGATAGACCTAAGAACCTAGTGGAACTTTGTAGATTTAGCAATGGAAAATATTGCCCCTCCTTCTCCTCCTCCTCCCTCCCTCCGCTCCCAGGGTCATGTAACAAACACCTCTTGCAGTATAGGCTCGTAAATATCCTTATCGTCTATAAACTTATTTGGTACCCAAACATTATAAAGCTGCCAGCTTTCAACTGTTTCAAAAGAGTACGTCTTTTGTCACAATTTAACGATATAAATATCCCGAGTTATAAAAAAAAACTTTGGTATGACATACCCATTCATCCTCTTCCGGTCCCTTTTGATGTACAGTCTTTACAGCAACATTATTGTACTTATTAGTTATAAGCACGTTATCATCTGAGCGGTTGAATTCATCGTTCTCACTATTTTCATCTTCTTGCATAATATTATCTTCTTCCATTGACTGATTGTAAGATGGATAGGTCACATCTTCGGTTTTTAGGGGATCCTGAATGTGCTCATTTGAGCTTTGATTCGATACTGAAGACACTGGTCTTTTTAGTTCTTCCAGCATTTTGAATAATATTTTGAAACTATTTTTGATATTAATCAGTTCGCGGATATCGATTGTCACATTTTGATGACCGTTTTGTACATTGTTTCGTCTCGTCGAATCTGGTAAAGATTTATTGATGACATTCTTGAGGTTGTCATTGTGTGTTCTTTTACGTTTAGCAAGGTTGGCTTGCTGCATAATTCTTGGTATAACTGGGTTTGCTCTGTGCGAAGGCGTAATGACCTTTTTACTCGATCTTCTGTTACAATATTGACGTTTGCACCGTTCCAATTTGACTTTTTTGTTCTCCACCTGTTATTTTCGAACTTTGTTACGGCCAGGCCTAATAACAAATCTGTCGATAGATTTGCTTACTAGAGATAGGATATTGACATTACTTGTATGGACCTTATGTCAAAATCCTATCGCTAGTAAGCAAATCCACTGACTGATTTGATATTGAAACTGGCCGTTAATCATTTATTATTCTTTCCTCAGAAAATATTTATAGTAACAGATTAATAAATAGTGTGTGTAGGCTTGAGACAATGTGATGCTTTCACGATTCGTAGACTATGCTCGCATGACATACCTAACCGGTATCGTCAGTTCGTTTAAAAAAACTAATATAGTATACGAGTATTACCACCTCGTTTGTTTGCTACAGTATACACCCACAGTTCAGTTATCTATATTGTTTAGGTTGGGAGAGCCTAACCAGGCACAAAACCAAACTTCCGAGTTGCTACATTAAGCAATAACGATTAGGTAAACTTAGGAATCGGACCGGCAGAGGCGACTATTTACTAAGTACCTACTAAGGCATTTATCGTTTTGGTTTCGATTTATTCGTCTTTCAAGGTGTTGGTAGAAAAGACGAATAAAATTCAATTATTCAAACGCGCACCTCTACAGAGTCACCAGATTGAGCCCCATCATCACTGGGTGCCCAAGACGAGGCGCTTGAGGAGTAGTCCTGAGGTTCCTCTTCATGCTGCATGCTGGGACCTGCAGCTTCTTCCTTTTTTACCATTGTGTCCAGCATGTCGCGTTCTCCTGTATTATAAGAATTGTACAATTCCAACCTGATAATTTTACCAAATATGTCTAATATGTAATATAGCCGTGCGCTGATAGCATTTGCAATATTCCGTAATTATTATTGTGGAATTGGATATCCACAAAATCAAAAATAAGTAAATACTCCAAAGTTTCACTCTATAATAATTATATTATCCTGTGTTATACCGGTTATGATTACGCGGGAATCGAACCCTTTATACAATATAAGCGACGCGTAGCCCTGTTGTTGATAGTTTAAAAATTGGAGTGATTGTACGAGGTCCTAATTTTGCAGTACCTCCATGCAATCCATTTATTGTGTTACAGAGTTAATTAACAACACGTGGCAAGTTGGCAACTTTACAAAATAAACTAAATCTTATAAGATGAAAACGAACTCGCCAGAATTTTATATACCTATATTCATTAACCTCTTTACATACAATAATCCTCGACGTACATACGACTAACGAAAATTAAATTAAAATAATTAAAATATATTTTCCAAAATCCACTCCTGAAGTAAACACCAAACGCGGGTTCAAAGAACATTTTTGTAAGCTTTGAAATAACGTTTGAATAGTATTCGCTGCCTACACTTTTATTATACTTACTTATTAATGAAATGTTTATCCAAATCATGTTATTACATGTATATCTCTTTCTTATTTCTACCTTGCGGAACACGTATTTAAACTGTCTAAGTACCTACTTATCAAACATCTTGCCAACCGTTACGGGTTACCTGTGCGAGGGTAGCAAAAATGCAATTACTCACGCGCGCACGCAACCAGTGTGGCCGTTTCCTGTTCGCCGCGCCGGTTCGCCGTCAACACATCTCCGATCTTCAACTCCTTACTCATCGGACTCACCACCGACCGTATGTGCACCACATCACGACCGCCGCTCTTCCATTCCACTAGCATCCAATTACTAGTATCACTTTGCCTCGAAGACATCACTGAGACACACTCTAGAACATGCGAATACCACGAGCTGTAGTATATGACTAGATGGCAGAACGCATTGCATCGGTCCCTCAGGTAAAAGTTTCATTACAACGCACCCTTACTGCAGTTATTACTACCCCCGCCCTCCGGACTGAACAATGGTTTTCGCCAACGGCCCGGGGCGAACAAAAAACCCATCCTTTTTTGCAACGTACTTCCTAGTAAGTTTCTAAGCGGAGATTTATATTCTTTTGTATTCTAACCCTCAGTTGTCTTGCCAAAAAAGATCGTAAAACAATTAGGTAACCATTCCTTCTTTGAGGAGTAAATAGAAAAGAGAAGGAAAGTTAAACTTACTTACCTACCTTAGATTTTTATTTCCATTGTTTCTAATTAGTTTAGGTACTTAAAAATGTCTACCTACTTTATTTTATTTTTATTTATTCCCAACAATATCCTTACAGACTAAATCCAATTCGATATTGAGGTTTCATAATTTCTATTATTATTTGATGTCATCTACAACAGCAATTTCTGCTATTCTAGCAAGACAACGCGATTGAATTACGTGCGCACTGTTCCGCGCATTTTGACAATAATGGATACCTGTCTTGCAAATTTAAAGCAGAGACTCCTCTAAAGTCTTTAGTCTTAATTACCTCATGGCACATTGGTATAGCTGAATACTCTGGGAAAATCTAAAAACTATGTTGCGTTGAAGATGCTTCAGTTTTAGAGCAGAACTTTCGAGTTTACATAATGCGAGCTACCACAAAGTGCTCACTGCTAAATTAGAAGTTTAATTTTTTTTGCCTCACTGATACTGGTACCTCACTCATTCGGCGAAACACAACGTAAGCGTTGTTTAACGCCGGTTTTCTGTGAGGCCGTGGTATCACTCCGGTCGAGCCGGCCCATTCGTGCCGAAGCATGGCTCTCCCACGTAAAATCATTTTGCCGCTACTAAGACACATTTTGCACGGGCTCTCAAAAATATTCGGGTAAGTAATAACTAAGCCGATCAACTGATCTGCGAGGTTAAGGCGCTCGCTGCGATCAGTCTGTAGATGGGTGACCATTCTTAACACATCGAGACCCGTCCGTGCCCCGGAGAGCACGTAAAGCCGTCGATTCCGGTTGTTATACGAACATCTATGACAATTGTTAGAGGTACCAGAAGCCCAAAAAAGCCTGACAGCCAATCTACCCTCCGGATATCGGTATTGCTAGAAATTGGGAATCTGGGGTTCGAAGGTCTGATAGCAGTCGCTTCGTGTAAAATATTGATATTCAGCCGCATCTGAAGCCGATCCCAATATAGTTGTGCAAAGGCTCTTAGGATAAAGAAAGTAGGTACTTACCTACCTTCGCCGCATTGGTGAATGTCACGATCCCATGGCCGTGACCATAGGGTAAGGAAGGTATACGTACGGTACGGACGGACGTTTAGTCGGTAAGAGTCTGACATAGATGCCGCTTCCCCAGAGTGGCAGACGATTCATGAGGATTTACCTACATTTTTATAATAATACCTGCTATTAGGGTGGGCTGAACTTTTTATTTTTTATAATAACCCAGTAGCTACTGTGTGTTGCTTTTCTTACTATTGTTTTATAGGAGGTAGGTACTGTTTAAATACAATACCTAACTTGTCTGAAGACTGAAATAAGCTGAAACGGCGGCGCAGGTAAAATCACATGGGTACCTACTTGCTTACATTTTTATTTTAAATAAGTACAAAAGGCCTTTGCCCAGCAGCGGGACACAAAATAGGCTATTAAAAAAAATACAAAATAGATCAATGACTTGAATAAAAACAATGCGTTATTCAACAAAAACAAATGTTCAATTTAGAACTTCTGAAATAGGAGATAATATCTCAATGGCCCAATGGGTACAACATGATTTGTTTCTTTTCTGAAGATCATAACAAGAACAACACCTATCACTGTCATTGTCAATCGAAGTGTCAAGTAGGACATTGACATTGGTTGATAATGTTGTGATGCCACCATTGCGACTCAAATCTTAATTTGCTACTCGAGTCAATTGAGTCATTTCGCAATTTCACTCGAGTTCTGGGTGTATAATTGATTTCCCTAATCACTCGAACACCCATCTTCAGACATTGGTCAGACGGTCACAATGAATAATCCTTGAATCAGACAGATAAGCAAGTTCAGGCTTCTAAACAAGAATTATTAATAATAACAATATTTTTTACAAAATAACTTTTATATAAAAACGATTCAAATATACTTATTAATCAGTGATCGGAATAGTAATACAATAAACAGTAGGTACTAATTTACTCAAACTTTGAGGAACAGAAACGAAAATTGGAGACTCCCTTACCACATTTTTTTTTGTTTAAGTGATATGCAGTAAAATAATTGAATTGGAGTTATTGTTTTCCAAAATTGATAAAGAAACAAAACAAAAACTCGAATTGAATTCAATTATTTTAATGCAATAATAATAATAACATTAACTTTTAATGAAGGTACTTCCCTGATGTCCCAAAACTTTGGACCATTTTCTTTCATCCCAGGAAAAAGTTGTCGTAAGGAAGTCTCTTGTTTTTGTTTCTATTCATAAGTAAATTAGCACTACCTATTCCGATGACTGATAATAATATTTCATAAAACATTGAAACAAAAAAGAAACATTAATTTATTTAAAAGAACTAAAAATTTAAAACCTTGTTTGCTTGTTAATATGAACGAGTTTCGACTTCTTCGATACAATTTTTCACTCGACACGAGTAAAAGAAGCGAGCGGATTCGAGTCGCATTCGCATCACTAATATTGACAGGTCAAATTTTTAGGTTATCTAAAAGTTATTTTAATTATTCTCTGTTCTGCTTTCTTCAAGCGATTTGCAATTATGCACAGGTAATTACAATGGAGGCAACTACTTTGCAAAGAAAGAAAAGTACTATCAGTAAAGGTAAACTAAAGAAAAGTATCAAAAACGTGTTGTGTCGTCCTGATCAAGTATTTTGGTAAGTCTAAAACCACCGATCAGTATTATTGAGTTGCTCAAACGAAATATTATTATTAAAGTCATGATGATAAGGGCCAGAAAGTCGCCTAATATTATTAGAGAGTATATTAAAGGGTTAATTTCTGTATTAAATTACTTGTTAGGGACATGAATTGAGTCTCGCTAGTTATTTCATAAATTTTTGCAGCTTTATTTACCTACATATGTAAGGTGATGAAAGCTCACAAAAGTGTCCGTTTACCTAATAAACTAAATATACTTTACATTTACAGGCCTGAGATAACTGATGATGAAGGTAAAAGATTAGAAACAGTACTAAAAAAACATAAAATCGACATACCTGAATTCAAGAAACCTCACTGGAAAGATCTCAAAGATATTCCTAAGGAGCAACGCCCCAAACCACCAAAATTAAAGTAAGCTTAATTTATTATATTTATCCGGGATATGAAACCTTCCAATATTTTTAACCTCCTTTACGAGTATATTATCTATCTCAACCAAGCTGGTGACAATTTTATTTATTATTACAGAAAAGTGGACGGACTTCTGCTTGGTATTAGAGAATGTACAGATGCCATACAAAATGGGGAATGTTCTGCAATTATTATTGAAGCTAAAGTCAACCCAAGGCTTATAGTGCATCCTGTAGTAGAAATGTGTACAGCGAAAGATGTACCTTTGCTCTGTTTAAATGGCCTTAGAAAAATGACAACAACAAATTTTGGTATCCCGACTAGTTGTTTAGGCATTAAAAATAATCTATTAGATGTAAGAAATGAAGTTGTTGATATAACTAAGAATCATCCAAAACCAAAACAAAATGAAGTGCTAAAATTGAATAATACAACAGAAATTATGGATATTGAAGAAGAAATAAAAGTAAAAACTGTTGCAAAAGTAGATACTTTTCCATTATTATACAGAACTAATAAGAAAAGTAGAGTATTTGTGCCAACAGCTCAAGAAAATATATCAAAACCAACAAGTGAATCTATTGGACAAGATTTCATAGAATTTTCTGATAAACCGATACAGAAGAGTAGCAAAGCTTACATGAAAATGATTCTCAAAAGAATATCAAACAATCCAGATAGAGTAAAAAAGAAATAAACAATTTCTAATGAGAAATGCTTTATTTTAAAAAGATTAATTACTATAATGTCAAAATAGACATATGTTATAAACATTCCACAGGGAATGTAGCAGTAATCAGAAATGTTAGGGATGTCTTGGTAATGGAAAAGCTAATAAATTGTAGCTATCCCATAACGTTTCTTATTACTATAAAATTTTACTTTTAATGTATTCATTAAAAAATACATTAAAGTAAAATTTAATGAACTAATTACACTAGTAATATCATGCTATACTTCATAAAACTAATCTATACAAATATAACAACAATCATTCTATGAAGTATAGCATGGGAGTAGATATATGTATCTTACATTTTCAATTTATGCATTGCATTTAAGTTTTTCAACAGTTCAATTTAATAAAATCAAACAACAGATTAGTTCAATGTTATACCTACAATAATGACATATTTAGTCAATTATAGCTGGCCCATTGCTTAAATCTAAACATACTAAGTAAACCAAGAAGTTTTCTAATGTGCTCTTGCCAATAAAAGATGTAGTGTAGAAAAAATCCTATTTATCAGCACATCATAAACAAAAGAAATCATTATAACTCATCATAATATAAACGAATTTAATTTTGTAAAGAATAACTGCTCTCAATATCATAATAACACTAAAACTAAAGTAAAAAATATATAATTGGTACACAGTACCAATAATGATTTATATGATCACATGATTAGCTATTTATATCAATTATTAAATTATCATACCGTCATGTAACTACTTCCGACAATTTTATATTACGTAAAATATAGGTAAATAGTGAAATTATTCACTGGATTAGAGGAATGAAACAAGAAAGCCGAGATTGTGAGAATCACAATAAACTGTACATAATATGAAAATATGTATTTGTACATCTCTAGAAACTATTTAATACATTTATTAAATATCAGCATACACTTCTTAGAAGCGTATGACAGAAATCGTAGAATATGTACAAGATATAATTGCCTATTTATTTATCAGTGACATTTTGCAGCTCGGCTCGACCGGTCCCAGTCGGCTGCACGGCTTTGCATATAATATACCATAGACAAATTCATATAGTTTCCTCCCGACACACAGCTGAATCCGACCTGGCTCGATCAAACGTCGATTGGAGTGGAGATATCTACTGGTCCGATTTTTACTAAAAATCGGCAGTAACACTCGGATGAGCGCAGTCCGTAGTCCGTCCGCTCAGTGCGGCACGCGCGCCTCGCTGGGGCGGTAGCGCGCCAGGATGATGGCGCACATGGTCTGCGCGTCCGTCTCCTCCGGGTACGCCGCCATCGCCTCCGCCACCTGCGGCTCCGGGAAGATGCCCGCCAGGTGGTAGTGCATGCGGCGCCGCGCGTCCCAGTGCTGCAGCGCGCCATCCGACGCGCACGGCACCGGCGCCGCGCGCAGCCCGGCCGCCCCCGCCGCGCCCGCCCCCGCCCCCGCGCCCGCGCCCGCCCCCGGCGCGCTCGCCACCCGCGACGCCAGCGCGTGCGGCTGCAGGCGCGGGTCGCACGTCGGGTTCAACGTCAGCTGCCGCGCCAACTTACGATGCGGGTTCACGTCGGGCGGAGGTCCGGCCGGCACCAACTGGGGCTGCAGTGGCTGCGACGGCCCGGCGACTTGCAGTTGTGCGCGATCGAAGTGAGTTTGGAGCGTAGGGTCGGCGAGTCGCGGCGCGGCGGAGTGCGCGCGGGCGAGCTGCCTCTTGCCGTCGGCGGGGCGGCCGCCGGGCGGCAGGCTGACGGTGTGCAGGTCGCGCGCGCGCAGCGTCTTGGCGGCGCGCTCGGACAGCTTCTCCGCGACAGACTTGTGCGGCCGCCCGGCGCGCTCGGGGTGGTAGAACTTGCACTTGTTGCCGTACGTGCACTTGCGACCGTACGGGCACGCGGGCGGCGGGTCGGCGCGCGACGGTGGCGCTCGCAAGAACGCGTCGAGCGTGGGCCCCGACCGGCCGAGAGGGTCGTCGGGCGGCATGAACCGATCGTTGACGAACGAGTACATGAGCAGTCGCTCCTCGACCACTTTTCGGAAGTCGGGATTCTCGGCGGCGAGGTCGCGGTAGTTGTCGTTAGACACGACTATGCCGTCGGTCTCGGCCGCGAGGCGCAGGATGTACCGGTCGTCGTAGCAGACGAGTCGCTTGCCGCCGAGCAGTCTGCTGGGCGTGTACACGAGCACGCGGTCCCGCTCGAGGCGCTCGAGCGCGTCCCGCTCGGCGATAGGGTTGTTGGGTCGCGAGGCCTCCTTGCGCCACTTGGGTACGAACGCAGTGATTTCCCGGTGCCCACGTGCGCGGAACCACTCCACACAAATCTCTATTCCCCGACATGAGAAGACCTCCTTGTTTCCATGGCTGATGACAAAAGATATCATTCAATACTGAATCAACTCAACTCAATCTGAATCTAAAAATATTGAAAATTTCACTCTTTTAAAAAAATTAAGCTCGTCAGTATAACGTTTATTTATTCTACATTTTTTTGAAACAGTTCGAAAGAAGTTACCTAGATCAAGTCTAGAATTCAGAATCGGTAGCGTTCATTGTTAAGTACCTACTAGTCTTATTAATAAAATAAATTAGAGATAAGATTGTATTAATATATCTTATCAACCGGAACTCTAGGGGTGATTGATACTAGTACGATGTTGTAAGTGAATAGTTTATCTCTGACTTGTTAAGATAATTTACATTAAACATTATATTTATTTTAGTACAGAAATGTATGTACATTACCTAATCAACTGTTAATTCATGTTTAGCATTGGATAAGTCATTTAACTCCCATAAGAAAAAAAATGCCGTGGTATTTTGTCAATTTTAGAAGATTTGCATGCTTTATCCAGTAAATGTATGATCTGTCTACTGGATTAAAGTTCAAATTTCAATTTCAAATAAGCTTTTACAAGCGTTTATGAAACATTATGATTCTAGTTGCACAGTTCCAAAAGGTTGATCCTATGGAGAAAAATGCGACAAGAAATTCCATGGACACTCTTATTAAAATAAATGTTACAATCTTCACTAGTACAATATTGCGATAACAGGATGTGTGGACATTGAAGGTTAATGTCCAAATTTGACCGAAGTCGATATTATTAATCGAAGGTTCCCATCATTTGAGAACTCGATGTCATTTATTTCAAACAAATAAATAAATTATGTGGAAGAAACACGCATCATCAAAAAATATACGATCGATCGGTGGATAAAGCACCTATATATTTTTAAAGCATATATTTTTTCAAACCAGGACCAATTTTTACCAGACCATGCAAGCAGTAAAGATATTAGAGTGAGCATTAAGAACATTTTCATACAAAAACATTGATCCCAATTTAACTTCTTTCTTTGTCAGGCTGACGTAGGTATAACACTAGACAGAGGAACTGGTTATTGCTTTACTCTATAACCAATCATAATGATATTAAATTAGCAATAAGATTTGATGACTATGATATTAAGAAGATGAAGATCACTATGATAATAAGATGTCAGTAAGTCGATCGTAAGTGGCGCCTATTAAAACGCCGCGTTAAAAATACCTTGGGGAGTACGGCACGGTATACTTCGCTTTCGCCATCGACGGCAGTAAGCTATATTAGCTTATATCAGAATAGACCTTTATTTCCGGACCCTCGGTTGCCATCCCCATTACACTCCGGATTCTGGTAAATACGGACCCAATGTCGAATTTGGAAAACAACTTCATAACCAAAACAGTTTAATACTTACTGCTTTTTACATAGCATATCAATGTAAACCTATTTTCCAATGGGTAGGTATCAGACTTTTTGGGAAAATGTTACATTCAGTTAAATAGATATTGACGTACCTCATGGCGACATTGCTACCATCTATGACGATGTGTCTGAGCGGCGCGCGGTCGGGCGGCGGGTCGGGCTCGGCGGGCGGCGCGGGCGACAGCGCTCGCGGCGGCTGCTTGGCGGCCAGCTTTATCAGCTCCGCCAACAGCTCGTTGCAGGGTGGGTCAGGACCCAGTCGCTGTATCGCCGTGCGCGCCAAACGCTCAGAATAACCCAACTTCACCGCAAACTCGATCTTTGCCTGCAATCCAAGATATTTAAAATGTTTGGGAACATTTTCATACAAAATTTTTAACCCCGAACGTCGGTAATTAATGGGGCGTGTCAGACAACGCATGGCACTAGACAGAACGAATTGTTAACCAGCATGGATAACAAGTAATAGATTACGGTCTTATTCGTGATGTCCCGTCTATCGCTCGTAATATTTAACTACCCCTCTCAGACCTCAATTAAAATAATGAATTATTAATGACTTACAGTATATCTTGGTACAATAACACAAAAAGTCAGATCTATACGGAAAACAGGCCCACATAGAATACCCAGTATCAGTATAGAATAGAATGCCCACATACAATCGATAGTCTTTGCGCTATCGATTTAATAAAATTAATTTATGTCTCTGAATGCGGCAGTACCTAAGTGTCTTTTCCCGGAATATAATGAACAGTTTAACGTAAAGTAGGTACTTGTGCGAAAACATGACCGTTGCAAGACACTTTGTAGAGGAAATCAGAAGAGGGAGTGAATACAGAAATACAAAACAGGGAAACTTAGTCATTCAACTGTCAAATAAATTGAGGAAATGTCTTATACAGATCACCAGGTAAGGTAAAATATTTTGATATGAGGACAAACCCGCATTAATTGTTTGTAAAAAAGACTGCGGACTGGACTCTATTCTCTGTTTGCCACCATAGAGATATTATATTTCTGTGGGCTTATCTTGGGAAATCGCTTACCTGGTTGGGTTGTGGTGGTGTAGGCGTAAGAGTGACATATTCGGCAAACTCCGCAGCAAGTGTGTCGGAGGGAGTCCGCGATGCCGCTCGGTGCGAACTCTCGTCGTCGCACTCGGAGTCATAGCTTGAGTCCTCACCGCGCTCGCCACCCCACCCCAACGATGACTCCACATATTTCTGGAACAATACCAACATTTTCAACTACATTCAGACCAGTAGACCACAACAATACCTATAGACACAAGCTATTTTGTACAGCAAAAAATCAAGGCAAACGGATGAGCAGTCTGTATATTTTATAATTGTAAGGTAGTAGCACGTTGTTTTTTTGCAATCAATTAATCATGATACCGTCAAATTGTTCTAAGCATATTTATTTAAAATCTGACGCAGTTTGTAATAATGTACTGGTGTAGATGTAAGGTTTTATGGATATTTAATTGTAGTCTACAGATTTAATTAAGGGTATGAGTTCACTTGATTAAACCGTTACCTACTCAAAGATTAATACAAATTATAGGTATTTGCATTATTATTTAAAATGGTCATTGGTGTACCATTAAAATAACAAGTTATCTTATCGTATCGTATCGTAGGATCTCATAAAATGTTAATAATCATCTGTCTTTTTACATAATGGCTGTGATTTGCAGCGGTACAACTACAGCGCAGTTTAGGATTTTCAGAGATCATACCTAAGTATGGCAAAGTGAACAATATCACCCGATTTTAAATGGATGTATTATATCCGCCAAACGGCGAAATTATTAATCAAATATAATTCTAAAGAACGAATGAGACATTGTCTAAATTACAAATATCGTCGACGTTGAAAAATGTTAAATTTACGTGCGAGTGATGATTAATTATCGATCAATAAGAAAATTTGATATTACCGCGACCGACACCGGCTGAGCACAGGGTCACGAGGGCGTCGAAGCGGATCTACAGATGATCATTGACCTTTAGCGTGCGCGCAACTGTCGGCTGTACCGGTTGGAATTCATTATTCTTAGATTGACAAAAATTTTTCCGAACTAAAAATTTTAAAATTCGAGATCATTTCAAGTACACATTACAGTTACAGGTAGAAAATTTACTTATTAAATCTACAAAATAGCGCTTAGTCATGCTCGAAAGATCCGCATCGGGACCTAGTTGACATCCAAATCAAGATTTTCATTTGGATCAAGACATGCCTCAGGTAGATAAACACTAAACAAACAATTATTAATTTAATTGCCAATAATTTGTTATCACTGATTGTAGCAATGAACATGATTTTTGCTGATTTGATTTGATGATTACCCCCATTTTTATAATATTATCAATGGCAAAATGTGTAGGTCGAAGGAAATTACAAAAAATTGAGATACGTACCTATATGTAATTTTAAAAACAATTTCAATTTGATTGTAACTAATCTACCTATACATCCAAAATGCTTTGTCCTGAATTACTGACTGAGGGATCAACGCACAGCCTAAACCGCTGATCCTGAAAAGAGACCTGAAACTTGGAGGGTGTGTTCTTTGTATGACATAGGCATCCGTAAGGAGTTTTGGAAATTCGACCCCGAAGGTGGTGAAACGGGGGGGGGTGAAAGTTTCGATGAAAGTCCGTCATTTATTAGCGGGTGAAACCGCGGGGTACAGCTAGTATGATATATAAAGAAAGTTTCGAGTTCCAAAGTTATTTATTCAAAAAAAATTTTTTGAGGATACCAATTGAATCTAATCCTAATTGTCAAATGTTCCAATGTTTACTGTTGTAGTGCGCGGGCCAAGTTCCTGTTAGAAAATCGGTGACTATACGTAGTCAAGTAAGACGATAAAGTTTAGTAGGTCTCTGGAGCCTACATCCGGGCTGGGCACAGTACGGAAGCGCCCCGCCTACAGCGTGAAGCCGGATGCGACTTTCTAAAAAATCAAGCCAAGCTACAGTTGGCGGTTAGAGAACGATATTGACTGTGTTGATATGGATATAATTATAACGATGTTAAATTATAATATGTTAACAAAAACGTGATCGAATTGGTGTATCTTTATTTTATTTTCGGTGCAACAACTTGTCACGCGTCACACTTGACTTTGCTTTTTACAAGTGCTAAAAAAACTGGATTTAACAGTCTTGGAGATACTTCACGTAAGAGAATGCAGTAGTTTATTCATTTTTCGTTCTTACTTTTGGTATTAGATTCCTAATTGATAACTTTTTTCAACTCCATTATTTCGGAACTAGAATCGTGTTTCAGGTTCTAGTAAGACCAAAATTAGACCAAATTAAATTGATTTAGGTATAAAACGAAAACAAGATTCAGGTGAATAGGATATTTTGTAAACATTTTGCAGTTATCTGCTCGCAAATTCAGTGTACTCGGTCAATAAGTTTACTGTCAGCTATGATATAGTATCTTCTAAAGTTCAGAATGGTTCCAATGATAGTGAGTAGGTATTACGTCAAAGAATCGTTCGATGGACGCATTGAGGGTCACTCATAATTAATCTTAATGATTATTGTTTATCCCGTTTAAGTTTTAACAATCAAGTTGCTAATGATGTTATCTCTTTTCACGCACTAAGATAATATTTTTTTTTTCATGTGTGCTGAGAGAAATTATGTAAGTTCTCAAAACCCTTGTTAAAATCGTATTAATAGCTGAAAGCATTTGAATCTCGATAGCTGTAGAAACATAGGTCCAACCTTTTTCCTCGTAACTAACTAAACTACTAGCTATTTCAGACAAAATAAAAAACCCATTGGATTATCCCGCCGCGTTAGCCACGCTCGTTTACGTTGGACGATCTATTTGTTTACGTTTTTTCTGCCTCGACTTTAAGAATCTGGAAGGAAACACGCTAGACTCTAGCAAAACACCTAACCACGAGTCTCTATTACAAATAAATAATGAAATAATTTAACATCACAGTGGAAATAAAAATTAAACAATCTTCGCGACCCACTTAAGCCATGGAGGTCGTGCAAATCAACCGAATCATTCAATTCATTACTGTTCTTAGATTTGTAGATAACTATCTAATTGATTTAGAAGGTCTTATTGCATCAGATCCCAGAAAATATAGTACATCTAAAGAATTTCCGCATTTTGTTAGTATATACAGATATCTACATCGGGGACCACGTCGAAAATGAAGTAATAAACTCCAATGTAGTGACGTAACCAGTTGTCTCGTAAATACTGGTGATTACTTTTTAAAGTCTTGCGTTCACAGAGCTGTTACATTTATTTCACTTGGATTTAAATGAGTCCTTGTTCACACCTTTTGTTTTTATCATTACAATTTATAATTATGTGGCGGTTTATTTGGTTTTCGACCTTTGCCACATCTGAAATTAGATTTTAATTGCAAAACTGTTTTTCTACCTACAACCATACAACCATTGACGTCCCAAGAGTGGCTCCATTGATAATATTGACGTCAGTATGGACAATTTTATCTTGTTTAGACGCAAATCAAGGAACCAATTATTACGTAGGAGTATCTTTATATCGCACATTTGCAAAGGTTATCATACCGCGCAAATATAGAAATTTAGATGTATTAAAATTTATTTACCATTTACTTAGATAAAAGTTCTTATTGACTACCAGCTTTTCCAACATTTACAAGGTACGATAGGCATTTCAACTACCTATAATTCACAGAAAAGTAATCAGATTGCCAAATCCACAGTGCTAAGAAATCTATACGCTTTTACATTGCGAATGTTAGGTAAGTACCTACCTACATTTCCAATTCCTGAAACAATCCCTGAAGGAGTCCCTTCCCTGTTGAAAGCACGTGATACGTATTCCCAGGAAATTGTGGATCGTTTCGAACCGGTCACTGAGCGCTATGTTAATTTACGTTAAATCATGTCTGTACGTCGATAAGTGATGTCTGGGTGAGTACAATTAGTTCCGTTTGTAGAGGAGAAATTCTATCGTTGGTTTGTCGAAGAGAGATAACAACGGCCAATACGGTGGGAGCATTCGGGCGACGTCGGCGCACGCCACCTCGTGCGATGTGGCGTCAGCGACGAACAGGATGCGGGCACGCGACATACTTTATACAACACACACACAGACATATAATTATGCGTACCTACAATACAAACTGCACTCAAACATTCGGTTACCATAACAAAAGTATTGTCTCAACAACGTTACGTTACGTACTTGAGGTACAAAAGTCAATATTTAGCATTGATTACGTTACTTTGCTGATAAAATATTTTATAATCGACATAGATATATAGATTTGTTGTCTATAAAACTATTTATCATAAGTAGCCACTTGTTTTTGTATAGTAATTGTTAATTGGTATTCGCGAGCTTGCAATTAATTTGTGACGTAACTAGGTGTTGTGTTTTGTGCTTACAATAATAATAACAAGTTAGATGAAAACGGAATATGACGTCAAGAGATCTTATCATGATTATGACAGAATAACTATGAATTTATTCTAGGTGTAGCGAAAAATATAAGACGGTATTTATCTATCTTCAATTAATTTTCATGTTTTTATCAATAGGAACATTGCGAATTAAACATTCTCTGCTGTTAAAAAATGTTACAAGGATTAACAACATCAATTAAACTACGTCAACAAGCTGTTGACGATTGCTGTGGGCCATCAATTGTGTTGTGTTTTGATTAAAACGAGGGACAGCGCTGCAAATTCACCAATTTTAAAGCTTAAAATTCCAATTATAACAGCATTCTAAAGGTCCACTAATCTAAATAAAATGTAGTTAGGTTGTCTGCATAGAATAGTTACTGAAGGGGCGTGATGCGGCCGCTGCAGTCGATAGTCTAGTGTAGGCCACAGTTGACGACATTCTTTCTCAAACGTCATCAAGTATAAATAGAAAACGCGCACGTAAACGCCATAATCTAGTTAATAACTTCCTTTTACAAGAGGACATGAGTTATGATTCTCCGAACTTAAGGTAGGTACTGACAAATTAGGACAAAATGTATGATATTCAAATTTAGTGGTAGGCAATGCATAAATCAAAATCATTTAAGATTATGCACAACATAAGTATCAATAATTCACAGGGTGTTTTCAAATAGGTAGGACTTCAAATGTCATGTTAATGATAAATCTGACCGCAAATTAGCATTAGAATACGTCATAATACGTTTTGTTGATGTCAACCAAATTGGTCTTTTCACGTATAGGTACCCACACATAGGTTAATCATCATTATAAACCGTAAGTGGGCCCCTATCGTTTGTCGTTCGCACTATCTGCCTACCTATTGACATTTATTACATCAGAGCATAATCATACCGGATACTAAATACATTAGAAGGTTGTCAAACCACTCTTTTTATCAACTAAATCGTTTGTACGGAATTCGGCGGCGTAGACAATTTAAGATCATTTTATAGTCATAAATGATGTTCTTGGTACCTTATTCCCACAATGAAAATAAAAAAGGCACGATAAGTAGCTACCAATGAGGTAATTAATAGCGACGTGTCTCGATTTTCTCACAATTCAATGGAAGCATCTCAAGATAAATACATAGGTAACACTGTATTAAACCAAAATGAAAGTGACTTAAGTGACGTCTTTTGTATTCAGTTTATTTACTTGCGAAACATCCGTGAGTGCTTAACATCACCTTTCGCATCATAATATATTCTATCGAAAGCTATCGAAACGGAAAATAAAGTATAAGCTAGAGTCAATAGCTGATATTTTACAGACAATAACTTAAAACATCCGATTAGATAAAATGGCATAAGAAGCAATGGAGGTTGAGTCAAGCACATTCGACATTCTTTGTAACGTTCTCACAATGATCAAATTTGAATCCGTGATCAGATTTCGTAGACAGTTAACGAAAGAGTATAAATCACCAGAGCTATTGGAAGCGAAGTGAAAGTTTGCCATGATAGCCGAGCAGTGGCGGACCTGCGACACTTCGTTCAGACGACAGATGAAGACATGCACATTAATTAACCTGTAGATTGCTTTCACAAACTAACAAAAACAACACTGCAACTTGACGCTGCAAAACAACTGATGATTGAGGACCACTATCACATCTAGGTGATATAAATCTGTAATGATTATGCTTCCTGCACTAATTATGTTCACTGCAATATTATATCGAACCTTTTTTTCATCATCAACAAAAACTTTTAAATTTCTCATAACGCGCACTGACAGTTCACAAAAAATTATGATACATTCGCACTCACCCACTATAAATTATCTTACAAAATAATCCTAGGTATTTCGTCTGTGTTTGAGCACTGTATACAATAATTAGCATACCTATATGACGTTAACGAACCGGCTCTACTTCCGGGATCGTTATATCGACCGAACGGAATGAACATCATTACAATGCGATGTACGCAAAACCGAGGCTGGCTGTGAAACTCGCGAGGAAACAACATCCGTAAATAGAGAACAAGTCTGATGCGATAGCCGGGCGCAACAGGTGTCCTAACGAAGGATATGAGAGTCGCGCTCACCTGGGAGTTGTCGATCGCGTACATAATATTGTATTAATGCGTGCGCGCGTCGCATGGCATGACGCGCATGTGCGAGCGCGACGTGCTTCGCGGCAAGACTATTGACTAGAGTATCATGTGGCGCAAGCGCATGCACACCTCCACGCACGAGCCCGTTGAGTGAAGGGGAAGCGGGGCACCGCGAGATCCGGGTTGTGCGCCCACTGCACCCGGCAGGCGGCCCCGAAACAAACCGCGCACCGTTGACCTCTGCCACTACCGACCAATATCGTTTTAGATTTTTGCCGCATCTATATACGACACTATGATGAATTGTATACCCGGACATATGATAACCTGAACTTTCTCTATACCATTTTTGTCAAAGAAAATATTTAAAACTACATTAGCATGCTGTTAAACAATTGCTATCAGATTCAATTTAATTGAACTGGATTAGCATTACTTATTGTATTAAAATTTTAATCTCTATACACATATCTGTATTTAATCTACCAGACTCCTCAACACACATCCTTTAAACTTACACTATCAGATCACGAAAACCGAAGTAATCATTGGTAACACAGGACACTGCAAAAGAGAGGATGGAACCAAAGTATCTTTCAATTTTCAACCTTTAGATAAAACCGCAAATGTTAATACAAAAAAGAGGGAACTTTTTTGTGTCGCGTCTCATTGCTCAAACAGTAGGTAGTTGAAGTATGTGCACTGAAAGAGAATATGATGCCACTACACTAAAAGGATGCTTTTAATTCCTAATTCCTCAAGTTAAAAGCAAATCAAAAATATTAAGAAAGAATTCTGATTTTGATTTGGGTTTTATAGAAAAAGCGGCACTCCCTTGTCCCTGTCAGAAATATATATCTAAGGATTGGGATACCAACGTAAACGTGTGAGAAGTGGGCACAGTAGGAACTGAATTTGAACAGTCCCCACACGAGAGTTATTTTAAAAATTTTTGATTTTTTAAAATTAATTACTTATATGCAACTAAAAACGATGAAAGATGTACGTCGTAAAACAATTCTATAAATTCGACCAGTCAAAAAATTGTTAAAATATCAATTTAATATTATAATATTTTTATTATATTATTATTATTTAATGCTGTATATTTTAATATGAAATATAAGGGTCTCAAATACAGCTAAATAATAAGTGTTTTTGCAACAAACTTGCCTTGTTATATTCAAGGTATGCAAGTCATGCCATTTTAAATTTATTCTGAATGAATTAACAAATCTATTGTATTGTTGTCTTCTAATGCTTTGAATTTTGAAACTTACAATATTATCTTAAAGCGTGGATTATGTTATAGAGGAAATCAATAAAACTAAAAATATTAGGAAATACATTAATTAAGTAATAAACTTGGCAGAGACCCCAATTAATTGTTACCTATATTGTACATAGTATGGTCTACAGCACATCATGGTATCCAAAACTGTAAAATTTCTTCAATAGATTTCAATTTAATTTCGAAATAATAGAGTTATCCATTGGGAAATTTGACCAGTATATAGTTTGACTTGATGTGCTGTTGACTGTATCTGACAAGATAGATACAATATCAAAATTGAATTAAAACTAAATTTATAATATGGTTATAGATTTTTGGTTTGACTTCACCCCAGAAATCATTTCTAAAATATTTGAATGGAGTGCATGGCATGGAAGAGCAAGTCCCTGTGGGACTTGTCCCTGCTCCATCCATGTCCATGCACCCAGAATTGTGATTTGTATATTTTTTTATCAAATATATATATTATAATACTACCAGCCATAGCTACATACTATATTTGTTTGTAAAAAAAATATAATTTTCATATAATTAAGTATATTCAAAAGTAATTTAAAAAAAACTTTGTTTACAAACAAATACTTATTACAATATAAAAAAAAATAAGCAAACCTACCTACAAAAACTCTAAAGTGCCGACATTAGTGGGGCAGTAGCCACTAAAATCTATTTACTAGAGTAGATTCCACTGTGAACTTTAAGGCATTCCACTTTACCCCAAGAACACGGAATAAATAGTTTTTTTATGCTAAACCTAAATTCTGCAACAGATTTTTTCTAAGACCTTAGAATTTGAAGATGTAATAAACCAATTTTGAACTGCTAAAACCACGGATTTTGGCGATTTTTGATGTAATTTTTTGATTTTGTTGTCAAATTTTAACCGATTTATAATAACTAAAGCATCCTTTAGTTAATAAATTACTCTTCAAATAATTTTTTTTGCTAGGCTACAAGTTTTTTCTCAAGATATAATATACATAAGGGGCCATCCATAAATTACGTCACGAATTATGTGTGACATCACATATTAATGGTTCAAGTTTTTCCTTTACATTTAAATTTTGCACTTTAATCATTTTGATTTTTACATAGGACATCACAAAGCTGATTGCTCCCCATACTGTTTCGTTAGTACTAAACTGCAAAATATAATAAGTACAGATTAATATCAAAATAAATATCTTGAGAAAAATCTTTAGAAATGACCGTAAAAATTTGCTGTCCTCAAAAAAAAACTTCAAATATCACCAAAAACCATGTTTTTTTTAATAGTTATATCCAAATTCTGACGACTTACAGTAATTTTGTTGCCAGATTTAGATTCAGCATATGTGCAAATAATGTTTCACCCCTGAGAACATTTTTTTTTGTTAACTAGTGAATTTATTGTACAATATCAATATATGTATAATCTTACTATTTATTTATAATTATGAATTGGTGAAAAGTGATTGCCAACTCTATTCTTCAAAACAGGTTTTAATTCTTAAATTCAATGTTATATATATTGTCATATTAGTCTAGCGCCCATAAGGGTAACTGCTGAGCACTAAGCAAAGAGGAATTAAATTTTTCTATTAAATCTTCAATAGCAGCTCAGAGTAATTATTTGTACCTGGTTAATCACAATAGGCTCTCCACCTCTTACATAGGACCTAAACATAAGGATGAGCTGTGAGTGTACATTAGTACACCATGTGATGGTATGATCGGTGTATATTTGATTTATATGTATATGAAAGGTGTAGATTTGGTTAAATCTACACCTTTTAAAACAGTACAGTGACTGACTGGCAGCCAATCTATGCCAGGCCAGGGACCCAAGGTTGCTATTATAGTTGTTGAATGGTCATCCAAATGCACTAAATGACCAGATTTTGTAGACAAAACTGTCAAAAATCAAAAATTCTGAAACCATTGAATGACAACTTTGACATACTTAATAAAATAGCAGACTTTGGGCCCCTTGTTGGGCCCTGTACCATAGATACTCAGAAATAGAAATGCATATTTTTAGCACTCACATAATACAAATTTTAGCATATAGTCTATGATTTTAAAGTTGATTATGGAATGACATTAACCAACAGCGGCTTCAAGGGGGAGCCTATGGAGCTCAAGTCCCACAAAACATCTGGGACCATCCCTGACAAATTTTGAATTAAACATGATAATGGTCAACATTTATATTACTAGCCCATCCTAAACCGAAATTCTGAATAACAGGGTCTCAAAGGTTTTTCAGCCTATATTTTTATTGAAAATTGAGGAAAATATTCCTTGTTCTTTTTGCCTTTTCTTTAACTGTAACCTCTCAAGTAACAAATTAAAGACACAATGTAAAATCTATTTTGTGTCCTTAGGACCCACCACATTTAATGAATTAATAACCAGTTGCACTAAGATAAACAACATCACTGGGTCACAGTTAACTACAATAAACCCATTGTAAATGTGTATTGATTCAATAATAGAATTGATAATCAGCTAAGATGATTCATATTTTATCAACATAATAAATCATAAATTCTTATCAACAAAAAACAAGGCTGCTCTTTAATTCAATTAATTGGTTAACTAAATCAATATTTATATTAAAAAAAATGATCAAATAAAATTACACTTTTATTGAAATTTATAAGTGAACAATGATTGTCATTGTAAGTGAAGGTTTTTATGGTTTACAAACCATAATGCCTAATAATGAAGAATGTAATTATATAGTTATATTTAGCAAATGGAAAGAATATGGTTGCATATTGTAAGTATATTCTTATCATAATAACAAGTAACCAAACTGGAAATTAAAGTCACATCTTAATAGGATGTGCTAATATGTTGATGACGGTATGCTTTAACTATGCTATAGATCCTTTGTTAAATGTTTTTGTTCTAATATTTGATAGTAACTGACATTTGTGTAACACAGAATTCATAATTTACCTGTATTCTGCCAACTAATTCCTTCGGATTGAAACTTCCATCTGCTGGATTCAGGTTGAACGTGACGTTGAAATACACATATCCAAGTTTTTCATTCGCGAGACACAATTTACTCTCAGACAGAGTGACACAATAAAATGTTTCAACTAAATTATAATATTTGGAATAGAATTCGTTGATACGAGAATGTGGTACCGATATTATCAGATCCGTATCGTGAGACATCGTTTTACGTATGTCGCAATATGAAATTACACGCGACTATCGCAATATTATTGCATAATTCGTAACAAAACAACTGCGACTATCTTCCATTCCAACACTGAGCCAGTTCTTCTAAGTGAAATTATTGTGCGTCTGCGTGACGTGACGTGAGTAATTGTCACTGTCATTGTCATTTTGTGTTGTGAATGTGACGAATGTGATCACTGATCATGGTGTCGGTAATTCAACAGATAGAAAATAATTATTTTATTCGACTATCAACTAAAAATATATAGGTTCAATTTTATGAAAATAAAATATAATTTTGTTCCAAATAATTTATTATATTTAAATAATATTCAATTAACGTATTATGTTCGAGTTAAGGGCAATCTAAGAAATAATTTTTAATATTAAGACAATATTAACCCTCCATTAGCCGGATAAAATTTTAAATCTTTTATGTTCCCTAGAGAAGGAGTGAGATTTGAAAAGGAGGAGGTAGGTACTTAGGTAAATATTAACATTACAGTTTTAAAAACACTTAAGGGAAAAGATATTTAAGTAGCGACAATTTTAGTCAGGGATAGCAAATTAGACAATTAGTCAAAACCCTCTCCTCCTTTTTCCAGGCTTGAGACTGGCACTGGTTGTTCCAGTGGCGGAGTTAGTGGCATCTACATAAATTTTATTTAATTTAAAATTATACATTTTTTCGTTGTACAAGGATGGTTGTAATCTGAAACGAAATAAAACCATTAATAATATTCAGCGTAAACATAGAATAGGTACGGATACTTATAAATAAGTATATTTATAGGTATATATACCTATAAGTATCGTATCTGTTTATATTCACATAAACTAATGTTGATTCTTTAAAAAGACATGTAAACTTAGGCTAAACAAGGAAGAGACTGAGGATATGCTATCAAATTTGAATTACGTTCGGGATTCGCAGAGACTTCACAAAAGTCTTTATCGTCGGAAGGTAAACTTTATTTATTGGTAACTGGGCTAATAAGATTCTAATATTATTAATTAAAAAAACTATCAGAAAACTAAGATATTCCATAGTTGCTTACCTCATTTAGTACCTAGAGCTATCTCGTATGTGCAACATGTTTAGAGTAATTAATTAGTCATCCGAATCTGAGTCTGGTGGGATATTCTCCCTATTCACTTTATGTTTACGCTTTTTCTTTTTATTCTGTTGTCGAGTGCGGAACATTTTACTCTCATCGGCACACTTTGTTGTAATACTTGTTCTGTAAATTATTCATAAGAATTAATTCTCACAACCAAGAAATTTTTGAAAGCACGGAGCTCAAGACAGCAGGCTTACTCTTGAAAACAATACAATACCAATCCAAACGTGATCCGATTCCAATGTCAATTTGGCTGTCGGGCAATTTCGTACTCTTGAGCACAAATCCGTTAACCTTGTATCGGCATCCTGATTGGCCAATGGTTGGGTCGTTTCCCAATCCTATTTAGTTCACTCAATCACCGCACAATATTGAAACATGACAAAACGGCACAATTCCAATGTCGATGTATCGGGATTGAGTTCAAGAGTAAGCCCCCAGATCGAGATGGAGAGCCATTGTAGATCCCCTCTGCTCCTAACTTGAAACTTTCTTGACTTATGAGTCAAGTCAATAATGTTTTTATTGGTGGGTCTAAGAGCTTCCAGTAGGACTAGTGAAGTATGATCCATGAATCCAATTAAATGTATGTTTTTAAACCAAAAACGCCATAGTTTACATACCTGACAACATTTTCCGGTACGCAACATCGTTCAACCACCGTCTGTACTATATCATTAACCAAAGCGGCATCTAATTTCTTTTTCGCTGGCTTGTTTGGGAAAGCTGGAGATGGTTTGCCGGTTAAAGAATGTGTTGCTAAAATTCTAAAAAGAGACAACTATATTTTATAGGTCCATGTAATAATAAAAAATAAGTATGTTACGTCCGTATGCTTATCTACCTGCGTGAAAACACAGCCGTCAGTAACTTTCTTGTAGCACTTGTATAAGAATTCCAATTTATATGTCTGAATATTCTTGATGGAATCATAACATTCCCGTCTCCTATTGGCACCTGTAGACGTTTTGGAAATAAATAAAGAAACTGTCGGTTTTATCTTTTTTAATATTAGAATTATTAAAGTCAAAACAAACCATGTCATCAGCACTTGAATTAACATTTCTGTTACTTAATACTTTTGTTGTATCATATCCTTGATGAGGACTGTATCTTTTATGTTTTGGTTTCACCTTTTCAGGAGAATCACAGTCGGTAAAAGTTTCATCTGAGTCGAAAGTATTGCTGTCATTCATTGTCTGAAAATACAGAACATTAAAATTATATTGTTCACATTATCTACAAATTTCATTTTATTTTATATGGTTAAATAATAGTGAGTTTTAGTTACCATATCGTTAGAATCCACTTTATAAGATTCATCGTCATCATCATCAAAATCATCGTTGTCGGAAATATCTTGGTCAACCGTATTCATCGGCCGTGAATTAGATTTAATTTGTGCTTCTAAAGATTTTATTTTTTCGCAAAGTTTTGTTATAGTAAATTCCATTGTTTCTATTATTGGCAATTGATATTTGTCTTCAGTTTGCGTTCCAATATCACGAGTTTTTACTTTCGTCTGAGAATTATTGCATATGTTAAGATTTTTGGCCGAGTTAGAAAGGTTGTTTGCGACAATATGTGGCAGAGGACCTGAACTAGTAACTGTGAAATGTTTTATTGGTTTCCTTTTAAATATTTTCGACCGTTTATTACTGGATTCTGTGTTATGATAGGCACGAACGTGAGGATCACGTGTTAATTCCTCATCAGGTGTTTTCCTTTTAGGGATATGCTAAAAGTAAAATTACAGAGATGATTAAAAAAATAGCACTTAACTACACATTACACATACCTAGAATTTTAGTTGGCTACAGATTTAATCTTACCGAAGAAGTGTTGACTTCAGATTTAAGCGTTGTACTTTTGGCAACTGCATACATAGGACTAACAGTTCCAACTTTAGGCGTAGTTGTCGTTTTAATTGGTTGTTTCTACAATAAAGAATAAGCGATATTTAGTATTCCAATTAGTAGCTTCATAAATTGGACAATCTCTGTTTCAAAAACTTACCCCAACATTGGATGCTATAAAACAACTTAAGAATAAATTTGCAGTTTCTGCAGAATCTTTACGGTCATCTACAAACAAGAAACAGTGTGTTAAGTTCAAGGAAACTAGGTATCTGATATTTTTATTACCGATCGGCATCTGATAAAAATAATTAGTAAAAATTTTAATGAAACACTTACATTTTTCATGCTTCGTGTCACGAATATTACTTTGCAGGTCCAGCAATGCCTGCGCAGCATCGTACTCTGTGTTGGCAGTACTAACGCCGACGGTTGACATTTTTTTAAATTGATGTACTGGAAATCAGAGTTAATTAATGACAAAATGCAACTAGGTGCTTACTTTCTTATATAGTCAACTAACTTCTACACAGTCATCTGCGTGGACTTCAGGACACAGTTTAACCTGGATAAAAAGTATTCTATGTGTAAATTAACGGGTTTTGAGAACCTAACTTATTTTTTTAAACTAAGTTAATTTCTCGGGAGTTCCTCGCTTTACGTGATTGAGTAACAAAAATAAAAACTTTCACATTTATAATGTTATGTTGTAAGTATTAATCTGTCACAAACGTTAAGAGTCCGGCGGACCGAATTCTCTTCCAAACGTAATACCGAAATACATTGTAATTCAAACCGATACCGTTAATCTAGGTGCCTACCCTACCATTTCATCCAAAATACTTCACTGGAAATAAATGTAAATAAAAGAAATATTGCGAATGCAATTTTTGATAATTTTACTAAGTTTAGAACGATTTTCCGGTCTTTTATTTCCAGTGAAGTAGTAGTAGAAATAGTACCGTAGGAACGTAGATTAACCGTATCCAGATCCGAATAATAACATAATATGATAGAATATTGTCTGGATTACGATTTATTTCGGTATTACGTTTTTGTGGGCAATTCAAATTCCACCAGGCCCTTAAATAAGCATTGAGTACTAACTTACCAACAGTTCAAGTTCACAACAGTTCAAATACATAGAATACAAAAGCAACTGTTTACCACCACTGAGAGAAACAACCATCCACAACATGAAACCAAAGAGCACTGACAATTTTTTATAATTATTCCGTTTATGTAGCTTCTTCATTCAATAGGTCATAAAATAAAACACCACGACAGCAAAGCAGCTTACTTCGATGTTCAGGTACCTAGTAAAAGTATACCCCTTAAAATTTCCCCGAACTTATTACTTATTATCTACTAGATACGATACTACGGTTTACTACTTATACCTGCTAAAGCTGAGCTTTTGTTAAACTAATGGCGTACTGCGTTGTAAAGTCGATGAAACAATAAGACTTATTAAGAGAATATTAGCTCGTATCCGTGACTACCTACCTCCAGAAGAAATAAAAGCAACAGGATCATCTAAATACCCTGTTTGCAACTTATTGGAAAAAATAAAAATAATTAATATCATACGGTCATTATGACAGTAGTGTTAACTAATAGGTTGAATAGTAGGTACAAATATGGTCAAAATTCGAGTTGTAACGTCCAGTATTAATAGTAAACTTCATTTGCCTTCTTTTCAGTGGAATTTCAGAGTAGGTTGATAGCTTTTTTCTTAGTTCTTATATTTCAATTTAGTATTTCAACAGTTATTTCTTAACTTCATTTCTAATATTGTCCTCAAAATTTATCTATGAGAGTAATCCGTAATTTTGTGTTATTTTTAATTCCATAAGTTAATTCACAATAATTTTAACTGCCTTTGTTTAAAGGCAGTTATTGTTTTGCACTCCTACACTCTTTGCATTTATATTTCATGAGATTTTATTACCTAGATTACCACTTAAAATCCATAATCGGTTTATGCAGAGGTTCAATAACAAGTGAGGCTATTACTTATTATTGGATTTCAGCGTCTACCTAGGGAGCAACGGACTAGTATTAGGTAGACTATTACTGGTTAAAGACCAAAGCCATAAATTCGCCTTCTACCAGACCCTGCTACTATTGGTAGAAGGCGAATTTATGGCTTTGGTCTTTGTATACACATCCAGTTTTATTCAGTAACGAGAAACGTATTAAAATGGTTACCTTCTGCACCTAAACGAAACATACTTTGTATAGTTATGTATTGAGGGTAGGCGTAAATTTTAGGATATTCGTATTTTTTTATTTCATTTGGTATTTGACGGAGAATTATGGTTATGGTTTTTTTTTATAAAAGTATGATTGGAGTCATGCCATTGTCATAGATGGCTCATATAATATAAGTATAACGAAATGTGTCAACCTGAAAATTAATTTCTCCAACGGTTGTTCTAGAAAACAAACATAAACACGACGACGACGTCGCGTGTCTAATGCAATTCCCATTCTTACTATTAGCATTTTTTTTGCTTGCACATTGACATTGGGTAGGGTCTTCGAGCGTTAGGGCAAAACTACGCTTTGTATTATCGTAATTTTTACCTGAGTTATGTGCAATAGATCCGGAACCGCTCAGTTCCATTTCCAACGTCGTGAAGTACGGTAAATCTGTGTAGTGACATGGCTTCCCGAGTTTGGCTTCTCGTTGAATGGGTGGATGAGAGTAATGTATTCCCTTCTTATGGTGTGGTGAACGTGGATACCTTGGCTTATGACGAAACTGACCTGCATCCTGGAAATTTGATTTTCATGCGTGTTAAACATGAAAATCCTCGGCGCGCGAAGATTTTAAGGATATCAGGTATGATTTGATTGTATTTAGCTATAAATAAGGCATGAAAAATATTTAAAATGATCTCGCGATCGCGATTGCGATCATTGACAATTTCATTCTTGGTATTGTAACGGTATATCTTATGGTTTTGTAAATATCATACATAACACGATAGTTATACGGCCTAAATTCTTTCGTACGAAAGGTTTTTGCATCCTGTCCCTAAGTCTATCAATGTGTTTAAGTAAACCAAATTTATTAAATGAAAATCAGCTGTAATTTAATTACGTAAGGATAAAACTAAACAAGCAAACATAACATCGCGCCTTTTCATCACGCACAAGAAAATAGATTTTGCATTATGCCTTTATGTTAGTAATCACTACGTAGGTACTATCACATGTCACGCGATGATAACTAAAGGCATACAATAAGTGGAAAGGGAATAATATAAGCGTAAAATAAATAAATAATATACCTAATTAATGTCATAAATTACAGAGAGTAAACGCTATGTTAAGGAACAAAGAGAAATTCTTGAGCGCCAGGATCAGCAGATGAAGAATGTCCTGCAGCTTTGCATGCAGACTATCAAAACAATAAAATCGGAAAATTCGGTAAGCTGAAAATAACTATAAGATGTGTGGGTGGAAATCATTGCTCTGACGTGTCAAAATACTCGTAGATGTACTAGTTTTGAGTTTCTAGTTTAAGTTAAAAAATTTCGTTCCAATTACATAATGAAATATGCTGTTGGTAAATTTTTATGGACTTTACGTGGTAATTTCTGATATTGCACAAACCAGTTATGTATGTACTACGTAAAGAAAAACATAACGACACCTCGAACCCCGTGTGGGAACAGGTCAGAATACTGTTCCTCACTGCCACTCAGACAGGCATCTCATATATGACTTCCTCGGTGGTAGAACCTCTTGGGGTCCGACTGGCTTACGTCGGAGTCTGTCGTAACGCACCTTGTTGTGAGTTTCGGCTTTTGCGCGTAAGACTCTTGCTGTGGCTCTGGTAGTCTGTAGTCCGTACTCCTCTTAAAGATTGGCAACGCATCAGCAACTCCTCTGGTGTAGCAGGTGTCCATGGGCGACGATGACTACTTACCACTAGATGGCTCGGCAGCTCGCTTGCCAACTTAATCAATAAAAAAAATCGACGTTCATGACATGTTGTCTTCAATTGTATTGTATTTATTTGTAACTTGGCTTTAATTGAAGAGAACAAAATTGAAGAAGCAGCATAACCAACTATTTTATGAATAATGCCCTTAATTTTCAGTTTAATGCGCAGCAGCAAACGAGCAGTCGTAGTCCTCTACCACATGTGGTGGTAGCACAAGACGAAAATTGCGATAGCAGTAGCGATAATGATTCAGACGTAAGTGTCCCTATTATGAATAAAAAATATCTAAAACATGATCTACGTCTATGTATGCAAGTAATGTCTGAATGAAACTGTTACATAATAACAGTAACTGCATTTATACTGATCTAAAATTAATGTATAAATTAGCAGATACATTAAGAAAAACAATTGATTGATCTTCTCGAGGGTTCACAGATCCTTTAGTCAGTATTACATTGTCTAGTCAAATGTGTTTTTTTTTTTCCAGCGAAATATTAAAGTGGAACGTAGTATTAGTAATTTCAACAAATCTATACAAAAACATACGCCTCAGTATAATCGTAAAGAGACAACTGGAAAACGTGGACGTAGTTCATTAAATGCAAATAATTCAAGACATCGATCTATTCTCAGTAGTACTCCGCTACCCAGTAGCAGTAACCATGGAAATGTTACCCTATGTTTTGATCAAGCAACACAAACAGATGAAACAGTTTTACAACCTCCTGCGTCGAAAATTCAAGAAATGGAAGTAGTTCTCAAAAACCTTTACAGGAAATTCCAATTATTGGTGTCCCAAGCAAGTGTGAATTCGAATGGATCGACATCCATGTCAGAGTACGAACATAATGATGAAGTTTCGTATATAGACCCGAATACAGGTGACCCCTGGATAGATCAAAATAATACCGTCTACGAGCAAAGTGTTAATTTAATAACAGCTGAATTTGTCGAGGACGTAAGTCCCGAAGCAGTAGTAGAAGACAATGGCCAAGAACAACAAGTGAATAGTTCAATTGTAAAAGTTGAAGAGAAAGTGAATCCTAACATGTTGCGTGTGCGCAGGATGTCAGCACAAACTACTAACAATATCGACACTGTTGATATTGACCTCGTAAGTATTTCAAGATTCAATATCACAATACATATCGCGGTAGATATTATTTAGGTAACAATTTAGATCAATATTAAAAAACAGAATAATATTACGAATTGAGTTTTGAGAGAATAATGAATATCGAACATATTGATTTCTGAGACTTACGCGAATATTCGACATATTGAAAACAAAACAGCTTACGGATTCTATCGCGTCAAAATCATCAATCATATCGAACGTTGGATTTGACTGTTCCTCAATTCAACCACCTAGCCATTGTAATTAACCATTACAATTATTCAACAGAAAAGTGTTATTGTGCATGTCATTGTTTATTATGTGCTCATAATCAACGTTACAAAACGTTAGAAATTCATAGGACTGCGTCTTAAGTCTAGTGGTCCTATGCGCACTTGCTACGCTAGAGGTCCTGGGTTCGATTCCCAAGTCTGACAATGTGTTATTGGGATCTTCTATGTAATTCTCAGTACCAGATCGAGTTTGGATTTGTGTCAGGTTGATAGCAATAGGCTCGCCTCCTATTATAAGGGACGTACCGGACAAACGTACTTAGGTGTAAATTAGTACAACTATGCCTAACCCTTCGGGAAATACAGGCGTGATGCTGTTATGTTATAGGCCATACTTGATAGCACGAGAACTTTTTTGTACGACCTATTTCTATAATAATTTATTTACTATTCTATATAAATATTGTTTTCCATCAGGTACCGATCGGGAATGGGAATGCTAAAGTGCCTGCAAGACTATTAAATGACATTGACTGGAACTCTCATACTTCTGCAACCAGACAGTTACTGCAAGCGGTTTTCCCGCGAAGGTAATTGAAAGGTCTATTACATACTTGTCAAATAAGATTAGTTAGATTAGTTGTTGATCCTAACGGTATTTCTTTTTTCTTTTAGAGTATTAGCGACGCACTCTCTTACAGGCAAACAGTCACCAGCGTTTATGAATAAACCTGCTAAGAAAATTTTAGATCCCAAGCTAGTTGATGACATTGTGAAAACTGTTTCTGCAAAATGTGGCATTCCAAAGAATTTGGTCAGGTAAATATTGGTTATTAGTTTACCTACATGTTTAAGATTTTGTGGACTTCAATAATATTTCCTTGTACCATCACACTGGGCCGAATTATGGAACGACTTACGAGTTGTAAAAAAATCTATTACTTAGGTATTAAGTATGGCCGGCTGTAGCATTTAACGTAATTTAATATTTATATTTTCTGTGCACTGTGTTAATTAGTAGAGTAGGGTTAAAATGTAATATAATTGGATTTTAAATACACTGCCTCATTAGTCTAGTGGTCCCAAGTGCGACTGCCACGATAGCTGGGTTCGATCCCCAGGTCGAGCAAAGTGTTATTGGGTTTTTCTATGAAATTCTCAATACCAGCTCGGAGTCTGGATTTGTGCCCGGTGAATGGTAATACATAGGCTCGCTCCCTATTACATGCAACCTAAACATACCGGCGAACTGTGGGTGTACATTAGTACGCCTCTGCCTAACCCTTCGGGGAATACAGGCGTGATGGTATGTTATGTTTAAATATTCTTATTTTGCAGAAATAGTATAACAATAAAGTGCACCGACGAAGCAAAACTGTATCGTAATCGGCAGCAATACAAACAAGCACGCAAGCCTTTGCACCAAAACGCGGAAAATATTCCACCCTCAACACCTTCATCGGACGAATCTCACGCCGTTATGAACTAATGAACTAATACAAAATGAGGAAACTGTTATTAATTCATTTAAAATTAGTACAGTTGGGTTTCTAAAATAACATGGGTTTTATTTTTACATTTTACACCTAAGTCAAATGAACAACACATAAAGCACCGATAGCCTAATCGCTAGGGCGTCGGACTTGTATCATGTGGTTGCCGGTTCGCAACCCACCCATTGCACTACCGTCGTGAACCCACTCGTAATACAAGCATATTTAACTTAGCACGAGGGGTTAACAAGAATACTAGCAATGTGCGACCCACATTGCTAAAAAAAAGAACTTGAGTCCCATTGTACCAACCCTGCCAAGCTTATAATAATAATAATTTTTAAAAATGGGTATAAAACCGCAATGTGAACTGTACCTCGATCGTATTTTTTTAAATAATTTACATACCATAGGTACTGGAGAAGTTTTAGGCGTTTTAACTGAAATATACTTGAGTATCTATCACAATGAGAACAATAAATTGAGAATAATTAATTTAATGGGTACCTAATGCACATTCGTTTGTCATATTATTCGTTCCTTCGAAAAAAAGCTTGGACGATTGCGCGCGATATCAAATGAAAATCAAAATAATAATTCAGAATAGCGGGCAGTATTTTTATGTTTAACTAGTACCTACCTATTACTTTTATTTCCCCATTGCACAGGTAGGTACTTCAACACAGTTTCTTAATTACAAAAATATCCTTTATATCTTTGTACCCACCACTACTGATTGCGAAACCATATTATTTATTACTTTAATATTGTTATACTCTTTGCATAATACACTAAAAAAAAACGAATAAGATTTGACGGTAAAATCAATCCATCCGTTCATTGCGCATATTATTATGAATCCACGTGCTTTTGCCTGCATATGTGAGCATTTATGTGTTGGCGTCACATGATGCATATGAACAATCGACTAATACCCAATGGATAAATAAACGAAATAATACTTTTTTATTTATTTATTTAGTTCCTTACATACAAATATCCTTACAGGCTAAACCCAATGTGATATTGTAGCACATAATATATAATATAGATATAAAGTATAATATAGTATATCAGCACAGTTACTTAAATTTTAAAATAACAAATTTTATAGACTGCTATCCTCGTAAATTCACTCAGAGCACACCAGAATATGTCTATATCGTTCGCTATGAGGTTGAATACTATTGTTTTTAGTAACGATCGCCCTTCTCTTGTGTAGTCTTATCCTCAGAGAGGAAAGACAGCTTTCCTCTGAGGTCTTAACAGTTGTCACATGTTAGTTGACATTGACAGCTATGAAGTTATGGGTTTTTGACGTTTGGTTGGTCTAACCACTTGTTCAGGTGAATGGTGAATATTTGTTTTGTAGGTTATATCACGTTATATTTTGTGGTAGTTTTAAAATATTTAAATTTTAATATTTCTCAAGTGCAATGGAGGATATCGAAGATTCAGAGTTTGTTGCTTCTGAGCATGATCGTTTAGTGAGTGCTATATCAAAGTTGGACAAAACACAACACATAACGGAACCTACACGAAATGAGCCGACTAATCTAAACTCAGAATTCAATCTTATAAAAAGGACAAACAAACTAAACCTTAACAACGTCGCCAAAATATTGGAGGATACCGCAGGTCATGTACAAATTAGTAAAAAACTCAAAAAGACTCAGGATAAGTTGAAAGTTTTGAGTAAGCCATTGGAGAAGCCACAGGCTGAGCGAATTAAGAGAGCGACAGGGTATGAGGAAACAAAAAAGAAAGTGGGACGATGGGATCCAGTAGTAGCGAGAAGCCGGACTGTAGATTATGTAGCATTTCCAATAAAACATATTTCCTCTAAGCTTGAACCAACTGGAGATTTCTTAACAAAATTCAAGCTAAAGTCAGACCTTGAGAAGGAATTAGAAGAAATAGACCCATCCCCCATGGTTGAAGAAGAAGTGGAAGAAGAGCCAGTTTTCCCAATGACTTATGAAGAAATGGTAGAACATAGACAACACCTTGCAAAAATGAGAGCACAGCAGTCATACAAAGCTGCTAAAGCTAAAAGACAAAGCAAAATTAAGAGTAAAAAGTATCATCGGTAAGTGTGGTCATATTGATTTTAATTATTTCTTAATTAGTTAAAGATAACATAAATTTTGGTTATGGATTAACTATATTAATTCAACTAAGTAATAAGGCTCACACATCTGCACCCAAGAAGAATAGGTTTTGGATTGTTTCTGTAAATTGTTACTTGATGGGTTAATTATTACTAACTGTTCAATTTAATTTGCAGTGTTCTTAAGAAAGAGAAATTGAAACAAGAATTGAAAGAATTTGAAGAATTACAAAAGAAAGATCCTGAGGAAGCATTGAAGAAATTAGAAGGAATTGAAAAAGCAAGGGCCCTAGAAAGACATACATTAAGACATAAAAGCACAGGGAAGTGGGCAAAGAACAAATTGATCAGAGCAAAATATGATAAAGAGGTAAGAATTAAATTAAATTGACTTAAAGGGAAAATTTTGCAGTACATAAATACCAGACTAAGTACTGCAAAAGTTTTTCCTATATCATCAATAAAAAAAGCTACTTACCAATAACAATGATGTTATGAACAGAGCTCTTTCCTTTTGATCTTGCCTGAGTCAAACGTACCTGTATAAAAAAAAGCTTATTAACTTCTGCCCCACCCCTTAAAAAATGCTGGGTATGCCCATGAGGGCAGCCATCCAGTTGAACTACTACAGCAGTTAAACAGTAGAATAAATTCTTTAAAACTTTATTTTCCTAGGGGTTAATACTTATATGCGTGGTCAGAAATTATTTTTTTCTGTTAATTATATATAGTTATTTTTTTTATGTATAGTTATTTTTATTTCATTACAATATATATACTGGCCGTTCAAAGGGTAGTAACAATAGTTTTTTTCTATTTTGTCTGCAAATTTATCCTTGACAGGTTAATCAATAAAGCAATCAAAATCAATGTCCTGCCCTTTTTATGGCACCCTTACTATCTAAAACCTACAAATTAGCCTGATTGCACACCAATACACACAATTAAGCTGTTACTTATAGCAACTAAAACAGTTATGGTATGTTTTATTCGTTTCAGTACAACATTGTTATTTAATTTCTTAAATTATTTAAATTTCTATGTAATAGAAATTGGTAAGTAAAGTTCCTATGCTGTTTCAAAAATAAAAAATGTGTTTATCTTGTTTTAGGTGAGACAGCAATTAGCTGAACAACTGGCTGTTAGTAGAAGTTTGACTAAAAAGGTACAAGATGTTCAAAGCACTGATGATGAAGCAGATGACGACGCCACTACTGATATATCTTTATCACAAGATCCTTTGAACCCTTGGATGTTGCAAAGACCTGATAAATCAAACATAAATGCTGAATTTAACTTTGGTTATAAGAAATTTGTACAAAATAAAATGATCAGACCAAAAGATGACAGTGATACTGATTCTAATGACGAAAACATCAATGACAATACTAGTAATGAGCTTAATGTTTTAAAAACAAGTATCAGCAAATTATTTCAAACTAAACACAAAGACAGCGAAAATAATAATGATCCTGTATTAGTGGAGAATGAAGAACTAACAGTACTTAATAAAAATGAAGAAAATGGTTTGAAAATAAAAACTGATAAAATAGAGATGCAACAATTAAAAAGAGGTATTCATTCAATATCAGACAAAAAATCATCGAAAAAGGTAAAGAAAGCAGTAAGTAAAGCAAAAATTTGTAAAACTGTTGCCACTTCAAATTGGGAAGTTGAACCTGTTAATGAATCTGCTGATAATCCTACTGAGCAAGTTACATCAGCTTTTGAAAACCATGAGACGAGTGTGGCACAGATAGTAGAAAAGAAGTTAAGAGAAATAAGGCGAAATATTGAGAGATTGGAAAAAGTTTCCCGGAGTAATAAAAAGGATAACCAAAAACCTAAAGAAAAACCAGAACAAGATAGTATAGAATATTTAAAGCTGAAAAACAAGAATGTCAAGGCTGTGATTGATGAAGAACTTATTGAAACAACATCTAAAACTGCTGAAGGACAAAGCAATGAGGATAAAGAACAGCCTTTGTCTAAACTAATAAATACAGCTCAAACACCTGCACAAGAATCTATGGACACTAATATAGATCCTAATAGGTTTATAGAAGTGAAACCGAAATATTTAAACAGTGCTCTATCTCAAGGTGAAAATGAATATGATCAATTGGATGATGATGAACAAGTTGTACCTAGGGTAAACATAGAAGAAGTGTTTGAAGAAGATGATGTAGTAGCAAGTTTCAGACAGGAAAAAGAAGAAGAAATGAATAAAAATAAACCTGAAGACATCAATCTTACATTACCAGGTTGGGGTGCATGGGGAGGTAAGGGTGTCAAACCTCAGAAGCGTAAAAGAAACAGGTTTATAAGTAAACCCGCTCCCAAAATGCCGCGTCGTGATGAAAACAAGGGTGACATAATCATCAAGGAGTATAAAGATCCAAAACTAGCTGTGCACAAAGTTAAAGATGTGCCATTCCCTTTTGAAAGTGTTAAAGATTACGAGGCATCTATTAGAGTGCCACTAGGCAATACTTTTATACCAGAGAAAGCTCACAAGAAACTAATTCGGCCTAGTGTTATAACTAAAGCTGGTACTATAATAGAACCAATGGATGAGGAAGAACTTTTGGTGCCTAAGAATCGTAATTACAGGAATAAAGCAGTTATAAAACTGTTGGGACAAAAATAAATAGATTTGTAGTAAATGTATGTTTTATTTAAGCTTAAATTATTATATATTAGACACCAACTCTTACAGGAGGAGACACAAGTATGACACCATCACCCCTCACAAACAACATAGGAATATTTCTTTTAGTTGTTCTATATACTTCTTCATAAGTTTCTTCATCAATTTCGACTGTAGTTATAGTTTCTTCAGCATCACCAAGAACCATATTCAAATGCTGATCATAGGCCTGTAAATGAAATTAAATAGATATACTAATGTAATTATTTTATTTATCAACCTACCTTGAACTGATTTGAAAATGAAACAACTAGTTTTTAGCTTATTCAGGCAGAATCAAAAGGAAGTACGTCTTAGGTATATATTTTTTTTTCCTTTTTAATTGTGCTTGTTCATTAAGTAGTGTTTCGCTCAGAGTTGTTGTCATGATTAGTTCCCACTGCGATTGGATACAGTGGGATACTTAGTTTTTAAAATTTTTGATGGTCTCTATGTACCGTTGAACAGCTTCAGTCCCTTTAGTATGGTTTCTCCCAGTACTAAATAGGACTGAAGCGTGTCCTCTTTCTTTGTTAATTCCAGGATGTCATAAGGCGACACCCTGCGTATCTCACAAATAAACTCGTGCTTCGCACGTGGACCCTGGTATCTGGGGCACTCCTTTAGTAAATGCTCTAAGGTTTGACTGCTGTTGTCGTTGCAGGGACAGGTGTCGTTTGTGGTGATTTTGAACTTGTGCAGATAGTGTTTGTTGTATGTGTGACCAGTGAGTAACTGTGTAGTGTAGAATGAGTGTTTAGTGTGTTTGTAAAATGTGTGTATGTTTTTGATTGTAGGGAAAATGTTATTGGTGTGCTGTCCTTGTGGGCTGGCGGTCGTCTTAGGTATATAGGGTCCTTTCCTGTACATACATGTAGTTTCCCTCGTAGTTCCCGCTCATTTCGCATTTTTACATATATTCTTTCATCCAGGCTAAGTCTTATGAGATCCAGGGGCTCCTTTACTGTCATCACAGAAATCTGGAGTTTATAAAAAGAAAAGTTAAAATACCTACATTAAATGCATATAATTTCAAGCAGCGATTTCAAATACGAAACAAAGTTAGGTACAAATATATGTTTCTATCAAGATTTTGAGTAGAGTGCCTACCAACAATAATATTTGGAGGATGGAATTTAAATTGCTCATATTTAAGCCAAACGTCAATCCAGACACAATAAAAAATCTATTATTTTTGGACCAATTGATCCAGGTGACTCAAGGGAATATCAAGTAGGGAGTTCGAAGTTCCCAAAATCTGTTTTATTTTTCTAATATTGTAGGGATTTGGTATCCCTGCTATATTATTTATGTAAATAACACCCAGTGATATTGATAATTACTTATTTACTTACATTTTCGCCATCATCAGCCATGATTGCCGGTTAGTTTCAACAGCCAAGAATCTGGATGTAAAGCTATGTATGTCAGCTTGAAAGTTTTTTATTTAGTTCATATAAAATTAGGAATCATTAAATAACATACAAACAAAACGTATCTACGCCAACGCCGTAGGAGATTTGAGGTTATATAGTATAGTACCTACGATAAAAAAAAAACAACTGACTGACAGTGACAGACTGTGACATAATTCGATTTCACACATTTTGTCTTTTGAAATCTTGTAGTGTTGTAGTTGATTGTAAAATAATTTTAATTTCATAGCTCGTTATTATTTTAATCCATACTACCTACTTTATTATTTTATCTAAGATATAAGATATACTATTATTATCTGACCACTACAAAAATATTGTGACTGCATGTTTTTTATCGTGCTTAAGTTTTCCACACTACTGTTGCGCCGCAGTGACGTGGGTTTTATTCCTAACCGAGACAAATATTTGTTTCAAGTCTAGGTGTTTTTTCTCTCTTTGAGTCCATTATTTAATTTTGTATATTTGTGAAGCCGCCTGTAACCAGTATTGAGCATTAATTAGGAATTATACCGACAACACGTTTGGTGTAACGGCTAAGTGATTGGCTTCTGTGCCACGTGTTGTGGGTTCGATCCCCACACGGAGAAAATATTTGTATGATCTACAGGTAGTTGTTCCATTCCAGGTCTGGGTGTTTGTGTATGTGAGAATTTGTGCTAATAATGCACCCACGATACAGGAAAAAATCACAGTGTGGGTTTGAAAAAAAAACCATTATAACCAACCAGCGGCGTTGATTGAAATTTTAATTGCTTAGTGCCAACACTGCCCACACCCGAAATACACCACCAAAACGAGCTTGTTTCCTAGTGCGGAGCTAGGTATATTTTATAGAAAAAGAAAGAAAAGTTCAAGTCCGAAAGTTCAAAATGTTTTTATTTCAAATGAGCTTTTACAAGCGTTTATGAAATGTTATTGAGCCTAGATGCACGGTTTCAAAAAAGACGTGTGGCACTCGGGGACTGCCGCGGTAAAGCTATTGCATAGCGTTACAACCAATGCCACCTAAAGGCGGGTTGCTGAACTAAAGAGACAAGCGTGTTAGGTTTTTTTCGTTACGGAATTTCTGGATTCGGTCCCCACGCTCAAGGCCCGCGATAGAAGCTATGCAATAGCTTAAAAGTTGATCCTATGTAGAAGAATGCGGCAAGAAACAAATAAATTATAATTTTACAATTACTGAGGTCAGTATGTAAACCGAAAGAGAATCATTGTTTATATTATTTAATATCCAAAAGTAGCAAACATTTATTGATTGTTGTAAATATTTTATTTATAATAACACAAATCGACTAAATTTATACTTAAGCACTGTATACATTTAGAGAAAACTGTACACTTCATGCCACATTACGGACATCACTATATCACTATAACTGTCAAAAGAACGCGTCCGTCAACGCGTGCCACGGATTGATGCGAAAAGTTATCTTTATTTTACGTTTATGACTAAAAACTAAGGTTACTGTGTAGTTTTAAATGTTATTACTGTAGCGTATTATAAATATGGTGAGAGGCGGGTAAGTATTTTGTAAAGAGACTGGGAGCAAAATTCCTTTGACGAACGGGCTATCCCACGGGTGTGTTACTGTGTGTTCATTTCACAAAATTTTTACAGGCGTGATCGCGATAGGGACCGTGATCGAAGGCGGTCTCACAGTCGGTCAGCAACGCCTGATCGTAAAAGGAGGAGGTCTAGGTCTAGATCTAGAGACAGGGCTTCTAAATCGACGAAGAGGAAGCGCAGTCGTAGCAGGGAAAGAGAATCTAAGAGAGAACGCAGCAGGGATCGTAGTAGAGATCGCGATCGGGATAGAGATCGCGAGCGGGATAGAGATCGGGACAGAGATAGGGATAGAAAAAGGTTGGTAAACAAAATTATACTTTTTATTGAGTGTAAATGGTAAATAACCTCTTTAACAGTACAATAAACCCTGCATTATTTTGGGGTCACAGAGTCGCCTTTATTGAATATGCAACACAGTTGCCAATCAAATGGCACACAATCTTTGCTAAACCTTTTCAAAAAACATTGCATTGCATGATATACATATTTACCTATCTGTAATTTTGTAAATATTCTTCAAAAGTTTGTTATACAGTATTAGGTAAGTAAACCATATCATAGATTCCACATCAAAAGTAATGATTACCGCTTAAGTATATATTTTAAAATATTGTTTTTTTTTTAATAGTGATAAGAGAGATGACAAGAGAAATGGTTCTGGCAAGTCATCTAGAAAGAAATCTCCAGAAAAGGAAAAAGAAAGGTCTAAGTCTAAAGAGAAGACTATCAAATCTGAATCTGAATATGACCCTGGGACTGTTGACAAGGTTTGTTACATGATTGATGTATCTCTTTAAAATTATAATTTTCATATAAACCCGCATACAGGCACTAATGAAAAGTTTATTATTAAGTAGTTAAAAGTTTGGTATATTTTTTGATGGAGAAGGGTATGGAAAAAAATGAAATAGTTACCTTATGGTTGGTATGATTCATATGTATATTATAGTTATTTTGAATAAATATTAGTATAAATTTTATTTACGCTAAGATAAAGTTGAGAATAGAATTTAGAAGTAAAATTCAAGAAAAACCCATTTAAACTCTTTTACAACTGTCTAACTCAAAAACAATTACCAATGTCTCCTTATTCATTGGCATTTCAAAAGGTACTTCCCTTCATTTTTTAAATCTAAAGGTACATTACTCTGTGAGAGATTATTTATATATCAAAGGCATTCCATCTTTGAGTATCAACCAAATTCTGGTACCCTGATAAACTCGGTACATACATATACCTATTTATCTGTAAAATTGTTGTGCCTGTGGTCTGAACTTGTCATGCTTACTTAAATGTCCTGCTGATGGTAGTGTTGTGTGTCAGGTTGTTTTATTCCCTACAATATGGTAGAGTCAAACCACTCCAATACACATGTCATGCTCGTGAACGGCTGCTGTCTGTTGGGGTGGTCAGCTCTTACTTGCTGTCGCAATCCCTAATTCTTTTTGTATAATGAATAAATCTTATACATCAAACTGCAGAATTCTCAGCAAGTATTTGGAACAAAGTTGTAAAGCTTAATATTTAATCAAGTTTAAAGAGTATCTATGGAGTTTCTTGCCGGCTGTTCCCCATATGATCCACTTTTTGGAACCATGCAATTAGTTTTGACTTTTCAAAAGTACCTATTTAGTGGTCTAATTGAAATAAAACATTTTGACTTTGACTGGTAGTATTCCATTCTTATGTTTCTTATCATAGCTATAAGGCTATATGTAGCTATCAATACATACATACCTGTTTACTAAAATTACCTATTGTGTTTATAGTATTTATTGTCTCTACATATTGTATTCATTCCTAGTTTAGTTAGGCCCTTATTGTGACATTAAATTAATGCTATGCACAGCAAGACATAGCAATCCATAGAATAATGTAAGTATAACAAGGGTGGCCATTTTGATTGGACCCGAGATCTATTGTTTCCTGATGAAGCCCTGTGCAAACTACCAATTACATACTTGGAATTTACGAATTTTTTATATATAAATATTATAGGTATATTAAACTTATATAATTATTGCCCTGCCATGATCAACTGGACTAAATACCATGATTGATCAGTTGGCCACCTCTGATGTATAATAACTCTCTCAACCCATGTTCTATAATTATTAGAGACATATATTCAACTACTTTGACTTTGTTCAATAAACTGTAGGAAGAAGAACAGAGTCGCTTGGAAGCTGAAATGCAGAAGCGTCGCGACCGCATCGAGCGTTGGCGCGCTGAACGAAAGCGTAAAGAGCTGGAATCTGCCAAGAAAGAAGTGCAGAAAGGCAGCATTATGAGCAATATACAAGTGCCAGCCAGTAAGAAATGGTCACTAGAAGACGACTCTGGTGATGAAGGTATGATCAAGATCCTCTAATGTTTTTTTTTACCACACATTGTATATTTTTTAAATATTCATTGGTCCAAGTATATTCTTTTCATAGCCAATATTATAAGCGAAAATCATTAGGGCATAGAGGGCTCTGCAACTTAATGATAAAGTGCATACTTTGCATGTAAAGATGAATCTAGTTTGGCGATTCTTGTTTTTACTCTCATAGTTATTTGCGAGTTATCTGTTCCCATAACAATTTGGTTTGTTCTTGACCATTAGTTGTTTTTATATTTAATCTGATTTCATTCCTGTTAATATTTACCAGGGGAAGAAGGAGGAGGGGAACCCAAAGAGAAACCTGTAGTGGAAGAGAAAAAGATAGAAGAAGAAGACGAGATAGATCCTTTGGACGCCTACATGCAAGAAGTACAACAGGTCAGTTTTTGGTATTCATTATTTTTTTTTATTTAATTTGGTATTAACACACGCTAAACATCTTTAAAGATTTTTTAGAATATAAGAAAAATCGACCTCGGGCAATCAGTCTTTGTATTTTTATTTGTGTTAAGTTTTTATGACTTTTGAACCTTTGGGAGCAGTGTTTGCATATTTTGAATATATATGTAGGTATACAGCTGTGGAGGGGCGAGCATTCTTTCAGCAAAGCTTTTATTTATTGTACGAGGATTTTCGCCCATTCATGCCATCCACGACGATGCAAAAGATTTCGCGCGGTCGTTCACGATTTTAAAGTTGTTGTCTAGGTAATAGAGATAATCTCGCGGCGAGATTTCATAAAATGCAACTCATTTGTTTGCAGGAAGTACGTAAAGTGAATCAGATGGACCAGGCGAGGGGTGTTATAAACGTGCCCACCACCACTGGGGGCACAGTTGTAGTACTCACTGGTACAGCCAAGAAGAAAGTCACTGAGCAGAAGAATAAAGGTAATTACCCCATGTGATAAGTTATACTGCTACACTACTGCTACGGCAAACGTCTGGGTTTGATTCCCAGGTCAAGCAAAGTGTTATTAGGCTTTTCTATGAAATTTATCAGCAGCTCGATGTTTGGATTTGTTGCATGGCATATTATGTACAAACTGTGACAAGCTATGGAAGAGTTTAATACAGTATTTATTTGAAACTATTACATACATCCTATTACTCAAAAAATCCTATTTTCTCCCATTTGACGGCACACATAAATACTTCAGTGGTAAATGAAACTTAGTTCCCATCTTCCCTCGATTATAAGTTCGGGGGAAGATGACAATTTCTATTTTTTATTATTATATTTTTTATTTCCCAAAGATGGGAATACATCGTTTATATTATTTGGCATCCATAAATTCAATCATGCCATCCTGTCAATTCGCAAAAGTGTCGAAAAAGAAACAGATGCCGTGATTCATACATAAAAAATACTTAAAGGCCTTTAACCCTTGTAATAAAATGTTTGTTTGTTCAACAGGAGAATTAATAGAACAAAATCAGGATGGCTTAGAGTATTCATCTGAGGAAGAGACAGAAGATATCAAGGACGCTGCTGCGAACCTCGCTTCGAAGCAAAGGAAGGACTTAGCTAAAGTTGACCATGCCAGTTTGAACTACATGTCATATAGAAAAGCTTTTTACACAGAGGTAAAATTTAAAAACTAAAAAAAATTTAATATATTTATTTGATCATATTTTGAGAACAAAACTAAGACATTTTTAGTGTCTGATTAGCATTTTGATTCTACAGTTTTATAATGAAAAAATTTTGTTTAATAATTAAATTTATTATAATATAAGACTGCCTCATTAGTCTAGTGGTCCCAAGCGCGACTGATACGCTAGAGGTCCTGGGTTCGATCCCCAGGTCGAGCAAATTGTTATTGAGTTTTTCTATGAAATTCTCAGTAGCCGCTCGGAGTCTGGATTTGTGCCCGGTTAATGGCAATAGGCTCGCCCCATATTACATGGGACCTAAACATACCAGGCGAACTGTGGGTGTACATTAGTACGCCTCTGCCTAGCCCTTCGGGGAGTACAGGCGTGATGGTATGTTAATGTTATGTTAATTAAATTTAAAAAATGTGAATTATATTTAATAATAAATTGTAATATTGCAGCCTTCTCATTTATAAATGCGCATCTGTAAAAGTTAAGCATTGATTGATGCGGATGCGAATGCGGATGCAGATGTCTGCATACACTTCCCTACTAATTTGTCCATATTTCAGGTCAGTGAATTAGCAAGAATGACGCCAGAAGAAGTAGAAGCATACAGAACAGAATTAGAAGGTATTAGAGTGAAAGGCAAAGGTTGTCCCAAGCCGATAAGAACTTGGGCGCATTGTGGTATTAGCAAGAAAGAGATGGATATATTAAGGAAGCTTAACTTTGAGAAACCCACGCCTATTCAAGCACAGGCTATACCTGCTATTATGTCTGGAAGGTAAGTGTCTCCTTTGCGATTCATAAAACACATAATTCATTTAAGGCTGTATTCATTTTTAGTCGAACTCTGGATAATAGTCAATAAACACAACTAGCTGCAGCCCGCGGTTTCACCCGCATCTCAAAACGACTTATTGAGACAAAAGGTCTAGACCTAGGTCCTTCCCCAGAATGCAACCTTTCTGTTTGCCTGATTTTATCGAAATCTGTTCAGCAGTTAGGGCATTGAAAGGTAAGAAAAGAAAAGAAAGAAAACAAATAAAAGAGAGTTAGTTTCCCATTTATAATATTGGGTATAACTATTATTAGGATGGAAAATTCTTAGTAGCAGCTCGGAGTTTGGGATTTGTGCCCAGTTAATGGCAATAGAGTCGCCTCCTATTAAATGGGACCTAAACATACCGGCGAACTGTGGGGGTACATTAGTACACCTCTGTCTAACACTTCGGGGAATACAGGCGCGGTACTATGTTATGTTAGTGTTTATAGTATTTAAATTGTATAATGTAATAAATTGATGAATTTAATTTAGAGGTTATTTTTTTTTAGAGTAAATATTTTCTTTATTATGTATCCACAATAGCTTATCATCTGACCTTTTTCAGGGACCTCATCGGGATTGCAAAGACAGGTTCAGGCAAGACCCTCGCATTTATCCTCCCCATGTTCCGTCACGTTCTGGACCAGCCCCCTCTAGAGGACACAGATGGCCCCATAGCACTGATTATGACTCCTACAAGAGAACTCTGCATGCAGATCGGCAAGGACATCAAGAAGTTTGCCAAGTCTTTGGGCTTGAGAGTTGTCTGTGTTTATGGTGGCACTGGGATCTCTGAACAGGTTTGTTTAGAAGTTTTTAATATATATTTATTTATCTATGTTCCGAGAATACAAAGTTTTTGGTCCGCCGGACCCAGGAAATTCCTATGGGAATACCATAGGTATTTTCCGGGTCCGGCGGACCGATTTTTCCATACAAACGTAATATCAAAATTAATCGTAATTCAAATACAATTTAATTAATCTGTGTTATTATTCGAATTCAGATACCGTTTATCTTGGTTCTTACCATTCCCATTTCGTTCAAAATTCTTTACTGGAAAGAAATGTAACCGAATTTAATTCTCGATAACTTTATCAAGTTTGGAACGAATTTTCGGTTGTTTATTTCAAGCGAAGTAGAAGTAAACGAATTGGAACGGTAGGAAGGTTCCGAATAATGATACAATTTTATAAAATTGTGTTTGGATTACAATTTATTTTGGTATTACGTTTTTGTGGGCAATTCAAGCTCCGCCGGACCCTTGATGCGATGCCTTTAGGATACGCAAAGGAAATTTCTAGCAATTTTCAAATCCGGTTTAGCCTGTGTTCAAAATTAGTTAATTATTTTATATCGATAAAGAAACTTTGTTTTTTTAGATAGCAGAATTGAAACGCGGGGCAGAAATGATAGTATGCACCCCGGGTCGGATGATAGACATGTTGGCAGCAAACTCTGGTCGCGTGACCAACTTGCGACGAGTGACATACATAGTCCTGGACGAGGCGGACAGGATGTTCGATATGGGCTTCGAGCCTCAGGTACCTTTCTTTTTATTTTATTTTTTCATAACTATCACTGGCTACATTACCCTTTAAACAGAAACAGTTTTTTCCATGGGAGAGCCATGCTTCGGCACGAATGGGCTGGCTCGATCGGAGTGATACCACGGGCTCACAGAAAACCGGCGTGAAATAACGCTTACGTTGTATTTCGCAGAGGGAGTGAGGTTACCGGAGGCCAGTCCCCTTTTAATAGGCCGGCATCGCACTTGTGACTCCTCTGGTGTTGCGGGTGTCCATGGGGGTTGCGGGTGTATCGTTTTTTAATGATAACTGTATTTTCTGTGAAGGTTATGAAGATCATAGACAACGTCAGGCCCGACAGACAGACCGTGATGTTCAGCGCTACTTTCCCGCGGCAAATGGAGGCTCTTGCAAGGAGGATATTGCAAAAACCGATTGAAGTACAGGTGAGAAGGTTTTAGGTTTCTAGATTATGGATGTCAGTCAAATTCCTAATTTATGTGTTCACTATTATTCCAAAATTTTGGAGTACTGGAGAGGACTTTACAAAGCCGTCGAAGGCATGTTAAGAGTGACAATTTATACACAACCAGCACAGAAGTTGCCCAAGAATGGCTTATAATGTCGAGTGTAACTTCTTTCATAGGTCGGCGGTAGAAGCGTAGTTTGCAAAGACGTAGAGCAACACGTGGCTATACTAGAAGAAGACGCCAAATTCTTCAAGTTACTGGAACTGCTGGGACTGTATAGTCAGCTGGGCAGCATCATAGTGTTCGTGGACAAGCAGGAGAATGCCGACAGCCTGCTCAAAGACCTCATGAAGGCCTCTTACTCATGCATGAGCTTGCATGGAGGTGAGATTTCGACAAAATACTTTTGATTTTTTCACTATTATTTAATGGGAGCTTACAGGTTGTATTGATAATAGAGTGGCTTTTGGAGCCCGTATTTATTATGCTTTAAACCGTAGGAAATCAGATTTCGTTCTTAATCTGGTAAGCAAGAATAGATGTAACAAGAAATGTATGTTACATATGACTATAACTTTATACTGATGTAATTTCAAATCAGTAATTTGAGAAACTTTCACGATTAAAAATACAAAATTAAAGTACTACAGGCTATTAAATTTTCTTTTGCAGGTTGCCTCTGTCTTCGTGATTGTATTAGTTATATTATTTTCTTCAAAGAGAAAAGGAAAACCTCAATATATTTAAAAGTCCTCATTTCTCCCAAAACAAGTTCTAGCCCTTAAATATGCTGATTAATTATTGTAGTAAAATGGTTTTCGAGCAATTGATTATAAAAATCTACTAACGTACTATTTTGATTTCAGCGATCAAACCGGTTGTGGGGGCCTCGATTATTGAATTATTCTACATACATTATACTATTATTATGTAGTACTGTCGTCAAATATAAGCGTACTGCCAACTATTTTATACATTACGCATTCTTGTATATTTTTTACAACAGTTAGAGAGGTTGTTATTTAAAATAAGAAATATCTTATGGTGGGTCGAAATATTGTCACTATTATACTGGTTTCTGACAATTACGCGAATAGTAGACATTGAAATAAAACTACTTTTTACGGATTTTATCGCGTTTTACCCGAGTTTGGTAGTCTACTCGTGACCATGGATGCTGTAAAGGATCCGTAACGTCGGGAATCAAATAATATCAATACAACGCGTTAAAATCCGTAAAAAGATGTTTTATTTCAATTATTGTCACTAGTTTTTAGCAGGCTGTGTTTCTTCCATTCGCCACCATAGAGGCTGTTGCCTATTGCAATCATCGCTTTGTGCAATGGCTGGCCAGTGGCAAGTGGTATTTTTTTTCTATAATTCATTCAAGCAGTACGCTTATACTTGCCGGCGTCTATCCTTGTTGTCGAGTGACGAATATATTAATGGTGGCCTGTTACAGGGATTGATCAATTCGACAGGGACTCTACAATCGTGGACTTCAAGTCGGGGAAGGTGAAACTGTTGGTTGCGACGAGTGTCGCCGCGCGAGGACTCGACGTGAAACAACTGGTGCTCGTCGTTAACTACGACTGTCCCAATCACTACGAGGACTATGTTCATAGGTGAGTTTGTAAAACTACTCTATAGTAACCAATTTATTTTATCACTAGCGACCCGCCCGCGGTTTCACCCGCACTGCCCCGTTCCTAGGAGTCGTATGTTATGAATCATACCTGTCATTACTGAAAACCGTATAAAAATTTCAGTTCAGTAGTTGTGAGTTTATCGCGAATAGACACACAGACGTGACGGGAGGCTTCGTTTTATAATTTGTAAGGATTAATACTTTAAAAAAATATGTACTTATTTCAAACGTTTTTGATTTGTCTATCTATACAATCGAATCGTCCATTTTTAGGTATATGTTTTTATTTATGTAATTAAAAATACGCTACTGTATGTATGCGTATAAACTAGTAATAAAAATAGTTAGTTTATAATCTGGGTGTCTTTAAATCACGAGTGAATCGGTTTCTTCTAAGCAAGTGCGCTCCATCGTAGATCGCAGTATCGCTTAAGTCTATCACAAAAAAAGAAGAATAGAATTTGGTAAGGAGCTAGACTACCGCTAGGCGACCTTGTGTCTAAAAAATTACTAGTAAACAGCCCTTTAGGGAACAGCTGGAGATTTATTACAAAATATAAATTGATGAGCACATTACGTTACCCAGATGCGGTCGAACAGGGCGTGCAGGCAACAAGGGTTACGCGTGGACATTCCTGACTCCGGAGCAGGGGCGCTACGCGGGCGACGTGGTGCGCGCCTTCGAGCTGGCCGGCGCCGCGCCGCCGCCAGACCTGCGCCAGCTCTGGGACAAGTACAAGGACGCGCAGGAGAAGGAGGGCAAGAAGGTGCACACTGGCGGAGGGTTCAGTGGGAAAGGTCAGTATATCTTTTTGTGTTTTTTTTTGCATTTTTCATGCTGAGATTATGAAGTAATAAAGTAAAAGGGTTTTTTTAATGGTAACGTGTTCAGAGACTCATTAATAGCATAAATACCAACTTTTATTATAATTAGACTATTAGTCTTTGAACTATCGTCAATCAAGCATCTCAACCGGGAACAGCGTGAAACGTGGAGAAAATTTAATAACGTGCCGTTATAAAGTTCCTTATTAAGCAAGGAAAGTCCGTTCAAGCCACACTGGAAAAGATGTCATCGGTTTACGGGGATTCTTACCCAATAAAAACCGTCATTTACAAGTGACACAATTTAAGCAAGGGAGTCATTTAAAGACGACCCGGGGTGGTCTGTCTGTCCTGGGTCTAATGAAGTGACCACTCCAGAACTTGTTCAAAAACTAAAAAAAATATACTCACAGATGCTCAACTAAAGAAGAATCAACTTGCAGAATTAATTGGAGTATCTGATACAATAATTTTTATAATCCTACATGATCACCTTGGTATGTCTAAGGTTAGTGTAAAATGGGTGCCTAGAATGCTCACGCCTCCACAAAAAACAGCGCGTGGAATATTCAGCGCGTTTTTAGACCTCTGTATTGAAGATAAGGGTGATATTTTAGGTCCAATTTTTATTGGAAGTGAAACTTGGGTTCATCATTATGGATCTGAGTCCAAGCAAGACTCCATACAGTAGCATAAAAAAGGCACACAACACCCATGAAGTTTAAGGTGACACAGTCGGCTGAAAACATCATGGTGACGATCTTTTGAGATTGTGAAGAATGTGAAATAATCTATCAAAGACAAAAGAAGAGGAAAATTTACCAAATGTGTCTTGCTTCTGTACGACAATGTTCCAGTTCCCAAGAGTCGTGTTGCACTGGCTGTCCTGTATAAAGTGGGCCTTGATATTTTAAATCACCCATCCTATAGTCGACACCTGACTCCAAACAAATATTAGCAGACTTACAATAGCGCCTCTGCTTGCTTCTTTTTTTTAAATCCCGTCATGGGATATGGCGGCACACTTTTTGTGTATTTGCCAGTGTCAAGTATACAAAATGATCCCCTGTAAAACAGTGGAATCTTCACTAAGGCTTCGATGGAGGTGTTTAGGAGTGAACACAAGTCACGATTTTCAAATTTAAATCATTTGCCTACACTCGTACACGTTCACGAACACTTAATGGTTAACTATCAACAATAATTACACATTAAACTTCGGAGAAACACAAGTTTTGGGAAATAATATTATTATAAAACCAACAAAGTGCACTTGACATTTTCCCGCCTAAACTTTCTTGCTTCTTTTTGCCTTACAACTTCTGTGCCCATTTATATATCTAAAATAAAACACTGTTGATCTCCCAGGTTTTAAATTCGACGAATCGGAGGCTCAAGCGGCCACTGAAAAGAAGAAATACCAAAAAGCAGCGCTTGGTCTTCAGGACTCTGATGACGAAGACGTAGAAGGCGACCTTGACCAACAGATAGAGGTCATGCTCGCTGCCAAAAAGATCGTTAAGGAAATAAAGGTATGATGAAGAGATACTTTTACAAGTCATTATTATGACTACTGTTATTATTATGTTTCTTCACGTGGATTTTATCACAGGAACATAGCCTTAATTTAACTAGCGTGTTACTCTTACATAGTTTGCAGTTGATACAATAATAATGGTTCTGTTTAATTTTAGATCAATATGAATAATATTATCTTATTCAACGACTAAATTCATAAACATTGACCTCGCTGGTATCAATAATTTTCCATTATAGTCCAACTCTCACGCTTCTTTTTAACCGATACGTGTGTGTGAATGTTTATGTAGATGCGTGCGCGCAAGTACACTGCTGCGATAGGGAAATTGTAAATATTTACATGCAGTCAGCGTTCGTATTCTGAATTATCGTTCCGGGACTTTCTCTATAAAGCTACTCAGTTTTAATAATAATATGATGTATTTATTAAGGGAACTTCTTATTTGGTGCATGATTTTATTTGCATATAAAAATAACGCTTATGATTAAAAGTAAATTGACAACATTAACATTATAATTTTATTTGAAACTAGATCAAAAAATACCCTATTTTGAATCTAATTTTACCCATATTTTTTATTTTACCGATATTCAATCATTGTCATATTTATTTTAGACTTTGAAGTTCTTTCTATTCTAAACAGACGTAAGTGCCAAATGACGTCATTTGTGCGGTTCAAAGGGCTAAACGATGATATGACGTAATTTTTCTGACCCCTCAATTTTTTTCTTATGTCTGTTTGACATCTATCATAATTATTCATAACCTTTTACTATTATTTCGACAAAAATTCAATTTCTCAGTTTCCGCCGTATAAGTGACGTCATCAAACGTTTTTTAATTTTATTTTTTTCCTCCGAAATGAAGAAATATAAAATTAAAAAAAATAATCTTTTGGAACTCTGAATTGGAAAACAAAGGAACAGTATGTTTGTTTTGGTGGCTTAATAATTTGCATTTAAAATGTTGTTAATTATAAATAACATAATTGCTACAATTTATTGGGTGGTTTTCAAGTTATGCTTCCTTCCTACTTTACTGGTTATTTATCATTAGCGGGCAGATATTGTCTTGTCCTGAAATCTAAACCATTCAGAGACCCACACACAATTTTTTTATTAAAATCGGTTGAGCTGTTTAGGAGTACTTCAGTGACAAATATATATCCCAAACTGATGAATGAATGAATGTATGAATCTTTATAAAGATTTATCAGTATGGGATGGATTGCCGAAAATTAAACTAGTTATCCACATTCAATCAGATATCAGTATAATGACGGTAGCCTCTCTCTCTCTTGCATGCAAGTTTGCGTTAGTACTAAGTATTTTGTTGTTTGTCCAGCCGGGTGTGACAGCGGCGGGCGTGCCGGCGGCGGGCGCGGGCGGGGCCGGCGCGGGCGGCGCGGACGGCAAGCTGGAGCTGGCGCGGCGCCTGGCCTCGCGCATCAACCTCGCCAAGGGGCTCGGCGCCGAGCACAAGGGCGCCACGCAGCAAGCTGCCGAAGCCATACTGAAGGGAGCTCCCTCCGCACACACGCTTATTACGGTAACTTATTGACATGATAGTCAATATGTTAGTCAACGGTGTTAAAAAAAATTACATAATTAGTAATTAGTGATATTTTTTTTTGTTTTTCCTTTATTGTAAGTAGTATAATTTTATTTGTGATTATTTTGGATTTTATGAGCTCTTTTCGCCTGAAACACAGGATTACCTAGTTCAGGCATATATGTATTATAATAGTAATTAATTTATACTTTGTGTTACCTTATTTTAATAAGGTAACACAAAGTATAAATATAAATAATAAATGTAAAGTGTACCAAACATACTAGTGGTTGAGCACTTTTCGACCTTATGTCTTTGTTATAAGGGTCGTCAACAGACTAGATAGTTGATTATTGTGTAGATCAAGGTTAAAAGAGAAGCTGCGGCATTATGGAGCCTTCATCAAAAAGTATTTATTCTTTTTAAAACAGGCTAAAACAGTAGCAGAGCAGTTGGCTGCCAAATTAAACACGCGTCTGAACTATCAACCACGTGACGAGAGCGCTTCAGAACCCGCTGAAGAGGTGTTCCGCAAGTACGAGACAGAATTGGAGATCAACGACTTCCCGCAGCAAGCTCGCTGGAGGGTCACTAGCAAGGTAAGAAAAATCTACGAAAAGAAAAGCATCACATTTCGTTTAGCGTAGCGGCTGAGCGATCGGCTTCTGCGTCTCGTGTTGTGGGTTCGATCCCCACATGGAGCAAATATTTGTATGATCTACAGGTAGTTGTTCCGGGTCTGGACGTTTGTGTATGTGAGGATTTGTGTTTGTAAACGCATCCACGATACAGGACAAAATCCTAGTGTGGGGCATCTTTTTTTTTTAAATATATGATAAAATTACAATATATATAGATTAGTAATACTAATATTTTTTTGTGAAAGGTTAAATTCTACCTCTGTGTTAAGGCGGATCGTTCACCTGAGCCCGCCAAATTCAAATTTCGAGTGGTTTTTCGCAGTTTGTCGGCCTTAAGTATATATATTACCATGAGGTAAATCGAGGTTTGTATCGTGACTCCACTCGATTTTTTCCTGTTAGGTACAACAAATTATAACTTAAGACTATGTGGATCGCACTGTCTAGTGTTGTGGATGGGTTCAATTCTTTTTTTTTATACCACTAAGGTGGTAAACAGGCATACGGCCTGCCTGATGGTAAGCGGTTACTGTAGTCCATGGACGCTTGCAACACCAGGGGTATCACTCGCGCGTTGCCTACCCTGTTAATTAAATTGTAATTATTCCGAGACTAGTTTAATATATTTCACTCAGTTGTTGGGTTCCAAAACTCATAGAGCAGTCGCTTCGTGAGACGGGCCTCATTCTGTGTAGGTAGGAGGTTGTTACATAAAGTATTTCCAATTAGTATATTAATGTCGCAATATGTTTGGTACTTGTGGGTTTGTGACTCAGTACCGCTTCTAAATCCGTAGCGTACCGATGACGTTTTTGAACTAGATTCGACTTGTCCAATCATTAATCCCGCTGATGTGTCATTTTGTCATACAAAAAGCTTAATTATTCTTAAGAATTTGTTGAAATATTTACATAGCAGACACTTAACTGACGCAACATTTGACTTTAATTTCTAAAGATAACGTCAATAACCTACGGAACTATGGTGCTACAGTTTTATTAAGATAATTAACTACTTAAATTTTAATTAGTCGTTTCATACGTCATTCGTACCAGTGAATGACGTGTTGACACCATTCCAATCTTGTATGCTTTACACAAATACGCTGTTGTTAAAATTCAAGGTAGATTCATCAAACAAAAGTATGCCATATAGATAAATATTATCGTAATAAGAAACACCTGTTATCAGTTATCTTATGCATTTGACAGTGGTGTGTCAAATTGTGTGATAAATGTAAATCAGCGTCCAATCACGCGTCGCCTTATTACGTCATCTGTCAGACGTTATTCTTGAGTTTATCGAATCGAAGGAATCTAGGTATTTTTTTCCTTCTAGATAATGGCGACATATACGCCCCTCGTTTCGAGTAAATAGCCTCATTTTATTAATTTGTTTACTAAGGAGTCTGTCTGACCTTTATGCCGATAAAAATTACAATGTATCACAGGCACAATGCATATACTCAGTGCAATTTCTCTTTCCGCAGCGATTAGTCGTCAATATGTTGCTAAAACTAGCGATTATTGGTGCTTTCATATTTATGTGTGTTAAGCTACTTCGAAGACAAAGAGTATATCATAAGTGTTTCTACTGCCATTAGATGGTTTTGGCTAAGGTAAAGTCATATGTAGCCTGCTTACCCTAAAGTTGACTGTCATTTGCACATAATGAAATAATAAGGTCTATATTTGTTTCTATGACTAAAGCGGCAATACAAACTAGAAGCCTTTTAACTTTTTTATTAACTAGGATTTGTTGTAGATTCTTATAGGATATTACTAGGTTCTGAATTCCCTTTTATGATTGTGTTTTTTATGTGCTGATAGTTAATTGGGTGATTGTTTCAATCTTGACCTTCATCTTTCCTAGGTACTGCGCAATTTTAAAACGGGTTCTAGTTGATTTGTTTTTGTTTTATCCAGATAAACTATTTCGTCATTCTGTCCGTTATCTGACAGCTGCCAAGTTCAAATTAACCGATTTTATTTAGAATTTTTATCACATTTAAATTGTCATTGCAGGAGGCGTTAGCATTGATCAGCGAGTATTCGGAAGCGGGCATCACCGTCCGCGGTACTTACGTCCCACCTGGCAAGACGCCACCTGAAGGCGAGCGCAAGCTATACCTCGCTATAGAAAGCTCCCAAGAGCTCGCAGTCGCCAAAGCCAAGTCGGAAATAACTCGCCTCATCAAAGAAGAGCTCCTCAAACTACAAACCTCCGCTCATCACATGATAAACAAGGCTAGATACAAAGTGTTATAAATGGACGGAATATAACCGGCGTAATTATGTTAACATTGTTTTATTTCCTTGATGACCCCTGTCTGGCCATGTCGTAATATTTACGAGATAGTTTTATTACGGTTAACTTACAGCCGTAAATCTGTTCGTGTATATCTCCGTAGGTAGGCTATTGAAAACACTGGCCTATAAGGTTAAACAGGCAAATCTTTTTATCCACATACATTTATATTTGTATATTTATGTATTTTTAACCTCCAACGCAAAAAAGAAGGGTCTTATAAGTTTAATGTCTGTATCTGTCTATTGCATTGTAGCTCCCAAAGGAATGGACCGATTTTGATTCCGTGGTTTTAGTTTGAAAAGTGACTTGATCGATAGTGTTCTTAGCTATGATTTAAGCAAATCTGCCCAGCCGTTTGAAGATTATCAGCTCTTTTCTAGATCTTGAATGTGAAAAACTTCCACTGGTCTGATCGATTTGTAATTTAGTATCGTGTACATGGTAACCATGACTTAATGCTGCAGGGGTTTTTAAAATTTTAAATTTAAAGTTTTCACGAGTATTTTTTATGTGAATACTACGAATCGATTTTGATTTATTTTACAGAGTATACTTCTGATATTGTTCCTTAAAAAATTTTTTTTCAAAGAAATAAAGTATATTTAAGTCTGAGAAGGAAAATAAACAGTATTTTAGGAAAATGAATAGTTTTTTATACTCCACTATTGTGACTACGTTGCACTGACTTAGTGTGTGCTTAGTGTTAGTAATTTTGATGCTGAAAACAGTATTTTGTATACTTTATTTTCGTTCAACAGTAAAAAGTATAATGTAGGGACAGTTTATTACTGTTTTAAACAGTATAGTTGGCAACCCTAGCTAGATATACTCCAAATTCCTTGAAATCAGTTTTTTATTATTAGTTTCTTGGGTTGGATAAAAAGTACCATGTTGTTTCTCTGGTGACTCAATATAGTCCGCATTCATCATATTTCCGAAGAAGTTCACTGCTGAACAAAGGCCTTTCCTAAAGACTTCCACAAGGACCGGTTATATGCCACCTGTATCAAACGACTCCCAGCGAACCAGGTCACCGTCCATCTCGGAGGACGTAACACTGCGTTTTCAGGTGCGTAGTCTCCACTAGAGTATCTTTCTGCCCCAGGGATCATCAATCAATTCTACGAGCTATGTGCGCATTACATACATACATACATACACTCACGCCTTTCTCCCACAGGGTAGGCAGAAACTATAGATTGCCATTTGCTATGATTCTTGCATACTTCTTTTGCTTCTTCCACATTCATACATCTTCTCATACATACACGCCGGTTGCGAGTGCTACGCACCTGACCTTTTTGAAGGATTTCGCCAATAAGATCGGCGTATGTCCTTCTAGGGCGACCTTTACCGGCGCTGCCACTGACATTCGCCTTATAAATTCCTTTCGTTAATGTGCGCATTAGTAGATCCTAATTACAGTTTTTAATACTTGGGTAAATGTTTAAGTGATTAAAAATAGCGGGTTAAATAGGTGCACTTGGATAAGATAAATACTTCAGTGAAGTGATAGCGAGCGGTTGAATGTTTTTCTTTCTCGAAATAGCGTATCGGATGTAAAGTAACAATAAATACATACGTGGATATGTCACGCTTAGATATTACAAAATATAAGGGAGGCCGAAGATAAGGTGGACGGACTGTGTGAGAGATGGTATGGCTACAAGGAAAGAAAGTGAATGAGATGACGGCTGAGAGACATTTAATCATCTATACCTATAATAAAATGTATATAGGGAGTCTATTAGAGCAATAGAAGTCAAAATATCAATTTATAGAATTTTCGTCTATCTGTTTGTATGTTTGTACGCGCATCACGCAAAAACTACTGAATGGAATTGAAATTGAAACAGTTTTCACCGATGTATTGCTAGGTCTGGTCTAACTTAAAATCTAGTGCATGTTTCATCTTGAAACGCCGCCTAGAATGGGACTTATAGTATGTTAATCTTTTTGGGACGAGTGAAACTGAGCCGACAGCAACTAGTGGCAGAATTAAATTGCTGTGTTCCTTCTACCAAGTACCCAAGTCCCACTTTTGGCTACGTCTCCTGGTAGTATGAAAGGGATTAGGCTATAGTCCACCACGCTGGCCTAATGTGGGTTGGCAGACTTCACACCAAAAAGTATACTTACCTATCTCATAATAGTGTTGTACCTTCACACGCCGTTGAGAGCAACCCAGGAAAGCAGATTTCCTCACGATATTTTCCTTCACAGTTTAAAACGCACACTTCGAAAAGTCCGAGGTGCGTTGCCTTCGAACTCAGGAACTTTCGCAGTCCCATGATCATATGAATGGGATATCAATGCGCTTTTATGTAGGTAGTCATAATATGATTGTATAAGTATGGAAGAAAAAGATAGGTACTTAGGTACTGAATACTGTGTCGATCCCAAGTAAATTGAGTTAAGGCAGGAGGATAGTGATCATACCTATGTACTTATTAGCCATGTGCAACAGACACTGTTCGTGGTGTCGTTAGAGGGAATTGTCAGAAGCTCTACGTAGCAGCTTTTCATGTTACTGCTGTAGAGTTGAGATAGACTATTTCACAAGACACAAAATACACTGTGACTCGACGAAATATCCATGGAATAACATAAATATTTACATCTCTCGATATGCGGCGCAACTGTAGGTAGTAGCGAGGTGACCGCTACGCTTAGGACCGTCGTTAGTCATAGTCAGAAGTCCAAAAAGCCTAATAATATGGGTAATTAGTTACTTAGAAATTGGGTTGCGGCAAAGGAAAAGGTTAACAGGATGTTATATTATGTATACCTACCTACCTACTTGTCGCCTGTTCCTGGTGTGATGGTTGGGAAATGCCACCACATGGATGTTTGTTACTCTTTCACGCCAAAACAGCTGAACGGATCTGGATAAAATTTGGCACAGAGATAGATTATAGTCTGGAATAACACATAGGCTTTTTATCCAGGTCGGACGCAATTCTGAAGTCCACGCAGACGAAGTCGCAGGCAGAAGCTAGTACTAATATAATAGTAGAGAGAAATTGTGTTATTGGATTATAAGCAGCTTTGTAGGCAATCTAGCTAGCATTTAGCCGAATGCAAAATTCTGAGCTTAGATATTCTCCATCACAGCGTAGGCATGGATCTCCTTTTGAAATGAGAGGGATAAGGCTTTAAGAAGTAGTCCACCCACCCGCTGTTGAAAAAATCTCTTAGGCATACAAGTTTCCTCACGATGTTTTGTCTTTCACACACAAAGTCCTAACCTTAGCTAGTTCTAGCTTCGCTTAAAGCCAGCCTTAACGTTTTGACTACCACAGTCATGTATAGACGACATATCAAAATGTGCCACGCATGCCACGGTCGCGACTGGGTGACAAATTTCTATAGAAAATTCGAAGCTTCGGCGGCACGCTTGTTCTGTTTTGAGACCTATGTTCATATAAGGCAGGCATTCTAGACAAAACTAGTAAATCACCGAAGCACTTCTTACACATGCATTTCTCGGCACGTGTCATGCCAATAGACCAGTGTTCACCACAATTGTGTCATCCTCTCGATTATAAATTATAAATAACTGCAAGAACAAGCACGGTCTCGTGCGCGGGCGCCGTCTATGCGATAACGCGGGTTATCGACAACGAGGGAAGATTCCACCGCAAACAACTGACGACAACAACACTAAGGATCAAAGTAAGCAACAATATGCGATTTTCGACCTTATTGTAAAGAAAGGATTACAGAAAGTACACGCAATGGCTACTTTTTCTGAGATGGCCCTTTCTGCTTAAAGTACTGTTAAGATTTTTCTTATTTTTGTTGAGTTAGGTTTTATTTAGATATCAAGGTCAGTAAATTCAATTTAAATTTATATTTTATAATGATAAGCCAAAAAACACTTCTTATCAATGTCGCTAGGCCACCTATTGATCTCTGATGGGTGAATTAACAGTAGGTATCATGAGTTCATCAGATTTTTCTGGTTTTCGCTCGCTGCTTGTTGCTAAGTTATTATATAACGATAATAAATAAGTTTGGTGGGTACATATTTATATTTTTAAGCATTTAATACATATAAGCTGTAGCGATAAACAAAACGTGTACGTAAGTTGTGATTGAAGTGCGTGAATCGCGATTTTTTTTGTTATTTTTATGCCTAATTAGGTACTTATAGGTAGCAACCCACATAATAGATCTCTCTAATCTCTTGGAAAGAGCTTACGTCACCTCATTTTACATGTTTTCTAGTAAAAATTTTAGTCGTAGGTACCAATCTAATTGTAGTATTTACCTTTGTAAATATATAGGCATCACGCTTCTCAATTCGCCGGTATATGTATTTAGATCCCAATGTCCCAATGCGAGCCTATTGCTGGCCACAAATCGATACTTCGAGCTGCTACTGAGAATTTCATAATAAAACCTAGACCTGAGAATTGTAACAAAGACCTCTAGCGTAGCAGTCGTAGGGACCACTAGACTAATGAGGCATTTTTCTATTATTGTAGCTATCTTCAATTTGATTTGACCGTTAACCAACAAAAAGAATGGATGTCTGCAAGGATTACCCCGTGTGGGGACGGGTTACAATACTGTTCCTCACTGCCTTTCAGATAGGCATCCCGTAAGAGGCGTGAAAATATCTGACTTGCTCGGTAGTAGGACCTCTTGAGGTTTGACTGGCTGGCGACAACCCTTCCGTCGGAGACTATCGTAAAACACCTTGGTGTGTGATTCGACTTTTGCGCGTAACAGCCAGTTCCCCCTCGGTAGCTGCGAATCTAGCAGTCTACAGTGTTAAGGATCGGCAACACATCAGCAACTCGACCATGAGCAACGATGACCACTTACCACCAGGTGGCTCATCAGCTCGTTTGCTGTCTTAATCCATAAAAAAATAACCAGGAGGCAGGTTATTTCTCTCGCTTTCCACTTATTTTTTTTTTAATTTATTACATGTCAAATAGCAATAACCCGTTCATGATAATTGCACAATAATAAGACATATTTTTATTTGTACGTAATAATTGCTTTGATAAACAGATACAAAACAATACATTTTGTAGGACAAAGTAAATAAGTGCCTTCTTAATCTAATCAATGTGTACTAAACGTGGAACAAATTAAAAACATTAAATGAATTTCGTATCGTTATTCGTTGTGTGAGACTTTAGATACTTAGATACATTCCCATGTTAGTGAACTTAGGAGATCATTGTACAGCAGATTAAAAATAAATGAGAGTTCTTGTCGCACGCAGTAGAGTTCTAGCTATAGCTCCTGATACTTTTTAGAAATAGTTCTGCCGTAATTCCAAAAATCAAACTCGGTTGAAGAAATGCTGTTTTTTTTTGTTGCTGGATATCGTATTCCCAAACGTGTTACTTAATTATTGGGATTAGTGTTGGGATCCTTATTTTTTTGAATTATTGCTATTGCGTTGTTTGAGTGTGTGGTCCATGGGTTCGATTTCCAGGTCAAGAAATAGATAGATAGATAGTTAGATAGAATATTAAATAAAGAAAATATTTAAAAATTTCAATAGCTAATAGCAATAGGCTCGTCTCCTATTATGGAAGATATACCGGTAAACTGCCTAATCTTTTAGGAAAGGCATGATGTTATTATTTTTACGATTTTTAATGATGATAAAAACAATATTAATATAACTTAGGTATCTTATATAAGTATACAATGTTGCCAAGCTACGCCTGTAGGTATGCCTACGACTTGATCGTGTCGTAGCCCATGAACCTGGCTACGAAACGGTCGTAGCTCGTAGCTATCCTACGATGGATTTTTTTTAAATCCTTATATTTATAATTATAAAACAAAGTCCCCCGCCGCAACTGTCTGAACACGATAAACTCAAAAACTACTGAACGGATTTTCATACAGTTTTCACTATTAGACGGCGTAATTAATGAGGAAGGTTTTAAGCTATTTAACGTCACGCTACGACTGTCGGGAACGACGCAAAGCGAGTGAAACCGCGGCTTAAAGTTAGTGATATTCTAAATATTACAAAAAGCGAACTTACTACGCAGTATCCAAATGTAAGTACGACATAAACAAAATTTACGTATTACAAGTTAACTGTGATAATTATCTAGGCATGTGACTCAGAGTTCTAATTAAAAACAATTGTTGCCGCCATTTTGAAATCACCTTGCTTTGTATTTTAAGTATATTATCTGTCATTTGCAACATAGAAGGAAGGAATGACATATATGACGGTAATCATCTTAAAATTTAACATATAAAAATGCGAAAGTTTGTATGGATGTTTGTTACACAATATTGACAGATCGGCTGAACGGATCTGAATTAAATTTGGCACAGAGATAGATTATGATCTGGAGGACTTTTTATCCAGGCTGGACTGAATTTTTAAGTGCACCCATACGAAGTCGCGGGTAGAAGTTGGTCTAGAAATAAGTGAATCCAGATAAAATATTGATTTGGCCAACAAGAAAAACCCTATCATACTTACTATGTATCAATGCGAAAGTACCTAAATGTCTATTACCGTTCTACGCCTAAACCGCTAAACAGATGGTGAAATTTGGCAAGGAGATAGATTGCATCCTGAGGAAGGGCATAGGTTACATTATGTATCAAGAAATGGTAAATAGTCCCTTGGGACGCTAGTGAAACTATGGACAACATCTAGCAAGACTCAGCTGATAAGTTTTTTTTCCATGGGATATTAGGGCAATCAAGCAGACGGATCGCCTGATGGTGAGCGATTACCGCCGCCCATGAACACCCGCAACACCAGAGGAGTCACGAGTGCGTGGGGATTGAGCCTCTGGTAACCTCACTCACTCGGCGAAACACTACGTAAGCGTTGTTTTACGCCGGTTTTCTGTGAGGCCGTGGTATCACTCCGGTCGAGCCGGCCCATTCGTGCCGAAGCATAGCTCTCCCACGTAAAAAACGTTACAAATAAAAGTAATAAATGTGTACTAGGTATGTGCCTCACAAAATTATTAATACCAAGAGAGATATTAATATTAGGTATTTCGACAAACATGTGGACGGCGCACGTGGTTTGCGAACTCGTGACATTAACATATTATTAATCGTTAGCTCAAATTTTTATATACCTAACTACTATGTGATTATGCTCTGTGATAATGTGATGGGATGATTACCTCAATATTTTTCATTTTATATTATTTTCACTGATGGAGAGAGGCCTTATTTTTTTATTGACGAGCTACCTGGTGATAAGTAGTCATCGCCGCCCATGGACACCATGATCCTGCAACACCAGTGGAATTGCTGATGCGTTACGGACCCGTAAGAGTCACTACGGACTGCAGATTGACTGAACCGCAGCAACCGAGGGGGAACTGGCTTTTACGATAGATTTTTATTTATTTTACTTTTATTTGACATTAATTACGACAGAATACGACGTGAGGGAGGTCGTCAGCCAGTGTTATATTTTCTTTATTTTCTCGCTTCTTGCCAATGAGTGGCAGTGAGGAACAGTATTCTAACCAGTCCTCCACACGGGGAAGACCTAGGCCTACGTCCAGCAGCAGCAATACTCCAGTATTTGATGATGATGTCATAGGCACCAATAAAAATAACATCAAAAATAGATTGTTGTTGGTTGTGTATGCAATGCTTCATGCGTGTTGAGGCTGAAAGATTATAATTAGATATTATGATTACTTTGCAATAATTCCCTAACACAACACAATTTCTAACAATCATTGAATGTCGTCGGTATTACAGAACAACTAACGCTCAAGAGCACTACCAGTTCTCACTAACCACAACATATACGTCAGCATTGACATTACAATAACGTCAAGAGAACGAGTTTTTTTATGAAATTTTCAGTAACAGCTCTGGGTTCGGATTTGTAATGAACCTAATAACACTTTGCTCGACCTGGGAAAAGAACTCACGACCTTTAGCGTAGGAGTAACGTTTATAAATCCTAGACTATTCAGGCAGTTTGGCATGAGAATCACGCCCTCATTAAACCTTATTAAATTCAATACTCGATCGTTATCTGACACACTATCAAATGCTAAGCAATTTCAGCATAGGATTATATCTAGTAGAAACAATTGGCAGTTACATAGGGCATTGACAAAAACAAATATATCGTGGGCAAGCCTCCGTCACGTTTTGATAAAAGGTGGGTGACATTTCGAGGCGTGACATAAGCATGATATCATATAGTGTAGGACATCACACGTCGCGGCTGACGACTGAAGATTGTAGAAAACGAAGGTCGTTGAAACAGCAACATTATCATTAAGTGCCTAAGTATATAATTTAGAAATATAAGTAGGTACAGACGTAACCTATGTATACCTATGCGCCGAAAAACTAATATAAGAATTCGAATAGAATTAGAGATGTGTTTATGTCAGGGCATTTTTTTTTTCGCCCAATTACGCCGAAAAGGCCTGGCATTTATTATTTGCCCAAAATGATTTGGCAGAGACCCATCTATAAATAGGATACATTTTTTGGAACCGTGCAATTAGACGCTTCATAAATTCTTCTAAAATATTTTTTTTCTGACGTGCTTTGGCTCCGTACATCAGACGCAATTGCGGCCATAACGCAAAGGAACGGGGAATATTGCTCATTCCGTTGCTCGGGTTGTCCACTGGGCACAGGGTAGGATGAGACTGGTTGCTTACCTTCTTCCTACCTAAAAACAATAATTAGTTCAATGATCCGTGAAGTAGGTTCTTACCCTATCCCAAAAGTTTCCATTACATGAAGTGTATTTATAAACACTACATAAATGAACTACCTCTACAGTCTATTGGTGCTAAGCGCGACTACCATGCTAGAGGTACTGGGTTCGATTCCCAGGTCGAGTAGTTTTATTGGGTTTTTCTATGAAATTCTCAGTAGCAGCTCGGAGTTTGGATTTGTGCCAGGTTAATGGCAATAGGCTCGCAACATACCGGCGAATTATGGGTGTACATTAATACACATCTGCCTAACCCTTCGGGGAATAAAGGAGAGATGGTGTTAATGAACAGGTTATTAAATCACTTAACTTAGCCAAAAGGCTAGTCACCCTGTCACCGATTTCCGATTAGTTGTATATAAATCACTGATAACGCATATAGCAACAACAATTTAGGTAATATATAATAATTGCTAATGTAAAGAGGAAACTTCCACGCTAATTTAATCAATCATTGTGTTATTTTGTAATAAACAAATCACTTATCATCTTGCGAATCACCCAAGTCGACAATAATGGGTTAATTAATAGGTGATAATGGGGAAGGGAATGAAATGAAATCTATTTATGTAATATATGTATAAAACGATTTTTTTAGAATAGGGAGGCAAGCGAGCAAGCGTATCACCTGATGGTATTGAATTCTTCTGTACGGATGTATCAACGCCTTATAGACGGTTAGGTCGATTTTGATTTCGATTTTTATAACCCTAGTGTGGTCCTGGGAGTGGGTCCCTCGATAGTTTGGATTCGCAGGTGAGTCGCTTGTTATATATACGTTGACTATTTCAAGAGATAGAATGCCAGTGGGGAGTGTTTATCTTTACAGGCATTTTCTGGTGATATACCTCGTCAAGTTAAGGTTAAAGTTAAGTTCTTACTTATACTGTTCCGTAGTAATAATATAAAATAAATAATATAAAAAAACTTTAACAACTAACACATTACATTTACAACTAACATTTACCAGATGTGGAGATCGGCTCCTAAAGATCGTAGCGTGATGTCAAATAGCCTATAACTTTCCTCAAGAATTGGTATACATATTAAATGCAAAAATATTTTGTCAAATCCGACTAGTAGTTTCAGAGATTAGCGGGTTCAAACAAACAAACTCTTTAGCTATAATATAGAGTGCGAGGCAATTTATATTTTGACATTATTCAAACGGAAACGTTTCAATAATGTCAAAATATAAATTGCCTCGGAGACAATAATCGAATTGTAATTTATAGAACTGCTTTGGTGACGCAAAACGTATTTAACGTAATAATGAGGGTTTTCACTACTGTTATCATTTGCGTATACGATGCGTTGACCGTCACAGTATTGTGTCGTCAAGCGAATTTGAATGCTGATTTGGTTTATTTTCCTGAAATACTATGGTCAAGTGACGTACCGTCATTAACTATGTTATAATTAGGGATATTGTACGCAGTCGTATGCGCATTTGTGATGTACGCAAGTCGTTAGGTACCTACTTAATTGTTATTATGACGGTGACAACTGGTATGCTGAGACATAGTAGGCTAATGTGTAACTATGTGCTTTTGGTTTGGCTACTGATTAAAAAAATTGTTTAATCGGCAAACGAACTGACGGGTTATCTGGTGGTAAATAGTCTTAGTCACCCTTGGACACCTGAATACTAGAGTTGTTGATGCATTACCGACCTATAAGAGTACCTACGGACTGAAGACTGCTCGAGCCGCGGTAACCGAAGGAAAACTGTCGAAACACACACCAAGGTTCGTTACGACAGACTCTGATATAAGGGTGGTCCCCAGCCAGTCGGACCCCAAGAGGTTCTCCCACCGAGCAAGTCAGATATTTTCTCGCCTCTTACGAGATGCCTATATGTATAAGTGACAGTGAGGAACAGAATTCTGACCCATCCTCACGCGGGGCAACTGATTTGTGGATTTGACGACTAGGTTTTTGGGAGCACAGATAACTACAGACTCAAATTATCATATATTGAAAGACGTTTATTCGGAGTGCTAGTACCTACATTAACGGCCGATTTAAAATCGTTTGGGTGTGACCACTCCCACTGGTGGTAATTATAAGTCCAATATTGCTCCATGAAAGTTAGTTAAGCGACTTCATATTCATATTCTTTATTGACATGCCTTAATGTACAATGAGGTGGTGTAATATAAATAAGAACCATTATGGACCCTGTAGGGCACAGCAATATTAGAAGAGAGGACTTATTTTCCTAGATACGAGGTACTAGATAGGTATTGTTATGAACTTTTTTAATCGTTATTAGTTAAAATGTAAATACTCGTATTTCGGTGTACTAATAGAATTTATTTAATACTAATAGACTTTAAATAGGAGTGCAATGTGCTCCACTTCTTTGTTGGATATCCGGCGATCTAGTTCGCGGGCACCTGACAGGATTTGACAGAAATTATTCAAAGTAATATAATTATTGTGGGAATTAGTCAGTAATTTGAAAATCTTCTCATTTGCAGGTATCATGTTTCTTATATCTTTCTCCATCTTAAAAACATTTTTAAGATAGTTTCTAGTTCGATCAGTGTTGGAATTTTGACAGAAACTACATAGTTTCATTGATCCCATCACGGGTCGGTCACTGAAACACTGATCGACCCGTAGCAATTGCTAAAGCACCAGCAAATTTTTGTAACTAGAAATTTTAATAATTGTTATGGCTAAACCGATTTAAATCGATGGAAATAATTTACTTATTTGTGTATGATGAGGAGCTAAATGACGAAATCATGCGTTATGAGAGTGTAACTCCTAAGTACACATACATGCTATGATTAATATCCTTATTTACGCATCGTTATCTTAAGAATAAACTTTCCATTTGTTCATTACGTGTGTTCTTGTTTTATGGACGTGCATCTAAATATAGTACGCTATCTGTGTTTCGTCTCGTTTTTATTATTTCTTGGAGATATTTGTGACAAGCAATAAGAGCTGGAACTGTCTTTCTTTTCTTAATAGCTATCAGGGTTCAAGGATCTGGTAGAGCTATCTTTGTTTCCTCTTTAGAGAAGGATGGCGCTATTAAAGCTTTATATTCCTTCCCGTCTCACAGCTGAATAACGATCACTCTAACACTTGTGGAATAATTCCCTGAAAGCTGCAGAATAAGACCCGTTTTTGAAGAATGATTTTCGGTATCAAATATCGCTGACGAGCATCGTTAAATAACCGGATAAACTCGAGAAAAAGGCTTTATAATATACTAGCGACCAGCCTGCAGTTTCACCCGCGTTGCTCTGCTCCTACAGGTCGTAGCGTGATGTTATACAGCCTATAACCTTTCTCGATAAATGGACTGTCCAACGAAAAAATAATTTTTCAATTCGAACCAGTAGTTCCTGAGATTAGCGCGTTCAAATAAACAAATAAACTCTTCAGCTTTATAATATTAGTGTAGATAAGGCAGCAGCCAAATTAGCAGGTCTGCTGGGAGAGATCTTTACACATTTTTACGACTACCTCATTAGTCTAGTGGTCCTAAACGAGACTGCTACGCTAGGGTTCAATCCCCATTTCGAGAAGTGTTATTGGGTATTTCTGAAATTCTCAGTAGCAGCTCGAGTCTGGATTCGTGGCAATAGAGATAATATAATAATCCGAATAATCCCTATTATATGGGTCCTAAATCTACCGGGAAGGCGGCGGGGTATGACGGACTCCTACAGAGTAAAAACTATAGGGCAAGGTCATGGCATTCGTGACATTCGCCACTACTATGACGGGCTGTGGTCCAGCAGGACTCCTTCAACGAGTGACACCTTGCCTCGGATCTTACTCGAGTGTGACGAACATACGCGCCGCATACATAGGTATGTACTTCAGAATTATTTTACGAACATTTTTACGAGTAACGCAGTGAGTATCAACCGTTATCGCACTTAGATAAAGCTAATCCGCTCGTCTGGCGATCACACGACATGGTATTGTTCACACGCGGGGGACATGACCCAATGGATCACATAATTCATGATTGTCAGCTAAGCCGATGCTTGTAAAACTGATACTGATCTATCTTTTGAGGAAAATAACCTATTTTAGTATCTTGGTAGGCTCTTTTATTGTAGTATAGTTCGATTGGTGATTACTGATTACATATTTTTTCTGTAATTTCGATCTGCCAGCTTAGTGTTACCTAAAAACTCTTTTGACATAAAGCGTGTAGCGTAATAAAATGTTGGTAAAATAATCAAAGTACTTATACACAATTTAATCAAGATATTTCAGTCAAAGTTGTGTAATTATATATTAAATATTACATCGCGAACTGGCGGTCAAGCGTAGGCCTATCAAAAATAAAAAAAATGGTTAATTTATGATTAACGGTCTTAGTCAAAATTGGTTATGACTGATTTTCGCAGTAAAAAATAGTATTGACCGGCTGTAAGTTTTGGCTGTAACATATAGATTCTTCGTTTCAAAAACACCACATGTGATGTTAAGTTTACAATTAATAAGTCACCGTTCAGTCAATCACGGTTTTACGTAAGTTTATGATGATTGATATAGTTGCTAGGTAGTTTCCTACCATTGCAGTATTGATAACCCATGTCTCAGGTCATTCTCTCAACACAATTCACTCACGCAGGACTATTATTGATACCCTCTAGGCCAGCATTCCATTAGGTCTAGGAAGGTGAATATTTATAGGTTTTACTTGATTCTTTCTTTCATGTTAAAAGTCTAGAGATTTCTTTAATATTCCACTGTTATGTAAACAAGACGAGCTGCGAGAAATGATAAAGTTGTAAATATGTAATTACATACATACATACCATCATGCCTGTATTCCCCGAAGGGTTAGACAGAGGCGTACTAATTGTACACCTACCTTACGTACGTATATTTAGGTCCCACGTAATAGGGGGCGAGCCTATTGCCATTAACTTGGCACAAATAACACTTTGCTCGACCAGGGGATAGAAACCAGGACCTCTAGCGTAGCAGTCGCGCTTGGGACCACTACACTAATGATGCCGTGAATATGTAATTATAATCACTACATAGTATAAAACAAAGTCGTTGTCGCTGTCTGTCCATCCCTATGTATGCTTAAATCTTTAAAACTATGCAACGGATTTTGAAGCGGTTTTTTAGTAGATAGAGTGATTCAAGAGGAAGGTTTTAAGCTATTTAACATTACGATACGACTCTTAAGAATGGGGCAACGCGAGTGAAACCGCGGGCAGGTCGCTAGTCGATTTATAAAGCAAGACATCGAAATGTTGTTATTATTATGTACAGAAAAAATAAAAAAAATACTACAGGTAGATATTCAGGGACCGACTAATTGGATAAAGATGTTTTTGCAAACACTGAGATTCACAAAAAAATAATGTTCTAGGTAATCAAGTTATTACCTACATATCCTGACATAGATACCTAGAGGAATATTGAGGCTTAGAAAGACCGTTCTTGTTAGCACGAATGGTAAAGAATCTGATCGAACACCTTCTGTGTTACGGGTCAAGAGTTCAATTCTCGCACGAAGCAAATATTTGTATGGTGTATAATTTTGTATACTTAATACATATAGTTATTATTTCGGGTGTGCGCGTTTATGTATGTGAGAATTTATGTTCGTAAATGATATAAGGTAAACTGGGGTTACTTGGATCATTTTTGAACAATGTTGGTTTATATGTTTTTATTTAGCAAAGAATAAAATCAACGAAAAATATATAATATCCATTTTATCAGCTCCACCAGAAAACCAAAAATTGAATAACAGTATTTCTACATAATTAATAATTTCGGACGATAAAACCTAAACTCGTTTTGGGGTTACTTTGATACCCGTGTTCTTTGTTACGTAATTTGAAAGTCGCCCCAAATATAATTCTATAACAATTAAAACAACACAAATCTTTCAATAGTATAATTAAACATTGTCATTCAATGACATTATATAGTTAAATAGATATTTCATTGTTGTCATTTGTATTAGTTGAGTTTGATCACATGAAACTCCCATAAAAAAATTGACACATACTGGGGAAAATCCTAACGTGGCCAACCTTAAAAAATCAAAATCAAAATCAAATCAAAATCAAAATCAAAATCAAAATCAAAAGCAAAATCAAAATCAAAATCAAAATAATTTATTTGTTAAACATAGGTGATAAGTACAAACTTGGTGGAAATTATAAATATTATTGTGTCACTATGTTTCACCATGAGAGGCATACAAATATCGGCTTAAAAATTATATGTTAAATTAAATTAAATGGTCGGAATTACCTACATACAAAATGGAAATTAAATAAAGATTACAATGTCAAATATCTATTTCAACATAATTAACGTCTTTAATACATTCAATACTCATGAATTACATATCCCATATCAAAACAGTATAGATTACATTACATAATTACATTTTATCGTCCAAATATTATTTAACAGAGTAGTAGGCTTTTTAAGTAGGAAAACCGAGAGCATGTTCTTAAATTTGTCAACATTATCTGCACCTTTAATATTTTTTGGAAGCTTATTAAAAATGTTTGGCCCCATTCCCAGAAAAAACGTTAAAAACGAGGTTAAGATTTAGTTATTCATATATTTATCTTTTCTTTCAGCCACGGAGATCTGCGCGTGCGATAGTGATGCAATAGGAAGACGTTATGAACAAATAACGTTATCAGTTATCAGTGCATGAAAACGTCTGACGGGTGGAGAGGTGATGTTGAGTAATTAGATGATAAGATACGCACGTTTCATTAGGAAGCGTATTGATAGATTACAATTCCATCGTCATATTCATATAGGTACTTATGCTTTTTTATCGTAATAAGGTGACAAACAAGCATAAGCCACCCAAACCCTAAATCCGTCCTACCCCTTTCGGAAAAAACGGGAAAAATTCTGTTGTTATTGTTTGCAAAAGGATTAAAAACGCTGCAACCAGGATTCGTCGCTGTCCCCTCCTGATGCGCCGCCCCCTTTATCGGTCCCTGATACGGGCCGCCTGATAGTAAGGTGCAAACCGCAGCATATAGACGCCAGTAACACCAGGGCGTTGTCATCTTAAGTCCTCAGTGTAGCTTGCCTCAATGTACCCAGCCAATGAAATTGCTGGGTATAAGAGACTTTTTCTGTAGTCATTTTACTGGTAAATCACCATATCAGCCCATAGAGATCTATTGCTGAACACAGGCCTCCCACAAGGACCGGTTATAGCCGCCTGCATCCAGCTACTCCCAGCGACCTTCATCTCAATTTTACCGGTGATAGGAGCGCAAAAAGGTTAGCACATTGTTGCTTAGTGGTAAATTATTTGGATAGGCCACTACCACTGAAGACGCATACCAGCACAAGAGTACTATCACCTTAAAGACATATACACCTACATACATGTAGGGGATCGATTTCCAATAAGAAAATTGCCTTTAACTTCTTATAACTTCTTTTATTATAATAAATCAACTTTATCTTCTGTCACATCTTTCACCTTTCACACCATAAATCGCCATATTTTTTTTGTATATCTCCCTCTCTTTCACACCTACACCTATCATCTTCACTCATTCATCTTGCGTTCCATTCCACTCATCTTACATTATTTAATTATTATTTTTTCCTACATACATATAAGGGTCGGCAACGCGCGAGCGACACCTTTGGTGTTGCAAACTACCATAAGCTACTACATTATATGGGTAGGCAACGCGCGGGCGACACCTCTGGTGTTGCAAGCATCCATTGGCTGCTTACCATCAGGCGGGCCGAAAGGTTGTTTGCCACCTTAGTGGCATAAAAAAATACTTAACTACGAAATTCTGTGCTAAAATGTTCATAGAAAACATCACGAGTTATCTATAGAAGACAATGATGCCAATTTCTAAGCTCAGATTTTAGAACATTGTCGGGAATAGGTACCTATAACATATTTTCTGGCGCAAGTAAATTCGGTACAATTTGCGAAACATCAAAATAGATTTTAATTAACAGTTGCCTAATGTAGTCACCATCCTAAATGTTAAGGAAAATACATAAATAAATAGGTATTAACGTGACTTGGTACCAAAGTCGGAAACTTATTGTAAGTGGGATGTAAGTACCTAAAGATTTTTTGATTTAACCCTATGAAGACAATTCGATGAGTAAATAATTTATAGACTCAGGAATACCTACATATTTTTCTGTTGCAATCATAGATAAATGGAAACATAGAAAAAAAAATACTTGAGACAGTTTGCACAATTCACACTTAAATAAACATATCTAGATATTCTCAGGTTTAGGCTTTGTACTTGTACCTAAATTTTTGTATTACCTACTCTTTACCTAAATTAATTAAAAACTTTTTACTAAGAGGGTATATATAGACTTCGGTGTATTCAAGAATCTTATAATATTGTATTGTTACAAATTCCGACGTTTTTTTAAAAAGTTTCTAAGCTTCGAGAGTCGAGCTTTAGTTAGAAGCTTCATGTTCTCTAGCTTGAGAAGTTTCGGAGCTTTCCTTGAGATGTCGCTAGGAAAGTTGAATCGTTCAACAGTTCACTAACAGATGGCGCTGCTAGTCTCATTTTGAAAGGCATTCTTGTTTAATATCAAACATCAAACTAGTTTGTAATAATAAAGTGATGTCTTTAGTCGATCGATTTATCTAATGATAGTAGAGGTGATTTTTGAGGTTTAAATGTGACCGACAAAGTTTATGATTTTGTTTACTTTCTATTACTAGATAGGTACATACTGATTTGAATACTTGTTTTGATTTAGCGCAACGTCTACCATGATGAGCCTAGGTACCTACTACATAGTTTTTGACAATTTAAAAGTATCTATAATAATGTCTAATTAAATAAATAATTTGACTTTAATAACACCTAAGTACTACTTACTGTAGTTTCTGTTTACTTAAACGATTTGATTTTTAACATATTTTTTTCCTATAATTAAAGACAAAAGTTTACATTCAGAAAGGCGTCATTATAAAAACATTTTCTACTTTACCTTGATGGGCGACTGGGTTTAAATTTATTCATCGATATCTACATTGAATGAGGAATAACAACACTGGATAATGAGATTGGTACCTTGGACGTGTGATACGAGGCGAAGTTTTCTCTACTGCGTAAATGAGGTTGCAAAAGAAATAACTTTATAACATATCGATGTTTTCCCATCTCTATAAAATCAATCTTAATGACGCAGTCGTCTAATTAGACAGCTTGTTTACAAGTGTTGTGGCCATGTGTAACTCGGTAGCTGAGCGACCAGCCACCTGATCGGTGAAAAGAACTGGTAATATGTGTATATCAAATGATGTGCCGCGTGTATAGGAATATCGTAAACAGGAAAGTTACTGAGCACGCGCTTGCGCCGCCGTGTCAGAGGTCCGAGACATACCCTTAACCTCTTTAATATTTATCACTGTCTGCTTTGTTATTTTCGATTTATACTTGAGCTGATACCAGCAAATTCTTTTGATACACATTTTGAAAAATGTAACCACTTAGATTACGTTTTAAGCATCAGGGTTCGTTTGGTCAGTGTAATAAAATGCAGAAATAAGGTAGATAATATTTTTTTTATTAACTTACTCTTTTGTATTTTCACAATTCTGTGAATTCTTTGCAACGATAAAAAATATAACAATACGAACTCGATTATGTTCGATACAACATCTCTTATACAATAATATTTACTCTTTAATATCACAATTACACTTATATCCTAATTTTTATTAAAGCTTTCAAGTTTGGACTTACGATCTACGATTTTAACTTATGCTAACCGATTGTGAGATCTAAAGTTATCTTGATATCCTCCACACGATGCACTAAACTTATGGATGTAAGCGGACACATAGGGGCGCGTGCGACTCCGGCGGTGCTGGAACAGATGTGACCGCGGAGCCGGGTCCGCCAGCTCCGGGCACACCGTTTACCAGGGCCGCCATACGGCCGGGGTCTTGCTGAACGAGCTGGTGGTGCAGTCCAGGGGCGTCGCCGTGTGCATGTGCACGGGCGAGGCGGGTGGTGATGGGGTCACGTAGCCGGAGGTTGAAGAGGCGGTGGACAGCGCGGGGCTGGGTGGGCTCGCCGGAGGAGTGTCCGCAGAGGCCGCGGCGCGCTGCATGTCGTTGAGTCTGTGTCCCAGGTGGGTCATGAGCTGAGTTCCCAGCCTCACGTCCACACCAGGAATGGAAGCTAGGCAGCGTGACACTTCGTTGGCAGCGTGAGTGAATCCAGCACGGAAGCGGTCAGCATCCACAGTGGGGTTCAGCGACAGGCGGCGCTGACGGCGGAGTTTGTGGAGGTGGCGAACAGTCAACTCCAAAATATCTGCTTTCTCCAATTTTGCAACATTTTCTCCTTCAGACTGAAGAGCGCTGACCATCAACTCCTTGAGTTCGTCGAGGCAGCGGTTGATGCGAGCACGCCTTTTGCGCTCAAGCATCGGCTTCATCACTTTGCGATATTGATAAGTACGCGAGACTGGCTGCGGGCCGTCGTCTGCGAGCGAATACGCGATCTCGTAAGACATGTTGGACATTTGTGTGAGCGAGTGGGAGTGTGCGTTAGCGTTGAGCGTTGAACGCGGAATGCGGTACGTCGGTAGAGCGGGGGCTTATATAGGGACGGAGGGCGCGCGATCGTGGGAACGCACGGAGCCGTCGAGTTCCCACACGCGCCACCTGTGCGGAGCAGCTGCCGCCGGGGCGGGGCGCGCGGGGGGACACGCGCCGCGCCGCGCGTGCGCGCCGTAAACAATCGTCGGCGCGGGCGCACGCCGCGACGCCTGGCCCCGGTAATTGCCGGTGTTGCGGACTGATTCTATGCTAGCCGCTACTGGCTAAGCTAGGACACTGTTTAGATCTAGCCATTTACAGATAGAACTGCCGTGCTAGGTATTAGGTATGTTAGGTAAGTCTATACAAAGACGTATCACTGTGCTATCAAGTATTGGACATATAAACAGAGTAGGTACGAAAATATTACGTAAAATTTTCATTTCTAAATTACACTAAAGAAAATTTTTCCCCGTTTGGGTGAATCGTAGCGCGTAGCTAGCGGCTACGGGGCCTGCGTAGTGCGTAGCACAGTGCGGTGTCACTCTATTGTTGCATCAGCAATTAATCAAATTGTTATTGCTGCATAAACAGAGCTTATATTTCATCAGAACATATTTAATTAAAGCTGCGTCTAATTAAGATCAGATTTATGCATGGAGTGTCGTAATGTAGTGCCAGTGCAAAGCGATCAATCAGGCGGCGACCGCCAGCGGCACACAATAGCAGCGTCAATTATATTCTGATCGGCTCTCGGCTACTGTTGGCGTTCATCAATCACGGATTACGCGCCGTAATAATTATTGACAGACAAAATTACAGTCGCGATACGCTACATCGCCCTAAATGAGAGTATCTTGGGTAATGACAGTGAGTCGACGGATTGAGAAGGTTTTGCAACGGGTCTTGTAATGTACGAGAGTAATGCATGTTGATATTAATGATGTTCTTGTATACGTGTGTGTGTTGTGGCGCCATAGCGTGGTGCTCGGTAGCGGTGTTCGCGGGCCGTAGGTGGGTATTAGTCAGAGCGGCGCGCGCGCAGGCGAGTGGGCGGCGGCAGCGGCCTACGCCTGACGCCGATGAGATATTGTCCACCGTCCGGTATCGACACGCGTTCATTATCGCCGATCGCGCAGCGTGAGTGCGTGCTTTCTCCGAACAACACCCACTGTGACGCTCCAAATGTTTATGAACGTCTTATTATACCGATGTGTAGGATATGACATTTGCATATTTTAAACACTACATCACGCTTCTGAAGATATCATTTACATATTTATTGATACAGTCTTATCGTGGTTGCTACTGCGTGGGTTAATTGATGCAACGGCGATCATTGTAAGCCTCAAAGTAAATTTTGAAGACAACATTTTAATAGGTTTTTTTCTTAATTGTTTTGCCATGTGTTTATGCAATTATAAACACAAATTCTCATATACTCAAAGATCCAGATCCGGATATTTAGAATCTACATAATAATATCTTACAACTGCTTTACAATGTTAGAGCTTAGGCAAACCCATAGATGACTAGCTAGCTAACTGTATCTAGCTCAAAAGACACGCCATAGGTACGTACCTACGACGACTACACGACACGTGTCGTGACGTCGAAAACAAAAAATACAATTATTACCTATACTCGTAGCTACGAGTAGGTACTATACCACTACTAGGTCTTTACCCAGTAATTAATTCTAACGTATGTATGACCTAAACTATTTATGATCATTAAGTCACCTCAAGAGTATAACAAAACCTATTAAAAAACATTGTGTTCGGTAATTAATACATAGTCAATATCAAAAAATTCCACTAGTTAATTTGTAGTGGACGGAAAAATGTTAATTTGTTGAGCAGGAACTGTGTCGCACGCTTCATGACCGTACCGCTATAATGAGTATGACCATTATTATCTTAATGTGGAAAGTTTAGTTGATTAACGAGTGTTAAATTGTTGATCGAGTTTAACTTGTCTTGTCACCGGCTTGAAGAATTGCTGTAGGATTTTCGAAATACCTACCAGCTTTCAAAGACTCGCGTCGTTTGTGAAGCTAGTCTGTTTTCATTAAATAAATAAAATGATTTTATTGTCACACATAACAATAATGAGTGCAATCTAATACACAAAAAAAAAAAGTAAAAAAAAAAAAGTTTGTAAAATAAGTTATATTTAGCTCGGAATATTTCATGGTCTGTCAATCTGCGAATCTCATGGCCCTGAAATATTCCCTGACGATTTATAAGGATTTTCCGCACATCAAGAATTGGGCTGCTCCATGCTTTTGAACTGCTGCATTAGAATTTTGGTGTGGGCACGTTCCAACCCATTACCATTTCTATTCATTTTTTTTATCTTAGATTTCGCGGCTATAGTATTACGTACTGCAGCCGGTCTATCGTGATCGTAATTAATATATAGTTACGGGTTCAAAATGTCTTTACAGATATCTGTTTTGTTTAAGATATGCTGGGGGCATGTTCTTGCTGATAAATAAAAGTAAGTTTTATCTCTTTCCTCCCAACTATACTCGTATGAGTTTTGTGACTGATATTATCTTCGAGTTACGGTCTGATAACGTTTTATTTTTGTATCAAAGATCATTTTACATATTTTTACAAGTCATGCTAGCACATAACACAATTGCAATCTTTTTCGTCTTGGATCAGTTACATTATCTTAGGGAAGGCGTATGATATATTTAATAGCAACATCGTCTTGACATCCTTAATTTTTCTGGAGTCCGATTCGGTATTATCAGGGACCTGTCAAATACGTTTCATATTTAACCTAATACTGGGATTCCGGTGTCGGGTTAGCAACCTGTACCGACTAATGCACAATAGTGCTGCACTCGACTCCGTCCCTGCTACCTGTTGCAACGCTAATGCTTAGCACGCCAGAGAAAAAAAAACGCCGTTAACGGGCTTAGGGAGGCAAGGGAGATTTTGCAAAGATCCTTTGTGTGTTTGAAGATTAATGAGGTTCTGTAATTAACCTTAATGCTTCTTTTGTACATTACCGAAATCGAATGATTTATTAGCCTTAGTTTCCAATGTGCTGTTTTAACTAGTATTTGAACTAATCTTTGTTTTGTTGTAATCGTTTATTCTACTTACCTTTGTTTGTACGGCTTCTTTGAACCATTAATAGTCTTACTTATCTTTTTAAAAAAATATTTTCATCTAGATTTGTTTGTGGAATTATAAGTGGAACAGACCGGAATGATGAAAGACAAAAATATGATGTGTCAATGTCAAAAACAAAATGTTTTTAAATAAGACCTATTTTAGTGAGATAGGTTTAATTGAACGACCTAGTAAAAGTATCTTAGTGAGATAGATACTTTGCGAAGTCAAAACTGGTTGCACGGTTCCAAAAAGTGGGTCTTTTGTTGAAGAACCGTGTGTTAAAGTTATGTATACAAAACAAAACTTTATACATTGAAATTCATTACTGTAAATCCTTAAACTTCTTTATAAGAATATGATTAGGTAACATTCACGCTGATTTCATTAAAATCCGTTGGCCGTTCCAATATTATAAGGAGCGCATACGTAGGCGGGCGGATGCCGGGTAATTGCCTGTCATATTCCAACGGAGTTTGATCCCACATTACGTAAATAAAAAGGCAATATAAAAAAAGGAATCACACTTTGGATCACCATTTATGTACCGTGTAAGTAGTTGTGAACATCCTTAATAAAATCGAGTAGATACCTAAAATTTCAACATACCATCACGCCTGTATTCCCTGAAGGTTAAGGCAGAGGTGTAGATACTAATGTACACTTAGTTCGCCGTTATGTTTAGGTCCCATGTAATAGGGGATAAACCAAGCCTATAGCACAAATCCTAACTTCGAGCTACTACTGAGAATTTTAGAGAAAAACCCAATGATAGGTAGGTACTGCTACACCTGGGAATCAAATCTACAGTCTAACGCTGAACAACCGCTCTAGTCGCGCTCATATAGGCCTCCAATTATAAGATAATTCCACAACCTACAATTCTGATACTATCATTGCTATGTATTTATTCTATTGTTTCAATATAACATTGTATATGTTTCCGAATGCGTCACACCTCTGTGATGCGTTCAAATAATTATCTTATTACATAACATTATAATATGCTCACAAACACAATGGTCTACAACTAACATGACACATCTAACGTAGGTACGTTTATTTCTGGTGATTTACATGAAATTCTAATGAAATAGGTTTCCGGAGGTTTTGTGGATGACCTAAGCCTGAGTCAAAAGTACCTATGGTCTAACTAAAGTGATGCATAGTATAAAAGAAATGTATGCATCACAAAAGCCGTCTATACGAATAATTTTATTACACGAACTGAAACTTTATACTGGTCACTAGCGATTCTTAGCTCGACTTGAAAATTGAACCCAGGATTTTTAGGTCAAGCTATATGTTTTGGGCTTTTCATAAAATTCTCAGTAGCAGCTTGGAGTTTGGCTTTGTTGGCAATAGCAATAGGCTCTATTAAAACTGAGAATCAGCGCTGGGTGCGCCCAGCAAAACGCTGAGCTGGCAGCCCATTCGGGGCAAGCATTCCGACAGCACATTCTGGTGACCTTGACTTATTTGTTTATTTCTTTTTTTTATCTCTGTGTTGTACGAACCTTGTCTCAATAAATGTGTTCTTTTTTTCTTTCTATTACATGAGACCTAAAAACATACCATTCTGTGGTTCATTACCAAAATCACTACTATCAACGGAATAAAAGGA